>OX387654.1:7876659-12876659 GCA_947568875.1 Fissipunctia ypsillon
TCGTCGTGGAACAAATTAATATTACAGAAAAGGATACTCTAATTAAAAATCAAAAATACACAAAAAAAACAGACAACAAACACACACATAGCAAAAAAAAAAAGTCGCTATATACGAGTATCTGACGTCAACAACTTCAAACATAAAACTCTCTTCCATACAAGAAACTCATCAGATTTTTCATTAAATAGAGAGTTGGTAACGCAAAGTTAGTTCGAAGTTCAAAGCTAACCGTGGAACGAGAACAATACTTCTCGTTCATTCAAAACTTCACTCACTCGGTCCGCTGCTATTAACAGGAATAGAGATGAGAAACTCACAGGGAGTTGTTTATACTCTCGTAAAACTTAGAAATAGAAATACTTTCCATATTAAGTGAAATTTTAATTTTTTTAATTTTTTTTATTACACACAAATAGATTAAGAGAAGAAATAATTAATACGTACCTAGTTCGAATGACTAACTACTAGCTAAATTGGAGAGTGTAGATTGTAGAAAGAAAATAGGGCCTTAATTAAGCCCAATTTTCTTTCATTCAAAGTAATTCCATCTACAGGACTAGCTGCCCCTAGAGATGTTGTCCTGACAAATCCTATAGAAAAAATCAGTTTCAGTGTTTCCCGGATTCTCCAATTTCGCGGGTGACTTTTCATATTTTTATTTTCCTAAAAACCTAATTGAATAGTTCATACAAAATTCCCATAGAAAATGCACTTTCAGTTTTCCCGAACTTTCCAATTTTTCCTCTCCGTTAAGACCTGATTCATAACATTTTAAAACAAAAAATAGCCAGATCGGTCCAGCCGTTCTCAAGTGATGTGCTTACCAACGAACAGGATTGCATTTTTAAGGTTCCGTACCTCAAAAGGAAAAACGGAACCCATATAGGATCACTTCGTTGTCCGTCTGTCTGTCTGTCAAGACCATTTTTCATTTGTCAAATACGTTGGTAATATCAAATACGTTGGTTTACGGTCCATTTGAGGTCTAAAAAAATCCAGCTTCTAAGTCAACGCAATAAAAAATACGGCCATTTATGCGACATATTTTGATACTCGCAAATAAATCAAAACCTATAGGATACTTCCCGTTGACCTACAATCATGAAATTCGGCAAGAAGCAAGGTCTCACAGCACAAGTAAAGGAAAAAGTCCGAAAATCGTTAATTTATACTTTTATCACACCTTATTATTTTTTTTTTTAATGTGGGTGTACTATAGTAGGTACACACCTCTGCCTAACCCTTCGGGGAAACAAGGCGTGATGTTATGTTATGTGTGTGTGTAATATTTTTTTTTTCGATTAAGTACAAACTTACATTTGCAGTTGGAGAATTGACCCTGACGTACGTGTATCGATGTATGGGAGAATACGTTTTTCAACTAAAATGTTATGTTTTTTCTTGGGATAAGTTTATCCCAACTACGGAACCCTTCATTGTGCGTGGTCCGAAACACACTTGGCCGGTTTTATTTTAATATGGAAGATAGATAGAAAATAGTAGCATCGAAACTAAAACCCTTTGCGGATAACAACGACAGCAAATGAACCTAATTAAAATCATGTTTATACAGGATATTTGTAGGATCTATCAGAGTATCCCTTAACTTAAAAAAAAACAGCAAATTAGACCCAAATTTATGTACTTTGATCGATGTCTTGTAAAATGTAAACAGTTGGAGTAAGGACGTCAAAGTATATTGATTGTAAGAGACGGAGTAAGTAAAGGCTCCTGCAAACAGGCGCGACACCCAACGAGCGGTGCCTTTGTGTCGTGTCGTATGTCGCGCCTGTTTGCAAGAGTCTTAACGGTGCTGTAAAATTTAGCCTATTAGAAACAATGCTGCTTTTGGTGCGTAGATTTAATCCCCAAGTTGAAAAAATTATCCTTTGGGTGAAGATGGTCGATTTCTAAGTGAAGTTATTTTCTAAGTGAGTATTTTAACATTAGCCATACCTTCGGTCAATAGCGAAAATCAAAATTTAAAATACAGTTTACTGTAATATTCATTGAATGTTCTCAATCAAAGCTAAATCCTAGTTATAATAGAACTGGGTCATCGACAGTAGTACCTGCTCTCATCTGGTCATCCTTATTAAGCATAACAGACTGAATTTACACAAAAAACAAAATGTCAAAATGTAAATCTAAGCAAAACAGAACCTTCGGGTCACCACCATAACAAAAACTCTCAGTAGTTTTGCCGTAACTCAAAGCCAGTCCCCACCGACACCTGTCGCAATAGCAATTATTTAGCAATTATTAAAAAAAAAACAAAGCAAAAATTCCGACTGCAAAACACATAACTGAAAAGAGAAAAACAAGCATTATTATCTATCGAACTTTGTTTTTTTGTAAGTAAGGTATCGCAGGCAGGAGAAATAAAAGTTACACTATATTTCAAGTTATTGGTATATAATTTGCTTTAGGTATTTCAAGCTTTTTAGTTTTTTTTTTGGTATTTGCAGATGCAATCCTACTAATATTATAAACGCGAAAGTTTATGAGGATGGATGGACGGATATTTGTTTCTTACTCTTTCATGCAATAACTACCGAACGGATTTGGATGAAATCTGGATTAACATATAGGATACTTTTTATTCCGATATCCCTACGGGATCGAGACTCATGCGGGTGAAACCGCGGAGCGCTGCTAGTACCTTTATAAGTTTGTAACATATGTCACTCCCACAATTAAGAAGAATCTAACGACACCTCATATGTTAAAATCCATCAAACCGTTTAGGCTACAGAGTGTGCTAAAGATATAGACATACAATACATCATACATACTTTCGAAAAACATTACCCTCCTTCTTGGGAACTCGGGTAAAAAAAGAAAACTTTCACTAGTTTGCTACAACTTGTCCAAACTGACTGTAGCAATACCGACTCCATTTTGTGTAACAATGTAGTTTTACAGGTAAGTTTAATAGGTACATTTTATTTTCAAGCTTCATTTTTCCTTGGAAGTATTGACTTCCGGGAGCAATTAGGC
The DNA here is from genome assembly GCA_947568875.1 of Fissipunctia ypsillon. Lineage (NCBI taxonomy): Eukaryota > Metazoa > Arthropoda > Insecta > Lepidoptera > Noctuidae > Fissipunctia > Fissipunctia ypsillon. The sequence continues at coordinate 7,879,663 of OX387654.1, forward strand.
AATTTTCCGATAGATTAATCATCTATCGGAAAATTGTATAAAAAATAAGAATTGCCTAATAGCAGGGATTTGATAACATTACACTGGGAATAACTGTTTTATTTTTAGACATTCTCTTGTCTCGGCGGCGTTGCTTGTGAAGAAATAAAACTCGTTATTCATAGAGGGAAAACTGAATTATTGCAAGCAGAGTCAAGAAGATAACTAGCACAGAAAAATGAAATGAAGATTAATAAAATATAACAGACTGCATTTTCCTCTCAACATAAACATAAAATTAACATTTCACCATGTTACGTAGTCAAAAAGGGGATGGATATTTCGTCATAATAAATTCAAATATATTTAAAATCTAAATTGAGTTTTCTCCCTGTCCGTTGCGTTTGTATATTTCCGAGCTTATTATAGCCAGGGTTGGCAATCCCTTTTTTTTACCCTGCTTGTTTATTTGTTTTAACTCAGTGTCTTATCTCGTTTAGGTAAATATTTTGTAACAGAGTCAAAGATTAGTGTACGTTTTAAGAATCTAAGTAGGCGAGTATATACCTTGTCCCTGAATTAACGCACAACCTCTTAAGAAGTCATTGTACTCATCATTATGAACAACTTTTATCATGGGACCAAACGTGAAATGGCGATAAATAAATACAGGGCAGTTTGGCCTCTGCCAGGGTCGCGGGATGTTCGAAAGAGTTACCGTGGCCCCTGCCACAGGCAACTGAAAGAACGCGGGTGGGTTTTAGTCAGTAAAAGTCTAACACGCCCTCCCGTTCTGCCCAGAGCGGGAGAAGCCATTTGCAGATTTCCCATCCAACAAAGAGGTATATAGTCAATTTGCTTTACAATTAATTTCCCTGCCTATGTTATCCCTATGCACGCCTCTGCCTAGGTTTTCATTTTACCCTGAAACGAATTAAAGCAGCTGCGTCTTTTAAAGGGGAAGATCTTCTTATTATTCTCAGCCTGAAGTTGCAATTGTGCATCATAGATATTTGTATGGGATTGGTCAGGATCATTGTGATGTGACTCATAGGTTAAATTTAATAAGACCTCCTCTATCACAACGGTAATTTTGAAATTATGGGAAAGATGAACCTTTTCACGTACGCATCCTTTGCACTTTTTGTCTATGTGATAATTGTTTTTTTTTTTTGAGATAGGTTTGCTCGTGAATATAGTCTAGGTCAGAGATGACAGAGACAAAGTCGACGATGGAGCGAGCTTACCCAGAAGAAGCCTACCATTACTGATAATTGAACCATTTTTCTTTCTTTTAAATACAAAGGATTAAATAATAAAAAATATTACCAGCTTGTGTTTTTTCAATATTTTTAGTGTGTGGGCGGCTGTTTTTGTCACTGCGATACCAATTTTTGATAGATAACGCAACCAGTTTGACGGATGAACTAAAAAGATAAAAAAGCCAACCCTAAAGGCTAGTGCAGACTGACGCGACGAGACGGCGCGACGCGACGCGATACCGGTAGAACGATTTCTATGAAAACTTAATGGAAGTTGTTCTACCGGTGTCGCGTCACGCCAGTCTGCACGAGCCTTTAAACTTTTTGATGGAATCTACCTAGACATAAATCATAGACTGAAAGATTTTTATATACTAGCAATTTTCTTATTCTAACAAAATGAAAAGAAAATGGGTAAGTAAGTACTTGTTTTACTTGATAAATCGTTTTCTGGAAAGGTTTCCAGGCACAATGTGAGGACTAGACGTAGTAAAACCGATTTCATTATCTGTGGTATCATGGTGTAGTTTGTAGGTAAGTACGCAAAAACAAAATACACTCACACCACAACGAATAACGAGTTATATGAAACTCTCGATTATATTTTAATAAAAGATGTTGTTTACACACTGTACAATTTAATCATATAATATGTATATCTACCTGAACTACATTTATCCACATAATTTCATTACCTTCTGTAAAGTTATGAAATTTCTTGTTCCCCAGACTCATTGCGTCGCATCGCATCGCCCGCCCGCTCTATTACTTCGTTTTCGCGTTGCGTTCTTTTCGACTTTTCTTTTTGCTCGGCTCCTAAGGGTCGTAGCGAAATGTTAATAGCCTTCCTCAAGAATTGGGCTATCAAATGCAAAAATAATTTTTCAAATCCAACTGGTAGTTTCAGAGATTAGCGCGTTCAAACAAACAAATAAACTCTTCAGCTTTATTATAAGTATAGATTATGAGTAGGATTATTAGTATTATTAATATAGATTATGAGTAGTACATATTGCGCCAATAGGATGATCAATGCTAATCAAAATTAATGAGATATTCATGCCCCATTATGTAGATCTATTCAACATTTAATAGGAATAATATAAATGAGAGAATTTCCAATTATAACAACTAATTATCAGTCTTCTAATACAATAATTATCCGTATAATGAAGCAGTTATTAACATTCGTACGCCCAAATCTGTTTTGATCTTAATACGATTTATGTTCATGGATACGAGAATATAAAATATAGCTATTAAGGTAACTCTGCTTTATGTATTATAACGTTAGATAAAAATGGCTACACCATCACAAATCTACATAGGTACAGAAACAAGAAATAATATTATATCCTTCAGAAAAGCTTTAGAAAACTTAATTACGAATATACAGCAGCGAGCAAAACGAGCTTACCCCCGTATATTAAATCTTTTCGCTCATATCATGTGTTGTAAGTTGTCATATGAAAATATTAAGCTACACCGAGACACACACGGCTTCGTGTTTATTAATGATAAAATTTTGGGAAAATGTCTAGGAGTAAACACTTAAATAAAAAAATAAAAAAATGAGATGCAATACAGTATCCAATTTGTGGTTTTCTTACATTATCGGGCTAGATATCATTATAGATTTAAATACCCATAAGATCACATAACATCACGCCTTGTTTCCCCGAAGGGTTAGGCAGAGGCGTACCTATAGTATACCCACATTTAAATATCCCCCCCCCCCCTAAGTTTTAAATGACGGTAAATTGCCAGGTAAGCTGACGATCGCACTTCGTACGGACGTAAAAATATCGCGGCGGGATTTTATCACGCACTGGACTTTTAACTCTCGGTGTTGAGCCGAGCATTGAGAAACCAACAGTGTTTTCGACGCAATCAGGGAGCGCGTCGAAAAAACGCACTGTTGGATTTTCCAATCTCTGTGCTAAGCAGAGCGTTCAAAACCGAGTGCGCGAAAAAAATTCGCCGCAGTGTTTTTACGTCAGTGCAAACGTCGGCTAAAAGCTTGATCAAGGCTCTATTGGAAAAGTCTCAGATATCTATAAGAGTATTTTGTTTACACAGAATATCGGATTTATTAGACTGCCAAAGTTAGGGCGAATTTCACCAATGAAACTGATGGCGATCAGCACATGTAAACCGCGTTCAAGAGCTGTCAGTGTCAATTTTCGACAACGATGACACTGGCAGCTCTGGAACGCAGTTAAGATGTGCGGTTTTTGGACCTGCAATTTATCAGAAACGAGCTTTTACCCGCGGCTTTGCTCGCGTTTTTCTTTCCCTCGGGAACAGTACTTTTTATGCTTTTTTTTGTACCGTATGTCCTTTTCTGTACCCCTGACAACTTGTATGCAAAATTTCATGATGATCGGTTGAATAGAAAAAAAAATCAGCTGTTCCCTACATTTTAACGAGTTATGCGAACATAATGTAGAGAACAACTGTTTTCGCGATTTCAGATTTGGTCCCATAGTAAAAGTTGTTCATAATGATGAGTACAATTACCCATCAAGAGGTTGTGAGTTAATTCCGGGATATGATGTAGTAGTTAGGATATTAAAACTTTTAGGGAAAATGGAAATATTGTCACATAGGTACATATATTGTATTAAAATGTCGTCTGTAGGCAAGAAAAACGAAAATGGTTCAGAAAAACGCTAAGACGAAGAAACAAAAGTTCTTACGTTAACAAGCACTACATTACGAAGTAAGAAACAAGATCCCTCTAATTTTTACAAATCGTACTCCCAATAAACTTGTACATTTATTGACTGACGGTGAAGAAAAACATCGCAAGGAAACCAGGACTTCACATGTGCAGTAGCGCAAGAGGCCTTACAATTAGGTAGTAAACAAAGAATAAAAGATGCACTTATTTAGCACAGACTAAAATGCACACAACATATCGTGCAAAATAAAAGTAAAGCCTCCTGCAGACAGGCGCGACGCGATTCTAGTAGAGCAGTTTCTATAAAAACTTCGTGGAAATGGTTCTACCAGAATCCCGTCGCACCGTCGCGTTGCGCCTGTCTGCGGAAGCTTTAAGGAGGTAGGGTTCTTAGTGACTTTGAAGACACAGAGACTGCTAAATATCAGGTTGAAGTTGATTTTATCAATTAGCCTCGCAAATTATTAATCTAAACTCACTCAAAAGCAATAATCATTTGGGAGGCCCAGGAGGGGAGGATTATCGGTTTAGACAAAACGGCTCTTTTTAAGCCACTAAGGGATGCTTTCACCAATGAAACTGAACGCGATCAACAGATAAACCACGTTTACGGGCTGTCAGTGTCATAATTGTCTTTGGAATAGACACTGACGGCTCTTGAACGTAGTTTAAATGTGCTGATCGCGTTCAGTTTCATTGGTGAAAACCGCCCTAAGTACCTATGGGCTTATCTGGCGTAAAATCGCAAACTAATTAGAATGTTGAGCAAAAGAACACACTGTGTTAAAAGGTCGCACTGTCGGTTATTATGGTACGTGACGGTACAATACAAATACAAATAGTTTATTGTAAAAAATAGAACATTACAATACATTTAAACGTGTTTGGAGCCTCCCTTTAAGCAAACAATGCCTGTATTAGAAGGCTCCACTCTTTCTCATCATAGTCGTACACTATACTATCAGGAGTCAATATAGTGTACTGTGACCTTAAGGGTAAATATTTAATCCAAGTACATTTTCTGTATTTTTTTTTCCCCTACTAATAATCCACGAAACTAACTATAAAAATCTAAGTACAGTTGCAAATAAAATTATTAATAGTAATAATAAAACTTAAAACTTAAGACACTTAAAAAAAAACAGAAAAGAAAAACCAAAAATAAACTTCTTCCCAGTGTATGTAACATAGTGCATAGTGTGGTTTGGTAAGTAATACGGTGTTATCTGTGGTATGTGATGAGGTGCGCAATGTGGAGTGAAGTGTGGCATGGTGGGTGGTATGGGGTAAGGAGTATATAGCATGGTGAGGTGTGGTGTGTTGTGTTGTGGTGCATGTGATGCGGTGTGTGGTGTGGTATGGGTAGGTGTGTGGTGTGGTATGGGTAGGTGTGTGGTGTATTAAATTAAATATCTGTGTTATTTTTCGGCTACTCAACATTCCAGGAGCGCCTCGGTTTCCTCATAGGTAAGTGGTTTTATCCAGTCTATTATACTTTTTTTACAGTCGTGGTAACCTTTATTGTATACATAAACATATTTGTTAATTTTGTTATAGAGCTGAGTAGAGCGTCTATTGAATTGCTTACCTGCAAATTTTGTTTTAGTTTGGGGAACTTGAACAACTAAATCTTTTCTCCGTTTAGATTTTTCGCTAACATTATATGGTAGGGTTTTATGTTTTTTTTAGTATGGTTTGGGTTACATACAATTTCCTTACAGAGAGTAAATTACTTATTTGGTATAAGCTTGAAGTAGGGAATCTTTTATTTTTAAAATACATTATCTTAATTAATGCACGCTGAGCTCGTTCTATGCCCATAAATTTTGTTTTTGCTGCACCGCCCCAAATTGGAATACAATATAATAGTACAGACTGGGCCAGTGCTACATAAACTTCATTTAGGAGATTTCTGGGACGGTTCTTGCAGCTCTCCATTTTAGTAGGAACAATATGTCTTAGTGTTTTAAATATCCAACTGAGTTTCCTAATTCTCCCAGAGACTCGCTCAAGTTGAGGGTACCAGGACAGTGCCTGATCCACCATAACTCCAAGATATTTAGTTTCAGTGACCCTCTCAATGGACGGGCAGGTACAGCTTATAGTAGGCATGTCTCCACATATGTGTACTTTTAAATCCAACTCATCAAAAGGTTGTGTTCGGTTACTGATACCAAAGCATATATAGTTGGTTTTTTTTTGTGTTCAGGGAAAGTAAGCAACTCTTTAGCCATTCAGCCACCTAAGCCAACCCTGCCTCAGCACTCAGTTTAACTTCGTGCCAAGATGAACCAGAGAACACAATAGACGTATCATCGGCATACGAGAATACTTTGGCATTTCTAATTTCCATATCACAAAGATCATTAATGTAGACGAGGAAGAGGGTAGGCCCCAAAACACTACCCTGTGGAACGCCGTATGATACATCTACCTCGTCACTAGTGTATTGTCTTATTTTTACTCTTTGTTTCCTGTTGGAGAGGTAGTCTTTAAGTAAACTGAGTGGAGTCCCTCTTATACCGGCTTTTTCCAGCTTGTTCACAAGGATTGGGACAGAGACGGTGTCGAATGCTTTCTTAAGGTCTAAGAAAACAGCCAGGCATCTGTTTCCCTTGTCAAGGTGCTCAGCTACAAGAGAACTTAACGCTGTTACTGTATCTTCAGTACATACACCTTGCCTAAAGCCAAACTGTGAATTAGATAAAAGATTGAATTTTTTAAAATAATTAGTTAGTCTGATATTTATAATTTTTTCAAGTACTTTTGATATGGACGGTAAAACAGAAATAGGCCTGTAGTTGTTGACATCGTCGCTGTCCCCTCCCTTGTATACTGGGGTAATAACGGACTGTTTTAGTGGAGCTGGGAAGACACCCTTACGAAAACAGAGATTGGCCAGGTGAGCAATAATGGGAACAGCTTCCTCTCTTATGTATTTTAAGAATTTTGTCGAGACATTATCCCAACCAGCGGCACTGTCAGATTTCAAATTCATCAGAATACCATCCACTTCAGTATCGTCCGTATCTAGCAGCACGAAGGTATTAAGTTGTGATCGTAATGTATTCGTTTGGTTATTAGGAATATTATTTAAATCAGGATTTATTTTTTGAGCAAGCTGTTTTCCAATAGCAGCAAAATAATCATTAACGTAGTTTATTGACTCTGTGTGGGTAGTTTTTATGTTTAATAGTTCTATGTTTTGACTTTTTGATCTATTTGAGTATGTGATGGTTTTTATATTTTTCCAGAGTAATTTATTGTTAAATACTGATTGTGCAAGTAGATTTCTTTCATATTTCCTTTTAAGTTTTTTTATTAGATTGTTACAGTAGTTTCTGTATCTAGTATACGTTATTTTTAATATTACGTTATGAGGGTCATTGCGATTTTGTTTTTGTAATTTATTTCGGTTTTTGATACAGCGAAGGATGCCCAAGGTAATCCATGGCTTTATGATGCGTTGATTGCTTGGAATATTTTTTATATATGTGTTATTATTTATAACGTTAGTTAGAGTATTAATAAAAGTATCAATTAATAAATCTGGATCATTACAACACAACAAGTCTGACAAATTCCTATCCTGTAAATCTTTGAAAGCTTGTTCATAATTTAGAGTAGTGGAGGTTCTATTTACGATTTGAATATTTTTTAACTTAGTTATAGAGATAAATGTTGTGTAGTGATCAGTCACCGTAGTGTGCAGGATAGCTATAGATGCCGAGAACCTTTTGTGTATTTTAAGCATGAAATGGTCAAGACAGCTTTGTTCCCGAGTGGGCAAAGTGTGTCCAGGAAGTATACCGAAAAATGATAACATGTTTAGGTAATTAACTCTACTCCTGTGCTCTTGGGATGACTCGGCGTCTCTGTGTTTGATGTTAATATTTATGTCACCAGCTATTATAATATTATTTTGTGATGTTATTGTGTTTACGGTAGATTTTAAATGAAGGTAGAGGGAGGGATTTATGTATGGGTGAGGGATTGTCTAAATGGAAGAGGACATGTAATCTTGATTACGTAACATCACACCTGTATTCCCCGAAGGGCTAAAGGCAGAGGTGTACCTATAGTACACTCACATTTCGCCAGTTATATATAAGTCCCATGTAATAGGGGGCGAGCTTATTGCCATCAATAAAAAACCCATACACTACTTGATTAAATACAAGGTGTATCAGAAAGGTGTGATCAAATTTAAGGGTGTGGTACAGACCATCCAATTGAACAACTTTCTCCATGGAACCATCATCGTAATCGAGAAAAATATTTCAGCTGTCCCCTACAAAGCTTCAACACCTACTCGACGCAAATGTATGGGACGGCTGATATTTTTTTCTCGATTACGATGTTGGTCCCATGGAGAAAGTTGTTCAGTTTGATGGTCTGTACCACACCCTTAAATTTGACCACACCTTTCTGATACATCCTGTATAGGTATTTTTAATTTATCTTCCTAATAAATACCTTTTTTTGCATCTTGCTCTATTACCTCTATTACCTAATTTGGTTCCTAGGTAAGTACTAATATTTATTGTATCGAGGTTATAGCATGTCCTCCTCCGATCCTTTATCGTTTTAACGGAAATACACTTAACGATATTGCAGCCTCTTGACAAAGTACGGAGAGCAACAAAAAGGAACAAATAAAATAGATTACTGATCACAACAGTCTTCTTTTCTCCTCAACGACGATTCCCAAGTGTCCCTGAATCAATTTAAAACATGATTTTACGTCAGTAATTGTTTTAAACTGTTAAGTTTTAACTGCAAAAGACGGCAGAAGTGGAGGAAGGCCTTTGCTCAGAAGTTGGACAAAATGGCTCGCAAAAAAAAAACGAAGCTCAAAATTGTGACCAATTAGATTATAGGTGGCCTCGTCCTACGAGAAATTTAAGATAGCAAGAGTCTTGCTACCTACCTCGATTTTACACAACCTAACCCCTAAAAGACACATCAACTCAGCTTATCGCAGTCCACTGCTGGACATAGGCCTCTCCTAGTCCCAGGCTGCGCCACAACACCCTGTCCTTCGCCTTCCGAATCCAGTCTGTCCCAGACACCTTTTTAAGGTCGTCGGTCTATCTAGCTGGGGGGCAACTCACACTACGCTTGCCGATACGCGGTCTCCACTCCAGGACTCGTCTGCTCCACCGGCCATCGGTCCTTCGACAAACCTGGCCAGACCACTATCACTTCAGCTTGCTTACTCTGCAGGCTATATCGGTAACTACGGTTCTTTTCTGGATAACTTCACAAAAATAAAAGACACAGACGCATAAATTTCAACTGATACTAAGCTAGACAAGCTAACCTACATCCAAGGGCTCCAAGGGCAACAAGGGTGACCGGGCCCATTGAGAGACTGTCGCCATTTTGTGTCCCATTTGTCCAACGAGCCACGCGTATGTTCGGCGCGGATAAGCGAAGTAATAAAACTAATAGGTAAAAGTGTACGCGACACTGCTTGATTTTCGCGCACTGTTGCCCTCAAAGAATGAGTGTATGCATCGGCGCGCACGCATTTACGCGTGCATGAATATACTTATACTAGCACCGAATTGCGAGGCAAATTAAGGCTAGAGGAAATTATTAAAGCGTGGTGTGTACATCGCAGCCATTCCCTTTTCCAGTCCGCGAGGCCTAAGCAAAACTTTGCATTTATGTAAGTGCACGTGTGTGACGTCAGCCTAGAGCGTGACGTGTCCTTTGCTTAGTTTAAACCGGTTTATACTACACAAAAATGCAAAGCTCAGCTTAGGCCTCGCGGACTGTAACTAAATGGCATCGTTCAACTAGCGGCCTGAATTAATTCTGTCATAGGTTAGGTGGTTGGAACTGTGACCATAAAGGCGCGAGCCGAATTGTCGCAGTTACTAAGCCGGGGCACCCCGACCAAATGGGTTAGGTTAGGTAAGAACTATGACCAACCACGCGAGAGCCGAGCTAACGCTACTCCCAAAGGGTAGGCTGTTAACTTAACGACCAATTGAACGGGCAGTCAGCCCTGCTAGCCATCCTAGCTGACTAGTTAATCTCTTGCCCACAACATGAGTTGAAAAAAAATGGCAAAAAAAGAAATGGCCGTCGCAAAATATGCAACTGTACTTTTAACATCAACCTAAGAATAAAGATCAAGCTGAAATGTTTTGTTTTATGTGAGGCATTTGAAGAGGGTTTTTTGAAGACTTACCTTTCTTCTCCAAGTACAAGTACATAATCTGTTTGCAAACGAGAGTGAAGAGATGACCGGATTTACTTTCATCACACATTACCGTCACTGTATCTTTTGTAGGATAAGATTAGAAGTAACCGTTCTACGCTTTTATCAGAGCTTTCTTACATATTGTTTTATGTTTACTCATTAGCTAGCCACTGCCATATTCTAGCCCATTTTCATTATACTAACTCTCAATAGCTTTTGATTCGATAAAGTAAGATGACTAATCGAGTTTTCTTTAGGAGTGTTCAAACTTGCAATGTGTCAAGATATCAAATCATTAGCACTAACGAGATAAATTCTGGTTTGAATAGCTCAGAAACCGATTAACGAGCTAAATTTAACCAAACAAATACAAATTAAGTTTATAGGAGTTATTTCCTTCCTCAATTTCAGTGAACTAGTTAACAATGTTTGAGGTTTCGGGCAGCTTTAAACTGTAAATATATGTGGTAATAGTTTCATCAAACTGGTCCGAAGTTAGCCAGTGTTGATTGAGGTCCACGGTCAATACACGGGCTTTGGTCCAGGCCGCGCTATAGGATCGGGGAACCAAAGGGAGCAGTACAATTCTCGCTAAAGTGAAATAAAAAAGGGTACACGCTTTTGTGACTGTTCAAATATTGGCAGGGTTGTTATAAAGTTTCGAAAAATTGTAATTGTAGCTAGTAGTAGTAATTGTAGATGTATATAAAATAATACAATACAAATCTATGTTCAAAATGGCGCCGGTATTTCCCCAAAATAGGGTTATTTTGCCAAGCGCCATCAGCCAATAAATGTTAGATCACAAATATATCAAAGATAAAGATATCAAATATATATGCGTCTGTGTTTCCGAACGCATACAATCCCGATCTCTTCAAAGTGAGAGTGAATAGGCTTCTTCTGGGTAAGCGCGCTCCATCGTCGACTTTGTCTTTGTCATCTCTGACCTAGACAAGAGTCAAGAGCAAACCTATCTTAAATAAAATAAAAATAAAATTTATATATAGATAATTAAGTAATATGCGACTGACAATTTTTTAAATGTAAAAGAAATCTAAAATCTATACCACAGTTAATATGGTCGTGATAGATTTTCCACTGAGTCCAGAACACATGGTTTACAGCGACCGATTAAGCGGCTTATATGCATTGTGTCAGTGCCAGAGCTTCAAGACGTAATCTGTTGCGTAGGTATAGTGTCGGAATCGTAGACGAAGCTGGCACATAGGACCCTATGTAGGGATTAATTTATGCAATATCGTTAAAACTTATTAATTTAAAAGTTACAAGAAAACATCCAATTTTAGTGGCCGTCGCCGTCGTAAGAATAGGCATAGTGATGTCAAGACTCAAGACACTGAGAATTTTTTTTAGCAAAACGTAGGTTTTTCTAAAAAATATTCTCTTGTCTAAAGAGTTCATAATCTAACTAACGGATTATCTTCCTACTGTAAAATACGATTCATTTGCAAAATACACAGGAAATGAATACATTAATCGTACAAATATGAATTTTTTAGAAGATAAAAGATTGTTTCTACGAGTCACATCCCGTAGTCCCCTTTTTATCAGTGTGAATAATTTAGTAAACGTTATGTGGATCCTTTAGGTAATAGTGAATCATTCGAATTGAAGTAAAAGCACGCTTTCCCCTTTTCCACTTTTTAATCTAATAAAGAGTGGTTTTGTTTTAATTTGTTAATTAATGTAATTGAGACTATTTTCGTTCCAGGAATAAAAGTCCTTTCATTTCTCATTGTCTTCACCAATGAATATTATTATGGTAAGTACTTTTATTATTTTCATTAATTTGATTCATACACAGAATTTTTTTTTAAAGTTAATCTGTTGGAAATTAATTCAGATATAAAAAAAAAAACTAATACAAACAATAATCACAAATCCTGGCACTTAATAAACGAAGCACTCGTAAAATTCGAATTCCAAACGATAACCGTCAGTTTAGGAGCGAAAAGTTGTCGCGATTTTCCCGCTCAAAAATGGCGGGAGCACACGCGGCCGATGTCTCGTCTCGACTGGTCGAGTTCCGTCGAAAGGGATGCTGGAACCCGAGCGCCCCTCCCGCTGCCCGTTGCCACAAAGTAAGTACAAGCAGAAGGCCCGTTTTATCTACTACATAGTTGAAAATTATACCACGCTGGATGTTTGGATGCGAATTTTAAGTTACATACTTGCAGTCCTTTATATTTCGAATGCTATTATTCGAAATCCCATGTTTTTTTTTCCAACCGGCAACGGAAGGAAGTTTTCCGGTAAACCGAGATTCGAATTTTCCGAACGCTACGTCATTCAATGAGTTATTGTCCTGAGCTGATATAAGTTGTTCTTCTTAACTTCCTTCCTTTCTTTGTCACATCGTGTCACTGCACACGGCATTGAGCCACTAGCCTCTGTGCCCCACGCAAATTGGATGCAGTTAGTACCTAATTACCGCGTAATGATATAAAAAAAACTTTAATTGCTTTACCCCCTTTTTTTTTTTTTTGTGGATGGGAAATCATCAAATGACTTCTCCCGCTCTGGGCGGAGCGGGAGGGCGTGTCAGACTTTTACTGACTAAAACCCACCCGTGTTCCTTCTGTTGCCTGTGCCAGGGCCACGGTAACTCTTTCGTACATCCCGCAACCCCGGCTGGCATCGGTCCTAGCGGACCCCTTCAATGCTGCTGACATCTCTTTGAGGCGCGCGTGGAACACAACGCGCCGTCGACTCGGGCTGCTTTACCCCCTTGAAATTAATTCAAAATCAAACTCAAATATTTTATTGCACTTATGCGGTTACATTCAATGGGTCCAGCACCTGCCATGAACCCTGTAAAAGCAGAGTAATTTACAAATCATTAAAATTAAAATGATTTTACATTCAGTTTAAGATTAATAAAGAGAAAGTACCTATCTATGTAGGTAATTATCTAGCTCTAAATATTTATAGTAACTTCTACATCCATAGGTATTTTAAAATTTTAAAATAAATCTTTAGCATATATTACTATACAATGCATATTTCTATGTTATCGGTAACAAGTTAAAACTAGGCTTAATTAAACAAAGTGTTATTGATTTGAAAAACCACGTTTATAATTTTCTTTCTTTTGGGACCTGTGTATAGATTAAAAATAAAAATCGCTTTAAAATGTTGGTGCCATTCGCCACTTCCTACCTGTGTGACGTTCTCTTCAATGGTGGACATTAAAACTAAAAAAATAAATAGGCTTCAACTAGAATATGATTTGATTATTAACATCTCAAAAATAGCACCACGTTTTGACAAATTTTTGAAATATATTGTAAACAAGCCCATCCTTTTCACTAAAATTGTATTTTTTTACTTTAATGTTGGACCTAGAAACACTTGTTTTTTTTTCTTTTGCCCGTGACCATCGGAGTAAGGCTTCGCGACCCTCTTAGGGGTTGCGACCCACAGTTTGAAAAACACTGGTTTAAACAGACAGCGTACTTAATTAGGTACGTTGGAAATGTGTGGGCGATTGCTTTGCGCTCGCAGAGTTAAAGGGAACGGATGCAGAAATTAAACTATTTAATATTAAATGGTGTTTCCTGTTAAGCTATTCATTAATTTCTTGAAAGAAAGAAAATACGTCTATTTGCGGTAAACACAACGCAAAGAAAGAACACAAACACAAAAAGAACAAGTACGCAAAACGGCCATCGCTCAGAATAATACTGCGACCATATAGGCTAGACAGAGCCCCAGAACTGGTTTTCAGCGACAGCCGGCGTTGACGTGATGACGTAGTTAATTGTTTAATGTTATTATGAGAGACTAACATTGTTAATTTTACCCCTTATTTAGTGCTAGTTAGAGAGTCGCGTAAACGTCAAAGAATATGTTTTGAGCGAATTCTAGAATTATACATGTGTCCAGAGGAGAAAATAAAGTCATTACTTCCACATGGGACTCACCTATTGGCAAATAATAGATTACGTTTGTGCTCACCGAAACAGCTCTCTGTTTACTGAAACACTTTATTTTTTTTGGCATTTTCTCCAATATCACGTTCATCAAAAACTCTCATTACGTATATTCTACGTAGAGAGAGTTTCCGTCGACAGACAACCCTTTGAGCGCGCTCTTTAAAGCACTCTTGTGTTCTTACCAGAACATTATTAGAAAATGTATACTATATTTTAATACAGTTAAGAATCTCGATCCTTTGCAAAAATATGGCGACCTGCTTGTGGCGTTTTCACAAAGTTAATTTTAAAGATGGCATGAATATGACCAGGATTGGCAAGATGGCAACAAATCATGCTTTCTATAAGTAAGTTACGGTTCTATTTACAAACGTTTCATAAGCTCAGAGACGTTTAATAAGCTTAAGCATCATTTATAAATAAACAGCTTAATTAATTTTAATAAGTACCTATATGCAAATAATTGACGACTGTTTGGTCAAAATTCAAAGATTTTTGATACATTCCAAGTGCTATAAAACTAGAAATTAGGGAAAGGGACAGAAAGCATATTTTTATAGCTTAGTATGTCTATTTTTGTGATATACAGGGTGAAATTAAATTAGCTAGCGAAACTCCGCAGACGTGATGGGTACTTATCGATATCTACGTTATTAGATATTAGTCAGTACCTAGCATGTGTTAGTTATTTTAAGTTTTTTTTTTCTGTTTTTGTGTGAATATTGTGTGCCTTAACCTGGGTCAAATAAATTTATTTTCTTTCTTTAAACCTCAACACGATAAAACAGATTTTATCAACTAACACTTCAAGTAACAGCAATACCAGCGGTCATTGACTTTAAAACAAAATCATCAAATCATTTTATTTTGCCGTGTATAGTTATCGATACTCATCACGTCTGCGGAGTTTCGCTAGTTAATTTAATTTGACCCTGTATAAGGATGATTCAACGAAAATTCATACTTCAGAAATAACTAGGATTGCTAGGAAATAAGATTAAAGGTAACACGATTAAGTATTTAGATATGTTTCCTGTTTATGAATATACTTAAAGGCTTTTCCTCCGTTGGGCATAAGCCCACTTCACAGTTTTTATTATTAAATGTTGGATCTTTCTAAAAATGGGTTGTTTAAATACATCGAAGAAAGCATTTCTACATAACAAAGATTACGCGCAGTCTGATCTTTTATTTGCTAGACCAAATGTCAGCTGCAACGACCACCAAATGTCAGTTTAGTCTAGCAAAGCAGAGTTTACACACATAAATCATGTGCTACCTTTCACGTATAAAACACCAAAGAAGGAAATCT
Source organism: Fissipunctia ypsillon (assembly GCA_947568875.1). Lineage (NCBI taxonomy): Eukaryota > Metazoa > Arthropoda > Insecta > Lepidoptera > Noctuidae > Fissipunctia > Fissipunctia ypsillon. The sequence goes on from OX387654.1 coordinate 7,895,072, forward strand.
TATCAAAAATCACGAACTTTATAATATATATTATGCCATATTATCGAAGCTCCCTCCAGGTGAAATTAATAAGGCTTCAGAATATCTCAATTTCGGCGAGTCTTCGGTAAACACTTCAGCAAATCGAATATTTTCGTAGATAATTTACTTCGACTTCGTGTTGGATAAAAGTCCTGTTTTTAACCGACCTCCAAGAAGGAGGCGGTTATATGTTTGGCTGTATCTGTTTTATGTTCACCGATTTCTCCGTCAATTATGGTCCGATTTTGAAAAAATTTTTTTTGTTTGAAAGGGTATGCTTTCGAAATGGTCCTCAAGTCAGAATCTGATGAGAGTATCCCATGGAAATCGAAGGAAACCGTCTAATTTTATAGGTACACTTACAGCAATTTAGGTATTTTTTTTTCTAGTAACTCGTGTATTTGCTCTCGGAAAGCACCATTTGGTGAAGCGGAACTGATGATGAAGACCACAGATGGCCACAGAAACTACTCTATAATAAGTATTTCCCGGGTTGGGATTCGATTACTTTAATTGGGTTGCTAAGCAATTTATGCTCGTCACAATGCATAGTTGCATATCCAGTTCTCCTGGTTCTTACCAGGAGAACTCCTCAACAATTTTAACGTCTCTGCATCGCGAAAAGCAATATTTTGTAAAAGGTGATGAGCAGTTGACATTAGGCTATTGTAACTTAGATAAATTAAAAACGACCCACTAAAAAGTGAAAAATAAAAAACTTAAAAAAAAAAAACAAACAACCGACTTCCGAAAAAAGACTACAAAATGAAAAATAACGTTAATTTCGGAAGTCGGTGGCAAAAAACTTTCATTTTCATTTCGTAGTTTTTTTTTGGAAGTCGGTTGTTTTTTTTTCTATATCTATCGGAGTACGTTATATAAATTATAAAATCGTTTTTCCTGTCTGTCTGTGTGGCCGCGTCTTTCTTCTAAACTACGCAACGGATTTTGATGCGGTTTCTCGTACCATCATTTGGAGAATTTATTCCGGAAAGTTTATTTATATGTGTAATACATTAATATTGAACTTACATATAATAAGGAAATCTCGATGTTTTGTCAAGTCGTAAAACCGTGCGAAACAGGGGCGTGTCGCGAGTTATAAATAAATTGAAAGCAATTAGGATGATGCTTAAACTAATTTTTTACTAGCAATAAATACTTGCTAGTAGGTAAGTATCTGGCTAAATTAAATACAGAAGTAATTAATATGAATGATTTCAAGGTTTAGATTTGTTCTGATTTACTTACTAACTCTATTGACATTTTGCTGTCTATAGGTAGCAACATTTCTTGATGTATATTTAGAACTAGTCTTTATTTATTTAGAATCTACTGACGAAATTGTGTGGTTCACGCGAAGTGAAGTTGGTCTACCAGAAACATTCACAATAATCTTGAGTTTTCCGAATTTTCTGAAACCCCTAAGTAGGCATAGAAAGGTAAAATAAATTCTAGGTACGTACATACTTATTTATGGGTACTTTTACATACAAACACATAAACTCACGCCTTCTTCCCATGGGAGTAGGCAGAAACTACAGAAGGCCACCTGCTACGATCTAGTATTACTTATAAGGGTACTTCTTTCAAACATAAACTCCTTTGTAATATTTCGGAATTTCGGAACTAGGTATGAAAGTTCTTGGATGCCAAAAAATGAATGTAATTCAGAAGCAATATTTGCAAACCAATCTTACTCAAACAACACGACATGTAAGTACAATCCTACTACCTACTAATATTATAAATGCGAAAGTTTGTGAGGATGGATGGATGGATGTTTGTTACTTTTGTACGCAAAAACTACAGACCGGTTTTGGGTGAAATTTAGCACACAGATAGTTTATAACCTGGACTAACACATAGAATACTTTTTATCCCGATATCCTCACGGGATCGAGACTTATGCGGGTAAAACTGCGGGGCGCTGCTAGTCTAATATAAAACAGTATTTATTCAGGAAAACTGAACGGAAATCGGGAAACATATAACAAGCAATTACCGATTCAAGTAAATAAGTGTAGTATATTATATAAATAAAGAATTTTCTTAGGCCCGTTTACACCACAAATCACATGAGGCGGAAGCGTCAAGGTAGCCCGTGAAATAAAAATTGTCTTATGTTTTTTTTGCAATTTGCAGTATCAGGTTTTATATTGATCTAAATATGATTGTACATCTCCATACAAATTATTACGGCGAAAATTCAAAAACTCTCCATATATGTATTTTACGCAAAACAAGCAATGTTATGGAAAACAGAAATATCTGTGTTTACGTCAAAGTTATCGAAATACGGCGTCGAATGATTTATTTATTTATTTATACAATCTTACACTATCTTGACAGGTTCACACCCAATGCGATAATGTGATTAAACTATTATCATTCCCTAGTTAACAAATCGAGAGTCACCCTCACGAATTCCGCCAATGTACAGTTAAAAATATCAAGCCTATGTGAGGCGCTGTTTATTAGTCGAATGGCTCTTGCAACCGGTGCGAATTTGCCTACGTTTGTGCGAGCGACCTGCACGTCGAAAAGCCGTGCCCTCGGCGCCTGCCGCAGCCTGGTGTTTGGAACAAGCAGCCTCAACGATGCTAATACGTCAGGATTATTTAATCTCCCACGAAACACTTCGAATACGTATTTTGCTAACGCTACGTTTTTGAATTCAAAAAACATCATTCTATCTTTATCATCTTCAAACGATTGATAGACATAGAGCAATATTTTAAATTCGTTTAGCACTTGGTAAGTGATTTACGTATATGAGTCAGGCTGGCACAGGACCGTGGGGGTCTACACAAGAAAAGAGAGGCCTGAAGGCTCCTATAAACAGGCGCGACACAAAGGAACCGCGTGTTGCGCGAGGAGCGGTGCCTTTGTGTCGCGTCGCGTGTCGCGCCTGTTTACAGGAGCCTTTATGCTCAGCAGTGGATGAAGTCGGGCTGTGGATGATGATGAAGTGATTTATAGTGCAAGTGGGCCTAACTCTTTTTCTACCGTCTTTAAATTAAAAGCAAACTAGGTATCTACATCTAAATTAAGTTATTCATTAGAATAAGGTTAACATATAAGTATCGTAAGGATTTTTTAATAATCCTCTAGAGCAGAGAGTCAACAGGCAGAGACTGAAACATTTATATTTATAATTAATTAACTTTACAAGTCCCGGATAAAGCTGCCTGTTATACCGGATATAATATGTGTCATAAGGAACACGCACATTAATTTATGAATATGAAGATTCCTTGTAATTAGTGGGCTTAAGGAAAAAGGAATAAAGTTCCTACCACCTAAGTACCAACCTAAGGACCTATAACGTCAAAGTATTCCAGAAAAAACAAAAAAGACATAAAATACATTTGTTTTCAGATTGGATAATATATCCAATTCCCACAAAACATCAAATTTTACACAGTGCGTGATTCTGAAATCGACTAATTTTGCAAACGAATGTTATTTGAAAATTAATAGTGATAACAATATTATTAATTAATTGTTCGTGGATTATCAAAAAAAATCTGCCGTTTCATAGAAAAGTGCAATACCTACGTACGGTCAAAATGTATGGAACGGCTTATTTTTTTATTAATAACCGACGAAAATTTTCCACGCAGGGGGGTTCAGAATCATGTACTGAATCTATGGTAGCAGGTTGCCCGTCGATGTCCCTGCCACCCTGTATACATACAGGTCAAACGCATAACCCTCCTTTTTTGGTCTCACCGCACTCGGGTAAAAAGAAAATGCTGTCCTATGTAATTGTACGGTCAGCGACAAAAGTCGATTATCACTGAAACTTTTATACATCATCTAAATTGACCTAAAATTATTTATAAACACTTTATAATATGGGCTTGGCTAATTTAAAGGAGAGACGTAACTTCAAACCGATTTTACAGCTCAATGGCCAAAGCGAAACTTCGACTGCTTCAAGTCAACTACTTAATTGGCTATTGTTAGTTACAGTCCGGCCATCGAGAGAATGCGTTCCTGGGGGCCAACCACCACCACCCTTTATAAGGCAAAGGGAATATTCTTCCCACCATATTTTACAGCTCAAAAATCAAAATTTGCGTTCCAAGTAGGTATTCTATGGTTTTACAAAAGCTATTTGAAGACAAATCAATCACTGACGAAATATTAAAAGAAGATTTTTCTTTTAAAAGCGTTTTCTACCAACAATGATTATAACCTACGAAGTCTATGTGGTATTGTTGTCCGATTGCTAAATCGTTATGACTGTTAAAGGGAAGAATTATTTTAATCCTACTTCAGTGTGAGAAAGAGATGGAGGTATACGTCCTGCATAACTTCATCTCTTTCTCAATCTGAAGTAAGATTAAAATAATACTGCTTATGAGGTGGTGGTTGGCCCCCGGACACCTGTCAGTGGGACAATTTCTAAATCTACTAACGATCTTTGCAAAAACACGTATTCGTTAGTATGAAGCTGACAGGTGCGAAGAACGCATTCCCTCAACGGTCGGACTGTAGCTCACTGAGAAGCCGTAATAAGTTCAAACTATAGCTTATGGTGTGAGAGATCTTTCAGATTATTCAAATTGTAAAATAATGTAGATGTGTGCGTACAAAATATAACAATTACTGCGGCATCAGTACAAAAAAAACCAACTACCAACTTGCCGGTTGTGTGTTGTGTGGTTGCTCGAGAACTCCTCGACCTCATTCTGCCTGCCCCCTTCTACCATCGGACATCTAGACGCACTGCAGGTTACCATCCCTACCTAGTTGCTATTCCACCAATTCGCACTAAGCGTTTCCAAATGTCTTTTGTGATGCGCACAGCAAAGGAGTGGAACTCTCTGCCTGCGTCTGTGTTTCCAAACGCATACAACCCCGATCTCTTCAAAGTGAGAGTGAACAGGCTTCTTCTGGGTAAGCTCGCTCCATCGTCAACTTTGTCTCTGTCATCTCTGACCTAAACTAGAGTCAAGAGCATTCCTATCTCAAAAAAAAAAACGAGGGTAGAAAGACCCACATAAAACGCTCTCGGCCTTATTTCAAAACAAGAGATAACTTTACACTAATGTTAAACCATCCAGCTATTTGTGCAGTTCGCACTTAGTTCCGACAACGTCAAAGTTCTAATGGCAAAAGCTGACTTTAAAAAAAACGGCCAAGTTCTTGTCGGACCACGCACAATGAAGGATTCCGTAGTTGGGATGAATTTATCCCAAGAACAAACTTAACATTGTAGTTGAAAAACATGTTCTCTCATACATTCTAACTGCAAATGTAAGTTGGCGACTATTACTCGTTAACTTGTAAAGCCTACTTAGCTGTGACACTGTTCCTTATAACTTCGTTGATACACTTGACTCTAACAAAAATTAGCACTTTAAAGCTTAATATTTCAGAAACGGATCCCTTAATCGAAAAATTGTTTTCGCAAACCCGCAATATTTTTGAAATACCTACCTATCAGAAACACCCAACATCATGACGAGACGAGACGAGACGAGACGAGAAAAAGAAAACATCCCCACTTTATGTGGAGGTACCCTTAAATCTTTTTTTTCTTGATTCTATTTTACCACTTTGTCGGCGTGATTATTATGTAGGAGGAGCTCGTGGCTAAATAATAACAGCCGCATGGGTCAATCCATCAGGTTAAGCTACGCTTGCCGGGGTTGTCCGTGGATGGGTGACCATCTTTACATACCGAGACTCCTCCGTGCCTCGGAAAGCACGTTAAGCCGTTGGTCCCGGCTGTCATTCGTAGATCTTTGACAGTCGTTACGGGTCGTCAGAAGCCCGAAAGTCTGACAACCAGTCTTACCAAGGGGTATCGTATTTCCCAGTTACTGGGTTGTGGAGGTCAGATAGGCAGACGCTCCATGTAAAATACTGGTATTCAGCTGCATCCGGTTAGACTGGAAGCCGACCCCAACATAGTTGGGAAAAGGCTAGGCAGATTGATGTATGTACATATATCCATGCCAAATTATAGCTTTCTAGTACTAAGAGTCTCTAAGCTAAGCTGCGGACGGACGGACAGACGGACGGACGTGGCAAAACTATAAGGGTTTCTTGTTGACTACGGAACTCTAAAAAGCGATCCTAATTTATCAATTTTGTATTACTTAGGCCTGTGTTCACCAACATTCAAACCACCGGGTTGGTAGGTATTTAAACAGTTGATTTATGTCTTTCCTACGGAAAGAACTGATTAAATATCTACACAATTGATTTAAAAGTCGGTGAACTCCGCCCTAAGAACTTTACCTCAGTTCAAATTAAGTTCGAAATTCAAAAATGGCTAAAGTGATCTAAAGTTAGAACTCGTTTTGTATTGATTTTGTACATCATTATTAATTGCGGCTAGGGACGAAATGAAAACTTTTCCCACTATCAGTATAGATTGCTGACGAGATAAATCCTTTTTTTTTGGACGGGAAATCGTCAAATGACTTTTCCCGCTCTGGGCGGAGCCGGGCGTGTCAGACTTATACTGACTAAAACCCACCCGTGTTCCTTCAGTTGCCTGTGCCGGGGCCACGGTGACTCTTTCGAACATCCCGCGAACGAGATAAGTCCTAAATAAGCTATAATCCAAACAAAGTACCTAAACCAACAACAATCAAATCATTGTAACGTACGAACGTTTCCCATTACTCTAAATGCATTTACCGTACCAACTCGTAGCTAGTTACGTATGAAGGTACAGTCGAAAAAAGAGTTTCGGTTTCATGCAACTAATAAACTAATTTGGAATGCGCAGGAGCTCATCCAGGTTAAAGAAGTTAAGTGATATGACTATATTTAAATTAATTTAAAAAAAAATCATTTAACACTAAATAATTCATTCAACGAAATCTCCAAAAGGCTGGTTGACACTTCCCATGACCCAAGGGCTGGCTTTTATCTTGGCCAGAGACTAAGCATTGCCATGCAACGTGGCAATGCCGCCAGTCTCTTGGGTACGTTACCAGTCGACAGCGATGCGGAGGAATTTTTCGGCGCCATATTTTAGTTTTTTAATAATTTTAGTTCGTTTTGGATATAATATTTTTAGTTTTAGTTAAGTTAGGATATAATTTTGTTATTTTTATTGATTAATTAGAAACATTAAAATAAAACCCGAATAATGCATTTATTTAGTAATTTGTGGTGCAAGTGGGCCTTAGAGCAAGGATCAAACTAATCAGGATCTCACTACTCATCTTCCTCACTTTCTAAACAAAAATTGCATTCATTTTTCTAGTTCCCACAGAAATTCGCCGCGGCTTAGAATAAATAAATAAATGAATAACGGCCTTTTGAAAAAACACTCCTCAGTTGTAGCCTGCCTATTTATCTCATCTGTCAAGTGTACCAACCTAAGTAGCTATGTAGATTGTAGCCGTCGTAGGCAACAGGGGGTGTGTACGACACGCTCGGTCGCTTACACCGAATGGTACTTACAAGGGAGGTAGCTACCCCTATGTAGGTACTTATACCTTCTCGAATAGTTTATAGGTGAACGGATACTTTGTTGGACAGCGATTTACTGTCGGTCTGGTGACTTTGTGTCGGCGTTTGGCTGGTTTTGTTATTGTAATAAGGTTAGGTACCAATTTTATTATTTGTAGGTAGGTACTTGACAGTTCGAAAGGGTTTGTTGAAAATGATCTGTCTTTGTTGTCTGGTCATTTTGAGGACAATAGAGTCGGATCTAATTTAATGTTGAGATTTAAGGGGAAGCGCTAAGGTAGATAGATAGAATACTCTTTATCAATGTACACCATACATATTACAGACAAAAACTAGAAATTTTACAAGGGGCAACACAATGGGCGGTCTTATCGCTAAGAGCGAGCCCGCGAAATTCAAATTTTCTTACGATTTTAGCAATTTGCAGCTCAGTGTCTGGGTGTATGTTGATTGAAGTATGATTCGCAGCCGTAACAAATATGTATTTACAGAATAATAATCATTAGAATCAGTAATACAACGCCTTAAGTTAGTTAATCCTCAAATGTCAAGATTTCATGAAATAGTCATTCAATAGGATTACTTGGTCTTAGAGAATTGTATTGATGATTTTAATGGTTATAATTCTGAAAATACTTAGTTGTTACGCTCGCGAATCATATTTTAATATTGCAAAAAACGTAAGTTGAATTTCGTGAGCTACCCTGGCGCTTTCGCCTTAAAACGCCTGCAAACTGGCGCGACACAAAGGCACCACTCGTCGCGCGACAGGCGGTGCCTTTGTATGGCGTCGCGTGTCGCGTCTGTTTGCTCCTGCAAACCTGCCTTTAATGAAATGTATCTAGAATTCTAGATGTATAAACGGTCAGTTTTTGATAGCAATTTTAACTCTGTGACTTCTACGTTTGGTGGTCAGGATTTGGGGCATCATATTTTACTTATTTTAGTAGATAATGTTGTTAACGGACGCTTGTGATTTTCATATTATACCAGCTATTTTATATTTACTTATTTCTTTTAAGAAATAAATGTTAAAAGATGTACTTACCTTGCTGAAAATAATCTTGCCAAATGGGAAGTTTTATGTCAAAACATTATTTTTCTCCGAAACTCGAAAAGTTAAAACATATTTTGTTACGTTACTATACAAAACGAAGACTTCGGAGTTCGGGCCCTAAAAAATATATAATAAATCTGTTGAACTGTTTAAGACTTGGACAAAGCGTCACTTATTTATCCCAATTAGTTAGGTAGGTACGCAAGTCCCTTAGGCTCTTTATAATTCAATTTGTTTAAATGGCCTAAATATTTATTATTCTTTAAGTGGCATATTTTCTTTGTTTTCTTAAATTTTACTTTTAAAACATTAGAGTGGGACACGAGAACACAAGTAGGTATGCATAAGCTGTAGAAAAGCCTGTCGGCTGCGGGCTCCAAAATGTGTATAAACAATAACATCTGAAAGTTTGAAGTCCCTCTAAAATACATCACACACAAAGCCAGATATAGGTTACCAATTACTGCATTCTACTTCGTCCTTATTAGTGTCCAATCTATGTCAAACACGCATAAATTGTAGCATTGAATACAATGTCAAACCCCGTGACCTATTTATTAAGCGATGGTCGCGCAAATACGCGATCGTCGTGTTCATTTGTCACTCAATATTCGGGAAACCCGAACGCATCTTCTGCCGGGTGAGTTCGTTCGAAAATTAACGCGACGATCGCTTTATATTTTAGGACACGGCCATACACATTGATCTAAACGTCATAAGTACACATACAACAAAGCTATCTAACATCCATCAATAAACTGATAATTAGCCACAAAATGGCCACTAGCCGCTCACTCGCGTTCCATTAAATCAAATTTCGAATACTCGCTCCCAATTTGAAATCGTCGTGTTCGTGTTATGGCGAACTTACTCACCGTAAATCCGATACCGACGGTTGCAGAGAAATTGCCAGCTTGAAATTTTCCAGTTTCGAACTGCACTAATAAAGAGGTTTTACCCACCCCGCTGTCACCGAGCAGGATCGTCTGTGAATAGAGAATCGTTTGATAATTGTTTAGGAGTCGAGTTCAGGTTATTAGTTCATCGGGAAGAGGTAGCTGAAAGGTATTTAATGGAAATTGACGGTTCGGTTTCGCGTTTGCATCAAAATACTACCTACCTAGATTCGATTACGAAGATTCAATTTTCATTTCAGAGGGCAATCCGCGCGATCTATAAAATGGGTCCTCGTCCCCGAGAAACAAATTCTAAGAACTTAATATACTAACTCTGCCTTAATCTTAGAAAGTATTTTGTATGTTCGCAAAAACTTAGGACTTTTCAAAATAAGAAGCGATTTCCATAATATAAATACACGTAGTAAACATGAAATTGTGATACCCCACATTTAGATTAACTAAAACAAGCAAGTCATTTCTTATAAACAGTATCCGCTTTTATAACAAGTTGCAAAAGTCGGTAACAGAACTTAGCGATGGAAAGTTCAAACCCCACATCAAACGTGTCCTTATTAAAAAATGATATTATAAGATTAAAGACTACGTTGAAGACAGGGAAGTTTGGCGACATTCCTTCTGCACATGTGGGTTCCCTGGTACCTCATTAATAGCATAACTATGTAAATGTCTATTAACTGCTCCCAAATTGATGTATATTTTAATTTTATTTTTTTATATACTTCCATGACATAATCTTTTCATTATTTTACATTTTTAACAGGATATTAATTCAGATTTGCTACAGTTGTACTGGTAATCATGTCATTTGGTTTTAAATAGACTTTTATTTGTATTATTTTGTTTCTTTGTATTTTGTCTCTTTGTGTTTTTGTTGTGTTTGTAACTGGCGAAATGTGAGTGTACTATATAGGTACACTTCTGCCTAACCCTTTGGGGAAGCAAGGCGTGATGTTATGTTAGTGTTAGTGTATTTTGTTTCTCTTTTAAATAGATTATTTTATATTCTGTGAATGTGAGAACGTTGTAGGCTTAATAGACTGTAGATTAATTTGTAGACCATTTTCTATTTTGTTAAGTACCTGGTACTTGTTGACAGGCCTACACTGTCCTCCCATACCTATTAACACTGTAATTTAAAAGCCAATTATTTTTAAAAGAGTAACCGTGGAGTTTCTTGCCGGTTCTTCTCCATAGGAAACGACCAATTGGAACCATGCACTTAGCTTCTGACGTTTCATAAGTAATGTAGGTTTATGTGAAATAAAATATTTTGATTTTAATTATGATTTTCACTATATTTTGAAATCCATTTCAACGGCATACAAAAGGACGATTCTTTATTTCTGATACTTATAAATTAACTGTGTGAGAGTGTATCATATTTTTTTCTTATATCTGTCAATGGTATCATATTAACCTCTAAATAATTTATATACTCTACTCATACATTATGTAAGATATTTCACAAATATACTTAACTGGTTAAAAAAAGCCCAAAAGTAATTTCTGATAAAAGAAATGTTTTTGCCATTAAAATACCACAGTAAGTACTTACGTACGAGTACTTACACATCCCACAATTGACTCCCACCCAACAAAAGCTTACCAGTCATGTTTTTCTTTCATTTCCATTTCGTTATAGAAACAAACAGCTGTAAAAGAGGAAAAAGAAACACGTTTTTTCCATCCAATATCTGAGAATTTGTTAAATATATTTTGCCCTGTATTTGATAGGGATTTAAACATAATGGTAAAAGGTAGATACTTATACGAAATTACAGTTCCCAGAATTTCGAATTTTCCTCAAACAAAATATCAGTAAACGACCAATCATTATCGCTGGTTTGATATTTCTTTTTCTGTTATTAACTTCTTATTAAAATCGCAGGTTTTCAAACCAAGGCCATTTTTTCTGAAACTTGAATCGCAACATTTTAATTAACCGAACCCTTGTTAAAAACTCGAGTTTGAAAGAAATGTTTCTTGGCTCAAATAAAATTGCTCAGATGTTTTTAATTAAACTGAGTAGGTATTGGCAAACGTAGAGAAAATAAACAACAATGATTTTTACTTTCTAACAAACCTTCGCAGAAGTTTCTTTTTGGTAAACACTAGCCTCTCGTTGTACTATATGTATAGTACATACTAATTCCATACCTCTCTCCTATAGACAAAATAGAAGGAGTCGAGAGCGATTAAGGTGAAAGCGGTAGGTTTAGCCCGCGAAATTCAAATTTTCTTAAGTTTAGCCAGTATCAGGCTTTATGTTGACCAAAATATGGTTCGCGACCGTAAAAATAAAAAAAGAACAATAAAAACTTACGTAACAATAAAAACTGTCAACTAGCCTAGTTGACAGTTTTTAGAAAACCGATTAAAAACGTTCCTTGTGGTCTATTTTCCTTAAAACATGAATACCTAGGTATTTCATGAAAATATTAACCCATATATTGTGCCCAGAACTATTTTTGTTCTCCGACATCTTTAATTTTTGGATATGTAGATACCTGAAGGATTTTTATGATGACTGCAAGTAAATATTTGAGGTGGCAGTGGGGGAGGGGTGTTTTTAGGGTTCACTACCTCAAAATGAAAAAACGGGACCCTTATAGGATCACTCGTGTGTGGGTCCGTCTGTCTGTCTGTCGGGTCTGTCATAGCAAAGCTCCGAATCGAACGGACCGATTAAGTTGTTTGGTAAGTACACATATTAATTTCTGTGTCCCAAATATGGACGTGTACCTAACGTAAATAAATGAATTTTGAATATACACTTTTAGGTGGCAAATAAAAAAAAATGCAAACTATACTGTGTGACATATCAAATGAAAGGGCCTTACTGTTAGGGTCTCAAATAGATTTTTTTTGTATAAATTGAAAATAAATTGTTTTAAAGTTATTTATGAACATAGATGAAAATTAACGATACCCTTATATCCGAAACTAAACGAGCCTAAAAAAAATACAGAAAATAGTTCTATACATAAAGATTACAGGAAAACCTCGAAGAAGTCTATGGTCTTAAAATAACATTATAAATCTCCCAATATTGTGCGTAGTACAAACTTAGATTTGCAGCTGGAATGTAAGGGAGAACATGTTTTTTGAACTACAATGTTAAGTTGGCCCTTGGGATAATTCTTTCTCTTCTTTCTTGTTAACAACTACGGGACGCTTCATTGTGCGTGGTCCGACACGCACTTGGCCGTGTTTTTTTATTGGATCGAAAACGGCCCCTGGATCAAATTTGTTACTTTAAATTAATGATGAATAAAAATTTATTTATTCTTTATAATTCGAGACAAGTTCAAAAATAAAACTGGGAAAAGCATTTTGCATGTACCTAAATTGACACCACATTTACTATTCGCCGCTGTTACAGTTTTGTTTCTACATAAAGTACAGCGAAGTCTCGACAGAGCTTTAACCCTTTCGGTTCTGTGGTTCTGCATCAAAGTGTAGGCAATGCTCCGTTGAAACTCCTCTGTGTCGATGTCGCCCTGGTACTGGCGAGCTAGAAGTGTAGCATTGTTGTTCACCGCGACCTTAATGAGCCAAAAAAGAATAGGCGTTTAGGTTACATTTCTTGCCTCTCATTGCGATTCTATACACGCCAATGCAATCGATTCACACCTCTCGATATATCGATTATATTCGGAAATGAGATAAGGTTGTGGTACATCTGTCCTTGATTTTAGCGCAGCTGAATATCTTCTTAGCGTTTGGTGGTAACAGCACATATTATCCCATTTGTTTCATCCAGTTGGTAATGGTAGCCTTTCTCTTCTTGTTGGCATTCTTTTACGTCTTTTAGTGAGCAGTTTTCAGTACGGTATGGAAAACGATAGCACGCACAATTGTTTCATTTGGCGCCAGGCGCACATTTACAGCAGATTACGCTCTAATAATTATTCGTTGAACTCAATCAATTCTAGAAGAGATTTTCTTGCTGGAGTAACGGACACCTCAAACTTAGACTTGCTGTTGCGATTATTTGTCGACGGGGTAAACGATGAAAAAATACATCTTCTTCATCGCCCGAAATCACCGTCAGTCAGCCTTTTTTTTGGATGGGAAATCATCAAATGACTTCTCCCGCTCTGGGCGGAGAGGGAGGGCGTGTTAGACTTTTACTGACTAAAACCCACCCGTGTTCGTTCAGTAGCCTGTGCCGGGCCACGGTAACACTTTCGAACATCCCGCGACCCTGGCTGGCATCGGCCCTAACGGACCCCGTCAATGGTGCTAACATCTCTTTGAGGCTCGCATGGAACACAACGCGCCGTCGACTCGGGCCTGGTCCTTACCGGACGGCGAGCTACCCATTGCTCGCCGTCTGCAAGCCCGCACCTACGGTGGCCGGGAATCGGCTGCCAATTCCCGACGCCCAGGGCGTCTCCTGCGGCGACTAGGGGCGTGAAGGCGCAAAGCTTGCCTCTCCCTCACGCGTTCCGCCTCCTGATGGCTTCCCATGTACTCTCGCTCCGTACCATGGCCTGGACCAGGGCCGGACACGGTGGTGCTCCACCCAAGACGGGTCGACCTCCACCGTGTCTTCCGGGCGATCCAAACAGTGGTGACACCCGGGCTTTTCCTCCCGCCTTATCCGGAACAGGTACCTCCCGAAGCACCCGTGTCCGGTGAGGACTTGCGTCAGGCGGAAGGTGAGGACGCCGTGGCGCCTCTCCAGCCACTCCTCTCAAAGAGGTAACTTACCGCCACCATTGTGGCGTGCCCAGCGCTGTGTTGCGACAATCGCACTCTCCATGCCGCCATGAGATTCCGCAGGAGCTCAGTCCGCCGCGTCGCGATTTCTCGCGGCAGTGGAGTTATGCCCCAGCGTATTGCCTCCTCGCGGCACTCCCACATGTGCGCGAGGACTTTTGCCTCCAGATCCCATGGTGATAGTCAGTCAGCCTGCCATCGCCAGGAAGGTCAAGGGAACAGCTGATTTATTTTTCGCAATTTCAGGTTTGGTCCTATAGCAAAAGTTGTTCATAATGAAGACCCAATGACCCGTTCAGAGGTTGTGTGTTAATTCCGGGACATGTTGTAGATTGACAGAATTATAATCAGCAAAATCATCAATACAACTCTTTAACTTTGAATTACCCTATTGAAGCTATTTCATGAAATCATAACATTTGAGGCCAACTCTAAATCAGAAAGTCATATTGATGATTGTAATAATTATAATTCTGTCAATATTTGTTAATATCACATTATTAACAACCTGACACTGACTTGCAAACTGCCAAAAACGTAAGAAAATTTCGCGAGCTACCTTAGCTAGATCTTTGCATCTGCTCTTTCATTTTATAGACCAAGATTTACTTCTAATGCCTAACAAATTAGGTCACACAGTCTTGCACCATGTAATATAACTATATAATGTTCTGAAGGTCCCTCGAAGGATTAAACCAGGTTATCAAAGCTCTTTGCAAGCCATCCGTCCGCTGTCGTAACTCAATAACGGAATATCGTTTACTGCAGCGCTCCATTTTTGTAAAGGGCTGGTTGGGACAAAGCAATAGTAATCCGTGAAGGATTTATAGTTTACGTGCATCTAAACACAGCTTTATTTAGCTTATAATTAAAAAAAAAATACTGCATTGTGTTGTTCAGAAACGATAAAACAGAGGTGAACATACTGAAAAATATTTCCGAAGTTGAATTAAAAACGGTTTTTTGAATACTGCCTATCTAGGAAATTGGAAAACAATACATAGGAGTGTAATGTAATGTGTTTATTATATTGTGTATTGGAACTGGCAGTTTAATAAAAAAGGTTTTGATAAAATAACTTCAAAATCAACAATGGCTGCTTTCGAAGAAAAAATAATAGCTGGCCATTTGCCAGTAAAGAATAAAATAAAATAAAAACGTTAATGGCATCCACGGGTTTTCGATTTAAAACAGCCAGTTAAATAGGTTTCATAATATACATGTATAATGAAAGAGGTTTGATTATTGAAATGTAGAAACTTTTTAAGTATTGTTTCTGATATCTGCTCTTGAGGGCTCGTGGCTAAATAAAAACAGCCAAACGGGTCGATCGAAGGTTAAACTACGCTTGCCGAGGTCGGTCGTGGATGGGTGACCATCCATCACATATCGAGACCCCTCCTTGCCTCGGAAAGCACGTTAAACCGTTGGTCCCGACTGTCGTTTGTATTGTAGATCTTTGACAGTCGTTACGGGTAGTCAGAAGCCCGAAAGTCCGACAGCCAGTCTTACTAAGGGGTATCGTATTACCCAGTTACTGGGCTGTGGAGGTCAGATAGGCAGACGCTCCATGTAAAATACTGGTATTCAGCTACATCAAGGTAGACTGGAAGCCGACCCCAACATAATTGGGAAAAGACTAGGCAGCTGATCATCAGAAATCTGCTCTTCTTTGTCAAAGACAAACGACATTAAATTTTATTGCAATGGTATTATAAATAGGAACGATGCGCTACGTTCATACTGAGCGGCGTTCAGATATCATTGCGTTGTTATTACAAATGTACCTACATATAGGTGTATAGTAGTTTTCAACTACGACTGCGATAGATAATACGGAACGTTTGATACAGAAAGAGACAGCTATCTGTAGTGTGTTGCGCTTGACACGCTTCGATTCGCTCGCTGCTATTAGCCGACTAAATCAAATTACAACAATTGTCTGAATTTGTGTGCAACAATTTGCGCGCGCTAGTGCAATATCTACGTCTTTATTTACATAATATCATTGTTTTATTGGTTCATTATGCTTTTAGTATTGAAGTACTACGTAGGCTTACCTATGATTTTGTTTTACACGTGAAGCCCACACGTTCCCGGCAGAAACTATTAATTAAATAACAAATTTTTAGCAACCAGCATCAAAAATGTTTTCCCACTTAAGTAGGTACCTATAAAAAATCTTATCAGAGCGTGAGTAATTATTTTACTTATTAACTTTTAAAAGAAATTTAAAAATGTAAACATCTATTTAACTTTGCCGTCAACAAATTGCGGTTCTGTCACCTCTTGTCAACCCACGCTTTAAAAGTTGAAATATCTTATTTACATGTTTTTGTATTGGATTTGTTACTCCCACGATGTTGTTAATAACAGGAGATAAATCTTGATTGAATCGCACGATTAACCCCTCAACCGTATGATAAGAGATTAAATTTATATTGTTACCGAAATTAATCAGAGCCTAGACCACCACCTCTTAAAGCGGTATTATTTTAATCTTACAGGACGTCTAGCTCCATCTCTTTCCCACACTCAAGTAACATTAAAATAATACTGCTTTAAGAGGTGGTGGTTGGCCCCCAGTTTGCGTAACAGTTGAGGGTAAATCATATTATTTTCACCGGACTTGGCAACAGCGTTGCATAAGACCCGCGTTCTACCAAAATACCTAGATCATTTAGGCCCACAGCCCACTTGCACCACGAATTACCAAATGCGTTTAGCGCTAAACGAATTTAAAACATCATTCTGTTTCGGTCATTTGCAGATGACAGCGACAGAATGATTTTTTTAAATTCGCTTAGCGCAAACGCATTTCGTGATTTGTGGTGCAAGCGGGTCTAAGGGCCCTATCTTACTAGGACACCAGTGGCGGCGCAACCATGGTCGCACTGCCTAAAATGTATAAGTTGGTAGTGCAATCGATCGGACGCCAGGTGAGATACCCACCATAAAGCTGTATATACTGGATGTTTTTTTTTACCGTCTCGATATTTTTACAGGGTGTTCTACCCATGAACATGAACAACTTTCACTATGGGACCAACTCTGAAATCACGAAAAAAAAAATCAACTGATTCATACATTTTGGTCGAGTAGGTATTGAAATTTTGTATGAATCAGCAGATTTTTTTTTCGTGATTTCAGAGTTGGTCCCATAGTGAAAGTTGTTCGTATTCATGGGTAGAACACCCTGTAAAAATTTCGAGACGGTAAAAAAAAGCATCCAGTATATTTTGCTGGCAGCGCGACCATGGTCGCTCCAACAATGGTGCCCTAGTGAGATGCCTTAGTATTACCGACCAGGGGCCCTACCATCAACATTTAAAATACTTGCCAAGTACATGACAGGTCAACATAGCAGGTTAACCTGACAGGCTTTCTATTTGTACCATGAGCATTTCCGTCTGACCTGCAATGTATCAACTTCAGACCTGCTACGTTATCGCAGGCCGGTACGCCATTTTATAAACAAACATTCCGAAATACTTTTACGCAATATTACCGGTTTTACGGTTTTAAAGAACTAGATAAAATTAATTTAATAACGACTTATAATGATCAAGAGAATTCTAAATAACTATGTTTCTTAGCATGGAGACCCTTTTAGATACTTAAGAAAGATAGGTAAGTACCTACTTGAGAAACTTTCCAAAGTTATCTATTAGTTTAGCTATTTTCGAACGACGCTAGGCTATTAAGTATAAATTTATTGTCACAACCACAAACATAATATTATGAGTTCATTTTGTATTTTGGAACTTCAAGTGGGTTCCTTTTTTGTGTTTCTGGAAATAAATTAGAAATTCACACATTTGTATCGTGTCCGTTGTTGTGAGTGGTAAGAAAGTGCAGTTATTTGGTGATCATGACTTCAAGGAGAGTTTCATATGAACAATTAGAAACACTGTGGGTTTTTTTTTTAATAATCACAAGGACATTGCAATGGGCTGCAATAAAAGTGCTCAAGCTCGAGAAATGTCCCGCAGATTGTGGACAGAGGTGGGCAAAAATTTTAATTCTGTGTTGGTGGTGCTTTCAAAGGATGGGCAGCTGTAAGTTAGTTTTATATTACTATGTATCTTGTCTTGTCTTTGCCTAAACTTCTATCAAACATTAATGCATTGGTTTTTATTTCTATGTATTGTGTTCTTGATTTGTATTTCTTTCTAGATCATACAAGTTTGTTTACTTTTCTATGAAATTAAATAATACATATTATCATGCCTATAATCCCCAAAGGGGTAGGCAGAGGTGTTCCCCTGTTATAGTAGTTTATACACCCACGTTTTGCCGTTGGTAATAAGTCCCATGTTATAGGTGTGCAAGCCTAGTGCCATTCATCGGGCACAGACGGGGTTCGTTGGTTCTTACGACTCGCTTTCCTGGCGACGAAGGAGGATTATATTCTTAACCCGTCCACAAACATGCCATCCTGCAAGTCAAAAGGTTTTATCGTGCTTCTCATAACTTTCCTTTGGATTTTAGCGATTTGTTTCACACTGTTTTTATCACCATCTTTCTCAAGAAACTCAAAAATTTCATCTTCGTAACACATCTAAAATAAACTGCAAAGAGATTGTTTTTTTGTTTTCTCTAATTTTAAATAAACGCCATAATAGTATTATATTCACAAATTAACATATATTTACGTATTTTATTTTAAATTAAAGAAAACAGTTCAATAAAAGTTACTTTTTCACGCCTGCTTAATATGACTGCAGGGCAGTTCAGTTTTCAAGTGTTTACATGTCAAAAAGGACTTGATGGTACCTACAGTTTATCGCAGGTCAGACCAGTGAAATGTTGTCACGTGACCACTGACCGGCTTTAGTCACGTGATCGCTGGCTCGCCTGTTATTTGACGTCTTCATGGTACAAAATAGCCCGACAGTTCACTTTCCGTCTAAAATTGACCTGCTCTAAGAGTGCATGGTAGGCCCCCAGCAGGCCACCTTATGGGAAACCATGGAATTGTTTTGTATATGTTACACCCACCTAGCAAATTACGGATATCCTTAAGATTTCCCACACGAAGTAAAAAGGATTACGTCATTACAAATGTAATGGGTGTGATTTATGTAAGTAGGTATATACTAGCGCCCGCCCCTGCTTCGCACGGTTTCTACTACGACTTGACAAAACAAAAAATTAACGCATTATACACATAAGTAAACCTTCCGGAATAAATTCTCTAGTTTAGTTTAGAAGAGCAACGTGGTCACACTGACAGACACAAAAAGTGACTTCAATTTATAACTATACAGGATGTCCGATAAAGAATGGATAACCTTGAAATCGCATATACTATATCTTAATAGGGCCGTTCTATAAACAATACAAAAAAGAATATGGCAATGAGAGAATGACTACCTAGTTGACCCACCAATTCGCACTAAGCGTTTCCAAATGTCTTTTGTGATGCGCACAGCAAAGGAGAACGCTCTGCCTGCGTCTGTGCTTCCAAACGCATACAACCCCAATCTCTTCAAAGTGAGAGTGAACAGGCTTCTTCTGGGTAAGCTCGCTCCATCGTCGACTTTGTCATCTCTGACCTAGACTAGAGTCAAGAGCAAACCTATCTCAAATAAAAAAAAAAACTTTTTTTGTAAAATCTTTATTGTAGTTGATTACTGTGATGAAAATATAGTCAAATATACAAGGTTTAAGTTCCTAACTAAAAATTATAACAAAGTAAACAACAAACAAAACAAATATAACATCACGTCTGTATTCCCCGAAAGGTTAAGCAGAGGTGTAAGTAAGTACCTATAGTACACCCACATTTCTCCAGTTATGTTTAAAACCCATGTAATACGGGGCGAGCCTATTGCCATCAACCGGGCACAAATCCTGACACCGGGCTGCTACTGAGAAATTCCAGATGGAAAAACCCAATAACACTTTGACCGACCCGGGAATCGAACCCAGGACCTCATGCTCAGCAGTAGCGCTTGCGACCACTAGACCAACGTCAAAGTAAACAAATGTGGTTTTTATCAACATTTTCCCTTAGTTTCCCCCTTAGGCTTCAATCCCCCCACTCTCCCCTACTTTCACATACATACGGGCGCATTCTCATTGTTTTAAAAACAATCAATAGAAAATGCTCCAACTAAAACAATAGACCTATTACTCCATATAGAGCTGTATGGAGTCCTACCTAGTTCAATTAAATTTGTATGCTGAGCCAATAAGATTAGCAAACAATGCGCTGCGGTCTGACGAAGCTGATGCGAAACAAGGGGTATGGTATAGAGCTGAGCTGGAGCACTTAATTATATTTATTGTACAGTAAACATGTAGCAACATTATAAAGCAAAGTCAATTAAGAGAAAGAAAAATGAGGAAACTATAACAAAAGTTATTCTGGCCTAACTCATTTAGGCCGACTTGCGCGTTCATGGGTTATCCTATAAAATTCAGAGTTAACAGCTAACTCGGGGATAATCTAATAATTCATCTTGTGCCAACAAGAGTTACAGGTAAACCTAGAGTTAAACGTTTAAATATTTAACCCACCGATGTGGGAGAGTTACGTCGCTTAACTCTGGGTTAGTGTAAGTAATGTCAAAATAAATTGACGATTATGAGGTCCCGCTGATAACTTATTTTGTATTTTATATTGTTCGACGTTATAGTAAGTGAAAATTCAGTACTATATCAGCAGGCAATATATTCATGAACTCATATAAAAATAAACACAAATTATATAAAACTTAAAACATATTTTTTCATAGCTGACGTTTTTGTCAATCAATAAATTGAGTCTCCATGGAAACCCCATACACTCGATTAAAATGAAATGTCATGTTATACAATTTAAAGACAAGAAAGTATTACGTATCGTAATGTAGTGTAAAAGAGATGGGTGTACAATTTCCGTTCATTGTTCGTTAATTCATTTTTGGTCGGATTACATATCAGGCCATAGACACTGCAACCCTATTTTATGTTTCGTCGATTGAACTGCAATGTTCTCAACTCAAAAATCAATATTGTCAGGTTTTTTAGTGGCGCAACGCGTAATAAGAGTTAAAATGTTTATTACTTAACTCCGAGTTTACAAACTCTACATTTGTTTATTTAACCCACACACACTATAGTGTGTTTGTACACACACACACACTATTTGACGAAACTTTACAACGACAGGTTTACAATAAAAATTTAAATAAAAAATGTAAAGAAATAGATTGTGCCTCTGATTGAATCCTACATTCCTACTCATATCAACAAGCTAATTAACTTAAAAATACAAAAGTGTCAAATCGTTTTTGTCAGACTACATTTGATGTTGCCAGCTGAAGATTTTTTTAATTTGCCGCCATTTCCTTGTGCCACGACTCGCTAGCCAAACTCTAGTAGAACAATTTGTATGAAAACTTCATGGAAATTGTTCTATCAGAATCACGTCGCACCGTCGCGTCGCGCCTGTCTGCCGGAGCCTTTACACTCATTCTAATTTTGAATAAGATCACATCCACTGCCTACATTATATTTTTTGTTACCTAAGTACATAATATATGTATGTACGGGTACCGTGTATGATACCAACAGGTATACGACCTAAACAAACAGCGTGATCTCATCCTAATGACGCTGATGACCGCAACCGGGTCATTCAACTATGCACCTAATAGAAACATGCTTGTTGGGTGTGCTAATGACTTATTAAAAATAGAACTTGAGCGTTGGAGAAAAAAAAGGTGTGTGTGTGTCAGCTCCAACGTACGACTGGAGTTTACTCCGTGAAAGGGTGCGCAAGGTACTACGTTGCGCAGAAAAACGTAACGCTTTTGACTTTAACGCTTGTATTAATTTCACACCTCATAAAATTTCCATACCGGGGTCCTTATTATGATAACCGATTCTTAAGGAGTAAACTCCAAAAATCTAGTTCTTTGAAAAAATTAGAATGATGAACAAAGATCTACATCCTGGTGAGAAAACAAGATTTGAATTTATTTATTGTTTTTAATAAGCAGGTGTTCATAATAGTTGGTCTACGGCATTTCAAGTCCAGTTGGACAATCAATGAACCTACAAAATTAAGGCAACAGTGCGGAGAAAAAAATTGAGACGAAAGAAGACGAAAGATTTTAATTGTTATTGGTTATATTTAACTACCCACGTGTTCGTTATAGTAAGGCAGATACAAACGCCGACCGAATACTTTAAATATTTTAGGTGAAAAAGTAAAAGAAGTGTATTAAGCCTAGAAACTAACTATCCAGATCAAAGTCTAAACCTTTACGCAGAGACCTATGTTAATTCTATAGTATTATATTCTATTCAGACCTATTTCTGGAAACTCCAAATAATTATATTTGCCAGACTTTCTGACAAGTCCACCAAAGGCACGTTAAGATGGTTGATGCCTCGTGATGGATTACAAGGCTTTGTGGTTCGCCTTTGAAGATGGTTAAGGAGAAAGGCAATTTTTCATGAAAATTGAGAATAATTGAAGATTAGCATACTTACGTGAAAAGTTAGTAAAAAGTAACATAGTGTTAATTTATTTTATTTTACAGAAAATTCTTGCTTATTATGATGACTCTGTGACGTCACAGACTTAAGCAAATTTAAGTCGAGAAAACATAGAAGTTTTATTTAATAGATCTATGATAAATTAACCTCTGTTTGACTACTTACAGACAAATGGCGAGGTACCTAAGCAATGATAAAACACCCCGAAACAAAGCTAAAATGTAGATACCTTTTCACGTGCTTGAAATGGCTATCGTTTTTTGCTCGCTAGATGGCGCCACTGGCGAGTAAGGTCATGTTAGTATGATACTTTTATTTTATATGTAAGTACCTACCCTATAACTTCATATTTTATTACATTTAAAACTTCAAATGAATATTTACATTATAATGTTCCTAAAATTGGCAAGAATGAAGAAAACAAATATTATTCTTCCTCCAAGTGCTAAGAACCAAATTAGATTCTAAGTTGGTACGTACTTAAAATCTATTGTATATAATCAAGTTCGTTGCGCCGCTTCTTCTTCCCAGCTAAAGCACTAGGAACTGGTGAAGGGTGGGCGTTTTGGGGGACTGTCTTATGTAATTTCTGACTTCGAAAAGTGCTGATTCTCAGCCCAGAATAAATGACTTTTGGTTTTGATCTAAAGCTAAGATTAATCAGGACTGGCACAATCTTTACAACAATTATGAATAATATGTAAAATACGTGATTAAAAAATCCCGCAAACAGTGAACGTTCAGTAAAATTTGACATTTCTATAGACCTTACTCTGCACTAGCGCCTCTAGCGGCGAATTCAAGCGCGATTACGTCATTACACTGGCCCAACGGGCAAAACCTACCGTTGACACCTGATAAAATCTCTCAGATTAATATCAGAAACATTATCTAGTTATCTCACCTTGTGTATAATAACATCATCATCCTCTTGCAAGCGGGAAGGTGTAATGGCCGGGGGATAGTAATCCCTATATCCGGTAGGAGAGGGTGTGCTTCGGTGTGCGGTATGCGCGGGCGCACGCAGCGTGTCGTCTTCAAACACATCGTCACTCATGCTGTCGTCTGTCGTCATCTGCTGTAATAGAAGAAAAGTAAAAATGTGAGTACCTTAAGTACCTTAAGTTATTTTAGAGAATCAGGTGCGGGTTTTTAGTCTGAACGGCCCAAAGCGAAAGAACGCGGGCCATTCGACCGTAACCAAAAATAGTCTACGTTCCAAAGGACCGGTTCAAAATTAATTTAAAAGGACAGTCGCATACATTGTGATAGTCGCATAGTTTCTTTAAAATAAGACTGATTTTTATTTAAAATTATTTAATTACCAAATTTAACTTTTGTAAACATTTTATATTATTGTTGATTGTTGTTCTAAAGAAGATAATACAAATCAGGGGCGAAGCCTTCATACAACCCGATACCTATCGGCTTCCCTTCTGAACAACCACTCTTCTTAATGTCTACTATTGCCAAATAATATGGTACACCTGTGTGTGTAACTGTGTATCACAACACATTACACAAATTATATTTAATACCACTTTAATACACGATAAGATTAAAAACTTACAGTTTTTTTTTCTGACTTTATGAGAACTTAACAATTTTTTCTTCGGCTTCCCTCTAATGATGATTAAAAAATAGCCACAGATACAAATCTAAGAAAAAAATTATAACTTTTATTTTAACTTTTGCACCCGAATGTAACTGATGTAGTTTATGACACTGAATTTGTTTACAAATTTTAATCACCGGTCCTTTGGAACGTAGACTAGATTTTTGTTTACTGTCGAATGGCCCGAGTGCCACTCAGTTTGGGCCGTTCAGACTAAATACCCCAGGAGTTACTTTATCGAAATCCATTGCAGTAAAATGTTATGACAGTAAAAATATATAGTTTTCATTACTCAAAAACTAGATCCAGGCTTGGATGCCGAAGGCAGTAACATAAATGTAGCAGAAACTAAATAATTTTGTAGTAAAATGTTTAACTATGAGTACGTAAGTACCTACTCTAATAAAAAGTATCCCTATGTAGGAACGGGTAAGACGCGCCATTTACGAGTATATGGTCGATTAGAGTCTTTAAGAGATCTATGATTAGGAGAGGCCCATTTTTGGAGTTCTTGAAGCTAATAAGGGGCATGTCCCGATAAAACAAAATGGAGCCCAGGGTGTATCGGACGCACCTAATAATTCGAAGATGTTCAATTGATGCCTAAGCCTAAGTTTTACATAACACCGTCATTTTTCCTTGATGTAATTTTAATACTAAGATTTTTGTGCTCTTGTGACGTCGTTGTCTTTTACTATAAAATTTAAGATAACGCAACTCAGGCCCCCAAGATACAGGCGTTGCCTAGTTTGGGGACCACTGTTCAAATAACTATGTTAAAATATTCTAGTTACAGTAAGCATACATTAGTGTAGGACTAAACGCCGACAGACACTACGCCGTCAGACTGAACACCGACAAGACTTTACTGCGACGGGACTCTTCGCCGACAGGACACTTCGCCGACAGACTGACGGCAGATCGATGGAGCCCCGCCACGCGGGGTTCATATTTCTGTCTACAGGTTTGAAAGGAACCTAACCAAACCGAGCCTCGAGGTGCCCCTGACGTCGACCGTCTAGGGTTAGGATTTTCGGGTCAGGTTCGGAATAATCAGAAGTAAGGATGCTGTCGGCGAAGTGTCTATCAGCGTTTAGTCGTATAGTCTTATAATTATTAAAAAAATATATATATATTTTGTAACAATGGACCAATATAAATTATTTTTATTATTATTATTAAAGGACGACCTATATATCTACACATCTGATGTCATATGTCTTGATTTTCAAATATTAATAAGATTTAAATACTATATATAAAATTGAAAGTATGTGATTTGCCTCAAATGATTTTTGTATCTTATATTTGTAGTTTAAAAGTAGTTACAGTAAAAATACTGTTTTTTTTTTACGGAATGGAATAAAAACATGATGTCTGAAGCGTCGCCGAGTTTCTAAGTTATTTCTCTTCGGGCCTCAGAACCTAAAGCCTTATCTGCAAGCAGTCTAAAGTCTATACTGATATTATATTGAGTATCTTGTTACATATTGCTGTATACCAAGTTTATATGCGTGCAAGAATATAAATACAGAAATATTCGTACCTACTGAAAAGATGTATCATTTCATACATATTATAAAGTCGCTTTGCGTGTCTGTGTGACCGCGTTTTTCTTCTCTAAACTACGCAACGGATTTTGATGCGGTTTTCGCGATCATTTACAAAATTTGTTTCAGAACGTTTATGTGTTACATTAATAGTAAACTACATATAATAAATAAATCCCGGGTGGGTTGCTAGTTTTTTTATTATAAACCTCCTTACTAATAAACGTTGTATAGCGTCTGTATAATTACACAACGTTATGTCTTCTCAAAGTCAAATTACTGACGACTGAAAGAGAGAAATCGGTGTGTAACTATTCACCTGATATAACACGTTTATTAGTGAGGAGGTAACGGTAAGTCGTTTAAACACGGTTGATAGAAAAAGTTTATTGTTTCAGTATGATAGATTTTTGTATTGTGCGTGTTTTCTTGAATACTTTCTTTTATACTTTGGAGATTTTTTAAATACTTTTATAAATAATAAGAAAAATTAATTCCCGAGTTAGAAAAAAGTTAAATTTTATGTTGTAGGGTCTACGTTTCGTATGGCAACAATCTTGAAAAAAATGTGATGTAGGTAAGTACAAAATAATTGACATTTGCTAGCCCAAGGCGCATTTTAAAAACTCATAGAAATAGATGAGGGTGAGGGGAGCTGAACAAACAATAGAACACCTATAGGATGCTCATTTGATGCTTTAGAATTAGATTTATGTTTATTTATTTATTTTATTTATTTGTAAAGGTTTACAAACAGCTTCTATAGATCATTCTCTTTCCCTTATCCCAATTTATGTGGGATCGTCGCAACATGTATTGTCCTTCCATAAGTACTTACGTACTTCTCTATTAGTCTTCATCTCGGTAGTCACCACCTTTCTAGCCATATCATCTTCCACACAGTTCATCATTCGTTTCTTTGGTTTTCCGCCTACTCTTATAGCCATCCACATTCATACGCAATCAATCATGTACCAATCAATCTTCCTAGGCTTTTCCCAACGATGTTGGGGTCGGCTTCCAGTCTAGTATTTTACATAGAGCGACTGCCTATCTAACTTCCACAACCTAGTAACTGGGTAATACGATACCCCTTGGTAAGACTGGTTGTCCGACTTTCGGGCTTCTGGCGACCCGTAACGACTGTTAAAGATCCACAAATGACCGCCGGGAACAACGGCTTAACGTGCTTTCCGAGGCACGGAGGAGTCTCGGTATGTAAAGATGGTCACCCATCAACGAACCAACCCCAGCAGGCGTGGCTTAACCTAATGTTTCGACTCGTGCGGCTGTTATTGCTTAGCCACGAGCGCCTTTGTTCTCCTCCTCAATCAATCATGTGCCATACTTAGCTAATATAGGTATCTATTTAACGACAGCCTGATTTACACAGTCGCCAATTACAGGTTAACCACCATTTTCAGAAATAAATGAATGATTATTTTTACTTGTATTCTTAATATTAACACCTAAAATTCTCAGAAATAAGTTAAGATAACACAGAAAAGTTTATGCTGAAGTTAGCCAAATAGACTTTAGACATTTTATACAAGAGAATGTCATCTCGGCCGTGTCAGAGTTTAATTTCGTTTTAACAGAATTGTTTTCAGCATTTTCTTGAGAAGCGACGTGTACGATTTCCTTAGTTCCAAGACTTCCAAGTTGGATGCTTGCAACAGAAGTGAAGTTGAGAATTCCTTCTCTTGTTATAGTGTACAAGGTTCAAGATTTAATGACTGAACACATGAGACGCTGCGTAGGGAAGTAAAACTATAGAAAAAATATAATTAGTTTTCATTTAAATGTTGCTTTTCTTCGAAGCCTCCGGAAGCTTGGAGGATAGCCTAATGGTGTCTATTAATATTCTTAAAAATGTTGACAGGATCTTCAATATTATAAAGTATAGAAATGAGGTAAACCTCATTGCTAGCGCGTGTCAACGCTAATGATTAAATGGCTAAAATTTAATTTAAGCAAATGTTTGTAGGAACATATTATTACTTTGAAGACATAACAAACCTAATAAAAATTAGTTAATTAAATTATTTCTGTCGACCTTATCGTAAAAATACAAAGTCTGTACTTATTCCTCATACTAAATTTTCGAAAATCTGACAAAACTTCCAACATTTTATGTGAGGAAATGAGGAAATCATTGAAAAAAGTTAAGCTCTATTTAAGTAATAGGTAGTTACTTGTGCAACACGAGAGCAAAGCTGATTTTTGCTGCGAGTGTTGATTTTGAATCTCGAGTACCTAAGCGAAGGATTCTATAATTGAATCACAAGCGGAGCGAGTGATTCTAGGTTATATACCTGAGAGCAGTGAGGGATGACACGAGATGCCAACTTTGGTCTCGTGTAACACATACATTTTTTCACCTCAGCAGCGAGAACATATTACCTATAGGTAAAAAAAAAAACGTGTGCGGTTGGGGAACCCCCGTCAGGAACGAAGTTCCTTACGTATAATTCAAAACAAAAACAAAATTTTCGCAGCTGCCATCTCTGATTTAAATTTTGACCTCACTATCGACTTTAGCACCCTCGAAAACTATGAAAAATTTTTAAATTTTCGCAGCTGCCATCTTGGATTTTCATTAAGACCAAATTTTTAAAAATTTAAAGAAGAAAGTCGCATGGGGGCGTACAAGTATTAGTGATGAATTTTGCTATTTTACTACCAAAAGCCGCGTAAAAGAACGTCGTTCCAAAAATACAACATGGTAAAAATTAAACCACTTAATGCATAAGTACATATTTGTAAAACAAACAATATAAAAAATTTAAAGTTTAAAAATATACCTAATTCGATTATTTAGAAAAAAAACTTTAATAACATTTACTAGCAGATGATTTGCAATTTTACGGATTTATGTGTATCCGAACGTTTTATGGTCTGTTTATTTTTTGGGCCTACTAGGTATGGAATTTGAAAATCGACTTGTTTCTATCTCTCGCTTTTTTCGTATTGAAGTGAAAGTGACAGAACAAAGTAAAGTTCAAATCTTTCGAATTTTGTGAATAGACCAGCACTGTTCTCGGCATTTAAAGAAAAAAAATATTAAAAAGTTACTTTGTCTCACGCTCGCAGCAAAATCGAATTTTGCTCACTGTCACATCAAAACCTGTTTGTTTGAAGTGCTGAGATGAAACAGTAGATTATACAACAAGTGAAAAAAGGGAATATTCCGGAGCGGAGCGAGGGATACAAGGACCGAGATGATTTTTTTTCACGAGTTGTGTACTCTACTTTTTACCACTGACTGCAAGAAAATAAATAGTACTTAAATTGCTACTTTAGAACGAAACGATTCCGGAGTCAGTGTCTCATTTTCGTCACTGGAAAAACTCATTTTATTATAAATATGTTAAATGATTTTCCAATGACATGAAAAAACCGCGGTAACAGATAGAAAAGAACCTAACTAAAATTGGCGGTATATATACGAGCATATATATATATTTTAATTTAATTGTATAACTCTATGGAATAGCTCCATTTAGCCAGCCTGTAGGTACTTTCAGCACGTTTTATTTATTTTTGTACAAAAAATTCGTATAATTCGTGCTTGTTCCAAATTCAAAATGTTTTTATTCACTCAGTGACTAAAAGAATTTTATTCACTGCTATCGACGAATCAGTTGCCCTTTTCCGAGTATCAATGTTAAAAAGTTATTTTCTTATTTCCTATTGAATGTCACAACATCAAAGTGTTGCTATTAGACTAAAAGATCTTTGATGAATACCTCTTTATAAAGAGGGAAACCGGTCGGTTCTCAAATTAGGTGCCTTCAGGTATTTTGGATATTTTCAATGGAATGTTAACGGCAGAGCCGAATATGATACGATGATTTATTAAATTTTTTGACCTACTTTAAAAATGACTGTACAATTTTTTTTTTGCGCAAAGGGCATACTCTCGTATGAAATTGAATTTAGGAACTGCAGAAAATAGTTTGAGCAACTTAATTGTAGGCAACTCAAAGTATTTTCAGCACCAAAAACTTATGTACAGTTAAATACCTAACCGAACACGGCATAAAGATAGACTTCGGCTGCCACCAATAAAACTGGCAATGTTTAAAAAAATACTTTTCACACTATTAGTAGATACATAAAAGATATTATATTATTAAGGACTATTTAGAAGACAAGTCAATAGAATCTTTTAATGTCTTGTAATGTTATTAGATTAAATTCGGGGTGAGAGCCTGGTGATCTGTCACACAGGGTATCCTAGTATGGACGGCAGTCTCTCACAAAGGATCATATTTTATGCTTTTTGTCAAAATGCTATGATTTCTTGTCTCTATGTTGTTTATGTGAACCTTTGTGAAGAGAGAAATAAATAAATCTGTAATTTGTAAGTTAGATTAATGAAATTGACATCGCTGATTATGAATACATTTGCACGCCATGTTATGGCAGGATAGGCTGAAACAAATTTACTGTAACACCTTATGTAAATACCATATTCTAGCAAATATTTTTTTTTTATTTGATTTAATTTAATTTAATTTGATTACAGTCACGAGCTTAGGTATATTATTTATATTTTACAGTTGCTTACGCAAAATTCAAAAGCGTTTTTCTCGTGAAAATAAAATTGCAACTTTGAGAAAAGATCTATTTCATTATTGGTAGTATGGTTTCGACAATATATATGTTCTTAACACCATAAAATATTTATCAGTACTTAAGGAGAAAAGCACTTTTGAATCTTGTGTGTGGTATTTTTATCTTACGAAGTCACCCGTGCTTTACTTGTGTTAACCAAGTGTACAAGCACGCTGTGGATGTGTGCGTGGAGACGAGTAGCGTCAGCACATAACACACACACACACATACTTCCGACTTCGGCATTGTCTCGGAAGGTACCGAGTGCTTCTGCGCTTGGTAACTTGGTAACCATTATGTAAAGCGCGTGTTGCCGTCGCTTCGTGAGATAAAAAGGTTTTTACCTATTCTCGTGACTGTATCTGCTTATAAACGTTAGGTTTATCATAACAAAATGTTTTAATTCGAATAAGTTCGGTTTTTATGGTGTATCTACATAATAAAGAGTATTCTATCTAGGCATCTATCTATCTCAATACTTGCATATCTACACCATACATATTAAATAATCAAGCCTCTGAAGATAATTATTTAGTCAACTGACCTTTTTTGCCTAGCTTCCTCCTAGTAACGTATTGTAGGATCAAGCTGAAGTTTCCACTTAGGTATCGGCTTATATCTGGATAGATAGACCTCCATATTATATTATGTGACGACATCAAAGGAATGTCTATGCTTCGTGTATCTATGCACCAGACGATGCACCCGTAGACACGAATACAATGTTGCCACGTTCTACGACGAATTAGAAATCGCGAAAAAAAAATAACCTTGTCCCTACATTTATGTTCGCATAACTCCTCAAAATGTAGGGAACAGCAGATTTTTTTAGCGAATTCAGGTTTCGTCCCATAGTAAAAGTTGTTCATAATGATGGGTACAATGACCCCTTAAGACGTTGCGCGTTATTTAAATTACAACTTGTATACAACGTCCCGACATCAATCGTCGGGCACTTCGGGCAGTTGCCCACCAGACACAACACCCGTCTGGTCGGAGGATCCTCCTTTTTCTATAGAGGATGAGTGAACTTTACACCCTGTTTGTTCTTCATACCTCTATAATACACTTACTTATTCAGTGAAATGTAAAAAGTGCTCGAGCATCCGCAAGGATCCGTTTCCGTTTGGTGGAGACTGACCCTTAGAAGTCGGTCTATTGACCATTTTAAGACCCGTTCACAGCCATCACTGTTTTACCCAAAACAACATTCAACTAATTTCCATACAAAATATACATGAACACTAGTGCCAACAGAACTACTTAGCAACCCAGACCAGTATTGACCAATTATCGAAGCCGATGTTTACCTGAATACAGCCGCGCAGCACCGTTATTAATTCTACTTTATCCAAACAATTGTTTACAATATCGGTTTGTTTTATTGAAAAGTAAATAAACGAGGCAATACAAATCATGGGCTTGTATATTTTTGATTTCTCATTTTGCAAAAATCTTGTTTGGTTGCAAATTGCTAATCCATTGCTTCATATGTTCGAAAAAATTGTCTGCTCACACATAACATCACGCCTTGTTCCCCGAAGGTTTAGGCAGAGGTGTACCTATAGTACACCCACATTTCGCCAGTTATGTTTAAGTCCCATGTAATAGGGGGCGAGCCTAAAATTGTCTAAAATTGTCTGCTCAACAACGTAAATAACGCTATGTATGTTGTTGAACTGTCAAAATGAAAGCGATTTCTACTGTAAGTGTGTTACGCAACTAGGGTGCTGATGGTAAGCGCTGATGCGTAAACGATGGGGACACTTGCCTAGAATTAACCTTGACTCGAGACATGGCGACTCCCAGGTTATAACTAACACAGACTCCGGGAAGGACTGCCACTCCTTAGCAGTACAGGACCCATCCCGCCACGTAAAAATAACGCTGGCTTGCGCACTGAACGATTTATCCATTCCAGCCTAAGTACTAAGTAGCTAGTACCTATTATGATTCTACAATATATATATTTTTTTAATCTACAACAGAGAAGCTCTTGGCCTGCATATCACCTGATGATAAGTGATGATCAGGCCGAAGGTGGAAGCGAGCTTCACCCGGAATCTCCTCAACTACAGAGGAACTGGCTATCTTACCTCTAACTGCCGAAACACAGAAATGCTGATAACATTGTTGCTATGGCGACAGACTTAGATAAGATGGTGGTAGCTAGCCAGGCGGACTTAGAACAAGCCCTACCACCAACCGAATAACAATAAAACAATTACACTTACATATGTTTATAAAATAATAGCCTAGTAAGTACTTTAGAACGCGACTGTACCCGTGCGGAGACACACCTCCCCCACTGTCGCTCAGTGTTCTTTTCACGTGACGACAACTATACAATTTATTTTTTTGTAAATATTGACAAACTTTCTGCTTTAAATCTACCCAAAACCAACGCTAATGTCCCTTCATTGCATATCAAATCGGCAGTAGCCACAAACAAAGATACCTTTCCCCTTATCGTCTTTGGAAATGTTATCTCTGTAATCAGATGTCCCGCGGTATTATACAATAGAGACAAGACCCGGGACAATCTTATACGGACCTGTCCTAAGCTTTAATGGGACACGTGAGGGGTTCGCACGAGGTGTACTTATCTAATTGTTTTACAGTCTGTAGATGTAGGAAGGGTGAGGCAATTATTGTTTTATAGTTCTATAGACGTAAAGAAGAGGCATAGAGCTCGCCTAGCGAGGTATAGTTGTATAAGGTTATATTGGAATGTCGCCAAAATAGGAACTAAAGCTGCCATCTTGTTTTTTAGGGTTCCGTACGTCCGTATGAAACAACGGAATCTTTATAGGATCACTCGTGTCTCTGTCTGTCTATCTGTCCGACAGCCAATTTGCTCCGAATCTACTGGACCGAATCTACTGGACTGAATAAGTTGAAATTTGGTACACATCTTAAGAATTTCTGTGACCCAAATACGAAAGTCTAACGTAAATAAAATAATTTTGAATGTGGGGGCTCACTTTTGGGGGAAAAAATAGAAAATTTAAAAAAATAGTTTTGCAAACTGTACCGTGTGACTTAAAATGAAATGGCATGTTATGAGAATAAAAAGTTTTAAAGTTATAAATAGACCATACTTATCTCCGAAACTGCTGAGCCTCAAGTAATACTTTCCTAAAAACTTTCATAAAACAATGTTTAATGTATATGCTGTTGGTGTTCTTTAATAAATAAAAGTTTAGTCATAAATACCGAGAATGGTTCTATACCTACTTATGGATTAGATACCTACAGGCCAATTGATAAGAAGTCTATGGTCTTAAAATAACATGGTAAATCACTCAATATTGAGCGTAAAAACTTACATTTGCAGTCGGAATGTATGGGGGAACATGTTTTTAACTACAATTTTAAGTTTGTTCTTGGGATAAATTTATCTCAACTACGGAACCCTTCATGTGGTCCGACCCACGCTTGGCCGGTTTTTTCAATTTTCAACGTTTCTTATGTGTAACAGCGCTCCCCTGACAACGTCATTCAAAGGACTCTTGTAGCATTGTAAACTAAAATTCTAGTAGGTTTTAAAAACTAGAAATGAGGACCATGCCTATAAACAGGATAGGTTTAGAAGGAGTACGAATATTTTAGGAGGTAATCAGGAGCTAGACCACCACCTCTTAAAGCAGTATTATTGTAATCTTACTTGAGTGTGGGAAAGAGATGGAGCTAGACGTCATGTACAGCTTCATATCTTTCTCACACTGAAGTACCATTAAAATAATACTGCTTTAAGAGGTGGTGGTTGGCCCCCAGGTGCATAAAACTGGACAACTTTCCCCAAGGAACATAGGTTAAAATTGAAAATCGACTTTTCATACAAAGTGACTAATCACGTCACTTGTATTTGTATGAGAAGTTGAATTTTATATTTTTTAGATTTCGACCTATTTTCCTTGAAGAAAGTTGTTCAGTTTTATGCACCTGGTTACCTCCTAAAATATCCCCACTGCTTTTAAACTTATCCTGTATAGGCAGGTGACACCTGTTAACCTTTGGAAGGAATCCAGCCACCTTTATGAGCTCATCAAACTCAAACTCAAAGCATTTATTTCAATTAAACCAATTACAGGCACTTTTGAATTGTTAAAGAGGCAGTCAGTTAGTCAGAAAATTGAAGCTAGTCGCCCATTCCAAAACGTAGATCTCTATGGAGAAGAATGGGCAAGAAGCTCTATAGACACTCTTTTAAATCAAAATTGTTACAAAATCCTGGGTACATTGTTCTTGTTGCTTCTATATGTGAGAACAATGTAAAAAATAGATAATTAAAACAATTCAAAATATAAGATTAAAAATAAGCCCTGGCAGCTAAGAGCATCAATACTGCCTTCCATCACGCCTGCGTCTGCACACCCTACAGATTTGAGCAGAGGTGTTTTTGCTACACCCACAGTTGGTCAGTTAAATTTAAATCCACGTAATAAGGGCAAGCTGGCAAAAACCGTCTGATTCAATGAATCGTTGACTAAAAACCAATTAAGTAATATTGTTACTCCCAAAAAAAAAAACCATAATTAAAAAAAAAACATTACCTAAGTTTTCGAAGGTTCTCTATTACCTTGCAAATAAAATAAGCGTTACACGGAGAGCGTTTTATCGCGAGATTTACTTTTAAATATAGATAGATATTCTTTGGAAAACGACGCAATGATGGCGGCGCAAACAGCCGCGGCGGATACTCTAATGGAGTAAAGTGACTGTCCGTATATGTTACATAGAAACGATCCTTTATTTTTCAGGATTTTGAATTTTTACATTCTTTTTACGCTGAGCCAAGATTATCCGAAGGTTAGATTGTTAATGACGGTTTGGTAGTACTACATGAAATTAACCCCCTTAACCACGACACGTGATTTTTTGTTTACCTTTTAACTACCTGAGTATTAGAAGTTCTTGCTTACTAACTAGCCTAGGTTGGCTTCTAAAGGTAATTTATTTTCTAATACTTATGGCCTTTTCCTAATTTTTCTCTTCATTTTGTCATTAGACACAGGTGGCCCGACAAAGAACGATTATCTTCTCAACAAATTCCTTAAGTGGATTTTCAGCTAATCTTGATTGATTGTTTAGGTTTGTTAAAGCATATTTTTTAAATTTAACTAGCTTTTGCTGCGGAAAATATCTCACGGGAACGTAACACCGGGATTAAAAGTACGCTCAGCCGTTTTTGCGCCAATCCGAAACAAACATCCAGACAAACAGACAAACGTACAAAAATTCCAAAAACTATATCAATTACTTTTTTCAAAAATATTCGATGTACAGTTTTGACTTCATTACTATTTTCTTTCATATATCTATGTATGTATAGATAGGTACTGTATTAAATACCTGTTTACTGCAAGCAAACACGTTGTTTATTTCTAAACAATTCCTTCCATTTTTCTTCTATTTTTTTTTTCCTTTGGAAGAGACGGGTATTAGTTCTACAAGCAGTCTGTCTACACTAACGCCATCTATCATACGATCTCGGAAAGTCGTGTCAAAGTTTCAGTGAAAATGTTCGCTGAATTTCAGGCGGTCGCCCGTGTCGCTACGTTTCACAACCTTCGTAACGTTTAGTTCAAGATATTTCTTCAAGATGTCAGCACTCTAATTGCGTAACACAGTAGGAATCGGTTTCATTTTGACAGTTCAACAACATTCATTGCTTTATTCACGTTGTTGAGCAAACAAATTTTTCGAACTTAAGAAGCAATGGATTAGCAGTATGCTTCAAAATCATTCAGATTGTGATTGATCGTGTGTTACGCAATTAGAGTGCAGAATAACACTGAAAGTATAACTTGGTACCTACTTTTCTTACATTTTCACTTCAGTAGGTAGGTAACACTAATAAAATGTTACGGTACTTTTTGTGTTTATATTTCTCGATACAATAACAATTAAAATGGCAAATTAAGTTTTTACTAAGGAGTTCATTATAACACGGGCACCTACCTATTTACGCCACTTATGAGCTTTAAGGTGCTCCCTCACCGGGAACATTCACCTGTAATATAACAACCTAAGATTCCACTGTAATGCCACTGTCCCACTGCGGCGCACGCTGTGCACGGGCACGCAGTGCATTTTAGCTGCGTGGGTTCGTTTGTTTGGCAACGTGGGTCTACGTTTCCCCTGCAACATACACTATACACGAATATTAACCCACGACTATGATTATACAACTGTAGCGCTTCCTCTATCGCTTCCCCGCCCATCCCACCTCCTGCAGTGAAGCTATGGACGCTTCCATGTACCGCATGCATAGCATTGACAGCGTTGAGCTGCGTGGGCGCCATATTCAAGCAGGCCACGTGTGTTAACAATGACGTCATTAATCTCGTAATCATGCGTGGACGTTATCATATACATTTACTTGAAAAGCGAAGCCAGAAAGAAAGAAAGAAAATACGTTTATTTGCGGTAAACATGACGCAAAGAAAGAAAACAAACACAAAAAAAGTAACAAGTTGGGGTAAAATATGCGTTGTCAGATCCACGCAAAACAGCCATCGCTCAGCATAATGCTGCGACCCTATGCGAGACAGAGCCCCAGCGCTGGTTTTCAGCGACAGCCGGCGTTAACGTGATGACGTCGGCCGGTGCAGCATGACACACGTGCGTAGCCGCTCCGTGCGCAGCAGTGGGACATTTGCAAGTAGACTGCGCAGACCGTCAATTGCTAGGTAGTGTAGAGAGATAATTAACACATTTAATGCCAGTGACCCGCCTAGCGAGTCCATAGAAAATATAGGCGGCGCGGCATCCGTGTGTTACGTTCAAAATTTGTGGCGGTGGTGAATGTGTTAAAACCACCAGGCTAGGTTAATACATAATTCTACACTAATATTATAAAGCTGAAGAGTTTGTTTATTTGTTTGGTTCAACGCGCTAATCTCAGGAACTCCTGGTTCGAATTGACAAATTTTTTTAGTGTTCGATGGCCTATTTATCGAGGAAAGCGCAGACCTATATAACATCACACTATAACCAACAGGAGCGGAGCATCAATGAAAAATATTGCAAAAACGGGGAAAATTTATTCCTTTTGAGAGCTTCCGTTGCGTGCGCTGCTTAAACGGTTAAAGTTACGCAACAATCATGTATGACGGAATTGTTCCTCTTAAAAAGTTCTAAAAAAAAATGCGCAATAGCCTAAGTCTATCTTTTATAAATTTTTAATGGTAATCACAGTTGTTAAAAAATAATGCATTATTTGCGAAGGTGTTTTCATAAACATCGTATTAATCCTTATCCAAATAAATAGTTTCATAATCAAGGTTGATTAAGTGCATGTACCTAAATTTCTTTTAAAATTATTCGAATCGGACCATTCGTTTAGAAATCACGACGGGTAAATAATGCTTAAAGTAAGAAAAATGCGCTTAGTCTATTAATTACACATTTTATATTTGAACGCGCTAATCGTTGTCACTACTAGAGGGATTTGAAAAATTCTTTTTGTATTTTATAGCCCAATTTTTAAGGAAGGCTATAGGGATGTGAAATTACGCTACGAACCTTAGAAGCCGAGCAAAAAGAAAAAAAAAGTAAGAACGAGCGCTAAGCAAAAACGAAGTAACAGTGCGGGCAGGCGATGCGATGCGACGGGGTGGGTCTGGGGAACAAGAAATTTCACGCGGACGAAGTCGCGGGCGGAAGCTAGTTTATAATAAATTAGCTTCTGACCGCGACTTCGTCTGCATGTTATTTTTGCACGCCTGTAACCTTCGTGCTAGTTCTAGCAATAAGTTGACAAAGTTTTATCGCAATCGGATTAACGGTATGGCAGCGGATAGAGGACAAACAAACATTAATTTTTATTTATATACTAGCTGTGCCCCGCGACTTCGTTCGCGTGGATGTCGTAAGATACACAATATACTAAAATAACAGGCACATTCTAATAAAACTCCCTCGTCCCCCGACCCGTCGCCAACCGTCGCGTTGAATCGCCCGCCCGCGCTCTTACAAGTTTTCGCTTAGTGTTCTTTCTGACTTTTTCTTTTTGCTCGGTTTCTAAGGGTCGTAGCCTGGCGTTAAATAGCCTATTACTATCCTCGAGAATTGGGCTACCAAATGCAAAAAAAAATTTTCAAATCCGACTTTTTCTTCATAATTTCATGGGTTTTAATTTTTTTGCGCGGAACTGTAATTATTTTTCTAAAATAAAAGTAGCCTAAGTTACCTGCCGTAACATCAGCTAACTGCTAGTGAAAGTCCCGTCAAAATCGGTCTAACCGTTTCGAAGATTAGCCGGAACAAACAGACAGACAGACAAAAATGTTAAAAATTGCTTTTTTGTTGTAAGTAGGTACCGTTTATACTTTCTTACATTTGGTAAAAAGTTGTTATTTTGACATTACAAACAGACTCTTCAATTTTATTTATTTGTATACAGGGTGTAAGGGGCAGCCCTCCGCGGACTCATGGGGTGAATTCAATATAGGTAATTATCATACTAAGAT
The DNA here is from genome assembly GCA_947568875.1 of Fissipunctia ypsillon. Taxonomy (NCBI): domain Eukaryota; kingdom Metazoa; phylum Arthropoda; class Insecta; order Lepidoptera; family Noctuidae; genus Fissipunctia; species Fissipunctia ypsillon. The sequence continues at coordinate 7,933,996 of OX387654.1, forward strand.
GACTGGTACATGAAATTATTTCAGGAACGTTATGGGAATCTAATAAACCTGATTTGTTTGATTACCTCACACGCAATGTATCGTTACCGTAGCAAAACGCGCGCGCGTAGCGAACGGCAGCGCAGCGAAGCCTGCAGCCGCCGGATATTTCAACATCCATTGCAGATTTTTTTTTATTTTAGCTGTTTTATTTACATAAATGGAGTGATGCGTACAGAGAATGTAATTTTACATTGAAATAAAGGAATAGTTACTGAAAATACGTTAATAAATATTTTAAAAAATCCTGAGAATATATCCGGTGGAATATTATTCAAGATAGGAGCTGACTGCACCCTATTAGTTTGCGGAGGGCTGTTTTTTACACCCTGTAGATAAATATTATTTATATACAAGGTGTAACATAATTAACGCACAATCTCTTAAGGGGTCATTGTACCTACTCACCATTATGTACAACTTTTACTATGGGACCAAACCTGAAATCGCAAAAAATAATCAGCTGCTCCCTACATTTATTTTCGCATAACTCGTCAAAAGGAGGGAACAGCAGATTTATTTTTTAGATAGTGTAGCGAAAAAAAAATAAAAAGACGGAGATTTACTTTTTTTGCTACGACACGTTTAATTTTGTTTTAAAATAAAAATAGAAAAAAAAACATTAAAAGGTAAAAAAAATGAATATTATTGTATCAAAAAGTTGCAGGTTGACTTGTGTGAAGGGAATAAAATAGAGAACTTTGGTCCGATATGTACGCGAATAACGAACGAGAAATAAACGTACTAACTAGTCGATTGCAATCACTAATAAGTAACGCTACCAAAACATATCGTTATGAAAAAAAAATTAGAGAGCCAAGGTATCTCGCATTTTACAAATTTGAAAATAAAATTAAGTAGTCAATGAATTAACAAAAAAATCCGCAGAGGGTTACTATCTACAGTATTAAATTAGAACGTAAAATATCATAAAAAAAAAAAACGTGGCATAAGTAATTGCGTCCGGCGAGGTGACGTAGACTGTAGGGAGTCGCAGTTCTTTGTTCAGGAACTGGCGTTGTTTGCGAGACCTTCAGCGGTCAAAATGCGGTCCAACTCTCGACGTTGGCCAAGGACGTCCAGCGTAATTTTAGGCCAAAACCTGGAGGCCGAAAGGCGGCCTGTTCAAAACTGTTCAATCCTAAGACAAAATGAATTAGGGTTAGACCAGCGTGATTAGACTGAACTTCCGATTGAGGAAAACTGTTAAAAGATACGTACCAGGAAAAATAAAGATGAATGGTTAGACTCGTACTATATATACCATACTTAAAATTGCTTTGCCCTATGGTATTCGGCAGGGATATAGTGTGCTTCACATAAAAAAAACTTGTTAATTATCCACAAACTGGGTCAGTATCAATTGATTCAACTTTTGCAACTGAAGAAAAAATGGGGACCCATCGATCACTTTTACGATAAATATTTTCCACTAATTGTAATTTTTGGGACGTAAAAATTCTTTTTTTCTTCGATAAAATCACAAACGACAGCAAATTGTCAATCAAGCGTTCCCATCGAATGACAGTTTGAAATTCGAATCAAGAAATAAAAAGATAAAAATCGACCAGGCTCAAATACAAACGGAAAAAAGGTTGATTATAAAGAACCAAAAAGTTTTGACATGCAGAGTTATGCTGCAATAGGTACTTGAAAGCTTGTTCAAGTTTCTGATAACGATAGAGTTGTCAAATCTCGTTGTTGAAATTTAAACATCACCGGCGTCTGCCTCGTCTTTTCCCATGTATGTTGGGGTCGGCTTCTAGTCTAACCGGACGCAGCTGAATACTAGTATTTGAAATTACAGCAATAAATCATACTGTTTGACATACATAGATTGATACAATATAAATGGTCTATAAGTTTGTAAAACTTTTGAAAAAGTGTCCGTAAATTTTTGAATTTTACCTTTATAAAATAAACACAAACTGTATATCATTCAGGATAACAACCCCTACATGGTAAGGATAAATAAATAAAAAATGCTAATCAATTTCAAATTCAGAAAGCGTTCTCTCATTCTGTATTCAAATAGTTTACGCCCCATCACTAAATTCTGATAGGCCAAATTTCATTATCCACCCAATATGCATATAAAGTAAAAAAGAAACGACATTTCCATAAAATTTCATTTTTCGTATGGGTCGAGTACTCCCCTGTCTCCCCGCGTAGAATTGGGTCATGTCGCATTCAACTGGTGAGGGTGAAGAGGGGACAGTCGGCAAAGTAATTGTGTAATTTAGATTGACTGTATTGATTCCTTTACTGTTGGTTCTGTCATGTTAAATGATTTGTGATTTTTTGTAGGATGTTGATGCAGAAAAATAGTCTTTTTTTTTTATTTAGCCCAACACTGTCCCGCTACGGGGCAAAGGCTTCCCTCAAATTCTTCCACGTAGTTTTTCCTGAGCCACTTTGAACGTAGTCTATTGTAAGATAATCTTGTCCCTAGAAATATGGCTTTTGTGAGCTTATTTTGCAGTGAATTTTAACAGCAAGAGTTATAATCTCAAAGAAAAATCTCATGCCTCAGAAATGCGCTTCTCTGCTTGCTCGTCTTCGTAGCAGTACCAACACTATCTTAAGTTTATTCGCAGATAAATGGGAGTCACCAATGTTGCGGCATTGGATAAAACTCTACACCGAATAAAACTTGTATGTCTACTAACACTAGTATTTAAGACCATTGTTACTAACACTATGGGCGTAGCCCGAAATAAATGATATAATAATAATAATGTTATTACCGAAATTGTAAAGTGCAATGCAACAATACTTAAAAGCTTATGAAAATATATAAATCGCGTTGTTTGCATATTTCGTGCATGTAGCCTCTCGAAGAATGCAGCTTAGAACACAGATAATGTTATCGACTAGTCTAAATAGTACCATCGGCACGCATATAAAATATTATAAAATATGCATGAATGAGGATGAAGCAAAAAGTTCAAATATTAAGCAACTAGCTTCTGCCCGCGACTTCGTCCGCGTGAAATTTCTTGTTCCCCGACCCAATAAGTCGCATCGCGTCGCTGGCCAGCCTATTACCTACTTCGTTTTCGCTTAGCGTTCTTTCTGACTTTTTTTCTTTTTGCTCAGCTCTTACGGGTCCTAGCGTGATGTTAAATAGACTATAGCCTTCCTCAAGAATTGGGCTATCAAGTGCAAAAAGAATTTTTCAAATTCGATTGGCAGTTTCAGAGATTAGCGCGTTCAAACAAAAAAACAAGCTCTTCAGCTTCACTTATGTTGATTTGAATATAAGTAGATATATTATGTAAAGAAGATATTATACATATAAGTACTAGCTTCTGCCCTCGACATCTTCAGAGTGATTTTTATTTTATTTTTAATTTTTTTTAATTTTATAACCTTCGCGTAAGTGCTAGCAATAAGTTGACAAAGTTTTATCACAATCGGATTTACGGTATAGCAGCGCATACATTAAATACGAACAAACAAACAGTGATTTTTATATATTAGATAGATACATGAATGTGTCGTACAAGTCATCCTTCATATTCAACCATTTCTTTGACATTGCTAACCTGTGGTAAAAGTTATCTCATGTTTCCCGCAGTTCCATTTTTAGCCGGAATTTTGAGAGAATATGTTTCTTTTCTTGTAGGTTTACTTTCTTACATATTGATAATAACATAACACCACGCCTGTAATCCCTGAAGGGCTAAAGGCAGAGTTTATCTATAAATACACCCACATTTCGCCAGTTTATATTTAAGTCCCATGTAATAGGGGGTGATAATATTGCTTTTAAATGGGATAAGTAGTTGATAGAAATAGGTAGATAGTTACAATTACGTAGTCGGATCTTAAATACTGTCATAGGTTCCGAATGCAGACGAACAAGTCAATAAATTACGTTCGAATTTTGAATGTTTCACGATTATAAAAACTTAGGTTTGAATAACACAAAGGTTCGTTTATCGCACTATTAAGCGATACGAGGAAACTTCAAGAATAGAAGACAGAGAGAGGAGTGGCCGACTTCGTACGGTTCGCAATCCAGCAGTAATAAAAGCCATCAAGGCGTGAATTCAAAGAGATCCCGCGCGAAAGCAAAAACTGTTGGCTCTTCAGATGGGTTAAAACAAAACCACGGGGAAAACGGTGTTGAATGAAGACCTCGGGCTACGGACTTACCGTAAAATAACAGCAGACCGCCTGAATGCTCGTTTGAAAAAATTTTGGCTTCAACGATCACGCGTTTTGTTGAGACAGTACGCGGAAAAAAATACCGCGCAATCTTATTTTTAGATGAAAACATTTTTGCAGTCGAAGAGAGCTTCAAGAAGCAAAATGACAAGGTGTATGCTCACAACAGTGATGAAGCGAGCAGGCGTATCCCGCACGTTCAACGTGGTCATCATCCCTTATCGGTGATGGTTGGCTCGGAGTGTCGTATTTGGGCCCCACTGAGATGTTTTTGGTGAAAAAGGTGTGAAAACCAGTGCTCTGGTGTACCAAAATACGGCTCTGCAAAACCTCGTAGAGCCTCTTAAACGAAAAATGTTCGCAAGTCGCCACTAGGTAATCCAGCAAGATTCTGCACCGGCTCATTAATCCAAGATTACGCAGAACTGGTAGAACGCCAATGAAATTGATTTCATTAAGCACGAAAATTGGCCGTCCTCCAGTCCGGACCGTAATCCCTTTGATTATAAAATATGGCAATATTTAGAGCTCAAAACCTGTGCAAGACCCTATAAAAATTTGGAGTCGCTGAAGCTATCCCTCATCAAAGCAGAGGCCGAAATAGACCTCAATGTCGTGCGTGATTCTATCGATAACAGGCCTTGCATATTATGGACTTGTATTGAAAATCAAGGCGGTCATTTGGAATAAACTAATATACATGTAAAACTGTGTATTTTTACCTATATTGCCATATAAAAATCTATACGAATAAATAAAATTGAAGTGTCAAAATAACAACTTTTTAATAAATGCATAAGAAAGTATACAGGGTGGCGATTAGGTTATCACATTAATTGAAACCACGTATTCAGTACATGATTCTGGACTCCGCTACGTTAAAATTTTTCGTCTGTTATTAAAAAACAAAATTTGCTGCTCCATACATTTTTGCCTACCTACGAGGTCAAAATGTACGGAGCAGCAATTTTTTTTTTAATAACCGACGAAAAATTTCAACGCAGCGGGGTCCAGAATCATGTACTGAATGCGTGGTTTCAATTAATGTGATAACCTAATCGCCACCCTGTATACGGTACTGTAATGGTTTGATGCCGAAGGTGACCTTATGGTGCACAGGCTGTTGAATGATCACATTCGAACATTCGAACATTTAGACAAGTGTCGAACTATATCTGAATTTGAAGGAGAGGCCAATTGTTTGTATAGAAGTCATGAAAGTATGAATGAAATGCACCGACCCCAGCGTGGTTTGACCAGACTCGATTACTCGAATGAACCCAAAGATTCACACTAGCCCCTGTAGCCTCATGTTTCATGGGGCTACATAGGCCATTGTATATCAAGGAGTAGACCGGGGGGTGCGGTAATGGTAGGGAAGATGTGCCCTTAGGATATGGAAGGATTATTAGAGTCTCCCGAGTATGCACCCTAATTGTTTGTATAGAAGTCATAGATAGAAAATAGCGGTGTCTTGTAGCAAAAGTAATATATACCTAATGCTTCATTGATTTTAAACTCTAGTAGTGTTGATTTCCCCCGCACACTATACAATCAACATTACACAAACATGTAATAACCCGCTCGGCCCTATACGTTATAGGGCCGAGCGGGTTATTACAGTACTTATAACAATAAAGCAATTTTTAAAAATTTTGTCTGTCTGTCTGTTTGTTCCGGCTAATCTCCGAAACGACTGGACCGATTTTGACGCGACTTTTACTGGCAGATAGCTGATGTTACGCGGAGTAACTTTGGCTACGTTTATTTTAGAAAAATAATTAGGGTTCCGCGCAAAAAAATAAAACCCATGAAATTGTGAACAATAAGTCGTTAACGTTTTCCCATTGTGTGTCTTATTTGTTTTAGTATATTCGTGTATTTATGTAAATATTTATTTGCGCTTATTTATACATAATTAGGTATAAATTATTATATTTATAGTTTGTAATAGGTATATATGTGTATCTTTATATTTAAATAAATATGTATTCCACAATTTCTCATAATTGCATCTACCACTGTTTGTCTCTGCATCACCCAAAGGTTGACTGGTAGAAAATACCTATGGCATTAAGTCCGCCTCTGTACATTTCTGTGCATGAAGTATTAAATAAATAAATAAGTCGAATTTGAAAAATTCTTTTCGCATTTGGTAGCCCAATTTTCGAGGATAGATATAGGCTTTTTAACATTAGCAACGACCCTAAGGAGTCGAGCAAAAAGAAAAAGTCAGTAAGAACACAAAGTGAAAACGAAGTAATAGCGCGGGTGGGCGATGCCACGGTCGGGGGACGAGGGAGTTTTATTAAAATGTGGCTGTTATTTTAGTATATTGTGTATTTTACGACTTCCATGCGAACGAATACGCGGGGCACAGCTATTTATTATAATAACATTGAAAATTTGTCATTTATTTCACACTTAATATGTGACAGAACTTATGTCCCGACTACTTAACATCGTCATAATTACGTCGTTTAATTATTGCAGGTTTAATAAGAACCTAAACCCCAAGCTAAAAAAGCGGATCTCAGCCTTGACGAGATTTTAAGGAAATCCCGCCAAAATTGCCAAATTACGAAGGTAGAAGAAGAAATCTACGCGCGGAAAATTTAAATTACTTTTCACGCATTTTACGGGGTCAATTAGTAGGTCTTAATTACCTCTTTAATTTGGACTTTAATTATGATTATTTAATAAAAGCATTTGAGTTTAACAAGGGTTCCACATTAATCATAATTTATAGAACATAGATACGTAGTAGGTATGTATCTGTCTTTCTGTCTATCATATAGATACAGTCAGTCTCAAAAAGATGTGTTAAGTACACATCTTTTTACAATTAAGTATTGTAGCTATACATTGATTCAGTAATTATGGAACACAAATTGTAGAGAATCAAATGAATTCTTGTCGATGTTTGCATCTTTTTGAGGCTGACTGTACGTAAATCTGAACTACTTCACATCCACATACCTACCTATTTATTGGTTGGCAATTGATGTTTAATAGCACGGAATCGAATCCCACGCGTCGAACGAGTGTCATTTTACCCTCAATTTGTTCGAGAAATAGCTTCGACATTAATTTCGAACATTATTGGCAGAAATTACGTATACAGACCTACGTATTACGTAAGTACCTACCTACATAATCTATACTATCTACACTTAATATTATAAAGCCGAAGAGTTTGTTTGTTTGTTTGGTTGAACGCGCTAATCTCAGGAACTACTGGTTCGAATTGAAAAATTATTTCAATGTTAGATAGTCCATCTATCGAGAAAGGCTATAAGCTATATAACATCGCGGAGTATCAATGAAAAAGGTTGTCTATTGTTTACCCGAAGATTATATACCATAATCATCATATTCCCGAATTTCATTTAACCTAATTTCATTTGCCCAAATGTTTTGTTTGCCCTAAAAGACATGTACATCCACCCTTAACAAACGTCACGTAAGGCCGCAATATTGTCAAGGGTGTGACGGTACATGGAAATATATGATAAGTTAAGGAACCTACAAAGACCTACAAGCCTAACAGTCCCTAGCCTACCATATACTTAGTGTGTGATAAATAAACATATAGATAAGTACAGGATGTCTGCACCATGCGACCTAAGGTAACAGACGGATAGTAGACAGGAATACCAGGTTCGGGAAGGGTACACTCACTGCCAGTCACGCAGACTCACGAGACTGATCGGAGATGGCTAAAGGTGTCTTGGCCACAGTGAGGGGTAATGAGACAAGAATATAAAATTCAAATCTGATTTATTTACAAAATGTTCTGCTTATATACTAGTTTCTCTTAACACACACTATTATACTTAATTCTATGTGTCCTATGCGTGTAATATGCAACTAAGTCAATATTTTAACTGGACCGCATGAGGCAGGCAGAGTGCTGAGTCAATGTCCAAAGGTAACATTGAACATTCTGGCGACTCTCAGGAACGGGACTCCAATTGGTACAACTCGATGGTCTCGTATGGTCTGGCCTGGCCTTGTTCAGTTTGTTGTGACGGGGTGGGCACGCTGTGTGGAATGCCGTACCGTTGTGGAGTTTGTCGCGGGTGTGGTGGGCAGTTTGTTGGTTGCTGCATAGGTGGCGTAGTCTTCCTTCTTGCTGCAATGGTGGCTTGAAATTTGTTCAATACCTGTGGGCCGAAATAAATTAAAACACATGCTAAACTTATAATGACAAGTGAGGTGCTAATGCTGGCGATGTATGTATGTGATTGTAGTTGTTTCCAAATTGTGTTGTCTAGCTGAGTTTGTAAATTTGTTTCCGAAGTGAGTAAATGGTCGAAAACTCCCTTTGACTTGTCTAAAACTAATTCTTCCTTGGATATGTCTTTTATATGTGTTGGTAGGATTTGCGTATTAATGGAGAAGTTCGTCGTTTTGGAATAAGACGCTAGTACTGTTATAGTCGTTGTCCTTTTTGCAGCAAGTATGTTGTTTAGTGTTTTAATGACACAATTCTCAGAAATATAGAGAACTCCGACATCTTGTATCGTTATTTCTTGTCTTTGGCCGTCACACACAATCGATATGGCAACCGATTTTGTTGCAATGAAGAGCCAGGTGTTTTGCATGTATAATTGTTTCCATACAACATCTGTCGAAATTTTGAAGGTCTTTGACGTGCATTGGGTGTGGGTGTCGTTCTCTGTTCTGAAGAGTTGTTCAACTATGCAATTTTTATTTAATTGCATGTTCTTGACAGCTACGGGATAGCAGACAAACTCTGTGTTACTTTGAAGGCAGTCTTTAAATTCGTCTTGATTTAATTCAAAGTAGCGCTCGTTGTTGTAATCGAAACCCATGAATGTCTGCTGTATCGTTAAACACTCGAAAGATCCATCTGTTTTCCTTTCTGGAATTGGCGTTACGTGTATCAGAGTATACTTTGTGATGTCGTGTATTGGGAAGTACGCGTACACTCTTATGTGCGTAGTATTAACATTCATCTCTGTTTGTATTATCTGACCCTGAATAATTTTTAAGTTTGATGGTAGTTTTTGATTTGCCATTTGTATAATTTTGCTAATGTGTTTTGGTGTTAGTATACTGTATATAGTGGTTTTTTGTGTATAAATTTCAAGTAAGCCTTTATAATAGTCCATAATTTCGTTTATAAAATTGTTTGCTAACTCGTAGGTTTGCATTACTTGTATCTTGATATGATTTTTGTCAATCGATTTATACCAAACATTGTGGTTATTCATGAACGATATTGCTTCATTTAGTTTTGCTTGGAACTTCTCTAACTTCTTCTGGATTTGTTCTTCAGTTTGGTTTACACCTGCGATGGTGGATATCATTATCTTTGTTTGATGATTGGCAGCGTCTATAAGCTTCTGCTGATTGTTATTTAATGTTTCTATGTCCCTGTATACTTCATCATTTACTCCGAATACCGATGTTAAAAGTTGTCCCAAGAGACCTCGTTTCTTCCTAGTTTTCTTTATCTCTGTTAGGTATTCCTTTGTTGTCTCAAATTTTGCTTTTTCTTCATTTAAATGGTGATAAAATTCATTGCAATGCGTTTCATCCATGATGTATTGAGTGTCCTTACAAAGTTGTTGAAATTGTGTTGTTATTTTTTCGATCTTCTTTTGGTCTAGTTCCAAGCTTCCTCTCTCGTAATCAGTTTCAATTCTAAACGTTCCTCGATTAATAGTTGTGGTTCCAATGTCTTCAACGTATAGCCCTGGCTTTAAATTTTTTAATGTGTATGTGGGCGTAGTCGATACGGTGCCGATTAATAAAATAAGCATTGTCTGAACTAGTAAACCCTTTAGCCAACTTTTCGATGATCGTATACCTTTTTTGTTTATTGTGGCTGTTGACATGTTACATTGCGTAGACGTTTGCATGTTTTTGCTAGTTGTTTCAATTTCTTCGTTTTCGTTCACAGGGAGCGGGATCAACGTGTGAATTGATCTTTTATGACAAGCGCCTGTTGATTTTTGAAGAGTTACCACTCTAACTACACCATCATTTCCCGGGTGTACTTCTGTGATTTTTGCTAATGGCCATTTACTTGGATTTATATTGTCGTCTTTTATTAGTACTACCGTTCCAATTTTAGCATTTTCATGTGCTTGTTTCCATTTGTATCTTTGCTGTAGTTGATGAAGATAGTCTTTTGTCCAACTGTTCCAAAAATCTTTTTTCATTTTTTGAATCTGCTTCCATCTGTTAACTAGGTCAGTATTGATGTTTTCGAGCGGGTTTGGTACTCCTACTGCTTCTCGGCCAATAAGAAAATGGCTTGGAGTTAGTATTGTGTTGTCATTAATATTTTCGGTTTGCGCACACAATGGTCTTGAATTCAAACACGCTTCAATTTGGTGTAGAAAGGTTGTCATTTCCTCGTATGTTAGTGTGGAATCCCCGATTACTCGACGTAAATGATGTTTCACTGACTTTACGCCAGCTTCCCAGATGCCACCGAAATGTGGTGATGATGGAGGAATGAAATGCCACTGTGTTCCTATATTCGTCATTGCGTTTTGAAATTCCGGCGATTGCGTGATTTGTAATATTTCTTGATGTAAAAAGTTGGCTGCTCCTACGAAGTTTGTTGCATTGTCACTGTACATGTGTAACACGTGACCTCTTCGTGCCATGAATCTGCGTAGCGCAGCGATAAATGTTTCTGTTGTTAAATCTCCCACCAATTCTAGGTGCACTGCTTTTGTTGCTAAACATACAAAAACAGCAATGTATGATTTATAAGACTTGTGTCCTCTCCCTTTCATGGTTCTTGTTTGTATTGGTCCCGCATAATCCACTCCAGTATAAGTGAATGGGTAGGATTGCGTTACTCGTGCTTTTGGCAGTATTCCCATTTTTTGTGAGTTTGTGTCTGCTTTGTATCGTATGCACCTCACACATTTGTTAATTATACTCTTTACTTTTCTTGTTCCACTAATGATCCAGTATGTTTGTCGTAAATTAGCCATTGTTAATTTGTTACCACCATGCAAAGTTTTTGTATGTGCGTCTTGTATAATTAATGACGTTACGTGATGGTTATATGGTAAAAGTATTGGATGTTTTTGATTGTAAGGCAAATTGGAGTTTTGTAATCTGCCTCCAACTCTAAGTAGTCCGTCCTCGTCTATGAACGGATCTAAAGTGGATAATGTTTTATTTTTCTTCAAGGGTTGTCCACTTTGTATGGTTTTCAATTCATCTTTGAATTCCTGTTGTTGTATCTTCTGAATTATTCGTTTTACTGTCACGTTTAGTTCATTACTAGTAAGTAGCTTATTTGTTGATTGTTTGTTTGTAAATCTGTAGCAGTAAGATAACACTCTTACCATTTTATCTAAACTGGAGAATCTATTCCAGAGATCATTATTTTCAATCTCAGTTGTAGTTGTATGACACACTTTGATTTCTTGGTTCGTCTGCGGCATACCTTTCGTGATAGGAATCTGGTTGGTTTTTAACCAATGTGGCCCGTTCCACCACAGTGAATAGTTAATCAATTTTTCCGGCTCAAGACCTCTTGAAACGATATCAGCCGGGTTATCAGCAGAAATTACATGGTTCCATTCTGCGTTTGGTAAAAGTTGTTTAATTTGAGACACCCTATTGGCTACGAACGTTTGCCACCGTTCTGGCTCTCCTCTTATCCAGCCTAACGTGATCATAGAATCCGTCCAACAAAATATCGTAATGTTCTTGCAGATAAGCGCTTCTTTTACTTTTTCCATTAAACCGGCTAGTAGCAGTGCAGCGCATAACTCAAGTCGAGGTAGAGTAGTTTTTTGTTTCTTTGGCGCCACTTTCGATTTTGCTTGTAATAATGTAACGTAGTAAATGTTATTGATTTTTACGCGGCTGTATACCACCGCTCCGTAAGCTTTTTCGGAAGCGTCGCTGAAACCGTATAGCTCAATTTCTGTGCTGTCTGTTATGTAACACCATCGTGGTATTTTAATTTCTTCTATGCTTTTAATTTGGTTTTGTAATTCAACCCATTTTTTCTGGATTATGTCATCAACAGGTTGATCCCATCCTATCTCGTTCGTCCAGAGTTCTTGTATGAGCAGCTTCATTTTAATAATAATTGGTGCTAACCAGCCCAAGGGATCGAATATTTTCGCAACTTCTGACATAATAAATCTTTTCGTTGGTTTTTTATTTTCCGTTATAGTTATCTGGAAATGAAAACTGTCTTCCCGTGGTGACCATATTATGCCCAATGATTTTCTGGACTCGTCTAACGGTAGTTTGAGCAGTTGATCGTCTTTGTCTTCCACTGGTATATTTTCCAGTAGCTCTGAACTATTTGAGGACCATTTTCGTAGTTTGAAACCGCCCTTGTTTAACATGGTTATTAACTGACTCTGTAACTCTTTAGCTGCGCTTTCCTGGGAATCTCCGGATAAAATATCATCCACGTAGAAATCTTGTAAAGTAGCTTGACTTGCAATTGGGTAATTGTTTTGTTCGTCTATCGCAAGTTGTTGCAATGTTCGTACCGCAAGATAGGGGGCACTAGTTGTACCGTAGGTTACAGTTGTAAGTTCATATTCACTAATTGCGTGTTTTGGTGAAAATCTCCATAGTATCCTTTGATGTGCGTAGTCTAATTCGTTAATTTTTATGAAACGGTACATTTTCATAATATCTGCCATAAAGGCAAACTTGTGTTTTCGCCATCGTAGAAGTATAGTGGATAAGTCTTGTTGTAATCGTGGTCCTTTATACATATTGTCGTTAAGGCTTATTTTTGTGCTGCTTTTACTGCTCGCATCAAAAACCACGCGTAGTTTTGTAGTTAATGAGTCTTCTTTGATTACTGCCTGATGTGGTATGTAGTATTTTCCTGAGTTGTAGTTCGTTGTACCTACTTTTCTCATATGACCCATTTGTAGGTATTCATTCATGAAGTCAATGTATTGTTGTCGTAAATTTTCATTTTTTGCGAACTGTCGTTCTAATTGTAGTAGCCGTGCAGCGGCTTTCCTGCGTGATTCACCGTTTAAGTTTAAGTTTACGTTTGCATCTTTTAAAGAAAGTCGTACTGTGTAAGTTCCGTCTGGGTTTCTTATTGTTGTTTCTTTATAGTAGTTTTCGCAGGTCTGGTCATCATTTGTAAGTTCGTAATTTTGTGGAATTTCTTCTAATTCCCAAAATTTGGTAAGTTGTCGTACATCTTCGGTGCAAGCCACCATACTGAGTATTTTAACTCCATTCTTTGTTTCATTGGGATAAAATCCGGATAAAATCCACCCTAATTCTGTATTCTGAGCGATAATTCCGTCCCTTAGTCTTTCGAAACCCTGTAGTAATATTCTGCTGTATTCTTGGGCACCTAATATAATATCAATAGGTCCCTTTTTATAATAAGTTGGGTCTGCTACAAGTGCATTATCCAAGATTTTTTCTTGTAATTGTTGTAGATCATTCCTTGGTAGGGAACTTGTTAGCTTTGGTAGTACTATTAGCGTTACTGGTAGTTTGTAATCGCTGGAATACCTTGGTTGTAGAGTAATGTTGATTGTGTAGTTTGACGTTTTTGGTTTTTCATCTCCGATACCTTTTATTTCGGCTTGGATTTTTTGTCGTGGGTAAGATAACAATTGTGCTACTTCTTCAGTACAGAATGACGCTTCTGATCCTTGATCACACAATACTCTCAGCAACTGCGGCATCCCGTCATACGCGGTAGTTCTTACTATGGCAGTAGCTAGTAAAGTAGTGTTTGTAGCGTCAGTATTTGTTGCAGATAAGTTCGAAGTCGCTATATTTTGTGCCTTCTCTGTACCTGTATTTTTTGGTGCGTATTTTTTAGCGTTGTCATTGTTTTGAAACGGCCTAGATTGATGCAATAGAACGTTGTGACCCTTATGTTGACAAATTTCGCATTGTTTATAAACTGCACTCACACATTGTTTCTGATCATCGTGATTTAAGCAACGTTTGCACATTCTTTTTTGCGCGACAGCCTTGTATCGATCGTTGACGCATAACGCCTTGAAACTAGGGCAGTGATGAATAGTATGGTCGTTATTTTGACAAAACCAACAACGTTTATATTTTTCCGTTGTCTGTCTGTCCCGTGATAGTTGCTTGTTTGTATATGATGTAGATCCGTCAAAAGACTTAAGGCAATTGAAACGGTTTTCCATAAATTTCATCATCTCGTCAAAGGATTGTATTTTATTTCGGTTTTGTAGTTGATCTTCATACTTCGTATTTGTCTCTTCACCCCATTTTCTACTGACTATTCTTATCAATAGCGGGCCCCAAGACGATGTGTTTATGCGTTGATTTTTTAGTGCCTCAAGACATTCATTTACAGTGTCATGCATGTCTCGTAATTGTGCCGCGTTAGCTCGTTGCATTTTAGGCAAATCTAATAGTTTGTCAATAAATTTAGTAGCGATCATGCGCTCGTCTTCATATCTCTGCGTCAGCAACTTCCAAGCTGTTTCATAATTTATTTCGCTTATTGTTAGATGACGTATTAATCTTGCTGCGTCGCCTTTTACGTGTGTTTTTAGGTACTGCATTTTTTCTGTTGAAGAAATCGATTTATCTTCGTGAATAATTTTTCTAAATAAGTCTTGGAATGTGTCCCAAGAGTCATAGTTCCCCGTGAATATGGGAATACTTATTCGTGGAAGTTTTCCCGTGGATTTTGTCGTAATAACTTTTTCATCTGAGATTTGAAAGATTCTTTCTTCCAATAACTCCGTAGTAATTTCATAATCTTTCTGCGTTTTTTCGAAACAAGTATCTCTGAAGTAGCTGTTGTCCAGTGTACTTTCGGCCATTAGTAGTTCGATGTGAGTTTCTTCGATTTCTAGCCATTGTTTTTGTAATGTTTGTAATAGTGTTTGTAAGTGCCATATCGGCTTATTTTGTATTACAGATTCCTTAGCCTGAGATATTTTCTTAGCTATCTGTGACATTCGGAATAGCTGTATAAATAGTTTTGGGCTACTGACTCCATCCTTGTCTTCCTCTTCATCTAAAAGTCGTGGTTCGTAGACACTTTGTACATGTTGTAGCCTTTCTTCGCATTTTTCGAGGTACTCGATTCCTTCGTCGTAACATTTTTTAATGTTGTCAAAGTAGTTTGTAGTCATATACTTATGAGTTGATAACACCTCCTGTTCCTGTAGTCTTGTATGGTTTTCTTGAACTCGCTGAAAAACTTGGTATAAGGTTTTTTTTCTCTCATTGATGTATTTTTCTGTTTTTCTTGTGGGCGAGTCTTTTTTTATGTTTGTCAATACTCTTCTGATCTCGTTGTAATCCGCTTCCTGGCTCTTGATTAATTCGTTAATTTCCTGTATCTCCATTGTGCTCTTCTTTCTTCTTCCCTAACGCCCTACCCTACTCTAACAGTCAAGTCCGTACTAGTGGTATCTGCGCTCTTGTT
Source organism: Fissipunctia ypsillon (assembly GCA_947568875.1). Taxonomy (NCBI): domain Eukaryota; kingdom Metazoa; phylum Arthropoda; class Insecta; order Lepidoptera; family Noctuidae; genus Fissipunctia; species Fissipunctia ypsillon. The sequence goes on from OX387654.1 coordinate 7,949,633, forward strand.
ATATTTGTGCGACTTCTCAATCAGCTGGTGAGACCCGCTTGTGGGAGGCCAGTGACCGATCCGCAACGAGAGGCTTTCCGACAGAATACCCTAGTACAATGTTCTTCAGATTACCGAAAACTGGTGCTTTGTTGAGCACACCAGCCCCCAGTTCTCCAAAATGTCAGTCTGTCAAAGTCTATCCCTACTCTGGGCAAGGGGAACCGCGTGATTCAAATGCTCGAAGGACCAAAATGTACATCCACCCTTAACAAACGTCACGTAAGGCCGCAATATTGTCAAGGGTGTGACGGTACATGGAAATATATGATAAGTTAAGGAACCTACAAAGACCTACAAGCCTAACAGTCCCTAGCCTACCATATACTTAGTGTGTGATAAATAAACATATAGATAAGTACAGGATGTCTGCACCATGCGACCTAAGGTAACAGACGGATAGTAGACAGGAATACCAGGTTCGGGAAGGGTACACTCACTGCCAGTCACGCAGACTCACGAGACTGATCGGAGATGGCTAAAGGTGTCTTGGCCACAGTGAGGGGTAATGAGACAAGAATATAAAATTCAAATCTGATTTATTTACAAAATGTTCTGCTTATATACTAGTTTCTCTTAACACACACTATTATACTTAATTCTATGTGTCCTATGCGTGTAATATGCAACTAAGTCAATATTTTAACTGGACCGCATGAGGCAGGCAGAGTGCTGAGTCAATGTCCAAAGGTAACATTGAACAAGACACATGACATTCTGTTAATTGCCCGAAACTTAGATACCATAAGATACGAGTGCCATACGTATTGTTTTTCGTATTTTTAAGTGCCATAATAATTATCAAACATAATATTTAAACGCCATAATGATTATTAGACATAACATTTAAATGCCTATAACATAAATGCCCATAACATTTAAAATTCTATGCATGGTTGATGGTGGGCTTGGTCGACGGAGCCCCGCTTCGCGGGGCTCCTACTTCTGTGTGGTTTGTAAAATATTATCCACGAAGGGGATGGCGGGGTCTATTCGCTCGCTTCGCTCGCTCACACGACCCCGCCATCCCCTTCTAACCTAACCTATCTGAGTCGGAGTGCCCTAAAGTCATTTAACATAACAACCGTTTTGATATAACAACCGTTACATACCCAATGTCGATGGCAAATGATGTTATGGCATATGAGAATTATGGCATGTGATAATTAGGGCACGTGATAATTAGGACATGTGATAATTAGGGCATGTGATAATTAGAGCTTACAATGATTATGACAAATGATGTTATGGTAAGTGACTTTATGGGAAACAAAGCTTCTAGCACGTGACTAATATAGCAAATAAGAGTAGGGTAAATGAATATTACGTCGTATAATATAATGGCTGTTGACTATTATGGCAAATGATATTAGGGTAAATAAAATTCGGGCAAACGGCGGTATACCAATGAAAAATGATGCAAAAACGGGGAAAGTTTATTCCTTTTGAGAGCTTCCGTTGCGTGCGCTGCGTAAACGGTTAAAGTTACGCAAAAATCATGTATGACGGAATTGTTCCTCTTAAAAAGTTCTAAAAAAAAAGTCCGGAATAGCATATGTCTATCTTTTAAGGTTGGCTCACTATAACTTTTTTAATGGTAATCAAATTTGTTATAAAATAATGCATTATTTGCAAAGGTGTTTTCATAAACATGGTATTAATCCTTATCCAAATAAACAGTTTCATAATCAAGGTAATGACATGAGAGATTAAGCACATGTAAATTCCTTTTTAAATTATTCGATTCGGACGTTTCGTTTAGAAATTACGACGGGTATAAAAATGCTTAAAGTAAGAAAAATGCGCTTAGTCTATTAGTTACCTATATTTTATTTTTATTGACAGTTTGAACATGCTAATCTCTGTCACTGCCAGTCGGATTTGAAAAATTATTTTTGCATTTTATAGCCCAATTCTTGACGAAGGCTATAGGGTAGGTATGTAAAATTACGCTAGAACCCTTAGAAGCCGAGCAAAAAGAAAAAAACGTAAGAACAAGCGCTAAGCGAAAACGAAGTAACAGCGCAGGCAGGCGAAGCGATGCGACGGGGTGGGTCGGGGGAACAAGAAATTTCTCGCGGACGAAGTCGCGGGCGGAAGCTAGTTATTAATATAATAAATAAGCTTTGTAAGTAAAAATTAAATATTTCAACGGAAGGTTTTACGGAACATTTTAATTTTTCATAGCGTACCTACTTTATCAAACCATTTTTAGGGTTCGTAGTCAATAAGGAACCCTTATAGTTTCGCTACGTCCATCTGTCTGTCTGTCCGTAGCTTAGCTCAGAGACTCTTAGTACAAGAAAGCTGTAATTTGGCATACACACTGACAGTGGTAAAATAAAAAAATATTTTTTTACGGTCGGCACCCTAAAAATATATTTTTTTACCAGTAAAGTGGGGATGACTTTTTTTCGTCGAATGGTGTCGTTGGATAGGCCGTTAAAAAATCTTGCGGATGTGTGAAAACCATTTTTCGATTCAGGGATCCATTTGCGAAATAATAAGGTTTAAATTGCTAATTTTTGTTAGAGCCATCTCCTCCCCCCTAAATGCCCAAATCCCAGCTAAATGGAAGTTTTTGGATAAGTGCAAAAATTCACGGCAGTGGTATATATAACGAAGTTACAAGGAAAAATATCATAGCTCAGTAGGCTGTACAAGTTTACGAGTAATAGTCGGCCAACTCTCATTTGCAATTTGAATGTATGAGAGAACATGTTTTTCAACTACAATGTTAAGTTTGTTCTTGGGCTAAATTCATACCAACAATGGAACCCTTCATTGTGCGTGGTCCGACACGCTCTTGGCCGGCTTTTGTGGCTATTGTTGTACACACGGGTACATATCAAGCTATTCACTTCCAGTTTAAGTTGACCTCTCATTGTACGGAGATCCTATACAATTCGAGATCAGCTTATAGTGGAAAAGTATAGCTTGACATGTAGCCGTGTATACCAAAAGCTTTATTCAGCAAATCAGCATTAGCTTTCATTCAAGATTAGGAGCTTAGTTTAATTTATGACTTAGTATACGCCAGTGGCGCAGAGACAATCATCATTAGAGGGAAGCCGAGGAAAAAATTGTTCAGTTCCCATAAACTCAGACAAAAAACTTTAGGTTTTTAATCTTATGCTGTATTAAACTGGTATTAAAATATAATTATGTAATGTGATGTGATACACAGTTACATACACAGGTGTACTATATTATTTGGCAATAGTAGACATTAAGAAAAGTGGTTGTTCCGAAGGGAAGCCGATAGGAATCGGGTTGTATGAAGGCTTCGCCCCTGGTGTACGCGAGACTGACTGCCTCGTTGGTCTAGTGGTCGCAAGCGCTTCTGCTGAGCATGAGGTCCTGGGCTCAATTCCCGGGCCGGGCAAAGTGTTATTTGATTTTTCCATCTGGAATTTCTCAGTAGCACCCAGGAGTCTAGATTTGTGCCCGGTAGATGGCAATAGGCTCGCCCCCTATTACATGGGACTTAAACATAACTGGCGAAATGTGGGTGTACTGGGTGTATAGGTACACCTCTGCCTAACCTTTCGGGGAATGCAGGCGTGATGTTATGATGTTATGTTTAGTTTAGGGATTTCAGGATTTCTTTATGCTATCATTAAATATTTATTTATTTAATCGGATTACAAAAAGACCGAAATTAATGAAAAATGTATTGATAATATATCTAATAGCGTCGGTGGCAGGCTGTGTAGATATCCTAATGATATGATGTATTGAGTTCATATTATATTGATAAGATAAATTAATATACATATTATGAAAGTTGCCTGAATTTCAAGCCACTACCGTCACGCGCAATTATAGACCCTACGTACCTAGTTGAAAACCAGAGGGGCTTGTGGCTAAGTAGGTAATAAATAACAGCCGCACGGGTCGATCGATCAGGTTAAGCTACACTTGCCGCGATTGGTCCGTGGATGGGTGACCATCTTTACATTTCAAGACCCCTCCGTGCCTCGGAATGCACGTTAAGCCGTTGGTCCCGGCTGTTATTCGTGGATCTTTGACAGTTGTTATGGATTTGAAAGAAGCCCGAAAGTCTGACAACCCAAGGTGTATCGTGTTAATCGGTAACTGGGTTGTGGAAGTCAGATAGGCAGTTGCTCCATGTAAACATAGTTGGGTGAAGGCTAGGCAGATGATGAAGTAGTTGAAAACCAGATTAACTCAAGGCTATATAAACTATGTAGTAGTTCCAAAAGTATTTATTTCAATTTCCAAGTGTCGATTTTTATCATTCGTCATATTAATTACTCGAGTCAATCGAAGATTTAAAAAAAAATCGTTTGGCTTAATCGCTTTCGCACATCATTACAATAAAAAAAAAACATTAATGGTCGGCGATTTTGAACACAAATGCAGTGGTAATGAATATTACGCGTTGTTGAACCTGTCCTTGTATATTACGCATTTTCTTGTTGTTTATAATATTTTGAAAAATATTTACACACATAACATCACGCCTTATTTCCCCGAAGGGTTAGGCAGAGGTGTACCTATAGAAAAAAAATAAAAATTGTTAAATTAAGTATAAATCGTTTCTACATGTATTTGTGAAAAGTAAAAATGTAAACACGCACGATTGGCGTGAAACTTCTACTTTGGATTTCAAGAAACTTCATTACCACTACTTATTTAACTTGAACAATGGGTGATCTCGTTAAATAATTAAATGATGTTCACTGCCCCTGTGGTGGAGTTTGGATGTTCGAAATTCTCAATTATACGCTAACGAGCCGAGACGGAGATTCGTGTGTTCGGGTCCAATTGGGGGCGCTTCCGAACTATACGGTTGATTATGTTATTCAAATAGTAATAATTCTTGAAAAAGTGGTGAGATATAAAGTTGAAATCTCATTAATTCCCTTCAGTGAGTGATGACGTAAGAATTTAACTTTAACAGGTGACAGCGAACGAGACACAATTGTAGTTTTAGTGTTATGACGTCTATGGCCGTTTCGTGTCCTTGAAAGCGTTAATAATTTCATGAGATATTTTTGGAACAATGTAAAAGTGAAAACATAACAACCAATGGATTATTACACAACCAAAAGGAATAGAAACAAAAATACTTGTAACCCGCCACCCATATTTTTATGAATAAATAAAATGTTACATGAATTAGGCCGACCCTCATTCATTGGGTCATCGTACGACGCGCATGTCATTCAGTAATTTCTTTGACCCTCAAGGGAAAATGGTGTGAATTTATATATGACTAGCTGTGTCCCACGACTTTGTTCGCGAGGATGTCGTAAGATACATAATATACTAAAATAACAGCCACATTTTAATAAAACTCCCTCGTCCCCCAACCCACCGCTAACCGTCGTTTTCGCTTAGTGTTCTTTCTGATTTTTTTTTATTTTTGCTAGCGTGTTGTTAAATAGCCTATAACTATCCTCGAGAATTGGGCTATCAAAATGCAAAAATAATTTTTCAAATTCGACTTCTTGTTCATAATTTCATAGGTTTTATTTTTTTGCGCGGAACCCTAATTATTTTTCTAAAATAAAAGTAGCCTAAGTTACCCACCGTAACATCAGCTATCTGCCAGTGAAAGTCCCGTCAAAATCGGTCCAGCCGTTTCGGAGATTAGCCGGAACAAACAGACAGATGGACAAAAATGTTAAAAATAGTTTTTTTTCTTATAAGAACCTTTTATACTTTTCTATGCATTTAGTAAAAAGTTGTTATTTTGACATTACAAACAGACACTACAATTTATTTATTTATTTATTTAACAGTTTATGTACACACATATAAACAAACAAGAAGAAAGGAACAGAAAAATACGTACAAAGGTGATGCTTATTTCTAAAGAAATCTCTTCCAGCATACCTGCGATAGGAAAGTAGATAAAGAGATGTAGACAACGTGTGTAAGAGTAAAAGAGAAAACAAAATACATAAAATCACAAACGATACACTAATATGAATATAAACAAATATATATATAAACATAAAATATGAGTACATACAAATACATACATTATACTACCAAAATAAATATCACAAAAAAAAGATATATACGATAATAATGAAACATAACATAATAAATACTAATAGCTATGACGAAGTGGAGAGATAGTGTTCTTTCACTCTTCTTTTAAACACTGCAACAGTTTGGCAGTCCCTAATATCAGGCGGAAGTGAATTCCATAACCGAACCGCATGCACAGTGAAGGAGTAGGAGTAGAAGTCGGTTGAGTGGGGAGGGGATTTAAGGAGATTTCTAAGATGTGACCTGCAAGGAGCATCAGAAGGACGAGCGTAGGAAAAGCGTTCCCGCAGGTAGGATGGCATTTTAGGATTGTGAAGGACGTTAAATAGCAGACACAATATCCGAGAGTTCCTGCGAAGTCGAATAGGGAGCCACTTGAGTATCTTGCGAAAGTTAGAAACGTGATCATACTTTTTAAGATTAAAAATAAAACGAATACATATATTTTGCAAACGCTCAAGTTTATTTAAGAGCTCCTCTGTGGCATCCAAGTAACAGGCATCAGCGTAGTCAATAATGGGCTGGATGAGAGTTTGGGCAAGGGAGATTCTGGTATTCAAGGGCAAGAAGCTCTGGAGGCATTTTAACGTATGGAACGTGTAGTGCACTTTGCGACTGACTTGAGCAACTTGGGCAGTCCACGATAGGTAAGGGTCCATGGTCACCCCCAGGTTTTTAACCGTATTTGCGTATTCTATCTGAACTCCATTCAGACAGAGTGGAGACAGCGACGCGACATCGAGCCTATTCCGCATATACCTTCCGCCGATGATTATAGCCTGGGATTTCTTAGGGTTGATTTGCAGTCCAAAGGACCGCGACCACTCGCCAATCAAATCCAGGTCACTGTTCATGGCAGACACGGCGGCTGCCGCATCTTGCCTCAAGAAGTGATTGTAAAGCTGCAGATCGTCAGCATAGAGATGGAAGTGGGAAGCGATGACTCTGGTGACAGAGTTAACGAAAATAGAAAAGAGAAGAGGAGAGAGAACGCCACCCTGAGGCACACCCGCGGTAAGAGAACACCAGTCAGAAGAAAACTCATCGAGACGAACCCGCTGCACGCGGCCATTAAGATAGGAATCGAACCAATCAACCGTAGAAGAAGAGAAATTGAAAGTTTTAAGGATCCCTAGAAGGATGTCGAAATCAACAGAGTTAAAGGCACTGCTAAAGTCCAGAAGTACAAGCAAGGTGAGAGATTTGTGGTCCATAGCCCAGCGAATTTCGTCAGTAATCTTCAAAAGAGCCGTTACTGTGCTATGACCAGGTCGAAAACCGGATTGAAATGGACTGAGAAGGCTATTTACAGATAGAAAAGAAGAAAGCTGCTGATGAACAATGTGCTCAAGAACTTTAGAGAGATATGGAAGGATAGAAATGGGTCGGAAATCGGTCGGTGAGACCGGGTGAGGAATTTTTGGTAAGGGAATGATATGGGCTCGTTTCCAGGCCTCAGGAACAGTACAAGAGAATAAGGAAAAATTAAAAATGTGGGTCAAAATGGGAAGTAATGCGGGAAGGATAGGAGAAATCATTCTTGAGCAAATATTGTCATTACCAACTGCAGAGGAGGAGATAGCACAGATAGATTTTTTGACCTCACTTTCACCTACAGGGCTTAGCTCGAAAGGAGGACACTGCGGCACAGGCAAACAGGAAAGTTTATCTAACGTAGCTGATTTGACGAGCGGATCCAACGTAACAGGGGGATGTGAGAAATGATTAATAAGAGCAGACACGTCAGTGTCATTACTGGAAGCAACTGGAGACTTACCAATGCCGACAGTTTTTAGAAACTTCCAGACTTCTGAAGAGTTACGGTTGTCGAGAGAATTATGGAAGTAGCGTCTCTTTGCATCTCTACACATACGACAGCAGCGATTACGCAACACCTTAAACGCAATCAAGCTGCGCTCGGAAGGACAGCGTTTTAACCTCCTTTTGGCTCTATCCCTAGCTGCCATCGCATCTTTTATGGCAGGAGTAAGCCAGGGAGCCGGAACATACTTAACTTTGACTCGACGGATAGGGGCATGACGATCGTATAAGCTGAGTATTTTGCTATTGAAAATGTGAACCATACTGTTGATACACGAGCTTTCCAAGACGTCCTTCCAGTCGATGCTACCAGCATCACGCAGCAATGCCTCCAGGTCTATGCCTTTATAGTTCCTAAGGAAAATATATTGAGGCTTACGCTTTGGAGGGCGAATCCTATAGGACATAAAGATGAAGTCGTGGAAAGAAAAACAAGCTGTGAGCTGTCCGTGGACAGAAACATTATTAGAATCAGAGACAATCATCAGGTCCAAAAGAGAAGGGGTGCAGTTAGGGGAATGATGAGTAGCAGAAAGAGGCAGAATACTAAGGTTAAAAGAGGATAAAAGAGATTGAAGTTTGTGGGTACGACAGTCATTTTTAAGGAGGCAAGTATTAAAATCACCCATCAAGACAACGTGGTCATAAGAGGGACAGAAATCATTTAAAAGCGAATCCAAAGAGTCAAAGTAATCGATAGTAAGATTAGGACTGTACATCACTCCAAGAAGCATCTTAACTCGATGCAAGGAAATTTCTAGAAATAGATGCTCCGCTGATCCCGAGTAGGAAGAAGGTGATGTGCTGATAATCTTGTAAGGAATATCAGTACGTAAGTAAATAGCAACACCACCACCACCCTTCCCAGTTCTATCATTACGAATAAGAACAAAGCCAGGAATGGCAAAGTGTACAGATAAAAGAGAAGGTTTGAGAAAGGACTCGGAGATCAGCAAAGCGTCCAGATGTGCACTGTTAATGGAAGCCAGAAGATCAGAGTAATGGCATGGGACACTCTGGGCATTGATGTGGGCTATGTTGAGATTGTTGGGGAGGTGGGAAAGCAAAGAAGAAATTTGATCGCCAAGAGTGAGAGGAGAGGAAGAACCACTCGCTGCACTAAGGAAACTGCTAGAAGAGGAAGAACAAGAGAAAAAATCATCAGCAAGGTCCGCAACGATCATAGTTTACAAAAGTAATAATATATTATATAAAATATGAATTAAAAAATAATAATAATATTTTTATATAAACTACCAAAACTAATAAAAAATATATATCAGAACTAGTACTAAGTGCATAAAATCAAAACAATAAAAATAATATATTTACGCTAAACTAATAAAAGCACCTATTCGCTATTATTGGTAGAGATTTTAACAAATGATCTTAAGAACTATGTAGGTCTTAGACTATTTTATCTAAGATGTAGGTATATAAAAAATTTTAAGGAAGTAAATCAATAACAGAACACATAAAAATAAAAATAACTACCAAGAATATCAACCACAACATTGAGATACAGACTATGACAAACGCAGACTGTAACGAAACGTAATGTTAAAATAAAACTAAAAATGACACTGACAGACGTCATGTCACTATATAAAAATAATATTACTAATAACATCTACCTACCGGCAAGTTGTGAGAAAAATATTAGCGAAAAGTAAAAGCTATAGGTAGATTAAAAAAAAAAAAAAAGAGAAATCAAATTTTAAAGCGTACCGACACTACACAAATTAATCACAAAGCGCTATGTAAAACATGCAAAGGGTAACTAAAAGAGTAAACTTAGCGACGAGCCTTCCTCACAATCTTACGTTTGTTGGGGGTAGCAGATACCGGCGAAGTAGTTGGAACGGCCGACGAGGTAGCGGTGGCAGGCCCGGGAACAACAGGTGCTGCAGCATTGGCGGGAGCGGGGAATAGCGCGATTAATGATTCTAGCTCATCCATGGTCGCTATCTTCCGGCGTGACTTGTCAGGCGTCAAGACAATAACCATTCCCTCTGCAGACCAGCAGCTGCCGATGCTAAAATGTTTGCGTGCCGCAATAAAAACTTGGTGCCGTGTCTTGGTCAGAAACTCTGAAATGGTGATGCCGCTACCCTTGAGTGTAGTTTTACTGTCCCAGACCAACCGACGATACCCCATCGCACTAAATCGCACCAGCACAGGTCTGGTTATACCCTGGGAGGCTCCTAATCTGTGGCAAACATCTAAATGATCCAATTTAATGTCGTCAATCATCAGCTGTTTGGATAAAATCAGGAGAATTGAGTCGCACAGCTTTTCATTAGGTTTCTCAGGAATACCGTGAAACAGCAAGATTTTTCTTCGCATCGCAGTCTCATGTGTGTCCAGGCTCAACGACAGGAGTTCAATCTGAGTCTTGAAATGAGAGAAAGTTTTGCACACAAAGGATTTAAACTCTGAAAAGTCCAGAGACAGTGCAGCAAGATCCGAGTGTGCAGGGTCAGTTCCAGCTGTAGCTTTCTGCAGCTTTTCTTCGTACTCACGCATGCGGGAGCTAAACAGCTTTTCCAGTTCCTCCATACTATGCACAAGCTTGCTGTCCATGTTTAGTTGGAATATTTTAAGTGTTGTGGTTGTTGAAGAGTGAAAGTGAAAGGAAAGTTCTGAGCGAAGGTGGGTTTAAAAGTTAATTAGCACATAAATATAGTGAAAAAGAAAAATTATCTATTTTAAAATAAATATTAAATAAAGAGACTATTAAGCTGCGTGTATATGTCACGCCTACCCACATAAGAATCAATTTTATTTATTTGTATAGATAATAACGTAATATTTAACAAGCGGTTGCTCGCTGTTTCGCTCGTATCATACGCACCGGGCGGGGTAATTGCGTAACACACTAATAATTGCAATGGCTTTCATTTTGACCATTCGACAACATTCATTGCGTTATTTACGTTATCGAGCTGGCGAATTTTTTAAACATATGAAGCAATGGATTAACAATTTATTTCAAAATCCTTCGGATTACGCAATTGGGGTGCTGGTTCGAAATACCGTATGTCACCGCGATCCAAAAAGCAAATTATCTATTGCCCGTTTTATAGGCGACATCCTGGCGACACCTACATGACGGGTGTTGGATTTTAAACGCTCGGCTCAGGGCTCAGCACTGAAAGTTGAACATCCAATAGCGGGATTTTATTTAGCCACTCGTTTAGGTGTCGCCTAGTGTTAGTGACAACGGGCGGAAGAAGCATAAACGTTTCATTACTAAAGTCAGGCCAACTAGCCAGGCCTTTTCTGCCGGACGACAGCCAAACTCTGGGTCTGTAGCAGGGGCGTAGTCTTCATACAACCCGATTCCTATCGGCTTCCCGAATATGGTACACCTGTGTATGTAACTGTGTATCACATCACATTAAATAATTATATTTAATACCAGTTTAATACATCATAAGATTAGAAACCTAGAGTTTTTTGTCTGAGTTTATGAGAACTGAACAATTTCTTTCTTCGGCTTCCCTCTAATGATAATTGTAGCTGCGCCACTGGTCTGTATACCAGAAGAAGGGGAGCCATCATAGCTTTGGGTTGCGGCCGATCACGGAGATACCGAATGCCAAAATGCCTTTATATATCTCCCAGCTCCCTCAAGAATTGGCGAAAAAAAGATCAACATCATGAGAAATGGAATGAAAAAATGAAATGAATTTATGGTCTGACCAATAGTGGGACTACAAAGAAAAATAAAAAAATCTTATCCGAGACACGGTTTACCGGCACACCTAACCTATGGTTCTTTGTGCTAAACTAACTGTTGTCGTTGTTGTATGAAACATAAAGGTAGGGAAAAGCAGATTTTTTTTTCGCGATTTCAGGTTTGGTTAGTAAAAGCTGTTCATAATAATGAGTACAAAGACCCCTTAAGAGATTAACAATGATTAAAATAACACCTTGTATAGCTATACTAGCAGCACCCCGCGATTTCACCCGCATAAGTCTCGATCCCGTAGGGGCATTGGGATAAAAAGTATCGTATATGTTAATCAAGGTTATAAACTATCTGTGAACCAAATTTCATCCAAATCCGGTTAGTACCTACGTATTTTTTGCGTGAAAGAGTAACAAATATCCATCCATCCATTCTCACAAACTTTCGCCTTTATAATATTAGTAAGATCCTTATGGATACAACCATCTTACTCCGTTATTGATATAGAGAGAAGTAGATAAGTGCGTATTTTTATTATAGAAATAACATAACATTCAACCACAAATCTATTATATTCGCCAACAAAAGCACTGAAGAAAACATGTCATGTCTGATTCATCTATCATTCTTTGTCCACTATTGGGCTTACGTAAGACGATTCTACGGACTCGGCTGACCTCGTGAATTGTTTTTTTTTTTTGGAAGACACGACCCTTGTTTGAACGTGTATTAGGGCAGTAGCTCCCTAGAATATTTATTGAGGTGTCTTGAGTTGTGTTAGTAGCTAAGACTTAGGAGTATGTATGTTGTGGAATGTGTGTTTAGGAGGGTTAACTTTTGTAATGTTATAGAATGTCTTAGCGTTATGTAGGTAGGTACTATAGAGGTTTTAACTTGACATGCAACCTTTGCGAGTTTAAGTGGTGTTTAGATTAGAAGACATACCATTGATTTTGAATAAAGAACGATGTGGTCAGTTTGGCTGACAAACGGTGTATCTGTAAAAAGAATGTAGTAGAACTGTAGAACCGTGTATGGGAATAATTAACCGCTAATATCGCCAACAGTCTTTTTAATTAGTGCACATTAACTGTAAGCGTACCCCGATGTTTACAATGTGTATTCGATATTTATTTTATATATTTTTTATTTTATTTTATTTTATATGTTGTATATTAAGTTGTGTGCCTTTTAGTCTGTGCTAAATAAATGTATTCTCTTTTTTTCTTTCTTTCTTACCTATGTGAATATCGAGATAGGTACCTACCTACTTTGTGTTCAGGGCTGTGTAGGGATGTATTTGTATGAGAAAACGCTTTGAACAAACTACATCGGGTCGCTTTCTGGAGTTTCAGGCCAGTATTCTGATGTCATTGAATTTAGGGCTCCCCACACAAAACTGCGAATTCGCATCGCATCGCAAAAATCTGCGAACTGCGTTTTAAATTGTAGCTAACAGTTTTATGCGCAGCTCGCGGATTCTTGCGATGCGACGTCGCATCGCAGTTTTGTATGGGAAGCCCTTAGATCGGCTTGACTACTTTGAAAAGGAAGATAAGTAAATAAGAATGCAACTTTTTCTTTTGTACATAAAAGACTCAATGTTCATATGTGTTCAAAATACGGGTTGGACGTAGTAAAATCCACAGAGTAGGCCTTCCTACGCTGTAGATTTCATTAGATCTTGAGCTATTATGGCGAAAGCGCCAGTGTAGCCCGTGAAATTCAAATTTTCTTACGTTTTTTTGCAATTTGCAGGTCAATATTAGGTTGTATGTTGATTACAATACAAGATTCGAGACCGTCACAAATATAGGTATGTATTTACCGAATTATAATCATTAAAGTCATCAATACAATTCTCTAAGACCAGGTAATTCTAAGAATGACGATTTCACGAAATCTTGACACTTGAGGATTATACTAACTTAAGGAGTTGTGTTACTAATTCTAGTGAATATAATTCTGTAAATACATGTTTGTTACGGCAGCGAATCATACTTTAATCAAAATACACCCAAACACTGAGCTGCGAGTTGCAATAAAAACGTAAGAAAAATTGAATTTTGCGGGCTACCTTAGCGCTTCCCCCTTAATGTGACAGATTTTACCCCAAAATCTTACTTATCTTTCGAGAATTTGAAAGACGCATTACTTTTAAACCTAATCCGGCTACACCAAATATATCTAGCTACTTATAATTTCTTGAGCCTTATTTCGATAAGACTGTAGCACAGAGCACGAAATCTCCACGGCGACACGCGGTGCCTTTGTGTCGCGTGCGATTCGCGTCGCGTGTCGTGCCTGTTTGAAGGAGCCTTTAATAATATTAAGTAGGTACCTATGATGTTTACTGTATGAATGTGCGTTGTTTACGTTGACGAGCAGACGAATTTTCCAAACATGTGAAGCGATGGCCAGCAGCGACTATAAAATAAATACTTAATTAAAAACTTTATTGCTTAAAAGGTGTTGCAGTAAATACATTAAAAAACAGTTGCACTTTACAAATGAACACTGGTACACAACATAAGTGGTTGGGGTACTGTCCTCTTAGATAGGCTACATGATAGCCTGTAGTAAAGAGAAACAGTGCCGTATCCCTCAGAAATGGAGAAACTATGAGAGACGCCTTTACCAATTGTCGTGTCCGAATTTGGCGCAACTAAGCGCAAGCCAGTTGTCACAGGGCATTGTTAGAATGGTCACGGGCCGTCAGTTTCTATGAGTATATACAGGGTGTCTGGTTTCGGAATAGTAAAACTTAAAGGGGAGGTAAAGACCATCAAACTGAACAACTTTTTCCCGGGGACCAACATCGTAATCGTGAAAAAAAAATCAGTCATCCCATACAAAACTTCAATACCTACTCGAACAAATGTATGAGATGACTGATATTTTTTTTGCGATTACGATGTTGGTCCTCGGGAGAAAGTTGTTCAGTTTGATGGTCTGTACCTCACCCTTAATTTTCATCACACTGTGTACAGACACATTGTATATATATGATCCTGGCCGATTTCGGCCACAGCGACTTGGATCTGCCTATTGAGGACATCGCTGGTGTGCCCTCAGGTGACTGATATAACCAATTTTTGCCGTGAAAGTGCGTCTACATTCACGGCAAGTCAGCACCCCTCCGATGTAATTATATTGGATGGCCGCGGGTTGTCAGGCCTTGAGCTCATCTCGTTTAGCATCGAGCTCCTCTTTACGTTGCCTTTCAAACGCAAACACCTTAGTGCTCACGGTATGCCTCCACAGTGACCGGTCTGCTGCCATTGCCTCCCATTGTGACGTCTCTAGATCACACCGCTTCATGTGGCGCTTAAGCACATCTTTGTACCGAAGGTGAGTACCTAAACGGTGACGTTCACTGACGCGCTTATGTTTCAAACGGAAAGCGGCCAAGGGAATGTTCTATTCAATTATTTCCTATAATTTGATTTTGAATTGTAAATTCAGTTTCCCGTTTATTTGCAGATGTTAGTAGCTTTAAGAGATCCCTTCAGATATCCAGTGCCGCATATGTACCTACTTGGTTAGGTATGTCTGTCTGTATGTCCATGTCTTTTAAATATATTATATTAGTTGTGTCCCGCGACTTCGTTCCCGTGGGAGTCATAAGATACACAATATAATAAAATAACAACACATTTTAATAAAACCCCCGACCCGCTGGGTAACCACCCGCCTGCGCTATTTGTTCACAATTTCATGTGTTTTAATTTTGTTGCGCGGAGCCCTAATTCTTTTTATAAAATAAAAGCAGCCTAAGTTACTCCTTATAACAGCAGCTATCTGCCAGTGAAAGTCCCGCCAAAATCGGTCCAGCCGTTTCGGAGATTAGCAGGAACAAACAAACAGACAGAAAAACCGACAGACAGACAAACAGACAAAGATTTTTTAAATTGTTTTTTTGTTATAAGTACCGTTTATACTTTCCTATGCATTTTAGTAACAAGTTGTTATTTTGTCATTACAAACAGACACATCAATTTTATTTATTTGTATGCATAGATTGTGTTATAGATAAGGTCTATCTATCTATTCATACACGAAATCTCTTAAGTGGTCATTGTACTTATGATTATGAACAACTTTTACGATGGGACCAAACTAAAAATCGCGAAAAAATAATCAGCTGTTCCTTATCCTTAGCTTTTGACGAGTTATGCGAACATAAATGTAGGAAACAGTTTGGTCCCATAGCACTTAAAAGTTTTTCATTATGATAAAATGGTCATTGTACTCATCATTATGAACAACTTTTAGGTACTTTATGATTAAAGGAGTCCCTTAAGAGATTTCGTGTACCTATAAATATAGGCAACTACGCAGAACCTACGGCCTACGCAAAACCTTTCTAAATCTAATAAAGTCTAAGGACTAACTACTTATCTTATTATCTTTATGTCAGTCAGAAAGCTTAAAAGACTACGGCAAAAATATAAAATAGAATCTTAATATAAAAAGTATTTCCCTAAAGCCGTAAACGTTTATAATAAAAACGTTTACATTGCGTGTCTAACAGAACGGTTCAAAGTGTTTCATAGCAATAAACACGCTTTGTAATCTAACCCAGCCTTTGTAATCGGATGTTTTACGATTGGCACTGTCGTTAACCGAGGTCGAAAAGAACGAGCCACAGGAATCTAAATAAATAAATAGAGGGAGCACTCACATAAAAGCAAGCGACGCTTCCAGCCTCTCAGATGACACAATGTGTGAATAATATCGGTTACAAACATAATATATCGGATGGAGGAAGGTTCCCGAGGAAATATTTTCTATTATTCTGAATTCCGTCATACCTCTCCAGCTCTCTGCTAAAAATGGATCTTTATGGACAGTGCAATGAACGATAAATGGGTAGCGCGGAATGTCCCAATAATTATGCCAATAAAACCATGCTGGCAGATCGATCACCGATCCACATTGGTGATGTCATCATCACCAAATGTGGATCTGGCATTGCTCTACGATTCGATGGAGCATATGAGGGTGTTGCTATATTTGCTGGCAATAAATACATATTTTCTTTTACCTAGCCAAGGCATTGCGCAATTATGCATAAGACCAGGGGGCCAACCACCACCTCTTAAAGCAGTATTATTTTAATGTTACTTCAGTGTGAGAAAGAGATGGAGCTATACAGGACGTCTAGCTCCATCTCTTTCCCACACTGAAGTAAGATTACATTAATACTGCGTTAAGAGGTGGTGGTCTAGCTTCTGAAATAACAACGTGCAATGAAGAAGACCTTGACTCAGCACTGGGTGACGACGAATCGTTCGAAGTTCTTTAACGCGACTTGCTTTGAGTGCACTAGTAGAGATCGTCACGTAACGAAAAAGCGTTATGTCCCCTCCATGCACCTTACTCTCTTTACTAGAAAGAGGCAGAGAGGGAAAGTGTGAATTTGGTCAAAATGAAAATCCAAAATGGCGGCTGTGAAAATTTTCACATTTTTCATCATGGGTGTCGTTTTTATTGTTTTCGAGGGTGCTAAAGCCGACAGTGACGTTAAAATGTACATAAATATACGTATAACATGGCGGTTGCGAAATTTTTAAAATTTTTCGTCATAAGTGTCGGTTTCATAGTTTTCAAGCGTCCTAGTGTCGTTTTCATAGTTTTCAAGGGTCCTAAAGTGTTGTTTTCATAGTTTTCAAGCGCCCTAAAGTGTTGTTTTCATAGTTTTCAAGAGTGCTAAAGTTGATAGTAAGGTCAAAATGTAAATCCAAGATGGCGACTGCGAAAATTTTGTTTTTGTTTTAAATCATACGTGAGAAGAAACGTCGTTTCTGACGGAGTTCCCCCGACCGCACACGTTTTTGGTATAAGGAGCAAGAACCTAGATACCTCACAGAAATGGGAAGGATAGCACAAAATAGAGGTGGTCTATACTGAAACAATTACGGTATCAATGATGACTTTAAGCATCAAGAATCTCGCCGTCAAATTGCGGTGTCGCTAATATAAGTATTAAAAAAGATTTAAACGCCATTTCTATTTCCTTGTGTAGATTTCTGTGGAACGTGTGTTGACATTGACATGGATGACAAATACCTACTCATAGACTGTTGAAATGGGTATAATAAATTTTATTATTATTATTATGAAACAATTGTAATTCGTGATATCAACTGGCTAACATCCGTCATAATTATTGTTTTATTTTATGATAGTGAACATAAAACTTGTGGTACCTATTGTGTTATTTTAATGGCTAACTTATTTAACTACGCTTTGCGTTCATATTATTATAATGTTTATGTTTTGGTATAGAATAGTTAATTTATACCAAATAGTAGTTGCCTTTTCATGTTGATGTTGGATTAATATTACAGGTCGTCAAAAGAGACACATGAAAATAATATTATGTAAACAGGAGCTAGACCACCACCTCTTAAATCAGTATTATTGAGGACGTCTAGCTCCATCTCTTTCTCACACTGAAGTAACATTAAAATAATACTGCTTTAAGAGGTGGTGGTTGGCCCCCAGTTCTACATAATTAGCAAAGTATCGCAGTTTGCAGTTTAGACAGACGTTTAGACACAATAATTTGCTAATTAAACTAATCTCGCTATTTTACTAGTGCTATTGTAAATCTTACTATTATTTCTACTAATATTATAAACGCGAATGTTTGTGAGGATGGATGGATGGATGTTTGTTACTCTTTCACCCAAAAACTCCTGACCGGATTTGGATGAAATTTGGCACAAAGGTAGATTATAACCTGGATTAACATATAGGATACTTTTTATCGCGATATCCCTACAGGATCGAGATTTATGCGGGTGAAACCGCGGGGCGCTGCTAGTCAGCCATAAAACGATCTAGTAATACAAAAATCAAAATCAAATTATAATTTACATAAACCTACATGGGCATTTATGAAACGTCAGAAGCTAGGTGCACGATTCCATTTGGTCGTTTCCTATGGAGAAGAGCAGGCAAGAAACTCCACGGTTACTCTTTTAAAAATCATTTGCTTTTACAATATTTTCAAATTACAGTGTTTATTAAACATAGGATGCCTGTCAACAACGAAATAGAAAATGGTCAACAAATCTATTTAAAAGATACAAGACGATATAATGGTAAAATAATGAAAAGATCATGTCATGGAAGTATGTAAAAAAATAAAATAAAAGGAATTTGGGAGCAGTTAATAGACATTTACATAAATAGTTATGCTGTTAATGAGATACCAGGGAAGCCACATGTGCAGAAGGAATTGGCGCCAAACTTCCCTGTCTTCAACGTAGTCTTTAAACTTATAATAAGCTTTTACAATGCAATACAGGGAAATAATGAATTTACCAAGGAGTGGTTTCCATCTGACATTAGGAGATGGAAAATAAGTGACAATCCCATAATTACAAGACGTCTGGACTGTCTCGCATTGCTGTCCCAACAAATTATCCAAGAGAAATAAAGCATTTAGATAAGCAGTTTATCTCGTCTGTGTAAAAAAATAATCCTTAGCAGTTGGGTAATTAAACAAAAAACTAGTGAAAAACTAACGTAAAAAATATAATGTAGAGATAACAAAGTTTAAGCAAGGAGAATTGGCTTTATAGACTAATTTAGAGAAAACCCGGAGTATTCGTTAGCGCTTTTCATTTTTATATTTTTACTAGCAGCGCCCCGCGGTTTCACCCGCATAAGTCTCGATCCCGTGGATATCGGGATAAAAGTAGCCTATGTGTTAATCTATTCTAGGTTATAAACTATCCGTGTGCCAAACATCCCAATTCGTTCAGTAGTTTTTGCGTGAAACAGTAACATACAAACATCCATTCACCCTCACAAACTTTCGCGTTTGTAATATTAGTAGGATTTTAAGGACCCTCTTTATTTACTTCTCGTGTTTTTTCAACGAATATTTCTTAGTAGGTAGGTACTTAAGTAGCATGCAAAAAAAGTGCTACGTTCAGCCTGTTATTATAAATAAATTAGCTATTCCTTGTTCCTAAATATTTCGTCTTTATATCATAGTCCGCTCAAAATAGAGCAAAAAATATTGGTAAGCTTACAATATAATAATGTAATATATATAATATAATATAATATAATATAATATAATATAATATAATATAATATAATATAATATAATATAATATAATATAATATAATATAATATAATATAATATAATATAATATAATATAATATAATATAATACATTATGATATTTTTTTTTAAATTTATGCTTCAGTTTACAAACAATAATTCGTATAGAGCTGAAAATTGGTATAGGTCTTTGGTACACTATTGTAAGTAAAATTTCAAACGTCCCCAACTCTCCACCGATCCTATGCGCGCTAAAAAATGTCTTCAAGGTCAAAGGTCGCAAAAATCGGTTTTTTGCATTTTTCTCGTAAACGGTAAGTGTTATCGTAAAAATAGATCAGACAAAAAATTTAGATCATGCAGTTGTGTACAAAAACTGTTCCAATACTTTTTTCCTACGAATCACCATTCCTGAGATATCACCATTTGAAAAGTTGAAGAAGTCGCATTCGACATGATATGCACACATTTCCGCACCACCTGTGAGGTAGTCTATTCGGCGCGATTTTTTTTAACATGATTTCCCCGGTAGGCATACTCAACGATCTATTGTGATTCAGTTTTATAAGATAATTTATTCTATTCAATAAAAAATGGTACTATTGGTTATGATTAAACTAGAACGAATTATTGTTGATTTCGGGAAAATTTTAATTTGACTAATAATCTTAAATGCTACTTCATCAATATCTTCTATACAAGTAAATAAAATTGAAGTGACACTTCAATTTTATTTTTTGTAAGTACCTACCGTATATACGCTCATATGCATTTGCATATGAACGTATATACGATACTTATAACAAAAAAGCAATTTTTAAACTTTTTGTCTGTGTGTCTGTCTGTTTGTTCCGTCTAATCTCCGAAACCGTGAAACCGATTTTGACTGGACTTTCACTGGCAGCTAACAGATGTTACGGGGAGCAACTTAGGCTAGTTTTATTTTAGAAAAATAGTTAGGGTTCTGCGCAAACAATTAAAACTCATGAAATTGTGAACGAAAAGTCGGATTAAATTTTTATTTTTTTTGCATTTGGTAGACCAATTCTCGAGGATAGTTATAGGCTATTTAACATCACGCTACGACCCTTACGAGCCGAGCAAAAAGAAATAAGTCAGAAAGAACACTAAGCGAAAACGAAGTAATAGCGCGGGCGGGCGATGCAACGCGACGGGTCGGGAGACGAGGGAGTTTTATTAAAATGTGGCTGTTAGTTTAGTATATTGTGTATCTTACGACTTCCACGCAAACGAAGCCGCGGGGCCTAGCTGGTTATCTTATAAAACTGAATCCTAAGACCTCTACCAAT
Source organism: Fissipunctia ypsillon (assembly GCA_947568875.1). Lineage (NCBI taxonomy): Eukaryota > Metazoa > Arthropoda > Insecta > Lepidoptera > Noctuidae > Fissipunctia > Fissipunctia ypsillon. The sequence continues at coordinate 7,970,610 of OX387654.1, forward strand.
TTTCAGCTCTATGCGAATTATTGTTAATTGAAATGTCTATATTGATCGGAGACCGGACTATCACTTCCCTGCTAGTGACCTAGGTGACTAATAATAATAATTATTTAATTATATACGTACTCACCAAAATATTCCATTTACATAATAATTAGAACTCTCACTCACCCTCGTACAATAATAATTCACCCCTTCAGACATCGGTACCTAACCCCACTGATAATAATAATATAAAGCCAATAATTGCTTAAAAGCACTTTCGAAAACCAATATCTTAATACCTCTATCAAACGTTTATCATCGGAACTGATTACCCTATCCGTGTATTTGTATTGAATCCATATGGTAACCATGGTCACCCATGCATTTAACTTTCACGGTCGAATGATAACGTAACCTTGAACTATTAGACAATAGGAACCAGTTTTGCATCAATATGAATATTAGGAAGCACGTAATAAATATTTAAAAGGGGAAATGAGAAAAGGGGAGGTGGCGATGAAGAAAAACTAGACATATTTTTGGGGAGGAGTAGCCGCGTATTCGATAAAGATAGCGAAGAAATGGAAAAATTTATTCCCCCCCCCCGTCGTCTAAAAAACATTGTAATGTATTTACGGAAAAAAACTTGATAAAAGTTTAAAACTTCACATAAAAATAATGAAAATATAGGTTAGTACTTACGCTCATTCTCTGCCACAACGACCGTTGCCGATCATTTACTTAACCAAGTCCCAACACTATCATAAGACGAAGGCAAATGACGGTCGCACTGCACAACACATCCTACAACTGTCTACATCCAGACGCAACCGAATATTGGGCGAAAACGTCCCAAATTTAAGCCACAATACACACCCACGCCACAGCACAATGACACACACAATGTAAACGAAAAAACTACGTCATCCTTTGAAGCACTAAAGGTTCAAATCCAAAGGAAACTGTGCATAGTCGATAACATGATCAGTCCGGGTCAAAAACTAAAATTTTGAGGTTATCTAAGGGATCGGTAATGTAGGACACATTGAGAGCAACTCCGTAGCTATAAGGTGGAGAATTGCATGCCATTTTGTAGGTGTGTGCGAAGTTCAACGTCACCGAAGTGCGCTTGTGTGAACTGTTGGCGTGTGAGGAAGGGTGTGTGTAGGGCGGAATTTGTATGTGCGGGTGACTGAATTCCTGTGCACACGGGGCGAAACTTTTCACGATGAATCTCCTCTTGCTTCATCATGATAATATTTTAATATAAGTAGGTATAGTCAGTCACATCTAAAATATGTTCGTCACCTTAAGGACTATTTTTGCCTGCTCATTACACAATAGAATCTGCTTTGGGTCCTATTCGGCATTAGGTTATATTGCATCGCAATGTCTGACCGCAGAGTGACTTTCAGCCATCTTCTTTACATAACAGGCCGAATAAAAAATGTGACTGACAGACTCTGAGAATTTTTTTTTTTTAATAGAATGATATTTCATAAAATGGCCAGGCCCTGCACCCTAATTGCGTAACACACTTATAGTAGGAATCGGTTTCAGTTTGACAGTTCAACAACATCATTGCGTTATTTACATTGTTGAGCAGTCAAATTTTTCGAACATATAAAGCAATGGATTAGCAATATATATTACGCAATTAGGGTGCTGGAAAAGGTTATTAATGCCAACTCGACCTTGGTCAAAGGTGTATGCTAATTTGATCTTTGTTATCAAGTAATTAAATATAGTTTTCTATGCAATAAGTGGTGTTTCCTGAGTTGATAAAGGAAATAAATTGAAAACTGACGAAGATATAAAAGACTAGACTGCACGTATTTTTTAAATATACAGTGAGGTCTACCTATGTCCCAGACGTTAGCTAGATAGAACGGCGACCTTCGGAAGACGGCTGAGACAGCCTGGATACGAACGGCTGCATGAGAACCAGGTGAAGCCAGTATTAGATTGCGATAAGTGAACTTGAGATAAACGACTTTCATTATACTAAGCTTTAGCATCATGTAATTCAAGTCTGATAAAGTTGTTAATAAGTTTATCTTTTTAGTCTTGTTAATCACAATTTCTTCTGCCTGCCTTTATCCCAAGTTTATTGGGGTCGGCGTTAAATATTTTACTCCTTGCCAGGCGTCAGTTTCTTTTTATTCATATTTGCATTCACACAATCTATATCCATCTTTTCTTTGGTCTGTTTCTCCCTCTTCAATACTGTTCATACTTACATCAAAGTTTACATTTTCATCACTCTGTCTATCTATATCTACATTATACTTAATAATGTCGCATAACGTCATGGACTTTATGAAGAGTTTATTCCTGTCTCGTTAATCCAAATCGGTGGAAATTTCATACCGTGTGTACCTTGCAGCTGAAAAAGATCGATCCAAGCGCTTAAGGGTAAACCCTACTGAACAAACTCACCCGATTCTCCTTCCAATCATCCTGTCTTTTTCTTTATCTAATTTGATACAATAGAAGGAGACACAAGATATTTCAAAGCGACAATTCTCACTATCACCAACATTGATTGCCGTAGTAGGAACTTCCCTTTTTTCATTTGTACGAGTGAATTAAACACTCACACATTGAAATTAGCGCAACAGTGTTTTATCTGTCCTAAAAATATTCGCAAGTAAAAAAGTGACTCCTTTGCTAAAAGATAGGACTGAAAATCCAGTGACAAGTGAACTAAGTAATTGTTAATTGAGGATAAGTGAAAAATGTGGGAGAGAGATGGAAATGGAAAATGAGCGTTAGATAGAAAAGGATGCGGATGCTTTGATAGTAATTTTTGTATGTGTTGTATGGCACTAATAGACGCGTGACTTATCTTTATTTGTACAATCCACCACGTTCGACGTTAAGTAACCATTAGTTTGTTGAGATGAATCTCATTGTACTTGCAAATGTGTTGGTGGTGGTGATGTCGTGGTGGGTTTGTCTGCCGAATTGTTTTCTTTATCACGTGCACCTGCTACTCTACTTATTTGTTGCCAAAGATTCTATTTAGAAAAAGTCTTGTTAGTAGCAGATTTTTTTTCTTGTTATGTTCTACCGTGATAGATAACCTACGCAAAATCATTTTCAATGCGAGACAATTTTTCTTTACAAGGAATTTCTTTCCCAGAATTAAAATCAAGGACTTTGATTACTTAAAAAATCTAATTCTTTTTATAAATTAATCTCAAAATACAAATCTATTTTGGATCTAATCCCGCTGATCCTCACGTGTATTAGTATCAGCACGCACGTCTCTTACCGGGACTGCTTATCTGCCAACATGAAACGTTCTCAGCCAGTCACAACTCAATTTATTTTTATCGAAATGCACTTGACATGCGCGGCTGATCTCCGAATCGATGCCTCTTTGTTATTGTTTTGTCTCTGTCTAACATTCTCATCGTCCTATATATCTGTCTCATCTGTCAAGGTGACGATAACGTCATTTTCGGCCAATGGTAAGCAACACGTGCTGGCTTTGTTAGTTCGCATTTATTCTAAGAGATGGCGCTACCAGTTGTTGTTTAGACGTGTTCGTGTCGGAATGCATGCTTGGCAAGATCAATTGATTTCTGACCTTTTCATTGTATTGGCTTTTGTAATAGAGCGATTTAATTACGAGTTGATATGTGATGTAGCATGCACTAGAATAGTAATTACCTACTTCTGTTTTATTGTATCTTTTATCTCCCATTGCCATTTATTGCGCTAACTAACGACTGTTTCTTACGATGAGGTTGATGATTCGAAAATTCCATTGTAACAGTTTTCAAAAGGTTATTCTGTAGATGGGACCTAGTAGGTATCTTCTCGCCCAAATAATATGTAGGTTAGTTAAGCCATTTGAAATGAGAAAACTTGATGACTCTGAAGGATTTGATCCTCGGCGTTCCCATTGCTGCATCGAATGATATCAAAAATTCCAAACCAATAGATTTAGCTTTTGAGGCGATGCTAATTGTTGTTCCTTCCCTCATTTCTGGAGGATCACCTACTTACTCTAAATGCGTTCAACTGATGTTCTTCCCATCTTTTCTTGCATCTTATTCATAATGATGTTATTTTTTTACGTTACCTACTATAAAAAAAATATCTTGCCCACTGGGTCCGATCCTCCCGACTAAGTATTTGATTTAAGTTTTTTTCTGAAATAACTGGATAAGGCTCAAATGCCCAAGTTTTAGCTTTAATCTGCAACTGATAAGCCACACAGAGACTAAATTCATGCTTTAGGAACAGGGAATATGCACGTAATTCAAAACTTATTCATTATTTAAATATACATTGTTTTCGAGCCAAGAAACAAAGTTCTATTTTTTCACATTTTTTTAATGCTTTATTTATTTTACAATTAATTATTTTACGTTTCGTTTTTTTGGTGGAACGGAACGCAAACTCAAAACGCGTCGCCTTCGACACTGCCGGAAGTGACGTAAAAAACTATGTGAATAAAAATGTATTATTTGCAAAGTGCTTGAAGTCTCACTAAGTAAGTAAGTAAGTGCGATTTCTACTTGAATAAAGCACAAAAAATAATTTAACTTACATGGTATGGGGCTTAAAAACTTTAAAAAACCGATGTAAACAAAGCAATACCTAACGTGCCAAATGACGTCACATCATGACTGCGACAGAAATGGACGTTTGGACTGGAGTGGAATATTGTTGGTTTCCTATTGTTTGTGCAACAAGCAGTAGTAGAATTTAACTTACTGTATTTTATTGATTTAGTGAAAAAAATACATGCATAGTCCATATTGTCTCCCACATATGTGATTATTTTTTTCCTCTCCAAAAACTTTAAAGAAATTAATGAGAATATCATTGTTGTCACGCAGAACACTCCTACCTCCTCCTACCTTCTCGGTTACTATATCTTCGTCTCCTTATCTGATGAGTCACGTATTATTGCGAAAACGTGAGAACATCACTTACGTAACCTCAATTATCTCGTGAAACTGTTGAGAAAGTCTTATCTTTAGGATTTTTAAGGAGTGGGTAACCATCAGACACATCTGGTGATTGAGGATAAATAAGCAGTAAGCAACATTAGGAGGCTAGTAAGAAAAACTATTCGGAATGTGATTGAAAATAAACAATCGCAAAACTCACGTTATCGTCATCTTGCTTATCATTATCATAGTGAAAATGACTCGTTTTCCTTTGCTTCGTTTTTCTTGTCTTAAATTTATGGGAGAAAACGAGGTTTTTGGCTGCTGCATGTCATTCATTACTGCTTTACTTACGCTATCATTCACCATCCTAATCCTGATAATGATCGATTTGGTATGATATCAATGGAATTGCTTTTCGCGATAAGAGTTCAGATACTACATACTTCTCGTTTTTTTTTCCGAAATGCTGTGCTTTTTTCTTGGAGATGTTAGTAAAGTCAATTAGGTACATAACCGACTTGACGACATAATCAAATAAACTTGAACCGTGGAATGGAAAATAAACAGGAATTTATACAAATTCTCTAACGTATCCAAATGGGATCGTAACCAATAAAAAAGGAGATGGCATCGCGTATAGTGTATTTTTATAGCTATCGATAAAATATTATAGCAAGTATAAAAGGAAATATCTCTAAAATAACTCTGTTGCTAGGTTTTCTGAGGCTGGTTCTGAGTCATCTCAGACGTATTTGGTATTTTCCTTTTAATGTTCAGAATTTGTTTGTTTTGTGCTTCCTAGTTTCTAATTTTTACAAGATTTTTATTAGCTTGATTGATTGCTTCATTCATATATGTTTTCGTATTATTAGTATATTGTATAGTTACTGTCTTAGCAACTGGAATAGAATATAGAGGTTCAGAATCAAGAAAATCGTTAAATGTTTCTTCTAAAGCTGTAGCAGCATTATTTTCTCCTTCTTATGACTTCGAGTGTGTGTTCCCGAAACGATTATTTGCAATTGTCAATTTTTACGTGACTGATACACATTGATGCGCAAATTGACCGTCTACCAAGTGCAATTGAAGCGAATGTCAATACTATTACAATAGAAATTGATGGCAATTGATCAATCGCAAATGATAGTTTCGAGACCCCTTAGGTCTTCAACGGTGGATATTAGAATGCTAAGGTCTGATGGATGAACAGATGATCCAATAAAATTCGTGCAAGTTGTTCAATAGATATATACTGTTCGTTGGGAAAATGTAGGAAAGTAGGGACCTACTTATGGTTAATGCAAATGTGCAGAAACAGATATTGATATTGTGAGGTTTTAATGGTGATGATGCCGGAATAGATTTTGTCTTTAGAGTTGTTACTGCTATGATTGCACTGCTGTGGGTGCTTGAGGAATAAAATCTTCACCACATAGATCGAGAGGACGCAAAAGTAAAGACTTGCACTCTAGAGAAGGCGTGGACAGTAAAATTGGACAAGGAGAGTGGAAAAATATCGGGCAACCGTTGCCCAACCCAATAGAGAAAATCAAACTTGTACCTAAGTGACTTGGTTGTGTATAGTATTAGTGGAAGTTTCTTTGATTATACTATAGGCGAGTCCTGATAAAATGCAGTGTAGCGTGTCATCGAGAACATCCAACCATTTTGTTTCTTTTTAGATTTCCTAGTAGCCAAACTTCAAACAAAAATATTCTCTTTCTTTCCCAGTTTTGCACATTAATGTTTTTTGATTCCACTACTTTTCTGTCCAATACAACAACAACCGTTAACCAATGCTAAGAATTACCAAAACTCACACCCGTGACGCTGTAACCCTAAAATCAAATACCGTACCATGAACTTTTAATTGAAAAATTACTCGAGCACAATAGCCGGAAACACGGACTAAATCCAGACATAGCCGCGGGCCACAAAAAGGCCCTTAAAAAGATATAAAAAATCAAGATGTATTGGAGCGACCGCCTACCGCAGCCAAAAATAGACTACGAATAAATACAAACCCCCTTACAATTTACAGAATGTATCCAGACAACCTTCAATGGACCTTCAACTGTATTCATATCCTTGTAGAGCTTCTTTCACGTTATTTTTGGATGAGACTTAAGTTGTTTTGGTGCGTGTATGCCAAGCATCCGTGTTTACATGTCGGCAGAAGAAATTATTCCCAGGACGTGTTCAACAGTAGGTTTTAAATAACGCAACACACGCGAGCTTTTTTGGGCCACTGATAATAATACGGTGCCGGATTATTTGGGTTTCACACCATTCATATTTGAGTGAGTCGTACTTACTTATAATAAAATTATTGGATTTTCAGTTGTTTTTTTCTTGGCCTGCAAAAGTCAGGTCTGTTTTACACAAAATAGACTTTCAATAAATTATCTGGAGTTCGCTTCATATAGCAGTGGATAGGCAGAAGAGACACCAATTCATCATCATGACTTTTGCAGATTATTAGAGTATTAGTTATGAAAACTATTCAGGGTAGGTATCTCTTGAGGGCAATATCTACTTTCAGTAAAATAAAAACTTTGACACACTTATCTTTAAATATTAGAAGCATTGCCAAATCTGCAGTCACAGCTTAACTAAAAAAAAACAAGAGCCATACAGCATCGCCTTGTCTCTGCAGGCCAGGATCAACCTTCAACCAAACTACTTCTATATCTCCAGATAGCCACTATCAGTTCCTAGGGTCCTAGTAACTTCCGTAACAATTAACGATCGCAGCAATGAATTTTGCTATACGTCATCCGAAGATGTATTTGTATAGTCAAAGTGTAAAATGGCGCACTAGGACGGGATACTGTACCAAACGTTACATTTTGTTAATTAAAATGTAATCTGAACATTCTGAACGTATTGGTCCATAGGTGACGACTAATAGAAAAGTACTATGGAAGAAGACATGTTGGGGTCGGCCCCCAAATAAATTGGGATTGGGACTTGGGAGAAGGGCAGGAGAATGATGCTGATTCGATAAGGAATGAAATTTAAAAAAATATTTGCGTGTCGATGGGAAATAGAGTTTAATCTTCTTTTAATATCTACCTAAGTATAAGAAAATAGTAACGATGTCAAAACTGTATATAGAATATTTTTGAAAAAAATAATTGCTAATTGCATTAGGTAATAGGTAGGTATAGGGTTTAGAATTTTTGTTCGTTTGTTTGTTTATCTGGATGTTCCGAATTGGCGCAAAAACGGCTGAACAGATTTGGATGAAATTTGGCACACAGATAGTTTATAACCTGGGTTAACACAAAGGGTACTTTTAATCCCGGTAGTACTTACGTTCCCGTGGGAATTTTTCGACGTCCACGCGGGCGAAGCCGCGGGCAAAAGCATGTATGTAAACAATAATACTAAATGAAGAAAATTGGTCATTAGCAATGTATTTAATGTTTATTTATTTCCTTTCGTACATCGAGGTAATTATAAATACAGTAATTAATTTTGTCCGTAGCCTAACAAGTAGGTAACGAGTTAATTGATTAAATTAATAGCTACATTTACTGTAGCTATTAATGTAGGGAGCTATAATGTTGCATCTTCGATCAGTTATTGGCCTTTGTGCGTGGAAAATTAATTTTAATTCAGGCCTGAGTTCAGAGAAATCAGTGATGGGGTCATGAGTAAAATCTACGTATACCTAGGTACGCATGTGCGCCCTAATTCGAAATAGAAAGAAAGAAAATAAGTTTTTTTGCGGTAAACATGACGCAAAGAAAAAACACAAACACAAAAAAGAACAAGTTGGGGGAAAATATGCGGCACACCACGCAAAACGGCCCTCCGTGAAATCAGTTGCGGATTCTGATTTAGCTTGTGTTGAGCTACATAACTGTAAAATCCTGAAAAATCTGCTAATCGGGACGACACATTGGAGCTGTGTATGAATATGAAATACTTAACACTTCTTATTTATAGTTTTTGTTTTCTTTCAGTTATATGGTAACGAACCGTATTTTTTTGAAAACTAAAATAGCTTAAAACTAATTTCCTTGATTCTTAAGTAATTGAACTTTAACTTGAGTATTCATACTACTTCTCCTCTTTATAAGTAAGTGACTTGGGGAAAAAACTCATAGCAATTACGCAAGTTTAATTCCTTTTCAATTGTATCCATAGGCAACTGTTACAAAACAGTCCGCCAACCAGATCTATTAATCATAATGTACCCGTTTCGACATCGAAACACGTATTTCACTTAGCGTTCGTTAAAAGTTATACACCATGTCACGAATTCATGCTTACAACATTATCTAGCTAGATATGTCATAAGCCACTTCCAAAAAATGATAAAAATCAAAACAAACTGCCCAATTGCGTAACACGTAATCAACAGGATTTTATTCTCGAGTAGAAAGAATGTGCGGTCGTAAATTAAACTACTTATACATCTTCAGTAATTATACCTAGTATTTGTATCGTGAATACCGCGACAAGGTCACCGCGTACAGCACTGAGGATTGACAACGTCGCGTGACGGGGGAAAAGAGATAAAGATAGTTTAAACTGGTATGTTGGAAAGAGATGTCAATATTCCTATTGTGCATTCAGAAGAGAACGGATGTTGTGGATCGTGACCCGCGAGAAAGCGGCCGATACAAGCTGAATTTTTTAGAATAAATTAGAAAGGAATAAAGTGAGTTTTTTACTTAACCTCAAGTCAGTACTGTAATTTGAAATGAAGGCTATCAAGTTCGACGTGTAATTCATGCGTAAATAATTTTAGGCCTAAATGTTGTGGCGGTTATTGGAAGCAATTTGTCTTATTGATAGATTTTGTATTGCTAATTAATTAAAGCATTTTCTCTGAAATTAGGTCAGTTGTTTTAAGATATTACTTTATTACCTAACGTTAGATATACAGGTACCTACGCCAAAACCAAAAAGTAGGTAGGTAGGTAATAGTTTTCTGATGCGTTTTAATTAGCTAAACTACTTTGTAGTAAGAACAACATGAAATAAGAAATAATCCATCATCTTCGCTATAAATATTGTTTTAATTAGACAACATAATCTTAAAATTACTCAATTACATAGATTTATTGCTAAGAATCACGGAATAAACTATCAAGTTCCATTTTTACAGTAATACTAAAGACTGCAGTTTCTTGACTGCGATTTTCATAATTTTATCTGGCAATAATAACCTTATTATTGCTAGATTTATTCCAACAAGCAACATTATTAATAGCACTTGGTTATAACATTATTACGGATAATAATGAAGCAATAATTATAACAATAAGTACCAGGCTAACAGCGGAGCGCAGAATTCAACAGTCCGTTCGTTTAGGCCTAAATATTCGAGTGAGCGTAGGGCGCGCGCTCTAAAGGGGAGCGATTTTACTCTGTAATAGCATTACAACATTTTTTTCTGCATACTTTTTAATACGCTAGAGAGATTATACATTGATTTTAATTGAAATTGTGAATAATATTGATGTGGTTTCGAATTCAATTCCTAATAACGGGAGACTCGGAATATTTTAAGAGTAGGAGCAAAGATTTCGGAATGCAATTTTTGTTACAAAATTATTTGTTTAGATTTAATGATGTATGGACAGAATAAAAATATGAGAAAATTAATTAAATGAACAATGCATTGTGTAAAATAATATGATAATTCAAAAAAGTGGTTGAATAAGTAGTAAATATCGAGATGACGACAAACAACAGACAGTTACATAAATGGAAGACAAATACCTATGTAGGTTGGTACTTGCTGCACATACCTACAACAAGAAAAAAATTGGAAAATGTCAGGAGGAAGACCTCTTGAAATTTTCTCACTTTTCTCGAAGGGCAGGTAGGATAATGATGGTTTGCTGTGAAGGTAGGTAAGGTGGGTTTCACAAAAGCGATTAAACATCGTCCGATAGTAACGAATTTCGGAGAAGAATATAGAAACATATTTTGGTCATCCTTGCTAGAACTAGAACCTAGTATTCAACAGTTTGTTTACCTTTCTCACAGTTGCTGAGCGATGGCCGTTTTGCTTGGATGTGACGCATATCTTTCCCCAACTTGTTTCTTTTTTGTAGATATTTATGTTCTTTCTTTGCGTCATGTTTACCGCAAATAAACGTATTTTCTTTCTTTCTTTCTTTTTAGTTCAATATTAACCTGCGTGTGTTATCGTCTGCACATTAGGTACAGGAACTAATGGACGCTAGGAACCGACTGATGGCGCCAAACACGTAGAAAATTTCTGGGCCGAGAACATTAGATTGCCGTCGACACGCTAAAAAGAAGACAGTTCAATATCGTAGAGGTATAGTACCGTAATGATCTGCTGGGGATACTATGGGGGCCAGGCAGATCACTACGCGTGTGGTGTGTAATGTACTTATTATCTCTTTGGTGTGTGCTGGGAGATCGATGCTACAATGATACACGCACACCGGAGCACCACATTATTATTTAATACTTTATAGAAAGCACATTACATGACAAAAGGTATTTTACCACTGACTCAATATAAAACAAATCGCCTATCCTGTCTTTTAAACTATTCTATCTATTAAAATCAACGTTTGTCTTTTAAACCAATCAAACAATTCGCGAAGGTTTCATGCTAAAGGCAGGCCCGATTAAAGCCTCTGTAGTACCTAAGTACCTATTTAATATTACCATTCAATTGAAATTGTCCCACTTTTTCAATATCACCAGAAAGTACACGGCAGTGGCGCAGAAACAATTATCATTAGAGGGAAGCCGAAGAAAAAATTGTTCAGTTCTCGTAAACTCAGACAAAAATCTGTAGGTTTTTAATCTTATGATGTATTAAACTGGTATTTAAATATAATTATGTAATGTGATGTGATATACAGTTAGACACACAGGTGTAGGTACTATATTATTTGACAATAATAGACATTAAGAAGAGTGGTTGGCCCGAAGGGAAGCCGATAGGAATCGGGTTGTATGAATGCTTCGCCCCTGGTACACGGCTATATCTGTCATGTTTTAATTTGTTTTACCGATTAGTGCTTGCTGTGATTTAAAGAAAATACAACAAAGACAATGAAAATAGTATTCGGAGAAGTTTTTTTATTCGGAAAACTTGGCAAGAGATTTTTAAGGTGAATATTTATCTGAAGACTGGAGACTGAACTTCATACACAACTTGATATAGGTAAATAGGTAGGTTATACCTTAAAGGTTTGTTTTTAACGAATTCTGGCTGTTCCCGGGCTCCACATAGTGGCTACTTTGGCCCACATTAGCCTTTGTTCGCAAGCATTGGGAGAGGCCTTTGCCCAGCAGTGGGATGTTACAAGCTAACAGTACTTTATACATAGGGTTAACTGTTTTTAGCTAAGTAGTTGGCCACGATTTCCTTGATGCATGATTGGTTGTTCTTATGAGTTAATAGGAATGAGCCTCTTTGTCATGAAGAAATTGATCGAGCGCGCAAGAAAACATATTATGAACTTGAGGTACTGGATACAATGATTATATGAATGGTAGGTGCTTATCTTTTATCTATAAAAATGAAGCAGTGTGAATTAAGTAAATACAGACGCCAGCACATCAAGCTACCCGAAACTGTCAAATTTTCCCAATCAACCTTGAACCCAATGCTTTAGCGATAAAGTTGAAAATCTATTAAAGAAATTTGACAGATTGTGGTAGCTTTATATGCTGGCGTCTATACCATCGCGGACACTTGCGGTGAACCACTTTTCGACCTTAATATGGTTCACCGCAAATGTCCACGATAGTATCTACCTATTATTAAAAAGCTTCAAAGAGTTAAGATAAAGATTAGATCAAATTAGTGACAGACAGGCTGATCGTTTCACTACGGCATGGTACGTGCCAGTACCAGAGGAGAAAAGAAATTAATAATAGGTAGGTACTCTAGGTGTAAATACGTATTATAGAATACCAAGCCTTCCAATTTTGTTAATAATTCTTTTACAGCTAGCATAATCAGCCTAAGAGGGGGTGGCCGTAATCCACCACGCGGGCCCAGTGCGGGTTGCTAGATGTCACATGACTTCAATTTTTTTATTTTAGGACATTCCAGTTTCCTCACGATGTTTTTCTTCCCTTCACCGTTTTGAGAGTAGCTAGCTGGTGATGAAATAATTTACACTAAGTAAAGTGCCTGGCTGGGTTCGACTCGTAAGCCACGGCCGTTTTTTTGGGCCACCACTGGTAGCTTTCTCGCCTACAGCTAACTATAATTAATTGCTTGAAAAAAAAAATATTTCGACACAATCAATTGGAAGAAATTCGACCCAAACACGGCTTTTCGAACTAATCAACGCCAAACTATTAAAGTATTCTAATCTTCCACAAAAGTTAACCAAATATGTGGTACTTATTGCAAAATATTAATTACTAAACCGTGGCTTCCATAACACCGGGCTTCGCTCTTCCCTCTCGGAGGGTTCCGGAGGGATGTGGGATAAGGGATGATCGACACGTAGTTAAACTTTGTTGAACACCGCCTTATCTCTTGTGCAACTATTATGGGTGTTAGCCTGTTAGGGTTCCGTGTTGAAATGATAAAAGGTTGAGTGTGTGTTTTTTTTCTGTGGTTTGTTTGTTTTTGAATGAAGAACGTGTGACATGGCCTTTGTTCAAACAAAGCCTAATTACCATTGACTTGTTTCTCTTTAAAATTTTTAAAGTAATTAAGTATCGAATTTACAATAACATTGGTGATTAAAGGTTTTATTCAAATCAACAAACTTCTTCGTCTACTGATAAAACGTAAAAAGATAAAAATCCCGGTACGGTTGTGTAGATTAAATTTCCATCTAATAACAAAAAAAAAAGTACACATGAAATTGGATTATTATATAAAAATGTAATAAATAATATTTTTTAATGAACGACATTTTTAGTCTCCACGATCGTGACACGATTTTCATTTTAATTAATACTAAAATTAAACTTTTTATTTATAATTTTTAAATAAAAATACTGATCAATGTCACATCTGTCTGTTTATTATTCTTTGTTTGTTTTTGTGGTAAAATTATATTCGCAATGTCGTAAGTTTTGCGAACTGTAGTTTGGCGAACTTCTTAGTGTAGTGGTAGGTGCCATATGGTGTTGTGGTCATCATTTTTATATCTAATAAACATTTTGGCTTTTGGTAACACCCTTGCTCAAGTAAATTCCATTGAACCGCCTAATATAATTATTACCTACCTACACCACCATTCGTTACGATGCATTGCACACAATAGAATTAAAACAATACTATAAGTAGGTAGGTACGTAAATACATATACGAAAAACAAACTATTCAATGATTTCATACGAGTATTTTCTTATCTAGAATAAAATTCTCGGAAAGCAAATTGATTAAACATAGGCAAACGTATTTCCCATTGTTGCACCGGCATCAGTGCGTGCCTAGCATTGTAGATGGCGGCACTTGTCTATTCCTGATTTGTTATCGCTCACCGTGCAATGTTACCAAGAAGTCACAGATACCTACAAAGATCACATATTTTTCTACAATATTTTTTTAGATACGACTTTAGTAAAAAATATGATATTGTGATCTTCCCAATATTATTAATTAGCTATTGTACTGTTAACCACTCATCAGTGGAAACTCTTACTATACGAAAATCGCCCTTACCTACTGCTTTGACATAAAGTCGCTGTCAATGTCAAATTATTACCTACCTCTGGTGTGCCGTTGAATGTACCCAATTAATTAAGTTCCATTAATATCGACTAACGAAGGAGTAACTGACATAGCTTGCAGAGTAAGCAAACGGAAGTAGCAGTGGGCTGGCCATGTTTGTCGAAGGACCGATGGCCGGTGGAGCAGACGAGTCCTGGAGTGGAGAACACGTATCGACAAGCGTAGTGTGGGACGCCTCCCAGCTAGATGGACCGACCGAAAGGTGGAGGACAGGGTATTGTGGCGCAGCCTGGGAGAGGCCTGTGTCCAGCAGTGGACTGCGATAGGCTGAGTTGATTGAATATCGACTGTGTCGAATTCGTTTGTAATTTGACCACACCCGACCACTTAATTATGCGTTTTTAGGTTAGTACGTAAGTACTCAACGTACTTAAGACGTACTTAATTCATTTTCACTAACGCCTACAGTTAGGTACTCACGGTCATACGTATCTAGACCACTTAAACTCACACAGTATTTTAATACCTATAGTTTGTTAATAGTTTTAGTTAGGTTAGGTAATTATATTTTTTTAAATAGTTTTTTGGTTAATTTAATAACTTTAATAAGATTAAAAGATGGGTAATATTAATTAAATTTACATAGTATTTATAATCAATCATCTAATCAACCTAAACCTTTCCTGACGGTACCGCAACGACTACGTGAGGTGACAAACAAACCATTTTGAAGTCGTGACATCTAAAATATTTCTGATTCATCCGACCGGGTTAGGGGTAAACCTTGCGGTCGATACTATGAAGGGTGGCTTTTCGTAGTGGGATTCTATTTACATAACTGATTGGTTGGCAACCAACCGCACATGCTCAGCCAGACATACTCATACTCATAATATTTGATTTATTTGCATTTCACAATGTTTATAAGACAATGGCTTAAAGCTAGTCATAAAGTCAGTAAGTATTGTAGGTATAACCAAAACTTAATGGTCCTTAATTAAGCTGATATCAGACGCTTCACCCAAGTGTATGTTTATTTTTGTTTCATTCCACGTTCAGACGAGACCGACGACATTTTAGCAATGAACGTTTATCTACCTACTCCTTTCATTTCATTTTTCGATCATTCGGATGGCGAGTGCCGAAATTTAGAATCGTTGAATATGTTCACTAATTAACACTGCGAGACGCAAACGAGACACATTAGAAGTTTTATTCTTATTACCTACTGCTATAGCCGTAGCTATAGTGTCCTTCAACACGTTAAGTACCTACCTAATTTTTGACTTTTGATTAATTTTATGTTCACATCGAATGAAAGATGCCGAACGAAAGACAAACATGAACAAAAAGTGAAGCATCTGAAATCTGTTAAACAAAACCGTCATTATAGGTACTACTTAAGTAATATCTTCACAACAGCATCGCATTGTTGGCCGGGTTTAAAAAGGCAAAGGTTTCCATTTCGTAGTCGCCATGTCGTTGGATTTTTTTTTAAATCAATAATTTTTTTCTTGGAAAAAGTAAGTATTTTCTTTAATCTAAAATATTGCCAATCAGATGCAGGTCATCGCTCACTCCACCAGCGCTATCATTCTTCGTAAAATCGTTACGACATCGTCACGATTATACCAACCCAAATAAAACTTCCCAAATCGTGTCCTATAAAAGTCCTCCACCTGCCAGTGGGAGGTAATCCGCTGGATCGATACGCCACCCTCTGCAAGCGCCCTTCAGCTAGGTAAAAGGGTACCTACCTACGTGGCCGATTAGCTCAGTCCCCCCCTGTGGGTGTTTCTTTGAATTGCAATCGTTACACGCCGTAATGAAGCGAGTTTTGAGAAATATAATAACATCTCATTATTTTTAATCAGATTTATTGGAAATTTATTTTTTGCGAGGAAATTAATTTGTCTTTGGAGTAAATTTAGGTTGTTTGATTTTATTTAGTCACGGTCATTTATTTGAGGACTTATTTATTTAATACTATAAGGCCAAAAATGTACAGAGGCGGACTTACCTAATGCCATAGGCATTTTCTACAGGTCAACCTTTGGGTGATGCAGAGACAAACAGTGGTAGGTGCAATAGCAAGAATCGAGGAATAAATATTTATTTAAATATTTAGATATACAGGGTGTAAGGGACAGCCCTCCGCTGACTGATGGAGTGAATTCAGTATATCATACTAAGATGACCGGTACATGAAATTATTTCAGGAACGTTATGGGAATCCAATAAACCTGATTTGTTTTATTACCTCACACGCAATGTATCGTTACCGTGGCACAACGCGCATAGCGAACGGCAGCGCGGCGAGCCTTCGGCCGCCGAGTATTTCAACATCCATAGCTGATTTTTCGATTTTAGCTGTTTTATTTACATAAATAGAGTGCTGCATACAGAGAATGTAATTTAACATTGAAATAAAGGAATAGTAACTGAAAATACGACAAAAAAAAAATCTGAGAATATTTCCGGTGGAATATGATTCAAAATAAGGATCTGAAAGCACCCTGATAATTTGCGGAGGGCTGTCCCTTACACCCTGTATAAATATTAGCACAAATGCATACCTACCTACATAAACCATACTAAAACAAATAAGCCAAACAATTGGAAATAGCGTTAAGCGTCAAGCGTTTATAAAGCGTGACGTCTGCGTCGAATTTTATAGTTAAAGTAAATATTGATACAGTTACTTATTGAGTGAAATTTAAAAAGTCCTCGACCATCCGCGAGGATTTTTCCGCTTAGTGGACTGACCATAACGCACCTTTTTTCTTTCTGTTCACTTGTTTTTATTCCTTGCTCCTGAGATTTGATGAGACTTTTATCTTTTCAACAGTTATAACCACATTTCTTATTCTATTTTTCTCAAACAAATCGTCAATGGATTCCATTAGAACTTCCTTTACCTAACCTTCTGACTCAACCTTAGCCCCCTCCTCTGTTTAGCGAAAAAAAAAACAATAATATATGCAGTTCACAACAATACGCTCATTTGGTTAGCAACCAACCGTTCAAAGGTTGTTTTTTGTAGGAGCCAGGTAAAGAAGCCACAAAAAGGTGTGGGCTTAGGTTACAACTTCTACCTACACGGTAGGTACCGATCATCCGACACGGCTTAATCATTATTCACTTTGAAAATAATTATAATGGATACTTATAATCAATATTGAAAACAATCGGAAAGAAGCCGTAGTAACGTCCACTGCTGGTCAGGATCTCTTCAAAGGTCATGATGAGCATAGCTTTAATCACCACGCATGGCGACAGGACCAATCGTCAGGTGATGATATCGATATCAGAAGTACCTATCAATTAATGTAAGGGACAAACTACGGTTTTTCAGGAGAGCCAAAAAACGATTTTATTTTTTTAAATCTGTTTACTTATAACTTTTTACTGTCTGCTCCAATTTTAATTGTGTCTAGAGCAAAGTTTCTTAGAATTTCCTCTTCTTTCATGCTATAAACGAAAGATTTAGGAATGCCCAATGGTTTAAAATTTAGCATGCCCCTTACATTAAAAAAATGTGTTTAATTGGGCCTTACGTTACTAATATTTTATGTGTAAACCGTCGAGCATAGTGTAAGCAGCAAGACAAATAGAAAATTATACGTAATTCTATTATAAAGGACTTTTACAGTGTTGCAATTTGATGTTACTATAGATTATCTACTAAAACTGATGGTATTTTAACACCATGGAAATAAGTCTGTCAAATCTATATGTTAGTTTCAGGTTTTACAGCTTAACTATCATAGATTCTTAAATTGACTGGTTTGAGGTTTAAGGTAAATTATTTAATACGATGACTTACTTTATTTTTCTCAGAAGAAAAAATGTTAATGATTGTTAAATATTTTTTTTTGTCATAAATCGTTTTACGCAGTCCAAAAATTTGTACTGTAAGGGACATTTTTTTAATGATAGAGAAATTTTAATGATAGGTACCAATCGATAGAGCATGAAATTCTGAATCCAATGATATACAAGGTGGAACAGGACGATTGACATTCCTTTAAACCACGTAAAGAGAATCATGTTCTTTACCCGTATACAAAACATCAATCAAATCCAATGAATACTTTAGCCACAGGAAATTATTTTTCATTTTCTTATTTTTCAACATGATGTAGATCTGAGTCCGTAATAATAGGTAAACATTGCCGCCGCCGCGCCGCGCACCCCGCACCGCGCCGTTGGTTAGTGACTTTTCATAGATAAAGCGTGTTTACTTTTTATGCAGTTGATTCTGCTATTTATTTTGTTTGAAAACTGCAATTTTTTCATTTTGCATTAACTACTGATCTTCGTGTTTTAAAATGTTTCGATGGACTAGTACTGTGCTCGTTTTAATTTAATGTCGTACGTCCAGATCCACGTTGTATATAACTCATTTTCGCCAAAATGTCCCTTACGTTAATTGATACTTCTGGTATCGATATAGTCTCCTAAAAACTAGAAGGAAAATAAAGAATTTAAAAAGCTATAAAATACTCCAGGGGGCCAACCACCACCTCTTAAAGCAGTATTATTTTAAGGTTACTTCAGTATGAGAAAGAGATGGAGCTATACAGGACGTCTAGCTCCATCTCTTTCCCACACTCAAGTAAGATTAAAACGATACTGTGTTAAGAGGTGGGTCTAGCTCCAGTTCGTGGTACAAAAATGTTCTGTTTGCGACGTTATCAGAGCTGATATAACCACTCGTTTTTCTGTAATTATAAAAACAATTAAAAAGTCATTGTGTCTCGCGTAAATAAAGAAAGCAGATAAAAGACCTAATTGCTTCTTGTCCGAAATCCTCCTCCACATTTATTTAATATGCGCACACGGCCACTGTCTGGAACTTTCTACAAGCGTCTGTGTTCTCTTCCACATATTACTTACCTCCCGTCAGCCTTCAAAGCAAGAGTGAAACGGCACCTTCTGGGCATGCTCCTATCATTGACCTCACCCATCGCTTTCCAACAGACGAGATCAAGGACAAGAGCAGCCCCATTCTGCAATAAAAAAAAATAAAAATCGTTTCATCATTATTTATTATTCAGCTGAAAGACGTCCTGAGCCTGTCCGAAGCATCACCGCATCTTCCTCTCCCTTCCGCATTTTCTTCTCCATCTTTACCAGGTCGTCGGTACACTTTGTGGGGCCTCTCTCAAAGTGTCTAACCATTCGTACCATTTCGGCATCAGTCTGCTCTGCAAGCAATATGTCCTCGGACCTCTCTACTGAAATCTTTTAGTCATTTTTTTTTAAATATAACAAAATAATGAAGATCGGACAGCTTTGGAAGTAGTTAAGCCAGTTCTCCAGTACCTTTTCAATAACCTTGTATTATAATAATGACCTATACCAAAACGTTTAGGATAAGAACACACTGCAAGTCGCTGTTTCATTAGAACTGTAATTATTTTACCTGTTTTTTTCCTCATTGTTGGTTAATCGCTTGCCTGCTCTTTTCCTCGATTTTAACTAAAATAATGAATAGGTTAATTAAGGGGCCAGTTGGTACCTACCTACTCAAGTACTTACCTACCAATCAATACATAATAATGGTCATTATTTCTTGCGCAATCGCATAAGAGTTTCAGCCGACACGCGACGTTCGAACGGACATAAAAATATCGCGGCGGGATTTTATCGCGCACTGGAATTTTCAACTCTCGGTGTTGAGCCGAGCATTGAGAATCCAAGAGTGCATTCCAACGCGTCGAAAAAACACTGTTGGATTTTGAACTCTCGGCGCTGAGCAGAACGTTGAAAATGCAGTGCGTGAAAGATAATCGCCGCGATAATTTTAAATCCGTGCAACGTCGGCTTAAATGGGATGGTGATTTCAATAATCAAGTAAATTCTTATACAGGAGTAGCTAGGTACGTATGTCAATCTTGTGTTACCTGAACGGCGACAGGCTGCATTATTAAACATTGTACGGAGACCAAACGAAAAAAAAACAAGAAAAACGTATGAAATAAGGTACCTACCTACCTAGGTAGCTGAAGAATAACCCCCTAATATAAGCAATGGGGCCATCGACGTCACCTGCAAGTGGAAAACGCATTTCTTAAACTAAGTAGATACCTAAGTACTAAGTACGTAAGTATTACCTACTTACCTATATAAATCTGTGATCATTGCCGTGTCGTTACCAGTGCAGTGCGCCAAATGGATAAAAGCCTATTTTCCCGTTTAAGCAACTTTGAGTCCGAGCAAAAAGTAATAGGTAGAGAATTTCAAAGCAGAAAATCTCAATATGCATATCGACAATATATTTTAGATCAGTGCTTTTATTGTAAACGATATCATGTCTCATTTATCCGAAAGACATCCAGTATTGAACATCTAAGGAATGAACATCACCTCCGCAAGCATTGCCACTACGGCGGGTTCTTTATTCCCGACTCCAGCGGATTGGCTTTCACCGTTATCGGTCCACTTGTCCACCTATCCAGAACCTACCTACTATCCTTACCAAGGAGAACATGGTCGCACAATCCATAACCTTATGTATGCCTCCATGCATTGCTCTAGGTATATGTCTAGATACCTATAATCAGCCTCTAAAATCTGTCTTGTAGGCTCAAATACTTCGCTCGAAGCTTGTGTCAGCAAAAAAGGTCCTACCTAGGCTACGATCTGTCATTTCGTCTTTAATTTTTTTCGTTTGTATATCGGTCAAGTTATGCATGCAGGTCAATCAGAAGGACAATCAAAACTACGATTAAGTTCCAAAACCTTTTCAAGTGTTCAGTCATGACCATCAATAGGCAAATTAAAATATTATCGGCTATGATTATCGGTCTAAAGTAGTTCGAGCAGAACGCCTTTCAAAATAGGGTGTCCCAATATGACCCCTCCAATGTTCAATATGTCCGTACCAAACGTGGGTGTATCAGTCCTAAAGCTGGCATTCAAACTCACGACATCTCGAAATCAAACCCAGTTTCAGATCAGAGTAACTGGCGCAATTTTACACAATTTTCCTCATATTCTTATCACATTAATAAAGGCACATTTTCCCTATAGGTAGTCTTACTTACAACGTATGGTAGATTCTTGGTGCTACAGTGTAGCGGTGGGGTCTAAAGCGAGGAGCGCACGCCCGCGCTCGCGCAGGGCCACTCCCTGGGGCGGCCCGCGGCGCTCGCCCCGCCCCGCGCCCCGCCCCCCGGCCCTTCGACAAGGTACTGCTTAGCGAATGGGTTTCATAAATTTGACGTGATTTTGAAGATCTTAGTAGAAGTTAGGTTTTAAGGGATTCTGTGAGAGATGTGAAGGAATTGTGGTGATGCCTAGCTTATTAGGGTTTTCGCGGGTATAGTTAGAGAGTTAGCTTATGGGCTTTGTGGTAACCTAGCACGATTTGCTAAGGTTAAAATTAATGTTACTCGTTTGTTTTGTTTCATCTGGCTTTTCTTAAAACTTTTCAGGTGTTACTGAAATATTGTTTGTGCCACGAAATCGTCAGCAGGTTTAAGACTTTTGCTGCAACTTTGATTTCCGGAAGCTTAGATCATTATTTTCTCTTTGTCTCTATTGGTGGGTTAAGCTTTGAATTTGGTTACATCGAGATCGCGCTGCCAATAAATTAGCGATGTGGTTTGTAATAAATGTACTTTTTCTTTCTTTGTAAACAAGTACTCTATGCGATGATAGGCATCATAGTTCACAGTAAAAACTCAGCAAATGACTGTCACATAAAATGGTGGATATTAGATTATTTGAAAAAAAACTGAAGAGAAAACGGCGATCAAATGCGTCTTAAGACATTCAACACCCGAGGGCGCAAAGGGCGTGTAAGCAGACTTTGAAAATATTAGTAACGAGAGAATCAAACGTCATTAAACTCTTGGCTTTTAGACTCATCTAAAAACCGACGTAAGTTACCCATTTGGGAAAGCACTATTCTTGCTATTATCCTATATACCTACCCAAGTTTTCAGTTTTACCAACGAGATGCGGCTAAATGCAGTGTGTTGGTATTACCTTTCGCTCATGGGAGGATGCATCTGCCCTTTGCTCACATTAGCCGCCTGACTACCTCAGTGGGAATAGAAGGCGTGGCCTATTCTTTGAAGGAAGTAACACGACTTCTATAGCGAGTTACCTAAGGGTTAATTAGAACGAGATTATGTTTTGTTAATGACGGTTTAGCATTTGTCAAAGTAGGTTATTAGATGTATAATTTGTTTTTCATCTTCTTTGGCTTTTCATCTTAGATGCGGTGCAAAAACGGCAGTTTTTGTTGTAGAATTGGTCCTTAGCCTGGTTTTTAGGTAATTTGATGGATTTCACTCAGGGTAGATTTTCTTTGTTGTAAATATCTATGGAGAACTGTTTTTTTGTTGTTATACTCTATAAGTAGGTAGGTACTTACCTACGGCTAGGATGCGGATACGGAGGTTCTTATTTGTGGCTCCGTTTACATAGCGGGTTTATGAGAAGTAAGTACTTAGTAGGTTAGGTACCTAGATAGATAGTAAAATAGAGTCACGATTTCCGATGAGTGTACGACTAAACGCCGACAGACACTATGCCGACAGACTGAACACTGACAAGACTACTTCGACGGGACTCTTCGTCGACAGATTGACAGTAGGCCGACGGAGCCCCGCTACGCGGGGCTCCTATTTCTGTCTGCAGGGTTAAAAAGAACCTAAACAAACCGAACCTCGAGGTGCCCGTGACGTCGACCGTCTAGGGTTAGGGTTTTCGGGTCAGGTTCGGAATAATCAGAAGTAAGGATGCCCTGTCGGCGAAGTGTCCTGTCGGCGAAGCGTCCCATCGAAGTAAAGTCTTGTCGGTGTTCAGTCTGTCAGCATAGTGTCTATCGGCGTTTAGTCGTATATATAGTGATTTCCGATAGTTGACCCGCAATCGCAATAACAATACTTACTTAGGTGGAGAAGTTCTGTGGTAGTAGAAGTGTGTTTTCTCATAACGGACCTATTTTTTTGTTGTTTGTGGATTGTAGATAGAACAAGAACAGAAATTAATGTGGGAAGTTGGAATGTTGGGAGTTTGGGACGATGACTGGAAAGGTTTTGGCTAAAATCAATTTCGGTGAATTCTCAATTAATTTGCGATGAGAGCCGATTCAAAAATAGCAATTGGGATATTTCAACAGTGAACAACTCAGGTTTTTGGCATCTGAAGATATTGAAAAAAGAGCCGCCTGAATCATCCATCATTATTATTATCATTCAGCTGAAAGACGTCTACGGGAGTGACCACACAATGGAATCGGCTTGAGCCTATCAGAAAGAGCTTTAGGTATGTCCATGCAATAAAAGCGAAAATGACGTCATTCGCCTCGTTTCGGTTCGGACGACGCGACTCTACACCCCGTCGAACTTAATGCGACAAGTGTGGTGATCATACGTGATCGGCTCAAGCCGATTCCGCATCGATACCTATCTAAGTATGGTCACTCCTTACTGCTATAATACCGGTCCTGGGCCTCCCGCATCCAACGTTTTCTTGCGTCCTTCACCAGCACCCTAATTGCGTAATACACACAGTAGGAATCAGTTTATTCTGACAGTTCATAAACATACATTGCGTTATTTACGTTGTTGAGCAGACAAACTTTTTGAACATATGAAGCAATGGATTAGCAGCATGCTTCATAATCATTCAGATTGTGTTTGATAGTGTGTAGTACCTACGCAATTAGGGTACAGGTCGTTGACTTAACTTGTGGGAGCTTAACCACGCTGCACTTTCCGGTAGGTAGGTATGCATTCACCACACCAGAACTAGTTAAATAATACCTATATAATATTGGCCCCATCAGCCATCTGTCCTGCGAGCTATTTGCTCCGTCCACGATCACCTATTTGACAATTCTTCCAGCTATGTCGGTTACCTTGATCCTTCTGCGCATTTCTTCATCCGAGCTCTCCATTGCTTTTCTGGTGATTTTGTGCCTATCAGGTTCATTATGGCTTGAGCAACCACGTTTCAGTGCCATTTCTGTTCATTACCTTTAATATTTTTTTTTTCGATTTAAATAATAGATCAAAGCTCCAAAAGGAGTTCTCGTTTTAGCTAACTTTTCATGTGTTTCGTTTTTCGGTAATGCGTAGATAGTTTACGTTCTCTCAATCATAGGTGGCGCTGTTCGTAGCATTCCGCATTTAGAATGTTGCGCGTTCTTTGTTCATTTTATAGGTTTCAGACGGTGTAAGGTTTTTTAGTTTGTTTGTTTTATTTATCCTTCCCCTTTATTTTAGCATTTCTCTTTTTTATTCCTTGGGTCCGCGTTGTATTTACCTACAAGTATCTACTTTCTTGAATGTTGATTAATGCGGTGTACATAACTGCCTACGTAATCTTGGAAGTCGAATTATGAAGTTAACAATGGAGGATGCCAGTGTCCCGACTTGTTAACTTTGTCTCATTTTTGCCAGTTAACCCTCCACTTTTTATTGATTTTTCTTGTCGAAAAAATAAAAACACTTAGAGACACCATTTTCCAGAAGCAGACAGTAGATAGGTGCTAATGAATAAGTTAGATTATCAGTAACAGTTTGTAGGCGTTACGGCTGTACCAGCTTATTCAAAGTCTTAAAATAGTAGCCCAGTATAAATCAAAAACATCTAAGTATAACATCACCCATTAAAATCGTAACCACACAAAAGAAAGATCAATATCTAAACGTTTACCTAGAGAAAGATAGGTAGAGTACACTGTACAAAAGATAGCAGGATAGCACAGACAACAAAAACATTAAAATCTTCCATTCCCTATTTCAAACCTACACACACACATTCACAATATCCCCGGCCCTAATGCGAGAGCGAGACGGGGAGAAGGGGCGTGGGCGTGTCCATCCACAAGTGGTGAGACAGCAATACACCTCTTCGATCTTATGCGATCCTGGTACCATGACGTCAGTCTTACCTGCGGGAGAAACGCGCCGGGCCGACGGGTGGCGTTGCCGTTTTGAATTTGAGATTAGTTTTATACAATTTTGAACATAAGAATGAATAAATTGTGTAAAGATTGGTAAAAAATGTTAAAAGCAATGGATGAGACCCGATATAAAGATTTAATTTCAGAATTTTATCGATTAATGTTAAAAAACCAGAGCCGAGTATGGTAACATGATTACCTACGGAACATATCGTCTTTGTGTAAAATTGCAAATCGAAAATATCTTATTTATCCGACAAAAATAACACTAGATATCGTAAAAATAACACAGACATAGATGTTTATTGAGACAAATTAGATGAAGAGACTACAAATTCATCAAAAAACCGTCAAAGAGCCGCCGAGTTCATGAATCTGTTCTCGCTAATATTTACTTGAGTATCTACAATCCAGTTTAGTTCGCTGATTTGGTGATAATAGACTTTGGTTTATATCAAGTTCGATGCCATAGACTTTGATTATAATCAATAAATATAAACGTATTTTCAAGTTCCGTCGACGGTGTAATTATTTCTTTAAAACGATCTTAAATCAATATGTCTAGCCTTTTCTCAACTATATTGGGGTCGGCTTCCTATGTAGGTAACCGGATTCAGCTACCACGATCTGGCCTCCACAACCCAGTTACTAGGTAACACGCGATAAGTACACCTACCCCTTGGCAAGACTGGTTGTCAGACTTTCGGGCTTCTGACTACCCGTAATGACTGTCAAAGATCTACGAATGACAGCCGTGACCAACAGCTCGTGCTTTCCGAGGCACCGAGAGTATGTTATTGATGGTCACTCATCCACGGACTGACCTCGGGAAGCGTTGCTTAACCTTGAAGATCGCCCCGTGCGGCTGTTATTATTTACCCACGAGCCGCTCTCGATAGAATTGATATATCCCATATAAGCATAATGAGCCTATAATGTTCTCACTACTGGGACACAGGCTTCCTCTCTTCGAGAGGGAGTGAGCTGTAATCTACACATATCTTCGAATTTTTGGTTCTAGGACATGCCGGTTTCCTCACGATGTTTTCCTTCACCGTTTTGAGAGCAGCGGCGATGAAATAATTTACACAAAGTAAAGCGCCTGCCTGGGTTGAACCCAAGACCAACAACTCGTATATTCCATATACAGCGTGGCGATTAGGTTATCACATTAATTGAAACCACGTGTTCAGTACCTACATGATTCTGGACTCCGCTACGTTAAAATTTTTCGTCTGTTATTAAAAAACAAAATTTGCTGCTCCATACATTTTTGCAAATTTTTTTTTTAATAACAATATCGTATAATCAATATCGTTATTTTCCTTATTTATCACAGAATCCATAATGAAGAGAGTCGTTTTATCTAGACACAATAATTCGTTGCACTTTTGGATGTTTCGTTTAGAACTGGCCTCAGAAACGTCAAGGTGGAAGCTGTTGTCTGTCAGTGATGCAAACGAAATGGATGAACTTCTTCAAACGATGGGAGACGGAGTAGTAGGTAGTACTTGTTTTTGCTGTAGAACTTTTTTTTTCAATAAAGTAGTTAAGTATTACAAAGTTCTTTTTAAAATAGTACCTAGTCGTAGTCAACAAAATCTACGAGGATACTCGCCATCTATGTAAATTTTTGCCCATCAACATTCGTAGGCGTAGATAGATAGATAGAATACTCTTGTACACTATAAAAATAGGCGTAGGTCTTGCTTCATAAATAATTTTCTAATGTCTGGTGAAGTGACACAGGTAGGACACCCCATCTATCTCAAAACTTGTCCTTATAGTATTTGTGTAGTTTCGGGTCTTGTTAATAGCCAGCAAACGCATAGAAGAGAACCTACAACCGTGGAAACGGAAGAAACGAAAGACAAAATGATAGATTGTAGAAGGATTTCTATAGCGTGACGTCAAAAATGAAGAACTGAATTATTAGTAGGTGTAGAAAGAGATAATTATGTACATTCTTTGTAGAGATAGAAGTGTTAGGTAATGCTAGGAGTGTTGAAGCTTCTATAAAATACTGACGTTTAGCCGTATTGGTAAGACTAAATTAAGACAGTCGGCAAAGGCTAGAATGGAGGTGATAGACTTTTATAAGACCTTGATCATTCTTTTAGTGATAGCATAGTTAGTGAACCAGATGAAAACAAGCTAGATAGTGACAATGGTGACGGGTTTCAAAAACTGGTCTTTACATACGAAAATCAAGTCGGGTTACCTACTTTTGTTTATCTGGACGGTGGCCTGGGTTAGGAACCTAAGTAATTAGAGACGTTGCTGGGACATATTTTTGGGACAGGTTTAGATATGTCGGCTATTCTTATTTATACCTATGTTTTGTTTTGTTTTCCGATCCAACGGTTACGGTTAGGTATGAACTGTTTTTTCATCTAATTATATTAACAACAAATATTAAATCGATCCAGAATATCAGGACATAACATCTGTAAGTAAGGTCAGTACCTATTACCATCGGTACCTAGTAGTAGTTCTGTAATAATTATAGTTCTGATTTATTTATTTATGGTAAGATAGTTTTTAGTCTAGCAAATATTTATCCTTGCTATACTTTTGTTCTGGATAAAACTTTTAACTTTATTTGCAGTACTTACCTAACAGGAAAGCAGAATCTGCAAATAGGAAATTAAAGGCTAAATTATTGCAAACAGAGCTCGGTTTTCCTCAAACAAAATAAGCTATGAAAGAGCAGTAGAGGATATTTTATTCCGCAAATTATTTCAAGGCGAAGCTGAATACAGCATAACTAGTTTATTACAAGGAGATGAAAATAATAGAGGTTACGTAGGTGTTTATCGCAATGCGGATATCACACCAAGAGAACTAATACGGTGCCTCTTAATCTAAGGTTGGCACACACGACCGATTCGGCAATGCTGCGAGCGCCACTCGACCAAAACAAACGTCACGGCAGTCATAAAATGCATTTCTTACTCACAAAACGTGCTCGTGTTATCGTGTACATGAATTTATTAAGCAGTCAAGGTGACGATCGATGAGGTCGCGCCTGCGCTGAACGCGTCATACCACGTGGCTGTCAACAGATGGCGGTAGCTACCACTGCGCATGCCTTATAATATTGAACGCACGAACACATAGAAACCATCCGTCCATACACACTGGAACACTCTGACATAAATCATATGTTGTTCGCTCCTAACCATACGGCTTCAAATTACCTCTGCGGCACGTAATGACGCAAGTGAAACTTGCTCCTCAATTCATAAGCTTATCGTGACGGGTTTGAAGTCCAATTTTGATTGAGGTATGTTTCTTGGAGTAACAGAAGTGGACGAGTGAGCTAAATGTCTCACAGCGAGCAACCGTGGACGTCAATTACCGTCTTTATCTGGTTGTCGTTTACGGGACGGCATACCGCTTGTAGATTCAACAGAGTAGTTCCACATTCCTGGTTCCAAGATTTTAGTGGCTTAACATGAGTTTAAATGGAATTGGTTTGAACGAGGAACTTTTTATGTCCTAGCTCTATGTTGCTTTGATGTTAAATCTTTGATACCCCGATTTTTAGTAATAAATAATCTTGTATCTATCTAAATTGGTCTATAAAAATTTAATATCGTGCCGTATTAGTAGAAACTTTTCGTATTAATACAATATGTTTTATTGAATTCTGAGATTAACGATTGGTAGACCGTGGATTATGTTTATTTTTATTTTATGGGAACCAATTTAATACTGGTCCCCTAAAGACTCTTCTGAGATAAAATGCTGCAGTATAACGATAATTCACAATTTTTGTCCTGTATATAACGTGTGGGTACAATGAGGATATACACATAGCATACTTAGATAGACGGCAGATTCACTGTTTCCCTATATTCTTATTGAACTACAATTAATTTATTTTTCGGAATGTAGACCATTAAGGCCAAAAGCCTGAATGAAATGCAAATCAGGAGTCAGAATCACCTAACGATATAGAAGAAATATACAAGAACAATACAATGCCTATAACGGGCAAATCAAAAACAAACAATAGTTTAATTCAGAAGAAGGAAACTCATCCGAAACAATGTAATTTGGCGTTATAAGACTCTCTTCAGCAAAACAGACAACAGAAGAAAACAAATCATAAAAACCTGTATCCGAAACTCATAAAGGAATACTGAAATAAAAATAAGTACACAGTCAGCAATGAATGTGAACCAGGAACTGCGTAATGGCAGTCAACAACAAAACTCCATACTTAATGGCGGCTATGGGAAGTCTGCGAAGTTCTACGAGCGAACAATTTATGGGTTCGCTATGCCAAGTTTGTCCGTGACAAAGTTGAAGCAGTTAATATGGAGGCTTGCAAGTATTTTGCATTTTCATTGCACGAATTAAATTTTCATTAAATGGTCTACGAGTTTTAACATTTAGAATTTTGTGTCCTAAACAGTTACAGATTATTTCGTTGAGTAAGAGGTTGTGGAGAACGGTTTGTATCGTAAGACCGTTTGAAAAGTGAATTTGGATTTCATAAATATTTAAAAGACATTCAACAATAAACACCAAACAAAAGCAGAGCAAAAAAAGATCACCCATAAAAACCCAAATACAAAAATAACGACCAAAACGTAGGTGTGTCCCTTAAATGTAAGTCAATAAGCCTTCGGAAGCGAAACGCTTCGAAGAAAAATGTCTAAAAAACAAAGAACAAAAAAGTTGGCGTACCCGGTCTGTGCAACAAAACCAATACACATACCTTGTGCCTATAGTTCAAAAGAAAAATGAAACCCACAAGAAATTAAATGATGATGACTACGATAAAATAAACTTTAATTATAATTGTTCAACTTTCTTATTTACCGAAGAAGTTAATGAGACCGGCGCGTTAAATGCTCAATCGGTTCTGGTGACAAGTACCAGAGCGACATAACGCACAAGGAAGTTCCGCGCGAGGCCGACGGAAGCCGGGAAATGTCTCTCCAATATTGCTGCCAAGCGCACACACGATAAAACTGTAGATAGTCGAGTTCATTCCACAAAGTTCTTTGTCGCTACAAAATAAATGTGTTGAACAAAATGGATTGTATTTTTCGAATTCATTTTTTGCTGAAAACCTTTATCGAATACCAAAATCTTTGAAGATTTTTGCAATGCGTTTGTTTTAAATTCATTGTTTGTTTCTGTGTTTACTGCATGAACCATGAAGCCTAATGTTTTAGGTAGGTGACCCACGCAATTTATATTGTTACCTACCAACTGATTAGTCATATATTTTGAAGTGGAATACAGTGAAATTGCAGAGAGGGGGATCGCCAGCGTGTGGGCGGTGTACCATTATTGTGAATGGGAGGCGTTAATTTATTATCATGGCATTTAGCTTTATTTATAACGAATCATTTTGATCACTGATTCGCACTTGTTATACCTAACTATATAATGTGTTTCATTTAGCAATTAAGCCGGAGATACCTAGCAGGTAGGTACTTATTCAGTTTTACAAACGTTTATAGTAGTATACGGTATTCTATATCTACTAGCCTAAACATACAACTGTTGGGGCATCTGAACGATTTCCAAATACTCAGCAGAACAGTCCAATTTCAATATATTATGATGTTACTTATGATGTAGCTATGTTGACTTAAAAGAGCATGGCAGTTGAGAGTATGTCATGCTCACTTAAATGTCTCACTGATGGTGGCGCGTGTGTTGGATCTTTCAGTTTCCTACAAAATGGTTGAGCTGGATGGTGCTGATCCACGCGTCATGTTCGTGAACGGGCGCCGTCAGTTGAGACTGATCATCTCATAACTGCCAAGGCTTATTTTTAATCTTATATTTTGAATTGTTTTTAACTAAATATTTTTACATTTTTGTCACATAGAAGAACCAAGTATAATATACCCAGGATTTTGCAATAATCTTGATTTAAAAGAGTGTCCTTGGAGTTTCTTGCCCGTTCTTCTCCATTGAGATCTACATTTTGGAATGGGCAACTAGCTTCAACTTTCTGACTAACTGACTGACTCTTTAACAATTCAAAAGTGCCTGTAATTGCTTTAATTGAAATAAATACTTTGAGTTTGAGTTTCAAGTCTATCTTTTTATAAGTAAGTACCTATTTTATCATTCTTTCGGTAGGTATCACAATCGCCAAAGGCTTAACAGAAAACTTTCTTGTATCAAGTACAAACAAAACGTCAATGAAAGATTAGAATTCACGCAATCTTCCGATATAAAGGAAGTTGCCATAGACCCTTTCTATACAGCTCATTATTATTTCAACATCCTGCTTAGAATCTTTATTAAGCCCTCAAAACTCTTCTAATCCCACATTATCAAAAGTTTCTGTCGCCGAAGCAAACTTTCAACATCTGCCGTTTTCTCAGGAGCGTGCCAAGTCCCCCTGATCGCCTTTGAAGGTACAAAGGAACCATGCGGTGAAGAGAAAACGACCAAAATATAGAAATTAGAGGGAGAGTGAAAGAGAGAGGTAGAGGACCGGAACATTACACAAACGCGTCTCGGTTGACGGGTCCCGAACAAAATGAATGGCTGCGGCAGCGGATTAAAATGCGCCGTAACATTGGAATGAATGAAAATAATAAAAAAGCTGTAATTGCGTAACATGAAGCTACTGGGAAGTTGAATGATGATGCGGTCATAATGGATGCAGCTTGTGTTTGGGAACCTTGCAAAATGTCGGTCATTGTTCTATCATCGCTGTTTACCCCATTAGCACTGTATTAGAAACTAAAAAAAGCCGTTAATTATGTTAATTGTAAAAAAGTCTTCCAAATGAGTGTTTATTTTCTCCACCTATACCTACATTTCTACACTAATATTATAAAGCTTAAGAGTTTGTTTGTTTGTTTGGTTGGTTGAATGCGCTAATCTCAGGAATTGCTGGTTCGACTTGAAAATTTTTTTTAGTGTTTGATAGCCCATTTATTGAAGAAAACTAAAGGCTATATAACATCACGCTACGACCAATAGGAGCGGAGCATCAATGAAAAAGGATGCAAAAACGGGGAAAATTTATTCCTTTTGAGAACTTCCGTTGCGTGCGCTGCTTAAACGGTTAAAGTTACGCAACAATTATGTATGACGGGATTGTTCCTCTTAAAAAGTTCTAAAGAAAGTCCGCGACAGCATATGTCTATCTTTTAAGGTTGGCTCACTATAATCTTTTTAATGGTAATTAAATTTGTTATAAAATAATGCATTATTTGCGAAGGTGTTTTCATAAACATGGTATTAATCCTTATCTAAATAAATAGTTTCATCATCAAGGTTGATTAAGTACATGTAAATTCCTTTTTAAATTATTCAATTCGGACTTTTCGTTTAGAAATTACGACGGATATAAAAATGCTTAAAGTAAGAAAAATGCGCTTAGTCTATTAGTTACCTACACATTTTATTTTTGAACGCGCTAATCTCTGACACTACCGGTCGGATTTTTGTTTTTTTTTTTTTGCGTTTTATAGCCCAATTCTTGAGGAACACCATTATTGAGGGTATTTAACATTGCGCTTGGACCCTTAGAAGCCAAGCAATAAGAGAAAAAGTAAGAAAGAGCGCTAAGCGAAAACGAAGTAACAGCGCGGGCAGACGATGCGATGCGACGGGGTGGGTCGGGGGAACAAGAAATGTCATACGGACGAAGTCGCGGGCAGAAGTTACTTAGTTGCAAAATAAAATGCAATTTGAGAAACTTTTAAACGACCGCGAAAAAAAATCTGCTGGTCCCTAAGTATATTTTTACGAGTTAAGCGAACATAAATGTAGGGAACAGCTGATTTTTTCGCGATTTCAGTTTTGGTCCCGTAGTAAAAGTTGTTCATAATTATGAGTACAATAACCCTTTAAGAGGTTGAGCGTTAATTCCGGGACATGTTGTATAGGGTAAAAGTAGGTTACTTACTTGTCCTAGGACAGGCACAGCGAACCAATGGCACGCGTGCCCCTGGTGGCACGCGACAAAATAATTTGGGCACAGCATCGATTTAGGAATTTAGGTACTCTAACCCACAGCAACAGACATACAAATCAGGGGGTCTACTCCCTAAGCACGAAGTCCGTAGTTTCGGCCAAAGTTACGGACGTTTCCTACTCCGTACCACTTACGGACATATGATTAGTTTGGTTTCCGAACTAAGAATAAATGATAACACGATTTTACAGTTGCCCCTACGCCCGATGTGTTTTTGCACGTCCGAAAATGTTAATTTTACATTTGTTTTGACGGATTAACTACTTTCGGACAGGCCCGTATCTTCGTTGACGGATTTAGGGAGTAGACCCCCTGAGCGCGCCCGGCTACGACAGCCGCTTCGATTTCGGATATCGTTGCCGCGTGTGTATGCAAGGGAAAATGTGAACCTGATATAAATTATTTGGCATCTAGTTTGTAACAGCAGAAGTCGCACCAATTTGTTCATTTATTTAACCATTTATTTATACACTTAATAACAGACGAGAAAAAACAGAGAAAAAGGTAAAAAAAAACCCGTAAATGTAAAGGTTCGCAGCCGACTGCAGACAGCAGCAGCAGACGACGTGTCGCTGCAACACTACTGGTTTCTATGTATTTCTATGAAATACCTTCTGCAGCTAGCGACACGTCACCCGACTACACGTCGCACGACTACACGTTGCACGATCGCAGACGACGCGAACGTGTCGCCCGGCCGCAGATCAGTAGTGCCACCGACGCTGCAGCGACAACACGTTGAATCTTTCTCAAAAAATTAGTTTTTCTGATATCCGATCGCAGAACTAACTGGAATACAGCACTGCCGTCTGCTGCAGTCATCTGCAGTTGGGTTCGGAATCATGATTACAGCGACATGATGCTGCGACGTGTCGCTGCGCTATGTCGCAACGTCACATCGTCTGCTTCTTCTGTCTGCAGTCGGCTACGAACTCGTACTTTTAAGATGAATGAATAATAAAAGGTCTACTCCTATTTGCGAATAAAAAGTATTTATTTTGAAACTATGTATTTCGTTATTTTCTGGTACCTAGTCACTAAGTCAAGATTTTTTGCTAGCGCGTCATGGCCACATTAATTAATTATTTTGAAAAAATGGCACGTGGTTGTATAGAGGTTCGCCATCCCTGCCCTATTGTGTGTGACTCCTAAAAACGTACTATTATAGCAGTTAATACTTACAGTTACAATACTAACAGACATATAATAAGGAACGACTGATAACGAAGTCACTTTTAAATAAATAAATAAATACTTTATTTCAGACCATGGTGTCCATTATGTTAGTAACAATGTTCTTACAGACTAGTGTCAGTAATACTTAAAACTACCTACAACAAAACATAAAAGAAAGTAAACTCAACAATCACTACTGCGCCATTCCATGACAAATGGCGCAACAATGACTGATGTTGCGCCATCTACTACAGTCCAGCCGACTAGTGATCATGCCAAGGATGCTGTACTGCTAAGGGTGCTGTACCTACTTTTGGATAAACAAGTTGCTTTTACTTTTGGGTCAACTTACGGATCAGATAACAACATTGAACTACATAAAAAAAAATGAAATGATGATGATGGCGAAATGTGGGTGTACTATAATAGGTACACCTCTGCCTAACCCTTCGGGAAAACAAGGCGTGATGTTATGTGTTATGTAACTACATAAAATAATAGCTTCAATAAAAAATCCCAATTAAACTAAGACATAATATTTACATAATATATAAGCTAACAGACTTAAAATAATAATTATAATATGTACAAATGTAAAAAATATATATACAGGGTGTCCGGTAAAGAATGGATAACCTTGAAATCGCATATAACAGACCTTATGGCTGTTCTAAAATAAATACTAAAAAAAATATATCCCAAGTAATAACTAAGATTTTTTTGAAAAAGAATACTAACTTTTTTTACATTTTTCATCACCACAACCACAAATGAATGAATTCCATCGGTTATCTGTTGTTATAATATTGTACGTTGACTATGCCGCCGACAGAGAGGCAATAAATAATGTGACTAGAAATTACACAGAATTTTTTTCTAAAAAAATTATATCTTGGGTACTTACTACTTGGGATATACATTTTTTTTGTATTTTTTTTAGAACGGCCATAGGGTCTATTATATGCTATCGCAAGGTTATCCATTAATTACCGGACACCCTGTATATAATCATAGGGCATCAAAAAATTCGTCCGCATCGCTGTCAACAGGAAAAGTGCCCAAAAGGCTGAAAAAAAATAGATAAGTAAAATAATAGGTTTCATACTCAATAAATCAAAATAATTGCACTTGCCTATATAAATTTTATCGTAAATTGGCTGTATTTCAAAAGTATTGGCCGCTGGACATAATATAATTAAGAACGCAAAAAAATGTTCTCAACTTTGAATTTTGAAAACAAATACCTAGCACATTTTTTTGATTGCCCGTCTATCCTTTGGTTACTTTCTCTTACGTTTTTTCGGTCAAAAGTGCATAATTATTTGAAAATCATGGGTAAAAAGAAAAGTTGTGAACCAGAAACCCGGAAAAAGATAATGGCACTGTATAATCGTATAACAAGATTGCTGGTCACATGAAGTGCTCCAAAACTAAAGGTTTATACTGCTGTAAATCACGTCAAGAAATTCAACACTACCAATAATGTTCTTCGAAAACCTAAAATCTAGAGAAACGACACCGCGTGAAGATGCCTGGATTGTACGTTCAGCGAGGGAAGACTGATCCATTTAAGGGATCTGAAATTATAAAAAAGGGAAATTTTTGGCAACTTAGGAGTATCAGCACGTACAGTACGAAGACCCATAACAGATGTAAAGTTATTTGGAAGAATCACCAAGAGTACCTACCACTTTTCAAGAACGTGCACCGAAAAGCAAGATTAGATTTCGCTAGAAAATATGGCGACTAGACAGCAAGACAATGGGAAAATATATTAAGTATTTTCTGACGAAACGAAGATAAATAGTGGTCTATTTATCTTCTGGTTCTGGCGGTAAACAACGACCCCAAACACACTGCTCATTCAGTGAAAAAGTTTCTTAGTGATCAACAAGTCACTGTGTTAGATTGGCCTGTAGATAGCCCAGATCTTAATCCGATCGAAAATCTATGGGCAGAAATAGAGTTTGGCTGCTAAAGAGGCAAGTAAATTGAAGGAATTATGATGTTGTACATACAATCTTTTAACACTATTTCTGTTGAAACCTGAAAAAATTTATAAATTCCATGCCCTGTCAATGCAGAGCAGTTATTTATAAGCAAGGATCATCCTACAAAATATTTTGTAAGCAGTGGGCCTATTTAAAAAACATAATTGTTAATTTCATTAAATAAATTCTTATAACTTTTAACTAGCACTTTGCCCGCGACTTCGTCCGCGTGGATTTCGTATTTTCTCTTACAAAATTTAACACCCCCTCCACTTGTTTTAACCGGTACTTTTGAAAAATTAATTATCTAGATCTGTTTCGGAAGGTAGAGACATCTAGTAGTCCGCTATCGACCTGGAACAATATCCCACGTTTTTGACGTGCGTTCCCTACTGCCTTTTCTAGTGACTCTGCTGGCGACACACGTCACCACGCACCCCTGAATGCGTATGCAGTACATTGCGGAGTACAAACAACAAGAACCTCGATGAGATAGGGGTAGCGAAGAGGTGGTGAAATGAGCCACTTTTCTTTCTTGATTTACACTGTAGATTTATTAATTACTAGCAGTGCCCCGCGACTTCGTTCGCGTGGATGTCATAAGATACATAATATACTAAAATAACAGCCACATTTTAATAAAACTCCCTCGTCCCCCGTCGCCACAGATTATCAGATAAATCACTCCATGTTACGCGCGCTAACTACCTACCGGCCGCAAGCAGCCCGTTTCTCAGTGGGTTGCCGACAGCCGCGAGACACGTACTACGTACCGCATATATTTCGGTCGACCTGACGTACTTATCTTCAAATTCTTATAATATGGCTGGTTCTGTGGTGCTATTCTGTAAAGATCCCACCGTGAAAATTTAGATGAAGTGAGCGTGATGTGAACTGTCATCCCACCTTACTCTACTAGGGATTGACAGCTCACTTCTCCTAAGTGTTCACGGTGTGATGTTTACAGAATAGATCGGCTGGTGTATTATGTGCAGTAGATGGATGTAGATCCAGCAAGAAAAGTGTTAAAAACTTCTCTTTTTTCAGTTCATCTACTGATACAGTTTTACTATCGTTTTTTAGATAGGTAAATGGTTTGTATTTTTTATGTTATTGGTAGGTACGTAATTACTTCTATTATGCGTCTGAGATAAGAACAGAAAGCGCAGTAACCTCCATTTGTCAACTGTCATTTGAAAATTACGTTTAGCAAAAATCTACTTTGTAAAAATTAATTTTCAAAAATATTTATTATCGTTATTATCTTGTTAATGTTATGTTCATGTGATTATTGTTTACTTAAAAGCGTGCATGACGTCACAATATTGCGCCAGCGCGGTTTCTTCGTATCGTAGAAGAATAGTAGTTACTTATTATGCTAATTGTGTAAATGAACGAACAAATCAATTAATCGTGTTTTCAGTTTCCTCCATTTCGTATTTCATTCGTATTCGTAGCCATGCGGAGTGGTTACGTCACTGATTATTAAATATTTAGGTATGTACTACACGTTGCGTATGATCTGATTCTTACTTGTCTTACAATTGCAGTTTTGGGGTGTGGTCACAGAATACTAATTAGTACCCAGCATAAAAATATTCCTCGGTCTTTCATAAGTATTTTTAATAATTAAACAAGCTAAAACATTAAAAAACATTTTATTTTATTTCATAAAGTGTACTACAAATACCTACTGACATCTTTATCGAAAAAGGCAGCCCTGGCAATTCACAATAACCACGCGACGGCGCGCAGCTACAAAGCAAAACTCACTTTACGCTTGTAAGGTTAGGTACATTTTCGTTCGCAGCGTCTAGCGATTCGAAGGTGTAGGCTATTATAGCTATACCTACTGTATTGAACATTTTGTATGGAGTGATTTATCTAGTAATCTGTGCCGTCGCGTGGAATCGCCCGCTCGCACTATTACTTCGTCTTCGCTTAGTGTTCTTTCCAAATTTTTTTTTGCTCGACTCCTAAAGGGTCGTAGCATGATGTTAAATAGTTTATACTATCCTCGAGAATTGGGCTACCTAACGAAAAAATTTTCAAATCCGACTTTTTGTTTATAATTAATTGGTTTTTTTTTGCGCAGGACCCTAATAATTTTCTAAAATAAAAGTAGCCTAAGTTACCCGCCGTAATATCAGCTATCTGCCAGTAAAAGTCCCGTCCAAATCGGTCCAGCCGTTTCGGAAATTAGCCGGAACAAAAAGACAGACAGACAAAAATATTAAAAACTAGCTTCTGCCCGCGACTTCGTCCGCGTAAAATTTCTTGTTCCCTCGACCCACCCCGTCGCATCGCATCGCCTGCCCACGCTGTTACTTCGTTTTCGCTTAGCGCTTGTTCTTCCTTTTTTTTTTGTTTTTGATCGGCTTCTAAGGGTCCAAGCGTAATGTTACATACCCGATAGCCTTCCTCAAGAATTGGAATTCACAATGCAAAAAGAATTTTTCAAATCCGACCGGTAGTGTCAGAGATTAGCGCGTTCAAACAGTCAATAAAAAGTAAAATGTGTAGGTAACTAATAGACTAAGCGCATTTTTCTTACTTTAACAACTTCCCTGTCCAATGAGTCATATATGACTCACGAGAGAAGTTTTCGCCCTACGTCCATGAGTCACAATGAGTCATAAAATAACCAAAATAGGATAAATCTACATGTAATTATGAAAATTATATTTTATGGTATATAAGAATGTTATATATAACTCATCAGAAGAAAAAACTGTGAAAAATGCGTTGTATGGGACAGGGAAGTTGTTAAGCATTTTTATACCCGTCGTAATTTCTAAACTGAAGGTCCGAATTGAATAATTTAAAAGGAATTTACACGTACTTAATCAACCTTTATTATGAAACTATTTATTTGGATAAGGATTAATACCATGTTTATGAAAACACCTTCGCAAATAATTCATTATTTTATAACAAATTTGATTACCTTAAAAAAGTTATAGTGAGCCATTCTTAAAAGATAGACATGCTATTGCGGAATTTTTTTTAGACCTTTTTAAGAGGAACAATCCCGTCGCACCTGATTTTTGCGTACCTAACTAACCTTTTACGCAGCGCACGCAACGGAAGCTCTCAAAAGGAATAAATTTTCCCCGTTTTTACAACATTTTTCATTGATGCTCCGCTCCTATTGGTTGTAGCGTGATGTTTTATAACCTATAGCCTTCCTCGATAAATGAGCTATCCAACCTTAAAAGATTTTTTCAAATCGAACCAATAGTTCCTGAGATTAGCGCGTTCAACCATACAAACAAACAAAAGAACAAACTCTTCCTCTTTATAATATTATAGTATAGATTGGTTTTTTGTTATAAGTACCGTTTATACTTTTTTATGCCTTTAGTAAAAATTTGTTATTTTGACATTACAAACAGACACTTCAATTTTATTTATTTGTATAGATTACTTATCGCTAGTAAGCTGCGAACTGAACTGACTCACTAAATATCGCTAAAACTCCAATGAATTAATGTACAGAGGAGACACTTCCACTCGATTTTTTGTAACACGCGTTAGAGTGCGTGCACTCCAATTCACTTAGTCTCTACCAAGCGCTTGCTGCAACGAGACACGTTTGAACCTAAGTTTTGAATCTTAAAATATGCCTTCCTGCGCAGTGAGTTACTGTTCCAACAACTCGCGAAACACAAATAAAAGTCAAGGAATGGCTTTTCACCAGCCAGTTCAACATAAATTATCTTTAAAACACGCGTAATTATCATATATTTTGTCAATTATAGCGCGTCACCGCGGCGGCAATGTTTATGTGAATGTCAAAGAGTAATATAATATTTGTATATGCAGAGTTGACACTATCGACACGGTAATATTATCTATACAGTATTGTAATTCGGCCGTATCTTTGAAATAAATGCCTACAGCCGCGCGGTACGTAAACATGCGATAGGGCTGCCCGCCTCCAGCATTTTAATTACATTTGCCTACTTTGTGTTTCCATTTAGTTTTGTGATTGTAAATATACTTTTTTTTATATAAACAAATAAAATACTTTGTGAATTGAATAGGAAGTGTTGCTAGAGAGACTCTTTGAGGTTTGAGCAAAGATTTCATTCGTTGCATTTCAGTCTGTGTACAATTTTCATTTCCTACCAACGGAGCAGTTTGAGTTTGTTTGTCTTCTTTTGGAGACTCCTGGATCGGTACTGGCTAAGCTTGGCAGCATCAACAACGGTAATAATTCTTTTTTAAAAGTTTTCTATTTGACGATTGCAGTACATCCTCCAAATTAAAATGTTTTTCACAAACTCGGTAGGAAGTAAGGTTAGGTTTGTTTTACAAATCATCTCGACGGATCAGTTGCAACCATTGATGACCTCTGAAAAAAAATCCTTTTATAGGGAAATTCTAGTATTATTCATACACACAGTACAATAAACAACAAATATTATTAATAATAAAATCAAAAAAGTCCTTACTTTGAATTATACAAACTAAAAAACAAAACACACATGCCCCGAGGTTTTAACACAAGCGTACCTACCGTATCATGATTTATGAACCGCCTATAACTACCTATTTCACTCGTGTCAATCACTTTCCTTTACTCTATTCACTTTATTTATTAATCTAGACATCTTTTTTTTCGGGAGATAAAAGGAAATACTTATCCATTAAAAAGACACACATCCTACCTACTAGTAAGTAAAATTATTTTATAGTCTTACCTTTCAGAGTTTCCAGGTAATCTAAAAAAAGTTATGTCTGGATGCGTTATTGACGAATTCATGCAACCAAAAACAGCACAATATATCCTACTCGTCATATTAAATATGTACTTGAACTTATTTTTAGTGAAAAAATCGCGCAGTTAGGTATTGTTAAAAAA
This sequence comes from Fissipunctia ypsillon, assembly GCA_947568875.1. NCBI lineage: Eukaryota > Metazoa > Arthropoda > Insecta > Lepidoptera > Noctuidae > Fissipunctia > Fissipunctia ypsillon. Next base: position 8,012,087 of record OX387654.1, read on the forward strand.
ACAACACACCGTCCGTTCGTCACTGCGGCACAGTCGCGACTGTCTGCATGCCGAGCGCATGCCGAGATCGAGGCGCTTCGTCCGTTTGTATGAAGTTGGAATACTGTATAGATAATATTACCGTGCTATCGACGTATAATGTTAAATAATTACGGAAAGTAAAGTAATATTAATAATATATGGGTGACATGGGTGGTCTATGTTATTCTGCAGAAGACGTGTTCATAATATGCTTAGCTACGGAAAAGATCATAGGTACGTAATTTAATACGGCAAAGCGGTGGAAGTCTTGCCTTCAGATATGATTTTAATTCTGTAACCGTAAACACCCTGAAACATTTAATTGGGAAATAAGTATTTGCAAACTGAAATCAACTTTCACAGAATCAGCCATCCACATTCAATCACAGAAATACAGAATCCATTTAATTCGAGCCATCATAAATTAGTACACACAAATTAGATTGCATCACGAAGCAAAAACTGACCAAATTATTCAGTACTATACCGAACGGCTGAAATTAACTAAACTTTAACCTCCTTACTAATAAACGTTGTATAGCGTCTGTATAGTTACACAACGCTTTGTCTTCTTCTTTCGAAAGTCAAATTACTAACGACTGAAAGAGAGAAATCCGTGTGTAACTATTCACCTGATATAATGCGTTTATTAGTAAGGAGGATATTATTTAAAGGAAATAAAAGAGATTAAAACATTGTTATACATAGTTTAAACACTGTAGGCAGAATAATAAATATGTCGCATCTGCACGCATTGATTGTAATCTATGGGAACATGAAACCCCCCTCCTGGACCCGCGCATGTCATCAAGTTATGCGCGATCTTTTGTTTGAAATAGCTTCTCTGGTACGTAGTAGGTACATTATTACAACTCAATGTATACTTAAAACTCGCTCCTTTTATACAATTTGTATGGTGTTTTTCCCCAGCGCTAGGTAACTAAGGCCCACTGGCGGCATGGCACGGCACGGGATTTTTATACGACGATTAGAAATATAACTTATATGTATGACAGTAAAAATGAAATTTCAATGATAATCCCGAAGGACGTCGCGGCATGCCTAATTTATTGTCATACTGGTAAGTTATATTTCTATTCGTCACATAAAAATCCCTTGCCGTGCCGTGCGTGGGCGCCGGCCCTAACATGTTGTTTACTGTATGAGACCTGCAGCCGGGAAAAACCCTCATGCTATTTCAATACTATTCAAATCTATGCTTCTTGTCGTCGCCAACAAGATCCTTTTATTTACTCAGACCAAATATTTTATTTGGTCTGAGTTTACTTATTACTAGTTTATCAGTTAATTTATAGAGTTATTATTTAATTTATTGATCAAAGGAAAATTAAAAAGTTCATATTTAACTGGTCCTCCCTTTTCACCCCAAAAGAGGTTAATTTATGAAATCCAGACACGCAGTGAAATTCTCCCCCAAAAACATGGACCTTTTTGCTGGTAAATATTCGAATACCTACCCCAAAAACTATCATATTCATATTCTGTTCATATTTTTTGTCAAAAGTATTAATACTGTTATTCGAGGTTACCGGGGGCAGCACGTAAAAATTCTTCCATACAAACTTTAGCATCCCCTAAAATCCCTTTTGACGGGTAGTTTTGAAAAACTAAATAATGACAAACTTTAGTGTTAATTTAAGAATGTATTCGTGCTGTTTCAAGTTTATTAACTTAAGAAATAAAATGTTTCATACATTAGAAATCCCCTTTTTCACCCCCTGTAAAGGTCGAATTTCCAAAAACCCCTTTTTAGTGCTCCCCTACGTTATAAAAGGAAGCCGTGTGCAAAATTTCACGTTCCTAGACCCAATAGTTTCGGCTATGCGTTTATATGTCAGTCATTCAGTCAGTCAGTCAGTTTCTCCTTTTATTTATATAGATACTCGTAGATAAATGAAGTCATTTTACCCGTTCCTAATTATGTGTCTACAGCTAGAAAGTTTCGAATAGGTAGTTCAAATGGACCATAGTTAAATGATTAATAATAGAACTCCAACTATTTTGCGTATCTTGTATGTAGTATTAAAGCCTATTAAAATTGATGTTTAAACTATGTTGTTAAAAGTTATTATCAGTAAATTGATACAAAAATAACAACAATTTGTTTATCGAAAAGTGACTTCGGTATCAGTCGTTCTCGTTCCTAATTATTTATGTCCGCAACTGTTTGTTTAACCCAGGGACACCTTTTAGGGTGCGTTTCCACTGAAGCAGAGACGAGCGGAGCTGAGCGGAGACGTGCAGGAATCGTCCAATCACAAACGAGACGAGAGACGAGATGAGGATTTCAACCATTATGATTGGTCGATTCCCGCACGTCTCCGCTCAGCTCCGCTCCGCTCATCTCCGCTTCAGTGGAAACGCACCCTTAGCTTCAACGAAATCAGCAGGTAACAGTAAACGCTTCCACACAAAACTTCGTGCTAATGCTGGCACACACAATAGACTAGCGGGGTGCGGCGCCACCGCCAACCCGCTAGTGTGCAAGCAGCAACCGCTCAGATAGGACGTGTCGTGTCTTTTATGGAGAAAGTTCGACGGGCTCGCTCACAAAGATCGCAGATTACGGATTCAATTGTTTTTACAAACGTTCTAACTTTTTATTTCCAAAGGTAAGTATTTTATTATTATTTGCAAGTGTGCAGTTTGAATATTACCGTCAGTAAAACGTTTTCTCATTTATTCACGGGATTTTGTTTAAAAAATTAGGGTATCTATCCCTATTGTAAATAATAGACGCCTCGTTTTCTTTGGAACGAAGTTCTTGGCTAAGTTTTACTTTACCTGCCGTCGAGTTGGGAGTCCATATTTTTTTTACAGAAAGATCATATTAATAGAAGCCCCCTCGTAAAGTTTTAAGTTGCGCAGATAAATGGTTTACGAGAAAAAAATAATCAAAATCGTAAAAATTTAGCAATATCTTGTCACTTTTGACATATTGTCTCGCCTTTAAACGTTTCGTTTTACGTAAGGTCAACGTACTAAAATGTTTTACTTCTTATTAATGATGAAATAAACACGCATTGTAGTGATTTAGATACATTTTACGAATATTTCATTATAAAACATATATTTCGCTGAATTAAGTTAGTGCTATTAAATTAACACTTATAAATAATTTACCGATTATTGCCGGTATGTGAAACCAAACGTAAAACAACGCCATTTTGTGTTGTCACTGTCAAGTGTCACTTCACATGGTCACAGAACACTAATACTTCTGTACATGGTCGTCGTCCTGATAGTCAACGTATGTCCCTAGCAGTTGAGAGCGTTTACGTATAAAATGAGAACTTAGGATGCAAGAGCGAGTAAAGCGAGTTTGGGACTTGGGGCACCCCGACTCGGACAGGTTAGGTTAGAAGGGGATGGCGGGGTCTGAAAGACCCCGCCATCTCCTTCGTGGTTATTTTTTTTAAACCACTTAGAAGTAGGAGCCCCGCGAAGCGGGGCTCCGTCGACCACGCCTTACTTCGAGAAATATATTATTGACCTTGATGCCCTTGACCTCAGAGTTTGTCAAAAGGTAATATTCCAAGATTTGACTATATTTTGGTTTAACTTTGACTTTTGGGGTGTTGACCTTGACCTTGAAAGGGTCATTGATCTTATTATTGTTTGGAAACGAATTTAGACCAGTTACGTGGTTTTTTTTTAGTTATAGGTAGTGCAGAAAATTTGAAAGTTAGGTTAGAATATTTAAAAAATCATATCTTAAAAAGGCTGCGCAATTTTTCCTTCATAGGGGGGTTCTACACCCCCCTCCTCTCCCCCGCCCCCTCCCACCCCTTAAATCGACGGCAGGTAAAGTCGTACCAAGTTCTTTAACGCTGCTTGCGGTAAGGGTTGACTTGTAGAAATCGTCACGTAGCGAATAAGCGTCCATACACGTTATTACCCCTCCATGCGACTTTCTTCTTTCGAATTCACACTTTCTATAACAAGGGAGAGAGACAGCGTGAATCCAAGATAGCGGCTGCGAAAATTAAAAAAAAATTGATCAAGGCTATCGTTTTCATGGTTTTCGAGGGTGCTAAAGCCGATAGTGAAATCAAAATGAAAATCCAAGATGGCAACTACGAAATTTTTCATCATGGGTGTCGTTTTCATGGTTTTCTACGGTATTAAAGCTGAGTGTGACGTTAAAATGCAAATCCAAGATGGCGGCTGTAAAAAATTTCAAATTTTTCGTTATGAGTGTCGTTTTCATAGTTACTAAAGTTGATTATGAGGTCAAAATGTAAATCCAAAATGGTAGTAACTAGCGTTACCGGTGGAAAATATTCCGAAGTATTCCCGTCGTATTATTCCCGAAGCATTCGGAATTATTCCGAAATATTCGCAATTATTCATCGGGTACTTATTGGATTATCAATTGAAGTTTGACTATTGACCGTTAGATGGCGGCACCGCGTTGGTGATTGTGCATTCATACCCACGAATCTTCCACCATTCTCAACCTTATCAGCAAACCTTGGTCACTGCAGCAGCAGAAAACGTATGCAAGCAAGCACTGCCGGCGATAGTTGCAGTTACAGCGTTTACTGTTACCTGCTAGATGGCGCTAATACCAATGATTATATTACTACGCGTTCATTCATAAAATTGAATATTATACGATTTGAAAACTTCCGAATATTTTCATCTACTTAGGGCAGATTTTTCAATCCTCAGTTAAATCGTTGAATAGCCAAATACCTAGCAAATAATATTATCTGGCTGTTTATCAGGCGAATAAATATTTTCAATTTTTCAATCGTATATTAACTGAAGTATATAATAGTATCGTAGTCGGATAGTTATCTGTGGTCTTTGCTAACCAACTTCACACTATCTATGTGCAAGCGAGATGCACAGATACAGCTTACAACGTGATAGATAAGGATAGAAACAAAACATATGTTTTACATTTTGACGAGATTTTGATATCGCACCTTTAGAGACAAACCGTTACTAAACGAAATATAAAATTTAACACACGAGCTTAAATAAAAAAAAAACACGGCTTTTTCGCAATAGAATTTAACATCATGGTGCTTTGAGTCATCTTTTGAGGTCATAATGATGGATATTTTACGTAATTTTATTTTATTCATCGTATAGTTTACGTGATTTTAAGAAAGATGCATTAGTAACTCAATTCTTGAAACATTTCGTTTAGTAACGGTTTGTCTTTAAAGGTGCGATATTTAACCCAACCTAACACAAAAAGAAAACAAGTAATCTTTGCCAAACTTGTCGCTTGTTTTTCGATTTTTTTTTTGTTTGTGGCGTATAATGGATTAAATCAAGAAACATGAGCGTGCTACAAACTTCAATAGTTCAGAAGTACGCTTACTGACAGAATTAGTGACCAGTTATCGATCAGAAATTGAAAATAAAAAACTGACGCTGTGGCCAACAGAGAAAAAAGATGCTGCTTGGAGAGGCTTGGAGTTAAATTGCAAACACTTTCAATGCTGCATCGAGTGAATCTGCTGTAGTACGTACGACCAAAACCTTAAAATTAAAGTACGACAGCCTAAAAAAAGGAATAAAGAAAAAGATGACTCTCCCCGGACAGTATTGTATAGAACAGATGGCGGACAATATAACCCCAAACAAAAAAAAAACAACAAAACATTATTTAAACCATAGAATAAGGTACTAACTGAGGCTTAAAGCACAGATTACCAGATAAATCACTCTTACGCGCGCTAACTACCTACTGGCCGCCGGTTCGCCCGCGACCCATTTCTCACTAGGTTGCCGACAGCCGCGAAGCGCGAACGTACTTACGCATATATTTCGGCCAACCTGACGTACTTAGTTCCAAATTCTTATGATATGGCTGGTTCTGGTGTACCTATTATGTGTAGTCGATGGATGTAGATCCAGCAAGAAGAGATAAAAACTTATCTTTTTTCAGTTTACCTGCTGAATTAGTTTTACTATCGTTTTTTAAATGGGTAAATTTTTTAAACTTGCATGTTTCGTGTTTTGTATTTTATTGGTAGTACGTAATTACTTCTACTATGCGTTTGAGATAAGAATAAAAAGCTCAGTGACCTCCATTTGTCAACTGTCATTTGAAAATTACGTTTACTAAAAATCTATTTTGTGCAAATTAATTTTTAATGATAAGTATTTATTTCGTTATTATCTTGTTAATATTATTTTCATGATTATTGTTTAGTTAAAAGAGTGCATGACGACACCATAATTATGGCGCCAGGGCAGGTTTGTTCATATTGTAGAAGCATATTAGTTACCTATTACGCTAATTGTGTAAATGAACGAACAAATCAATTAATCGTCTTTTCAGTTTCTTCCATTTCGTATTTCATTCGTATTCGTGGCCATATGGAGTGGTTACGTCACTGATTATTAAATAGTTAGGTACTACACGTTGCGTACGATCTGATTCTTACTTGTCTTACAATTGCAGTTTTGGGGTGTGGTCACAGAATACTAAGTAGTTACGTAGCATAAAAAGAATCCATAAGTATTTTTAACAATAATTCAAAAACCTAAAACAGTAAAAACCATTTTATTTTATTTCATAAAGTGTACTACAAATACCTACTGACATCTTTATCGAGAGTCAGCCCTAGCAATTCACGATAACTGTGACGCAGCGGCGTGCAGCTACAAAGCAAAACTCACTTTCTTTACGCTTGTAAGGTTAGTTAATAGCTGTTACCTGACCCACCCTAAAAACGAACGAATTTAAACCCTCTGCGTGTAACATTAAGGGTTATCCAATTTGTATGAGTTTATCAGACTAGCACTACTCGATGAACAAATACAACAATAATACAGATACGCAAAGGAGACCATTTTTTTTTATTTGGGGAATAGGCCCACCACAAACTGTGGCGTATAGTAATGAAATGCATGTTGGTTTATTCCATATAATCTCTAGATTACAGTGGTAATATTAGCAAAACTTTATGTAACCGGAATACTGTGAAATATGACAGTCAAAATATGGCTCATAATAACTTAAAATCTCACAAGGGCGATTGTCTAATGATTGGATAAGTCTCATTGGTGTTTTAAGGTAAAAAAGTGCACTGTTCAATAATAAATAGTATAAAACAAAGTCACGTCTGTACTAAAAAATAAAAAAAATATTGATTAATAATTATGGATTATTAATGGATTAAATGTATTCATTTCGAAATAGCACGGCTTTTCCGGCCATTGACTGTAGATCTAAAATAATAAGGTGGTGTGTTATAAGCTGGTTGTGTAAAGAGAAAAAAAAACACAAGAGCATACTAATTATCCTCCTTTAAGGAACTCGCATTTGAAACTATTCTACAGGGTTTTGCATCCTATACATTTCGAATAAATATACCTCATTAAAATCTTCGCATTTTCAAAAGTAAAACCTCAGATTAGAGAGCATAAACACTCACCTCGTGAGTAATCCACATACAAGTTGGCGCACGTCTGCAGCTGATACAACAGCTTTGTGAATTATGCGCTGTACCTACAGATGCCATTTTCATAAAATCATTCGAATAAAAATACGAAAAGAACAGAAGAATCACTTTCATGCCACTAGAAATCAGAAACAATAATGTAATCTGTCAGTGTCAAACTGACTAAAACTGATAAACAAAGGACCACAGAGCATCTACAGCGGGCTTATTAATTATGTTTCGTTCCACGGTGATTTTTAAAGTACGATAACAGCATTAAAAACAAGTTCACTGTATCAATGAATTATAATACCTTTAAACGCATTTAAAGCCGGTAGTAACATTTTTTTTTCACGTTAAAATAAACCTAAAAACGCTCCTAAACACGCGTTTTTTACTGTAACACTTTTTTACTATTATTTCATTATGCCAGTTAGATTTCTATATAATTATTGGTTTGTTAATTATACAATGATGATCACTTTTTTATGTGTAATATGATTAATAAACGTAACCGTTTAATAATGGGCCCACAAAAAATGTCTCCTATGATCTTTAAAACTGCTTGTTATGCAATTTTGATTTTTATGCTGTAAGACAAAAAGTTTATTACAGTATTGTAATATAAATAGTGTCTTGCTACTAATAGCTTATTTTAATTATAATATTCAGGTAGATCTGGTCTCGTGATCCGTGTACAAGGCTGAGACGAACAAGATGCGAGTTTCAAGCCCTGCGTCGAGGAATATTGTTGTTTTGCTTTCAATTTAGAATTTATTCTATAAGTAGTTCTTGCTTTATTGTAAAGATTTATAAGCGGACACATTCTTCAAATATAAAATGTCTAAATTGGTAATATTTTCGCCTGTTGTAATAAGTGGGTATTTGAAAGACAAATATGCGTATTCATTATAAATCTGGTAGGGCAAAACTTGGCTAATTCGTGATATGCAGCTATTCGGTGATAGATAATTGTGTTTTATTACCAAGTTACTACTGACTTGATAAATGTACATTTTTCAATCATTATAGTATTTGCCACATTTTTAGATATAAGTTAGCAAAACTTATTTTGTCTACTATATCACAGTAAATTTAAAAAATAGTCTGATCAATGAATCGAATTTTATAAGTAAAAAACAAAACTATCACCGATTACCCAAGTTTTGCCCTATTCAAATGTTACAGGGTAGGAACATAAAGGGTCTTTCAACAAGGACGGGTCGATGTTAAAATTGAATAAAACAAGATATTAACGAAATTTATTTTTTATTTAAAAGGCCCATTTATGCCATTATGGATGGAATATGACATCGTTCAAATGTCCGCCGCGGCTTCGTATGGTGGCACGAATCCAAGAGGTCCAATTTTTAATGACTCTGCTGCATAGATCCGGCTGAATCCGAGCGATGGCCTGCGTTATGTTGGCTTTCAGGGCAACGGTCGAATGTGGTTTATTGGCATAGACCTGCGACTTCAGAAAACCCCACAAGAAAAAGTCTAGCGGAGTCAAATCACACGATCTTGGTGGCCAATTCACGTCACCTCTGCGAGAGATAACTCTACCCTCAAACCGTTCATGCAGAATGTCGATTGTGTCGTTGAGGTCTGCGAAAGGCCGAGTTCTTGAGCACGGCGAGAAATCGACTGCCTCGGAGTCTCCTGAACACTCTCACGTACAGCGGCGATGTTCTCGGCCGATCTGGCGTTCCTTTGACGTAAAGGTGTTGGTTGGTTGTTTACCGAACCGGTCGTCTCAAATTTAGTCACCAATCGTTGGAGAGTGGACTTTGAAGGGCCACCGCGTCTGCCGTAAAATGGGCGCAATGCGCGCAACGTTTGCACTAACGAACACTCATTTTGATAATAAAATTTTATCATTTGCACATGCTGCTCAACCGTGTAACTTGCCATGGTGATTTGGCATCACTGACTGCATAATATACAACAGATTTTACAGATCCCACCAAAATAGTATGGCTGCCACAGACTGTCAACATCGACCCATCCCTATTGGAAAACCCTTTAGAAGTGAACCGTGACAATAAAGCAAAAGTCAGTCTGTAGTCTGTACACAAGGCAGTGACTACGCGCAAACATTTATCTTGCCTTAAAAACAACGTCTTTTCCCAATGTTTAAATTAGTATTTTATAGTTTTATTGTCATGTCTCAATTGAGTGATTATTTAAAATACAGAATAATATGTTTGCATAGGGAGAATGTTGGCATCAGAGAGATTGCTAAGAGACTTTATATAGCAGTAAGTGTATTTTTTCTAATTTTATACTTCGTTTTTATACCTAGCTATTCCTTATGCCGTGACGTAAACAAACATATTTTTTATATACTTAAACGTAAAGTGACACCTGTTTCATTTCTTTGTTTCAGAGAAATACACTCAGATTGTGGTTAAGACGTTTTGAAGAAACAGAACCAAAACCTTTTAAATTGGGATTCATCAGAAGCCAGGACAAAAGAATATTTAGCGCACCTTGTGACTTCGACATGGGAACCCATGAGAGGAAGTGATGTTTGCTGGAACATGATGTGCGATATGCGCAGCCGCTTGCAACACATTATAGAAAGAGTACGTGCTCCACAACAGCATCATCGCCCGCAGTCAACAATACTTACCTACGTATCAGTGTGTGTGTTAAATAAACTGTTATTATCATAATTTCTAAGGCAGTCATACAATGTCATACAATAAACAAGCAGGTCCTTTTTACGATCATATAACCATACTTAAAACTAAAAATACTTATAAAAAATCTATACTTAAAAAAGGTAAAACATCAATGTATTTAGTGCTATTTTCACTTACATTTTATAAATAGGTATGACAGTTAATGTGGTGATGTTATTGTTAAAAAATGGAAATGTAATATTCACTACATTAAACACTTTGTAAAGTATGTAACATATTACTTACCTACTTACTTTAATAATAAAAATGAGTATTTTATAGGCACTATTGAAACGAGGAAACGGTTTTTTGTCGCGTTAACAACTTAAATTTAAAAAAAATCAAGCTTATCATAAGTAGTTTAGTATTCTAACAACATAACATCATGCCTTGTTTCCCCAAAGGGTTAGGCAGAGGTGTTCCTTTGTAGTATTCTTACTTCTTTTATATGTTTTAGCTTTATATATATGACAAGTAATTATTTTATATTTATATTGAATAAAATCGTTATCATAATCATTATTGTTTTTCATTTCTGTTTATTAAATAGTTAATATAAATTAACCATTTCAATTTATCACATATAATCTTTTGAATTTAAAAAACATAACTGAATATAGTAGTAAACAACATTAAGCTACACACAAGTGGAAGGGTTAATTTTAAACTCACAACCTATAATAATCTATAATATTTGCCTACCTTGAACAAGTCGTTCTAGTTCGTTAAGCTCGTATGTGTCGAATAACACGTATCTACTGCTAATTGCAGTAGGTTCAAATTCGTCTAACTTTTAGTGGGTCAGGTAACAGCTATTCCCCACTGTACATTTTCGTTCACAGCGTGTAGTGACTCGAAAGTGTAGGCTATTATAGCAGTAGGTATTGAAAATTTTGTATGGAGTGATTTATCTGGTAATCTGTGCTTGAAGGGACAGTTAACTTTATTTCTCAGTTGTAGGCTTTAATCGTCAGATTGGCTATCTGGCTATTGAAAAATCCAGATTCATGATATCTATGGAATAAACGCTATTCCATTCTTTATCTAAGGATTGAAAAATCGGCCCTTAGATAAGTACTTATTATACGTAATAAGTTTTTGTATGCGGTTTAGGTGTGAAAGTGTTTTTTTGTGAGAAAACTATGTACATCTCTATGTACAATACATAGTTTCCCCGCAAAATAAATATATAGGTAGGAATTAAGATGAGTTTATATTATAAATATTATTATGTACCGAGGTACATATCAACTTAATAAAACGGGAAGTATTTTAATTTCAATTGTTTCTTTATGTACTTATTTGAACTATTGCTTTCGATTGAACACTAACTACTCTACAAAGGAAATAAATTTTTGGTAAAACATTGTCACAAAAAAGTAGGTAGGTACTTATGTAGGTATCCCTATCTAAAGTTTACCTAATTATTTACATTGTTTTCCATTAGGTAGGTACCTACATCATAAAGCAAAAACATTTTTACGAAGTAAACTAAACTTGTTCATAACTTCCGCACAAAATCGACACATTCTATAAACTACATGCCAAAAAAAAATAATAAGTACCCAGTTACAAGTATAAACTACTACTACTACGATACTGCTACTTACGTGGAAATATTCCCGCAAGTACTTTGCGGAATATTTCCGCGTAAGTACTCATAGTAGGAATCGATAATACTTCGTTGGTTTTATGAATGAACGGCCTTTGGCTGCCACGTGCAAGTGAACGTTAAAGTTCGACTATTGCTCGCTAGAAGAAGATAATACAAGTAACGGCACGGCGTAATATCTGATATTCAGCGAGGCTCCTCAAGCTACCTACGCATACAATCGTAACTACAAGGGAATAATTTAATTTTTAAATGTAGGTTACCTACTTCATTCTTACAATATTTATTTTACTCTGCATTCCTGCTGCGGTAGTATTTATTCCTTCCAATCGAAGTATTCTTTTGAATATTTCCGAATTATTCCGAATACTTCCGAAGTTTTGCAACGCTAGTGGTAACGAAAATTTTGTTTTTGTTTTTTTGAAAGAAAGAAAATACGTTTCTTTGCGGTAAACATGACGCAAAAAAAGAACACAAACACAAAAAGAAACAAGTTGGGGGGAAAATATCCGTCACATCCACGCAAAACGGCCAATAAAACGTTTGAAATCATACGTGAGAAAGAACTTCGTTCCTGGTTCCTATTTTCTGAGTATAGATGCCCTTAGGGGCATCTATCCCTTATAGCTTAAGTTGATGTTTACATGACATGTTCCCATTAATTTCTTCTTTTCAGAAATGCCTCGCAAATATACAAGAAAGGTTGGAGCTCGTCCACGAGCTGAATGGACGCAAGAGGAATGGATAGCTGCAATGGATGAAATTAGGAAAGGCGTTCTTGGTATCAACGAAATATCTCGTAAATATGGGATTCCAACGAGAACATTAAGGAGAAGATTCGCAGAGAAAAATACTGAAGAACAGACATTAGGTAATAAAGTTCTGTGAGAATTTTTTTTGTTAAGTAATGAAATCATCATAATTATTCCTTACATTGCTTTTTGTTATAGGAAAACAACCAGTTCTTGATTTTGTAAACGAAAAACGTTTGGTGAGGCACATCTTGAAATTAGATAATGCTGGTTTTCCTCCAACCCGAGACATAATACAAAGATTGGCATTCAAGTTCGCTGAGAAACTGGGCAACGAAGCATATTTTGATAAGGAGACTCGAAAGGCTGGGCCGCAATGGTTAAAGTCATTTTTAGAACGTAATACAGAGCTATGTACTCGTCAGGATAAAGGCTTTTCGAATGCAAGAGCAAAGAGATTATTATTTATAAATCAAGATAAGGGTAACGAAATGCCTTCTTTTCTTCTAAACCATAAGCGTTTTCTACAGGAAAAATATATGGTTATGACTCCAAATCTTTTGGATGAGACTCAAGATCCTTTGGATGAGAATCAAGATCCTTTGCATGAGAGTTGGAGTGGCATTTTACAGTCTACAACTAGTAAAAAAGATAGTTTTAATACCAATGATACGCCTAAAAGTTCACCAAATAGAGAAGAAACGGTGAAAATTGAACTTTCTCCTGAACCCACTCCAGAAGTGGACGAGAGAGAAGAGAACGGAGAAGATAGAACGCTTAGAAGTTTGCAAAAATCACCAAGTACCCAAGACTGCAGTTGTAACACACAGAAACTAACAGTAAAGTGTGACGGTGTGAACTTATTGTTTTTGGGATATGCTGGTACATTCAAAAGACTTTCTCGTAGAAACCAAGCGATTGTAAACTTGAAAATAGCTAAAGCATTTTTGGCGACACAAATGGGCGATATTCAAGAGAATAAGTAACACGCAGGACCTTAATTTTTTAGACGACGTCCCTGTACGGTATTAATTATAAATGGAAACATTAAACTTCAGATAAGAAGGATAAATCGATCACTACAGACAGTAAGTTTTACGTTAGTCATATAATCGCAGCGATGGCATTCTACACTTTTGTTAAAATCCACGGCTCTTAACCGATTCGTTGCGGATGGCACGCCAGGCGTGACATCGATTTTTTTTCTGTGTGGCGTATGACACGCGGGTCGAGTCATTTTTTATATCATTATAACTCGCTCAAATTGAATTTTGGAAGATATATCCAGCGCATGGTCATGTTGAGAGGATGAATGAAAGTCGACTAACAAAAGGTATTTACACGGCAGATGTGAGTGGAAACGCCGGAAGGGGACGCCCTAGGAAGACATATAGTGATCTTATTGGTGATGTTCTTCAAAAGGTCAGGTGCGTAGTAATCGCAACCGACGTGCGTGTATGACCAGAAGTATGAATATAAATGAGGCAAAAGGAGTATGTAAGGATCGTAGCAGGTGGCGTTCTGTAGTTTCTGCCTACCCCCATGGGAAGAAGGCGTGAGTTTATGTATGTATGTATGTATATCCAGCGCAAAATACATATCTACAACGTGTTACAGAATGTACCACATTAAATGAAAACGAGCACAGTACTAATCCATTGAAACATTTTAAAACACGATGATTAGTAGTTAATGGAAAATTGAAAAATTGCAGTTTGCAAACAAAATTAATAGTAAAATCAACTGCATAAAAAGTAAACACGCTTTATCTACGCAAAGTCACTGACCAACGGTGCGGTGTGGGGTGCGGGGTGCGGGGCGCGGCGGCGGCAATGTTTACCTATTATTACGGACTCAATCTACATTATGTTGAAAAATAAGAAAATGAAAAATAATTTCCTGTGGCTAAAGTATTCATTGGATTTGATTGATTATTTGTATACGGGCCTTTGCCCGTAACATGATTCTCTTTACGTGGTTTAAAATAATGTCAGTCCTCCTGTTACACGTGGTATACAAATAAATAAAATTGAAGTGTCTGTTTGTAATGTCAAAATAACCATTTTTTCCTAAATGCAAAAGAAAGTATATACGGTACTTATAATAAACGGCAAATTAATTTATTTTTGTCTGTGTCTGTTTGTTCCGGCTAATCACAGAAACTACAGAACCGATTTTGACGGGACTTTCACTGGCAGATAGTTGATGTTACTACGGGTAACTTGGGCTACTTTTATTTTAGAAAAATAATTAGGGTTCTGCACAAAAAAATAAAAACCTATGAAATTATGAACAAATAGTCGGATTTGAAAAATTCTTGTTGCATTTGGTAGCCCAATTCTCGAGGATAGTTATAAGCTATTTAACATCACGCTAAGACCCTTAGGAGCCGAGCAAAAAGAAAAAAGTCGGAATGAACACTAAGCGAATACGCAGTAATAGCGCGGGCAGGCGATGCAACGCGACGGGTCGGGGGACGAGGGAGTTTTATTCAAATGTGGCTGTTGCTTTAGTATGGTGTGTATCTTACGACATCCATGCGAACGAAGTCGCGGGGCACAGCTAGTAATGAATATTTTATTCATGCCTAAAACCTTCGTTTCTGGATATTTTGTGAATTTGTATTTTTTAGGAGTTGACAACCTTTTTTAACTTGTGGATCTCTTTGTTACTGTGGGGTTTTCAAATCATGTTGTGGAAAAATACTTTCTAATAAATAACAAATATGTAAGTAATAGCACTCATCGCGATCGCTCACGAACTAATTCGATTTAATTCTAAAAAAATGTAAAATCATTGATATGTTACATACGGGGTGTAAAAAGACACATCATATACCCGTTAACTACGCATAATACCCATCAAACTAAGTAACATAGGGCAAAAATTAATGCTGAGAAACTACTTTCTTTTTTGGTGTGAAAAATCACTGTTTATGGTACCTAACACGCAATATAACACGCGCAAAACGTTGTGCTTACGGTTGCATACAACAGTATAGGAGTCGTGCCGGTATTTAAAATACAGTTATAACATTTAAAACAGCTTGCATAAAAAAACGTAAGTAATGAAAAGTTGGAACTCTGACCTTCAATATTTCCGTAACCTGAAGGTTCCCAGGTATAGTCCAGAACAAAAAAAAAAATATCGCAATGATGGTAGGAACATACTTTCGGCTTCGTTAAGAGTTTTTTTACACCCAATATAATAATAATATTAATTTAATACTGGTACATTTCTCGTAGAACACTCAGCATAGCCAAACGAAATTAAGAAGTCTTCACGGTAACTTCGGTATCGTAGAATAGTCATTCTCGCCGAATAATAACATTTGTAAATATCAATGAATCATAAACCTTATTTTTTCCAAGTTAAAGTTATTGATTCTACGATATTTATAAAGTTAATATTCGGTGAAAATTTAATTTAATATAAACCAAGGCTTTTCAGGGAGATTTGCCTGTTGTAGTATCTAGTATAGCTACACAATATTAAGATGGTATTTGGCTCGCCTACGCAACACCGTGTGCTTTCGGGCCGGCGGTCGGGCATGGAATGAATCCACTCAGCCCGCACCTTGTGACGTGTGTGCTCATATGCTCGTATGTATATCCATATACACTATATCCCTTCCTTATTATAATTTATTATATTTATGTATTAATTATCCCATGTATTAAATAATAAAGACCTTTAAGGAGAAATATTAAGTGTTTATACAGGGTGTAGATAATGGACAGCCCTCCGCATACTGATGGGGAGACTTCAGTAGATATATCATACTCAAATGACCGGTAGGTACATGAAATTATTTCAGAAACGTTATGGGAATCCCATGAACCTGATTTGTTTAATTACCTCACACGCAATGTATTGTTACCGTGGCAAAACGCGCGTAGAGAATAGCAGCGCAGCGAGCCTTTGGCCGCCGAATATTTCAACATCCATTGCTGATTTTTTGATTTTAGCCATTATATTTACAAAAATGGAGTGCTGCGTACAGAGAATGTAATTTTACATAGAAATAAAATAATAGTTCCCAACTGAAAATTTTCCTGAGAATATTTCTGATGGAATAAGATTCAAAATAAGGAGCTAAATGCACCCTGTTAGTTTGTGGAGGGCTGTCTCTTACATCCTGTATTTATCATCTAGTATTATTAAGTTACAAGTAGTCTGCTTCATTTTACTTTTCTGTAGTGAATCACTTATCTTTTTATTAACTAAATAAGCCCATTTAGGCATTTAGGGGTTATTAAATCAGTTTTGTTCAATTATCACAAGTTAGTAATTGCTTTATTTTCTTTGCTTTATTTTCACATGTAAGTACCTAATTGCTTTATTCATAGCACATCTTTGCGTAAATAATTTTAACCTATGATTAATCAGTTGTCACCACTGCTGCAGCTGCTGCTGCTCCGTGTCTAGATAGTGGCGTTAAGGTTTTAAGTTTAATGAGTGCCTTATTTTCAATAGGTAAACAATTACATGAAGTTAAGGAATTAAAATGTGTTGCGGCATAATAGTATCATTTATAAGTAGTAGACTTTTGTTTTTTATTATATTTTAACTCGGCAGTCACATTTACCTCTTTTTTTATAATAGATCACTTTGCTTACAGTTTTTTGTTTTATCCTCGTCGCCAAATGTAGTAGCTAGTATAGCTATACAATAGTAAGATGGTATTTGGCTCGCCTACGCACCACCACGGTTCTTTCGGACCGGCAGTTGGGCATAGAATGACCCCACTCAGCCTGCACCTTGTTACGTATGTGCTCGAGACAAATCATAAGTATACCTACCCATGTAAACTACACATTTACATATTTAAATAAATTAAAAACAAAAATTGTACAAAAGTTTTATAACATCTGCATAAAAAAGTCACTTACCCTCCATTTCAAGGAAAACACTTAAAAAACGTATCCTTCCGTTTACAACTTACTGATGATTGATGTCAACTAAACTTAATCAGGTCAGGTCAGGTCAAGTCAAGTCAAAAAAGCATAAAAAGGATTTTTTTTTACACATGGCTGATGGCACTAGGCCAATAAGTCATCAACTTCTATGGCGCTTGACACGACAGGCGTGCTCCGAAATATTATATTATAGTTTTCAAAAACGGGAGTCGTAACGAATCGGTTAATATTTATTACCAAAATACCAGAGGTCTCCGCACGAAGGCTCACTTACTTGACTTACTTTTGTCGTCAATTATCCTTAGAAAATGATGTCATTGTTATATTGATTGAAACATGGCTTAATAGTAGTCTCTTTAGTATAGAGCTATTCGACGACAGATATGTAGTATACAGAAGAGATAGAGACGGTAAGAAAAGGATAGAGGGTGTATTGATCGCAGTATTAAAGAAAATTAAATCGAAACGTATGGTTCACAGGTAAAGCCAATGTAAGGACCTTTGGATAACTATCGAGGTACTGTTTATGAAATCTATTCGTCAAATAGCTCTGTGTGCAGTGTTTTTGCCACCCCCTTTTATGCGTACTACCTTGGACAACTTTTTGGATTGTTGTAATGTGATGCTTGAACAGGCAGGCTTGCACGCCTGTATTGTTAGTAATTTTAATTTGGGCAACATCAAGTGGATCTTGGTAAATGACTCAGTGAATAACTATACTCCTACTGGCATTCTTAAAAAACTGATAGATTTTACTCGCATGCACAAATTGGCACAACTTAATAACATTACGCATTCGTAATGTCACACATTTGTCTGGACGAATATTGGATCTTGTATTAACCAACTTACCTTTTGGTAGCGTAACTGCAGCCCTAAACCCCACTAGCACCGTTGATATCCTCATAGATGTCCTACACCCCCCAATCGAAACCCTGCTTAAAACTACTAAAAAAATACGCTTTCCATAATTATAACCCTCAGAATATAAGACCTAATTTTTTTAAACCGGGTTACCTAAAAATTTCCAATGATCTTAATAATGTAAACTGGGATAAAATGGTTGATGAAATTACTGATGTCAATGAAATGCTTCGTAATTTTTATGATACAATTCTAAATATTATAAAAGTGCACGTACCTTCTAAACCTACATTTACCTAAATGTAAAAAAATATCCTCCTTGGTTTAATAAAAGTTAAATAAGTGCCTTATAGGAGGAGTAGGAAATTAGATCAAATATACAAAATCTACAAAAACCCGATGGATGAGATTGAACTCAAATTATTAAGCAAGCGGTGTTCCAAATTAGCAAAAATCTGTTATAATAATTACTTATAAGATGTAGAAAATGAAATCTCCAAAAGTTCGTATCGTTTTTGGGCATTCATTAAGGATAAAAGAGGTGGCTCTCTGATTCTTTCCCCGCCATAATGACTAACGGAAACGTAGTAACATCATACGGTCTACAAATATGCGTAATGTTTGTTTCACATTTTTCCTCGGCATTTGGCAATGCGAAAGCGATCCAAAATGAATCAGTTTCCGATTTTCTTCATGACATGAAGAATAACAGTCTACCACTTACGGCGCCTGTAATTGATCGTGCGTGAGAGCTTATTTAATAAGCTAATATCATTGGATCTTCGTAAAGGCACTGGCCCTGATGGTATTCGGCCAAATATTTATATTTATATCTACGTGCACCCCAGCTTTAGTATCCCCATTGATATTGATGTTTAACAGATCTTTTAGTTCAAGTGTTTTCCCAGACTCCTGGATAAAAGCAAAGGTTGTTCCAATTCATAAAAGTGATGAGATGTGAAAAAAAATTCGACCTTCCCGTATAAAGGTATCTACATACCCGATTGGACCATTTTGTATAAAAAGGTCGAAATTTTTTGCGAATTCTACGTTGGTCATAGTAAAAGTTGTTCAAATTGATGGGTAGAACACCCCCTTAAGATTTTTTCCCTTGTTTTCAAAGTTACCCTGTAGACTTATCTCTTGTAAACTTTCGCCCAAGTTTTTGAATCCCTAGTTTGTCCCTACATTCAGTCACACTTGAGAATCCACTTGAGCGATTTGCAACATGGTTTCGTGAGTTCCAAGTCAACTTGCACTAACCTAGCAACCTTTACAGAAATGTTAACGGGTGGCATCGACTGCGGCAAGCAGGAGCTAGACCACCACCTCTTAAAGCTGTATTATTGTAATCTTACTTGAGTGTGGGAAAGAGATGGAGCTAGACGTCCTGTATAGCTCCATTTCTTTCTCACACCGAAGTAACATTAAAATAATACTGCTTTAAGAGGTGGTGGTTGGACCCCAGATCGACGTAATTACACAGACTATAACAAAACCTTTGACCGCGTCCCTCACTATACAGGGTGTAAGGGACAGCCCTCCACAGACTGATGGGGTGAATTCAGCATATCATACTAAGATGACCGGTACATGAAATTATTTCAGGAACGTTACGGGTATCCAATAAACCTGATTTGTTGTATTACCTCACACGCAATGTATCGTTACCGTGACAAAAAGCGCGTAACGAACGGCAGCGAAGCGAGCCTTCGGCCGCCGAGTGTTTCAACATCCATTGCACCCTGTTAGCTGAATGCACCCTGTTAGTTTTCAGAGAGCCGTCCCTTACACCCTGTATACTTCTATCCAAGTTACCTGCGTGTGGAATCACCGGTACACTTTATAACTGGCGAAAGTTTTACGTTGAAAATCGTTTTTTTTGTTGTCGCAGTTAATGGTTTCCAATCTGGAACCTATGAGACCACTTCGGGGGTTCCCCAGGGTTCACATGTCGGTCCGATTCTGTTTAATGTGTTCATTAACAATATCCCACACTGCCTCAAATTCTCTGAATGTTGTATGTATGCAGATGGTCTCAAATTCTTCAGGATAATCGAATCTACCGAGGATTCTGCATTACTTCAGAGCGATGTCAACTCTTTAGTTGAATGGTGTAACGAAAATGTCAGTACATTTTCGTTACTAAAATGTAATTAAAAAGGCTTCTAGAATGCTAGGATTCGTTATTAGGAATGTTGCTGGTTTCAGGCGCATAGCATAGTTGTTGTTGTTATTGTCCGGAGTATCTTGGAATACTGCAGTACAATCTGGAGACAGCATTATGCCACGCACAACCTAAGACTGGAGCGAATACAAAAGAGATTTCTTTGGCATTTAGCTTATGCCTGCAGAATTTCCAAAAGGAAACGATCATACGAAGCCAGTTTATCTCATTTTAAGATGGTGTCATAGGAGAAACGTAGAAGAATCACTGATTCTATTTTCTTATACAAAATACTCCGATGCAAAATTGATTGTCCCCAGTTACTAAGCAAGTTCCAATTTAGGGCTCCTGCTAGGCTCCCTCATGGTCCTATTACTCCTTTTACAGCCCCCACTCCGTAGAACAGTACTCGGCGCGAGTTCTGTCGTCTCTTTGGCTCTTTAAACTGTTATACAGTTACAGCGATCTTGTTGATGTGCACTCTGACTCATTTGGCAAGTTCCACAGAATAACACCTTGGCCACGGGAACCGGCGGCGCGACCGACGGCGCGGCGGGCGGCGCGGCAATTCGCGCGGCGCGGCAAGCACGCCACGGGCAGTTGCGTTCGCCGCCGCGACCAGTGTAGACGAGGAGACGAGATGGCTTTATCAAAGTTAGCTCGACGTTGTTTGGAGAGTAGCAGCTTTTTTGCTCAAGATTTAATGTTTGGAAGATATAGTGGAGTACACGAATTAAATAGAAATCGTGTTACAGACGGAGAATTCCACCAAAAATATGAAAAATATAGGCAGCACCCAGATTTTTTTTTCCAATACACCAGAATGAGCGTCGAAACATTCGATTATATACTTGGGAGCATTCAATCAGAACTGGAGAAAAAGATGAATTCAAGCAGGGTTTTAAGTGCTGCAGAAAAATTGTTTTTGACGTTAAGGTATTTATTTGTGCGTATATCTATACATATACTGATTCAGTATAGAGCATATCAAGCTTGCATACAAAGGTACAAACGCGCGCTCTTAATCAATGTTATAGATTTGCCATAGAATAAGAAAAAACCATTTTAGTGTCAAGTTTGACGTGCTCTTTACAGTACTAACCCACTTTACTAGAAAAAAAAAACAAACGAAAACAATTTAAAAAATTATTTATTTTAAACTTTTAATTGTAATAACAACTTTTCTCAATTTTAATCAGCCTTTTGTAATCACAGTCAAATTTTTATTTACCCTGAAAATCATTCCAATTTACTTCCCCTTTAATCAGCTAACCACTTACGATCACTATAATTATCTTAATTAAAATTGAATAATAAATCTAATAACAATCAGTCTTCTCAATGATTAAAATTGAATTTTAACAATATTATTATCTACTCATTATTGAAATTATTGTTCAGCTGGTTTGGTTGAGTAGAATATCCATATCTCCCATAAGGTTCGCCATACATAGTCACAGTAATTTCGTCTAAAAGAGCTTGATTAATTTTATTCCTAAGCCTAATTTTCTGCATAGGGGGTAATTTTTCCATCTCAGGTAGAATGCTCATCAAAAAGTGATAATCTTCAGATTTTTTTTCCTGTCTTTCACTGTCATGTTGTTTAGCAGATTCTTTTTCTAAAATTTTTAATTTCTTTTTCTCAATATCTAAGTATTCGGCTCGAATGTCTCTTACACTTTGTCTTTTTCTAGTAGAATCTTGACCACTAGATGTTGAGGGTTCAATTGGTGAAGATGTAAGCGCAGGAGAAAGTGGTGTTGCTGGTGAAGATACCCCACTGAAATCGTCCACGTATATGTCGTCATTTTCATTGACTGTAGGAGCATTTTCATCTAAATTTGATTCGGACGCAAGAGGCATGTACTCATCTTTCAGAAACCCTAAAAGTGTGAAGTACTTCCACGACGGTTCATAATTTGAAGTTGAGGATCCAGATCGGGGCTTAGGAATTCTTTTCAACTCTTTACTGTATGTGTCTCTTAAGTTCTTCCACTTCTTCTTAAGATCGTTGACTGAAAATTAAATTGTTACCTAATTTTACTTATTTATTTAGTTAAGGACGTTCACATGATCATCATGTTACACTTAGTTTAATTATTATCCATAAATTACGTCACACGTTAAGGGGTTACTAAATTTCGTAACGTAAGATGTCGAAAAATAAAGCGAAACTAATTTCGGAAATACTGTTTTAATTTAATAATTTCAGATGTAAATTTTCAAAATATGTGACATAATTTATGGATATCCCCTATAGCTGACTGTATAGTGTATATACTTATAGAAAATATTTTTGTTTCAGGTTTCTCTCAGTTGGGATGACTTTTAAATCTCTGGCTCATTCATACTCTCTAGGCCGAAGTACCGTTGCTAAAACGATTTATCAAACTTTAAAGGCAATATGGAATAAATTCGTCAATCAGCATATGTCACCAAAACTGACCAGTGAAGATTTAACGAGAATTTCTGATAACTTTTTCTTAAGATGGCAGTTTCCTAACTGTATAGGAGCCATTGATGGGAAACATTTTCGAATACAAAAGCCCCCACGAAGCGGAAGCCAATATTATAACTATAAACATTTTTTTTCATTGGTCTTACAAGCAGTTTCCGACGCTGATTACAAATTTTCTGTAATTGAGATCGGTGGAAGGGGAAGACAAAGTGACGGAGGCACGTTCCATTTTTCTAAACTTAACGAGTTGTTTACTAACAATCGATTTAATTTACCACCGCCGAAAACGTTGCCTGGATCAAATATATTATGCCCACACGTCCTGGTTGGTGACGAAGCCTACCCACTGAAACCTTCTCTTATGCGACCCTTCCCATCCAGCAATTTAGATCATTCGAAACGAATTTTTAACAAAAGGTTATCAAGAGCCAGAGTGACAATTGAGTGTGCTTATGGTATTATGACGAATAAATGGCGCATTTTCCTCAAAGCAATCGAGACTGACACAAAACATGCAAAACTTATAATTAAGGTTGGATGTCTGCTACATAATATTGTAAGAGAAAGAGATGGAAATTCTGATCCCGATTTTCGGCGACACATGAGATCGAGAACTAGGTCTAGGAGGATTATAACGTCACGGCGTAATAATAGAGCTTCATTGCAAGCCATAGATATAAGAAATAATTTCAAAGACTACTTTGTAAACTATTGATAAATATTTATTGGTACCTGTTAATAAATTAAATTAAAAATCTAAAAACCCCTTACTCAAAAAAAAACCTCTAAAAAAGTAGAAGTCGTTTTTGCGTCGGGGAATAAAAATAAATACTCACCATCAGAATCTAGAAATTGCTGTTTTATTTCTTCCCACAACTTTTTCACAACATTTTTAAACTTATGTTGCGGGTGGCTAGACTTCCAAATAGCTGGTCTAGCTAGAATTTCTGCAATAAAAGCTTCCGTCTCCATTTTCGCGAAAAAAAAACAAACTATTTTAAATTAAGTTCGCTCCGGCAGTAGTCGCCGCGTCTGCCGCTCGACTCCGTGGCCTGCGCCGTAATAACTCATACATTTGTTTCGATCGCTAGTCGTGCCGCGCGATTCGCTCGGGGAAATTCCCCGGTCGTCTCGCTGGTCGCCGCTGCGCGTGGCATGCCCAGTACATTTCCATACATTTGATTCATTCGCAAGACGCGCCGCCGGTCGCGCCGCGCGATTTTTCGCTATAGCGAATTGTCCGTGGCCAGCACGTAACTGTTAACAATGTTTAATTTTTTTTTCCTTCCCGATTCGTTGCGGCTCCCGTTTTCGAAAACTTCTAGCTGTGGCGGCGAATAAATATTTTTGATTTTCCATTTTTTTTTAGAATTAAGTCGAACTATGTAGTTTGTGAGCGATCGCGATGAGTGCTATTATTTACATATTTTTTATTTATTAGAAAGTATTTTTTTTAAATCTTCCAAAATGCAATTTGAGCGAGTTATAACAGTTTTAAAAATGACACGACCCGCGTGTCATTCGCCACCCAGAAAAAAAATCAATGGCACGCCTGGCGTGCCATTCGCAACGAATCGGTTAATTTGTATTTTGTTACATATATTGGTAACTGTATGTTTTATGTTCAAGACTAACTTGCTTTCGATGATTATTTTTTAAATCTTTAAAATCTCAATATCTGACGTAATTTTTAAAATTGTTTCTTTTGTT
The DNA here is from genome assembly GCA_947568875.1 of Fissipunctia ypsillon. Taxonomy (NCBI): domain Eukaryota; kingdom Metazoa; phylum Arthropoda; class Insecta; order Lepidoptera; family Noctuidae; genus Fissipunctia; species Fissipunctia ypsillon. The sequence goes on from OX387654.1 coordinate 8,036,707, forward strand.
TTTTCTATTAGTTATTAATTTTATAGTATAGGTAGTGCTTGTGGCACATTTATTACGTTTATGGGGCATGCGGTGCTAACCTATAAGAAATTGATACCTTGAATTGTAACCTTAGATTTTAATAAAACATTATTTTATAATTTTAACAATGTAAACATTATTGTTGGTTGACCATTAAAGAAAAATAAAATTATAATAAAGAAAGCGCACACCTACCCAGATTATTACATTCTACCACGCAGAGGATAGGTGGTTGTACCTACCACAATTATGTAAACAGATTTTAATGGCAACTAGACAATAAGTGGGTATGCCTGATACACCATGCAGCCATTAACCCGGTAGGTACCACATAGAATTCGTTTAATTAATGTTCATTCCTGGAAATATTGTTATTATACGTATCGTCAATTATAATAAGATATCTTCTATACAAATAAATAAAATTGTAAAAATAATAGCTTTTTACTAAATGCATATAAAATAGTATATTATGATACAAGTGTGCTATGTTGGTCATAAACACCCGAGGCGGTATTTATTCGCGCAAGCCACAGGCGAGCGCAATAAGGGAGCCGAGTCTGTAATGGTCAATGCGCATACGTTTCATACGACGTTTTTCAACAGACTTGCGAGGCCAAAAATAAAGGTAAAACAAAAAATTTAATAAGGCCCGCGAATTCCTTTTATCGCGGTGTCTTCGCAGGTTTAAGGAGAGGCAAAGACACGACGCCATCGAACAGTAAAACTGAATATTTTGTATATTATTTGGATAAATAACACGAAAGAAAAAAAGAAATAATAATAATAAGTTCCACACAGCTGGTTATTACACGTTCTAAATTTGTATAAAATTCACCCAATACTGAAACAATTCTTAGAAACTACCATGCAGAATTGGCAAACTGTTCTTAAAATTAATTCATCCTCCTCGACTGTAGCTACAGAACCAATCTGTATAAAACGTGGAATTTTTCAAGGAGACGCTCTAAGTCCTCTGTGGTTTTGCATGGCACTCAATCCACTCTCACACTTGCTTGATAAAACAGACGCAGGATTCACCCTGGCTAACAATGACACACAATACACCCTTACACACCTCATGTACATGGATGACATAAAGTTATACGCAGCTGACAATAAAGGGCTTTTCCAACTAGCTGACACAACACAACAATTTTCTGACGATATTTGCATGTCATTTGGAGTAAATAAGTGCAAAATTTTATCAATTTTAAAAGGAAAAATTCAAAATAATAGTTACACACTCGCATCAGGTGAATCGATCGATCCAATGGATGAACAGAGTACATACAAATATCTAGGTTTTAAGCAGTCCAGACAGATACAACAAAAGATGTCAAAACAAGAACTGCTCAAAAAATTCTCACACCGCCTCAACCTTATTTTAAAAAGCAACCTAAACTCTAGAAACACAATTAAAGCTATCAACACATTTGTAATACCTATTCTCACATACTCTTTCGGAATTATACGATGGTCAAAGACTGATATCAAAAAACTACAGCGCACTGTCAATACAGTTCTCACCAAACATAGAAAACACCATCCAAAATCATGCATACAACGTCTTACACTGCCACGCCAAGAAGGAGGAAGAGGATTAATAGACATACACAATTTACACAACAAACAGATACTTTCACTCAGAGCGTACTTCCATAACAAATCAAAACATTCATCACTACACAAACAGGTAACGGAAACAGATAAAAAACTTACACCACTAAACCTACAAAACAGGAACACGCAAATAAATGAACACATTATAAGTACACAAGAAAAATTGCAGCATGGTCTGCAAAAGCCCTACCCTATCCACACTGTACGTGTGTGTAATTTTTTTATCAAAAATAAAATAATTCATGGAAAATATACTAAATAGTTTTTATTCAGTTTGTACCACTTTTTTCAAGCTTGATTTTATTGCGAGTATCGATTATGCTGAATGCAACCTTTGAAGAGAAATTAGAAAATTGGCTCGACGGTTAGCACTAAATAGTGTCACGTCGCAACACAATTTTTGTAATTTTTATCAAGATTTGATCTAATTTTTTATGTAGTTTATGTATGAAAAATGGTAAAACTAAGAATGCACAGAGAATGATAATATCTTCAAAATCCTGTCGACTCTGCTCTACAGGATTTTGAAGATTAAAAAAGTGCATATCTCTGACTAGTAAATCGTTATCTGTGGCGCACATTACCGCACTAGTACAGTTATATAAAGAAAAAGTACGCGTGTTTAATACACGGCATTATGAACCTAAAAGCGTTTCAATAAGAGCCACTTTACGAGCAAGTGTGTTGAAAAAGTATATACTAAAAGCATATACGTACTGTATATAACATTTAAGTAATTTTTGAAAATTTTTGTCTGTCTGTTTGTTTCGGCTATTCACCGAAACGCCTGGACCGATTTTGACGGAACTTTCACTGGCAGATAGCTGATGTTACAAGGAGTAACTTAGGCTACTTTTATTTTAGAAAAATAATTAGGGCTCCACACAAAAAAATTAAAACCCATGAAATTGTAAACAAAAATAATAACTCTGGAACCACCACTCAGATTTGAAAAATTCTTTTTGCATTTGGTAGCCCAATTCTCGAGGACGGTTTTAGGCTATTTAACATCACACTTCGACCCTTAGGAGCCGAGATAAAGGGAAACGAAGTAATATCAGGTTGGCACAAAAGTAATGAAACACTCTACAAAACTCTATACATTTCCTTTTTCAAGTTAATTGTTTTCGATAATATTCTAGAATGTTGTAGAACATTCTAGGTACTTGTGATGTGGGGTCATATAAAACCGCCCTCGCGATCGTTTGTCAGTTTGAAGAAAAATGGACTAGCGACAAGTTCGAACACTGTACTTATACGAGTACGAAAAGTTTTGGCTCGGTGGCTACCGCACATCCTTACAGACGCCAGTCGTGCAGTCCGTGTCGCTATCTGTCAATCACTTTTGCTGCGACCCCCACGTAAATAGTTTTTATCTGATCAGGTTACTGGAAATGAATCATGGATTTATTACGAGAACGATACACGTCGTGCTTTTTGGCTGTTTCGAGAAGAAACGCCACAAACTCAACCGAAGCTGAGTCAAAAGAACCGCTTAAAAGTTCTGCTTTGCTGTTTCTGGAACGCGCAAGGCATGCTGTTTTATGATCTATTACACAATGAAACTATAAACGCTGACAAATATTCAACCCAGCTTACCAAACTATCTGCTGCTATCAAGAAAAAACTACGAAGACGAGTCAATGTAGTTTTACTACACTATAAGGCTCGACCTCACGTCGCATCAGCCGTTCGCCAACAGTTGGAGAACTTGGGCTGGGAGACGATACCCCACCCACCTTATTCCCCAGACCTCACCCCATCAGATTATCATTTGTTTAGAGCCCTGAAACAACATTTGCGGCAATTTAATGATTTCTCTGATGTAGAGGCGGAGTTGAACAACTTTTTTGAGGTACAGCCATCAGAGTTCTTGGCGAAAGGCATCCAAACTTTGCCGGATCGTTTGGCAAGAAGTCTTAGATGCTAATGGTGATTACATCATTGACTAAGCTTTTGGTATTGTAATAATAATAAAAAATATAAAACGTAAACCAATTGTCTCATTACTTTTGTGCGAACCTGATAGCACGGGCGGGCGATGCCACGCGGTGGGTAAGCGAACGAGGGAGTTCTATTAAAATGTGGCTGTTATTTTAGTTTCATTATAGTGTATCTTACGACTTCCACGCGAACGAAGCCACGCGAACACAGCTAGTATTATAAGGATGGTATTTAAAAGTACTTCACCTACCTAATTTTGCCTGTGTTCCACCAAATATACTGAATGTGCACCAAAATATGTTCATTAAAATATGTCATAACGAGCATCTATTTAACAACTGTTGCAAATTTGTAAAAATAGTAATACACCTAATTTTAAAAACAAGCATTTATTTTTTTAGTTTTACTTCAGATAATGCACTGCAAAATGTATTTGAATCAAACACCAATTAATGTCCAATGTAGCTTTATTAATAAAAAATGAAACCAAAACTAACCTAACCTAACCTAAAATATGTAAATGGGTATACGGTACTAGGATGCATACTAAATATTTTGTGTAACATTCAGGAATATTTGGTGCACGATCAGTATTTTTCGGGGAAGAATAAAATAGTTATTGTTACAATAGAATATTTGCAGCGCACTACAATAAAAAAGTGTTATATCTTGGTGTTAATTTGGAATTTGTTTGATGTAACATATTTTGTTGGCCGAGTAGTTTAATTATAGTAAAACAATTAAACGGGTTTAAGATCAATATTTTAGAAATGCATACATAGATGTACCTTTAGATTTTTGGTGAACACAAAAATATTATCCGTATTATAATAAGATATAATTTTATAATAAGAAAAACTTGAATAAATAATTATGGCTATATAAAAATAAGATTTTCGCCTACCTGCAGAATGTGACTTTTTTATTGTAATTCATAAATTGTATCTTTTTAAACATTGTTACTCGAGCTAAGTGGATATCGCCTTTGACGGAAACGTCAGAATCCGACACCTACATCGCCAAGATGATTATAAGGTTTTCTGAATAGAAAGAAAGAAAAAAAAGAAAGAAAATTTGTTTATTCTGCACAGACAAAACACACATTAAAAAATATCACATAAAACACACACATACAAAGTAGCCAAAAGCCTCATATTCAAACCGTATAAAGTTGAAAAAATTTTGTCCATTGCTCGATGTCCGGGCTAGGCACCAAAGACAATTTACATTGCCTCTGTGTGCGTGTTGCGACACTGGCAAATGACATCAAACAAACAATCAAAACAAAAACAAAAAGCTGATTTGCAGAGTGGAAAAATAACTACTTTTGAAACAAACAAATAACACTGTCAAGAACACGCTGAATGACGCCGTGCGTCGCATCTGTGCAAGAATAGGGCGTTGCTCAGCAAAATGCTAATACATCGTTGTCATCAAAGAAATACATCGTTGTATTTACTGTACCTACGACGTAGGTACTACATGCCACCTTTTGCTAACTGAACATATCACGCTGACACAAAGCAGTTGTTGTCTTTCGTCGACCCTCAATATTTTCCTAGAATGTTAATTATTGCGACTCAATATTGTTTTACAAAATTTATAACCCGGACTGTGCCCGGGTGGAGTCGTAGCCGCGACATCTTACCGATTAATTGTTCTGCAATATGGCAATACTCAATAGCTAGGATAAACAACAAAGCACTGACATTATGGTTAACTATACTTCTGTTGTTCGGATAGAAATATAATGCCGGAAGCAGATAGGTAAGCATCAACTTCCTGCTACATAGTTATGTAATCCCACGCAATGTCATAACAATCTGTGTTAGGTGAGGACATACATAAATGTAATTGAATTTAAAAAAAAAATATCTCTACAGCTTTAGATATGGTGCGTTAATGTTGGCTTCTCGACATTGTTTAAAAAATCTACGCCAATATTCTCATCAGATGCTGGATATCTTGCAATTGGTGATATTGACTGATTAAACGAAGCTATTGCAAATGAATGACCAAATCAAAGACCGTTTCGGAAAAGACATGACAACCGAAGGCACGTCCTCTGTTCCTCTCGTGGAAAATGAAGCAAATAAATATCATATCTGTGAATAACAGGAGTATTTAATCAAGAAATCAATCACAATGAACGGATAATTTATATTAGATATCTGAATTGATGAATGTCGATATTAGCAGCTGTTTCAGAACCCAACGGCTTGGCACGCGACGATGGCAAGAGACCAAACGGAATGACCATAATGCCTTGGAAGTTAGGCAGGGCCTTTGGTGTGGGATGCAACATGTGTCGACACCCTTGCGCCATCCCATCTTTCTAGTACGGCGGGCTATGCTGGGGCGGCTGCTGCAGATGCGGAAAACCTCAAACAGCGAAAATATTCCAATCTTTTTGGAAGTTATATGTTCGAGCCGTTTGGGGTTGAAACACTAGGGCCATGGGGTCCGAGTGCCCACTTGGTTTGCCGAGACATCGCCAAGCGGTTGGTCGACTTTTCACGTGACCAAAGGACTGACCCATTCTTTGGCCAAAGAATCAGCATCGCCATACAACGTGGCAATGCTGCCAGCCATTTGGGCACTTTTCCTGTTGACAGCGATGCGGACGAATTTTTTGATGCCCTATGATTATTTTAAGTCTGTTAGCGTATATATTATGTAAATATTATATTCCGAAATAAAAGATTAATCCCCCCCCCCTTAATTAAGTATTAAAGATTAATATCTAATAAGGAGCCGTGATTTAATTGTAAGTATATGGGATTGAGATTGTACTAAAATGTATAGACGCAAATCTAATGAATTGCGTCTGTACATTTTAGTTAGTTAGTAGAAGAACTTCGTAAAAATATGGAACGTGTTCGTTGGCTAATGGTTGTCATGCTTGCGGTTGTGATCGCTAATGGGATCACACTGGGCTAGTTTTTGAACCTAGGATAGCAGGCAAGTATTATCCTGGCTTATTAGCACATGCTAGAGCTGTTTACACGATGCTAGGAAGTTTTAAGCCAGTAGCATAGCAGTAACTTCGTCCGTAGAGTAAAAGGATCCGATTGGATATGTAGTACTAGCTTAAGCTAGTACAAAAGGGACGCCGTCTTGGACGCCGTAATTACGGCGATAAGTAAGAGCCTAAGCCGAGGAGTGGCTGGAGAGGCGTCACGGCGTCCTCGTCTTCCGCCTGACGCAGGTCCTCACCGGAAACGGGTATCTGTTCCGGATAAGGCGGGAGGAAACACCCGGGTGTCGCCACTGTGTGGATCGCCCGGAGGACACGGTGGAGCATACGGTGGAGGTCTGCCCGGCTTGGGCGGAGCACCGCTGTGTCCTCGTGGAAGCGATCGCGTCCGGCCCTGGTCCAGGCCATGGTACGGAGCGAGAGTAAATGGGAAGCCATCAAGTCCTTCTGTGAGGCAGTAATGCTCGCGAAGGAGGAGGCGAAACGCGTTTGGGAGAAGCAAGCTTTGTGCCCTCACGCCCCTAGTCGCCGCAGGAGACGCCCTGGGCGTCGGGAATTGGCAGCCGATTCTCGGCCACCGTAGGCGCGGGCTTGCGGACAGCGAGCAATGGGTAGCTCGCCGTCCGGTAAGGACCAAGCCCGAGTCGACGGCGCGTTGTGTTCCACGCGCGCCTCAAAGAGATGTCAGCACTATTGACGGGGTCCGCTAGAACCGAAACCAGCTAGGATCGCGGGATGTTCGAAAGAGTTACCGTGGCCCCGGCAGAGGCAACTGAAGGAACACGGGCGGGTTTTAGTCAGTAAAAGTCTGACACGCCTTCCCGCTCCGCCCAGAGCGGGAGAAGTCATTTGATTTCCCATCCAAAAAAAAGGCTAGTACAAAAGCCAGGATAGTAAAATCAGTGGTGGAGGGCGCTACTAGCTCAAAAATAGAATCCCATCCTATTAAACTATCACACTAGCTAGTAACTATCTTTCTCACTAGCTTTAGCTTACAGTTACTAGCCCAAAAATGAGGATATATACACGAGGGCAGAAAGACTAACTTGCTAGCTTACTAGCACAGTCTTTATATCCTAGCTTGAAAAACTAGCCGCGTTCATTCCGGTCACTAAGGCACATAGATATGTTCTGTATATCGGTTTAATACTTTCTGCTATTCATGTGCTAGGTAGGTAGGTACTATGAGAAACGGGGGCCATCCATTACCTACTTGGACAGTTGGGCATAATTCCAATCCAAAACTACCAGCAGGGAATTCTCCACAGCAGAAGATTACTGCCCTCGTTGTTATAATTACAGTAAGTCGTGTTACTGGTGTTATGACATTTTTACAGTACTGTGATTCTTAAATCAAGTCCTACAAGGAATATTTTTTATTTTTAAAAATCTAAATTATTAACAAAGGTACGATAAGCTTAATCACAGTAAATAATATGAAGATTCAACCGTTCGTTAAAACACTAATTTAAAAATGTTTAACAAAACTGCCATTTCCCGCGATTGACTTATTTTACTGTACCTAATTACAACAACGGTGACAGATTATACCAAGATACAAAACTGAAACACTTGACAAACAAAATTCAAAAGAGCATAAAACCTTTTCTTATAGATTATTTCCGTCTTTTATCGCGTGTAATAAATAATATCCGAAACATGTGCTTACATGCCGCACTCACATGTGCTCCCGACGTTCATTATAAAGATATTACGCTGAAGAATTGAAACGTAAGCGTTTTATAATACCGCCGTCTTGGATTTAATATTAAAAGTTTTATACTCAATATTGTGAGTAGTCCTTGGAGATGGGCATTTAATATCGTCCGGGTGAGGAGTCTTTATCAAAACAGCTACTGTTTTTAGATTCATATCTATCAGCACTTGGTCGGAGCTCACCAAACATGGTTTGCGTCACATTTTAAGTGTCTGCTAAATATTTATGGCGTTAGCGACAGCCGGGCGCAATTAGCATGTCTATCTGTCATCGCAAGTCCTCGCAGGAAGAGCTTGTCTCCACCGCCGTGCCACTCATGCGCTCCTGGTGTTTTAACTCGAGTGCCTGTTGAAATAAATGACGAATTCAGAAAATAATTCACGGCGCATTCTTTGTAAATTAAATTGAATGAGTGCTCGTTTAGTTCTCAGAATGTTGTAGTTAAGGAGAATAATAAGTCTTCTTGGTTTATGATTTCCTGATCGTGCAACGCTAATTTTGTATCTGCTTGTGGAATTATTCGCGTAAACAATTCTCTTTCTAACTGTACATCTAATATTAACTTCTACTAAGTGGTTTACCGAGTAGCAATTTGATTCTGTGAATTTAATTGATGCAGTAATTTTATAATTGAGAGTGGTTTCTGAAAGACTTCACATTATTAAGAGGATACGTAATAAGATAGACGCAGGACACTAAAGCGACCAAAACTGCATCATGTCCAATGAAACGTGTCCAATAATAAAATCCAATCTCTGTATGATTGTATGTACTTTTACCGTGCGGGCTAATGGTGCCGTGTCGGGTCGACGGCCGTGCGATAAGAACCAACATATCAAATTCAATGTGACAGAGCGAGAGAGCAAGACGAGAAGTGCTGGCAAATACGGTCGTAAAGTAAAACACGGTTTGTGCTTTTTGTTCGATTTAACTTAGAAGTAGCTTGGAGCACGAGTGTAGGCCGAAAATTAGTGGGAACAATTGGTGTACAAATAAGTGTTGGTAGCAATATCGATTAACGGAAGTAGGCGAACGAAAAGTTGGAGAAAAAAGAAAAAAATAGGTCTTTATTCTTTGCGTCTCAGCGTCCTGCCGGGTTGACATCGATAAATAGCTTTTTGTATAACGGTGGGAAAATTTCGTACCGATTAGAATTATAAGCTTCTTAGAATGTAATTGAGTATTTATTGAATACAAATATGTAGGTTCTATTGAGATATTGATAGCTAGTTAGCTGAGCTAACAAAGAACAAAGAATGAAACCCTTCTCAATGATTGGTTTTACTCGAAGCAAAATATTCCTTGAATGAAATTATATAATCATGTAGTAAGTACCTACATCGTATAGGTACATAACCAGTTTTCAATAACACGAAAAATCCTCAAACCACACGTTCCCAATAACTCAGCCTATCCCCAGAGCAGAAGTGGATTGTTTGCTCCTTAATCCGGCTCGAAGGACCATTGATTATAGTCATTCCGTAATTTTGTAACGGCCAGTAGACTGTACAAAAATAACACTCCGATTTTATACCATCAGAGAATCGTTCTGCATTACTAAATAAATGTCTTCCTCTCTTTCTAATTAATAAAGTCCATGGCCTATAAAATCATCGACATTAACAATAACATTCCAAGGTCTCGATAAACAGAATAGTTTGTTCCGGGATATAAAAAACAGTAAAATCGCGTGTTTCTCGTGTTAATGAGAGAATCTATCGGATGGCGTGCGAAGATATCTCGTTGCAGGAACAAGAAATATGTTAATTATATCAATATAACGTAGGTATAGTACTTAGACATTATGATTGTCTGAATAAATACTACGGTAATTATAAATTTCTGTAACTGAGTGGAGTTAATTGGATGTAAGTAAGCGTTATAGTCTACATACATCTCTCAAAACTTTATCTAAGAAAGACTACTAATACACTAGATGATCATCATCAGACCACGTTATCGTCGGGGCACAACAAAGAATTCGTGACACATAGGTACAGCTATTTTCAAGTTTAGTGCCTATCAAATTATACACTCCCAGAGACGTGCTGTAAGAACATAAAAAATAAAGACTTTATTAACATTTTTGACATAATCAGAAACATGTCAAATAAGAAAATAAAAGTCATGTCATTAGCGTCATAATGTGCACTATCATAGAGTCAGAAGATTACAAAAGGATTTCTACGGTGGCGACAGCTCATTGGATGAAATGTCCGATTAGTTATTATAAGTACTTATTAATAAAACCACATGGGAATTGGTTCATTGGTTCAGTTATTTTCATTATGTAGCATGTAGGTAAAAACTAGTACCTATGGGCAAGTCTGCTTTTTCATTAGTCTACGAGTTCTTTATGCCCCGAAGATAACGAGGTCTGATCATCCTCACCGTTTATTGCTAAACGTTAAATAAGCATCCCAATTGCCGCGGCTATGATAAACTGTTAACGCTTTCGAGGACACTAAACGGCCATAGACTTCATAGCAATAAAACTTACATTGTGTCTCATAAACAGTTAGGTAACTATCCTACAGTCGCCCTCAAATTCAAAGCTTTTGTTACAAGAAACACAATTAACAGGCAGTCGGTAAGTCAGAAAGATGCAGTTAGTTTTACCTACTGCTTCACGAAAAATTGTCAAACTCAAACGCAAATCAACCCAGCCTATCGCTGTCGACGCTTCCTCCAAGTTGCTCCACAGTATTCGGTTCCGTTTCTATACCCAGTCTGTCCCTAGCCTTTTTAGGTCCTCAGTTGGCGTACGTGGCTAAATAATAACAGCCGCACGGGCCGATCGAAGGTTAAGTTACGGTTGCCGCGGTCGGTTCGTGGATGAGTGGCAATCCTGCAATCCATTACATATCGAGACCCCTCCGTGCCTCGGAAGGCACCTTAAGCCGTTAGCCCCGGCTGTCATTCGTAGAACATTGACAGTCGTTACGGGTAGTCAGAAGCTCAAAAGTCTGACAACCTGTATTACCAAGGGGTATCGTGTTACCCAGGAACTGGGTTGTGGAGGTCAGGTTGGCAGTCGCTCCATGTAAAATACTGGCAGCTGCAGCCGGTTAGACTGGTAGGCGACCCCAACTATAGTTGGGAAAAGGATACGCAGATTCAGTTGTATCTAGCTGGGCCCGCAACCCCCGCATACTATTTGCAGATACAGCCAGTAACAAAAACCTACCTACTAACGGCGAAACCCAATAAGCAATAACCTATTTTCACTAAAAGACAGATCGCTATTGATGGCAGACAGTATAATTCTATCTGTCCTTATGTCAGGCCGGTAAGGTTCCATAATCTCTTAGATTATTGGGACCTTAAAACCATAGATAGATAGGTTTTTCTATCTCTAGTAGGTATACCAAAACTGGTGATAGATAAGTTATTGGGTTCGGCCGTAAGTGAATCTGACGTCCCTTAAAAGACAAAACACGTCCACAAGTAAAAAAAAAAAACTTTAAGAGCGTTTACGACGTACGGCATTTCATACAAACTTTCAAGTCCTTGTTTTTCGAAATGTAGGTATGAACCGATTTTAATGAAACTTCATACGCATAAGCTGGATACATAGGCCTAAAAAATTAGTTAAGAACATTTTCGAAATGTCATAGTTAAATAAAATAATTGGAAATCTGTTTCTATGGAAAATTTAAAATCAGTCTAATTTAGCTGTAACACTATTTTTCGAAAATGTGTTTAACTAACTTTTTAGAGCTATGTATCCTGCTTAAGCGTATGAAGTTTCATTAAAATCGGTTCATTCATTTCGAAATACAAGGATTGGAAAGTGTGTATGAAATGCCGTGCGTCGTAAACGCTCTTAAGGCTCCTGCAAATAGGTGCGACACGCGACACGACACAAAGGCACCGAGTGTCGCGCGAAGAGCGGTGCCTTTGTGTCGGGCACGATTCGCGTCGCCTGTCGCGCCTGTTTACAGAAGCCTTAACTAAGAAAGACTTACCATAAAAGGGCAATTAAATGTTCTGCCCGACCTCCCTAATGGCTTTAATAAGTAAACAATGGGTTGGGCGGAACGATGCTTCCCGTATACACACCGCGGACAGAGGGAAGCGGTATGTTGAGGAGGTATTTTCCTGTTACCCCGTAAAGGTGAGACGGGTTCAATTCCAATGAATATTGTATTAAGTAGAATGAAGGAAGCCGGAGGAAAAAGATTGGGCAATAACAACTTATAAACTAACGTAAGTATGTACCTAGGTCTGTAAAACCTTAGGTACTTATCAGTGGCGAAGCCTTCATACAACCCGATTCCTATCGGCTTCCCTTCGGAACACATGTGATGACTATATATATATATATATATTAATACCAGTTTAATACAGTCATAATTAGATTTAAAACATTACAAAAATGCCTACAATTTTTTGTCTGAGTTTATGAGAAATGAACAACTTTTTCTTCGGCTTCCCTCTAAAGATAATTTTATATGCGCCACTGGTACCTACTTATAGTTTATTGTGAGAAAAATTCTAAGTATATACTTTCATGATAAACCAGCTGAATGTCTTCATGATCATTTTATGTAACAAAGAAAATAGAACGTTTTATTTTGATAACATGCAACGGAAAAACATGAAGACTTTAATTTCATGAAAATCTGCTAACAAAAAAATAAAGTCAAAAACTAAAACCCGACTACGACAAACCACTAAAGGCTCGTGCAGACTGGCGCGAAGCGACACCCGCCGCTAGAACCATTTCTATCAAGTTTTCACAGAAATGGTCCTACCGGAGTCGCGTCGCGCCGTTGCGTTGCGCCAGTCAGCACATACAGACAAATTAAAAGTAACATCGGTATTCGTATTACCGGAGCCACACGTGTCGAATTTGTACGAATTAATTATGCTTTAATTACTTAACATATTTAGTAATAAAATGACGTGTGACTTCGAACCCTCCTTTAACTTTGCCGTAGTAGGGTAAAAAGGTGAGTCTTACAAACTAAGGGTTAGAAAAATTAATAAAATAAAAGTGAGATTAAACATGAATAATTATCTACGTTTCTCTGTAAACACGAATGCTAAAACTGCTTTCAGACAGAATTAGCAGTAAGTAGAATTACTTATTCATCGAATTTTGCTCCCTCTAAGGAGATAGGTAAGCCTATGTAGGTATTATTTTGTTCTTTGAATATCGTAACGAATTTGTAATGAAACAAACTTCAGCTGTGACTATTAGTGATCTATTATAGGTTTGTGTGGTGGACGTAGATAAGATATTGACTATACTACAGTGGGAGAAGATCTTAAAAAGCTAGAAGAGGCAATAAAATCGGCAATCAGCAAGAATCAAACCACGAAAATTAAAATTTTGAACCCACCCAAAACTGAATGGATCACGAAAAACATAAAGGATAAAATAAACGCTAGGAACATATTGTGGAAACAACACAAAAATAATCCGAACAACTTGGAATATGAAGAGAAATTTAAAAGTGAAAGAAACAGTGTATTCTCACATAATAATATGCAAACCGTCAAAAATTAATACTTCAGGAAATCATTTGAAGAGTGTAAAGGTAAGCCGTTAAAGATATGGAAACTTATAAATAATCTGTCTAAAAACAAAATTAAAGAATGTTGTATTCCTCCTAAATTACAAACCCCCTTAGGCCTCATCACTGATGACAAAGAAATCTGTGAACACTTCAACACCTACTTTGCCGGTATAGGTTTTCTCCTGGCAAACTAAATAGCTCCTAAACACCATAATACTAACATTAACACAACTTCACTACATACCAACGCTCCGGGTCTCTCACAATTAACACCAACAAACGCAAAAGAAATCGCAAAAAATATTGATAGCATAAAACCAAACACCAGTGCTGGCGTAGACGGCATCAGTGTCAAAGCAATTAAACATATAAAAATACTAATACTACCATGTTTAGTCCAATGGATGAATAAATGTTTACTCGAAGGCTATTTTCCAGAAACACTTAAAATCGCGAAAGTAACTCCCATTTTTAAGTCAGGCTCCAAATCAGACCCGGGAATTACAGACCCATTTCGGTATTACTAGTGTTATCAAAAATATTGGAGAAGTTAATTCACTCTAGACTTATTGATTATCCAGATTCTTTCGGTTTTCTTTTTGAACGACAATATGGCTTCAGACCAAAGTCAAATGCACTGGCTGCTGCAACTGATTTGGTCATAAAACTTAGGACTAAAATTGATCAAAAGCAAATTGCTCTGGGAGTCTTTATAAACTTAAAAAAGGCTTTCGATACCGTCAGTCAAAATGTGCTTTTACAAAAACTTGCATCTATCAAAATAACAGGAAGCTTTCTCAGAATGTTCGAATCTTACCTTGAAAATCGTTTTGCAAGTTGTTTAAATAGGGAATAATATCAGTAGCTCCAATTCGATAAAATATGGTGTGCCTCAAGGATCAATACTCGGTCCTCTTTTGTTCCTTATCTATATCAATAATATACACAAATTAGGATTAAAAGGACACATAACGCTCTATGCTGATGACACTTGTCTGTTTTACTTCGGCAACTCCATAGAGACAATTATAGAAGACGCGCAGGATGACCTAGTTATTTTAGAAAGGTGGTTCTTGGATAATCTGTTGACAATAAATACATCCAAAACGAACTACAAAATTTTCTCGGCCAAAAACAAAAAAAAATCATAATCACAAACCTTTGTTAATAAATGGAGATGTCCTTAATAAAGTAAACACAGAGAAGTATCTGGGCCTTACACTTGACAGTCACTTGACATGGCAACCACACATTAAAAGGATTTGTTCTAAGTTATCAAGTCTTACAGGAGCGTTGCGCGGATAGCTAGATGTCTACCATCAAACATTAAGTATACTGTGTACAACTCATTAGTAAAGCCGCACAGTGAATATCTTATTGAGGTCTGGGGATCGACAGCAAAAACAAACTTACACAAACTTCAAATCGCCCAAAATAAAATTATTTTAGGCCCTCTTTCAAAGGATATTGAAAGAGGGCCTAAAATAATTTTATTTAACACCCACAAACAAAATCTATAATGACACTAAGCTTTTTCACATCACCAAAACTTATCAATGTAATACCTGCATATTATTAAGAACTTACACAGAAATTACATATAAAAGAAACAATGAAGTGCAAACTCGATCATCGCGTCGGGCAAATGACCTAGTACTATTACACAAACCTAGAACAAATCATGGAAAGAAAAATATTAAATACGAAGGAGTACAATTATATAATTCATTAACAAAAAACATTAAAGAAGCTAAAACTAATTTATATTTTTTTTTAATGTTAAAGAAACACATCTTCGACAGCTCCAACATAAATAAATAAAGTACTATATTACGTGGTATTGAATAGTGTGCACGGTGCTTTATAACAGTGCTGATAAGAATAGCGCGCTCGGTGTTTACAACGACGTGCGCGTTCGAGTAACTTATTATGATGTACCCACTCATCAAATTTATACAAATAACTAATTATGTACTAGCTAACTGCACGACGAGCGCTCTGGACTATTTAAACAATTACCTACCTTCATGAATGTTATTAAAACTTTGTTTCTCATTAAGTGATTAGGTATGTAAATCTTTGAGAAATAAATTATATTTTAACCGTACGTCTGGTCTTCTCAATATTATTAATTACTTACTTTTACTTAAGTAGGTACGCCAAGAAAAAAGAAACACGCAATATCATTATTAATCATACAACACCTGTTAAATTCTGACTGCGAAAATCGGAAGAGGACATCTCCACTGCTCTTTTTCTATAACTAGCTTCCGCCCGCGTGGTACTTATGTCGATAAAAAGTAGCATATGTCATTCCCCAAGGTTTAAAGTACCCCCATACCAAATTTCATCCAAATCGGTTGAGACGTTCAGCCGTGAAAGCGTAACTACAAACAAAAAATTAAATCTTTTCTCTTTATCCTAATATTAGTTTAGATTAGATAAAAAATACTATTTTTGAAAGTCTGTATGGAGTAGGTAGGTATCCCATTTATCATCAGCAGTGTGCTGCTGGAGATTAACCTCCCAAATGATGTGTAATTTAACTCGATCCTCGGCCAGCCACCCTGCGAAGACCGTCGCTCGACCATAGCCTAGCCTGCGGGGCAATTGCATAACACATAGTAGGAATCGGTTTCATTTTAACAGTTCAGCAACATTCATTGCGCTATTTCTGTTGTCGAGCAGACAAATTTTTCAAACATATGAAGCAATGAATTAGCAATTTGCTTCAAAATCATTCAGATTATGATTGGTAGTGTGTTACGCAATTAGAGTGCAGAGGGCTTTTGCGGAATGTTCGAAAGAGTTACCGTGGCCCCGGCACAGGCAACAGAAGGCACACGGGTGGGTTTTAGTCAGCAAAAGTCTGACACGCCCTCCCGCTCCGCCCAGAGCGGGAGAAGTCATTTGATGATTTCCCATCAAAAAAAAAAGGTGCAGAGGGCTTGCGGATTCAGTCTCCGCTCAAGAAAACAACCGTGGGGATAATGTTTTCGTTCTTTAACCTATGATATCGGTTCTTTGGATAATGTTCCTCATTGCCACTTCAGCTTGCTTATTCTGTCAACCACTTTTATTTGTTGTCAGATTACGGAAAACAAGAACGGGGAGGTATGTCGGTTTTCTCCAATAATTAGTTGGAGGAATCCGACATGTGTATCTCCCCGTTTTCTTATCTAAACCATGAAATGACCTTCCTCAGCACCACAGACTACAATATGTGGGACATCAGTATAGGTAAGTAAATAAATCTTAAACTAAGCGTACGCTATTATTTACACACGCACGTCAAATAAAACGAGGCAATTAGGGGTCAGCAAGCGCAGGCACGAACCCTTCTCACCTGCGCGTGACATGACCGGAATGATTAATTTGGGAACTTTTCGATGCCTGACATTTGTTTGGAAGTCATTATAACTACGAAATAGATTTAAATGAGTTATCAAAGTAGCAGTAGAGTATTTTTGTTTGTTATTGGTGGTAGAAGCTCGGATTTTTTCAATTCAATTCAATTCAAATAATTTATTTCTATCCATTGCAGATCATATTGTTATCGTTTCATTAATTGGAATAAAATTACAAATTATATAACAATAAATATCTACATATATATAAAAATAATAATAATCCATCAAATAATATAAATAAAAATTAAAAAGTCAAAAATTAAATTAAATTAAATGTTACATTAAAAATCATAAAAAAATAAATTAAATTATAATCATGGAAATAAAATTAAACACTTATTAATAATACCCCTGCCTCTGAGTCATTTGTTTGTTTGTCATTACATTAACCATATAACAATGGTTTATGTATTGACAATCAAACCTATTCGCAAAACAAATGATGGTTTTACTTACCATATGCCAGGGTTACTTATCTATGCAATCAAAAGGGATGAAACACAAGATAGAATAGACACTAAGATATAAGTTACCTGAGAAGAACTGAGAGAGACAGGAGGACCGGTAGCCGATCTTTCAATCCTCTGGCAGATTACGGGCTACCAAGCCATCTCATTTCTGTGTCAATCATTTCTGTGTCTATTTGCTACAGTAGCATTCAAAGTTTGTGTGTGTACATATATAGTGTTGTCATGCAATTAAGGAGATGCCTAGCTTTTTAATTGGGTAGACTTACTTCATTGATAAAGATTTCTGTCAACTTTTTAAATAATTATCTAATCTATCTAATAATAAATGATTTAAAAATTTACATAAAGTTAAACGATGTCCGTTAGTCGCTTGTGTGCCATCAAAAATACACCGTAGTTGACATTCAACCCTACATTACCGAAATATAGGGGTAGAATGAATAGAAGGGCCGCCAAGTTGACACCGATTGAACTTCGTACCAAAAAACTGTGATTGACGAACCATTGAAACTACCATTCGTTATTCGTAGTCAAGTGGCGGTAATAATTCGGTACTGCTCGTTCGGGCTATACTGTTATTAGAAATGGCTATAGGATGTAACTACATATGTTGCATGTAGAGGGAATTCAGGGAATGTTATGTATGTACCTATGTACGTCTGTTATTTGGTATCAGTGCTACGCGTAATTGCGTAGGTTTGAGTTTGACTCGAAAATGATGTGGTGGTTATCAAATTAATATACGTACAGTCACGAGCAATAATAAAGAGGAGCTCGTGGCTAAGTAATAACAGCCGCACGGGTCGATCTATCAGGTTAAGCTACGCTTGCCGGGGTTGGTTTGTGGATGGGTGACCATCTTTACATACCGAGACTCCTCCGTGCCTCGGAAAGCACGTTAAGCCGTCGGTCCCGGCTGTCATTCGTGGATCTTTGACAGTCGTTACGGGTCGTCAGAAGCCCGAAAGTCTGACAACCAGTCTTACCAAGGGGTATCGTATTACCCAGTAACTGGGTTGTGGAGGTCAGATAGGCAGTCGCTCCAAGTAAAATACTGGTATTCAGCTGCGTCCGGTTAGACTGGAAGCCGACCCCAACATAGTTGGGAAAAGGCTAGGCAGATGATGAGTCACGAGCAATAATATGTATACACTGAGCAACTTTTAAAAGTCATTTTCTCCTACTGTATTGATTGTAATTTTGTATTGTTGCGAAAATAGTATTTTGAAACCCCATACTATTAGTAAAGAAGTCTTATCTCAAAGTTGCAATTGTAATTCCACGAGAAAATCGCTTTTGAATTGTGCTAAGGGTATACATATCAGTGCTCGTGACTGTACACGTCATACACATTACGAGTGGCGCAGCTAATGCTAATGGGGCCCGGTATCAAAATAAATATGTTGGGGGCCCATTTTATCCGATTACGGCGATGCTCAAAAGGGGGTTTGTTTTTTTTTCTTTTTACAAAATATAGCATCCTGAGGTTAAGCTGTCATTGTGACCTTACAAAAACAATACAAAAGCGAATGAAGTGAGCTCGAAAATTGGAGCATCCTGACTCCAATGAATGCAAGAGCTTGAGAATTAGGTAAGTATTCATAAATTACGGGCCTCATATCGTATCAATAATAATTTTAGGTTTTGGAAAATATTTTACGAATTTTTACTTACCCCTGTAACTTGTGGACCCCCCCGCCCATATCATTGATATAGCTGATACGGCGGTAGCTACAACCCCGCACATTACACCAGTGTCATTAACAAAATGAAGTATTTCACATCTATAGCCACCCACACAGTTGATACATCTTGAAAGAGTATGGCAGTTGAGAGTATGTCATGCTCACTTAAATGTTCTCGCTGATGGTGGCGCGTGTGTTGGATCATTCGGTTCCCTACAAAATGGTTGAGCTGGATGGTGCTGATCCACGCGTCATGTTCGTGAACGGGCGCCGTCAGTGGAGACTGGTCATCTCTTAACTGCCAGAGCTTATTTTTAATCTTATATTTTGAATTGTTTTTAATTATTTATTTTTTACATTGTTCTCACATATAGAAGCAACAAGAACAATGTACCCAGGATTTTGTAATAATTTTGATTTCAAAGAGTGTCCATGGAGTTTCTTGCCCATTCTTCTCCATGGAGATCTACGTTTTGGAATGGGCGACTAGCTCCAATTTTCTGACTAACTGACTGACTCTTTAACAATTCAAAAGTGCCTGTAATTTGTTTAATTGAAATAAATGCTTTGAGTTGAGATTGACATCATCATAAGAACAGCTTTTAGCTAAATCTAATTCTTCGTATTTTGTGTTCCATCCAAAAATCTCTTCCATCTTTTTATTTTTGCTCCGTCTTAACATATTATCGCAGAACAACAGACTCATGACCAACATTTAGCCACAATCCCCTTTTGGGATAAAAGCACACATATTCATGTGCAATGGCTTGAAAGGGTGACAGGAAGCGGCGCGTGTTATTTCTAGAGGGTGTGTCGTCCGCGCGATGCGATTTATTTCGAGTGTGCAACGAGTGAAGGCTCCCTGTAGACAGGCGCGATGCGACGGCGCGACACGAATAATTTCCATGAAGTCTTCATAGAAATTGTTCTATCAGAGCCGCGCCGCGCCTGTCTGCGTGAGCCTCGTCTATGTCTGCAAAACTGTTGTTAAATTACACTATGGGGTATATTTCGATGCTTTGTGCCACGTTCAGTCTGTTTTCGGGGCTTTTATTGCTTTGATTTTGGGGTATGAATGTAGGTTCATTGTTGTGGATGGGATGCTAGCTGACTGCCTCGTTGGTCTAGTGGTCGCAAACGCTACTGCTGAGCATGAGATCCTGGGTTCGATTCCCAGGTCAGGCAGTGTTATTGGGGTTTTCTGTCTGGAATTTCTCAGTAGCAGCCCGAAGTCTAGATTTGTGCCCGGTAGATGGCAATAGGCTCGTCCCCTATTACATGGGACTTAAACATAACTGGCGAAATGTGGGTATACTATAGGTACACCTCTGCCTAACTCTTCGGGGAAACAAGGCGTGATGTTATGTTATAAAATAAGTAGCTGTTGCCCGCGGCTTCACCCACGTGGATGACAATACTTCCCTATTCGAATCGGATTTTGTTCATTCATGGGTTTTATTTTTTTTTACGCTGAACTCTAATTATGTTTCTAAAATAAAAGTAGCCTAAGTTACTCCTTATAACATCAGCTATCAGCCAGTGAAAGTCCCATCAAAATTGGTCCAGCCGTTTAGGAGATTAGCCGGAACAAACAGACGGACAAAAAGTTTAAAAATGTTATCTTTTGTTATAAGTACCGTAGTACCTACTCGTATATACCTTCTTGTGTATTTAGTAAAAAGCTGTTGTTTTGACATTACAAACATACACTTCAATTTTATTTATTTGTATGTATAGATTTATAAATGAAAGTCAAAAGAAAGGAATTGATTTTGATTTAATATCACGCTTTAATCAAAATACTTATCAGTAGGTAAAAAAAGATCAAAGTTACCTAATAAATCACTCACTCACCCTCATCTCACTATTAATTTCGGTCGCAAAGTTTATTAATAAAATATGCACACCCTACAAAATTATGATAAAATTAATATGTTTAGCTCGTCGATCGGACTATAAGAATGGCCGAAGGGTCGCACCTTACCTTTTTATGATTTGGTTACCTACACTGTCACATAAATAAAATAAGAATTCATTAATTTAAAAATCATAATTACAATATCTAATAATATGATGATGATACGAGTAATATTTTTGCTTGTAGGTAAGTACTACTTGTTTACGCCAAACTCATTAGCCGTTATCGCATCTTTTGTATGACCATAAACAATGGAAAACTGTCCTTATGTCAATTAACTTACAGTTGGTATTTCTGGAGGGAGAATCCTTACCTTGCCGTAACCACCCGTAAGGCTACGGACCCGAAGTCAGCGGGCGCGGCGCGGTGGCGGCGGCAGCGCGGGGAGCGGCACGTTTTAATGCATAGATTTATGGTATGAAACTGGCTTCGAAGGCAGCGGCGGGGCGAGCGGCGTACGACCGATGCGCACCAGGCTAGCGGTGTCCGCGCGTCTGCATTGAAGTAGTGTTGTGCATTTTATTTTTTGCTTTTTAGCAACCGACGACGTTTCAAAATGCACTCCGACGTGGTGGAGCAAATTATTTAAATGATTTTTGATAGGACACCGATATGGAACAGCAAAGATGTAAACCATTAAAATAAGAGGGTAATTAATTATTAATTAGTATAGTCATAGAATTTATCGGAACCTTGGTGCCGATTCTTTTGTACACCGAACTAAACCTACTAAACTATCACTAAAATTCCTTACTTTTGGCTATGAGAATCATAAAGCTATTCTGCAAAAAAATATCACTTTTAAAAATAAATTTGACACAACTAAATCGAATTTGACAATTGCGAATCCACGTGGTACGTATTTGTGTGCCCTACCCCGTGAATTTTTTTTTTGTGTCGGAGGCGCGCAGGCAGCCTCGACGTGTTTTATATGGAATTTTGCACTTTTTATATGGAAAATATGATAAATTATTACTTACCTACATGTTGAGTTTCAGGGGTTTATGGATCTTAAAAATGGGGTCGAAATTTTCATGATTTTGGCTTATATCTCAAAAACGGGACACCGTTTAAGCAAAAGAAAAAAAAAAGCTACAGTACTGTTATGTGTTGGTGTGAATTTTAGTTCCAGCCAACTAATTTTATTCCACACCTTTTCAATCGCGATTAAAAGTAGTCAGGTTTAGTTAGACAATCAAAATTTTAGGTGAAAAACGTTAAATTCAGAATAGCAAAGTTGCTATTTCCACTAAATTAATAACTCTGTGCCATCTTAGTGCTGTTAAACTAAAATATAGTGGTTTTAGTCTATTTCAGAATGGGAAATCGTCGTTTGACAGGAATAAATTTTGGTGATTTTTAGTCTAGTTTAGAGGCATTTGTGACAAGAGAATCGGCACCATTGTCTCTGTTCTTCATAATTCCAATGAAACTCGCCTTTTTATTTCTTTACCCGCTTGGAGAAATCCACATCTTCTTTTTCCCGCAATAAATCTAACTAAATTTGTATCAGAAAGATGTTGTCGTCGCTGTTTAGACATTTCGTTCGCGAACAAAGGCACTAATTTCCCAAACACAACGCTACGCCGCTCTAGCACCGCGCGCTCTGCCCGCTGGCTTCGAGACCAGGTCCGCGTTGTCGCGCCGCTCCCCGCGCCGCCGCTACCGCCGCGCCACACCCGCTGACTTCGTGTCCGTAGCCTAAGACAGTCTCTGACTAGCCCGGAAGGTAATAAATTTTTATTTGTAGGTATACCTCCATTTAGTTTTTTTTCTTTTGTTTAGTTGGAAGTTCAAACAAAAACACATTCCAGCGTATGAAAATAATGATTACCTACTTACGCAATTCTTAAGAATGTTTCTGTAAGTAATCTTATTCTAAGTACTTATTTTGATTAATGGGGTGTACAATGTAACACTTACGTTGGAAATAAATAAGTTCTAAATTCTAAATATAAATTATATATATACAAATAAATAAAATTGAAGTGTCTGTTTGTAATGTCAAATTAACAACTTTTTACTAAATGCATAAGAAAGTATTTTATGCTCGGCTCGCGTACGCTCCCGCCAAAACTTGTAAAAGGTTCCGCCGTACCTAATGATTAAGTTAAGAATCTATACATATAAAGTTCTACAAGTTGTTGTGTGTTAAGGAGGAAGCGCTAAGGTAGCCCGCGAAATTCAAATTATCTTACTATTTTTGCAATTTGCAGCTCAGTGTCTGGGTGAATGTTGATTAAAGTATGATTCGCGACCGTAAAAAAAATGTATTTACAGGATTATAATCAATAGAATCAGTAATACAATCCTTGAGTTAGTATAATCCTGAAATATCAAAATTTCTTGAAATAGTCATTCAATAGGGTTACTTGGTCTTAAAGAGTTGTATTGATGACTTTAATGATTATAATTCTGTAAATACATATTTGTTACGGTCGCGAATCATATTTTAATCAACATATAACCTAATACTGGCCTGCAAATTACAAAAAAACCTAGGAAAATTTGAATTTCGCGGTGTACCCTGGCGCTTTCGCCTTAATATTAAATTGTTTTCCGTGTTTAAACTATCGTCTTTTGCTGAGATTAACCGACGCCATGAGATTACCTATTTAAATTGTATTTGTAAGCTAGTTATTTAAATTCGATTGATTGATCACTACATTACAGAACAAAAATGTAAAAAAAAACACAATATCAAAAACATTAAAGTTACAACCCTAGTGCTTCAATGGAGCGTAGGTAATTATGTCCTCAACAAGGCTTAGTTTCCGTACTGTCCATATTTTATACTGTGGTCATATCTATTTAAAAAGAAGTGTTGTGTCAAATTGAGCCTCTTATTTGACTACTACGTACGGAACCCTAATGATCGCATGCGTGTTTATACGTCTGTAAACTTGAGATAACAGTCCAGCGACGCTCAACCTGGGGCCGGCATTAATATGCGACCTTTTTTATGTGAAATTCGAAACATAAATAGTATCCATTATTCGTATTTTCAAAAAAAATAAAAGCTTGTAAAATGACAGTGAGGTGAATAAGAACAATTTTTTATTGTAACACTTTGTAACCTATATACGTACTTACTTTATTGTTGGGCATTGAATTTTTTTCATGTCTATCTTTCACACCTAGAAAAGATTATTTTGTATTCATCTACACCAAGTAATTTATGTATTTTCGAAAAATAAGAGCACCTGTTGTTTTCTATATTATTTATATTTTTATTTATACGTTCGTGATTTTACGTAGTACCGTTTTAAGATAAGATAAGATAATTTATTTCGCAAATATGGGTACAGTACATGATGACGAATACATTTATAGGTTCAGCCACATTTTACACTTAGGCATTTTCCAATAGTAGTTTTTTTTTGTGGAGCGTCAACGCAAATATTAATTATTATTTGCGGTCCGGGAGAAAGGTTGAGCGCCACTGACAATGAAACGACTAGTGGTGTCATGGTGTGCACCATTTGGTTGCTTAAGCTTTTTTCTTAATTATGTAAATATACAAGGTGTAACATAATTAACGCACTACCTCTTAAGTCATTGTACTCATCATTATGAACAACTTTTACTACGGCACACAAACCTAAAATCGCAAAAAAAATCAGCTGCTCCCTACATTTATGTTCGTATAACTCGTCAAAGTGTAGGGAACAGCAGATTTTTTTTCGCGATTTCAGGTTTGGTCCCATAGTAAAAGTTGTTCATGATGATGAGTACAATGACCCCTTAAGAGGTTGTGCGTTAATTACGTTACACCTTGTATACTATTTTAAAGATAGATACTGTTGCCTGATAAGGACACGTCTATCTAGTTATATCACTGGAATCTAATCCGGTTTGCTAATACCAGTATTTTACATGGTAAGCCTGGATAACAGACTTTTTGAGCTTCTGACTACCTACCTGTAATGACTACGTAAATGTAAACATTAATTGCAGCCGTGGGGCGCACAATTTATCCTATTTTAAGTTTATTTTTTATTTTGCGTTTTTGTTTTTGTATGAATATTGTGTGCCTTAACCTGGGTCAAATAAATTTATTTTCTTTCTTTCTCTTTCCTTAATTTTATTATTATAAAGCGGTCTGGGAGAAAGGTTGAGCGCCACTGACAATAAAACGCGTAGTGGTGTCATGGTGTGCACCGTTTGGTTGCCTCAGTTTTTTTCTATATTTAATTAAATATATAATCCGTATTTTTAAAGATACTGTTGCCTGATATGGACATGCCTATCTAGTTATATCAATGGATTCTAATCTGGTTTGCTAATAGCCATCATATTAACGCGGTAATTGCAGTTTTATGTAAGCGATTACATCAGTTAAGTACCATTAGTTAATTCAATTACTTGATATAAAGAAGACAGAAAACAGGCGTTCGTCGTCTCTTGAATGATTTTAATAAACGACAAACGGTTACTTTTACTTACTTACTTTTTTCTTTATAGGATTCGATGTGGTTTTCTTAGGAACGGGGGAATTGGAGCCAACTAAGGGAAAAAGTTGATAAAGAACACATGTATTTACTTTGTTATACTTTTTAATTAGGAACTTAAATCTCGTTTATTTGACTATCTGTCCATCACAGTTTAAATAAACTACAGCCATGAATTAAGGTACAATAACGATTTTACAAAAAAAAGTCAATCACTCCCATTACCCCATACACGCGGGTCGTAACGGCCGTAATAACGCTCATATGGGAAATGGGAGCCATTTTTTTACTTATTCCCAAAAAATAGTGAGCCATAGGCTCCCATTACCTGCTGACCGTCATTTTGAAAAGTAATAACACAAACATCTTATTCGACTTTCAATCACAATTTAGCAAATGGCATTTGAAAGAAGACGAATCTAGGTATGTAATAAGCATAAACATAATACAATAAGAATATATCTTCATGCTTACCTGGACGCTGGCCATCGGCAATTTTTTACAAAACACAACCGTCCCTCGGTGAGTCAACGCAGGGCCCTAACGACTCGTGCACGACAGGACAGCAGAACTTTCTCGGCGGTTGACGGAAATGGCCGTGTGATTAAGGTCACCCGAATGTGCATAAGTTCCGTCTAATCACCATCGCTCTCATTACCCCACGCTTCCCGCACAGAAACCTACTACCGCGTAGAAATTGATTGATATCCTCGCAGCATTACCTGACATTTTTATATATAGACATTATTTATTACAGTAGGTACGAAATTACCTACCTTTAAGTGTACACATTATAACAGCCGACTGTTCCATTTCTCAACGAAGCTGGAAAAATTACAAGGGCCGAGAATTTTTTATAAGCTTTTACCACCAGTAGTAAAATTTCAAAGATACCTACTTGATTTAAATTAATGAATTACTCATTAGGTACAAGCGGTAAGATCAATAAATATCATAAATAAATACCTACTCGATTTCCAGCCTGTATTTCTTGTATAAGTTCTTAATTAGAATAAATTATAAGTTTTAAGACCGCGGCGTAGCGTATAAAATATTAATTTTATGCAAACTAATATAAGTATTCCTAATTATAATACCGATTGGAAAACGAAACATCAATAAGCATGTAGGTCCATATTTTTTTAATACAAACTGAAACTACGTCGGACAATTTTTTTATTCGTAAGTAGGTAGATAGTTATGTAGAAAATTATAGGTAGTTATTTAGTATAAATAAAAAGCAGGGGATAAAATATTAAAATTTATGTTTATTGAAGTAACATAGGAATAGGTAAGTACAAGATTTTTATATTACTATCGGTTATTTTAACGATGGGATTTTTAATATACCTACCTAATTAGAAGTTTCATAACAATTATTTGTAATCTGTAGAATATTGCCGTAATTACTGCCTACAGTTATGGCAAAACATGTTGACACTGAATTAAATATTTATATTTTCCATGCAATAAATTGCCTAAATACAATACATTTTTTCTAGAACTACACATGTTTTTTCACAGATTAAATCTTTCTCTCTAAGGGCGAATTCGACCAAACTTTTATACCTAGTGTAAGTCTAATCCAGCGAATAAATTTTTAATTTTTGACAGATTCTCCATACAAAAACTGTCAGACGTCAAATTTATTCCGCGGATAAAAGATATCTGTCTTTGGTTAAATCAGCCCTTAATAAAATAATACAGGGTATAAGGGACAGCCCTCCGCAAACTAACAGGGTGCATTCAGCTCCTTATTTTGAATTATATTCCACCGGAAATATTCTCAGGAAAATTTTAATTTTTTTTATCGTTTTTTCAGTTACTATTCCTTTATTTCAATGTAAAATTACATTTTCTGTACGCAGCACTCCATTTATGTAAATAAAACAGCTAAAATAAAAAAAATCAGCAATGGATGTTGAAATACTCGGCGGCCGAAGGCTCACTGCGCTGCCGTTCGCTACGCGCGTTTTGCTTTGGTAACGATACATTGCTTGTGAGGTAAGAAAACAAATCGTGTTTATTGGATTCCCATAACGTTCCTGAAATAATTTCAAGTACCGGTCATCTTAGTAGGTATGATATACTGAATTCATCCCATCAGTCTGCGGAGGGCTGTCCCTTACACCCTGTATATACGTGATAAGCCGCCAAAATTTTCCTTAAATGCCAAAAATACTGTATATTTATTATAAGAACAATTAATTAATACGCTAACATGTACAGTAATTATGTGAACATAAATTTTAAAATAATTTGTAGTAACATTTTTAATAGTTTCTACACACACAAAATCACTCCTAGATGTACCTATTTAAAATTATCTATTAATTATCAAGCACATCCATTATGCACTTATAAAGATAATTATACACTTCAACAGTCCACAAAATATCAAAAGAAATTCCACAAATATTTTCCACTTATTATCAAAAGTAGATACCATTGTGCAGTTTTGCCGCATTCCAGTTGCTCAGTCTAGTTAACCTGGAGTCAGCGATGTGTTTAATTAGTTCACGAACTTTCTGCTCCCTAGAACCCAGAACTTTGTTTTCCATTGAAAACTTTTCATCAAACTGTGACCGTGAGTGTTTTCCTGTGTTTATTTTCTAATTTTAACTTACCTTTAAATAGGTAAGTAACACTAGTAAGATAATACTAAACACTAATAACAAGGTTAAACACAGAGCTTTCTTATAGCAGCTGATATGACCATGCATATAAGAAAACATCAGACATAAACATACAATACAAGAACACTAATTTAAAGCATAGATTTTTTTCAATAAGTATTTTTTTCTAGACATTTATAACAAAATCACCACTATGCACTGTGTAAGCTCACTAAATGAAAAATGACTCGAATCAAATAAAGAGTTTTTAAATGGGGTATCACAAGATTCATAGAAAACCTGCTGGTATATTCTGTAAAAATGTCACTGTGTGAAAAGTTAGGTGAAGTCAGGTAGCAAAGAATTGGAGAAGCATTGGGTGACAGCTCTGTTCCATATCACTCCACCTGCTGAGTGTTCACCTGTAGATTTTTACAGAATAGACCGGCTGTTGGCTACCCAACAGTTTACTCAGTAGAATCGAGTGATAAGCGTCGTTGTCATCCACTGATCACATTGACATCTTCCTCCTCTCCGATTTGGAGGATGGCTTTCTGGATCATCCTCTTCAGCCGCTTGCGAGACTCGTGCGAGCGGAGCGTACGGAGCTCTGAAGCTACGAAGTCGCCGAATATCTGGGGACAAAGGATATTGATAATGATAAATGATAAATGATTTTATTTCTGTAAGTAGGTTTATACAAACACTTTCACGTCAAACATTTTTTTTTTAAAACTAGATGAGGCCGGCGTTTCCTATCTGACTACTCTGAGAAGAAAGGCCGAAACAAACTCAGGGTCACAGTCTCTTTTAAAGTCCAGACATAATCTTGGTCAGATCATGTGAAGACCATGTAGGTTGGTGTCTGAAATGGTCTTTTGAGGAAAGAACCACACAGATTGAGTGGACCTGTCCAGTCAGTGCAAGCATCTGTCAGTAATCGTACAGCTCAACATAAAAGTTAAGGAGCTCAACGATTCGACGAACAATACCAAAGAAAGGACACTTGGGTAGGCCGCATAATTTACTCAAACTGGCAAACTATGATTAAAGCTGAGAGAAAAAAAAACAAGGACCCACATAGTCTTCACATTCACAGTAATTATAATAATATAACATTTTACAAAGTACCTAAATATTCATGTCATTGTATAAGTATATAATATTCATCAATGACAATGTGTATATAAGAAAAAAAAAAATACCAAAAAGAAAAGAACAAAAAAAAATCAGTATGTAGACTTATATTTTAAAAAAAAAAAATTGGAGCAGCTCAAACCCACGCCTTGGTATTGGTATTTTCTCTCTTGGTATTGGTATTTCTCTCTGTCTATAGCCTGGTACCATCATTAATGAACAAGGTGAAAGCAGAAGATAATTTGTGTAATAACGTATGAAATGTAATAATAAAACATAATCAGCCTATAATGTTCCCACTGCTGGAACACAGGCCTCGTCTCGGTGAGAGGGAGTGGGCCGCAATCTATCACGCGGGCCCAGTGCGGGTTGGTAGATGTCACATGTCTTCGAATTTTTGGTTCTAGGCCATTTTCCTCACGATGTTTTCCTTCGCCGTTTTGAGTGCAGTGGTGATGAAATAATTTACAAAGAGTGAAGTGCTTTTCATGGTTCGAACCTACGACCTACAAACTCGTAAGTCGCGGCCTTTACCGCTGGGCCACCACTGCTCATGCTGAATATGGCTTTAAATATTATTATTTAACGCGAATTCGTAAATAGCTACCTACCAATAAGTACACGTATACAAGGTGGACCTGGACGATTGACATTAAACCACGTAAAGATAAACATGTTCTTTACCCGTATACAAAAAATCAGTCAAATCCTTTAGCCACACGAAATTATTTTTCATTTTCTTATTTTTCAACATGATGTATCATCGATCTGAGTCTGTAATAATAGGTAAATATTGCCGCCGCCGCGCCCCGCACCCCGCACCCCACCGTTGGTCAGTGACTTATCGTAGATAAAGCGTGTTTACTTTTTATGCAGTTGATTCTGCTGTTTATTTTGTTCGAAAACTGCAATTTTTTAATTTTCCATTAACTACTAATCTTCGTGTTTTAAAATGTTTCGATGGACTAGTACTGTGCTCGTTTAAATTTAATGTCGTACGTCCAGATCCACATTGTATAAAGTGCCGCAAACTATAACTAATATATAATAACAGTGTAGTTCCCGGAATCTCGTCTCATTTAATATGGACCTCATGGTTCAGAAACAAGAAAATATTCGCACTATAATATTGAAATTATGCAAACGCACGGACGGAATTCATTCGATGGGATGGAATTTGATCAAATATTTTATACGCCCCCGCTCGATAATAACCAAGCCTGATGGATAATTCTTTTCTGTAAGTAGGTTTATACAAACACTTTTACATGTCAAACATTTTTATTTTTTTTTAAAACTAGATGAGGCCGGCGTTTCCTATCTGACTACTCTGAGAAGAAAGGCCGAAACAAACTCAGAGGTCACAGTCTCTTTTAAAGTCCAGACATAATCTTGGTCAGATCATGTGAAGACCATGTAGGTTGGTGTCTGAAATGGTCTTTTGAGGAAAGAACCACACAGATTGAGTGGACCTGTCCAGTCAGTGCAAGCATCTGTCAGTAATCGTACAGCTCAACATAAAAGTTAAGGAGCTCAACGATTCGACGAACAATACCAAAGAAAGGACATTTGGGTAGGACATATTGTTTTCTAACAAAATCAGCATGTGGCACAATAATTCCGGACAGGACATGCACTGTACACACGGCTACATACCTATCAAGCTATACATTTCCAGTGTAAGCTGATCTCGCATTGTATAGGATTTCGGTACAATGAGAGGTCAGCTTATACTGGAAATGTATAGCTTGATATGTAGTCGTCTACCTTGATTGAAAGAACATCAGCATCTACTCTAAAAGTAAGTAATGAAGAATTCATGGCACGGTGGTGCAAAGGTTGGGCGATTGGCTTCTGCGCTACGGGTCGCGGGAATGATTCCCGCAAACCCGCAATACTATTCTCGTTGTTCTGTGTTTGTAAAGGCTCCCGCAGACAGGTGCGACGCAACAGTGCGACGCGATTCTGGTAGAACAATTTTCATGAAGTTTTCATAGAATCTGTTCTACTAGTCGCGTCGCGCTGTGGCGTCGCGCCTGTCAGTGGAAGCCATAACTCGTCCATCGGAGAAATATAACCTAATGCATTGTGTGGGACATTATTTTATTTTAAACTACATCTTACCTGACATTCATCAGCATTAAGCCCAGGCCTGATCCTTGGCGTAGGTTCTTCAGGCCACAAAAGAGGATTAGCACTGGGTGGCATAGGCAGGGGGGCTGATGCTGCAACCCTGAGCGGCTTGTGCAGTCGCCTGCTGGGGCTGCTGTTGCTGCTGTTGCCGTTGTTCAGGGTCAGGGCTGTATGCGCCCGAGCAGCTGCTCCGAACTCCTCTTCTTCATCAGCTTGGAACTCCGCAAGCTGGATGAGAAAAGTATATTATGTAAGTAAGGCTCACTCACTTCGGCACAGATCTATAGAGGTGGCGCAGCTACAATTATCATTAGAGCGAGACTCGCGGACACCATAAGAAGGGAGCACCGCATCAACATCAGCCAGACGACCTACTGGACTGACTCATCCACCGTGGTGCACTAGATTCACCACGACAAGCCGAAGAAAAAATTATTCAGTTCTCATAAACTCAAACAAAAAATTATATGTTTTTAATCTTATTATGTAATAAACTGGTATTAAATATAATTATGTAATGTGATGTGATACACAGCTACACACTAGGCGTACCATATTATTTGGCAATAGTAGACACTAAGAAGGGTGGTTGCTCCAAAGGGAAGCCGATAGGAATCGGGTTGTATGAAGGCTACGCCTCTGATAGAGTGAACTTATACATTGCTCGAACTAAGGAGTGCGCAAGCGCCTAAGCGTTTCATAGATGTCAATCAGCCTAGCCTTTTCCCATTTTTTTTTATTCAAAAGGAAAGGGCTTTGTCGCACATGCGATTATGGCCTGCACCCTAATTGCGTAACCCACAATCAATTGGAATCTGAATCATTTTGAAGCAAATTCCTAATCCATTGCTTCATAAGTTCGAAAAATGTGTCTGCTCAACACGTAAATAACGCAGTGAATGTTGTTGAGCTGTCAAAATATTTACATAATATATAAGCTAACAGACTGAAAATAATAATTATAATATGTAAATGTAAAAAATAAATTATATATATAATCATAGGGCATCAAAAAATTCGTCCGCATCGCTGTCAACAGGAAAAGTGCCCAAAACGCTGGCAGCATTGCCACGTTGTATGGCGATGCTGATTCTTTGGCCAAAGAATAGGCCAGCCCTTTGGCCACGTGAAGTAATCCTATTGAATGTCTATTTCATGAAATCTTGACATTTGAGGAATATACTAACCTAAGGAGTTGAAAATTACATCATCCCAAGGTAATCCGTTACTATCACAGCACTCTTTTAAGCTACGTCTAAAACTACCAATGACTGCGCGGCAAGTCAGTTCTGTGATGTTAGCCATTTCCCTTTGAATATTTTCTTTTAGGGCTTCAATTGACCGTGGGTTTGTGTTGCGGCACTTTTGATTTCAGATAACCCCATAAGAAAAAGTCCACCGGGATTAGATCCGGACTACGTGGTGGCCAGAAAATGTCTCCTCTTCGAGAGAACACTTTGTTGCGGAAAAGTTGACGAACGACGGGCTTAGCAGTATTAGAGGTCGCGTCCCAGAGGGTCATGGCCATCCGGTTAGCCCGGGGATACCGCACGGTCTCCGGGGAGGCGGCGAACCTCCTTGCCGGATTACCGCCATGGGATCTGGAGGCAAAAGTCCTCGCGCACATCTGGGAGTGGCGCGAAGAGGCAGGACGCCGGGGCGTAACTCCGTTGCCGCGAGAAATCGCGGCACGGCGGACAGAGCTCCGGCAGGATCTCATGGCGGCATGGAGAGTGCGATTGTCGCAACCCAGCGCTGGGCACGCCACAATTGCGGCGATAAGTCCCCTCTTTGAGGAGTGGCTGGAGAGGCGCCACGGCGTCCTCACCTTCCGCCTGACGCAGGTCCTCACCGGGCACGGGTGCTTCGGGAGGTACCTGTTCCGGATAAGGCGGGAGGAATCGCCCGGGTGTCACCACTGTGTGGATCGCCCGGAGGACACGGTGGAGCATACGGTGGAGGTCTGCCCGGCTTGGGCGGAGCACCGCCGTGTCCTCGCGGAAGCGATCGGCGGCGGCGATCTCTCGCGTCCGGCCCTGGTCCAGGCCATGGTACGGAGCGAGAGTGCATGGGAAGCCATTACCTCCTTCTGCGAAGCAGTAATGCTCGTGAAGGAGGAGGCGGGACGCGTGAGGGAGAGGCAAGCTTTGCACCCTCACGCCCCTAGTCGCCGCAGGAGACGCCCTGGGCGTCGGGAATCGGCAGCCGATTCCCGGCCACCGTAGGCGCGGGCTTGCGGACGGCGAGCAATGGGTAGCTCGCCGTCCGGTAAGGACCAGGCCCGAGTCGACGGCGCGTCGTGTTCCACGCGCGCCTCAAAGAGATGTCAGCACTATTGACGGGGTCCGCTAGGGCCGATGCCAGCTAGGGTTGCGGGATGTTCGAAAGAGTTACCGTGGCCCCGGCACAGGCAACAGAAGGAACACGGGTGGGTTTTAGTCAGTAAAAGTCTGACACGCCCTCCCGCTCCGCCCAGAGCGGGAGAAGTCATTTGATGATTTCCCATCCACAAAAAAAAAAAAAAAAAAAAGCAGTGTTAGAGGTATGGGCCGTCGCTCCATCCTGTTCAAACCAGGTCCATAGCGGACGGGCATAGCGTCAGTGTCTTTTAATTCCTGTACCAACTGAATTTTGTAAAAGTGTTAAAATTGTAAACGTAAATTAAGTCCACACCGTCACACTTTACTGTTACTTTCTCTGTATTGCACCTGCAGTCTTGAGTACTTGGTGGTTTTTGCAAATCTCTTATCATTCCATCTTCTCCGTTCGCTTCTCTCTCGTCCACTTTTGGAACCAGTTCAATTCTTCTTTTTCTTCTGTTTCTGTCTTCAGTATTTGGAGTTTCTATTAATGCAGAAGGAGTGGGTTCAGGAGAAAGTTCAATTTTCACAGTTTCTTCTCTATTTGATGAACTTATAGGCGTATCATTGATATTGGTATTAAAACTATAACTGTCTTATGCATTATCCGCAGACTGTAAATTGCTACTGTAACTCACATTCAAAGGATCTTGAGTCTCATCCAAAATATTTGGAGTCTCATCCATATAATCTTCCTCTAGAAAACTTATAATTATGGTTTCGCCACACCCAGTAAAAAAGTCGTATTTTTTTGGTAGAAGAGGTTTTGTTGGGAAAGAGCTTGGCTGCTTTAAATTTTCTGTAAGTGCCTCTTAAATTATTATGTTAAAGAAGGTAACGCAAAATATAAGTATTAGAAAGCACCATATCTCTAATAGTTTCTAATAGTTTAATACCTGTTTTCAATAACATATAACAGTAGGAGTCACCTAAATTTTCTTCATCTTCGTATCAATGATTCCATTTTCAATTAATGCCGTAATAAAAGCGCACTCTTGGTTTTTAAACGCTCGGCACAGCGCCGAGAGTTGGAAATTCAATAGTGCAATAATATTTATGCGTTCATTTAGGTGTTTCTTAATGTATGTGAAAACGGGTACAAATCTCTTGAGTAGTTTCTAAATAAAAAGAAGTATTTTAAATATATTTTATATGTTAAAAAAAATAACCAAGTGATATATAAAGATTTTTTGAATATAGAAATCTGCTATTATAAATAGATGGTATGCTTTTGAAGTAGAATGTTGCGGTGCTTTTGACCACGAAATACAGATATTAAAAACGTTTCAAAGCAAAACACAGAATAAGAGATTTGTATATCGTTGAGTTTATATCTTAATTGATTTATGGTATATGAAGCAAAAAATTGTAGTGTAAAACACGAGTGTGTGTTTAAATATCGAGCCGTAGGCGAGGTTTTTAATTAATGGTATCACACGAGTGTTTTAATACCTAGTTATGTGCAGCTTCATACACTATTTTAGCTACTCTCATACATTGTGATTTAACCTATTGACTAAAAGATCCTTTAGGAAGAGCTTTTTTTACCATGCCATAAAGTCGTGGTAGCATTTTCATTATTGTGTATAATTTTCACGACTTTGCTGGTAGGTTATGAGTCATTGCCGTCGCCGCATCTAAAATATCGGGCGGAGTCAAATTTCTTCACATTCACTGATATCAGACATTTTTAAGCAAAAATAAAAAAGTCCCACGAAATTCAGTACAACAAAACATGAATGCCACTAAAACCCAGCACATCACCGCGCATGCGCTTAACCGGTGCTGCGACAGACAAGCAAAAATTGAAATCAAAACTTTTTTCTAATGCTATAAAAATGATGCGCCCCGCATATGCGTTCCATTACAAAATAATAATTGATGGAAACTCCTTGGTGATATAACTTCTTAATTTTGGCCTGTATTATAATGGTAAAAAAATTATTTTATAACTAATAGAGAAAAAGTGTTTTATTATAATGTTCTAATTCTATTTTTAAGTTTCGGTAATATTGTGTTTATAAAGTATGTCAATATAAGCGGGTTTTAAAGTTTATAATTCGAATTTTACGACATAAGAGTAGATAAAAACTATTCAAGTGTTTTCTAATGCGTACATTTGTATTTAATAAAAAGTAAGTAAATACCATATTTATTTAACTAGTTTTAAAGAATCTTTATTTCTCATAAGAACATGATACAGTTCACTTATATGAGATTTATCTTTTAACATAAATAATCGTCATCTAATGACGAAGCATGCAGATGTAGAGTAAGTAAAACTACAACAACAACGTACGAGATCAACAGCAAACATAGCTTTTTTATTAATCATAATCATAATCAATTTATTTGGGTAACATAGGTAGTGAATACAGTTCTTATTTTAGAGTTCATAGGTCGCTATGTTATGCCAAAATGCGTACAAATATGGTTGCATGCGAACTAAGAAAAAAGAAAATATTAATCATGCGAGAGGTAAACATATTAAATTATTTGTAGGTATGTCAAGATTAATAGAATGATGATAAAAAAAAATATAAATGTCACAATATGGAATAAATTCTACAGTCAATGCATAAATAAATAATCTTATTACAATTAGTCACAATATTCAATAAAAAATGGTTCCAGGCAAAAAAAAAAAGTCTACATTAATTTATCATTCAGAAATTCATCAGTCGTATTATAACATTTTTCAATTAATAACAGTTTCAATTTTTTTTTTAATTGTGTAACATTCAAATTTTTTATGACATCGGGTAATTTATTGTAAATGCGCGGTGCCATGCCTAAAACGCTCTTTCTCAAAGCAAGAGTGTAGGTAGTTACAATAAAACAAGTTAATACAGCTGGCCAATTTGACACCAGGGTACCCTCATAAGTACTGATTATTCACTTTCTGACGATCACAAACAACGATTAAGAAGCGAACTACTGTGTGAATGTGTTTGTGTGTGCCAGCATAGTACGTGCACGTGTTTGTTTGCTTGTGATCCGTGACCGCTGATCATTTATAATTTTGATTACCACGTGTGTGTTCTGGTTTTATGTGTTCTTATTAAGTATTATTTGACTGTTTTTTTTAAATATATTTTTATTTTTAGAAGTATCTTATATTATATTGTCAGGGTATTTATGTAGAAATTACTTTGTGCATATTATAATCCTTTAGTTTTCTTTTGTAAATATGTATTAATACTTTTGCACTCTTTGATTTCATTTGGCAATTTATTATATAATTATATAACTCCTTTTCAATTTCCCGCCAAGCTTGTGTCTGTTCGTCGCTATTACGAAAGCGAGGAGGTCTTATTTAATAGAGAACCGGCCTGTTTTTAACCGACTTTAAAAGAAGAAGGAGGTTATCAATTCGACACGTATGTATGTAATATTATTGGAACTGCACTATATTGACATATGGTAATGTATTAGGGCTTCCAATCAAATATACAAAATTTTATAGGTGTATGTAAGTATGTGTAAGTTTGTTTGTTTGTATGGACTTATGTTTGTCCACGCATTTCTCCGAAACTGTTAAGAGGGTTGTCACATTTTGCACCTCTCTCGCTCACATGGGACCAAATTTTTAATAATTTTAAATGAAAAGATGCATTTTTGAAAGATGTAATCAATGGGCGGTCTACAAAATAATATTAATTTAATAGGTAATTAATAAAAGCACATTTTTATTGTGGCATTTATTTACATCATCTCAAAAACAGATCATAATACTTAATTACCTACCTAAGTGTATTAGATAACACAATAGAAATGTGTTTTGATAACTACCTATTAAATTAATATTATTTTGTTGACGCGTGGGAAAGAGACAAATTTATTATTTAGTTATAATAATAAGTACCTGTAAGATGGCGTTACTGTTAGTGAAGCTAACCATATAAAATAAAAAATGTGAATGACGAGAGATTCCAAGTCAAGTAATCAGGAAAACAGAGATACCCGCATTAAAAAAAAAAAACTCAACTAGTGTATCAGTGGTGTCGCTTGTGTGTTACTACCTACATGTGGTTTAATCTCGAGGACGAAGCGTTATTATTCTAACAGACCTTCAACGGTCATGATATGAGACCTAATTAATTTTCTATTGTTACTGACCACTAACCGGTCGATCGACAGCTGAAGTTCGAATTGGCTTCAAATATCATTGATTTCATGTAATAGCGCACACACACAGCATTGTAAACTCGTGATTATCTGATAATATCCTTGTAAATATGTATACCGTTGGTGTGCCTTACTCGATAAATAAAGGTATAAAAAAAATAAAGTAAGATGACTTTGCTATTATAATTTCTGTCAATACATAATTGTTACGGTCGTGAATCATATTTTGATCAATATAAAACCTGATACTGGCCAAAAAGAATACACTTCGCAGTCGACCGCACGTCATTGGCTTTGACCTTGAGCTGACCTAGTGTAGTACGGAGTTTCAATAGAATAAGGGCAAGATTCACAGGTCGCACTATACGAGTAAGCGTTTTATGAATTTTGCCCCAAGAGGCAAGGTTATACTGGTTTTGTTACCACTAGAGATCGGATAATCGGATGCATATTTACCTAAAGTTAATTTTTGGCTAAGAAATTATGGAAGCGGCTTCTTATTTTTTTCTTTCTTAATATACCTAAATCCCGGGATTCCAGAAATTCCGGGAATGCAAAACTAATCGAATACATGGTATGGAAACGACTTCTAAAACATGTGGTATTATTTATTTAAAAAATACCGAGACACCGGGATCAAATATTCTTTTGCTTGTTTACTTGAAATTCATTTTTAATCCCCGATGCAAATATATGTGCATCATGTAGGGTGTAAGAGGAAGGGTACTTAGTGCGGGTCGATTCTATAGCCAAAAAGTACTAAATTTATCAATTCCTGAATCGAGAAATTTTTACAATCGATACAAAAGTGCATTCCATATTAGCCAATACCTCAACTTTAGGTAAATATGCATCCGAATATCCGATCACTGGTTACCACTTACATGCGGTCCACTGTACTTACTTTACACCATACAATAATATTATTATAATTATTTTGAATACCAGAAAGATTCCCGTATGTGTCTCTCAGTTACAGGAATCTTCCATTGCACCAGTTGGCGCCACTTTGACAAGAGGTCTTACATTTCGATGATGAATACAAAATGTTTGATGACGTTCATCATTCGTTCATCATTCAGTCACTACTGAAGAAGACAAATATAGGCGCTTTGACACTTTTGACAGGTGCCTGGACCTGACGTCTCAGTGCTGCCACCTAGTGAACGTTATTTCAGTAAACCCTAATTAAATTGAATGAATGAATTAACGGCGCGGTGCTGGTTACGTCACGTCTTTAGCGAGCGCCGAGCAAAGGAAATATTGTAAAATTGTACAATGTATGGACGGCAGCACATCAAGCTACTACAATCTGTCAAATTTCTTTAATAGATTTTCAACTTTATCGCTAAATTATTAGGTTCAAGGTTGATTGGGAAAATTTGACAGTTTGGGATAGCTTGACCTGCTGGCGTCTGTACAAGGTTCTGTACAATGTACTATCGAGGAAACTTCCATTTGACCATTGAAAATAA
Source organism: Fissipunctia ypsillon (assembly GCA_947568875.1). Classification (NCBI taxonomy): domain Eukaryota; kingdom Metazoa; phylum Arthropoda; class Insecta; order Lepidoptera; family Noctuidae; genus Fissipunctia; species Fissipunctia ypsillon. The sequence goes on from OX387654.1 coordinate 8,076,296, forward strand.
AATCCCGTACACACGATGGCCACACCTGTTAGCAAGCATTACTATAGCGGCCGAGCGCTGCAAGCAAGAATAGTTCTTACGGTGTATAGTTGTCCGCTTCTCCCAAGGTAAAAAGGTTCTTTTGGCGCGTGGTCAATATCTTGAATTTTTCGAAAGATCCTTATAGCAACGTATTTTCATTATCGACATGTTTGACTCCGATATAACCGAAAAATGTATTATTGTCCTTATCACTTATGAGCTAAGCTCGTGGCCAAGTAATAACAGCCGCACGGGTCGATACATCAGGTTAAGCTACGCTTGCTGGGGTTGTCCGTGGATCGGTGACCATCCTTACATACCGAGACTCCTCCGTGCCTCGGAAAACACGTTAAACCGTTGGTCCCGGCTGTCATTCATGGGTCTTTAACAATCGTTACGGCCGTTACGGGTCGTCAGAAGCCCCAAAGTTTGACAACCAGTCTTACCAGTTACTGGGTTGTGAAGGTTAGATAGGCAATCGCTTCATGTAAAATACCTACTGGAACCTAGACTGTTTGGACTTTGAACTATTAGAACCTGAATGCTGCGAATCGTGCGAGAGGGTGCGATATGTTTTTGTTATTTCGTCCCACTCACGCAATAATATTTCATGCTATTTCATTACTTTTGTTTAAAAAAAAAAAAACGAAGTTGCCCAAATAATTCGGCGCGAGTAAATTTTGCAAGACTGCAGCCTGTGAGAAAATCAACACAATAAATAAGTATAGAAAGAAATATTCATCCAGTGACAACCCTCTTTAAATGTGGCAAATAAAACATGTCTATGCTACTAATAGGTATGAGAAATATCCTCATTAAATGGTGTCATTGGCCGATGCCATACTCAGTCCCGTTCCAGTCTCTGTATTGCTGGTAGCGTAGTTATGGGTGCCACTAAAGTGTGCCACGTGCCAATAAAGATGAGACTTGACACACCACTTGGAATGAAATATTGAACCATATTAAACAAAAGTCAACACGCATCATTTACAGAAACTGCATGTTTTATTAATTGATACTTTATTATTTTTGTAACAAAGTAGATTGGTATACAATCTTTTTTGCTCTCGGAAACAACGGATTTTAAAAAAAGAAACTTCGATTGTATTTTGTTTTCATTAAAATAAAAACTAATTATTTTTTCTCGATTTCGTGTGTTTTCGTTGCTTGTTTATCATTTTGAGATATACAGTTTTTGAAAAAATCGAGTGGTGAGTCTTTTTTTGTGTCATGGAGCAACGCCATTTCAACACCAGCAATTTATACTACGCTAACTCGAAGTTACGCTTTTTTGAGTTAGCGTAGTATAAATTGCTGGTGTCGATTTGACTGCTGATGAAATAAATGCTGAGAACTGTAGGAATGCTACAAGCGGGAAGATATCAGTACAAGGTATCTCGACATTTTGGTGTCAATAAGAGCGTGATTTGTCGACTTTGGCAGCGTTACGTTAATACAGGGGATCCTGCTGAGCAGCACCCAGGACAAGGAAGGAGTACAACTGGTCGACAGGGCCGATACATAGGTACAACTGACTGCAAGACGTCAGCCGATGTTAACCGCCCCGGAGATAGGTTTAAAGCTACAATTCTGAAGCGGTGTTATTGTTATCCACCAAACCGTGAGAAATAGGCTGCATGAATACGGCCTAGGAGTACGACGTCCAATTAGGTGCCCACCTATACGCCACGGGAATCGCGCCCGTCGAAACGAATGGTGTAGAGAACACTTGACATGGACCTGGGTCCATGTCAAGTGTTCTCTACACCATTCGTTCTCGCTCCTGGGAGCATAGGGATAAAATTTTATTTTGCGATGAGTCTCGGTTTCGATTAAGGCCTGAAACGAGAAGGAGAAGAGTATATCGTCTTCCCGGAAATGCTGAACGGCTGATGATGCGTCCAGGAAGTCACCACCCTTACAGTGGCTCCACAGTGATAGTATGGGCGGGTATTTTGAAGAACAGACGAACTGAGCGCGTGTTTGTAGAACGGCAATATGAACGCTGAAAGTCACGTTGAAAATGTCCTCGGGCCTTATTTTCACCCATTTGCACAAAGTCTTGGCTCAGATTTCACGCTGATTCATGACAATGCGCGTTCGCACACAGCTCGGAGGACCAGAGACTTGGCAATGGAAAACATCCGGGTATTGCCGTAGCCTGCACAATCGCCAGACCTCAATCCCATCGAGCAAGCATAGGACATGCTCCAGAGACGAGTTCTAGAGAACCTGAATGGAGTGTCAACAACCCAACAACTGAAAGACTTGTTAAAATTCCATTGGGAGCGATTGCCGCAGGATCAGGTAAGCAATCTTATAAATTCAATGAAAAATCGTTGCCGACAAGTTTCAAACAACAGAGGCGGTCACACTTTGTATTGAATTACCAAATAATTTTAAAAATGTCGTTATTTAATTTTGTAAAACATGAAAAGTTTAATTTCGTTTCAACTTTATTTTATACTACGTATGTTACGGTACACGTATTGTTAATTATTGTGAATAAATGAACAACTAAATGAAGGATTTTGTTGCTTTAGTCACTAATGCATAAAAAAATGCTTAGTTATTATTTATAAAAGAAATATAAATAGACTAGTTCCGCCCGCGACTTCGTCCGTGAGAAATTTCTTGTTCCCCGACCCACCCCGTCGCATCGCATCGCCTACCCGTGCTGTTACTTCGTTTTCGCTTAGTGCTCGTTCTTCCTTTTTTTTCTTGTTTTTGCTCGGCTTCTTAGGATCCTAGCGTAATGTTACATAATCCATAGCCTTCTTTTTTTATAGATTTGATTTGATTCCTCAAGAATTGGGCTTTATAATGCAAAAAGAATTTTTCTAATCAAACTGGTAGTGACATAGATCAGCGCCTGCAAACAGTCAATAAAAAATAAAATGTGTAGGTAACTAATAGACTAAGCGCATTTTTCTTTAAGCATTTTTATACCCGTCGTAATTTCTAAACGAAAGGCCCGAATTGAGTAATTTAAAAAAGAATTTACATATAGATACTTAATTAACCTTGATTATGAAACTATTTATTTGGATAAGAATTAATACCATGTTTATTAAAACACCTTCGCAAGTAATGCATTATTTTATAACAAATTTGATTACCATTAAAAAAGTTATAGTGAGCCAACATTAAAAGATAGACATATGCTATTGTGGACTTTTTTAGAACTTTTTAAGAGAAACAATACATGATTGCGTAGCTTTAACCGTTTACGCAGCGTACGCAACGGAAGCTCTCAAACGGAATAAATTTTCCCCGTTTTTGCATCCTTCTTCATTGATGCTCCGCTCCTATTGGTCGTAGCGATATGTTATATAGCTTATACAGCCTATAGCCTTCCTCGATAAATGAGCTATCCAACACTAAAAGAATTTTTCAATTCGAACCAGCAGTTCCTGAGATTAGCGCGTTCAACCAAACAAAAACAAACTCTTCAGCTTTATAATATTAGTATAGATATTTCCACCAGTCGTACACGACTGTAAGTAACCTGCGCAGGCTCCCCGCTAGTGACGCTCGTCAAGTCTCATCATTCATGGCGCGTATAGGGTGTCTAACTTGACGTGTAGCCGTGTGTACTGCGATAAGCTAATCCACTTAATACTTATTTATTTCACCCTGCATTTTAGTTGCGGAATTATTCCTTTCAATTGAATAACTTGTTTGATATCCCCTTCGACGCCCCGCGATGTTATACTTTTTTGAGTGCAAGATTCCCTAACAAATTGTTGTTAGATGTTTATCATGTGATGTATTTCCGAAAAATACAACTTATAATATGGGACCAAACCTGAAATTGCGAAAAATAAATCAGCGGTTCGCTTAATTCGTCAAAATGTAGGGAGCAGCAGATTTTTTTTCACGATTTCAGGTTTGGTCCCATAGTAAAAGTTGTTTGCTGTCTCGAGTACAATCGTGGGTACACTCTATATATTCTGTGACTGTAGGTAACCTTATTTTGTTTTAGTGATGCAAAAAAACGAATGTGAAACCACAGACGTAAAACGGGGTTTTCTAGTTAGCCATTCTAGATACGAATAACAAAACTAAGGCGACCTGCCTGTACTAAGTGATTCGATACTAAATCTATCCTTTTCCTGCGCGATAACATCGTCAGCGGTGCATGATCCGCCACGCCGTCAAACTCCGCGCAGGTCAGCCATTTTGTAACGGGCTCGCATCTGGTCCGCACGTCTCGCGTAGTTGTTGACGAAACTCGAGAGAATGGAGGTTGATTTGACCGAAAAACTAATTGAAGCAGTCAAAAAAAGGCCGGTGGTCTATTTAAAAAGACATCCTTACTATCGTAACAAAATATGGAAGTTACAAGCCTGGCGGGAAATTGAACAGGAGCTAAACAATGATGGTAAGTACAATTTTTTTTCCGCCGTATTTCCAAAAATAATGGCTCTTAATCCAAATTGTTAATATTTTATAATTTTCTGTTAGGTACCTACCTACTGCAGTTCTGATGCATTATAATATTTTTCAGGTACTTATTTGAAGAAACAGTGGAAGTCCTTAAAAACCACGTACAAACAATATAAACGATATCAGCGAATTGCCGACAGTAGCCCTTCTCCCCATGGTGTAAAATATTCGGACTGGATGTGGGGACAACATATGAGTTTTCTAGATGAAAACTATGTGGCTGTGACTCAAGATCCTTTGATTGCAACTCAGAGCAGCAGCCAAACGTTTGAGGCCAATGTAGAAGACAGTGTTAATTCTACTACCAGTGATACGTCTATAAGTCCACCACATAGAGAAGAAACGGTGGAAATTGAACCTAGCCCTGGGCCCAGTTCTGCATTAGTAGAAAATATAAGAAAACGACATAGCAGTGAAAGAATAATTGAATCTGATCCAAGCACGGACGAGAAGGAAGAGAATCAAGAAGGTAGAACAATGCGAAATATTCAAGAATCACCAAGTACATTTGACAGCAGTTGTAAGGGTGAGACAGTGAAAGTAAAGTGTGACGGTGTGGACTTATTTTTTTTGGGATATGCTGATGCATACAAAAGTCTTTCTGGTAGAAACAAACTGATGGTTCAATACGAAATCGGTAAAATTTTAACGATGGCAGAACTAGGTGTTATTTCAGAAAGCTAAACGTGTAATTGTACGTATTCATACGCGTACCAGACCTGGAAGAGGCTGTACGCTCTTCAATATAATAATGTAGAAATAGGAAATGTGGAAATAGGTGTTATTACTGACTTCGACAAAAAATATCAAAATGTGATATACTTAATGATGTTTATTACTTTGTAGTAACTTGCATTGCACAATTTAATTAAAGTGATATTGTTATCACTTTAATTAAATTGTAGCCCCCTCAAACCAAAACAAAAACATCTAAAAAGTATAAAATAATATGTTTGCAGGTAATATTTTTGAGGGGAGGGGAGGGGCTCGTGGCTAAGTAATAACAGCCGCACAGGTCGGTCGATTAGGTTAAGCTACGCTTGCCGCGGTTGGTCTGTGGATGGGTGACCATCTGTACATACCGAGACCCCTCCCTGCCTCAGAAAGCACGTTAAGCCGTTGGTCCCGGCTGTCATTCGTGGATCTTTGACAGTCGTTACGGGTCGTCAGACAGAAGCCCGAAAATCTGACAACCAGTCAGGAGTATCGTATTACCCAGTAACTGGGTTGTTGAGGTCAGATAGGCAGTCGCTCCATGTAAATTACTGGTGCTGCATCCAGTTAGACTGGTAGCCGACCCCAAAATGGGAAAGGCTAGGCAGACTGATGTAGGTAATATTTTGATCCAAGCGTCGTCGTGTCGGCTGACGGCTAATGAAAATAGGAAGCTTACCTTTCTACAATAACATAATTACATTAATTATTGCTACGCTTGCCTCGTCTGTTTGGCGTTTTCGTTTTAAACATAAAGGGCCGATTTAATAATTATTTTTACTTTTCAGATGTTTTTGTTTGTGTCGGGAGTTTTTTTTTTTATTTAACTTTTATTTCCTGCTTTTTAAACTTTAAATATTATTAGTAGACACGCTACGAGGGACACGTGCCTAGCCGAAATCTGCACAGCTGTAGGTATTTTTCCCACTGTGAATCTTGTACTAATATATCCTCATTTCTCTTTCCTACTCCATCATCAGACCCTGATCACCATCTATCGATAACCTATTCATTGAGACCATTTCAATGCGCCCAAACACGATACCTCTGCTGTAAGTTGGTGAGGGAGTTGAGTATCCTGCAAATTCCAGGTGATGCTGCAGCATCAGTTCAAGGTTATTATGTTATTCTAATATCATTGAAGTAACAGAATACCAAATTTCGAATCGATTAGACCTGTGGAAGATGCTCACATCCATTCATCAACTAGAAATGAGCTGATATTCTTCAAACGGCTCAGCCGATTTTTTTGAATAAGAACACTCGATAAAGTCACCTTTCAAATAGGTAAAATATAATAATCTAAATCGGTTCAGCCGTTTGGGAGCTACAATGGCGCAGATAGACACACAGATACACAAATACACACGTTAAAGTTAATAACACCCCTCTGTTTCCGTCGGGGGTTAAAAAAAAGTTTCATTATAATACTTTAATTTAAATAATTACATAAAATACGATTGTTGATAATATTGTGCCTGAGTATTCTTTTTTCCTAATAAACAAATTGCATATTTTTTAGACGTGGTTTTTCTGCTAGCAAAAGCGAAGATACTCCATCCTCAATGAACAATAAGTTTAGTTACCGAAATCGGTGGACTTTTTTTTAAGAATTATTTAAACCGAAATTAAAGTTAAGTTTCACTGCCGCCTAAGGGGCCATCCATAAACAACGTCTCACGAATTACGTGATTTTTAGAGCCAATCCTTGTCACAGGTGGTTTATTTTTGTGAACTCATGTATGACGTCATATACCGTTGTGGACATATAATTAGGAACGACTGATACCGAAGTCACTTTTCGATAAACAAGTTGCTGTTATTTTTGTATCAATTTACTGATAATAACTTTTAACAACAGTGTTAAACATCAATTTTAATAGGTTATAATACTACATACATGATACGCAAAATAGTAGGACTTCTATTATTAATAATTTAACTATGGTCCATTTGAACTACCTATTCAAAACTTTCTAGCTGTAGACAAATAATTAGGAACGGGTAAAATGACTTCATTTATTAACTATATCAGAATTTGTTTAATGAAAATAACAATACTTATTATATAGGCTTTACCACTTCTTACAAAACTAAGCATCCATAATGCACTTACTTACTTACCAATATTATAAATTCGAAAGTAACTCTGTCTGTCCGTATGTTACCTTTTCACGACTAAACCACGAAACGGATTTCGATGAAATTTAGCAAGGAGATACATAGAAAAAGGATGATCAGTTATTCCGAAAATTTCCAGGAAACTTCTAAAAATAACAAAATATAGCCAAATCGATCAAACAGTTCCCAGGTGCGCTTACCAACGAACAGCATTTAATTTTTATTGAAGATTGCAGATTATTTGGGGCGTAATCCATTCAAAATCTTTACACTTGAGTCGAGCTTAGAGAACTATATCAGAATTCAAAGCTAGTTATACTTAATGAATGCCCTAATGATCCAGTACAATAAGCATTAAGTATCATAATTACCATAAAATAAAACGGTAGATAATTATCATAAAATCAATAAGTATCATAATACATAATTAACGTGTAAAAGTGCTTGTAAAAACCCACCCATAGAACCAAAACCATTTATCATTTACCCACAATTCAAATCCATTAGAGACTAAAATTCATGTAAATAAATCCAAACAAAAATAACGTGTTGGCTAAATTCGTTAACTTAATCAATTAACATACGCAATCACAATACCAATTTATCTATTTATCTGACAATTTATCCGACGACTAGTGACCCACTCATCAAACAGAAGGAACCATACCGAATACGCCCAATCCGTCGACTAGTGACTCACTCAACCATTAGAAACCATATCCATTCAAAATCCAGTGAAATCAGAAAGTACGCCCCTATAATAACAATCCCGAGTGAACAACCATATTTCATTTATCATTTACCAAGTGTGAAATAACCATAGTTCACCTATATCATAGCAATTACTAAGATAGAAATAATCATAACCAACAAATTATTTACGCTTACCTCGTGTTGCTTGTAAATTATCATAAAATAAAATAATTATGTTCAAATGTTGCTCATTCACATCCCTTATAGAGGCATATGGGAACGTAGCCATAAGTTATGGTAGCGAAAAAATATTTAAATTAGGAACATTAACACTATGAAATTGAAAATATTGCTTACATTTAAATTACCCAGAAATCACAACTCCAAGACACGATTTTGGCTAAACACATATCCCGCGCTATCAGAGAGTGGCCCTGATCAAGCACACGATAAGCTCAGCAATATTGTACAATATTTCGCGCTATGGTACTGCCAGAGAGTGGCCCTGGCCACGGACCCACACAAAACATTATACACATGTGTACCTACTTCATTGCACACCATCAGAGAGTTGCCCTGATCTAATGTGTGACACCCACACTAGTGCCCCGAAATTAAGTTCATTGGTTTCATTTAGGCAACTAGAACACATCTTGTGCTATCGGGAAGTCGCCCCGATCAAGCACACCATTCGTCCGGTCAGTATGTGCATTAATTCAGTATGTGTAAAGAAATTCAAAAATGAGAACATATTTTTTGCGTTCTTAATTTATTTGTCCAGCTGCCAATACTTTTGAAATACTACAGCCAATTTACGATAAATTGACTTTTATAGGGAAGTGCAATTATTTTGATTATTGAGTATGAATCATTAAAATCTACTAATAAAATCCATAATAAAAATAAAAATATTTTATGTGGTTCAAAGTTGTTATTTGTAAGTTGATACAAAAATGAAGGTAACTTTTTTATCCAAAAGTGGCTTCGTTGTCAGTCGTTCTTAATTACATGTCCACAACTGTATTTTGCAATATTAAATAAAACCTCATAATAATGAAGATAGAATCGGTAATATTTTAAAGTTTTTCGATAGAATTGAAGTTTAGTGTTCAAATGGTACTTTAGATTTATTACATTTGATGATGTCACGAAGCTCGAACTTATCCCCCTTAAAATGTGACGTAATTTATGGATGGCGCCTACCTGCCTCTCGACCAACCTTTGCCGACTGGTTTATTTTAAGCAATTTTCATATAGTTCCCACAAGAGAAAAGTGTAAGATGAACAAAATATTTCGAAATTCAGTTACACAGATCTCTGTTTAAAAAGGTCACAAAAGTGCAGTAAGTAGGTAACGTAGGCTAACGTTCCCAGTCGACCACTTTTCTACCTTATTACCAAGGTAATAAGAGCGAAAAGTGGGCGACCGGGAACGTTCGCGGGTGCACATTTGATGATTCGATAAAAGTGGGCAACCGGGAAAGTTCGCGGTTGAACATTTGACGATTCGATAAAAGCACTCATTAAATTAGTTTCTTTTACTACAATTATAAAATTATAATGCCTTTGAAGATAAATTAAACTTTTGTTTTCTTAGAACAGACTACCCACCTATGTTTTTAAAATAATTTGGACAAAACTTTGCAGGTGCCTTTTGTGAACCGCCTTAGATAAATTTCGAAAAATTGATGATTCATAAACGAAACTGAGGATTTATTTATCACACAGACAACCCTGTCGTGGGCTTGTTGGGGAAATAATTGTTGGGCTTGCTCTGATTGGATCCCACAATCCGTTCCCACTGCGTGAGATTCGTTGGGAATGTGAATAAAATTAATATTTTGCTCCGTTCCGATCTCATTTTGTGGGATTCGTTAGGAATGTGGATAAAATTAATATTGAATACAAACCAGTACCACAGTATAAATAAAAGAAGCAGCAGTATGTCTCGGCAGTGACCATGAAATAATTACCTACGGCCGCTCGGTAGATAAACACGCACTATGGTTGCCTGTTAACTATATCTCTTGGACGACGTAGGGACTTGATAATGCTATATTAAATTTTCATATATTATCTTTTAATTAGTACCTATATCTTTTTTTTTTCTTGAATTTTTTTTTTTCTTTCTTATTGTTTTGTTATTTTTTTTTTAAATGGATTACTGCGAACCTTGTAAGTTTTAATTTTTACCAGACTACGGTAAAGCCACAGGAAATGTATGATTTTGACAGGCTATGTATGTACTTACTATGTACGTTCATCTGTTCCTTCATAACTCCTAAATTACTCGTCGTATTTTGATAAATGAGATATCGTTGGAAGTGCCATGTTGTTCCACGGGTTATGTGATGGCTATATGACGTCTCAAAAAATCCAACATGGCGGCATATAAGTAGCGAATGCAAAGTGTCACCGAAAATAGATATATAATCCATTTATTCGGGTTAAAAAATAACATCATTTCTATACAAAAGTTTGTAGTGTGTATGTAGTGTATAGGTGATGTCAATGTCTGTTGTACCTATGTGTATGTAATCCATCCTATATAATCATGTGTATCCTAAAATAAAGAGTAAGTAGTATTATTTGGGCCGTCGTGACTATCATTACTCTCCACAAATACCTCCGACCTTACAAATTACATAAAAAGGCCCAGAAAAAGCCCGCAATGATATACATCACCTACCTATTTATATCAACTCAGCTTATCGCAGTCCACTGCTGGACATAGGCCTCTCTCAGGCTGCGCCACAACACCCTGTTCTCCGCCTTCCGCATCTAGTCTGTCCCAGCCACCTTCTCAAGGTCGTCGGTCCATCTAGGTGGGGAGCGTCCCACTACTAACTACGCTTGCTGATACGCGGTCTCCACTCCAGGACTCGTCTGCTCCACCCGCCATCGGTCCTTCGACAAACATGGCCAGCCCACTGCCATTTCAGTTTGCTTACTCTGCAGGCTATGTCAGTTACTCCGGTTCTTTTCCGGATAACTTCATTCCTGATTTTGTCCATCAAAGATACTCCAAGCATGCACTCCATAGCGCGCTGAGCGACCTTGAATTTGTAGACCAGACCAACTGTCAATGTCCACGTTTCGACACCGTATGTCGTAACGGGCAGGACGCACTGGTTGAAAACCTTTGTCTTTTAGGCTGTGCAGAATCTAATCTAACTGTTCCAGCGTCTCTGTCATTATGACGATGCCATCGGCAAAGCGCAGGCGTGAGATGTACTCGCCGTTCACGTTGATACCCTGTCCAGTCCAATCCAGCGTCTTGAAGACGTCCTACAACGCATTGGTAAACAGTTTCGGGGATATTACATCCCCCTGTCTCACCCCTCTGAGCAGCTGCATGGGGCTGGTTTTCTGATTCTGGATCTAGACAGTCATCGTTGCAGCGTCATACAGACATCTCAACACTTCAATGTAGCGCCAGTCAATTTGACATCGTTGCAGAGAGGCCAGAACTGCCCATATTTCGATGGAGTCGAAAGCTTTCCGTAGTCCACAAATGCCATACACAGCGACTGGTTGTACTCCTCGGTGTTCTGTACAATTTGCCGAACAGTATGGATGTGGTCTACGGTACTGAAGCCTTTTCGAAAACAGACTTGTTCTGGTGGCTGGAACTCGTCAAGTCTCCTAGCGAGACGGTTCGTGACATCCTCGAGAACAGCTTGTATACGTGGCTCAGAAGTAAGATGGGCCTATAGTTCTTCAGTAGGGTTTTCTCACCTTTTTTTGAAGAACAGAACCACCGCACCTCTGCTCCACGCCTCGGGCGTTGTACCCTCTTAGATGACGGAATTGAAAAGACTCGCAAGCTCTCTCAGGACTGGAGCCCCGTCCGCTTTAAGGAGCTCTGTCGTTACTCCGTCATCACCAGGTGCCTTGTTGTTCTTGAGCTGCTCGAGAGCCGCCCTAATCTCGCACTGGTCGACATTCGGGATGTGCTCCGTATAGTGGCGCGTTAATTCGGCTCGATGGCCATCTGCACTATGTGCCGCTGGTTTCGCCGTCCGCGTTAAGTATAAGTGGCCGTAAAATTCTTCGACTTCCTGGAGTATCTCGGAGTTCGAAGTCACGATTCTGCCATCCGCAATTCTTAGTTTCGTCAGACGGGACCTCCCTAAGTGTTGAGCGAACACTTTTGACCCTCGGTTTTGCTCATTCGCAACCTTAATGTCGCGGGTGTTGGAGCACCGAAGGTCGCGTCGCGTCAGCTTTCTAATTTTTAGGTTTAAGGCCCTTTTTTATCTGACGAACACAGCTGCGTGGATGGCAACTCTCGCTGACGAACACAGCAGCGTGGATGGCAACTCTCGTCTTTCACCGATTCGTGCACCGATCGCTTGGAAAAAGAGAGATACTCACCTACTAAGTACCTACTTGTCAAGGACGTTATGCTCGCTATGCTTCAGTAACTATACAACTTATACCTACATAACACAGAAATAAATAAAAACTAAAATTATTGTTATTCTAAGTTTACCTTGCCGATTGATTTGGTAATTTTAAAAATGATATTTCTGGGTTCGATATTGTTGAATTCAAACCAAGATTCAAACATCCATACAGTGAACATAGTCGATAACTTCGTGCCATCATTGTCATCATCATCAGCCTACAGCAGTCCACTGCTGGACACAGGCCTCTCCAATTGCACGCCATTCAGCTCAATTCCAGCCACCCTGCAAGATCGTCGCTCCACCTAGCCCGAGGGCGTCCTACATTACGATTGCTGATTCGCGGTCTCCACTCAAGAACACGTCTACCCAACGATCATCGGTTCTACGGCTAATTATGGCCGGCCCATTGCCACTTCACTTCGTGCCATATTTCACGTAAATAAATGTCGCACCTTCCGCGTCCGCACATAACTGGCCGTGCACTCGAAACTGTTGTGTACGGTAAGTACTTACACTGAAATTTCAAAACGCGTTTTCTATGAAGATAAACTACTGTAACTTTTTATACTGTGCCAGTCAGTATCTAGTGTCGCTGCAGTCTGTCCTAAGGCTTAATTTACATTGCCGCGGAACGGAATGGAGGCGGTTTCTTTTTGTACAAAGCATAATGAACTGTATGTCAATAGTGTAACGTACAAACTACTTAGCTACGATACGACCCAAATAACAGATCACGCGTTTTTGGGAGAATTCACGCGCATTCTCCGTAATTCTCGCAGTTACAAGCTCTTATCTAGTTTATACGTACGTTACACGATTGACATAAAGTTCATTTTGCTATGTACAATATCGTTACATAACCTCGCTTAAATTCCGTTTCGTGGCAATGGAAATTGAGCCATACGGTGCGTCACATTCACATGTCACATAATACCCGGTGCGTCACACTCACATGTCACATAATACCTATTCGTAGGATTCTATTTTGATGTATATTGTGCATCTCTAACCACTGCCAAAAAAATAGGCCGTCCATAGCATTACATACTTACATACGCCACTGACGATCCCACTTGTTTTTTTTTTTTTTTTGCGAAACCCAAGAGGTATTATTTTTCAATGGAGGCACTAAATAGAACATTTATTTAGGTAGGTCTATCTACTATCCCTACGTGAAATGTCAACAAAATCGGAGATTAGTATCGTATGTAGCGTGAGATGCCTTACGGCCCCCGAAACGATCAATAATAGCAATTGTCAATTTTTACGCAAATTGATCGTTAACCAAATGCAATTGGAGCGATTGACAATATTACTACAATATAAATTGATGGCAATTGATCAATTGCAATTGATCGTTTCGGCGCAGGTTTGCCGCTGCAGTTTGCGGTCGGCCCTCAGCGTCGCCGCGTCGCCTTGGGAATTGTACCTTTATAATCGGTACGACGACACCTTCACCACACCGGCGCGGCGCGGGCGCTGCCGCGTCGCAAGGCAACGTATCGTGTAGACGTGTGAATAATTGTTGAAGTGGTATTTGTTGTTATTTTACAATTTATGCCCGAAACTGTGACTATATAAGTCGATATTATTTTCTTTTTCATTTATTGTTTCACAGCAGGTGCAGGGATCATTTCGTACTCGGATCGGTTGGCACGAGGAATCGCTTCGGGAAAAAATATTAATCTTAACCACATTTCTAACGAATCCCACAAAGTGGGATCCGATTAGACTATGACTTTTGTTTCTATTCCTAGCAGTAAAACAGTATTTTAAAGTATACATGATTTTAATTGTTACAATAACAATAAAGACAAATTTATTTTATGATCGAGTTACTGCAGTTATATAAATAACTGGAGTAAACTGTCAGGAGTACACACGGCGGCACATCAAGTTAGACACCCTATATACCCATAACTACGCACCCAGCAATACAGATTTGGACTAATAAAGAAAGAAGAAACGACTGAGTATCGTGGCACCGGCCAATCGCAGCGTTTGCTGCGTTGCGTTTACGCACACAGATGCACTTTTTGGCCAACATTTTTTGCTAGTTTCGCTCGTGTTCAGTGTTCTGTAAGAATGGTTGTCTTGAATGAGGTTCTGTAATACGGGCCTTTGGTCTGTTGTCTATAATAATAATTGATTGTTAAATGTTAATAAGTACTTTACATTGGTTTAAAGTTGATTCAGCTTAATGTCTGTCCTTTTGCAAGTCATACATATAATTTATCTAACTATTTATTTACATAAAATTATTCTAGCGTGAGGATATTTCTGATACCTATTAGTAGCATAGATCAATAAACCATGTCAGATTTTATTTGCCATAGTTGATTAAGTACCTATAGAGGTGAATATTTTTTTATACCTATTGTGTTGATTAAAATGCTCACATTAAGACCTCGTTTACAAAAACGCGAGGCGTCGCGCGTCGCGTTGGGCGGCGCGGCGCGTACTAAATACAAACATATGGGTTGTATGAGAGCGTTTACGGAGAAGAGATTTTACACGCGTTTGCTTGAAATGCAGGCGGATCCCGCAGATGGCGTCTCACGCGACGTTTATCGCGACGGCGCACGCGGCGTTGCGGCCAGCTATTCCTGCAATTCTCCGTTTAAGGTAAAACGTAGCCGCACCCGCGGTGGGGCCCGCGGCGAGCAACATCATACATTGCTATATGTTTGTGTTTGCGCGTGAGATGACGTGCACCGCTGCACGCGCCGCCTGTATGTAAAGTGAAAAAACGTCCGACGCGCTGCGAGACGCCACGCCGCACGCGACGCGGGGCGACGCGCGTCGCGCTGCGCGGTGCGGGCTGCCGGCAGCACAAACATAAGGCGATGTATAGAGCGTTCAAGGAGACGCGTTTTTGCACGCGTTTGTTTGAATTCTAGCGTCGCATGTGGTGGGTGAAGCGACGGGCCACGCCGCGTAGGACGCGGCGGGTGACGCTGCGGGTTTCGCGGCGGTCGAAGCGGCGGCCAACGCGGCGGGTGATGCAGCAGCCATCTCCACGTGCCTTTCGATGTGTGTAGGAAGGGGAGAGAGAGGTGCGGTAAGTGGTAGCCGCGGGCGTGGCTGCTGACGACGCGGCAGGCACAGCGCTGGGTACAGCTATTAAACGAAACCACTAGTTAACATAATAATGTTTGTCTTTGCGCGTGAAATGACGCAGGCCACAGCACGCGCCGCCTGTCTGTGAACTGAAAAAACGTCCGCCGCGCCGCGAGACGCCAGCCGCACGCGCCGCGCGACGCCTCGCGTCTCCGTAAACGAGGCTGCAGTCTTGCAAAATTCACTCGCAGCGAATTAATTCCGCAACTTCGTATTTTTTTAAGCAAAAGTAATGAAATAGCATGAAATATTATTATTGCACATAAGTAACCATAATTTCATCTAGATGGATTATGTTAGGTAAATCAATCGTTCAAATCTAATCAATAGTTCAAACTCCAAACAGTCTAGGTTGATGTGTAGCCGTGTGTAAGTACCTACTATATTATAGCTGTCATTTTTTAAAACTTTACGGTCATATTATCTGTATTTTTTTTACTTCTTAGTTTACTCTCTTAAACATAATTCAAATATTTAACATTTTATATAAATCGATTACACAAAGCCATCACTATTACAAGAAATACATAAGGCAATTTATTTTTCAAAGTGATTCATCAGTTGATTTAGAATTAAAACCGCACATAGCCTGCATGCATAGCATGACCACCATAGAAACAGGTTTTGTCGACGGAAGAATAGACAAAATTACAGATTGTAGAAAGATTTCCAACGTCTATAGGCATGGCGATGTGTCATTTTGTCTATTTTTCCGTCCACAAAACCCGTTTCTATTGTGGTCACTGGTCATGCTACGCCTGCTGTACGCAAATTAATAAGTTCGACAACAGTTTTAACGATCTGAATTAATATCACTTAGTCCTGCCTCCTTAAAAGCTGTAGCGATTTCGAATCTAGCAAGCACTTGCATTCTTCTATTAGACAACCTTTTAAATACCTTAGAATATCCCAAAAAAAATAAGTCCACAGTGTCACACATTACTTCTGCTTTCTCGTTTTCACATGTTGAAGTTTCAACTTCTTTTTTAGGATGTGGAGTTTCTGCTAATGCAGAAGTGGGTGTCATTTTCACCGTTTCTTCTCTATTTTGTGTATCTGTAGGCGTATCATTAGTAGAAGAATTATAACTGTCTTCTTCATGAGCCAAAAACTGTGTCTCGTCCAAAGGATCTTGAGTCTCATCCGCAGGATTTTCTTCTAAAAAAGACAAAAATGGTCCCCAAGCATAGTTCCAATGTTTACGTTTCTTGCGAATATGGGGATGTTTAGCAATGCTTCGCTGTGTCCGTTTATATCTTGTGTACGTGGATCTTATAGTACTCCACTTAATCTTCAAAAACGATACTGAAAAATACATAGATGCATCAGATTAAAAAAAAATTAGACCTTAAAGATGGATAATTATGGGAAAGAGTAAGAGATATTCTCAGATCTTTTCCATATCATTTTTGTGGGAAATTGAACATTACATGACAAACCTATATGTAAATTAAGTAAAGCATGCTTTTTAACGAAGCACTTCTAAAACTAAACAGCTGTCGGTAGCTAGGTACCCATTTTGAAGCAGAAAGTGTCAGTGTGTTTTAAGGTTCCGTACCCAAAGTTAGTCAAACGGAACCCTATTACTAAGATTCCCCTGTCCGTCCGTCCGTCGGTCTGTCAGCGGGCTGTATCTCATGAACGTAGGTAATAGGTAGACAGTTGAAATCACAGATTGTGTATTTCTATTGCCGCTATAACATAAAATTATAAAAATTTAAGGAACGCATACAACAACGTGTTTTTAGGCCGAAATATTTGTATGTATATTGTACACACGGCTACTATCAAGCTATATATTTCCAGTTTAAGCTGATCTCGCATTGTATAGGATTTACATCCAATGAGAGGTCAGCTTATACTGGAAATATATAGCTGGTAATGTATAGCCGTAGGTATGATGATACGGAAACCTTCGTGTGCAACTCCGACTTGCATTTGCCCGGTTTTTTTTAATCACAAAATAGACATCAGAAACCGTTAGCTCAAACGACGACTCAGACCAACAGTCTGTTATGTAGCTTGAGGTTAAAATTATATTAATTTTTCTAGCCCATGAAGCAAATAAAATCTTATTTAAACTCTTTGATACAACATTGTTATTGTTAGAAAAAGCAAGTGAAGCTTTGGTTTCCTAAGAAAGCGATGAACGGTCACAAAATAACAGCAGGAGCTAGACCACTCAGTGTGGGAAAGAGATGGAGCTATACGTCCTGTATAGCTCCAACTCTTTCTCACACTGAAGTAACATTAAAATAAGACTGCTTTGAGGTGGTGGTTGGCCCCCTGTTCATACAAAGCGTGTTTTGACACCTTAATGTCAAATACTCCTTACTTTTGATAATGACAGATTTTTATGACGACTGTTAAAATTATCACGGAACCGCTTTTCTGGGAAACCAAAGCACAGGCTTAGGTACTTACTAGGTTGGTGCAACTCCTTTTGAATTTCCCGCCAAGCGAAACGTCGTTTTGCAGGGTCACGATAGTAAGGATGTGTTTTTTTATAGAGAAGAGGCCTTTTTTTGACCGCTTCAATTAGATGCTCAATCAATTTAATATCCATTTTGTTGAATTTCGCTAATAAAAACTTTATTGTGTGACAAAACCACGTGAGACTTGGTGACACGAGCGAACCAAACGCGAGCCCATGACAAAATGGCGGGCGGGCTGCGCGCAGTGTTGCCAACTGCTTTACAGAAAATGCGCTAAATCAACCGCGAAAATGCATAATATTATGTTTATTTCAAAAAAAGCACTAAATCTTTGAAAAGCATTGAAAATAAAACTGCATGTGTAAAAATGTACTAAAACCAAATTTTTATTCAAAACTAATCTATATATACTTAAATAAATACGAATAAAATGGATGTATGTGTTTGCAATGCCCAAATAACAACTTTTTACGAAATGCATAAGAAATTAGATACGGTACTTATAACAAAAAAGCAATCTTTAAAATTTTTGTCTGTCTGTATATCTGTTTGTTCCGGCCAATCTCCGAAACGGCAGGACCGATTTTGACGGTACTTTCACTGACAGGTAGCTGATGTTACGGGGAGTAACTTTGGCAATTATTATTTTAGAAAAGTTTTAGAAAGGTTCCGCGCAAAAAAAATAAAACCCAGGAAATTGTGAACAAAAAGTCAGATTTAAAAAATTCTTTTTGCAATTTGATAGCCCAATTCTCGAGAATAGTTATAGGCTATTTAACATCACACTACGAGCCTTAGTAGCCGAGCAAAAAGAAAAAAGTCAGAAAGAACACTAAGCGAAAACGAGAAATAGCGCGGGCGGGCGATGCAACGCGACGCCGACGAGTCGGGGAACGAGGGAGTTTTATTAAAATGTGGATGTTATTTTAGTATATTGTGTATCTTAAGACTTCCACTCGGACGAAGTCGTGGGGCACAGCTAGTAAATAATACACACATCAAAAAAAGTCTAAGCAACATGAACAGTTTTGAACTTTTGAACGATTTTTGCTATTGTAATATATTTATATTTCTTTTATAAATAATAACTAACCATTGTATGATGCATTAGTGACTAAAGCAACAAAATCCTTCATTCAATTGTTCATTTAATCACAATAATTAACAATATGTGTACCGTAACATACGTATTATAAAATAAAGTTAAAAGGAAATTAAACTGTTATGTTTTACAAAATTAAATAACGACATTTCTTTTAATTATTTGGTAATTCTATACAAAGTGTGACCGCCTCTGTTGTTTATTAAAACGATTTTCCATTGAATTTATAAGATTGCTTACCTGATCCTGCGGCAATCGCTCCCAATGGAATTTTTACAAGTCTTTCAGTTGTTGGGTTGTTGAAACTCCATCCAGGTTCTCTAGAACACGTCTCTGGAGCATGTCCCATGCGTGCTCGATGGGATTAAGGTCTGGCGATTGTGCAGGCCATGGCAATACCCGGAAGTTTTCTATTGCCGAGTAGGTACTCTCTGTTCCTCCAAGCTGTGTGCGAACGCGCATTGTCGTGCATCAGCGTGAAATCTGAGCCAAGACTTTATGCAAATGGCAAGGCCCAAGGACATCTTCAACGTAACTTTCAGCGTTCATGTTGCCATCTACAAAAACGAGCTCAGTTCGTCTATTTGTCATAATACCCGTCCATACCATCACTGTGGAGCCACTGTAAGGGCTTCCTGGACGCATCTCAGCCGTTCAGCATTTATACTTACTCGTAAGAGTATAAATGCTGAACTAAAAAAATAAAGTATCAATTAATAAAACATGCAGTGTCTGTAAATGATGCGTTTTGCTTAGACTTGTTTGATGTGTGTATAATAATCAAATGAAATCAAAGTCTCCATTACAATCGAAGTCAGAATCATCATCGCAGTTTGGGTTTGTGGTTATGGGTGTTACAGAATATTGGGAACTGGATGGGCCTGGTGTTGATTGATGACTTATTAATTTATACATGTCCTTAGAACCGACATTTTTAATAACTTTCTTTGGAATTTCGTAACTGAAGCAAGTTTTATTAGTCGCTTTTAAGCCAGTTCGAATATACAATACTGAATTAAGTGTATGAAGGCTCATTCTCTTCCGTTGCTTCATTTTTACTACGTTCATTTGGCTGAACATGCGTTCTATGTCGGCATTGAAAGTGCACTGGATAGCGCGCTAGGCACAGAAATCTATTTTTAAGCACTGACACAAAAGAAAATGCACCAGATCTAGTACGAAAGCACTAAGTTGGCAACACTGGCCGCGCGTAGTTAGACGGCGGCGGCGCAGCGTGGCAGTGCGCGGCGTCTACGTGCACGGTCGACGAGATCGTGCGGGAAAGGGATAGAATTATTATCAAATATCTACGAACAGGCAGGTCGCATTTCGTATCTAGAACAACTTGCTAGAAATAAAAACCTAGTTTTATTTTACTTCTGTGGTTTGGATGCGTGACGTTTGCTATGGTGATAACTGATAGATCACCCGGTGAATTGTCATGCTGGAAACTCTTCCGGAAGGTCTGGCTTGCGTCTTGCCGGAAGACTGCCGTGAGTCCTGCTAGAAGTATGCACCAGTGGCGCAGCTACAATTATCATTAGAGGGAAGCCGGAGAAAAATTGTTAAGTTCTCATAAACTCAAACAAAAATCTAGGTTTTTAATTTTATGCTGTATTAAACTGGTATTGAATATATTTAATTATGTAATGTGATGTGATACACAATTACACGTAAAGGCGGACCATTTAATTTGTAAATAGTAAACATTAAGAACAGTGGTTGTTCCGTAGGGAAGCCAATAGGAATCGGGTTGTATGGAGGCTACGTGTGAGCATTTTGTCGGTCCTTCCAGCAGTAGGGTGACCTTGAAATTGATATTGCGCTTGTCAGAAGTTTTCAACATTTGGTCAGTGCGTATTAAAATAAAACTAATATGTTTAGTAGTTTCATAATATTAATAACTAGCTGTTGCCCGCGGCTTCGCCCTCATGGATGTCAATACTTCCCTAATTGAATCGGATTTTGTTCACAATTTCATGGGTTTTAATTTTTTTGCAATATCAATCTGCCGAGCCTTTTCCCAACTATGTTGGGGTCGGCTTCCAGTCTAACCGGATGCAGCTGAATACCAGTATTTTACATGGAGCGACTGCCTATCTGACCTCCACAACCCAGTAACTGGGTAATATGATACTTCCTTGGTAAGACTGGTTGTCAGACTTTTCGGGCTTCTGACGACCCGTAACGACTGTCAAAGATCTACGAATGATAGCCGGGACCAACGGCTTAACGTGCTTTCCGAGGCACGGAGGAGTCTCGGTATGTAAAGATGGTCACCCATCCACAGACCAACCCCGGCAAGCGTAGCTTAACCTGGTGGATCGACCCGTGCGGCTGTTATTACTTAGCCACGAGCTCCTCGGTTTTAATTTTTTTGCACGGAACCATAATTACTTTTCTAAAATAAAAGTACCTTATGTTACTCCTTATAATATCAGCTACCTGTTAGTGAAAGTCCCGTTAAAATTGGTCCAGCCGTTTCGAATTTCATGGGTTTTAATTTTATTGCACGGAACCCTAATGCTTGTCTATACAAATAAATAAAATTGAAGGGTCTGTTTGTAATGTCAAAATAACAGCTTTTTACTAAATGCATATGAAAGTATATACGGTATCTACTTACAACAAAAACGCAAATTTTAACATTTTTGTCTATCCGTCTGTTTGTTCCGGCTAATCTCCGAAACGGCTGGACTAATTTTGACGGGACTTTCACTGGCATATAGCTGATGTTACGGCGGGTAACTTAGGCAACTTTTATTTTAGAAAAATAAATAGCGATCCGCGCTAAAAAATTAAAACCCATGAAATTGTGAACAAAAAGTTAGATTTAAAAAATTATTTTTGCATTTGATAGCCCAATTCTCGAGAATAGTTATAGGCTATTTAACACCACGCTACGACCCTTATGAGCTGAGCAAAAAGAAAAAAGTCAGAAAGAACGGTAAGCGAAAACGAAGTAATAGCGCGGGCGGGCGGTGCAATGCAACTGGTCGGGGGACGAGCGAGTTTTATTAAAATGTGGCTTTTATTTTAGTATATTGTGTATCTTACGACTTCCACGCGAACGATGTCGCGGGGCACAGTTAGTTCTAAAATAAGAGTACTCGAAGTGACTTCTTATAACATCAGTTATCTGCCAGTGAAAGTCCCGTCAAAATCGGTCCAGCCGTTTCAGAGATTATCCGGAACAAACACAGACAAAATTAAAAAAAAATGCTTTTTCGTTATAAGTATCGTATAAACTGTCATGCATTTAGTAAAAAGCTGTAATTTTGACATTACATACAGACAATTCAATTTTATTTATTTGTATAGATGTAACTATATGTAGATGAATAGATAATAATAGATGTATTCGTACTTAATAAATGACGAATTATTATTATAGGGGTACATTTATCTAACATTATTTTATTTATAGGAAAAAACTATAAATCTGTCACTTTGGTTTAATAAGCACTTAAATATTGCTTGTACCTAACAATTAATAAAATAGTAGTCAGTTACGTGGTACTCACAAAAAAAATGAAAATCAGGAAACTAAAAAAAAACTTGATTAGGCTGTAATACCGAAATGTTGATGACTCCGTGCGTTTCCGGTAGCCAGGCGTTGAAATAAGTCGCGCGAGCGTGAACTTGCTGCCCCCGTATATGCTCATGCGCCATCGTGTTTTGCAACCGATTTTTGTACAGTGTGAAAGAGACAAGACTCTTCTATTTTTTCGTGCAATTTTGAATATTGTACTGTATCTTATTACGGTACTGTGATCGGAAAAGTTTTCCATCCGGAAGTACTTTTGTCCTGCTGGCAGGACTCCGGGCGATCTATCATAACTTCGTAAGGCTTGAATATGGTTCTTAGCTTTTTCCTAAGAAAGCGGTGAACAACACTGAGTCACACAATAACGGCTGTCAAAATACAGAGCGTTTTTTGACACCTTAATGTCAACTTTTGATAATGACAGATTTTCATGACGGACGGCCGTTATAAATATTATTATCATGACGGAATCGCTTTCCTAGGAATCCGTAGCTTTATATTAAGAAATTCTTTCCTTCTGTATTTCATTAAGTATAGCCATACCAGTGGCGAAAGCACCATATAACACGATTCCTACCGGCTTCCCTTCGGAGGTTCGCATCAGCAACTGTACTGCTATTGAAAAATAGCACAGTCAATAGTGTCTACTATTGCCAAAAAAAGTTAAAACCGGCTTTGCTTCGGACGAATTCTTTCAATGGTAGGTAGGTACTTACAAATCTTAATAATTGCAGTCGTATTAATAAAAAATATAAATGAATTACCGTCCCTAAATACATACTTATCTACCTACCATAATTGTACAGAACCATAACTAGAGAAGTAATTCCTACGTGCCTTAAAAACCAACCTTAAGTGACTCCCATACGGTCTTAATTTATTTGAGCTTGTACGTCTATTTCTAGCAGCTGGTTTTCGTTAAACAGCCACGTGATTTCGTTCTCAGAGGCAAGATGGATAATATAAATGTAGATCTTGTGGCGATATAGCTAAAGTTTAGTTTTAAACAAAACAATGGTGCTCCATGAAGTTTTATTTCCTTATAGAAAACAATAATAAGCCGGTAGTCTGGTACCTAGCATTAATTAAATTATTGTCTTATTGCTTTCATTTACATAACATAATCAGCCTATATTGTTCCCACTACTGGAACACAAAAACAGGGCTCCTCTCTGTGAGAGTGAGTGAGCCATAAACCACCACGCGGGCCCAGTGCGGGTTGGCGGATGTCAGATCTTTGATTTTTTGCTTTTTTCCAAAAAAAAAAAACAACCGACTTCCAAAAAAAAACAAAAACACTACAAAGTGAAAAATAATTTTTATTTCGGAAGTCGGTATCTTAACCTGTATTTTAGTTTTTTACCACCTTCTTCCGAAATTAAAGGTTTTTTTTTTTTTATGAAAAAGTTTTTTATTTTTCACTTTTTAGTGGGTCGGCTTGTAATTTATCTAAGTTACAATAGCCTAATGTCAACTGCTCATCACCTTTTACACAATATTGCTTTTCCCGATGCAGGGACGTTAATTCTTGAGTTCTCCTGGTAGGTAAGTACCTACCAGGCACTATGCTGCTAGGTATGCATATGGTGAAGTGAAGTGGAGCTGATGGTGAAGTCACCATCAGCTCCACTTCACTTCACCATATGCATTGTGACGAGCATAAATTGCTAAGCAACCATAAATCGCAACCCGTGAAATACTTATTATTGAGTAGTTCCGGTGGCCATCTGTGGTCTTCATCATCAGTTCCACTTCACCAAATGATGCTTTCCGAGAGCAAATGCACGATTTAAGTACTATAAAAAATACCCAAACCGCTGTATCCCATCATCACATCCTGACCTGATGACAATGGGACTACCTGGGAAGTAGGGCAAAACTTGGCTAATTCGTGATATGCAGCTATTCGGTGATAGATAATTGTGTTTTATTACCAAGTTACTACTGACTTGATAAATGTACATTTTTCAATCATTATAGTATTTGCCACATTTTTAGATATAAGTTAGCAAAACTTATTTTGTCTACTATATCACAGTAAATTTAAAAAATAGTCTGATCAATGAATCGAATTTTACAAGTAAAAAACAAAACTATCACCGATTACCCAAGTTTTGCCCTATACCCTTTAAAAAAAAAGAATTTCCCATATCGGTCCAGCCATCTTCGAGTAATCGGGGGACATACAAAATAAAGATTTGACGAACTGAGAACCTCCTCCTTTTTTGAAGTCGGTTAAAAGTATAAAAGCACGGTCGTCTTTATTTGTACAGACGCCAGCACATCAAGCTACTACAATCTGTCAGATTTCTTTAATAGATTTTCAACTTTATCGCTGAAGCATTAGGTTCAAGGTTGATTGGGAAAATTTGACAGTTTCGGGTAGCTTGATGTGTTGGCATCTGTACCTACCTAAACAAATAATTTAAGAACATGAAGTACCTAGGTAAGTAGGTAATAAATTAAAATTATGAATCACGGTAGACCAGCGGCAGCGGCTGTTGTACCGACTAACGACCGAACCTACTAAGCTATCTATCACCAGATTTGGCATACTGGAGATAAAAAAACCTATCTATCTATGGTTTTAACCTCCCAATAATCTATAAGAAATTATGGAATCTTACCGGCCTGCCATAAGGACAGATAGAATTATACTGTCTACCATCAATAGCGATCTGTCTGCTACTGAAAATAGGTTATTGGGCTCGGCCGTAAGTGACTCAGGTACGATTATAGTTTGATTGGTACAGAACCGGAAATTGTGCGAGCCAGACTCGCTCTTGGCCAGTTTTACGACGTCATTGGACTTCATGTTCTACCCGCAAAAAAAAACACTGTCTATGCTAATTGCAGCATAATCTGTCCCAGAAATGTCATTTTTCTGTGACATAAACAGACATAAACGTTAAAATAACATGCGAAAATATTATTGTTAAATAACAATAATTCAAGGGAATCATATATGCGGAACTAATGCTTGCAAATTTTGAACATCCGTTAAATCAAATAATAACAAACCGCGACACATCACTTTTGATAACAGTCAAGCGATAAAATCCTAACACGTTGACATTCCGCTGTCAACAAAAACAACAATGAAAATTTGTAAGTTAAAGATAAACAATTATCTAGCGCGCAATACTTTACCGTGAAATAGGGAGGTAGGTATCTACTTACCTCCAAATTAACTGCGTCAACTGTCTCCAGAGGGTCGGTAGAGGGCGCTCGCATCAGGAACGAGAGGGCGTCGAAGTACTCCCAGCCACTACGAACCACTTGGCGTCGCTTTATTTTCCGCAACTCATTGTTGAACTGTGTGCGCAAATTGTGAATCTTCCTGCTCATCTCCTCCGATGTCGTCCCAAACATATCCGCCAGAAACTCTAATCTCGCCTGCCGCGCGTTCCGATCCCTAATCATCGGATTCTTTGTGTCCCACAACTCTTTACACTCCTTCTCCATAGTCTCGATCAACTTCATCGTGTTCTCAGAGTTCCAGTGAACCTTAAATTTCGCACTATCGAACTTCATATCTCGTCTCGAATACTCCCTCTCACTCTCAGAGTCCATTTCTATTTTTGGAGAATACATATCGAACGAATTTGAATTTGAATCCATCATGAATGTCACAATTGACGTTGTAATATCGAAAGCGCTCTAGCGAGACTGAGGGGCACGGCGGGCGAGAGCGGCGAGACCGGTGTCTGGCGGAACGGCAACGTCGCTTACGTAATAATAGCCGCGCGGCGTTGCGACTGTTGCGAGCCGGAACGATAGCGCGTGCATTTGCGTTGCACAGTACTGACTTCAAGGCGCTAAAGAGGCTAAAGAGCTGAACCATATAACCATATTAGTGACTATTAGCGCCGGTTGTATTAACAAAGGAAGTTTTGTTGGGGGTTTAGTCGGCACTGTTGAAAGTGGGCTAAGTAGATACAAACTATGATCAGAAAGTGAAAGCGCGAGGCGTACGAAACGGAGATGTGCCTTCGGAAATCTGATATTTATCGAGTAATACACGCATGAATACGAACACGACAAGTATGTACTAAAGTACATAACTAGGTACCTAGATGGATGTTTATGCTAGTCTTAGATGGATCGGTTAACAGCCTAGAGGACTCGATCGAAGTGAATATCATGCGAGAAATAAAGATTTAACGAGGAACACGTGCTGTATGAAAGTCATCAAAGCCGATCGTAAAATTGTGTCCTGTTTATAGTATAAGTAGCGTCTGTCTGTTGGTATTCATCGTTAGTCGACACATTCGACTATTGGAAGTTAGAAACGACGGTACCTACATACAATGTTTTTAAGATACAAAATAGACCGTACATAACTCATAACAGACAATAGTAGGTATACCTTGGATGCCACGAAGCAGAAGGTAACTTACGGCCGAACCCAATAACCTATCTATCACCAGTTTTGGCACACTGGAGATAGAAAAACCTATCTATCTATGGTTTTAACGTCCCATTAAATAATCTTTAAGAGATTATGGAATCTTACCGGCCTGTCATGGACAGATATAATTACACTGTCTACCATCAATAGCGATCTGTCTATTACTGATCAGTAATTGAACAGCTAGCTATCTAGGCAAATTATTAAAAAAAAATACCAGTAAGTTTGCACAAAAATTAACACAAACATCCAAACGGGACCACAAGCCCACAAATATTAAAATTAAAATCAGGCACCAATTATTCTAATTAACTTCGGAGAACGTCTACTTAGCATTTTATTAAATACCAAATTAAATTGCTATCACCTCAAACGAATGCCTATAATAATGTAAGATCAACAAAACAACTAACCACATTAAAAAACTCCGACTTCAACAAAACAAATAACGAACAACGTGAAAACACTGAAACGGGAAAATCCTTTTCAATAGGAAAACCACACTTCCACTGTAAAAGACAGCCATTTCCCTTTGAGCTCGTTCTCTCTTACCTTTTCATTTCACATTGATATCCGTGTAAAATTCCTACACAGGATGTAGCCGAGAACATTCCCGGGAAAGCGGGCAGCTCAATGGGTAGCTGCATTGACCAATTTAATAACAAATATCGGGACGGGGCCGGGAACGGGATAGGATACGACTAGGGCTGTCAATATTCATTTTGCAAGTAATTTATTATGAACGTGGCTTAGTATTTGGATGTTGATGATTTCAGTGTATTTGATAGGTACTTGTGATTAAGTTTGGTATAGGTACTGTTACTAGGCCAAATAATTGTGTGGTTTGCTCACAATACCTACATCTACAGCAAGGCATACCTAGATTTACGAACATTGTTGAGCTGAACTGTTCTATACTTCGATTTCTAAAAAGAGGAATTATTAGCAGTGATAGGAATAGGTAGTGCGCAATTTGCTTAAACTTCGAGGAAAGAAGTAACATGGAGTAGATAATACCTCCTCTAAAATCCCGGAATAATTTTAATGACGTTTAAATCCCGGTATTTAAAAACCACGAATTATTTATTGGACTTTATTTATAGATAGATAGAATACTCTTTACTATGTACACCATAAAAATTACATATATAAATGTGTGTGTGTGTTTGTAACCCTAAAAAATGTTATGATTTTTCAAATCAATAATTTGTAACTACAAATAAAGTCCGATAAAAAAATCGTGGTTTTTAAATCCCGGGATTTAAACGTCATTAAAATTATTCCGGGATTTTAGAGGAGGTATTATACACTCTATGTTACTTCCTTCCTCGAAGTTTAGGCAAATTAGTACTACCTATTCCTATCACTGATTATTAGTATAGGTACAGGGTGGATTTTTGAAATGGGTCAGTAAGGGCACGTACTAACCGTTGTAGCTACAGGACAAAATAAGGACAGTCTTGAAGACTGTCCTTATTTTTCTGAGAGGTCCCCATGAACAGATTTTGAAAAAAATGTACAGTCAGCAAAAAAATGGCCCATTTTCACAAAAACTTTTTTTGATGCCAATCGATCCTGTTTCTTATAAGGATCATAAAACTATCGGACTAACTGAGGTTTGAGTACTGGAACAGTCGGAGATCGCAAAAAAAAATCTCCCATACATTTCGTTCGAATTGAGATGCCCAACTTGCTTTTTTTTAACCGACTTCCAAAAAAGAGGACGTTCTATGTTGACTGTATGTATTTTGTTTTTTATGTACTTATGTCAATTGTGGACCGATTTGTTTTAAACGGGAAAATGAATAAAAAACATTTAAACTTCGAATTTCGAACGCGTTATAATTTTATTTAGGTTTGAGAACAGAATTTAGATGGTTTGTTGCTTGTGACTTCTGTAATTCTGAGAAAAATGTCCTTCAATAGTTTAGAACGTTTAGACTTTTATGGGAAAAGTATTGTAGTGTATTTTTTGCGATTTCTGACTTTTGTAGTGGCCAGTCCAATGCATTATAAAAAAGTAATTTGAAGTCTCATTTCCTACGAAATGTTTGGGAAAAGCTTTATGCGATTACTGACTTCTGGTAAGTACTCAAGCCTCAGTTGATCCAATAGTTTTTTTATCCATACAGAAACAGGATCGATTGGCACCAAAAAAAGTTTTTGTGAAAATGGCCCATTTTCTTGCTGACTGTACGTTTTTTTCAAAATCTGTGAATGGGGATCAAAATTTCTCAAAAAATTAAGGACACTCCTAAGACCGTTTTTCTGTAAGGTACTACCTACCTACACTACCTACCCTACTGCCTTGTCTCAAAAATCCACCCTGTATGTATTACAATTAAAACAATTTTAGACCCAAAAAAACTTTTTTGCAAAAAAAAGACCGACTTCTAAAAAAAAACACTACAAAGTGAAAAATAACTTTAATTTCCGAAGTCGGTGTCTTTGGATCTGTATTTTTGGTTTTTGCCATCGACTTCCGAAATTAAAGTTATTTTTCACTTTGTAGGTAGTGTTTTTTTTTTGGAGGTCGGTTGATCACTTTTTAGTGGATCGGTTTGTAATTTATCTAAGTTACAATAGCCTAATGTCAACTGCTCATCATCTTTCACAAAATATTGCTTAGCCCGATGCAAGGACGTTCATTGTTGAGGAGTTCTCCTGGTACTTCACCATCAGCTCCACTTCACCATATGCACTGTGACGAGCATAATTTGCTTATCAACCATTTTAAAGTAATCGAATCGCAACCCGTGAAATACTTATTATTGAGTAGTTCCGGTGGCCATCTGTGGTCTTCATCATCAGTTCCACTTCATCAAATGGTGCTTTCCGAGAGCAAATGAACAAGTTAAGTACTATAAAAATACCCTAATCTCTACAGGTGTGCCTATAATAATTGAAGAGTTCCCTCGATTTCTCCAGGACCCATCATCAGATCCTGGCCTGATAACAGTGGGACCACCTAGAAAGTATACCCTTTCAAACAAAAGAAGAATTATTCAAATCAGTCCAGCCGTCTTCGAGTAATCGGGGAACACACATTTGAGAACCTCCTCCTATTTTTGAAGTCGGTTAAAATAGGCGCGACAACGTTTGTTTCCCCTGTTTTTAATTAGAATGTTTTTAACATCAGCACATCTAAAATTCCTCCACAACATGCAAACGGGAGCATTATCCCGGAACAAAGGCGAAATTAAATGGGACTCGTTACAAGTGACCAGTTAAATGACAAATAAATACATGACACAAAGGGTTACAGCGAGGACCCGTCATTACTCGGGCACAGCCGCCAATAATTAAACGATTTCGGTGCCAAACATTCCGGGTTTAAAATTTTATGATTTTTGTTCTTTTGTGATTATACTACCATTTTATTTACGTTTATCAATTTTATTAACAAATCATTTTATGTTTTGAATGACTACCGTGATGACGATTAATGAAGAAGTATGGAGGAAAAAGACACGTTGCACTCACCGCAAATAAATTGGTATCCCAGGAGAATGATAATGATGATAATTTTGTGTTCTAAGTATTTTTTTTTTTTGTAAAGTAGGTAATAAAAAAATATATCACTACTAATTGATTAAATCACATAAATAGACACAACTCTTCCTCAAAACTACCTAAATAAGAGTAGCTGAAAAAGACTCCATACGCATACGGCCGAACCCAATAACCTATCTATCACCAGTTTTGGCACGCTGGAGATAGAAAAACCTATCTATCTATTGTTTTAACGTCCCAATAAATCTATTAGAGATTATGGAATCTTACCGGCCTGACATAAGGACAGATAGAATTATACTGTCTACTATCAATAGAGATCTGTCTATTACTGAAAATAGGTTGTTGGGTTCGGTCGTTAGTCTTTTTCAGCTAAGTACCTACTCTTTGAGAATCGGAAAGATGGTAAAATTATTCGCATGCTAAGTCTACCCTCAACTCAACATATTTATAAAAATCTTTAGTGGTAAGTTTGCAACACACTCCAATCGGGACACACAAACTCTCAGATTATAAAAAAGGCAGATAGACGTCACGGATCAATAATGCGCGACAGCACAACAAGAACACCTGCCTCTGTGTGCGTGTACGGTTGCCAGGATAATGAAAAAAATACCCATAATATTTCATTACTTATATTAAATAAATAATAAATAATTTATTGTCTCAGAAAAATCCACATCGTGACACTATAAAGGATCATGAACAACGATGTATGGAAATCCGTCTTAAGTTGAAACACAATAAATCTTTATTTATTATAGACTACGCTTTATATACTATTAAATAAAAGTGTTCATTTTCACACAAGTATCTGAGTTTTAAAGTAATTAAACAAATTCGGAGATAACCTAAAAATTATGTCTAAACTACTCGCAACTTATAAAATGACCACATATCAATCATGTAGGTACAAAACAACATTCTGATTTCTGGGTATCAAAAGTGAACAATTGACACATCGCCTTCTCATTACCACCGGCATCGGTTGATCAGAATCAAGCATCGACATGATTAGAATCTCAAGAGTTCTGAAACACAACACAAAAACATCCTGGCGTAATAAAACACAAATATGAAAACGTCCTGTCGTTAGTTACACGAAACACGCTAAGTTGTTTAAAACAAACACACCAACGAATTTCCGTAAGTATTACTATTTAAGTGGAGATATTAATCGCGGTGAGTATTCTCATTCGACACATAAACAGTAATGGCGGCTTCCGCAGGCGCCGGCTTAGGGATGGCGATCTAGAATCGATTTTATAGGTCAAGTAAATTGTTTTTTTTAATCGATCATAAACAATGAATTATAGATTTTTTTTATCGATTTTAGAAACTTGAAAACGAATTCCGATGTTTTTCCTGCGGATTGCAACTTTTAAGTTTTGATATCGATTATTTGACACATTTGACTAATTATGCTGGCAACACCAAAACGAATAAGTGATTATCTATAGTAAAGCTGTCGATGTAGAATAATGGCGGGAACAGATCTGTCAGAACTCAATTTATTGCTGAATCGATTCTTTCCTGCGATTCGGATAGATTTAAAAAACAATCTTGTTTAGGAATAATCGTCATCCCTACCGGTACGTCTGTCATCTGCCTTGACAGTTGCATCTGCGTGAGACGAAACACAAAAATAAATATTTTCACAACGGAACTATGAAATACATATACAGTACCTACGTTATAATTATGATATTACTAATTATTTAGCTATTTATGAGTTTAATATCATTTTTGTGATGTTTTTATGTAAAGGCTCATACTTACGTAACTCGTACAAATGACAGGAATGAAACGTCCATCATGACTATACGGAAATGTAGTACCTAGCAATCGCTAATTTACTGTTTATCTTAAAATCATAATTCCGGATACGAAAACAAAATTCCTGAAGTGAAAAGCTTGTAAAAAATAAGAAAATAATTTGTACATATATTAATTTGGTTTTCATACGTGCAACTTTTCAAGACTGCTTTTGGTCAATCTCCTTTGTGCTTCGGTGTATTTTTAGGTATACGTGTGTGAGGGATGAGAATGCAGTAAGTATATATGTATATAAATAAAATGGAAACTTAAGTGTTTCCATCTTGAAAGTATTATTTTATTAATTTTTTTTTTATACATACCTACAGTCTTAATACAGCTTCATGTTTATTTTGTACCAAGAAACCAGAAATGGTTTGTGTCGGTACTCACATTCGCTAAAACAACACTCCATAATCACTACTAACTAATAATAAGTAAATAATGTAGATACATGAATAATGGTATGGTTTGGTCATGTTGACCATCTAAACATACTCTTTTCAATTTTTGCCACTACATACCTACATCTTCTTTTAAATCGCACCATTGCCTTATCACATCATTCCTCAGCCTATCATTCACCACACATGCTTCATATACTTACATGCTTATTTCTGTGAAATTAATGTTTTTCCAGGAAAACCATTAAAACTTAAGCAGTATTGTGGTATTGATGCTCTAACGATATTCGTGACAGTTTTTGTTCTGGAATTTACAGAAAAACAGGAAACGAACATAGGAACAGTCTTGAAGACTTGCACAGAATTGGAACTGAAAAAGAAATTATGAAAAAGGAGGATGGACACGCTTTTGCAATGGATTGACTAAGACAAGTAGGTCAGATAGGTAAGGTATTTATTTTTTGGGTAGTGGAAAAACCGGGAGGGGACGCCCTTAGAAGGACGTTTAATGACGTTATTGGTGATGTTCTTCAGAAAGGCACGCTGCGTAGTAGGTCTCGCAACGCAACCGGCGTGGCGTCTTTCCAATTTATACAAGGCCAAAACGCAGCCATACGAAACTGCTCGCGTATACATTGTAACGTAATGCTATTTTTAAATCTGTGATTATTACAATGTATACACGAATTTGGCGTAGGTACTGCTCGTATAGCTTGTAACGTGGACATGTGCGTCCTGGTTCCAAACTATACAACATCACTTATGCCTGACAAGAGTTTTAAAGATATAGTTTAATAAAAAAGTTAGTCGTAAAAATACTAAATAGCCAAGTAACTGCGATCAACTTGAAAGTAGCGCTCGCCAGCCGCTCCGGCGGCACCGCTCGCTTCGCTCGCTCGGCTCGCGCGTGGTTGGTCACAGTTCTAACCTAACCCAACCTAAACCAATTGGTCAGAGTGCCCTACCTCCTGCTGAATGTCAATCAGTCGTAATCATAGATATTTTTTATTTCTATGCCCGTAATAAAAAAAAAGCCTCTATGTATTTCGGCTAAACGTTATATAGTACGCCGTATGTACAATTCAGCTGCGACATATACACGATTTGTCCATATGCGTACTGGCACTGTATATTATGGAATAAGGTAGTTAATTAGGTCACAACGAAGTATACGCGAGTATTTGCGTACTACTCTTGTATAGATTGGAAGACCTTAGTAAAAAAGTGATTTCCAATCAATACTACGCGATTAGTTTCACACGCTTGCGTTCTGGTCTTGTAAAGAATGGAAAGATGCACCGGCGTGCCTGTATGACCTGCATCCAAATTGCGTAACACAATATCAATCACAATCTGAATGATTTTGAAGCATATTGCTAATCCATTGCTTCATATGTTCGAAAAATTTGTCTGCTCAACAAGGTAAATAACGCAATGAACGTTGCTGCACAGTCAAAATGCAATCAATTTCTACTGTGTATTACGCAACTAGCCCGCAGACGTATGAATGTAGACAAATCAAAAGGAGCAGGTACCGTAAGGATCGTAGCAGGTGGCATTCTGTAGTTTCTGCCTACCCCCATGCGAAGAAGGCGTGAACTTATGTATGTGTATGTATCAGTGGCGCAGCTACAATTATCATTAGAGGGAAGCCGAAGAAAAAAATTGTTCATTTCTCATAAACTCAGACAAAAAACTGTAGGTTTTTAATCTTATGATGTATTAAACTGGTATTAAATATAATTATGTAATGTGATGTAATACACAGTTACACACACAGGTGTACCATATTATTTCGCAATAGTAGACATTAAGAAGAGTAGTTGCTCCGAGGGGAAGCCGATAGGAATCGGGTTGTATGAACGCTTCCCCCCTGGTTTGCATGACTAAGACTGTTGATGATACTGATATACCAGAAAGAAATTACAATTCGATCAAATGTTTAGTAGATAAGGGCACATGACTACACCCTAAAATATTTTAATCATAACAATAGCTCTGCTTCAGTCACAACCACAAACATCGGTCGAGTGCTTAATCAATTATTCCATTAACTTTGTATCCGCAATTAACTATCCAATGGCTACCGCGGTTTGGATACGTCAATAACACACGCGTTATTTTTGCGATCAAAATTGTTCTGTTATTAATAAATTAATTTAGCAACTGTTTTTTGACTATGTTTGGATTATTTTGGTAACTAGAGTAACAAAGAAAAGGAAAGAAAGAAAGAAAGAAAGGAAATACGTTTATTTGTGGCAAAAACATTAACAAAATATTAACATAACTGACAGATATACAAATGAATTGTACTACAATATTGGCTTGATTTTGATGAATGGATGAACTCTTTTTGTAGAAGAATAAGTGAACTAAACTGAAAAATAACAAATTCATATTATTATGAGCGGTGTATTGAATGAAAATGTTATTGAATTTCAACAAGCTGACAGGCAGTTTGGTTAATATTCTTACTGCAAAATTTTACAGTGTGTATTTTTTGCCTCGACATTCTGACGTTTCCGACAGTAGTCCTTAATAGTTTTAATAATACGGTATTGATGGTCGGACTTATCATTTAAAACATACGCTATGTTATTATCAAGTTAAACGACTTTTTTGTTTTGTCTTGGTGTGACATTCTATATTTTTTATAAATTTTCCGATATTTTATGCCCAAAAAAAATTAATAGGGACAATCCCACTAATTATTTTCCAAATCCTGGCCACTTATGCAATATCCCACATACCTAGTACTTACGTGCGGTTGTGACCCGTGCAATGATTAGGTATATCATGAGGACTGTTGTGTGTCTGAGTCTACCAATCAACTACAGTTAATTATATCGTGTGGACTGTTGTGTGTCTGAGTCTACCAATCAACTACAGTTAATTATATCGTGTGGACTGTTGTGTGTCTGAGTCTACCAATCAACTACAGTTAATTATATCGTGTGGACTGTTGTGTGTCTGAGTCTACCAATCAACTACAGTTAATTATATCGATGCCAACTACGCAGTTGTTCTACTGTTTACCAATTGTCATCGTTTATTAACTTGAAATGAAATGAAGTAATTTTTATTTCTGTAGTCTAGTTCTTTTAAGACACAATCACACGTCAATTTTTTGGTCAATATTTTAAAACTATATGGATTTCCTAGCTGACTGATTCCTGAGAAGAAATATGCCGAAATAAACTCAAAGGCCATGGTCTCTTTTAAAGTTGACACATTATAACGTTAAGGTAATTATTATGTGAGTCTAACAATGCAGGGCCGTGCCTGGAAGGGCCTTTTGAAGAAAGAGCCATTGCAGCTTTGAGTGAACCTGTTTTTCAGATCTATTAGTGTCACATGACGCTAATAAATCTGAAATTGACAGCATCATCATTTATGATGAATGTGTATTACAATGTCAGCTAGATGCGATAAGGACGGGAGGATGATGATGAATGACGGCAAGGCAGACACTTCATGATAAATACTTTAAAAAATCTCACAATAGGCAGCCAAAGCAGCTCTGTACCTAAGTTAAAGTCTGATAGGCAAACCAAACCGCATGAAGCTACCGAGTAACACCAAGTATATAGGCTGTAAAGGCTTGGACTATAAAATTATCTGGACAAAGCCTCGCTAACATTGACTGAAGCAAGGCTGTGAAAATGTGTGAGTGACATTATGTGACACTGACAGCGATAGGAATGTTGCCAGATAAAATCATTATACACTTAATGACAACTAACATTAACTGATACATAACATAACATCACGCCTTGTTTCCCCGAAGGGTTAGGCAGAGGTGTAGGTACCTATTATGGTACACCCACATTTCGCCAGTTATGTTTAAGTCCCATGTAATAGGGAGCGAGCCTATTGCCATCTACCGGGCACAAATCCAGACTCCGGGCTGCTACTGAGAAATTCCAGATAGAAAAACCCAATAACACTTTGCCCGACCTGGGAATCGAACCCAGGACCTCATGCTCAGCAGTAGCGCTTGCGACCACTAGACCAACGAGGCAGTCGAGTGAGACATTAACTGATCTCAACTAAAATAAAGCGTGTCTTTGATTTTACTATCAGTAACCATATTATCAGAATGTAATGTATCAAAGCAATAACATTTATTTTTACTCGGTCAATTAATTTGATCTGGATATTGTAGCGAAAAAAAATAAAAGGAAAAACACTGTTTCGCCGAAACACGTTTAATTTTGTTATTTAAAAAAAGATAGAACATTTTTTCTACTAAACTTTTTTCTATTTCGTTCGGTCGGTTCGGATCCGACCGAACTTCATTTGACGTTTGTTCAGCAAACTTCATTTTAACGTTTCAATCAATTATATTCAGGTCGAAACTGATATATTTACATGTCACTGGGGTGAATTCGCAAAAGTACTTTTGTTTACACTATGTTACAAACTACACTATGTTATCTTTAGGACCTTGAAATGTAGGTATTTTGTGCTTTAATTGTAATTTTGGGTATGTGACTTGGCTATCGCATTAGGTATGTTCAGACCTGTAATGATAGTTTAAAGGCATTTAAATAAATAAATAATAAACAAAAAAGTTCAGACCGTCAGATTTCAACTTTATTCCACGAATAAAAGTTATCGGTATCAGATAACTTTTACCTGAGGAATAAATATGGCGGTTTGACACATTTTCTATAGGTACAAAAGCTGTCAAAACGTCAAACATATTCCCCAGGTAAAAGTTATCTGACGATTGAAAAATCAGCCCTTAATAATTTAATAATATCATATTTATACTTAATATTTTGGAGTCCTAAAAATACCTAGCCTAGCTTCAGGGTGGGACTTGCGATGAATCGGTCTAAAACCCAACTACCGATCTGCCGATCTCCCTGAAGCGCAAACTCATCGACATGTGTATCCTGCTCGTCCTAACCTATGGTGCTCAATCCTGGTCGCTCACCGAGTCGCAAATGTTCCGCCCTGGAGTCTGCCACAGAGCGATGGAACGCAGCATCCTAGGCTTAAAAAGACAGGACAGAATTCGGAACACCACGCTGCGTTCCAAAACGGTTATAATGGACGCTGCCAAGCTAAAATGGGATTGGGCGGGTCACGTCAGCCGCATGCACGATGATCGCTGGGCAAAAGTCTCCACACAATGGGTGAAGATGGACGGCGCTGCCAAGGCCGGCCCAGAAGAGGTGGCGGGCGCGTACCGTGAGGCC
The DNA here is from genome assembly GCA_947568875.1 of Fissipunctia ypsillon. Lineage (NCBI taxonomy): Eukaryota > Metazoa > Arthropoda > Insecta > Lepidoptera > Noctuidae > Fissipunctia > Fissipunctia ypsillon. Next base: position 8,114,260 of record OX387654.1, read on the forward strand.
TGGTCCGAGGTGGCGCGGGAAAAGAGTTCCTGGAAAGACTTGGGGGAGGCCTTTGCCCAGCAGTGGGACAGTATAGGCTAAGTAAAAAAAAAATTGTCTAGTACTTAACTGCGATCAATTTGCATGTAGTGCACGCCGGACGCTGCTGCAGCACCGCTCGCTTCGCTCGCTCGGCTCGTGCGCGATGGTCACAGTTTAAACCTAACCTAACTCGTATGGTCGGGGTACCTTAGCTTCTTAAAATAACTGCGACCAACTCTGTGAGAAAAGACCAGAAACTCATTCAAATTTAAAAAAGTGTGCATCATTAGAAGGCCAGTAATGATTTTAGAGGTTCAGTTAATGTTTTCCCTTGTTTACTATCCTGTCCCCCTGGGGCGTGTGTGCGTACCTCAATGTTCTCTGTCAGCTTCCAGTCTATAAACATACCTATAAATTAACTACTACTGTTAGTTAATGACGCCCTGGTATCGTAATCGTTAATATCTTCCACTTAACTCATTAACTCTGGGTGTGAACTTATAAATACGGTGAATCAGTAGACAGCGCTTTACATTTTATTGTTGTGATGAATATTTATCGATAGTGACTATTACAAACTTTAACCCAACTACGACAAAAAAGCCAACTAGAAAGGTATTTAATAAGCAGGACATCAACATCGATTTTTTTTCTGTAATAGCCGGGGTAACCCGTAATCTGTACGATTTATGCCTTAATTTCATGACTTACATAGTAATGACGACTATTGTCTGTTGCTATGCAAAAGATGGAAAAAAACGATATCTTTGTTTTGTTTATACCTTTTCAGTTTTTTTTTTTTTATTTGAGATAGGTTTGCTCTTGACTCTAGTCTAGGTCAGAGGTGACAGGGACAAAGTCGACGATAGAGCGAGCTTACCCAGAAGAAGCCTGTTCACTCTCAATTTGAACAGATCGGGGTTGTATGCGTTCGGAAACACAGACGCAGGCAGGGAGTTCCACTCCTTTGGTGTGCGCATCACAAAAGACATTTGGAAATGCTTAGTGCGAATTGGTGGGATAGCAACTAGGTAAGGATGGTAACTTGCAGTGCGTCTAGATGTCCGCTGATAGAAGGGGGCCGGCGGAATGAGGTCGTGGAGTTCTTGAGCACACTCCCCGAAGTATAATCTGTAGAAGACCGACAAGCAGGCAACCTTGCGGCGATGAGCCAAGCTGTGAAGCTTGGCATCCACCAGTCTTACGTCGCCATTGAGCCTCTTAGCTCTGCGTTCCACAGAGTCAAGCGCGGCAAGTTGGTATTTGGCTGAGCCATCCCAAAGGTGGCTGCAATACTCCATGCAGGATCGGACTTGCGCTTTGTACAGAATTAAAAGCTGTCCAGGCGTAAAGTATCGCTATCGATCAGTTGGTGTTTTGTGTCGTATTTGGGTTTAAGTTTTTTAATAGTCACTAATATACCTAATGATAAATATTCATCATAATTTTTTTTTTTTTTTTTACTCTAATATTATTAACTGCAATTTTATTATTTCAATTAAACCAATACATAATATTTACATAATATATAAGCTAACAGACTTAAAATAATAATTATAATATGTACAAATGTAAAAAATATATATATATATATTATTATAGGGCATCAAAAAATTCGTCCGCATCGCTGTCAACAGGAAAAGTGCCCAAAAGGCTGGCAGCATTGCCACGTTGTATGGCGATGCTGATTCTTTGGCCAAAGAATAGGCCAGCCCTTTGGTCACGTGAAGACTTGAAGAGTCATCATAATTAAGTTTTTAACTTTCTTTTTTATTTCAATTATTTTGGGGTTTATGTATGTAAGTATACCTATATATGTATATGATGACCATACTAACAGCAACCCCTCTACTGAAACATGAAATATCACTTCTACCCCAAACATTTTCCAAAGACAAACTTTCACATTCAAATACTCGGAAAAGCAAAACTTTCACAAAACTCAAATAAATGCAAAGTTAAAAACTTTTACTGCGGGACTATTCAGTCCCACAAGTGTCGTATATTAATTAAAACGAGACGACGCGTCGCCACCCCCTCTCCCCTTGAGGGATACCCTGCACCCCCGCTACCCTCGTGTGCACGAAGGATAGCGAGGGAGAGTGCTGGATTAATATCTAAATAATGAGGATGATGCCACGCCCTCACTATTCGCAGCGATAGCAAAAAAATTGTATGAATTTAGAGTAGTTTTAAAAATTTATAAAATTTTAATCGACCTATCTACCTCGCCTTTTCAAACGCCAGCTATCTGCAAGTCTTCAGTTACCAAAGAAAAGAACACCCTCTCTTTTCTTATGCTTATCTTTAAGGCTTGACTGCCTCATTGGTCTAGTGGTCGCAAGCGCTACTGCTGAGCATGAGGTCCTAGGTTCGATTCCCAGGTCAGACAAAGTGTCATTAGGTTTTTCCATCTGTAACTCCCTGGGGCTCAGATTTGTGCCCGGTTGTTGGCAATAGGCTCGTCCCTTATTACGTGGGACTTAAACATATCTAGCAAAATGTGGGTGTACTATAGATACACCTCTACCTAACCATTCGGGGATTACAGGCGTGATGTTATGTTAGGTTATGTTTAAGGCTTTAAAGATGATTAATGGATCATGTGAGTTGGATACCTAAGCAGCAACTTCTTATGACGTTTATGCTGTGGCAATAAATAATTCGAATTAGATCATTACAGATTACAGAAATTCCTATTTTAGGAACTATGACAGCTTGAACAGTATAGTCAACCGCACATCAGTGGTAACAATTTCACATTGACAGCGCCTTTATGCCGTAGCAGTTAGAAGGTTTTCGTTCGTTGCCGACGGAACGTAATGTTGCCATTTCAATTATTATATGTATTTATAAAAACACTAGTAACTCGCCCCGGCTTCGCACGGGTCGCCCCATCGCTACCACAGGTTCACCCGCTGGGCTAATCTGAAGATTTCCTGAAAATTTCATCAAAATCGCTCCAGCCGTTTTGGAGTCCAAAAGCAACATACATACATACATACACACTTCGATTTTCATAGATATAGATAGACAGAAGATAGATTTAGAACTAAGTATTGTATTTATTTTATTTTGTTATTTTTATTACATTATATGCTGCACCGGTTGACGTCATCACGTCAACGCTGGCTGTCGCTGAAAACCAGCGCTAGGGCTCTGTCTCGCATAGGGTCGCAGCATTATGCTGAGCGATGGCCGCTTGCGTGGATGTGATGCATATTTTCTCCCAACTTGTTCGTTTCGTGTTTGTGTTCTTTCTTTGTCATATTTATCGCAAATAAACGTATTTTCTTTCTTTTTTCGTAGAGCAAATGTAACCACTGATATTCGCTTGCCTAACAGAAACGAATCTGATTAAACATACATACATAAACTCACGCATTCTTCCCATGGGGGTAGGCAGGAAATTCAGAACACCACCTGCTACGATCCTTACATAGGTACTCCTTTTGCTTCGCTTAAGTTTCTTACACCTGGTCATTCTCAATTACTGATTACAACATTTGTAAAATAATGTACTTTAGGATAATTCTCAACAAATCAGTTAAAATTCGTGGTCACTACTACAGCAGACCGCGCAATAGAATTTATGTAAAACTTATAAAGCAGAATATAAACGCAGTCTGCTACCAATCATGCCTTCCGTTTTTATTTATTTCCTTTTACCTTTTTTTTCCTTCTTTTTATTTAATAAAAAATAATAAAACCAAAAATTATTCCATCCTTTTTTGCAGACCGTCCCCAACCATATCTCTCGAGACAGCTCTCGACATCAGGGGCGAAGTCGAATCGAAGCGACGGCGGAAAAAATGTCGTTCCCAGTGATTTACCACCTGTCACCCTGCCTACCCAGCACCACTATCCGGAGGATAATGTTCACGCTTCGATTGATGAGCCCCGATATTGGATAGGGTTAGCTGTTAGCTCCGTCTTTATTGATGGTAGCGAATTGGTGTTGATAGAGAATGGATTTATCAGTAGATTTATGCAAGGTTCGATATTTGTCTTGGTCGCGTTATGTTTCTGACGTTTTTAGGGCAGTGATGTCTTAAATATATTAAAATGTTATTAGCTCGTTATTCTTGGGGAAGGCCTTGGGCTGATTATAATAATGATGATGATCGCCGTCATCCTCATGATAAGTTTATAAATTAGGTAGTGCAAGACCAGTCCCCAGGCCAGAGTAGTCTGGCAACCAGTCTTACCAAGGGGTATCGCACCTTATTACCCAGTAACTGGTTTGTGGAGGTCAGATAGGCAGTCGCTCCATGTAAAATACTGGTATTCAGCTGCATCCGGTTAGACTGGAAGCCGACCTCAACATAGTTGGGAAAAGGCTAAGCAGATGATGATGAAATTAGTGCAAGACGAGTGGAAGGCGTGGTCCTAACTCGCTACGATACCCGTTCTTGAAAGGTTGACCATCAATCATATCTTAAAGTAATTTCAAGGAGCCCGTTTACAAAGCAATCTGTCGGTTGGACGTCTATAATTTATCAAACACTTGACAACTTTATTCTTTCCATGTTCAGCTGCCATCTTTACTAATCTCAAAAAAAATATATACAGAATCAGAAATACAAGGAGCCATTCTAATCTAACATCAGAAGTAGAACTGTAAATCATTTAAGAAGATACAAGTAAATTAACAATCAGTATTATGTTTACACCTCTCGGCTTGCTGTACGAGTTGTATAGCCCCTAGGCAAAAGCGGCCCAGCTTATCACTAAACCTGATATGACACGTTATCGTTTGTACCACTTTATCCAGTAACTACGCAGATACACAGCCTGGGAAATCTTCTTGCAGTTTGCTGGCGAATTCCGTAGTTTATAAATAGATATTCTAATCAAATATATACATATGTCTTGACAATTCAAGCTGTGAACTCGTCGAAAATAATAGCATCCAACTGTTCGCCCCAATTTGCACGCACTCTATAAAGGCACAATGACTGGCGCGAGTGTGACGTCAGCTCTCACGCACACCAGCATAACAAAGTTGGCTTGTTTAGTTCTTTTGCAGCGCGACATTTATCTAGACATATACGTATATACGAGTATAAGCAAAGATTCTAAGGTTTATGCCCAGTTTCTGAAGTCCTCAGATTAACTCTTTTTAATCGAATTCAAAAAAGGAGGAGGTTCTCAATTTGGTTGTTTTTATTTTTTTTACCTCAGAACTCCGTCATTTATAAACCGAATTTTTTTTTTTATTTGAAAGGTATACTAATTCCAGATTGGTCCCATATCAATTTGTTCAAGTTCTGATGAGTGGTTTTTGAGTTAGCTTCAATACTACATATTTTTCCACTGAATGTAGGTATATTGACGATGTTATAATAATTTCCTGTCACTATTATTTACATTGCAAGTAGTGGTATGCGACTTAGTGTTGGGTAGGTATGCTAAAATGTGAAAAATAAAAAAAAATTGCAAAAAAATCAACCGTCTTCCAAAAAAACACTACAAAGTTAAAAATAACATTAATTTCGGAAGTCGGTGGCAAAAAACGAAAATACAAAACCACTGACTTCCGAAATTAAAGTTAGTATTCACTTTGTAGTGTCTTTTTGTGGAAGTCGGTTGTTTTTTCTTTGCAAAAAAGTTTTTTAGTATTTATGTCGAAGTTCCTCCTGAACTGTTTAGAAATGCAATGTGTCATGTTGACGAACCAATATCTGAAATAAAATCAGTCCACAAAATAAAGTGATGAAATTATTTTTTTTTAACCAACTTCAGAAACAGGAGGAGGATTTTTTTATGTGTGTTCCCCGATTACTCGAAGATGGCCGGACCGATTTGGAAAATTATTTTTTTGGTCATGATCTGATGATGGGATCCTGGAGAAATCGAGGGAACTCTTCAATATTATAGGCACACCCAGAGCGATTTGGGTATTTTTAAAGTACCTAACTTGTGCATTTGCCCTCGGAAAGCACCATTTGGTAAAGTGAAGTGGAACTGATGACGAAGACCACACATGCTAAGATGGCCACCGGAACAAATCAATAATAAATATTTCACGGATTGCGATTCGATAACTTTAAAATGATTGCTAAGCAATATAAGCTCGTCACAATGCATATGTTGAAGTACAATTAACTCCCAACAATTAACGTCCCTGCATCGGAAAAAGCAATGTTTGGTAAAAGATGATGAGCAGCTGTTGTCATTAGGCTATTGTAACTTAGATAAATATTACAAACCGACCCACTAAAAACCTAAAATACAGACTCAAAGATACCGACTTTAAAGTGATTTTTCACTGTAGTGTCTTTTTTTTTGGAAGTCGGTTTTTTTTTTTTTTTTTTGCAAAAATGTTTTCTAGGTAAAGAGAGAGCAGATAAGCCCTAGGCATATTAGTGTTGTACATTGCAATTTGCAATGCAAAGTCAGCTTTCTCTAGCTGATGAACCTACTTTCGCCAGTAGTAGGTACTACCTAGGTATCTACTGGCGTTGTTAATTGGTTAGTTAATTTTCATCTGTCTCAATCAATCTGCCGGCCTTGTCCCAACTATGCTGGGGTCGGCTTCCAGTCCAACCGGATACAGCTGAATACCAGCATTTTATATGTAGCGACTGCCTAACTGACTTCCGCAACCTACTTAGTAACACGACACCCCTTGGTAAGACTGGTTGTCAGACTTTTGGACTTCTGAGTACCCATAACGCCTGTCAAAGATCTACGACGTCAAGTAATAAGATTCTGAAACAACCGGTCTTGATATGTGCTGGATGAAGGTAGTTGGAAATAGTAATTATAGTCATCTTTGTCAAGCATGAAGAAAATAAATAGGTAAGACATCGTTAATGTGTTTCAAAGTAATTCAAATTAAGTATACCTACCTTGTCTACCTCATAATATTCTTTTACGACTTTTGGTAACAATTCTCAGTGACTTAAAACTTCATTAGGGTTGAACTTTCTAACAGTTACATAGACAAATGGACCTAAAGACTCCCTGCCATTTTTTATAGGTTTCTTAATTCATTCTGTTCCTCATTGTACAATGAATTTACATTCATAGTACCTAAATCAACCACTTCGTTGAATCATCAAACGAAAAGAATCAAAAACGTTTCGAACATAGATGGCGCTAGTTACACCGTCGAAACGCTTGAGGAAAACTCCAAGGTGACCAAAGGTCCTTGTTGTCCCTTGTTTTTTTATTTTTCCACTTAACAGTAAGTGTTATTAGTATTCTCAGAAGTTTTAATTTAGGTTTTAATTTATGTGAATAATTTAGTCTGCAGTTTTGAGATTTGTTTAATTTTTTTACTAGAATGTTCAAGAATCATTGTTAAAAAGTATCAGGTCGGAGCTATTCGAAACTTTCAACAACCCATAATCAGATTATCACATATCACAGATAATTTCATTATTTATGAGCACCCTCTACGAAATTCTTTCCCTAAAATGCCAAGTCCGAACCGCATACCTGTCGATCCTTGCCCGAAGTCGCAAAAAACACGAGCAATCTCGAAACACATTTTAATAGCCGTTATTTAGCCGACCGGTGACGGCACAAAGGCGGTTATTTATCGCACGCCCTCTCTCATTGCTTCGCCGAAGCACGCTTCAAAAACAACCTACATGCCCACCAAATTTTGGAAAACTAACCTTATCACCACGCGTTACAGTTACATTTTAATTAGCATTCAAAACGAATACGACGTTCAAATTCAAACACGCGAGACTAGTAATCATTCGATGTCCGATTCCAGTTTGTCTTATCGGTTTTGTTTCTCCATACGATTAGCAACCTTAAGCTTTCTTTGGCTAAGTTCAATTTGAGATTGTGTTTTCCACCGGAATAATATTCATGTTTCGTCTGGAAGTCCGATAATGAATCGGCGTCGGCGACGATCAACTTCGGTCGATTCGCACCGTTTTCATGTACGGTGTATTTCAAGACTCGGACGAGAATAAATTATAATTCGTGCCGCAATTAGAGATTGAGAAGTTTAATTTGTTTTCTGTCTTATTAGGATGATTGATCACTTAGTTGTTGGGAATTAAACAAGCCAAAGGAGACGTTAGAAGATAGTATCTTATCGTGTTTAATCTGAAAGATGTTATTATGAGACTATTCAAATAATAACAACATGGTGTGTATTATACAAAATGTTTTGAGCCAGCTGCTCATTACTTGATGTATGTTGTATTCCGTACTTTCCCATGAGTCTGCCTCTCTCTTTCTCTCTTCCTTTCCTTTCACTCCCGGCCAGGCGTATTATTCCCCTAATATTCTCACATGTAAAAGTCAAAAGACCAGTAAGCACTGTAAAGGTTTCGGGTTTCTGAGGTCCTCGATAAACTCTCAATAGTTATTAATTCGATAAAGTTATCAAATTTGGCCAAATTTCTTCCTTACTTAAATAAGTGTTCAGAAACAAGATATGGATTAATAGTACTATCGGATAAATACACTTCAGTTAATGAACCGTGGAAACTTGGGGTTAATAGTCATCTCGACATTTCAAGCTACATTGCTACACAAACACATGGCTTGTCCAGGTCACGCTTCCTACCCCAGTTTTTGCTTATCCTAGCTAAATTAAGATACCGAATGATTACAGGTTAAACGTGCTGCGAATAACTGGATATTGGCGTCTCCAGCGAAGGACCCTTTTAAAATCAGCACGAATAAAGAACAGGTTTATAACTGCTCTGTGAGCTACAGTTGATACAGCATCTGCGTCTTTAGGTGCGTCAACAACTGAATTATTAGACGTTAATAATTTACCAAATCGTTGAGCTCCTTAAGTTCTGAGTTGAGCTGCACGATTTCTGACAAATGTGTGCACTGAATTGACAGGTCCACTCAATCTGTTTGGTTCCTTCCTCAAAAGACTATGTTATGTCTGGACTTTAAAAGAGACTGTGACGTCTGAGTTTGTCTCGGCCTCTCTTTTCAGCGTAGTCAGATAGGAAAGGCTGATCTCATATAGTTTTTAAAATATGATTGACGTGTACCTATACGTGTTTTCACAAACCTACTTTCAGAAATAAAATCATTTATCATTTGACCATGCATTAAATTACTTCGTATTTCTTCATTACATTCCTCTTTTATTAAAAAGACATGGTAAAGTGAGGTGTAAGGTAGTAGTAACCAGATAAAACACTATCCGAAAAAAAAATAGAGACTCCCTTAAAAAAAGCAAATCATGATTGAAAAAGAAACTACAAACAAAATCCAATAGCATTATCGGATTATCCAACCTTTTCTGCTCCAAACAAGTCAAACGACCGTAACCCGTAAACAAACTAAACCGTAAACACATCACGGGAATCAGATCCCGTCGCATTTTTCACGTCTCTAAACGAAATAAATCCCCTCAAAGGCAGAAACCACAAAATAAAACAAAACACACGAGGTGCCAACATTATTTATTCACTACAAGGAGAAATCGGGGGCGGAAGCCGTGAAATTGAAAGAAAGCCGCGTGTAAAAAGCAAAGTAGGTACTATAGGTAAATGGTGAGGGAGAAGAAGAGATGAAAGGGAGTGAAGACAATCTCGAAATAACAGCGAATTTTAAGGAAAACAAGCAGTCGAGTTAACTTTTAACTCGTGGGCTGTTTGAAGTGGTTCAAAAGTAGGAGTAAAATTTATCTTTCATGTGTTTCATTTTTTTCTGGCTCGTTGCCAGGTAAGCTATTTTAAATGAACTCTTCGTGTCTTTATTGACAAGTGCAGCGGTCGCTCTATTCATAAGAGCCGAGATGTTTTAACACCTATATGTTTGGAATTGAGGGTGCAGGTTTTTTTTGCTGGGTGTTCATTATTCTTGAGTTTATTGCTGCCTTGATTAGATTCTTCCTCTCTTTATGGAATAGATAAGTATGTCCTTTATTTCTACACTTAGCTACTTACTATAAATTACAATGATCATTGTTCTAGCGTTAAGGTATACGTTTATCGTATTTCAAAAGCTACTACGGTCTATGCTACTATGATAAGGACACAACAAGATCTGGCACTCACAGGACAGCAATGCTGTTGAGCTATCTAGCGCAGATATTTTCAGTTCATCAGTCGTTGAGATTTGGAAGGTGGATCCAAATCAAATCTACACAATTCAATTGGTGAGCATATGGCATGTGCACAACTTCCAAATATAATTTTAGTTGCTTTATGTAGATTATCTTAGTAACACTGTCTTTTTGGCGTCTCTTGTACCTAACGTTAACAAAACGTCAATAATGTGAATTAAACAAAATTTTTGAGGGATTTAAGCACCCTGACTCATATGACAAAAGCTTGGCTGCGGTTATAACATATTAGCCAGACAGCTCAGTTAGTGTCTTACTTACGGTCCAGATGCAGGCTCTTCTGTTGCATACCAGTATTTTGTAAAACAATATGAAAAGCAATACAAACAAAATGCTCTTCGCGAAAATGCGATGTCGTTTTGCCTAACAATACAATCTCGCTGTTGTCTACCGCAATCTCAACAGAAAGGTCTTTCCCCAGAGTATTATGTTTTTGTCCAAGCCAGACGCCGTAGTCCCATATGCAAACATTTGTAAAATTTATACTTTGAAATAAAACTGATTTCAGAGCTGAGTGGGATATAAAGAAGACGATGTAGTGTTTACGATCTATTTTGTGTTTTATTGGTTCATACTATACGATAATGATATCGCGTAAAGTTTTTTAAAGCAATTTTTAAAGCCGTAGTCTAGAAATAGTGCAGCATAACTCTGCATGTCAAAACTTTTTGGTTCTTTATAATCAACCTTTTTTTCGTTTGTATTTGAGCCTGGTCGATTTTTATCTTTTTATTTCGTGATTCGAATTATTTTTCTTCTGACAGATGGGTCCCCATTTTTTTCTTAGTTGCAAAAGTTGAATCTATTGATACGGACCCAGTTTGTGGAAAATTATCGAGTTTTTTTCAAGTGAACCAGACTATCTCTGCCGTCCTATTAATACCTTATGGCAAAATTGTATTGAGAATGGTATATTAAGTATTATTCTAAGCATTCATCTTTATTTTTTCTGGATTGAACAGCTTTGAACAGGCCGCCTTTCGGCCTCCAGGTTTTGGCCTAAAATTACGCTGGACGTCCTTGGCCAACGTCGAGAGTTGGGTCGCATTTAGACCACTGAAGGTTTCACAAACAACGCCAGTTCCTGAACCTGCGACAATCTACAGTCTACGTCACCTCGCCGGACGCAATTACTTATGCCACAGTTTTTTTTTATGATAATTTTACGTACAAATTTAATAGTGTAGATAGTACGAGATTTTTTTAATTCATTAACTATTTAATTTTATTTGTAAAATGTGAGATACTTTGGTTCTCTAATTTTTTTATAACGATATGTTTTGGCAGCGTTACTTACTAGAGATTGCAATCGACTAGGTAGTACGTTTATTTTCTCGTTCGTTATTCGCGTACCTATCGGACCAAAGTTCTCTATTTTATTCCCTTCACACAAGACAACCTGCAACTTTTTTATACAATAATATTCATTTTTTTTTACCTTTTAATGTTATTTTTAATTTTTATTTTAAAAACTAAATTAAACGTAACGTAGCTGAAAAGTGAATTTTCCGTCTTTTTATTTTTTTTTTCGCTACAATAGGTACCTACGTTTGGATTTGTATTTTGTTTGAAATAATAACCGCAAAGTGGTTACATGGTTATAAATAGATATTTAAAGATCGTGTAGATAAGTATATACGTATACAACGTGTTCCTTTTGATATCCCATAACTCTAGGAGGTCATTGTATTCATCATTATGAACAACTTTCACTATAGGACCAAACCTGAAATCGCAAAAAAAAAAATTGCTGTTCCCTACATTCTTGTTCGCATAACTCGTCAAAATGTAGGAACACCTGATTGTTTTAGTGAGAACCCGCGTTAACTGATTTTTGTTTCGCAAGATTTTTTTGCCGCTATCATATCAGAATCAGAATCTTTATTTGTAAACATAGGTAGAGTTAAACAGTGTGTGAGATGTTATAACATCTATCTATGTCTGGTTATTTAATATCCTCCTTTTTGTTATTGTGCATATTACTAAGATTTTTTTTTTAATAAGTGTGTGTTTGCTTGTGTGATGCAAACACACAGATATGTGTGTGTTGGATTACATCAGAAGTGAAGTTATCCGGAAAATAACCAGAGTTACCGACATAGCTTGCAGAGTAAGTATATTAGGTAGCAGAGGTTTAGGTAAAGGTTAAAGCAAACACGCAATCAATCAAACAATTCAGCTTACAGCAGTCCACCGCCTCTCCCAGAGAGAGATGTTCGCAGCCTAGGAGAGACGGCCCGACAACCTTAAAAAGCCCTGGCGGGCGTCCCACATTACGCTTGTCGATACGCGGTCTCCACTCCAGGACTCGTCTGCTCCACCGGCCACCGGTCCTTCGACAAACATGACCAGAACACTGTCACTTCATCTTCTCATTAAGTGATTTTTATTGTAAATTTCTTTTGAGTAGGTAATAAAGATTCTTTATCCACAAATCCGGGACCACGACGTATTGACAGCAAGGTTTTGACTGATGGGTTAATGAGACACCTTTTAGGAATTTCAGACCAATCAAGTGATCGACATGAATCAATGAGAAACGTTAAAAGAACCCTAGACGACAAGGCAATGAATCAATTTGAAACTTTCAAAGGATGCAGACAACTTTGTACACAAGATTGTCATATAGAAAAACGTAAATCGATGCCGATAAAGTGAGCTTTCAGACTTGGACTATCAAGACCAAATAGCCTTTTTTTTGGATGGGAAATCATCAAATGACTTTTCCCGCTCTGGGCGTAGCGGGAGGGCGTGTCAGACTTTTACTGACTAAAACCCACCCATTTTCCTTCAGTTGCCTGTGCCAGGGCCACGGTAACTCTTTCGAACATCAACCCTAGCTGGCATCGGCCCTAGCAGACCCCTACAATAGTGCTGACATTTCTTTGAGGCGCGCGTGGAACACAACGCGCCGTCGACTCGGGCCTGGTCCTTACCGAAGACCAAATAGCCTGAGAATTTGAGCAAATAGGGGCTTGGATCCGGTTACATTTGCATGAACAATGCGATAAGAACAACGGCCTGCAGTCGTGTTGATTGATGTTAATGCGAAGATTAGCCGTTGATTTGCAGTTTTATTACTTCTTTGGGCAATATTAAAAAACTTCTTAATTGTGTACCTAAATGGAAAGTAATAATTACTATCTTTAAGGAGGCTATTTTTCCTGTATTGTGGCGATGGCACCTACTTATCATATATTTAGCCCAGTTTTTCGCAATACAGAAGAATTCATCAACTCCTCCTGGCAGCAGGTGTTGTGTTAGCGAATGCAGGCCGAGATAAAAGGGTGGGCTACATTTTGGTATGATATTTGTTAGAGTTTCTACTTGGGTATATACACTAATTGTATGTTAGAAACCGAACTTCAAGCAAATTGCAATAGGATTACATGATTTTTGATTTCGCTGCGCAGTTTAAGACTATTTTTTACCGACTACAAAAAACAGGAGGAGGTAATCAATGCGGTTGTATTTTTTTTTTTAATGTTTGTTACCTCAGTACTCCGTCATTTATTAACCGATTTGGATAATTATTTTTTTATTTGAAAGGACATACTTTCAGATAAGTCCCATTTTTATCAAAATCCTGTTCTGATGATAGGATTCATGAGGAATTGAGGGAACTCCTCAAATATTATAGGCAAACACAGTGATTTTATTATTTTCATCAACAGATCAAGAGTTTGCATTCAGAAAGTATCATTTGGTGAAGTGGAACTGACGAAGAAGATCCCAGATGGCCACGGGTACTCCTCAATGATAATTATTTCACGGGTGGCGATAAGAAATCTCGATTAAGATAGTTAAGCGACTATGACGAAGCAAATTTAAATAAATGCTTCTGATGAAAATGGTACCATTGAACTGATCTGATCATGGAGCCGGAAGGTAGGACTGGAACTCCGTAATAAAGCAACGTATCCTAGCCGTGTTTGGGGCTTATTGGATTTGTCATGAGATGCACTCTGGCTATAAATGATTTAACCGACTTCAAAAAAGAAGGAGGCTCTCAGTTCGTCGGAATCTTTTTCTTATGTGTTCCCCGATTACTCGAAGACGGCTGGAGCGATTAGGAAAATTCTTTTTTTGTTTGAAAGGGTGTACTTTCCAGGTGGTCCCAGTGTCATCAGGTCAGGATCTGATGATGGGACCCTTGAGAAATCTAGGGAACTCTTCAATATTATAGGCACACCTAGAGCGATTTGGGTATTTTTATAGTAGGTACCTAACTTGTGCATTTGCTGTCGGAAAGCACCATTTGGTGAAGTGAAACTGATGACGAAGACCACACATGCTAAGATGGCCACCGGAACAAATCAATAATAAGTATTTCACGGATTGCGATTCGATTACTTTAAAATGATTGCTAAGCAATATAAGCTCGTCACAGTGCATATGGTGGAGTGGAGCTGATGGTGAAGTACCAGGAGAACTCCTCAACAATTAACGTCCCTGCATCGGGAAAAGCAATTTAGTAAAAGGTGATGAGCAGTTGTCATTAGGCTATTGTAACTTAGATAAATTACAAACCGACCCGCTAAAAAGTGAAAAATAAAAACTTTTTGCAAAAAAAAAACAACCGACTTCCAAAACAAACTCTAGGTACAAAGTGAAAAATAACTTTAATTTCGCAAGTCTGTGGCTAAAACCTAAAATACAGATTTAAAGACACTAACTTCCGAAATTAATTTTTCACTTTGTCGTGTTTGTTTTGGAAATCGGTTGTTTTTTTTTTTTTCAAATAAGTTTTATTAGGTATAGGTATTTAAGTACCTGTAATGATCACAATATCTGACGGTGTTCTGCTTACGATTTAAGGATCACACAGACAGGCGCGACGCGATGGTGCGATGCGATTCTGGTATAACAATTTCCATGAAGTTTTCATAGACATTGTTTTACTAGTCGCGTCGCGTTCGTCTGTGGCAGCGTTTAACTATTCATTTATCTGTCCCTTTATTTAAACGAGGCTTCCGAACCGTTAAAATAAAAACCAAAGCTGCAGACTAGTAGCTTGTAAGACCAAACAGTCCAGGCTATAATGCCCTACAAAGCTTAAGGGGCTCCTTCAAACAGGCGTGACTCGCGACGCAAAGCGCGTGCGACACAAAAGCACCGCTCGTCGTGCGACACGCGGTGCCTTTGTGTCGCGTCGCGTGTCGCGCCTGTTTGTAGGAGCCTTTAAACCCCTATGTTGGCGGTATAAATTTATTCAAAGACTATTGTCAAACTAAAGGTACCAAACGGAAATCAATAAATTAAACTTCTCTATCTTCCCATAACCATTTAATACGAGATAAACTAAATTGCTCATTAATTTACTTATTAGCTGAAGAGATAAGATAGGATACATTAAATCAACTGTACATAAATTAGCCACGCGCATAATCTTAATTTACTAATACCATTACAAAACCATGTCTATTAATCTCACATCAAACGCGTAGGCAACATTGAGGTCACCCATCCTCCAATAGGGTAAGCAGAAACTAAAGTTTACAATCCTTCAACGTTCATACATCTCAAACTCGTATCGAAGTTTAAAAATAGAACGTTGAGAGCTCATCAGTAGTCTGCGCGCGCGCCGACGCGAACCTTCGGGGGAACAATAACTAGCTGTTCGGCCGCCGGTGTCGAAACACGAGGTCGCACGAAGGTGAGCCGAGTGCTAACACCACGATCACGACATACGCACACATTGACAGATGCATATATTTATAACAACCAGATTATTAGACCCCTGAATTTCTCCCACCCTCCTCTTATTAGTCCCTTTTTGCGTACAGTTGCGGGGGACACGATAGGTCATCTTACACTGGCTACGCAGTCTATATGTGTGGTATTTACGTATAGCCCCGTTTGTGTATGTACATTGTAACGTCACACACAGACATAGCCTCGGCACGCAAAAGCAAAACACGCTGTCGAAAATTGTATGTATGGTCAGCAAACAGAGTTGTTTGTTTGATTTTCTTTAAAATACGTTTCATTTACTTTAATCGTTTTACCTCCGGTGAGGTTAAATTGGTTGGATGAGAGAAATATTGTAAAACTGTTGTTGCAGTTCAGTAGCTCTTGATAAAGAAAAGCTACAGAATACAAACCAGTCTAAATTTGCACCTAAACCAAAATAAACAAATTCTGAATAAAGGATTACTTTTAGATTCAGTAGTTTACTATCAACTTTGCATTGAAACTGCATTGCATCTATGTTTACTTGTAGGTAGGGCAAAACTTGGGTAATCGGTGATAGTTTTGTTTTTTACTTGTAAAATTCGATTCATTGATCAGACTATTTTTTAAATTTACTGTGATATAGTAGACAAAATAAGTTTTGCTAACTTATATCTAAAAATGTGGCAAATACTATAATGATTGAAAAATGTACATTTATCAAGTCAGTAGTAACTTGGTAATAAAACACAATTATCTATCACCGAATAGCTGCATATCACGAATTAGCCAAGTTTTGCCCTAGACGAAACAATCCTGCACCCTAATTGTATAACTCACTTACAGTAGGAATCGGTTACATTTTGACAGTTCAACAACATTCATTGCGTTATTTACGTTGTTGAGCAGATAAATTTTTCCAACATATGAAGCAATGGATTAGCAATATGCATCAAAATCATTCAGATTGTGGTTGTGATTCAGATTGTGTTACGCAATTAGGGTGCTGGTACATAGATATTAGAAAGTTTTAGTTACTATTACAATGACGATTTAATCTTCTCTGCCTATTTTAGGGTCATCTTCTCATCATCAACTGATCTGGATCTTCGATTTTTCCATTATTTTCCTACCAACATTAGAACGATCCACCTACCTTGGAGAAGCAAATCAACTGTAAACGTTATCATCAGACGTTCTCTGCTGGTCATAGACCTCACCCTTTGCAAGCTTTGGACTTCGATTCTCATTCACCAGCCACCAAATTGTCATGAAGTGAAAACATCAACGAGTGCACAACTAGATGGGTACCTTTATACAATAATAGCAATACTAAAATAAATACCCATAATAACACAAATGAGTTAGTTCATAAAAAAATCCAACGTCACATTAAATGTTTTATTAAAACTTGTATGCTATCGGTCCTCCCCAGCGGGCTCAATAGGGCGTCATTTGCATTGGTAATGTGACCGCTTGCGTATTGGTAAACAGAGTGATTTACCGCGCCTTGCCGCGACTCGCGACAACCGCGCCGCCGCGCGCTCTGTCATAACACTCTCGACGATCAATCACGTTTGTGTGGTCTGAAGCTTTTCATGTAGTGTTCTTATTATTATGTATTTAGGTAGATTGTAGCTGTACGTTTTATTGAACAGGAAAAGGGCATTTTGTACAAGTGCCTACACATTTATCATAAGCCCATCGTGCACTCAAAGCTGTCAACTATCTCTATGAACGCCTTTTATTTTTTTAAGCAAAGGAAAAGATAGA
This sequence comes from Fissipunctia ypsillon, assembly GCA_947568875.1. Classification (NCBI taxonomy): domain Eukaryota; kingdom Metazoa; phylum Arthropoda; class Insecta; order Lepidoptera; family Noctuidae; genus Fissipunctia; species Fissipunctia ypsillon. The sequence continues at coordinate 8,131,793 of OX387654.1, forward strand.
TTGTTCTTCTGTTTTCTACACACTATGCACAAAATTACGTCAATTTATTTAAATAACATTTGTACATTGGGAACAGAACACCGCTTGCTTACAAGTATTGTATTTTTGCTTAAAAAAAATCTACAATCTACAAGGTGCTGTTTTTTGTGTTATATGAAAGATACGATGAAAAACAATTCAGTTTAGCATAGAAAACAACTCTTCTGTCTAGACTACCTGTAATCATTACACACTCATGTTATTTAATTAATTACTGTCGTCATTTGCAATGGTAATGTGGCCGCTTGTGTATTGGTAAACTGTGTGAATTATCGCGCCTTGCCGCGACTCGCGACCACCGAGCCGTTCGGTCATAATACCAAGTTTACGTCGTTTATAGTTTTTCACGTAATATTAGTTATTTAATCTAGTCGTTCCAGTATAAAGAACTTGTAGATTTTTCATTAGTTTTAGGAAATAATAACGCAATTTATTTTTTGATGCTGGGCAACACTCTTTCACACTAATTACTTACTTGATACAGACATGAAGTTTAACTAGCTGTGTCTTTGACACTAACATTAAAAAAAATTACTTTTGCAGACGAAAACCACCTTTGTCTTTTCTCGAGTACCGAACTGGAGAACCGACTTACAGCCAAACATTTAATAAAATATACCTACTTATTAAAAAACAAACAAAAAGATTAACCAACAGGCAACATTATCAAGGCTATTTTCTTCATAGACTTCCCTGGCTCGTAATACGTTAATTAATAAATTACGTCGATATTTGCATTGGTAAACACATTGATTTACCGCGCCTCGCCGCGAGTCGCGACAACCGCGCGGCTTGTAGTGTCGTGTCATACTTACAACACGGCCGATCAATCATGTCGCGGTTTGTGTGGTCTGTTTCACATTTAGAGCTTGGGAAAATATCAAATCTTCTCTCTCATAACTTGGTATGGCTTACTTAAAATGAACTGTGTAAGTATGGGAAAATGTTTGTTGTTATCAAAATGGTTGTCTTAAAAATACCAAAAAAACCCACCTTGGTTTTACCTATTTTTAAATATGAATAAATTAAAGAAACTATTAAATAGTGTACTGTGTTCATTGATCTAGTTGATATAATGATTAATAAATATGTTAAAAATATTGTAGGGTTGATATAGACTTTTTGAGATAATTAACAACAGTCTAATATTATCTTAATAGTGGTTCTGTTAGTAAGAGCACCTAGTAACACCACTACTCTTTCTAGTATTTAGTAAATTATAAATAAAACAAAACAAAAACAAAAATGATTTATTGGCATATAACAAATAGTACACAAATTCTAGAATTCTCTGACTCCAGGGGGCCACCCACCACCTCTTAAAGCAGTATTAAGAGATGGAGCTAGACGTCCTGTATAGCTCCGTCTCTTTCTCACACTGAAGTAACATTAAAATAATACTGCTTTAAGAGGTGGTGGTTGGCCCCCTGTGCTAGTTATAAACTGTTTGCACGAGTCAGTGTCCTCCACAACCTCCTAGTATTAGTTCCTATTTCATAATTTTACAAGCTTATTTTTCTCAGCTCGTTTCGTAAATCAAATATTGATAGACCGATTACGTATTGCGATCATAACTGGCGTTCATCCGCATTCTTCGTCTATTCCATTTATTTATAGCTTATAGCTAGAAACCAGACCGCGTATTGTATAGGTAATTCATACATAAAAAAATACGGCCAAGTGCGAGTCGGATTCGCACATGAACGGTTCCGAACCACCGTACAATATTTAACACTACATATTAAAAAAAATTGCTCAGTATAAAAAACACGTTTCTTGTATGGGGACCTCGGCATGGGATAGCGGCAATAGAAATACACAATCTGTGAAAGTTTCAACTGTCTACCTAGTACTGTTCATGAGATACAGCCTGCTGACAGACAGAAGGACAGATAGCGGAGGCTTAGCACCTACTAGGATTCCGTTTTTCGTTTAGCACCCTTTGGGTACGGAACTCTTAAAAAACATAAACCAAAATATTATTGCAGAAACGATAACTTTTTAACTGTAAATCGTTTGGAGGTGATATTTTTCGTAGTATAATAATCAGCTATAGAAACTGATAGATACTTACTTTTAAATGGGAAAATTGAATAGGAATTATTTGGGGCCTCAGTTACGTATCTTAGCAATTGTCGGCTATTTTAAATTAAACTCAGTTGCGATCGGTTTCATACTCTTAGCAAACAAAGGTTTGGGTAGAAACTTTCAATTCGTCGTTCTTTTTATTTACCAACAATCAATACCTACAGCTGAGAATGGGCTGCTGAATGAATGTGGGTTATTATAACAATAATAACCCACTTTTGTATGCTAAATTACAGAATTTTATTCACTAACTAAAAGAAAACATCCCTGTAGGTAAGTACAACAAGATGGATTTTCGCAGTTAACATTCTGCACAAACTGTTTAACGCCACAGCTTTTTTTTTTTTGTGTATGGGAAATCATCAAATGTCTTCTCCCGCTCTGGGCGGAGCGGGAGGGCGTGTCAGACTTTTACTGACCAAAACCCACCCGTGTTCCTTCTGCTGCCTGTGCCGGGGCCACGGTAACTCTTTCGAACATCCCGTAACCACGCCACAGCTTAAGGGAGAAGCGCTAAGGTAGCCCGCAAAATTCAAATTTTCTTACGATTTTTGCAATTTGCAGCTCAGTGTATGTTGATTAAAGTATGATACGCAACCATAACAAATATGTATTTAAAGAATTATAACATTAGAATCAGTAATGACTGATGACTGGTGATGTTGATGACTTTAATGATTATAATTCTGTAAATACATATTTGTTACAGTCGCGAATCATATTTTAATCACTAAACAACCTAATACTGATCTGAAAATTGCAAAAAACATAAGAAATTTTGAATTTCGCGGGCTACCCTGGCGCTTTCGCCTTAACAGGTAACATAGCGGGCTAAAGAAGCCCCATGCAAGTGAAGAAACGATGAAGCAAGTTTATTGGGCACAGTAAAGGGAAACACTTCATCAAAATTGAAAATTAATCTATACAAATAAATAAAATTTAAGTGTCTGTTTGTAATGTCAAAATAACAGCTTTTTACTAAATGCCTACGAAAGTACGTATATATACTACTTATAACGAAAATACAATTTATTTTAATTTTTGTCTGTCTGTCTGTCTGTTTGTTCCGGCTAATCTCCGAAACGGCTGGACCGATTTTGACAGGACTTTCACTGTCAGACAGCTGATGTTACAAGGAGTAACTTAGGCAAATTTTTATTTTACAAAATAATTAGGGTTCCGCGCAAAACAATTAAAACCCACGCAAAAATAATAACTCCGGAATTATCAGTCATATTTGAAAAATTCTTTTTGCATTTGGTGGCTCAATTCTCGAGGGTGGTTATAGCCTATTTAACATCACGCTATGACCCTTAAGAGCCGAGAAAAACGAAAAAAAAATCAGAAAGAACGCTAACTGAAAACAAAGTAATAGCGCGGGGGGCGATGCAACGCCCGCCCGCGTTAAAAAAAAGTCAGCTGTTCCCTACATTTTGACGAGTTATGCGAACATAAATGTACTGAACAGCTGATTTTTTTTCGCGATTTCAGGTTTGGTCCCACAGTAAAAGTTGTTCATAATGATGAGCACAATGACCCCTTAAGAGGTTTTGCGCATTTAACGTTACACGTTGTATATCCGGTATAAGTCCTGTTATTCAGAAATGGAAAGGTGTTTATGAAAAACGTTTCTTCTGAACGAAGCCGCAAACACAACTACCTGAGTAGATTCCTGAAAGTATTTATAAATTACCCATCCTATTGCTGAACATCCCACGCTTTTATGACATAGTATTGATTATTGCTTCCCACTCGGTCAAGGCTTTTTTCGTTTATTACCTACTTTCTTATTTTTTGCAGTGTTTCCCAATAAATGGGGCATGCTTACATGAAATATCTCAATAGTATTGATTCAAGTACTACCAGCACCCTAATTGCGTAACACACTATCAATCACAATCTGAATGATTTTGAAGCGTATTGCTAATCCATTGCTTCTTAAGCTCGAAAAATGTATCTGCGCAACAACGTAAATAACGCAATGAATGCTGTTGAACTGTCAAAATGAAACCGATTCAAACTATCAGTGTGTTACGCAATTAGGGTGCTGGTGTTTGTTTTTTATTACTAGTGTTGTAAAAAACACTTAAAAGTGTCTGAGGTGCTGGCAAGTGCTTAAGTGGATTTTTTTTCTTTTTTTTTTTTCGATAAACTAACGTATCAAAAGACCATTTCAGACGCCAAGCTACATGGTCTTCACATGATCTGACCAAGATTATGTCTGGACTTTAAAAGAGACTGTGACCTCTGAGTTTGTTTCGGCCTTTCTTCTCAGAGTAGTCAGATAGGAAACGCCGGCCTCATCCAGTTAAAAAAAAAAAATGTTTGACGTGTAAAAGTGTTTGTATAAACCTACTTACAGGAATAAAATCATTTATCATTTATCCATGTTTTATGCAGTTTGTGTTGACGGTCAGTAATGGCCAAGATAAACTCAGATACTTTATGAACTTTATAATTATGATACAATAGGGATAACGCCTGGGTAAAAAAAAATGAAATTCTATTTAGTCCGTCAGTTAGATAATAAAAAAAAATATTAGATACCTACGTATTTTTTGCTGAATCATATTAATAAACAAAGACTTAATAGATTAAACGCATTAAAGTTGGGGAGAGGGGGCTCGCTACGTCATAACTCGGTATAAAATCTAGCAAGGCGTGACGTCATGCCACATTTTAACTCAATGATATCGCCGTAATCTTTTGCTTACGTAAAAAAAGAAAAAAATAGGTGTCCATTATTTTCAGTGATAGGAATAGGTAGTCCTAGAATTTGCCTAAACTTCGAGGAAGGAAGTAACATGGAGTAGATAATACCTCCTCTAAAATCCCGGGATTTAAAATCCACGAATTATTTATTGGACTTTATTTATAGATAGATAGAATACTCTTTACTATGTACTACACCATAAAAATTACATATTATATATAGGATGACTGGTAATTAGTGACCGATACTTAAACACATGATTTTACACATGGATAACAAGCAACTTTTACTATGGCACCAATCCTGAAATCGCGAAAAAAAATCTGCTGGTCCCTACATTTTGACGAGTTATGCGAACATAAATGTAAGGAAGAGCTGATTTTTTTTTCGCGATTTCAGGATTGGTGCCATAGTAAAGTTGCTTGTTATCATGTGTAAAATCATGTGTTTAAGTATCGGTCACTAATTACCAGCCATCCTATATAAATGTGTGTGTGTGTGTGTAACCCTAAAAAATGTTATGATTTTTCAAATCAATAATTTGTAACTACAAATAAAGTCCGATAAAAAATTCGTGGTTTTTAAATCCCAGGATTTAAACGTCATTAAAATTATTCCGGGATTTTAGAGGAGGTATTATCCACTCTATGTTACTTCCTTCCTCGAAGTTTAGGCAAATTAGCACTACCTAATTCCTATCACTGATTATTTTTTAATAATCTACCAGATGGACAAAAAGAATTGTCATCATCCCTATTCAAGAAATAGACGAGGCCAGGGTACGAAATGCAACTTAAAACAAGGTCTGATCGCCTAGACTTTCGAATTATAGTATAATTTTGGTACAGTAGGTACCCACCTTGAACCAATTAACAGTTTGAGCCTATAACCAACCAACCAACCAGTATCGTGATTAGTATCAACCTTCCTTTCAATTCTTTCAGTAAAACGTGTGAAGTAGATGCCTTTACAAAATTGCTATTGCCACACACACGTGACTTGCGGTGGCGTGCGCGCAGCGTCTGTCGTGACGTTGACGTCATGATTAATAGAAATGCGGCGCGTGAATCGTGCGCACTGCGCCGGCGCAGTAGAAAGCGGTGCGGTTTCACTTCGGATACCGCTACTATGGAACTTCATTTGGTACCTACAATCAAATATGTTTTTGATTAAAACGGTTGGGTGTATCGGCGAGATGGAAGGTAAAGTGTGTGAGTATTGTCAGCTTCATTATCAGCTGAAAGATGTCCATGGCTGGACGTAGGCCGCCACCGAACGGTTGCGTAACTATCTCTCTAAACGTTCTCAACAATGTGATGGGGTTCTCTAACTCCACCTTCCGCACCTGCTTCATACAAGCTACCTTCTGCGTGTCACTGATCTATCTGTCTGAGAGCGACTGCTGCCGGTACACTTTAGTACATTGTTGACTGCTGCAATTCTTTTTGATCTTTAGTCGTTTGAAGATCTTTTCATAATATTTCGTCTTACTTTTGGTAGGTACTAACCATTTTTCCGAACTGTCCGTAAACGTTACAAGCAATACAGGGGTCATTACTTATAGAAAACTGGTAAGTACTTACGATATTCACAACACAACAAACATCACACAGCGGAAGAATGAACACCACAATATGATAGAATTCTCTGCCAACCTGTGGAAAAATAAAAAACAAAATTGAAAACAAAAGCGAATCAATTATGAAGCTACGATTTCCAATTAACATTTTATCGTCCTCCTTCCCTCGCGTTGATTGTGGGGGCGGCTCTGACGTAATCAATAAGTTGACGTCAACGTCACGGCTCGTGGCTTAGTAAATAGCCGTGGGCAGATATTATTGTTGACGGTGTTACGCAAGTATATTAAATATTAAGTTATGACGTCATGATAATGATACTATAAATGTATCTATAATATTGGTATTAGTATTATGAAACCGAAAAACATTGCCAAAGGTAAGCATAATTTTATACATATATTTTTTTTATATGTACTTCTGTAGGGCTACTTTGAAGAAGAAGAAAGGTGGTGTGACCAGAACACCCTGTCTGCCTTTCGCATCCAGTGTGTCCCAGCCACCTTCGTCGTCGTCGGTCCACCTAGCTGGGGGGCGTCCCACACTACGCTTGCCGATACGCAATCTCCACTCCAGGACTTACCGAAACAATACTACCTACTTACCTTAACGGTCTACAAATTCTAACAAAGGGTATCACACGCGAAACATACTACATAATATTACTCAAACTGTTTTTAGGGTTCCGTACGTCCGAATGAAAACGGAACGGAGCCCTTTTAGGATCACTCCTATGTCTGTCCGTCTGTGACAGCCAATTTGCTCCGAATCTACTGAACCAATTAAGTTACACATATGAATTTCTGTGACCCGAACACGGACGTGTAACGTAAATAAATGATTTGTTTTCATACGAGTTTAGCCAAATCCATGACAGTAACATGTTTTGTCATTCTAGTTAGCCAATAGATCTAAAATACACGGTCATAACCAATGCCGATGTGTACAAGACACTTTAAAGCATATTTATCTTTAATGTGTTTTTGTCCGTGATGACATCATCAGGCAACATTGACGCTTGATAAAAAAGCGGCATTGTCATTGTCATGTTGTTGTTTTAAGTTGTTAAGGAACGTCATTGTCTATTAGTCTCATATTAAATTACTGTTTTTTGAAGTGTTTATTTTTTAATTTTTTATTTGAGATAGGTTTGCTCTTCACTCTAGTCTAGGTCAGAGGTGACAGAGACAAAGTCGACAATGGAGCGAGCTTACCCAGAAGAAGCCTGTTCACTCTCACTTTGAAGAGATCGGGGTTGTATGCGTTCGGAAACACAGACGCAGGCAGAGAGTTCCACTCCTTTGCTGTGCGCATCACAAAAGCCATTTGGAAACGCTTAGTGCGAATTGGTGGAATAGCAACTAGGTAGGCATGGCAACCTGCAGTGCGTCTAGATGTCCGATGGTAGAAGGGGCCGGCGGAATGAGGTCGTAGAGTTCTTGAGCACACTCACTGAAGTACAATCTGTAGAAGACCGACAAGCAGGCAACCTTGCGGCGATGAGGCAAGCTGTGAAGCTTGGCATCCACCAGTTTTATATCGCCAATGAGCCTCTTAACTCTGCGTTCCACCGAGTCAAGCGCGGCAAGTTGATATTTAGCTGAGCCGTCCCAAATGTGGCTGTCCATGCAGGATCTGTTTTGCGCTTGAAGCGTAAAGTATTGCTTCATCTTATTTAGGATGCGCAGTTTCATGGCCGCAGTTTGGGTTTTGCAGTGCGCAGTGTTAATGTTAACACTGCAATTAAGTTATTCATTTAAGTACGTGTTTCAATGGAACAAAATATTGATTTACACGGTAAAGTGGCTGGTCTGCAAAATGATTCATGGCGACAATCCTTTAATGCCGTCTATAACAGCTGAGGTTTCTACTTGTAAAGGTATCTGAGAGACCTTTAATACAACCAATTTATTGTCTACTGCTGAAGGATATCGTACATTTCAAGCAGTACCGTGTGACGGGGTAAATACGTATGCAGGGGTGAATCGGGACGAAACTTTAAAATGCATTTTAACTTTGAAAAAATTAAAATATGATTTGTTGCCAACAAGGACACTTAACCGTTAGTTATAATACAGTTAAGACATTACAGTCCTTTTTGGCTACAAACTATATTATTTCAACGTTAAAATTTATTTAAAGTTGCGTCCCGATTCACCCCTGCATCCCTATTCGCCTCGTTACACGGTAAGAATCTAAGATTTCTAATCCATCGTTTATTTTCGAAGACCTTTATGTTGGTCGTCTAGACTTAGAACTCGTGAGATCAGAATATAAGCAGTTGATTAAAAACAACCCACGATATAACTGTAATTCATTGTCAAAGTCGATTTTGTTCTTTCGAGTGACCAAGAATCGAGAACCTGTCGTACTGCTCGGAAGTTGAGAATGTTGAGATATCACGACTGACATTATATTTCAATTTCAAGACGGCCATTAAAATAATTAGCCCTTTTAGATGAAGATAAATCAAGTGTATCGAAATACGGAATGATTTCAATTGAAGTTGCTCTGAAATAAGGAAATAATCAGAAGAACATAAATGTTGTAAAAGTCTTGGGAGAGAGAGAGCAGTGAAAATTAGGAATTGCAGCCTGATGCAACAGGCTCATTTGATTTAATGACATGAAATTTTGAGGAGCTCGTGGCTAAGTAATAACAGCCGCACGGGTCGATCCATCAGGTTAAGCTACGCTTGTCGGGGTTGTCCGTGGATGGGTGACCATCTTTACATACCGAGACTCCTCCGTGCCTCGGAGAGCACGTTAAGCCGTTGGTCCTGGCTATCATTCGTAGATCTTTGACAGTCGTTACGGGTTGTCAGAAGACCGAAAGTCTACAACCAGTCTTACCAAGGGGTATCGTATTACCCCGTTACTAGGTTGTTGAAGTTAGATAGGCAGTCGCTCCATGTAAAATACTGGTATTCAGCTGCATCCGGTTAGACTGGAAGCCGACCCCAACATAGTTCGGGAAAGGCTAGGCAGATTGATTGACATGACATTTTAAAATGACGATTAAAAGCATGAGTAGGTACTACATTAAGTAAAAAGGCGACATAATGAAGTTCTTATGTTGGGTAAACAGTTTTCTTCATAACCAAGCCGTTGGTAGGTACTCTCGATCAGATGTCCCATCGGCAAAAATGATGATCTTTCATACAAACTTTCATCCTCTTTCTAAATAAACCCTTCATCGTTCAGGAGATGAATTTTCAACAATCCTTTGTGATCACTTTCATTATACAAGAAACTCTTGTGCAAAATTTCATGCTGTTAGCCGACGCGTAAAATGATCGCGGCGATTTTTTTTTCGCGACAGTGTTTTTTTCGACGCTCTGGAATGCACTCTGTTAGATTTTCCACGCTCGGCTAAACACCGAGAGTTAAAAATCCAGTACACGATAAAATCCCGCCGCGACATTTTTACGTCCATGTATACATCAGCTTGGACCCAGCGGTTTAGAGGCTTTAAGATATTTATTAAGTAGAAGTCAAAAACCTTCTAGCTTGGCTTACTTTTCGCAGTTTCTCATAGTTTCAACTTTCACCTTGCAGTCGATCTTATAATCTCACCTATTGCTTTCTACCTACACAAATAATTAAAAAGAGCCACCCTTTGCGTCCATTCCAATTTACAGTGGGGATTTAAAATTGAAAGGCCTCAAAGGGATCTTCGTTTTGTTCTCATACAAGTATAAAGTACGACGCGCTCCGAGGACACGACTCTTTCAAAGGGCCCGTATAATTTACCCTGAGGCTCTACTTACCTTTTTTAAATAAAGGCGAATACTTATGGCGGTTTTTTTCTTTGAGGTCACACTTCAGTTTTAATTTGGGTATTTTTTTTTTTGTTTCATCAGATGTAAGTGAAATGATACTGGAGATGTACTGCCATAAACATTTTCTGCTCCGGAGTTAGTTAGGGAATCGTGTACAACAACATTACTAAGGTCTGGTTTGAACTATAATTATATCTAGAATTATTTAAAATAACATAACATAACATCACGCCTTGTTTCCCCGAAGGGTTAGGCAGAGGTTCAATACCTACTCGACCAAAATGTATGAAACAGATAATTTTTTTTCGTGATTTCAGAGTTGGTCCCATAGTGAAAGTTGTTCATATTCATGGGTAGAAAACCCTGTGAAAATTTGAGTAGTGATTAAAAATTGTCCTGCATAGCATGGCATTAGAAAGATACAAGTAGAATCCAGACAAAACAAAAATAACTCAAGGATAGATTTGCTTCTGTTCAAGCGTTCACCATCGTAGACAAGTTCATTGCTTAGCTGATACTATGATCAAGATCTCACCTGGGGGCCAACCACCACCTCTTAAAGCAGTATTATTTTAATATTATTTCAGTATGAGAAAGAGATGAAGCTATACAGGACACCTAGCTCCATCTCTTTCCCACACTCAAGTAAGATTACAATAATACTGCTTTAAGAGGTGGTGGTCTAGCTCCTGATGGTGAGAGTGGTCCAAAGCAATCCGCACCCTAATTGCGTAACGGAATTTCAATCACATTCCGAGAATTTTGATTTTGAAAGAAATCCCTAATTTTTATTGCGTCATAGGTTTGAAAAATACGTTTGCTCAACAACATAACGCAATGAACGTAGCTGACCTGTCAAAATGAAAGTTATTGCGATCAATTAATTGTCATTTTATGCGTGTTTCGCAACTGCCTGATCTCTTGTAAAAAATTTATGCCTAATGCAATCCACCTGGCAGGCAGTAAACTCATGAAGTCATCATTCAACGGATGACCACATAGCTATATAAAAATCATAATTGCCAATTATCGCGTGAAACGTGTAAAATGTACGTGTTTTCGTCTATAAAAGAAAGTCGTAAAAGTAATAACCATGCTGGGTATATTTTGGTCACGGCGTAAAGTGAAAATGAACTATACCACGTTAGTACAGTGTGGTAAACGTGATATCCACATTGTTGCTTTTTAATAGTTTTCTGCATTTTTTAACTGTTCATTACCTACACAGTTTTTGTAAAATTGCTGGCGTGTGTTGTTGCAAGAAAGTATTTTATGAGCATTATAACTATCGTCCATATACCTCCCTAATGTGAGCTTTCATAAACTCAGACTCATTTTTTTCAATTAAATCAATTATAGGCACTTTTGAATTGTCAAAGAGTCCGTCAGTTAGTCAGAAAGTTGAAGCTAGTTGCCCGTTCCATAACGTAGAACTTGCACTATCCACCTCCTGGCTCCATCATCAGATCAGCTCCAAGATACCAAATTATAGTATTGTCATCCGGACTACATATATACATACAAAGTTTCATTTCGATACGACAATTATAAGTAGGTTAAAATTGACTTCCAAGATTTTTTCACATTGTTTGTTAAGTAGTTACAAGACTAACAGTGAAGCTAATAAAAGCATGATAATTAGAAACACGCTCCAATGATGAGCATACGATTTTAATAACTATTAATCACCTTCTTCATTTGGCGGAGTCCACCACCATGAGCTATTGCGAGGTCTTTCATCGTGCCATCGTTAATGCATTTAATTTTTAAGCTTACCTACCTATAAGGATATTTCAACTACTCATCATCTGTCTAGCCTTTTCCCAACTATGTTGGGATCGGCTTCCGGTCTAACTGGATGCAGCGGGATACCATTATTTTACATGGAGCGTCTGCCTATCTGACCTCCACAACCCAGTTACTGGGTAACACGATACCCCTTAGAACCCGTAACGACTGTCAAAGGTCTATAAAATGACAGCTGGAACCAACAGCTTAACGTGCTTTCCGAGGCACGGAGGGATCTCGTTATGTAATGGATGGTCACCCGTTCACAGATCGACCTCCGTACGCGTTGCTTAACCATGAAGATCGACACATGCGGCTGTTATTATTAGCCACAAAGCCCCTCTGTACTCCTATACTCCTGTACCCGATATTATTAAAGCTAGTGCATTTTAACACTTTCTTGTCCACTAGCAACATTCGCATGTCTCTACGTTCCTACGTCAGTAAGTTCTTACATAGAATCTATTAGGTAATCTTTACCTACGTCTTCAGCAAAATCGTTTTCTGTTTTTCCTACATAATTCAAAACGTTTTGTCGTGAACAGTGTTGAACAGCATGAAATCAAGACGTCTTATCGCATCTAGAATCCATTTCATCGCTGCGCACGATTGGATTCGGTTACGGTCTTTATTCTAAACACGTGTCCCTTCTATTATTATGACACGTTTTAGATTTGTGCTTGTATTTTTACACCTATCATGATATGTGCTTGAATCAACTGCTAATGAGTTCTTACTCTATAGAAATATTGCTATAATCAGCACGCTATTGCAAAGGATATTGTCTACTATCTACACAGGAAGATAGTGCATCCTGTGATTAATTTAAAAGTAAAGGCTCGTCTTTATCATCTTGGCATAGCAGAATTGTGCCTTTGGGTACGTTTGCTCATTAGCTAGCGTAGATTTATTGTGATCTCCTTACGGTAATTTGCTTCCTCAGTCAAATCGTCAGTCATTGCCGAACTACCAATTGCTGTTATTGCTGTAGATTGCAGATGCATTTGATTTCAGCCTTTTGTTGCAACTCCGACGATGAGGTTTGGGTGATTGTTTTGTAAATGATTAGTTTATGAAATGGAAGTGGCTAGGACGCTTGGCTGGACGTGGTGATGGCAGGTGGAGTAGAGCCCTAACAGAATAGTTGCCAAGAAACGGTAGAAGGAGTGTTGTGTTGGTGTGAACACTTCATGAAATGATCAATTCTAAGATCTGGCCACGACATATATAGTAGTCGCGCGGTAAACTTTGATTGCGCGATGCAGGATTTTGCGTGACGTCAGTGGTGATGCGTAGTTCGCATGTGGTGATGTAGATGCCGCTAGAATGGCACAAAAGGGGGGGGGGGGCGTCCTATACTCAACAGTGGGTGGTGTGAATGATGGTACTGGTTATAAGCGGTTTCAATTTACTTTTTACACTGAATATTTCAACAGTTGCAGGGATCTCGTTATTATTTCCATTACTTAGGTAGAGAATCTAGGTAATACGTGTGTTTCCTTTTTAGATGCCTGCATGACAATCTTTTCACACAGAATTATTTATTGCAGATTGTTAGTCAGTTATATTAATTGAAATGCCCATATATCAAGTAAAATAATGCAATTTATTCGAAACAAACAATGTATCAGGAAGGATATTAGTATGCGTTACTAGTGTAGAAACTAATGCGAATGACCTGAGCCTAGATAATGGGTACAATAGTCTTGCTATTGTGTAGGTATAAGACATATTTTAAATATGTACAATGCTTTATTTACTAAGCACCAGTGGCGAGGCTTGACATTTCGTAGGAGGGAAGCCAAAGAAGAAATTTCTTATAAATAGTCATACAAATACGATTATCACGTTGTGGCGCCAGCTTATTTAGAACAATTTATGTTGTTGTTGGAATATATATTACTTGGCAATCGTAGACATTACTGAATGTGCTATTTTTAAATGATGGTATGTGAAGTTACTCTTCTGATCCTCCAAAGGGAAGCCGGTTGGAATGGAGTTGTTAGCGCGCTTCGCCTCTGCTAAATACCTATCAATGAATTTAACAAACGTACCTATTTTTGTCGTTTTTTTTTAAGTATAATAAAGTATATAAAAATAAATAATGAATGAACAGAACCCCAATTCCCGTAATTAAATACGTTCAAAATCTAGTCGCAATCTCATCTCGGCCACAATCAAATGTCTAAAACTTGTCAAATATGTAGGGAAATTATAGGTATTATTTGACATATTGAGACTGAGATCAGAGGGGCCCGGAACATTCACAGTCTGACCTCAGTCTCAATAGGTCAAAAATACATATAATTTCACTATATTTTTGACATTTGATTGTCGCTGAGACGAGATTGCGACTAGATTTTGAACGTTTTTAGTTACAGGAATTGGTCTTCAAACGGTGAACGTTCTTAAAATTACGAGAATTGCCCCTCTGGTGTCGAAATAAGACAAAACGAGAGGCAGAAAAAACTTGAATTACCTATTTCTTTAAGATTTGGGCTACAATCATAACCCGATAGAATCTAAGTGGATAATCTTCTCATTTCACCACGAACCGACCGATCTATTCTCATGTAACTTAGGGAAATTTGGTATACCTACCTACGAGAGAAGAACACAGTGAGTTGGCGTCACGGATTAGAAAACAGGATGTGGAACTGGATGAGAAAGACGGAGGATGCAGAAATAAAAGCAGGGCGATGTTTAAGAAAAAAGTATCTACAATCGCTTTGAAGACGTTCTGAAATCAAATGTTGAATAGAGTACCTAATGTCTGTTCCAAAAGTTTATGATGAAAGTGTAAACAGACCCCGTGTAGATCAAATTCTTACGCTTATCACTCACTAAAGGCTCCTGTCGCGACACGCGACGCGAATCGCACGCGACACAAAAGCACCGTGACAGGTGTGTCGCGCCTGTTTGAAGGAGATTAAAATGGGGAATTAGTAACACATTCATCTACATCTATATTCATAGGGTTTATACTTTATATTTCACCACTTTTGTCAAAAATAATTGTTTGAATAACATTATTTAATTATTAATTAGAAAATACATCAAAGAAAAGTGAGGTTATAAAATTAACCTCAATTTTCAGATGAAGAACATCTAAGGCCCGCTGGCACCACAAAACACTAAATGCGTTTAGCGCTAAATAAATGTGTTTAAAACATCGTTCTGTTTCTGTAAATCGTTAGAAGATGTTAGATACTTAACACAGAGAATGGCGTTTTAAACATTAGTGGGTTGTGATGCAAGCGGGCGTTAAATGTTGTGAATGTGTGCGTGAAGACGAGTAGCGTCAGCACATAACACACACAGGCACAGCGCATATGCACAACACACACTCCCAACTTTGCCATTGTCTCGGACGGTACCGAGAGCTCCTGCAAACACGCTGTGAATATGTGTGTACGCACACACATTCACAGCGTGTTTGTACACTTAATTGGTAACCACATGTAGAGAGATAAAATTAGTGTACACACATCAAATGACACGCTACTCGCTGTTGCGGAAACGTGCTTCATAGTTTCTCATACATTTTCACTACTTAGGTACCACTTCGTTTTTACTACATTACAAAATGTCTATCATTATAATTAGGTGTCTATATCCAATTAGTCGCTCTAGTGGTCTACCATTTCTGCTGAAAACAAAGGGAGGGTTTATCGGATATCGAAAGCCTATCCATCTTTGTCGAGCAAAAAAGGTAGTCTATACAGGCTGGTGTTTTTATTGTTTACTAGCTTTTGCCCGCCGCTACACCCGCGTGATTGTCTGAAATCATCCCACGAAATCGAAGTACCGGGATAAAAAAAAAATATTCTATGTCTTAATCCAGGTTATAAACTGTGTGCCAAATTTCATCTAAATCCGTTTAGCCGTTTTTGCGTGATTGAGTAACAAACATCCAAATATACAAACTTTCATATCTACGTATACGAGTAGGTACTAATATTCTAAAAGAGGCATTTGTTTGTAAGTTTGTATCTAGGGGGTAATCTCTGGAGCTAGCAGTCGGATTTGAAAAATTCTTCTTGCATTTGATAGCCCAATTCTTAAGGAAGGTTTAAGGCTATTTAACATCACGCTACGACCCTTAGGAGCCGAGCAAAATGAAAAAAGTCAGAAACAACGCTAAGCGAAAACGAAGTAAAAGCATGGGCGGGCGATGCGATGTGACGGGGTGGGTCGGGGGATAAGAAATTTCACGCGGACGAAATCGCGGGCAGAAACTAGTTTAATAATATTACATAGTAGGATTTTCAGAGTCTGTAAAACGCTTGCTACATAACGGATGGTATCATTGCTTATCAAGGATCTTTTAATGACAGCTGTAGTTTAATTTCATTTATTCCGTCTCTAATTACTGCGGAATTTACACAATTGTGCAGGTGGCACCATGAGTTACGTGAACTTGGGATCCAAAGGTTACTTTTGTAGCTGGTTCTTTTAATTAATACTAAATCAATTCGATTGGCTTGCCTACGTGATGAAAGCAGGTTTTAAAACAATTTATACAAAACTGATACCAGCTTGTAATTCTATAATTCCCGGTTTCACTGCAAAGGCCCTGTGATCAGTGTAAATAATTGATCTCGCTTGATGACATACAGACAAATAATTAGGTATATGCAACTCATTTTTAAAGGCTCCCGCAGACAGGCGCCACGTCACGCGCGTCGGGTCGATGCGATTCTGGTAGAACAATTTCCATTAAAATTTTCATAGAAATTGTTCAACTAGAGTCCATGTCGCGCCTGTCTGCGGAAACCTTAAGTCGCCATGAATTCTCAAATTCAAATCTTTATTGCATACTTATCTCATGTGTGTACTCTACAAGATCGTAATAATAGTTACAAATTCACATGGACCCTGTTGGGCACAACAATTTAATATTAATATCATGCTGTCTCTGTCGCTTAGAAGGGGTTTTGAAGCGATAGTAAATACTTTAAGATAGTCTGAAAGTGTGTTATGACAATTTGTCCATCAGGCAGTCAGGCTGGCCCAGTTAATCAGCGACCTTAAAAATAATACATTTCTTTAAAAATCTTTCTCTCTCTCTAATGCTGAGAAATGGGCATTTGCTGGTCATCTCCTAAGACATAGTGGTCAGTACAAAGAATACCAAAATCATCATCAGAATAACTCTCTCTTTCAATTCATAACTCGCATCCAAAAATAATTGACGTCGAAAATTAAAATTGAAAAGCCCAAATATTAAAAGTCATAATTACCAAGTCATTATGGGGAACGCCGCACGCCTGTTCAAACTAATTCGAGTTAATGAGCGCGACAAAAAACCGACAAAGGTGTTATGAATAAATAACCACTTAACAATCGTAAAAAATGAAAAATAACCCACATAAAAAAATGATAAAAAAGGGCTTTTATTGACTGCGCCTGAGACGTCTCTGTCTTCCTGGCGTAACTCCTGATGCTATCTTGTTCTCGGAAGGTTGGTATTTTGTCTCTTTCTGACTTGGTTATGGAGTGATAACGCCGTCCTTTTCTAACATCAATCGATACCCCTAGACACCCACGACAACCAGTTGTGAACGCCGCGTGGAGTTAATGGATCGGTGAATCGTTGCTGTTCAGGATATTTTTATTTTATTTAAAGAAGAGTTGTCTTATTTCTTCAAATGTCATGTAAATATTTTAATATCGTTAAATAATCCCTAGATTTTAATCCTAATGAAGAGACTTTAACAACCTTGTTTGAAGATGAAGATTGAAGACAGATCGTATGAACCAAATCTTCGATGCTGTAGTGAGTCCTGTACTTTCTTAATTAGCTTAGCCATTGTTTCACATACACAGGCAGCTACACGTTTAACCTACCCATTAAATTACTGAAACAAAAAAAAGCACTTTGAAACCAATATTTTTGTCATACTCAATAAATAAAAAAAACAATTCCCACAAGCCGCAACACTGCCCGATCCGCTCAGCATTCCTATCGATGCCGATGGGCTGAATGAAATACAAGCAGGCCGGCGCTTTGTACTTCTCACAAGAGCGGCAATTTATTTAACTTTTAGAGATCCGCACGCGTGATATACAGACGAAGGAAACTCATTAAAATTATATTCATGCGCACAACAAGTGCGGCTGATTTTTTTATGGAGTTTGAATTCGATGGTTTGGGAAGAGTATGGTGGGAATCAAATTTTTTTTCTACACCCAAGTATTTAACATTGTTTTTTTAAAGTAGGTATCAACCGACATTTAAAAAAATATACTTATATGTTTTTTTTTTAACTACATCGGGGAAACCCTTGGTCTGCAACTCACCTGATGGTAAGTGGTGATCAGGTCGAAGGTAGAAGCGAGCTTCACCTGAAATCCTCACTGAGGAACTGGCTATCTTACCTCTAACCGCCGAAACACAACAATGCTGTTAACATTGTGGCCATGGCAACAGACGTAGATAAGATGGTGGTACTATAGCGACCAGCCACGATACACAGGCAGGTCACTATGTATTTTGTCTGTGGGGTCTCGACTTCGAGGTGTGTGTTGGGGAATCTTCTTAGTGATTTATAAATAGGAACACCGTTGCGCTATCAATCAGATTTATTAGCTTATATCAAAGCCATAATATATTATATCTCTGGGGCTAATATTACACTGACTCCATATAAAACAATATGACTTTATGTCATAATTCATACCTATTCTAAGTTTCAAAGAGAAAACCAGAGTTTGTCTTATCAGCCAATGTTATAATCCAAAGAGGATTCATGCGGAAGGCAGGCTCAACTAAGGCCTCTACAGTACCTAGCTAGCCAGGCGGACTTAGAACAAGCCCTATCAGTCCTACCACCAACCAAACCGAGCAGAAAATTCTTCCTCCGCTGGGAATTGAAACCGGGACCTTCTGGGTCTGAGACAGGTGGTCTCACCACTAGACCACTGAGGCGATTAAAACATAAGGTATTTATGTTAAAAATAAGTTGCCTTCTTAGTTCTTGGCCTGTGTCACCTGCAAGACAAAATGAACATTACAACCAATCCACTTAGAAAGAAAAGAAAGAAAGAAAATACATTTATTTGCACTAAGCAGCTAAAAGTGACGCAGAGAGAATTAAAAAACAAAAATTACAACTTGATTCATTGCTTAATCTAAAGTAATACCTACAAAGTTCCGTCAGTAGTACTTTAACTGAAGACAAGAGAAAAACAGGAAAAGACTTACGTCAAAATCCACAAAACCACTGTACAGAACCATGACATGCTTTAAATATTTAACACCCACCGTATTGAACCAATTTCCCACCGGCGCGGCGACCGACCACCGAGGCTATCTCCCGTTTATCCCGTGGCTCTAATTAATTTTATTCTGTTTTTATGTGCCACTCAATTAATATATCAGACCTATGTAATGATAGCCGTTATCTGTGAAACTGTAAATATTTTTAACCGACTTCAAAAGAAGAAGGAGGTTATCAATTCGGCACGTATGTATGTAATAATTATTGGAACTGCACCATATTGACATATAAATAAATAATAATAAATATCTTGGGACAACTCACACACGGCCATCTGATCCCAAGTTAAGCAGAGCTTGTGTTATGGTAACCAGACAACTGATATACATACTTATATAATTTATAAATACATACATATTATAGATAAATTACACCCAGACACAGAACAAACAATATGCTCATCACACAAAGTTTGTCCTGGGTGGGAATCGAACCCACGACCTCCGGCTTTGCAGTCAGGGTCACTAACCATTAGACCAACAGGCCTGATATGATAATGTATTAGGGCTTCCAATCAAATATGGGCCAAACTTATGACCCAGTGGGTCCCGCGTAATTGTAAACGACATCGCGGCAGGCCCAGACGGAGATGGCGGGATGAGCTGGACTCCTTTAACAAAGATTGGTCCTTGGCAGCTCTGGACAGAGAGAAGTGGAAAGAGAGTAGGGAGGCCTTTGCCCAGCAGTGGGACAATAATGGTTAATAAAACTAAAATAAAATATGCATTCATGGGCACTGCTGACAGAAGTGAAAACTCAAAGCTATATGCATAGAATGTCGCATGTCGGTGACGTGAACCCATAAGATTTCCCCCAACCAACATAGCATGTCACATGTCGGTGACGTGAACCCGTAAGATTTCCCCCTACCAAAAATCGGTAAACACGCCTAAAGACGTTTTCACTTTAAAAGAAAAAAAAGTCGTGAAGCATAAGTCCGATTATCATCATCCTCTTGTCTATGCCTATCACATATCCCGATTCATTTACACTCGGCGCAACATGTTTTCATTCATCCCCATCAGCCCTCATCTCAGCACTCACCCCCTTTCTTCTCATTTTTTTCACACAACCCATTCATCGCATTAATCGTTTTTTAGAGTTCCGTATCCAAAGGGTGCTAACGGGACCCTATCATTACTAAGGCTCCGCTGTCCATCCACCCGTTCGTCTGTCACAGGGGGTCTACTCTCTAAGCACGAAGACCGTAGTTTCGGCCTAAGTTACGAGCGTTTCCTAGACATAAGATTAGTTCGGTTTCCGAACTAAGAATGAATGATAACACGGTTTTACAGTTGTCCCTATGCCCGATGTGTTCGCCCGTCCGAAAATTTTAATTTTACACTTGTTTTGACGGATTAACTACTTTCGGACGGGCCTGTATCTTCGTTGACGGACTTATGAGGTAGACACTTGAAAATTATCACAGAGTATGTACTCCTACTACTATGGCCGCTTTAAGAACAGATAATAAAATAAAGGTAAACAATTAATGGGTTCCTCATACAAGAAACGTGCTTTACAAAAAACAAAAACATGTAGTGTTATATATTTTACAATGGTACGGAACTCTTCCTATGCGAGTCCGACTTGCACTTGTACTTGCTCCGATTTTTTGGTCTACCCCGATTGTTATCACATCAACATCATCCAGATTCATAGTCAAAACTTTCCTCAAGACATGTCCCTCATTCCTGCTGTACAGATATCGTGACGTAGACACATTAAAACAACACAAATAAAATACAAAACATCTAATTTACATAACATTAAATAACAAAAAAGTTTACGACTCCTCATGCGAGCTAATTGGTATATATTCCATGAACACATCATTTTATGGATGTTTAATTCATTGCTATACGGACCTCGCTGCTTTGAGCTGTAATTGACACTTAAGCGGCAATTTTAATGGTATGGTGAATTGTTACAGCATAGAGCCATAAAATGAGGTGTTTTAGGGTTCAATGGGATCGATTGGAAATTATATTATTTGTGTTCTGTATGGTTTCCGCTCTTCTTTTTTCAACTACTTAGGTTTTATGGTCGGGCAAAGTCATATTGGGTTTTTCTATCTGGAATTTCTCAATAGTAGCCCGGAGTCTGGATGTGTGCCCGGTTGATGGCAGAACTGGCGAAATGTGGGATTACTGTAGGTATCTACACCTCTGCCCAATCCTTTGGGGAAACAAGGCGCGATGTTATGTTACTCATTAGACGGATTGGTGATCACAGAAGATAGGACCACACGGTTCACAGTCCACCAACATTATGATCTGGTTGTCGCTTAAAACCAGCGCGGGGCTCTGTTTCGCAAAGGGTCGCAGCATTATGCTGTGCAACGCCCGTTTTGCGTGGATGTGACGCCTATTTTCCCCCAACTTGATCTTTTCGTGGATGTGTTCTTTCTTTGCATCATGTTTACCGCAAATAAACGTATTTTCTTCCTTCTTTTCTTTCTATGATCTGCGTTGATTGTTAAACTTGGACTTCCGTAGGGCGCATAATGAAAAGAGTATTATTTTGTTGACGAATTCCTTGAATAGGCTAATCCTCTCGTTAGCCGTCAATGGTTACTGAATGCATGGATCAGTCATCGGAATTATCATCTAGCAACGGATGGTTGCATGCTGGAGGGTGTTCAATAAATCGTGAAATAAGAAGCTATACCACACTTTTTTTGCCACCAACACCGATTGATGCACAACTGTTGTCTAACCCTTTAATTAATATATGTGAATGTATATGGACATTATCAGGATTAGAAACCGACCCTTTGATTAATAGCAGCGCCCCGCGGGTTCACCCGCATAAGTCTCGATCCTATAAGTACATCGGGATAAAAAGTATTCTATATGTTAATCCAGATTATAAACTATCTGTGTGCTAAATTTCATCCAAATCCGTTCAGAAGTTTTTACGTGAAAGAATAACAAACATCCTTCCATCCATCCATCCTCACAAACTTTCGCGTTAATAGGATAGAATAGAATTGTAGGATGTTTCCACATTCTTCCTCTTTTATTATGTTCTTGTAAATGTTTTCAGAAATAAACACGAGTATAGTCTATGTATAAACCTAAATCGAACATAAAACACCGTAATTAAATAACGCCTCCAGAACCTACAACACACGAGCCGCGCTTGACTTGTACAAATTGACACCTATCCATCGAGTACCATTAGAGGAACTGGTATGACGTGACAGCTATAACTGCCGACCACCCTGGAGGTAGGTTCATTAGATAATCGATACTTTAACTAGTTATGTTAACTTGGACCAGCTTGTTAGTGGGCATGCGTTTTCAATTTAATTTATGAAGGAGTCGTGGAGTGATTGTAACTTTAGCCAATAAGATAATACTGTAAGATTAATATCTTAAGTTCATAAGGTTTATTACCCACCAGACACAGACATCATTTTAATTTACGAAGACTTAACTTTGTACCCCCAAAAGTATAATTGTAAAACTGAACGTCATCTAATTGAAATATGTGCAGCCCCGGATTTACGCCTAGACCTGCAAGGCCCCGGCCTCGGGGCCCACCCAAAGGGCCCCACTAACCCAGCTACCCTGACCAGGTAGCTAGACCGCCTGACTCCCAACGCTAAAAATTTTCGAGCTCGCTTTCTTTCGGTCCTGCATCATAGTTTCTCATATTTCTTCTGCTTTTCTTTCTTAAGTCGACAAAGCAAGTATTTCTTTTTTAAACTATCAAAAGAAATATAGCTTTTCCGAGGCGGCGGATGGCGTGCTAAAATGTTTGAGCTCGCGTTGCTTGCTATTGCCTCTTAGTTACTCTTAATTTATAAACTTTCTTGCATAAGTCGATAAATAACTTCTATATCTGTATGAATAGTCAAAAGAAACCTCACCTATCCGAGGTGCTAAAATTTTCGAGCTCGCTTCGTTCGCTCTTCCATCCAAAGTTCTTTTAGAAAGATCACTGTTCTATTACAGCCAGCAACAGCTAAGCGAAAAATGTGTAGTGCCTAGGGGCCATGGGTCTCTATAGGAGTCCGTGCCTGACTATGTAGCGGCAAAAAGCTAGTTCATTAAGTGTAGCTAAAGTGCGTTAAACGCACTATTCGTTGTAGCTGCCTTCTTTTTATTTCGGAAAAACTTTCAGTGCCATTATTTTAACACAGGGTTACATAGGATATTCCGACCTCATCTACAAATTGCTTTTTCTCTGTCAAAATGGCTGCCCCGCAGGAGGTGCGTGAAGATTTGCGCTCTGCGCGACGTGAACCTATCCAGGCCGTCCAAGTATTCGGCCGTAAGAAAACCGCCACGGCCGTGGCTTACTGTAAACGTGGACACGGAGTGTTGCGCGTAAACGGTCGCCCACTCGACCTGGTGAAGCCCCGTCTGCTGCAGTACAAACTGCAGGAGCCCATCCTACTGCTCGGCAAGGAGAAATTTTCCGGTGTCGACATCAGAGTCACTGTTAAGGGCGGTGGTCACGTTGCCTAGGTGTACGCTATCAGACAAGCTATCTCTAAGGCACTCATCGCTTTCTTCCAGAAATATGTAGACGAGGCATCAAAGAAGGAAATCAAGGACATCCTCGTCCAATACGATAGGAGTTTGCTGGTCGCCGACCCCCGTCGCTGCGAGCCCAAGAAGTTTGGTGGTCCAGGTGCGCGCGCACGCTACCAGAAATCTTACCGTTAATACCATCTTTGGTACCACGGTATGGTATTGCATTGCTGTGGACCCAGGAATGCGATATCATTGCGTGTTAAAAAAAAAAGTCACGTAGATTACATTCACTGCCTGTTTCCCTGCCAAGATATAATTTAGTTACCCAATTAAGCGTTTCCATCTGCAAAAGAAACCTATAAAAAGCCCAAACAACCAGATCATCAAACTCGTTATTACTTTTCTCGCTTTCCCCTAACTAGCTAAACTTTCTACCAATATCGAACTGTAGGTACTGCACTTTCCGCGCTAACTTGGGAACAAAGTTTTGGCACACCGAAGTGCTGAAACTTGTCATGTTTAGATTTCGTTTGTTTTGTGCTCCTGTTCAATGTTTCGGAATTTAGTAGTCTTCAAAGTTACAGGAAAACAGGGAAAGTTTAACGGTGAAGGCGAAAATGTTTGATTTAGGCCTGTTGGTTGATCGTTCGTATAATTTCATGTTTTGTTTCATTCATTCTTTGTCAATATCAATCTGACTAGCCTTTTCCCAACTATGTTGGGGTCGGTTTCCAGTCTAACCGGATGTAGCTAAGTACGACACCCCTTGGTAAGACTGGTTATCAGACTTTCGGGCTTCTGACTACCCGTAACGACTGTCAAAGATATAAAAATGACAGCCGGGACCAACGGCTTAACTTGCTTTGGTGTCCCGATATGTAATGAATGATTACCTATCCACGGACCGACCTCGGAAAGCGTTGCTTAACCTTGAAGATCGACTCGTGCTGCTTTTATCATTTAGCCATGATCTCGCCTCATCACTATTTTCGAGTACAAAGTACAAAAAACATTTTATATCGAAAAAGATTGTATCGATTAATTTACCTAAGTAGGTTAATTTATCGATTGAATCGATACAAAACTTCCTTCCTCAAAGATTGATCAATTGCGATGCTAGCAACAACCATTACATTACGTATTATTACTTCACGTAATAATACGCAACGTGTGTACACATACGTAATGGAACGTGTGTACGTTCCATTACGTATTATTTCACCAAATAGTATATAAATATATATTTTCAAGTAATAGGTATACCTCTATAGAACAATCTTACTTATATCAGATCGAAACAGCACGGGAATCCTCTTTAAGCCATTAAAAAGTTTCCCCGGTTGGCGCTAACCTAATCCCCGGGGGGTTGTCACACATCGGACTCGGTCTCCAATAATTACACGACGGATTCTATGGCAGAAAATTAGGGGAACTGGGTAATATCTACCGTCTTCTGTTAAAAGATCTTTTGAATTGTACCTTTTGAACATCAGATAGGTACCTAATGTCGACACCATCTTATTTTTTTATTTTATTTAAATGACGTGAAAAGTGATTCCAATATCCTAGAATAAACAATTTCATTTCATTTCAAATAGATAAAAACATATTTGGTAGGTAATTGAAAACCTCATTGAAACTACGAGATAGTCGCGAAAATACTTACACACTTTATTTTCCTGGAGTCAGTTAAAATGTATTTTAGTTACTGAACTCAGCAAAATAAAATTGTAACACCGGTGGATTATACAGGGGGGGGATGGAAAAGTTCCCCCGATTGGCGTCATCGTAATCCCCCGGGATCGCCGCACATCAGGCACGGTGTCCAACAATTACCGCAACTCGCCGGGAAAAGTAATTTATTTTGTTTAATCTGATTCAAAGGAAGCTGGGTTGAAAATATAATAGGTAATTTTACGAAAGACTTTTCCTGGAGAAGTAGTTCTTTGCAGGTTTTGATTGCCTCTTCTTCAGAGCACGCTAAAAAGAGGATCTTTGCATGATCTGTCTATATCTATACATAATATTATCAGTCGCTTTTCGTGTCTGCTGTATGACCGCGATGTTTGGTTATCAAAAACCTTCATTTATACATTTTGTTCCTGAATTGACAGCATGACTGACACCGCCGCGTTCACGATTTTCTAATTGCAAAAAGGTAGGTGCCTACCTACCTATATAGGGTGGTCCAAATAGAGACGTCCAAAAGGAAATTCTGAATTCCTCGTGCCCAGGGGTATCCAAAAATATCCCAAGTATGTTCCGCGATTTTTTGTAGTTTTCGAGTTATTTAAAATTTGAGTCTATCCCACTAAAAACTTAAATCCTATCTATCGATACTTATTGAGTAACTTACAGGAATGTTAGGATGTATATTATTTTACTTATGAAAGTAATATTCAAGACGATTACGTCACAAAAAAAAATATTAAAAAATACCCACTACGATAAAAAGATATAAATTTTTGAAGCTCCACCGGCAGAAAACTAAAATATTACAAAACAAAAAGAAATTCATATTTTTCTTTTGGACGTCACTATTTGGACCACCCTGTATACTTACTAGGTAGTTATGTTAAGAGAATCACTGAATTAGTAGTTATTGCAAGGTTAAGTCCAGACTACTATAGGTGATTCTGACTATCACACGTAATTTTATTAGCAATATTCAAAGCACTTGCCGTCACGTTCTGACTTCAAGCAGAATACCAATTAGGTAACCTACCACATCGCCCCATACTTAGACACGTCATAATTTTATTCACGGCTATTCGAACACTTTCACACGTAGAAATCCGATCACGCTAGTGTCACACAAAATCCCGGGAGGATAATCCCAATCACGGGATTGTTTTGGCCCGTAAATTTAGCGCCGTGACAGCGGCACGGCGGCCATGAAGCCGGGATTCGCAGTAATTGGCAGTCCCGCTTCGCACCAATTAGTGGACGCCCTAATTAGAACGATACTTTATTACTTAAGAATTATTTTCAGGGCTATTAACAGCCTCAATTAATTGTGACAACGGTTTTGACACGTTTTTGTTTGGTGTAAAAGTTATTTGTTAAGTTGCTAAAAGCGGTTTCATTAAATGCTTTTTTTGTGATAATTAGCGGTTTATTGTAGCTAGGTATTTAATTTATTTTGTATATAGTTTTATTGACGTACCTACTTAGTTTTGGACACACTAACGGCCCCTTTAACACTTTCCGGGGCACTAAACGCCCATAGACGTCAAAACATTTTTTTTTCTTTCAACTGACCACATTTAAAATCCTTTACTTATTTGTAATTTTATTTTACTTTGTACGTGATGATCTTTTAACTTTCAATTCCTGCTTTGCATTGGCTTTTTCAAGGTGCAAAAAAATGCAAACATACTGTTGGTACGTTTTTCTCGAATAAGATTGTAGTAGCCTGAAACAACTTGTGAAGGCCTACAAGTTATCTTTTTTTAACCGACTTAAAAAAAAGGAGGTTCTCAATATGTCGCGTATTATAGGGTGACTGGTAATTAGTGACCGATACTTAAACACATGATTTTACACATGATAACAAGCAACTTTTACTATGGCACCAATCCTGAAATCGCGAAAAAAAAATCAGCTCTTCCTTACATTTATGTTCGCATAACTCGTCAAAATGTAGGGACCAGCTGATTTTTTTTCGTCAGCTGATATTTGTCAAATAAACATTCCTTCGATCAACTTATCTGTAAGTTACTGAAGGTATGCGAGGTATCGTTACCTATATTGTGTCTCATTGATCAAGGCTTGACAGACACTCGTTGGGTATTAATAAAATTAATACTTTTTCTGTTATTAATAGATCCATCTATTTATATTCGACATCAGTGTGTGAATGAAAACGTGTACTTCAACCTGTCTCCCGTCCGTCTCGCCATTTGTTTACACACGGGGTAACAGGTGGCGCTAGTTGCTATCGTTCTCACGGCGATTTGATGTTTATTTTGTGAGGGATAATTACGTCAAAACTGCTAGACCGATCGATATGGAAACTGATTTATTGTAGAGGCTATTAAAATGAGTATGATTTGTGTGTTGTGAACTGAAATGTAGTCCGTGCAGTAAATAACTAGGTACATTTGATAATATAAATTAGGTTTGAGTACGTACTTACATATCTTCAATAACTCGCAGATATTTTATAGGTTTATAAATGATAAATATAGTATCTCCTTCTATTACGGGTTATGTTGATCACCAACTTCAAAAAATTGTTTAATTGGACAGTAGGATTTTTTTCCTATTTTCGCTATAGCTTCTGCCTATTATTTAACAGCGGGTGAGACTGATTTGATTGATAGATTGACAGCTTTGAGCATTATCTACTTATTATAGAGTTTTGACTAGGCATCCGCTGAGAGCACCAATTTGAAAATCACCCATGCGAATATCTCATGACCTGACCATGACGACGAGCGGTGCCTTGGTGTCGCGCGCAATTCGCGTCACGTATCGCGCCTGTTTGCAGGAACCTTTACAGAAAGCTTCTTAGAAAAGCAACTTACCTTTAATTGCATTTCAACACCAGAAAAGTCTTTATTACCCCAAAAATCGTTAATCATAATCAATTTTCTAACTCAAATCATCACGCTCACCAACTTTCCTATCGTTAGCAAGGGTGATACTTCCATAATTAGCTTCATTATATGCAATGGGTAGCGGGTAAGGTCGGGGGACGTCGGGAGAATAGGGGTACATGGGGGAACACGAGAGGGGTAGTTGCGGTAGCACGTGCCGGCTGTAAGCGACGACTGAGGGTTAAGTTCTGTTTTAATATGATTTATGATAAAGAAATTGTGGTAAACATGCTTTAAACACAAATGTTAAACTATTTCTATGCCGTGGGGGGTCCTGGTATCCTGTACCACAGATTTTTCTCCAAAAACCTATTTCAGGCACCAGTCTCTTACATTGGTGGGATATAGTTAGATACATTAGTCTCAATCGATGTTAATTTTAAGGCAACCAATGTGAAGAGAGATTAAAAAATGTTTTTTTTTTTTGTACGTTATTACTTCCGAAAGTAAGCATGTCTTGGACAAAAGGAATTGGTTAAAATAATACCCATCTTAGGAGTCCTCGGGACTCCTCGCAAAGACACCTGGAGTAGATATAAATATAACTTACTTACTTACGCATATGTTGTGGAATCGTAAACAAATCCTGGAAAAATTGCTACTCAAATCAAAATTTTGGCCGAATACTGTGTGTTCTCATGGTGAGGATCCTGTCGAACTGCGACAGGATCCTCATCATCATGGGCTTAGGACCTCTCCGAATCATTGCCACATTGACCGGTCCTGCGCTTTTTGCATTCAGCGAGTCCTACAATTCTTCATCAAGTCATCGGTCTACCCTTTGGCACCTCAAAGGGTAGACCAATGACTTTATGAACCTAGCCTAACCCACGCTGCGACTTCCGAAAAGGCTTAGGGTACGTGTCTCTTTATGCAAACGGACCGATAGCATAACTCCGATTAATTCGCGTACTGCAAAGTCACAAGCCGTACATATCAATATCCTCTTAGAAACGCATAGCCAATATCAAAATCACAGTGCAAATTCGTTTCGGCTTAGCAAGTCGGCACGAAAGTGTAACAGTAGCTTACCCTAGCTAGGGGGGTGGGCAGTAATCTGATTTAGAGCCACTTAGCGCCAGGTAAAGTGGTCTGAACGCTGGTTTAACTTGTTTACGAGAATAACCCGCCTTTTATTGGGTTACACTTTTGTTTAACTGGTGGTAAAATGCGGTGGTGAGAGGTTTTTGGGTGGGTGTAAGGAAAATTGGATGTTTCGTGTTAGTTATGGGTGGAAAACAGCGTTTTTCATATCATAGCGGGTGTTGCGTGTTGTTATTTGAATAAATAACTTACAATAGGTAGAGTAAATAATAAAATAGTAACGAAGCCGAAACTGTAGGTACATATTTGTGAAAAAAAAAATTCTTCGATATGTGGGAACGGGTCTGATGCCAAAAATATAGATTTTAGAATTTTGTCTGTTTGTCTGGGTGTCTGCATGTATATTCCGGATTGGGGTAAAAACGGCTGAACTGATTTGGATCAAATTAGCAGGCAGATTTTAGACGTTAGACGCCACAGAGTTACAGATTTTACACCACCGTTCATTACCCCGACTGGCCGCGTATCCTGCCATTTGAGTTCGTTCACTTGTTTTCCAACGCCAAAACATCTTAGCTTCTTCAGATCTATCTTGCTACATAACACATCAATTATTGATTAATATTACCAGAAGCCAAACAGCAGCACAGCTAAAATTAAGTAGCAGCACGATTCCGTCATTATCCTCAGGATAACATTCGAGTCATTTCAATAACCCTCAAATTAACTGCACCTCATAATATACCACGGTAAAAATAAGCAAATTACCACAAAAATCATGGCGCAACTTATAGTCTGTATTCACAGTTCAATTCCGAACCGTATCGAATTCTCAACTTCAAATCAGCCATTTTCCAAGATAAATTGATACTCCTGCCATTCAAAAATGAACCTTATTACAACGGCTTAAGGTGTAAGACCTTGGTGGAGTTAGGACTGTAAAATGACTGCGCGTAACACTAATGGTCCATGAAATTGGCCGTTTGCCGATAAATATAAGATTTTTAGACATTTCAAATGTACTGTTAGGTTTAGGCTCGAGATATTTGAGTGAATTCAACGTTTTGTCGCTGTTATTTTTCTTATTTTAGTGTTTTATGACGCTTGGATTTTGTTATAGGTACTACGTAGACATAGTGGGTGCGTGTGATATGCAATGTTAAGTCCCTATGTATTTGTTAAATCAACTAAAGGACCTGTAGCATCCATATAGTCTTCTGTTGATAGTGGCATACTAGGAAAAGCTGTTCTAGAGGGAAGCGAGATATGAGGAGATCTTGACAAAGTTCTAAATACTGTAGTTTAAGAAGCTACTGTTTGTCCAGTGCAAGTTTTGCATCATCTACAATCAGCCCTTTCATTTCAGTGCAGCATTGTTGTTTCTCTCCCGTTTTTTTATTCAAGATTTCTTTATGAGTGTCTGAAGAAGTGTACAATGATGATAATGAAATAGTTCTTCAGGGTTCATAAGTTGTTCCACAATTATTTAATCTAATTTGACTAAATCAATTACTATGTGTACCTTTGCCTCTATTTCACTGACTTTTCCTTTACCTCTATTGAATTGATTTCTATAGTTTGCTTTGTTTTAAGCATTAACTGGTTTAGTATTCACAGTATTTGTATCTTTGTGAACATTTAAAGCAACATTGACAGCTTTTTCAAAGATATTAACTCAATACAGTTGTAGATTTATTTTTTTCTCATTTAGGTGAACAATAAACTGATGACGTATCATTGAGAGACTCTTACGTAATATTACATATTCGTATTCTGCTTCAGTCTAGATAAAACAATCCTGCATAGTATACCTGTGTACCTACTGAAAACAAGGACATTGTCATTACAAAGGCAAGCAGCATGCGAGATTATTCACTCGTTAATATCAACTATCTGTCTGTATGTATTTATAAACCAGTACCATTGTTTGTAGGTAGCATGAGCGGTGTTATTAATTTGCGCAAGCGCAATACATTCCACGTTTCAAAACATGCAGGAAACGGCCGTGACTAAATGAAAATATTTCTTCCTCAGTTGTGCAAACATTAGCTAATAATATTATAACGACCATTATAATTAGACTTCTTTCGCATCTTTTATATGCACCTAGTTGACATTTTTTTGTATGGGATGGAGAGGGGGAGGGAGGTCAAGATAACTGGTGGTTACTTGCCAGAGTTGAAGTAAACACAGTGATAAGGATACACCACATAGCGCTGATAAGATACGGCCAAGCCAATTACAGCCACGAACCATTCGCATGACGCGGTTTGGGTTACCAGTTTGTTTTATTGTTAACCAGTCTGGTATTTTAGTATTTTGGTAGGACATTAGGATAAAGGTAAAGGGGCTCGTGGCTAAATAATAACAGCCGCACGGGTCGATCGAAGGGAAAACTACGATTGCCGCGGTCGGTTCGTGGATGGATCCATTACCTATCGAGACCCCTCCGTGCCTCGGAAAGCACGTTAAGCCGTTGGTCCCGGCTGTCATTCGTAGATCTTTGACAGACGTTACGGGTAGTCAGAAGTCCACAAATCTGACAACCATTCTTACCAAGGGATATCTTGTTACCCAGTAACTGGGTTGTGGAGGTCACATAGGCAGTCGCTCCATGTAAAACACTGGTGTTCAGCTGCATCCGGTTAGACTGGAAGCCGACCCCAACACAGTTGGGAAAAGGCTAGGCAGGATTGATTGATTAGGATACAAGGTTTATAGTCTACTCTCAGTGCTTTCATAGTTCTATATGCTTGTAAAAGCTGTGTTATAATACAGTTTTTTTTTTTACTGACCAGTAACAGCCCGTTAAAGACCACTCCAAATGATGGGTCGGCACGGATGGGTTGGTACGGCCATAAACGAAGAGTGGTACCGGCAATAGGTTTGTCATCACACTTGGTAAAGCTATTGGTGATTGTAGTTGACGTGGCCGTCTGTGTTTGTTTTTCATGTAAAAGGATGTTAAAAAATGGCCGACGTATCTTGGCGAGTCCGAACATCGCACAGAAGGCGGCGCAGTAACATTTTTTAGGAACCAAATGGTAACATGAGGCGAGTGTGAGTGAGAGAACATGCGCGAAAGTTCGCAGAGAAAATAAGAAGATAAGAAATCCAATCTTTTCCCGAGAAACACTCATAGGTATTAGGTACAGGTACGGACTTCCGGTTATTGATAATACGTCACTGTAAATAATAAAGGGTCTTTCAACTAGGACGGGTCGATGTTAAAATTGAATAAAACAAGATGTGTGTGAGATATTAACGAAATTTATTTTTTATTTAAAAGGCCCATTTATGCCATTATGGATGGAATATGACATCGTTCAAATGTCCGCCGCGGCTTCGTATGGTGGCACGAATCCGAGAGGTCCAATTTTTAATGACTCTGCTGCATAGATCCGGCTGAATCCGAGCGATGGCCTGCGTTATGTTGGCTTCCAGGGCAACGGTCGAATGTGGTTTATTGGCATAGACCTGCGACTTCAGAAAACCCCACAAGAAAAAGTCTAGCGGAGTCAAATCACACGATCTTGGTGGCCAATTCACGTCACCTCTGCGAGAGATAACTCTACCTTCAAACCGTTCATGCAGAATGTCGATTGTGTCGTTGAGGTCTGCGAAAGGCCGAGTTCTTGAGCACGGCGAGAAATCGACTGCCTCGGAGTCTCCTGAACACTCGTACAGCGGCGATGTTCTCGGCCGATCTGGCGTTCCTTTGACGTAAAGGTGTTGGTTGGTTGTTTACCGAACCGGTCGTCTCAAATTTAGTCACCAATAGTTGGAGAGTGGACTTTGAAGGGCCACCGCGTCTGCCGTAAAATGGGCGCAATGCGCGCAACGTTTGCACTAACGAACACTCATTTTGATAATAAAGTTTTATCATTTGCACATGCTGCTCAACCGTGTAACTTGCCATGGTGATTTGGCATCACTGACTGCATAATATACAACAGATTTTACAGATCCCACCAAAATAGTATGGCTGCCACAGACTGTCAACATCGACCCGTCCCTATTGGAAAACCCTTTACAATCGTCTTATTCATCTTATCGGCATCCAAGTTTGAATTTGGAAACATGACTTTTAAACGTAAGCAAAGACTTTTTTCCAACAACATTGGTGTGTAGCCATCCAGTGTAACGCTAGATCGCATTCATACCTACTCATGCATATATCTTCACGCCTATAATCCCTGAAGGGTTAGGCAGAAGTGTACCTACCTAAGGTACACCCACATTTCGCCAGTTATGTTTAAGTCCCATGTAATAGGGGGCCAGCTTATTGCCATCAACCGAGAACAAACCCAGGCTCCAGGCTGCTACTGAGAAATTCCAGTTGTAAAAACCCAATAATATTTTGCCCGACTTGGGAATCGATCCCACCAGTACCGCTAAATCAGGTACTTATTTATCCACATGGGTTACTGTCATTTGACGTTTGCTCGGACATTCGGGATACAGACACGGGTACTTAACGATTGAATAAAACCGAAGTTTTAATTTACTGTCCTAAGAACGAGACCGAATGTCTCGATTTGTAAGGATGTTCTTGAAAACCGATAATCTGCAGGCTTCTTTACGTTCTTCATTGCAATGCAACCCATTTGTCTCGAGGTGCAACTATTGGTACCTTTTTTTTTTTTTTTTTTTTGTGGATGAGAAATCATCAAATGACTTCTCCCGCTCTGGGCGGAGCGGGAGGGCGTGTCAGACTTTTACTGACTAAAACCCACCCGTGTTCCTTCTGTTGCCTGTGCCGGGGCCACGGTAACTCTTTCGAACATCCCGCAACCCTAGAACTATTGGTACCTAACAAGTTTCTCTTGTAGATTATGATATTAATTAACTAACAGATAAACATTTATTTAACACTTAACAAAGTCTCCGTATCCTTAACACTTCATGTCGAGGTATAGGTATCTCGTTTTCTAAGATACGCGACACGCGACGCGGACGCGACACAAAGCAACCGCGTGTCGCGCGACGTGCGGTGCCATTGTGTCGCGCGCGATTCGCATCGCGTGTCGCGCCTGTTTGAAGGAGCCTTTACCCGTCTGTATTCCATACCTAATAAGTCTTCATCATTAAAACAATCCTGTCGTTTGCTCTTATGTACAGATCGGAATACTTATAGAATATTTTAAAAGAGAGAGACAGTAATTCACGATTTGCACGAAAGCGTTGTGTTACTTGGCAAGCGGCCATCTCCTGTTGCTTCTCATTCATGATCCACAGCAGTTTCGAAGTATACTGAGACTATTTTATAGCGATTAGTTTCAAAGAAGTAACACTATAAAGCAGAAAGTCTATTATAGACGGTCTACTCCATTTATTATAATACCAGTTGTTGCCCGCGGCTTCGCCCGCGTCGATGTCAATACTTTCCTATTTGAATCGGATTTTGTTTACAATTTCATGGGTTTTAATTTTTTTGCGCGGAACCCTAATTCTTTTTCTAAAATAAAAATAGCCTAAGTTACTCACCGTAACATCAGCTATCTGCCAGTGACTCCTGTCAAAATCGGTCCAGCCGTTACGGAGATTAGCCGGAATAAACAGACAGACAAAAATTCTAAAAATTGTTTTTTTTTTTTTGTTATAAGTAGGTACCGTATAAACTTTTATAAGTATGTATTTATTAAAAAGCTGTTAATTTGAGACATAACATAACATGTATAGTTAGAGAAACAACGTATAACCCTTACATTTTTTCGATATAAGCGTCTAATAAGCTTCATTATTTCACGATAAATACAAAGCAATGTAAGCTTTTCACTGTTGTTATAATTATGGCCATTAGGTACTTTCTAATATATAAAATAAATGGAGTTTAGGTATACTGGATGATTTTTTTTACCGTCTCGAAATTTTTACAGGGTGTTCTACCCATGAACATGAACAACTGTCACTATGGGACCAACTATGAGATCACGAAAAAAAAATCTGCTGTTTCATACATTTTGGTCAAGTAGGTTTGAACTTTTCTATTAAACCGTAGATTTTTTTTTCGTGATTTCAGAGTTGGTCCCGTAGTGAAAGTTGTTCATATTCATGTGTAGAACACCCTGTAAAAATTTCGAGACGGTAAAAAAAATCATCCAGTATTCTGCTATCAAATCATATTAGTACTGATTTAAACTAAATGTGCATAAAGCGGGCAGTGAGGGCAACCCCGACCAGTGGTGCTATTCTGGAAAGATCCCACCGTGAAAATTTAGGTGAAGTGATCGTGATGTGAACTGTCATCCCACCTTACTCTATTAGGGATTGAGCTCACTGCAAACTCACTTCACCTAAGTGCTCACGGTGTGATGTTTACAGAATAGATCGGCAGGTGGGGCACTTCGCTGTCATCCACCGGAGAGAGCGGTCGTTGTTGTGATCGCTGAGCGTTTGATGTACCAAATACAAACCTTGTGTTTTATTTCCAATACATACTTATATTATTTTTTCTTCATTAAATAGGCTTTTGTCTAATGCTTATGTTGTCGAAGAAAATGTATGTTAAAAGTTATAAAAACAATGAAACAGACCTAGAAAGTATCTAAAGCAGAGTCAGCAGAGCAGAACCGTCGTGATGGTGTGAAATGGAGAAAACGCCAAACTTTCTCTATTCTTATAAGGAAAGTATAGTAAAACAGACGAAAACAGAAAATCTTATTATTCCCAGTTAAGTAATTTATTTCACAAAAAGGGAATTCCAAACATGTGTAATTGTGTACACAACTGCAATAATGCGATAAGTTCAACTCTTGTTTGCGATAAAATTGTGTTTACTTATGGGGTTGATCTTAACAATCCCAAAATAACATCCCCTAGAAAACCATATATGACTTTGAATCAGTTATAATGGCTTTATGATATCTTCTTTAGGGAGATGAAGAATCTCTTTTACTTTACTTAAAAAAAAAACCTTTAAAAAAAGTTGAAGTAGACATCTATCTCACTGATCAACGGAAATGGCTCAGATGAACTCAGATCTGATTTTAGTAGAAATGTGTAGAAGCATTTTTCTTGTAATTGGTCGAAAATAAATTATTTCAAGCTCTGGAGGGGCCCTAGTGCCCCTGCTTTAATCTAGACTCCCACGATGGCAGAATGTACCTAGTTTAGGCACTAGTAGATATTCTACTTAGGTACAGCTACCAACTGTAAAGAGAAAAGGAAATGATATTTGATTTGAATATGATTTTGCTTCTTTTCGGGATTACCTATATCGGGTGTAAAAAGACATTTAACGAAGCCGAAAGTTATATGTTCTTCACATGTTGTTACATGTTGTTCTTTTTTTTTTATTATTTAAGATAGGTTTGCTCTTGACTCTAGTCTAGGTCAGAGATGACAGAGACAAAGTCGACGATGGAGCGAGCTTATGCAGAAAAAGCCTGTTAACTCTCACTTTGAAGAGATCGGGGTTGTATACCTACGTTCGGAAACACAGACGCAGGCAGAGAGTTCCACTCCTTTGCTGTGCGCATCACAAAAGACATTTGGAAACGCTTAGTGCGAATTGGTGGAATAGCGACTAGGTAGGGATGGTAACCTGCAGTGCGTCTAGATGTCCGATGGTAGAAGGGGGCCGGCGGAATGAGGTCGAGCACACTCACCGAAGTACAATCTGTAGAAGACCGACAAGCAGGCAACCTTGCGGCGAGAGTCTTACGTCGCCAATGAGCCTCTTAGCTCTGCGTTCCACCGAATCAAGCGCGGCAAGTTGGTATTTAGCTGAGCCATCCCAAAGGTGGCTGCAATACTTCTTCCCATCATTGCGATTTTTTTTTGTTCTCGACCATACCTGGGAACCTTCTTGTTACGGAAATATTGAAGGTCAAAGTTCCAACTTTATTACTTACGTTTTTTTATGAAAGCTGTTTTAAATGTTATAACTGTAGGACTTTAAATACTAGCACGACCCCTATACTGTTGTATGCAAAAGCAAGCACTACGTTTTGCGCGCGTTACATTGCGTGTTACCATAAAAAGTGATTTTTCACACCAAAAAAGAAAGTAATTTCCCAGCAATAATGTTTGCGCTATGTTACTTAGTTCGATGGGCAGTATGCGTAGATAACGGGTATGTGATGTTTTCTTTTCACACCCTGTATATAAGTACATTTGAACTCACGGCAGCAAAGTTTCTCAGTCCAGCAGTGGAAGCCTTCCGATAAAAATTACAATGCTGTTAATGCTCAGCAACTCGCTGAGTTTCAATCTTGAAGTAAGGAGTATTAAACCACGGCTGATTCTAGGCCTTTCTTTATCTTTGGTTGGGTGCTTCGGCTATTCCAAGACATCTATCTATGTATGGCTATATGCATCTAGAATATATGAATGATCTGATAATATAACATAACATCACGCTTGTAGTCTCTGAAGGGTTCCGCGGAGGTGTGCGTAGTAGGTACCTATATTAGGTACATTTCGCCAGCCAGATAAATTTAAATTCCAAGTAATAGAGAGCAGTGATGACCCAGTGGTAACGGCCTCGACTTACGAGTTGTAGGTCGTAGGTTCGAACCCAGACAGACGCTTTACTTTGTGTAAATGGTTTCATCACCGCTGCTCTCAAAACGGTGAAGGAAAACATCGTACGGAAACCAGCGTGTCCTAGAACCAACAATTCGAAGACAAGTGACATCTACCAACCCGCACTGAGAGGAGGCGTGTGTCCCAGCAGTGGGAACATTATAGATTGATTATGCTATTGCCATCAACCTGCTAATACGTGGTGGGAACTGCTGCAGGTAAATTTTTGTTGGTAGTTAGGCCCTGGACACACCCATGAAACCGTTGGAGCATAAGGCGGTGTATTTACTAATTTGAGGCTTCTGCGCATGGGTGGTTCCTTTAACCAGCACGAACTGGACCGTAGAAATACTTGGAAGAATACAAAGAGTTCCGTATTATTCCTAAGCACGTACAAAAAGTTATCCAAAAACTTTCACATACTTACTTATAAGCTAATTTAGGTCTCATTTGAATACGAAATAAACCTCAATTTCCTTTACTAGAAATCGTAAACCCTGCAGTTTAAACAGCCTCACATAATTAGCACTATGTTTCATATTTACTGCTAACAACTCATGAATATTGCAAACGTTTAATACAAAGCATTAATAGTTTTTGTCATCATAAATTATAAGAGCACTTCCCTCCGTTCATACCCTAAGGTCCGTCTACAATGGTATTTAACTGTATCAATAAAATAATTATCCAATCATGAAGCAATTTACTCGGTTTGTCCCCGTTTTGTGCATCTCTTTCTTTCTTATTAATTGTTAGGGTAGCGCCCTCTCGCTCGTTACGAAGCGGCAACATTTGAGGACGGTGACACGGTTCGCTCTTGGCGTCTGGGATACAGTTCTGCCAAGTTTTTTCTACAGCTTCTTACACCTTTGTCGCTTCAAGAATATGGTCTATAACTCCTTGTTTTGGTGGTCATGTAAGTTTGTATCAAGTGTACACTTTGGACAACCAGTTTGCTGTGGCCTCTCGTGCATTTTCTCTAGTTTCAAGGTCTGGTATGAACGCAAGTAGTTCTCCGTATAATTTTCCAAATAAAGATTTGTAAATTAGTATGTTTGCGTCAAGCACCTTATAAGACGGAACGGAGAGAGGTCGGGAATGTTGTATCTACCTACAAACAAAATTGTTGATTGGATCTCAGGCCGTAAATCCATGTAGGAGACAATAACATACATGAATATTAAAACGAAAAGTATAAAAAAGTATGCTTAGACATTCTTTATGAATTCTTCAATTCTTAAACGTAAACATTCAGTGCTAAGCGAAACCCTCTTAATAGACCGGTTTAATAAGTGGGAAGAGGTGATGGAATTCTAATTTACATAATTACCATAACTGACTAATAGAATAACTACCGTAGTAAGTATAGTATTAAAGAACCCCCTATAAGCGATTGATGGCACTGGTCCCGTTTCTTTCGTCATCAATGAAAAAAGGCAAGAAATATTTATTATGAGTAAATTATTTTCAAGACAAAGAACAGACGTGACTAATTTGGAGTCAATACGCTCACTGTCATCTATCAGTATCTCCAGGTTTTGTCTTTAACTCAATATTCCATTCTTCTGACTGATCTTACTTGAGAAAATGATTTAATATTTTAATCCCTAGAGCCCTAATAATCGTATAGAGTAGCAAAATATGGTCAAAACTACCCAAGATATCACTCGTTCTGTTTGTTCAACTTATATACCCAGTTATTTTAATTTTCTTATCTTTCTCAGCAATATTCTACTTGCATAACCTACTTCACACTTTAGCACCCCACAAAAGAAAATTCTCACAAATAATGATGAAGCAATATTTCTTCCCCGTTGTTGCGTGATCATCAATCATCGAATGCGTGTTTCTCATCACTATATCACCACACGCAACGAAGAGATCTTAATCGCTGGATAGATAATTATGTCTATAAGTGACTTTAAGTGATAACCCTGGGTGGTATTTTGTAGCACAATTGAGTTTATGCGTAGCTTCTTCCTTGATAATTTAATAAAGGATGAGAGTAAATGTGATTAATCCTAGACATGTGGAAGTTAATAAAGAGAACAACTCAACCTATGATAGTGATATAGACTGAGATGTACGCGGCATTTAATTAAAAGTATTTATTATTAATAAGCAGATCTAAGAAATGAAAGAGAAAAAAGAAGAAGATATTATCAAGTCTATTAGAAATCAACCAACCACGATGAATGAAAAAGTTCAACGGTCTTTGTAATTTAAGCTCGACTACGGAGCAATAATTTGTCATCCTTATCTGAAGAGTTCTCAACAAGTTCCGGAAGCCAGATCTTCCAGTTTTGCCCTTTTAGTATAATTATAACTTTTACCACGCTTTCGCCGTTACATTTGGCAGCTATTTGTTCCACAGAAAATGAGCAAAAGCTAAGAAAACCCCCTAAGTATTGCTGAAACAAAAACGACCGTCATTGATCACAGATTGTGCGGAATGCTGACAGTTGAGAAACGACCCATAAGCGTGTGATAGAAGCCCGTAGCAAAAATTGTAGCAGCGGGTGAGACTTCACATACGGACATCCACACTGCTAAATGCGAAAGTATGTCTGTTTTTATGAAGTTTTCATAGTAAAACTACACGGAGATAACATTTTATGGTCTCTAGCAAAGATACATCTTCTTTTCAGAAAATAGACGGAGGTGACTTTTCTCTCAAATCAGAAAATTTAAAACTTTAAATGTGTGTAGCTGTAGAGCCACGGGTACATGTAGTATTAAAATGACAGACTTTTTTAATGATAATGTAAGTAGGTAGGTATGCCTAAATGTCGATAATGATAGCTACATGAAAATTTATAATACCTACTGGCTCACTGATTAATATGATGATAAAAAAGCTATAAACATGCATGATAAAATTTTAGCAATAAATTAATAATGAATGATAGGGTATAAAAATGACGTATATCTACTAAGACCCGTGACTTTGTATCACGTAATCCATAAGTTAGCATTATAAATGAGCCTAGAAATACGGCTTTATTAATTACAAGTTAAGTTTAACTACTAAACAGCTGTCTTCATACATTATGGAGGTAAATAAATCATAGAATTTTATTGCCTACACTGTGTGGTCTAAAGCTAAGTTTAGAACACCCTATATCTTGCTTGGGATCGGAGATTAAGGGGCTATTTCTGGGAGATAAATCACAGCTTCTCCAATACAGGATTAAAATTTAATATTACGTATTAAGGAAAATGAGTCTAGCTGCAGCCACAAAACCGTATAAAAACAATCCATTAAGTAAACCATTTCATACGTAAACGACTTGCGAGTAACCAAGTTCCTTTCAGAGTTCCTGCATTCCTCAATCCATAGGTATAACAGCGATTATTCCCACACGAAAAAGTGATTATGAATAATCTTGATGCAACAGTTTTGCTGTCCTATCCTCTGTTCTTTAGTCATATCATCGTCTGCCTGCCTTTTCCCAACTACTTATGTTGGGGTCGGTTTCCAATCTCACCGGATGCAGCTGAATACCAGTACCTATAGTAAAAGGAACAACTGCCTTATCTGACCTAGACAACCCAGTTACTGAGTAGCACGATACCCCTTAGTAAGACTGGTTGTCAGACTTCCAGGCTTCTGACTACTCGTAACGACTGTCAAAAATCTACAAATGACAGCCG
Organism: Fissipunctia ypsillon; assembly: GCA_947568875.1. Classification (NCBI taxonomy): domain Eukaryota; kingdom Metazoa; phylum Arthropoda; class Insecta; order Lepidoptera; family Noctuidae; genus Fissipunctia; species Fissipunctia ypsillon. Next base: position 8,173,377 of record OX387654.1, read on the forward strand.
GGACCAACGGCTTAACGTGCTTTCTGAGGCACGGAGGGGTCTCGGTATGTAAAGATGGTCACCCACCTACGGACCGACCGCGGCAAGCGTAGCTTAACCTGATCGATCGAACCGTGCGGCTGTTATAACTTAGCCACGAGCCCCTCATTTCTCAGTTCTTCAGTCATATACTTAATCTGTTGCTACGTATACAACAACAGATACAAGTAAACAGACAACAGATATTGCCTCTTTTTCTTCTCAAAATGGATCTGTATTGCTGGATCGGTTACTTCCAAATCCATCCTTGTCCCTTTGAATTTCGTCTTCCTCATTAAATTAGTATCAAGCTCTTATTTTGCCAGTAACTATTTAACATGACAATCAAATTGGAAACATTGTAGACTGCAGACAGACAAGTCGAAACATTGCTTTATTCCCCGTTGGCAAGCATGCACTCATAAACATGTTAAATGTGTTTATTTATTACCAGCTAAGTTCAACGACTAACTGGCCGTCGTATATAATGGCAGTAAACGTACATAAATCTCAGCATATGGCGTGATCTGTGAACTAGCAGAGTTTATGTGTTAGTACACCGTTTACGTGATTGCAACAATTTATTAAATGGTCGGTTCATATTGTGGAGAATGTATCAATGTTGTAACTATCTAACTATTTGTTAATGGCGATAAACTAAAGCTACTGTGGAAGAAGGTCGTGTGAATGTGATTTTAATTTCTACCGTGTTGTAATATTGTAGACTTATTGGTTGATTTGCACGAATTTACTCGCCCGGATCGGACGAATTGACGCTTTCAAATATGTCTGTAATATTATTTTGTCTGTGGCGATTCGCACGAAGTTAATTTATGTGTGGGCGAATCGACAACTCCAGATATACCTACTTATTAGGCAATTGGCACATTTTGAATTTTATGCAATAAAGTTAAGAAAAAGTACACTATAAATAGAAACTACATTTACCAATTCAATATCTGCCAGTTGCCTAATACGTATTTCTAGAGTTGTCGATTCGCCCACAAATAAATTAATTTCTTGCGAGTCACCTACGGAAAAAATACAATCATTTAAAAGTGTCATTGTAAGGTTAGCGTAAGTACCTGTATTCAAGCTGTTCCGAGGGATTTAAACATTGAGATTGCAGCGACTTATGCTCGGTTCCGACAAACAAAAACGAATCGTTTTGCTTACCAATGTATAGCACTTTTTATTGCCAAACTGGGCATATAAGTAGATTCGTAAGCTAATTTTACCTGTGATAGCTACTTCCATAAAGGAGGGTCTACTATGCAAATCTATAAGGTCTTTACTTCATTATTAGTAAAGATAAAGAGTCTTAATTTTAACCAATAACGGTACGTAAATTATAGGAATTTATTTTAGTGGTCACCGGTGCCTTTGGACATTTGCAATACCAGAAGCATCTCAGGAGCGTTGCCACTCCACTTAGCTTTAATTAATGTCTCAAGTGCCTGTAAAATAAAATAAACCGGCAAATAAATAAATATCTAATAAATATACCGGCTTAATAAATATTCTGCAAACGCTGCTTAGCGACAGGAAGAAGAATGTCCAACCACCATACCTTTTGCAAGATCGTTCACAAAGAGTTTTACTACTAACAAAATTACTATCTACTCATATTCATAGGCCATCAATGTACCTATCATCTAGCAAAAGGAAAAAAACCTATGAATTTTAACAATGCTAGATAACAGGGGCGAAGCCTTCATACAACCCGATTCCTATCAGCTTCCCTTCGGAACAACCACTCTTCTTAATGTCTACTATAGCCAAATAATATGGTACACCTGTGTATAACTGTGTATCACAACATATTACACAATTATAAAGGATGTAAGGGACAGCCCTCCGCAAACTGATGGGGTGAATTCAGTATATCATACTAAGATGACCGGTACTTGAAATTATTTCAGGAACGTTATGGGAATCCAATAAACCTGATTTGTTTTATTACCTCACACGCAATGTATCGTTACCGTGGCCAAACGCGCGTAGCGAACGGCAGCGCAGCGAGCCTTCGGCCGCCGAGTATTTCAACATCCATTGCTGATTTTTTAATTTTACCTGTTTTATTTACTTTGATGTAGTACTACGTACAGAGAATGTAATTTTACATTGAAATAAAAGAATAGTAACTGAAAAAACGGTAAAAAAAAATTAATTTTCCTGTGAAATTTTTTGGTGGAATAGGTATGATTCAAAATAAGGAGCTGAATGCACTCTGTTAGTTTGCGGAGGGCTGTCCCTTACACCCTGTATTTAATATCAGTTTATTACATCCATAAGATTAAAAACCTACAGTTTCTGGTTTATGAGAACTGATAACTGAACAATTTTTTCTTCGGCTACCCTCTAATGATGATTGTATAATATCTGCGCCACTGCTAGATAATTGCAGAACCTACGTTGTATCATGCAGAAGATGTTACAGCCAACGCTTATAGTCATCGTCACTCTCCTGCCCATATCCCAATTTATCTGGAATCGGCACAACATGTCTTTTTCTTCCATACTTCTCTCTTAGTCGTCATCTCGATAGTCACTCCCATTCTAGCCGTATCATCTTTCACTCACTCCATCCATCGGTTCTTTGGTCTTCCCCTACTCGTAGCCAACCAACCTACTTCTGCACTAACAATAATGGCAAACGCATATAGTATGATCAAATTGAAATGAAATGAATTATTGTTTATTCTGTAAATAGGATATCGGAATTATTTTACGCGTCATATAAAAAAAAAAATCTAGATGGAGTCGACTTTTCCTATCTGACTACCCCTGAGAAGAAATGGCGAAACAAACTCAAGGGTCAAAGTCTTTTTTAAAGTCCAGACATAATATTGGTCAAATCATGTGAGGCCCATGCATATCCGTGTCTGAAATGGTCTTTTGAGGAAAGAACCACACTTTGAGTGGACCTGTCCAGTCAGTGTAAGCATTTGTCAGTAATCGTGTTGCGCAACTCAGGAGCTCAACGACTCGACGAACAATAGGTACCAAAGAAAGGACATTTGGCTAGGCCGCATAAAGTACTCAAAATGCCAGACCATCATTAAAACTAATTGAGAAAGAAAAAAAGCAAATTGAAAAAAAAATACATAACCCACATAGTGCTTACATTCACAATAATTAAAGTAATATAATACGAGTACTTTTCAAAGTAAATATTCATGTCATTTCTTTGATCACCTAAATGAAAGTTTATTTATCTCTGTCTTTTCGACACCAAATTCAACACGCATTCCGTATTGCAATGAGTTTCAAGCGTGGTACTCATGTCAATTAGACCTTCAAAGTGTTTTCTCTTAATTCCGAATACCTTTGATCACGATTAAAGTGCCGATATCGACATGACTTGGTCTCGATGAAGGCTTATTGGGAACTTTATCAATATTGATTGTAGCTTGCAGCTAATCGAGGCGAATATTATCTCTAAATAATTTAATTTGTTACTCATGCAAATGATCAAAATAGCTTTGCGTGACACAGTTGCAAGAAAATGCAACTGTGTCACGCCAGCTTTTTACATTTTGATTGTTATTGAGTTTATCCATATATTTACGCCTTCTTTCTTTATTGATCATGTTTACAATTCTTCTTCTCCTGCCCTTATCCCTTTTAGCATAATTAAAGCCATTATAGTATAAACACAATCCTAACGTATTTTCTTTCTACGCCTCCCCACTACTTCTGATTTTATCTTCTTCTATCTCTTTCAGTGAATTATGTTCTATATAACATAATAAACAGATAGTTATTTAATTTGTAAATCGTTTACTTTGTCAAAATCACTATATTAGATCTATACAGGTCTATGCATTTTGCCACTTAAGTATTCATTCTTAATTTACATATGCTTCATTAAAACTCACGCTCTCTTCTTTAAAATCCATAGTTAATTCTTTCTTTGTTACTTTATACGAGTATTACATCGATCAATCATACTTCCCACACCTACAATATAGATATTATACGAGAATGTCTCTGTGTTTCTCTAAATATTCTTCATAAAGCTTATTAATAGCTATAGCTTATAGCTTATTAATAGGCACTTCTTACAAAGCACCTCCAACAATGGTTGATTGTCCATCGTCACTCACAAACCCACAATGTGTGTCACGCTCTCGCTCGTCTCATTACGCTGATGGCAATTGGGCCGTCAAAACACTGCGGACTGCACGCCGCGAACCGTTATCGTGGTTTGCATCCGCGGTCGTTGGCCCCGTATTCGCGCACTAACTACAAATCACTTCACAGATTTCGTACAACTAATGGTCAGGGTTACCACGTGTAAGAAGTAATTCTTTTAACTAACTGCGCATGGATTTAAACTTATTTAATATTAAAAGTGTCTGATTTCTTGACGTGGTCCTACAGTTCAAATGTTTGGTCCTTCGATACTTAGTAGTATTTCTCAATCTACGACACATCGACAGTAATAAAATAACATAAATCGTTATCTAAAGTATCTTAGAAGGGTATACAGAACAGTGATAGCCCTGTTAATGGAGCAATTGCTTTACGGTGAGCGGTGCGGTCAACGTACTTCGTGTCACGCGACGCCGAGCGCTCTAATGCGCTTAGATTACTGCCTACTACAGCGACCAGACTATCTAGACCTCTTAACATTGCCTTTCTTACCCCTGATGGATCTAGAATGGAAGCTTTAAGACCGGTCAGGAAGGTCAGCATAGTTTGGTCCTTTGAGTGCTGCATTGGCAAGTATTGCGCGAACACTGCTATTTGCTGAGGTTTCGTTCGTACATGCCCTTAGTTGCGTAGTTGTTCTTTTTTATATCCATTTCGGGTGAAATTTATGTTTAATGGGTTATGTAAATGATACTTTGAGAAATGACTGCAATTAAAGAGTTGGTGATTTAGTCATGGAAAGATATTAAATGATGCATGGTGCTGATTGCGGAGTGGAGAATTGAACACCTTGTTTTATATCATGAGAGAGCTCACTTTGTCATAGTACGTGATGTGGAAGAATGAGGAACATGTCGCGAGGAAAGTTTTGAGTACCTATACATGTGAATGTGAATGATTATAAAAGAAAGGGACACCAAAGGAACGATGGATGAGGGTGGCTTCTGAGATGATGGCTATTAGAAATGTATATTGAAGAAAACCTTCGTAGTTTTGGAAAAGTAAGACGTTCAGATCTGAACGTCTACAGTCATACTCTTATAAAATTCCAACTCTGGTTTGTAAAAAAAGATGAAGACAAAACAAAATAATTGCATTAAACTCACATTATTGGAAACAATGACGCTGACTCAACATGACACAACACATATGACTCAAACCATGAACCACTTGAAGAAAATTGAAACAAAATATTCAATAAACGCGAACTTACTTACTGAAGTGACATTCAAATCCTGGTAACACCTTAATCGGCTTACTACTGTTCACGACATAGACCGCCCCAGACTGTCCCCGGACTTAGGTAATAGGATTGCGGTCCCTCTGGCATTTGCCGATAATTCGCCAAACAACTAACGATCTATTGTCCCCCAATTCGGTAGCTTTGGGATTTAAAATCGCTTTGGAAACAAAGATGGTGAATTCATTTCTGATAAATCAATAGCAACATACTGTTTATATGTTTTAATTGGTCGTTAAATATAAAATTATAAAATCGTTTACCCGCTTCCGCGGGCAGGATTGTTGGTGGTCGCGAGCCGTGGTTTGGAGACGTCTAATCTAACCGAATTGTTGAGTTTGTGCGGTACACTCTCTGTGAATGTGATATCGTCTACCTATATATTGCTAATGCGTTGCTTATGCGGTATTCTGAACCAAAGTTTATCTTTGCGATGATGCCATTGGTCCGATATCTTGGGACATTGCGTTTGGAAATACTGAGTTATGAAAGAACTAGGCCCTTTTTTATGGGAAATCATCAAATGACTCCCGCTCTGGGCGGAGCGGGAGGGAGTGTCAGACTTTTACTGACTTAAACCAACCCGTGTTCCTTCAGTTGCCTGTGCCGGGGCCACGGTAACTATTTTGAACATCCCGCGACCCTGGCTGGAAAGAACTAGGTCCAAAGACATCTTTGCCCATTGACGTGAGTACTAGAAGCTACAAAACCTTATGAAAAACGCGTGGTTTTTAAACGCTTGTCTAAAAATAAGAATGACTTAAGAGACGACATTCATGATTCACTTCTAACTTAGATAATTTTATCATCTTAACTGAAGATTTTATTACAATTTCGGAATAAAACTGAGTCATCTATTATAAACCGGCGTAGATAGAGCAGTTAAAGATTTTATTGATGACTGCATTTGAATTGGCAAACGTAGGTGCCAGTATACCCTCTGCCATATCTGAAATGATGTCAAGAACGCAGATCTAGTAGACTAGACAAAAAGCCTACCCTATTTGAAGCAGATAGACAACCGTATAGGAAGAGAGGCAGAATCTTTCGGTTATTATCTCAAACTAAAGCAAGACACATTTGGGACAAAGCAATGAGCTTGCTCGTGATCTAGCTAGATCATCCATCCCGTAGTTTTTCATACATGACTTTAGATAACATATCTCTTTCGATGTTATAACATGATGACGATGACTGACCTATAAAGGCGCGGTTGAAAAGAATCTATAAATAAATCTGCTGTAAAGTTGACTTGATCTAAAAGGTTTCCCTTTTTGTGGCTTATGGCTTATTAAATTCTATTGAAAAAAAGGACTTCTAGTTCGCACTTAAAAAAGGTACTGACAGCTTAGTTACTAAAACGATTAGGTAGTACTTACTTAAAAGTACACTCTATAAGATGGTTCCCGTAAATATACCCGCGACGCGTCACAGTCTTTTTTATATATGGACTTTTCTTTTTTTTAATCTACCTATTAATCCATTAGGAGTAAAGAAAGTTCGTCAAAGGAATCTATTCCCTATCTACTAATACAAGTTCTTTCGTGATGTATATCTTAGTCTCTATTAGAATGGAGAAGCGTTTGTATAAAAGGTTAGTTATCTATTACAAAACATGGACAGAATCCATCTCACGAAGACCAAACTAATCCCATAAAAGAAAACATTCATCCATCTGTTTTACATATCAAATCCATTCCGAAGCAACATATTTATATCATCAGAGTTAATATAGCATGCTGCTCATCACAAATCATAAGTCGTGCCTGTCAAAACAGGGCGCCATCAACAAAAGGGGCTCGGGCAGGAAGAGCGGCTCTTAATGGATTTATTTAGATGTCATTTTTTATGTGGGCGGGGGCTCGAGCAGACGCCTGGCTTTCATAGTGTGGATACGACCGAGTATTATTTCGGATTTTGAGTTTTTGAAGGGATATATAATATTAGAGTTTTTGTAGAATGCTGTAAATTGTTCAGTTGTGTTGTTTTGCTACAGTGATTTCTTAGAGTGATTGTAATTCTGGAAGGAAATATAGAAATAACGTTCCTTTCCTCATTAAGTAAAGTCCCAATTTAAACATTGAGATGTTTGTTGTAGATAGAGTTATACTTGACTCGCGAAAGATGGAATGAGTGGAGGGAGGTCTTTGCCCAGGAGTGGGACAGCGACAGCTTAGGATAGTAAAAAAAAAATACTATTAATAATAAAATCTCTACTATCGTTAAAACAGTTAACATCTTATCCCGTAAATTGTATGGACGCCAGCACATCAAGCTACCCGAAACTGTCAAATTTTCCCAATCAACCTGAACCTAATGCTTTGGCAATAAAGTCGAAAATCGATAAAAGAAATTTGACAGATTGTAGTAGCTTGATGTGCTGGTGTCTGTACCTATGTGAAATTAAAACAACTACTTACTTTCACATAATTATAATGAAGTAGGTTGCACAGAAATACGAGAACTCACGTGTTTTTAATCAACAACAAGGTGTCAATTTATTCGTCAAGGTGTCTCTTATTACAGGTTGTCAACACATATAAAATACACACTACAATTACTTCACCTAAATGTCATTCAATCAAACAACAAAGAACTTACAACACAATATTAATATTACAATTAAATCAATTATTATGATTCACAATCAACATTGCATTATGATGATAAATAACCTAGAATGCTGACCTGGCTCACTATACTTACTTCCTCAGTTAACTTGGTTTCTTTATATAACACCTACGTTCAATTGGCTCGCTGGTAATTAAATAATTCAATGTATTACGCAAGCATTTACAGCCGTAATCAATATTTATCACGCTGCGTTACGCAGTTGTAAATGTGAATGGTGACTCAGTTGAAGTATCGATATCGTATTGAAAAAGCTTTTGATTACGACTATTGCGATCATGCACAAAAATATACCCCCAACTCCAAAAAAAACAAACCGAAAAATAGGTCACTTCAAAAAAATATTCAAACGTGAAAAATATTAGAAGCACATCCATACTTTTCCGTCTTGATAAATGTAAGCCCTCCGTTATCCCTCGAACGCGTGTTCCGTCTCACTGATCACGCTCCGTGTGTGCGTGCGCCGAACCCGCACACATACACAAATTAATGCATTTCACACTCACACACACTCACCCGCCGTGTCGGCACACACGTTGCTTACAGTGTGCTTGTGTGCGTGACCCGACATTGGTATTTTGATTGGTCATGCATTTCACGTGTTACGGCTTGCGGGTATAGACTGCGCCCGGGCAATAAACGCGGTAATTTACAGCGTATCCTGCCCGTACCTAAGGAGGCTGTATTTTAAGAGAGATAAGAGCAATGTATTGATGTGGTACAGGGGTGCTAAGGCTATCTGTACGTTGTAGGTATTGTTTAAAGGTGTTATTGCTTTGTTGGGGGTTTGGATTAGACGAAGAACATGTGAATGTTTACACCTTACACACATAATTTAAGAATATCAAAACCGGAAATCGATTAGCATTTTGGAGTTGACTAGGGCCCACTTGCGTGAAAAACTTAATTCAGAGTTAGTTGCTAACACGAGGTTAAATTGACAATATTGTATGACAAACTGTCAATTTAACCTCGTGTTAGCAACTAACTCTGAGTTAAGTTTTTCACGGAAGTGGGCCTAAAGTAATAAAGTCTAAGCAGATAGATAAGTACCTAGGTATCTAAAAAGCAGAAGAATGCCACAAAGTGGATAAATATCCATTTGGTTCAAATCCCCCATTTACTGTTAAATTATAAAACCAAGGAGATTCGGCGACAGCAAAGACCCGACAAGAGCAAGCAACTTTCTCCCGTATAGCAAAAAAGCCAATAAGAGAGCCAAGAAGAGCCAGTTTCATTCAGGCAGAAGAGCTGGTGACCATTCACCACTAGCCTATGGCCCCAAGTCAGCTATACCTATAATAGGTACTACCTATAGGCTTCTTTTCTCGGAGATATTTTAAATCTTATGAGATCGTCCTGAAAAGGGCAACTGTTGCATCGCCGGACACACAGAAATATACTTACCTATTGTCCTAGCATTCAGCAATCAGCACCCTAATTACGTAACACACTATCAATCATAATCTGAATGATTTTGAAGCAAATTGCTAATCCATTGCTTCGTATGTTTGAAAAATGTGTCAGCTCAACAACGTAAATAACGCAACGAATGTTGTTGAAGTGTCAAAATGAAACCGACTCCTATTCCTACTTTAAGTGTGTTACGCAATAGCCCCGTTGAAGTAGCAGTACTTAGACAAGATGTTTTTATGGATCAATGGCCGTTGATGCATTCAGTCTCTTCAACACCCGTCATCTCATCGACAGTAGGTATTTGCTTGAAACATGCAGCTAATTTAGCCAGAGCGGGCGAGACTCGATGCCGCCGTCATATAAAGAATAGAATCACAGAGGCTTTTAGATCAGAATTTTATATGAGCCTATTTCCAGCAGAAGACTGATTATATGATTAAAGTGTTGTAAGCGCGGTCCACACACTTCTAAATAAAATCGAATCAACAGTAGATAGCTTCACGTAGAATATTAATTACCGATTTGCTTGAAAATTCATTATTAACAATGTTATTATTGTATAACTGCCTCGTTGGTCGCAAGCGCTACTGCTGAGCATGGGGTCCTGGGTTCGATTCTCAGGTCGGGCAAAGTGTTATTAGGTTTTTCTATCTGGAATTTATCAGTAGCAGCCCGGAGTCTGGATTTCTGCCCGGTAGATGGCAATAAGCTCGCCCCTTATTACATGGGACTTAAACATAACTGGCGAAATGTGGGTGTACTATAGGTACCTACACCTCTGCCTAACCCTTCGGGGAAACAAGGCGTGATGTTATGTTATTATTGTATAAAATATGCTTCCATTCCTCAATTCGTGTTGAGCCGTTTCCTTTTCACTTCTGTAGGTAACGTGCGTTTGAGTTAACTCGTGTTCGTAAAATGACTCACCTGCGCAACCCTAGAATAATCCTGACTTATTAACATTATAGTGACTAAAGATCCTCAAATGCTGCTTCGGTGGCTGGCTTTTTAACACAACAGGATTTATTTTTATTTGTTCGTACCAATACGTCTCTCCGTCTCTCGTTTGGACAGAAACCGCTTCTTCCTCGCGATTAAGGTGGCTTTAGTGTCTATTACCTATTTACCCATCCATTCAGCAGCCTCATCCACTGTTTAATTTTCACCTCTGCTTTATGCAAGTTTATTCAGTCTTGAATCAATCTCATCCACTGCCGCACGATTTGAAATTGAAACACGTTTTTTATCGTGACCTGCAAGTTTCGGTGCGTTATTTCTGCTACGATGATTACACTACCTAGGTATATAGAAAGTCGACGAGGAAGTCGATTCCGATTGTTTGTTTACAGATAATGTAAAGTTACCTACCACCAGTGAATAGATATTGACAAGCAGCTTTCACGAATGCAGTTCAAAACACGGACGGCTTCGTGCCTCATGATTTTCTTATACGTGATCATCGTTTTCAGTAGCCAATACTTGATACCTTTTACTAGGATTTTCAGGATCTGCTTATTGTTCCTAGCCCTTCCAGTTTTGTTGTTGACAAAGCAATGGACTCTATTTCAATTCCGGGCATGAAATTCCGTGTCTTTGCTTTTTCGACGTTATTTAAAAGATTATGTACCCATTTAGTGACAATTTTGAGTTGCAAAGCTTATGTGTGAAAATAATCTTGCCCTTGCTTTTCGACATCATTCGAAGATTCCCATTTAATTAATACTTTGGTTATGTCAGTGGCAGTCTACGCTTTTCTGCGAAATTTTTTATGTCCTTGCTTTTTAATGAACGTTATAAGTAGATTATTTAATAAACGTTCCTATTTATAGGTGTTCCTATTTATTTATTTTAATTAATCTGAGCAAGGTTTCCGCAAACTGAATGTGTTTTCATTTCTGTGGTTACCTCTATTACGCAAAGCACCTTGAGATATTTTCTTTGTTTGATATACATATTTAAATGAATTCTTGAAATTCTATAAGGTTAGTGATTAATAATATACTTACCAGCATAGCAGCTGTGCTGCTTCGCTTATATGTAGAATTGTACTGATGGGCGATTATCGCGGATGTGAAGCATTTTTTTCTCAATTGCTTTGTGTTTTGTGTAAGCAGTAGGTACCGATAGTTTAATAATATTTTCTTCTATGGCCAGTCCTACTTATATCTTTGACTCTTTAAGTATTTCGGGTGTGGCAGGGCCAAAACGTCTCTATCTACCGGTTCCAATGTTAAAGTATATCCTATTCAATAAAATGAAGGTTTCCTCGAGTTTGTATCCTCAACATCCATATTTAGTTTTACAGCCTAGTCATGATTAATGTTCTATACTTGTCGCGGAACAATTACAAGCCAAATATGGCTAGTTAACAAACCATAGACCTCGTTGCCATATAAAGAAACCAGGCATTTGCGTAGGTAGTTTTAGGTACCTACTTTTCGTCTTAGCCAGACACTTTCAATCTTTGAGAAATAAACCACCCTCTATAATGTACCCCATTTTAACCCCTTCTAAGGTTGCCAAATTTTTTTTACAAAAAATATTGTTGGGAATGACAAAGAACATTAGGTATTTGGGAAAAATTATGCAATAATTTTATAATATTTTTAATAACACAATTGTTTAAGACCTTGACGGAACTTGCTTCTTTTTTTTTTTTGAATGCTTAATTCTTAGTCCTCGCCAAACCAATCAACAAAATAAAAATAAAAGTGAAGCTAAATTTATCCAATTAATGAAAAAACCTATCCAAAATTGCTGAAAAGTTGAAAACTATTTTACCTACTTTATTTTTATACTATTTACAATGAGAAACAGTAGGTATTAGAAAACAAAGTTTTATACAATTATCTAACAGTATAGTTGGCGACCCTAACGCTCACTCACACAAACACAGATTACAAGCCATTTTTAACCAAATCTGTTTCATCGCTTGATTACACAGCAGCGTCTAGCCTCGGAAAATTTCCACAGCACTACACTGCTTGAAATTCAAATAACAAGAGTGTGCGTAAACAGTTTTGAAACACATTTACAGCTGCTACAGCGCTGCAAACAAATTGGTGTTTAGTAAAAGACGAATTTGAACGCGCTTGATTCGCTAGCAGGGGTCTAAGGAGGATCGATATAGCGGTCGTGCGATGTTGCCGTACTGCCTACCCTGTCCCCTCGAAGCTGGGTCTTTGTACTCTCGGACGAAGGGCGGACTTAAGTTGGAGTGCTCGATTATTTTTGAAGGAAAATTCAAATTATTTTTAAAACAAAGTATGAAAATTTTCTTTTTCATTTGGTGAAAAGTTAATCTTTTAGATAAGTTTTTTATATTTTCTTTAAAGAAAAAGCTAAAAGGTACGACGTAATTTGCGGAAAATTATTTGCTGTGAGAGGCGGCTTAAACTGGAGTGCTGTTGTGTTTGTATTTGGAAAGTTTAGGATCAAAGAGGGCTCTGCTAGTTGAAACTGCATGCTTGCTGATGATTTATCATCAAATATTATTGTTTTTTTCTAAATTGATTAAATGTTCAAGGTAATCCTTTTTATGGTTGTACCCAGCCTAGCTTAAGCCAGTGATAACATACAAGATAATAAATATAAATCGAAAACCAGAAATCAGAGAAAATATTAGATTGGTTTACCTAAGATAATATCTGTAGGCCTCTGGCTGCTGATAGATTTATTTTTAGGTATTTTATCGTCATCTTTATGTTTCTATAAACTGCATTTTTACGCAGTTTTTGTTTATTTCCAAAGCTACGTGATCTTAACAATAATGTCCGCCTTTGTACCTACTTACTTTTTTAAGTGTGAAAAGTTTAAATAAATAAATAAATGTCTAAAATAAATAAAGCAGAGCCGCCATTACACAGGCATGCAAAAATTTAAAACGGCCCCATTAGCACTTGGTGTTGCTGCACTTAAAAAATAAATTGTTACACTGAAGACGTGATTGTGCAGTCACGATCGGATCTTATAGGCTTTTAGCGGGAAATTATTATTAGCTGATTGGAGTTCTATTCAGCACTATAATGCTTGTCGATCTTATGTTAGAAGCCCTGAATCTGAAGACACAATATTTGTCGATTTCCTTTGGGAAACGGTCACGATTGCCGCATGCCTGTCTTGTTAATATTTATTTGATGTATCAAATAATCGTACTGGCTACATATTGCATATGAAAAAATTGTGCTATATTCGCATTACGACGGGTGTGACTCCGTCATTAAATGTTTCTATGTGTGCTTATAAATAAATTTCTTCCATACATATTTAGACAACTATCTATTATGATATTTATACAACAGTAGATAGGTACTTACGTACCTATCAAAAATTCATTAAAATTTGTCTCTAAGAAGAATGTTGCATAGCAATAATTGTAGAGACCCCACATAAAAGCCGCGTGAGGTCATCGGCAAGATGGGCATACGCGATCAGGAAGGTCGTTGGAAGCAGCACGTCTTACGCGAGCGTTCCACACTGTGGACGACCGAATAACCGTATGTGGTCGCGATCCTCAGCAGTGAGGAAACGATGAAGAAGAATAAGAAAAGAAAAACATATTTAAAAATTTAAAACCTATACCTAGAACATTTTTATCCCTAACAAGCTGTTGTTCACGGCTTCACTCGCGTGAATGTCAAAACTTCTTTATATGAATCGGATTTTGTTCACAGTTGGGTTTTAATTTTTTTGCGCGGAACCCTAATTCTTTTTCTAAAATAAAAGTAGCCTAAGTTACTCCTTATAAAATCAGTTATCTGCCAGTGAAAGTCCCGTCAAAATCGGTTAAGCCATTTCGGAGATTAGCCGGATCAAACAGACAGACAGCCTGATAGACAGACAAATTTTTTTAAGTTGTTTTTTTGTCATTACAAGTACCGTATATATATATACTTTCATATGCATTTAGTAAAAAGCTGTTATTTTGAAATTACAAACAGACACTTCAATTATATTTATTTGTATAGATTAAAAGACGGATTCAACGGAAAACGGTATCATGGCGACAACTCTAAGTGAGTATTCAAGTCTATTTTGCAGTAAGTTATAGTACTTCCGTCTTTTCAATAGGTACCTACGAGTAGCGTGATAATCTGTCGTAAAGAATCTCTTTCAGTTCAAAGAAAGCCATTTATTTCTTTAATATGAAGCCGCTTACATTCTAAATCTTCAATAGCGTTCTAATGAGTAATGAGTGATTATTTTTCCAACAAAAAGTCGCTTGTTATTACAAAAAAATTGAAAATAAATGGCCAACAAAAGAGTAGTAAGCAGATAGATAAATGAATGAATGAAAAACCGAAAAAAAAAGAATGATGAATGTCATGTAAGTAGGTACTTAGATCTATTTTGTTTTATTTTTCTGATTACTCTTATCTTTTTGTATGCACGTGTTTCTGTGACTAATAAACCTGTTTTTCTTTCTTTCATAAATTAAATTCCATTCAATTCCTAATATGCGTTCAGGATGCTGAGGCGAGAATTGACGGCTTTCATGCCATCATGCGAAACCGGTGCGCCTCGATCCTTCGCATAATACGTTACCAGCTCCCACAGCATCCTGAGCACGTTGTGCGGTAGGTGGGTGTGTCCGACGCTGCGTCACTAGATCGGACTTCAGCCGTCTCCGTACGTATTACATACTACGTGGATAGTGTGAGGTCCGACATTACATTTAAGTGTTTTTTACTACCTATATGTATTTCTGTGGTCTGATAATATAGCTGCAGTTTAGGGGAATTTTTCTCAAGATTTTCCGAAGACAACAATATTGGATCTGTGGACAAACTACCGTGAATTACGAAGGAAATTAAGCCAGAGAAAGATTATCAGCGACTTTCACATAAACCTCGGCAGGGGAAGAAAGGTTCGATGAAACCGACTTTCAGCTAAATTAGCGCTTAGAGTCTGACTATTGGCACGGGTAGAATCCATAAGGACTTTTTACACCAAACATGACGTCGTCGAACGTTTTTTCGCGCACGAGTCTCGAATTAGATTAACGAGTTTTGTAAACTTCTTAATAATAGGATGAGGTTATCTTTAGACCAAACGAGTATCTTCTAGCTAGGCTCTGAGTATGGTCTCCTTACCACTTTGACCCGATTTTTAGAATGAATGAACACAAATTAATTGAATTCTGAGGCAGATAAGTATATAGTTTACTAGCTTTTGCCCGCTGCTTCCCTCGCGTTAATGTAGATATGTTCAATGAAATCCTCCGGGAACAGTACTTTTTTTCTGGATGAAAGGTATCCTATGTCCTTTTCGGTTCCTCGACATCGTGTATGCAAAATTTCATGATTATCGGTTTAGTAGTTAGATGTGAAAGCGAAACAAACAAACTCATTTTCGCATTTAAGTATAATATTAAAGTTAGTATTGCGATTATTATATTATTGGGTCATTTGAAAAGTTTCATGTTGCGCGGATGAATTTCTTCTAGACACAGTTAGAATTCTGATGTCTTTCTCTCGATGCCTAACGACTTAAACCAAGTTCCCGATACAGACGGGTGTAGAACTATTTTAATTTTTAACTCAACCTCCATAAAACCTCAAAGAACACATCCTTAATGTGGTTTTTCAAATAGATAATTACCTATTCCTGATTTGTTTATGTTTTTAATTTCTAGCCCTCCTGGACAGGAGATTAGTTTAGCAATAGCTACGCCTTAAACCCAAAAGGGTTCTGAAGTTTCCTCCTATATAAAAAGTGGTTGGATAACAGTAACTAGTATCTACTACAACCCTAAAAACTAACAGACCTGAAATCATTTTCAGGAACGAAGCAGTGAATAAATTTTAAAGATAAAAAATAAACTAAGTACTCAAAATAAAATGTGTAGGGCCCATCCTAAGTTAATTTAGATTTGTTTCTATGAATAAATAATTAGGTAAGCGTTTGTGAAGAAAAAAAACACTAAACTTTATTCTTGACATGTTTATTGGTCCTTATCAATGTTATCATTTGTTGCACAAATTCTGTCACGTCTTGGGTTCTCAGTCTGATTGTAAGCGATGACGTTACCCGTCACATTCTATCACAACTTTTTATTTCGGTGTTAGGTTGGTTTGCATCGTCACATGGACATGTCACATGGAAAGCGCAGCAAAGCTGTTGACTCTCAGAGATCTGTAGCAATACTTCTCGGTGTGCCGCGACGAGCTATCCGAAACGTGTGGGAACGCTTCCAGGAGACCGGGAGTGTAGCTGGAGGCCTGGAGCAGGAAGAATTAGAGCCACAACTTCCTAGGAAGACCGGTATATCGGGTTAACTGCACGACGAGAGCGTATTGTAACCGCCCGGGCCTTACAAAGCCGGCTGCAGCAATCTAGTGATAGTAACAGAGTCAGTGATCAAACCATTCGTAATCGTCTCCACAAAGATGGTCAACGTTCCCGAGTGCTTGCTGTTCGACTCAAACTGACAACGAACTCTTCGAGCAGCGCACTTAAGGTACGCTCGCGAGCATTTGGACTGGGCAATGGACAATTGTATTCTTTACAGACGAATGAATCCGCGTGTGGAGGAAACAAGATGAACGTTTTACAGAACCATCCACGGAACCGGCCGTTTTAGGGGCCCAAGTGTTAGGGAGGCGGGAATAAGCTTGGCAGGCAAAACAGAGCTGGTAACTGGATGAGGGTATATTGTATCCGCCGCCAGTTACATTGAGCGGGTAATCCAACCTCACTTTATCCCATTTTCACAAATAGTGGGCGCTGACTTTGTTTTCACATACGGCCCGTGCCACACAAAGAGCACTTTCTGAGACCAATATCACAGTTTTGCCATAGCTATCTACAGTGCCTATCTCAACTCCATCGAGCATTTATGGGATCAATTGGAAAGAAGCTTTAAGGGCTCGTGCAACGCGACACCGGTAGAACAATTTCCATGAAGTTTTCATAGAAATTCGCTCTACCGGTGTCGCGTCACGCCAGTCGGCACGAGCCTTAAAGAAAACCACAGCCGTGTTTACGGTCAACAGGAGCTCATAAACGCGCTAAAACTCTGTTGGGAACGAATTCCGGAACAAAATGTTACCCATCTTATTGAAAGTGTACCAGATAGGCTCAGAGAGTGCATAGCAGAGGAGGCTATAGGTACTCGCTACCTACTAACCTTAACATTTTTCGTCAATTAATGGTTCCTAAAATGGACGATAGACTAAGTTTATTTTTCAAGTTAATTTGAGTTTATTTCCCTAAAAAGTGATTTGTGTGTGTAAACGATCAAAAAAACCACTTAAGTATCAATATTTTTAAAGAACATCCTAAAAACTTGGTGGGCCCTATTTTCTTTTGAATAATTCCATAATCATAGCTATGAATGAATGAATGATTTACGTAGAACAGAAAAATAGAAGATAAACAATAATTAATTACAAACAAGAACAAAATAAGTATCAATTAGGTTGGCCTTTATAGAAATAATTTAAACCGGGACTTTGTACCTCTTGTGAATATTTTTGTCGTTATTCTGACATTCATTTATTTTTCTCGAATACTTGTCCAAATAAAAATAAAATTCGTCCATTTAAACCGCAGATGAACAGTAAATACGTTACGCAGCTGTCGAATTTCAGTATTTTCCTTGTCTAACACATGGTTTTAGAAAGAGATGCTGTCATTCGTCTGTTTCCGGCTGGGAGCCGAAGAAACCCGAAGAGACCGCGGGAAACAAGTCCGTCTGTTTTAGTACTTCTTATTTTAAATTCTGTTTTTAGAGATAAGTTTACGATGTACCCGCATAATAAGTTGGTAATAATACGACAGTTGAAAAAGAAATAAAAATAATGGTAAATGTTATTGCAGTGAACGGAGAGCGGGAATATATTTAGGTGCCACGTGTGAACGGAGAGCGGGAATATATTTAAGTGCCACGTTTAATAACAGTTAAATATTCACGATATACAATTCATCATATAATGTAGAAGGTAAAGCTATTGAAGCAAAAACTTTACGTCTAGGACTAGATCTTGGTAGCCATCTCTGACCTAGACAAGTCAAGAGGAAACCTATCTCAAAAAAAAAAAAAAAGATGCTTTACACCAGGCTAACTAGAAATATTGTTAAACGTAAAATCAGCCAATTGTCTTGTCAGAAAAGATAAGTCTTGGATAGGAATGTAAGCAATATAAATAATATAACAGATTTTAAGAACCAAAGTATAAACAAAATAATAACGCAATACCATAATTTAAATAAACGTCAGACAACTTTTGCGTCTCTCAACCTTTTAATATCAAATCCTAACACATAAAATTGACGATTAAAATGCAAATTTCTATTCGAACATCTCAATTATCATTGTTATTAAAACAAGTTTTAACGTTTAGGCAATAAGAAACATTATTATTCATAACTAGCTGTGCTCCGCGGTTTCATCGCCGTTTAATTTTTCTTTTTGCTCTGCTCCTAAGGGTCGTAGCTTCCTTAAGAATCGGGCTATCTAATGCCAAAATTTTCAAAACCGACTGGAAGTTCCAGGTATTAGCGCATTCAAACAAAAAAAAAAACAAACTCTTCAGCTTTATTAATCAGTATTGATATTGGAAACGAAATATGACTACTACAAACTAATTGGGAAGAGGAAGACAAAATAAACTATGGATAGATTCATCATCATGATTCTCCCGCCCTTATACCAATTTATTTGGGGTCAGCGCAACATGTACCTCTCTTCCATACTTCTCTACTAGTCGTCAATTCGTCATCTCGGTAGCCACCTTCTTTCTAGCCATATCATCTTTCACACAGTCCACTCATCGTTTCTTTGTTCTTCGCCTACTCTTATAGACATCGACATTCATATTCAAACTATAGATAGATTATGTGTAGTGAAAGAATATATGGCAACAAAGAGCTACTTATGCTGCTCTGACTTCAAACAAATTAAAAGAAGGGGCAGGGGATGATGATGACGATGATCACGAAACCAGTTCGTAAGTAGACCATACTCAATACTAACTTTAAGGCTCGTATAGACTACGTCTAGATTTAGTATTGGTTGGTATAAATGCATTTTCGTAATTATTTTATGACAAACAGTCACGCACGTTTGATTTTGGAAACTGACATAATTAGGCTCCATTAGTGGAGAGACTGGACTAGTTGATTATAATACAGTTAGGAAATAGTTTATAAAATGTTTTCTTTCTGTCAATGCAGTAGACCATTTTCGATTAAAATTTTGGTAAAACGTTGTCACAGGGTCAAATCTCTTCGTTTTAAAAAAGATGTCTGATAAATCGGCTGTTAACGTTCTATAGTATCAATACGGTGTATTTACAGACTCCATTTATTCATTCGTATTCTCATTGATTCAATATATAATCTGATTACCTACAAAGTCAAATAATTTATTTCAAATAGGCACAAAAAGGGCATTTTTGAACATCAAAATTGATTCTAGTCGCCCCTTCCAAAAGGTAGATTCGTATGAAGAAGAATGGACAAGAAACTCTACCGTTACTCTTTTAAAATGTTTTACAATATTTTGTATAAGTACATTTATTATATGTATAATTATATGTGAAGACGATCCACCTAGAATGAAATTACTAAGTATAAGTACCACAATAGGTAAACAATTAAAAATGAAGCAATGATTCATTAAATATGTGTTAGATACACGGTGCTCACATATTCACAAGCATTGTAAAAGTGTATGATTTTCCTATTTTAATAAGTAATAAGTCAGTGGTGTTTAATGATGTCTTTAACTTGAATGGATTATATTTTCGTATCGTCCGTTTCTATAGAAACTTCTCTGTATTTCTCGTCTCATTTTAAAAACATCCATTATAATTGAAAATTTTGTTTCAAAGTGAAGAAACATGAAGCAATTATAATTTACTACAAACATGCTGGTGCAAAACTAAACAAAAAATGCTTACAACCGTTAATCTTCAAGCTAAACGAATCGATTTCAAATCAAATTGAGAAAAATTGGAAACGCAATCTAGCATGAATCCATTATAATAGAATTGCAATCACTTAGCTGTGACCAAGCAGATTTATTTTTTATTTTCTTTGAAGCATAGACTCGATAGAACTGTCATTAGTTCCATCAAGTTAATAAAATACAACATTTAACTAAAATCCTTGATAATTATCATCAGCATGTAGAACAAGTAAATAAATCCAAACAATCGCGGACGCTCTGACGCGTCTTATCCATCGTGTTTTGTTAGTCGGTGTTATTACCAGCAGTAAACATTCAGTGGCGGCTCTGTGGTGGCCGTGTGCAGTAGGTATGTGTAGGTAAGTAAAGTGACGTTTGCTCAGCGACTAGGGACGACGGCCGAGGGGCCCTGTTGTCAGGGGACCCTCCCACGGCGCGGGTCGGCGCCGCGTGGCCCCGCTCGACGGCAACAGCCGCTGCCGCCACGGTCGCAGATACGGCCGCAACCTGCCGCACTGTACGCAGCTTACTAGGAGAACAGAACAAACGAAGAAATCTCTCTCCCCAGTCACGTTGACCTCCCCTGCCCCCACATTTACATTACAATTGAGTGATGAAAGCGGACGTTGATCGCACACGTAGAGGTCATGATTAAATGGACATTAGTACATAAGCGATTCAACTGTAACTGTGTGCATAACTGAACTTGTATTGTGGTTAAATAGATACTCTGTCTATTCATTTTCCGAATGTAACTCAACACTCGCGCGAACTGCGTTTGTGCCGTTTGTTCATTTTGTGTTTTCTTTAGAATTATGTAGAATTAAATGCATAATGTATGATTTTTTACGATGTATCTATACTAGGAATAAGTATTTGGATATTATTATTTCACGTAAAATGACTAAGGGCTAATCCTACTTCCTACTTACTATCATCCTACTAATATTGTTTGTTACTTTTACACGCAAAAACTACTGAACGGATTTGCATGAAATTTGGCACACAGTTTATAACCTGAATTAACATATAGAATACTTTTATCCCGATAGCTGGAATCGAGACTTAGGGCGCGTTCCCACCGTGTCGTGACGACAGATTATCGTGTCGTTAAAAGCGTCGTGGCTTGTGTATTTAGATGGAGGTGTTCACATATAGGACGACACGATTAACTGTCGTCCACGACTTTTTTTTGCAGTGACGACAGATTGTCAATAAACAGTCGATATAATGGGAACAGCTAGAGACGACAGTCGTCCAACGATAAATTAATCGTCACGACATAGTGGGAACGCGCCATTATGCGGGTGAAACCGCGGGGTGCTGTTAGTATTTTATATATTCTGAATATTTATTATATTTATAATGAGTTCATTATGTTTGGCGTGGGAGCACCAACACCATCCTAAACGTGCTCAGACACAAGCTGGACAGCCCCCTTGTGGGGCACTGGGTTCAAGCACAAGTGCGTGTGCCCGGGGCCCCAGTGGGGGGCAAATACTTAAATTAATTTATTATATCTAAATGTAACATAGTTTTTAAGTCGTTTTACTAACATTATTATGGGCCAAGTATGTCTGAAATAAAAACATTTTTTTTAAATTCCTACTGTTATTTTTTTTATTTGTAGAATTCCAATAATGACTTATGGTGTTATTTAGACTAATGACGGGGCCCTCAATGATAAAATGCCAACTGATGCTTTAACAAGTTCCGCATAAACATGGCATATTATTTACCTTTTATTAGCGATGGCGCGACGAGCCGGTCCGATAGGTATTGTTTGCATAATACCTCACCCGTCAGCAAGCCGCCTTGTGTGTGCGACGAGCGTGCGTGACGTCGTGTGTCTGGGGAGTTGCGCAGTGCGCGCTGATCACCCGGCGAGCATACTGCACAGGCGGCTTTCTGACACATTCCCCTTGACTTACCCACATGCTAGTAAAATGCATCACGCTAAACTGCTCCTTATTCCTAAAGCGCAGAGTCCAACGCGTGTAGAAAGAAAATTTAAACACGGTGCTAGTGCACGGCGCGAGAATGCGCGGCGAGTTCACCTCTTGTTGTTTATGCTGCCCTAGTATAATTGCCCGCTATGTCGCGGCACGCGCCATCTTCTCTACCGCATCAGTGATCGGGCTAGACTACAGCGTAGTCTTAACTTGACAATCTACTTCCAAACGCCGCTGTATAGCTGCTATGGGCACCAATTCAATAACAAAATAATATTTTGCTATGAAAGAAAAATCCTGCGGTGCTATTCCGGAAAGATCCCACCGTGAAAATTTAGGTGAAGTGAGCGTGATGTGAACTGTCATCTTACTCTACTATTTAGCTAGGGATTGACAGCTCACTTCAAACTCACTTCACCTAAGTGCTCACGGTGTGATGTTTACAGAATAGATCCGCTGTACTTATATGCTGACTTGATAGGCGTCACCTTATTGATTGATCGTTTTCTAAAGCAAGCAATGAGCATCATCAATACGAAACGATGACTACCGACATCTACTTGTATGAACTACTAGGTTTCCCCCGCATAAGTCTCGATCCCATAGGGATATCGGCATAAAAAGTATCCTATGATGTCCTAATCCAGGTTATAAACTGTGTTTCATGCAAATCCGTTCAGTAGTTTTTATGTGAAAGAGTAACAAACATCCATCCATCCATCCTCACAAACTTTCGCGTTTATAATTATTAGTAGGCTAATAATTATTAAACTGTTTTATACTGGCTGGATAAGTTAAAAATAACATGCACGGCAACAGAATGCGAAGAACCGAAGCAGTTCGAGGTCCATCCATGATCTATCTATGTATGTTGTTACGTCATTCATTATTTATTCTGAATGAAGATCCAAAAAGGGTAAATAAAACCTACAGTTGAATAGCCCACAAAGCTACGACGCAGCTACGAGGGCTCCGCTGACGGCAGAGAACGACCGACAACATGTTGATAAAAAACACACACGCAAAACGCATGTTCAGACGCAGCGCCGCGGCCGCCATCGGCATCGCCGAGCCAAACATTCCGCTTAATAATTTCCTCCACTTTATTTTTTATCAGACAGACACGACACGAACGCGCCGATCTCGGGTTGTTTCAAAGCATTCTCCACTCCAGCTCCGGTACAAAAAAGGAATGTCAACCACGCCAAAATGATCCGTAAGCATCGAAGTTATTAGGGCACCATAAGCTGACGAAATATAACAGAAATTCTTCACGTGTTTCAGAAATCGTTTCATTCCATTTTCGTAGCATACACAATGGAGGTTTCGATGGGGATCATTAAAGCTGAGCGATGCGCGGAATAACAGTGTAGAACGGGTCTTATCTCAATAGCCGACGATTCCGTTTGGCATGCAGCAGGATTTGAGAAGGCCATTTGCCTCGTTCCATCGGGTTGAGGTCGTCGATAGCGCAAGCGAGACGGCAATAATGGGTAAATACGGGTAGCTCTTACAATAATCTGAGAGCCTGGTAACTGAGATCGTTTGCGTGTCGGTCGAGGTGGCGCGGTGCTCGACGGCCCACAGTAATTTAAAATATCCGCTAGAGGAGACACAATCGCATGCTTTCCATAGTTCTTGCAGGAAAACTTGTTTGACTCTTTTTACCCGACTACGGCGAAGCAAAAGGGAGCGTTATGATTTTGACTGGTATATTCCTAGTACCTATGTAAGTGGGTAATATGTCTGTTCATCTGTTCCCTCATAACTTCTAAACTACTCATCATAATTTGACAAATGAAGTATGTAATGTATTTAATACATAAATTCATAGTGATGTTCAGAGGATAGCCGTGGCCGTATGCCACCTACCCTAACAAAACATACCTACATTATAACGGACTACCGTTAGAATGTACTTATGTGTTAATACTAATTAAACTACCATAAGCTTTAGGGCAAACTGGCATATTACCACGGCTATCCTCCGAACATCACTATGAATTATGTAGTAGGTAAATACCTACATTAAAATATATTACCTACCAACGTGTAAGTTGTTTATTTAATACGCGATAAATATTGAATAGTTTGTATTTACATAACAATTTCAGAAGAAAATCGTTTCTTATTTCATACTTTTTAGAGCTTTTGATAAATCACTCAGCAGTCGGATTTTAGTTTAACTTACTTTTTTTCTATTTTGATTATACCACAACATACTTGAAACAATCCCAGCAATATACATGACGTTCGTTCTCACTACCTTCATTGCATGCAATTATTTTTGTACCTCTAACCAAAATACATTATAATTAAAATATAAAAATATCTAAATTGAACATATCCAGCGTTGGCAGGTGACGTAGTTGAACTGGCATTGAAGTTAAAAGCCGTACCTACTATGCAAATGAATTTCAATTAGCACAGGTGATACTTGATAATACAAATGAATACGATACATTTAGCATGGTGTAGTTTTTGATGTTGAAGAATTATTTGTAGAATGTAGAAATGCAAATACCTGAGGTTTATCAAAAAAGTGTGGTCAAAATGAAGAGTGTGTGGTACAGACCATCAAACTGAACAACTTTCTCCATGGGACCAACATCCTAATCGCGAAAAAATTATCAGCCGTTCCATACAAAACTTCAATACCTACTCGACCCAAATGTATGGGACGACTGATATTTTTTTCGCGATTATTCACTCCTTATCTACTTATGGAATAAATAGTGAGATGACAGGTAATAGAGATGTTTCTGTTGGAGAACACATAAGATATTCTTCCCAAATTAATATTGGCATAAGGACAGGATGTAAAGATGAATAAAAAAAAAAAAACAACGCGTGCGCGTATTATAGCCGCTTTTTTTAAAGATCATTGTTTGAAAAGTGTATGCTTCTTGCTACCGTTTGTGTCAAAGAAGCTGTTTTCAATTCAAAAGCATTGATAGGTATACAAACGATGCAAGTATTACGTAATTATTGAAAAAATGAATTAGGTACACAAAAGAAGAAACTACGATCTCCGCAGACCAACGTAACGTTGGCTTGTATATTTTTTATGGATGACATATACCGTATAATTATGTATAGATAACATCAAGTAATAATTTGTAATGACGTAGAATAAAGAATGAACCGTAGTTACCCTATACAGGCTAACATATGGCTGCTTAATACCTACCTTACTTGCCAATGGATAAGCATACTTACCTAATACATATATTTCGCTCGATAAAATATCAATATGGGACACTAAAGTAGTTTTATTACACGCTTTTTTACAATTTTACGGGAAGCTGCGTTTAGTTTTGTAGCTTGGTTATTTTTATTTAAATTAACTATAAAATATAGATGAAATATAAACTGAACTTGCAAAAAACCGGCGGTGCTATTTCTGTCTAACCAATGGCATTAACCTTTCTAGTTCGAGCTCCTCTTATTCCCGACTGCTTAAAAGTACCAAAATCTGTGAAAAGGATTCAACTCGTGTTCTGCTTTATTGTCAGCTAGATCCCGCGAAAGATCAATTTGCAACAGACACCTACAAATAATGGACATATTCCTATTAAGAGTCGAAAAAGCTATCAAAAAATTAAAAATTACATTGGCTTCCTCTTTGAACGTTCTATCTAAGGCTTCCGAGTGTGTGGATCACAATATGAAACTCTGGAAGTTTATTTGTTATTATTACTTTATTACATATTATAGATAAGATAAATTGTCAGGTAATACAGCTTAATATGGGCACTAAATAAGGCATTCACAAGTTCATGTCCTAAAACAAAAATGGGCGTGCCACAAGGCCTAACTCTGTGTCTTTTTCTGTACCTGTCACATAGAATTAATCGATCTTAAAATCAGTTCTCGCTTGGGGACATCAAGCGATATCCCATAATTTTAAGCGAAGTGCAGTTGTTTTGCTTAAACAGCGATATTATGCCAAAGGCTTAGATGTTACTCAGTTTAATTAACTGGTTGGTTGTCTTGGAATGAAGTCTACTCTTAACCTACAGCGTCTCGGCACATTAGCTAAATCCCAGTAGGTATAACAACTTACGTTCACTCGGTTTGTGTAACAAAAATCAACGACGTGTCAAAATTAAACTCATGTCAAGTGATTTGAAGGCCAATTCCCGTACTTAATTGAAAACGTTCAATGTAGTTGCAATCTCATCAATAATAATGTCAAAACTTGTCAAAATGTATGAAAATTAGAGGTAGATATTTGATAGATTGAGACTTAGATTAGAATGCGATCGTTCTTAAAAATACGGGAACTGCCCCTATGATTGGTTGCTGATAATTCAGTCAACCAATCACAGCAGTTGACATGCGTATGACAATTCGTTAGCTGAAAATTTTGTCGATATTCGTTCCTGAAACCGGGTGTAACTTAGTCATTACCTATATTATTTGAATTGCTTCGCATAAAAACATTTAAAACATTTTTTTAAGAAAAAATAACCTAAGGTTGATAGGTTCGGACCTTATTTAATACTTGCCTCAGTTTTCCTCATTCGTTGAATAGGTAATTAATATTTCTCAGAGAAGTAAAAAACAACTTTAACTCGTTTGTACCACGACGACGACAGACTCAAAGCAATAACTTTTTCTCTCCTAATTTCCATTTTCCCGCCCAAAGCGTCAACGCGATTTAATCTGTCTGTCATCATCAATATCGAAGCCTACATCAATCCAGTATATTCCCAAATTGTAAAACACTATTCAAAAAAACTAAAACAAACAATTTCTAATCCTTATGCCGTTCACAATAAAGTTAAACCATCACTTTTCCAACGTGACAGTTAACTTTGTAAACGACCGCAAGAATTCTGTTTTCAAAACTCGTGACGATGCCCGAGGCAACACTCGCAGACTTTCGCAATCTAATCGTGTAATAGAAAGAGAGGAAGAATATAATATAGTTTGTGTTAGAGTGGGAAAGCGTATAGTAATAGAAGAGGGTTCAATTGATTGCGGAGGGTGTTGCGCCCTTCTGTGCAAGTCTATTCATTCTGCACACCCCGGGGCGGGTGGGGCGCCGTGAAGCATGCTATGAGCAGTTTTTTTTTGTTTCTGTCTTTATTTAATTTCGCAATGGAGGATAATTTGAATATGGCATTTACATGGCGGACATGTTTGCTCATACGATGTGTGTGAAACATACATTAGTTATGGCTGTCGCATGTAATGCGCTTATCTGCTAAACATGGCACGTACCTAATACTAGAAATAT
This sequence comes from Fissipunctia ypsillon, assembly GCA_947568875.1. Taxonomy (NCBI): domain Eukaryota; kingdom Metazoa; phylum Arthropoda; class Insecta; order Lepidoptera; family Noctuidae; genus Fissipunctia; species Fissipunctia ypsillon. Next base: position 8,200,949 of record OX387654.1, read on the forward strand.
GTATGAGCGTTTTTAATTTGTTTGTGTTGGAAATGTTTCTATTCATACGACAATTATATGGTGGTGTAGGGAGAATGAGAAACATTACAAATAGCATTTTCTAACAGCATTTCTAAACTGTATGCCAAATTAGGTTTCTTAAATCTCATAGCTCCTAATTCCGAAAATATAAGTTGCTTAGAACCTGCAAATAAGTACAAACATATTATAAGGTCTATTAATATAAAACCCAAACTTAAAACACACATGAAAAATAATTATTCAGATAAATATAAAAATCTTCCTAATAAAACAAAGGATTTCCACGATTCGCAATAAATAATGTAATATCCTATCTTGAGAATTTTACGATAATGGAAGTACACAACAACTAATATCTACGCTACGTCAATACTTTTAAATCTAATCAATGTGATACTTAAATCGATCAACCTATCAAATCAGCCTATATCAATCAATTACTTATTGACAAAGGTCTTCTTCAACTAGAATGTTCCGAATGGACTGTTTATAATTTTAAAGTGGTACAAAATTATTAGGTAAATGAATTCGACATGGCCTCGAAGATAATAGAACAGCCAATGAATCTGTGGGGTATGTAGAAGATAAATCAAAATTCTAAGAGGCACGTTACATCTATGCTAATGCAATAAATTTGACCAAGTGCAATAGATCTGACCAAAGTGCAAGAAAAATGATAACGAAGTCATGTTGTCGATCTCAACCACAGCGACTGCATGCTATGGCTTCCGATCATAGTCCTTACTTAGATGGGAGCATAGATGTGCTGCTCTTTCTTGTGCTCATAAGAGAACTGCATGCAGCCAAGATGTTTCATATTAGGTAGTGACTATCAGAAAATATTTAAAAAACAGCCAAGGAATCGGAACTGATAAATAAGTGGTTTAGTCCCATCTCGGCACCCTGTCATAAATCGTTGTTAGGTCCACAGTCATCAAAAAGTGGATACACAGCATTTAGTGAGTAAATGAAATTAAATATTTTTAAACTGTTCATAATATAATTTTAGAAGGGAGCCGAGATGGGGCTAAACCAATTAAGTGTGAGCCAAGCACAAATGCGCGGAGTAAACGTAACGCAAATTCGGCGATTTTACAATGGAAAATATGCCTTTGCACATAATATTTACTAAGTTTTAAGACTTTATTCATATATTTGGGTGATATACGTATTTATTGTGCTTGTCGCAAAATTTTAAAGTGAAATGCTTTAGGAAAGTTGTATTTTCGATTCAGAAATATTTCAAATTAATGTTATGTTTAACCTCGCGCGTTCGTGCTTAGGGCCTCTGGTCAATAGTATTTGGTGAACAAGACGGTCTTGATCATAAATGACGACTAACACGCCATTGTTATTAAAACTAGGTAAGTAGATAGTTAGATACCCTATGTATTTATCTATTCTGAAATAAAATTACAATACAATACGGTACGGTCTCATCATCCTGCAATTCAATGCAGATTAGCTCATTTTGTCTAACTAATGGATAATTTACCTATTGCTTAATTCATATGAGGAATAGCGGGGCAATTGCGTAATACACAGTAGGAATCGGTTTCATTTTGACAGTTCAACAATATTCATTGCGTTATTTACGTCGTTGAGCAGACAAATTTTGGGAACATATGAAGCAATGGATTAGCACACAAACACACTCATACAAAAACTCACGCCTTCTTCTCATGGGGGTAGGCAGAAACTACAGAACACCACCTGCTACAATCCGTCACCCCGACACAAGGACGCTTGGATCAAAATATTACCTACAACTTATAATAAACTAAGGGCCAATACATATTATTTTTTACTTTTTAGATGTTTTTGTTTGTGTCGGGGCTTTAATAAATTTTAAATTTAATTTTTATTTTCTGCTTTTTCAACTTTATATATTACTAAATAGACACGCTACGATCGACACGTGCCTCGCCGAAATCTGCGCAGCTGTAGGTATCTTTCCCACAGTGAAGCTAGTTATTAATATATCCTCATTTCCCTTTGCTACTCCATCATCTCAGACCCTGATCACCACCTATTCATTGAGACCGTTCCAATGAACCCAAACACGATACCTGTGCTGTAAGTTGGTGAGGGAGTTGGGTACTTAACTTGCAAATTCCAGGTGATGCTGCAGCATCAGTTCAAGGTTACTCAAACTCAAACTCAAAGCATTTATTTCAAATAAACCAATTACAGGCACTTTTGAATTGTTAAAGAGTCGGTCAGTTAGTCAGAAAGTTGAAACTAGTTGCCCATTCCAAAGCGTAGATCTCTATGGAGAAGAACGGGCAAGAAACTCCACGGACACTCTTTTAAATCAAAATATTGTTCAAAATATTGGTTATATCATTCATGTTGAAATTAAGTATGTGAGAACAATGTAGAAAGACGTGCACGTTAAAAGCGTCCGCAACAAAAAGGTAAAAATCAAAAACGATTCAAAAATTAAAATAAGCCGTGGCAGCTAAGAGATGACCAGTCCCTACTGAAGGCGCCCGTTCACGAACATGACGCATGGATCAGCACCATTCAGCTCAACGATTTTGAAGGGAACTTAATGATCCAACACACTATGTTCTGTTATTGAAGTAACAGAATACTAAATTTCGAATCGATCAGACCTGTGGAAGATGCTCACATCCATTCATCAACTAGAAAAGAGCTGATAATCTTCAAACGGCTAAACCAATTTTATTGAATCTAGCTAAGAACACTATCAAGCCACCTTTCAAACAAAAAAAAAAATCAAAATCGGTTCAGCCGTCTGGGAGCCGTCTGGGAGCTACGATGGCGCAGGCAGACACTCAGATACACAGACACACACGTTAAACTTTCAACACCCCTCTGTTTTTCCGTCGGGGGTTAATTACATATAATAAAATCTCGATGTTTTGTCAAGTCATCAAAACCGTGCGAATCACGAGCGGGGCGCTAGTTATTTAAAAAAAAATTATAGCAGTCTTATACTTATAACTTTACCCACAAAACCGTTTTCACGGTTTGTCTATGGGAAAAGATCATAGGAAAAAAAGTTACAGTACATCCCTGGATGTCATAATTAGGTTTAGGTAGGTACTTATCAGCTATGCCCGCGGCTCCTCGCATCCGGTCCGATTTACTCGTTGTCATAAGCAAGAATAAAGAACTTCCTTTGGTAGGTCTTTGTTTTTTCATCCCCGAGTCACATTGGTAGGTACTTGCCAGAATTTGAACTCAAAGGCTAATCCCAATGACAACATGATAACACCGTCTAAGGTCCTGAAATCGCAGCTAAGCTGAATTGCGGCTAAGTGTGGGCGCCAGTCTGCCACAAACAAACGCTTTTGTCTTTACTTTACTTTACTTTACCTTATAATATACTAGCTTCCGCCCGCGACTTCGTCCGCGTGAAATCTCTTGTTCCCCAACCCACCCCGTCGCATCGCATCGCCTGCCCACGCTGTTACTTCGTTTTCGCTTAGCGCTCGTTCTTACTTTTTTTTTTTGCTCGGCTTCTGAGGGTCCTAGCGTAATGTTACATACCCTATAACCTTCATCAAGAATTGGGCTATAAAATGCAAAAATAATTTTTCAAATCCGATCTATCGCGGACTTTTGTTTAGAACTTTTTAAGAGGAACAATTCCGTCATACACGATTTTTGCGTAACTTTAACCGTTTACGCAGCGCACGCAGCGGAAACTTTGAAGGAAGGAATAAATTTTACCCGTTTTTGCAACATTTTTCATTGATGCTCCGCTTCTATTAGTCGTAGCGTGATGTTGTATAGCCTATAGCCTTCCTCGATAAATGGGCTATCCAACACTAAAAGATTTTTTCGATTCGGACCAGGAGTTCCTGAGATTAGCGCGTTCAACCAAACAAACAAACTCTTCGGCTTTATAATATTAGTATAGATTTTTACCATCGCATTTAAAAACATTTCATCAAGAAACTTCACGTAACCAAGTAGGTATATAACATTTTTATCGCGTCGCCGTGCGTAATTTATTAATCGCAACTCATTATCTCTGTTAATGACATTCTTATCGCCTCTAGGTAGGTTAATGATAATGACCATGTATCAGCGTCACCCGCCCTCTCGAAGCAATGACTTTTACGGTAAAGTAATTTGTTAAGTGATTCTTACTTCGCTGTTGGTTTATTTAAGGATCCATTATTAATAACCGTAAACTGCTTTATTAAGGCTCCTGCAAACAGGCGTGACACGCGACGCGACACAAAGGCACCGCTCGTCGTTTGTGTCGCGTCGCGTGTCGCGCCTGTTTGCAGGAGCCTTTAAGGTATTTGGAAAATTAGTTTTGTAGGGCTTCTTATTTCCAAAGGAAGACCAAATTAGGATTGTATAACGGATGATATATGGTGACAGGGGAGAAAAATAAAAATAAATAATACAAAAAAATAATAAACGCGACTGCCCTGCCAAGAAAGAAACTAAAAAGTAAAAAACAAGTTGTATTAGTTAATCTTTGTATACAAAGCGAAAGGTCACTCATTTACTCCCAGACTAAACAAATAAAATTGTCATTCCAGTCCCGGTTTAATCTAACAGGTTCCCCGACTGCAATGACTGTTTTATTTTATACATTTTAATGACAATTTTTTTTTTGTTTTGTAATGTGCTCATCATGGCCTTCAATTTGATACCCATATTGTAATAATTGAAAAAAAAAAATCACATTTGAAAATGGAGCCATACTGCCGCCACATTGAATTTATATATATATATAATAGCCAGTGTCACTCGGGCTTAAAAGGCATTTAAAAGTTAATGGTGGAATAAAGAAACTCACACACATGAACACTGAAAACATTACACTCCTTTTTGGGGCAGTCGTGTAAAAAGTGTTGCGCGGACCCAAAGTAACATCGGATATAGACAGGAGGATAGAAATGATGCTTTGTAGGGCTTCTTTTCAACTTTTAATTATTCGTATGGCACTCTCTCATGCAGTAAACGTTGATAGGGCAAAACTTGGGTAATCGGTGATAGTTTTGTTTTTTACTTGTAAAATTCGATTCATTGATCAGACTATTTTTTAAATTTACTGTGATATAGTAGACAAAATAAGTTTTGCTAACTTATATCTAAAAATGTGGCAAATACTATAATGATTGAAAAATGTACATTTATCAAGTCAGTAGTAACTTGGTAATAAAACACAATTATCTATCACCGAATAGCTGCATATCACGAATTAGCCAAGTTTTGCCCTACATCATCACTCCGTGTGACTATCGTTAAAAAACCGGGAATAAATTCACTACTAAGGTAAGCGAGACAAATATTACAAAGAGATTTCTTTTCCAACATCACCAGTGATCGGAATAGGTGGTGCTAATTATTATTATTATTTCCTTTATTACAATAAATACATATAAATTATATTTTTAAATATTAGAATATAAAGATTGTAAAAAAAACATTTAAAAATATAAAAAATAGTAGCCCACTGGTATCCGGAACAGGGTCCAAGCTACCGGCGCGGCGGTCAGGGCTCTAGAGAGAGGAACCTCCTAACAATGCGAGCCGTGTCCATATTTTATTTGTAGTTACAAATTATTGATTTGAAAAATCATAACATTTTTTATTGTTACACACACACACATTTGTATCTATATGGTGTAACATAGTAAAGAGTATTTTATCTATCTACAAATAACGTCCAATAAATAATTCGTGGTTTTTAAATCCCCGGATTTAAACGTCATTAAAATTATTCCGGGATTTTAGAAGAGGTATTATCCATTCTATGTTACTTCCTTCCTCGAAGTTTAGGCAAATTAGCACTACCTATTCCGATCACTGTTCATCACCCTTTAACGCATCTACTGAAATGTAACTTGTAAGAAATGTTAATCATACGTATGGCTTGCTTAAAACTCAAGATTGTAATTTGGAAACCTCCTTTATCTATTTCTTATTTATTCAAGAATCTGTGATCGCCCCATCAAAAGCTTGCCTAAGCCAAGACAATTTCACATTCTTCCATTCATCTTTATAATTAACTCTTTAAATTGCAAGTGAAAGCATTATACGTACCTATACTAATAAAACTCCAGCCAGACAGAATATCTATGATTAGAAATCTGTTTCCGGACCTCGGACAACAAACCATAAAACTAGTAACACTATCGAAGTCACATTTAACATAAAACATAACACTATCTACTTTAATTGTCTACACGAATAGATCTCGACATCACATGATGAGAAGACTGGCATACACGCATATCTCTGGTCAAAGGCTATCTACGTCTGTCTCGAATGTGCCGCCTTGATAAACTACCTACTCGGTACCTTCCGATAGTATATTATTATTATAGGAGGATATATATAGTTCACATAATGAGTTATAACCACAGAGTCATTAACTTACATATAGGTTGTAAACATATTTGAAATCGGTCGATGTTATATATTTATTTCCGTTTCGCGCTTTAGGCCCACTTGCGCGTTCATGGATTATCGTATAAAGCTCGGAGTTAACAGCTAACTTAGGGATAAGCAAATAATTAATCTTGCGCCACCAAGAGTTACAGGTAAACCTAGAGTTAAACTTTTAAATATTAAACCCACCGATGTGGGAGAGTTACGTCGCTAAACTCCGGGTTAGTTGTAAGTAATGTCAAAATAAATTGACGTTATGAGGTCCCGCTGATAACTTATTTTGTATTTTAAATTGTACGACGTTATAGTAAGTGAAAATTCGGTACTATATCAGCAGGCAATATATTCATGAACTCATATAAAAATAAATACAAATTATAAAAAACTTAAAACATATTTTTCCATATCTGACGTTTTTGTCAGTCAATAAACTAAGTCTCCATGGAAACCACATAGAAAAAAATGATCGATTAATATGAAATGTCATGTCATAATATTTAAAGACAAGAAAGTATTATGTGTCGTAATGTAGGTAGTGTAAAAGAGATGGGTATAAAAGTCCGTTCATTGTCCGTTAATTCACATTTAGTCGGATTACATATCAGGCCATAGACACTGCAATCCTATTTTATGTTTCGTCGATTGAACTGCAATATTCCCAACTCAGAAATCACTATTGTCGGCCATTCTAACCCGGTGTTACTTTTTAGTGGCGCAACGCGTAAGAAGAGTTAAAATGTTAGTATTTAACCCGACTAAACATGCAAGTGGGCCAGTGGACTATATTGCGTATACTTAAAGGAAGATTATTCTGCACACTTAGAATTTTGGAGAAGGATATATTCCAGCAGTGGACTGCCATAAGCTGATGATGATAGTGTACTTGTTATGCTAGCGATTACAGCAGAGATGCAGCATGCAAGATATAGCAGCCGTATTACGATGGATCATACATGGATTGAATTTCATGGTATTCATTGGCAACGTTCCTCTCCGACTGCCGAACCACTGTACTCACATGGTATATAATATTCATATGATTTGCTGTAGCAACGTGTACTGCACTTGCCTCAACATAATACTTATCTTCATAACATAGTATTGCGTTTCTTTTGTCTTTTATCGGACACATAGTACCTACTAGTAATCGGTAATGTCTTCTGTTAGAGAAATCGATTCTAACAATGACTATATTTTGCAATATTTGTGTTCTTCAGCTTATATCTTATACCAAACCTTCATTCCTGAACCAATGAATGCAAAGGAAAACCAATCAGGGCGCTCTGTCAAAGTTAATTAAAATAGTATAAAAAGTATATTTTTACGAGCGAGCCCACATTTCCTATTATTTTAAGTCTTCATTGTTATTGGCAATGTAGTCAAGTCGTCCGGTGGTCATTTTGGCCTTACTACTGGTTTGCATTTTTCAAATTCGATGTTTTATTGTAATATTTACTTATTATTCATCTAACGTTTCGATGACAATCTTTTGTCACTTCAGAACTTACGAATAGCTACGAGTATTTTCAGAACTTAAATCAGGAGCTACCGACATACCTTGCAGAGTAAGCAAACTAAAGTGGCAGTGAGCTGGCTATGTTTGTCGAAGAACCGATGGCCAGTAGAGCAGACGAATCCTGGAGTGAAGACCGCGTATCGACAAGCGTAGTGTGGGACCGTGGGACGCCCCCCAGCTAGACAGACCGATGACCTTCAAATGGTGGCTGGGACAGACTGCATGCGGAAGGCGGAGGGCAGGGCGTTGTGGCGCAGCCTGGGAGAGGCCAGCAGTGGACTGCTGATTGATCGATTTTCAGATATCCGTGAGATTGAGAGTGAGGTGAGCAGTAAAGGTATAGGAGCACGTACACAGGACTGCAGGACACGATGTTAAGTATTTATTGTTTGCGGAACATTATTATTGTATTTCTGTTTCGTAATGTTATTCTCATTCTTTATTCTTAGTTTATATTGTAAGTATCCCTTGTACACGACAGTTGCCGGTCTTGTACCAATCTTATCCAAGTCTTGCCGACCAGCTCAATTATATGACTTCTTGTCATTAGCCTACCTGCGCTCAGTTATCTTGGCCTTCTGACCGTCAGGGATCTGAAATTTTTAATATTAGCTTATTGTCTATGTATTTATCGATTCCGTATCTATATCCTTTTTTTAATCCACCAATTTAAATTATTAATGGAAAAATCTCTGATCGGTTTCTAACATTTATCGGTACTTATTTTCTTATGTTATTATCTTAATTTGCGTTAGTGCTAGGCTCTAGGTATATATATCGTTACCTTAGTGTTCAGCAATCAAGCTTACATATTTACCTAGCATACAATTAGATATTTTATCCATTGTTAATTTTTGTTTACAGCGGACACAAGACCTCCCAACATCGTGTAGATAAAAATAAAGCCTTAATATTTACATGTTAACCTTCACGGACAGTCAATATTCTGTTTATAAAAACCAGTAGTTTTTTTAGTAGCTGAGATTATAATGTGCATTGCTTCACATCCTCATGAGATCATGGTGACGATGAAAAACTTGACTCGCCTTGTCGGTTTCTGGATTTGAGTCACACCCTATAGTGTTAATGGTGTTTTTATACGAAACCGACTCGAACACGGCGATATAGAACACCCTATTTAGAGGGTGACGCCAACCCATTATAGTGCACTTATTCCGGATTGCTAATGACTTTGCCAATCGATTTAGGTTAAAAGTAATAATCTTGAGTCTTCTAATAATGAAGCAATGGCTACAGTCATAAGAGACTTTAGGTAAAACTACCTTCTTGGTATAATCAAAAGACTAGTACAACGTACCGACTTAATATTCACTTACCTAATCGTTGTCCTTGGAACAAGTTACCGATGATACCTACGGCAAAAATGAGGCGGAATATTTTTTGTCAAAACCACAACAGGTCAGCACCAAATTATGCCCAAAAAGTGGACCGCATCGACAATCTGGTGAAGGCTGCGGGAGCTCACTGGATCCGGAAAGCGCAGGAACAGTCTTTGTGGAGATGCTTGAGGGAAGCCTATTTCAAGCAGCGGACGCCATTCAGCTGATCAATGATAATGTTGAAGAATTAGCACCAAATTACATACCTATTATATCGATGCGAAGTTTATTATTATGACAATAATTCCACTGACCGTTAACATCGCTGTTAAAACCCAAAGGAGGCTATATCCATATTTAGCAGACATTTGCGACTCAATAACGATTATGAACAATTTTATGATATATTTTGTTTTGTTTACCAGCAAAATAACAACTTAATTAAACATGTTTCATTACGTTGTTTCTGCATTATATTACTTAATTAGTGAAGCTTGTATAAACATTGAATTGAATTATAAGGTATGCTCATTAGAATGCGTCATTTATTAGCAAAAGATAGATGAACTTGTGTGCCGTAGTCAGGTAAAAAGGGCCTTGTAAATAGTGACATAATGCGATTAAAATATCTACGTCTAAAGCATGTCGTGAAGTTGATTTATCGGCACATCCAATTACTGATTTTAATGAATAAATTACTGGATACGTATTGTATAATATACATATAACAGTTGCAGAACGTGTTACCAGAATGACAGTCTAAAGTAAGACTAATCAAGTGCCATAAAATAAGATCTTCTGAAGATTAATGATCCCGGAGTATCTTCATATGCGCTGAGTCTGTCTGACCATTTTTCCGAGAAGAAGGATAGCCACGATATGAAAGGTTTGGCTCCTTATAAAATGTTATTTTTTCTATACGAACCTAAAACCTCATTCTTCTTATTTTCTCGTCTATGTAGCTATCTGGATAGAAGTCATTTTCCTCGTTCAGACTCTGGAACATACAAGTGGTTGTGCATGATGGCCACGAAACAGAAGAGACTACATATTTTGGGCAAAGCAATTCAATGTGCGTGTGAGCACACGGGCGCACACACAACAACAATGCTATATTGTACCTGATGTGAAATAAGGTGCGTATTTTGGTCACAATAGAAGAGCACCAAAGCCTATTTCAAGTAGAACCTCTTCTGAACATTCGTATCAAACCTTGGTATCGTGCTTCCTCTTCTTTCATCGGAACCCTTTAAACGGGAATTCAGTATTGTTTGAAGCAAGAATATGATGGTAGTATTTCCCCGGGCTTCTTTCGCGGTTTTTATTTTTTTATTTTTGGAGAACTACTGCTAAAATGAATTTATCTCGTAAAGCGTGAAAAAATTTAAACATTTCGCTATTTTAAACATAAAATGATAATAATCAATTTACTTCAGAAAATTCATAAAATTATTAATATACACATCATCTGCGTAGCCTTTTCCCAACGATATTGCGGTCGGCTTCCATTCTAACCGGATGCAGCTGAATACCAGTATTTTACATGGAGCGACCGCCTATCCCACCTCCACAAAACTGGGTAATACGATACCCCGTGGTAAGACTGGTTGTCAGACTTTCGGGCTTCTGACGACCCGTAACGACTGTCAAACATTCACGAATGACAGCCGGGACCAACGGCTTAACGTGCTTTCCGAGGCACGGAGGGGTATGTAAAGATGGTCAGCCATCTACGGATCAACCGCGGCAAGCGTAGCTTAACCTGATCAAACGACCCGTGCAGCTGTTATTACTTAGCCACAACACATTAAACTTAATAACTATCTTAGTAAACATGTGAGTTAGATAAATAATTAACGATCGGGCAATCATATCCCGCAATGATATTCAGGAGACTGTTCGAGCTGCACCGGACCCTGGGCAGCAGCGACGCGGTACACTCGCTGCGAAGCAATCAATGTGCGTGTGCATCAGTACACATTTCCAACGCACTGCAGAAGCATAGCAGCCCCAGCAGCATACTGAATGCATTGTTGTATTAGACTCGAAGAGCACTGATGGCCCTCTGCATACAGCTAGTCCAAAAGCTGCACGTTTAAAATATCTCTCTGACAAAAAAATGCTTTACTTATCTTTTTGCTTTACCATCACTTCTGCTGTTTTTTTTTTTTGCTTTTGCTGTAACATCGAGTGCGCAAATATTTCACGAAAATATATCACATCGCCTAAGCGACTTCAAATCTTAAATCTTTGGTATGGAATCCGCAGCAAACATTCGTAATAAAGCATTTTTACGATCCATTGTGAGCAGTTTACGACTGGACCGAGCACGATTGACTTCTGACCATAAACTGTGTTTTCTATGTCGCTCTTCAAAATTATTTCTTGGTTTTCATCAATATTATATAACTATATGCTAGCTTTGTATGCGGGTATAGCACCCCGGTGGTCGATGGTAGAACTAAAACCACACGCTTGACATGAACGAAGTATTTTAATTTATTTATTTGCACGATAGTATTTTGTTTCTGGTAATTCCCTATTGAATTTTAGGTGGATTTTCCAATAGAGCAATTTTATTTGGCTATCAATCCGGTCCCGTATCGTTCGATAAATAATTAATAGGAACTTACCCACAGTTTATCTTAAATCATTCAAACGCAGATGGATATTATTTAGCCGAAAATACGAGTACCTAGTAGGTAAGATATGCCGCGAGAGAACGATACTCACGAGTACTCATCATCATTATTAGTCCACTACTGGGCATAGGGTCGCCAAACGCACATATCTGCCCAAATATTCCTATAGGTATGCTCCATCTTTTTCTTCTCTTGGGTATCTGCCCAAGGTATGCCGCGGACAAACGCGTAGTTCCATCAGTCGTGGACGTTACTCATCATGAAGCTAAGGATGCAGCCGTGAACAGTGTCTGCTCTCTTGTAAATTTTTATACCTGAAATTAGAGTTCATCTTTAGATGAAGACTTGTCGACGCTGTACTTACTCAAAGTAAGTAACTCAGAAAAAAACAAATCCTTTTAAAGCTTCATCGTGTTTTCTAATTTCAGTTCGTACAAGCGAGTCCATTTTTTAAAGTTCTAAATGTTGAGTAACCACCACAGCATGGGTTACAGCGATAACATTATCAGGCGATAAAAGGTCAAAATATATTCAACCTAGTAGGTGCTCATTAACGTAAATAATTTCAATACCTACAAAGTTACTTAGGTAAGTGAACTACTAACTACAATGTACCTATATTAAACCGCAAAACATCAAACAAGGAAAAAACATATTTGCAACGAGTAACTTGTTTATCACTTTCCATGTACTTAATTAAACGATTATTAGCTAATACAGGTTTTCATTCTAACAGCGAATGAAATGTGAAACATAACGTTTTTATGTAATAAGCTGTTTAGTTGATTATCAACGAAGTTTTTCTTGGTGAGGAGAAAAAGACAGCGGAGTTTAAAGTGCGCAATAACCACTAGGCCGGCAGAGAACCAAAGTTGTCGACATAGCTCACAGAATAAGCAAGCTGAAGAGGTAATGGGCCGGCCATTATTAGCCGTAGAGCCGATGACCGTTGGGGTAGACGTGTTCTTGAGTGAAGACCGCGTATCGGCAAACGTAAGGTAGGACGCCCTCAGGCTAGGTGGAGCAAGGATCTTCGCAGGGTGGCTGGTAGTAGCTGAATGAGAGTTGCCGTGCAGTTTGAGAGAGGCCTATGTCCAGCAGTGAACTGCTGTAGGCTGATGATGACGAATAACCTGTACAAAAGGATGCAAGTAGCTTGCATGCCATTGTGATTCAGATGTTGTTATGACAGAATAGCATTCAAGCTTCTTGAATACCTGTGCAAGTTACAAGCATATTTTTAGGTATTGGCGGCTTGAGGGCAATGCTCGTGCTAAGGTCACCTCCCGCTTAGATTCATCAATGGTTTTCGAAAAAGATGATTAAGATCTACGAAGAAGACATGTACTTACTACGTATTAAGATGGACCAACCCATACCCACACCCACACGCATCCCATACCCACACGGTGAGGTGCTTCGGGTGACAGATCACGGGGATAAACGCTAGTTCAGGGATGTGAGGCCGGCTTTGGGTTTCATCGCGATGGGTCTCTTGGAAGCAAATAATGTCGCAGTTAGTTTTGCGGTGGACATCTGAAATTAAAATTTTGGGCCGACTCAATTTAGATTGTCATCGACACGCTAAGAAGAAAATGGTGAGGTGAATGCAATCAAAACCCACAATTTGCGACCATGTCCTTACGGGTTCATCATAAGTTCTATCCATGTTCTGCATCCCGGTGGATGAAAGCGGTATCCGCGATCCGCTATGAGATGTGCCTTGAAAACTAATTTCCAACATGGAATATATTTACAAAATCCCTTATTTTATTAGGTGTATTTTATTCATTAATCTCGTATAGGTACGTTATGAAAACGTTATGCAATCATTCCCATTCTATGAGCAGCGATTTCAATCGGCGGAATTCAACAAAAAGGAATTATAGAATGAATGGCCGACAATGCAATGAGATTGTATGGCCCATTCATTGAATATTGTCAATATACCCATCTATGTGTGGTAGTTTATCTACCTACCTTTGTTTATTAAACTTTCTTTAAGATTAAAGGGCCTACATCGAAGTCTTGGGATTATTGGGATAAAACATCTCGGTTGGCCAACAATTTTATGATTCCTTTCTTGGGTTCCATATCTTCTGACATATCTTCACTTAAAATAATTATGTCTTCTACTTCTAAAATGATTTCATTACTCTGACCATGAAAAGATGTCCCAAATGAAAAGATTTATATGAGAATTTTCGTAATATTTTAAGCAATTGCTCAGTATCGCAATATTATTCAGTTCAGTTTCAGATCAATCCAATGTCTGTTAAGGATTCTGGAACAATTCACGATGTATCTCTGTCGTGACAGCATCTTTAAAAGGTGCCTAATCCGTACTGATCACATTTTATAGAATGTTCTCGCTTAGATAATAATCTTCTAAAGTAAAATTCCGATCAATTTTATCAGAAAGTCGATTTGATGATATCTTCCGTAACTTCTATAACTTCCGTTACAAAAATATGATGATCTATACAAGTCAAAATGACACTCATAGAACAGTTTGCATAAATGATTGTTTTATTATGTACATAACTATCTACTCTTCCATTTAAATATCTACGTCTTTTGAAATCCGTGGATAGAAGTAACGCTCACGCATGCTTACACTACCTATTTTGCTTCTAAAATAATATTTCTTAAAATTACTGAAATAGGGCCTTTGTAACTTTTAACCGTGGGATATCAGTATTTGGGAATATATACTAAATTGACAACATAACACGAGGGTATATCGAAAATCGGATTAACAAAATGAGTTGACACAAAGAACTTGGATGATATGAAGACAGTCAAGAGGTAAGATCGAAGACTTTACTTGAATATAGTCGATGATCACAAAAAGAAACTGTGACAAGTAGTAATAAACTTATTCTTACGTTTGATTGTCAAATTGAAATATAATTATAATACGATTTAAAGATATGAGCTGTGTTTCAAGCAATAGTTCCGATTGTCGCTTAGTAGAATTTGTATAAAGTGACATCGCTATGACTCTCTTAAAGCGTTATAGAAGAGCAATCTACAATCATTTTCTCAATAATGGAAGAATAGTAATATATTTGTCAGTAGAATAAAAGAAAGCCACGATAAAAATAATGTTTCAACTCATAGTTATAGGCCATAAATGGGCCGCAAAAGAATCATTCGCTGCGACATCGACATCTTGATAAAGAAACGACGATACCTCAAAACCCAGATGTGATAGAGTAAATCTGTAAGTAGATTTAGATTCAGCTGGTGCCATTTTGTAAGGAACACATAGCGTTATTAATGAGCAAGATTATTTCTTTAACAAATTAATGAAAACCATGGAGCATTTTGTCGATGTTTCCAAAAAGTAGTCATTAGCATAATTTTGTTATGCTGCCTCTATTTTCCACAAAAAGTAGTTTTCGTGCAGTATTGGTTATTCCTCAATTTCCATTTTTAAATAAAATTCAATTTGATCAAAACATTGTGAGGATAAGACTACATTTTCCCCAACAGCACAATGTCAAAGCGAATTTTGTTTTGTACTGTGATCATTGTCTATGTCTCTATTCGAGTCAAACAAGGCCAAAAAACGGTAAAATAAAAAATCTGCCAACTGACATCGATTCTATCGCGTCTCGTAAAAAACGAACACAATGCGTCGAGAACGCCACGCGTCCCGCTACCCTCGGACACAGCCGACAAACCCCTGAATATGACAAAGTCCTTTGACAAAATCTTTTCAAAATTCAACCTTATGCCAGTAGTGAATAAGGTCCGGCCTTTCCATGACGTAGTCGTAGTTCGAATCTAGAACTTTGTCAAACTACCAAGAATAAATTGAAACAAGCTTGGAATCCGCCGGCAAGCGATGCGACGTTGCCGCTCTTGGCAAGCTACAACGCTTGCTCCTCTATGTATACGTGTGTTCTGGCACAACTGGCGCCGAATATTTATTGTATACTAACAGAATACTGACGGACGCTTAGGGCGATAGGGTTCTATTTGCCGTGCATACTTTATTCTGTACTTTATTTTGTCAGCGTTAGGGTTGGGATTAGGATATTGTTTAGATGTAGAACGGTGTTTAACTAAGCAGTTTTTCTATGTGACCGTCCAGGTGGCTATGTATAGGTTGTTTGGCTCGTTCGATACACGGCACGGCGGACTTAAGTTGGATGATGGTTTCGCAACCAATAATTAATTTAGCAGTGAAGGTTTTACGAAGGTAAATAAAGACTTCATGAATATGTTAACTGCCTACCAATTATATCTCGTTGTGTTCTCACGGACCTGTGTGGGAGTGTGATTTAGAGATATTTGATCTTATCTGGTTATAAGTACAGTCTCGTACTTATTGCATTAATTACTTCGAGGTCATAGATAAACAACAGGTTCTTAATTTATACTTGAAAGTAAGGTCAGTTTGTACTGAGAAATTCAAGATGTTTTGTTAAAATCAACTGTTGAAAATAACAGTAAAATACATCACAATTCGAATATCAAACCGAAGATCAAGGATCCCTAAAATATCTCGAAACTTGTCCACACGGAGAATTTTGCTTTTATAAAACAAGTTTTAATCAGAGGACAAAAAACACATGCCTAACTTTTAAATCAAATACGAATTACAAGAAATAAATGAAAATGGACCTCTTTATAGTCCTCCGACCTTCTCTTCTATGTAGATAAATTCCAAACCTCTACGAAGATTTCTTGAACGTTTTGATGGACTAAGTCAAATAAAAATTTCTATAAGTAGACTGTTTTACTCTTCCACAGCACATAATAGCCACAGATGGCGAACTTATGAAGAAACTGCGCAGCAAACAATGATTCGGGAGAAAGATGAAGAAATTCAGAAGAAGGCAATGGAATAAGACAAGCGTATACGGAAGATAAAGCAAATATATCAGAAGTAGTAGCGCAAATTGGGAGCGGCCCGTATCCCGCAAAGAACTCATTTCACTAAGATCGACTAACCGATTGAAGAAACTCTACAAGTATGTGACTTATACTTAAAACAACACTCTTATTACTATAAATCGTTGATAGGTGCCACTAATATCCAATCCGTAATTCCGTTTTATTTACATAAGGGTTAATATTTTTACGAAACATCCGTGCCAACTCTTCGAAGACTCTAAACGCTCAACTGTTTAACCAAAACATGAATGATACTGCTGATGATACCTTTTGGCCTATTTCGACCACAGCAACTGCATTCTATAAGTTCCATTTATGGTTGTTGGGATCTTAAAAGTGCTCCTATTTGACGTGTTCAATGCAACTAGCATATCCAACTTTGGCTGAGAAACTCCGAACGTAGCGTAAACGTTACTTAATGACGAAAGGAACTCATAAGCTGAGGTAAAAAGACAAAAGTTTGATTATGGTGAAGAAAATTTTTAAAAAAACATCCGTCTAGGAATCAAAAAATATATACAAATAATGGACCTACCTCAAATCGTATCACAATCAAGCTATCGGAGAGAATTATCTAGATTTTGAATTTAAACTTGTTACGACAAAATGTTTAATATCTAAGTAAGTAACCATGTAAAACGGCTAAGTGCTAGGTAGAAACTACTTAACACATCGCGATAATGCATTGGATAAACATATATTGTACAATCTAATCGGACAATGTGCGTAAATGATAGCGGTAATCAGATTATAGTCTCCGATACCTATTTTAAGCGTGGATATTGTAACCAACATGTAATCATCTTCTATTATTGCTTTCATCTTATTGTCTCTTTTCGTCCTTTACCCGATTTATTTGCAGCCAGCGCAACACGTCTATTCTTCCAAATATCTCTATTCACCGTCAATATCAGAACTATCCTATTCCTATTCCTTCATAGCCGTTTTTCACACAATCCCTCCATATTTCCTTCTGGCAGCCTTATAGAATTTCAGAGTCTAATTTTAGATCTTTCTATTGCTAGAGCAAAAGCTGCTTTTTTATCGTTATCGCTTAGTTAGCTCACACGGACACTCGTCAGCTTTTATCAGTTAGTCGCAACTACTGGGAATCCTTCATTTCCTTAGGTTTTGGACATTTCTTTATTTTCTCGCATTACAGCTTGATCATTATCATTTCTTTCATAAAATACGCCAGCTGGTGTATAGCGTTTGTTTTATCAAATAAGTACCTAAGTTAAAGGGGCGAAATTTTTGAGTAGCGATTGTTTTAATTACAAACCTGACCAAATACCTATTAGATTTCTGTAGTTATTATATTTTTTTATCTCTGGTAAATTGGATAAGATCTGTAAGAATTCGGCGCTTTGTTTCTATATTTATAGTTCTGGCTGGCCGTGGATAGTCACGATCGTTCTAATTCCTACCGACTGAACATCTTTAGAATAAGAACAGGTCCTTTCAAGGGGATGAAACAAATACTTATGTACCTACCTAATTCTACAGTTAGTCTGTTTTTAATCCGGTGGCTGGCTGGACTACGATTGTACGAAATCAGAAAAGGAATATCGCCAATAGAATTGACTAAGTATGGGTGATATTCTATTTCACTGGACAATGTTAAATACTATAGTTAGCATAATGTCAACAACTATTATATAATCTAAAACTTCTCAAATTTCCATCCTAGGCAGCTAATTACCAACCACATATGCAGATCATAAACCTTATAACTTTTGCTCTTCCGAAGCCATATTCTACGTTCTCAAAACCTAATACAACATCTCAAAATGCATAGCAAAGAATCCACTCTAACGCATCTACAAATTGCAATACTACCATACTATCATAAACAACTACAAAACCACCAAAAACTATTATATCAAATACATCCTATCCTTATGCCAAATATCTGGCCGGGAGCAAAGCGGCAACCTCGCAGTCCAACTTAGTGCCGCCTCTAGTAGAAAGCGGCACTCGCGGCACGTTTCTAATCTGGACTGCGGCAGTCAATGACTCCGGCACGCGACTTGACGCGACACTCACAGTCTCACACTCGCATATCGAAATACATGCAGTCGGTTTTAGGAACTATTTTCATGATTTTGAGAATGGTGGTGGACAAGGCTTTGGAGATCTTGGTGCAGAACCAATAGGTAATATTTGGAAGGTATTACTACACATGAAAGAAGATGCAACCAAGAAACAGACATAATTTATGATCATCAATTATCTTGAAAACGCTTTTATGACTATAGAGAGATATTTAGAGAGGAAATAGATTTCATGCAACGTAAACGCTACAAATATGACGTAAAAGAAAGGGCGAAGTAGAGAGAGAAAATGAGAATACCTGACGAGCAACCACAATGTGGAGACTAAATGTTTGAAGAGTGGCAGTGAACAGCACTACGACTATTTATGTAAGTAAGGTGATACTTGGCTATAAAACAACAACTTTTAGAAACAAATAATTCTGTGTCGGTATTTGTAACTGTCACATTGTGTGGATGCATAAATCGTTGACCCTGGTGCGGCTGCGGGATGCATATATCGGATAATCTATAGAATAAGAAGGGGAACAATCATTACTACTTCATCATCATCATTCTCCAGCCCTTTTCGCAATTTATTTGGTGTCGGCGCAAGAAGTCTTTTTCTTCCATACTTCTGTATTACCTACTCTGCATCCCGGTATTCATTCATTACTAGGTACTTACTTATTAATTCAAAAATATCATATTATACCAAAAGCAAAAATGGATTTTTTTACTTCTGGTGCGTTTATCGGGTCTTAGAGATCAGTCGGTAGGTGCGTCACATGTACCAATTGTTTACTGATGACCCGGTAGCCGCACCAGATTACACTTAGGTATTTTTTCATTATTCTGTCTAGAGCAGTATAGTCTTAAATTATTTTGTGCAAGTGCTGATAAAATAAAGCGTATTGTTAATGTCAGGTGATAATATTTACCATAGAACAGCAAAAATAAAATCAAAAGCCGAATGAAATACCTACTCCAGAAAGTATTGCAGCGCAACAACAAAAATGTGAGTCCTACCGTAATTACAAGCCGAAATATTGGCCATAAATTGCAGGTTCTTCAAAATAAATAACCATATATTAGTTACCTCGACGGAACGGCAGCAGGGTGTGGTTGTAGAGCTGTGGCGCCATGCTTCAACTCATATCCTGCCCTAGGTGACCCAAAACATGCAGTCAAAGTGACCTCTGTGCTGCCACAGACGACGCCGGCGCCGTGGATTTGAAGTACTGTCGTGCCAGCGTCACGAAGAAGAAGAATGCTTCTTCGAACAAGATCAATTATTTTAAAACAGTATTCGATGTTTTTTATTCAACCCTAGACATTTATCGATATAATGATTTCAGATCAGACTCTTCCAACCTTACAAATAGAATCAATTATTACCATACTTTAGAGTAACGGCCGAACCCAATAACCTATCTATCATGCACCAGTTTTGACATATATGGATATAGAAAAACCTATCTTTCTATGGTTTTAACGTCCCAATAATCTCTATGAGATTATGGAATCTTACCGGCCTGACATCAGGGACAGATAGAATTATACTTTCTACCGTCTATAGCGATCTGTCTTTTACTAAAAATAGGTTTTAGGGTTCGGCCGTAAAAGATTTAGTTACCACTTCATTGTTAAGGTGGACATGCACGGTAAGTCCATCGCGCCAAATCTCGTAAGTATGATCGTGAATGTTAAAATCCATTGACGTGATGTAAAACTTTGGATGTCCTATCTCTCCATTTGACTTTAGTCGTTTGGAGCCAATGGCGCCAAATGGCGCTATCGTGAAGTCGACCAGTTAATCAATTCATTGAAAACAAGTGACAATAAATAAACATTAACATTTTAAATGTATGAAAAATACCACCTAAACGCAGAGCGGTCAACCAGACTTATTCGACCTGATAACGCATATCCACCAAGTCTGGCGACAGGTCTTTTAGATCCAATTTTAGCACCAAAGCAAAGTCAGCAGATCAAACCTACGCGGCTACGCAGTGAACGTGTTAAGAACGGTTTTACACATATTCATTTAGTGTAGAGTTGTTGATTCCGAGCTTGCTGTGGTTTTCGGAAAACGTAATCCATGTCACTTTATTCATTCATCCGTGTGTAGGTAACCCCCACAAAAACGCTAACTCAAATAACTCGAGCCCGGGGTTATTTATTCCAAATCCTTCATCTCCACATATTTAACACTATATCCCAAATAACTCTAGCTCGATATTACGCTAACCCGAATTACTTTATCCTTAACTAGCGACCCGCCCCTGCTTTGCTTCGCAGTGTGTTACGACTTGAAAAAACGTCGAGATCTTTTTATTATAAGCGTGTAAACCTTCTGGAATAAATTCTCTAAATGATGGTGTAAACCGTATCAAAATCTGTTGCTCAGTTTAGAAGAATAACGTGGTCACACAGACATACACGAAAAGCGACTATCTAGTATCTATAAGTATAAATAGAAATTAATGTTTGTCCTCTATGCGTTCTTAAGCCATTGATCAGATTGTATTTAAACTTTTGTACGGTCTTCTGAGGACGCCCACGAGGGTTTCTGGTCCAAAGAATTAGAACCAAACATTCTTTTACTTCTTGTGGTAAGTAGTAATTTATATTATGTAATTTATATTAATTAATTTACCTATAGATGAAATCTATTCGAATATCATCAACTCCATACCACGTTCGTAAAGTTCTTTACCTACAGTGGCTTTGTTTTTCGGACTCTCCTTTTTCAGAAAGGATTAGGCTTAGGCTGGGCGGAGCGGGAATGTCTGACTTTTACTGACTAAAACCCACCCGTGTTCCTTCAGTTGCCTGTGCCGGAGCCTCGGTAACTCTTTCGAACGTTCCGCAACCCTCGCTGGCATCGGCCCTAGCGGTTCCCTTCAATGGTGCTGACATCTCTTTGAAGCGCGCGTGGAACACAACTCGCCGTCGACTCGGGTCTGGTCCGTTCCGGACGGCGAGCTACCCATTGCTCGCCGTCCGGAAGCTCGTGCGTACGGTGGCCGGGAATCAGCTACCAATTCCCGACACCCAGGGTGTCTCCTGTGACGACTAGGGGCGTGAGGGCGCAAAGCTTGCCTCTCCCTCACGCGTTCTGCCTCTTCCTTCGCGAGCATTACTGCCTCACAGAAGGAGGTAATGGCTTCCCATTTACTCTAGCTACGTACCATGGCCTAGACCAGGGCCGGACGCGAGAGATCGCCGCCGCCGATCGCTTCCACGAGGACACGGCGGTGCCCCGCCTTAGCCGGGCAGACCTCCACCGTATGCTCCACCGTGTCCTCCGAGCGATCCACACAGTGGTGACACCCGGGCGTTTCCTCCCGCCTTATCCGGAACAGGTACCTCCCGAAGCACCCGTGTCCGGTGAGGACCTGCGTCAGGCAGAAGGTGAGGACGCCGTGGCGCCTCTCCAGCCACTCCTCAAAGAGGGGACTTATCGCCGCAATTGTGGCGTGCCCAAAGGTTTATTTACCTAGAATTATACTGTTATGGGGCTATTTGGCAACCGGAGTATGTGAAAGGACAATCGGTAGGTGTCACAGGTCCCAATTGTTTATGAATGACGGCTGTAAACAACTAGGTACCTAGTACTTACCTACCTGCTGCCGAAAAGTTATCTAATAGGAGAGATACCATAATATAAGATTTTCCATACCTGCCATGTTTTCTATCCATCATACTCGGTTGCCTGGTAGAGAATGCTTAAGGCATTGAGTCCGCCTTTGTACCTTTTATGTGGCGTAAAGTACCTAATGGATATTTAACATCAAGCAAGCGTGAAGCAGCCAATACCGGTGCATAATTCTCGGGTCTCGGGTCCCAGAATCTTGTTATTTGCGAACAGAAAGACAAAGCCTCTTAAAAAAATCTCCTTCGAAATCTACTGGACTCGGAATGAATCAGACAGTTATTTCAACGTCGTATTTCTGTACCGACTCATATTTCCAAGAAGCAATTGAAGGCGCCTATAACCGACTTTCAATGATTTTAAACTGAAAATCACGTTTAATCGAGTAGTGTTTAATGATTTGGAAAAATATATGTTAAATTAGAGCATTTTTTTTAAATAACTTAATACGTGAATATTTTAGATTACGTTTATATTAACATACTGTAATTAATAAGTTATTATCACGCAAAAACTATCAAGCGTATGTTTTACGAAATGTTCACAATTTTAAAGATAGGTAATTTAATTATTTATCTTTTAGTATGCATGTTTTAATATAATATGCATAATAAATTAATAATGCGTCTAATTTGGGACAGCGCTCCCTGATGGATGAGTCCTATTACTGGATGGACGTACGACGCGTTACATGAGCTCAGCACAGAACGCGCAAGCTATGCACTCAAGGCCGTTGGCATATATCTGCGTCTTAAATATAGTCTAAACTTTAGAGCAGTAAATAACGTAAAAATTCAGAACTTCAAATAACTTTACAATAATCAGAATACCTTTCCTAATTAGTCATCATTATTTGACGCACAGATCATGACTGCGTTTGGTATTTGGTCAACTGGTACAAAAAGATTTCCTGGTAAAAGGAAACCACAATGTTGTCGACTCGTTGTATCGATGTGCGTCAATTTATTGATGAATAAATTGGTACATAGGTACTCGTAGGTACTAAGGTTTACATTGGAATCGCGGGTTTTTCCCAAACTGCCTGCTAAAACTGGTGAAAAAACCGTCTTAATAGGTAATGCAAAAATGATTTTGACCCTAGGTACATACATAAGTACTTACATATCGCACAGTGGCATAACTAACGATTTATCTGTTAATTTTGAAACCTCAGAACATCCGCAATTGCAGTACTATCATAACGACGGTGAAGTACCAATACCTACTAACTGACATTTTTCGAGGAATTGAGAAATTTGATTTTGAAACATGCGAATAACGCCTTTAAATTCAAAACGATGAACAAGTGAATTTCTCGAAAAATGTCAGTTAGGCGGTATTGGCACCTCGCCATCGATAATTATATTAATTATCAATAGATTGTAAGTAGACAGCTCGGAGATAGGTAGGGCTGTGCCTTGAGGAAGACCTTTTATTTTCTTTGTTTTCTTAAGATATTTATTGCATTCATAAAAATAATAGTAAAAATTGGCAAAAAAATTAAATGTATGGTTAGGTGCTTCGATGGTTGATTGATGGTAGATAGGCGTTCAGAGATTTAATAAAATTTGGAAAATCCTAAAATGCACGTCTCACTGGTTTTTTTTATTTTTAATAGGATACTTTTATCAATTATACAATGTGTAACATAAATAACGCACAACCTCTTAATGGGTCATTGTACTCATTACTATGAACAACTTTTACTATGGGACCAAACGTGAAATCGTGAAAAAATACCAGATGTTCCCTACATTTTGGCGAGTCATGTGAACATAAGTGTAGGGAACAGCTGATTTTTTTTCGCGATTTCAGGTTTGTTCCCATAGTAAAAGTTGTTCATAATGATGAGTACAATGACCCCTTAAGAGGTTGTGCGTTATTTATGTTACATCTTGTATAATAAAAATAGTATATGAAGACAAAGAAAGATCCTGACATGTACAAACAGTGGGGACGTTGTAGCCTGATTAATACTAGTTATGTGGGAATTTAATGACAGCGTAATTAATTATTTAAATAAAAAATAAGAAGAAGAGAACGCTATTTATTTATTTATTAAACACTATTGAACACCACATAATACAAAATTGTCAAACATATAGGTAATCTTTTAATTTCTTGGCCGCTCATGACTTTTTAGGCCCCCGTGGCAGACACGAAAAACACAACTAATGCGGGACCTTTTCGGAAATAAATACAATGAGAAATGCCATAAATCCTGCGATCCATAGACCATTTACTTAAAGAAAAGCACACAAGAGTCCTCCATCCTCATTCGCGAACATTGAACTAGGTGCCCAGGTGTCGGCAGCGACAAAGCGCCGCTATCGCGCTGATAACGCTATCACTCCTTATCGGCTTCCGCTGCAGCTGCCGACGCAGATATTTAGCCTTGATGCACGCCCGCTGGGACCTATCGAGATGTTTGTAATATTCGTATGACGAATGAATCTGATTCGCTTTGGGTAATTGAGCCTACTATCGTCGAATCATAAAGAATAATACAATGGAGAAAAAGTGGACTGATATATTTGGACTGGATAAGGCATAAAATGTAAGATAAATAAATATAACTCGGAGCGAAGCAGAATGGTGCACCCCGCGCGAGTTTAGAGCCCTTCAAAAAAGTAATTTATTAGGTTAGACCGGAACTGAGTTCATCATCATCTTCCTATTATTGGCTTTTACAATATTTCTAAATTACAGTGTTATAAGTATGGGAGGACAGTGTAGTGCCTGTCAACCAGTAGCAGGTCATCATCTGCCTAGCCTTTTCCCAACGATATTGGGGTCGGCTGCCAGTTAAACCGGATGCAACTAAATACCAGTATTTTACATGGAGCGACTGCCTATATGACCTCCACAACCCAGTTATTGAGTAGGATACGATACACCTTGGTAAGACTGGTTGTCAGACTCGAGCTTCTGACGACCCGTAACGACTGTCAAAGATCCACGAATGACAGCCGGGACCAACGGCTTAACGTGCTTTACGAGGCACGGAGGGGTCTTGGTATGTAGAGAACCCATCCACAGACCAACCGCGGCAAGCGTAGCTTAACCCGATCGGTTGACCCGTGCAGCTTTTAATACTTAGCCACAAAACTAGAACTGAGTTACAAGAAGATTTCCTTCTGTGCCAGACGATAATGAAATTCTTTCTAAAAGTGTTAGACCCTTGTCGGACTCTAGGTATCTAATGCTTATTCTTTTAGCTGCTTATCAATTTCTACATTTGCTTTTTCTTGCAGTTGGTCTAAGTCTACCTACGTACTTTCTTCTCGGTCTTCCTCTTTTTCTCTTTGCCTCATTAAATTATGAATATCTACCAATCTCTATGTAAAGAATCTTCATACCTTCAAGCTGTCTTTTAAAAATCTAGGCTAAGATTTTTTTTACTTTTTTGACTCATCTGCACTCTTTACGTTTCTCATTAATTGCTTGCACATACCTAGCTCTCCCACAATGGCATCACCTACACACTCAAAAAAGAATACCCTCATTACAATTCACAAAGAATTCTCAACTAAATTCATTCACAATAGGTGCCTGTGTGTCGGGCCATCCTCGATAATTGCTGAGTCAGACGCCGCGCCGCGGGCACGGTAGCAGGAGCAGTGCCGGCAGTAACTACGGTAGCTACCGACCTACCTATTAGATACCGTCATTGTTTGTCTATCCGTTTGTCTGTACTGTTTCCGTTCAATAACCATCGTTATTGTTCTAGAGCCTTTGAATTTCGTCAATTATACGAAGCTATTTGTTCTGTTAGGTGTCGTAAAGTTATTTAGGGTAACTATGTAACGGTTGCTACAATTGGTCCAAGGTTTTTGGTTGTGGAGAGAGAAAATAGGACAAGACAAGATAAAACTGTACTTACAAAGGTACTGCAACATCCACTTGAACTAATAATTCGAACTATTGAAGCAAAGTACCTAAATTTAAATATAAATGCACTATAAAATTATGCTATATTTTTCTATGCCTTATCAAGAGGTAAGCCATTCCTTCCCAAGAAAACAGCTCCACACGATTTATGATACTACAAGCCGTTAAATACACATAAGCAGACCATTCTACCAGGTAAAATCTGTGTTTAGAAAAGACATTAAGTATTTAAGTTCCCTATAATATTCAAAATCACTACTAAATACATACTTTACCATCCATTACTGCTGAAGTTTCTATGCATATGTACCTATGCCCATGGGCCGCCATAGATGGCTATGCATACATTACTAACTACTTTTAAATTGCCTCGCTCAGTTGACGCGGTAATGGCACTTAACCCTATTATTAAGTAGGGCCCTTTCACAATTAATAATCTGTGCCTAGAAAGTTCTAGATTGAGATATTTTTTGTTTGGCGTGTGGAGCGCCAATCTTCACACCGTAATTTTATTGCGAAATACGCTAGCCATAAAACAAAATAATGTAAATAGCTATATCTAGCTCTCCTTACATTCAAGTTGTTGAATTTATTTAAGTACCTAAGCAAAGTGTAGGTAGGTACTATTTTTAAAGTACTTATACCTATGTAATAACTGTCTACATAATAATAATCTTAAATTCACTGACAGTCAACACACAGCCTAACCCGCTGGGTCTAGAAGCATGAAATTTTCCACAAGTGAACAACATTCAGTTGCAGCGTGAAACATTCAGAATCAGAGATCGTATCACGCTGATCTGACTGGAGAGCGTGATACGTGAATACCAATGGTGTTGAGAGAATTTCAGCGGACGGGACACGGGTTGCGGTGCTCGAAGCGAACAAACACAATGCGAGATTTTCCTCGGAAAATTTTCACGGCGTTCTTGAACAATTTAGTGGAACAATGTTCGCATAGAGTGATAAAGACTGGATGACGAACAAATGGAAGGATGACTTTGATATTAAATATTAATTTTACCAATAGAAATGTGTCTTATTTAGTTGTTTCTTAGATGGTTCGATAAAAACAAACAAAAAAACATTATTATGACGTGACCAATCATGAAAAAAAAATCTATGACTTAAAATATTCACACACTCTATTAGTGTAAATAAATTACTAGATCTATCACCTCGACATGCACTCTTTCATTATTTCCGCCTGCAACGCTTGACGGGACATGGCACGCTTTTAACTCACACTCTGCATACGAAACTTGTCAATTAACTTGTAGTACGTAACATAATATTATGATTTAATTAAAAAATCACTAGTCATCATCATCACTAGTAATATTTAATATTTTTGCATGGCAAAGCGATCGCATTTAAATTCACGCTATCATTAAATATTTCTGCCGCACCATATTGTCACGCATGACGGGACATGGCACGCTTTCAACTCACACTCTGCATACGAAAATTGTCAATTAATTTGTATGAAACATAATAATATGATTTAAATAAAAAACACTAGTAATATTTAATATTTTTGCAAAGCAAAGCGATCGCATTTAAATTCACGCTATCATTAAATATTTCTGCCGCACCATATTGTCACGCATGACGGACACGGCACGCTTTCAACTCACACTTTGAATATGAAACTTGTCAATTATTAATGTTAAACTTTTTTACAAACAAAGATTACCTTAATAAATATGGAATAAATACGGAATATGTATATATTATGTAAAACAGAACGAATGCTTATAAACTTACATTTAGGTATGCCACGCGTAACGGAAGACGGCACGCTCTCAACTCACACGCTGCATACGAACATGTCAATTACTTAGGTCTTTTAATGCAAAAAAAAGAAGATAAACAAAGATGATAGTTGCCATTTAATGAGTAAGTAGAACCATTCGCCTATAAATCTATCATTATTACTTTTACCGCCACTCAATGTCACGCGTGACGGGAGCAACACGCTTTCAACCGAAACTTGTTTCCGTTTTTCTTTTAGCATATTTCGGGCAAATATTCACTCATACGATTTCTGAAATTTGGTAATGGTGTTTGTTTACGTAAATTATCATTTCTTACTATCGAGATGACGAATAACTAAATATAGAAGGAAAAAATGACATGTTGCGCTTGCGCCGACCGCAAATAAATTGGGATAAAATTTACTACTAGATGCTTCTTTTCACTGGATCGTGGGTCACAAAAATTCATAGTAGTAGTTTACTTACCTATTTAGCCACCACCAGCACAAGTCGCGTTAACTTGATATCAATAAATTATAAGATTCTTACGGAAAAAAACGCCAGATATTTATTATTGTTATGGCCAATAACTCCCAATGAATGGGGTATAAATCAAAATGAAGGAAACGGAAGAAAAATAAAAAATCCAGACAAAATAACGACCACTGTGCAATATGTCACGCGTAACGTGCAACTGGAAACACGGGACGGCACGATCGTTTATCTCTTTCTTTTTTTTCCTAGACGCTGCTAAAGTGACATTTTATTTGTTTGCATGAGTATGCATAAAACACCGTCACAAAAAACGCATATATTTCAAAATAAGGTAAGTGAATAATAAGATAAGCAAGGTAGGTACGATAATATCGCATAGAATTATTTTTTGTGAAAAACTTTTTCTTGTTACCAACCAACAAGCTTCCATTTAAGCAACATACTTTCTTACAACGATACAAAACATAAAAATAACCTGTTACACCGCATTAATTGTTTAACCATTAAGTAATTTTTAACCGACTTCTAAAAAGGAGGAGGCGAATGTTCAGCTGTTTTTTTTTATGTTCATCGGTATTTTCGTCAATTAACCGACCGACTTTGGACCGATTTTAAATTGTTTTTTTCATTTGGTAGAGGTAGCTTGTGCGGTGGTCCGGTATAAATTTTATTAACTTTGCTTGGGTAGTTTTTGAGTTAGCTTCAATTGATGTTATACCTAATATTTCCTGTCGCTATTGTTTACATAGCAAGTAGTGGTATACGAATTGGGTGTGGCTTAACTAGAAAGTGAAAAACAAAAAACTTTTTACAAAAACAAAAAAACAAATCGACTTCCAAAAACAAAAACTACAAAGTGAAAAATAACTTTAATTTCAGAAGTCGGTGTCTTTGGATCTGTATTTTATTTTTTTCCCACTTATTTTGTTCCATTTAGGGTATGTTGATAATGTTATAATAATTTCCTGTCACTGTTATTTACATAGCAAGTAGCAGTAGGTGTGGACTGTGTGGGGTATCTACCACAAAGTAAAAATTAGAAACTTTTTTTTGCAAAAAAAACAACCGACTTCCAAAAAAAAACACTACAAAGTGAAAAATAACTTTAATTTCGGGAGTCGGCAAAAAAATAAAATACAGATCCAAAGACACCGACTTCTTAAAGTTATTTTTCACTTTGTAGTTTTTTTTTTTTGGAAGTCGGTTGTTTTTTTTTTGTGAAAAAAATAATAATTGTTCTAAGTCCATTTAATAGCCCGATTCGGCCCGAAGCATCAAGGGGTTGAGTCCAACATTAGTAGTAAAACTCACGCACAGACAGTGCTAAAAAATAGCGAATACTTAGAGTCATCTGTTTACTCGCGTGCTGAAGGCACTTCAGCGTTCACTGATGGTCATCCATTTCTTCACTTTATACAGTTTTTTGTATTTAACTAGCGGCTAATTATTGTGTGTTACATGCCGCTGTTGATTTATTGAGTTTTGTTTTTTTTTTTTGCTAATGATTAAGATGTCTAGATCTATGAGTGATTTCTTCTTTTTACTTTCTTTGCAAGATTTTCTTAATTTAGGTATACGTGCAGATTTATTTATTTATTTAATATGTTCGTAAAGCACAGAAAAGCGGACTTAATGCCATGGGCATTTTCGACTAGTCAACCTTTGGGTGATGCAGAGACAAACAGTGGTACATGCAATTGCGAAAAATTGAGGAATATATACCTATTTATCTACATCTATACAAATAAATAAAATTGAGTCTATTTGTAATGTCAAAATAACAGATTTTTACTAAATGCATATTAAAGTATTCATAAGTAAACGGTACTTGTAACAAAAAATCATTTTTTCTCTCGTCTGTCTGTCTGTTTGTTCCAGCTTTCACTGGCAGATAGCTGATTTTATAAGGAGTAACTTAGGCTATTATTAATTTAGAAAAAAAATTAGGGTTCCGCGCAAAAAAATTAAAACCCATGAAATTGTAAATAAAATCCGATTCAAATAGGGAAATATTGACATCTAAGTGGGCGAAGCCGCGGGCAACAGCTAGTTTAAATATAAAGATACACATATAGATACTTAATAAAAATTATAAATAGGTATAATAATATTTACCTACCTCATTACATAAAAATATAAGAGCAAATAAATATATAGATACTTATATAAATACACGAATATAGGTACTTATCTAGGTACTAAAACAAATAAGACAAGCAGTGGGAAAACGTTAAAGTTGTGATGATACTGCCAGCTTCTTACGAATGTGCACGCGATTTTAAAGGATACCTAATCGGTTGGTTGCCATCCTGATTTCCGAACGCATTCCACAGAGAGATAGACTGAACGAAGAAGGAAGAGTGAATAAAGTCTGTGCGATGAGAGGGTCATTGAAGAAGGCGATTATTTGATGAATGTAGATTTTTATTGTGGTTGGCACAAATGTACTGAAAGTGGGAGCAAGATAACTAGGGGAAGTGGGAGAGTCAAGAAACGAAAACAAAGTGGTCAGCGCCCTTTGCTCCCTGCGCTGGCGTATGGGCAACCACTTTAGAAGCGACGGATGCGCAGAGACATGATCATATTTAGGTAAGCAGATTGAAAACTAATCGAATGCAGTAATTGAGAAGACGGTCAAGTTAGTCGAGGAGATCTGCATTCAGGTCATAGTAGCACACATCACCATAATCCATGATAGGGAAAATTAAGGACTGAACAAGCATTGTCTGTTCAGAAATGGGCTTGAAATGGAGAATCTTAAATCTGTTTTTATTGAAATTTATCTGTCCAATAACTTCAAACTTGAATAGGTACTCGTATATGTATGTTGTGCATATTTTCCCCAAATAAATAAATAAAGCTGTGTTAAACGTAAGTAGATATCCTATATATATATAGGTACTACCTTCATAAAGGTTAAAATCTAAAACGTTAAGGCTCTTGCAAACAGGCGCGATCCGCGACGCGCTACAAAGGCACCGCTCGTCGCGCGACACGCGGTGGCTTTGTGTCGCGTCGGCTTTACTCCTATCTTACATATTGAAGTAAGTACCGAAGTTATTAAAAAAAAAAAAATACAACATAATTCATTTTCTTTCCATAATATTAGGCCAAGTCGGCGGATGTAGGTAGTTTTCTACCGACAATCACACCTAGGTCACACCTACTTTCCAAATACTGGTGCTTTTACTAAAATCACCCAGAAGGTAGTCAAAAGGAAACAATTACACGAGTAGGTAAGTAAGTCCTACCGAGCGGCCATTAGTCGGTAGTTAGTCGCAACAGCTATCGTTCGGTAGCTGCAACAGGGCTGGCACGTTGTAAAAAAAAACTAGAATTAAAGATACAAGAAGGATTAAATTATCAGTAGGTATTGACTCCAGTGCTGGACAAAAATATTGATTTTTTACAATGATCTCTCTTGAATTTTGCAGGTTGAAGTGGCAATGGGCCGGACAACATTTTGGGCAAATAGGGGCTCGAATGGCCACCATGAATTATTACGGAGGGTTTTACAGCCATCCACTAGTTCGACAGATGACCTGCTGAAGGTTGCTGGTCTTCATTGGAGGTGAACGGCTCAGCAACATAAAGGTAAGTACTTCTTATTTCATTTGAAGTTTCTTCCAGCAGACCTGTAGCAAAAGACGTACGTATAAAGACAGCGTGTAAAACTTTTATCACATTTTTACATCACTTTATGATAATTATAAATTATAACACACATACATGTCTACATAAACTCACGCCTTCTTCCCATGGGGGTTGGCAGAAACTATAGAACGCCACCTGCTACGATCCTTACATACTCCTTTTGCCTCTTTTACGTAATTTTGAAACACCTTATAATTAACATACACGTTTTTTTAATGTTAGTACATAGTTTGTACCTTTTTCCTAGAGGTATTAAAGGTCTGTAAGCGTGAAAATGAAATTGTTCTGTAAAGTACCTCGTTAATTTTATGAACTGTTTTATGGCTGAGTTGCGCGAAATTGTCGTATCTTAACATATTGAGTACTTAGGTACTACGTAAGTTACTACGTTGTTGTCATGAATTTACAATAACATTGTAATAATGTTGGGAAAGTTAGTACAGTAGGTACTCTATACTCGTATGTATAATAATAACCAAATAACAAAACACTGAAAAGAAAAGAACCAGTTTTTACCAGTCCACCTTATTTCTTCTTTAATTAATTTAAAAAAGAAAAAAACAAACTGTAAAAACGACATTGTTTTATTTTTAATTCCTGGTGAATTAAATTAAAAATTGTTTTTACAAAAAACAATTTATAAAATCACGACAGCCCTCAACCCGTTTTGCAACGCTTGCCACAGCACAACCGCCGCGTGCAGTGATTCAACAACACCTTCGACAAAGCAACAATGGCTTCGTTGCGATGCGACTCATGAACGAGAACATTTTAATTTCCTTGCAGCTTTTTGGGCACAGTACAATGTGAAATTAATGTTACCTTTCCATATAGGTAGATTTTCAACAACACGGTGACATTGCTTTCTCTTCCGGGCCGTAATAATATTTATACAAAGTCGTTGAAGGACGAACCAGGTATCTTTTTCACGATTTTGTTTAAGTAGGTTATTATTACCTAACTAAACTTTTCCGACCGTTTTAAGATGAACTTTTAAAAAAAAAAGGAAAATATCATAATAGGCCTAAAAAGTTGTAAGCTGCTGCAATCGGAATAAAAATTTACTTAATAGGTACTAAAAAGTAAGATGATTAGGAAAATTCTTCCCTAAGTTAATTAATCAAAAAAAGTAAAAGTTTACTTACTACCTATGTCTATAAATATTAATTAAATAAGGTAAGGGAACAGTCATAAGTTCTTATTATTTGTTACTTCCGTAAAATAATCACGCCAACCCTAACTACTAGATAACGCCACAGTAACAGACCTCACAGTGATTCAACGCTCACTCAACCTCATTAAGAGAGACAAAAGCGTTGTAGTTTGTAGTTGACGCACTAGTTTACGCGCGACATACATTTTGTTCTAATTGGTTACCGCGGTACCGTGCTGTAATTATTTGAGTTACTTCGAGCGCGCGACTGTGACGTAATGGAATACTTAGAGGCATTAAGAATTTAAATAGCAGATAGTTATGTAACACTATTAAAATCAAAGTCAAATCATTTATTTCATTTTATACTTTCGTACTGAACATTTTACAAGAAAATAGAATTGATTCTAGTCGCCCCTTCCAAAAGGTAGTTTCGTAAGGAGAAGAATGGGCAGAAAACTCCTTACTCTTTTAATCCTATGTTTTACAATATTTTGTATACCTACATTAATTATATGTGAAAATGACGCACCTGGAATAAAATTACTAGAAAAGTATTAAAAATTAAGAACAACACCTAACATCATGCCTGTACTCCTCGAAAGGTCAGACAGAGGTGTGCCTATAGGTATCTAAGTACTTAGTACACCCACATTTCGCCTGTTACGTTTAAAAGGCTGACAACAGCTAAAGCGCGGTCACTGTCGGACTGCATAGAAAAGAAAGAGAAGCGCGATGACACAACGCTTGGTAATTTATTGCAAAATATGAACCAATTATCTACAAAAAATCTATTGATTTGACTAAAAAACTGAAACATTATTACGTTAATATGTTGCTTGTTGAATATTCTGACAAAAAATCAGAATGATTGCATGTGAGTATATTAGTAGATAAGTATGGTTTTTAATCGTGAAAAGAAATTTTTAGAGATATCTTCGTGGTTTTTCCTATCGTAACCAATTAGTTGTATTATGTTTTCAACACACTAACTAGCATTCTGAAGAATATCATATATTTTCTGATTCTGTTTACTGCAGTGGATCATATACTTTTAGGCATTATAAAACTTGCGTTTAGCTCCTGTGTAATATGGGAAAATCAAGCATGACATACCTAGTGCTCATAGTGATTCCACGCATTTGTTTTTTGTGATTCATTTTTATTGTATATGCAACAGCTAGTTTATTAAAGGCCTACGTTAAAATAAGTTTTTCTTTAGTCGGAATTGAGTCGAAATTTTGATTTTTTTTTAAGCATTTTTCGTTAAACCTGTTATACCACAATTTTATGTCAACTTTTACATACATAGGTAATAGGGAATATAGTCAGTACATAATTATGAGCTTAATGAACGCATAGGGATGGTGACAAATTTTTTTTTTGTCCGTCAGCTAGATTATTAAAAAATATTTACGTACTTAATCATAAGATTACAGCGATACATTGAGTTAAAATGTGGCATGACGTCACGTCTTGCTAGATTTTATACTGAGTTGTGACGTAGCAAGCCCCCACTCCCCAACTTAATGCATTTTATCTACCTAAGTCGTTTTTTATTAATATGATAAAGCAAAAAATACGTGTCTAATATTTTTTTATTATCTGACTGACGGACAAAATAGAATTTCTTTGTTTTTTACCCAGGCATCATCCCTATTACACGTGGCATAAACAGAAGTAATCTAAACTAAAGAAGAATCAGAATCGACGAGGAAGAAGTCAACAAAGCGGAAAACTAATTTCAGCCCGTAGGTATATTCTGTAAGAATCTCACCGTGTAAACCTA
Source organism: Fissipunctia ypsillon (assembly GCA_947568875.1). Taxonomy (NCBI): domain Eukaryota; kingdom Metazoa; phylum Arthropoda; class Insecta; order Lepidoptera; family Noctuidae; genus Fissipunctia; species Fissipunctia ypsillon. The sequence goes on from OX387654.1 coordinate 8,236,193, forward strand.
GTTGAAGTGAGCTTTAAGTGAGTTGTCATTCTACTTTATGCTAGGGTTTGACCTCACTTCAGCCTCACTGCGCCTGAGTTTTTACAATTATATATTGTTTTTACCTATATGAATATTAATATTACCTGAAAATTGAATGCGTTAACTGACTTTTCTGTAGGTAATTTAGTTTATTTATCCTATCTTGCAGTGATCCTGCTGCACCAATCTAATCCATTGACACTAGCACAGTCGTCTGAATCCGAGAACAGAAATGAATTCAAAACGTGCCTTTCCCGTCGTCAGTAGACCTAAACTTTCATTAATAGTGAAACTATCGAATCAATACCTCTTAAGTAGAAAAGGCAAATAGCACATCATCATAAAATACATAAATTAGAATTCGTGATATTGCATAATTAACTTACACATAGCACTTTCGTCTCTCCGTCAACTTTCTCGAGAGGTTTCCATTTCATATAAAACCTTATTACATTAACTTTAGCTCATCGAGCTGCCTTACATGGAAATGTTAAGAGCGGAGTTGTTTGCCGAAAGCCGAGACTTATAAATGGGAGTTCGAAATCACACGCGAAGCCGAAGCGATTATATCTTAATCGCTTCGGCTTCGCGTGTGATTTCGCCAACGATTGCGGCGCAACGCATAGACGATAGCGGTGAAAGTAGGCCCAAATCTTTTGAATTGTTTCTATAAAATGAGCATATTGAAGAAACAGTGAACAATGAAAGGAACGCGGAAATCGAGTCTAGTACTTATATATTAATAGAAACTGACAGTCCTGATTAAAATGGAAATCACTAAGGGAACCACCACCCTGAAGATTCAGAGCGTTTGCTGAAAAACCATGATTAACCTTAGAATATAGTTTGCATGACGAACACAATATTATAACAGACCATTAATAAAATATGGACACAATGCATACCAGGAAATTGATAGGGATAAGCAAGAATTTGGCAGTAACGAAGGGCGGATTGGAATACATTTGGATGATATTAGTGTCACCCCCGCATCTACGCATTTAATATCGTAACTACTTTCATTAGCATCATTCAGCTATTTAATATTACTATTACTAATCAGCTTCCATATTCTTTTCAGGCATATACCGGAAAAATTTAACAGTCGATTCTTAAGACGGCCAACGGCCTTGAGTGCATACCTTGCGTGTTCTGTACTGAGCTCACGCAACGCGTCGTCCGTCCACCTAGTGATAGGACTCGCCCATCAAGGAGCGCTGTGCCAAATTAGACGCATTATTAATTTATTATGCATAAAACAAAGGTATTATATTAAAACACGTGTACTAAAAGATACATAATTAAATTACCTTTAAAATGGTGAGTTTTATAAAAATACGCTTGATAGATTTTGCGTGATTCTCGGTTTTTTATCCGTGTTAGACATAACTTTACAAATTAATTACACTATGTATTATAAATATAATATGAAATATTTACTATTAAGTCATTAAGTTAATGCTTTAACATATATTTTTTTCCAAATCATTAACACTACCTACTCGTTTAGACGTGATCTTCGGTTTAAAATCATTAAAAGTCGGTTATCTTCGTCTTAACCAGACACGATCAGTAATATTTACTAGTCTACTATTTGTATCTACTTATAGGAGTACTATCTAATGATCCAACAGAAGCATATTCGTATATCACATCTAATTTACTCCAAAATGTAGTCGAACATTTGACATTTCGGTGTCAATTACCACATATTTAAACTAAAATATAAAAGTAGTGAACCTTGACGACATTCGTTCGGGCCACCGGTCAACAGCAATTTGTTTTTTTTTTCTCTCGCTCTCGCGTCAATTCTGCGAACGAGAAACTGGTCGGACTGGCCTGCGCACGAGTTTTTTCGGCGAGCAACTCTGAGCATGCGCTGGGTTGCCAGATTAAAGTTACGGGCGATTGGATTTACAACCCTTGAGTTTTTTATGTGAGAATTTTTATTCGGGGTGTTGGGTGAGGTGGAAGAATTGGATCAGCGATAAGTTTGTAAAGTAAGTTTGTTTGAAATTGAGATTGTAGATTAAGATAGACAAATTAAACAAAATAGGATAAGCATAAGTACTTAAGTACAAAATAACCCCTTATTTACTATATATTTAATTTTAAAGAATGCTTACAGACTAATAACAATCTTGGATATCATGCAAAAGTTAAGACATTTGCTAATTACAAGCTTCCACATGTAGGTATATATATATATCTACTTAGTTACGCGTTATTTGCGTTGACCAGTTACAGCGATTTGACAAAGTAAACAGATTAGGTATAATGTAAACATATTAGCTATGTACAGATAATATATTAGGTATGTCAAGTCGTATTATGTATGTTTAATAAGGAAACAAAGCACTTTGTCCAAACAAATTCTCGTAACTGAAATAATTATGTATATTTTAATTAACTTAATTAAGTTTATCTACATCAAATAGGTACGTGGAAAACATACTACTCAAACAATTACAACAAAACAAAATAATGATTTTAATTTTAACGAACTAAAAATTCCTTAACAACACAAATTTAATGAGCATAAAAATAACCAGCGAAATGCAACTTTGCAATTCATCATAATAGCACAGAGCATTACTTAGCTATAAATGAAATAAATATTGGGTGAAAAAAGGTTCCCTACATGGCAACTTCGGAGTAAATGTGGCAACATTCGCCGGTCTCCTAATTGACGAGCGCCGCTAGCATACTAATCGACAGATTAAAATAGTTTTATGGGTCATAAACGTTAGTCAATAGCGGCTATGTCGTTAAAACGTAGCGCAGACTAGAACATAGTGCGCAAAGCACAAATGTCAAAGTATTGGTCAACATGTGCTTTTTGTGCCTATCAACAAGTTTTGTGCCACATAAACATAATTAGTCACGTCGTAATCCAGCTAATGTATTCGATTCGGAATCGATTGTATCGAAATGTGTCTAAATTCTTGATAGAATTAAATGTCAGATTTAAAAAATAAAATCGTGGCCTCGTTTGGAATGTTATCACGTATCATAACATTATGGATATCGCTCAATACCGTCGGAATGAATTCTCTCCGTCAGTCCGTATTTCAGAATATATATGCAACTGCTTTGATTCGCAGAGAGGTATAGGTACTGTTGAGTAATCAATCATCCTCCTCTTTTCAATTTCCACTATTGAACATCCCAATAATATCGAGTATATTTATGCAGAAGCCGTTTGTTTCCCAAATCCGCACCATCCGCTAGAGTGGAATGACAAGAACACGAACAAGACCAAAGACGTTTGTGATGCTAAGTCAGGGACTGACTTGAGGACACGGTTACGGTTACTGGATATAATTATATCCACGTAAGTCAATTAATTCGTAAAGAAAAGAGACTGAAGGATTTTCGGTAGAATACACAAAGGCCATCAGACGATGTATGCACTTTTGGAAGCGAAGCGTTTTTGACCCTCTAGATCTAGACAAAATGAAAATAGGCTTGCATTGCATCAGCCTACAGTCACAACTAATAATTAAGTGACTATTGAGAAAAATAACTGAATCAGATTAACTTTAGATAAAGTATAAAAGGTTATTTACAACGATCACAAACAACCTGTGTTATATAGACGGCTGGTGTTGAAATTACCTTATTTGCATGTAAATGTTCAGAGTAGGAATGTTTGTACTTCCTAAACAACTGTTTAATGCAAATCTCAGTTCAATTAAACATGCTAATTTTAACATGACCATTTAAACACAGTATCACTCATAAATACTCGTTAATTTCCAATGCTGAATCAGGTCTAATACCTAGATGATAGGTCAACGTGAGAGAATATAGTCATAACGGCAAATGGATTGATGAGCAGAATACCTATGCTTTTTAAAATACAGGATATGAACAGAATTGGAGATTGGCTGCGGTTATTGTAAGTATTTATATACTTTGAAGAAAAATCATTAGTAAAATAAATCGATATCCTAAGCAGTAGCCAGGCGATGGAACACTTGATAATTAACCTGCCAATAATATAGTCCAAGGCAGGGATCCTAATATATATACATACAAGGTGTAACATAATTAATGCACAGCCTCTTAAGGGGTCATTATACTCATCATTATGAACAACTTTTACTATGGGACTAAACCTGAAATCGCGAAACAAAAATCTGCTGCTCCCTACATTTATGTTCGTATAACTCGTCAAAATGTAGGGAACAGCTGATTTTTTTCGCGCTTTCAGGTTTGGTCTCATAGTAAAAGTTGTTCATAATTATGAGTACAATGACCCCTTAAGAGGTTGTGCGTTATTTATGTTACATCTTGTATATAGAGTAAACAATCTCAAATCAGTTATCGTAATGAAAACCAATTATAATGAAAAGTTATTAAGTATTTGATAGAGCCCGTGATGATGCCTGAAGATGTTATCATTTGACAAGACACAAGGGTCAAAAGTTTTGACAGCCATTATCCGGAGTTCAACTGAAATTCTGAACAAACTTATTTCGACAGTAACATCTTTATTTCTCTGATTAGGATTTTAATATAGGTAGGTACGATAGATTACAAAATTCGAATTCAATTTACACATATCACATAAACCTACATGGTACCTAGAAGCTAGGTGCACGGTTCCAATTGGTCGTTTCCTATGGATAAGAGCCGGCAAAAAACTCCACGGTTATTCTTTTAAAATTATTCGCTTTTACAATATTTCCAAATTACAGTGTTATAGGTATGGGAGGACAGTGTAGTGCCTGTCAACCAGTAGCAGGTCTTCATCTGCCTAGCCTTTTCCCAACTATGTTGGTGTCGGCTTCCAGAGTAAACCAGTCTAACTGGATGCAGCTGAATACCAGTATTTTACATGGAGCGACTACCTATCTGACCTCCATAACCCAGTTACTGGGTAATACGATACCTCTTGGTAAAACTAATTGTCTGACTGTCGGGCTTCTGACGACCCGTAACGACTGTCAAAGATCCAGGAATGACAGCCGGGACCAAAGGCTTAACGTGCTTTCCGAGGCACGGGGGGGGTCTCGATATGTAAAGCTAGTCACCCATCCAGGGACCGTTCGCGGCAAGCGTAGCTTTAGCTGATCGATCGACCCGTGCGTCTGATATTGCTTAGCCAAGAGCCCTGAACAAGTTGTAGGTAAGTACTTAACATAATAGAAAATGGTCAACAAATCGAATCAAATAAGAAAAAAAACTGGCCTATTGCGTGTCGGACCACGCACAATGAAGGGTTCCGTAGTTGGGATGAGTTTATCCCAAGAACAAACTTAACATTGTAGTTGAAAAACATGTTCTCTCATACATTCCAACTGCAAATGTAAGTTGGTCGACTATTACTCGTTAACTTGTAAAGCCTACTTAGTTGTGATAGTTTTCCTTTTAACTTCGTTGTATATACTATTACCCTGAATTTTTTCACATATCCAAAACTAAGCGTTTAGCTGACGGGGGGGGGGAGGGGGATACTTGACTCTGACAAAAAAATTAGCACTTTAAAGCTTATTTCAGAGACGGGCCCCTTAATCGAAAAATTGTTTTCATAAACCCGCAATATTTTTGAAAGACCTTTCCAACAACACCCCACACCATGGGATAGACGAGAAAAAAAACATCCCCACTTTACGTGTACAGGAGGTAACCCTATAATTTTTTTTTTCATGATTTTATTTTACCACTTTATCGACATGATTAATATGTATATCCATGCCAAATTATAACTTTCTATTACTAAGAGTATCTGAGCTTAGCTGTGGACGGACGGACGGACGGACGGATATGGCGAAACTATAAGGGTTCTTTGTTGACTACGGAACCCTAAAAAAAAAACGACGTTTTTTTGCGGTAAAAATGAGTGTACAAAACTGCAAACAAATGGATTACAAATTTAATTAGATTTAATATTTTGCAGTTCTAGCAGTCTGCCTGTAGATCATGTGTCCCTATTGCTTAAAGTTCATTTAATTTTATTGGAAATTGGCATACATATTACCTACTACTTACGCATCTTTTAAATATTGATGGAATCGCGGTTTGATAACCAAATGAGGTCATTCAGATTATTAATGCCCATCAGACGACTGCGCCTTAAGTAGCTGTTCTAGTTAAAAACGTTAGCCCTTCCAATGGACATACACAACTTTTGAAATGCAACTATGAAGAGGAAATCTCTGAAATCGGAACTTTTCAAACCGACGGCGAAGTAGCCCGGAATTTGCGGACGAACGAATTTAACGATATTTCTTTCACAGGCAGGCCCGAGATTGGAATTGTGTCCGTAAATCGAGATAGGCTCGTCCATTCCTCTATTCAGGACCGGATGAGTCCTCTTCGAGGAAAATAGATGCGACAATTTGTATGCAAAATGTATGGGTTTTAAGGTGTAACCAGACTGCGTGACCGACATCAACCATTCAGGCCTATCTAGTGTCGTGTATGGTAACCGAATTTCGATCGACGTCAACTATGGTGTGGAATTCACTTACGGCAATTTTGGCATACTGGAGATAGAAAAACCTATCTATCTATGGTTTTAACGTCCCAATAATCTATAAGAGATTATGGAATCTTACCGGCCTGACATAGGGACAAATAGAATTATGTTGTCTACCATCAATAGCGATCTGTCTTTTACTGGAAATAGGTTATTGTGTTCAGCCGTTAGTAACAAATGTGCAGTGGTCGATCATGGATCGACCATCGATCGATATGGAATATGTTTCGAGGCGATCAACATCGACATATCGACACCAATCGACCGCAGTATGGTTGCACCTTTATACTTGCACGTTGTCAAGATACAGCAATCATGGCTTCTCGAGACGACAGATGCAACAACCGTTATTACCGCAAGGGAATGTGCTTGGTAATGATGTGTTCTTGGTAGAAGCACGATTGACGATAAAGAGCCCGTTACAGAGATGGGCCCGTAAATGGCTTTAGCAGCATCAAGGGACATGTGACGTTTTGGTTTTGATATCAGAGAGACACAAAAGAGATTTAAGGTGGACTTCAGCACGACGAAAAGAAAATTGAAAGTTAATGTAAAATTACTCCATATCAATAAATAAATAAGTAGGTACCCGATAAAATGTAAGTTATTCACAATCGACAGACGCTTTATATACAAGATGTAACATAAATAACGCACAACCTCTTAAGGGGTCATTGTACTCATCATTATGAACAACTGTTACTATGGGACCAAACCTGAAATCGCGAAAAAAATTCAGCTGCTCCCTACATTTATGTTCGTATAACTCGTCAAAATGTAGGGAACATCAGATTTTTGTTTTCGTGATTTCAGGTTTGGTCCCATAGTAAAAGTTGTTCGTGACCCCTTACGAGGTTGTGCGTTATTTATGTTACATCTTGTATATGTTCTCAGTCTATTTTAGTATTGTTCACTCAAACGGAGCTGCGGTCACAGCTAGAATTGTTCAACAAAAACCAATTAATGTTCATCTCTAAAAAGTATTGTTCAGTAAGTTCGACATTGTTATTTTTAGTTTAAGAGGTTGTGCGTTTTTTATGTTACATCTTGTATATTTCTTTTTTGGTATTAACTAATTTTTATATTTTTTTGTGTATCTATTGAAGATCTTAGTAAACGGTTTGTTTTTCAATAGATAGGTAATGTTGTACTTAAGGGGGCAGCGCTAAGGTAGCCCGCGAAATTCAAAGTGTCTTGCGATTTTTGCAATTTGCAGCTCGGTGTCTGGGTGTATGTTGATTAAAGTATGATTCACGACCGTAACAAATATGTATCTACAGAATTATAATATTAGAATCAGTAGTACAATTCCTTAAGTTAGCATAATCCTGAAATATTAAGATTTCATGAAATAGTCATTCAGTAGAATTACTTGGTCTTAGAGAGTTGTATGGATGAATTTAATGATTATGATTCTGTAAATACATATTTGTTACGGTCGCGAATCATATTTTAATCAATATACAACCTAATACTGACCTGCAAATGGCAAAAAACGTATGAAAATTTGAATTTCGCGGGCTACCCTGGCGCTTTCGCCTTAATATATTTCATCAAGAATATTATACCTAAAATTGTTGTTTCGACCTCATCGAAACTTCGACAATATTGCTATTTCTTTCGTTAATTTGCTGTCAACATTTTATCTGCTGTTGATGAGATACACAGGACATATTCAGCGTATTAATAGGTACATATCTGATATTGATATACTTGTCTGGACAGCTACTCATCTCGCCGGTGCGTTAATGTCACTAAATTACAGCTCGCTGTCACCCGTGCATACGCGCAAGTTTTTTCGCTCAACGCTTAATGACATCGAAATTTATGCGACGACGACGCGAATTTTTATCCGTTCGCTGTTTTAGCACTAAATTAACTAGCTATCTGCAGGTGGACCCCGAAATTGATTGTGTATAATTAAATAAAAGGTGCATAGTGATCGATTTTTTTTAGACTTGCAAAATATTTACCTTACAATGTTATTTTTTTCTGTTTATTTTTAACTTCATAGCTATTATTCAACTTTCTAGCTTCATTATGGTATCGGTACCTATATTACCGATAATAAAATAAAAAAAAAAAAAAAAAATAAGTTTATTTCATACATCTCATTTGGCTTACACTGCATATCGAGGAGTCTCCATTTAAGCATAAAAAAATGCCTGTGGTTGAAGGCTCCGCTCTTCCCTTACATTATAAACGTACGAGCTAAACAGGTATAAAAAAGAAAAGCAGAGAGGAAAAACTAAAAATACAAATACAATCACTTTTACGAGTATGAGTGTGTGCGTGCGTGTTGGGGTGTGTGTGTGCGTGTGTGTATGTGTGTGGGGTGTGTGTAGATGTGTGTGTGTGTGAGAGAGAGAGAGATTTTGAGCAATAAAATGCAATGTAATAATGTAAGCATTCAAATGACAGGTATCTCAATATTCATCAAAAATTGTGATTTGATCTGCAGTGTGCATGCTAGTGACTATTTTCCTGTGGGAAGCAGAAACAAAGCACGCTGTAGATCGTTCACGCGATTCGGGGACGACAATTACTTGCATAACAGTGTTCTCACTCTGAGCACTAACTGTGACGACCTCAAGATCTGCCAACCCATCTATTTACATTATCTTTGGATAGGGAAAGCAGACGGCTTCCAAACACGCATCCGTTTTTATTTTAACGTGTCTTTTTATTTTGTCTCTTTCTTTGCTTTGTCTTTTTATTTTACAACTTGAGCTGGTAACTTACTCAATGATGTTTTGGACGTAAACCCATATGGATTTTCATAAGGACAAGGCTTACTATGAGAGAAAGACACTATTTTTGGTCGATTTTCTAAGTGTAGGTATATCGGGCCTTCACAGCTGTATTGTATACATAGTTGACTCGTTTTAAGATATTTTGGATCTACAAGGTTCGATATTACTTATTACAAATTTATAATTTATTATTAACAACAACAAAAATATCATTATTTTTTTTATTAGATAACATGTCATAGCTCTGGATATGCTTTACCAGAAAATAATTTTCGAGCACTCTCAAACTATCTTAGCCCGAATAAATCATCCCCACAAAACTTTTAGGAGCATAATGATAACAAATGACGATAAGTAGTTTCCAACAATAAAAAAGCATTGTAGCCCTAAACAAGGTTCCGAATGAACCTCAACAAGAGCAAAGTGCGAGGCAATCAACTAAAAGCCAAATCATTTTCCAATTCCATTTCCGTTGTCCGTGGCGTCTGGTGGAAATGGCTCGGGACAAAGGGGGATCACAAAGGCTGTCCGTTATCCCCCAACCACCCTACGACCCCCTCGCGAAGGGGACTCACCTCCCCTTTCCACCCCCGAGGGATCGTGTACTAATTGCACGCTTAAATTGGGGTAATGCACGCTCGCTCGTACGTCGTCGTATTTTAATAAAATACGAGCAGGATCAAAGCAGCTATTTATTTTAGTTAGTGGAGATTTTCTTGTCTCATTTTGTTTAGTTTGTTTTAGTTTTAATTTCTCGTGTGTGATGGTTGTGTTGGGTCTAAGTTTGGATTTTGATTCATTGATGCTAATTTGTTTTTTATCCTTGTAGTGTTTTTATCTTTCATCATCATGATTCAGTTGTAACTATTTGTAGGTATTACGTTGAAAATAGAGTAATTTAAAAAACCAAAATTCCAAGTTTCAAGAAAAATATATGTCCGTAATAGATCGCAAGTAGTGATTTAAACGAAAATTTTCGATTCTCCCATTTGGGTTCAAGTAATAGACAACTCCATATAGGTACGATAAGTGGGACAATATCGTAACCAAAAGGCTATAACCGTACATCAACCAGATCAATATCGGCGATCGTAAAAACGATTGCGTGTCAACGAAGCTAATCTCATAAACAACCTATTTTCCGAAGCAATATGCTGCGCCGACGTCACGCTGTCACGCACACATTGCGACAAACACGCTGACTCATCACGTCACTAGCTCGGAAAACCAACGCAGTTCAATTCAAATGCCGTAAATAAAACATGTTGTGCTGTCTCCCTTCTGAGTATTCGCGTTATTGAGTTACGAAGTCCCCGAAGCATTTTGCCGCCAAAACAACGTACATTTTGCCCCCCGGCGCGCGTAAAAACATCCACAGAAATTTTCAACGCGTGAGACAGAGAACAACCTTGTAGGACAGAAAGGGACGGACGCCTTAATATTTTATCAGGCATCTTCTCATCAGGAAATAGCATGACACACCAATTTCAGTCTTGAAGTTCAATGCATAAAGTTGAAAATCGTGCGAGTAATTTTTAGATTGCGTGTGTGCCCTTACGTCGGTGAAAGGAAATTACAACCACACCCACGTATAATGTTGCCGCAATAAAAAACGTGTAAGAAGAAATAATGAGCGGTTACTGGCGCGGCGAGAGCTCGACCGGGCGATTTCATCATTTTACCTTCATCTAATTGATTAAAAGGAATCGTCGGAACGTTTAAGCTCGTCGTTAACGTCTCGAGGAGGTAATGAATGATGGATGAAGTTGGGTCCCGCAAATCTGATTACAAATTCAAATGGCGGATGCAGATGAAGCGAGCGCGGCGGTTGATACTCGCTGTGAATGGGGGCATCGTGATCTCGCATAGATACACGATAGTTCACTAGTATTGTCATTCAAAATCTTACCGATGCTCTGCAGTGGCGGCTCTTCAACTTTCTTTTGTGTTGCTGTAAAGATATTTATATCAACACGGTAATTTAACAAGTTATTGCACCTCACATTGGCGCTTTTGCTTTCTAGTACCTAATATACATTGAATAGTTCTTGTTACTTGATTGCATCGCACATTACGCCTTGATTTCCAATGAATCCAAAGTCGCTTTTCAGCCTAAACTTACGGACACTTCCGTAATCTCTTGCGTGCATTGTTAAGGTCCAAATACTTAATACCGTGAGTGTAAAAAGAGTCAAAATCGATTTGGAAATGAGTCTTGATATCAGTTCTAAATAACATTTAGGTAAAAAAATGGCCAATGATAAACTAAAACTGCCATGTCTGAAGCTAATACATTTACAAAATGTTCCCTTACAACAAACCGAAAACTGTTTAAGTAGATATGAAATAACGTAGAGCAGAAAATAGAAGAGGAACAAACAAATCATAATGGGAGAAAAGTATTTAATATTCTACCTGATAATATTAATCTGGTCACAAAGGTCAAAGTTGGGTATATCGAAGGATTGCCCAACTAGTTAAGAGTAAACTGTATGATTCCCGTATAAGAAGAGAAATCGGTTAACTGCCCTAAAAGGTACCAAGGAATCTACAACGCAATTTGCTAAAGAGGACGGCCAATTCTTCATGCAAAGCGACCTTACCTACCACCAGAGAAAACGCTAAACTGAATAATAATGAACTATATATGTAGATATAGTTCCTGTACCAATCTACATCATAAGCAAGTTATAGAGGATCTCAAGGACCAAAATTCATCAAATCTTCGACACCTTTTCTTATAGTATCCAAGTCGTTAAGAATATCGCCTCAATCGTTCGCTGCTTTACGTGCTCAAAACCAGGTTTGCACCCGTCATCACGGTTTCAGAGTTTTGTATAAAACTGATTAACTTAATTTAAAACTGAAAACTTGTTTAACAATCTTGTGACAAAGGCTTCGCTTTCAACAATGATTTGAAACGCATCGGTACAAAATTTTAATAACAATCGATCTTCTGCCCAGAAAAATGCGAAAACTCAGTTATCACTGAGCCATAGTTAATAAGAGTCAAATCAGAAAATATTCCAGGTTATGATCAAAACCGTATAACAGCCGATTTAACACTTTTAGTATTATAAACTTAAGCGACCCAAAAGTTAAGTAAGGAGTAAAGGGAATGCATCTACAAACGGGCAAGACACTTGTATAGACTGGAATAACTACCTATATAATCTAAAAAAGGGTAATCTAAATAATAATACGTAATTCTTATCATCATCTGCCCAGCCTATTCCCAACTTTGTTGGGGCGGCTTTCTGTCTAACCGGATGCAGCTGAATACCAGTATTTTACATGGAGCGAGCGCCTATCCCATCTCCACAAAACTGGGTAATACGATACCCCGTGGTAAGACTGGTTGTCAGACTTTCAGGCTTCTGATACCTGCATTAATCTGCCCGTGACCTTTTCTCGCGTACTTATAATAATTTGAATTTCGGCCATGGCGACCAATCTCGGCGGAGACCAGCCTTCGGCGCGGGAGATATTATAGTGCAGGCGTGTGTGGGCAGCCACAGGTGCACTCTCTCTTCCCTCACTCTCATAGTCCGATAGGACGGCAATCCGACACGACCGGAGAGCTTAGAACGTGCTTTCCGAGGCACGGGTGTACCACACCGCCAACTTCCAAACTCCGGGCTGTTACTAAATAATTCCTAATGGAAAAACCCAATAACAGTTTGCCCGACCTGGGAATCGAACCTGGAAACCACGCTCAGCAGTTTAGCTTGCGACTACGAGACCAACGGGGCGGTCAAAGTCATACGCGAGACAAGAATCATGAATGATGATATACAGGGTGTAAGGGACAGCCCTCCGCAAACTAACAGGGTGCATTCAGCTCCTTATTTTGAATCATATTCCACCGGAAATATTCTCAGGAAAATTTTCATTTTTTTTTTCTCGTGTTTTCAGTTACTATTCCTTTATTTCAATGTAAAATTACATTCTCTGTATGCAGCAATCCATTTATGTGAATAAAACAACTAAAATCAAAAACTTAGATTGCGTGTGAGGTAATAGAACAAATCAGGTTTATTGGATTCCCATAACGTTCCTGAAATAATTTCATATACCGGTCATCTTAGTTTGATGAACTGAATTCACCCCATCAGTCAGCGGAGGGCTGTCCCTTACACCCTGTATAGGTGTACTTACAATAATAACATTTCAATACGAGTCGGTTCCGTATTCCGGAACTGTGTCAGTTTGTTACTCAATCACGTATCGGCGACGGCGGAACAACGGATGACGATAAAATTATACACGAGGAAGCCGACTTCCCGGGAAACACGCAACTTTTTTGTTTGACTAATGCAATAGGTATAAATAGATTTGGCCATGTTCGAGGTTGGTAACTTGGTACCTAGTTTTATAACCAGGTAATCATAAAAACGGCACCCTTATTTTAGTAACACAATCGGAATGACAGTCACTTTCCTCATGACAATATAATGAGATCCATTGTTTTAGGTATATATTTCTGAAAATGTATCCGTGCAACGCAATAAATATCGTGAATTACTCAAAATGCAAAGGAGTGTGGTTCCGAGTGAGTGACGCTATTAGGATGAAGCTTCATGGATCTTTGGATAACAATGTGGCACTTCGCTCATTGAAAATCCGTCCTAAGAAAATAAGCAATATTAGTAGGATCACGCATTACGGGTCGTCAGAAGCCCGAAAGTCTGACAACCAGTCTTACCAAGGGGTATCGTATTACCCAGTAACTGGGTTGTGGAGGTCAGATAGGCAGTCGCTCCATGTAAAATACTGGTATCCAGCTGCATCCGGTTAGACTGGAAGCCGACCCCAACATAGTTGGGAAAAGGCGAGGCAGATGATGATGATGAGTAGGATCACGCATAATTTTAACGTCCACTATTGAAAACGTATCATCTGCTGAAAATGAGTCTAGGTGCTGCTGAATCTATAATGGACCTTCCGCAATTAACAATTGTGAAAAATCATTACAACCACCGCGGTTCCATCAAGTTGGTAAGCCATTGCTGCATGAACATAACCGCGCGGTCTCTCTCGTAATTTATTTTTCTAATCATCATTAATCAACTTAGCTATATTAAATTCTAAGTACCTACTACATGTGCTTGATTATTTTTAATTAATTATATTTATTTATTGTTCGAGTTTTAATCGAACACTCGGAGAAAATGCATAATTGCATCGAAGGCAAGTATGCAAGCACATTCACGCGTTCACCAAAATGTGGACAAGTTCGTGTGCAGATCTCATTAGAGACACCACCTACTCAAAACCATTACCATTTTACCAATAAGTTAGTAAGGTATATAGGTAAGGTGTAATTTAAATAAATAAAAACGCAAAAAAAAAATGTGCTGGTCCCTACATTTATGTTCGCATAACTCGTCAAAATGTAGGGAACAGATGAATTTTTTTTTGCGATTTCAAGTTTGGTCCCATAGTAAACGTTGTTCATAATTATGAGTACAATGACCCCCCAAGAGATTGGCAGTTAATTAAATTACACCTTATACACATAGTTTACCATTTTTTACCAGTCAGATGTCAATTTTATTCCGCGAATAAAAGATATCTATCTGACTTTAGTTAAATCAACCCTAAGTGTTATAATGATTCAATATAGCTATTGTCCTTATAATTCTTTAACTTTGAGACTAACTTTTATCATATATACCATATTCTATAAATACGAGAAAGATGTTTTAGGTCACCATAGTGCCGAGCACCACATTCTAAGTACATTTATTTTATACTGCAGCACCGATATTATATTCTGTCTTTTTTACATAATTACCTACCTGTTTACTGGCCTTTTCCTGGCGTGTTGCCATATCTTAAAGTTGTTGATTGTATTTACGTGTGTACCAATGACGTGTGAAGAAATACAATCTTGATTTAAAAAGAAATTTAAAAAAGCACACGCTTTTATGAGAATTTGAGATAATTATAGAAACGCGTCGTCCCCGATGAACCAACAAAGACAGAGAGCACAAAGCCACAATGATCGGAAGCTCATGTAGGTAAGCAAGTACTATCAAACAAACGCCAGGCCTTTCCAATTTTGAAACAATTTTGCTTGCAAGCTGCAATTGTAGGTACTTATGACAAAGTAAAACAAAGGACCATAGGGACAGGGTTTCTTCAATGAATCAGTATACAGGGTGTAAGGGACAGCCCTCCGCAAACTAACAGGGCGCATTCAGCTCCTTATTTTGAATCATAATTATTCCACCGGAAAATTTCTCAGAAAAATTTTCATTTTTTTATCGTTTTTTCAGTGACTATTCCTTTATTTCAATGTAAAATTACATTTTCTGTACGCAGTAGGTACTCCATTTATGTAAATAAAACAGCTAAAATAAAATAAAAAATCAGCTATGGATGTTGAAATACTCTGCGGCCGAAGGCTCGCTGCGCTGCCGTTCGCTATGCGCGTTGTGCCACGGTAACGATACATTGCGTGTGAGGTAATAAAACAAATCAGGTTTATTGGATTCCCATAACGTTCCTGAAATAATGTCATGTACCGGTCATCTTAGTATGAGATACTGAATTCACCCCATCAGTCTGCGGAGGGCTGTCCCTTACCTACACCTTGTATACATGAAGCAACTTTTTAAGATGTAAAGGCGTCCGTTTTGTCGATAGTAGGTACTTACTGTAGTGACCTGCCACTATACTATAGGCAGATCACTGCGTATATTGTGTGTTTGGTCTCGACTTCGAGGTGTGTTGATGGACGTACCTATATGAAATGAAGAACACGGAAGCACTATTATTCCTATTTATTTGCTTATATGAAAGCACATTACACTGTTAGGGCTAAGGGTTAGCACTTCACTGACTCGATATAAAACAATATGACCATACGTCATAGTTTTTACCTATTCTAAATTACAATAAATCCGTGTTTGTCTCAACTAAAGCCTCTACAGTACCTACCTACTTTATTATTGTTCTGCGTCGAAGAGATCCCAATAAAGGCTCCTGCAAACAGGCGCGACACGCGACGCGACACAAAGGCACCGCGTGTCGCGCGACGAGCGGTGCCTTTGTGTCACGTCGCGTGTCGCGCCTGTTTGCAGGAGCCTTTATACAAACCAATATCTCGGACATATACCTACACTTTAACTAGACCACAAGCTACTGCTACTGTGATTCTCTCAATCTTATAGAGCTCCGGACTGATAAGAAACTTTACATAACATCCAAAAACTTCGGATATATATGTGATCGAGACGCATGCACAGCATCAACTCCAGTTTCAATGATCGCAGCGGCCGCTGGAAAAATACTACGCGTCTCACCAAATCAACCAGTAGACCGGAGAAAAGTTGGCGCTGGAGATTAATCCAAATAAACAGCTTATTTGGCTTCACAATCGGCTAATAATTTCCGCAATCAACGTAGCGAAACAATGAAGAATCGATACTTTATAAAAACATCTTCGCTTTGTAAGAGAACGTTTTAAAATAAAATATCCCAGTGGATCCTGTTCTTTCAACCAAAGGAGTACTAAAGAAGAAGAAAGAAGACGATGATGATGTCACACTTTGGTTTCTCCACTTTGTTCAGATGTCTTCGCAAAGCTCGATATTCTCAATGTGACCTGATTTCTGGTACCATTCAGGTAGAAAAAATTTGCTCACAAACTATATAAATTGAACCATTTACAAGAAAAGAGAAGAATTACAAATATCTACCACGTTGGTCTAGTGGTCGCAAGCGCTACTGTTGAGCATGAGGTTCTAGGTTCAATTCCCAGGTCGGGCAAGTGTTATTGGGTTTTTCTATCTGGAATTTCTCAGTAGCAGCCCCGAGTCTAGATCTGTGCCGTGTTGATGGCAATTTAATAGGCATGCCTTATAACATGGGACTTAACATAACTGGCAAATTTTATAAGTAACACCTCTGCCCAACCCTTCGGGGAAACAAGGCGTGATGATGTTATGTGTAGGTACAAATATCTACAAAAAACTGTTTACTCCAAATCTATTTTATTTTATGATGCCATCATTATTGTCGTTAGATGACGCATGGCATGACGGTGTTGCGCAGTCGCATGATGCTGCACGTGACTTGAAAACCTAAAACCGCATCGATGGTAGGTAGCTATTCCATTTTGTACCTAAATACCTATTGATATCAAACCTCACCGCAACCTTAAGGACAACTAAATCGATATTGTGGACGAATACCGTTTAAACAACTCATTTTCCGAGTAAAGGCTCCGTTCCTCGCAAGACACGCGGCGCCTTTGTGTTTGTAGGAACCTTAACATTGAAGAATATATAGGTACTACTAATCCAATGTCGTGACGGGTCAGTCAGTGGTTAATTCCTTGCCTATCATGCACGAGGTTGGGGGTCCAAATCCGGGCAAGTCAAGTCATATGTTACTTTCCGAGTTAATCTTGGACATTAGGTACTGTCATCGTTGAAGGAAAACATCGTGAGGAAATCTGGACTTATAGTTAATAAAAGTCTGAAATCGCCAACCCGTCTTGAGCAAGCGTGGTGATCAATGCTCGTGCCTTCTCTATATGAGAAGAGGCCTTTGCCCTGCAGTGGGACAATAATATTATTTATCCAAAATAGTTGATTAAGGGCTCGTGCAGACTGGCGCGACGTGAGTCTCAAACGAAACACAATAGAAGTTTTATGGTTATTACTGCTATAGCCGTATAGTGTCCTTCAAAGCGTAAAGACTCCTTCAAACAGGCGCGACTCGCGATTCAAACTTTATGGCGGCTCAGAACATGAGGCGAGTCGCTGCGCAGTAACAAATATACGTGTCAGCGGGGGTGAAGGGTGCGGTACTGCGCAGCGAGTAGCGCATTTCGCAGCCGCCATAAAGTTTGACGCGTACTGTTTGTACCCCGAGTGTCTGTCATCCGCACTCCTACCACCACCAACCTTAGAGTGAATGGATAATCTCTACTGTATGAATATTCACGGCTTGGGCCGACACGTCACACGATAGAAGAAAAACCGGCCGCACGCGAAGAGTACATACAATGTTATTGAGCTATGAAGGACCAGGGTGTAAAGTTCACTCCTCCTCTATAGAAAAGGGAGGATCCTCCGACCAGACGGGTGTTGTGTCTGGTGGGCTACTGCCCGACGGTTGATGTCGGGATGTTGTATATGTATGAGTAAATGCCAGTCGCGCGGTAAACTGTCCTTGCGCGATGCAGGATTTATGTGACGTCAGGTCTTTGATGCCATAGTTCGCATTTGGCGTTGTAGATGTCGCCACAATATTTAAAATAGGTAGGTACTTCAGTTAAAAAAAAACGCGTTTCTTGTGTGGAGACGCCCTTTAGTTTTTAACTTTATTTTATTTTTATAATTTGTTGTTAATACAATAGAAATACACAATCAGTGAACATTTCAACTGTCTACCTATATTACGGTTCATGAGATACAGTCCGCTGACAGACAGACGCCAGACGGACGGACGGACAGCGGAGGCTTAGTAATAAGGTTCCGTTTGGCAACCTTCGGGTACGGAACTTATGGTGAAAAGACACATAACGAGGAAACCTGGACCAACTGCTCTAAAATGGCTACCTCGCAGAGAGTAAGCGTGGCAATCAATCCTCGTCAATCCTCTACAGATAGAAGAGCAGTAGGATAGTTACAGGCTTTTTTTTGTAATGCTTAAAGGCTCCTGCAAACAGGCGCGACACGCGACGCGAATCGCACGCGTCACGCGACCCGAATCGCACGCGACACAGAAGCACCGCGTGTCGCACCACGAGCGGTGCCTTTGTGTCGCGCGTGATTAGCCTCGCGAGTCGCGCCTTTTTGAAGGAGCCTCAATGCTAATGCTATACCTACCTACCTATCTTGAACACACCCGCATTCGGGTGTTTTCCCGTGGACCTATTTTTTTGTCTTATCAGTAGGTAGATCCACGAGGGTGCAGGTAATCTTTTAATTAGCAGAAAAACCATTTTTTTCCAGCTACGAGGAATACCTCCATCTCAGTCGGTAGGCCAATTGAGATGAAACAGTTAATACCTATACGAGTTTGATATTCTATCGTATCTTGTTATATAAGGCTTTAAACAATGCCTAAAACCTTTTTAAGGAAGTAAAAGAACAAGAAATTAAAGGAGACTTACAAATCGTGGACACCTAAGGTAAAAGTACGTATTCCCGTTAGTGTACTAGTACCCGTTAACAAGTCAGTTTTTTTATTATTGCATTTTTCTACCAATAATAAAGTAAAATTTGCGAATGGCAATACCTTCTCGGTAATATTTTGTACAATTGTAATGGCAACATTGTCCAAAAAGTTTAATAGCGTCAAAACCATGCGATGACAAAAGTTTGCTTTGTGAAAATATTATGTAAGTTCAAAGTTCTGTCAGGGAACTACGCAACCACCACGTCGCATTGATGAGCTAGCCATACTGCGACGGATAACGTTAAGGTAAGAGTGTTAATTTTCTAAAATATTTGAGTATATTTTGTTGCGATATAACTTATAAATTGAGGTGAATCTAATTGAGAAATAAATAATTTTGCCGTTCACATCTATTGGTACTAACAAACCCTTCTTGACCTAGTACCCGTTAAAATCGTATTTTTTTTACCGGATATTGGTACACGATGAACCCGGTAATACACGTTGTACCGAAACCCGTTATTGTGTACTTATTGCCTTGAAATAGGTCTCATTTTCCTTTAAAACTGTAGAATACATTGCCGGATGTTGGGACTTGCATTAACAGTTGCATTTAAACCCGACATCATCCTTATTGCCTTGTGTTATGTTCTCTTTTCCTTCGAATCAACAGAATGTAGTTTCTATGTTCCTTGTTTGTGTTGTAATCACCTGGATTCGATTGCCTCTTTAGTTTTTGATGTGTAACATCTTTACTGTGGTAGGTGAGTGGTGAGTGATTGGTCAAATTGAATTGGATTTGGACAAAGACATGGACCTGGAGTCAAAATCGTAGCCGAAGTCAAAGCAAGGTGAGATGTCAGATGTTACACATCATATGCGACTACTGTAAGGCTCACTCGTTTTTTATGATTTCCTAATTTTTGCACATTTCGAGTTACTGCTGTGCTGTTCTGAAATCAGCTTTTTCGATGCGCATCATGTGACGCGCTGCTGTTTTAGTATGGATATTGATAACCACGCAGTAATTTGAAGCAAACTTCAGACCGAAAAACTTACATGACTCGATCTGTGGATACCCGACTAATTTTGTTCGCTTGCTAGCATTTAGTAGAAATACCTATTATTTCTACTAAATAAACTTGTTCTTTTTATAACGCTGGCCTGTCTGTGTTTCTATCATGTAAGCTCTTGAGTTAATAATTTATCGTGTTTATGACAATTGAGGCAAGATTTTTAATTATAC
The DNA here is from genome assembly GCA_947568875.1 of Fissipunctia ypsillon. Lineage (NCBI taxonomy): Eukaryota > Metazoa > Arthropoda > Insecta > Lepidoptera > Noctuidae > Fissipunctia > Fissipunctia ypsillon. Next base: position 8,256,837 of record OX387654.1, read on the forward strand.
TGCCCTGGGAGACAGAAATCCATACCATACTCCACGTTTATTTTTCACAATTTGTAACCTTTAGGTTTTGGTTTGTTTTTAAGTAATTGAATTACTACCATGTTTTAATGTTCGGTCGTTAAAATATTTTAAAATTATTAATATTTTCCTATTGATACGGATTCAGAAATTTTCAAGAACAGTGTTATTTTTTTTTCAGATAGCCATGACTGATAGGCAGAAGGCCATATTAAAGGCCATAGAGGCAGTCAAAAAAGGAGCCTCAATTTCAGCTGCTGCCAGGCAGTTCGGTATCCCACGGTCGACGTTGGATGACAAATTACGCGGCCGCTATTCTGTCGAATGCTCCAAAGGACCGGCTACAGTTTTGACGAAAGAAGAAGTAGAACATTTAAGCAGGTGGATTATTTTTATGGCAAATAGTGGGTTTCCCGTAAATAAGGCGCAGTTATTCGATAGCGTGAGTTTATTGGTGAAAAAGATGAATCGAGATAACCCATTTCGAAATGGCAGACCAGGTCGTCATTGGTTTGAAGCTTTTATAAAGCGACACCCTGAAGTAGGCCAGCGAGTGGCCCAAAATTTGACGCAAGCCCGTGCTTTAGTCAAAGAAAGCGATATAAGAGCATGGTTTAAAGAAGTGGAAGAATATTTTATAAAGACACATCTCGAAGAAGCAACTCGAGATTCACGTAGGATTTTTAATTGCGACGAAAGCGCTTTCTTTTTGTCACCGTCCGATAACAGAGTTCTGGCAAAACGAATACATTTGAAATTTTTTCATTAATAAAAATGTTTTTTTTTTGGATAAGCCCTTCTTTATTTTACACAGAAATGCAAAAATAGTATTTCTGTGAACTTTGACGTAAACCAATAGAGTTGAAATTCGCATTGAAAATTACCGGATTCAGGGACAATTTAACGTTTACTAGTACAAATCTACCGGGTACTGGTACAATTAGCCCTTTATTTTATATTTTTCTATCATTGTTAAAGAAAATGTGTACTAAATAAAAAAAAGAATATTACAATAAAACTTGTTTAAATTATCTCTCTAGTCATGTAATTATTTTTTTTGTAAGTCTTCTAGTTTTAGCATAGCATACCTGCAAAGTCAGTGAAGTTCAAAACTTCACGGTTACTGGGCCGTTTACCTTACCTATATACTTACCTACGGGTAAAATAAAACATTTTCGCCTTACAACTATTAACCGCTGCTTAGGATGGAAACGATGGTAAGATGGGAATTCCTCATACATAAAACTTAAGAGAGAACCCAAGAAATTACCTGAAAAGTGAAAAGACGCGTAAGTAGGATCCCGCATTCCCGCAAGATCATCTAAACACCTTTTAATCGGGCATTTTCGTATTTGCGTGACAATCCGAACTTGGTGAAACTTGCCTTAAATGGGATTAAGACTTAAATAGCTAGGGGCGCGAATTAATGTGACCTGCGTAACTTAAGATTCTTCAACTCTTAGAGGCTGAGTTATAAGCAAAGTTTCTTCCAAACTTGGTCTCACCCACCGGAATATTTCCGAGACAGCCCAAATTAGTGACGCCGCTCGCGGCTCTGCCTTAGCAGCGGCTTAAGAGGATATCGCGCGCACAGTGGCGCCCTCGTCGTTTGTTTGATTATTTCTTTTATTTTAGAATGAAAATGCAGAAAATAAGCACGTTATGTTGCGCTCCACAAGACTATACGTTATTATTATTACAAACAGTAGTTTTACATTCTTAAGATTTATTATAATCTATAAAACGGAGCTTAGTGGCCACTATTTTCCGTTTTAAGGATTATAATAAAACTTAACAATGTATAACTACTGTTTGTAATAATAATAACGTATAGTCTTGTGGAGCGCAACATAACGTGCTTATTTTCTGCATTTTCATTCTAAAATTAAATTAAAAACCAAACAAACGATGAGGGCGCCACTGCGCACACGGTATCCTCTTAAGAATCTTTTGACTACAGGAATTTACTTGAAAAATGTAGGTATTTTGTAGTATGCCAGTCTAATTTTAGTTTATTTATTTATTAATTTAAACTTTTCACACTTAAAAAAGTACAAAGGCGGACTTAATGCCTTAGGCATTCTCTACCAGTCAACCAAGGGTGGTGAAGAGATTAGATGGCAGGTGCTCTGTTAGAAATGGAACAATTTGTACATAAATAAGTCATAAACTTATAATACACATACATACATATTTACTATAATATATACCTATATTAGTTGTATTAAGTATTCCATTTTCTTGATTCTATATATCATTTCGGTGCTGCTTGTTGTCGAAATGCCTCTGCCGTTTCATTTTTGAAGTCCACATTTAAAACTACAACAATTTTACATGTAGATAGGTAAGTAGGTAGAGGTACTTAATTTAAAACAAAATGAGATGTCCTCAATTAATATAAATACGGTAAAGGTGGCCTATTCCCGCAAAAACTGACATTACCGTACATGGTGCAACTAAAGTATGTGCGACTCATTAGGCGCACGAATACCGGGCCGCGCATTTTTACATCGAAGGAACGGTAATGCGTAACAAACATCGTTCAGCAAAAACACATCAGCGCTAAAAATATACGCGGCAATCGCACTGCGCAACGAGTCCAAGTTAAGGCCGCCGCTGGCACCGAAACGATAGAGCGTTTGAAATACGAAGCCCCACGAAGTGAGCATGTGTTTGTGAACAAAATTCGTGTTTTCGGTTCGTATTTTACGTCTGTGTGCGTAGAGCACGAGAGGTTTGCGTCTGTGTGAGTATGTTTTCAAACATTTGATACGTTCGAATGAGGTTATCGGCTTGCTTGTGTGCGTTTGCGTCGAGGGTTTACGTTTTATTCGTTTTGATAATTTGATTCTCGTCGGATGGTATTATGCTGAAAGGGTCAAGTGTATGAATGGTTTATAAAGACGTCGTCAGCGAGATGACGTGGGAACTTGTCCGCTTATTATTTATGCGTTTAGAATTAATCCCTCCTTCGGTGACGTGAATGCGTATTATGTGGATGAAATGTTGTTTGTCTTTGGATTTGTGACGGCTGTTTGTGGTTTCATGTCTGTTACATTGTAGGTAATTGAATGTGGGTAGAAAGAGGATTAGTAGAAGACAGGAAAATACATCTAATTAACTGACAACCTTATAAGTTCTAGAGCTGAACTGGGTAAAAAATTGTGAGGAACACTAGAAAATATTATTTTAGAGAGGAACAATAATTACGGGATATGATAGTAGGTATGCCACCTACCTTCCAACGGTTCCAACCAACCTAATAATTATTATTATTTTAACTAGGTACCTGAAATTGCATAAAGAGCACCAAGCTATTTAAAACAAATAAGATGCAAAAGGAAAAACATGCATACATGAATGGACAAACCAAATGCTTTCATCGTTCTTCCAAAAACAAATGTAAATCAAGCCAGTAACGAGCCACCACTGTCAAAAACCATCAAGTTCAACCTAGGATAAGCTAAGGCTAGGCTAGACAAGGATATGTCAGCTAGACATCCAATTAAGATTGCTAATGGACAGACAGATTGTCAATCATTAGTCTATAGTTGTAGCTGATGCCTAAGAAAGGACTGAAGAAACGGATAGCATACAAATTACTGCTTCCGAGGCCTAATGCATAAGCTATAGGTACTTTAAACTTGGTTTAGTTAAAGGGACAACCAAAAAATAATACGCAGAAATGTCCTGGACTGTAATGTCAAAAATCTTTTTTCTAGATGCTTTGATCATCACGTCTATGGTACAAGCAAGTTTAAACATCGTTTAAGGACAATATAGGACAAAGAGAAAAGAAAAGTTCTCCAGTTTATCCTTGCTGAGAGTGGAAACAGAGATTGCTTGACTACTCCTTACTGACTCCACATGCAATAATTTCAAGAACATTGTACGAGATTATGAATCGCCCAAGGGTTTTATTTTTAACACAACCTATTAGAACGTTAGTCATAAATTAGTGGAGATAGTTTCAGAAAATTCTCCATCCGATCACAATCAGGTATGAGATGGTGAACGGCACGTAATGTATCGCTCGCGTACAAAATACAGGTACCTAGGTACCTAACGCACAGTCCCTCAGAATAGAAGCAAACCCGACATGAGCAATGTCGCAAGCTATAACTAAGTACCCGGCCATGAGACATAAGCAGGAGTATCATGAGGGGCTTAAGTGCCAGAAGTCCGAATTTACGCTCTGTCACAGAATAGATATAATACTACCTATTCCATGTTTCCCAGGCTCAGGGAATCCGGAATGATCCAAAACGAATACTTAATAAAAAAGGTGGGTTCTAGTATCAGTAATACATATATCTGCAACATCTTCCTCCTGCTCTTAATCCACTTCATTTGGGATTGGCGCAGCATTTTCTTTTCTTCCATACATCTTTACAACAGTCGTCATCTTAGTATTCACCACCTTTCTAGTCAAAGAAAAGACTATACTTCAAAACGCAGCAGTCTTCCAAGAACCACAAACTATTCCCAAATATGTCAAGTGCAAGTTCTCCGTATTACGCACTTAGGTGGCGCAGTTGAGGCGTATGCGCATCTCGTTAGCGCCACTCTATGCCTTTACAAACAAGTTTCATGTGTGAATGTTTGCTTAGTTCCCCGAGATTCAGAAGGACTTATCTAATTACTATATTTTACGCTACATTACGTTAATAAAGCTAAAGAAACTTATATAAAAATACAGTTAAGTTTTTTCTTCATCCACATCAAAATAGTAAATACGAGTATTAATACGCATATATTTGTGTTTATCATCAGCCTATGAGTAGTCCATTGCGGGACACCCTTTTAGCTTTCTGGCTACTCTCATTAAGCTGGATATCTAATTTTAAACGATTTCTTATAGATATATTGATATCTATAAGCTATATATTACTTAGGGCTATATCATTGGATATATAACCCTATTACCCAGTGAATAACATTATCACAGTGCCATACATCAAATCGTTATTAGTCTCCTGACTGTCAGCTTACGTCGTTATTCCCCCAATATATCGAGACACATGTGTGTCCATCCATGTATGTTAGTGTCGATGTGTGAAGGACCATTAGAAATAGCTGACAGTTAACAGACGAGTCTCAAGACTCGTTTGATAGGAATGTTCACGGTAGGACTTAAGTGATTGTGGCTCGAATTAGAATTACTGTAGATAATGTGACTGGATGCTTCAATAGTTTCATTAAGTTATTAGTCGATTAAAGATCTTTAGAAGGAATTCTTAATGGAACGTCTAATTAAATAAAGTGGTTGTCAAGAACGGCCGTTTCTCATCCGTTGGCAATTTTCAGCAAAACACAAATTAAATAAATTGAAGTCTTTCTGAAGGTAATTCTTTCTGAATTTTAACGGTGCTGCATAAAAAAACTAAACAAGATCACGACCCACCATTTGTTTACTTATTTTACCTATTAACCAATGTTAGTTCAAGCTAATATTAACATCATGAAAAAAGGCAGGTAAAAAAACTACGCGTTCAAAAGACGGTGTTCCATCATTTTGTAATAACCGTTTACATCCCTATATTTTAACTAAATCGCCTTTAAAGGACTTTACACGCGTATTAATCATGTAATTAAGCTTAAAACTTTTTAACCTCAAGCGTGCGGTGAGGCATAGAGAATGATAGAGAGTCATTGTGGCAAACCACATGTCTGGCATATGGCGCAGAGACGTTTCCAGTGCCACTCCGGCGTAACTGGCAAATTACGGGCTTTTGTGGTAACAATGACAATTGTCTTCGGTACTAATAGTTTAATATACGACTAGAAACCATTGTTTAGAAGAAAAAATTGTTACCTATATAAAAAGGTGGCTGGACTGTGGAGCGACGGTTTTACAGACTTGTTAATCGAAATTATATTTTAAGGCGACGTAATACAGTATCATATCTACATAAATACATGAGCAGGCACACGAAACCTTTTCTCCACGGCAGAAACAAACAGTGTAATAAAGATGAAATAAAATTTGTCCTCCAGACCGTATTTCGGCCATGTAGCCAATCTCAACGGAGACTAACCTTCGGCGCGGAAGATATTATAGTGCAGGCGTGTGTGCGCAGACACAGGTGCGCTCTCTCTTCCCTCACTCTCATAGTCCGATGGGACGGTACACAATCCGACACAGCTGAAGATAGATCAGGCGCAGGACCAACGGCTAATGATATAAATATGTCTAGATAGTCTGTCAAAGCTGTGAGCTCGTCGAAAAAAATAGCGTCCAACTGTTGGCCGCATTTAGTACGCACACTAGAAAGAATGACTGGCGCGAGTGTAAGACGACGTCAGTTGTCACGCACACGCATAACAAAGTTGCCTTGTTTGTTTTAGTTCTTTTGCAGCGTGAAACTCCAATGAGACATATGTATGTACATTTAAACATATAATCAACGCCAACGTCTTAACGTGCTTTCCAAGGCACAGGGATATTATTGGAGTTTGGATGTTGGTGTGGCAACATCCAAACTCCAATGAAGATCTACCTACCGTTGAAATGAAAGAAGAGAAGAAGGTAGAAACTACAGAACGCCACTTCAGGCACTCTTTTCGCTTCTTCCACGTTCGTTTCACACAAGACATCGCCAATTTATTCCTTTATTTAATAATAACCCCGCAATCTTCAACTCTTCATATCTATTTTATTCTATTCTGTCTCCAAGGTTCTGACTGTGAAGTTCACATATACCTAAATCTGTTTTATTTTATTATTCTAGTTGACTTAGTTATCTTATCTATATGCACGTGTTCCTATGGCAAATATACCTATTTTTCTTTCGTTCTTTCATTTTCCTTATTTACTTAGTTCGAGCGAGCAGCATCATTCTTCTTACTCTACTTAGTTCGAGGGAGCAGCATCATTCTTCTTACTCTACTTAGTTCGAGGGAGCAGCATCATTCTTCTTACTCTACTTAGTTCGAGCGAGCAGCATCATTCTTCTTACTCTACTTAGTTCGAGCGAGCAGCATCACTTTTCTTAGTGTCGACCCACGTTAACTCGCGGGCGCGGTGGCGGGCGCGGTCACGAAATATCAAACACATTGCATACTATGCAAGTGTTCACGTACAAAACGCAGGTGCGGTGTGTGAACACTTACATAGAATGCAATGTGTTTGATATTTCGTGACCACGCCCGCGAGTTAACGTGAACAAGCACTTCTTAGTTCGAGCGAGCAGCCTCATGCAATTCTAGCTAAAGCCGGTGTGAGGACTGAGAGGCGACCACAAGACCACAAGTTTTCAACCGTCTCTCGTCTTTTTGTTAGAATCTGAAGCTTTAAGTAGGTACTTACCCTTTTGAAGTAAGTGGTAAAGTAATGCTTATTTTAGGTATGCTAAGTCCATGAGAGACAACTACAGACCGGCGCAGGCGCAGTGCGTGCGTGACGTTTCAATGGACAATCCTGATTGACAGTGACCAACTCTCCTCGTCCTGTTATGAATTGAAGTTTAACTTACCCTTCTGGACTAAAAATAATGGTATACCTACTAAGGGCGAATTCGACTAAACTTTTATACCTAGTATAGGTAAGTCTAATCCAGCGAATAAATTTTGAATTTTTGACAGATTTTTCGTACAAAAACTATTGACGTCCATTTTACTCCCCGGATAAAAGATACTCAACTATGGTTATGTCAGCCCTAATTATGTTCACCGTAGGCGCGGGCTTGCGGACGGCGAGCAATGGGTAGCTCGCCGTCCGGTAAGGACCAAGCCCGAGTCGACGGCGCGTTGTGTTCCACGCGCGCCTCAAAGAGATGTCAGCACTATTGACGGGGTCCGCTAGGGCCGATGCCAGCTAGGGTTGCGGGATGTTCGAAAGAGTTACCGTGGCCCCGGCACAGGCAACAGAAGGAACACGGGTGGGTTTTAGTCAGTAAAAGTCTGACACGCCCTTCCGCTCCGCCCAGAGCGGGAGAAGTCATTTGATGATTTCCCATCCACAAAAAAAAAAGCCCTAATTATGTTAAGTCCATACCACGTAACGACTATGGGCGACGTGACGTTTCAATAGACAAATATGTGGACAGTGACGATCTCTCGTCTTCCTGTTATGATTTGAAGGTCTGGCAACCCTGCAGGAGTACCTAAGTAATTTTACATTATGATAAGAGAGACGGCCACAGAGCGGCGCAGGCGCAATGCGTGCGTGACGTTTCAATAGCCTACAGTAATAGACAGCGACCGTATCCTCATCTTACTTTTACCATTGGAAGTTTTACCTACCCTGCTCACAGACCCTGCTGAAGTAAGTAACTAAACTAATGCTATAGGTACTACATACATAATAATATGTTAAATCCATGAGAGCCGACCACAGAGCGGCGCAGGCGCAGTGCGTGCGTGACGTTTCAATGGACAACCATGATGGATGGCGACCCCTGTCTCCGACACGCCATTGTTTTGTACATATCGCGGGCGGCGCATTTCATACGCGTTAAGCGTCATATATTAATTTCATTTTAAAAATAAATTATGCATTTAAGTACTTAGCAAAAACCAAAAAAAAATTCCTAAGACATATACCTAACACCCGGCAACAATTATTTTCCCGCTGTGTTGTTGTGGTGGTTGTAGCCTGTCCGAAAGGACCCTTAGATACCCTAGGATTCTACAGATTCCTCACAAATGATTCTTGGGTTAAGAAACTTCTAATATAAAACTACCAATACAGTCTTAATTATTTAAATTAAACTGTTTTTTTCAAACGTATGTTCCATTTCACTCTATCCTCTATCATCTCAGGCTTCCCACCTAGGTACCATCGCGGAAATTTACGGTGAATCACTTTTCGATCTTATTACTGAGGGGATAAGGTTGTTATTATGTAGTTAAGGTGGAATTACTCTATCAGTCCATGCTAAGTTGCTAACACACAGCTAAGCTACGGTATCTCTCAATTCTTACCATTTTGCGGGGCCCTTGTGGTCTAATCTTTCATGAAACAATCACGTTCATCGCGCCATCTTCGCCTGGCCCACCTTGCTTACCTTATTTTGTATCTTTTCCCAAATGTCTTCAGAAGGTAAAGTAATTTAATTTTAAACGACCTTAGGCTTTTTCTTAATAAATATCTTGTATTCGCCCGTAAAAAGTTTACGATCGGATCAATCTTATACGTTGATCGTAAAAGGTTTAAGGAGAAAATTATCCCTAGCACTGCCTCTCAGCCAAGAAAAGTATGTAAAACATTAATGATTATTAGAAATTTTTACCAACATGCTTCAGACTGCTGCTTCGCTTACCTACGTGGAAGTCGTGAGTGCTAAGTGAGCGATGGATTTGACGCATACCTATTTTCCCTCAACTTGTTGTTGTCGTGTTTGTGTTCCATCTTTGCGTCATGTTTACTGCAAATAAACGTATTTTCTTTCTTTATTTTTGTCTTTCTAATTCGTGGACCTACCTACCGTATTTAAAAACTAACAATACTTTAACTTCCATCGTTCGTATCTTCACCCCGCTTCAATTCATCTGTTTGATATTATGATGTCAACCAGTGGCGCAGATACAATCATCATTAGAAGGAAGCCGAAAAAAAAATTCTTCAGTTCTCATAAACTCAGACAAAAACTGTAGGCTTTTAATCTTATGATGTATTAAACTGGTATTAAATATACCTAATTATTTAATGTGATGTGATACACAGTTACACACACAGGTGTACCATATTATTTGGCAATAGTAGACATTAAGAAGAGTGGTTGTTGTTCCGAAAGGAAGCAGATAGGAATCGGGTTGTATTGAAGGCTTCGCCCCTGATCTCAACCTTTATTCGCGATTGTTGATCTCCCACAATTTCCAAATCTCTTACCCATAAAGACAATCATTTCTACTAAAGGTTCAATTATTCTTCCCTCTCTCACTTCCAATAGTAGGATGAGGAACAGAACAGGCCTAAACTTTATTTCAATTCAACTCTAATTCCCCCCATAGCAATAAAACTTCTTAACACTATAAACCACAATCGGCCATTCTCTCACTATAGACCACACAGCTATTACAGTAATAACTCTTGTACAATGGCGCTAGCCGGGATTGTGTGCGCGCGCGCCGGTGAAAGCGACGCGCTACATCAATGCGGGACCGTCTGATGATCACTGTTAGTCATTATTTCGTTCTGGTCTCGAGATATCAATGATTTGTCTGACAGATATGGCGAGTTTGAGAAATAATGAGGTTGTTCACAGGATTTGAAATGTTTATTGTAGGTAGTTTAATGTTGTTGAGGCGTTGTTGCAAAGGAATATGCAAGCGACTCTTTATGGATAATCATATATTCCTGATGCAAATGCTGTGCTGCTCCGCAAACGTTGGTAACACTTGATTTAATACCATATGTGCTCTGATACCTGCACGTTACAGGAGCCAATGAATGCTACTGGTAATGTCTCGTAATGTTAAAGTCTACTAAAGTCTGAGGAGACGACACAATGTAAATTGCTATCGACATGCTAGGAAGAAAAAGATTATATGTACAAGGAAATAAATGTTCAGTTTATGTCTTTCACAAAACAAACTGATTTTAAAACAAACATATTTTGATTTTTATCCTTATCGTGGTCATATTGCTCTTAATCTAATTCATGCTTAAGAACGTAACTACCTAAGTAATTACTGAGCAAAATTCAATTAACACCAAAGATTAAGATTTCTTCATTTGTTATCTAGGTACTTACCCTTCAAATTGACTGCTTGTTATGTTCGCCTCCCCACTAGCGCTAGGAGTGCTTTAAAACTGTTTAAAATATCATTCTGTCCTTGTCATCTTCTAACGATATGACAGAAATAGAACGAAGTTGTGTTTAGCTCTTAATACATTTAGTGATTTGTGTTGCAAATGAGCCTAAATCTTCTGAGACAACATTCTGTCTTTCTTTTAACAACGTGTACAGAACTACTGACCCTTTGCTAGGCAAAGGTCATCCATAGACTTCCACCGTCTCTCTTCATTGCTTTATTTAGCCAATCCGTCTAGAATAAATCCACATAGTCGCGCCAACGTTTCTTGAGCCTACCTCGATGATGAGTTGACAACTTCCATCTTCGGGCACCTACTGCGTGGTGACCTCTTTTTGTATCTTTTCAAAATTCTTAAGGCAATTTAATCCGAAGACAAAAGAAACAGACAGAACAAATTACTGGTACATTCATTCATTTATAATAATACTGGGAAGCCAATTACAATATGTGGATGGCAAGAAGACAGACTTACAGGACTTAGGTTGAACAAACATTGCGTGGCAACCGAGGGAGGGTAATTGAGGTATGCATGAAGGGAGGGGTGCCTATCCCGCTCGCCCTCGCTCTATGTATCTGACAACATTCTGTACCTTTCTGTCGTTTTGTTAGTTCCAGAATAATGTCGACTACGTATTCTATTTCTTACATGTGCCTTCTTTCTGTTCGATCTATCAATTGAATGGTGTTATTATAATTAATCGGTCTGAAAGTGTACCTCGCAAAGCCCAGATCAAAAAAATCTTCACTGTATGTGTAGGTATAATCTAAATTACATTGTAAATCCGTCCTCCCGAGTCCCACAGAAAACCTGCTTAAACTGGAAGACTGCAAAAGCATGGCAGCAATCTCAACCAAAAGAGACAAAAATATTGTGAATTTTTAATCGGGCCATTTCCTTATACCAAAACTGCTTCATACACCTTTTCGCTTACTTTACCCGTTGCACTTACCCACCCAAAGACATTCACTAAAATTATAACCACTTACTTAAATAACTTCGCGAGGCAATCCATCGGAACCCTGCTGAGCACTACAGATAACCGGGGGTGGATGCGCCGTGCGATGTTTTCAATTTCCGCCCCACACCCCCGCCTGAGGGTAATTTTATTAAAAACCCGCCGCTTCGGCCTCTGAATATTTATCTCTCCATGCATGCTGATACGTGTGGGGGATACTAAAAGGGTTGCAGTTTGTTTTAAAACTTTTATAAGAGGATGAGAATGGAATGTGGTGATTTTGTTTAGTGTTATAAGTTAAAAGTTAGCCTTGAAGAAGTGTAGGTAAATGATTGGAAAGGTACCTAGGTACATTCATGGTTGATTTATGATAAGTAGGTACCTTCAAGTCTAGCTTTTACAAACATTTCCCCAAAAAGCCTCATGAAGTAATTTTCTGAGCATGAAAACATTTCTAAGCACCGACATTCGCCCGATCAGCATCAGTAGGTGTATCGAACATCTACCATTTATTTAACATCTACTTACTTCCCCGAGATAAACGTCACTAGAAATTTCTCCTGTGTCATATAAACTGCGTTTACAAACATGTACCTACAAGTAAACATCCAATCTGACTAATTAGCCCAGGTCAGGCCACGAGTCAGATTATCCACGACACGACGCCAATTAGACGGTAAGCTATCATGGAAGTATAGGTCTATACCAGGGGCGCAGCCTTCATACAACCCGATTCCAATCGGCTTCCCTTCGGCACTCTACTATTCCCAAATAATATTGTACACCTGTGTGTAACTGTGCATTACATCACATTACATATTAATTATATTTAATTAATACCAGTTTAATAGTCATCATAAGATTAAAAATCTCTGAGTTTATGAGAACTGAACCATTTTTTCTTCGGCTTCCCTCTAATGATAATTGTAGCTGCGCCACTGGTCTTTACTAATAGATTAAACAAGCTTTATAAATGCAATGCCATCTGCAATAAGTTTTATTATAATCAACAGATAATCTGCCTTCCTCCTTGGTAGATTTCCAACTTGTATAAATAACTGGCATTTATTGATTTCGGTTCTAATCTATGAAGCTTTGACTGTCAGTGTCAGAGAATTAAATGGCGAATTGTTCGTTAATCTTGTGATTGAGTGCGGAATTATTTCAAGATGGGATCAATAAGGTAAGGTATTAGTTAAGACGCAGATAAATGCCATAGGCCTTGAGTGCATAGCTTGCGTGTTCTGTGCTGAGCTCACGCAACGCGTCGTTCGTCCACCTAGTAATAGGACTCGCGCATCAAGGAGCGCTGTCCCAAATTAGACGCATTATTAATTAATTATTATACATAAAACAATAGGTATTTTAATAAAACACGTAAGTATTCTAAAAGATAAATAATTAAAAATGGTGAAGGTTCCATAAAAAACGATTGATAGTTTTTGCGTTATTCTCAGTTTTTTAGCCACGTTAGACAACTTTACAAATTAATTACACTATGTAGGTAATATAAACATAATCTAAAATATTCACATATTAAGTTATTAATAACATGCTCTATTTAACATATTCTTTTTTTCCAAATCATTACCTAACATCCATCTCCATCCATCCATCCATCCATCCATCCATCTTCATCCATCTTGACGCTTTGCTTCGACGAGAGTAGTGTTACTAAGAACATGCTCCCTTGTTAATTTATTACCAATTTACGGTTGCGAACATGTCGCGAGTGCATTTACGAACTATTGTCTAAAACACTATGAAAAGTGCGTGTTTATGCTGTGAAAGGCGTCTGTGCGCGGCTCTCGTGCGCTGCGCTGATCCAGCAAGGAATCGAATGATCTGTCGGCCGACGTGGAGGATGGATGGTGAATCTACAGGTCAGTGGTGTTGCATTTTCCTGCCAAATTCCTTTGTCCATGTACAATTTTCGTCGTCCTAATTCGTGTCGTATTTTGCAAGGTCAGACCTACCCACGTACTTTCCACCCCCGCATTATACAGTCCACTATTTAATCGAACCAGCTCCCTGCGTCTGGGATAAACGCAAACAATGTTATATTTCCGCCCAAGTATATGGTGTTAGGCGCCACCATTTATTTTCGTGGTTTTTTTACTCGTTTAGACGTGATATTCACTTAAAATGATTAAAACTCGGTTATCGTCGCCTTATTCATATTCTTTATACCTACTGTCAAACATTAAATTACCCTCTAGGGCCTTTTTCTCATGCATTTCTACATAACTACCAAGTTTCGTTCAAAAACAGTCGTTTCCAGATGCCTTGTTTACGTACCTATTCGCAAAATTGTGATTCACCTGAACGAGTCAGATTAGTCTTAGAATATTATTTGCTGATAATGATAGAAAAAACCAGAAAATAAGCCCAAAGAAATTGCTTATATCATGAATAATCTGTATAACACAAACGGCTAGCGCATTACCGAGCTGTAGATAAATGTCTCTAGGTATATAAAGCACCATAATTTCGTAATACACTGTCAATCAGAATCTGAATGATTTTGAAGCTTATTGTTAATCCATTGCTTCATATGTTCGAAAAATTTGTCTGCTCAACAACGTAAATAACGCAATGAATGTTGCTGAACTGTCAAAATGAAACCGATTCCTACTGTAAGGGTGTTACGCAATTGCCCCGCTAGTCTATTAGAGTATGACAAGATGATCAGATTAATCCAGCTTTTCGCAAAGAACTGTTATTTTGCAGTGAATTGTTTATAAATGATCAGAAGGAAATACCAACGGAGATTAATCCGCCAGAGATATAAAATCAATCCGATCCATCCAAATAACAGAGCTTACCTACTTCAGGAACACGGTAAACATGTGTTTGGTATCCTTACTGTCTTGTAACAATCATTATTATGACCTTCTGATCAGTAGAAACGCAGAAAATTGATACCAAAACTCTTCCTTACCTATTTATTTATCTATATATATATAGGTATATAATTATGTGTCCCGACTGATTCGTCAACACAGAGCCTAAACCGCTGGTGCTCTACAAACTTGAAATTTGTTGTAAGCATCCGCTAAGAAAGGATTTTAGGAATTCGTTCTTTAAAGGGGTGAAAAGGGGGGATTTTGTTAGTATGAAAAGTCTTATTCTTTGAGTTAATAAACTTGAAACTTGGCACGAATACTTATCTAAATAAATTATGAACTTGGTAATTTTTTTGTTTTTCTAAACTAAAGGGGGGGTTTTTCTAATCAAAGTTTGTATGGAAGGATTTTAACGCGCGGTCCGATTAACTCGAAACTCAGACCGAAAATAAAGTGTACCAGGGTTTTTTGAAAATCTACCCTGACGGGGTAGTTTCTCATATTCAAACAAGGAAAGACCCAAGCTACAACTAACCTGAATGAGATTGCGAATATTTTCAAAAGATCCACGACTTATGGGGACAAAAGTATGTAAATAAGCCCAAGTATATCGAGTTCTTTGTAGACCTTTCCTGGAAGGCTTCCGCCTTTAAGGAGTTTCGCGTTTTCCCTTTAATTTGAATAAGAATTGACATAATTATCGTTATTTTGTTAAAGTTTCGTTATGTATGAATAATTCAAATCGCACAGACCTTCTTCGAGTAGCGTATTGAATATAAAATACGATATTAATTTCTTTGCTTTAATTTCTCGTTAATAAAATACGTCAGATGTTTTAAGGATACCTACTTTATAGGTCCTTTAAAATTATAAGCGAATTTAATGTTTCCCTTCGCTTTTAACATTAAAATGAAAATTTTCTGATTTCTATGAGTTCGTTACAATACAAACTTTGATGGCATATTCCAAAAGTATGCTAATTAATTAAACCAAAACCATCTTTCGAAATGAGCATAATTTCAGAGATACAAAAGTCAAAACCATTGTTTTAAAAATTCCACGTTTCTTGCTACAATTAATTATTGAACAACTCGTTCCTTTGTGAGCCCAGAGCCACATGCGAAGCCGAAACTTCGCAAATTTGCACAGACGTGGCAAAAACGGTTGGTTCCCAGAACGCCTATTGTCGGAACGTCATTACAACGCGCTATTTTGTCAGATCTCACATCCCCTTTATGTAAGCCAGGGTTATTACAAAACAACGGTATCACAATTAAAATTCAACCATATTCTCTGTGCCGCAAGATTGCATTTTGACTGGAACGTTAGTAATGCAGGGATCAATGGGATACCCCAGTTATTTCGCTCCGGGTGTCTCAGCTCCAATTTCAACTACGACAGCGCTGTATCGCTTCTATTGTGTTTTGTATTCTGAACGCCTCTATCTTCACAGCGCTTTTTGCTTTTCGATAGTTTCAATAGAAAGGTGTTCGGGATTTTTCAGTTTCATTGTCACAAGAACCTTTTGGTTTGCCCCGAAATTGAAATCCCGGCTATTAGGTATTTGCAATGACACCTTTTGTTTTTTTTTTCGGTTTTTGTTGGAGCATATATTTTTTGTGGAAACCAGTTTGGTGAAGGATCAAGAATTTATTTATGACGGAAAAGGCGGGCCATTATGTTATGATTAGTCGGTCCCGGTAGATAATTACTGATGACGAGATAATGTTTTTTGGTCTTTGTTTCTTTTTAGTAGGTATTGTTTTTCGTTTTGTTGTTACTTGTTATGCAAATACAGGGTGTAAGGGACAGCCCTCCGCAAACTAACAGGGTGCATTCAGCTCCTTATTTTGAATCATATTCCACCGGAAAATTTATTAGGAAATTTTTCTTTTTTTTTATCGTTATTTGAGTTACTATCCCCTTATTTCAATGTAAAATTACATTTTCTGTACGCAACACTCCATTTATGTAAATAAAACAGCTAAAATAAAAATAAAAACAGCAATAGATGTTGAAATACTCTGCGGCCGAAGGCTCGCTGCGCTGCCGTTCGCTACACGCGTTTTGCCACGGTAACGATACCTTGCGTGTGAGGTAATAAAACAAATGAGGTTTATTAGATTTCCATAACGTTCCTGAAATAATTTCATGTACCTAAGTACCGGTCATCTTAGTATGATGATATACTAAATTCACCCCATCAGTCTGCGGAGGGCTGTCCCTTACACCCTGTATTGTAATAGTATATTATTGTAATGGGCTTTGGAGGACTATCGTGATATTAAGGCTCACGAAGACAGGCGCGACGCGAAGGTGCGACGCGATTCTGGTAGAACAATTAGTTTTCATCGAAATTATTCTACTAAAGTCGCGTCGCGCTTGTCTGCGGGAGCCTTGCTGGTGGGTTATGTATTTTTTGGTAAAATACACAATACTTGTTAGTTACCATTACAAATGTTTATCATAGTAGTAGTAGCCTACTTAACTGGTGTAATATTTTGGCCTACGTCATTGTCATCACAAGGCTTCGCTTTATCAGTTTAACTACGACCATCTCTACCGTTCATACTTATCTACGTACTAGCAGCGCTCCGCGGTTTCACCCGCATAAGTCTCGATTTCGTAGGGATATCGGGTTAAAAAGTATCCTATGTGTTAATCCAGGTTATAAACTATCTGTGTACCAAATTTCATCTAAACCCGTTCAGTAGTTTTTGCGTGAAAAAGTAACAAACATCCATCCATCCATCCATCCTCACAAACTTTCGCGTTTATAATTATTAGTAGGATAGGATAAGATAGGATTTAATTAAATTGTATGAAGTTTTATGACCTACCAAGTCATATAAAAACTTCATACATTCCGTACAACACAATCATCGGACATCAATTCCATTATAAGATTGCCTCAATTTTATTTTTATTACTTCGTCGTTCAAAAGCAGTCGTTACGAATTTTCTAAGCGATTAATTTCGTCGGTGTTCGGGCAACATCGGGAAGGTTCGATAACGATCACAACCTGCCCACACGCACATTTGTTACCCTCCTAAACTAATGTTAGAGGCATATGTATTAAAATGTGTTCGAGGATTTAAATTAAGCAGCTTTTTGTCGTTTGGATTATAATCAACGAATTTGATTACTTGCCGGAGCGTACCTACCTAACTTAAAATCGTTAAAAATGGGTTTTTGAGGCTTCCTGGATACACAAGCGCTAGGTACAAAAAGTTATACGCATATTTTAAGTACCTACTTATGTTGCATCATCAGCATCTTCTGATCATTGTAAGCTCTCTTCTCATATTTTGCTCGAAAACCCCATGAAAAAGGCCGTTAGATAGGTACTGGTGTTTCAATCAACCCGACCTAAATAATGCACCACGTTCATTCTGAAGACAAATTTTCTTCGTCCTATTTTCATTTTCTTGTATGCCCGATACCCCTATATCTTTCTTTCTAGATCCCAAGTGTGTTTTCAAACAACCTCTCAGCTGATTCAACCAAAATCATTTATCTCGCCAAACGATCCAACCAAAAATTAGAGAGTGACTCACTCCCGCTGCTAATATAGAATGACGATATTTAATACGAGTATGTGGGATAGGTGTAGGGAATGTAGGGATGCGGGAGTGGAACAATTCACATCCACCAACCCGCACTGGGCCCGCGTGGTAGATTACGGCCTACTCCCTCTCACAGAGAGGAGGGCTGCATGTGTCCCTGCAATGGAAACATTAGGCTGATTATATACAATCAAAGAAATTCTGCAGCTTTTTTTTCCAAGTTTCCTCTCTTGCATGATCCGAACAATCATCATCATCTGCCTAGCCTTTTCCCAACTATGTTGGGGTCGGCTTCCAGTCAAACCGGATACAGCTGAATACCAGTATTTTACATGGAGCGACTGCCTATCTGAGACCTCCACAACCCAGCCTACTGGGTAATACGATACCCATTGATAAAACCGGTTGTCGGACTTTCGAGCTTCTGACGACCCGTAACGACTGACAAAGATCCAAGAATGACAAGCGGGACCAACGGCTTAACGTGCTATCCGAGGCACGGAGGGGTCTTGGTATGTAAAGATGATCACCAATCCACGGACCGACCACGGCAAGCGTAGCTTAACCTGATCGATCGACCTGTGCGGCTGTTATTACTTAGCCACGAGCCCCTCCGATGATCCGAACAGTCATAACCATCATAAACGACTACTTACCTACCTACCTCTTCGTCAGTCACTCAGGCCAAGTGACCATCTTCCATCTTACCTCACAGCGAATTTCTTTCGTATTTAAAAGTCACATTTAGGTAACGAAGTTACTTCGTCCTGTTTAACAAATCATTCCACAAAACAAAAAAAAGACCTGAGCAGATGCAAATGTTACCCCGGTGAATAACCCAAGCTATTGGGTATAGGTAGGTTGACCAACCAATGCGAGCAAACTACATGTAGGTAGGTAGATATACCTACCCGTTGTGAAGCTGACTCATTCGAATCTCGGAGTGTCGGATGTCGGAAGAAGTTTCGCGTTTCCCGGGAAAACTGCCGTAGGTACCTACTCGGAAGTTATAAATGTAGGAGTGCAGACCGAAATGAAACTTGAAAACTAGGTTTAACTTATTTTAATTAAAATATACTTAAAATAAAAAAATACATGTGTTAGCGTCTTAGCTCTTACTTCATCTTGCTCGTTTTCTCTGTCACAATCCTTCCAAATTTCGAGCTTACTCCTGCTTTAAGTTCTTTCAGAATAAGAGCCATTGGTGGATACAGATATAACAATAAATAAAGCTGCATTCAGACAACATGCTAGTCTATTAAAATTCCCACATAAATGTAAATAATAATAATTAGCTTTTATTGTCCCACTGCAGGGAAAAGGCCTTCCTTACTTTTTCTACTCAACTCGATCCTGGACCAGTCGCTCCGACAAAGCCGAATTTACATTACGAAACTATTTGCGCAAACTTAGTTGTTCATTCAGTCGGATGCATTGTGGCTGTGGCCTAAAACCACTTCAATATGGGTTTCTGGTGAAAACGTTCAACAGCATCACGGAAGACCCAGGCGTAAATGGCGGGAGAATTTCGTTAGTTTATAATCTATCGGTAGATATATAAATATAAACTGTCGAAAAATTGTGAACTGCAACAAACCATTTACAATTTAACGCATTATATTATTTTTCGATAGTTTTTAATCTATCCTTGGGAAACTGGCAAATTGTGAACTTGGTATCACAAACTTGCTTGCGACCTTGCGCCAATACTAAATAGCGGGCCTAGCTGCGAGCAACTTGTAAGTCAGCGCTCGCCGGCCGCTGCGGCTGCACTGCTCGCTTCGCTCGCTCGGCTCGCGCGCGGTTGGTCACAGTTCTAACCTAACCTAACCCATTTCACCCATTCACAATTTTTCGCCAGTTTATAATCAAACGGAAATAATACAGATAAATTATGATTATAAACTAATGGTTCTCACAATCTTACGGTGACATACACAAATAAATAAAATTAAAATGTCTGTTTGTAATGTCAAAATAACAGCTTTTTACTAAATGCATAGGTAAGTACCTATATACGGTACTTATAACAAAAAAAAAACTATTTTTAAAATGATTGTCTGTCTGTCTGTCTGTTTGTTCCGGCTAATGTCCAAAACAGCTGGACCAATAATTTTAACGGGACTTTTACAGGCAGGTAGCTGATGTTATAAGGAGTAACTTAGGCTACTTTTATTGTAGAAAAATAATTAGGGTTCCGCGCAAAAAAAACTTAAAACCCATGAAATTGTGAACAAAAATAATAATTCTGGAACTACCTGTTGGCTTTGAAAAATTCTTTTTGCATTTGGTAGCCCATTTCTCGAGGATGGTTATAGGCTATTTGACATCATGCTATGACTCTAAGGAGCCGAGCAAAAAGAAAAAAAAAAGGCGGAAAGAACGCTAAGCGAAAACGAAGTAGGTAATAGCGCAGGCGGGCGGTTTATTAAAATGTGGCTGTTATTTTAGTCAAACTCAAACTCAAAGCATTTATTTCAAGTAAACGAATTACAGGCACTTTTGAATTGTCAAAGAGTCTGTCAGTTAGTCAGAAAGTTGAAGCTAGTTGCCCAGTTCAAAGCGTAGATCTCTATATAGAGAAGAACGGGCAAGAAACTCCACGGACACTCTTTTAAATCAAAATATTGTTACAAAACATTTGTTATATCATACATGTTGAAATTAAATATGTGAGAACAATGTAGAAAGACGTGCACGTTAAAAGCGTCCGCAACAAAAGATAGAGTCAAAAACGATTTAAAAATTAAAATAAGTAAGCCGTGGCAGCTAAGAGATGACCAGTCCCTACTGACGGCGCCCGTTCACGAACATGACGCATGGACCAGCACCATTCAGCTCATCCATTTTGAAGGGAACTCAATGATCCAACAGACACGGCACCACCAGCGAGACATTTGAGTGAGCATGACATACTCTCAGTCGCCAGGGCAAATTCAAGTCAGTAAAAGACCCAGTTAGGCTGTGGGCACGAAACCAGCGACGAGGAGCGACGGAACAATTTTGTACCGTCGCCATCGCCATCGCAGTATATTATGTACCTATCTTACGACTTCCACGCGAACGAAGTCGCGGGACACAGCTAGTACTACAACAAGAAAATGTATTCCGTTGTAGAAAAAAAAAGCAGAAATGTGTGCCTCATCGCTGCGCCTAATAGGTAGGTAGGTACACCCTGTTCAGTTAAAATGCCAGATAAGTATATAGGTATACTTATTTAGTGCTTGACGCTGATTTGCAAATGGACCTAGGGCCGTATTATGAAGTATAAATGCCATCATGATTCCAGTCCGAAAAAGAGAAGTGTTATCGGTCATGTACCTATAGCTAGGTCTCTCTCGCGCACTATAATCATGATGGCATTAGAACGTCATGGTCTCAAGTTTATTTATTTATTTACTTAAGGTTCACCCACAGCACATACATACACATACATATAAACAATCATACGGTAATATTCTAATATATATATGCCAATTACGGGTAAACACATCACTGACAACAAACACGCCAGATTACCGCTTAGTTGCTAACTTAAGTCTAGGTGTACAATGGGTTAAGAAAATCGGATATAAATTTTGTTACAAGGAAAGTGAAATTGAAAACAGAGTAATTAATTCATTCATTAACAGCACAGAGACATAATTTGACTACGTTTCATTGGTGTGTACGGAGGTCAAGACTCTTGCTTTGAACTTAACCCAAGTTGTGAGTTTGTGACGTGTCGGATGTACTAAATCAGTTTATACTTCGTGTCAATGTATATGTATGTATGCACTACCGTACATTGTATGTAGTACCTACTTAAATAAAATAAATCGGTGCCGTGTTTCAAGCCGAGGCGAGGCCACGTCATTGAAGCATAACCGCAGTTGCTGCGGAAGCAAACCGCATTGTGAAAACCAATAATGATACGTTTTTGTCTAGATTTCTACGTTGTACGTACCTACCTACTGAAATTATTAGACAAGGCCGAAACAGGTTGCGGGAGAAATTCAGGCCATTAAATAGTCCTTTAAAGTACCTACTTCGGTAAGTATCGTTTCTGTCAAGAGTAGAGCATTGATTTTGTAGCTACGATTAAGAGAAATTCAAAGAGTCGCTATACTAGGTCATCATCATCTGCCTAGCCCTTTCCCAACTATATTGGGGTCGGCTTCCAGTCTTACCGGATGCAGCTGAATACCAGTATTTTACATGGAGCAAATGCCTATCTAACCTCCACAACTGGGTAGGTAATACGATACCCCTTGGTGAGACTGGTTGTCAGACTTTCGGGCTTCTGACGACCCATAACGACTGTCAAAGATACACGAATGACAGCCGGGACCAACGGCTTTACGTGCTTTCCGAGGCAAGCAGGGGTCTTGATATGTAAAGATGGTCACCCATCCACAGAGCAACCGCGGCAAGCGTAGCTTAACCTGATCGAGCTGTTATTTCTTAGCCACAAGTCGCTATACTAGGTACCTACTACACCTAACTGAATTCTCGTCTCTCTGCAGCGCGGACGTTTAACATCCTCATTTTTTTTTTTTTTTTACTAGCCTGCTCTGTCCCATTCCTAGGCAAAGGCCTCTCTCCACTCCTTCCATCTCTCGCGAGCCCCCGCGTCCTCCTTCCAGTTTTGACGGAACCTATGCAGTTCGTCCCGCCCACCATCTCCTACGTGGTGGTGTGCCGCGAACCCGCCTCACTGTCTCAGGGCACCAGTTCTGTGCTATATAAGGTGTATCCATTTATACACGAAATCTTTTAAGGGGTCATTCTACTCATCAATATTGTTCATATTTTATCGATGCGCGCTGGACTTGCAATGCTAGCAAGCTAACTGAAATAATAAAGACGGTTTCATTTTGACAGTTCAACAACATTCATTGCGTTATTTACGGTGTTGAGCAGATACATTTTTCGAACATATGAAGCAATGGATTAACAATTTGCTTTAAAATCATTCAGATTGTGATTGATTGTGTGTTACGTAATTAGGGTGCAGATTCGTACAAAATCTGCCGGTCTATTCTGTAAAAAATCTCACCTGAAAACGTAGGTGAAGTGAGCCGTCATTCCACCTGATGCTAGGGATTGGCGATCTGTCCCGTGCATCCGTACGAGGACTATCAGTAGAGCTCGTCCGTGCTCCATACGTCCGTATCAGGATGCGCTAGGCATCTAATATAAAAGCTTCTGCAAACAGGCGCGGCACGCGACGTGACACAAAGGCACCGCTCGTCGCACGACAAGCGGTGCCTTTATGCTGTGCGGTCGCAAAACCAAACGGACACGTTTGTGCATGACTATACTAGTCCGAACCGTACCTACGTCGTTGGTCCGTGGAGCATTAAACCGTTAACCGTACCGGTCCGTGCTACGGACGCCCGTACGGTCGTCCTTATACGGATCGTCCGCAATTAGGGTTACCATATCTCGGGATTTGTCCTGAGATCTCAGGATTTCTAGGCTAAGACTCAGGATTGCAGCCGGATTTTGGAAATATCAGGATTTTTAGAATTTTCAGTAAAATAGAGTAGATTTTTCAGATCTTTTTTATTACAAAAGAGGCTACCTAATTTAAAAATCAACTTTGGTCATGTGAATTGCACAAATAAAATCAACACTTAAAATCTATGAGACCTATATTCTAAGGCGGGTCGCTCACATAAGCTAGAGTCGAGGCGGCATCGAGGCGCGGGGCACAAGCGGCACGCCGCATCTACGTTTTCTTTAGGAATAAGTGGCACTTATTCTTAAAGAAAACGCGCGCCTCGACGCCGCCTCGACTCTAGCTCATGTGAGCGACCCGCCTTAGCATCAGTTTTATCATATTATTTAAATTTATTTTGCGATGATACCTTTTTAAGTAAACTTTTGTCTTTTACGCCTTTAGCACACCGATGCTTACCTACTACTGCGGTTTCGCTGCGAAACGCGATATTTTTCGTACAATTTGACAAGTTATCGCCAGGTTTTCGCTTACCGCAGCGTCGGTGTGTTATAGGCGTTAACACTGTTCTATAAAATTGTACGCACGTTAAAATCTTGGTGGTGCATGGGAGCAGTGGGAGGGATGGATGGTATCTACCTAAGTACCTATTTGCATCCACTGCGAAAGCATTCGCGAAATTCAAGAAAATCTCATGATTTTTCAATGGAAATCGGGCTTTTTCTCCGGACTTTTAAATTTTCTATCTGGTAACCCTATCCGCAATGCACTACTTAAATGTATGCCGCTTTCTTACATTTTGGAAAACCATCGTACACTCACGCTGCACCGGTCATTTTTTGGTCGAAAGCGATGCGCAACGCAGCTTGTAATGTAATGTGCACTTCGGCTGAATACCTAAGTAGGTGTCATTATCATATCACACATTGGCAAGCACAATAGCATCAATATCACACCATATTTTCGCCTAAGAAATACTTTGGTACCGTGTAGTGAGTGAACAAGATGTTGCGGTATTCTGGCGCTGAGCCATTGTCTGCTGATTCATAATAAGTAGGTAGGTAGGTAGGTACCTAATAGCAAGCGCTTGAGACATGATATCATGCATGCATCATCAACAAAGATGTTGAAATTTCAAGAATGGCGTGATATTGTTTGCTGGACATTCCTATTTTATTCGTCGATATTAGTTTTAACAATATTACCGTCGTTCGCATTGCCATTTGATGTTGATTGTGGTTGATAGTGCGACCGCTGGTTGCAATAATCGAAATATAGGAATTCTCTCTGTTATAGGTAGGTACTCTACCTAGAGTGTTAGGGTTTTTACCTACCTTCCTTCACAGAGCAAAGATTAATCGCCCCCTTTGTCTCAGCGGATTTCTCTCACCATAATACTTAATGATTAGCAAACAAACAATTACGACAGACAGGTTGATGTAAAAAACTCAACATAGCTCTATTGATATTTCGTTCAAAAAATCATTAGAACAGTTGTCAACTCTATGAAAACAGTCTATTCAAACCGCGGTTCATGCATCAAACGTGACAGTTTTAAAAATAAATCACGCTATCTAGCGAACGTGTCGACGACGCGGCGCAAGCTGTATCTATTTATCGCGCCATATCTCTCTCTCCCTACAATAATACAGACAAAATAAATAAATGTGCTCGAGCCCGGATCCGGCGACCCTTCTCTACGCACGTAATCCATTCCAAAATGTCCGTTTATTTTTCTATGTGAGCCGCTCTCAGTAAAAAACAACGCGCCTGAATCGACCGAGCACCCGTGCGAAAGGGACGGAAACACTCGGCGGCCGAACAGCAGCGGGCGGGGCACTGCGTCGCGGTCTCCCATTGGCTCGCTACACGCAGCGCCCGCCGCCTGAGTATCACAGCCAATCATCATACATCTTGTTTCTCACGTCCCGCGCCCCGCGAGGCCCAAAATACCGACCTTTCACGAATGCCAACCCGATTCGATACGACCGAAAATGCCTTAGTTACTTCACGCGCGCACTGTTGGCTGGTCGCTTTCGCTCGTTTCCAGCGAAAATACTTACAAACTGTTCTCGCCGACTCTATACTTGCGGCCGGTCTTTACGCGAAATGTGCATCGCTTCAAGTGGTTGACATCCATCAGCTGATTGATTCAGGTATTAATTATTATTTTATGTACAAGTATTTCCCTAACATGTAATAATTAGGGTGGTGAAATTAGATTTTTTATATCTATCGAAAATCGTGAGATAAACGAGTATTTTTGCGCCGGATGATCGAACGTAAACGCGGTGTCCTCGTAATCAACGTAGGCCGTTCGGAGCGGCAACGTCGCGCGTAAATAATAGGGTAGGCGCTCGGTCTTTCTCTCGCAGCTGGCGCACAGCGGCAACGTCGCGCTCGCCGGCTTTATTGTGCCTCCACCGCGGCGGCCGCGTGCCGCGTTCCCGTGTCGCACACCGACACACCGCTGCGGGGAATCGCCCGCCAGGCCGCCACCGACTCGAGCGAGACGCATTCACTACGCTCTGCCAGCGCAATATACCTACAATACCGACACGACACCGTACTCAATCACAATTACTTTGCATTTGCAATTAAATACTAACATAGGGTTAATTCTAGACTTGTCAAACTACTTAACTATTGTTTACTGCTTATGTACTTAGGTATATACTATGTTATTTACTTTTTTATATACTATATAGATATGTATTGATACATACCTAAACAGTAAAACTGTTAAGACACCAATTTGAGTTCATCATATTAATTACAATAGTATTTTACTGGTGGATAATAAGTATAAGCGCTGAAAACACAAAACTGATGAAAATAAAACTTGTTTACAGAATATCGAGCGGGTGTTGGCGGACTGGTAGCGCACTCTGTCGGCAAAGAACGTAGTGTGGCAGGCGGGGCGCGCGGGGCAGGGGCTTCCTCCCCCTACTTCAGTTTCGGCTGTGACGTTGTGCAGAGAGGACGCGCTGCTGCGTGCCGCGAAAAAGGATCGTTCGCGCGGCAACTTTGAACAGTGACTGTGAAGGAGTGTGTTGTGACAGAGAATGTGTATCGGATTGCAGTGCGCTACCAAACGGATGCAGTGATTTGGATCACATTACTTGGATTGCAGTGATTTTGGATTTGGATTTTTCACTTTTTCCAACAAACTGGGGATGCATAAGATGGAGCTCGGAGACAGCGTGTACGCCGCTGAGCGTATCATGAAGAAGAGAATTAGAAAGGTGAGCTTTATTTCTTTACAAAACATTGCCGTAACAGATTCTAACCTTGCGAAACTTGCATGCGAGATCACATATCAGTGGCCGGTTCGATTGGTGGCTTTATTTGTAAACTGCTGGTGTCGCAACATGCGAACGCTTGATTGTTTTTGCTTGCATCGAATTTCAAAACATGCTTTTATAACTCTTTATATAAAATGCATCGCTGAGCATGATCGTAGTTTACATTTTGTTTATTAATCCCAGTATTGTGATGTGACGGCAGCTGTTCAGAAATTATCGCAAGGGTTTTGTGTTCCTTTTCACGGGTGTTTTTCGATTCTTATTATTATGATGAAGAGTCCCCTTACATAAGTCTGTATAAAGACTGGGGGGCCGCAGTGAGAAACTGAATACTTCTTTATAAATGGTGCCCTTCTCGAGATTACATTAAGTTTTTGACAGTAAACAAGTTTGGACGAGCCGTGTGAGGGGTAACCTTGCCATATTGTAATATGCCTTTTTTCATTATCTTTTTTGGAGTCGTTCCCCGTTACTAACCTGATCCCGATATTGATAACAATAAATTCTGCTTTTGGGTTTCGTTTTTTATTTGCTTTTTCCTAACTGCATGTTGGGGTCACTGGGGATTCATTGTCAGTCATCGATTGTATCTGTAACGGGTCTTTTGAAACAGGAAATAGGTTTATTAGGTGACTTATCATCTAGGTACCATTTATAAGTCTGCGCTAAGATAATTGGCTCATCATGTCATTAAGTAGTGCATATTAAAAACATCTCGATAGAATAATATCGACTGACTGAAATGAATCCCACTATTGTTTGTAAGTAAAACAACAAAAAGGCAACGGTCAGTGAAGGTAAGTCTGCTGCCAAGACAACGAGGTGTTAATAAGGTAAGTGCAGTCAACCATGTGGAAAGACTTGCCATTACGAAATCATAGGTAAGATTAATCGCTGTTAGAATAAACATCCAATGTTACGAAACAATGTCGATACAGAACTTGGTTCCTACATTCCTCACTTCTGTCATCCATTGTCAAATAGCACGCTTGACACGGTCTTACTCTTCATTTTCTTTTTCCTTCCATCTATAATATTTGATGTTGACCCATTACTGTTTATCGAGACCAATACGATGGATTTTACATCTTTGCCGGTTTCGATATATGGCCAGCCTTTTACGAATCAAAGTTTTTAGGTGCTTAATCTTTTCCGTGCCAGACCCATGCCACCATATTGCACGTCTCCCTCTATTTTCTTAAAAATGGAAAGAAATATAGCAAAAAATATGGAAATAGAGGGGAAATAAGTAGTTTTTTTTAATTTTTTTATTCTTCAGTATTCTTGCTAGCCACTGCGCCTTGTCAAAGCAGTATAGGAACTTGTCTCGAAAACAAGTAGGTAGATCACGATTACAATAAATAAAATTGCTTTCCAAAATAAATGTTTCATTAGGATTTTTTTTTTACGTTACCCTATTAGAACTTACCTATTGCTTCGAAGTCGGTGATTTAAATATGGCAAATTTTTTCGATGGTCAAGTAGCCTATTACTATGCCCCCTTAAACAAAGACCAAAGATTTAAAAAAAAAAAATCTTTAGCATCACAGACATTTTAATATCTCATTTCCGAAATTAATTACATAAATTCAACAAAACATGTTAAATTGCGGTTTTAATTTTGGTCTTTGTGTACAGGGATTCATATCGTGTTCTAAATTGCCGTACACCCTCTAATTTACGCCTTTATCGTGTCCGTTTGTTCGACTTTAATGGTAAGTACTTATTTACACGTGTCGAACGATGAATTTCGATTTGTGTGTTTGACTTTGCCGTGGTTCGTCCACTTGGAGAAAAATTGGGAGGCGTACAGCGAGCTTATGATCATTTTTCCATTTTTCATTACCTGAATATTTGTTGTTTGCTAATCAATTACCGTAGGATCAAATCTAGAAGCAGATTACCTTCATGTTTACCTATTTCGAATAATAATGAGTGTTTGCATGTTTAATTGTAACAATTAAACGTGCAAAATGTTGTTTAATCGAAATGTTCCGTTAAGTTAATTCTAACATTAAGTTCTTAATATTTTTAAAAACCACACAATTTTTCACTCGTCATAGAAAATTTCTCTTCGAAAAAAGGCTTTGGAGAACTATTATCCTGCTTCATTCGTAAAATATATGAATTATAGTGGGTGCTTAAAAACACTGAACACTCATTATAATTTATTAATGTACTATTATTTGCGAAAGTACTCTAGTTCCGCTTAAAAATATCTATAGGTAAACGCGAAACACTTTAATCAAAGGTTCTTGTAGGATAAGTAAGTCGGTGTAAGATGCCATACCTACTTAAGGTTTAAAGTGCAAATTCGTAATAAGAATTAATAATAATAAATAAACTGCATCATCGTAATCATCAGTAATTTAATAATAATAGGTATGTAAACAAATCAAAAACTCAACTTTTACACCTCTAAATAATTAAAATAAGAGTTTTTTTTTACTCAAAAAAGTAGCATCTAACGCGTGTGGGGCGTGGGGGTAAAATGCAACACACCTGGGGGTAAGATGTGTATAACAATTAGTGTTGTGCTTCCATCACATAAATGCACCATTTTACCCGGTGGGGATAAAATTCCACATGGCATCATGCCCCACTGTATCAACTGGCATATCACACCAACACATGGAACTAGCTGTCACATGACGTCAAATAAAAATGGTGTACTCGCGAACGAAATTAGCAACCTAATTGGTCATGAAGTAAATCATACTAAGTCAACACGATCCATCGATAAATATTGGCCTAAAAAATTTGATCGGCCATCTAAATAACTTAAATTTTATAAAAAAGTACAGTATTTTCATTTCTTACCTTAAAATTATAATAAAAACTAATATCACGGCTCCGTTCGAACCACGTTGACAGAAAACCAAATGAAGCACAAAAAAGCGCACTGTGTCGCCATCTATGCCACAGGATTAGAAAATACAGAGTTGTGGCATCTTACACCGACTCACTATATTGTATAGGTAGGTACTGAGAATTCTCTTTCATTTTAAATTCTGAAAATTTATATTTTCGTGTACAAATACCTACCGCTTCTGACGAAAGTCTGCGAGTATCTATAGCACGTTTTAAGGAACTTTAATCATTTCATAACGCAGACTTTCTTTCATAAACTTGACAGAGAACCTTTTACCTAAGCCCAAGTAAGGATCTCGATTTTAAATTATAGTACTGGCTTCTGCTCGCGACTTCATCCGTGTGAATTTGCCATAAAATATACCTATGCTATGACACTCATATCATATATCATACTATGCTATGAAAGAATTTTCGGAATCGGATCAGCAGTTCCGAAGATTGTTCCTTACATACAAACTCACAAATTTTAACTCTTTATAATATTATTATAGATTGATTACAGTAGGTAAGTACCGTATATAATCTAACAGTTTTTTCATGGAGATTCATGCTAGAGCATCGTTCTAAAATCTTACCAAAAAGAGTCCCAACGGGACTCAGAGTAACATCATATCTTATGCATCGTGAATATTCATTGATCAAACGTTTAAGATAAATACTAAATTATTTAGAGATTGTTCAAT
This sequence comes from Fissipunctia ypsillon, assembly GCA_947568875.1. Lineage (NCBI taxonomy): Eukaryota > Metazoa > Arthropoda > Insecta > Lepidoptera > Noctuidae > Fissipunctia > Fissipunctia ypsillon. Next base: position 8,287,290 of record OX387654.1, read on the forward strand.
GACTAGACATGAGATCTTAAGTCCACGAAATACCACTAAGTACCATACACCTAAATTAATTTTAGTATTTCCGTTATTATTTTAAAAAAATACCTATTATTGCTCTACCGCATTAAGGCTCCCGCAGACAGGCGCGACTCGATAGCGTGACGCGACTCTTAGTAGAACAATGTCTATGAAAACTTCATGGAAATAGTTCGCGTCGTCTGTCTGCGGGAGCCTTTAAGTAAGAGTGTGTATACATAAGGTATCTAAAATCAATTACAGAATTAGGTGAACCAAAAGACGATCTGCAAGTTGGAAGTTACTACCTTGCAATAGTCGCAATATACCCTTCATTATTAAGTAAAATGGGTCAGTCGGCTGTGTATATTTGGTATGTTGGTATATTCTCTGAACTCTTCCTAAGCGTCTATTGTTGAGCTGGTTCACCATACATAACGAATCTACTATCTTTATACTGACTAGCTATTAACTGAATAGACCCACCCACGTTGAGCTATAAATCCCAGATGGGCTTTTAACGCATTACAAATGTACCGCTCTTGAAGTTCCCAATCTCATAAGCAATTAAAATATTTCTCACAGTTCGGACATCCAAAGTTTCCAGCAAGTTACTTTGGCTTCTATTAACGCCTTTGCGGCATCTCGTAAATAGCACATTTGGTCCACCATACCTACTCTACTCCGCTGTATTATGAAAATATATAATAAGCGAACCATGTTCCTCCAATAATTTACCGTCTATTGTAAATACAGACCGTTACCATAAATCACGATTCATTAGATTACAAGAAACAATCAATTAGTACGACACGACCACAATTTCACTCCATTCCATTATTATGATAGGTCTCACTCATGCCGCGAAGTTTCCAACGCCCGCTTACTAGCGCCCGTGTCAATTTTAGGAAACTACTTAATATCAAAACAAATGCATAGCAATAACAATACTCACTCTAAAACCAACCGAATAGAGACCAATTTCGTTTACCTCTTACTCGCCTTGTTATCTGTCAGCGTGGTCTAAAATATAAACGAAGCATCTTGAAACAAGGTATTATGTGTTTTACCGCTCAAACATAAAGCGTAAATTCGGTTAACTACCAGGCGTCAACATAGAAACTCCTACAGAGCTCTGTAGTCCTGGTATCTCGGAGCAAACGCGCCAGTATTCGGCTTCGACCGAACAGCCATCGAGTTGCGCATGCTCCCCGCCGTTTCGTTCAGCCAATCAACGTCGAGCAATATTCCGGCCGGCAAAATATCGTAGTGTGTTGCAGCGATACAAATTAAACTTAAGTTTTTTTTTTTTAATAACTGTATTCTCTGACGGTTTAATCAAATGTTTAATCATAACATTTCAATATTCATTCTATTTCATTGCGTCTTTAGTATCAACGCTACGTTTACTTCATTCAGGTCTTACCCTGCACTCTGTTAGCCAAGTGTCGTACGACATAGTTCGAAGGCTATTAGATAGATGGCGCTATTTGCATTTATTGAAATTGAAGAAATTATAAAAAAAATACTATTTGTCGGCTAATTTTACGTCGTTTTAGCAATCTGTACAACTTTGAAGCTTCAGAAACGATTTACACACTGTTGTATTTGCAGGAGAAAATGGTGATTCCCTATATTCGACGCGCAATTATTTTTGAAATAAAAGCATGGGATCAATAATTTGGGTCTCTTAACCATGCCATCGAATAATGTAACGGCCTTTTTCACAAAATATAAAAAAGCTGAGAAGACGCAAAAAAATAAGCCGTTATAGGGTCACGGCAGTGTGGTGCTGATAATAATTTGAAACTCGTCCGGAGTGTGCACTCGGAAGCGACACAAAGCGGCCAAATTTTCTATAAATAATCGCTTCACAATGCTTCACCGTAATTTTATCCAGCCCTGTATTGGAATTAAATAAAAAAGTGCCGGGGGAACAGAGTGATCTGTGGAGTTGACACGTGTAGGTATTACAGAGGTGATTTTATAAATGTTATGTTTGTTTTCTAGTTTACCTACACCTTACACAGGAAAATAAATTTTGTAACTAGTCTAATTAATAATCTTGCGGTACTTTTGACTGTGGCTTTTTCTTACTATTTGTATGGTAAAAATGTAAATGGAATTTTCGTACTTATAATAAAAAGGGGGTTGCTAGTAGCAGAGATGGGAATGTTGAGTTGAGATGGATGTGTGAAAAGACGACAAATGATAAAGTTTAGGAGTTAGGTCTGTTAGAGGACGATTGAAGGTGGTGCTGGTGACAGATACCTACCTGAGTTGTAAGAGAAATTGTTTGTTTTTGTATGGGCTTGTAAAGAGGAGGAATGATTCGCATGGACTAGGATAGTGATGAATATAAATGTTTACGGATGGAGAGAGAATATTGATGAATAGGATGTGATGATTGCGTGACGGCTGACAGAGGATCAGAAGAGAAAAACTATTTTGAAATAGTTTTGATGAACACGAGAACTACTAACAACCCCTTTAAGCTTACAAGTTTCAAATGATGATAGGTAATGATGAATGATGATGTTTCAAATGTGGTATCGTAGGACCAGCCAAAAACTAAACCAGACGGCATACGTGAAGTTCTACCTAACAAATTATAATATCTACTAATATTGCCGCGTGACACATTTTCGTAACCACTCTTACATTCAAAGTCTGATTCTTAAGAGTCCAAAACTTTTAGTAGCGCGTGAACTCCATAGATATCTTTGTCATGCATCGCTCAACATACCTTGGGTCTTATATACTTACTACGTAGGTACAAACCACCCCTCGAAGTATAAAAAAAACCTATGTGAACGGCCCCTATATTTAGAAAGCATACTTAATCGCATGCACGTAGACTCCGAATATTAAACTATAGTGAATGGGGAAGCGTCATATGGGGACCCCACACAATTAAAGCTGAGTCTGCATTGTGTTATGCACGCTCGCGTTCCGTTACCTACACCACAGCCGAATGCCTCCGTTGAGAACTAACGATCAGGTGATGATAAAACAAAGCCGCCAATTGAAAATCGCTTCTATAGAGTCGCCTTACAGACCGACTCTAATCGATTTTATTCCGATTGTCTGTTTGAAACACGACTCTTATCACCGACACCGATCTTAGCTTTTTAATACGTCCGTACCATTTTTGAAAGCAGTGAACGGCTGCTGAGCTGAATATGGACACCGTTACAGGAGTGAGGAGGCACATAAAAACGTAGAGACAAGTTGGCGCTTGGTGCTCCGCTGGCGTCATTATAATAATGCGCCTGTTGGCTCGCCGCCGGTCGTTATGCCCCACGCATTATTATGTAAATGTAAAACGAAAAGGAAAGGACGGTGGTTTTTTGTACACCTTTATCTGATTCAGATAAGGATGATAATTAGTGAAGGATATAGGTAGCGGGTCGGCGCCGCAGGTGAGATGTTCCCACGTGATGCTACATTTCTAGCCATTGTTCGGCAGTGAAACCGCGCTCGTTAAAATATCAACGAACGTTGCACGCTACGAGGCCTATGATTATTTCGCACTTTAATTTATGACTAAACCAAATAATTGCACTCGCTGCATGTCACTTGTCGAACAAACGCGACTCGTCTCGAATAACAACAATATTTGCACATTGTTTAATACGTTCAATAACAATGGAATGTAATCAGTTACGGCGCTGTTATGAAGGGTAGATGAGGGTCAGGGTATCACAAAATATTTGTTGTCTCCCTGCGGCACCCCTACGCCAAAACCACCCGCTCGTCATCATTGTTTTTTTTTCTTATCTGGCGCGGAACCCTTATCTCTGTCCCGCCGTGGGGTGGGGTGTGATCTCACTTAATTGAGTTATTACTGACGTATTTATTACAGGATTATAACGAATGTATCTTTCATTTCACCCCTTTCATTTCGTTATCCTTTTTGTTTTTAGAGGACTTTGTCCAAAACTTTGATAGCTTACATCTCATTTCTTTTAATTTTTGAATTTAATCAAGTAATGAATTCACCTAATTTGGCACTCGGATGTTGAATGTAACGAATCGAGGCGCCCACTAGCCAAATCTCGCGTCCCCTCGTCCAAACTAGTCACAAGTGTTTGCTCTCCGACTTAGCCACAAGTGGCGAGGGTCGGAAGCCCCTTTGTGTCAAACGAGGGACCTGCTTACCTTGCCAGAACCGGTAATTTGTACAAATATCCCCCAATACGCATAGGTGTATTACGAAAACGCTGTATAAGCATTATAGTAAATTCACAGGACCCAAGTACTCGTAAGAATCTAATTTGGTTTGACCATTGGTGTATATTTTTTCTTGTCAAGTTTTCTCTGTAGTATCAAGCGTGAAGAAGCCGATGACAATCGGTACTTGACAAGTACGTCGATTTAATTGTCCCTGAGTCGATGACCGTGCGACCGCTAAGCGCAGTCCCCGTTCTGAACAACCGTTTTATAATACCGATATAATTGTACACTACTGTTTATTTCTGGCAGACTGCTGTTTCTAAAGCGAATTGAAAAGTCATGACTTTGCAGTTCAATTCCTGTGAATTTGAAAATACTTCCTGGTACTGTATCATGCACGTGGCTCCACCATTCATAAATCTACAATTAACCTACAGTGGATGTTGAAAGATGAGTATGATGTGCTACCTATAAATAATAGCACATACATACCACTCCTTTCAGCGTCAATATAAGTAATTATCATTCCTCCAAAAAATAGGATATCGTTTTTACAACACTTAAACAGTAACAAAAAATGGAGCATACATTCAAACACTCGTATCTATCAGCCGTTCTCATCAAGCGCGACCGTAATCACAACCATTACTAATTCAATTCACACCTCCTTCGTATAAAAATAATGACTATTAGGTATTTCATCCATTGAGAACGATAGTAGTAAATAAACAATGAGAGAGGAGAATAAACACATCCGCATCGCAGCTCAGTCGCGAGCCGACTGACGCCCGGCAATCGGCATGCCTCGCGTGTTTGCCGCCGTTTCGCCGGCCGACTGGGAGACTTGCTTACCTTGTCTGACATATCAATTTTCTCTCGCACACACAGCTCTGGTTTCAACCGTATGCTATTCAGCATTTCTGTGCTCCTGGTATTTGAGTTACTTTCAATACGCGTGATATTGCGCCGAGCTGAATCGAGAGAGAAAAAAAACGTCAACCTTTGAAATTGTATTAGTATGACATTGATTGTATTTTTTAATATTTGCAACCAAGGTAAATCTTGTTTTCTTTAATGTCGCATTGTGTGCAGTTTATGGTTTTATGTTGCAATTCTGTTCGAAATTGCAGTTACATAAAATGTAGATTTATTCGTCTATTCAAAGTGAGTCTAGTCATTTGTTTAGTGGTGTCAACGTACGCATACAGAAAGGTTGGCATATCGTGGATGCATGGCAAATGGACGCTGATAACGTCACGTCCGGCTCCGCGGAGGTCCGTACGTGGTTTGAATAAACTCGAGCGCTGTACGGGGTGTGAACCTCGTCCAATTTAACCCGTTTGTAATGCTCGATGCGAGGCCGACGCGACGACAAACTATCGAAGCTAATTGTTTGCTCAATAAAGCGTCCGTTCGTTATCTAACTACCTATACTACGCTTAATGTATTAATGAACTTACATAAGTAGTGTCGATTGGTATCCATCCGTCTACCTCTTCTATGTATCAACTGATTAAAAGTAGACTATTGAACAAGTTCTTGTTTATTTACCCTCTTAAGATTTGCGGTTCAATATTGGGTCATTTAATTTGATAAGGATCTTAGAAACACGTAACTCACCGATTCCTTCCCTTCATTTTAAAGAGTAACTTTGAGACGATGACAGCACTTCATAAATCTTCTTTCCAAAGTATGCAACCAGAAAGCTAGCATTAAATAGAAATCGACAAATCATTTCCAAACGCCTCTGAAAAATGAATCACGACATCGTTATTGCGCCAATCGCCCGCGGCTCGCGACCCGAGATTCATCCTGTCATTTTCCACCTTCCCTCACCCTCCTGCTCTCTCCGGATCCCTCCATCCCTTTTAACGCTTCGAGACTCCCCCGTTCTACGAAATTTAACGCAGCAATTGAATTATATTCGAATCTACACCGTCGGGAGCTTTAATATTGAGCCTGTTATTCCTTGCCGTGAATTCTTTAAAGTGCTCTGAAATTTAATTCTAATGCTTTCGAAGTGAGCATTGCCAGATCGACAATGCAATTATCAAATTGTGTTAATTATCGGATTATCAGTATTGACAACTGCTTCGAAATATTGTTTAATAGTCGAAATGCTATTGAAGAAATGTAAATTTATTATTTTTTAATTTGTTGATGTATTTTATGAAATTCAAATGTAATTTTAGTTTGGTTTACTGTAATTGTGTAATTTTGTGTGCAAATGCAGATACTAGTTACTCGTTTATGAATAAATGACTATGACTATATCGCTGTAATTGTCGCGTTCAGCTTTTCGAACTCTTGGAATGCTTTCATTGCAGCTTTACTGCGCGACTTCTTAAAGGTTACTGAACAAAGTAACTTAGTTGAAGACCTGTTATGAACGATCAACCTTATTGGCAGAATCTATCAAAGGGTACCACACAGTATTGATTGGATTTCCTTTACACCAACAGAGCCAAACGCAATAAGACATAGTTTCACCTTACCATGTTAGTTAGTTTAATCTTTTGTTAAAATGTTAACGGGACATTAAGAGTAGCGAGTGTTTCACCATGCGCTAATCCATGATTAAATATATTAATCAGGTGTTAAATTTAATTGCTACCCAAGGTCCGTTAACTTACTAACCGACATTTAGTTCCCAAAATCATCGAAATGGAGTCTGTTACATAGACTCGGGTTTTTCGTTTCGATCGAAGTACGGTTAGATAAAATGTTGCATTGTCAGTGAACATTGACATGTGGCATTGTGACTTTTTATTTTGGTTGCTTTGACAACATTGACCGATATAAGAGTGAATCCATCCATCCATCCTAACGACTGGTTTCTTAATGTGGTGTTATATTTTTCTGGTGGAACGTAAATACCATTAACAGCGATGTTTATTTTAATGGCTGATTTACTAATGTACGATTATAAACAGTTTGGTGAAATTAGCCCTAACTCTCGCAACAGCATGTTCACTTTTACATAACCCTGTCAGAATTAGAACTGTCTTCGAACTAGACGCCTTCAAGAATTCTAGTCCTGTTAGCGAAGGTACCGTAACAGGGAGGACGCTAATGAGTGTCAAAGCGTAGGTCGTGCGTAGACGCGTCACGCTTTCCTGGGTAAGAAATGCGCCCCGTGCAGCCACGCATACTATAACTGTCTGTATGTCCAGTGAGCTTAGAATGACATGTAAATGATTCTATGTAAACAAGACATTGGTAATACCTCAATGATGTAATGTGTCCCGGGTATAGCCACATTGTCACGTCACGCAGGCATCAATTTTCATCTTTATTACAGATAGTACCTACTAGTTGAAATGGGATTTGTAGTAGCATAGGTAAGCTACCTATTATGACTTGTAAAATATGTACTTACGCATTTGAAAATCCATTGATGAAGATAGCATTAAAATAAAAACGGAAAATTGATTTACCTACATAGATGATTTGATGTGTTTCCAAAATTGTCAAACGTTATTTATTAAGTATATTATTGACAATACTTTTGAAACTCAGGATTTGTATTGTAATGCGCAGAAAGCATATGTTTATTGATCTGAAATCCAGTGAAAATAAATAGTTACATAAACATTTGAATTGAATATACTAATAGATTAGACACAAATAGCTACAGAGAATTGGAAACTGGATTTTGTATATCAAACATGGCAATTTAATGTAAAAGCTTTGCATTCCTTTCTTTGGCTCCACTTGAGATAAATTATTAAAATATTTGTTGTGAACATTTTCACTATGTTTAAGTTGGCCTTTGCATTCTTTACGTAACTACTTCGAGCTTACCTACTAACTTGAAAAAAAAATAGATATGGAAAGGTGAGGACATATCCTTACCTTTCCATACCTATTTTTTTTTTTCAAGTTAGTAAGCTCCTTTGCTTTTATAATTCTATAAGTCTGCCCAATAATTACTCAATTATAGAAAATATGTGAGTCAATCAGAATTTTAATTAAAAACTTAACAAACACAAATGAACAAACATCTCAGCATCACAGTCCATTTAGTCAAACAAACCCTTTCATGGTTCCGCAGGCGTCATCCGGGCAATTTGAGAGGATTCATGTTTAAACGCCTGATCGGTCCCGGGTGGGGCATCTAACTGAGCTCGAACCATTAATCTAACCCTCCCCGACTCTCCGCGACCCTCCCTTGCGACCTCTCCGGTACGAGAGCTCGGAACAATTTGCAATAGCTTGATGAACGAGCGGATATATTGTATGGACTTGTTACTTTGAGTAAGTTTGCAGTTTTGCTTTGGTGTGGTGGGACTGTTTTAAAGAGCATCTAGGATATATAGATGGGTAATTATTTTCGGAGAGCATTGTTATCTATCTAGTGGTAAATGTATAAAAACTTACTACCAAAATTTGATGTTTTAGATCATAACTTTGACTTAGCTCCTAAGAAGCAGCTTCATTCCATTTATCTTTGATTTTATACTAACAAGTTTTAGTGTTTGGTAGCTCATATCCCAGTTTATACACTCTTGTGATTCTCGCAGCATCCAGGTATGTCGCTAACTAATTAATGCAATTACCTACTACGATACGCAACCGTTCGCAACGCTCATCCGTTGATTGAGTTTTGTCACAGCTAGTTACCCCAATAATCCACAAACAGTGTAGGTACCTACTTATACATATAGAATTTCTCTGCAAGATTTGCAGTGATGTCACTGGCTGCGCGTGGTTTATTTATATACGGGTCTACGAAATGATTTGTTACAGCTACAATTTCTAAAAAGAAAAATGTATGTCTACTGTTTAACTATTGCTTATTTCAAGGAGTATCTCTAGCCGGTATTTATTGTTTTTGCACAGTTTTGAATGGTTTTAACTTGATGCGACGGCCGGCTCTTATTTACTGATCAATTGCTACTAATCTAGTACCTACAAAGAAAATTTTTCGCTTGCCATAAGTTTGCCATTCCAAGTCCCCACCCCCATCGCGGGTGGCGTGTCGTCCTATCGTTTATTAGGCTATAGAATGCCGACTTTTCCACTACCTGTCTATTAGCATCTCCATCAAACAAACACTCGTTAAATACTTAGGTAATTGATTTCTACGCAAATTCCCGTTGATATTTCATTCTGCTATTTTCTCTCCCGCTTCTGTTCACGTTATTGAGTGCAGACTACCTACTGTAGACTCGTCGAATATACGGACGGATTTTGGCTTCGTGCCAGCACTACTAATATTGTATTCCGTTGTTCACATCCCCTCTATCCTTTCGAGAATGTCTCCACTTCGCACAATATTAAAAGACATTTTGACGCGATCGTTGTAAAAGATTATTGTTATACGTTAAAATAAGGGGGAAAGTTCGTTTTTATTAACGGAACGCAGAATTTCGTACTACGGAGAAAGAAATAAAACGGTGTGACATCTGCTTGTTATTACACTGTAATAATTGTGAGGGTGAGGGAAACGGGACGAGTTTGTGGGTGAGGAATAGGAAAACGAGTTTTCATTAGTGTCTTGTACGAGTAGTTCATTTCTACTTGGTCTTCTATACCTACGTCAAACAGACCGTATTTCTTCATGGAGTGGTCAGTGTTTTGAGACTGGCGATTTCATCAAAATGTTGTCCCCAATGAAAATCTCATTTACAAATACATTTCTTTTTCATTTATCCTTTCGCAGGTCTGCTGGAAGAAATTTCTTAAGAAATAAGCAGTAGGTACCTGTACTCAATACTCTTAATGTCGTATCTGTTTGTGTTTTATTGTGTGTAATGAATAGTATAATAAATACATTGATTGTTCCGAGCAATGCTTGTAAAAGCTATCTTTCACATAATACTACCTACCTACTTGTGTGAATTGGCACCTTAGCCAATAGTAGTGCTATTGGTTCCGAAATAAAACTAACAGGTACTATCTTATCGTGCAAACGATATGCTTCTATTTTTATTGCTTATCTAATCACTGATGTTTAAACGAATATGTAATCGACATTCAAGTAACGAATTATTATCCCATAATTGTACATTATAGATTACATTAATACGTCAGTACAATATAACCACCCTCCTTTTGTTCATTACTCGGCCGAGCAATTTGGTCTCGCCCGGTAATATCCCGCGTCGTGATGCATTGTCAATCCTGTCACCCCCAGGCGACGCACGCTCGTTGCTAAGCATCCTAATACTAGAGTAAAGTGATCTCATCATTATAATTTTCGGTGAAACTCACACAACCCCTCTTGGATAAGCATCGACTACATCCAGACCACTGATGTCTATGATTCAGACCCAAATTTTTGATAAGCCAACAAAATCCAGAACGCGAGGTATTTTTGAACTTATCGTCTATACCTATGTCTAATTATACTCATCAACAAAAAAGACATTTTCTAGGAACGCTTCCATGATGTAAATTTATCCCGGTTGGATTATTAATTAAAGCATTGAATATAGTGGGATAAGTAGCTAACCAATAACTAGACAACAGGGGAGACGGGATTACGACGAACTAGTCAAAGCAAAAAACTAAAAGCCCGGCTTTATCCGACGCTTTGCTTTGCATAGCGTTTTGAATCATCCAGTATTATGTATGAACGAAATAGAAAAAAAGAATAACATTTATTTGGCATTAGTTCATGAAATAACAGTAGCAGCACGCACGCAGCACACGCATACGTCTATGCTCTAACGTCAATACATATTTTTATGATGATGTTTGTTGAGATTTCGTTGGGGTGCCTCTGAAACGTAAAAATATCACCTATCTTTGAAACTATCGCCTAACATCATAACCTTTTACGTTTTACCTACCTCTTACCTCCTTTTACCTTTATTGTGGACGCACGACCGTTCGTCCGACCAATTTTGTCCAAGATTCGGTTAGTCGCGCAAAAAATCGTGGTTGTATATTACCTATAGGTAGCGTAGTGCGCGAGGTTCCAAAAAAATATCACACGGCGATCTGGTTCAAAACATTCAGCCAGTCTAAAGGTAAATTCACGTTAGTTCCATGAAATAGATGATGCTTTTAACTACTCACGACATTTCGTGGAAATATCGGAAAACACAAAATTCCTGGATTTATTCCCTGTAGGCATAGAGCAACACGGTCCGCTGGTGGCCCGTGTTGCTCTATGCCTGTAGGTATCCAATTTCTGTCCAATTCTAAGAAAATGTGCTTTGAGATTAGATGTCCTATGTTGTTAGCACATGAAATTTTAATATTTCCAAAAACCCTTTTTCACGATCTGGAACTTCGGACAGAGTCGTAAATCTTCGGAGCCTTACCAGCTACAACTGCAATCTCGCCTAAGTTTTGACACTAGCAAATAGAGATTTTATAACTTCATGTGAATATATTCGACGTCTAGTCTGTATATATGCATAACGAAGGTTCATGGAATTGATTTGGACGTAAATTTAAAGGTAATGAGGATGTTTCGTAATTGACTAACAACATCGCTGAAGAGCAACATGTGATTCGGTAGACTTGGTCTTTGCTGTGGAATTAGACTTTAGATAGGTAATATTGCTAAGTATTACATTCTTGTTTTCCACCAAAATGGCTTCAAATAACCCATACGAGTCCCACTTAACCTCCATAACTCTTCGTACAATGTTTAAATGATTTATATTCGTTACAATCACTGTTTAATTTGAATATGCGGGCACCTAATTCGTGTGCACATGTGCCTAATCATATGCACTTAACTGATATTTATTTATAAGTTAACGATAGTGAGGATTTTATCTGCTGTTAGGATGAGGCTATATGTCTTGAGGTAGTTGCGCTTTCTATCACTGATTTTACTTTCCTGCTTGTGTATAAGTAGTGTTTTTATCTCACGAAGCGACACGTGCTTTACTTGTGTTAACCAAGTGTAGGTACAAACACGCTGTGAATAAGTGCGTGAAGACGAGTAGGTAGCGTCAGCACATAACACACAAACGCACATACACACACTTCCGACTTCGCCATTGTCTCGAACGGTACCGGAAGCTCCTGCGCTAACACACACATTCACAGCTTGTGTATACACTTGGTAACCACATGTAAAGCGCATCACTTCGTCAAATAAAAATGCTGCAGTAGCAATAGCGAATTAACTATCCGATAGGATTATTTTACTTCAGCACAAAAACTCTCTAGCTATCATTTCGAACTACCTAGGTATAAAGTTCTCGTCTGCTTTTAATTCATGGCTTCTAAACAAGATAGTTCGCGCATTTGTAAATGTGGTTTATTTATGTGTAGTAACTACATACCGCTTTAGTCTCACGTCGACCAGTATCTCATCTGATGATAAGCGATATTGCGGTCGACAATGGTGCACGCTTGCCTAAAAGTTACTCGAAACTTGAAGACTTACCTACTGTCATCAGGCAAAGAAACACAGACCCTGTGGGGAGTTCTCCTTAGCGATATGTATTACTTACAATATGAACTATGTTGCTAAAACGCTTTTCGTGTGTGAGTAGAATTATCATCCATATAGCAGCAGCAAATCGCCGTATGTCTGGTTGTCTTATGATGGAAAGTTGGAAAGAGCTTTCAGAAATAAAAGTGCAACTGCGGTGATGTTCAAGGCTCTGAAGCCTTAGTTTTCTCGAGCATATATTAGGGTTACATTATATTAGGGTTGTACCCTTCCCGTTGACCAAAGTATCGTTGTTCTCGTTAAGATAGCAATGATAAATTGGCTGCTTGAGAAGCTTAGTGTTTGGGTGGTTTATTGTCTACTTATTGTCAAGTCTCTGGTTCTGTGCCATCTTCTAGCTGTTTTTCAATCCGTGGCCAGTGTTTTTTTTTTTTTTTTTGTGTTGTGTGATTATTGCGGAAATATGTTAAGATAGCATTTTATAGAAAATGTTTCTAATAAAGAGATACGTTGTTGTTCCGCCTCAATTAAGTACTTACCTAGATACGTAAATAGAATACGTAAGTAGGTACTCATGTCCATCCATACTCATAATGTCCAACACCACTTCCATTAACTCGATCAATACTGGCTATCAACACGATTGATCCCATCAACACACCTCACCTGCGTTGATAGGGATTATCGTTAATTATTCGCGTTAATTGCAACGCGGCTTCCGATCAACGCTAATTGGCGTCTGTGCTTCCGAGACTCGGTCCGCCCATGGCGCGATTACGACCATCAAACTTGCCATCAACCTTTTAATAACAAACATCCCAAAATCAACCTTAAGGCATCCACTTAAGGGCCATGTTACCGATTTAGGTAAAGTTGTAGGTCGGAACAGGCGCGCGGGGGTGGAGTGAGACGAAGCGGGGGTGGAGTTCCTCTCCCTTCGCCCCGCCCGCCCCGCGCGTCGGCCAATCACCGCGCGACAACCGAACGACCTCACCTTGCCCACACGTCCCAGCGGATCCTTTTTATTTTTTTAACGATTATGTCTTTGTTTGGTTTCTGACTTTGTAGTTTAAATTGACTGTAGAGTTGGGTGTTTATTAGTATTGTTGAATACAATATAAGCTTTTGTTTGAGAATGTTTTTGATCTTTTTTTACTATGGTTCTTGAAAATAACTTGACGTTTTAGGATAAGTTGATAGTATCGGTATTATTCGTCATCAATATTTTTTGTTAATTGTAGATAAAAAAGTAGATAAGTATCTTCATAATATGTAGGTTTTTGTGTCCCTCAAATAGATGTCGCAATACACCAATGAATGATTACTTTACACTTATTGCATAGGTAAGCTGCTGTTATAAAATAAAATTGACCGAACTATAATCATGTATACATATAGGAGTTTTGCTTCCATTATTCTTTAGTTCTTCCAACAAATTACAAACAGTTATCAAATAATTCAAAAAACGGACACAAAAACGATATTAAAAAGTTTTATTCCCACTGAACGCCGCTGCAAAGTCAGCGCTTGCTGTACAGCTTTCACTCACCCTCCGTCTGCAAAACCAATAAGACGCGAGGGTCTGAAATCCCCGCTTCAATTGTGAAACGCCCTAAACACCAAACGGTATAAACGATTTAGTACCGTATTTCTATGTGGCTTAAGTGTAATTTGAAGTGCCGTGTTTAATCAAATTAAGTGCCTGAGGTGAAAGGCTGGTAATAAAATATGCTATTTCATATTGGGGAATGTCCTCAAGCGTGGTGTTATAGTAAAGCCACAGATGTTTTTGTCGGACGTCAAAAGTTTTGAAGAAATAACTTTATTATTATTGTAGGTAGGTAGTACTTAGTCTTGCTGCTATTAGTAGATATTGACTTTTTGCTTAAGGGGGAAGTGCTAAGGTAGCCCGCGAAATTCAAATTTTCTTACGATTTTTGCGATTTCCAGCTCAGTGTCTAGGTGTATGTTGATTAAAGCATGATACGCGACCGTAACAAATATGTATTTATAGAATTAGTAATACAATTCCTTAAGTTAGTATAATCCTGAAATGTTAAGATTTTATAAAAAAAATCATTCAATAGACTTACTTACTTGGTCTTAGAGAGTTGTATTGATGACTTTAATGATTAGGTATAATTCTGTAAACTCATATTTGTTACGGTCGCGAATCATATTTCAATCAACGTACCTACTACAACCTAATACTGATCTGCAAATTGCAAAAAACGTAAGAAAATTTGAATTTCGCGGGCAACCCTGGCGCTTTCACCTTAAAGCAAATTACCTATAGGTACAGTAATAGGTAGGTAACCTTTTGTAGTTTTTTTTTTGTTGGGTGCCTTTTGATGATAAATAAACTTCACAGATAGGTAATAAATATTTGGTGACTAACCCCTGCCTCCTCCTACTTTTAATGGGACAATCATAAACTTCTACTTAAGGCGACTATAACCGACTTTTAATGATTTTAAACTGAAGATCACGTCTAAACTTAGAGCATTAATTAATGCTCTAAGCGTCTAAACGAGTAGTGTTAATGATTTGTAAAAAATATAATATATAATTGTGTTAAATTAGAGCATTTTCTTAATAACTTAATATAATATGTGTTTATTGTAGATTATGTTTAAATATTACATATCAAATTAATTTGTAAAGTTATGTCTAACGCGGATAAAAATCTGAGAATCACGCAAAAACTATCAAGCGTATTTTTATGAAACCTTCACCATCTGCATCTTAATTAATCGTTCCAACGACAAACATCTATCTACACACTTCAATTAGATACCTATAGGTATTTCATACGATAATTAGATACGATAGGTACGCTTTAACTCAGGAATATTAAAACTAATTAATGAAGTAGTAAATCATCACTAGGTACAATAAGGACTTCGTATCTTCCGTAACATGTCCAAGGCTGGACATAAACCTCACCGTCTTTTATAACTTAAGCCAGATTGTGTTAACGCAATAAGTAATGCAAGTTGCACCGTCTAAACAGTGTTTACCTAGAGTCTAGACACACCCGATTCCGACTCGAAACAGTAGTAATCTTGACTATTTTTGTTACTGTATACAGGGTGTAAGGGACAGCCCTCCGCAGACTCATGGGGTGAATTCAGTATACCATTACTAAGATGACCGGTACATGAAATTATTTCAGGAACGTTAAGGGAATCCAATAAATCTGATTTGTTCTATTACCTCACACGCAATGTATCGTTACCGTGGCAAAACGCGCGTAGCGAACGGCAGCGCAGCGAGCCTTCGGCCGCAGAGTATTTCAACATCCATTGCTGATTTTTTTATTTTAGCTGTTTTATTTGCATAAATGGAGTGCTGCGTACAGAGAATGTAATTTTACATTGAAATAAAGGTAACTGAAAAAACGATTAAAAAAATGAAAATTTTCCTGAGAATATTTCCGGTGTAATAATGATTCAAATTAAGGAGCTGAATGCACCCTGTCAGTTTGCGGAGGGCTGTCCCTTACACCCTGTATAATAAATGTTCTTTGGCCCGCGTAAATGTTGTAAGTATGCAAGGCAAGAAATGACATGCATCGTGCAATACGGTGTTAGTAACTTTGCGCATTTAGCTCGTGCGTGGCCGTAATCTTGACCACAGAAGCTCCGACCAAGAAACTTACTGGCCGGGTCGGCCAAACTGCAAGTGTTGACGAAAGAAAACGATAAAGAACCATTTGTAATCACTTTAACGTACAAACAACAGGACGCATTCCCTTCCTTTCTTCGCCTAACACAGCTCACGTGTTGGGTTAAAGAAGCATACGTAGTTCGTATTTAAAAGTAGGTACTCGATAGCTTCTTTAGCACAACCCCGTACAAGTGTTGGCATGAAGAAGCATTTTGTAACGCACACATCATTTTGCATCAGCATTTTGTACACGCGTAGCTACAAAAGAGTCGTATTCTAGCCAAAATGTCAAATAATACAGGATGGCAAAAAAAAAATGCTTTTCCATACATTTTGACCGCATAGGTTTTTTTGATAACCGACGAAATATTTCTACGCTAGGAGTTCTTGAATCGTATGCTGAATTAATGGTTATAGTTTGCGCGTCGATGTATGCCACTCTGTATAGTGTATATTAGGACACCGAGATCAGTAGGCACCTATACGATTTATAAATAATGCCCTGGATAAATGCAGGTTCGTCGGAAACTGGCCTCCAAAATAAACTTCCAGCCTTTCTGTGTTGAAAAGGCCTTTGGTCATGCGCAGTAGAGCCACCACATAGATACCGGAATCTGTCAGTACAGCTGATCATACAGTACAGATTAAACCAATAAACCGCGTTTTATGTAAATTGTTGTTATTGTTTCTTTTCATTCATGACCAGGTAAGTTTTAGTGCTTGGCTTAAATAATATATCAATACAAGTGTCAAGTGAATATTTACCCTAAAAATAAAGCACGTTATACCGACGTGATAACCAGGTGATAAGTAGTAGGGAAACAATGAATACATTTTGCGTGTTTAAAACCGTAATCAGGTCAGCGTAATCTTATATTTACGGTCTTCGTCGATAAATTAACGGATTTATGATTAAAACGACACTTCATTTTTAATGTTTTATTTAATTTTGGATTAAACATATTGATTCAATGATTTTTATATCCATTTATTTGCAACTAGGTTTACCAGCTACCATCGTCCTGACATGTCCGGACTTTACGACTTAAGGCGAAAGCGCCAGGGTAGCCCGCGAAATTCAAATTTTCTTACGTTTTTTGCAATTTGCAGCTCAGTGTCTGGGCGTATGTTGATTAAAGTATCGATTCGCGACCGTAACAAATATGGATTTACAGAATTATAATCAGTAATACAGCTCCTTAAGTTAATACAATCCTCAAATGTTATGATTTCATGAAAGTCATTCAATAGGATTACTTGGTCCTAGGTCGGTATTACAGAAGGAAACTCAAGCATTGATAGGTATTCGTTGGCAGAGGTGTAGGTACCTATAGTACACCCACAGGGGGCGAGCCTATTACCATCAACTGGGCACGAATCCAGACTCCGGGCTGCTACTGAGTAATTCTACATAGATGAAAAAACCCAATAACACTGCCCGACCCAGGAATCGAACCCAGGACCTCATGCTCAGCAGTAGTGCTTGCGACCACTAGACCAACGAGGCAGTTTTCACAAGATGTGAAATCTATCATTGACCACGAAGGCAGTACACAGGATAGCTGTTCTATTATTATGTTATTCTATGCTAACAGTGCTATTGTTCAAATTTCAACAACAACACAATGGCTACCTTGTTGATGACAGTGGCTAGCCATGCCTAAGGTTTCTTTTAACCCCAATACGTATGTATACCATGCGAGAAACGAACATCTATACCTTCACCGAGGACTATTCTTGCTTGCAGCGCTCGGCCGTTATAGTAACGCTTGCTAACAGATGTGGTCATCGTGTTTCGTTTTCAAATTGGTCAGACGTAAGTTTCCTCGATAGGGTACACCAACAAGAAGGTCGCCTACAAGGTTGTTTTAAGGCGCGTGATCAAAATCGGAACTAACGCCGCCATTAAAAATTCACAAAAGCCCTCCCCCCCCTAATGTCATTTAGGCGCCAAAAGGTTCTTGTAGCACTTACGAAGTCTGACAATTTTGCTTACAATATTAGGTACTTCAATAAACGTGTGATTGTACCTACCTACTATTCAGGACTGACACAATAACGCTGATTTACTAATACAGGGTGTCCGGTTTCGGACTAGCGAGAATTAAGGGTGAGGTACAGACCATTTGGTCGAGTAAACTTCAATACCTACTCGACCAAATGTATGGGACAACTGATAATTTTTTTTCGATTGCGATGTTGGCCCCCTGGTAGTTATTCAGTTTGATGGTCTGTACCTCACCCTTAATTTTCGCTAATCCGAAACCGGACATTCTGTATACTTAATTGGGTTCGTATGGTTACTTACATTTTAATATTTCTAATCTTATGAAGAACAGAACAAAGTAGGTCAATTAAATAAATCGTAAACGAAAACAGCCTGATGCGTAGACAATACAAATCTATTAGGCTCGATTTGAGTCTCGATTCAGCTGTTTAGATTGATTACCGTTCTCGAATAAGAACGATGCTCAAGTACTGATTCTATACATAAACAGTGATCGACTGATTGACGATCAAACTGGACTTGAGGAACGTTCTGTAATACGGACCTTAGAGAGTCGTATTGATGATTTTAATGATTATAATTATGTAAATACATAACTGTTACGGTCGCGAATCCTATTTAAATCATCATCAACCTAATACTGGCCGGCAAATTGCAAAAAACGTAAGAAAATTTGTATTTCGCGGGCTACCCTGACGCTTTCGCCTTAAGGAAATTTCTTTAAGGGCCGATTTTGCAATCCTCAGTTAAAGAATCGGATAACATTATTTTATTCCATAGATAGCATGATTCTGTATTTGTCAATAGTCAGATAGCCAGTATCTGACGATTAAAGCAGAGGCTTCAGTACAGACTGAGGAATAAAGTTAACGAATCCCTTCAAGCCTCAGTTAGTACCTTATTCCAGGGAATGAATAATGTTTTGACGTTTTTTTGTTTTTGTTTGGAGTTTTATTGTTTGCCATCTGATCTATACAACTTCTATCTGGGGAAAGTCATCATCATGGGGGAAGTCATTTGTTAGGTTCTCGTACTTTATTTTTAATGTTTTTGCCGTTACGTTACAGCAGATTCACTCGATGCAGCATTGAAGTATTTGCAATTTAACTCCAAGCCTCTCCAAGCGGCATGTTTTTCTCTGTTGGTCACAGCGTCGGTTTTTTTTTTCTCGTCAAAATGTCAAACATACGTTTTGTTTCTATTATTGTCACGTTATAGGTACACGGTATCTGTGCATTTCGCTTGCACATAGATAGTGTGAAGTTGGTTAGCAAAAACCACAGATAATTCAGTTATTATACGACTGAAAAATCTAAAAAAATAAAAAAGTTAGGTAAATGTATGTAAGTACTGAAAAAGAAAGATTAAAAAGTTATTGTCTGACTTTTCAAATTTCAAAATGGTAACCTTAGTTGCAACAGTTTTTTTTTCGTTCTCGCAACACAGCTCCGCCACGCTTTCTTCGTATCGCCTTCTCTTCTCCAGTGTGGCAATAGCCTTAAGTAGTTACCTTCCTTATTTCTTTTGTATAAGATTTCATACCAAGTTCTTTATTTTTTTTTTTTTACAAAACTGAAACTGTAACTGCAAGACGTGGCAATTTGCTGTCGATAGTTTTTCTAAGTAGGTACTTAACTAAGTAAGAATCGAATGGAAATCTCGAATACGGACATAGTTAGGTATTTTATAGCTCATTTACCTATACCATAACTTATTGCTTCTGATTTGATCTTATCTCAATTCTGTTCCAAATTCGTGATAAGTAGATATTTGAAATGTTGGTAGAGTCTACACCTCATCACTGACCGCATGATATCGCTGGCCATCTCTTTTCCTGTGCACAATAAACCGCTCGATGATAATATTGGTGTAGCCTTTAGCTGCTTTGTGCATGTGATTGTGAGCGCAGGGCTCGCGAGCTAACGGTGCCTATATGTGCGGGCAGCGCGCAGTAAGGGCGCAACCCGCCAGATAGCGCGACAGCTGGCGGGCAGGTGCGCCCCAAATGAACTGCGATACACTCACACTTCGCACGCTTTCTCGTACACAACTCTTTTTAAAACATTACTATGCCCGCACTTGCTCCGAATTATGTTTTATCACGAGCTCCCCGTCCAAACTCGTGTCTATCTATATCCCGTCTCAATTCTAAACAGCGACGAGCACACGATGGTGCAACTAAATATCCGTTTTCGCCGTAATATTATCATCGACTAAAATCTGCAAGGCTATGTGCAACCCTCCCGTCGTTGTGCACGCCACCGGCAGTCGTGCCACGTCAGCGAGCGGACACACACCGCCGCTATACGTTTTTATAAATGGATTAAAGTTTTTAACAGTCTCCCGTTCTCTCTTTTCAGAATAAAGTGGAGTACTACGTGAAATGGAAAGGGTGGAAGCCGAAGCACAACACGTGGGAGCCGGAGGAAAACATCCTGGACCCGCGACTCATTCAGAGCTTCGAGCGCGGCGATGAGGTGCGGCGGCAGGGCAGGAAGCGCGAGCGCGAACACTCGCCCGCCGAACGCGCGCGCAGCCCCTCCGACGAGCGCCAACCGCCGCCCGGCAAGCGCAAGGCCGAGGTGCTGTCCCGCGAGTCAGGCAAGATCGGCGTCACCATAACCATGAGCCCGCCCGCCGCCAAGCGCCACTCGCATGACTCCTCCAAGCTCAACGGTGGCCGAACCACACACTCCACGCACTCGACGCACTCGACGCACTCTACGCACTCGACGCACTCTACGCACTCGACACACGCGGCGCACGCAGCGCAGCCCCCGCCGCCGGCAGCGCCGCCCGGCGGGGCTGCCGCGCCTGCCTCACCTGCCGCGGAAGCAGCCGCGCCTAGGACGGGCCCCAGACGAGCGCCGCATTCCCCGGAAGAGGCTGATGCTCATACTCCTCCTGAACGTGAGCGACGCACCGAGACCCAACAGACTGCGACGGCCCCTGCGGAGCCCAAGGGAGCGCAGCCACCACCACCACCCGCGCCGCAGCCCGCGGACGAGGAGGACTCGTGGGGCGAGGCGCCGGTGTCGGTGCCGGCGCCACCGCCGCCCCCGGCCCCGCGGCGAGGCGCCGCCTACTGGATGGCGCGCTCGCCCGTCGCCGACCAGATCTTTATCACCGACGTCACCGTCAACCTGCAGACGGTCACGATACGCGAGTGTCGCACCGAGAAGGGTTTCTTCAGGGCGCGCGAGCACCGGCCGCTCGACGTCACGTAGGATGTGCGTTTGTGGACTTTGTCGGACTTGTACAGTTATAGGTAGCTATTATTTATTTAGTTACTACGAATGTTAAACCCGAATGAAGAAGTGAAATTAGGAGTCCTTGTAGGCCTAATAATGTAAACGACACTAATGTAGTGCTGAACTATCTACTCGCTTTGGGATTGTTGCGATGCGAATATTGTATGTAAGTACCTATAATAATAGATGGAAATTTTCTATTGACAAAGCTACAGGGAAAGGACTTGAAAGGGACATGTTTATCATAATCTCGTCCCACTGTCTAGGTCTAGGTCCCTAGGCTGTACAGTTTCCCTGTGACTTTTGAAACAAATTTTACAAATAAATAAAATTATAATGACCACCAGATGTAACAATTTAAATAGACAAATTGTTGTCAATTGTTAAAAATAGAGACTTCTATATTTTATAATGTTGAATTTATTGATGACTGGGTGTGTACCTCCAAGTAGATAATGAATAAAAGATGATGATTAAAAAAATATACCTAATTTAAAAACCACTAATACCTTCTGTATACCTTCCATTATTAATTAAGAAGTCTGCCTGTGTATATACCCAAATGTAAGAAACTATTGTTTTATCCAGTGTACCTTTATGAAAAATAGGTTGCTTGTTTGTAATTTTCAATTGAATCTCGGATGAAATCATCAAGTGAAGTCAAATGTATT
Source organism: Fissipunctia ypsillon (assembly GCA_947568875.1). NCBI lineage: Eukaryota > Metazoa > Arthropoda > Insecta > Lepidoptera > Noctuidae > Fissipunctia > Fissipunctia ypsillon. The sequence goes on from OX387654.1 coordinate 8,309,433, forward strand.
GCTATAGTCTTATCTATACTCTAACATTAATTTAATTTAACTCTACCTTTGTAAATTATTCCCTAGTTTTGTTTTTTCTTTTTATTGTTGTTGTTATTTATGTGAACTTAATTTAATGTTAAATAATTTTTCATTCACAATTTTATCCCAGTCTAGGAATTTTATTTCATTTTTTTTTTGTTGTAACAATACTAGCAATATATTTTAAACACTTGCAACACAGTGCATTACTATAGGGTATTTTAATAACAGTCAGTGTTGCAAGTGTAAAACATCTGTAAAGTAGGTAAAAAAAACAACTTCAGACTTAGTCTTGTGTTAATTTATGTTACTATAATAATGATAATATTGGTTTATAATATGAACTGATAGTTTTTCTGTAGGTATCTACGTATTTCTGTAGTCCTGTGTTAATAAGTATTTTTTTAATACTTATAATTTTAAGATCACAAGATTCCGAACGCTTTTTGTGTTCCTCTTATTGTTATTTGGTTCCTTTTATAATTAAATGATAATATTATTGTCTGGAATGGATGTGGATGGAGTCTCCTATTATTTGAGTTTAATGTATATTTTACTTAATGCATTTGTACGTGGATATGGTGGTTTATGTAAATATTGTAAATATAATTTTAGAGAACCTGTTTTATAATGTGATAGTCTTTCACATAATAGTCTGTAAATAAATGAGAATGAATTAGAGGCAGTCTTTTATTTTTCTGAGTGGATGATGTGATCTTTGTTTAAACGCTTCGATCACAACCGGTCTTATTTCAATTTAGGATTAAATTAATGTTTTTTTAGAGGGATTTTATCCTTATGATTGTCCCTATCAATTGGTACCATAAAAATACTGGGGTCAATTTTTCGTATTTGAGTTAGTTTGATTCCCGGATCAGCCAAGCGACTTTTCAAAAATGTTTAAATGCAGTTTTATTAACCTTTGAAAAAATCGAATGCTTTTGAGTAAAACTTAGTAGCGTCATTATTTAGGGTACTTCCCCTCCAGGACCCACTTTAATTTCCATCCTGTATACGAGCATAATTAAAAAAGTCTTAAAGTAGTCTGTCAAATTAAAATTAATTTGTTTGAGATTATTTGTGACAAATTGTAGGTTGTAGGGTTTATGGTTCTAACCACTTTAACTTCCCAGGCAGGCATGCAGTTAACTGTGCTGCCGTTCTTTAACTAGAAAGCCGTTAACCCTGAAATGGTCAATTTTTACTTTTTAATAGAAAGTGATTGAGTTTGTGTTGAGTTGAAGTTGAATTGAGTTTTTTTAATAGAAAGTGAGGAGCTCGTGGCTAAGTAATAACAGCCGCACGGGTCGCTCCATCAGGTTAAGCTACGCTTGCCGGGGTTGGTTCGTGGATGGGTGACCATCTTTACATACCGAGACTCCTCCGTGCCTCGGAAAGCACGTTAAGCCGATGGTCCCGGCTGTCATTCGTGGATATTTGACAGTCGTTACGGGTCGTCAGAAGCCCGAAAGACTGACAACCAGTCTTACCAAGAGGTATCGTATTGCCCAGGTACTGGGTTGTGGAGGTCAGATAGGCAGTCGCTCCATGTAAAATACTGGTATTCAGCTGCATCCGGTTAGACTGGAAGCTGACCCCAACATAGTTGGGAAAAGGCTAGGCAGATGATGAATAGAAAGTGATTGAGTTCAAAATTCTCTCATCTTCCTGTCTAAGAAACATTTTTACAATATAAATAGTTCCAGACATATGAACATTTTGTACGCTGTTAAGGATTCTTTAGGATTAACCGAAAGAAATATCAATTAATGTGTCCAACAATCATTAACCTAAATATCATAGTTTTTAAGAAACAACGATTGCCGCGTTTTTTGCCATTTTCTCGGAAAATACTTTCTGGGCTTAACGGCCTTAACGGTTCTAGTTAAAGGACGGCAGTATATGCAATTATTTCAACACCACTGCTTCTAAAACGGTGACAGATTTTGATACAGAAAACATTGCGAAGGAATCTGCACGCCCTTCAACCTAAATTTCTAAGACATGTGACACCCACCAACCCGCACTCGGGCCCACGGTATATGTTACGGATTTACGGTCCACCTCGTTTCACAAAGTGGAAACCCGAACTCCTACAGTCAGCTGTGACTGTGAGGAGCTGATTATGTTATGTATGTATGAAAGCTTCATAAGTATATTTTAACCTACTGACCGCTTGGTTTTACATCAATTGCCGTGCCCCCAGCGCCCAGCTCAAAACGAATCATCGATTTGTCGATTTATCTCAATATCTGATCGTGCAATTAAAAAAACAAAAAACCAACATAGGTTCTCAGTCGTATAAATAAGATTGAGGCGGCACCAAAACATTCGTCGTATTAATCCGACTGGGCGGTCAATAGATGCAGAAGCAACTGTTTGAGGTTAGGTCACAATAATTTGTGCCCCAGTGGGTGGACAACGATAATAATTTTTAAAAGTGGTTTCGCTGTCCCCCAGTGGTGGCCAAACAAGTGGTTGACATCGGGAATATACATTTTTAAAGGGCCTATCTAACGACACCCCACTCACACTATGGGATAGACGAGAAAAAGTAAAGTCATCCCCACTTTACGTGTAGGGGAGGTACCCTAAAATTTTTTTTTTCAAGATTTTATTTTACCACTTTGTCGGCGTTCTTAAATACAAATATACAATCGAACACTGAAATATTATTTTTTCAAATCTTAAATACACTATACAATTACTAACATAATAATAATAATATGTACAAGTATATAAAAAAGGGAGGGGGTAAATAATCAGAGGGCATCAAAAAATTCATCCGCATCGCTGTCAACAGGAAAAGTGCCCAGAAGGCTGGCAGCATTGCCACGTTGTATAGCAATGCTGATTCTTTGGCCAAAAAATAGGCCAGCCCTCTGGTCACGTGTGGAGTCGACCAACCGCCTGGTGATGTCTCGAAAAACTAAGTGGGCACTCGGACCCCATGGCCCAAGTGTTTCAACCCCAAACGGCTCGAACATATAAATCCCAATAAGACTGGAGTATTTGCGCCGTTTGAGGTTTTCCGCACCCGCAGCAGCCGCTCCAGCACAGCCTGCCGTGCTAGGAAGATGGGATGGCGCAAGGGTGTCGACACACGTTGCATCCCACACCAAAGGCCTACCTACCTTCCAAGGCATTATGGTCATTCCGTCTGGTCTCTTTCCATCGTCGCGTGCTAAGCCATTGGGTTCTAAAACAGCTGGCACCCCGGCGGTGACAAGAGCACGACGGATGATGTCATTGATGCTGGCATGCCGTGCTATCCGGCCTGCGCTCTTACTGCAGGATAGGCCATGTTGTCCGAGGCAGTCGACACTGACACCGCATTGGCAGCGATGCGGAGCCACGCAGGGAGCGCCCAGACGCAGACAAGTAGCGAGCCGGAAGGTGGTGTCACCCAGCATGGTGCCTATGTTGGGTGACGGTAGCGCCTGAAGCCAGAGGCCCGACTCCCACTCCCCCACAGCCAGCAGGCGGGCACGCTCAGCAGTATTGGTGGTCGTATTAATTAGATTATTCCGTACCAACCTGCAGAGCGGTTCATCCCACTGCCTCTGGGAAGATAGGTTCAAGGGCCGATCTGTATCCGGGCAAGCCACTTTCCAGGCGTTCACTGCGTCAGTCAAACACGGCACTTCTGAGTCAACCAAGGAGGGGGCTAAAATTTTCTCGGTCAACTTTTCCGTGCTGTGGACAGAGGACAGGAACGCCGGTAAGCTAATACTGGTAATTTTGCGGACGCCGAGGCCACCAAAACGGATGGGTAGTGTGGCTTGCAGCCACGCTCGGTCGTCCAGGGCCACATTTAAAATGGATGTTAGTGTGCTGCGAATAATTTGGTCAATTTTGTCCAAGAGGTTTGGCTGCTTCCATAAAGGGGAAGAACGTAGAAAGTAAATAAAATTTGGGCCAAAACAACAGTATCTAATCAGGGTGAATGCCGAATGTAAATTAATTTTGAAGAGTCTGTCCGAAATGTCGTTGAAGTTTTTGATTTTTTCGTTGATAAATGGAGAAAAGCTGTCTTCTAAAATTGGGGAACCTAGGAGGTGCAGTGAACTTTTTTCTAAAATTTTGATTTGTGGGGCTATTGCATTAAATTTTTCTAGAGTCAGTTGTCTGTCGGTAATGTCAGAAAGGTAAATTTCACACTTTGATGGGTTAAGGTCCAAGCCAATAGATTTAAATTCCTTTGTCGGCGTGAATAATGTTTAGGTGTGTTCCAAATTACAGCTTTCTAGTACTAAAGAGTCTCTGAGCTAAGCCGCGGACAGACAGACGGACATGGCGAAACTATAAGGGTTCCTTATTGACTACGGAACCTTAAAAACGTAGTAAAAGATTCTTTGTTGGCATCTAGATTCTAGCATCAGTTGCCTTACTGCCTACCCTGCTTTCTACCACTAAGGATCTGAAGAATGATAGCAATTCTAAAAAAAGATCTTTGTTATTTTTTTTGTTGTTGTAAAAGTGCAGTTTTGGTAGAACTTCATAAATTCTGATATAAAAGAACAGCAAAAGCTTGTAACCCTAAGGCATTAGCGTTCCGTTCTAGATATTTATGTTATAAGACATTATATTATGACATATTCCAATAGTGTGAGAGATAGATAGAGCATTATGGTGAAAATCTAAAATGTTACCGCTACGAATAGTCGCGCTGTCGCGCATAATTTTGACAGTCTATATTGAATTATTGACGTTTGGCTTGGCTTCGACTCCGCGTCCGACTGGTACAGTGAACACAGTTTAGTGAATAATCTAACGATTGGTCGCTAATTCTATACTGTTTATGTTTTAACTCGAGCGCAGCTATACAAATCGGGCGATGGAGTGGTCGAAAGATAGAACACTGAAGTTGATTGAGTTGTTACAAGTGAACGCAAGCCTATGGAACCCGTCTTTATGTGAGACTAGGCGAGACAAACAAAAGCGGCGAGAAGAGTTGCGGATGATTTCGGATTTATTAGGGATATCGGTGCCGGACGCTACCAAGAAGATACAGCATCTTCGCACACAATACAACCGGGAATCGGCGCGGGAAGCACGCGCTTATGCCGAAGAACCCAATGACCGATATGTCAGTAACTGGTACGCGTTCGAGTATCTACACTTCTTGAAATACTCCAGCAAACCGTACAGGGTTTTACAATCGGTAAGGGCCACAGCATAAAACCACTTATTAGAAGAACATTAAGTATCTATTTTATTGGTTTAGTTCTTCATTTCAGTACATTAAAAAAAAACAATTATTAACATACTTAACTTGGAACATTTCAGGAGGAAAATACAGAAATAGTTGTTCTGCCTTCACATTCAGACAATGCAGTGAGTGACTGCAAACTCGCCAGTCTATCACCACCTCCCAAAATCTCCAGAATAGAGCTGCCTCCACCAGCCATCAAACCTGAACTCAGCTACCCCACAATACCTAGACCCAGAGATGAATTCTCAGTGTTTGGGGAATACATAGCCAATGAGCTGCGCTCATTGAAAGGGGAGAAGAACCTACTAGTTGCGAAAAAGAAAATACAAGATATCATATTTGAAGTGAAGATGGGAATGATAAGTGAACCGAGGGCTGAGCAACAGACATTAGCAACTGTGTTTGCAAACACTACACAACCACACAACACTACTTTGCACAGTAGCAAGTTATATTCAACCCCAATAATGACTACAACTACACATATAGAACCATTGTCAGCCTCCCACACTCCACCTACTACGGGCATCAGTGAAATAATCATCAATGGTGCATGTCACTACTCGGACTTTAAAGTTGACACTCAATAGCAGTGTCATCCACTTCCAGGTGAGGAAGTGGATAAGAATGAAGGATATACTATAAGTAATTAATTATTAACAGGCCTAATAATGGCCAGTTTTGCCAACAGAATCATAATAGGTATGAAAAGACACTTTTTGGGCTTTTTAAGCCGAAGATGATGGTAGCCCACAAAATTCAAATTTTCTTATGTTTTTTGCAATTTGCAGGTCAGTATTATGCTGTTTGTTGATTAAAATATGATTTGCGACCTTAACAAATATGTGTTTACAGAAATATAATCATTAAAGTCATCAATACAACTCTCTAAGACCAAATAATCCTATTGAATTTGATTTCATGAAATCTTGGCATTTGAGGATTATACTAACTTAAAAGGAGTTGTATTACTGATTCTAATGATTGATCTGTAAATACAAATTTGTTACGGTCACAAATCATACTTTAATCAACATACACCCAGACACTGAGCTGCAATTTCCAAAAATCATAAGAAAATTTTAATTTCGCGGGCTACCTTAGCACTTCCCCCTTAAAACAGCTGAGAATCCAGTAAAATAGAAAAAATAAATGGTATTTATGATAACTGGCATAGTATGTAATTAAATTAAGTATAATTTGTGAGTGTCCAAGCAAAAAGGGTCCAGTTCTCTGCATTTAATTTCCAAGATATACACAGTTTTGGAAAGTTGGGGGAAAAAATTGTATTTCTCAATTCTAATTGATTATTAATTAATTCTCAATTATCTACAAGTTCATATAGTAAATGACTTTTATTATATTTATAAGTACCAGAAAATGTACTAAGTACCAAAAATCAAACTTTGAATATGCTTTTTCTAAAATCAAGTTTTTTCAGTTTCAACTTCAAATGTCTGATATGTGCCAGTTTTAGAATATTTGTTTAATCCTTTATTATCAATTGACTATTCTAGATACCGAATCTGGTCTTAACTCGATACCCCACTACTGGACCCTTTTTGCTTGGACGCCCAAATTTAATGAGTAAGCTAGTTTTATGAAATTACTGTAGAAAAATTAAGTTTTTACTATGAAGTATATAAAACTTTTTGATAGACATGTCACAAACAATGCAATGGCAAATATTATTTACTTACTTTTAATTTATTCAAAATATTCTTTTGATATTATTATATGTGCCAATATTTACAACCATATAAAAAAAAATCTGCTGTACCTACTATGGTAATTTTTGTAATTTTATTTTATTCAACTGGTACCATACTTCATTCATTATTATATAATTTTAATAGTTTTTTTTTAGCATTGTTCCTCTCAAACAGAGCACCTACCATCTAATCTCTTTACCACCCTTGGTTGACTGGTAGAGAATGCCTACGGCATTAAGTCCGCCTTTGTACTTTTTTGAGTGTGAAAAGTTTAAATAAATAAATACTTAAATAAGGTCTGAAAACATCCTTGTTAACGCTTTCAAGGACACTGAAGGAGACAATAGGTTTTATTGTTGTCTTTATGGGTTTACTTTACTATCCTTGAAAGCATTAAACTGAATGCAATTTCAGACTGTTTCTAGTCATGCTTTATTATTGCTTTCTCATTTGCAAAATCGTTTTAGGTTTCTTTTATCAGAAGTTGATTGCAATAACTTTTGACAAGAGCAAACTTACTTATTTTTGATTCGACTTTTCATCATGCAAATAATATTTTTATTATTTCATAGTGAACAGCTACAGTATTTGTGTATTATCTATGTTTATGATTCGCGTGTGAAATTTCCAAAAATCCTTCCTTAGTGTCCATTAAGGAAGAATTTTTGACAATTTGATGCATTTTATGTTGTAAGCACCCATGCTTACAGCTTAAAAGGCATCAACTGCCAAAATTTCAAGTTTGTAGCCCCAGCACTTTAGGCTCTGCGTTGATGAATCAGTCAGAACAAATAATTATTTTAATATAATAAATATATTCCATAATGTAGGTAGGTATGTATAATTTTATTTGTATTGTTTTACGTAACATGCCTGTATTCCTCGAAGCGCAAGGCAAAATTGTATTTATCGAAATATATTTCTTCAGTTACGTTTTAAGTCCCATGTCACTAGGGGCGAGCCTATTATTCTATTAATTAATTATCAGTATTGAAACTCTGATCTCAACGAAATATTTGTTACATAATGTGAGTATAAAATAAATTTCATTAAAATGTAGTAAAACTTAGGTATATTTTGTTTCATTTCAGGAAATATATTCAATGGGTTGTGTCCTACAACAATACGAATATAGTGCTTAGTAGGTACTCTTTACGTCTTTCGATCTAACGTAGTTTGTTTAATTTGGTTGGTTTACCCACGGTTTACCCATTGATACACGATATAGCGCAACAGCCATTGTCTATTGCGAATACGTTCATACGAGGAGGGATCAAAAAGTAGTGAGAACGACATACTCCTTGGTAAGAAAAAACAATAAATACTGGCAGGCATAGCTCAGATACATATTTGTAAGATAAAGAAAAAAATCTTCGATTCTCTTGTTTTTTTCTGAATGTAGTCATTTGTTTGCTTCGTGTCGGAACGTGTTCTCGAAAATGGAGAAAAACGAAGTGCGAGCCGTTATTAAATACCTCTGTTTGAAAAAGTTAACGACGCAAGAGATTCATTGCGATTTGGAGGCAACATTAGGAGAGTCTGCTCCGCCGTATTCCACTGTCGCAAGGTGGGCTTCTCAATTTCGAGTAGGGAGAACGAGCACGGAAGACGAACATCGTTGCGGCCGTCCCCTTATTCACCAGATCTGGCGCCTAGCTATTTTTATCTGTTCCCCAAATTGAAAGAATACCTACTTAAGGGGAAACAGGTACGAAGACGATAACGAGGTGATGGATGCTGTGAAGAGCTTTTTGCGGGACCAAGACAAAACTTTTTTTTTGAAAGGTATTGAAAGCCTTGGAAAAGCGCTGGACTCGGTGTGTAGAGAGACTCGGAGACTATGTAGAAAAATAAATTATTATGTTATCAATAGTCATTACATTCTATCTCATTCTCACTACTTTTTGATCCCTCCTCGTATTTATGGCTCCTACAAACAGACGCGACACAAAGGCACCGCTTGTCGCGTGACGAGCGGTGTCTTTGTGTCGCGCCTGTTTGTAGGAGCCTTTAGACGTCAGTAAATTATATTTTATCACCATTACTGTTTATGTTAGGTACCGGTTTACAAAAGGCTCCGACTAAATCTTTGAGGTGCCGAAATTTCTAAGAAAGATACCTGAGGTCGTAAACGGTCTTAATTGACTCGAACACGTGTGACATTACTCTTGGATTGCATTGTCTTTAGGAATGTTGGCCCCAGTTACTAAACACACTAGGCACCTCTTGGTATTATCAGTCGTAAACCAATAAATAAATAATTAAAAATATTAAAAAGTATTGTGTTGTTTTCTCTTTCTTGACTCCACGTTTCGAAAAAAATGCTTGGTCCCTTGAGTTTCGTTACGAAGAGTTTACACTGTAGTTTTATTTATAACTAGCTGTGCCCACAGAACACTAATACTCCTGGCGGAGGCTGTGTTAGATACACAATATACTAAAATAACAGCCACATTTTAATAAAACCCTCGTCCCCTACCCGTCGGCCGTCGCGTTGAATCGCCCGCCCGCGCTATTACTTCGTTTTCGCCTAGTGTTTATTCTTTTTTCTTTTTGCTCGGCTCCTGATGGTCGTAGCGTGATGTTAAATAGCCTATATCTATCCTCGAGAATTGTGCTACCAAATGCAAAAAGAATTTTTCAAATTCGACCTTTTATTCATAATTTCATGGGTTTAATGTTTTTTTTTTGCGCGGAACCCTAATTATTTTTCTGAAATAAAAGTAGCCTACGTTACCCGCCGTAACATCCGCTGTCTGCCAGTGAAAGTCCCGTCAAAATCGGTTCAGCTGTTTCGGAGATAAGCCGGAACAAACAAACAGACAAAAATTGTAAAAATTGTTTTTTTGTTAAGAACCGTATGTTGTCCCCGTTGAGCGAAAAGTCGCCAAATCTAAAAAGAAGAGTTAGAAGTTTTTAAATCTTATCTCAAAACAGGGTTTTACGACTTAACGACTTTTCGCTCTACGGGGACGATAATATACTTTCTTAAGCATTTAGTAAAAAGTCGTTATTTTGACATTACAAACAGACACTTCAATTTTATTTATTAATTTAGATCTATAGAAAATATGTAAAAAGTTTATGTGCTTGGTAACAAAATTCTGTAATTTGCCGCGTAATACGTTATTTGCGGGGCATCACTGAACTTCGCCGTCATTCGCCCCAGCACCAGTGTTAATAATATGATGCTCTGTGCCAGGGCCAGTGTTCATTTAACTGTGGTCTGGCGCGCTAGTGGCGACTGTCGAGATAAAACTAATTGGTACAATAATCAATCACCATTGTATTTTTAGGAGGAAAATGGATTGATGGTATACACCTACCTAGTTGCAGAAGTTGAAAACTAAATTCGAGTAAGGTATACTTATTTTTACTCTATTTATTTTGATCCCTATATAAAGTAAGTAGGTATGTACCGACGTAACTTAACTGTGTGTAACATTAGGTACATATCGATAAGCCCCCCGGCATCCCGTGTGTACGCTATACCTACTAGCTCGGGAGACATAATTATTATCTCCAATGGCATATTTTTCAATTACCTATCGAAATTGTTTTTTCATGTTATTGTTAGGTAAATATTGGGTATAGAAGTTTCTTCATCCTTTTCACTGCAGAAAACACCTGTCCGGCGTTGGCGTACCTATTTTAAGCCGAGTAAGCCATTTGTAAGCGCATAATACGCGCCTCACCTCGCTATCATTTAATTAAATAATACCTAAATTGGTTTGTTAAAAGAGTTCATAAAAACCCATAATTCTGTTTAGAGACGTTACGTTGTTGCCCAGAGAAATAAAGAATAAGTACCTAAAATAATTTCACTGGACTCCATGCAAGCCAAGTACGAAGATCTGACTGAATGGTCCTGTCTAATGCCCGACTCTCAGGACTCTCAGGTTGGCCTGACCTTTCACTTTATTGACCAACGTATTCCAATTGTATTCTTAGTTACGCAAAAATCGTGTATGACGGGATTGTTCCTCTTAAAAAGTTCCACAAAAAAGTCCGCGATAGCATGTCTATCTTTTAAGGTTGGCTCACTATATCATTTTTAATGGTAATGAAATTTGTTATAAAATAATGCATTAATTGCGAAGGCGTTTTCATAAACATGGTATTAATCCTGATTAAGTATATGTAAATTCCTTTTTGAATTATTCAATTCGGACCTTTCGTTTAGAAATTACGACGGGTATAAAAATGCTTAAAGTAAGAAAAATGCGCTTAGTCTATTAGTTACCTACATAATATTTTATTTTTATTGACTGTTTGAACGCGCTAATCTCTGTCACTAGCAGTCGGATTTGAAAAATTCTTTTTGCATTATAAAGTCGAATTCTTGAGGAAGGCTATAGGGTATGTAATATTACGCTAGGACCCTTAGAAGCCGAGCAAAAAAAAAAGGAAGAACGAGCGCTAAGCGAAAACGAGGTAGGTAACAGCGCGGGCAGGCGATACGATGCGACGGGGTGGGTCGGGGAAACAAGAAATTTTACGCGGACGAAGTCGCGGGTGGAAGCTAGTAATAAATAAGGAGGACTTATCATTGTAGACTCCGTCATCCGTGTCTCGATCTGTCTGGTCTGTCAGTCAGTCACATATTATTATTTATACCTACTCTGGTCAGTCAGATTGTCAGTGTCAGTACCGTCTGTCAGTCGTGTCGTCGGTGTTCTGCAGTTTGTGAGTTTGTGCACTGTATTCAAAGAATATACTGACTGTATTATCCACAGAGTACTATTTTATATATATGTATTATCTATGGTGCACTGACAGACAGCTGACAGCTGCTAGCTCTTTTCTATACTTACCCATCTAATGTAAAATTGTTTTGTTTACAGAATGATGAGATTATTATTAATATCAGTATTCATCTGCTTCGCGAATGCTAAGATAGGAGAAAGTATTATCGAAGTCCATAATGATATTGAAGTGGATATCAGTGTAGATAAGAGATATAGACCCGTCTGGAGTGACCTGGACACCCGGCCGTTGCCCGAGTGGTATGATAGAGCTAAAATAGGTATATTCCTGCACTGGGGCGTGTACTCCGTGCCTAGTTTCGGCTCAGAATGGTTCTGGGCAAACTGGAAAGGTACTTTTCATTCAGACAAAATTAAATAAAAGTGTTAGTGTTCTGTCTGTAGTATGGTATCTAAAATTTTTACTTACCCTTACCTATTTTCCAGCAAGTGACAACAACCAGAAATACATAGACTTCATGAAAAAGAACTACCCACCAGGCTTCACATACCAGGAGTTTGCTCCCATGTTCACAGCTGAGTTTTTTGATCCTGCATCTTGGGCACAACTATTTGCAAATGCTGGAGCAAAGTATATCATTAAATCTTGATACCTATTTCAAGTGCTGCTGCTGCAAAAACTTAAAATCATAATTCAATTAAAACTAAAATTTGTTTCAGATATATCGTCCTAACAAGTAAACATCATGAGGGTTTCACTCTATTCCCATCCAAGCGTTCATTCAGTTGGAATTCAGTTGATGTGGGGCCAAGACGGGACCTGGTAGGTGAACTTGCCGCTGCAGTCAGGAACGCAAGCTTAAAGTTTGGTGTTTACCATTCCTTGTACGAGTGGTACAATCCCATTTATAATCAGGACAGATGCAACAAGTTTCATACACAAACCTACACTGATACTAAGTTGTGGCCTGACATTAAACAGCTAGTTAATGATTACAAGCCATCAGTGATTTGGTCTGATGGCGACTGGGAAGCTCATGATGACTATTGGAGGTCTACAGATCTGTTAGCATGGTTGTACAATGACAGCCCAGTTAAAAATGAAGTGGTTGTCAATGATAGATGGGGTATTGACATCCCTGGGCATCATGGAGACTTCTATAATCATGCTGATAGATTCAATCCTGGTTAGTGTTATTGATGATTATTGGAAAACATTATAATATTAGTTTATAACATTGCTTCGTTATTGATTAACACAAAGAAAAAACAAGTGAGGATTAGTCTAGTCTCTTATTGTTTACATTCAGTGAGCAAGTCTGGTGATTGTTTATTGCTTTCCTACTTTTTTTTATTAGCCCTTATTGTCCCACTGCTGGGCAAAGGCCTCCCTACTCTCTTTCCACTTCTCTCTGTTCAAAGCTGCAAGGACCAATCTTTATTAAAGGAGTCCAGCTCATCCCGCCATCTCCGTCTGGGCCTGCCGCGATGCCGGGACCCACTGGGTCGTAAGTTTGGCCCATTGATCGTCTGATATGCAGCAGACGTGTCCAGCCCAATTCCATTTAAGCGTGGCAGCTTTCCGAGTGACATCAGTTTTTGCAGAATGGATTGTTGTATTTTTAACCCGGTCCTTTCCTACTGTGTGAAAAAAGTATCTTATTATGCATTAAATCGTTATTTTGAAAAAAAAAAGACAATATTGCAAATCTTTATTTTATTTTCAGGTATACTACTAGATCATAAATGGGAAAATGCTTTCACTATTGATGGCAAATCATGGGGGTACAGAAGGGATATGCACATAAGTGAATTATTGTCTTTTGATGAACTGCTTTACCAAATTGTATCTACAGTCAGTTGTGGAGGTAACTTTAGTTTCATATTCCAATTTTTTTTTACTTGTAGATACTTAACCATAGGATGATTACTTAAGGCCTGTGTTCACCAACATTCGAACCATCGGTTAGGTATTTAAACAGTTGGTTTACTTATATCAAATATACTAAGGAGAGAACTGATTAAATATCTAAGCAGCCATTTTAAATGTGGGTGAACTCCGCCCTAAGAATTTCGAATTTTAATTGCCACTGCCTTTTTCAGGTAACGCCCTCATTAACGTGGGACCAACTAAAGAGGGTACAATAATACCGGTATTTCAAGAACGCTTGGTAATGCTCGGAAAATGGTTGTCAATAAACGGCGAGGCCATATACAACAGCTCTCCCTGGCATTCTCAGAACGATACTGGAAATGGCAAAGTTTGGTACACTTGTAATAAGGCGACGTACAATGCTACTCATCCTACCCACCCACCGAGCGTCAACGATAAAATAACCGCAATCTATGCTATTGTGCTCCAGTGGCCAGAGAAGAGTGTGCTCACTCTTAAAGACATAACACCTTATTTGCACAGTGGCACTTATCAAGTCGATATGTTGGGCAATAAAGGACAGTACTTGACTGTAAGTATTTATTTGTGATACAAGCATATTGTGTGTATCTGTAAACACTTGGCTAATCTATTTGGATCATTAACCTTAGCTCAAATACTGTCTCTTATCACGTTTTATTTATTTCAGTGGAAGATAACTAATGGGGAGGTCGCAATACAGCTGCCACATGAAACAACCACTAAATCTAAACATGCTTGGACACTGAGGTTTACTTTGAAATAAATTAGATCATTACTGTATTATTGCTTTTTATTTTAGTATTTTAAAGTGATGGGAATCTTTACCCTATTATTAATATTATAGAACTCACTTTACCCAGGAAATTAAGAAATCATAAGTATAACGTCAAACAAGTGTATTTAATAAAACTTTTATAATATTCAAATATTATCGCTACTTACATGGACATGGTTAACCTTAAGTATTAAAATAAAATATGTTCAACGTTTTGTGCTTGAAAGTACTTACTTTGTAAAACTGATGACATTAATTAAAAGTAGGTTTACATAATACGTAAGTTTAAATACATAGAGAAAAACAAATCAGTTGAATACAGCAATTTCGTGAAACGATGTTGACTTACTGGTCCATAACAAGTCTGCGTTCTCTGTATTTAACGAGTTCTTAAAAAGTTAGTTAAAGAATTTTGATCAGGTACCAATTCTGGCAAAGCAAAATCGGATACGTCTAAAATCTGAGCAAGCTTGTTAAGACTCCGCTCAATTCCGGTTGTTCCCGGTCAGATAATAGTCGTAATATTTGACGACTTTTATCGAAAGCAGTTTTAAAATACATAGAGAATTGATACGTTCCCTTTACGTCAGTCTTAAAGGCTATTGTTCTGCAAGGATACTGATGTTTACGCTTAGTATTCCCTTTACATCAAATTTGGAAAGGTACAGCCAAAACAAAAAAGAAAGATTCCGATGAACTGAGAACCTCCTCCTTTTTTGAAGTCGGTTAAAAATAAAAGGCTCGCAATTTTACTAAAAATCACATTTTCATCCGACTGTTCATATACCTAACAAAATACATGTTGGTCATACTGACATAATAAATTATGCCTATTCATAGTGTCTAATAGCTGTGGTACTAGTAATATTTCATCTTAATACTTGCATAGAGGTATTAATAACAAAATATGTTAAGTACCTACTTTGAATAAATCATTAAATGTATATAAATTTTTTTTCTGATTGTACTTGTGGCACTCGACGGACGTAAAGGGAATAAAAGCGAGGAAGAAATCATTGCTCGACGCAGAGGGATTACAAGCGAGGAAGAAATCATTGCTCGACGCAGAGGGATCACAAGCGAGATGACTCTCAGCGCTCGACGTAGAGCGTCTCGACGTAAAGGGAACATACCGAGAATTTAAGGCAATTAACATTTTCAACTTGCTGGACAATGATTTAAAGGAAATGTGTACCTATTATTAAAAGAATTTGCTGTACAGTCCGGTAACAAAAGTGCGAAGTATTAATTAAGATACCTATTCTAAATGATCCAACAAAGCATTGGAAAATAAAATGTGAAGTCGAACTACTCCCTTCTGCAATAGAATGCCTAAAAGCTTTTATGTATATAATTATATCTAAAGTTCGTTACATTATTCATTAAATTGTGGCTTACAAAAATAAATGATAATATACACATGCTTATGAAGATATTGCTTATTTAGCCTATATAAATATATTTATTTCATAATCTGAAAACATTACAATTTAAGCAATGTATTTAGATTCATTCCATTTGCCTGATTAGTCACAGATTAGTCTGTGCTTCTACAAGTTAGTGAAGGGACCAGGCAAAGTCCAGTTAAAAATAAAAATATATAAGTAGTTCATAATTCTGTTTATGTTATATTGACTACTACTAGCTGAGCACTTCGTTCGGGTGGATATCGGAAAACAACAACCCTATTTGAATCTGATTTTTTTCACAATTTCAAGTGTTTTAATTTATTTACGCGGGACCGTAATTCTTTTTCTAAAATAAATAGTAGCCTAAGTTACTCCTTATAACATCAGCTATCTGCCAGTGAAAGTCCCGTCAAAATCGGTCCAGCCGTTTCGGGGATTAGCCGGAACAAACAGACAGACAGACGAAAATAAAATAAAAAATGTTATTTTGTTATAAGTATCGTATATACTTTCATATTATGCATTTTGTAAAAAGCTGTTATTTTGACATTACAAACAGGCACTTCAATTTTATTTATTTGTATAAATTAAATAGAAGTGTCTATTTGCAGATGAAATAATTACGATAAGTACGGTACGTAGAACAAAAAATCAATTTTTAAAATTTTTGTCTGTCTGTCTGTTTGTTCCGGCTAATCTCCGAAACGGCTGGAGCGATTTTGACAGGACTTTCACTGGCAGATAGCTGATTTTATAACGAGTAACTAAGGCTACTTTTATTTTAGAAAAATAATTAGGGTTCCGCGCAAAAAAAATAAAACGCTAATCTCTGCAACTCCCAGTCGGATTTGAAAAATTCTTTTTGCATTTAGTAGCCCAATTCTCGAGGATGGTTATAGCCTATTTAACACTATGACCACTATTAAAGCTATGACCTTTGGAGCCAAGCAAAAAGAAAAAAAGTGAGAAAGAACGCTAAGCGATAACGAAGTAATAGCGCGGGCGGGCGATGCAACGCGTCGGGGGACGAGGTAGTTTTATGAAAATGTGGCTGTTATTTTAGTATAATGTGTATCTTCCTACTTCACGCGAACGAAGTCGCGGGCACAGCTAGTTCGTATATAAGTAGACAATTTCGTTGGAAGCATAGGCTAGATACTTCCGTAAGCAATTCTGTAGGCATTACAATGTTCGCTTTCCCTACAATTTGTTAATTTTCTTTTTTAAATATTTTATCCTTTATAAACAGTTTACTTGGTTAAACAATATCTCTCCTTAAGACGAAAGCGCATTTTTTTTTTTGCAATTTGTAGGCCAATATCAGGTTGTATGTTGATGAAAATTTGAACTTCAAGGGCTGCCTTAGCGCATCCCCCTTAAGGGGAAAACGCTAAGATAGCCCGGAAAATTCAAATTTTCTTACGTTTTGCAGTTTTCAGCTCAGTGTCTGGGTGTATGTTGATAGTATGATTCGCGACCGTAACAATTATGTAGGTATTTACAGAATTATAATCATAAGAATCAGTAATACAATTCCTTCAGTTAATATAATCCTGAAATTTTAAGATTTCATGAAATAGTCATTCAATAGCGTTACTTGGTCTTAGAGAGTTTGATTGATAACTTTAATAATTATAATTCTGTAAATACATATTTGTTACGGTCTCGAATCATATTTTAATCAACATACAACCTAATACTGACCTGCAAATTGCAAAAAACGTAAGAAAAATTTAATTTCGCGGGCTACCCTGGCGCTATCGCTTCAAAGACGAAATGTTTGGAATCAATATGTTATGATATTCATTCAAAACACTTCTATACCGAATTTATTGCTATTTTCAAGCCTAGCAAATGCCTTATTTCGACCATTATAGCCACCACATTATTCTGTGAAGCACCATTTACTGAAGCAGTTAACCAATGTCTATGTACCATCGCAGACATTTGCGGTGAACTATTTTGTAACCTTATTACCATAGTAATATGGTCGAAAACTGGTTCACCGCAAATGACCGCGATGGTAAAATACGCAGTTATGTACATAATTCATTTATTTTACTGAAAAATACATTAAACCTCTATACATAAATATCAGGTATATTTTTTTGTTTTCTTATTTTTGCTTTAAAAGCTTATGAAAATAAAGTATTTATTTAGAAGCGAAGCTAACATCTAAAAAGTAAATGGTATTAATATTAATGTTATATACACAGAAAATGCTATTTTGTACTAATCCTAGTGTTTATATTTAAAGAACTCTGTTTAAATACACTTTACCTACATAGATTAGGTACAAAGGTTAACTATTAATGTTACAGGCTAACTTAGAAAATAATATGGCTATGTATACTCAAAATAAACTACTATTGGACTGATAGATGAGATTAACTTATGCTCTGCGGAAATAGAAACGAGAATTTGTTTTAGAAAACCATTTTTGTTGTTGTTTGTTAGTAAATATTTTATGTAAAAAAATAAAACAACAAAGCATTTGTTGTTCTAGTGTTGTTTCTACTGCTTCGTTCATATCGATACATAGGCGACGCTCAGTGTAACTATAAAATGCAAGCATAACTTATAATTATAATAATTATACAGTGTGTCCCTGGATAAAGTGCACAAACGAAAATGGGTGAAACTAGACCATAATTTATCGACAAAAAAATTGTTTTTTTTTAAATATTTGTATTATTAATATTGATGGTTTAATTTTTTATCACCTACGATAGAACCTTTTTCTTAAAAAAAATATATCTTTTGAAACATTACGAGTACCTATTTCGTTGAAATAAAAATAGTGATGATGGCTAAGATCACATGATGCTTAGCAAATAAAAAACACGGCATAAAAACAGTTACAAAAAAAAAAAAAAATTAAGAAAAAGGGTCTGTCGTAGGTGATAAAAAATTAAACCATCAATATTAATAATACAATTTTTTTTTTCCAATTTTTTGTCGATAAATTATGGTCTAGTTTCACCCATTTTCGTTTGTGCACTTTATCCAGGGACACACTGTATTTTCGAGCCGTTTGGGGTTGAAACCCTCGGGGTCCGAGTGCTCATGGTTTGTTCAACGAAATCTCCAAACGGCTGGTTGACACTTCTCGTGACCGTGACGTGCCATACCAACGTCGCAATGCCGCCAGTCTCTTGGGTACATTACCAGTCGACAGCGATGTGGAGGAATTTTTCGACGCCATATTTTTGTTAGGTTATTATATTTTAATAGTTGGTTAGTTAATTTATTTTTTAGAAGAAGTTTATTATAGCATAACTTATGAAGTTATGCTTGGATTTTATTATAGTTCCACATTAATTACTTATTACCAATTACTTAGTTTTGGTTTATTTGTCTGTTGATAAATAAACCAGTAACAATGTTATCTTTGTCAATATTATGGTAGGTACTTTATTTATCTTGGAATGTTCAATCAAATGTTTGACTTGAGAAACTCTTACCACACATAGCTGCTGATGTTATTTAAAAGTTTCATTACCAATAACAAGCATAATTTTTATTTAGTTCTTTACAAAGGGGGCTCTAAAATGTATGCTACAGCTACATTGGTCTTTGGAAGATTCGTTAAAATATCTACATCAATTTTAGGTCTAAACTTTAAAAGAGCTTATTGTACCTCCCCTGTATATTTGGTGCAACCTAGACATTTAAATATACTTCTGCATACGTCTCCTTTTTCCATTTTGATTTTAATATCAATTTTGGATAAAAATAATACCTAAAAATCGAAACAATTCATTCCAGTACCTAGACTTATAATACATACTTACGCGCTATATACAATGTTTATATAGAAATAAGCGAGATAAAGTAAACTCGTGGCACATAGCAGGTTTGGTGAATACATACATTCTAACACATACTAAGGCCGTCATTTGTTTTTCAAATCGCGGCTGTCTTTGTGCCACAAATATTTGAACAATGCCTGCTTAATGCTGGGACCGCACCTGCGTCTATCGTGACGAAGCTTCGCACAGTGATTCGATACACGCAGATGTGACCAACCATTATCGGCTATCGCCGCGACGGTTCGGACTGCGTAGCACTTATCCTCCGGGTAGCGGTACATCAAAGGGTTTTAGCGCGCTAATTAGCGTGGCGTGGTCACTAGCGTTGTTCATTTCGGCTGTTGTTTCCGGACTGCGTAGACGCTTCTGTCGTCTATGTCGTCGTCCATTGTCAAAACAATGCAGTGATTATCTTCTCTCTGGTCAAATGCCGTCTGGAACGGCCATGTTTTATTATTGCACGATAATTCGTTAAAATTATGAAGCCGCTAATGTGACCACCGCATTAGCATGATAACTTTTAGCGAGCAAAATATACAAAGCTTCGGCACGCATTGCTTTGTCACGATTAACGCAAGTGCAGGCCCAGCATAACTGAAATATCATTGGCAAAAAATAATTTAGAAAAAAGTAATATAACAGGCGTTGAAGTCGCGCGTCCACTTCGTTGGCATCGGAGCGTCGGCATTTCATTTTCCTTTGCTCAAATGGATTTGCTGATCTAATGAACGCAGCCAGGTCGAATTCAATACACTTTACAGTTTGCCGCGTGATTAGATCATGGCTCATGACTAGAGATCGGATAATCGGATGCATATTTACCTAAAGTTAATTTTTGCTAAGAAACTATGGAAGCGGCTTCTTAATATAAATCCCGGCATTCCAGAAAATCCCGGAATGCACAACTAATCAGATAGAAGATCTAATAAGATAGAATAAGAAGTCGTCCATGCTATAGAAACGACTTCTTAAACATGTGGTTTTATTTATTTAGAAAATACCGAGGCACCGGGATCACATAGCTTGAAATTCATTTTTAACCCCCGATGCAAATATACGTGTATGTAGGGTGTAAGAGGAAGGGTAGTGCGTGTCGATTCTATATTCAAAAAGTACTAAATTTATGAATTCCTGAATCGCGAAATTTTTACGATCGAAACAAAAGTGCATTCCATATTAGCCAACGCCTCAACTTTAGGTAAATATGCATCCGAATATCCGATCTCTGCTCATGGCTCATGATTGGTCCAATCGAATTCGATAAATTTTAACATAATGCACGAACAGCAGGCATTCTTCAAAATACATTTAACAGACACCACGGAAACACTTAAACCCAAAACCAAAACAGGTTCATCAACATACCTTTAAAGCAGGGTCTACATGCTTATCCCTAGCAACCCGGCTATCTCCATCAGCTATGAAATCGATTGAAGTCTGTCCCTCTGTCTCAGGAGTTCTAACTCTGGTAAAATAGACACCTTCTCATTGAAGAACTCTTCAAGAGCAGGTTGGGAGAGCATGGTGGCAAGGAACTGCTCCAACGTGATGGACCAGACGCCGTCCGGTTCTGTTTCTTTGGATGGAGACGGTTTTTGGCTTTCTTGTTCCGGTTCTGTTGCGTTGCCATTGGGGTCCAACTGGTAAGCAAAATGGGACGTAAGTATTAAAAATGTGCAAATTCGGATGATAAATTGGTAAATTTGGACAGAATGTCCAAAATGATGTGAACACCAACAAAGAAAAACTATTTCTCAATTGGATAAATGGAATTTTGAATTACTCCTTGTGTCATTAACTTAAATTCGAATGCTTTTAAAATTGAAACTACTCGTTTTGGTCATAATATTTACTTAGTTTTAAAAGTCTATTCATATCGATCGGTGATACCTACTAATTGTGCTTGTCGCAAAAATTTAAACCAAAATGCTATAGGATTGTGGCAGCCATCTACAATGCCATATGCGAACTACGCATCAAAGACCTGACGTCACACAAATCCTGCATCACGCAAGCAGAGTTTACCGCGCGACTGGCATATATACAACATCGCGACATCAACCGTCGGGTAGTAGCCCACCAGACACAACACCCGTCTGGTCGGAGGATCCTCCCTTTTCTATCGAGGGTGAGTGAACTTTACACCCTGTTCCTCTTGTTTTATTTCGATTAAAGAAATACGTTACGTCTACGTCGCGCGTTCGTGCTTAGTCCTCGTTTGTGCAGATCATTACTATGAACAGCTCATCATTTTAAATGTCCCGATATTTTTGACGCTAAATGCGACTGTAGTATTAACATATTTACCTGAGCTTCAGGCTGCTTAGCGGCGACAGCTAGGTACAGACTATCTTGTGAGATCTCGCGGTCCAGTAGCGGACGGTGATTTAGTTCACCCAGTTGAAGGAGAAGAGTACCTGAAGATTTAATAATATATTTTGTTATAAGGTTACAAATTAGTCGTATAAAGAAAGCTGGGAGAACATGGCGACATTCGCACAAATAATATGACATCTAGCTAACTCACTAACTTTGTTGCTGGTTCTGTTCTGATTAATTTATATGCATGTTCCAAGAAATTTTAACGAGTCTCGCCGACCCACTGTATGATCTGGCTTTCAGGAAAATTGCACTGGTTGAGAATAGAGTAAAATACTCAACAGCTGAGGCCCGATTCTGATGTAACGCGCATTGACGCACGTCAAAAGTAATTTACGCTAAATTTTGACGCGCGTTAACGCGCGCTCATGTGATCAGTTGTACGTAAGTACCATGATCTCTAGGCGCGCGATTCGAAAACGGGCTTCAAACGGGTTTCTTATATACCTACACATTGACATTAGTGAATGTTACAATGACATGAATAGTTACTCAGTAAAGTGTTATATTATTTTAATTACTGTGAATGTGAAGACTATGTGGGTCTTTGTATTTTTTTTCTTTTTTCTCTCTAAATTTTAATCATAGTCTGGCAGTTTGAGTAAATTATGCGGCCTACCCAAATGTCCTTTCTTTGGTATTGTTCGTCGAATCGTTGAGCTCCTTAAGTTTTAAGTTGAGCTGTACGATTACTGACAGATGCGTGCACTGACTCGACAGGTCCACTCAATCTGTGTGGTTCTTTCCTCAAAAGACCATTTCAGACACCAATCTACATGGTCTTCACATGATCTGACCAAGATTATATCTGGACTTTAAAAGAGACTGTGACCTCTGAGTTTATTTCGGCCTTTCTTCTCAGACTAGTCAGATAGGAAACGCCGGCCTCATCTAGTTTAAAAAAAATGTTTGTATAAACCTACTTAGAGAAATAAAATCATTTATCATTTATTTATCATAAAGTTTAGCCCTCTGAACATAGCCTTATACAACAGCTTTATAAACAGCGTGTTGTCTTTGCGTGAAGTCGTGTAAGTCGCTGTAGGAAGTGGTCGCGAGGCAAGACGGTGGGGGGGGGGGTCTAGTCTAATAAATGCTGATGATAACATAACATCACTCCTGTATTCCCCGAAGGGTTAAGTCCTATGTAATATTTCCCATTACTGTTGCTTCTGTTCTGTTCAATTCGGTTGCGCGTTGCAAGAAATCATGTTTCCAGTACTCCTCGAGCTTCATTGTCTCGGCGCTTTTCAGGTGATCGCCTCTGTTGATTCTGGATTTCAGGAGTTGAGAATAGTGTGGCTGGTCCTAAAAAATACTCACCAGCCAACACGACAGCTTCATAAACAGCGTGTTGTCTCTGCGTGAGGTCGTGTAGGACAGCCAGTAGCTGTAGGAAGTGGTCGCGAGGCAAAGGAGGTGCCGCGGGCACCACGCTCGGTGTGCTCGCCGCGCTCGCGAGGCCGGCTAGACCGCATGCGCGCACGCTTTCTGCACTTATGTAGGTGGTACTGCCTAGAATGAAAAACGAATAGGTTAAATTAAAAATTAACCTTTAATAAAACTCAACTATTTATATTCGACTGCTGGGAAAAGGCTCCATAGCCAAACAAATGAAGGGCATCTATGGTAAGAACCTGAGTTTCTTACAAAAAAAGGGGGCAGATTATACAACCAATTTTTAAATCTTTCCTAGTTTCTAAGCTGTAATAATCTATTTATTCTATGCAGTTCTCGGTCGTAAATATAAAAAGTAGTTATAGAAAAAGTCGGGTGGTCTCGTGAGACACCTGCTGGGAACAAAGTTCCTTATACTGTATATTATCTATTATGTATGTACAGAGCCATCTAGTAAAAGTTTTTAAAACGTATACTAGGTAGCTTTTTCGTTACGTGACGATTTCTACCAGTCAACTCCCCCCGCAAGCCGCGTTAAAAAACTTCGTTCCAAAAAAATCATCTTTGTATAGCATCTTCTCTACCACTCACACATGTGTAACAATCTCTTTCAAAAACTCTCGATGTGCCATATTTTAGGGCTGGGTACTGTAGCTTTCTGCCCTACCTATTTGGCTGTTCTCAGAATCACTCTTGTCCATTGATGCGCCGTCTCCGCAGACTTCACTTATAGAACGTTGGAGAGAACCCGGTTCTGGTGATGCAGGCTCTTCTTCTATACTGTAAGGAAACGTTCTTGTGATGAATTTTTAGCAAGTCGTAGGAAGAGATACATTCGGCAAGATTTTAGTAAACTCAAATCATCGGAGTGGCGAAAGAACTGAGTTTTATTAGAGAAGATATTTATTTACTTAAAATTTTATTTATACTTACTTTAAAATAGTCGCCTTTGATTCGATACATAACATTTGATTTAACCCTTATCAGCATCATTACCAAGCCATGGAATAATGCAGGATAGGGTAGTACTTTTTTTTTCGAAAGTTCGCTACATTAATAACCCTAACCTAGCGTTTCGAGTTCGAAACAAATGATTCAATTTGGGGTTTTACAAAAAACAAAAAAAAAAGTCTTTTTATTTTTCTCCGCAATCGAGCTCATGAATAATTTTCCTTGATTTAATTTCTCGCCCATGTTTCGTGCTTACCTATCAAAGAACGAAATAGCATCAGTAGCCAGTTCCTCCCCTGTGTCAGTAAAATGCGTTGGTATCAAATCTCGTCTCGGCAGTAGGGGTGGCGAGTGCGCGGCGTACAACGCTCGCAGTCGCCTCGCCGCGTCCGCGCGACAGCACAGCCCTAGTGCCACGCTTAGGCCGCGCGCGCTCACTAGGCCGTCGTCATCGTAGTCCATTAGCTGGAGTTAATAATAATAATTAACAAATAAAAACAATATTGTCCAGTCATGAGCTAGAAAAATAATACCTCCTCCTTTTTTGAAGTCGATTAAAAATGTAAAACATCGCCTAGACATCTTTTGACGTAAAAACCTTCGTGCCGTTGCACGGTGGCTGCAACCTTGTACGTGTTTACGGCGATTGTGAACTTTATTGGCTACTTACTGTCTATTTTAAAAACCGTCCATCTATCTACATTCATTTCATATCAAAATACTAAACTCTAAATATTGTTTCAATTTATTTGCTTGCTTCTATTGATGCTTACCTTAAACATTCTAGCGGTGATGGCTTCAGCGAAGTCTCCCTTGGCCCAGGGCGAGAGCGCGAAGTATAAAGTCTTGAACTGTGTGTAGTCCAATCTGTACGATTCATAGGGCGCCTCTAACCGCTCGCAAGGCACCCGCTTAGCCCATAAGAGCTCTTCGCGAATGGCGCTGAGTAACTCCTAGGAACAAAAAAGTAACATTATTATTTAAACTATACCCACTAGATATTCGAGGCAACTATTTTAGGAGTGTTACAAATAGATAATTTTGTTCAAAACTATGTCTGCAATTTTATTCACATAGGAGAAAGTTGTGACGATTTTTTTTTGTCCGTCACATAGATTATTAAAACACTTATTGTTTTCTTTTTTTACATTGAGTTAAAATGTGGCAAGACGTCACGTCTTGCTAGATTTTATACTGAGTTGTGACGTAGCGAGCCCCCACTCCCTAACTTTAATTCGTTTTATCTAAGTTATTTTTTATTAATATGATAAAGCAAAAAATACGCGTTTAATATATTTTTTTATCTGAATGACGGGCTAAATATATTTCTTTTTACCCAGGCATCATCCCTATTTGGAACAAAAACTATAGTTGGTCCTCACATGGCCACACCAAGGTTATGTCTGGACTTTAAAGAGACTGTTTGGTGTTTCTTCTCAGAGTAGTCGGATAGGAAACACCGACCTCATCTAGTTTTAAAACATCAATTTTTGACGTGTAAAAGTGTTTTTTGAACCAATTTACATGAATAAATATCATTTACTTAATTTGACTCAAGTTTTACACAAGTTAGACAACAAGGACATCTATTCTGACATACATTTTGTGTAGGACCATTTTGACATCTTTGTCTTATTTTCTTGGCTTTGTAAACGACCCATTACATTAATAATATATATCCAGTATACTAACCTGCAGCTCATTGAGTTCAAGCAGCTTATCCTGCTGCAGCGCTCGAAGCGTATTCTTCTCGAGACTGTCCTCAAGTTGCCTGACAACCCTCAAGCGGTGCTTTAGTCGTAAGTGCTCGATGTTTTCGCTTGAAACGCTGCCCCCGTATGAACGGTAGGACTGGTATATTAGTTCTTGGATTTTTATTGTCTGTAGAACAAAAAGAGTTTATATACTTTTGTTTCCAGCAAGTCTATGATAACAATTGACTTTGACTCCGACTTTATTTTGTAACAATAATCCGTAACAGGTTTTCAAGGTTCAATTATTGTGAGCATTGACGTGCGGTAATGCGCACGGCGGTTGTATTTTGCAAACCACTAACGGAAAGAGCAAGCGTTGCGCAATAGGCTCATCCCCTATGACTTGTAGCCCTGCGTTTACAACGAGGTATACATAACATTTAATCTACATATTGTGTCTACTGTTTTCGTTTACACCTAAAACACAAAACAAATAGTTAAAAATACATGACAGAAACAACGTCCATAATATGTGCGCAATATACTAAACGCCGGTCAAAACATTTCGTGTTTAAAAAAGTTTATACACGACATTTTTTGACAAGTCTTTTAAAATACTTGTCAAAAAAAAAATTACGACTTGTAGATAGGTGTATACGCGGGGTTTTTAAGTGTACTTCACACCTCCACAATCCTTCAGAGAACACAACCCTGATGGTAAATAATTTTAATCTTATGACGTCACTCGCCTTCTCAGCGGTCCGCGGTTCAGTAGACAGCGCCATAGCTTCCTCATTGTAGATGCCTTGGAGGTAATCGTTCAGGACTTGCATAGCCTGCCCATCTTCAGTGCATTTGAGGAGTATTTCTCGGTTTATATCTAGGATTGTGAGGGTCACCTAGTGAAAAGAAAAAGTGATAACAGATTTAGACATTGACAAAATATTTTTTAGTAATAGGTATTGATGACTAAACAAAAATTAAATTTGTTTGCCCGTCAGGTAGATTATTAAAAAATATTGTACACGTATTTTTCTTTTTTTACATAATCAACAGATTACGGCGATACATTGAGTTAAAATGTGGCATGACGTCACGCCTTGCTAGATTTTATACTGAATTGTGACGTAGCGAGCCCCCACTCGGAAACTTTAATACGTTTTATCTATGTATGTCTTGTCTAATATTTTTTTATGATCTGACTGACGGACTAAATAGAATTTCTTTTTTTTTACCCAGGCATCATCACTATAATTTCAAGCGGCAATTAAAAAACATATCAACGTATAATTGGAAAAGGAGCAAGACTATTATGCATGGGTGTTAAGGGAAGTTTAGATAAGCAACAAACTTGCAGAAGTTGACTTCCATAACAAATTATGAATACTTGCGGAAACCCACTTCTGCAAATTTTGTTGCTAACCAAAACTTCACTTTAAGGCGAAAATACACTTGCCTGTAGCTGGTGCAAAACTATGCAAGTAGCTGGCATGCCGTGTGCCATAACAACTTCTGATTGGTCAATGTCACAATGGCATACCAGCTACTTGCATAGTTTTGTTTTGTACAGGCATGTGTATTTTCGCCCTTAGAAACAAATGGCTTCTTAAGAACTGGCTGAAACATTGATCAATTCCAAAAAGTCCTAATAATCAAACAGTCAAAAATTTTTAAAATCACACCCTGATGAGCGGCAGAGCAGACGCTCTAAATATCCGCACCTTTTTTTTCTCAATGTGCCATATTGATAACCGTGCATTTCAACATTTCATAAAAAAAGTTGTCTAAAATAACAAACCTGAAATATAACTTTCGCGCCATCATAGAAAAAACAATCCATGACATTGACAGCGCACTCGTAAGGCATGACGCTGATGAAGAGCGTTAGGAACCAGGACAGGGAGATCATCTTCATCATGCCCAACTCGTCCAGTTTGGCGTGGAGTTCCGGTAGGTGACCTTCTGTTAATTCTTCTAGTACGCCTTGATCCACCTGGAAACCAACAAAAAAAAAAATTGAATGATAGACACAAGCGTGACGTCACATGGTGCTTATTTTATTATATTTAAAGTGCATGCAGAATTTTACATAAAGCAATTACTATAATGAACTCCAAAACGTAATTACTGAAGATCTCCAGAGCCTCAAGTTCACACTTTTAACGTTTTACATGGTGGCCTAAGGCAACGCCAAGACACGCGGCTGCGGCGGTCATAAGACGTGCGACTAGGACGATGAATATTCAGTATTTTGTTATTTCTAAACTTTTTAATGAATCTCGTGTTGTCTCGCTCTCACGTTTTATGCCCGCGCCTGCGCCGAACGTTGGCGTTAAGAGGGCTGTCGCATTTTGTCACCTCTCTCGCTCACATGGGGCCAAATTTTTAAGATGCTTTTTTTGAAAAATGTAATCAGTTGGCGAACTAATAAATAATACTAATTTAATAGATAATTATTATAAACACATTTATATTGTGTTATCTAATAAACTCAGCTCAATAATTATTATAATCCGTTTTTGACATGAGTTAAATAAATGCCACAATAAAAATGTGTTTTTAATAATTACCTATTAAATTAATATTATTTATTAGTTCGCCAATTAGGGAAGTTAAGGACCACTCGATCCGTATACTCTCAGACAGCATGGCTGTCCTGCAAGCGCTAAACAGTCACACAGTTGATTCTGGGCTAATATACGAGTGCCACCAGCGCCTTAACCAGGTGGGTAGCCATAATAACATAACCATTCAATGGATCAAGGGACACAGCGGTTCGTTAGGAAACGACGCAGCCGACGAACTTGCCAGGAGGGGGTCGAGCATGGCACCAGTGGGACCTGAACCCATCGTGCCACTCCCCTTCG
This sequence comes from Fissipunctia ypsillon, assembly GCA_947568875.1. Lineage (NCBI taxonomy): Eukaryota > Metazoa > Arthropoda > Insecta > Lepidoptera > Noctuidae > Fissipunctia > Fissipunctia ypsillon. The sequence goes on from OX387654.1 coordinate 8,338,287, forward strand.
GGTACATACGCACTCTGGTAAGGAAACGCACCAGAGAGCAACACCACAAGCAATGGTTAGAGCAGGGTGAGTGTAGGCAGGCCAAGGAAGCAGTCCCTGCAATTGATGGCCGCCTCACGAAGCGGCTTCTCCGGCTAAATAAACAGCAGCTGCGTATAGTTACAGCAGCCATAACTGGCCACGGGTCATTTAATAAACACCTCCTTGTCATAGGAGTCACAGACAGTCCACTGTGCAGGGCCTGCATGGAGGACGACGAGACAGCAGCTCATGTGCTACTAAACTGCCCGGTACTCGTCACATACAGGGCAAAGTACTTCGGTAACCCAGGTACCCTACGTGAGATTGTCAGTAACACCAAGGCGTTGCTGGCCTTCCTTGAGGAGCTGGGGTGGATCGAATAATCGATTTTCCCACCCATCACGCAAAATACGCGCATTGACGTGGAGTTGCGGACACCAGCCCGTATTACCTATTACCTATTAGTTCGCCAATTGATTACATTTCTCAAAAAAGCATACTTTCATTTAACATTCTTAATAATTTAGTTCCTTGTGAGCGGGAAAGGTGACAAAATACGACAGCCCTTTTAAGTATAATCCAAGAGCTCTCTCTACATGAGACAATACACCAACAAAAACATTTAAAAAATCTTACCAAAGCGCCAACCACTCTAGTATTATAATAATCAGGTAACAGAGTTTCGCATATTGTTGCCAGCAACCAGAAGGCTTGTTCTTCAGGGCAGTATACTAGCAACACCGATGCTACGATATTCATAGCTTGGCAGTAACCAATCTGAGGATTCTTTAGTGCGTACGCGCATAACACGCGGCGGAGCGCTGAGATTCCTGAAATAAGGTGAAAAAAATATACTTAGATGTAGTGAATAATTTAATGTTTACGTTTATTTAAAATGTTTGTTTCAGATTTTCCGGCAAAGCTAAGCTAATTTAAAGATATTTAACAGAAAAGTAAACGAACATGACGAATACTATCCACAACGGTAGAGCATCGTTTCCCAAAATACAAAAAGTACTTGTTGATACAAAATCGTTTTTTTTTTATCCTACTAATATTATGAATGTGAAAGTTTGTGAGATTTTTGGATATTTGTTACTCAATCACGCAAAAATGACTGAACGGATTTGGACGAAATTTTGCACACAGATAGCTTATAACCTGGATTAATACATATGATACTTTTATCCCGGTGAACCAACATCCACGCGGGCGAAGCCGCGGGAAAAAGCTAGTGTTTTATAAATTTTCAGTAGGAGTTTTAAAGTGTGTGTATTATTGTATGATTTCGTACCAAAAGGAACTAAACAGACCTATGTTTACAGAATTTGGAACTCTGTAAACATGATTTGACGATAAGCCCTGCAGTTATAAATAACACATAATGTAATTCGTCTAAAAATCATAACAAAGTCTTACCAACATCATTCTGAAAAGCCCTATGTTCAGGCAGAGACCGATGCAGATCCCTTTCGATCTCATCATTCGCCTGATTCTTGGACGAAAGAGCTTCATTCACCAGTCGTTCATACAAGCCTTTGTTCTGAGCTTTCTGGAGTATAGATCCTGAAAAAACACTCCATAGTTCTCCGCGTAAGAGCTCTGGTATGCCGTTGACGACAAGTTCGCTGCCTTCAGTTGTTTGGTACATGCTAACACCTCGGCCCACTTCGGCCATATGGTCTTCCCATTGTTTCTCCTGTAAGATATGATAGGTATTTAAAATCTATATAATAAAAATAAAATGATGTTCGTTGGTAAGCGCTTAACTTGAGAACGGCAGGACCGATTTGGCTATTTATTGTTTTAAAATGTTCGTAATAGTCCGAATCATGTTCTTACGGAAAGAAACATTTGAAAAGTTTCTGGGAAAATTGATGCATTTTCTATGGGAATTTTGTATGTATGAAAGAGTCTAGCAGGCTTAGCGAACCAGAGTACTCCCCACGAGAGATCTGGCCATCCTTTTAGGTGGAGTAATGACTCCTGATCAGAACACTGTATGCCTAATATCAGCCCTCGATCTTCTTTTATTTTCGAGATATGCATGTTATTGTTAAAAATCATGGTATTGTTTTAAAAACGGTCATTTTAGCTAAAGCATGCAAGTTAGAGAAACCAAACAAAATCTTGTCTTTAAACTTCTTCCAATTTTGTTTACTTTTCATTATTACATTTTTAACTTATTTTTTCTTTTCAGTTCACACCATCTTACACGGGCTATGAACCAAAGAACGAATACTTGCCAATATACAGGTTTTTGCCTAGTTTGGGAGACAGCAGGCTATGTACCTTTGTTAAATTAATATTCCTTGTTCTAGCAATTAAGACTCTGTAATTATTGGTTGTGTTTCAAATAAAAAACCAACAACGAAAAAAAAAAACTTAAAAGAAGATCGGGGGCTGATATTAGGCATACAGTGTTCTTAGCAGGAGCCATTACTCCACCTAAAAGGATGGCCAGATCTCTCGTGGGGGGTACTCTGGTTCGCTTAGCCTGCTAGACCCTTTGGACAGGACAACGTCTGTCGGGTCCGCTAGTGTGAAATATAAACTATCTAACATTTTCAGGGTTTGAAATATGAACTGGTCAAACGTGATAAGAGGTACAAAACGCAACATAAATATCCTTAAATATTATTATACTGATGAAGCAAGCTTTTAAGGTAGCGTAATTTTTGGATGTTATTGGTCAGTCAGGAAGTTATTTCAAAATGAAAACTAGTAATCTCGTAAAACAAGGTCTGCTATTAATTGAATTTACTTTGAGATTTTAATCACTCTTGGAAAATAAAAATAAAACAATCAACACAAAGTTACAAACGTCATTATAAAGTTTTCAACCAACCTTTTTCTGCTGAATCTGTTTGATAGGTGAAGTCTGGTGAGTTCTGAACAGCGTCATAAGGGGCGGCTGCGGCGTCCATCCCTCGACGTCAGTCTGCACCACGGCCTTAGTCGCCTTTTCCCTGTACACATCACTGCATATTCACGGATTTGAATTAGTACACGGAAAACTAAACCTTATACTATAAAGTCCCAAAGTTGAAAATTGAAATCCGGTGTTAAAGATGCAGACTGGAACATGCTGGGTTAGACGAAGCTTCCTGTTAAAGAACAATGCAAAGGCAACTGGAAAGGAAGAACAGAGATAATATGAGTATAAGTTAAATTTTACCCGACTGCGGCGAAGCCAAAAAAGGAGGAGGAACAAGAATATCCTTACTTTATAAACCACGTCATGAAATGCGAAATTAGTGTTTAGTTTGACTGAACTTGAAGACTGGTGACTTAATTAAGACGTTATTAAATAATAAGCATTTAAAATATTCAATGTAGAACAAATCAAGTAAGTAATAAAATACGAACAATAGAAAGCGTCATGTGTAAGCAAAGTATAACCCGAATTAAATATTAAGGCGAAATGGTATCGTAACGGGGTATGGCCAAACAGAGCTTATAGTTTTTTTTTTACTTTTTATTCCATAAGCTCTTTTAGATTATTAAAATTGCTTTAATTACAATCGAATCGAGTTTTCTCATAAAAAAAATCTAATTTTGAGTAAGCTTAGCGATTTTTTTGTATCGAGCCAAATTGTGTCAATCGTGTTTTGGCCCTCATACGTAATTTTATAATCATGAAAAAGAATAAGGACAAAATGATTTAGTTTGTGAGCAACTATAATCAATTCTTTTTTCTTGTTTATCTTTGACGTTCAAAAGTGCCTTTGATGTGCCTATTTGAAATAAACGATTTGACTTGACTTGAGGACAAAAAATAATTTTGCGCACTGCCGAAATGCGTCAAAATATCTTCTTTGGGACCCATTACGCCTTAATATGACAGGTCTATGCCAGAAAGAGGCCGTCTTTCTTACGATTTCTTCGAATATATGAAGATGATGATGATAGTATAAGAAAATTACTTACCAATATTAGTCACATCAACAAGCAAATAGTACAACAGTGACTTACTTCGGTAACTTAGCAAGGAGTTCCGATATCTTATGGACCAAGAAGTCTCTATCGGATATATTTCCAAAGAGGAAACTTGTGTGGTGTGCAGTGGTTATGAGGATACTGCCGGAGTCCCCGGAGGAACTGGCGGTTCCACCTGAGTCTGCCCGTTCTACTTGGTGTACGTTGCGGAGGGGTATTGTGAGCCGGACTAAATTGCGGACCTGTGAGGAAATCGTGGTGTTAAACTAAAGCGAGATAGCAGGATATTCATCTTATTGATAAAAGCATGATTTCTCCTAGCAAACTGCAGCGGCGTTTTTATTTTTTTTTTAATTTATTTTAAAGGTTTGACAACAACCTCTGTATACAATAAATATGTTGGCGTCCAAGCAAAAAGGGTCCAGTAGTGGGGTAGTGAGTTAAGACCAGATTCAGTATCTAGAATAGTCAATTGATAATAAGGATTAAAAAAATATTCAAAAAACTGGCACATTTGTTTTTTTTATCAGACATTTGAAGTTGAAACTCTGAAAAAACTTGATTTGAGAAAAAGCATTTTCAAAGTTTGATTTTTAGTACTTAGTACATTTTCTGATGTTTCTAAGTACATTTTCTGGTACTGGTCATTTACTATATGAACTTGTAGATAATTGAGCATTAATTATTTATCAATTAAAATCGAGAAATGCAATTTTTTCACCCAACTTTACCAAACTGCGTATATCTCGGAAACTAAATGCCGAGAACTGGACCCTTTTTGCTTGGACGCACACATATATTATAAGTATAGGTAATGATTATATATTATATTGCGTTTTCACTGCCAAACGAAATATGGTATGTTCCAAAAGTATGCGAGGAAGGTGTAAACAAACCCTGTTACGGTTAAATTCTTACGAAATTTCTCACTAAAGGGAATTAGTAACATACTCATTTGTATTTAGAAGGTTTGAACTTTATATCTTACCACTTTTTCCAACAATTATTATTTGAATAACTTGTAATCTATACATAATTATAATAAAATCGTAGCGAAGTTAAAACTGAACATTGAATATTTTTGAAAAAATCTAAATAATCTAAACGCAAAAATAAAACCAGCTGCTCCCTTCATTTATGTTCGCATAACTCGTCAAAATATAGGGAACAACTGTTTTTTTTTTCGCGATTTCAGGTTTGGTCCCGTAGTAAAAGTTGTTCATAATGATGAGTACAATGACCCCTTAAGAGGTTGTGCGTTAATTCCGGGACACGTTGTCGTCATTCGCCGTACAGTGAGACTACCCTGCGCTAGGTCTGCGCCAGCCCTTTTAAACCAGAACCTCTTCCGAGTGAAAAAACTTAAGTTGGAAACTTAGATAACACAATTCACGAGCGCGCGTCATATAACTCTTATGCCATTAAAATAAGGTATAAATTGGAATGATTGAAGCGCGTTCTTGAAATGCAATATCTGTACCAACTTTGTGTGCATTTTCACCAAGGCATGAATGAGACACTCTTGTGTAGCTCGTGCCGATAATGAAGAAGAAACGATAATAAGGTTATCGTTAGCCAATGAACATGAATATTAATAAAAACCTTCATTGGTTATTATTGTTTTCCTTCGCAATAATATGATTTTGTATAGGTATGTCGTCTTGTTTGTTGCTACTGCAATGTTGCCACTACACTAGGCATATTTGTACAAATGTTTGCGTTATTTGGCTAGCACAAAATGAACTTTATTCGAATAGACGTAGGGTTTCTTTTTATTTTATTGCCTGAACAAAGCGAATATTTAGTCAAATCTATCAAGAATTTCTCAGTAGCAGCTGGTTTTGTGCTCGGTTGACGGCAATAGGCTCGCCTCCTATTACATGGGACTAAATCATAACTGGTGAAATGTGGGTGTAACTATTATTGGGAACACCTGTACCTAAACCTTCGGGAAATACCGGCGTGATTTTTTGTATTAAATTCCTGTTTAGCCAACAATTTTAAAATTATTTCTCTTAAACTTCTACAAGCTGTTATACATATAATGGAAAACATTTATTAATTAACCATTAGACAAACTCTTCTAACGACCTAAAACATTAAAAGGCCTATCACAAAATTGGGTTCAGACAGATTAGGTATGTTGAAGCACGGCACGGCGACGCATCGCATTATGTAGCAACTTGGGCAGTTGTAATTATGTTTATTTTGTGTCTTATAATTTATTAATTTTTTGTTTAATGTATGAAATTTTAATTTCTTATGAACTAACGTTTATTCTGGTATAAATTTAACGTAATAATATTAATGTAGTAATAAGAAATTTATAGTTAATTCTGAGCGTTTTTAGTAGTTTTATGGTTTTAAATGGGATTTCTTTTTATAGATATTTCATTGATATTTCAAAATTCTGAGGCTGCTATGAACTAAACCACTATTTAAGAGATATTATTATATATTTTTCGTTTCATTTGCTTATGTAAGTAATTCAATCCACGAGCTCTAAAAAATGCCGTCGCGCATTTTATGTAAAACTTGCTTCGGAATTTTGGCTTTAAACAAGGTGTAACATAAATAACGCACAACCTCTTAAGGGGTCATTGTACTCATCATTATGAACAACTTTTACTATGGGACCAAACCTGAAATCGCGAAAAAAAACCAGCTGTTCCCTACATTTCGACGAGTTATGCGAACATAAATGTAGGGAAAAGCAGATTTTTTTTTTGCGATTTCAAATTTGGTCCCATAGTAAAAGTTGTTCATAATGATGAGTACAATGACCCCTTAAGAGGTTGTGCGTTATTTATGTTACACCTTGTATAAACAGATAAGAAAGAATTGCGAAAAGCGAGGCCGCTATTAACTAACCTAATAACTATTCTCCACCACTCAATAAGTCAAAGTTGTAGAAGTTTTTCAGTTTCTCATAATAAGAACGCCATAGTTGGCCATGTAACGCACAAATCACGGTCGAAATGTAATAGTCCTCTTAACAGGGCTTTCGCATTTTATCATCTCTCTCGCTCACACGGGACCAAATTTTTAAGAATCTGAAATGAAAAGATGTTTTTCTGAAAAATGTAATCAATTGGCGAACTAATAAACAATATTAATTTAATAGGTAATTATTTAAAACACATTTTTATTGTGGCATTAATTTAACTCATCTCAAAAACAGACTATAATGCTTATTGAGATGAGTTTATTAGATAACACAATATAAATGTGTTTATAATAATTATCTATTAAATTAATATAATTGATTAGTTCGCTAACTGATTACATTTTTCAAAAAAGCATGTTTTCATTTAACATTCTTAAAAAAAATACGACCGCCCTCTTAAACAAATAACAGAACTTAAGTTGTAACCAATATTAAACAACGATAAATAGGAACAACACAGGTTACATAAAAATGACACTCACAAGAGTAATGATAACAAACTTGGTAAAATAAATAGCTCATACCTATTTTCACATACAACCCGTATCAAGTCAACATTACATGATCCTTATTACTTTCCCATAAGGTCGATAATTGCACGAGAAATAAGCGTGTATGCATTTCGAAATAATAATTATGCGATTGCATTTAGAACCTTTTATTATTGTTTTTATTTAAGAATGGTGCATCGTTTGGCATTGTATCTCTATTGACACCTTTTTTAATTGATCTGCTATTGAAATTGTTCAAGTTCTTAGTTTTTTTTTGCAATTATAGGCGTTGAAAGGATTATTTTTAACAATGTTATTAATATAATTGATAAGTGAATTTAGTTTCTTGAATGCAATTTTAATTGCATCGATCTCACAGTATTATGATAACGTTTTATCTTGCGCTGTCGCACAAAGGACGACACACAGACAGGCTGAGACAGGCAAACTGTTTACAATATTAAATCAAAACTATGGCCTAATAATGGTTCATAAGATTGTAGAATTTTATAAATTAAGCAAGCGGATTTTCTGAATAAGTTTCAACCAAAACAAATCGCTATATCTTTAGAGTGGCAAAACACGGCGACTTTTTGCAGCGATAAACGCGCATTTGTGCAAGGTAAAGATAGATTGAGTTGCTGGTGTGTAAAGTGTAAAGCTAGGGTTTTCTAAGACTGCGGTGACCGCCATATAGCGTCCGCAATTTACCGTCAAATGACGTCACTGAAACGTTATTTATGAAAGTAAGTTGGTGTGTGTTCCTTAAAGAGCGTTTTCTGACACCGTAAAGTCAAAACCCGCTGCCATTTTTTTCATGACGGCCGTCACTGTGCCGTTGTATGGCAACCACCGCTGTCGTAGGCCAAGCTAAACCGCCAAAAGCGCAGCTTAATAAAACCAAAACTCACCCGACTGTCAAAACAAATGAAGTTCTGCGAAAGATATAGTCTTCCCCAATTATGTCTCTTATTATAAGGAGTCCATAAGGTGCATTCTTCCGTGCCATCCAATTTTTCGTTCTGTGGTAACCGGAATCTAAGAGTAAAGAGGTTGGATTGCTTTCTGGCATCCAAGTCCCTCTTTAGGAACGAGGGCTTCTTTTGCACGTTTTTGCTGAGTTTCGTCAAAAGTTCCTTGTCAATGTTGAATGATCCTGTCTTGTCGTCGATTAGTCTGGAAAAATAAGGTTCTGGTGTAAAGAAGTTTCATAATTCATAAAATACACATCTACCAACCACTTCTGGAAATACATACATGTGTGGGTGATGTATTAGGTATTAAATTTTACGGCGAGTAACTAAGCATAAGGGCGAGATAACGAAGAAAAGTCGTAAATATAAAGGTGAACTTGTTTACATAACCTCTAATCGTTGTCCCGCTGTTGCATTGATAAATGCAAAACGTTTATGCAAGTCTCCGTTCAGTAATTATGGAAAATCGCTAAACGTCGTGCAGCTGTTTTACATAAGGAGCTGTTTTGTAAAATAGCTAGCGGTTATATAAAACAGCAGATTCGAGAATCCATCTGCGACATATACAGTGATACAATTCTGCCAAAAGAATTTTCGGTTTCAAAATACCAATAAACCTAAAATTAGCGATTCTGTACATAATAAATAATATGTGAAAACACAACATTCCATAATAAAATGTCATACCTACATTTAGATAATTTATAAATGTATTGAACAAAAAAAAAAAACCAACAAACCCCGACGAATCATTAAAATTAAATCACACCGCTATAATTGTTGATAACAGCTGATTCATAAACAGCCGGTTTTGTTTTCAGCTTATCTTGAAATTCATGATCATTATTTGTGTTCTCATTTAAATCCAATTATTCGCTATTCATACCTCTTTTGTTATGCATACTGTGTATAATGCCAAGGTCACGGTAGCTCGATGCGTACGATTGAGAAAGGTTTTAATAATAAAACAACGAGCCTGTAATCCCTAAAGGAGTAAGCAGAAGGGTATATATACATAGTCGCTTTTCGTGTATGTCTGTGTGACCGGGTTGTTATTCTAAGCTACGCAACGGATTTTGATGCAGTTTTCACCATCATTTAGAGAATTTATTCCGGAAGGTTTATCTTTATAATAAGTTAGTAATAAACTTACATTTACTATAGAAATCTCGATGATTTCTCAAGTCAAAAACCGTGCGAAGCAGGGGTGGGGTCCCTTGTACACCTGAACTTCGCCAGTTCTATTTAAGTCCTGAGTCATAGGCAGGCTACCTCCTCATAATCTAGATTACCTACGGCTGTTTCTGAGCAATTCGTAAGTAATGGAAAAATCCAATCACACTTAGCCCGACCTGGGAATCAAACCCAGTAACGATCAGCTATCGGTGTCTCGAGGTTTTAGTTCTAAACATTTTCATCCAAATTGTTTTAACTTCATTGCGTGCACTTCAGTTTCGCAAATCTGAATATGATTAAGGTATTGTATATATTAGTGGATAGCAGAGGCGAAGCCTTCACACAACCCGATTCCTATCGGCTTCCCTTTCGGAACAATCACTCTTCTTAATGTCTACTATTGCCAAATAATATGGTACACCTGTGTGTGTAACTGTGTATCGCAACACATTACACAATTATATTTAATACTAGTTTAATACATCATAAGTAGAGATCGGATAATCGGATGCATATTTACCTAAAGTAATTTTTTCACTAAGAAATTATGGAAGCGGCTTGGTAATTATTTTTTTCTTAATATAAACCCCAGGATTCCAGAAAATCCGGGAATGCACAACTAATCGGATACATGGTATGGAAACGAGTTCTTAAACATGTGGTATTATTTATTTAAAAAATACCGAGACACCGGGATCACATAACTATTCTTATGCTTGAAATTCATTTTTAACCCCCTATGCAAATATATGTGTATATAGATAGGGTGTAAGAGGAAGGGTAGTGCGTGTCGATTCTATAGTCAAAAAGTACTAAATTTATCAATTCCAGAATCGCGAAATTTTTACGATCGATACAAAAGTGCATTCCATATTAGCCAACACCTCAACTTTAGGTAAATATGCCGAATATCCGATCTCTGATCATAAGAAAACCTACAGTTTTTTGTCTGAGTTTATGAGAACTGAACAATTTTTTCTTCGGCTTCCCCTCTAATGATGATTGTATCTGCGCCACTGGTGGATAGGGATACAAATGTCTAGCGAATTTTGTCGGCTGCAAAGTCGTGCGCTCTATAGACCTCGCCAGTTTGTTATTGTGTCTATGGTAGGTAAAGTCCCGCGACGTAAAAGTTACTTGAGATATTTCAATGCCCAACAAGGACAAGTTGTGGGTCATTCGTCACCTTGTGTATACTAAAGCCAACAAGACGAGATAAATTTCATGCTTTGGAATTAAAAACTTTTAACTTAATTGCGTATGGTTCAGTTTCCATTCCAGCTAAAATTATTTTATGACGTTTATCGATAGTTTTTCAACTTAGACTACCTACTTGAGCTTAAAGTTGATATATGTAAAGTTGAAATTTTATGTATTTTCTCGTATCGTTGGCCTGAGTATAGACACGGAGGACAGAAAGAAGGTAGTCGTGCATAAAGCGCTTGCTACACAGTCGCCAACCGCGTCCCGACAGAGGTGACCTTGGTGGTTTTACAACCGTGTAGAATTGTAGATGGTAGTTTACGACCAAATATTGAAACAGCTCTGCCGGTCGCCAGCCAAGGTCACCTCTCTCGATGTCGGGGACGCGGTTGGTAACCGTGTAGTGTAGCAGGCGCTTTATTATGCTACACTTGTTACAAGCTAACTAAAGTGCAAATGACTTCAACAAGCATGTTCGTCTAGCTCTTCAAACAACATATTATCTTAATCCAGTTGACACAAAATATGACTAAGTACATTACATTGTATTATGTGTAACACGAGATTACTTTCGCACACACTTAAGCTTATTAAAGTTAAAAGTATGTACTTTTTGCCCTTCAAAGTGTGAAAACAGCCGAATAACTAACGGGTCTATCACCCCCGTGGGGTTTGGTGGTAAAGGTGAACTGCCTCGAAAAACTTCGCAACGAAAAGCCCACCCTTGAACATGTCACATAAAATCGCAAATATACTGCCAGCTAGATGTTTATCGTTACGTATGAATTCGATTTAATGATCTAACACAACGCTTATTATGTTAATGGAAACCATCTGAGATAGGAAATCGAATTCGTTATGCGGAAAACCAGTCGTTGTGACGTAACTCGCATATCTGTGGAACTAGGTATGCTAAAACGCGTTACCTACATACGAATCCGATTGGTGTACAAAAAATATCCTTCATAAAACAAGGGCAGAAACAGAAATTACTATTTCTAACTTACTGTTTCATAGCAATATTAGCTAACTGCTGCATCAAAGCAAAAGTCTCATTCTTCCTCAAAAACAGTGTGAAGTAATGTTCTCCATCCCTGGTAACTACTTTGATTGAGTCCGGAAACAGAAGACTGTTGGTCTTAGCCAATTCTGTGACGTCAGCCCAACGGATCTTGATGGAAGTTTTACGTCCAAATATGTAGGAATAGAAGCACATGTAGTGAACTGATAGGTACATCCAGCCTTGGCGAGGCATCTTTCCTTTCCAGTAACTGTAATATTACGATACATTAGTATGTTCTTGGGTAAACCAGGTGCTGGTTTGATTCTATGGTGGGGTCTAGCAAAGGGAGAATCCATAAGTATAATAAAACAAAGTCACTTTTCGTGCCTGTGTGTGTTCTGTGTTCCCATAATATAATCAGCCTATAATGTTCTCACTGCTGGGACACAGGCCTCCACTCTGTGAGAGGGAGTGGGCTGTAATCTACCACGCGGGTCCAGTGCGGTTTGGTAGATGTCACATGTCTTCGAATTTTTGCCGGTTTCCTCACGATGTTTTCCTTCACCGTTTTAGAGCAGTGGTGATAAAATAATTTACACAAAGTAAAGCGCCTTGTCAGGGTTCGAACCTACAACCTACAACTCTTAAATCACGGTCGTTACCACTGGGCCACCACTGCTCTTCCTCAATATATTCTCCCATAATATGTCTATTAAACTAGACAATGGATTTTGAGAAACAGTAATCTTGTTGTTTTGACAATATGTCGCCACATCAGTACATTGTACCCGTGCGAAGGAGGGGGGCAGATCGCTAGTAAGGTATTAAAAAAAACCTATTAGTTATGTTCACAAATAAAGTATGATTCAGAATTCCGGCGGCCAGGAATAACCCTTGCGTGCAAGTTCAAATAAAATATATTGCTATGTGTAACTCTTTGTCCAGGCGACTCTAAATTCGGTCAGTCGTTACATCTATAATGAATCACCCTAAAAAACACAGGCAATCAATTCATTGTGTCGTTTGTTAATTCCAATTAGTATTGGCGACAGTCAAACGAATGATAATAAAACTGTTGCTTACCTACAGGAGTAGTAACATACCAACTTCTCATCTCTGGGCATGCGGAACCTTTCATGGAATTCATAGTCCACATTTTTGTATGTGATTGTGTCTTCATCTGGCAAAGTTAAATTTAAAAAAAAAAACATTATTTGATGTTCTAGTAGACAATCCAATCGTAACACCTATTGATTGATTTATACCTATTATAGCCAGATTTTTTTTTGTAGTACCCACGAAATTATATTGCAATTTTTGAAAATATTCCTAAATATTATAAAATTGATGAACAAGAATTCTGTTAACTACTAAAAGTCAGAACCATACAGAGCTATAACTAAAAATCTTGTCTTTCAACCCAAAAAATAGTAATGTCAACTATCCATAACTGGAAGCAGTCAAGAAAGGAAAATCATCAACTTAAACAAATAAAAGTTATGTTACAGTAAGTGAAATATTTGTCTTAGTTGAAAAATGAATTACATACCTTCAGTAAAAGTCTCTTGCTCCGTAGCAATGATGGAGTTAATTTTACAGCACACAAACTCAGTCACCTCTTCCTCGTTGTCAAAAGAGTGTAACGTTCCGCATACATTGTCAAACAACCACTGCCAATCCAGACGTATTTCTGGTTCAGTCAATGCAGTGGCTATCACTGTAAAATTTTTAGTAGTTAATGGAAGACTGACATGTTCATTAAAACAAATAAATAAAAATAAAAAAATGAGGCATCACGGAAAAGGCAGTCTGAAATTTCTTATGATTTTCCTATTTCCAATTTCTGCTGCTGTGCTATGATTTAAAAACATTATTGTGGTGTTTACAATGTTATCACGATTACAGATTATCAAAACCATACGAGGAAAAGTATTATGGGGAAACAAATAATCATGCCAAAATGATAATAATTTTATATCTATACAAATAAATAAAATTGAAGTGTCTGTTTGTAATTAATGTCAAAATAACAGTTTTTTTTTCTAAATGCACACGAAAGTATATACAGTTCTTTTAACAAAACCACAATTTTTAAAATTTTTGTCTGTCTGTTTGTTTGTTCTGGCTAATCTCTGATACGGCTGGACCGATTTTGACGGGATTTTCCCTGGCAGATGCTGATGATAAAAGGAGTAATTTAGGCTACTTTTGTTTTAGAAAAATAATTAGGGTTCCATGCAAAAAAATTTAAACCCATGAAATTGTGAACAAAAAGTTAGATTTGTAAAATTATTTTTTAATTTGGTAGCCCAATTTTCGAGAATGGTTATAGGCTATTAAACGTCAAGCTGCGACCCTTAGGAGCCAAGCAAAAAGAAAAAAGTTAGAAAGAACATTAAGCGAGAACAAAGTCATAGCACTGGTGGGCGATGCAATGCAGCAGGTCGGGGCATGAGGCAGTTTTATTAAAATGTGGCTGTTATTTTAGTATGTTGTGTATCTTATGTAAGACTTCCACGCTAACGAAGTCGCGGGGCACAGCTAGTTAATTGAATATGCTCAGAAAAGGAAAAAGTAAAGATTAACATAGATGGGTATCTGATTAATTATGTTAAAACAAGATAAATGAGTGTCATCAAAAGTGAGTTGTATGACTCACTTTTATGAAATCTATAACATGGACTGGGCTAAATTAAAATAATAGTTATATGCTTTGTAGTAAAACTAAGAAATTATTTACAAGTAGCTATTTAGTAAGGGATAGGTACATAAGGTGAGGAAAACACTACTACATTTATGCAGCAGTATATGTTTCAATACTTAATGTTTTAATAATAAAGCCAACTAGAAACATCTAATGGTATGTATTTAATTTTATTAGTTAGTTTTGTATGTTAGTTCATGCCAGGCTTTTGTTTCAATATTGGACTTCAACATAAAATGAGAAAAAAACCACATCTATGCCATAGACCATGCAATCATATTAATTTGTTATGTTTTATTCAAGTACCTCTCACACAGTACCTACTCAGATCAAATGTGTGTGCTTACATGCTTTAACATGAAAAACTAAAGTAAGAAAATAAATATGCATTACCATAGTATACTTCTGAGTTAGGTGTCTGGTGTAATATTCTATAGGGCGCAGGTTTTGTATCTCGGACGCTATCTAAAGTACCCACTAGAAGCGAAGAGAGACCTTTCGATTTTCCATGCCCTTTCCTTCTCTGCAGGACGAAATACAAAGTCGTTTCATCGTCATCCCTAAGGGTTGTACGAAAAGATTAATGCAATTTCGCAATCAAGTTAGAATACATAAGATAAGCGGCCATCGTAAACTTAATTACCAAAGCGCAGTTTTTAAGAAAATTTCTTGAGGTTTAATCCACATGTCGATAATTTACTAAACACAGTCAACGATCAGTATTTAGCTTTTGCTAATCGCAAACATTGTGTATCAAATATTTTTTGAAAACAAAAATTTCGACGAGGGCACACAAACAACAAAATATCTTGACTTGACACTACTTTTTTTTAATTTGCGTAATGTCATTTGTTTATCTGTCACTTTAGATTTGGTGTTTGGAATATGAACCTTTTGAGCGAGCTATTATTTACCGACGAAAAAAAGGAGAAGGTTCTCTATTCTCAAGACGACGCCTATATTTTTTTTTTTATGTATGATCACGCATAACTTTTAGCAGAGTAGAGTAGTCCGATTTAAAAACGATTCTTGTTTTATTCGGGAAGGTAGGTCTCCTGAGCCTCGAGGTTGGTCCCATGTAAAATTGAACACTAAAGACCACCCATATGGGTAGAAAAATCGGGGTACAATTGATTTTTCACCTACTGAATTTTCTTTTTTTTATGTATTTTCCCCGATTACTCAGAGTGAGCTGGGCTACCTTGTTAAGTGACATCACTAAGCTACGATCCGGGACGCTACCAATAGCGTCCCTTAAGGCGAAAACACCAGGATAGCCCGCGAAATTCAATTTTTCTTACGATTTTTGCAATTTGCTGGTTAGTATTAGGTTGTATGTTGATTAAAATATGATTCGCGACGCTAAAAATTACGTATTACAGAAACATAATCATTAAAGTCATCAATACAACTCTCTTAGACCAACGAAGTCAAAAAAGGAGGGTTGTGTTTGACCTGTTTGTTTGTATGTATGTATGTATATCCGTCCCTATGTTCCCTCGTAACTACTAAATGGCTGAACCGATTTTGATGAATGATATTATGTCGTTAGATTCGTCTTTATTGTGCGAGTGTCACTGGGTACATTAAAATTATAAAAAAAATCAAATCGGTGGATTTTTGGTGCCAAAATAGATGTTTTAGAAAAAAAATCTCCCAAACCTATAGAGTGAGGTATCAAAATGAAGGGTTCTAAAAGATGATTACAAAAATATACAGGGTGAAAGGGACAGCCTTCCGCAGAGTGATGCACAGTGGTCCCGCCATAGGTCATAGGGCTGAAATGTCGATGGTCAAATTATGATGTCATTTATCGTTAAAGGATACACAAATAACACTTCATTAGAGCTCATTAGCGTTATGTTTTCGCCGAAATTTCTATTGTTTTCAAAGTGTTGTTTTTCCCGGAAATTGATTGTTTCCGATACTGTTGAGCCATGGATATTCAAAAAGAAGGTATGCACCACATTTTTAATCCTATTGTGTTTACTTTAACCCTGTAACTATCGGTAACCAGCACCGTCAAAGAGAGACTTTAGATTTCTTTGTTTTTTGCCGCTTTCCTATTTTCAATTAGACTTTTACTTAGGAAAGAACGAATCGCCAAAGATGAAACATATATCAAAATAAGCTCTTGTTTGTCTAGTTTCAAAAACTGTAACGTCCAGGTGCGCCAAGGTGCGCCGAGGATTGTTATAGGTCATTGAAAGGACTAGGTCGTATGGAGGTTTTGATACCTTAGGTTGGTTAGGTTGTAACTTTGTTTTTCTTTTATTCTGCAAGGGCCACCATCAAGTGTTCTTTTCCTCGAATGGTTGTTCTAAACACTTGGTTATCTGCGACGAATAAAAAGTAGGCAGATAGATCTCGTGAAGTGTTTGGAATGCTAGCAAATTCTTTACCGGACCATGAAAAAATCCAGACCGATTACTTGAGAGGTTTAATTTACAATCTCTGTTAATGGTTTGCTGCATATTGGAAGAAACTGGGGAGGTCAAAAGCTAAGCTAATTGCCAAATACGGTGACTGGTTAAATGAGATCGGAGTCTGCATATTTGGGAGCTCTGACAAAACTGAAAAAAAAAATTCTCTGAAAAAGAATTCTCTCTGTTTCTGAAAATGTAAATATTGTTAATTATAATGTTTTCCTAATATGTAAATAGCCCTTGTTTTATATAAAACACTATGTTCCGCTATCTATTATCTAGTAAATTTTATTATTTATATGCCAATTAATCAATGCTCAGAAATAATAAATGTATAAAACCAATTTTATTATTACCTACCTATTTTTTATTATGGATGAATGCTCTTTTTTTGAGAATATATCTGCCTTGCTTTTAAAAATATATTTATTTACTTGTTATTACCCATAGAATTTCAAAAACAATCATTTCTTAGGTAAAAAAGTTATTTTTTCATTTTTAATCCGACCTACAACCCCTACGACCGCCCTTCTTAGGAGCCGGGACCACTGTGTGATGAGGTGAATTCAGTATATCATACTGAGATGACCGGTACATGAAATTATTTCAGGAATGTTATGGGAATCCAATAAATCTGATTTGGTTACCGTGGCAAAACGCGCGTAGCGAACGGCAGCGCAGCGAGCCTTCGGCCGCCGAGTATTTCAACATCCATTGCTGATTTTTTATTTTAGCTGTTTTATTTACATAAATGAAGTGCTGCGTACAGAGAATGTAATTTTACGTTGCAATAAATGAATAGTAACTGAAAGTACGATAAAAAAAAATTCCTCAGAATATTTCCGTTGGAATATGATTCAAAATAAGGAGCTGAATGCACCCTGTTAGTTTGCGGAGAGCTGTCCCTTACACCCTGTATACAAATACAATTATATGCGCTATATTTTAAACATATATTACTACTGCTTTCAAAGATATTTTAGCGAAAGAAAAAGAAAAGTTTCAATTCAATACAATTAAATTTTTATTCAGGAACAAAATCCACATTGTGTTTGAAATCATAAATAATTAAATAAATAAAATCACGTTCATCAAAATTATAAAACCAACACATTCTTATCACAATAAATTATAAAAAATAACAAAAAGAAAAAAAATAAAAATAAATATAAAATAAATAATCGTTTATTTGTACTCACACAAAAAACCATATAGTACAAGGAGAAGTCTTAGGATTAAGTTGTACAACAGTGACACAGTTTAAGGTCATCATTCATCATCTGACTCCTAAACTAGGCAAGAAGCCTGTATCTTAGAAGCCGAAGTTCCCCCAGTTTTCATTAACATACAACAATATAAACATTGATCGTCGTACAAGTACATACATCTTTTTTTAAGAAAATTAGCAAAAAATAAAAAAAAATAAAGACTAAAACATTGGGAAAAGAAAAAAAAATATGTACAGTATCTTTAAGATATAAACATACAGCATCTTTAAGACATCACCCTGAGTAAATTTTCAGTTTCATCAATTATGATAACTCCTGCAACCAGTTGTTAAGTAAATTTTTCACCTCATACTTTGTACAGGTATATATTGACCATACTTTATTTATTTTGTTATAAAGACGAGAGCTTAGGGCAAGGAACTGTCGACCGGCAAATTGCGGAACGACACCTCACAGGATCACAGACAGAAATTGCGTCTCAACAGGATTCTTGGGTCTAAAGGTAACATGGAGTGTCTTTGCAGAACGGCGCGGAGTATAAACAGCTGTCTAACTGTCAGCACATGAGCCATGGAATAGAGTTCGGCAGTGGGGAAGTCTCTGGGCTTGAAATGCATTATTTTTAGGATTGCCCTTTGAGCTCGTTCTGCAAAAATTATGGAGGTTTTATAGGTTCCACACCCCAGGTAGGGATGCAATAGGTGATAATAGACTCACAAAGACTCCGGTTAGCCATTAGCCCTGTTTCAGGATCAGTAGAATGTCTCAGCTCTTTAAAGATATAAATTAGCTTCCTGATCCGGGTGCATAGGGCTTCAATATGAGGTTGGCAGCTTAGCTTATGATCAATGTAGAACCCTGCATATTTTAAGTCTGTAACCAGAGCCAGGAGTGGGCAATTGCAGTCAGACTTGTTTTCTGCAAGTATGGGCTTTAACTAGTCCTGACTCTTGAGGTGGAGGAGTGTTGTTAGGTAAGGAGAATCGAATAATTTTCGTTTTTGCTACATTTAGTGTCAGGAGATTTCAAGAGAGCCATTCCATCACCGAACGAACCGTGCGTTCTGCTCTTTGCTTTGCTTTTGTCCAGTTTGTGTCATAGACTATCAACGCGGTGTCATCGGCGTATATAAATATGTCACAATTCGGTGTCTGGGCCCGGCACAGATCATTAATATACAGAAGGAAGAATGTAGGCCCAAGGATGCTTCCTTGAGGGACTCCGAAATTGATGTCTTATGATCACTGGTAAAAGAGTCGATCTTCACACACTGCGTACGATTGGATAGATAGTCTTTGAAGATATTCAGTGCCAAGCCACGCACCCCAACGTGCTCAAGTTTTGCGATTAGAGTGTAATAAAATCAATAACATTACAATTTAAACATTCAGTACAATTAAAAATTCAATAACATTACATTATTTATTTAATAATTTGCCAGAAACATGGTAAGTTACAACGGTATGCAAAATTAATATAATTACATGAAATTACAATTAACACTATTTATATTACATTCTTTTCAACATTAGATACATTACATTAATTTTTAAATTATAAATTATTTTAATTATTATATTATATTATTATATTGCACACTCTTCTATTTTCACCATATTATAAAATTAAACAATAAATTCGACATAATACAATACCATTAACTTAAATAATTACTTATGCCTATATTTGGATACCAGATCAAGAGAATAGAATTTACAGGGACATTTTACAAAAAACTCGTGAGTTGAATAAAAACATTCCTGCAACAACCAATTCCGTAATGCCGAACAAAACTTTTTGAAGGGTAGTTGGGTAATTGAATTCGGCAAAGCATTGTAGATTAAGGGAGCCATGTAAATACAGCTCTTTCGGAAGAATTGCAACTTAGGAACAGGTATCTCAAAATCCAAATATGCAGCTTTCCTCTTATTAATATTATCCCTTCGTTCAAATAACTCAGGATTGGATCTTAGGAACTTGGCAATTTCAAAGATATACCTATATGCAGGGTACAGTCAAAAGGTTATGTGATTTAAATATTGGCCTACACACGAATCAGACCACTTCATGTTAAAAATTGCGCGAATACACTTTTTTTGAGCAATGAAAATTCGATCATTTCTGAGGAATTTCCCCACACAACTATGCCGTAGCGAATAACCGAACAGACATGATACACTATTATGGAGGCTTCTCTTGACGTTACATTTTTTACTTTTCTTTGCGCAAATACAAATTGGTTGATTTTCTTGGCGAGTATCTCAATATGATTTTTTCATGTTAAGTGCTCATCAAGTGTTACCCCTAGAAACCGTGTTATGAACCAGCTTTATGCAGGTCTTATTATACGCGACATGAAGATGGACAGGTTTACTTTTCGATGTTTTAAAGTGAAGTACGCTCGTTTTAGCAAGGTTTAGTTTTAGTTTGTTAATATCTAACCATCATATAATATAATGCAGTGTTTGATTAATTTCATTATCATAGTTTTGTTGATCTTTACATTCAGTAATAATTCTGGTGTCGTCAGCAAACAGAACACACTGATGTTTTATTGATTTAGGTAGGTCATTTATATAAATAAGGAATAGTAATGGCCCCAGAATGCTTCCCTGAGGGACGCCGCAATGGGTTATTCTTGGTCCGGATTCACAATTATCCATACTATTCGCTAATTGGTTTAACTTTGCTACTCTTGTTATCTGCTTCCTTTCACGTATATACGACTGAAACCATTTTATAGCTGGACCTCTTATTCCGTACCTTTCCATTTTATTCAGTAACCTAACATGGTCAACGAGGTCAAATGCTTTACTTAAATCTAAAAATAACATTTCTACATACTAATATTCCCCAGTCACACATTAACTAGGTAATATCAAATTTTTAAAACGTGGATATGTCATCGTGTATCGATTACAGACATTTCTCCAATAGGAACCCTTTGAGTCTTGACTTAAATGGGCTCTTGTAAATTATAGTTTTTAAGTCTAATTGCAACCTGTTAAAAATCCGCACTGCTTGATATTGAGGACTATGTTGAACAATATTATGAAGTTGGGCTATTATTTTGCTTTTAAAATCTTTCCTGCGCGTACTTCCCCTCAACTGTCTCTCCTCATCTGTCTCATAGTTATGCAGCCGATCTATTCTGTAAACATCACACCGTGAGCACTTAGGTGAAGTGAGCTCAATCCCTAGTAGAGTAAGGTGGGATGACAGTTCACATCACGCTCACTTCCCCCGAATTTTCACGGTGGGATCTTTACAGAATAGCACCACAGGTATTTTTTTAAATTCACCAATAATACCAAAACATAGAGGTTGGGCACAGTAAGATTTTTTTAAATTTATGAAGTGTGGCCGACAGCTCTCTATTTGTGATTCAAATTCAAATTTATTTATGTGACACATAGGTATAATGTTGTGGTACATGATGTTATAAAATAGAAGTATTGTATCACTATGCGCTGCCTTGCAAGGCTTACAAATATTGTTTGCGTACACAGTAACAGTTGTACAGGTGGTAGTTATAGCCTATAAAATATAAAAATATTGCTAAGGAACCATCATAAATCTTTAGCAATAAAATAAACAAACAAAACAATACAAATTAAGGTAACAATATTAATAGCTAATTAAAGTAAGTAGGTAACAAATATATCTGAGAATAAGGCATAACAGTTTTTATTTTTCTTCTAAATATTCATGTATGGTGTAATATGCTTTCTGTAGTATTAATGGAGTTTGTTCGCTGGTTAAAATTCATGATAGGGGTTTTTCCTAATTCATTTTTAAGTTGTTATCGATTAGTCATTGAATAATTAAGCCTAAAAGATTATTTATTTTACTTTCATATCTTTTTAAGTTTTTTCTATAAATATTGTAGTACAGTCATCAGCAAATAGAGTCATGGGGGTGGTGATATCCGGACAATGGTTCATATGGCTCTCTTTTGGAGTGCAAAGGCTCTCTGGCAGTTATATTTAAAACTCTTTCCCCAAAACTGAACACTATATATCAACCTTGAGTAAATTTATAAAATCAAAAACCAGACTGCGTAAAAAGTGAACTTTGAAAAAGATAGAATCAAGATGACCTATTTTGTCTCCAAACAATCTCATGCAGTCGGAGGCAATAGGTCTTTATTGTTAAGAAGATGCCTCCAACTGCATGAGATTGGAGACAAAATCGGACATCTTGTTTCCAGCTTTTCTAAAGTTCACTTTTTTTTACGCAGTCGGGTTTTTTGATTTTTTAAATTTACTTTTATTTTGCTTTATAGTCTTCAGGTGAAAATGAAAAGCAACAAGAATAGATGGTAGTAGTTATAATTAATTAATAGTGTCCAGTAAACAATCGTAAAGTAACGCTATGAATCAGAAATCTTATTGTTGAACACCAACCTCCTTTACATTTCACTACTGGAACGAATCAGTAATATTTAGGAACAGGAAAGTGCATCAAAAATATGAATGAGGAATTAATGATGGCGTTCTTTTGCAGCACTTTTCATTTGGGATTCTGCCCAACTTCTCTTATTTGACTCAGAATTAACTACTTTATGTATTTTATTGAAAAACCACAAACCCGCTAATGCACCAAGTGGATAATACATCCAAAGCCAATTATTTTTCATGTAAAAAAATAAAGGAAACTGAGCTATTTTTGCTGATAAAGTATACGGGAATTTCATGTGACGACCAGATTTTCTGAAAAAAAAAATCATCTGTTAAAAAGCAGTTAGTTTCCTATTCGACTACCTTTACTATAAAGCTAAGCTATGTGCTCAATCAGAGTGAACGGGTGGGCGAGGGGGTGAAGGGCCAAATCTATGTGACGCTGGCGACTAAAGTCGCTGCGTGTGTACCTAGCATAACAGACGCTAGACCCCTATTACAATACTCTATGCGCTAGACCTCTGATAAGTATCCAAGATACTGAGGATACTTAGTCTGAGGTACAAGCGGTCTGAACAAATAGAATCCATAAATTCGCACGTACACACGGCTACATATCAAGGTATATTTTTCCACTATAAGCTGATCTTGCATTGTATAGAATTTCCGTACAATGAAAGGTCTGCTTATACTGGAAATGTATAGCTTGTTAGGTAGCCGTGTGTTCAATAAAATCACAGTTTCACGTCTTTTTACTGAAAATCTTGAGAAGATGTTTAATAAAATTGATTTTGCGCTGCCTGCACATTTCATTAAATTTTATTAGTCTTTTCAAGATTTTTAGTTGTAGCCTTGTAGGTACTTTTAATTGTTGTGATTTTTAATTGTACAAGGACGTGCAACTCTGTGTTTAGACGAGGCAAAACTTGCATGCAATAATTGACTTGGGGTAAACAGAAGTCGCATGCAATAATATTGAATGGCAGAACTTGCATTCAATTATTTTAAGTTTGCCATTTTATGGAAATCGCACACGTGTAAACATATGCATGCAATAATTCTTGAATGGCGATAATAGAAATAAGATATTAGTAGCAAAACAATAATTGAACGTCCTTTATGGTATGCGATTACTGCTCTTGAACACTCCAGAAGATTACACCGTGTAAAACTGTAAATGGCGCTTTTAACTTGACGCTCCCGCGCAAGCAAGCACCCACACGCACCCGCCTGCACTCTGATTCACCCCTTATATTAGTTTCAGATTACCCTGGAAGTATTTCTTTATCACGCAAGAAGTCTTCCGCGCACTCATAATATCGTTTCAAGTCCTTCGGGAAGATCATTTTGTAATAGGTAATTTCAGTGATATCTTTAACAAAACTGTCTGACAGACAAGACTGGACAAGACAACGCGACGCGCGACGATAAAAAATTTTAATCAGAAACTATAAAATCAAAATCAGTGACACTGACAAGTATAGAAAATAGTTCAAGCCATTGAGTTAGGAAAAACAAACTAAAACCGACCGGTATATTTCCTTTTTTATTTTATTAGAAACCACGTATTAAAATTATTGTTTTTTATTCATGCATGATAATCAGAATATTTGTAAAGTTGTTCATTGAGTCCAATTTAAGTGACAATGGTATAAGCACGGAATAAAAAAGTATGGTAATCTTTATCGAATAGTTCGAAAACATGTCCGTTTCATTATTCTGACAACTGACAACCATTGTTGTGAATGTTCTGAGTTGTTATTTCTGGACGAAATTATTAAAGTCACATCATGAAACGTCCCCCTCTCGCCCCTGATTTCCGCACCCCCTTCAATTTGTGATTTGTAAAATTCTCGTGAATTGAAAAGGCGACGATCCTTGCCTGATCGAGAATACTTAATAATTGACTTCCCAATATTCCATTGAAATGTGTGATAACGAAAAAGAAGAAGCAGCTAATCTGGTTTGTCAATCAATTTGTCTTGCTCCTGTTGTGAAACCAAAATCTGAGTAGAAGTAGAACAATTTGTTTCGATCATTTACTAGAGTTATTGTAACATTCGTTTTGTGTTATTTGTTTTAGAAAGAGGAATTTGAATGGGTTCTTCGTGAAGAGGTACACGCGATATTACATCAGCTCCATACCGTTTTAGTCGTAAGTGCCACAGTTTATAGATCAAAATATCAATAATTTTTTTATGGGTTTTTGATACAAGGTTTGCATTTTAGGAGTGTGCTCACAGATTTCCCGTACCCTTATACGGCAACGAGGGCCAGAAACAAGATAAATTCATACTAACATCACAGCCTGAACAATTGAAATGTATTGTGACACTTACTGGGGACAGTATAACCCACGCTGTAAGTACCCTTTATGAATCATTAATAGTAATCAATACTGTATCAATATCATTAGTCAAAGTAGGCCAAAAAACCAGGCAGGTCCATGTAAACTGTTTTTAAACTAATTTTTATAATGTTGAATGTAATAGATGCTGTTCTCTTGTCAGGACATAAGTTTCAAGGTGTTGCGTCAAATGCACACAATATGCCGTACATCAATCAACCAGGATGGTCCATGGAAACTCCAGCAGATACAGGATGCTGCCAATCATTTGCAACAGGCTATTGGTTATATTGATAATGTGGATAAACATTATGTATTCAGGTATGTGCCATCATAATATGATTAGTATTCAATATTTGTGTTTGCAATGTAGACAAAAAAACGTGGTAGAGCTAGAATCAGATTATTTTTGGGTTTATTTAGGATATTTGAAACTCATTTTTTTCATAAATTCTCTATGCTCCAGAAATAAAAACAATCTTATATTTAAAACAAAATAAACTACAGCAGATGCCATACTTGTAATATACACACTGAATCTCTTGTTTTATCATGAAATGAATTAACCAACATCCTGTATAGTTAAACATCACATGAACAGTACTGATATGACCTCAACACACATGACAGAGGAGCTCAAGGTTATGCATATTTATTTCACCTGAATAATAATAATCAGATGTTTACCATAACTGTAGTTGATTTTAAGTATGTTAATTTTAAGCAGATATCTTTCATTAAATGTTGTTCAACTATCTTTGTGTAGGATCTTGGACTGTAAAAATTATCAATATTTGATCATAAATTACTGCATTTCATGATTTTGTGAATCATTTATGATGGCATGTTATTTATGAGATACTTTGTGTTACTGTATGATTATCAATGTTACAATGTATAAAAACAAGAAATGTAATGTTGATTTAAAGGAATCTTTTGTTTGTAGATCATCAGAAGAAGTTCTCCACATAATTCAGTGTCTGATTGGCTCACTGCAACGAGCCCGAACCGCTTTAGTGTTGCCTAAGAAAAAAGCAATTGATGAGCTTATGAAGAGTAGAAATATGGTATATTACATTGTTTCTTTTGATACTTCAGTCGTCAAGCAATCTAGCTAAACTGTATAATATCTTTTTCAAATGCTACTCATTTTCTCAATAAGTAAAAGTACTTATTGAGAAAAGTCCACATCTTTTTTGTCTTCAAGAAAACATAACTTATCAACCATTTTCAGAAGGCCCTATCTCCAAATCTACCAGAAGACTTAGCAATATCATTCTACATACAGTCCCATAAGCTTATATTTGTTGCGTACCAACTGAGTTCGGTACACGGAACAATGAGGATTGACTCGTGTCAGGCAGACTGTGCAGTACCGTGGCTGAGTGATGTGTTGTTCATGTTAACGGCAGCACTCCATATGTGTCAACAACTTAAGGATAAGGTAAATTAGACCTTGATTTCTACAAGATTGTGTGTACTTGAGAATCTATGTTTACAAATGCTGGGCTTTGTTTCATGATATGTAATGGTTTGTAACCCGTTGCATGTTGTAATTACAGAAACAAAACGCCATTGTGTCTGAATCTGAACCGATGACCAAAGACTTAATCAGACTTTAGTCTTTTAAAATTCAACTGTAATGATTAAGCTACTATTTAATTAATGTAACTTGTAATGTCAATGACACTATATCATATTTTATTCAAATTCATATTGTTGACTATTTCTGACATAACAACAAAATTGACTATTATGGAAACATATTTATCTGATAAAGATAGGGCAATAGTTATACAATCCCAATATATTTTGAATTGTTGTTATTGCTGTTCATACACACCACATTATTCTTATCACAATTACCTAAAATATTGTTTGGTAAATATTTGCATCCCATGAACCTTTAGGTTTTTAGAGTCTACACCCAAGTACCCAAACTCTTTTTATCTCTAGGAAGTGAAACTATACAATCAGTATTTTATCTTTTTGACGTGATATGACAAGAGTACAGCTTTACTGATAACAGTTCGGCGTTTCAGTTTAATATTAATCGAATTACCCAAATTGTGGATTATTACTAATTTTATTGGTGTTTATAAGATAGTGTATGAGTAAATGATAAGTCGTCGTCTTACGTCACAACATTTTTTTCCTTGTTCATTGTCAGCAGTCTAGGATTTATCAATTTATTTCTCAGTCAACAACAATATTAATATAAACCAAATAGGTTGATGGGATTGAAAGTTGTTCATGGAAATTAGTAATAGGGCTTTGTTTTTTTTTTTTGTATTAATGTTTATTTTTTTTGTGTTTTTTTCAGCTGTGTGTCTTCTCCCAATACAAAGATTTCACAGTGGGATCAAGATCTGCCTCTATGGTGTTTAACTAATTACCTACTGGGATGTTACCTAATTCTCAAATGTATGTAAGCATTATATACCTAGGTATGCGTAATATACAAAACAATTGTGTGTACACACGTATTTATTTAGTTCTAGTTATTGAGTCCATTGTTGATATTCTTGTTGAGTATGATGTAATATAATGTATAGAAACTAATGTTACAACTAACTATAGGAAAACTAATCTTGGTCTGCCATGAATGTATATTTTGAGTAATAGCAAATGGGAATTAAGTATTTGTAAATTTATTTCTAATACTTACCTTATTTATGGACAGGACTATGTTAAATTATGATTTAAGAGTTATGTTGATGGTTATATTGTAAGTAAATCGTTGCTGGCTTATGTCCGCGTATTTATGTACCTAGATGATTTCTTAGCTATTTAATAGAGAGCACAGTATAAGCCATCCTCTGGCCAGTAATGACTGAACAATTTTTGAAGACAATTGAACAAAGTTCAACAACCTAATGTCCCCAATTGGAAGTAAATACTTAGCTCGAATTCCCGGCAAGTTTAGTTCAATTTTGATTCAGTTTATAATCCGCCGACCGGATGGCTCTAGTTAGATAATATCTACACAACGCGTTGTAAAATACGACAAAGCAATAATATTTTCTACAGGCTAACAAATTAACGTATATAATGTAAGTGCAAAGTTATAGTCGAATAGCCCTTGTGTACGATAATGGTATTTACGTCTTGGTTATAAAGTCCATTTCAGAATGAAGGTCCAAAGTCTTGAATTACGAGTTCTAATTCGTGTGGTATTATTTAACGTTTCTATTTCTGTAATGTAAGAGAGGCTATTTTAACAAGTTTGACCCTTTGAATGTAGGCGGATTGGACGCTGCGCTGGTGCGTAACCTAAATTATGTTTATCAATTCATTTTATAATCTTGTATGGTCGGTTTTTTTAGTAGTCTTACAATATTTGCCTACTGTCTTTAAAAGTAGTGTGATTCTTACTCCATCTTGTCGTCACTGAAACATAAATGATGTAAAATTATATTTGAAAATATATTGTCAATGTTGTTCAAAGGGTTTATAACAAATTGCATAATAGAGCAAAATTATTTAATTAGTTATTTATTTCTATGTTAATAAATAGATCTGAATGTATAGTTAAAGGAATTATAAATTGTATGACTTGAAGCATTAAAGCTTCTATCTTATGTCTGTATTTCCATAGTTAACGAAGATAGGTACTAATTTATAATAAAATATACATTATAGATGATAACTTAATCAAATGTTAAGAAAAGGTCCGTCAAATGATACAATTATAAATATCTTGCTTCTAAAAGTTGGCTATTTATTTTTCTATGTTCAGATATTACATTGTGGGAAAAGTGTCTGATACTATTTCAAAATAAAATAAAAAATAAATTAAAATAATTATAGTTGCCAAAGTGTCATTGTAATCTCCAATCTTCATTTCTTATACTGGTTCAAATTAAATTAGCTAGGCGAAACTCCACAGACGTGATGGGTATCGATATCTAAACACGACAAAATGAAAATTAAAAAGATTTGATGATTTTTTTGGGGTCAATGATCGCTAGTAGTGTTTTTATTTGAAGTTTTAGTTGATAAAATCTGTTATATCGTGTTGAGCTATTGATACCATCCACCCATCTCATCACGTCTCTGAAGTTTACACAAAAAAAAAATATTTTTAAACTGATATTTTAAGTAACTACACTACCAGCGGCGGTTGATGACTCCAAAAAAAAATCATCAAATTAATTAGTTTTTTATTTTAACATGTTTAGCTATTGATTCCCATCACGTCTGCTAAGTTTCGCTAGCTAATTTAATTGGACCCTGTATAATTGTATAAAATATGTCAATTTCATCTTCATATTGCATCAATCAAATTGTGAATTGTTCAAAAGGAATAAATGAAGTTATTACGGTATGGATGCTTTTGCCTTCAATGTTTCCATAAAATATTTCTGAGCTATATCATAGTCAATTAAAATTAAATACATTGGTGTAAATGCACCAAAAACATTATTATGAACTTATTGATGTTTCACAATTTGTATCTGTATCTTAAGTAATTTAACTAAGGGCTGATTTTTCAATCGTCAGATAACTTTTATCTGGGGAATATGTTTGACGTTCTGACAGCTTTTGTATAGATAATATGTCAAACCGCCATATTTATTCCTCCGGTAAAAGATCTGACGATTGAAAAATCAGCCCTAAAATGAAATTCCAATTTCTTATAAAAATGTGGTAATAATTACATCTGCGAGTAAGAGGTAGATAAGGACCTGTCTTGCTTTCCAAAAAGGTCATTGAATGAGTTTTGAAACATTCCTTTGGGCCATGTTCAAAAACTCACCCTGTATTTCCAAAACTGAATCCGCAGCCTGAATCATTCTAAAAAAATCTTTTTACAAAAAGATAAACAATATTATTGTGCTATCAAAAAACTTTATCAAAGCCTGTCTAATCATATTGTGTGAAAATACCGGGTGTTACTTTCACTCACTCGATAAAAGTAGGATAGCCAAAAGTAGACTATCATTTAAAAAAACAACAATCTTTTTTGTTATACACGTAATTCCAATTTCACAGCTTGCAATGTTTTATATTGACTTATTTATAATGCTTCATTGCTTCTACATAAACGGTGTTGACATCGTAAACACATTAATAATAAAAGGTTGTGTATTAAATGTTGTCTAAATTAGTAAACCTCTTATGTAAATAATGTGATAGGGTATTTGACTATTTTGAAAACTTTAACAGAATGAACATTGAAAAATAAATAATTATATGTTATCTCTTACCAGTGATTCATATTAAGTCTCTCCGTACATATTACTTTGTCATCAGAAGTCTTGGTTTTGAATGGTCAACTACCCTAAGAGCTTTAGTGTATTTAATCTCATATTTTTCATAATATGGTCATCTAATTCGAGTGGGTAAATAAAATCAACATTGGGAAGCATTCAAAATATGAAAACATTTTTTATGTAACTGTATGATTGTAAAGATATTGGCAAAGGAATTGGGAATGAATGTTGAAATTGTATTTTTATGCACATATTGATATAACTTTGATAAGTAATAAAATTGTTAACGCACTTTCTGAATGTTCACTGCTATTTTAGTCTTGTGAAAATCTATTCTGTACATTCATTTTTTTAAATTGAGACTGCACTGCTCACGTGGTCATTGTCTGCCTAAGGTCATACTTGAGATGCATTTAATTGAACAAATTATTCCACAGTTGATTGTTTTGACGAAAACAGCCTCAAATGTGTAAAGAACCATCATGTCTAAATTATTCATTTGACATGTTTGACAATAAAGTTATTGTACTAGTATTATTAGGTAGTCTCAAGACTATTTTATCTATACCTACTGTATAAACAGTTCATGTGATTGTGTTGTATTCCAATAAATCAAAATGCTGTTAAGCAGAATTTGTTTTCGTTTATGACCTGATATAATTTATAAAGAGGAGCTGGTGGATGAATGTCGGTCGCCCATAAAGTACCAGCGGTGGCGTTAGTTTGCACAAGTTATTTTATACCGGCGGAAAATCGTAACAATAATAGTTAGCCCTTAAGAGCGTTTACGACGTACGGCATTTCATACAAAATTTCAAGTCCTTGTTTTTCGAAATGAATGAAACTTCAATTTTAATGAAACTTCATACGCTTAAGCAGGATACATAGGTCTAAAAAATTAATTAAGAACATTTTCGAAAAATAGAGTTACAGCTAAATTCGACGGATTCAATTTTCCGTAGAAACCGAGATTTCTAATTATCTGTCTTTAAAAAATACATTTAGAAAATGTTCTTAGCTAGCTTTTTAGACCTTTTATCCTGCTTATGCGTATGAAGTTTCATTTAAAATCGGTTCATTAATTTTGAAAAACGGATTTGAAAGTTTGTACGAAATGCCGTACGTCGTAAACGCTCTAGATCTGAGCGTCAGGTGCTCAAAAGTAATTTGATACTGCACCAAAACCTTATGGAACGATTTTTGGGACCATCTTAAGCCCAAAAAAAATGTCCGCTGCATAGAAGTGAGGGGAATATTTAAGTCAGTTGCGTAAATGAACATGATTTTACGATGGCACATCAGGGCTAAATTCGGAACTATGGGTAGGAGGACAACGTGGTCAAAGGAAAGATAAGCCCAATTTTGAAGAAAAATAAAACTGCATATTTTGTTTATTGGGAAAGCTTCTGCCTGAGCCAGGAATCGAACCCGAATCCTGGAATCCTTATGTAAAATAGCATCAGTTTTTAAAACTTTGGATTCCCCTTTGGGCGCGGACTGACATTCTGATGTGATAGTTGAATTGGTAATAAAAATTCGATATAAAACTGACCACAAAAATCGAGCACTGTTCTGCCTAACCTTTTGGGGAATACAGGCGTGATTTTATGTTGATGATCATGGAATATCAATATTCGGTGGGCCCTAGTATAAAAGCCGCCGCACCAGGGTAGCCGCGAAATTCAAATTTTACAATGTATTTTGCAATTTGCAGGTCAGTATTTGGTTGTATGTTGATTAAAATATGATTCGCGATCGTAACAGATATGTATTTGTAGAATTATAACCATTAAAGCCATCAATACAACTCCTCTAAGACCAAGTAATTCTATTTCATGAAATCTTGACATTTGAGGATTACAGTAACTTAAGGTTACTTAGTATTGCTGATTCTAATAATTCTGTAAATACATATTTGTTATGGTCGCGCATCATACTTTAATCAACATACACCCAGACACTGAGCTGCAAATTGCAAAAATTATAACAATATTTGAATCTCGCGGGATACCTTAGCGCTTCCCCCTTCATTTGTATTATGTTTAAGTTAAATAAGTCCTTGTGACAACAAAGATCACGCAGCCTCAAAACGTTTTGAAAAATAATTAAATAATTTACAATTTTTGTTACAAACTTTTTTATCATTATTGTCATGAAGTAACAAGTAAAGCTGTCTTCGTAAACTAATCAGTTACGTCACTGAAGCGTTAAAGCTAGGGATGGGCCTTTTTATTTCCATTGATATTATACAGGCGTCCCACGGATATGCCACATGGAGGGAAAGTACCTTGAATATTGTAGATGGAACATTTTACTGAAATAAGACATTATTTGAATTTAAAAACAATTCAAACTGCATTCATAGATATTTAAATAATTACATGGTTGAACCGGAAATCGAACCCGTTACACGAGAAAAATAATCATCCTGTAGCTTTATCATACCGATCGAAAGGCTTCATCATAAGGATTATTTTTTGCTAAATAACATAGTGTCAAAAATAAAAGGAAGACCATGAACTTTAACATTTTTAATACAAAATTATCAACTTATCAAATGCTCAAAATGAGTCTCTTCCTGTTGAATACAAAGTCGCATTCTTTAGATTATTTCGCTCCCTGTCGATTTTTTGATCTTGTTGTGGTGGATATTTAGAATAATACGTCAAGTTCTACTTGTAGCTCGTGGAGACATTCATACTGGTTCTTGTAAACTAAATTTTTTACATAGCCCCATAAGTGGCTTACTCCTTACGGCAATGTCAGCTTTTCATTCTTCTGAACAAAATTTAACATCATAAGTTAAAATTCATGGTCTTCCTTTTACTCGTGATACTACATATGTTATTTAGCAAAAAATAATCCTTATGATGAAGCCTTTCGATCGGTATGATAAAGCTACAGGGTGATTATTTTTCTCGTGTAACGGGTTCGATTCCCGGTTCAACCATGTAATTATTTAAATATCTATGAATGCAGTTTGAATTGTTTTTTAAATTCAAATAATGTCTTCTTTCAGTAAAATGTTCCATCTACAATATTCAAGGTACTTTCCCTCCATGTGGCATATAATCATAATCATAAATCTTTATTTATCTCAACATCATATTACAGGCACTAGTTAATAAAATGCACAATCTTAAATAGAGAAAGATGTCTGAGGTAGGAGGGTCCTGAGTTACAGATCACCCGGCTCTCTTTTAAAGGACATGTTAATTTACAAAACAGTTAAAGTTAAGATATACTTAATAGGTATTATAAAGTCTGATAATGCAATTGAGTGCAGAATGAAATATCCGTGGGACGTCCTGTATATTTTTTAACGGAACATTGTAGAGACGCCAGCACATCAAGCTACTACAATCTATCAAATTTATTTAATAGATTTTCGACTTTATTGCTAAAGTATTAGGTTCAAGGTTGATTGGAAAAAATTGACAGTTTCGGGTAGTTTTATGTGCTGGCGTCCATACATAATATGCAAGAATTTTATAATAGGTATAACAAATGCCAAATCTCTGGCTTGCTCCCAGGATCTGTCATTGGTTTAGTCTGTTTTATTGTAGTGCCAGAGAATAGAACAAATAATAGTGACTATGATGTAAGTATTCTAATTATTATAAACATGCACTGCTATCTTTGCGTTGATGGTGAATTGTAATCTATTTGCCTCTAGTACTAAGCTGGTGGCAAACAGCCCAATAAAGATAGTGTATGTACATAGTACATGATATAAACTGAATTAATTAACACTGCTAGTTTCCAACAGTGCCAAAATATCCTTTTAGTGCGAGGTGTATACCTTGCATGTAAGTACGTGACTCACTTGCAACGCACATCACTAAAGCGTCTTGACAGGTAGCAAATGTCAGATTTACAAAAATAAATCTCAAGAGTTGAGGCGTTGAAGTTTGTTTTCACTTTTATTTTGTTATTATATTGTAAATTGTAGTTGTTTAACTAAATAATACAAACATGGTTATTAGAATATTCGGTTGGTTCGGTCTTGTTACCATTATTATCACTGGATTGTTTGGTTTTGTGTTCTACTTAACGTTTCTTGCGTTCATCGTCTCCTTTCTAGCTGGGTAAGTTGATAGGAAGGCGTAATTTGAACATAAAAGAATAATGTTATTGTTAAGCACTAGTCTATTATGATTATATTCTTTACGGGCGTATTGGAGAACATTGATAAGGTGTAGAAAGTTGATGAAACTGCCTAGTCGACTGTCGGTATGTAGGACAGCTTTTCGACAAGTTATAGCTAGCGAAATTCGATCATAGATACAGTTCCTTATTTATTTTTTTATTTTTAGCACGAGTGGTCCCACAGCTGGGCAAAAGCCTCCCTTTCTCCTTTCCACTCTTCTCTGTCTTGAGCTATTGTGGACCAATTCTGTCTGTAGGCATCAAGCTTGTCTCGCCATCTTCTCCTGGGTTTACCTCGATGTCGACGGAGGTTTTTTGAGACCCACATGGTGGTAAATTTGGTCCATGACTCGTTCAACATATGGCAAATGTGTCCAACCCAGTACCATTAAGCTTGGCTGCTTTTTGGGTGACTTCGGCAATTTGTGTTTTGGAGCACAGCACTTAGGTCTTAGTTGCATCAAAACATTTGAAACTATTCAAGCAACTTAGTTGTTAATAATATCTTACTCAACAAAACAATTATGAGTGTGTTTCTATTTTCAGAGTTGTAACAATACTTTACTTCACATATGACAACAAAAATATATTCTCTGTTGATTTGGATTGCTTAGATGATCCATTACAACAGTCTAACTTTTCTATACAAGTACCTAAGGTATGTGTGCCTCTTTTAACGTTTCCAATGTAAGAAAATTTGTAACTTAAATACCTGCTTCTAAAGGTTGCGTTGTGATTAATTAATGTCATCTTGGATTAATAGTCTTAGTCAATAAATTACTAGTAATTAAAAACGTTATTGCAGATTTAACAAATTGGCAGTCGATTTCAATCACAACAATAAATACTTTATACTTATTTTGTTAAATATTTCAGGTGTTGGAACTATTTCAAAAAGAAACTCCATTGCCAAAATATGACAACAGGATCACGGGTAGCGAGACTGTGGACTCATTCCTTAATGAGATAATAACAATAATCATCAATGATTATGTGACTCCATGGTATGAGATTCTGACAAGTGATGAGGAACTTACAAACCATTCTATAAAACGATTGGTGCTGGCTGCTGGTGCTAATGTAGCTAATAGGTGAATATATTTTCTGAATAAAATAAAATAGCAAAAATAACAATATCACACCTGGTGAATAAAAAAATTCTGTATTTCCCTTTATAGGCAAGGCAGAGCTGTTTGAAGTGCACCCCCTTTTCCAATTTTGTTTAACACATTTAATGCCAGTGACCTGCCTCGTGAGCTCTCTAAAAATGTTCGTTAGATGCCGGCTACCCGCCTAGCGAGTCCATAGAAAATGTGCGGCATGTGTGGCGGCATCCGTGTGTTACATTCAAAATTTGTGGCTTTGGTGAATGTGTTAAAATTTATACTAATATAGTAAAGCTGAAGGGTTTATTGTTTTTCTGTTTGAAAGCGCTAATCTCTGGAACTACTAGTCAGATTTGAAAAATTCTTTTTGCATTTGATAGTTCAATTTCTATGGTAGGTTTCAGGCTATTTAACATCACGCTACCACCCTTAGAAGCCGAGCAAAATGAAAAATAGTCAGAAAGTACGCTAAGCGAAAATGGAATAAAGGGGTTCACAGTTTTAGGATATATTTTATGTTAAAACAAGAAATTTCACACGGATGAAGTCGTGGGCAGAAGCTAGTATATATATATATATATCTATCTTTATAAATAAAAATGAATATTTGTATCTTTGTCCTCTATGCACTGGCATACTGTTAATCCGATTGTGATAAAACTTTGTCAACTTATTGCTAGAACTTGCGCGAAGGTTTATAGGCATAAAAAAACGCGAACGAATTCCCGGGCAGAAGCTAGTATTAAATAAAATAACATAACACACATGTAAAATACTGGTATTCAGCTGCATCTGGTTAGACTGGAAGTCCACCCCAACATAGTTGGGAAAAGGCTAGGCAGATGTTGATGATCAAAAACATATGCTCATGTTGATACATATCAAAACAGAAATATACAGGGTGTAAGGGACAGCCCTCCACAGACTGATGGGGTGAATTCAGTACAGCATACTAAGATGACCGGTACATGCAATTATTTCAGGAACGTTATGGGAATCCAATAAACCTGATTTGTTTTATTACCTCACACGCAATGTATCGTTACCGTGGCAAAACGTGCGTGGCGAACATCAGCGCAGCGAGCCTTCGGCCGCCGAGTATTTCAAATTCCATTGCTGATTTTTTTTATTTTAATTATTTTATTTACATAAATGGAGTGCTGGGTACCGAGAATATAATTTTACATTTGAATAAAGGAATAGTGACTGAAAAACGATAAAAATGAAAATTTTCCTGAGAATATTTCCGGTGGAATATGATTAAAAAATAAGGAGCTGAATGCACCCTGTTAGTTTGCGGAGGGCTGTCCCTTATGCCCTGTATATAAGAAATAAGTGGGCCACCAGATTGATGACAGACCAATAAAAAAATAAAGATTATTTTTTTTTATAATTTCTTCTAATTATTCAGAGTCAAATGTGTGGATTGGATCCACCTTCTGTCCACCCGTGTTCCAGAAGAGTTGACAACACATTTGAAGTTATTCAAACAATCAAGAGTGAGGTTGAAACATGTAGATCTGATGAGTGCCAAAGACATGTCCAACGGGACATCTAGACCCAGTCCCAAGAAACAAGATGAAAAGAAAACACACAGGAGAAATAAAAGTGAAACCGATGTGTCTTGGCCACCAGGTTATTATTTCATAAATAGTTCAGCTTTAGTCAATTTATTGCACCAAATTGATGCATTCTCTTAAAATGCTTCATGAATTTACTGTATATTCCATTGGTTTTTTTGTGATGCATTGAGTTCTTTTAAATGAGATTATGGTGTTTTAATTTAAACAATCATCAAAAACATTTTCTTAGACTTAAAGTATTAAAATAGTTTAATTTTGGCTTTTTAATTTTGCAGAAGCCCAAACATTTGGCAAGTCGAAGTTTTACGACAGTTCAGAGAACATTAGTGGGAAAACTCTCAAGGATATATTCTTTGAACTGGAATGCTCTATAGAGAACAGACAGCTGTGTCGAGATATTTATTGTATGGATGCTGATAAAGAGTATGGTAAGTTAAAGATAGTAAAAAGTAAGTCTTTTACCCCTTGCTTCCCATATTTATTGTGGAGTAAGAAAGTCTCATTGGACTCATGGACGCAAGCGCGACCGACTGCTGAAG
Source organism: Fissipunctia ypsillon (assembly GCA_947568875.1). Classification (NCBI taxonomy): domain Eukaryota; kingdom Metazoa; phylum Arthropoda; class Insecta; order Lepidoptera; family Noctuidae; genus Fissipunctia; species Fissipunctia ypsillon. The sequence continues at coordinate 8,375,740 of OX387654.1, forward strand.
CTGAACGTGGGCTTCTGGGTCCCATAACCAGGTCGGACGATTTTTCCATCAGAAATTAGGACGTTTGGAATTAGGACATTAGGAGTCTGGATTTTTGTCTGGTTAATAGCAATATACCCCGCTTTTTACTTCGCTGTTTCGTCACGGCTGAGCATCGCCGCCACATGTTATGAAATATCGCCACCTGTATGGGTTGATGGTTGATGTTATGTGCATAAAAATCTATGAAGTACTTCTTGTTTCCTAGAGTTGCTGTGCGAAGTTTCCGAAGCTGTTCTGTACCTGATCGCTCCAGAAGAAGCCTGGCGATGCCACGCTTTAAAAGTGATTCTGATCGAGTTGTTATCAGCTGTTGTGCTGCGACCGATAATCAACTTGCTGAGCGACCCTGATAATATCAACAGGACTATTATAAGAAGCGTAAGTTCTAAAGTGTTCTTAAGTTTATTTATTATTTATTAATCCATGTACACACAAATTACTTAGAGAAAAATACATAAAGATGATGAGCACAATTAATGTACTTCATACTTCAAGAATTGTTTTTCTTTACCTCGCCTATAATTGCTCTTACTAATATCAGCCGATCAGCGAATATCCAAGGACACGCATTTTTGGGGTTATCTAAAACTTTTGTAGATGTCCCAAACCATTAATATTCGACTAGGCATAAGATAGTGCACTTGACCTTATGAAAATTGCTTTTTTGAGTGAACTTTTATGCAGCTTAAAGAGCGTTTTCTGTCCTTATAGTGTTGTCGAGATTCATGTCTGCCATCGGAGCTGTTTCTTGTAGTCATCCGCTGCTGCGCAGACGCCGAAGAGTTGGACGCTACTGTAGAACTTGTCCAAAAGGATATACAGAAATTAGTAAGTAAATAATTTAATAGAACCTAATACTAGTAAGCTGTACGTTAATACTAATGTTAAAAACAGTTTAAAAAGTGGCGCTGTTCCGGAGGAGAAACGAAAAATCGACTTCGAAATTTATAAAGGGACTGGAAGATGATCTAAAAAAGTAGAACTTTTTCTAAAACTCAAAATCAATCTGCCGAGCCCTTTCAAAACTATGTTGGGGTCGGTTTTCAGTCTAACTGGATGCAGCTGAATACCAGTATTTTACATGGAGCGACTCCCTATCTCCACAACCCAGTTACTGGGTAACACACCCCTTGCAAAGACTGGTTGTCAGCCTTTCGGGCTTCTGACTACCCGTAACGACTGTCACAAGATCTACAAAAGACAGCCGGGACCAACGGTTTAACGTGCTTTCGGGGCACGGAGGGGTCTCGATATTTAATGGAGGATCACCTACCCACGAACCGACCACAGCAAGCGTAGCTAAGGCTGCGTTTCCACCAGAAATGAACGAGGATGCGTAATGAAGGATGTGTGTGAAACTAACGAATAACATCGCTTCATTTTCATAGCTTGACCTAAGCTAGTGTTGTTATTGGTTAGTTTTACGCACATTCGCCGCTACGCATCCTCGCTCATCTCTGGTGGAAACTTACCCTTATTTTCGATCGTCCCGTGCGGGTGTTATCATTTAGCCACGAGCCCATCTCGTACTGTACTAGTAAATTAAATGGTTGCGCTATTAAGAGTTTTGAAATATTACGTCTTTCAGCATTCCAGAGACAGCGCAGGTGAATGGGAGTTGCAGGACCGTCAAAAGCTTTCTTCCTTACAATACTTGACCCGTATTATCCAAGCAAGAAGGGCCACTTTAGGGCCTCAAGAAGGCCTGGCCCATAGTGCTAATGTAGACAAAGTGTCGGAAGAAGTTTCAAGGTCATTGAAGTTTTTGAGAGCAACTACGGCTTGGAGATCGAATGCACAGTACTTGTTGGAAATCGAGTTGAATGAAGCTGGTGAGTTGTAAATACTTAAGGTGGAAGCACCAGGTAGCCCGTGAAATTCAAACTTTCTTATGTTTTTTGCAATTTGCAAGTCAGTATTAAGTTGTATTTTGATTAAAGTATCATTCGCGACCGTAACAAATATTGAGGTGTAGTAGTACTACCTATAGTATAAGGTCTATGACCCTATCCATATGAATGTATCTTCTATTAATATATTAACACATTTATACTCTTGCAGTGAGTAATTAAAGGTAATCGCTTGAGAACAGTTGTTTCAATAACACTACATCCCCACATGGCGACCCTTGCCATTTTTGGGGCGCGTGACGCGACTTCTATCTCGGCGTAGTGTTACGGCTCCAAAGCAAAGTAAATAAATTAAACTCTTTGTAATAAATTGGCGTGAAAATATTTGTGGATAATGGAACTTTCGTAATTAAAATGAATCAAGTACATTTAAAAAGTTAATTTAACGTCCGGAAATCAGTGAGAATGTGTCGTCCCAACGTAGAAAAGGAGACGGTCTTCGTGAACCAGAATTCTGCTGGTTCCAATAATGCACACGTTGAAGAATTGAAGGCACATATTTCGACGATCAGTATTATCCTCATAGTAATTTGCGTTTTACTGGGTCTTGGCATTATATATTTTGCGTGGAAGCAGTACAGGAATTGTCACCATTCCTGGATCAGGGACCAGATTTTGCAGAACAGCCTGCGACGATCGTTCAACCGTTCCAGAGCAATTCGCGGAGAAGAGCAAGCAAATCTTCCAATGACGTAGAAGTCGGAGTATTCATCATACTCATCTGGCAGCTGTGCGGTATCATTTATTTAGTGAAGTGCATACTAAGTGCGTCTCAAGTGCGTTGTGCGTATTATAGTGCGTAAGATGAATTCGCGAATCATCATATAAATAAAGAGACAATAAAATGATAATAGACATTAAGAATTAAAATAATGAACTCTAAGATAAATTAGCAGTTTAAGTTTGTTTTGAGTGATCGTATATCATCATGTATCATCTTACACGCTGTGTCCCCTACTACAGTAATTCACTGTGAGAATCGGGTATGTATTAAATGGTTTAATTAATATATATTACTTTTGCATGAGGGAATGGAAGATGAATTGTTACTTTGTTTAAATGATCTTATATCAATAAGGAAATATTTAATTAAAAAGGGAAAAACACGATTTAAGGGTAATATTGTTAAGAATAAATTATGTGAGGTTGAAACAATTTATGAGAAAAGTAAAGGATTAATAAAGCTATTATCTACAAAACCAGGAGTAAAATCAGAATTGTTAAAATCATTATCAGTTACGAAAAGCGAAATAGAATCGTGTTATTCGCAAATTAATGTTTTGTGCGCTGTAATTAAATCAGACTGTGATAGTGACAGTGATATTTCTGAAGCAAGTCCAAATTCAGAATCAATCATGGAGTTCGATTTAAAAACGGCATGTAGTTTGATTCCTGTAATGACCAATAACGAAAATAATATCAGAAGTATCATTGACTCTATAGAAATGTACGCAGACATGTTGTCGGAAACGGGGAAAAAGTTACTAATGACATTCGTTTTGAAAAGTAGATTATCAGAAAATGCAAAATTACGTATAACCAATAATTACACATCTGTGAACGATTTTGTCAGAGATTTACGTGTTGCACTTTTACCAAAAAAATCGTTTACTGCAATACAATCACGATTACAAAACGCAACGCAAGGCTGGCGTACAATTGATCAGTTTGGAACAGAATTAGAAAAGTTATTTACTAATCTGACCATATCGCAAGCAAATGGTAATTCTGATAGTTATTCCGTACTCAAGCCCATAAACGAAAAATTGGCAATTAAGCGATTCGCAGATGGATTGAAGGATTCGAGACTAAGTACGATTATTGCTGCACGTAATTATGACAGTTTAAAGGACGCGATCCAGGCAGCGAAAGATGAAGAGTTGACATCGGCATCGACTTCGACCAACGAAAATGTCATGCAGTTTTCACACCGCGGAAGAGGTAAGTTTCATAACAATAACAACAACTTTAGGAATGGCCGTGGTTCTCATAGTCAGCAGTTAAACCAACGCAGTCGAGGACATCATTATCAGCATAATTCAAATAATTTGAGAGGTAATTTTAGCCATAATTCAAATAACTTCGGCAGACGTGATTTCAATAACTCACGTGGGCGATCATCCCATAACTATCGTGGTAACGGACGTGGACGAGATTATCAAACTTCGAACGAGAATCGATCGAGTAATGAAACTCGTAGTAAAGGTCGTACCAATAGAATATTTTATTCCAGCAATGAACAAGATAAGAACGATAGTATGCCTACAACAAACGAAATGCAGTTTTTTCGATCTTAAACATAACATTTTAGCTTTGCAAGGTAAGGCAAAATTTTTAGCATTATACATAGGTAATAGGAAATATTATTGGTTAATAGATACCGGAGCATCTTTGTCCGTAATTAAAAAAGATGCGTTACCATACGATAGTGCAGTAATTAGAGATGAAACCATCATAAATGGTATTGGAGGTAAAATTAGTTCATCAGGGTTTGTTCAACTTAGCTTGACTCATCGTGATGACCAACACTTTGTTGACTTTAATATCAAGCTTCATGTTTTTGATAACATACCATTAAAGGCAGATGGAATATTAGGTTTAGATTTTCTTTGTCAGTACGCTTCAAATATAAACTTAGAAACTAATGTCATTAACCTATCTAATTATGGAAAGTATTATTCATTAGAACTAAGTGATGTCATAGATTACTCAGCTGAGGTGTTACATATCCCAGCACGAAGTGAGTCGATACATTATTTGCTATTAAATATTGAGAATATGAATGACTGTATTATCCATAGCGAACAGTTAGCGGAAAATGTTTTTCTAGCGAGATGTATTGGACGAATAAAAAATAATAGATTACCGGTTAAAATTTTGAACACTAACGAGCATGATATTTACCTACCAACTTTTCAACCACAGATATGTTCAATTGAAGAGTTTCACTTATGCAATTTTAAATCAAACGCTAACAGTTTAGAACGAGCAAAGAACTTATTAAACATTTTAAATTTAAATCATTTAAAAATGGACGAACGGAAATCAATTGAAGAATTATGTTCTAAATATTCGGATGTTTTCCTTTTACCAGGTGATAAGTTAACGACTACAAGTGTTTATGAACAATCCATAACTATAAAACCAAATACAAGTCCGGTTTATACGAAGCAGTACCGATTGCCGCATTCTTTGAAAAATGAAGTAAATAGGCAAATTCAAAAAATGATTGACAATGACATTATAGAAGAGGCGAAGAGTGAATGGTCGAGTCCTGTTTTACTGGTACCAAAAAAAAGTAGCAACGATAAAAAATGGCGACTAGTGGTCGATTATCGGAAGCTTAATGACCGTATTGTAGACGATAAATTTCCTTTGCCAAGTATTACGGAAATTTTGGATTCGCTCTCTGGCTCAGTCTATTTTTCGCATTTAGATCTTAATCAAGGATATTACCAAGTAGCTTTAGACAAAAACAGTAGAGAGTATACAGCGTTTACAACTAGTACTGGGCAATACCAGATGAAGAGGCTACCTATGGGATTAAAAACAAGTCCGAGTGCTTTTAGTAGAGTAATGTCAGTTGCTATGTCTGGGTTAACATACGATAAATGTTTTATATATTTAGACGATTTAGTAGTCTTTGGGAGAAATTTAGATATCCATAATAAAAACTTAACAGACGTCTTGGAAAGACTTAGGAAAATTAATTTAAAATTAAATCCAGAAAAATGTAATTTTTTAAAGAAAGAAATTCTTTATTTAGGGCATTTAGTATCAGAAAATGGAGTCTTACCCGACCCAATTAAAGTAGAAGTATTGCAAAATTACCCTGTACCAAGTAATACCGATGAAGTAAAAAGATTTGTAGCATTTTGTAACTATTATAGGAAATTCATTAAAAACTTTGCAAGAATAACTTGTCCATTAAATAAATTAACTAGAAAACATGTACCATTTGTTTGGACTGAAGAGTGTCAAAGTGCGTTTGAAGCAATGAAACATGCTTTAAGTACACCACCAGTATTAGATTTTCCAGATTTTTCAGAAAATAATGAGTTTGTCATTCAAACAGATGCGTCAGGGACGGCTATTGGAGCAGTCTTGTGCAATCAAAATATGAAACCTGTAGCTTATGCTAGCAGACCTCTGAATAAAGCTGAACTCAATTATCCAACCATTCAGAAAGAGTTAGTTGCAATTGTTTGGGCTGTAAAGTATTTTAGACCCTATGTATACGGTAAATCATTTACAATTATGACAGACCATAAGCCTTTAATATATTTATTTTCAATGAAGGACCCATCTAGCAGACTACTTAAATTTAGACTAGCACTAGAAGAATACGATTTTAAAATTATATATTTAAAAGGAAAAGATAATAGCATAGCAGATGCATTATCTAGAATTAATATAACATCGGATACTTTAAAACAGATGAATAATGAAATTTCTTTAGTTATGACTAGAGCTCAGAAAAAACGTTTAGATGTAGGAAAACAATTGAATACACCTAGTTTTAGTAAACGAGACGAAACGTGGCCTGATCAACCACGAGTAGTTGAGGTACTAAAAATTCCGAATAATTCTGTAGAAATGAGTTTTATAGGAAGTGAGGAATTAAATAAATTAAAAAGACAAAATAATATAGATGAAGAAAAGGAATGTTTTATTTATAACAATCGAAAGAAGATGTTGTATATTAATCTTAACTTTAGAGCACAACTTACGCGAGCCGAATTTGTGACTAAGTTAGGTCATTTTTGTAAACGAATAGGTATAAATGAGCTATGCATAGTAAAAAATAAGGAATATGAGAGTTTTATTAAAGATGTATTAAAAGAAATAAAAGACAATAAGGATTGGACCGGTCCACGTATTTATGTATTGAGAGGAGTTAGGAGAATTTATAATGAAGAAGAAAGAAAGTATATTTTACATGACTTTCACCTACTACCTACCGCAGGACATGCAGGAGTACGTAGGATGACCAATAATATTAAGAGACATTTTTACTGGCCAGGCTTAGACAACGATATTAGACAATTTGTGAGTAAATGCATTAAATGTCAGAAAATGAAGCATTGTAGGTATATCAAGGCGCCCATGGAGATAACTACAACGGCTTCACATGCTTTTGAAAAAATTTATCTGGACGTCGTAGGTCCATTAGAAAAAGACATTGAAGGAAATTGTTATATTTTGACACTGCAGTGCGAGCTTACTAAGTTCGTAGAGGCCTATCCTTTGAAAACGAAGGAAACCGTAAGTATTGCTAAAGCATTAGTTAATAATTTTATTTTAAGATTTGGAATACCTAATACCATCGCAACTGATCGTGGAACAGAATTTGTATCGTCAGTAATGGAACAGGTATGTAAACTTTCATGTATAAATAAATTAATGTCTACAGCGTATCACCATCAATCCATCGGTGCGCTCGAAAATTCACATAAAAATTTAGGATCGTTTTTACGAATACAGTGTAATGGTCAAAAAGACACATGGAGTCACTGGCTACCATTTTGGTGTTACAGTTTCAACAATACAGTTCATACAGAGACAAAGTACACACCATTCGAACTGGTATTTGGTAGAGCTAGTATAGTACCATCTAGAGTTAGTCAGTACATAGAACCATTGTATAATCCAGAAAGTTATCCTTTAGATCTTAAGTATAGGTTACAAGTAGCACATCAAGATGCTCGTAATAATCTACTTATAAGTAAACAAAACCGTAAGAGTTGTTATGATAAGTCTTTAAATAATGTGACATACAGTAAAGGACAACAAATTTTAATCAGAAATGAAATAGCTAATAAGTTAGATCCTCAATGGGAGGGACCATTTGTTGTTTTAAATGATTTAGGTGTTAATGTAGAAATATTAAAATTTAATAAACCCTATTTAATCCATAAAAATAGAACCAAACCTTTGGTAACATAAGAAATGATATTAAGTTATATTTACGTAAAAAAAAAAAAAAAAAAAAAAAAAAAATTGTAAACTATATTTTTTTTTTTTTTTTCTATCACCCCTGAGGTGAGGTGTAGTAGTACTACCTATAGTATAAGGTCTATGACCCTATCCATATGAATGTATCTTCTATTAATATATTAACACATTTATACTCTTGCAGTGAGTAATTAAAGGTAATCGCTTGAGAACAGTTGTTTCAATAACACTACATCCCCACAATATGCATTTACAGAATTATAATCATCAAAATCAGTAACACAACTTCATAAGTTTGTATAATCCTAATTGTCAAGATTTCATGGAGTAGTCATTCATTCAATAGAATTACCTGGTCTTAAAGAGTTGTATTGATGACTTTAATTATTAAAATTCTGTAAAGACATACTTTTCACCGTCGCGAATCATATCTCGATTAACATACAACCTAATACTGACTCGCAAATAGAAAAAAAACGTAAGAAAATTTGAATTTCCCGGGCTACCTGGAGCTTTCGCCTTAAAGATAGACGTTTGTGTTTGATTTTATTATTACTTAGTCCCTGGAATTAAAAAGTTATTTTTCTAGCTGCCTTCGCAAATTCACTCGAGTTGCATAACACATGCATAATCAGCCTATAATGTTCCCACTGCTGGGACACAAGCTTCCTCTCGATGAGAGGGGGTGGGCCTTAATCCACCACGCGGGCCCAATGCAGGGTGGTAGAAGTCACATGTTTTCGAAATTTTGGTTTCTGGACAGGATGCATTTTACTTTTGGCAATCAAGTTGGCGCTAGCTCAATAGCTAGATAACTGGGAAAGTCTTATTCGATGAATGATTTTTTTCACAAACGATTTTGCTGTTGGTTATTGGTATCGAACTAAGGAGAATATTCCAAAAAAAAAAAAGAACTAAATACGTCCATAACTTCTCCTACTTGCGTTCACGTCTAAAGCTATCAGTACTGTAGACCATGTTTAAAAATCATACCTTTTAAGGTAACTTATAATTTTTGCTCACGTCTAGACGCACCCCACACATCAAAAGCCGTACTAGACAACCTACGCTCATCTGCACTAGAACTCTGCGATCTCTACCTAGCCCCAACTCGACCCGCCGTGATGGGTCTATTAGAGAACTGCTACGGGGAACTAGTGAGGAAGATCACGACGGAAGGCGAAGAGTTTACCAATAACCCTGTGCTGTGCTTCGATGATGTTCAGAAGTGTGTTTGTGATGCGTTAGAGGTGGGTTACCATGTTTCAGTTTAATTGTGTAAGATAAAGACAAATCATTTATTTTAAATAGGCACATAAAAGACACATTTGAACGTCAAATGTATTTTTTAAGCTTTGAAGGCTATTTTTAACTAATACTTTTAAATTTTTGTGGGTGTGTGTCTTTCTTCGGAAATACGAACGCGCGGTGATGATCTAATATAGAGCTGTCACAACCATGGAATTATTATTTATTTTGTATTACCATGATTACGAATTATATTACGATTATATCAGCTCTATGTAATTCCGAAAAAAAAAAACGAGCAAATGACAATCTGCGATCGGAGTAGGTAATCCCACAGAGAGAAAACTTCATAAAAACGCGCAGTGATAGCCTCACCAAAACGATCAATCGCAATTCGCAGTTTCTATTGTAGTTATATTGTCAATCGCTTCAATTACATTTGGCAGACGATCAATTTGCGCATCAATGTGTATCTATCACGTAAAAATTGACAATTGCAATTGATCGTTTCGGAGACCTTATGGTGTACTACTACAAAGCGCGGCGGCGGCAGTACAAAACTTGGAAGCTTTGCCTCTGTGGCGGTTTACTCTGTGGCGCGCCGCTTCTACTAATTCACACGAAGATTACCGACGCGCATACCTTACCTGGTTTAACTGTAGATATTTTATTATTACCGATTAATAAAAATCGACCGTAAGTAAAAAAAAAAAAAAAAATTAAAAATCAATTAGTCACGAATATTTGGTTATAACATTGTTTGATTTCCAGGACGACCCGTCATGGCAAAACGACTATATGATGGATAGCGAAGATAGTTCTGAAAAAAGCAGGTAACTCTCACTTTTACATTTGATGTATTCATCAGCTATAAAAAACACTTTACAAAATACGAATTTTGTTCCAGTACTGATATAAAAAAGGACGAAAAACCCGACACACGAAAATATAGCGGTAAGTTACACACCCAAAGTCCTTTAAAACAACTAATTCTTTTCTAACTGTCCATTGCGCCCTACTTACCGTACAAACCCATCCAAAATGTGCAGACAAATGCAAGAAAATTATGAAGTCATGTCTCAATCAGTTGCCAAAGTTGTTTCTGAAGTCGAAATACAAGTACGATCTCCCAAGCAAGTCGTCAACGTTTCCTCGCTCCCTCACACGAAGAGTACCAAGTAACAAGAGCCACACACTACCTAAATGCAATGCGTTTGGTATTACATTTCAAAGTGAAGTTCTAGACCCTAATGCTTGCACTACACTTCACGTATTTCCTCAAATATTCGCGTTACATCGTAAATACAAAATTAACTCTATATCAATAAGAATAAGGTAGATTTTGTATTACCCAAGTGACACGAATATTTGCACAAATACGCCAAGTGAAGCGGGAGCATGACACATAGTTGTTTGCGTATTGTAGATCCTTGCATCGGCAACTTGATTATATTGCTAGTTAGATACCTTTTCCTGTATTTCTTCTTCTTACTTCTTTTTGATCACTTTGTTACTTTAGCTCTGTTGCGAGCGAAGTGTTCCCAATATGGTACACAGCCGTAAATATGGCAAGTCGAGTTTTATAAAAAAAGTCGGGAGGTGTCGTGGGACACCCGGATGGAACGAAGTTCCTTTCGCTGTATATTAATTATGTATTAATACGGAGCCATCTAGTATGGTCTTAAGTTTCTAGAGCCATCTGGTATACGTTTTCAGCTTGCTATATACTTATACTAGTTGGCTTTGTATTATAAAATAAAAGAAGTGTGTGTGTGTGTCAGCTCCGATGCACGACTGGAGTTTACTCCGTGAAAGGTGCGCAAGGTATTTTGCGCAGAAAAACGTAACGCTTTTGAGTTAACGCGTGTTAATTTCACTCCTCATAAAATTTCCATATCGCCTTATATGGAAAATGATTCTTAAGGAGTAAACTCCAACAAAAACTTTTGATACTTGAAACTGATTTTCTCGGGCATAACGCTTTTTCATTACGTGACGATGTCTACCAGTTTATTCCTACCGCACGCCGCGTTAAAGAACTTCGTTCCTAAAGTTCAGCTTTGTAAAGCGTCGTCTCTGTCACTCATACATGCCTGTTTACAGTCTCTTTTTAAAGCTCGATGTGTCATACCACCGCCCGGGTAGATACTGTTAAAGCTTACGTCGATACTCAATCTTCTTATGGCGATGCATGAAATTCGTATGTGAGCAGCAGATTGAAAAAAAAAATGAGTTGAAATAATAGATTTAATTGTTCCACAATTTTTAAATGAGGCCATCTAAAATCTGGGCTATAGTTTGAGTATCGTTGGAACACGATAAGATACCCCCTTCCCCCTCCCCACTTCACTGGCAACAGGATCTATATTTCTTTCTAAATTATAATAGTAACCTGATGTGATTGTGTAGTTCTACAGACTATTTCTTACGCACGTCTATGTGTGCGTAGTATTAGTAGTTTAAAAAATAATAAAGACCTTTAAATAAGTGTTAATTTTCAGGCGATTTGTTACCAGTGCCCGGAACAAGACATAATAGGTCCAGATCGGATATTGTTGGCAATCTGGCGCAGAGGATGATCAATGAAAGTGCAGGTTACAATTTACTAGTTTATTTATTTTAGGATTTTATTTTATAAGGTTTTAGTATGAAAATAGTTGGACAAACGTAAGCAGAGGTCAAATCGGTCAAAGCCCTTACTTTAGGCTAAATACTGTAAATTCCAAAATTCAACTACATTTTAAATGTAGACGTTTTGTTTAATTAATTTACCTTATTTTTTGTATAATTATCTTCCAGGCCCTTCCAACTTGTCATCAGCAAACAGTAGCAATCTATCTCTGTCTCACTCGGAAATTAGTCGGAATGCGAAAAACTTAATGTCGCCCTTATCCGCATGTATTATTGAAACTGGTATGTATGTCATAATTATCATCTAATCAGCCTACGTTAATTTGCTTAGACCTAGTTCCAACATACCATATTAGTTAGTTTAATCTTCTGTTAAAATGTTAGCAGGACATTAAAAGTAGCGAGTGTTTCACCAAGCGCTAATCTGTGTTAGGGTGAATTCCAAACTTTTATACCTAGTATAACTCTAATCCAGCAAATAAATTTTTAATTTTTGACAGATATACCAAAACTTTCAGACGTCAATTTTATTCCGCGGTCCGATTATGAATAGTTTGGTGAAATTAGCTCTTAGGCTGTTAAAGAGGTCAATAATCAAGCCTTGCCTAAAGCCAGAAATTCCGTATACAGCGTGACTTATAACTTGATAACAGGCGAAATGTGGGTGTACTATAAGTACACCTCTGCCTAACGCTTCGGGGAATACAGGCGTGATGTTATGTTGTGAGTTGTTGTTTGTAGCACCATCATAAAAAAAAAACCCGTCCTGTATAATTTTGATGAAGACGTCCTTGCTTTCTTTTTACATAGTTTTCAAAAGTAATTTAGGTCAATTAGAATACATGCAAATTTTGCAGATAAAGTATATTAAAACAATGTTGACTATGATTATCCTACTAATATTATAAAGGCGAAAGTTTGTGATGATGGATGGATGGATGTTTGTTACTCTCACGCAAAAACTACTGAACGGATTTGGATGAAATTTGGCACACAGATAGTTTATAACCTGGACTAATTCATAGGATACTTTTTATCCCGATATCCTCACGAGATCGAGACTTATGCGGGTGAAACCGCGGGACGCTGCTAGTTCTAACATATTTATCTTCGTATTTCCAGCTTTAGTACAAGACAAAGGGCGTGCATTTGGAATATATGCCATAGCAGTAACTAGGCTATCAGACAACGAGGTTTGGCACATATACAGAAGATATAGCGATTTCTATGACCTACACGCATCTGTTAAGGATAAGGTCAGTAGAACCCATCTGTACCACATCAACTTTGAACTCTAAATACAAATTCACAAGTCTCAAATTCCTCTACAGTGGCCCGAGCTAAGCAGTCTACCGTTCCCAGGAAAGAAAACTTTCCAGAACACATCTCGAACTGTTTTAGAAAGTCGGAAACGGATGTTGAACAGCTACCTTCAAACCTTGGCAAGTTTAGCGAGAGATGCAAAATATATGACGTTGTTGTCCCCGGCCTATTTAGGAGGATTTCTTAGTCCTGAGAATCATGCTGAGAAACACAGTAGTACGGTAAGTGATTAACGCGAAAGCGCCAGAGTAGCCCGCGAAATTCAAATTTTCTTACGTTCTTTTGCAATTTGCTGTATGTTGATTTGTTGTATGTTGATTAAAATATGATTCGCGAGCGTAACAAATATGTATTTACAGAATTATAATCATTAAAGTCATCAATACTACTCTCTAAGACCAAGTAACCCTATTGAATGACTATCATGAAATCTTGACATTTGAGGATAACTGAAGGAGTTGTATTACTGAATCTAATGATTATAATTCTGTAAATACATATTTGTTACGGTCGCCAATCATACTGTAATCAACATACACCCAGACACTGAGCTGTAAATTGCAAAAATCGTAAGAAAATTTGAATTTCGCGGGCTACCTTAGCGCTTCCCCTTATGAATAATATTATTGTCTACTTTTTAGGGTATAGTCACACTGTGTCAATACCGCATCGTTCAGAGTCCAGAAAAACAAAAGATTTTGCCTTGTACAGTCAGTGCCCTGCATTACTGACCCGTTTTCCTCTCTTCTTTATACGAGGGGCCAAGTAATGCAGGGCACTGATTGTACTTGTGAAATGAGTGCTGTTCCTAGAAGATTTTTTAAATTAGGACATAAGTTAACTTTCAGCACATAGGTGAAAGAGTTTTTCGTTCCAGCTATCCACTAGAAAATAAACTAGCTTTTTGGATTTTTACAAAACCTGACAAAATCTTTTATGTCGCCATTTTCCTGCAAAAAACTAGTTTCATTAAGCTTGCATTCTATTAGAATGAAATAGAGTTTTGAATATTTAAAATGCTTTATTCCTGAATGCGAAAGCTGACAATGGCCAAGGCTGCAAATGATCTTGGCTTTCCCGCCCTTATATTTCCTATGCGCATGACAGCAGATCCAAAATGGCGTAAAGCCCGATATCAGACGCTTCACTCGTGTGAAGGTACATGTTTGTTTCATTCCACGTTCACACGATAACTACAGAATTACAGAGGAATGAACGTTCATTTGCTCCTTTCATTTCAATTTGTGATGATGTGGAGTGCCGAAGTCCAAAATTGTTGGATCACTGATGAATTCATTGCTCACTTTGATTCATTTTGTGTTCAGTCGTTTCACTTCGAGTGAAAAATGCTGGAAGCTTCTGATATCGGCTTATATAGTAAACTTTTGTTTTCAGTTAATATTTAAATGAATTTTACTCATTTATAGCTCGACGCTCTACTCGTGAACTCTCTAAGAGCCGGAATGAGAACGTTGAAGAATATGCCTGATCAGTTCGCGAACACAGTTGATGGAGTCATGGATGGTAAGCAAAATGCCAATGACTCACGTCATTTTTCTCATTTATAAGGGAGTATTTGTGGTATTTTTAAACCATCACTGACACACGGTGAAGGAACATATCGTCATTGTCAAACCAAAATTTGCTATTTGCAAAAATTATACTTTTGAAATATTGAAACAAAAGTTCTTCTGTAAAATTTTATATGAAGGTGTATTTTAAGAACTATATATGAAAAAGGTAGTAGATCGTCGTACAGTACTCATAAGCACTTAGCAGGTTTTATATACGGTAGATAGGGCAGTGAACTATACGCAAAGGTCAAAAAGTATAAATCTCTAAAAAGTGCACATAGCAGATTTTGGTTTGACAACGACGATATCACGAATATATCTGGACTTATTTTTTATTAAACTCGCATCCTAAGCAATGTGGTGATCAATTCGCTTTAAAGACGCATCGTCTTATAATATTTAGTTAGACTAGTAACTAGGAAAAATATTTACTTTACGATCAAATTGCAGGTATTTCGAAAGTATTTCAAGGCAAAAACGATGAAAATTATTATGATGGATTTAAAAGTGGGAATTCCTCTGACGGACAAGAGGTAAGAAAATTTATTATGGAAATGACTAAATGTCATGTTTATTTACTAATTCGTATTATTGTGTACTTGGCAGGAAAATGACGAAAGTGTGGCTCTGAAATTATTCGAAGAAGTATTAGGAATAAGAGGTTTATGGCTAAGAAGACGTCTGCTCGCTCCCATTAGGACATTGATTGCAGACAGAGTTAATAAGTGAGTATTTGATTTTCCTTTTACCTGCTTTAGGCTATCTATTACATAAAGAAGAAAACCTCCGGTCTTTGGGTAGTTAAGGAGGGGTATATTATTGAGTACTCGGGGTCTACTCCGAAGTGATAAATCCGAAATATCGGCCGAATGTTCGGATGTTTCTTAATACCCTTTTTTCTATTTCGTTCGGTCGGTTCGGATCCGATCAAACATCTAAATGCAGTTCGTTGAATAAACATTAAAATGAAGTTCGTTCGTGAAGTTGAAGTATAATAACATTTTCCTTCTAATTATTCATCGTTTTCATTTTCGCAGAAAGGTGCTAGAATTCGTATCATCCCTAACTTCCCCTCGAAACGTCGTCCAGTATTTGAAGACATTCAAGTGAGCATTCACACATTTTAAGCATAATTTTCTTTATTGTTTTTGAGTGTGCCTAATAAATAAAATGAATGTTTTAGACAATGGTTGACCAGTCGAAACGGTTCAAGTTACGGTAACAGAGACGCTGCAACCAAAGCTAGGACGAGAGTGGCCGCTAAAGTTGCCTTGCTTTCTGCTTGTTCAGGTAAATGCGACTGGATTGCAGTTGTACTACACGTTAGCATTTTGCCAGCTTTTCTCAGATACCGCTTTTAATAGGTGTCTTATGACCTTGATAATCATATGACCTTTGCAACAAAAAATAGATCGATTTTTCAAGCATGATTTATTATGTACTGGGGAATAAAACTGTTTTGTGTTAGGCCTCTGTATGGCTATTTGGATTGCGGGGTTATCTTATTTTGAGTACATGCTGTATTGGATACACTCACTGATTGACTAATCTTAGTGTTGAGGCAGCATCCACACGACAGTAGAGTGTCAAGAAAAGTGTCCAGTTCATGTCATCATTATTCAAATATTATTTCGTGAGTATCGAATGTCGCATGCAGGGAGAAATCGAAAATCCAAAACGTTAATTCTGGGACAGCTGCTTTAATTTTTTACCATAATACCAACCTCCTTTTTAAAACTACACAATGAAAATGTAATAAAACCATACTTATTTGTTTGCAGATGATTTGCGACACATAGTAGGGTCGGACACGGCTCGAAGAGGCTTGCTTACGGTCTTCGATTTGTTTCAAAACCAGGAGATCAATAGGCGTCTGATATTTGTGTTGCTTGAAAGTAAGTTTTTTAATATCTCTTGGATTAGGTATGAGACCAGAATAGATGGAAAGCTTCTAGTTTTACGCGATGATATCTTCGATTATGACGTGTGTGTATCGGGCACATACATCGGAAATATTTTTGATCCATTTGACCATAAACATACTATCATAGAATTTTGAGTTTCGAGCCGCATTGCGCCGAATAAAAATCTTAAAATATTAATTGTTTTTTTTTCAGCAATGTTAACGAATTTGTTCCCCGAGAACAATATACCAGAGTTATTCAAGAAGATGTACTCACATTCACCGCGTGTGCCTCCGCCCAAGAAATCTGTTAATGTGTAGATGTCACAAAAAGTTTTTATTTTATTCATTTTAAATATCGATATCGATGACTTGTATTACGCCACGAGTTGGATGTCCTTATGATGTCTGTGATTCGTTTGGTTTCAAAGCCGTACTGATGCTTTGCTCATGTTTTATTTATTTTTCAACTGTATTGTGAGTTTTATGACGCTGGAATAGGATTCATAATTGTTTGCGTTCGCGTCACCTTGAAATGCAACCACAATACATGATTTTTTATTTCTTTTGCGTGAATTCTACTTGACAAGCTAATTATTATCGTTTTCTATTTATTCTGTCACCGGAGTTATTATGGTAAGAAAATGTCCATTTAGAGACCAATGAATGAATTTTGTTCAAAATATTAGATTGGCTTAATTGTTTTAAATAGGACCAAGCGATAGCAGCGCCATCCAATGATAAAAATACGGCTGCGTATTAAAATGAAATGAAGGAGTAATGAATTGTAAAAATTAGCACAGTGCCAAAGACATTAGTCATTTCTTTATTGGCGATGTTAATACGAAATTGTGATATATATAAAAAAAGTACCTAAATTGAAATTCTAAATATTAGATTTCCTTTATTTTTTCTTTATTAGTTAATCAATTACTACTTGATTATTAGAAAAATATACAATTATATAATTAAATTCTATCGATTTTTGACGTGGAATGAAGTAAAATGTGAAAACGTCGACTTTTTGGTGTTTTTTTGACTGCATAAAGGGTCTTTCAACAAGGACGGGTCGATGTTTAAATTGAATAAAGCAAGATGTGTGTGAGATATTAACGAAATTTATTTTTTATTTAAAAGGCCCATTTATGCCATTATGGATGGAATATGACATCGTTCAAATGTCCGCCGCAGCTTCGTATGGTGGCACGAATCCGAGAGATCCATTTTTTAATGACTCTGCTGCATAGATCCGGCTGAATCCGAGCGATGGCCTGCGTTATGTTGGCTTTCAGGGCAACGGTCGAATGTGGTTTATTGGCATAGACCTGCGACTTCAGAAAACCCCACAAGAAAAAGTTTAGCGGAGTCAAATCACACGATCTTGGTGGCCAATTCACGTCACCTCTGCGAGAGATAACTCTACACTCAAACCGTTCATGCAGAATGTCGATTGTGTCGTTCGCTGTGTGGCAAGTAGCGCCATCTTGCTGGAACCACATGTCGTTCACGTCCATATTGTTCAATTCAAGCCAAAAGAAATTGTTTATCATTGATCTGTAGCGCTCGCCGTTGACGGTGATGGCCTCGCCAACGTCGTTTTCGAAGAAGTACGGACCAATGACGCCGCCACACCAAAATCCGCACCAAACAGTAACTTTTTGTGGATGCATTGCCACCTGGTGAACCTCATGTGGGTTGTGGTCATTCCATATACGGCAATTTTGCTTATTAACAAAACCATTCATCCAAAAATGTGGCTCGTCGCTAAAGATTATTTTTCGGCCAAAATCGGGGTCCTCTTCCAAGAGTTCCGATGCCCATTCAGCGAACACACGGCGTTGTCTATGGTCATTAACTTTGAGCTCTTGGGTCAGTTGAATCTTGTACGGATGCAGACCCAAGTCCCGACGCAAAATTCTCCAAGTTGAGGTCTGCGAAAGGCCGAGTTCTTGAGCACGGCGAGAAATCGACTGCCTCGGAGTCTCCTGAACACTCACGTACAGCGGCGATGTTCTCGGCCGATCTGGCGTTCCTTTGACGTAAAGGTGTTGGTTGGTTGTTTACCGAACCGGTCGTCTCAAATTTAGTCACCAATCGTTAGAGAGTGGACTTTGAAGGGCCACCGCGTCTGCCGTAAAATGGGCGCAAAGCGCGCAACGTTTGCACTAACGAACACTCATTTTGATAATAAAGTTTTATCATTTGCACATACTGTCAACCGTGTAACTTGCCATGGTGATTTTACAGATCAGATTTTACAGATCCCACCAAAATAGTATGGCTGCCACAGACTGTCAACATCGACCCGTCCCTATTAGAAAACCCTTTAGAATCGAATGAAAGAATTTGGTAATGCTCTGATAATCTGAACATACAAATTACAGCGATGGTGGGGAAAATGAAGAAAATCGGCAATATTAAGAAATATATTAAAACCGTATTTCGCAAAGTGATTAGAAAAAAAAAAAGAATTACACTTCCAAATTAGATCTGAAGGAAAATGTGGAATTGTAGTCAATCAACTCAGCCTATCGCAGTCCACTGCTGGACATAGGCCTCTCCCAGTCTGCGCCACAACACCGGAATTACAGTAAGATACTTATAATAAAACTTAAAATGAAAATAAAAAAAACAAAAGTCATTTATTCAAACTAGGCTGAGAATCAGCACGTCGTCAAAATTATATAAGACAGTCCCCCAAAACGCCCGCCCTTCACCACTTCCTAGTGCTTTAGCTGGGAAGAAGTGGCGCAACAAACTCCCCTGATTAAGTTAATATGTTAACCTACATTGTTGAATTTATTTATATTATCAAGTACATTCTTAGCCAATATTATTACGCTAGGCTTCAATTTACAGTGCCTCAGACGATTTAGATTTTTTCAAGGGTTGCATGCATGAGCCATATTATTGTTATAATATATGTATATCATCATATTTGACGCGCAATGTCTCGAAAAATAATTATTTAACAAGGAATTAAAGCAATATGTAGCAATAATTATACAAATACATATCATAGTTTCACAATAATATTATATTATGATAGTTACATACATTCCATCGATTCAGATTATATATTTTTTTGTAATTAAGTACCTAAGTATTTATTTGATTATTAATAAAGCCTTTTTATTAATACATTTTTTCATTGAATCGTTCCCCTACTGATTGTGTCATTATTATTTTATTATCAGCAAAAAACTCTGCTAATCTTTTCAGTGAGCAATTGAATCCGTTCATAGAAAACTTTTGAAAACGAGAAATATTGTTATGAGACGATTTTAATGGTGTCGAAAAGTAAGGCTCATAACTCACGGAGCAATTTTCACCCCGCGCCCGCCAGGGTGACGGAACAGCTATTTCTAAACTCACGAGACCGGTTGCTTGTGCGGTTACGCAGCCGTCGCGATTGCGATCATCCACCGCGAAGTTGGCGGGCGATGATTAAGTCCCAGACGGCCATTGATGTGTCAATGGCCGTCTGGGACTTCGTCGACTTGATGCACACATCAGAAACGCCCGCCGACCGATTGCAGAGCGCGCGTGCAAAGCCCGCTAAGGCCGCGGTTCTTCGCGACCCGCGCGTTTCTATTAGTTGCCCACCGGTGCAGCGGGACCCGCAAACAATTGCGCATCTACATTTCCATGTACTACATGTTGGTTGCGGTCCCGTCACCGCGGCGGGCGCGGGTGAAAACCGCTCTATGAGTTCTTGGCCTAAGTAGTTGCGCCGGATATTTTACTCTTGTCGAATCGATCGTTACATGTTTCGGTTCTAAAGAACCAATATCGTTCGTCTAAAATCGAAAAGTCTTCAACAGCTCAAACTATCGCTTAACTTAAACAATAAAGGTGACACGAAAATATTCAAAACCTATAATGATGCAACATGAATTGAACACACATTACTATGCAGTGAAAGACTGCCAAATGCCTGGTAAACGTTGCGACCACTTCTCTCTAAGGGTTGGGAGCCAGCCAGCGGAGCCCCGATGCCAACTCGCTCCCGTAAATGTGCCCATATTTGGACTAGACTAATTACCTATAATAAATTTTTCGATACGTCTCCGATCTGCTTAAAATGTTTGACCTAATTAGGTTTTCGGAGATGTCGCGAAAGAGATTTTTTAAAGTGAGGAACATAAAGAAAAGAAAAGAATGAAAGAAAATTAGATTTATTTGTCACAGAAACATGTGCATACAATAAAAGAGAAGAGTAATCAGAAAAATAAAACAAAATATATCTACCTACATATAATCACGAGCACAAAACAGAAATAGTCGGTAGATGCAAGTCATGGCTGTGACAAGAAGGCATCCATTCAGCTTGATGCTGATTTTCAGTGGTCATCCGAAAAAGACGTACGGAAACCAAGTCATGTTCATATGTGTTATTTGAAGGAATGAACCTTTTTACCTGTCTAAGTGTTATGTGTTTTTAACATTCACGATTTGCAAATATTAAGTCGCAGTTTCAATATTCTTTCACTGATTTGGCTTAGACTATACCATATTTCAGTTCAGTTCAAGCTAAAGCTAAAAGACTTGTACCTACCTATGTAGAACTAGGTAGGTATATTTTTGAATTTACTATCTAATCATACAAGAAAATCCTGTATCCGAAATAATACTAAAAACATTCCACAAGGGTCAATTACGGACAGTAGCGTCGAATCGTAATTTATAACAGGGAGTGCCACAGTTTGAGCACGTTTGCTGACGATGGGTTGCGTCTGTGGGTCCCGTCACCCATTGTCATATGTCCGGGTGTTCGGACAGACCCGGACATGTCAGCTGCTTGATGAATTGATGGCAGATAAAAAACTTTAAGGACTACCTAACAGATATTGATCTACAAGGAAAAAAGATTCTGTTTAATATAATTTTGTAGAAGGACAAAGGTAATTTCTGGTCTTCGTTGCTATTTCATCTGTAAATACCTAAAGGTATTAATGTAAGAATTCTTGTTGTGAAAACTGAGGCGATTTAATGATACCTACTGGTTGCATAGTAAAAAGACGGTAACTTTTTTATAATTTACTAACATATAGGTGCACACATAATCAGACTATAATGTTCCCACTGCTGCGACACAGGCACCTTTCTTCGAGAGGGAGTGGGCTCATGGGCTGTAATCTACCACGCGGGCCCAGTGCAGGTTGGTAGATGTTACATATCTTCGAATTTTTGGTTCTAGACATTTCTCAAGACGGACGGTTTCCTCACGATGTTTTCCTTCACCGTTTTGAGAGTGATGAAATTATTTACACAAAGTAAAGCGCCTGCCTGGGTTCGAACCCACGACCTATAATCGTAAGTCGGGGCCGTTACCACTAGGCCACCAATACTCTCTTTTACTAACATGTTTATCTCAAATCCTTGAACTACTATCTTAAAATACATCTTCAATTCATCACATGATTGCTCATTATTTTCTGCCTTTCCCAAAGACTCCATTATTTAATAATTTCCCTACCTAACATTTAATATTTCCTAACTGTACCTACTGCAAAATGTACGTCTGATTCTAAAAATTCTTTACCTCAAAAGGTAAACAATTTCATGGGTAGTGGTTCAATTTAATTGGGGGATTATCTTTTTCCGCTTTGGTAGGGACGGACCGTTGTCAAGCGCTTCGGTGACAGACGACAAATGATGCATCGCCGATTGTTTAATGTATACCAGTTAAGTTCTGGGCAGGTGTTTTGTAGGTATTAAGATATCTGGGTATATATAGCCTTTAGTCCGTAGGGAATAGGGTGTATCCTGTAGTAGGTACACCTGCCAAGAAAGTTGTGTTGTGAAGTCTTCCTACAGTAGTTTTTCTTCGTTGGTTTTTCATTTTGACCATCATGATTAGATACTTCTACTATTCCTAGGAATTATGGTTACCGCTTACCTACATCTGCCGAGAAAGTTGTGTTGCGAAGTCTTGATTCTTCGTTGGTTTTTCATTTTCACCATCACGATTACTTCTCTATTCCTAGGAAGTATGGTTACCGCTTACCTACACGTGGCGAGAAAGATGTGTTGCGAAGTCTTGCTTCTTCGTTGTTTTTTCATTTTCACCAACACAATTACTTCTCTATTACTATCAAGATTAGTTACCTACTTCGTCTATTTCTAGGAAGTAGGGTTACCGCTTAGGTACCTACATCAGCTGAGAAAGTAGTGATGCGAAGTCTTACTGCAGTAGTTTTTTCTTCGATGCTCTTTTATTTTCTACAATCATGATTACTTACCTACTCCTTTTATTCCTAAGAAGTAAGGTTACCGTTGAGAATAGAATGAACATAATTCCTACAAAATTCAAGATCGTCTATGAGTCAAATGGATTGCATGGCTCTGGTGTTTGTGTGATGGATGTCGAATGAAATGTCCATAACAAGGTGTAGTTTTAGAATATTAGCGATCTAATAAAGCAGGCCTAAGAATTATAATGATGAATGATGAAATAAAAAGTAAAAGTTTTTATGTGATTTGTGGCTTTTCTAGTACCTAGGTAGAGGTACTTTTGAGTTTGTTGGTCCAGAAGAGTATTTTAATCCTAATACGAAACTCCGTCGATTGGCATCATAAAAATAATCTCACGTTTGTACATTTGTCAATAACTCAAAAAGTTAAGGATATTCTCCAAAGAACGTTTTCCTGAAGCTACATCGGCTTATTAGTTACCTTCCTGTCCCAATAAAAAAGAAAGTTGTAGGTAAACTAAAACAAATCTACGACAAAAACGTCAACTACGTGTAAAAAGGTATAAACAATGTTGATAATTAATGTTATGTACACCTATAATTAGAGGAGCTCGTGGCTAAGTAATAACAGCCGCACGGGTCGATCCATCAGGTTAAGCTACGCTTGCCGGGTTTGGTTCGTGGATGGGTGACCATCTTTACTTACTGAGATTCCTCCGTGCCTCGGAAAGCACGTTAAGCCGTTGGTCCCGGCTGTCATTCGTGGATCTTTGACAGTCGTTACGGGTCGTCAGAAGCCCGAAAGTCTGACAACCAGTCTTATCAAGGGGTATCGTATTACCCAGTGGTATCGTATCACTGGGTTGTGGAGGTCAGATAGGCAGTCGCTCCATGTAAAATACTGGTATTCAGCTGCATCCGGTTAGACTGGAAGCCGACCCCAACATAGTTGGGAAAAGGCTAGGCAGATGATGACACCTATAATTTGTGTATACAGTAACAGTAATACTTTCCTAAATACTCTTATAAAACAATGTTGAATGTATATGCTGTTGGTGTTCTTTAATAAATAAATAAAAATAAATAAACAAGACATCGTCGGTTTTTGTGTAACCGGAGTCACACGTAATTACAATAAATAACATAGATCGTAGCCCGTAGGTAATGAATTAATGATAGATTTTCTCTAAACAAAATGAATTGTTAGTAGGTAAGTATTATTTTGACGGACCTTAATTTCTATCAGCCATTGCCGAAAATAAGCCGAAAACGCAAACAAAATTCGGTTGGATTCTATCCCCGCGTCCTAACTTAACGCGATTCGCGTGACGATCGCTTTTGGTTAGAACGCGGCCGGTAGTCTAATCTACTTCATTGTTTATTATAATTAAATACTTAGGTACCCACATAACAAAACTATAGAGTGAGAAGTATAAAACTTAGTCACATACAGTCCGGCCGTAGAAAGAATGCGTTATTGACACCTGTCAGTTTCATACTAACGAATATGTGTTTTGCGAATTTGATCCTTATTAGTTCTAGAAATTATCCAACTGACAGGTATCAGGAACGCATTCTCTCGACGGCCGGACTGTAGTGTTTGAAACTCGCAATCTTTTCGCGTGTGGTCCAAAACTTATGTGATTTTCGGGTGCACCCTTCATCATCTCAAGATCTATCAGAACACGCTCATCGGGCCGCGAGGTAGATACGTATGTACATTAGTCTTACTGTTGTTGTTAGATAAGAATTCGAACATCGTTTAATGATCGTTAGATCAATCTTCTGGTCTTAGCAGAAAGCCATCATCTATTTCAGCTGATGCGTATCTATGCTACAAACATGTTGATAGGTACCTAGTATGATTTTTATTCTTATAGGTAGATCTGCAACATTTTACTTAGGCTCAAAGCCTCTTTGATAATAAGCACTCAAAAGCTGAATAACGATCTGCCAACGTACCTACCCTCCCATTACAAAATCGGGTCTCATTATTTTCACTTTGACATCACTTTAAATCACGTAAAACACGCAGCTATGTACTCGTTCAACGGAAGCGTTTATAAACAAAGGCGCCCACTGTTTTAAAAGGCAAAATTGTTTCCGCCATTACACTGGCCTTCCCAAAGTCCCCGCGCCAATAAATGTAGGTGGGTATTTAGCAGACTATTTACTGCGCGACACTCCGCTCGCCGACTCCACTAATACTCTTAATTATTTTTGCTAGTGTAAGCTGTTTTTCTGACGGGGAAATGCAATTGCAACATTTTGCATCCCGCCGTCCCCCCCGCACCGCGCCTCCTCGCCCCTCTCATTACGTACTCTGCAAGCGTCCGCCACGGCTGAGATCGCAGAATAATTAGACTCTAAATCAAGAGTAGCAAAGCGGTCAACCGCTTGAATGTGGTATGAATAGTCAATCGTCATTAAATTGTTCAGCTTTGGTAGTCTAATGTGTTCGGGCAATAGTCTGCTCTCGTCCACTTTCATCTTGAATGTGGGTGGCGTTATTGCTCTCGAAAAGTCGAAATCTTTCGGCTGCGGGTAAAATATTGTGTTTTTTGCGAGATTCCTGATAAGTGCTGAGACGTCTTTATCTGTGGGGCCTAAAGCATAAATATCCTTTTCTTTTCAAGACGATTGTATCTAAATTGCGAAGGGATTTTATTTTTGTGGTGATTTAGAGGCGGTCACAGAGCGGCACGTGTGAGCTGGAGCACAATGGCCGTGTTCCAGTCGAGAGGCCAACAAAATTAAATTAATAACACGGCCTCAGTGAAGTTCGCTTCAAATTTAAGCAGTGCAAGATTTAAACGACAGCTCACATTTCGTAGGTACGTAATTATGCCGTGGCTCGCCCCCGCCCGCTCTCGGGCGCAATGTGCCAAATCGCTTACTCGCGGCTCCGCACCACTAACATTTGTTTCATACACTTTATGGCTGAATATTTCGAATAAATTAAACGAGTTTTTAACAGGATGTAGTGACGCGCGACGCGCCACTTTGTTAAAAAAACTCTTTTAATTTATTCATATGGCAAACAGTTTTTAGCGGTGTCAAACGTCGAACACTCTTTATCACGTCAAACCACGTTGTATATACTCAAACTAGGTACTCATACTACTCAAGTAGGTATTAACTAGGGTCTTTGAAATTTCTTATATACCTTTTTCTTTTCTCAGTAGCAGGAGTTTGGAAGTTTATGGTGTGATACCCTCGCGTGCCTCGGAAAGAACGTAAAGCCGTTGGTCCTGCCGATCTCTCCCCGGTCATGTCGGATTGCCGTCCTATTGGATTATGAGAGTAAAGGAACAGAGAGTGCACCTGTGTTTGCGCACATACTTTTGAACTATGATATCTCCTGCGCATACCTAGTTAATTTCCGTTGAGATTGGCCACAGTGACCGAAATCGGTCGGGAGGATTTATATGCAAGCAAACGTTAAGTTATTGTACACACATGAGTAGGCCGTATTAATTAAACTCTAGGTAAATCTAAAGAGGTTTTTTTTCAGCCATTGTCCTATGACTGCAGGTGAAAGGATTTTGCCTTTACTAGCCAGTCAACACGTCAAGCATCAGCGATTTCTGCATCAAATACTAAACTATCGAGCAAAAATCAAGCCATTTTTCATTCGACATCTAGATTCGAGTTCGCCTGATAGTGGTATCTCTATCCTGAGTCAGCGGTGTTCGCCGTGCTCCGTTGCACCCCGCTTCCTGTCACCTTTGCTACAGACTTTCAGTTGATTTCATCGTTGTACGCTGTACGCAAATGTCATAGGAAATTGTGATATAGTTATTATTTGCCAAGATAACTGCGGTTTTAATTTAGGTATAAAATTATTGGTATAATTTTATTGAGGATATAAAAAAGGGACACTCAGGCCGTGTCCTAATTTCAGCGAACGTCGCGTGAATACGCGGTCAACGCGATCATTTGTCACTCATGTGTTCGGAAAACCGGAAGGGCCTCTACGCGATGACGCGTTCGGGATCGACGAACAAATAATGATAGCGACGATCGCGTATTCGCGCGACGACCGCTTTCTATTAGGACGCGGTGTAAGATTTGCCGAAAATTACTCAAGATATTTACCAGTATAGATTCAAGCACCAATTGATAACAAATGCTAAAGACGCAATAACTTTACATGAAAACCAATAAATCAGCGTAGAGTTTGCGGTCCGACATTAAAAGACCTGCCTATAGGAATGACAATAACTTGGTACTTACCCTGACCAGCCAGACCCACTTTCAACTTTACAAAATCAAAATCAAAAGTCATTTATTCAAATTAGGCTAAGAATCAGCACTTTTCTAACGTAAAAATTACTTGAGACAGCCCCAAAACGCCCGCCCTTCACCACTTCCTAGTGCTTTAGCTGGGAAGAAGTGGCGCAACAAACTCCCCAGGAGTACAGCTGTCTGTAACAGACTACCAGCTAGTCATTTCAACGCGGAAGACGATGACGATACCCTAGAAAAAAATACACCTTTACAGGACCACAGTCTAGAAGCAATTAGGTACAAAGCTGCATTACAACCCCTTTTACTACCCACCCTACAAGATACCTAATGTAATCCACATCAAACAGTTCGGTACAGTCGGTAGTAAATAATCAAATCAGTTTGATTTATTAGTTTAAGCCCGGTATGCTTATTAAACTGCGCAATGGAATAGCAATTTGATTGTGTTCGTCCGTGGTGTCTAATCACCCTGTATGCATTGTTTAGTGAACGTTGTTTAACTTTTAGAAAAGCATACGGTGCATGATTGAAGCTGTATAGTGGATTGGTAGTAATTTTGATGTAGGATTCTAGCTTAGGAACAAAATTATAACTAGACTAGTTGAGTCTACAGTTCCACGCTTGTGAAAAACTCTCGATTTTCCCTACCAATGGAGGTCCACCCTTAAACCCAGGTGGTCTAAAGGGTGTTTGATTAAACTAGGACATACTATCAACATCATCATCGGCCTACAGTAGTCCACTGCTGGACATAGGCTTCTCCAATTGCACGTCATTCAGCTCGATTCTCGGCAACTCTCATCCCGCTGCTACTACATCCAGCGGGGCAATTACTTACTCGTAAGACACTTACAGTAGGAATCGATTTAATTTTGATAGTTCATCAACATTCAAGTGGCGCAGATACAATTATCATTAGAGGGGAGCCGAAGAAAAAATTGTTCAGTTCTCTTAAAATTAGATAAAAGATTTCAGGAATTTTTGTAATGATTTTAATCTGATGACCGTATTAAGCTGGTATTAAGTAAAGGGTTTTCCAATAGGGACGGGTCGATGTTGACAGTCTGTGGCAGCCATACTATTTTGGTGGGATCTGTAAAATCTGTTGTATATTATGCAGTCAGTGATGCCAAATCACCATGGCAAGTTACACGGTTGAGCAGCATGTGCAAATGATAAAACTTTATTATCAAAATGAGTGTTCGTTAGTGCAAACGTTGCGCGCATTGCGCCCATTTTACGGCAGACGCGGTGGCCCTTCAAACTCCACTCTCCAACGATTGGTGACTAAATTTGAGACGACCGGTTCGGTAAACAACCAACCAACACCTTTACGTCAAAGGAACGCCAGATCGGCCGAGAACATCGCCGCTGTACGTGAGGTTCACCAGGTGGCAATGCATCCACAAAAAGTTACTGTTTGGTGCGGATTTTGGTGTGGCGGCGTCATTGGTCCGTACTTCTTCGAAAACGACGTTGGCGAGGCCATCACCGTCAACGGCGAGCGCTACAGATCAATGATAAACAATTTCTTTTGGCTTGAATTGAACAATATGGACGTGAACGACATGTGGTTCCAGCAAGATGGCGCTACTTGCCACACAGCGAACGACACAATCGACATTCTGCATGAACGGTTTGAGGGTAGAGTTATCTCTCGCAGAGGTGACGTGAATTGGCTACCAAGATCGTGTGATTTGACTCCGCTAGACTTTTTCTTGTGGGGTTTTCTGAAGTCGCAGGTCTATGCCAATAAACCACATTCGACCGTTGCCCTGAAAGCCAACATAACGTATCGCTCGGATTCAGCCGGATCTATGCAGCAGAGTCATTAAAAATTGGACCTCTCGGATTCGTGCCACCATACGAAGCCGCGGCCGACATTTGAACGATGTCATATTCCATCCATAATGGCATAAATGGGCCTTTTAAATAAAAAATAAATTTCGTTAATATCTCACACACATCTTGTTTTATTCAATTTTAAGATCGACCCGTCCTTGTTGAAAGACCCCCTCCTGCCCCCCCCCCCTTCCTGCTCCTCCTTCCTGTCCTTGTTGTATGTAATGTGATGTAATACACAGTTACACAAACAGGTGTACCATATTATTTGGCATTAAGAAGAGTGGTGGTTCCGAAGGGAAGCCGATAGGAATCGGGTTGTATGAAGGCTGCGCCCCTGCAACATTCAATGCGTTATTTACGTTTTTGAGCAGACCAATTTTTCGAACATTATGATGCGTTGGATTAGCAATTTGCTTCAAAATCATTCAGATTGTGATTAATAGTGTGTTACGCAATTAGAGTACAGGACATCTTTTACGGGAATGTAATATCATGATCATGAAAATCAACTTTTACAATGGGACTAAACCTGAATTATGAGAAAAAAATCTGCTGTTCTCTACAAAGTTGAATACCTACACGATAAAAATGTAGCGAACAGTCAACTGATTTTGATTCAGAGCAGTGTTCATTCCTGAAAACCTACGAACAGACAGAGTGACAACATCACTTCATGAATTTCATGATTCATATGATAATTTCATTCTCGATAAGTGGAGACAATTGTAGATATTCAAACAGAAAATGAAATATTATCAAATATAGTCTGCAAATGTTTATAATGACGCCCATCCGTTTAACATTAAATTCTGCTTTGGTACGTTTAGTATTAAATTATGGTCTTGTGACCGTAATCATCACGTATGTACATAAGTGACTAGCTTCTGCCCGCGGCTTCATCCGCGTGAATTTCTTGTTTTAACTTAAGATATCCTATGACACTCGGCAATACTGTAGCTTTCCGTTAGTGAAATAATTTTCGGAATTAGCACCCTAATTGCGTAACACAGTTTCAATACCAATCCGAGAGTTTTGAAGGATATTTCTAATCAATTGCTTCATAGGTTTAATAAATTCGTCTGTTCAGCAACGTAAATAACGCAATGGACGTGGGTGAACCGTCAAAATGAAACTCTTTGCGGTCAGTTGTCATTTTATGTGTGTTACGCATTACTCTGCGGATCAGTAGTTCCGAAGATTTACCCCCTACATACAATCTCACAAATTTTACCACTTTAAAATATTTACCTATAAGTACCTATAGATAAATAAACCATTTAATAGTTTGACAGGTCCAAAAAACCCGTCACAGGAGTCTTTACTAGCTTTCCAATCTCGCTGAAAAAAATAACAACTGAAAAGAGTGCTCTATCTCTTCATATAAACTTTGAACATTTATTACAGATCTAATTAAAGTTTGGATTTAATACTTAAGATTTATCTATAAAAGATTTAGTTTTTATTAATGGACGTTTGGTTCAAATGCATTAATTGTAATGCTTGAGAATTGCAAGAGGATTTTAAAAAACTGTAATCCGAAACGGATTTTAATTGGACAAAAATCTAGATATAAAGAGAAATATTTGAACGGTGAAACTGGAAGAGAGAGGAGAGGGAGCCAAGGGGGAGGGGTTTGGAGTTACATAGTATGAAAATTGTAACGAATTTTTTGCGAGTACTTTGATACCCACCCTATTGAGTTTCTTTTCAATATTCTGTTTTAATTTGCAATCACTATCATGATGGTTATGTCTGTTTTCCTTACTATCTAAATGCTTCTAAATATTCTTCATCCATCTTTAATACAGCACCACATGTAACCTCAAAAATAGTGCTTACATTGTCAGTCCAGCTCTTCTGGGACCAATAAAAAATCGCCAAGATTGTCCTGAATCAACTGGCCTGTCTGTCCGCGGTTGGACCATTTATTGAACTTTTGCCAAAACAAATGTGTAGAACGTGTGATTCGACTGCCCTGTCTCACTTGAACCAAGGTTACTGTTTCAGGGCGTTTCGGAATAATAATATAAGTCTTTAGTAGTAAAGCTGTTTGCAGCGGATGTCGGATGACTAATATTCTGTCGCTGAAAGTGGGTGGTTCTAGCTTGTAATTTCTTGTTTCAATAATTGTATGCAGGGTCTTTGAGTGTTTGTGTAACTTAAGTCTGAATGAAGTCTGATGAGGATTTGAAAGCAAGGTAACTGGTGGTTATTAGAAATTATGTGAGTTTAATCTGAATCTGTTCACGCGTGTGTTTCGTTAATAAGGTGTTAAATTGTGGATGTGGATTCTATTCATAAGTTTGAACTAATCTGTTAATATATTATGTCAAGCTTTATAAATTTCAGATTCAATACTACTAAATATCTCTAAGAGGGGAAGATCAAATCTTCACCTAAGTACACATTAGTGGCTATACAGACTGTTATTTGTAAATAACTGAATATAGTGTTTAAAACAAATTCCATTCAAGATCTCGTCAATCTCGTATCAAGACATATGAGTCATATCTAGGCCAGGAACTATTAAAATAAAGGAGAGGAGAGAATAAGAGGAGCTCGTGGCTATGTAATAACAGCCGCACGGGTCGACCCATCAGGTTAAGCTACGCTTGCCGGGGTTGTCCGTGGATGGGTGACCATCTTTACATACCGAGACTCCTCCGTGCCTCGGAAAGCACGTTAAGCCGTTGGTCCCGGCTGTCATTCGTAGCTCTTTGACAGTCGTTACGGGTCGTCAGAAGCCCGAAAGTATGACAACCAGTCTTACCAAGGGGTATCGTATTACCCAATTACTGGGTTGTGGAGGTCAGATAGGCAGTCGCTCCATGCAAAATACTGGTATTCAGCTGCATCCGGTTAGACTGGAAGCCGACCCCAACATAGTTGGGAAAAGGCTAGGCAGATTGATTGAACTATTAAAATAAAGGTATTAAGTATCACTAAGCACGCGTTCTGAAACGAGAATCTGATTCTGCATTGAAACAAAGAGAAGGTTCCTTGCAATAATAAAGATCGTCAAAGTAAACATTCCACGTAGGTTCTTAATATACCAATTTTTCACCAATAAACGCCCCATCAATTAGTTTCATGCACCAGAACACTTGTATCCTAAATTCACACGAAGATCCTTGTCTGGCAGTTTGTGGCCGCCGGCTACGACTTGCCAGTTAATTGTAATCAAGGAGAGCAGGCCAATTTGAGTGGCGTCCGCACTAATGTCTTGTTACTGCTGCGTCGGTCCGACTGGCACAGGATTGGCTTCTAATAGTTTATTAGCTTCGTAATCGATAATATTGCGTTACGTACGAAATGTGGACGTTGTCTGCTTTCCGTCTGGCCTATGGTTTTGTCTTGCTGGGATGCAGGATAAGATCATTTCTTCTTCTCTCTTAAGCCCTTCCAAAGATTATCTGTAAAATATTTCAGTTTTAACGATATACAGGATAATTTTAAAAGGAGTGCGAATATTTCAGGAGGTAATCAGGTGCATAAAACTGGACAACTTTCCCCAAGGAACATAGGTCGAAATCTTAAAATTGAAAATCGACTTTGAAAGTTGAATTTTATTTTTTAGATTTCGATCTATGTTCCTTGGGGAAAGTTAGTCAGTTTTATGCACCTGATTACCTGCTAAAATATCCGCACTCCTTTTAAACTTATCCTGGATAAGGTGTAAACCTGAAGTCGCGAAAAAGAAATCTACTGCTCCGTCTAGGTTTGGTCTCATAATAAACGTTGTTCATAATGATGAGTACAATGACCCCTTAAGAGGTTTTCAGTTATTGCAATTACACCTTGTATAAAAATATTACAGAGTTATACGTTGTATACCTATAACCTAATTTTCAGTTCCTAATAAGAAACTTGGGTTAAAGTGTAGCTATTCTTTACCTATACAAAATAGACATACCTACATAATGTGGAATCATAACAGGTTTACAAAAATGAACAATGTCGAAACGGAGAAAGAAAAAAATTGACCAAGTAAACTCTTGTTTGGAATAGATACTGGTACCATATCCATTGGTGTCCATTCACGCTGATAAGGTCAGAGCATCGTTTGTTTGATCATTTTCAATTGAATTCTCTCGACATGAAAGGCCATCTGCAGACTATTGTCTTCTGCAAGTCGCAGAATGGATCAAAGCGTGTGTGTAAGCGATAGCCCTACAATATTATGTATGTACAGCACAATATCGCCATTGCACAATTTGGCTTCAGGCGATATTACACCTCCTGTGTAGATTCGGTTTGATGAAATGATTACTATGATCAGTAATCGCTTCTGTGCTACAGGTCTATTAGACAATGTTTAGTTATATTAACTATTTATTGCAATAAGGTTTTTTTTCATGTAAGCACTTTACAAGAAAGCTTTTGAACGAAATGAAATTAAAAAGAAAAATATTGTAGGTACGTAATTAGTTATGATCTATTTACTTCTATGTTTGTTTAGTTAGATTTACCCTTTTTAGGGTTCCGTAGTCAACAAGGAACCCTTATAGTTTCGCCACGTTCGTCCGTCTGTCCGTCCGTCCGCAGCTTAGTTCAGAGACTTTTAGTATTAGAAAGCTAATTAACCATGCCGACAAAGTGGTAAAATAAAATCATGAAAAAAAAATTTTTAGGGTACACGTAAAGTGGGGATGTTTTTTTCTCGTCTACTCCATGGTTTGGGGTGTTGTTGGATAAGTCTTTCAAAAATATTGCGGGTTTTAAAAACAATTTTTCGATACAGGGATCCGTTTCTGAAATAATAAGCTTTAAAGTGCTAATTTTTGTTAGAGTCAAGTGTCCCCCCTGCCAGCTGAACGGTTAGTTTCAAGATATGTGAAAAAATTCACGGTAGTAGTACATACAACGAAGTAAAAAGGAAAACTATCATAACTAAGAAGGCTTTAAAAGTTAACAAGTAATAGTCAACCAACTTACATATGCAGTTGGAATGTATGAGAGAACATGTTTTTCAACTGCAATGTTAAGTTTGTTCTTGGGATAAACTCATCCCAACTACGGAACCCTTCATTGTGCGTAGTCCGACACGCACTTGGTCGGTTTTTTTAAATTCTTATCGTTAATTATAATAATGAGTAGTGACCATTGAGTCAGTGACGATGGGAAACAATATAATTGATGTGATTTTATAAAACAAGTGACCAGTTAGGTACTCAATTTGTTATTTAGAAACCCACCTACCTATTTTCCAACAAAACAAACAACAAAAAACTCAATACCTTCCAACAGAAGCTATCAAATATTTCCATGAAAGATAGAAAACTTTATACAGAGTAAAAGACTTGGAGTTTAATAGAACGAACTTGTCTAAGTGTGTCCAAGCTGTCATAGTATTGCGTGGATGGCACCCAGCCATCGCTTATCTGTCCAGATTTACTCACACTAAATAAAATAGGAATTTGTATTATAAACGTTTATTTTTATTCTGATTTTTGAGCTGGAAATCTAATATCTGGGATTGTAGATACAATCTGCTTTCAACTGCATCTAAATAAGTTTGCCAAGACATTTTCTGCTCTCGTATTGAAGCACATGGCCGTATTATGCAGTATTAATACCATCATGATTCTAGTCCGTAAAGGGGATGTGTTACCTGGTACTTATTGACAAGCCTACACTGTCCTCCCATACCTATTAACACATTTGAAAACATTGTAAAAGCCAATTATTTTTTAAAGAGTAACCGTGGAGTTTCTTGCCAGCTCTTCTCCATAGGAAACGACCAATTGGAACCGTGCAGCTAGGTTCTGACGTTTCATAAGTGCCCATGTAGGTTTATGTGAAATAAAATATCTTGATTTTGATTTTGGTCGCGTATAGCTCTGTCTCTCTCTCGCACTTGAATCATGATGGCATTTTAACGTCATATACGGCACCAGCAAGCTATTGGCAGTGCTGTCAGTTACACAGGACGGACGTCCTTACGGTGGTTACGGTGTACGTCCAGGAGGTACGTCCTTTTAACTATCGCACCTCGTGGAGGCTATTTTAATAACAAGACAACTGACAATTAATGATTCTAGTTATTCAATTTAGAAGAGGCTCGGTTCCTTCCGTGAATATCTTTAGAATGGGGGGCTCAGGTTTAAAATAATGATCACTAAAAAAGTAGCCACCAAACTAAGGTAACATTAGATAAAGGATCGTGGTTAATGCTTTACAGTTCTTAAAACATAATTTATGTTATTCCACATTCTAAAAGAGGACAGATCAATACCATCACAATTTTTTCTCTGAGTCTATTTCTAATAAAAAATGGTTGGTGTAAATGGTTTGTTTTTTTTTCAGTGAGGTGCGTAGCTGAACAGTTTGTTATTGTTTACAGCTAGGTATGCTGTAGAGCAGTGGTGGCGCAGTGGTGGTACGGGCCCCGACTTATATGAGTTGTAGGTCGTGGGTTCGATCCCAGGCAGGCGCTTTACTTTGTGTAAATAATTTTATCACCACTGCACTCAAAACGATGAAGAAAAACATCGTGAGGAAATAGGCATGTCCTAGAATTAAAAATTTGAAGACCTGTGATATCTACCAACCCGCACTGGGCCCGCGTGGTGGATTACAGCCCACTCCCTCTCGAAGAGAGGCCTTTGTCCCAGCAGTGGGAACACTATAGGCTGATTATGTTTATGCTTATACTTTAGCTTCTGTCGAAGCAGCATAATACTATAATATTATTTCACCATCAAATAAACTCCAAACCACTAAATCTTCAGTACGATTACATTCAAATCCTCAAGGTATTAGGTAAACCAAGCCAAGTAATGTGGCGGCACAATTTGATAATAGATTCGTGTGACGCCTATGACTATGATTAAAGCTCTAGGGATTTATCTCACGACACTAGCTCCTGGATCTAGGCAGAATATTCCAAATTATATCTAGGATAGTAGATCTGCACTGACACAATTGTATTATAGAATACGTTTATTGTTTACGATAACATTTCAATGGAATTGGAATCTAAAATGTGTTGATGAGGAGCTTCGTGCACCCTTTTTTTGGATGGGAAATCATCAAATGACTTCTCCCGCTCTGGGCGGAGCGGGAGGGCGTGTTAGACTTTTACTGACTAAAACCCACCGATGTTCCTTCAGATGCCTGTGCCAGGGGCCACGGTAACTCTTTCGAACATCCCGCGACCCTGGCTGGCTTCGGCCCTAGCGGACCCCGTCAGTTAGTGCTGACATCTCTTTTAGGCGCGCGTGGAACACAACGTGCCGTCGACCCGGGCCTGGTCCTTATCAGAAGGCGAGCTGCTCACCGTCCGCAAGCCCGCGCCTACGGTGGCCGGGAATCGGCTCTCGATTCCAGCTTCGTGCACCCTTCATTTGTCTTCTTTTCAAGACGGAGGCTAAAAGATAGATAGCGTGTAAAAATACGAACATTTGTTAGGTACTTCCTAGTTGTTGGCCCATTTAGTAATATGATCACTGGCATATAAATTATCATCATAATCACCACACTTGTCAGGATAGGAGATTAATAAGTACCTATTCGTCTCTTGAGCGCAGCGGTGGCCCAGTGGTAACGGCAGTGACTTACGAGTTGTATGTCGTGG
Source organism: Fissipunctia ypsillon (assembly GCA_947568875.1). Taxonomy (NCBI): domain Eukaryota; kingdom Metazoa; phylum Arthropoda; class Insecta; order Lepidoptera; family Noctuidae; genus Fissipunctia; species Fissipunctia ypsillon. The sequence goes on from OX387654.1 coordinate 8,412,195, forward strand.
GTTCGGACCCAAACAGGCGCTTTACTTTGTGTAAATTATTTCATCACCACTGCTCTCAAAACGGCGAAGGAAAACATCGTGAGGAAACCGGCATGTCCTAGAACCAAAAATTCGAAGACATGTGACATCTACCAACCCGCACTGGGCTAGCGTGGTAGATTACGGCGTACTGATCTCATGAGAGGAAGCCTGTGTCCCAGCAGTGGGAACATTATAGGCTGATTATGCATTATGCTCTTAGTACAAGTACAATTTCATCTATTAAATTGTCACGTGATCGAAACTACTCCACTTAAGTAAAGGAAGAAGAAAATTTATTTATGACAGTCACATAATATAGTTTATATAGGATGCTAAAAAAAGCCCCCTCTATACACTATAACTCATAAAACAAGCATAAAACACTAAAATAATCACTTTAACAATTTTCTTTTGATTTACGAACCTAAGGCGATGTATGTGCCAACAACTCATAATTTTCAGAGTAGAAAAATATTACCTACCTTTAATTACTGCTAACAGCAGAAAACCTCTTATTATAAACATGAATTATTATTATTTAAAAAATATTCTTTAGAGAACGTTCGTTCACGCTACCTACGTCATTTGCCTGCGTCACCAACTCGTGACGTCATTAGAAATATTTCATTCACGCCTGTGTTTGTTCGATATTAATGGTTCCATTTATCGTTTAAAGGCCTTACGTCGATCGGTTTTAATTACTCAAATATTTGTTTTCTTTAGCTGCGTTGGTGTCGAATTTTCACTGATTAATTTTCTTTTCAGTGTCTAATTTTCACTGTTTCTTACTTTAACGCGCGTTGATACGTATGCTCTCTCATTTTCTTCATCTTTGCTTGATAGACTTTTTGGTGTGACATACATAACTCAAACATTCAATGTACGAGTACATACCATCGCGGACATTTGCGGTGATCCTCTTTTCGACCTTATTACTAAGGTGATAAGGTTGAAAAGTGCTCCACCGTAAATGTCCGCGATGGTACAAAATTATTTTCTATGCCAATCGTTGTTTCTTGACGTCATGCGTATCAATGCGACACCTTCTAATTTAACATGCATAAGTACCACTTTCGGTATTAAAACACCTTGAACTTAATGATCGAAAATCACCAACATGGAACACAAGCAAACGTGATAATCAATACTCATTCCTTCTGCACATAAAAAGCAGCCTTTAGGAAACCTGCAATGGGACAATAGCAGGTTATACATTGTCGGTCCGAATCCCCGCACGCCCACTAAGACGAGTAGTTAGTGCGACACGAAGACAAGCTGTGTGTATGTATGTTAATACGGATTATATGGCATGGCCCGACAGCTGAAAGCCGGGACATTGGCTCAGCATTAATTAAATGCAGTGTATGCAACACGTAAATGCACTTTAGTTGCCTACGTTGAGTTATTGGATTTTTTGTTGAGAATCATTCCTGGATTAATTACAATTGATTTATTAAATAGTTTCACGGTATTTCGGAGTAGGTAATTTGTATATTAGACTGCATTCTTTGTGCTTAGTTTCCATTTAAAAAAAGAACGGCTTACTTCTTATGTTGATAATTATGTTTTGCTTGCATTAGGTATTTTTTATCTGCACTATTTAAAAACTACTGACACAGATTCTACCAAAATTTGTTTTTTTTAAGTATAGCTGTATTCTAAAATCTAGCTAAGGCATATTAAAGTGTTGGTAAAACTTGCAATATCAGCAACTAACACCAGAACAAAAACTAAACACCATTATCAAAACGTCCACAACAGATACCAGGCAACCAGAAGTCAAATGGAACATGAACAAAATATTCGCAGCAGCGGCGACGAAAACGAGATTTAAATACAGAAAAACTGTCCCAATATAGTTTGTAAGTTATAGCATAGATGACATCAAACGAATCGACAATTCAATTCAATGTCAGAAGTTGCCGGCGCTGGCCGGGAAATTCACAACTAAGTTGAGGCGAATTTTTGAAAAATATGATATAACGGGGCAAGAGGGCGCGGCAGGGTTGGCTACAAGTTTGAAGAGGAATAGGGCCCTCGGGGGCTGTGATGAATCTTTCACGCGTTTTATCGCTTTGCATCGGGAATCGAACCTCGGAATCTTCACTCCGACGCGACGGACAATGTAGGTATTTACGCTGAATATTTTAGATGAAATGTTAAATTGTGTTATTGAATCGCCGAAATTCAATGCGAAGTGTCTGTTCGGTTTAATTAACATTGTTGTTTGTTACGCATAGGAATCTTGGAGAATCTATTGGAATCTTTATCATCGTATTACACATTTTCATCATTTTACAGGTAGGTATTTATTAGCAACGAACATAATTATGTCATACTTTTTTTGCGAAAAGTTTTAAGTAATTTACTAGTGCAATGTACATAAGTTCTATCTATTCATACACGAAATCTCTTAAGGGGTCATTGTACTCATCATTATTCAGAACAACATTTACTGTGGGACCAAACCTGAAATCGCGAAAAAAAATTCCCTGCATAAAATAATAATTCAACTCTCGGATTCCATACACCTTAGATCTCTCTCCTCATCCGAAAGCTATAAGTACTTGGGTATGTCGGAAGCGTTAGGCATCAACGTTGCTGACATGAAGCAATCGTTAAAGGAGTGCTTCTTTGGACGTCTGAAGAAGGTATTAATTAGTCTTCTTTAAGGCAGAAACAAGGTGCGCGCCTTCAACAGTTGGGTCATGCCGGTCTTGATGTACTCTTTCGGCATACTCAAATGGACTCAGATCGAACTCGACACCCTGGATAGGAGGGTCCGTACACTACTGACCGCAAACCGGATGCTCACCCACGATCATCAGTGATGAGATTGTACATTCCGTGGAAGTGCGGGGGTCGAGACTTTTTAAATGCGAAGACCCTCCACAACCGCGAGGTGTGCAATCTCAGGGAATATTTTTTAAAAGCCGAAGTGGGTATGCACCGTGATGTAGTTGCAATGGACAAGGGGCTCACCCCACTCTCTATGGCTAAAGAGAACTGGCGCAAACCTGTAGTACTTACTACCGATGACCGCAAGTAGGTATGGCAAAGCAAGGAGCTTCACGGACGCTCCTATCGGACTCTACACGAGCCTGGTGTAGATTTCTTAGCGTCCGTATCCTGGCTACGTTTCAGTGACCTTTTCGGGGAAAACTGAAGGTTTTGTTTGTGCAATTATGGACGAAGTTATCTTGACGAATAACTACCGGAGACATATTATGAAGGACGGGACGGTTGACGTGTGTCGGGCATGCAACCATCCGGGTGAGTCCATTAGACATATTATCTCAGGTTGTTCTCGTCTGGCTAACGGCGAGTACTTGCACAGACATATCCAAGTGGCCAGGATTATTCACAAGCAACTTCCTTTGAAATACAAACTTGTCGACTCTGAGGTACCGTATTACAAGTATGTACCCGACCCAGTTCTCGAAAATGACCAAGTCACGTTGTACTGGGATCGGTCTATCATTAGTGACAGGACTATTGTCGCCAATAAGCCTGATATAGTGGTGATAGATCGATTAGCGCGCCGCGCAATGATTATCGATATTACTATTTCACATGATGAGAACAAATTGAAAGCTGAGAAAGAGAAACAAATAAAATATCTCGACTTAGCACACGATCTTGTTGACATATTGAAAGTGACCTCGGCTGTCATTGTGCCGATTGTCGTAACGGCCAATGGCCTGATGACCTAAAGCCTCGACCAACATCTCTCGAGGCTCTCGTTAGGCGGTTGGATCAAGGGCCTGATTCAGAAGGCAGTACTCCTCGATACGGCTCGTATTGTGAGGAGGTTCCTGTCTCTGCAGCCCTAACCACCGGTAGCTTGGACCCTGCTCCCGACACGGATGGAATTCTATAATTTTTATATTTTTAAATGTTGTTTTATATCTTTTTATTTTAAGAAATATTTTAAAATGTTATTAGACAAGAAAGAAGATTAATAACGACATAAGAATAATTTGATTGTATATTCCTTAAGTTGTGTTATGTTATGTTTTTGTGTTGTGTTGTATAATAATTATTATTGATTCTATTTTCTTTCTTATGTTTGTGTCTTTAATTAATTATACTAACATAGTTTAAGTAATAATAACCAATTATAGGTAATGTGCCTGAATTAAAGATGAATAATATTGTGTTCGCATAACTCGTCAAAATGTAGGGAACAGTAGATTTTTTTTTCGCGATTTCAGGTTTGGTCCCATTGTAAAAGTTGCTCATAATGATGAGTACAATGATCCCTTAAGAGCTTTCGTGTATGAATAGATAGACCTATAAATCGATGGCAGCAAAGTAGATACGGACAGTCGGACATCTACATTTTTTGCGAAAGTGTTCTTTTCTCAAAATTAGCTTTAGATAAACATTATCTACAAGTCTGTATTAAAATATCTGTGTTTAGTCTGTGTTGTATTATTATTCCGAATTTCATAATAATGTAGATGCCCGTATCTACTTTGCTGCCATCGAAATATAAGCTGTCAAAACGTCAGTCAACCAATCCATTAAAGGTTTATGCACAATTGCGATCTATAATTCTCATAGATTACTGCTGTTCGCGGCTGCAAATGGTACATACAAATCTCTATATCTACATGTATGTCTCAAGGAGAACATAGCACATCATTGATAATGTAATAGTCTTGTCAAAGTTATATCTAATTCCCAAATGATGTCTATAGTCTATACAAACCTATAGCATCGATTTGCCGGTGGTAGGGTAGTGGTACAATTTGCAATCAAATGAAATCAAAATATTTTATCTATAGGTACAGATATTATTACTTGTCCCGACTAATTTATCAACGCAGAGACTAAACCGCTGGGGCTAACAGCTTGCAATTTTATTGACGCCTTTTTAACCCCGGACGGAAACAGAGGGGTTTTATAAGTTTAGTGTGTGTATCTGTGTGTCTGTCTGCGCCATCGTAACTCCCAAACGGCAGAACCGATTTTGATTATTATTTTTTTGTTTGAAAGGTGACTTGATCGTGAGTGTTATTTAGCCGTTTAAAGATTATCAGCTCTTTTCAAGTTGATGAATAGATGTGAGCATCGTCCACAGGTCTGATCGATTCGAAATTTAATATTCTGTTACTTCAATGATATTAGAAGAACATAGTAACCTTGAACTGATGCAGCAGCATCACCTGGAATTTGCAGGATACCCAACTCCCTCACCAACTTACAGCACAGGTATTGTGTTTGGGTTCATTGGAATGGTCTCAATGAGGTTATAGATAGATGGTGATCAGGGTCACCATCAGGGTCAGGGAGAAAGAAAGAGAAATGTGGATAAATTAGTAACGAGCTTCACTGTGAGAAAAATACATACGTACGTACAGCTAGCAAGGCACGTGAAGATCGTAGCTTGTCTACTAGTAATAAGAATACATATAAAGTTAAAAAAAGCAGGAAATAAAAGTTAAATTTAAAATTTAAAAATACCCCCGACACAAACAAAAACATTTTTTATTTTTTTTTATTTCAGACAGGTTTGCTCTCGACTCTAGTCCAGGTCAGAGATGACAGAGACAAAGTCGACGATGGAGCGAGCTTATCCAGAAGAAGCCTGTTTACTCTTACTTTGAAGAGATCGGGGTTGTATGCGTTCGGAAACACAGACGCAGGCAAAGAGTTCCACTCCTAAAAAAGGTTGGATTCCTATTTTCATTTCAATTTTTAATTTATATACCTATTGTAAACATCCACTAAGGAAGGATTTTTAGAAATTCGACATTGAAGGGGGTGAAAAGGGGGATTTTATTTGTATGATAAATCTTATTTCTTGAGTTAATAAACTTGAAACTTGGCAAGAATAGGGACTTGACTAAGTAAATTTTGAAATTTGGCATTTTTTGTTTTTCTAAACTACCCCTAAATGGGGATTGAGGGGTGTCAAAGTTTGTATTGAAGAATCTTAACGCGCGGTCCGATTAACTCGAAACTCAGTATTTATACTTAAGACCGAAAATAAAGTATATATAACATGTATCAGGGTTTTTGGAAAATCTACCCCTGACGGGGTACTAAAGTACTAAATCCACGCGGACGAATTCGTGCCGGAGAAGTGCTAGTTTCACATAAAACTGCATGGGTAACGTTAGGAGCTAGGTGCACAGTTCCGATACGTCGTTTCAATGTTATTTTCTCTTCTATTAAATTATAGGTTTCAACATCTGTTCTAATTTCTCATCTGCAGCGCATTGAGAGAGGCTTGACAAGATCTTAGGTAACAATTGTTTATACCTTTTATCTTCATCATCATCATAATTTGACACATATCTGTATCGGTCACGGCCCTATACCACAAAACTTCACAAGTCTACAATTCTACAAAACTGTTAAATTTTAGAACAAGTTGCGTAACACAGAAATTACAATTTACATATTTGTATGGATTTTCCGTTACAATTGTGTGGCTTATTGTAAGTCTTGTGGTACATGCACCTGTATCTTACAAGTGCGTGTTACAAATTTGTAAATTGTAATTGTAAAGTTTTGTGGTATGGGGCCCGGTGGGCCAAACAGTAGGAATCGATTTCATTTTGACAGTTCAACAACATTCATTGCGTTATTTACTTTGTTGAGGAGACAAATTTTTCGAACATATGAAGCAACGGATTAGCAATTTGCTTCAAAATCATTCAGATTGTGATTGATAGTGTGATACGCAATTAGGCTGCTGATCTTTTCTCGGTAACGCCACACGGTCCTTTCATAATCTGTTTTCAGTATTATACCCATAGACCCATAGAATGGACTGAGCATTAGCCTCACAAAAGTGACCACTCTCTAGAAAGAGACAAAGCGACTGTGCAATACCTGTCTCTTTTTTGCAAGCCTGTAATAACAAAGGCGCAGTGTTCCAATTTTAATTAATAGGAAAAACATTGAAAATTGCAGTGACTAAATAGAAAAAGTAGTTATTTAAATACGGTATAAGGGGTAATGTGTTAAATCTCCTAAAATCTTACCTTAGTAACCGCACACAGTATACCGAGATATCCAGAATTTGTCTAAAGTCAAAATGTGAACAGAAATATCAATCTGAGGGTAAAATAGTCAAATTTGGTGTACCACAGGGTAGTGTATTAGGTCCTCCAATATTTTTGCTGTATATAAATGATTTGCCTCAACAAATTCGACATCCTATGGTTCTATTTGCCGATGACAGCACAGCGCTTATAAAATGTAATGACATTAGTGATTATGAAGAGGACATCAACAATAGTCTTAGAAATATAATTGATTGGCTTGATAAAAATAAATTGGTAATAAATTTGGTAAAGACGAATATAATGCATTTTCACCAACGTACAATTCCACCAAACGTTAACATAACTATAACGGACAGACGATTCAAAAAACGAAGGTCGCGAAATTTCTAGGAATCCTTATAGACGATCAATTAACATGGAAACCACAAGCAGAAGAGGTCTGTAAAAAATTGAGTACTGCTGCGTATGTCCTATTTAATTTGAAAAAAAAAGTTGACATTAAGACAGCTTTAGTTGCATACCATGGCTTAGTCGCATCGGTCTTGAGGTTTGGAGTAATTTTCTGGGGTAATAGTACTTTAAGAGATACCATATTTAAAGCCCAAAAACGCTGTATAAGAGCCATGTGCGGTATAAAACCAAGAGATAGCTGTGAACCCTACTTCAAGTCGTTAAAAATTCTTACGTTTCCGTCATTGTATATTTTAGAAATGGCAATTTTTGTTAAAAGCAACATAAAGCTATTTGCTAAGGTCTCAGACACCAAGAAAGGTCCCGTTAGAAGTCAATACACAAATCTTTTAACTGTCAGCAGCTATAAAACTGCACTACTTAGAAAAAGTGTTCTTTGCATGGGTCCAATTATATTTAATAAACTACCGGACAACATAAAAAATTACACCCTTCAACAATTTAAAAACAAACTCAAGGAATATTTGACTCAAAAATGTTACTATACAATAAGTGATTTTTTGAATGACCCTTGAACCATGACCATGAACATTGTATATTGACATGAAGTATTATTGACATTAATTATAATTGACATTAAGTAGCTATTATTGACATTTTAATTTGAAATTATTATATTAATTATTTTATTAGTGTTCCAACTGTATTTAAATTTGAAACTTATCTTTGAAATTATGAAATCTATTTGGTGTTCCTTAGTATTTAAATTTGAAACTTAATTTGTTAAATTTTGCATGCCAATACTCAGGCAGAATGTGCACGGGAAAATATATATTTTTCTTTTACCAACTTTGTTAAATACCCACATTCTATGCGAATAAATGATTTGATTTGATTTGATTTGATTTGATTTGATTTATATGTTACTAATTATTATTTCTAGACTTTACTGGACTGGCTTAGGTTCGAGACTGAAATATTTATTTTTATCTATAATTTTTTCTTCACAAGAGAAACTGAGACAATTAGAAAATTTCTTTTTTCTCTTTCTAAGTCTTGATAGCTTTATTTGATTGATTATTAATAAATATATCGATATAATTTCAAAGGTCATACTGATATATTATGTGTATACATTAAAGTCAAAACATCATTGGACCAATCAGAATTAAAACAAAGATGAATAAAGAGACAACTACTGGCCGCACATTCGCTTTGTCTCCCTCGTACTTTTCGGTCTGTATTCACTGCACAACTGAATACGTAACGCTCAATCCATTCTCTATGTCTATGATTATACCTGCCTAACCTTCATATTGTAGAAGTTGTACACTGTCTTCATTAAATTACAAGACACTGTAACTAAAACTCAAAAATGTACCTCAGGATTTACATACACTAAACAAAATGCTACATTCATTCCACTGTCGAGCATTTCGACTTCTTACCGTCGCGGTTTCCGTACACTGCCGGACATAGTTGGAACAGTGGAGGTCAGCCGCATGCGGCCCACACTTGAGTCTGCCTGCCTCACTCAACTTGCCTGTTTACTCCTTGTTACCTTGTCTAATGAACTTAGTCTATTTAGAGGAATTTTGGAGGAAATGCAGGTTTTAAAGAAATTAGTAAACTAATTCTGAATCAAACCTTCTTCTATTGTAGTAATACTAATATAGTATACTAATAGCAGACAGTAATACAAAAAAAAAAAAATTAAATAAAAACTTACTAACACTCACTGTGGCTTAATGAGAACGTGGAATTTGCAATTGGGTTTGGTAATTCAACACGCGTGTTCTATTTTTATTAAACTTTCTTTCAATGAAAGTTAATGCAAAAAAATTTACAGCAACCAAAACACATACAAAAAATCAAAACTTTTTATTGCCTATCAAATTATGGGGCACGCACGCAATAAACCAATCGGGTTCCTGATATTAATATTCAATCTACTAGTTTGGTTCTAAAGCCGATTAGCCGAATATTGGGCAGATATCGAACGATAGATATACTATTGCGTGTTTAGTTTTTTTTTTACAGAATTTGATTTTTTTGAATGGTTTAGCTTTATTGTACCCAAGATCTTATATTTGATCTAAGCTGGGATGCATTTGAATAAAATTTGTGCTTTTCTGGTATCTTTCGGTCAACAGTCGGGCACATTACTATTCTTTTTTCAACAGTATACAGTATGAATTTTTGAGATGGGTCTGCATGCCAAATCGAACTAAAATAAATAGATAAAGAAAAGTGTTCCTTGGACCATTTTTTTTCCTCAAAGGACCATGCCCATATTAACATGGAGGTGAAAGTCAGCAATGCCATGCAATGCCCAATTTGCAGCTCTATGTCATACGATAACTTATTAACAGTATTTTTATGGTATCTAGATTTAATGTCATATAAAGCACTGATTGAAAAGTTATGGGACGTTAAACATTAACTGCCTACTGGTATTGTTTATACATTTTATCGTTTACAGATAGCATTGCTATTAATTTTCCACTAGGAACTTCAACTTTTCGAAACATATTTAAAAATCTTCAATAGGACAGTCTCAAATAAATACGTAATCTATATTCAAAGCACTATAGAAGGCACACAATATGAATACCTACTATAGTCTACATGCGGCTACTTTTTGTGAAGTTTTATCTTGCCGATTGTGTCAATAATACGCAAATAAAACCGCAACACTATAATAGTAGGTATTCGTTATCATCGGTAACAAGTAACAACACTATCACAACGAATGAATAAATCGGCCAAAGGACATGATTCCAGACCGTTCCAAACCGTATTAAACTGCACTTTTAGTGCATGAATGAATGAATGAATGAATGAAACATTATTTATCATAGGTACTGCAATGTAAACAAGTCTTTTTTTTTCGTTTTTTTTATCTAGTGCTTTAGGTTTCAAAATTAACAACTTAATTCTAGTTTTCATTTATTAGTACAATGTTGTAATTTACTTTATCTGGGCATTTCTGGGGCACAGATGGGCATGGTCTTTTATCATAGTTCAGTTTTCTTTCTATGAGCTCGACTTTTTCAGAAATAAAACCGCATTTTTTGTTTTTGAAACGATTTCTAACTTAGCCCCTTAGATTGTGGGGGTTTTGATATGGAAAATATTTAACAGAGCCTCTAAGAACTTATTGACCCAATAATGATGAACTTTTTTTTTATATTTGTGGACCTCTAAAAACTTTGGGATTCTAAATGATGCATATTTTTTTAAAAATAAATGTGCCTTCTTTTAACTTTCTGGGTTTTTCTCACAGTCGGTCGCAGTAACTAAGCTAGGGTACCCCGACCAAACGGGTTAAGGTAGGTTAGAACTGTGACCATCCGCGCTACATCCAAGTTAGATCGTAGTTATTTAGCTATTTAGTATTTTTTAGACCCCAAAATAGGAATTATTTGAGGTTCACAAACAGAGGCGCATTAGAGTGTTCAATTAAATTTTTAGGAAAGCAAACTGGGATTTTTTTAAGGTTCGATTAATACATGCCTATTGTTAAAGGCGATTTTTCTATGAGGCCCAATGTGAAAGAAAATTTTGAATGGTATCAGCTGCTTATCACCCTGTGCTACTCGTAAATGTCTATCGATTCACGAGCAAAGGGTAACTGGTTTTATTAGTAGGAAGGGAGAGGGTTGCTAACTTGTAACTATAGTTACGTATGACACCTATTTTGTTGCTTTGTGTAGTTGATTTGGTAAGAATTGGATTTCTGCTTATTTTTTGGACAAAACAGAACGGTTTCGGCCTTATATAGCTTCGATATCCAAAACATCGAAGTCATACATATGGGTACAAGGCCGAAAGCTTTCGGCGTTCAGTGTTGCTTTGTATATGGAGACTTTTCTTAGGGTATTAAGGCTCCTGCAGACAGACGTGACGCAACAGCGCGACGCGACTCTAGTAGAACAATTTCTATGAAAACTTCATGAGAATTGTTCTACCAGAATCGCACGGTTCGCTTCGCGCCTATCTGTAGGATCCTTTAACGATTGCAGAAATACATTCAACATTGCCATAGTATATGGGATAAGTAAAAATCCGTCTCTCAGCTAAAACAACACAGTGAATGTCATTAACGTTAAACCCATTAATATTCTCCTATTTAGTCTAACAATTTGCACCTAAAGATACGCATCTAATCTACTCTCCTGCCGCGTTTGCATATTTCTTTTGTACTTGAGACACTTGCAAGCGGTACCTACTTTTTCCTTTCTTCAGCAAAGACAATTGTATTTTAATTGAAAAAGATTGTCCAAAAAAAAGTAGGCAAATGTTGAGGCCTCATATTATTTGAAGCCGAATATTCGTCGCCAGTTTATTTTTATCACTATTAAAACAAACAGAACAAACCTCAAGTAAATAACAGAACTAAGTTATTCAGAGCAGACACGGCCATGACAGTCGGTGATTTAATAATTTACAAACAAACTTTTGTCAAAGTAACTTATTCAATTTATAAGCAAGTATTTTTTTAAAATTTTTTTTGGAAACATACAAAAAAGGAATGTGTTATTCAGCAAGTTTGCTGAGGGTCGCAGTGGCCTCGGCCCCGGCTTCGCCTAACTGCAGTAAGTGTCGGAAAACTTTCGCGAAACATCTTTTACGGGCGCTCGATCGACATGTTAGGTTTTTAGATTTTCACTCGAACGAGCAGCACGGTCCCGTCCCTTAGTTATGGGCCGATGTCTTACTTGTTCCGCCATTTTGATTTTATTTTGTCTTGTTGCTCTTTTGCTTTAGTTGTGTGAGCATTTTACTTTGTCTTGCGGGTCTTGGAAACGAACATAAGTAGCTGTTCTGGCTTTACTTTTAACGTTAACACAAAAACTTCAACCGAACTTTATTTACCTTTTTAAATAGTTTTATAACACTATAATCGTGAATTTTAGTTTCCTAAAAGCTGATAAAGAAACCCTAACAAATATAATTTCTTACTAAACATTAATTTAACCCTTTTATAGCCATGATTGAATAACGAAATACTAATTGAATTCCACCGAGCAGTGCGCGTCACGGTACAAACAAGTCGCGAGACAAACATCGTTAGTTACACATAAATTACACATTCCTTGTAGGTTTCAAAGTCGCAACCGCACCTAGTTTTATTAAGTGCTATTCAGAAACGAGACATCATTGTAAAACATTCTCCAGTTACCAAGAAACACTGTAGGAACTCGAAACCGTGCTGACAAACAGGAATAACTTAATTCCGATGGAGAGCACTTAAAAAAGAATGGGTCTTAAAAGACAAGCGCAATTGTTACCGCTCTTCAGATGTGCAGACGGCGTGAAAATCTGTAAAATAATACCCCCGCACTAGTCAAGCCCGTCCCTAGCTGACGATACAATAAAATAAGCAGTACTCAGGGACTAAACTACAAATTACGAGAGAGCTTGCTCAGCTTAAAATAATTAAGATTCTTTGTTCCGCTTGATGGCAGCACTGGAGAAGTACTGCGAGTAGAGGATAGTACAAGGACTGCAGTGTCCGGTCAACACAGTCGAATCTAGAAGTTTCTTATCGCCTGTAACTTTGAAAGTTTTCGTTTAATTTTACCTTAACAATCGCAGCATTTTATCAAATGAGCAGACTTGTTATTTTTTATTGACGCACGAAGTTTTTTCGACAGATGTTGGAGTACTTTGCTAAGTGGGGGTAGCTGGTACAGCGTTATGCTGTTAATTTTGCTCGTAGTCATATTTTTGTGCGGACTTATTTAATTTATTTTTCTCGCCTCAAGGCTTTGTAATGTTATACAATGTGATATTGTCGTGCCTATATTTACTACCTTTTAAATTTTTTGTTACTATTTCAACTATGATTTTAGTATTCAACAAGAAATTATTTTTGTAGGAATAATACATGATCAGTACCCTCCTGCTGTCATCCCAATTTAAAGGTAGATTATTTTTTTTTAATGTTCCGTACACGAAGTGTCCAAACGGAGACCTACTGCTGTCACTCACGTGTCCGTCTGTCCGTCGTCTGTCACAAAGGTTGTACAGCCAAACGGTTGGAGCTACAGCCTTCAAATTTTCACAGTATAAGCATCTTCTTGATCCAAAGTCTTCCTGCTTACACTATGCTCGACGGTTTACACATAAAATATTAGTAACGTAAGGCACGACTAAACATCTTTTTTTTAATGTAAGGGACATGCTATATTTTAAACCACTGGCCATTCCTAAATCATTCGTTTATAGCATAAAAGAAGAGGAAATTCTTAGAAACTTTGCTCTCGACACAATTAAAATTGGAGCAGACAATAAAAAGTTATAAACATATTAAAAAAAAATTAAATTGTTTTTGGCTCTCCTGAAAAACCGTGGTTTGTCCCTTACATTAATTGATACATCTGGTATCGATTTGTTTAAAGCACCTCCTTATTTATATTTTCCTAATCTCAGATAACAATATACCATCCCACAAATTACCCCAACAATGTTGATACCTCCATCGCAAATTCGCAAGTCGTGGTGCCAAAAAGTAGTTGGAATTTCACACAAGGTAAGTTTGAGAGGTGTCAGATTCAAGTGGCCGCGGCGCGAGGCGTGCGAACTATGTCTTTGTTTAGAGACGACGCTTTCTGTGGCGACGATGTGTTTATTTGACGTTACCTATAAGGATTTAACAATAACACGTCTTGCACAGGACGTTTCTGGGAATATTATTATTTTGATTAATTAAGAAGGACAGGGAGCCTACCACCACCTCTTAAAGCAGTATTATTTTAATGTTACTTCACTGAAGTAAGATTACAATAATACTGCGTTAAGAGGTGGTGGTCTAGCTCCAGGAGTTAGATTGAGATTGTATTATGGAGTTAGAGATGGAGCTAGATCGATTTTGCCGTGAAATTGATTTCGTCTAGATCAGAAAGTTTAGGCCAACATACTGGCTGATAATGCGTTATTATACTTTTTAAATGATAGTGGTTTTATGGCCTGTGGTCTGTACAAAAAGTATCAGATGAAAATGTAAACAAATGGATCATAAAAGTACCTATGGGTGGCAATTTGTATAGTGCCACTTACAAAATTAAATCGAGTGCTTTTGTTTGATTATTTGAATATTTAAACCCAAAATTCTAATTTTAAATCACCTTTTCATTTCTTTTGACAATTGAGGATAATTTTATAACCTCAATTGACGTCGATGATTTTTCAATCAGAATTTTTTAATGTTATTCAAACAATAATTTTTGGAAAAAGTAGTGAGATATAAATTTGAAACCTCCTAAATACAGATAAATGTGTTACTGTTCTCAACCACTCACTAACGGCTGAACCCATTAACCTATTTTCAGTAAAAGTCAGATCGCTATTGATGGTAGACAGTATAATTTTATCTGTCCTTTTGTCAGGCCGGTAAGATTCCATAATCTCTTAAAGATTATTGAGACGTTAAAACCTTTCCATCTCCAGTAGGCCAACACTGGTGATAGATAGGTTATTGGGTTCGACCGTTAGTGAGTGATTGAGTAAGATATTTAACCTGCACATGGTTTGTTTACACTTTTGTCAGATATTTTTGGAACTGACAGTACATTCAGGTGAAAAATGTTATCGAATTTGACCAACCCATTCTTCCATCAAAACAACTTATTTCCACACCATTGCCCACCAAAAATGATTTCATTACTGACATTTCAAACCCCCTATCTACCACCAATCACGACACTTGTTATCAACACAGTCAATTCATAAAGTCGCGTCCTAAAAACGTGATACCACAAAGAGTATCGTTCTAGCGAGGGAGAGCGAGGTCACGCCAGCTTCGGAGGGCCCTTCGCTTTGTTCCTCTGGCAACAATGCCTCACTGAGGGTCCACAAGAGCATACTTGTATCGGATGCAAGCGATGTTTCGTTGGCGAGGATTAGGGCTTGCGGCCAGGACTGTACTTAACTACGAGACTTTAATGCGAAAGAAACGGTTCAAAGGGTCCCTCGAACGTTGAGAGGGAAAATTGACGGTTCGAGATGAGGGGGATAAGGTATAAATGGATTTTGGTGGTTTTATTTTTATTATTGTATTTCTTTTTTGTGTGCAGAATGTGGCATTAAGAGCGTTTACAACGTACGGCATTTCATACAAACTTTCAAGTCCTTGTTTTTCGAAATGAATGAACCGATTGTAATGAAACTTCGTACGCATAATCAGGATACATAGGTCTAAAAAGTTAGTTAAGAACATTTTTGAAAAATAGTGTTACAGCTAAATTCAACTGATTTTAAATTTTCCATAGAAACAGAGATTTCCAATTATCTTTTTTTAAATAAGACATTTCGAAAATGTTCTTAACTAACTTTTTAGACCTATATATCCTGATTATGCGTATGAAGCTTCATTAAAATCGGTTCATTCATTTCGAAAATCAAGGACTTGAATGTTTGTATGAAATGCCGTACGTCGTAAACGCCCTTAAGTGAGCCACACCATAATGTAGGCTTCATCTATTAACGTTATTCTAATTTGCAATCATTATGATTAACAGTAAGATAGTGATTAGTGGATGGTTTTATATACATTGCTTCGCCCTCAAGTCTCTATTTAACACATTATATTATACGCAGTGTGTAGTAAAATCAGAACTGAGACTTTTTTGAGATTTTCAATCTTTAAATACGCCATGCATTGGCAGCAAATATGGCATGGATGAGATCTTACTCCCTAGACGAAAATATGTTAAAATTTTTCTGATATTTTCTTCTTTAATGTTGCTCTGGGGTTACGGCTCAACGATTCTAAGTCCGTCCCTGTTCGCGGAGAGTAGTAATTATACGATATTTATGCGAGCTGCCCCTCCCCCACTCTTGTCTTGAGAGCTTGCTAAGAAGAAAAGCGATGTGAGTGTCGAAACTTATGAGCCATAAAATAATTACCTTTTAGCGAGCGATTTTTTGTCAACTTAGAAAATTAATCTCTCAACCGACCAACTATGAAGAACTTCAATTCAAATGCGATCAAAACGATCATAAGGCTTGTGAGCTAGAGCCTGTAATAATGCAATCAAGAATCCACATCTTTCGCTTCTCTATTAATAAAAGTACGCCAAGCTAAAGCCGCGTTCGTAAAGCCAGTGGGTAACGGCTTCCAGTTGAAATTGTAAAAAGTTTACTTAATATTTTTATAAAAAGTTATTAATCACTGCGTGGAATCATAAAATTCTTCGCGAAATACAGAGAAACAAAATGTTCCATTTCCAAGTTCCGTGCTAGTGTAAAAAGTTTTTATAAAATTTAATTAATCTCACACGTATGTGTTCCGCGCATTTTTACATGAAACGTTTAAATATATCGCGGGCTGCACTGGCTGAGAAGTAGGCAGTAGGCACACCACACGTTACACACTGCGTAGGAGTACAAAGTCCAGCTAAATACCGGAAGCCCTGAGCCCTCCTCGCTTTGTCACTGCGACAGTGAAAAGGAAATGTCTTTTCCATTTTTCCAAGGTTCAAACCATTGAATACCTGCCCATTTGATAATACAAAGCGGCCTTAGTGAAACACGGTGCGGATTTTCGGGATTATTAACGGCAAACAGTAAGAATTATTTATTACCAGGTTCACTTCCGAAGTGCTTAACAATAAAACCGCGTAATCTACGTAATTAACCGTTGCGTACACGCGCGCACCACCTTACTTATACGTGATGTGTGATCGTAATTAAACTAGAACTGTGTAGGTTTTTAACAAATGTTGCACTTAATTATTATTTCCTTGTTTGTGACCAAGGAAATAATAATTAAGTGCTGTATGAAAGGAATGAGACTTTCGGTAAACCACGTGTTCGTGGGTTGGTCGTGTGCAATTGTGCAGGACCGAGCACCTTTATTGCAGTGCCCACTATTTTCTGTGCAACGGGTGCACGGCAAGAAATAAAGGAGCCCGAACAAAAAGGACATTCTTTTAAAGTTCTTTATTTCAAGGGATTGTAGCAGTAAAGTGCGGTTTAATTGCATGGTAGAACTTTCACAGTTCCACACTTTTATTTGTATTCGATGAATTTAGATTCGATTTCTTTTAGTTCGCGAATCGCACCCGCCTCGCGTTCGAAAAATATAGAAATAGCTGCAATTTTCTCGGCATCTCCACTGTTACTGTAACAATAATAAAACTACGGCACTTAATGGAAACTCGTTTACGTTTTATTTTTTTTCGAGTAATGAATTTGCAGCGATAGGTAAATTGTAGTTTTACGATTGCGTCATTGTAGTTCAGGTGAAGGGCGACGTTTGAGAAGTTGGCGAGTGTTCGGCTTTGTTCGGGAAGAAGGTCGTGCCGTGTCGCAAAAATTATCGAAGTTTCTTGTGTCCAGTGAGGAGCGACTGGGAAGTTGGTGGTTGTTGGCGGCGACCGGTCGCTTCCGTCCCCGCTGCGTTCTTTGAAAGTATACAAAGCTAGAACGTACAGGTTGGGAATGCTCAGGTGTAGTTTCAAATTGTAAACGCTCATCGATTTTTTAGAAAGTGTACATGGCTATTACGCACTTATTTCTTATTTCCAATAACTTATGCTAACATTGGTTGCGAAAAATTAAATTTTATATAATTAAATAATTAGAACTGTGACCAACCACGCGCGAGCCGAGCGAGCGAAGCGAGCGGTGCCGTTGGATCGAGATATTCCATTGGTTTAGGTAATTTAATAAAGGTAAACAAAAAAACCACGTGACGTGGTTAACCGACTAAACGTAATACCAGTCACTTCAGTTGTCATGCTACGTCACAGTTGTACTCTTCAATTTAGAAACGTTATAATTCGTTTATGACGTTTAGTTTATAATCTAACGGAAATAATATCGATAGATTATAAACTAACGAAGTTCATAATTATACGGTGACATAATTTACAAATACTTTTTACATGTGTACATCCTAAATCTATACCAAATCTATAGTGTCAGTAAAAGTTGGTCCTAGCCTTGTATATTTTCCAAAATAATTCACTACATTAGTATTAAACATACAGTGTAGGTAATAACACTATGAATGTGTAGTGGCTTTGTATCCTTTCAAAAGACGCTTCCCCGCTCCGCTCCGCGCCGCGCCGTACCGCACCCGCTCATCTATGCCGCGCTGCTACCGCGAAACAATACCGAGCCAATAAAACTTTTACTGTGCGCTATGATTTTGGAAACATTTTGAGAGATGAGTTCTATAAAATTCGTAATTTATTCAAGCCAGTTTGGACGTCACTTCCACTTTATTGACGTTTACGAAATAAGCTCTACAACGACAGGATTTGTTACTTTTTAACCGACTTCAAAAAAGGAGGAGGTTATAGGTTTGTTCGTGTTTTTATTGGAGTTTACCTACTCCTAGGAATCGTTTTTCATATAAAGCCCCCGGTATGGAAATTTTATGAGGAGTGAGTATAATACAAGCGTTAATTCATACGTGTTAACGTTTTTCTGCGCAACGTACCTTGCGCACCATTCACGGAGTAAACTCCAGTCGTGCGTCGGAGCTGACACACACACACTTTTTTTTTAAATTTTTTATGTTCGTCAATTGTGAACCGATTAAAAAAAAATTTTTTTTTCTTTTGGTATAGTAAATTTTATTAACTTTGCTCGGATAGTTTTTAGTTAGGTTCGATTTAAATGTATTTAATCCAGTTTGTGTATCTTGATGATGTTATAATACGTTGTTTACATGTCAAGTAGTGGTATACAAATTGATGTGGGGTGGTGCCATAACTAATAAGTGA
Source organism: Fissipunctia ypsillon (assembly GCA_947568875.1). Taxonomy (NCBI): domain Eukaryota; kingdom Metazoa; phylum Arthropoda; class Insecta; order Lepidoptera; family Noctuidae; genus Fissipunctia; species Fissipunctia ypsillon. The sequence continues at coordinate 8,431,390 of OX387654.1, forward strand.
AAATTAAAAAACATATTTATAAAAAAAAAACTGACTTCAAAAGAAACACTACAAAGTGAAAAATAACTCTGTAGTGTTTTTTTTGGAAATTTGGAGGAGGAGGAGCTCGTGGCTAAATAATAACAGCCGCACGGGTCGATCCATCAGGTTAAGCTACGCTTGCCGGGGTTGTCCGTGGATGGGTGACCATCTTTACATACCGAGACTCCTCCGTGCCTCGGAAAGCACGTTAAGCTGTTGGTCCCGGCTGTCATTCGTAGATCTTTGACAGTCGTTACGGGTCGTCAGAAGCCCGAAAGTCTGACAACCAGCCTTACCAAGGGGTATCGTATTACCCAGTTACTGGGTTGTGGAGGTCAGATAGGCAGTCGTTCCATGTAAAATACTGGTATTCAGCTGCACCCGGTTAGACTGGAAGCTGACCCCAACATAGTTGGGAAAAGGCTAGGCAGATTGAGTGTTTTTTTTGGAAATCGGTTTTTTTTTTGTAGAAAAGTTTTCTTACTCTAAAACTCGTGAGTTCACAGATTTTTTATTGAAATAGAAATAGTGCTGTATAAAGACCCTAACTTTGGTAGTGAAAAAACAACTTGTGCCAAGTAATATTTACAGAACGTGGAAATGGTTTTTGGTGTTTGATTTTTTGCAGGGCGAAGGTTACTTAAATAAAAAAAAAAATATAACATGTTTCCAAATCTATCAGTATTCCCATTAAATAGATAGAGTATGAAAGTATCAATTTAGTTGGAGATTCTATAAAAAATTTTGTTGTAAAGTAAAAGTACGCCACAAAATTTCCTGAAAAAGATAGACGATCTTGTCTTTGAAATGGACTTTTTCTTTACAAAGAAAACATTTTACCTGTTTATATTTTGGATGTTTGTGGGGCGGGGGGTTGGGGGGTGAGTATAGTGGTGGGAGTGTGTGCGGGGTGAAGCGGGGGGATGAGATAAGAATCAAATAGATGTTGTTTCGCTGCATGGCGCTCTGTCGCAGGGCCATATGCACGTGGTGACGTGTGCCCGCCACGTCTTGACACTTGCAGTAAGATATTGTTACACTAGTGGATAATATCTTAGCTGCAACTGTATGGTTACGCTACGAACAATGTTTTGGGATATTTGAAGCTCTTTTCCTTTACTAGGTTAGTAGAACACTAGAGTTTCTAAGATGTTGCAGTTTTGGAAAAGTTGGTTCCGAAATACTCGACAACTTGTCAGGTTACACAAGTATAGAGAAGAACGGATATTTCTTCATCTAGTATCTTTAATACATTTTTTTTTTTTGTAAATACAAAAGTTGTGTTTAGCTGAATTTTGATTGCTGAGTCTACTACAGTTTATAAATGTAACAAATAAGGATGACGAGAACAAATATACCTACCCAGCATATATATATATATATATATATATAGACACTGTAACGTGAAATAGTCTCGTCTCCAGTGATCTCGAGAGTTATTTGTCTGACAGACGGACAAATGAGTGTTGAGATAAAAGCTACGTTTAGAAATATGAACCGTAAAAGACTTAGTATTGTAAATATAATGCAATAATTTACGGACGTTTTGCAACAAAAATGTGTAAAGCAAAATATCTCATTTAACGCTTAAAATAAACTGCAAACTGGAATGAAGTAAAATATGAGGGTGAGTGCGATGGGCCCGTAACAACATAAAATATTTCTGGTAATATTGCGGTTACCTACGAACAAGCACTTGTGCGGTGTTCAAAGAGATTTTTATAAATAATAGCTTTTTGTGCGTAGTAGGTACTATGTTTTCACGGAATATTTAACGAAAACAACGCGTTAGCTATTGTGAACATTATTTTTATACCAACTTTCCACAATTGTTCCCGGTTTTATATGTACACGAAGTTGCGGTGAAAATATTTGTCGCTAGCGACGTGCAATGGCTAGCTTGGTATGCGTGAATATTTTTAAGGTATGTAATATGAAATATCTGTTAGTAAAGCTTTAATTTAACAGGATAAACATAGTAATCCATAAATTATGGACTCTGACATACAAACAAAAAGCACCTCCAAACAATGACTAGAACTTAATTGGTAACCATAATTCAGTGCATAAAAGCATCAAAACTACTACCTCGCGCTATATTTTTCACCTGAAGTATGTTTCGGCTGACGTAACAGTCATGAAACGTATTTTGGCAGAGCGATAAGGAAATGACACAAAGAAAACAAACTACAGTCCGCTTCGGCCGAAAATTTGTGAGGGCAGGGGGAGAGACGGGAGCGAGCGCGGGAGAGGACACGGAGCGATAGCGTCGCGGGTCGAGTCAAACTTATTGGAACGGTGTCAGAGATCGCTCGCACTATCTACCTTTGCACTCATTTCGTCCTCCACCTACCTCAAACAAAGAGCGCTCTAATTAATTTAGAATTTTTTAATATCGGTATTGGTATTCTGTCTTACTGCGACTCAATTAGCGCGGTAGGAATTCATAAATAGTTTGAAAGCTTTTTAATTAAACGTTCATTGAACGACGCATTAAATAACTCGCTAACTCAACGATGTGATTCGGTTTGGTTTTCAAGTATGTTGTACTTGTCAGTTGTTTAAATATTTATCTCTACTGATAATATGTATTTATAAACAGTTGAAAGTTTAATTAAGGATTTAAAAGCTTTCCCGTTGTTTTTCATCTGCTTCGACGAAGAGAAAATACTAAAGAATGAAAATAGTTTTTATAAGAATCCATCAAGCTACAACGGTCAGCTACGGAAAACCGCCAGAGCTCCGTTCACTAAGCCTTTGTCCACTATAAGGCTGTTAAAGAAAGAGCTATAATAGGACAGACATTTGTAAGATTGCCTCTACTCGTAACCCAGATCGATATATCGCAGCCATTGTATATTCACCAGCCTATTTCAGGTTAGAAATGTTAGAACCGAACGGACACGCCACGTGAACACGATTGACGAATTATAGTTTTGTCTTGGAATAGCCTTCGTAGAAACGATTTCAATGGCCGTCGACCTATTTAATTTAACAGACAATGTATACAGAGTGCAGAGCGGCGATTTGTCAAGGGAATGAATTTCAACAAAAGGCGTATTCATTTGAATGGCAACTTGTTGTACGAGACCGTTTTAATTTCATAAGTCGTTTATCATAATCAAGGCAGGGTGGTGGTACCACCAGCGACCAGCGACGGACCCACGTCAGTGTCCAAAGGAATGTCACATACCTGCTCGGACAATGCGGACATTTTGTGGACACGGCTTTGCCATACTCGTTTTGGGGCATTTGGATTTGGTTTAAATGATTTAGCTGGTTATTTTTTGAAGTATATGGCGAAACTGCTTTATCCTTCGGGTTTCGCACAGAAATACGTGTGACCGAGATATTTGTCAACTCGCTGGGGTGATTATAGGCACCGGCGGGCGGAGTCGGGCGGTAAATTTATGTCGAGACGCGTACGGTGGAAATAGATTATCTGTTTTACCTACTTACGTGCGACAGTGATATAAAGCCAAGCCAGTTTCTTTTTCGCGGCTAAAACTTAAACCAAATTTATTTGTAGATACCTCAAGCCTATGCGTATCAATTAACATAAATAAACGAAGAAACAAAAGACGAAAGGCTTTGTTAAAGTTTCGCTAAATTGAATTCGTTGGGTTCTGAGAATAGTTTACCATTTACATTCAGGCTATATAATATACATTTTGCTTATGTACTAGAACTAAACTAGTTTGTAGGTAACAAAAAAGCCTGCTCCACAACATTCAATCATCGAAACGTAGCCCGGATTCAAGTAGATCTCTACATAGTTGGTGGTGGCCGACATCTCTAATCTAATATGCCCGATTCGGGGCCCGACGGGTCGGTACTGCAATCTTCGACCTACTGTGGTAGAACTGCTGCGTTCCTCTTTATTACCTCCACCACACTTGGACCTTCGCTGACTCAGACTAACCATCTATATAAGTTTCGATCAGTTTCAAATGTACCACGTCACTGTTTTGGTAGAGTTTGAATTAAACCCCACAGTACTTAACTCCCTCGTTCAATATAGCTTCGTAATCAATACCTATTAATTATTTTGCGTACGGCAGGTGTAATTGAAGAAAATTTCACCATGTAATCTGTTACAATCGATCGGTTGGATTTTATTTCCGCGAATTCTTCTTCGTCTTATCGTCAACAAGTAGATTAAATTCACTTGCGTCGTTCTAATTGGAGTTGTGCGCGGTTACACGTTCCAAGGGTAATTTTAAACATTATAAATGTAATTTGCGTCCTAATATTAGAGTGGGTTATAAAACATTTATGACAGGATCTTTTCATGGTAGTAATGGACTGGATTAAGCGGGGAAAGCATGTTATATGCATAAAGTATGATACAATGGAGGTGTATTCAAATGTGCAGTAAATTCGCAGTATGTTGAGTCAGATTGTTGACTTGAGACGATCTCATCGCCATCGTGAAGTGCGCCATAGGGGATACCCATAGTACGGAGCGTCGGTAAACGATCGAAATCTAAATAATAAAGATCGCGAACCATCCCCCTAGCTGGATAGGCTTAGTCGTACAAAATTGGAGTAATAAAAGAGGAATGCTCGCAAAAGTTTTGCAATAAAGCCAACGAGTATCGACTGTTAAGGAGCACGGAGTTCTCCGCTATAATGCTACATGAGGGTACGTTGTTGCGTGTTATCAGACCGAAGATTTCACGTGTAATATGTGTATTCTGGAGAATTATTAACTTGCTTTTGTTTTGAGAAAAATGTGCTATGAGGTTTTATGAACATCGAGGTTTTTTTTGGGAACTCACTCGAATACGTATGTTAGGTTATAAAACGAAGGAGGTAGACTCGTCATAGGCTTATTTAATTCATAATTTTGGTAGATTTTGATACAGTGTTCATAGAATAGCACATAATGTTGATTATAAACTTGATTTTTGTTTTGAATGAATGGGAAGAATTCCCAATATTTTCTCTCTATTTTTTGATGTGAGTAAGGCTTTTATTTTCTCAAATGTTAAATACACTATATAATTACTAACTAAAGAACTAACTAACTATACAAATAAATATACAAAACAAAAGGAAACTTAGGCGTCGAAGTACTCGTCCGCATCGCTGTCATCCGGAAACGTGCCCAGAAGACTGGCAGCATTGCCACGTTGAATGGCAATGCTAATTCTTTGGCCAAAAAACGAGCTAGCCCTATGGTCACGTGAAGTTTCGACTTTTGTCAAAAAAGATATAAATAAATAAATAAATAAATATCTTGGGACAACTCACACACGGCCATCCGATCCCAAGTTAAGCAGAGCTTGTGTTATGGTAACCAGACAACTGATATACATACTTATATAATTTATAAATACATACATATTATAGATAAATTACACCCAGACACAGAACAAACAATATGCTCATCACACAAAGTTTGTCCTGGGTGGGAATCGAACCCACGACCTCCGGCTTTGCAGTCAGGGTCACTAACCACTAGACCAATAGGCCTGTCACATATCATATGAAATAGTATTTTTTCCCGAAAACATGTCATCAATTTAAAAAAAATAAAATATTAAGAACTTACCTTTGCCGTCTTAAGACGTCTCTCATATACGAGTATGTACTTAAGTAAAAGTTCATTTCTCGAGTAACATCTAGAAAGTTCGATCTTATTTCCTATTTTAGCTTACTTTGGGAATATAGGACACATGGAAGGAACCACGTTGCGAGCGAGACTCGAACTGGTAGATGCATCAACGAAATTACAATGATCGTCGGCGAGAATTTCATACCGGATTCTGATACATATATAGAGAAATACTTGTAGGAAATCATATGTATTAATATCATTTCTGTGAGCAAAGAAAATGAAATGAGTTAATGAAAAATATATTATGTATTTTTCTGTTTTGGTAAATATAGCGTAAACATCCACCATCATATAACATCCAGCCTATAATGTTCCCACTGCTGGGACACAACCCCCTTTTTCGTAAGCGTCAACCTATCACACATTAATAATATCTTTCCTTTACTAGTGTCTAACCATCTGAAGGGTAAGGGGGAAGAAGGATCATAGTCAGTGTTTTTCATAATTAGAGGTAACAACGCTATCTAGTAGAGAGATTTGTGTTCTATGATATAGTGAAAACAGAAACACAAAAGAACGATTACTGTCCTCAGCAAAACGATATGAAAAAAATTGGGTTCTGTAAAAAAAAGATCATTGTCAATAAGATTCTTTTTTTTTATATTTAAACCATTTAATCCTATTTTATAAGATTCTTAGAAAAAAGATCATAGTCTATGGACTATGACCCTTTTTTGCGTTTATTTCTCTTGCTAATGTGATTAAATTTCATTCAAATAAAAACGTGATTTAAAATAAGGAAGTTTTTTTGGGTTTTCTTCAAACTGTCTCCCATTTCCCCCTTACCCTTCATCTTTACACCTACAAATAGGAGGTATTGCGCAAATAGATTTTTAATTTTACTAAACTACCTGCCATATTTCTGAAGGTTTTTTCAAAACAGTCCACATATAAAATCTCTCAATCATAATTAATAATCCAAAACAGACACGAATTTAAAATCTGCTACAACACTAGTCCAACCGTCCAACATTCAATTTACAGTACACATCGCCAAATCAGCTCATTCGCAGCGTTCAAAATCACCCTCGCCCATATTTGAGCACGCCCTTTGTAAGTATGCCCTAATGAAGGCGCATAGACAAATTAAACAGAGCCCATAGAGTAACGAGTCTCGTTCCAAAGATGCTTCTCTAACGTTTTTCGAGTGTTTCACCTGGGAAATAATTACATGGTTTCTGTGACGTATGGGTGCTATTTAAGCTCGCCCTAAGAGTAATGCCGACGATAAACAGGAGCAATTAAAACATTGCCAGGCGACGCACGCCTTTCTTTACTCCGTTGTTAATAGAGATTTGTTGTGAGCGCGTTTAGTTCTATTTCCTACAAACGCGAGATGTAGAATTTGTTGTTAATAGGTACGGAATCATTGCGGCGATAATGTTGGAATTTATTTATGTTGCGCCGTGCATGCTGATCTGAGAAGGAAATGCTTTGGATTGTGATTTTCTCCTTTGGCTTGTTTTACCTTTCTTTTTACCTCCTTTAACGGTGATTTATTTACAAAGGAACATAACGCAGCATAATTTGAGTCACTCAAAATGAGTCGAGGAATTTACGTTCTTCAAAATAGTTGAACTCATTTTATGTCGATAGTAGCTCCAATATATTATGCCGAAAAGAACGTAATTTCGGCGACTCACTTTGTTTGGCTTACATTACACTCCGTAAGACTAAAATCTTACGATCAGTAAGTACCAGTCACTTTATAGATTGAGGGAACAGTACACACAGCAAAAAAGTTAAGTGGACAGGCAATTACCGAGCAGTATACGCATGCAACTGTCATTGTTGTTGTGTGCGTTTAACTTTTATGCACAAAGCACGCTCAGAGGAACGATGACAAAGACTTTGCCACTTAACTCACGCACACTGTTAAAATGCAGATGGAAGCGTAATTAGTTGGTTGGTTACTGTATTTTGTATTACGTTGCATACTACTGTGGTTTACTCTTTATCTTCTATCAAACGGTTTCCTGTTTGACTGATGGACGTTGGATACGTTCTCTATTAGTCAGCAAAAAATTTTATATTTGAAAGAATTGTTCTTCAGAGGCTGTATAGGTGTACGTCGTATTCTATTTTTTATTTATAAGGGTTTCGGGTTTAGATAAATAAATTGAAATATTTTTAGAAACTTGACTAGGTCAACAGTTTGAATTTGACTGTTTGTCTGTATTAGCGCGATTTTCATTTTTAAATGTTTCTTGGTCGTCCTATTTTACCTGATAGACGTACTAATAAGTCCTCTATTGAACTAGGTATCTTGGTCGTGTTTTCAAACCCTTGCTAAGCAGTAGCGATTGCAGTTAATTGCGTGTCGATCATATTCAATGCTTGACACATCAATACATCGGAGCATCCTGTAGTTTGTGCCTACGTGAATGATAAATCTATTTATCACTGGTACAAAACCTAATAAGATATTATAAAGTAATACATGTAATACGGGAATTTAATGTATTATGAATATTCATAAATACAGTGAATGAATTTTGATTTTGAGATTGAATTTTGCGTGTTGTGTCTATCGATGGGTTTACAAAAGACGATTTTTGAGGTCATAATAATGCATTTTTATACACGGTATCTAGGTTTTTATATCAGGATCAAGACAACAACTTTTAAGTAAGTATATTCATTTGTTCAGTGTCTAAACTGAGAAACTCATTTCATCCAAGACAACATTTTTCATTGAAAAATTAATATTGATTGTGCATCGAGTAAGCGAAGGATACTATAATTTAATCACGAGCGTAGCGAGTGATTCTAGGTTAGAATACTGAGCGCAGCGAGGGATTCAAAGACACAAGATGCAAATAATTTTGGTCTCGTGCAACACATACAACTTTTACCTTAGCAGCGAGAACGTATTATCTAAAATTAAACCACATGAATATTTGTAAAACAAACAATATCAAAAGGTTAAAAGTTAAAATATAATTCGATTGTTTAGAAAAAAATATAATATTTATATTTAAAACCTTAACAAATGATTTGCAATTTTACAGTTATATGTGTATTCAAACATTTTATTTTTTGTTTCTTTTTTGAGCCTAGTACTGTATGGAATTTGAAAATCGAATTTCGAATCGACCTGTTTCTATCTCTCGCTTTTTCTTATCGAAAAGAAAGTGACGGAACAAAGTGAAGTTTAAATCTTTCGAATTTTTTGAATAGACCCAGCACTGTTCTCGGCATTTGAAAATAATAATTAAAAAGTTACTTTGTCTCAAGTTCGCAGCAATACTGAATTTTGCTTACTGTCTTTAAACAGCAAATCCTGCTTGTTTGAGGTGCTGAGGTGCAAACGTTATTTAGTCTTTGATGGCAGGATACGCGTGATAGGGGAGAATTTTAATCTAAAAGTACGCAGACGCATCGTGTGTAGGTATGTAGTATAACTAGTCTGGAATGTGTACTTGAAATTAATGGTAATGTAAACACTACTCTGAAAGTGGAGTTTGCAAATACGCTGCATTTATTAACCGACTTCAAAAAAGAAGGAGGTATTAATTCGACACGTATAATGTTATGTTATGTTATTGAAACTGCAAGATATTGACATATGCTAATCTATTAGGGCTTTAAATCAAATATACAAAGTTTTATAGGTATGATTGTTTGTATGTATATTTGTCCACGCATTTCTCCGAAACTTTTATTTGGGTTGTAATCATCCTTGCTTTATTGGCTTATATTGGGTTTATTCAGAATTAAAACGGAATGTACATAAATAACAACTTATACCTAATTAATTAATAAAATAACAAAATTATATCCTAACTTAACTAAAACTATTCACAAACTAAAATATGGCATCGAAAAATTCCTCCGCATCGCTGTCGACTGGTAATGTACCCAAGAGACTGGCGGCATTGCCACGTTGTATGGCAATGCTTAGCCTCTGGCCAAGGTAAAAGCCGACCCTTGGGTCACGGGTAGTGTTAACTAGCCGTTTGGTGACGTCGTTAAATTACATTTACTTCAACTTAGGGAACAGTGCAAGTTACATAAAAATCTGTTCAGGAGTTTTCAAGATATGGACTAAGACGTGTAAGCGTGACGGCCTGGCTTATTAATACGAGCTACGGGTGTGGTGTCAAAGAGAAAACGTCTCAAAACCTTGTTCAAATTCTAGTGCAGTATTTACAACAAAACTATTAACTACTTAAAATTTTCCAGTTTTTACTTAAAACTAAAAATTACTAACTAAAAACTAATAAAAAAAATTATATCGACTTCAACAAGAAATTAACTCAAAATTATGAAATAACTTTAATTTCGGAAGTCGGTGGCAAAAAACACAGAATACAGATCTCAAGACGCCGACTTCCAAAATTAAAGTTATTTCATAATTTTGAGTTAATTTCTTTTTGATGTGGATATAATTTTTTTTTATTACTTTCTTAGTTAGCTAGTTCGGCGTGGTTTCTGTAATAATTCTGAATCTCAAGAAAAATAATGACTTCTTTAAAGTGTACCGCTGAAATCTATTTAAGTATAATGTTTTTTTTATTGTTGCATTCATGGACAAAATACATTGGTGGTTTTTAAACTTGACTTTAGCACGTATCCTACTGAAATATACTAAATCTCCATGTCTCTTGAATGACTTTTAGTACGTCAACAAAAGATAATAGTTAACTTATCCTTAGAATTACTTGCAAGCGGTTGTTACTCTGTATAATACCGGGGAACTCCAGGCAAGCTCACTTATTGGTAGCTTACAATTTCCCAGCAAACTTAAGTTTCGGTAACTGGAATCTGGCAGTTTGCAGTTGTACACTTAGTTTGCTATACATATACTTGAAATAGAAAAGTTTAAGCGAGTGTGTAAGTAGATTGTTTGGTGATTAAATGTTCCAAGGTAGTTACAGTGTTTTAAGCAGTTTGTGTGATAATTGGTATAACGAACCAATTATCCATAAACCAATAAAAGCAAATGAAAAAAAAGACCATAACGTAAGTCGAAAATTAGTTTTCATTTATGTTCTTTTTTTAAAATATGGAACACAATATTATGTAGCTGAGAGAAACGGTTTTAATTTTCCTACAAGATTGAAAGAGACAAAAAATCATGCTAACAGAATCATGCTTGGCAGAATAAATGTATGTTCCTAGAACGCATGATAGAATACATGATATTAATATTTATTATGTTATCTATCTCCACCCGGTACATAGAACGTTTGTTACATATAATTCATTAACAATACCCTGCATACGATAATTTTAAGCGCTTTCCCGTAGAGAGGCTTTCTGGGAACATGTCTTGTATCTTTCTTGTCTTGTTGCTATGACTCCTCAAGGCTTCATACATAGAAACTTGAGTAGGTGTATGCTAGATTTCCCAGTTCTCTATCTACCGTGAACAAGGCCAGCGGGCTTGACGGCATTCCAGCGAGAGTGTTGAGGCAGTGTGCGCCTGAACTGCCTCCTGTGTTGATACGTTTGTTCCGCCTCTCTCTTAAAAAAAGGACGGTATCAAAATCCTGGAAGCTTGCAAATGTGCAACCAGTGCCCAAAACGGACGACCGTGCAGACCCTGCCCATTACCGTCCGATCGTCATTACCTCCATTCTGTGCAAGGTTATGGAAAGGGTACTGAACAGTAAGTTGCTGACCTACCTTGAAAACAATGATCTCCTCAGTGACCGTCAATATGGCTTTCGCCGGGGACGGTCAACTGGCGATCTTCTTGTGTATGTCACGCACTGCTGGGGTGAGGCCATCGAGAAACACGGCGAAGAACTTGCTGTATCGCTTGATATCTCGAAGGCCTTTGACAGGGTCTGGCACGCTGGTCTACTCAGCAAGCTTCCTGCTTATGGCATCCCAGCTGATTTTTGTTTTTCTTGTTTTTGTGATTTTTGGTTTTGGATATCAGACTTCCTTAGTGGACGGTCGATCAGAGTAGTCGTTGACGGCTGCTCTTCCGATCTATGGCTATTGATGCCGGAGTTCCTCAGGGGTCTGTTCTCTCTGCAACTCTTTTCCTGCTGCACATCAATGACCTACTTCAACCTGGTATTGTTGGGTACGCAGATGACAGTACTGTTTCAGAGAGATACTTGTCCAGCGCAAAAACCAGTGGGGCCGAAGTTCGTTCCTTAAGAGAGGCCATGGTACAGCGGACAGATTTGACCTTAAGTCTTGTTTCCCAGTCTCCCACATCTGTTCCTGTAACTGATCGGCTCAAGCTCCTAGGCCTAGTTGACATCATGTCTCAACTTCGGATCCACCATCGAGTACAAAGCCCAAACTGCGGCAAAGAAACTGGGCATCCTAAATAGGGTGAAGCGATACTTTACGCCTGGACAGCTTTTAACTCTCTACAAAGTGCAAGTTCGATCCTGCATGGAGTATTGCAGCTACCTTTGGGATGGCTCAGCTAAATACCAACTTGCCGCGCTTGATTCGGTGGAACGCAGAGCTAAGAGGCTCATTGGCGACGTAAGACTGGTGGATGCCAAGCTTCACAGCTTGGCTCATCGCCGCAAGGTTGCCTGCTTGTCGGTCTTTTACAGATTGTACTTCGGTGAGTGTGCTCGAGAACTCCACGACCTCATTCCGCCTGCCCCCTTCTACCATCGGACATCTACACGCACTGCAGGTTACCATCCCTACCTAGTTGCTATTCCACCAATTCGCACTAAGCATTTCTAAATGTCGTTTGTGATGCGCACAGCAAAGGAGTGGAACTCTCTGCCTGCGTCTGTGTTTCCGAACGTATACAACCCCTATATATTCAAAGTTTAACAGGCTTCTTCTGGGTAAGCTCGCTTCATCGTCGACTTTGTCTCTGTCATCTCTGACCTAGACTAGAGTCAAGAGCAAACCTATCTTAAAAAAAAAAAAAAGATCCATTGCTGTTGTATCTTGGTTGATACCCATTATAAAGCCCCCCTTTGCTAGTGCCCATAGAATCTGTAAATAAATAGCTAAAGTTATGTTAATATGCAATTCAATATACAGTGTTTATGTGTTAAATCGGATATACTGTATTCAAGCAAGCACCTACCTGATCCTACTGATTCAACTACACATGTCTAAAGTATCGTAAATCGTCCCTTCTCTCCCACAATTCTCTTGTTTCTGACGTTTCACCCCACTAGACATTGCCCGAAGCGATGTGTCGTATCACTATCCTATATCCATGAAATGTTGACCAGCTTCATATACTCGAAACGCCACTCCCATAGAAGCGTCTAATTTAGAACAAATTGCCATCATCCAACAATAAGAACCGACATCTTTATGATGAAAACAGCCCTCGCATAATATTATTTGCGCGCCGTCCACGCTTTATTTTACTAACACTCGTATATATAGTCATGCAAACGCGTACCGTTAGCGAATTTATATTAGTTGAACGCACTTGTGCACGGTGAATGCGTGCAAACGCGTTTAACAATGCAAATTTATTCTAGTTACCGGATTAACGGTTCATCATAGAGGCACTTGTGGTAATTATGTGAACAGGCCGCGGTATCCTCGCGAATATTCGATGTATCATTCGCCGGGATTATCTGGTGCTGATTAATAAAGCGGCTGGTTTTCAAATTGAGGTGTTTTCTAATTTAGGTTTTGTCTGGCCGTATGTAATTTGTATAGACGGTATTTGTACGACGCTTTGTTTAGAGTCAACTAAAGGATATGTCACATAGATGTCGCATCTTTTTAGCTTAGTCAGAGCCAATAAAAATACGCAAAATGCCTAAAAAACATTTAAATTATCAAAAATACATTCAAAAGACAGTAGTTAATGTGGAGTTTTTTTTTTAAACAGAATACAATAAAATGTCAACCAATCTACAGCAATTAAGCTACTTTAAACATAGTATATTGTCGTACGGATTGGCGGACTTTGTGGACTTACAGAGCTGCCTAATTAAATTGTGCATGTAAAGTAAAGTTCTCAACTGTGCCCGCGTTTGTCATCATACGCCAGACTAAGTACCACGGTTCACTGGGAAGCTGTAGAATGTGTATAAAAAAATATTCATGTGTTATGTTATAACGTGGACAATTGCGTCATACTGCACTTCAGTTACACTGTGTTTTAGTTGAAAGCATAATGGCGCACAATTTTTGCTATCTCGTATTATGTGTGAGCTGCATCTAATTTTTGTGAGGGCTTTTTTTTTGTTGGAGTTTATTGTTGTAGTTTTACGTGGCGCAGTGGAAATTAAGGATTAGGAACAAAGCTGAGGTTAGAGGATCATTACCATTCTCCTGCTTTTATCCCAATGTATTTGGGGTCGGTGCAACATGTCTCATCGGCATCTCCGTAATCACCTCCTTTCTAGCCATATCAAATTCAAATTATTTTTATTTATTTTATTTTATTAATTTTTAGGAAAACTTACAGCTAATACATATCAATATCAAATACAATGTGTAAAAGACTTTTATTTCACATAAGCCTACATGGGCACTTATGAAACGTCAGAAACTAGGTGCACGGTTCCAATTGGTCGTTTCCTATGGAAAAGAGCCGGCAAGAAACTTCACGGTTACTCTTTTAAAAATAGTTGGCTTTTACAATGTTTTCAAATTACAGTGTTATTAAGTATGGGAGGACAGTGTAGGCCTGTCAACATAGGCCTATCATCTTTCACACGGTTCATTCATCATTTATTTGGTCTTCCCTTACTCATAGAGCCATCCACATTCATATTTTTAAAACATCAATATTTTTAAAAATACGAGTAGATGGTGTCGGCATTTTCTGGCTGACTGATCCCTAAGAAGAAATACCGAAAAAGAAACTCAGAGCTCATGGTTTTAAAGTCCAAACATTATATTATTAAGATATTATGTGAGTCTAACAATGCAGGACCAGTCTAACAATGAAAGTACCTACCTTTTCTGCCAATGTACGACGAATTCTTTTTTTCCGGTCTTTTCCTCTGGCTTTTGGGTGCACGAAGGGTTCCCCTTTAATATACATAACATCATGGTTACTTATGCTGTCCATTTACACCTAAATTCACCAAGGTAAATTCCTTCTAACACACGATTAATGTCAAACCCACAGACTACAACGATATTAAACTAAACATTTTCATCAATATGAACACACACGAAAGTTAAATGGAGGACGGCTTCATAACGGTCAAACATCCTAATAAACCGCGTATCATATATTGTAGTGTTGCCGCAAAAACATTTTCATTTTAGCATTTTATTGAGCTTGTTGTAACTGATTTACGTGCTGTCCGTTCCGGCCGTTTTTAACCTTTCCGAGAGCCGCATCATAAACGGTTTAGTGCCGGTTATGGAGCTCAAATTACGAAGAATGGAAGTATAGCTCCCTCATTGTCTGCCCTTTATGAAGGGTTCGAGTGTATAAAGGAATACAAGCGAAATGGCCCGTAATTCGAATAACATTTCTGTGACCTATAAAAACTTGGTGAGTGGCAAAATTGTTTTAGACTACATACATATACACTGTGTATATTTACTAGACAGAATAAATGCGTTTCGTAATGTAAGTAACTTTTCTATCTTTTGTTGAGCAAAGGGTAAAGGCTTTCTTTCTGCCGCTCTTGAAGTTTGTACGAGCTAAAGGGAGGTCACAGTCACAATAGATTTTTATCTAAAAGTCTCGGCATTATGTTCTGTGAATTTTTACGAATCCATATTCTAATTACTATGTCGAAACTAGGCTGAGTACTTATGTGAGATATGCGCATGACATGTCCAAAAGAAATTAATCAGGAGTGTCGTAAGAAAGGCCAGTTAATCGCGTCCGACATCGGCAACAATAAAATGAGACATCCTAAATTGCGCGCTACTTGAATGCGTTAATAAAAATCGTGGGGAGTCGAAATTAAGGCTCCTATACGAAGCGTCGTCATTAGGGCCGAAATAGGGTTGTATCCTGGTGGTTGTAATAAGTCATGTCTGCCGCAGGACCCCCGCCGCCCCCGCCCCGCGTCCCCCGCCTGCCCCGTACGATCCCGCACCATTTCTCGCCCTACCCTGAAGATTATCGCGCACTAAGTATGATCAATAGTCAATTTAACGGGCAAGTGGCTAAAACTGGTCAGATTAATCAGTGACCAAGCAAGACTTTTAGTCAGTTGTCATTAATTAGTGCTGTGCCTAATGACATGTTAGTAACATTACACGTTATTTTGCTTTGATTCTTTATTGATTGAGCGTGTGTCCGAATTTGCGTAGTTTTTCTATCATAACTGCGCGAGATTACATTCTAAAGACGAGTATTATGGGCATTGATATTAATAGTATGAGCCAAACTTTCTGCAGTCTCACTATTTCGAATAAAAACCAGTCGGCGATGTGGCTCGCAATAATTTCGGCACGCATTTTATCAAACAAAATTCCATGTAAATTCGTCGCGCACACAAATCCTAAGCGTAAGCTTGGGGCACTTCCCTGGGTCCCCGGTATCAGTTCAGTCCATAAACTACCATCCCCGCCCCCCTCGCGCCCCCTGCCGCATCCTCGGTGGCTCTTCCGCCTGCTTCCGCTCTCTCGCTCGGAACATAAGCTGTGCCATTTTTTAAAATGCGTGCCTCGGACCTTGTAGCAGTTCTATGTTATATCGACGTTTTGAACTTACTTTTATTTTCTTCATGTGCTAGTTTTGTTCAGTGATAGCGAGCGGTGCAGTTATTCAAAGTCTGTCAGGTGCAAACGATCAGTTTATTTCCTTGATGGAGCATTGTTGTGAGATATTGGCATTGAGAAGATTGGGATATTTTGAGGCGGAGGTAATTTTAAATACTTGGGTAATTTTTTATTGATGCAATGCAATGCATTACCAATAGTTTTTTTTCTTTTTTTCGGCTCTTACGTACGTGCTTCATATAATTTCCACTTCCATTACTCCGTATTGGCAATAAACTCGTCACAGAAACTCACACATGAAGTGCTAAATATTCCAATCAGGTGATGTTTCCCCATACATCTTACAAGCCAGATAAGCTGCATCGAGCGCCACTAAAACCCTTGAAAGCACCTGTTATTAATTTGCTAACCACCGTTAAACCAGGTATCTTCCTTATGCACTATCGTAACCGTTAATCCCTATGGTCCTACCCTACCCAACAGCTAGTTTAACAGATAAGGCAATTGGGAGGCTCGACTACAAAATGGAGCGATTTTTTTTGCTAAGGATATTTTTTGTTGGCCAAATTGTAATGTTTCTCTTGATTTATCCACAGTAGGACACAAATCTTAATGCATAGACACTCGGACACGAAAAGCTATGTTTTCAATATAGAATTTTATTCAGTGTGAGATTAGACTCCCACATTGTATAAAATTCTATATAAATACATACCCACTACTAGTTGCTTGGAAGTGGGGGCGAAGGCTTAGCAACTGCACCAAAATCAGACCATAAAGTCTGTTTAAAGTTTAAACCTTTGCTTCATGTGATCATGTTGAGCATCAAAATTCGAACTTACGAATTTAAAATTCGAACGAACGAAACGAAGTCACTTTAACCTTAATCCTTTCGCCATTTGCTGTTCTAGTACTTTGGTACTAGGATATAGTGAGCACGATGTACTTTATTATACGCACCCCTCACAACCTGACGCTAGTGTGCGTCGCACACGGTGCTTATAATGTTAGCGTGGCCCTGGTTATTAGTGGGTAAACCCTTCTTTGACCTTATAGTTAGACGCACAATTTTGTATAAGTAGCGTTATGAGGTCATGTTACTAAATTCCGGATTGGAGAAAACTGTTGTAGATTATTTCTGGTATAAGACATTATGTTGAAAGGTGATCAGTAGGTACTATCATCGATGGGCCCGTTAGCAAGATATATAAACTTAGGTACAGCTAACACCGTTTCTTCAGAAATCAAAACAAATCAAATCAGACGTCGATCAGTCTTATAACCGTACAAAAACAGTTATCAACTTTACTATAACCATTTCAAAACGCATAACTACGTAATACTCACACGCAAACCACTAAGTGATATCCCGAATCTCAGTACATCTAAACCAACACATTTGCGGTGCTCTACAGCGTGTTTACAACTAAAACGTGTACATGGTGTAGTTTTTGCGAGAGCGTAGTCGTGACGGGCGACCACTCAAACCGCTCCGCTGCCGCCAAGTGTGGCAATTAAAACTTGCGAATGTCAAGTGTGGTGTTGCCAGAACGGGCTTTATTATTTTTTATTTTATGGCAACAAATAAAGGTGAGGTATCTTAGTTTTAGATGAATGTTGATTTAGTTTGATGGTTGTTAGTTAGGTACTTTATGTTTTAGATTTTATTTATGTGTTGTTTTATATATACGATATTCCTAGTTATTATTGTTACGAAGCGATGTTTTAACAACGTGTAGAAGTTATTGTAACTAAAAAAAAACTTTTATAAAAAAAAACAACCGACTTCCAAAAAAATACTACAAATGCAATATTCCTAGTTATTATTGTCACGGAGCGATGTTTTACAGCGTGTAGATGTTTTTGTAACTAAAAAAACACTTTTACATAAAAAAAAAACAACCGACTTCCAAAAAACACTACAAAGTGAAAAATAACTTTAATTTCGAAAGTCGGTGTCTTTGGACATGTATTTTAGTTTTTTGCCACCGACTTCCTAAATTAAAGTTATTTTTCACTTTGTTGTGTTTTTTTTCCAAATCGGTTGTTTTCTTTTTTTTGTAAATTTTATTTGTATTTTTCACTTTTTAGTGGGTCGGTTTGTAATTTATCTAAGTTACAATAGCCTAATGTCAACTGCTCATCACCTTTTTACAAAATATTGCTTTTCCCGATGCTGGGACGTTAATGGTTGAGAAGTTCTCCTGGTACTTCACCATCAGCTCCGCTTCAACATATGCATTGTGACGAGCATAAATTGCTTAGCAACCATATTAAAGTAATCGAATCGCAACCCAGTCAAATCAATCAACTAAGCCTATCGCAGTCCACTGCTGGACATAGGCCTCTCCCAGGCTGCAACCCCTGAAATACTTATTATTGAGGAGTTCCGGTGGCCATCTGTGGTCTTCATGATCAGTTCCACTTCACCAAATGGTGCTTTCCAAGAGCATATGCACGAGTTACTATAAAAAATACCCAAATCGCTATAGGTGTGCCTATAATATTTGAAGAGTTCCCACGATTTCTCCAGGATCCCATCATCAGAACCTGACCTGATGACAATGGGACCACTTGGGACCCTTTCAAACAAAAAAAAAAAAAAAAGAATTTTCCAAATCAGTCCAGCCATCTTGGAGTAATCTGGGAACAAACATAAAAAAAAAGATTCCGACGAACCAAGAACCTCCTCCTTTTTTTGAAGTCGGTTAAAAATAGATACAATACTATTAATGGGTGGGTTGGAAAGCAATATGCATTTAGTCCGAATATAGGTCAAAACTGACAGTTTCAAATTGAACATTTTCAAAATAGACTTGCAAAACATTTTTCCCAGAAAAAAGTTTTGTTTATTGATAAAATAGCGCTACAGTAAAAGACCCCTCTAGTCGAAAGGCAGTACCACTGATACTTCATTTAATTATGTTTATGCTAATAAGTCCCAGTAAGCACCGCCTAGCTTTTAAACTCAGTCGCACAAACAATTTGAACATTTCGTTCCCAAAATTGGGTTCGAATTTGTGAACGGTTTACAACAAATCAACTCAACAATACCTTCAAACATTTTGTAACTGAATTAATGCACATTAATAAAGTAGTTTGTCCAGATTCGTTCACTTAATCGATTCCTATCATTTTTAATGTACGTAATTTTGTTTCCCAAAAATAATTAAAACGACGTAAATTACAGCCACACTTCCGCTGTATAGTCAAAACAAACGAACGCCCTTGCCTTGCCTTGACTCTTATATACGTGTTCGACTGTGCGCGTGCGTTCAAGGCGGCCAACTCCTTCGGTACAAAGATGTGCCTAAGCGCCACATGAAGCGGTGTGATCTAGAGATGTCACAATGGGAGGCAATGGCAGCAGACCGGTCACTGTGGAGGCATACCGTGAGCACTAAGGTGTTTGCGTTTGAAAGGCGACGTAAAGAGGAGCTCGATGCTAAACGAGATGAGCTCAAGGCCCGACCACCCGCGGCCATCCAATATAATTACATCGGAGGGGTGCTGACTTGCCGTGAATGTGGACACACTTTCACGGCAAAAATTGGTTATATCAGTCACCTGAGGGCACACCAGCGATGTCATCAATAGGCAGATCCGAGTCGCTGTGGCCGAAATCGGCCAGGATCATATATATATATATATATATACTAGTAAAAATTCAGTGTATGTATTATGATGATAACATAATATTCTAATTGGGGTCTTTGAGGTCGTTAATTCCAGGACATGTTGTTTACCGTTTTTATGTTTCCAGTAAAATTCCCATTCACGCTAACTTTACGTCCAAAAGATTGGTGCGTACTAATAAAGCAAGCGTCAGTACTCGACGATATACAGTCGATTCATTCCTCAATGTGGCAACAACATGTAGAAACGCATACAAAAATCGTGTAATAGTTACGAAAGGATCGTTGTGGCCCATCAAGTAGGTCATTAACGATTTCATAAAAGGCTTAGAGGGCTCGCTTCCCTTTCCCCTTGTCATATTTTTCACGGGCTCGACCATTTCCGAAGTGCTTATGGGCTATGGCGCGTACCTCAGGTAAATGCGTCGTGGGTGCCGGGAATCGATTCGCTACGTCCCTAACATGTGCTCGTCTAACTCCACCTTTATGTTTTTTTCGCCCAAAATCTTGTTTTTTTATTCATATTCACAACAAGTTTAACCTCTTAAGTGTACCTGTGGACTTTGTTTGCGAAATTGTAAGTAGGTACTTATTATTTTTCGTGCGAAGTCGAGTTTTGTATTTAAAGAAAATATGAGTTTGTATTATTTGTTCGATGACCTCGTGCGAGGACACTTCTTGAAGACATCACAATTACCGACAGCCTTGTCGGTAATTGTGCTGTCTTTACGGATATTCTGTTTGACCTCCGTATTACCAGTCATTAGGGTCTATTTTGTACGTCATGTTACTGTAAAATGGTTTGATTGACGTACAGTTTACTTCTGTTTACTGTCGGTTATATTTTAAGTTAATGTACAAAATTACTTTGTTAGAAATACTAGGTAGGTACCTAAAATGGTTTAACGCTGTACAAAATTACGATATTGGTGCGCCTTTAAAAAGTTCGTAAGTGGTGATAAATCAGAATTAAGAGATTGTGTTTATTTACTCAAGAAGTCAAAAGTCACATTAATAATTTAAACACACTTAATTATTTTATGGGTCAGAGAAATATAAGTAGATTTGTTGAAGATACAATCATCATCATCTGCCTAGCCTTTTCCCAACTATATTGGGGTCGGCTTCCAGTCTAACCGGATGCAGCTGAATACCAGTATTTTACATGGAGCGACTGCCTTTCTGACCTCCACAACCCAGTTACTGGGTAATACGATACCCCTTGGTAAGACTGGTTGTCAGACTTTCGGGCTTCTGACGACCCGTAACGACTGTCAAAGATCCACGAATGACAGCCGGGACCAACGGCTTAACGTGCTGTCCGAGGCACGGAGGAGTCTCGGTATGTAAAGATGGTCACCCATCCACGGACCAACCCCGGCAAGCGTAGCTTAACCTGATGGATCGACCCATGCGGCTGTTATTACTTAGCCACGAGCTCCTTGTTGAAGTTACAATCATGAGCTAATTATAAAATGAGCTCTTGCAACCAGAATAATAATGTACTTTGTATAAACTTAAATTTTGCTGTAGCTTCATTACGACATATTCAATGTAAAATAAATTTATGTAAACACTAAGACAGGATTTTATAAATCGCTTAAGGGGGAAGCGCCAAGGTAGCCCGCAAAATTCAAATTTTCTTACGATTTTTGCAATTTGCAGCTCAGTGTCTGGGCGTATGTTGATTAAAAAATGATTCGCGAGCATAACAGATATGTATTTACAGAATTATAATCATTAGAATCAGTAATACAATTCCTTAAGTTAATATTTCATGATATAGTCATTCAATAGAATTACTTGGTATGAGAGAATTGTACTGATGACTTTAATGATTATAATTGTGTAAATACATATTTGTTATAGTCGCGAATAATATTTTAATCAACATACAACCTAATACTGACCTGCAAATTGCAAAAAACGTAAGAATCTTTGAATTTCGCGGGCTACCCTGGCGCTTTCACCTTAATATATTTACTCACTCGCTGAAATCAGAAAAAACATTAAATTTTTTTTTTAATAGAATCTTGTAACCTCAGAAATTCATGTGGATTAATTAATAAAGAAAGCAGATCTTATAAAACACTCTCTGTCTGTCCGTTGGTGCGCATGCGTATAAAAAGATTTACGTGAATTAATTTATATAATATGTTCTCGATGTTCGAAAGAGTTACCGTGGCCCCGGCACAGGCAACAGAAGGAACACGGGTGGGTTTTAGTCAGTAAAAGTCTGACACGCCCTCCCGCTCCGCCCAGAGCGGGAGAAGTCATTTGATGATTTCCCATCCAAAAAAAAAAGGCTAAGTATTTTAGTACTGATCACTCAAACGGAGCTGCGGTCACAGCTAGAATTGTTCCACAAAAACCAATTAATGTTCAGCATTAAGATTTTCTCTAAAAAGTATTGTTCAGTAAGTTCGACATTGTTATTTTTAGTTTAACATAATGTAACCTCTAAGGATTTTCAAGTCAAACTTGGGTTATAGAGGTCACCTTTTAAAATAACTGTAATCTGATTACGCAATATTCGTGACGACTTTTAAAGTTCCATTATATTTACAAAAACTAAGAATTTAGATATTGAGCTAGTCACGGAAACTGATATGTGTCGCTTTAACCTCAAAAAAGGTTATGTTAATAACCTGTAATAAATTCAAATAATCTAAGCTATTTTCGGTTGCGTATATATACATACAGAGAGGAGCTCGTGGCTAAGTAATAACAGCCGCATGGGTCGATCCATCAGGTTAAGCTACGCTTGCCGGGGTTGGCCCGTGGATGGGTGACCATCTTTACATACCGAGACTCCTCCGTGCCTCGGAAAGCACGTTAAGCCGTTGGTCCCGGCTGTCATTCGTGGATCTTTGGCAGTCGTTACGGGTCGTCAGAAGCCCGAAAGTCTGACAACCAGTCTTACCAAGGGGTATCGTATTACCCAGTTACTGGGTTGTGGAGGTCTGATAGGCAGTCACTCCATGTAAAATACTGGTATTCAGCTGCATCCGGTTAGACTGGAAGCCGACCGCAATATAGTTGGGAAAAGGCTAGGCAGATGATGATATATACATACAGAGAGAGAGAGAGTTTAAAGCACTGTGTATTGAATATCGATTTTACAATAACAAACATACATAACATCACGCCTGTAGTACCCGAAAGGTTAAGCAGAGGTGTACCCATAGTACACCCACATTTCGCCAGTTATGTTTAAGCCCCATGTAATAGGGGGCGAGCCTATTGCCATCAACTGAGCACAAATCCAGACTCCGGGCTGTTACTGAGAAATTCCAGATGGAAAACCCAATAACACTTTGCCCTACCCGGGAATCGAACTCAGGACCACATGCTCAGCAGTAGCAGTAGACCAACGAGGCAGTCACAATAAGTTTCCTATTAAACTGCTGTGGATAAAAGTAAAACTTAAATTGCAAAACCCTTATGGATGAAAAAAAATATGGTTTGCATCTTAAAAAAACTGGCCAACTGCGTGTCGGACCACGCAGCATTTAATGAAGGGTTCCGTAGTTGGATGAATGCATCCCAAGAACAAACTTAAATTTGTAGTTGAAAAAATGTTCTCCCATATATCGATCTAGGTCACAGTTAATTCTCCAACTGCAAATGTAAGTTTGTAATCGCAAAATAAAATTTGTATATGATAAAACTACAAATTAACGATTTTCGAACTTTTTCCTTTACTTGTACTATGAGACCTTGCTTCTTGCCAAATTTCATGATTCTATGTCAGCAGGAAGTCCCTAGGTTTTGATTCATTCGCGAGAATCAAAATAAATGTATGTCTCTTATATAGCCGTATTTTTTTATTGCGTTGACTTAGAAGCTTGATTTTTTTTAGAGCTCCGAGGGACCGTATGTATCGTTAATATTAATTTCAACTTGAAACCTCCAGGCGTCCCTGAGAAAAAAGGGTCTTGACAAACAGACAGACAGACAGACAGGCAGACGGACGGACAAAAAACGAAGTGAACCTACTAGTACAAGGGTTCCGTTTTTTTTCCTTTTGAGGTCAATCAATTTATGCGTTTGTGAGTTACACTACCAAAAATGGCAAAAAAAAGTTAGTCACAATTTTTTTTTAATGTAAAACGTAGGTAGGTGTAAAAACAGGTATTGTTAATAAAATAAACTGTATGTAAAACTATCATTGAAGTAACTAAAATAACATTTAAGGCTTGAAACTTGTTACGTATAAAAATCAAAATCAAAATATTTTATTTCACATAAACCTACATGGGTAGGTACTTATGAAACGTCAGAAGCTAGGTGCAAGGATTCGATTGGTCGTTTCCTATGGAGAAGAGCCGGCAAGAAACCCCACGGTTACTCTTTTAAAAATAATTGGCTTTTACAATGTTTTCAAGTTACAGTGTTAATAGGTATGGAAGGACAGTGTAGGCCTGTCCACAAGTACCAGGTACTTAACAAAATAGAAAATGGTATACAAATCTACAGTCTATTAAACCTACAACGTTCTCACATTCACAAAATATAAAAGAATCTATATAAAAGAATAATCTATACAAATAAATAAAGTTGAAGTGGCTGTTTGTAATGTCAAAATAACAACTTTTTACTAAATGTATATGAACGTGTATATACGGTACTTAAAACAGAAAAAACATTTTTCAAATGTTTGTCTGTCTGTCTGTCTGTCTGTCTGTCTGTCGGTTGGTTTCGGCTAATCTCCGAAACGACTGGATCGATTTTGACGTGACTTTCATTGGCAGATAGCTGATGTTACGGGAAGTAACTTAGGCTACTTTTATCTTAGAAAAATACTTAGGATTCCGCGCAAAAAATTAAAACCCATGACATTGTGAACAAAAAGTCGGATTTGAAAAATTCTTTTTACATTTAATAGCTCAATTCTTGAGGATGATTATAGGCTATTTAACATCACGCTACGACCGTTAGGAACCGAGCAAAAAGAGAAAAAAGTAAAAAAAAAACGCTAAGCGAAAGCGAAGTAATAGCGCGGGCGGGCGATGTCACGCGGCGGGTCAGGGAACGAGGGAGTTTTATTGAAATGTGGCTATTATTTTTAGTATATTGTGTATCTTACGACTTCCATGCGAACGAAGTCGCGGGGCACAGCTAGTCAAATAATAAAAATAGAAACCTAAACCCTTTGACTGCCTCGTTGGTCTAGTGGTCGCAAGCGTTACTGCAGAGCATGAGGTCCTGGGTTCGAATCCCAGGTGGGGCAAAGTGTTATTGGGTTTTTCTATCTGGAATTTCTCAGTAGCAGCCTGGAGTTTGGATTTGTGCCCGGTAGATGGCAATAGGCTCGTCCCCTATTACATGGGATTTAAACATAACTGGCGAAATGTGGGTGTACTATAGGTACACCTCTGCCCAACCCTTCGGGGAAACAACCAATTTAAACCAAATGACATGATTGCCATTACAACTGTAACAAATCTGAATTAAAAGTATTTTTGCTTCGGGGTTTAAAAATGGCAAATACTTACGCCCGCAGTAACTCATGCTGCTAGTAACTAACACTTTTTCTTCCACGTCTACCCCAGAGTGTAAACTAAATCTTATTCAAAACAAGAAAACAAGCACTAAGCAATCTCTTTCCTTCATCACAACTACTTTACGAACAATCAAGAGAAAATTGCAACAATTTATATAACCACAAGACAAGTTGCAGCAAATAAAAACCGGCACCTGTAATTGACAGTGTAAAATATGGTAATAAAATAAAATAACGTTACATCATGACTCTATTCCCCGAAGTGATGAGCAAGGGTGTAAAGTACACCCACGTTTGACAAGCTAATTGTTAAATATTGGAATGTTAATATTATTCTAGTGTCAGAAATGTGTCACTTATACACAGGACAAGACAAAGTTATACCTACTTCAAACAAAGTTCACGCGATATTATAAAAAACCACTTATCTGTGAAAAAAACATTATTAATAATTAGCCATTCATGTCTAACTTCAATACTCCTATGTAATAAGAAACAAGCCTATTGCTATCAACCGAGCATAAATCCAGACTTCAGGTTTTGCTCTTGTAATTGACAGAATAAAATATGATAATATTCAAAAGTGCGGGCTTACTGAGATCTCGGCTTGTGGAGCAGTTGAATCAATTGCCGCCTCGTGGCTAACGGGCCACGAAAGGCGATAAGCTTAACTTACGACGTCTTTTGTATTCAACTGTAGGTACCTGTATTTTCATCTTTGGTTTTTAGATTTTTGTATGTACATATGTGCTTATGTAGGTAGATTTAATGTTTTATATAACTGTATGTAACTGAAACTTAAGCTCATGCTTTTGACTAATAATTTTTTTGAAAATATTGTAATTTTTTATTAAATTACTTACTTTGAATTGAAAATGTCATGTTCAATGAAACGATGTGCTTTTCGAATTGCTTTCAAAAGCAGCTGGACGATTTAAATTATCGTTGAAATCTGTCGCCTCTTTATGTAGTTAATGTGTGTATGTATGTGTTGTAATATGTAGTTAATTGTTCGTTGTCACAGCCTTTTTCACTAGTATGGCAAGATCGATTCCCAGTCTAACCAGATGCAGCTAAATATAAGCTGTACTAAAATATCTACATAAGGCAACTTTTTCCATTGTATTCCATGAGGTTTTCCGAAAGTAATTTGAATAATATGACGTAATAATGTTAGGTATCGATCACGCAACCGCGTACCCTTTTGATGCAAGTAGCTATGGAGGCACTGAATATTATACAAGTCACGGAAACCAATAACATATTCGTTTTAATGTTAGTAGGAATTCACAAAATATGATCCGTTGTAATAAGTGATCACGCTATGAAAATAATGTTTCGATTTATACTTGAAAAGCATGTAAATCGATGTAAATTTAGAAATATACGCCATATTGTTTGAAAGCTTTAAAAAATTATTGTTTTGTACACTAAGATTCTATAATGATAACTTCGGGCACTATGACATAGGTACATATAAAACACAAACCTTGAAGTTCTGCAGCTAATGAGCAAAGAATTTAAAAAGAATTGGTCCCGGTACAAATCTCCTATGACTGGATAATATTTAAACTTTCATAAATATGGTTTATATGTTAAAGACTGTTTATGTATCATAGTTTCTTACCGGTTCTCTTTTAGACCTGGGGCTGTATTATGAAGTATTAATGCCATCATGATTCCAGTCCGAAAAAGGGAAGGTGTTATCGGTCATGTATAGCTAGGTCTCTCTCACGCACTGGAATCATAATGGTATCATAAAGGTAAGAACCGTGCAACAAAATTTCTCGTTCTTTGAAAGCATTTGCATCACATCAAACTGTTTATTCATATACGGCTCAAAACAAAAAACATCCTCACAAACTATCACCAAATCTAAAAACACAAACCCAAGACAATGTCTCTTCCAGCAGCCGGTTATCAAGTCCGCATTAGAGCATAGTATTTCATTTCACAGCTTTTATAACTATTTAACGTAATGCGTGAAAAGCCAACGTTTAGGAGGGCACGGGGTATCGGCAGGAAGTCCCTGCGGCTACGGGGTCATTAGCCAAAAAATAAACGATCACACTTTGGGTAATGCTGAAAATTTTTGCTTATTTTATGCCTTTTTTCGGTTTTCGGGCTTATTTTTGGAAGTTCAGATGTGTTGCAGTACTTTGATGTTTAAATGTGCCTTTGTGCGGTGCAATTAGAGTCGGAGCAAATTGGCTGTGATAGACGGACATACAGACAGACGCGTGATCCTATAGGGGTTCCGTTTTTTCATTCGGACGTACGGAACCCTAAAAATACTCCATGACTCTTGCTAAAAAAAAACTAAGGAACATTGTTAAAACAAACCATTCCGCCTTCCAATGGAGTAAATGGAGAATATTTACTCCATTGGAAGGCGAAGATAAAAAGCTTACCCATTCATTTTTCTCGGTTTCTATCAGCAAACACACAGACATTCCTAATTATAACATTTTGTATATATAGAAGTACGTTTTATTTCTTTTTCATACAAAACAATTTTGCTATTTTCTGTGCGTGCTTTATTTTAGTGTATTACTAAGTAAACAATAGTTGTTGAAGGTACGTATAATACAAATTAGAATTAGGTTACAAAATAGAACACAATAGATTATTGTAAGTTACATTCAAAATGTAAGTTAAGGCGACGATAACCGACTTTTAATGATTTTAAACTGAATATCACGTCTAAAGGAGTAGGGTTAATGATATGAAAAAAATATACGTTAAATGAGAGCATTTTTTAAATACTTAATATGTGAATACATTTTAGGTTATGTTTATATTACGTAGTAACTAATTTGCAAAGTTATGTCTAACGCGGATAAATAACTGAGAATAACGCAAAAACTATCAAGCGTATTTTTATGACACCTTCACCATTTTAAAGATAATTTAATTATTTATCTCTTAATATACGTGTTTTATTAAAATATTTTTATTTTATGTATTATAAATTAATAATGCGTCTTACTTGGGACAGCGCTCCTTGATGGGCGAGTCCTATTACTGGTTGGACGTACGACGCGTTGCGTGAGCTCAGCTCAGAACACGCAAACTATGCACTCAAGGCCGCTGGCATTTATCTGCGTCTTAAGAGGGCCGAGGCAAGTGGCAATCGCTTTCATAGCGTTTTGAATTTATATGACTCTCAATAATTCTGACTTTTGCATCATCACTATCTCTGACAGAATGTCACATTTAAAATCAAAATCATAGTATTTTATTTCACATAAACCTACATGGGGACTTATGATACGTCAGAAGCTAGGTGCACGGCTCCAATGGCTCGATAATTTGAGTAGTTCTAAAAATTGACACCAGTTGGCGCGTTAGTCAATGTAGACCTGTCAATACACATTTGTTTTCATAAGTTCAAAGCCTAAAATGTGACATAATTCATAAATTCACATGTAATCAACCATTAAACGATGCCTTTATTGTGTGTTGTGCCACATTGCTCTTCAAGAACAACAGGGCATCGTTTTCCAAGCGATATAAAAAGGAGAAAGACGTGGCTCGATAAAATACGTCGAAATTTTTTTTAACCCACACCATATTCTCGCGTATGCAAAAATCACTTTCTGAAATCCGATTATGTGATGCCCTTGGACCCTGTGAGTGAAAAACGTAAGTCTTTGATATTTGCTGTCACCTGCCAGTGAATTTTTCCTGACAATAATTAAATTAAGACGTGGTATGACTAACAAAGAATTGGCATTAAGATTTGATGTTAGTGAAACATCAGTTAGTCAATTTTACAATAACATGGATTAACTTTTTATTTTGCCAGTTTAAGAAATTAAAAATTTGAGTTTCAACTCATGTTGCTGAAGAAAACATGAAGGTAAAGGGTCAAAAATTCTCCAGAACTGTCATAATAGACCGCACTGAAATAAAATAGACAAGTCTAAAAACCCGTTTTTTCAACAGCGAACTTATTCCTCATATAAGTCCAGCAATACAGTCAAAGTTTTGATAGGCGTCCAGCTACCATATTTATCGACCATTTCCAAATCATCTCATAATAAATCCTCACGAAACAGTTTCACGAAATATATTTGACAGGTCTACATCTACAACGCGCCCCCAAGCGGAAGAATTTGCGAGAATCGTTGCCATTGGTCGTTTCTTACGGAGAAGATCTGGCAAAAAAACTTCACGGTCACTCTTTTAAAAATAATTGTCTTTTTACAATGTTTTCAAATTACAATATTAATACTATATCGGAGGACCGTGTAGGCGTGTCAAAAAAACATTTCTAAGGCTTTCTGGTCATGGTAATCATTTGAATGTCTGCCTGTGAGTACAATATTTGATGATGAATTCCCAATTCAAAAAAAGTTCAAACGAGGTAAATCGATATTTAAGGAATACCTCCTTAAATACCCTCCCTTATTCCTCCTTTTTAGGGGTACCTACTACTTGTATGGAGAATAAATATAAGTTCCCACTCTATGTCTTACAAACTTGTTTTCCAAATAGTTTTTTTGACGTCTCGCAGTAAAGAAAACGGTAAGTTTCAATTGTTATTGTTTTAGTTTTTGGCATCGTGTAGGTTATTCATGATCAGATATTACTGTGCAGCTTTTTGCCTTATGCAATATTCTAGCGTTATTTCCTTGTATGTAGTATGTATTATTCAAATTAATTTTCTTTGGAAGTTAGAACTGCGACGGCTTTGGACTCGTAATAACGCAGAATCTTTTTGACGTTATGTAAATTTTTTGGAATTTGGAATATAACTTACGTGGTATAAATATGTTGTTACGGATTTGGGTTGAAGAGAGAGCGTGAAATTTGTATAGATAAGAGTTTTATATAAATAATACATGTTGGTATAAAAATGTTTATGACTTTTGGTTACCGTGCGGTGATCGATCAAGGTCTTTAGAAGATATAAAGTTTAATAACTTTGCCGTACGCAGAACTTGAATTGATAAATGTTTCTTGTAACTGAAGAATCAGCTTTACTACTTAACATTCTTCGTAAAACCCTCAATAGTACTCAAAACGAAGTTAACAGATCATCAGTACCCGAATTAACTTGCATTATATTATATTTCGGTTCCGATAATTCGGCTTCCTGCCTTTCACACGAATAAATATTGTTTTTAAAACCGTGCCCTGTTTTTGGTGGAGTTCAAGTTACAAAGTAGCGAGGCTATGTCCACGTTGGTTCATATATCATTTTTATCGGTCGCACTCGGACCGACCGTTTATTCATTGCTTACCTATTGCATACGAGGCTCAGTGACGATTGCTGCTACTATTTGTTCTCGTGGTTTTTGGAAAAAATAATTTTTGAACTAAAAATTTGAGGAAAAAAATCATTGTTTTTTTGGGGCTCGCATGTGATGGCTAATCTGACTAGGTCAATAACATAGTAATTAAGATCGCTTTACATGAGACAAGATCGTGGTAAAGAGATAGCCTATATAATTAGTCTATAATGTCCTGGCCTGTATCCCACTGCTGGGACACAGGCCTCCTCTCTTCGAGAGGGAGTGGGCTCATGGGCTGTAATTTAACACAAGGGACCAGTGCGGGTTGATAGATGTCACATGTCTTTGAATTTTGTTTCTAGGATATGCCGGTTTCCTTACGATGTTTTCCTTCACCGTTTTAGAGCAGTGGTGATGAAATAATTTATATAAAGTAAAGCGATTGCCTGGGTAAAGTAAAGTAGGCAAAACTCCAAAACGGAATTATAGGTTTAGCTTTTGCTCCAATATAAACCTCAAAATGAGATCAATAAATTTAAATTCCACGGTGGCATTACCACTTATTTAAATGACTGTCACATTTTTTCATACATCGAGAATCCTTGAAAATACCAATATATTAAATAAATTCACAAAATCACATAAAATACAATACTAATATGCTACGCAGAAGTGTGCTACGCTTTCCGTAGCAGGTGCTACGAGACTTAAGTGAGAATAATTAAGACTTAAATCTGAAGTCCAATAATTAAAGCACTTCCCGTTATACCCTATACTAAGTTTCCAGACTATATATAACAAGTTAGCATAATCCAACTTGGAACAAACCCGTATTAGTAACTCCTTACAAGTTCGTAGCAAACCGCTACGCGGGCGACGTAGCACACTGTTTCTTTCTCTTTGTAAACTAGCGGTTTTATGCGCTTGGATTTAGATTTTTTAAAATAAGTTTTAAGTATTGAAAGTGTAGTATTTATTCTTCTTTTCTTTATCCCAGCAAATGATTTGATTTGTATTTACAGCATCTAAAGTGGCTACGAATACTGGCTACGACATTTCCACTTTTCGTAGCCAGATTTTGGTGCCTGATATAATTGGTTTATGAATTGGTGTGTGCGTATGTTGTTAAACCAATAAAACAAACATAGATTATCTCATAATAACGTTTCAAAAATGATAAATTCTACCAAAAATCAGACAGTCTACTCCCATTTCTCAGTAGCAGCCCGGAGTCTAGATTTGTGCCCGGTTGATGCCAATAAGCTCGCCCTCTATTACATGGGACTTAAACATAATTGGCGAAATGTGGGTGTTACTATAGGTACACCTCTGCCCAACCCTTCGGGGAAACAAGGCGTGATGTTATGTTATGTCTACTCCAATCTTTATAACAATATAAGTTGCAGTACTCATTGTAAACTCACTTCAGAATCACTTTTAGACTCACAGTACGGTCTAACTGGGTACCAATCGCACGTTCAAGTGAGACCGTATTTCTTTTTTTAGAAAACGCCGTTTAGTCAACTATGTATTGAAGATGAATGTTTATCGGTTTAGCATTCGTTCTGAAAAAGGTACGCAGTGATTTATTGATAACTACTAACATCAGGGTTGTTGAGATATTGTGCTTTCACAAATTAGACCGTATTTCTTACAGAGACCGCAGGTTGAAATATCGTTGGTAGTTCGAAAGAGTTAAACGGATGAAATTACGTTCGATGGTTTTGTTTTAGAGTAAGAAATACACTGTTTGAGTTATTGGCGGTATGAGAAATGAGTTAGATCTCTTTCTTTAATGAATTACATCTTTGATAAGTTAGTTAAGGAATATAAGCAATATTTATGCCAACATGCACAGTTAACTGACGTGTCGTACCTAACTAAGTTTTCGTTTCTATCAAAGTTCACTACACATTATAGGTACAGTGCATTTATAAACTTTAAATTAATTGGTAAATAAGTTATATAAGCTATTAAGGAGGATGTGAGGTACTTACTGAAGTTCTGATGGTTGCCATGTGCAACATAGAAAACATGATTGTATGTAGTTTTTGGAAAGAACGCAATGGTGCATTCGAAGAACCTTTTCCACAAAATAACACAGGTAAATAATATCACGTCTTGTCCCCAAAGGGTTAGGCAGAGATGTATCTATAGTATACCCACGTTTCGCCAGTTCTGTTTAAGTCCCATGTAATAGAGGGGGAGCCACAAAATAATAAAGTATAGAGGCATGAGGAACAGGGTGTAAAGTTCACTCATCCTCCATAGAAAAGGGAGGATCCTCCGACCAGACGGGTGTTGGGTCTGGTGGGCAACTGCCCGACGGTTGATGTCGGGATGTTGTATATATGCTAGTCGCGCGGTAAACTCTGCTTGCGCGTTGCAGGATATGCGCGACGTCAGTGTGACGCGGTCCATTGTGGCGATGTAGATATGCCGCCACAAAAGCATGAAAAAGCCACTTAATGGAAAATATCTAGTTTCTTTAACAGAATACAAAGAGCATTTGAAGAAACCTATTCTACAATACGAAATAATTAGGCAAAAAATCACCGCCTAAACACTCCTTCATATTAAACGCGCATAATATGTGACACTAATCAGAATATATGTACATCGCGTGCGCAAAACCGACTGATTCGTTACAGTATTGCCGCGTATAAATAGACTCTGTACCAATAAGTAATGATTTCTAGTAAGTGAGGAATCGATTGCAGGCAGCATGGCGTCGAAGAGAACGATTTAAACTTAAAATAGAAGTGGTTGTTGCACTTGTGTTTGTGTTTCTTGGTTAATTATGTGGTTGTTTTAATAGTGTTTCATGTCTTTATAGTAAATGTTTTTCATTTTGATGGAAGAATTTTAAAGTTGTTAGCTATGCATACTTAAATTATGTAGTTTTACCTGTAGTTGTGCTGTTAATTTAATTTCCATTTTAATTTCAATTTTAGTTTATATTTTAATTAAATTTTTTTTTATCAGTTTATATTGTTATTTTGTATGGATCACTGTTATCTGAATTTATATATATATCTATTAAAGAAAGGTATTCGGACAGTAAAAGGGACTTTATTTTTAAAATAGCCATTGACGTTTCCGGAACTAACATAGAAGTTTTCATCGACATATTGAACCAGCTCTAAGGTCTCGTTTTCAAGGAAATGTAATACATTAGTTTACGTTAGCTTCTCCTTACAATAACGATACTGTCATGCTTTGATCACCATATAAAATAGTTTCATACCGAGACGATAAGAAAACATCTCGACCCCATTCCTGGTGACAATCTGTCAAATAAAAACACGACGCATGCTAACTACGCCTCAGTCTGCGTCGTACTGCAGTAGACTTTACATATGTATAACTTCTACATATGTATGTGCGGGGAAATTCAAAGCGTGAACTATTTAATCAACTCATGAAATATGCATTCACCGAAATTCTGGCTGGTCCCGTCCATCAGCAGACGGCCTTATCGACGACGGCTCTTATCATCAACAGGTCCCACTACCAACTCGTGTGCTGTTATCTCTTGCTACAAATAGTCACGACTACATTACTGGCAAGGAGCCCTAACTACCTACTAAATATTTATAGAAATTCAACTGTATTTTTCGGAAGTTAGAGTCTATTTTTGTAGTGTGCCATGTCAGTGGTGTGGTGCATAATCACGGATAAACGCATTGTCACAGTGTATTACGGGGCCGCTCGCCTAATGCGCCTAATTCACGACAATGTAGACAAGTCGTTTGCAACTATACTTGTTATTATTTCAATTTCGGTGTGTTTACTAAATTTTGTTGTGGCTCCCATTGTAATAGCGGCGTACGCTTTGTTTTAATGATGTAATTTCAAGTGTTTTTCACATTTTTGTGGCTAAAACAAAGCTTTGTTGTTCTGTATAATGAGGTTTAAGGTTCCAAATGAATGGAATAATGGTAGATGTGTGCATTTGCGTGGAATTTTTCATGTTATGGTTGAAAAAGTGTGTTCTCTGTAGTACCTACATTATTACTTTTATATGCTGAAGTTAGCGCATGCATATATCGTGGCCAGATCTTAGAACTGATAATTTCAATAAGTGTTCGGTCATTTCATGAAATGGTTGTGTTCCATGAAATGGCCAGATAAAATTGATCATATCGTTTTTAAACGTCAACGTTTAATGATATGTCAGTCGATGTTTAGCCATATTATGACTGTAGGGTATCTATCCTGGTCCGATCGTAGAAAGTTGCATTTTACGCCGCTAGTGGCACCCTGACCAAATGGGTTAGGTTAGGTTAGAACTGTGACCAACCGCGCGCGAGCCGAGCGAGCGAAGCGAGCGGTGCCGCGGCAGCGGCCGGCTATCGCTACATCCAAGTTGCTCGCATTTACTTGTCTATTTAGTATTTTTAGGATCCTAAAATAGGAGTTATTCGAGTAGGAATAGATGCACAACAAAAACAAAGCGACATCAACGCCTCTACCGGTGTATAATCTAACCATTTTACGATATGATCACTAAATGTTTGGCCACATCATGAAGTAGTCTCGAGTTTAACTGTTCATATCGTCAAACGTTGAATTTTCAATGATCTGGCCAGACCACATCACGACGTGGCCAGCGGTCGATGTTCTATTTCATAAAATACGAGAACCATTTCATGAAATGGTCGAACACTTCATGAAATGATCAATTCTAAGATCTGGCCACGACACATATACTACTTGTTTATGGTATTTATCAATGTTGGTTTAATAGTAGTATTTCATAGAACCATATTTGCAATATTTTCTTTATAAAAAAAGCCAAAAGTTATTAGAAGAGAGAAAACTCATAAATATCAACTTTCTACAAAAAATACTTTTCTTTGCAGTTATTGAGTTGCGCAATCAATATAGTACCAACTAGATTGTCTCCATAGAAACAGCTAGCATAGCATTCTAGAACATCTCGACTTTCTGTCAAGTAAAAAGAAAAATGCAAACAGACCACTACCCACTCTACAAGATTATCGTTATTGCGTGTCGTGTCATCGACACCTCATAACAAAGGTTTTATTTTAAAACCTAGTTGTTTGTTTTTCTTTCTGAAAAAGATATGTCTACTTTTATTCATTTTATGCTTTTTACATAATGATGGTAGATGAGGCAAGCCTTAATGACATAAGACATTATCTGCAGAGAAATAAAAAAAATATAATGTTAGTCATATTTTTTCCTGACGTAGTTTGCACCCCGTCTTGAGCAAGCGTGGTGATCAATGCTCGTGCCTTCTCTGTATGAGAAGAGGCCTTTGCCCTGCAGTGGGACAATAATAGGCTGGTTATATAGTTTGCACGTTTGCAAATATTTTCGATTAAACCTTATACAATCTAAACTGACATTATGACGAGGCAAAATTGTTAGTTTGTTTGTAAGAGGTAATCTTTGGAAGTACTGATCCGATTTCAAAAATTCTTTCTCTTCTATTGCCGAGTACCATAGGATAATTATTTTAAAGTATAGTTGACTTCCACGTGGACGAAGTCACGGGTATAAACTAGATAAGATAAGATAAGTCTTTATTTGCCTTAAACATGGTATAAAGGTTGTTACAGTCAGGTATTAATCTACAGTCCACATGTTTAGCTATGCAGGTTATGTATCAATTTCATGCAAAATAATTATTATTAAGTAGTTAATTGTTGTTCAATGTCACATATATATGGTCAATACAATAATATTATGATAATTTTATCTGAGCATTATCCGCAATCACAAAAGTCCAGAATTTATAGCTTATTGTTAACAAAATCTTTAATGTCATAAAACATGGCGTGTATATTGCCTTTAAAGTTGTACCTAGTATGCTGGCCATTGTGTTTATCGTAAGATTTGTATTAGAGATTCCACCTATCATGCATTATATAGACAAGTTCTACAGCATATATCAGATCGCCCCGGGGCGGGGGACATCCATGAGGATTTTCCACTCCAAAACAAAAAAAAAAGGTTAGGTTAGGTTAGGACAGTCAATTTAATTACTAATCTGTTGATAGGCAACCTGCAAGAGTTGTCTAAGCATTACGCATCGGCAAATGGTATAATATAATATAATAATGGTATAATCGTAACTTTTGCAATCGTCGAGTAGTAATGAAAACAGGAAATAGACCTGAATGCCAATTTCTCGTACTTAAAAACGTTCAAATTCAAGTCGCAATCTCATCCAGGCGATAATCAATGTCAAAAACTTGACAAAAAACTAGGGAATTTACAGGTTATTTTGACAGGTTGAGACAGATTAGAATGCGAAAGTTTTAAAAAATACGGGAATTCCCCCCTTGGATCGGTTCATTAGGTTGACGACCTCTGATTGCTGTTAGCACTGATTATTAACCTACACCACATCACGACACCTTGGTTTTAGAATAGGCATGTATTTAATCGAACCTCTGATACTTCCCATTTTGCGCTCCTAAAAATATTATTAAACACTTTAATATAATGATTGCGCCTCTTTTTTGTGAAACTCAAATTATTCCTATTTTGGGGTCCTATAAATACTAAATAGCCAAGTAACTGCGACCAACTCGGATTTAGTGCTCGCCGGCCGCTGCCGCGGCACCGCTCGATTCGCTCGCTCGGCTCGTGCGCGGTTTGTCACAGTTCTAACTTAACCCAACCCATTTGGCCCATATGTACGGGTTTGCTCGTACAGTAGCCTAGCTTAGTTCCTGCGACTAATTGTGAGAAAAGGCCAGAAAAAATAAAAAAGATGCTCAATTTTATTGCTTACAAAAGTGTGCATAATTAAGCACACAAGTTGCAAGGTTCTAGAGGTACATTCATTTAAAAACGTGTCCATCATTTGAAGATCATTATGTTTTTTGAGGATCAGTTAAATATTTCCCTTTAGAATACCTAGAACAGATCTAGTGTTAATTTTAGTTTCAGTCCAGTTAGAGTTCTAAGAACTGAACACCTATACATTGTTAATCGGTTCCAAGACTTGCTGATTGATTGATTGCTAGACAGGATACAGCCTAAACCGCTGAAGGTAGAAATAGGTTTAGAACATTTAAAGGTGCACCTTTGTTTACTTTGTGGTATATCATGAAATAATTTTTCTAAACTCAATATCTGAGTGGGTCTAACGGGGTTGAGGCAGCGGCAACTGATTATGTCAGCTTGTACTTCAAGTAACTACAATAGCTGTGGACGTTGACCTTAAAAAAATCATCGAATAATTTTATTTTCGTTGTATCATGGCCAGATATCGATACCCATCACTGCGGAGTCGGCGGAGTTTCGCTAGCTAGTTTAATTTGACCCTGTAGTAGCTACGAGGGATGTAGTGATGTAGGGATGATGTGATGAGGGATGTAGTCTTTATATTACAGCGTGCACATAATTCGACGTTCAAAATTGTTTTTCATGAATTTTTTTCACGGGAAGTTTCGACAACATACAAAAAAAAAATATATTTAATCTTTTGTCGCGAGAATAGAAGCCTTATTTAAAACTAATAACTTACTTCAGACATTTAAACATGTCAAACACGGCCTATTCAGTAGCGGTAACAGAGCAGAGATTTATTACTGTATACATATCTGGCTAACTGAATCACTGTAACATTGTCAAGCGTTTACTCCTAACATAATGCTCAATGGAGTACGTTTAATTACAATACAATGTCCCAGATATATGAGGGTTTGCGACACATGTATTTGACAAATGTTCAAGCAATACCACCGATATGTCACCGGCAGAGTTAATGATTTCTCTAGTGTCGGGTTTGACAGGTACCTAGGTCCGGATGTGGGTTGGCTAGTCTATAAATGTTAAAATGCGTTTTAATTTTTATTTATATGTATTAAGTCTTTCAAATAACTTGGCTAATAAAAACTTTTCTACAAAAAAAAAAAAAAACAAAAACACCAACTCCCAAAAAACACTACAAAGTGAAAAATAACTATAATTTCGAAAGTCGGTGTCTTTGGTTTTATATTTTCGTTTTTGCCACCGAATTCCGAAATTAATTTTTTACTTTGCAGTGTTTGTTTGGAAGTCAGTTTTTTTTATTTATAAAAAAAAATGTTTTTATTTTTCACTTTTTAGTTATGGTACCTACCCCACACAAATTCAAATACCACTGCTATGTAAATCACAGTTACAAAAGACAGTTATTATAACATCATCCACATGCTACGGCTACACTGTCGCGATATCGCGAACTACACTTCGCGCGCTCTCTTTCGCACACCGCTCTACGTCTCGTTGTACAACAGAGAGCGCGCTAAGTATGGTTCACGTTATCGCGACAGTGTCGCCGTAACAACATAGACTAAGTGGGAAAAATACGTAATATTGAAGCTAACTCAAAAACTACCCAAGCAAAGTAAATAAATTTTACATGGGACCAACTTCGAGGTGCCCGTCCAAATAAAACAAGAATTATTTAAATCGGACTACTCTGTAAAAAGTTATGCGTGGTCATCTATACAATGAAATAAATTGAAAGTGTCTGTTTGTAATGTCAAAATAACAACTTTTTACTAAATGCATAAGAAAGTATAAACGGTACTTAAAACAAAAGAAAGATGGATGGATTGTGTGAGGAATGATATGAAAGAGAAGGGAGTGAATGATAGCGTGACTTTTGACAGGGGAAAAAGGAAAGAGAAAACGTGTTGCGCCGACCCCAAGTAACATGGGACAAGGGCAGGAAGATGATGAAAACAAAAAAGCAATTTTTAACATTTTTGTCTGTCTGTCTGTTTGTTTATTCCGGCTAATCTCCGAAACGGCTGGACCGATTTTACTGGTAGATGACTGTTACGGCGGGTAAGTAAGGCTACTTTTATTTTAGAAAAATAATTAGGGTTCCGCGCAAAAAATTAAAACCCATGAAATTATGAACAAAAAGTCGGATTTGAAAAATTCTTTTTGCATTTGGTAGCCCAATTCTCGAGGATAGTTGTATGCTATTTAACATCACGCTAAGACCCTTAGAAGCCGAGCAAAAAGAATAAAGTCAGAGAGAACACTAAGCGATAACGAAGTAATAGCGCGGGCGGGCGATTCCACGCGACGGGTCGGGGGATGAGGGAGTTTTATTAAAATGTGGCTGTTATTTTAGTATATTGTGTATCTTACGACATCCACGCGAACGAAGTCGCGGGGCACTGCTAGTATATATATATACGCGTCGACTTGAGAACTTCCTCCTTTTTTTTCGTCGGTTAAAAAACCAAATCGTGTCATATTTAGGAGTGAGCTAATTTGATGATGGTAAAACCATTCGCCATGAACTTACTGGTTTCGTTATAATTTCCCATGTTTGTTTTCGGTAATTTCATTTTTATGTTTCTTTACTAAGATACTTATCTAATCTATCTAGGTAGGTATCTAAAATCAATAGATTTATGTTGAATCATGCAGGTAAACTATAATACTCTGATTAAACCCGGATAAGGCTTCTCTACCTGCTGAAAATATTATTGAAAACCAGCCAAGTGCGTGTCGGACCACGCACAATAAAGGGTTCCGTAGTTGGGATGAAGAAAGAAGAGACAGAATTATCCCAAGAACAAACTTAACATTGTAGCTGAAAAACATGTTCTCCTTTATATTTCAACTGCAAATGTAATTATGTACGCATAATATTAAGAGATTTACCATGTTTTTTAAGACCTGACTGGCCCGGCTGACCTGGTTTTGTCTTTAAGAAAAAAAATAGAGATATACACACACACACACACCCCGACACACCCCCATACACATCCTGACACAGACACACACACACACACATAAACAGATATTTTCCGTATTTTTTCAATATTGTTGGCTTCTTAGTTTCGGGTATGGTCAGTTTTCGTCTATTTTCTTAAATAACTTTAAAACTATTTATTTTAAAATTATAAAAAAAAATCTATTCCAGACCCTTTATTACATCCACGATATAGTTTGCAGAACTTTTTTTTTAATTTTCTTATTTGCCCCCTAAAGTGACCCCCATATTCAAAATTCATTTATTTACGTAACACGTACGTGTTTGGGTCATAGAAATTGATATTTGTACCTTTCAACTTATCGGTCCGTTAGATTCGGAGCAAATTGGCTGTGACAGACGGACAGACAGACACACGAGTGACCCTATAAGGTTTCCGTTTTTTCCTTTTGAGGTACGGAACCCTAAAATGGTTTCTTAGCGACATTTTATTAAAAGAAATACAATCAACGATGACAAAAGACTACCTACACATTACCCCATAACCCCATCAACCTTTTATCACCAACAAAAGTGTAACAAAAATAATCGCAACACTTAACCGACAAAGTAAGACGCAATTGAAGAGTTGCAACACTTTATGCGACGAACAGTGGCTTTAATTACATTCTCCATACGTCGCGCGTCGTAGTTACGAGAAAACGCTGCGACACGCGACGCGACGACGGTAAAACGCGCGCTTTATGATTATTTGCTCAACAAGTAGATAGTTTTGATGGCAACGTGTTACAATTACATAAAATGACGTTATTGCAGCGTGCAGGTAATGCGTTCATTAAAATATTTTATTTGTTTGTGTCATTTATTGTGTTGGATCAAGTAGATAATCGTACGTTTGTAGTTTGATATGTTTTTCTCTAGTATTCCGGTGACAATATGCAATGTTTAATTTCGGTACGGTATTTTCATTTCGCGAAGCAACACGCATTTTAGTTGTGTTTACAAAGTGTACAAGCACGCTGTGAATGTGTGTGTAAGCGCAGGAGCTCTCGGTACCATTCGAGACAATGGCGAAGTCGGAAGAGTGTGTGTGCGTGTGTGTGTTATGTGCTGAAATTACTCGTCTTCATGTATACAGCGTGTTTGTACACTTGGTAAACACAAGTAGAGTGAGTATCGCTTCGTGAGATAAAAATATTGTAAATACCAATTAAAAGCAATATAGCCGTCCTTTTTGCATCGAATGCATCGTTTATCTTAACTTTTTGAGGATAGGCCTGGTTTTATTACGATTAATCTATAATTACCTATTGTTAAACAAAATCGCTTTTCATGTCTGCTTGTTTGCCCGCTTTGTTCTGCTAAATTACGCAATGGATTTTGATGTGGTATAACGGCGAAATAGACCGAGATGTAACTCACCGGATCAACTCAGGATGGATGAAATGGCGACAGGTCACAGGAACAACTTGCGACCCACGGATGCCCCTCAAGTTAAAGGGAAAAATTTACAAGTCCGTGATAAGGCATGTCGTACGGTATGGATCGGAATGCTGGGCCGTGAAGAAGACGGATGAAATAGATTGCATGCAGCGGAGATGAGAATGTTGAGATGGATGTGTGGAGTGACGAAAATGGCTAAATCAAAAAATTTGTATATAAGGGAAAGCTTCAAAGTGGCGCCAGTGACAGAAAAGTTGAAAGGAAATCGTTTGGCTTGTTATGGACATGTAATGAGGAGGGAGGAAACGCATGCGACTAAAAGAGTGATAAATATAAATGTTGATGGATGGAGAGGGAGAGGAAGGGCACAGAAAAGATGGATGGATTGTGTGAGGAATGATATGAAAGAGAAGGGAGTGAATGATAGCGTAACTTTTGACAGAGGAAAATGGAAAGAGAAAACGTGTTGCGCCGACCCCAAGTAACATGGGACAAGGGCAGGAAGATGATGATGAATTTTTTTGCGCGGAATCCCAATTCATTTTCTAAAATAAAAGTAGCCTAAGTTACTCCTTGAAACGGTGAAGGAAAACATTGTGAGGAAATCGGTATATCCTAAAACCAAAAATTCGAAAACATGTGGCATCTACCAACCCGTACTGGGCCCGTGTGGTGGATTACAGCCTCTCTCAAAGAGAGGAGGCCTATGTCCCAGCAGTGGGAACATTATAGGCTGATTATAAGTTACTCCTTATAACATCCGCTATCTGCCAGTGAAAGGCCCGTCAAAATCGGTCCAGCCGTTTCGGAGATTAGCCGGAACCAACAGACAGACAGACCGACAGACAGACAAAAATGTTAAAAATTGATATTTTGTTACAAGTACCTTATACACTTTCATATGCATTTAGTAAAAAGCTGTTACTTACATTACAAACAGACACTTAAATTTTATTTATTTGTATAGAATGTATAGAAGATGTAAAGATACACTTATCAGTTTGAAATCTGTAAATGATAAGATATATTCCCAGTCTCATTAGGGCTGTTTGTCGATTAATGAAAATAAATACTATGTTATTCTTGACTTGAATTCTTGTATATGATTATATTACACCCTTCAATATTCATCCCTGAAAAGTTCCTCATAAGGCTACAGCGGAATATCTCAGGAATATACCCATAATCACTAAACTTGGTAGGCGGATAGTTGACGGCAAGATGTTATCTCTTTAATTACTGTATCTACCTTCTAAAGTTAGTTCCTGGAAGATGGTACATAAATGAAGGCACGGGGACTATAATACCTACAAAGGTAGGGTTACATCAATCCTGAATTAATGGATTAAGCTTATAATAGATTTATGGCCTATCTCTTTCTATTGTGAAGGAAGATTACGCCGTCGTAGGCTGCGTGGCAGACATGATACCATAGTCTGCTCTCAACGTTATGTAAATATTATGAAAACAATTCCTTGTCTGACCGGCTGAGAGATAGCATAGCCTAAACTACTTATGAAACGCCCAAAATATTAGGAAGATCAGTACAGCACTAAGAAAGGATTTTTTTTAAACTCGACCTGCTGGGTTTTAGGTTTTCTGCTTGTGATCAGTCAAGTCTAGCTTAATAAAAACCACAGTTATGTATTTTTGATTGAAATCTAACATTATAATTATTTACATAAACCTTTTTCGCCATTATGTAACACTTACAATCTATAAAAAAAGTAAACAGGCCGGTAACAAAATTGAAACTGAAAAAAAGAAAAAATTCAAATTCGATTCGACATTTAAAAACGCCAGTCGTAAGCGCTTTATCGTCCGGCATTGTGTGGTCCTGCCCTAACATGACCATAATTCAGGATACCTTGCTAAGTTATCGCCAGTCTTTGAACCCATGTCCCGTACGCTAATCGACCCACTGTCAGAAGCACTCGCCCCTTCCGAACGATCGCACAGACAGCCACATATCCTGAAACTTTTGCTGTTAATTCTGGAGGAAAATGAACTTTACGGAGACGGAATAAGAGTGTATGAATGTTTGTTTTGAGTAATGTGAGCTGTCAATAACTTGAGCAAACAATGTAGTTAGATCTAGTTGTATGCTTTAATGATGTATATGAGTGAAATGTTTAAAGGTGATGTAGAAATAGATGAATTTCTTTTAGGTCACCATTACAAGGTTCCGAGAAATACTTCCAAAGTTATGAAAAGATTTATTACGAATACATTTGAAAATGATTAGTATCTAATTTACTTATCTATACATTAATTAAAATAACTCTAAACGGGAGTTCGTGATAATTTCATTAATAAAACCCATGTGTGAATTTCTCATTACCACACTGTACCGACCGAATTACCCAACACAAACATTACAACAATGAAATATCACCTCTTATAACTATAATAGTTACATTAATATCCTCTTTAATAGTACCGTACCAGTCAGCAACAATCGGCGTGTAAAAATACGACCTATTAACAACACCCTGTACATTATATTTTATACAGGTGAAGTACCACACTTAGATGAGCTATAAATACGGCAAACAGCGTGCAAGATACAATAAAAATGAATTATTATCACGA
This sequence comes from Fissipunctia ypsillon, assembly GCA_947568875.1. NCBI lineage: Eukaryota > Metazoa > Arthropoda > Insecta > Lepidoptera > Noctuidae > Fissipunctia > Fissipunctia ypsillon. The sequence goes on from OX387654.1 coordinate 8,475,755, forward strand.
ATGTATTCGTACGTAGCGTATTTATTTTTATGGTAGGTATTTCTTCTGTTATCTTTACTTGATATAAGAAGGCAAAGTTGTTTTTTTAGGCGTTCTCAGGACCGCTAAAGCGATTTGCGCTCCTCTCGCCATGTTTAGAGGCTTTCTTTCCTCAAGTGATATAAGAAAAATATTATTATGATGTGGATAATGCGGAATGAAGGGGAATGCGTATTCAAATGTTTTAGTCGGCTGTAAGCTTTGTGATAATGTGATTGTTTCTGTTTAATTTATTAGCTGTGTTATCAGTGTGTTTGTATTGGTGAACTTTTTTTTTTTTTTTTTTTTTCTCTTTATTTAATTAGGAACTTGAACTTTTTTCCTGTAAACAGTGAGACGGGATTATTCAAAATCACACTTCACACTAATACTATAAAGGCGAAAGTTTGTGAGCGTGTGTGTATGTTTGTTACTCTTTCACGCAAAAATTACTGTACGGATTTGGGTGAAATTTGGCACACAGATAGTTTGTAGCCTGGATTAATATATAGGCTACTTTTTATCCCGATATCCCTACGACATCGAGACTTATGCGAGTAACCGCGGAGTGCAGCTAGTAATGGAATAAAGATGAGGACTATAGAGACGCAACTGGCGACCCCCACCGAAAGTGATAATCGCGCCATCATTTTGCTGTCGCACGGGGGACAATATCAGGATAATACGTATTATCATCATATTGCGATAATCAATCTGCCTGCCAGGCTGATGATAATGGCGACATTACTCTGTGTTCGTCGATATTTCAACCTAGTGGGTAGATCTTAGTTCACCAGTGGACATTTACATACTGAGCAAATTGCTAGAGAAATTAATTTCCGTGAGACGGCGAGGCGTTAACTGTGTCACAGGAAAATAAATTAAATTCAAATGGACTGTTGAACGTACAGACTTCGGCCAGATGAACTCCTTGGTTAGCTGCTAACGTGGGCAGATCTTGTCTTAATTTACTAGCAGAGATTGTTTCAGTGTTAGCCATCGTGCGTAGTTTTGGAGGATATGCAACCCACTACGAATATCTTAGCAGTGAGTGTGATAGATAAAATGACGCAACATACATAGATTTTTTCAGATAGTTTCGATTAATTATTGTACAATATGTAGGTATTTCTTATCAATGAATAGAATTTTCTTCAGATTGCTAAGGGTCATATTTTATAGTTATTTCAGCTTCGTCTGAAGAGATTGATGCTCGGCCCAATTTTCGGCTTCTCCACTAGGTAATTCCAAAAAGCCTTCCTCAGTTTATTCCTACATCAACGAAAACATACTCCAACACAACAATAGAGTGATTAACCCCTCAGCTGGGTCTTGGAACAAAGAGTGCTCGCGTACACTATCTGGCACTAAAGGTACCGCACTTCCAAGCTCCGTACGCGTACCATTAGCATGCAAATGAACGTACGAAGTCTCCTCAGAATATGTTCTACATATACGCTGAATAATCGATGGTGTTGAAAGCATAAATTTTAACGCTAATATTCTTCGGTGTAAGTAGGTTTTGTACTAAGCGCTCGTGTTAAATAGTTGAACACTTACGTGGCACGGCTAAAAAGTTTTGACGGTTTGTCGAGATGCTGTAGATACCTGCGTCACTTCTGCTATAGGTGAACTATTTGTACTTTGTTGATTAAGAAAAGTATATTAAAAAGTCGTTTTGGATACCATATCTATACAAATAAATAAAATTTAAGTATCTGTTTGTAATGTCAAAATAACAGCTTTTTACTAAATACATATGAAAGTATCATATATATAGTACTTATAACAAAAACACAATTTTTAACATGTTTGTCTATCTCTCTGTTTGTTCCGGCTAATCTCCGGAATGGACTTTCACTGGCAGGTAGCTGATGTTAAAAGGAGGAGTCCTTTTATTGTAGAAAAATAATTACAGTTCCGCGCAAACAAATTAAAGCCCATGAAATTGTGAACAAAGTCCGAATCAAATAGGTTTAAATTACAATAGCTAGTTTTAAATTAAAATTGTAATGAGGTAGATTGGCATTAAAAATAAGAGCGGGCAAACAAACACACAAACAAACATTTTACAATATTATTATTGTAAAATGTTTGTAAATCAGAGTCGGTAATGTTTACACTTAGAGTGTTAACACTTTGCATGCAAGATTTTGGATTGCATCTTGAAGCAAGCTAATTGTGATTTTAAACATACTTTAAGAAAAAGGTAGGTTTTCTGTCTTTCAGTCAAAGCTCTGAATAGGAAAACATGGCGAATTGTTAACATTAGTTTGGAACCCATTAGATATTGCCAAGTAATTAAATAAATGGGTCAAGTTTCTGGAGTAGCAACATATAGGTCTAAGATACAATACCTAAAGAAATAATGTAGTCGATGTAGCCTTTGGAATAAAGGCAAAAGGTCCAAAGTTGCGTTTGCTGTCTGTCTTTAATGTCATTAGTTCTACCTGCGTGGGGCCCTTAATAAGATAGATTAGTATGATGTTCTTCTTCATAGAATGATATTCTTTTGATGTTAATAGCTTTACAATATACCTAAATCAAAATGTACAAAGGAATTTCATCCGGTTTCTGCTAATTAAATCATCGATCAGTCTCTGATTATTCACTGAATTCCCTGAAATGAAGACTGCAGATGCTTTAACGGCCAAACCCAATCATAACCTATTTTCAGTAAAAGACAGATCGCTATTGATGATGATGATAGATAGATAGGTTTTTCTATCTCCAGCATGCCAAAACTGTGATAGATAGGTTATTGGATTCGGCCGTTAGTGTCTAACTGATAACCTATAGTTACTAGCGCTGATGGCTGGGACAGACTGGATGCGGAAGGCGGAGGACAGGATGTTGTGGCGCAGCCTGGGAGAGGCCTATGTCTAGCAGTGGACTGCGATAGGCTGAGTTGACTAGCACATATAGATGGTGGACTAATAAACAGCACACTAGTAGGTAGGTACTGTGTGGAGGTTTTAACCTGGATGGCTTTCTCATCCAACCTCCACGAATATTTGATAAGTTGTTGGCATATTTTAGATATATACACTTTCATATCTATACAAATAAATAAAATTGAAGTGTCAATTTTTGTCTGTCTGTCTTTCTATCTGTCTGTCTGTTTGTTTCAGCAAATCAGCTAAACTCCGAAACGGCTGGACCGATTTTGATGGGACTCTCACTGGCAGATAGCTGATGTTACGGGGTGTAGCTTAGGCTACTTTTATTTTAGAAAAATAATTAGGGTTCCGCACAAAAAAAAAACAAAACCAATGAAATTGTGAACAAAAAGTCGGATTTGAAAAATTCTATTTGCATTTGGTAGCTCAATTCCCGAGGGTAGTTACATATGTAACCTATGTAGCCTATATAGGCTATTTAATATCACGCTACGAACCTTAGCAGCCGAGCAAAAAAAAGTCAAAAAGAACACTAAGCGAAAACGAAGTAATAGTGCGGGCAGGCGGTGCAACGCGGCGGGTCGGGGAACGAGGGAGTTTTATTAAAGTGTGGCTGTTATTTTAGTATACTGTGTATCTTACGACCTCCACGCGAACGAAGTCGCGGGGCACAGCTAATTTATAATAAGAAAAGATTCGAGAGTCGGCCCATTAGCTGACAGACCGTGTATTATATCTAATATAAAACTAATTTGAGGAGCTCGTGGCTAAGTAATAACAGCCGCACGGGTCAATCTATCAGGTTAAGCTACGCGTGCCGGGGTTGGTACGTGGATGGGTGACCATTTTTACATACCGAGACTCCTCCGTTCCTCGGAAAGCACGTTAAGCCGTTGGTCCCGGCTGTTATTCATGGATCTTTGACAGTCGTTACGGGTCGTCAGAAGCCCGAAAGTCTGACAACCAGTCTTACCAAGGGGTCTCGTATTACCCAGTTACTGGGTTGTGGAGGTCTGATAGGCAGTCGCTCCATGTAAAATACTGGTATTCAGCTGCGTCCGGTTAGACTGGAAGCCGACCCCAACATAGTTGGGAAAAGGCTAGGCAGATGATGATAAAACTAATTTGAATCCTAAATACTTATCGAACTGCAAAGTCTATACCTATGCGATTCATTTTATATCAACACCAAAGACCATTGAGGTTGTTATCATAGCAAAGTTAACAGGATGATGAGAAGTAAAGTTGATTATATTCCGCTATGTACGAACTGATAGAAATACGTTAATGAATAGAATAGAATACGATGACCCAATAACAGTTCTACGTATATGTACTATTAAGATCCTTGAATGTAGCGATAGCATGTAAAGTACGGACATGAGTTCGAAGTGTGCCAAAACAGTCTGTGGTGATGCCATTCGGTGCTCTGATTGGTCCATACAGGAAAAGCGAACAGTAATTCGTAGTTGTAGTAAAAGAAAAGTATCTAGTAAGTGCTATTTAGGTAATATTTAAATAGAAACGGGCCTATCATTATTAAAACGTTAAAAACCAGTGCGATAATTGCGAGTGGTAATGACTTTCATTTTGACAATTCAGTAACATTCATTGCGTCGTTTACGTTGTCGAGCAGAGGTATTTTTTAAACATATGAAGCAATTTCCTTCAAAATTCTTCGGATCGTGGTTGATAGTGTGTGCATAATTGGGGTGCAGTTAGGACTTCACAATTGGGGTGCAGTTAGGACTTTTTATGAAATTCTAGCTTCTGCCCGCGACTTCGTTCGCGTTGAAGTCGTAAGATACCACAATACTTATACTAAAATAGCAGCCACATTTTATAAAACTTTCCTGTATACTACGTTTGTAGTTTTGGTCTCAGCAGCCAAAATATGAAGAGAGTCAGGACTGGTGACGCGGGAGCAACCGACGTACAGTCCGTGTGAGAAGCAGCTCGTCCTGAGATCGACACCCGAAGCCTTCAGTAGCAATTTCCCATTGCTTGCAAAGTTTTTCGTTTTTTGTAAATTAACGAACGCCTGCGTTCCTGCATAAGTATACCACCTAATGGCACAACACACTGAATGATACATTTTTACAGATTATTCCTGATGAAAAGCTATCAATAAAATAATATTATAACAGTCGATTGTAAACACACGGAATTTTTCATTAACAATCATCTGACCATAGACATTTATTTTTATTATAACCAAAGAGGACAGAAGAGGCCTAAACTTAATGTTTTTCTGTATAAGTTCTACGAACTATCATATAACAAAATGTAAAAAGAGGACGCATAAAAAGTATCAACTGTCGTCGAACTTTTAAGCTATTTAAGCTTTGTTGGAAGTTGACTATAGCCGTTCATATATTATGTAAGTCATGATTGACTGCTTAGCTCCTTAAAGGTATAGCGGGATGATAAGCATTTAAAAGATTAAATCTGCTATATTCGTTCCCCATTCAGCCCAGTGAAGTAAAGGAATAATTCGACTGTTGTCATACACTGGTATATTGTGTTGTCTCTCATCTCAGTCTATTTTCCTACGAAATGTATGGGTTTTTTTTTGCGATTTCTGAGTTTTTTTTAGTACACAAGGATCAAAAATCTATACAGGGCGTCCCATGGATATGTCACATAGAGGGAAAGTACCTTGAATATTGTAGATGGAACATTTTACTGAAAGAAAACGTTATTTGAATTTAAAAAACAATTTAAACTGCATTCATAGATATTTAAATAATTACATGGTTGAACCGAGAATCGAACCCGTTACATGAGAAAAATAATCACACTGTAGCTTTATCATACCGATCGAAAGGCTTCATCATAAGGATTATTTTTTGCTAAATAATATAGTATCACAAATAAAAGGAAGACCATGAATTTTAACATCGAGTTAGGGCCATTTTCATATTACTCGTTTTATTTATTTATGTTTCGTACGCCATTATTGTTGTCAAGACACACAGAGCTACGAGCACCAAAACTTAGAACTTAAATCTACAATCTGACGCTTCATTTCACGCTGTTTTACATAACCTCTAATCGTTGACCCGCTGCATTGATAAATGCAAAAATTTTAAACAATGCTGCATGTTAAAGTTCAGTAATTATATAAAACCGCTAAACGATCTCTTCAAAGTGAGAGTGAACATGCTTCTTCTGGGTAAGCTCGCTCCATCGTCGACTTTGTCTCTGTCATCTCTGACCTAGACTAGAGTCAAGAGCAAACCTATCTCAAATTAAAAAAAAAAAAAACGTCGTTCAGCTGTTTTACATAACGGCGCTGTTTTGTGAAACAACTAGCGGTTTTGTAAAACAGCGGTTTCTACAATCCATATGCGACATGTATACCTACTCCTTTTACTGAACTGTTTGTAATATTTTTTGACAACTCTTATTTTAACAGGTTTTTCAATGAGCTTAATGTTTCAGTATTTTTTATCCTATCTTGCATTTCATCTAATTATTTAAAAGTTTGCAAAAAAGTTGAACTGTTTTGTTTTGCAAATACAAAGTTAGTGTTAATTAAATTAACATCTTTCACTTTTTGTAGCTCTTTGCGAATTGACTTAAAAGTAGAATATTTTAAATGCACCTTTTGAATGTTCTGCGTTTGAGCAAATTTCGTATCAAGTTTGCACTTAGTTCATGTGAACAATATGACAATTGTTTCTCATTACTCTTGCAATTTGCTTCATTTTACTTCCATAACAGTATTTTAAATGAGAAAGTTAAGCCAATTTTTTTCGAAACCTTTGCCTCAGGTGTAATAATTTGTTATCTGGAGCTTTCCATATGCTGTTTTGTGTCCAAAGTTAGTAGAAAATAATTCCCAATAAAAGACATATCGCCACGTCACACGTCACACGAAAAAACTTCACTGAAAAACAATATTTACAGCAAACAGACACACACAAACTGCACGATGCACATAGCAAAAAAATCCATGCAATAACGACGTAACGTGTGTAGGTACTCTGTATGCAATTGTGAAGTACTGACCAACATATCTTTTGCCGTTGACATTTAAATGTCATGGTACTGCCATTGTAATCCGATTAGCTCGGCTGTGGGATGGACTGAGGCTCAGTGGGAGATTCTAAAAGGTGGTACAGGATGGCCATTCAATATTTTGGTGAGCCTAACGATCTGCGAGCGGTTTTTGAGCGGTAAAGCGAGACGACAAAGCGTTGGTTATAATCGCCACGGTAATTGGATACGTTCTGTTCGCTGGTAGCTGGTGGTGGGTGTTTAGAATGGTTTGATACTGGTTGTTTAGTTTTTGACCACTCGGGATGTAGCCGTGTTTCTGATAGTGATAGATAACACAGGGTGCAAACAATATTGGAAGTAAAGAAGAAGAATTTTTTGTTTTTTTTTAATAAATAAATTTTTTGTTTTTTTATCGAGATGATCGATTCATTGATCGATCAATTGTATTAGGCGCGTTTGTCGCATTGGGTTTAAAAATTCCTATAATGGCAGATGTAAGATAGATAAAAGAATAAAATTGAATACTTTGCTGCTTTTTGTATGGAATCATCTCAAGATCATACCAATGAGATCAAATGAAAACATTTGAGTATGTATGCAGGGTGTTTCTAGGGGTTCAGCAACTTAGAATTTGTTACTTTTAAAATCAAAGATCAATCATTTGATAAATGATAAATGATTTTATTTCTGTAAGTAGGTTTATACAAACACTTTTACACGTCAAACATTTTTTTTAAACTAGATGAGGCCGGCTTTTCCTACCTGACTACTCTGAGAAGAAAGGCCGAAACAAACTCAGAGGTCACAGTCTCTTTTAGAGTCCAGACATAATCTTGGTCAGATCATGTGAAGACCATGTAGATTGGTGTCTGAAATGGTCTTTTGAGGTAAGAACCACACAGATTCAGTGGACCTGTCGAGTCAGTGCACGCATCTGTCAGTAGTCATACAGCTCAACTTAAAACTTAAGGAGCTCAACGATTCGACGAACAATACCAAAGAAAGGACATTTGGGTAGGCCGCATAATTTACTCAAACTGCCAGACTAGGATTAAAACTGAGAGAGAAAAAAGAAGAAAAAAAAAACAAGGACCCAAGTCTTCACATTCACAGTAATTAAAATAATATAACACTTTACTAAGTAAATATTTATGTCATTTAACCTATTAGAGGTGTTATATGGGACTAAAAACTAGCGTTAACATGGCATTAACACCTTAAGTTAAAACTTTATATCAACACCAGTCGAGAGTAATGTCAGGTAAAACTATTATAGCGTCCTTATGTGAAGACTGGCTACCTGTTACTGGTCTACAATTAAAAATTTAAAACCCGTTTTGAGCTTTAAGTAGTACTAACACTTCTCGTACTCGGTTTAGTAACATTAAGCTAACAAAAAAAAAAAATAAACGCACCTCATTCATTCTTGCTTAGTTTTCTTCTTCTCAAACAAATTAGTCACACTCCCGTTTAGGAGACATGAAGTATTTTTCCAAAAACAATCAATCAAGCGTAGAATAAGTGAAGGTTGCTAAAAACGAATAGTTCTATTATCGAAACTGGAATCGCTATCAAAAACGACTAGACAATAAGGGTGCGTTTGCACTGACGCAGAGCTGGGCGGAGCGGAACGGAGAAGAGCAGTGACAAGTGGCAAGTGTTTCCACTGAAGCGGAGCGGAGTGGAGCGGAGCAGAGTGGATCGGAGTTGAGCGGACCGGGGCTACATTGAGCTATGTTCCGATCAGTCAAATTCAATCTTTTGGAGAGTCTGCGTGGTGTGCGTTGATTCTTTTGGGGAGCGTGTGAATCTTATGACAATATCGTAAACTAAAATGCAGCGCGCGGGTCCTGTCCTGGCAATTCTACCCTCCGCCGCCGCGCCGCACCGTCCCGCTACCCTGCTCTTCGCTGCCCTCCGCTTGACACCACTCCGCTCGACTCCGTTCTGTCCGGCTCGGGGCCGCGTGTTCATTATATTTTATTTGAAAGTCCGCTCAACTCCGCTCCACGCCACTAAGGGTGCGTTTCCACTGAAGCGGAGACGAGCGGAGCTGAGCGGAGACGTGCGGGAATCGACCAATCACAATAGTTGAAATCCTCATCGAGTCTCTCGTCTCGTCTGCGATTGGACGATTCCGGCACGTCTCCACACAGCTCCGCTCGTCTCTGCTTCAGTGGAATCGCACCCTAACACTGTTTCCACTGCCGCGGAGTGGACATGTCGAGCACTGTGACTGGCCAATTCGCGGTCCGCTCCTCTCCACTCCGCCCAGCTCCGCGTCAGTGGAAACGCACCCTCATAAGGTGGAAATTGTTATGACTACCGCTTTTCAGCCCCAAAATGCTTTATAATGAAAACAGGGCTCCTGACGATTTCTAACATTTGAAATGCATTTGATTTGAATGTTTTAAGGAACTTTGTGATACTTAATCATTATCGCTTGACTTGTCTTTCCAATTTATACAAAGCCAAACTGCTGCCATAGGAAACTGCTCGCGTGTACATTGTAATTCTACTTTTAAATATGTGATTTCAATGTATACACGAATTTTGCGTACTGCATAGTTTGTAACGTGGACGCGCGCGTCCTGGTTCACATACGTGAACCAGGACGCGAGTACGCTTGACAAGAGTTTTAAAGATCATCATCTGCCTAGCCTTTTCCGAACTATGTTGGGGTCGGCTTCTAGTCTAACCGGATGCAGCTGAAGACCAGTATTTTTTAAGAATTTTGGAGATATAGTTTATTAAAATCATTGATTAATTCACGGAATGATATTTAAACTTATGGAGGCATGAGGAACAGGGTGTAAAGTTCACTCACCCTCCATAGAAAAGGGAGGATCCTCCGACCAGACGGGTGTTGTGTCTGGTGGACTATTGCCCGACGGTTGATGTCGGGATGCTGTATATATGCTAGTCGCGCGGTAAACTCTGATTGCGCGATGCAGGATTTTGCGTGACGTCAGTGTGACGCGTTCCATTGTGGCGATGTAGATATGCCGCCACAAACTTTATTAGTGTATAATAAAATAAATAACATTAATAATGGCGTCCGAAACAGAAATAAATAAAACTAGTAATAATACCGACGGAATGGTGATTATATAATTTTTTGGAGATAAGAAAATATAAATACAACATAACAATTACAACAATAGTATATTATGTCAAATAAAACAATACCAGTTAAATTAATAACGCCACAATGTAACATCGGTGTTATAACTAATATATTGGCGTTATTAACGTTACTAAACTGTTCACATTCATTCCGCCACATGTGCGACCGGCGACACTTCTAACGTTTAACAGGAACGTTTTAGATGTAACAATAATTGTAATTATAACAGATTACTCATTAATAAGTAAGTATTTCAAGTTAATGGCCACATAAACAGCAGTTGCAGGGCGGAGGGAACATTTATCAACAAAAACTGGTAATTTTCGTCGAACGTATTTCCAGTGGCGCGGTTATGACGACCGTTACGCAGTTGTTCGAAGCTTGTCCGTTTAGTGGGCTGTTTGGTTGATCAATTTGTTCTGTAATTAATGTGGGAAATATAAACGATATTATACCTTAAAAACACTTAAATATGGGATATTTTCTGAGCCCGTGGTTTCGAAGTACTTAATCAGTTTTCAACTTTCCCCTATTAAAAACTATCCTTTATCCTTTTCATCTTTTTATCCTTATTACTAGTTTAACTAAGTGCTGAAACATAGGTAGGAACTTGACATAACAGAGAGAATGGAATTCATTAATGTAATTATCAAAACAAATGAATCGGTAGTTTGAGAAGAAAGTAATACGCAACTTTTTTTTAAATAGTTTTATTAATAACATAACATCACGCCTTGTTTCCCCGAAGGGTTAGGCAGAGGTGTACCTATAGTACAGTCACGAGCACTTATATGTATACACTTAGCACAAGTCAAAGCGATTTTCTCGTGGATTTACAATTGCAACTTTAAGATAAGACCTCTTTCATGATAGTATGGGTTTCAAAACACTATGTTCGTAACTATATAAAATTACAATTAACACAGTAGGAGAAAATTACTGTTAAAAGTTGCTCAGTGTATACGTATTAGTGCTCGTGACTGTACACCCACATTAGTTTTATTAATTTTCGTTCTATTTAATATTATTTTTATTAGCGTTATTTATGTATGTGCCAGTAAAGCGGTCGTTTTTCATTTCCATAAATAACGTCCATTTGGCGATTTTATGCATTTTTTTTTTGTGACCGTGATAAAGTGTAAAGTGATATATTCGGTAATGAACAGTGAAATTATTGGCATATTTTTTGGATGTAATTTTCGTACAATTCATTATGCGAAGTCTCACAAGTATTTAATTTTGAAACTGAACAAAGGGCATTCTCTGAACACAAAAACACCTGATTGAAAGTTGTTCCATACATTACCTACATTTATTTTTCGATATATTATGGCATCCTGTTAGTAGTAATTTCACGGGGATCGATATGACTTAAAACTGAAACAAACGATGCTGCTTAGCGGTAGGAACAGATAGAGTACTTTCTCGGAAAAATCCTTCGCACAAAAGAACTACTTACTCTTTTTTTGAGATATCCATTGACAGGTTAATTTTCCGGAAGCTACAATGTGATAGAACCTTCCTTATTGATATACGCCACACAAATAATGATTACATAAGAATATCCAATCTGTAGAAGACGAGAGGAGCTATTAACTCCATTAAGCGATGCATTGATAGCTATCCGCGGATAGCAATAATGTGTGGGATTAATGACAGATATAATGCATTGCTAGTGACAGCCGGGATCTGCCGACATCGAGGAATGTGTTATACAGCAGTGTTATAAGGGTTATAAGTACCTCTATATCTTTATTTTTGCTACGATATTGATTGTTTGTGTTATCAATTAATCGTTTTGTAGCGTTTTAAAAACGTGCTGTTTCTAAATTAACAATTGTTTCCCCAAAGCCAGCTAAGGATAGCTTCGAAAATCTTGTTTATAACAATTGTATGCTTATATGTGTGGTCCTTATTCTTATAGAAATCTTGTAATTTACAAGAAGTGGTAAGTCTATCGGTAAGTGTATCAAAATCAATTCAGTAACAACAACAATTTACTGGAAGCCTGATCAAGTCCTAAAAGAAAAGTGCGGTAAAATCACAAATGTCAAATGTATAAGATGATTCAAAATTAACTTTACAAACTTTAAGAGGTGTTTTAGACCATCTAACTGAATAACTTTTACTATGGAACCACTTTGAAATCGCGAAAAAAAAAACTGTTCCTTACAGTTTAGAACAGTAGGTAGTAAACTTCAGTATGGAACGGCAGATTTTTTTTTCGCGATTATAAAATTGGTTCCATACTAAAAGTTATTCAGTTCGTTGGTTTAAAGCACTCCTTAAAGTTTGTAAAGTTAATTTTGAAACATCTTATATATGAATAACTGACGGAAACTACGACAGCCCAAAACGAGAGCTTAGACCATGGATTACATAATACAGCATTTCAAAATCTGACAGCTACTTTTAATGAAACAACCGTAAGACCACAACATAAACAATATGTAAAAAAAAACACTCTTGCATTTCATATCAGCTTCAATAGAAAACTGAAACCAATTTACAAATGTCACAATGCTGGTAGACGTGCATGTCGCAGCCGTGTTTGAAGACGAAAATAGATGCAATCGATACCACACAAGTCACACAACGACAGATAGTTTCCAGAATAGGTTATAGCAGTTTGTGACAATCTGCCTTTAATTACCGACTAGTTTCTATCGATATTTTATCTGTTAGGACACGAATAAAACCTCTCTATTATTAGGTTTGTGTTGTTGGAAAAGGTATTTTAGAGGATTATTTATATAGTGTCAAAATTTTATTGTATGTTGTAGAATGCTGTTTATTTTACTTTAAAGTAATTTTTATTTAGCTTCGAGCGATATTTTCTAGCACACTACGCATGTGAAAGTCTTTGGTTAATCTTCGGAAAAACTACCGGACCGATTTGGGTATTTGACAGAAGACTTGCATTTGGTAGGTACACGAGAAAGAGTGCTTTTATCTCGAAAAAATCTACACCAAAATTGAAATTAAAATATACATGTTGTGGTCAGCTTCAAGTCTAACCGGATGCAGCTGAATACCAGTATTTTACATGGAGCGTATCCATCACACCCGACAACGTAAATTAGGTCTGATGCGTAAAAGTATTCTTGCCAAAAACTTATTTAAGACTGTGCTATAATTAGGAATTTCAGATACTCAAACCGATTTATGGAAGAGATTTTTATTGAATTACAGACCGATCGATAAAGATTAGAGGTAAAATATACCCATGGCTCATGTATTACGCCGGCAATAGATGAACTAAGTCGTAACACATCGACTAAAAGTCAATCATTTAGCGAGAGTGCCGTCCATGGAAGGAAACAATGCGCATAATAATCAGACAATCTGAATGGCGACGCTAATTAGGTCTGACAGTGACAGAACGAACTGTTTGCGTAGTGCAGGCCGCACTCATTGTCCCGCCGCCATTGTGCCCGCCGCTTTGTCGTACGGAATACACTGTTTGTTACTATTGACTGTTTAGTTGCGGATTTGTTTACGTGGATTACAGCCTTTCGCTCGATGGATAACGAATTTTTTTCACAATTGAAAATATCAATTACTTTCTGCATTCCAATTTTGAATTTTGACATTTGGTACAGTCGTCGCAAAAATGTTTACGCCGCGCCGCTTGCTCCGATACACTCTAATGTAACTAACATCCGAATAAAACAATGAAGATAAACCAATATTATTCGTAGGCGTCACCGCCGCTCACACCAACTTATTCATACAGTTACCTATGGAAAATTATGATTTATATATCTGGAATAGAGATTATAATCGCTCGGCTTTTATTTTAGGGGAGTTAGTATTATGTTTGCATATATGTAATGTTCACCGCTTAGTGTAACTCTGTCAGTGTCAGGCCTAATTAGAGCCATTGAAATTGGCTGATTAATATGCGTAATGCCAACGTGGTGTATGTGCGTTGCTCTATTGTGGAGGCGGCCGAGTGAATTATGCACATGGAGTGAAATGACGTGATTATATCCGATATTATCGTTACATATTGTCGCCGCATAATTATTAAGTATGTGCCGAGGACGTTAGTCGAAAAGGTTAGCAGTTTGGGTACGCTTTTACAGAATAGAGGAATATCAATCATATACTAAGCTCGTCCAAATCCTATTCCATCCAGTTTCATTTCATGGAATCCTATGTTAGTTAGATTTGTGGGAAATACACGCATGTATTCCCCTATTTGCTATCGCTCTCTCGCAACTAAGCCAATTACTTGACCTTTGCTAAGCAAAGGCGATTCCACAAACTAATACAGTAATACCAAAGTAAAAAGAAATTTGCAGTAATGAGACAATGTGGTATCAATTGGAATTGGAGTTAAATTTATTACATTACGGAGTACCGGGAATGGGAAATGAAATTAGTTCTGATTACAGCTTTTATATAATTAGGTCACAGTTTCAATTCACGGGAAATGAAAATAATATTTTGTGATGTGTGAGAGTGAGAATAATCCTATTAAATGGGTGGAACAGGTATCAAAAAGTCAAAACTCATGTAAAATGCGTTGGAATTGGCTTTTGTTTCTGAATGGTGATGAGCCTTTAATTTTTTTTTTCATTACTTCTGTGTAATTCTTATAATTCGGCTTTCTGTATATAATAATGTAATTATGATGATTTATGATTCCAGACAGAAACTATGTTAGACAACAGAGGGGACGAGTTTTAAAGGATTAGCTACTTATAAAAAAAGTGTCTTGTCACACAAGAACATTAAAAAGCAGAAACATAATTACGCCCAGGTTCACAACGTTTAAGCCGAGATAAAAACATAAACAAATCCCTCTTATTTCGAAACCCGCATCAAGCTCGACTTAAAACCCTCCAAAAACAAGGAGTCCACACGTCAAACTAATCCAAATATTACAAACGCTTGAGCGTCGCGCACAATGGGATAACCATCTGTCATCCGGACATAACGAACTTAAACTGTGCCTGCCTGTACAACGCTGCGAACGCCTGTCGGGGCCAGGCCTCGCAGGCGGATTGATTTGTCAGCCCCATT
The DNA here is from genome assembly GCA_947568875.1 of Fissipunctia ypsillon. Classification (NCBI taxonomy): domain Eukaryota; kingdom Metazoa; phylum Arthropoda; class Insecta; order Lepidoptera; family Noctuidae; genus Fissipunctia; species Fissipunctia ypsillon. Next base: position 8,490,836 of record OX387654.1, read on the forward strand.
GTTTAAACGGTATGTTACATTGATAGTTTTAATTGTTTAGCTTATTTGCGTGTTTTGAATTGTTTTGTTTGCGGATTAGGGTTTTGTTGGCGAGTGTACCTATGAATACCGTTTTTTGAGCAGTTTATGAACGGGTCTGTACTTAACTAAAACAGCATACAAGTCAGTGCACTTCGATATTGCCGAGAGGTATTTTTATTAAGTTGTCCTTTACTTTGTGAAAGTATTTTTAAATAAACAAGAGCAGTTTTCAATTAAAACTTGTCAAGGAAACAAACAGGTTTTTATAAAAGAACTACGAATGTCGAACCTTATTGATCAGAGGAAGTGGCACAGACAACGTTTTTATGTCGACGGGATGGTTAATAAAAGAACCATTCAAATGTTCGACTCACTCAATCAAGCGCTGTCGTGAGTTCTCTGTTAGAGAAATATCGTAAATTTTCTTTACCTATTTAAGTTCTGAAACCTTTGATGGTAAGAAAACTACAAGAAATCTTGTTCTATTAGTTTGAAGTAACAAGAGATCTCAATCAACCGCGAGCTCTTAAACAATAATCATTTCTTCCTGCGAGTAAACTTCAATCAATTTAAGATCACTTTTCACGGCAGCTTGAGGCTGCTGGCTATAAGTTGATTGGTGTTGTTTCTATTAAAATTAGAGGTTGCACTCGTGGCAGGCACCTCACCAAGAACCGGCTCGATTACACCTTTAATTAACAACAAAACTTGGAAACACGGTCATTAAAAATTGAAGAGCTCTTTTGAACTAATTAAAAATGGGCGCGTCTCCGACACAATTTAGACTATTTAAGTGCTTACGCGGCCCGCTTCTGTCCAAGTCCAAGTTATTTCGAATGAAGAATTAATTATGAAGAGAATAAGGCCAAGTTGGCGGGCGGGAACGGGCGACTTGCGAGTTGAAACCGGTTACAATTTGTGGGAAAGTAGCAGGTGTGACACAGGCCCGGGAAACTTGGTCGCTTCTACATACGCTTTGTTGCCTTCTCGGATGATAAAGTTGATTTGAATCGCAGATTGTACGCTAGGTGTTTTAAATATAGCTTCACCATGACACTTTGTTCCTGTACTTTGCGTTTCATTGTACATTATTTGCAGTTAGCACGCTTACATAAAATTACGAGTATATTACACTAAAACCGACCTCTATAAATATTATAAATTGTTGTTACGACCGCACCAAAATATGCTAAAGAGTTTTCGAGATTAGGCCGAGTGGACAGACAGACACGCACGGAAACTGTTTTATAATTCATAGTAATTCCTTGTAACATTATTTTGTTTAAAAGTTTAATGAAGGGGTGAAAAAGGAATTTAAAATAGATGTGGGCGTTGCTGTGGGCTGACCGTTCAGATGAAAGGTTTACACAACTTTTGTACTAAAATGTCAACAAGACATGTAGAATTCATATGAAATTGTTTTATCTGTTTCCGGATATCTAAATAATAAAATAAGATTTTGAAATGTAGGTAATTTGAATTAGATATTTAATAAGATTATTTTTAGATTTTTTAACTACTCGGGGTGAATATTTGGAAATTAATCGGTTTTCAACATAGCTTACAACAGCTCAGAATGTGAGTTCGGTCCTCTACATCGCTCTAATGATATAAACGCACGCATACCGCTAACATATTAACTACATCCGAGTATGTTACATGAATATTATAGCTATGTAGGTACCAGCCACACCGCTCTTTTTCCAAGTACTTATTTCTAAATCTTTCTTGTAGAGAAAGTAACGCGACAGAGATTGCGACACAGGTGTCCCACACTGGAGCCGCAATTTGTGTCGCGGTCCAAACATAGCTGTCTCGGCATAATTTCACTACTTATTAAAAAGAAAATTTCTTAATTCTTATCTTGGTTGAAATAGTGAAGAGAGCTATGTTTATGTATGTATGTGGTTTTAGGGATAGTGTCATGATAATGATAAGAAAATAGAAAGAGTGTAATATATTATTATATATATTCAGATACACTTGAAAAATCTTAAATACAATATACAATCTAACACTAAAATATATATATATTATGTGCAAGTACAAGGAAAAGGATGAAAAGGAAGAGCTCATTGGGCATCCAAAAATTTGTCCGCATCGCTGTCAGTGGGAAAAGTGTTCAAAATGCTGGTAGCGTTACCACGTTGAGTGGCAATTCTGATTCTAACTTGAAGAATTTACCAGTAGTCACTAAATAATTCCACTATCCACCTCCTGGCTCCATCATCAGACCCTCGAATCTAAGTGGATATATTGGATTCATTAAAACGAATCATATGAGCCCAATCTCGAGGGTTTTACTAGTAGCCACTGAAGAGTTCAACTATCCACCTCCTGCCTTTATCATCAGACCCTTAACACCAAGTGCAATCTATTGGACTCGTCAAAACGAATCATATGATTCCAAACGCGAGGAGTTTACTAGTAGCCACTGAAGAGTTCCACTATCCACCTTCTGGCTCTATCATCAGATCAGCTCCATGATACCAAATTATAGTATTGTCATCCAAACTACATAATACATATAAAGTTTCATTTCGATAAGACAATTATAATTAGGTTAAAATTGACTTCCAAGATTTTTTCACATTGTTTGTTAGTTACAAGTGAAGCTAATAAAAGCGTGTTAAAAAGTAGACCAGCCCTCTGATCACGTGAAGAGTCGACCAACCACTTGGCGATGGCCCGAAATACTCGAAACATGCAACAAACATAGAGCCATTTGGGGTTGAACTAGGACCGTGGGGTCACTCGGACCCCACGGCCCTAGTGTTTCAACCCCAAACGGCTCAAAGGTTGTTGCGTGTTTGCGCTGTTTGTGGTTTTCCGCACCAGCAGCAGCCGCCCCAGCACGGTCTGCCGAGCTAGGAAGATGGGATGGCGCAAGGGTGTCGACACAGGTTGTATCCCACACCATAGGCTTCCCCAACTTCCAAGGCATTGTCATGCCGTCTGGTCTCTTCCCATCGCCGCATGCTAAGCCTTTGGGTTCTAAAACGGCTGGCACCCCTACGGTCACAAGAACCCGACGGATGATGTCATTATTAATGCTGGCGCGGGCTAAAATGCAATGGTTCATCGTCAGTTTAAATCAGAAACTGGGCAATACCTACATGTTTTCAAAATCGGTGGTGTGAATTCACGATAGTTAAAGCATTTAAAGAGTAAGGATTGTATTTTTAGACTGTTTAATTTTCGCCTTTATGAAAGTATTGGTAGAACATTTTGACGTTAAGAAAATCGGAAACTTTTTAAATGACGCTTTCGTTACCCTAATCTTTTCACATGCATATTCACTAAGATTTAATAATTTAGTTTGAGCTATTATAACTTTTTGATAATGTAGGTAAGAGTGTTGAATTTTAATATCTCTGACACACATAGGTACTTATTTTTCAAACGATCCCACAAAATTCCTCTTTTCCCCTGCCAGAACTATTTATCTCCCTTATTTAATGAGAAGCGACCCCAGGCGGCACAGTACTCTCATATAATTGTTTACCCGTTAGATACAATAAAGGTAATTGCTGCTGACAACCCAGTTTATATCAGTATTGTCAAGCGACATTATTTCAATGTGACAATCTAAACAATGCATATCCTATGTCGTTGCGATTAATGCCCTATTAACAGTACCAGTGTTATTGTGTATCATTTTACGTTTATTAATAAGTTAATTAGGTGTTTGTGAGCTTTTGATGATGTTATTTCTATTGGTTTTGATAAAATAAAATGAGGTTTTAGTATTGCAAATGCAATGGTTCATCGTCAGTTTAATGAGAATCTGGACAATACATCTCTTCGAATTCACGACAGTTAAAGCAAGTGAATTGTTTTGCAATGATTCAGCTTCGAGGTTAAGTTGAATTACAGCACTAATAAATGTAGCATTACCATTCATTGTTATATATATTATATTTTAATTAACTGATATATATATGTATTATATTTTAATATATATATATATATCAGTGGCGCAGCTACAATTATCATTAGAGGGAAGCCGAAGAAAAAATTGATCAGTTCTCATAAACTCAGATACAAAACTGTAGGTTTTTAATCTTATGATGTATTAAACTGCTATTAAATATAATTATGTAATGTGATGTGATACACAGTTACACACACAGGTGTACCATATTATTTGGCAATAGTAGACACTAAGAAGAGTGGTTGCTCCGAAGGGAAGCCGATAGGAATCGCGTTGTAAGAAGGGTACACCCCTGATATATATATTAAAATGGCATCTACCCAATCATAAAGTTCCCAAAACCCTGAGAGAATAAATTGGTCGTGTAGTCACCGAAACCAGAGACCCATAAAAATATATAAAGTAGGTTAGTAAAACCCCCTAATAACATACCTTACTCACAAAATGTCCCAAATTCCAATACAGATTAGGTACTCGTTCGTAGAAAAACAGAAGTCTGTTCTCGGCTATATTTTTAAGAAAATCGGTTTGAGCTTTACTATTTTTTCCTATCACTTCGCCTTTAGACAGGGGCTAAAACATTTTTCCCTGAAATAAATTTGAAATTTCTTTTTTTTCCGACCATCGCTTGAAATACCTAGAGAGATAAAGTGCTCTCAATGGCATGTATAAGTACCTGGCCACATAATTGATTTTGACTGTAATTCCGCAAACGAAGCCTTTAAGCATGGGCGGAGCGGGAGCGGGTGTAATATAGACTTAACTTGTATATTATGTACTTGGGTGTATGTAGTTATATAGACGTAAATTGGGTCGTAAATGTTCAACTTAAGATTTATTGATAATTAACACCATGGGATGAATTATGTGCGAGGCTGCGAACGTTCTAGGGCTGATAAATTTTTTTTTGGTGTTGCGTTGTCTATGGAGTTTTGGGGTATAAAAGAAGAAACTAAGCGTAAGGCCGCTCGTTGTATATTTTGTAGTGTTTGATTAATTTTTTGTTAAGTATTTTTGTGGTGTACAATAAAGTGTACATAAAAAAATCTTTACTTTCAACGCTTTTATTAACTTGTTAAAAAACACACCTGCGGTCAAACTTATTTCAGAACATACGCAGTTAAAATTCTTAACAATTTGGGTATTGTGTTTGCTGTGAAAAAAAAAACTTTACGTTACTTTACTGATAAATAAAATTGAAGAGTCTGTTTGTAATGTAAAAGTAACAGCTTTTTACTAAATGCATATGAAAGTATATACGGTACTTACTTATAACAAAAACACAATTTAAACAATTTTTCTGTCTATCTGTTTGTTCTGGCTAATCTCCGAAATGGCTGGACCGATTTTGACGGCACTTTCACTGGCAGATAGCTGATATTATATGCAGTAACTTAAGCTACTTTTATTTTAGAAAAAAAAAATGGCTTCCGCGCAAAAAAAATAAAACCCATGAAATTGTGGACAAATAGCGCGGGCGGGCGATGCAACGAGGCGGGTTTTATTAAAATGTGGCTGTTATTTTAGTATATTGTGTATCTTACGACTTCCATGTGAACGAAGTCGCTGGGCACAGCTATTTCATAATAAAAACATACACTTCAATTTCATCACCGTTTTTTTTCTAAATTACTATTACATCCCGCTGTCTATCAAACCTCAATGTTCACCTTACTAAGGGAGTATGGGAATACATATCTCTAATACATAATTACTAGGGATCCGATGTCCGCATAAAAACAATAAGTTTACGATGGTAAAATTTCGTAGAGCCTTCGGGTCGGGAGAATCAGGGGTAATAACGATATGTGTATTATATTCCTGTACGGCGGAGCCTGTCTATTAACATATTAAGCGAGGGTAGAAAAATCAATGCATCAATGTTTCAATCAAAGTACGTATGTGCAATGTTATTGCTGCTCATTTGTGAAAACACTTGCATTATGATTAAATATAAAGTTGCCTAAAAGTACAAAAATAAAGGTGTTTCAATTAAAGTATCTCCTTAGTGGCATTTGAACGAAATAATATATAGTAATGAATTATCTACAACCCACCAATACCGTGATATAGAAGTTGCAGATTACAATTCTATCAAAATGTTTGCTCTCAATTCGTTTAATATTTATCTTTTTCAGGAATTAAGCTATCGCTCTGCTGTAATTTGAAAGAACTGGTTTAAAATTGGACAATGAGACTTACCAACCTTACAGCCTACCTACTTGCAGCCTACCCAAATGTCCTTTCTTTGGTATTGTTCGTCGAATCGTTGAGCTCCTTAACTTTTAAGTTGAGCTGTACGATTACTGACAGATGCTTGCACTGACTCGACAGGTGCACTCAATCTGTGTGGTTCTTTCCTCAAAAGACCATTTCATACACCAACATACATGGTCTTCACATGATCTGACCAAGATTATGTCTGGACTTTAAAAGAGATTGTGACCTCTGAGTTTGTTTCGGCCTTTCTTCTCAGAGTAGTCAGATAGGAAACGCCGGCCTCATCTAGTTAAAAAAAAAATGTTTGACGTGTAAAAGCGTTTGTATAACCCTACTTACAGAAATAAAATCATTTATCATTTACAAAACCTACCTTATCCGTTTATAATATCACTAAGTATTACATAATGGTGGAGAGCCCAATCAATTTATTTGAGTTCTGTCAACCAGGACACGGTAAGGATTCATTGGAGGGTCCCACTGTCCTGTCGGACGTTCGAGCCAACTGCAATTAATTCACGTAATTGCTTGTCATCTGTTGATCTGCCTTGCACATGTCATTAGTCAAAACGAACGTTATGTACGATATGTTCGCCTAAATACAAGTCTAAGGGATATAATTAGGTAGTAATAGGTGAGGCGTGATCTTGAGATTAATAGCCTGCGAATAATGCGTGATTGATGGCTTCAAGGGTTATAGATATTAAAACAATTTTAGGTTGACTAACGTAGTGACGATGGACGAGTTTTGATGACATTTTGAGATAAGTATGTATGTTTTTACTAACACAGCGTAGCACATTGGTGTGAAATTAAAATGCTGTTCTGACAATTAACTAATAATGCTTTAATTACTTAAATCAATTGAAAAATAAAACTTTAACTTACAATGTAAAGTCGCGACTAGTGGCAATGTTAAATAGGAATGTAATAACGAAACTTTAAGTAATTAATAATACTGAAATTAATGTACTTAATCATTTATAGTGCTTTATTTTGATGAGTGTCTAATCGCCAAAATGATATCACCAAACACATTCCAACCAAATCCATGTACCCAAACAGTCTTAATCAAAGTTCATCCCTTGACATGTATAATCACAGGCCGTCATAAAACATAAAGGCAATAGCTCTCTACAAAATCTATTTACCGGATTGTAACAGCTATGTCGAAAACAATTTTATCAGGTTGCGTAACCGTGGATCGAGAACAGGACAGTTAAGCGAGGACACACGATTACGCCTGACAAGGCAATTAATAAGGGCAGATGGCGATTGAGCACGAGTCACCCGGTCGCTCGGAATTAATCATAGGCAGGCGTTATTGCGTGTAGACCGACACTATTGCTATGTCCCTCCATAGCAATAGTGTCCGTCTATTACTATCAAACAAGGTAGTGTTGAGCAAATAATTCTACACCTTGTTTAATCTTAAAACATCAAGACTAAGGATGAGACGCCTCTGTATTCCCCGTTTTTTAAGGTTCCGTACCTCAAAAGAAAAAACGGAACCCTTATAGGATCACTCGTGTATCTGTCTGTCTGTCACAGCCAATTTGCTCCGAAACTAATGGACTGATTAAGGTCAAATTTGGTACACATTAACTTCAGTGAGCCAAACGCGGACATGTAACGTAAATAAATGAATTTTAAATATGGGGGTCACTTTTGGGAGGCGGAGAAATAAAAAAAAAAGTTTTGCAAAGTATACCGTGTGCAAAATTAAATGAGAGGGCTTACTGTTAGGGTCTCAAACTGATTTTTTATAATTTTAAAATAAAAAGTTTTAAAGTTATTTATGAAAATAGACAAAAAACCTTACCCCCTTATCTCCGAAACAACTGAGCTTAAAATGTTGATAAAATACAGAAAATAGTTTATACTTATAGATTACAGGAAAACCTATAAGAAGTCTATGGTCTTAAAATGACATGGTAAATATCTCAATATTGTGAGTACAAACTTACATTTGCAGTTGGAGAACATGTTTTTCAACTACAATGTTACGTTTGTTCTTGGGATAAATTCTCTCTCTTCTTTCTTCATCCCAACTTAGGAACCCTTCATTGTGCGTGGTCCGACACGCACTCGACCAGTTTTGTTGAGATCGGGAGAGTTCTAAAAGGCTCTGGATTACTACACAAGTAAAGGCAGTAGCGTCATCATGGATGCTAATAACAACAAATAGTAATGGATCAATTCCTGAAATGGAGACCACGTATCGGCAAGCGTAGTGTGGGACACCAGGAGCTATATGGACTGACAACCTTAAGAAGGTGGCTGGGACAGACTGGATGCGGAAGGCGGAGGACAGGGCATATTATGGCGCAGCCTGGGAGAGGCCTATGTCCAGCCGTGGACTGCGATAGGAATGGATAGTGGGATGGAATAAACCAGTTAATTAATAGGGTTTTCTCGAATTCCATGAATGGGGTGCTTAATTGTTGCAAATGGGTCACACTAACACGTCCTGGAAGGAATACGTCAAGCTACAGGTCACCCTATGTACAGGGAGTGGTTACAAACATATTTTTTTTTAGCGACCTGCTTCGCACTGATGTGACAACATGTAAGTTAAATATTAATGTATATGCACAAAAACTTTACGGAATAAATTCTCTAGATGATAGTGAAAACCGCATCAAAAACCATTGTGCAGTTTATAAGCTAACTAAGGTCACACAGACAGACTCGAAAAGCGACTTTGTTTATACTACATATAGATACGAAGTAGTTGTACAAATGTGGAGTATTTCATAGTTTTATGTATTAAAAAAAAAACTGCGGTTGCAATCGAATGTTCCCGAAAGTTTATTTTTCTGCAATAGGAAATAAAACCTGGTAACGGTTGTAGTGCATTTGAATGTAGGTACATATGTAACTACGCAGTGTAACCTTTTAGCAAATCTGGTTGAAATGGAGCCACCAACTAAAAATATTGAAAAGTTTTATGATCTAGCCTACAGCTACGTTCGAGTATATGAATAGAGTGAACCAAAAATAGTTACAGAACTTTTAGCTATGATAGACTATGTATGTATACTGAACCAATGTTTTTCGTCCGTAATCTGGTTTTCTTAATGCCTTCTCCCTCGAATCTCCTTAGCAAGCATATTTTGTTCCTTCCTATATCCATTTATATCTATTTATGTATATGTATTTTTAAAATTCATTTGTTTCAGTGCTTTCACATAAGTGAAAACATGACATACATGGAAATTCTTATTTCTTTGTTATATTTGTTAGCAATAGCAACTGTACACGTAATAAGGGCAACGTATCAGTCTTCATAATGACGTTTTACTTGCGTGATTGTTGCTGTCAGTGCGTCGATGCGAGGTACCCTCATTCAAACTTCTTGGTATAAGGGAACTCGTGTATGTACGAGAATGGACTTCTTGTAAATACTTGTGATTGCATTACATACGAAGTTTGTTATATTGAGTTTGGTTCGTCCAATGATGTTGTTGATGCATTAGTTGATTAGATATTTCTGGTCAGTTTGATGCATTGTGTGTGAAGATGTTTGCTACGGTTTTTCGTAGCGGTTGGCTACGAAAGTGCTACGAGGTGCTACGAGATTATGTATTGAGTTTTGTATGTTTTACTTTTTATTCTGCTTTGTTTATTCGTAATCATTATGCAATATTAGAAGAAAAAAAGTATCCCAAGCAGTATACACCACAAAAATACATACTTTAACTAAAAATCAACTGTGAATCACGAAGCGAAAACAAACAAAAATAAAACCAAGAAACGAAATAAACACATGTACCTAGGTCAAAAGCGAGTTCGTCGGGTGGTATTATGCACAATGCAAGCAAGACAGCAATTCCATCAAGTACAGAACGTCGGGTGATCTCGGCTGCGCTTATCGGGCACCTGTGGACTCTGAATAAACCCGTCCATTTGACGAATGGGAATCTTCTTGGTGCCACGTACGATGGGTGTATACGTCTGATAGTGTTTGTTTTGGGAAAAATGGTATTAGTTTTAGTTTGAATAGAGAATAAGTTTGGTTTTGTGACTCGTAATCTATCCTATTTTTGGAGAGGCTCGTGTTTTGGCAGAGGACTGACGCAGGTTTAATTGATGTTTTAATGAGGTGGTTGGGCGTCACATTATTTTCTACTGTCAACTGTGCTATCAATCTGCAAAATAATGTGTCGATAAAATGGTAGGTATGCTCTTGTGGTTTTATTAATGCCATGACTGTGCCTAAGTTGTCTCTGTACTGTGGTCGGTTAAACTAAAAGGAAATGAACCAGCTTCTTCAAGTAACTGAAAACGAGTTGATATAGTAAGGTTTCTTAAAGTGGTAAATGATGAATGATTTTATTTCTGTAAGTAGGTTTATATAAACACTTTTACATGTCAAACATTCTTTTTTTTAACTAGGTGAGGCCGGCGTTTCCTATCTGACTACTCTGAGAAGAAAGGCCGAAACAAACTCAGAGGACACAGTCTCTTTTAAAGTCCAGACATAATCTTGGTCAGATCATGTGAAGAACATGTAGGTTGGTGTCTGAAATGGTCTTTTGAGGAAAGAACTACACAGATTTAGTGGACCTGTCCAGTCAGTGCAAACATCTGTCAGTAATCGTACAGCTCAACATAAAAGTTAAGGAGCTCAACGATTCGACGAACAATACCAAAGAAAGGACATTTGGGTAGGCCGCATAATTTACTCAAACTGGCAAACTATGATTAAAGCTGAGAGAAAAAAAAAAACAAGGACCCACATGTGTGGTAAGAGTCCACACATTTATTTCTTATAATAAAAGAGTGATGTCAAGGTCCAAACTTCATAAAATTTGACTCCATAATTTCGTCCACCCATTCAAAATTACGGCCAGTGTAAAGAGAACAAATGATAAACAATTCAGTTGATACAACAGCGATAATCCGACGGTTCACGTACGGTTTGTTACATGGCTAACGATTATAACTCTGGTCCAAATGAGCTCTGTGCCAACAACACTCCATCAGCACATTGGCAAACATTACTGTTGACTAAATAAACCGAACAATTTATTAAGTATTTTTGAAATACATATGCGGGTAATTTTGTGGTGTTTTCACCCAGTTTTCGTGTATGAGTTATTTTGTGGGATATGGAGTTGTGACGTAATTTGGGTTGGCAGAGTGACTAAATACTTTTTGTGAAACGATAATGAGTTTGATCCTCGCACGGCATTTCGGGGCATCTCCACCAGTGATGATTTTGATCTGCATTAGGCACATCCTGGACAGTCAGCCACACACACAGCCACTGCGCTGTCTAGCTGCAAAACACCATAAGTCATATATCTTGGCTGAAGCAGATGAAACTGGTATGATATGTGTATTCTCGAGATTATTTTTCCAAGCGGGATCAACCATTTCTAGAAAATTATCTGTAGAGCACGAGAAAGAGCATCGACCCTGTACAATGCTCGTAATGAGAAGGATCAAGTAACCTCAGCATTTACTAATGAGCACACAAGCGTCCCGACAATAGGTCTGTTAACATATTAAATGACTGTGATCCCTCTAGAATTCTATCTATACATCTATACATATAAAAAAATATAATTGAAGTGTCTGTTAGTAATGTCAAAATAACAGCTTTTTAATAACAACATAAAAGCAATTTTTAAAAATTTTGTCTGTCTGTCTGTTTGTTCCGGCTAATCTCCGAAACGTCAGGACAGATTTCGATGGGACTTTCACTGGCAGATAGCTGATGTTACAAGGTACTCCATGTAACATCAGCTATCTGGCAATGAAAGTAACCTAAGTTACTACTTAGGTTACTTTTTATTTCAGAAAAATAATTAGGTTTCCGCGCAAAAAAAAAAGTAAAACCCATGCAAAAATAATAACTGTGGAACTACCAGTCGGATTTGAAAAATTCTTTTTGCGTTTGATAGCGCGATTCTCAAGGATGGTTATAGGCTATTTAATATCACGCTACGACCTTAAGGAGCCGAGCAAAAACAAAAAAAAGTCAGAAAGAACGCCATGTGAAAACGAAGTAATAGCGCAGGCGGTCGATGCGATGCGTAGGGTCGGGGGACGAGGGAGTTTTATTAAAATGTGGCTGTTATTTTAGTGTAATGTGTATCTTACGATCTCCACGCGAACGAAGTCGCGGGGCACAGCTAATTAAAACTAATTAATTACACAATCAACACAATAGGAAACAATACATACAATATATTTTCGTGATGAAACACATTCTATATGAAAAAAAAAATCTGATTCAATAAAACTGTTTAGGAAAAAACAGATTTATAGCATTTCATGAAATAAAAGTTGATTTGATTATACTCTCACATTTGCGTAGTCGCAAACAAATCTAGTTCTATTTACCATAAAATTCAATGAAGCCAAAATAAAACTTATTTTTGCACCATCCTCTCTGCAAACGAAAACGTAGGTATCTGAATTGTTTGCGCAAAATTCCTGATTCATTTACCTTGTATGCCGAATAACTGGCGGAATTTCGACGATTCACATCAAACAGTCATTGGGGGCAGCACATTTTGCGCTAACAATATTGGAAGGCTTGCCAGGTGTAAGGCTCGTCTCAATTTCTAGCCTTACAAAACCACGAAATCTGTCGACGTCGTCCGCCGTCTGTGCTCGAGCTGCACTACAAATTAATACACGTTGCGACCCTGGTTTTAATTTCGGTAGGCACCTCTGATTTACGATGTCCATATGAAAGAGCGGTCCGTGCGTGCGTCCTGTCAATTTGGAGCTTCAAATTAATATGACGGTCCCCTTCGTCGCCCTGTTGTAGTCAACCTACGGGGGGCAGGGTAGTTTACAAGTTGGTGGAACTATTACTACGCCTTTTCATGTTGGTAACGTAGAATTAGTTGGTGGCTATTCATTACGCGTTGGGACGCGGTGTGATGTTGATTGCTTATTGAAGTTGTTAATAGTTCCGAATGGGTGCAAGCGTGGAATTTTAGTTTATAAAATTACCAACCATTTTGTAGTTTTAAAATGGGTCGTAATTTTTAACAAATGGCTATTATGTACGTTTGTGTGTTGGAAAGTTCCTGTTCCCAAGTTTAAAATTTTAATGTTATAGGATTTTATGGTTTCAGTGAGTTCATAAATACGTTAGAAATATGAGATCGAAATCCAATGTATATATGTATACTAACAACACAGTTTGTTTACTAGCGAAATTAATCAGTTACAAGAACAGTATTTGAAAGATAAATCTAAAATAATAACTCACAAACGAAGTACTTTTACTTTATTCTTCGTATTTCTCAATTTCAGACACAATTTCATCCAATCTTTGTATTCAACTTTGATGTTTTACGAAATTGAATGCAATTGCATTTATAACCAGTATTATATTTTCTTGGTGAGAAACAAGATTTTGATATAAAAAGTGCAGGTACATTGTGGAAAGGTGCAGGTTGGCACATACGCTGCGCAGTCGGCATATTTCGATATTGAACGCTCGACTTTAATGCAATCTTTTTCTGAGAGGTACTGGCAATCTGCTTGATGTAAGTATTCTATATACCTAGTTATAGCTTGTCTGAACTCTCAGCATTTTGTCTTCGGTTAAATATCATTAGATTATCGGGTTTTTCTCCTTTCTAGACTTTATTGACCTATTTACCAGACCGCATGTTTTCAAGAGTTAGGTAAGTAAGCGTTGATAAGCGTGGCCGACGATGGGGTAAGCAAAAAATGTAAGCATTTTTGCTAAAGTGCATCGTAAAGTACGTGCATGTATATTTAAATGTGTTCCGCCATTAGTGCGGATACGTACGTCAATATTCCCAAAAAGTTCAGTCTTCTCTAAACTCATTAATAATTATAAATATCTAATCAAATCTAACTAGTCTGTATTGTCCCACTGCCCTGTGATATTATATTAAAAACGTAACGTAATAAAGTTACAATTTTCGCGAGTGTACGGTCAATAAATACTTTGCTCTCGCACCCCAGATTAATTTCAATATAATTACAAATGAATATGCATGAATGTCAAAACAATAGGATTTTTAAAGATCCTACCTAGTACGTGTTACTGCAGTTTCTGGTAACCTCTTTTTTTATCGCGTCGTCTTTTGTTTCCACCATCTATTTAGATAACAAGTCAAGCAAACAAACAATGCTCCCCTCATAACTTGCAACCTGCAGAATGAGGACCATATTATTATTTCAATCCTTGTTCAGGAAGTAAAATAGAATACATTTTACACAGAGTCAGCAGTATGAAACAGGAGATTTAAACAGCAGGTGTTACAGTATTTTATGTAAAATATTAAAATGGAACCGCGTCTGCTGGAAAGTTACAAATTAGAGACTCAAATGACCTTTGCCGTTTAGAGTTTATGGTCAGGCTTCATTTAATATGTTAGCTGAGCTACAGCATGCAGCTTAAAATATCTTCATTGTTATTTGACCTTTTACGGCGTGAACTGTGAGGAAAAGGTATAAGTAAATATGTGTTTCTTTTAGGGCTATTTTTAGTATACCTAATTATAATAGCAAAGGGCAGTGGGACAATACATACTAGTTAGATTAGATTAGATATTTATAACTGTAAGTTAATGAGACTTTGATTTTTTTGGGAATATTGACGTTGGTATGTGCATTAAATGGCGGAGCAGATTTAAATATACATGCACGTTCGCCTAGCCAGAGGAATATATCCTACTTAGGTGCACAATATCCTCTGGTCATCTCAGAAAGTCTTGATATATTATATTTAAACAGCATACAATTGTCTTTTAGGTATGTAGGATAGACTAAGTGAAATCTCAATATGTCGTTCTCTTTTTATGGGTTAAATGCTTTAGGAAGTCAATGGACAAGGAATAAACATGATTTACTGTAATTTTATGTTCAAGTAGCATAAGTTATGTTACCAAGTAAATTAACATTACACTGAACTGTACTTCTCTAGTACTATTGATCTGAAATAAATCTGTGTTGCGAAGTTTTAAGAGCCCTTAAGTTTACTTAGTTCTTTTAGAACAAATAAATAAAAGTTAGTTGCCTCAAACTTTAAAAGAGCTGATTTTTGGATTTTTATGGACGTGTTTTGATGCAATATTAGATACAAACTTAAATGTATGACTAGTTAAGGCAGTGTTTGGTTTGCTATCTATTACGGACTCTTATTGGTTAAACTAACACTTGTAACTTTGTTAATATAAAAGCACGATATTTTATTGTAAAACCTTAATTTTTTTCAAGGATTCAGACATTACTGAAGTCCTACCATAATAATAATAGTATATCAATATATTGATTGAAAAAAAAAATGGCAAGAAAACTAGAGTTTTCTTGCCATTTTTTGTTGGCTTCTTAGTTGATAATGTTTTTAGAAATGTTAACTAAATCTACACAATACGTCGTAATAAGCGACAATCCAGCAGGCTAACGCAGTTGGTAAATAGCTACAAGAATGAATCTTCCTAACACGCATCTTATAATACATTTTAGCTCAATGTGCGCACGATAAAATATGTGAACAGGTGCTTTATCATATAGCAAAGCCTCGTGTCACGCGGCGCGCCCGCATGATGTACAGGCTCCTTACGAGCTTACCCTCAGCCCCTGCAGCATCTCCAGGGGAAATTAGACAACGCCATAATAGATTTTTCGAGAACCCTCTTACTTAACAAACTCCCCAACATTTGTCTAAAAACTCTTTTTCAACTCAACAGACAGAGAAGTTCCCACTTTTTATTATTATTTATTTAACGGTGCATTCCCAACCCTTTACGCTTGTTTTGTTAAGCTGCGCGATGAAAACTTAACGCAATTTGTTACTCCACAATAATTAGCGAATTACACGAGGCTATTTTGTGAGTCGTCCCTAATCAAAGGAGAGCTACTAAAGAGAATAACTTATTCGATTTATCCGCTAATAGACCTACATAGGAATAAACAAACAAGATTAAGTTGGAGTAAGCGGGCTTTATAAATTTATGGAGTGAATCCCTTAATTCCCGAAACTGATGTTAGAATTTTAAGTTGGCCGTCCTGGAAGATTGCGCGGAACTTGCTTAATCCACCGGAGTGCGTAATGTTAGCCAACTTGTCTGGGCCAGCTTGCACCTACTTCAATAGTTTTGTGCATTATAAAGCGTATTACTTGGGAACGGCTTTTATTAGTAAACCTTGCAGTGGATTAAAGGAATGGACACAATACAAACTTTAAGTATTTACCCAATCCCTAATTGTGGCAGAAGTTATATCTTGGTTGTGAAGAGAAATTGGTTTTGGAAATTCTGATACGGATGTTCCTATCACCAAATTATTCGAATTTTGGAATTATGCAGGATAAGGTTGAAAGGAGTGCGAATATTTCAGGAGGTAATCAGGTGCATAGAACTGGACAACTTTTCCTAAGGAACATAGGTCGAAATCTTAAAATTGAAAATCGAATTTTCATACAAAGTGACTCGTCACGTGACTTATGTTTGTATGAGAAGTTGAATTTTATTTTTTAGATTTCGACCTATGTTCCTTGGGGAAATTTGTTTAGTTTTATGTACTTGATAACCTTCTAAAATATCTCCTCCTTTTAAACTTATCCTGTATTGATATTGCCATCCTGATTTATTTTTCAAGTTCTCCGTTCGTATGTCAAATTGGATTCCAAAGTTTTTTTTAAAATAATTTTTCGTAATAAAATAACAACTATTTCTTTGGTTTGTTTTTTATCATAGTTTCAACATTTAGTTACTCTTGAATTTTTTAACAATAGGTTTTGGCAAAAATTGTTTTTGTTTATTTTGAAATATTACATCCGCTAATACTTAATATGTTATTGGAGAATAATTATATCCAGCAAAGATCTATAGATAACATTAATTACATTGAAAACTAACTTCAAACACTTCCGTATTCAAACTGTACTAAAGAGCGATATATCCACGAATTACTTATAAGTACATATTTGTTCGAATTAGCTAAGACTCTCAACTTTAGATAACACACTCTCACGCTTCGTAATGAATAGTTAAACTAATATAACTTATGGAACAAAACTGACATGGTTAACCAGTAACCAATGACCTGCCCTGCTCCCTTCACTACCATAAGGTATATACAATAGAGGGGTTAATACCTTGAAATTAAACAGGTCTTATTATAGTGGTGGTATTCACAGCTCTTTCATATGGATCTCGTAAATCAACGAGTCCTAGTGAAATTAAAATATTTCTACAGATTCGGGCATGTACTTATTGTGTTAATAATTTGAATGGTCGACGGCATCTTGGTATTTAATATAATTAAGATAATAAATTCTAATTCATTTGAAATCATTTCTTGTCGCGGTCACGGTTTTGTTGTAATATATTTCAGTTATAAGAACATTTATAATATGGTTTGTATAGAATTGGAGAGGCAGGTGTAGAACTTACTGGCTTTTATACATATATGCATTGAATAATGATAATATATGCTTTAAAAGAATTGTATAGTTTATGTTCGTGTGTATGCTTATAGGTACTAAAATATGTTCACAAAAATTCAAACGCAAAATAATAGTATATTATTGCTGCGGTCTGTAATGACTGCGTTGCTGGCAGTGCTGAAGATGACCGAAAGCGCAGCGTAGCGTGGCTCCATACCAACACAGCGTGGTCAGCATAGCAGCTCTTGATGGACAACTGCCGCGGTCTGTAATGACTGCGTTGCTGGCAGTGCTGATGATGACCGAAAGCGCAGCGTAGCGTGGCTCCATACCAACACAGCGTGGTCAGCATAGCAGCCCTTGATGGACAACTGCCGCGGTCTGTAATGACTGCGTTGCTGGCAGTGCTGATGATGACCGAAAGCGCAGCGTAGCGTGGCTCCATACCAACACAGCGTGGTCAGCATAGCAGCCCTTGATGGACAACTGCCGCAGCTGTAATGACTGCGTTGCTGACAGTGCTGATGATGACCGAAAGCGCAGCATAGCGCAGCTCCGGGCCAACACAGCGCGGTCAGCATAGCAGCTCTTGATGGACAACTGCCGCGGTCTGTAATGACTGCGTTGCTGGCAGCGCTGATGATAGCCGAAAGCACAAGCTCGAGGCCAACACAGCGCAGTCAACATTGCAGCCCTTGATGCAAAAGCTGGAATAAAGGCCGAGACCGAAGGCTTTTATAACATGGACAGCAAGAGCTGCAATAATGACCAAGTTTGAAGGCCGAGAGCGGAGCTAAGCTAAACTCGAGGCCATCATAGCGCGGTCAGCCACGCAGTCATTGCGGACCAAGGCCTGTATAGTGCTTTACACAAACAATGTGAGTAATTTAAATAAAACTAGCTTGGCATAGTAAGAATTTATTTACAGTAACAATTGTTTAAAGTACAGTTTCTAAAATTCAGGACCGCCTTTCCGTTTATGTTACTTATAGTTTGTGATAATCCTTGTGCGGTGTTTGATTGTTGGATCATTTCTTCATCATTGATTGCCATCTCTCCAGCGGTTGGTGATTCAGATGTGGAAGCTTCTTGGTGAGACGTTGTTGGTTTCAAGTTCACACTTTTGCTAATTAGATTTGTGATCTCACTTTTATTTTCAACTGATTCTTCTATGTATCTTTCGGCCACACTGTCAGATATTTCCATGCATCCGCCAAGCCGTTTGAGTATTATTGGGATGGTCCCAGTATCAGCAAGCAAAGTGGCTGATGATTTCCGGAAACAATGCCCTGTAAATTGCTCTGGATTGGGCAAGTTTAAGTATGTAGCAATCATTTTGGGCATTTGTGCAATTTTGTGCTTTCCACTTGTTTTGTGCATTTACAGTTTCTATAAATAATTGAGAAAAAAATCTGTTTATCAATACGTAAGCGGGACGAAGTGCTTGATATTTTTGTACAACTGCAAATTTATTTATTTGGTACACCAACAGCAATACATACAATGAATTAATAATAAAACAAGACAAAGTAAATGTGCCGGTATGTATGCCTATTACAGGTATACGCAGCATTCACAATAAAGACAACGACGTAATTGTATGAGAAAACATAATATAAAAATACAGGAAAAAAAAAATAAAATTAGAATACAAAATAAAGGTTCGATCTATCTTGATTTTAGTGTCACGAAGAGTAATTATCATGACATTGTTGTGAGTTTCTATATCAATTACTGTGATATTTGTAATTTCGATACATCTACATGCACCGTAAATGCCGAAAATAAGAACCACCTGCAAATAAAACATTTGTAGGCATCTATTAGGATCAACCAACTGATTTTTTTAGAGGTAAAGAATGCACTCAAGTTATAGACGTTTACTTTCACCGCCAAGTACTCAGAGTCGGGGTCTTATAAACTTTTCTACATTTTGTCCTGTCAAGACTTTTGATTTTTAGGGTTCCGTAGTCAACAAGGAGCCCTTGTAGTCTCGCCTTGTCCGTTTGTCTGTCTGTCTGCGGCTTAGCTCGGAGACTCTTAGTACTAGAAAGATGTTATTTGGCACAGATACATAATATGTAATTACGCCGACAAAGTGGTAAAATAAAATCTTGAAAAAAAAATTTAAGGATGCTTCCCCTACAAGTAAATTGGGGATGACTTTTTGTCGTCTATCCCACGATGATGTACCCGTCAACGATACCTCGTTAGATAGGCGGTTTAAAAATATTGTGGGTATGTGAAAAACATTTTGCGATTCAGGGATCCGTTTCCGATATATTAAGCTTTAAAGTGAACATTTTTGTTAGAGTCAAGCGTCCTCCTCCCCGCCTGCTGTTTTTGGATATGTGAAAAAATCACGACAGTAGTATATATAACGAAGTTATAATGTAAACTGTCACAACTAAGTAGGCTTTACAAGTTAACGAGTAATAGACGGCCAACTTACATTTGCAGTTGGAATGTATGAGAGAACATGTGTTTCAACTAAAGTGTTAAGTTTGTTCTGGGGATAAATGTATTCCAACTACGGAACCCTTCATTGTGCATGGTCCGACACGCGCTTGGCCATTTTTTTCCGCTTATGTTCATCTGACTGTCTTTTCAGCATACCCGTCAGGTTGTGATAATCTTTTATCCTCAAATTGTGTTCAGCATGGAGTAAGTATTCCAGAGAGATGAGGGCTTCATTTTCTTTGAAAGGTCGTTAAAATAAGCTAGAAAAACGTTTTCCGATAAAGACTTTCTTTGACTTTCTGTCAATTTTCCATTGCGCAAACTTTTCGTAGGAAAATTTGTATTTTTCCTTAGACTTCGGTGGCAATAAATTTTCAATTACTAATTTTGTTTCCTTTTGATGTCCGGCTGTGTTAAACAGATTGTCTTGGAGGATTCGTTGCTTGGAGAGTAAATTTTTTCAATTTTATTTTAAATATCACGAAAATTGATGGAAAACAGTATGCAAAAAAAATTTCACCGCGCCGCGCTTTGGTTTCTTCCCCGTGCTTTTGTTTTTTTTTTTAAAATTAAGCAATGATGATTGTACTGCCTGTACCAAGCCAAATTCTGAATAAAATCTTTTCGTATCTGACTATTTTTTAAACAAAACTCGACAATAATTGATTTTCAAAGGAAATGCTAGTAGCTAAAACTCATCAGCAATGAAATTCCATACAATTTTGCTGGTGCCTATTCAAGTACCGTGGAAAGGTCAACTTTGCTCAAAGAAGGTTGACGAAATAATGACCACATTATTACAAGCATTTTTGGGTAAATATTTTAATTAAACATCTGATTGCAATAAACTCAGTAGTCTGTATATTATACACGGGATAAATCTTTTGTATAAATTCAAGATCGTAAAACATCCCACACCATAGTTTACAAAAGCAACGCCATGCGGCAGCCGGCGCGTGTGCTTCTTGCTACTTGCTACGCCGCTGTGCTACGCGGAGCTACGGCGTAGCACGCTCCGTGCTACGACCGCCCAGTTTTGCTACGCATTCGAAACGGAGCAGAAATTGCCAACTTTATTTATTATAATCTATACTTTTTCTACAACGGATTTTAGTTTATGATAATAATACACTGCTACTTATAAGTTAATTTTGTTGCAGTTTTTAATTTTCTTAAACTGTCTTCCTTACTGTGCTACTAAATATAGTTTTTCTTTATTTCACACTACGTCAAGGCCGAATTAAATTACATTTAAGATAACATAATCTATAATCTACTGAAGCGTAAATAATCTAGCAGAGAAACCTTTAAACGAAGGTGACCCATCATCTAAAGTTCCTAAGTCATTAAGGATAGATTACCAGATAAGAACATACCCACTTAGTAAGTCTAAGTAGAAGATAATTCGAGTTACCCACACCCACTCGTATTACAGCACGTTCGCACACATAAAGTTGTGCTGAAACTCAAACCGGAAGTCGAGCCCACATCAATCTGACGCTAATGTGTTGGCATATGTAACTTGTAGTAGGATACAATGTTGGTATACCCAAAAATATGTCGAGGATTATAGAAAATTACGCATGAGATCAAAATGGTCAGGGCTTCAGAAAAAAACTTTACATTGTTTGATCAAAAACTTAAGATATTCATGACACTGAACAGAAAACAGTTTGTAAAGTCTGAAACGCCCTCCCGCTCCGCCCAGAGCAGGAGAAGTCATTTGATGATTTCCCATCTAAAAAAAAAAAAGTTTGTTCCAGTCTGCCATGTTCCGTTTAAGGGATTCCTCTCTAACACTTACTTGGTTGAAGTAATGCAGATCAATAATACTAAGTAAATAAACATCATTCCTTCGGTCATCATTAGTGTACACTTGAACAGTATTGTCGAGCAATCACCTAAATCTATTGTTACCGAAAGAGGTAAAAGCTTTCTGGTCTATGCATCTTGGCAATATTGTATCATGCATATAAAAACATCCTACAAAAACATCTGTACACTAACAACACACAAACCATCATAGGATTATCCCCTTCAATATAACGTAATGAAAGTTCAGTTATTATTGCAATAACATTTTGTTTTAACCGGATAACCGAGTAACCGCCACTCGACGATACCCGCTGCAAGAAGATTATCTTGGCTTTACCGGAACAATTCCGTCGACCGATAGATAAGGCTACAATCGATTAAATTCATTTGTACATTGTACATATGTTGGAGGTAATTTATTTTGTGGTTAAGCTTTTTGCTGGAGGTTTTATGTTGAATATCATCGATATTAGTTGCTATACGACGTCAACTGCGACGTTGGTCTAGTAACCGCTAGCGCTACTGCTGAGCATGAGGTCTTGGGTTTGATTCTCAGGTCGGGCAGTGTTATTATGTTTTTATATCTAAAATTTTTCAGTAGCAGTCCGGAGTCTGGATTTGTGTCCGGTTGACGACAATAAGCTCGCCCCCTATAACATGGGACTTAAACATAACTGGCGAAAGGTGGGTCTACTATAGGTACACCTCTGCCAAACCCTTAGGGGAAACAAGGCGTGATGTTTATTAATCGCTATAAAGAGTCGCTATCATATATAGAATAGACTTCAACATCACATACCTACTGTCTGTTTATTTATTTTCTGTTGTAATCAATTACCATATCAGATCCTCGTAATAGGAACATTCCAGAACTTAATTGTCCTTGGTTGTAAAGGACAACCAGACCAACAAACTGGTTGCTGAAGAATGTGTCAATAGGTACCCAATCGAATTAAGTTCTTTTCCTTATTTAACTAGATTTAAAATTACATTTATATAAGCTAAAAAGGTCCACTCCCTCTCATCGAGAGGAAGCCTGTGTCCCAGCAGTGGGAACATTATGGGCTGATTATGCTAAGCTAAATCTGTACTGTATTTGGTCAGCGAAGAAGAGCTTAATTATTATTTCCTTTATTACAATAAATACAGATAAATTATATTTTTAAATATTAGAATGTAAAGATTATAAAAACATTTAAAAATATAAAAAAATAGTAGCCCAGCGGTATTGGGAACAGGGTCCAAGCTACCGGCGGTCAGGGCTCCAGAGAGAGGAACCTCCTTACAATGCGAGCTGTGTCCAGAAGTACCGCTTTCTGAATCAAGCCCTTAATCCAGCTGCCCAACGAGAGCCTCCTTAGGTGTTGGTCGAGGCTCTTGTAATTAAGCCACTGGCTGATACGACTATCGGCACAATGACTGCTGTATCTACACCCCACATGTCAACAACCTCGGGAGTAATAATTATTATTATTAGAACTTGTTTACATTAAACTCAATGTCATGTGTCATCTGTTAAAAAACTTTCAGTAGATTTTTTGTAATCCACGGCTTCCAAAAATTTTTAGTTGACTGTCGTTAACAAGGTTTGCAACCCAAGAGTCATCACGCATGAGTTACCGTGGCCCCGGCACAGACAACAGAAGGAACACGGGTGGGTTTTAGTCAGTAAAAGTCTGACACGCCCTCCCGCTCCGCCCAGAGCGGGAGAAGCCATTTGATGATTCCACAAAAAAAAAAAGAGTCATCATGCTCCAATTCTTCTTGGTTTAAATACATTATTACTATCATACTACAACCATGTGACCCATTACTTAGGTAAATGTACACACAATATAAAAGATGAAAGAGTTTCAAGAAAACTTGAAAGCTGTGCTTGAATATCTACATCGCCACAATGGAACGCGTCACACTGACGTCACGCAAAATCCTGCATCGCGCAATCATAGTTTACCGCGCGACTAGCATATATACAACATCCCGACATCAACCGTCGGGCAGTAGCCCACCAGACACAACACCCGTCTGGTCGGAGGATCCTCCCTTTTCTATGGAGGGTGAGTGAACTTTACACCCTGTTCCTCATGCCTCTATAAAACTATCTGTCTCGAAAAGTTACTTAATCACTTGCTTATGAGTTTTTCCCATAAAGAATAACTAAGCCAACATCAATTACCGAATGTTAACAGACATACTCGTATATTACCTAATATAATTATTGTCTACAATGGACCGGAATCCGCGGAATCCTAATAGGTTGATGGGATTATATGAAACACATTATTCGATTTAGATTTAAATTACCGTTGCACGGTAATGCATGGTATTTGATTAGATTTATATTAATGCTTAGGAAGCTTAATTGAATATACCAGATATGGTCGTGCAGTTAAAATATTTTATGTCTCAGTGGTTTAATCTAACGAATTGTTTGTATTGCTAATGTGGTTTGTTTTGAATTTATTGTTGTAATAGATTTTATGTAACTCTGTAAGTGTTTGTTTTGTTTTTAGTTTAGAGATTAATATAGCTTAGTGATGGTGAAGTTAGAAGTGTTATTTTTTTTTGTGATAAAGTAAGGAATTTTACTGTTATGTATTTTTAGTTCATAAATCAAAGTTTACTTACTTTCTATTTGTGTTCTAAGGTTAAACGAGTTATCGTTTTTAGACAACCAAACACAGTCAACTTGTTATTTTTCGAACATGCATGTTTTTATATAGATCCAGTTAACAAGTATATAGTCTAATTACGGCGTCGTTGGTCTAGTGGTCGCAAGCGCTACTGCTAAGCATGAGGTCCTGGGTTCGATTCCCGGGTCAGGCAAAGTGTTATTTGGTTTTTCTATCTGAAATTTCTCAGTAGTAGCGCGGAGTCTGGATTTGGGCCCTGTTGACGGCAATAGGCTCGCCCCCTATTACATGGGACTTCAACATAACTGGCGAAATGTGGGTATATCCAAATGTCCTTTCTTTGGTATTGTTCGTCGAATCGTTGAGCTCCTTAACTTTTAAGTTGAGCTGTACGATTACTGACAGATGCTTGCACTGACTGGACAGGTCCACTCAATCTGTGTGGTTCTTTCCTCAAAAGACCATTTCAGACACCAACCTACATGGTCTTCACATGATCTAACCAAGATTATGTCTGGACTTTAAAAGAGACTGTGACCTCTGAGTTTGTTTCGGCCTTTCTTCTCAGAGTAGTCAGATAGGAAACGCCAGCCTCATCTAGTTAAAAAAAAAAATGTTTGACATGTAAAAGTGTTTGTATAAACCTACTTACAGAAATAAAATCATTTATCATTTATACTATAGGTACACTTCTGCCCAACTCTTCGGGGAATCAAGGCGTGATGTTATGTAATCTAATTACAAGAGCGAATTATTCGATAATACTGTACCGGTTTCTCATTAATACCCTTCTCAAATTTCAAGTCATCATCATAGATCATCAGCAACAAAACCCAACACTCCGCAAACTAAGGTAACTACAGCACTCACCTTAATCCCGACAAGCGTAGTGTAGGGTAATTGCCAACTTATGTCGCCGAACCGATCGCTTTCATTATCCGCCCGGCCCACCCGGGTGTGAAGATTATTTCGGCTGCCAAATGCAGAATATATTCGTTTTAATACAGCACTGCCGACCGACAATGCGATACGCGAAATCAGATTACTTTATTGAACAGGAACAGATCATGAATGAAATTGATAAAATCGTCTGCGGTGCGAATCGTACGATTTATATGAGTTTTGCAACGATATTCCGTATGGAGGAATGTTAGATTGATATTTTAGACAGCGCTGTTTTGTTGTCTGTTTGGTTGGATGATTTCGTTGTGGTATCCATTATTGATATTAGTTTATTGGTGGGGTTTAAGTTGATGAGGTGTTGAGATATTAACTCGTATGTATAGTGCATCTATTATTGTAGGGAAATATTTGATATTTCTGCATTAGTCTAACATTTCTAGTAAAGTAAAGTTGCAAACATTGATGTCTTATATTGCTCTTATGTTATTCCCATTTGCAGACATTCAGATTGCTTCATTTTTATTTTATTATTCAAATCTATTCTTGCTTTTTCAATTACCTGCAGCAAGGTAACTATGTACAATAAGCCCCCTTTGATACATTGTCATCATATTCTATCACAGCTCTGCTTATTCACGTCATAGAAAACTCGCACGATATATTTCTACAGCTTCCGACATTTTCAGCGGCGACACGGAACCTATTGAAATTGAATCTAATAGTCGGCTACCCCATCCCAATTTTGTATAGAATTTCTTAATAATTGGAAGTCTGACCTCTGTATCCAATTTAATTCCCCTCGTTACGTACTCGAATAATACTGAAAGTAATTGCGCGTACTCAATCCGAGGTTTTCGATAAACCACTTAAGTTAACATTGCACAAATTGTATATGGCATCACAATGCTTCAACAGATTGGTCCATTTTCGTTGGGCGGAGGTAAATTGGTAGAAAGAGGTCGGTTGCTTTCTAAATAGAGTCACGTAACGTATAAGAAGGTTCTGTATTACAGGCAAAGGTGACTCTGTTAACAGGCGTGGGCTGGCTGGAATAAAAGGCCAGTCGGCTGAACGAATGAACGAAATTGCCTTTACGAACGGAAACACATGTCTTGAAACTGAATTTCAATTTCAACTTATGAGATTTTCTTTTTTCTTTTGGTTTATGTGAGTGCGTTGTGTAGTTTTAGTTTTTCGTCACTTTTTAATTTTGGAGAGTTTTTTTTTATTTTTGTGTTTATTTGAGATGGGTTTGCTCTTGACTCTAGGTGACAGAGTCAAAGTCGACGACGGAGTGGGCTTACACAGAAGAAGCCTGTTCACTATCACTCTGAAGAGATCGGGGTTGTATGCGTTCGGAAACACAGACGCATGTAGAGAGTTCCACTCCTTTGCTGTGCACATTACAACGAGTCGCGATTTTGACTCGTTAGCTCTACAGATCAATCTATCTGTCTATAGAATCTATACAAATTATAACTAAGTTTTTTCTGTTTTTCAAAAATATATAAAATAATATATATACCTTGACCTTGGTTAAGACCAGGGACAAATATATTTATTTTCTTTCTTTCAAATTTAACTTGAAAGGCATATCGATAACTGTAAGAGACCGACAATCTTAAAAAGGTGGCTGGGACAGACTGGATACGGAAGGCGGAGGACAGGGTGTTGTGGCGCAGTCTAGGAGAGGCCAATGTCCAGCAGTAGACTGCGATAGGCCGCGTTGATTGATTGATTGAATCTCCCTGACTCATATGTGATCATGATACAAGAAGTAAGCTAGTATGTTTATGCATACGATATTGCTGTGAGTCAACGATACGACGTGTGGTTTAGGTCTATACTATGTCACTCTGTTAATTTCTATCTAATTGTTCTTAAGACGGTTATAATACTGCTGTTGGCCGGTATCGACACTGGAAATATGTTATTGTGAGAATATGAGCCTGTAATTACACCAGACCAAATTTCTTTGTTTTACAGATCAATTAACGTGTCTTGTTTTGTTTTGTTGTCCTAAAGAGTGTTAATATCTACCTAGGCAATATCGCTCCTTTCACCCTATTAGTAATTATCACAATAAATAGCCTGACTCATTATTCATCATGAGCTTACCAATATGGGGGCCTACTCCGAAGCATAAATCCGAAGTATCGGCCGAATGTTCGGGAGTTTTCTACTAGACTTCATTCTATTTCGTTCGGTCGGTTCGGATCCGACCGAACTTCATTTTGACAGATTTATGCTTCAGAGTAGGCCCCTAGTGCCGCAGTAAATATTCACCGCACTTTTTTTTTTTTTTTTTTTGTGGATGGGAAATCATCAAATGACTTCTCCCGCTCTGGGCGGAGCGGGAGGGCGTGTCAGACTTTTACTGACTAAAACCCACCCGTGTTCCTTCTGTTGCCTGTGCCGGGGCCACGGTAACTCTTTCGAACATCCCGCAACCCTAGCTGGCATCGGCCCTAGCGGACCCCGTCAATAGTGCTGACATCTCTTTGAGGCGCGCGTGAAACACGACGCGCCGTCGACTCGGGCCTGGTCCTTACCGGACGGCGAGCTACCCATTGCTCGCCGTCCGCAAGCCCGCGCCTACGGTGGCCGGGAATCGGCTGCCAATTCCCGACGCCCAGGGCGTCTCCTGCGGCGACTAGGGGCGTGAGGGTGCAAAGCTTGCCTCTCCCTCACGCGTCCCACCTCCTCCTTCACGAGCATTACTGCTTCGCAGAAGGAGGTAATGGCTTCCCATGCACTCTCGCTCCGTACCATGGCCTGGACCAGGGCCGGATGCGAGAGATCGCCGCCGCCGATCGCTTCCGCGAGGACACGGCGGTGCTCCGCCCAAGCCGGGCAGACCTCCACCGTATGCTCCACCGTGTCCTCCGGGCGATCCACACAGTGGTGACACCCGGGCGTTTCCTCCCGCCTTATCCGGAATAGGTACCTCCCGAAGCACCCGTGTCCGGTGAGGACCTGCGTCAGGCGGAAGGTGAGGACGCCGTGGCTCCTCTCCAGCCACTCCTCAATATTCACCGCACTTAGTATACAGATAAATTACTGCTTTTAATTTAAAGGACAGGGCATCCAGCTCATTTGGCTGTTACGGAGGTCTGTCGCTCCATATAACAAAATACTGGTAGTCAGCTGCATCTGGTTAGACTGGAAGCTGTCCCGGAAATAGTTAAGGCTAGGCAGATGATGATGATAATCTGGCTGCTCAAAGCTTTATTCATAATCCCTAAAGTTAATTTTTCCAATTTCCGTGTCTAATAAAAACTTAGCATCTTCTTTATCTCAAACCATAAGCTGCACTTCAAAACAATATTAGACCAGCTTTAAATATTGAAATAATATACAAGAAAAGCCAACACACATTTATTAGTGAGAGGACGCTTATCGTCTAGAACAACAACGTTACCCTTACATATTTATTTTATATATTTATTCAGTATTACCACGATTCGTAACACCTGTTAGCTAGTGTTCGCTAGAACAAGGTCGTTCTGAGGAATATTGGATGTAGGTATTATTTTTTTGGATAAGTAATATGAATTCAGGTGTTCTTGTTATTAGTTTGGGTGATTATTGAATATTAGCAATTCCCGCGCGACTTCGTACTTCCCCTAATTTTTTTAAAACCCAATCCAGAAAATAGTTTTTCTTTCAAAACCCTGATACACGTTATTTTTTATTTTCGGTCTTAAGTATAAATACTGAGTTTCAAGTTAATCGGACCGTGCGTTAAAATTGTTCCATACAAACTTTGTTACTCCCCAATCCCCCTTTATCCTAGTTTAGAAAAAAAAAAAAGAAAAACTTTATAATTTACTAAGATAAGTATTCGTGTCAAGTTTCAAGTTTATTAACTGTAGGAATAAGTCAAACTCAAACTCAAAGCATTTATTTCAAATAAACCAATTACAAGCACTTTTGAATGTCTAGGGGTCAGTCAGTCAGAAAGATGAAGCTAGTTGCCCATTCCAAAGCGTAGTAGGTTCCTATGGAGAAGAACGGGTATGAAACTCCACAGACACTCATTTAAATCAAAATATTGTTACAAAATATTGGTTACATCATTCATGTTGAAATTATATAACTATGTGAGAACAATGCAGAAAGACGCGCATGTTAAAAGCGTCCGTATTAAAAAGAAAAAAGAAAACTAAAAACGATTCAACAATTAAAATAAGGCGTGGCAGCTAAGAGATGACCAGTCCCTACTGACGGCGCCCGTTACCGAACATGACGCATGTATCGTCACCATTCAGCTCAACCATTTTGAAGGGAACTAAATGATCCAACACACACGCCACCACCAGAGAGACATTTCATACAAAAAGATTTTTCATACAACCAAAATCCCCGCTGTTCACTCCCTTAAAAGTCAAATTTCCAGAAATGTCTTCTCAGTGCTCCCCTACGTTATAAAAGAGAGCCGTGTGCAAAATTTCAGGTTTCTAGTCTCAGTAGTTTCGGCTCTGCGTTGATGAATCAGTCAGGACAAATCAGTTATATGTACTATCAAGGAAACTTACATCTTACCACTTTGAAAACAAAATCCCGAGCACACGATGACCACATCTGTTAGCAAGAGTTACTATAGCGGCCGAGTGCTACAAGCAAGAATAATCCTTACGGTGTGTAGATGTTCGTTTCACCCATGGTACATATAGAAGATAGAGTAGTTGTAGGTGAGAGAGGAATGGTTAATATGACCATGACCAATACCATAGCACGCTGTTCTTTCCCGTCGGTTATTAAAAAAAATTGCTAGAACATTGAAAATGTATAGAACAGCAATTTTTTTAGCACTTTCGAAGGAAACGGCAGATTTAACAAAAAAAAAAAATAACGACGAAATATTTCAACACAGTGGGTCCAGAATTGGGCACGCCATAATTGCGGCGATAAGTCCCTTCATTGAGGAGTGGCTGGAAAGGCACCACGGCGTCCTCACCTTCCGCCCGACGCAGGTCCTCACCGGACACGAGTGCTTCGGGAGGTGCCTGTGCCGGATAAGACGGGAGGAAACGCTCGGGTGTCATTGTGTGGATCGCCCGGAGGACACGTTGGAGCTTACGGTGGAGGTCTACCCGGCATGGGCGGAGCAATGTGTGTCCTCGCGGAAGCGATCGGCGGCGGCAATCTCTCACGACCGGCCCTGGTCCAGGCCATGGTACGGAGCGAGAGTACATGGGATGGCATCACCCCCTTCTGCGAAGCAGTAATGCTCGCGAAGGAGGAGGCAGAACGCGTGAAGGAGAGGCAATCTTTGTGCCCTCACGCCCCTAGTCGCCGCAGGAGACGACCTGGGCGGGATTTGATAGCCGATTTCCGGCCACCGTAGGCGCGGGCTTGCGAACGGCGAGCAATGGGTAGCTCGCCGTCGGGTAAGGACTAGGCCCGGGTCAACGGCGCGTTGTGTTCCACGCGCGGCTCAAAGAGATGTCAGCACTAATTGACGGGGTCCGCTTGGGCCAATGCCAGCTAGGGCCGCGGGATGTTCGAAAGAGTTACCGTTGCCCCGGCACAGGCAACTGAAGGAACACGGGTGGGTTTTAGTCAGCAAAAGTCTGACACGCCCTGCCACTCCGCCTGGAGCGGGAGAACTCATTTGATGATTTCCCACCCCAAAAAAAAGGGGGGTCCAGAATTATGTACTGAATACTGTAGAATTATGTAATGGAGTCCCATAGGGACAGGCTGTGCGTCGATGTCCCTGCCACCCTGTATGTTATTAAACTTCCAGTAAGTACTAAGCCAGGATGATAAATATGTGATTATCTATACGATAAACCACCCTCTCAAGTAATCTCCATTCTCTATCAAGTAGTAATTTGATTGTTGTTAATTGTCATTTCTCCTTACCCTCCCATTAGACTGCCCATTGTGGCACCCCTTGTAAAATTTCTACTTGTACCTAAATCTGTAATATTTATGGTGCACATAATAAAGAGTATTCTATCTATCTATCTTTTTCACAAGATTGTGTAATACTTACGACTCCTTAACATATACTTACGAACACTCAAAGCCATAGTGCAAAATCCAGTGTCCGTGTGCACCAAGAAGATCTCTCGTTGAAGATGATCGTTTCGACTCCGCAGCTTCAGGCCCGAAAGATGTTAATGTGAGTCTTAGAGTTGCTTTGTTTCAGTTGTACTTTTTAGTTCTTAGTGTGTATTTATTTTATGAGCTTTGATTGTTTGTTTGCTGTTTAATATAGTGTGATGCTTCACTGCTGCATCCTGTCTTTTAAATGTCAGATTATGAAGTTATTTTTTATATTCACAGATTATCAAATAAGTTGAGATAAGGGCAGCAGACTGATGAGTTTATCAAATGACTGATGTAACGATGTATCTTTCTGCACCAATAAACTACCATAAAACATAGTGTGTAAAGGTGGGCATTCACGGTCAGTCCATCGCGCCAAATGGCGTGATGTACATCAAAAACTTGCTCGTCAATGTTAAAATCCGTTGGCGTGATGTAAAACTCTGGATGTCCAATCGCTCCATTTGACTTTAGTCGTTTGGAGCCACCCCAAATGGCGCGAAATTCACGATAGTGAATGCCCACCTTAATGTAGCATCATATAAATATTCAGTAAAGGCTTACATTTGCTGAATATTTCATGATTGCTTATTTAATTAATTAAAATATGCATAGTGGGATTGGGTGGGTTTAGATTATTAACAGAGTAAATAAAACAACTGGTTATTGTTTGAACAATGTCCATATTATATTTATTACCACATACACACGGCACGATGTGAACCTTGTCTTAAATCATTGTATTATATAAGGTATATGTACATTGCACAATGTGTATACATACATCGCCATACACGCGCGCCCCGAAAGGCTGTATGATTATATATCTCATAGTATTATGATGTACGTTATATAATGTAATATTCCAATAAGAAAGTGCATTGGTGCACGAAATCGGGGCGGCGGACATACCCACCGCTTTTTACAAAACGTTTTGATATTATCATTATTTTAATAAAGAGATGCCGTAAAAACTAATTTTATTCATCATTACGATTTATATCCATATTGTATACAGATTCATGTAACATATTATACACGAAGAAATGACGAAAATAATGCGCCGACGCCGCGACGGGACAGTCGCGGATCGTTCGCCTATCGTTACTCCTTTCTCTAATATTTTAAATGTACATGACACCAAATTCGAACGTATATAAATCCAAATTTATTTTAATGTAAAATCTTAGGTAATTGATTTTTATTGCTATAGAAAATCAGTCAGCACGCGAAGCACGCAATCGAGAAGTAACCGCGAGAACGAAACCAAGCGGGCGGCATTGCGCGGGGGTGGGGGGCCGGGAGCGGGACGGGGTGCGCGGGCGCGGGCCCGGTCGGCGACCGTCGCCGCTCGGCTCGGGTCGGGAGGGTTCGTGCGGAGCCAGTGCGCCTCCGGTTCTACGCGAATTAGTATACCTTTGGTCCAAGAAACTCTTAGTTGGCCATCGCCGAATATGCAAAGCTACTTGATCTATGGCCGCCGCGGCGACTCTACGAACTTTACCAGTCTGTCATTATTAGATTAAAATTAATTATTATCTTTAATATAAAGTAGATCGAGTGTAAATAAACGTAGAATGTTATACAAAATATAATAAATTATCTTTTTAATTTTTATTACATAAATATTATAAATACGATAAGTCGCAATATTAGGATCACATAATGAATTTTTAAAATAAATTTGAGATCTCGCTTATTATTACGTAGTATTTATTCTGATATAGAACACGTCTAAATGGTGACTGAAGTAACTCAACTATCGCGTATACGAACAAGCGAGAGGGACCGCGCGGCGTTTGCGGTGACCGTTTGTCGACCGCGAGGTGACCGCGAGGTGACCGCAAACGACCGCACTTAGAAGGACTGGCTTCCGAAGTACGGGCCATAATAGCTACCAAATAATTTTAAAGATAATTCAAAATATTGAGTACTAAAAGTATAAGGTTGAAATGAATAACTGTGTAAC
This sequence comes from Fissipunctia ypsillon, assembly GCA_947568875.1. NCBI lineage: Eukaryota > Metazoa > Arthropoda > Insecta > Lepidoptera > Noctuidae > Fissipunctia > Fissipunctia ypsillon. Next base: position 8,524,246 of record OX387654.1, read on the forward strand.
AAAAAAAAATGAACTCGAAATAATAATTAAAATGACAAAAGTGTAATTGAAAAATCAAGGAAAAATCATATTTTTCGTACTTAAATACATAATAAATTGATATGACAGAGCCGGTTCGCAACATGGCCCGCACACAGAAGCCCTAAGGGTGATACTAAAGAAACTCACAAACATTATAACTTAACAACAATAATGAAACTAATATCGTCAGCTAATCCTGATTGCTGAATGAATCTAATATCGACCAGATGGTAATCCAGTGTGTCGCTAGACTTATATTATGACGCATTTTTTAACACTCGACGGGAAAAGCGGTTTGAAAATTCACGTTTTACGTGAAAACTGTGTGACATTCCCGATTTTTTGGCATGTGGTAAATGCAGTTATCGAATTCAATATTTTTCAGTGTCTGCTGTTTTTAGAAAATGGTTTTTTTGTGAGTTTTTTGTCGGAGTAGAAAAATGTGGCATAATATAAGGGTGGCGACACACTTGTCGGCTCGATGGTCAGCGCGGTGGTACACTGCGCTTATGCATCATCTGTCGCATACAATTACACGCCACACTTCGGCGTCTACCTAAACGTCTTTTTACACATGCGGCTAACTATGTATATACAATAATTGTCATTATGTATCGTCTCGATGCTATCGCGGCGAACCGATGGCTTCTCACGAACGCGGCGAAACGAACGTCTCTCACTATATGTTTGTCTGTATGTTTGTACTCGTACTTGCACGGGGACAAGCGGCCGTGTGCGCTTCTCCTACATTAAAAAGGTCGGTAAGAAAATATAATTATAGTGAGGATGTGAGAGTGATTGAGACGGCCGACGGCGGCGAGGTGCGAAGCGCCGCTCCGCCGCCGGCCCGGGCCTAACAATTATAACATCTCATCGTAATAATTAAATATTCTAAGAAAAAATGTCTTAAATACCTATAACACCGTAAATATAAAACAAATAATTACGTTAATTTGTTAGGTATGATATCGATATTCCAACCGTCCTAAAGACTCACACCTTTCGATTTCATTATCAATTTCCTAGCTAACGTTTTAACAACATAATCGCGGTCGCGTCTCCTGCGGTGTGTGCGGCCTCGGCGCGGCCTCGGTGCGGCCTCGGTACGGCCTCGGTACGGCGCCTGCCGCACGTGACGTCATTTCAGCGAACGAATTCGGCACGAACGAACATAAAACGCGAAGCGAGCGCGCCGCTCGGCGACGAACGCACTCCATCTAACACTCCATTATTCAATTAACTACATACTCATAAGTAATAAATTACCTTTAAAAAGAATATTGATTTATTTCGTATCATTTTCAATATTTTTTTTTGTAACAGGAAACATTTATATTTATAACGTATTTATATAATAATAGCTTTAAAAGATCGTTTATTATTATTACCTAAAATTTAATACCTAGATTTATAATATTAATGTTTAATTGATGTAGGTAATGAGTAATAATAATAGTAAATAACGAATGGATGCAACCGAGTGCATGTAAATAGCGAGCGGCGAACGCATGCGCGGTTTGGGCGTCTAGCAGCCGGTCGTAGCGCGGCGCTACGTCGTAGCGTTGCGCTACAGCAACTGCTACGCGCGCAGCCCGCGTAGCTCCCTAACTGCTGAACCTAGACGAAGTGGTCGATAAAAATGTCTCCAGTACCTAACGAATATGATTAATGAATTGACTTCATATTTTAATCTATTACCTCAAACCTGCGCCTTTGGCTGTAATTTTTTAATATCCCTGTCTTTATTTTATTGAAATGTTTGTGTCGTGTAACTATACCGTCTGTACGAAATATTACTGTTATTAATTATTATTTTGATTAAAATTTTAAATACAACTAAGTACTGTGTGACTCCTAGAATCAAGTGGAGCCGCGTATTTATCTCAACAGTGGTCTTAAATTACGGTAAATACAATGTAAGAAACAATGAAATATTTATTACGTAATGCACAAAATTGTTATTTATTATAATTACAATACCTACGTTCAAAGGTACAAGATAGAAACGAATTATCTTAACGCGATGAGAGATATTCTGAAATGTACCGACTTAGCTTTCCAAACGTCCTTATGAATCGTAAATATGATCATATTATCCTTAGGATAAAATTTTATATCATAATACATAATATTAGAAAGTATGTATACGCGTAACTAACGTAGTCTTATACGGAAGTAATCGAGAAACTTGATCGCTACTCAAACAGAACAGCCGTTCAAAGAGGTGATTTTATACAATTCGAATTAGGCGAAAATAATTACATTCATAGGTAAAATATGCGTAATATAATTATAGTAGTATAATAATTATGTTAATATTTGACATTAATATTAAAAATAGATAGAATAAAATATGTGTAGGTGGACGAGCGGGGGAGGCGCGCGGCGGTCGCGTTATTGTCGGCGGCTTGCGCGCGCGCGGCCCCGCCAGCCGCGCATGCGCCGCGTGCGCCCCGGCCTCAGCCCACCCACCGTACGATACAATGCACAAAGAATAACACCTTCCACTACTGAGTCCCGCGCGTCGAGGACCATTTACACCTTACGCTGTAATTCAACTATGAATAATAAAATATTTTAAGATATACCTCCCTGCAATAAAATCGTCTAGATGCACTTTATATAATTATGAAATGTATTTTTTTTTGGAGTTTAAATCGTTTATTACTCTGACAACACATCTACGGTACAGTCGAAAGCGAGAAAAATTTGAAAAAATACCTGTTCAATCGATATACTATCTCTCGTTCACACGACAAAAAGTAGATTATCGTTATTTACAATAGACGGGGTCACAAGACCGGGTCGGTGGGAGGAAAGTGTGTGTGTGTGAGGGGGAGGAAAGAGTGAGAGTGAGGATGAGGAGATATGAGGATGAGGACTGGGATTTGGAGGGGGAGGAAGGTGAAGACGCCGCGGTTGACGGAGTGATGTTGAGAGGAGGTCCGGTGGTGTCCGGGCTCCGTCGGTGGCGCGGGGCTGGAGGTGCGCGGGCGGGCAGTGGGGCGGCAGAGGCGCGGGGACGCGGGGGCCGGGGTGCGGAGGCCGGGGCCGGCGCACGCGGCGCCCGGCGCTCGTGACGCTAGGCGCCGCCACACCGCTCGCCACCTAAGCCAACACAGTATAATATGTTATTGTACGAGAAAATATCACAGAGGCAATTCCGGTAATTTAAAGAACGTTCGCTTTCTGTCAGTCTCTCATCTCAGTCGCAATCTGTCAAAAATTTACCAAAATTTTTGACATCTGTTTGTCGCTGGGATGTGATTGCGACCAGATTTTGACCGTTTTTAATTACGGTAATTGGCCTTCTGATGGTGGTCTTTAAGTTGATCTAAGTTTGAAGAGTTTTAGTCGGGGAAGCGCGCGAATGTACGAGGGCCTCCGACACATGGCAGTGGAAGGAACCGTGGGGTTTTAGTCGGTAAGAGTCTGATATAACCCTCTGTTCTCCCCAGACGAAGGGTATCCATTAGGATTTACCCACAGAAAAAAAGGTTTGAGGAGCTACTATTGAGGAAAGTCTGCTGCTGCATCAAAAATGTTATCTCGCAAGAGTCTGAAGTCTGTTTAGTATGTAACTATTTCTGTAGTCAACCTGCAGAACTTCATAAACCAATGAAATGTTTGGCCTATGGTCTTACGAGACCATTTAAAAAACATTTTGTGTAATTGCTACACAAGTGTTCATTTTCGCGGCGCTATGAACACACGCCGACGTTTTTATTCAGCGTAACGACATTTTAATAGAGTGGAACGCAAAAGCACATTAAAAACAGTGTAATAATACTCACGTAAAATATTTGTGCTATAACACTTTCAATGATAACCGTTGGTAAACGCCGCAGGAATCAGGGGTCCCTGAAATGAGAAAAATAAACAAGAGTCAGTATTAGATAGCAGACGTGTTCAGCCCAAAATTATTGGCATGCAGTGGAGGTTATAATTGAATGGAAGTATGAACCGTTCAGGCGAACATTAACCTCTCCGGGGGCAGATTTAAAGGCAGTAAGTTTGGTGTTTGGAGTCGATAGAGTGGTAGCCGGCTCGGTGGCCAACAAAATAAAAACAGTGAGTGGATGAGTTAGAGCAACGCGCGCGACCGCTCGGCAACGGTAATTACACCGCTTGTTCTCCTTGATTTACGGTTATTGCCCGTGGGGGCATTCCCGTTACCTAATAAGACCGTTTTACACCCGGGAACCACATGCGCCGCCGGTCCGGCCCGCCCGACGGCCGGACCGTTCATTCTCTCATTAGCAACGTATTTGTTTTGCCCCGGCGATTACGGACGATTGAGTTAATATTCCGTTTGATATATGACGCGCCTGAAACGGAAGGGTAGCTCAGTGTAGCGCCGCTAGCGAATGACTCAAATTAAGCCTCGGGTAACAATTAGTTAGCTCGCTCGTGTCCAATACCTGTTCTACATTTAATTACACAGCAGCCCTTGTAGATTGACTGGATCCCGATTATTTGATCAACGGAGGACGGCCACCCGAATTAGTCACTGTTCTAAAACAAAAGCGTACGGGGCACGCTCGTGTACAAGTTCATATGACCGTATAATAAGTTGGCAAAAGCCAGCGTTGTGATAGTGTAAAAATTAAAGCAGCTTTCGAGTACAGTTTGAAAAATGTCTCGAGATAGGACGACGTGAGGAGTTAAGATCTCGGTGGCGGCGCGGCGGTGGGTGCGCCGTGGCTGGCGGGCGTCGACAAGCAATGAAGACTGATGGCGTCTCAGGGAAGCAGTTATGGAGCGCGGTCGCAGTTTTAAAAAGCCATTACCCGCGGCAGTGCACCGCGTAGATTGCGCCGCCTCCGCCCCCCGCTGCGCTCATATTTCGGAACACTTTATAATCGCATCTCTCACGCTTCACTCGCTCGCTAACTTATGGTGATTACGCTTTAAGAGCGACAAGGAAGATCGGTTCCATAATGAGATTGGACCGTCTCGCTAAAATTTTAGAGTGTCGTCGGCTGCTAATTGCGTCTGAGTCTGGAGGCTCGGCGCCCCCTCCCCCCGCCGCGTGCGTCCTCCGCGCCGCTCGGTACCGCACCGCGCCGCGTCGCGCCGACACCGCGCGCACTTAGTGCCTTATCCTGCGATGACTAACTGCTAATGAAATTCTTACACCGGCTAGACACACCGAATTTACTGCTCCCGAGAAATAAGATTGTATAAACACACAGTTATTTTCCTTTTCTGTTACCATGAATAATGTAAAAATGAATTTTAACACCACAGAACGCGAATCAAACGTCCTGAGGAAAACAAAACAGAACAAACATTAATTTCAATGCTGTGACAGTTGAAAGTTCTCGAACAAGGACAATTTTGGGAATTGCCTTCATTTGGGCGTTACTGAAGGCATTTTGAACATGACGTAATAAATGAAAAAAGTTAGAATCAAAAGTTATTAACTTTATCCCATTCATCATGAAATAAAATAAGTATGAGAAACTTTTCTTATATTCTTTCTATAAAATACTTTTTATATCTAGGATTGCCATATAATTTCATTTCTCGGTTCTTGTTTCAGATTCTAATTCTGCTCCTATAAAACGAAAACGAAACAACGACGAAGTTTCATGTAGCCTGTGTCACGAACATGCCATTTCACTTGCCGTGAGTTTCGCAACAGGTGCCTAAGGATTATATCAAGAGTAGGAACATTGCACCCACCTGCGTGTTAATAACATCGTACTGTGATCACCAAATTGTCCGACAAGCGTGACGTCAAAGGCTAGGAAAGCTCTCTGAATCGGGTTACTAGAGATAACGCGATATGCAGCAGAGTTTGGTCCGGTTATCCTGAAATCGTATATTTATGGTTCCACTTACTGGGGTATAATTGAGAGGCGCGCGGCTAACGGCGATCGCCGGGAATCCAGAGGGTTGCGGGCTTGCGGCTTGCACGTAGCCGACGCTATCGGCAGCAGAGCCGTACACGTCGAGCGCCGGTCCCGGCGAGCTCGCGGCCGGGAAGCCCGCCCGACCGCCGGCACCATGCGGCGACGCCGGCGGCCCGAATCCGGCAGCTGCTGCTTGGTAATTGTTCATCACTGGGGACATGACATAGCCTAAATTAAGAGTGTGCTGTGACGTCTTCATCAGCCTAGCTGTCTGCTTGGGTTGGGTTGGACATGTCGAAGGCTTTTCCTGATTTCAGGTTTGGGGATAGCCTTGTAAAAATAGGCCTCTCAATTATCAGGGACGCAGTCCCTGTTGATGCTGCATACTTTATAATAATCTACTTTACTACTACATTTAAATTGCCACAAATAATAATGGTTTCATATCATTCTACCAATCTTCATCAAAAATTCTTCATAATCCTACCATCCGACTTTGATTCAGTGAAATATTTCCCGGATTCACCGAATATGCGATTTTAAGACTAAAAATCGTTTAAGTCAGGCTTGCTCTGGCTGGGCAAAGCTCACTGGCTCGGTGACGGAAGTGAGATAGACAGTGAGCCACGTGTTTATTCAGCCAGCGAAAATGCGAAACATTGTGCCATTCGTACTGGCCTTTTTCGTATCACTGGGCGACGCTTTTCCAATTCCAAGGTGTAATTTTAACTCTGTTATACCAGTGCTCTGGATGGAATTAGACTTTTATTTCTTTTTAGTATTCAAAAAATGAGAAAATCTATTGAAATTGTAAACGCAGTCAACACGTATGGGGTCATATCGTCAATTGGATTTAAAACTAGGTATATCATTTGAAAACGTAGCACCGATTGCCGATACTATACTAGGCAGACGGGAACAAACAACATAGGTACACATAAAGCAGTAATAAAAGCGCTTATTTTCGTAAATAATGTTATGATGACTTGTCACCGGCGAGTGATGAATGATGTTGGTGTCAAGTATGAAGTCAGTGCTGTCAGTATGAAATATATACAGTGGTGTGTCCCGAGGTCTGATGTGTGAGCTCTGTGGAATGATAAAAGTGTGTCCTGTCAGGGATGATGTTAATGGGCCAGGGGGCTTACCATGAACTTGTCACACAGAGACTTAAAGACAGAATGGAGTAACAGTTAATGGTAAAGCCCCGGATTAGTGTACACCCTCAGTGTGTAGTGATGCGCAGAGTGAAGGCATGTCGGCGTCCTCACCTGAGAGCGCCTGCGCCAGTAGCGGTGTGTTGTTGTTCGGTGTCAGTTGGCCGTTGGTCAGGTCAACTGCAAACATACACACGGTTCGCATCCGGTCCACGCACACGAGTGACGCACACACTCGTTAGTGATAGCACACACACACATTCATGACTGAACCATCGAAATTTTTGAAATTCAAAAACTCTCCGCCATCGCGGCAACACCTCATCTTTCCTCAATTTAGCATATTGAACGGTAAAGTGACTATCGATGTAATCCCAACTCAATATTAAAGTTTTCTAGCGCGGATAAAGTTGAAGCGCGTAAATGCATGAATAATTTAACCGTTGGAGACAGATGCGGAGCTGACGAATGAGGACAGAGAAGACTCCACGGGCTTAGATTATGTCGGAACAAAAAAATATCACGTATGTCACGTGCATTCAAATGAAAAAGAGAGCTCGAAGTTTCGCGGGCATAAATCACAGAGGGCGAAAAAACTTTTACAAAATATCCAGTAAATTATCCGACGTGAGTTCTCGGTGGCACGCGGCGGTCTGCTTATTGAATAGGGAAGAGCATTAGCATACGGCGCACGTCGCCGCGTCTTGCGACTTGCGACGCGCACCGCCCGGCCCGGCCGCCGCCCGGCAGCCGACCGGTCGCCGAAGGCCTCCGCACGCAGCCTCACGCGCCTATTTAACCGACGTAAACCGGAGAATAAATAACGATGAGAACCGTAACTGAGTTACACAAACTTCTGCCTCCAGTCGCAATCTCCATGCGTACCTACATGTACCACTCTTACTTAAACATTTCTGCAGACTTAGAATTGAATTTCAGCAAAATCTAACGAAACTTAGCCTGAAGATTCATTATAAACGTAACCCGACATCTCAACAATAACTAGATTAATATTCGTCCCACATTTTTTGCTTGCTCATAGTGTCACCATTTACCCCTATTGGCTTGTACGACAAATTTTATTTTTGTCAGATGCGCGAGTTATGATTTAGTGTGAAAAATGGAGGTCCGCGGTCGCACCAGGTGATTACCGGCCTGCGAGTGACTTTGCGAAAAAAGTACAATATAAGTAATGGAGGATGAATGATAGATGGCGCGCGAGTGCCCACTCCCGCGCGCGCGAGCGCCTGCGCCCGTGAGCGCCCGCCCTACTAAAATGCTGACACATTTTAATAACATTACTTTGGGATGTGAGAGGCTATTTATTTGAGAACCCAGTGTAATAAATAAGAATTCGAGTGTGGGCGCAGACACGTCTCGGGATCATTAATATGTCGATCAGTCTTAGTTCATTCTTTTCCAATTACAGCGAAGCGCTCGACGATCGACTCCTTATACTCATTAATTTAAAGGAGTATGATACCTAATAGCTTTTCTTCGAGAAATACAAAGAATACTGCAGTCAATAAAATATTTCTGATTCATCAGTAAGTTGTAATATAGAAGTGGCATCAGTTAACCTGTAAAAGCGCGGCGGTTTTATTGTTATTAAACGTTGTCTATCGCTTCAAACATACTTCACGGGTGGATACACAGCAAACAAAGTCACAAACGCCCAACTAAGTTGGGTGAGAAGCGTGTTCCTGACCTCAAATAATTTACGACTTAAACAATCCAGTTTACATGCGAACGGCGCGAGACGAGTTATCTACAGCGGTCATATCTGTGTCGGCCGTAGCTCCCAGCTAATAGATAGTTTGTACAGACATGTTAAAGCATCATTGTTCACTGTGTAATTTGTGCGTGTAATAGTTCAAGTTTCTTGACGCTTTGAACGTAACCGAGGAGGTAGACACGAAGACGCGAAAAACAAAGTTTAAAGTTCAAAAAGCTGATGCACGTGTAATTACGAAGTTTTCTTCGTTGATAAACTTTTGGCTATCAAGCTTGGTATTCGAAATCGCTGGCATACTCTTTGTTCGTTACCTAATTGTAAGTTACTTTTTCTAGTTAATATCTTTTTGGTAAAGTGGCTCATCTAAATTATCTTTATGTGGCGTACCTATAAGTCGGCGGTAGAGTGTCTCACCTTGCGGGTTGCGGGACGTGGGGGGGGGGGGGCACACATTCATCTATAAATTCAGAGGCCGTCTGGTGAGAGCTATTCGAACTTTCATAATTGCGAAGTTCGGGCAAACTTAATAATTCTTCTTCAGAAGTAGGATGACGGCCGAACGAAATATTCACGGAGCGTACAACCAAAGTAACACCCACCCTTGGATCCACTATATTACGCGGGACTTTTTATGTGTTAGGTACAATGTCCCCGGCTTCGAAAATCAGCTCTGAATTTTAAGGTAGAAGCAAGTATTTTATTAGCTTTACTCATGGAAGTAATAACAAAGAAATGGAAAAGTTAGAATCAATATTCTTTTGTGTGGATATTAAAGCTTTTCCATATTTCGTTTTTGTTCTGTAATTGGTCTAGTATTTATGGAGGTACACAGATTTCAGGAGCAATATCACGTTTCTATTACATATTCCCTGTAAATTTAGAGGTCTGGGTCTTGTACAGGAACTTCTAGAACAAGAGTCAGGGCTACACAGAAGAGTTACCGTGGCCTCGGCACAGGCAACTGAAGGAACACGGGTGGGTTTTAGTCAGTAAAAGACTGGCACGCCCTCCCGCTCCGCCCAGAATAGGAGAAGTCATTTGATAATTTCCCATCCAAAAAAAAGGGCTATGTAGATGTTTGTGTCTTGAAGTGAAAATAAATAAGTAATATTATTATATTACATTAATATGTTTGTTATATATTTATAATCGTTTAACGTTTGGTTGCTTATGTTGTTGCTTGAGATTGCCAAAGTTAAAAACTTGTTACAGTACAGAGCTATATGTCATGCATTGCTTTGAAGTTATGTTCAGCTAAAAGAAGCAGAAAGTGTGTAAAAATACTGAGGTAACTAAAAATAGAAAGTTCTCATCCGTCACCTACAAAATCGTAATACTTCACTTCCCACTTGGCGCGATTGAAATGTTTTATATGAGCGTTTACCGGGGATCCTCGCACACGTCTCGCCCAAAACGTATATTTAATAGGTGCCATCAATAACTCACCGTGAAGATGATACGCTTTTGCAGGTTTTCGATCGTTTAGCTGCTGGGACTTATCTCCATTGCAAATTAATCGAATTCCTATGCTGGTATTGTGGGCAGCACGCACGCGCGAACACATTTGTAATTCAAAGAAGGAGCCGCGTGTCCTTTCTCTAAATCTCAGGAGTCTTCGAATCTACCTTTTATAGTGGTTCGCTGCCTCGTTTAGATGTTTACTCGGTCACGGCAACCATAAGGTTCAACTGGCGCTTCCGTGGTTCAGCCATAGAATGGGATTAGTCGGATAACACGTAAAGCGACATTAAAGAAGCGAAAAGAAACTCGAGAAATATGAATATTCATAAAACACACAGATTATGAAATAGAAAATTTCAAATTATCTCTCTACGAATTACTAAAACTCTTCAATTAAAATTACTACCCATGTAGTCAAATTATAATGTACCTACTTGCGGATTAGTTCCGCTTACAACTACAAAATCAACTACTGCTTAAATAATTACAATGTTTTTTTTTTCTATTCTATATTCAAAAATATTTTCTTTCTATAATCTAACTGCGCTTTTATCTTAGGGATTAAACACTTCAATTTGAAACTATATTATACATACTCGCTGCCTAAGGCAAAAAATATCAAAATTACAATAATACTATTCTAGAACAAGGTCTTAAAGCTAAACAACAATAAATACCTCTATAAAAAGTTTGCACCACCAATCACATTATTTTGTTTTACCACCAATTACTATTCTAGTCGCTTACATAGCTACATTTTGTACAAAGAAAAAGCAATTTTATTTTTCAGCTTTAAAGTTGTTATTTTCTTCACAAAAACCTTGTAAGTCGACACTAATTTGAAGCTCGTCTAATGTACAATAAGATATAAAAATCGCCCGAAATAATTTAAAGTAGCTAGTCTACACTATCTGGAATTCGACTATTTGTAAGTTTATTACACGGCCAGAAACTTCTACGGAGACAGCCTACGCGGCATTGCTTATTTTTAGTCTAATTCTTATTCAAATCTAGAGTCTATTTAACAATTCGGCTACTGTTGATCTAATTTACTTCTTAACTCCGAAACACTATGAAATGTCTACCACACTTCAGTCTTTACTTGTTCAAATCTTCCAAATGTTACACACATGATTACACTATACTAATGTTCAACGAAAGTGATCAAACTGTAATGTTCAAAATCAAAGTTACTCGCCCTAGAGATGTAGAGGACGTCACTCTCCTTTGGCGAACTGCTGTTCTCTTGGTAATCACAAACTGTTTGCTCGCACACAACGTGCGAGGATAGGTATAGGTAGGTTCTAGGTACTAGGTAGGTATTTACACAATTTGTGTGTATGTAAATCCCTTATCCCCGTCCGGAGCAGTTTAGAGAGTGTATCGGCTCGTTGGTGAATGCGGACACGGCCTATAGGCTATTAGAGCGGTCGGCAGCTAACGCACCGGCGTCCTCCATGCAGGGGAGAAGGGACTTACTGTGCGTACTCCGCACATTGCGCAGGATTTGTGCGCTCAATACGACACTAACTAGAAGAGATTAGTATGCTAATAGTGCCCATTATGGACTCACGGACACACTCCAATTCGGTGGAATTCTACAATAAAAATTTATGGACGATGGAGCTCGCTAGACTAGCGCATTTATAGTCAAAATCTATTGGCATCCATAAAACAAAATCTATCTAAAGTAAATAAAATAAAGAAATAAAAAATTCTGACCCATCCAAACACAGCACTCGTAATGCTAAATCAGCGTGGGACCGCTGAGCGCTATGAGGTTCACTATCAACTAGTATTTACATGAGTATCTAAACAAGTGCTGTAGAGGTTAGTGCGGAACGAGGTCGCACTCCACTCCGACCTAAGCAACAAGCACTAAACGTAACAGTTACTAACACAATTAACGGTCAAATATCTTAAATTACAAATGGAGTTGGCACAGTTCGCGACGCGCGGCCACTCGCCGCCTCGCCAGCTAATTATTTGGATTCGAACCGACGTCCGTGTGACCCTTCAAGGAATTTCGTTTCAAGGCGCTAATTTGTCGTAATGTCGCTTCCTTATTTTTGTTTTGGACTTTGTGTCGGACGAGCTGTTAATTTAACTCGATACGGGAGAGTTGTAAAGATACGGAGCACGATTTGTTCGGATTTAAACGTTCACGGTTCGGGTTAGAGTGCAAGTGAGGATCGAACTATGCAAAATAGTTGTGTGGGTGTGTCTGGTTCGCGGGCTGCATTCTGAGGGCGAGCGTGTTGAATGTGAGGAATGTTGGCGATGCGGCGCAGGCGGCCGCGGTCGCGCGTGCTTTCGGCTCCACGGTCCACATGCTCGCTTACCGGCTTGCTGGGCAGGGCCGCGACGCGGGCACCACGCTGCATGTGCCGCGTTGGATGAGTCAGAAAAACGAAACGCCAACGTTAAAATACGTCATAGACCCGACAGCGAATGCGGCTTGAGTGAGGCATCATAATCAAAGTTCACCGCACGCTAGCCAACTCCACGGTACACACTATCTCTTCCAGTTTATTTCGGTCGCAATCGATATGCGATGGTAAATAACTGAGGCACTGATCGACCTCCATTTATAAACGATCAATTGGACAATAAACGATAAAACGTTTTGCTTATACAACGGCAATTTCCTTTATTTTAAAATATAGCGGCTTCACAATTATCATAAACTTACGAATATAAGACGATATGTCGGAACAGCGATAAGAACAGTAAGTACTATTATAAACTTATGATTATAAAATAGACTTAATTATTATTATAAAGAATTTGACACATGGGTTACAATAATGAATACAATCATGAAAGATTTGTGCATTATGAACGACACCTAACTAATTAATTTACGTATTTAATTTTAAAATATTGGAATAGCTTCCTGAGGGATACCGCAACTCAGTGAATAGAAATGTTTCAATATTAAATTGTTTACATCTGAGTATATTGTATCGTGCTATATGGGCAAACCTAGTCGGGCGATTGTGACACGCATCTGCGAAATCGGGCCTTACTGTACAAAAACATTCGTTTTTGCGACATTGCATTCCTTGATTCGAGAGGGGAACGTGGGGCGTTAATACCAAAGAGATATTCGCTTGAGAAAAGATTTATTTATGTTCGTAAGAATTTCCGGGAGCCGTTTAGCGGGTGTTCCGTGTACGAGAGGTGTGGGCTGGCGGAGCGGCGGCGGCGCGCGCCTCAAGAGCCCTGGCCGAGCACGCCCGCGGTTACGTACTCCGCACCGACCAACAGACGACTTTCCGGCGGGATTACTCCCACTACACCTGCGGCAACAAAATAAAAAAAGCTACAAAGCCGGCTACGGAGCTACGAGGGTTCCGCCAACAGAACCGCGCTTAAATAAACAAACACTCCACATGAAAGGAAAAACGTTACGCGGGACCCTGATAAGAACTCATAGTCTAATTCAAAATTAACATGAAGGGGAAAAACAAAAGATATAAAAAATATCATTACAGCGAGGAGTGAAAGAGGAAGAACATCGCCCTGTGCTCCACTCATCGAATCTTTATGGGGAAACTTGGAATTGATAGTTTCCTGTTTACTGTTTTCGGGCTATTTAAAATTGTTTGCACGCACGAAATGATGGACTGGCTGTATTAATGTAGTTGGTGGGCTGTCTGCACGCACGGGCGCCACCGCCGCGCCACCGCCGCGCCACCGCCACTCCCGGCGGTGCAGGCCCCGGCTCATGACGTGTTATACCTACGTATTGATTCCATCATCAAAACTGTATCAAGACATGGTGTTATTCACTGAATAATACATTCTGAATTAGTACATTTAAACACGCAATGGATCACGTAAGGGGAAGTCAATTTGAATGCCCGAACACTAATAACGATTAGGTACAGTCGCCGTACCTGAATGTACACATGAAGACAAGTCTTCAATAGTACGGTCATTTGCCCAATGAAGATATAGAAACGGAACGGGTTCCTTCCAGTAATTGGGTGTAATGGTAACTAAAGTGCTGGTCACACGTTAAGGGTACACTTACACGACGCGATATACATAAAATTTCAAGCTTACTTTATGTATGACTAGTTTAGAGGATGGCGATAAGGACGGTCGCACACGTAGCGATTTAATGATCGAATGTTAACTTATAGTTACGTAATAATTTCGATAAAATACCTTAATTTTGACAAATAATTATTGCGAGGTGAGGTGATTTATAAAGCAATGATTTATTGCTATAGAGTTCGATGATTACTTAGACCGACAGTCGGGAGACAGGAGCGTCCCGTGTGGTTGCACCTTTAAGCTTTATTCAAATACACTGAACCACTTTACCATAACAATAACACGAAGAAGGTAGCGTAAAATAGATGCATCCAAAAATATTATACAACAACAACAATAAATTAATATTAGTATCAATAACATTATCATTTAAGCAGTGTAAATATTTAAAATATAATAGAGAAATAACTTTAAAATGAAAATTAAATACATACATATATTACAATATAATTATAGCGAGTATTCAATAAACTATTAAAATAACACTTTTCAAGCTCGATGTATTGTTTATTTTATCATTATAATGAGTAAAATCATAGTTACGAATCTAAACTAATGCTAAACCGTGATAAGCTATGCAAATAAAAATCTAAATGTCGGTTAGTTTTCATCCTCTAAACTTAGTAATTTCCAAGTCTAATTGCGCTACCATCTTATCTGTCTAATATTTATTTAATTTACTCTTAGATAATATAAAGTTACCTACTATGATGTAATGACTGAACACAACACTAAGCGTGAATCCGTTTGCAATTATGCATTGTTTTTGAGAAACAAAAATTGAATAAATACGTTATTATTCACTCCAGCGGATATGAATAAATAACATTGTTACGTATATGTTGAAATGCGTCACTCTCGCTGTCACACGGTAAAGTTTTATTAATTATTTATACGTGTTATTGCTACTATTGAATTTATTGTCGGACAGTATGTGGATAGTTGAGGGACAAGGATTATTACTTGTTATTAATTTTATTGTTCTATACGAACCGAGTTCCGACTCATTTTGTATGCATGCACGGGGATTCGGGCGCTCCCTACTATGAGTTTTAGTTTTGTTTACAATTTACGATAAATTGTCCGTATAATGTGATAAAGCAACTGTATTAAACTTTTTATTGCTGCCAGCGGTATGGTTAGCTTCGTTTGCCCTTTATTTGCAAAGATGTTTTAAAAAGCTGGGGAAACGTGTGATGCAAACGTTGTGTCCAGTCCATACCTAAGTCCTATCTATAGAAATCCAAACGCTACAAACTACAGCATGCTATGTAGAGGATATCGATATAATGATTACTGATGCTAATAAATTTCTACATCTATTTGCCGCTATCATTATTACACCTAAGATAATAGAGAGGAAGAAGTCAAAACATCTACTAGACACTAGTCTAATATTACACGTCTATCTATCGCCGAGATTACTATAATTTAGTCCGGACTACGATTTTCAATAAATATGCAAATAAGATTATGATCTTAGTTGTTTCAGCTTGTAAAGCTTTAATGCTTTGATCATCTTGGCCATCTCGGTACTTGTAATTGAGTTTCAGAAGATGGCGGTATACAAATTTTTCTCGAACGTTTCTCGTCCGATGAAATAGTAGCGGATGAAACTGACTGCGAGTTATTTGACCGCATAGTGGAACTGTATATTATGTAAACTATGCCTTAGCGGCTTCATCTTTTCTCGGGTCGTATTTAACGACGTTTCTTACGAAATTTGTAAGTAAATATGTATTACAGAAAAGTGTTCTCGTACACCGACGCGCAACTACAGTGCCACAAATTATTTGACATTAATTCCGTCCCATTAGAGACCAACAAAGTTGTTTATACGTTCGAAAACTGTCTTCGTCGGAGCCGTACGTGCAGTCGTTTCCAAGTTGGAGGAAACAACTAGTTCATATTAAAGGCGCGCGACGAAGTTGTGGATCGTAGCAGCGCGGCACTTTGTCATAGCATTTGCTGCATCAAAGGACGTAACCGCGTTTTACTTCATAATACAATTATAAGGGCGAGCAATGCGATGCGCTATCGAGATATTAACATTCAAATCCTGAAAATTAATTAACCGACTCCTGACCGGATTTCTACGGTTTGTTTAATTTATGGTCGACTAAATATTGGTTATGTAGATGACGTTACCAATAAGCCGGTATGGCATCGGCTGAGGAATGCTAATGGGTGAAATGGCGCGCATTAATTGTGAGAGCCGCGCCGGCGCACACTGCATGCACGTCCGGTACATATTGCGAGACACAGATACTGATTTTGTTTTGTGTATACCAAATTCCCATATAAACTAACACAGTATGTGAATGGCCTCTTCTAATAGCCCTACGATTAGTGCCCACCCCAAGACTTGGCAAGCACTTACATTATTTAGCTAGCTACGGTTGTTTTAAATACGAGAACATCATTACATTAAACGCTTCATTTGGACAGAGTAATTATAGGATTCTTTGGCTATCCAATTATATTTACAATTCAACGACTACCCACAGTTGTTTTTTTTAACGACAAGGAGATGGGACTATCTCGCGTGTCGTAAAATGGTTGAAAAGTAATTAACGCGGAACGATTTGTACAGCTAATGCTGAAGAAAAAGTTGACCGGTCGTGGTGCCGGTTCACTGCGATAACACCAATCGTTCACCGACGGAGGCGAGGCTCCGACGGTCCGAGTGGCGCGAGCTCACTCGGGTTCTGCGCTCAATTAGAATTTCCAATAGTGTTCACGTTTCTAGATTCCGTCTGCGTCCAACCGAAAAATTCTTGCGGCGCGGCGTGCCCCGGCCCCGGTCGCCGGGAAAAAAGTGGAAAGCCAAAGCTTAGTGGCGTAATTATGGCGGAGCGGACGCAGCTCAAACACGGAGTGTGGACAAATAACGAGAAGTGTTTGTGCAGCTGCGGTCCGCACTCACCTCGCCGCGCCCGCACCCGCTCCCCGCGCTCGGCCTACTCCTCTACTGCTATTTCTCCTCGAGCACGCGACCAACTAATCCCGAAAGAACAATAAGAACCGCATAAAAATTAACATTCTAGTCTCATTCGGCGGGATCGACTGGAAGCCGTGGACTACTTTTAATTAGTGGGAATTCTTTTTCGTCCGTCCCGAGATTTACATAGAAGTCACCACAAAAAGGACGTCAGTTTTTCAGTACTTTTGTTTGAATCTGTTTAAATCTCTTTTAAAAGCTTTCGCTGTTAATGAGGAGCAGGCGATGGTGCGATACTAGTAGCGGGCGGGGCGGGGCGGGCGCGCGGCTTGCTCGCTCGCCCCCGACCCCGCTGAGCGCTGAGCGGGGCGAACTCGTGTTTGCGCTAGTGTTTGTTTGCCCGACGCGTAGCATTTGAGAATCGTTAGGGCGAATCGTCTGTAAACATGGAGCGACGCGCTCGCAATTGGCCGGATTGTCTCGACAAAATTCTGGAGATAAACAATAAATAGCATTTCTCAAAACATGGACGTTTTGTAATTGACGGCGTGGCAGATTTATCTAGATGGTTCAGTCATTGTTAGGGGTGTTAACTTGTTAGTAAAGTTGTTAGTGAGAGTTCACACGAACTTTTGCCTCGGCGAGTTAGTTGAAATGGGAAGTTAGGACACAGTCACCACAGCAGATTACGAAAATTAGCGTATGCGTAGTTAAGTTTGTAAATGAGCAGCATGTCAGTAGTAAGCGGGACGTGTCGACTGCGAGATAGACGTTAGCTGTTAGTGGAATGCATTGTCGCGGCTCGAGTTCACAGATGCATGGCGTGTACATTGTAAACCCCGCTGAGCTCGAGCGGGTGGTATGGCAGGAGAGTCGCCAGGTGGTGGTAGTGATTGCCGGACAGTTGGTGGTGCAAGCTCGCCAGGGGATTACCTGCAGGGTATGGCAGCCCGAAGCTAGGATAGCCCGAATAGCTACGTCCTGCCGCGTAGGCGGCGTACGCTGCTGGAAACCCTGTGCAACAAAGAAACACAAGTTATTACGTTGTCGCTGTCACCGCGCGAGTGGAGGTGAGAAGCGGAGGTTAATCGTCGAATCGCATGCTTTCATTCGGCATTATGTCGTTTCAAACGTTGCTTTTTAAATGCTGCGTCGCCGATAGTGATTCATTGGCCGATATAAACATTCGGTATGTAACACGTGTCCCGGTGGCCCAATTCTAAAATAGAGCCGTCACATAAAAGGTAGGCGAGTATATCGCACACGCTCGGTACGACATTGCTTTGGACAATGTCCAGCGGATGATATTTTGTAAACATCGTTTAATGTAGCACAGTAGAAGTGGACTAACGACGGCGCCATACTGCCGAACAGATAGCTAGTGTTTCATTAACAAACTTACTGAATTATCAACAAACAAATGCTACTCTATGTGAAAACATGTCATTAAATCTAATGTGAAACAAATAGTACGGCGGGCGGTCAACGTGGCGCGTACTATGAGTTTCGTTAACAAAATGAAGTTGGATATAAAATGTAAAATGAATGATGGCCGGAGGGTCCACGGCTGCTACGATTACTACACTGGATCGTTTATCATATTATTGCCAATCAAAATAGTGTATCTGTCAGGCGGCGCGATCCATCACGTGCAGGACGCGACCAGGCGACCACCGCACACAGCGCGACTCAAACATTGATTGAATCTACTCCGCCAACCAACACTTTAACTGAATTAGTGAGTTAATTAATTACTGCCATCACCCGTTTTGGCATGTACCCCCGATTAGCACTTCAATAGTCCGCTTACGAATGTCATATACAAGCTAGCAAGTACTCTATGGATAGAGTGAGGAATGGTCTGACAGATGCAGGTTATAGCAGATATGAAGTGACTGTTGGAAATATAATGTGAATCAACTTACCGTCAGGAAGAGCACCCAATGACCACATGAAATCTAGAAATGTAAAAACATTTACATAAATCGATCGATTCTTACACCTTACATTTATATATGTGTTTTTATAATAGATATGAATATTAGAAATTGATAGTATAGCGATAATGTGCCCTGAGACACTATTTTGCTTGGCGAAAAATTTTGAGCTTACGAGTACTGAGTATAATATGGTGAAATATTATGTCTATATCTAATTTATATTTATATATAAAGAGCATTCTAAGTTTCTAGATGGCAGACTACTTCAAACATTTTCTAAAGTGGCTCCAATTATGGGGTACGTTAGTATACTAGAGCATCATAAAGATGACATCCCTTCAGTTGACATTGTTAGTCTATTCTACACATTGTTAGTCTAGAACTAAACATGTTAAACAAACAGACATTTTTAAATAGTTTAGAAATGAATTTATTAATACTAAATTCTACCAAAATTACCTACTTAATAAGTTAATAAGTACAATTAATACTATTAGTTTACGAGAGCTATGTATCATAATACAAATGTTGGGAGTATCAAGATAGATCCTACTGTTAAACGAGTAACAGTTGATCGTGAAGAGTCGGAAGGTATACAACTAAAATATAAACTAATAGTGAACATATGTTTAGTCGTAATTGCATTGCACAATAATATAAATATATATGTAAAGAGTAAGGATTCAAAGTAAATAGATTACCTAATTTTATCACAAGTACTATATGGACACACAATAATTTAATGGGAATTTGGATTTACCTAATTTAAATATTTCTTTACAAAACAATATTGTAAATAAATCAACATAAATAAATAAAATGTCTAATGATCTCCATAAAACTGATAAGAAACATCCACATAATAGGTACCTCGTTCCTTCCAATGATAACATTTTTGAAAAGCCGACATCAAGCTGTTAAGCTATTCGTGGTAGAGCTAGAGAATTTAATATATCATTTATGAAAATATTGTCAAACAACAGTGTCACTCGTCCGCAATCATGACATTCTATGCTCTGGTTCTAAGGTAAGTTCCTTCATGGATGGACGTGTAGCAAAACTGGCAAGAATCATCGAGACCTAAAGGTCCTCGTAAATAGTTCATATTAAAAAGCTACTCAGAAATCAGAAAATACCAGGCTCAATACTATAAATCTTCTAACTATGTAAGAATGTATGTATTTTAAATCATATAGAATTAAGCACCTACTACCTGGTACAAAAATATTGTTCTCTATCAACCCTACGCAAAATTGTTCCAGTTTTCACTCTACTTTTCATCAAAATGTATGAATATTTATATAAAGTGTTGTATAAGAACTGATTCTATAGCTCTTCTAAATTATTTTGGTACACATTTCGAAAATCTTCTAACTAACTGATTCTCTAATGGCAATTACTAAAAATAAGACACTTTGGATATTATCAGTTTCCTTAAAGTACATTAAAATTGTCACTTTGGCTTGGTAGGAGAAGAGAGTAGGAATGTAAGAAAGAGCTAGGAATGGACAGGAAGCTGTTTCAGCACAGAGGAATGCAATGAAGAATCATATTATTTGAAGATTCTGATCAGAGAAGCCCTGGCGGGTGCAAGACTAGAAAGGGTGATGCGGATGTTGCTGAAAGAGGATCGCGGATCAGAGGGGCAGAGGGGTCGGGATCGTGTGAGTGAGGGGGGAGTACAGGGTCTGGATGTCGAGGGCGTGGGCGTTGAGGAGTTCGGAGACAGAGTATGTGAGTGGTGGGAGTGCAAGTGGCGCGAGCGCAGGGCGCGGGGGGCGCGGGGTCGGGCGGAGCGCGGCTAGCGCGCGGCGGTAGGCGGCCGCGGCTGCCCCGGGCGCACCCGCGCCTGCGCCCGCACCGATCAGCAGCTGCGCGGGCGCGTGGACCGGGTACGGCGCGTACCGCACGCCGCCCGCGCCGGCCACGCCGCTACCTAGCAACTCACCGTACGCGCCGCGGCCGGCGGCTCTCGTCTTGGCCAAGTTTGCTGGGAGCATGACTTCTTTCGGTTGTGCTTTTTTGCATTCCACCTGTAACAAAGATGGTATGATTTAGTATTTATATAAATTACGCTTCCCATGGGGGTAGGCAGAAACTATAGAACGCCACCTGCTACAATCCTTACGTACTTCTTACTTACAATTCCAAACATATAACAGTAAGCGTCCATAGTTAAAAATACAGCATGATAATGACACGATTGAGGGTACAAATTTCCTAAGGATAACAATAGACAAACACTGTAATTGGATAGCTCATATTGATGAACTTTGCTTAAAGGTACATAGATTCGTATTCGTTCTACATAATATACAGATTAACGCGTGTGGCTAGTGTTGATGCGACACTATGTGCATACCATGGCTATGTCTCATCAATTTTGCGTTATGGCATTATAATATGGGGTAATTCTGTAGAACTTTCGAGCTCAAAAGAAATGCATTCGCTCAATATGTGGAGCGCAGCCACTGGACGGCTGTGTTCCATTATTCAAAAAATTAAAAATATCACCACTCTCAGCACTATACATTTTTGAAATTTGTATTTTTGTGTACCAAATTAAGCATGAATTTCATCTGCATAATGATGTTGTATCCAGACCTAGCCGCAAAGTTCACATGCTTCGTGTATGGCGACCAAAGTTTATAATAAACTACCAGATTTATTTATTTATTTAAACTTTTCACACTTAAAAAAGTACAAAGGCGCACTTAATGCCTTAGGCATTCTCTACCAGTCAACCAAGGGTGGTGAAGAGATTAGATGGCAGGTGCTCTGTTAGAAATGGAACAATTTGTACATAAATAAGTTACAAATTTATAATACACATACATATGTACATATTTACTATAATATATACCTATATTATATATATATTATATACAAATTCAAGAGAGAGAGGTTTTGAGATGACTCTACGCTATTTATTTTGAAAATAACTCCGCAATCTCCGCTTAAATGCATACCGACTGGTGGCCATCCTGATGTCAAGAGGTAGCGCATTCCAAAGAAGAATGGACTGAATATGAAAGGAAGAATGAACAAAGTCAGAAGTATGAGAAGGACAGAGTAGGAGAAGATTGTTAGAAGAACGAAGATTCTTAGCGTGTGAAGAACATAGATATTGGAAGTGAGACACTAGATAAGAAGGAGGAGTGGGGAGAGTTAAGAAGGGAGAAAAGCGTGGTCAAAGCACGCAAATTTCTTCTCTGGCGAATGGGCATCCATTTGAGCTCAGACCAGATCAGATTGTTTTAAAACTCTAAACTTTAGGACATTTGAATGTAAATTATTCAATTATCTCTTAAGTAAATGCTACTACTCGAGTAATGATTTGATGAATGAAAAGTTGACATAAAATATTAGGAAATAATTATATTTTCTTTTTTTTGCATTTAACATTATTTATTTGTATGATTAACTAACCAACTATTAAAAAAAATATAATAACCTAATCTAACTAAAACTATTAACAAACTAAAATATGGCGTCGAAAAATTCCTCCGCATCGCTGTCGACTGGTAATGTACCCAAGAGACTGGCGGCATTGCCACATTGTATGGCAATGCTTAGCCTCTGGCCAAGGGAAAAGCCAGCCCTTGGGTCACGGAAAGTGTCAACCAGCCGTTTCGAGATTTGCTTAAAGATATTCTCTTATATTATCTCTTTGACTTAAATTTATCTTTTTGACATTTCCATTCGACTAATTTTCAGTTTTCATGTTATCATAATTTATTTAATTCAGTGTTCTAATAAACTAACCTAAACCCTGAAAATGTATATGTATGCCGGAAACGGCGGAATATCATGAACTTTTCAAAGTATGTAACAACCAATGATTTCAAAAAATATATATGTCTATGGTAACAACTCTGTAACCAGTATTCTGACAATTAAATGGACTGTTATTATTACTATTAATTATTTTGCTAAAAATACAACCAAAAATCTCTGGAATACATTCAGTTCCAAGTGAATAGATTTTCCATTATGTTAATAACGATCGAAATCGTAATTACCAACCAAAGCAATGGATAGATGTGCTACACGATTATTATCAACCGAAGAACTAAAGTCCCATAAAATACACATAATTCTAATTCACAAAAAAGCAAAATCAGTGATTTTATTTTTTCTCAACTCATCATGTTGTCCTTTTTCGCTATCGTTTTTGTCATATTTCATTTATTGTTTGTACTCTCAGCTATAACTGGAGTCAGCAGATGAAGCAAATATCTTCAAGATCGGGTGACTCGCAAAATTATGGAAGAAAAGGGGCGACGAAATCGGTCGACAATCCGTTATGCTTCACGGTTCGAGTAACAAATTGAATTTTAATTTGCTTTACCAAGTCAAGGAGCTTATCATTGAGTACTTATTATACAGCAAGACAAATTTTACGAGCTCCGATGTAATTATTCGCTATCATTATGTCGAATCTTACAACTTGTTTGCTAAACAACCTGAGACGAGACCTGTTGATGTCGAATTTAAAAAATATATACATTTATAAGTGGATTAAGCTGTGAAAAATATCGGCAAATTTAAGCGAGGCTATAAATAAATAAAGCATCAACGTAATCCTGCTGCTCTCCCGAAAACCAAAGTAAATTAATGTACCTCATAATTAAACCCTACGTTTAATCGATCCATTAAGTAATTTTAACGAACAGCATGGCTCTCTTCAGTGCTTGTATCTTCCCCTCCCCGCCCTGCGCGGGGGGCTGGAGGCAAGTATAAATTACCCAATCTACGCTAACCTAAACCTCTAGCAATAGAATTTTCGCTACGGAGCGTCGACATTACAGAAAAGTATATAGGCTTAAATTAAAGCCGGCCGAATGAATGACTCGGGCTTGTTCATTTTTCAGAGACGATTTAAAAAATGATGTGGTAAGAACAGATCGGAACATTTAAAGTCTCGCCAGAGTTACATTTTTCATAGTGGTGAATAATCGCGCCGTGTCCTCGTTCGGCGCGGGGAGGGTACATAAACCCGCGTCCACATTTGTCACGCGGCCGTCACAAGCCGACAAATGAAGGCTTTGCCACGCCGTTCGCGCACTTTGTGCACTTTGCACAACTTTCTGCGTCGACATGGAACTACGTGCCTTTGCATTAACGTGGGGAAGTGAGTGAGCGAGGCTTTACTGCGCTGAGTGTCTTTCCACCAAGTTTTATGCCTAGATAAGGCTGAATAATCAACACGTAATATTAAAGTTGCGGACTGAGATTACGACGCCACACAATAAAGCACGTTCTTAGCCATACGGCGGATGTAAATAAAGTTGAGATATCACTCTAAAACTAATAGCAACACAATATTAAAAGCAGTGTTGTTGCGCCAAACACACAGCGAGAATTGTGTTAGGAATATCGGTGCTAAATCGTCCCGTAGCATGGACGGTATTCTTCGATCGTCCGCGACATAAAAATAGTGAGTGTCGCCATTTGTCAGGAGCGATAAAGCTTTACAAATGAACAGGCGCCTACGCCAGCAGCGGCCGCCAGCGCCGTGGCCACCCCCCATTTGTTCGGCAACACGCAACCAAGGGGACATGCCAGATAAATGCCAGCCTAACTTAAAACTCAGATAGGAAACATCGTTTGTTATACTGTCACATGCACCTCCGTGTAACACGGTCTATCTAATTGAATGGAGAAGTCGAGACGAAACACGAAAACACAATCTGTTCTGTGTAATCAGCAGCGGAAAATGATTCCCTTTTAAATCTACCTACAATAACACGAACAGCCATGAAGAAAATTCAGCGAGGGGATCCGACATTAATTGATGTCGCGTCGCTGGCTAGCGGACTGGGAAACAAAAGCTCACAAACAATTCGCATCGGAGTTCGCAATCCCGATCAAGCGTTCGAGATCGCGACGCAGTTTAATGACACGAAAAATAACAAAGGTAAATTGTATTTAGCCCCCGCTAGGTAGGCGCGCCCTCCCGTCGATATATCGATCCGGCTGGATCGAGTAGTATTCCACACCGACGCGAAGATCTCGGTTTAACCGAGCGGACTTAAGATGTGCTTCAGTACGGCGTTGCTTAATGCGGCCCGAGCGAACCACCTCGCGGAAACCTGCTCCTAATCCCATCGATGTATGAGGAATTTAATTGTTTCGCGAGAAAACACAGCGTTTTATGCTCAACCACCTCGGCTGAACATTCGCACGTAAACGTGAATTAATACGAATCTGAAAGCAGTCATTAAATTTTCGCTCGATTGATTTTGAGTGAAAACCTTTTAAGGTAAAACAGTAATGTCAATAAATTCGACGGAGAAGAATCGTGCCTACCTTTTAAGAATATTGATTTTGTATTTCATCGGGAGGCAGAGTGTTTGTACATTAATAACGTAAAGTTTCTGTACTATTAATATAATTTTTTGTTACTGTCACGAGAACAATGTTGAACTTTTTGCTTCACATTTTACTTACTTTAATTGAATATTAAAGTGAAAGATAAATGAGTTAAATAAAGGTAAGAACTCTTCAGGTAAAACATTTACATTTTGAGAGATAAAAGGCGGCATTACCATTTTATTCATTTGTATAGGTATTGTGGTGGGTAATATTGCGGGCGCCGATGAGTTATTACCGGGTGGAACCTGACGGGACCCTTCTAACAAGGACGCTTAGATTAAGCGATGCTGTTGTAAAACGATACAAAATAGGTATTCGTGATTGTAGCGCGGCGACAGACCCGTGCCCAGCGCCCGGTTCCGCAAACAAAATTTCACCGTAGACATTATTCCGAATTCCAGACGCTGCTTTCCTATCTCAAGAAACTACAAAATAAAGACAGTTCTAAACTACACGCTCTTCGGACCGACTCGCATGTGTGTTGACGTTAAATGCATTTTATAAGATTCTGCGTTTGTTTCTTTGCATATTTATTTCTTTTACTTTGAAATACTTGTAGAGGACTATGGGCAGCCGGCCAAATAGACAACTTTATAAAAGGATAAAATATCTCAGCTCTTCCTAAACGAATATAAATTGGCGCTATGAACGAGTGGCATTTTGATTTGAATTCGGAAACGAGCTTGATAAAAGGAGGCTAGAGAGACTTTCGTCTAAAAATGTGAGACGACTTTCATATTAGCGGCCTAACGCAGTAAATATAAAAAGTCAAGAAAGTACTAAGCAAGCAACTTTGCTGGAGAGTAATGCGGTGCGGGCGTAGCGTACGAACATACGTGAGAGATAAACGGATACGACAGGGGGAAGGGTTAGATGGTAGGGGCGCGGGGGGAGGAAGGGGGGCTCGGCGTGCTCGCTAGATAAGTTTATCAGGGAAACCTCTCGCCTTCGTATTGACAGAGCGTCGCAAGCCTGGCCCTGATTGCCGCTAAGCGGAAGCCGGAGCGTGGGAACCGGAGGCAAGGTAAGAGCTCCAGAATTACATATTTACTGAGATAAAATTCTAAGAGTAAGTTCATGTGGAGCTGACTCAATAAAACCAGAATTCACTTTTGAATAAAACCTTAAAACCTCCTCTAGCTTTTAAAATAGCAAAGCAAAAATTTGGCATAAATGTTGTGCATTAGCATTTAAGAGACTTGGGAAAATAGGTAGTACAAAAATATTCTAGATGACTAGACAGCTCTAAAGAAACATCCTACAGGCAACGTACAACGTTACGTAAAGGAGATGAGTCACAAATCTTGCGCTCAACAGGTCACGGATAATGAAATACTCTGCCGCACCCCGGGAGCTCTTTCCATATTTACGTAACTGTTGTTCGAAGAAATAAGATAAGCGCGAGTCGACGTTTTCCGTTGAATTTCGGCACGGTTACTTAAAGTGTTGGAGTGTTTACTGAGAGGGTGAAGAGGCGGGACGCGCCGTGATGGGCTGTAATGCGCGAAATTCAAATCAGATATAAGCGATCGAGTCGTCGCGTCACGTCGATAAGTGATCCTGCAGCCTTACTCGACACCCGCCGTATTGCACACGCTTATATCGATACCATATTCTCAAATGTAACGCCAAATTTTCACCTCGATGCTCTCAAAAATATTCGATAAAACGTGTCGACGACAGAAAATACGTTTCTGCTTATCAATGCTTATGACATGCTTCAGACGTTCTTTATGACAAACACTCTATAATAGGCATACAAATTACAAATAGAAACCGTTTTACGTCTAAACTCCTACTAACATATTCACTTTAGCATATCAACTGCATGGTAGACATTAAATAGAGAGAATGAAATTTACCTGCATTTAAGTATCGAGTGCATAAATACTATGGGGCTAAAGACAGGGAAATAATACTCGGTGTTATATTCACGTTGAATTTAAAATTACAGCTGCACATTCACCGTCATACAAATGTTAGTTAGACATTAAATATTAAGGAGTGGCATACACGGGCGGCGCGGCGTGCAACATTCATTGCGGTGCGGAAGCCTGTCAAACGCCCACGGCTATTTCTGGGAAATCGATTGCAGTCGATGGCAACGACGAGTTTGTTACTCGAAACCACCAAGACGTTTTACATGCCACGCTTTATTGCTATCAATTTTATGTAAGTGCACCCAGTTTAGTTTAGATAGCGTTGTAATTCATATTTAATGGGAAATGCAGCAACGTCTTAAGTAAAACTACTCGAATTTAGAATTTACAGCGCAAAATTAAAGAAGTAAAACTATGTAAACTTTTAAACAGTTCCGCTAGTTGCAGCGCAGAACGACAAACAACTTGGATAACTTCTAACATAATCCAATTTAATAGTTGAACAAACAAAATACCAATTAAATTGAAAGCAAAACGAGCAAAGTGTATATTGGCAGATACTCAGCGGTATTAGCGGCGTTTGCAATTGTAAGCAAACACAGGATTACCGACCACTCGCTGCTTAACTAATTCGTATCACGCTTAAGAGCCCACTCGAACATGAGGGGAAAAGAATATAACGATTGTGAACGTCCGGCAACCGCAGTTTGCCCAATTGAAACGTATAATGAAATTTGTATATTAGCTCAGGAACGGGCAAACGAAAACCTTGTAAAAGGGTTTCCATGTACGAATTGAAACACCCTGGAAATGTTCTCCGCAAAATTCAAATAAAATTGCAAACGATGTATTGGCTCTGTGTGAGCCATGTTACATGCGTATGAGTGCAGTTTGCATTAAAGTAATTGTTGAGTGTCGGCCGTTTGTGGTCGCGCTGTGTTCACGCAGCTTCAATTTGCAGAATTAGATGCTGTTATACGCGAAGTGGCCATTTTTATTCATCAAACTGCAATGCTTTCCTAATTAAAAATCTACATGTCTTTTATAATATTGAATATGGATGGGGATTTCTTTTTGTTTTTCATTTCTATTTTGAGTCTCGTTAAAGCAACGATATGATTTCACAACAAGTTAATGTCGCTTAGATAGACTAGAGATAGTAATAACAAATGAACATAAATCAGAAATTTGCTCATCAGAGTAAGGGAAGATAA
This sequence comes from Fissipunctia ypsillon, assembly GCA_947568875.1. NCBI lineage: Eukaryota > Metazoa > Arthropoda > Insecta > Lepidoptera > Noctuidae > Fissipunctia > Fissipunctia ypsillon. The sequence continues at coordinate 8,552,896 of OX387654.1, forward strand.
ACCAAAACGTACAAGACAAATTCAGGTGATATTCAGAATTAATAACAGCCCGCGAGAAAGTTTATGACGCACGTACATGTATAAGCTGTAGCAATTAGTTGTAATTAAGTAGGTTGGAGGTCGGGGCGCCGCTTGCCTTGTCACACTAGCGACTAGATTAAGGTCTCTGGCACGCGGTCTCGGCGCTCGTAACTTGTTTTGCATGAATCTGTACGCGACTTTCATATGACTCTCAGGAGGAGACTCAGTTCAGCACCTCTAATGTAAATGAAATTGTGTGCAAGAAATAAAGCAGGGCTTCTCGGCCGCTATTTATCGCCGCTCGCGTCTCCTAACTCCCACGTAATGGGAATGCGGAGACGACGCGGAGCGCAGTAATGAACCGGCCTGCTTTAACGTATGGCCTTTATTGATGACACCCGCGTCCTCTACACACTTACTACTTTATTGTTACTACGCAGGCATAATTTTAATTACGACACGCTTCTTACGATACTTAACGGCGATCGGAGCAGAACACATGCTCCGATGAAATCCTAGGCTCTACCGAGACCCTTTGTTGGGTTTAATTACTATCCAAAGAGGTCTGGTGAATGGGTAATTAATCACGGAATAAGATGGATTACGACTGGTTGATATTGAATATGAGTGATTAATGTACTAATTTTGTCACTTCATCTCCCTTAAATTAGGTGCATATGTACTTTAATATTTTGATTGGAATTATGAACAGATCATTATTTCATGATCATCAAATTTAATTAATATATTCAAAACCTGCAATTATGGGTGTTTCATTATTGGAAGATTTTGGTTAGATTAGTAATTATAACATGATTGCCGAGATTATTGGTGTGTATAGAGTGGGTGTGTTGTGCGGGGGTGTGTTGTGCGGGCCCTATGGGCGGTGTGTACTCGAGTCAAACACAAATTCTGTCGATCGTTAACCGGTACCACGTGTGATTAATTAATTTTCTTTCACGCTTCGAATTTAAGTTTAGTAGAAATCGTTAACGGCCGGAAAGGCCTGTTGAGCCGTAATTTACGTCTTTTCGTTCGACTTCAGCTACTTGCGTCATTTGAGAATTGCGTGCTGTGTGCCTTATAACCATTAAATTTATATACGTACATAGGAAATTAGGTAGTTGTTCAAATAGTGATTGCCGTCAGATTATGATCGTAACTTGTAAATTTTTACCTTAGAAAATATTAAGCTTTATTATTATTTTTTATCTTATTCGTGTTATTAATGTAAAATTAATCCGTTATCCGTCTAGGATCGAAAACAGTATTTAGTTAATACCTGGCCACATTAATGTTTCAAGCATATAAATGACAATTTGTAGTTTTGAAAAAGAATTATTATTTCTGAATGAGCTTTTAGTGCAGTTTATAATTCCTGTAATCAAGTAACAAAATCAAACAAATACCAAAAGTTGAATATCTCTGGCTTACATCAAAACTTTCGTAGTACAATAAAACGATGATATCGCCGTATAGTTTATAAGTTATAACACTCACTTCTTGAATCACCTTATTCGAACAAGTAAATTAAATTAATTCAGGGGTTGCGCACCGTGGGCACAGAATGTCGTTAACAACAGTAGTCACCTAGGACATGGACATAGTGTGGCATGTGTATTATTAATGACACGACACATGTGCCGGATGCCTCTCAGCATTGTACCTCAATTGGTGGTTCAAGTTTGTTCGGAAATTTTTGGGACGGAATAATTAAATTCTATTTTAGATTATGAGAGAAGGGAAATTTTATCATAAAATGCCTTGCTGAACATAATAAAGGGTGTTTATATGCATGCATGTTTGAAAAAGTTTTCATAATCACCACGCTCGGAGAGGATTAGTGATCGCGCTTTGTAGTAATTAGAAATAGTAAGTAGTAAGTAAGTAGAAATCAAGAAAATATCTCTTGCTCATCATCTCAATTTAATCTTGAATAGGACCTTTAACTTTTATCCAATCCCCATGGGAAAGGAAAGGCTTTAACTGAAACTACTCCAGTCAAGAATAACAATTGTCTTAGCAAGAACTGGTACAAGTTTACCAATCTTACTGTAATTGCTCATTTAAGCCACAAAAAAGTTTGAAAAAAATGAGAAAATTTAGCTGGCAACAGGAGCAACCATAATCCTAATTCTAAAGCTTTTCTTTAACAAAAATAATCAAAATTTTATCAAAGAAAAGTCAAGAACCGCAGACAATAGTAACACAAGTAAAGAACAAAATGGATTTCAATCTTTTCTAGGTACTTACCCTAAAAAAGACAAAGTGAAAAAGCTCATTTCAAAATATCAATCCGGTACCTTATATTCAAGTTTCGGCATTCAAACGAAGTCCTTTTATACTTCAATCATTATATTCTTTCTGAATAAAAAAGTTAGAAAAGGACTAGACAAAATCCATCCAAATCGCGGGCCCACAACTTGCCAATTGCAAGTTTCAATGAAAAAGGACGGTCGCACGGAAGGACTGATATATATGTAGAAGGCGCAAAAATGGCCGCGGACGAATCGATAAAGCTTAGAAGAAGCGCGCTGGGTCCTGCTAAAACGGGAAGTTTATGGTAATCACGGCTGTGGAGGAGCCCGTGATTGATTGTTGTAGGCGACCTACTGCGACCCGGGCACACCCACACCTCATTCCTACACCACACGTGCTCGCCGTTTTGTTGTACAACTATAATTTTCGTTAGCGAACCTTTTTGCGAACGTGCCCGCTGAAACTATTTATTAATGGCACCCGTGACTGTGTGCAATATAAAGCTTGCCTTTATCCGTCTATCTATCGGCGCGTCCGTTACGCATGGGTGTGTGCCATTCTTTAATGCGGCAGTAACGACAAGGGTGCGACTTCCAGCCTACGGCCTGTTAAGACGCTAAGAGAAATGGCGATTGAGGATCCCAAGATTTAAGTGGCAGTTCCGAATGTGCCTACTTTTAGTGTTATTTCCTAAACGGAAACCATTTGTTTGCCTCATGGACGATCGAGGAGAAAAATTTACGCAATACTCGAGTATTTCTCAGAAGTATTTATGCGAGGAGATTGCTCCGAGGGAAGTGCATTTGCTCCATTATATTCGTTGGTATCGTTTTGTGAAATGTATCTGAAAATACGAAAAGATACTTTGAAAATATTAAAACATGTATCGTTGGAATTGGGAGTGCGTGCGCCTAAAAAAGAGAAGTTGTGTATGAATCATCGAGTCCTGCTGTCACGTTGTTTTGGGGAACTATTAGTTAAACGTCCAATAAAAAAAGTAGTGCAGCTCGTGAAATAGAACCGAGCCGGGTGTGTGCACTAGTGTGGTTTACGTTACTGCGGTCGCGTATACGTGGAACTTGGCCAATCTATACCAACTTGTAACTCGTCCGTAATGGCTACGGAAACCTTCCGCAACTCAAAAACAAATTCTCGCCCAAATATGACATCAGATTCTGGAGCTCTTATTTTATAAATATCGCTGTCCTAAGTGATATGTCTCATGGAACTTATGGTTTTACTTTTCTATTCTAGCGGAGGTGGAGGCCCAACTTGTACAAAACTTTAGCACGAAAGATAAACTAAATATTTAACGGTATTCGTGACAAGGCAGTGTTATGATGAAACTTGCTGTATTGGAACATTTAGTAAAATATTTCTGGGGCCCGAACTTGATGCGTACACCCTCATATATCCTGGAGCAATATGACTTTAACAGGTGCGAGCTCGTAAAGAAGCGCAGGTGTATACGCGTCCCAGGGACGGTTAAATCCGGCAAATAGAAATTGATGTTAGTAGGTGAAATCTAAACTACACTATATTTCAGGCATTTCGAGGCGCGTCGGTGCTTTGTTGTTAAAATTCATGGTAAGCGGAAGCAATTAAGGCAGTAATATGTAAGGACGTAAGGGAGTGACGGGAATTTGTTGCCAGCGTTTTAATGGACGTCCGTATTTATGGTTCAAAATGCTGCACCGCGAGCGTTTCTGTCTCCTCGCATTAACAATTATCGCAATAATTTATAAAGCAATTATATAAATACAGTGTCTTATTAAAAACGTCATTTAGTATTTAGTTCATGCCGACTTTATTCCATTGTTTTAAATGTTTAAGTTTGTAATTACGGTTTACACTTATTTCGGTTTAAAGACATTTATTCCTCAAAGAACAATTACAGTTCACTTAAAGAGAAACTTAAATAAATTAACAATAAGCTGTAGTTTACAAGAGACTGAACACCATAGTTTAATTAATAAAATATAGCAAGTAAATAAAATACAAAACGGTTCAAGCAAAACTTATGTGTTTACTAATAAAAAATAAAAACTAAACTTATGTATCTAATAAATAATTCCTTAGGCCTTTTTTAAGTGTTGGTATACTTGTGTACTCTCTGACTTTTTTTGGTAATTTATTATATAGCCGAACCCCCTCATACTGTATAGTTTTCCTGCCACACAGCGTTCTCACTCTTGGTACTTCTAGGTCGTCTTGATTACGGGTCTTATATCTATGAGTCTTTTGTGCAAATGAAATATTTGTGTGCACGTTGGTCTTAAGGATCTTTCGGATAGTCATGCATACAATTGTTGTAGGTTAAATAATTTTGTTTTTTCGTAGAGTAAATCTGTAGGAGTATAGTAGTTGTAATTGAAGAGGACTTTGATGATTTTATTTTGTGTTCGTTGTAGGTGTTGTTGAGTTGTTTTGAAAATCTGGTAATTATATGGTTCCTCAATATTATCAGTGTCTATTTTACAAATCAATATTACCGACTATTACCGACTGCTGTAAAGTCTAAATACTTGTTGAACTCCTGTAGTAAAATCGTATTAACAATCTAAGAGCAACTGTCTAATTTGTACACTGATATTAAAAAAACACTGACAATTTAAAACAAAAGTACAATTTCAGCGTCGCCGTTTAAATCTGTGTCATTCGCTCCTCGGTCATTAAACATAAAAACCGTCAAAGAAATAAAGATATTTTTTATTATTCAAAGTGAGCCGCGGTATCACCCTATCACTTCGTGCGGGAAGGCGGAGCAGCTATTAGCTTAACGACCATTTTAATATAAGAGATGACATATTAAATTTACGAGGGCAAGCTTCCCGTAGCGTAAACGTTGACGCTGACGTGACGCCTCTGTCTTCTTTATTGCGTACGTAAATATAACTATCAGATGTGTTTATGATATGCTAAGGCGAATTTTTAATGGCCGGAATCGTTTACGAGTCACGTACACTGCACACACGGTATAACCGATGATCGTTACTTTAATACTCTACTGTCAAGTGTACGTTAAACAAACGCTACTTTGTGACTCAAACGTCACACGTTGTTTACGAAAAGTGTAAAAACTGAGCCCGTAACATTGATCATTTTCCCCGACACGCAACAAAAAAGGGACGAAATAATAAGCGATTAGTTTCCCGCTCCGTCGAATATACATTACGCGAATCGCAGGGAGAAAAGCTTGCTTCATGCACACCTCTCGCTTGGCACGGAAGCGAACCGTAATTACTCTAAAACACTACCCATTTGTTTGATGTCTTTGTTCGTTGTTTGCTCCACTTAGGGCGAGCATCACCCTTGCGATTCCGCCCGACACATGCCGTGAGTTTCGTACAGCCATTAGGTGCGAAACAATGGGGCAAGACACAAAAAACAAGCATTAATAATCAGGAATATGCATCGACAACGGGAAAGGGTGGTATCTGTACCTCGGCCCTTTCAGCGGGGACGAGAGATAATGGCGGTGGAAACTTCAAGCGACAAAGACAATAGTAATGGTTCGAATAGGTATAGCATCGTGGCGCCGATTTTTCGTACTTTTTCTGCGTACTCTGTTCTACGTTGAGTAAGTATGTAGGGTCCCATTGTTTCGGCGAGAAAGCAAGAGTGATTGAACTGCTTAATATTACCCGCTTTCAGACAAAACAATTGTTAACGTGACGGCGTCTCGTTATAATAATTAACAAGCGGTAAGTTTATAATCACAATTTGTATCCACACTTCTAAGATACGAAATTCTCACTAAACACATAAGATAACATCACGCCTGTAATCCCCGAAGGGTTGGGCAAATGTGTATAGTACACCCACATTCCGCCAGGAACATAAGTCCCATGTAATAGGGGGCGAGCCTATTGCCATCTACCAGGCACAAATCCAGATTTCGGGCTGCTACTTAGACATTTCAGATAGAAAAACCGAATAACACTTTGCCTGACCTGAGAATCGAACCCAGGACCTCTCAGCAGTCACGCTTGCGACCACTAGACCAACGAGGCAGTCAACGCTCACTAAAGTTTATGTTAAAGTGCCGTGCACGAAATCGACTGATTTTGATCAATATTGTTCATTGTTTGTGAGAAAGGGAAAAATAATTTTAACAAAATTATTTGTGATTTGAAAAGTAAAGTTCTTTGTTTTGCATGTGGCTGAAAGGTATTTTTCAAATATATTAAGTATTCATGGAAAATCTTTAAAATTCGCTAGAACTTGTCCATAAAATTACGCGAAACTGACGTTTGATCAACTTTTTACAAGAAACTACTTTTGATTTTGATCATTAAAAAATATCATCCGCATACTGGTCTACTTGCACATGGCTGGACCACTTTTTTAACTTCGATACAAAATATAGCAGAAAAATGATGTTGTAAAATCAGTTTTTTGACAGTCAGTAATGTATTTTTTCCTGTTATTTATCAAACCATTTCAAGAAATTTAAAAATCACACAGAGCACCTGCCATCTAATCTCTTCACCACCCTTGGTTGACTGGTAGAGAATGCCTAAGGCATTAAGTCCGCCTTTGTACTTTTTTAAGTGTGAAAAGTTTAAATAAATAAATAAATAAATTAATCTTCAGCTATCCTTGAAATAAAACCAAACTTTTTTTGATAATCCAGTATCTACATTAAGTAAATCAATGACGAAATAAATTATATTTTGGAGAGCGCAAAAGTGATGAAACTATTAACAGGTGCTGTGACTGACACGAATGGTTTAGCGCCACAAAAAGTGTACTATTATAGTCATAAAGACTTAATCACTGAACGTGACTAGATTTCCGTACGTCTTTTTCGGGTGACCACTGAAAATCAGCGCTGTGCTGTGGGTCCCTCGTAGCACAGCATCATGCTGAGTGGAAGCCTTCTTGTCACAGTCATGATGTGCAGCTGCCGACTATTTCTGTTTTGAGCTCGTGATTATAATGTGGATCTATTTTGTTTTATTTTTCTGTTTATTCTTATCTTTTCGTATGCACGTGTTTCTGTGACAAATAAACCTATTTTTCTTTCTTTCTCTCTTAATATTTAAATTTTTTCAAGCTTTCTCACAATTAAATAAGAAATTGACAAAATAGGGTTTTTTTTCGTGCACGGAGCCTTAAGTGGAAATATTTCGTGAAATTAAAACCATGGATATGGAGTGTTGACTAGCTTATGTTTGCTTAATTATTCCTTATAGTGCTATCAAACGTTGCGTGGATGACCACTGTAATTTGATTATGTCCCGTAATTTACATTAAAACAATAAAGTGGCATTAGATAAAGACAATAGCTGTGTTGTGTGCGTGTTGTAGCCTGCTACAAGTTAATCGGGGGCAAGTTTTATGGGCGCACATGATTGTAATAGTCTTGTAAAGGGTGACTGGTAATGTATTACGACAAATGGACGGCGCTGAACGATACGGCGCAAGCCAAAAAAAAAACCAAATTCTTCTTTTAAACTTTTTCTCCAACATTTTTATTTTATGTCCACGAGAAGTGATCACTAAAAGACTTAATGATATTAGAAATCGAACGAATGAAATGCATGGTTAAAAGTTTGAATGCGCCTAATGTAATTTCAAAGCGAATAGACGGACAAACGGGTCGGACTAAAGCGCTAACTACTGCAATTAAGCCGTTAATCTATCCAGTATTAGCAAAGTTCATGGCTACATCTGGAATACTCATGTCATAGTGTCGCCTTCCCCGCGTGGTGGGGAAAAATCTAAACACAGTAAAGGCCGGCTTTAGTAGCATTTTATTGGCTCCATTTGGAGCCCCGCCAGCTCTGTTCCTTCGCCTCTAATTGATATCTGACCAAAACGTTCACTTAGGGTACGTAGATTTCTTGTAGACAAGTGTAATGTGTATTGTTTCATCTGTCAGCCAGCATTTAGTAGCAACGAGACTGGTTTTAGTAGCAAATTAAAACAAAAACATTTTTACGGGTAAGTCCTGCTGGTATTTTCAACTTGGGTTCAAGTCAAATACAAAATGCTTGATCTTTCAAAATGAAAAGACATCTCTTTTTAATGAATTGCGAAAGGTTGAAGGCCATAATTATTTATTTCACTAAAATACAATAAAATAATTGGACACCTTAAAGCAAGACACAAAAAAAGTACACAAATTACTATAAACTGGGTTTATCAATCCGTCAAGCATTGTGGTTAAGGCAAAGTTTCTCCAAGACAGTTTAATGTGACAGACTATAAGGAAAACTGTTCGGCAGAGAAAACAGCCTTATTATTGTAATTAATTTTTTTAATAACCAAATTTTTGTGTTGAAACCCAGTGTTAAGGTTCTTTGCACCTTAGCATGAAATGAGTGTAAATAATTAAAATCTCACTTCACAGCCCTTCTTCTTATGCATTATAAGTGCAAATGAATATCTAACTCCTGAAGGAAGTAAGCATGAATAAATAAAGAATGATAACTCACTTCGTGTGCACAATGTAGCAAGTTACTTATGTTACAAACTTTCGCTCATTTGTCTAACGTAAAAAGTTTTAGGATAACATCTAATCGGTAAAGTAGGATTGGAAGGTTTTTGTAGGAGAATAAAGTGCCATTATTATTTAGTTTGCTTTCTAGTGTTTTTGCAAAGGAATTCTGAATAGTGATTATTGCTAGTGTCATATCAAAGATCGATCCGTCTTTAAAGGTTTATTATTAACCTTTGCTTAACATATCCATAGGATTTATTATTTGGTGTTTCTCCATACTACCTATCCTAAACGTTTCATAGCTGGTATGGTGATGTACGGCTGTCAAATATTTGATGTTTTTCTACGTTTTACGGCTTTGCCCGCGTTGAGGTCAAAAATTATCCCACAGGAACGTACTCCTGGGATAAAAAGTATCCTATGTCCTAATCCAGGTCATTGTCTACCCATGTGCCAAATTTCGTCCAAATCCGTTTAGCCGTTTTAGCGTGAAAGCGTAACAAAGAAATAAACAAACTCACTTTCGCATTAAATAATATTATAGTTAGGATATGATGTCTGCAGTGTTGTAAATAGGGATAATAAATACATACTGAAAATTGTACTCACCATTTTGTTGTTGATTTCGTGAAAATGTATTTCGCACACTTTATCTACTATGTCTTCACTTTGAAACGTGACGAAACCGAAACCTGAAACAAATAAACATTGATATTAGTAAATGTTTATGACGAGCAAAACTAACGAATCATCACAAGATAATTCACCTGAAGTTTTTATTTTATTTTGAACATTTTTACTTTAATTACGATCAAAATGTATTAGACTTTGGAATTCAACTGAAAACCTCAAATTTTCAGTGTAAAGAGTTTTCGACTTTACCTTCGAGCTTGAAGTTTTCAGAAACATAAAAGTCTTGGCTTTGATATCGTTTTAATTAAAGGCAATTTGCGTCAAGTTAATTTCAAAAGGCGCGTCAATCAGTTTTCGACAACACCTATCAGAGTATTGTAGTGGGTTGGCTGGGGCAGGCGCTGCGGCTTTGTCCTCGCCAATTTAATAAAACTTGCGCCCCCGCCGCGCCGCCTGCGCGCACCGGCGACCAACAAAACAATACCAACCCTCCTTAAAACGCTCCTAGACATTCACGTGGCTGCACAGACGACCAACTTCGCCTATACGTTCCCCGTTCGACTCAAAAGATCGTTCAAGTTCGCCCCAGCACGATTCATGAATTACAAATTGCAATTTTGAGTTTCGCACTCGAATCGCTTTCCGATATTTACACGATTCCATGCGACAAGTTACGACCGAGCGTACAATCTGTCGCACAAATAAATCCCTCCAGTTCGAAACACGTCGCTCGGTACGTCGTGTTTCCCGACTCGCAATCACCTGACGTAGACCAAGTTTCCGCTTAAAGTGGCAAACAAAACACGGCGATGAGCAGGCGTGTTTCTGCCTGCTAACGATTAAGACACACACACGTGACGTATCCACCCACGACGACAAATAGCATTAGCGAGCCGCTCCGCAAACAGTTGGTGGCGCCGCGATTATGCTGACACGTACATGAACACCGGCCGTATCGCTACAACTTTCTCGTCCCGTGTCCACGTGTTGATATGGGCACGTGAGAGCGATATACATCTTCATGATTCGGGATCAACGTCGTCAACCCCGAAACTTATACAGAACCGTTTCAAAACTGAACTTGTCCGACGATAGCCGTCAGCGACGAAGCGCTAATCGATACCCTTGTAAATGTTACGTCCGAGCCGATACTTATAATCTGACAGTGCGGCTCTTTGTTCATATTTAGTTCATCACCTTTCACGACTTGGGCTGCCCTAAACAAACAGCACGATCCGGCCCCGAACTAGGGCGCACTTGGTATTTCACGCGCGGCCGGGTGGCTTTGCGTAGGAATCGAGCCAAAGATAGTAACACCCCGAAAAGGCAAATAGGGGTTCAATCGAGTTCCGTTAGATGACCGTATTTTCTTTATGCATTATAAGGTCGGTGCGGTATATCAAGTGAATCGTTTCTGCGTTATTGCTTTCCCAATAAAAACGATTGGAAACAATCCCCACTAACATAAAACATGGTGTCGCAAAAGTTGTAGGGAACTTGATAACGCATTGTTTTGATGTTAGGATATTATAAGCGAGTCCGAGAGCCTCGCAAGACATATGTATATAATATAGTCGCATGCCGAGTGCTGCCGGCTCCCCTTATTTATGCGGGTCTGCAAACCGAATAAAGTAGGAAGCAAGCAACATCGACGGTCGCCAAGTAAAGTTATCTGCGGGCAAGATGGCTGAGTAAATATGAAATCGGACCACACGATCAAACTAAATGAACTTCTTGTTAATGGATTAGCAACGTTAAAATCGCCAATGTTTGCTGCCATACACACAAACTGAACAAATAAATACAATACCCGTAAAGTTTGTAGATGAAACGTTAAGAGAAAAGGGAGAAATAGCATTGTCACTGACCACGTAAAAAGTTTTGGGTTTCGTGTTGCCTTTGTGTGCTCGCTCTAGATAAATGGGGTATTTTCGTGAAATTCGTCCGCGTCACTTCTCGTAACAATGGCGAAGATAAATAATCTCTGCGTAAGAAAAGGATTCCGTAAACATAATTATTTGAACTCGCAATTGTAGCTGTGAAACGCTAATGAAAGTTCTCCTAGTCGCTCCAGGAGTTAACTTTATTTTTCTCCGACTTCAGTTACACTGGGTACCTTTACTTTTTAAGCGGAATACTTTAATTAAATCTGGCGGCTTATAGGTGATCTGCGTCCCGCTGCACTGATTGGTCCTTTGTTTTCCTTTGGTTCCGTACGTCCGAATGAAAAAAGGAACCGTTGTCTCGTTGTTGTTGTGTGAAAAAAGGATCTCTCGTGTATTTGTTTGTCTGTCACAGCCGATTTGCTCCGAATCTACTGAAACGATTAAGTTGAAAATTGGTACACAATATATAATATTAATATTTGGGACCCGAACACAAACGTGTAACGGAAATACGTACGTTCAATTTTGACTATGGGGTCACTTTTAGGGTCATATTAGAAAATTAAAAAAGAAAGTTTTGCAAACTGTACCGTTGTCCGTATGACATGTCAAATGAATGGGCTTGTTATGAAGATCTAAGAAAAAATGTTTTTAAATTTTTTTTTTTGTTTTAAATTTATAAGGGAAATAGATGAAAATTGACCATTTCCCCTTATCTTAGCAAAATTAAAAAAATACAGAAAGTAGTTCTATACGAAGTCTATAAGAAGTCTGAGGTCTTAACGTGGTAAATCACTCATATTGTGAGTACAAACTTACATTTGCAGTTGGAATGTTTAGGGGAACATGTTTTTAAACTAGAATGTTAAGTTTGTTCTTGGGATAAATTCATCCCAAATACGGAACCCTTCATTGTGCGTGACCCGACATGCACTTGGCCGGTTTTTTTGTTAAATTAAATTTACATCACTTCGTTTAGCTCTACGTGGAAATTGTAAATACTTTTTTCAGAATATTGTGACTTTTCGCAGATAAATCTTGATATTTTTAACATATAGGACTGACTGAATAACTACAATTTATTGAAAAAAAAAATATTGCTAAAGTATTCCATTTTGGTATCAATATGTCTCCGATATCAATAGGCTTATTTCCCTACCCCTCCTGTCCTGTCAAGTACGTGAACCTCGTCACTAAGGCTACGTAAACGGCGGACGATTTTATTAATTCCCATCGAGTTCACACCTGCGATAGCGGCACTCGTTATTTTAATATAAGAAGCGAGAGGTTGAGGCAAAGATTATGAATGTGTCTCCCGATATCGGATATCTCGACACATCTGTCGGGCGGCACGTGGAGCTGACAGTGGGCGGCCCGCCCCTGCCCCGCGCCCCCCACCCGCCCTACCGAACGCTCCCCCGCCCCCAAATTGGGGCCATAGGCAGTATAATCTGCCCCGCCACTGTATGAAACACCGGCCGGTGGCGTTTATGGCGCTATAATAACCGTATAAAACGCGACTTATTGTAGGCGTCGATAACGGACGTTATACAACCCTAGGCCTCCACTTTATACCACGCCGACGCTCCCGACTCCACTACATTTTTTCTATGTTACCTCCGCTCTCCCGAATGCTGTACTTAATGGAATTTATTGCGATATCTCCCACTAATGTAACTCCCGCAGTATTCATTTGTCTAATTGAATATAACATTAGCACATACATTATGCACAAGATACACACTAAATAAGAAGTCGGTAGTTTGCTTTCGTGTTGTATTTTTGTTGGCACACTAATGCAGAATTTTCTCTCCGACATGCAGATTTCCTCAAGATGTTTTCCTTTACTGAAAATAAATATTTACCTGCGCTGCGAAAAATTCAATGGTGCAAAACGTGGATAGAACGTGGCTCACGTACGAGATTAATTCTCTATCGATCCTATCAATAGGTACTTGAATTTAGCATGGATGATAGCACTCGTAGCTTTTCTTGTACATTTACTACTTGTCATTTGTACAACAACAACTGTTTACAAGTTAATAAACAGTATCTTGTTACAGAGAAAATGAGTCAACAGGACTCATTGTAGCATCAATTTTGCTTGTTTTTGTACAGAATAAAAGTAATGTAGTATGTCGGTGATAACTAGCAACTTTTCATTAGCCGCGCGCTCAACAAGCTCTCAAATGATCAGCGAGTTGGCCGGTGGCGCGCGACGTCACAACTTTTGTTATTGTTTCGCTTCATTATTGTAATACGAAAAACGCGGAACAATAATTAAGAGATCCTCGTCTATCGCCCCTTCTGACGTCATAGTTGGGCCAAACTTTTATCAACGGACTTTCATCGTGACAGAATATTTGCTACCTAAATAATTGCCGGATTGCTTCTGAGCTCAGCTAATAATAACAAGTTAATCGCAATAGTTATTATCCAGAAAAAGGCTAGGTTAGGAAAAGAAGATTGGCTCCGTCGAGCTCGAGTGCTGTTACAGATCAATGTTTATTAGAAACCTATTAACTGAACATTTGTTTCCATGTGGGCGGTTTATCTAAGCACCTACCTACCTACCTTCATATAAAAATCATTCTTAGTTTATATTGACGTATGAAAGCAGTATAGTGACGGCCTCGACTCACGCCTATTGGATATCGAACAAGTTCCAATCAGTATTTTTTCAGCTTTACGTTCAATTAATCACAAGAAAATATCGCGACGTGGCGGTCAGATGAGGTAAAAAATATATAACATACCTATAAAAAGTCTCAAGCACCTAATACGAATTTTATGTCTATAAATCACACTAAAGCTGAAACTGCGAAACGAAACGATTCTTTTCAAGTTATTTTCTTATCAACATTACAGGAGAGTATTACACTCCAGTTTGTACTAATGGATGATTGATCACACTTTCATACAAAGCTCTTATTAGATTATTTATTTCTGTTTCAAATACTGTGCGGTATGTAGGTAAGAACAACAGTCATACATTGCCCTGCTATATGATAAAGTAATCTATCGAGGATTCAAATAGTTGATCGTAATAGCCGCTTCAAAATAATACGCGAATCTCGTGCCAATACTAATACGCTCCGGTTCTAATGCATTCGCTGCGAGGTGCAAAGTCTAAATGTAAACTGCGAGGTGCAAAGTCTAAATGTAAACTTTCGGCAAGCTAAGAAAATGGGAAATAAAAGCTGGAAAGAATTGGCTCATCCTCATTTTCTCTATTGTTAAGTTGAATAGGACAAGAACTATCAACTTGCTAGACGCGCCGATTGTGTGGAGACACATTTATTGTCTACGTTCAGGTAAGTAAAACAGAAACACTGTGCTCCTGCGACGCTTTTTCCGTCAAGATGTTCAACTTTTAAAATCCCAAAGTTTATCCAAGTTGTTTTATTGCTTCAGAAACGTTTTAAAGCTTTTGACACGAAAAGAATTTTCGGACTCGTCCCGTAGTGTTTGGCGAAGAATTCGCAACATGATTTCTTATACATAGAAGCGTGCACTGTACAGTATTGTGACGTATCTGCTGCGCGGGCAGACTGTCTAATATAACGGAAAATGTTCTTTTAGCGTGTCTACTTGAGAATTTCTTTGAGAACTTATTAAAAGGGCGTGAAAGGAAATTATGCCCTAAATCAAAAACATCGAAAAAAATTTTAGAGCGATCAGTAACAGGAGAAATATTTGGGCGAATGGCCGCTAGGCCACAAGCGGCAGGACAATTTATCAAGGACGACGGTACCCTCGTCCAATCGGTTGATAGCAATGCCATAAATATTTACTTTAATAAGATTCCGTCCTTTTTATTCGCGTGTGTTTTACGACACCGTTTGGCCCGTGATGTCAACCTGGTAGCAGCGTAAGCGCATTGTTTTTTATAGTGTCGGAATTTGTAGCGGAGTAAGTGAAAATCCCTGACCCTGTCGTAATAGATTGTAAAGCTGTGGAATGGGCCAATCGACTGTACTATGTTTGGCTGGATACTGAATGTTATACAGTACCTACACAATCACAGTTGCGATGTGAGATTACACTTTGTAGTGGTAAATTTGCCTTATTAACCACGTGGTTAACTTCCAATAGACTTTATTCGGTACTAGCTTTTGCCCGCGGCTTTGCCCGCGTGGATGTCAATACATCCCTATTTGAATCGGATTTTGTTCAAAATTTCATGGGTTTTAAGTTTTTTGCGCGGAACCCTAATTATTTTTTAAAACAAATGTACCCTCAGTTACTCCTTATAACATCAGCTATCTGCAAGTGTAAGTCCTGTCAAAATCGGTCCAGCCGTTTCGGAGATTAGCCGTAACAAACAGACAGGCAGACAGTCAAAAATAATAAAAAAATGCATTTTCGGTTTAAGTATCGTATATACTGTCATATGTATTTAGTAAACAGCTGTTATTTTAACATTACAAACAGACACTTCAGTTTTATTAATTTGTATAGACTCTCCTTCTTGGTGAAATAGTTCGCCCCTAGAAGTACTAAACATATTTTATTTTTCTAAAGCCTGGGAGAAGGTAAATTGAGACCCATCAAACTCTAGGTGGATTGGTGGTGCATTTCTAAAGAGTAGAGGTAACTACTTGAAATCTAGTGTCGTAGTATCGTCTCATAACTTTTCTAACTTCATCAAAAGACGATGTCGCATGAATAAAATAGGTAGATAACAGTGGGTTTGGATCACTACCTACCTCTGCTAGAGGTCATGAAATGACAATTTATCCAAAGAATTGTTCATTGCATACATGGTATTTCATGCTTAGCAATAAAGAAATAAAGTCAAAGCTTGGCATTAGCCGGAATTGAAACGTCGTTCTACAACCTAAACAGGAGTAAATGCAGATCGTAAATAAAGAAACAGCGAAGGTTATGAGGTTTCAGTATGTAAAACTACGAAAATACCACCTATTTGAGTCACAAAAATATTGTACGGAAAATTGTAAAGTTGATCGTTCGTCGCACGGAACGAAGCAATAAGAATTTGATGAATTTAATACTAAACTATAACCCGAATTTGCGATTTATAGCACATAATAATGTAAATGGAACATTGTTGAAGGGAGACCAATTTTTCTATGAACGTCATAAACATTGTTTTACGATGGGTCGGGGAAGTCTAGGTGGAACAATTTACTAAGTAAGCTATTTATTACAACCACAATGCGGAGTTCCTGTCTCGTTCTTAGTATTTTATTAGTTTACTTTAAACAAGGCATTAATAATTAAGTTGTGGTTGGTGCTGACTCTGGCAAAAATAAAAGTAAGGTGCACTGGGGTAATTCCAAAAAAGGGTATATTCCGAAAATCCATAAAATTCTCTTCTTGGGGTAATTCCGAAATACAAAACTATAAGAAATGATACTAAAACTCATGATATTTTGTGTAAGGGGTAAATACGATTGAAAAAGAAATGTAAACCTTTGGTCAAAGTACAATAAAGTCGACGTTTAAATAATTTCGGAATAACCCCAAGATAGTTCGTAATTTCCCGTAAACCAAAAAATTATAATTCAAAAATTCAAAATGCTCTATCTAGTGAATCCAACTACATATTTATGAATCTAATAGATCCATTGGTTAAATCTTTTCATTAAGTTAACCGAAGTCGCTTATTAATGGCAGTAAATATGAAACTACTTTACATAACTAACCGAAATGTAGACCTCTAGACATCTCGTAAAAATTCCCGTCGGAATTACCCCAGTACACCTTATGCCATTTTGTGGTGAATTATTAATAAAAAATACAAACAGACATAGCGGAAAAATTATGGTTGAAGGTTACTAATATAATATGCTGATTTGAGCCGATATTAAGCAAAGTTGGGTCAGAATTGGCGCCCGAGCTGGGCGCCAATGCTGACCCGCGTTGGGCGCCACATTTTCTCTTTTGGCTATCAGCGAAATAACCGTATATCAATGTTTATGGCTTAGTTTATAGGAGACTTTAGGTGACCAATCCAGTGGTAGAAGTGAGTTTGTGACTACTACATGACAACTGATCAGAAATTTGCAGGTATTTTTTGTGACACCAATAACCCCATTATTATTTATTTTAGGCTACTTGAAAATATACCAGTGATGGCAGTCAAATGAGTCCCACTACCAAACAAACAAACTACCAAACTACCAAAGATTTATAACGCCCTTTGACGCTTTTAACACACTGGCCTACAAAACCACACTTTTAAAATTGCATAACTTTTAAAAGTAACAAGATATTATATTTTCGAAATAAAAAGGATTACAAAAAGATTTTTTTTATATAAAAACTTTATAATCGATAACCTTCTTTTATGAAATGGCTGAAAAACTTTATAAACAAAAACATTCCTTTTCAAATTGCTGTCTGACTTTTGACTTTTTTGTTTCTGTTTTTGTTTTCTCATATATTTCTTGATCGATGACTTTTAATTCAAAAGCCAAGGTGGTGCACGTAAACTTTACTCATCATGCCTCTTTTACCTGAAGAATGTGCAAGAATCATGGCTTTTCTGGTACTAGGCATCAGTATGCGTCGTACTACAAGAATTGTGGGTGTTACATTAAGAACGGTCCGGCAGGTGAAGCGAAGGTACGAAAAAACTGGAAACCATATGAGGAAACCTTATAAGGTCTGCACCTGCACCGGCGCCTGGCTTGGCCACGTAATGGCAGACACAGGTGCCTTAGTACTCGAGAAGACCGCTATATTGTCTCCACTGTGTTGAGAAATCGCCACCTCAATGCAGTTGAAGTCCAGCAACAGCTTCTTCACACCCGAAGAGACTACATTAGTGACAGTACAGTGAAAAGAAGACTTGCTGAAGCAAACCTGAAGCCCCAAAGGCCAACAAGTGACCCCAAACTCGAGAGAGGGCATGGAGTAGCAAGACTGCGCTACGTCCGTGACAACATACAGTTGAATGAAGAAGAATGGGCAAGAGATTTGTTCGCTGATGAGTCTTGATTCTCACTATTCACATCCGATGGAAGGCGAAGAGTGTACAGGTGACCTGGTGAGCGATACTTTTAAGCCTGCTTCACAGAAAGAGTCGAATATGGTGGAGACTCTGTACACGTATGGGCTGGCACCTCTTCAGAACTCACAGAGCTAGTGGCCATAGAAAATGGCACCCTGACTGGGGAAAAATATGCTCAAGAAATCAGTAATGAGTATGCAGGGCCATATTTAGTACATATGGGTGATGGATCGACACTGATGCAGGATAACGCCCGGCCACATACCGCTCGGGTCGTAAAAGAGTACATTCAGGAGGTTAGTATCAACTTGATGGCTTGGTTCGAGCAAGCCTCGGATGAGCTCGGGAGACTGGTCAGGAGCCACATACCACCTCCTAGGGCTCTAATACAGGCCCTGATGGAAAAATAGGAGAATATTCTCCAACATAACCTCCGAAACCTCGTTTTTATTATGCCAAACCGGCTCGAAGCTGTAATCAGAGCCTCAGAAGGCAATACCAGTTATTAAAATGTAAATAAGGCGTAAAACATACTTATAAATATTGTTTGAGTTTTTTGCCAGTATGTTAAAAATGGCAATTTTTTATTTTTATCTTTTTAAAAAACGTTACTAATGTATAATAAACTATAATATTAAAGAAAGTTCATGAAATTTGTTATAAAACGTTTTTTTATTTCAAAACTCTGACTTCTATATTTAGGAGAAATTCCAATTTTAAAAGTGTGGTACCTACTAAGTTTTGAAGGCCAGTGTATTATTAAAATAAAGCCTAGATGTATAGAAGTGAGAATGTATCGAGAACAGAGAGGTGTAACCATTATAGTACGCTTAATTGCTTTTTAACTCAAACGAGCTACGCGTAATTAGATTACAATGGTGAATTTTATTTGTATGTATTGTCACTTTACGTAAATGTACCGACAGTTTCACTTGATCACATTAACATGAATTTGAAAGCACAACTTTGTTTTCCGAACTGTTTTAAACTTTTTATTGTCCAGATGGATGTGTAGTTAAATTGTTTAAATTATTTTCCTGAATATTAAATGTAGTTACTATTTTTAAATGTAAGCACTGCAATGTAAGTTTTTTTTACAAAAAAAAACGTGGATCTTTTCTGTAGCCATGTCATAACTTATAGTTTGATAAAATGAGCTTGTATTGCCTTCAAAAATTGTTGTTATAAAGAAACAAACAATCTCAAATTCCAAACAAATAGATTACCTATCCCGAGCGATTATTTTTAATTTGCAAAGATTACATAGAAGGCATCCGAGGTAGTCCGGTATGATTGTTGCGGTCATTCGGCATCGCGACAAGATCGTCCCGTGAGCGCGTAATCCCGAGGGGCGACGTGCCCGAGACGCGAGAGACGGGATTTGCGGGATCATCGGACACAAGACGGGAATACCCTTGTTGTGGTTACAATACTACTCGATGTTCTCCGCTATTGTCCAACGATTCAGTTTATTTTCAGAAATACTTGTGTTATTAAAAACTATTCCGAGTCTGTAATACTGGTTAAAACTTTAACTTAAATATCGCAATAGATGAAATGATACAATAACAACGGGAATCTCTACTCGTGCAAAGTTATAATATTCTATATTGGATTGCTCCGAGAAAAAAGCCCAATGTAAAAGTTATGACGGGGGTAAGTGCATGACTCTGATAATATCGTTTTAATTGCGAATAGGAGTGAATCGAGCGGGAGGGGGAGAGGCAACATTATGATGCGAGCGACGCAGCCGGGACTTGCGCAGATTGAGAATGAAGAGGCCGCACGTACGCCACGGTTCACTTGTTAAGAAGACCGCAGCGAGAAAACCAAATATTTACAATTGCATCCGAAATACAGAACTTTGCACTCGAAAAAGAGCCATCTTAAAGTTGGTGGGTAAAGTTACGAGGGTTGTATTTCGAGCTGTCCCCGCTTGAGTTCTCGAGTGACCAGTCTCGCACAGGTCCGGGTTATTGCGGACCGACCTTGTTTGCACAGCACTACAGAACTCTTCCGTGGTGATTTTGGCAATATTCCTTTTTCCACGTCACGGGGCCGCTGCAGCCTGCAGCCGTGATACGATTGTTGCTCACTTTTTATCGTTATTATGTCATGAAATGAAACATTTTCTGTTGTATTTCTGCACAATTGTAAAGTTCAGTACACGCAATAAAAATACAATTTATCCTGACGGTAGATTTAGTTTCCAACTACTGTATGCTAGTATCAACTTTGAAAGAAATTTTATAAAATAATAAACCCAGAAACGGAATACGAATTGTATTGTCAACGGAGTCTGTAAATCTAGTAATAAAAGCGTCCACTCAACGTCGCAATTCACGACATTTCTTCAAGTAGCGGCGGGCGTGGACGGGGTTGGGAAGCCTTAATTTGTCTCTTTCCAACCAGAGACAAAGCGTATTTCGTAGCCTTGTCTATCGCCGGATCGCGGTGGTCCATGTCATCATGGACTTAGTCTAAACGATGCACTTTCTTGTTATCTCAATGCTGGATTATTGAGTTTTATCTTTTGTGTAATACATAGATGTAACAGATGCGACGTCGATGATGAGATTTCTTTGTAGCGAGACCTAATGATGGCGAATATATTCGTCGATAAAGTCCGTCTCGTATCGTTTAGGTTTCTTTTTCTGTTGCTTTTTATGTCAGTCGTTTATTAAATTATGTCTGGATGGCAGTCGTTAGGGCGGCACACCGACTTACCTACAAGGTGACCTGACTTTAACGTGCTCTATATTTATCAGCAATTTGTGGCTCATATCTATACGGTTGCCATAAAATTTATTTTCTAGTTGAAAACAATGCTTTTCAGTAAGCTTAGTCGAATACTTTGTAAAAATTGTGGGACGCATGAAATAACAAGGCATTTGTTATTTTTTTTAAGACGTTACATTGGTGCAGGTCGTAGTTACAAAAAGTAAGCCAAACGCTTGTTTAATGTGAATGTTTTTAGCTCCGCGTTCGTACGTCTATCAGAAAAACTAACGAAAAATCGTTCACCGGTATAAAGGGTTATGTCGATTCTCAACACATCAACGCTTCATCCGGCGCTTTGTTCACGATAAGGACTTGAATACACACAGAGCACCTGTTTCGAGTGGCGAGCAATAAGTGCTGAACGTATTTGCGTAGCGCGATTACGCGTCGCTTCAGCCGAGCTAAAATTGAGCGTTGAGCTGAAGCACGTAATGATTTTAACGACTGTTCCGATTACACAATAAAAAAGGAGCATTCTTTGTTTAAAAAAACTACTGTATAAAAAAAGGTTTGTTTCTTTCTAAAGCTGGTGAGCATTTCAGACCAATTGGATCACAGCGTTATTACTATTTAAGTGTTATGCTAATCTCGAAAAAGTTCCAGTCCGATTCACGGTCTACTAAAAGCTCGTAAAGCTCATCTAATCAAAGCCGTTAAGGGGGCATCAGATTACAAATTTACAGGTAGGTCGGCCAATAAAGATGAACGTAAGAGAGAGTTAACTGCGCGAAGTAATCGCGGGCCGAAACGTTGTTTTACGAGTCCGACTTTGCATATCCCGACAGATGTTAGAACAATAAACCCGAAAGAGACGCCCGGGTATCGTGCCGAGTTGTTACTTGTTATTCTGTCGAAATCTATGTTTTAAAGGTTTAGAGACGTGTTCAACTAGAATTTTATGAAACAACTGCGCACCGGTAGGGTTACACTTTGATTTTTAATGCTCTCGGTGTGGCTCAATTTCTGACTGGAAACTTTATAATGTATATTTTATGGCAATCATCAACAATGTTACGACTGAATTTATGAGTTACATCTCCAAATACGAGCTCTATTAGACATTAATGAAATATGTAATTTTGACATCCATTGCCAGTGTCAGTTTTAAATATGTATCATATTTTTACAATATTTACAATACAAAACATGTACTATTTCAAATTACCTTTAAAAAGCACTCGGTTCAACCGTTTCTCTAGTATAAATTATTTTCATAGCACTGAAATTGTAAATATTTCATTCGAATGGTGAAAATCTCACTACACGTCGAATAAAATCAAACATCTATCACATTTAAAATGGCCGCTGTTTCATTTAAAAATCGAATCCTCTTTCACATTTAAATTTGAAAAGTTGTCGGTGAGCGTCCGACCCGCTCGGTAAAAGGATATTACTTATGAATCAATAGTTAATGAGTATCAATGGGAGGCTTTTGAAACTCGCCAGCCTCTGTGTGCATTCTCGGCGCATCATTAATATTGAAAGTTACTCGCCCGTCCATTGTCTCTGGAGTAGCCGCCTCTTTGTATATTATGCGTCTACTTCTGAACGGAAAGCGAACAACTCATTTCCTTTACACAAAAGTTTTACTTGCAAAAATATTGCATCGTCCCATTTTCTGAGGAGCGTCACCCGATTTTGTTGTTTTGCGCCACTTCCTATTTACATCGGAAACTACTAAAATTAAGGATATAATGAACGCTAAAGATGTTTGTTAATATTAAGGGGCATCTGCACTTAAACGCCACGGCTCATAACGTGCGTTAGGTTTTGGTTACATTTAGGCTTTATGCACAATATACATAATAATGAAAACGGCTGCGTAAGCACAGATAATAATCATATATGCGGAGGCATAACCGAATTGCACAGTCGGCATATACGATTGCGGTCGTGTGGATCCGTTCCATTCGCGTCGTTTCGCTCCAAACTGGTTCCAATCAAATGCGAGCACCGATCGTATGCGTTCCGCTGTTCTCGTAATGTTTATAAACTTAGGCCAGGATCTAGTAAACGGGAGCCAATATAGACCGCTGGGGGCGAAAAGAGCATAATAGGCGTCGGTAAAAATACTGTCTGGAAAAATTCGACGGCTGCGAATAAATGAAGTTAGCCCCTTACTATTTTTCCCGTGAAACTATTTTAATTAAAGCCGCTTGAATGGAAGGAGTTTATAGAGGGACAAATCGGTCGGCGGCCGGTAGATTGGGAATGTTCAATTTCGGGGGCGGCCTCTCGATGAAGCTTGGAGGTTGCCAGTAATTGTCGGGGTCATTAACATTTACGATAATGACGAGGATAGGATTGACGTGGCTGGTTATCGCAGCACCCTATATGGCGGAGACGTCGTATAATCCTCACTAGAGCACGTTACGCCGCCGTCGCGAGATCTAGGTTCACGACGGGTGGTAATTCGCTATTCGGTTACACGTGGTTAATAATTGATCTCAAGTTTTGTTCGTCTAAGTTTACGCCATGTTTGGAAGCAGAGGCTGCAAGTGTGATGAACATAGTTTCAAGCATGTTTCAGGATTATGATTCTATCAAACTTGAATCGTTTCTGAGAAAATGATCATAATGAAATATTTTTTTAGCGACAGATCCAGCACTCAAGCCATGAGCATGGTCTAAATATTTAATTGCCTCAATAAGCAAGTAGCGACCTACTTAAATGATCTGAAACATGGTTGTAACGTATCCAAATGTGGAATTAATTCGCGTTACATGTACATTTGTTTACGAGAGTACTTCCAGCACGGGTTTGGACGGGGGCATAATAGGATTAAATTTTCAGACAGATGTATAACAAAATTGAAGGATACATAATGTCATATATCATTATTAGGTCAAGATTTACGTAGAAATTGTTGGATATTTTTATTTTAGAAACTTCGAGAAGATTCGGTTTGGAATCTTGACAGTTTGAAGAGCCATTAAGCTGATTAGATCGTCAATAATCTTTGAAGAGGTGATACAACAAATATATTTGAAGATTGAAATAATTGAATATGCTTGTTGTCCTATTTACCTAGCTGCGTAAATTAGACATATATTTATTCATTATTAATGAACCACTCAATCGATGTAAATAAGCGAATACCGAATCCCTAATTTTAAATACGTAGTTTTGTAACATAGTATTTTTCAACCATTTGATACTACTCAAAAACAATAGACACAAAACAAATCAAGTATTTGCATGAAATCCTGACCCATCTTCAACCATCTTGAAAATATTCTTAAAATCAGATCTCTAACATCTTAAGGTACTCTGAAAAACGTAACAAACCCTTCCTCCACTCGACACAATGGCTTACACTATTCCCAATCCACTTAGTCACACGCTGTCACGCTAGCATTATAATGTGCCTGTTTCAAGTCACCGGCGAGTCATTAAGGCTTTGGGGATGCTCTCGTCTCGAAGAAGCCATCTGCATGATTTGCGCATATTAATAACGCCGAGCTTGCATGTGAGAGCATACAGCCACACATACTATAACGAAGAACATATTATAAGTTGGCGATAAGCGTTTCGGTTTAATTTAGACAGGGTTCCGCCATTTTCATTTTGAAGATTTGCATGTAACAGGTTGGGTTTTACGTTAGACGTATCGAAATGTTAATTTAGTTGTTTTAGGATCGTGTTTTGTTTTGGTTTCAATTTCGACGACAGTTCTAGATTAGTAATTAATTTCACGAAATCAAATCTGCGATCTAATAGATGTCTAAACTTACATTGTTGACTAAGATAATATTATGTTTCACACATCGCCAGAATGTTGACGTTTCCAGCAGTATTACCACGATTACCATAATGCTGGCAAAACTATCTTTCACTACGTATTTACGCCATAACGGGTGTAAATAAGGTCGAATAAGTTATTTTGACGTAGCCTTGAAGAGGTGGAAATGTAGGAAAAGTACCGAAACAGATGCTCACGGAAACATTGAAATATATCCTCCAAGTAAAGAAATATTCAGCCTAATATGCTCTAACAACACGTGAAATACATAAATCTTTAAAAACTACGCGTAGAATTTCGCAGAGGTGTCTTTTTTTTAAAGATGTGTCTTTGTATTCAAAAAACTTTTTTAAAAACCTTTATGCCAAGACGTGGCGTGTATGCACTTCGGCAAAGACGTAGCCTCGCGGTGAGTAGGTACACTATGTAAACACACCTTTAAATGAGATATTAGGCTGTGGTTACACTCACAGCGTACCGCGGAAAGCTTTTTAACACATACTTGTATTCAAGCAAACGCGGAGAGTTTTCATAAAACTGCTAGAGGCAAGTAATTCATTTCTTTTCACCGCATAATACAATCTTAATTAGATTTCCAAATAACAAACTGTGTTAAGCTAAAATTAATGAGTGCTAATTAAACTAAAAACAAACAAGAGTAAAATAATAATGAACTCGCATAATGTCTTGGTCTAATGACTTTAATTTATTTCATGTAATATTGTGTGATAAATAGCAACTAGACTATGTTTTCTAATCAAGATAAAGCTTAGTTCACCTATATTTTAGTGAAACTGAAAATGTTTTAGCGCTATTACGCTTTCGTGTAACAGATTCATATTTTGAAGTAAGGTATTTCGATTAAATAGGCGCACCATTTAGTTCAAAACTCTTAATAGAGTGTATAAACAGGTTTTTAAAAAAAATAAAAATTATGCATTTAACATGAAGGTTAATTTTGGTTTCCCGCTGTCGCTTCTGTCTGTGTAACCTGTCCCTTGCCTAACCACTCAACTCTCTGCGGCACGCCACACCCCCATAATGATGCATCTCGGGAGATACAGCAGACGGCTTTACAGATTTTAACTACGCCACAATATTTATCTTCCTTTTTACGCGTGATCACGCACACATTTCATGTTTTTCTTCAAGCCTTTTTATTTATAAGTCTTAGGGGAGGGCTCGTACAAAAAACGCTTTGTAATATTCCAAAGAAT
Organism: Fissipunctia ypsillon; assembly: GCA_947568875.1. NCBI lineage: Eukaryota > Metazoa > Arthropoda > Insecta > Lepidoptera > Noctuidae > Fissipunctia > Fissipunctia ypsillon. The sequence continues at coordinate 8,578,863 of OX387654.1, forward strand.
TCATCTCTTTATTTTATATATAGCCTCTATTTTACATAATTTTTATATATTTTTAATATGTTTTATATATTTTTATATATATTTGGAGAGGTTTTGTTTCTGAGTTTGACGCAGACTGAGGCCTAGCACATGAAAAAATCGGCCAAGTGCGTGTCGGACCACGCACAATGAAGGGTTCCGTAGTTGGGATGAAGAAAGAAGAGACAGAATTATCCCAAAAACAAGCTTAACATTGTGGTTGAAAAACATGTTTTTCCATACATTCCAACTGCAAATGTAAGTTTGTACTCACAATATTGAGAGATTTACCATGTTATTTTAATACCATAGATTTCTTATAGGTTTTCCTATAATTTATAAGCATAGAACTATTTTCTGGATTAAAAAAAAATAGGCGCAGTAGTTTCGGAGATAAGGCGGGTATGGTCAATTTTCATCTATTTTCTGAAATAACTTTAATACTATTTATTTTAAAATGATTAAAAAATATATTCGAGACCCTCACAGTAAGCCCTTTCATATGTTACACGGTATAGTTTGCAAAACTTTTTTTAATTTTTTTGTTGGCCCCCAAAAGTGATCCCCATATTCAAAACTCATTTATTTACGTTACATGTCCGTGTTTGAGTCACAGAAATTCATATGTGTACCAAATTTCAACTTGATCGGTACATTAGATTCGGAGCAAATCGGCTGTGACTGACGGACAGACAGACACATGAGTGGTCCTATCAGGGTTCCGTATTTTCCTTTTGAGGTATGGAACCCCAAAAATGGAAAGATAATACAGTAGGTATATTTAGGCAACTACTAAGAGATTGGGGTATTTTCTGTTATGGAATATTCGTTATGTTCTTGTGTTTGATAATCCCACGACAGCAAAATAGAAACAGCCAACTGCACTTTTTACAAAATTCACTTTTTTACATAATTACTCAGATTTTTTTTTATCATAGAATTTTTTTCGTCGCACAATCGGCGCGTTCACCTGTTGTAAACAAAGATATCAGTCACATAGCGGTTTTAACGTCGGTTTTTTAAACTTGTGCTATTTTAGTGCAACAACAATAATATGTCACATCGGCGTTACAAATGATTAAATAAGGAAAATTATTACATTCCTTTATTTATTAAACAATGTAAAATAAAAAATAATATTAATATCAGGTTAAATACTAAAAATTAGATAAGCTTAAGCAATTAGGAAGTCTCGTGTACTACAAGCGGTTAAATGGCAGTTTGTACGAAGTAGATAAAGACGTATTTTGGAAAAAAAAAAATAGTATTTGGCTTGAACCATTTTCTTAGTAATGCTAAATTAATTAAATTAACAAAATTGTATAAAATAGAAGAAGATAACTTTGTTCTTCTATTAATTATCACAGTTTTGCGTTCAAACGCTCTACTGTAAAATCATGATTTTGTAGATAACCGTATATACTTTGCGGCCGTCGATTTCCTCATCGCCATTTTACGCGTAGGCAGCGTATTGAGAGGTAATCATAGAGTGATATTAAAAAGGGTATGTTTTTGTGGAGTTTAGATGAAAGGGGTTTAAATTAGGTATTGAAATGTCAAATGTTTACGTACTGTTATCTTATACCACTGAATTGTATGTCGTTTCTAATAACATTATCACGCCTTGTTTCCCCAAAGGGGTTAGGCAGAGGTGTACCTACAGTACACCCACATTTCGCCAGTTATGTTTAAGTCCCATGTAATAGGGGGCGAGCCTATTGCCATCTACCGGGCACAAATCCAGACTCCGGGCTGCTACTGAGAAATTCCAGATAGAAAAACCCAGTAACACTTTGCCCGACCTGGGAATCGAACCCAGGACTTCATGCTCAGCAGTAGCGCTTGCGACCACTAGACCAACGAGGCAGTCTGCCGTTTCTTTACTAATAATATAAATAAAAATATATATAAAATCCCGACGCACAGATGTGTGTCGGGGGTTTTATACATTTTTAAGTTGCTGAGGGAGTTGGGTCTCCTACAAATTCCAGGTGATGCTGTAGCATCAGTTAAAAGTTACTATGTTATTCTAATATCATTGCAGGAACACAATACTAAATTTCGACTCGATCAAACCTGTGGAAGACGCTCACATCCATTCATCAACTAGAAAAAAGCTGATAATCTTCAAACGGCTGAATAGATATTCTTGAATCATAGCTAAGAACACTCTCGATCAAGTCACCTTTTAAACGTAACAAAAAAAAAAACTAAATCGGTTCAGTCGTTTAGGAGCTACAATGCCACAGACAGATACACAAATACACACGTTAAACTTATAACACCCCTCTGTTTTCGTTTGGGGTTAAAAACTAAGACATTCATGTCAGACATTTTAAGGAGAGTCCCGTCTACTTTGTCATACATACACCCTGTATAAAGCTATGAACGAACAAGCTAAAAGTAATAGCACAGTTTGCTTTGACTTTCGTGTCAACATTGCACTTACCTAATTAGCAGTGCATTCCTTAAACAAAACTTCACTTGACTAATGAAACCAGTATTTTTCTGTCCATACTTTAAGTTATATTACTTCTTATCAGACGACTTGAGATATTCTTGTAGAAAAAATATAGATTTTTATTAAACCTTTTCATTATCTGTGTTAATGATGAGAAGCACGGCAGGACCGTGGCATTGGAGTAATCCTATTAACAGTAACGTTGTTTAAAACATTTTTGTGAATGTAGGTAACTTTTTGCCAAGATTTTATTACTGTGTCTAAAACACTTCATATATTTCCAGACCCCAAAATTTGCATTTTAAACTGCGACTACGATATTAAAATGACTACATCTCTGCAAGTTACTTAACGGTACAACAATGTATTCATATTGTTCATATCATTAATTTTTGCGGTCTAGTGGCGGGTCCGATTCCCTCCTTGCTGGGGAGGAGTGACGTTGCATTCCCTCGGTGCTCGATGGTCGCTTCTAATGAAGTCTCGTGCGGCCACAAAGCCTCCCCCCCTCTCTGTCACTCCTCCTATCGCTCTTAAAAATACACCCTCTAAAATGTGTGACGTCAATGTGACGGCGTTTTTATGGTATCTATTATGAGTTAGAAAAAATATACTTCGTTAAACGTTTATTTTGAAAAGTTCGATTAAAACTAGTTTTCCGGGACTAAGTCCACCTTGTATATCTCGTGTCCGCTGCTTCAGTTTTATACGAGATAGATAATGCAAAGTCATTTTCACTCCATCGCATAAAAATTTAAATTCTTATTTGCGAGGAATATGAAAAATTATTTATTATAACTACATTTTACCTCGCCATATTCTTACATCAAAAACCTTTAATACGACTTTTTATCGAGTAAAGTAACGCTCAAAGAAAACGTTGTAGTGTTAAAATAACAATATCAAGCGAAACATCCATTTTCGCCCGTATTTTCTTTTTGAATTATATCTCTGGTAGCAACGGAACATTTTAAATTTTTATTTTAAGCACGAATATATATCAAAAGCTAGAACATGACCGCTCGAATGGTACGCAGATGCGACGAGTCCAACTGATCCCGCCCGGGGGAGCGAGAAACAAACATCGTAAAAACTTGTAAATATTGCCAACACTTCGCAAAACTTGTAGGTAAGTGAACATTTTTCTCGTTTGTAATATTTCCGCGTATTTGGTGAAATCGGCCGTCTGCCCGAATATCCCCACGTGAATAACTAATGAAACAAAAATGAACCGCTCAGCGAGCCACAAGCGAATTACACGGCCTCTCAATAGCTGAAGACGCGATCAAGTATTTTATTTTGCATATTATAGCTTCATAAAGTTTTATTGAGATATTTTGCAGAACCTTCGTTATCTTGTTGTGTTTGGTTATTGAAAAACGGGGGATTAAAGGATTGGTTATGGCGTCCTTTCCTGGAGAGATTAGTTAAATGATGGGAGGGGTGGCTAAAACTCTCCCCTTTTTATCACGAAATCAGTTGAATCGGTGCTTAGTCTTTTATGTATGCAAAATGACGTAAAACACGGTTTAACAGTACTCCTTTTGGAGTACAACTTTTAGTATTCAGGTATTTCAGTACCTAAATTTCCTCTCTCCTTGTCCAGGTATAACCTACAGCTATATCCTACCCGTAGAAAGAAATGGCCTGCTCATTAGCAAGCTGAAGTCTATCTTCGAAATGGCAAGTTTTTGTGTTTACTGCCTCCCGTCAGACCTTTTTAACCCTTTGGGAAAACTAATATAACATGTAATCATTAGGATAGAATGTGTATTTACATGAAAACTTGAACCTCTTTTCAGTATCAACTTAATGGCATTTTATCGATGAAGTCTCTTGCCAAGAAGTTTAGTATTTGTTACTGAGTCGAAAGCCATGGAAAAGACGCTAAAATGTTTATCTATACGGAAAATATTCTGTATCAGAAAGTGCTTACGATTTCCAAGTTAGTACTTATTTGACAATACATTGGATACAAAGGCGAGTTGCAATTTGTAAGTGTTTAGTTTCAAAAGATTGGACAGATAGCTTTGAATGTCGGTGATTTATTTTTTTATCAGTAGGTACGTAGAAGAGTGTACTTAGTGTTTAGATAATACTAATTTCTGCCTGCGACTCAGCGTGAAATTTCTTGTTTTAAAATAAAATATATCCAATAAAAATCGGCAGCTATAGCTCCCATTTGTGAAAGAAGTTTCGGAATCGGATCAGTAGTTCTGAAGATTATCCCCTACATAAAAACTTACAAATTTTACCTCTTTATAATAGGTATTATTAGATATATATGCAGTAAAGCTGATTTTTGTTGGATTATTGTTTTGTTATGTACTGAAATTAGTTAATGTTGTAAATATTATTAGCAAGCTAATATCATTTACTGCACAACCTGCACATTAATTTTTAACCGCACGGGTCGATCGATTAGATTAAGCTACGCTTGCCGCGGTTGGTTCATGGATGGGAACCATCTTTACATACCAAGACCCCTCCATTCCTCGGAAAGCACGTTAAGCCGTTGGTCCCGGCTGTTATTCGTGGATCTTTGTCAGTCGTTACGGGTCGTCAGAAGCCCGAAAGTCTGACAACCAGTCTTACGTTTTACTCAGTAATTGGGTTGTGGAGGTCAGATAGGCAGTCGCTCCATGTAAAATACTGGTATTCAGCTGCATCCGGTTAGACTGGAAGCCGATCCCAAAATAGTTGGGAAAGAGTATAGCTAGGCAGATGATGATACAGTTATTAAAAAATATGAATAGCAAAATCAACTTTACTTTTAAATAAATAATGGCTTTTCGTTATAAAGTGCTATTAAAGCTTCATTATTAACTACTACGTGCCTATTAAGTATCAGTAACACCTCACTGACACTGTGGAAACTAAGCCATCTGCGATCCACCGACGTTGCATGTAAACTAATGTGGAATTATCATTATTATAGTCCGCCTTATCACGTTTGTTTCTTAAAACTTCGATACTTACATGTGGGAAAGTGCATGTGTTCCTATATTATATCGAAAAACTTTGTGGAAAGGATTTATTTGACTTCAATTCTTTCGGAAGTTGGAACTAGGGGTGGCTCGGATAGTAAGCAATTGATTACGATTGTAAAATAAAATAAAAATTAGAAGAAAAAGGCTTGAGTTTATGTATGTGCCTATGTACAGTAGCAATCAGAACTCCAACGCCAGCATTACAAAACTATCGCATCATTACTCATCGCACTTGAGACCTTCCTCCATTTAGGTATTTCACACACACATACATACCCGTATATTTCACTCTTTCATCACGAACCAAACAGATAAAGCGCGGTATATGGTCATCATCATAGGCCTATCGCGGCACGCAGTCTTTTTCTGATTATGCTAATGAGAAAAATACAGCGAATATTTTAAACTGGTCACATAAAATTTGAGGGTTGATTTGTAACAAAATCAATTTTCTGACTGTAGTTAGAATGGTATGACGTTGTTGGTTGGTGAACTTTTAGTTACGAGCATTTGTGTTATTGATATTAGAGGTGTTGAGTTTGAAGATTTTTATTGAAAATGCAAGCAAATACATATATATATTGAAGCCAGGGCGAACATTGTAGCCTTGCATAATAATGAGTGTAATATATCTGAAATATCCAATAAAACTGGATTTCGTGTAAGTTATTTTGTTGTTTTTGATTATATTTCTTCTCAAAAGTGACGCTTCAAAATGTGTAGGATTTCTTTTTTTTTAAGAGATACAGTAAGACGTTGGGTGAGGAGATTTGAGGGAGTCTTAAGAGCCGTGTAAGATGTGGTAGGCCGCCACTTATTAACCAGTCTCAGCGACGCTTTATGGTTGGTGAAAATGAAACGAATGGTTTCATACCTACAAGATGATTTGCTGAAGAATTTGATACGTCATTGCGCACTGTTCGTCGTGCACTCCATGCCGAAGGCCTCCATCATCGAACACCAGCGAAAAAATCGTTTTTAACGCAAAGGCAATGGAGCAAGATGGATGGCAAGGGAGGAATGGTTGCGATTTGCTCGAGAATATTTAGACTGATTGGGAGACTACTGTATACTGTGTACTGACGAGAAGACTTTCAAATCGTGTCAAAAAGGAAGACTTCATTTGTGGTGCAGAGATAATAAACGTTGGTCTGACAGTAATATTATAAATAATTCAGAGTCAGGAAGAATTAGTGTGAATATGTGGGGTTGGATTAGTTTTCAAGGGCTGGGTGAGTTGGCATTTTTACCGACGCGGGCCAACAGCTCCAATTACGTCGAGGTTTTGAGCGATATAATACTACCTACTGTTCGCAATGTTTATCTAGTGGATGAAATTGGTGAATTTTATTTGGTTCAAGATAATTGTCCGATACATCGTGCCAGTACTGTTTGTGAGTGGTTTATTGAACACTCGGATGTTAAAGTAATTCCGTGGCCAGCGCGATCCCCTGATTTAAAACATATAGAAAATGTATGGAGTTTAATGGTGCAAATATGGGAAGCATGAGACGAAAGATGTCTCGAACAGCTGAAGTCCCATTGCATAGAGTTGTGGGATAGTTTACGTGGCACAAATATTTGCAGTGATATTGTGGCCGCATTGATAATAACGGAGGTCACACTAAATATTAATAAAAAAAATATAGTGGAATTCCGGGAAAACACTGGCCATAATAGTAATAAGTTAGTGATCGTAACATTGTAGGATTGAGGTTTACTTTCAATTTTCTTTTCCTTGAGAAAATGAATAAATTAAGCTATAACCTCAATAAACCAAAAACATTCCATTTTAGTAACAACCAAAAATGATTTACGAACAAATTAGGTAATTTATTTAATTTAAACGTTTGGAATATGTATATGTTTTAAAGGTTGTTAATAAATAACATCAATAAATGTTCCTATGAAAAATAGGGTTTTTTTAAATTAAATTGTCTATTATACTTTATTTTTACCCTCTATACCGTATTGTCATTGTATTAACGAAACTCAATAAATAATTGAACTGACACAAAAACGAAAAAACAAAAAGAGTCGAAAGCGCGCACTGAGGTTCGAACCTTCTCCAACTTCACGCACACATAATAACAGCCACCCACTCGTGCAAACCTGTCATCGCTGCTTATAAGTTTCACTTCCAATTTTAGGATTGCTTTTGAATAGGCGCTGTGATCGATAATTTATTAAGAGAAAACAAGTATATAAGTAGGTAGTTGTAGGTATCTTTATTTAGTGTTGACCACACATGCATCTGACCAACCAACAACGCGCTTTCGTAGTTATACTGTGTGCGCGTTACTGTCTGCATTGAAAACATCACACATACAGAGATAGGCGCAGATCTGACGTGCAGGCCAAAATGATCATTCCGGTGGTAGTCCACTTAAGACCGTTGATTGTATGTTAAGAGGAAAAATGAATACCAACTAATAATTTTGGTGTTTGCCTAATTTATTTGAAATTATAAATAGAAATAGAAATTTTAAGTGAGGGCCAGAATTTATGTTAGGTATTTCACCTAACATAAATTCTTTTTCTTTTTCGCGTTTAGTTTCCTCGCCTTTTAGCCAAGATCTTTCGACATTCTAAGAAACACACACTTAACCACAATTAATCAATCGTCGACAAACTTCCAAGTTCTTCATAAAGCAAGAATATATTTACTGTAGGTCGTCAGCAAATCCTCAGTCGTGTCTTACAAATTGTCGCCATGCCGCGGGCTACGCGGTGTTATGAAAACTCAGGTAGAGAGCGAGGCCAACAATTTGTACACCGCTTACATCCTGTATAAACATCTTCATCTGTGTTATAGATACCGCTGTGTTTTATGTTGCCCTGGTAAGTTTCGAGTTCGTTAGGATTGCCTGCGGTGTTTTTTGTGGCTTTTCCTTTTTTCCGGAAGTACTTAAGTGGCTTAACATAATATGTTTACTAAAGTATTTGACTACTTTTTCCCTAGTACCTACTTGATGATTAAGATTTTCTTATTTCATTATCTACTGCAATATTACATTTAAAAAAAACTCGTTAGTAACTGTTTCTGACTTTTATTATTTATTAAGCGGTATAACTTTTTTTTTTTTGGATGGGAAATCTTTAAATGACTTCTCCCGCTCTGGGCGGAGCGGAAGGGCGTGTCAGTCTTTTACTGACGAAAACCCACTCGTGTTCCTTCAGTTGCCTGTGACGGGGCCACGGGTATACCTACCAAATAAACTGAGAATAAAACATGCTGGTTTTCAAAAAACAAACAGCAACAACGTATTAAAAATACACCGCTATTGACTCAACTCTAATTCACACTAAACACTAATTCTTAACTAGGTGTAAGTTCTTTGTAAATATGTGCGCAACACGTTACTCAAACAGCACAATAACATTTTCAATAACACTTAAAACAATGATAATTATATTAGTCACAAGCCACGTGGCTTTAAATACCATCTTAATGATTACCATCGTCGAAACAATTAAGTTAATGGTTCACAAACTGCGTCTCCACTCAATATTTATGTACATTCATTGGCGAATCCGTGTACATAAGTAAACAATTATTTTCTCTAATTGCTAGACCGGGATACCGGGTCCCATTTCACCACTAATGAACATAAAACGTAATAGATATTTTCTGACCTCCCATAATAATACTCAAATCGTTAACGTTTCAAACGAAGGTTAGGTAAACATCTTAATTATTTGAAATGAAAATAGTCCTTATCTTTACGTGTTTAAGATATTATTTACTAATCATTTTGCCAGCACGATTGTTATGGGTTCCAATAAAATAATGAGGAAAATGATTATGTTATTGGTAAATACGATATCCGATTGTTAAGACGACACCGCTCTGTGGTGCCCTCATCGTTTGTTTGGTTATTTATTTTATTTTAGAATGAAAATGCAGAAAATAAGCATGTTTCGTTGTGCTCCACAAGAGTACGTTATTAATATTAAAAACAGTAATTTTTCATTGTTAAGTTTTATTATAATCTTTAAAACGGAAAATAGGGGCCACTAAGCTCCCGTAAAACTACCGTTTGTAATAATAATAACGTACCTATAGTCTTGTGGAGCAGAACGTAACATGCTTATTTTCTGCATTCTCATTATAAAATAAAATAAATAACCAAACAAACAATGAGGGCGCCACTACGCGCTCGGTGTCGTCTTAATAACGCAATAAGTACCAAATCGGTTCGAATTGTGTTTCCCTTTTATCTATCATGGCCGCTGAGGGTTCTCTAACCACTAAGGAAATACTGGTTGGAAGTTGAGCTGGTGTAATGTTAGTAAGGAGATAAACTTCGCCTTTCCCAATTTTAAAGATCAAAAATAAAAAAATAAAAATACAACAATATTTTAAAGGTCTTCTTTATCCTGGGCCGTTAACCTTTAAAACTACTACCAACTTGAGCAAATTTGCTTAGGTATGCCTCTTTATCTTTTCAGCACTTGTTTTAAAACAACTCTATTGTAATTGAATATAGCTCTTGATATGTTTCGGTATTTATTTCGCCTGAATAAGTGCACCTTTCATAATAACAGCTGGGAAATGAATTGTTAAGGGGGAAGTAGGAGAAGCCCGTGAAATTCAAATTTTCTTACGTTTTTTGTAATTTGTAGCTCAGTGCTTGGGTGTATGTTGGTTAAAGTATGATTCGCGTCCGTAACAAATATGTATTTAAAGAATTAGAATCAGTAATACAACTGCTTAAGTTAGTATAATCCTTAAATGTCAAGATTTCATGAAATAGTCATTCAATAGAGACGAAGACGACGAGACGAGACGAGTAGAGAGAATAGGTCTTAGAGAGTTGTATTGTTGACTTATGATTATAATTCTGTAAATTCATATTTGTTACGGTCGCGAATCATATTTTAATCATCACACAACCTAATACTGACCTATAAATAGCAAAAAAACGTTTGAAAAATTGAATTTCGCGGGTTACTCTGGCGCTATCGCCTTAAGCAAATTGCATACCAACTTAAATCGTCCGCATATTCAAATCGCAACTGTTATTCTTTGACAGTCGAATGTAATGGCTATAATAAGGAAAATTGACGCGGGGTATCAATTTGCTTAACAATTAATTTGCCTGACTGTACAATGAAGGTACTAAATTTAACATATTTTCTCTCCCCATCTATTTAAGTAACCGCACGCAAAATCTATGGCATATAAGCTGTCTTCGTAGGGCCATTCCGGCCACAGATAAGCCGAACAATAAAAGTAAAATCAGCGTTCGCGTGCTACTGTCTCATACATGACCCTGAGCGACCTACTCGCCCCCATTCCGCTACGCCGCAATGATACCATCTACGATACGCCGTTAGTGATTTGTTGAAACCTTAATTACAGTTCGTTCGTAGATTAATGATGTTACACGGGATTTTTTATCTTTGATCTAGATATTTGTAAGGGTAGGGTCTGTTATGAGCGCAAAGCACGCCGATAGTTGTCGGTGGTCTGTAGAAAGCGGATGTTAGATAAAATATGTTCACTCACACGATACCGCGAACATCGCTGTTCCGGGCGTTTACGCGCAAACGGCCTTAAATATGTCGGGTTTAATACTGTTACAGCTTATGTGCATCCTATTGCTATTATGTCCCAGTATGCTGGAAGCTCGGATTTTTTTTAAGAACTTCACCTACCTCCCTACTTTAAAATTTCATCATTTAGAATACTTTATGGTTTTTGAGTTGTTTGTATTGTAATCAACTTTTATTCAGATATATACTATAATGTAGAATCGTGTGCTTAAGTGCCTAATGGCTACCTAGATTTTTGTCGGCAAATGTCAAGCAAGCATATCGAAACTTCGTCTCGATATTTCGCCAAACTTCTCGTATGGTCTGTTCGCCTGTTCACTTAAATGTGTAATCTAATTAACTCGCAAGTTGTTAGTTGAACAATTTTCAAGAACGTGTACGTAAGCGCTTCTGTCTTTGTTGGTATGTGTACCCTTGTTTACTCATAGAAAATCACTGAACCAATGTCTTTTCCACATGAAGTAATTATTCTATGCCGGTAAAAGGGAGAGCAATCATTGCACGGGTTGTCTTGAGTTTGGGTGTTATTCGATGTTGGGTATGTTCATCACAGAAACTAAATAACAGAGCGTTTATTTACGTCAAATGCCGGACATGGGCTTCCTCATGACTCCGGCATTAAAGATCGTTAGTCATATTGCTATTAACTTGGGAAGAAAATGATGATTATTTGTTGTGAACGGCTGGCATTAAAGAAACAAAAACATAACAACTCTTAAAAGAATTCTTAAGTTGCTTTTTACAACATGCCTTTTTCGGATGGTCATAATCATATAATATGTCATATATATGTATATGACATGAGTTAACATTGAAAACCACACGACACCTACAAGCACTCGGTTAAAAAGTAATATCTCTCTTAAGCATAGAAAAAATCCTTCATATTGAATACGATGCCCTCACTTAAGATAACGGAATCGCATTACTATCTCTCTAAGTTTACACTCCATTAACAGTTACATTGTAAGTTAAAAATTATTGCGGGAAGCTCGCATCAAAGATGCACTGCCACTATATCTTCAAGATTCCACTTGAACTTTCATGAATGAATAAGAAAGTGGGTAGTGTTTACTTCGCAAGCGATAACTATGCTTTTAAGTGCCAGTAGTAGAATTGCTAAAAAGTTTGGTCGGAGTTACGTGAATAGTTCTAATCTTGGAGTCGACTCGAGTCGAGTCACACGCGAGTTGGTGGCTCTACCGTAAACAGGACGACTCGGTTGCACTCAACAAAGTTCCGCGATTATGTACCGTCTTTAGACTAGTTTCAACTTTTCCGCCTAATACTAACATTGTGGATTCAAAAAAGGTATTCCTTTCTTTCATTACCGACAGTTTATGGTAATCCTCCACGGCTTTGTTTAAAACTGCGCGGTACTCGTTGGTTACTACCTCCGCGGTTTCAGGTGCAACACAATACCAAGTTTCTGAATCTTTGTTTGGTTAACTGATAATGTTTTTAAAGTTGCAGTTTTTGTAATAGCTTGCTAGTAGCTTCTTTGTTTAATTTTCTTCGTAAAATTGCAGTTTTCTTCTTATTTAATTACTAATTACATTTTTTGTTTAGGTTCTAAGTAGTACAACCTTTTTTTTTTAAGTTGTTGCTAATCGCCAATTTCCACATGCCTATGAATTTGTTTCCAAAAAAATAGTTTTGCTATCTTAAGCAGTTTATGCAAAATATTAACCTACATTCTCTTAGAATTTCTAGCTAAATACTCATCAAAATAACATTAAATTGTACCGAAAATCAAGTGTTAAGGAGAAGTGTGAAAGCAATATGGGGCAGCGGCAGATAGGTACCGGCCGTCGCCGGCGGGTTCCGGCGCTTATCACGGCGATAACGCCGCACAGCGCCGTACGACCGGCGACCGGCGTATGGACGGTTTAACCCACTTATGTGTTTGTTAATACGAGGATGTAGGTAAGACTGTTTGTGTTACAAGTGCCGTTTTTATTTCAATTTGTTGATAGGGTTGCTTAGTGAAAATTATATTTAATTAAATTGGTAATTCTATTCAAGTATACTAATGTTTTGGTTTATTTTGGATTTAACACATCATCGTTGTTTTAATTTAATTTTCAAATTCATGGTTTATTCATTTAAAAGACGCTAACTCTTGACGATAGAGTTTTGAATTGTTACATTTATTTCTACATTTTGAACTCTTCGGTTTCGGAATAAAATATTAATTATTCCATTTTCAAAGGTCTGATTACAGTTCCCTTTACCAATAATAATAATAAATGATTGCCAATAATTAATAAGCGAGTATGTATTTTCATAAATCAACGTGATTATCTGATGAGCATGTTATGACGATTCCTCAGTAACCTAGGCACTGAACCCTCCACCAGCACATTTATATTTTACACAGAAGGACACAGTCCCCTTTGGCGCCACCACCGCCTTATCTACTAATCTTGTTAAAGAACATTGATCCCCTTTTTATAAGGCGATCGAGTAGAAACCAAGATAACTGCGCTTATTTCCCAAATTAGTTTCCAACTACGGTGTTATCGAAACTTGTATACGGCTCGATTGGCCCAATCTGCGTAATATTACACAAGTTCTTGATTAAATTTAATAAAACCAAGACGGTTACCTAATTGCGCGGGCGAAGTTTCATTAACGAGTGTTCGATTCGCACTGTTCCGGCAGATCCGATCGATCTGTCGTATTCCGCGCCCCTTCAGATTGCCCGGACAAAAGATACGCGGGACTATTACATGTCTTACTTCCGACCAAGTGAGATTGCGTTCCTCGGTATTGCAATTTTGAACTAAAAGTTTTTTGCATATTTTGCGAAGTAGCTTCGATTTTCGTATTTCACTGCGATTTTGAATTAAAGTCGTGGGTTTTATTTATAGTTTTTTAATGTTAATGTTAATTAGTTTTGTATTTTGAAATATCCAATGGGAAGGAAAACTATAATAAACTAATTAATAATGTACACAATTAATCTGTGGATAGCTACGTTGTGGATTGTACATTTACCCATATTATTATGTCTTACCATATTTTATTGTAACATATACTGTACAATTGTTTGTTTTTCCCAAATAAATAAATAAATAAAACATGTTTAATTTAATTGACTCGTAGTACCACTTTAGTAGAAACACTTTAGTAATTATTATGATTTTAATATAGCAGGATAGTATTGTTCTGTACCTTTATGATAATTGACAGAATTGAAGCATGTCCTGACAACATTCATGTACTAACACATCTTGTCCTAACATTTAAAAATACAAGAAAACTCACGAACTTTCAACTTTTTAATCAATCAAAAGCACCTATTTCCAACGCGTCATCCGGCCCAAAAAGTCTTTGAACAGTCGTCCAACAATCGCAATTTACGTAATAGCTTCTCAGAATTTTAATTCTAGGTACATCACTTCGTAAGTACGATTTGTACGATTGAAACATTTTGAAACGTGCGAAATGAAATCGAGGACGGCAACTGGCAGCCGGCAACTGAGCCAGTAGGTACTCCCCCTTAATGAGATTTATAAACGTGGTTGATTCCACGATTACCCAACGTCGTAAGATTTGATTCTCTTTAGATATCCTTAGAATGGCTCCACGAATCACTACGAGTTACTGTTTTAATTAAAAAAGGTGATGATGATTTTTTAGGGTTTTGCAGCCTATTGGTTTTTCGTTAACGTTTTAATTTCCAATTTAGTTACTGGAATTGATTTTATCAAATGTAAGTTCTTTTTGCCAAATTGAATAGTTTAATAATCATTCATTTGGAGGGTGGGAGAATTCTGTATAAAATACATACGACAATAATAATCACCGTGAACACAGGATGTTCTAAACTCCGCGAACTAAACACTCTACGAATAACACCAATATTAATATTAACAATGTTAGTTTAAACGATAACAGTGTTACGGATAACTCTATCGTGTTAACATCAGTTGAAAACATGCCGTGTTGCACATAGCCTCGTTAACTGTAGTCAGAAACTTAACATGAAAGCGGAATATCGGTTGTTGCTTATTAAACTTCGTTTTACCTTGAAATTATACCGCGCTTGTGCATCTTGCGGTACTGTGTTCCTCTGTATACTGTGGTATTTTAATAGCGAACTGATTGTAACGAGGTATTCATTAAAACTTGTATCGTTTTGAAGATAGTGTATGTTGTTAGGCTGTGAAGTGGGATGGTTTTTGAGCGTAAGCGGATTGGCTTTGAGTAGGTACGTTTACGAAACTGTTTGTGATTTAAGAATTATTAATTTCCATTCCAAAACATCGTGGTAAATGAAGCTGAAACTACTTATTTGGAGTTTTAAAAATACAAGAAATAATATAATGTGTTTTTCCAAGAGCACTGTTCAGTAATTCAATACAAACCAACAAAATTAGTGTAAACAATTTCTGATGAATGTATTTATTAACATAATTGTACAAATAACTGCCACCACAAGGTAGCAAGCGTCATAAATATTCACTGAACTGTCGTAATTCACTGACAAAACGACATAATTATTTAGTAAAAACACATAAAATTTGAATTGCAGTCGTTAGTTGCATTATTTTAAATTCAACAGCTTTATTATCCATGACACACGCTCGTACGGTTTGTAAATGATGCAATTACAGCCACCAATATGTTGTTTGTTTGATTTGTTAATTTGTATAGGAAAAAGTGCTGTATGCGGGCACAATGTATCATTGATTTTGTGTTCATTATCACGTTGAATTGCATTTATTGTCTTTTTGTTTGGACGCTGTGATTTAATACGAGGTTTAGTTACATTGCTGTACTGAATATTTTATTAGATGTGTTCAAAACTATACCTGGATTGTCAAGCCCATTATTCAAGGTTTAATATAGTATGTTATGTGTTCTCCCCCTAGCGTTTCCTTGGTCTTTATCAAAGGAAGTAGTTCCGCGCTCATTAGCAAGCGGACGACAAATTCCTTCATTCATAATCTGACACGGGTTTATATTTATATGAATATTTCATATATACCAACGAATGTAACTTAGACTCAATGCAATATAAAAAATCTTTAAAGCTAAGCACTAAACTCAAAATCGTGTAGAACGAACTCCTCGCAACAGGTTATATACATTCCCACAAGGACTACAATTGCAGAAACAACCTCTCCATTGCAACTAAAGATCCAGACAGTTATTCCAGCGACCTGTTAAACCGAATAAAAATCACGTAAAAGCAAAACCAAATCGAGCAATATCGATTTAAAATCGAGAGGAACGAAATGTGCAGTCGAAACACAACAGCAAATCGGAACTAATGAAGCGTATTTTATCAATTATAGTTATGAAACGTTGAGCTAACCGCCGACGAAAAAAACCTCGCGTCCGTCGGCACCGGCGGGTAAAACGGGAAATAAAACGTATTAATTTAATCGAAACTCCTCTTCATTACTTTCAGTCGCGTGGTTGAATGGGCAAACAAATAAAAATGTTTGATCTCGCCAGTTATGCAGTTGAACGATATTCGAATCATTACAAACGGACCGGACGCCATCTGTTATACTTGTGGTTCTCTGTGTGTAGCTTTCGATTTTTATTGTCTTTTATGAGTTGTGTGTTTGTGATTGAGTTTCTTTGATTGGGTTTTGAATTTGGTGAAAGTTGAGTTTCCCGTTCGGCTACTTTATTAATTGATTGTTTTGTTTTTATAGAAATGTAAATGATTCAGTCCACATCTACTTTGGTTTAATTTTTACGTTTTTTTTTCCTCTCAGTGCAGTATTAAATTTTTTTTTAATTATTTCATCAACTTGCAAAAATAATATAATGAGATGTTTCAATTTATACTAATAAGAACTACACAAATCGATATTTATTCACTGCCAAGCTTCATTCAAATTAGTCGTTAGACCCTGGATTCTATCTCTCTTATTATTTCAAACAAACGATCTAGGCACTTAGCTGGTTTAAAACACCGGGTGTTTCTGAAATGCAAATGTACCACGATTCCATCTAAAATACTTTGACCAAAATATAACGAATACTGTAAAATTGTGCGAGTACACAGCTCAACATTTTTGCTGGACACAGTTCCACATTTGCTGTATTCTGCTCAACATTTAGCTGTATGTAAGTACAGGTGGGATTATTAAGTGGAGTTACGTGATTGAATTTATAAGAGGATGTTGCTGTTAATATTTTTTTTTAGTTTTCGTATTTTTTTATTTACTTTAAAGGGCGCTAACGCTTACGCTACGCGCGTACGCTTTTAGGAGGCTTATATTTAAATATATTTTCCAGTTTTAAGTGACATACATGTCATTTAATTACACTGTCTCTTAATAAAAGTCGATTTGATATTAATATAGACCAATGAAACAAGATACTAATTAAATCCTAACTAATATATAATGCGAAAGTGAGTTTGTTTGTTTGTTTGCAACGCACGCTTAAACGGCTGATCGGAAATGAATGAAATTTGGCACATAGCTACCCAAGGTGGTCTACACCACGACCTGGAGAAGGACATAGACTACTTTTCATCCTGGATCGCAGACGAAGCCGCGGACAACAGCTAGTTATAAATAAGTTGCACTGTAATAAATTAATATGACATATTATTAAAAGAAAACAAATAGTACGTATCCAATAATAAATTCAAGGTAACAAATTTCCCTCCGTTTCTTTTCAGTTTACAAGAAGCTAAATAATACTGTACACAAATAAAATACCTAGCTTAGCGCTATACCTACGCTGTAAGTTAACTACAAATTTCAGTTAGTCGTGACCTGTGTTTCTAATAAAATAGTATATCTAGTAGTAAAACCTTTTTAAGGTAAACGTTTCGAGATAAACTACGTACCGTAAGTAATGGAGATGAGGAGAATTTATTCTGTCCATCGCATTTTTTAAGTTCTACCTAGAAAATGTGCCTACGTTTTTATGGAGTAGATGGAAATTTCGTACTAAATGAGGTACGGACTACGGTACGTGTTTTTGAGTGGGATAGTAGATGACTGTTCGGGCTACTCATTTATTCCATTTTTTATGACGTTTCCTTTTCGGAATAGTTGATGACTTTCAGTTTCAGCAAAATATATTCTTCAGGTCTAATTTTAATTTTATTTTTTAGTTTGTTTTTACAAAAAAAAAAAACAGTTTAGTTACAGAGAGGTTTATACTATTTTCCAACAAAAAATAATTTAGGTCACGCAAAATCTAGCGACATTCTTTCCCAACAGCCATGACAGACCTTAAAACCTAACAAAATTTGCGTCTATTTCGATCTTCCTGTTTCGCACTAATAAGCTGAGCGCTGGCTCACGTCTGCGACTACTCAAGCTAGTCGAGTGGCCCACCGCGTTCGTTAGCGGCCGCATGACGAGCCCCTGTGTCCCACTTCTAGCCTCTTTTCATTAGGAAGTAATCCCAAGTACCTGCCACTCTTCCACCTCATTCCTCCACGTTTGTGAGTAGAGAGTACTTCTGGCCGCTGAATCAGGTGACGCTTTTGTCACTAGATTAAAGAGAACTCGCTTTCTTGGCGCGGCGGTATTCTTCGTGAGCTATTTTTAGTATTAAGGTCTTGGTTAAGCGGAACTGTTGGATTTAGGCACTGTTTTATTATGTAAGGTGGATTGTATCTATGTATAAAGTTAGGTTTAATATTCAGATAGGATGCTGAAAAATGTATTCCAATAGTTAAAGTGTTTAGAGAGTAATTACAACATTTTTCTGAAAACTTTGAAACTTTTTCAAATCAAAACTAACAAACAAATGCGATCGCAGTAATCTACATATTTATATGAGATCCAATAAAACTGCAAACATTTGGAATCGCATAAAAAGCGTGCGTGTCATACATTTAGTCAAATATTTCATAATATTCAGGTGTCGCCCTATTTCATAAAATGACGAGCGAATGAAAACGTGAGCCGTCATCCTCCGACGTCGCTAACGGCGTGTGAAAGCAATTTGGTAATGCACTTTTTATCTTAGACATTACTCGTACTGTGTGTTTATGTTGAAAATAAGAATTCTTCAAAAACGGGAGCGTTCTACAAAGCTTTATGCTCTGCTTTAGCCTTCATAAACCTCATATAAACTCAGCAGTTCACAAATCACTGCACGTAAATCGTAGATAAAGTAGAAACCTAGTCTTGTCAATTCTATTTAGGAGACAATGAACAAAACTGTATTTGTTGTAAGGGCATCCGCACGCTCCACTTACGCCTCTATTATCCGCCGTCGCAAATTGAACTGAGGACTTAGCCGGCACACTCGACGGACTCCGAGCTTAATCGCAAAAGGCTCTATATGAGAGAAAACTTAATCCTAACAATTACACTAATGATTACATAACACTGGGGACGCAAAGTATAAACAAAAGCATCTAGTGTCGCACCACTGACCCCGCGCCTAGAGGACGACTATTAAGTAGGGTCGGTTCACTTAAAACGACCTTCGGGATTTGAAACCCCGATTTACTGGACATAGAATGAGCAATAAAAATATAATTACATTGTTTTACTCTGAATTAACGAATAATGTAAGGAAAAAAGGCGAGTAAATTACGTATTTAGGATAGAAAATCGGTACTAAATTACACTTTTGGGAGCGTTATAACAAAATAGCGTATTATTCAAAACAATCCGAAGCGACAGTTTTGAGTATTGCGATGTAGTTGTGATATTCGACAAACATACGTCTTATTATATTTATTTTAAGATATAGGTACACGATCGTCTGTTGGGTAGTTTATTGAGTTTAAAATATAAATCTTTTACACATTTCTGTCAAGGATATGTGGCTTGTGAAAACAATTAAAGTCATTAGAATTCCACGTGGCGTAATGGATATTGATATTTTAATTAAGGGCCGTATGTGGGTTGTATGTGGGCCGGCATGCTGAACACAAGGCCTTCGCGGCCTGCATAAAACTTGCTTGAATATTTACGCAAAAAGCGTATCGTGGGGATCAATCGGTGTTTATCGGCGGACGCGATCTGTTGCGCGCGTGTGTAGGGCACGTAGCGCGCGTGTTATCGCGCTCGGCGATCGCGAAGCGAACGATATTAGTACCATTCGTCTTTGTCGTACCGTTACCTAATTTGAATAATCGTTGGTGAGAATGCAGAGTGATTTGCCGCAGCGCGCCACCACTCTCAGAGAACTTCAAGCACTACTAATGCCTTTAAGATTCATGTACGTTCCATCTGAATTTAAAAACAACGACTAAATTTGCTCCACATTAAAATATATTATAAGGAAAAATGAAAAAAAGATATCTAACCATTACAAAGGGAGAAGGGAAAAAATTGCCAAGTGAGAATTTTCTCATTACGCCACAAATCAACTGTTAAAACAAATATTTAAAAAGAGAAAGGAATCCACGGACTACAAAACGCTCCTCACCCTGGCTACTGGCAAATGCGAAATCCGATTTAATTTATTTTTATCGCGGGGCTTTATAATTTCATTTTCGCACTTTCCATTTGGAGAGGAGGCCCGCGCTCGCGGACTGCCGCTCTATCCGAATGAGATCTCCACGAAATCAGGTACAAAAGAACGATAATGAACGCTCACTGCTTGCTACGTAATCTAAATTATTATACGAGTCGAAATTCTTACTTGGCAGCGAAAGAAATCTACTTTATCTCGGGCAACGGAGATGTTTAATAAAATTAAAATGTCAGAGTTGGGCTGTTTCGATGTTTACGGTGGCTCTGCAACAGTATTTCGATTCAAATCTTTCACATTTACGGAAAACGCTTTAATCGTGTCTGCCAGTCAGTAGATGTCAAATGAAAAACTGAGAGTTTCATTGGATAGGTACAAGGAATTTACGAGTAAATAAAGTGAGTCCAGAAATTGTGAAGACGGTTCTTCATGAAGTTGTGACGTGAGATCACTAAAATCACTTTAAGTTCTACAATCGGAGTGAGTTAAACGTTAAAGCTCAAACTGTGTTGTAAGAGTGAATTTATTTACGTTGTGTCTCGGAGTTTATTCGATTGTTGTGTCAGTTCGATTGGGACGTAAATATCAGGCGGGCCTGTCTCGGGGAGTTAGAGGAATGCGGAGCACCTCGAGTGCGGCGTGGGTAGGCGTCCCGTCACTCTACGTTGAGGAGTGCATCGGGCGGGACGCGCCAAACTTTCCGCTGTTTCCCGAAATACACGGCAACACAAGGCACCGCCACCGCGGCGCCGCTCTTCGATTCCACTCTCTGCACTAACTCTATTTTTCTACTTCTTTTTCCTTGCCAGCCGTACGACTGACTTATATTAACTTCATAACTTGTTAAACACAGCTTTTAGAAATATGAGATAAGTAAGTAAGAGCTTTGGAGAGATTCGAAAGAAATGTTTTAGACGGATCATACCTACATGACGAGTCAGGGTTCACTTAGGTTTTTTGCTGGCTGCATATCCTATTACAGGCGCGAACGACCCAAAATGTTCGGCATTTTATTTAATAACAAAGGTCGGGCTATAATGGCGGATGATCGCTGAGCCATTCTGTAAAACGTATTCCAAATAGAGCGGATGTCTTCCGAAATAACCGTTTCGGTAATCACGAATTGTCACACCAGTGAACTGAGCTGTAATTAGGCAAATGCACCATGTAACGCGAAGTCGGCAGCGGGACGCGCCGCGCTCCGCCGCCGTATTGTTCACCGTAATTATTATATAACCGTACTTTTACTACACAATTAAAATTTAAGCGTTCCTAAAATTGTAGGGAAGATTGTACGGTACTCTATTTCATCTCGACGGAGCGTGGCGAGTACCCTAAAGGTTGTTCCTGAAATCAGAAGTAAATGTTACAACCGTGTATAAATAGTGCGGAAAGATGAGCAAATATTTGCATTAACATCAGTTCCGACTAAATCTAGGTAAAACATAAAGCCATTAGACAATGAAACCCGATGCCGGCTACAAAATAGAGTGAATTAAGTTTACTATTGTCAAGGCAGCGGAATACGAAAAAGCAGCGTTCTGTTAAGACGAATCCTACAGAAAGGTTAAAATGTTCTCGTCAGTAAGTTTACCGGCGGACTCAGAGTTTATAAAGCACCTTATTCGAAATAACAACGCGAAACACCGCGGATGTCTAACTTAAATAAGATTTAATATTCCTATCCGGCAGGAAACTTCTTGAAGGAGCGTGTGTAATCAAAATCTGCACTGGGAAACTTTCCACGGGAATCTCCGAGCAATTGCTGAACCGGCTCGCCGGTAAAAAACTGAAATGAACTTGTCGCTTAAAACTAATTTCATTCCAAACTTTCGTCTTAGAATAGTTTTTTTTTATCATGTTTCGCGCTTTTTCCGTCCTAACTTGTGCACAGTTTAAAAATCAATTTCTTAGAACTCGCCGAAAGGGCAAGTTGCGAGGTGTTTACTCCGGCCCGCCGACTACGGGCCGATGTGAACGAAAACTTAAACATCTTCTCGCTCGCTACCAGAGAATTTTCTTTTCGAAATTAACCAACTTTTGGAAAAATATTTGCAAACAAGTTTCCTCTACACAAAAACTCTCACGAAATCTTTTCACAGGTTACACGAAGAATATTAAAAACAAAAATTAAAAAAAAAATAAAAGTAAAATTTTCGTTCGTCTTATATTTATTTATTGAAGTTTCTGTCGCGCGACGTTTCGTCCCTATATTTCTGTTTACTGGCCTCGCCCCTATTTGTTCTTTGTATCGCGTTTTCCTTATTATCTAGTTATATTTTATTTTGCATGAAAACCCAGTCGCAGCAAGGAATCAATAAGATAGGGCGAATCAAATTGTGATTTCAATATTAGTAAATTGTGATTACATTGAGTGCTAGAGAGCGGAGTTAGCGTGCCTCTGGAGAAATCCTTGGAAGACAGAAAAACTATTAAATGTGACTAAGTACATTTGCGACAGAGAACGCGGAGTGGTCCTTGTCCTTCAAGAGCGCAATTAGTCCGCTTTTTGCTGCACTCGAATGCTTTGAGTAATGATTGGACGCTGAGCGCGACCGGCTTGTGGTTGTTTACGCTCGCAACAAACGCTGATTTATCGCCCGGCACGGTTCGACCACTGCCTCCCGCATTTAGCTACATATAATCATAATTATACCACCGTTTAATATTAATTTGAGTTGATTTGACACCCAAATCACGATAAGGACTTTGTGATATAAATTACAGAAATTTCCCCGTTCTGCTTTTGGTAGTTACTGCGAACGAATTGCAGTAGATACGTACATTTGTAGATATATGTGTATGATGCAAATGTGTAGGCGTGGCACAAGAAACTTGGCAGCGAACGCGCGGTCGCACGATCCTGCAAATCTGCGCGCCATGCTTATCAGTTGCTGTGATTCATACTCATGTCGTATACACAACGACAATGTAGGCATTACGTAGGTACCTCTGTGTGTACGTACACCTCGTACAAACATTACGAGAGCATGTGGCGACGCTGCTTAGTAACTGTGCGCCACCAGACTTCATTTTATATTGTGGATAAGGACGCTCATATGTCCCTGGGATTCACTGACGCTTTGTCGACGGAGGAAAGAATGGATCGTGATGAGAAATGTTCTGGAATAATTTATCTTTGGGTTAGTTTGGGGAACTAAGCTCATCTCCAATACAAGCAGTAGATGGCGGCTTATGTCTAATTCAGAGACGCGTTTCAGCGGTAGAGATGAAATGTTGCGGACAATAACTGAATAAAAACGATGACTCGCAAAGTTGTGTGGAGGCGAGCCAAAATATCGTCGTGCGATACCTGTGTCGCGGTGAAACAATAGAGGAACAGTAACATGGCGACGTTAACAACATTTTTTCAGTTGCAGGTCGTTACAAACATACAGACAACTGCGCACGTGCCGTTTATGGCTGAAGATGTTGAGTGAGAGACGGCACAAAGCGGCCGAGATTTATTGGCCCGCCGTAAACGCGCGTAAGAGGAAGTTTGTACACTGGTGCTCGACGAATCGCAATATTTAACGTTCAACTATTTCTATCAATTTGTTCTATCAAGAAAGGAAAAACTTAAATTGGAGCGATTAAAGCGCGCGCCGGATCGTGATTGATTTCTTGCGCGGGTGAGGAGCGCCCGCGCCGCCGCCGCCCTGCGCCCATTGTGCCCCTAGATTTATTTCTGTTTCACCGTTTTTATTGCGTACTCGGAACTTATAACGAAATAGTTACGGCTGTTAAAAGGTTTTATTGGTTAACCTTCGGCGTATGCGGTCATAAAATAGATTCGTAACCAAAGAAGCGTACGCATACAGCTAGATTTATAACTGTATCACGTGAAAAAGAAACAAATTTGCCCTGTATAAGGATATAAAACAGGAGATATAGCACGAATTTATCGGTAAATTGTGGAAATCTCAGTATAATAAAATATCTTCTATTGAATATTGTATGAAAAGAGTTTTACGGGTCTCACTCATTTCACTCCATTTTACTACCTACCTTTTTATGCAGGACCTCTCTATCTCGGAATACAAAATAGCATTTACCGTGGATATAAATTGTGTTATTAGTGATGTCATTGGAGTTCTTACCTGAAACAAAAGAATGTGTGTATAAGTAAGAGAAGATAGAAAACAAAATGACAGATTGCAATTAAAATTGTTAATATCGCGGTGATCAGATTGAGAGAGACGGGCGGCTCCCCCCGAGCCTACGAGCAAATTCACTTAATTTACCGCTCGTGTTGAAGCCCCGCTAAAACTTTACGCACTTAATAAACTCCGAGACGAATTAAAATTCCGTCGGTTTAGTAACAATCGTGTCGGAACGCCGTTAACTCTTTCGCCCGGCACCGGGTTATTAATAAGGGACACGCCTCGGTCGCAGTGATTTATCTACAAAAATAATGACAGCGGCCGCGGCTAATCAGAATTAACAAGTTTATGGGCGACCGGCGGATTAGCGCAAGTTGTCGTGTCGCGCTTCTTTATTTAAATATGCAAATTATTTTTGAGTGTGCGCCGTTCGAGTTCGGTTGCAGGTTGTTTAGCATAAACAAATCGGCGTCGGTGTACGCGCCGGTTCCGAGCCGGCTGCTGGCGCCGTCGCGCGTCGGCTGAGTGTTAGACCAGCGAGCGGCGGGAATAAATAATCTCACTGTTAGATGCTCCTTCCTCGAGGGCCGATCGTAAATCAGGACGAGACGAAATTTCCGTCTAATGTGAATGTAAAATTTAGAGAACAATGCCACTGCGTAGTTGCAGAACGAGCTCCCTTTCAGATCCTTGTGAGCGTTAGTTTAGACGCGATTTAAGGCTGATTAACTGGAATTTATGAGCCCGACTCACTTATAACATTAAGCTAATATCAAAGACATTCTTGTTAATATTAAACAACACCTTCGGGTATAAGCGTTTTGGCCTGCAAATCCATTTTCAAAATAATGGTTTACCAGAATGTTAATTATGTACACCGTATATTAGGTAACCTATATTGTTATTATTAAAAGCGTGCAATGTCCCTTATATGTATAATTAACCTATAATATCTATGCTACCTTCTAGAATTCTGACTTTATCAGCAAATGTTGCTAATGTATTACTTTATGGATTTTGAGTTTTGGTGACTAGAATACGCAGTGTCTTGTATAAAGCCGCGTTTTCACTACCCTGCCGAGCGAACATTTTGTTTAGAGCAAATGTTTACTGTTATGCCGATATTCATTCATAACAGAAAACATCTGTTTTCACTATACCGTACCGACCAAACATTTAATCAGAGAAAATGTTTTTTGTTCTGCGGATGTTCGCTCAAAACAGAAAACATCTGTTTTCACTTCAACGAGAAAACGAATGCTCGCTCGCCGTGACGTCGTTTTTACTGAAAGAATAAGCGAGCGAGCAGTCGTTCACCGAACAAACACTGCTCACTGAACAAACATGTTCGCTCGCTCGTGTTTTCATTTACCGCGTGAACAAATGTTTGCTCGCTCAGAACTGTTCAGAACGATAATAAATAAATAATAATTTTATTGTTTGCATAAAACAAGCCCACTATATAAATAGTTTCATAATAAAACATGATTTTCGGTTTACGAAAATCACATTAAAGGATGTAAAATAAAGCTTTTTCAACGTTTACGTACGAGTGTGTAAACATTTAAATTTCTGCACCGATGTTTTTTTTTTAAATCGTTATCGTTCTACTTCCCTTCCAATTTAAATGTTTAACTATAAATCAGTTTATTGAAATACCTGTTAATCATTTTCACCTGTACGCAAGAAATTTCAGTTTACCTGAACATTTTAAGCCATATCTTTGAATATTTTAGTTTAGCCGTTCCTAACGTGTCGGTTTATTGGTGTCTCAATACCGACTGTAACCTCTGAACCCAGGATTAAGAGATGTTACCCGCTCTGACCCTCCCCAGGAGTATAGTGTTATAATCCAAATAGAGGACCTCCTCACACTTACTCTGCCCTTGGTATTTTCATAGAGGAATAATTCAAATATCCCTTTTGTATACAAATTATTCAATATTAATCGTGTACAACATATAAAAGGAAAACAAGACTATAATATTAAAATGATTCCCACTTTTACAGCTATGAATTCGTTTAATAAGTGAAAGTATTCAAATAACTCAAATCATCATTGCATATTTCAATATACATACATTTATTTTTTCAAATATAGGTAAGATTAATAAATCAACTTTCATCTTAAAATTAGCCCAATTATTTTTAATTTGGTCATTTTTAACTTTGAATTATACGAAAACATGAAAGAAAAGTTTGAATAAAAAAAATCGGATGATAGTTTTACAATGTTCATAGTAAAGTGTCAAAAATATAAAATACTCAATAAAAAATGCACCAACATCAAATCAAATAAAAAAGTACAAAGTTTTACAAGCAGGCTCATTACCCGAGTCGGTTAAAGATGTATCTGACGGAAAACTCCATTAACGTGAAGGGGTGACGGGTTAAATAATAACTGAGCCTCAAGATTGCTGCTTGTAACTGGCCTTTAATATTGCACTGTGGTTATTATATTTATTGTTTTGGTTTCCTCTCAGTTTGTATGCAAGGGTGGTTTTTGTAAGAATGATTTGTACATTACTAGTCATTTTTCACAGAACTATAGATATTATTTCTCCCAAAATACAAGCCGAGGCTTAGTTTGGGTATCAGTTTCAGTACCTAAAGCCAAAATAAATAAATACTATATCTTTGTACCAAACTCTTGTGAATGCTCCCATTTGTGACAATTAACTTTTTACTTTTACTTTATTTATTATTTAATATTTCAGAAAAACAAAAAAACAGTTAATATAAGACGCTACCAAATCTAGGCTAAATATGTTTTATAATTTTTTTTTCAACTAAGATAACAGGTGAAAAAGTTTAAGTCGATTTACCAAGTAGACTGAATAATATATATTTTTTAACAAAAACAAAGAAACCTCTCAATTTTATTTATTTGAATCAGACACATTAAATCAGAAACACTCAAGTCTTTACTGAACATAAAACTTTAAACAATACCAACTAGAAATAGCGAGACATTCAGCTTCAGCGTATTTAGAAACTCTTAAGTGGCGATAAACTATTTATCATGCCAAATTCGCCCGTATCGGTACTTTTAGTATACTTGGCAATATCTTGAGAGGTACTAAGAACTTGTAAGAGATTCTGTGTAATCCTCGAGTGAGATTTATACGAGCTGCGTCGGTAACGCAGTGCCGCTACGGTTGTAGCTTGTAGCTACACGCTACGCCACGTAGCGCTACGCCGCGTAGCTACGTAGGACTTCGTAGACGTGTAAGCTTTAAGTGATTCTGGCTGGAATATCATTTTGTACGAACACTAGTTTGGTAAGTTTTAATTTTATTTTACTGTTTTAAAACTTTAAAATGTAGTCAGAATGGTTTTAATGATAACATTATGATGGTTTCCTGTTTATTTTGTTAGAGAAATGTTTGTATATTAATTAGTATCTTCGTATACATAAATAAATTAAAACACGCCAAATACTTTTCCAATGTACCACAAATATTCTGAAAGGATAGTCAAATGTTCCGTTAGATACTTATTAGTGAGGAGAAAAAGAGAATAAAAAAAATACTGACAAGTCAGTTCATTGCTTTCATTCCGCCGTCATTTTGCAGACATTATTACGCGAGGCATTCCGAGAACTCAGCCGATGTACTCGTACTTCGTAATCGAAAAAGACTTAATATTTCACGATACGCAGATAAAATAAAGGTTTATTCGACAAAAGCGTATTCGTCTGAATACGCCGTATGTTGTAGTACGAGGATTAAGGTATCAAAACGCGAGTAAGCAAATAAAGTAATACGGTGTATCACCTGCACGCGATATGTCCTTCCCACGCGTTTGAGCGTTCCTCTAAGTACGAGTACCTAGGTACAACGCTAATTTGCTTTTGTTCTTACATTCACCCATTTACTTTAGCTATTTCGGTTTCTCGTACGCACTCGAGTGAGCACACACGTGGATTAGCTAGTGTACTTAAACGAACAAAGTGAATATGTGATGTTAAAATTTCACAAATATTAACGTAATTTCTCATTTTCAAACATACATGGTTTAGGGAAAGCTTTCAAGTGATGCGTTCACAGTAAAGTTTGAATTAGATTCTTGGGCTGTATGAATTTGTGATGTGTCGGAATTTAAACGGTTTCGGCAGAAATAACTCGTCAAAAAAATTTTAAATTTAAACCTTTCGCCTAAATTGTCTCCTAAGTGTACAGTTATTTAAGATTCTGTTTTGAATTTGCAAATGTCAACGGTTTCTTTAATTTAATACACTGCCCTCCCATACTTATTAACACTGCAATTTGAAAACATTGTAAAAGCCAATTATTTTTAAAAGAGTAACCGTGGAGTTTCTTGTTGATTCTTTTCCATAGGAACGACAAATTAGAACCGTACATCTAGCTTCTGCCGTTTCATAAGTGCCCATGCAAGTTTATGTGAAATAAAATATTTTGATTTCGAATTTTAACAATGCACTATGTGTTTTATTTTAAAAGAATTCAACAACCAAACCTAAACATTCAAGTCATATTACCAAAAGAACCAACCGCGTATCATTGCAACATAAATGTCTATCTCCAACTGCAAACAAATCGAAGTCATAACTTAATTCCCAAAGAATTTAACGTCATATCGATTAGTCATAGGAAGTTGAACTCCGTTAATCAACAAGCGGGAAAGATAAAACCTAAAGTTCAATCGTAACTCACGTTATGATTACGGGTAACTCCCGTCATCAAAGTTGTCGAAACGCTGAAGGGAAGCGTGAAATCATTAAGGCTTGAGATAATACGGTTTGGCTAATGAAGCGGCGTGTCCTACGGTACTAAGGCAACTCGGTGACATTCGTGTGTGTTCGAGTTTGGTCCTAATCTTGGTAGTAACGTTTCAGCTTGGCTCGCTTTGGTAGGACTGGTTAAGTCTCATTAGCAAATGTACGCTTCCAGTTCTTATTTTCGTCTGATTTGGCCTAATTTTTAAGTCAAACTTTTTATTCGAGACCTAGACTTAGTTTTTTTGTTATTTTTGTTTTGCGTTTACTAATTTTCACTTTGACATTCATTGTATATTCAGAATTTTATTTATTGAAGTACTGAGATGTTTTCATTTAATGATTGCAAGGAAGTCGTTTCTTCGTGATTACTAATTTAAAACCATAGACTTTTTATTGTTTCCCTCAAAACTATATTCAAATTATAAAAAACTTCAAACATATTTTTCCACTAACTAACGAACTAACTAACTATACAAATAAATATACAAAACAAAAGAAAACTTAGGCGTCGAAGTACTCGTCCGCATCGCTGTCATCCGGAAACGTGCCCAGAAGACTGGCAGCATTGCCACGTTGAATGGCAATGCTAATTTAAATACACAGATTGCTAAATTACAGATCAAATTGTCTACCCACATTTCTTAATCACCAACATCCATAATTAATCCAAACTACTAAAGCGTTAAAAATAAACCGCTCCACAAACACTATAAAACCCATATCTTCCCCAATAAACCCTACAATTAATTACCAAACGTAAACATAATTTGAACGTCTAACTATTCGAGATCAAATGGTAAGCCGGGCTGACGAATCCCATGATGCCTTCCATCTCTGCTTAGTTGGATTAGCTCGCATCATTAATCGTTGGAATTGCGTTCGACCCTCGCGACCCAAGAATCTTCAATTAGAAACAAACTTTACTATTACAATGGCATCGATTGGTACCTCTGCGTTAACGGAGTTTGATTTAAAGTGGGGCTGGAAGGAACAACTTGGGAGTGTTTTGGTTTGTGTGTGTTGGGAGTTACCGTAGCTTATTGGGTTAAAGGACCAGTTTAAATAATTTGTCTATGAAGATATTTGGTCCTTTGGTCCGTAGCTGTAAGTATGGTCGTCATCAAGTACAAAAGTATTACATTATGGAGTTGTCAAAAAAGTTTTCATCCTGTTCAAATTTTGAGGCTTTATTTAAAGCGCCGAAAAATTCTGTGCTTTATATTCTGCACATATTTTTTGGCATTAATTTTCAGTCTGTATGTATAGTGAAGCCACGATAGGAACGCCAGACTCGCAGAGACGTCAACGATCAATCAGGCGTATGACTAGCGCCATCTATCAATATGTCATGGCGGACGATGTGCCACGCCAGATGGCAGCACAGCCCGAAGAGAAATTGGAAAACAATTTTCAGCAAGTGATACCTATACTACTTCTTTAGCAGTGTTAATAGGCAGTTTGGGCTAATTTATTAGTTTTGAAATTGCTGTTTTTGGTTTGGAAATAAACCATCAATTTTATTAAGTTGTACATAGTTGAAATAATGGCTGCCTGGCTGGGGAGAGGGAGAGTCTGCGACCGGTGTTATTACGAAATATGTAAAGAAAAACTTTAAGGAAATATTTAAGAGCTTTGAAAAATTTGAAAAAAAAAAAAAAATTTCAAAGCTCTTAAATATTTCCCAAAAAAAGTACGAAATTACCCAAAAAACAGAAGTAATAAAAAATAATCACGAATACCATTTTCCAAAGAATTTGCCTAATATATTCATTGAAAATAAAGCCTTATTTTATAATGCGGCAGAAGATGATCTTTATTTTTTTATTACGGCGGAAAGCGGGCCGTTCGGTACAATTTAATCACGAATTTAACGTCCGCGGCACGTTCCCGGTTCGGACACTTTTATGACATCAGACACTCGGCGTTAAATGCTGAGGCTTAAAAAGGGTTGATAGCGAGGCGCCTGTCACCTGGAAAAGCTTGGGACATAGCGGTACCTTCATCATAGTGCCACCGGACGTTCATTGATAATTAATGGGTTGTGCCAGTGTAACGAAAACAAACGACTGGTGGCACGCGCACGATAACGATTAATATCTTCGCGGCAGCAAAAACAGACCTACGTTCGTAGCCTTGGTGTGATAAATCATATCTTCTCGAGGCACAAAAATAAATGAAGCTAATGATAAATGACGACGAATACGAAGAGTGCCACCGTCGATTGAGTGGACTGAATTTGAAAATTAAAAAATGTCTTGCGAAGTGAGGGTAGATGCATGAAAAAAGAAACCATCTTTGCTCGCAGTATTCGCTTAAAAATATTCTTTATTACTGAACTTTAATTGATTGTTAATAATCCAGTCGCAGTTTAGAGATCATATCGTAATTGAGAGACAAATATCTAAGTACTAGCTGTGCCTCGCGACTTCGTTCGCGTGGAAGGCGTAAGATACGCAATATACTAAAATAACATTCACATTTTAATAAAACTACCTCGTCCACGCCACGTTGCATCGTCGTTTTTTTTGCGCGTAACATTAATTATTTAAAAAAAAATTAAGTAGCCTTAGTTACTTTTTATAACATCAGCTATTTGCACGTGAAAATCCTGTGAAAATCAGTCCAGCCGTTTCGGAGGAGCCCGAACCAACAGACAGACAGATAGATTTTTTAAAATTATTTTTTGTTAGTACCGTATATTCTTTCATAAGTATTTAGTAAAAAGGTATTATTTTGCCATTGCAAAGATACCATTCAATTTTATTTATTTGTATGTATGTATTGATAAAGTCTACATGGTACGTTTTTAGGCAAGCAAACTCTCGATGTAACATTTCTCGTAGCAGATTGCGTAGCCGCGTAGCCATTTCGTAGCCGCGTAGCCATTTCGCCGCCCGTAACCGAGCTACGTTAGTCAATCAGCTGTGTCTACCGAATGTACATTGGAATATTGGAATCACTACACTACCGTAGTCTCGCTCCGGTGTAGTATATATCTTAATGTACCCAGTAGATAGCCTTTCCAGATACAAATGGATTTATTCTAGAAGGATACGAATATGTGGAAAAACATTGACGCGTTATGGAAAACTTTTCCTTCTTTTCTTTTTTCTTCAATCTAAGACAAAAAACTCTGTATATTATCAAACATTTTGTATGATAATTTTCCGTAGTAGCGGACTGTCACATATTTTATCTTATTCTCAGCTATGTCAATATTCTTTAGCTGGGAATGTTGGTATGTAGAATGTGTCGCGTTAGTCATTTTAAGACTGGTCTTTACTGAAAATGCTTAATTATAGCTTGGAGTCTGTGTTTGAAAAAACGCTATTTTATTATTATAAACATACATACATAAACTCACGCCTTCTTCCCATGGGGGTAGGCAGACCTCGTGTACGTTCACACATCTGGTCATACACGCACGCCGGTTGCGAGTACTACGCACCTGACCTTTCTGAAGACCAATAAGGTCAAAAACGCCGAAATAGGATGCCCCAGGAGGACATATAGTGATATGTCCTCCTGGGGCGTCCTATTTCGGTGTTTCCACAACTAACGTTTGTTTACCCATCTGCCTAGACTTTTCCCAATTTTATTGGGGTCGCTTCCAGTCTAACCGGATGCAGCTGAATACCAGTATTTTACGTGGATCGACTGCCTATCTGACCTCCACAACCCAGCTACTGGATAATACCTCCTTGGTAAGACTAGTTGTCAGACTTTCGGGCTACTAACGACCCGTAAAGACTATCAAAGATCCACGAATAACAGCTGGGATCAACGGCTTAATGTGCTTTCCGAAGCACGGAGGGCTTTTGGTATGTAAAGATGGTCACCCATCCACGGACTAACCATGGCAAGCATAGCTTAGTCTGATCGATCGACCCGTGCGGCTGTTATTACTTAGCCACGAGCCCCTCAACTAACATTTATTTCGTAAACTTAAATCAAAAATATTTTTACCATTTTATTTTAAGTGAGTTAAATATGTCTAAGTAGGTACTGAAACCTGCAACAGTTCAACGAGGCGGGTTTTGAACTCACGCCCTTCTCAATCACAAGTACCTACAACGAGCCAAATGTATAATATGCATATTCAAGAGGTGTTTGTATATAATAAATAAATAGCTTGTTGTTTGCCAGATATTAATGTAGATATTAATTGCTGAATTGAAAATAATTTAAAACTCTTTACACGAAAATTTTTAATCATAGTAACATGTTGAGCTATTTAATATCAATCAACGTGATCATCAGCTCTGCCTAGCCTATTCAGAACTTTGTTGGGGTCAGTTTCCAATCTAACCAGATGCAAAGTACCAGTATTATACATGGAGGGACTGCTTAGCTATTTAGTCTCAATATTATCATAAATATAAGAGCAATACTAACCCACTTAAATAAAAACCATATCTATTGACAATTCCGTCTCAATCGTATAATTTGAAAAGACTATTTGATGTTACGATAATGGTCCCAGAAGCGAGCCCCATTCGTCCCCAGGTACCTTATACATAGTCTCGGAAATTGCGTTAACCACATTCGAGTACCAGGAAATTAGAAACGTTCAAGGGTATAATCGAATGTCTCTCTCTAGCAGAAATAAACTTGCTGTATGTTATTGATGTGGTTCTGTATCCATTTGTGTGTAATGCAACGTACTTTGATTTTCGGTTTCCGTTGATAACGGATAAATTGATTTTACGCTCGCGCTTTGATCTTTCAAGGGGGGTGTAATTCGTGTTAAGAAAAAATTGGATGTTGTTTGAGGATTCTAAGATAATATCGAGTTCCTCATAATCTTTCTTTTAAATACTGCAGTAACATAAAAGCTACTTAAGCACGTTAAAGATAAGTGCGTGAACGTCGCAGAATTGAATATCCGTAAAGAACTTTGTGAAACAATTGACGGGAGATGGGGAGACTACAAAGACAATTGAAATTCGATTTGCTTTCAATTTGAGCGCTCTCACTCCCTTTTCAGTTCGAGCACTGCACTAATAAGTTCTGATTGTTTCAATACATTTTTCTGAAGATGACGCCGGTACGGACGGCGACAAACTGTGCTAATTACGTTAGTGATCCCCGTTCCCAGCCCCCAAAGTAAACGACTCCGCTTTCAGTGTAAACAACCGCTCAACTTTACCAGGAAAAATTCGCAAATCCACTTATTTACGTCTCAGAGGTATACAGTGACAGTGCAACGACAACAACGTCGTACGATATACTCAACGTACTACACAGTATCGACAAATTAAGTTAGTGTCCCGCTGTACAAATAATATCCCCCTAACTCAAACATTTAAGAAAAGAAACGGTTCTAAGATTTCAAATAAGTTCCATTATAGTTAAAAAGTTGAGAATATTTTTGCATATTTTTCAGCGTTCAAGAGATTCCACATTAAAACAATTTTTATCTGATATTTATTATAATAAGTGTTTGTTGTACTTTAATTTTTATCAAAATTGTTTCAGGAATATTGCGAGTTTTTATTTCAAACAACTCAGTGCCGAGGGTTAGGCCGTGTACTAAACTAATATAGCAGAAAAAAATATTGCAAAAAGTCAGAATCTCAAGTCGAGCGCGAACTATCCAGATATAATATTTCCGACGTATTGATCCCTCAGGATACTATGTTCGGTTTCGTTTCGGTAGAAGTTTTCAATCCCTCTGCGTTTTGGGAGTTGCACTGGACAATCTTATCAGGGAGGGAAGAGGGGAAGATTTTCCACTGTCCGGCGCCCTCTCACCTTGGAGGATTTCCCAGGGCGCCGAGGCGGGCCAGCCGATTGGATTTCAAATTATTATGCGTGTATTTGACCGGTAAAAGATTTACATTTTTTAACGTCGGAACTTTTTTTACGGAATTATAGGGGTTATGTCGGGTCCGTCGCTGGGATTTGGAATTGAATATTTTATTTGTGTCGGTCGCGTTACGGTACATGTCTACTTTTGTGATTATGCGCGTTTTAGTATAATTTACATATGTAAGTATGTTTTGAATAACATGAGGCAACTTGGACGTAAATAAGTTTATTATTAAAGTAAACGTCGGAAAGTCATATTTACATTATTGTGATGCCTTTGTAGTTCACGTTGTCATTTAACCTAAATGCCAACATAAGTTTAGTTTAAACTCCATTTTAAAGTGAACAAGTATTGGAAAGAGCTCGCCATTTTAGTAGATGTAACTAATTGTCAATAGTGGAGGGTGGCAGTCGTAGGTGAGTGGTGGTAGGCGGTGGAAGCAAAGGAAAGTTCTTAGTAGAGATCGCATTAGAGACCGCGCGGCCCACGACTGTCGGAGATAATGCCATTGCAATACCCGAGATCCGATTGTATTGGCAAATTGGATCAAATGCAGCGCTCACCGTACAAAAGATAAGAGCCGGATACGGGTATAGCGGTAATATTATGTTGCGGCGATCTTCCCGGATCGCCCCCGTGTGCGGCCCGTGACGATCGGAACGATCGCTCGTAATCGTTTTGTGTAGTTTCCAACTTTTTTTTAAATCTTTTCATTCTGTTCGCCGTTTCTTTTGTTGTGGCGCAATCGATTTTCAACCGGATTATCAGCTTAAATCATTTTGGAAACTAATTCTCTGCTTATAAATTTTCATCGACCTTTTTAATACAATAGGTCTAAGAATGGAAGGATCCTGTCTTGTTTATATTATTTTCCTTCATGTGAGCTGAGATGCTGAATACGTGTTTTCAGTGGTGAACGATAAACACTGAAAATATCCTATATTTCATGGCCAGCGTGACAGTTAGTGTTACCTGCATAGCATAGATAAAACACCTCCTATTTTTTAACAGACGTAAATCTGATAATAGAGTAATGTAAACGCGATGGTTGCAACAAACATATCGTGAGCAACAAAAAATATTTGTAATAACGCGCGATATGAAGCGCCGCGAGCTCTACGTACCAATGTTTTTGCGACCAATGAAAAAATATCGCCCATGTAAACGACAATGCAGATTATTATTGCCCGTCGGGGACACATAAAGAGTAACACAAGAATTATGGCGGATTTACGCGACGCACAGATAAGACACGACACCTTTCCGATGTTATTTAGCTTTCTGTATGACGATGATTGTCCAAACAGCGGGCCTCATTTTCCCGTCGTTACGGGGTGAATTTTAAATTTGCTGCGAGGGTGTTCCACTCAACTATGTATGAAGGACCGGCCTCTCCACGCGACTCGCATCCGGTCGTACGCGTACGCTGTGAACCCTCATTGTCTGCCCGAACTCAAGGTAAACCGATTACGTGCTAAAAATTCATAAAGCCATTGTCATCTTTGCGTAAAGCCTGTAACATTTAGTAAGTGAGCTCGACGATTACTCGTGCCGCATAAACGTGACGTCAAAAAACCAAAATGCCTCTAATAAAAAATACAACGCTAAAACTCGGCTCAACGAAGCATCAGACCGCAACGTTTTAGAGACGCAAAATTAATAATATCATCAACCCTCATTGTAAAGCGAAAAATCTCAATTGGGACGTGATAAACAATACGGCACGCCTAGGTTATCTCCCCTTGACTTATGATATCATTATTTCCCTTTTTGCAAAAATTTACCGAGCAAAAACAAGAGCGCGGTGGGCATACTAATTCTCCTCGGTCAATATATTGGTATCGGCGGAACTCCCGCAGGACGGCAGGACCCTTCCTAATATATCCAAAGTCAAAATCTTTATACAATAAAACAGAAGCAAGCAATTTCAATATTAAATCTCATAATTCAAATTTCTCTCGTTGTTTACCGGCCACGCTTCGGCGGCTATATAAACTCTCAAAATCTACCCACATCCGTAACGAAAGCCTGCACTGTTATTTATGGAAAGCCACGTTTCATTGTTGTTGTAGGTTTTCATTTTAACGCTTAACTTTTTTTCTATTTATGGTATTTTTGTGATCGTCGGTGCCTACAAAATGATTTGTTTTTCGGTTTGCTCTTCCGACGCGCTTAATTCCGGTGATGTTTGATTTATGCGAACAGCGATGGGCACTCCTCGTACATACGTTCGGCACTGAATAGATCACGCCCGAAGACTAATGCGTTCCCAAGAAATTGAGTTGTTTTGCGTTGTGTGAATAAGGGTCCATTGTCGATCTCGCGTAAACCGAAGCGATTTACCGGAAAATATCGCTTATTTACATCACCAACACATCTGTCCGTACGAACGTAAAACACTCGGACGTAAAATCGAATGGACGAAATAAGATATAAATGGCCGCTTGCACATAGAATCTCGGATTTTACAACCATCTCATATATCTTTAAGTGAAATATGGTCCGATATCATATTCAATCGTCCTGGCATTATATTCTCGAAACTTAGATAAGAAAGTAGATACTTACCGACAGGAAGTTTTTATTCTTTGCAATTTTATAAATTTTAACACAATTTATGGCTTCTAAATAAAATTTTGAAGTTTTCTACAGTATACAGCCAATAAATCAGAGCACAACTCCGCAGTATCTATGTACGAGAATAGTTTATACCGGCGATGTCGTGAAGAAAACTGTAGCAAACAGATTTATCGAAGAATTTGGATGGTGAGTAGCTTGAAGCATAAAATCTTCCTAAGGTATTATATGCTTCTATCTAGTAAGGATCAATATATATTTTAAGGTGTATATTCTTCAATCTATATAACGTAAAACTATCCAACTGTTATTAAACTGCACTTTCAATTTTCATATCAAAAGCTAGGTAGGATCGATCGTATCCGACAGACTAGTGGCTGGATTGTGTTCGTCTCAATGACGCTTTTAAGTCGGGGTTACGGTTTTATGTGTGAACGGAAGAGTCAGCTTGAATGACGGGGGGGTCTCGCCTCTAGTGTGTACTCCACTACGCGCTCTTATCATAAAAATGTAATTAAAATTCACATCATCCGCCCCCAACTAAGTTGGAGAGACCGGGATAACTATTCTATTGTTTTGCCATGTACGACATTTCCCTCACAGTTTCATCCTATTTAAATTACGTACAACGAAATAGGGTAGAAAGAATTTGTTGAAACTAGCTTTGTTCGAATTAAACAACAATAAAGTGATTTAATGGGTGCTCTTAGCGCTCAGAGCGATTTCTTTTTAAACAATCTAGTATCGCGTTCGGAAAACACTTCTCGGAAATAACGAGATACGTAAATTACGTTTTGTTCAACAATAGGTACTCGAATCGTGCCGGGGTTTCTTGTAAGATGAGAGTTATATTGATTCGCAAATACGGACTTCTTATCCATGCGAAATATACTTAGATCGAAAATCCTTGAAAGTATTTTATTTTATTTTAATTAGTACAGAGACAGACTACAAACTAAGACAATTCAGCACAGATATAACAACATACAGTATATAAATCTGAAGTACTGTACACAGCGTTCAACATTTAATATGCTTCTTTAGTGACAGTTAAGGTGGAATAATATGAGATAATGACACTGTTGCATTTACAACTTATATAAAGAATTTCTAAATTCGTTAAAACTGTTCAAAAACCTACGATAGTGCATTATATTGCCTGCACATTCTGGATAGCGGATTGTATTCCGAAACATTATTGTTACTAGTGGGAATACTGAATAATTGTGGAGTGCGCACAGATCGAGTTGGTATTTTAAAGTTTATTTGGTCAAGTAACTGAATGTCAAAGGAACCATTAGCAATTTTATGCAATTACACGATGTTTTGTACCGATCCATAATGTTTTATTGCTTCATTTGCTCGGCACGGGCAGAAAATAATTTTAAAGGATTATACTCGTCGCTTGTTTATCAAAAACTCGGCCTTACGACCAGTTTCAGGCGAACAGCGTGTATTAATAAAAGCATTTAATAAAAAAAGAACCTTCAATCCTTTCCCCCAACACGTCAAGCGCCCAAATTGTTTGACAAACACATCAAACAGCCGCAAAATTTTATTTCAAACGTGTAAAAATTTTTCAAACGTAATTTCATTTTGCTGTTCAGAAACATCCTGGGTAAAATAACGGGTAAAAACGTTGTATTACTGGGGTCGTGACGTCACGGTGTAATGAAGGCATTACTCACTTATCTATCGCGATACGTACCTGGAATCAAAAAGAAAGGAAGTACATTAGTAAAATAAAAGAAAGGTGAAAAGTAGACACGCGAACTGCTAACGTTTATAAATAAAATCGAACATTGAATTATTGCGAGGAGACAACGCCAAGGTGTGGTGGAATATCATTTTTCAAGAAGCAAGTCGCCTGATAGTAGGTAATGCTTTACACTTGGTGGAGGTTCCAACCGCGGACTCGACCGGTATTCTGATAGATAGGAAATGAAGACTGATTAACCTCGCGTGACTTTACAAGGCTCACGGCACTGTCGGGGACCTACTTGGATAAATATTTCGTTTGCAAACTCTAGATTGTTCGACGAAATAATGTGGTCGTTGTGGTTTCAGTGTGTAAATTTTATCTTTATGCGTCATAATCACAGGTATTATTGTAATTTCGAAGCTTGGAAGGTGGTTTTGAGGGCTGAAGTAGCCGTGATTTTAATTATTGTTGTGGATTTTTGTAGCAGTAATCATTATAATTTCTGACATATGCCAATGATAGCGATCTTTGAACAGCCAAAGATAAATTTATAAGAAGTTAGTACGATTTGCTAATTATTTAGATTAGTGATTTTATTTGTTCTTATTAATTAAATTAAATTAAATTTATTTGCAAGAATTGTATATAGTACATTGCAGATAGTCAGGTTTTATTACAGCTTCTAATACAATTCGCTATATGCTCATTCACAGCATAGATTGATTTTTATATCAGCCATTTGAATAACGCTGTTTTAAAACGCTTGTTTGGCAGTTCCCTATATGCTTTTGTCAATTTTTTATATATCATTTTATGTCCTTATTAACAAACAAGCATGACATTAATAAATCAGGATGAGGAAGCTATCCTTTGCAGAAATCAGTGGGTTAAAAAATGCTACCTAATGCTGTTGCATTTTAACTATGCGGGTTTTGTGAGAGAACACCTAAAAAAAATTTCGGAAGTCATGCAGACTTCGTAAAATCTAAAAATCCACGTGAAAAAGCAAAATTTAATCCATTAATGCTTTGAAACCTTTTATCAAAACTTTACGCAGCATAGAGCTTTTTTAAACTTTACTGTACGTGGTTGTAAAAGAACCGGATGGTATAGTGCAATTTGGCAGAGACCTATTACCAGCAGGGGGATGTGACGGGCTGGATTTAGGAACAATTGTTTTTAGTTTAACTTCCCTAAACGAAGAAAAATCGAATCATGAAAACCCAAGTTAATTTAAAATGAAGCCAAACAGATTCACTCGGACAGTTTAATTGTACGTAGGCATATTCTTTCACGTATTCATTTATCATTTCCCTTAATTTAAAACTGAGTAGTCATATCTATATAAGCAAGTTTTGCGTTCGTTAATGTTTGAGTGAACGCCCTCGCCGCTGAACATTATAATTAATGGTTTTAATATTTTTTCAGTACGGAGCACTGAAGTTCAGGTGATTAGGTGACTAACATGATAGAATTATGCCGAGT
Organism: Fissipunctia ypsillon; assembly: GCA_947568875.1. Classification (NCBI taxonomy): domain Eukaryota; kingdom Metazoa; phylum Arthropoda; class Insecta; order Lepidoptera; family Noctuidae; genus Fissipunctia; species Fissipunctia ypsillon. The sequence goes on from OX387654.1 coordinate 8,619,734, forward strand.
CACTAACGTAAATAATAATCGTAGACTCAGGGTAAGGGCTCTGACCCATATTCGACAGGGGGCGTTGGCGTGCGTGCGAACAATCACTGTTAGAACCAGTTTAATGTTTACACATATACAAGGTAATTATATTTTGTGTGCCCTCTATCTGTCCACTCCTACAAGTTATCGTTCTATTAAGTACCGCCATGTTTCCTTGTCATTTTAAACACTTAAACATTTAATACTTTTTATAGTCAACGGGCAAATTAAAAAAAAGTTTGTTTTACTCCACTTTGGCGCAGAGTTTATCAAAGATGTATAGAAACGAATTATTCCACGTGTAACCCCAGTGAGATGAAGTTGGTATGCCAGACTTTTTTCGTAGCAGATGTTGATAAGAAACGTAATGGTTTTGTGACATTGTATTTTCCATTAAGCTACCCTACGACGTAAAAGTGAAAGGCAACGTAACGTTAAAAATTAATTCGAAACGCGAAACTCTCGTTTATTTTTATTTTGAGAATCATTTATTTTCGTCAAACAATTAGGCTGCGAGCCCTCGTCGGTCGCAAGGCCGCGGCTGTTTGGCGGAAGAAACTCCACGTCACATCGACTCGCCCCTTCAAAAAAAGGGTTCGTTTAACTCACGTTTTTTGTTGCATAATCCCACGCAACGCGCGAATCCCATTCCGCCTTCGGCTAATGCGTGTAGCTCGTGCGGATCGACCGACATTGAGACGGGACTTTAAAAATGTCATTTCCAGAGCGCCAAGTAAATCCAGATCTGTTGTTGGTGAGTGACTTTCTAATTCCGCTGGCGGGAAGAACTTTGTGAAACGTATAGCGTGTTCATGAGACCTGCTAGTGACCGCGAGCAGCCCCGCAGCCTAATCCGATCCGCGGACCAGAATTGTTGCCCAAACTTGTGCCGGACGAGGCAACCCCCCGCCGCGCTCGCTGTCACCCACCCACTTTATAATCACCTACTATACAATACGATATACTTTGATTAATTTACACCACAAACAGGAATAAAGTTTTGTACACTAAAACAGAACCGTTGTTTTGGTCCTGCCTAATCCCACGCCACCCGTGAAAGTTGATTGTTAATCTGAAACGGATACTTGTTTGTTATGACTACTCACTCAGTAGTCTATATAAACATTATTCACTAAAGTTTTGCTCACTTACTCTAAGTCTAATCCAATAAGTCGATGAACGTGATTGAAGCTTAGTCAAACAATTGTATAGAAAGACGGGGCGACGAACTAGTGGGACTTATGATCTAGAGGGCGTTTAGCGGGGTACGAAAGTACCTTTTCTGCCATAATGTACACCCTCACGTTAATTGCTTACCAGACTAGAAACAAGCTTTATTTTTATTTTCATGTGGTAGATTTATTCGACGAAATGAACGCTTGTAAATAATAGTGTGCGATGCTTTAGCTGCACTGGTTGCCAATGTCACCCGTCTCAATGTTTTAGCTGTAAATAGATACACAAAGCGCCATTAATTACGGCACATCACTCGCACACTCATTAATTTGCAGCTGCAGAGATTAAACTGATGATATTTTTCCCAGCTCTTTCATAACTCTGTACCTATCTAAGCAGAGAGCAAAGTCACACAACGCAGCATACTCCTGTGAATATTCAATTTCGAAACTCGTGTCCGGACTTTAATTCCATTTCTGCGATGCTCCCAATTCCTCTGTAATATGATGGATTGCATAAAGTAATCGATTCATGGAATTCGGGTGGAAAGCAGAATGGGTAGCTTACAAGGCAATCAGCGGGCAGCAGGAAGCTTTATTAACCCGTCAGGATAGTGCGGGCCCGGCTAATCAATCGCCGTTCGCGTGTCGACCACGCTATCTGTCTTTGGCCGATTGGACCCCGATAACGCCGCCGACGCAAGATTACCTACCTATACGGGAATGGCCCATTTATAAAATTAACTTCTTTTATCTTCCCAAATAGACGATATAAGAGGAGTAAATAAGTCTAAAGAGCTTCGTACGAAATAAATAGGCTGTTGTTAATGTTCGATCGTAGACGAGCCCTGCCTGGTACGACCGCGTGGCACCCACGTTTGAGATACTCTGTACTAAATGAAATCACACTGATTTTCACGAGCTTGAAACTATAAAAATCCTAGTAAAATGGGTGTATGCGTAGAATAATCCAGTTTTAGCACCAATGCATTTTTGTTATTCTAAAAAATATGAGCACGCGTGATGCAGCTGGAATGTGTGAAAGGTACGCTGGATCTCGCAATATTAGTTCGGCACCCCAGTCCGCTTGCATATAAAATTAAATTTAAATTACATCTTTTAAATATTGAAACTCTTTTAACCATGACAACAAAGTTAGTTGAAGCAATGAAAAATACTTTATACACTTCAGAATTTTCTAGTTTTCATAAATCACCGAGCGCTGAATGCCAGAGAGGGAGAAGTTTAAAAGTAAAGTCGGGTAAATTCTCAGCGGAACTTTCTATGAGATTAAAGTCATAATTTACTTGATGAGAGAGCATTATGTTGTCGAATATGAAACCGGCTACCCCATTACAGAACTGATTTCCCTAAATGGGAGTTTGCAAAAATTGTAAGCGAAAAAAGGCCCGGGCCGAGATAATTCCTAAGTATCGCGAATTTCAACCGTTATAACCGTACGTCTCCGAGATAGCGAAAGGGACGGCTCATTAACGTCAGCAGGGATCTGGGGTCAGTTTATGTCAACCGATACCTTTAAGGTATTTACAAAGCAGCTAAGTGAGCGCAATCTAGACGGGCGCGGGCGCAATGAAAAAAATAAAAACGCCGCACCCCGCGTAATCCACGCGAAATGCCCTTTAAGAGCCTCACAATTTAATGTTAAGTATAGCAATCTCAAGACGACGTTGAGCCGGTCCTCCGAGAGGGTTGAAAAAATGATACACGCCGGGGGTGAGGGGGAGGGGGCAATCGCGGTTAGTTAGCGGGGCAGCTGCTCCCGACCGACGATAACACTTAAGGTGTTTTACTGTACTTCCTCCGGTACATTGAAACAGAAGTTTTATTCTCAGCATTTTCGACACACCAACCTTCGTAAATAAACGAGTATTGTAGGACCGCAACACAACGGGAAAACGTTTTGCAATTCGCAGGATATTGCGTGCGATAACGAATGCATTTTGAATATAATGAGTAATAAGCCGGTGAATTTAAAATTTAAAGCGCGCGATAAACATAATCAGTTTTATTAATCAGAATGTACATAGTTTGAAGCAATTTATTGGACAGTGGAGCTCGTTAAGAGGATGAGCGGTAAAGCTCTCTGTTTAAATTATGTGCCAGCGTCCCATTTAATGTCAACAATCATTTCGATCTTTGAAATTTTCATCTACACGATAATATTTGTTTATTACTTTGACTGGCAGTGTTAAACTTTTGATGTCACTTTGTTAATTGAAAAGCTGTCTTTATTTCATATTTTGATTTAAATTGATGAATATAAAGTGGGTGTATTTTATTTGATGTAGATCATTACCTATTTGTACATCAATCATCAGCAATTAATTAAGATTTCGTTTTGTGTTTGTCCGGCACTTGAAACTAAATTTAAAGGCTTAAGACAATAATGGAAAGTTTTCGAGGTACGACAACGTAATAGTAGGTATCACAATCGCAGTAATGGCCGGTACAGAATTAATTAGCGGGTATCGCTTTATACGGAGTGCGCCAGGTGTGCACGTGGCTTTACAGCGCCATTAAGTTACGGAATACATAGGGGTTGAACCGCTTGAGCGATTGACCGCACACATTCCCAGCTTTAATGTTACAATACCGCCCTTTATGAAACAATAGAAACTCTACAGGAAAATAGAAACTCGCCCCTCTCTAAAAGAGGATAAACACGAAGACAATCGATCGGATCGCACGTATTCGTATGCTAAGCGTGTATCCCTAGTCATTACCACTACACACACAGATAATTATATTCAAGCCACGCTTAGTTAAGATATAACAGTGTCGCTACGCTTAATCAAATCGCTTTCGAAATAAATGGAGCGGAGACGAATCAATAACGAGAATTCAATTTACAATTCTACGTACATCACTGACGTATCAATTGTTCAATCTAAGCGAAGGCAGATAAACGCACAGATCCACCGATTGCTTTCCGATGAAAAAGACTGGAGATTCATCGATAGGATGCGCGAGTCCCAAAGTGAAAAATGTACTTTTGGATGGCGTTAATTCGTTTAATTTCCGGTGAGAGGGAGTGGCGCGGGAGGGGGGCCCAGTCCGCTCAGATTAATTCAGCGCAGAGCCTGTCACAGATAAGGACACTGAAATAAATTGAAAATGTTCAGAGATTGATTTGAATACTCTCGAGGATATATCGAAGGCAGCCAGCGAAAAATGACAAACCGCATTCTTATTCAGAGATTTTCATCCAGTGAGCGAGCGAGACTTAGCGAGAAAAATGCGCCCTAATGAATAAATTATGCGGCGCTTGGACCATCAAAAATGAGCGAGCGTTCAATTTAAACAAAAAGAATGCAGGCCGCAATTTTATTTTGTTGGTACGACCAATCGTTCTGCGCTGCATTTGAAACATTGAATATTCCTTGGCGATAAAACGTTCAACAGTTATACAGCTACAGATTCACAAATAGCCAAATCTGAAGATTCTCTATTAAATCGTTTATAAAATGGTAAAATTAAAGCAATCGGCGCGAGCGAGTCGAGATGGGAGACATCGTTCGTGGCGTTCGTGATCCGAATGTCAATGAAGTCGAGTGCCACCAGCGCTAGACCCTCAGGCCCGGGTACCGCTGCTAAGAGCCCGACCCATCATTTACATATTGCGATTTTGTATCGATAACAATTAGGAGATGGAAAATCCGCCGTGAGATGTTTAACAATCAGACTATTCCACGTAAAGTTAGAGAGCGAGTTACGACAATCTAAGTGGCTTCTATTCGTATTTACCAGAATTTAAACGCGCCACTTAATCGTAAAGGTAACGTTACATGACTACGCAAACAAAACTACATAAACTTGCAAATGAAGACATGCCGCAACGAGCGTACACTCCCTGCCGTGTTCCAGTGAAATTCAGAGAATCAAAACGTCCGAACATGAAACAAATTGATTGCTGCAGAGGCGCTCGGCCGGCGCCAAGCTCGACGGTAGATTGGTAATAGCGCATGCTAAACTTATTAGCCAAACGGAAAATGGTATTAGCAGACGTACTGTACAGCCCAGCCTCCCGTGAAACTTCATTCGTGCGTCAAAGTTGACAGTGTTGCTCGTAAGTGATTGTTGCAACCAATCAAACACGAGCTAAATTGACTTCGCTCGCTTCGCACAGGGGTCCAAATTAAGCGCGATAAACAAAGTTGGAAAAGGTCCGCTGGAACTCGAATGGAAATAGATTCAGCGAGTGGAGTTTTAATTCGGAAAGATAACAAACGTCAGCATCAAGTGAAATGGCCGCTTCCAAAACGTTAAAACAATTTATCCCAGGTAATCCCGAAGTGTCAGACGATAATTAGAGTGACATTTAGAGCGGGCCGAGCGCGGTGGTTAATTCTGCAGCGCACTGGCGGCCGATTGTGACACCAACTAAACCCTGTTGCCAACGGTAAACCCATCAGGTGGGGACCCCTGCCTACGACCTAATATTGTCGACTCACTGACACAACAAATAACTTTGTTTTCATTTTCATCTAGTGTTTTGTTATTCATTTTTATCCGCACCATATTCGTGCCCGTTATTGTTTGGCTGACATATAGGTCCACGCGGTCACGTGATCCAAATGACGTTCAAAGGTTTTTTTATAACAACAAAGAGACCGTCAGTCTACAAAGCCATTAACTAAGAACACAAACTGTCCCATTACGTTAAAACTACACCATCCATATTCCTACAGTAACGAAAGCAATTATTCGCATTCAGTCAACAAAGACGCAGACGTACGGTACAAAGGGACCATTTCATAAGTTAAAGCGTTTCGGACGATAGTTATCTGCGAGCAACTAGTGATGCAGTTAATCCTAAGAGTACACTTTGCAACTATCCCTTCTTACGTCTCTGAAACCTGAGCTCTTACTACAGACCAGAACTTAAATTGTTTCCTGCGAAGATTTTGGCGAGCGATAACAGGGATTCCACGAACAACTGTCTGAACTTGGATATAATTTCGGTGCCGAGATTCGATTTTAAAATCGTTGAAGTATAAAATTCGTATTACCTAAAAGTGAGTCGATTTATCACTGTAAAAATAATCAAACTATTACTCAACTAAGATGTAGAATTCTGCGCTTTAAATAAATGACTTTGGAATTCGAGAATTTCATTTCGGTCCAAAGTCGATTTCGTTGTTATCGGTAGTTGAGGATCTGGGTGGTACTCGTAAGGTTTCTCATGTTAAATCTTTTGTCAGATGCATCGTTTCCATTGCGAGTGATAAAGTGGTAGTGGTTACAGTAGTTCGTGGCCACACAATTCCCTGTGAGGATTACGGCCGAGAGAGAAAAGTAAGACGATTAATCCCAGTGGGTGCGGAACTGGAGAATTTATTATAAAACGGTTGCGTTCGAGGTAACGCTCTGTGACCGCGCTGTTCAATGCACTATTGGTGTTAGTAGACTGTTACATTTAAAATACTAGTTTTGTTTATTGAACATAAATACGGGAGTCGCACGCTCTTTGTTGCGATTTGTTAATTAATTCGATAGTGATTTGTGTTCATTAGTTAGGTATATGTTTTAGATTTGTGGAATCTGTTTACAGTTCTCAATTACGTCATTTATCCCGTTGTTATTACATATATTATTTTAGGGAAAATGCCATCAGTATCTAGTAATACAGCCAGGGCTTTGCAAAAAACACCGCTTTCCGAATATTTTTTTTTGCTTTTTCATTTTCGGGTGAAAATCATTTTTAACGCTAACCGCCATGGAAGTATGGAAGTAAGTACAAATGTAATTATAACTTACTAAATAGACCGAAGAGGACGGTGATTAAACTAGACTTCATAACCACATCTTTGTTAACGTAAGTCCAAAAGTCCAATCCGAATTGTCTGAACCAGCCCTTTCCTTTCCTTTTGTTTTTAATAAGTAAAGTTATTTTAGGCTGCTTAAATTATATCCCATTACTAAATTCATTTCACATTCCAGTTGAATGTAAACGTTGACCTTTTGAAGTCTAGTGTTTATTTAAAGAAAATTAGTTACGTGGATTATTTGAGAGTGTGGAGATTTTTAAGTGAAATTATGAAATAAAATTTGTACAGCATGCTAGACTGCTATTATAACTGCAAGATCTTGTAGCACAAATGAGTACTTCTTAATTAAAGCATACATTTTTATTTTTAAAGATTATTTCAGACTACTAGAACATTATTAACATTTAATGTTAGTAGCCTTGTGTGCCGGAAACAGGACGTTGTATTTCGCGCAACTCAGAAGGCCCTTATCTCCGGAAAAGGACAACATGGAAGGGTTAGTTAACCGAAAAATAAATAATTTTAGCCTCATAAACAAATCAGGGCAGAGATATTAAGTGTAGAAAATATCATCGAATACAATAGGGGATGTTAGGGTTGCGTGTTGGAAAATACGGAATATTAGGTAGGTATAAGCAAAAGGTTATTTAGCCGTATCGATTATTGGTGTCTCGGTAAAGAGCTTAGGTAAATGTCAGGAGCTCACGTGCGCAAATGTCAGGAGGCTATGGTTTACTCAGCCGTCAAGTTTACGAATTTATTATGTTACAGTAAGTCAACATTTAACTGTTCCGTGATTTCTTGTGTTTTGTTTCATATTTGTTACATGTGATTTAGGTAACTTTTTACAGTCTTTGGGCGGTTTTGTTGGGTGAAAATAGAATGAAAGTAGTTTTTTTTAAGTTTACGGATTATATTTTTGTGTTCTATAAAATGTACTAAAAGAAAATGAAAATACCGAGAAAACTATTGCCAGTTGTGTCGTATATTATATTTATTATAAGGAGATTTTAGGCAGATTTTAACAGTCTTACCAAGGGGTATCGTATTACCCAGCAACTGGGTTGTGGAGGTCAGATAGGCAGTCGCTCCATGTAAAATACTGGTATTCAGCTGCATCCGGTTTGACTGGAAGCCGACCCCAATATAGTTGGGAAAAGGCTAGGCAGATGATGATGATAAGGAGATTTTAGGCAAGTGTTGTATCCAGACTGATTCTTTTGAGCTCTTTGTGTTTCCAAGCAAACTTATTTTAATAACTTTTGTAGGTAGATACTCGCCAACTCACACATCTTCGTAATTAACTATTTCAGCCACATCACATCAGTGTCTATCCCGTTCGTTACTCAAACGAACGCGACACATATTTAAAGGATCATTTATACCAAAAACAATAATGAAAGCCACTCAATCCGAGCGAATTCATTGTCTCCGCGTAGCATGACATTCTAATTTAATCGTATATGTCACTGTCAAATTAGAGATACTACAACATAGGCGTATCTGCCGCACTGACATTTCTAAACATGAGGGAAACAAATGGTTTTGACATTTCAAGTGTATAAGCGACCTTGGATCTAATGCAAAGTACCTAACGTAAGGGTTGACAAATCAGCTATACGCACTTACGACATTAAATAACAGATACGATGTTCTCAGCAGAATTGAGTGACACTGCGGATTGTAATTGCTTCTGTTAGGCTGAAGATGTGTGTTACGTCGTTATGTAATACTCAAACTCAAACTTAAAGCATTTATTTCAATTAATCCAATTAAAGGCACTTTTGAATTGTCAAAGAGTCAGTCAGTTGTCAGAAAGTTGAAGCTTGTTGTCTATTCCAAAGCGTAGAGATATTCTCTATGGAGAATAACGGGCAAGAAACTCCAAGGACACTCTTTTAAATCGAAGTTATTACAAAATCCTGGGCACATTGTTCTTGTTGCTTCTATATGTGAGAACAATGTAAAAAATAGATAATTAAAAACAATTCGAAATATAAGATTAAAAATAAGCCCTGGCAGATATGAGATCACCAGTCTTAACTGACGGCGCCCGTTCACGAATATAACGCGTGGATCAGCACCATCCAGCTCAACCATTTTGTAGGGATAATAATCTATATGATATAATTACTTGTCCTGACTGATTCATCAACACAGAGCCTAAACCGCTGCTGGGGCTGCAAACTTGAAGGTTTGGCAGTTGACGCCTTTTATGTTGTAAGCATCCTTTTGGAAATTCGACCTTTAAGGGGGTGAAAAGGGGGGATTTTGTGTGTATGAAAAATCTCATTTCTTGAGTTCATAAACTTGAAACTTGGCACGAATACTTATTTATCTAAATCATAATCTATTTAGTTTAAAGTTTGTCATTTTTTGTTTAAAAGGGGATTAGGGTGTGTCAAAGTTTGTATGGAAGAATTATAACGCGCGGTCCGATCAACTCAAAACTCAGTATTTATACACAAGACCGAAAATAAAGAATAACGTGTACCAGGGTTTTTTTAAAAATCTACCCCTAACGGGATAAAAAGTGCGAAAGTAAAGTACGAAATCCACGCGGACGAATTCGCGCGGGAAGCGCTAGTTTGAAATAAAAACGATGACTAAGTGCTTTGGAAATGATTTGTCATGTGTGATTTGGTTTCAGTTAGAGGTGGTATCGGAATCAGAATAAACCATATAATTGTTTTCTCTTTACTTTAATAATAGAAGTGATAAAGGATTTTTCACAAATTGCCAAGTTGTGATAGGCATTTGTGAAGAAAAAAAAATAGTAAAACTCAAAAGGGAAACATACAGTTTCAAACTATCTAGACAACGCGCAACGATACGAAGTTTAATTCTCGGAGGAAACACTAGGGGAGGGGTGCGGGGCGCGGGGGAGTGACGTCACGGCTGACGGTGTAAATAATTGCGCTGTCGAACACACCTGCCGGGGAAAGAAAATTAAGCGAAACGCAATTTGACTGAGTGATGAAGCACCAGAGGATCAGTTTAATGAGGAGTTGCAGGCGCAAAATTATACTTACATGATTTATAAACTCATAATTTTAACATAATTAATTAATACCAGTCTACTAAACTAATTACCTACCCGTACAGCAATTTAGATAAAGTTGAACGTTTTGAAGCCTTTATAAATTATGCATTACATAGTAGCACCGGCTACATTGACTCAAAGCAATGCCCCGATAACATTTCGTAGAGCGTCACACGACTCGCAGTCGCGTTTATGTGCTCCTTGCATGATAACCCCCCTTAAAGACGACTACCTACGCCAATCTACTCCCGACAACTCGTAAAGAGAGACTCTTTTATCCAAATTACTATCGGATTACTTTTATTTCAGTCGAATAACCCACTCCGGATAATTAGCGAGAACAGTTACGGTCGGCAGTAGCGCGAATGTAAACTTTTGTCGCGAATTTTTTCGACGCCTGAATTGCAAAGGTAACAGCATGGAGCCGGCCGTGTTTATTAACAAATTCATAAACATTGACTTGCGAATAAAACGGCCGCGACTCCCTAACGTGGACGAGCAAACACGTTCATACTTTCATGGGATTCAAATAAAAATAAAGTGGATGACCAGCGGCGGTCTAATTTAATATGAGCGGGGACAACTCGTCATATGGATGATGTACCTGCCTTTGTTTTATTGCTTAGACGGGTGACTGGATACGAAAATGTTTGAGCGGGCGGGCGCGCGCTTGTCAGCTGTTAAACAGTTTTATTATTGCCGGACGAACATAGCACAGCCTATTTGCATAATTGAACGGCCACTTGGAGCCACTAGCATTGTTATACTCTGCCGTTCCATTTGTCAGATTCGCCGTATCATTTATGCATGTAGCTCATAACGAGAGCCGCGCCGTTTTTCTGGACTATTCATTATTTCGCCTTTTGTGTTGTTTGTTATCCGGCGACCACTCTTATCCTAAGAATGGGCGACGTAGAAAATATGTAATACAATGTCGACTTCCCTTCCTATTGACACAAACAACCGCATTTTTGTTACATGAAGTTGAAAACGCTTAATCTGGAATTTGGTCAGGTAAAACAAACATTTGCTTTTTGTTGTGTTCCAACAAGTCGAAGAGGGGCCGTGATAGCTTCACTCCTTACAGCTTAAGGCGAACGCCCGCGAAATTCGAATTTCCTTGCGATTTTTGCAATTTGCTGCTCAGTGTCTGGGTGTATGTTGGTTAAAGTATGCTTCGCGACCGTAACAAATATGTTTTTACATAATTATACAACTCCTTAAGTTAGTATAATCCTCAAATGTCAAGATTTCATGAAACAGTCATTCTTAGAATTACTTGGTCTTAGAGAATTGTATTGATGACTTTAATGATTATAATTCTGTAAATAGATATTTGTTACGGTCGCGAAACATATTTAATACTGACCCGCAAATTGCAAAAAAAACGTAAGAAAATTTGAATTTCGCGGGCTAGAGCGGGAGAAGTCATTTGATGATTTCCCATCCACAAAAAAAAAAAAAACCCAGGCGCTTTCGCCTTATGGCAAACCGGTGGGATGAAGGCATCATAAAAATAAAATAATATCTGGCTATTGACTCTACTGAGATACCTCTCCACCGTGATCCTTTGGCGCTTATTGGGCCGATATCTTAAAAAGTTATCACGTTAGATGAGCTTTTCCTTTATGATGCAACTTGACGCGTGAAGCAGGAAGACGTAGCTTATACCTAAATGGATTGTAGACGACATGAAAATAAGGTTAAGTGTGTATTCAAACGCGATTGCGCGTCGTAATGAAGAATTGTTTGTTGAGTGGAGTCGTAGGCAAGTTGAGACATTGGTCCCGATTAGTCCGATCTGATTATTGGTCAATAAAACTGCTATAAAATCTTGCAGTGGACATACGTTATCTTAAACGCATAAATGTTTAGTAGCACGTGCACTGAGCGACGGTGTGCTTCTTGCGATCTGATTTTAAACTGATGACTTTTAACTGCTTTTACGGTAATAGCTACTTAACTAAACGGCTGGCCACTTAAGATGCTATTTTTACACTTGCGTGAGCGGTTTGAGTACTAGAAAGTGTTTTACTATGACTTTATATTCCATGTTTCATTATAGATATCAGTAATTTTTTGTGACCTTTTAAGAGCGTTTATGACGTACGGCATTTCATACAAACTTTCAAGTCCTTTTTTTTCGAAATGAATGAACCGATTTTACTGAAACATCATACACATAAGCAGGATATATAAGTCTAAAAAGTTACTTAAGAACATTTTCAAAGTATCTTATTTAAAAAAAGATAATTGGAAATCTCTGTGTCCATGGAAAATTTAAAATCAGTCGAATTTAGCTGTAACACTATTTTTCGAAAATGTTCTCAATTAACTTTCTAGACCATGTATCCTGCTTGTACGTATGAAGTTTCATTAAAATCGGTTCATTCATTTAAAAAAAAAGGACTTGAAAGTTTGTATGAAATGCCGTACGTCAAAAACGCTCTTAGACACTTTTATTATGTCTAAGTAGAAAAAGAGTTTATTAATGAATAACGTCTACAAACCTGAACTTTTAAACGTTTAATCTTACCTACAAAATCAGTTTAATTATTCCAAAATAAAAACTGGCACAAAAATGTCCCACATTGGTCTCATTTTGTTAACAAAACCGTAAAACATTTTCTGGACTGAGATGGATTGAAATATTACCTGTAATGAGAACTGTCAACCTGAACCGCTAAAACACGTTGTGGGACATTTATGGCAAAATATGGTGACATATTATGGTAAATTATTACAATGTATGCCTTCATTTTGGTCACGATTACCAAATATGAGTCTCTGAGTAATTATATCTATAGAAAACTGTTTTTGGGTTTTCTGGTACTAAATTATCGATCTAAATTAGGAATTGGATAACATAATGTCGATAGGGCAATAGTTTCTATCATTAACAAAATATATCCTCATTTGAACATGGCATGTGACTTCAATATCCTCAATTCTTTGGTATACCTACTTTGAGTAGTTACAAACCTGGCTACAAAGCTCACGTATACTTCATTGCACAGTTGGTCAAAAAGCTTTATTCAATGAGCCATTGAAATAGGGTGTGAAAGTCACGGTCATAAAAGGTTTCAGGTGTAAGCAAGTGGGCTTAATTCTGTTATCATCTAAGATTCCGTAAGATGTTGACGATCAAAGAGAGATCAGTCAACCAGGAGGAAATAATAGTATCTTCCTAAACCAATACTCCTAGGTCTCTATTTTTGTTTCTAACTCATAAGGACTAGCAACATGAAAATGGCTTGTGAAACCGCTAGTTTCTTTTTCATTATGGTTTTTTTCGCACAATTTAAAATATAAATGAATCAATATTGGGGTTTTACAGGATGTCAGTGTCAAATGTGGCTTTTAATATCGACTGAAAACTATCGCTGTAAGGCCCTTAAGGAGTGGCATCGCAAGAATTTTCACAAAACAGGACAGTTTTTATACAACAATATTACTAACATAACATCACGGCTCTTCTCCCCGAAGGTTTAGGCAGGGTGAGTGTACCTTATAGTACACCCACATTTCGCCAGTCATGTTTAACTCCCATGTAATAGGGGCCGAGTCTATAAGCCTTTTTTCTTTATTAATAAAATTTAAAAAAAATATTCGTTCTAACTATTAGGTTTTACACACCATCTTTAAACATTACCCAACACTTCACCTAACTAAAACATGAAAGATTTTATTAGACCCGTTTTGTAACGAAAGTTGTAACAATTAAACCCGTGTAAAGTAAGCTAGGTTAATAATTACGTTATACTATATAATCACTGGTCAAAATGTTGATAACTGTTGAAACAAGGGTTCTGCTACCTACTATAACGGTATGGAATAACTCCCGCTGGGGATTTGGGAGAATTCATGTTGTATTATAATTTCTACGTTGATTTCTGTAGATTTTACTATCTGTTCTTATCGTTATTGAGGTGATAATTCGATTGGCTTTTACACACATACATACATATATAAACTCACGCCTTCTTCCCATGGGAATAGGCAGAAACTACTGAACGCCACCTGTCACGAACCTTACATACTCCTTTTGTCTCGTTTACGTTCATACATCTGGTCATACACACTTTTACTCTTCTGGCTTTTAATAGTAACTTTTGGCAAAAGGGAAAAAAATTCAACATGCAAAAAAGAATTATAATTTCAAGTCATAAAAGTGTAAGAGGACAAATTGTAGTGGACATCCTTAGTTACTTTCCCGAAATATTTTTTTTGTGATGAGTTTCTACTATTTAGTTATTTACCACACTACGACTTTTTCCCGCAACTAAACAAAATTCAATTTTGGTTGTCGAAATTTATCCGCTTTCACATCCATCAACCTGATTTATTTTCCTCAGAAGTCTTTTGGAACATATCGGAAGCCTATATTCCTTTGTTAGATTCGTTCCTATTAAGCTTACATGTACCTAACTAAGCCATGCTGTTAGGCTTTTCCTAACGACAGATACACGGACTTGGCTTTCTGTCTAACCAGATGTGTGAAAATGCTCATCATCACAAAATTAAATCAAAATCATTTATTCAAACTAGGCTGAGAATCAGCACTTTCCAAACGTCAGAATTAGTTAAGACCCCCCCCCCATAATGCCCGCCCTTCACCACTTCCTAGTGCTTTAGCTGGGAAGATGAAGTGGGGTAACAAACTTCCCAGCAGCACAGCTGTCTGTTATGTTAGAAAAACTTGAATCTATACAATATGTATGATCGGATCGGTTTCCAGTTTAACTGGATGCAGCTAAATTATTTACATTACGCAACTCAAAACATTAAATTAAATTATTGTCCATATATCAGCTAGCACGCGCCAATGTACTAACAAAAAAAAAATCGAAAACTATACTCAAGCAGAAATAAAAAAAATAACTAAAAACGTAATGAAAGCCTCCAGGCATAAAGGGCGTGCCCGCTTACATATAGATATATATAGCCGTAGTTCGAAGTCACAAATAATAAACAAGGACCATCGAAGTAAATAAAGTTTAATAAGTAAAAAAAAAGTTTTTTTAATATGTAAAGTTCCAGATTACAGGAACAATAGATATTCGTATGAGAAAAGGGAGCGACAGTTTTTCATTCATTACAAGACACGGAGAGATTCCAGAATGGTTATCTGTCCAAGAACCCACCGTGGCTTTCGTGTACCTTTGGAAATTGACTGCTGTAAGATCCTTTCTGATTTCTAAGTAATTATACGAATAAGTATGTTTTTGATAGTTTAGCCTTTTACACACTGACTACTGCGAGACATTTAAAAATCGAAATTGCGTGCTTAAAACAATTTAAATAATTGTTTTAATGACATAATATGCGGTTGCATTTAAATATTCAATAAATGCAAATTTGATTTGGTCGGATTTCGCTTGCGTAGTTACGGTTTTTGGTTTATAATGAAATCAAATCGCCATTTGTCATGGTTTATTAATGAGTTATAGTAATATGTACCGAAATCTGTAAGTTTATTGCGTACGTGTACGGTAGTAAGAGCTATTTGGAACAAAGTTGTATGGCTTCGTTAATCTTTGTTGGTATGTGAATTATAAATTAATTAAAAGTTCTTTTTCTTAAAAAAAATATTTTAAATAAATATCTAGGTATCTCCTATTTGCAATTAAAAATAACTGTTAAGTTGGTGCTCAAAAATTATGATTGTAATTGGGTATGCGAACATTGGGGGAGGCCTATGTGCGTCTTTCGGCTGAAATGATGATGCTGATAATTAGGCGAACGTTTATATAGATACCAGTGGCGAGGCTTGACATTTCGTAGGAGTGAAGCCGAAGAAGAAATTGTTCAGTTAAACAAATACGATTATCACGTTGTGGCGCCGGCTTATTTAGAACAATTTGTGTTTTTGTTGGAATATGTATTATTTGGCAATCGTAGACATTACTGAATGTGCTATTTTTCAATGGTGGTAGGTGAAGTTACTCTTTCGATCCTCCAAAGGGAAGCCGGTAGGAATGGAGTTGTTAGCGCGCTTCGCCTCTGATAGATACTAATTCAAGTACTTAGGTATTTCTTTATCATCTAGAAATCCTAGAATCTCTGGCATAATCCGTGTACGTAAAAGCGGAACTTCTACTAGATTTAATCCCACAATTGCTAGCTACAATATTCCCTGGAACTATGCTAATCTTCGCAGCTACACAGCAAAATTAAAGCGAAGTAATTAGATCCCTATTAACATTTTCTTTACTTTTTGCTAATCGCACAATTTTTCAGCATCCCTCTCATTTTCCGCCCAGTTCATGTCAAAAGCCACTAAGCAGATATTTTAATATCCGAGAAATTATAATACGTCCATAAATCTACAACATCTGCCCAGTATTTTAAATGGCTAACCTTTCCTTGAACGGGCTTTCAATATTTTGTTCCATATTTTTTTTTATTAAAAGGCAAAATTAATCGAGAACCTTTGCAGACATCAAAACAACCCCGGGCCATTGTTAGGTATGATTACAAGAGGTTCTACAAAGTAAATGTTAATTTTTATTACACGAACAACACACCTTAATGTACCGACGCGCGACGGTATATTGAAGAGTTTTCAAATCTGCTACCGTAAAATTCATCGCTTTATTGATATTAATTTGGAAAATGGTTTTTTGTTGTTGTTAGTAAGTACCTACACTATGTTTTTTTTTACAAATAATCTGGGTTATTAGAAAATTGGAAAGTTAATTTGTTTCGGTTTTTATTTTTTATTTTTTGTGCTGACTGGAGGGACGTCTATGAAGACTTTTATTTGGATTTTCAAGAAAGTTTAGAAGTTTATTGTGAGCATATTAACCATGTTTATAACATACAATACTAGCATTGAATGGCACAGAAATTGCATGAATCGGAAATAGAATACCTAGTTAGTTTTCATTATCTATGCAAAATCGTTTTTTCCGAAAAAATCCCTGGTTTTTCATCGGAATTTCTTTACATTATAAATCATTTCCAACAGATTTAACTTACAAAGTTAATAAAATTTAAACGAGATTGCGTAACGCTATAAACCCATTAAAATCTGATAGACTTGATATGCAAATTCCTACAAAACCAGGTGTTAATTCAAAATTTACGCCTTAACCCTGCAAAAGCGACCACCCAATCAAAATGCTTCATTTATTTTCTTACAATGGAACACAAATGAATGAACTCTATTAAGCCGAATGCAATTAATAGGCACGAATAATGGCGCTTGTGATTTATTAGTAATAGTAGTAGTTGATTGACGTTTTTAATTTGCCACCAGGGGTGTAGAAGTGAAGGGTTGTAAGTCTTCGAGGCGCCTAGGCTGTCACGCGTAGACAGGAGATGGCCAGGTCCTCAGGGCACGGCGTTCTGTGTTTAAGTTAATAGTTTCGTGGTCTGCTGGTTAGTAGTTTGCGTTAGAGGATTAGATTTACGAGTTATTTGCTTTTGATTCACCTTGGGAATAAAAATGGGTGTGAATTTTGGTGGTATTTATTTTGTTTCTGCCTAAAATATGATTTTTTGGTCTTTCAATTATATTTGAGTACCTAATTCAAAAAATGTGTAGGAATAAACCATTTATTTTGCAAAATCTTTGCATACTGAGAGACATATGATAGGGAGAATCCTCTAGTGAATCCAATTCCAACTTACCTCATAGTGTGTATAAAACGTATATCGCTTCCAAATTCCGTTTAATTGGAGCCATGAGCTTAATGACAGTGTCATTATTTACCCTAAAATAATGAAAGTTTAGAATTACCCGCATTAGGTACCTATATTACAGCAATAATTGTAGTATTCAAACGTTTAGCGAAACAACGGGTCTAATTAACGAAATAATTATCGCGGACACACTAGGCGATTCTCGCTGTGGTGACAATTTTATTTAACATGTAACTGCTGATCTGTTTTTCAATGCATGCCGCCATTTTGATTAGCATCGCCCCTTTAATGACTAGTATGTATTTGCTCTTGTTTGTAGAAAATTATTCTTTGATATAAATGTAAAAAATTTGAGGGCAATGTTGCAAGGGTCGTTTATCACGACAAAAAAGGCTCTCTTTGTGAAGTCTGTTTCAAATCAGCATTAATAAACCTAACCTTTATGCAAACTAGTCCATCAAACATCCAAATAATACGTCAGACATTATAATCGTGGACCTAACTATGTGTAGGCTTTAATTACGATCCCAGTGTTTTGCGTATGCCGGTGATACTAATAATAGTCGGGATAATAATATGGGAAAACGTTAATTAACTATGTAAATGCGGGAAGATCTAAATGATCGGCCACGAGCCTTGCAAATTACTTTTGTGGAACACCTACTAAGTGAGTGTTGGATTCGCCACGACACCGACTTACTCTTGTCCAAACGAAAATGGAACCCAAACAGACGTGGATTACATGCGATTCTCAATTCTAACTCTCCACTTTTAGAGTCTAAATTTGATTGATTTATAAGGATCGTGTCGGTTGTTGTTCGTTTAACGGCAGTCAATTATAACGTTCTATTCGATTTGATGCCCGTTTGGTCCCTTGGGCAGCTCGCTGCTCGCTTTGGCCAGCAAAGTTTAAATTAATTCTCGATTGACACATCAGAATCTATCCAATATTGTGATTTTAAAATACATTTAGGACCCTTTTCACAGTAAATAAAATCTAAATGTTTGGGCTTTCGGAATCACTGTTAATTAGAATATAGATGTGGAATGTGTGATTATTGGGGTGTTACATTTTTATTGTTTAAGGCTGGTGTACTGACCTCCTACGAACAAAGCTGACCTAAACGAGAAAGTTTAAGGGGTTTCAAAGAGAAAATCAGGCAGACTGGAACACCAATCATTTACAGCCAGAAAGGCTCTTCAAGCTTTTCCAAGAAAATGTTCCTCGTCGGTTAAATATTGACACCATTTCAAATTTCCTAATAATTCTACTTTGAACGATCCGTCGCCGATTTCCAAGAAAATCGCTCTTTAACAATAAACATTTTTTGGTATCGAAAAAGAGAATAGGTACTTATAAATTTAAACTGTTATAAATTTCTCCTACACATTGTCTGAAGTGAAGGCTACAGTTTGTTCAAACGACAGAGCTTATTCCCATGCCATTTTAAACAAATATTCAAACCTGTGTAATTTCCGCAAACATGTCCAACACAACAATTGCAAGTTTATTTTTATGCACGACAGTGTATGTTGGTACAGTTCTGGTAGGCAGTAATATTTTTGTCTGCCTGTGGACGTGCACCGCGGAGCAAGACAAACGTATAAATCTGTTCGCCGCACACATTCGTTGCGTGCTTCACTCTGCTTCGGATTTATGGGCCTCGCCCCTTACGGCTCCATCAAAACTTCCAAATTACACCGTCTTGCAATAAAACTTACAAATATTATGACGAAAATAACAAACCTCTTCCCTAAAATGCGTCATTCAAACATTTATTTTTTTATTTTTCAAAACAGGAACGTTGTTTCGGTATTTGGATTTCATTATTCAAAAATTCTTTATCGCCAGCATAAAGAATTTTTATTTTAAAATAATTATGAATTAAAATATTTCGATTAGGCTTTTGAAGCGGTGAAGTATGTTTACTTTATTACTTCAAAAGCACAATCAAAATATTTTAATGGAAACCCAATTTATACGTCGGAGAGTTGGGATAAATATTTAAATTATCAATACCGGCCGGTAGTTCCACTAAAATATTCCTATTCAAATAGTTTATTCACTATTTAAAACTTCAACAGTTCGGAATCAATGTTGATAGCAAAGGACCTCAATTCCGCAAACTAAATGATACACACTCGATGTAAAGCTGTGTGTACCTACCTATGTGTTTTTTATGCAAATTTCCATTTGGGCGGTTGATATTCGCAAGCCAGTGAGTAAATTCGCACCGAATCGCGTGTGACATTTAATTGACAAGTGAATAAAATGTGATGCGCTGTTTTTGGAACATTGCACCGTGCCCAACGTGAGCCCCGAACATCTGTCAGCAAAATAAACTTAAAACAAATATAAATTGGTCACCTAAAGGGTGGTTCATCGGCGGTCGCATTCGACGGAATCTAGTTAATTAAAATTGTTTTAATAAACTGTATGTTTAAAAGAGATTAATATTCTGCGGTTATTGAATCAATGTTTTTGCTACGTATTAACTACAACCTCAAAATATTAAACAAACGTACTCGTTTTTATTTGTTGTCGTTTATCATTATAATTGGTAGGTATTCTTGACAGCTAATTTATTATGTCTCGAATTATTGGGCTTTTATTTTTGTTCGGTTGCCGAGAGCTTTCATATCAAGTCAATCACTTATTATTGTGTTCTTACGGTCTGTTATTCATCTTAAGAATTAGGACACATTGTAAGAGTAAATCTAAGTAGTAGTTATTTTCTTTCATAAATGGGTGGTCAATCCTCAAAACCGTTTGTAATTGTCTATCGAGATATCGGCTTTTGATATTCTACCCCAAAACAAACACCCGGTACAGAAATTCAAAAATCGAATTCGGCCGCCATTGCATTCTGGACTTTTAACAATGTGACCAATTTTTTGGATATCCAATCGAGTTTTAGATTGCCTGCCTATATACAAGACAATAGTATAGTTATGTACCGAAAGCGTAAACCAGAGTCATGATAATTACGAGTCGGCGACTGGCTCATCCCGCACACCTGTTGCCGCCAACGACTTTAACTAAAATTTAGTGGCATACGTGTAACAAGCCGTACGCGCCGCTTGTATATAATTTTCGAGCGGTTAAGTAATATTACGCGTTGGGTACATGTACTGAAGAGTTAACGTTGTTTTTAGTAGAGTTTCGTTACAAGATATCACTTTAATGTTTTAATTACGACTTGTTTTGTTGAGTTGAATTTCAGTTACATTTATTGAAGAAAAAATGCGTAGGTATTGTTTCTATAAATTAATCATGTCATGGGATTTTATCTATATATTAGCATTTCCAAAGGTACTAGTTTATCATTTCATTATTTAGATCATCCTGCGGTTACAGACGTAGTGATTACGGCTATATCCTTCAGTATCTGCCACTTAAGCTCTGCATTAGAAAAACTTATGTTTAAGACAACTCTTAGGGATATAAGGAATGATTAAAATCACTAAAAAACACTGATGCAAATAATTGAAAATAGGTATAGTATAATCTTTTAAACCATTTTATTTTTTTATTAAGCACTGCTACGTCATAATTTAACATAGGTACTTGGTAAATTGTTAGGAGCATTTTCTCTGATGTATATGACAATAACGGCGTACATAGCACTTGCAATTAATTGACTACGAGAAACGAAATGAAATAGTAGGACATTTCATTTCGTTAAAATAATCCAGTTATCTCATGAAAATTAAAATGAATGATATTGGAAAAATATACTTACGAATATCAAAATTCCTATGCGGCATTTCTCGATTTCTATGAAAATGTATCGTGTGGCTTGAAAATCGTAGTGAAAGGTAACGAGCGAGTCGCATCGACATATCGGGATCCGTCGGTGCCACGCGCGGCGGTGGCGGACGAATTTCGTCTTGCCCGGGGTGCATTGCGTTATGTACCAGCTACAGTTTACTGTGCCACGCTTATGAAACGACCAGCACCCGAACTGCCGACACTAAAACTTTCAGCGGATTGTTACATCCGAGCCAACTAAATAAAGGCTATAGGTTTTCACCCGGGCCTTTTCATGGGCGTCGCCTTTACGCCGATTTTATGTAGCATGAGCAAAATACAGCTGTAATTCCAACACGGGAAAATGTATATTACTCCGAATCCTTAGTAGAATCTGACAATGCGGGGATTTTTCGAGAGAGCCCCGGGCTAGGTGAGGGTAGGCGCGACTCGAGTTTGTTACATAAAAATCCCGTTATCGCGACGTAGGTCGACAGATTACTTTCTTGTTAAGAGGATGAAAACAAGAGTTAGTTCGTTTTCTACAAGGAAATAAATATGAACTTTTTTAGGGTACTTTCTTTTTATAACGGTACGAACATTTTAGCTGCCTTTTATTACACTATTTCAGAATAAACGGCCAAATGGAGGAAAATTTCTTAGCTGGTAAACTTTTACTGTAAATATTTTAGTAAGGATACAGACAGTTACAGTCATTACCTTACTGCGGGTTTATATAAGCCAGCACATTTGTACTTCGTAACCATTTACCATTTTTTTACTCTCTGTAGTTTTATGTTCCCAAGAAAAATAACCGTGGCCCAACTACACCACTAGCAAGCAGACTAAATAGACTTTTGCGCGTCCTTTTATTGTTTCTCAACCAAATAAAGTTCACTAATATTCCCGTCCTTCATCACAACAATCACAACAAAACCGCTTCAACAAAGTGTTGATAAAACAATTGACAAACTTTGTTGTTTAATGGTAAACCATTAATAAACGCAGTTGCATTAGAATGCGATACAATTGGCTGATAACTTTGAACCGGGCTCAACACAAAAGTAAATGCGATGCTATCACTCACAGTACAGAATTAAACAATACAACAGACCAGCGGCGCGTGAAACAATTCACGTTAATATTTCAAATTGCGCAAAAGTAATCAGTGGATTTATTTCGTTCAGAAGTGGGGATGATCTCTCGGCCAAATGGCAAACACGCAATTTGTCGTCGGCGTTAAATCGACCACAAACAAAACGGCCTCGGGCGCTAGCGCACGCCATCATTCACCTGTGGTCGCCCATGGTAATGAGATGGACCTACTGTTCAACATATTAGGCTGATTGCAATTGTGCGATCGCCAGGCGAAACACCGCGACCACACCCCACGTTCTAGCCGATTGAAACAGCGTACGCGCGCAACTCACGGAATTTCATGAACGACACAAATTGTATTATTATTTTATGTAACTATTCAAAGGATTTGGGTCGCATTTTGTGTTAATTATTTCTAAATGACCCCGTATTGATTTTTCATAATCGTTACAGAATGCGTGCGTAAGTAGGCTTAAGTTAAAATTTCTAAAGGATCGTATCAGGTTAATTGCTCATATTGGGGTGCGGAGGGAATGTTATTGTAATCCATCGTATATTTGTTATTTAGTGTCTGAATGGCGCATTATCCTTTGTAGATGAATGATTACTAGCAAAAACATGAAACAATAAATCAGGGATCATTTTTCGCGTTCGAATAAACAATGGGATAATGTATTATGAATTCGCATTTTGTTTATGTGGCAGCCACAAAAAGCGCGAGCGGTGAGCGCTGGCAGCATGTCTGTGTACTCGGCTCATCATTACTCAACTGCGGTCAGTCGGGTAATGAGATGGGCTTCTGTGCTCAGCCGCGTTCTCATTGTCCGAACACCTGTACTATCCACAACGCAAACCAGTTGCCTATGAAATTTCATTGCGGAAATTACTTCAAATGCATTTTTAACCACTGTCATAAGCCTATTGCGGTGTATAAAATTTGGTACTGATAGATATTTCATATCCGCATTTAAAGTATGACATAAATTGATTTGCCAACCAGTCCGTTGGCAACCATTGTAGATAAATATCATTTGGCACGTGAATAGTTGGTTTATCAGTTAATTTAAATAACTGAAATACACAAAAATCGTTCAAAAATTATTTCCATCATTGCTTTTTATTAAATCTGCAATGGATCTTGTGTAATATCTTAGGGGGGATCGTCTCTCATCTCCAGCCTAGTAATACGTTACCAAAGACTCGAAAATCCGCCAAAGAATAAAGGTGCTTTTGTCCTATATCACAAGCATTGCTTTAATTTAGGTGACAGTAAATTATTAGGGCCATAAATAAAATTAAATGTTAAAAGTAGACGAAGAATTTTTCCGTAATTTTATTACACGAAAGTTGAGGACATTAAACGTACCTATTTGATATCATCCGAAGCAAGTTGGGCGATATCGCACAGGGGAATGACATGAAGAGATTTCCGCAAAAGCTACCCTGTAGTAAATTAACGGGATAACGCTCTTTAGGCGCTAAGTTTTACTCGGTGTAATTAACTTGGCCTTAGTAATTAAGATGGTTAATAAATGGGTGCGTAAGTCGCTTTGTGATAATTATTCCAGGAATCCTTTAATATAACCAAACAAGGGCGAATAACTTGCACTTAAGCGTTCGTGTTAATGTGACAGAAGGACTCTAGTTATGTTTTAGAGTGTAACTTGGAAGCAGTTGGCTGTTGGGTGGAATTACTTTATACTGCTCGGGAATATCACTCCTTTAATGAGACGTAGCTTGTTTAAGAATTAGTTTGAATAGTCGTCACATGAGAATCTTTAACTGTGTTTTAATTGGATTGTTCTAGTACTTGTTTAAGTTCGGTTTGTTACTATTTATGTGATTTTCTTTGGTTTTCCTTAGAAATAGATGAATATATTCTATTTGTAGAATAGCTCAAATCAATAGTTTGTGTCTTGTGGATTAAATACAAGGACCTGTGAATAGCCTGAATATGGGTTGGAAAATTCAAGTTAATTCTAAGTGTAGTGTCACTCATATTATTTTATAACTAGCTGTGCCCCGCGACTTCGTTCGCGTAGAAGTCATAAGATACACAATATACTAAAATAAAAGCTACATTTTAATATAACTCCCTCGTCCCCCGACCCGCCGCTTTGCGTCGTCGCCCGCCCGCGTTTTTACTTCATTTTTGCTAAGCGTTCTTTCTATATTTTTTCTGTTTGCTCGGCTCCTACGAGTCGTAGCGTAATGTTAAATAGTCAATAACCATCCTCGAGAATTGGGACACCAAATGCAAAAAGATTTTTTCAAATCCGATAGGTAGTTCCAGGGATTAGCGCAAAATAGCTTAAATTTCATGGGCTTTAATTTTTTTGCGCGGAACTCTAATTATTTTGCTAAAATAAAAGTAGCCTAAATTAGCCCTTAAAACCTCAGCTATCTGCCAGTGAAAGTCCCGTCAAAAATTGGTCCAGCCGTTTCGGAGATTAGCCGGAACAAATAGATAGAAAGACAAATAGACAAAAATGTTAAAAATAGTATTTTAGTTATTTGTACCGTAATACGCATTTAGTAAAAAGCTGTTATTTTGACATTACAGACAGACACTTCAATTTTATTTATTTGTATAGATGTATAGATATCATCTTGAATCACCAAAACGAAACCAAATAAGTACACTTCCATCCAATTTACACCAAGCAAAATGGTGTACTTACTACACCGTCCATATTTCATGTCACAGTTGGGTATAAAATCCAATTTTGAATCGAAGTGCCTCACTAGTGCTATGAGTAAGAGAAATAATTACCGAAGGGTGTCCCAGGGGTGAATGCATGGCATCCTGTCAGAAACTACGGACACGGATAGGTGTACGCTGAAATTGCCTATTAACAGGATTACCTTTAACCACTTGACAAGGATTAAAATTGGGTAAGAATTTTGCTATATTGTGTTTTCAGGTGAGAAATTTATTGGATTTGCTGACGTCGGTGTTGATTTTATGAAATTGGATAATTCGTTTCTGAAAATTATGGAAAACGAATTAAAAGTAAAAATTTGAAAATTGTTTGGATAGAAATTACCTGAACTGTCATAATAAAGAGACTAGACGAAATTCGTTTTTATTTTTACCTTAATTTTTCGAGTTATCGTGAAACAAACATTAGAAACGTAGAGTACGTAATTGTTTAAAAAATTACCCCATAAAACCGAAATTCCCCCATAAAAATATAATATAGAAAACAAACAGCGTATCGTGAAATAACAGTTTTTAAACCTCTGTTAATTGTACATTTTAATATCAAAATTACTGTGAATCTAGCAAGTTACTATCGCGTATACGCCCGAAGCATGTAAGTAATAACAATGAAAATCGTCGATAAACGGCACTACGCTAACACCCAGTAATAATTACAACACCATTGACTTATTTGTTCAGCGAGTGCTTCGCTTATTGTTCGGAAAGCTGACAATGTAAATGCTGCGGACAATTTCTATCGTTCTTAGAATGACTATTCAATTGTGGGCACTTTATTTACCTTAAGGCGAAGCTATGTCGTCAATGGATTTCCACTCTGTCATTTCCCGCACTCACTATTTTCTTAACCATCCTTTTTGGGGCTTGGCTCGGGCAGGAAGTGATTTGCTAAAACACACTCTTAATGTATATTGTAAAAGTGTCTGCTCCTTAATGCTCTATTGACGATCAATGCTCGTGGTTTCGATTTATTGCTATCGGTTCTTAAGGGGCCATTGTTGTTGATTCCAATGGAATTATTGGCTGTATTATATTCAGCTTTTGCCGGAATGTGATTTAGTTTGGTTGAATTACGTGAACAGGGGAAATAAGGTTGTAGATGTAGTGTGTCATATGTTGACGTCTTTATGAAATAATATTTCCATTGTTTAGTTTTCACTTTACTCAGTAACTGGGTTGTGAAAGTCAGATAAGCAGTCGCTCCATGTAAAATACTGGTATTCGGCTGCATCCGGTTAGACTGGAAGTCGACCCCCACTTAGTAAAAAGGCTAGGCAGAATGATTTTTAAGGGTTCCGTACATCCGGATAAGAAAACGGAACCCTTATAGGATCACTCGTGTGTCTGTCTGTCTGTCCGTCTTTCACAGTCAGTTTGCTCCGAATTTAATTAACCGATTAAGTTGTTTGGTATACAAATGAATTTCTGTGACCGACGTGTAACGAATTAAATGAATTTTGAATATAGAGGTCACTTTTGGGGAACAAATTAGAAAATTAAAAAAAATAGTTTTGCACCGTGATACTTATCAAATGAAATGTCTTAATATGAGGATCTCAAATATATTTTTTTAATTATTTTAAAATAAATAGTTTAAAAGTAATTAAAAAAATATATGAAAATTGAACATTCCTCCTTATTTCCGATGCTACTGAGCCTATTTTTTTTAAAAAAGAATACAGAAAATGGTTCTATACTTATAGATTACAGGAAAGCCTATAAGAAGTCTATGGTCTTAAAATATCATGGTAAATCTCTCAATATTGTGCGTACAAACTTACATTTGCAGTTGGAATGTATGGGAGAGTATGTTTTTCAACTACAATGTTAAGTGTGTTCTTGGGATAAATTCATCGCAACTACGGATCCCTTCATTGTGCGTGATCCAACACGCACTTGGCCGGTTTTTGTTTAGATTTTCACTTATAATGACTGACTTAAGCAAGTTCTAAGCCTAAAGTCATGGTTTCGTCTATGTTAAAGATCTATAGTCCGGCCGTCAAGATAATGCGTTTTTGATACCTGTCAGTTTCATACTAACGAATATGTGTTTTGCGAATTTGATCCATAATCGTTACTAGAAATTGTCCAATTTACAGGTGTCAGGAACGCATTCTCTCGTCGGCCGGACTGTACCTATATAGAGTGACAAATCCACAATAGTTTTCAAGACAGTCTTCGTTCAGATGTCAATGTATACGTTTTTATAATAAACTTCCAAGCCACGTTCAAGATCTGAGCTTTAATAAATTCAAATCATTTATTAAACGTAAGTTGTGCCAGAAAGCCTTTTATACCGTTAAAGATTACATTGAAGACAAAAAGGCGTGGGATTGAGCTGCTCCAATTATATTTTTTTATTTTATACATACAATTTTTTTTTCTTCTTATATACACATTGACATTGATGAAATGACATGAATATTTACTTTGTAAAATGTTATATTATTTTAATTACTGTGAAAGTGAAGACCATGTAGGTCCTTGTTTTTTTTTTTCTCTCAGCTTTAATCATAGTCTGCCAGTTTGAGTAAATTATGCGGCCTACCCAAATGTCCTTTGTTTTTCATCGTTGTTGTTCATCGAATCGTTGTGCTCCTTAACTTTTAAGTTGAGCTGTACGATTACTGACAGATGCTTGCACTGACTGGACAGGTCCACTTAATCTGTGTGGTTCTTTCCTCAAAATACCATTTCAGACACCGACCTACATGGTCTTCACATGATCTGACCAAGATTATGTCTGGACTTTAAAAGAGACTGTGACCTCTGAGTTTGTTTCGGCCTTTCTTCTCAGAGTAGTCAGATAGGAAACGCCGGCCTCATCTAGTTTAAAAAAAAATGTTTGACGTGTAAAACTGTTTGTATAAACCTACTTACAGAAATAAAATCATTTATCATTTATCACTTATGTAAAACATACACAAATGCCAAGTTTATTAAATAAACGTTATTCAATAACGAATTCCCTTCGAGGTTTCTTCCTCCAAATTTCTAGGTAAATGAACTTATTGCTACCAGCCTTTAATTACAATATTTTGGTTGAAGAGGTTAACGAAATAATGGTAGTTTTTGGAAGCCATGATAATACCGGAGTGAATTAATGATGAGAAACTGTAGGAGCGAGAGCTTACATATTAAATTAAAAGGTTTAATTGTGTTAATGAATTATCGTGCGTGTATTTAAGGCTTTATTTTAAGTATATCGATTCTTGCTGTAATCTGATCTTCATAATATTTTAATACAACAGTAATTAAATTAAAATTAATGACCGTAACCTACATAGTCTTAAGGTTTTGTAAACTTTGTTCGATAACTCCAAGTGTTTTTTTTTCTGGTGCAAAAGGCTTCTAATTCCAGCTATTGCTACTCCAGACACACACTCAAACTAATAAACAAAACACAATCACTAACGCGTAATAAAATCTCAGTAAAATCCGTATCTGTTTACACATACTACTCAACATTCAATAAAAGCGAAGTACTGTATTTGTTTACTTGCAAAGTAGAAAGAAGTGCCGTTTCGTAAATAGGTGATTTTAGGGACGTCCCAAGTGTTTACTATCCCACATTCTCATATCGATGCATCACACGAGATGCATTCGGAACCGCACCTCTAGGGATGTGCAGAACTGGGACTCGATAAAGTTTCAAATATCGATACCTTTACGGTGGTAATCCCTGCAGAGGTATACTAGGCAGCGTATTTTCGTACACCCAATGTTCGTAAATGACAGAATTAGGTCCCGGTGTCATAGAGATGTGTTGTGAATACTAAATTTTCAGGTTTCAGTTTTCAGTGTTTAAATTGGTGAGCCTATTTCAGACTCGTGCACTGATAGAGTATCTACTGAACATTATCAAGCTTGAATGGTTATAGGCTGTCGAACGAATGTGTTAAAATTTCGATATTGTCTTAACATGATTATAGCACTTTCGCCGTTACTAGTCTGTTTTTGCTGTTGTTAAACATGATAAAACATAATCAACAGCCTACCCATACGATTCGTGATGACATTATTATATTTCGATTACATTGTTCGTTCGATTAACTATTTGATTTTCAACCTCTTTATTTAGAGCTTGGTTTGTTTTTGTTTTGTCTTAAACTTTTATAACGCGTACAAACTCTTGTAACTTAGTTTAACAAGACTCATAAGTTACGGAATGCATTGAGTCTAAAACTTATGTTGTACTCTCGAACTAACTTTATATTTGGTTAAACTATTCTACAGTTACATGTTAAGGCCCACAAACATCAACTTTGGCTATAAATCTTTAAAGTTTAATTATAAAGAACAGCACAATAGTTGTTAGAATGAACAACAACCACTCAAACCCGTGATAGTTTTAAACTGAATTAATTGTAATACACGTAATATTAACAGGAGCCGTTAGTTGGCCGCAAGATGCATCTAAACCCTGTGTATTCCCGTCTCCCTCCGGGGACGAGGCCACGTGTACCCACTTAGCACACGCCGAACACATTTACACAAACCAACAAACAATCCTCGACCCATACATATAAAGATCAGATTCCTTTGTACTGAGGTGCTAAGTAAGATTGCAGCCTTACACAGTCTGAGAGCTCTACTTCAGAAGCTTTGCCGGTATTAGAATTGCCTCGACATGTATAAAAATAGCGAAATTGAAGTGTTTCGTGAAGTGAATTGAATACAGATAAGATTATAAAAAAAAATCAACAGAAAATCTACCAATATTTTATTCCTTAGATTATTTCTTCAACCTGTAAATATTTATTGCATTTGAATTGTAAAATGAGTTAACGATTTTATTACACACACGGTGTAAATTTACGACAATAATAATTTATCAAAGAATATCGTAAACACGGCTGTGAAAACAGAAGAGAAGGGCGTGCAAACGTTTGTAGGTGAAGGGCATAAAGTTTAAAAATACTCTAGTGATGTGCCTTTTTGACTTCAGAAATTTTATGGCCCTCGAAGAAAACGATCGCCATTTATGATTCACGCGATAGGCATCTTTACACGTCACGAATTGTGAGGGATGAAATATAGATGGCACTACTCTTATGCAAAGTGAGAGGTGAAATTTTCACGGTAGCTAGCACGCACTCGTAGAAATGCGTCCCAGAGGCGCGTGAGGTGGTTCGCACGACCAAATGGAATCCGCTCCGCAGAGATTGCTTGCGCTAGTTTTTTTTTTTTTTTTGTTTAATATTTATGAACTTTGTCTCTCACATGTCGCGTTTACCTTTGTGTAATAGCATTTACTTCAAGCTCCACTGACAGTTTGAATGCCAAACGAATGTGAACATATTCGGTAACGTTCTCTTGATTTCAATACCAAACATCTTGCCTGCCAGTGTCACGTTACCGATACTACGGTATGCAAATTCATATTGGGCAATAAATTATTTATTCCCATTGGTATTTTATATCCTAAAAATTAAATTATTAGACAGAGACAATGGAAAATATTTTGCAAAGGGACATCGTTAATTATTTTTCCAACCGGCAAAGGTCGTAAATAAAAGTAAAGGGTGCTATTAAACGCATTATTCGCGCATATTTAATGTACTGAAAAGGCTAAAAGGTTTTTATTTTTCCCAGATTCAACAGCTTAACATAAAAAATCACCCTTTGAATTAAGTCTCCATTCAACACGTGATTTATTAACTAAATAATGTGGAAAAGAATTTTAAACATTATCAAAAATTATGTTCCCCACATAATTTTGTCCTTTTGTTTAAAAATGGGACAGATATCATTCAAAGTAAATAGCTTCACACATTAACCTTTAGTCGGGACTGTAATATCAAGAGATTTATAGAGAATTCATTCTCTAATATTCGACCTTTTTATTCCATCCTCAGGTCAATTTTATAGAATGTCATTTCATTCTGGCCTTAAAAGAACCCCTGAACTTTGGAAGTAGCAATAAGCTTTCTAATAGAAATCAGCTTCACTTTAGTCGTTATGAAAAGCATAATGGTCATAGTCGGGCGTCATTGAAATAAGTAATACGTTTAAATGCTTAAATATAGGATTTGTCGAGATATATTGGGGAGTGTGGGTCCGCGTCACCGAGGCGTGGTCCTCACAACGAAAATAGATAATAAAATGTATTGAAATGGCTGCCGGCCGGCTTATCCGGTTGAAAGTCAATGAATATTTGATTTCAATTTTTTTTTCCCGCCGTCGCCGTGAAGTATTCACGCCATACCTAATTTGATTTTCGCCATTCCACCCGTTCGCCGGGGCAGTTTGCATTCATATTCAGTTTGAATACGCGTTTGGGTGGCCTCTTGCCCGAGTTTGATACAAATAAACAGCGGATATTTTTACATTTCTTGCCAGGATAACCCGACCCAACTGATTACGTTCCGGGGATAATAACCCGACTGTAGTATTAGGGGAGGCCTAAGGAATATTTATATTAGATTATTATATGCGCTATTCATATTTACGTACGCAGCAACATTACACGAATCGTATAACATAAATGAATCGTCCGAGCAGAGTGAGCAGGTAAACGCCCCACAAATGAAAGTTTAAACGTCCACATTCAAATGTACTCTAGGCACGTTGACGTGTTTTATTTTAATGTTTATCTAATTACCAGCAGAGGGATCTCAAAATATCATCCAAATGACACGCAAAGGGCACAAAAGTTGGAAGTTCGGAAAACATGGGTAAATTATTTTATGTCTTACAACGACAAGAAAGGGCCGTTTTTCCCTCGGCGAGGAATGAAACACGATTCGTTTTTGCGAACTTGCATAAATGACGACGCAACGATATTTCACCGAGCCTGAATATTTGGGTCAACCTGTTTTTGTGTAATGGGGATTACAAAAGCAAATTTAACATTGTATTTGCTGTAACTGCTACAAGGGAACCTTCGTTGGCAACAAAAGATGGCTCGCCTTGATACGATTTTCGTGGATTTTAATTAAAATCTTACGCGTTGTGGGGATAATGAAAGAAACTGATTACACGGGCCCGGACTTTAGTGTTTTGGGACACAATTTATTGGCTTGTTTATGACGATGTGTAATATTTACGAAAAAAGTGAAAACGCGACCATTGAAATTGAAATAGGCAGATTTCAAGCGTAACTTCGCTTTTACCCTCACAATAATACAAAATCTCCTGCCGAGGAAGCCGTATATTTTATCCGGGCGTCGATTTGTTATTTATTAGCCGGGAATAGTCGTAACATGGGAAGGGAGCACAATACCGAAAACGGTGCGCCTGTTTAGTGACGATGCCACCTCCGTTTCGCTCCGCTTCGCCTCAGCCGCGGCGCCGCCATCATAACCTGAACTCACTCGCTTTCCTGTTAGCTCAGCTCCTTACCATTAGAAAGGAGACTCTTTAGATTGCGACATGTCTGTTTAAGCTGGCCAGCTTTCATTGAGGGTCGAAGCCTATATTTATCCGTTGCTAGTTAACCAGTGACGACTTTGTGGCGAAGACGGCTAGAGAAATGAGGCGAGACGTACAAAAATGATATGTTTTCTTGTGTGACATGCAAGCCTTTGGAACTTCCGTTGTTTTTGTCAAGAAAAATACGGTGCCACACCGCTCGTGCGTGGCTTGCCACGCGTAACTTACGGCTATGGAAGTAATAATATTATTACGGTTTTGAATTCCGTTCAGTTTTTATTGAACTATATTTTTGTTTCAAATGACTTGAGTTTTGTTATTTTGTTCGGTAACGCAGACAGTTGAATATAGCTAGCTTATAATCATAAAAGCGAGGAATACTTACTAAACCTACCATTTGGGTAGTGATATTTGGGTTATTATTATTCCTAAGTCCCTAATCACTAAGCTCCTCAGAAGGATACCTATACAAAGCCATTATTGGAATAGTTTTATTAATGTACGAGACATTAATAATTGTATATAGTATTAGGTACTTGGGCAGTATTGGGGATCTGATTTATTAGGGTCCTGGCTACGTTGTTGTATTATCCGCTTACTAAAGTAATGACAACTTACCTCTGTGCCTATTGGTTTGTTTGTCGAACATTAGCATGGCGTCCTCGATCTGCAACAAAAATACATAATATTAACTTCAAATTCTGAAAAAATCGTGAGGAAAAATAGCGAAAAACAAGGGCGTCGTGCGCGATTTGAGCCCCGCCCCGGCAATAAAACACTCCGGCGTTGTAATAACGAATAAGCACCGGTACAGAGTAAAGCACACGCTGCAAATAAACTTTGATAAGCGAGGGCGAGCAGGTAATAACGTATTCATAGAGAAATAAATGGAAAGTCGGCGGTTAGGACACGAACAATACACGCTAGCGGAGATGCGCTGTCACCACCCGCCTAACGCAACTCGCTCGCACCTAAATTTGGCCACGAAGGAGCATTTTTAAAATTCCCCGTCCGCCAACAAAACAGTGATAAATCCGAAATGGAACGAAATTGCATCGTATATATTCATGTTGACGTCGACGCGTGACGCCTCCACATACGTAATTGTACATACGACTTAATTATAAATTCCTTCCTTATTAACTTTTCAGATGCGTATCAGATATGTCATGTTTGGCGGTACAGCGAAGGGTACACAGCGGCCGTCTGGAATGACCAACGTTGAAAAATGTGCGTGTATACAAAAGCGGGCAAGTTCGGTTTGACAGGCCGAGGCCCGTGGGTTTTGTCTCGGCGGCGGCGTCGCCGGCGTCGGTCCCTAGGGCGACATTACGCGGGTAGGTCGACACGACGCACTCCCGATGATCGATGCCGAATACCCGTAACAGGTGACCTTTCGCTGAATTATTCCTACCTGTAGAAACGTTTGTTTAGTGGTGATTTGTTTGAGCGGGAATTGCCACGCTTTTGTTGGCCGAGCGGCCTGAGCAACCCTCTTCTGTGGTGAATAAAAAAATAACACCTAATTTTCGGACATACACGGACGCTGATTTATCTTTGACATTAATACCGGCTGAAGAGAAAGTAAAGGATCTCGTTTATTTTTTTTCTCAAACTTTATCATTTTCTTTAGGAGTGATCCTATTTGTTCACGTGTTAAAAGAAGTCGGGTCAGACGTAGACCGTGGTAGTCTGAAGGGCTGGGCTTTGGATGGAATTTACTCAAGGATATATAGAACCTTTGAAAACAAAGGTAAGTGTTAATTCAAACAACATCACCGATAGCGCTGTCTTCAATATGTTCTCACTCGATAAAATTTTTCAGAGCTTTTAAATTGTATCGGTATCAGAGTATATCAAAAGTGCAAAACTATTCCTTAAGAAGAAACAAAGAGCGCATTGTTACATCTTTCGAACATTTTATCGAAGCGGAATTGTTTCCATATCGCTGCGATATCGACATGAATAGAGCCTTGCTGAACCTCATGATTACAGTTTTCAATAAGATGTGAAAGAAAGAAGTGCTTCAGTTCTTTTTCAGTCATTTACAGAACAAATAAAACAGGTTGTACGCTTAAGATATAGCACATAAGTTCCTAATCATGGTGCGTGTACCATCGCCTGTCGATACGTTAAACTACTCATTTTCCACAATGGACTCCTACAACTTGCATGAGAAAATAACCAACTGCTACATTATGCTTTCCTGGTACTGAAATTTAGAATAACCTACTTCGGTCATTAATTTCCTTTACATTAATTTTACAGTGAAGCAATGGTTCAAGAAAATAGAATTTCTTGCGACCGTATTCGAATTAAATAAATTCTCTGCCTAAATATGAAACCACGAATGAAAAAGAATTAGGTAAAAAAGCCTGACAATATTCCGAAATAGCAAAGCAATAAATATCTATTAACTTACATAAATGATATAATTTATTACTTCAGTCAGGAGACGGAAAAATAGACCAATCGTAACACATTTCGTCATAATACGATCGTCCGTGGTTTGACCGAATCAATAGAGAATTGTTGGGAAAAAAATAGATTATGCTGTATTCCTGCGACATAGATTCTGACCTAATGCGGTATTGTTACGGTCAATTTGTGAGGGCTACATCGCGTCATTACCTTCTTTCGCGTTTGTGATGAAGTGCGTGCGACAAGGACGGGTATTGCCGTTCGGGGTCGTTCCCTTGGGCGACGTTACGGTGAAACCGAACTTTGGCCGTGATCAATGCGAACCTCGGAGGTATCTTTTGAGTTAATGTTTGTAACTGATTACTGATCGATTTAACTTCGACTGATTTATGTTTTAATTTGTTTCGGACGTTTGTTCGTAAGGAAACCGTGTGTGAGGGTTGCTACACACATGTTCGGCATTATTTGTCGAACAACAAACCCGACTTGAAACAATTACTGCACTTGTTCACATCTACATATATTCGATTTTACCGGCCGCCTATGTCTTTAGCAACCCTGATGCGTTCAGATTTATACAACTGACTACGTTGCAGCTTTGCTTTTGCAAGTCAACAAGTGTAGGTCAGTCCGAATAGATGAGTAGGTAGGAACAACACTACAAGGCCAATTTTATGGAATTGCTCCTATGAGTCCCACTAACTTTCCACAAAATATAAGTAAGCCTGTAAAGAACCCAATGTTACAGGCAAGCCACCGTCACGTAACTAGTGGTCTAACAACTTGAGGCCAAATAAGAACATTTATGAACGCATAAAGGCGTGACCACTCTAATTTCTCCTTTTAATATTCGGCCGATGTGTGGCCCACACGGGTATCCCACCAACTTTACTAATTCCACTTTTGGCCGAATATTTTTCACAAGCAACGGTAAGTGAGCGAAATTGGAGACAATGTTCGCCGACGGCCGGAATTTTTATAGTTGAGCGTACATGGCGCGAATAAAATACAGGATTTACTGAATGCTCGGATAGAGTATCGGGTTAAGTCGAGTCCCTTTTTGGTCAAGGAAAATGCCACAGTTTAGTAGAGCACTCGCTAGTCGAAACTGCGGATTTCTAATGTTTTAAGCTGATAAAGAAAAAGGTCATGTCATAAAATAAACTGAAGTTGTAAGCGAAAGTCGATCGATTAAACAAACATCTTTAACAGAAGCAAACATGACAGTTTTATTTAATCAACATTATCATAAATGACATGTTCGAACAACATAATTTACTTCGATAATATCTTGAAAACTATATGTGACTGTTATTTAAATATGGCATGAATATAGCAGTTGTAACAAAAGGGACAATTTTCTGTAATGTCTGTACGTTTGTGTTAAGCGTCCTCTATTATTAAGTATTTCATTTAAGGGAGTGACGTGAGTGGGTCCCTGAGGATACCTGTCGCAGTAATTCGCAATGTGTACACCTCTACTTTTTACTTTTGTTGTTAAGATTTAGAGGGATGTTAGGGGTGGAATTATGTGATGTGGCAGCGAAGGAGGATAATTACCAGCTAGTTTATATAATAATTGGGAGACTCCTAACAATATAGGTATTTATTGTGTTGTTTTATCGTAAAGTGATTTTACCAATAGTTTGATTGTGAAAGGATAATTAGTAAAACTACAAAATACTTTGATTTTACTGTCTTTAAATTCAATTCGAAAGCATAAATAAACAATCGAAATCTACCTTTATTAGCACATGGTCTTTTCTTAATTGGAAATTTCTTAACCTTCAATCCACAACAAGTGTCACGATTCAAGTTTGCGAAAGAACTCGAAATTAATTGCATCACTCAAAACTTTCAATCATTTTAAAATATCTCGGTAATTAAGTTATAATTCGACTGAGACCAATTAAAGTAAGTTTGGGAATTAATTAGCCTCGAATTACAGTTTTTCTTAATATTATTTTATGTCTATTTTCGAAGTCGGTAATCAAATATTTTTATAGAGAAGCTTAGCTAAACGCTGTCAACAAACTCTTAAGTCTCAACAAATGATTATTCCCGTTTGCGAGAGCATATAAACCGGAACGCATCATTATAAACATATCGAGTGACATCATTACACACAATGAACACTGAAACAGCGCTGGCATTACATTTAGTATCGCGATCCATCAAACGGCGCGATATCGCGATCGCGCAGCTAACATTACGCGATGAACTAATATCTGAACAATCGCGCTGTTTGCCCGCGCGTGCATCGCGACTGATTTGTTTGTTTGTCAGCATGTCTCGTGACGTCACAGTGACGTATTCTAAACACACGGTGTTTATACGAGCGTACGTTTACCCCGAGGCTTTCAATATGGCGGAAATTGGAATTTGAAAAAATATTTTATTGTTTTTTGTGATTGTTATGATTTTTGTTAGTTATTGACCAATAAATGGAACATTTATCCTTCAGCAGCAGCTGTCAAGTTTTTTGTTTCGTTAAACAATTTAATTGTATTCTAAAATTATTTAAGTGTTGCTTTCCCTAATAGACATAATTACCAATTCCAGTGCTCAAAAATACAGGATACACAAACAACATTCCAACAGTAACAATGGACAAGTTATCTGTTTTTAGATGGCACGTAAATTAGATCCTGAACAAATACCATTACTCATTCTCCAACTAATATTTGGAATTCAAACTGTCAGTTGTTACAAGGAATTCCGGAACTATGCATCTTGTTACTTCGGCCGGACTTGAGGATGGTCCAGTGCTGGTCAACCTCACGTCAATCAAGGGATTGTAGCTAACAATGCTCTCGGTTTGGCTGGATCGTTTGTAGGCAGCCCTGCAAGGAGTTCGGTTATATTGGCAAACTTTGACACGTATTTATTGTTGAGCTTGAGTTTCGACTTATTCTTTGGTTTGTAGTTTTGGCTTTAACTTTGTATGTTTGATAACTTTTCGTTTCTCTTTGAGGTTAAACTTAGCAAGTTTACAGAGAAACGCAAAATTAGATTGCATATGGCAATACGTAAAGATTAACTGAACATTTTATTTTCGAATCCACAACAACCATATTTACCGGACACTCCTCATGATTTAGTTGCGAAAAAAAAAACTGGCCGCAAACTCAATAAAAACGAATCACAATAAGAATACTCTTCAGGAAATGGCATAAAGAAAAAGTTTTAATTTGTTTAAATATTTCCGCGGGTACGGAGTTCAGTGGCGCTCAAGTTTCGTGTCTTGGCATTAAGTTGCCCGCGGCTCGTAATGGGACAAGCCACCTGCTCTTAAAGGCGACATAACAATTAACTTGAAGAAGAAAATATTAGTAGAGCTAATAGAGCTACTCAGATACACTCCGGCCTCTGCCCTCCATAAATAACACCCCTTCCCGACTAAAGACAGTCTACAATTTTGTCGTATTTTCGTAATGATTCTCAGCGGAGGAAACTCCCTGAGGATACCGATGTTTTATCCTCGTGCTTTTATAGGCGAATTGATTGGGAACCACTGGAAATAATCTCGGGATGGGATTAGTTTTCTTAGGAAAGTTTTCCCGGAGAACTCGCCATTTCCTTATTAACATACCCCTTAAGTATACTTTATCGGACAACAGTAATTAAGAGCCTATACTACCTCAGCTAAAATTCACGCTTTATCTCGCTCGCACGATACTGCGCGCGGACTGAGTGAGAGCGGGACTGAGTGCGGTGCTGGGCGGCAGGGAGCGCCGATAGTTTAGGTAATTGCTTTTTACGGTGAAAATAATAGTAATTTAAAAAAAATAAAAAACATAAGACCTGCTTTATAGTTAGTTCAGTAAGTATAAAAAGTTTCATGATCTTATTTGAAGTATTGTAGGATTGCCAACGGTTTATAGTTCAGTTTAGAGGTAACTTTGAGATTTTTTTCTATCGAGAAAATTTTATGGAATCGTGTTTTCGCCAAACATAAGACTTAACATTAATCCTCAACTTTACCATATATTTATTTCAAAATTAATGCAGTATTTTCGACATAACGGAGGATCGTGCTAAGCCATTTGAGGTAGTATAGGCCCTTAAATATTAGAAGTCTTTCGACAACGCTGGGAATAAATACGGGTTTCTTTGCTGACGAAACTATGCCATTGTGTTGTTATACGAATGACTATTGGTTCATCAATTCTACGACTATTTAAGATTTAGATAGAAACTAGGCAGTGAATGTTTTCTAATCCTAAGAGAAATTCAAGCAGTAATTTATCATTTCTAGACACACTATCTCGTATTTCAAAATTAATCAGTAAATAATTCTAATTCTTCATACATTATACTTTTAGCAGTTTCATTTTAAATGTGACAAAATCCGGCCACGAAAAAGCAGCCTACACAGAAAAAAACAAATGTCGCAGTGACAGACCAAATCTACCCTATTTATTTTTATTACGTGCCAAGGAAGGTTACTCGCAGTACTTACTTACTATATTTTTGTTATGTACAGATAGCCCATTCAATGTAAATAATGGCCGCGTGATAGCCGCAGAGTCGACGGAAATTCATCCGTCTGACTTAAGAAATAAAATCGTATTTTCAAGTTCTCAACAATTTCCATCTTATGGTTTCTCTCTTAGTTTCAATTTGCTAAACTACAATCTAGCTCATAAAAACTCCGAACGTCAAACTTAGAAAAAAAAAATACATATTCCACGATCCGTAAAAAAATCGGTGAATAAAATATGAGGGAAGTTTAGGAAAACTCGAAATCGTTTTTCCTGTTTGAATAATCACTTTAACAAACAAAAGTCGGCCGAATCTGCTTCATTACTTATTAACCTGCTCGAGTGTGAGACAAACAGGAAACACCGTGCAAAACAACCACTACATTGATGTTTATTGAATTTAACTTTCAGGCAAATGTTTCTCAGGAGAGTTTTTGATAGAAATGTTATTAATTTAACTAAACCTACGTTTCTAGATTGAATCAATGAACTTCTTTTAAAATGATTTCCTTTTGTAAACTTTTCTCGACAATACCAATTTTTCAGTATCGTAGAAAATCTGATAGGATTCATTTGAAAGACTTTTACATCTATACAATACAATACAAATAAATAAAATTGAAGTGTCTGTTTGTAATGTTAAAATAACAACTTTTTACTAAATGTATGAGAAAGTATAAACAGATTGTATACACCGATTTTGTGTTTTTACTTCTTTGACAGCAGACAATCTGTCACAGATATCACAGATTTGACGACTAAGGGCGGAGTTCACCGACTTTTGAAACCGCTGTTTAGTTAATCAGTATTTTCGTTAGGAAATTTGTCACGAACTAACTGTTTCAATACATAATCTGTGGTTTAAATATTGGTGAACACAGGCCTATTAAAATGATGACATCATTCAAGCAGCCATTACAGTGTGCCCCGTTTTAACTATGAACATTAAATTGAGTTTTATAAATGAAAAATGTGTATTGTTAATGTTAATATTTTGATGAAATATTCATGCTTTAAGCAAAATAGACCACAAGGAATATTTTTTATCGGTTTCCTGAAAACTGTCAACTAGCCTATTATGAGGACCACAGTAGATGATTGGAAATCCGTGTGCCCGAAACCGTTACACTTCATAATACAGATCTATTGTTATCTATAGACTTGGATGAATAGATCTCTCCAACATCAAAGGCACACTGAGCTTTGTATAAAAAACTTCTCTACGCCATAATGCCATTGGCTTTCTCACTGTTTGTTTTCTGTAAATATAAAGAAAACATTTCACAATGCTATTTCCATGTCGAATAGTCACTTAGTAGAAGCACTCGCTCCTTTTTTTTAATTACGTGACTCGTCCAATCATGCAAACTGAACAAAAAGTCATGATCCAAGCCCCCAGCTTTTAATTATTGGGGTATTTTCCAAACTTTGTAAACACTTCAAAAGTTGGGACCTGGCCTGGACTGCGGGCCGGTGTTAATTACCAACTTTTTTAAAACTGCAACTCATAATAGACAGCTCGGTTGAAAGATGAATGATGTGTTGGCTTCGAAGTTGCCTTTTTTTGCTAAACTTCGCTGAAAATATACGGAAACATGAATTGTTGTACAACAACAACATGAGTTTGACGTTAAACATTCTCTAAACGACAGACGTGTAACAAATGGGCACTCAAAATTTCAAACGGTTTCAACTCATGCATCGCGATAGGCGCCAAAGTAGTTTTATCTAATAGCCTATCATTACTCAGTACACACAAGCAAAAAGTTATTGTTGAACGATCGAACGTAACACAAATAAGGGTCTAATTGGCATAACCGCCAGATTTGAATGGAGGCGAGCGTGCTGCCCGGCAGACACCGTAAATATTCTTGCTTCGTAATTGAAACTGTGTTGCAAATGGCGTTTTACTTTAATTATTCACGTGCACATACTGTTACGTTGATAAACCGTAGCTAATACCTAATATAAACAGCTTAATTGCAACCGAAACTTGTGCAGGTTCGCTTAATTGATTTACTGTGTCGGTCGGTATCGGATAGTATAAATACGGTCTAGATTATACGACCGAATGAAAAATGGCGATCGAGCGCGCGTTCGACGGCGCGCAAGCGATCGCTGCCAGCATAATGACGCTACTGAAGTTTCACTCGTTAGTCTTATGTAGATGGTTGCCAGTCATTACCTATGGGAAAAGGCACGCTTTCATACATTCGCCTCCATTTTCGAAATTACTTATTGTTTACGAGACTCGTCAGAGTGGGGATGAACGCAATCTGTACCCGCGCTTGGCAACCCACGCTATGTGCGCCAACTACAAAATTTCAATACTCGGGAAAAATGTGTATTATGAGAAAATTTCTCCTCATAATTTTTTATCCAGTGTGTGATTTTAAGTGACACGCGAGTTGTATTTCTAATATTACATTGTTGGCTTCGACGGTATAAATACAACAACAGAATTTACCCTATTACCGTCTTTACGTATTGAATAAAGATATATAATAATATTGTTACGGATCCGAAACAGCCCTTCCCAAAGAAAATTATTCTTTCATCTTATCTGATTTGTTGAATTATGCCACTGACGCTCTCCGTCTTGGATACTCATCTTGAATAGAGTTGACATCCATTGTGATGTTTTATTATTACTCTGTGAAATGCAACGAGGCGGGTGAAATTGTTAAATCCTCACAATGGAGGTTCTGTCTTCGTCGGGTCGAGTGAGCAAAAGTTGTACAAGGATCTCAGTTCCGACGGGAATGTAAAGGGAAGGGATTAATTGTATAATCTTCAAATAAGACAAAGTTGAAGACGGCGGTCGGCGAGCGGGATTATTTATGTGTAGTGCGGCGGCGCGCGTGTGACGTCACGGCCGCGCCCACGCCACGCCACAGCCACTTCACTCCCAATCTGCATATAAATCGGATATCGATAATGACGTCGCTATCGCAAGCTACCCGAAATTCGTTCAAAATCCGATAAGCCTTGCCCGTGAAAGCTCTAATCCACAGAAGTTTGGATGACCCCGATAGTGGATAGACCTAGTCTTCCATTATGTAAATTATCAGCCACATGAAACTTTCGGCCGGCCACTGCGGTCGCTAAGTTTGCGGCTGGAACTTACGATATTGACTTAGGGTCGTATCTGTCTGAGGTTCGAAACTAGTAGGTAAGTAACAATAGATGGAATGGAAAATCCGTTGTAAATATTTAATGTTTAATATGTGTTCGGTCGTAGCAATAAACGGGGTAATACAGTATATCGTGGAAGCGTGGAAAAAATGGAGCACAAAAATGAGTTTTAACGTTTACTATGAGTGTAAAATTCCGTGTGAAAATGAAGAGATCGTTGTGCGTGCGGGGACGCCTGCTGCTGGTAACGATGGGCGCAAATGACCCGCGCACGAAACACGACCGCGTCCGCTCCACGACGCCCCCACACTCCGACGGCTTTACCTACTTGCCTAACGTGTAGCCATATTTACTATCACTGCAGCCTACGCTCTACAAATATTCTTTTTTTCTAACCAAAACCCGCTACGGCCGGATTGCTACGCCGCGTAGCAACCCGGCGTAGCACTGGTGCTACGAACCAATAGGTTATCGATTTAAAATATTTCAATTAATTTTCTAACAGATCTCAAGTTTAGCGTCACGAAATGGAAAGCTCTTTAATTAT
Organism: Fissipunctia ypsillon; assembly: GCA_947568875.1. NCBI lineage: Eukaryota > Metazoa > Arthropoda > Insecta > Lepidoptera > Noctuidae > Fissipunctia > Fissipunctia ypsillon. Next base: position 8,662,941 of record OX387654.1, read on the forward strand.
ACAAAAAGCATGACCCTTTTCAAACTTCGTAATGAGACTCAAAATAAGAATTTAAATTCAATAATTATTCATTTGGCCGGGACAAGTGGGCGATATTGCGAAGTTGCGGCCCTGCTTTTTCCATTGACGTTTTCGAAGAAAACTTTTTAAGCGGTCTCCTATTGAGTGCATGTAACTTTCCTTTTAGCCTAAAGTACTAGCTAAAAGAAACTTAGTGTGATTGGCCGTTCCATTTGCCCGATACTATTTTTACCTGTAAATATACTTTTATCATCGTTGTAACTTTTATGTCTCTGCTGTACTTACATATTTACGTGAAACTGCTAATCTAGAAGGAAACTTTGTTGGAACTTGTTTCAAGGTGAACGTAGTCTACTAACTAAACGTATTCGGTTACTAAGCGAGTTTAGTTTGCGTATTGTTTGCACAGCAGGTAGGCAGCGCGCGTAGATAACGCGATTGGCACTTCCGACGTTTAGTACACGGGAGCACCTTCCAAAGCGCGTTATTTTTATAAGCCATGGGCCCTGCCCTGACCCAGTTCCTTTTAATCCATCGCTTACCTATAAGGTTTTATTGGCAATGGCCCATTACGACCTACATTATCAACATCATCACCCGATTTTACTATTTCCAGTCACGTAAACTTGAACGACGAGTATAAACCATAAGCCAGACAAGTTTTCCTATTGGATATGCGGAATTTGGGGAGAGGATATCTAGAGGTCAATGATCGAGGCACGCGACACTCACGGTGCCTACCTTCCTTTTTTCTTTTCCAATCAAACGGTTTTATGAGAGACCTTTTATGCTTTGAATAATTATTCAGCTTTGTGAATATTTTCTGGAATTGTATGTGAATAGAATACATAAATGTAAATGGCGTATTTTCACAAAATACTTTCAATTACTCCGAAAGCAAACCAGTATCAATTTGCTCCGTAACCTTTTTTTAGGATTTTTTTTTAGTACGTGCTCCAGTCAGCTCCTAAGACAAATATGAATAAGGAAATGAATTATATGTAAAGCTCCTTCGTTGTGACGTGTGAGAGATTGTGTCGCTTTGCGTCGACCTCCGAATTTAACCAGCCGTTTGTGCGCCGCGCAAAACTTGCCTCGAGGTTACATTAAGCCGATTACCAGCGTCAATCAAAGCCCGCCTTTTTACCAGATACCGTACGCAGAAACCAGCAACCGTACTTTAACTAATGTCTTTATTTCGGGACTTTTTCTTCTCTTATTCACGGATTTGTAATGTGCTAAGTAGGCATCTAAATGCTTATTGCTTTTGTAACAAGTAGTAATGGTAACGTCGAAACTAATATTTTCCGGCGGATCCGTGGAATAACGATACGGGCCTTTTTCCGGGCGGGTGGTCGCCGACCTACGGCCAATCGAGGCGCCCCGGCCTTCACTGATAAATTACAAGTCTTAAAACCGGTGGCAGGTAATTCTGCACAAATTCCAAGCTCCTGGCCCTCCGGCCTGCTACAGGAAAGTTTCAACGATTACTTTTACTTGTAATTTATGTGTCAGGATACCGATAAAACGATGGCACCGAAGAGGGTCACAGGTGAGTCCCCGCGGAATTTCCTCAAATTTTTAAAGCGACTTTGAGGAAAGGTTTCCAGGCTTTTAACTGCTTAACCTCCCTCATATAAATTATGAAGTTCGATGGGCATGTTAAGTACAAGTTTTATCACGAGCGAGGTCGAGAAACTGCCGTAAATAAAATCAGAGGGTTGTTACTTTGGACGAATTGTTTTCGTCTGGCATAAAGAGGAGTGGAAAAATTACACACGTCTTGAGGAAGGGAAATAATAACGTAATAGATGCTCGTGTACTTGAAGAAAATGAAGAGGTCCGTTGTGTGCGATATAAGGCTGGGAATAGACTTGATTAATATTCGTTAGATGAAGCGAGGTGTGGGGTGGGGGAATGTAGCGGCTGATATATCGGCGGCCATCTATCAGACACGCCGCAGCAGGCTGCATGCGTACGCACGCGCCTGCCAACACCGCAAACAAACGCCGCCGAGCTCTGAACGTTGGTAATAATTATGCCGAAGTTTAAATCTAACGGTTTTATTGATGAGTGTATTGACGGAGTATCTAATTATCATGTGTTTGAGAGTCACGTTGCATGAATATTATGTTGCACATCTATCAATCTTTTTTTTATGTTATTTAATGGAAAGTGTGAGTTTCAGAGAAATCAATATGGTACGTAGATCGCTTAGTGAAACTTACATCTTACGAAGATTAACGTTTTGACAAAGATTCCTTAGAAAGTATTATAATTGTTACTTTTTACTGTCAATAACAACAAGTCACTCAAGTCATAAAAATGAGAATTGAAATATATGACGCCAAGATAACTAAATCCATTAAAATAACCACGCCCGACCCGTTGACATGCATAAACAAAATAAATGTAAGCACGCAACAAGGTTTGCGAACAACCTAATCCATTTATTGGGAATGAAATAAAGATTTTGAGATTGGCTGGATCACAACGCACTTACACAAATTTCGTTCCCGTGTCTTCAACAATGAATAATAGATGTTGGCCACAGTTCGACCTCTCTGATACTCACGCACACTAGCTCACACTACCCCCGTCTTAAACACACTAGGTTATTCCCATCAATACAATATTATCTTTATACCCTCGCCGCATTTGTGGACCCACCGTCCATTGATTAATTTTTCGGGTCTCCCCTTTTAAATTGCTCCCGTAGAAACTATCTCAAAGGCATTATCGAGGTAAGCCATAAATAAATTTAAATGTTCTTCGCGAAATACCTCAACACATTTATAATATCTGAGAAAGGATAGGTGTAATAAATATCTGCACGTGAAATACTGTTTTATTTGTTTTTAACTCCTTCTATTGTAAGAAGCGAAAGGATGACAAACATTTTGTAATAACAGTTGGCAGAATCTGATCAAATAAATATTTTGAATGTCACAACAATTCAGTATTAAAAGCTCAGCATATGAATTAACAGAGCAAGCTTTCGACAATAATTGAATTACGCTCTAAGCTAGGCGGCCACATAGATTTCACTTTTGGAATCCGCTTCAGAATGCGTGCATAGGAATTATTTGAACATTTACGCCGGTAATGTTGCGGCAGCAACGGATTCACTCCGCTCTATAGCACCGCACGAGATTTATGTACGGTATTCAATATATCTTGTTTGTATCTGCTCAATACGCAACCAACCCTCAGGCTATTTTATTAATCGGAAACATATCACCTACCGAAATACCATTTCCATACATTTTTGTATATTCCGGTACTATACCAGTTTTTTATACAACAAAAACTTTTGTTCAGTGATAGGTAAAAAGCGATTTCGTAGAGCGTCGATAAATAAAAACGAATGCCACATTTCGTGGAGTTACTTTATAAGCGAAGCACATCGGGCCGGCGCGGCAACTGTAAATGGCGCGAAACGACAATTTTAAAGCACAACATTGAATATACATATAATGTATCTGGCAGCGCACGTGCGGGCCGATTACTCGCCGCGCGCCAGCCTCCGCCGCACTGAGCGACTTGTATGCTGGCGCTTTTAACGCATTACCATGAATAATATATACTCAAATTGAAATGTCGCTTTCGTGTCGCTCGAGCTACCTATCTGCTCACGCCGCCCGACGCCCGACGCCCGGTGCTCGCACCGAACCTCCTTCTGTATTCTGCCCCTCGATTCGTTCTGCCAATAGGCTTTGCCTTTTATCGAAATCACTGAGCTCTTTTTTGAAAGGCTAAGTTGAATGGAGTTCCGATTGATTTTCATATCGCATTGTTCTCTGTCAAACACGTTGTATTTTACCGAGATACAATGTGTTTGATAGGGACTCCTATTCTCATATCGAAAATGTTCGAAATTTTAATTTGACACCATTACGGGCAAATTTAAACAATTTATTCAAATGTGTGTTTCGGGATCATTATGACAGAATTATAATTTGTCGCGTATCGTTTGACTCCTTGTTAGGAACAATTTAACGTAAAGTGAGTCTTAATTTCCCACTCAAATTAAACGCTTGTTAAAGCAGACCAGAGACAATTATTGCAAGATCTAAAGGCGAAGTAACAATATAATTTTGAAAATTACTTTCACCAAATAGTCCTCTCCTCTTTGTACAGCGCTGTGTAAAGCGGAAGCGCCACAAATTGCCGGCTTAAATATTTAATTTGTGAAGAACACAGATTAGCGGGTAATTGCTGAGAAATTAATACGAATATACGTACAAAACGCAAAGTCGCCAAGAAACCGCCGATGGCAGACTCCATGATGTGAACTTCGGTACATAATTTATAGAGGTCCCGATTAGTATTAAGGATTACGCGATCATTATGCGAATTAAGTAAGATTTCCTTCGAAACTATTAAAAGGGATCTCACGAGCCTCGACCCTTAAGAACGCACAAAGCGAGGGTCACCTTCAGAAATCAAAGCCGGGCTTTATTTATGACCTGGACTCGGCTGTCCTATTTGGCTAAGATAAGGCCCTGTATTATACATAACAAAGTTTATACTGTTAAGAACGGCCACCTTACTCCATCTTGGAGTAAAGATAAGATCTCCATTAGTGGCAGATCTCATTCATCGTGTGCGTGAAGCCGGCTGGAGGAGCGGTCTCAAGCCCACGTAATTACACTTATTGGGGGCGCACACAAACACACAGGCCCGCCTGAAATCTGATATTCGCCTCTTACATCTTTACTGACATCCTGCTACGGATAATTACCACATTTTTGTATTTCATCTTAAGCTTGAAACGAGCAGGAAGTGTACTTTCTTTAGCCAGCCTTTTGGAAAATGTGATACCAATTTTATCATCATTTTCATTAATTACTTAATTACTTGGCTTGACTTGCAAGGGTATGCCCAAATAACTAAATTCGGCTATCTACTATTTTCTCGGTATCTTCTTTTACGTTGTATTTCCATGTAACAATAAAATAGGGAAATCTCTATCAGCAGTAAGTCGTAAAGAGGTAAGCACTGAACCGGAAAATGGGTATGGGCTAGACTGTATCCCAACTTTATCCAAAAGGATGTATCTTATGTGGATGATCTTTTTGGAGAATATTTGGAATGCCTAGGTAAAAACAATTTCAATCTCAAAGAAGGGGCTTTAATCGGATTCCTTTGCTTTAAATTTTATGGTATTATATTATCACGTGTTCGTATTTTCTACGTAATTTGCACAATATCTAGGTGTAATTTTAAACACTGTGAATCACATAAGGGGTCATTGTACTCATCATTATGAACAACTTTTATTATGGGACCAAACTAGAAATCGCGACAAAAAAATCAGCTGTTCGTTACATTTTGATGAGTTATGCGAACATAAATGCAGGGAAAAGCTGATTATTTTTTCGCGATTTCAGGTTTGGTCCCATAGTAATAGTTGTTCATAATGATGAGTACAATGACCCCTTAAGAGATTAACACTGTTTAAAATTACACCTTTTATAAGGAAATCATTTTGTAAGATCGAGTTTTTTAGTTGAGTCATCTCTGGCACTAACACAAAATGAGGACCGCAGAGCGTTGCTATACATTTTATAAACAAGTTCGTGTAATTTGAAAGGCGAGTGATGGTCGGTAGTATTTGTGCGGGACCCCAGAAAGCCCGTGCTAATCTACGAGGGAGACAGGCCAGGGCTCGCCTGACTAATCCGAGTGGCACTACATGGGACAAATAAGTTTGTTTAATGCTCAGAAGTAAGCATTAGTGCCGAGTGTTGCGTCGGCGTACGGGTCCGTACGTAATCAGATTAATTAGATGATTTTGCGGGCGTTATTAAAAGTTGAGCCAGCTAAAGCGCAGCTCAGTTACCTCCGCCAAGATAGCGGGCTTATGCGCCGCATATATTTACTACTTAGCGGATATTATACGTACGCCGGGAATGCTCTTTAATGTTTTAGTATTTTCGACTGAGGTTGCGAACTCAGTGCCGTTTTGTTTGTGCGCCACTGTGGGCGGCTGGAATAATTCACTTAAGCTTAACTGGGAAAGATAATTAGGATTCTACGTCGGTTGATGCAAAATGAACGCGAAAAACAAGGTGGAAGATTTTTTGTGCTCATTCAGAAATTGAATTTTATATTTGCAGACGAAAGTTTTAACGAGACGAACCTATGTATTTTTTTCTACGCTTAGGCACACATTGAAAACAGCGATTTAATTTTCGTAATTAGACGCGAATGGGGTTCTCGTATTTCTCATTGTACATTTTGTGCAAGGGTGACTTTTGTTTGCAGTTCGATGGTTCTAGTCTGGATGTAGCAAATGAATTCAGAGAGCTTTTGTATGATGCAATGTGTGACGATGTGGGAACTGGTGGGTGGCTCGTGGCGGTAGTCTCTTAGTAGCGGCTCACGGGCCGCTGGACATGGGTCGCGCGACCGAACACGGCCCGTGTGCTGTCAATCATAAAACAGAAAAAAGTCGGTGAAATTCCAGTGGCTAACTCCCTGTTTAGTATAGACGGATGGGTGGACGCGTGAACCTTTTAACACAATACCCCACTGCAACTGAAGTTACACAAAGCGGTCACATAGTAAACACCGAAACTATAAAAGGTTTGACCGCACGTTGCATCATACTGATATTTACTTTCCTTGCGTTAAACGTGCCTTCGACTTGAATTGTGTAGTGATTTTTTTCTTTGTAGCGCTCGTTTTAAAGGGCGATCAACGGCACTCACACGTGTGTGGGAGCCGGTCTGATAATTCGCAGTACAGCGATTCGTCGAGTCCATTCTTTTGTTATTTCCTCTTTGTTCCCCGTGAAAGGTGGCTGCATTGTTTTCTCGCTGGAATGGCTCGAGATTGCGCTAAGAGTCGAGATTAGTGACAACGTGACGCGTGTGTGTAACCACCCTAATTTAGTTTCGATAATGCTTTAACCGTACCTTAGTTGGGCTTTTAGAGAGTTTGTTTTGTATTTTATAGCGACGTAGAACGTTACATTGTTTCCGAGGATTTATTTTTATTTTAAATCTTTAGTTTATTCTTTTTTAGTGAAACGCTAACAAAGGCTCTCTAGCTAGATGGGCAGACGACCGGAAGAAAGCAGTTGGGGTAGAGTAGAAGAGGGAAAACCGAGTATATTTATTGAAACAAAAAATTCTGTTGTAAGCAATGATACGATTTCAATTAACAAAACCTCTTGATATTTTTATGTGCTATTTTTTCAACTCTAGTAACACCGACCGTGTCTCTGTCCCTTACGACATGACGTGTAACAACACCAAGAGATTATATTCGATGCAAATTATGCAAATCTTCAATTGAATCAAGGTTTCCTCTCACCGGACATCTTATATTCATGATGTAGCGGATGACGGATTACAAGTACAAATATTTGTATAAGTTGTGTATATTATCAGAGCCCTATCTAATATAAACGAAGTTTAGTGTTCAGATAGTCAATTTACAACAATAAAGTTAGTAATATTCTTAGAAAAAATCGGATCAGAGTAAGTATCAAAGTTAATCTCTACTTGAAGAAGCAATCTGAAAAAACGCTGAATGTACGTATTTGTTTCCAACCTAATTAAATTCTAAGCCAACTTTCGCGTGGAAAAATCCAAAAAGGAATAGGTAGGTATACTGCTTTATTTAAGTTAGGTAGATCCCGAGTGCCACGCGGCATTATCGTCCGATGAAATGGACAGTCCGGTCTCTTGAGGAGGCAAAGGGTTCGGTTCGGAGGCACTCAATAATTGAAGTCGTTGAAATTCCGGGCGGATTGTTGTGGCGGCACCTGCGGCGCGGGGCAAGGGGTCCAGTTTAACGGGAAACAATAACGTTAATGTTTATTATAATGCCCGATTTATTGGCGATTCTCATTTACGGTCCTCGGTCCGAGTTAAATTCGCGCGGGCTTATTCACGCACCGCACGCGCCGCGCGGTCCATTTTACTGCGCGGTCCGGCTTAACGGCCAACTGTAGCTTAATTAAAACTAAAACGACACTGTAAATACATCGATCACACTAAACACTCTTTATATTCGAGGGTGATGTAGAATGTAGACGGGTTTTTGTGGTCAAAATGATCGCGAATAGAGATGGGTATCGGTGCGGACTCTAGACGAGCTTGGTCGCGCAATGAATAATAATTATACGGGCATAATAATGATTGAGGTGAGCCATTTCTGAGGTAATAGTACGCGTGCCGCGTTAAGCCTGCAATTATTGGTCTTCGTAAGTATCGCCGCAATATTTCGCTATTATTCTGTGTTGAAATAAAGTCGTATATTGAGGAAACTCATTACGTTATAACGCCTTTATACGTGCAATTAAATGTTAGTATTAAATAAATTGAGCGGCTTTAACTTCACAGCTTTTTAGCTGTAAAACAGTGGTTATCATTATTTTAATCAATGTGAAAATAATTGTGATAAACGCGGTATGAAAACTTATTCGACTACCAAATGTTTCATTGAACTGCCGAATACTATGATTTTATGTTGTTAAAAATTAAATCCAATCCATAGTGTTGACTATGAGACATATTCAGATGAGAGTTACAAAATCATAGTATACCACTGACTTTACATACCTAATATTTAGAGCTAATTTCACCAAACTATTCATATTAGGACATTAGTAAATCAGCCATTAAAATAAACATCGATGTTAATGGTATTTACGTTCCACAAAAAAAAAAAAAATAAGACCACATTAAGAAACCTGGCGTTAGGATGTATCATACATTCTTATATCGGACAGTTGTCAAAGCAACCAAAATAAAAAGTCGCAATGTAAAATGTCAGTGTTCACTGATAATGCATCATTTTAGCTAGCCTTAAAATATAGACCCGCGTTTTTCATTTCGATGATTTTGACAACTGTCTAAATGTCGGTTAGTAAGTTAACGGACCTCTAGGGCAGCAATTAAATTTAACGCCTGATTAAGATAGATTATCGCATGGTGAAACGCTCGCTAACATTAATGGCCCGTTAACATTTTAACAGAAGATTAAACTAACTAACATGGTATGGTGAAACTAGGTCTTAGTGTTTTCATCGTCACTAACCAACATACGTAGAACCTTATTTATCCGTATTGCTGCTCGAGCGCAGTAGTGAAGTAATATCGACTAATATGGAGTGACTAAAAAAAATTTTTTTTGGGGATTCACGTTCCTGATTGCAGTGTAGGATTTCTGAGAGCGGGAATCTTGTTACTGTACTCGACCTAACGGTTATGTTTTTAATACGTCTGAATATTGACGACATAGTAAGAAGAATCTAAAGTGGTATAATTATATCATAGGAAGCAGTAATAACCTATAATATGGTTCAGTACCATTTAATTCCCATCTGATATACGTACAGTATGATTTATAGATTGATATGATAATTGTCAATCATTAGGTTCATCAGTCAGGTGGGTGGCACTGTAAAATATCATTAAATAATGTAATTGACTTCCCGGCAACACCGCGTTTGAATGTTGCCAGCCCTCAAAACATTACGTGCGGTGACCCGCATGTTTATGTTCAGGTTTGTGACAATATTTTGTTTTCAAATAGAGAAAAAAGTGTTGCGGTAAAAGTCGATTTTATATTCGAATATAATATTTTAATTTCTGTAAGTCAAACATGTTTGTGAAAACACAGAGGCGGCAGTTTTCAGCCCTCTATTTTTCCAAATAGTTTTTTCTTTTCGGAACATTCTATGATCAGTATTGAAATTGTAAATGAACATGTTTTTCAATAAAAGCTTTGTTGCTTAGAATATTAAATAGTTACAACTAACCCATAAACAACCACTGTAAAACACAATAGAAAAGAAAACAAACAAAGAGTTGTAGGTATGGCAAATTCACTTGAATGGATAATCGTTCACACGTAAGGATTCCTTAAGGGTATGGGTAAGCGAATTTATGTGCTAATACACCTTGGGACTGGCCAATGTGCTAATGAAAGGTAATACATAATTCAACCCGTGAATTATACAGTGCCATGTAAATCGATATTTGCACCGCGTAACCGCAAATACAGTACCTGTGAAATTACTTGTAGAACCAAAACGTTGTAAGGGAATGTTAGAAGATATGATTATTTGATAATGTTATGTAAATTGTGTAATTTCTAGGGTTTTGGATTGCTGAGTGAGTTGTGGGTTTAGTTTAGAGTTTCTGGGGAGATAGTGGTTGTACGTTGGCATTTGAGGGTTGATAATTACAGTGTAGGTAGGAAGGTTACTTATGTTTTTTGGTAAGATTTTTTGTTAATGGGGGTCAGAAAAATGTTTTACAATCCCGTCAAAAATCTAGTTTTTTATCTTCGTTTTAAGGACTTTGGAAATAGGTTAATTCTATATGTAAGTATACAATTTTATTTGCTTCTAAATTAACTTTGTGAAATTTTTATTCAATGTTTGCTGTGCGATTTTCATAATATAGACCTAACCAACTACAATCCTTGGGTCGTTAAAAATTGAAACAGTTGAGCGGTTTCAGGGATTATGCAAAATGTAAACGTTTCTCTCTAAAACTTTAAATATTTGAACACTGCAAAAACTATGTTCAATGTAATAACTTACATTAAATTAACAGAGAATGTTTGTTTGATATTTCATAACAATTATGACCGATTCTACTATAAACTATTCGGAATATTTTATTCAGAAACGAAATGGAAAAACCGCGTCGGCCCGCCCCGTACGGGCGTTGATTAGTCCGGTTGAAACAGAAACTATTCCCAAACTGGGCGCAACAAACGAAGTGGAAAAAGTCTATATGAGAGAGGTAGCACGAACTGATAGTAGAACGTAAACGGCTATCGTCGACATGCGTTTCACACTGAATGCCCACACTTTTTAAATGATTACTGTCCCCCACCGACGGTCCCACGAACCCTGCCTACCCCCACACTCATAACCATTGATTGGCTTGGCCAGCCGGACCACAGCTTGCCGCACGCACAGTTACAAAGAAATGTGAACCAATTTCAAAAAGAAATACGACATCCGAGATTTTCATTATCCCCGCTATTATTTCTCTACTCTTTTTTACTCTGTGGCGCTTTATAATGAGCTGTAGTTTCGAATTATTCAGATTAAAATACTAGACATTGCTGCCATTAGTTACTTACGTTTAAAATAGCGTGCATTTAAATTGTTACAAATTCTGTACCTACCTACATCTGAAATATTTAAAGCTTTTCCAAGCCAAATACCTTATGTTAAAACGGGCAAAAATAAATTAAATTTACAAAATGGTATTTTCGTGAATCAAATGTTTGGCATTGTAGGAAAATATGGGGCAACACGCGTATGTAGGTATAAACCGGTTTGTAAATAGAACAAATCCTCTATCAGCATAAAAGGTTTTACTAACGCACGACATGGGTATAAATACTATATCTATTATTTTTGTAACAATACCCCAGAGTAAACTTGACAAAGACAACACGCTGACCGGTATAAATAAAAACGTATCAAATAACTGAATAAAATGAAAAACCGTCAGTTGGGAGAACGAATTCATTCGTCGGATATGTAAAATGTTAAAGCATTCATCTATCCGCAGGTCCGCACACCGGAATTCATGGGCGAATGTGGAGCATACAAACTGCCACGACAGCAAACCTCGCCGCATCAAAACAACAAGCGGCACATTTGATTAAAATAAATAAAAGGAATCATATGACGCGCACCGCGCACCGCCGCAACGCCGCCGCACCGCCGCGCCGCCGCGCTCTCCCGCGCCGCCGCGCTCTCCCGCGCCCCCACAAATATTCAAACGTATCAATGTAACAGCCCATCAATATTAAAACAAACTCAACTGTATGAATACAATATTCGTTCCATAATTCAAATAAAAAACGGTTTCCGAATTACACGCAAAGACTAACACGCAATCGTACCCCAGAGTAATAATGTGTAATCGACTACACGGGAATATATCATGCAAATACTTGAAGTGCATAACGTTGTAAATATCTCAGGAACGCATGTCGAACCCGAGAGAGACGCAACACTCTAAAATGGCAAGTCTATTCTAAACGGAAGCGGGGGTATCGAGTTACAAATCGTACAGAAAATCTAGACATTGTTGGCAGAGCTCCAATCGAGAAGTGTCATATCTGTCAATATTCTTTGAGCGTTGATGCGTTTAAACCCGTTATATTACGGCATTAAAGCAAAAATCAAAAACCAAATATAGGTACCTATCTAAACGACTTCCAAAGAATCTTTTACAAATCTCTGTCCGAAATCTTAGTAAAGCAGGGCCTTTTTAATCTAATTATGACAATTCAGTGAGTTACCACTTCGCGGGTTCTCGACAATTTCTTTTAATAACTTGGCATTTTGTGGACGCCTAAACCAACTTTTTAATTAAAGATAATCAGGCTAAAATGTCAGCAATAACGCGGTGTCACGGAGGCAGACGGCGACTTCATAATTGTGATGCGGCCCCAGTTGACGTGCCATCAGCAGGAACACGTTTTATTGGTAATTATGGCAAGTGGTAAAACTTAACTTTGTGGCGGTGCTCGGCACGAGAAAATGCACATTTGTGGAGTTTATTGTCGTGAAATGGATTCTAGTTTAAAACAGAAGGGGTGCTTCCGCTGAACGTAGTTAGGTGATATGGCTCTCGTTAGAGTGTTGTGCGCGAGGGTACTCTGTATTATATTAACTGTTCACCTATACGAATTCCCGGCTTGCGTGGATCGTGGCGCTCGGCACCTTTGCACCGCTTCTAAGTATGTACACAGACGACAATCTAAACAATTTATTCAAACAGTCACAGTCGGTCGTAAACTATGAACTCGCATGTTTGGTATACCTAGCTGGTGGCTCGGTGCAACGCTACCCGTATATTTACAGCGCTGTCGAGTTGTCAAGTTTCGCGGTAACATTTGGCCGACATTTACATACAATTTCATATTCATATCAGAATTAGGTGGCGGGAGGAGGCGGCACTCGATGCCGTGTGGGGTCGTCACTACGGAACTAACCAAGTCTGCTGACTCGACAGCCAGACACTGAATTAACAATTTTGCACTAAGAGTTTTTATCGAGAGGCATTTGCATATGAGAGAAGACAGATAAGTCTGTATGAGAGGTGAAAGCTGCAGAGAAAGTATTTAACTATTTCCCAGATGTCTATGTCACATACCATAGACAAATTTCTGTAAGTTTGTATACGTGATGAAGTTATATCAACTTTCATTCTGAAAATAAATAGTCAAGAATGGTAAGTTGTAAAGCTTTTTTGAAGGCTGCGCGGGAGCAAGTTCTGAACGCCCAATGCTACGCTAATATAAAATTATGAAAAGGCTAAATGTAAATAAGTTAGGGTGCAACTCCCTATTATCAAAAGTCTTGAAAATATATTTCAAAATTCGCTTTGTCTTGTGTAATTAACATGTCGATACAGCGAAATTAAAAGACAAACAGAAATCTTGAAGACTTATTTACCATCAGTAAGTAACAATAACTTGTGCATTGCTGATGCGAGCAAGACAAACAAAAGATAAAACATTGCAAGTTATATTGAATAAAAACTTTACTCTTGCATACTAATGCTAAAATTTGTATTCGCCTGAGTTTGCTTGACTTTTCATTAAGTTTCTCGTTCCGTCGGGCGAGAGATGAAAATCAAAGTAATCATTAAGTCTGATTAAGCATCTAACAAATCGCACTTGGGTTGGCTTCTTTGTTTTTGAACTAATTAGTGATAATTAGTGCTCGATCTCGTTAAGATTAACATATTTTACTTTAATACTTTTCATATACTTACCTAATCCAAAAATGTATATCCAAAATCGTATACTAATTTAAATAAGCTATATTTCACTAAAACCATACTCATAAGTCAAAACAAACGAATAACATTGAAGACACAAATTCAAAAACAACTCCAGAAACATTTACAAAAACAACTCGTCCATTTTTGTAGAAAGTGTGCCTTGAGAAAAATGGGATGCATTCAAGACGGAGCTAAATAAACTGCTCACAATGCAACAGTCGATGTGACAGAACGCTGTGCCGACGCGAAGCGGTGTAAGAGTGCACTTTAGTTAGGAAAAGACAGGTACTCCGTGTGCATTAGGCGAATTAAAAACTTTTCCTTGTGCAGCTCTTCATTTGTTTCCGAATGTAAAGGCGAAACGTTGCGTCGTGTCGCTCGGGCGCGAATCACAGCGAAAGAGTTGAAATCAAACGCTTCTAAACGTGGAAGCTTCAAAGGACACGAAATGAGCACGTTCAAAGTGAAACGCATCCGTATAACTTGCAAAACGGCCCGTGAACAGGTAATCGTAGCGATCGGTGCAGAAATAAGTTTGATGTGATGGGCACCGAACCGTGCAATCCCATTGCATGCGGCCTGCAATAAAATATGTGTTTATGTTGTGTGCTCCTGGCTCCCGGGGGGGAGAGCGATCAGTTCTGAATAAGTTTAGATTTAAATACGACGGGGATTAAAAGTTATTAATTATATTGAAAGGGAGATTGTTTGATTTCTTGTAGGTATATTTATGATGTTTTGGCAGTCTTTTATTTTTTTGTTATTATAATATCTAGGGAGGTATTTCAATTGTTATTGAACCGGGAATTTGTCGTTTTTATAATCATGTACCTACGTACTAGCAATAGGTAGGTACTGCAAATATCCAAAACAGAACTTTTTTAGGGTTCCATACCTCAAAAGGAAATAACGAAACCCTTATAGGATTACTCGTGTGTCCTGTCTGTCTGTTTGTCTATCACAGCTAATTTGCTCCGAATCTAATGGACCGATTAAGTTGAATTTTGGTACACATATTAATTTCTGCGACCCAAACACGGACGAGTAACGAAAAAATGAATTTTGAATATTTATATAATTTTGGGAAAAAGTTTTGCAAACTATACCGTGTGACATATCAAATGAAAAGGCTTACTGTAGGGGTCTCGAATAGATTTTTTTATAATTTAAAAATAAATATTTTTAAAGTTATTTAAGAAAATAGACGAAAATTGACCATATCCCCCTTTATCTCCGAAACTACTGAGCATGTATGGAAGAACATGTTTTTCAACTAATTGTAGTTCAAAAATATGTTCTCCAATACATGCTAAGTTTGTTCTTGGGATAATTATGTCACTTCCTTTTTCATCCCAACTACGGAATCCTTCATTGTGCGTGGTCCGACACGCACTTAGCCAGTTATTTTAAAGATAGAGGCACTAACAATAGGTACCTACTATTCAAAAAGGAACTTTATTTACAGATAAGTAGAGGCAAAAATAGTTTTAGGGTGGTTTAAGTACAATATTATAGTTGCGGTTAGAATAATATTCATATTTTAAGAGAAATCACACAACTCGGCCCAAATAGGTAACATATCAATTCGTGAACATTATTGTTAAGTAAACTATTTTATTGATAGGATCAAACCAAAACTGGAACTTTTACAAAACTATTTTGTAACTCATAAAATATTTAGTTGCGTACGAGTATAAAACCGCAGCGGGCGAACACGAGCCGCACCTTTGAAAGCCGTAAATGGCTATTATACATTTAGGATAGAAAACCTTTGGCAAGAATTACTAAGGTCAAATGTAATAAATTTAGTTTTAGCCCGTAAACTATGTGGTCGGAGATTTTCGGGGCAGGTTCGCCTTTTGTTTCGCCGATGCCTACTTTATTCCTGTAATCCATTAAGACACATAACGAATAGTCCGAGAAGGGGATTTCATTGACAGCCCTCTTAACTGCGCGTTGCCGCGGCAAAGATTTGTAATGTGTTTACGAAACCCCTTTTTGTAGGACACTTTGGGTTGGGATGCGGTTTTCTAAAAGGCTATTTGTTATGATTTCAAACAAGGTCCTGTCAGATAAAACGGCTTTTGTTATTTATTTTCTGGACCGGATATTTTTAAGGCCTTCACGGGTGACGAAACAAATGTTTGGTTCTGTTATAAATCGGTGGCAATGAAGATTTTCGATACTTCTGGATGGATTTACTTTTCTTGATATTGAGAAATATGAGTTTTATAAAATACAGCTTTTATTTTTACGAAAGACGTTGAACAAGAACAAGTTATCAAGTAGATATTTATTCCCAATCCGAAGGCTCTGTTTTAAAATATACGTTGTAAGGATAAACACGTCCCTTATCCAAATAAGGCAGAGTGTAGTAAAAAATAATTTATGGAGCAAAACTTTTTGATGTTTTTTTTTATATCAAACCAAAACGCAATAAATAATAAATCAGTAAGATACACAAAGCTCTCCTCAACATTGTTTTTAAGTTCAGAAAAGATGTTCCACAGAATAAAAATAAATCACTCCCGAAGAACTTGCACAATTGCTTTATGTTTTTCTCGAAAAGAAACAGAAAAGTAATAACTTCTCAACCAATTACAACACTCTAGTTACATTAATCCAGTGAACCCGGCCGTTTCTTCCGAAAAGGAAAGTTTCAAAACAACTTACCCTCGAAAAGAATCCCGAAAAAGCATAAATATCAATGGTGAGAAGGGCTCGACGCGATCTGAGCGCGATGGGGACAAACACGCGACCGAATGCGTTTTACGACAAATGATACCGAGATTCGGAAATTATCAATACTATATTCTTTCCTAACCGAGCCAAACATCACCGCGCTATCGAGAAGCACGTTGTAAAAATAACGTAATTGTTGTTACCGGGAATACTAATTACAATGTAGAAAAACGACTCTAACCGTCAACATTATGAAATCGTTCGAATTTTTCCCCTGTGTACTGTTACATGATTTCATTATTAACGTTTATTCGCACGCACACATAACCCGCTAAATAAAGCCTACACTTTGATATGATAATATATTAAATAAGCGTCATAAATACCACCACCGAAATTAAATTAACGGATTATTTGCGTACGCAAATGTAAAGTAAGTGATTAAGCGTTTCCAACACGTGTTCGCTCCCAAAAGACTAATACGTTATGTGGCATAATTACTTCAGGTAAAGCGGCGCGCCAGTTTAGGGTAAGATGAAGAAGAATCGCAGGTGTAAATGGCCGCCTATTGCGCTTTCCATCACGGCCCTCCTCGTTTCGGGTTCCGCTCGGCTTTCCCTCGAAAATCAAGCTAAGATATGAGACTACGCGGTCGATTTTGGCTCGCACTGCTCAGTGCTGTGGACTACGACCGTGTAGCGCATTTGCGGTACGACCATAGCCCGGACAACCGAACATTTAGAGCCAATTCCCGGCTGGCTTGTTGTATGAACAATTAAGTGTGCCAACCTGCCTCCGGGCGGGAAGAAACGTAATTAATGTTTACTGCTGCTAAATGGTATGTCTAATGCCAAGTATCGTTAAACTCTAGAGGTGTCCCGTCACGTGAAAGCGATCGTTTTAAGTGACAGTTCCATTCGTATCTTAGATAAAAATTCCCAATACAATTGGAAATGGAACGATAATACGACACACGAGCGAATGCAACTCTAACATTATTAAAATGATGTAAACACAAAGAGATACTCTCACCGCACCGCCATTAAAGAGCCGCAAACGCTTCGGGAACTTACCTGTAATGATAAAAATAAACATATAAAGAACATTGAGCTTCCATTGGGTGTAACAATATGTTGTATAAGTCTGAACAATGGCGTTGGCCATAATGAGCGTTGCGTGCGGCGCGTCAAACATGTAAGCAAACAATTTAGGTACGCCTGAGTAAATACGACTGCGAAATATCTCGGGCCGGGCCTGAGTGCGGCTTTTCTCGAGTTTGCTCGTGGGCGGTTATACCTCGAATTTGCGCTGAGCGTCATCTTTTCAACAAAGCTTTTGTTGATAATGAAATACAAACACTATTCTTCAGTCAAATTCTCACGGCGGAGCGGATTGTTTGAGGCGACTGTAAAGGTTCTTTTCATAGCACATTACAGTTTAACTATTTACATTTCTTTATGGATATTTTATACTTGAGTGCATTTGTTTTGGCTTACTAAGGTTAGGCTTTGTAAAATTACATAGCTGTAAATATCGTATCAGGCTCGGAGCGCGGTTCATGAACTCGGCTTCCGCAATCCCTAGTGTTTAAAAACGCAATTAACAACAGAATAAACACACATCGAAAACAATAAAGATTACAAAGGATTATTATACAAAATTCTAACATTTACACGGAGCGTGAAAATAAGTGGCTCGTAGGTGTGTCATATTCACGGTTAAAATACGACAATGAAGTTTGCTCCGAGGCAGGATGAGTAGAGAATAAATTAATTTAAATTAACTAAGCGAAAAGGGCCTAAGAAATGGCCCCAGTTGCTAGAATCCGGAAGCTTGCTTGTATTTTAATAGCGTCGAGACAAAGGTGTAGATACAAAGGGATTAGCTGTGGTATTGTTCGTGTGACAGCACGGACTTGAAGACAATGAATCGTAGAACTAGACAAAAATAAGTTGGGGAGTTAGTACGGGGTGCGTTATTGCATTTAAATTGTAGACGTACACAACGAATTTACAAAGGGGGAAATACTCGGAAAACTAAAACTCATTCGATATATTATGTTTACGTTTCGACTGTCATACCCGGCTGCCATATTTCTCCAATACAGCGCCGTACTAATTTAACCAACAATTTATTATAAACTCTCCACACATCGTAAACGCCTTAATGGCTCTTAAACATCCAAAAACAAGCCGCATCTAACACCGAGCACACATTACGCGAACTTGCGACTAGCGAAGTCTAAATAGAAACGCTCGACAAACTCGGCATTAGGCTACAATACGCGAAGTGCACGATTGCGCATACATTAGCGTCTTGTCCTTTCGCCGGATATCTTGCGAACTTCGCCGTGGCCCGCGACGATTTACATTGCTTCCGAAATGTAAGTCTCGCTCCACATGTAACTCTCTACCCGACTATGCGTTAAACTATTTTGTGTTTACGAAAGAATGTAAAGAACCAAGAGTAACGCTTTTCCGTGTTTTTACCTTGCCAGCGTACCTATAAAATTTTGCGAGGGTGTTTGAACGTCGTCGTGGAAGTTTTTTAGAAAGCTGTTCCGCTTCTGTGTTCAAGTTTCTAACTTTTCTGGAAGTAATTTAAGATTTAGGAATAGAATGGACTGCGTAGTTCCTCTAGATGTTTTGATTAATATTGCTTCTTGAGCTGCCTTTGTTTTATCTTTCTTGTCAAAATGTAAAGCTTTCAGTCTTAAACATTGAAATGACTCTTCTATCTTGATTCCACCTTTTCTTCTAAACAAAGTGCCAACAACATCCGATCCAAAAACAAGCGAATTACGCAATAAACAAAACACACCGTGATCCCGATTACACATGACACAATAATCACAATACCTGTACCGAGATATCTGTTTAATGTTTAAAGCAAAGGTTAACAAAGCCGTTCTCATTACGCTAACGAGACTGAAGCACTATCTAATCACAGTTCACTTGCCAAATTACGCGGTTCACTGTTTAAACGTGGGCTTACTTTAATCTCGCGATATAGACGGCAATGCTTGTGGATGCCTTTGCCGAATTGTGGTACTCAGTGGGAGGTTTAGGACGAGCGTTTTAAAAGGTTTGTGGTTTATATATTTATGTCTTGGATTTTAGTGGCAGATGGTTTAAGTCTTTGGACCTCCTTTCAGTTGAAATCTACATAAGTAAGATATTCAAATTAAGAGCACAGATTTGTCAAACTGTGTAAATAAAATAGTTCAACATTAAACATAGCCTCGTATCTTAAACATGTCTCACAAATGCACGTGTTTATTTGGTGCGCCAAATGCTAAGTCGCCGTAAGAGCACTCATTAATTCAGTGCCAGGAACGCCTCTTAAGATAAGGCTAACACTGGTTTCTGGAAAACATACGTGGAACTGCGAGCGCACCCATCGGCTCAGATACGTTTATCGTTCGCAGTAAACCACTACGATATGTCAGGCTCCATGGGCTTTGAATCACGGGACGCATAAACCAACCAGTTAAACAGAACCACAATTTGTACGAGTGCCAAAGAAACACTTCTTTATTCCGGACGTCTTTGTAGCCATTTTTGCTTGCAAGTGCCAACCATTCACTCAGAGCTGACGCGTGCAATACGCCTTATTGTTTTAATTTACTACACGTCACACTAAACATACACATGAACGTTATCTTTATCGTCGAATAACGTTTCAAGACTTTTCTTTTGTTATCGCTCCGTGTAGCACTCTCTAACTATCGCTGCTCCACTGACTGATATTAAATTAGTAGAAAACAAACGGTAATTGTTCGAACAACTCGTCTATTCAGTGTTCTTGTCGTGTGACATCGTAAGTTCGCATCGGCGGGTGCGCCGCTGGCTAACTTATCACTTAGCCACGAACAAATTAATCCAAGAAGATTACCGTCTTAGTACTATGTTCTGTCCCGATAACTCAAGAGCGCTGCCGCTCGTCCTTTATCGTTCTGGGCTCGATATTGCCGTAATTTATTCCGCAGAGAGCCAAATTAAATATAAAACGTCGTTGCGGTGTATCACTGTTAGTGACTGTGATAAATGAAGCCATTAGTAACGCGAGCTGTACTTTTTTCGGTTCATCCGGCGGCGTCGACGGGCCGGGGGTTGCGGCGAGCGGGAGTTTGTGGACAATTTCATTAGAAAACGTTATAAGTGTGTTGTCGGGTGACGGGGTGACGCGGGTGACGTAGCGGGGTGGCGTTCGCGGGGCGGAATTACAAGCGGCGCGATAAATTTCGACGCCTCACGACATTAGGCTCGCGGCAGAAGAGGGGCGCTAGACACGGTAGGGCCGCCGCAGCCGCCGGCGACCGGGAAGCGTTGATCCTTGCGAAATTAAAACAAGGAACGTCCGCGGCGAACTATAAAAACGTCGTATAAATCTTGGGCGGCGCTCTCGATGTGTGAACTGCGGGGCTTTATCAGGACTCCTTGGTTATTTGTGTTACACTGCGTACAGGTGTGCGACCCGGCCGATATTGATCGCGATACGCCCGGAGGGGATACGACTTTTTTAAACTTTAACAATTGTTTTATTTCTTAAACGTTTTTACCATGTTTAAAGATTTCATTTAGCTACTGAATTGTCTTTTTATAGAACTTGCTAACTAAGAAAGTCGTGTTGTCACATTCACAGTAAGAACAGTCCCATTAAGAACTACATTTTTGATACGTAAAGTTTATTTTTTCATGTTCCTATCACGAAAACTCCCCTGAAAAGAGACTAAAAATAAATTGAGGTTTTTGCTGTTCTTTTTGTGTTCCATCCAATAGTGCATACATTCGGTTATAAGCCACATCAACTCGCGAAAAGCCGTGGTGTAGGTAATTCACTAACACAAAAGTCTATTTGGCTGAAACTATGGGCTGGCGATCTCTATTTACAACATCTAAAACAAAACAATCTAAAAATGTTGTACCGGCTACTCTGGATCTGTTAATATATGGATGTTGTTACATTTTTAAAACGGTTTACGCTCATGCACTATAGCTTTTTCAAATTCAAATAACCTTTTTGGATGTTACCTAGAATTACTCGAAGACGGCTGCACCGATTTGATTTTTTTTTTTTGTTGGAAAGGGTATATATATGTATGTATTTCTAAGGTGGTCCCATATAAATTGTATTAACTTTGCTTGGGTAGATTTTGAGTTAGCTTCAATAATATGTATTTTTTCCACAGTCTTTAAGGATGATGTTATAATAACTTCCTTTCACTGTAATTTACATAGCAGGTACTTGTATCCGAATTTGTGTAGGCTAGGTATCACAAGTAAAAAGTGGAAAATAAAACTATTTTACAAAAAAAACACTACACAGTGAAAAATAACCCTAATTTCGGAAGTCGGTGGCAAAAAATTCTCGACTTCCGAAATTAAACTTATTTTTCACTTTTTAGTGTTTTTTTGGGAAGTCGGTTGTTTTTTTTTTTTTTTTGGAAAAAAGTTTTTTATAATTAGTAGTTTATTTCCCAGAAGAGGGAAACAAATCTGTAAAAAAATCTATTTACAACTTCGCTATTGGTACAAAGCCGAATCCGATTCCCACTTTAGCAGATAAACTTTGTTTAAGCTAAAAGCATGTTTGCTTTAAGCTTAAACAAAGTTACAATAAGCTGCAGAAATAAACTCTTCTACAAAACTCTCCACCT
This sequence comes from Fissipunctia ypsillon, assembly GCA_947568875.1. Taxonomy (NCBI): domain Eukaryota; kingdom Metazoa; phylum Arthropoda; class Insecta; order Lepidoptera; family Noctuidae; genus Fissipunctia; species Fissipunctia ypsillon. The sequence goes on from OX387654.1 coordinate 8,685,087, forward strand.
ACACTCATCTACCTAGCCATTTTCCAACTAACTCACGACTTCCAGTCAGAATATAATTAGATATACGTAAATATAATAAATATACTGAGCAATATTTTTCACAGGGTGTTTTACCCATGAATATGAAAAACTTTCATTATGGGACCAACTCTGGAATCACGAAAAAAAATATCTGCTGTTTCATACAAAAGTTCAATAGGTACCTACTTGACCAAAATGTATGAAACAGCTTTTTTTTTCGTGATTTCAGAGTTGATCCGTATTCATGGGTAGAACACCCTGTGAAAATTTGGGTAGTGATAAAAAATGGTCCTGTATATAGTAAATATATTATAAAATATAAGTATAGTATTTGAATTTAGAAATACCGACTGCCATCTGACCTACTCTCACCCCTGTCCTAACTCGGAAACTCAACCTCAACCTCAATTCAACTCAATGACAGCATTTCCTATCATCTTTTAATATCGCATATCGTACAGTCAGCCGCATTTCAGTTCACTTGAACTAAGAAAATCGCACTTATAGCTATGACAGAAAGACGCTGTCAGTGTCAAATTGTTACCACAAACGTGCTGAATGTAGGTACAATCTGCTTCAAAATGATGACATCAACAAGAATTGATTTAATTGTCTAAAATCTTTGTTTAACAATATTGTATCAATGTATAGGCACAAAACATATTACAGACACATTGGGTAGTTAATTGTAGCTACACATTGTTACAATATACGGAATACAAATTGCAGACAGTCAAATGAACTCTTGTCGATATATTATAGGTACATATTTTTGAGGCTGACAATACAATCGCGGCCAAAGCCACCGCTAGTTTAATATTAAATGATTAGGTACTGAGCTGGCTGGTTTCGCCATAAAAAGTACGACACTTACTATCAGAGCACTAATAAAAGAGAACAGTAAGAACAAAGTACAATTGTACTGACTGCGACATTGTTATAGTTTGTTTACTGAATTATCGCGGTTATGGTTCGCGTGGTAAGCAGGGATAGTAAGGGATTTTTTAAGTTGTTGTTTTGGTATTTGAAAGATACCTAAGTTTGCTGTATAAGTCAAAAACTTCGTTTATTAAGAGGCCTATTACATTTCGACAGTGATTTTTGTGTTAAATGGCCAACTTTGGCGTTCTTATTCTGAGAAACTGTATGTCTTCAACAAATTTGACTTATTGAATGGCGGAGAATTGTTATTAGAATAGTTTATAGCGGCTTCGCTTTTCATTATTTCTTATCTATTTCTAGAAAGCCCAAATTCCGAAGCAAGTTTTTCATAAAAATGAGTGACGGCATTTTTGCGAGTTCATGGATTAAACTACTTTCATACGCAAATTAACTGAAAAATATACAACAATATTTTGATGTATGGGATAATCTATAAAAAAAATTCCAATCAAAATCAGAAAACTACTAAAACGCTCAGAATTAACTGTACATTTCTCCTACTACATTAATATTCTTATGTAAAATTTATACCAGAATAAACGGTATATATATAAATTTATATATGAAATTAAAATTTTAAACGTTAAACAAAAAAAAAAAATTAAGATTCAAAATAAACGTGATTACATCTGCCAAATTGCTACTTATTGCGATACGAATCTGTCAGAACGCAATTTTGTGATAGCATCTTCTTTTACAGAATCGCCAATAATATGCTGGTGCACCATCAGTTAGAACTGTAAGGAGAAAATATCAGTGCTTTACCCAAAATTTCTAATTACCTTACCGCAAAACGTGATTTCTACCATAGACAAGATCCGTTTGTGGACTACCCGCGGAAAAAACCACAATGTTCGATTGCTTAATAGCCAGGTTCTCAAGAAACAAGCAGCTATTACATTTTCCTCTTTTAATCAATAACTGCATTAAAAAAATTACTAAAATAACACTTAAAGTGTCCAGTTTCATCCGTAATTAGTACTTCCTCGTAATAATCGTTGTCTGTCGGCAGCCCATGCAATGTTGCTCTCTAATGAAAATGTTCTAAGTGCTTGTGTTTAATGTTTATTTTCTTCCATTTTGTTTTTTACCTCCCCCAGTCTTATAGTCTCTTTAAAAGCGAACGACATTTAAGGGTAAGAAGTCAGGACTTGATTTCTTTTGAATTGTCCGGTTGAGTTGCAAAGGTCGTGCTAAATATGCGGGTTTTATTTTAATTTTATTACTTCCGTTCTAAATAAATAATTTCCAAGATAATATTTACATAATTTAAAACAGTCTTAAAATAATAATATGTACAAGTATAGAAAAAAGGAAGGAAAAGGAATCAAAGGCCATCAAAAAATTCGTCCGCATCACTGTCAACAGGAAAAGTGCCCAAAAGGCTGGCAGCATTGCCACGTTGTATGGCAATGCTGATTCTTTGGCCAAAAAATAGGCCAGCCCTCTGTTTACGTAATGAGTCGACCAACCACTTGGCGATGTCTCGATAAACTTAATTTTATTTAATTTTTAGTTTTGCTACTCCTTATTCGTGATGAAATACTACTGTTTTGCTTCGATTTATGATTAGAGAGAGAATATGATGGGATGTTCTAGAATATTTTGAAGGCAAACTTGAACATTGTTGCTCAAGTGCTCATTCACTAGATAACTTCGACTTCTTCTTATTGCTCTTTCTTTTCTGTTTTATAACTGCCATCGTTTAAGTAACGATACACATTACACATACACATGCAAAGAGACAAGGTAAAAACCAAGATAATATTTGAAAAACAAAAACCAAATAGAACCCACAGTAGATAAGCAAGTCCCTAAAAATGTTGACCCTCAGTTCAAAGAACAAAATCAAACACATTTTATACATCAATACAATTGTAACAAATAACGTGCTAACTCTCAAGGACCTCTAGATTTGTTTTTATAGGAACGCTTTGACGAATGCCAGAGTCAGCCAACCGGAACAAAAGTTAGATCTGTTTATTATGACACAAAGAGATTCAAACTCTCTCTTAATGTAATTGAGACAGTTAAATGAACTTCAGTATTATGGTCTTCTTCATGTATGGAGTTGTTAGTGTATTTCTCTTGTTTGTTATTGATAAATGCAGTTGTAACGTTTATGTTGTATTTTCAATGAGTTTTATTATCTTCTTTGTCGTTCTCAAGAGCTTTTGAATCGCATTCTGTGTTGGCTTTATCTAATTATTGATTGTTCCTTCTTCTGTAAGGGCATTTTTAGATCTTGACCGAGATCATTTTTGTATTTCATCGGTCCTCGATTTTATTTAGGGTGACTTTCGCTAGACCAAGTAAATATTATAATCAAAACCAACTTTTTCTTTGCAGCCGCATCAAAAGACTTCAAGATCTGCTTACCCCGGGAGGGCTACATCAAAACCCATACGAGTGACGTTAAAAGGTTTCTCGCTTCCGCCATACCTACGTCATAGTGTCAATTTGGTGGAGGACGCGAAAGCGGTGACGTTTTTTCAGATTGACAGCTATACCCGAATCTAAATCTTGCCCACCGATGCCTTGATATATGAGTTGATATGACAAATCAGACAGTTTATGACACAGAGAATAAAGGTAAGCTTCTGGGAAATTTAATAGACTATTGTTGTTTTATTTATATATTTTCCCTTGTTTGGGTTGGGGACTTACATTTTGTGGATTTGAATATGTACTTTGTCCCTTTGAAAGTTCAAATCTCTTTCGGATCATCAGCAAGGTCAGGCCTTTTGAATAGACCAGTTTCAAAAACAATAACACATTCCACGTTCCTGTCTAGTTCCTTGATACCTTCCCTCATTCCCCCGTCAACAGTTACGAGAATTGATAGACTCTCCATGCGGAGACCGCACGTCTCAATCAAATTATTATTACATCTGGATCATTGTTGGGATTTTCCTTAATAATCAAAGATGTATTGCGTCAACAGTAAATCAAACCATCAAAATGTATTACGCCAAGAATTTGGTTACACGGGCACCTCAGTAAATTGTAAGGATCCTTATTGACATGCATTACGGTGCGCTCCTGCCCTATCGACATTCAGCGCGACACGCCGCTTCCACGCCAAATATTTATAGCCTACAGCAATTAGATTTTTACAGCTTTCAACTTAGTAAAACGAACTTTTCACAAAGATACATTATCTAATTCCATCGCCGCGGATAACAGTTAAGTAGGTTTTATTACTTGGACGCTGATGAAAGTACGCCTTTATTGATTTTAAGGACGGCATTTGAAAGTATTTAAAGCTTCGTGCTGGGTCATAAAAAGTTTTAGGTTCGGTAGTTATTAGACGTAATTTTTTGAAGGCGAGACTGAGGAAATTGTGTACGTTGAACGCCAAAGTATTAAATAACCGAACAGATATTTCCCTGTAATGAATATTTTGCTACTTTGAGGGTTCTTATTGAAATTTTCAACGAGGATCAAGTAAACGATGATAAGGATTTAGCTGTAGGTAATGGAAGAGATAAAGTACCCGAGGCATCTATGGAGGACTCAAATCATCGCATAAACCGAAAGATGAACGTACGTACGTCCCTAAGCCTCTGGATATATAAAGATGGGGTTACATTTGAATACAATTTTATTCTTAGAACTTACAAAGACCATAAAAACGTAAACACGCGCCGCATTCGATTCGAAATCATATTATGACTTTTCAGCATGTATGAATGCAACTCGGCTTCCTATTTCTCGTTCCTTTGCTATATTGAATCCTCCATGTAGTTTCTCCGTTTTCAATCTGGTACGTTCTGTTACGTAGCTTGATGTTACGAAACACAGCCAAGATGAGATGATATAAAACACATGTTGCTCGCAGTACGAGATCCCTCAACCATCCAATAATTCAAAAATGAGTTAAGCTCCACCATCATGGTATGTTTTATTGCAACTTATTTATTGGCAATTCCTTGATTTACGTTCTTTTGTATTATGACGAGACGTATGAAATGAAGATTCTTTACGTACTGCGAGAGAGTTTTGTGTTGTGCTTTATCTTTGGAAGGATTGGAGTTGAGCCATAATACAATTATTTTTTGTTAGTCGGTTCTCAACCTAGTATGTATACTCTTTCTATCTTCATTTCTACTGTCTTAGTCCTTAGGCACAATGGTGTCAGTACTGTCTTCTGTTATTTTTTTTTTTAAATCCATCATTAAAAGTCACAATATCATCACATCACAAGTCACCATCATCCACCAAAATCTTTCTCAAAGTTTTTGATTTCGTAATAACTATCTTCATAGACCTTATCAAAAATCCTCTAGAAACTTCAAAGCCATTATGACAAGAATTTAGCGAGTCTGCTCTCGTAGTGGTCTCGTCGCGGGTAATTCCATTAATCTCTAACATTAGCATCGAGGGCAGGTCGCCATTTGATCTGACACGAAACCAAGCTTATATACTTAGAATACTTCATATTAATGCCGCTAATGAAATATATTTTCTCTGCGGTATCACTGAGGATAACGGCGAATATTATAAGGATCTTTTGTGGTTTATATTATTACCCTTATAAAGCAAATGTTATTTGATGTCTCTAATCGACTATAGACATGTGACTAAAGGGTTCAAAGGGACAGTACAGTATGCGGTGACCTTTTAGATACCTCCTTGAGATAATATTATTGGTAAGGGAAGTGGAAGAACATTAATTCTTTACACATTCCACAAAGTAGAATCTACGTGTTACTCGAAATTACTGTGATTGTATGTCCCTCTGATTATTACTGTCATTGCGTACTTTATCTAGGTATATCTACTATATTATTGCCTTTTAATAGCATAGCAGCAATATACATATGTAGGAAGGATTATTATTATTGCTCAAAGAAGGGTAGTCTCAGTAGAATTTTATTTTAGTTCGAATAAACAGAGACAATTGATACCCACAGTTAGACAAAGTTGCCCCTCCCCCTTTTCCGCTTTGTCTGCATTTTGTAAGAGCTAAGCTTTAGTATTTAGTATCAACGTTTTGTAGATATTTTGTTTCCTTGCAGAAATCCTCATGTATTCTAATGTTCCACATTCACACGATTGATTCTTGCACTATACGATACTGTGTACTTCCTCAGCCGATCGTGAATCTCCCTTATAGTCACGACACCTCCATTTATACCCAAATTCAGGCAAACCCACCCGAACACCCGAATAATCCACCGAGGGCCGTTCTACTCTCTCGTTTGTTGAAACGCCAAATCGCAGCGCATTATTCTAATTCGCTTTCAGGATAGCTTTCGAAGGAGCTATTTATTTGCGTCGTAAGCTCAATCCACGCCCGATTTCTAGCCACGCACTTTGAATTACGCGTATTTAAAACAATATTCCTGTAAACGGGTCCTTAAAAAGTAACCAAAAGTAAAATTTGTTACAAAAAAACAGTTTTATACGCCGTATTGATAAACGACTCAAGTTAGTTGCAAATGAAATCGCGTCTACATCCCAGGTCTCAACACCAATAGCACTTATAATAAATTACAGGAATGAAAGGAAATAAGTTTTCTTATATATCATGATATAATGTCGGAGCACATGTGGCAATCTTTATTCCACAGAAGTGCCGCAGAAGTGAAAGATATTTCAGATATAAAAACACGTGCCCGATGCTAATAAAGTTGGGCAATATCGAAAAGGTATTTTGTATGAACGGTTTCCCAGGGAGGCCAGAAAAAAGGGACATAAAACGAGAAGAAACGAAAGTGGAAATATGGGCAAGTCATATTTTATTTACTGCATACAATCGAACCTTTATCACGGTTTGTATCGAGTTAGTGTTGGTTGTGGGTTCCTACGTTTAGGGGGATGGTCGGCCCGGGCGCTGTTGCGTTATCTGCCTGTTTATATTTTACAGCTGTCAATGGAACACATTCCTGCTATCTGGGGAAAAGTTTGGCGAGACATGCTCGACGTCGGATTGTGATGGCCGTGCTCTGTCACCGCGTGTCACACCATTGTGTTTTCATGGGCGTTACTTTTGTGTCTCAGGAATAAATTATAACTTTGTATAATGTTAGTCACTCGGAAGATTTTGGGGTATACCTACCGACCAAAGTACACGTCTGATTTAGGTATTTGTGACTTTATTCCAGGGAATGCAAACAGGCTACAGAGTTTGACTTTAAAATCGTCTAGCACGGTGTTCTCATAACGATTCATCTACTAAAACAATGCAGCGTACTACATTTGAAACAAAGGTATAAAACAGATTTATAAATGTAAAATGCACTATCCTGAAAGCAATTTAAAATTCGCTTTTCAAATCAGCAATAACAAATTCTTACGTATACGTTGAATTGTTCTGGAAATGGTAAGCTTATTTCAACATCGCTCATATTATATCACTGAATGCTTACACTCACTCGCTTTTATTTGATGCTTGCATAACATACCAATTTAGGCAGTCTCAGCTGAACGAAATTGCACATCCTATTGTACCAAACGTGGAACAGAATAAAATTAGAGCGCACCGAAAACATGTTTGCATTGGAAATATTACTCCATCAGCCCTAACCGGCCGCTCACAACGGAGACAATATTCTGTCGGCCTCTCCACGTCTTTTTCATATTTGCAACACTAAAACAAACGCCGAATGCATAAAATTTACGTGAGCGAGCGCAGCGGCGACGCACGGGTTAAAAATAAACCAGAGAACACGTCGAGCGGAACAAGTAAATAAACCTCTCGCAGGCCCAACTAAAGACAGCCTAGTGTTCTGTCGGTGAGGCTCAATAATTGGATTCGAAGGAAAGGAATTTTAGCGAAAAAAATGTTCGACAATTTGTCAGTCAGCTAGGTGGAGGAGGGGGGGGGGGGTCTGGGCGACATGATCGTGCTTCATCATCGTTTTTTCGTCGAAGTGCCTGCCCCTGCCCTGTGAACCGCCCCACTAGGGAATTCTTATTACTTTGGATACATTCCGCGTATACTAAAATCAACTTTCCTTAAAAGAACTTTAATTCTCTCAGTTTTGAATAGCGGAAATCGAGTATCTTTATTACTTTGCGCACGGTTGCTTTTGTTTTTTTTTTATGATAATATCTAAAATGCCACGTTACGACATAATACTGGCAGTGAGGAGTGTGTTGTTATTACTCAACTTAACGAAAAGATTTAAAGGACACACATTATTTAAGTGTGATAAAAACACATCTAAGTATTGTATTATATTATACAACCTACTCAAGGAATTACGACCAGTTATTGGAGTTTACTCCTTAAGGATCGATTTTCATATAAGGCCCCCGGTTTGGAAATTTTATGAGGAGTGAAATTAATATAAGTGTTACGTTTTTCTGCGCAACATACCTTGCGCAACTTTCACGCAGTAAATTCCAGTCGTGCGTCGGAGCTGACGCACGCACACATTTTTTTTCACTTTCATATCAATAATAATACTCATTGCCAAAGACAATATAAAATGTACATTACTAGAATTTGTACGTACCTATTTAAAAAAGTACGAATGCAAATTCAATTTCAATTCGATTAAGCTAGACTGAGAAAGTATCTGTAGTAATCTCATCTACATTACAGCAGTTTGCATAATTGTAGACAAACAGAACTATCTTACGTAAACGCAAGCATATAAAACGTTGAAATAAATATGATGATAACTCATGCATTGATAGCGAAAAGCTTTGCAGTTTAACCGATGCGAGGCGCACTGGCGCGCCGAACACCGCGCGTGAAAAATACCTTTTCATCTTGGGAATTCGTGCAGAGATGCCAAACTCTTATATTTATAAGGTGAAACGAGAAATAAACAAACCGAATGGATAGAAAAAAGGAGAGTACGGTGTCTCGCTCGCTAAGGCTGTAGATCTCGCTGATTGTGAGAAACGCCGTGCCGCACCTTGAATTATTTGACACTTTGAATTGTCACCTACAGCCCGTTCCTGTTGTTATTTTTCGTCGTTCCCTCCCCACGTCACCGGATAATGCGTAAATGATGAAACAAACAGAAACTTGTTAACAATACACCAGTTACTTTAGTTTGCGTACGGAATGTTAACATTAACAATATAATTCAAACTTTGTTCCGGATGAACCCGGCGCGAAGATACTTGAGTAAACATTGTTCGTGTCGAGCCCCGGCCGTTTTAAATTTAACTGTTGAAAATAACCATAGCTCGGTAGTGAAACATGTGAACCTGGATTATTTATTAGAAAATTACGATTAGTTCGTGTGTTAAACTTATTTCCGCGTAACTGAGCTTTTTGAGAAATTAAATTTCGCCTTGTGACCAGAAAAAATCGTGCTGTCTAGTAGAATTCTATGTTATTTTATGTATAAAACAGAAGTGCCGTGACCAAGATGCGTATCAAAGGATCTCATCCGAGTGAAATATTACCTTTCACGTGCAATTTCTTCCGGGAAGTGTCAGCGCGTCTAGTCCAATCAACATGGCCGTGCGCCTAATTATGTTTACCATGTCCCGCTGCCTCTGTGCGCGATGTGGATTCATTCCATCCCCTCTAAATGTTTATAGGAACTGATTATGTCGCAGTACGCACTGTGTCACATTTAGGCCAATTCCACGGCATTTACATAACGCGCGCCTATTTGAGTGGAATATGTATGAACATGAAGACAAATAAACAAAATACAGGGATTTATTAACGCAACTGAATTTGGCATAGGTTTGGAATTAGTTTTGATTTAATTTAGATTAATTTTTCTTCTGTGAATATAAATGCCACAATATGATCTCCATCGCAAAACTGATCTTTTCGTAGCATTTTTCCTCAAACCCGTCATAAAATAAATGAATTAGCATACCTAATTGTCCCTCGGAACGGGAATGAAAAAACAAAGAGCCCCTCCGCAGAATCCGGACGGATTTCTACGAGGCAATCAAAATTTAGGAATAATTTAACAGCTTGATCCACATGCAAAGCCGGTTTTTATAGGAAAAGTTGATGTGAGAACAAAGAATTATATGCGGCGAAGACAAGGGGATTGCCAAATTAAAATACTTTAATTAACGTCAGTTGGGAAGATATAAGAGGCGTAATTGAGCCAAATCAGCTTTGACTTAAGTTTGATCCGCTTTGAGTGAGTTTTCACATACGCGAGAAGCGAGCATTTTCGATTCTGAACAAGCTTTGAATAAGACGACCAGCGTCTGACGCGAGTTCATTCGAATGCTTTCACTGATTTTCTTATTTTAAACAAAACCTTATTATTATGTCGAGATAAGTGAAACGTACCAAGTCCGATAGAATATTCGAAGTAATGTACGTAACGTATTCATGTATTGTATTGTGTACAGAGTAATGCTAATTGTACACACAGTACCTTTATTAAATATTAATTTCACATGAATGCATGAAACGTTATTGTATGTTAGATATACATTTGAATACATTAATAGCCATTGATATATGATGACTGCGCTTATACCTAAACCAGAGTTTATGAAGCTGTAATAAAATTTCGTAGCAACAAAACTCGTAGCGAATCTCGTAGGCTGTAGCACAATGGCGTAGCATTGAGACCAAAAGGAAACCCCTCTGGCCTTTAGGCTAAGTCTACATGCTTTGGAAAGCCGAGCTTACTTCCAGTGTTCTAAAGCGAGCCTCGTTTAAACACCGAAGGTAGTCGAGCAAAACGTTCCATAGAAGAGCCTAGGTCTACAAGTGTATACCTGAATACCTGTGAGTGTACCTGAATTTCTAACTTATCCTATAGCACATTACCACAAGTTCCGCCACCGATAGTACAAGTTAAATTGCTACATATGGCATACACGGCAATCTCCTACAAGACTTGGTTTGTTATATAACTCAAGTAATTCCCTACGAATGGCGACTGAGTTATACAGATTGCGTATCTCCCATAATCATAATAATTATTGTTAGTACGCTCAGGATATTAATATTAATTTCGCGTGAACGCATGACACTAACTCAAAATTAGATACGACTGTAGTTCGTTATTGCTGTGTGGGATTGTGGCATTGATTTAATTTGGAGGTCTGTTGCTTGATGTAGTTATAGAAAACAGATTATGAAAATATGACGAAAATTGTCGGCCTACGTGAATCAATTTTACAACCCACACATTTACTATCTGAATTTAAGACTTTTGGCTTGGTAGCTTTTATGTAAATATCAACCATTTATATTTTTTTTCTGGTAGAAAATGCATCAGGCATTAAGTCCGCCTTTGTACGATATTCTTTTTTACTTGTGCATAAAGTTAAAGTGTAAATATATAAATATTATTTTATAAATAACGATATTCTATTATTTTCCGATTTCCAGACAGACGCAGTCTTGGGCATAGCTAGTTATAGGATAATTAATCTAACGTTTAATATTCAACTTATTTACCTTTTGGAAGTGACCTAGTTTCTTGCAAAATTTACCTGGATTTATGTATGTTATATTTTTAATATAATATATTACATAACTACACGCCTGTATTCTCCGAAAGGTTGGGCAGAAGTGTACCTATAGTACACCCATGTAATAGGGGGCGAGCCTATTGCCATCGACCGGGCACATTACTGGACTCCGGGCTGCTACTGAGAAATTCCAGATGGAAAAATCCAGTAACACTTTGCCCAACCCGGGAATCGAACCCAGGACCTCATGCTCAGCAGTAGCGCTTGCGACCCCTAGACCAACGAGGCAGTCAGTATAATATAAATTATACGAGTATAAATTATAAATGCGTCCACTATAAACTATCTGCAATATCACTTCACCTCACATTATAGAATCGATTATAGGCCTCATTAAGTAGCACAATTTGTATCGTTTTATACTAAACCGCAAACGTACGATATTGTTGATTAAACGGAATATCTAAAAGCGATATAAACTGATCGATTTTAAAATTCTATCATAGATATTATTGTACCTGAAGAGACCACCCACAACTGACAATAATGGCGAATTAGTCTATCAGTAGCAGAATCTTTCTGTCTGCCATGTTCAGACTGACTATTTTACGGGTTTCGTAAATACCTTTCACTTACTAAGAAACAATTATTTAAGTCACTACTTAATAAGTTACCCACTAAAGTTCTTTTACACTTTAAACCAAAAAAAATAGCACACCTTTCCAATTAAAATCGAACACGTACACTAAACGAGAATTAATAACATCAGCAGGTACTGTACGTAGAATCGTTTCCCGTCGGGCCAGTAACTTCGCGTTTATTTTTATATTGCAAATGATCGGCTTATATCGGCCCATCAACTCGGACATTGTAACAGGATCAAGCAGTTGACGCGTGAATTGTATTTATAGCATTTCAATTGAGTTTATAAATTTATATTCCGTGTAGCAATGTAAAAACATTTCCTGCAGTCAAAAAGTATGGTGGCGATGCGATTTTTGTATAAACTTGCTAGATTGGTGTTTTGTATGAATCTGCTTTTTCGCTAAATAAAATTCAGTTTTATTTATGGAAGTGTGCTCTGAATGTGTGCTGTTTAGATTAATTTAACACTTCACATGAGCGGCAATGCACGCAGGTCATGAACCACACTTGTCAAGCAAATTGACGAACACATTATCTTAAAACACAAAAAGAAACAGCTCAATAAAATAAAACCTCAATGATCTAATAAAATAATGAGTCGTAAGTTCTCAACGAAACATCGAAAGGGACTATCGATTGGAGGTTTTTCATTATTTTTTTTCGGATTTGCCCCTCTTACGAGTAGAGAGTGCGACGTTGCCTGCGGCATCGACAATTACGAGTACAGCACTAGACGGCTAATACAAATCGCTTGCCCGGGGGTGCGTTTATCCGGAGTAGGGTAACCATCTTAGGAAAGCCGGGCTTTTTGAAGAAAATTGTGGTATATGTGGTTTTAAATGCTTTGCCCTTTTTCCGTGCAAGGGTGTGTAATTGTGTTTGGATGTTAACGAACAAGAAAAGACAAGGAACGAAGGAAGAAAAAGAGAAAGGTTTGAATTATAAGCCAACATAAATTGAGGGGAATAAGATTTACATGGAGCATGGTTCGGCACAATGGAATGGTTTTATGTGCATAAGCTATCTTATAAACCATTCCATTGTGAGCAGTGGTGGCCCAGTGGTCATATGTTCAAACCCAGACAGGCGCTTTACTTTGTGTACATTATTTCATCACCACTGCTCTCAAAACGGTGAAGCAAAACATCGTGAGGAAACCAGCATGTCCTAGAACTAAAAATTCGAAGACATGTGACATCTACCAACCCGCACTGGGCCCGCGTGGTGGATTACGGCCCACTCACAGAGAGGAAGCCTGTGTCCCAGCAGTAGGAACATTATAGGCTGATTATGCTAAGCTAGCTTTTCAAGAAAAAATGCTCTTAAATTAATATCATATGCACATAGTAGGTCAAAACCGGATGTTAATACCTACTTTGATAAATCTAGAATTTCCTGACAAATGGTAACCCTAATCCGAACTTCACCCCATAACTCACGCGGAGAAAATTATTTCATCATAGAAAAATACACCTAACTGTCTTCATAAGAGAACACAATTTCGTTTCCATTTACTTTACAATTGCGTCGTATCGTCAGGACAGTGTTGAATGATATTGTTTTTAAATTCCTAAGGATGTATTATTTTACGAAGTAGTACTTTCTAGTCTAGACGCTCGAATGTTAGTTTCTTGAAAGTATATTTTTAAGTTTTGTATAAGTGATCTGGTATCATTTATTCTGATTTCTGATAAAATATCAAAAGACTTCTCATTTTGTAAACATATTTTTTATCTTCCTATTAAGTTTTATTTTTATAAGTTACTTATTAAGTTACCTATAGGTAACTTATAAAAAAAGCTGCTTCTTTTCTGGCCAAACAAAAACTAGAATCAATACTATTAAATTATTTATGATCCATATATAATATTTCTTACTAATAAAACTGTTGAAATCGATTCGCCCAAACAACACACCCCTCTTTTCTTCATATACCTAAATCTGAAGTCACTATTCACCCGTACGATACAAAAACTGTACAAATAAACGTTTAGAAACTCCTCGAGGAATAATTCCGTGGTTCAATAAAGGAGAGTGGGGGTAATTAGTTCCCTATTAGAATAATATATTGGTACTGAAGGGGCCTTTTGTTCCGATGCAAACAAAAAGAAAAACCTCTCAATACTGAGTCAGAAAGTGTTCGTAATTTTGTACAAACCTCATGTTTTTTGCTTTGGAGTTTTAAGTTTCGATACGTATTACTTATCTTGGTTTGTTTTTACTTTGGACTAAAAAACCTTGTACATTCTGTCTCGTATTTTTCATTCAGAATCACACATTTATTTGACATCAAATCACAAGACAGGCGCATTTATAAAGAGTTTTTAATGTCACATTTATGTAAGTGCTTTCATTTACAAAAATGTGACATTACGTTGAATCCTCTGGTTCAACGTATTATTTTTAGAATTTTTCAGAGTTTGTCAATAATATTTCTCCCTCTACCTTTTGTATTGTTTGAATGTCAGTTATAAAAATATGCACGTTTTATTTCAGGCAAATGAATATAATTTAATAGTGACACACGATTGAAAGTTATTAACTATGTTCACGTTTTCCCTCTAATATTGAGTCAAGGGAGGATACCCTCCGGCTATAGATTGGCAATCTGTCAGTGTAACTCTCTATCACTCAGACTCCGATCAATCTTCAGTGTAATTCCAATCGCTAGATAATTCTGTACGTTGTAAACAATTGAGATGTCAGGATTAAGGAGTTCGGATATATTTTATTATCGTTAAATAGGTGTACAAAAAGCATATTTCATTAAAATACAACTATATTTTAATGAAATATGCTTTTTGTACACCAATACTTAAATCATTACAATTCAGTTAATTTTATAGGCACATTAGCGGTCTTAATGCTGATATAAATTTCTATTCAATCAATAACAAAATATTTAAATAGGGGTGGTTCATGGTTTGCTTAAAGTTAAGTACCTTCGTAGCAATACAGTGTGCTACATTAATAAAAGGCCGTAGTTTTAAAAATATTTCTCGAAACATAATACTTTTGTAAAAATAGCGTGAGCAATAAATTGAAATCGTGTAATTATTATGACGTAATTGAATCCGTCTAGCGTTTAAAACTAACTAGTGCCCTTTGAAGTAGTTTTAATAGCAATTGTAAGGCCTCAATTAGGTTGCCATTACCGTAATACACGACCATTGTACAAGTATTGAAAAAAACTTTTCTTTTTTGTTCCATTTAATTGATGTGAAAGGAACTATGTAAGTCGCAACCGTGACTTGCTTTGACAAGCATTTAGTGAAAGTACCTACCCTAAATGTATAAGAACTTCTACTTTATTTCAATAATGTTTAGGTAAGTAACTTAAAAAAACGTGGCCATTGCCTGGGAGGATTTTTTCAGCGATGTGCCAAAATATTACAAGAATTAAAAGAGTGAACGTGAGCGGGCGTGATGTTCTGTGTGTTAATGTTAGACAGCTAATGATTGAAACGCAATGCAAAATTGATATCAATTTTACATGTCGCAGCGCGAGAGTCGCCGGTGGTCTGCGCTAGCAGCCTTCGATCAACCGTCAGCGCATAACCAAATTAGAGCAATTTAAGTCAGGAAATTGGAAATGCTATCGGGCGCTCGATGCGCTTGCAACAGGAACGCCACTACCGCACTGGCATTTCAGACATCTACCGTTTCGGCGGCCACGGCTAATGTCGAAACAATGCACGAATCTGGACAGACAGATCCGAGCGGCTCCGAAGATAAACGACAACCGTGGAGCGTTGTAACAACTGATTGATATACGGCCTCCGATGATATCGTAGGTAACTATCGTGTACCGAATTCCTGACCCGCTTCAGTTACAGCTAGAGTACTGTTGACATTAAACGATGTTTAGATAGTGAGCGAGCGTTAAAGTTGACAACCTATCGCTTTTCGACTGTTTACTTTGGTCAAATACACTCGATACATGTCCTGCATTTTGCAATAACTACGGGGTTTATGTCCTACGATAACACTTTCTGTAAATAAAAATAAGTCTTACATCCGTGTTATAAGTACTCTTTTCAAGTGTGCAGCGAGTCCACTCACAATGTTTTGTCGTAGCTGACTCACTTTCCTTTTCTCGTTCAAATATTTATTATCATAAGAGAATTTCTCAGGGATACAATAATATTAAAATCGAATTATCAACCGAAGAAACTAAGTCGAATCAGAACTGTTAGAAAGCAGTTGCACAAAATCATTCGCCCGACCATATGCAGAGCAAGTCTGTTCGCAATTCCCGCCACCAGTCGCAGTCAAGACTCGAAGAGAACATGTCGATAGCCGATACAAAGTTAGGAGCGTATGTTGAGATAATAACAAGTAATCGTGCAAGTTTGATCGCAAGACTTGCGTACTAGTTATCGGCGGAGCGACGGTCAGACTTTGGTCTCGGTCGACGGCTAAAACAATAGCGAATCAAGCATGCAACGGAACTTCCTCGAAGACACCCTCTTGTGCGTGCGACGCTTAGCGAACGCGCTCACAACTTTATATTGGTTGGGAAACTTGAGCGGGTGAGCGTTGCCTCGAGCAGTCGATCCCTTCATTCACCAGCATAAGGCGTTGAATTAGGAAAGGAAAGTACTGCATTTTGATTAAATTTCTAATAGCCACATAGAAATCATGCTCACTTCCTCCTTCTAAATTATGATTACAGTATTTTAATCATTTCATATCGCCTTACTTAATATTATAACGTGGGGATAATTTGACGTGAATTCCCCCAAATATAACGAAACAATTATGTCGGCGGATGAAAATTTAAATGGTTATTTTTCTCGCGTTACCAAATCTAAAAATAATATTCACCAAGAAAAAGCATTTTTACTTAAACATTCCGGGCAAAATTGTTGGGAATAACGTTGTCCGCTTAACATTAAATATATATGATCGCTTTAGCGAGGCAGATAGACAGATAAATACGGCATACATTTTCATGAGAAGAGAAAAAAAAAAATAAGCAATTCGTGGTGAAATTGTGAGGAGCAAGTGTGCGTTTTCTGTCGACTGGGGGCAGAGATTGGCAGACAGGGGTTACAGGCGGGGAGGCAGAAGAGCCTAAGCGGCAGCCGGCTGGCGAGGGAAAGGCCACTCTCGCACCGGACGATGGAGTCAACATTGCGGGCGCAGTCCCTCCCAGATAACTCTTAATCGATGCTGGCTTCAGCGATTACACCGGTCGTTCGGCTAATTAATTTTTAAATCGGCATCGCGGACGCCAGCTTTGACTTTCAAGTGAATTCGACTACGATTTACATAATATAAGCGTTCTGTTTGCTTCCTATTTTGCCTCCCACGCTTGTTTTGAAGTGATGGGAAGACCTTGTATGAATCAGTGGCTTGTAGTTCTGTGGAATTCGTAAAAAATATTGACTAAAAGGGTTTATTAGCATTTAAGAAATGACCTGTCAATACGTCTCTTTAAGTCAAGTTACTACTAGGAAATGTAATTTCAGGAACTGTCTTGTCTTATAATCTTTATAGTTACAAAGTTTCTGTATTGTCTATGCTCACTTAGTATATTTCATTAAATATTTGGAAATTATTTGTCATTCTTTTTCATCGATCATTCAATTAACCGAACTGTATGATTAGCATTGGAAATCACTATTCCTTTTAGTTTTACTTCAAAATTAGACTTTTTGAAAAGGTTACATTTAATTACATGACATCTAAATCAGGTTTTACCTATTTACTTCATCCTAATATAGTTAAGCATAGATATTTATGTCAAATACGGTCAAATGGTGACGCAGATTGACGGAATGTGACGTTTAATGGTAAACGTCGTGTCACTTTTAACTTACATATCAGGTTCTAGTTAACTAAATACACGATTTGATATTAAATAAAATAAGCACTGATCTAGCTTTTTTAAAAAAAAGTTGGTAGGTGTCGTGGGACACTCGGTTGGAACGAAGTTCCAAACGAAGTTCTGTTATACAGAGCCATCTAGTATACGCTTTTAGAAGCTAAAAACTTATACTAGATGGCTCTGTATTAAGAAATCAAAAACAAAAACCTGACACTTGAAACTTGAGACCTTAAAACTTACTTTTTCGTGCATAACTCTTTTTCATTACGTAAACAGTCAACTCCTGCCGCAAGCTGAGTTAAAGAACCTCGTTCCAAAAGTATCTAGTGAGTAAAATCTCTGGAGAATTATATTTTAATACCACTAAGACATCTTAATATTCTAATTATCTTTTGCTATTCCCGACAAAAGTTCGTAATCTTTAACAACACACCGACAACTAAGCAGCTCCCCATATAACTTTAAAATATAATTTATCACTTAATACCTATTCGTATTCAGCAAGATAACTCAAGAACAACGTGAGCGCTTCATACACAACAAGATTTGGCAAATTACCTTCACGTTAAAACTGTTTCAGAAAATGTATGCCCGGAAGTAATTTCCCGTACGTGTTTGTTTTAGCTTAAGCGTTCTCGCGCCATAAAATTAACCCGCTGCAATCTGTTCTTTTTTTACTCGCCACATCTGTGTAGATTAAACTACCGAAGGCACGTTATCTCCATAACTCTTTACTTCTGTCCCGACAGTCCCACTTAAAAGTTCCCCAATGAAAGAATGCTCTCACGGAGAAATCTCACGAATGGATCGCCATTATGCATGCGATAGGCAAAGCTGTGTCGTGACGAACAAAATTTGCGAAGACCGTTCGGCCCATAAATCCGGCTGTTCCTTGAAAGGGAGCCGTCGAGCAGCTTTCATCAGAGAATTCGCCATTATTTGAAGGAAATCGTTACCGGGGTTGAACCTCGCCCACCCCCGCCCGACGGACTTTCATTTACAGCGTTGCGTGCATGCGTCTCGCGGCCTTTGCTTCAGGTGGGCGTAGTCATTGTGTTCGGTATTTAAGTGGCTCATTTGATATTCTAAGACAGTTTGCATTCGAAAAGCTCGCACGTAGAAGCCGGTTTCGGGATATCGGAGTCACGCAGTAGGTACACATCGGAACTGGCGCGTAGTGCGTACAGTACGCCGGCAGCAGTCACAACACTTCGTCGTGACTGCGATCGCACGTGATCGGGCGACTTCGTAAGATCCCGCTCGGCTCGCACGAGCCACACGCACGCGCTGTGTTTGCGCAATGTTTATCCACAAATACACTAATGAAGGCACCTACAAAAGCGACTAGATTGTTAATTAAACTTGCTCGAAATGTGATACCCTTACGAAATGACGCCGGCCCGGGAGCACAGTGCACGGCTTCAATGTTATTGAATTAATTTGTAATCAGAATTCTCGGTGTGCGTTCTTGAATGTAATAATGGTATTTCGTAATTTACTTCCTTAGATATGTATGTATAAACATTCAGTCCTTTTAAATGGTTAGCATTCAAGGCCATATTTGTAACGGAGCCTGAGCGGAAAACCTCTCTCGATCCAAAATAAGGCCAATATTACAAATAATAATGTAATCAATTGAACCATGTAAATATTCTACGATCTTGAAAAATACACAATTTCCGTAATGTAAAAGATCTTTTCAAAAGAACCTTGTACTTACATTGGATATCGTAACAAAGTTATTTCTGTTACCCACGTGTTCCAATTTGTTCTCATCAAAGTGAGATAGACCATCGCACGGGAGTCTTTAGATTTATTTGTCTCGTCAGTTTTTCTTCTCATCTTGTATTTAATTAGAATAATTGCGGTTTACAATATTTCGTAGTCACAAAAAGTAATTCCAAAGACCCCATCATTAGGCCGCCGACCAAAAGGAATATAAACCATTCCCTTAATCATTATTCTTAAAGACTCTTCATTAAATTCCTTTTATCTCTCCCGGGATATTTCCTTCGCTCGGCATCAATCACATTCACTTCGAAAAACTCGTTGGCTTTATTCTAAACTCTCATAATAGGTAATGAAGGTCTTGATCGTCGTGGCCGCTGCCGGCTGGCTTGCTCCGATTACTTTGAGAGCTGGCACAATGACTCCCCGGCTGTAGCCAATGTTGAATTCTGAAAAGTTCCTTAGTCCGCATCCATGCTAGATACGGGGCTAATTACGACGAAACTTTTGTAGATAGACACCTGCGCTGAGTCGCGGCCGCCAGACAAAGACCAAGTTATCGCAGACTAACAGGCACGCGCGCATCGCCACGCGAATATTAACTTTAAATAGTCACACAAAGATCCCTTTTCCTGTGACGCCATCCGAGAAACGAGGCGATAGATTGGTGCTAAGACGACGGTCTTATTCAATATCGACCTGAGACAATAACGGCACAATGAAATTGTTTCCCTGATTTAAATCTCTGCTTTGTTATTTAGTATCCATTAAAAAAACATTAATTTAGTTGAAAGCTTCAATTTCACATAATGGCGTTCGTTCGGAATAAAAACCAGTGTACATCGACAGTTTAATCGCTCGGAACTAAGCCGTTATATTATGAATTTCCATCAAAACAAGTAAAGCGGGCACATAATCACAATAACACAGTTTGCAAGTTTGACCGACGCGCAAAATTTGAGGGTAACGTGTTTAATTATTATGTGCATGGAATGATTTAGCTGTGGGTAAAATTAGTGTTGCCTAATAACAAATGAGACATGACAGTGCAAATTCAGTACACTTTTCCAAAAAGTTTGCTGTAAATTAAATTTGGCGAGCGAAGTTGTTTCAACTTTGCGCGCGCGTCGCGGCCGCGTTGCGTGGAATATGTCGGCTAAACGCTTCTATATACGTTCTGCTAATGGCCGCAGCACCGGACCGGAGCTCTGCCAGTACAGTCCCCAGTCGAAGTTAACGAGTAGATACAAGAGAATGCCAGTACTTACCGGTCCGAATTGTTCGAAGTAATTCTTTACGTCTTCAAGCGTTGTGGGTGCCGATAGCCCGCCTACGAAAATCTTCTTTGTCCTGGTGACCATCTGCAACAAATAAAGTCATTCAATACACATGAAATAAAACAATATGATAACGATGAATCAACACGTAAACAAACAACGCTTTTTTGCAAATGGCGAAAAGATTTTATCAACGAGTTTCAATTTTCAATGAATTCCGCTTTTTTGTAGTTATTTATTTTATATAGGACATCGGCTTATATGAATAGTAAGCACAAAAGGGAGTATTGGTATGTGTGTATTCTGCATAATTTGTTTGGTTAGGTCATAACGGAAAAACAATTGAAGGCAACGCACAGCGGGTGAGCGAAACGTTCAAATAATTACTGTTAATATATTATGCAATCCTCCCGCGAATGTTACTCAGGGATATTTCTGAAGAACGCATAATACATAATGGCTCTATGGGATAATAGCAACCACAGACCGACAATGTTGGACCGAGTTCAGACTTGTTCACTGAAATTTGTTTGCTTAGCATAATCTGGAAATAATTCCTTTGCAGAATCTCACAGATTTGCTTATGAGTACCGACTTATTAAACGCAGATCCAGCGCATAAAGCGGGATGGATACGATAGCTGAAATATGTAGCTAATTTATTTATTCAATGCATATTTTGATGATCAAATTGTAGACGTTTAAAGGGGGATTTCATTATAATGTCAATATCGTTGCACGGCTCGAACTCAAAGACAAGCTACCTGTTTTCTTCTTTAATATTTATGCTCGATAATAACGGAGGAAAAAATATACGCTGTGTCAAGTTAACAATGGTCGTCGAGATTTTTACGGTTTCCTACAGGTAACGAGGCTGGAAGCTGTGCTCGATACTATAATTATGAGCCACGACAAAGTTAGCAGATGTCACGTTAACATGAAAGGGACCGAGTCTCAGTAGGTACCTATTTACGTATCATATGACCGGTACAGTTAACGACAAAAGTCGAACAATTAACCCCCTGTGAGCTGTTGTGCTGGCGTTTTTCAAACTCGGCGGTAGCTCGTAGAAATGTGGACTCAATTTCCACGTATTGTTACAGTTTACTCATAGTCATATAACCTGATAGAATTATGTCAGGTGGTAAAGTTAAGCCTTCAGAATTAAAAGCTCTCGCTTGCAGGTAATATCGTAAGCAAAATTTTGTGTGACGGTAAACGTACTTTACATAGCTAAATAAATTGTCAGGGCTTGAAACTCAAGGATACAATCTCATATTATCTCAGTGAGTTTTAAATAAAATAATATTGCCATCGTAAAACAATACATACAATCCCTTAAACCTTTGAGGCACTAGAAACGAGAAATATTATTACGTCTCGGAAAGGAATCCCTATTACTATGAGTGGCGAAAGATAATAGCGCTGTGGAAATTGAATAAAACAAGATTCGGTAACATCTAATGTAACTAATGTAAGTGAGTAAGAGGGCCGGAGTTCTGGGACGATCCCAAACGAAATCACACTCAAATGTACGTAAATGATGAATAAGTGGCATGGCGGGGTGAGACGCGTCGGGGCGGGGGTGGTCTACGTGTCCAAGTGGCGCTCCCCGCACCCCGCACCCTTCCTTCTGCCTTTTCCCTGTAAATCTCAAGTGTGACAACGCTTCCCTACCTCCCCCCGTCATGTTGTCTCACTGAATCAACGCGTTTTTCTACTGTAAACATTTTTTTCATGCTACGTAGGAACAGCCTGAAGTAACTCTGCTAAAGTAAGAATATTTTCAGTTACAAGGATTTTTAAAACCTGTTGTACATATAACCAACGAAAGGCAATTCGTTATCGTGACATAATATTTTATGGTATTTAAAACAGTGAAATGCAACCTTTCTATCTTATTGATGCAAATCCCTCTTTTCAAAAATGTAAACAATTTTTTTTATTCACGTTCAAATAAAAAACAATTGAAATCGAAAATCGTTTTAATTCGAGCATATAAAAATAATATGAGTGTGTAAGGTAAACATTTGGCCGGCAGCCGCCAAAACAAACAGCATCTTCATTGGATGGTTCAATGCCCTCGGAGTAAGAGAAATAAACTTTTCAAAATGCAGTAACCAACACCGGTTTATGATTACGAGCATATCCGTACAGAAATAAATAAAATGTTACTACCACTGTGTTACTTGACATACTTACTTTATTAAATTCTGTGTTATTTAACAATCAAGGACATTGTTGCGTTTATATAAAACGACTCCATTCCATTTCAACTTTTGTGTTGTTAAAATAAAATATCCTAATCCTAACTATAATTCTAACTAATATTGTAAATGCGATAGTAACTTGGTTTGTTTGTTATGCTTTTGCGCTAAAACGGCTCAACGAATTTTGATGAAATTTGGCGCATGGATAGACCATGACCTGGGTTAGCACATAGGATACTTTTTATCCCAATATTCCTTCGGGGTCAAGACTTATGAAGGTGAAACCACGGGGCGCATATATACATATAATATAATATTATAAATGCGAACATAAGTTTATTTGTGTGTTACGCCTTCACGCAAAACGGCTGAACAGATTTGAATGAAATTTGGCTCATTGATATACCATGACTTGGGTTTAGGATATATGATACTTTTTATCCCGATAGAAGCACGGAATCGAGACTTATGCGGGTGAAAGTGCGGGGCGCAGCTAGTATTTCATAATTACAACATTCTTGCACTGAAATACGGATCTTATGTATATTCCTACATATTAATTTCTAAGAGAAATTCTTCGAAAATTGTTTCTAACAAAAATATTTTGATTAAACCCTGAGCACCGTAAGTCACTTTTATATCATTATTATCTTGCTATTGTTATTGCCGTAACCCTAATGAAACCAATACTTAAACGTATAGAATTTTAGGGGAATATTTTTCCGTTTTCAATATAAATGATATACTGCGAAGAGGCTATAAAAAAAAAGGTGCAAACGGATCATGATCATACTTTTTTTATTTATGTACACGACGGGCAGTCTAACTGATCGATAACCGCAATGCCCGGGCAATGTTCGTACTGATCATCCAACCCTTTTGACCGTAAAATACGCAATTTTATAGATTTATATTCAATACTAGCTGTGCCTCGCGACTTCGTTCGCGTGGAAGTCGTAATGTACACAATATACTAAAATAATAGCCACATTTTAATAAAAGTCTCTCGTCCTACAACCCGTCGCGTTGCATCGCCCGCGCGGGCATTTACTTCGTTTTATCTTAGTGTTCTTTCTGACTTTTTTATTTTTGCTCGGCTCCAAAGAGTCGGAGCGTGATGTTAAACAGCCTATAACTATCCCCAAGAATTGGGCTACCAAATACAAAAAGAATTTTTCAAATCCGACTAGCAATTTCATGTGTTTTAATGTTTGCGCGGACTCTAATTATTTTTCTAAAATAAAAAAAGTCTAAGTTACTCTCCGTAACATCAGCTATCTGCCGGTGAAAGTCCCGTCAAAATCGGTCCCGCCAGTTTCGGAGATTAGCCGGAACAAACAGACAGACCAACATTTTAAATATTGCTTATTTTCTTATGCATTTAGTAAAAAGTTGTTAGTTTGACATTACAAACAGATACTTCAATTCTATTTATTTATTTGTATAGAATAAGATGCGCGATATGGGGTTTTACTTATATACAAACGTATTTATATATCTACGTAAGTACGGATATAAGTAGACCAATATCCAAAATGATCGATCAAAATTGATATCAACCGGTAATACACAGAATTTTCATTACCATCATTATGGAATTTTGATTAAACTGATTAACAATAATTACGTTTTGAAGTTTGATTATTATAATCACCAAAATACTCGGGGAGCGATAAATAAAAATTTGATTAAGCGGCATTTATAAATGGGATTGTAAAGGGTGGTCCTATGGGAGTGACTGTCAGGCTTGCCGGCCGGCACGTCAGCCGAAACTGTTGGCAATTACCTTAAATGTGGACAACGCAGTTCACTCCATTGGGAAAATTATTATTCACCGCATATCCAATTTTTAGCTCGGGCCTCTAAATTGGTCGGCGTTGCCTTTGATTGCTCATATTAATTGTCGCGGTAGATAATTGCGTGCAACCCTAAAGTTATTATGCGTAACATTAATCATTCGGTTATTTTCATCATTTCATTTAATTGAAATAAATCTTTCTTTGCTGTCATAGAAAAAACACATCTCCATAATTGAATATTTTTATGAAACACATGCAAACATTTTTCAATAATCTTTATTACAAACTCATGAAAACAAATCGTTCCATTTAATGAACTGAAAATAAACGCAGCGAGCAATGAAAATATGATAAAGGTTTTGTAAAAACAGAATTAGTTTATTTTGAATTCAACTATAGCCACAGAGCGCGACTCAAAAATGTAGGAACGTGCATCGTCCGCCAAACAACATTAGCGTCGTGCTCGTTAGGACGCGGCGGTAAGGGGCTACGTCACAGTCATTTTGTTGTGAAAAATACAACAATTTAATTTAGACTAACTTGACCGCGGGCGGCAAACACCGAACGGTCGCAGCACGACAAAAAGCTACACACACCAATTACGTCCGACGGCAGCACGGCACCGTCCCTTTAGCGACGTGCCGGACTGCCGGCTTACGAGTTGCTCTAACTCAATTCATAATGTGCCACTACCGCGGAACACGCTGCGCACAAATTTTTACGTTCCCGCCCAACAACGCTCTCGCACCGCACCGAAATTGTCGCCACCGATATTTTCAGTAATAAACGCCATAAACTTTATCGGTCGAAAAATTAAAACGTCCGTACACGTGCATACATACATTTTTCAACCGTTTACACCGAAGGAAGTAAAATATAACAGTGTACAATGTTTTTATTCTGAACGTATTCCGTTTTGTAGTGCAACGTGACAGCGCCATGAAACTAAACGCATAAATGCATCCAACGTCAGCACTCGTACAATTCCTTCGAATAGTTATTTTTTATTGCTCTAAATCCACTCTGCGTCGCACACCTTTTTCGCTCTTTCTAAAAAAAAGTATTACAGCCAGCGAAATCCAGTTGAAAACATTTTCTTTCAAGAGTTGTGTGCAACATGAAAGAGTGAATATACCACTTATTGCGGCAGAGGCGGTTGGGACAATATTAATCAATTTTTACACAGAGAATTTGGGGGGATCGTCGCGCAGGCGAGGGCACAAAGGTCGGCCGCCCACCCGACGCTGACGTTGCATTTCATTTTTGTTGGGCCACAGCCTCTGCCCCGCTTGTCTGTTCTTTGTCTTCCTGAATAAATGCGTATTTTTGAAGCACCTATTTTTCATTATTATTATTACACCCACCGGATAGAATGTGACCTCTCCCATTCATTAAATTTTTTGTTCACTCCACCTTGTGCGTTTTTTGGCAAAACCTCTAGTGAAAGTATTTTGGTGGAAACGAAAATTGATTTTTGTGTCTAAACTGGCGTTCCATCGTGCGAATTCTTGTTACAAAAATCGAACTGCGCATGAACCCCTGCTATATACCGCATGCAAAGTTTATCTTATTCGTTGGGAACATTATAACTGTATCTAAATATGTATCGGTGGCGTTCGCTCGGCGCAGTGAGCATTTCGTATTATACATATAGAGGGGATGATCCCGTCTTCTCGTGTCGCACACCTTATCTACTTCACAGCTCATTAGGTCCCGCACGGGGCGCCTTCGAACAGATCTATGCCATTTGTAACAATACAGAGACCACACGGATGGCAAATGGTGATTCCAGGGCTTAGGGTGCCAGTCTCGTTAGTTCGGTGGGGAGGCGACACGACGTGAAATAAGTACGTACTCGGTTGTGGCGTGTGACGTCAAGCGACGCAAGACACTAACCGCGTACGTTCTAAATGGGACACATTAACGAAACGTTATTGCTTTTCGGCTTCACCGACACTTGCACAGTATTAATCTCTATCTCGTACTGATGCTTGCTGTCTGTCGCTCTCCAGACTAGTTAATTCCGACGGTAACAAGTCGCCGCCGCATCCACCCAGTGTTATAGTGAAATTGAAATGATTCGCGTTGCTATTCAATTAACACCTGCATGAGCACCGGCTAGCATTGCAAATAAAAATCTAACTATTTACTGGAAATGGAATTAAATAAACGAAACAACCGGTATAACATTGGAATTTAATCAGTCATAATAATTGAATTTAGCGAAGTATATGTGGGTACGTTTCCATTCAATATCCGATAAAGCAAACACAAACAAGTAAATAAGCAAAAAACGAATACATGTAAATGAACAAACTTCTTAGAATTACGTCGTGAGCTGAATAAATAACGCCTGATCGATGCGTTGATAAGTCCATGAAAAATTTAAAGAGGATCTGCACAATGGTGGAAAGGAACGGATGGAGTAGGTATTAAGAGGCCTGGGATATCGCTTCTTTCAGTTTTTTACGTCCTATTACTCGTACGCAGCCCTCGGCGCGCGGACAAAGGACCACTTCATTCTATACCGTTAAATATATCTACGTAGTGGGCGTCCCTAGACTTTAATGCTGTTTGATTGTTTATGTCATTTTCCCGTTTCTGTCGATAAAACCCTGAACAGTACTATTCAAATAACTGTTATAGCCATCACAAAATCGACTGCACCGACGTTATACTTCAGAAATGCTCGCACGACAGTTCTGGAAACAATAGTAGCATTTAGGAGCCTAAAAAGTGAACCGGCTCAGTGCACTTGTCATCGAAAGCCAGTCGGAACACATCAGAACGGCACATATTATGTAAGGGTGGCTGGTGTAGAGTGTGTGAGTACTTTCTTTTATGTAGCAGCACCCGCGAGTGGATGAAAGCGAGACGTCGCGACGCCCACGCCTTGCCGTTAACTCTCCTTTCTTGCTAAATGCAAAAACTATGCCTATACCAGCCCTAGGCTATTGTAAGATTGACTGACGCTGCTTTGTTTCAAGTATGCAGAGTGCAGACGTGATGTAAGTGTACCCAAGATGGATGTGTCGTTCAAATTCTCCTACCATTTTGAATATTCAAAATCGAATATTTGTATATCGTCAGCAGTTCAATAAAATTTGAATTTTGCGTGACTGAAATACAATTTACCCGAAAGATAAAGATAAAAGTTCAAGTATTATGGATTGTTTCGAGAAAAACACGTTATGAACAGGCCGTTTCAGAATGAGTTGTATCGTTGAAGATAACGCAAATGAACTTTTCCAAGTAAATCATAATGTAAAGATTCCTCTCCCTATTAAAAGTGAAGGATACAAGATACTTGGAATTTTTCTTTTTTGCTACGCATAATCAAATAAAACTTGATTTTATGTTTCGAGTCAAATTATAAGCCGAGGGGAGGGCGAAATAAAAAGTGAATAATGAATGTCGAGGCCGAATCCCGGACCGCGCGACCGTAGCAATTATTTTGTTTCGAGTATCATCAACATGGTTCGTTCTTTCAAATTTTCATACATTAAGCAAATGTCGAGAATGCGTAATAAGGACCCAAGTGTTGTAAGCCGTCGCGGGGTTGCCAAGAGCATTCATTAAAACACCGCGGGACTGGACAATCGGACATTCTTTTAACTTGAACTTTACATTCGTATTTATTATTACTTTTACTCAGTGGGGATGCTGTTTGTAAATAAACAATAAATGTCGAGATAAAAAGAAGTTGCTTTCAGGAAAACTTTGTACTTACACGTTTTGAAACATGCAGCATGTGTCCGCATTTGTGTTATTTGTCTGCGTTTTCTTGTACAGTATACCAAATAGATAATATATTTCTTGGTTATCTAACTGTATTAAGAAAGTACTGAACATTATAAAACCTATTATATTCTTCCTGTCTCGTAATTTTTTAATAAATTTCTTTCATTTTCTTTTATTATTTTCCAAAAAATCCATAATGACTACCTCCGATTATTGCATAGAATAAAATATGAGCAATCATTCAAACATAAACAAACACAAACAATGGGATACGTGTTCCTATTATTTACCACGGTAAGATTAAACACAACCTATTTGACGTGTACATAAAATTTAATTGACGTTGGACTAAGTAATGTCTTGGGTAACACAACACTTTTCCTTCGACGACGTCGTGATATGAGTACATTCTAAGTATCACTTAAATGTCCTTACGACGAACTACTTGACGTCACCAACCCTCCCTCAAACGAATGTATGGAGCTATTCGAAAGACTAAATAAATACAAACTACAGGAACAACTGTCGTCTATGACGGAGGCTGCCTACAAAACATGCAATCCTTGTGAATGGTAGCCGAATGACTGAACCCTATAATATATGCCGTATATTTTTCTCTATCCCTACAAAAAGAAAACGGCGTCCCCACTACAGCACATTGGAAAACAAACCGTCTTACATAAGTATAACAGTTGTATTTCGAGTGACACTTGTAGCGCGGTTGAGCGCTTTCGTCTACACATCGGTCGATAGTGTTGACGTACAAAATAAGCTCCCCTCCGGGCGGGAGTGCGGTGTCAAGAGGCTATAGGATTAAACTTAAACTGGGTTTGCCCGCAGTTTAATTATACAAAAGGTATGTACTCTGCTACTCACGAAAGTGTTCTACTCCTCTCCCACACATGTTGGAAATTAGTTAAATTATATCCTTTACACACAGTTGAATGGCAAATAGAATCTAAAATTAGACGTCTGGAAAGAGGTATCAAAGGACGACAGTAAATTATTCATTCCTTAGAACTGCACATACAAATACTTGACATATTTATAATCGTCAGGCAAAAGAAATTCTCAATTTATATTGGTATCGTGCAATATTTTTTAATTCATACATGAATTCGGCAATGGCGCAATGCAGAATTAAACTTTGCACTAAATAATTACTTACGTAATATATAGCTTATATGTACGGTGGCTGAATTAAATCTAGTGTGTACTCGCCAGAAACGTAGTAAATTGTGCGTTTCGTGGAAAACTTTTGCACTTTTATAGCAAGGGAGGACCAGAGTCGATAAATTTTAAGCGTCCTCTTCAAACGAGCTTGGTGAAATAGAAAACGTTATATTTCACGATTACGAGATCGTAATCTCCTTTGAAATTTAATAATGGATATCATATGAGATGAAAATTTTATTACCTTAATAGCTATAGAAGATATAGATAGATAGCTGTAGCACTTATCTGAACATTTGACTGTTATAAATCTGCATTGTTTGGTAAAGATATTCTGTGACAGGGAAAAGCAAATAAGTAATCCGACATTAACTTTCGGCAGTGAGTATCTGTTTCTAGGAAAGAAATAAAGAAAATGAATCGGCGTCACTAATTGGCCGGCCTATGAGTCGGTGACGTGATGAATCTCGGGCGAATGAATGAATGGTTCGGAAGCGGTGTCCCCGCTCCCCATACGACAGATTCTCGCCCTCTCCCCCACCGATGGGTGAGTTTGACGCATGATTTATTCTCCATACCGGTGGTCCAGAATTTTGGAGTGCAACATACAAAACATTTCTAGGTAGATAAAAGATGAAAATATTTCACAACGGACAGCAAAGGATGAATTCAATTTAGATGCAGTGTTGTGCGAATTGTAAAGTTAAATAGTTTTGATAATGTAGTGCACAGTTTTTAACGTAAAGCATATTTCGTACTTTTATGCTCGGCTCTAACAATAAAAAATACTTTGTGATTCTCTATAGCTTAAGTGAACACCAGCGGACAGAACGTACTAGACAAATGTACCAAGTTTTATGAGTGGTAAGACATAAAACTAGCTAAATGTTCGTCTTGTACTCGTGGTGCTGACGACGCTTCCGCTTGCGACCAGCTGACACGCCGCAATATGGCCGACTTCCGTGCCACGCGACCACGAATAACGGCACGTCCCTAAAGGCTTCATGTTTGGGATCTTTGAATATTTTCCTAGGTCTTGCGTCT
Organism: Fissipunctia ypsillon; assembly: GCA_947568875.1. Classification (NCBI taxonomy): domain Eukaryota; kingdom Metazoa; phylum Arthropoda; class Insecta; order Lepidoptera; family Noctuidae; genus Fissipunctia; species Fissipunctia ypsillon. The sequence continues at coordinate 8,715,870 of OX387654.1, forward strand.
ACGTTTCATTACTTTTACCATGTAGAACGTCTAATTAGAGAATTCGTTTAAAAAAGCACATTTACTCCGTCTCTAACGACATCAGTAACTTGTGCCAAATTGAGGCTTTGCTCAGCGTTGTAGTTAATTGTAATAACCTTCGAAGGATGGGGAGTTTGGCGTCGGGTGAGTGCGAAGCAGGCGACGGGGTAAGAGGGGCGCGAGGGCGAGTGTTGCGCAGGCGCATCGAGCGCGGCACTCGAGCACGCGCCACTACTCGAGCGCCCTCGAGCGGCCACTCGGCGCCCGCCGCGTCGAATTGAAAAGATACCTACGCCGACACTGCACTGAATATTCGCTCAACGTATCAAAACCGTAAAATGCAAATCTATGCACTGCGGTCGTCTAGAGTGCTCAGCGCACCCCGGCTCGCGTACCGCGTTTCATCAAATGCAATATGACTCAAATTATCATACACAAGTAGTTTGTCAACGGAATCACATTGTTGATAATGATTACGACTTTTTTGACATTGTACTCCTTAAACATATTCAGTAAACATTTTATAAAATTCGCTAACTTGGAATACATTTTGCATTTACTGTTTCTACTAAATTGGAATTGCAAATCCTAATGCTAAAACATGACAGCGCGCGTCTTTGTGTGTTGCAATAGTTTTCCCCTAATTCAGCGAATGTATACAAAATCAAATTACAACATCCATCTAGCTGCCCTAATAGTGTCCGGGACACGTTAATAGAAAACGCAAACGAATGTGGTGCGACATGAGATGGAAAAGCGAGGTCGCAGGACACGCCGCTCTGTTTAGGTAAACGTCACCCAAACAAAGTTGCGCGTACATATGTATGCCCCAATTTATAATGCGGACAAGCCACACTGAAATGGATTTACAGCTGCAAACCTGCTTGTCTTTGATGAGGGTCTATTTTAAGATGTGCGCCGAGCGCACCGACACATTCCAATATTTCCAGCCGATATATTATTATTACGTTCGAATCCGAATCGATGCCGTGTTATAAAATTTATTACGCACTCGTCTCCTCGCCGTTTCTTATTTGTAAACAGGCGCTTGAGTAACTCCTCGCGGGGCCCTCGATAATGTTTGATGTCTCGTTAAAAATAAAATCACCCGTCGATCGACAGTAACAAATCCGTGACTAATTTGTCGACGGACATGTCGGGGGACAATCTAGAAATAATACACTGACGTCCGTTGTAAGGTTATGATTAAAGTTTTAATGAGATTAACTAAAACGAGGTGAGCTTTTCGTAAAGAAGTGTCAAAAGTTAATACACCAACCTAGATTTTTTCTAAGCCTGTAAAAATAGAGCGACATAAATTGTATTAATCTGTGGTATAAAGTGAAGTGTCGCTGTTTAGAATTGGGCTTTAATTTCACGTAGTTAGAGGCTCGGGCCGGCAGTTAGCTCACTGACTAAAGTCAGCTAAATGCTTCGGTTCTAACGGTTTGTCGCAGATTTAGGTGGCATGTTTAAGTTTCGTGTAATCCGCTGTAGGTAAACTAAAGTCCGCAGTGTCTTTTAGGCACGCCTACTCAGTATGCAAGCGTTTTCCTGCACATCCGTTGTACGCGACCGCGGAAGGACTTCCGTACACAAAATACTATGTTTATGTTTAGTTCTTTTAGAATTTCTCGTCGCAGTTGACTCTTCGTGCCGACATGTTGCGACACTGAACACAAAATATACTTACATCTGCACAGAATTACCAAGTTTGGAGTTATTTAAAGGTTTAGTTTATCTTGTACATTAAACTACGTATAATGTTGTTTTTAAAGTTTCTTTTTCCATCCCCCATATATATTGCAATTAGTGGTAAAGAATGTAAGAATGTACACAAAGATTTTTCTCAGATAAATCACCATTACTGCTCCTCAACTGAATATTTATCCCAAAAGCGGTGTAGTGGAGTAGTGGCTTTATGAACGGATAGCGTAGTTCGAGATATTTGCCGCACTAATCTCCATTTTAAGAACGGTCGTACGGTGCTCAAGCCTTGGATTATGGAGCTTGCGTGACACTAATTAAGTCGGAATTAAGGGCGAGCCTATATCAAGAACCGCAGCGGGAGTTATAAATGAAAGGGTATTACGCCTGTTTACTATAACAACCAGCAATACGCGGAGAACCGGCAAAAACGATTCACAACAAATACATTGTACGCCCACATCCCGAAACACTATAAATTACGAATCGCTCCAGCGAAACAAATCTCAAATTGCTGCTCAAATATTCATTCAAAGCCACGATCTAATCTATCAATGTATCGGAGATAAAATCGAACTTACAATCTATTAAATATGTCGTCGCTATTACTTTAATCCTTTCGAGGAAACGTAAGTTAGCGTAAATCCTACTTACGTTAACTTTCACCAAAGTAGACATTCGCTGATGGCTCTCAACATTGACGAGCTGAGTTTATTCAAACTTTTCTACTTATTAACTTGTGTATTAAGGGCTTATTTGTGAAGTTGTTTGGCTGTGTAACTATAAAGTAAGTGTGGTGTATAGATAAGATTGGGCATCGGTTGAGCGTGGTATTGAGAGCGGTACCCGATGTAAGCTGCGCTCCAGCCTTAATCCGCGTGGCGGGCCAACGGCGGCGGTTAGGCCCAGTACGTAAATTTGTGTAATTTGGAATGTAGGCCAAGTGCCAAGGGATCGGGCTGGTGCTCAGCAACGGTGATTGATATGACGCTATACTGAGCACCGTCTTGCCTCGCCGCGTCCTGTCAGCCAGATAGACAACCCGATGCATTTGTAATGGGATCGCCGTCTATGTTACTGTAGTTTTGTCGCCTCAATATTGTCAGGTGACTCGGTTCGCTCTTTGATGTTATTTGTGAGTCGCGAATTTAGTTCAATGTAGCGATTATCATAATGAGGTGGTGAAGTGAAGTTTTTGTTCAAATACGTAATAATCCTGAAAGTATGTGAAATCATCAGTGTTATAGTAAATCTATTTCATATAAATCAATCATCAAAAGTACTAATGAAGATTCTACCGATTGCCCTTTTAAAAACCGATCAATCTACCCAAAACTAAGTAAAACAAAAAATCTATCCATCCAAAAATAGACTAATTACACATCTAAACTGCGCTTCGAACTTCCGACCACACCGTGAAAATTTCGCAAGCACGTTCCGAAGCACACCACTTACAACGTTTCACTACTCCTGATACGTCGGGATGCAAATTTCAAATTCTGGTTTCCACTAGCGAGTTTTAAAGCGATCCATCTCCTTCGTTCTATAGAAAATATAACGTGGGTCTACAGCGATCGCTTCGAAGCGTAGCCACGCTGTGCACAACGAGTAACTGAATTTCAAATACGCAAAATCCTGTGGTTGCTTCTAGCGCTCACTCTTCAATTTATGCCATTAGTAGCCTTCCGCCCTCTGTAAAATATATAATGTGTACGTGAAAATAATTTGAGACCAAAGAGTAGGAGCTGATGAATTTGTTTACCACAGGTTACAAAAGGTTTTCGTATATAATTTATTAGAATTTTGCAAATTCTGTTTTATTTTTGTTGTTCTTTTGCCGCTGTAATTATACAAGGGGCTTCCATTTAATTGGACTATGAAAAGTGCTGTTCAGGCAAAATATTTTTGTGTTAGCTTTTAAGTTGTTGCGATAAAGTGTGCTCAAGAAACGTTATCAACCTGGCCATGTCTCGCAAAGCTGGGGTAACAAAACAAACGTTCAGCGGAATGATAGCAACAAAACCTCCGTCAGTTTTGTAAATTACAATAAACCTTAGAGCAGATCGTGGGCAGAATTCATGATGGATCCTCGTGCGCACGACAACAGGCTTAATCCGGCGAGCGGCTCCGCTGCAGATGCGAGTCCAGCCAACTATTAACACAATCATTTCGCCGATACACTGATATTAACCCTCTCCACCACCCACGACATTATCGATCAATAAATTTATTTCATCATACAACACGTAACATTTTATGTAACATAAGTGAATACAAAAACGATTGACTAAATAACAATGACATGTATTATCATAAACTACAAAAGATCGGCCACGATTGTTACCGAATAGATCGGCCCACGATATCGGGCGCACCGGTGGAGAAGGACGACCTCGTTATTATTTGATAGGTCCCATGATGAAAATCCTCGTGGCACGCAACTTTCTTAGCATTCACTCGTCAGTATAAAAACGACATTGTATGGCATTTCGTTGGCCTCGCCTACCCTGAACATGAATATGAATAAAACGCCTGGAACCCGCCAAAATGAGACAATATCCCAAGAAGCGTTGAAGGATTGTCCTTCATCACGCACAAATTTGGGCTAAAGAGAAGACGAACGAGCGCAGCCGGCGCGCTCCGTAGAGTACTTGCTCCTCGGGGCGATCGCAATTGAGTACGTCGATAAAAATTGAATTTCTACCTTTTACCCGTAAACGACGTGAGGACACGCCGAAGATTTACCTATAACGCTATCCTATTTACAAACTGGGAAATTCTATTTGCTTAAAGGTCGAATGGAGGCAATATCGTGGACGTCGCGACGCTGCGGGCGGGGGATGCAATAAGCGGAGCGGCCAGCGGCGGAACCGTCGCCAATTTAAAGAAAGCCCACTGAACCGAAAGACAAGCGCATTGGCGGCTCACGAACACAGCTACCCGCACCCGCCCGCTCTCTAAGGCTCCTCATATAATTTTCAATCCAGCGAGCTTTAAAATCGATTGCTCTTTGTAAGTGCAAAACGAAACAAGGGGCGGGCAACTAATGTACACTTCCACTAAATTAACGCTTTAATTCAACAATTTTCACCGTAAAAGTTAAATTGAAAGCTGCATTAGTTTTTAAAATAAACAGTAAAACTCACTAATTGTTAGGCTATATTTATACACGCTTCACTTAAACTTCACGACTCGTTAAAATCTGTTCAGTTTATAACACACCGTTTAAATGCGATAAAAGTGAATTAATTTAGTTATCGTTATTATAACATGAACATTTTTTGTCGACCATATATATATATATAAGATGCAGAAATTAAAGACAAACAGAATGGTATTATCGAGTGCATACTAATATATACGTATGTACTAATGAACCGCTTTTTAAATATCTATATAATTGACTCTGTCTGGCCAGTTTATCTTACCGTCTCAATGTTTGCGTTAATTTTAAAAACCGCTGCGTGGACTATGTTTTGGTTTTCGCCACGATTTTAAATATTTTCCGGTATTTTCAGCGTTTTCATTCAACGATTCCGCAGCCACTGGCTCACTAAGGAATAAAACGAATCTTACTCCTATTCAGTTAATCGAACTACACCAATTAGCGATAATCAACATTCAAGTTCAGAGTTAGCGAACGATAAAGTTGAATAACATTCCGAACTGTTTCCAGGGAGACGAGATGGTTGCAATTTTGATTTTACGAATGTACCATTCCAATTTCTATGTACCATTCCGATTCCTCAGAATTGAAACCCCAATAGGTATTCAAGGAAAGTTCGTACGTACATAAATTAAACCGCAACGTTTATGTATTAGGGTGGATAGTTGTATTGAGTGAGTCGGGTCGGCCAGTTTCATTGGTGCCTATAAACCTTTCATGCAAACTCCCAAATAGTATGAACAAGTGCGTAATGTACAGGCTTATCTGTCGCCTTAATACCTGTTTAATGAAAGGGTTTGATCGTAAATCTACATGGTTAAACTTAATACACCGTCCTATTGGGCTTTACCCCCGCCAACGGTTAGTAATTAATGTGCTACCATCATAGAGAAAGTTTTACAACTACGGGTATTGAAACTACATAAGTATGAAAGTTTGAATCGAGCCAAGAGAGGTGTTTGCGTTTCACTTTAATTTGAGTTAAAATAAGTTAAAGCGATTACTTGCAGGTATGTATGTATATTTTTAAGTTGTGTTAGCTTCGTAGTTTAATTATTTCGCTGGTTTGTGTGAATATATTTTCATTAAGTCGCTCGTAACAGAACTCTGTAAAGACTCTTATTGGTTTGCTGTTTTAAACTCTAATTAAAACCAAGAAATTCTTCCTTGTTTTAATTTTCGTTTATTCATAATGATTGCCTTAATAATGCTTGAATAACAAAGTGTTCATTACACAGAAAATTATTGCGCAAATGAGTTTCCAAAATTACAAGAATTATGTTGAAATATTAATCAAGCGGAAAATATTAAAACTGGGTAATTTCAATACTGTTACTCAGTCGCATTGTCTGTAGAAATAAATATTGCAATTATGTCGAAAAATTCGAAGATTATCGAGGCTTTAACTACGAGCATGGGAAGTTATGAATTAATAACAGGGGAGCCTTGGCTTCCCACGGGAAGTGGTAGCCGCGCTGTAATAATAATCTTCAAAACAAACTACCTACTAAGTAATTACAACAAGAACAACTACTATTATTCAGTCAAACAGCTGAAGGCAGTGTGTTTTATATTCAACTGCGGTCAATTACAAGGTAAATATGAGCTGTTTAGTTAAACGACTTGTTGGTCTTGCATGTTAGCTTCTGATCTTTGAACAGGAATATTCAATGTTCAATATTATTGATTGGTCGTATTACGGTACATTATTGAGTTCCTGGAAAACGTAGCGTGTCTTTTGGCCAACGGTAGGTAGGTACATAGTAAATTGACGTAATTTTATAAAGGGTTGAATGCGGAAGCAATAAGTGAGGCAGAATTTCTGATCTATCATCATAATCATAATCAGCCTATAATATTCACACTGCTGGGACACACGCCTCCTCTCTTCGAGAGGGAGTGGGCTGTAATCTACCACGCGGGCCCAGTGCGGGTTGATAGATGTCACATGTCTTCTGGTTCTAGGACATGCCGGTTTCCTCATGATGTATTCCTTCACCGTTTTGAGAGCAGTGAGTGGTGATGAAATTATTTATACAAATTAAAGTGCCTGCCTGGGTTCGACCCCACGATCAGCAACTCTTAAGTCGGGGCCATTACCACTGTGCCACCACTGCTCTTACTGCTGAATTTCTATTATAACTGCTTTAATATGAATACAATCATGCGGAAAATGCATGATTCAATCATTAAAATTTATAATAATACATAAATTTGACAAAAGTAAGTTCAGTGTCAGTCTGTATTCTCAATCTTATAAGTACTTTTAAATTGAAAAAGACAGGCGGAACAGTCATAATGTGGATTAGTCTAAACGACTTAGAAATTTTCTTTCGAAGTATTAGCAAGATGGAAAATGTGATTTTAAAAATTAGAGTATTTTTTGTGTGCAAAATAAATGCGTAGCTACCTACTGGTTTAAGTTATAAAATGTTTATTAATTTTTCTTTCCTAGAAGGACTGCTATGACGAACAGAAAGTAACTTCGTGAGGCTATTTTTACGCAGTTCCACGTCAAACTTTTCCCTGCGTCAATTTGCTCGTAAAGAACTTGTAAAAGCGTTGCAAACCATCAAAATAGACGGCATACAACCTTGTTACGGCGTTGTTTTCTACGAAACGATCTAGAAAATTCGAAGGATTTGTATACAATGGAAGCCAACTGCCTACGCTAAAAAGTTAGCAGGTCAAGTTTGAAGCCGAATTTGGTGGAATTAAATTAAATTTAAATTCATTTATTTCGGACAACAGTGATCCATATTTTGTTAGTATGACAAAACAACTTATATTCTAGTGTAAGTAGTACTGATACAAAAAAGGTAAGTTTGGAAAAAAAAAAAAACATTTTTTTGCATAATACATTTTAAGAATTTTTAATAGCTTCGCTTTAAGTTTTTTGAAGTTACACCTGTTTAGTAGGAACAAGTCATATTTATAAGACACTTGAATTACATTTACAACATTACAATTTTAATTTTTGGACTAAATTCACTGAATTCTGATTCTAAAAGATTCTAATGTTGATATCTTGATCAGCACATCATAATTACGATCCACTTAATACATTCTTTGATGTATCCAAAAAAATAACTAAGAACTAAAGAGTTTCTAACAAGTAACAAAAATATTAATATCTCAATTTTTTCCCCTCTTTTTGATCTTCGGTTTTCGTAAACAATATGGCGTTTCTAATTCATAACTGTGTTAACTGCTATGACCATTAACATCAAAAGTATGGTAGCTCGCAGTTTATAATAAAGTGATCGATTATTTTTTGTTCACTCCGAATATTTTTGGCTTACGTTTCAAGATTGAGAGGTAATTTCAGGGACCGTTGAACTTTGCTTACAGGTAGTGATGTTTTTATATAAGTGAAGATTTTTTTATTAGATTTGTTACATTATCTTCTCTGACGTAAATACGAATTTCATACTTTCGGTTTGTCACAAGTTCTGGAGTTTTTCATTCAGTCAATACTTTCAAATAAATCCCTACACACATTGAAATTAGAAAAACAAAAATTACCTCCCCATAGCAACTAGAACGAAGGAAATCAATACCAAAACATATGATATATCATACATAACAAACAAATCTTAGTGAGTTAGCTGTGCGTAGACATCCAAGTTTCATCTATCATCATCCCCCCTCTTCGATCATTAGACATGTTTGTTTCTGCCAAAGACAAGGTACACCATATTGCTGTTAACGTTCATTGAAGTTTCTTGATGTTTGTCTGGCTTTATACCTACCTATAGTGAACCGCGAGAATGGCGCGTAAATATGTGGATATTTTGTTATCGTTTTAAGGAAATGCATGCAATTTGTTGTTATGTGAGCCTACATGCATCGCTGCACGCAATTGTATGTGAACTGGTAGTAATAAATTATATTAAAAAGTTTCTGGAACCATTTTAATATTATGCTTAGTTTACTTTTCTGATCAAAAAATCTATTTGCAAAACTAGCCGATGGCTACTTGCCACTTCTAGCTGAAATCTTTGTCAATCGACACTTGCAATCAGAAGCCCAATTCCCGTAACTAAAAATGTTCAAAATCTAGTCGCAATCTCAATCAAATGTAAAAAACTTGTCAAAAATGAAGATACATATTGAGAGATCAGGGACGTATTCTAATCTCAGTCTCAATCTGTCGAAAATTGTATAGGGTTTTTGAAATTAATTGTCACTGCGACTAGATTTTGATTGTTTTTAATTACGGGAATTGGCCTTGAGACTGTGAACGTTCTTAAAATTACGGGAATTGCCCTCTGGGAAAAAATTAAATTAATTCATGATCTAAGTATTTTATTTCTCTTATAAATTGGCACAGATATTTATAGACCTAAAAACCAAATGCATTAATGGCGTCCGGTATTGGAAAGCATCTCTCGATCAAGGTGTTTATTTTCGTCACAGTTACTCATATATATTGTATTTCTATTTTGAGTACCTAGTGACGTCAGAGCAGTAATCAGTCATCGTCAATTACTTTGTTAAACACATTTGGAAAAATAAGGTCAGGTAAAAATTGATCTATCATTGCAATAAACAGTGTTTTGTCGTCTGTTTTGAAACCGTTAGACTAGACACGTAGTTTGTTTATATTTTACTTGGCACTTTGACCAAGTATTGTAGAGGCAGCAGAAATATTGTGGAAAGAATTTATTATTTCATTTGCATTGTTTTTTATCTTCCGTGCTTATTTATATGCCGTGTAAGGGTAAACCCTTACATTTAATGTGGAATGTTAATAAAATGAATTTTAATGTTCAAAAAGGTATTTTAATACGAAAATGCACTAAAATAATATAATCTGAAAATAATTAAAAATGTTATGAAATAAAAATGTTATAAAAATGTTTAAAATGTTAAATGTTGCGCGAGCTCGATATTACATCGAAGACTGACGTTCTTGAGAACGTGACTATATTCATCATCATCTGCCTAGCCTTTTCCCAACTATGTTGGGGTCGGCTTCCAGTCTAACCGGATGCAGCTGAATACCAGTATTTTACATGGCGCGACTGCCTATCTGACCTCCACAACCCAGTAACTGGGTAATACGATACCCCTTGGTAAGACTGGTTGTCAGACTTTCGGGCTTCTGACGACCCGTAACGACTGTCAAAGATCCACGAATGACAGCCGGGACCAACGGCTTAACGTGCTTTCCGAGGCACGGAGGAGTCTCGGTATGTAAAGATGGTCACCCATCCACGAACCAACCCCGGCAAGCGTAGCTTAACGTGACTATATTACATTTTATAAATTAACAAAATTTGCAGTATTCTAACTAGGCCAACGTAAAGTACAATGTGCGGTTGCTTAACCGTACATGCCGTACGTCCAAATGAAAAAATGGATCACTCATGTGTCTGTCTGTCTGTTTTGCTTCTTCGAATCAAATGGACCGGTTAAGTTGAAATTGTGTGCCATATGAATTTTTGTAACCCAAACACGGACGTGTAACGAAAATAAATTAATTTTGAATATGGGGGTCACTTTTGGTTTGGGTGGCAAATAAGAAAATTGAAAAAAAAAGTTTTGCAAACTGTATCGTGTGATATATCAAACGAAAGGGCTTGCTGTGAGGATATCAAATATATTTTTTATTAATTTTAAAATTAACAGTTTTAAAGTTATTTAAGAAAATTGACCCTTATCTCCGAAACTACTGAGCCAAAAATTTTGAATAAAGTACAGAAAACAGTTCCATTCTTATAGATTAGTGGAAAACCTATAAGAAGTCTATGGTATAACAATAATATGGTAAATCTCTCAATATTGTTCGTACAAACTTACATTTGCATTTGGAATGTATTTAAGAACATGTTTTTCAACTACAATGTTAAGTTTGTACTTGGGATAAATGATTCATCCCAACTTGCCCAAATTGCCAAACGCACTTGGTCGGTTTTTTTTTCATATTTGGGATGTATTGAGTAACTGGATTGAAATAAAAACGGTAAGGAAAAATTGCAACTTTAATCTTAATTTTCGTTAAGTGACTTTTAGAAGTAAGGTTTGGCAAAAAAACCGACGACGAATTTGAAACCGTATTTTTCCTTCATTGCCAAATTGAGAAGGTTTTTTTCGGAAGCCACTTATTACAATTACGTATCTATCTAAGTATACATATTTATAGCAGGAAATAATGTTTAGTAACCGTTTTATTTATATATGGCTCTTTGATTATAAACGAACTTTAACTCGTAGGTGTGTTTTCTTTGGAAATTAAACCTATCAATATATGCCACCTGTGCGTGATAGACGTTTTCCCAGATAACTTGATTGAACCTTCATAGGAAAAACTGTTCATAGCTTCGTGTTTCAAGTTTTGACGTTTTATCTGGAATAATAACTAGCTAACTTAGCAAACTTTATTAACTACTACAACGTGAATTTTAATGTGTTGTATTTTTTCTATTTTCATATTGGCTGAAAATTTTCGTTTTACATTAAAGGTATTTATTTATTTTTAGTCTAAATTGTCCCACTGCAGGGCAAAGGCCTCCCTTTCTCCTTTCCACTCCTTTCTGTCTTGAGCTAGTGTGAACCAATCCTGTCTGTAGGTGTCAAGCTCGCCTCGCCATCTTCTTCTGGGTCTGCCTCGAGGTCGACGGGCGTTTTTTGGGACCCACATATATTTTTAAAGGTTATATTCAATATTTTATGGGACTTTTTGAGGATTTTTCGTTTTTTGAGACCCACATACTTTTTTTAAAGGTTATATTCAATATTATCCTTAGGTTAAAAATGTATGTAACATTGCTTGGCCTTTGCTCCAGTCTCGAGCTAAAACCGTAAGTTCAAGAAAAAAAAATCAATTTGTCTAAACAATTACTTACTAAGTACCCACATTTCACTGTTACAATCTAACATCAGATTTTTATAGTGAAACGCAACAATGAAATATAATGTTCGTATCACAGTACGTTTTTTTCATGGGGCATCACGCAAAACGTAAATTAGCTGTCATAATAATGCGAGGAAATGTAGTTGTATCATATACGTAACTGTTTTCATACTTAGCACTTGAATAACGGAGTCAGATCTACTCTACAAGGCCAGTAATGGACATACAAATATGCAGATAGATGCTCGCATATTACTCATTACAGACGGTTATAGAAATATATGACGTCATTAGACCGTATGCATTACTATTGCTTTGTTTTTCCCATAAAATGTATATGCTGAGCTTTGTAATACAGTCTGCGTAGATGATATTTATAACTAAGAGTTCATTTCGTATTGTTAAAAGTTGTTTTCAAAGGAAACAATGCAAGTAAAGTAAAAAGTTGATTTTCCATAACAAATGCTTAAAAAAACATGCTTGGCAATCGTTAAAATATTTCGTCGAGACTTTATAACCTTCAAAACAACCCTCAAATAAAATCTAGGGTTGAAATTTGCGCCCGACAGACGACAATAGGCTCGCCCCCCAACACATGGGACGAAATACCGTCTACGGCGCTGTTTGTGTGACTGCACACCCCTCCGGGCGCCATCGGAGGGAACGTATAGCTACATATCCTCGCAGCAACAAAAAAATGTATAGCTATACATCTTCGCAGTTTTTTTCTCTAAGAAAACATTATGAAGGACAATTTTCTCTTCTTCTCAAACATTATAAGAGTTAATTGAGGGTATAGGGTTAATGTTGTGCTTGCAGACGATGGGCAAGCAACCCATTATTATGTGTACACTATTACATCCTTTGAACTCATACATAACGGCTATAAGTGGCTTCAAACAGCTCCAAAGTAACTTGCAGTATATCTGTCTCTATGGAGAGATAAAGGTAAAATGTATTCCTTCAAATCAGAAACGATTTGGGAGAACTTGAGATCTGCAAGTGATGGCAGAGTTGTTTATTATACCGAATTTGAAGGGCGTGTAATAACGTGCTGTTACGGGGAAATCATTAATGGAATCGCGGTAAACAATGTAATTTGTATCTTTTTTGTGTAATTGGAGTGTTGTAATTAGGGAGGTACTTAAGTTACATCAACGGATTTGTCACATTTTTTTAAGGTGTGTCGAGGAAACATTTTTTGTGAAACAATATACAGAGGAATAATGTATATTTTACAAGAACTTTATAGACAATTACTGTTTTTATTTGGGCGCTGTGCCTACTAGTATTTTTCATATGGCTTTCATAGCAATACAAATTGTTAATCAACATTTTAAGTAGTTTAAATTATGCTACAAAAAAAAGGGAATCGGATAATTCGATACTATCCATATCTATTTTGTAAGCCTCGTAATATACTTGTTATGTTAATATAAAATAGAATCCCGTACAAATGTTACTTTCCGCTATTTATCTGTTTGTAAGTAGGCTGAAACTGAAACATTTTCTCTATTTTCATCTTCCTAACTTCTTCAAGATGTACGAGTACTACGCTTCAATTTCCTACTCACACATTGTAGTGTTAAGGAAAACCTTGCTATGATGACCTAGTAAGTTAAGTTCAAAATAAAACTGGTGCAAAAAATATGATACGTTTTCTGTTTTTATGGGGTTGAAAAACATATTTTTATTACAATGTCTCCGTGTCGTTATTTATACATTATATCTGTAACATCGATATTAACGCGATAAATTAATTAATATACCACTTGTATTCAAGACAAATTGTGCCAAAATTATTAATCAGAAGGGTAGGAATTTCATTATGAAACTAATCAACTGTCAGTTATTCACCTATTCACCAAAAATTTAATAGGATTTTCCGTTATTACAAATAGTACTGTCGTGGGCGTTTTCTGAAGGAAGTAATTAGAATTGAAATTAATTAATTGGTAATAATAATTAAAATCTTTTTATCTTCGGAAAAAAATTAAGATTGATATACACCTAGATATAAAATAAATTATTTTTATATTCTAGAACATAAAAAATAAAATATTTTATCGGGTTGAAATTTAGTTTTGGGAGCGTGGCGCGTCTGCAGGGTTGATAACGGTTAAATGGGAACGTAAACGAGTTAAAAGCGACGAAATCACGACGCGGCTAACATTTTATAAGCGACAGTCAGTCGGCAAGGCTGGCTAGAACCCACGCACTCAAAGTCTACAGGTGTCACAAATGCAGCTGCTGAATTTCAGACACTTGTCAAATTTTACATTTCAAATTAATAAAATAATTCATGAAAATATGCGTCTAAATTATTTACATTGAAATTTTATTAATTATACCGAATTTAGTGATTGTTGTAAAGTTATTTCAATTTGTGAGGATTATAATTTTAATGGAACTCTGCAGAATGCTTCTCGCGGAAAAAATAGTTAGCTGTATAGAATTTTAATGAAATTGCCAAACATTTTAATTGCTTCTGAGTAAAATTAATATATTTTCATTACATATTTCGCGTAATAAGATGAAAATGCCATTATAAATTCATTATTATTCAAATTTCGTAGGTATTTCAACTGAACAGGTATTTTACCAACTACAAAACACATTATTTTCTATCAAATTATTTTTAACTAGAAAAGTGAGTCATAAAAAATATTCCGGCGAAAATTAGCCCGCCAGATAAATCTGAGAAGTTTGCAAACTCTAAAACTTGAACAGATGGATGCAATACCGCGCTTATTTTGTTTCGTGAGCCAAATGCGTGCCACGTTTATTTTTAGGCCATTTCCGGTTTAATTCCCGAGCATTAATAACTTTTAATATTTATTCTGACGGCACGCTACTTTCAAATACGCGCCACAGCGAAACAATACAAATAGATCTTTGTATGAATTTAAGTTCTCTACAAAATTCCCCACCGACTAATTTAAGAAAAAAGTGGGTAAACTTGAGCCATTCACAGTTAATATCACCGTTACATGCGATTCCACAATTTTATTTCTAGCTATTAGTGTAGCAACTCTTATCTTATCGCAATATTTAGGCATAAAAACAAAATATCGTGGTTGTTGTGAGTCGATTTGGATCCGTTTGCGCCAAACAAAGTAGCCGGGCGAAGATTTGTATTATGAGTGTCGGGATGAATATAACAGGTCGATTGATCTGTTTGTTGTTTTTAGTGAGGGCCGAGAGGAGGGAGCGACACGACGGCGCCGCCCAGCCGATAGGAACCACTTGCGGCTGGGGCAATGTGCATCCGACGCGGCGCGCACTCTTCAACTTTACCAAACTTTGTTCCCGAAATAAACTTTTTACAATGGAACACTGAAACCGGTCACTTCAGCACGGATGTCGGTACTAACCCTGAACGTTGTGCAGGTCGGTTCCGTCTCGAAAAAAGGCTGCGGGAGCACTGTCGCGTTGTGGATGGGAAGCACTGAGTTGAGCACTTTGGACATGTAACGTAGGAGCGGTGGAACACGCGAGATGTCGCGCGGCGCGGGCCGGCGTCGGCGCGAGAGAGGGCGCACGAGGAGCGGACGGACGCGGGCGACGAGCGACGAGCGACGGAGCCGCTGGGAGTGTGCCGGCGGCGCGCGGCCGTGCCGGGGGCAGGTTCGCGCACGCGTCGCCCGCCCAGCGCCCGCCCCCCCGCATCGACCGACCACCCCCACCCCCGCCCACCACCCCCGACGCCCGACCGACTGTTTTTCTCTCCGACCGGGGGACGCACCTGATTTTTTCCGTGATATTTTTTCCTCCCTTCTCTTCGCGACGCGATCCGTTCGCTTTCATTACGGTTTCGAGTTTGATTTATCACCGCGGCGGCTCTGAAATATTCTTATGGAACTTGGTGCCGAACGTTCACCTACTAATTAGCATCGATTGATCGTAATCAATGAACGCTGATAAAATACACTCTTCACCTTATTTCACGCAGTATATCGAAGCCTTGCGATTTATCAGCAAAGAGACTGATATGCACCAAATAAATATTCAAATTTTCCTTATGAATATCCATTTAACTCTACTCATAGAACGTATTAAAATCTTAATCAGCTGTTTTGTGGGGCTTATAATATTAGTGAAAAGATGTAAACAAACTTTTTTTATTAACATTTTAAACTATAAAAAAATATTAAATTTTTAATATTATAATTAACACGAAACATAAAATATTGAAATAAAACGCACCCACTCCAATATTATTGAAGGGCAGTTAAGAAGTTAAGTATGCTCGTAGCTAGCAAGCCTGGCGCGTAGCACGTGTCTACGGCGTAGCAAATCGGATGCAGGGTTCTACGGCGCGCCCAGCGATTAGTATTCGCAGACCACTCGTGTCCTGCATAACCTCAAGAACTTAACATATTTGGCCGCGATTCAAATGTAATGTTTTCATATTTGTGTCATAACTTTTGGTAAAGGGGAATACAAAAATTATTCCTGCGAAGGAAGGGAGTTATTTGTAAACGGTTGACGTCTCGGCATTTTTATACAAAGTACGAGCCACCCTTGTTCCATTTTGAAATTGTTTAGGCGGTCGGTATGCGATTTTGTTTTATAGTTTATCCTGATTCATGGGACGAGATTGTGGTAGTGTACATCCATCATATGCGTCGCAATCAAAGTTGTAAGACACTGACGAATGTAATATGGAGTCGAGAGTCGAGAAACATAAAACTTGGTCTCCGAAACATTGTATTATTTTACAATAACTTGAAGCACTTGAGCTATTCAGAACTCTGTATAAAGCAATATCTGGTACAAATATGTCACGTACAATGTGTTGTATTTGTTTGAAATCATTTATTATGACGACTACTAAGGAATGGAATTTGTTGCCGGCATTCATGTTCTTATAACGTTACAGTCCTGTGCTCTTGTTTCTCGGAAAACGTGTTACAATAATTATTTTGTTATAATTTTGTCATTTTAGAGGGTTAAATTCTCTGAATCATTTAGTACTAATATAATAAGATTAATTTTAACAATGAATTTATTTGGCACTTGTAGGTTTAAATAATAATTTATTGAAGCGTACATAATCATAAGAATCGAAATTTTGATAAAGTAAAGATTAGATATAGTTACTTATGTACAGTACCTATTTAATTAATAAACTTAACAATCCAGTGTGTTAATCTGTATTTCCATATGTCCGTATGAAAATAACACAAATATAAGGTGTATTTTTTCCACCTTTGTAACAAGTTTTCCTAAAAAAGAAGATTAGTTAACAGTATTACGACTTACCTTCAATTTATTCAAATTCAACACCCGTTTGCAACATAAACTGTTATGTTTTAATGATAAAATAATTCATTATAAATACAAACTACCCTAACAACATTTCACAGCCATTTTTCTTTCTATAAAAACGACATCATTCTATATTCCCACAAACGAGTGTCAACAAATTGGTAGCACTTTCCTATTTAACTATCGTGTCAACTCAACCTAAAACACACGTCAAAGCCGTAACTCGATGGCGTTCATTAAAAATATGTTCCACAAACAGTTTTTACAATGTACAACATGCTTTTCAACGGTTGAAATTAAAAGTAATCGCCGGCGCGCCACGGAAGCAGAGATATGAAAAATAATAGCCATGTCTACCTGGGCAGGATATGCGGGCCCGATTAAAGGTACATGGCTTAAACCTAAATGCCTCTACTTTTTTATTTTTTGGGGATTAATTTTCTCTTTTTTTCAACCATCATCATCAACTTCAGTGTTGTTCATGACTTGAACTGTTATTTTTGGTGCGGTATTAAAATTTCCTTGCTCCCTTAATTTCTTATTTCATTATTGTGTGAACCCAGAGTAAATCTTATTATTTATTTCTTTCTCCTATCTATCTTGGTAAATTGGTGTAGTAACTACAATTTGCAAATATATCAGAAGTCGCAGTAGATATATTGTTATCAGCTCGAGGATGCTGGCCATCGCCCTAACATTATCTATTTTATACATTTTATCACTAATATTCCTGTTCCCTCTTGGATGGGCTTGTGGCTAAGTAATAACAGCCGCACGGGTCGATCGATCAGGTTAAGCTACGCTTGTCGCGGTTGGTCCATAGATGGGTGACCATCTTTACATATCAAGACCACTCCGTGCCTAGGAAAGCACGTTAAGCCGTTAGTCCCGGCTGTCATTCGTGGATCTTTGACAGTCCTTACGGGTCGTCAGGAGCCCGAAAGTCTGACAACCAGTCTTACCAAGGGGTATCGTGTTACCCAGTAACGGGGTTGTGGAGGTCAGATAGGCAGTCGCTCCATATAAAATACTGATATTCAGCTGCATCCGGTTTGACTGGAAGCTGACCCCAATATAGTTGGGAAAAGGCTAGGCAGATGATGATTCCTGTTCCCTCTAATTTATTAACAATTTTTGTTATATTTCTGTAAACCCCTTGGATTTGGCTGAAAAGGCAGAAGGGAGAAAAGGGTGAATAATAAAATCTGATCAACAACAAATTTCGAAATGTAAGTCAGAGAAAATCCACGTTATTCTGAAAGCTATTTTTATATTAGGTAGATGCAGGAAAAGATAATGAAGGTAAGTATTATTAAACTTTTGAGTCGTTTGAAGTTTTCAAATCTTGGCCATATTATATTGATAAAAATCAAAAAGAAATGATAAATGATTTTATTTCTGCAAGTAGGTTTATACAAACACTTTTATACGTCAAACTTTTTTTTTAACTAGATGAGGCCGGCGTTTCCTATCTGACTACTCTAAGAAGAAAGGGCGAAACAAACTCAGAGGTCTCTTAAAATCCAGACTTAATCTTGGTCAGATCATGTGAAGACCATGTAGATTGGTGTTTGAAATGGTCTTTTGAGGAAAGAACCACACAGATTGAGTGGACTGGTCCTGTCAGAAGGTTCCAACAAGGCAAGATGTAAAGGATGCATTGAAAATTTTGCATCTTCAGAAACATTAAAATATTCAGACAAAAGGTATAAACATATCGATGCATATCCATTGTACAATCGCTAAAATAATTCCTTGGTGGTATATTATTTATTTATCTAAACAGCGATTGCAATGGGGATGAAAAATAATAGCTTTCTCTACCTGAGATTGGGGTGGGACTGAAGGGTCCAATTATAGGTATGACTTTAATCTTTCTGTACTGGTTGTATGGAGATTAAGTAATCTTTTTAATATACGGAACCGTTACGCTTGTGTGTCAAAGGGTTTTGTTGGGTTTGTCTGTTTTATAGCCATACACTTAATAGTTGATTGTACGTGTTATTTTTATGCAGCTTTATCTCTCATTATAATTAAATAATTTATGATCCTGGGGTGGTTTGAAAATTACAGTGATATTTTTTCTTTTCCAGAGATATTTTCCACAGAAAAATTATATTTCAATCTTAGAACTCGTATTAATTGAAGTTATATATTTTATTCCATAATAAATAAACAAAAAGTGAGTATCTGTGTATCTGTCTGATTGTTTTATTGCAGGAAACCAATTTTTTTTTTTATAAAAAATAAAATATGAAACTTTTCTTGTAACTCGAAAGAGATACGTAGTAACCCGGAAAATTCAAAACCCGAGTCTTGATTACTAAAAACATCAGGCAAACTTACACCGTAGTATACACAATCAATACTTCCAGATTGCATCACAAAATATCGACAGAAAATGTATACAAAACAGCATCAAGTCGTATTACATCAGTAAAAGGCTCCTTTTGTCTGGTGGCGTGATTAATTGTATGGTGAGCTCAGTGACAGCAACACTGCTGTGCATTGCGTGACAGTAACACTGTCGCTCAGAAACACTGAATGATTAGCTGGGTTATTGTAGCATAGACATAGAAACTGTAGTTATAATTAGATCATTTCTACTTCAGGCTGTATATTTTGTCTAAAAATTGATGGATGTCATATGCACGCAAATACACCGATTATGCGCAGGGGTAATAAGTTATGTGTAATGATAAATGATAAATGATTTTATTTCTGTAAGTAGGTTTATACAAACACTTTTACATGTCAAACATTTTTTTTTTAAACTAGATGAGGCCGACGTTTCCTATCTGACTACTCTGAGAAGACAAACACAGAGGTCACAGTCTCTTTTAAAGTCCAGACATAATCTTGGTCATTTCATGTGAAGACCATGTAGGTTGGTGTCTGAAATGGTCTTTTGAGGAAAGAACCACACAGATTGAGTGGACCTGTCCAGTCAGTGCAAGCATCTGTCAGTAATCTTACAGCTCAACATAAAAGTTAAGGAGCTCAACGATTCGACGAACAATACCAAAGAAAGGGCATTTGGGTAGGCCGCATAATTTACTCAAACTGGCAAACTATGATTAAAACTGAGAGAAAAGAAAAAGAAAAATGGTAATGGTATGTTACTGTGTTTGTCTGTAACCTTTTACCTCAAAAACTCTTAATAAAAATAGCGTTAAGTTGTTTGATATCAGTTATAGGCGTCTATTAATTGTATGGTACACCCAGTGACAGCGACGCTCTTAAGCATGGCCTGACAGTAGCACTGTAGCTCAGAAACACCGAATATAGCTGGGTTATTGTAAAATAGACGTAGAAACGGTGTTTATAATTGGATTATTCCCGATTCAAGCTGCATTTTTGTTTATTGATTGATGGATGACATACACACACAGATAAGATGACATACATACATATGTAACTATTATGCGTCTGTGTAAGAGGTTGTGTCTGATATATAAGAGTAAAGGTGATATGTAAGTGTGTTTGTCTGGTCCATTTCCTCAAAAACTCTAAAAAACAACGTTAAGTTTTATTATATTTGTTAAAGGCGCCTATTAATTGTATGGTTAGGACAATGACAGCGGCTCTGCTGTTTGTTGCGTGACAGTAGCACTGTCGCTAAAAGCACGAATGATTAGCTGGGTTGTTGTAGAATAGACTTAGAAATAGAAATGTTTATAATTGGACAATTTTTATAGATACTCGGTCACAACACATAACAAAAGAATAGTACACCCACATTTCGCCAGTTATGTTTGAGTTCCATATAATAGGTGGCGAGCCTATTGCCAACAACCGGGCACAAATCCAAACTCCGGGCTGCTACTGAGAAATTCCAGATGGAAAAACCCAATAACACTTTGCCCGACCCGGGAACTTAACCCAGTACCTCAGCGCTCGCGACCACTAGACCAACGAGGCAGTTACTCGGTCACCTTTCTGCAAAATGTCCTAACTAAAATGCATCTAATTTTACTAATGAAGTTTTAGTATGGAATTTCATATCCCTGCCCTACTGTGATTATTACTTTAACATTATCAATTTCACAATTCAATACCTCTTGTGTAAATTTTATTAAGCATTCGTCATTTGTTCATAACTTATTTCACAGCTTGTTATAATATTGAAGTAGTATCGTAATCATTGAAATATAAATGCAGACTGTTTGGCCACTGTACTTTCATTAGAGAAAACGTGGTTTTACATCAGCTATATCGCCTTACTTGTTTTATTCTCCTAAACAATTAAAAAAAAAAACATCAGCAACATTACAAAATTTTACCGTCGCATCACTAACAAAAATAATGCAGCAAATATCAAAATACATGTTTCATTTTGAAAACTGATCTCGTAATATAGATACGGAAAGTTACACGTTTTTCAATATTATTTGCTTCTTATCTCGGAGCACCTATCTTGAAGTTGTTGCGAACTTAATATATTCCCAAGATACTTTCTCCGTTAAACATCTTCAAACTTTATATCGCTACAGTTTGCTACATATTTTTGGTATCTCACAATTTAATAAACATATTTTCTAAAAAAAAACATTGGAGGTGAAGTGTTTTCTGTTTAGTTGTAATTTATGATAGGTGCTGAAGGTTTGGTAATATTTTTTAATATTATAAATAATTCCTTAAAGGTACCAATCTATTTAAAGAACTTACCTACAAGAAAACAATGTACGAATTTTTTCAGCAAATAATAACCTCTGTTTTGACAATTTCGGTTAGAAAGTAGACAAAAAAGTTTTAAATTAACATCAAAAGCTACCCACTGTCCAAAATTCTAATCTGAGGTTGAATGAAGTAATTTAACAAGATATTAGCTTTATTTGTGAACACTAATGCTTACACTTAAAACGTCTCAAATATCAGTAGCCACATAACTAAACACTTAAAACAATTAAACTTAACCCACCCACAATAGTTAAACTTGTACGGTAGAATGAGAGCATTCGTTAACAGTTAAATCAAACGCCTGGTTTTGAAGTGATACTAAGTTAAGACGGCGAATGGCGGGACTTTCCTAAACGTCGAGTGCACCAGTTGGCCACAGTTAGTTTTGAAACGTAAAGATGCACAATTTGCTGCAGTCATCGTCAGTTAAAGTTTACTACAAGTTTGTTTGTTCTATGGAGAATTATAGAAGTAAACTAAGTATGGTATCAAGAATGTCATTGTCATAAACCAGCTTTTGTTTATTTTGATTTTTTTTTGTTGAAAATTCGAAGCACTACACTATTTTCTTGATCACAATTTTTTTTCTTGAGATTTTAAAAATCTCTTTTTTTTTCAGAAAGATTCGTTTTTATTTGTGGTATTATTTTTTATTTCTTAATTTAATTTAAACTCAACTATTAACATATCTACATCAAAATTCAAGCCCACACAAATCATACTACCCGTATAAACAATAGACTCCCATACTTAATCCCTAGGGTTGTCACTGACCTTTGTGAGTCTACCAGCAAAACGGTCTGTGTGCCGTCCAGTTAAATACGTAAGAGGATGCGCAACCCCTAATTGGATCACAATCGCACTGACGTAAGGCACGCTTCGCCGCCGGTCTATAGGGACCGGTAAGAATCGACTTCTCCTTGGGGCCTCCATGTCATGCTTGGATAGTTTTGAGTGAGCACCCCTAATCAGTGCTGAAAAGTTTACCGAACGGTAAACGTGCGTGAATACGATCTGATTTGTTGGTGCTGAAGTACGTATGGGGCGTAATTGTTGGGACTTCGATTGTTGATGGAGGGTAGCAGTCTTTTTACCCGACTGCGGCGAAGCCAGAAACGGAGGGTTATGTGTTTGACCTGTATGTAAGTATGTATTTATCTATGTATAGATGACCGTCCCTATGTTCCCTCGTAACTACTAAACTGCTGAAATTTTTGATGAATGATATGTCGTTAGATTTGTATTTATTGCGCGAGTGTCAATGGATATAATACAATTAAAAAAAAAATGGCGGATTTTTGGCGCCAAAATATATGTTTAAAAAAATATCCCAAACCTATCGAGTGGGGTATCAAAATTAAGGGTTTTAAAAGGTAAAAAGGTAAAAATATATATAAATTATATGTTTAAATGTAATTTAGAATGAGAAACGTTAAAAAACAATCCCGGACTTTTGGAATGAGTGAGTAAGTGGCCGTTATCACCCGATTTGGCGTAGTTTATGCACGAGAGTTACTGTTTGATTTGAAGGACGCGCATGTCGAAACATCAGACAGCTGTGCTGCTGGGGAGTTTGTTGCGCCACTTCTTCTTCCCAGCTAAAGCACTAGGAAGTGGTGAAGGGTTGGCGTTTTGGGGGACGGTCTTATATAATTTTTGACGTTCGAAAAGTGCTGATTCTCCGCCCAGTTTCAATAAATGACTTTTGATTTGATTTGAAAAGAAAACTACTTATTCAAATATTTTTTTTTTAACTATTTCAACTAAAATCTAAATTGACGTAATAAAATACTGTGACCTACCTATTCAATGAAACCCATAAAACGCATTGCTCTATTAGTATTTCAACTCATAATAAAATTATAGCCAGTATACTTGTATAGCTGTGCGAAACAAGCAGTGAGCCATGACATTTCGATTACTGCAAATTTACTGCGACCAAAATAATTTAATTGAATAAAACTCTACTAAAAAATCAGCTACAAGCAACAATAATTAAGATCGCAAACAAATCTTAAGCCAGTTGATCGACGCGACTTCAAATCCGAAATAACAACAATTAAACAAAGGCGAACAAAGTTAAATCGGAATGATTGCGCGACGATTGCGCCGCCGATCAAACAAAACAGATAAAACTCTCATCAAATACAATCAGTGGTTGCCTGGACAGAGCTTAAAACTAGGCCTCTGGATCCCGCCATCTCCTCGGGGCGAATTTCATTACCACTAGCTTGTCCGGTAATCCCAAGCGGACAAGTGCCTTAATCTACCCGCTTTCGGTTCGATTCCGACTCTTAAAAGCGCCACTTGCTTCATTTTTGCGTATAATCCATTTTTAATTGCCTTCTCACTATACCATTATAAAATTTTCAAAGAGAAATTAATTACGGAGATAAGTTTTGAAGGCCGTCAATGCGACAATAGATTGTATCGGTGTTAATTTAGTAAAGAAGGCCGAGTTTAGAGAACACTGATAGCATTGATTGACGTAAATCTTGGATTAAGATTTTATATTAGCAAAATAATCCGACATTGTTTGACGACGAGATATAAATCTTTGTTTGATGTTTAATTGTTATTAAATGCAGATATAATCAATTATTTAGAAGCTTTTGAAATTGATAATTGATGGGTACACTGATGATAATCCCAACCTAATTATTATGTACGTTTTCAGTCTCGCGAATAAGCTACTATTAAACTAATTTGAATTCATAACAAAGCATAAGAAATGTAACAATGTTTAAGAAGTTATCGAAGATTTCAAATGGATTTCTCGTGAATACTGCTTGATGACAATCCGATAGCTTTTAAATGTTCAAACAGGACATTTGGAACGCAAATACAGTTATAATAAAACGTGACGCGAGATCGACGCGCATCTCTGTCTGTCCCTGCAAATGGGCGCGGATAAATCGAAGACTGCAGTTACGATTAGTCGATGATTAATGCTCGCACTGCGACGCCATCTGCTGAATTAATTGCTTCATTTCCTCTCGACGGCACCAAATGGAATTTTGTATTTCGATTCGTTCGACGTTTTTGTCCGCCCGGTATACTTGTTCAGGTGTGTTATGGAGTCTGTGATTTATTATTACTTCACGCCCAAACGAGAGATTTTTGACACATTTTATTTTCAGTTCTGTGAAGTGCCCGTTCTGTGTATACGAGTTTGGAAATACCAATTATTTTACTATATAACAAATAACTAGCTACACA
This sequence comes from Fissipunctia ypsillon, assembly GCA_947568875.1. NCBI lineage: Eukaryota > Metazoa > Arthropoda > Insecta > Lepidoptera > Noctuidae > Fissipunctia > Fissipunctia ypsillon. Next base: position 8,740,793 of record OX387654.1, read on the forward strand.
AAAGGTTCCATACACTGGCACAGAATTTAGCGTCTTAAGAAAGAGTGGTAGACCTTTGTGCGATTCCAAAGTTTCCACAAAAGGGGGCCCCGTATGATTTGTGAATGCGTGTAATTTTTCAAACGTCATATTTTTTGCAACAGTCCCACCGACCTACGGAGTAAACTTTGCTATTGTAGAGGAACGACTTTTTGGAATGTTTTCGCCTTTCCCTAGCGCTTTGTTATGGAAAGTTAGATAGTGTTGGTCGCGGGAGCACCGGTAGCATCCGTTTTCGCTTAATAAATTTCGATGTTCAATAAGGATTCGGGTTGGAAGTTCTGCTATGACAATGTTACTTGATGTCAAATGGGTTTTGGAGATTGTACGAGTTTGTGGTCGAGCTATGAGAGTGCAAATATTGGATTTTTCAGTTCTGAGACGTGATGAACTAAACGGCGATCGTGTGAGTGAGTAATGGACAGGTGAAATTGCTCGCAGCCTTACTGTCAGGTGATGCTTCGTCGGATTCGTTTGCGCGTAGCCGTAGTGCCGTGGAGGCTGTCATGTGTGCCCGCGGCTTTATGTTGATAGCTGTCGGCGCAACTCGCTCAGATTGACGGGCTTTTCAGACCGAGCTAAATAGAATTTTACAGTGCTGTATTGTTGTAGTGTCAGATATCGCTCTTTGGTAAAAACTGAAGTTAAGTTAGATGCGTCTATTGTATTGTTCTACCGGGGAAGTTATCACACAGGCATGGGTTCGTAGTACTGGTGCAAATAAAGTACAGAACATTTACTGATCAACGTTTTAATGTTGATTCAAAACAAAATGTTAGTGTATAATCAGCCTAAAATGTTCCCACTGCTTGGACACAGGCATCCTCTCTGTGAGAGAGAGTGGGCTATAATGCACCACGCGGGTCCAGTGCGGGTTGCCGGATGTCACATGTCTTCTAATTTTTGGTTCTAGGATATACCGACATCCTCACGATGTTTTCCTTCACCGTTATGGGAGCAGTGGTGATGAAATAATTTACATAAAGTTCCTGTTTGAGTTTGAACCCACGACCTACAACTCATTGCGGATGTTACCTCTCGGCCGTCACTGCTTTCCGCCAGCTTCTATGCACCAGTGTTTGTCATACATAACATCACGCCTTGTCTCCCCGAAGAGTTGGGCAGAGGTGTACCTATAGTCCAACCACATTTCGCCGTTTATGTATGCACCAGTGTATATCCGTGTTTAATTAAGAAAATACAATAATAATACAATAAACTAACAAAAAATAATATAATATAATGTAATAATAATGTAATGTGATGTGTGTGTGTAACATAAAATATAATTGTTTAATATCATATCATTTCTACACTTATATCTGTAATTTTTATGGTGTATATAATAGAGAGTATTCTATCTATCTATCTAAAATAATACAACGACTTGTTTTGTATGTGTAAGGTGATCCATTCCTGCAAATAGCGCAGTTACAAAACACAAGTAAGAAGAGAGCACAAGGCACAAATCCCCTGGTTTTATCAAAGTGCGTCTAGTTCAAACAAATGAAGTAGTTTCCGTAGAAACTCGTCAATTCCCAGACAAAGACGCTCTTCGTTTGACATCATTAATATCCAAGGAACACGAATGGCACCGGGTGAAAGGAGTGCTTTCACGGCTCGCGACGATGCACTCATATTTCCGGATTTCATTCCCTCCCGAGCGCACTATATTACACATAGCAAATCCAAATGTCATCATAACGTAACCCTGCCGGTGTTCCCTGTAGATTGTATTAAACAAAGGGGAATTAAATAGCAGACAGTGCGGTGTACCGAGCCGCGACCAACGCGGGCACGAACCACTTTATTCCACCTTCTGTACCGAATGCGCCCGTTGTACTTACGTCACGCATTCCAATTTTTATTTTTTTAAATAAGCCAACGTGAGTGCGAGTAATTTTGTTTGTGTTTTTAAAAATTGCTGCGCGTTTTTGTGGCACGGTTTTTGTGGCATCTAGTGTCACAGGAGCGAATATTCGAGCGGTATTATCTTCGTGACAGTCCCTCTCTTTATTATCCTCATACGCCATGTTATATTGTCGCATACCTTTATTATTCACGAGTCAAAAATAAAGTCAATATACCTTCCTAAATGTAAGTATGCTGTGGTACTCGAAATGTAAATTTCAATTCATCATCTGCCTAGCCTTTTCCCAACTATATTGGGGTCGGCTTTCAGTCTAACCGGATGCAGCTGAATACCAGTATTTTACATGGAGCGACTGCCTATCTGACCTCCACAACCCAGTTACTGGGTAATACGATACCCCTTGGTAAGACTGGTTGTCAGACTTTCGGGCTTCTGACGACCCGTAACGACTGTCAAAGATCCACGAATGACAGCCGGTCCAACGGCTTAACGTGCTTTCCGAGGCACGGAGGAGTCTCGGTATGTAAAGATGGTCACCCATCCACGGGTCAACCCCCGCAAGCGTAGCTTAACCTGATGGATCGACCCATGCGGCTGTTATTACTTAGCCACGAGCTCCTCCACGAAATGTAAATTTCAATTAATTTCATTAATTCGTCATTGTATTACAAAACAAACTGGATAAGTAAATAAACATTAGGCGTTTTCGATTACAATTTCACCGTCGAAATGGCAGCTGCTTAATTAACATAATCCCGTTGCGAAAATAAGCAAAGTTAATTTTAGTTAAAACATCGAACATTTAACGTTTTAAATTCGGCGTATACGTATTCACGTGCGCGTACTGATCATTTCGAATGCGCTATGTAGGTGTTCGTTTTTCAAAAAGCGTTTTCACCTCCAGCTACATTCATTTACACATAATAATTGTGTTCGGTCGCGGCTGCTGACTCATTATCATATAAATGAGAGTGAAAAAGCAACGGTCCACCATTAATCAAGAGAATGGAGCAAAAACACTGGCTAATACACTTATCAACTTTAATTCAATAATCCGCGGCGGGAGCGCCTGCCCTCGACACTCGACTTTTCGTGAAAAATAAGTGTGAAATGGAACGCACGACCTCACACACTAATCCCAATTAATTGTGCCATACGACAATGCCATTGGAAGTTTCGCTGGACTTTAATTATAAATAAAAACCCTTTTGTTTTCAGTTTCACATGCAAAGCTTTTAACTTAAAATTAAAATGAGTTTAAAAATAACAATGAAATTGTCGCTCAAAAATGTTTTTGTCAGAGTAAACTTTTTTATGCGAAATTCATAACTTAAATACATAAATTCAATAAATAAAATTGTAACGGATGTAATAAATTTTTGGCACACAAATACCTGTATGGTATTCATTATGAAATCTATCGCATGCATAAAAACTCCAATAAACTGCCAATAGCGTACCTAACCAAATTAAATTAAATATCCTGTTTTTTTTTCACACTAGACATTTATATTTTTTACACTATTTTTTGAGATTCTAAATATTTAGAGGCATAACACATATAGCATCTCTTTGGCTGTATTCAGATAAAGGCGAGACAGTAAATTACATTCGAGAAATCGTTTAATATAAAGTAAAATTGATTCAGGTAATACACAAAAAAAAAAAAAAAAAAATTGGAGAAAAAAATAATTGTAATCTGAATAATATGTTTCAACAACAATATAATAAAAAAAAACAGTAGATAAAATTTTACAATACACCGATAAATGAAAAATGTAAAGTGTTAAGGCTATATTTCTGCAATAAGATCCCCGTAAACGTAAGGCAGTAAGCCATTAAAGTTAACTTTTTGTTTCACAAACAGGTAAAATTGTTATTGTTACACCAAGTCGCCTAAACTTGCAAAATTATTACAAGGACATAAATAAAACGTGTAGAGGCTAGCCTTCGTAGCGCCGTAGCGCCGTAGCGGCGTAGCTCCGTCGGCCTCGTAGCACTTGCTACGGCGTAGACTGAAAATTTGGAGCATCTAAACTGTTAAACTCCTTAAAACTATTATCATAATTCTGAGCTAACATTCTGTCATGGAACTGGTCTTAGCTCTGTTTTCAGCAATTCCCTGCATCCTTTACAGTACACTACTATTAATTTAAACTATGAACTAGATTATGTATTGTTTCGGTATTTGAAATTCTATGTACCATTGTTGTTGTTTGATTTTACTCAGCTCGCAGATATTAAAATTTTCAGTGTGTGAAGTAAATATCATACATGAAACATCCTGTAAGGTGGCTAAACGGGAGGTTTAGAATGAAAAAGTTTCCACTTTCGCTGTTAAGCCCGCTATTTTTTGTGTTGCTATATTTTTGATAAAACACGTGTAAAACTACTTAGAGATTTATTATCATTCCATATCCACTCAAAAGTTATGATTTATTTTAAGGACATTCGACAAGAGGTACTTTATATTATCTATAATATGTCCATATTTTATTTTTATTTTATTGTACAAGCAATAAAATATATTGAGCATTGTCAATATTCTTTAAGTAACCATTTTTTGAATAACATTCAAATTAATTATAGAAATGCCAAAACTATTACACTATTACAATGGTACCCTTAAACTGTCATAATTGAGACATTCGCCTCAGCATTCATTTGAGAATTATGTTATGAGTAACAAAGCTGAGGTAATTAAGAAAAATATTATATTATTATAATAAGTACGCTTGGTCAAAATTTCGAAATCAGCTCTGCTCCAGTTAGGCGGGCCAAGCTAAGGTTTTGCGAGGCAATTTCATGCTTTCGTGAGCTCATGCACCATTGGCCTACCGTCTACCCACTGGAGAAATTTCACTAACACAAAGTTTATGATTAATTGGCGCAATAACACGAAAACTGTTACATTGTCCTGACCGCTCCAATCCTTAGGGATTGACTACACCGTACTCAGTGCAGTGATCGTTTCTTAAGATACTATCATTCGTCTTGATTAATTAATTTTAGATATGCTCTTTAAAAATGACAGGGTATACATATATGATACAAGGTCAAATTAAATTAGCTAGCAAAACTCCGCAGACGTGATTCTTTTCGATAACTAAACATGACAAAACAAAAATTAACTGATCTTCTAAACTCATACTTCAAGTTACGTGCAGTCGTTGACCCCCAAAAAAAACATCAAATCATATTTTTTTCCCCAATTGAACCTCATCTAAATAACACTATATTGTTAATTCGATGACGACTAATAGAGAATTATTGAAGAAAAATACATGTTGCGCCGACCGCAAATAAGTTGAGACGCAGGAATTTGCAAGAGAATGATGAAGTTTTTATATGGATACCCATCACATCTTCGGAGTTTCGCTAGATAATTTAATTTGACCCTGTATTTATAGGTATTTTAATACTTGGCTATCTAATGGCCTTTTAGTGCCCTCCCATAGAGTGCCATTCTATTTTGTACATTATAAGCTGTTTTATATATTTGTATAATATAAATTCTACATACAGCTGTGTCAGTATTTTTCCGAGTAAAAGGATGTGTGTGGGATGCGCTGCGGGATGTTTATTTTTATCTTGTTTTACGAGCCACAAATAAACGACAATCGAAAGAAAATGTAAGAAAATGTCATTTCATTCTACGCTGTGTGTGTTATTAAACGCGTTCTATAAGATATTCGTAATTTATGCTTACAAACTTTCAAACAAGTATTTTGAATGACACGACTGTCAAGCCCTCCCTAATAACTTTTAACATTCGACCCTACTTCAGTCGAGATTACTACAAAGTTAATGCAATGAAGCCTTAACGGAAGGAGGTATAATAGTTGATTGGCTAACGGTTATGTTGTGACGAGTTTTTAATTAAACTGGAGTAGATTTCATTACTTAGAGCTGAGTGCCACGTGTTGCTCACAGACGCAGCGCTGCAGCGCAAAAGTCTATGCTTAGATTTTTCTCGAAACAATGCCTATACGCCTCCGTACTGGATATTCCTTACAACAGTTCTGACTTTCATAGCGGAGACAAAGGAACTTCCTACGTCCCAACAAAAACTCATCCACGCCAGATGATGTGTCTATGGCGAGAAATTGCAAAAAAAAAAGAAAAGTAACTTCTACGTGTCTCTATGTATGTATGCGTGGAATTTTAAAACGAGCCATATTTTTCCTCCTTCTCGAAAGAAACTGTAGCGGATGCGAGAGGATAGACAAAAGAGGCTGTCTATACTTTGTTAGGTATCTGAGTAGAAGCCAACGTAGATGAGTTGCCCGTCGCCCCGCGCCCCCCTGCTTAACTACTCATACAAACACAAAAGTCCTTACATAAATCTTGTCCTCGGGAACTCGCGGCGCCGGCTCACCTCTCTACAGAGGTAACTACGCACTCTCACCCTCCGATGAATTCGATAACACAACAAATTAGAATTTCTCCTCGCACCCGCCCGAATAATGATAAAAACTCGAATTTACAGCCTTAGCGCGTAAGTACGCTTTACAGAGTTACACCTGAGTGGCTTCTTTATTTTGTCGACACGTTTACATACTGTTCATGAGAATATAAAACTGCTTTGAAGAAACATACGCACGTTTTTGTAGTGAAATGAGGTTTAAACGTAGCTACAATAATGATGATATGGCTCGTTACTACGTTAAGCTCACAAAAAGTACATTTACAACAGACTGTTACATTACTCTTGAATAATAATACTTAGCAGAGTGAATGTTAATATTGATAATGCTCCATTTCTCTTATAGATTATGAGACAATGTTCTCAGCTGAACAGATAAAGAGCATGTGCATGTCACAACAAACGATATAACTAATCCAAGTCAATAATCACAATAGGTGCTGTATGGATTCATAAACACAAACCCAAACCGACGCAAATTAGCACCTTACATTCACCATCTAAAGTTTATAATCCATTGTGATTAACAATACTGTCAACGTAATCTTACACATACCAATGAACGTCATAGGGGAACTTTTATGATGGCAAAACCACCTTTAGCTAAGGCTTTCGGATTTAATTAACAATTTCCTGAAAGTCTTTGTCATGTGAACCACAATAGGGTGATATGTACTTAGATGGAAGTATATTTTTATGTGCGTACAGCTGATTAATTTCGCTTTATGTTAGACGGTGCCGTATTCAGATCGAGAGGAGTATTAGACGGATATCGCACAAGTTTTAACGCAGCTGTTTATTTAAGCGACAGACTGATAGCCTATTATTATTTATGAGACGTTTTCAAAGTCGAATTAAGATTTTTGGACGCCCCGGGCGACAAAAGGGTTGTGTAGGAAAAATGTTAAATTATTTTCAACAAAATTAACAGCTCTACAACTAGATTGTTCAAAAACTAATCGCAAAATAAAATTAGGCAAAATAGTGTCAGATAATATTTATGTAAATATTCGAATTTCAATTCAATCTGAAACCATTACAACATATCTTATTAATTTTATTGTTACGCAGCAAATTAACCTAATTTCCGGTTAACCATATGCCCGTAAAAGCTATTGTAATGAATTAAAAGTCGTAAAATTATATTGATCACAGGTATTATAAAATATTGGGGAAAGGTGAATAGAATATTCTTACAATTATTATTAGTCGTAAAATTATATTGATCACAGGTATTATAAAATATTGGGGAAAGGTGAATAGAATATTCTTACATTTTATCAAAACCGAACTTAACGAGAAGAAGGAAGTTCTAAAGATTTCATGGCTGAAAATTGAAATATGATTGTGTCTATATTATAAAATTGTTACTTTTTTAAATGAAGAGGGTTTTTATCTCTAAAATTCATTCCCACACACAGAAAATCGCTTTCCCCAAACCACGAACCTCTGGTTTAAGGGAAAGCTCTTTCGCTAATAATTCCTTTATGTATCCTACATGTAGGTACATGTACTCAACACGTATGTATCCTACATGTATGCTAACATCATCTTGATATATAACGCACACACGGATCTCGGTTCACAAGACTAAAGGTGTCCGGGCTTACTCGCAAAATGGATGTGTACACATTGCGTTTAATTATCATCAATTAATTATCATTAAGCGCCATTGCTGTATAAAACACGGAAGGTAAACAATTGTGCGATGCTTTGAAACAAACTGCTGTATGTAGAAAGGAATTTGCGTGAATTTCTATAGGTACAAAAATGTTATTTGTATTTCAGAGTATTTTACAGTGTGTGGTTTTCCTTTGGTGTTATTTTTGTGTAAGGACTCAAATGTTTTGTATACTTTTTGATGACTGGCTTATGTTTAATAAGACATTACGTATTTTGATCACCTAGCTTTTCTTCATAGACTATCCACGGAAAATAATAATCGTTGTAAAATTCACGTTACATTTAGGTTGAATATGTTAGTAACTAGTAATACTACAAATCCATGTTCATAAACCTTAGTTATCATTAACACTCGAAAATGCTAACATTGATAACACAGTTATCGTCATAATTATCATTGTATTAAGTTTATTGCAAATAACTACCTACTTTATTTTGTATTCTAATTTTATTCAATTTTTTTCCTGTATTTTTATATTATGTTTTCTTAGATAAATACGTCGTTGTCTTTATTGTGAATGCTGCGTATACCTGTAATAGGCATACATACCGGCACATTTTCTTTGTCTTGTTTTCTTATTAATTCATTGTATGTATTGCTGTTGGTGTACCAAATAAATAAATAAATATGGCACCATTCTAAAGACAGCCTATCGTACACCTTTGTGCTATCCATTTCGTTCAATTAATTCTGAAGCACCATTTAACAATGTAAATGTTTAATGTATGTGATTTAAATATGTTTTGCAATTTCATTAATTCAATTTTTCAATTTAGTTTAATTTATTTAGTTATAATAATTTTATTGTGACATTGTATTTTATTCCTTGGTTACTAACATAATTTTTAAGTGTACTTACTAACATAAATATGGATCTCTGTGTCTGACTCAAATAAAAAATTAAATTAAATTAAATTTACATGGTGCAAGTTTCTGAAACGTTCAAGTGCAATAATCGCATGCCATAGAGCTCGTTCGATTTTATTGCTGTTCAAGAATTGCAGGCAAGTGTTTACACCCTTGAAATTTCCATAAAATGACATACAATAATTGCATGCAAGTATTGCCTCGTCTAAACACAGAGTTGCACGTCCTTGTACAATGGATTCATGTACTATTTGCGCTGCCAAATATGCCATTAAAATTTTATTAAACGTCGTCTTCCCAAGATTTTTTTAACTTGATTTCGTAGTTGTAGAGTTGAATGCGATTTTATTGCACGTGCAATTTTATTGTACGTGCTGTTTACACCTATACCAGTTTTGAACGGCAACTAACTTGCACGTATCGTGCAACAATATTGTACGTGTTGTTTAGACGATGCCAATTAATTGCCTTTCAATTTTATGGTATAAACTTGCAATAAACTTGCACCGTGTAAATAGAGCTTTTGAAGCAATTTGAAACCATTGTGATCATTATTATACCACGCCCCCAGAAGACCGTGACGCTACTTGTTTTAGTATGAATAATACCAGCCTGTTACTGTCCCACTGCAGGACAAAAGTCTCTTCTCATAACGAGAAGGCATGAGCATTGATCACCACTCTTGCTCAAGACGGTTTGGCGAGTAGTAAAGTATGAACTCCTAAAAAAATATTACTCGTTCTAATTTCGACAGTGTGTAATATTTAAAACAATGATGAAAAACTGTTGTCAAGGGCGGCGTTGATGAGTCGTCCAAGGGACTCCGGAGATTGTTCCCGTTTGCCACGGCCGTGCATCAAATAATCTACAAGTTTATTCGCACTAAACGCTTTCACTGAAAATGAGACTATAAAGTTTCCGGGCGACGCAAAATGATTCTATTACGAATATGAAATGTTATTACCTCGGACGGATTATAAGCAGGAGCAGGTTCTCTCAAATGAAATTACTTCCCTCCTTTGGAATCCATTTTAAGGATGAATGATATAATTCTTACGAGTAAAGACTTTGTCGAGTTGGATGCGTTTATTAGATTCGTTTTCGGCACTGGTGACAGCATCCCGAAATGATGTTGTTAAAATTATCACTCCCAATCCCCAAAAAAAAAAATGAAATGGCAACGTCAGATAATTTGATTCAGTCAGGAATATCTTAATTAACTGTTTTTGTAACAGATTATCAGATAATAAAATATAAGCGTCGATAAAAGCTCAATTCAAATTGAAAGGGCTCATTGGATTTTTAGAAAATTGGATTTTATGTGGAGGGGTGGCAATAACGCGCTTACTCGTATATTTTAAAATAAATTGCTTATTATAATACCTACGGCTTATCGCATTTTAGCTATCGTAAACTGCTATGAAGGCAATTTAACCAACATTGAATAGTTTGGGGATGTAGAGTAAGGCGGATATGGCGTTACAGGCCTATTGTTACATTTGCTGTAACGATATTGTAAACTAGTCATTATGATAACGGTATTATTATTAAACTTTCCTATTTCGATCCCGAAACAATTGTTCTACTTCTTGCGTTGCTAGGTTACGGCTCAATATATGATTTTGGGACTGTTTTTGATCAAAGAAATTGTTTTGCAGAATAGACTAAGTTAGATAGGTTTTTTTTCTGATTTTATTCTAGGCAAAATATAGTATTAAAATATTGGCAATATTTATGTAAATACGTAGGCATCAATTTTTTTTTTCACCTCATGACATATTCCTATCAAGATAAAACATTCCACAATTTTTGCGTAGAGCGAAAGTCTGAATGGGAAAAATACTTTATTTGTTATAGCATATTTTTACGGGTATGTGCTGGCAGTGATCGTTCAATATTTTATAGGCTGCGAATATAAAGGACCAGATGGAGTGAACAACTATCCAAAAACACATCACGAATTGTTAGAAACAGTGCCAGATTCACTGCTTCCTCATCCTGGTATTTTTCGGCACTTTTCATTTCCCTCCACAACCACTATCTCACTTTGTAATCATCACTATTCTCGTACGGCCATTATATTCGGATGTTACCTAGAAGGTAGGTCAGCGACAAAAGACAATTAACATAACTTTTAGACATCATTTAAATTGAAAATTAAAATTATGCGATACAAATTGTATTTTAGAATTAACACAATATTATCTCTTAGCTATTATATAATACCTAATTATAGATAAGAGTTACTTTTCTTTTAATTTTACTTTTGTTCCGATTTTAATTAAATAATTTATTAAGACTTAAAAAATTAAATGCTAATCGACTTGTATCAGAAAAGTTACCTTTAATTCACCAACTTTCTCGATCAGTCTTACCTGAAAAACAAAGAAAACAAACAATTAATACCAAATACCGGGTATGTATAAATATGGCATATTTATTGCAACAGTTATCCGTTTCAGGGTGGGCAGATTTCCAAGCGGATTCGAACCTAAGACCACGTTGGCATGACTTGAGACCAGATGTTATAACACATTGGCTTTAACGACCACAAGTATTTATGCCTATTCTGGTAACGCAAAGTTCCAAATTGTAGCTGTCTCTATGTTTGTACTAAGATCGGAAAATACTGAATCAATAATTATGTATGAATTTCGAATCAAGTCGATCAATTCAAAGATTTGCATGTTATTGTAGCAGTGTAATATAATTATTTAGAAGAAGTAAATTATATTATACCATAAATATTTCATTTTAAGAATTCCTTATGAGAAAATAATAATGAAGTGTTGCCTTGTTGAAAATATTGTGAATAGTTTTGTAAACCCCATTTCACATGTAAACCTCAAATAATTCCCTTTTTTATTTCCTAAAAATATTAAGGGACCCTCTAATATAATAAATGCGCCTCTTTTTATGTTCCTCAACTAATTCCCATTTTGGAGCTCTAAAAATACTAAATAGCCAATTATCTGCAATCAACTTGGATGTAACGCGGTTGATCTTAGTTCAAACCCAACCTAACCCATGATCGGGGTGCCCTAATCCCCAGCTTAGTTACTGCGACCAACTTCCAGAAAACGTCAGAAAGTTAAAAGAGTCTCATTCACAAAAAAGCGATCATCATTACAAGATCAAAAAGTATTCAGAGGCTAATTTATTAAAAAAAGGAATATCACTAAAAGACTAAAAAGATTTCAGAGGATCACTTATTACTTCCCTAAAATAACTGAGACATAATATAAAAAAATTAAACTAGTACTGTTAATAAGAAAGATACCCGGATTTTATCCTCGAATCACTTGAGCGGAACTTCCAAATATATTTCAAAGGCAAAACAGTTACAAGTCCCCACCTACTTCACTCATTAACTCTTGCTTAGGATATGTTTTTAGTGGTTTCAGCTTACTAAATACTCACTAACTGATGATTATTTTGTTTACTAAGAGATTTCCTTTAGTGGTTCTATCTTGCATAAGAGTTACAAGGAATAGAGGGAGATAAGGTTGTAGGTATTGTGTTTTTTTTTCTGAGAAATCGATTGAGTATATTGTGAACATATAAGTCTTACGTCTTGTGGAGGTCAGATAGAAAGTCGCTCCATGTAAAATACTGGTATTCAGCTGGACTGGAAGCCGACCCTAACATAGTTGAGAAAAGGCTAGGCAGATGATGATGATTGAACATCAAGGTAAGTTTTATCACTGTTATCGATGGTTCGATTTTTATTTGTAAAAATAAATTGTCTTATAACACAATAATTCGTGACATCTACTTCTCGCACTTCTACTTCTTCTATTGCGACCTTGATTTTCAATTGTATTCTATAATATTGTAATTTAATTAACTACTAATATTTTGTAAATTTAGAATAACAGAATGTAATCATTTAATTTGATTAAATGTATTTTGATTTAATATTGTTTTTGTTTATATCTTTTTATAATATTAATAATGTAATTTAATTTAGTCAATGGTTTATTTAATAATTATATTATAATCTCAATTTAATTTAAGTTAGGACCTATATTTATTTTCTTATCTTAATTTTGCAATGTTTAATGTTAGCTATCAATTAAACTAAATTAGACCTACTCTAAGAATGATGTGCATGCCTGTAAGTGACATATTTACACAGGATTATCTCTAAAATTTTGTTTTAAAATATTTAAAGTTTTGTAAATAAGTCGTTGGTATGTCTATGGTAAATAAATAATTAGACACGTTGCTGTAATAATAATAATAAAGTAAGTAGTCCAGTAAGATGCTGGTAGGGATCTTGACCGTACTTCCGGGATTGTCCTGATAGCCATGGAATACCTCTTCACTCCTCTTAAGCACCTCAAGATATGTTGCCCCCTTGTCGCTACGACACTATGTGCTAGCGACCGTTTCCGGGGGCCCATTGTTGAGTGTGCAAGTCACCCCCTGCCATTTTATCCGTGTATTGTATTTATCAAACATTGGTCAGGCAGGGGCCATAGTCCTTCCATGGTTTTAGATAACCAGTCCACTTTAGCCATCCAAACCCATAGCCCAATATTTTTTTTTTTTGTCACCATATCCTGCAATAGTCCTACACCAACCGGGGGTTGTCCTTGGGTGCACTTGCATAGTACGCACAGGGATAATCGTCGGTTGATGCCTCATTTCCATTGAAAGCGTCTAACGGGCCTCTGCGAGTTGGCTTCGGCCCCTCATATGCCTTTCAAAGGTCCGGGACCCTAGGGTCCCGAGAAATATAAAAAAAATATAATAATTGCTTTATTTTCTGGCAACTAAGGCATAATGCCTATACCCCTTCGGGAATTCCAAGCGTTATGTTATAGTGTCACATCACTAGCTACATACAGCATACAGCATTATTAGTTACATTTGGCTTAAGGAAAGTAATTAGTCGCTTATGAAAAACAGAAACATCAAGTTGATTGGCGAGGCCTTGTCAAAATCAGACACAACATTTAAGAAACAACCTGCTGTTTAACTGGCTCCTATAATCCATTCTGAACGAAACACCTAAGTGAATTTGGACCTCATTGTATTTTATATTTAAAGGTTAAAATCAGTAATTCTCCTGCGATGAAATCTAAAGCTGCCCTTCACAAAACAAAATCGCTAATCGCTTCCATTCATAACAAGCCCGCTACCGAAGGTCCAGTGCAACGGTGCGTGAGGCCCCACAACCCACGGGCCGCATGTCTCTGGCAGGCCATGAAAACAAATCGTTCATAATAAAGCATTAGGTGTAGGACCTTGTACTGTCTTCAGTGACTGTTCTCGATAATTGGACTCGGTGCGAGCGTATATTTACAGCTTTATTGTAACAGGAGTAGTGTATTTTTATCTTTATTATTGTTGAGGTAGTATTGTGATAGAGGAAAAAAATTGTCCGATGTAAAACTCTTTTTAGGGTTCCGTAGTCAACAAGGAACCCTTTTAGATTCACCATGTCCATCTGTCTGTATGTCCGCGGCTTAGCTCAGAGACTCTTAGTACTAGAAAGCTGTAATTTGGCACGTGTATGTATTAGTCACGCCGACAAAGTGGCAAAATAAAATATTGAAAAAAAAAAGATTTTAACGTGCATCCCCTACACGTAAAGTGGGGATGGGTGACTTTTGTTTTTCTCATCTATCTCATGATGTGGGGTGTCATTGGATAGGCCGTTCAAAAATCTTGCGGGTGTGTGAAAGTCATTTTTCGATTCAGGGATCCGTTTATGAAATACTAAGCTTCAAAGAGGTAATTTTTGTTAATCAAGTGTCGGGTCTCTGCCAGTTAAATGGTTGTTTTTGGATATATGAAAAAAATTCACGGCAGTAGTATATATAACAAAGTTACCAGGAAAACTATCACAGATATGTAGGCTTTACAAGTTAGGGTTGCTACACACATAAGCGTGCCGGCATTGTCGGTTTGGCAGTATTTGTCGAACAACAAAGCCGACCCGAAGCAATTACACATCTACATTTATTCGATTTTACCGCCCGGCTGTGCCGATTAATTCCCGCTTATGTGTATAACAGCCCTTAACGAGTAATGGTCGACCAACTTACATTTGCAGTTGACATGTATGAGAGAACATGTTTTTCAACTACAATTTTAAGTTTGTTTTAGGGATAAATTCATCCCAACTACGGAACCCTTCATTGTGCGTGGTCCGACACGCACATGGCCAGTTTTTTTTAAATTGTTGTCATAATCATGCTATGGCAATATGTACTCACAAAATAAAGCATTTAAAGCAGAAGCTTTTTGTAACTGGCCTATAAGTCTACATAATAAGTGCGACGGAATAGCACTACATTGATATTTTTCATCTTTGAAAGACATCATATGGAATAATGCTGAAAAGTCTGTCTCTTTTCATCCTTTCTGGTTTTTAATAACTTTATCACCAAGAATAGGTCGACAACCAGTGTAAAGAACGCAGCAAGCTTTGCGCAAAGTTAGTTTAATGCTAAAGACAAACCGTTGCGGAAAAACGCGGCGGTATTACGCCCGTGAAAATCCGATCAGATTTGTCCCTAGCATATTTTCCCCAGATCGATGGACTCACGCACCTATAATTTAGACACAAACCTCCTTGCCAAAACCTTACTACCAAGTCAATGATAATCTTAAATTATTGAAATCACAAAGTCAGCAAAACAAATCTTTGCCCATTTATATAGGTCTATTTCATCTTTGTCTGTGACATCTTGTGATTAATAATTTCCATCCATTGCCTGCGCACTTACACACCACTTTGTAATTGTCGCTAATATAGTTAATTATCTGTATAGCTTTGTTCCAATTATGTTCTGGGAGATTTACAACGAATATTATTCAGAATAGCATAATATTGTAGATGTTTTTAAATAAAATTAAACGAATTACTATGGCCAAATTAATGTTTCACAAAAATTTGAAATCGTTGGATTTGTCATAATTATGTTTTTTTTTTTAATAAATTCAGCAAAATAACAGCCGCTATATACAAAAATTAAATAAATTGTGTAAGCAAAATAAATTTTCTGCTATCACATCAGCAAAATTCCACAATCACTCATGAAATACGTCTACCTAACGTCTTTCTAATTACAGAACACATTTCTGAAGTGCTGAAAATTACGTTTTTGCGAATCTGTATCATTAGTGTAACACTGAGTGAAATTGACTTAATATCTCATGAAAATATCTTAGTAATCGCTCCATGTAATAATTCCAGTGGCCGCAACATCTTGACAAATTAGATTTTTAGCGGGTTTTGCTGGCTAACACTAAATTACAGCTGACTTTGAGTCGAGTGCAGGCTTTTAAACGTGAATTAGAGGCTACGTCACTCAAACCTTAATGGCGTATTGTGACTGAGTGAATGTCACGAAAATTACGTTGCCGTATCGAGATTTTTAACCGTAGCACGGCTCTGATGGCTAGAAGGATGGAGATTAATTTATGGTAGGAGCTTTTACTTGAAATTTAATAAAATTCCAGCTACAGTGTTTATTTTAGGTTAAGTTCACACGATATTATTGTTTGTTGAATTGCATAATCACAATTAGACCCTTGCCAAAAACACGAGTGCGACTAATACAGGGCCGAAGTTAGGGGAGCGCTATAATAACCACATACAAAATGGATGTTCCATCATACCTTTGCGTCCATATTAAATATTAAAACAAACCAAACCGAGTTAAAACGATCATAACGATTGCGCTCACAAACTTTTTGTTCGTTTTTTAAAATCCGCTTAACAAAACATACGTTTTAAATTTTACACGTAGGTATGCCTACAATTGTTAGGTCGGAGTCATAATATTATAACATTGTGGGCAGCAACGCGCGGCGTAGCAACATAATCGTACCAGCGCGCCATCTGCCGGAAGTTTTACAATGTTTATGAGTTCCATCGGGAAGCGTACATAAATTCTGACGATTGGACGTGTACAAACGATAACGATACAATGGTTTGACCATATTAAGCCCCGTAATTGTTTACAAGTACCTAAGTATAGCCTTTTAAATGACATTATTGTGGACGAAGCATTTGTTTGACCAACAGTCCATAAAGCCTTATTACGGACTTAGGTCTCACCACCAGGGCACGCCACAATTATGGCGATAAGTCCCCTCTTTGAGGAGTGGCTGGAGAGGCGCCACGGCGTCCTCATCTTCCGCCAGACGCAGGTCCTCACCAGACACGGGTGCTTCGGGAGGTACCTGTTCCGGATAAGGCGGGAGGAACCGCCCGGTTGTCACCACTATGTAGATCCCCTGGAGGCTCTGGTCCAGGCCATGGTATGGAGCGAGAGTAAATGGGAAGCCATTACCTCCTTCTGTGAGGCAGTAATGCTCACGAAGGAGGAGGCGGAACGCATGAGGGAGAGGCAAGCTTTGCGCCCTCACACCCGTAGTCGCCACAGGAGACGCCCTGGGCGTCGGGAATTGGTAGCCGATTCCCGTCCACCGTAGGCGCGGGCTTGCGGACGGCGAGCAGTGGGTAGCTCGCCGTCGGGTAAGGACCAAGCCCGAGTGACGGCGCGTTGTGTTCCACGCGTGCCTCAAAGAGATGTCAGCACTATTGACAGGGTCCGCTAGGGCCGATGCCAGCTAGGGTTGCGGGATGTTCGAAAGAGTTACCGTGGCCCCGGCACAGGCAACTGAAGGAACACGGGTGGGTTTTAGTCAGTAAAAGTCTGACACGCCCTCCCGCTACGCCCAGAGCGAGAGAAGTCATTTGATGATTTCCCATCCAAAAAAAAGATCTCACCACTAAACATCTCGTTCTACGCAGTTCAGTGATCCCCAGTCTTAGTTTCTTACAAAAGACATAATAAACATTCGAATATTTTTATAAATAAAAGGATTGTAAATCTTGTTAAACTCGCAAAGTTGAAGTTAGCCCACGTAACAAAGTTAGCGGACATCTACAAAACAGGAAAGAGTCCCAGAATCATTTTAAATTCAGTATTAATCCTCGAACCCAGTCCCGAGCATCGTTTCTTCCATACTTTGTGGGATTTCCGAAAGAAAGCTGCTCCTACAAACTTCTATCCAAACTCCCGTGTAATCTTACTTATAAAAATAAACTTTTGCATTAACTGATTTCGAATCAGGGGCGAGGAAGTTTCACAAGGTAGGCCAGCCTACCACCGCTTCCGTACGAGTTACAGAGTCAATCAGCCAGAAAATAGAAACAAATAAATACACGCTTAGGTAGTTTTCACTTGATAAGCGTAAGTAGACTTGGGCTCAAATTTATTGAAGAGTTCAGCAGATAATGTAAAAGTTGGCAGATAAGACCGGCTTTACTTAGGCTTCGGCGCGCGCTCCGAAAAGCTGAATATTACCGACTGAGCCGTAGAACTTGGGACAGGTTATGTTATTGCAATATTTACGTTGCACATACACACGAGCACTTAGACAGTTTTGTGGTGCTACAAATTGAGCATTCTGTTTTCATAAAACATTAACAATTTGTTTACATGTGTGTGTGGTCGTTCGCAACTTCACCGCTCACTTTCCGATTATTATTGTATATTTTTCATGTAGTCGACTTATGAATAAACGCGTTTAATTGGTCGTCAGTTCAAAAGAGAGTATTTTTTCTATTTACTACAGTGAGAGCCAGTTGGCAGATTTAATCCTATATATTTCGTATATAGGAATTCTTACGAGTTATTTGATTTGGTCGAGTTTCTAATATATTTTTTTAATAGACTTAAGGATTAAGGAATCCTTTAAGCACTCGTCCACTCGTGTTACAGAAACAATTATGAAGCCCTTGTGTCTCGCGTAGATTTGCGTTTCGGGCGGTTAATGGTGGGAAAGAATATTTTTGTAGGTCTAAAATTATAATTTCCTTATATTATTATTTAACCTATGAAAAAAATAAACACACAGGTATAAAGCTGTTAGGAAATAGTATAAATTTGATCTTCATTTATTTTTGGTATACAAGACAAAACTAAATGTTTTGTCTCCGAAGATTTGTAAACCGTGGAAAAAAATCAGCCTACATTTTATTCGTCAAAATGTTCCCTACATTTTGACGTTTCTGGTTTTTTCCATAGTAAAAGTTGTTCATAATGGTGAGTACAATGACCTGTTAAGAGGTTGTGCGTTATTTAAATTACACCTTGTATATTCTCCATTTCAAGAGATAGTGTCGAAAATCTCCTTAAGATCAACAAACATCTGACGTACATAATAATTATAGATATATCGTATTATACTAATTTCGAATACCTATATGAAACGGACATTCTGCGTTCCATAAGACCCGGACTCCACCAAAGCTGAGACGAGAGGAGAGGATACGTTTTTTAAACAACCGATGGAATTTCGTTATTCGCACATCTCGTATCCATTCAGCTTCAGTGGCTACCACTGAGCGGAGATGTATCATATTTGTATGGCGCGATTGAAGCGGAGATGTGAGCTGTGCCTCGTCGAGATTGAGCTAGGTGGCGGTACAAAGCGGAGATGTGAGCGGCTTGCTGTGAGCCGTGCTGCTAGTTCCCCCGTGTCCTCAACCCGCCAGCCGCTTTAGCCAGCACACATCTCCGCTCGAACCAGCACGCATCTCCGCACAGCTTCAATGGATATTCCCTAGCTGAAAACCATCTTTTCTCCGCTTCGGACATCTCCGCACATCTCCACTTTGGTGGAGTCCGGGCCTGATGAATTTAAAAGAGCTGTAACAAGAAACGACATCACATCAAAAAAATGCCGCCATCTTTGACAATTTTTTTTTATTTGAGATAGGTTTGCTCTAGGTCAGAGATGACAGAGACAAAGTTGACGATGGAGCGAGCTTACCCAGAAGAAGCCTATTCACTTTCACTTTGAAGAGATCGGGGTTGTACGCGTTCGGAAACACAGACGCAGGCAGAGAGTTCCACTCCTTTGCTGTGCGCATCACAAAAGACATTTGGAAATGCTTAGTGCAACTAGGGATGGTAATTAGATTTGACATGACAATTAGTGACGCCCAATCTTTCATTTCACCCACATTGAGAGCGAAATTACTTGCGTTAGCCACCTGCTCACAAATGTCATACGCATCCGTTTAGTACAAAGTTCAAAGGTTCCATTGTTTATCTTCGGAAAAACCGAAATATAGCGAATAAAATGTGACTATCGACTAACAGAAATTGATTTATATTCCCACCTAAATTATTATAGATTGACACACTAACTCCCATTTCCATATTGGACCAGCCACATTTACGAGTAGGTAATTCGGCAAAGTTCGGTTTTTCTGTAGGTAAATGATTGAACCTTTGAACGTTGTCGTACTGTACGTACTTTCCTTTTCAACCTTTTTGCTCTAGAGAATGACGCTTCTGTAGTGACTCGAGCGACGTTTTTATTAGTACCTACCATGCACCTTAGGTGCGAACAGAATTCAACAACAAAACCGATTTTCATGTCTTAATCAATCCATCCTAAATAATTCATGATCTTTTTATACATAATTACTACACATAAGTGAGATGAATTGTTACTGAACGGTATCAATTTTGTTTAAAATATATCGATACGGGTTTAATGTATGGGCATGCCTAATCCTTGTCATGTCATGTAACTTAACGGATGAGTTGATTACTCATCCGTTAAGTTATTGACACTAAACTAGAAGGTTTACCAAATGAGTAAAAAAAAATCTTTTCTACCTAGTGTAAATCTAATCCAGCGAATTAATTTTTAATTTTTGACAGATTTTCCATACAAAAACTGTCAGACGTCAATTTTATTCCCCGGATAAAAGATGACTTCGGTTAAATCAACCCTTAATTAACATCAAAAAAGATAGGTACATAATATTATTTTTTTTGTATTTTTTTTTAAATGTTTTACTGAATCTCTTAGTTTAACTAGCCATATAGAGGCAATAGAAATAACATTAGTGACAGACGTTTATTAGCATGTACAATACGGCCGACGTATCTTGGCGAGTCCGAACTTCGCGCAGAAGGCTGCGCAGTAACATTTTTTCGGAACCAAAGGGTGACATGAGGCGAGTGTGAGTGAGAGAACATGCGTGGAAGTTCGCAGAGCCTATGCTCAGACTCGCCAAGATACGTCGGCCGTATTGTATTTCTAAGTGTTGCAAGGATTGTTTCTTAACGAAAAAACTTTTTCGTCTCGAAATGCTCAATATTTTGAGCGACAACTATTCATATTTTTGTAACTATAAAAAAAGGAAATTCAATTAATAAACAAATGTGTAATTTTTTTTTTACTTTTTGGTTTATTTATTTTTAAATTAAATTAAAACTACGAAATAACTTTCATATTGGTGAACACGAGATTCAACTAAAATCAAACGCATCGTCATTTTCAAACGTATTGTCTAAGTCCTGAAATACCTAAAGATTTGCGTCTTACTGCGTCTTAAGTGATTAATACTATTTTTAAGTATATTTAAAATCATAAAACCTGAAAAACCTTGAGAAAGACAAACATCATTCACTCTACGACGTAACGATCCAACTAAATGACGGCAGCTCTAGTGCGGCACGATTAAAACTGTGGCTGCTAAAACATCGAGCTGAGCTCCAGCTGAGTATGTTGACCCTGCAGAAAAGATCCCAGCGGGCCATTAACTACCATGGCCCACCTGGAAATCTCTTAGCCGACTAAGCAGCCAGGTGGGTCGCTGCAGGTGCAACTTAGTCAGGTGTACTCCGATAAGCCACAGCGCGACTGTGGAGCCACATCACAAACGATGCCTCACCTCTTGTCGTGCTCTCTGTGTCAAAACACCTGCACTATGGAAGACCTTTGCGAGGCCAACGCTAACGCTGTCGAAGTAGCTGAATTCTGGTCGAAGCTTATATAAAATTAATAAAGGAGAATCATCGATACGATGAAGAAGAAGAAGAAGAATAAAACCTGATATTTTTTTCATAATATTGTTCAAAAAATCGTAAGCGGTGAAGGTGGTTTTTTTTTATTTCCTAGGTGGTAGGTACTGATAAACTTTTCTTTTAAATCTTATTTTAACTCAAATCTGGAATGATAAAGGAGTTGCTGTTGCAGTAGCCTCCTCTTGAATAGCCGCCACGGCGTTGCTAAATGGTGGCCGAACGGCACATTCGGTACTTGAACAGCCATTAAACTTATCTCATGATGCCAGTTTGTAACATTTTTAAAAATGTTGCACAAAAGTGTAATCGAAACACTAAATTGAACTATCAAATATATCAATGGTACTGCGAGACGGCGATTTAAGACAGTCTCAGGGGATCATTTCTAACTTCCACGCAGGCAAAGCCGCGAGCAAAAGCTAGTTAGCCATAATCCAACTTTGAAAACCTTTAACAGGCTTTGAAAGAGGTTGAAATCGTACCTAAATATTTCTGTTATAATTAATCTCAATCAGAAAAAGTTAAACTAAATCAAGTAATTAATTCACTTTTGTTTTACTCACAGTTCATTGGATTTACAATATTGATGAAATCAATTAAACATGATAATTTAACGCAATGTAATATGTGATAGCTGCAAATATTCTAAAGGAGATTGTTCTGCATCCATACATCTTTTGCCTCAGAACCAACAACGAAGGAAATTTACTTTGCGTGTTCTAAATTACAAGATATGCCCATGAAGACAAAGTTTAATGACGGAGAACTTGGAGAAAGCATTCATTTGGAAAGAAAACAAAGATTTTGAGTAAAGAAAATGTTTGTGAAATAAATTTTCCGAATAAGTTGTTTGTGAAATAAATAGTGTATGAAACGTTGGTTGTAAACCAAAAATTAGTCAACGGTGTTTTGACACACATTTGACATTAGTGACCCATACGTGTCAACCAAGTTATTTTGTGACTTTAAATTGTAATTACTTTTGACACTGATTGGCCCGATTTTTATGAAACAAAGACTAAATGTTACCTCAAGATATGGACTATGACAATATTTCCAATCCCTTAAATGTCAGAAAAAAGAGGTAGGTACACAACATTTCCAATATTACCTACATGTGAATTTAAAATCATCCTCTATTTGACCCCCTTAAGGGGTGATTTTACAAAAATTCATAAACATGTAACCCTTTATTTCTTACCAAAAGCTTAAATTTGAATTTTCATATCCCTAACTTCAGAAATCATGGGTTTCCGATGCAAACTTTCATCACTCCCTGTAGTACTATTTTTAAGAAAAAATATAGCCTATGTCCGTCCCTGGGATGCCATCTATCTCCTTGCCAAATTTATCAAAATCCGTTTAGCGGTTGAGGCGTGAAAAGGTAACATACAGACAGACAGACATAGTTATTTTCGAATTAGTATTAGTATGGATACTTACATTGATGTGACAGAGAAATGCTCTTGAACTCTACATTTCGAAACGTCATAATAATCAGGAAGTGAACTTTATATTTATCTTTATTTCAAAAGTCCGATAATACCAATCGGATAGACCCCGACAAATATACCGTTGTTATCATTATTATCATCCGAAAGTTACAGCTGTCGAAATTCGGTCACAAAGCAAAAGTTCGAATCCAAAGTACGACGAAATCTTTGTTAACGTTTAGCATTCTGAAGCGTTTGTCTTTGCCTCGCGTTGCCTAAAATAAAATACATCTAAGTTAATCGAAGTCGACTCTCAATTTGAGAGCAACATTCTAATGTCTTAAAATCCTCTGTGAAAGGCTCTCGGCCTTTTCATGCAGAAAGGTCTTGATTTTCGATTTTTTTTTCATTCCCCTTTCTTTTCGGCGAGCGTCGGAGATACGTGTCGTACTTATACCGAAGCCGGGTGTAATTAAGGTGCAAAGATACCCGAAGTCTACCGCGTAGGGAGGTTCAAGGGCTCTCAATGGTCGGCTGTGTACTCAAAACCGATGAGCGTTACGTAGTCTGACGTTACTCCTCTATCCGTGCCTTCAAAGATTCAAACCGAACTTAATTGGGATAAAGTTGCGGTTTTTGTTGCCCTTGCCTCGTTAATATTTCTCTTTGAGTACTTTCGCGTGGATTGTAACCTTCAACCTCTCTATGCGTATAATATTCATCAAAATAAAAGTTACTTTAACGACGTTAGATCGACGAGACGGAGAGAACTCAGCTTATTACAACTTACGCGAACTAACCTATTACATCGCACACCTAAACGAACTAGGAGATGAAACAGACAGAAACATCGATCCCAATCTTATTACGGTTCCCTAACTTATATTCCACATTACATTAATTTCTCCGGAGACGTCTCGCAAACTAAGCAATAGCAGCTGCCTGCCCGGTCGCATGTTTATTGAGAAATTGCCTAATCTCGAAGAGCTACAAAACAAAACCACATCGGAAATGTTGAACTAAAGTATTTCTTCTCTCTAAGGATGCTAGTGGTGGTACCCTTGTCTGCGCTAACCGATCACACCCTTAAGGCTCCCGAATTACTGTCCGGGCTGATTACCGCGTCGGCCCCCCCGCGCCCCGCGTGTCCCGGTGTACCCCGCGCAGCCCGCCGCCCCGGGCCCTACGTCAACTATTATTTGTGTTTCCTGCTTATAATTTGTGCGCTGCAAAAGTTCCACAAACACCAGTCATTTTATTAAATATAAGAAAACTTTCTCGGAACTTTTGTAGTGCGCCCCGGGATCGCTTGTTATTCTATTAGTTATCCAGTTCAACGAGATGAGATCGGGCAATCGTAACTGCCCAATTATGTCTTCATTTAAATTATGAGAGACATTCAATATTACACGATTCTGTACGATACATCTCATTTGAATAACTCATAAACCTGTTTAATGAAATGTTACTGAGTTTAATAAGTAATAAATATTTATAAATGTGTGTGTGAGCGTTACACGGAGAAAATAAATTTAAATGTATTGCCTCCTCTGCTTATTCTCATTAGAGTGAAAGATGAGAAAACATTTTAACAGAAGACTTCAACGAATATTTTCTATCGTAAATATCTTTCACAAGCCATAAAGGTACACACAAAAGGCAAACAAATTTTAATGCTCTTATATTCTTGATTTTCCTTGAAAATGAAAAAAATGTGTTTATTGGTGCGAAACGAAATCATCCTCCCAGATCAGATACGTCTTTCAACAACAAAAGCCATCCGCGTGCGTGTTTAACATACTTTTCTTTAAACAGAACGCAATATTTACTGGCTTTCATGTATCGTCTTAAGGGGATAAATAATGGAGTTGCAAATGTGTGTTTGGCATACGAGGGTAGAAGAACAACGCTTCTGTGGAACGAATATGATAATTTGACGTAAAATGGGTAGAAAAAATTACATTAGGAAAATGCAAGAGGCGGTGTTATCGTGGCTGAGGAAACTTAAATCATCAAGTGGCCACGTTTTCAGATTCGAAATTTGACAACGAAGTGTAAGTAACATAAAAGGAGCACTGATCAGTTTGGTGAAATATAAATTTACCCTCGACTTGTGAATCGGAACAGTTGCCTCTAAGTTTGCTGGAGTAACAACACGCTAACATTTTTGGTTGGAGTTTATTAGTTAGTCATGATAAAGGTGATATTGTGTATCAACATACCTAGTTCTTAATGAGCATGTACGTTCAAATTAAACTCACGTTAAAGTTATTATGGAAACACCTTTAATCTTGTAAAATAACTATCTTGGTCGTTATCGTCTACGTTTGAGGAGCGTTTACATTGTTCCAGTCGGATTGCTTGCGTTTTTAGTTTCCGCTTATAGTTTGATTTAAAGACTTTAATATTTATAATTTTTTTTTTAGAAAGATGATTATTTTAGTGACATAGGTACGTTATAGTTGAGTCGTAACCAGTAACATGTCAATAACAGAATTAATACTGAATGAACTAGCTTTGTAGTTAAAATCTAAATGCATATTTAGATTTTAAGAGGGTTGTCACATTTTGTAACCTCTCTCGCTCACACGGGACCAAATTTTTAAGTATATTAAATGAAAATATGCTTCTCAATGGGCGACCTACTAAATAATATTAATTTAATACGTAATTATTAAAAACACATTTTTATTGTAGAATTTATTTAAATCATCTCAAAAACAGGTCATAATACTTTTTAAGCCAAGTTTATTAGATAACACAATAGAAATGTGTTTTTAATAACTACCTATTAAATTAATATTATTTAGTAGGTCGCCCATTGATTACATTTTTCAAAAAGCATCTTTTCATTTAACAACCTTAAAAATTTGGTCCCGTGTGAGCGAGAGAGGTTACAAAATGTGACAGCCCACTTAAAATAAAAGAAAAGAAAAACGCAACAAAAAAAGAAATAAGAAAATAATAATAGAATAAGAAAGAAAAGAAAAATAAAGAAGATAAGAATACAAGATATAAGAATTAGATAGATATAATAAGAAATATGCTCTTAAGTAGGTATGTTCATATTTCAGTTAACTTCAGTTATTTGTCATAGCCGTTGTCGATTGAAAGTAGATTCGAGTGTTAATTATTACAATATGTGTTTTTAATTACTACAACTATTACTGAAATATAGCATTCAATGTAGCACGAGTAGCAGAAAACGCTTTATAACAAAAAAAAAAACTAATATTTTAAATCAAATCGATCATCGAAGTTTTAATATAACGATTGATGTCATCCACCTTGATATAAATTGAGTACACTGACCCACAAAACTGTTTAGTGCATATTGAACGGAGCTACCAAGACGTAGGGCGGAGCATGTCCGACGCATTGGAAGATGGATCGCGCTGGTAATCAGTTAATGCATTATGCGGTTAACTACAACCAAGATGGAAGCGTACAAATATTAGTACGAATTAACCAGAGGCACCTCTTGTGTTGGCGAGTATACGAGTACTTAGCTGAAGATGAACAAATATTTTAAGAAATTAAGTCCGAACATTTTGTAAGCTGAGCTTGTTAGATTAAGTGCAACACTGCGTTATGTTGCAAGATGGATTCGCAAGCGATGATTGATATGATAATGATTGATAATATGTCATTAGCACTGCTGTAATGAGATGATTGATTAAGACCAAATTACGGCGATAACGACGTAACAATTAACGCATATTAATAACCAGACATTAATATAATTTAAACGAATTTAAACGAATGGAAGACGTTAAATAACAAATGGCCAGGTTTAATAATTGATGAACAAACAATACATGAATATTTAAAGTCGTTGCCAGTACTGTGTCGGTGACACCGACACAGTACAGGACCCAAAAGTAAGGTGCACATTTAAAAGATAGATGGCGTCATTCGGATAATTCTGTTATCAGCTGTGAGAGGGCGCCCCTGCGCTCGTATACTTAGATGGCCGTTTCCTGCGACGTTAAGTCCTTATAAAGGTAACTGTTCCACTGAAAAACTCCTATTTCAGTGACAAAGCACGCTCTTAACCATCCAAGTGAAAATTCTAAGAGATTTTGTGTTTACTCGACGAGATACTATCCCTATTGTTGCGAGAGAATAAAGTTTACTTGATTTTTACCTACGCCTATGGTTTCCCCATTATGTCGCAAGAAGTGGAATAAGAAGCAAAACAAATAGATACGATTATATCATGTCGCAAATTCAGCAGATTACGAAGTGTAGCTATATCTCTGGAGACAGAAATATCGTATAAGCATAGAAACAGAATTACTTTCTTACAAAGTTTAGATTTATTGGCCATTGCGTAAGTTCGCTCGACAGTGTTTAGTTGTTCTTAATACTAAATCATATCTGTATGATAACAGACTGCTGACGGCTGAAAATAAGGTGAGTGACCGAAATATCGGAGACTAGCTGTTGCCCGCGACTTTGTCTGTGATCCAGGATAAAAACTAACCTATGTCCTTCTCCAGGTCATAGTCTACTCCACGTGTCATCTAAATCCGTACAGGCGTTTTAGCGTGAAAGCGTAACAAACAAACTCACTTTTACATTTATAATATTATTATATACATATTATATTATATTATATTATATTATATTATATTATATTATATTATATTATATTATATTATATTATATTATATTATATTATATTATATTATATTATATTATATTATATTATATTATATTATACTGTATAGTTAGGATTAATAATATAATTTGTATTTTGCGAAAGAATCGGTTCAATATTGTCGAGTTAAAAATATGTCAGGACAATATGATGAATAGGCACAATGCGAATTAAGATTGGGCTCACATTTCGACTGAAAATGACACATTCGTTAGCAACAGTGGCGTTCGTTTTATCGGTTCAATTCTCCCATTCAGCGTGGCATGCAAAAAGTAATTTGAAGTAGTGTGACGCATGAGCGCTTACTTATCTATTTTTGAAGGAACGTAGCTCGCGATCCGTTAAATAGACTTAAAGTAAGTAGAGCCGACTTCCGCGCATGTGTGCCGCTGGCACGCACCACCTAACTCGTCTTGTCGCCTTGTGCGAGCACATTACGAGAATTATTCTCAACACTGAAACTTATTGCTGCCTTACAAATGAGACTTCAAAATATTGCCCTTAAAACAGTTTATTTTCATATTTTGATTCTTTAATCCGAAATCGGTCATCAACTTATATTTTCATCTCTATTAAACAATTAAACTTCTGTAACTAATATTGTCAAACATGTCTGTTTTGTCAAAGCAAATTACTACCCGCCAACTAATGAGATCGCAACAACAACAAACAGAAACCAGCCATAACTAATCCACACTATTACGGTTAGTTACAATAATTAAAAGCGCAAATCTGATTTAAACTAATCCCGCGTGGCACAGGATTTAATATTAGAGGCTTGTGCGATAAACACACTGTTATAACTGAACACAACCATTCCATTATTACCATAACGAGGTACAATCGCAGGTAAAAGCGCCGCATGACCTACCCATGGAGTATCGGAGGGCAAGGCAGAGTTCCGCCAGTGGCTAGCAACAATGACGACGCAGATAAAGAGGGTCGATAACATGAAATAGCAACGTGAAAACGTGGCGAGAAAATAGCATTATTAACCTCTCGGGCATAATACGCGCGCCACTGCGCCAGATATGGTAATGATTATGTAAATCCTCCACTCACAGGTACATCTCAGGAACGTTATATACTTATTAAAACCAAGATTGCCACACCGAGGATCCCATCTGACAAAAACTTTGGGGTAACCCTCACTTCGCAAGTGTTTACAGGCGCTCAATTTTTACGACGTTAGTAATTCGAAATCTCGGGTTCCCTGAAATCGGACCATCGGCGTTACAGTCTTACTTGGCAACTCTGTTTTCAATTTTCTTAGTTTCCTGCTCGAAGCAGGCAAGCATTGTATGGTAGATTCTTATCTCTCTCAAAAGCTATTTAGCTAAATGGAATTTACAGAGCCCGCACTGCAGTTCGACGAAGTACATTGTAATATTTAAAATCTTGAAATTTGAGTCTAAATCCAGGCATTGTATTACGTGTCTAAGGTTTTTCAAGATTCATTTTACTGTGTTCCGGTTGTGGTTTCTTTAAACTTTGGTTTCTGCACTTTGCCAGATTGAAATGGTGGGTCCTTTTTGAAATGTTTCAGACATAAGAGTTAAGGATTATTTTAAGCGCCTTACTTAGACTTTTGTTTCCGTAGTCGATGAACATTGCTCAACAATTACACAGCAGCGTCGTTGGAAATGTTTAACTTTAAGTACCTAATTGAGCCCCGTTAATCAAGAGAAGGAAGTTTTCACAAGTGCTTAAATTATTTACCTCAAACATAAAACATCGACATTCAAAGCGTTTCTGGAATATTTTCGCTTACACAGACGTCGAGCAGAACACAAAGTGAATTATACGAATAGAAAATATTGAAAGCGAGCAGAGAGTATCAAAAATACTGACGCTGAATCTTGTTAATGAACTTAATGAGTGAAGGAGTCCGGAGTTGTATAGCGAAGGAACTTCACGAAAGCATCTTGCAAGTTTCAATTCCGAATGCTGTTACAACAGTGCGGGGACTTGAACAAGTAGGGAACAAAATGAAATGCATCATAAAATAAACGCGACGTAATTTCTGTCTCATATTTCAACATCTTCGGTTGTGCACGGATTGTTCATACGGTTTGTTTTTATTTTACCTTCCTTTTGTGTGTCGTACTGTTATTTTGTTCTGTTTGTTGGTGGAATAGATTTGTAGTAAACAATAAAATACCTTATTTTTGTCTTAACGTTTAACCTCTGGCGACTTAATGACATTATTATATTACAACAGGACAGTAAGAGTGAAGTAGCTTCCGACATTATTTTATTCACTTTTCTACAAACATATCTATGTAACATACATAGCGGAGCAGGGTTCAGCATACACGGGCACGGGCAGGAAATGATCTACACTTTCCCCTTTCACGTCGGGCACGAGATCATCTATATCTTTACATGAATGCTGTAACTGAATTCGACTGTAATTCTAAAATCTCGCAAAATAAATTGCTACGTGCAGCACAGTCCAACCCTACTTTAAATAAAATGAATTTGAAAAGAAATATGCTGATGTAATTAATTTAAAAGCTACAGAAAAGAAAAATGAAAATGTTTTCATCGTATCAAAACTTCACTATTTCAAGCCGAGATACTCGCGAATAAAGACTTTTTTATTTTAACGTCAAAGTTTAGTTTAAATTTCACTAATTTAACATCGAACTGGGAGCTCCTAAAATAACAGATTACAGCAGGCATAATCATGAAGTTTTTACTGTACGACGTAACTCGTACGTAGTTATGCAAATGTGTGAGGCTCGTTTTTGCTAGGATTAAGGTTTTGGGTCTATTGTAATGGGAAGATTTGTGTCAAACGCGGCAAATCCAACGACCCGAACAATTACGCGAGTACAAATGACAATTTGAAAGTTAATTCAGAAATAAATTAAATTATTGTACCTATTGTGTTTCCACACAATTTACATTCCCCAGTGATTTTTTTTTTTTTTTTTTGACAAAAACCACTTACGCCGCAGGTCTGTCGGAAATATAATCAATCTTGTTTGCAAAAAAGACACGTTGAATAAAAAAGGCATTGATAAAAAGGAGACAGCAAAATTGACACTAGATGTAATAAAAAGATTGGAAAATAATTTCGACAAAAAGCAAGTCTCCAAAATTCACGTCAGACACTCAGTAAAATGAAATACGTAGCCGGCACCGGCCTTCGGCAAATGGTTTAATATCGAAATGTGATCACTTAGCGCAATCTCTTACAAAAGAAAAAAAAAACACAGGAAAAGCCCCGAATGTACTTAGCTTTTACCAGAAACCGAAATATGTTTCATTTTTTATTAAAACTGGCAAAAAGCAAAATTGGATAGATAGCTTTTCAATCCAATCCTTTATTTGGTTGATGTGCAGAAATGCGTTTCTGTCTATTTGATTTTTGAAGAATGTTGTTTTCGCATTCCGTACGGTTGAGCAACGTTTAAATTAGAAAAGGCCAAAGTTGTGGAGCACAAAGTTGTGGCTGGAGCACGACCCCACTTCGGCACTTACTCAAATGAAATGCGTGCTTACCGGGCCTTTTGCTAGAACCCTTGATGTATAGGCTCTTCTACGAAAACAGCCATTGGTTATGAACGAAATTAAATCAATTCTGCCGCCCTGTTTCCTAACGTAATTACAACTTTTAGGATTTGATTTATCACTAAATATAATATGTACCTACAGACTTCCGAGTGGTATTAACTTTTACAGTGCTGAGATTTACGAGTTTTTGTACATTATCGCCATTTCGGTAACGGAAACCGAATTTTCCTTTCCCAAAAAACAGTAAAAAACCAAGCGTGAAACGTATTAGAAAGTCACTTTTGAACCCAACACTAATTTGCTTATCTGCTGTAACTTTTCCGAAAACTCTATTACCCCTAAAAAACGCCATTCCTTTGATAACACAATAATCTACCAGACATCAAACCCTAGTCTTTTTATTGATTCCGATGTTATTTTAGGCCCTAGCAAAAATGTTTCCGTGAAACCATATAAAAAGTATGAATAATAAAAAAATACGTTTATTTATACGGAGGAAATGAAATTCGTAATATTACATTTTAATAATTCGAAATGTTGCACGGCCATTGAATTCTTCATAGCTGCAAAAGCACCCAGGAGGAAAATATTTACGCTTTTTCGAAATGCAGAAATCAAGTAACAAGGATTCGGTTTTAGCGGAGAGAAGCGATAGGGACTGGCTGTTGAATAAAACGAGGAGCTCCGATATAACGCTTACCTTTCTCAAGTATTGGAATTGAAGCTGCACTGCCCTGGGTTTATTGAAATGGTCAGTAATTAGTGAGTTTATTTATTAACTTTGAAGATCGGCGGTTAATTGTGATCTGGCAAATGAAAACTGAACGAGTATTGAGTTTGAAAGCTCATACAATTACAATTTTAAGTGTCATTTTAATATAGTTTTGATTGATTTCTGTTTTTCTAACAATTACTGTTTTCTAGATTAAAAATCTTGTCTGTGGAAAACTTTTTGAACAATGAACGCTTGCTATCCTCCTGAAGATGCTAATTACGAAGACCCTTTAATTTGCAATTGGTTGCTATTTATAGTACCAAAATATTGTTTACTTAAGCTTCCCCGTAAGATCCCAAACGGCTTCACTGTAGCTAAAAGATTTCAGTCCATTTTCTTTGAATTGAATGTAACCAAAAAATCTTTATAAGACCCAACTTCTATTTGTTTTCCACCCAAAAATCCACCATACCAATAATATAAGTAAAGCAAAACCACAACGCCATAATCCTACACAATATTTCTCTATCTAAAAGAGGATAGGCGTTGCCCACTGCAGTCCCAGACCTAATCTCGACGGGGTCCCGCGTGCTATTTGCCTGCCCACTCCTTCGATCGCTCACTATAACGATACACTCACTATAATGATTACCTCACGTTTTTATTAACATTTATTTTGTATTAGATTGTCTGGCAAAGTTGCGTTTTGATAACGCAGCGTTTGCAGTGCTTTAGGGTTAGAATTTAAGCCAGTATGTTGGCTTAATTTGTAATCCGTATAAAACCATGTTTTAATTGACTGTATGATGATAATATTGTTTACGCAATTTAATTACCACAATTTACATCAATATTCAAGTCAAATGTGAAATGCTTATGGCTTGAATTTTAATGCACGTTCTTATCAAGTTCTTTTTTTGTTGTTTTTTGATCATGACTAATGTTATTGGAACGAAGTTCTTTTATGCGGCTTGCTGTAGGAGTAAACTGGCAGAAATCGTCACTAACGGAAAAGCGTTCAAACTTGTACGCCCCCTCCGTGCGACTTTCTTCTTTCGAATTTGATCAAAATGAAAATCCAAGATGGAGATTGCGAAAATTTTAAAATTTTTCGTCATGGGTGTCGTTTTCATAGTTTTCGATGGTGCTAAAGGCGATAGTGAGGTCAAAATGAAAGTTCAAGATGGCAGCCGCGAAAATTTTAAAATTTTTCGTCATTGGTGTCGTTTTCATAATTTTCGAGGGTGCTAAAGCCAATAGAGTGGTCATTATGTAAATCCAAGATGACGGCTGCGAAAATTTTCAAATTTTTCGTCATGGGTGTCGTTTTCATAGTTTTCTTGGGTGCTAAAGTCGAAAGTGAGGTCAAAATGTAAATAACTAAGAAGGCGGCTTCGATAATTTTGTTTTTGTTTTAAATCATACGTGAGAAGGAACTCCATTCCTGACAGTAGTCCCCCGACCGCACACGTTTTTTTTTTATTAAATAACTAGCTATACCCCACGACTTCGTTCACGTGGAAGTCGTAAGATACACAATATACTAAAGTAACAGCCACATTTTAATAAAACTCCCTCGTCCCCCGACCCGTCGCGTTGCATCGCCCGCCCGCCCTATTACTTCGTTTTCGCTTAATAGTTTTCTGACTTTTTTCTTTTTACTCGGTTCTAGCCTATAACTATCCTCGAGAATTGGGCTACCAAATGCAAAAAGAATTTTTCAAATTGGACTTTTTGTTCTCAATTTCATGGGTTTTAATTTTTTGCGCGGAACTAATTATTTTTCTAAAATAAAAGTAGCTTAAATTACTCCCCGTAACCTATCTGCGGGTGAAAGTCCCGTCAAACTCGGCCCAGCCGTTTCGGAGATTAGCCGGAACAAACAGACAGACAGACAAAAAATTTAAAAATTACTATATACTACCGTAATATACATATGTATATATATATGTATATATACCGTATAATACCGTATATACTTTCTTATACATTTAGTAAAAAGTTGTTATTTTGACATTACAAACAGACACTTCAATTTTATTTATTTGTATAGACTTGATTTTCATGAAGTTCCGAAATTACTTTGTCACTTTTTTACGTTCCTACTTTAGCTAATCCTTCCAATCTTTGCTTATACGAGTATGTTGAAAATTCTAGATATATTTAGGAAAAAGGTATTAATAGTACCTACCTAAGTATCACTACAAGCAATTTCGCTAGGCGCGTACGTCAACAGTTTAAGCCATGGATTAGATACGAGACTCCTTCGAGTTCTTTTCCTCATTGTATTTACTGAGAGACAGTGTAGTCCAGCTTAATCCAGCTTAATCGATAAATAAGCACTTGATAATGTAATTAAAAGAATATAGCAGAGTATCTTTATTGGAAGTGTGATTTTAGAATAGAATTCCAATTTGTTTTTGTTTATTTACGTAGCTGCGGACCAATGGATACATAATTTAGATAGCCATTGGTTTAAGTTTCCAAATATCTTCTTAGTATCAACACTACAGTTTTTAAGGATATAGGTCATTTGACATGATACCAAAAAATATATTTATAAAATACGAGTGAACGACTAAACGCCGACAGACTGAATACCGACAAGACTTTACTTCGACGGGACTCTTCGCCGACAGTTCAAATAAATCCTAAGTAACTGCGACCAACTTGGATGTAGTGCTCGCCGGGCGCTGCCGCGGCACCGCTCGCTTCGCTCGCTCGGCTCGCACGTGGTTGGTCACAGTTCTAACCTAACCTAACCCATTTGGTCATGCCCTGTCAGCAAAGAGTCCCGTCGAAAGAAAGTCTTGTCGGCGTTTAATCGTACACGCATAAAATACTATCACTTCCAGCGCGACTTCATTCGCGTGGATTTCGTACTTTAGTACCTCGTTGTGGGTAGATTTTCAAAAAACCCTGATACACGTTATTTTTTATTTTCGGTTTTTAGTACCTATTATAAATACTGAGTTTCGAGTTAATCAGACCGCACGTTAAAATTCTTCCATGCAAACTTTGATGCCGCCCAATTCCCCTTTAGTTTAAGAAAAACAAGAAATGACAAACTTCATAATTTACTTAGATAATAATTCGTGCCAAGTTTTGTGTTCATTATCTCAAGAAATATAATTTTTCATACAAATAAAATCCCCCCTTATCCCCTTTCCTTCTTATCCCCCTTAAAGTTCGAACTTCCAAAAATCCTTCCTTAGTGGCTGCTTACAACATAAATGGCATCAACTGACAAAATTTGAAGTCTGTAGCCCCAGCCTATTAGGCTCTGCATTGATGAATCAGTCAGTCAGGACAAGTAATTATTTATATATAGATATATCCATAAATCAATCCGGAAAATAAATCGTTTCAATTCAGTTTCATCCCGTTATGTCTGCTTCAATCTGAATTACCCTTTCATTCCAGATTAACCAAGAAACATGTACGCATAGAACTGTATAAGTGAACACAATAATATAATTTTTATCCCGAGTCGGATCTGCGGTGGGGAAGCTAATATCCTTATTTATTTCCGTTGGGTGTTCGTCCGCTAATTGCGAATCGCTACCCAGTGATTTTCCACGATCTCGCTTCTTATTGTAATTACTTGCGATATTTATGCGCAACTCCCAGTATTAATAGGAGATTCTCCTATTTGAAATTCTTCTTACTCAAATATTAAACACAATCAACGCCTTCATAATCACAAATGAAACATGCCCATTACAACACTTTTCGTTTTTTTTTTTTGTGGATGGGAAATCATCAAATGACTTCTCCCGCTCTGGGCGGAGCGGGAGGGCGTGTCAGACTTTTACTGACTAAAACCCACCCGTGTTCCTTCTGTTGCCTGTGCCGGGGCCACGGTAACTCTTTCGAACATGCCGCAACCCCGGCTGGCATCGGTCCAAGCGGACCCCTTCAATGCTGCTGACATCTCTTTGAGGCGCGCGTGGAACACAACGCGCCGTCGACTCGGGCCTGGTCCTTACCGGACGGCGAGCTACCCATTGCTCGCCGTCCGCAAGCCCGCGCCTACGGTGGCCGGGAATCGGCTGCCAATTCCCGACGCCCAGGGCGTCTCCTGCGGCGACTAGGGGCGTGAGGGCGCAAAGTTCCATTACAACACTTGTCTTATTGCTTTTAATTAAAACTACTGAAATACATTTGCAGCCGTTATTATTAACAATATCATTCAAACCGTGCATTTCAATGGTAAATGCATCAGAACTACTAAGTTAAATAACAATTTAGAGTTGATAGCAAAAGCTTCATTATCCAGGACGCTTCTGGCTTGGCACGCAGTTAATAAAAGCTTTAAATACATTTCGACAGAATTTCATTCACAAATTCAGTGTTGGGTTGTAGCATTCGACGCGGCGAGAGATTCGCTATAATCGTGACTACTGAAATGCAAATAGAACTGATTGGCTCTCCTCAGTACCTCCGCACTCTCATACCTGTCTTTTGCCGTCCATATTCCCCAACATGTTCGCTTTAAATACTTGATGGGGTGGAACGGGCCAGAGTTGGTCAACTGTTTGTCATTATTTTATTATATACCGTGGTTTCATCTTGAATTTCGAAATGAATATGGATTTTTGTGACGTTAATTTATTTGCCGGTCAACTTTATGTGTTTGCCAACCAATTCAATTTGTACATTAAATACGATTAATTACTTTTAAGTCATTCGTTGCAAGTTAATACATTCATTATTGAAAATATCATACTTAAAGTACCTACAGTCAAGGACGGAAAACCTTTATAAATTACGGTACAGGTATCGAAGAATTTTGGTTACCTCTTCGACTAAGGTTACCGCTATCTGGGTAACCAAAAGAAAAAAATATGTTACCTCTATTTAGGTTACCGTTGTAAGACCGGTTACCTAAAATTACCTTGATTACGAGAAAGAAACGGAATATCGCCAGTCAGCCAAGGCCGTGATTGGTCGGCGTTCGCTGGTGCGTGGGTCGACTCGACTCTGATACACATAGCGATGCGCGCCCTTTTACTAATGCCGATGGGCACGTGTAAGATAGATAGAAGGTATTATTATTGGTTGTATTCAATTTAAGAATTAAGGTAACCTAAGAAAACAAAATAAAGGTTTTAACCGAAAAAATACCTGCATTAATCATATCGGTTTCGGTCCCTATCTACAGCTATCTCAACAGATTATATTCACGTTAGCCTCAAGATTATACACTATACAGACTAGACACGTCCAAAATCTTCACAGCGTATCAAACCAGCTCCACAACGCCCACTAAAATAGTCTACGGCATCAAAACAATAACAAAGCCAGCCGACGTCTGTTGCCTTTCACGCACAAATCTCCCAAGTCTATGCACATTTACGCATTACAAACACGTATGAGTGCATAGGGCGAAACACATAGCGCGCTACTCTGAATGCGGTATTCAAATTCTAAGCAACGTGGGTAAACTGCCGTTGTGAATTGATAAGATTAATGTAAGCGAAATCGTCTAGTGGATTGACGATCCCGCAATGCTGATGCGGATGATAGGTAGTCATTGATTACTGTATGTTAGCCGTCTGATGCGTGCTCACGATGTATTTGAAACTGCTGTGGTTTTCCTTAGCAGGTAATGTATGCGATGCGGTGTTATTTAGCCATTTTCGGGTTGTGGTTTTGTATCTAAGCTTGGAATGTAGGAAGTGTGTAGATGTTTAAAATTGCAGGCTTTACTTATTGCAAATGGCAGTCCTTATTTTAACTGTACGCACCTACCTACCTGCACTATATATTTTTTTATTTTCAAAATATTTGAATAGCACCAATCAAACTACCCAGCCTTTTCCGAACTAAGTTGGGGTTGGCTTCCAGTCTAACCGGATGCAGGTGAATACCAGTATTTTACATGTAGCGACTGTCTATCTGACCTCCACAACCCAGTAACCCCTTGTTAAGACTGGTCATCAGACTTTCGGGCTTCTGATGACCCGTTACGATTGTCAAAGATCTACGAATGACAGCCGGGACCAACGGCTTAACGTGCGTTCCGAGGCACGGAGGAGTCTCGGTATGTAAAGATGGTCACCCATCCAC
Source organism: Fissipunctia ypsillon (assembly GCA_947568875.1). Lineage (NCBI taxonomy): Eukaryota > Metazoa > Arthropoda > Insecta > Lepidoptera > Noctuidae > Fissipunctia > Fissipunctia ypsillon. The sequence continues at coordinate 8,778,944 of OX387654.1, forward strand.
AGACCAACCCCGACAATTGTAGCTTAACCTAATGGATCGACCCGTGCGGCTGGCTGTTATTACTTAGCCACGAGTGCCTAAAATATTTACAGGAAATAAATTTTCTACAACACAACAAAAATGTGTTGATTTGATTTTGGCAGGCTTATTTCTTCTTATTTTCACATTTAAAATAAAAAAAATAAGATTTCAATATCATATGGATGCACCGATAAAGAGAGACAAAGGCACAGTATATCTGGTAGATATCTCAAGTGAGGGCTTACGAGCATAATACACGTTGACAAAGCGGAGTAAACTGTGTCGCATTTCACTCGTACTTACTCTAACTTATTTGTTGCATGAAGGAAGAATGTTAAAGGAATAAAACAAGACATACTGCTTATAAAAGGTCAACAAAATGGCCAAGATTTGGTTAACTGCTCGTACTTAAATACTCATTGAAATCAGTGTCGTATGAGAAAAAAAATATTAATAATTTAAAACACATAACATCACGCCTTGTTTCCACGAAGGGTTAGGTAGAGGCGTACCTGTAGTACACCCACATATACGTACACCACGTATATTTTAATATTTTTCTAGAAATATAATTATATCGATGCCTAACAGCCAAATAGGGATAAGTGACATTTTTTGCGAAATCGATTTACATATATCGATACCTAACAGCCAAAAAGCCGTTTCTAACAGTATGTATAAATTGATTTTGCAAAAAATGTCGCTTATCCCTTTTTGCATGTTAGGCATCGATAATATATCTGTAATGTATCATGTTTTTTTGATGTGTTTATCGTTATACTTTGTCACCAGATAGTTGAAACTAATAATAAATTTAATTCTCAGAATAATGTGTGCCTACATAGGTATTAAATTAAACGTGGCGTGTGGTAACTATCATTAGTTCTGTAGGCTGTTTCCACGAAAATGGCAATGATGTAAATATTATTTAATATTTTCACAATGTTTGTGTTTCAACACAAATGATGCCATGTTCTCAGTAAAGGGAAACAGAGCAGAAACATGTATTCAAATTGTACATTAATTGTATATTTGTAAATACACAAAGTATTTGTTTTGATATGTCATAACTCTAGGATATGAATGAGACCATATCAAAGAAACAACTGGCATATGAATTATTTTCCAATTATCATTTTTTTTGTTTTCATTTTTCATACAAAATAATTCGACAGTCACGATTTTTCTTAGCTTTTTCTTAGCTTTAATAATGAATTATTGGTATGTATGAAATTGAATTACTCGTATTTATCAATGACGCTTAGAATGAACCTAATTTAATTATGATATCTTCAAAACTATGCATTTTTTGACGACATATTCTAGGAAGTTTTGTATTATTTTTACTTATAGAATATAACCCTAGATTCCTGACATATAAAAAAACCACCTTGTATAGTAATTAATTATATTTTATTTTGCTCTGCATGATTTAAACATCTACATACGTTCCTGCATCGATATTTAATCACTTTCGTCGCAAACCAAGCTCTTTGTGGATCGTTACACAGTTATTGTTTTAAAATTCAGTTTACCTTTCACATCATTTGCGGTTACGTTACTACTTAATTTATACCGTGTGGAAATTCTTAATTCATTTTCCGGACAGATTTCATGATAACCCAACAAAGAAAACAGATTAAATACATAATAAAGTTATTGTATATAATTTTGATGGCATCCTTTGTCGATATTTTTTCACTCAATATTGTTATTGTTTTTCACTTGTCTTTTAAAACCACATTCAAATCAGTCTGTCCATTTGCAAGCTTCGGTGCCGCAAACACACAAAGGCTAACACCCCTCTTTTTACACCGAGGGTTAGAAAATTATAAATATGAATTCACACAGTCGGAAGACATCCAATTTAACAGCGAAACAACTCAAACGTTCAAGTTTCAATCCCCCAAAAATGGTTAGTTATTAATTCAAGTCGAATTAGATTTCTAGTTCAAGCAGCAGGTGTGGTTTTCGTATCGCAAAATCTTATATAATTGAATGATAACAGTCGCAAGATGGAGCTGTGTTTATGTAAATTTGACTCAGTTATGTACTGGGCTCCCCTCAGACGATTAGCTGTTGTTTGACCGAACCGATGCTTTATAACCAGTGATAGGAATAGGTAGTGCTAATTTGCCTAAACTTCGAGGAAGGAAGTAACATGGAGTAGATAATACCTCCTCTACAATCCCGGAATAATTTTAATGACCTTTAAATCCCGGTATTTAAAAACCACGAATTATTTATCGGACTTTATTTGTAGTTACAAATTATTGATTTGAAAAATCATAACATTTTTAGGGTCACACACACACACACACACACACACACACACATTTATATATGTAATTTTTATGGTGTACATAGTAAATAATATTCTAATAAATAATTCGTGGTTTTTAAATCCCGGAATTTAAACGTCATTAGAGGAGGTATTATCTACTCCATCTTACTTCCTTCCTCGAAGTTTAGGCAAATTAGCACTACCTATTCCTATCACTGTTTATAACACTTCGTTTTAGTTTTAATTGAAATTTAGCTTGTTTCAATTTCAATTTGTGTTTGGAGGGAAAATGTTATTTCTGGTTAAAATACCATAAGTTGTAGTTATTCTGCATAACGCCCACCATACCCTGTACCCACCCACCCATACTTCATGTCTCCAAACTCACCAACAAACCCTAGCACTCTCTAATGGTACTTACTAAGACGAATCATATATATATATATACTCCTAGTAGTGACACACAAATGTCCTAAGATAAATATTAGAATGTCAATAGCTGAATGCAGGTTCCCGCCTAGTTCAGGGGCTTATAATCTGTGCACCTTTTTATGATCACCAGAAAAATTGTGGTGATTTTTCAAAGTGAGAGTGAACAGGCTTCTTCTGGATAAGCTTCTGGGTAAGCTCGCTCCATCGTCGACTTTGTCTCGGTCATCTCTGATCTAGATTAGAGTCAAGAGCAAACCCATCATAAATAAAAATAAAAATGTAGAAATACATGGCATGTACCTATTTGTACATATAATTGTAAATTTTAATGGTGAGAAATAAACTATTTTTATTTTATTTATTTATTTGTAACCATCACGCTTTGTTTCCTCGAAGTGTTGGGCAGTGGTGCACCTGTAGTACACCTACATTTCGCCAGTTATGTTTAAGTCCCATGTAATAGGGGGCAAGCCTATTGTCATCAACCGAGCACAAATCCAGACTCCGGGCCGCTACTGAGAAATTCCAGATAGAAAAACCCAATAAGACTTTGCCCGACATGGGAATCGAACCCAGGACCTCATGCTCGGCAATAGCGCTTGCGACCACTAAACCAACAAGGCAGTCGATTATTATATAGTCACAGTTATTCTAGTCCACAATTATATTTTTCAAAGCAAGATGTTGGGCTTATGGTTTAAATTTTCAGTATCTTATTTAGGTAGCAGGCAAAATATAACAATGAGTGGTCTAGCTTTGTTTTGTTAAATGATCAATTGTGTTTGTGTAAATCAAAACCCATCATGCAATTATTGCCCGTACAGAATTCGATTTTACTTTTAATTAAAAATAAATATTACATCAAAACGATTAACATTATCGAAAAACAATTTGAACTACACAAAAGGAGTTAAGTATGTATTTTTATCAGCCCATTCAAACGGCCGTAGAGAAATTTGCATTAAATCCATTTACGGCGAAGATTATAGGCTCTCGGAATAGTCGGCTCGGCGCCGCGGCCGTATTCCGTACGGGGACGCACAATACACCTCGATTCGGATTACGCTATCGGCCCCCGTCGACGTAAGTGGCTACGTAGCCTTAAATAGGCACTTACGACGCCGCAATGAGATGCCTCACAGCTTCCTTAGCTGGATCGTGCGAAGATTGTGCTATCACCAACGATACGTGACGCGTTTTTTCGCCATAATTGAATTATGACAGGCCGTGAGGTGTTCGAGTGTGATATTTACGATCGCGCGATACACTGCCGTATCAACGAGGCGCGTGAGTTATTGTTATGTTTGTGATAAAGTAAAGAGTTTTTTACGGTGCGTGGGGAAGCTACTGACTCAGATAGCATTTCTTTTTTGGGATGAATGAATAATGGGTGTGATGTGCTGAATATTACATGGAACAGAACTTAGTAACTCTAAGCACTTTATTGAAAATTTTTAGGCGGCGATTCGATAATTGCGTGTATTCCCGTTCGTCCCGATGCCGTCGTCCCAATGGTGAGACGAACGGGAATTTAATAAAATAATATTAAATTTATTCCTGTTCGTCCCACTCAGCATTTTAGTGGAACGATTGGGAATATATTCTTAGATTAGAGTCATTCGTCTCACTTGTGCGTGTAATATTAATCGTTATTTTAATGCAATGTTACTTTTCAAAGTACTTTATTGGATATAATAATTATTTTACAAAATAAATTGTTCTGTAAGTATTTTTATAAATATAAAACATCCATACTAATACTATACTTATTATACTAATATTATACATTCAAAAATAACTCTGTCTGTCTGTATGTGTGTGTGTGTGTTACCTTTTCACGCCTAAACCAGCGAACGGATTTCGATCAAATTTGGCAAGGAGACAGATGGCATCCTGGGGAAGGACATAGGCTACTTTTTGTCTCAAAAATAATTCTGCAGGGGATGATATAGAGGATGAAAGTTTGTATGGGAAACCCAGCATTTCTTAAGTTATGAATATAAAAATTCAAATCTATGCTTTTGGTTGAAAAAAAAATTAGGTATGTGTTTCAGCGTTTTTGAAAAATTCATCCCCTAAGGGGTGAAATAGGGGTTGATTTTAAAATTCACAAACAATATTAAAATTTTTGTATACACTCTTTTCAAGAGATGGGAATATGGGATTGGAAATGTAGTCAATGTAGTCATAGTTCGTATTTTAAGGTAACATTTTAGTGTCTGTCTGTCTGATCGCGATAAACTTAAAAACTACCAAATGAATTATCATACGGTTTTCACCAATGAACGGAGTATTCATGAGGAAAGTTTATGTGTATAATTCATTATGGTTTTGTGTAAATTGGCTGAAATATGACGATAATTGTTGAAGATGTCGGAAAATATCATGCCGACTGGAAACTTTACTGGCGTGCCCCACCAAAAGCGCGCCGCAACCAATAAAGTTATATGAAAACAATGTACCTATTACGAAATTAATACATTGTTTATCTGGATTATCACACAAGGTAGGTACTTATAATCCCGGTACTTAGTACGTTCCCGTGGGATGTTTTCCGACATATACGCGGGCAAAGCCGCGGGCAAAAGCTAGTATCCTATTTTCTATTGTATTTCATTTTATATACATACAATTTACATTTTTAAATATTTTTATAAAAACATAAAAACTACATTTAAAAATATAAAAATAGTAGCCCTTCGGCAGCAGAAATGGGGTCCAAGCTGCCGATGGTCAAGGCTCTAGAGAGAGGAACTTTCACACTATGCGTGCCGTGTCCAGGGTTACTGCTTTCTGGATCAAGCCCTTGACGCATCCGCGCAATGAGAACCTCCTGAGGTGTTGGTCGAGGCTCTTAGGCCATTAACCGTAACGATTATCGGTACAATGTTTGCAGAATCCACGTCCCACATGTCGACAACCTCGTGTCTTTATTGTTAAATTTAGGAAGATGCCTCCGACTGCATGAGATTGCTTGGAGACAAAATATGTCATCTTATTTGAATTTTTTTTAAAGTTCCTTTTTTACGCAGTCGGGTTTTTGGATTTTTTTAATTAACTTTTTTTATTTTACGCTTTTAGTTAGGATTATTTTTCTCTCACTTTATTGAGTAACGCTTTAGGTAACTACAGTACCCACTTATAATCGGGTGATAACGGCCTCTTACTCACTTAGGTACTCCAAAAGTTCAGAATTGTTTTTTTATCATTTCTCATTCCAAATTACATTTAACATACTAAACTACATACATACTTAATTTGTATATATTTGCAATATCTTTTTAATAAAACCCTTCATTTTGATACCCCACTCGATAGGTTTGGGTTTTTTTAAAATATACATTTTGACTCAGTGACACTCGCGCAATAACGACAAATCAAACGACATATCATTTATAAAAATCGGTTCAGTCGTTTAGTAGTTACGAGGGAACATAGGAACGGACATACATACAGGTCAAACACATAAGTCACTTTTTTTGGCTTCGCCGCAGTCAGGTAACAAGGACGAGTTACGTTTAGGCACATTTCGTTAGACATGAGAGAGAAGAAAGATATGTCTCTCCGTATCTTACACAAAATTTTTCATATTCTTTATTTTTATAATATTGTTTCCGTTTACTTAGAATGTTTGTCACGTAAAATGTAACTGAAAATTAAAGCACCTACCTATAAAATAGAATGATAAAGGAGTTCCCTTATCAGGTCATGTTAGTTTATTTAGGCTAAAGAAAAACGTGTTTTGTATGTGTCCGCCTCATATATTTCAGTCTGTATCGATACGATCATATTACATACCCTTTGCCGCAAAACAGAACTTATTTTCATCGGAAAAAACGTAACATCTACCGTAAGTCGGTGCCGGGTGCCATCAAATTCTATGCACATTGTCGGAAAGCAATTTTCACTCAATCCCCTCTCGTCAACAAGTACAAACTTACGCGGCGCACGTGCGTCCGTATCAATAGTACAACAAATAGGCTGATATTTCGTCAGAAATAACCCGAATCAAGTTTCACTGCGAAAGCTTTTGTGTGTGGCAGGTGAAAAAGTGAGAGGCTTGATTTATTCGCAACGCCGCCGCCTATCGCGGGATGATTGAACGGGAACGTGTTTATACAGCATCGGCCACACCGTGAAATATGACAACTGAAATACGCTCAGGACTGTTCTCTATTTTTAATAGTTGCCGTCTGTACCGGCGGCGATCTTGCGCGACGTGCGACCCGCCGTGACTCGCGTTTTAATATCACAAATATCGAGTCCGTACGAATACAAAAATTTGATTTATGTCACTATTGCGAGTTGTATTGTTTCTTGCGATACGGGCTTACGGGCCGGGTTATTCTGTTTCTGTCAAACGCCTTCGTAGCGTTATGCACGGCAGCGTTTATTGTATGCGTTGTTATTCAAATAAGTTTTCCGACGTGTGATAGCAAGGGAACAACATCAGTACGAAAAGCCGTTTAAAATTCAATTCCAAGGAACCTATTCAGTGTTACAACATTTTAATTACGATATATTTTCCAACAAAGTCGTCGCGGTTTCAATTACGTTTGGAGCTAAGAAATAATATTTATAATATTAGCATAATATCTTGCCACTAAGCTGGGGCTGTTTTATACTATGTGCGAATATATTTTAGATTCCTTTTATAAATACACAACTCAAAATGCTGCCGCTTACTTAGATTTATGATTTGGATAAAAATGTATATATGTATGATTGTGTGGAGCAATTTTTTATCCACGGCTTCACTCGACACCTCTTATAAATTTGGGATATTTATTAGTTATCTGTCCCGGGGGAACTTTCGACCGGGATAAAGAGTAGTTTATACCTTAAGCTAGGTACTAAGCTGTCTTTAAGTGAGGGATCTTTAGATATTCCAGAAGCGATTTTCTAGTTTTTAGTATATGCTCATTCCACGTTTCACCTGCTCACCTTGACTATAGATTCTTGTCAAATGGTAATAGTAAATTACAATTTTAGCAAAGTCATTATCAAGTAATAAATCACTGTGATAGAACACTATTTGGTGCTATACTATAGTTATTATGGATGTCAATGGTATGTTGCCAAACAAGTGTGAAATTAACTCCAAAAGGTATGCCTAGAAATTGGAGGTAAATGAGCGTTGGATCGATTCTGATATTTTTTTTGTCTCGTTATTCTTGTTCAGAATAAAATTTGACACCTATGTATTTTTCTTTTATTGAAATTCACAAAATACCAATCAATCTTTCTAACTTTGATTAATAATATTTTCTCAGAATAATGTGGAAAAGTTAAATGTATTAGAGAAAAAGTTTTTCTTTTGTGAAGATGCGTAGGTACCTAAATCAAATTATATTTTTTGTGTTATTTCAACAATACTATCCCAAAAACATTTTTCTCAGAACTTATAATAAACATCGTTGTAGTTATTTGAAGTAGAAATGAAATCTAAGAATTTATCAAAATGATACTTAATAAATATCAGAAATAAATGTAGTGATTTTAATGAAGAACACAATTAACTTGACTCGTGTATAATAACTTTTATGAAGCTGAATTGAGTAATATGAAAGAAGGTTATTTTATTTTAAACTTTTTATTTAATCATTTTATTAAATCGATGTTTTATCTAAATTAGACAGATAGATAGATCTTTATTATGCACACCATAAATAGTAGTTATAAATGTAGAAAGAAAAAAAAAATACTAAGTGTGTGTGTGTGTGTGTTACTAAGTGTTTCCATTATTGTAGGTAGGTACTGATACCTAAAATTGACAAAAATAACGTTTCTTTGTTCATCTACTTGAACATCACTTGATATATCAAAATCTGGATTGTAAAAGGCAGAATTTTCAACATAACTTATATTTAAGTCTTAAACAATACCTACTGAGATTAAACCTTTACTAAAGCAAAAATAATTGTAGCCATTTCCAGTAGAATGATAAAGTGTGCGAAGAGAACTGTGACAGTCGTAAGTTATCCGTCCCCATCGACAGGTTACTGCGCACGAAGACTACGCAAAGTACGCAAAGCTCCGGTACGTACGTATGTATTGGTTCCGTCAAGTAAAAATAACCTGCGCACTGTGCGATTAATCGATTCCAACCTATTCCTTCTACAATAAAACAATTACACTTCTCTACATAGTGAGGACAACAATTACACTTCTCTACATACGAGGAGCTCGTGGCTAAGTAATAACAGCCGCACGGATCGATCCATCAGGTTAAGCTACGCTTGCCGGGGTTGGTTCGTGGATGGGTGACCATCTTTACATACTGAGACTCCTCCGTGCCTCGGAAAGCACGTTAAGCTGTTGGTCCTGGCTGTCATTCGTGGATCTTTGACAGTCGTTACGGGTCGTCAGAAGCCCGAAAGTCTGACAACCAGTCTTACCAAGGGGTATCGTATTACCCAGTAACTGGGTTGTGGAGGTCAGATAGGCAGTCGCTCCATGTAAAATACTGGTATTCAGCTGCGTCCGGTTAGACTGGAAGCCGACCCCAACATAGTTGGGAAAAGGCTAGGCAGATGATGATGATGACTTCTCTACATAGTATTAAAAAAAAAATTGTTTTCCGCGTCTATATCCGCTAACTCCTTCCAAACCACGCAACGGATTTTGATGCAGTTTTCACCATCATTTAGAGAATTTAGTTCGGAAAGTTTACGTACATAAAACAGTATAATTTAACATGGATATAGCTCAGAAATCTCGATGTTTTGACATGTCGCCACATCAGTATATCGCTTGTACCCGTGTGAAGCAGCGGGCGATTCGCTAGTATACTATAAAACAGTAGCCTAGTACTTTAGGACGCGACTGTACCCGTGCGCAGACACATCCCCTCCACTCTCACTCAGCGTTCTTTTTACGTTACGACAACTGTACGTACTATTCGTGTTAAAATTGTGTAAAAAAATATGTGTCATTTCTGTAAGTACCTACTTATATTGTAATTTTTGTCTTTAAATAATATACTATCGCTTAATATTGTGCACTTGGCTTGTATGTTGGCTTGTGTTAATTGGTTGAACAGTGTAAGGATTATAGATGGACCAATAAATAAAATAAAATCAAGCTACGCTTTCCTAGAAGAGTGGTGACCGTCATAATTATTATAAAAGCGGTCATGAAAATCTCTCATTTTCACCAGTATCCGACATTAAGGTGTCAAAAAACGCTCTGTATTTGGACAGCTGTTATTGTGTGACCGTTCACCGCTTTCTTAGGAAACCGTAGCTTTAGGACCGGTACAAATAACTAAAGAGTTAAATATGCAGGTTTTAGTACTGTCCTAGTACTTGTATAGTGAGCGAAAAGGTGCGGCCAGAGACAGCACGCAAGGAGTGACCGCGGAAGCGACGCGTGAGCAGTGTCACTGGGAGACACTTGGTCACGTCATTCGCTTATATGAATTTAAACATTAGGTATATGCATAAGAATAAGGTCTCTATTCGTATGAAACGCTTAGTTAGTTTAGTCAAAGGGTGGTCTGTGAATCTTGCCTTGAGTGAGCGTGACTCTAGAGGTCCGAGAAGTTGGCTCGATGTGTCGCAGGCACTAGGCACGGTTCATCGTGTCGTGGTTAAAAACAGACTATACAGCTTCAGAGATAAACGTAGGTATCTCTATTTTCTATAGTTCAGGAAACCTTCAGACTATAACGCGAGATTGAATAATTTTGCGTAAGAAACGACTGCGAAAACCTTAGCTAGAAGGCGACGACAATGGTCCTTCCTTGCTGAATAATTACAATCAGATAAAAAAACTATTTGTTTTTGTGGTCTCCTGATAATCCATGTCGTCTCTTTCATGTCATTATCAAACGTTTATTTAGAAACACGTATAAATATAGACCTTGTACCAAGAAAAAACTGTCACCAGACCACGAACAGATCAGAATCAATGAGCCCAAGTACACGCGCGTGCAATAATACGTACGCAACCTATACATGTAGATACATACGCCGACAGACGATATTGACTTTGATAAACGAGCCAGTCAGTGTCGCCCTACAAGAAGCCACGTCACTTTGGTGCATTGCGGTTCCTACATCTTAACCGAGCCCTTGTTTACACTCAATCCGCGTAGTTTTTATGACTACTAACATGATATTACGTCCAACAGAACGCTTATGGTAGTCCTTTATTTGTTTGATACAGTTTATGACACGTAAGTGGAATATTGTAAGTGGGGACAATCGTTGGTTTTAGACGTTGATGTATATTGTTTTGATGTTTCCCGTGAGATTTAGGTTCGTTTACGTCTGTGATGGGTTTTTGTTTTTAGTATTTATTCGATTATGTTTTGTTTGGTTAGTCGTATTTAATGGTGGATTTGCGTTTAGACATAACAAGCGAATGCTCATACTCGTACTATCAATATTCTACCAAATTATTTTTGTGTAAACAGAAATATATTATTCTTTCGTTAGTCTATCCGTACTAAAATATCAAAAATATCAAGAAAATCTTGATCTTGTTCTGAAGCCCAATTCCCGTAATTAAAGACGTTCAAAATCTAGTCGCAATCTTATCTCAGCCACAATCGATTGTCAAAAATGTAGGAAAATTATAGGTATTTTTGATATATTGAGACTGAGATCAGACTGTGAACGTTATTAAAATTACGGGAATTGCCCGTCTGGTTTATTGTTTGTTTGGTCTAACCCCACCTTTCACATCTGCCGGGCGTCCCGTGACGGCCACATGTTTATCATTTTCATTAGTTAAATGGTCACTTATTTTCAGTTCGGTTCAGCATCAATTCAGGATTGTATAGAATTGAAATCTAAAGACCTATCTTTAGCTAAACATCTATTTGTTTAATGATATTCGCTAATAAATACATCTCAAAATTGAATTGAATTGAAATCGAATTGGGTTGAAGGCCCATCTCTTTTTTTTTTTTTTTTTTTTTTTGTGGATGGGAAATCATCAAATGACTTCTCCCGCTCTGGGCGGAGCGGGAGGGCGTGTCAGACTTTTACTGACTAAAACCCACCCGTGTTCCTTCTGTTGCCTGTGCCGGGGCCACGGTAACTCTTTCGAACATCCCGCAACCCTAGCTGAAGGCCCATCTCTTAAAACCTCCTCAGATCATATAAAAGTCATTTCATAGATCTATTAAACCATAAGCTTTAAAGCATTCTACCTTAAAAAATAGCCAGTAATAAATTGTAAGCATTCATAGGTTATATGAAAGACATTAATACATACACGAGTTCAACTCACGATATCACGACATCGCGGTGCTCTTCAGGGTTTCCTTGAGTACATACCAAATACCTACTTGTCTGAATACCTTTCAATATACAATGTCTAACGGAATAAGCACAAAACTTTAAACTTTACTTTTTGTTTTTGTTATAAGCACAATACAATATCTACGTGTAATTAATGTTGTCAAAGAATTTTGAATGGATGTGTAATGAGTCAATGCAAGTTTTAATTAAATCTTATTTCTTTGCCATAAGAACTCTTACTTATTCTTGCTATTATATAGATTATAGATGGAGCTATTATATTTTCAACTAGATGTGCCCCGCGATGTCGTTCGTGTGGAAGTCGTAAGAATACACAATATACTAAAATAATAGCAACATTTTAACGACCCGCCTTGTTGCATCGCCCGCCCGCTCTATTTGTTCACAATTTCATGGGTTTTGTTTTTTGCGCGGAACCCTAATTCTTATTCTAAAATAAAAGTAGCCTAAGTTACTCCTTATTACATCTGAGGGGCAATTCCCGTAATTTTAAAAACGTTCACAGTCTGATCTCAGTCTCAATATGTCAATTAGGTACGGGAATTGGGCTTCAGCTATGTGCCAGTGAAAGTCCCGTCAAAATCAGTCCAGCACTTTCGGAGATTAATCGGAACAAACAAACAGACAGACATGACAAAACATTTAAATATTGCTTTTTTTACCTAAGTACCGCATACACTTTCATAATTATGCATTTAGTACAAAGCTGTTATTTTGACATTACAAACAGACACTTCAATTTTATTTATTTGTATGTATTTAGATGTATAGATTTGTGGCCTTTTAGTTGACTGCCATCGATTCGAATAGCCTGTTTTCAGGAATTGCGTTTATTCTGTTACACGCTGTAAATTCTATCTTCCTATATTCCTGAATAATATATCCCCTGCCCATTAAAGCTGAACGTAACAGGATACCCTCACACAAATTTAAAACTTTGCTCTATTAAAATTATGAAAATATACCTATTCTGTATAGCGAAGGCTTTCGTTATCGTTAAGTAACGTTAGCGGAGAAGGCCGAGGCTTTCAGGCGACTAGCTGATAGCATTTACATAATATTGGAACAGTTCCGATACACCTAGGGATCATTAGCCATTGATCGGCTTACGATATGGAATACGGCTTTGGCTAGTGTCGATAATAGCTTTAGCTTTTGTGTTTAGCCACATAGTAACAAAAGGTTGAATTTTGTTTGACAGCAACACGTGTGTGGATTATTTTGTGTAAAATTTACAGGTACCGCACGCATAACATGACCACCATAGAAACGGGTTTTGTTGTGGGTTTTGTCGAAGGAAGAATAGACATAATGACGGATTGTGATGTGTCATTTTGTCTATATATATACAGGGTGTCCGGTAATTAATGGATAACCTTGCGGTAGCATATAATAGACCCTATGGCCGTTCTAAAAAAAAATACAAAAAAAATGTATATCCCAAGTAGTAAGTACCTACCTAAGATATAATTTTTTTAGAAAAAAATTCTGTGTAATTTCTAGTCACATTATTTATTGCCTCTCTGTCGGCGGCATAGTCAACGTACAATATTATAACAACAGATAACCGATGGAATTCATTCATTTGTGTTTGTGGTGATGAAAAATGTAAAAAAAGTTAGTATTCTTTTTCAAAAAAATCTTAGTTATTACTTGGGATATATTTTTTTTTTGTATTTTTTTTAGAACAGCCATAAGGTCTGTTATATGCGATTTCAAGGTTATCCATTCTTTACCGGACACCCTGTATATATATATATATTATGTACAAGTATACAATAAAAAATAAAAAAGGGGGAAGAGCTCATTGGGCATCAAAAAATTCGTCCGCATCGCTGTCAATGGGAAAAGTTCTCCTGTGGACAAAACTCATTTCTATGGTGGCCATGCTACGCGTGCAGGTGTTGTTTTCGTGTCTGTGTTGTTTGTGTGTCTGTGTATCAGACACATACATAAATTCACGCCTTCTTCCCATGGGGGTAGGCAGAAACTACAGAATGCCACCTGCTACGATCCTTACATACTCCTTTTGTCTCGTTTACGTTCATATATCTAGATAGATAGATATATGATCATTTATTCAGTGCTCACAAAAGACATAGCACAACACACAAAAGCACAATTAAAAGATGATAACAAATTACATAAATATACCACATATAAAAACAATAGACCAATATATCATACAAAAAACAAAAACATAAGTATTTAAAGAAATAGAGTGACACGATGACAAACTTCAAATTAAATAACGAATAAGGTGCGGTGTGCGTTTCAAGGTTGCACAAAATGGGAGTCCAGCTTAGCATGTGTCAGGCAAATATACCTGACGCTGATATTCTGCTGAATCCCTGCAGTGACATACGGACGTCGAGCAGGCGAGATAAATTGGTTTGTGACAAAGTGTTATGCGCGGAGTGAAATTATGTAAGTATATCCGCCACTTAAATTATGTATTCTACAGTAAAGTTTTGCAATGGGAAACGTTCATGTCCGTTGATGTGTTGATTCGTTGATCTGGTCACGCCGGAATATTTTATTTTATTTAGATTTTCCAGATAATCCATTACGGGGTGCAATCCAAAAAAAAAACACATAAAAACTTGTCATTTTATTACAACTCAATCATCCTACCTGTAATAATAATGCACTTGCCTTTACGTATGATAACAAAAGAAAAACCAACATAAACACAGCCTTACCCCAAGCCAACATACCTTATGACACAAGAAAGCTAAACTGCATAAACACTCGACACTTAATACCACAACCCCTTAAAATATCACAGCCGATTGGATACAAAATAATCGACAAATTGCGCAGAAACTTAAAGGTGCATATCTAGCGAATGCCCGCCGATATTACTCAGCAAATACCTATAAGCATTAGCATAATATTGAAACGTCAGCGATATGGATTCAGCAGCTCATTAACGTAATTGATCAGCTTTCCGCTAGTCCCGAATCAATCGCACGTCCCACCAATGATTTGCATTAATTACCGTAGCGAATGTCACATATCGCCCTCATACACCAAATACCTCATACGTCATTATTTTGATGGACTCCGTTTTGGTTATCGCCGACGGACTCTCAATGGCTTTTAGTCAAGCTCCACGTAATTAGTTGCATTCGAAGTCGTATCTACAGTTCGAAAACATCGATAGTCATGTCATGATAGTAAACAGATCAGTTGTTTTAGCTAATCCGTTAGTAATGAATGTCATTAGTGCTACTCGATGCATCTGCACAACTGATATGTTGTAGTCAGCTACTGCATGTGTGTATGTAGGATAATGCACACACGTCAACAACACATATAGGTAAGTAATACCATCTAGCTGGAAACAAACATCGCAAACAACAGTGAGGCTCTGTTTCAAAACATACAACTTTGACATCTGCCAAACCAGAACAAACACAATCCAGCGCAAGGCGCTGGTACACACCCGACTTAAATCAAATAACTGTATTGCTTTTAGCTTTGTAAAGCTTCAAGTGCAATAGCGTCAGTGGCGGATGTTCCACCCCCGTCTCCAGTCTGAAGTCTATGATATTGCTCCACGCCCTTTACATGTTCGGTGGGGCCTGAAGGCGGGAGGCGCGCGGGCACGCACGCGGCACGCCGCCGCCACGCCACCGCCACGCCACCTCTCCAGAGATATCGCAAGCGTGACGCCCGACCTAACTGCTCCAGTTTATCCCTTTAATTGCCTTTTTTCTGGAGAGTGGCTTTAAGCGCTCCCGCCATATCTCCTCACGTCGCAATTACGGAGACGTCTTATGATAAATCTGCCGTAATTTGCATGAGATAGCATACGCTCTCAACTTTCACGCGAAGCTTCCTACTCTTGTCGTTTATTACGTTAGGGAACGTTTCCAAGAATGAGAATGAGCTATTTAACTACTAACTAGATAGCGTTAACTATCGTTTGCGGCTGAAAAATCCGGGACGTGAATGGTCGGTCTCAAGTTTTTATTTTTCTTGTTCCGCCTTTTTATTTCGCTAGCAATCGCAGTTCTCGGGGGAGGAACTTTGTTTTTTGTGAGAAAATTTGGGAAGTCACAGAATGACAATTTTAAGTCAGATGCACTTCCATACAATTTCTGTGCTGGAAATAAGACGGTAAGAGGCAAACAAAACAGACGGTACAATCTCCGCGTTGCAACGTGGCGAATTGGCGGCCGACACCCCTAGGCTGCGGAGCTCTCTTCGCCAATCTCGGCATTTTTTTTCAAGTTGCTGGTGCTAGTGTACCTGGGTGCCTGTGAGCCCGAGTGCTGCGCGAGCGAGCGCCGGCGGCAGATACTGTAGCGTCAGCGGACCGCCCTGCGGACTGCGACGCGACGCTGCGCGGCTATTTGTGGAACGATGCGCCAAAACATCGCATCGCAATCGCACGGAAAAATTATTCCCCGCTAGATTGCTACTCTTCGCTTTTTGAAGGTGCATTTACTTTGCAGGTTGAGAGTTTTATATTGTACGGAAGATGAGGTACAGATTGTATTATCTTGTTGGCAAGCTTTCCGATGCAATTCTCATTTCGATTCGATACGAACAAGTACAGCTTTGTGGCGTTTTTGAAACACGCTGATGTGGTGAATTCATAGAAGTGCGTGGAAGGACTGATGCTGCTGAATGAGTGGTGGTAATGGTGCCCATTTAGAGAAAACTGTTTCGAGGTCTGTTAGGGAGATACATAATAGATAGCTTGACAAAATGTGTTAGACGAGTTTCACGCCCTCTGCGAAGGAAAGTCATGACCCCTGTCAGGTCATAACAACTGCTAAAAGAAATATAGAGTACTCAGACACTTTATTAGAAGAAATAACAGGTATAATCAGAAATAAAGTAGTAAATGAAAAAGTTTGTTGCTTACCCAATCATTACAAAATTTTTAAAGGTCTCGTTTTGAAGAAAAGAGAGCAGGGCACTTTTTATTTCAACTGATCCGGTTTAACTGAAGTGTGTACCAATTTCAAGTTTTGACGGTCTTGAAATTTTGAAATCAGAGCGCTCGAGTTAGTGCCGCAATTAAAGTTTGACTTTGATTAACTTTGAAGAAAAAAAAGCGAGCGCAACGGAACACATTAATAGTAAAACAATGACCGCCATTATTTCTCATGAAACGATGTTTTAAATAAAATTAACAGATTTTCTTTCATTTCAAATGCTCCGCCAAAAAATAAAAACAACCCCTAATAATTCCCAAAAAAAAATCGAACAGAACAGTCTTTAAAAACAAAGTTCAAGTCTAATAAACTAAGGTAGTTTGAAACACTAATGCTACCTACCCGAGCGGTTAAAAAGATGAAATGAGCTCGTCTCGATGGTCGATAAACTTATTACTGGAGGAGTGTTCGGTGATCGTTGGAGCGTGTGGGCGGGCTCGTGCGATGACGTGTCATTAGTCCTTTACACTCACGTTATATCGGACGGTGTCTTTGTAAAATGTTTTGTTATTAAAAGAGTTTTATACCACTTGCTTCAAACTTTTTGGAGTGGGTTGTAAAAGAGAATTTTTGGAAAGTTTGTTGTCACATCACCATGTGTGAGATATTATTTTATGAGTGTTGAAAAAATTGTTTATGCATACTCCCAAAATAGCCTGTTAGGTACTTTTTGAAAATTAAGTAGGTATTTAGAATGATTATCCAAGTGTTAAGAAAAAATATTTAAAGGTTTGACTCACTTTTATCTCGTCCTCTAATCAAGAATATCCGAAGATATTTAACAGCAAAAAATACACATGAAAATTTTGATAATATCTCTAGTTTAATCAGAAGCGAGTAATACATTAGCTACTTCCATTGCGCCTAGATATGTAAAAGGAGTTACATTTGGAATAAGTAGTGAATAATTTTTCTACCTCCATCATAGAGAACAGCCGGAAAATGAGAATGAATAAATGAATATTTCACTATCACTTACATCTACATTATTCTAGTATTTGAACCGTTACTACCTTTTAGGGAGGTCGTTTATATACCTGTTTCAGGCGATAAGATTACATTAAGAAGAAACTATCGGTAGGTACCTTCAAGTATATTACTACACTAAAAGGTCCCCTATTTTCTTGTTACCCTAGTCCATATTTCAGTGTAAAACTAGTGTCAATAAAAGGGTGTCGGTCTCGTTCGTCGGCGCTCCTGATGAGCTAGTAACTCGTAAGGCGGACGACCCATCATGTGCTATGACACCCCATTAACCCAGGGCGGACTGCGCTTGCTAACTTACTTCGCTAATATGTTTTGAGACATACCTACTCGTGTAGCTATGTCGACCGGACATGATGCTGGGGGCTTGTAAATGAAGCGACCCTGTATTATGAAGTTATTCGTCACCTACCTACACTCAAAATATTATGTGATATGTTTACATTGAACCTGCTCTCCCCATTGTGGCCGCACCCCGAACATTGTAGCCGAATTTAACTTGAAAAATACGCGTTTTACTCGAAGTGTCGGCAAAATAAAACAAGCCCTGTTTGACTAATAGTGTAAATTAATTTTTATTACAGCAGACCCAAGTTTCCAATTTCATACATGGGTCGAACGAGCTGCAACTAAAATATGAAAGTGTTGTATAAGCTTTGTCCTCTTCACGTTTCGCGCGTCACGAGTGACCAATTTAAGTATTAATAAAATGACAAAACGTGACCCGGGTACAGGCCGCCATCCATCACAGCCGCACGTCAAGTGGTGGCCGAGCGATTAAAAAACTGTACCTAACCAATGTACGCCTCTCCGCAGATAGGGAAAGTATTTCGGGACACACTCGCCCGGTAAATGTTCTAGACAAGGGTGAGATTAAATATTAAATTCGCGGTTAGGAATTTCGGGTTGAAAAGTAACGGTGGTGGGCATGCGCAAAGCCGAACTGATCCCCGGCCTTTTCAAAATCCAGTTTACAGCGTTAAATTCGGACTGAAAACAAAGGTGTGTAATTTTTTATCAGGTTCGAAATAACACCGGTTGTGAAGGAAGCCGGTAGCCGCGTGAGCCCCGGTGGGGAGATGGTACATACGTTTAAATTAATGAAATTAGGTCTTCTCTGAAATATTCAACAAATAACACAAACATGAGATGGCGAAGTTGTGTGAAGGCACGTCGTGTGGCGCCGCGATAACGCGACTAATGATTGATATACTCGTGCGTCTCTGTTCAAACTAATGACAGGGTGAAGCGTGTTGACTTTCAAGTTATTAATTAATATTGCTATTATTTAGGCGGTGGTGATTACACATTTTCCCGTCACATCGCCACTGAGTAAAACTGGGATGATGTGAAACAGAATTTTGTTAATAAAATGTGGTTGGGAAAAAAGTTTGTAGAACTGTTTTTTTTTTTTTAAGCTAACAGACGTTTTATAAGCTAAATTGGACACGAGGTATTTACTTAAATTCGGTAACTAAACTATGTATTCGTGCAGCTACGGAATGAAATGACAGTAGGTTACTTACTTCAGTAAATAATTCCTTTCTGAGAAATCCTTCAAATTCGTTCTTTTGCAATCTTTGTATTTAGAACAAAAAAAAACTTTTTTACAAAAAATAAAAAACCTACTTCCAAAAACAACACTACAAAGTGAAAAATAACTTTAATTCCGGAAGTCGGTGTCTTTGGATCTGTATTTTAGTTTTTTTGCCATTGACTTCTGAAGTTAAAGTTATTTTTCACTTAGTAGTGTTTTTTTTTCTTTTTTTTTTTTGTAAAAAGTTTCTATTTTTTACTTTTTACTTATGTTAATTACCTCACACCAATTCGTATGCTACTATTTATTATGTCACATACTGTGTATTATGTGACATGTTGTTATGTCAACAACAGTGACAGGAAGTATTATAACATCATCAAGATACCCAAAGTGGATTAAATAGGTATTATACCTTTACCTGTTATCGATTTATAATTAATCATATTATTGAACCGTTTCGGGTTGCGAAACAACGAAGCTAACTCAAAAAACACCCAAGAAAAGTTAATAAAGGAGACGTTCATTAAATGTATGAGGCTCGGTACTAAAATACTTAAAAATTTAAACAGCCTTCTGAGCTATATAGGCTGAAAGAGGGTAATTATTTTGACGTCTTTGGGCATTTAATTTTTTTTACAGCTGCCCGTTTTGTTATTAAACAAGTGTTGAAAAATAAAATGCTTGCATCACTAACTACAGACATTACCTATTTATACTTTATGGTTTGCAACCCTGTGGCAAATGACATGACAATGACAGTGTCAGTGTCTTTGTGTATCATATAATTTTCCTCTATGTTGTGTATAATATAATATGTTACTAGATTGAGTGGGTAAGGTTCAATAATAGGACAGCTAGCAGCTTGGGTTTGCGATGTCTAGGAGCTGGCAAGTCGTATCATGAGTCTTCTACCACAGTGAACCGTACTTCTACACATTATAATAAGGACTTTCTACACGTCTTCATTCGTTTTTACCTGGTTTTTTGTATAACATAGAAGAGAGAAAAAGAGAAATTATCATAGGAATAGGTACCTATGTACACACTTGTACTTTATAATTAAGTACATTAATACATTTGTTGATGTATTACTCTACTTATAAAAACACTCCGCCTCGCGGGCTTGTATCAGCTGATAATTGGAAATGGTTTTTTTTTTATTTCAACGTCATTCTGACATTTACAGATTTGACCTTTTTTTGACACGTTTTGATATTGCATTGTCATGATAATCAATATGTTTTGTCTCAATTGCATGAAGCTGCAGCTAAAACTATAATAAAATCTCAAAGTATTTAATATAAATGGAAAATTTAGCCACATTTAAAATAATTATATTGTATCATCATCATCTGCCTAGCCTTTTCCCAACTATGTTAGGGTCGGCTTCCAATCTAACCGGATGCAGCTGAATACCTGTATTTTACATGGAGCGACTGCCTATCTGACCTCCACAACCCAGTACCTGGGCAATACGATACCCCTTGGTAAGACTGGTTGTCAGACTTTCGGGCTTCTGACGACCCGTAACGACTGTCAAAGATCCACGAATGACAGCCGGGACCAACGGCTTAACGTGCTTTCCGAGGCACGGAGGAGTCTCGGTATGTAAAGATGGTCACCCATCCACGAACCAACCCCGGCAAGCGTAGCTTAACCTGATGGATCGACCCGTGCGGCTGTTATTACTTAGCCACGAGCTCCTACATAAGTTAATAAATAAAAGCTATGTGCGTTTTGTTTTTACTGAAATATTCTTAACTTTTTTACAAAAACAGGCGCCAGAAAAAATCACAATTAACTATAATCGAGTAGCTTAATAAATAAGCTTTCTAATAAGGTACATCACATTAGCGTTATACCTACTCTTTTATATGGGACCACCGCGCAAGCTTCCTCTACCAAATGAAAGAATAATTTTCAAAACCGGTCCACAATAAATTGACGGAAATATAGAGGTATGAGGAACAGGGTGTGAAGTTCACTCATCCTCCATAGAAAAGGGAGGATCCTCCGACCAGACGGGTGTTGTGTCTGGTGGGCTACTACCCGACGGTTGATGTCGGGATGTTGTATATATGCTAGTCGCGCGGTAAACTCTGATTGCGCGATGCAGGATTTTGTGTGACGTCAGTGTGATGCGTTCCAATGTGGCGATGTAGATGTGCCGCCACATCACTCCCCTCCGGAGACCGGAGGTCGATAGTGGGCTGAGTCGTGTATCTTGCGATGCTTGCCAGGGCCAGTTGAGGTTCCAGTGAGTCGGAACCGGGTGACGCATAGTTCGCGGTGAGTCGAAACTGTCTGCGGAGATGCCCCCAGTGAGTCGGGGTGGCGCTGCGTTATGCTCCAGTGCGTCGGATGTGGTACAGCGCCGGGTTGAGGCTGACTGCTGGCGTCGACCAGGAGAGGTTTGAAGGGCTCTGCTTGTTGGACCGGCCGAGAGTGCAGTGTGCTGTGCCAAGGTTGCTGATGAGGCTGAGGGTGATGACCAGGTATGCGCGGTCGCTGCATGCTGGTGGTCAGGATACCCGTTGAAGCCGTGGGTGCTGGCTGGCTGTGTGACTCGCTGCACGAAAGCTCGAGGAAGTGATGCTGATGACGTCACGCTGTAGTAGTTGCACGAAGGCTGCGCTGACGTTCATTTTTGGGGTCACCAGTATAGAGGCATGAGGAACAGGGTGTGAAGTTCACTCATCCTCCATAGAAAAGGGAGGATCCTCCGACCAGACGGGTGTTGTGTCTGGTGGGCTACTGCCCGACGGTTGATGTCGGGATGTTGTATATATGCTAGTCGCGCGGTAAACTCTGATTGCGCGATGCAGGATTTTGTGTGACGTCAGTGTGATGCGTTCCAATGTGGCGATGTAGATGTGCCGCCACAAACATACATTAAAAAAATACATAGACGAATTATAACCTCCTCCTTATTGAACTCGATTAATAAAAGTAGGCGACCAATTTGAAGCTCTCCCAGTGTCCACGGAACGCTAAAAATTAAAGATGGAGGAATGACTGATGAAAAATAATTTGTGTAGCAAATCTGCAGTACCTACTCAGTTAATTAAAAGTTTCAACGAGGTCTCGTTCAAAGAAATAGTTGTTGTCCACCAGCCCTAGGTCATAAAAACTATAGACAATCTACGCCTCATGGATCGCAATACGAGCAGGTACTACAAATGGACAAAGTTTTACTTTCGTCCCACGGTCCAAATAAAATATTATATTCAACAAATTAAGTTACAAATTAAAATATTTCACAAATGAGATTTTAATGTACTGTTAGCATATATTTTCTCGAGTGTATGTATGTTTTTTTTTGTAAATTTATTTTTATTTTGAAAACCTCACTAAAATAAAATAAAAAAGCGGAAAAAAAATAGTTTTTTTTATTAATTTAATTTTAATTTAATTTACTTTATTTCAATCAGCTGTTGAATCATTTAATAGCATTAAATTATATATATATACATATATTAGAAAAATAAATAATAAGGTTAAGGTTCGTAGGCAAGCACTAATCATAACGCGTCTGCGAATTCGGATGATCGATTTCTTCAAACACAGCAAATTAAATAGCTTTCATTTCACAGTCGAGTTATTATTCAGATGTAATTTCGCATTTTGTACGTAACACATCACCTTAAGCTAAAAGTTGTGATTAAAATTACTCTCACAATACGCACACACACACATGAAACAATTCAGCAACAATGAACCGATCAAGAGCGAGTACTTTCAACGAAACTTTTTAATTTAACAAAAGTATTTGTCGTAAATATGAACTTTTTTATTATTAAAGTAATTGTTGACGAGAAGTATGTAAAATATACGAGGTAAAAGGGAAGTTATGAGGTCTGAACATGATTAAATGCAATTTCTTTAGAAAGTATGCTACCCAGTTGTAGGTGAAAGTTTGCCTTTAGATGAACGGATTCTTGCGTCCCTCGGTTTTGGTGATATTTTATGAAGAGTTGCATAGTCTTTGCTTGTTTGACTTCCATATTATTATTAATTTATTCAACGAGATTGGAAAAAGTAGAAGTAGCATAGTGTTTGCATGTGGTAATAACTTAAAATAAAAAACAATCGACTTCCAGAAAAAACACTACAATGTGAAAAATAACTTAGAGTTAATAATAATTTCAAAAGTCAGTGTCTTTGGATCTGTAATAATTTTTTTTTGCCACCGAATTCCGAAATTAAAGTAATTTTACACTTTGTAGTGTTTTATTTTTGGAAGTCGGTTGTTTTTTTTTTTTTTTTTGTAAAACAGTTTTTTATTTTTCACTTTTACTTATGGTACCTTTCCCAGCATTTCGTACGCCATTACTTGCTACGTAAACAATAGTGACAGGAAGTATTATAAAATCATCAAGATACACAAAGTGGATTAAATACGTATTATCGAAGCCGCGCAAACTTCCTCTAACAAATGAAAAAGAATTTTCAAAAGCGGTCCACAACTGACGAAAATATCGATGAACATACATAAAAAACAAATAATAAAGCATACATAGGTACAAACGAACATAATAACCTGCTCCGTTTTGAAGTCCGTTAAAAAAAAAGAAAACCTTTTTAAAAAGAACTCAAAATCAAGACGTGGATTGGTATAGGCTGTTATTAGCTAAAAGGTATTGAAAGAAAATAAAATAAGACACATTAAACCCTGTCCTTAAACTTCGATTAAAAAACTAGTTTTTTTTTCTATGATATTTTTTTTTTTAACTTTTCGTGGAGACACCTACCAAAATACTCGACGCTGATTCTAAATCCGCCACTTTCTCTTGTTTCAAGACTCACGTTTAAAAAGTTATAATTCATACACATCTTGACAAACGATCTGGTTCACGGCTTCATATGTTCTCGTGTCTACTTCAGGTGTAAATGGTAGTAAAAGTTACAACAGCAGACCGCAGGTTTACCCGTCACGCCATGCCCAAAGTTGGCGTGCAATACGTTTTGTTTTCTTTACGAATACTACGGATAACGGGTGGTAAACAGTCGCGTATTTTGTTAGTTTATTTATAAACGTTGGAAATAAATTGAGTGCCTAAACCGCTTTAGTTTGAGGTTTAAAAAAGGATTTTGTACTGAATTATTCAGTGAATTTTTGTGTTAGAGGGGCTAGGTAAGCTTACCCTGGTTAAGTTGGCTTTAACCAAAATGTTGGTTGTTAGAAAAAGTCCAGTAAATATGAAAGTGCATGACATTGATTTATTCTGCACTAGGTAACTTAAACACATAACATCACGCCTTGTTTCCCCGAAGGGTTGGACGGAGGTGTACCTATAGTACACCCACATTTCGCCAGTTATGTTTAAGCCCCATGTAATAGGTAACTAAAACTAGGTCACTAACAAAAATCCTTCTCACCCTAAAACGTTAATCGCGAGGGTATATTTACCAAAAATACGTTACGTTTAAAAAATGATTCTTCGATGACGCAACACTTACCTACCTACTCATAACTTTGAGCAGCTGTATAGAACAGCACATCTAACAGGACTTATCTATGTGAGGGTAGATGTATATTAGTAATATTATAGTAAACAGTCCATGGATAAGTCTTGTCATAGTCGAGTTACGTTTGTGTCATTTTGAAACGTTCAAGTCACTGTCAGTTATCAAATCATTTGACATTGAAGTAAATTGTCGGTTTAACAGCCAATCTATTCTGTAAACATCACACCGTGAGCACTTAGGTGAAGTGAGTTTGAAGTGAGCTCAATCCCTGGTAGAGTAAGGTGGGATGACAGTTCACATCACGATCACTTCACCTAAATTTTTACGGTGGGATCTTTTCAGAATAGCATTACTGGTTGCCGCCATGAGGCAGTCTTGAACGAGGCACTGGAGTGACAAGTTTTAAGGTTAGTAAAATAATGTAAAAGTGTACTGATCCATGTTGAATAATTTATAATAAATATTGTTATTGCGTTGATTTATTTGTTGTTTAAATTCTATGACTCCCTTCTGAGGTAGGTTTTCTCACACGATTTTAAAATTACGGTTACAATGTAAAAATTTCAACATAATACCTACCTACAATGGGTGCAATTGAAAATAAAACTGTCTCGTTGGTCTAGTGGTCGCAAGCGCTAGTGCTGGGCATGAGGCCCTGGGTTTGATTCCCTGGTCGGGCAAAGTGTTATTGGGTTTTTCCACCTGGAATTTCTCAGTACCCACCCGGAGTCTGGATTTGTGCCCGGTTGATGGAAATAGGCTCTCCCCCTATTACATGGGACTTAAACGTAACTGGCGAAATGTGGGTGTAGGTACAATAGATGCGCCTCTGCCTAACCCTTCGGGTAATACAGGCGTGATTATTATGTTGTGTTTAAAAAAAAACGTTAGTTTTATGCAAACTATAAAAGTACGTTTTTTTACAGTTTTTAAAATTAAATTTTATAACATAAATTCACGTTTTTAAATTATTTTTCAAGGGGATTGTTTTCCTGTAAGCGAGTGAGTGGGCTGGGGAGTAATAGAACCGTGTAACGACTGACTTATGGACGAACGGGAGCTCATAACATCACAGTTTCCCGGGATTCGGTGTGGGTACTTTAAAAAATAATGAATTACCTACTAGTACTAGTAGTATTTGTTACTATTACATGTATTAATTAAAAATACGCTAATTTATGGTAATTGAAAATTTTTAGTATGGCGCTGGAATTTTTTTTAAATCACAGTCTCAGTTCTATGGATTGATAATTTTTATAAATTCTGTATCGAACTCTAACAATCTACCTATTTTTTTTCTATTTCTATCTATACAAATAAATAAAATTGAAGTATCTATTTTTAATGACAAAATAACAGCTTTTTACTAAATGCATTTGAAAGTATACATGGTATTTATAACCAAGAAAACAATTTTTAACATTTTTGTCTGTCTGTCTGTTTGTTCCGGGTAATCTCCGAAACAGCTGAACCGATTTTGACGGGACTTTCATTGACAGATAGCTGATATTATAAGAAGTAACTTAGGCTACTTTTGTTGTCGAAAAATAATTAGGGTTCCGCGCAAAAAAATTAAAACCCTTGAAACTGTGAACAAAATCCGATTCAAATAGGGAAGTATTGAAAACCACGCGGGCGAAGCCGCAGGCAACAGCTAGTCTGTAACATAAGTCAAGCAAGTTGATCATTGACAGTGACATACAGCTTCTCCAAAAATAAATCCTCAAAATGAACAAGACTAAAATATGAGAGATGGCCTCTATATGAGGAAATTTGACTTATTTAAAGAAAGGAAATTATTTTATTTGGGACACGCACAGGGGGCCAACCACCACCTCTTAAAGCAGTATTATTTTAATGTTACTTCAGTGTGAGAAAGAGATGGAGCTATACAGGACGTCTAGTGGTGGTCTAGCCCCTGGAAATACAACAATAAGAAAGAACAGTAAACTCACAAAATTATGTAAACAAGTTTAATAAAAAAACAAAGAAGACCTGTGCGACGCCAGATAGGCTCCTATCGCAGCATATTTCTTATCACGACCTATGACTTATTACTCTGGGACAGTCTCACGATCTTAATTATTAACCCTCTCTTTAATTCCAACCTCTTTTCAAAACTATCCACCCTCCAGGGAAAACTGGACCACGCATTAATTATGTTTAAAATTCGTTGTGAAAATTTAAAATTAATTCTGTAAATTAAGCTAAATAATGAAGGGGAGAGCCGGGGAGTGATGGAACAGATGTAACGAGTGACTTATGGAGGGGACCGGGGTCATAACTACCGTCCAGCGGCGCATAAGTCCCGCGACCGCACACTGGAGCTGCACCCCGGTGTACATCATTCAAGGCAATGTAGTATTTAACGTGGATATCTTGATAGAATTTGTAAATTATTACGCGTTATTCCGGGGACCTGTGGGAAGGATAGTTTTTGGGCGTGTTTTTTTGTGTTTTGAGCAACAATTAGTGAAAAATAATTAATGTCGGAAAAGTCAGAATAAAGGCAAGAAATTAAATGAGAGTCAAAAAAAGGAATGAACATGATTCCGACATGTTAATATCACATTCAAAATAACCAATTTAATGAAGCGTTATCGAATAAAAAGTTTACAATTTCATTAAATCCTCCCTAAATAGTTATAAAGAACTTCGTTATTTGGCTGTCAGTCAGCTTTTAAAAGCCCGACAACAAAGTTAAAACGAAGTAATTAAAAAAGAAAACACAAAATACTTACAAAGTCGGAAGCTCGGCTCTCTTCACTTAAATTACTTGCGATTACACCGACAAAACGTTTTAATGAAACACGTTAAATCGCGCCAAGTGGGCCCGGCGGCGCGCGCCACGCCAAGCGCCCATACCCTCCACGTCTGCCATAGTTCGGCAACTTCACCACTTACTGCGGTAGGTGGCGGGTAGTTTTTCCTCAAATATCTTAGCAGTAAGTAGAGTTGAAACTACTTCTGCAAAGTCCATTAAAGAGTATAAACTCACGCCGCGGTGATTACAAATGCCGCCGATTTCGGCGACCGTTTCGGGGTCGATTAAAGCTTTTTAATTGAAATCACCTGTGATAAACTTTGAGCGTTGTAAACGAATGGGACTCGTGTTAACCAAATATAATCACAGCTCTGAGAATCAAATTACCTATCGATCATAGGTTCACCTTGAGCAATTCAAATGTACTTATTTAGGTAACTGAGTTATTTTCGGAGTTTGTGTTTGATAGCGGTAAGGGATGAACCTTTGATCATCCATTTATCCTTTTGTCTTTGGCTACGACATTTCATAGAAATGTCGATGTGTACGTTTTTGATTGTCATTTTTTTTTTCTGGGAATATTTTCGACTAACCAATTAGAATCCTATATTGTTTACTTGCGAAAATGTCAATGAACCAAGAGAGCATAAAGTATAACCGCGCATCCGTTAGAATTAAAAGCGTATATGTATTATTTCATGGTACAGAGTCGGAGAGCCAGTGCAGTCGCTCCATATAAATATGTAAGCGGAGGAAACGCTGACGTCTGCGTTCCGCCGCGTCGTTGCGGAAACCGCGTCAATTAAGTTGCCCGCGATGACATATTAGCCTTTGTTCCCCTGCATCCCCCACTACGGCCGGTATTTACTCGCAAGAAACTTGCAGCATGTACTACCAGATAATAGATAGGTAATGTTGCTCGCGGCTGTGCGTGATTTCCTATGCACTTGATTCTACGTTCCAGTTTATATTCTATTCATCTGCATCCGAGGTTCATATGTTATTGCGCTTGGTATGCATTACATTATGGTGGCGTATTTAGTATGAATTTAACATACGGCGATGATACGTTGTAAGCAGAATTTAATTAGAAATATTTTGAAAAAAGGAATATAGAAAGTTGTGACAGTTATGGAAGAGCGATGGCTCTTCTTTGTTTTGACATAAAAAAAGGTATGAAGACTTAATAAATAAATTTCTAAGAATGAAAATAATCCAGACAGGTATAAAAGAGAGAGATTAAAAAATGTATAAAATTTTAATATCTGCCGCAGTCATCTGCCAGATGCTGACTGGACAATTAAATACCGCTGAATCAATTCTAAATTAAATAGATCCACTGTGAAAATACAAACTTTAGTGACAGCCAATGTCAAACAAAGAAGATGAAAAAAGTTTTTTCTTCCAATTCTATTTTGCTTTCACCATTCCTCTTTTGCAGTCTCTAAAACTTTTCAAAATAAGAGGTTTTCCAGGGAGTCTCAATTATCGATAAAGACGATATTAAAAATTCGTTTGTTTTGTTCTCAGCTTGCGCCTTGGAAGCGGTGTCCCCTTTTTTCCATTGTTTGCGTAAGAAGGGAAAGCAAAAGCGGCGGCAAACGATAATCAGAAATTTGAATTTCGCCCCCACAAGCACTGACAAAATCATCCGATTTTGTGCGTCGTTTATCATAGCAATTAATTAGGCGAACAAAAAATATTATGTTGGTTTTTCCGAAAATGGTTGATGCCAGCAAACAGTTTGTCGTGCTGATACTTTTCTATTTTGTTTTATCTCAAACCGCTACATCGTGCGGCTAAGGTACAACCAATCGATAGCGAGTTATAAGCGGAATCTATATTCATAATTCACATATCTACATAGTAGCCGGGCGGTGGTATGATGAAGGAACATGGTCTAAATTTATTCGTGAGCATTACAGTGTAACATGTATGAGGCAGTGCTCCCTTAATGTATTCATGTAATTCGCATAGCCGGCATCCCCTTTGACCGGCCACGCAACACCGCACTGGCAGCCCGGATAGAGTAATATAACGTGATGTTTTAAAACCATCCATCACGTTTAATGTCCATATAAAAAGAAAGGGGTACCGTGCCGACTCTATCCGCGGATTTTTGAATTTGCGCATGGTACGATTTGTTCATTCGGTTTTTCGCCTAAAACCAGCTAGACGCGCCACACTCACTTATCTTTAGCATCTCTAAAGGAAATTCACTTGTTGCAAGACGCCCCGACAACCTCAAGTTTTATAAATGTTAATACAAAACAACACCGTCGACTTTCTCATTTTCACCTCACGAAACTCTCTCGCGTCCGTTTATTGCGGGAGGAAATTATCAATTGACTACACTCTTGTATTCAGCAGTGCAAATACAAAAGCAAGAGCTTACCGTCTATTCTGTGCGAGATCAAATAAAACCTCAAGTATCAGGTACTTGAATGTAAAAACGTTGGGATGCGGCCGGCCGGGCGGCGCGCCTGACGCCAATTTACATTAAATGCGGCTTGCACCACCAATGATAACTTACATTTGCTGGAGCCGCAAAACTGTGTTTACTACTGTGAGCTTAATATTTTGTGTTAAGTAAAAACTTGTAAAATTATGCTCAGAACAAAAACTCGTAGCTCAGCGAAAAATCTTGGTTCTCGCGGCTTCAGCGAAAATTCACGAAATAACTAAGATATAAAGTGGAAGATAAGCAATGTGGTTTTTGAAGTCAAAACACTTGCAAACTGCATTTATGTTTAGAATAACAGCCAAAATGATTGATTTTATTGAATTAGACTCGAGTTGACAACAAATTAACATGTTTAGTAAATCATTTTAAAACAAAAATACACCTGTCATCATGGCAATTGCTACTATGTTCACAAGACGAGGTCAATCAAATGAAGTTAAGTTGCCAATGGACATTGTTAACCAATTAAATTGCGACAAATTCATCAAGACCAAGTGCTGCTGTGCAATTTGGGAAAGGTTTTCCAACTGTGAGTGGAGTTGATTGATTCATTACAATTTTAACACACCAAATGACGGAAAATGGTTTTTCAATGGAAAAGATGCTAGACGCAAACTCTATGATGAACAGTGAATAATTTTGTCTGTAATTCTAAGTATTTTACTTCTCATTTAATTCAATTTAAAATGATTCGGTATTTCTACTACAATCATTAAAAATTCACTTTTGGTTCCATTTTGTGAAATACGATTCTATTTCTTGAAACAATAACAAATTAACTTTTTTCCCTTTGATAAGCGAAACTATTAATTCTCTATTGTACAACAGTTAGCAATTTCAAACAATGCTGTAAGTATTAACAATACCAATATTATCATCTAATATTATTATCTATCAATATTTTTACCACTCGCACAATATTTCGATTGCACATAGCCTGTCAGATAGCTGTCAAATCGAGATACATTTTGTTATTTTGATTGCAAATGAAAATATTTTCAATACAATATCCAACTCTTGAATGAAGTTTAATGATTTATACTTTTTGAAATGACTGTTAACGAATCCAAAATGAACTAGACTGTCAGACAGCTTAAGATTTTTCCAGATAGAAAATACCTACTAAAACTTGTAAAATGAAAAGCGCCTCTTAAAAAAAGCATAACACAGGCATCCCACACCCTAGGGTCTTTGATGAACATCTCGTTACAATAAGCAACCCTCTCCACTACCTTTGCACAAGTTCTTTTCCCTCCTCCACGGTTTTTTCACGCGAGCTACTTCTGAATTCTATTGTTTTTATTACCCTAGTAAATATGTGCCGAACCCCTCTGCAGACGAAGCCATTATAGTATCGTTGCTGAATTCAAAAATGTCTGCATTATGCAGGGTTTTTAAAGAAACCTTTGAGTTTTTACAATCATGAGAATATAAAAATATTACCTACCTAAATGTTACTGCTAAATAATTTTTCTTCTATCTTGTGTGTGTTTTAGAAGGGTAAGAAAAAGGGGTACGGCTATGCAGTCAAATAGTTTGCTGATGTTTGGTCCTTAAATGATAGGGAGCCACCCTAATAGCCATTTATTAGTCGCAGTTCAAATTTCCGGCTAGTAGTGGGATTTTTTAATTTTAGTGATTCGTAGCCCTAATTTCGTTTTGACCAGGGATTTGTTTCAGAGTCAAAGGGCTTATCAGTTTATTTGTTTTCTATTAATGAAATACAAATGAAAGCTTACTTAGATACTTAAACAGTTACTGTTTACATTTGTAGATAGGAATTTACTATTCAGTAAATTGTGATCCAATTGATTGATTGACATGTTTCGATCGTATGAAGCGTTATTAACTAAACAAATAGTTTGATGTACCTACTTACTAAGTTTTTTAGTTTAATCATGCTAAAAAAAATTATAACTTGTTTTTCACGGATCCCAAAACAAAAATAACGCAGATACATTTGTCTGCCTAATCCATCTATAACCCTATTTGTACAGAATATTAAATAAACGTACTCAAGAAAACGGGGAAAAGGAAATGGACTAAATATACTGTTATGCGATTCAATCACAGGACCATCTAGGTTACGGACGGCCCCGAGATCACAAGCCGCATACTAAATTATTATCCCTTAGTTATTTATGCACCGTGAAGCAACATCTTAATAGCAAGAGCGAGTTATGTCCAGCCTAAAATAATATTTTGTGTAAATGTTCGAAAATAAACAAGCCGCGGTGAACCTGTTACTTTACAGTCACAATGTGTCGTAACTTTGCAACGCTACTTCGCCGTTTTGTGGCAATATAATGTCGGAATGAGTTTATTATAAAGGTTTAATTTTCAATTTACGTCCAACCACAACGTGATGAAATGTTATCAAAAGCTTACCTTTGGGTGTGCTCTCCTAGGGAAGGCCACTTTGGGATCAATCTGAAATTGAAAACACAAAATTTTAATACAATTCGATTCAAAGGAGATATGTTTAATGCGGGGTTGTTCTAATTTTGCGAGAGGAGCGTGTTTGAAATGTAAAAAAATTCACTGAGACGCGTCGAGCCCAACTAATCACGGACCGCACGCCCGGCTGGGAAACGGGCACGATAAATTCGCATTGCCTCTGCGGCTGCAATGTCCAGTCCTAAAATCCCGGCTGCAAAAAACCATCGGACTGAAAATCCTGCGCCGTGGTCCTGTCACTCGATTTCGCCTCTCGTCTTTTTCATGTAACCGAGCTCTACTATTTCATACGTGGCACTGTTTAAGCCCTCAGATTTTCTCCCGGCAGCGAGCGGTCGCTCCAGGTCTTTTTGCTCGTATCTCGACACGCCGTTGACCGCTATAAACGCAAAATATAAACCCAAAGAAGCTACCTTTGACATTTTAGAGGTAAAACGTTTCATTTCCACTCGTGCTAACCGTTTTGTCGAACGTTTTCCACATTCAGCAGAAATGCTCCGGGATTTTTTAGGGCAGGTCTTACTTTTTAAAATTACGAATATAGGAAATGCGCGATGTATAAGCATGTACACAGATACATTAAGACTGTGTATGAATCTAGGATTCCGCCTTACAATTGTTAAAAAGTTCATATAAGTGGATCTCTATTGTTTTATTTTGCAGAAAGAACATAGTCTAATTCTATTCATCAAAGTATAAATATTACGTACATTTTTAAGTCGTAGAGTGCACAATAGACGCGAAGCCGGTAGGCATTCACGTTCGCGTAATTACGAAGCAAAAGCGTGAGAGAATAATTTAAAAGATTTCACCCAAGAGGACTGCATTATTACAATATCAGGGAAACCGCTTTACAGCGTCATTCATACATTCTTAATTATTTAATTATCTTCTGAGTGCGCCACGGCACACCACGGCAGCACAAAATCCGGTGTAATTTGATTAAATTGGATTTCAACCAAGACAATTTGTTTTTTTTTTATGAAAATGTAATTTGTAATTATTATAACGTACGACGCGGCCCGCGTGTGGGTGACACAATAAATATCACTACCCGCAAAACAGGAGATGTAAAACGTTGTTGGAAAGCTTTTAACCGCCTCACGCAAGCAATTTTGTAAACGTTGTAAAATGACCACGAAAGTATACAGAGCAAGCAGAAAAATCATAAAACCCCAGATGGTGGCGCTAAAGCGATTAAGCGGGTCGATGATAAATTTTAACGAGTTATTTTAATGGAGGCGATCGCAGTCAGTGGCTAGCCGGCAGCCTGCGTCGATAGAAAAATAAAACCAAACTCGCCAAAAAGACTGTTTAATACGTGACCCCGTGATTTTTTTATTGTTTCGTAAACGTTTAACGATAATTGCTTTTTGAAACGACGCCTTTTGTACATCCAAAATGTCATTCCATTTGTAATTGAATACATAAAATATGGCAGCGCCCTTATCTACAAGTCCAATGCTACTTGTGTAACAAAAATAGATAAAAATATAAAGGAGAAACGGAAAATGAATAAAGGAGGGTTTTGACGTGAGTTGTTTGATGTGGGTGTACTACAGGTACACCTACCTCTGCCTAACCCTTCGGGGATTACAGGCGTGATGTTACGTTATGGGATGTTGAACTTTGATCAAGCAGAGCGACACATTCTACGTATAAAGATTTCGCTTGAAGACATAAAATGTCTATCTAACCATCAGACTTTGTTAACTTTTGTAAATTGTGTATATTCCCGAAAATACTGAACAGAATTCGATAATGTATCTACATTATACAATTACAGATATTGTTTACAGACTGGATAGATAGTAATGACAATTTTATGTGTTTTAGGGTTCCGTACATCTGAATGAAAAAACGTAACCGTTATAGGAACATTCGTGTGTCTGTCTGACCGTTTGTCACAGCCGATTTGGTCTGAATCTACTGGACCGATCAACTTGAAATTTGGTACACATATGAATTTCTGTGACCCAAACACGAACGTTTAACGTAAATAAATGATTTTTGAATATGGGGGTCACTTTGGGCGAAAAATTCTAAACTTAAAAAAATTGTTTTGCAAACTGTACTTTAGGACATCTCAAATTAAAAAGGACTTAAAATGAGAATTTAAAATATATATTTTGTATAATTTTAAAATAAACAGTTTTAAAGTTATTAAAGAAAATAGACGAAGATTAACCACTCCCCCCTTATCTGCGGAACTGCTGAGCCGAAAATTAAAAAAAAAATTGCGAGGATAGCTCTAAACTTAAAGATTACAAATAAGCCTATAAGAAGTCTATGGTATTCAAATAACATGGTAAATCTCTCAATATTGTGCCTATAAATTAACATTTGTAGTTGGAATGTATGGGAGAACAGGTTTTTAACCACAATGTTGTTGGGATAAATTCATCCCAACTACGGAACCCTTCATTGTGCGTGCTTGCTTGGTCTGACACGCACTTGGCTGGTTTCATTTAAAGCGAATGGTTAAGTAATGCTACGGCGTAGCAGCCACTCAGTCGGCGTAGCAGTTCAATTTAACGCGTAGCTGCGCTCTACGCACATTGTTTGCGAGTAAGAATCCGTTTCATTATTCTAAAGAACAATACTTTCAAGTTAAAAAGTTCAATACTCCTGCGCAAAATGACAGGAAAACATCGATACAAATGTGACATTTTGATATGGAACCATTTGCGTGATTACAATCGACGCAGCGGCGCACCCTCTAGCCGACTTCGACCTCCCCCTTCCTACAACTTCCCTTGCGATAAAGATTGACATCACCCACCTTAACTTTCGAATTATCCTAACTCAAATCCCCCAAATAAACTAAATCCAGCTCTAATCTATACAACATAGAATACAAATTCATTTAAACCACACGAAAATTTTAGCGTGTCATCGCAAGAAAAGATTGTAGGCGAAAGCACATTAGTGGGATATCACTACTGGTAGCGAAAGAGCATGTTCACTTTATGTACTCGCTACGACCGCATCGAAGTAAAGTCGATTACGTTAAATTTTATATTAAGCAAACAGTTTTATCGATGTGTTGTGTATTTTCAAGTCATTGCGGGAACGTGCCGCAATGAAAGTTCATTGTATCAGTTTACTCTTTAACCTATGACACCAGCACACCTGCTGTTAATGAAGTCAAAATGTCAGTAGTTTTAGATAGTATTTATTACACAAAGTTTAATCTGTTTTCAAGTCGTAGAGTTAAGTAGACACACGTATACTATTAGTACTCTAAACTCAAGTTAATAATCAAACGTTCTCCGTAACGTGTACTGAACCGGAGTTAATAAGCAAACATTCTCGGTACGCAATTCGATCAACATGTTGTTAAATCCTGATAATTAACAAATGTCACACGTCAGGCTTGAGTTACGGACAAGAAAGTTTAATTAATGACGCGCACTCACTGCAAGCGGTAACTGAATTTATTTACGTGCAGACGACACGTAAGTGTCGCCCCGGGCGGCGTTAAGTGGGGACCGCATCATTTGCTGTTCAGTCAGCAACGCGCACTCTAACTCCTCCTAATTGGAACGAATTTGGCTGCAGGTGCAACACTCGACTTGGCTCAAGATTAGGGGCGAGCTATTGCGAGTATATTCTGCGCCGTTTCCCCTTGAAATATTCGATGTGCAACGCGCGACTTGCGGCTCGCAATGCCGTCGCCGCGCGCGCCGTCATCCACGTGCGCTCCTACTAACTTGAATTAAATTAAGAACAATATTTACCCTCCGAGCCGAGATAAATGATATTGCACACTTAAGCCAAAGTTAATGTTTAGTGACGACTTACGTACCCACATTCTTAGTATACCTAAGCTAGTGAAAATGCCATTGTGAGAACGAGACGCCCTCATAGATGCTCCATACAACAGAATGAGAGAGGTGAACAGAAACACCTCAACAAGAAAGACTTAACGAGGCGCGCTTCAACGTTGACAAATAACAGCACGCCAACAATGTTACGTGGGGTTATTTTAATTGATACAGCTTTAACTCATTCTGAACAGAGAAATGCAAACAAGTTGCGACTCGATCGGAAAACACTTGACACAGATTGTTTATAAAGTGGGGTTTGCTTCAACGCTCGGAGAGACAAGCAGTAATGAAAGCGGGCTAGGGCGGCTCGACAAACGTCATTACTGCGGCACGCATAAATATGCAAGGCAGGTAACGCACATTTTCATGCGACGTCGCAAGAATTTTATCGCCCGTTTAATTCTGTGAGAAAAAAAAATGGGATTCTTTTGGGTGTAACACGAGATAGGCGGCCGCGTGGGAACCGGCACGCTGCCCTTCTTGGCCAGGCTTCGAATCTAAGTGCAGCCG
Source organism: Fissipunctia ypsillon (assembly GCA_947568875.1). NCBI lineage: Eukaryota > Metazoa > Arthropoda > Insecta > Lepidoptera > Noctuidae > Fissipunctia > Fissipunctia ypsillon. The sequence goes on from OX387654.1 coordinate 8,815,923, forward strand.
AAATATATTTTATCCACTTTGTCAGATATTACTTTCTCTTAGCATCGCGTCGAAAGCGTAAACGGCGGAAGAGGCGAGACGTAATCTTATCCATCAGAGGCACCTTATTCGTTAGGCGCTAATGTGGCCGCTTTGTGTTGTTAGACGTACGCCTATTAACGTGTGTTTTATTCATCGCCCTTTTCCTCCAGTGTACACGTCGGCTACAATTGCTAGGGACCTTAACGACATAGTTCTCTTTTCTTAATGCCCTTGTTAATTTCGTTTACATTTGTTTAAGTGTTAGCGTCGTTTATTTACTTCGCCCCAGACGGAGCTGTCACGCTTTTCTAGTTTATGTTATAATCGTTTACTTGTGAATGATGAATTGTACCTGGTATCTGAGTAGCTATTATTATTTTTTGTTCTTTCTTTGTACTGGTACGGGATAACATTATTCCCGTGGAACATATTTTTCTTTGTGGTGTAAGCAGAACCTTTCTCTTTAAATTGCTATATCTTTACTGGCTTTTCACGGTTTTAGTTTCAAAACCTTGTATACGATCTTTTCAATTTCCATAAGTGTTTTCTAGGCCAAGATAAAAAATACACATTGAAGGTAAAAATATCAAAAATATTCCTGTATTCGACAATCACTGCCCTTCTTAGTTTGCATGAGAAGTAGATGTTCCTATTCCGCAGAAAAACTGAACTCTTACATTTCTACACCTATTAATATCACAATAAAATCCAATCCTTCCAACGAACTCCACTTAAAAATTCAATAGTTCCACAACTGACAGCGAAGGTACAAAGTTTAAGCTTATCTAGCGTTTCAGGTCAGTTCCAAAGCCGGGTGGGCATTAGCACAATGTGGTCGGTGGTCTCGTGAGACAAAGATTACGCACAGTTCGCTCGCCTACGTAGATAACAACGGCTGGCTGGCTACTGGATGCGGTGCACCTTTTGTGTAGCTTGCTTACAATTTTGGTGGGATGAAGTTGTACGTACGCTCTCGATGTATGTTCGTAACAATGTGTTTGGGTTAGTTCGTAAATTGGTGGACTCTATGGTTGTTCACAACAATAAGGTACTGAGTGTATATTTTTGAGGGATTGTAATGAACACCTCTGTTGGGTTGCTGTCACGAGTCTAATGAAAGATTACTGTGACTTTAAAATACTTGAAAACTTTTGACATATTATCATTCTGTCGTTCACTCAGTCAGAAACATCAACAGCTGTACTTCTTAATCTATATTGTACGTCTAGTAGCACACGAAATATAATTATGCAGATGCTGTAACCAACACATCTATTAGAACAGCTTGCATATACTCGCATTCAATATCCTTCGGCCAACTTCATAAATCCAAGAACTCGATCACGTCAAGCGCAGAGCCGTACCGCTAGGCAGTTCTCTAATCCTGTTTGTTTGATTGATCAATGACCTATCTAGTTACCAAACAATCTACGTCGGCCGGCCGGCAGACATCCGGAGCAGATATTTGCAGTCAAAACAGACTTAGGGCCAGTACGAACTGCACTCTGCGCATGTCACTCCGCTTCTGTATTATTTATTAACTCCAACGAGCTTCCGATGTTACTTTATTCCATTGTGCAACTATCTACGGTTCGTGATGTCCGAGCTCGGGAAGTTCTGAACTGACACGACTGGGAGAAACGAGAAACTTTTCGTGCATAGAATGAATGCCTGTCAGCCGAACGTAAACATGCAAGCAAAATACTTGGTGTATTATTTAGTTTGCGGATTGCGGATAGCCGTTGCTACGGGCGTTGGATTGTTTGCAATGTCACCGCGTACGAAATTTCTGCGTCGATAACTTTCCAGGTTCTTTTAACTTTGGTCGAGTGAATTTTTCTTAAAATAAAAAAGTGTCAATTTTCTCTGCTTCTTTCATTTAGAATGGAAAGCATTGAAGGTAAAATAAAATTGTTTACTTAGTGAAATGTAAATGTTTTTACAGTGGAACCCCTCTGAAGTAATATAGACAAAACTGAAGAAAATCTGTCTCAAGGAGAGAGCGGGACGTTCGTAGGTAACGCTGGCGAAGTCGGCAATGTTATTTGGCGAGCCGGTGCAAGTAAAGGACTCTATATTAAGCATTCCTGTCCCCCCAATCTCTTCAGGTGGGCGGGCGCGACATGAACTCTACTTCAACTTATTATTTCGGGGCCGCATGCGAAGCGTTTGTTTTTCTCCGACCTACGCCTCTAATATACATTTACATATGTATCATAAACTTAATCCCTTTATTAAATTCCTCTGGAGTTTTTTTTTCCTTACCAATATTTCTTTTTTATCTCGCTTTTTAAAATTTTAAAAGCCAATCCTATTAAAGCCTAGTGCTCTGAATGGCGCAGTTGTTTACGGCCAGCTGTTATCTTGCACTAAATAAAAGCCCACAGTTTTAAAAGTGCTTTTATATCGTCCATCATTAATGAACTCGTTATAACGCTAATTGTTCCCACAATCGGGACTGGGCGTGACATTAAAGCGACATCAAAAATGTATGTACACTATTTAAAGATTCCCATTTCGCGGCGGTCGCGTGCCACCGATTTACGAAAGCTACTGGCCCCGTGCCCATTAAAGCAGATTACGGACGAAAAAAAATCACCGAGCTCTTGGCGTTATGAGTTAATTTTGTAAGAATAACGCGGGCGTCGGTTAGTATTTCCCTTTATTCGGTGTTCCGGCTGCTTTGTTTGTTTAAACGGGTAATCCAGCGCAAAAACAAGCCGAGACTACATTATCTAGTGGTGCCACACAAATGTGTGTTCTCAATGTTGTCGGAACGTAATCGTCGGACGATAAAAATCACTTAGTGAACCGAGTAGCCGCTCTAGACGTTACCGCTAACTACTAACTAGGGGAGTATAACATAACAAGAGCGTTTACGTGGAACGAGACTTGTTATACTTATTTGAAAATTAACTTTCACTTCAGAAATATTCTGCACCGCTCGGTCCGAGAGAACCTCTCTAAAACGGAAGAAAATGCTAAATCCCTTTGAAGTTAACGTTGTGAACTATAAGTGCAAATTTACTACAAGGAACCACTCTATTATGGTCAGAGATTTAAGATGCTTGTAAGAAACAGATTTTATAAAAAAACCTTCAGGAAAATTTTGCTCTTAAATTAAAAAAGTTGATATAATGCAGCGTGGTGCAGCATTCAGTCGCGAAATGTACTTATATCGCGGAACGCGTGCGCTCCATATTTTAAAGGTGTCGATAAGAGAAAAAAGGAATGTCCCCGAGTTGCAAGCGCGCCTGGTCTAAACGTGTTTACAAGTTATGCAATAATTCAAATAGCGTACTACAGCAAATTTATGCTGGTGCACGGTAACATACTTCAATGGCTGCATTGGAAAGCATTTTATTTCCATGGCCGTCGGTGACTAGTATAGCCGTCGTATTTTCGAATTCAGCCAGAGAACGCTGAACGTGTTAGGTGGTAATATGAATTTATGATCATGGCGAATTAAATGCGTTTAAAGGGGTACGTGATTCGGCGGAATACGCATCGGAAATTAATTAAGGACTTTTTACACTTGGATGGACGGCTACTAACTCCTTTTCGTGCTTACTACCACTGACTGCTTTCGTATTAATTGGATGTATGAATTTTTATTTAGTTCTATTGTGACCTTTCAAAGTAAAACCAGTCAAGTGCGAGTCGGACTCGCTCACGAAGGGTTCCGTACCACCTTACAATATTTAACACTACATATTTTTTTAAAAACACGTTTCTTGTACCCCTTTTTATTTTTAATATTTGTTGTTATAGCGGCAATAGAAATACACAATCTGTGAAGATTTCAACTGTCTACCGTAAACGTAATAACGTTTCATGAGATACAGCCCGCTGACAGACAGACGGACAGCGAAGGCTTAATAATAGGGTTCCGTTTGGCACCTTTCGAGCACGGAACCATAAAAATGATTTATTCAAATATTCTCATTTCCTTTTGTAAGTTATACGATCCAATAATAAGCAATGTCAGTTGCCATGTAAAAATACCTACAAGTATTATTAAACAATTTTTAACCAGAATTTTATTATGTAGGCAAGCATACCTTTAAGCATGGCAAAGGTATTTTTGCTCCAAGTCTCGATAAATTTCTCGCAGTTTCTCGTTGTCTCGTTAGGGCTCACTAGATAAAATTTAAGAGTCATCTCAGGCTGGCGGGGGCTCCACACAGATCCGGCCGCGACAAAAGGGAGCCCTAGGGACCGACTACAGCGGGAAAAGGAATTTTTAATTGGCCTCCAAATAAAAGCCCATATAACTTACAACATAAAAGGCTTTTTTCACGGCGCAATTCGTTACGGACCGCGGTTTTAACTATTTTAGTGAAATGTTTCAAAAAAATAACGCTCATTTTTTAATTGACTCTCACGCGGACTGGTTGTTGCCGTATCGTATTTTCGCAAAGAAAGATCGGCCAGATAAGGCGTCAAACACAGACGGTGGAGAAGGAAAAAAATATGGTCCTCTTCCATAGTCATAATGGCTTGATAGGCCCTAACGGCCACTTAAAATGAAAAGTGTGTTCCATTTTAAACTTTATTCATTATACAAAAGTTCTTGTTAGTGTAACAGACATTTTACTTTCATATTTTGGAGGAAGTCTGAAACAATTAGGACAGTTTAATCGCCACCTCTTTAGGACGGTCTGTTATTTTAATGAAACGGAGAACATTGTATTACGTTAACTCGTGTATGTATAGCTTTATAAATCCTAATTCCAGGGTTATCTACGCCCTGTAAATGTTAAAATGGGTACTTTCACTTTCGCTTATATCTTCTATAATTGTTTCTATTCTCTGCTACTTTGACTATATATTTTCCGATAACGTGATCATGAATATTATTATCTCTGCAACATTTAAATTAAATTAATATAAACCTGTAGTTTTAGCAAAAGTTGACTTAATTTTTCAACAGTATTTGTGTGCTCTGACAAAATCAACACAAAGGCCCGCTACGGTTTTCACATTACAAATTAACGCGAAATATTATAACAATCATTATATACATTCCACAAATAAATGTTGGTCAAACACATTGTCACAGCGTTTCCGTCACTACCGCGTTACAAAGTGCATCATATTTTTAAACAGCCACCGATATGAAACCGCATAAAACATCGAACATTTCCTGTGGAAGTGAAAATTTTAATTTTCCGAAAAATTCCGCTGCTATATTTTAAAAGTCGTGATTTATTAATGCGGGTTTGTAAACGCCATTTATGTCGTTTACGGTGGATGAGAGCAGACATTTGTGTCGGCATGTGTCGCGCCCATGGCTCGTCAATGGCGTTTTGATTGTCCACTCTGCCGTCGGTTCCTATTCGTCTATAAATCTGGCCTTGTCTGTCAAGGGTTACTTCATATTCGACTGTTCCAACCCAATGTACCTACCTACCAGGGGCGTAGCCTTCATACAATCCGATTCCTATCGGCTTCTCTTCGGAACAACCACTCTTCTTAATGTCAAATTCAAATTCATTTATTTGCTAGAATGTAGGTACAAATCAAGAACTTAAGACTATCATCGCCCAATTACATTCTACCATTATATATGGTGTGCAAATGTGTCATATTAACATTTAATTTATTAAATAATAGTTCTATTTAAATTATTAAGTTTCAAGAACATACATTGATTAAAGAAAAAAAATGAATAATATTAAAATGTCAAATTACGAATATAATGCAAAGTCCATACTCAATATAATGTCACGCTCCATTAATCTTAAACATTGAATTAATTATTATAAGGTGTGTAATAAATCAATATTATTTTATATTGACCTTCTGCACGATATGTCATAAATTCGTTTAAATCATAAAAACAATTTTCACTTAACCACTGTGTCAACTTTTTTGAACATAGTCAAAGGTAAATCTTTGAAGGCGTCTGGTAATTTATTATACACCTTTATAGCCGTTATAAAAGAGTTCCTTTTGTACAATCCGAGTCTACATTGTGGTACGCAGAGCATATGTTTATGCTTATATTTATTCCTAGGAGCTACATTTCTTTTAATTAAATCTATAAAATTCGTGAAATATTCCGGACTTTTTTGTACAAATAAGCATAATTCTTTAGCACGGTAAAGGCAAAATATTATATTTTTTGAACAAGTGCTTACAGCTATCGGTATACCAGGCTTCACAAATTGCACGCACACATTTTTTTTTGTACTCGGAACGCCCTTAGGATATCCACCGAATTGCCCCACATTAAAAGTCCATATGCGAGTACTGACGAAACGTATCCGTGATATGCGCAAAGATCAGCTTCTATTGATACTGTGACTCTTATTTTTTTTAATACATAGACAAATCCATCGAGCTTGTCACAAAGTCACAATTCTGATCCAACTCTATGGCCATAAATTTAGTGCTTTCTACTCCTTATATATTAGTGTCGTTATATTTTACATTTAGCAGCAATGGTTTCCTTTTATTTGTTTGGAATTCGATCATTTTGGTTTTTTCCATATTGATCTTTAGGTTATTGCATTGTAACCAGTGCATAATGTCGTTAATAGCTTTGTTTATTTCTCGTTCATATGTACGTTCACATTTCACAATGAGAGTTGTGTCAAATGAGAAAAATGAGATTTTGTCATGACAGGTGCTATTTGGGAGATAATTTATATTATACATAACAAACACTCATATACATACACACACACATACACATTTGATATTACAGTTATATACTTAAAAAACATAACTGGCGAAATGTGGGTGTACTATAATCGATACACCTCTGCACCCTTCGGGTAAACAAGGCGTGATGTTATGTTGTTATTCTATTTATATACATGATGAATAAGAACGGTCCTGACACGGTGCCCTGTGGCACTCCAATATTATTTTGCACTTCTCCTCACCTCTTTTTTGTTATTTTGTATTTTCGAAATTTCCACACATTGCTTTCTGTCACTTAGATAGTCTCTTAACCAATCGTTCGCTTTGTTTCTTATTCCATATTTTTCTAACTTGTGTAAGAGCATCTTGTGGTCGACAAAATCGAACGCCTTGCTCATGTCTAGAAATATCGCCGCCACTGGCAAGCCATCATTTATAGCATGAGTGACAATTTTGATCAAGTTGAAACACGCTAACGAAGTGCTACTATCCTGCCTAAATCCAAATGACTCACTTTTAAGTAATGATGGCTTGCCGCAAATTCTTGAAGCCGCCTAAGCATTACTTTTTCGAATATTTTCGACATGATTGGTATCAACGTTACTGGCCTATAATTATTCATGTCAGATCTTACACCTTTTTTAAAAAGGGGGACTATTGATTTTTTCAATGTATTTGGAAAAGCACCTTCCTCAAAGGACAGATTTATTAAATAACTCAGTGGTTGACATATAAATATAAAGGTGCACTTATTTTTATTACTTTTGTTGTGATGTCATCTATTCCCGCTGCATTCGTGTTATTTAAAGTGGAATTTATTTATGAAATTTATCATTCGGAATATTCCTATAGCGTCAGTTGGTTTAAGATATATTGTTTGTGCGTTATTAGTATTAATAGTTTTGTTTATCTCGTTCCAATCCTACTTAAATTTGTTATTGTTTGTCAGTTGTATATAAAATTCATTAAATTTGTCACTCATTTCTTTAGGATCTTCAAATGTCTGATTATTTTCAATTATTCTGTCAATGTAAGTTTTTGTGTTAATTAATGATCTCGTTAATAACTTCCCATTTGGCTTTAAATTTATTTTTATTATTATCTATATATTTTTTACTCTGAAGTTGTCGAGACTTATATATGCAATTTTTATGTATGTAACTGTAGGATTTGTATTTTTTATTAAGTATTTTTCTGTTAGTTTTTTGGTGTTGTTGGCTAAGATAGATACCTCTTCCTTGTAAAGGATATTCTAATACATCTCGTTAACCATTTACAGATCCCTTTTTATTTGACTTCTTAACAGTGTTCATAGGGAAGCACAGATCTAAAAATAATTTAAATAGATTATGAAATTCAGTAAACGATTATTGTAAATTGATTTTTTCGTATACATTTGAGAAACTAAGAGACGAAATGCAACTACAGAACTTGTCCATGTTTTCTTTGCTATAGTCTCTGACACATTCATACCAACTACATATTTCGTATGATTTTTTGGTTTTCAGTGATAGCGTTTGTCCTGTTTCGTGGTCAGACGAGGCAAGATGATGTAGCTCCGCTTTTACTTGTTTGAAGTTGCTTGCTATCTGGTCTAGACACGCTAACTGTCTCGTTGGTGTTTATATGTGCAATTCGATATTGAAATTTTTGAATAAACACTTTAATTCTTCGCTATTCTTGTTGGGCCTTAAGATGTCCAAATTCTAACCCCCACAAAGAATAATTTTTGTGCGTTTTTTAGTCAGTCTTGCTAATAACTGTTCAATTTTATCGAGAAAGAATTGTGTGGTATACACAAATAATACCAATTTTATTAATTTCCACACCACAACATTCAAAACTATGTCTACTATTGCCAAATAATATGGTACACCTATGTGTGTAGCTGTGTATCACATCACATTACTAATTATAATGAATACCAGTTTAATACATCATAAGATTAAAAACCTACAGTTTATGTCCAGACAAAAACTGTAAAAAAATTTTTCGTCAAAAAAGGTTTGGTGAGAGGATACTAAGTTGCAGTTGTACAATATTAGATAATTCTCAATATCTTACAGCGAGGACCTTAACTTTGGTCAAAACGCCACCTACATCTGAAACCCACTTCCCGTAACTAAAAACGTTCAAAATCTAGTCGCATCTCATCTCAGCGACAGTCAAATGTCAAAAATGTAAGGAAATTATAGGTATTTTGGACATATTGAGATGAGATCAGACTGTGAATGTTCTTAAAATTACGAGAATTGCCCCTCTGATGTTTGGTTAACCTTAAAGCAAACATTAGTCTGAAATATCAGCTCCAAATCCCTACTAAATCAGTATAAAAATAAAACACAGTACAAGCATCTTCTAACATAAATTCTAAGTCAACTAAGCGGAATTGGTTACTACAAATAGTTGCAAGTTATGGACTGGTGAGCTGTCAGTTCTAATTCACTGTACAGTGCTAGAGTACAAAGTGTTTTATTGACGTACAATGCCTCAAGCTGCGCCAATCTTGTACTGATATTGTTCTGTGGGCTATTGACGATATATGTGAGCGTCCAAGCAAAAATGGTCCAGTTCTCGGCATTTAGTTTCCGAGTTAAACGCAGTTTTGTAAAGTTGGTTGAAAAAATTGCATTTCTCGATTATAATTGATTATTATTTAATGATCAATTATCTACAAGTTCATATAGTAAATAACGTTATATGATATTTGTAAGTAAAAGAAAATGTACTTAGAAACATCAAAAAATGTACTAATCATACCAAAAATCAAAGTTTAAAAATGCTTTTTCTCAAATCAAGTTTTTACAGAGTTTCAACTTCAAATGTCTGATAAAAAAATGTGCCGTTTTTGGAATATTTTTTTTAATCCTTATTATCAATTGACTATTCTAGATACAGGATCTCTCTCCGGGTAGTAAACAGTTCTGATCCCTGTCTAAAGAGGCTGAAGCTAATTTCTGTCGACCCACTTTACCTCCAATGATGAAACCTGATGGGTCGCTGGCTCACTCTGCAGGTGAGAAAGCAAATCTATTTGCATCTCTCTTTGCAAGCAATTCACGACTGGACGCTGGCTCCAAGCAACCACCTACTGTACCTCATTGTGACTCCTCGATGCCGGAGATAGCAGTTCACATTAAAGAGGTCCGAAGAGTATTGTGTAGTCTAGACGTGATCAAGCCAGCGGGCCTGACGACATTCCAGCGAGAGTGTTGAGGCAGTGTGCGCCTGAACTGTTTCCTATCTGCCCAATCTGTCTAGTATGGTCCGCCCCTCTCTTTAAAAAAAAGGACGGTACCAAAATCCTGGAAGCTTGGAAATGTGCAGTCTGTGCCCAAAAAGGGCGACCGTGCAGACCCTACCCATTACCGTCCGATCGCCATTACCTCCATTCTGTGCAAGGTTATGGAAAGGATACTGAAGAGTAAGTTGCTGACCTACCTTGAAAACAATGATCTCCTCAGTGACCGTCAATATGGCTTTCGCCGGGGACGGTCAACTGGCGATCTTCTTGTATGTGTCACGCACTGCTGGGGCGAGGCCATCGAGAAACATGGCGAAGCACTTGCTGTATCGCTTGATATCTCGAAGGCCTTTGACAAGGTCTGGCACGCTGGTCTGCTCAACAAGCTTCCTGCTTATGGCATCCCAGCTGATTTTCGTAGCTAGATATCAGACTTCCTAGTGAACAGTCGATCAGAGTAGTCGTTGACGGCTGCTCTTCTGACCTTATGGCTATTGATGCCGGAGTTCCTCAGGGGTCTGTTCTCTCTGCAACTCTTTTCCTGCTGCACATCAATGACCTCCTATAGCCTGGTATTGTTGGTACAGTTTCAGAGAGATACTTGTCCAGCGCAAAAACCAGCGGTGCCAAAGTTCGTTCCTTGAGAGAGGCCATGGTAGAGCGGACAGGTTTGACCTTAAGCCTTGTCTCCCAGTGGGGTGATAATAATCTGGTCTCTTTTAACGCTACCAACCAAACGCTACCAACAAACACAGGCTTGTCTTTTTACCGCTAAAAGGAATCGTTTTGACCAAACTCCTACTTTTTGGGGTACAACTGTTCCTGTAACAGTGTAACTGATCGGCTCGATCTCCTAGGCATGGAGTTGACATCATGTCTCAACTTTGGTGCCACCATCGAGTACAAAGCCCAAACTGCGGCCAAGAAACTGGGCATCCTAAATAGGGTGAAGCGTTACTTTACGCCTGGACAGCTTTTAACCCTTTACAAAGCGCAAGTCCGATCCTGCATGGAGTATTGTAGCCACCTTTGGGATGGCTCAGCTAAATACCAACTTGCCGCGCTTGACTCGGTGGAACGCAGAGCTAAGAGGCTCATTGGCGACGTAACACTGGTGGATGCCAAGCTTCGCAGCTTGGCTCATCTCTGCAAGGTTGTCTTCTACAGATTGTACTTCAGTGAGTGTGCTCAAGAACTCCACGACCTCATTCCGAGGGCCCCCTTCTACCATCGGACAACAAGAAGCACTGCAGGTTACCATCCCTACCTGGTTGCTATTCCACTAATTCGCACAAAGCGTTTCCAAATGTCTTTTGTGATACGCACAGCAAAGGAGTGGAATTCTCTACCTGCATCTGTGTTTCCGAACACATACAACCCCGATGTCTTCAAAGTGAGAGTGAACAGGCTTCTTCTGGATAAGCTCGCTCCATCGTCGACTTTGTCTCTGTCACCTCTGACCTAGACGAGAGTCAAGAGCAAACCTATCTTAAATTAAAAAAAAAATGCAACAATTTGTTCCCAAAACGAGTTATAATAATAAAATTTACGTGCCCCATCGCCGTATCTCTACGTTGACATCGTGGTGGGGCTTGCGCGCTTCGAACTCTAGGTCTGTGCCGGTAGAGGTTACTTTGCCGGAACAGGTCTAGGGTGAGGAGCCAGACCAAGAGAGATACAGAAACCCGCAGGGCAGCATGTGGCGAGCTGCTGGGCAGAAGCGACCCCACGTACCCTATCTCCCGGGAGAAGTCATGTTCCTCATCTCTGGCTTGCCTTTATTGGCCGGCTGGAGTGAACACTGACGAGAACTGACCTCCCACCTCATTCTTGCCTTTATTGGCTGACTTGAGTAGAGATTCGCAAGAGCAAACGTGCTCGGAGGAAGGAAGTAGTCCAGTAAGATGCTGGTAGGGATCTTGACCGTACTTCCGGGATTGTCCTGATAGCCGTGGAATACCTCTCCACTCCTCTTAAGCACCTCAAGACATGTTGCCCCCTTGTCGCTACGACACTATGTGCTAGCGACCGTTTCCGGGGGCCCATTGTTGAGTGTGCAAGTCACCCCCTGCCATTTTATCCGTGTATTGTATTTATCACACATTGGTCAGGCAGGGGCCATAGTCCTTCCATATTTTTAGATAACCAGTCCACTTTAGCCATCCAAACCCATAGCCCAATTTTTTTTTGTCTCCATATTCTGCAATAGTCCTACACCATCCGGGGATTGTCCTTGGGTGCACTTGCATAGTACGCACAGGGATAATCGTCGGTTAGTGCCTCATTTCCATTGAAAGCGTCTAACGGGCCTCTGCGAGTTGGCTTCGGCCCCTCATATGCCTTCTAAAGGTCCGGGACCCTGGGGTCCCGAGAAATATTTAAAAAAAAAATTTACGTGTATTTTTATCTCAATCGCGCCTGTTAATAGCTTAAAATAAAAACATATTTTTTCGTGTATGTACTAAAAATGAAAACCATTTTATAGCTTGTAAAAAATAAATTTGTTAAAAATCGGTGTATTTTTTGTGTTCGGCCATGAAGCAATTTTAATTGTAGGCCTTTCAAAGAGCGGTGTTAAACCTAAACTCTATAAAGCTTGTATTTATTTCATGAATCAGTGAAGGCTTTCATATTTATTCAGGACAGATTTTGATTTTTATTGGTCACACGTTTTAGGTACACTTTTCATTAAAACAACGAAGTTGTACATATTTTCGTAAACCATAAATGGACCGATTTAAGCAAAAATGATCCAACCCACATTGTCGGGGTTGTGGGTTTTTGCTTAAATCAGTCCAAATGATGGAGGAATTATATGGATAGATTTTTTTTTTTTTTTTTTTTGTGGATGGGAAATCATCAAATGACTTCTCCCGCTCCGGGCGGAGCGGGAGGGCGTGTCAGACTTTTACTGACTAAAACCCACCCGTGTTCCTTCTGTTGCCTGTGCCGGGGCCACGGTAACTCTTTCGAACATCCCGCAACCCTAGCTGGCATCGGCCCTAGCGGACCCCGTCAATAGTGCTGACATCTCTTTGAGGCGCGCGTGGAACACGACGCGCCGTCGACTCGGGCTTGGTCCTTACCGGACGGCGAGCTACCCATTGCTCGCCGTCCGCAAGCCCGCGCCTACGGTGGCCGGGAATCGGCTGCCAATTCCCGACGCCCAGGGCGTCTCCTGCGGCGACTAGGGGCGTGAGGGTGCAAAGCTTGCCTCTCCCTCACGCGTCCCGCCTCCTCCTTCACGAGCATTACTGCTTCGCAGAAGGAGGTAATGGCTTCCCATGCACTCTCGCTCCGTACCATGGCCTGGACCATGGCCGGACGCGAGAGATCGCCGCCGCCGATCGCTTCCGCGAGGACACGGCGGTGCTCCGCCCAAGCCGGGCAGACCTCCACCGTATGCTCCACCGTGTCCTCCGGGCGATCCACACATATGGATAGATAGATAAACCATTTATGCAGTGGACACAAAAGAAATAGCACAACACACAAAAGCACAATTAAATGATAACAAATTACATGAATTTGTAGAAAAACAAAATGGCTTGCTTTCAGTACGACCACAATAATATGAAAGATCTACAAACTAAAATTAGAAAGACTCATTATTCATTAATAAAGAACAGCTTAATATTAAAAACAAATCGTATCGAAGTTAAACAAGAATATTTCTTTCCTTACCATCAACTAGTTATTTTGAAACGTTTCAAATCGATGAGCCTTGGAACAAACTTGGATGAGGAACTAAATAAGTTTCAATATTTCTTCTTAATAAAATATAAATGGGGAAAGTTTAGTTCTACACTTGAGGGATGGAGCGACCGCGGTTGTACACGTTCAATATCGAACTGAATTTATTATGATATTATATTAATTTATCAAAATAGAATCAAAGTAAGAAAACTCTCTGGTGACTTGAAGATTGGTTTGTAAGCTATTTTAGGTAATTGCAGTTTCTTACAACTATTTATAGTATATTATCAATATCAGAGGGGCTTGTGGTCAAGTAACGCACGAGTCGATTGATCAAGTTAAGCTACGCTTGCCGCGGTCGGTCTGTGGATGGATGACCATCTTTACTTACCGAGACTCCGTGCGAGCGTGCCTCGGAAATCACGTTAAGCCGTTGGTCCCGGCTGTCATTTGTGGATCTTTGACAGTCGTTACGAGTCGTCAGAATCCCGAAAATCTGACAACTGGGTTGAGAAGGTCAGATAAGCAGTCGCTCCATGTAAAAATACTACTGCCGACCCCAATATAGTTACGAAAAGGCTACGCTGATGATGATAGTATATTTTCAATAAATGGTTTACGTTAGGTAGGTGTGTTAAAAATCAAAAATGGATTATTTAGATGTCATCCAAAAATCTACTTGATTAAAATGTTTTGATTAGAGAGTTTTCAAACTTCAGAATCTAAGAAAAGCCAATTAACAGATAAGCTTCAAGAGCGCCGTCATATGTAGATTTTTTGTTGGCATTTCATTTTCTGTAGTTTCTGCCTACCCTCATGGGAAGAAGGCAAGTTTATGTATGTAATGTTCATTTATAACTTAATATAAACCTTCACAAAACATTCTGCCAACAATAAATAAATAACAAAACAAAATATAGCCAACCGAAAATATATTATTTAGCAGTAGAATATCGCGTTATGACCTTTGATTCCATACAAAGGGGGGCGGCGCCATGTGCACAATGTTTAGTGGTACAATCGTAAACCTTTCTATAAATATTGATGACGCTGAAAGCTATTATGTTCAGGCATGCTCCCGAAAAATGTGAACTATTTACGGTGTAAAGACATGCGATTAACTTTTCTGTTGTGCGGAATTGAAACAGAAAGGGCGGATTTCACCGATGAAACTGAACGGGATCAGCTCATCTAAACTACGTTCAAGAGCTGTCAGTGTTATTATTCCAAAGAAAATAATGACACTGACAGCCCTTAAACGTGATTTATGTGCTGATCGCGTTCAGTTTCATTGGTGAAATCAGCCTTAAGTAATATTGACGGGGTCCGCTTGGGCCGATGCCAGCTAGGGTTGCGGGATGTTCGAAAGAGTTACCGTGGCCCCGGCACAGGCAACAGAAGGAACACGGGTGGGTTTTAGTCAGTAAAAGTCTGACACGCCCTCCCGCTCCGCCCAGAGCGGGAGAAGTCATTTGATGATTTCCCATCCACAAAAAAAAAAAAAAAAAAGCCTTAAGTAATAACAATTGAAAGTCATGTCTTAAGCTAGGGTTTCCTGGGAAAGCGGTTCCGTCACATTATAACGGCCGTCATGAAAGTCTGTAATTTTTACCAGTATTTGTATTGTTTTTTTTTTTTGTTGTGATTGTTGTGTTGTTGTGTGTATTTGTATTGTGTTTGTAGTTTATATTGTACTTGTACTGTATTGTTGTTTATACTGTTGTTGTATTTGTATAGTGTTGTTTGTGTTGTGTGTATTGTATTTTTGTTGTACCAGTATTTGTATATTTTTTTTCATTAAGGTGTAAAAAAGCGCTCTATATTTGGACAGCCGTTATTGTGTGACCGTTCGCTGTTTTTTTAGAAAAGCAAAGTTTTTCTGGATCAGGAGTTTAGAGTCATCATCATCATGCACAGCCTGACTTCACCGACTGCTAGGAGGCCTCTACTCCTAATGCTCATCTACAGTGTCTTATTTTTAATCGTAAATTTTTAATTGTTTTAATTTTTTTTTTTTTTTACATTGTCCTCACTTAAAGAAGCAATAAGAATAATGCACCCAGGATCTTGTAATAATCTTGATTTAAAAGACTGTCCTTGGAGTTTCTTGCCCGTTCTTCTCCACAGAGATCTACGTTTCGAAATGGGCAACTAACTTTAACTTTCTGACTAACTGACAAACTCTTTGACAATTCAAAAGTGCCTGTAAGTGGCTTAATTGAAATAAATGCTTTGAGTTTTAGTTTTGAGTACCTGACCGTAAATAATGTCACATCGAACTTTATAGTAGGTACAGTTTTGTACCAAACTGGTTATTTTTACACTAACATTATTTAAATCGGATAAAAGTTGATAAAAATTAGGCTGTTTGTCCACCGCCACGTCAACGGGCCGACAACGAGAACGAGATGACGGCGCACGAAGTAGCATTACATACATTTATTTTGGCCGTGTGTCCACCGCACACCACCACCGGGACGACACGTTCGGTTCCAAAAAGCTCGTGACGTCCCGTTGCTGGCACAAGTTGCGGTGGACAAACAGTGTTATGTTAGGTTTTATATTAATATATGATACTAGTATCAAATAACACCCTTCCTAAAAACTGAATGCATTGGATCGGTGTATCATAATCGCTACCGTGACGTCTGTGACGAACTTTATAAATAATTTATTTTAAGCATTGTTCTCATGTAAGTGACTGTGTCTTAGAATAAATATCTTTAAAACTAAACTTTTCAGATTTAGAGTCGTATCAATGTGTCCTACTCTAAATGATCATTCAATACAAATTCAATGTAATGTTCAAAATTTGATAAATGTTACATACGTTTGAGAACTTAAAGTTGTGTAAACAATAGAAAGCAAATCCATGAAGGAATTAAATTAGGAATTACGAAGAAAGATATTGAACAGGACAGGATAGTCATAGTTTACGTCATAGTAGGCGTTAGAAATGCTGTATTATTATAGATTCAATAATAAGTTCTTAGAAACACTACGTTGTTATTTCTAGCAGTAGGAAAGTGGGTGGGGCTATACTTTGACACCCTTGTTAGCCAAGGGATGGTATGATGTTTTATTTCTTGGAAGGTATTTTTTTTAATGACAGATGTGTATTTTATTTAGGATTTTGTAACAATTTTGATTTAAAAGAGTGTCCATGGAGTTTCTTGCCCATTCTTCTCCATAGAGATCTACGTTTTGGAATGGGCGACTAGCTTCAATTTTCTGACTAACTGACCGACTCTTTGACAATTCAAAAGTGCCTGTAATTGGTTTAATTGAAATAAATGCTTTGAGTTTGAGTTTGATTTGTTTTAATTGCGAAAGTATTTCTTAAATAGCTTTTCTGAATATTTCACATGTCCTATTAAGGCACTATGATAGACAGTTATGAAGATAGATTAGCTAAATAAAAACTTAAATAAATAATATTATTTATATTGCTTTACAGCTGAAAAACAAAACAATATACTTAATCTTTTACTAACTATCAGTCTATTAATTTTACTCCCGATCGCAAAAAAAATCTATAATCCCTTAAATTCCCTTTTCAATATCAGGATAATAGAATTCTAAGCAAACCTTATGACTTAAAAAAATAACTGGATTATCCGGAGCTTGAAAAATCCTCTTAAATGTTTTAATATTCTTCCGAATCTTCAGCCAACGCTATATTTTCTAATAATGAATTATAGATTAATACTTCCTCTTTTTTTGTATCGAAGCTTTTTTGCTAAACGATAAATTTAAAGTATTTTGCAACCTACGTGATTTACATAAATTGTATTTTGTTTATATCAATAGTTTCCGTGTAACACTAGAGCCGCCATTTAACATATTCAGAGTAATAATAACAGCGGGGAGTCGTTAACAGTAATTTTCACGAAAAACGATATAAAATCGTGTCGTGCAAACACAATTGCGATCTTCCGCGTTCGTTCTATGTAAATTGAGAAAATGCTCTCTCTTCTCGCTCGATTTGCGAGGCTTCAGCTAATCTTCCACCAGTCGACTACAATTTAATCAAAGTAAACAACGACGGTAGCTGTAATCTATCTGGATTATTTCGTGGCGAGCGATAGTATTCGACTTTTTTCTCCATCTGTACACAGCGAACGCTCCGAACGGAGCTCGTAATGTGTCTCGAATCCCAAGATACAAAGATGATTATTATCTACATAAATGGCAAGACGTTATATAAGTAACAGTATCTCTTATGTTTTTACCACTATACTTGGCGGAAACTGTACACTTTATCGAAATATTTCATTATATATTTGTATAATAAAACATTCGCAACAGTTGACCCATTCGTCTGTTCCTAAAATACATTTGAAGCCAGAATAAATGGACGATAAACGTAATAAATGGGCGTAAATACAAAACCGTTTCGATCATACGAAAATGCGCCTAGTGTTTTATCGTAAAGCCGAAACTTGAAATAATACAACTTTTAGTTAATGAAACGTAAAAGTTATAACTAAGCGAGAATTACAGAAACTACTTTAAAAAAAAAAAAAAACGTTATGCTTGGAATTAATTAAAAATTCGCTACTGTAAGTTTGACGCAGACCACAAGTCAACCGGGCAAATTAAAATAGCACGTAATTTAATTGTAGGAAAACAAATTTTCGTGTATAAATATTAAAGGCAGCTGTGATTTAACACTATATGGTGGCGGCGAGCTTATATGGCCGGAGGAAAGGTAAAATACAACGCCGTAATTAATGTCACCGTGTCTGTTCATTCCGCGTATAATTTTACGTTCACCGTTGATACTTTTTCTGTTTGTGTGGAAAACGGTAGCAAGTGCTGTTTCGCACGTGTAATGATAGCTTATCAAGTATTGTAATGACAGCACACTGCGATGTAATGATCGGTTGATGTTACTCGTCCGTCCTACCTCATTTTCTTTGGTTTATTTTTGCTATTTATAAGACTACTTGCTGTTGAATTGGTATGCAATGTTATGTCCCAGTTTATAAGATTAAATTGGATTTAAAAAACATGGCATAGTATAGATAACCTTCCTGATATTATTATAGGTACATGATAGTGAGCAAAATAAATTTCTACACGGAGCTGTGGTAATTGTAAAAAAATAAACTATCTTCAAGTAACGGCAATCTTAAAACGCATCTCAGCTAAAATGAATAATTCCTAGAATAACATTATCAAGAACCAACAGAATAATTTGAAGTTAACCAATAGTGAAGATTGTTCATTTCTTGATTTGAGTGGCCAATCTAATCTCCTTTAAAAATCGCTCCATTGAAAGCAAACAACATTCAATCGTAATTTACTTGAAACTAATATTTTTTTCTCTTTTTTTACATTCATTTATACGTCTCTTCTTATTTTACGAGACTTTAGACGTAGGAATTGAAGTAGACAGTACGATTTTTGTTGCCTATTTTACTACAAATATCTATCAAGAATTCAAGTTTTCCTATTTTCCTATAAGGCAAGATTTTTCCTATTTATTTTTACTACCAGTCAGCAACAGTAAAAGCCTTTGATTAAATATCGTATCTATGTATGAGAAGGAAGGCTAAGAAGATCATATATTTTGTGAATCAAGGCAAAGAAAAAATGGCTATCCGAGCAGTTTCAGGACTAAGGCTAAATAAGCTCTTGAAAATACGACGAACTCAGTTTATTGAAAGGTTTAAATCTGGAACATTTCCGACAAAAAAACTGCCTCACAACAGATATAAAAAGGGAAAGAAAATAAATGGCAAAGTTCATTTTAATATCATAAAAAATTATTTAAAGGAGAAAAGGTCGTTTTCCATTGAAGAGACCTAAGAAATTTATTTTAGGATAACTTTTTATTCGTCATCAAAATGGGCACTTTTTATGAGACATTCTTATTAGTTATCTTGTAAATTTTTAGATTAACAGGATGAGACTTTTCACAGCCTGTTTTGTAGGACAAAAACTATAAAATAGCCGACTCATTGATTTTGAGACATATTACTAAAGAAACATAATAAAGAAAGAGTCGGCACTCGGTTTTGTACAAAACTTCTGAATGGAAACTCAGCAAAAAGAACAAAATGAAGTTTAAAGTATGACTTTATTATCCTTCTACTTTTTGTAAATTACTATCAAACCTATTTTGCATAGTTCGCAAGTTCTTTGGGCGAATCTTCTGAAGTAAAAATAACTTCAAACTAACTTAAGTTTTTCGTATTTTATAACACTGCTATTGAGCTATCGCGGTGCATTTTTTCCTTTTTCTTTCTTTTATTGAGTTCTACTTTTGATATATTATGCTCGAAAGAGCTTGAAAATCTTTTATGTAAAGACTTACCTTTTTGCCATCTAATTCGTGTGTTGCTTGAGCTAATACTTTGTCTACGCTAGCTGGGTCGCCGAATGTGATGAAACCAAAGCCCCTGGAACAAAAAGAAAACATATTTATTTGATTGCCTCGTGGTCTAGTGGTCGTAATCGCAACTGCTGATGATGAGGTCCTGGGTTCGATTCCTAGGTCAGGCAAGGTGTCATTGAGTTTTTCTATCTGGAATTTCTGAGTAGCAGTCTGGAGTCTGGATTTCTGCCCGGTTGATGGCAATAGGCCCCTATTACATGGGACATAAACATAACTATCGAAATGTGGGTGTAGGTACTATAGGTACACCTCTGGCCAACCCATCGGGGAATAAGTCGTGATGTTATGATAATAATTTATTTACTTTTCAAATACTTAACAGTGTTAATGTTAAATAACAAAATAATCATGTTCAAAAAAGACGCATTTTTTTCGCAATTATGACGCTTTATCTTTTTATTTTCTTATACCTTAGTGTACGTAGAATATGGCTCCCGAGAACAGATTTTTTCACAAAATTCTTTATTCCTACCTACATTTAAAACTCGACGTGGAACATTAGAATCGTGTAGTGTCCACAGAAACAGGAACAAGTGGACAAGCCGATAGGAACTGTCTCGCTGATTGCGCGACGACCCGACACGGGCACCCTAATGGCGCTTATATTTGTTTTGCACAACTTTCAAGTTTTTTATACTTTTTAAACGTAAAATACGGCTTTCGAATATCTTATCCTGGATTTAGTTTTAGTGATGGAATACAACGTAGATTTTCTCAAAGATTTAGGTTAGAATCTAAAGTGGAACAAAGATGATAAAATCTGCAATATTTTTGTTGTAGAACTTAAATGGCATAGGTCGGATTCTTTCTAGGCATTTCTGGACCAAAGCTATTGACGTTAAGCTTTCTAAAACAGACTAATTTTCTAAAACATGAATAAAATAAACGTCCCTTATTCTTTTTGGCGGAATAATCCAAATTAATTCAAACGACTCGTCCTAAAAACACAACTCCATAAAATAAAAACCAGGAGTGTCCAGTCCACAAGACATGATTATATAAAGATTATTCACATTGAAGTTAATATTTCAAACAAGTAAATTGAATAATAACACAGCGATTTTCAGTAAGCGGGGCGCTGGCCGCGACCGGGAGGCGATAAATAATAAAAAGCCTTCTCCACTTTAGGACTAGCAAAAATCACAATTTATAGAGCATTTTAATTTCACTTAGCCGATCCATATTTTACATGTGGCAGCGCGCCCGACCGTTCTCGGGCCTCGAATTAATACTAAATTGAAATTGTAAAAATGGAAATACAATTTTCTCGTTGTACACCGACGGCTTGCTACCTACAGGTGTTGCCAGAAATGTGTTATAATAATAACAAGGCTTCCTTAATACTTTTGAGTGGGTCGGTTCCCGGGAAAACTGTCACGGGCTCGGTTTCTTTGTGACTTTCGTAATTCCTCGATTGCTCTCGAGTTAGCTTGATTCGGTCAGGTTCAGGTTACGTGTTCTTGGAACTAAATAATGATACCTCGGTAAATAAAGATTTTCGGGATTTTTGGTTTGGGCTACATGATTTCGTAGCAGTGGCGTAGCCTTCATACAACCCGATTTCTATCGGCTTCCCTTTGGAACAACAACTCTTCTTAATGTCTACTGTTGCCAAATAATATGGTACACCTGTACGTGTACTGTGTATCACATCACATTACATAATTATATTTAATACCAGTTTAATACATCATAAGATTTAAAACATACAGTTTTTTGTCTGCGTTTATGAGGACTGAACATTTTGTTCTTCGGCTTCCCTCTAATGATAATTGTAGCTGCGCAACTGTTTCGTAGTATCCTCAAGCGTAGCTGTTTCGATTTCATTTACTTTGTATCATTTTCAAGCCTCCATTTTTAGCGTTTCTGATTAATCAAATGCATGCAGACTTTATTCAAATTTTAGAAAATAAAGACATTAAAAAACCGATGAAATGTCAACGTAACTGAATAAATCACGTAGTTTAATTTTTTGTTCGACATAAAGTTAAATAAACAAATTCTATCATGAATATGTAGATTTATTTCATATGTGAAACATAAATGACAACGTTTTCTGAGATCAAATTCTGGTTCCAAAATCTAATTATGTACCTACCTACCTAAAAAGCTTTGTAAATGTGTTAACGGCATTTTCCTTTAGAAACATCACGGATCTTCTAAAAAGATGTGAATAATACAAGCTATAAATAGCACACTTCTAGGAGTAATTTAAATTCAATTTTATTTTAATAAGCAAGCGGCAGTATGTTTAGTCCTAGTATTTTCCGGCTTAATGCCAAGACACGCTTCTTCTGAAAGAATCGTATCTACTTACTTGTACTTGTAAAAATGTGAACGGTAGTTTTCTGGTTTAGTTTCATTATTGACCTTTGAACAATCTAATTGTGTTGTGATCTAAGCCGATGTTAGCACGGACGTAAAAATATCGCGGCGATTTTTTTTTGGGGGCACTGGATTTTCAACGCTCTGCTTAGCGCCGAGAGTTGAAAATCCAACAGTGTGTTTTTCGACGCGTTGGAATGCACTCTGTTGGATTCTTAACGCTCGGCTCAACACCGAGAGTTGAAAATGCAGTGCGCGATAGAATCCCGCCGCGATATTTTTACGTCCATGCGAACGTTGCCTTACTGTAAGTTCATCGGGCTGCCCCTATGTTGGACTCAATCCATGTAAATAAGCCCTATAGATAAGAGCCAATAACCTAAAGATCAGTACTTTCAATATTCATACAGAGATTCTTTTAAACATTCCTACACTGAATAAAAAATAATATCACAGTACAATTATCAAATCCGAGAAATGTAAAATTTAATCAGCCCCCAACATATTAGCTAATGTCTAAGTACCAAACTCGTTTTATTATATCGTGCAGTAATACACAAACGCTCATTTCATTTTGCTAAAAATTCACGTAAGCGGTTTCATAATGGAGTTTTCCTGTGATACTGTGTGCCGGAAAAAACCTTTTTTTAAAGCTTATGATAATGTGAAATGTCTTAAATTAATTTGAATTTCGCCACGTTTCGACAGACGAGTCTTATCACGTGTTTAATTGGTTTCCCTCGGTAATGTATTTTACGAAGAAATGCCGCGTTGTATCTAATGTTGCTTCAGGTATTTTAACATTCCGTATTTTAGCGAACGAAGAGAGGTGACTTAAGAGGGCTGTGGCATTTAGTCACCTCTCTCGCTCACACGGGACCAAATTTTTAAGAATGTTAAATGAAAAGATGCTTTTTTGAAAACTGTTATCAATTGGCGAACTAATAAATAATATTAATTTGATAGGTAATTATTAAAAACACATTTTTATTGTGGCATATATGTATTTGACTCTTCTCAAAAACAGATCTAATACTTATTGAGCTGAGTTTATTAGATAACACAATAGAAATGTGTTTTTAATAATTATCTACCAAATTAATATTATTTAATGATTACATTTTTCAAAATTGTGTTTTTAATAATTACCTATTAAAAGATGCTTATCTTTTCGTTCTTAAAAATTTGGTCTCGTGTGAGCGAGAGACATGACAAAATGGGACAGCCTTCTTAAGGATTATATAAAATGAATGGGACTACCCGTAAACTGAAAACGCCGTCAAGCAATGCCAATCCGTGTGCCAACGAAATTATGTTCATAAATTATTGAAATTTTATTCCTTCCGAAGTTCCACGCAAGCGTACCGTACACAAAAGCCTGTCATCGGTAAACTCCGTTTTATTAGTATTTCATACATCCAAAAACAATCGTACCCATCCTCGGGAACGTATTAAATCAGCTCAGGTCTTTATAAGATTCATGGCTTAATACACTCGCATCTCATACTATACGAAAATGTATAGAGGGAAGGGCGTTCGTGTATGGAAATTGAAAATAACGAGGACCTCCGTTCACACCGCGCATCAAGCCGACTATGTGCAACCCGACCACTTCTAATCGACCTCCAGTGTACCTTCCGATAACCCCTATCTGGCCCGATCTTCACACCGATACGGGGGGCGGGGGAGCTCTCGTAAACTTGGAGCCACTGCGCCTGCTACGAGTGGAGAGGCCCTTTACCGAATGGAGTTACGTCGTACTTATCTTTAAGGGGACGTGCCTTATTTTCTTCCACTTGCAAAAGAGGAACAACTCAATTCTCTCGTAGAAAACGGTGGTAATAAGCTTATGAATGGTTTTTGTTATTCCAATCGGTGTTAAACATTTTATGTGAGCTTCATAAAGCATCGATTGATGGAAAGTTCATGTCTGTTCACTAGTTTATTTAATAACTTATATTCGATTTTTATAAACAAGTAGGTACTTACACCAATTTTTCTGTACTAACTATTCATTTATTTAATCTAACCCGAAAGGTTTAGAACAGGAAGCTGTTGTTTCGTGTCCCTTTTTGGTTATGCACAATAGCGCTTAAACGGCTCGGCCGGTAGCAGCGCAAACCGCGCTCCTTTAATTTATGTATGAAGAGATTTTGATACTACCGTAGTGGTTATCCGGTTACAACTTAAACGAATCGCTAGTCAGTGTCCACTAGAGCTGAACAATAGTAGGTACGTCGGGAAAAATAAAAATGTATCGACCGATTAATTTGCCACATTCTCTACAAAATTGGTGGTGTTTTGTCTGTGTTCAAGATATCTCGACGAAGGATTTTTTTAATACATTTTCATAAGCGATATGAGTTGATATGATGTCTGTTAACCGAAAAAATAGGCCAAGTGCGTGTCGGACCACGCACAATGAAGGGTTCCGTAGTTAGGATGAGTTTATCCTAAAAACAAAGTTAACATTGTAGTTGAAAAACATGTTCTCTCATACATTTCAACTGCAAATGTAAGTTGATCGACTATTGCTCGTTAACTTATAAAGCCTACTTAGCTGTCTGAGTTATGCAACAATCATGTATGACAGAATTGTTCCTCATAAAAAGTTCTAAAAAAAAGTCCGCGATAGCATATGTCTATCTTTTAAGGTTGTCTATCACTATAACTTTTTAAATGGTAATCAAATTTGTTATAATATTTTATAACAAATTAATTATTATGCACTATTTGCGAAGGTGTTTTCATGAACACTTATTTTATTATTATTAAACCTTATCCAAATAAATAGTTTCATAATCAAGGTTGATTAAGCACATGTAAATTCCTCTTTAAATTATTCGAATCGGACTTTACGCTTAGAAATTACGACAGCTATAAAAATGCTTAAAGTTAGAGAAATGCGCTTTCTCTATTAGTTACCTACACATTTTATTTTTTATTGACTGTTTAAACGTGCTAATCTCTGTCATTGCCATTCGGATTTGAAAAATTCTTTTTGAATTTTGTAGCCCAATTCTTGAGGAAGGCTATAGGGTATTTAACATTACGCTAGGACCCGCAGAAGCCGAGCGAAAAGATAAAAATGTATCATAAGATCGAGCGCTAAGCCAAAACGAAGTAACAGCGCGGACAAGCGATGCGATGCGACGGGGTGGGTCGGGGAAGAAGAAATTTCACGCGGACGAAGTCGCGGGCGGAAGCTAGTTTTATTTATATTTGAAATGACACACAAACTTGAATCTGCAAATATTCATTTGTAGGCAATTGTAACACATAATAGTGTTATTTGAAATAAGCCCATTGTTTTCCACGGCGTTAGGCTCGATCAGAACTATCGAAACCCGATAATCCACTCGCCATTGTTTGGACAATACTCCAAGAAAATAAATATACGGGAGCGGGGTCGAGGTAAAACCCTAAACCGCAACGTCAGGAACAAATAGCGGTAACTCCCGTATTCATGGTTCATGGCTGCAGCCTCGGGTGGAAACCGATAGCAATTACGGGCGAAATTAATATCACGCCCCAAATACTGCTCGCACATTTATACGTATCGAGTGCAATATTGTCTCCTTTATTAGTCGGCGGGACAAATGCTGGCTGTGTCGTAATTCCACCCTCATTCGCTCCGATTGGCGCCTTTCTTATTTAATCTTCAAGGTAATTAATGCTCCTTACATCGGCCTGGTAGTGACGTGGTCAGTTCTCACCACGTCTATTGAACCGTTGATAAATTAAGTAGATTTACTGCTCGCCGCAATTCGGTCGGCATGAATATAATCAATGATGCAATTTGTAAAGCAAACAATATCGAATTTGGCTTCTCTATTACGGTACATAAATCACTTTGTATACGTAATTGTATGTGATTATATGTTATAGTTAAAACACGTTTTTTTTTAGTTAGAACGCGATAACACTAGTTAAAACTAGTTTTTACTGGATGCCTTTGTTACTAGAATTTCCTAATTATAACTTAAATTTACTGATATTCATGTTTTAATTTTGGTTAAAACTAGTTTTAACATTGAACACTAGACAGAACTACTTTAGTTCGAGAAATTTGCTTGGAGGTAATGATTCAATTGAACCAATGAAGTGTAATAAGAAGCGCGGTTGGTCGCAGTTCTAACCTAACCTAACCTATTTGATCGGGTGCCCTGGCTTAGTTACTGCGACCAATTCGGCTCCGCCAAGACCCACCAATCAGGGACGGTTCTCAATTTTACGAGTGATAAAGTCGGACAGATTGTGAACCCTGTCAGTAAGTGCACAAATGCGTACGACTCGATCTATACATGCTTAGCTAAAGACTTGCTGCGCAGGTATGCGCATGCGGGCGACGCACTTTGACCTCGGCCAAAACGGTTTTAACAGAATCATTTTGCTAAAACGCGTTTTATGTAATTATAACTAGTTTTAACTGATATCTTAGATCAGTAGTATTTACTACTGACTAGTCTTAACAAAGGCATTTAGTAAAAACTAGTTTGAACTAGTGAAAACCCATTTTAACTGTTAACTCTTAACATACGCATTGTGTAACTGAATTAATGCACTTTATGAAAGCAGTTGGTTCAGAATCGTTTACTGAATCGATTACCGTAATTTTTAATATAGGTAACTTTTTATCCCAAAAATAATTAAAACTATGTAAATAAGGTACCGTCACACTTCCGCTATACAGTCAAAACCAACCAAAATATAATTAGTACTTAATGCTTATGCGACTGTGCGCGTGCGTAGATTTGTAATGTGACCACAATTTTCTCCCACAATCAGTATAACTTATTTTAGTAAATAAACAATGTTATATACATCGTCATCTGCGTAGCCTTTTCCCAACTATATTGGGGTTGGCTTCCAATCAAACCGAATGCAGCTAAATACCAGTATTTTACATAGAGCGACTGCCTATCTGACCTCCACAACCCAGTTACTGGGTAAATACGATACCCCTTGGTAAGACTGGTTGTCAGACTTTCGGGCTTCTGACAACCCGTATGGACTGTCAAAGATACACGAATGACAGCCGGGACCAACAACGGTTAAACGTGCTTTCCGAGGCACGGACGGGTCTTGATATGTAAAAATGGTCACCCATCCATAGACCAACCGCGGCAAGCGTAGCTTAACCTGATCGATCGACCCCTGCGGCTGTTATTTTTTAGCTACAAGCCCCCCAAATAATGTCATATACATAATAGTAAAAATTCAGTGTATGTATATATTAACATAATATTCTAATTGGGGTACTTAGTGGTGTGCGTTAATTCCGGGACATGCTGTTGTAAATATTAATTTCACATGAGTTTAATAGCAATAATTCTCGTGTTTCATAGATCAACATAAGGTATGTTAATTTAGAACGTTGCAAATTAACTCTTCTACATCACGTTTGATCGTTTCCATACCGTGGCTGACCCACTCTATTTTACCAACCTACCAACTATCTAACAAATTATGTTATTTGAAAAGAGAAACTTTAAACTCACTAATTAATTTCTTGCAACAGCGTCTTTAAATTCGAAGCCGTGAAATAATAATGCGAATAATATTAATTAAATCTAGGTCAACAACCAGGAAGTGAAATTAGAAAAATGTCGGAACACCAAAACTAATTAACCAACCTCTATCAACGTTAATTACTACTAAGATTAAGACGCGAGACTAAATACAAACTTAGAAAAAAAAAATCAGCCCCAAGGCCTACTCAAGTACTCACACAGTTTTATTTCTATTAGATAAGCAAATATCTTCCAGTACACTACCTAATTAGCTTAAAAAAAACAATAAGTACGTTAACCTTAATATTTTCTATACAACGAAGGTATAAAATATACCGCAGCGAAATTAAGTAATCCAATAATTAATCTAAATGGACCGTATAGCCGAATGGTTCAAAACAATCAGCTCTGCCGCAAAATACGCGCATTAAATGAAGTGAATGGCCGCCTCCGGGGGATCCCTGATAAATTAAATTGATTAGAATCCTGTTCGATACCGGCCGTCGATGTAGCTCCGCGTAAAAATAAAGTCGGGTGAAAAATAACGCTCCTAGCTCCACGATTACTGTACAAACCACTTAGAAGAATAATTCCTTTTGCGTTACTTTTTTTTCTAATCTTAGAACTTACTATTCTCATCCCATTCTATAAATACGAATAAAGGCTACACAACACTGTCACGCTAACGTCTCAAAATTATCCGCCTGATTAAAAAGCACACATTCAAGAAAAAGCCGTTGGAATTTTCAATATACAGCGGAGAAACTCGGTACGGGTAAGGTTTAACAGACGATTAAAATTTAAGCCCGAATTTAGACGGCCTAATCTCATCGCGGCGCCGGTTCACTGCATTTTGTGACCTGACAAATAAAACAATAGGGGTTGTGTAATGTATAATGACGTCTAGGTGTCTATCGGGTACGGGAGGGGCGCGGGGGGTGTACGTCGCTGCGACTCAGTCTTATCGGGCTGAACACACACCCTGTTTATTTATTACCAACCTAGTAGCCTACTGGTGGCTTCGCGACTGCTACAAGTTCGGTAGTGATATGCCGTCTGTTGTGAAATGTTGTGTTGTACGTCGATAGTGCTGGCTTGTACAATAGATACTGTACTCCGGTGAAATACGAGATCCTGTTTAATTCCGAAACGATGGGGACTAGTTTACAATTTGACTATTTATGTCACTTTTAGTACGTCTAAAAAGATTATTAGTTTTCACTAATTGAAATAAAACATAAATTTCCACTTCCACTTTTGAGTCATAAAAAAAAACACTTTCTCAGTCCTTCGGAAGTAAAAATATTTCCAGAACTAAACATGCAAAAGGAAAATTACTTAACTCGGTACATATATAATTCGACCAATGTGCTAATTTATAACATTTTCTTCTGAATTCCCTTCACATGTACTCGCATTTTGCATCATAATAAAGCCAGGCCGTCACTACCCCCGTATTTGCCGACATGGCATTGTAATGAACCTCGTACCTAAGGTGTGTACACATGATATCGATTTGTCTGATTTTAGACGTTGATGGATTGGATTTATGTACATAAAATTAGAGTAGGTAGATAAGTATGTAAGTTTTTGCGAAAGTTAAAATCGATCAGAGGAATTGAATAGTGAAATACGATAAAAACTTAAGTGAATGTTTACGACTGTTGGTTGTACGCTATAATTGATCGAAAAATCTATCGATCCGACAAAAATGTCAAGCAGGATCGATCAATACTCTAACTGTTAGCTTATGACACCTCACTGCTGGGCAAAGCTGCTCTCTTGATTTTTCAAACAGCGTGTTGAGCTGTGCTGTTGGTCATTCGATGCATTTTTTCATTGAATTTAAACGCAGCGTAGACGCTAAGTGAACGCTGCATCAACGCGACGTAGTTTTATACACATTTTATACAGCGTCTACATGATGTCACCGCTTTATCTAGACATATTTATTTATTTTATTTAAAAAAAAAAAAAAAAAAAAGTTCGACTCAAAGTGCGAAGGGACTCTAAATCTGTCGATCTCGGCTGACAATATCAAACAATAATATCGAGCCAGTCTATATGCCCCTTACTCCCACGTGCATGTTGGTATACACGAACCCGATTAGAACGATTCGAACGCCATGTTAGTTGACAACGTCGGAGTTAGGTACCCGCTTTTGTTTTGCCTGTGTTTGCCCAAACTGAATTAAATCGGATGAGAATTATTGTTTTGACTATTATTAGGTATAATGCGTTGCGCTCGCGTTTGAGCCGCAAACTGGATTATCTAATCAAAGTTGTAGATATTGTAATAATTATTTATTTGTTACTGTTATTTTAGACCGTTCAATACAATACAGTTTTGTCACGCAGGTAGTTCTTTCACATTTTTTTACGGGTAACTTCAATAACAAGAAAACATTAAAACGTAAATCACTTAAGATTTGTATTGATACAACTCCCAGTTAAAAACTCCATGGCCAGTTTAAAAAAGAACACAATAACTACTTATGTAAGCAGTTCTTTTGGTGATTTTGCTTTCAGGCACCATGTTGAAATACAGTTTATTAACTGGCTTTAGTGTTATATTGAACTCAGCCTATCGCAGTTCTACAACACTATGTCCTCCGCCTTCAAAAGTGCCTTATGTCATATAAGTGCCTATTTGTAATAAATAATTTAACTTTGACTTTGCCTTCCGCATCCAGTCTGTCCCAGCCACCTTTTTAAGGTCGTCGATCCATCTAAGCTGGGCTTAGATTTTTTTATTTATTATGTAATAAAATAAGTTTATTGTACAAAGAGAAACACATAAATTTAATCATACACTAAACATGATTGTACAACTTGTTGACAAAATCAGATTGAACAGCTAGCTCCTGAACTAAGTAAAAACTTTTACCTTAGCAGGGACCGACTACCTTTATATAAATTACGCTGCCGGTATCGCAGAATTTCGGTTACATCTTTACCGTTACCGTTTTAATACCGGTTACCTAAAATTTACCGTGATAACGAGAAAGAAACCGAATATCGCCAGCCAGCCAGAGCAGTGATTGGTCGGCGTTAGCCGGCGCGCGGGTCGACTCGACTCTGATACACACACAGCGATGCTCGCCCTTTGACTAATGCGGACCGGCACGTGTAAGATAAATTTAACTTTTATATTGGTTACCCTATTAATACTGGTTGTAATCAATTTATGAATTAAGGTAACCTATAAATACTAAAAATAAAAAGTAAAATATAAAGGTTGTAACCGAAAAATACCCGTATTAATCATACCGGTTTCAGTCCCTGCTCAAGAGCCAAAGTTCCTCATAAACATTGAATATAAACTTAAATGGAATCAGGTTAAAGTGAGGCAGTAATTATTACAAGAATCAGTATTGAGAAAGGTATTCATGAGGTGATCGTTAGAATAGCTTCTGTATCGTCGTAAGACAAATTATGCAACCAACGTTTGTCCCGACTGTCATTCGTCGATCTTTGACAGTTGTTACGGGTCGTCAGAAGCCCGAAAGTCAGACAACCAGTCTAAGGGGTATCGTTATACCCAGTAACTGGGTTGTTGAGGTCAGATAGGCAGTCGCTCCATGTAAAATACTGGTATTCAGCTGCATCCGGTTAAACTGGAACATAGTTGAGATAAAGGTTAGGCAGCTGGTAGTTCAATCAGACATTCAATTTTCATTTATTTTATCTAAGCTGTTCTTCTATTGTCGTATTGACACAACATTCTCTCTAACAGATTACAAATACCAATATCTTAACCACCAATATTTGCAGTAAATTACAATTATTTGGCCAACATTACGGCAATCGCCAACGTATTTGCAAATGCTAGACGCATAATCAATTACCTGGAATATGGTCGTAGCTTATGTAATTATTAACTGAGTACACAGCCTCTATCGCGGTATCCTTAGTGGTGACAAACAATGTCCAATGCATGGTAAAAAACAAATAATATGCTATTAATAAGGCCTTTAATTTGGCTTTGACACTTATGACAGCGACCTGTCATTCGTGATCGGGGTGTTAAGAAAATGCTGTGCCAGCTGATTATGACGTGTGCGCAATGTGTGATGGTTGAGTAAGATCTTTGTCTTTGTTATTTGATTTAAACATATCAATATAGCACTAAGCGCTCGTCTTTATAATAGGATTCATCGGCTAATTGATATTTACACGTTGACCAAGTTAGCACTGAAAGAAGAGCTAACGTGCTTTCCGGGGCACGGAGGGGTCTTGATATGTAAAGATGGTCACTCATCCACGGACCAACCGCGGCAAGCGTAGTTTAACCTGATCGATCGACCCGTGCGGCTTTATTACTTAGCCACAATGGTCTGAACTACCATTTGATGGAAAAACTGTTTTTCGTAGAAAGTGACTACTTAGGTACTTAAACAATAATTCAGTAGTTATATTTTCTAGTTGGATTGATTGAAACGACTTTATCCTATTAAAAACAATCTTTCATTTAATAGTTAATTTATTAACATAAATACCTACATTTCTTACAGGATGTCACTGCTGCACTGATGTATTAGTTTTTTTTTTTATTTGAGATAGGTTTGCTCTTGACTCTAGTCTAGGTCAGAGATGACAGAGACAAAGTCGACGATGGAGCGAGCTTACCCAAAAGAAGCCTGTTAACTCTCACTTTGAAGAGATCGGGGTTGTATACGTTCGGAAACACAGACGCAGGCAGAGAGTTCCACTCCTTTGCTGTGCGCATCACAAAAGACATTTGGAAACAGTTAGTGCGAATTGGTGGAATAGCAACTAGGTAGGGATGGTAACCTGCAGTTTAATATTTAAATACTGAATTAATAAAACCAAATAAAGATTCCATTTTCACATTATCAATATTATTTTCACAATATTAATATTTATTTTATAATACAAACAACATGTACATATTAATACTATCATTTGTGAAACAAAACAAGTGCTTAACATATGAAGAGAAAATTTTAATTAAATGAAATAGCATCATGAATCGCTTTAATATTTAATGTGACAACTCAATTATTTAATGAACGTCGCAGTGACAAACAAAGCGTACTGATTAAATAAAAATCTATACTAATATAACACCTAAAGCTAAAGATTTTGTTTGTTTGAGCGCGCTAATCTGTGATTTTTTTCAATTCCGACCGGATTTACCGTACGGCTGTATTTGGTAGCTCAATTGTTGAGGAAGGTTATAAGCGATTTAACATCACGCTACGACCAATAGGAGTCAAGCAAAAAGAAAAAAGTCAGAATGAACGCTAAGCGAAAACGAAGTAACATCGCGGGCGGGCGATGCGAAGCGACGCGGTAGGTTTAGGGATCAAGAAATTTCACGCGGCCGAAGTCACGGGCAGAAAATAGTACCTATATTTATATAAAAGTAACTTGAAATAGTTGTAACTGAAAATTCGACAGCTGTTTTAGGTGGTGGACAATAAAACGCTGGTAATTACGAAATTATTATTGTGGACATTAGTATGATTAATGAGAATTTTAGTGAAAGAAGGTTAAATTTTTTAAATAATATTTCAAAACTAACAGTGCCTGATCATAGTTTTAATTAATGTTACTTTGATGACTATCCGTTTGTGTTTCAAAATTACATACCTAATATAAAGTAAGTTCTTCTAAATCAGAACAAAGAAGAAAATTTTAGGCATCGAAGGATTTAACCATCAAGCCTTTAGTAGATGGGGTTGCGGGATGTTCGAAAGAGTTACCGTGGCCCCGGCACAGGCAACTGAAGGAACACGGGTGGGTTTTAGTCAGTAAAAGTCTGACACGCCCTCCCACTCCGCCCAGAGCGGGAGAAGTCATTTGATGATTTTCCATCCAAAAAAAAAAAGCCTTTAGTAGATACTATCATAATTTTAGTAGATATTATCATAATGTAAATTATTCAAGTCTCTTTTCTGGTAGCCTTAGATAGAGCTCCTTCTTATTCCACTTTTATCCATTCCATTCTTAGATCTCGTGGCTAAGTAATAACAGCCGCACGGGTCGATCCATCAGGTTAAGCTACGCTTGCCGGGGTTGGTTCGTGGATGGGTGACCATCTTTACATACTGAGACTCCTCCGTGCCTCGGAAAGCACGTTAAGCTGTTGGTCCCGGCTGTCATTGGTGGATCTTTGACAGTCTGACTACCAGTCCTACCAAGGGGTATCGTATTACTCAGTTACTGGGTTGTGGAGGTCAGATAGGCAGTCGCTCCATGTATAATACTGGTATTCAGCGTCCGGTTAGACTAGAAGCCGACCTCAACATAGTTGAGAAAAGGCTAGGCAGATGATGATGAGATAGAGCTCCTTCAAAAGAGCTTACTCTGGAAAATGCTCAACCTTATAACTTTGTACCTAAATGAAGATATAAATACGGTTACTTATGCTTCTTTCACCCGATGTCAATTTATTGATCTTCGCGTACGTCAACTATATACATATACTTAGTGCCTCACTGCATGAACATAAATCTATTAAAAACAGACCTAACTACCAATGGCTGCTCTCAAAACGTATCTTACATGTCCCTCTTCCTAATGCAAACAGTCTTCTGGCCAGACGGTGCCCCTCTTACGCACACACCCATATTTACAAGAAAATAAGCAAACACTGTGATTCGAAAGGTCTTAACACTCATTCGTATAAAAGAATGACAAAAATTTGGCTTCTCTCCCTGTCATACAAAGAAACTGAAGAAATAGTGAGTTAACACCAAAAGGCTCAAGTAAGTCATCCACACAGTCACTCAGTTCCTTCACACAAAAACCCACACTCTTACACACACATGTACTCACACTCACACGCACACTATCACATTATTTAGAATTATTTTACCTTGTTCAATTTATTATTTAAATTTATTTTTATTTTATCTTGATAGTTCTCTGCTCTACCCTAATTAAGTATTATGTCCATTATCAAACGTCCTTATATAAAATTTAAGTTAACGCAACTCAGGCCCCCAAGATACAGGCGCTGCCTAGTTTGGGGACCACTGTTCAAATAACTATGTTAAAATATTCTAGTTACGGTAAGCATACATATTATATATTTTTTTAATATTTTGTAACAATAGACCAATAAATTATTCTTATTCTTATTCTGATATTGGCAACAGAATTGCCGCGCTGGCAACAGTATTAATAAAATTCGTGGCGCCGGAAGTGTGTTGAGCGCACAACTTTGTCATGGACTGACTTCAAAGCCGTCAGTCTTCATACGTCATTTGTGTCGTAGTGCGAGTAACGGTGACATGCTTGGCTTGTATGGAAAGTGTTCACAGTGCCGCCTCTAGCATCAGCCGATGCGTCTCCGTACTCTGTGATACGAAGATACGAAGACGGTGCGAGCATTACAGAATCAAATTAAATTAGTTATTATCACTGTAATTTGAAAACATTTTAAAAGCCAATTATTTTTAAAAGAGTAACCGTGGAGTTTCTTGCCGGTTCTTCTCCATAGGAAACGACCAATTGGAACCGTGCACCTAGCTTCTGACGTTTCATAAGGCCCATGTAGGTTTATGTGAAATAAAATATTTTGAATTTGAGTTAGCGAAACTCCGCAAACGTGATGGGTGTCGATTTCTAAACATGATAAAATAAAAAATTAATTAATTTAATAATCTTATTTTTGGGGTCATCAACCGCCGGTAGTGCAGTCACTTAAAATAGGTATCGGTAAGTATCAGTTTATAAATCAGTTTTTTTTTGTGTAAACTTCACAGATGTGATTTGATTGATATCTCACGACAAAACAGATTTTATCAACTCACACTTCAAGTAACAACACTACCAGCGGTCATTGATGTAAAAAAACATATAATCAGATCTTTTATTTTTATTTTGTCGTGTTTTGATATCGATACCCATCACGTCGGTGGAGTGGTCTATGAAACTTGCAATGTACTATCGAGGAAACTTACATCTGACCAATTTGAAAACAAAATCCCGTGCACACGGTGATCACATATGTTAGCAAGCGTTACTATAACGGTGGAGCGCTGCAAGCAAGAATAGTCCTTACGGTGTAGGTATAGATGTTCGTTTCTCCCATGGTACGTCCACGTAAAACTCATGCGCATTTCGCTCATTCCACATTTGAAACTCAAACCCAAATTAAATGTGTTATAATTATTAATCCAGATAAATTTTTAATAAAATAAACCTATATATATATCTATCGAAAAATTAATTAATAATGAGTCGGGTAACATTACTGGCCACACGAATTGTAGCTATTAACCAGGAAACCATCCGTCACGACAAAATAATGCATTCGTAATAATTATTCAGATGTTGGTAATCTATGTACTGTACTCGTAATGTAATTAATTTGTGGGCTGTAACGGAAAGCTCTCCCGTTGTAGATTAATGGATGGTGATTATTGCAAATGGGTACTTTATTGTTTTAGTAGTCGTTTACTGTGATGCTGTTTTTGATTATTTTGGAGCTGATTTTAGGTATTTTATTACAAAAAAATATCTTAGGTATATTTTTTTACAAAAAAAAAATCGCGTGTTCCCCCTACATTTTGACGAGTTATGCGAACATAAATGTAGGGAAAAGCTGACTTTTTTCGCGATTTCAGGTTTGGTGCCATAGTAAAAGTTGTTCATAATTTTGAGTACAATGACCCCTTATGAGATTAACGGTGATTAAAATTACACCTTGTATGTCTAATAACGTCTGGGTAATGCTAGAAGTTCGAGTAAACCTAGGTTTACCCGGTGCAGCATAACTCTGCATGTCAAAACTTTTTGGTTCTTTATAATCAACCTTTTTTTCCGTTTGTATTTGAGCCTGGTCGATTTTTATCTTTTTATTTCGTGATTCGAATTATTTTTCTTCTGACAGATGGGTCCCCATTTTTTTCTTAGTTGCAAAAGTTGAATCAATTGACGGACCCAGTTTGTGGAAAATTATCGAGTTTTTTTCAAGTGAACCAGACTATCTCTGCCGTCCTATTAATACCTTATGGCAAAACTATATTGAGAATGGTATATTAAGTATTATTCTAAGCATTCATCTTTATTTTTTCTGGTACGTATCTTTTAACAGTTTTCCTCAATCGTAAGTTCAGTCTGATCACGCTGGTCTAACCCTAATTCATTTTGTCTTAGGATTGAACAGCTTTGAACAGGCCGCCTTTCGGTCTCCAGGTTTTGGCCTAAAATTACGCTGGATGTCCTTGGCCAACGTCGAGAGTTGGGTCGCATTTTGACCGCTGAAGGTTTCACAAACAACGCCAGTTCCTGAACCTGCGACAACCTACAGTCTACGTCACCTCGCCGGACGCGATTACTTACACCTTTCACTAATATTAGTGCAACCAGAACAGAAAAGACCTCGCCAAAAACGAATGAAAGCTATATGCCACGGTTTTTTTTATGAAATTTTACGTTCTTATTTAATAGTGTAGATAGTAATCCTCTGCAGATTTTTTTAATTCATTAACTATTTAATTTTATTTTCAAATATGTAAAATGCGAGATACCTTGGTTCTCTAATTTTTTTATAACGATATGTTTTGGTAGCGTTACTTAATAGTGATTGCAATCGACTAGATAGTACGTTTATTTTCTCGTTCGTTATTCGCGTACCTATCGGACCAAAGTTCTCTATTTTATTCCCTTCACACATGTCAACCTGCAACTTTTTGATACAATAATATTATTTTTTTTACCTTTTAATGTTATTTTCTATTTTTATTTTAAAAACAAAATTAAACGTGTCGTAGCAGAAAAGTGAATCTTCCGTCTTTTTATTTTTTTTTTCGCTACACCGGGTTTACTTAGAATCACCCACGGAGTTTGGGTAATGTCCGAATAAAAATTAAAATAAGTTTTAATTCGGGATTTACCCATACTCAAGTCTATCCAATGCTGGCTGGGTATTATTGTTTCCAAGCAATAATAATAAGGCGTAGTCGACATCTCGCGTATATATGAACAGTTAAAATAATTATTTATTTATTTTTCTTAAATAATACTTTACTTACTAATATTTTAGATACTATTTTCCCATATCACACAAGTATTTCCGAGTATTACCCGACAAATGGACTAAAACTAAACTCCATCTCACAGCATATTTAATGACCAATTATAAGCCTCTACAAGTGCTTGCGTGTAAAGATCACCAAATGTAATGAAAATAATTCAGCTGACCACGATTTAGTGCTTAAATATGGTTTTATTTACCGCTACTTTTCAACGTTATAATTTATGACGTGTTAACATGAGATAGTTAGGTTTTAGTGATTAAAAATGAACTTAGTTTTTTTGTTGTGTTTAGGTATAATTTACCTATTTAGCTTTTGTTGTAGATACATGCTAAATACCGAAGCTAAATTATGTGAAAAGATAATTATTAGAGTCATAATTCTGGCAATAGAGTAGGTCTGGTTTGAAGATGCATGTGGTGTTAACCTGTAATTAATTGTTGCACTAGAATATGTTACTCTAGTTATTAAATCAGAAATGTATATAGTGTAAACAATTGTTGGTTAACCTAAAAAATAAATAATAAGATTCTACCCTCAAAAAATAGCACGTGACACAAGCATTTTAAAAACTCATACTTATTTGTAGAAACAATTTCTAATTACAAGTATTTTTTATTAGTTGCTTGTCTATTTTTAATCTACCTTTATTGCTCCATGCAAAAAGTAAACTATACTACATTATACTGTAACATTTTTTTTTTCTTTCATTTCGTTCAGCTTTTCTTAGTTAACTATAGGCACATAGGATTTCATCCCTAAACTCTTCAGTAAATTCATGTTAATTTATTGAGGACACCTCTATTTTATTTCATGTAGATATATGCAGATTTAAATCCATTATCCATTTTAATATGGATAAATAGAGGGTACCTGTAAAGGTGTAAATTTTTGAAGGAATTCTCGGAATTTCAGCGGCATTATCTTGTGAACTCTTTGCAATTTTAAACCAAGTATTTTATAAAGATAATTACTTCTATGTCGAGTGTTTTATTACTGTAAGTATTTCTACTGAATATTGTCTCTTAGTTTTTTTATCTCATCTAGTTTCTTCTATTTGTGTAAAATTCTAAAGCTACAGAGTAACCAAAATCTCTCAAAATCATACTTCCAAAACCTTCTTTAAAGCACCTCTTTATAAACCAACCTCGAATAATCTCAAACACAGTAAACAATATAAGATAATGTAAACTGAATTCTAATTTACAGTGTAGAGGCTGCATCCTAGAGAGCGCTCAGTCGCCGGTAAGTCCAGGGTCTTATTCATAACACCATAATAACGTATTTTAATAAACTGAAATTGAATAACCGGCAGTGTACTCCCGCCCGTCTCGACTGCACTAAGCACTATCTAAATCGCAACCTCCGGTAAGGAAGGGAGGAACTCCTCCAACATTATTTCCATTTCGCCAAAATACATTAGGCAATAGTTAGCCATTAGGACGGTATTATTTGACCAGGCAGAGGTGGCGTGCTGGCGGGTCGTTTTGCTTCTGCGAAATTTACACTGGCAGATACTTACCATGCTAGCAGACGGTCCGATATTAAAACGTCTGCAGCTTTTGTGCAGGAAACTAACTGGAACCGTTTAGACCGGGAGCCTCATCCGCGCTGAAGATAAAAGTTTATGAGTTATACATAAAACGATTTTCAAATCATATTTATGAGTGTCGTCCGAACATCTGCAATGGCTAGTTCGCGAGGAAATTGAAACCGTCGAGTGCATAACGTTTTCACGAACAATTTAAGTCGGTATTGTGCTCAGGATGCCGCGAAAGATGCGCTTTTTGCAACGGTCAGCAGATCCAGCAAAACTTTATTGTTGCTTTGTATGTGCCCCCTTCGGTGTCTTAGCGGGAATGTTTGTGTAGTTATATTAGGAAAGTTTGCTGGCATATCCAGAATAGTTTGAAAGTACATACGGTTGGCTCATTACAGATTAGATGCGCGATGTACTCGTATATTCCTTAGCGAGCGACAAGAAATGAGTTATCCTTCCAACAGTGTGGCGAAGTCAGCGAAACTTGAGTGTAATTTAATTTGCATCGAGGCCAAAATAAAGGCGTCAGCGACAGCGAGGCGGTGCAAGTATAATGACTCGGGCGGCTTGCATAAATCTGTGTAGATAGTACACCGAGTAGCAACTGACAGAATTGCTAATGAATTATTTTCATTGTGAAATATTCCTCTGATATATCTGTGAGCTTCGTATTAAGTAATTAATAGAGGTATTAAACATCAAAAGGCGTTTCTATATTGGTCACAAATCACAATGTATGCAACACGTCTGCGTTTGTCTACTTGAACATCTAGTCATTCCTTTTACCATGTTAAATGCGTCCTTTAAAGTTTCAACCGCGGTTGATTTTACGTATATTATAGCTAGTGTATGACATATATCCTCACAGCATCGCACTCCTCCGTCACGCTCCGCAAGTCAAAGTTTTCTGTTGCAACTAAAACGTTTCTTAAAATGCATTAATCATAGTATTCCGAGTCGCTTTGATATGAAAGTTTCAATCCTATTCCCGTATTTTAAAGTTTATAATGGCATGCATTCAATCTTGCGTGAACTTGGGCGTATTGCATGCGATATCTTACTTCGCTTTCGGTCCTACCGCATGTTTTGCATTTTCTTTGAGGGTTAAAGCCACTGTACGTCTGAAAGGGTTTCACTTAAAAAAAGGGCTCATGTATAATGGTGCTTAAACGTACATTCACGGTCTCACCTTGATAAGAAATTCACTTAATTAAAATAAACGTTGAAGACAAAATAAGTGGGTACTTAAGTTCACAGTAAGAGGAGCACCCACAATCATACTAATATTAACCGTAAAGAGCCATCGCTGAAAATGAAACGCTCCTTTAATTTTCTCGAAATCACCCGAGCTCGATCTCGGTTTTAATTCGACAAGGAGAAGCTAGCAATCAAAAGAACTAACGGCGGCTCCAACGAGGCATTTCCATACGCGAGGGGGCTTTGCGAACGACACGGTATTAGTTCGCAACTGATTACATTCTTCGCCGCCTCCGCTGCAAACGACTCACAATGAAGTAGCGACGAATAAACTTCATTACGCCGAGTTAAGCATGGGAAATTATAAGGAGGAATTATCTTCGAATGGCGGCGGTGGCACGTACGCTAAC
Source organism: Fissipunctia ypsillon (assembly GCA_947568875.1). Lineage (NCBI taxonomy): Eukaryota > Metazoa > Arthropoda > Insecta > Lepidoptera > Noctuidae > Fissipunctia > Fissipunctia ypsillon. The sequence goes on from OX387654.1 coordinate 8,856,936, forward strand.
ACTTCGGGGTTATGGCCTAAGGCACTCGTAGGACACGTCGCCTGCCCCACTCATTGTCGCGCCGCTCGCATTATACGGCTTCAAAGTTAATATGTACGAGAACGTACCTGGATGTTCGTCGTATTCGATTTGCGGGGAGCGGCACCGATGTAAAGCGCTGCTTTTTCGCTTTGTAAAATTGGGTTCGGACGCCACTAGCTGACGAAGTGTAGTCCCTTGAGAAAAGTAAATAGTGGCCCGGTAGAAGGCTTCGCCAGAGGAGATCTAAATCGCTCTTTGTCTCGTGCTAAACGCTATTCTTTTGAGAGATTTTCCATCTTTACGGAAGCTCTGGGGTGGATTGTATTGGATGTCGAAATTGAAGGCTGCAGCGCATTTTCTGAACCTATGTTTCATATTACATACAAATACGTTTGTGTCAAGAATAATTGCGAATGTTGTGTTATATTTATGTAAGCTTTGTTTAGGAAATAAATCTGCAAAAATAAATTACACAGAAAGCCTAAGTTTTAATCAATGCCACTTACTCCTACTAATCTGTTATCCAAATGTGCTCCATAACAGTAAGTAGAAGTTGGTAGCCAGGCACACGGAGCGGCTGTTTGTCGTCGTCCAGCGATCGTGTTTACGGTTACAAAATAAGTTTTAATTAATGGATTGGCACTTGGAGACACGCGTGCCGGCCGGGGACAGCGCGGCGTTCAGTTACACGCCCGTCAACCGGACGCTGCTGACCTTTCATACATGTTACTGTGAAAGTATGACGACATTAATTGCCCCATTCCCGGCGGAAAGCCACAGAACGCACACGTCATTTTGTTATAAAAATGAACCACTTCATTACAACAAACAAGGTAAACAAGACTGTAATACTTCTTCATCTGACGACAGACCATTGCACAAGTTTTTATATAAATTCGATACTTAACTAAGGTGCAAGTATAAAAGCGTAAGAAAAACAATTTGCCAACATAACTAATAACAGGAAGTCACCTCGTTACTCACGAGTGAATGGTAGGTCGCCAATCTCGCGAGCGCGGCCTCCACTTCTCGACTTAATGAATGAGAATAATTTTGCCAAAATACTTCGGGGAGACGGGACACACGCCCCGGGAATTTTTCAATTTGCAACTGACATAATGTAATAAGAGTTACACCGTGAGGATGCCGGCGTAACGTAATTAATAACCTGTGAAATATTACCTGTTACAATGAATTTAGAGGATAAAAGTTGAGTGATAAATTTAAATAACAAGGAGAGCGGCGTGTGTTCGGAACGGTCCCCGAAATACTTATGAATAGTTTGTCCGGGGTGATAAGTGGGTGTGTCTAGAAGCTTTAAGGGAATCGCAAGTTTGTATTCGCCAGCCTAATGAACGCGTGAACGCGGAATAACTTCGCGAAAGCTTGAATAATGTATGCTTTAACGAGATGTTTTTCTTGAGCGAATCTCATTAACCCACTTTCTGATTGTGTGAATGTAAACTTTGGGAAGTTCTTATTCTTTAGTGAGAGGAATCTTTTATGAGTTCCGTAAATCAAATCATCCTCCCCAAATTAAATGCCAGTTTTTTCCTCCGTCTAAATGTTATCTGTAACATCGATAATGTTTATGGACGTTGTTCCATATTGTTCGAGATAAATTCAAAATTTAATAAAGGTCTCTGTATCAAGTCGGGTCTTACATAATCACATACAGATGACTGGCTAAAATCGAATTCCCTTTATTACGATCATAAAATTTACCGATATTATCTCAAGCGAGCCAAATCGGGCCATAAAAGTAATCCTTCTATTTTAATGGTCCTCCAACCTGCGGGATGCAACAATGTGTCCAATTTGCTTGGTAGTTATCCGTTCCTGACACCTTCGCCAATTTTATACGAGAGTACAATGTGCATGTAACAATAACTTTATCTAACACGTACGATTTGATGTTTCGCTCTCGGGCTCGACTTGAAAAACTTCCTTTAATTCCACAGACCTCGAGATCTTGCGTCCCTCATAAAAGTGTACTGTTAGTAAGCAGTAGTGATAAATTAACGCCACAAGATGTTACATGAACAATGGACTTGTTATTGTGCTAAACTAGAACCAATATAACATTTTAAATATTCACATAAAATCCTCCGCCTGGCGTTGTTTAATCGGCGCGTTAAATTCGAGAAAAGTCGAGAACACATCAAATATTAACAGAGCTGGAGCGTTGTTTCGACAAATGGGATAATATCGCGCTCATGCATCTAAATCTAAACACGCTTATTTTCAGATAAAACTAAACCGTCCGAGTGAAAACGATTCAGTAATTCGTTCTCTATAGAAAATCGAACGGCCTAAAATCGTTTCTTTTTCTCGGATCCCCCCGAATCACCATTAATCAAGTGGAACTCTGAAGTTTCACGCTACCTTCCGAATCTAATTTCGCAAACAAAGAAAACGAAAACCTGTCTACCTTTATCAATCAAAACTGTTTGAAAATTGTATTCCGTTAGTTCGCAGCGTGGAGTCGTGCAACGGAGACAATTGGAAAAATGTATCACGAATAAAAAGTCGTATCGGAATGTAATATCGAGAGGACGCGGCTCGGAATATTCTTGTCAAGTGAAAATAAAGGGTCAGGAAAATACAGTGACAGGTTGTGAGTGGACGGTGGTCATTCGAAACGGCGCAAGTTTCGAATAAATAAACCTGAGAGCAAATAACGACGTCACCGCCACGTGTGGCGCCTCCTGCGCGCCTGTCAGGCGAGGGCACCTGCTCTTATATGACACATTTGTGACAACGAAGTCGGGCTATTGTTAATTTTGCTCCAAGTGTATACGTTCATGAGAGGGACTTTTTTGAAAACGATTATTGGGTATACCTACCATGTTTGAATGCTAACATTTTAACAACTCGACGTATTGGTTCTAGTATAACATTGCATGACGGAAGCAACGAAGCTATGATTCATAATCTCCGCTTTGACTTGGAAAGGTTTATGCCTTTCGAATGCTGCAATAAAAAGCGTAATACTTAAGTTTCCAGATTTTTAGGTTACGGCCATGACGAATGCCAATGTGGAAACTTTAAACGTTTACATCCAGCGTGACAGGTGTTCCTACTATCACCGTTTACGATTCCGACTTTGAACAAAGTGAGGTTTTACGACTTTTCTTTTCCAAAGCTAATGACAAATTAGCTCAGCTTGTAATACTTCCTCATACTTTACCACTGAAAGGCAAAAGAATAAACATTTTCCACTATTTATATTGAACAAAATGACAATACCAAAGCCATTTTATTGTTAGATAAATGGGAAAATAGACAAGTTGGCAAACCGCGGACCTTTCCAATCCAGAACTTTTGCCCGAAAGAAATATCTTTCGTTGTTGTGTATCTTCTTTATTTCCCCATCTACTTTGTATCATATCATGTTCATAATATTACTATGATGAACTAGCCGTGACAAGTCACGAGGCTCATCCAAGTACTATCAAATTACCTATTTGTCAGTCCCCCACTTGGGTGAAACAAAACAGGTGATCCCTCATATTTTCTTTATTCAGACAACAGTCACCCTTGTGCAATATGTCTGGGTTCACCTTGTATGTGTACGCAGGTGACATGACAATCTGGATACTGAAAACAACGCGATACTAGAGGTGACTCATCAACCAAAAAAAATCTTTTACATAGTCTTTTATCTTTTTTTGTAGGCAATTGGATTACTATATAGCATTAAGAAGAGGCTATTAATGAAATAGCTACAAATAAAATTAGGTAGCTCTACACTCACGCACGGTACGCTCTCTTCTTCGAATAAAAATATAATTACTGAAAACGAAACCCGGCTACCAAAGTACCTAAACTAAACTAGATATTGCTATTTATAGGTACCAGTTTAAGACTTTTTTTTTGGGTGGGAAATCATCAAATGACTTTTCCTGCTCTGGGCGGAGCGGGTCGGCGTGTCAGACGTTTAGAAAGAAAGAAAGAAAAGAAAAATAGGTTTATTTGTCACAGAAACACGTGCATACAAAACGATAAGAATAATCAGAAAAATAAAACAAAATAGAACCACATTGTAATCACGAGCTCAAAACAGAAATAGTCGGAAGCTGCACGTCATGACTGTGACAAGAAGGCTTCCACTCAGCATGATGCTGTGCTACGAGGGACCCACAGCACAGCGCTGATTTTCAGTGGTCACCGTGTTCACCCGTTTACTGACTAAAATCTACCCGTGTTCATTCAGTTGCCTGTGCCGGGGCCGCGGTAACTCTTTCGAACATCCCGCCACCCTAGCTGGGCCAGCTTAAGCCTCACACCATCATTAACCATATCTCTTCTACGACTTAATAAAATGGCTAACGCATTAAAAAAAAGGAAAAAATAATAATAGACTAGCCAAGAATCCAAGCAGCGCATTTCCATCGCATTTGACTAGCCAAACATATCAGACGCAGCCCCCACTATCGCCCACCACTGACTTCATTGGCTTCTCACACTGAAAAAAGCAATTTCGCCAGTCTTTTGTCGGTGGTTGGCATATTAAGCAAGCAATATTATGCAGATTGGTCACAGAAAAACCATGACTTTTAACAATTTGGAGTATCGAATTAAAAGCTCATTAAGCTTAGCAATTTTGAAACTGGTTTAGCTTTAATAAAAATATTAAATCGTGTGAAAAGATCCTGTAATTTGTTTCGTTTTAAAAATAGACGCAGCCGCTGACTTTTATATTTAATGACGCACATTAAATTTTGTATAAAAAAGTGCCCAACCACACATGAGCTTGTCGAAATGTACGAACTTTTATTTTATTTTCGGCAGTCCGATGAACCCTGAACTCGCTACCCCAGGGTTCCTCATTTTCCCGCATCTGTAAATCCCTTCCAACCCTAGATGTGTTCCGTTTTGTTTCATAGTCTTACAGAGAAATGTTAAAGAAGCAATATTATGCAAATCCAAGCGTGGATGCCGCAAATATAAAAAGCTCTCGTTCGCCTCACACTTTGCATCTCAAGGCTATGCATCCCACTGATACCGGGATGCCCCAAGAGAAAAAATGAAAACGCAATTTGAAATTCTATGCGTTTTAGAAGCACCTGCGTAAACTCTGTTACAGTGCTCGAGAAAATAAGTATTTGCTAGAATAAAAATTATATTCGCTTTACTATGCGCGTCTATGTAGTAACGTGGCGTCTGGATATAATATTTTGTTAAAAAAAACTGAATAAATGATACAGTTTCAATAGATATTGGTAGTTTTACTTAGGACTTTCATTACTAAGGGACATAATAGTTTAAGCAACTTTCAATTGGATATTGATGATATGAATACAATAGTTCCCAAATAAAACTGTTTGTAAAAATTGTTAGTTTGGTATTAAATAGAAGCCTAGTTTTTTATCACAAAAATGTCACATGCAGTGCACATAAAGTTTTATTTATACAGACTACACCAAAAAACTGAAACTAAGCTCAAAGAATAGATAAAATTCCATTTTTAAATTCACAAATGAAAGAAGTCCGAGGTCGTAAGTTCGTAACTCGGGGTATATAATCTGTAATGACTATCTCATCCCTCGTCATATTGCCCCTAGCTATCAGCATGTCGGGTGCGGGATGATACACTGTCAGCGAACCAAGGTTACCAGTGTCTAAAAAATGTAGGATCATCCTAAGATTTAGTTGTGTACTGCCATTAAAGCTACTGTCCCAGAAATTCTTTTAAGCAGACGTAAAACTTTTTTGTTTTAATTCTAGGTTTTATTTTTGGCTTCATTTCTAAGGGTAAGATACGGCAACGTTTGAAGTGCACATTGTTCTTAAACTAGAAGCTCCTTTGTCTCAAAAATGCTGGTAGAAAACCGCCTATAATTTTTATCCTGGTCTATGCTTATCTAACAAGGACTATGTACTGAAAAGGATAGGTAAATAAGGTTAGATTCGATAAAGCGATGGTATGCCTAACTTCGTTTACCTAATAGCTCGGGCACGTTAAAATCAACCTAACTCGAAATCCTTACACTGACTCCCGGCAGCCCTATAACAAGACTAGGACCCGTCGAGTGGATTCATACGATGTGGAGCTGATAGCTACAGCCGATGTCGGTCGTCAACGTCGCTTTGTCTTGTACATTGACGCCAGCAAACCGAACCACGAATATTTGCATAACAATGGTCCGAATTTGATGCGTTCCTACAAAGCACGTCTATGTATAGGGGGTAAAAACGGGTAATTTTAGGCATTATCGATGCTGCTCAAAGATTTTTTTGAGTGCTGAATTATGTATTTTAAAACGGTGAATCCAGTGATTTTTTACTGTAAACAATAGCTATGTACGTTTCGATAAAGTAGGTATCAGTTATTTTATCATTAGGTCGTTAAAACTTCGTCCGAAAGAAAACATTATCATCCGCAATAAATGCTTCTGAAAATATACAACGAACCTTATTCGAAGCACATTATGTGTAAACGTCCACATGAATTTTATAACATTGGCAAATACTGACCAGTATTCGATAGGGAAGTTTTCGAATTTCGAACAATCCATTGTCCAATTGACAAAGTGCAAGCGCTTTCAATAGATAATACGGAGACGTCGATCTCGATCAAAATCAAACCCGGTATAACATTTCAATGCGAGTTCGGCTCTCAGATTCATAGCCTGTTCGTATTATGCCAGTTAGTTCCCCTCATATGGAACAAGATGAAGCTACTCACATAATAGTCCTATTGTCCGTCACTGAAGATGTTATCATAGAAGCAATTCAAGCAAGAGAAGCTGACATTAATTGATCTAAACGTTAGCAAGAACTGGACGCAGCACTAGTTTTATTTGAGACGGTGTTACACGATATCTTCGCAGCTTTAAAGTTTTAAATGACGTACAAAAAAAGTTAAGCCACAAAAATGAATTCCGTCTGAGAGTTACATTTTTCTCGGAGATACCGCCAGTAATCTGCTAGAGCAGCAGGAAATCTTCAGCCTCCACTCCTTCCTTAATTAGCAGAATATTTCAGTGAAAAAAGAAGCAACAGGAAGCATTGCAGAGAGTAATAAAAGGAAGCGGCTCGTGACCGATACGCCTGCCTAATGGAGTCACGTTATCTGGGAGGCGAGTAAACAAGTTTAGAACGATAATTTAGTTAAAATCAAAATTTATCGTGCAATTTATATTAAATTAAATATGCTGAATTTTACTCTCGATTTTATTTATATTACCGCTGTTCACTTGGAGTTCATTTAGAATTTGAATATAGAAGCATTTTGAATTTGACATGAAGATGTTTTGGATTATTTTTTCCGATTTAAGATGGAGTTCGCTTTTGAGTTTACAATGTGGTTACCTATTCATCTTTAGGTAGTTACCACATCATTTAAAATAATAACCTCTGTAGTGTATTAACACTACAGTGTTTATTACACTCAGTGGTTGTGATAACTTCTTAGAACATCATGAATGTCAATTATGACATTAATGATGTTCTATGAAGTTTATTGATTTTCTACCTACACGCTCGGTAAATCGCACCTCAGCGTAGCTTATACCTACCAGCATTTACGCCATAAACGATAAAATAATACTACAATTTAATGGTGTAAATTTACAATCGTAAAGAAAGACCTATTTACTTACGTGAGTATATATTCTACAAATCAATTATTCACCATCAAGAAAAAAGTTACATATCGTAAGTACTCTTTCGTAACAACTAAACAGTATAACCGATAACATTACCTAAGTTTTGTTAAAAATAACTTTGTTACAAATCCCACGTAAAAACGACCAAAAAGAGAACTTGATTTGCGACTTAACTTCCATGCTTTGGCATTTAAGTCAACCGTAAAAGCATCGAATAAATTGTAGGTCAGAAGGGACAGATAAAACAAGAAACGTATTTCCTCTACTTTTTCTTTTTAACTTATTTTGTAGAATATTGACTAGCTTACTTATTCTCTCCATTTCTGCTTGCTCTGTGATTTTGTAGTTTATTTGTCATGCATGATGTGGCAATTTCAGTTAGAAGTTTGGAGTAAGAATGTTTTTATTGGTATTTGATTATCTACCGACCTAGGTTTGGGTCCACATTAGTTAGTTACATTTTTATAGATATTTATATACATGAATATTTATAAAAATGTATCTAAGTAATACACACTTATAGGTAGGTACAGGCTACAGCGCTCAAGTTCAGTTTCAGGTTATACGCAGATTTAACTTAAGCAACAAAAAAAGTAACACAACTGGCGACAAGAACTAGCTTAAACATAACTGGTGAAATGTGGGTGCACTATAGGTACACCTCAGCTCAACCTTTCGGGGAATACAGGCGTGATGTTTGAAAAAAAAAGTCGGGGGTGTCGTGGGACACCCGCTTGGAACAAAGTTCCCTTTGCTGTGTATTAGATAGATAGATAAAACATTTATTCAGTGGACACAAAAGACATAGCACAACACACAAAATCTCATTTAAATGATAACAAATTACATGAATATGTATAAAAACAAGGTGCCAATATACACACAAAAAGAAATAAAAATATACATACCTAACTGACTTTGTACCTACCTATGGGATTCAAACGACACGCAGACTTAAAGAAACTTCAAATCAAATAACGAATAAGGTGCGGTGTGCGTCTCAAGGTTGCACAAAATGGGAGTCCAGCTTAGCATGTGTCAGGCAAATATACCTGACGCTGATATTCTGCTGAATCCCTGCAGTGACATACGGACGTCGAGCAGGCGAGATAAATTGGTTTGTGACAAAGTGTTATGCGCGGAGTGAAATTATGTAAGTATATCCGCCACCTAAATTATGTATTCTACAGTAAAGTTTTGCATTGGAAAACATTCTATGTATTAAGGCGACACCGCGCACACAGTGGCGCCCTCATCGTTAGTTTGGCTATTTCTTTTATTTTTGCCCCATAAGACTTTACGTTATTATTAACGGAGCTGGCCACTATTTTAAACCGTTTTAAGGATTATAATAAAAACTTAGCAATATAAAACTACCGTTTGTAATAATAATAACGTATAGTCTTGTGGAGCACAACGTAACAAAACTACTTATTTTCTGCATTTTCATTCTAAAATATAAGACATAACCAAACAAACAATGAGGGCGCCACTGAGCGGTCGTCTTAATGCAGAGCCATCTAGTATAGTTTTTAGCAAGCTAAAAACTCTGTATTAAAAACATATGAACGCTTTTTCGTTAGTGACGATTTCTACCAGTCAACTGCTACCGTAAGCCGCGTTAAAGAACTTCGTTCCAAAAACAATGTCTCAGCAAGAAAATTAGCCGTGATTTGATATACTACTCAGATAGGCGCAACGAGCGTTTAAAATACAAGAGAGGTCTTGTTAAAGTATCGGCGCTTCACACTTTCATGGCGCACTTAGTTTGAAGCATCACGACTAAGACATCTGAACTTCATCCTCGAAATGAGTATCGGAAATTTACATCAGCTCGTAATACCGTGCCGGCTGAGCCTTTATTGTAAACGCCGTAATTTGAATTTCGCCTTTGATATTCAAATGAACCTCTACTTGAGACACTGCCTTAGTTATTTGAGTTTTTGTAAAGCAATCAAGTTTGTTTATAGGAGACCGTGTAATTGTAAATCTCGGTCTGTGGTCTTAATTAATGCATAAAATCACTTTCGATTCCTTTGACAAGATGCCCCTCCTTACAACCGGAATAAACAAAGAGAAAATCGACCAGGCTCTTTTCGGTTGTTACACTTAGTAAAATTGGTGACAACCAGCTACAGCTTTTATGCAGTTTGAATAAACCTCAAAATTGTAAATCAGAGGAAGAAGCCTCGCTCACACGACATAACGCTCGTGTGGGTTTCCCAATACGTGCTTGCAATTGATGGATGAATGATTTATGATGCGGCAACGTGACTTCAACCCTTTACGACGTAAAACGGAAATTGTCATAATTCTCAAGATTTATTGATAAACACATTTATAGTATCGTGTGCCGTCATGACATGTATGTACGTCTAGCATTTATAAACGATATTTAGGGTACCCAATTTCCATGCGGATAACGGTTTGCGTGCATTCGATCACTTTCCGTGTTGTAAACTTTTCATTCGGGCCGTCTGGCTTGAGATCGAATCGATATCGATGCGATATCGACGCGTCACGAATTTGACTTTAACATGAATTGCTACAAACGTGGAAGCGTCCGATGACGTAATAAGGTACTCGATTCGAACGTGATTTTATTAGCGAAGTAAACTAGATAAATTGTCTCAAAAGGCAGGGCGATGACACCTGCCCAGTCCACGTGTGACACTCACAACTATGTATGTCCACGATCGAGGAAAACATCGTGATACACCCATCGTAGTGAACGCGTGTCTAGACGCGCTGAAAGTGGCGTTCATTAGTAAAAAATTATAAATAAGGTTTTTAAATTTCAAACCACGGTGGCAGTAATTACATACAGGAAGTGAAGCGAAAATATTGCAAGCTCGACAACGTGTCGACAAGGCGTCGCGTTAGCACGTTAGCGTGTATTCTTTGCTTACGTTCATTAGCATAACAAGTAGTTTCGTTAATCAAATGTACGAAATTAATAGCACAGTTTAGAGTCGACGTTTCGCCCGGCAATCACACGGCCATTACAAATTGCTAGCAATTACTGAGCGACACCACCCTCCCCTCACCTTTTGCGTTCGTGACGGTTTTTTTGCGCTCATACGGTAGGTAAATACTCCATAATAGTTGGCATATGTGCGTCCTTAATGAATAATTGAGAAGCAATGCCATTTTAATTTTTTTATAGGTCTAGGCATTATTTTGATTTTAATATTTCTATGTTCCTCTATAACTTATAATTGTTGGGCAATGTTCGATTGCAAATTATTTGTTTCGTTAATTTAAATGGACCTTTGGCTGTTTACCCCATTTTCTTTCATAATTTAGCTATTTATCTACAAATCAGAGCATACAAAGAAAATAAGTTTAAAAACCAAAACATTGTTTCTAATAAAGAGGGAAACAAATTTTCCGAACTGATACATAAACAACTCTTCGAACCTGAATACTAAGTAACAAGAACTAGCGAATGTTCTCAGAACTAACGTCCGTAGATCCGCAGATATTTATTTTTACTCACTCATAGGTGTATAAAGCTCACCATTCCTCATCCTTTGAATGATGTTATCGCGATTCCCCAAATGTTTCGCTCTTTTTGATCTAAATTCTTTATATTTGGCTTTGCGTTTCGCCTTTTCCCACCACACATCACGATTCTTTTGTGGTGCGATAAGATTTTGTAAAAAATCGAATGCTTAGTCGAACTGGACTGCACCCTGAATAGTTCGGCTTTTACTTTTTTTTCTTTTATATTAATGAGTCACTACACTATTCCAGAGTTAACTTTGTAAAACCCCTCTAAGCCGTTTAGGAAAAAGAAGTATGAATAACATAAAGAGTTATTTTTGATAGTTCAAATAAAATTAAGGAAGGTCGAAATAAACATAGGTATATGTAGTCTATTTGAATATGTATGATTACGAGAAGGATCTTAATTTAATCTCAACTGGCAGTAGGCACAAAAAGCCACCGTCAAACGTTAAAAATGCAAAATATAATTTAGGTTAAGTAAATCTTGGTGTTATTAAGCTGTGCTTATCATCAAATTTATTCACGGTCAAAGTTTTAAAGAAGCCGCTTATTCAGAGATAAAAAATAATAAAGATATTCATGCGATCAGAAAGTGAAGAAACATCGAAAAAGAAAACTTTAATTAAACTTTCCAAAATCATTATCAGATAACATTATTCATTAATTTTAAATGGTCTCAGCCGAGCCGATGCCTGATAATTTTTGCCGAGCACCAAGAAGACAGGAAATGACGTAAAATTTATCTTCGAACCGGAGGAATTACTTTCTACCAACTCTGCGAAGAAATGGAAATCTGTAGGTTTATAACTTCGGGAGAAAATTGTTTTTTTTCCGAATCGGAATAATATTAGCTTTTGGTGATGTGGCAACTTTTCGCTACAAACGTTATTAAATCTTTTTTTTTTTAATGTCACGTCGCAAAATGGCTCATTTGCGATGGAATCCTTCGGTGGGTTTTCATTAATAAGGGCTTACAGAGAGTCAACAAATTTTCCGCGGCGCCGAGTATTTATTGAAGGGACAGTCGGGGTAACCCGAAAGGAATATCACGCATTCAAATATCAAGGAAATTTATCAACCTCCTAGCATCGGGTCCAATACGTTTGGGTCGTTTATGGCATATTACAGTCCAGGACTCGTCAGCTCTCTGCCGGAAAAGTCAATTTGTCACAGATTACGGACGACGACGACTGACCAGAATCTTACTAAAACGTGCATGTTTGTAGACGGTCACTTGATATGAATTATGAATAAAAGGAACCCGAGAATTGAATTCGAAATCTTTTTGTTCGTTAGTTAGGCCAGGATTATGTTTAAAGCTCTCGTTTATTACGCATTTGAATAAGTAAGGCATCCGACATAATTTTGCATAAAATTAGCAATTCCCTTTCATAATTCACACGTGGAAAACATGTTTCATGATTATGCAAACGTCTTTAAAATAGCTTTATGAAGCGAGTCTATCATAAAGTTTTAATCTAAAAATATTTCCTTAAATGCCGTAAAATACACGGGAAAAACACGATTTGTTATTTGGATTGCGTGTCACGAGACCGTTCGACAATCCGATGGAATGTTCTACATGACGTACAATAAATAATGCCGCAGTTGTACATAAAATACTCGACTCATGTGGACGCCACCTAAGCGTCCACTGAGTGGGTAGTGTAACTCCATGGGCGCGTTTCGCGACGATGTTCTATTACAAAAGGGAATTGGATCTTGATTCATTGGTTCGGAAAATCGGCAGCGTACCTTGATAATTTCATTTCTGTACAATTTGACCGCGTCCGTGGTCAGACGATTCTTGGGGGCCTCCGCGGACCCGAACACAATACAGGGACTCCCCTACGGTTCTCACACACAATACTAAGCTTTTATTGCCTCCTTTTACAATCTCCCATTACCTCCAAGGCTTCAGCGCTACTGGGAATCAGTTTTGTTACAGTTTTTTTCCTTTTGAACGATTTTCGTGTCCATCAAGTTTCAACGCTGATCAATGTTATTCTACTCAGTCGTAATCCTCTTTCCCGCTATTAGTTAAGACAATTTTTGAGAAAGGATTTTTAGAAAATCTCTCTCCTAGTATCCTCTTCTAGTTTGAAATATTGACTCGTTGCAATTCCTGAGATAAAATCTAAAACAGAGCTCGCCACAACAAGAGGTACAATACTGGTGACACCGCTATTGATGGCAGCAGTAGCATCAAAAATATCACATTAGAGGCTAGCTTTATCGTTGGTTTGTGCCGCGGCACGGACGCCGGCTACTCCCCTTTCAGCTTTTACACAGATTGTATTGGCGCAAATACGACCTGGCAATACTGTAAATACACTTGCTGGCGGTACAAATTGAAAAATTTGTAAAATTCATGAATATGAATAAGTGTTCGGTACCCGTGAATGGGGCATCAATTATGCAAAATATAGGTACTCGTATTGCATTGATCGGTCGCCGGATAGCGCCGCGGACGGCCCGGCTTCGATTCGCTACGACGAGCTGCTACAATCGATATCTCGTATTCATCAACTGCTGAGTTATATCGATACTCATTTAAATGTCCTCCCTTATCACATATAGGCAATGTTCATCGAACAATGTTCACGTAATAAACGTAACAATGAATGTGACGGTCCGATGTGATCGCTTAAAGTACCCACGCACAACTGTCTGAATTTTCCGTCCAAATTCGACTTTACCACCATATAAATAGGGGTGCAGGCCGTGGCTATAATTTCATATTTTTGGATGGATCAATTTAGACCGTTTTATTGGTACAATCTACACCAAACAGTTCAAATGTGGATGTGTTTCAATTAGAAAATGTTGTTGTGCATATTCGATACATTTCAAATTTCATTCAGATGTATGGTTTATTTGTTGGTTGAGTTAAAAATAGACGTGGTTTGAACAAGAGCGTAGTGAAAGGTAATCCTGATGGTGGCACTAAAGTAGTGACGCGGCGCTCGGAGCCAACCATGTCAACTTCAAATTACAGGGCGCAGGAACCGTGTCCTCCGCTTGTTCCCCACACTTCTTCGATTCAAAGCTTTGCGGGCTACGGGCTGTTTTTCAGCTTAACTTGCACTCTTTATTCCTCCGATAGACCAAATGGGATAACAACATTTGCACACGTTCGCTTGAGTTTGAATCTCTTCATAGACGATCCATATAAACACTTTTATTCAATCAGCTGCTTTTTCCTTTCAAAAAGTCTTGATTCCAAACGTGGTTTTCACTTGAAAAGTCTTCAAACACTCGTAATGATGTAGTTAAGTCGAACTGCATGCCTCTTAAGTTGGAGTTTAGAAAATTTCTGCGGAGTGCGACTATTTTTTATTGCGAAGTGGATATAATCCAGTGCGATTTAGATCGTTAGAGGTTAGTACTAATAGTAAACTTATTTTGAAACGTTGAAACAGAATACAAAATTTTAAAAAAGCACACCTAAATTCCCTTATAAGCAGTACATTTAAAGATAAAACGAGTAAAAAGAATTCATTAAGCTACCTAACGTAGATAACATCAGTCAGTTCATGATAACACCGCGTCAGTATGTGCGAAATTTGTAATCTCACAAAAATGTAATCGGACGCGTGCATTCCGCTAATGAAAGGCTCTCTTGCATTATTTCGCGAGCAAACAAACGTTGAAAATAATTTACGTTAAAAGATCGCCTGCATTTACATAATTATGTAGGCAAACATAAACTTTATACACGATAAAGTCAAATTTATGTACACTTGAAGCGAGCGCGTGGATTTAAAAAAAAACCTAGAATATTATATCATTTATATATTTAGACCTATTTTTATTCGCCATGAGACATACATAATGTATCAATCCCACTAATTTTACTTTCAGATTTCGGTTAGCAAGCGTTCTTATTAATATTAATTGAAGTGGAAAAGACCTAGTGGATAGACGTAATTATATAAATTAATTTAACGGAATAATTTTTTGGACAAACTGTTTCTAGAACACATAAAAGCTAATACGTTTATTTACCAGAGCTCATTTTCTCGCTGGAATTTTAATTCTTTTAGCGCTTTACGTGAATTAAAGTTACGACGAACAATATAATTTTACGACCACTAAAAAGAATTCTCTTGAAAAAGGGAGATTTACATTATAACTAGAAAGAAATTGGCGAATCAAACAAAATATTCGAGTGGCATTAAAGCAATCGATTCGCCGTGGAGCGCCGGCGAAGGGCTTCGTCTGATATCCTTCCACCTAGTCGCACCCGGTCTATCCCGGCACGTTCCGTCAATAATTTTCATGAAACATCACAGATCTCACTCGAAAACAAATCGAGGTGCAGTAAACATCGAATAAAGCGACTTGTCTATAAAATATCATTTCTAGCTCTTTTGTTTTTCCATCGAATCCCGTTCCACAAGTGGGCAATAATTGAAAACGAAACTGTTTTGCGCGGGAGCGGCATCGCGAGACACAGCATACAGGCGCTCAGAATAGATTGAACGTATAAAATTTTCAGTCGAAATTCGCACGAACCGCCGCCGCGGGAGGTGCTCTGTATCTTTTTACTTTGTAACCTTACTTTTTATTCCATTAGCGCGCATGTGAGGCACTGAGGCCCCTCTAGCCAAATATCGTGGAATAATAAAAGCTGTTTAGTAATGATAATGCGGAACGCAGCTCTCGCTACGCTAGCCTAACTGAATTAAACTTGTGCGATATGAATTTCGTGTTTATGCTTATTGCCAAGCCGAGTTTGTTTTTCATCTGAGCAATTATTTTATATTAAAACTAAAACTGCATTAGAAGTACAATAGCACTGTAATATCTTGAATTATAAGTACCTACGGCAGAACAAAGTTTTACAATTGCTGTCTGATTTAAAAAAGTTAGTCGCATTTAAATCTAGAAAATCCAGGAGGGTTTCAAACAGTGATCCTCTTGGAGCTCTCTCTTTGCTTTATATGCGCATTGTACAACGCTATTGCTCTAACACAAAACTTTTTATTTCCGTTTATAGCGAGTCAATCGTCCGCGAACATTTTTCAGGCAAACTTTAACAGTGGAGGCAATCGCTCCTGAAATTCGAAAATGAAATCGTTCCGAGCGTCGCCAAGATTTATCGATAGATGTTCGAATTTACTTTGAAACTTTCGGGGCATAAAGCTTATGACACGTAATCGTATATTCCAGTCGAGATATCTGCGAAAGCAAATCTTCTAGAAAATTAATCTTGTTTCGTATATTGTTTACTCTGTTCGAGAAGTGCGTGCCGTCATCTCGATCCGAGATAAAAATGTACAACTTCAATATTGAGGTAAATGTACGATGTGATATGAGAAATGAGAAATTACAACATTCAAGTGAAATAACACGTTTACCTTCTTGATATTAGAATCTCTAAATTTTTACTTTCTGCAGTTTTACCTACAGCTTGAACTTTAAGATGCGTTTATGCGACGTGTAAGTATCTATAAATCTGTTTCAGTCTAAATAACTAGAATAAATGCTGTGGAAATGTGTTCCTTGCGAAGCATGTGTGGTGTGATTATGAATGATAGGCTGAGGAATGATGTGATAATGCAACGGTGCGGTTTAAAAGAAGTTGTAGTGACAAAAATTTTAAAAGAGTATGCTTAGGTGGTTTGGTCATGTTGAGAGGACGAATGAAAGGCGACTAACAAAAGTTATTTACATGGCAGATGTGAGTGGAAACGCCGGGAACGTCCTAGGAAGACATAGTGACCTTATTGGTGATGTTCTTCAGAAAGGTCAGGTGCGTAGTAGTCGAAACCAACGTGCGTGTATGACCAGATGTATGAACGTGAACAAGGCAAAGGGATTATGTAAGGATCGTAGCAGGTGGCGTTCTGTGGTTTCTGCCTACCCCCATGGGTAGAAGGCGTGAGTGTATGTACGTTTATAAATAATATACGTAGACTTTACTTTAAGTTGGTACCTACCAAGAGCAAAATGACGATTTTTCCACCTAAAAAAAATTGAATCTAGGGATAAGTAGACCTATGCAAGGCCAATGTTGCTGTCGACATGGCTGAATTCTGATCAAAACTCAAATAACTTGGAATCATCGATACGATGCAGTAGGAGTAAATTAAAGTAGAACATAATGTTTGTAGATCAATATAATATTATACAATACCAATTCTAAGATCATAAAATAATAGTAGAAGCCAGCTTCACCTTCGAAGCGCCAATAAACCTGAACACTTTGTACGAAGTCGATATATTTTTCATTAATTCATCTCATTCACACTACGTCTAGACTTCCAATGGTGAGATTGCTTATCTCCTAGTATAAATAATACATGAGTTAGAAAATATGAGACCCAAAGTCGTGGACTTTCATTTTGTGCGGACCGGTAGAAATTAAAAGATTTTATTGGCATTCTTCCCATGTCTTTATCAACTGAAATAATAGGAGCCTTTTGCAAACATTGAACGTAATGCAATCAAGGATGGGCAAAATCAGTTTTTTTTTTTGCATAATCTAAGATGTTTCCCGACTGCAATGACAATTTTATTCATCTGTTTAGTCAGGGAGTAAATGAGTGACCTTTCGCTTTTTATATAAAGATACAACGCACTACACATTAACACAACAACAACACAACACAACTACACAATACAACACAACACATAATACAACTTGTTTTTTACTATTTAGTTAGTTTTTTTGGCGGTGCAGCCGTGTTTTTTTATTTTTTTTAATTATTTATTTTTATTTTATACATTTTAGTGACAAGTTTTTTTTTGTTTTGTAATGTGCTCATCAAGGCCTTCAATTTGATACCCAATATGGATAATAATTGAAGATAATTTTTTCACATTTGAAAACGAAGCCATACTGCCGCCATATTGAATTTAAAAAAAATATAGCCAGTGTCAATCACATACCTACATCCAAATCTGTTCAGGCGTTTAAAAGTTATGGTGAAATAAAGAAACTCAGAAACATACATGAACCCTGAAAACATTACACTCCTTTTTTGGGGCAGTCGTGTAAAAAGAAACCATGTTCAAAACAGTGATTTTTAATTAATTCTTTGGTTTTGGTAGTTTTGATTTAAATCGTTGATTTTACTAACGAAAATCATTTGATTTAAGTCGGCCAACCCAGAATCCAATCAATAACGTTGTAATTATATAAAGCAACTAATCCCGTTGAGTTTATTTTGGCTGATCTAGCTTTAAATAGAATTACAGAAACTTTATGTTTATGATGTATTTGTGTTGAATTGAGCCAATCAAAATCAGTGTTTATGTAGAGTGTACTTACATCATATTAATATGGAGTTATTACATACTGGAATTTAATGCATGCTCTCACGGTTTATGGGTGTACCTGATAGGGTTAACAAATCCCGAGGTATAAAAACCGGCCAAGTGCGTGTCGGACTTCGCACATTAGGGTTCCGAACCAAATGAAGAATACAAATCAAATCATTTATTTGTTGCCAACATGGGTAAAGGTATAGATGTTATACATGTTTTATAATGTTCTCCATGCTCTGCCGTTACATGGACATGCAAAATTTACACATAAATTATAATCTACTATCAAAATACCATTCTGAATAACAATAAATATTACAAAATTATTAATTTAGTTTTCAATGTCAAGGAGTATCTAGTGGTCAATAATTAAATAAATGTCAGAGTAAATAATGAATAAATAAATAAATAAGCCGTCTTAATGGCAGAATAATTCATAAGCAATCTGTTTTATCAATATGTTGGTATTTGTTAGTAAAATATACGTAATAATAAATATTATCACCAAATTTAAAGTTCATATGTCAGTGCGAAGTTAAAAAACTCTTCGGAAAAAAATTTGTAAAAAAAGCTGACTTTGGTGGCTTCTAATTCCTTTGTCTTCCAATATTTCTAAAACAAAAAATACACTATTTATCTACCTACTCAACGAGTTCTAAACAACGATACCCCACTCTATGAGACAGGTAATTTTTTTTTACGCGCTCCCCTTTAGCTGTATGGGAGCCCCTTAAAAACATTTAAAAGTATTTTTTGATAATTTGTATGGCTTTGGGTCAACAAGAAGCTTATACTGTGAAAATTTGAAGACTGTAGCTCCAACCGTTTGGCTGTAAAACCTCTGTAGCAGACGACGGACAGACGGACACGTGAGTGACAGCAATAGGGCTCCGTTTGGACCCTTCGTGTAAGGGACCCTAAAAATGAAATGATAACATACAATCATGCAAACTATGCAAAATTAAATAGAATTTGTCCTTTTACTTAAACCAAAATACTTTACAAAATTAAATGAAAAAACAACTGATATTTTTTGAAGAATTAAAACCGACTTATCTTCGGACAAATAAACTTCATAATCTCAAAAAGAAACATTATGTCTCCATTCAAAGAGAAATCCAAACCCAATCATTTATAGATAGCCTATTCTTTACTACAAAAGATATAATAACATTTCGTCTTATCCTCGAAAAGATAAACAACTGAAAATTCTGGACTCGTTTCATGAGATAGTCTTTAATCCTATTAACTGAAGCTAATGTTAATATTTGAATTGCTTTTAAGAGACTGTGTTGTGCCATCTAGCTTTACTTTTGCTGTAAATTCATCACATTTCAGCTGCCTAAAAATAGAATAGATTTAGTAAGATTGAATATTCATTACACCTTGTGTACTCTCATTCGCTCATTTTCGAATTTATGAATAAAAACATTATATAAGTAGCTAGTTCTTGGAAAGTTGACTAAAACAGGAAGTTGATTAACGGGATTTTATTGCCAAATAAACAACAAAATAGAAGCGAAAATAAACACACAAAATGTGAACTTCTGACAGCAGAATAATTGTGAAAATTATCTAAGCGAACAAACTGAATTAACATCCATTTTATTAGCTTTGCAACCAATAAACTGACTTATTACAGTTATTAACCGTGATACAATATAAGTGAGTCGCCATATGAAGCAATATTGACGCGCGAATCAATCACTACTGATACGTAATGATGCCTATTTGTTCATGTCCGACATTGCAATGCTTAATCCTTGGCACACTGCTAACGGCATGTTCGCATAAAAATATCAATCGCTATAGAAATCCTCCTCTACACAATACCAACATGCAACTATAGACGCTACCCCCCAGCAATAGAAATCACTGTCCCATAAAAGCAACGGAATTGACAGATTGTATAACTAATTGCGTTGGCGACTGTATCCGATTGGGACGTTCTTTTTTTAAGTTTTAGAGAGGAATATCAAATTTCGTTAATATAATGCTGAGAAATTGAAAATGTATGTTTATTCTTTAAGAAAGCATTTATTTAAATGTCTAGGTAGTTTATTCAACAAATTATTAGATACTTTTAATGGAGTAGTTATTTATAAAAGACTCTAAAACTAAACGAAGTAGAGGTGCGAGTGCCTATTTCAAAGCGTAATAGCAATTTCAACGTCTTAAAATTACGTTACTACGTTTGATTTAATTTTATGATTTCATATTCTAAATGTTAACTTCTTCGACATACCTTTTAGGATAATAAAACAGAGTACTCATTGTATTATCTTAAATGTTCTATTTAAATCTACAGAGGTTTCATTAATAATGAAGTATTTAATAAAAGAAAATTCGTCGTCCTATTAGAAATGAATGGTTAACAAAACAGTGCCTTCATATCTTAATTCTTGGAACCAGACAAAATGATAGAATATTTTGCACTAGCTTTTGGCCGCGGCTTCGCCCGCGTGGATTGTCGGAAAATATCCCACGGGAACGTACTACCGGGATTAAAAGTACCATGTATGTTAATCCAGGTAAACAATGTCTTCTCGCACTGCTTATATAGTATCCGAGGAGCGGCGCGCGGATTCATATATGATTGCTGAACGATAAAAAACGTGTGCGGTCGGGGGACGTCAGGGACTAAGTTTCTTCACACATATGATTTAAAACAAAAATAAAATTTTCGCTGCCGCCGTCTTGGATTTTCATTTTGACCTCACTATCGGCTTTAGCACCATTGAAAACTATAAAAACGACACCCATGACGAATCATTTGAAAATTTTCGCAGCCGCCATCTTGGATTTTCATTTTTTACCTCACTATCGGCTTTAGCACCCTCGAAAACTATAAAAACGACACCCATGACGAATCAATTGAAAATATTCGCAGCCGCCATCATGATCAAGCAAGTATGAACGCTTTTTCGTTTGTAACGATTTTTGCCAGATTACTCCAGCCGCAAGCCGCGTAAAAGAATTTCGTCCAAAAAATCCTAAAACCTAACAATAGTAACGCAATATATATATAACGGAACGGAAACTTACCTACTTGCATGCCTTTGAAGGCAATTTTGAAGCGAAAATATAAATCCTCTTTAATCCCTATCCCGTTGGAATTTCGAAAAAAATAGTTACTTCAATAATTACAGGTACGGAACTTAGTAAAGTTATTGTTCTCTGTATTACCTACTAAAGTGTCTTTGGCGATGGCGAAAGTTGGACTGACCGACGAGTCGGGTATGAGTTAGTAAGGATTTTTAACCCCCTAGGGGATGATTCTCCAAAAATGCCAAAACACGTCATTCGTAATTTCTAAATAAATAGCTTAAAACCAAACCAACCAACCAACCAACTTCTTCCTTTCAAACTTTCATCCCCTATTTTCCCCCCTTATGGGATGATTTTCAAAAATCCTACAACACGTGGTTTTTAATTTTTAACCAGAATTCTAAATAGGTACCAATTTTCATGGTTTAAACTACAAGAATTACGATTATCCATACAACCTTTCATCCCATATTTTACTTCCTTACGGGTTGAATATCAAAAAATTCTTCTTTATTCCTTGTCTACATTATAAAGGGAACCTCTGTGCAAAATTTCAGCTTTCTAGGTTCAAGGGTTTGGGCTGGGCGTTGATGAGTCAGTCAGTCGGCCAGGACTTTTCTTTTTATTCATATAGATTTCGTTTGGCAAAATATAAACAAAATTCATATTTCAATTTCTACTAGTGTTTTGTAGAAGTGTTATGTTTACACGTGGGTTAATAATTTTAATTAAAATATGTCTGTGAAAAGGCCAATTTATTTTGCTCCGAGTTTTGCCAATATAAGTTAACAGGAAACTGGCGAGAATGCTACACGAGGCATGTAAGAGTGAGTTCACACCGTATTCAAAGAATCATCTCATAAATCAAAGAAATAATAAAATCCTAACCCTACGCTGCTACGGTAGCAACATCTGACCGGTACTAAGGGAAGTCGTTAAGCAAAATCGTTATACCCACTTACGTTACTGGGATCCTGGTAAATTTAACCAAATAGGCAATAGGAGTGAGTGGTGGGGTGCAGCGAGCGAATGCAACAGTACCCGAGCGGTCTTGTTAGTCCGACCCGATCTGGTTTGGTCCGACGCGAATGTTAGCCGGCGCGCACACTTGCATTCTTCGTGTTACATTTTAATTTTCTGTTGTGTGTTGCTGGGATTTGCTGACTGTGTAAGTTTTAAGTTTTTTAAAAATATTTTGCACGTCTTGCTGAAATACAGCCTCGTCTGCGCAGACAGGTCTAATGTCCGCGGATGTGCCTAGCAAGGTTACAATAAATATGTGATAAAAAAACGACTTTTTTATGTCAAATGACTGAAAACCTTTTGCAATAGAAGGTATTGTATAAGTACGTACTTATAGGACCTGAAATTTTGATTTTGATATAGATTTTGAAAAACACCACGAATTTTAGTAACAATATACGAGACCCTGAATGACCAAGAATTTCAATAGACAAATCTACACAAATAAATCTCAGAAAAATATCTCAAGAAAATCAGCACCGCCCAGTATACGCTGCACTCAATTCGATCGAGCGCAGTGACGCACAAGAACAGAATTGTTAGCTCCCCGTCGGCCGCGATCGGTCCACCGAATGTACCACTCCCGAAGATTGCGCGAATTGTGCCCCCATCGACACTGTGTTACCTGATCCTCCACTTTGTACTTATCGGTAGGTTAGAGTAGTCTGAGCGAGCTAATTGAGTGTTTAGAACGAGAACTCTATTGTTTAAAACACTATTTGATTAATCGAATCTGCAATTCTTGCAACTAGTTTCTGAAGGCTTGATCAAGTCTCTTATTAGTTAATCCGTTGTTATTCGATTGCCAAAACACCTGTCAAGGTTGTCCCTACGTAGAAGGCATTGGAGGCTATACCCAAATCGAGATAATGGGTTAGTTCAAGCAGGGAAAGCCCATTTGTAATTGATGAAAACCATAACCTTCTAAGACTTTAAAAACATTGTCATAATAATTACTTCACCTTAGAACGTAATCCTTAAGCTAAAACAAACCAATCACTTTGCAAAATTAACTCAATCCCTAACCCCCGTTTACCTACACGTGGTAGCGTGGAAGCCGTGCGATATGTCTACCTCCGTCATATCATAGCTAGTTGATAGCTTCATACGATGGCCGATTAATAAAGCCGACGTACCACAGAACGTTGCCGTAATAGTTTTACGACTAACCCTCCCCCCGACCTGTCCTAACCCCTACGGGCAGACTCGACTACTTGATTATGCATCCGCGGTACTTCAGACCGATTATTGAACTACTAATGCACGTTACTACGAACATTTTAGTAACTGTTGTTTTTGTGAGGAAGTTGAAACCGGCCGTCAGTGGTTGGAATGAGGGTATTTTTCACTTTACGTAAGTCATCATTGCCTTTATTTAGCTTGGCTGCTTCCATTAAAACGTGGGCGAATTCCCTTGACCTTTGACCTACCATTTGCAATCTGATTCTAAGAAAACAGACATGAAATATTCCAATTAGTTTGTACGCCACATATGTAAGTTGACAACTCAATCGCAACTCACTAGCGACATTTTCTGAGTAAACGATAGGGAGGGCGTGTCAGACTTTTACTGACTAAAACCCACCTGTGTTCCTTCTGTTGCCTGTGCCGGGGCCACGGTAACTCTTTCGAACATCCCGCAAACGTAATTAGCCTGCTATGCCTGCGGAGTAATTTTTAGGTTATTTCATACACCTCGTCTACAACCAGTAATACAGAGCCACTCGAATTTATAATGCAGTGACGACTTACAGCTTAATTGCATCTTAATAGATTGCCTCTCATTATATTAATTAGTAGTATGAATTTACAACCGACTAAGTACTACATAACTATAATGAGCCTGTCGATAACTCGATGGTGCAATAGGGCTGCGCAATCGGTCAGAATAATGCGCCGATGATGCTCCAATATTGTTATTAGATACGCTATCCTAGCATAGAGATTTGATGCTATCCAACCTATTGCTAATACGATATTGAATTGAACGGAAAAATTGGATTTTGGGCGATGAGGATGCAAATTTTTTTTTTTCTGAATAAACCGACGAAGGATCGATTTAGGATTACTTTTGATTGGGTTTGTGTATATATAGGTACTTTTTTTTTTGTTAGCCTTTATTGTCCCACTGCTGGGCAAAGGCCCCCCTACTATATTTCCATCTCTCTCTGTCCACAGCTGCCAAGGACCAATTTTTATTTTAATTAGAGATAATTTACCTAGTCGTGAACAAACTAGTAAGTACCTCCAGCTTTCTAAAATTAATAACGCCAAGAAAATTGTCAAACTACCTAGCTATCAAAGCGAGAAAACAAATAAACACAGTTGAAAATCCTTTCAACTATTGCTTAATGATTCGTTAAAATATGAAAAAGTGTTTGAACCATTTGCGAGGCAGCTACTAATACGACATCGTCTTAAGTAGAGGGGAGAGGAAAGGGGGGAGGACTCGCAATCCCTCTCATTTAACACCGCTCTATTCCTCTGTAGGTGTTTGCCGAAGCGATTTCAAGCAAGGATCCTCCTTTTATGGCAGTACTTACAGTCTCATAGTGATTCGCGGTTTTATTTCGGACGGCTCATGTAAAGGCGCGTACATTTTTCATGTTACGAATGAAACGAACAGTAATCTTTGCATTTATGCCGTGATCCTTTATTGATTTTAGATTTTTAGTGGAAAGCGAACCGAATGAACCCGGCGTGAATGGAGACGCGCCCGGTAAAGCCGATGTAAGCCGAGAGATGATATAAACTGCTATTCACTGGGGAACATATCAGAGAACCCTGAAGTTATGTCTATGGATGTATGCGCGATTTGTGTTCTGCAATTAACAAGGGCGTTTGAATGTGAGTCGTCAATCGTATTAAAATTAGGTTTCCTTTCGTATTTTGCGAATCGATTACCTTTAAGTTACGTAATTTTTTTGTTTTCTGGTAATTGCTTCAAAGTATTTATCACTTAATACCCCACAGTGGCCACGTGCAATGACAATATATTTATACCTAGTAATGTCAGAAACGTGATACACATTTAACTAATAAATAACAGTACGTATGATTCATTTAAACAGGCTAAAGCCAATTAACGTTTTCTTAGCGTTGACAATAAAAAAACATTCCCCAAAAAGGCCTTTCATCGAAGAGAAAATACTTGTGGTTCCGTAGGATAATAATGAAATTTGTTTTATTAGTAAAATGTCTCTCTTTCGTTTGAATATGTGAGGCATGTGAGCAAAGTCGCGGTTAAAAGCTAGTTAATTACTAAATCAAATCTAATGGAACCCTTAACACGAAGTAGAAGCTTTAAGGAGCTGTGGCTCGTAAAATTATGATAAAAGGTTTCGTTTTTACGACTTGAATAAAACCATGATTTGTGGTTAAATAATTAACTTTCCAGGTGTTATCAACACGATACTTTCGAACTTGTTTTGATTTTGTCTATGAAAAATTGGACGATTTTGTTTTTTTTTTATAATAAGTCTTCTTTTTAATTAGCTTTAGTGATTGTATGTCTTACTTCATGTTCAGTCATACCTCGAAAATTACAAGATTTATTAGTTAAAAACGCGGCTTTTCCATCCGGAAAGAAATACAAAAAAAATTTGCTAAATATCCTCTGATAGCCATCCTTTTAAACCTCTTAGAATGTCACATTTCATCTCAAAACCTTCATCCACTTAAGAGAAATCCGATATAAATCCGTTTTTCCTCCTCACAGAGAGAACTCTAATACCGTAATTAATTTTCTTTTTTACAATCATAACTAAACCAATTTGTTTCACACCTCGGTATAAATTCCGACATTTATAACGATAGGTACTTACACAAAGTTAACACATTTTTTTTTCTTCACGAAACCCCTCATTTCCCTAAGCCTTAAAGAAAAACAATGAAAGGAGACCTACCATTAAAATAAATAAAAGGAAATAAAGCACCGACCGCAAATTATTTCACTTACCTACTTCTTTTTATAAAAATGCGAACGACGCATTAAATTTTGGGGAGAAAGGAAACTCCCTTGTAAGCAATATCGAGCAGGCAAATTTTTCAGATATTGCCTTCAGGTAGAACACATTTATTATGTACCCGTATATATTACTCTTGATTCATTGACTTTCGATATTGATTTACTTTGCTTGCATAAGCTGTAGTCCAAGACTGCGGTAGGTAAGCTATACGGCCTTTGATATGAAGAATTAAGGGCGAAGTTGCAATGTGCAGACACTGGGAGGGCCACAACCTTGACAAGGTACAGACGAGCTTTGATAAATAGATTGAAACCGAACGAAAACACTGATAGACGACCGACCTTTTGAATGATAACCTTTTTCTATAACTTTGCCCAACAAACTTCAGATTTACGGCCCTTGTATCTCTTTATCATTAAGTTGTCCAACTTTATTGCTAACTGTAAATATCTGTGTCTAACTATGCAAGGCACGGCCTCCTAATATCGTTGTTTACGGCACCAACTTTCAAACTGTTATCACTTTCAGGACACCAGGACGGTACATCTCGACCGTTGCCGATGTCCATTTGATTTACAGTTACGATAGGACGTCGACCTAAAAAGTTTTGTGCGTCCCTACGCGAAACGCAATCGCGTAAGATTTAAAACCAGAAAAATACCGCAAGGTTTTATGATTCAGTCTCATACTTTCAAAGGTGTTGTTACTTTTGTATCGATAATTCATTCAAGTTTTAATGTTTTAGTTACGTTTAAATGTTACCAAACCAGCATAGTTTAATTAATAGGGCGTTGGGCCAAGTAATACCTGCTAACAATAAACATAAACAAAAGACGTTTACGTTACATTTGGCTGAGAGGCGGAGCACGTAATGGCGGGCAGGCTGCATTCAGATTCCCAACTGAGGCGCTCCAATATCGGCTCTTGGTATATTATTTCAGGGCGGAGGGACGCGGGGTACTATTGAGTTGTGAAACCGACGATTTACCTAACAGGAGACGCTGCTAACGGAGCAACTTTAGCTCGACACTTTGACAACTTATTTCTTGTCTCCAGAGTTGCTAAGCCACTCAGTTTGTGTACGTCGCGGCTTGATTGTTGTTCGCCGAGATAGTGATTGTAAAAGCTTGTGTTCAGACTTTCAAGGACGTTAACTATTTCGCTTCAGAACCAATAACGTACTACGCTTTTGTTTACAAACTCCGCATCAATATTACACGTAATGAACGCTTAAAAACTTTAAGGTAAACAAGGGTCGGAGGAATACGCAGAGAGATATTCGAGCTATGCCCAAAGCAGTACGGCTATTAACGGAACTTAGTTCAGCAACCTGTAAAGTGTTTACCGAAATCCTCATTCAACTCGTCCAAATGCTTAATTCAGTTGGAATAATTCGAGTTCTATTGTTAAGTTCCAAAATTTGAAGTCCAACATTTAACTGCTTACAATTCAAAGGTAACCGCAAATTTCGAAACGAGTGTGCCTCTATAGAATTAAACTTATTTGCAAACCGATAACTTTTAGTACGAGTCGAGTTGGTCAGTTCATGCCGTCGTGGGCGGCCAACCACCGCTCCCCAACTATGCAACAAAGCATTCCTATGCCTCTGATATTGTAACAATATTTCAAAATTTGCCAATTAGCTTCATGTTCTGTTAATATTAAGGCCAAGTATCGTTACCGACAACCTGTATTATGCTACTAGATAACTATATGCTCAGCCTCGAAGGTATGCTGAAACTTTTCCTGAATATATTTACGGTTTTCATAGCAATCCGTCAATTTATCTCGGCTTCAGAGTACGCGAAGTACATGTAAACAAGATGAAGTTAGTATTCCTGGGAAATGCCGATAACGAAAGTTAGTAAAGTGAATGTATCATAACATACCTCGACCGCCTAGTTGTGGGATCTTTCATAACCATAACTTCTGTGATTTCGCCGAATTTGCTAAAGTAGTCTCGGAGACTTTCTGAAAAGGAAAAAAAAACTGTGTTTAAACATGGTGAATATTTGATGAATTCTTAAACATGTGGGGTATTAAAAGATTTGTTTAGGATATATTTACATTTCTAGCTAAAGGGGCGTCTAAAGAGGTAAAAGACTTGTTTTTCAATGCGATTTTCTAAAACGTACATTGAATGCCGTAGCGTTAAGTGCACTTAAAGAAAGGTTTGCGAATGAAATCCTTACAATAACAAAAGAAGTCCACCTTCTAAAACACAGCTCTCCAAACAAAAACACAGGTAGGTATTATTACCAAATTCAGTTTTATTTTTGGACCGGAGACCTTCTCGGGTATTTTTCCGAGGTACGTATTGGTACAACGACAAAGAGCTTTCATGGCACATTCACTCAACACTTCTACACAATAGAGGGGTCTCGTTTTGTAACGTTGAAGCCTTTTCGATTCGCAGTCCATAAAAGTAAAACGATAAGAGTCATTCCCTTCAAATGACTGAAGGAATCGTCAGGCAAATGTTTGAGAGCGCCGCACGCTCAAACCGCCACAAAAATATTCGTGGTGTTTGTCATGTCACAAGAGATTCGGTTCTACAAGACGCTGGAGTGTTTAGTATCATGTTTCTCTATTTATATTAGCTTGTTAAAACGTCTCGAATGCCGTAAATACATGCAAGGAGCATCCGCGTGGAGATTTGTTTGCGACTGGCTGTATGGCTCACTAATGGATAGGGCGGGTAGGCTCTCCCTCTAAAATGAATATGCTGATTTCCCACGTCCTTGTTTTTAGGTATATTTACATAATTTCCGGTCAGCAACCGACACGTTACACTGTTTAATCACTTTTAGAGTTCGTAGATGCACCCTACCTAATATCTACAAAATAACTATGGGGCTAAAATAATGTACTTATAGGATATTGAAACTCATTTTATCGTGTACCCATCTACCAATATTTACTCGATCTAGACTGTGTTCATAACCAAGCCGAGGGCAGTAAACAAGCGTCAATAATCTAGGTATCCTGCGTAGTACTGTGTACTACCTATAATAACGATCGCAATCAGTTGAAAACAAAACCTCGATACTAACTTGCTGTAAACCTGTGAAGTTCCCGATTAATACTAATTAAGAACAAACAGGCCAATCACGAGAGGCTTATTGCGGGATACATTCCAATTTAAACTTGCCTTCAATTCGATAACAGGGGAGCTTCTAAAACCAAATGTTGGTCTATGTTTTTAAAGTCGATTTTGGACTTGTTTCGCGCAGAACTTTTCTAATCTGACCGCTACCCCGGCCTTCGGTTCTGCACTTCCAAACAGTAATGAAAAGTAACGATTGCATGCTGACTACCATTAATCACCAGCAACATTGTGTGAGGGTACGTTTTTAGATCCGTGAAGAATGACCTCGTTGTTTAATGGGAACACTTTTTTGGCTACAGCGATCTAAAACTCCAATTAGGGCGTTAACTCCTCACGTAGTAGGCTTAAATTGCCACTTTATTTTTGTGTTGGCCCTGCGGTCACTTTGCAATGATGAGAAAAAAGACTAGACTTACTTGGGCTTCCACACAATACTGCGAATTCGCATCACATCGCAGTTTTGTGTGGGAGCCTTTAGGTTGTCTGTAGCATTTGTTATATTATCATTTCGAAATTATTTTTAAGTGATAATCACTTGACAGAGTATTACACGATACAACACACTTATTGTTCAATAGGCATGTTTACTGATTATTGATATTTGCTCTTTTTCTTCTGCACATGTTTTAACCGACTTCCAAAAAAGAAGGAGGTTATCAATTCGACACGTATGATCTTCTAGCTGTGCCCCGCGACCTCGTCCACGTGAAACTCGAAAGATACACATCATCATCATCATCTGCCTAGCCTTTTCCCAACTATATTGGGGTCGGCTTCCAGTCTAACCGGATGCAGAAACTCGAAAGATACACAATATACTAAAATAACGTCCACATTTTAATAAAACTCCCTCGTCCCCCGACCCGTCCCGTTGCATCGCCCGCCCGCGCTTTTACCTCGTTTTCGCTTAGTGTTCTCTCTGACTTTTTTCTTTTTGCTCGGCTCCTAAGGGTCTTAGCGTGATGTTAAATAGCTTATAACTGTCCTCGAGAATTGGGCGAAATTCAAAAAGAATTTTGCAAACCCGACTTTTTGTTCACAATTTCATGGGTTTTAATTTTTTTGCGCGGAAATCCTAATCATTTTTCTAAAATAAAAGTAGCTTAAGTTAGTCTTCGTAACATCAGCTATCTGCCAGTGAAAGTCCCGTCGAAATCGGTCCAGCCGTTTCGGAGATTAAAATTTTATAGGTGTATGTATGTGTGCATGTGCAGGGGGGCTTGTGGCTAAGAAATAACAGCCGCACGGGTCAATCGATCAGGTTAAGCTACGCTTGCCGCGGTTGGTCCGTGGATTGGTGACCATCTTTACATATCAAGACCCCTCCGTGCCTTGGAAAGCACGTTAAGCCGTTGGTCCCTGCTGTCATTCGTGTATCATTGACAGTCATTACGGGTCGTCAGAAGCCCGAAAGTCTGACAACCAGTCTTACCAAGGGATATCGTATTACCCAGTAACTGGGTTGTGGAGGTCAGATAGGCAGTCGCTCCATGTAAAATACTGATATTCTGCTACTGCTAGCTGCATCCGGTTCGACTGGAAGCCGACCCCAATATAGTTGGGAAAAGGCTAGGCATATGATGATGTATGTGTGCATGTATGTTTGTTTGTTTAGTTGTATGTTTATATGTATGTTTGTCCACGCATTTCTCTAAACTATTAATCGGAATGTGACCATTTTTAGGATTCCGTACCTTAAAAGGGACAACGGAACCCTTATAGGATCACTTCGTTGTCCGTCTGTCTGTCTGTCCATGTCAGTCTACCAGTCTATCGAGACCCTTTTTCTCAGGAACGAGTGGTGGCATCAAGTTGAAATTAATAGCAAATACGTAGGTCTACGGTCCCTTGGAGTTCTAATAGAATCATGAGTTATGGCAAGAAGCAAGGTCTCACAGCACAAGTAAAGGAAAAAGCAGGAAAATTAATAATTTTTTATTTTATCATATAAAAATCATTTTTTTGCGATCACAAAGTTACATTTGCAGTGAGAGAATTGACCGTGACGTATATCGATGTATGGGAGAACATGTTCTTCAACTACGGTGTTTAGTTTGTTTTTGGGATAAATCCATCCCACCTGCGGAACCCTTCATTGTACCAAGTGCGACACGCACTTGGCCGGTTTTTTTTTTTGGCTTACATTTACTTCAACTTAGGGAACAGTGCAAGTTTAATCAAAATCGGTTCAGTAACATACAAACAAATATTCCAGTTTTTATTTAAAACTAAAAATTACGAAATAAAAAAGTAGATAGGTACTTAATAAAAAAAAATCTACTTCAAAAAGAAATTAACTCATAATTACGAAATAACTTTAATTTCGGAAGTCGGCGGCAAAAAAACTAAAATACAGATCCCAAGACACCGACTTCTGAAATTAAAGTTATTACATGATTTTGAGTTCATTTTTTTTTAAGTCAATTTAATTTTTAAATAACTTTTTTAACACTACCTATTTCTGTTAGTAGGTAGTTTACAAAACATTTCACATCCAGCTACCCACGCATTCAACATGAAAAGCCGACACGAAAAATAAATTAATTAACGCACAATGATGGGTACACAACCCGCTAAACTATTCGCAACCCTTGTTATCTTCCCTCCGGATTTATATTTTATTTAGATGACGCCTACCAGGCAATACTGCGGAGGACAGCGCGACTGGATTCGGCACAGTTGTTCAACCACCATAAAATTAGCATTTGCTGGCGAGTAGCATTTTCATCTAAACACAGGCTGGGCCACCTGAATTATTCGACCGTTCTTCTTCAAGGGTTTGATGTGTTATTTTTTGCGGGCAGGTTGGCATTATAGAGCTACGCATTATTTTTAGTCGATTTTTTAGCATTAGTTTTTTTTTTCCAATAGATTTTTTTTTAAATACTCACTCAAAAGTTGTGTAATTGGTAACGTTAGTTTTGAGGGTTCCGTACCTCAAAAGGAAAAACGGAACCCTTACAGGATCACTTCGTTGTCCGTCTGTCTGTCAGTCTGTCAAGACCCTTTTTCTCAGGCTTATAAGTCAACGCAATAAAAAGATACGGCCATAATATAAGCGACTTATTTTGATACTCGCAAATAAATCAAAACTTATAACGGGACTTTCCGTTGACTTAGAATCATGAAATTTGACAAGAAGCAAGGTCTTGCAGCACAAGTAAAGGAAAAGTCCGAAAATGTTTCATTCGTAATTTTATCACATATTTTTTTTCAATTACAAACTTAGATTTGCAGTTGGTGAATTGACTGTAACGTTTGTCAATGTATAAGAGAAAGTTTTTCAACTACAAAGTTAACTTAGTTTTTGGATAAATTCATCCCACCAACGGAACCCTTCATTGTGCGTGGTCCGACGCGCACTTGGCCGGTTTTTTCAAATTCATTTCTGTTCCTAACTAGCTGCTATTTTCAGTAGTGAAGTAACAAATATGTAAATATTTAGACACGATCCGAATGCGTGGGGAAGTGAAACAAAACACAACTCTACCTTTAACATCCCTACCACTATATTTAATTTATAATGCCGCCATTACCAGAGAAAATGGCCGCGCAAAATATTTTATTTCCTTCTTATAAAACATTTACAGTTTAATGACGTATTACGTCTAGCTTGCAATAAAATTATTAATATTGTCAGTGGGGGGAACTGGAGGGAGGCAACGCAGCACTTGCTCAACCACCATTAAATTGGAAGCTGCCACACTTCCTGAACTACCACCTTGCTACTGGATTACACCGTCATTATATTAACAGTTTAATTTTGATGAGTACAACGGAACTCTGTCGTTTATATGTTTATAATTAGTGATCAACTTTAGACTAAGTCTAAAGTGGTTTTATACTGAGGAACTTCAGAGATATTATTATAAGGGTTATGTCGAAGTTTTGACTGAAACATTTTAGGTGTAACTAGTTGGCTTTTGAGCTCTTGAAATAGCATTTTGTGTATTTTTTATGATAAATGAAATAGACTGGTATGTAAATAGAACAATATGAATTTAATGGTTGTGAAGAGTCATGTATATATTAAATATACCTAACTTATTTGCTGCATGTTAATCATTGTTGCTGTAAATAAACGTTTAAGGGGAATAGAAAACAAAAGAGCCTGTGTACTCGTTATTATAAGCTTAATGGACAATAAATCTTAAGAAAAACGATGACAGACAGCCCAGTTATCAAAATAAAATAATGTCAAATATCCATCCTGTTCCTTTCTGTAATTGTTCATCCAACAATAATTACGCGAATTCTAAAACAACTTGGAATTCAAATGCTCCCTAATTGGCAGTTTTAATCTACTAACTTTTGTACAGAATTCAGCGAAAGTAGGGAACAAGTTGTCGTGGTTCGTGGCGAAACGAATCAAAACCTTCTAACTGAAATTTATAAATTTATTTTGGCAAATTATAATGACTGAAGAGGATAATTTGCTTGATTTAAATTCGGATCGCTTTTATGGTGTTTCAGAATAGGCTATATTTCTCATTAAAGTTGAACGGAAACTTCAGGCTCGGGTATTGTTGACATTGAAATTACTAGTTTTTGAAATGAAAGCATTAATTTATTCGGTGGGATTATTAGAGAATCTATTGTCTATTTAACAACGTAAAGTATAAAATTAAATTAAGTTATAACTAGGGCTTGTAATACCGGTATTTTTGAGAACCGGTCCGATTGGGCTTGGTATGATACCGGTACCAGACGCAGTACCTGTACTATTGGTATTTCTAATCAGTGCCGGTACTGTGCCGGTACCAAACAAATATTTCGTAAGTTAGAGTGAGAAGACATATAGAAGTAAAGAGGATAACTTCAAGGTTGCCAACCGTAAGAGGTTCCACGTACAAATATGAGATTTGTGGTAGGTACACGCCTGGTACCTGAATTCAGTACCGGTTCTTGTTATGTGGATTACCGGTACCCGTCTGGAACCGGTACCCATCCGGAAATGGTACCCAGGTACCGAAATGGCAAGAACCGCTAAGTACCGATACAAAACCTGTATTTTTGGTACTGATTCCAAGCCCTGGTTTTATAACCAGGGCTAGATAAATAGAATACAAAACGATGTTATCATCGTTTTAACTTATGTAACATAACATCACGCCTTGTTTCCCCGAAGGGTTAGGCAGAGGAGTACCTATTATAGTACACCCACATTTCGCCAGTTATGTTTAAGTCCCATGTAACAGGGGGCGAGCCTATTGCCATCTACCGGGCACAAATCCAGACTCCGGGCTGCTACTGAGAAATTCCAGATAGAAAAAACCCAATAACACTTTGCCCGACCTGGGAATCGAACCCAGGACCTCAAGCTCAGCAGTAGCGCTTGCGACCACTAGACCAACGAGGCTGTAAAAGTTATCGTCGTTTTGTATTATATTTTAAGATTTAATTGAAATGAAGATTGAAAATCTGAAATCATTTTAAATTTTCTAACAAAAGACAAAGTCATGAAGCAGGACGACGATACAAAAGTAACACGACAGCCTTAAATGTGGGTAAAAATAGATTTAGATGTTATTTCCCGCATAGTTTACTTTGCTACCTTTTACGGAAGTTTGCCAAATTATTCGTCCTATATGCACGAGGGCCTACGCCACTTGTGCAACCACCATAAAATTGGAAACTAGCCGGCGAGTCCACCCGAAATGAACGGACACATTACGTAAAAACAATATTAAATCCAAAGTAAACAACGATTCAGGTGAGCTTTGTATTTATAATTATGTATAACTGTAGAGGGGAAACATAGAATTTAATCATTGTGATTAGGTTTTCCGAGCTGTTAAATATTGGATATTAAAGGACTAGGTAGTATGTTCGTTACCAAATATCCTAGCTAACAGATATCATAAAAAATGCCGGAAAAAACAAATATATCAAAGTATTTACTGAGATATCATGACTAGCCATTAGAAGGGTAGGTAAAGTACTCATATAGTGCCTGTCTGCTTACATAATAAGCCATATAATACAAGCCACAAGGCACTAAAACATGTATCATAAATGCAACTACACGAATCGAGACTAATGCGATTGTGTATACAAGCAAAAGGATTACCTAGTTGCCTAATTACACCTACAATGTTAAATAGCTCGTGATAATGCAGATTTCAAAACCCTGGTACTTCTTAGGCTGATCCTATCTTATCGCAGTTCCTCCAAGTAAAACCAAATGCACGTTGAGCAGGGAATGGGATGTGAAGACGAGACTTTGT
The DNA here is from genome assembly GCA_947568875.1 of Fissipunctia ypsillon. Lineage (NCBI taxonomy): Eukaryota > Metazoa > Arthropoda > Insecta > Lepidoptera > Noctuidae > Fissipunctia > Fissipunctia ypsillon. The sequence goes on from OX387654.1 coordinate 8,892,730, forward strand.
TCCCCCTTACGCGAGATATTTTTTCCTCTTTTTTCCAAATGTAAGTATCACGTACTTACTTAGCGAGTTTTTACACAAGGATTTCTCTGCATGCATCACGTGTACACACTTACCTACTTACAAAATCAGCCTATCATATTCCCACTACTGGGACATAGGCCTCCTCTCTGTGAGAGAGCGTGGGCCATAATCCACCACGCGGGGCCAAGACGGGTTGGTAGATGTCACATGTCTTCTAATTTTTGGGTCTAGGACATGCCGGTTTCCTCACTATGTTTTTCTTCACCGTTTTGAGAGCAGTGAGAACGGTGGCTTTATGCACGTGGGTTTTTTCTGCTCGCGCGATGATTATTTTATGATTTTGAAGCTGTCATTTTTCCGACCAAGCATTAGGTAAGTACTGCCGTTGAGAATACACGGGGTATCTACTTATTGTTTGTGCTTTTTTTAGGGGCTATCGTATAACCCAGTAACTGGGTTATGGAGGTAGGATAGGCAGTCGCTCCATGTAAAATACGGTATTCAGCTGCATCCGGTTAGACTGGAAGCTGACCCCAGCATAGTTGGGAAAAGGCTAGGTAAATTGATTTTTAATCCAAAGGGTGCCAACAGAACCCTATTACTAAGGCTCCGCTGTCCGTCCGTCCGTCGGTCCGTCTGTCACAGGTACACACTTTAATTTTTTTTTCCCGCTAAGTATAACAACAAATAATACAAAAAAAAATAAAGTTAAAATTAAATGGGGTCCCCAAACTGTTATTTTTAAATATTGTACAGTGGTACAACCACGGGTGGTACGTTCGGGAGCGAATCCGACTCACACTTGGCCGCTTTTTTTCCCATATTTACTTCGTAAGATACATGTGAGCATTATAAACAACAAAATTAACATTTAACTCTAAAATACAGCTTCCTATTTTACAAACTTCCGTATTGAAAACGTAACACACGCACTAGAATATAATGATGTTAACTACTGAGCCATATTTAAGTTAAATTACTTATAATAACAAGATCTGTTCGGAGGCCACACATAAATATACCACTATATTTCAGGATTATTGGACTTGGATCTTGGATAAATGACACTTTAGTAGCTTTTGTATTACTCGTTACGAGTTGATTTTTTGTAAGCATGAAGTTGTACTTTACTGGAAAAACTCTTAACTCTCTTACCTCGTTATAAAGTAGTGAAGTGTTACTAAAATTTGCAAATAAAGAGATATTTTCTACATTTCAAAGCTCTTCTAAACTTTGTATTCTAGTAAATGCATTTTGCTTTTTATTTATTAGTACACTAACAATCTATTGAATCTTCATTCATCTTGAGTTTTTCCTGTTCAATACATTCACGAACGAACGAAGAACTAACGAAGGTTCACGATTGGAATCGATTCACAGAAATCAAAGAATGCGCTGTTTTGGCTTCACAAATGCTATTCAAGTCCAATTTCCATCGAACACAGATACAAAATCCAATTTTTCAAAAACAACGCTGTAACGCACATCCCAGCTTACTATCATGCCATGCCATGTAATACCATGCATAGATAGATTCAGCCACTGATCAAGATGGATTGACGAAGTGCATACAGCCGTCCTGACAAGCTTTTACCATACGTCACTGAAATCATCGACTACACGACAAACTCATCAGACATCAATAGTAATGACGCAATCAATCAATATGTAAACGAAAACAGTCCGCATCGCATATTTTATCTTTAACAATCCTTCCCACCAAACCAATTAGTGTGAAAACCTTCCATAGTACAGTTCCAATGTTATAAATTTGGCACTTAGCCTGACGCAAATTTTCAGTGCTGTCAACAAATAAAGTGGTGCAGTAATAGTTTTGGCCCAAAATAAATTGACACACTATAGGTAGAACATTTTTTGGTCGTACATTTTTCAATTAAACCATTCTCTGTTTTCTGTGTCTGTAAATGTAGTGGCGTTGCGTTTGAGGTATTAGTTTGAAGGTTAGCCTCGCAATTCGATTTCAGTAAAATAAAAATGGAAATATTTTTTCATCCCGATTGTATACCTAAATTAATCCTATGTTTTTAAGAGGGCCCTTCCCGGTCCATCTATCGTCAACGCGAGCATAGTCGAAAATCTTCTTGTTTCACCCAGCGCAAGTGAGACCTACTAACAAGAAAGTGAGAACATTAAACGAAAAATAGTGTGCGGAAATTTCATAAAACTTGTTCCAAGAAATACGTGGTTTTGAGTAATCCTTACAAGTTTGTGAAATAAATGTTTATCATTTAGAATCTTCATTGCATGTGCAAGGTTTCCTGAAGATGTTTTCTTTATTTTTACAATATATGAGTACATTATGAACGGCCAAATTTCATGTAAAATTTGTGCAAAAAAGCAGATTTTTGGAGGCTTATACTGAATTTGTTTCTCCAAATTTTTATTTTTAGCTTACCTTAAACCTAGATATAGTGCACAAGATACCTAGTTCGAAAATTTCAAAGAAGGATGTGTTACAACGTACAATCACGTACGAGCGTTTGTATGAAAAATATGACGGGTTGTCCGCTCTTAACTGGTCTTGCCATTCATGAATACATTAATTATTTTATATAATAGATGAGTTTTATTATTTCTATTGAGTACGTGAAAATGCTGTTTGAATATACAAACAAAATCATAATAATCCTCATTGTATTTTCATCTAAAGCTCAAACGTATGAAACCGCCAGGAATGTGCTAGGCTAACATACGATACTTGCATTTATACCACCAAACAGCAAAACATTGAAGATAATGAAAAGCAAAATAGGAAAAACAAAGCACTGCAGTTACTTAATGTTACTTTTAACGTTTATAGACTACTTTAAAATTGTGTCCTGCGTATAAAATCACCCAGTTAAATGTGTATTGTGGTTGGAAACCTGCCAACCACGTAGGAACACGTCGGATCCTGAGAATCTCTCACTCGACCCGCTGCATTCGTCTGCGATGATTCGACAATCGACACATAAATATTGAATAATCAAACGGTGGCTATTTAAACTAAAGGGAAAATCGGTGCTTTTTAACCGACCTAGAAAAAGGGATGTTATCAATTCAACATGTATTTATGTAATATTATTGGAAATGCAATATATTCACATAATGATAATCTATTAGGGCTTCGAAACAAATATACAATTTTTTATAGGTGTATGTAGGTAGGTATGTATGTTTTTTGTGGCAACGTGTCTCGGTTACTTTCACTTTGTTATTATATGCAAATAGTAAGTAGAAGTACACACAAATAAGACGGAAGATACGAAACTCCAATAGGACAGCATTTGATTCAACAAAAAAGATAAAATTTTGATACCACTTCAATAAAAATATTCTCAATAAAAAAGGAAACATTCGCGTTTCAATTTCAAGTGCGCTTCCGACTTGAAGTCCAACCGCCGCGGAAGGGACGCGCGTACATCAAAGTGATTACGAGCGCAAAACGCCACACAGTCAAGTGCGAGCGTTGTAAAAATCAGTACGACGTGTGAAGTGCTGTTGGGGCGTCTCAGTGGAGTGGCGATCGCTTGTTTTTCCCACTTTCGATGAACGCCGCGGGCCGAGCTCATTCGAGTGCCCTCTGATTTCGTCCCTGCACAGCGCTGTGTTTTATGAGGTCAAGAGAACCTCCACAAAAAACACATACCCCGATAAATTACGCACTGACACATTCAGATTCGCCCATAATATACACGATCGTAATATATTGGGTTTTTTTACGTTTTTTTTTGGGATTCGGTGGCTGTTTTTGTGGCAGGTGCACTTCATTTTTTTCGGTACGAACTTTCTGTTGGTACTTTCAGTTGAGGTTTCAGTGCGTTTTGTTATGAATTATTCAGTCAATTGTGGGTAAGCGAAATTAATGTGCTACCTGTGATTCGACCTTACAAAATTATCTTTTAAACTGACCTTATTTCCACATAAATCCTACATTATCTTCTCACAAATTCCTCCATTGTAAATAGTGACAGTACTCGTGTGCACTAGGCTATCTTGTCACTGTGTGTCCTTCACTGAGTGAAAGCTCCATTAGGTAGAAAGTTCAAACCTAACCAGTCTATTCGAAATTGCCTAGGGTTAAACCCCGCTGTACCTACTTTGTTCCAACTCGGAAAGAGGGGTCAGCATTCGTTTCTACCTAATTTGGATCAGCCTTGAAAGAAACAAATCAATTTCACCGAATTCATTAAAATATTTACGAGTAAATAAGGTAACTGGCTTACCTGCTATCATTAAGAATTAACGTGAACTTAGGTTTAATTTTTTCCTTATAAAAGTTTAATTTTCTAAACCCAAAAATAATTATTATTTTAACCCGTTTAGAGAAACGGGTCGAGTGTGTCAAGAGTGACACAATTTTACTTACTTTAGTCCACATTCCATATTAATTAAAACACTTTTTAATTCACGTATAAATGGTTCGTTTCTGTATTCTTTGAATTTAACCTTGAAAGAAACAAATCAATTGCGATCAATCCAATTAAATATTTACGAGTAAGCCTTACCCAATTTTAACACGGTTGTTGGTACGTTTCTTAGAAGGAATACATTAACGTTTACTTTATTTGGTAGACAAGCTGCCTTTATTTCTTTTCCGACACAATTTATTGCATTCTCCATAACGTGTAAAATGTTTGGTATATTCGTGTAACGCACTTCTAATGAGAACAGTTTTCTCTTTGACAGCTTAACAACATTCATATCGTTGAGTTGGTTTACGTGGATTGTAAAAACATACATTATATACATTAAAAAAAAACAGTCGTCCCATAGAAAATCAATACCTACTCGACCAAATGTCGACGACTGATAATTTTTCCGCAATTACGATGTTGGTCCCCGGGAGAAAGTTACTCAGTTTGACTTCAAAAAAGGAGGAGGTTCTCAATTCGGTTGTGTTTTTTTTTCAATGTTTGTTACCTCACTACTCCGTCATTTATAGACCGATTTGGAAAATATTTTTTTTTATTTAAAAGGACATATTTCCAGATTGGTCCTATTTTTACCAAAATCCAGTTTTGATTATAGAATCCATGAGGAATTGAGGGAACTCCTCAAATATTATAGGCAAATACATAGCGACTTTGGTATTGTCATCAACAAATCAAGCATTTGCATTCAGAAAGTATCCTTTGGTGAAGTGGAACTGACGAAGAAGACCACAGATGGCCACGGGAACTCCTCAATGCTAACTATTTCACGGGTGGCGATAAGATATCTTGACTAAGATAGTTAAGCGACTATGACGAAGCAAATTTAAATAAATGGTTCTGATGAAAATGGTACTGATCTGATGATGAAGCTGGAAGATAGGCACCGGAACTCCGTAATAAAACAATGTATCCTAGCCATGTTTGCTGCGTGTTTGTGTGTGTGTATGTGTGCTTATTGGAATTGTCATGAGATGCACTCTGGCTATAAACAATTTTTAACCGACTTCAAAAAAGGAGGAGGTTCTCAGTTCGTCGGAATCTTTTTTTTTATTTGTGTCCCCCGATTACTCAAAGACGGCTGGACCGATTTGGAAAATTCTTTTTTTTTGTTTGAAAGGGTATACTTTCCAGGTGGTCCCATTGTTATCAGGTCAGGATCTATGATGGAATCTTGGAAAAATCGAGGAAACTCTTCAAATATTATAGGCACACCTATAAGGATTTAGATATATTTTATAGTAACTTGTGCATTTGCTTTCGGAAAGCTCCATTTGGTGAAGTCAAAAGGTGAGATGGCCACCGGAACCACACAATAATAAGTATTTCACGGGTTGCGATTCGATTACTTTAAAATGATTGCTAAGCAATATAAGCTGGTCATAATGCATCTGCTGATGGTGAAGTACCAGCTCCTCAACAATTAACGTCCCTGATTGGGAAAGGCAATGTTTTGTAAAAGATGATGAGCAGTTGTCATTAGGCTTGTAACAGGTAAATTACAAACCGACTGACTAGAAAGTTAAAAAAATAACTGTTTTGCAAAAAAAAAAAACAACCGACTTCCAAAAAAAAACTACAAAAATAACTTTAATTTCGGAAGCCGGTGGCAAACACCTAAAATACAGATCCAAAGACACCGACTTCCGAAATTAAAGTTATTTTGGTGATGTTTTTTTTTTTGGAAGTCAGTTGTTTTTTTTTTTGCAAAAAAGTTTTTTAGTTTGTACATTCCGAAAGCGAACATACTGTATATTATATACTACTGTCGTGAATTTATTCACATATCCAAAAACAACCACTTAGCTGGCAGGGGGTGGACACTTGACTCTAGATAACAAAAATTTGCACTTTAAAGCTTAAAATTTCGCAAACGGATCCCTAAATCGAAATATGGTTTTGACACACCCGCAATATTTTTGAACCGCCTATCCAACGACACCCCGCACCATAGGATAGAATAGAGAAAAAAAAAGTGATCCCCACTTTACGTGTAGGGGAGGCACCCTATAATTTTTTTTTTAAGATTTTATTTTACCACTGGTTGCGTGATTAATATATATACCCGTGCCATATTACAGCTAGTACTGAGAGTCTCTGAGCTAAGCCTCGGACAGACAGACAGACGTACATGGCGAAACTATTAGGGTTCCTTTTTGACGACAGAACTACTTCTTCACTTGGAACTTGTTGCAATAATAATAAGATGTGGAGGTTCTGTAATGTCTCAGTTATAAAGCCTTCATAATTGCGATTGCTACGAACAATATCCTGGCCATTATTACTTTTCCTCAACAAACCGTAATATGAAGCCAGCATGTGGGTACAAAGACGGTAGTTCAGTAATTTATTCCCAATAACTATCACGGCAAGTGCAGATGCTGTACTGTTTCAATTTAAGGGAAGTTGCACGAGATGAACTTACTTTGAGGAAGTCGCTTCGTGTGACATTGTCAACTAATCTTGAGACCGCCGGGAACAAACGTCGAAGTAATGTTCCTATTACCTTCAATACATTTTGTTAATGCTTGTTTGTTTGGCATTTAATATTATTGGGAAAATATAGAAATAATATCCATTGGCATTGGGGTAAGCTTGATTCTTGGTAATGAAAACTTATGTATTTTGAACAAAATAACCCCTTATTCATAAACGTTGCTTAAAAATAAGTAACGACTCGTTATCCATAGACTTTTTGACGTTTAAACATCTCTTAATTTTAAGCAACGTTTATGAATAAGGGAGGTTAGTATTTGTGTGATCACAATTATTACCATTAGTTATTAAAATTACAATGTGTGTTGTGCACGGTTAATGGCAATAGGCTCGCCCCCTATTACATGGGACTTAAACATAACTGGCGAAATGTTGGTGTACTATAGGTGCACCTCTGACTGTCCCATCGGGGATTACAGGCGTGATGTTATGTTACGTTTATTAAAATTACCAACTTATAATTAACTAGCAGCGCCTCGCGGTTTCACCCGCATAAGTCTCGATTCCGTTATGATATCGGGATAACAAGTATCCTATGTGTTAATACAGGTTATAAACTATCTGTGTGCCAAAATTCATCCAAATCCGTTCAGAAGTTTTTGGTTGAAAGACTGGCAAACATCCATCCATCCATCCATACAAATTTTCGTCATCATCATCTGCCTAGCCTTTTCCCAACTATATTGGGGTTGGCTTCCAGTCTAACCGGATGCAGCTGAATACCAGTATTTTACATGGAGCGACTGCCTATCTGACCTCCACAACCCAGTTACTGGGTAATACGATACCCCTTGGTAAGACTGGTTGTCAGACTTTCGGGCTTCTGACGACCCGTAACGACTGTCAAAGATCCACGAATGACAGCCGGGACCAACAGCTTAACGTGCTTTCCGAGGCACGGAGGAGTCTCGGTATGTAAAGATGGTCACCCATCCACGGACCAACCCCGGCAAGCGTAGCTTAACCTGATGGATCGACCCATGTAGCTGTTATTACATAGCCACGAGCTCCTCCATCCATACAAATTTTCGTATTTTATAATATTACTAGTAGGATAACTATAAAGCCACAAAAATTCAACAACTATTAATTCCAAATTCAAATCCAATGCCTCCAATAGAAATTCGCAAACAATTTCCAATTCTAAGGCTGAAACTGTTGGGACATCTGAGTTGCTACAGATACTGTTGTCGAGGCATTCCTAGGTGGCGAGTAGGTAAATATCTAGCTACAGCGACACAGAGTTATTGTGGCTGCTGTGTGTGTATCCCGGCTCTGTGAGATTAGTTCACAATGTCATGACGAACTAAGTTTGGGCAAACATTAATTGTGTTATTTTGATTATTACTTTGATTAAAGGGACTGGGTTTTGAATTAAGAGTGAATAAATAGTTGATTTATGTCTACTATCAACTCTTTATAACAAGAAAAAGGTTTTTAATCACATCATTTGCATTTGATTTTCGAATCTTGACATAGATAATGTTTTATTGTGCTACACCATTGACAAAGTTCATAGATTGTATAAAATTGTTAGGTAGGTATTCAATATTAATTACGCAATTTGGATTAATTAATTAATTAGAAAGTATGAGGTAAATATTCATATTAAATTATGTGAATACAGCTAGTTTATTTCCCTAATATGTGTTTATGCAAATACGACTTTACTTACGTCAAAGCTTTTACCCAAACACACATTTCTATGGAACCGAAGAGCTGTATTCAGTGCTGTGTATATTAGTGTAATTTATGCAAACGTGCCACGATTTATATCGTTTGACGTGACGTTTCACAATGATTGAGTGTGCGATAGTTGCATAGCTCACCTACAATATATTATCAGGTAATACCGTATAATTGTCGTGATCTCTGCGAACAACCGTCGCTGTCTCCTGTGAGATATGAGCTGGCACACGTTACGTTGCTAATTTCGTGACATCCATTCATTTACCGATCCCGAACGTGAATGGGATCAGACAACAGGAAACATTCTATACTAACTCCCGCGCATTTATTTATCTTACGTCATCGCTGCACTTGCTGTTATTTCTGTTTATCTATTACGATACTGTTCAGTTTATTTTTGATCGGTACCGTAAAACTTTAACTGGCTTCTGTACGTGCGACTAATTTATGATTGGACGTATAAATTACATTGGTATAGAACCGGCAATTAAATACATGATAATAAATAACGCTCCTATTTATTGTTTCAAATTCAAAATCGACCAACAGAATTTCGGATTCGATACGAATTTAGCCAACTGTATTACTCGTATTGTAAAATATTCATTTGCTCTAAGGTTTTGCAAAACTAGTTTCTGTTATTTTATCATCCAGAAGCGAATATTTGACTGAATCGAACAATTGCACGATTACACCACAGACTACTTCCCTGCAGTATTGTCTCTCCTCCCTTTAAATCCATCCAAAGGTTGTCTTTAAAAGATCGCTTTAGCGATAAGACCGGTCATTGAATCACCCAATGTATAATTTCTACCTTTATATCTGTAATTCAGGGGCTCGTGGGTAAGTAACAACAGCCGCACGGGTCGATCGATCAGGTAAAGCTACGCTTGCCGCGGTCGGTGTGTGGGTGGATGGATGGACCATCTTAACATACCGAGACCTCTCCGTTCCTCGGAAAGCATGTTAAGCCGTTGGTTCCGGCTATCATTCTTGAACCTTTAACAGTCGTTACAAGTCATCAGCCTTCCCGAAAGTCTGACAACCAGTTTTAGAAAGGGGTATCATGATGTTACCCAGTAATTGGGTTGTGGAGGTCAGATGGGCAGTCGCTCCATGTAAAATACTGGTATTCAGCTGCATCCGGTTAGACTGGAAGCCGACCCCAACATACATAGTTGAGAAAAGACTGGGCAGATAGATATACATATGTAATTCATATAGAATTTATCTACTTGAATTTTTTTTTAAATTCAATGGAATTAATCATTCATAATAAAGAGTAGATATTATATTCTATCGTACAATTGGCGGTTGCGAGACCTGCATACATTCCTGAAGTGTACAATGCAACTGTGTAGAATATTAAATATTAATACTGGTTGTGAACATAAAATACGTCATGGTATGGATTTTAAAAGATGTTTAAAGATTTATATACGTAAGCTATCTCAGTTGAAGTCGTAAACTTCAATGTAATGCGTCTGAATATGTTATTACGTATACGAGTAATATGTCGGTAACTTGTGGCGTTAGGCCGTCTTTCTACACCTGGTGACATGAATAAACTGTGCCGTTGTGGTCTAATATTAAGTTCGGCTTGTTTATAATGTTGCTTCCCCACAACGCTTCGCTTTTGTAGACGTGTCGTGTTTGCCTTAACTTGGAATCTCTTGTTTGTACTTACACATACGCTCGTAGGCGCATATGATATTGTTACCGATTTAAGCTTATTGTTTTGTATTGTTTTCGCTTATATGGATAATCCAGTTTAATCTAAATACCACACTGCGCAGTTTGTTGAATCAGTAATAAAGTATTTGTTCGGTTGAATTTTATGAAATAAATGCGGAGTTGTTTTATTTTGTGATAAAATGGTTCGCGTAATGGATATTTTTGATTGTTCATCTGAACAATACCAATGAAAATCAACAATAACATTAAGTATATTAATTAATGTAAACATAATATTTACTGAACAGAAGCTAGACCACTTAAAGCAGTATTATTGTAATCTTACTTCAGTGTGGGAAAGAGATGGAGCTGGACGTCCTGTATAGCTCCATAAAGAAAGACAGAAACAATGAAAAATAGGTTTATTTGTCACAGAAACACGTGCATACAAAACGATAAGAATAATCAGAAAAATAAAACAAAATAGAACCATCTCTTTCTCACACCGAAGTAACATTAAAATAATACTGCTTTAAGAGGTGGTGGTTGGCCCCCTAAACCAAAATGAATGTAAAGACTGCCCCGTTAGTCTAGTGGTCGCAGCGCTACTGCGGTCTGAGGCTGGTGCTGAGGTCCTGGGTTCGATTCCCGGGTCGGGCAAATTGTTATTGGGTTTTCCATCTGGAATCTCTCAGTACAAGCCCGGAGTCCCTATTATGTGGAACTATTACCTAAATATAAAAACAGGTGTTATGAACTTTGGAAAGAATATTTTGATGAAAAATCAAAGAATAAAGGGATATGGTCTAGATCTATGGTATCGGAGCCTCCTCATATACCTTGGTTTTGTAACACTAGGTTAAGCAGACGGCTTGTTGTGATCGCTCACAGACTGCGGTCCGGGCACGTGCCGCTCAATAAATTTGGATTCTTGATGAAGAAGACGAATTCACCAAACTATGAGGTGTGTGCAACGCCGGAAGAGGTCTCACATTTATTGGCGGAATGTGTCAGATTTCAGTCTGAAAGAGAAGACCTAATTAAGCAATTAGAGTTAAATAGATATGATGTGGGTATATTCCATCAGATACTGTGTACACCTAGTTCGGAGGCCGCTTTCAAGGTTTTTAGGTTCGCTAAGTTAAGATTAAGTTAAGTAAACTAGCTATGGTATAAGGTACGATGGGACTGGCATACACAGTCGTGTAAAAGTCCCGAAATAAAAATAAAGAGAAAAAAAAAAAAGCCCGGAGTCAGGATTTGTGCCCAGTTGATGGCGATAGGCTCGCCCCCTATTACATGGGACTTAAACATAACTGGCGAAATGTGGGTGTACTATTCGTACAGCTCTGCTTAACCTTTCGGGGAATACAGGTGTGATGTTATGTTTGTGTTTATTTGTATGAATTAACGCTCGCAAAATTAAATTATTAGCCTTTTTTTTTAATTATTTCTTACGAAACCTTTGCCTTGTACCATTGTACTATTTTACACTGCTAGTTTTAATCCTAAGAAACCTTCTAAACAGAATTAGGAGTATCTGAACATGATATGTAGGTATATATGTGTGTTTGTGTATTATAAGTTTATAACCTGTTTATATACTTGTGTATCTATTTTGTATATAATTAATTATGTAACTTTTTAGGGTTCCGTACCCGTAAAGGAAAAACGGAACCCTTATAGGATCAGTTCATTTGATTGTCCGTCTGTCTGTCTATCTGTCAGTCCGTCAAGAACCTTTTTCTCAGGAACGCGTTAAGGTATCAAGTTGAAATTAGTATAAAATACGTATGTAGGTCGATAGTCCCTTGCAGCTCTAAATAAAATCAAGCTTCAAGTCAACGCAATAAAATAATACGGCCATTTATGCGACCTATTTTTGATACTCGCAAATAAATAAAAACATATAGGGTAGGTACTTCCCGTTGACATAGAATCATGAAATTTGGCAAGAAGCAAGGTCTCACAGTACCAATAAAGGAAAAGTCCGAAAATCGTTAATTTGTAGTTTTACCACATATTTTTTTGTGATTACAAACATAAATTGGCAGTTGGAGACCGTAACGTGACCGTGACCGTGACATATATCAATGTATGGGAGAATATTTTTTTCAACTGCAATGTTAAGTTTGTTTTTGGGATAAATTCTTTTCAACTACGGAACCCTTCATTGTGCGTGGTCCGACACGCACTTGGCCGGTTTTTTAATATATTTTTTTTAACTGTATCATCTTCTCTCAAACAGAGCAATTGCCATATTATCTCTTCACCACCCTTGGTGATACAGCAGTGATAGCCTAGTGATGTGACAGTCAGACTGCCAAGTCATAGGTCTCGAGTTCGAACCCATGGCACGCACTTCTGACTTTTCAGATTCACGTGCGTATTGTATAATTATCAATAACTTACAAAACGGTGAAGGAAAACATCGTGAGGATACCTGAGAGATATTTCTTGAGGGCAGGTGAAGCCAAGTCACAGGCCCATGGGCGGTATAATAACTCTTGCACCAGGTTTGTCACTAACCCCTACTAGGTACTCTAGCTAGCCTAGTTGACTAATAGAGAATGCCTAAGGCAATAAGTACGCCTTTATACCTTACTAATTGTGACCCGCGACTTGGTTCGCGTGGAAGTCGTACGATGCACAATATGCTAAAATAACAGTCACATTTTAACAAAACTCCCTCGTCCCCCAACCCGCTGCGTTGCATCGCCGCCCGCGCTATTACTTCGTATTCGTTTAGCGTTCTTTATTTAATTATTTATTCCTCATGCACAGAAATGTACAGAGGCGGACTTAATGCCGTAGGCATTTTCTATCAGTCAACCTTTGGGTGATGCAGAGATAAGCTGTGGTAGGTACAATTATGAGAAATTGTAGAATACATATTTATTTAAATATAAAGATACACATATACCTATTCCAAAATATAAATACACTTCTGGACACATCTATTGGCCCACCTTAGAGTTTAGGTTTCGATGGCCCCTACCGAAATATGATTGCTAGATTGAACAAAAACTGTTGATGCAGTTTTAAACCTGATACATTTTACCATCTTTTTCGATCGTATTGTTTTAAATTTGAATTCAGAATACCATACGACATGGAGCTACGCCTAACAAGTCGGATATGCGCCTTGTTAAAGGCAATTGATTTTTGAATAAAAAACATGTTTTATCAAATAAAGGTTTAATTTAATAACGCGTGTTGCCTCCATGGGCATCTACCACAGCTCTCATACGATTAGGCATAGAGTTTATCAACCGCTCTATGAAATTTTGAGGGATCATCTCCCATTCCTCTTCTATGGCAGTTTTCAACTCCTGCATCGTCTGGGCAACTGGCTGACGAGCCCTAACACGTCTTGTTAGCTCGTCCCACATGTGCTCAATGGGGTTCATGTCTGGGCTTCTGGCTGGCCAGTCCATAACTGTGATGTTCACATCCCGAAGATATTCCCTGACGATGCCGGCCGCATGGGCTCTTGCATTATCATGCATAAAAAGGAAATTTGGGCCCACATAGTCCGCGTATGGTATCACGTGAGGTTCTAAGCACTCACGAATGTACCTTTCAGCATTTAATGTTGGCAGCCGTGGTCCTGTAACAACCTCAAGTTGAGTTTTGCCGCTCGCGGATATACCGCCCCAGACAGTCCATGAGCCACTGCCATAAGCAACCCTCTCTTCAAAGCAGCATTGTGCGAAACGCTCCCCCTTACGTCGGTAGACCTTCTTCCTTCCATCATTGCCATGTAACACAATTTTAGACTCATCAGAAAAGAGTACACGGCTCCAATCTTGCTGTGTCCAATTTAAATGACTGCGTGCAAAATGAAGGCGCGCTGTTCGGTGGGCTCGCGTTAGTTTGGGCCCATTAGCTGGCTTGTGTGGTACCATATCGCGTTCTTTTAACCTTCTCCAAACAGTTCGAGCGCTCACAGATACTCCGTGGAAGTCGCGAAGTTGGTTTTGTATCTCAATGGAGGTAAGGTGACGATTTCTCAAGCTGGTCGTCACGATGAATCGATCCTGCCTTTCAGTTGTGACCCGAGATCGTGGCCTTCCTTGGCGACGAACAAAGCCGCCAGTCTCTAGGTACCTCCGATAAACATTTCGGACCGCAGATCGACTTAAATTAAGTTGAGCACTCACGTTTCTTTGACTGTGTCCGGCCTGAATAAGTGCCACAGCTTGGGCGGCGACTTCGGGTGAAGTATCCATAGATTATTGATAGAACCTCACCTTAATGTTAAGAATAAGTAATGTTTGTTGCAAAACCAAAGATATCAATCACTTTTTCAAGAATTAAATCCAAGTAAACCAATAAAACCAAGTTTTCTTAGTATTCGATTGTTTGATATCAACAAACAGGCTCCAAATTGTCTTTTGTTTCTTTAAATTCTGTGTTCGAAATTCAAAAAAAGACTATTGAATGAAATTGTGAATGTGCCAGGTTCAAAACTGCATAAAAACTTTTTGCTCGACCTAATATAAAATTTTAGCTAGGACCAAACGAAACTGAAAATACAAGGTGGGCCAATAGATGTGTCCAGAAGTGTATAATAGTATGTACATAATCTATATATATAAAAGAAGAAACTGACTGACTGACTGACATATCAACGCACAGCTGAAACTACTGGGACTAGGAACGTGAAATTTTGCACATGGCTTCCTTTTATAATGTAGGGGAGCACTAAGAAGGGGTTTTTGGAAATTCGACCTTTAAGGGGGTAAAAAAGGGGTATTTCGTTTGTATGAAAAACCTTATTCCTTGAGTTAATAAACTTGAAACTTGGCCCAAATACTTATCTTAATAAATTATGAACTTTGTAATTTTTAGTTTTTCTAAACTACCCCCACGAGGGGGATTGGGGGTTGTCAAAAAATGTATGGAAGAATTTTAACACGCAGTCCGATTAACTCGAAACTCAGTATTTATACTTAAGTTCAAAAATAAAGAATAACCTGTATCAAGGTTTTTCGAAAATATACCCCGGACGGGGTGAAAAGGGGCTGTCAATATTACAGGGGAGAATTTTACTGCGTAGCTTGATTAACTCGAAAATTGGTATGAATAATGTTTGAGTCAATGTTTGTAAATATCCTAAACGATTTTTTAAAATTCCACCCCTGTGGGGGTGAAATAAAAAAAATCTTATTCATTTGGTTAATAAACTTGAAACTTGGCACGAATATTTGCCTAAATAAGCAATAAAGTATCTTACTATTGGTTTTTCAAAACTACCCCTGACGGGGTGAGAAGGGGTAATTAGATTTTTAAGAGGAGGATTTTACTGTGTGGCTTGATTAACTCAAAAATTGGTATAAGAAATCTTTGATTTCAGTTGTGGAAAAATCCGAAACGATTTTTCGAAATTCCACCCATGTGGGGGTGAAAAGAGGGGATACAGATTATATGAAAAATCTTATTCCTTTGGTTAATACACTTGAAACATGGCAATATTTGCCTCAGGAAATAATAAAAATCGTCACTCTTAGTTTTTTAAAACAAGTAAGGCACACTAGGACTGTAAGAACAGCAAGGAACAGTAAGGAAAAATTTTAACGCGCTGTCATATTAACTCGAAACTCGGTACTAATACTTTTTCGGAAGCCAGTGTCTTTGGATCTGTATTTTAGGTTTTTGCCCCTGACTTCCGAAATTAAAGTTATTTTTCACTTTGTAGTGTTTGTTTTGGAAGTCGGTTGTTTTTATTGTTCACTTTTTAGTGGGTCTGTTTGTAATTTATCTGAGTTACAATAGCCTGATGGCAACTGCTCATCACCTTTTACAAAACATTGCTTTTCCCGAAGCAGGGACGTTAATTTTTGAGGAGTTCTCTTGGTACTTCACCAACAGCTCCACTTCACCATATGCATTGTGACGAGCTTCCATTGCTTAGCAATATTTTAAAGTAAAATCGCAACCGTGAAATACTTATTATTGAGTTGTTCCAGTGGCCATCTTACTATCTGTGGTCTTCGCCATCAGTTCCACTTCAACAAATGTTGCTTTCCGAGAGGAAATGCACAAATTACTATCAAAAAATACCAAAATCGCTATAGGTGCGCCTATATTGAAGAGTTCCCTCAATTTCTCTAGGATCCCATCATCAGATCCTGATCTGATGACAATGGGACCACCTGGAAAGTATACCCTTTCAAACAAAAAAAGAATTTTCCAAATCGGTCCAGCCGTCTTCGAGTAATCGGGGAACCATAAAAAAAAAGATTCTGAAGAACTGAGAACCTCCTCCTGTTTTGAAGTCGGTTAAAAATAATTTATAGCCAGAGTGCATCTGATGACATTTCCAATAAGCCCCAACACGGCTAGGATACATTGTTTTATTACTGTCCTGAGTTCAATGGTACCATTTTCATCAGAAGCATTTATTTAAATTTGCTTCGTCATAGTCGTTTAACTATCTTAATCGAGATATCTTATCGCCACCCGTGAAATACTTATCATTGATGAGTTCCTGTAGCCATCTGTGGTCTTCTTCGTCAGTTCCACTTCACCAAATCATACTTTCTGAATGCAAATGCTTGATTTGGTGACGAAAATACCAAAATCACTATATGTTTGCCAATAATATTTGAGGATTTCCCTCAATTCCTCATGGATTCTATCATCAAATGGGACCAATCTGGAAGTCCAATCCTTTCAAATAAAAAATATTTTTTTAAATCGGTTTATAAATGACGGAGTAACGGTAACAAACATTAAAAAAAAAGCATACAACCGAATTGATAACCTCCTCCTTTTTTTTGAAGTTGGTTAAAAATAGTAACGAAGTCAGAACTGTGCATTGCATATATTTAAAAAGAAGTGATTGAACGAGTCTGTTGCGCACACTATAGTTTTTAGAATTTTTGTCCGTTTGTTGTTTGTCGGGATGATATGTTCTGGATTGGCGCAAAAAACGGTTGATTGAATTTAGAGGAAATTTGGCATAAAGATGTTTTAGAACCTGGATTAACACGTAGGGTAGGTACTAATTTGATATATTCCAACATACACGCGGGCGAAGCCGCGGGCAAAAGCTAGTAAATAAATAAGAAAAAAACTAAATCTGTATCTATGTTTCGACATTTCCTTCACACAAACTATAATTTAATTAATTCCCTACAGCAATACAACTCAAAATAGGATTACAAGTTACAGCATAATCTCTGATACCAAGATTGTCAATTCAATTTCACGAAATCTTACTAACATTAATATTCAAAACTGGAAACCACAAATAAATTACTGTATCCGAAAACCGTCTGAATCCGTTACATCTAATACCACTTGAAGTAATATCAACGCAAACAATTAATTACAAAACCGAACTCTAAAGCTGTGTCTACACAATAGGTACCTCTGTACAGTTCTCGAGTCAACTAGTCTGAGTGACTTTAATTCATCGGTGAGCACGCCATCTGGGATTACTTGAGGCTGTCACGGCGAGGACCGTCCGAGACGTTCAGATCTTCGATCGGAACTTGTAGGTTAGTTCGAGGATCAAAATTGAGAGGACACGGGCGGAGATTGAGTTTGCACGTGTGAGTGCTCCGCCTTATGTTAAGGACTTGACAATATTTTGTTAACTAAGCAAATTAGAGAGATACTTCAATAGTCTTTATAAAATTAAAGTGTATTTTCGAGCTTAGTTTGTACCTTTAAAAAAAAATTTACAGAGTATGATAAAAATATTATTGTATGCTTTTTACATGCTAAAGTAGGTCAGAGTAATATGCAAGATATGGTAGCACATATTGGAAATATAGTAAAGAGTAATAAACTTAAAAACTCATTTCGATATTAATAATTAACGGCGGCGACAGCAGTTGTAAAACATATTGTAGTGGCGATATTTTTCGCTTATTTCGTAAAAGATACTCGTATAACACGGAGTTTCAAGACAGATTTCATATCCAATTTATTGATATAATTATACCTATTGAATCATTAATTTTTCGGCAGTTTTTTTGCTTAATATTTTATTCGCAATCAGATCAAATCAATCTGATCGTTTTCTCTTTAATAAGCCGACCTTCGCACGGACGCGAAAATATCGCGGCGGGATTTTATCGCGCACTGGATTTTCAACTCTCGTTGTTGAACTGAGCATTGAGAATCCAACAGAGTGCATTCCAACGCGTGGAAAAAAGACTGTTGGATTTTCAACTCTCGGCGTTAAGCACACACCATGACACACCATGGTAAAAAGATTAGTCATTCTTCAAGTCTGATAGACAAACTAGCATGTGGCGATCATTATGTCCTACACAAGATTTTTTCAGCTAATAAATATTAATTAAGCTACGTATACAAGGTGGAGACGACAATACGACAGTAAATGAAACTGCGTATATCTAATGCTGTTCCCAGTCTGCATATGAAAATTTAATCAAATATATCCAAAAGTTTTGTTACTATAACTAATCAAAGATTAGCAAAATCCATAGTCGGTCCATCACCACCATTTAGTGCCAACCAATTTCACCAATGAAAGTGAACACTATCAGCACATCTAAACTGCGTTCAAGAGCTGTCAGTCTCAATATTCCACAGTAATGATGACACTGACAGCTCTTGAACGCGGTTTAGATGCGCTGATCGCGTTCAGTTTAATTTGTGAATTTCGCCCTTAGTAACTTTGAAAAAATCTTTTTTTTTATTTCGATGCTAGGATTTATTTGATAGTTCAATACTCTTACGCATAAGTACTGGCAGTGTTTTCATTTATTGTCGTATTGTCTCCACATTGTATAAGGTTACAGGTAAGGACTGTTTTCAATTCATTATATTATAATATATGCGAAACTTTTGATGTACAATCAATGATGAGTTTATTCCTTCAATGTTTTTTATTTAACTTTTCATAGCTATACATTTTACTAGCTGTATAAATAAGCACATCATCTTCGTATAAAAAAAACCGGCCAAGTGCATATCGGACCACGCACAATGAAGGTTCCGTAGTTGGAACGAATTAATCCCAAAAACAAACTTAACATTGTAGTTGAAAAACTTATTCTCCCATACATGGATATACGTTACGGTCAATTCTCTTAACTGCAAATGTAAGTTTGTAAACACAAAAAAATTATGTGATAAAACTAGAAATTAACAAGTTTCATACTTTTTCCTTTACTTGTGCTGTGAGAACTTACTTCTTGCCAAATTTCATGATTCTAGATCAACGGGAAGTGCCATAAAGGTTATGATTTATTTGCAAGTATATGTCGCATAAATGGCCGTGTTTTTGACTGACTTAGAAGTTTAATTTTTTTAGAGCTCTAAGAGACCGTAGACCTACGTATTTGATATTAATTTCAACTTGATACCTTCACGCGTTTTTGAGAAAAAGGCTCTTGACAGACAGACGGACAACGAAGTGATCCGAAGGGTTCCGTTTCTTCCTTTTGAAATATGGAAGCCTAAAAACACACAAACTTTTCTAAACAGACCCACCCCATAATTTTCTAAACTCAAACGCCTCCAACAAAGTTTCGTACCACAAGTCAAACGATTAATACTTTGTATGGAGCTCTCAAAACATCTCGGTGTCTAGAAGTGTATCTTGTAGATTTAATAGACAATACCACTAAGGATAGAGTTTCTTGTAAACTTTAGTTGGAACTTGGATAAGTTTCTGTGCAAGCCCCTGTCCTTAAATTGAAATGGGTACCAAAATAGCTCTAGTTGCTTCATTATTAACTATCGAACTAAACTATTGGGATATCTTTGGGCTTCGTTGTAAGGTTAACTCTACACTATATAATTGGTTTAATTTGATAGTGTTTGTGTAGGATTTTAAGCGAATTTGATATGAGCTACTTTGATAATTTTGTTAGACTTCTGGTTCTGAATGATGTGGTTCTGAATGTTCTAACTTCAACCTTATCCCTTTTAGTTATTTTACGAGTACCTACTACCTACACCCTTTTCGTATAAGAATTTATATTTAAAATCATGGCCAGCTTTTTTACTTCCTTTAAATTCTAGTCACTTTTCCTTTGAAACTCTGCATTAGGAATATTCGCTTAAATGTGGCCTTCTAAGTTGTTTGATGTGTAGGGGTGTATAGAGATTGCTTTATATACCCCTACACAATAACACAAGTCTCTCATTAATAAAGCACAGTGGCGTAACTGCGCAGACTCCGTTACTACAGAATGCACCACACTCAAGTTCACTGTGTCTCTATGGGGATGCTCCCGCCACCAATGTCTTCAATAATTGGCAGTCGAACTTCCAATGTACCCAATCACGAACTCAATTCGATAAAGACCCTCCAGGAATGTAACACGTAACTTTCTATATTACTAACTAAACTCTACATTGTTTGCTTTCAAGAGAAAGTATGACTGAGAAATGACGCATGAAATAGAATTTCTAACCAATTACATTACGGCAACGCTACCTTTTCTTGTGTTTTACTTTCTTGTAAAAGTACAACTTAGGGAAAAGAACAAATAAATCTATTTTTTACTTGAACGCTTTTAGTAAAAGCTTTGTACAATTTTTGTCGCAAAAATTTCGCGTGTTCCAACACCAATTTTGGGCAGTCTTTCATGTTACCGAAAACCACTTTTGTAGCAGCAACCAGTATAAAATTCAATTACCTAATTCAGTTTTAACACTTAAACGTGCATTGTTTGGTTGCAAACGATAGACCGCGAGGCCGAGCCTACAAAGGCTTTACGGAGGTATATTTCCAAATATTTTACACAATGAAAGCAAGATTAACAAACAGACGCTACTCTTTCTGGTCGAGCTGAGGTATGGCGGCTTGTCACGCGATACCTGCTTACACTGAGAAAATACAGAAAAAATGAGAATAGATATTAGGATTCGGACGATTTAATACTAGTTTATTTTGGGTGTTCACTAATTTATGTGGTAGATACGACATTCGGGGAAAATGGTTTGTTGTTGTGAAAATTAGAATGAAACTAATTTGTTGGTGACCGTTTCATTATCATTGTTTGTGGTTTTTCAATTAATGGTAAATGGTTTTGATAAACATTTGTTAATGACGGAAGTTGGGTAGGCCTTTGGTGTGGGATGCAACCTGTGTCGACACCCTCACGCCATCCCATCTTCCTAGCACGGCGGGCTGTGCTGGGGCGGCTGCTGCAGGTGCAGAAAACCTCAAACGGCGCAGATATAACAACCTCATTGGGAGCTTATGTTTGAGCCGTTTGGTGTTGAAACACTAGGGCCGTGGGGTCCGAGTGCTCATCGAGTATTTCGGGACATCGCTAAGCGGTTGGTCGACTCTCTACGGGACCAGAGGGCTGGCCTATTCTTAGCCCAAAGAATCAGCATTGCCATTCAGCGTGGCAATGCTGCCAGCCTTTTGGGCACTTTTCCGATTGACAGCGATGCGGACGAATTTTTTGATGCCCAATGAGCTCTTCCCCCTTTTTATTTTTTATTGTATACTTGTACATAATATATATATATATATTATATATATTAGTGTTGTACTTCATAAAGAGTTGTATATAATTCAATAAACTTCAAAGAATTTGTTATTGTAATATGTTATTTGGCTGGACTAAAAAAGGAGTTATCAGAAATTTATGGTTGCATGTGGCAGTGCAACCCATTAAAAAATATTATATAAAGACAACGTTTTGGAATCTTCTATACAAATAAATCAAATTGAAGTGTCTGTTTGTAATGTGAAATAACAACTTTTTACTAAATGCATAAGAAATTATAAAAGGTACTTATAACAAAAAAGCAATTTTTAACATTTTTGTCTGTATATCTGTCTATCTGTTTGTTCCGGCTAATCTCCGAAACAGCTGGACCGATTTGAACGCGACGGTTGGCGACGGGTCGGGGGACGAGGGAGTTTTATTGAAATGTGGATATTATTTTAGTGTATTGTGTATCTTACGACATCCATGCGAACGAAGTCGCGGGGCACAGCTTGTATTATATAAAGACAACGTTATGGAATCTGCAGTCGTATGATCAACAAGATGTTCCTCTCGGGCCAGACAATTTCCGTCTAGCTATCCATTCCATATTACAACAACTAAGTTCAAAATCGAATGTATTTGTATTTAGATGATGGAACACTAGTTGTCATTAGACACTGTTCTACAAGATCTTCAATTCCTAAAGCAGCAGTTCCAATCCATCTGCTTTGACCTCAATAGCTCCAAATGCGAATTTACCTTTGTGAAAATACCGACAGACAATCGACTATACAGAAATTCAATTCAATAGCCACAGATATCAAAGTTTTGGTAAAAAATTTCACTGCACGTCCTAGGTTACTGAATTTTAGAAGACAGTTTTTTACCGTTACCATACCATAAACATTTTAACGATATTTCGGATATATTTTCTAAATATTAATTTAAATTCAGCATTCAGCTTTAAGTATCAGATAATTTAGATAGGTATTGCTGTTTCGGTCCAAATTGTATGTAGGATTTTCTGCTCGTCCTTTTTTTAGACCAAATCGATCATTATTATTCGAAGCATGTACTCTAACATCCATTTTAACAGTAACATGAATGAACGCGCGTTGCTGCAAGCCACACTACCCATTCGTTTTAGTGGGTATCGGCATTCCTGTCCTTGGTCCACACTACCGAAAAGTTAACCGCAAAAGTCATAGCCCCTTCTCAGGTTGACTCTGAAGTGCCGTGTTTGACCGATGCGATGAATGCCTGGAAAGCGGCTTGCTCAGATACGGTTCAGCCCGAGAGCCCGTCTTCCCAGAGACAGTGAGATGAGCCGCTCTGCAGGTTGGTACGGAATAAACTTATTAATACTTCCACCAATACTGCTGAGCGTGACCGCCTGCCGGCTGTGGGAGGATAGGAGTCGGGCCTCTGGCTTCAGGCGCTACCGTCACCCAACATAGTCAGCATAGGCACAATGCTGGGTGACACCACATTCCGGCTCAATGCTGATTATTGCCATCCAACGTGGCAATACTGCCAGCGTTTTGGGCACTTTTCCCATTGACAGCGATGCGGACGAATTTTTTGATGCCCAATGAGCTTTTTTTTTTTATTATATACTTGTACATAATCTATATATAATTATATATGTTAGTGTTAGCTTGTACTTATATTGTAATTAAGATTTATAACTGAGTAAATAAAAACACATTTATTATTTAAAACACATTGATATTTACTATTTGTTCCGACTAAATCATCCAACTGTATTATATATAATTTTAACTAAACTGTTGCACAAGCAATTCTTTCTTAAAAGGAGATCTCCAAATCATGTACGAAAATGCACTTTGTAATTGAAACAAACATTTTTTTTAAATTTGTTTATATCCATTTATATTCTTACTGTCATATTATTACTTGATCACACACACTTTGTAAAGGAAAAATCTCGTATCCCAGTCCGAATTGTATCCTTACTGTCAAAATACCTCCACCCTAAATTCAAAGACCTAGTTACAAACCCGTTGTCCACCATATTACTAGAATATATCTTATATTACATGGTGTACGAACGGCAATCTTGTCCGGCAGCTTTGAATGCGCCTGTGAAATATAATTTCGATCGGACGGCAATCAGGGCTGGTTGAAGACGGGGCGTGATGGGACTTCGTAAAATATTAAACGCTTTTGAGCAAGCCACAGCGATGTGCATCGAACAAGTGGCTTGTAAATATTTATTATAACTATTGTCACTGGACAAGCTGTAAAAATATGTATTAGAGTGTATTTTTAAATTTTACTACACAGATTTGCGTTGTAATGTGAGATGTTGGATGTGTTGGGGTATATCTGTATCAAGTTTTCTCTTTTTTCCTCTGTCTTTAGAGGAATTTAACGACAACCTCATCAGAAATGACATGATCATCTCATATTTGCTGAACACATTGTTATACAAAAAACAATTACTGTACGGTAAGCCCTAACCCTAAGGTCATACGCATTAGGGAATTTATTAGGTATTCGTTAGTTATTTTAAACATCATATCAGCCCTTGAGATATAAGCTGATCAACAGCATCACTTTCTGAGTGTTGGTAACACTATGCGAAAGCTAAATTAACGCCTAAATAAAAGCGTGCTGTTAGATTTTCAACAATCGGCTCAGTGCTGAAAGTTAAAAATCCCGCAGCGAAAGAAGAAGAAGAAGAAAGAAAATACGTTTATTTAGGCATTCAGTTATGTGTCGCCCAGTGTTAGTGAAAACGTCACAGATTTTGTACTAATCATGAGGAAACCAAGTCTCGCTTTTACCAACATCTTGGTCGTAGGTTCTATTCAATTCAATAATCGTAGTGATTGCGGCATTTTGGCAATATTCCCTAATGAACGTGCATTGTTGTGGTCAAGTGTCCCCTTCAGGTGGAAATTTGCTCTCTGATTATGGAGCTATACTTCTCTGCACTCGCAAATCTGCTATCCTATCCCAGCATTTACCTGAAACAAACAACAAAATATTCAATATTTTTGGTACATGTTTAAGAAACATTGCGCAGGGTTGGCCCTGATATAAAATACCGCGGATTATATTTTACGACATAAACCCTGGCGTCTTTACCAGCACACTTGTAGATCAACATCTAGCTAATATTTATTCGGGACATGGAAAAATCTTACTTTTTATATATATAAACGGAATATTCCGTACAGTTTATTTGCCTCTTAAGATGTAGATGTGTTCTTATTTTAAATAGGTTTATCGTGTTTTGAGGAGCTGTTTATAAAATATCTTGGTGGTTGCGAATTTGCAGACCCACGGATTAGTCCAATTATTTTGTTACCAATATAGTATTTTAATGTAATTAAAATGGAATAAGATATGAAGAAAAACATCGTGAGGAAACTAGGAATACGGAATAGTTTCTGAAACTTGGATTTTTATGGTGGCTTGTTAAAAACTAATATTTCACCCCTTTTTCTTACTACAAAATGAAGAAACCCGGAATGTAAAGTAAACATCACAATATGCTCATCCTAATACGGTTTAAACCCCCGGACAAAACTGAACGACCTGTCTAACATCGTCAACCTAAGTGCATAGTAGTGAATTTTAACGTTTAAACTTGTCCGTACGTGAAAAATCCTTGCAAGTGAAGCTGTATCATGGTGGGGGAGGAATAGATCACTCCCTGTAGGAAAGCGTCAATCGCCGTCTGATTTATAGAGGGCGGGCTCCTCCGGCGGTGCCGACTAAACTGTACGGACTTTTGCTCGTGTTAGCGGACCCGGCCCACCGGCAAACAAGTCACTCACCTGCCGAGTCTCTCTCATCGAAAATGCGAACCCTAGTAAATGCCTTTATAAACGAATCCATTTTAAATTCGAATAGTCTACCGACAACACGAACGGAACTTCCAGACATGACATGCGTGTTAACGAAATGTTGGCGCTTGGTCAATTTCAACGTGAAAATTTTACACAGTTTACCTACGTCGAATTTTCGTGACTATATTAAAATAACATCCTAATGGAGCCGTCCGCGTCCGGTCGCGTCTAACTAAGCCTGTTTCTGTTTCTACTTTAATTACTGAATTCAGGCAAAAACAAATGAAGAATCCTCTGTTAATTTGCAAGGAGTCTTTTATGCAAACTTTCAGCGGAAACTTGACCTAAGAATTCAATCAGGACTCCGGTTGGCAATAATTGCGCGATCCGAGAGTGCACTATTGCTAAACTTTTCATCCCGTTGTTGGCGTTCTATTGAAATCATCTTAACGCTATTCGTAGTTCTACACGCCATGGTAATAAATATCCGGCGAGTAAACTACTTACAATCGGGAAAAGTTAAAATTTAATCTCAAAATGCAGGCAGAAATTTAAAATTACGACATGATTTAAACAAATTGTCGAACGAACGTTTAAAACGACGTCATTCGTGCAATCTGTTCGAGTATTTTAGTATCGGGAGATAGCCATCTGATTAATGTATAAAATATAAGATTAACATTTGCATTTACGAAAATATAGATATAATTGAAACGTTTTAGGGGCATTGAAGAAGTTTTTAGTTCAATTTAGCGGCAATCAGGACGGCCGTTGAAGACGGAGCGTGAGCCGAATGCTTAAAATATTAAACGTGCCGGAATGACGGGACGACGGGACAGCGCCCGCCAATTTGATATCTGTGTCAAATCAAATGAGCGCCGACGTACCCCAAATACATATATGTAACACAAATGTTTTAGCATTATTCGTTTATTTCCTGAAAACAATGTATTATTATACATAATCATCTGAAAACAGAGTGTTCCACCAGTAAAGATATCAAAAACCACTCAAATTTATTCTAAAACTTCATTTTATTTCAGCTTATTGAAATGTACCTAACCTGTCATCGCGTTGTTCATTAAAATACTCTCGTTTATTTAACGATCTGCTTTCGCATAAATTAACGTCCATTCTTTACAATAAGAAGAAAAATATAAAAGAATACAAAGTCAAATTAACGTCAACATAACGTTAAAAAGGGAAAAATGTAAAGCAGTAATAACTAAAAATAGGTAAAGATAAAATTGTGACGGCTAGAAGGAAACGGACCCATCCGAGCGTATCTCACGAATGCAGCAGCGGCGCCCATTTTGATTTTAATTCTATAAAATATATTTATTTAATACTTTGTTAACATATATTATTATTTGCTGAGTTTTTAACGACTGCGCATTTACATAAGACGTTTCGTTAAAATATTGGCAGTGGATACGGTAAATTACTGGTTCAAATAAGCTGTATATTTTCAGAGAAATTGGCATAGGTAGCTTAGTTTCATAACTTCGTTTACTTACAAAAAAAAAACCGATATAAAATATCACCTTCCTCTACTCAATTTGTGGGTGTCTCCATAAACGTATCGGCTTTGAATCGAACATATACAATGTGGAGACGACAATATAACAATAAACTACTGAAGGCTACGGGTGTCGACCTCAAGACGAGCTGCTTCTCACATGGACAACTGTACGTCGCTTGCTCCCACGTCACCAGTACTGACTGGTGAAAGGTCACAGAGTTATAGTGGTTAGGAAATATGTTTTGTTGATACAACAAGTGGTGGTAAACTTTACGGTGGTGGACTTTCTTTATATTTTGGCTGCTGAGACCAAAATTACAAACGTAGAATACAGGGAAGTTTTATAAAAATTTGGCTGTAATTTTAGTATATTGTGGTGTCTTAGGACTTCCACGCGAACGAAGTCGCGGGCAGAAGCTAGTAAGGGAATAAATGAAAAAAGAAAGAAAATACATTTATTTAGCACAGGCTAAAAGGCACACAATATAATATACAGCTAATAAAAAAAATATAAGTAAATCAAGTTAAAAAGTCTAAAGTAGAATTTAAGAAATTAGCAGGAATTTGTGCCTCACGGCTGCTAAATAAACACTAGAAATACTAATGCTTACGAGTATTTTAGAACTATCAAATAAACCCTAACATCGAACTAACGACAGTAATTTTCTCAAACAAACTAAATATTAGTGATGGGCCGACTACCTATGGGTTTTGCCAATCTTTGCCTACAATGACTAAACTATTGAATACGTATACTTTTGGTAAAATTTTTGTTTGCAGACTGGAAACGTCATTTGCAATTTATTTTCGTACTGCCGTCTCCACCTTGTATAACGCATCGTGTTACCCAATTTGATTGCTCCCACTGCGTTCATCAAGTCATCAGTCAAATTAGCATCAATCCACCAAAATAAAAAAAATACAATATGTTGATTCTCAAAATGAAAATCTAAATAATTACTCATGCTTAGTTTACCGCCACTTGTTGTATCAACAAAACATATTTCCTAACCACTATAACTCTGTGTTGTGGTAACCTAAATTGTTTTTTTATTCTTCTCATAGTTTCAGTATTCCCATTGTTTCAAACAGTAAATCATCGGTTTCATAGATTGAAATCAACCAATCGTTATTGCATACATTGTTTGGTTTGAAAATGGCAACATCAATATGTGAATATCTCATTCAAAACTCCAACGTTGCCTGTCGTGAAATATTTATTATACAAACAAATGAAAAACAGACCAATTAAAATGAGGTGTATAGTTTCATTAAACATTTAAACAGTGTGTGTTATGATGGTATCTTTCGTGTTGATTTGTGACGGAAATTATCAGTTAGACCAATGTTTTGACAAGTGTTACACACTTTTTTTTTGGTTGGGAAATCATCAAATGACTTCTCCCGCTCTGGGCGGAGCGGGAGGGCGTGTCAGACTTTTACTGACTAAAACCCACCCGTGTTCCTTCAATTGCTTGTGCCAGGGTAACTCTTTCGGTAACTCTTTCGAACATCCCACGACCCTGGCAGGCATCGGCTTTAGCGGACCCCATCAGTTAATGCTGACATCTCTTTGAGTCGCGCGTGAAACACAACGCGCTGTCGACCCGGGCCTGGTCCTTATTACCAGATGGCGAGCTACCCATTGGTCGCCGTCCGCCAGCCCGCGCCTAAGGTGTTACACACTTGAGTTTCTTTTGCTACAGTGTGTGCAATTACAGGGATGTAACATTTATTAATATCTGTATCAACGAAAATCATTGTTGTGTGGCAAGAATTTTACCCGCAGAAAGTCAAGTGTAGTACCTAAGCTAAGATGAGTTTCTATTTTCATATTATCTGTTATCTATTCTCACTTTATTTTTACCATTATAAAAGCTCACAGAAATCTCAAGATCGCATAAATAAATAATCCTGGATTGGATCTGGAAACTGAGATTACAAATAGAAAAGTGTGATAGAAAAATAAATATTCCTATTCTTGGAATTAAAGCAACGCGGAGAAACTGTGAAAATAAATCAAAATACAAAAAGGAAAGCTAAGTCTCTTGTAATACAGAAAGAGTACTATTTCATATTTTTACTGTAAATAAATTTGACTTTTTCGCATTTAAATTTACAAATTTTCCGGAATGCTAGGCCGTCGCAATCGCAGTCCTCGACCGACGTGCCTTCTTGCTTTATTTGCTTCATTTTCAACGAGATTCAGATTGCCAAGAAGTTTCGCGTTCAATTTATAATAATATATATACGAGTAATATTACCTTCTTTTGTGCTGTTCTAGTGAACCGTTTTTCGGCTTAGTCAATTTGAAATATGTTACAAACTATGAAGCTGACATATTTCGACCTCAGAAGAATATTCAGGAAATAAAATAAAAGTAGTCATCGGAAAACTTGAGACTAGAGATGATTCATTCCACCAGCTTTTATGACAAGTCTTTTACAGTTCACGCAGTGCAGTTATGGAATGCCTTGCCCGTGTCGATAAGGCAATGCGTGCTCAATCTTTGTCCAGTTTTAAAATTCTGGTAAAAAAAACACTTCCTCTCTCCTTAAACATCATCATTACATAAAGTTCCTTGCTCCTGTTTCATGTTTATTATTGTATATATATATATGT
The DNA here is from genome assembly GCA_947568875.1 of Fissipunctia ypsillon. Lineage (NCBI taxonomy): Eukaryota > Metazoa > Arthropoda > Insecta > Lepidoptera > Noctuidae > Fissipunctia > Fissipunctia ypsillon. The sequence continues at coordinate 8,922,449 of OX387654.1, forward strand.
ATGTTTGTATATATTGTATATGTAACTGGTACACTACTGACTACCTACAGTATTATCTCTCCTTCTCCCTTTAATCCTTCCAAAGGTTGTCTGTAAAATACTGCTTTTAGCGATAAGACCGCCCATTGTGTCACCCTATGTAAAATTTCTTCATTTCTACGAGTACTTATCTGTAATTTTTATGGTGTACATCACAGGCCAAGTGCGCTAACAACTCCATTCCTACCGGCTTCCCTTTGGAGGATCGTAAGAGTAACTTCACCTACAACCATAGAAAAATAACACATTCAGTAATGTCAACAATTGCCAAATAATATTTATTCCAACAACAACACAAATTGTTCTAAAAAAGCCGGCGCCACAATATGGTATCGTATTCGTATGACTATTTGTAACTGAACAATTTCTTCTTCTGCTTCCCCTCCTACTAAATGTCAAGCCTCGCCATTGGTGTACATAATTAAGAGTATTCTATCTATCTATCTATCTATCTAACTAAGTACGTCATATTTGCGAAACATTTCTCGTACCAAACAATTCATCCCACCTGTATGTAAATACCAGGTAGCCTCATCGACACCTCCACACGGCTACCTACTCCCAACGTGTCGAGTGACACCAACAGGCTATAATTTCAACGCAACCCGACCCTGAGACTACTGTGAAAGGCTATGATACCCATACCCGTAGCACCGATGCCCTCAAATCGATGAACTATAAATCCATTGTCTAAGTTTGCACAGACAGAGCTCCTCTGGACTCAGAAGATTAATTTTCTTAGTTTAGATTGTTTCGTGACCCATTGTGCACGCGATAATTGGATTTTCTCGACTATCTGTGATTTAGTTACCTCTGGGCCCGGATTTGTCGTAAAATTCAATGGTGTAATACTGTGGTGCTTAATTTATATGGAGGTGCGTGTCTGAGATTTTGTATAGCGTGAAATTAGTAGGTTTGAACCCGAGTGTCGGTCTAGAAACAATAAGCTCATTATTTAAAACTTTCTGTAGAAACTGTTATTAAATTGTCTTAGTGGTCGTACTTTAATTGTATTAGAATATACATATTTTTTTATTTATTTATTTATCTCAACCAACTGTGGATCATATCCTCCTGAGTCCCGACATTTTTATTTCTAACATTGTAAATTTGTCCGCATGTCCTTTAAAAAGAACTATTTCGAGGTGTGGCTGAAGTCCTGAGACTTTGCGTGCTTCGAAATAGAGCTTAAAGCTCATACAATTTTTTTAGCTAGAACAAACATTATTGACATTTATATAAAGATCATTTTGGCATAAAAAATAATTCTGTGCTATTTGTTCGTCTTATAGGCCATTGGGTCTTAATGCATAACATGGCAGGGTAGAATATGTCCGTTACAAAGGAATCTTGGACTTACAGTGAGAATTTTTTTATAAATAATATCAAATAAAAACACATTTTTGCAATCAAAATAATCAACTTTTAATAAACTTTTTTATTACAATCTAAAAACAAGTTATAAAATCACGAAACTCAAGTCTTACTTCTATCAGTCTCAATTATTTATCAAAGTTATTATGTATTATGAATTCTTAGTAAAATTAAAGAAAATACAAAAGAACAAGCTAATATTAATAACCCAATTATGGAATGTTATAATTAGCAGCTCCATACAAAAATAGAAAGTAAAAAATTAAATTATAAAGAAAAAGAAAAAATTTTATCAGAAATATGAAATAGCTTAAAGCAATTTCGTTTTGCTGTTAAACAAAGCGACAGATTACATCCTAAACATTTTACTGATGTTTTTTTAGAACATCCTGCATTTCTACAACGACTCTGAGTTGTTAACATTTCTGGTAAATGATCAGTGCCATGCTTTCGTCTCAATTTAGAAGGCAAAGGCACTATTGGCGGACGCCTCTTTTTTACGTTTCTTCTTTCCTCCGGTTCACCACTATCATCCAGCAAATCATCCTCTCTGTAGAGATTCTCTTCTATTAGTCTTTCTGCTATCAGTCTTTTGAACTCTCTAAGTTGTACTATTTTATGTCTACGGATACCTTTTTCCATCTGTTCTTGTTTAAATTTAATCCATGAATTCGTGATAGATAAGTCCAAGCAATGGGATATGAACCTTACGGTCCATTTACGAGTTCGTGCTCTACTTGGGCATACTGCTATTAATCTGTCGGTTAAATCTACTCGGCCCATATTACTATTATACTCTTTTATAACTTCGGGACGTGAAACAAATAAGTATTGTCTTGTTGATCTGTTGTATCTTCTACAGTCATCAAAATTTTCAGCAGCATGAATAGTGGACAGCAGTAACACAGATTTATTGTCCATCCATTTAGTGAATGCCACCTCCCCATCATTTCGGACTAGTACGTCACAACTCCCTCTTCCTTTCCTCATTAAAGTTTTATCATCGTCTATTTTATTGATTACTTCTTTTGGCACGCGGTTTTTCATTATAGTTCCAGTACATTTTAAGCCCCTTTTAGCAAGTTCGTCTGCCAATCTAACCGTAGTAAAATATCTATCAAAATAAATCAAATGACCAGGCACTAAAGATTCAGTAAGTTTAAGTACAACGTTTTCACCTAAATGAAATTGGTTATCATATGCAAAAGTCTCTTTTCCTTGATAAATAGTTAAATCGCAAACAAGACCATTTGGATTGGCCAAAACAAAAGCTTTCATACCAGTCGGATGGGGCTTGCCAGGGCAATACTGTCGTATTGGACAGGCCCCAGTAAATGGAATGATCATTTCATCTATAGAAATTTTCTGCTGCCTCCCTTGTGCTTTGCAGCCTTGGAGAATTCTATCTAATAGAGGACGAACTTTCCAAAGCTTGTCCTGTTTCCTCATATCTATAGTTATGTCATTATCAAAAACTACTTTCATTGAATTTCTCAACAAAAAATATCTGTCTCGCGTCATGGCTTGTGTAATCACAGGTAAAGCATATTTTTGGTTCCAGTAAATCCTGATTTGAGACAGTGGTAAGCACGCCATAAGTAATGTTATCCCAAAATAAATATAACATTCTTCCCTAGTTAAATGAATACTTTTTCCAGTTTTTTCAATTGAAGTCTGATTAGTTTTTTGAACAATGGTGTCGATCAAATTGTCGTCAATATACTCGTTAATGTATTTCATTAAATCATCGGAATTTATATTATTAGATGGATAAGAAGGCTCTTGCAAATGTGGCATTGACTTAATAAAACTCCGTCTCCCCCAAAGTTCTTCATTTTCTGGAGTAACTGGAAATCTTTGGGCCCTGCCGCCTCGAGTACATATTCTACCTCGAGAACGATAACCACCTACATGAAAATAAATATTTAAGACATCGAAATATTCATACCAAAAATATAAATTGGTAAAATACCTAAAACCTACCTTTTTTTTTCGGGAGTGGGAAAATCATCCAACGACATCTCCCGCTTTTGGGTTGAGCGAGAGATAGTGTCAGACTTTTACTGACTAAAAACCCACTTCAGTTCCTGCTTTGCCTACGTTCCAGGGCCCCGGGGATCTCTTTCGCATCGCCCATGGCCCCAGTACGCTTCGGCCCCACTGGGCCCCTACGGACCTAAAACTTACCTCTAGTACGCACTCTTCTCAGGGTAGTTGCTATCTGTACTGGTTGCGGTGTGGCTTCTGGTTCGGCTTCAGATTCTGACGTTGTACTGAAAAGGTGGTCTAAATCTTCTGGGAAGGGTTCGGCTGTATCCGAATCCTCATCTTCAAATTCAGATTCGTTTAAAATTGTTTCCAATTGTTCATCAGTCAATTCTAAATAGGAAAAAAAAACAAATCTATGAAATTTTATAGGAAATCCGGGATAAAAAGTAACCTATGTGGTATTCAGAAACATAAGCTATAATACTACCAAGTTTCATCAAAATCCGTTTAGTAATTTTGATGTAATTGAGTAACAACATCCAAACATCCAAAAGTTCCATTTATAGTATTACTCTAAATAAATGCCGAATATCCTTTTTCCCGTACAAATTGAATATGCCTTACTGTATAGCTAAAACCGAAAGTACTTTAAAACGAACATACTGATATTTGGCTAATTATTCAATCCAGACGATTAAGTTTTGATAAAACTATAACATTCACCTATAGACCATAACCATATCTCAATAATAAATAAAAAGTTAACACATTTTATAAACATTTAACACGAAAAAACAAGTTTTTGTTTACCTGCTGTTCGTTGGTGCTCCATTTTCAATCTTGTACACAGCCAGAAAGAAGAAATATCTGTTCTCTGATTGGTTTATCCAATAGTAACTGTTTTTTTCTGTCAATTTTGTCATTGACATTGACGTTTGTGTGTTTCGGCGCTGAATTTTAAACGAAAGTCTAATTTGTGTGTTACAAAGAACATGCGGTCATCATACAAATGTACTGAGAAAAATGTCTGGACTTCATCATGTCGGACAAATTGTTCTTTTTAAAGGATGCTAGGACTTAGGAGGTTATAATTTAAACTACCTACATTACAAAAATTATTAATTATTCAAATTCAAGGATTACTTAAAAATTTTAAATGAAATTATACATTAATATTAGAATTGATAACAGCTAAATCAAATTAAATTAAAATAATATTTTAACATTAGTCCGTACGTGAACCATGCAGCAGTGGTTCACGTACTGACAGTCGAATCGTTCAGCAAAAGCGTTCAGGATCCTATTGCGGCTGGCCCGTACCCTACGCACCAGGGATGTGCACCGCTTGCGCATGACTGCGTGGAAACAATCCACACGCGCCTCGGCAAACATCCCCGACGCGCTACAGAAGCGAGGCAGCCCCAAGAGCACCCTGAACGCGTTGTTGTATTGGACACGTAGAGCACTGTACTGTTTCTGCGTGTAATCCATCCACAGACTGCAAGTATAAAAGGACGTACAAAATGCCCTAAATAGGGCTATTTTGACGCCCCTCGAACACCGAGCAAATCTGCGGGCTATCATATTCGCACGAACAGACAGCGCTCTACGTTCCCTTTCAATGTCTGCATCGTCTTCCAAGCCAGAGGTTAATAAATGTCCAAGATACTTAAACGTATCAACTCTTTTAAGTGGGCATCCATTGAAAACATATGTAGGTATTAACCCAGATAGAAAATTGTTTAAATCATGTAACTACATAGACTTTCAGCTGCGCCCTAGTAATTATATAAAACATCTGTTTCAGTTATGTTTGAATATTTATATAAGGTTCTACCTGCCCCATGGGAAGAAGGCGTGAGTTTATGTATGTATGTATTACGCAGGTACTTTTCAAAAACTGAGAACAATTTTTGTCTCGATTACAACATGGATTTGTTAAACAACAAGGAGTTTTCATTAAATAAAACAAATCTGCACACAAATCTCGACGAAAGCACTTTTTGTGTAACAAGGAAAATACTTATTAAAAAAAACTGCTGCAATAACACTAAAAAATAATTTCAAATGTACCCCTTTCCGCCGTAAGGTAAATTTTTGTGCACTTATCTCAAAAACAGCTGTACCGTTTTCAGCGAGACCGTTACATTAATATCGTATCAAAATGGCGTCGGAATTAACATTGTTGGCTGACGCGAATGGTGTCTTTTTCTTAGCGGTTAGCGACAGCAGTAAAATTGTATCGTTTTATGGTGATCGTTAAACTAAGCTCGGTGTGTGGTTTCATCGCATGTGTTAAGCTAGTTGCTTACTGCGAGCTAAGCTAAAGCGTTTTAGCTCTTTAAACAGTATTCTTCATTGAAAACTTTGCTCTACTATCAGCCTAGCTAATTATCAAACTCTGCGCTAGAAAAATCGATTAGTTAAAATGTTAATAGATATAATATAAACTGGATCTCGAATCCTGATTACAAACTAAACATTAGGAGAGATAATATTATTGTAAGAAGGTTTCGTTTTTTTCAGTTGACAGCGAAAACACTTTGCATCAACGACATTGAATGCTTAACAAAAAAATACTTCTCAAAAACACCAGTAACTACATTTCAATTGCATGTCAAACGTAAAAACCGAAGCTATAATGTTCAGTACTCCCCACACTGGACTTCAATCACAAACCGCGTCGCTTTTTAATTTTATTGATGCGTAAATCGTCAGGACTATTATCAAAAGTGTTAAACACTGCACTACGACCAAATAAAACATTATTCAAGGGGTGACGTGACAAAAGCTTTGGATAGTTTTTATCAAACGTCCTAGTTAGTAAAAACAACGTGTTGTCATGAAATATGCGCGATTTTTTGACGTGTTTAAACGTTGTGGCGTGACCCTAATTGGTTGTTTTGATTAGCTTTTACGCCTAATTAAAATGTCGTGTATCAACTTGTTGTGGAAAAGAGTTTGTTAGGATTGATTTGTTAAAGGGTGTTGTTTGATTTGGTGTACGTTTGTTTTTAACTTATTTAGTTGAGTGTGAAAGGTTATGCTTGTATGTGCGATGAAGTAAACGGATTAATACATCATGGCAATGTATTGGTTCGTAGAAGTCTGGCATCGTTTAAAACAGGTTTTTGTTCAGACTCATTACGAAAGATTTCTTTATTTATAGTTATCGAAGGTCTATCATGCATCCGTCTCATTTATTTATCAGTATTTTTTGTTTTGTTTTGCAATTTTATTCAAAATCGCACTATTTATGTACATATTCGTTACTAGTAGTGCCCCGCGACTTCGTTCGCGTGGAAGTCGTAAGATACACAATATACTAAAATAGCAGCCACATTTTAATAAAACTCCCCCGACCCGCCGCGTTGCACCACCCGCCCGCGCCATTACTTCGTTTTCACTTAGTGTTCTTTCTGACTTTTTTCTTTTTTCTCAGCTCCTAAGGGTCGTAGCGTGATATTAAATAGCCTATAACTATCCTAGAGAATTGGGCTACCAAATGCAAAAAGAATTTTTCAAATCCGACTTTTTGTTCATTATTTTTATCTGAAGCAAATTTATTTTATTAAAGTATGCATACACACGTACACCTTTTATTTGATTTTGTTTTTTTTTATCTGCTGTATAATAAAAATATATTGTGTGCCTTATAATCTGTGCTAAATAATAATAGTAGATTATACAACAAGTGAAAAAAAGGGAATTTAATTCGAGGAACTAAGTTAGATCCCGAGAGCAACGAAGAAGAAAAAAAATCAGCTGTTCCCTACAATTTGACGATTTATGCGAACATAAATGAAGGGAACAACAGATTTTTTTTCGCTATTTCAGGTTTGGTCCAATGCAGACGGTGAGCAATGGGTAGCTCGCCGTCCGGTAAGGACCAGGCCCGAGTCGGCGGCGCGTTGTGTTCCACGCGCGGCTCAAAGAGATGTCAGCACTTTTGACGGGGTCCGCTAGGGCCGATGCCAGCTAGGGTTGCGGGATGTTCGAAAGAGTTACCGTAGCCCCGGCACAGGCAACTGAAGGAACACGGGTGGGTTTTAGTCAGTAAAAATCTGACACGCCCTCCCGCTCCGCCCAGAGCGGGAGAAGGCATTTGATGATTTCCCATCCAAAAAAAAAAGGTTTGTTCCCATAGTAAAAGTTGTTCATAATGATGAGTCAACACTATCGTGGCAGCGCCCTAGCCAATAAAAAAGTAGCGTGTATAATAAAATGTGATAAATATAAATACTATACTGCTATTTATTTTCTTGCAGCCAATGGTAAAAAGTAGAGTACACAACTCGTGAAAAAAAATTCCTTGTATCCCTCGCTCCGCTCAAGATTCTAATCTAGAATCCTTCGCTGCTCTCGGGATCCAACTTAGTCCCTCGAATTAAATTCCCTTTTTTCACTTTTTGTATAATTAACTATTTATTTCTTTCTTCATCAGATAAAACGCATAATGGCGTTAGCTTTAGAGACCGTAAAATGTGCCGCATGATGATTCAATAGCATCATACTGCAATCACCAGTTTTGCCAAGTGGGAGATTAGGGCAGTGAGTGAAAAATATAGAGAGATCATTATCGTTGAGAGCAAAGATAGTTGATTACCGCCTTATAACGTATGATAGAAGTTGGCTTGAACAACTTTGAAGGCAGTATTACTTATTTTTTTATATTTGAAAATAACCTAAATCATAAATTAAACCACTTACAAAACACAGCAAATAAATAATAGAAAAGTTAATGTAACCTTTCAATAAAATAATAAGACGGTTCCTATTGATTTTTCTAATTGTGTTACCTACGTGAATGTCGGCCAGCGGTTCATTAAATATTTCTTAAAAGATCGTAACAAACTTGTTAGTGGGAATAACTGAGGGTCTAGTGTCGTCCCTCTTTAACTTGTCGAAAATATCGAAATAGGAAATCGAGCGTTTGAACTGAAATTGCCTTTAAAATGATCGAGTAGTAACGAAAGGCACGTGGAAAAAGAATTGTGGGGTTACTTTGTACAAAACAGTGAATTATTGACGAAGTTATGTGACTACGTTTTACAAAGCTCAGCAGAAACACTTTGGAAAAACCGGTCAAGTGCGAGTAGACTTGCACACAAAAGGTCCTTATCACCGTACAATATTTAACACTACATAAGTATGTTCAAGAAATACTTCAGTTTAAAAAAAAAAGGTTTCTTGTAACAATCTGTGAAAAATTCAACTTTTTACCTACATGAGATACAGCCCGCTGACAGACGGACGGACGGACAGCGGAATCTTAGTAATAGGGTTCCGTTTGGCACTCTTCGGGTACGGAACCCTAAAAAAGGAACTATTAGATATACCTACGAATAATGTAACAGTGACTTTCAGGGCTATGGAAAAGTTTTAAAATAGTTTTTAATGAAAACATCACGCATTTTGACAATAGATATAAAGGCTGTTACTCAACTTCGAGTTTCACCGGATTTTTGTACTAATGTTCTCAAAACTGTACTGTTTTGTTGTCATCCACTTGTTACATTGTATTTATTTTTTTAATTCACAAAACTGATGTACAAACACAAATGCAATAAAATAGGTACAACACAATATATCTAGGTACTAGATGTGAGTCTAGCATGCATATTTTAAGTAACACTTTCAATTGAATTTTTTTTTTAAGTTATTCAAATGTTTTTAATTGAAAACTTTTCCATAGATAATGTAAAAACTTCGTGAAAGAAAAATTTTATATAAAAAAAAATATTATACAATTAAGCATCCCGGAGTCTGGATTTGTGCTCGGTTGATGGAATAGGCTCGCCCCCTATTACATGGGACTTAAACATAATTGGCGAAACGTGGGTGTACTATAGGTACACCTCTGCCTAACCCTTCGGGGAATACAGGCGTGATATATACATATGTATACAATTAAGTTATACATTATAGCTTGCATGAGACAAACAGGAACTTCCTTCCCCAGAATTATCGCAGTGACGTTTATCGGGTAGATCTCACACCAACGCGTCTGAATTAGCAAGTGTCGACAGTTAACATGTCGCAGTGTTCGCGATTAGCACTATACGAGGGAGGGTCGATAATTAGCGGCTCAACACAAATCGAATGAGGCAGGTTTTTGTCAAGACTGTCAGGAGGAAGCGACAGGCGATTGACTATTTTTTCTTGCTAAAGAAAGGGCTATTGATGTGTGCGACACAGCGTTGGCGTTGTTGGCGTTTATTAAAAGAGATTAATAATGGTGCCGATTCTCTTGTACACCGAACTAAACTCACTAAACTATCAATAAAAGTCCTTACTTTTGGCTATGAGAATCTTAAAGCTGTTCTACAAAAAATATCACTAAATTTAAAAATAATTTTGACAGGTACTTGTTTGCCCGACCACATGAATTTTTATTAGAGCTAGCGGCGCGCAGGGGGGCAGCCACGACATGTTTTACATGGAATTTTTCACTTTTTATATGGTACATATGAATAATTACATAACATAACATCACGCCTTGTTTCCCCGAAGGGTTAGGCAGAGGTGTACCTATAGTACACCCATATTTCGTCAGTTATGTTTAAGTCCCATATAATATGAATAATTATTACCTACATGTTGAGTTTTAGGGTTTATGATTTTTATAAAGGGGGTCGAAATTTTCATTATTTTTGCGACAGTACACACCGTTTTCGAGATATAAGCAAAAGAAAAGGAAAAAAGCTACAGTACTGTTTTTGCACCTGAAGTAAAGGAATTGCTGTGAATTTTAGTTCTTGCCAACTAATTTTATTCCACACCTTTTAAATCGCGATTAAAAATAGTCAGATTTAGTTAGAAAATCTAAATTTTAGGTGAAAAACGTGAAATTAAGAATAGCATAATTACCATTTTCACCAAACTAATAACTCAGTGCCATCTTAGTGCTGTCAAACTAAAATACAGTTGTGTCACTTTATTCAATTTCAGAATGGGAAATCGTCGTTTGACAGGAATAAACTAAATTTTGGTGATTTTTTTTTTTTTAGTTTAGAGGCATTTGTGACAAGACAATCGGCACCATTATCTACTTAATATTTAGTTGATCGCAAACGTATTATATTCCTCGACTATTAATTGTCGCGTTCCAGCATGCCAATAGCGGTCATTTACGACCTACCTTTTGTAGCATTTTTTATTTCAAAAAAAGAAATGAAGTCCGTTAACGTCCTGAATCAATCTATCGTAAGCTTCAACATGTTCCAATAACAAAAAAAAAACATGTTTATTGTTTGGATTCCTAAGGAAAGATTAAGAGAAAGGGCAATGACCGCATTATTGTCATGCTAAAACGGGACAACTATAGTTAGTTTGTTACAGTCACAAGAGCTTTAAAAAAACCGGACAAGTGCGGGTAGAACTAGCGTGGTGAGGGTTCCATACGATGAATATGTTATTTACCATGTTTTTATTCCAAGATAATTTATTTTATCCCAAGAACAAACTTAGCATTGTATGATAGTTGAAAAAATCGGTTCTCCCATACATTCCAACTACAAATGTAAGTTTGTTAGCACAATATTAGTTAGCAGAAATTTACCATGTTAATTTAAGACTACAGACTTCTTATAGATTTTCCTGTAATCTATAAGTAAAGAACTATTTTCTGTATTTTTTTCAAAATTTTAGACTCTGTAGTTTCGGAGATAAGGGGGAGGAATGGTAAATGTTCATCTATTTTCTTAAATAGCTTTAAAAGTATTTAGTTTAAAATTATAAAAAAATATGTATATTTGAGACCTTAACAACAAGCCCTTTCATTTGATATATCAAACGATACAGTTTGCAAAACATTTTTTTTAATTATCTAAGTTGCCCCCTAAAAGTGACCCCTATATTAAAAATTCTTTATTTACATTACGCGTCCGCTTTTGGGTCACATAAATCCATATGCGTATCAAATTTCAACTTAATCGGTGCAGTAGATATGGAGCAAACTGACGTTCAAAAGTGCCTTTTATGTGCCTATTTGAATTAAATGATTTGACTTTGACTTTGACTGGCTGTGACAGACGGACAGACAGACAGACAGACAGACACACGAGTAATCGTATAAGGGTTCCGTTTTTTCTTTCGGCCGTACGGAAACCTAAAAAGAACTACCTAGCTCATCGAAGCAATAGTTCATCTTTATGAAAATAAAGCAGTGGGTTTCACACACATCGCTAGGGAGCGCTGTGCAAAGAACACGTCCCTGGTGGAAAAGCATGCTATTAATTATGTAGGTACCCGCCTAATTATACTCACTTACGAAGCGTATTCAGTAATTATTTTTATTTATACGGACAGATACTTAGTCCTTTCTTTTTAATATAACGTTCTCCTGCACCGCTCCATTGTGGCACAACGAGTTAGAATTATTCCACCGGCCAAGAATGATAAACTGAGATTCCAAGATGAAGAGTCGTAACGACCATTAAAGTTTCAAAAGGTTCTCTTTAGAACAATACAGTGAAAATAAAATAATTTATACAGGAAAGCTTAACTTCAAAAGAGTCTTTCACTCAAAAATAAAGCGTGTTGTAGTACCTAAACAAGGTGGTACAATGTTTTGCATAACAAAGGAAAAAAAAACACCTAAAGGAAAACATAAAGCCACACTTTATTCGCAGAATACTTATTCAAATGAGGCTGTCCCTTCTAAGTTTGTTTTCAATCAAAAACTCGCGCAGCTTTGTCCCGCTAAACTTTATAAATGAGGCGATTATCCGCGGCGCGGCGTCGCAGGTCTCTCTCGCGATAGGTGTGTGGTGTCCAGCCGCAGCCCCAACGTCGCCGCCCCGCACCGACCCCGCACCCGCCTCGCCGCCGCCGCCCCGCTACCGCCGCGTCGCCTGCGCCACTCGCCGGCTGCGTCGCGCTGATAAACCGCTGGTCACCTGCGCTGCATGAATTGCAGCGCTTTTTAACTTTCATCCCGCTAAGTCCTTTAAACTTCATCCGCTTTAAACGCCCGCGTTTTATTTATGATTTAGATGCTGACAACTACACAGACAACTTTGTAAAGTTTTCGCAATATCCGACGAGGTAAAAAAACTGTGTTTTAAGTCACAACGCCATTATGTAAAACAGAAATTCTTCGTATAATTAAATAAATATCAACCGTGCGCGCAGACGGTATTATCTAAAAGTTCACAAGTACCTTCGCAGCCGAGGTTGGTAATAACACGAACGCGCAAAGAGTACAGTAACAAGAACATAGCCGAGCCTAGGAATAGTACATCAAGATTAGCTCGAGGCTGCAGTCTGATTACGTCGCTATGTAAGACGAGAGCCCGTCGCAGCCTCCTCCGATTCTGAGATGAGGATTTGTATACACTTTTTCTGAAAAAAAAAACTTTCTTTTCTCCGAGTAAAGTCGCTAATCTCGAGAAGTCAATAATATGCTAATTTAATCCGTCTCCGTCACATATCAGAAGTGTTGATAAGTCGTGTTCCTCCGCTTGCTTCGTAATAAGATCTTTTTAAATTCTTAATATAAGCGTATAAAAAGTTTTCTTTTAAAGTAAAGTAAGGGGAAGTGTTATTATTGACGCTCGTACAAAGAAGTCGGCGCAACAAGGTGCTCTTGCATTTGTTCTATCTCAAGTATTATATTGTGCCCAGGGCACTTCCCCACTCGCGCCTTCCGCGACTTTCTTTACAATTTCCTTCTTGAGACTTTCTGTTCAATTAAATTATAATGAATTCAATTCCGCAGTTTTTCATGGATCTATTTTGTGATCCGCGTTAAATATTAAGTTAGTATCGGAATCAAAAAATAAATGGAATAAAAGTGGGCAATCGCCTGTTCAAAATGAATTGCAAACAATATTACATTTTGGAAGCAATCTACGTTAACCCAAAAGGGAATGATGTGGCAGCTCTTTATATTGCAATTTTTGTGTCCAAACAAAACGAATTTGCCGCGCAATCAAAGCGGGAATCCGATTGATGACATGGCGGAATAATTGTTTCGTGAAATTGAAAATATCGCGGCTTGTATTCTGTGTAACACCTTGAAAAACATACTTTTGAACGCAATTTGGGAACTCGCTCACTTTGATATAAAAGTAATATGGAAAAAGAAACACAACGTAGGTTGATGCGATCTAATAGGTGGATTACTTTTTATCTTTTCTGGGTCGAATTGATACTAACTTTTATGGCAATAGGGGAGTCTCACGCCATGCAAACATAATGTCTCCCTACGATTTCTATTTCAGCATAACATGTAAGCACATATACGAAAGCGTAAAACTCTGAAATACCTGTCGCATAACTCCAAACTCAATCTCTAAACAGTGTAACGGAAAACTAAACTAAAACATCGGAACATCGCACCTGTGACAAGTACAATAAAACTTTACCAATAAGACATATTTCACAGTCGACTTCAATCTCAAATACCAATATATTATGAGGCGATTTCCTACGTAGGTACATAATTCAAAGAATCGGAGATAAGTTATCGGAGCCCCGCATATTCATAATGTCAGAGTCGGTGCGGTGTCGCTTCGGATTACATAAACTGCGGGTAGTCTCGATGTGTTTGTGCCCATCTAAGTAGGCAACTTGCGCCCGCAAAGCACTTTGGAAAAGAGAGTCGTCGTGAAACGTTTTCTTTTTCCTAACTACGAGGTTTGCGGAGGGAGTGAGCGACACAGCTATAGTTAGTCTGTTATTTCAAACACGTGGGTCGTCGCATCACTGGAGTACAAAATGTAATGTAAATAAAACGCCACTGACACAGCTTAGCACACTGTTGCAGTTTTTGAATATTCGAATTTGGAATACTGAATGTAGCGGAAACCGTTGTTGCTGGCTGCCAGGAACTGGTTGCTATGCCAGCATAAATACTTAAAAGGCCTACTTTATTTTTTATTCTACAATGGTTTTGCTAATGAAAAGATTACTTTTGAGAATATTAGAAAGCCTAATCGGCATTAAAATCTGAACAAAAGAGTGTACAGAATACCACTTCTCATAACAATTAAAAGCTTACAGAATAAACTCTTAATGAAAACCGACTACAATAAACGGAAAAAGAGAACGGAAACTTTACATTTTATCCTTTATTGTGAGTATAGCCGATACAGGAAACCGCGGTTGTAAACAAAACTGTTCATATGTACCTAAGTGATTATTACCATAATGTAATTCCGCTGGTTTTCTTTGCTAAATGAGCCACTTGAGCTCTGCGTTGCTATCCGATTATTATTTATTGGGTTTAAATCGTTCGATGTAATGTTTTGTTAAAGCTCAATTGTTTTTGATCTTTCAAACTAAACACAAAATGTTAATTAAGCCTTTGATTAACGAAAGGGTTACTTTTATTCGATTCCAAGCTGATTGAGAAGTTAAATGCATTGATTTATATTGACTTTAAAATGGGTAATTATCAAGAGACCACCACAGCACCAAAGCAGTATTATTGTAATCTTACTTGAGTGTGGGAAAGAGATGGAGTTAGACGTCCTGTATAGCTCCATCTCTTTCTCACACTGAAGTAACATTAAAAGAATACTGCTTTAAGAGGTGGTGGTTGGCCCCCTGAAGCTTTGTTAACTATTGTAGGTATTTTGCGTGAAAAATTTCTCTGAAACCAAAAGTGTAGTTATAGCACAGCAGTTGGGTAGTAAGTACTTGCGTGTTAAAATCGAATCCACGCTTGGAAATACTAAAATATTATTAAGTTATTATAATTTAATTATTTAATTTATTGTCATTTCAAGAGAATGTTTTAATTAATGATATTTTTAGAAATTTTCTCGTCACATCATGTGGCATACATGCCTGTACGTAATAATGTTGTTACCATCTTGCATGCATTTTCTTGTATGTATGACACATGTTTAAGCAAATAAATATTATCTATCTAAGGCGAAAGCGCCAGGGTAGCTCGCGAAATTCAAATTTTTCGTACGTTTTTTCCAGTGTTCAGGTCAGTATTATCTATGTTGATTAAAATATGATTCGCAACCGTAACAAATATGTATTTACAAAACATAATCATTAAAGTCATCATCATCTCTTTAAGACTAAGTAATCCTATTGAATTACTATTTCATGAAATCTTAACATTTGAGGATTATACTAACATAAAGAGTTGTATAACTGATTCTAATGATTATAATTCTGTAAATACATACTTGTTATGGGATGCGAATTATGCTTTAATCAACATACACCCAGACACTGAGCTGCAATTTGCAAAAA
The DNA here is from genome assembly GCA_947568875.1 of Fissipunctia ypsillon. Taxonomy (NCBI): domain Eukaryota; kingdom Metazoa; phylum Arthropoda; class Insecta; order Lepidoptera; family Noctuidae; genus Fissipunctia; species Fissipunctia ypsillon. Next base: position 8,938,070 of record OX387654.1, read on the forward strand.
TCGTAAGAAAATTTGAATTTCGAGGGATACCTTAGCGCTTCGCCCTTAACCGTACTGGAAAAAAACAATTAAAAAAGTCGAAAACAATTGAAGTAGGTACAGTAAGACCAATGCCTAATGACGAACAAAATTATAGACTTGCTGAGTACGTAATAGGTTGTTACAGGTCTTGTAAATTGTTAATAGGTAGGCTTTTAGCTTTCTTTCTATCAAGAATGTTTCACTTGAGGAACGTGATCACATAATTTTAGAAACCTATACATGAATGACAAGGTTTTTATTAATTTTATTTTTGCAAAACCAAAACCGTTAGGTAATTATTACAGTTTTTAAAAGGGCGCGCTTTCCGTCTTCAGAACGTACCCTACTATAAATTGTATTTGATCAAAAGTCTTAGGTACTTCAAGACTATACCGCGCGCGCAGTGGCGCCCTCGTCGTTTGTTTGGTTATTACTTTTATTTTAGAATGAAAATGCTGAAAATAAGCATATTACGTTGTGCTCCACAAGACTATACGTTATTATTATTATTACAAACGGTAGTTTTATATTGCTTAGTTTTATTAAAACCTCCTTTCCTTAAAACGGAAAATATTGGCCACTAAGCTCGGTTTTAAGGATTATGATAAAACTTAACAATAAAACTACCGTTTGTAATAATAATAATAACGTATAGTCTTGTGGAGCACAACGTAACTTGCTTATTTTCTGCATTTTCATTCTAAAAGAAATAACCAAACAAACGATGAGGATGCCACTGCGCGCGAGAATACCTACTTACTATTTTTTTACACGATGATTCTTCCTGGTTTCAGCCAACTTCATCTTTCTAATCAATTGACACATACCTACATTGTACAGACAAGCTATAAAGACCATCAACAAAATCCAATAACCCTTTCACAAAACCCAAAATCCATCTTCAAATGAGAGCTGAAAACGCGTCTAAAATCTCACGACCTCACCACATCCATAAGTTCTCGTAGATATTAGTCGCGAGTTTGTCTAGCGAGATGGATTACTATGCGCAGGCACGACGCTGGCACACCTCACGACCGAGGATCAAAGCACCCGACCAACTTGCACTTCCGACTTGTTACAACATGTCACATGTTGTTATATCAGGGTTAATTAAAATAGGTTGTCTCTAGCTCGCTGGAAAAATTGTGGGTTAGGAAAATGGATTAGTTTTAGGTGTGGTTGAATTGAGCGTGTTGGGCTGGGTTATCTTTTTTATGCAAGGTGTAACATAATTAACGCACAACCTCTTAAGGGGTCATTGTACTCATCATTATGAACAACTTTTACTATGGGACCAAACCTGAAATCCCGAAAAAAAATCAGCTGCTCCCTACATTTATGTTCGCATAACTCGTCAAAACTCGTCGGCTTCGCCGCAGTCTGGTAAAAATTTATCATTTTGCTGTATAACATTTTACAAAGATTTTAATCCATATGGTGATTCAAATTGTACCAATATGAAAATCAATGTTTAAAATTGAAATCGATACAATTGTAGTAATGATTCATTGTAAAAACTAACTTATCAAATCGATCTGTAAACCGAGACAAATAAATGACCATAAAAACATAGTACTTCCCTTTATCAACCACAAGTTAAATAACAACACTAAATAATATAAACCAGACGTCATTACAGCAAATAACAACTATTATTCAAATTCCCGACAATAATGCTCGTTTAAATGGCATGCATTATAAAAAGGCTCGAAGCTAATAACGAGCATTTAGTCCGTTATTCATCTATCAAAATGAATGCCTAATGAAAACGTCGAATTTGAATATTGATGAACGAAATGTACTAACTAAAATATTATATGATAGATGCCTGCAGTCGTACGTTGCAGTCCGATAATTGAATGATGAAATATTAACATACGTTACAGATATATATACTATACTGTAGATTATGTATAGTGCATTGCGTATGACGTAATGTAATAGTGTTTCAATAGTATCAAAAGAGGCCATGGTTTTATTTTTGTGCAAAAGGAACGCTCAATTGTTCACCTACTTTTTAAATAAAACCATAGTTAACGATTTTTGTAAAAACACAAATCAAATCATTTGTTTTTCATTTTCTTACCAAAAAAAAAAAATCCATAATTGAAATCCGAGCATAAAAATCAGTTCTTTACAAAAACAGACTAAAAAATTCATATCAATTATAATATTATTCATTGTGAATAAAAGAAAAACGATAGCTTGTTTATCAGCGGCGCACAATTTTATGAAATTCAGCTGAACTTAAATTTACCATTCCAATCTTTGATCAACAGTACACTGTTGATCAAAAATACACAGCGTGTTATGGACCGGAGATTCAAATTAAACATCTGCATTTGCTTTACAATTGTTGCGTATTTTATATAAAAATATTATACAGAAATTGTACTGTTTTTGAAAATTATTGGAAGAATCTAACTACATATTTATTGAAGCAAGAGAAGACAAAGGGAAAAGAGAGCGATTACCAATTAGAAAATAAGTGAAAATAATTTAACTAGCTTAATAGCTGTAATTTTTAACTAGCTTTTGCCTGCGACTTCGTCTGCTTGTAATTTGTTTTTAATCCTAACTAATACCTATTATAAATGCGAAAGTGAGTTTGTTTGTTTGTTTGTTACGCTGTCACGCTAAAACGGCTGAACGGATTTGGATGAAATTTGGCTAATGAGTAGACCATAACCTGGGTTAGGACATAAAATAGTTTTTATCCCGATATTACCACGGATTCGAGACTTATACGGATGAAACCGCGGGGGGCAGCTAGTTTTTATATACAAACAATTAAAATGTAAAATAGCCTTTGTGCTTTTCCAGGTCCCAGGCTACCTATCTGTCTGCCAGGGTCATGGGATGTTAAAAAGAGTTACCGTGGCCCCTGGCACAGGCAACTGAAGGAACTCGGGTGGGTTTTAGTCAGTGAAAGTCTGACACGCCCTCCCGCTCCGCACAGAGCGGGAGAAGTCATTTGATGATTTCTCACCCAAAAAAAAAGGCTACCGATCTGTCAAATTTGATAACGATTGGTTCAGTGGTTTAGGCGTGAAAACTCACACAACGTGGCAGAGTTACTTTATCATTTAAAATATTAGTACTGATTTATAAATATTCTGATCCTTGACTTATTTTTTTATTTTGTTCACATAGTCTTTTAAAAAACTGAGTTACATTGCTTTATTATTTTATTTAACTTAAATCATGATGATCAATAAACATTCCATAATATTCATTAACACCAACATTAACAAGACTAACATGTAAAGTCACCTTCCTCATCGCAGTAAACAGCCACCTATTATTCTATGTACGTTAAAATACTTTTCGACCTTATTGCTAAGGTAATAAGGTTGAAAAGTGGTTCACCGCAAATGTCCGCGATGGTACCTTGGCAATAATAGCTGTGTATAAGTTCTCGTGGGTTTAAAATAATGAGTGATCCTCCGTGCAAGGTCACGGCCAGCAAACAATCGGATCCTGGTGTAATCTCTTTGCGACAATTTTGAGTGTCTCGATTCCTGTCATTACAATATTTCGTGTGACATCAAAACGAGATTTAATTGATAGTATTGCCAAAGAATTATATTAGTAATGTCTATATAGGGTCAAATCAAATTAGCTAGCGAAACTCCGCAGACGTAATGGGCATCGATATCCATACACGGCAAAATAAGAATAAAAAATTTGATGATTTGTTTTTTGTGGTCAACTCAGTTTTTGTTCAGAAATCAGTTTTTTTATCGAGTTATACCCATCACGTCAGTGAAGTTTACACAAAAAAAAAAACAGATTTTTTTTCAACTACACTGCGGTTGATTATTTCAACTACACTGCCAAAAAAAAACATTTTTTTTTTTTTGCTTTATCATGTTTAGATATTGATACCCTATATATATATTATATATATATATATATATATATATATATATATATATATATATATATATATTCAACCTCAGAAAATATGACCATGTGTCGAGCTACAGGTCTGAGCTCAAATGGATGCCCATTCGCCAGAGAAGAAATTTGCGTGCTTTGACCACGCTTTTCTCCCTTCTTAACTCTCCCACTCCTCCTTCTTATCTAGTGTCTCACTTCCAATATCTATGTTCTTCACACGCTAAGAATCTTCGTTCTTCTAACAATCTTCTCCTACTCTGTCCTTCTCATACTTCTGACTTTGTTCATTCTTCCTTTCATATTCAGTCCATTCTTCTTTGGAATGCGCTACCTCTTGACATCAGGATGGCCACCAGTCGGTATGCATTTAAGCGGAGATTGCGGAGTTATTTTCAAAATAAATAGCGTAGAGTCATCTCAAAACCTCTCTCTCTTGAATTTGTATATAATATATGTATATAATATAGGTATATATTATAGTAAATATGTATGTATGTGTATTATAAGTTTATGACTTATTTATGTACAAATTGTTCCATTTCTAACAGAGCACCTGCCATCTAATCTCTTCACCACCCTTGGTTGACTGGTAGAGAATGCCTAAGGCATTAAGTCCGCCTTTGTACTTTTTTAAGTGTGAAAAGTTTAAATAAATAAATAAATAAATAAATAAATAAATACCCATCACATCTGAGGAGTTTCGCTAGCTAATTTAATTTGACCCTGTATTCAATAGTGGTGTATATTGCTTGTTATTGTTGACTGTTGATTTGACGAAAAGTAAATGTTGGCACCATTTATCAAAGCCCACTATTTTCTCGTGATGTTCTTTCTCTCACCGATTGATCATTAAGATTTTGGAGTTTAAGGATATTTTATGAGTATAATAATGAATAGCAGAGGCGAAGTGCGCTAACAACTCTATTCCTACCGGCTTGCCTTTGGAGGATCGGAAGAGTAACTTCACCTACCACCATAGAAAAATAGCACATTCAGTAATGTCTACGATAGCCAAATAATATATTTTCCAACAACAACGCAAATTGTTCTAAATAAGCCGGCGCCACAACGTGGTAAACGTATTAGTACGACTATTTGTAACTGAACAATTTCTTCTTCGGCTTTCCCTCCTACGAAATGTCAAACCTCGCCACCGATGAATAGGTTAGTCAAATCATAAGTCTGATTAATAAAACAACAAGCTTTTGCTGTTTATTTCTAATACAGACATTTTCAAAGACGTTGTGGGTGCATTGTAATGAGACTTCGAGATAAAAACGTATCTCGATATTGCTATCCCAACTGTTTCTTATACATTTAAACGAAGTATATCTACTTGGAGTCAGTAATCTACTTATTTATTTGTCTGCTGAATAAAGCGAGAGATAGTTGCATGCCCGCAATAAAAATTAAACTTTTGCGACTCATGTTACTTAGGGTTCCGCTTGCATCTTAGGAAAACGTCTTAAACACATAATGAAAAATATATCTACTGATACATAACATTACGCCTGTAATCTCCAAAGGGTTAGGCTGAGGTGTACCTGTAGTACACCCCAGTGGCGCAGCTACAATTATCATTAGAGGGAAGCCGAAGAAAAAATTGTTCATTTCTCATAAAGTCAGACAAAAAAAATTTAGGCATTTTTGTAATGTTTTTAATCTTATGCTGACTGTAGTCAACTGGTATTAAATATATATAATGTGATGTGGTACACAGTTACACACACAGGTGTACATTATTTGGCAATAGTAGACATTAAGAAGAGTGGTAGTTCCGAAGGGAAGCCGATAGGAATCGGGTTGTATGAAGGCTTCGCCACTGGTACACCCACATTTCGCCAGTTATGTTTAAGTCCCATGTAATAAGGTGGCGAGTCTATTGCCATACCGAGCACAAATCCAGACTCCGGTCTGCTACTGAGAAATTTCAGATAGAAAAACCCAAATACACTTTGTCTGACCTGGGAATCGAACCCAGGACCTCATGCTCAGCAGTACCGCTTGCGACCACTAGACCAACGAGGCAGTCACCTACTGATAACTGCCTCGTAAGGCACCTACTAATACATACCTACTTAATCAATGTCAACAAATATGACACGATTTAATTTGGTACCTACCAGGTAGGTACTACTTATGTAAGTTTCAATTAAGGGTAAAGATTAGAAATAAAGGTTTCTAAAAAACTGTAATTATAACTGGAGAAAAGGTCTCAAACTGAAAAACAAATCTATACAAATAAATAAAATTGAATTGTCTGTTTGTAATGTCAAAATAACAACTTTTTACTAAATGCATAAGAAAGTATATACGGTACTTATAACAGGAAAGAAATTTTTAAAAATTTTGTGTCTGCCTGTCTTTTTGTTTGTTCCGGGTAATCTCCGAAACGGCTGGACCGATTTTGACGGGACTTTCACTGGCAGATAGCTGATGTCACGGGAAGTAACTAAGGGTACTTTTTATTTTATAAAAATAATGAGAGTTCCGCGCAAAAAAATGAAAACACTTGAAATCGTGAACAAAAAGTCGAATTTGAAAAATTATTTTTGCATTTGGTAGCCCAATTCTCGAGGATAGTTATGGACACACACACGCGCGTTATGGTAACATCACGCTACGACTCTTAAGAGCCGAGCAAAAAGAAAAAAATCAGAAAGAACACTAAGCGAAAACGAAGTAATAGCGCGGGAGGGCAGTGCAACGCGACGGGTCGGGGGACGAGGGAGTTTTATAAAAATGTCGTTGCTATTTTAGTATATTGTGTATTTTCCGACTTCCACGCAAACGAAGTCGCAGGGCACAGCTAGTTGGTAATAAAAACACTTAAAGAAAATTATTTCAAGAAAAATAAATGTTATCCTCATAAAAAATACAAAAAAGTTAAATACATAAGAAAATGGATGAAAATATAACGAACACACTCGCTCATGATTAAATCGCACTTTACTGCTTTTTCTACAGCCAGACTTGAGCGGATAATAATGAAAAGAGCCATTTGAGAGCAGACGATACGATATCTAACTATATATGTTCATTGCACTTTCGCTACATCTAACAAAACCATAATGTTTCACTTTTACCGACTTGTATATTAAACTATGCAAAACAACGATAATTTTGCTAAACAAAAACCGATATATCTTCTGGGTTTAATGAACGCAAGAGTATTTAAACCCATTAGGTTTTGTTGAATGAACACAAAGAGTCTTTTAAGTTAAATTACTTGTCTAGTACATAACATAACTTCACGCCTGTATTCCCCGAAGGGTTAGGCAGAGATGTAGCTATAGTACACCCACAGTTTTGGTATATGCACCTATTTATTCTGATACTTTAAAAATGTCAATGAAACATTTAATCAAAGCAGAATTTTCTTTTTGGGGAAATTCAACAATTTAATTACGAAATAAATAGTTAAATAAATGTAGGTACCTGTAACATACTTTGCTAACGTATATTTTTCATTCTAAGAAATGAAAATTTCTCGTGAACTCGTTACCTACCAAAATCTAATACTTCTTCACTCTCTTTGGAATACAACATTACCACCAACCTAGTCTCTCAAAAATTACGAGAAACATGTCAGGTACTTTAAAATTCACCCAAAACACGTGAACAAAATAAGCAGATTTCTCTATAATTCGGTGCACACCTGAGCTAAATTCGCTCTACGTGCGGTACTATCTATGACGGACAGTATAATCTGACAAGGAAATCTAGTTTACTCGCTAATAGGCCCACAGATGGCTATTGTTAAACTGGACGCTGCGCCACCAAAATATTGTCGAATCGAACTAGAAAATGTATCACCTTTTTTACCTTCAACAACTACCAAAAAAGTCAGAAGTTCTTAATTCAGAGAGAAACAAACTGACAGATTTTCAGAAATATAACATGATTAATTGAGTAATACCAAAACAGAAGTCGAGTAACTATATTTCAGTCACAATAATGCATATCTAATCCAGAATACACTTAAACTAATCTACTTAATACCAAATTGCATTGTAAACAAGATGGCGACTTGTAATCGAGTACCGCTAGTATAACTAACTCGCGTGTACGAGCGGTAGCGTCGTCAATAATTCATGCGGTAGGCACGTCGTACCCGCCAGCCGTTCCTAATTGATTCCTGATGCGGTGAGCTGATCGCATCACTGACTCCTTGTACTGCCCTCCCAGGACCCGTCCGCTTCATTACGCACTTACAGGCTCGTGCAGAATGAGGAAAATCGTAAGAAATAATTTTATTATAAAATTTCATGTGAGCCTCTGTTCTCGGGGAGCGATGAGCGTGGCTTTTTGTAATTTTTTTCGCAAGTTAATTACTCGGTAACTTGATAAGCAGCTAAGCGTGATAAGTAGATTACTTGGCATTCGCTAGAGTTAACTACGTCGAAACTCTCATAGCAACCTATCAACAGTAATCCTGTTGTAAGCCACGCACTTCACAGAGAAAAGGTCGTATATTATATTTCGAATATTTACGTATAAAAGCACCGTTGAAATTCAAAACTGAGTTGCTGAGTAAACAATCCGTAATTTCAATTTCAAATACAGTTAAAAGTTCCATTTTGTTGGAAAGTTATGCGGTGCAACTGATTGTCATTCGTGGCACATACATAATCCCGCCGGAGAGTCCATGATCTTGAACGGGGACTGACAGCTGGCCGCGGCCTTATTCAGGAATCCTATGCTGATACGCAACGTTAATCGAATTCGAATACACAGCCACCGCTGCCGTATCCATGTCCATCACGACTAACTCGGTTACCGTGCTGTCCGAACGTGCAAAAACTTTATTGCTGCAACTTAAATCTGGATTGTATTTTACATCGTGTTAGATATATGGACAAAAATGTATTTTTCGAATATCATGTTTTACTGAACCATATGAAAAGAAAAATGTTGGCCATAAAATATAATGATCTCTCGTTGGAATTAATTTTATTATAGTCCTATACGTATGGTTTGGATTGCCTGTTGCCTCCATTTCCATACAAATTACCATATACGTACATCTTTCTTTCGAGAGCAACACACTCGTGTCGGGCCATAATCAACTCCATCTACATTAGTCCTCCGTCTAATTGTATCTTCAAATCCAGTATCACCACTTTCATTGGACCACACAAGACACTAACAGACAACCCGTTTAACTTCAGTACTGGTCGTAAATCACAGAATAGTACCGTCCGATGCCCTTCCTTGCTCGTTACGGTACTACGTGACTTATGGAAATAACGGCTCGTGACAGCCAGTTGACTTACAGCTCTAATTGTGATATGCAGTCCTTATTGTGTGAAGCATCCGTAAAATTGTGGGCTCATGTTAAATGTAGGTCCTTTAGTGAGGACTTTATCTATCTATTTACAAGGTGTAACATATATAATTAACGCATAAACTCTACTATGGGATACAACTTTTACTATGGGACCAGACCAAACCTGAAATCGCGAAAAAAAAAATATCGCCTGCTCCCTACATTTATGTTCGCATAACTCGTCAAAATTTAGGGAACAGCTGATTTTTTTTCGCGATTTCAGGTTTGGTCCCACAGTAAAAGTTGTTCATAATGATGTGTATAAATGACCCATTAAGAGGTTGTACGTTATTTATGTTACATCTTTCTGGTATATAAAAATGGATGTGTGCATGACATACATAAGGACTACGAAACAACTGGAGCGATTTTTATGAAATTTTCAGGCAATCTTCAGATTAACCCAGCGCAGCGGGTGATCTTTGTGAAGTTTGGTAGCGATCGGATCAAGAGATTTATTTTTTTGGCTTTTTGTTATTTTAATTTTAGGAAGTTATTATAATAATTATATGTTAAAAAAAACTTAAAATATCTTTTTCTACTAACTAACGAACTAACTAACTATACAAATAAATATACAAAACAAAAGGAAACTTAGGCGTCGAAGTACTCGTCCGCATCGCTGTCATCCGGAAACGTGCCCAGAAGACTGGCAGCATTGCCACGTTGAATGGCAATGCTAATTCTTTGGCCAAAGAACGAGCCAGCCCTCTGGTCACGTGAAGTGTCGACCAGTCGGCGAGAAATTTCCTTAAAAAGGAGACGCGCACTCGGGCCCCATGACCCGAGCGTTTCGACCCCAAACGGCTCAAAACTGTAGTTACCGATAAGGTTACAGTATTTGCGCCGCTTAAGGGTCTCAGCAGCCGCAGCAGCGGCGCCAGCACAGCTCGCCGTGCTTGGAACATGAGATGGCGCAAGGGTGTCGACACAGGTTGCGTCCCACACCAGAGGTCTACCCACCTTCCAAGGCAACAACTTTTTGTTAATTTTGTGTCATATTTTATTCTGAACAGTAACCTAACGAAAAGTACTAGACTTGCATGAATTCAAGATAGTATTTCAAGCCACGAATAGGATTTGGATGAAATTTGGCACAATGACCTAACAAAAAATACTAGGCTCGCATGAATTCAAGATAGTATTTCAAGCCACGAATAGGATTTGGATGAAATTTGGCACAATGACCTAACAAAAAGTACTAGGCTCGCATGAATTCAAGATAGTATTTCAATCATCCACCACAAGGCATTTAGTGCTACCCGTGCGAAGCCGAGGCGGATCGCTAGTTCTTTATAAGCATGGTTTAGTTGTTGATAATAATACGTTTTGTTACGTTACTCAAAGCTGCTTGTTTATTGCCAGCATGCATTTCCACTACCATTATTAGCATCGTCATAATATATTCTTTTCATTATCTTCACTGTAGACTTTCCTCATCAAAAATCTAGTCATCCGACTACTCTACGTCCCACAGTTGACTTCATTACTTTTTACTCTTACGACAAGGGATGTGCCTCAACTTTTCATAGTCCCTATTTCGTATGCAAGCGAGCGCATAAACAAATTGGCGCGTACATCTCATTAACGTCACTCATATACCGCGGCATCGCCTGCTGTGTTTTTGTGCGCGTTGTCACCAGGTGTAAGCTTTCGCCTCCCGTATTAAATAACTACGTAACATTATATTCGATTACACTAACTGTCACTTAAAGGGGACGGTTGTTACAATTTGAAAGGTACCTTCTGCGCGCTAGTGCTGGGTTTCGTTGTTGCATGATTGAATGTTGTTTCGTTACAAAAGTGATACGTTCGTGGAAATATCACATAATTATTCGAGTGTACGACTAAACGCCGACAAACACTACGCCGACAGACTGAACACCGACAAGACTTTACTTCGACGGGACTCTTCGCCGACAGACTGACAGCAGGTCGACAGAGCCCCGCTACGTGGGGTTCCTATTTCTGTCTGCAGGATTAAAAGGAACCTAACCAAACCGAACCTCGAGGTGCCCCTGACGTCGACCGTCTAGGGTTAGGATTTTCGGGTCAGGTTCAGAATAATCAGAAGTAACGATGCCCTGTCGGCGAAGGGTCCCGTCGAAGTAAAGTCTTGTCGGTCGGTGTTCAGTCCGTCGGCGTAGTGTCTATCGGCGTTTAGTCGTAGGTATAGTGTACTTATTCGAGGCTTTGAAGAGAAACAAGTAATTAATTCGGTGAAAAGTATTTAGTGTCAAAACTCTATTATTGGTGTCTTCGTGCTAGGTATAACTATGTTTTTATTTTCAAATACTTATTTTAATCAGAGCATATATATACACGTGCACGTTCAAGACTTCCGCCGCTTCATTCTCATAAAAACAGAATCTACAGAAAACCAGTTTTCAATAAAAACATTTCCACTAAAACTACTCCAATAAACTTCATTGACGCAAAGGATTCTGCATGTAAGAACGAGCCAAGGAAGGCGTTCATTGAGTTTGTTTGTATCTGCTTTTTATTTTGAATTTTCTTAAGCCACTGATAAAGTACTCACTGTTTCTCTTAAAAGTTCTTTTGTTCGCAGGTATTGTTGTTTTGTTGTTAAATGAACGAAAGAGAAGCCTTTTAGTTTCGTCTGTTTTATTTTTAACTAGCTGTTCGTGCCCGGCGTCACCCAGGCGAATTTCGTGTCAAAGCCCCGACATTTCCGGTGGATTTTCCAAAAAAATCTGTCATACAAATCGTGGCCTGACAATTACAAGCACAACAAAAAAAAACTCCTAAATCGGTCGAGCCAATTGCGGCAATTGATTTTTATTTACATAAATTAGAAATAAAAGCCACAATCTTTTGACATGCGCATCATGTTGTCAGGGGCTCAATTATAGCTTAGCTGTCATTTCAATCATTTCACTAGTTGTCAGCCTACAAATATCTAGGTACCTTAAACAGATATATCTAGCCAGATTTCATTCTGTCCTAGTCATGACAGTCAGGCCAATGATATACATCTACTACAAGGTGTAACATAAATAACGCACAACCTCTTAAGGGGTCATTGTACTCATCGTTATGAACAACTTTTACTATGGGACTAAACCTGAAATCACGAAAAAAAACAGCTGCTCCCTACATCTATGTTCGCATAACTCGTCAAAGTGTAGGGAACAGCTGATTTTTTCACGATTTCAGGTTTGGTCCCATAGTAAAAGTTGTTCATAATGATGAGTAAAATGATCCCTTAAGAGGTTGTGTGTTATTTATGTTACATCTTGCATATATAGGGTACTTAATATTCTCAATAATTGAATAGACGCTTTCGAATAATCCTAGTCCTATTCGAATATATTCCTAACTTTCAATCCATATGGATACCGTACAGGTACATTTTAGTGCCGATATTTAGGACGGGTGACAGTTTTTGGCACCACTGAATCTCACTGGATTAGGAAGAAGCGAACTGCCGGGAGTAGCGACGACATGACAGTATGAGTTCCTACAGTCTGGCTGGCCGTCGAGGTAATGCGTTCCTGATACCTGTCAGTTGCACAATTTCTAGTTGTATTAATAAGGATGAAATTCGCAAAACACATACTCGTTAGTATGGGATTGACAGCTGTCAATAACGTATTCTCTCGACGGCCAAACTGTAGTACCTATCGTAGAGTGATTGCCAGTGTTGATAGAATCCACCTACCGTAGGGTGAATGGTTACTGTTCATAGAATCCACCTTCTGTAGGGTGAACTGCCACTATTGATAGAACGTCAGCCTGTAAACGTCCACTAGGCTTCTATAGGTATAAAGGATTCTGGAGAATCATGTATTATGTAAGATTAATCTGTTTTGCTGAGAAAATACTGCTGCCGTCAGTCATGATGACATTATATAAATCCTTTCCACGAAAAAAGGAAAAGTGGTATTTTTATGGGAACAAAACGGCTTATGTCGCCATATTAAAAATTCGTCTTTTTACGACATCTCATCTGAAATATTCTTTTTTTCAACTAAGATATTTGTTTTGTTTCAGTTTGTCATAAAAAGCTCAACGACCTATCTGATGGGACTGCCATCTACAAACCCGCACCACCGAGAGTTTTGACGATGCTAGACCAATCCCAGAAAAAGTAGAACTGCAACTTCTCCGGCAACCCACACCTACTAAAACCCAATGAATCAAGGTTTACTAATATTTATTTCTAAAATTCCCATACGTTATAGGGGCTACTGCAGCGGCCCCGGTCCGCGTCGTACGAAGCTCATATCAAGTTTGTAACTACGTTTTACGACAACACCGACCATGCTATCACACTTTTCGCAATCGACTGTACAACAAAGAAACAAATAGAGTAACTGTCGTCAGTCTCGGCCCCTGAGGGATTAACAGGAGTCCAGACTAGGAGTGTGTACGTATGAAGGAATAACGATACGTTAGCGGGCTGTATAGAATTTATCTGAGAGGTTATTAATTGGATATTCGGATGTTTTATACCTTTAGCACGTGTTTACTCATATTATTAACTAGCAGTGCCCGCGACTTCATTCGCGTGGATATCGGAAAACAACTTCCCTATTTGAATCGGATTTTGTTCACAATTTCGTGGCTTTCTTCTTTGTTATTATATACCTTATTTTTTTTTTCTAAAATAAAAGTAGCCTAAGTTACTCCTTATAACATCAGCTATCTGCCAGTGAAAGTCCTGTCAAAATCAGTCCATCCATTTCGGAGATTAGCCGGAACAAACAGACAGACCGACCGACAGACAGATAGACACACCGACCAAAATGTTAAAATTTGTTTTTTTGTTACAAGTACCGTATATACACACGTATGTACACATGAAGACAGAAGTGCATGGAGAGTTCCAAACCAAAATCGTTTGTACAGGGTTTCATCGCCTTAATAATATGTCTTGGATGACATAGATGGCGCTAGTATAGTAGTTGGATTGGAAAATATACAAGAACATTATCTTGTTTTTTGCTAGTTACAATATTACTCAATTTTAACACAAATTCTCCTACGACATTACAAACCTTATAAAGCAAAGCACGTAATAACTAGGATTCGAACTCGGTGGCATAAAATTTACCGATACCATTAGCCACTGGACCATTGCGTCATTACGCATTGAGTTGAAATTATCCTTCTCTTTATTATATTGAAGTTGTTAAGTGACTTTAACCCGTATCATAAATCTCAAAAGAATTGAGGGTAGTTTAATATTGACTGTGTAAAAATTAAATCTTTTTGTTCAATCATAATGTTCTTTACTATCTATGAGTGAGTTCAGTTACGATTGCGTTTACAAGTTTTTAATATTTATTTTTATCATGAGTTCGCGTTCAAATATTGATATGGCTACGAGGGCCCAAATAATAGCATTGCATAATCAAGGCTTAAATTATTCTGAAATTTCGAGAGAAACTGGCTTAAACGTAAGTAATGTTTTAAAATCACTGTTCGTTATTTATTTTATTATCCATGGTTATCGATACACGAAAATAATAAATAATATATTTCCCTTATAGGTAAAGACTGTCACTTTATGGATAAAGCGGTTTCAAGAAGAGGGTTCGTTGGAACACCGTAGTAGATCTGGCAGAAGACGCCATATTGACTCAGACCAGCGTCAACTTATGGTGCAAGGTTATGAGGAAAATGGCTTTACACCAACAAGATATTACGCAGAGTTGTTTGATACATCTTTGCGGACGGTGTATCGTGCTCTTCATAGTGAAGGTCTGCATTATCGTCGACATGCTATTAAGCCATTGCTAACCGAAGCTAATAAAAGAGCACGATTGGAGTTCGCTTTGAAATACAGAAATTTCGACTGGAGCAACGGAGTCATCTTCAGTGATGAAAAGACTTTCAAGTCTAGCCAGCATGGGCGAGTTAGGTTGTGGCGTAGGAATAATACGCGTTATGATAGTGATCACGTTGTGCCTAACTCTGAATCCGGTCGTATAACAGTGAACATTTGGGGATGGATGAGTGCTGCAGGACCAGGAGAACTTACTGTAATACCCAGTCGTGCAAACAGTGTAAACTACATAGATGTGCTGAATGACGTCATGTTGCCCACCGTACGGAATGTTTTTCCTGTAGAAGACATGCCAGTGATAACGTTCGTGCAGGACAATTGTCCTATACACCGTTCCATAATTGTGCAAGAGTGGTTTAGCCAGCAATCGGATATACAGATTATTCCTTGGCCTGCGAGATCGCCAGATTTAAACCCCATTGAAAATTTATGGGGCGTTATGGTTCAAAGGTGGGACAATAGGAACGAAAGGACTAAGGAAGTACTGAGTACTCACTGCATGCAGGTATGGGATTCTATACGGGGTCTAAATTTATGTGAAAAATTAATAAACTCCATGGGTTCGCGGTTGCAAGCTGTAATCGATCAAAATGGCGGACACACGAAATATTAAAAAAATAATATAAAGTGTTGACTATTGGATTGAGTAATAACAAAGACCGGGGTAGCTATAATTTATTTGATAAATTACAGTGATCAAACTTAGTGTAAGTGGGATAAATTTATTCACTACTTTATAACAACAAAATGTTTTTACACTAATGATTTTGATTTCTTATATAATATAAGAAATTAAAATAAAAACAATATAAATATAGATTCCTTTCTAATATAATTAATTATTTATTTATTATTATAAACAAATTGGTCCCAAAATGACAGCTATAACCCGGTCTTACAATTGTTATTGATTTGAGGTTTAGCTTCAATTTCTTCCTCGTTCTGGAACGAATACTTAAGCTGTGAACCTTAGTCATAACATAATGCACAAATCAATCATTATAGTCAATACCACTAACCATAATTATGCAAAACGTAATTTTTTTATAATTTGTGAGTAGGTAAAATATTTACAGAACTAAGGTTGCATATATAGTGTAAGGTATTATAACATTATGTAAATAAAACTAAATACTATAAGAATAGCACAACACAGTTTTGATTTAGAATACTTATAACATCTATTATACAGTTTTACTTTGTTAATGTCTTCCATTTTGTAATAGAGTTATTCAGTTATAAATTTTACTTGTATTTCTCATAACAAGTGAATTAAATAATTGTCAATTGGGTGTAAAACTGTTAGGTTAGGTTATACACTGTATAAGAAAGAAAGAAATAAATTGTATTCTTCTTTGAGAATTAAATGTCTTAATGTATAATATCACTAAAATAGTTTAATTTCTTATCCTTTACGAGAACTAAACTTAGTAAATCTTAATCTGTAAGAAAAATATATCTAAATCTTCTTACATAAATGTTTCTTACTAATAATACTAATACTTACCACCAATTACGAAAGTAATTTATATATATTTATTTATACAATGTTATATATAGTAGAGTAGTATATGTATACTTGTATATTATGCCTTTATTCATTTATACATCTTATATTATTTATAACAAAAAATAAAATAAAAAACGTTTAAAAATATAAAAAATAGAATATAAATTACATTATATAATAATAAAATTTAAAAAAACCGACTGTGAACTGGGTTTCGAACCAGTGCCCTGTGAAACGAGCTTTGTTATTCTGTCATGCTTATCCACCTGAGCTACGATCTACTTATTGTAGAATGCGAAAATGAGAGCTAGTTTGTGAATGTAGGGATTTTTATTATTTATGATCTACGCCATCTGTAGTCGAATTAACTAATATACCAATTGGTTTATTTGGTTTGGTTTAGATGGCGCTGTATTAAGTACTCGGAAATAAGAAAATAAAATAATTTATGTTTATTTGAATATAAATATATTATTATTTCTTAGTAATTATTTTAGGTATTAAAAACCTTATTATGTGCCTCTGCATAATAAGGTTTTTAAGCTTTGCGGTGTTATTTTCATGTTTGAACAGCGCCATCTAGTCGTCTCATGAAAGTCATGAAACGTAATGCAAAACCTCAGTCAAAAGTCGACCTTAGGCTCTCCATGCACTTTTGTCTTCAATAGTACTTCATATGCATTACTAAAAAAGCTGTTATTTGACATTACAAACAGACACTTTAATTTTATTTATTTGTATAGATTTACTTACTCATATTTTTTATATATTTAGTAAGTGTACTTATGTTTTTAAGGATTGCTTATTTTTGTTTGCATTTTAAACACATTTTTACTTATCCAAAAATACAATTTTGTGATGGAAAAGTACAGAGCATAGCCGATCGCCGATCGCCGATTTGTTGCAATTCTAAATAGGTAGGTAGACTAACGGCCGAGCCCAATAACCTATTTTCAGTAAAAGAGATCGCTATTGATGGTAGACAGTATAATTCTATCTGTCCTTATGGCAGGCCGGTAAGATTCCATAATCTCTAATAGATTATTGGGATGTTAAAACCATAGATAGATAGGTTTTCTATCTCCAGTATGGCAAAACTTGTGATAGATAGGTTATTGGGTTCGGCCGTAAAAGGACTACTTTTTGTCTAAATTATTGTCGTTCTTTAGCTCACATCAAAGTTCCCCCATAGATACTTAATATTAGCGATAAGGTATTGCCTTGCCTATTCATTATAGCCACATAACTTATTAAAATCCTACTAAGATCCGATCAAGCCTATAACAAATACCATACTAAGTAAAAATATAATCGGCGCGGCAGCCATTTATTATTTCTATGTTCAATTATTATTTGCCCTAGTCCGCAAATAGCTATGTACCAACTAGTTGAGTAATGTCTGAGGAATTCTGGACATGACGTGTTGAAGGAAATGTTAATGAAAACCTGCTTTAATGCTTCCATGTTCCTCAATGTCTTCTTATCCACTGTCTTTGTTGCTATCTGTAGTTGGGAGACGTATTCTTAACGAATATTATAAGCAAGAATGTTGCCCTTGTAGAGAGGATCCGGCAATTGGGACTCGAGGTGGCCTTGCACAAGTCCGAGGCCATGTGTTTTCATGGTCCTCGGAACGCGCCACCATCGGGTTCCCAAATAACGGTAGGAGGGGTTCTCATCGGTGTCGAGTCGACGATGAAGTACCTGGGACTCGTCCTCGACAGCCGGTGGAATTTCGTGGAGCATTTCCGACGTTTGGCTCCCAGACTGGAGCGGGCCGGGGCTGCCTTGGGGCGGCTCCTGCCCAATCTGGGGGGTCCAAACGCCTCCTGCCGGAGGCTCTACGCGGGGGTCGTGCGGTCCATGGCCCTTTACGGAGCTCCGGTGTGGGCGCGTTCCGTGAGGCGGCGACCGGTCCGTCGGTTGAACGCGTCCCAGAGGGTCATGGCCATCCGGTTAGCCCGGGGATACCGCACGGTCTCCGGGGAGGCGGCGAACCTCCTTGCCGGATTACCGCCATGGGATCTGGAGGCAAAAGTCCTCGCGCACATCTGGGAGTGGCGCGAGGAGGCAGGACGCCGGGGCGTAACTCCGTTGCCGCGAGAAATCGCGGCACGGCGGACAGAGCTCCGGCAGGATCTCATGGCGGCATGGAGAGTGCGATTGTCGCAACCCAGCGCTGGGCACGCCACAATTGCGGCGATAAGTCCCCTCTTTGAGGAGTGGCTGGAGAGGCGCCACGGCGTCCTCACCTTCCGCCTGACGCAGGTCCTCACCGGACACGGGTGCTTCGGGAGGTACCTGTTCCGGATAAGGCGGGAGGAAACGCCCGGGTGTCACCACTGTGTGGATCGCCCGGAGGACACGGTGGAGCATACGGTGGAGGTCTGCCCGGCTTGGGCGGAGCACCGCCGTGTCCTCGCGGAAGCGATCGGCGGCGGCGATCTCTCGCGTCCGGCCCTGGTCCAGGCCATGGTACGGAGCGAGAGTGCATGGGAAGCCATTACCTCCTTCTGCGAAGCAGTAATGCTCGTGAAGGAGGAGGCGGGACGCGTGAGGGAGAGGCAAGCTTTGCACCCTCACGCCCCTAGTCGCCGCAGGAGACGCCCTGGGCGTCGGGAATCGGCAGCCGATTCCCGGCCACCGTAGGCGCGGGCTTGCGGACGGCGAGCAATGGGTAGCTCGCCGTCCGGTAAGGACCAGGCCCGAGTCGACGGCGCGTCGTGTTCCACGCGCGCCTCAAAGAGATGTCAGCACTATTGACGGGGTCCGCTAGGGCCGATGCCAGCTAGGGTTGCGGGATGTTCGAAAGAGTTACCGTGGCCCCGGCACAGGCAACAGAAGGAACACGGGTGGGTTTTAGTCAGTAAAAGTCTGACACGCCCTCCCGCTCCGCCCAGAGCGGGAGAAGTCATTTGATGATTTCCCATCCACAAAAAAAAAAAAAAAAAAAAAAAAAAGAATGTTGCCCTTATCACCATGCTTGGCGATCATATTGATAATTTTTGACATTAGTAGAAGTAGACATGCTGCTACTCAATCCTAATAACAACCAATAAATTGATGCCACTTTATGTAACAACAAGTGACTATGCATTTGTTTGTGTGATACAATCAGTCTCACCAATCACTGGGTTGTGGAGGCCAGATGGACAGTCGCTCCATGTAAAATACTGGTAAGAATTCAGCAGCATCCGGTTAGACTGGAATCTGACCCCAACATAGTTGGAAGTGACAGTGGACTCAATTGGACTTTAGTTAAAAAAATATTGAGGTAACAATTTCCACACGCCTTCGTCATATCCAGTATTTCTATGATCCTTGAGAAACACAATATGGTAGCTATAGTACTTTCCAAGTACACTGTACTCGTGTCAAAGTTCTCGTACAGTTGGTACCTACACTGTGCTCAGTAATTGCAACTGTTAGCAACTATGTACACTTAATATCCCATTAAATGTTGTTTTTAAGCTTTATCGTCGTATATATTGTGCCGTAAAATTGAACGTTATGTCTTGACAAGTGTCTTATTTGTATGCTTAGGTGTTTTGAAGACAGAGTGCTGATGTTATGGCTCTTGATGACTTCCATGACATGTTCACAGGCAGAGGGGTAAGCAGAAACTATAGAACGTCACCTGTTACGTTCCTTGTTCCTATTATCCATATACCTTTTACTTCATTTACGTTTATACATCATACACGCACCGGTAGCGAGTACTACGCACCTGACCTTTTTGAAGAACATCAGCGTATTTTTATGAAACCTTCACCATTTTAAAGATAATTTAATTATTTATCTATTGGTATACGATTTTTAATATAATACTTTTTGTTTTATGTATAATAAATTAATAATGCGTCTAAATTAGTACAGCGCTCCTTGATGGGCGAATCCTATTACTGGGTGGACGTACGACGCGTTGCGTGAGCTCAGCACAGAACACACAAGCTATGCACTCAAGGCTGTTGGCATATATCAATCAGCGTCTTAATACCTATAAGTTATATCTTGATACAGGCCAACTATGACTTTGGCTGACTAGCTGACTAGTCGGTTCCAAAAAGACCGGCTAGTCAGCGGAGGTCGGGTATACAAAAACGAAACAGTTTCTAAAATTAATAATAAACAATTCATTCTTTATTAAACTAAAAGAGAACTAAAGAAAAGAGAGCTAAAGAAGCTCTCGTAAAGAAAAGAAAAGTAAAGAAGATCGTAATGTAATAGTTTTATTTTTTTTATTTAGTTCATTATCAAATACGGTTTTGCACAGAATTTTGTTTTTTAGAATATATTTTATTGCTTATTTTATTTATTTATTTTATGTCCGTAGGTGTGTCCGTGGCATCACAGTGGGCCCTGTCAGAACATCAGCGCTGCGGTATTTGTTTTTGTATTTTCAAATATCGCAGCATCATGCCTTTTTGGCCTCGCACAGGTCTTCTTTGTTTTGTTTTTTTTCTTTATTTATTTATTTATTTTACTATTTATGTACACACAATGAAACATTATATAGTTAGGACATTATGATCATTGAGTACAAAGGTACTGCTTATTTCTTAAGAAATTTCTTCCAGCAGACCTGCGAAAGGAGAAATTAAAAAAGAAATGTAGACAATAGTGTGTGAGAACAAGAAGAGAAGAATATGAATAGTGACGTCTTAAACTAAAAAAATATATATACCTACACATATACTATAAAGCAAAAATTAACAAATACTTAAATAAATAAATATGCTATAAACCTATATTCTATATTCTATTCTTTCCTTTTATTTTATTTGTGTTTATGATATTGTTAGTTTTAATGTTCTTTTTATAGTTGTATTTCCTGTGCGTGTCCCAAATAAAATATTTTTCTTTTCTTTCTTTATTTCTTTCTCTCGTTTAGAATTTTTTTTTTTGTTAAAATTATATATTTCTTAATAATTACGTTCAATTATTGACTACCATAGGAAGAGTTCCCCATTATCATCATCCTGCCCTTGTTCCATGTTGCTTAAATTGTTTATTTACCCTGAATCCGTTCCATAGTAAGTAGTGCATCGTATTATTAGCTAGGTAATATATTTTATTTATTGCAAAGCGATTTATCCAATTATCGTTATTGCAGAGTGCTATAATTGCAAATGAATAACGGATGCACAGCAATTTATTTATACAACAATGTAGTTAATTCGTAATTAAACCTTAAAAACGCTTTACAGAGCAGTTTAAAGAGAATTAAATAATTTAAAGCCTTGTCGGAAAAGGAAAAAGTCAATACAAAATACAGGATAAATAAAATTGACAAATAGGACTGATAGAGTAAATAGAAGATGCATTCGTATTTAAATGGACCTTTTATATAGTTCATATGTATGTATACGAATACAAGCTGACCTAACAGACATTGCCCTGTCCAAATTTCAATGCTCATAGTATAAAGCACTTTCGGTTTTTCCCGAGTTTGAACATTTTTCGGGAAGCTTTTCCATTTTTTCTTTCTGTAAGAACCTAATTCGTACAATTACGAATATTTTAAAACCAAAATTAGCCACATTGGTTCAGCCGTTCTCGAGTTTTACGCTTAGCAACATATTTAGCCATTAATTTTGATTTATATAATACAACCTTTTTTGTTATATGACATAACTCTAGGGTTATATTCTATAAGTAAAAATAATACAAAACGTTCTAGAATATGTCGTCCAAAAATGCGTAGTTTTGAAGATATCATCAATCATAATTAAATTAGGTTCCTTCTAAGTTTCATTGATAAATACGAGTAATTCAATTTCATTCATATCAATCATTCAAAATTAAAGCTAAGAAAAAGGGACGTTGTCATATTTCACGTAAGGGTGTTTTACATTAATAATCGTGACTTTGTCGAATTATTTTGTATGAAAAATGAAAACAAGAAAAAAGTCATTATTGAAAAATAATTCATATGCCAGTTGATTTTTGATATGGTCTCATTCATACCCTAGAGTTATGATATATAAAAAAAAAACACCTTGTATAGATAATTTTGCGAGACAAAAATCAAAAAGGCAATTTAACAAACCCTTTGTCCTCTCAAAAGCAGACGACATGGCCGTGTAAGCTGCACTAAACGGACTGTCGACAACTTAACAGTACTGAGTACAGGCAAAGGCGGTCCAGAAATTGTACTGATTGCCAATAGACTGCGGTACTGCGCCCGCGTCCTTTATTTCATAGGTACCTACTTATCAACGTCCGCAGTATAAAAGTCGCAATGTCTTGTATGTCGCACACAATAAATGCCCGTCGTGAAATCCAGTTACGTGGAGCGAGCCTCGACAATTGATAGAGAAACTGTGTGCACCGATGAAATTTAAAAAGTCATTTATTTCGAAATGCTTTTTCTCGGAACGCCCGCGGCTCGAGCGATATCAATTTTATTTTCCGTTGTGGCTTCTATCGCGTAAGGACAGCGGTGCAGAGACAACTCCAAATGTGACCCCCGGCCTTACAGCAAAATATACAAAGTTAAGGATTTTGTTTTACAAGTTATGTCATTATTTTTATATCGACAACAATGAAAGTCGTACGAAGTTATCTGGACACGTTCTGCGTCACCTTCTTGTTTTGTTGGGAAATATTTTGTTTTTGATGGAAGGACGTCGAGTTTTAGTTCAATGAAAGCTACCAGTACAGTATGTAGTTACTGACTTGGTGACTGATGTCTCTAACAATTATTTATTAATTCTAATGAAGCCATTACTCATAATTAAGTGTCTGTAGTTACCTAGCTACAGTGTAAATTATTTACAGATAAAATGTAATTTAAAATATTCAAATTACACCGCAAGCAAAACAAACAACTTTTAATTATAATTGTTGATATTACAAAACAAAATAGTTTTATATTATTTACCTACACTCTCAATAAAATTTGGTACATATCAGGGTGCATTCATTCACACAAAATTCCAAATATTATTTAATAATTAGATTCAGAATTTATTATTTTTAATTTGAAGTTTTCAAATCTATTCAAGGTAATTACTAGGCAAGCCTGTACTATCGTCAACCACATCTTTAGGTACTTACTATCAGGTGAATAAGTGGCCAAACAAAAGCCTTGCAATAAAAAAATAAATCGAAAATACGTGTCGAACCACGCACAATGAAGGGTTCCGTAATTGGGATAAATTTATCCCAAGAACAAACTTAACATTGTGGTTGAAACACATGTAGTCCCACACATTCCAGATGCAAATGTAAGTTTGTACGCACAATATTGGCAGATTTACCATGTTTTTTTAAGACCATACGCTTCTTATAGGTTTTCCTGTAATTTATAAATACTTAGCCCTTTCATTTGATATGTCACCTGATGCAGTTCGCAGTTTTTTATTATTATTATTATTTTTTTTTTGTTTGACTCCCAAAAGGGAAAGAAGATCGGTGGAGCATACGGTGGAGGTCTGCCCGGCTTGGGCGGAGCACCGCCGTGTCCTCGCGGAAGCGATCGGCGGCGGCGATCTCTCGCGTCCGGCCCTGGTCCAGGCCATGGTACGGAGCGAGAGTGCATGGGAAGCCATTACCTCCTTCTGCGAAGCAGTAATGCTCGTGAAGGAGGAGGCGGGACGCGTGAGGGAGAGGCAAGCTTTGCGCCCTCACGCCCATAGTCGCCGCAGGAGACGCCCTGGGCGTCGGGAATTGGCAGCCGATTCCCGGCCACCGTAGGCGCGGGCTTGCGGATGGCGAGCAATGGGTAGCTCGCCGTCCGGTAAGGACCAAGCCCGAGTCGACGGCGCGTCGTGTTCCACGCGCGCCTCAAAGAGATGTCAGCACTATTGACGGGGTCCGCTAGGGCTGATGCCAGCTAGGGTTGCGGGATGTTCGAAAGAGTTACCGTGGCCCCGGCACAGGCAACAGAAGGAACACGGGTGGGTTTTAGTCAGTAAAAGTCTGACACGCCCTCCCGCTCCGCCCAGAGCGGGAGAAGTCATTTGATGATTTCCCATCCACAAAAAAAAAAAAAAAAAAAAAAGGGAAAGAAGATATTCAAAATTCATTCATTTATTTACGCAACACATCCGTGTTTGGGTCTCAGAAATTGATATGTGTACGAAATTTCAACTTAATCGGTCCATTAGATTCTGAGTAAATTGGCTGTGACAGACGGACTGACATACGAGCAGACACACGAGTGATCCTATAAGGGTTCCATGTTTTCATTCGGACATACGTAACCCTAAAAATCAATCAATATGAAAAGTGACCAACTCTTTTTGTCATAGTACATACTAATTCCATGGCTAAGTCAACCAATAACATCGAACAGCAAAATTACATTTTAAAAACAGAAGACAAGCGGCCCAACCCAGCTAATCCAAAAGTCGATTTAAGGTAGCGACCATAGACTATTTTTATTTTAATCCATTTTCTTCGCTGTCCGTGGATCACCGGACTTCCGGCTGCGCGGTCAATGTAATTAAGCTTTGATCGCATAACGACACATTTTCTGGACGTTGTTCGTCCACAATTATGAAATACCGACGATGTCTTTCTTTTTCACAGTAATATTTTATAACATTTTATTGAGACACAGTAGCCTTTATTTTTAGAATGGAGAAAAAGGTGTGTGTTTTTCCAACGTATAATGTCACGATCCGCTTATTTTTTTAACTGACTTTAAAAGGGAAACTTCATCTCCTTGTTTAAGTGTAGTAAGGAAATTCAGAGTTACATTAAGTACTTGAGCAGCTAGTGGCATTTTTCTTTACCTTAGACTCGAGAGAGCCATTGTCACTACGTATTATTATCACGGCGAGTTCGGCTGCGTGTGTTTCGTATTTCATCATTTTTAATACAAATATCCAGGATGAAAGTAGTCTGGAGATCCTTCTCCAGATCCAGGATACCTATCTGTCAAATTTTATATCGATGTCGCAGCCAATAAGCATAATTAGCCGTTTAATTAACAGCGCCTTTGGAAATAGCGCTCGCCGGCCGCTGCCGCGGTACCGCTCACTTCGCTCGCTTGGCTCGCGCGCGGTTGATCACAGTTCTAACCTAACCTAACCCATTTGGTCGGGGTGCCCCGGCTTAATTATTGCGACTAATTCTGCTCGCGCGTGGTTGGTCACTGCTCCAACCTAACCTATAATTGAATATCATTCAGGCTGCTAGTCGAACAGCGCCGTTTATTTAAAAGGCTAAGCTGTTAACTGAAAGGCTAATTAAGCTAGATGGGTGCGACATCAATCCGTTCAGTGATTTAGGCGTGAAAAGGTGACAGACAGACATACAGAGTCAGTTTCGAATTTTTTATTATATTAGTATGGAAGTATAGATTAAACCAGCCAAACCTTTATAAAGCCACTGTACTTCATAATTAGCATTAGAGCTACCTGTTTGCGAAACATTGTCTGAGAAAACACTTGAAGAACAAGATCTTAACAAGTAACCACTTACTTCAAAAGCTAGTAACGTAGGTCGTCTATTACAAATACTTAGAGGTACTAAGGATCTCGTGAAGCACTAACATGTAGGATTCAAGGATTCTACGAAATGGACTGCTGGCTAAATAACGTATGGCCTTCAATCGACTCCTGCAGCTGGCGTGGAATGATAAGAAGCATTTACAGTTAGTTACCGGGTTTTATTTTGGAAGCCTAGACTGGCAAATACTTTGGCATGTTTTCGGAAATATTTTCAATACTATAACTGCATTTTTTTACCGCTGTCTGACGTGTTTGTGTCCGCGGAATGACTTGTAGGTATCTAAATAATAACCGACGGCGTGTGTGCGTAATAACAGCCGCGCGGGTCGATCGATCAGGTTAAGCTACGCTTGCCGCGGTTGGTCCGTGGATGGGTGACCATCTTTACATACCAAGAACTCTCCGTGCCTCGGAAAGCACGTTAAGCCGTTGGTTTCAGCTGTCATCACTTTGTCTTTGACAGCAGTTACGGGTCGTCGGAAGCCTGAAAGTTTGACAACCAATCTTACCGAGGACTATCGTATTACCCAGTAGCTGGGTTGTTTAGGTCAGATAGGCATTCGCTCGTTCCGGCTCCTTCCGGCATGTCCTAGAACCAAAAATTTGAAGACATGTGACATCCACCAACCCGCACTGAGCCCGCGTGGTGGATTACGGCCCATTCCCTCTCGAAGAAACGAGGCCTGTGTCCCAGCAGTGGGAACATTATAGGCTGATTATGCTCAGTAACTCCTTGTAAAATACTGGTATTCAGCTGCATCCTGTTAGACTGGAAGCTGACCCCAACACAGTTGGGAAAAGGCTAGGCTGATGATGAAAGTCTTTAAAGGCCAAAGTCGATCTAATGCGGGTATTACTACTGCATAGTCCGCTTTTGCTCTCTGGACTGCGGATGCAATTTAGTAATGGCTACTAATAAATTGTTAGTTTCTATACTAGCTGTTTCTAAATAATGATTTATGATCAACAGACGCATCGATGCAGCAAATGTTAGCAGAGTCACTATTATTTAAATTGAATGACTAACCTAACCATTCATATCGGTCACTAATACAGCTTCTACATCCTAATTTATCTATATGTATACACCTATATCTATAAAAATAAATAAAATTGAAGTGTCTGTTTGTAATGTTAAAATAACAGCTCAGATTATACATATAAATGCATATGAAAGTATATACGGCAATTATAATAGATTTTTTTTTATCTGTCTGTCTGTTTGTTCCACCTAATCTCCGATTTTGCTGATGTTATAAGTAGTAACTTAGGCTACTTTTATTTTAGAAAAAGAATTAGGGTTCCGCGCAAAAAAAAAATCCATCAAATTGTGAACAAAAGGTCGGATTTGAAAAATTCTTTTTGCATTTGGTATCCCATTTCTCGAGAATAGTTACAGGCTATTTAACATCACGCTACTACCCTTAGGAGCCGAGCAAAAAGAAAGAGTCTGTATGAAAGATTGCTAAGCGAAAACGAAGTAATAGCGTGGGCGGGCGATGCAACGCGGCGGGTCGGGGGACGAGGGAGTTTTATTAAAATGTAGGTGTTATTTTAGTATATTGTCTATCTTACGACTTCTACGCGAACGAAGTCGCTGGGCACAGCTAGTGTACAGTATGATTTTTATGTGAAAGTTTGATCGTATGTTAGTGA
The DNA here is from genome assembly GCA_947568875.1 of Fissipunctia ypsillon. Classification (NCBI taxonomy): domain Eukaryota; kingdom Metazoa; phylum Arthropoda; class Insecta; order Lepidoptera; family Noctuidae; genus Fissipunctia; species Fissipunctia ypsillon. The sequence goes on from OX387654.1 coordinate 8,965,762, forward strand.
ATCATGTTTTAACAGTTGAACGGGTTTGGATGAAATTTTGCGTACTTACAGGTAGACTGAGACTTGGATTAATACATAGGACAATTTTATCCGGGTACATCAAGAAGTTCCCCAGCATGCGAGTGAGACCGTGGGCAGTTGCTGGTATGACAAAATCAGTATCTACCTACTTTCTTCAAATTTTTACAACAAATTCCAGTTCTATTCATATTATAAATGAAGGTTGCTGTGTAACCATGTCATTTTTCTTTACGGATTTTGATGAAGTCTTCACCATGTTTTAAAGAATTTATCCCGTGCACACGATGACCACATTTGTTAGCAAGCGTTACTATAGCGGCCGAGCGCTGCAAGCAAGAATAGTTTCCCGGCCACCGTAGGAGCGGGCTTGCGGACGGCGAGCAATGGGTAGCTCGCCGTCCGGTAAGGACCAAGCCCAAGTCGACGGCGCGTCGTGTTCCACGCGCGCCTCAAAGAGATGTCAGCACTATTGACGGGGTCCGCTAGGGCCGATGCCAGCTAGGGTTGCGGGATGTTCGAAAGAGTTACCGTGGCCCCGGCACAGGCAACAGAAGGAACACGGGTGGGTTTTAGTCAGTAAAAGTCTGACACGCCCTCCCGCTCCGCCCAGAGCGGGAGAAGTCATTTGATGATTTCCCATCCACAAAAAAAAAAAAAAAAAAAGCAAGAATAGTCCTTACGGTGTCCTAGATGTTGGTTTCTCCGATGGAACTTTAAATTATATTAAACTTACATATCGATTTATTTATTTATCCTCCCATTGGAACGCCATACAGCAATTACACCAACGGAGCAAAAATACTTCATGGTAAAATGATAAATGAATGATAAATGATTTTATTTCTGTAAGTAGGTTTATACAAACACTTTTACACGTCAAACATTTTTTTTTTTCAAAACTAGATGAGGCCGGCGTTTCCTATCTGACTACTCTGAGAAGAAAGGCCGAAACAAACTCAGAGGTCACAGTCTCTTTTAAAGTCCAGACATAATCTTAGTCAGAGCATGTGAAGACCATGGAGGTTGGTGTCTGAAATGGTCTTTTGAGGAAAGAACCACACAGATTGAGTGGACCTGTCGAGTCAGTGCAAGCATCTGTCAGTAATCGTACAGCTCAACTTAAAAGTTAAGGAGCTCAACGATTCGACGAACAATACCAAAGAAAGGACATGTGCTGCTTTCCATCCATCCTGTGCGCGGTGGACATCGAAAGGGCGGCGATGGATCACGCATGTTCACACAGCGTCAAGACACTTCTCCATAGTTCCATAACTCCACATTGCGCACATTCTTTACGATTTTTTTGAAACTCAGTGAATGTTAAAATAAATACATCAAAATTGACAGACGGAAAATTTTGACGTGTTCCTGCCTGAGAGATGAAAAAGTCGATATTTAGTTAAGTCGTAAAAATCGTGCGAAGCAGAAGCGGATCGTTAGTTATAAACAAAATGTAAAACACTAAAATAGTTAAATAATCCCGAATCTACGTCCTTTCGAGCAGCTCATTTGTATTCGACTACTTCCATTTAGGTCTCTGTTCCTGCATCTGATCCGACGTAAGATCAAGTCAAGGTGAACTTGTTTACTTCGTCTCCAATCTAACTGTCCCCGGTTTTGACTTTTAAAACTATGGTAATGCCACCAAGCCGTCCATCAAACGGACCAAGTGCTGATTTCGCTCCCTTTAAATAATCTCTCATGTATTTTATTCTAGTTATTCTGTGATTTTGTTACTGGGATTTGTTTCTTTGTTGTTATTTGAAAATTAACATCTGCTGTATCAAGATTGGGTAGACATGGAATCGGATTTCAATTTTTGTTGTTTGGAGTTAATTTTGGATAGGTTACGTTTGATATTACGAAGTTGGGGTAAGTAAATCTTAGGCAAAACGCTCTTAGGATTAATCTGCGTACGATTTAGACAAAAGAAAACCGCCTAGCACGAAACTAAATTGTTTATAAACGGAACACTACAAGCAGTAAAACCTCATAGCGCTGTGTATTAAAAGATTACGCAGACTCTCAATAGAATGAAAATATTTTCAGACTGAGTCCCGGCGCCACCTTGTTTACTGAGATAACCTCATCTACAATACGGTATCATTTTCAAGAAACAATTTCCTTTGAGTCATGCTCAAACAAAAAATTAATTTATATCGTTCCCGCTCAAAATGAAATCATCACGATCTCTAAAAGCGTAGAGAGGCTCAACAGCTATGACATATTACCGAAATTTATGTAATACTAACACCATTCGGGCCCAAGGCGTCTATTACGAGATATGAAAAGTAAAACGTTTATAATACGAGCAGGAATGAAGTATGGGCGGTGGAGTTAGAAAAAGAAAAGATAAGAAAATAATGCGCCCTCATATATCATCACAATCGCCAGAATTCTCGAGTTGGTCCGGGGATGGCCGGCCAACCCTCCTCACGCGGGAGGATCTCCCGAAATATTTAACTAAGCAAATCGCGTTGCTATGGTGCCTAACCTCTTGTTATAATACCCTATTTTAATACGGCATTCGTAAAGGTATTAGGGATTTATTATGACGAGCGTCCGTGACAAAATTACTGTATCTAGGCATCAGATTAATAGTGATTTTAATTGTTTATCCCTGACGCAAGCACTCCAATATTTTGTTTATAATTTTCCTATTTGCTACGCTGCTGCTACAAACTATCATTTAGTTCTTAATTAGTATTTATAATGAATAACCTGCCCTGAATCGTCGATAAACATAACATTACGCACGGTCTACAATTACTAACAAAATCATTAGCACATGGTGTAAACCGACGCATTTGTGTAATCGGTTCAAAAAGCCGTCATCGACAACCTAAATTAACTCAGCACCGAATCATGGCGTCAGAAACACGAGTTGGTTAACGAGTTCTACCAAATGTTGGGACTATTTCATTTGCGCACGCATACAACAAACTATACAAATTATTTCTGAGAAGTATTTCGTCACGCATACTTGGGATTTGTTCGACCCGAAGCCCGGTGACTTCGGGCATCATTCATTCAGGAATTGACTGGACAACCCAATTCTAGTTAATGGCGAAAGGGTTGTCAATTATATTTCGAGTACGGTGCGTACGAAAAGCCGCAAATAACGGTTCTAGAATACGAGTTCGAAACTCTAATGCGTTATTGCTTTACTTCTAAAGTCGTCTTTAACATGAAATATGTACGTGTAACAACACAAGAAACTCAAATATATGCTTAAATACTTGTTATAATTTACAACAAGAGCACCAGTAATACTTTTGTAACAATATATTTCATCACCTCTCAAGTTAAATGTCGGCGAACCTATTCAGGTTATAATGTGTTTAGAAAATGGTGCTCATAACAAGGGCTAACAAATTACCTGACCGGTTTTAGGCTCTGAAGCCTAAAATCGGTTGTGAAAACCTTGTCATTTTCGCAGCAAAGCCACGATGAATGGCGGAAAATTATTGAGAAATAATACGTGGCTAAAGAGGCCACTAAGTGAAATTACATAGGCCGATGACAGTGCGATTTCAGAATGGGGTAGATAAATAACGCAATTAGTAAGGTGATTGATAGTTCCACCAAGAACCAAAGTTGGGAAAGTTATCTAATACCTTTTTTGTTATAGATAGGTGTGATCCCTTTTCGGTATTTTGCCGTGGGATGTTTACATCGTCATCGTGATTTCACTGTACGTTGGAGGAATATTAGCGGTTTTATATAGGCATTCTAAAAGCATTAGGAGACTTCTGATGTGTTTTTGTGAGAGGTGCTTTCTGAAACAGATATCTGTATCTTTAACCGGAGGAGGAGGTTCTCAGTTCGTCGGAATCTTTTTTTTTTTTTATCTGTGTTCCCCGATTACTCGAAGACAGCTGGACCGATTTGGAAAATTCTTTTTTTTTGTTTTAAAGGGTATACTTTCCAGGTGATTCCATTGTCATCAGATCAGGATCTGATGATGGGATCCTGGAGAAATCGAGGGAACTCTTCTATTATTATTGGTACACCTATAGCGATTTGAGTATTTTTTAAAGTAACTTGTTCATTTGCTCTCGGAAGGCACCATTTGGTGAAGTGGAACTGATGATGAAGACCACAGATGGCCACCGGAACTACTCAATAATAAGTACCTATTTCACGGGTTGCGATTCGATTACTTTAAAATGGTTGTTAAGCAAATTATGCTCGTCACAATGCATATGGTGAAGTGGAACTGATGGTGAAGTACCAGAAGAAATCCTCAATAATTAACGACCCTGCATCGGGAAACGCAATGTTTTGTAAAAGGTGATGAGCAGTTGTATTGTAACTTAGATAAATTACAAACCAATCAACTAAAATGTTAAAAATAAAAACTTTTTTGCTAAATAAAACAACCGACTTCCATCACAAACACTAGAAAGTGAAAAATGACTTTAATTTCGGAAGTCGGTAGTAAAAACCTAAAATACAGAACCAAAGACATGCACTTCCGAAATTAAAGTTATTTTTCACTTTGTAGTGTTTTTTTTTTTGGAAGTCGGTTGTTTTTATATATATTTGTGACACACAAAATATATAGAGACTGCCTCGTTGGTCTCGTAGTCGCAAGCGCTACTGCTGAGCATGAGGTCCTAGGTTCGATTCCCAGGTTGGGCAGTGTTTTTCGGTTTTTTTATCTGGACTTTCTCAGTAGCAGCCGGTGGGAGTCTGAATTTGTGCCCGGTTGGTGGCAATAGACTCGCCCCCTATTACATGGGACTTAAACATAACTGGTGAAATGTGGGTGTACTATAGGTACACCTCTGCCTAACCCTTCGGGAAAACAAGGCGAGATGTTATGTTATGTAAAATATATAGAAATTATAATTGGAAATGCACTCATTGGTGTAAAATTGTTTGGTTATAACATCATACGTTTTCTTGTCCAAACGTAACTAATATTATAAATGCGAAAGTGAGTTTGTTTGTTATGCTTTCACGCTAAAACGGCTGATCTTATTTGGATGAAATTTGGCATATGGGTAGACCATGACCTGGGTTAGGACATAGGATACATTTTATCCCGGTACTTAGTACGTTCCAGTGGGATAATTTCCGACCTTCACGCGGGCGAAGACGTGGGCAAAAACTAGTAATATTATAGCGGCACCACCAGCCACCAGTCCGCTTGCCAAATGTGATTCTTATACCTAATAACAATAATTACCAAGGATCTATCCAGTAACATTCGTTGCATCTCTCTTTAGTTGAAGCAATATTTTTTTCAAAATGCAAATAACTACTAAAAATTTATAAAATTAAAGAAAACAAAATTTTAAGTAAAAATGTAATAAAAACGCAACTGTAAAATGATTGTAACGCAGTGCGGTGTCGTGAGAGTCCCATTCATTGTGGTCAATTTGGCGTAATGTAATCAATTGCTGAACCAATAAAATAAATCAGAGGAGACAGTTTTAATTGATACCGCTCACTATTAACTGCAAACCATAGATGTACTAGTTAAAACTAAAAATCTGCTAAATGCAGGTGACTAATAAAAATAGTGTTACAAAAATACATGTTCTCATGTATTTTTGTAACACTTTTGGAATAGGTATTATAAAGTAGATTCCGACTATTCGGTACATTTTTAGGGTTCCGTACATCCGAATGAAAAAACGGAACCCTTAAAGGATCACTCGTTTGTCTGTCTGTCTGTATGTCCGTCTGTCACAGCCGATTTGCTCTGAATCTACTAGACCCATTAAGTTTAAATTTGGTACACATATGGATTTCTGTGACCCAAACACGAACGTGTAACATAAATTAATTAATTTTGAACATGGGGTTCACTTTTGGAAGGAAACTTAGAAAATTAAAAAAAAAGTTTTGCAAACTATCACACGTATGACATACCAAATGAAAGGGCTTCTTATTTGTTATGAGGATTACAAATATGTTTTTTTTTATATAATTTTAAAATAAATGGTTTTAAAGTTATTCAAGAAAAGTGATAAAAATTTTACCATATCCCCCCCCCCCTCTTATCTCCGAAATTGCAGGGACTAAATTAAAAAAAAATACAAAGAATAGTTCTACACCTAGATAGGATAAAAAGTCTATGGTCTTAAAGTAACATGGGAAATCACTTTATATTGTGCGTACAAACTGACATTTGCAGTTGGAATGTATGGGGGAACATGTTTTTCAACTATAAAGTTAAGTTTGTTCTTGGGATAAATTGATCCCAACTACGGAACGCTTCATTGTGCGTGCTCCGTGACGCACTTGGCTGGTTTTTTTATCTATACTTGATGATATCTGAAACAACATTACACCTAAATCAAACTTCTGTTGCAAACACACAAGTTCACTTCTAAAAATCATCACACTTTTAATTCACAATGTAGCCCAAACTCATTCAGTTCCAAATGAGTAAATAGATAATAAATTAATTATTACATTGCATAGACCACAAAATGAAACGTGACCGCCATGAATAGTTAAGTGATATGTCATTTGTACTGAATAAAATTGATATTATTGATAGAACATTTTGCATCACCTTTATTTGTTTTGACAAATTAAAATATCAACTATTTATTGTGTAAACGATTGTGGGTTAATAAAATTGTGCGTCAATATTAATTCATTTGCATTTTTAATACCTATGCTATGTGGTTTTAAAATTGGACCGGATGGCATTAAAATAGAATTTAAATGTGGTTTTATGGAAACGTTATCATGGCGACCATATTTTTGTAGTCGCGTAGGTACATGAATAGAATAATCAGTTGGGGTCCCTTTGTAAAACAACAAATAGTTACGCAAATACCTACGCAGGCAAGCTATAGAGCAAAGTTCACTAACAATCAGAGCACACTGGCACAATAAAATAGCACTACCCTTTGAGTCCAGCAATGATTGAGTGAGGCTCGCGGCCTGTTTATTTACATATCCTCAATTAACGAATACACCGGAGCTCATTATCCATTCAAATCGCAATCGAAGCTTTCCCACGTTAGCCGATTTTCCAGCGAAAACTCAATGAAAACTTCATAACAGTGTTGACTTTACGCTCCGAAACGAATCGCGTAATGGCCTTTGTCGTGCACAAAAAGCGACTGATCCGGCCCAGATCCGCTTTGTATGGCCCGCTTACTTTAGTCAGTTGACAACATAATTATCGGCTGTTGTGCAGCGTCGAAATGGGCCGGTCAACGCACCGACGACGTCGAAATAGACGATGCTACGCCGCTCTTGCGACCGCGCTCTAAGCCTTTAAGGGCTTCCTTGTTTTTCACAAGAAGTCCTGTGCGTAAAGCAATAAAGTCCAAATTGCATTGTTGTAAATTCAGCTAGGAGGCAAAAGATAAGTATTGTGGGTAGTTGACGTTCAGTCTAATTTTATTAGATCGCATATGCATACCAGTATATGTCTACTTAGAGTAGTTACGCTTACATTACCTACATTGAAAGCGGTAAATCTAACCGATTGTCTATTAATGAACCATTGGGAGAATGGATGTTGCAACTATCTATCTTCAATGTTTCATTATGTCTGTTTAAATCTATGGCCATTTCGTAGGGAACGTTGTTTTAATAATACAATAAAGTTAATCTAAAAGTGATATAAGTCGTGAAGCACAAGAGAAGCAACAATTTTATGCGGCGAACATCTCAGTAACTCATAAAAAAGTCGTTTTCAGAACCTCGGGCTAGAGATGCAGTTTAATGTGGCTCGAGGCATTGCTGCAGAATGTGACTAAATGAGTTCAACTTCGTTCCCTAGATGGCGTTGTACACAATCTTTCGTTTCAAGGGGAGACTGAAGTCAGGGTTTAAAGTGATACGCCAATAGAGGTCGTTTCTTTATTTGTTCAGTCTAAATTACTGCTATTTCATAATTATTCTGATGCTTTATTACCTATTAGGTAAGAAATACATTAGAGTTATCAAGATTATTATAGGAACCCGTAGAGTACACCTAAATGTAAGGACGGTGTTTGTACAACGAAAAATTAAAAAAAACTGAAAGTTACAGCTTGAACACATAATCGAGTAAATAACACACACTCATACACTAATACAATTATGTTTGAAAAGGTTCCACATACAGGGCCCGCTGAAAATTCTATTGCTCACACTTTAATCCCTTTCGGCTTGGTTAGTCCCAAAGAGCGTACCTTTTTGAAAACCACACCTAATAAACAAGTACATTTATATTTTATACGAAAGTTGAGAAAATAGAAACAGCAAGTTTTAATCGTGTGCTTACCCTTTAAATGTGTTAGCACGTCTCCAAATAACCCAAAACAATTAAGATAGAGGTAATAATTTAACTAAAATGACACGTGCTCTCTCAATAAATTCACAAGGAGCATGTTAAGAAAATAAACTTTGGCCAAGTAGATATTTTGAAGTCTGGAACAGTTTACAAATAAGATAGTGTTTGATTGCAATACCCGTCAAATAAAAATAACTGAATGAATTACCGAATGAAGATTTGGAAGTAATAATTCAAACTAAACGTTAATTAATGATGACATGTGAATCCCATAAGTCAGCGGCAGGTTAAGAAAACAACATTAATGATAGGTAGGTACCTGTTATATATAATAAATAGTCTTGAATTTATTATGAAGTCCACATGTTTTTATGTGCTTGTTTCTCTTCTACCATTTCAATTGGATATTTTGAACGTGCGAGTAGGTATATAATTATTAAAAATGAATACAGGACCATTGATAATGTGTATTATTTAATTCCTATTCTGCATGACTAAGTAGGCGTTAACATAGGTACCTATTTTAAAATTAAAATTGTGTCCTTATTTATAATAATAATGATTATTATTGATTATTTAGACACCGCGAGCACAGTGGCGCCCTCATCGTTTGTTTGGTCATTTCTTTTATTTTAGAATGAAAATGCAGAAAATAAGCATGTTTCGTTGTGCTCCACAAGACTACGTTATTATTATAAAGGGTAGTTTTACATTGTTATGTTTTATTATAAGTTTTGAAACGGAAAATAGTGGCCACTGAGCTATAATAAAACTTAACAATGTTAAAGTAGTGTTTTTAATAATAATAACGTATAGTATTATGTAGCACAACTTAACATTCTTATTTTCTGCATTTTCATTCTAAAATAAAAGAAATAACCAAACAAACGATGAGGGCGCCACTGCGCCCGTGGTGTCGACTTAATGGTTATTACCTTGTAGATATATACCTAATAAAGTATATTTTTATATCGCGGAAGAAATTAAATTAGTTAGAAGACTTACTTAAAATTAAAATGTCCACACATTTTCGGATGGCCGGAGGAAAATCAAGATGATATAATATACAGTCTAACTAAAATGTTATGAATGACATTTACACATTTTGACATTTTTTTTTTGTTTCAGAGTAGAAAGTTAATGAAAATGTTTTCATGAAAACTAGCACTTTTCAATCGTATGCTAGATCTTTAATAATCTCTAAAATGCTTAAGTACACATCTAAAAATAACAAAAGAAAATTAATAACTAATAATTTAACCAAGATTATTTAGAATGACACGTGCATCCCATATGTTAGAGGCAGGTTAATTTTTTATTAGAGTTGGGACACAAATAGATGTCGATTACTTTGTTTCTTTCTGGAAAAAAGATATGTCACTCATCAACTTGGGACAGATACTCTACGTCTACGACGCTTCGGTCTTGATGACTGTACCGGGTACGGTCGGCAAATAAAGAATAGATGCCAGGATATCGAATGTCTTACCAAATTAGATGTTGGGTAAAATGGTTAAGGATTATTTAGAATAGTAAGGTCTGATTTAACCAACGCCAGAAATCATTTTGCGAGGAATAATTTTTAATTGTTGACAGGTTTCCGTACAAAACTGTCAAACGTCAATTTTATTATTCCGTGTAACGTTGAATCAGCCCTAAGTTATCTAACTCAAAATTAGTAGAATTTACTTTTATAAATAAACAATCTGATCCTATTTTGGTTCCAGGTATTCTTGTTTATTTATGACCCGTCAAGCGTATTGGCAAATTAAACAAACAACGCAGAATTCTCGGATTTAAAACTCGAAACGGAAAAATAACAATATTTTTGAGTACATATAGGCGCATAAACTCACATACGCACCTATATTTCGATGTTGGATGGGGTCAGTAAATATAGAACGTCACGTATCACGAAACAACAACATAGATTTAACTTTTTCTACTCACTTTTTCTACTCACTTTTTCACTCAACTTGCTTTTTAATACAAGGAAACAAATACCTCCCCTTCCCTTCCTTTTTTTTCTTTCCTTGTCTGGATTTGTGCCCGGTAGATGGCAATAGGCTCGCCCCCTATTACATGGTACTTAAACATAACTGGCGAAATGTGGGTGTACCATAATAGGTACACCTCTGCCTAACCCTTCGGGGAAACAAGGCGTGATGTTATGTGTGTGTGAAACAAATAAATAAAAACCTAGCTCTATATTTATTTATTTGGGATAAACAAACAGTTTCACATTGTGTCTTATCTAATAATGACATAAAAGTAATTTAAATGTGAAACTCACACCGATATCCACAGAATACTTATTGGAATGAATACAATTATTGAGAACTATCATACATTCTAGAGACAATACTAAATTATTAAATACAGTATTTAGGTATCAAATAATTATTTTAACAAAGCGGTAAGGAATTTATTATTTGACACAAATCAATTTTAGTTAAAAAGTTATTTAGTCGTAGATTGTTAATTATTAGGAATAATATGCCTCGGAATCTATAAAGAAATATCACGAAGCTTAAATTTATTACCAAATTAATAAATATATATTCTTACATAGGTACGTCTCGATGTTTCTATCGTTACATTCACGACATGTGTCAATCTCCCGAGGATCGATTATAATTAGACAAGCGGGTTAGGGGACATGTTCTACATATTTCTGTCGGCGGCTACGCGTTAGTTACATACTACGCGCTTTAATTATATAGCAATAATGTTTATTAAATAGTAAACAAACATGTTAACTATTAATAGTAGTATAAGAGGGGATATCGAATTACTAAGACCAAAATTGAGTAAAATTTGACACTAACATCATTTTATAAAAAAACCGGTCTAGTGCGAGTCGGACACCAATGGTTCTGTACTGCCGTACAATATTTAACACTAAATAAAAAAAATAATTAATTTAAAAAAAAACACGTTTCTTGTATGGGAAGCACGTTTCTTGTTACTTTGTTTTTTATTTTTATTATTTTTTAAATTGTAATAGAAATACATACATAATCTGTGAAAATTTCAACTGTCTACTATTACGGTTCATGAGATAAAGCCCGCTGACAGACAGACGGACGGACAGAGAGTGGAGGTTTAGTAATAGGGATCCGTTGTGCACCCTTCTAGTACGGAACCCTAAAAACAGTTTTTAATAATTACACATTTTATTTCTCCAACATAAGCTATTGTTAATTGTTTCTTACTAAAAGAAAAATAGAAATAATCCTTCAGTAATCCAATTAAGCGTAAAAAAGACAAAACAAAATAAATGCAATGCCATTAACAATTTTCAGCTCTAACTCAACCTCTTTTAATTTTTTTGTTTTCGCGAAAAAATAAACTTTTACAGTGTGCCGAAGTATTGTCGTAATTTTCAACTAATTTCCACAGTTAATTCTATAATTGTTAGAAATAAGAAAAGTTTCTTTGGGGCGAAGAATCTTTAGCGCTGTAATAAATGAGCATCACTGAACCCCTTTTGTTTCACACGGTTCGACCGCTTTTGCAATTATTACAAAGCTCTTAAAAATACAGTTTGAGAAATGCTTTTAAGATTCCTTTTTTACCGACTTCCAAAAAGGGGGCGGTTTTACGCTCGGCTGTATGTATGTTTTATGGTATGTCCACTGATTTCTCCGTCAATTGTGGACCGAATTTTTTTTTTTTGTGTTTGAAAGGGTATGCTCTCAAGGTAGTCCCATTGTCATCAAGTCAGAATCTGATGAGGGAATCCCATGGAAATCGAGGGAAACCCTCAAATTTTATAGGCACACCTAAAGCGATTTAGGTATTTTTTTATAGTAATTCGTATATGTACTCTCGGAAAGCACCATTTGGTGAATTGAAACTGATGACGAAGACCACAGATGGCCCCCGGAAGTACTCAAAAATAAGTATTTCACGGGTTGGGATTCGACTTATCCTCGTCACAATGCATATGGTTCAGTTCTCCTGGTTCTTACCAGGAGAACTCCTCGGCAATGAACGTCCCTGCATCGGGAATAGCAATATTTTGTAAAAAGTGATGAGCAGTTGACATAAGGTTATTGTAACTTAGATAAATTACAAACTGACCCACAAAAAAGTGAAAAATAAAAAACTTATACACAAAAAAAAAACAACCGACTTCCAGAAAAAAAAAAAACTACAAAGTGAAAAATAACTGATTTCGGGTGTCGGTGGCAAAAAACTAAAATACAGATAGAGAAACAGAGAAGTCGTTTGTTTTTTTTTTGTAAAAAACTTTTTAAAGAAAATGAATGATTTTTTTAGTCATCTTTACGTTCAAAAACAGCTGGATACCGATGTCTCTATCCAACGATTTGCTTTTACATGTATATAACAAGTGATTTTACTATTTAAAACCAGAGGCTCTAGCACAAACGCGTCACGTAAACGTTACGTAAATTCTATCGAGTTTGGAATCGAAAATACAACGATCCTATAGGATTAAAAGATATCCATAATCAGCCTATAATGTTCCCACTGCTGGGACGGGACACAGGCCTCCTCTCGGTGAGAATGAGTGGGCCGTAATCCACCACGCGGGCCCAGTGCGGGTTGGTAGATGTCACATGACTTAGATTTTTTGGTTTGGTAGTGATGAAATAATTTACACAAAGTAAAGCGCCTGTCTGGGTTCGAACCTACAACCTACAACTCGTAAGTCGGGGCCGTTATCACAAAGCCACCAATGCTACTAAAAATATAGGTATAGCAGGGTTTTTTGCAACTAATATAATTAGTATCACCCACAGATATAAACATAATCTTTAAACTGTTACAAATGCTGTACAAATACTTTATATCGTTAGAATTTACTTGTAACTTACCCACAGCTTACCTGTATATTATATCATATCATAGAACTACTAAACACCGTTCCTTTTAAGTTTCCTAGTCAGGTGTTAAATTAATGAGTCCTTTCAAATGGTGTTCGCACATTAATTAGTTATTTTCATGTAGAACTAGTTCGTAATTCAAAGAGCAGTTGCTGGCGACAATGCACGTGACTCTTAAGAAAATTATGAGAGACCATTCCTTGCACTTGTTTTACCTAGGACAGTTTTTGGTAGGAAGATGTTTTGTATTAAGATTGCAATTAAAAAACCTATAAATGAAGAGGAAATATCTATACTACTTAATTTAGATCATGGTTTACTAAGAATTTTAAACCTTGAAAAATACTTTTTTTTCAGGTCACTGTTGTGTTGATATGGATTATTTGCAGCCAGCTAGGTTTACAATAACTTTAAGAAATAATAAACAGTAGCATGATCACATTAAATCAGGGAACAAAGACAGTTTCTTGGAGAAAACATAGAAACTCACCGCATCATGCAGTAAACACACAATCGTTTTCCTCGAACAATAAACCCTACACACATAGTTAATATATTGTAGGTTGATTCAATAATACGTAGGTACATAAAGTAATTGCTGCGAGTCTTTAAACCCTGTTAATACTTCATGTGGCTTCCAGTCCTAATGGAGAATAATATATTATTCCGTTAATCTCAATTCAGCACTCAAATCGCAATGAAAATTGGACCCATCATTTCTAGTACATCTCGCCGCTCAACCGTTTAAATTCGAAAGAGTATAATTGAATCTTTCAATTAAAAATATTAAAGCAGTCGAGATGATGAAATGGTATTAAAATCGTCACTCTGTCTCACTCCAGCGCCGATATTGTCAACAAAGTTCCTTTTGGATTCTCTCTAATTTTAATTGAAAATTCAATCATTTATTCATCTGATCGGCGTCGTTATGGTCCTTAATGGCTTGAGTGCCTTTTTACTTCATTTTTACTCGGTATTGTAATGGGCAGCTAATTTTCTTTATCGGGGATCGAAGGTTATAAGTATTATATAGGTTTCAGTGAATATTGTCTATTGAGGCGCCTTTTACAGGTAACAAAAGATAGTTTACCTTTGAAAGACAAAGCGGGGTATTGATAAAGTATTTTGCCTTGTTATAGAAAGCAGCACTTTGTAGTTTATTAATAATAGTTAATAGGTACTTTTCTTGAAATTAAGAAAATTATGCTGCTTGCTACTCACATTATCTAGATAAATTAGCTCGTTTATTTTGCGTGAGCTATAGTACTATCAGAGAAACGAATATCTACATACCGTGAAAAAAAAATCCCCTGCACAAGATGATCATATCTGTTATCAAGCGTTACTACAGGGTGTAAGGGACAGCCCTCCGCAGACTGATGGGGTGAATTCAGTATATGATAAGATGACCAGTACACGAAATGACTTCAGGAACGTTATGGGAATCCAATAAACCTGATTTGTTTTATTGCCTCACACGCAATGTATCGTTACCGTGGCAAAACACGGGTAGCGAACGGCAGCGCAGCGAGCCTTCGGCCGAGTATTTCACCATCCATTGCTGATTTTTTTTATTTTACCTGTTTTATTTACATAAATGGAGTGCTGCGTACAGAGACTGTAATTTTACATTCAAATAAAGGAAGTAACTAAAAATACGATTAAAAAATGAAAATTTTCCTGAGAATATTTCCGGTAGAATATGATTCAAAATAAGGAGCTGAATGCACCCTGTTAGTTTGCGGAGGGCTGTGCCTTACACCCTGTATAGTGGCCGAGCGCTGCGAACAAGAATAGTCCTTACGATGTACTGCAGTTCGTTTCTCCGATAGTACCTACCAACTCATACTCTCAGCCAATGGCACTTTTTGAATAGGTACCTACCTACATTCTTAATTAGATATATTTCTGTGTTATCAAAAATGTTCAAAGTACTAAGTAGGTAGGTAGGTATGTGTGGTCGCGTATAAAAATTCCTCTAGTTTCTCCATCGCATACAATATTCTAATAATCCTATCAGCAATGCGTTTTCAATTATGGTCCGTTCTTTGTCTTGCCCTATCTTATTCTTATCCTTTCTTTCACGATATCATTACCATCGTTTTGCCGTTTTACTTGTTGCCTTCTAACCATTTATTTTCACTTATCTTCCTTACATTACTGGACTATAACATTAACAGTAATAAAAACCCGTTAATAAATATCTGACCACGAAAAATATTAAGAGGAAAACATGTTAATTTATCTGGTGGAGCGTTCAGTGCACTCTTTCTAAGTCTGATAAGACTGTAACTTTTCCAAGTGGCCAACATATTTTTCTACGAAACACATTTATTGTAGCAATGTATATTTTGTTACTCATTCAAAATACCGATTAAGAATATACACCAAATAATTTACTTGTGTGATTGTTTTTGTTCTTTATTATACAAAAAATTAAGCAAGACTTAATTATTTTAGACATAGTTGTAACTATTATTTCAAACATATTAACTATGTCTGTAGGAAGGTACCTACTTTGATAATTATGTTTTTTTTTTATTTGAGATAGGTTTGCTCTTGACTCTAATCTAGGTCAGAGATGACAGAGACAAAGTCGACGATGGAGCGAGCTTACCCAGAAGAATCCTGTTAACTCTCACTTTGAAGAGATCGGGATTGTATGCGTTCGGAAACACAGACGCAGGCAGAGAGTTCCACTCCTTTGCTGTGCGCATCACAAAATACATTTGGAAACGCTTAGTGCGAATTGGTGGAACAGCAACTAGGTAGGGATGGTAACCTGCAGTGCGTCTAGATGTCCGATGGTAGAGGGGGGATGTATACTCAGACAAGAAGCAAAAAGTTTGCCTTCGTTCGTTGAAGGTACAGTCCGATGCAAACTTTATGGCGGGTCTGAACACGAGGCGAGACGCTGCGCAGTAACAAATTCGCGTGTCAGCGGAGGTAAGGGATGCAGTACTGCGCAGCGAGTAGCGCACTTCAGAGCGGCCATAACGTTTCACGCTTACTATAGTACCTATCCAGTTACTGCTGAATATAGACATTGTACCTACTTAATGTATGTCTGATAACAGTTTTTCTACTGCCTACTGCGCCTCTTATCCATATTTTCTAGAAATTCAATCAGTACACAATTACTTCACTTTTTATTTGGCTATCCTTCCCCTCAAATAACAGTTACAATTTGCATGAATTGATACAGTTTGATGGGAGACATCGCATCTTCTTTTCCGGGAAACAATTTTCTTAACATACCACCATCCACAAAAGATTACCTACAAATTTAAAACAGATACCTTCTCGCACTACATAGTTACTTAACTATAACTTTACACCGAAATCGAGTGCTCCCAATAAACACATCGTCCGTTTCTAGAACATTCATCAAGTGATTTACAGTTGCTTCTCACGTTCAGACCGCACTTTTCGTTTCGTCATCACTCATCCCTGGACCAGCGGGCTTGACTTTCGTTTTCCACCTATCAATAATACGGTTTACGAATGGTTCATGTAGGTACCAAGTTAGTTTATTGACTACTATTAGATTAAGTAGAGGTTTTGGGCCTGGTTAGTCAATATTTTATGAGTTTTGATTGATAGAAGTGCGTTGAATTTTATTGGCTTAATTTAAAGCTGATGTTACTGAGTTGGGACACATAGCACGAAAAATAAGTAAATATATTATGTAGTATATGAAAGCTCTGCAAAATTGGTAATAATATTATGAACATTCATCTGTATTGTGTACAGGAATAATCAAACATTATGTGATTCAACTGTACTAAATCTCTCTAATAAATTATTGCTACACATTTGGTTCCTAAAATACCATAATAATGTCAATGAATAATGCTTTGTTGAAACAATAGATAACTCATTTCCGAAAGCTACTGTTATGTTAAAAACTATATATTAACACACACAATTTTTATGGATATGCTTTATATGTTGGCATGTAGGTACCTATTGTATTTTGAGACCAACAACAAATTGAAACAACAAATTAGAGCAAATCCGTACAAAACCAAATTGGAAACTAAAGAGCTATTTGCGGTATTGTTTAAAGCAACAGGAGACTGATGGACCGTTTCGGTCTGTGGCCACCAAATCTGTGACCAAATGTTTTACCAACGTCACCTAGGTATCTATCGGCCGTCCATTTAACCGAACACTGGTCGTAATAAAAGGACACATTTTGGTCGTTGTCTACAATGCTACTGCTAACGCCATCTATGCGGCGCGCGTGGAATCAGAATTTCTTGGGGCGAGATTGCGGGGTAGAAAATTGTTATGTACGATTGGAATTGAGTTTTAAATTGTTATGAGGAATATTTTAATGCTCTTTTTGAGATAATATACAGTTATAATAGATGTTATTTTTAATTGCATTTTCAAAAGTACGAGCTAAAATTATTGCAAAGAATATCAACGAATATCTCTATGTATTTTACTGTGTGTATATAAATAATAAAATAAATAAATAAAATTAGTTTCATCGTCAGATGATGTTACATTCTTAGGAAAATACTGATCTGTTCGCTTGATTCTTTTTAAATGTATTTAATTCTGTCAAGAAAGATTTGCGGGGTAGAAATAATCGGCGCATGCAAAACACGTCTATGAAAACATTTTCGCAAATGTGAAACAATAAGTGCTATTGCAGCTTTCAAGCCAAGCCAAGAACTCAAAGTTTGCGAGAATTTATTTCATTCTTATGGTCCTATTATGCCGTTCTCAGCTACACAACATAAATAATAATGCGAACCGTTATAGGGTCATTACAGTGAGAACGGGCCGAATGACGAGGCCACGCCCATTCACGTACCTATCGCACTAAAGTCATTGCCTATTCTGACTGAGTTGAAGAAAAAAAATTTCCTCGTTTCAGTCTGCTTCTTTTAATGTCAACAGACCAACATAAATTATTTTCGGCCAGTAAGTAGCGATCAAATATAGTACATACAAATTCCATGGTAGCGACCTAGACAGACCGGTCGAGCACCCTGTTTCAAAGTTATGAATTCCTTTTTCAAATGACCTTCTATTGTCAGAATTATTATTGTCTCTAAGCTTAGTTAGGCACTGTTTCGTATAATTGAATAGCCTCACGTATTGTATTCGTATTTATGAGAACAAAAACTTCCTAAAAGCTGAATTTCAGTACGTTATTTATTGATTTATTTTATTATCTATGTACACACAGTAAAATACATAGAGATACTACATAATTATAATTTTACGTTACGTTTATTAGTTTTAAGTATTCGCTTTGAAGGTTTCATGACGTGCACCGTTGATTAATTCGTCAACAGTATTGTTAGTATGAAAAAGAAAAGGTTTTAAATGAGAGACTGAAGTGAGAGACTGAGTAAGAATTAATTTCTCCTTTCACACTGTGCCTTCACAAGCTTTCTTGTTGCAATTCACCAATGACATTATTTTGAAGTAAAATATGTCTGTTTTTTTTCGAATAATGAAGCGGGACCCTACATTTTTTCACCTAATTTTCATATTATTTGACATTTATCCTTTTCATGTTTTAGTTAAACTTACCCTTTCATCTTCTGCAGCTACGCATAAATATCTAACGTCTGAACAATCGGTTACTCAAAAACATGTCCGTTACTTAGTGTGGAGGTAGACTTGCGAGATAGCCGGTATCTGCGAACTCTTTGCTCTCGCCCATTGAGTCCGGGATGAAAGCGGGGTCATTACCTGAAACAAAGAACGAAAGCCGCTCAAACTGCGCATAAATCGTGCCACCCTGTTTACCTACCATAGCCCTTCCTACCCAGCCGCCATAGAAAGACCCAGCCTACTTTACCTACGCCCAACCCATGAATGAAGCCTTTTCTCGACTCTTAATACATTTATATGTTTATAAAAGCGTTTTTAGAATTCTCGGAAAACCGTACTAGGACATTTTTTTGTACAACATTCGCGCATCTAAACTAAAAAATGCTTTGAATTGTAAATTCGCGATAACAGACTCGGATTTTTGAATTGTGTTGAGGTCGTTTTTAAGAATTCCACTCTACTTTAAAAGTCATAAATAAATTTTCATTTATATAAATTTTAAGTATCGCTAACACTGACGTTTTGCATTTGAATAACTGTTTTAAAAAGTTAAATAAATCTGTTTGTATTACCCTAGACTTTATTATAACTATTACAAGTTCATGAAAGGGTTTTGTGAGAGAAACGAAGATATATTTTCAATGCATTTATTGTGACAAAGGAGGATCATGGCACACAGTGTATACAGCATGTTGGGCATATTGGATAGATTTAGTGTATCATATATATATTTGTAGGTGGCAGCTGTTGATACAAGCAGTGGTAACAATTGAATATGGTTGTAAATCAGC
Organism: Fissipunctia ypsillon; assembly: GCA_947568875.1. Lineage (NCBI taxonomy): Eukaryota > Metazoa > Arthropoda > Insecta > Lepidoptera > Noctuidae > Fissipunctia > Fissipunctia ypsillon. Next base: position 8,985,261 of record OX387654.1, read on the forward strand.
GCGATAGCAGACCGGGCTGACCCCTCATGTAAATGGCGAGTCGCCTCCACCCACCGTCTTAGGGTCTTGGTCCAAATATCAAACGCTAGCTGACGACGTACAAATATTTATTTATTTCACAACAATAATATTAAAATTGTAAGTCTTAACTATTAACTTAAAGTTAACTGCTACTTGATGGTGATTCTTATTTTCTTACCTAATTCTAACTTTCATGAGGTTTTTGGTATTTCAGTTTAATGGCCTTAAAATTTTATAAAACAAAGAGATTCGTGCAACATAATTTAGGGCAGAAAATTTACCTGTTTATTGTTACTTTGTAGGTATAGTAAAGTACTCTAGATACCTAATCGAGTTAGGTTTCTAGCTACATTTTCAGAATACAAATTTAAAAAAAATATATTTCTAGGCCAGTTTTTGTACTCCGAAATATATTAGTACTTCAATAAAATTTGTGTGTACTCGGGTGTCGTTTTTTCCTGTTATTGAAGACTTAGGATTTGACCCGAATATACATCCTTTAAATTTCAAATGACCTACCTACTTTTAGAAAAGGAATTGATTCTGTTAGGAATAAGTATATTTTACAAATAATATAGACACAGTTTTTTTCTTATTTAAATTCAAAAGACACACTATGTAAAATGATGACATCATTACCAAAATGTTTTTCACCTAGATAATAACAGAACATCGATTTATATGAAAAATTCTGATTAAATAAAAGCTCTAATTTCAATAAATTACAGTTATTTTTATTTGTAATCGTAAGCTAAAATATTCAACTGATTCATTACACAATATTTTTTTTAATGTAAACTCATAAATACAACTACATAGATATACAAGGTGTAATTTTAATCACTGTTAACCTCTTTAGGGGTAATTGTACTCATCATTACGTTAAAAAAATCAGGTGTTCCATACATTTTGACGAGTTATGCGAACATAAATGTAGGCTGAAAAGCTGATTCTTTTTCGCGATTTCAGGTTTGGCCCCATAGTAAAAGTTGTTCATAATGATGAGTACAATGACCCCTTAAGAGATTAACACTGTTTAAAATTACACCTTGTATTAATACGATATCAGTATAAATAAAAGAATGGTACCTTCCCGGCGACGCTAGCACTTGTATCACACTATCGCATATCATATAAGGCTTTATTGAGACACATACCCCGAGCTTTCTTGTCGACTCTGATTTACTATTTCTAAAGGAACAATTGCAAACTAACTGCCTCAAACAATATTAATGTAGAATTTATTGTAGACTAGCTTTTGCCCGCGGCTTCGCTCGCATTTTAATGTAGATTTTTTAAAGTTATTTTTCTATCCCTGGATGAAAAGTAACCTATGTCCTTTTCTGTACCCCTGACAATGTATCTGCAAAGTGTTAGGATACTCAAATGTAATAATAATAATAAAAATTGTTTATTTGCACCTTAAGTAAAATCTTTCTAACATTGTTACCGTGAAAGCGCTCTAAAATATATGCTACGTTAAACACCTGTTGATCGTCGAAATATGTGTTTACTAGTTTTAAAGCTTATCGTAAATATCATGCAGCATCACACACCGAGATTCTATCTGATCCTTAATTAATGTGACGCATGAAGCAAGCCGCGACTACACTAGGTTGGGCAGACGCCAGCCGTCTCTTTTTGCTCCACACATGCGACGCTCACAATATAACTGTGTATCGCGTTCTCTCTAGGAATGAGACACTGAATGCGACATCCGCGACTACCACAAATCAGTAGCCACTTTGTTCTTTCACGGTCGCGAACGTTTCTCTGCCGAGAAATCGGTATTGATCTATTTTAAAAGTGATTACTGTCTGTTTGTTATCGTATTGTTCTCTTTACGCTTTGTTTCCGATGGTTAAGCCTAGAATAGTCGTGTAGGTACTAAAGCGCTTGTACCATCGCGGACATTTGCGGTGATTCTCTTTTCAACCTTATTAGTTGCAATGTGAGCCTCCTTGGATACCGTGGTTTGCCGATGTTAAACTAGGTAGACAATTACTTAAAATAGCTTTTAGAATACGATCTGGACATGTACCACTAAAAAAATTTGCCTTTTTAATGAAGAAATTACTTTCACCTAACTGTATTGTTTGTGATAAACCAGAAGATGTCCAACACCTCCTTATAGATTGTGTTCGCAATCATTTTGAAAGGCAACATTTATGTAAAAGACTAAAATTAAATGCATTAGATTTAGGTAAATTTCAATGTATTCTGGCTCACCCTGCAAGCAATAAAGCTAAGCTTATTTATAAATTTATATTTAATAGTCTTAAGAAAATTTTGTAAGTAACTTGATTAAGGATATGATGGGGCTGACATGACCTATTAATGGTTGCAAGTCCCTAATAAATAAAGAGAAAAAAAAAAACCTTATTAGTGGTTCACCGGAAATGTCCGCGATAGTACATCGCCATCTGCCTAGCCTTTTCCCAACTATCTTCGGATCGGCTTCCAGTCTTAACTGGATGCAGCTCAATACCAGTACTTTACATGGAGCGACTGCCTATCTGATCTCCACAACCCAGTGACTGGGTAATACGATACCCTTTGGTAAGATTGGTTGTCAGATTTTCGGGCTTCTGACGACCTGTAACGACTGTCAGAGACCCACGAATGACAGCCGGCACCAACGGGTTAACGTGCTTTTCGAGGCACAGAGGGGTCTTGGTTTGTAAAGATGGTCACCCATCCACAGACCAACGGCAGCAAGCGTAGCTTAACCTGATCGATCGACGCGTGCGGCTGTTATTACCATTGATCGGAACTTGGGTGCTGTTTGAGACGATATCACGAATATGGATAATTATGACGATAATCCCGGGAATCTGTTGTACTTTTTTTTGTATTATAAAAATATAATTTCAGTTTTAAATTGTTATTAGGTATATTATTTATTAAAAAAACAATTTGCCGATAATATATGTTCATATTAATTATATGTGTAGAGAAAAACGTTGTAAGTACATATATAAGTAGAATAATAATCAGTTCTAGTAACGTTATAATATCCGTAAACAAAGTACCGATTCCCGAAAATTTTTGGTCATAGTACCGATTCCCGGGAATTTTTGGTCATATGCATACTTTTGATAGTAATAGCACCCAAGATTCCGTTCTATGGCTATTACTTAGCCACGAGTCCCTCTACACCAAAGCGCTTATACATTGTAAAGAAAAACGCAGACTCGACTACAAACCAAGAAAGAGCGGAAGCTAATTTAGAAGATTTTTACTTATTGTTTCGGAACTGTTTGTTATGCAAAAAAAATGTTGCTTCATAATGAGACGAAGAGATTCCATTGTTGTAAGAGGTAGCCTCTAACAAAGACACGTTTGAATTATGTTTACCTGTCCGAAAATATAAAGAACGTTTTAGAACGCTCAGATCAGATCTCAAGTAATCATCTCGGTATACTTGTTTCTATATCAAGAGGTATAGACGGATGAAAATGCCTAATATTTTGAAGTCTTTGTGCAATCTCATACAAAGGTGAGGTGTAGGAAAACGTCTGAAATTAAATTGAAGTCAGAAAAGGACGAACACAATGGTAGTCTGGTGTTAAAGGCTGGGAGGCCGCGATGTCTGAATGGGAGTACATCGACTTTATAATGCTGACGCGACACAATATAAGTGTATATATACCTACATATATATGTATATAAGGGGTTTTCCATACGAGCTTTAATTCAAATTGAGATTCACTGGATGCCTAAATATTCTCTTTCAGGAGTTGGGAAATTGACTTTTACGTCGGAAAAGTCTTGAAATGTTTTACTTTAGCAATGAGATATTGTAATTCAGAAAGTTTATACATCTTAATTCACCTTCCTTTTAAAATAATTTGATCTCTTTAAACTCAAACTAAGTACTTAATTATTTGAAAAACCAAAATTAGTTTTAATCCTTCACTATGTATGAGGCATGAGCAAATGAAAACTCATTTTCAGTACTAAAAATTCATTTGATTGTGGCTATATCTTTGCCATTGCCATCCGAAGAATCAACCTAATCCTTCCACTTATTTTTGCTTTTTATCTCCTGGATAATAAAGAAGAAAATTAACCTTCCTGCTTCATGATGACTCACATAGACCCGCGATAATTGCTTTTGTACTGCCGAGGACGTTCCAAGGATTAATTAAAAATACATATGGTTGGTTCCCACTGGCTAACAGTAACTGTTTGCCAGTTATTTTAACGTGATGTTTACTTTACGCGTCTTAATCCCCAAAATGAGGTGGTATTAAAATTCTAAAATGTGAAAAAAGTTTTATAAATAGGTCTTTTTTCAGGCATTTTTATTCATGTTTACAGTTTTAGTCAAATAAGCCACCGTTCGCACTGACGTAAAAATATCGCGACGATTTTTTTTCGCGCATTGCATTTTCAATGGTCTGCTTAGCGCCGAGAGTTCAAAATCCAACAGTGTGCACTCTTTTAAATTCTCAATGCTCGGCTCAACACCGAGAGTTGAAAATCCAAAAAGTCCAATCCGTATTATGCAGAATTAATGCCATCATGATTCTAGTCCGAAAAAGGGATGGTGTTATCGGTCATGTATAGCCAGGTCTCTCTCGCGCACTGGAATTAGAACGTCATAATAAGGCAACAGTGCGCGATAAAAAGCCGCCGCGATATTTTTACGTCCGTGCAAACGTGACTTAAAACCTTTCAGCAGTAGGTATTGTAAAAATACATTTTTGTTAGAAGGAAGAGTTTCAACGTTATTTATCGCTATAATTATTTCACATTAGTTCTAATTGGATAGATTAGTTTCAAATTCCGGCAACCATAAGATAAGGTAATGATTCGGTTGAGGTAATATTGAATGGAGAAATTACCTACAACTACTTATTAATATTATTAGTAAAAATGGCATAGGATTTCATAACACTACCCAATTACTAAAAAAATAACTACATCAACAATATTGAATTTGTTCAAGCCCGTTTTATTAGGTTACTAGCGGTGCCCCGCGACTTCGTTCGCGCGACAGTCATAAGATACACAACATGCTCAGCCACATTTTAATAAAACTCCCTCGTCCCCCGACCCGCCGTGTGGCATCGCCCGCCCGCGCAAATGCAAAGGAATTTTTCAAATCCGACTTTTTGTTCACAATTTCATGGGTTTTAATTTTTTTGCGCGGAACCCTAATTATTTTTCTAAAATAAAAGTAGCCTAAGTTACCCGCCGTAACATCAGCTATCTGCCAGTGAAAGTCCCGTCAAAATCGGTCCAGTCGTTTCGGAGATTAGCCGGAACAAACAGACAGACAGACAGACAAAAATCTTAAAAATTGCATTTTTGTTATAAGAACCGTTTGTACTTTCTTATGCATTTAGTAAAATGTTGTTATTTTGACATTACAAACAGACACTTCAATTTTATTTATTTGTATAGATTTATGTATGAAGAATGGGATTAGTAAGGCTATACCTGATTACAATGACAGGTTAAGGCGCTTTAAAATGATTAGCTTGAAGGTAAGACATAATCATTCTGACTTACTAATACTACATAAAATTATAAACGGTTCCACGGATGCACATTTGGTAAGCTATTTTAACTTTAGTTCTCCAACGTAGTAACCGTCATCATTGTATTTTTGAATTGCCTACCTCCACCTTAATTACCACATTTAATAGCTCACTGACACGTATGGCAGGGCAATATAAATAATAAAAGGTCCAACGTGACAGATTACCCTATTGATGTTTTCGCCATGAGTTTCGCTTCATACAGACGTTCCCTATTTAAACAGTGCGAAGAGTGCATGTCTATGTAACTCAAATTGGTTTGTTTTGTAGTGTTCTAGATTAAGGTTTAAAGACACATTATGTATTGTTCTTGTCCCTTTGTCTCTAATATTAGTATTTTTTCAATGTCATGCATGCCTGTTATTTGCATGGTTACTGAAATGCCAATTTTAGATATTATTAAATTTGAATTGTAAGTGACTGTGCTGTTGGTGTGCTTATTATAAATAAATAAATACCTACTAGCGTGTCTCAAGCAAGTGTCTCTATCTCTAACCAAACGTAATAATTCTTTGAATTTACCAGATTGTACACAATAGGCACTCTCAGATCGTCCTAGTTAAAAGCGGGTTGCAGACCAAAAGCTAAGCTAAGTTAGTTTAGCTTAGCTCACATAGCTTGCGTAGTTTTCCATACTTGTGCGCAGATCGCAAACTATGACACAAGTATGAAACATTACCTCGGCTATCCGAGCTAAGCTAAACTACCTTAGCTTAGCTCTTGGTCTGCAACCCGCTAAAAACTTAGGTAGGTACTATCGACCAACAGTCTTTCCAATTTTAAAACAATTCTGCTTGCTAGCTGAAATTGTACTTATGCCAAAGTAAAACCAAGGACCATATGGGCAGGGAGGGTTTCTTCAATAAATCAGTGTATAAAAAAAATTAGGTGTAAAAGCGTCCGTTTTGTCGATAGTACCTACTGAAAAAAGGTAAATCAGTTACTTACTTAACTTTTTTCAGTGGGTACCTAGGTGTTTGACTAATTTGAGTACGACACTCTTCGCGAGTGTTCCCGTCATCGTTGTTTACACAGAGACAGTCTTTACTCAAGTATGAGCACAGCTTGAAAGTCATCAAAATCGGTTCGACATTATTTTCAACGAAGAGATAGCAACACAGACCGATTTTCTTTTGTTTAGGACAAACTAAAACTCCTTATCTACCTACAATTGAATGATAAAAGGCAATATATCCCTTACATATCACTTCATACATTTATCTTGGGCTAACTGCAATCCAGTAAGGGAGGGGGAGACAGCAAGGCGTTTTGAAACTTGTAAAAGAACTGTCTTGTGTCTTACATTCGCTCGTAGGAAACTTCCACTGTCCTTAGGAGCAATAAATGGTGCGATCACTACGTACTGCACAGAGAAACGATTTTATTCATTCTATTGTTCAACTTTATATTGTTTGCATATTATGATGGTATAATCTGTATGCTGTGTTATGTTTGTCTGCGTTTCGTGCAGTCTCGTGATGACCATGTGTTTACGAAATAATGTTAATGAAACTATTTATTATTATCATCCTTTATTTCATTATATACATGTAAATTTTTTTTTTTTTAATATTAGAATATAAAAAGTATAAAAACATTAAAAAATATAAAAAAATAGTAACCCACCGGTAGCGGGAACAGGGTCCAAGCTACCGGCGATCAGGGCTCCATTATTATTATTTTTTTTGATATTTCTCGGGACCCTAGGGTCACGGACCTTTGGAAGGCATATGAAGGGCCGAAGCCAACTCGCAGAGGCTCGTTAGACGCTTTCAATGAAAATGAGGCACCATTATTATTATTATTATTAATGCCTATCATAGTGACGTCATAAGACCGTTGATTAGGCCAGTTAGATCAACCTGCCTAAAGACTTTTTTTTTAAAGTAACTTTATAGGTGGCTTTACAATACCTACTTACTATAGAGTTATTCAATAACAGAGAAAATATTGATTTTGGAACATTTTACGCATAAAAGTTACTCCAATTAAATATATTTTCCATCACATTTATGGAATTCTGACTTGAGGAAATCTTCAAAGGATTCTTGGACTAATACTATAGGTACCTAGTTAGAAATATAATTACCTATAGGCAATTGTCTGGAAACGAAAACGGACGAAAATACGCGTTTACGTCAATGTCTGTAAGACACGTGTATTGGTGATAGATAATATCCGTTGTATATTATACTGATGATTATGTACTGGTATTTAAGTATTTTAAGGAAAAAATGCATGAAAATTTATTGAAAAAACAAAATAGGCATTTTATGAGAAATGGAATGGATCGTCCACGGAAGTAAAATCATGTTTTGTTTTTCAATTCATGATTGAAGATTTGATGGTTCACTCGACACACCTCGTATTACAATATCAAAGTTCATCTACTCCTAGGATGTACCCTAGATATTAGTGCAACTCGATGTCATCAAAGAGAAAGTAGGAAAGTCTCAATTTTCCTGACATTCATAGCCTTTAAACCGGAACATTGTAACACTACCTGGTGGCAGAGATAATTATACAGGGTCAAATTAAATTAGCTAGTGAAACTCCGCAGACGTGATTGGGTATCTAGACAGGGCAAAATGAAAATAAAAGATTTGATGGTTTTTTGAGGTCAATGACCCCATAATCAGCCTATAATGTTCCCACTGCTGGGACACAGGCCTCCTCTCTTCGAGATGGATTAGGCTGTAATCTACCACTGTAACGAGTGGCCATCGTCTTATTGTGTGCCTTCAGAGGATTACAAACGATTATCTACGTGTTTCATTTCATTCTTAAACCATCACCAACCATCTTAAACCATCTGGCATCGCCATAATTATCTCGTATTTGACACAATACGCCAACAGCCACGATCTCTACGCACTTCCTCCTATTCCATGTTCTTGCCACTAACAATAACAGTAAACAAGTAATTAATGTTCGCCGACCACAGCACGGATGGCTTCCAGACGGTGCTTCGCAAAAGAACGGCCTCCTTGTGGTCTCGGTTAAATGGTAGCACCAACACGCTTCTGAGCGTGGTGTCGGACAGAGTGGACAGCCAAATCCTGACGCATTGGTCGCTCATGCATGTCCAAAATAATAATTATTTTAAATTTTACTATGGACTTGAACCAATTACTGTGTGCTTGGTCTGAAATAAATATTTTATATTACAATTAATTACCTAGATGAGACTTCTTCCACGGACTTACACAATTAGAACTAAACTAGGAAACAAATCCCTCATTTAAGAAAGAAAGAAAAATAGGTTTATTTGTCACAGAAACACGTGCATACAAAACGATAAGAATAATCAGAAAAATAAAACAAAATAGAACCACATTATAATCACGAGCTCAAAACATAAATAGTCGGAAGCTGCACGTCATGACTGTGACAAGAAGGCTTCCACTCAGCATGATGCTGTGCTATGAGGGACCCACAGCACAGCGCTGATTTTCAGTGGTCACCCGAAAAAAACAAGTACAAGTATTTACAAGTAACATAATCACTTTCACACATACTCCTCCCTTCCAATTGTCATTGTGGGTGCTAACGAAGTAAACGCCCACGAAATCATCTATCCGATGTCACCAACAAACCAGTAAATCATAAATTATACAAAATAACACAGTTGTCAAAACACGACGGTTCTGTCTAAGTCGGTACGCTCTGATTCCGTACAGTGAGCAATAGAAATAACCTCAGACGTTGACAAATAACTGTACGGCTTCGAATATGCGTCGCGGTGCAACAGATACTTGTACCACGCCGATGGCAATAAGCGATACTCGTTCTTATTACAGCACGAAACAAAACGAGCGTGCGCGATGCTTGGTTGAAGCGAAATTATACATAGTTGACAAATAGAGCCGACTCTGCCGACTGCGAGCCAATTCACAAAACGCTGCGCTGCATCTTGTCGATAAATTTTCACTCGCCACGTTGCCAATGGCGCACAATAAACCCGACTTCAGTCTCCGAATATTTTTATCAATTCTTACGTTTCCCGTCGCTCCGTCGTCGTCATCATTCGCATATTGGCTGAAAACGTTATCCTTCGTACTTACCGATAAAAAAAATCTTTCATTTTACACACGAAAGCGTAACGAAAGTATAAAATTATTCCGCTATCTCCTGCACTGAAGTCCCGATTTCACATGTCGTAAAATTTTTACTCTCCCAAGATTTTTATCGTTTCATAAGAGTCTAAAATATGTTAAAATATCGTCGTATACTCTACTAAGCTGACGTGGCGATGCCTATCATTGTAGTGCATGCTTTTAGAAGCGACGCACCTGTTCTTGATTTATTTATGTATATCCTGGAGCATGAATAGCACCATTCGCGTCGTCGAACAACGTTTGTTTGTCATTTGCAGCACTAATGTATGAACTTAAAACTTTGATACTTTTTACAATGGATGCCGTACATACTATTTAGTTTAATGTTTATTTGATTACGAAATATGTAGTTCTGGAAAATAATGCTTGACACTGCGCATGACGATTTTGAGTGCGTTTAAATTTATTGACAAATGTACTGTGAATATTCGACTTTACAGTTTCATTGGAAAGCTTTTCAGGATTATGATCTACCGTCATGCGAAACGAATGGATCTCTTAAAATAAACTACTACCTACCTACCCACATCCGCACATTAATTATAAACCTGGAATATTCCATGGATATAAAAAATCAACATGATCGATACGAAACGTCGAAAGCGACCGCGTTTCGATGGGAGGCACGGAAATAATTAGAGACGGTTTAAACCAAGCAGATCGCATTCACCGCATAATGAATGAAACTTCACTGTTACCTCAGCGGGCGACAGTCGAACGATGACGTCATAGGGTTATGACTCGAATCGAGACGTGAGCCGTTTACGTGTATTGCGTAAGTGAAAATTTCATTGCATTTTTATGTTCGATTTTGAAATTTGAACGTTCCACAATGAGTTAGATCAGTGAGCATAGAGCTCTTCTGTATGCTTTTTAAAACAGAGTTTTGGCACTGAAAAGCACAGGCTGAAGTGGGTTACATTTTGAGCTATTTATTGAAAGGGGGCTCGTGGCTAAGTAATAACAGCCGCACGGGTCGATTGATCAGGTTAAGCTATGCTTGCCGGGGTTGGTCTGTTGATGGGTGACCATCTTTACATACAGAGACTTCTCCATGCCTCGGAGAGCACGTTAAGCCGTTGTTCCCGGCTGTCATTCGTAGATCTTTGATAGTCGTTACGGGTCGTCAGAAGCCCGAAAGTCTGACAAGTCTTACGGCCGAACCCAATAACCTGTTTTCAGTAAAAGACAGATTGCTATTGATGGTAGACAGTATAATTCTATCTGTCCTTATGTCAGGCCGGTAAGATTCCATAATCTCTTATAGACGTTAAAACCATAGATAGTTAGCTTTTTCTATCTCCAGTATGCCAAAACTGGTGATAGATAGGTTATTGGGTTCTGCCGTTACCAGGGGTATCGTATTACCCTGTCACTGGGTTGTGGAGGTCAGATAGGCAGTCGATTCATTCATCCGGTTAGACTGGAAGCCGACACCAACATAGTTGACCGATTAATGTAGCTGCAGGTATTACCATGTCAGGATTAGGAAATGAGTAGGTAACCCCTGTGGTAAGAGATGTGACCACTACAAACTTGTACCTAATTCACTGACCTATGACCTGCTAAGTATACTTATGTTAAAGGTTTAAGTAGTGGTCAAATGGAACTTCAAGTCAAGTGTCCGCCCGTATAGTTAGTTTCAAGTAACCGTACCGGCACCAGGTACCATCGCGGACATTTGCCTTAGTGACCTTCAATCAATCAATCATCTCAGCCTATCGCAGTCCACTGCTGGACATTGGCCTCTCCCAGGCTGCGCTACAACACCCTGTCCTCCGCCTTCCGCATCCAGACTCCAGACTGTCCCAGCCACCTTCTTAAGGTCGTCGGTCCGCCTTAATGACCTCATTAAGGTAATAAGGTTGAAAATGGTTCACCGCAAATATCCGCGATGGTACCTACGGTTACTTGAAACTATACGGATCAAATAATTGTCATTTTTAGGGTTTCGTAGATTTGGTCGGGTTGCCACTAGCGGCGTGAAATGAAACTGCTATATGCCCAGTGGTCAGCTGGGAATATCGATAAATAGGTTGCTTTCGTCACGATATGGCCATTTCTACGATCGTACCACGACAGATACCCTACATTAATAATATGGCCAAACGTCGACTGACATACCATTAAACGTTGACGTTTAAACTATACGGCCAATTTTAGCTGGTCATTTCATGAAATGACCGAACACTTCATGAAATGATCAATTCTAAGATCTGACCACGACATAGACAAGTTGACGACTAATATTAACTTAAAATAAATAAAAATATAAAGTAACGCAACGAATCAAACGACAAATGAGTTACCGTGACGTCAGAAATGATGGGATGATTGACCTTTCTTGTCAGCTCTAGTTAAAAATAGTCTCAGGATTAATTAAGTTAGAAGCTTTTCTGTCCAAGTGTGATATAATAGTGACTGAAAATATTTTTTGTATTATAATTAAACGCACGTGTGATAAAAATTGTAACTCAACATCATAATGACTACCTAATGTTTTTATAACCATACATACATATGGTGATTATTTTAGATCATCATTGTATTTTTGAGTGGGGTGTAAATAATGAACTAGGTACTTCATGTCACTGTGGAATATTTATGTGTTTAGTGCGATAAGTGCGAATAATTACCTACCTACTGCGACCACAGATTATACCTATTTTAATTAAAATAACCCCACTGCACAATGCACATCCTACAGTTGACCTACATCGCTTGACCATCCGATATCACTAAACAGTAATACGGAACTGATCGGAAATCAACAAAGATAATATACCTATACAAAATCAAGCGTAATATCGATACATGGATAACGTTATCATTTCGGCAATATCCGTTCAAGTCAACATCAAAACAATAACAGCCATGATGCATGCATCATAGCACATAGCAACGCATTATGCCAATTCAGTCTGTACCAACACAACAGTGTCCATGTTTCATAAATCCATAACATCGATAGAGATTCGATAAATGGACGGCAACAGTTACAATCAAACTGGAGCCAGGATTTGGCAAAACAAAACAAAACGTTATAAATATCGCCACACCGCAACGGATAGAATCGAATATGAGGAAAGCAAAAAATATTAAAATTTTGAACGATCGCAATCCCAGCTATCGGTATCAAAGCACGTCCAATCAAAACGAGACGTGACAATGAATCAGAACCTTTTCGAGTCTATGAATAGCCTCGCTAACTTATTGACGGTCCTTTATTTGCTGATTGGTGTTTGACACCTCAGCGGGAGCGGATTCCGTTGGTATTTTTATTTAATTAACTTTTGCTGTTGGCTGCGTTTGTGGGACGCGGGGCGCGGGACGCGACACTGAAACACAATGCCGACTAATTTACGAACGGTTTCACTTTATTTTTTTACGGTTATTTTTCACTGTTTTAGAACCCGTTTTAATTATTTTTATAACTCTTTAACTCCTTCGTTTATGCAAAACCTCTTTGTTAACGGATCAAAATTGTGAAAGGCTGTCTGCAGCGGAATTAAGCGCTATCGAGCGTTGAAATGTCAATTTTATAAGACGACTCGTTTGCACTGAGTGGGCACGAAGCTCAAACTAATTGAAAGAAACTGCACCGAACGAAAATACAGGCGAAGTTGAATTCCCTCCTCGGAAAACTGTGCGGAAGATAAGGCGATAATAATTCTTCGTAAAATGTCACAAAAGTTCATAACTGATAAAAGTTTAGTCCCTTTTCTGAAATTTTAATAGAGATTTAGTTTTCGCGAGTGCCTTAGCTGCCTCGATATTGGCATTAGCCCGCACCCTTGTTGTCTCTGGCACACACATACATTCTGTCTGTACGTAATAATCTTGTATTGGATTATACAGAATGTAGTGTTAGCATTAGAAACTCTAGCATATGCCCTGTGGATGACGTCACGAATGCGTCAAATGTACACTACTTGCCAAAGCTAATGCAATGGATGTGTTACTCGTAGATCCCATTTTCCTCTGTTTGTAGTTTTACTTTTTAGATCAATGTTTTTTTACTAACTTATAAACTTTAATTGCATTAGTTTCTATTGACTCTCGCGCCAATGACCGATACCAGTTAACTGGTCTCTTTTACTTAGAAGCAAGATAAGAGAGATGAAAAAGCGACTGTAATCGAACTAGGTATTTCATTAGTCACCTGTTTAAAAAATCCCCATCTCTTTCTTGCTCTAGCTACCAGAGAAAGACAGCAACACTTTTCGTTCTGTTTCGTTGTTAGAACCGAACAGAGTTGCAACACTAGCAAAGTTTATTCTTTAGTTCTCACTAGGAAACTATTCCATAAGCGGTACATGTACTTGGGTGAAACAAATTGAAAAGCAAATAAAAAGGCTTCCCGATAAAAACGGCGTAAACTTTTTCAATTACAAACTTGCATGGAGCGGCTGATGTTAAGTATGAAACCTATAGAGTTTATTAGATCGATTCTTGGCGATATGATATTTTGCCATTGTGATACTGATATGGGTTTTTACTCGACTACGGTGGAGACAAAAGGAGGGTAATGTGTTTTAAGCGAGAGTAAGTGTGTTTGTATCCTACTGATTCTGCAGAGGTAGGTAAGAATAGATTTGTAAGGGTATGTAGGCTTATCTTGCTGATCTTGGAAGAGTCCAAGGCTGCTTGTTTCAGATCTTTATTCAAGAATACGTCACCTCGAACAGCAACCCACTTGCATACTTACAAAATCCTACAGCAATCACTTTTCCGCATGCATGAGACAGCATAACAGCATAGAGACGTCGTCTGATGTAGTGGTCTTCTGTTTTTCCTTTTACAGCATCGATGATAAAAAGTCTCGTTCAAATAATAACGCGTAAAGCTTGTGTTCCCTAGGAAAGCGGTCCCGTCATGATATGACGGCCGTCATGAAAATCTGTCATTTTCACCAGTATTTGACATTAAAGTGTCAAAAACGCTTTGTATTTGGACAGCCATTTTGTGTGGCCGTTCACCGCTTTCTAGTGCTAGGGCTACATTGTCGCGATAACACCAACTACACTTCGCGCGCTCGACGTCTAGCTGTACAACAAAGAATTCGTGAAGTTCGCGTTATCGCGACAATGTAGCCGTAGCATAAGAAAACCGAAGCTTAACTCAACATTATTTACTCCATTTAAAGTGATTAATAGATACTTAAACCTTTTTTATTGGTTTCAGATTATTATTAGCATTTAATTTGATTTTATAAATACAATTTATAAGTACATCTCTACTAACGTTTTACTAAATGCATAAGAAAGTATAGACGGTACAATTTTTTTTTTTTTAATTTTTGTCTCCTTGTCTGTCTGTTCTGGCAAATCTCTAAAACGGCCAGACTGATTTTAACGGGACTTTCACTGGCAGACAGCTGATGTTACATGGAGTAACTTAGGCTACTTTTATTTTTGAAAAATAATTAGCGTTCCGGGCAAAAAAATTAAAACCCATGAAATAGTGAACAAAAAGTTGGATTTCAAAAATTATTTTTGCTTTGGAAGCCCAATTCTCGAGGATAGTTATAGGCTATTTGGCATCACGCTACGACCCTTAGGAACCGAGCAAAAAGAAAAAACTCAGAAAGAACATTAAGCGAAAACGAAGTAATAGCGCGGGTGTGCGATGCAAAGCGCCGGGGTGCGGAACGAGAGAGTTTTATTAAAATGCGGCTGTTATTTTAGTATATTGTGTATTTTACGACTTCTACGCAAACGAAGTCGCGGGGCACAGCTAGTATAAAATATTTGTGCATGCGGAATGCTTAAGCGGCGCATACGTTGCGTCCGTGTTTGGCGAGGAGCCGCTTTCAGCAATGAATCCCCCGATATACAGCTCAGTAGGTAGGTACTGTAGCAATCTGCCGGGGATACTATGGGGCTAGGCAGATCACTACGCGTATGGTGTGTGATGTATATTTCTTTGGTGTGTGCTTGGAGGTCGATGCTACAATGATACAGACAGACCGGAGAACCATATTACTATTTAACAATTTAAAGAAAGCACGTTACATGACAAAAGCTATTTTACCACTGACTCAATATCAGGGGCACAGCCTTCATACAACTCGATTCCTATCGGCTTCCCTTCGGAACAATGACTCTTCTTAATATCTACTATTGCCAAATAATATCGTACACCTCTGTGTACCTATAACTACGCATTACATACATCACATTAATAAAATAAAATAAAAATAAAAAAGCCTCTTTATTTCATGCAAGCTTTCCATACAGTGCAACGTTTATAAAAAATAAAAAATAAATATGATTTCCTAAGCTAAAACGTAACGTGATGTATTTTAAAAAAATACGTCACATTACATAATTATATTTAATACCAGTTTAATACATCATAAGATTAAATCCTATAGGTTTTTGTCCGAGTTTACGAGGACTGAAAAATTTTTTCTTCGGCTTCCCTCTAATGATAATTGTAGCTGCGCCACTGCTCGATATAAAACAAATTACCTACCCTGTCAAATTCGAATCTATTCTATCTATTAAAATCAATGCTTGTCTTTTAAATCTATCAAAAAACTCGCAAAGGTTTCATGCTAAAGGCAGGCCTCTACAGTACTTACTTATTTTGTAGTATGCACACACTCGCAGTAAGGAAATAGGTACTTAAAGTAAATTTTATTATGGCTCATCGTCGTCACCTTCGTTCTTTGTCATGTAAAACATATTTGTTCTACTAAATGATGCGAATCTAAAACTTTATTTATGCCATACTTTTCCTGTTGACGTCAGAACCAGGGGCGAAGCCTTCATACAACCCGATTCCTATCGGCTTCCCTTCGGACCAACCACTCTTCTTAATGCTTCTATTGACAAATAATATGGTACACCTATGTGTGTAACTGTGTATCGCAACACATTACATAATTATATTTAAATACCAGTTTAATACATCATAAGATTAAGAACCTACAGGTTTTTGTCTAAGTTTATGAGAACTGAACAATTTTTTCTTTGGCTTCCCCTCTAATGATAATTGTAGCTGCGCCACTGGTCAGTACGTATTAGTATTTCCATAATTCATCAAATCTCTAAAGTTGGACAGTTTTTTTTTTATCAAATCTATTGCTTGATTGTTATCGCCTACAAAGAATCTGTTAGGTGTTATAATGTGAATTTATGTAAAGCAATTATAACTAAACTGCCTTAGATTTATAGAAAAATTCATAATGTTTTCATGAAAATCTAGTGAAATTAAACTTTACTCAGGCTCATAAAATTAGCCTTTATTCATTTACAAACACTATTTTAATTCAACAATTTTATTAATAGAACGTTTACAACTTGTAATTACAGTCGCAAAAAAAACTTGATATAGCATTATGGGTCTTCATGCGATGTGAATTACGACTACACTTTGACACGAGCGAATTTATACTGTAAACTTCGGAGTTAAGGTTGAAATTGCGTTGCTGAAAACTGAAGTATTTAAGATCTTTTCAGAATAACCAGTATGTATAATTGAGTCATTAGTACCAGTACATGAGAGGTGCGAATGAGTCAAAGGTGCATACGATAAGTAAATGCAATTTCCTTCTAGGCTGCGATCTTATATAAGTGCATTTATTACAGTGTAGCTCGCTACAGTCTCATAAGCGATATAAGGCTTCGTTCAAAGGGGCGTTGAATGAGTTATAAACTAACCCTGCATGTATTTTAATAAGTAATTTCTTAGTATGTGGTTACATGTTTGGGTAAGGAAATTGAGACGGGTAAGTCTGAAGTGAGACCGGGCCATACTATGACGTATTAAAGCCATCATTGTTCCAGTGTGAGAGAGAGACGGATCTATACACGACCGATAGCACCATCCCTTTTTTTTGTAACGTAATCATAATGGCATTAACACGTCGTAGTACTGACCCAGAATTCATGATTTTCATTATTTAAGTTACGCGGAAACCTGCCTAGGTGGTTTTCAATTGTGATTTTTACTCATGTGGTGAGTTTCATTCAAGGTATTCGACTTGTCATGATGTTTCATAGGAAAAGGTTAGAGCTTCGTAAGTTTGTGTTTATAGACTTCAAATAATGTTCTTGTTTATCTACCTAGATCAGCCTTTCCCAAAGTGGGCGATAACGCCCCCTTGTGGGCGCTGCAGGCCTAAAGGGGGGTAGTAAGAGACCCAGAAAAAAATGGGGGCGTTGTGTAGAGGCTTAGGGGGCGATTTGTAATTTCATCTAGGTAGTGGTTTTTAAGTAGGTGAAAAAATGGGGGCGCTAAAAAATGATTTATTCTCAAAGTGGGCAGTAGTCAAAATAAGTTTGGGAACCCCTGACTTAGATGGACCCTCTTAATAATGAATCGATGATTTATAGAGGAAATTGCTAGCCCATACCATAATGATGTCTGCAAAATAATTGATAGTCACGTGTTTGTTAGTTTTCAACACTGTTTTACAATCAATCAATCATTACCCACCTATTGTGTTTGAGCAATATAATCGATGGAAATGCGAAAACGTTCAATATATTATCATTAACTCTTTGTTCTCCCTTAGGTTAAATTAAATCAAAATGGTCTGAAATAACATTTAGCTACCTATTGTATTGAGCGATAAAATCAATGGAGATGCGGAAACGTTCAACATATTATCATACTTATGACAATATTGTATGACAAACTGTCAATTTAACCTCATGATAGCAACTAACTCCGAGTTAAGTTTTTCATGCAAGTGGGGCTAAGGTAATAAATTGTGCACAAATAAATAAATTATAAACTCTTTGTTCTCACTTAGGTTAAAATCAAATAATATTGGTCTGAAATAATATGTAGGTACCTAAGTTCTACTCCAGAATAAAAACTTTAATTGTACTACAGTTCAGTTGCTGCTTTATTTATTTATTTTAAAAATACTTCATTTATTCTTAGCACACTAGGTGTATGTTTCCACATATAAAAATCAAATTTTAATGTTTTAATTTATAGGTAGCGTATAGTTTATTAAAAAAAAAAAAACTCATTTTATCACCTAAATATACATCAAAATACTTATTCGTATTAATTAATTTAGTCATTCATGATAAGACAGATCATCCAGAAATCGTAAAGGAAATCCGTGATCTACGCACGATTAGATTCCTTGCCGACCGCGACAGCTAAATTCTTTCACAATCTTGCTATATTTTACGTTTTAATAATGTCGACCAAATCAACCAGAGTTAGGTAAGTAACACCATAGTAAGGGCTAAACACACACTTGGATGAAAACACATTTTATTTGCAGAAAAAATAATTGATTAATTCTGATAATGTTTGTAAATCTGTTAAGGTGCAAAACTCATTTTACTCTAGTGTTACTAGTTTCAAAGCATTTTAATTTAACTGTTTTGTAGCCTACCTATTTCATTCCCAAATAATTAAACTAATGGGCAAGCACTATCACTCATCATTCTCCTGCCCTTCTTTCTCCCAATATATTTGGAGTCGGCGCAACATGTCTTATTCTTCCATACTTCTATACCAATAAATAAAATTGAAGTGTCCGTTTGTAATGTCAAAATAACATCTTTTTACTAAATGTATAAGAAAGTATGTACGGTACTTATCACAAAAAAAAACAATTATTTAAAATTTTGTCTCACTGTTTCTCCGAATTCTCCGAAACGGCTAAACCGATTTTGACGCGATTTTACTGGCAGATAGGTGATTTCACGGGCAGTAACTTAGAGTACTTTTATTTTAGAAAAATAATTAGCGTTCCGCGCAAAAAAATTAAAACCCGTAAAATTGTGAACAAAAAATTTGATTTGAAAATTTCTTTTTGCATTTGGTAGCCCAATTCTCGAGGATAGTTATAGGCTATTTCAACATCACACTAGACCTTTAGGAGTCGAGCAAAAAGAAAAAAGTCAGAAAGAACACTAAGCGAAAACGAAGTATTAGCACGGGCAGGCGATGCAACGCGACGGGTTGGGGGACGAGGGAGTTTTATTAAAATGTGGCTGAGTATGTTGTGTATCTTATGACTGTCGCGCGAACGAAGTCGCGGGGCACAGCTAGTTTATAATAAAAACTAATATGCACCTAGACCTACGAATCTTCTTCTCGGACAAAACATAAGCACACCACACAAGGATCCTATTAGACCAAGGAACAAACAATATCCCTCCATACATCTACACACCTACAAAGTACAGCCACAATGATCCGATAATCCAGATATAATTTTAACGTCCAATTGAAACAGTTCCCGATATCGTTTGAGACATTTATCATCGCCCAAACATTATTACATTTAATTAAACTTTAAAACAAGTGTCGGCCGATATCGGAGGCGGGATTATCAGATCTATTTGCAAACGTCCAAATATCCCTAAGTGGAAATTGTTAGACTGTGGTATAAGGACTTACGTATACCAAGTTTATGTTGTTACAAATGAAAATTTTTAAGCAGATGTTATTTTAGATTCTGAGGCTGTTTTTCTTTGGTTTTTGTTCTTATAAATGATACTTTGGAAGTAAGTAAAGTGACTTTTTTATCTGCTTAATCCAAAACGAAAAGGTAAAAGAAAAGTTTCTAAGGTGACTTTATCTAATAAACAGGGATTATAAGTTGCAACTGTAATGATTAATGTTTTAATAACGTTATAAAGCCGTTTTCGCACGTTCATCCTCACCTTTTAATACATGCTGCAGTCTACTAGATGAATATACAACTCTTTTAACAAAACATGTCACAAAAACTGCACCGCTCTTTATCCGCGAGAACGCTGCCTCATCAACTGAACATACTTTACTCTCTTGAGGTCACAGTACACTAAATCCCATCTGCATAAAAAGCAAGGATCAGCGAAAGCAGAGTCAGCAAAATAGATAGGTCCAGAAGGTCAGCTCCATACCTACAACGCGCAAAATAAGGCGCATGCACACATAGACGCCTACGGAGATCTCAAACTGTCAACCGAATAACGGTTGCGAGTGCTCTTGCATTCGTTGTACAGTCAAATGCACATCAGTCTAACGATTTGACATTGACAGCGCTTTCTGTCGTAGCAGTGAGGCTAATTTTCGTAGTGCAAGTGTTACCACTGATATGCGGTTGACTGTACGTGAAACGTATGTATGCGTGCGTTTTCACTCATTGTATAAAGCCAACCTTCTGTTCCCATCTATTTTTCGAAAGCAGAGTCAGCAAAATCAGGGAAATGCATTGTCTGGCGGAGCGTAGCGCGGGCGGTGACGCGAGTCCGCGAAATGGCATTCGTTTCGCCCGATACGCGTACTCTGACCATTTTAATTGGTCTATTGTTAATTAAGTAACGTTTCAACGTCCACCGCAACGTCACCGGTTAGCATTAAAACATTTATTTATAATAACTTTTAATTCCGATCATTGTGATTTGAGGTGGTTGGTCATTGGTTAGCGTTTGTGAATTTTCGATGAAAACTTTTAATGAGTTTAATTTCTTTCGGTGGAAAAAAGTGCTTTGTAAAGTTTTTAAAATGTCACAAATTATTTAATACTTTAAATAGTGCATAAATCTCAAAAAGGAACTATTGATAAATTAGGCTATCAAATAAAGTTTCACTACTCTTCCCCAGTCGATCCGTAGGTACTATACCTAACTAATTGCGCCGTCTGCCTACGACATCCGAAATAATTGTACGCCCAATCTTATTACAGTAACTAGACAATTCAATGAGTTGCGTGAAATAATCGGCAAATAACAAATTGAAAGTTATAAATAATGTCGTCACGGCGTGTCCAAAGAAATTAGTCTCAGTCACCAGTGGATTGAGAAATTACTATTAGAACAATTAATTAGTTTTAAGCGAAAGCTGGTCGTCATTTATCTCCTTGGGACAATCACATTGGTTACTCGGTTACGCAAATAGATTTTTAGCAGCATAATTATTTATAGAGAAAATTAACCGCATTCAGTTCTTACGTATTCGTGCCGTATGAGTGCGTCACTATGACGTGTCGTTGCGTCAAAGTATGATGTATTTATTGATAATTATAATTTCTCACATGTGTACCACATAATTTTCCTCAATCTTGGGGTTAAAAAAAACCATGCGTACGCCTCCGTACCTGGAAACAATCCGGGGATTCATATTTGTCCTTTATTTTGATACTTAAATCTCTTAATAAGTATAGCTAATTCACGCCAACATCCGGTACTTTATTTTAAGGAGCAGTAGCCGATGTAAATTATTCTACTATGCTAATTCTCCTTCTTCGTATTTGAGTAATGTGCGTTGTACGAACGCTTTCCTTAGGTTTTACCAATTTAAACCGGAGAAATAAGAAAATTCGCTTTAATAGAGATATAATTTAACTGGCAGTAGGTATCGAGACCACGGCTGACATGTATTTAAAACTGAACGAGTTCTTCAATCAATTCTCAAAAACATGATGCCTACTTAATTAATTACAATTTATGGCCGAAAATCTTTGTGACAAGTGTGAATTGATAATACACCGCAAGATGCAACACCAATAAATTAAATCCCAGGAATTTACCTCGATTAACTGTCAGAAAAGAGTCTAGACTGACTTACTGTCGACAGCAGATATTAATTCCACGATGTTACTGGTCTTACAAACTGTGACAGAGGTACCAGTGTCCTGATAAATCATGACGACATCAAAACGACTGACGATGATAGTTTTATTGCCAGCATTGCATTAGTAACACGATCGTTAATCACTCGGAATTACTTTAAAGACAATAAGAGGAAACGAGAAGACAGGTTAAAAATATACAGACCAGGTGTCTGTATATTTTTGTACAGGAAAGTCCAACTCTAAGGTGTTATAATTTTAAATAATCCGTTTTATTCGACTAGGCAATAAGATTTTATCGACGCTTTTGGTTAAAAGAAACTTAATTTTAGTTCTTTTAACACAGAACAGTTTCTATTCAAAAATAATGCCGAATAAAAGAAAATAGAACGGGTATAGAATATCTCTGTTTTCCCGCAAGCATGCGCCGAAATTACTTGAGAAGTTTGAAAATGTAAAAAGTTAAATAACAGCAAAACAATCTGTAAGAGTTGTTTCATTTCCGTGTTTGTTATAAAAGCTTGTTAGATAACTGAAGTTGTGGAGACCAACAACTATTTAATTTGGTATTGTAAGATTCAGTTAAAAGTTGTTCTAATCGTTATAAAATTAACTCTTACAAATAAGAAGAAGGGGTTTTGAAACATTGATACGGTGACATGGAAACTGTTATATACTGTTAATATTATGAAAGATTCACCAAAAAATTTAACTTTTACTTTAAAGGTACCTAAATGAAAATCAACATCAAAAGTCATTTAATCAAACTAGGCTGAGAATCAGTAATTGAACGACAAAATTACTTAAGACAGTCCCCCAAAACGACAGCTCTTCACCATTTCCCAGTGCTTAAAATCAACTGCCATCTCGCTTAAAAAAAAAACGAACCAAAGAAACAATCGATTCACCACTGCATTATTGAAAATGAAGTTCCTCAGCAACATTGCCACCTTCACAAATTCTAGGAAAAAAGGCAAAGCATATAAAACATTCTTTCTTTACTTTGCACTAAATAACATGTTTCAACATTTCCAACTATCAATTTCCCTGTGTTTAATAATTCAGTGTATTTCTTTACGTTCGCGCCAAGAGCTTGTAATTTCACGTCAGTGTAGGTCTGTCATTAAACTTTTTTCCTTCAATTAATATAGGAATAGACCCTTAGTTCCCAAAGTGGTCCAGGTGGACCCCCAGGGGTCCACGGGAGACTCGGCGGGGGTTTACGTTGGGATCTATCTTCAAATTTTTTCACAGTTTTGGGAATATGGTAGAAATGTAGCTGCAGGGGGTCTACCGGAACCAGCTAAATTTTGAAAGTGGTCTATGAAAAAAAAGTCTGGAAACCTCTGGAATAGACACTTGCAAATTAGTAGTTGTAGTTTCAAGTGTGTGTTGACTGTGTGTTAGATCATTAAATTCCCTTCAAAATGGTTGAGCTGAATGGTGCTGATCCATTCGTCATGTTCGTGAACGGGCGCCGTCAGTAGGGACTGGTCATGTCTTAGCTGCCACGGCTTATTTTAATTTTTGAATCGTTTTTGACTCTTATCTTTTTGTTGCGGACGCTTTTAACGTGCACGTCTTTCTACATTGTTCTCACATACTTAATTTCAACATGAATGATATAACCAATATTTTGTAACAATATTTTGATTTAAAAGAGTGTCCGTGGATTTTCTTGCCCGTTCTTCTCCATAGAGATCTACGCTTTGGAATGGGCAACTAGCTTCAAATTTCTGACTAACTGGCCGACTCTTTGATAATTCAAGTGTCTGTAATTGGTTTATTTGGCATAAATGCTTTGAGTTTGAGTTTGAAGACAAGTGGCATAGAATATGTCCAATGTACTAACCATAGAAGTTTGTTTTATATTCAAAAGAAGTTTTTCTGTTCTAGCTTGAGCCCGCGGGTTCGCCCACGTGGAGGTCGGAAATTATCCCACGGAAACGTACTACCGGGCTAAAAAAGTATCCTGTGTATTAAATCCAGGTAATTAACTATATCAGTGCCATACTTCATCCAAATCCTATTAGTAGCATAATACTAATGATTAAATTACTGTCGTGAATTCATGCAAGCCAATATTTGTTGTTAGATTACTGCTCAGAAATTGTGCAAAACGTGTCGTGAACAGAATACCGTCTTGTATGCGTGCAACGTACTACATGCCGAGATAAAAGTTGACCATTTAATTTTTACAAAAGAAATCTGAAAACATGGCTTCTCCAAAACAATTTCTATACGGTAAAAGAATTTTTAGAGTACAAGGGTATTACTTAGTACATTTATTTAGTTTTTCTATTAAGTTGTTGTTGTTGTGTTTTTTTTTAATTTTATATTGTTTATTAGAGTGTAAATGTATCTTCTTGTCTATGTCTTGTATGTTTGTATCGTTTATCAGAGTAACTATATAATGTAATATATAAATTAGGTTTTATGCCTTTACGTAATACCTAGACTGCCTCGTTGGTCTAGTGGTCGCAAGCGCTAGTGCTGAACATGAGGTCCTGGGTTCGATTCCCAGGTCGGGCAGTGTTATTGGGTGTTTCTATCTGGAATTTCTCAGTAGCAGCCCGGAGTCTGGATTTGTGCCCGGTAGATCGCAATAGGCTCGCCCTCTATTACATGGGACTTAAACATAACTGGTGAAATGTGAGTGTTCTATAGGTACACTCTGCCTAACCTTTCGGGGAAACAAGGCGTCATGTTATGTTATGTTAATACCTGTTGTAAATATTCGTACGCCACTTTTAGCGGCGGATGTGTCCTGAACTTATTTATAATAATAACAAAATTTGTACCAACCATATCCGCCGAATAAATGTCATTGTCTTGATGTTGATAATGATGGTGTGTGTCAAGATGTAAGTTTGTACGCACAATATTGAGAGATTTACCGTGTTAATTTAAGACCATAGACTTCTTTTAAGTTTTCCTGTAACTATAAGTATAGAATCTGTAACTATAGAATCTCTATTTTTTTTCCAATTTTTAGGTTCGGTAGTTTCGGAGATAAGGGAGGAATGGTCAATTTTCATACATTTTCTTAAATAACTTTGAAACTTATTTCAAAATATTAAAAAAAAAATGTATTGGAAACCCTCACAGTAAGCCCTTTCATTTGATATATCACACGGTACAGTTTGCAAAACATTTTTTTTTTTATTTGCCTCCCAAAAGCGAACCCCATATTCAAACAGCATTTCTTTTCGTTACACGTCCGTG
Organism: Fissipunctia ypsillon; assembly: GCA_947568875.1. Classification (NCBI taxonomy): domain Eukaryota; kingdom Metazoa; phylum Arthropoda; class Insecta; order Lepidoptera; family Noctuidae; genus Fissipunctia; species Fissipunctia ypsillon. The sequence goes on from OX387654.1 coordinate 9,010,712, forward strand.
TTTGGGTCACAGAAATTCATATACGTATGTACCAAATTTCAACTTAATCGGTCCAGTCGTTTCGGAACAAATTGGCTGTGACAGACGGACAGTCAGACACATAAGTGATCCTATAAGGGTTCCGTTTTTGTCATTCAGACGTACTGAACCCTAACATTGGCTTCCTACAATTTGTTGAGTTACGTGAACATAAATGTAATGAAACAGCAATTTTTTTTGCGGTTTCAGGTATAGCCCCATAGCAAAAGTTGTTCACAATAATGAGTACATAGCGCCATTTTCAGGTTTCCAGTTATTTCAAGTACAACTTGTATATTCTTCCTAAATCCGAAATTTAATTTATGTTTTACATAGATTAGATTGTACTAACATCACTACAACAAATTATTTAGGCAGATCCTATTTTCTATTGAAATGTAAAATAATTTTGCAAACACGCATCGTGTTCTGAAACCGCTTCATCCGAATTGTTCCTGAAAATCATTATTATTTCGTATGAAATCATAGTAGTTAAACTATTTACTCGATGTAGGTTACGATAGATTAGTGTTTTACGATGCGTAAGTACTAGACAGTAAATACATTGCCTACTCTGAACTATGTTGATACAAACCTTAACTAAAAGACTTATAAGCGGGATTTAGATGTTATTACAAACTTGCTGTGCCTCCGGCTTTTCTTGTGAAGAAGATTTTTATAGTTCTTTAATTTTATAGAAAAGAGAAGAATGTGAAGATGTTTTGATTGAGTAAACAAAACACAATAATATTAATTAAATGTTTTTTTTTAGTGCATGGCTCCAAACGACTAAAGTCAAATGGAGCGATTGGACATCCAGAGTTTTACATCACGCCTACGGATTTTAACATTCACGATCAAATTTTGGATGTACATCACGCTATTTGGCGCGAAGGACTGACCGTGAATGCCCACCTTAATGGTTTCCTAATAAGGCAGGTACGCTTTTGAAATTAAAAGTGAACTAAGAAACAAGGAAATTGAATAACGGATTAGTTTTGACCGTAAACCTTTTGTAAATATTATTTTTATCGGGGAAGACGTACAAGGTAATCTGAAACATTCAATGATTTCAGTACTTTTTTTCTGGAAATTTTCACTCTTGCAAAATCAAAATGGCGTCGGCGTCACAGTATCAACCCACCAATACAATTCTGTATCAACCATTATAGTCCGGCCGTCGAGAGAATGCATTCTTGACACTTGTCAGATTCATACTAACGAACATATGTTTTGCGAATTTGATCCCTATTGTACTAGAAATCTTCCAACTGACAGGTGTCGGGACGCATTCTCTCGACAGCCGGACTGTACTTATTTACGACAGAGCACGGAGACGTCTCGACGGCCGCTGCTAGAGATGGTACCTACTGTCAACACTGTCCACACAAACCAAGCGTGTCAGTGAGCGTCACCGTTTACTGAAGAAACTGACGACCCGTGACCATTCTGCCAATGCCTGTGACAACCAATTGCGCTCAGTTGCGCAAAATTCGGACACGAATATTGTAAGGAAAGGCGTCTTTAGTTGCTGCCGGCGATTCCCAGCTCTATGCTTAATACCTACTTCATAAATAAACAGCATCCTTCAATTTACATTTACAGAAATGCAGATCGTTTTAAATAGACTGCATCATATCGTGTAGGTATGTTCTGTACGTCACTTCGCATGTGTTTCGAATCAGACGCAATGTAGCTTGTTATGATCATGCGCAGCGTGTAATGACCAGCTTGTGCTAATATGAAATTGCTAATAAAATGTTTTAGAACAATAATACTGTTAGTCTAACATAGAATAAGTATGTGTGAATTGAGTTTTGTGAATGTTTTGGTTGGATGTAGTTGGAGATTAAAATCTGTTCTGATTTATAAATGTTTGTCTGCGGTGTTATAGAGATTTTGGTTGCTCAAATGATTTAATGAACTAAGTATGCGTATTTTTGGGGCATTTAACTTTTGATGGGTGAACGGTATTATCTCAGCAAACGTCTTCACTCCTAAGTGTACCTGAACGATTATGACGTGATGGATAGATTTATGGAAAAAAACTGTTTTGGTTAAACCACAGTTAAACATTTCAGTAAACATTCTCAACACAGCTGTACACGTCACTACCGGCAGTCATGAATCAGTAACTCGCCCGCATGCACCCAAAACCGTAGGTAATAATGATACCCTTATCACGAGCAAAGATAATGAAACATCCATTATGTCATTTACCTCAGAATCCTGTAAATTCACAGATTGTAAGTAATTAAATGCAGGAAAACAAGCCATTGGTGTTTGTGATACAATCTTAAGAATAAATGGAATTAATTGAAAGGAAAGTATACTTTCTACTCACCGATTGCAGATGGTCTGTTTTTACTTTTTCTATGAGTAATTTAAGAGATTCATATCGAATGAAAAAGTATTACAATCAGTCAAAAATGTAATAATGCCAATATCTCTCGCATGCTTCTTTCAGTGTAACAATACACCAAAAATCTTTTCCGTTTTTTACATAATCAAAATAATTACTGAAAAGATTTGGGTTGTCCTTCACAAGCAGTTTTTTTTAGTTTCGTTGCTTCAATAATAAAATACCATCTAATCATTTTTTTTGTTTTATTTTATCATGTTTAGATATCGATACCCATCACGTTTTTCTGTATACCTAATTTGACCCTGTATACCCTGTATACGTACAGATAAGAACAATAGATACAGCTGCATTCAGACAACATGCTAGTCTATTATCCCACACCTACACAATCTAAGGTTAATTTTCTGATTCAAGAAAAATAACATAACATCACGCCTCTTTTACCCGAAGGGTTGGGCAGAGGTGTACCTATAGTACACTCACATTTCGCCAGTTATATTTTAAGTCCCATGCAACAAAAAACAGATTCAAGAAACAGTCGGTAAGTATAAAAAATACACTAAAAGATATCCTCCTCACATTTTTGTTAGCAACTACAAAATTGCAATCCAGCAATTCCTAACAAAATATAACTCCCAATACAAGTCAGCTGAGCCTTCTAATCCTCATACAACGTCACGTTAACTATCTATCTGTTTCTCCAAGTTAGTAGAAACGAGTCTAACAAGACACTTGTCCACGAGAACTTTAGTTCCAGGTTCCAGGTCGTTACGTTTCTTGTCTTGTCTTTCGACTTAAGTCTTGGAACTGCATTCACAAGCCTAGGACTTGGTTTCTTTGGTTGTTTGTTCTAGCTGTGAGTAATATTCTGTTTTTGAGGTAAAGGATTGTTGCAATTTGTTTATTATTAACCTACTCGAATAATTTATCCTATCGTGGTCATAAGATGTTTTTAAGGATAAAGCTTGATAAGTACGGTGCAATTTAATTGCCACGAGTTGAAGCAACAATAGGAATTGCATCGTCTAAACAGGGTTTAGACGATACTAGTCATGTGTTGCTTCAATTTTATTATTTCCCACATGCAAGAAACTTACATCGTGTTTTTTTTTACTCAATGCTTCCTAATTATTGTCCCTGTCTCTCTCTCGCTCTACCAACAGGAGCGATATAAAAATAAGCTCATTGACGGACAAAATATTACTCATTCAGCAAAAGCAAATTAAGAATCAGGCTGACTGCCTTGTTTGCGGCGAACGTGCTTAAGTACTGAAGATCTTATAATTCACCCCAAAGAATTAAAAAACTGCTTACTATTAAAACATTGTATTAATAATTTATTAAGCTTATGTTGCTAATGAAGAGTGCTTAAAGTTACCACATTTTGTTAGTAATTGGACAACAAGCTTTGACAAGAGATTATAAGCATAAATTATTGTGCCAATAAATAAAAAGCATATAAGAAGCTTTGCATTATCATATCTTAATCAAATGTTTTTGTTTACGTAAATAAACAATATTTTACAAAGATTATTTTCTTTCTTATCTTAATTTAAATACGAATGCACATAATCAAATAGTTACTGTGTTAAATACTAATTAATAAACGCAAAGCGGGTGTTTGACCAAGTAGGTATAACGCGGGAAGTTAAAATAACATTGACGACAGATGCAACAATATTTTAACTGCTAAAGACCACGGAAGTCTAAAATGGAATTAAAGTTAATACAGTATTTTTTATGACGCCCTAATCTGTCAGCTTCAAAGATGCTTGCCAATATGATCGCGGAGTGATTGACCTGTCTGTTAATCTTTAATGCGTTGGTTGAGCTGCTCGTGGTTCGGTTCCCGTGTGAAGTGGGTCCGCCTGGAGTACCTGCGAGTTCCCTCTCAATATTGCCGAGACGTGCCCGAGATGCAAAACCGCAGGCCAAGACAGACTTATGTTACCTACGACATGTCATCATCATAAATAATGTATAACGTTCCCGCCGACTCTGAATTATTCAACGTTGACGGCCACTTTATTAAATTTGTCGTTTTATGAAAATATTAAGCAACCCTGTATAGTTAAGTAAAAATTAATATGGAACGAAATTAACATTTACAAATTAAAAGTTTCGCATCGTATTTTGTTGGCGCGACTAATTTAAACTGCTTAAAATTAAGTTTGGAGTAATAGAAAACAAAACATTAAATTGATTTTAGCATTCTGAATTAAATGTTTAACTCATTTAATTTCAAATGAGGGTACAATTTAAAGCCCGACTTTTATTTATAAGCATTACAAATCTGATTACGAGACAGTAATAGGAGTACATATTTGTTTTCTTATAGTGTTTTAGAATCCTGTAAATAATTACAGCTCAATCTGGAGTAACGAGGTTCAAGTCTAAGACTTCACAACTCACAACACAATTGGCATTGAAAATCTGGCACAAGGAAATCAAATCAAGAATACTATAATACTTAATAATAAACTCACCATCACAATATGTAATTGTCTTTTCTACCATAGGTAGGTACAAACCACATTTCCATATTAAACATCCAACACTACACGTCCTTATTCCACACAAATTGTGATGCAACAAGGGTTCAAAATATAAAGCCATAAAGTTTATTTTAAACATCTTCGGTTGGTGTAATGTAAGTGGAAGCATGTTGTGTGCAATAATGAGGAATATTATAGCACCGCGGGGTAATCCTAGCTTGGAATTAAGAAACTTTGGAACCACTAATGAATGCATCGAAAAGTTTCGTACTCACTTGCAATCTACGAATTGTAGGGCTGCACTGTGTTTTAATGGTCTCGTTATTTTTATTTTAATAATCCGAATCCGAATGGCGGGAATGGGAAATATATTTTTCCTGGTTTTGCATTTTGGTTTAGGGTGAGTATTTACTTTGTGGTTTAATTTTTTTTCCTGGTAGTGAATAGGTAGGTATGTTTCAGGAATAATTCCTGTGAATTTATGATAATATTGTGGTGGACGCAAACTGTCTAGCATTATATTGTGTCTAAATTATTATTGGGAATTGGGACTATTGAGAATAATGTTTTGTCAATTTGTATCTATGAGATAAAATGGCAAAAAACTGCGTTTACTAAGCGTCAGTTTTCACCAAACGGAAAAATCCTCGCGGATGCTCGAGCACTTTTTAAATTTCACTGAATAAGTAACTGTATTAATATTGACATTAAGCATAAAATTCGACGCAGACATCACGCTTGATAAACGCTTGACGTCTGCGTCGAATTTTATACTTAAAGTCAATAATGATACAGTTACTTATTCAGGGAAATTTAAAAAGTGCTCGAGCATCCGCGAGGATTTTTCCCTTTGGTGATAACTGACCCAAGGCGCCGCCGGAGTATAAAACAAAACGGGGTATTTTTTAACCCTAATATAATTGTAATTAAAAATAATTATCTAAACTGATGTACAAAACTAACGCTGGATAATATAACAATTTATTTAAGTTTATTCTTCCTCATTTATAGTTCTGAGTTTAAGCTAAATATTAAGGTGGTTATACCTAAATGCTGAGATTAAACTCAGAACCTTTTGAATAAACATTTCAATAAATATTACTTCTAGTGATAATACTTATGTTTTAATGTTAACCTATGCAAATCATATTCTGATTAATTATAAACAGGTTAAAGTTAAGTACATTAACTACGCATGAGGAAATCGAAAAGTTCTACATAAGTAGTCAACTGCGTGTAATTCTACTGAAAAGATCTGAAGATAAACAGGAGACTACAAACTTCCCGACAGTTTTCCTAGGGTTGGCAACTGCAAACCCTAGGAAAACTGTCGCAAAGATGCAACTGCATTGCATAGCTACTTACAAATACCACGATTGAAACCACATTTTTATTTAGCACCGATGAAATTATTGAGGTATATCTAAACTTAGCATGTTTTAATTTTACCATAAGCATCCCCATTAGAGTAAATATTTTTTTACCTCATAATCTCGAAAAGATTCTGTTTATCATTCGAAATTTGAGTACAAAAGTGCATTTTATCCGCTAGCGTGGAAAGATTTTTTTTATCACATCTATTCAATAAGAGCTAGTTTATTCTTCGTAAGCAGGGATCCCTAGGGACCAAAAGTGATTTGAATTTGGAATGTGGATATTGTTAGTAAAAGCTCCAATCACCAAAGACATCAATCACGAACATTGTATGAACAAGTAACAGGCTGTTTGATAAAGTAAACCACGTGCGAGCCAAATAAAACAAAAAAGTTTGTAAAAAAAAATAAAAAACGCGCGAAATGCATTCCGTCTTCGTTCGTAAGTGTTTACTCAAATTCGGATTTTACTTAGTTTTATAAAAAAATATATATTATTTCTATGATATGTCTTATTGTTCCTAATTGTATGTCTATACAAATAAATAAAATTGAAGTGTCTGTTTGTTATGTCAAAGTAACAACTTTTTACTAAATGCATAAGAAAGTATAACAAAAAAGCAATTTTTTTTTAAATTCTGTCTGTCTGTCTGTTTGTTCCAGGTAATCTCCGAAACGGCTGAACCGATTTTGACGGGACTTTCACTAGCAGATAGCTGATGTTACGGGGAGTAACATACATGGGCTACTTTTATTTTATAAAAATAATTAGGGTTCTGGGCAAAAAAACTAAAACCCATGAAATTGTGAACAAAAGCTCAGATTAGAATTTTTTTGCATTTGGTAGCCCAATTCTCGAAGATAGTTATAGGCAATTTAATATCACGCTACGGCCCTTAGGAGCCGAGCAAAGAAAAAAAGTCAGAAAGAACACTAAGCGAAAACGAAATAGGTAATATCGCGGGCGGGCGATGCAACGCGACGGGTCGGGGGACGAGGGAGTTTTATTAAAATGTGGCTGTTATTTTAGTATATTGTGTATCTTACGACTTCCACGCGAACGATGTCGCGAGGCACAGCTAGTAAATAAATGAACGTAATATTCTTATTCATAAGTTGCACTTACTTATTTTCACATAGATAAAAAGTAGAGTGTCCACTTCGGGAGCAATACTATTTTCGCTCCGCTCTGGATTCAAGGAAACACTCTAACCTTTATAATAGTTGTTTGCTCCCTTGGCAAACAATCTATTATTTAAAATTCGCACCCTTCTATTCAATAATTTTATATACCGCCAGTTCACTGAAAATGCATTAATACTTATTTCATGTCAGTGCGCCAACCTCATTTTTAGAATAATCGCACTGGCCAGCACTACAATTACTTTTAATTTTTAAAATACTAATTTTACATATTTTTTAAACTCTAATTTTACATATTCTTTAGGCTGTTTTTCTTCTCATTTTCCTCGCTGTAGTGAGGTGAAAAGTTGTGTTTCGCTCGGCAGCAAAGTTATTGTTCGTCTCGCTTTGAAACCCTCGCTGCGCTCAGGATTCAATGCAAGTACTAGCGCCAAAAAACAACTTTGCGGCCTTGCATAACAAATATCTATTTTTGTGTATGTACTATTAGGCATATTAAAAGTAGTTTTGATAAAACCTCAAATAAGTAGGTAGGTGTACCTACGTAAGTTTCTACTGATATACCTACTAATATCTGCGCTATAAACCTACTTGCAAAACATTACACCTTACACACACAATTACAAATGGTCCACCCGCTATGTAATAATTAAAATTCTTAAATTTACTGACAGATAACGCACGGCCTACACCACTATACTCCGTCGGTTTAGGTAGTTAACTAAATGTAAACAATCTTGGCATGTCTTTTTATCTAAAAGTTGTCTATAAATTGTATATAAAAATCTTTGCGACTAGGTATTTACTAAATCGATGTTAGCTAATAAACTAAATTTAAATAATCTTTGTGTATATTATATACGACCACTTTAATATAAAAAGACATACCAAGATTGTTTACCTTTAGTTAACTACCTAAACCGATAGACCATAGGTCTAAAAGTATGAATTTTTGCACAAGAGTTCCTTTTATAAATAAAGTGAACACTAAGAAAGATTTTTGAAAATTCTTTCCATAGAGGGGTTCAATAGGGGATGAAAGTTTGTATGGAAGTTCGTAATTTTTGTCGATGGGGGCACCAGCTTGTGCCAATAAAACAGTAACCTGAAAATATAAATATCGTGATTGACAACCAAACAGGTATAAATAAACTCTGATTCAGATAATAAAAAATATTTTCCAGTAACAATCTGTCAATATATTTACCTCACGAAAATAGAAGTACTTTGAATAGTGTAAAAAAAGCGTTACAAGATACCAGTTATCAAGATAAATAAGGAAATTCTTATGTGTTACAAGCAGATGTACGAAGGAAGATATTAAGTGCTACAAGGCGACTATTCTCTCAGAAAAAAGTATTTTTTCGGAACGTCTTCAAAAATAACTGTTACTAATGTACTCAATGATTTATTCTATAAATCAGTCACAGATTCATTAGTACGGTTTTAGTGTACCTGGGAGTATTTTACAAAAAAATAAATTTAGATAAAAGAACTGTAGTCATTTCAATTAACGAATGTAGTGTTCTTGTAAATTACAAATTACAGCATAGGGTTGATCTGAATCCAACATTTGTTTTTTTACAACCTTCTTGTGACCAACATATTAATTACCATTTAATATTTATAAATGCACTGATCTGTATTCCCATGTGTAATAATCTAAATAAAGATGAAAGAACTTTTGAAATGTAAATGCCGCAGATGGATTGTCGAATCTGCTGTTTTAAATAACTGCTAGCTGTTTTATAAAACAACTCCGTTATGTAAAACAGCTGAACAACGTTCAGCTAGATTACCATGCGTTACGTTTAACAAAACTGCTTCCCCTTATTTAGACGTAATGCAGAATGGCTTATCTGGAGTCACAATAAGTGTTTGGTGTGGCTTCTAATGCCAAATCGGTCGCAGTAACTAAGCTAGGGCTAATTGACTAATTGGTTGAAGTTTGAACTGTGACCACTGCGCACGAGCCGAGCGATGGAAGCGAGCGGTGCCGCCGGAGTGGCCGGCGAGCGCTACTTCCAAGTTGGTCGCAGTTACTTGGCTATTTAGTATTTTTAGGACTGACTTTCGTAAAACTGATAACTTTATTTTAAAATGGTCCTTAAAATCACTGTTTTCACTTGAGTAAGTTTTATATAATTTTCACTCATATTACTCCTTTTATTTATTTCTGATTCGAACGCCATTATTGTTGTTATGATACATAGAGCATCGAGTGACAAAATTTAGAACTAAAATCTACAATCCGACTTTTCTTTTCACGCTGTTTTACATAACCTCTAATAGTTGACCCGCTGCATTGATAAATGCGAAACATTTATGCAGTTCTGTATGTTATAGTTCAGTAATTATGGATAGCTAAAAGCCGTTCAGCTGGTTGACATAACGGAGCTGTTTTGTAAAACAGCGGATTCCACAATCCATCTGCGACATAAACATTACTTAAAGTCCGTAGAATCACTGTCCTCAGTGACGACAATACGTACAACTTAATCTGAACCTAACCCTAAAATAAGTGAGTGGGGTACTTATGAAATTGAACGCGTCCAAAACATGTTGTAAACCGTTAATGAGCGGAATGGACCCCGCAAATAGCTGATACAAACGGGTGAATTAGCCCGCACACTTGCTGGAAGCCACGAAGTGTTCTCGAGGGCCATCAGGAATTGAAAGGATGACGATCTCGCCGCAAAAGACCCGTCCGCGGTGACCGGGTCAAGAGAGGCTGATGAATTTTTATTTGACGCATTTAATGTGAAACGCTAGCGTACGTATAAAGACTTTAAGAAAACGCTCTGAAATTATAGGAAAAGAACTAGATTTCTTAAGTTTTAACCGAACCGAACCGTACCCATAAAAAACGTAAGTAATAGTAGGTACCCAGGAATACTAGAGTACCCCTAATAGAAAGTATGTAAAAAACGTCATTACTACGAAATTGATTAAAATCAACTTATATGACTTTTATGGCACTAACATCAGCCTTAATTAGAAGTAACAAATCTTTATAAAAATAAGTTTAGTTAACAATTTTTGCATATTTTTAATTTTGGTGCTCTAAACATATAAATGTTTACATTTATCACATTTAGTTCATGATTTACGGTCTTTTGACCTTGGACATAACGAGTACCTCCCAGATCTAGAATCGGAAGAGGTCGGAGTATCTGATGACCGCTTTTTCTCAAGTATATTCCCAATACTTATTTGGAGATGCGTTCGCAACCAGGTGTACCCCGACCACACGCTCCAAGAAATTGCGCCTGACTAACCACGACTCTACCACCCGCTCCATGCAAATACGAGGCTACGCGAAAAAAATCGGTGAGTACTAAAAAAGTAATCACAAATTTTTTTTTTTTATTTGTACCCCAAGATACCGTTCTAGGGTAAAATGGTTGAATAAGAACGGATTTTTTACAACATGATGTAAACAAGTAGTGGTTGATGTAGTTTGTGTTTGTTACTCAAGCACGCAAAAACGGCCGAACGGTTTGGATGAAATTTGGCACAAAGATAGTTTATAACCTGGATTAACACATAGGATTATTTATCTCGGTAGTACGTTCCAGGCGGATAATTCCCGACCTTGACGCGGGCGCAGCCGCTGGCAAAAGCTAGTGGTTATATACATAATTATGAATGGAATGACTTGAAATACCTAATTCCAGTGTTATCATTAACAATTAAGCTTAGGAAGTTTTTATCGTTACAACAACAATTTTACATCTCATTATACAAAATTAAACATAAATCGCACCAATTTTAATCAATACACAACTAAATACCTCTATAAAACTGGCTGAAGATTTAAGTAGACGTTTCTCCTACAATATAAATAAATTTGCGCACCTAATACGTAAATAAAGTACTATTAGACAGAGGTCAAGTGCAGAGTAACAGTCAACAGAGCAAACAATACTCCTGGCCTTAATGATTACTTAAAGAACAAGAGGGAAGGGCCAAGTTCAATATCACGGTGAGTGTTGTTGGTAATTACTATGCCTCTGTTGTTGACAAGCGATTATGCCAATATCAAGCGATTATATATAAGGTTTTTATAGTGTGATCAGTAGAATTATTGTTTAAGTATTAATTAGTTGGAAGGTGCATCTGGGTTAGAATTGAAATTGACCCCGAGTTGACAGTGAGGAAATGGTTAGACGGCTTTTGATACGGTTTTATTTGAATTAAAAGAAATGTTTGGATACTAATGGCCAAAAAATACTGAAAACTGCGCGCACAGGAAAATTACAAAATCAGATTTTCAAAGTTCGAAAACAGCACATCACACAGTTTTCTAAACTTATTTAGACGTATTTCTACTTTATAACTGCTTGTAGTTGGTTTTCATACTCAAGCTGACATTATTCCATTTATCGGACACTATAAGTAAACAATTAAATTATGGAAGTTAATATAAAATTAAACCGATAAAAGTCTTTAATCTACGGAAGGTTCGTCAATGGTGTGCTATCGTACACCTTGTTTCCGATAAATATGGTCATGCCTATTTCCGGTATGTTACCAGTCCTTTTTTTTTATGGGAAATCATCAAATGACTTCTCCCGCTCGGGCGTAGCGGGAGGGCGTGTCTGACTTCTACTGACTAAAACCCACCCGTGTTCCTTCAGTTGCCTGTGCCGGGGCCACGATAACTCTTTCGAACATCCCGGATAAGCAATCTGGGGACACGGTAGTGCCTCTGCCAAGACGAGCCAAAAACAAATAAACCGGTCAAGAGCTAGTCGAACTCGCGCACCGAGGGTTTCCGTAGGTACCATCATATATAAATATTTTGGATGTGTTACTTTACGTACAGTCCTTCAAAAGTAAAAAGTAGGAAAAAGTAGGAATTTTAACACTGCGGTGTAGAATATTGCACTCTTATGTCAGCGCCATCTCTTGACCGGTAGTGTAACTAATGTAATTTTTGTTGATGATTTCTGAAAAAGTGCGCTACTTAGAGGCATCGTTTTATTTTTTCTGTAATCTGTAGATAAACTTCTATCATATAGCATAATTTCAGAGATAAGGAAGGGAACGGTATTTTTTTTTAATTTTTGATCAAAAGTCGAAAACTAAGCGGCTTTAAAAAGAACACAAGAAAAAAATTGTTTGAAAATGTGCAAACAGCGCTCTTTCATATGATACCCCACATGCCCTAGTAGCCCCATTTTGAATTTTTAAGACCCCCTTTCAGTCCCTGTTGCAAAAAGAAATATACATTTTTTTATTTCTTTCTTATTTGCAAAATAGTTGGGCAAACGTCATCTAAAACTGTTCCAAATTTCAAGTTGATAGCATTAGTAGTTCTTGAGATATCCAGCTGTGACAGACGGACAGACAGACTGAGTTGCACCATAAGGGGTTTTACCATTTTGGTAAGGAACCCTAAAAGCAGGGGGACACTACCTAGCTTTGAAGATTTTTAAGACCTCAAAAGAAAACTCCGTAAAAAGTTTAAACAGTTGAAGTAGGAATAATAAAATTCATTAAAACACATTAACATGTAAGTTTTAATGACAGCAAATGCATACCAAATATTGCTACTGAAGAAGGCGTGTTACATTTTTGAGCCAGCAAAAGCCTCATGGCGAAAATCCAAAAAATTGCAAAATAAAAATCAAGTTAGTACATCAAAAGGTTTTGTACTTCAGGATGTGAAAGATGGCGAGTGGCGGGGGCCCCGAGCCTTGTATCTGTCAAAGAATTTTTAAGTGTCATCGAGCAGTGAATGGGTTCGCGTCAGCCGCGGCCACTTACACACGGAGCGGTTCTCGACCGGCTACTTGCCTCGCCTAGAAAACAGCCGATGTTTGAAATCTGCTCATATTGCTGAATATCTCTTTGGGGTTTGAATTTTGACTTTCGAATTTAATTTTTTTTCGAATACGTTGGTGAATTTTAAAATTATGGGCTTTGGTTCTATTAGTAAACTGATGAAGTTATCAACTTTTTATGAAAGGTGATAAAAAATTAAGTTTAACATATTTATTATACTTAATTATAAAGCCACGAAATAGATACAGTCAGCCTCAAAAAGATGCATCTATCCATCGACAAAAATGAATTTAATTGTTTACCATCTTTGTTACATAACATTGTATCAATGTGTAGCCACAAAACATATTAGACATCGGGTACTTTATTATAGCTACACATTGTTACAGTATTATCGAATTCAAATTGTACACAATCAAATTAATTCTTGTCCATGTTTACCTCTTTTTGAACTGACTGTACAAAGTTTAATTTCAAACCAAACAAATTGATCTGAGATAATATTTTAGTCATTAAAGAAGCAGCCCTATCGTCCACCAACTAATTGCACACTGGTATTTTATTATTGAAACAAATGTAAGCGTTAGATCACGTCTATTTGCAGTTGTCTCTAAGTTGATTTTAGTGTGACAGACTGCACATAATAAATTCAAATGGTGCGAAAATAATGGACGACATGTATCGGTTTTAGACCGTGAAGCTTCTAGACAATAAACTATCTTGAATGAAGCATTGAACTGGTAGTCTGCACATGTTCACAAAATGATTTACAAAACATGCTAGCTTTTGTGATGTAGGTACAGGTGGTAGTACAAATAAAATTATATCGGCTATAAGTTTTAGTATACATACATACATACATAAACTCACGCCTTCTTCCCATGGGGGTAGGCAGAAACAACAGAACGCCACCTGCTACGATCCTTACATACCTACTCCTTTTGCCTCGCTTGCTAACTTTTCAAAGTTTTAGTATATGAAACAAAAACATAATTAGCCTGAAACTAATTACATTATTACAGAAATAGTTAGTACACATTTACAGGGTGACTTTGAAAACATGCGACAAAATTTAAAGAGGAGTTCTACCCATCAATATGAACAACTTTTACTATGGGACCAACTTAGAATTCGCAAAAAAAAATCGACCTTCGTATACCAAATGGTCCAATCGGGTATGTAGTTTTTTTACGGGAAGGCCAAATAAATTTTGTGGCATGTTTCCAAAGTCAGCCTGAATAGCAGTGGTGGCCCAGTGGTAACGATTCAGACTTAGGTACGTGTTGCAGGTCGCGGGTTCGAACCCAGGCACTTTACTTTGTGTAATTTATTTGATCATCACTCCTCGTAAAACGGTGAAGGAAAACATCTTGAGGTATGCCCTAGAACTAGAAATTCGAAGACATGTGACATCCACCAACCCGCACTGGGCCCGCGTGGTGGATTACGGCCCACTCTCTCTTACAGAGAGGAGGCCTGTGTGAACGTTATGGGCTGATTATGCGTATGCTATGCTAATTACAACAGCCCTTAAAAGAAACACTACTTATTTTTTACTATAATTATTTCTAAACAAATACGTATAAGGAAGAACCAAAATCAATAATGTTTTCATGTAATTAAATGGATAAATTAATTATTTTAACAAAAATAGCACAAGATTATTTTCAGGACAAACTCCAAAGGTCCATCGATCGGATAATTTATACAGTCGTTATACAGATGAATCGCATGACTAGAATATATACGATTGTTTAACCATAATGTGCGATTAGTCGGAATTTATCTGTTTTATATGCAAAACACGCATTATATGCAACGTAGGAATTAATGAAATTGTTTCAGGAATTTAGGCTGAGTTGATAAAACCTGGATTAAGCCGATGATCTAGGTAAAAAATGGACTGTCCATTTGGTGGGAAACCATGTTAATGGGCATTATTTGCATTGACAAACTACCCAAAAAGCAGTGACTGGTAAGAAATATGTGGCTGCAATTTAAAAATAACTGAAAGCCGATAAATGATCAATGATTTTATTTCTGTACTAGCTGTGCCTCGCGACTTCGCTCGCGTGGAAGTCGTAAGATACACAATATACTAAAATTACAGCCACATTTTAATAAAACTCCCTCGTCCTCCGACCCGACACGTTGCACCGCCCGCCCGCGCTATTACTTTGTTTTCAATTAGCGTTCTTTCTCATTTTTTTTTGCTCGGCTCCTAAGGGTCGCAGCGTGATGTTAAATAGCCTATAACCATCCTCGAGAATTGGGTTACCAAATGCAAAAAGAATTTTTCAAATCCGACTTTTTGTTCACAATTTCATTGGTTTTAATTTTTTGCGCGTAACCCTAATTATTTTTATGTAAAATAAAAGTAGCCTATGTTACTTCTTGTTTCATCAGTTATCTGCCAGTGGAAGTCCCATTTAAACCGGCCCAGCCGTTTTTGAGATAAGCCGGAACAAACAGACAAAAATGTTAAAAATTGCTTTTAGTTCTAAATACCATACATAC
This sequence comes from Fissipunctia ypsillon, assembly GCA_947568875.1. Lineage (NCBI taxonomy): Eukaryota > Metazoa > Arthropoda > Insecta > Lepidoptera > Noctuidae > Fissipunctia > Fissipunctia ypsillon. The sequence goes on from OX387654.1 coordinate 9,026,413, forward strand.
TTTCATATGCATTTAGTAAAAAGTTGTTATTTTGACATTACAAACAGACACTTCAATTTTATTTATTTTATAGAAGTAGGTTAGTACAAACACTTTTATTCGTAACCACATTTTTTTTTTATTAGATGATTTCCTATCTGACTACTCGAAAGACCGAAACAAACTAAGAGGTCACGGTCTCTTTTAAAGTCCAGACATAATGTTGGACAGATCATGTGAATACCATATAGATTGGTGTCTGAAATGGTCTTTTGAGAAAACTAATTCGAGTAAAATTCATAGATAAGTTTTATATGAAAAAGTAAATTTTCAGAAAGATTAATCGTAATCTTTGATTAACTTATCAATCTATCATCATCAAAAAGAACAAAAAAAAATTAAAAATCAATTCGTGTAAATCGCCTTGGGCGGATAAAGTAGGTCGCTTGAGGTCGAGAGCGACAATGCTTCGCGCGCATATCTGCCCTCTCAACCGGTAATCGCGGACTACTTGACATCGTAGCAATGCTTTCACAGAGCAGGCTATTATGACGAGCATTATTTTAATTATTATCTCATTTATATGATGGTATGGGATGTAGTATTGAGCTGGTTGACTGCTGTGAGTTAGCAAATTTTGGAAAAAGAGACATACTATGGAGAAAGTTGTAAACATTGCGCACTTTGTGATTTTCCATATCATTCTTTAATTTGTACCTTTAACTGGGAAGATATTTACACAAATGGAGACAAAAAATATAAAAATTGACATTTGGGAAAAAAATTGAACTATTGTGAATTTTACTAAATGTCAACAGTTTTCTGTCAGATGTCTAATTCTATTATTTCGACATCTGACAGAAAACTATCACTAACTACGCCAACAAACATTTGGACAACCCAAATAAAATCTTCCTTATTCCTCCCGAATTTTTCTCAAGATGATCTTAACTTACGAACCGTATCCGAGAAAGGGGTAGTCACTTGAATAAAAGAAGTCTCTACGAACTAAAGTCGTCACAAAGAAATGTTGACGTTTCCCCCTAGGGAGTTTCTGATTATCTTATATTACGCTGTACAGTTTTAGCAGATTTCGCACCTACTCTGTGCTTGGTTAGAGAGAATTACTTAATTAGATATTCATGTACTGATTCAAGGAAAAAAAGAGTGTGTGGTTCAGGATTTCCATGATTCTTTTTACAGTTTCTTGAAGTGGTGTCTCATTTGTGTTTTAAAACGATAAGTTTCTAGTAACTTCTACAAAAGACGTTTCTCCATTACAGCACAGCTAACTGATACTTATATTATAATAAATAATATCTATAATAACATTATTTTTTCAGTGCTGATTTTCAACATTCATTGTACCTGTCTAATTTATTAATATTATTGTATTATCTCGGTACCTAAAATACATTTTACAGCAACAATATTACAACAAACAATATCTACAATAATAAATTCCAGTCTACACAATTTATATAAATCAAAGTTCACAAATTAAAGGTACCAATAAATCCTGAATACGTCGCAAAATTTAAAGGTACGCTCACACTGAAACAATAATGACTCCGATACAGCAATCTCCGTTGGCAATTAAGACTGTGCCGGTCGGTACACGGCTAAAACGAATGGGCCTCTTCAATCAACGAATCAATCTACAATCGCGAATGGTCGCCACTTGCCAACGACAGCTCAACAAATTTATTGCCTCGAATGGGTGGTAATTTTCAAATTTCCAAGCCTGTTGATCGCCGCTCGGTAAGCGCAACACTCTACGTGACTACCAGTCGCAAATTACTGCTTACTTTGTGTACCGCGATCGCATATAGATTGGAATCAGTGCCGATTGTGGATCTCTCGTAATTTGACTCACTGTTGTACCACAGCTTCTATTGTCTGTACAATTTATACGTTCGCAAATGAAGCGCATTGTACAAAAGTTTAGTCGGCGAAATATTTATTTGCAGCAGCAGTTACTGTTAACGTTCGGGAATATTTCGAAATTATGCCGACACCCTTGTTTGCAATTAGTTGGAAATGAAGAAAAAATCTGAAACATTGTCTGAGTTTTAAAAATCTTATATAAAATTTCCGAGTGGAAAATGGCGCTATTAACAATACTTGAGCAGGCAGAACGACGGTGAGGCCGCGCTCATCGGTTCCGAGTCATTACGAGTTTCGCTCGTCTCTTGCCTGAGCTTAAGCCCGGTTAAGGTGCGGCCTGATTAAGTCGAGCAGACGTTGGCCCGTCTGCTTGCCAAAACCACTTGAACCAACACTCTGACGACGCCGAGTTCTACACGTTATATTAAAGTTTAGCAATAGTCGCTAAGTGGATGCCTGATGTTTGCTTAGTCTGGTTTTATCGTTGGTACCTCTTACTTTCAAGTTTCATGTAATTGCGTCTATACTGTCTCTGTTACGACCCTTTGTTGTTAAACCAGATAATATTCTTACCACAATTTTATTATGTTTGTATAAAATCTAAATGTGATGATCTGGATTTTGCTCGGGCTTTGCAATAGTGATATTATTAAAGAGCATAACTTTGTATAGTCAATTTGATTTACAATTTTATCTAAATAAAAATGCTAAGCTATTCTGTTCACTGTTTTATTATGTTACCGACAAGTGTCCCTACACGTACAAGTGTGTATTTAGTTGACATTCAGTACAATTCTGTCCCCTATACAGCAATAACAAACATTTGTTATATTAAGCTATCGCAGTTACGTAGGCGATACGGGACCACGACTCCTGAAGCTTCCGCTAGTTCCTCCGAGATCTCTTTCAGCGTTTTACCTGAAAACAATGAAAAAAGGCGTTAATTTACAGCTTTGGACATCGGCCAAACATTTCAACTAGCCGTCTAAGTTGGTCTTGTCGCAAAATGAATGAAACAAGTAGACATTTAGACGCGCATTGTGTTCCTGATCGGTTATCAGGGCGAGCTGAGAGATGGGCTTAGGTGAGAACAGACAATATAAAACTCATTTATATCCCGTCATCGTGACGCGTGTGGCGTGCCAAGGCGTTTTCCAATACGCTCATTTATCACACGCCCCCCGACATAATGAGACGCATCCCGAGTCGACACACACCCGAAATACTTTAAATTTATTTTTATTAAAATCACCATTCATTTTTCTTAATAGAATTTGGCAACGGATAAAATTAATGAAATATCGCGGCTATCATGACGGTCACAATTTTTCATTGGTTCTAATGGTAGTAGAAATTCAAACTAGAAGTAATAAATAATAACAGTAAGAACTAAATTGAGACATTCCTATTCTACAGCAGACATAATTATTGTTGTAACCAAATCAACTTCCACTTTAGACAAAAATGTTGTTTGTTAAAACCGCATATTAAAAAAAAATACTAGATTTTTTTTCATTTTTTTCTAGTACTTATATTAAAATTTATTAATTACAATTTGCAAGCTAACACTAAAATATACTCATTGGGCATCAAAAAATTCGTCCGCATCGCTGTCAGTGGGAAAAGTGCCCAAAAGGCTGGCAACATTGCCACATTGATATTTCATTAGATACCTAATTGAAATACATAGACAAGTACCTTAAAAGCTGAAGCACAATGTACGCAAACTGATTGCTGTTCCCGATTTCATTGAACAATAATAAAAGCGATCGCAATATTACCATTGAAGTTCAACCCGATATCGTCCAATAATGAACTGTCACTCTTATAACAAGCTAATAAAGACAATAACGAAGTCATTCTATCTGAATCTTGTGTTGTTACGTCAATAAAGTACAACGAAACATTTTATTTTACACACTATAGTGAATCATGTAGATTTTCTTGCCACATCTTACTCGAATTTTTATTACGAGTGAATATATCAAATTACGACTGTGCATTCCTTCCTGTGTACCTACATCTGAAAGCTTCACAAACTTTTTGAAACGTTTTGGCAAGCAACATATTTCACAACATTTGTATAATAATTTTACCATTAACAACACCTATTTTTAGGGTCGTTGATACCGATCAATTTTAGACATTGGAAAATAACAGTAGTGGGGAAGTCACATGATGGCATCACATACGTCCGATGACGCAAGCGCACAGAAAACAGATTTAAATAAACTATAACAATTATGTTCGCGGTCTTAGTTTGAAAACTTCTAACTCATTCGGAACACGAATATCATTTTTCTTTTCAATGGACCGCAAAAATCTGCGTTATAACTATTTCGCATACTGCAAGGTGGAGCTGAGCGATCTGGTTCGCTCGTGGGAATTGTTGCCAAAGTGTCACGAACCTTTCATACAGGTTTAACTTTTTGTGCGTACGAGTAACGCAATGAGTATTTAGAGAGAGTAATGGCTGAGTTACATAATAATGTACCACTTAATGAGTTTTTCTTGTGAGTGACGAGCTATTGATAGCAATTAGTGATAGTAGACCAGTGCATAATGACGCCAGCATGGGTGCGAGTGTTAGTCACGCGGTGCAATGACGCGCAGTGCGCGGCGCGAGGCGGGCACGGCTGTGCGTGCAGCCCGCGTCACGCGCGTGACGTCCGCGTGACGCCCGACTCCGGCAACCTCATCGTAAATCATGGAATATTTCACGACAGCCATCCCGCGGCCTCGTATAGAATAGAATGCACGATTATCCACGCCACATCTCAAAACAATCAACCTAGCGTAAACATTCTAATTCCGTCATCTCTAAAACTCAATTCCAGAGAAAAACACGTTTCGACTTAAATAAAAGGACTCGCGATTTTCACACGGAAAACATTGAAAAGCATATTGAAATAAAACATTTATTATTTGTCGTGTGAAACTTCCAAAAGGTGAGCAAATGAAAAATCAATCCAATTTTTAATAAACTCAATACAAACACAGGAACAAACAGCGTTATTAAACAATAACGCTCTGACTTTGCTTTCAAAATAAGCGTGCAGAAATAACAGAAATAAAATTTCCACAAATTGACAATTCATAAAACGTACAACAGGAAATATAAGGTGCAACTGGATAAAAAAAAAACACAGCGATTACAATTTGGTCGTAAGCAGTGCTACCGACGACCTCACCTGCATTTTTGCGCAGTAGGTATTGCTCGATTAATGAAACAACGAAAATATTCATTGGCAATCAAACAGCCAGCCGGCACTTGCGCAAATATTGGTACAGAGAATCTGCGTTAATACCCACTCGAATAAAAAGATAAAAACCCTTAAATTATTGAGTTTCGCACAGCGGCGCTTTGTTGATCAAACAGACGAGCAAGTTCCGTACATACGCGGCTGTTTGTTTTCTGTCACTAAATTGTTTACATGTTACTCGAGAACTAAAATGCTCCCTTAAGCATCTAATTTCCTTAAGTCTAGCGTCGGAAAATTGTGTATGAGTTTTGTTAGACAGTGGATTAAAGTGATCGTCATTGAAAATGTGCCAAAATATCTATCGCACTTCAGTGACGATCAACGACAACAACGATCAAGACATCAACTGAATGTATAGTTATTAAGAAGGGGATAATTTGTTTATGACGTGTTCACACAAAACCGCTTATCTGATTGCAATGAAAGTTTAATAACATAAGTATAAGATGGGGTTTTATGAAAATATATTACAAAATGTTTCATAACGTGATGCTGTGCAGAATCACTGTGCAAAAATCTCTGTGATCTCTTGGCTGCTGCACTGGAGCAATTTCGCGGTGCATAGTGTTTTAATTAAACCGACGATAGCAATATAATTTGCACATTAATCGAAAATAAACATTTCGACGAGGAGAAAGGGGATACTTTTGCGAAATTCGTGCATTATTGGAATATTAAAAAATAACTCCGTCAATTTGGGTTCGTTCGCGCCGCTTCCATTAAAGACCACTTATTGAGCGAACGTCCTCTGACAGGTGGTAACGATTTTGATTTATTTAATTCGTTGCATCATGGGGAGAATATTTAATTTGTCAGATGCGAAGGCTACGAATGAAATTGTCGAAGTACTTATGTTTTTTTGTATTATATAGGGTTTGCAAATATTAAATATTAGGTTTTCGTACGGCAGTGGGGAAATCTCTTTCTTTTTGATCATTAAGGAATAATAATAATCTTGATTTCATATGATACACAATTAACCGACGTTATTTTGGTGCCATGTTACGCTATCTAACAATAATGTTGCTTCTAGGTACACATAACACATCCAAACTATACCTACATAAATTGCACAATAAAATTACACGTAGGTATATAAACAAAGTATTAAACCACTCGATTTATTTTCTAATATCATAGTTTCCCGAATAAAAACTGTCGTACTACGTCGTAATAATAATTTTTACAACTTGGTACATATAACAATAATATTATATTCAGAGCTTCATACAACAACGTACATTCGTTATGAATATAATCTCTTCTGGCAGAGTAACAAAAAGAGATTGGGTTTTAATCCTACTGGAATATCTGCGAAATCCTCAACAAAGGCGGCTAATATTTCGCTGAAAATACATATTTGATGTGCCTACCAACATACTTATTACTGATTGATTTACGAAATTCGGTTTCTCTCTATTCTGTATCTCCGTTGTACCGCCTTGTTTTTCTTCTTTCATGCGTAAAAGCACAGCTTACAAAGCGCGTGAAAAATTTAACAAATGACACTGATAAATGAGAGTTTGGGCTTCAAAAATAACGCATCCACGATTTATCACGGCAACATTTGTGTCATTTATATCATCTCTGTAATTTTCCGAAATAAAACAAGCTATTATCGCGCACTGATCGTAAAATTCAAAATCGTGAAATAGCTATTAGTTTTTCAGTAGCGGCTTATAGTATTGTCATGAGTGAACAATAGGAAAGGCATGCAAACAATCTTTTAGGTTTTTTTTATCTGTAATCCTTAGCTACGCATTGACGTCACTGTACTATTCTCGACGATAAATGCAGAGACGTCAAAATAAACTATAATCCCCACTAAGCTGAAGCCCGTAACTAAAAACGTTCAAAATCTAGTCGCAATCTCATCTCAGCGACAATCAAGTGTCAAAAATGTAGGGAAATTATAGGTATTTTTGACATACTAAAACTGAGATCAGACTGTGAATGTTCTTAAAATAACGAGAATTGCCTCTCAGATAACGTGTGACTTTCTATACATTTGGACATTTAAACACAAAACGAGTAAGTGTAACCTTTCAAAATGACATTTACCTGGAATCCATTCGCTGTGCGTGACAGTACCTACCTACGAATAATACATTCGTCAAATTAACGAAAAAGGGGAGATAACTGGCCAGTACGACTACAATAAGCTTTTTTTAAAAAAAGCGCTCCGTTTTATGATTGCCAAAGGAATCGGTAGCATCTAATTTAATATTAAAAAGCTATTTGTATTAAAGGAATGTTAGCGTTAACGGGCGGGAGTGCGGGACACGTGGGCAATGACGTGCCCACACGTGTCGCACCGATAAAGCTTGCTAATTGAACGTAACGTAACCCGCCATAATCGCGTGTAATGTGTACTCGTATGTTTTGTCATTTACGATTGGCTAATTAAAGTTCTTTGAATTTTAACACGGTTTTTATCGTAGTCGTGACACTAGTTATGCGTGGGCTTTATAATAACGGCTACGTGACATGCTCCCCGACTTGCAGTTTATTTATAGTCCGCGCTCAAACTCGAATAAAAATTAGTGTACGACTAAACGCCGACAGACACTACGCCGACAGACTGAATACCGACAAGACTTTACTTCGACGCGACTCTTCGCCGACAGGACACTTCGCTCGAGCTTTGGTTTGATTAGGTTCCTTTAAACCCAGCACACAGAAATAGGAGCCCCGCGCGGCGGGGCTCCGTCAACCTGCTATCGGACATAAGTTAGTAATGTACCTAGATTATGTATGTATATTATATTATGCCCTGTCGGCGAAGTGTCCTGTCACCGACGAGTCCCGTCGGCGAAGAGTCCCGTCGAAGTAAAGTCTTGTCGGTGTTCAGTCTGTCAGCGTAGTGTCTGTCGGCATTTAGTCGTACACTCAATAAAAATAGGGATGTCGAACATTACAAATTGTATTATTTTATTTCGTGTGCGTGACAGCCAAGGCCTCCTAGCTGAATTTAGTATTTGATCGATAGCAGATAGGTACGTTCAATACGTACAACCTCGCCCTTAAAGGTTTGTGGAACACAGGTTGATATTTTAGTTATTTAAATCTGTGCAGGCACGAATCCGTAAGATATTTACTTACATATTTTGGGTCAGACAAAGGTGGTTTAACCTTACTGCGGTAAAATGGAGACTACGCCGGAATATTATTTACTCTGTCGTTTATATTTTTTTTAGGAATTTAGGACAAGCCTAAATGTACGTCGAGTAGGCACTCGGAGATTTTACTATTGTTTTTCTTGTGTTAATATTAAATACGAGAAACTACACTACATAGAATATTTGTAGATAAATTAGATAAACAAACGCGGTGCTCCTTTGTCTTAGGGTGCCATTACGCACAAATCTCGTATACAAACAGTGTGAGCACAAACAAATAACCGTGTGCCATACAAATATTTATCCGGTTGCAGGAATCCGACCTGAAGCTGAGCACGGGAGGCAGATGCTCCACTTTGCGCTATTTAGAGTACCTACGGTACTAAATACCTTTGCCTTGCATTTCATCAACGCATGTGGTTATACAGAGCGGGTGTTTCAACAGTAACCCCAGTTGAAATTAAATGAACTGATGTTTATTTCTGTTGGGAAGTATAGGTAGATCTTTTGAGACACTTTCTACGACACGCCAATTTGCAATAAATTGAAAATTCAATGTTTTAAAATTAAAACTAGATGGTGCCAGCCAATGACTACTCTTTGGTGCCAGCATTTCTTAGCTGACTGATCTGATCTGATTTGAAGAAATGGGTACTGAAACAAACTCAGAGGTTGAACTTTATCAGTAACGATGGAAAGGTTAAAATGTTAAAAAACTGTCATGTTTTTAGATAGCCAAGCAATTTCTGAAAAAAAAAAATTGTTTGTAAAAATCAATGCCCTCAGGGCGGGTTACTTGGACTCTAGGGTATAACTTTGGCCCAGATCGAGACAAATGTTTAGTGTCATTAAATCCACACAACAGTTCCGCAAGTACGCGTCTATATATATAATATACAAGGTGTAATTTTGAAGAGTGTTAACCTCTTAAGGGGTCATTGTACACATCAATATGAACACCTTTTACTATGGGACCAAACCTGAAATCGCGAAAAAATATTAGCTTTTCCTTACATTTAGGTATGTTCGCATAACTCGTTAAAATGTAAGGAGGCCCTGATTTTTTTTTCGCGATTTTGGGTTTGGTCCCATAGTAAATGTTGTTCATAACGATGAGTACAATGACCCCTTAAGAGATTAACTCTGTTCAAAATTACACCTTGTATAATAGACCCCAAAAAAATATCATCAAATCATTTTTTATATTGTATTTAGATATCGATATCTATCACGTCAGCGGAGTATGGCTAGCTAATTTAATTTGACCCTGTATAAACTCACGCCATCATCCCATGGGGGTAGGCAGAAACTACAGAACGCCACCTGCTACGATCCTTACATACTCCTTTTGCTTCTTTTGTATGTCAGTGATGTTCTAACTTATTTATAGGACAATGAAACAATCACGAACTAACCATCTGAGGATGGACAGAATAACAATCATAACAAGGGACAATTGCGTAACACGGTAACAGTAGGTATCGGTTTCATTTTGACAGTTCAACAACATACATCGCGTCATTTACGTAGTTGAGCGGACAAATTTTTCGAACATATGAAGCAATGGATAAGCAATATGCTCAAACTCAAACCATTTATTTCAATTAAACCAATTACAGGCACTTTTGAATTGTTAAAGAGTCAGTCAGTTAGTCAGAAAATTGAAGCTAGTCGCCCATTCCAAAACGTAGATATCTATGGAGAAGAATGGGCAAGAAACTCCATGGACACTCTTTTAAATCAAAATTGTTACAAAATCCTGGGTACATTGTTCTTGTTGCTTCTATATGTGAGAACAATGTAAAAAATAGATAATTAAAATAATTCAAAATATAAGATTAAAAATAAGCCCTGGCAGCTAAGAGATGACCAGTCTCCACTGACGGCGCCCGTTCACGAACATGACGCGTGGATCAGCACCATCCAGTTCAACCATTTTGTAGGGAACCGAATGATCCAACACACGCACCACCATCAGCGAGACATTTAAGTGAGCATGACATACTCTCAACTGCCATACTCTTTCAAGTCAACATACCTACATCATAACATAAAACCGCTCCATGGTACTCACATTTACAAAATTGAAAAGATGCTTCTAATTTATAAAACTATAGTTTGCAATGATTGTATTAAAAGATTAGTAAACAATAAATCTATAGTCTATATCTAAGTCTATAGTAATAACATAATGTCAAAAAAGGGACGCATTTCTTCCAAACAAAAAAAAACAAAAAAATATTTACAAAGCCCAAGTGGCTGTGGAGCAGGACCAGCATTTAGCCAAGCATTTTTATCTATGATATAATCATTTAACCTATAATATGCTTGTCTACATAGTGTGCGTTTAATGCATGTTTTAAATTGCTTCTCATTCAGTTGAAGAATATCGAGTGGTAATTTATTATAACATTTTACACAGTACCCCATAAAAGAAGTGTGTACCTTAGACACGTGTTACCTTAGACTTTAAAATCATTCAGATTGTAATTGATAGTATGTTACGCAATTAGGGTGCAGGTTGACGGTTGACTTAGGCATTGCAAGTTAAATAAAATATTGTATTTCAAATTCGTTCCCGATATAAATGGAATTATACAACCTGTAGATATAGTAACATCTATAGATAATATCACAAAATCCAAGGACATAGCTACTAACCTAAGAGATTCTGGGTTCGAATCCCAGGCTGGGAAAAGTGTTACCTATTGGGGTTTTCCAGTAGGAATTTCCCAGTAGCAGCCAGAAGTTCATATGTAGGTATTTGTGTCCTGATTATGGCAATAGGCTCGGCCTCTTGTACATAACTAGCGAATTGTAGGGTTTCCATATACCTCTGCCTACCCTCCAGTAGAACATACAGGCATGATGGTTTGCTAATACAACAGTGATACAAAGAGTGATTACCTATGTAATGGCGCGTTTACATTAGGTCGGCCAGCGTATACGGCGACCGCTTTCGGTTGAACCAGATCGGTTAACCGCATTGGGTTGTTGACATTAGGTTGGTGTCACCGAATTCGGGCTGCGGGTGCGACCGAATATGGATAACCCAATACCTGTTTACACTAGTCGGTGACCAAATACGGTTGCAGCCGAAAACGGCTTAACCGATCTAATGTAAACGCGCTATTATAGAGCTCGTTAGAAGCTGAAATGACGCTCCCCGCTACTTAAATTAGTATACGTACACAACGGTAAATGCGGTAGTGGGGCGCGACATTTCAGTTATCACAACCAAACAAATATCAACATTGTCTACCTTATAATAAAGTCGGGAATAAATAACTTGAGACGCACACCTCTTTCCGCTTAGATGCGCTCTTGAGCTAATGGAAGTTTATTTATTCTTAACTTTATTTCCGTTTTAGCAAGGTCGATATTTCTTTGGCAGTGATAACCGCGCTACGCTGCGCCTCGCCAGATGAGCGCCGGCCCTTAGACGAGCTCTACCAACGGATTATATTACAGAGGCTGGTTACTAAGACAGCAGTCTCCAACCATTCTCTTATGTACCAATAACAGCTACTGTGACTAGTGTTGTGAACCGGTTCCATAAAAACCTTTAAAAAACCGGTTATATTAGGGTTTTTTGAAACCGGTTCACATCACTAACTGTGACCTATCCGAATATCACACAAGGTATTTATGGTATTACGTACACTGTATCGTTCCTTGTAGCTGTGGCCAGTTAGCTTTAATGAAGTTAACACTTTAAGGGCATATATTAGCTGTAATAGTAAACCTCAGTACAATCTCCTTAGATTAATTTTCTGTAGATCTGTTTACATTATCTACTATTACTGCCACATTAAGCTCCATCCTGTTTAAAAAGATTAGTTGAAGCTATTAGAAGAAACAACACTATAAGAACATCATCATCTGCCGGGCCTTTTCGCAACTATATTGGGGTCGGCTCCCAGTCTAATCAGATGCAGCTGAATACCAGTAGTTTACACAGAGCGACAGCTTATCTGACCTCCAATATATGTATAATACGATACCCCTTGGTAAGACTGGTTGTTAGACTTTCCGGCTTCCGACGACCCGTAACGTCGTAACGACTGTCAAAGATCCTCAAATGACAGCTAGGACTAACGGCTTAACGTGCTTTCCAAGGTACGGAGAGGTATCAGTATGTAAAGATGGTCAATTGGTCACCCATCCACGCACCAACCACGGCAAGCCCTTTTTTTTTTTTGAATGGAAATCATCAAAAGACTTCTCCTGCTCTGGGCGGAGCGGGAGGGCGTGTCAGACTTTTACTGACTAAAACCCACCCGTGTTCCTTCAGTTGCCTGTGCCGGGGCCACGGTAACTCTTTCGAACATCCCGCAACCCTAGCTGGCATCGGCCCTAGCGGACCCTGTCAATAGTGCTGACATCTCTTTGAGGCGCGCGTGGAACACAACGCGCCGTTGTCGACTCGGGCTTGGTCCACGGCAAGCCTAGCTTCACCTGATCGATCGACACATGCGACTATTATTACTTAGCCACGAGCCCCTTAATAATCTATAAGAACCTAATTATTTAAAGAATAACCAACCATAATTATTCTGCAAAGAGCACTTTCAATCCAGTGTTATTATACGTAAATGAGTTTTGAGTTTGAAAATATAAACGAAAAGATTGCCTTGTCTTCTATAACTTCAATTTTACAGCAGTGACAGCCTAGTGGCGTGACCGTCGGACTGCCAACTCATAGGTCTCGAGTTCGAACCCAAGGCACACACCTTTGCCTTTTCGAATTCATGTGCGTGTTGTATTAATTAGCTGTTGCCCGCGGCTTCACCCGCGTGGATGTCAATACTTCCCTATTTGAATCGGATTTTGTTTTTTTTTTTTTGCGCGGAACCCTAGTTATTTTTCGAAAATAAAAGTAGCCGAGGTTACTCCTTATAATATTACGAGGTTACCACTCTAAATCGTTTTATTTAATCATTGTCATGTAATTTTGTAATATATTACCAATTTTTATCCATTTATATGAATTTAATCTATGCATGTTATGTATTTAAATTTAATTTTAGTTATATCAATTACTTATATCAATTTGTTTGAAATTCGAATTTGAATGTTTTGTACCTATTGTTTTTAATTTATATCACTTTTACTTACTATAATTTTATATCAATCCATTATATTATTTTTTGCCAATTTTAATTATCAATATCAAATTTCATTATTTATATTATGATTATCAAAGTATGCGCTTATTACTGAGTAAGTTAGCTTAACTTCTGATCTGTTAGTAATTTGTACATGTGGTGTTTAGGTACCTATAAGTGATTGTTACACTGTAATTTTATTGTTAAGCATGTGTTTTATAATGAAATTGTGTAAACTATTGTTGGTAAACCTAATAAAATAATATCAGCTATCTGCCAGTGAAAATCCCGTCAAAATCGGTCCCCCTGTCGACCCAGCCCCCAGCCTGTGGTCAGCTCTGTCGGAGATTAGCCGGAACAAACAGACAGACAGACAAAAATGTTAAAAATTATACTTTTGTTATAAGCACCGTATAATAATATACTTTCATATGCATTTAGTAAAAAACTGTTATTTTGACATTACAAACAGACACTTCAATTTTATTTATTTGTATGTATGTACGAGTATATATAGATTATCACTTGCTTAAAACCGGTGAAGGAAAACATCGTGAGGAAACCGCCTGAGAGATATTTCTCGACGGCATGTGAAGCCAAGTCAGAGGCCCATGGGCGAGAAAACTCTGACACCAGGTTAGTCACTAACCACAACGAAAAGAAAAAGACTTAAATTTTAGTAATACCTACTTTCCTTCAAAATAGAGACGAGCATAAGAGCTACACAAGTTGTAAACAAATACCTACTTTAACAGAGTCATAGTAGATACTGTTTTCCTGGAATACCTACCTACATATGTATACTTCTAACGAAATGCCTTTTTACTTCGGATTGTAGAATTAATTCTTATCTTTATGTTTCGAACATTAAAAGGGAAGCGTGATTGCTATCAACATAAAGACTCAATTTTCTTTTTAATTTATAAACTTTTAACGTCGTAGACATTTTCCATTTTCGAATCCTTTAAACTGAATTAAAAATAACAAAATATTAAGGAAGTTTCTAATCGTCCGCCGAATATTGAAACTATGTATAATAAAAAATGTCAATGAAGAAGCTGAAACTTTTGGTAATTCCTATATTAATATCATATCAATATAATATAATATCTATATTGGAGTAGCCACTTTTCTTTAGAAAGAGACGTAGCTTAAAAAAAATAATTCCATAACAGACCAGCCGCCATTTTTTAACCCTTCCGACCTATCTTCAGCTGTCAATCTTTGCAGTTTGAAAGAGGGCCACTTTCCTGCACATAAGGCGTGCGTACACGAGCACATTGTTGTCTGCACTCAATACCGCACAATGAACCCCCACCTTTATCATAAAAGATACACCGGATATTAAAAAAGGACCGCAAACTCAAACATAGGTACATTTTTATTGAAGGCTCGCTAAGAATATTCGGAGAACCACCATTCTCTGGATGGGGTATTTTATTCCATTATGAGGGGAAGGATTTATAGGTATACTAAGTCAGCATAGTAACAAGTACAATTTAATTAATCTAGACACAGCAGCAGGAATTTATAAAAGGCACGCCGTGCTTTGTCGTTGGGAAGCCTAGGAAAATCTGAAAATTTCCATAGCTGGGTGAAGAAAATCGCCAATGTGCTTCGTGATTGAGCCATCGACCATTGTTATGGATAGGTAACTTGACAATGATTACTGATTAAAAGCATATTAGTGTTGTCATATTGAGAGAGAAAACTCTGAAAAAATTACAGGTTTACATTGTATACAATATTAACTGACACCGATATATTGGAATAACGCTGGTAAATCATATAGAAAGCTTTGTAATTTTTGAAGATTTATAGATTATAGAACATTACCTAGAGTTACAAAGAGCTCAAAGAAAAACTGTAACATATCCATTATATCCCCAATTATTTAAGTAAATGTATACCTAAGCTAGACTTCGATCGCATCGTTTTAAGTAAAACTACGTAGCAATTTACTGTGAAGAAATTTTCTAGGTAATAATTTTAGTCTATCGAGGTCAAAACTTTTGAAGGCCGCTTTGAATACTCAATACTAAAGATAATTCTAAGCCTGGAGAGCATTTAAACGCTGTTAAACATCTTTATTAACTCTAATAACGACACAACTTAAACTTAGCCACAAAACTGAACAACAACTATAAAACTAAGTAGTCATATAGGTACGTGAATTTTACTAAGAAATCGTGAGTTTGAATTCATTGAACATTTTATTGAACTGCCCATACAACAAAACACTAAGAACACTTATAAATCTAAATTATCTTCTTATAAATGAGTTTGACCTTAATCTTTTGCCTATCTATATTGTATCTTTCGTTCAAATGGGCGACAACGAAACACAAATTTTCAGACACTTCAAAACACCGATTATAATTTAGAAGAAAATGGAAAGCTGTTTTTGACTAAATCAATCAAAAGTGTATAAGTTGAAGCAAAGTTCGGGGCCAGGGCTGACCCGGCAGCATCATTAATGGAAGGGATAAGTCTCTTAATTAATGCAGGTGCGCCCCGAGCTGTGTCAGCCCTATCCCGGTGACCCCGTCGGCCACACTCAAGTGTCATTTTTATACTAACAGACTGGGTACAATCTCTTTTAAAATAATTAAAGTGTAACATTATGCAAGGCTAGCAACAGTTAGCACTGGTTGTGTGTGCTAATTAAAACCGTAATGTGTACCTTGTTTATTATATATACACTTAACGAGCGCAGTTAATTAACTACGAGTATTTTTGTTGATTTCCGTACGAGTGAATCATGTACTATAGGTACA
Organism: Fissipunctia ypsillon; assembly: GCA_947568875.1. NCBI lineage: Eukaryota > Metazoa > Arthropoda > Insecta > Lepidoptera > Noctuidae > Fissipunctia > Fissipunctia ypsillon. Next base: position 9,042,546 of record OX387654.1, read on the forward strand.
CCTCTGTCTAACCCTGCGGGGATTACAGGCGTGATGTTATGTTAAGTTTATGAATAACGACGGTCATTTATTTCACAACGTTTCATGTGTCACATGGCTCCTCAAATAGTTGGATCTATAGATCTATCTGCCAACATTCACGTCAATCTTTGACAGCAACTGCAAGTAGGTACCTAGTGTATCATTTGGCTCTGTTGATCTACGACGCACTCGTCAAGTTGACAATGCAGCCCATTCAGACGTGACCCAAATCGTACCACATGCCTACATCCACTATTCCAATTTATAGATCCTGAGCGTATACACAATTTCTTGAAACTCAATTTACAACAGTGTTAAGCCATAAAATATGACGTAAATATTGCGCACACGTCTCGTTTTAAGCAGGTTTTCCAAACTTCACTCGTAAAATTTGCCAAACGGGATCTTAATTTTAACTGGCAGGTGATTTATGAATAATTAAAGTGATGAAACAACCTAAGTTCCAACTGTTTGCGTTACTATGCACTGAGTCATTCGTTCTTTACGTTCATAAAGTTCACGTTCACGTAGCTATGTGCGTAACTGATTCATGGAAGCACTTTATTAACGGATTATATCAACGACAAAAGTTTGCCCAAATAAGTTGAAAGCCGAGACGAATTTCAGTCCAAGACTGAATTTTCTCACAAAGCATGTAAGGTTAAAATATTTATCTGAAAATGTATATTTTTCGTAGACATAGTACCTACATATTAGGCATATTTCTCGGCGACCTGTAAGGTAACTGGGGAAATCCTTGCTGCGTGACATTTGATTTACACGCTCTCTAAAGGAAAACAGCAACAAAATATGGACGAGTAGGAAAAAAATATGTACTTTTATAATATGAATTCTGCATGAATAGGCACGCGTGTGAGATAAGCTATAAAGTTCGTTGGAGTCGGGAAAAATTCCCGAAACTAGTACCGTGTGGAGGTAAAATTCATAACGCGCTTAGCAGTTCGGCTCACCTGTCTCGTTAAACTTCGGAATTTTTAAATTAAATTCTGAATACCGCTGACTCAACAAAGTTGCGAATTCTTAAAATTCGGTATCGTAATTAATCTTTCGGTTTAATAAACAGATCTAGAGGCGGACAAAGAAACTGGAGTGGTTTATTCCTTATTAATGGTAGGGATGACGCTAAATCTTGTAATTAATGCAGGTGCTCGCGTCTGAGCAAACTTACCGAGAGGATCTTCGGCAATTATCGGAAACTCGCTTTCTGTTACACGTTACGCGGGTAATTATTATGCTATATTAATTCTGCTAAAAGCTTTTCGGGAGGTTTTAAACGTCGTTCAAGAATGTAATTGTTCAATTGAAGACCGGCTTATAACTTTATGGTGTAAGTGGCACTCAGAATTGTTTACGGCCTTTCGCAGCCGTTAAGGAGGTCAGAGAACTATTAATTGGTAAGTATGTACTCCGCTTTAATGACTTATTATGAGTGGCGGTGATAAAGCAGTAATGCAATCAGAACAAGATTACGGATGAAAATAAAAACTGCCTTTACTTAAATGAAATGTATTTTTCATTGACTACTATTACCAGATAATATACCGATATAACAATATAATGAGAAATCTAGCTATGTTTACCTAAACCGGCAAATAAATAGTCCAGTCATATAATTATACCTACCTAACGCAACTGTCATATGCATTTAACATCATTATATCGAACAAGTGCGTTTCAGCCACACCGGACGTCCAATTCGAACTAGCTAGTACAGCAGTATGGCAGACATTACAATACGTATTGAAGTGACGTCACTAAACAGCTGATCGACCAGTCCCCTGCATAAAACGCGTTCAACGCACGAAGCAACTGCAAGCAGAAAATGTACATGTCTATGCTTTCTGACTGTTACATCCGTCTGGTACTCTGGTGGCAACGTCAGCGAGGTACGACACTAAACGCACTTCTGGAGTATGTTATTGATTTTCACCGCCCGATGGGCGTGGCCAATTCTGTGCGAAAGGGATCACGCGATCGCATGCTCATTAAATCAGAAGAGGAGCATCAATTTCACTCCGTACAGTTTCTAATTAAGGACGTACCCATTAAACAACTATTTAAAATAGGTAGAGCCTAGTGGAAAAACATTTTCGCGAAAATCATGGATGTCACGAGTCCAGATATATCATTTTAATCTGCTTACATGTAAAGCTATACGTTAAGTGAAATTAAAGTAAGCTTTGAGGTGTATTACGCAGTTAGTTAAAATTATTTTCAGTAGTTTAACCAAACAAACTTGCGTGTTGGAAATAATATTTACGTCGGTGTGACGCTGTGAAAACTCATCAAATCACTGGAACGGGGCACTTTTCCAATAAAGTAGAAAAAGCTACGCTATAGACTTCGTTTTCCAGGAATCAGCTTCGTTAGTAACGCAAAGGATAAGTCAACGGCCGGATGGCATCCAATGGAGTCAATGGCCAATGCATCCGCGTGGAAATTCCGGGAAAACTCTTTTAATTTTTTACTAAACGACTATGTTTTGTTCTATTTTCAAGCCAATTGCTTCACTTTGTCGTTTTCCTACTACAATATAACAGGAATTAATAAATCATGAGAAAATTTTTCTAAGAAATTTGATTGAATAAAAACGTAACGCAGTAAAAAACAATACAACAACATAACACCAATGAAGTTCATAAAATCGGAAATCGAATCGAATCCCGTCGATACGTGCCGAACGCGTTATAAACACGGACACAGATAACAAAATAAAAATGGCACCCTCAACTCTTAGAACGAGAAAGGCGAAAATTGTCTCGTCCCGGTGACATTTCCCTGAGTTCATGGGGTCAGGGTTGGGACGTACCGTAATCGTGACGCGACTCATTCGTGTCCTGAATAACAATACTACACGTTTAGAATCCCGACTTGGAATCTGCATAACAATATGTACACACACAGTTCGATTCGATTTCGTGAACCGATGTAAGATTGAACGCGACTTTTGTGAACGTAATTTATGGGTAGATCTTCCTAGTTCAACTAATTTAGGCAGTGATTTAGCTGTCGTATCTGGTCTCATTTCTGATATATGATTGAATCTGCTTTCATTATATGTGGATAATGCAAACAGTGTTCATAACGATGTTATCTAAATAGCATTTGTAGGTAGGTAAATATAATTTTGTGTCAGAAGAAAAACTAGGATCACATGATTGCGTCTCATTTATTGAAATCGGAATAGAAATTCTTCAAAACAGCTTTATTAAAGTCGAGTCAATAACCTCTATTGACGTCTGTTCTATCAGAAGTTTCTAGTGCTCAACTATTCAGGTTATCTTCTATAAAACTATCAGACGCAAAATATTGCAGACTTAACGACTGGTATCAAAGTCTTCGCTCATGTAATTAATTGCACGACAGTTAACAAAATTCGTTACATAAAAATATTCCAAGCTTTCCCGACTTTACTACAATTTACTCTGCACACGCGTCAAATAAAAGAAAAAAAATAATTTTCGTTTGTGAAATTTAAAACGACAACAAAGGCGGAATGCTTTGAACATCTGTCATATTAATAGCATGGCAACATTGTATGGAATTAGATGACATTAATTGTAGTATAGTCAGTCATAACACAGCGGAGATTGGCAACACGTATCGATGGATCTATGAAAATTTAAACTCCGAACGTTGCGGTGTGGCGTGTGCTAATGTAACATTCTTAACAACCATCAATTTTGCAATATATTGCAATGAGCAATTACAACGCAGACGAACTTTCGATGCGGTTTATTTAAAGAAATAATGTCAAGAACTGTCACAGCTTTTTAGAATTTGTGTGCAAGAAAGTAGAATTTAAACAAAATCAAATACATTTTCTTTATTTACGAATTCAACAATGAAGTGGTGATCGGTGCCAATAAGAATAAATTCTATTAAATCTGGTATGGGTATATCTGGGGTTTCCCTTTGCCCCGTGATTGCCGGACCTTAACCACTTTCAATTAGGTCTCCGTTGAACAATGGCAATTCGAAACTGGAAAAAAGTAAAAAGGCGGCCTAACGCGGCACAATCAAGACTCTCAAGTGCAGAAACATAAATGAAACCATTAATTATCCGCGAACCCAGTTATTCTTCCCTCCTGCCCTCCTCTGCCCGCACTCCATTCCGCTTTTATATTTTTCTCTTTCCCGTTAATTTGTCCAAAGTTAATTGAAGGGATATTTCAGTGAGGGACGACGTAAATAGCTCAAGTTGAAACAATCCAGCAGTGACTTTTCTGAGCTGCAAAACAAGATGATCTCAAATTATGCTTCACCCCAGTTTTGTTCGCAACGCTGCCTTGTTTAAGGGAAAAGAAAATTCTAATTTCTTTCAAGATGTGGTTCTGTCTGTGACTGGTTATCGAAGTGTGCTGTTATTCTGTTATTAATCATTTCTTGGTTTTGGGACCGTGCTGTAGTTTTTATATGGTTCTAGGCGCGACGTGTAACGAGCGGAGGTTTAATTAAACCTTTTTAAGGCACGTTTAGCTCGTACATTTTTCACGTGAGAGCTAAAAGGGTCGCGGCGCGTCACCTAGTGAAGCGGATAACTGGAAAGATTGACGGTACGCCCGCCGTCGCTGCATTGTTTACCAAAACAATGGCCGACCTCTGCGGAGTCATTAACCTACCTCCGATGTCAGCGCAGCGCACCGAGTTTGCCGTGCTGCGGAATCTTAACTCAGCTTTAATCCTAAAACTGAATATTTAAATACACCACATGTTCTCATAAAACGCCCTCGTAAATTAACGTCGTAGTAATTTAATCTTATTATCTGATGTAATTGCAACGTTATGGAAACAATTGATTATTTTGATGTTGTAAAAACGTTTATGATCGAGTTTTATCGTGACTACCGAATCTAATTACGATTAAACACGGGTATTTTTCATTCATTCGCGTACTTCTCTTGTTTATGAAACTTCGTCTAATAAACTAATAATAATTACTAGAACATAAACAAAAGGGGCACGTATTGTATTCACAGCAGGGTTTCCACGTTGAGGGTAATGGCGTCAGTACACGTGAACATAGCAATAGCACGTGCTTACTTCAAGAGTAGCAGGCAGCTAAATAAATTCTTATACCCTACCAGTTGGCACTCCTGTAAATACCGCTAAATACCTATTGTGCCTGTGCGTCATGACGTTTGGGTTGATTCGGACCACACACCTTGACGTAACTTGGTACAGACTGACAGATGCTTTGAATATTATGTACGACATAATACTCTCTGATTTTAAGGTCTCACGTGACACTTAATGTTGTCCTGGTAAACGTAAACATTAATGTCCACTAAGTTGTATTAAATTACGAAGATATAAGACATGCCTATCGTCTTCAAAGCCATTTGTTAGAGACAAATGGTGGTCAAATTCTTCTCCAGATCAGCTTATTCTTATGGAAATTCTAATTAAAATGCAAATTTTTCGGAAGCTCTTATTGATTTTTTGTCAGACGCACAATGTAAGCGTGTAAGTTGCATTTTATAGTGCAACATAGCTGCCACGTTTGTGCTAACATGTAAATCTCAAACAGTCTAACATTGTTGCTATATTTCAGTCATAGTAAGGAAAGTTTTTATGACATTCTTACTAACCGCGGTGATTGACGGTCTGTCACTGAAGTTCCCGCGAAACTTATTTAGTTGGTTCATTTATTATCCGATGCGCTTCGAAACATTTCACTCGCAATAACAATACTAATGTATTCCCGGAAAGTTTCCTTCCTACTATCAGCTGTGTTTTCGACGCGGTAAAAGATTTTATTTCACACTTACAAAAAACCACAAAACCTTTTAAAGGTTTAAGAATATGTTGAAAACAATGTTACTGTTTGGGGAGGCTATTAAAATGAAAAATGGTTGGAAATTTTGTATCACGTCATGGAGCGTGTTGTTGGTGAATATTGGCAACATATAACGTAGTATGACATTGTTTGTTTCAGTGGCAGCGGGTTGACTGGAGCGTCCTGCTGACAGCGGACACTACAATGAGGAGATTGGTGTCACGCGAGCGGCCGACCAGCGCCGTCCGCCGGATGACGTCACGTGGACCGCCACATCCGACGTTATCACCTGGAGCTACATGAAACCGACCAGCCAGTTGTTTTTGGTACTTCAATTACAGTGTTGCCATAAATTGAATGTCAATGCGAAAGTAGGTCATGTTAAGGAAATTGATTTAAGACTATTTCTAGTCGTTTTTGTCTGTTGGAGTTAATTTTAAATCGTGTGGTCTTTGAAAATCAATTTTTCTGTGCCTAAGTGTATGGTAAGGAAACACGATACAAGAGAGTGGCAATAAGAACAGAAACTTTAAATTTATCACTCGATGTGAAAAATCTCTTTTAGTTTTTGTCATTGCACGATACAAATCAATTACTATTTATAACAAGTTGAAGCTGAGCTTTATTTTACATAAAGAAAGAAAGAAAATAAATTTATTCGACCTACGGCACACAGTATTGACACAAAAACAAAAAACAGAAAAAAAACTTAACATAGTATCGTGTGCCAAATAGGCTCAGTTCACGTAGTTTTAGTTCTCCAGCTTACACAAGTTTCCGTGGTAGAGAATGTATGGCGTTTTTCATACTTGACAAACTCGCGATAGACCACTATCTCCCCCATTTTTTTTTTGGATGGGAAATCATCAAATGACTTTTCCTTCAGTTGCCTGTGCCGGGGCCACGGTAAGACCAATATCTCACCTGCTGATAGTAATAAGTATTATGCGGTCGATGATGGCACACGCTCGCTAAAAGGGAACTTCATTATCTTGCTGCGCTTGTCCCATGTTACTTGGGGTCCGCACAACACGTTTTCTTCTTCCATTCTCCCCTGACAACCGTCACGCTATCATTCACTCCCTTCTCTTTCTTATCTTCCTCACACAATCCATCCATCAACATTTATATCTCTCTCTTATAGTAATTTTATCTCACTAAGCGACACGTGCATTACTTGTGTTTTTACCAAGTATACAAACACACTGTAAATGTGTGCGTGAAGGCGAGTAGCATTAGCATTAGCACATACCACACATGCACACACACACACACTCTTCCGACATCGCCATTGTCTCGGACGGTACCGAGAGCTCCTGCGCTTACACACACATTCACAGCGTGCTTGTACACTTGATAAGCACAAAGTAAAGCGCATATCGCTTTGAGGAATTAAAATTACTAGTAGTAGTAGAAACTTTAATATTCCCAGGAAAGAGCCATCGGGAAACACAGTCTTGCCTTTAAATAAACTAATATACCTTACAGACGTTGTAATGTCAAGTGTTTCTTAGTTAAGTAAATACAATCAGTGTGTCTTTAACTACATGAAGGTACATTGCTCAGTTAAGATTGTTGACAAACCGACTGGCTCTTAAACTAAAACTGCATACATTTAATGGCGGGCATTTCAGCTAAATAGCTGTTACGGTCACAAAGTGAGTGCATAAAAAGAAAGAGATGGGTGTAGGAAGAAAGAGATGAAGATTAACGTATTGTGTTTTAAGTAGATGGGCAGTTCTGCAATCGAATTCAATTTTAGAAGCTTTATTGGTACGAAGTTCTTTAAATCGGCTTGTGGTAGGAGTTGACTGGTGGAAATCATCCCGTTACGAAAAAGCGTTACGCCCGAAAAAGTCACGTTTCAATTCAGTCTCAAGTTTTGTGTAAAAAGTTTTTTTTTTAATACAGAGCCATCTAGTATAAGTTTTTAGCTTCTTAAATGTCTTTTCTATTGGAATTTTCTTTACTTATTTTTATATAGGAAGTGTAACCGCTTTGGTTTCTAGGTTTTCTTTTTATTCTTATGTATCCTTGTTACCCAACTGCAGCACAGCCTAAAAAATTATGTTTTTTTAGGTAGGTACTTAAAGCTTAGTAGAGTTAGTATTTTTGATATTTTAACCTTTCTTTCAGGATAAATAAAAAATACCTAGGAAAATAGTACATATCCAGGTAAAAAAAACTGCGGAAAAGTAATTTCTACTTTACTCTGTAAAAACCAAATAACAAATGGAATCTCACAAGATTTATTTTGAATAGAAAGAGTAGGTAGGCACAAATCTTTTTCTGTTAAGTACATCAAAAATACTACAAAACTCACTTAGTATCTAAACATTCCATTTACAAAGTTTAGCTTCAACCATAACAAATTCTAATAGACGCGGCTCATAATTGCATCCTTTGTTCGAACCCATTACTCTTCAGTCCTCAAACAAAAGTGAATTTTCTAGAACAAAAAGACCAAAAAGAAAGAATGAATTGAAAGTATTTTTACGAATGTTCCTGTCTGCGTACTGGCGGTATCGTTAATCCTCTTCTACACTACAGAGTTCTTTGACGATCTTTTGAATAACTATAGTATTTTATAATACGTTAAGCTTTGGGAAATATTTAACTGGTTCACAAAAAGAGGCGTTCATTATACTAGACTGTTCAATAATATTTTTAGGAAACTAAAAAGGGAATTATTTGAGGGTCGTTTAAATACATGCCTTAAGTTTTTATGCACCTGACGATAAGTATGAGACATTTTACAGTTGAAAACAATGATTGTGTTGACTACAGATTTGTTCGACTCTTAGAAAATGCTTTTCTTATTAAGTTGCAAAACAATATTCAACTGATTTATAGGTTAACAGGTCAAAAAGCATAAAAGTAGTGGGTATGTTGTGTAATAGCAACTATCCGATTTCCCCCCACATTACCCTATATATCATAAATAACGCCATGGTTAAATACAACAGTAGGTACCATCGCGGACACATATCTACGTGCTACTTGTTCATGTATTATTTTCTACTAACTCAATCAGGCTATACCTATTTACTATCAGGTATAGATATTATTAAATTGCCCTTTTCACAATGTAAACAATCAGCTGTTCTGGGAAAAATTGTAATACAATATCACACTGACATGGATTCTAAAGCTTGTGAAAAGGCACACATACCATACCTATTATTTTTACTATACAATTTTATAGTAAATAAATGACAAGATCGGTTATGTACATTATTGCTATAATATTAATTTTAATAGGTACACAAATAATACTAAACAAATATCCTAACTGCTAATTCTCATTCATACATTTTCATGTAGCAGACAATTTTCCACTCGATTTGTTTCCAGAAATACGTACAAGTCCATGCAGTTACACGCTCCGATATCTTTCTGATTGTCTGTCCATAGTTTTACCTCCTTTTTATTTTTATTTTGTCCATAAGTGGAGATTGGATTAGTCTGTATCGCAGGAAAATCCTTTATTCTTGAAATTACGGGATTGTAAGTGCAATGATTGAAATGTTGGACTGGTGCCAGCGACTTGTCTTCGCATGAAACTGAAATCTCTAAACATCGTTATTACTACATGACGTGAGTTTGAGTGGTCACTGTACTAATACAAAACAGTAAAAAGGAATTAAGTGCCAGTTCTTATACGCAGTTTTTTATACAACGGCTTTACATAATTTTACACACAGAAAAAATATACAGACATTTCCATTTCAAGATTCAAGGCCCAATGTAGTCGACATTGGGCCTTGAATCTTTACTACACGTCTGTGTGCGAAATAATATAGAAACCAGGGACACATCAAATTAAACAAAACAATATCTATCTTCATTCCACACGACAGCTCCCATTTCATCTAAACAGCAAAACCCAGTTCAACAAAAGTACTTACTTATAGCAAAAACTAATTTGAGAAAACCTTCAAATAATAAGGTCGTTCATTACGCGAACAATGTATCGCGACTGTACCAACATTGCATATGAGCGTTGCGTCATACGTACAGTTGAAGACAGTTGCACTTAGGCACTACTATACCGCGCTGCGATAGATGTATACTGCGTTTTATTGTCAACCGAGTGTAGATGAGTAAATAAATGCAGATACGCCACTGTTACGTCATCTTACTCAATTTCACGTCATTGTTGCATCATATCGTACCGCAAAAAGTACCGTACGTTATCGCAACACTTACTGCTAAATTATATATATCATTATAACTGCGTTATTGTAGTCGTAAACAATGACAATAGGAATGACGAAACGTAATTTTTATCATTGAGAAATCATATTTTCGTAATCTAAGTAGTTTGATTTCTGTGCATGATACAGTATGAAATGTAAATGCTATGCTTATTTCAAGATGGTTGAGATAAGTGTCAATCCGAAACTGTCACTATAAAGGTTAAGTATTGTAGCGACATAAAAAAGACTTAGGAACCTTAAGAGGGCTTTGTCAGCTCTCTCGCTTACATGAGACAATTTTAAATGGAAAGTTACTTTTTTGAAAAATTTAATCATTTGGCGAAATAATAAATAATATGAATTTAATAGGTTATTATTAAAAACACGTTTTTATGGTGGCATGTATTGAACTCGTCTCAAAAACAGATCATAATAGTTATTGAGCTGAGTTTATTAGATAACACAATTGAAATGTGTTTTTAATAATTAAATAATAAATTAATATTATTTATTAGTTCGCCAATTACTAAAAATTTTGAAAAAAGCAATTTTTCATTTAACATTCTTAAAAAATTGGTCCCGTATGAGCGACAGAGGTGACAAAAAGGAGAAGAAGAAGAAAAAAGAAAAAAGCGTCAGAATTCGAGGGTAAGTAAAATGACTCAATTTTATACTTGAAATCACTGAGCAGTCTGTTGTCAAAAGAAGGGTCAACTGTGTATGCAGTAAACACTCTATTTTCAGAAAAGGAATCCTTTAAGCTCCAAATGTGTTATTTACTACCTAAGCTATGACAAACTACTCAACCTATATTCCCCGTCCTATTGAATACAAACTCTATCACAACTTTTTGTTATACTCTACGATAGTAGAAACAGTTTTTCCTCAAGTATAGCTTAGCTAGCTGTGTGCTACGCACTCAGTTGGCATCGGGGAGGCCGTGTGTAGCTTCGCGCGTGTGCGTCAGCAGGCCAGGCAGCTTTGTGCCAGGACTTGGCACCAACGTCGATACGGACAATTTGGGACCCGGCCGAGCCACCTAACCCGTTATTGGATTGTCATAATTTAACATGGCGTGTACCTATCGGCTTTACTGCCAGGAACAACGAGGATAAACTTGATAGTTCCCACGCCAAACGTATTAATAGTTGTAACGAATTATTGCGAAAAAGTTCGCCGGAAAATAAAGAAAACTCGAAATAGAATGCAGACGACGACAATGAAAGACAGTAAGCGATTGTTATAAATTACTTTTCTGACAGTTTTGTGTTTAAAATATAATAACTTCTATAGCAAAAGCAATGGTAAAAGAAAGAAAAAATACGACAATTCGACATGAATTTTGTTACTAATGAAAAACTATAATTTTGTAGTGAATAAAAGGAATAAAAACTATTTGCACGATCCTTTTTCCTTGAAGGGTGAATGGACGAACTTGTCCCACGCACCTACCATCTTTGGTAGCATTGTATAACTCTATATAAACCGAATACAAACATTTACAGCTTGTTTAGTATGCATGTAGAAGATGCCTTACACACAAAGCACGTGCACAAGCATCCGAACTCTGGTCAAACACGGGAGCGACCAAACAATTGCGAGGCTCTGATGACTCAATGGGAATGCGAAGACGCTGTGTTTAGAAGACGGACCCTGCTGCGTCAGTTGCATTTTCGAGCTGACACTACTCGTAGTTAGAAATACCTGAAGGAAATGTTGTTGACATGAAATACTCAACTCAACTATACTACTTAGAAGCAGCGCGCGCAGCTACAATTAGGGAAGCCGAAGAAAAAATTGTTCAGTTTTCATAAACACAGACAAGACACTGGTTTTTAATCTTATGGTGGGTATTAAATATACTTATGTAATGTGATGTGATACACAGTTACGCACACAGGTGTACCATATTATTTGGCAATAGTAGACATTATAAAGAGTGGTTGTTCCAAAGAGAAGCCGATAGGAATCGGGTTGTATGAAGGCTACGCCCCTGCTACTTAGCTAGAAAACAAATGAGTTTTGAGTATAGATAGTTTTGAGTAGGGGAAGACCAAAGAAACTATGGATGGACTGTGTAAAAAATGATATGGCTAGAAAGGGGATGAGATGCTACCGAGATGACGACTAATAGAGAAGTATGGAAGTGATACATGATAAATGATTTTATTTCTGTAAGTAGGTTTATACAAACACTTTTACATGTCAAATAAAAAAAGAAAAAGATATGTTGCGCCGACCCCAATAAATTGTGATAATAGCATGAGAATGACGATGATGATGATGACCAGCTAGAAAACCAATGCTACCTCAACTCACTTGCAAAATCTACTGATGCACTTTTACATTTTAAGTTCTTGCTTATGAAAAAAAAAATGGATATATTGGCTATGCAACTGATTCAAAATACTTTGCAATCGTTGTAGTCATATTTTGAGATGATGTGCGAAAATTTTCGTCAGTCAAGGCGAAAGCGTAGCGGTAGCTCGCAAAATTCAAGTTTTATTACGTCTTTTGCAATTTGCAGGTCAGTATTAGGTTGTATGTTGATTAAAATGTGATTCGCGACCGTAACAAATATGTATTTACAAAGTTACACATTAACGTCATCAATACAACTCTCTAAGACCAAGTAATCCTATTAAATGACTATTTCATGAAATCTTGACAGTTGAGGATTATACTAACTTATGGAGTTGAATTAATGATTATAATTGTGTGACATATTTGTTACGGTCGCGAATCATATTTTAATCAACATACAACTTTAGCGCTTCCCCTTAACGTAGATTATCTTATACTCAGAATTTACATAATTTTATTGGTCTATACGAAAAGTTTTAGAGAAATACTTCAGTCCGTGAAAACAAAAGAAACTAGCTCTTTAATTCTAGACGAACCACATCCTAGGAAACCAGAAGTCCCTTGGTCACCAATATCGTACAAACGATTGCACAGAGTCGTGGGAAACGCACGTACCTGCATTATACGTGGACAATGCTGACCGGTATAAAAAGATGCGGCTGACAATACACGCTCTATGGAAAACCACCAACCATGGCCCATTCACACGAGTGTCCAGCCGAATGAGAGAAACGGAGGAAACTCGGTTAGCTTATATTAACTTGATTCATGCTTTAAGGGTGTATACTGTTCGCATGGTTTTGTTATGCTATAGAGTGTGGTGGATAGAGAAATTAATGACATGATTAGATAACAGTAATGTTAAGGCTGAAGTAAATTTTTGGGACTAGTTTATTTTCCAGTAGTTGTCTGCTACGGTGATTAGATATGTACAGTCACGAGCACTAATTTGTATACACTTAGCTACTTTTAAAACTGATTTTCTTCTACCGTATTGATTGTAATTTTATGTTGTTACGAACATAGTGTTTTGGAACACATAGAATTATGAAATAGGTAGGCATCTCTAAGTTACCATCGTTATTCCACGAGAAAGTCGCTTTTGAATTTCCTTATGTGTATACATATTAGTGTTCGTGACTGTAGATGCTCTAGTTAAGTTATAGTTAGGCTAAGTAATAATATGCATCTGTTTCTAATTTTCTAATATGACAACATATATAGCTGCCACGGCTTATTTTAATTTTTGAATCGTTTTTGGTTGTTACCTTTTTGTTGCGGACGTTTTTAACGTGCACGTCTTTCTACATTGTTCTCACATACTTAATTTCAACATGAATGATGTAACCAATATTTTGTAACAATATTTTGATTTAAAAGAGTGTCTGTGGAGTTTCTTGCCCGTTCTTCTCCATAGAGATCTACGCTTTGGAATGGGCAACTAGCTTCAACTTTCTGACTAACTGACCGACTCTTTGACAATTCAAAAGTGCCTGTAATTGGTTTATTTGAAATAAATGCTTTGAGTTTGAGTTTGATTATAAATGGGGAAACTATTAACCAGTGAATGCTGTCTAAATCCTGCCCAGGAGTCACCCTGTAACAACTCATTGATTTGTTTTACTAAAGTCATCATTGAAGCCCTTCATTCTAGTTAATGCAATGCACCGTTAGCTAGATTGCCAAATTCCAGCTAACAAACAGCAAATACATCAATAATGATCACCACGCTAACCAAATGACAGGAGGGCCTTGCAACTGAACCGGATTACTCTAGCGATTAGCGACTGTGCATCGATATATATGTACTACGCACTAGATTTGGCGATCCGAACATTTGCTTTGTTCGACTGAACTGTACTGCAATCCATACACCTTACTTTAGTGCGACTTTGACATTCATGGAGCGTGGGCGTGTACGGAGCGGCACTAATAATAGGTTATAGTACGATAATTTGAATAAAAGTGTGAATCTGGACGTAAATAACAATTGAGAAGGCAAGTAATTAAAATAATTTCTTGATCTAGTGAATAAATAGGTAGTAATATCGTAATACCACGAGAGAAAAGATAAATTTTCATCGCCATCTACAATCATAGACTAAAACATGCAGATGTCCAATTACAAAACCGGTTGTAGGTAAAAATATACGTCTGAACAACAAAAAGACAGAAACTAACAAAACTTATCCTATTTGAGGGAAACTAAGATATTCATTAATTACTAGCTTTTTTTCAACCGCAAAGTTTGTTATTTAAGTATGGAAGCCTCACTGAGGTGAGAGTTTAATTTGATTTATGTTATTTTAAACTGTTGTAAACGTAATTGAGTATAAATAAACGTATAACAAATCATTGTCTTTTACTTTCCTACTTTACCGTTTTTTTATTTATTTAACAGTTATAAATTTTGAAATAGAGTATGAATTTACTCTAATGAAGTTTTGTAGGTGCAAAACCCGTATCGTGGCTGTATCTCTTCTGCGGTGTATAATCTATAAGGGCATCTGTTGTTACACTACTTTGAACGAAACGCGTAAGCGCTATGAAATACCCGGCGCTTATGACGTTTTGGTCGCGAGAAAACTGTACTCTGTAAGCGATCTAGCGCTGCATGTTTTAACAGTTTGGTTAGACGACATCACTAATGTTTTAATGCTGCAGCGAACTCTTGTTTTAATTATTTCTAAAATGGAGCAAGAATTTTGCTTACGATAGCTTCTCTATTCATTATAACTATATGCGACTGTGTATTTACAGCGACGTACAGCGATGTAAAGCGTCGTTCAACGCTGTTAAGTTACGGTTACACGGGCAATTTTTTTAGCAATACTATCGGCCACAATTGCCACAGGCAGCTCCATATCGCTCATTATATTATTGTGGCGGTTTCTCTTGCAACAGTTGCTACAATCTCGGCATTGAGCAATATTTCCTGCACTTTGGACACTTGTGCTGGCAGTAATTGCTAAAAAAGTTTATCCTGTAGGTAATGCTACACGTACCTTTTTTTTGTTTTTTTTGGATGGGAAATCATCAAATGACTTCTCCCGCTCTGGGCGGAGCGGGAGGGCTTGTCAGACTTTTACTGACTAAAACCCATCCGTGTTCCTTCTGTTGCCTGTGCCGGGGCCACGGTAACTCTTTCGAACATCCCGCAACCCTAGCTGGCATCGGCCCTAGCGGACCCCGTCAATAGTGCTGACATCTCTTTGAGGCGCGCGTGGAACACGACACGCCGTCGACTCGGGCTTGGTCCTTACCGGACGGCGAGCTACCCATTGCTCGCCGTCCGCAAGCCCGCGCCTACGGTGGCCGGGAATCGGCTGCCAATTCCCGACACCCAGGGCGTCTCCTGCGGCGACTAGGGGCGTGAGGGTGCAGACCTTGCCTCTCCCTCACGCGTCCCGCCTCCTCCTTCACGAGCATTACTGCTTCGCAGAAGGAGGTAATGGCTTCCCATGCACTCTCGCTCCGTACCATGGCCTGGACCAGGGCCGGACGCGAGAGATCGCCGCCGCCGATCGCTTCCGCGAGGACACGGCGGTGCTCCGCCCAAGCCGGGCAGACCTCCACCGTATGCTCCACCGTGTCCTCCGGGCGATCCACACAGTGGTGACACCCGGACGTTTCCTCCCGCCTTATCCGGAACAGGTACCTCCCGAAGCACCCGTGTCCGGTGAGGACCTGCGTCAGGCGGAAGGTGAGGATGCCGTGGCGCCTCTCCAGCCACTCCTCAAAGAGGGGACTTATCGCCGCAATTGTGGCGTGCCCAATGCTACACGTACCTACATGGGTAAATAAAACTGCGCATTTCTTGTCAATCTCAGGATTTCCGTAAATTTCTCGGTGGTGCCGAGACGTCATAGTAAATCACAATTGCCAAGAATTGCTTAGTATTGAGCAATTTAGTTGCCCGTGTAAGTATCTCAAGTGCAGCTTAAAGTGACTTACAGCGTACACAGTGAGCATGATGTGTGCTGAACGTATTAACACATTGACGCTTATGACGTTAAGTAATACCTCACGGCCGCCTTCAAGAAGCAACGTGTCGTATGCGCAACACGCGTTGATATAAGATTTAATTATTAGTGTGGTACTGGGTATTTGTAACTGATATCTTTATTACTATGAATATCACACACACCGTATGTGTACCGACATTATAACTATTGTATATCAGTGAAGTGGCTATAAAAAATATTCGGACTTTAATTTGACCTGCCGAGCAATTTTCTATTAGGATACAACTAATGCAATATATGCAGAGCGTCCGGTAAAGAATGGAAAACCTTGAAATAGTATATTATTATAATAGAACTTAAATATAGCCGTTCTGAAAAAAATACAAAAAAAAAACTATATCCTAAGAGCCTAAGAGTTTTTAGAAAAAAAATACATTTTGTTTTTACATTCTTCTTCACCACGACACGGTTATTTGTTATTATAATATTGTACATTGACTATGCCGACAGAAAGGCAATAAATAATGTAAATAGAAATTGCACAGTATTTTTTTTTTCGTATCTTAGGTTACATGGACATGGATGGTTAGGTGACATGGGATAAAGGTACCTATATTTTTTTTTACAACGGCCATTAGTTCTATTTTATGATATATCACGGTTATCCATTAATTACCGGATACCTGTATAGGAAGTAACCCCAGTACAATACAAAGAAATCGTTCACAGATGTAATCGGGAACTAGACTGCGAAGAGCATGGACATAAAAGTCTCATGACATGACGTCATTCCAGTTACAGTTAATGCAGTAGCAAAGCACACTAGAGCTAAGGGCTTCGACACCGCTCGAATAATTTACCTCCCGAGCACCTATTAATTACTATACATGATGTCTCCGCAATCTGCCTCTGGGTACATGTAAGCCAGTGTACGACCATTAACCCAGCCTAGATGCCCATTAATTTAATAGCGAGTTTTCTTTGCCAGGACGGCGATTAAACGACAACTGGAGTCGGCCGACTAATTCAACCGGGGTTAGTGCGCTAACCGCCCGTTAGCCGCGCTTACGCAGCTTAACTTACTATATTTATGCATCGGACCCTCTCCACAAATAGTTTCACACTATATCGCTATTCAAAGGATTAGAATGTTGTTTTAATTTTTTACAAATGCAGTTTTACTGTGCGATTTTAAATGACATTACCTAATTGATACAATTTAGTTTTCTTAAAGACGTTGATTGAAAATTTTCTTTAAATGAGAAACATTAAAGGTAAGCCAGACGTTAATAAAAACTCGATTGTATCCAATATCAAAGTGGAGTTTAAAACTTTGAAACAATCCAAACGAATCCATCAGAAAGTTTTCACTTTTCAGTGACTTCAAAACGTGGAGTCAAACGTTTAAATATTGGAAATTAAAACGTCTACAAGAGGTGCGACGTTCGTTAGTCAGATAAAATATTCTCGCTTATGCTAAACTGTTTATGTAAATGAAATAAGTTGTCGCCTTAGCTCTTGATTACAAAGAGAACTTGGAGTAGTTTTGTTTACAGCTTAATCGCAGTTGCGTCTCGTTTTTCCAGAGTGTTTATTCTTAGCCCGACAGGTGCGAGTTGACTATAAGCGGTGAAACATTTTAGTGCAAAGTTCATACAAACTAAGGGCACTTAAATTATTAATTAAACAAACTCGTTTTTATAGGACCTTCACTGGAGTGGGATTGATACCGATGTCTTGAGGAACCTAGATATTTTAACACAGTTTTGACTATTTTTACCGCAAGTGTTAACCATGCCTAGAATATAAGAAAATGCACTGTTTAATAGATTTGCTCATAAAAGTATATTTACTGCATTACTTTACAAAATTTTCCCCTAAACAATAAGAACCACTTCTGAAAATTTCAACCTTTCATCACAAAGCAAACCAGTTTCCTCGAAAAAAAAAACTCAACAAAATCAAAATGCGAATCCATTTACTCAAAGTTATTCATTTAAACCATCCTTAAAATAGAGAATACGTAAAATAAAAAGTAAATCCCTAATTCTGTGTCGTAATGAAATTAAAAACTTGCGCTGGGTGGCAAAGTTGCAAGTACTTGCAGGCCCCGATCCGGTTGTGGCGAACGAGATTAAGGGGAGAGAGTATCCGATTTCTACATTATCAATTTACAATTTCCTATCTAGACACCTAGATATCTGCTTGTGAACTAAGAACAAAAGGATAAAGTTTTAATTTGTTTAGGTCCAAAGGAAAACAGGTGGCTTGTATCTTTGAGTTTTTCTAGGGAATTAAAGGAATTGTTAGCACTTGAATGAAGAACAATGGAAGTTTTTAAAAAGAAGATTTTGGTCTAGCGCACCTTTTCGTTTAAAATAGTGCATTACTTTCTTCTTGATTAAAGAGAGCTTGCTTGCATACCTTTAAAGTTTAGTTTCATTAAAATAGACACCTACTCAAACAGCTACTACAGAACTCCTAAACAAAGATACTTAAAGTAAAAAAAACGTGAATTCAGTCATATCTATAGGCAGAATGATATCGCTGTACCTATTTGTAAAAACAACATTTATAGCGCCCCATAACCATAGATACAAGAAATATAGTCTAACGCAATCTCTTTTTAACCGACTTCAAAAAAAGGAGGAGGTTATCAATTCGGTTGTATGTTCTTTTTTTAATGTTTGTTACCTCAGAACTCCGTCATTTATAAACCGATTTGGAAAATTCTTTTTTATTTGAAAGGACATACTTCCAAATTAGTCCCATTTTTTCATAATCCAGATCTGAGGATAGGAACCATGAGAAATTGAGGGAACTCCTCAAATATTGTAGGCAAACACATAGCGATTTTTGTATTTTCATCAACAAGTCAAGTATTTGCATTCAGAAAGTATCATTTGGTGAAGTGGAACTGACGAAGAAGACCACAGATGCCCACGGGAACTCCTCAATTATAAGTATTTCACGGGTGGCGATAAGATATCTCGATTATGATAGTTAAGCGACTATGACGAAACAAATTTAAATAAATGGTTCTGATAAAAACGGTACCTACCATTAAACTGATCTGATGATGGTAGACACTGGAACTCCTTAATAAAACAATGTATCTTAGCCGTATTTGGGCTTATTGGAATTGTCATGAGATGCACTCTGGCTATGATTTTTAACCGACTTCAAAAAAGGAGGAGGTTCTCAGTTCGGCTGAATCTTTTTTTATGTGTGTTCCCTGATTACTCGAAGATGGCTCTACCGATTTGGAGTATACTTTCCAGGTGGTCCCATTTATTTATTTATTTATTTAAACTTTTCACACTTAAAAAAGTACAAAGGCGGACTTAATGCCTTAGGCATTCTCTACCAGTCAACCAAGGGTGGTGAAGAGATTAGATGGCAGGTGCTCTGTTAGAAATGGAACAATTTGTACATAAATAAGTCATAAACTTATAATACACATACATACATATTTACTATAATATATACCTATATTATATACATATATTATATACAAATTCAAGAGAGAGAGGTTTTGAGATGACTCTACGCTATTTATTTTGAAAATAACTCCGCAATCTCCGCTTAAATGCATACCGACTGGTGGCCATCCTGATGTCAAGAGGTAGCGCATTCCAAAGAAGAATGGACTGAATATGAAAGGAAGAATGAACAAAGTCAGAAGTATGAGAAGGACAGAGTAGGAGAAGATTGTTAGAAGAACGAAGATTCTTAGCGTGTGAAGAACATAGATATTGGAAGTGAGACACTAGATAAGAAGGAGGAGTGGGAGAGTTAAGAAGGGAGAAAAGCGTGGTCAAAGCACGCAAATTTCTTCTCTGGCGAATGGGCATCCATTTGAGCTCAGACCTGTAGCTCGACACATGGTCATATTTTCTGAGGTTGAATATGAACCGGATACAATTGTTAAGCAGTCTGTCAAGCTTATCCAGCAACACCGCATTCAAGTCAAAGTAGCACACGTCACCATAGTCAATGATAGGGAAAATCAAAGTCTGCACAAGCATAGTTTTCGTCTTAGCGGGCAAAAAGTTTCTCAGACGATACAGAGATCGTAGAGTACCGTTGACCCTTTGACTAACATTAGAGACCTGGCGCTGCCAGCTAAGCGTCGAGTCAAGATGCAAACCGAGATCTTTCACAGTAGGGGTAATGGGTTCCGTGGGGACGCCCGTATAAAATGGTGCGGAACAAACTCCGCCCATGGGCTCCCCCGCTGACGCAGAGTCTCCGGCCCCAGCTCGTGGAGGACGTGGTGAGCGCTCTGTTCCCTTTGCGAGGGGAACATACTCCCCCGCCCATGGCTCCGCCTCCTGCGGTGTCGGATGCGGACCACGCAGCCGACGATGACGACGATGCTCCGGAGGTGACCGAGGTAGAGCTGAGAGTGGCGGTGCGCAGGCTGAATGCCAAGAATACCGCCCCAGGACCCGACGGCTTACCTGGAAAAGCCTGGGTCCTGGCCTTGGAGGCTCTCGGGCCTCGACTAAGGGGGCTCCTAAGCGCATGCTTGGAGAGGGGCCAGTTCCCGCTTCAATGGAAGACAGGGAAACTGGTCCTCATTAAGAAACCGGGGCGCCCTGCGGACTCGCCGTCCGCTTACCGGCCCATCGTGCTGCTCGACGAGGTGGGCAAGCTCTTTGAAAGAGTCATTGCAGACCGCCTTGTCGGGCGGCTGGTGAGGGTGGGGCCGGATTTGGCGGAGAGCCAGTTTGGTTTCCGCAAGGGGCGCTCTACGGTGGACGCCATCATGTGCGTACGAGCCCTCACGACGGGGGATGCTGTGGCCCGGGGTGGGGTCGTCTTGGCGGTGTCTCTAGACATCGCCAATGCCTTCAACACCCTGCCCTGGAGCTGCATCAGGGAGGCACTCCGGTATCACCGAGTGCCGACCTACCTCTGTCGCGTGGTCGAGGCCTATCTGACGGACAGGGCCGTCATCTACCCCGGTCACCGGGGAGAGTGGAACCGGCGAGAGATGTCGTGCGGTGTCCCGCAGGGATCGGTTCTGGGACCGCATCTGTGGGACATCGGGTACGACTGGGTGCTGCGCGCCGACCTCCCTGGTGGCGTCAGCGTAGTTTGCTACGCTGACGACACGCTGGTCCTGGCGCAGGGGAGGTCGCACCAGGCGGCGGCCGAATTAGCGGCACGCGGGGTTGCGACAATCGTAGAGAGGATCCGGCAATTGGGACTCGAGGTGGCCTTGCACAAGTCCGAGGCCATGTGTTTTCATGGTCCTCGGAACGCGCCACCATCGGGTTCCCAAATAACGGTAGGAGGGGTTCTCATCGGTGTCGAGTCGACGATGAAGTACCTGGGACTCGTCCTCGACAGCCGGTGGAATTTCGTGGAGCATTTCCGACGTTTGGCTCCCAGACTGGAGCGGGCCGGGGCTGCCTTGGGGCGGCTCCTGCCCAATCTGGGGGGTCCAAACGCCTCCTGCCGGAGGCTCTACGCGGGGGTCGTGCGGTCCATGGCCCTTTACGGAGCTCCGGTGTGGGCGCGTTCCGTGAGGCGGCGACCGGTCCGTCGGTTGAACGCGTCCCAGAGGGTCATGGCCATCCGGTTAGCCCGGGGATACCGCACGGTCTCCGGGGAGGCGGCGAACCTTCTTGCCGGATTACCGCCATGGGATCTGGAGGCAAAAGTCCTCGCGCACATCTGGGAGTGGCGCGAGGAGGCAGGACGCCGGGGCGTAACTCCGTTGCCGCGAGAAATCGCGGCACGGCGGACAGAGCTCCGGCAGGATCTCATGGCGGCATGGAGAGTGCGATTGTCGCAACCCAGCGCTGGGCACGCCACAATTGCGGCGATAAGTCCCCTCTTTGAGGAGTGGCTGGAGAGGCGCCACGGCGTCCTCACCTTCCGCCTGACGCAGGTCCTCACCGGACACGGGTGCTTCGGGAGGTACCTGTTCCGGATAAGGCGGGAGGAAACGCCCGGGTGTCACCACTGTGTGGATCGCCCGGAGGACACGGTGGAGCATACGGTGGAAGTCTGCCCGGCTTGGGCGGGGCACCGCCGTGTCCTCGCGGAAGCGATCGGCGGCGGCGATCTCTCGCGTCCGGCCCTGGTCCAGGCCATGGTACGGAGCGAGAGTGCATGGGAAGCCATTACCTCCTTCTGCGAAGCAGTAATGCTCGTGAAGGAGGAGGCGGGACGCGTGAGGGAGAGGCAAGCTTTGCACCCTCACGCCCCTAGTCGCCGCAGGAGACGCCCTGGGCGTCGGGAATCGGCAGCCGATTCCCGGC
Source organism: Fissipunctia ypsillon (assembly GCA_947568875.1). NCBI lineage: Eukaryota > Metazoa > Arthropoda > Insecta > Lepidoptera > Noctuidae > Fissipunctia > Fissipunctia ypsillon. The sequence continues at coordinate 9,065,170 of OX387654.1, forward strand.
CACCGTAGGCGCGGGCTTGCGGACGGCGAGCAATGGGTAGCTCGCCGTCCGGTAAGGACCAGGCCCGAGTCGACGGCGCGTCGTGTTCCACGCGCGCCTCAAAGAGATGTCAGCACTATTGACGGGGTCCGCTAGGGCCGATGCCAGCTAGGGTTGCGGGATGTTCGAAAGAGTTACCGTGGCCCCGGCACAGGCAACAGAAGGAACACGGGTGGGTTTTAGTCAGTAAAAGTCTGACACGCCCTCCCGCTCCGCCCAGAGCGGGAGAAGTCATTTGATGATTTCCCATCCACAAAAAAAAAAAAAAAAAAGGGGTAATGGGTATGACGGTACCATTGAAAATGAGAGGAGGAAGAGAGCTAAGCGTCACCCTACCCATTGTCATCAGGTCAAGATCTGATGATGGGATCTTGGAGATCGAGGGAATTCTTCAAATATTATAGGCACACCTATAGTGATTTGGGTATTTTTTTATAGTAACTTGTGCATTTGCTCTCAGAAAGCACCATTTGGTGAAGTGGAACTAATGATGAAGACCACAGATGGCTACCGGAACTACTCAATACTAAGTATTTCACGGGTTGCGATTAGATTACTTTAATATGGTTGCTAAGCAATTTATGCTCGTCACAATGCATATGGTGAAGTGGAACTGATGGTGAAGTACCAGGAGAACTCCTTAAAAGTTAACGTCCCTGCATCGGGAAAAGCAATATATTTCGTAAAAGATGATGAGCAATTGATATTAGGCTATTGTAACTTAGATAAATTACAAACCGGCCTACTAAAAAGTGAAAAATAAAAAACTTTTTTTACAAAAAAAAAACAACCGACTTCCAAAAAAAACCTACAAAGTGAAAAATAACTTTATCTTCGGAAGTCGGTGTGGCAAAACCTAAAATATAGATCCAAAGACACCGACTTCCGAAATTAAAGTTATTTTTCACTTTGTAGTGTTTTTATGGAAGTCGGTTGTTTTTTTTTTTTTTTTTTTGTAAAAATAAATTTTTATAAGTAGAAATTGACTCATCTTTGTAATCATATCAAAGCCCATGAGATCAGGCACGTATACAGAGGGGGGGATAGTTGGGATTTATCCCCCCCCGAAATCTGACTGAAAAAAAAACGTTTTAAGCCATCTGTTTATTTATTCGCTTGCGTGTTCTTTCAATAAGTAGGTAAAATAAAAATATAGATCTTGATCTGATTATGTAAGCGACGTTACTAGTAGCGCCATCTAACCTGTTTAGAGAGAAACCGAGAACGAAAACAGTAATGAACGACATCTATCGTCGAGTAGAAAAACTAATAGTAGAAAGGTCGTCGCGTCGAGTAGCGAAATATCGAGAAGCCTCCATAACTTTCTGCTACCAGGTAGTAGATGGCGCAATATTCCACAGTGTTCCAGAATACGAAAATGTAGTATAAATACGGCGGGAGTCCGGGAACCTGCATGTCAGTTCATTTCGAGAGCGATTCAAGTGAGAATCGAGAGCGACAAGCGAGAAGAAAAGTGAAATACCTCTGCAATAGTGACAGTATAGTGCAATAGACCAGTTTATTTTGATATTGGTTTCAGTTACATAGAGTGTAGGTAGAGTAAATTCCTTCCGACTTGGTTCACCTGATACTTTGCCCGTGCCGTGAAATAAAGGAAAAAAACTTCAAAACCACTGTTTTAATTTCATTGGATTCGCCAAATCGCCAGTCCGTGACGTGAGATAGTGTTGGACAATTTTGGACCTGCAGACGTCATAATTTGTTGGACCGTTCGCCCTATCCATCACAGATTACTTAAATAAAGTAAAGTAATGTGTGAATTGAAATGTGAGTGCTTCTTGATTTGTGCTTGTTTGAACGTATATAAATTGCTGCTGCTAAAATGAAGAGAATTGACAACTTTTTCAAGCCAGTGGCAAAAAAAATTGTTACTACTAGCACTAGCGAGGAAAAAACTACTCCAAGCATGGCTTCTGCTGTTGATAGTAGACAACTAGAAACAACATCAAAATTTACAGAAAAAAATGTGATTTCAGCCGAACCGGCTGGAAGATGTAGAGATGAAGGAGAATGTTCAACTTCAAAAACGTGCAGTTTAGATACAATGATTATAATAAGTGAAACTTTTCCTGATATCGGCGTGGTTTCTAATGCCATATATAACACACAGTATCCTCCTCTTGTACTCACAGATGAACAGAAAAAAAATATTATTACACAGCCGTTTGTCCCAGATGCGTCATTTTCGTTTCCGGCTAGTAGCTTTGGAAAGAGGAAACTTAGATTTCGAAGAGAATGGATGGGATCATGGGAATGGTTAACATATTCGCCGAGGAGGAACGGTGTGTTCTGCAAATATTGCGTTGTCCTTTCATCAGGCACCGCTGGAAAAGGTTCCCATCAAACACTTAGAAGTTTTGTCAGCAAACCATTTGATAATTGGAAAGATGCAACAGAGAGATTTCGCGAACATTCTGCTGCTAAATATCACCGGTTTTCTAAGTTATGCGCAGAAAATTTTTTACGCGTAATGGATTCAGCAGCTATAGACGTTGCATCGCAGCTTAATGATCAAAGGCTCAAAGAAAAGGAAAGAAATAGAACAGCACTAAAACCTATAATCGAAACTATCATCTTCTGTGGAGAGCAAGAGTTGCCGCTTCGTGGAGACAAAGACAGTGGACCATTGACTTTAGAAAAGCCACTTGGTAAAGATGGAAAATTCAGGGCTCTGCTGCGATACCGAGCAAGCTATGATAATATCCTGAAAGATCATATCATTACAACCCCTAAAAATGCAACGTATTTTAGCCCTATTATTCAAAATGAAATAATAGATACTTGCGGAAAGATAATTCAGAAAAAAGTTGTGACACAAATAAATAGTTCAGAGTGTTTCGCGATTTTTGGCGATGAAACTTTAGATGTGAGTGGAACTGAGCAATTGTCTTTGTGTGCGAGATACGTTTATAAAGGTATTTTGAGGGAGGACTTTCTCAGTTTCATTGAAATACACGACCTAAGTGCCGAAAATATAAGTGCAGAAATTTTAAAGAAATGTCATGAGATTGGTTTGAATCTCGATAAACTAGTTGGTCAGGGGTATGACGGAGCTGCTACCATGGGAGGACACATCAGTGGTGTGCAGACGAGAATCAGAAAAGAATTTCCTAAGGCCACATACGTACATTGCTCGGCACATCGTCTGAACCTAGTTCTTTCAAAAGCTCTTTCAGTTCCCGAGGTGAGAAATTCAATAGGCGTTGTGAAGGAAGTCTGCAATTTACTTCGCAACAATGCAATGGCCGGGAAACAGTTCAAGGAAAATGTGGAAAAGCTCACACCAGAGAGTAAGAAAAAAAGACTGGTCGGCATGTGTGACACTAGATTTATAGAACGTCACGACTCTATAAATGTATTTGGTGAGTTTCTCGAACCTATTGTCATTACATTAAGAGAACTATCCTACACAAACAGAACTGTCGCCCAAACTGCGTCTACACTTATAGCTGCGATGGAAAAGAGTAGTTTCTTGATTTCTCTAAAAACCTGTGAAAGATTTTTCAGTTACACTCTCCCACTGTCAGCATATTTGCAGAACCCTACACACGACCTGGCCTCTGCTATGAAATTTTCCGATGACATTATCGGAAAACTAAAAGGGATACGTGACGATGTTAACCCGGTATTCTCAGAAATATGCAAAATAGCGGAAGATGTCTTGCAAATAGAAATTCAGCGTCCTCGAGTTACTGCCCACCAAACTGCACGAAGCAACCCTCCCAGCGATACTGCTGAAGAATACTTCAGAAGAACTATTTTTATACCGTGCTTGGACGATTTGATATCTGGCATGAATGATAGATTTGCGAATCAAAGAGAGCTGCTTTCTTCTTTAGAAATTATTCTTCCGAAAAATGTGGACGAGAGGAAGATAAGTGAATTAGAAAATATGAAAATTTATTGGGAAGAAAGTGTTGGAGAATCACTAATAAAAGCAGAGTACAGTATGTGGTGTGCCAAGTGGAAAAACACAGATAAGAAACCAGTCGAAATTATGGAAATTTTAGACACGTGTGACAAAGTTTTCTTTCCTACCATTAACAGGCTAATACATATTCTGGCCACCCTTCCGGTTTCAACGGCATCTGTGGAGCGGTCATTTTCATGCCTAAAGAGAATAACATCCTTCCTAAAGAATAGAATGGCGGGTGAGAGGCTTACTGGTCTCGCTCTATTGTCTATTCATTCCGCTTTGGCGCCAGATCCTGATATGGTACTAGACGTAATGGCTGCCAGCAGAAACAGAAAAATACTTATATAATTATAGTATAGTACAGTGAAAATTATAGTACAGTGATTACAGCGATTTTCACACAGTTCACATGGTTGTTTCAATGTTTGTCCCCCCCGAACCAAAAGTCTGGATACGTGCCTGCATGAGATGATTGATTTATCAGAGCTCTTTGAGATACCACGAAATCTCAACAAGTACTACCATATTACCAAGGTAACATCTTATCATTGATACTGTTTGTATAGTAATCATGCCAGTTATTCGAGATGTCCAAATAAAGATATTACAAAAAATAGGTATTCAATAGATAAATTAGGTAGAGGATTACTCAAGTAGGATATCTATAGACATCGAGAAAGATACGTCTACGTTTTGTGCTATAACTATGTATTATTATGTCGACTAATCTATCTATAAAATCTATAAATATAATCATCCTGATAACAATTGAAAATCATTAATTCCTATAACACAATATTATGATATTAATTCTCTTCAAAATGACGTATACACGCACACCTTCTTTCATCATATATATATATAACGTGCAATAAAAATGATATGAATCATAATGGGAATAATGCAAATCATGATTACATAACAGAGTTGTTTAAGAATGACGTGCGCACACGCCTTTTTAACGTCACTTAAGAAGTTCATTGGCGCCTAGATATTAAAATGGCCTAACTTATGAATCACAAATGTTAGAATTATCTTGTTTCTGTATGCCTTTACAATACATTTATAAAAGTTATGTGGTTTAAAAACTGGGTATTACTGGAAAGAATTTTTCAGTGAGTACCTTCTATCTTTATATGTATACTTTCTTAGAAAACTTATAATTATTATTATTTTAAATAGGAGTATTTCATTCCCGCATAAACATTGTAAACTAACAGGTCCTCATCATCTTTCAAGAAACATCATGGCAAAATCGTGAAGAGGAGAGTTTTGTAATAATGATAGTGGTTGGTGGTGGTATCACACCAGTTATAAAACCATTATTACAAAACTAATGAATATCCTATAGTGTGAACTACCATAAAATTATCAAGGTGTACAGTAATTCTGAGACGAGTGAAATATTATGTTCTCAAGCTTTTTTTTTTTTTTTTTGTGGATGGACTTCTCCCGCTCTGGGCGGAGCGGGAGGGCGTGTCAGACTTTTACTGACTAAAACCCACCCGTGTTCCTTCTGTTGCCTGTGCCGGGGCCACGGTAACTCTTTCGAACATCCCGCAACCCTAGCTGGCATCGGCCCTAGCGGACCCCGTCAATAGTGCTGACATCTCTTTGAGGCGCGCGTGGAACACGACGCGCCGTTGACTCGGGCTTGGTCCTTACCGGACGGCGAGCTACCCATTGCTCGCCGTCCGCAAGCCCGCGCCTACGGTGGCCGGGAATCAGCTGCCAATTCCCGACGCCCAGGGCGTCTCCTGCGGCGACTAGGGGCGTGAGGGTGCAAAGCTTGCCTCTCCCTCACGCGTCCCGCCTCCTCCTTCACGAGCATTACTGCTTCGCAGAAGGAGGTAGTGGCTTCCCATGTTCTCAAGCTTGATTTCTATTTTGACCGATTTATGGGTATCTTTCAATAACCAAAATCCCAGTATTAATAGAAGGGTACGAGAGGAGGCTGCTGGTGACTTAAGCCCTGATACTTTTAACATAGCAATTTCTACAAAAATCTGTTTGATAACAAAACTAAATACGACTGTGGTAGTCATGTTAACCCATCTACTTAATAAAAATCTTAAATTCATTCATTCATTCACTGCCAGACAACACACAACCTACCCCGCTGGGTCTAGAAGCATGTTTAGCACAAGAGTTCCTTATAACTCCTGTAGGTATAACAAAGGTGATCACTTAGAAGGAATTTTGAAAATTCGTCCCCTAAAGGGATTAAATAGGGAATGAACGTTTGTATAGAAACAAGTTCGTCATTTTGCTGATAGTAAATCCCATCGGTCGCATGACCTGTCATATTATAAAACCGCGTTTTTAGGGTTCCGTACTTCAAAACGAAAAGCGGATCCCTTATAGGATCACTCGTGTGTCTGTCCGTCTGTCCGTCTGTCACAGCCAATTTGCTCCGAAACTAATGGACCGGTTGAGTTGAAATTTGATGCACATATCGATTTCTGTGACCCAAACACGGCCGTGTTTCGGAAATAAATGAATTATGGGGGTCACTTTTGAGGGAAAATAAGAAAATTAAATTCTTGGGATAATTCTGTCTCTTCTTTGTTCATTCCAACTATGGAACCCTTCATTGTGCAAGGTACAACACGCACTTGGCAGGTTTTTTTTTTTACCTAATTTGGCTACTACTCAATGTAATATGGATTTGCTCATCGGATGACAATGATGATTTTTTAGTAACTTTTTCCGCAACTTAATCTTTTTGCATAGACTGATATCATCGTTGACAGATTATGGTCGATTACGATTATATTAATAAATTATGGTAAAGTCTCATAAATATTCATGAGCAAGAGCGTCACTCCATGCAGATTGAACTGCGTCACAGAACAGATAAAAGACCTCCTTCATCTGTTCTGTGAACTGCATACTGTGGGTGATGAGCAATTCTTCTATCAACGTGATAATTATCACAATATATCATCCATTACCCGTTAATAGGCCCTAATATTAACCAATAGATACAGGCATATTTGAATAACGGCTTCTATTCTACATAACTCTTCGATATTCAAATTAGAAATTCCAAATATTATAACGACGGAAGTTACCTAAGGAGGAGCAATTTTGTTAAATAGAGAGGTTCTAACTAAAGTAAGGCTTGGATACGTGACAACAGTTTTGGGAAGCTACCGACAGAGGGGGCCTTTTGAATTATAGCCGCCGTCTGTCCCACCACTTATCTCTGCATAATTATACTAGGTTTGGTTACATGATTCTAATGTAAGTCTGGGAATTTCGTCTGGTATAATAACTTTGGTGCCTACTGTTTTATGGTTGGTTGGTTTGTAGGTAAGCAAGGTTTAAGAAAACGATAAATAAAACATTAAAAGCAAGCTGTTTTTATTTAATTAAATCATTATGTTCATCTACTGCAATTCTAATTCTCTTTCAATCACCGGATAATTTAAATTCGTCTATCTGACCTCCACATCCCAGTTTCTGGGTAACACGAAACCCTTTGGTGAGACTGGTTGTCAGACTATCGAGCTTCCGATGATCCGTAAGAGTAGTCTACGCAACTATTTAGATCGAAACATAAAATAAACAGGGATTTCCCAATCAACAAATAAAACCGTAAATAGGACAGGACATAACTGTCCCAATATCTATTAGATTTAATTCGAAAAAGAAGGAAATAAATATCACCATTAAGCCGGCTTAATGCCCAGTGCGTTGTCATTTAGAAAGAGATAAATGTATCGTAATCTTCTTGAAACGGGACATAGTATAATTTATATAATCCCATAATAATATGTTAAACAAAGACTATAATATTATTTTTAGCAAAATACGTGAAGCATTCCTTGGGAATACTAGTACAAAGTACGCCATGTTAATTTTAGGAGTGCGAAATAGGTGGAAGTAGCAAAGTGTAGTTAAATGTTTGATGTTAAACAGAGTTTAACATTGAGTTCTGATATTTTAAACCACATCGTTACTACAGACCAATGATTCTAGACTGAAACACAAAGTATAATTTAATTATAAGCCTTTCAGTAATGGCTTAAAATATTATATTTGTTGCTGCATAATGCACATAACCCCATCTTACACATCGTTGGTCTAGTGGTCGCAAGCGCTACTGCTGAGCATGAGGTCCTGGGTTCGACTCCCAGGTCGGGCAAAGTGTTATTGGGTTTTTCCTTCAGGAATTTCTCAGTAGCAGCCCGGAGTCTGGATTTGTTCTCGGTTGATGGCAATAGACTCACCCCCTATTTCATGGGACTTAAGCATGACTGACGAAATGTGGGTGTAGGTACTATAGGTACACCTCTGCCTTTTTTTTTTTTGTGGATGGGAAATCATCAAATGACTTCTCCCGCTCTGGGCGGAGCGGGAGGGCGTGTCAGACTTTTACTGGCTAAAACCCACCCGTGTTCCTTCTGTTGCCTGTGCCGGGGCCACGGTAACTCTTTCGAACATCCCGCAACCCTAGCTGGCATCGGCCCTAGCGGACCCCGTCAATAGTGCTGACATCTCTTTGAGGCGCGCGTGGAACACGACGCGCCGTCGACTCGGGCTTGGTCCTTACCGGTCGGCGAGCTACCCATTGCTCGCCGTCCGCAAGCCCGCGCCTACGGTGGCCGGGAATCGACTACCAATTCCAGGTACACCTCTGCCTAACGTATAGTTTCGCCAGTTAATTTAATTTGACATTGGTCATAAATTTAGTCATTAGTCAATGACTTTCAGAAACTGAATTAAATCTCTATTAAAATAAACTCCAAAAGTAAAAATCTCAAAAATTAAACCAAGCAGTTGTAATTAAGCTCTAAGTTACTCGACAATGTATAGATTTTTTGTTTCTTTGCTCACTTAATCAAATTAAGCAGGGTTAAAACTCATTTCTCAAAGCAATTTCATAGAGAGAGTCAATTTAAGGGCGGAAATTGCTTCATTTAACGCTACTGGGTGACAAAATAGGTTCAGAGAGATTTACCTATTTCCTATGTAGAACGATTTGTCGGCAGACTGAGACAATTACTTACTTGAGTTTGTAATTAAATATAGTAATGATTAAGTTAAATCATGATAATTAGGTGATTCTTATAGTTAAGCAAATTACGCGTTATTAAGTGCCGCTTGTTATTTCTTGTGTTGTTCACTCAGATTTATTGTTATTGTATAATTAAATGATTATGGGGGAGTCGGTACTATTTTCAATTTTCGAGACCGTGATGACTTAGTTCTGTAAACGTTCGAAAATTCGTTCTTTTATAGTATGTTTCGGGATATGAGTGGGTATTATGAGTTTGTCAGCAGGTATCTAGGACATGTAGGACTGTAGAGAGAGCTTAATGCTCGAAAACTAATTCCGAACCGACACATTAGAGTAACCAAAATTTCGCGGTTTGATGTAATTCACGTACCACAAAACAGTTTCTGGTCTTCATCAAACTGATATTACCCCTCTCACCTTCCATCCACCCACAGAAAGAGATAGAGTATACTCCTAGCTGGAAATAATTTGCTTGCTAATACAAAGTTTTAACATAAAACGATAGCTTAATTTAAATATATTATACAAATTGATACTGGTTGGCGATATTAAACGCAAAATTCAAGTGCCTTTTGAGCGTAGCAATGTTATTGGATTTTCTAGGAAATTGAATTTACGGCAACATTATAACATTTACCTCCCCATTGGTCTAGTGATTGCGAGCGAGACAAATTCTTGAAGACTTGCTTTTAATCACCAAGTAAAGAAAATAATAATTAGGGACCTTTAAATTAATTATTTATTAGAATTACGTGGGTGTGCGTGGGTCTTCGTAGGAGGAATCAATCTAACCGTGATTAAATATAAATTTTCTGGTATAAAATGTGAGTGATAAAAATTGTCCCCCGAATCTCATTAAATAGTTTTTTTATATTTTTTTCTAGTATTTTTTATGGCACGTTAACATTATATCTATCTGCTGATCTAAAGGAAGAAACTTTTGCCAGCCAGGACTGAGTTCCACGCCAATTGTCCAAAAAGTAGGGAATAGAACCATAGAACATAATAAAGAGCATTATGTCTATATATCTATCTATATATCCATCTATCTATCTATCGACCTATCTATCTATCTATCTAGAACCTACGACCTTGCCTACGACGTACCCAAAAACGTTGGGCTATTGCAGTCCATTTTAAAGGTATTGTAAATTGGGCTTAGTAGCGAGGGTCTGATGATGGAGCCAGGAGGTTGATAGTAGAACTCTTCAGTGGCTATTAGTAAACGCTTCGAGTTTTGGATCATATAATTCGTTTTACATTCAGGTTGCACAAAAAATAAAATGGTGGAATATAGTCCACAGAAAAGTCTTCAGTAGAGATTTATTCTCTGAGTAGAACTACACAATATGGAGGAGTCAATCTCGCTATGATATAAATCACCATGTCCTGTACAAGTTGTGATGCTAATCGCGTGAACCTGAGTCATCATGCCAGTTTCCATGACCTACCTCAGCGGCGCCACCCGTCCTCAGGCCCACAATATTAAATCATTCTTCACGTATTTATAGAATATTCATCACAAAACAATATAGGTTTATGAAATAATGTAATACCTCTATAACTGTATGCTAAATGTTGGCACGGCATTGTGTTGATGATAAAAGCTATATGAATGACACATCGCATTAATGCATAAGTGTCGACAGGTTGTCAACATGGCGGTTAAGTGTTGGTGCCGAAAAATAAACAGGAGTTGAAAAAGTTTATTTATTTAATCTTTTCACACTTAAAAAAGTACAAAGGCGGACTTAATGCCTTAGGCATTCTCTACCAGTCAACCAAGGGTGGTGAAGAGATTAGATGGCAGGTGCTGCTGGTGGAAGTTTGCACTTTTTTTTAAAAAAAATGTGTAATATTTACTACAGATTTTACACACGAACTTAATATAGAAAGTAAAGCATCTGAATATTTGTTTTCGCTGGGTTGCAAGTGCAAGACCAAACTATTTATTTGCATTTAATGCAGACTAGCTTTTGCCCGCGTGGAGGTCGGAAAATATCCCACGGGAACGAACTACCGGGATTAATAGTACCCTATGTGTTAATCCAGGTATGAACTTCCTGTGTGCCAAGTTTCATCCAAATCCGTTCAGCCGTTTTTACGTCAATCCGGAACACACAGACAAAGGGAAAAATTTCTTCGTAACTACATATTTTAATATAATAAATATGTTACGTCTAAATAAATTGTAGTACGTATAAGTCCTACACTACCGTAGTACTTTTTATTTCACTACCTATGTTGTTTGTGAAACAAGGCGTGATGTTATAACAAATATTAATAAGGTCAAAAACTAAGATGGGTGGACTTCAGTGGCGCAGCTAATCATTAGAGGGAAGCCGAAGAAAAATTGTTCATTTCTCATAAACTTAGACAAAAAAATTTTAGTCATTTTTGTAATGTTTCTAATCTTATGATGACTGTATCAAACTGGTATAAATATATATAATGAGATGTGATACACAGTTACACACACAGGTGTACATTATTTGGCAATAGTAGACATTAAGAGTGGTGGTTCCGAAGGGAAGCCGATAGGAATCGGATTGTATGAAGGCTCCACTGGTGGACTTAGATCCTGCCTTCTCATAACTGCTATAAACATTACCTACCGTCAGCAGCATTGTTGACGACAGCTTGGCCCACTCAACACACAAAGATGTTTCTAAGATTCTTCTACATTAGAAACGGCAATAGGTACATTTAGAACCAAAGAAAACCAAAACCTCTTCAATTCCAGACCCCGAGAAATTATCCCTATAACTCTGTGGAACTCGCAACTTGTCTATACAATTTGTATGGTACAAGTTTACGCACCGTGAAATTATTCCTCGCACCTTCTCTGTTTGCTGTCCTTGTCCTACAGGCTACAGGCGCATCTTCACGCGTGCTGATTTTTCGACTTGAGTGCGCCTCAACGAATGCACATATAGAATAACTCAGCCAAATCACGGAGCCCCTTCGTCACCAACTATCACACGGCACAGGAGGGTTTTGTAAACGGTCGCGTAACACCTAACAAGTGCTCCGGAGTTTACTTTGTTATGCTAATAACGTTGATTTGTTTCGCGTTTTGTTTTTCTTTTGAATGGAATGTTTAAAGTCGGAGTTTTTGGAGGAAGGATTTTAGATTTAGAAGGGTTAATCTAGGCACGAAGAAACCGTGATTCTTTATAGATATGTCAGGTTGAGCGCCTTTTGTAAAAGGTAAATAAATATTGCATGTAACATAGTTGGGTAGAACCCCACTGAAGGAACCTTGGCAGGAAGTACACTGATGAATAATCTGAGAAGAAGGTAGCTGGGCTGGACTGGACTGGATAGAGTAACTTGCGAACAGCTAATATCCCGAATTCGATTGGCAGAATTGATTGATTACCTTAATAAAACACAGTCTTCCGAAAATTCTTTTCTCCCATATACATAACATAACATCACGCCTGTATTCCCCGAAGAGTTAGGCAGTTCCATCCCATGTAATAGGGGGCGAGCCTTTTGCCATCAACCGGGCACAAATCCAGACTCCGGGTTGCTACCGAGAAATTCCAGATAGTAAAACCCAATTACACTTTGCCCGACCTGGGAATCAAACCCAGGACCTCACGCTTAGCAGTAGCGCTTGCGACCACAAGACCAACGAGGCAGTTTTTTCCCATATCTATACTAATAATAAAGCTGAAAAGTTTGTATTTTTGTTTGTTTGTTTGTTTCTTTAAACGCGATAATGTCTGGAACTGCCGGTCGGATTTGAAAAATTGTTTTTGCATTTGATAGCCCAATTCTTGAGGAAGGCTATTTAGGCAATTTACCATCACGCTAGGACTTTCAAAGCCGAGCAAAAGGAAATAAAGTCAGAAAGAACGCTAAGTAAAAACGAAGTAATATCGCGGGCGGGCGATGCGACGCGACGCAGTGGGTACAGCAGCGGGCAAAAGCTAGTTCGTCATACAATCGTACTTTAAGAACTGCGTAATTTAAAAACATAGCAGAATATTCATAAGATACGGTTTATCATAACAACTTAACCTAATTTGTAACTACCTAACCGTCTTATTGGCACCAGCTTTAAAGGATTACGATTACGTTATCGTGATTTAGAATTTTATTATCAAGAACTGAAAAGAATAACATCGTGTGTCAGCTGATCAACTCACGTGGTAAAAAGGTTATTGTTGTACGTAAGTATACCTACAGGATAAGTTTACAAGGAGTGCGAATATTTCAAGTGGTAATCAGGTGCATAGAACTGGACAACTTTCCCCAAGGAACATAGGTCGAAATCTTAAAATTGAAAATCGACTTTTCATACAAAGTGACTGGTCACGTGACTTATGTTTGTATGAGAAGTTGAATTTTATTTTTTAGATTTCGACTTATGTTCCTTGGGGAAAGTTGTTCAGTTTTATGCACCTGATTACCTGCTAAAATATCCCCACTGCTTTTAAACTTATCCTGTATACAAGAGGGTGGTGGGTCGATTACTTTGTATTATATTATTGTAACATTTTTTTGCGAGTTACGGTATTACAAATGTAGTTACAAAGCAAGAAAAACAAGTTTACTAGGAGGAATTAATGAACGCTGACGTAAGTGCTGTCCTTTTGGCGAAATGCTGGGTGAAATATAGACCAGGGAAGCATAGCACAACGGGAGGAGGCCTATTCTCAGCAGCGGGCCGAACAAGACTGCCAATGTTGGTGATAACGATGATGTGCCTACGACACGACCAAAAAGAAGACAAAGTGTTCTAGCAGATTTGAGCAGACAAAAAGAGTCTTTAATTATATAAGGTGTAGTTTAAATACCTGCCAACCTTTTGAGGGATCATTGTACTCATCATTATGAACAACTTTTACTATGGAACCAAACCTGAAATCACGAAAAAAAAAATCATCTGTTCCCTACATTTTGACGAGTTATGCGAACATAAATGTAGGGACCAGGAGGGTTGTTCTTTTCGCGATTTCACGTTTGGTCCCATAGTAAAAGTTTGAACAATTATGAGTACAATGACCCCTCAAGAGGTTGGCAGTTATTTAAAATACACCTTATATGTACACCCACAAGCATTACGCTTTCTACCAATAGGAGCAGAAACAGCTATCCTTTCGGGGTGGACAGGCGTGATGTTACGCTATGTTAACAAAGTGGCAATTTTTTTTCTCTTTTGCTATCATCAAAAAATCATCTGCTCTCATTTCTTATTGGTTTGTGCGGAGCTTAAAGTGACAATCCTTAGAATCTCATTTGGCTTCTCCAACATTAGTGAATCCAAATAAAAATGTAAAGCATTTCAATTAACGAAAGCAAGAAGAGCAGTGGACACGTATCTGCAATGAAAATCTGTTAAAAGACTGGAACTACAGATGAGATTGTTCATTTTAGAGGATCTTGCCTAGTTCCCATTGCCAATCATCATCATCTGCCTAGCCTTTTCCCAACTATGTTGGGGTCGGCTTCCAGTCTAACCGGATGCAGCTGAATACCAGTATTTTACATGGAGCGACTGCCTATCTGATCTCCACAACCCAGTGACTGGGTAATACGATACCCCTTGGTAAGACTGGTTGTCAGACTTTCGGGCTTCTGACGACCCGTAACGACTGTCAAAGATCTACGAATGACAGCCGGGACCAACGGCTTAACGTGCTTTCCGAGGCACGGAGGGGTCTCGGTATGTAAAGATGGTCACCCATCCACGAACCAACCCCGGCAAGCGTAGCTTAACCTGACGGATCGACCCATGCGGCTGTTATTACTTAGCCACGAGCTCCCATTGCCAATATATGAAACTTTAATCAGCACTTAGCGGCACCCCGTTGAGTTTGTGGAAAATTTGGTGAAGATGGCTATTTCGTAACCACTCTCTAATACTATTGTCTTTCTAGATTACGGTTACATTCAAAACAAACCTTACATCTTATAGCAAAAGCTTGTTCCCACAATAGAGAATAGAAATAGAGTGAATATTATAGGTATTACGTCGTCCATGACGAAACGAATAAGCGAATTCCTTCAACCTGTCTGTGTGCACATACCATATAATTGTATACACGCATCCTCAAATATTGATAGAGGCACGTCACTTGACAAAGTAGTGTAATAAAATAAATCAACAAGTACACTCTCACGTAGACTAATATTATATTTTGAACAATGCAAATTCAATTACCTATTAATATTTATCTTCACTGCATAAGCCTACAGTTCTACTCACGTGGAAAATACTGTTTTTAAGCAGTGAAAAACCCGTCAACTTTTAAAAATTCATTGTGTTGTTACTAGTTGATCGATTAGAGAATACAACCACTTTCACCTTCATGAGATAATCAGATGTCTCCGGTCTGTTATCCAACTCAAATGATACACCTTTTCAGTACGAATATTGCTGTATTTATATTCTCACACATATACAAACGTACTACTTACTACTCAATTTAACAGTATAGACTTTAGACTTCTTAAAGAGATAACCTTTAGGTTCCGAGCCTCGAAGAAAACTAACTTAGCAAAACAGGCGCCACGCTTCAAACATCATGTTTCCATTCCCCTTTCGTTAAAAAACCAGTACTTTTACGGTAACTGTCAAATGAGATACTTTTAAACTTCATGACTACACTGTTATAAAAATCATTTGAGGCAAATCACATTCTTTCAATTTTATATTTAGTATTTAATATCACTAGTATTTATTAATATTTGGAAATCGTGACACAAATAAGTACAAAATTTCATCCTAAGAATTCCAAAATGCACCAATCAAATTCTATTCTTAGTTAATGCATACTGCGCTCGACAGGCTAACTATTACCACAAGAATACCCTCTGAACTGATTAGCGAGCAGGGAGATGCCGCCAACTGGCACACGCGTCGCCTGCGCCGGCCAAACTGCCCAACTCAGCACGCCTCAATGAACTGATTGTCCAATTAACTCCATTCATATGTTCGACGCCACTAACCCACACGCTAAGAGCCTTTTTCAGGCTAATACGATCGTTTGTTCGGGTAATGTCGGAAATTGCGAGCGCCATTTGCAATAGAACAAGATTGTGGTATGTTGAGAAATAAGTGGTGCGGATTTGATGAAGTTGCAATTTTGTTTGTAAATAGTGAAGTTACTTTTTCATTTCCTCTGGTATCTTTTTGCATATTATATCTGACTGATGTGCAATAAGTAGCTTTTAGTGCTAAGAATATTTCAGATAAATCATTCAATTAATCATCAATCTTTATTGCTTTGTTACGTGAAATCATTCACAGGCAACATAATGGGTGAAATAGGGCAAAATGTCCTTACCAACAGTATGCTGCACACAAAAAGAACTGCATTTTAAAATGAACATTTTAATTTCGGCTCAAAAATGAAAGTTTAATTCGGAGCACGTATTGAAAAGTGCCAGCATCAGACACAAAAGCTATGAAAAACTTGTGTTACCGTGAAGTAAACACGCTCACTTCCTATTGGGACGCCCAAAGTGGGGCAGCTAAAGGAAAAAAGAGAAGCAGCAGAGCATTTCACGAAGACGTTCCAGATGTTTCCACAGATGCTTTGTTTAGCCAATAGTGTTTTTTAAAAGTCAAGCTGATTTTTCGGGATTTTTCAGTTTGACGTCATGACTACATTTTTTTGTCGCACATTTGTGTTTGTTTTTTGGAAACATAATACAGATTTTGACTCCATTTTGTTTCATTTTTTTTATGTTTTGTAACAGTCCGATAAAATAAAATAATATCAATTCAATCAAAATCCAATCAATCAACATAACAAGAGATAAGCTATAAAAGTCATTAACGGCCGAACCCAATAACCCATTTTCAGTAAAAGACAGATCGCTATTGATGGTAGGCAGTATAATTCTATCTGTCCATATGTCATGCCGGTAAAATTCCATAGTCTCCACGTTAAAACCATAGATAGATAGGTTTTTCTATCTCCAGTATGCCAAAATTGGTGATAGATAGGTTATTGGGTTAGGCCGTACGTGTGCCTTTGAGATAGGTAAGGTTAAGATATAACCCTAAAAAAATGCAATAAAAAGTTACTTGGCTTCTGAAAGCACAATTTCTATGAAACTTCTACGAAAAATACGTAAGTATAGACAATTAAACTCACATAGCGTTTCTGTATAATCTACTAAACTTTCGTTAAATTATAAATTATCTTTGAATGTTACACAAATGTGCCATCGCGAGTATCATTAGCTAAGCCATAGAGATCCATTCAAATTAATTACTGCAAGCATCGTAGTAAATTTATAATTATAATAAGTTGTAATAGGTGCCTTTACCTTACTGGTGTTCCAGGAAAATGTCTGCAAATTATGGTGGTAGCACATATATACTATTAGGCGTTCAGGTATAGGTTATCTAATTGACAAGTTTCTGGGAAACGAATTAGTTATGCTTTTCGAGCGTAATTCCGTAGTCTGAAAGGTGACTTCAGGATAATAATTATCAAGAAAACGCAGCTGCATCTTTCCAGCTTTAAAACACAAGCAGCGATGGCTGATTCATTTAAGTATTTCTCTTCGAGTATTTAAAACATTTATGAGTATTACGTACACGTGTTTAGCAATGGAAAATTTCAGGCTGGTTTGGTTCTAAGTCGATTGCCTTTGTAGCATTCATGATCCCAAGATCAAAAGCATACAATACCGGCAGATGTCAGTGAAGTGCGCCAGTGATTACGTTATTGCGGTAACGGAGATATGAGCACTAACAGTACGATCCAATTTAGTCCCTTTCACTCAAATATTACAACTCATGTGACCAACATCAAAGAAATCAGTTATATTCGTGCAAACACTATTTTTATACTCCCATCCAATTGATCATCGTGCTTTTCTAGAATTTTAATTTATCACTTGTTTCTTAATTTTTTTCATATTTCAGCGTAAAAACAATTTTTCACAAGTTTTTTTTTTTAATAATTGTACCTACTAATATTTAAAGCGGATAGAATACCTAATAGCGAACGCATTATTGAAGAACTTTTACACTTTGCTAGCCAAATAAGTATCTGTATAAATTCTTTAAAACGATTTATTATACTGAGCTTTGTTCTCTGAAAAGAAAACTTTCTGTTGTTGTAGAGTCTGATAAACAAATGGTAGAAGTTTTACGCAAATAAAGAACGTTAGAAGTGTATCTTTTTGTAACAAATACAGCTCTTTAGAGTTTTGTTAGGTGATAAAACTAAGTAGTAACAGAACAAATATGGTGAAGATAAAGTAAATATGAATTATGTCAAATTTTTAATTATTTTCATTTATTGCTACGAATGAGAAATGCGAGTGATTCTGTATCATCTGTTGGAACGTCCGCGGCACTACGAAGCTGCGCGGCGGCGGTGGCGGCGTTCCCCTACAAAGGCGCACTCGGTACAAGCTAATATCTACACGTCCTCCAGACAGTAAAAGGACCGTTTACATTTTTCACCGTGCTAATTTTATTTGACTCGCCCTGAATATATTATGTCCTATTATTACGCCGCCATCCTCCGCAAGCGTTTAATGCTAACAATGAGGAAATTTTTCCTCTTTAAATTGTTAACATTAAATTTTAGAGAAAATGTAAAAAATCTGATATCATTCCATTTTATTGCTCATTAAGATTAACTTTAATTTTCTTGGCGCGTTTAATTTTAGCCGTGATTTCGAGAATAAAAATGTTTTGATGTAAAAATACCGGACTCTACTCACAATATAAATATTTTATGGCTCTCGCGCTGTGCTTGGAAGGAGATAGAGCTTATAGATTAACGACATTTGAATCTATGATGCTGACGTAGAAAATGATACGTGCTACTCCTTGCAAGATCTATAAAGACATAAATCAATTGTTATTTTTGCGTATACACAAAACGCTATCATACTGACGCATTTGCTTAATCAATGTAAATAAAGTCATTCAATTCATAAACAGATGATAGATAAATGTTATACCGTGGATAAGAGTTTCTGTCAGCCACAAAATGTTTAGTTTTTTTTTGTAGCGAATCGATTGGTAGCATCGTTGCACATCAATCGATTCTCATTAATTTGTTCAATATCAGCTGGTCAATGACTGACACTGATTGTCTGGCTCACTCGGAAATTTATCGAACTGCTTGACAACCATGACGACGAAAGACTTGTTTCATCATTTTATTGACTTGCTTTGAATTAAGTATTTGCTGGGTGGTATTAAATTATTTATATTACGGTAAAGTTAAAATGTTAGTTGATAGATATTTTACTAAACTCAATTTGTACCATTACTAACATAATAATAATAATATGTACAAGTATATAAAAAAGGGAGGGGGTAAATAATCAGAGGGCATCAAAAAATTCATCCGCATCGCTGTCAGCAGGAAAAGTGCCCAGAAGGCTGGCAGCATTGCCACGTTGTATAGCAATGCTGATTCTTTGGCCAAAAAATAGGCCAGCCCTCTGGTCACGTGTGGAGTCGACCAACCGCCTGGCGATGTCTCGAAAAACTAAGTGGGCACTCGGACCCCATGGCCCAAGTGTACCTAATAAGATTAGAAATTTAACTAAACCTTTTTTACAGTCCGTTCAACCGATTTTAACTTCTATTGCGTTGGTGGCATGACAAATGGCACCTGCAGTAAATAGTTGGTAATTAAACCACGTTTTTGCTTTTAATGTCATCCTTAGGGCTACGGAATATAAGTCAAAACGGTTGAACGGACTGTAAATAAGGTTAGTTTAAATTTCTAATTTTAATTCAAATGTTACGTTTTAGTAAAATATCTGAAAATACCCAACAAATAGTTAATTTCAAAATATCTTAAAACTAAGTTCTGAGTCTAGACGATTCTCAAATTGGGCCATTTCAAGAAATTAATTTTATAATTTCCTCAAACGCGACATTATTCAGCTCCGTCTGAGATATGAAATTAATAATTCATAAAATCTTAAGCTAAGATTTAATCTCGTTATGATAACTTACGTTTCCTCCACATCTACATCAGATTGTACAGTCAAATAACTTCTTGTGCAATTTATTGCATAATTCTACCTGAAACAAGAAGAAAATGTGTTAGGGCAGTTCCATTAGAACGCGGCCATCATTTGCGGTAATTAGAAACATTGCATTTGTTTTATTCTTTATAGCTCGCCAAAGTTCTGAGAGCAATTCTTTATGTTTAACGCAAGCACCTATAAATCTTCACAAAAACCAAGTGATCCGGAATGTTCATATTACACCTAATTGCCATTATCATTTACATAACTACCATCATATGAATAAATACCAAACACTAAATTCCAAACTTATAAATGGCAATGCGAGGGCTGTCATCTGATTTAGTGGCCGCAACCAAATAATAATTCTCCGTAACTAGAACGTTGGAAAACAAATTACAGTAATAAGATAAGCGGCTTGCGATTTCTAGCTGTAAATAAATCAAGTGGTCTGCAGCTTCAATTAATCTGTCCGCCATTAAGATAATCCGAACTGTTTTTTATCAATAAACAGACGATGATCTGTAGTGGTATTGAGAATGAGTGTTAATTAGAGGATGTTTTAATTAGTGATCAAGCTGGCCGGTGCGGGAAGGCAGCTGAAATCCAGAAGCGTTGATCCGAAACAATCCAACCCAATAATAGCATGCTTCGATCGCTCTAAGTATAACCGCGCCGACCCCGTTTGAAAGTCTACCTGCCCGAACATTGCAACATTAATGGAGGCACCGTGTCATTTGTTCTTAAATATAAAACCGCCATTGTTGACCCCCTCTAAGCTTGACGTTTCCAGAATTATCCACGCTCTGTTTTAGTGAGATTTCAGCTCTGAATATTGTAGTTTAATAGAATAAATTATGAATTTCTAGCCAAGTATAGACTGGAATCGTCGGTTGAACGCGTCCCAGAGGGTCATGGCCATCCGGTTAGCCCGGGGATACCGCACGGTCTCCGGGGAGGCGGCGAACCTCCTTGCCGGATTACCGCCATGGGATCTGGAGGCAAAAGTCCTCGCGCACATCTGGGAGTGGCGCGAGGAGGCAGGACGCCGGGGCGTAACTCCGTTGCCGCGAGAAATCGCGGCACGGCGGACAGAGCTCCGGCAGGATCTCATGGCGGCATGGAGAGTGCGATTGTCGCAACCCAGCGCTGGGCACGCCACAATTGCGGCGATAAGTCCCCTCTTTGAGGAGTGGCTGGAGAGGCGCCACGGCGTCCTCACCTTCCGCCTGACGCAGGTCCTCACCGGACACGGGTGCTTCGGGAGGTACCTGTTCCGGATAAGGCGGGAGGAAACGCCCGGGTGTCACCACTGTGTGGATCGCCCGGAGGACACGGTGGAGCATACGGTGGAGGTCTGCCCGGCTTGGGCGGAGCACCGCCGTGTCCTCGCGGAAGCGATCGGCGGCGGCGATCTCTCGCGTCCGGCCCTGGTCCAGGCCATGGTACGGAGCGAGAGTGCATGGGAAGCCATTACCTCCTTCTGCGAAGCAGTAATGCTCGTGAAGGAGGAGGCGGGACGCGTGAGGGAGAGGCAAGCTTTGCACCCTCACGCCCCTAGTCGCCGCAGGAGACGCCCTGGGCGTCGGGAATTGGCAGCTGATTCCCGGCCACCGTAGGCGCGGGCTTGCGGACGGCAAGCAATGGGTAGCTCGCCGTCCGGTAAGGACCAAGCCCGAGTCGACGGCGCGTCGTGTTCCACGCGCGCCTCAAAGAGATGTCAGCACTATTGACGGGGTCCGCTAGGGCCGATGCCAGCTAGGGTTGCGGGATGTTCGAAAGAGTTACCGTGGCCCCGGCACAGGCAACAGAAGGAACACGGGTGGGTTTTAGTCAGTAAAAGTCTGACACGCCCTCCCGCTCCGCCCAGAGCGGGAGAAGTCATTTGATGATTTCCCATCCACAGAAAAAAAAAAAAAAAAAAAAGTATAGACTGGAATGGAAATGGAATATCAGGAGTGAATTGTGATGTTTGGATGGAGGGGATTTAAATAGTGATGCAGTTAAGAGGTGGTAGGTGTATGTGACGTGACGCTGAGAGCTTGCTCTCATATGACACGACAGCTTACTTCAAGCTATCGACGAACACACGCGTATTAGTTAGCTTGCATGCAGACTGTCAGAGATATACATAACCCTTAAGTGTGATATGATTGTTGTGTGAATTTGACATAGTTAACATTATAAATTCTATTGATAGGCAAAGCTTATATCAAAGCAGATGGGCACCTGTCTACAAAATACCTTAAGTAGATGGCCTTTGTCTGAGAGGCGCTATTAACCTTTCGTATTTCGTTTTTTAATAACAGAAACAAAAAGCCATTGTGTCTCGCGTAGATCTACGTTCCGTGTTTTACGTTTTTCGCGTAGATACAAATGGTAGACATGAAGGGACATGAACTAACAAGTACTCAATACCGGTAAAACAGTTTTCGCTACTAATAAGGAAGGCTCAATGAGTTTGGGCCGTGGCGCCTCCACCACTATACATCAGGGACAATGGCAGTAATATTTTAGTGCAAATGTGTCTACACATTGACAGTGCACTTACTATTAGCTACGGCTGGCTACGCACGTTACAGCCGTGAAGCGTTCTTAACGAACCGATCAGTAATTTGGTGTCATTCTCAGGTGCCAATGAAATGTTTTTCTATACGGAAGTTGATACATTTGATGAAAAGCCTCATAGTATTTGCTATTTCAATGGATAGAGAAATGATAAATGACTAAAAGGATCTAGGTATGAATGTCTAGCAGTTGAAAAGGTTCTCCAATGGCAACCAAGAATTGAAAAGTGAAGTGCTACAAGCAGACTTCGTTGAGAGCGGTTGGGTCCGTTCGGTTTCAAGATAAAATAGTTGGGTTGATGACCTGAGCCCCATTTACACGATGCAAGCTACTTGCCTGTGGCATACAATAAAATTAAAGCAGTAAATGACGTGCATCGCCTAAACCAACTGCCAACTGTGACAATTGGTGGCGTGCGGCTAGAGGTGGTGGATCATTACGTATACGGGGCATAGTTTATCTTTTGGAAGAGACTACCAAACTAAGGAAATCTCGAGACGCATATGCAACTGGGCTGACCGGCATTTGTTAAGCTGGATATTTTTTTTTAGAGATCGGAAGATACCACAATACCTAAAAACCAAATTATATGAACAATTTGTCTTGCCTATCATGACGTATGTGGCCAAAACATGGACGCTCACTAAAGAGATTGTGTACAAAGTCCAAGTTGCACGAAGTGCTATGGAGCGCGCCATGTTAGGCCTATCACTGAAAGATCGAGTCCATAACTCAGAGATCCGACTTAGGACTAAGGTTCAAGACATAGGACTACGGGTAGCGGCTTTGAAATGGAGAAAGGCAGGACACTTGGCTAGATGTGGTGATTGGAGCAGAGCCCTAACGGAATAGTTGCCGAGTAGGAGCGTTGGCAAACCAATGGCCAAGTAGACGGATGACCTATAGAAGATTGCGGGGAAGACCTGGATGACACTCGCATGGACCAGGGAAGCATGGCACAAAAGAGAGGAGGCCTATTTTCAGCAGTGGGTGGAACAGTGGGTGATGATTGTCTAAACATATTTAAACGATTCAAATTTTATTGCGGCTTCAACTGCAGCGTATAAATCTGGCTTTAGTTTAGTTAATCCGAAGTCATTGAACAAATTAAATCTGGTTGTGTTTAGTTTTATAATGCGAGGCCTATAAACTTATGAGCCAGAAAAACAATCAGACGAGAAGCTTGTGTGAGTATAAGAACAGTTCCTAGGTAATACAGCAAACTTGCCGGGTCTTACGACATGGAAGAAATGATATGATGTTATCTACCATTTACACCGAAGTGTTGGTACCGATATTTCTTAACCTTTAGCCAAGCCCTCTGACCTACGCAACATAAAAATTAAAGAAGCTAGTAAACGCACTTAACATTTATATACCGGTCTTTCTAGTTTTATTTTATACCGTGAGTGAACCTTGTAAGATGACTACCTAACCTACTAATAGTATATTATAAACGCTAAAGTACAAAATGGATTTGAATGAAATTTGGCACACAGATAGTTTATAACTTAGATTATCATATAAAATACTTTTTATCCCGATATCTCTACGGAATCGAGACTTATGCGAGTGAAACCGCGGGGCGCTGCTAGGAAATGTTTATATAGGACCATGGTAAGGACCATGTCTAGCCGTAAAAAGGTGAAAGGTTTATTACTGACACTGCAGATTTATGTACTTACTTTAGCGACTTTTAAAATCCAAGCTTAGGTTAAGCCAAACGTTCAAGCTATAGTGTTGTAAGGAGAGTTTTAGGAGAAAGGGAACAACGTCTTATTCGACAGTAACTCATAAAACTGATGGCAGCTCAACAATCGCTTTACTCGTTTCTTAGTAAAAATGTAGAGAAAAGCTGCAGTATGATCTTACCCTTCGTATGCTACCGGAACGCAGATCTACGCGAGACACAATGGCTTTTTAATCGTTTTGTAATTACGAAATTACGAAAGGTTAAAAGACCTCGAATCAGAAAATGAATATATCTGTACCTACCTATCACCTGATTAATTAACTCCGACACAGTTTAATTACATTTCTAGTCAGAAGCATAGACAAAAATTTTGCCATCTGGGTCAGCCATTAGAAAATTAACACTCTCAGCTCTGAATAAGAACCAAATAGATATCTACAAATAGATTTAGGTTCAACCTGTATCACACTGGGTCCTAATCCCCAAAGAGGTGGGCATGACAGTTGGGACCAAACCTTAGATTTTAAAACCACATAATATACAGGGTGTCCCAGCCCGTGTGGTCCAAAGACAATTGGAGTAAAGTGGAATAGCCACCTATCATTTAAATATTTTAAAGTTAGAATATTCTCTTTTTTTTTTAATCTGGACTAGAAAGTTTAATAAAAAATTAGAAAAGACAAGTAAAAATCAAATCTGAAGCATTGCAGAGCCACACTGAACGCAAATAGGAACATAATTTTGTACCTACACTATCAAGTCATCTTCCAGCCAGATTTGAACTCACTACGTCGATTTCATGAAAATGATTAAATTAGTGAAATTTTCTGAACTGTTGAGAATATCTCAGGTTTAAAATTTTTAAAAGACAGGTGGCCACCTCCACTTTACCCCATTTTCCTTTGGACCACTCGGTCTAGAACACCCTGCATAACTGACATAATATTTTCACCAACGTAAACACAACATTTACTTGAAACGCCACCCATCCACTAACACTTAAACTATCTAAGAAACGAACTGCGTATAATTTCCTCCGTGAGTCCGAGATTCAAAAAGAGCGGTAAGAAAAATAAACAGCACTTGTATCTCAACGCGGCCATCTCATCTGTAGCGAGACGGCGCGTTTCTTAAGAACTCACTGCACAATATAAACATCGTCTGCGGGGTTTACGTCAAGCCTCAACTGCAAAATTTTAACAACTTCTCTGTTATGTATACATTTAATGCTAAAACAATAGAAATGGAAGTTACCATTTACTAGTTGTTAGCATTTAATGGAGTCCTTCGTGGTTAATGTTACTCCAGAATTACCGACGTGATTGAGTGCCAAGAATTCGTGGCTGCGACTGGAAATACATTGACATGGGCTAGCTGTCTTGTTTGTATTCCCTGAAAGAATGTGTGGAGGTACTTCTGTAAAGGTGCGACTACTATTAGAAAGTAGGTGTAGTGCGTCAGGATGATATAACTCTTAACGTTGTGACAGCATGCCTGTCTAAATTTAAATTGGAATCTTTCAATCACAATTTGGTCACATTAGGTCTTTTGTGACGAAAATAAAAAGCTTTCCAGAATGTTTTTTTTTTTCTGGAAAAACGTTTTAGAAACTTGTTACGTTTCGAAAAAGTTGGTCCATCCTTCATTAGCATAAAATTAAAGAAGTAGGTAAGTACCTACAGCAATACATAAGTACATCACAGTCTCTAGAATACTTGGCTCATAAAAGAAAAAGGAAGAACCAAAAAGCTCGATGCTCGACGACCGTCGCTCCGTCAATTATTGCCTCATCACAGTATTTATTGGGACTTAGCTGTACCGAGAACCGAGTCGAAGTGCTCGCTAAAAAGAATTTATTTTAACTTACCACTGAACTAATGTGGGTCAACTACAAACTCAAGTGTTGTGAAATATTGAAAGCATAGTAGAGCCTTCTAAGTTCTAGGACATAAACTCAAATAATCTTTCAAAGTGTAGATACTTGTTGGGCAATGGCTATTTATAATAGAGAATAATGAAATTGCTGTCTATATCAAAGTGATGGGTAAAACCTATTATCCATTGCGAATTTCGTGTCCCACATCCTCTGAAAGACCCGTTCCGTGTCCACAAAAAACGGAAAGATATTTACGTACATCTAAAATTTTACAAAGCAAACAAGATAAGGTCTGACTCGGGGTTACGTGTGTGTGTTATCAGATCGTTTTATAGTCACAGTGAAGTTTTGTGTGCGTACGCAATGAAACACACTAAACAGTTCAATGTACTCTGATAATACCAGTAGGTATCTTATGACAGTGATCGATTGTTAAGAAGACTTTTAACTTAAGCAAACATACGCACTGGGTAGGAAAACAGAAAAATCTCTCGAGACGATATTATAGCTTCACGTCAACTTATGACGGATTGCAATAGAAATTATTAGCATCAGCGACTTAGTACCGTGAGAACGTGTTACTGGCATACAAGAAAATATGAACGTACTAATTTGAAAATAGAATTTTGATAGAGGAAAATGATGATGGATTTGAAAATGGAAATGGTCTCAAGAACAAGATGGCACAAGATTGGCGCAAAAGGGTTCCAAATATGGCGTTATTGTTAAAATAGTTTTTATTATAGAAATTCGGATATAGGTAAGTACTATGTCTATAGGCACACTTTTGCCTAACCTTTCGGGGAAAAATAGGCGTGATGTTATGTTACGAATTAAAGCCTGTATTTACTAATTAATATTATTGCTCTTTCTCTTTGGACCCATTTTAGTCATTTAAGATATCAGACAGTAACATTATTAGCTCGGTATATTTTGTTTTCAAGTACCTATATGAAATTCTAAATACGTTGATGTTTTGTCTGTTCAATGCGTAGCCTAAAAATTAGCACTCAAATGTGACTAGTTTGTTAGGTACAAGGTCCCAAAGACAAGTATTGGCTCTAATTGGAACTACTATAATTTATATTGTAGGTACTTCTATTGGCTAGCAAGTAGGTACAAATACATTGTAAAATTACGATTTTAAAGTGTCAATCACCAGCCACAGAATGAACGAATTACGATTATGCTGACCATGAAAACCTATGACTGATTTTATGACGCCTAGGTACAAAGTTGTAAACAATATACAATAATAATTTTCTATAGATCTTTTCTTACACAAAGACGTAATAATATTTCTTTGATTTTGCTTAATGGATGTACCCGTTACTAATTATCATTTGTCTGTGTTTACTTAGGTAATAATAATTTGTAAGGTATGAAAAGGACTGCATTTAAATTGCGACTAGACATACATAGATTCGATGTCAATAGGTACCCATAGATACACTCAACATTTTTCTAAAGTTGATTTAGATAATTCATTAAAAAAGAAAAAAAGGGCTACAGACAAAAAATATTTAGGCTGACATCTACTTACAAACATACGGAGCCCAGTAACACATGTTAAAGAAACTAACGACATAATGACAAAGGGTAAAACGTTGATTGATTTAGGCAGGGACTAATTACAGGGCCGAGGTACGAAAAAAAAAAATGTTTTTGTACCAAAATTGTTAGAACAAAAAAATTACGAGAGCCCGTAATGACAGTGCCAATTAGCGTTTGAAATTATTGTCTTGGTGAAGGTAATACATCATTGTGGTGAAGTAGAATATATTTGGAATGTTAGTAAATTAGGTGAAAGAGATTTCTTATTCTATTAATCACTTCTGCTTTTTGAAAAGCAATAGAAATTCTTATGAAACAGTCATAATCACGAAAACTATTTCTGTTGCCAAGCACTTCATATGTTAGAGGAATATAAGACTTAGATAATAACTGCCTAGCCTTTTCCCAACTATGTTGGGGTCGGCTTCCAGTCTAACCGGATGAAGCTGAATACCAGTATTTCACATGAAGCGACTGCCTATCTGACCTCCACAACCCAGTAACTAGGTAATACTATACCCCTTGGTAAGACTGATTGTCAGACTTTCGGGCTTCTGACGACCCGTAACGACTGTCAAAGATCTACGAATGACAGCCGGGACCAACGGCTTAACGTGCTTTCCGAGGCACGGAGGAGTCTCGGTATGTAAAGATGGTCACCCATCCACGGACAACCCCGGCAAGCGTAGCTTAACCTGATGGATCGACCCGATCGGCTGTTATTACTTAGCCACGAGCTCCTATAAGACTTAGATAAATAGGTTTTAATGAAAAATACCGAGAATACGTTCTCGATTGACGTTAAGTACTTAGAAGGTATTGTAAACGTAATGGGCAATGGGTACGTACCTACTCACAACCAGTGAGCCAAAGTCAAATATTTAAAATTATAAAAATACTAAAAATACTAATATTAAACTAATATACCTACCCCAAACCAAACGAATTTAGTGATGGCCTGGACAATTACTAGGTAATAGATCGTTTCTGCAACCAATTGAGTGGTTAAAGCGGTTTTTACGACACACAATATCTGCGGGAGTAATAACGGAACATGTATGACATTTGTGGAGATAGTTTATGTGCTAACTAATAACAATGGCCATTTCTGACAGTCTGCAGTGCCAGTTCACAGCACATTGTTTGCTGCATAAGCACATGCGACCTATACAACTGTGCAGATGACCTGTCCATGTCATTTCCATGTACTATCGAGGAAACTCACATGTGACCAATTTGAAAACAAAATCCCGTGCACACGGTGGCCGCAACTGTTAGCAAGCGTTACTATAGCGGCCGAGCGCTGTAAGCAAGAATAGTCGTTACGGTGTATAGATTTACGGTTTGTTTCTCCCATGGTACATACATATTTTCGTAAATTAACCTGTACAGCATATTTACAAACCGCCGCCCCAATGGCGTGACACACTTGCAATCACGAAACAAGAAAATTCCGAATCCATTGCTTCAATTGCAAAATGTTAGCTGTTAGCTTTGTTGTTAAATAAAATAACATCACACCTATATTCCCCGAAGGTTTAGGCAGAGATGCACCTTACACCCACATTTCGCCAGTTATCTTTAAGTACCATGTAATAGGGGGCGAGCCTATTGCCACCAACCGAGCACACAAATCCAGACTCTGGGCTGCTACTGCGAAATTGCATGGAAAAACCAAATAATGCTTTTCATTTTTAGCCTGATGTTCGCCGATTTTGTTATCTTTTTCATCATAATAATATGGCATCTTGTTACATAGTATCAGTTTATTTTTTAGGGGAAAATATATATACATACAAGGTGGAACAGGATGATTGACATTCTTTTAAACCACGTAAAGAGAATCATGTTCTTTGTCCGTATACAAAAAATCAATCAAATCTAATGCATACTTTAGCCACAGGAAATTATTTTTCATTTTCTTATTTTGCAACATGATGTAGATCTGAGTCCGTAATAATAGGTAAACAATGCCGCCGCCGCGCCCCGCACCCCACACCGCACCGTTGGTCAGTGATTTTTCGTATATAAAGCGTGTTTACTTTTTATGCAGTAGATTCTGCTATTTATTTTGTTTGAGAACTGCAATTTTTGAATTTTCCATTAACTACCAATCTTCGGATTTTAAAATGTTTCGATGGACTAGTACTGTGCTCGTTTTAATTTAATGTCGTAAGTTCAGATCCACATTGTATATCTAAGTAGCTACCTACTTCTGCAGTGATTCTTTGGGTTTTTCTCTCGCTTGCACCGATTTTCCGCGAGTAAAAAGTGAAGGTTTCGTATCCCATTTTTTACATTCGTCTTTAATTACTATTTGAGATATACCTAGGTATGTTGTTTATAATAATGATTAGCGGTATATTTACAAGTGTTAGTAACAATTTCAAAGTAAGATAAGTAGGTATCTACAATGTGTAACTGAATTAATGCACATTAAGAAAGTAGTTTGTTTAGATCGTTAAATAAATCGATTTGAGTCATGTTTAATATATGTAGGTAATTTTGATTCCCAAAAATAATTAAAACGACGTAAATTACAGCCACACTTCCGCTGTATAGTAAAAACAATCCAAAATGGACGAAGTACCTACTACCCTAGACCTTTAGGTATACGTGAGCGACTGTGTGCGTGCGTTAAGGTGCCCATTCACGGTCAGTCCATCGCGCCAAATGGTGTGATGTACATCCAAAATTTGATCGTAAATGTTAAAATCCGTTGGCATGATGTAAAACTCTGGATGTCTAATCGCTCCATTTGAATTTAGTCTTTTGGAGCCACGCCAAATGGCGCTATCGTGAATCGTGAAAACCTTTAGATTTGTATTGTGACCACAAATTTGTTCCACAAAACTAATTTAATAAAATAAATAAACAATGTTTTATACATAATAGTAAAAAATCTGTGTAGGTATGTATTATGATTATAACATAATATTCTAATTGGGGTGTTTGATGGTGTGCGTTAATTCCGGAACATGTTGTACAATACATTACTAACCTAACCTAAAACCTACTAACCCACGATAACTCTAGTCTAAGGTCATATATACGTACAACATGACATCTTATTGATCTTAGTACTTGTCGCAATGCTTCTATAAAGATGTCAGTACACGAATTAACATAGTATCGCGTTAACAGTTCACGATACAGACGCTTCTTTACGACACAGCTACAATTCAAATGTCTAGACTAACCCCGACACTTGATCGCTATGCAGTCTCACCGCTGAATCAATTGAAAACAAAGTCGCTAGGTGACGGGACTTTGGTACTCTGTGGCAGAACACCTTAATAGATATAAGTAGGTACACACGCGCGAAGCCATTTTGTCAAGTGACCTTGTGACGCGGTGCAGTGTCACTGCAATAAGTCGCGTGTGCATAGGCCCTTACTTAATGCATAACTTCACACTATCTTTGAATAACATCTACATTCTATATTAATGCTCGTTACTTGTTATTCATTATATTTCTTATCAGCTTTAAGCACCGAGAGGGCAGACTAGAGATCACTTGCCATGGCCGTAAAATCAAGTATATACCCCTGAGCCACAGCGACGGAACTGGTGTCGACTGTTATAGCTAGTTGAATGTAAGTACCTGTCTAATCGAACGACAATATTCAAGGTACCATCGCGGACATTTGCGGTGAACCACCTCCATAAAATAATAATTAATTTTACAATATGATATGAGACTTTAATAAGTACCTAAGTACCTAATTAAAGAAATCAATTAAAGTTGTAACTAATAATAAATACGCTTACGGAAATCGTTAAATGTTTAATTAAAGTTAAACGACGTTTTACTATGCGTGCTATAAATGATATTTTTACGATAAATATATACAGTTAGAATAAAAAATCACAGTCACTCGTTTTCTTCGTGATTGTGAAATGTGATGTGTCATTCTGATATAGTTATAGAGATGCTCCATTTGATTCACTCTCAAACATCGTGAGATACGGAATTAATTCGCAAAATCCGACACATTTCCAGCGACAGAATAACTACTTCGACAAGCTCGACTGCGTAATAATAACCTAATTGTCATTGAAATATTCTTCGTGCAAAATAAACATAATTAATTAGGGTCCAATGCAGATTTCATCAAAGCTATTAGTGCTCTGTAGGTCGTTGATCTCTCATATTTTTATACTACAACGCTAAATGATAAATCATGGTGTTTTACAATACCTGCCTACGCTTCCACTACGTGAAGAAACGTTTAACACTACGATGGTATTTAAAATATTTGTCAGACGTATCATGAGGCAATTGTCAAACAACAAAAACTCTTTGTAGGTTGCGCTATTTGTCTTCGCGGTTGCAAAGTGTCAAAACAGAAATTTCAATCGTCTATCTTGGAGTCGTGCGGTTCTAATCAAAAAGCGCCTAACATCTGATACTTTCCCGAAGAAGCTGTGAACCAGAAGTGCTAACGGAAACAAATGAACTGTTGCTAGCTGAAGGCTATCTAGAACTGTAATATCGCGCAAAGGATTCTCGCCTTTATTGCGGCTATGTAAGGCCTCATTTCACGTAAGAAAACTCGAGATAAGCAAACAGGTCTGGTCGCTTTCAACGCACTGCACTGCATTCTATTGCAGCCGCAACGAGTCGGTCGGAGAGACATTTGACACGTCCTCGCTGACAATAATATGTGTGTGTAAACCGGAGCGAAATATATGCAAGCAGTTCACGCCCTTTTACACACCTCTCTCACATTAGAACTAATCGTTGCAAGTATTACAATAAATTAAATCCGTTAACATTTTCCATTGCTTACGCTCTCAGACAGAGAAAAAGAAAAACATTATGTAGACAAATGTAAAAATTTATCAGCCTATTAATAAAATTGTTGCTATTATTTTGATTTAGAATTGAAAAGGTATGCTAACTGAAGATGTGTTCCCAAGAATTTTAATTATAAATTAATGGCGTCAATAAATTTTCGTACGAGGAACGTTGGGAAATACGAAATAACGAGTTAGTCATTAATGATAACAATCTTTTAACGTGACGCGTTAAACACTTTCACAAATCATCAAATCCATTCAAATTCCCTTTCGCTTCGTTTATTAATTACACGGGCGAGTTATCTCGCGCCGCCCCCCGCACCCCCTGCCTCGTCCCTCTCAACCCTCACTAACGCCAATAACTTGTTTATCGCGCGAATGCGGAAACTAGATCCCTAACTCCGATCGGAAAATATCCCCCGAATTTCCTGCGCGACCGACACAAATTCGCTTTACAACTAAGTTGTACGACACAAGAGGGTTATTTAATGCAATTTTATTATTATTTACAATGATATGCAATTGTTATGATTGTATCAAAACAATTGCAGTTTTATTTTGGAATAAAACTGAAGTTGATGGCATTTGGATGCCATCAGCTCATAACAGTGAGTTAGCTAACATTTACGATTAATTGAGCTGATCAAACGCACGACAAATATACGATCTCATTTGTTTAATGCTGTTTAATCTTCGCTTTATTGAATGAGACATAAGATAACTAATACGATTTCAATCTGTCGACATCCATTCCTATCTCTGCGCTGTAAACTCGTTATAATTCAAACATTGACGCCTTTCAGAATAATAATCACTTATATCAGATTTATTAATTAGATGTAGTGGGGAAGTCTCTCGGGTCTGTCTGGCGGTGCAGCGGGCGCGTCGAGGGGTGCGAGGGGGGTACGGGGGGCTGGGCTGGGTGGCTTCCGCACCGCCACCGGAGATTGCGTCCCAGCCTCCTGCGCAAGCCGTCTAACTCAATCATCTGCGTGAAAATATCGAATAAAACTTGCTCCCGGCGACACTTTTAACTGTACACGTGGGAGGGAATGCGCCAATTCGCAATCGTAGTTTCGTTTACAGAAACGAAATAAAAATCATATTCGAATTTGAGCCGCGAGCGGTCCGCGACGCGACGCGACAGTCTCCGTCTGAACCGAGTCTCGCCGAGGTGACATCGTCTCTGGTGACGAGCTTCCTGTTTGAATGAAAACGTCTAAAATTCATTAGCTCATGTGACCGCCGAGCATTGGCCGAGCATCTCTGCGTGTTACGTTCCAACTAACAGAAAAAAACCTCGCGGCGGCCGAGGGCACATCGGTTGGCACTGCTTGTCTTGACGGCGGGACGTCAAAAACATGCGTGTGTGAGACTCGACATCAATCAATGTGGGCTGCTTTTATTTTTGTTCGGGCTCTGCTGACGACTGCGACTTATTTTTAGGGTTGCGCAGGACTACTAATGAACTAGTCGATTGTGATCCTCTTCTAACTGATGACTCATAAAATATCCATCTATTTTCTTCTCTATCTCCTAAACAAGACACCTTTTACAAGTATATACTCCCTTTTGTGTATAGATTTAATATGCCTCTGTGAATCCAACTTTAACTTTCAAAGCAAGGCCCAAAATTCCCTTAACCTTCTGCGACTGAGGTGGTAGTCTATCGGACACCACCAATCACAAAAAGCGTTGCCAGTTTGTAACCTCGCGCGATGTAGCTCTGTCTCGCTCAGTACCTTTTTTTTTTGAGAACACTAATTCATTTTTATTTCATTATACATAAACCCATTAATCGTAAAATAAAACCAGAGCTCTATTATTTATAAAAGTTGTGAACAAATCATGCTGTATACAGTGACGCCTGACAGACTACACCTCAGTCGAATGTTGATGAAAAACCCACCTCAGTTGCAGAAGGTTAAGGCCTATGAATAACTGGCTCTACGCGACTGGGGTTCGATTTCTTTCGACAAAATTAGATATGTCTGTAGAACCCAAAATATCCATGGGATTTTTATGGTACTGATACTATAGTTGCAGCATAAGGTTTATATTTCCAAATCAAAGTTACCTCAGATTTAAATGTTTTGCAACTAAACTAAATAAGCCCTCATTTTATAGGACACATAAAAACTTTTTAACAAAAAATAAAACCAACTTCCAAATAAAAACACTACAAAGTGAAAAATAACTGATTTCGGAAGTCGGTGTCATTGGTTTTGCATTTTCGTTTTTTGTCACCAACTTCCGAAATCAAAGTTATTTTTCACTTTGTAGTGTTTTTTTTGGAAGTTGGTTTTATTTTTTGTAAAAATGTTTTTATTTTCACTTTTTAGTTGCGGTTTTTACCCCACACGAATTCGAATACCTGCTATGTAAATTACAGTGACAGGAAGTTATTAGGACATCATCCACATAGACTAATTGGGAAAAATACGTATACGCCAACTCAAAAACTACCCAAGCAATGTTAATAAATTTTATAAGGGAAGAACTTCGAGGATACCCTCCCGAATAAAACAAGAAACGTTCAAATCGGACTACTCTGTAAAAAATTATGCGTGGTAATTGTACATAAATATATATATACGCGTCGACTTGAGAACCTCCTTTTTTATGGGTTAAAAATAGGACACGCCTATAATGAGAAAAAAAATTAACTTCTATAAAGTTACATCTTTCCTGAGTTAACAACAACACAGGTAGGTAATTATTTCTTCGCTTAGTTTTGTAGCCTTTCAATACTAAATCCTAAGTAAAACATAAGTAAACGATATCTATAAAACGGATAGCAGAGGCATACATTGCAGCATAGCATCTGCCTTTAATGTAAACTTCATATCTGCACTGATAATCGTGTACAACATCTGTCCGTGACCATTTCTATCAGGGAACGTTGTGTAGGTCAGATTTCAATCCCTACGTTTAGTAATGGAACACTCACGACACTATCTGTTTCTTGCAATGACACATACGATCCTTGTCAAAGGAAACAATCTGGCTAAACAATACAATATACTAAAGAACCACAAATCAACACTAAAATTGACAACTTGCTAAGTCGTTCTTCATCTATTTGAACTAAAAGAGTTAACTATTAAACCACCGTCATATTTCATACGAATCATCATTATTCTAGAGCTAAACCCTTATGATGTTAATGCTTCATACTGAGCAGCCATTACAAACGCAATCGTTACTGTGATCTGTACAAGGAACACATACGTTCAGGAAGCTATCCTAGATTTATCACTCTCTCAAAGGCGTGCTAAATACCGTTACAAGTGGTGACATTAACATCCATCATGTCATTGGACAAATTATTTGCTGAAATAATGAGGTGCCTACAGATGAGAAGAAACTATTCCATTAGCTAAAAATTCGTTAGACCACACGTCCACACTAAATAACGTAACAAACGATACATTTTCTTAGAAAAAACAAAATCTTTTTTAACGATTCTTTTCTTCTTTCACAATAATTACAATACACATCGCTAGTACCGATTACAAAGACGAATTTAATCGACGAAGCTTATGTTTTTAGATGTCGGGATTCAGTGTAAAGATTTCTACATTTGAAATTCTAAAACTGTATTAGTTCGGAGTTATCTGCGATGATCTCTTGGCGTTACCACCCTAAAAAGTATAATAGAACAAGATAAGCACCGAAGATCTTTAGACTTGGAGTAGTTCTCTTTTCTGCAGAGACGACAAACAATATTTCTGTGGCTTGGCACATTGCCAAAATTTGATTTTAATGACAGTTTATACACGCATATGTCCGCTCTCTTAGTATTTTCTCTTTTTAGTATTTCTTATTTAGTGAACAGAATAGAACATGGTGCAAATGTATATAGCTTTTACTTATTATAAACCACTATGAATACCGACATCGACATATCTTTTTGTTGCCAAAAATTTGTTGAAGTTGGTTCCAGTAAAATATCAGTGAAAAATATTTGTGCAATAATTCCGTACGAACGGTTGACTATTTTTATCGTATATCTAGACGAAAGATATACGATAAAAATAGTCAACAGTCGTCGTAAGCCAATACGCGGGGCGTAAGAATCAAAATTGTGATTGTTGTTTTTTAACTAAGCTCTAAATATCCTGACCTATAACTGGACGGATAGCTCAAAACGTCGGCCGAATATTTATAAATACGGTAGCGGAGTTGGTAATGCGCCTCGACAGACAGTTGCTAAATTTCAATGTGCTCTATTTCGAATTTGTAGCTTCGGCTTTCACGTGGACAGAGAATAAACTGGACAGTCAGTATCGGACACTCTTTCCGTTAAAAATTAAAGCTGACACGACGAAAACAAAACCACACTAAACGGTAATTTGGAGACGCATCACGCTACTAGGTAAACCGGAAATTGAAACTAGACTTATGCGAATTCTAGGAATCGCGGAGGAAGACCTAAGCTGTCAGTACCGTCTGTAAATTTAAACTCAACACAGAATATTTGTAGGTACTTAGAAACATCATAAAGAACTATTTAAATCATCGTGTTATGACAAGCTTGAGCACGGTGGTTAATTTCGAGAATTTATTACGATTTTAAAGAAAACTGAGGCGAAGTTACAGAACTTCAACGTACAATGGCATTAAAAAAAATTAAATAACTTCACCAAAACGATAGAATTCGTAAAAATTCAAAAACACATGATTCAAGACGATGACAAAGTCTAAATAACTATATACTTCCAAAACATGAAGTAAGTGCATCCATAAAACTGATGTAGGTAACCGGGTATGGGACCGACTCATAGCTATCACCATAGTATACAATTCAGGTATGCTTACGGGAATCCCTCACCTCTATCGGGCGGGCTGCACATGGGAGGGTTTCAAAGAATTATATCTAGTTGAACTAAGTACGCTATTGGCAGAGCGCTCGAATATCTCGTGAGTGCGAACTGCAGCCGTATATATTCTTGGAGCTTCGGAAATACCCTAAATCCGACGTACATTGTGGACCATATTACTTCGTGCACTTACATTTGTGCTCGCTATGGACTGCTCAGCCAAATTTTTGAATTATTCCCATATGAAGTGAAGACAGTTTATGATCGCGTATCCTATTTTCTGAAAACCTTCAGCAAACGCTCCAATATTGCCATCCATTTGGCTACAGGACTTGCTCTTAGATTATCAGACTAGTGAGTCATAGAGTAAATCATAAAAATATTAGCTAAACAAATACCTTGTGAAGTTGGAAATGTTTGTTTGAGCAGTAATAGTTCAAATAAAGGGTACTTAATCGCGTGAGCCAGTCCATGTATATTGTCAATAAACTTATTTTCTATTTCTATTAGATTGAAAAGAAGAAGAGCTTCATGGTTCTCATAAACCCAAGCTAGTTACAGGAATCAATATAGGAAATGAAATAGTAGTACTCCTACTTCATTCAGGTATATTAGTAGGTCATCTATTTTGTTACAACTTGTGCAACATTAGTAATCTTTATTGCGAGATGGTTCCATGTTACTCAATCTTTTATCACTTTAGAGGAAGACAACGTAGCTTTGCAAATAATCCTCAATTAACATTATACAGAACTAAATTGAAGTTAACCTCACAGACAAAAAACGCTTTGAATCAATGAACAAGTCATCCTTTACGCGATGACGAGTCCTGTACAGCAAATGAATGTGTTCCTTTGCAAGGCCGGCTCCCATCTAAAACGACATTCTCAATCCAGTCACACACGCCTCGCTTCTTAAAGCTATTGTATTGATTCAAAAGCTTCCAAAAATCTGTAGACATGTAAGCAATAAATGCGGGGGAAGGACGCTTTATAGCTGTGTATGTTCGTGAGAGCATGCTTGCGGACGTAATTGCGTTTCTAGGCGTTGTGACATCGTTCCTCGTCTTTATAGGGCAATTACTGTCGTTATCTGGCATTGATATTGCATCTAATTTATTCATGCTCCCATCTACATTTGAATAAATACATGCCAGCTGCACTGACCTCCTGGATACGTATTTGTTACTTTTCGCTATTCACAAGTCGTACTATTCACATAACACCATTATTCTTCATCTCAGATAAGAAATGCTTCAAAATGCAACACAAGTATAAGCATTTCAAATGAGCTGTCTATTTTGGTGGCACAATTTGGAGGTTAGTCTCGTC
The DNA here is from genome assembly GCA_947568875.1 of Fissipunctia ypsillon. Classification (NCBI taxonomy): domain Eukaryota; kingdom Metazoa; phylum Arthropoda; class Insecta; order Lepidoptera; family Noctuidae; genus Fissipunctia; species Fissipunctia ypsillon. Next base: position 9,103,794 of record OX387654.1, read on the forward strand.
TATATGGAAGTTAAATTGCGAAGGAGTAGATTGTCTGAATATTTCATAGAGGAATGCTGTAGTAGATGTGCGATATGCAAATTCAGGGGCATGTCCTGCTGAAACCCGATTTTGACGTTACGCAGTCGAGCACCTACTCTTCACGCCACGAGCTGACGCGTCCCATACGTGCTGACGTCTCCGTCTGATGCAATTTTGAGACTTGACTTATACTCGTTTGAGCTCAATTTTCTTTGCGTCATTTCGGAACATCCAGAAATTCGGAATGGCACATGCATATGTAGTAGACATACAAATGAAGATTACTTCAATCATGCTATCGGCTTAGCATTCGAATGCCGGCAAAGCTGTAATAAGAATGGCTATAAATCGAATAATATATTTAAGTAATGTCCTATAAATTTTATGAGCAGTAGTCAGGCTCACTCGTGTATAATACTGCAGATAATTTATATTGTTAAGTAACGTAATTGGTGAAACTTAATTTCGCAATGACGAATTTCATAAATGAATAACTTTTCTGCGTGTGCCAAATTAATTAACGTTAACTTTTGTTATTGTTGTATTGCCTGAATCTACGGGACCTTATTTACATTTATGCGTCAATAAATGTATAGTTTATTGCCCATTGTCAAACATTTGATATATTTGAATACACAAAGCATAACGGGTATTATTATAGGGACATCACTTTAAAAGTCGTATTATTTAGCTTCATTAGGGTTTTTTATGAACACTGAGTCATGTTATGACACAATAATAAAATGTTCTCGTTAATTTTATCACCTATTTAAAATCTACACCAGCTCACACGATATGAGATATTTATCCATTCATAATTTTTGGCAACGTCCACATGTATTTTAGTATTAACGATCTTGAGGTTTATTCATCATACAGTAGCGTCGGATGTCAACAAAGATTCTCACAGCCTATTTTATTCTACTACAGCTTCAAATTTAGCCGAGTAAAAATGTTTAATTTGGAGTTGATAAGGAAGTCAGTTATTGCGTTGACATCCTGATTTTTTTCCTCGGTAAAATTGTGTCGAGTAGAGTAAACACAAGATTCTTATCTGGAAAGAAAACATTACACTTTATCAGAATGATAGAACACCTAGTTGTTCCCGAAATATCGGGGCGCCAAGCACCTTGCTGGAAAACGTATCGCGGTGTAAACCGTCTTGTTTGCATATTAGGTGGAATATTAGCTAATACTTGTAATAAATTAAGATCAATCGAGTACTTGCTAGTTCAAAAGATTAGCAGAAGAATGAAAACTGATATTATTATCATTTTTGTGAATATGTTCATAATCATATTCACATTTTTATTTGCATTACATAATGTTTAAAAGGTGTTGGTTTAAAGCTAAGGTACTTATGGACCCTGTAGGGCACAATAAAAAGAATAAAATTATAAAATTAATTCTTAAAATAAAAAATAAAATTAGGAAACAAATTAACAATCAACAAGTTTTAAACATGTTATTATCATTAATGAAGTTTATCTAACATTTTTTTATTAATATGGATTATGGATTTTATATGGATTACTTACTAAGCAGTAATTTTAGGTTTTCACCAATATCAAAAAAATCTGCTGTTTCCTACAATAGTACAATACCTACGCGGTCAAAATGTATGGAACAGCATTTTTTTTATAACTGATTTAGAATGTTACTGGAAGAATGATCTAAAAAAAACTTGGTCTTAACAATACCTTAAATTATTATTTTGTTCTAACTGTTTTACTGTTAACGATTCGTTTGTTTTTTTTTTCTTAAATGAAATCTGCTAAACAGGTGTCCTTGAAAAAAAAAATGTACATGGATTACTGAAACTTTAAAAGCCCAACCCTAATAGTCAAGCTGAAAATTTAAACCCAAGGACTGAAATGTGCGAACAGATAATTGATATTAAAAAGAATATATTTCCTGTTCTTAATAAACTTAATCAATTTGGAGAAAAGTACAGTTTCTTTCACAAAATAAACTATCCTACTCCCAAATACAGTCCTAACAACCTCGAACTAAGGCACCATAATCCAGCAATGTATAATATTCTTCCTAACCCAAGTACTAAAGTCGCAGCGAAGTCTAGTCTGAGACACTAGGATGTCCTACATGAAAGGAAGGTATCAATCAGTCTGTTCGCGCTGAGCTACCCAACTGTGATTCATTTGTTCTCTTCGCACGAGAAATAAAAACTCGTCTAAAATTAACCGTCTTTTTTCTACTGGACGACTCGTTTTGCATTTGTGGTTAAAATGTTGGACTTCCGACGTAAAATATGCTGTGACTTTTGTAGTTCGGATATGATTATTGAGTGCATATTTAAAAATCGAATTAATCACAGCTGTCATAGTTTTTTTTTTCTAAAGATATTTGTGTCATGCATGAATGATTAATTTCGCGACTTTGTTAAATTAATTTGAGATTTAAATATATATTCGCACGTAGGTCAAAATTATAAAAAACTTAGTACTTTTTTTTGTATGTTCCCAGATTACTCGAAGACGGCTAGACCGATTTGGAAAATTCTTTTTTGTTTGAAATGTACTTCCTATAGGTGGCCTCATAAAAAAATTATTAATATTGCTTGGGTAGTTTTTGAGTCCTAGCTTCAATAATAGGTATGTATTTTTCCCACAGTCAATGTGGATGATCTTATAAGAACTTCCTGTCACTGTAATTTACATAGCAGGTAGTGGTATTCGAATTTAAGTGGGATAGGTACCTACCACAACTAAAAAGTGAAAAATAAAAACTTAAAAAAAAGACTTCCAAAGAAAACACTACAAAGTGAAAAACGACTTTAATTTCGAAAGTCGGTGTCAAAAAACGAAAATAAAGTTATTTTTCATTATATAGTGCTTTCTTTGGAAGTCGGTTGTTTTTTGTTTTTGTAATAAAAGTTTTTTATATTTGTAATTGTAATGCCACAGATGCATTAGATTTTTTTTTGTTTTCCTGCAGCTACTAACTACTCTTCTTCTTAGTTTGTCGATGACAAAGATGAAGTTTTAGTCTATAATAGCCGGTTAAAATATGACCGTATGTATATCGGACTTTAGGCTGTTAACTTATGAGTCAACCGACCATGATTCTATTTACTCATACTTTTTTTCTAAAAGTACGATGTCCACTGGTATCACTTACAAGTCACGGTGATATGTTAGGGCCCTTATCTTATCTTGACACTTTTTACTTCACAAGCTATATAACTGCAACCCTCGAAATTAAAAGTAGCTGTCATATTTGTTTTTTAAGCCGTTATAAATGAAGGTACTTCAGTAGCTGTCAAATTAGTTTTCAAAATCATGATAGAGTATGAAATGAAGTTCTGCAAGTTCACAGAACAACGATAATTTTCCATGAGGTCACAGTTTGGCTGGAATATGATAAGACTTTTGAAAACGTAAGGCCGCGTCCTAAACATAGCAATCGTCAAGCGAACACGCGACCTTCGCGTTCATTTTCGCGTTCAAGCGGGTGGTTGCGCCGATTGAGGACACGTTTCGGTATTCCGAACAAATGAGTGACTTATGAACGCGACGATCGCGCGGCCAATCGCTTCGGTTAGAACGAGGGGTCAGGATTAGGTACGTTTAAACATAAAGCGATCACGAAATCTGAAGTAAAAGCAAACGCGTATCTACATTATACGTTATCGGAGATGACATTAACAGGACCACATGATTATTCCTTTGAACTAAAAATAAACGATGAAACCATAAATACCGACTTTCATAAAGATTTACCCTTTTTTCATATACTCGTACTTTCATCTTGACCTGCGATAAACTTTTTAACGTGACTGGTTCCTATTTTTTTTTTTTTTGGCTAGCTAAACTATGTAGACGTTGGTACAAAAACAAAATTATACAACGTGCCGCTACAATGGCGATATTAATTTAACACACGGGTAGGGCTAGTGGCCAGTAATTATAAAAATTATAATAAGATACTTAAAATAATTCGTAAATAGAAAAATAAAAATTTTCAAACAAACTAATTAATAAAGCTCTCTCTTTCCTTCATTTCGCCTACTCTTTGCACGTCATTCGTTTTAATTTCATTTATGCGATGTTATGATCCGTGACCCCGGCAAATGACCTCTTCGCTACAGTGCTTTAAGTACATGTTGCTCTTATATGCTATTTCAGAAAGTTGTAAATAAATCAATAAATAATAACATAAACATAACATCACACCTTGTTTCCCGAAGGGTTAGGCAGAGGTGTACCTATAGTACACCCACATTTCGCCAGTTATGTTTAAGTCCCATGTAATAGGGGCGAGCCTATTGCCATCTACCGGGCACAAATCCAGACTCCGGGCTACTACGGAGAAATTCCAGATAGAAAAACCCAATAACCCTTTGCCCGACCTGGGAATCGAACCCAGGACCTCATGCTCAGCAGTAGCACTTGCGACCACTAGACCAACGAGGCAGCAATTAAAATATCTTCGTAAAACGAATACGTAAAACCGTAGGTATACATATGTACGTGTTTCTTTATAAATAGATCGATGTGTTTCGAGTTGTTCTTTCTGTTTCCATGTCTACTAAACCTAGAGGAAACGGCAGAACGCTCATTAGCATAAATCTGCCGAAACTGTTGCCAAAAATAGCAACAAGAACAAAACTACGATTTCCAAAACACATACAGTACATGTTTCAAATAGTATCCTGAGTTAACTCAAGACAACTTTCGCAGAAGTTTGACCCATAAAATGTTACTGAGATATTTTTGTTTCACCCAAGTTACCTTTTACAGAGCGTCTTGAATCGTTAATGTTATCGAAAATTACCCAAAGACTTTGTTTAGCGTATTTTCACCCGTTGCCTGACACTCACGACTCAAATCAATCTGCCTAGCCTTTTCCCAACTATTTTGGGGCCCGCTTCCAGTCTTACCAGATGCAGCTGAATACCAGTATTTTACATGAAGCGACTGCCTATGTGACCTCCACAACCCATTTACTGGGTAACACGACTGGTTGTCAGACTTTTGAGCTTCTGACCACCCGTAACGACTGTCAAAGATCTACGAATGACAGCCGGGACGAACGGCTTTACGTGCTTTCTGAGGCACGGAGGGGACTCGATATTATTATGTAATTGATGATCAACGAACCGACCGCGGCAAGCGATCGACCCGTGCGGCTGTTATCATTTAGCCACGAGCCACCCACGACTCTTTCAGTGAAATGTTTTACACGAGTTTGACGCTTTTGCAGCTTTGGAAGTACGAAAAACCTTTTACAATGCATGTGCTCGAACAGAGCGTTTTCCAAGCATCCAAATCGTGTGGAAAGTGCCACTTTTTCGCACTAGTGTTCTTTACTTTTCAGTTTTTTTTTAACTCCGTCATTAGCCCGATGCAATGAGATTTTATTATTGGAGAAAAGTCTTACAAATAAGTCAAGTAGATATTATCATTCATTTATAAGGTACAATAAAACTAAACGAGTCATTAAATGAGTTATTTATTACTCTAAATTTAGATTTTGATCAATAAATTAATTTTAAATATTCATTAAATATGTTTAGCTGAACGTATAATTTGCTCGTGCCTTTTTGCTGAGCGCGCATGTTTTTAAAATAAGCCCGCCATTTTACTAATTTCTTACTTAGTTCGGAGTCCATCTGTGTAAATCTTAATATTTTTTATTTCCTCGCACAATGCATGGTAAAACGTTGTAAGAGATACACGTGCGTAAGATGATTTCCGCACTTGTAGCATAAAACTATTTCTAGTCAGCTACAAGAAAGTTGAGTGCATTTAACTTATGCTTAATATCTGTAATGACAACATTTACATTTATTAATAGCGGCAACATAATTGTCCAAACTATACTGGCATATTTGCTAAACAATTTTCCAATTATGAATTTACTACCACTCAGTATTAATTATATTCGGATGTCGTATTTCATTATTCACGTAAAATTTTATTGCTTTTCGGCCATTCTGCTATTAGACGAATTATCAACAAAGTCTCATTAATGACTACTACTGGATTGCACAAAATGACCGACGACTTTGCTGCAAGGAGATAAATTATAGCATTTTACGTCCCCCGTTTCCATTACACGATGGTATAATTCCATTTGGTATAGTTAAGGTAATTTATATCTTACCTACTTGGTATGTAATAATACCTGGAGAGAGTCCAAGTAGCGGTCTTGAAGAGTCCAAAAAAGTTTTGGCTGGGTGCATGTAAACCTTGATATGAAAACCAAGAATTTGTAACTAAAGACTAGGAAAGCTTCTTGACTTTGCCCTTATAATGCTAGATGAAAATCCTCGAAATCTGTATGTTTGTGGATTTTGATGTTTGTCACAGTCACGCTTTAACGGCTGAACGGATTTAGATGAAACTTGGCAAACGGGTAGAACGTGACCTGCCGGTCTATTCTGTATGAATCTCGCCGCAAAAACTTAGGTGAAGTGAGATTGAAGTAAGCTGTCATTCCACATAATGCTAGGGATTGAAACTATGAACAGCCGGTCGATTCTGTAATCATCTGAAAACTTAGGTGTAGTGAGCTGTCAATGGTGTCAATTCCTAGCGTCAGGTGGAATCACAGCTCCCTTCACCTAAGCTTTCGCGGAGAGATCGGCTTGATTAGGCTATAGGATACCTTTTTATCCAGACAGTAGGGATACGTTCGAATGGGATAATGTTCGACTTTTCCGCGAGTGAAGCCGCTAGCAAAATCTAGTTTATCATAGTCTCATTTCAGTTTGAAATCAGAATAACAAAAGTATCGTGTTTCCAGTCGATTTTCTCTTACTAAATGGTGACTAATCCGTCGCCTTCCGTGTTAGAAATTAACCGAAACTACTAATATGACAGATGATGAATTATGTAGTACAGTCATAAAAACAACATAGAGGTAGATGTACCGAGACTTTACAATACGCCTAGATGTGGCATGTGATGCACGAAGATTACAGAATGAAGGATGGTTATGGTTATATCGCCTACTAAATGTTTTTTTTTTTTTAAGTACAAGCTTATTATTTGACTATGTGACGAGAAATGTCATTATTACAAGTAAGCAGTAGGTAGGTATTTTGAGTTTAGTTGTTTTCTGCTTCGATCCACGCGACTGTCCTTTATTTTATAGGATTCGCATAATCTTGTTATTATATTTCTTTGAACTTTATGTTGACTTGCTTTTCTTTGATTTTGTTTTTAATATTTTTTTTTTTTACGTTCTGCACTCAATCGCATTTTCAGACTTTATAATACCTATTATATCTTAACTTTAATTGTTTTGTAAATTAAGATGTCCTTTAAAAGAGAGCCGGGTGGTCTGTAACTCAGGACTCTCCTACCTCAGACACCTTTCTCTATTTAAGATTGTGCATTTTATTAACCAGTGCCTGTAATATGATGTTGAGATAAATAAAGATTTATGATTATTGTTATGATTACTATTTTGGATGCATTGGCTTTTCCATTTACATGATCTGAGTAGGTACCCTTTGTTTACCTTCGTGTGATATCTTAATTCTTCCTTCCTCTACATATTAGCTAACTATACTATTTTCAATTTTCTTTGTCTAATTTACTATAATTATTAACTAACTTCATCAAGAGTCTATTTATAAAGTTTGAGAGCATCATACTATTATGACTCATATTCCAAATCTTACGCTCCACTCGTTAAGAATAAAGAAACGATACAAACTTTTAAAACCCAGTAACCCAAACCCTTATGAGTGAAGCTGCCAAGAAAAACAAACAACCATTTGACAGGTTCAAAGAGACATCTGGCTAAAAAAAGTTGGACCTTATTAACTTGAAACGTCTTACATCAAGCGAACGAACTTTGTTCTTGAATGTACAATGTACACGATAAGTGTGGCTTTCCTGTCACGGAAGTGAACGTTTGCATTTGTTAATTTACTTGTTACCGGTTTTTGTCCCGACTTCGTAGGTACACATTAGTCGGCTGGTCCGAGCTGATTTTTACTGCTTAAAACAACATATGTACATGCTAATTTGCTGCTTGCCTATACAATAGGCATCCTGTATTTTAATGACGAGGTACTTTCGTTTCTTAGTCCAGGGGAGGCCCCCTAGGCCCCCTAGGCAGATAGTTTTCCATTACACTTCATTCTATTTTGTTCGGTCGGTTCAGATCCGACCGAACTTCATTTTCATGTTTGTTCAACGAACTTCATTTTGACGTTTGGTCGGATCCGAACCGACTGAACGAAATAGAAAAATGTGTAGTAGAAAACTTCTGAACATTCGGCCGATATACAGATTTATGTTTCCGAAGACTTGTATCCCTAACGAAATATCAGAGGTACTTTTGTGCAATATTTTTCGGCTATATGAGTTCAATATTTTGTAAATTATAAATAAGCTATTTAGAAAACGTTTCACCGCCCATTTGCTGTCTTGTTTATTTGTACGCATCTCATGTAAAAGCTGCTGAACTAAATGAGATTTCTCTATTTTATAGTTCGACGTCTAGAAAATAAACTTCCGAATTATTTATTTTACATAGACGTGACGTCAAGTCATACAGAAATAAAAAATAATATCACTCTACTTACGTAAGTACGTGGGCGGAGTCGGGAGGAAAGCTAGGCTGAAAATAATGACAAAGTTAAGTGCGTCTGACAGAACAAAAGTTTCATAGAAAATTTTATTTTATTACTTTTTTGCCGGGTACGGTAATAAATCACTTAATACTTCCAGCATTTAGGGAAATTAATGGCAGTAGCAGGTGTGCCAAAACTGTGATAGACTATCCCAACAAAATATATTGACATCAATAGGTATAGAAAACAAGCAAATAAAGAAAAGAAAAATAATATTAGCCTAAACTAACGACCTCATTCGAACTAGACGGAAAAATAATATTAGCCTAAACTAACGACCTCATTCGAACTAGACGGAAAAATAATATTAGCCTAAACTAACGACCTCATTCGAACTAGACGGAAAAATAATATTAGCCTAAACTAACGACCTCATTCGAACTAGACGGAAAAATAATATTAGCCTAAACTAACGACCTCATTCGAACTAGACGGAAAAATAATATTAGCCTAAACTAACGACCTAATTCGAACTAGACGGAAAAATAATATTAGCCTAAACTAACGACCTCATTCGAACTAGACGGAAAAATAATATTAGCCTAAACTAACGACCTAATTCGAACTAGACGGAAAAATAATATTAGCCTAAACTAACGACCTCATTCGAACTAGACGGAAAAATAATATTAGCCTAAACTAACGACCTAATTCGAACTAGACGGAAAAATAATATTAGCCTAAACTAACGACCTCATTCGAACTAGACGGAAAAATAATATTAGCCTAAACTAACGACCTAATTCGAACTAGACGGAAAAATAATATTAGCCTAAACTAACGACCTCATTCGAACTAGACGGAAAAATAATATTAGCCTAAACTAACGACCTAATTCGAACTAGACGGAAAAATAATATTAGCCTAAACTAACGACCTCATTCGAACTAGACGGAAAAATAATATTAGCCTAAACTAACGACCTCATTCGAACTAGACGGAAAAATAATATTAGCCTAAACTAACGACCTAATTCGAACTAGACGGAAAAATAATATTAGCCTAAACTAACGACCTCATTCGAACTAGACGGAAAAATAATATTAGCCTAAACTAACGACCTAATTCGAACTAGACGGAAAAATAATATTAGCCTAAACTAACGACCTCATTCGAACTAGACGGAAAAATAATATTAGCCTAAACTAACGACCTAATTCGAACTAGACGGAAAAATAATATTAGCCTAAACTAACGACCTCATTCGAACTAGACGGAAAAATAATATTAGCCTAAACTAACGACCTCATTCGAACTAGACGGAAAAATAATATTAGCCTAAACTAACGACCTAATTCGAACTAGACGGAAAAATAATATTAGCCTAAACTAACGACCTCATTCGAACTAGACGGAAAAATAATATTAGCCTAAACTAACGACCTAATTCGAACTAGACGGATAAATAATATTAGCCTAAACTAACGACCTCATTCGAACTAGACGGAAAAATAATATTAGCCTAAACTAACGACCTAATTCGAACTAGACGGAAAAATAATATTAGCCTAAACTAACGACCTAATTCGAACTAGACGGAAAAATAATATTAGCCTAAACTAACGACCTAATTCGAACTAGACGGAAAAATAGCGTGTCATAGGTGCCGCTATGGTAGGTATTTAATAAAGGCTGATTGATTGAAAAACATGAAATATTCAATGATTACATGAAACCGAGCCATTGTGTCAGGTCGGCATTATGCCAGACATAAGAACTTAATTACCTAGTGTTAAGTCGACACAATTATATAGCCCCGTTTCAAAATGTTTGACAGATAGGTAATATTAAAACAACGATAATGGACTTGGTGACTTGTTAGAAGATGAGATTGTACGGCTATTTTCGTAAAGTCGCAGTGATTTGGATTACATTTGAGAAAATCATGAAGATGTTTGGGATTTACCACCGACTAGAAGCGCCCCGCGGTTTCACCCGCATAAGTCTCGACCCCGTAGGGATATCGGGATAAAAAGTATCCTATATGTTAATCCAGGTTATAAACTGTGTATCAAATTTCATCCAAATCCATTCAGTAGTTTTAGCGTGAAAGAGTAACAAACATCCATCCATCCATCCATTCTCACAAACTTTCGCGTTTATAATATTAGTAGGAGTAGGATGCAATGCGATAGGAGACGCATTGCCTTGTTTTGAGAAGATGCTTTACACACTTACAAAATGATGGAATGATTTCAATTTAGTTGAGAAGAAAGTTAAAGAGCAAACATGACCAGATGTTGCACATAATAGAGAAGAATTAGAAGGAGAGATAGGTAAGTTCGTTCCTGATGGCAGTGGCTGTTTATATTGAAATGGCATCAGTGATGCCATTTCAATATAAACAGAAAGTCTGAAATAACCAGAAGCCCTTTCTTCGTCGGTCTTTCGTCAGCAATTTTATTTCACATAAACCTACATGGGCACTTATGAAACGTCAGAAGCTACTTAGGTGCACGATTCCAACTAGCTTAGTTTTGTTAAGAGGGAAGCGTAATGGTAGCCCGCTAAATTAAAATTTTCTTACGATTTCTGCAATTTGCAGCTCATTATGTTGATTAAAGTATGATTCGCGAGCGTAACAAGAATATATTTACACAATTATAATCATCATCATCTGCCTAGCCTTTTCCAAACTATGTTGGGGTCGGCTTCCAGTCAAACCGGATGTAGCTGAATATCAGTACTTTACATGGAGCGACTGCCTATCTGACCTCCACAACCCAGTTACTGGGTAATACGACAGCCCTTGGTAAGACTGGTTGTCTGACTTTCGGGCTTCTGACGACCCGTAACGACTGTCAAAGGTACACGAATGACAGCCGGGACCAACGGCTTAACGTGCTTTCCGAGGCACGGAAGGTCTTGATTTTTTATATTTTTTATTTGAGATAGGTTTGCTCTTGACTCTAGTCTAGGTCAGAGATGACAGAGACAAAGTCAACGATGGAAGAAGAAGCCTGTTAACTCTCACTTTGATATGTAAAGATGGTCACCCATCCACGGACCAACCACGGCAAGCGTAGCTTAACCCGATCGATCGTCCCGTGCGGCTGTTATTTTTTAGCCACAAGCCCCTCACAGAATTATAATCATAAGAATCAATGATACAACTCCTTAAGTTAGTATAATCCTCATAAGTCAAGATTACATGAAATAATCATTCAATAGGATTACTTGGTCGTAAAGAGTTGTATTGTTGACTTTAATAATGATTATAATTCTATAAATACATATTTATTTCGGTAGCTAATGATATTTTAATCAACATACAACCTAATACTGACTTGCAAATTGCCAAAAACGTAAGAAAATTTGAATTTGGCGGGCTACACTGGCGCTTTCGCCTTAAGCTAAACCTATGACTAAAGTATTGTCAAGGATCTGACATGAACATGAGATGAGAACTAGTTTAATGAGGCCGTGACTTGTCATCACGTTGTAAACTATCCTCATTGTCATCAACGGAATCATTCGAGAACGAGGTGACTCAACAGGCTCGCTTTACTTTTATCCCTTGATGAATATTAACTAGACGAATTAATTGTAGTTTTTATCGTAACTTATAACAGTCAACTGAGTACTGGATAATAGAGCTTTTTCTAATCTAAACCAATATTTTAAAGAGAAAAGATTTGATTTTTGTATGTTTGTATGTGTTTATAATGGATAAACTCAAAAAATACTTAATCGATTTTCAAAATTATTTTTGCATTTGATAGCCCAATTCTTGAGGAAGGCTGGCTATTCAACATTCAACAGTAAGAACGCTACGCGAAAACGAAGCAATAGCGCGGGCAGGCGATGCGATGCCACGGGGTGGGTCGGGAGGACGAGAATTTTCACGCGGACGAAATCGCGGGGAGAAGCTAATAAGATATACACATACACTTAAAAAGCCAAAACCCACACGGTGAAAATGTATGGAACAGCAGTTTTTTTTATATTTTTATAACGGATTAATCAACGCTGGTGGGTCAAGAATCATGTACTGAATTCATGGTAACAATTTGTGTGGCGATGCCCCTTACACCCTGTATACAAAACGTCGCAGCATAACTTGAATCAACTTGTATGTGAATACAAATGATTCAAAATGACCAAGTAATTAATTTATATAATAAATAGTTATTTTATATTCAAAATTACCAGGTAATTTATTTGTATTAATATACAAGGTGTAACAGGACGATTGACATTCCTTTAAACCACGTAAAAAGAGTCATGTTCTTTACCCGCTTTACCCGTAGGTATACAAAAAATCAATCAAATCCAATGAGTACTTTAGCCACAGGAAATTATTTTTCATTTTCTTATTTTTCAACATGATGTAGATCTGAGTCCGTAATAATAGGTAAACATTGCCGCCGCCGTGCCCCGCACCCCGCATCGCACCGTTGATCAGTGACTTTTCGTAGATAAAGCGTGTTTACTTTTTATGCAGTTGATTCTGCTACTTATTTTGTTTGAAAACTGCAATTTTTTAATTTTCTATGAACATCAACATCTTCGTGTTTTAAAATGTTTCGATGGACTAGTACTGTGCTCGTTTTCGTCCAGATACACGTTGTATAAGGTCAAATTTTAGTAGGCGCTAATATTTTAAGGATTTTATCTACTCATATAACTAAACAATTTTTCCCAATAAACATGGGTCAAAATGTGAAAAAAAAATTCTAACCCGATACTAAACCAGTCAGCTGAGCGTACAAATTATATGGACAGTTCAAAAAAAAAATCGTATTACGACCCATGTTTATTGGGAAAAGTTGTTCAGTTTTATGAGTAGATAAACCCCTTAATGTATTTGCGCTTTGACCTTATATTTATAGTAATTAAAAATTACCAGGTAATAAAAATTATTCAAAATTACCATGAGCCAGACTAGTCAGGAAGAGAGAACACTACCTATAGTTAGATATGCACTCATATGTATATGCATATAAGTAACCAATTGAAAACGCTTGATTTCAAGCATTTTCAATTGCCGTAGCGTTTTTAAGTTCATACATCACCAGCAACCAACTTCTCGGGGTTACGCACGACTTACCTAAAGACAAAAATCTAAAAACTATCGACTAAAAAAACTACAATCCATCAATCACCAACTGTTTGAGGTAGCAACTCATTCGTTTTAGGGTTGTAAAATGCTTACTCAGGGATCCGTCAAGCGGTCTTTCAAGTTCGGGTAATTGTCAAAAAATCTCGTTATGAGTCCGAAATTTTGAATTGTGTTTAGTAAATGAGCATAGTCTCACCAATGCTGCTGAAATTCTGGACTTTTTAAGGTCGAAAATAACAAATGACCGTCCCGAATACCTTTGTCCTTCACTTTCTTGGGAAGAAGTGGCGCAATAAACTCCCCAGCAGTATTATAACCTTCTGACCTTATACTATGTGAACAAGTACACCTACTTAAAAGTAAGAGACTCCAACCATAGATACCAATTTAGAATACTCAGAACTTTCGTTACAACTAAAAGAGGCCGACCGTCAGTCGTAATATCAAATATGAATGATTCAGGTAAACGACATGTTGTTTCAGTACTAAAGGTGTGTGGTGAGCGATGCTGACGCCAGCGGGAGCGGAAAACGAGGCAAACTAGAATTAACGTTGAACATTTTTTGACAAATGAGCGATGAGACGATGACAAATCTCTTTGGGCGTACTGGTCGATGTCATGTCTGATATGCACAACTTTACAAACTTTGCAAAACTTTATTGGCATCGTCTATCTAAAAGATCTGTGGCTAAATGATTTTGTTGAACCAAACGGTTCCCTTAACCAGCTGTCTATCAGTGGACTGCTATGGGATGATGACGGCTTTATTGACACTGTTTCACTTCATATTGAAACAGATGATGCGCAAATACGGGGAGCAACTAACAAAGCAACATTGCACTTTCTAAGTAGCAACGCGGTTACAACATTGTGCGCCGTAGATATTGCACGTCAACTGTTGCCTGGTATAGTTTCGCCCGAATTTACCTGCTCTGTTGCCCGCTCAAGCTGACATAAGCGTTAGGTACTCTATCACCAGCCTTACCCGCCTATGTTACCTTTTGACAAAAGACAGCTTAATAGCAGTCAATTTGAGCTGTGTTACCTTATAAAGTGTGTTTTATTAAGCGTTACTTTATCGTTTAGTTTTTGTTTATTTTCTTTATTGATGATAGAAGCTGACTGGATTAAGGCAAACAGGTGCGACACGCGACTCGATACAAAGACACCGCGTGTCGCGTGACGAGTGGTGCCTTTGTTTCGCGTCGCGTGTCGCGCCTGTTTGCATGAGCCTTTATGACCAGACGAATGATTTGAAGTCATCAACTGATTACAATCTAATCTTTACTAATGTTCAGTTTTATTTTGAAATGAATTGGGCATAATGATAACTAAATACTGACGCAAGTATATTTTTTTTCTGTCTTAGGGCTGATTTAACCAA
Source organism: Fissipunctia ypsillon (assembly GCA_947568875.1). Taxonomy (NCBI): domain Eukaryota; kingdom Metazoa; phylum Arthropoda; class Insecta; order Lepidoptera; family Noctuidae; genus Fissipunctia; species Fissipunctia ypsillon. The sequence goes on from OX387654.1 coordinate 9,118,873, forward strand.
GGTCAGATATCTTTTATCCGCGGGATAAAATTGACGTCTGACAGTTTTTGTATGGAAAATCTGTCAAAAATTAAAAATTTATTCGCTGGATTAGACTTATACTAGGTATAAAAGTTCGGTCGAATTCGCCCTTAGAAAAATTTCAAATAACTCCGTCATTAAAACTTTACTTTTGTCGAGTGCGGCTTCAAATCCGGAGATGAAAGAAAGAGGAAAACATTTTATAGAAATGAAACGTGGGAGGTGTACCTACCAATATAAATATGTTGTTCATTTATATTTCAATAGGAATACGACCTTTGACGACTGTGGTTTTAATTAGGAGAATAATCAGTAACACGTGGTACCACATTTATTTAAATTTCACATTCACAAGGGTATCATTTCTTTTTATATAACACAAAATTCCATTGTCTAAGAGAACTTCTACTTTTAATAAATTTTCACTGATTGTATTGAAAGCAGGAATTTCATTCTATTTCATTTTTTTTTTGTTTCAGTCCCATAACCTAAACCTGTATCCGCCAAATAATACCTAGATTATAATAGAGCTTTGAATAGTAAAATAAACCGTTGTACATGTCTGTGTTACGTGGATCAATACTTGTTTAAATTTAAACTGGATTGCCGGAACGTCCATACATATGAGATTCAAAGTATATGTTAGCGTAAATACAGGGAGTCTAAAATTGGACGTTATAGAATCCATTTGCTACCAATGTTTGATTTTTTTATCGGATTGTGGCTCCAGCTATTCGGAACGACCATAAAGTACTTTTTCCTTTATCTGGTATTTAGTTTTAGCTCGTATTGTATATTTTGATGCGTGAATTTGGGTTTTACTTGTTTTTTCAGTTGCAAAGACAACTCAATTTATTTCGAGCTTAGAATTTCTAATTTATCTTTAAAGTACCTAAACGTTATTACAAGCATATTATATGAGTTTAAGCAGTTTTATAAAGTGTAATTAGACATCAATTTGTGAGCTCGGAAGGTCGTGAATGTGAGCGAGAGTGACGGTAACATTTTGTCACGTAATCGGATTACACGGAGCTCCCAACTTCATGTCTACCCACATACAGACGCCGTTTTTGTATTTTTTAAACGAAAAAGAACAATTTCGGACATACCTACATTTTTTATTTGTTCGTGTAAATAATACTGCTGTATCGTTTACTATATACGCTAATACATAGTTTTTAACGAGTCTTGCTTTCGAACAATATTTGAACAAATTCAACCATTTCCAGTTTTAATACTTATTTTGAAACATACTTGGAAAATACTGATTCCAAAAATCAAATCTTTTAATGTTTACCTAGTATTTCTTGTCGCTGTCTCAACTAAGAAAATAAGCAGCATCATTCCAAAGGATTCCTTGGAGGATCGACATGTGCAAATAATATTTGCAAGCTTATTGTATCCAACTAATTCTGGTATAAATATATTCATAGAATTTCATTAATATTGCTAATTTATTTTAACTCGATACTTAATCAGACAAACTATGCAAAACTCCCTAGATTTTAATTGGATAATTAATTAGGTAGGTAATAGCAGATCTGAACATCTGAGGGACCTGTGATTAGAAATAAAACGAAAAAACGTTATAAATTATGTCAAGATGAGCAATAAAGCAAAACTAGTGACGGTGTAACCTTTTTGGAATGTACTATCGAGGAAACTTGCATCTGACCAATTTGAAAACAAAATCTCGTGCACGCGATGACCACATCTGTTAGCAAGCGTTACTGTAGCGGCCGAGCGCTGCAAGCAAGAATAGTCCTTACGGTGTATAGATATTTGTTTCTCCCATGGTACCTACATAACGATGATGATGACGCTGCTGATAAAACGAATACTCTTCCCAATAAAGTATCACCAAAGGTACAAAATAAATCGCACGTACTTTTTAAATACGTAATGTTAAGTTAGCCTGGAGTGGGTGTTGCTCACATAAATTCAAGTCACAAAGTACACGGTACGACTGCGAGCTAGTAGTTGTCTTGTAACATACACTGCAAACTAGTCGGCGAGAGCGGCCGCGACGACGCCCCATGCTACCGCGTAGCATTTTGTTACACATAATCGGATTAGGGGCGAGTGTCGTCTGCCGGCGTATGCCTTCGTATGCGCCTTGCACGGCGCCCGCATATAAATACGACCCGACCCTTACTCAGGATTTAAATACGAACTCCGACTAGATACAGAAATAATGAGCTTACCATACCACCAACACAAAATTCTCTGAAATACACTGCATGAAACATTGTAAATACTGTAGCGTTTGGTAGTTTAGCATAAATTTTCCTATATGCATAAAAAGTGGCGGTAAACGACGTAGCCAAACTCAGCCTTCCATTACACGGATCACTTGGCTTGCGCTCAGGTTTAGCTAAATCCCTTCCTGCAGCCTTCCAAAATTACCGTGATACCTTTCATGACATGTTATTAAACCATACCTACCGTTGAAATATAGCTAAAATTGAGACATCGAACAAAAAGATTAAAAAATACAACAACGTGTGAAAAGTAAAAATACATCAAAAATGTGCAGTAAACACTAAGATGCGCCACAATATACATAACAACAAGATAAAGTGATCGTGCTCTTATCATAATCATGCATAGCGTGACATCGACCGTTAGCGCTCGACTAGCTAGTAAGCTCTCTGCGGTCTCAAGCGGCTACTCTACGGTGTGAGATATGCTTCCGGTGGTTCCCGGGAAAGATCTATTTATGCGCTATGTTCCGCACTGTTTCTGTTGGTGTCAATAAGCTGTGTGAACAGGGCATGAGCGGTACAATCGACAAAATATTTCTCTCCGGAATCACGTCGGGCAGACTGTGTATAAATGGAGTGCCTCACTTACCAAACTTCGGAAGATGGCAACTAAGGTGCTCCACCACAATTACCGCTTGCGTAACCCTGGGAAAAATATTTTTCTCCGTGAATCTAACGTGTAAGTAAGTCTTATATCAGTGGTTGTTCTTATAATATAGGCAGGGATTCTTTCAATCATTACTCCGTGATATTGCTTTGGGGTGTGGCATCTGACTACTGACATGCTGATGTACGGTACTGGTACTCAGTGAGGAAGATTTAGGTTTGTTCTCTTTACACTGTTATAGAGTGGGTTGTACATTTGTGTTTGCTTGTACTCAAAAGAAAATTCAATTGGACATGATCTACAGAATACAAAAACTTGAAATAAAAACGCTAGGGCCGCTATTCGGTGCTAGAGATACAGATATCTATGAAACTAAATATAAGGACTAAAATGTAGATACATCTGTTTCTAACAATTGCAGCAATTGGTAACTAATACTTGCTGTTGCTCGAAATATACGATAATAGACTGAGACAATAGTGATGATAAATAAGAAATACTTTACTTCTACAGTACAAGAATTGAATTATTATAATTTGGCGCAATAAATATTACCATTTATGAGTTAATACTAAGTGGTAGATACCTGGAAAAGACACACAGGTATATTATTAATAAATGCACTAGTATCATCTAACTACTTACGCTAGTATTTATAAAATAAAACAAGTTATATATTATGTCACCGTATAATAAATGAACTTCATTAGTTTATAATCTATCGATATTATTTCCGTTAGATTCTAAACTGTCGAAAAACTGTGATCTGCAACAAACCATTTACAATTTAACGCATTATTTTTCGATAGTTTATAATTTATCCATGGGAAACTGACAAAATTGTGAACTGGTATCAAACTTGCTTGCGACGTAACGCACCTTGCGCTAATACTAAATAGCTTGCCTAGCTGCGAGCAACTTGGAAGTAGCGCTCGCCGGCCGCTACCGCGGCAACGCTCGCTTCGCTCGATCGGCTCGCGCGCGGTTGATCACCAGTTGGTAACCTAACCCAACCCATTTCACCCAGTTCACAATTTTTCAACAGTTTTCAGTCGCATATCACATAGTTCACACGTCGCGAAAGATCGAAAAAGTATATATCGAAAAGAAAAACAATTGACGACGGAAATACATATGAGCAAAGTTAATTAGCTAAAATATAAAATTGGTAAATACAGCAGTAGAAAACCAATAAATAGTTTCATAATCAACGCAATGAAGCGATAATGTATCATAAGTCTATCAAGTGCAATGTCTTATACGACTGTTCAGATGTCTTCCATAAATAAATAGGTCATAATCAAATGATTTACTCACTGCGAGATAATGTATTCTAGATTCACATTACGTAGGTACATTGATAACAAAATTATAATTAATGAGATAGAACACTCATTAATTTTCAAAGCGCATCTATAAGTCATAACATTTGCGTGAAATCAGCGCTTGAAATTGTGGATCGGTATGTATTTAGCTGGGAAAATAATTGGTACTAGCAGAAAAGCATATTGTCAAGCAAACAAACAAGCATTGTGGAGCAACCGACGGCTCGGGTGCGGTGTCCGGCGCTGGAGGTCGTCGGCGTCGCTCAATGAGCGCTCGCCAATTGAGATAATGGCCTCAAATGCAGATGATTACTGACCCATTCATTGGAAACTAGCTGGTAGTAACTCGCTGCGTTCGCGATTTATATCATTACGATACCATAGGGCACTTCTATTAAATTAAGTTAACGTTAACCACGCGTGCCGCCGCGATGAAATGTGTGTTTACTGCGAAACTAATATATTGTTGTAAATGCACGCGATTAACGGATAGCGGTTGAATTGTAGCGCGCTGTAACGCAGTAGACGTTACGCAAAATAGGAACGGAGTATTGTGACGTTACTAATAATTTGATTTTACGCGTCACGATGCATTTGCAGACTTGCGGTTCGCCAACGGTTTATTACTAATTGAGAATCGTTATGCGTTGTGTTGTTGTGTCAAATGTGGCGGTTTAGTTTAGTTACAAGGACGGGTTTATATACCAATTGTAACAATCCAAAACGCGTTTGTACAAATGTTGTCCAACACCTGACACGGTATTATTTGAAGTAATAATAAACAGGAGCGGCTGTTTTATTTTATTTGTAATCGGTTCCGTTGTTAATTACTGGTTATGACATAATTTTATTATTACGAGTGTGCAATAAAATTCAATGTACCATTAAGAGTGCACGTGATCCAATGATTTACACAGTAACTTTCGTCGTAGCAGAGATTTACGGTGTCACACAAACAGCTATTTTTGAAACAGTTCGACTCTCTTCACACTTTAATTATAGACGTACAATATAACAAAATTATATTTTAGCTTCGTGGTTTGCCTTGAAAATAAATACTGTTCCAGTTTATGAGTGAAGGAATGCACGTTGTTTTAGAACGTTCGAAAAGTGAGGAAAAAGTTTCGCAAAGTTCATATTTCAAAAGAGTTGGAATAGAAAATGACTGACGGAAAGCTACGCGGAAAGCTACGCGGAAAGCTAAGCTAATTAGCAGTGACAATATTCACAAAAATATGTTTTTAAAATTGACTTATGTATCTAGTCGCACTTGCATGTTTTAATTCGAAGTAGACAAGCGATCGGAGCGATCATAAAAGTAGATTAAATCGATGGCGACGTTTGAAACCTTATGGAACATTTTGTCGCCCAACTATCTGACTTGTTTACAATTAATATAGCGATACGATACGAGATACTTATCGTGCGATAAGTGTGAAAAATGAACAAAAAAATTAAAAAAAAACACATGGCTACTGTGGTTAAAGAGACTTATTCAAACGTTTTTACTTAAGCCGCATGGTGGTTGCCGCGGCATGCCTGTGGTGGAAATCTTTCTTCCCAGCGCCATTTTGGAAATAGTGCCAAGTTCTTGTTTTGAACAAAGTAGGATGAATTGTGATGACTCGTTCTAGAACGTTATAGCCGCCACATATTAAATTTTGAGCGGGTTACTGCCACCCTTTTATAGCTTTTGGACACGGCGATACACGACGCTTTAGCTTTTGAAGTACTTTGATATTGACTATCAAATAAATGCGTGCAAGTCATAAATTTACTTTTGAAATAATTAGATTAATTGCACAGTAAAAAACAGACGGTAGTAATGAATATTATGAAAATAATGAACAGACTAAAAAGTTTTACTAGCATTAATCAAAAAGTGGACGTTAAAATGACCCACCCGGAAAGACGAACCTTCATACGTCATAACCACCACTCACTCTATGTCATAGAGACGGGAAAAATCACTTTGAGAAATAGGTACAAACGCGTCAGAAAGTATGGTGACACTCGCGTAAACACTACGCTGAAACGAAATAAATTGTTAGTGCGCGACTTGACATGCTTTTGTGTCCAAAATAAACTTTGAAGCCATTAACTTTTATTTTACGACCGACATATTGGATTCACATAATCTAGCAAGTCACATGATGACTAAAATGAAAATGTAACGACACTATTTTGAAATATTCGTCTGTATCTTTTAAAATCCTCCTCCTTGGTCTAGTGGTCGCAAGCGCTACTGCTGAGCATGAGGTCCTGGTTTCGATTCCCACGTCGGGCAAATTGTCCATCTGGAATTTCTCAGTAGCAGCCCGACGTCTGGATTTGTACCCGGTTGATGGCAATAGGCTCGCCCCCTATTACATGGGACTTAAACAAAGCTGGCGAAATGTGGGTGTACTTTAGGTGTGCCTCTGCATTACCCTTCGTTATGTTATGTTACATTTTAAAATGGAAACGTTCATACGAAAAACATTACCTTACTTTAGCTAGATTTTATTGCAGTTCGCCTGAAACTTTGTCGCTAAGAATCTGTTTATTTGCACAAACAAGACACACATTGTTTCTTGAATTATAATATTGCCGAGAAAACACGTAAGTATATAAAATATAGGGTGGAGAGAAGGCCATATAGAGTCGCATAACTGTACATTTGTACCTCAAGGATTTTTGGCTTTCGGTTTAAATGAAATACTATGACTGCAATACGTATTATGTTCAGAGATTTCTTGGTGATATGATTTGCGTATTTGCGCATTGCGTAGTTTAAAGATGCAGAGAATATACACAGAATTTTGTTTCAGTGGGTACCCACCTAATAAGAACAGATAATATTTATCGGTGTAATTAAGCTAGATAAATGCATGTCTACAACATCTAGGAGCATTTAATACTAGCTGTGCCCCGGAACTTCGCTCGCGTGGAAGTCGTAACATACACAATATACTAAAATAACAGCCACATTTTTATAAAACTTCCTCGTCCCCCGACCCGTCGCGTTGCATCACCCGCCCGCGCTATTACTTCGTTTTAGCTTAGTGTTCTTTCTGAGTTTTTTTTCTTTTTGCTCGGCTCCTAAGGGTCGTAGTGGAATGTTAAATAGCCTATAACTATCCTCAAGAATTGGGTGACCAAATGCAAAAAGAATTTTTCAAATCTGACTTTTTGTTCACAATGTTCATGGATTTTAAATGTGTTGCGTGGAACCATAATTATTTCTCTAAAATAAAAGTAGCCTAAGTTACTCGCCGTAATATCAGCTATCTGCCAGTGAAAGTCCCGTCATAATCTGTCCAGGCGTTTCGGAGATTAGCCGGAACAAACAAACAGACAATTTTTTTTAATTACTTTTTTGTTATAAGTACCGTATGTACTTAGGTAGGATTTTCTTATGCATTAAGTAAAAAAGTTGCTATATTGACATTACAAATAGACACTTAAATTTTATTTATTTTTATAGATGTATACATAGATGCCAGTCGACTGCACAAGCCATATCGATTACTACCTATGTATTACGGGTAGGTAGTACCCACCAATATAATTAGGTACTATCGAGGAAACTTACCTCTGAGCAATTAGAAAACAAAATCCCGTGCACACGATGACCACATCTGTTAGTAAGCGTTACTGTAGCGGCCGAGCACTGCAAGCAAGAATAGTCCTTACGGTGTATATGTCGCAGTAAGATGGTTGTACTTAGCCGTGATATAGTTATATACCGTAATACAGTAGTTATATTAGCCGGCCGCTGCCACGACACTGCTCGCTTCGCTCGCTCGCCTCGCTCACAGTTGGTCACAGTTCTAACCTAACATCGGACATCGGTTGGACATCTAGTCGGAGTGCCCTAAGTTATATTACTAGATCGTGCTCGTATCATAGTTATATTCCTAGTAAGATAGTTATGAACCGCTTTCATATAACTGTATTACGGTACATACCTATATCCCCAGCGATATAACTATATCACGGCTGCAACCATCTCACTGCGACATATAATATATGTCGTATTATGTAGATTTCCCATGGTACCGTCATACAAAACAGCGGCCACTTGAACATATGTAGTTATATGGTTACTACAATTTTAGGTAGCTATTTGCGCAGGAGTTTGTATTTAGATAAGAATAGTTAAAATAGAACAAGGATAAACTTCAATATTATTTTATACATATTTTAGAATACCTACACGGGCATTTTTTTACTGTTATTGTTACCGTACTGTGAATAACGTTCTCTCATGCGGTCATGCCAAACAGTTTCCTACATTTTCGTTACATAATAATTAATTTAAATAAAATACAAACTACATACAACGTGTTCCCGACAGTTAGTAGTCATCTATACATTTTCCACTAAAAATAGATTTCGATGAAGGCCTAAACAAAAAATAACACTGACCGATTTAATTTTCCCGTCTGGCAACTGTCAAATTTTGAAAATCCGAAATAAATTCTTTGATATGCCGTTTCCTTCTCATTACTGAAATTATACGAACTATTAAAAACTATTTTGAGGAAGCATTCATCACGGAGCTTCAATAAAAATGAATCCTATAATATATGTAGTTAGATTGGCACGAAACGGCGTCGTAGAAATGTCAGCGAGGAGTGAATGGACTCAAGTTTTTGTTTATTTATTTCTGCATACGTCCGCATGCATGTGCCAACAAAGCAAAGAGATCAGAAAAGACTCAAAACAATGAAGTCATTAGTCGTTGCTATTTCCAGCAAATAATGTTGGTAATAACTTCTCCGAAATTGTAATTGCGTTTCTCGTGGATTTTTCTCACCTTCGAACAGATCGACGTTAAGCAGTTAATATGTTAACCTAGCAAGGTACCTATACGTTGGGATTTTAAAGTAGCTTCAAGTTTATAAAGTTCTCTACAGCTAGATACTATGTATTTTAAAGAAGCATAAACATAAAATACGAACAATCAATTTTAATATTGCATCTATTCGATTTTGTTTTATGACTAGTTCCGAGTATGACGAACGAGCGATTGGTAAGATTTATTTATTTTCGCCGTAGAACTGTATTTAAAGCATTCGGCGAGTAGTGTTGTGACGTTCGTGGAACCCATTGCGGACGGGTAATTAAACATTAGTTATATAACGAAGTTCAATTTCAATGACGTGACATCCACGACGAGTATCGGTTTCTAAGTGGATTAGTGCGGGGCTATCATAGGCTAGCGGTGCAGTGCGTGTGCGCAGCGCAAAGGTCGTGTGTGCAATCGTCTCGCAAATTATCGTCACGAGTCTCAGCTGAGGCCCAGCTAGCTGTCACTCACCACTCACGACGCGGACGACCCGAATTATTTCTTTACATTGGACAATAGATTGTCACTTGTCTCCGCCCATTGTTACATTCCACTCTATTCTAGTCAAGTTTGAAAAAGAGCAGCTCTATATTAGGACCTGACCTCTGAAAATATCAACCCACCCGTGCGCGGCTAACAGGATCAAACTCGGCCCGAAAAAAATACCTAGACAACAACGTTAAATTCATTCCATCGCTGACCTGCCTCACTACTTAAAAGAATGAGTAAGGCTTCATAAAGCCTTAGCGTCTGATAAATGCAACATTAAATTCGGTCGATGGCCGCTTTATACCACAGAACGAAACAATTTTGTTTAGAATTCCACCATGCTTCTTCTACGTCATCATTTATTAACAAAACATCCGCAGAAACAGCACAGGGAAATTCAAACGTCGAGATTCATAGTTTCGTACATTACTCACTTCAACATTTTTGTGTCAAAGAGTATATTTAGCGCTTTATTGAATTGGCTAATATTTGTGTCAAAATTATGTAGAAATAGGCTAGATTAGCTCTCTCGTACAGTTGGAATACCTACGGTTGAACTATTAACGTTATCGGACAAAATTCTGGTAAGATATTCCGTCCAAAGTCACCTACCAGACCTTCAGGTATATGAAGTCCCTGATATGAGTTTACAAACACACTTAAAGTAACAAAGTCACGACATTTAATCCCTTTCCCGGTATGTTATCGCACTCTACTGCGGAGTACCCTTTGCCTAAACTAACATTTGCATTTCCCTGTAAATAGCAAGTGACTATCTTTTGACGCCTACACATGCTTACCCTGTGTCATGTGAACGACGTAAGGTCGAAAGGTATTCTATGTAATCAGAAGTCAATGGTATCTTATTAAGAGCCATTTCACGTTTCCGCGCGAATATCTAAGATTTTAGTCGCCTAATTTACCATCTTAGGTAAAACTCTGACATTGTAGAATACATTTAAAAAAAAGACCAATCTTTCGCATTGATACTTCATGTAACACATTTACAAAAATTTATTAGTTTACTTTGTGGCGATTAATCTCCCACAACTAGTTTACAGAAAAATCATCGCAGAGTCAACTTCAGACTCCTTTATCTATCATTAATATTTATAAATTTGACTAAAAAAAATACATAAAGCATCCAACATGTAATTTTGTCGACACACAATGTACTAGAATATCGATTATTAATAACATTAATTAGTAAAAAAATAAAGTCTCAGGGCAATTTTTACGTTTTATATCGCTATTTTATCGCGATTTTTTCACATTCACAATGCTGCCGTCTTTTACCTAAACTCGAGCGTTAAAATTTTGTAAAATGGCTCTTAATAATATTGATCTAACACAATATTGTCTCTCCTTCTCCCTTTAATCCATCCATCGGTTGTCTGTAAAAGATCGCTTTTAGCGATAAGACCGCCCATTGTGTCACCCTATTTGTAAAATGTCTACTTTAAATCTGTAATTTTTATGGTGTACATAATAAAGAGAATTATCTATCTATCTATTGTGAAAATCGGAAAATTTGCTCGTGAGATAAAACGGAAAATTGACATTGAAAATATAGCTTATTCCCAATATCAATAGACAATGCCACTTTTATAATAACTTCTTTCGTAATAGACCTGCGTTTCAAGAGTACCTACCTATTAAATTTTGTTTTTACGGATATAAAACACAGCACTGCAGAAAGGCTAAAATACAATTGATTTCGTCAGCGAAATTCGTGGAATTAATTAATTGTTGGCAAATAAAAAAGTTACACAAAATTCCGAATTACGTTAAACTGCGGTGAAACAGCGACGTTCTGTTAAACATTGAATATTTATAATAACTGTAGTAAAATTAAAAGGTTCACGACATAAAATGTGTATGTAAGTAGTAACGGACGCTAATGGCTTTACGGGAATCATGTTAAATCACGTCGAATGTGGAGTGAATTTGTTTATTTTGCTGCATTCGTGGAGTTATCGCGTCATAGACATGAGTCTTGGCCTTCATCCAAACACTTTTACTCAAATCGTGTGGACATTGCACAAAACTGAAACGCCTACATTTTCGTAAGAAGCGTTATCATAGTAACTCCGCGCACGAGATTCTTGCGGCGACTCAACAAAGTGGATTGCAGTTTTATTGAAATTTTATTTTTGGATCGTTTTAATAAGTTTCAGCGGTTGTTTTAAGAGTTGTTTCAGTATTTTATATGACTAGCGAATCGTAATTTCTAGCAATAAATAATAAAATCTTCTCTCAAACATTTCTTGAATGTTGTTGAACTGTGTTCTAAAGTAGTCTGTAAAACGACCAAATTGTGAAGCAATCTTAACTTTTAAAGATATAGAGAAAATAGTGTGAGATGGGGACGAGCGCGGCGGACATCCATTAGGTGCCCTCGAAGTGCACGGAAAGGACCATTAATTGTGGGCGACCGTCTTCGAGCTCCACCTGAAACACCTTCAGTAAACTAACTTGCAAACTTACAAGATACTCATGTTTAACTGAATGCACTCTGGGAGGGCTTTGATTTTAACATAGTTCGTTTGTGTTGATAGTGACTTCGAATATTGAGAATCTCGAAGACTACGTGTACCAATTGAAAAATATTTTTAATGTCAAATCTGATAAGGAAGATCAAGAATTGAGATAAAATGCTAAAACAAAGTGACCTAATTTTCATCCCATAAATTTTCATCCAAAATTTCGATTTATGTTTCATCACGCTGCGCGCATGGCCAAACCTGAAAGGCAGGATAGTGTTTTAATTTAATAAATAAAAAAGTAAATTAAACAATCAAAAAACCCGACAGCGTAAAAAGGGAACTTTTAAAAAAAAAATCAAGATGACCTATTTTGTCTCCAAACAATCTCATGCAGTCAGAGGTATTCAGCTGCATCCGGTTTGACTGGAAGCCGACCCCAATATAGTTGGGAAAAGGCTAGGCAGATGATGATACAACTTATAAAACCCTTCATTTTGATACCCCACCCGATAGGTTTGAAAGAAAAAATATTCTTGAAAACATACAATTTGGGGCCATAAAATCCGCGATTTCGATTTTTTTTAATTTTAATATAACCAGTGACACTCGCGCAATAAAGACGAGTCTAACGACATATCATTCAGCAAAATCGGTTCAGCTGTTAAAAACATGGGCAATCGCTTTCAACACATACATCATGGATGATAACAGAAGACGGAAATTTAACTCTTGTTTTAACTTTATAGCCCTGACTATAAAAAAGTTAGAAGTTTCTTTACCGCCATTCATTAAAAATGCTCTCAACATACTCGTAACACTTGAAACGAGTCCTTGCCAAAATGTAAACCACACGTGTCATTTTAACCAAAATTAGCTTCCCAAAAAATGAAAAACCGGCCAAGTGCGAGTCGAACTCGCGCACGAAGGATCCCGTACCATTGTACAATATTTAAAACTACATATTAAAAAAAAATATTAAACGAAGAATATTTTTTGACGGACGGACGGACCGCGGAGGCTTAGTAACAGGATTCCGTTTGGCATCCGTCAGGCACGGAACACTAAAAATCACCCAAAATCGGATCACCAATTTATAAACACGAACTAAAGTATCTTTAAACTTATTTATATACTCAGGTATCTACTGATTTCTAAATGAGAGAAAAATAGAGAGAGAGCTTCCAGTCTCATGTAAGTTGCAACAGTAGTGGGGATCTAATCTAAAGGCTCATCTACATAAGATGACAAATCAGGCTTTGCTCTGTGAGAGAGTGTATCGAGTCTCTCCGAGTGTCTACAATTGAAATAGGTTACCAATTGTTTTGCAAAGCCCCCGGTGTCCCGATTGGTGAATGATCCAATGTGTGTTTAAGCTAATTCATAGATACGTATTTTGCTTTTTTCTTTTATTGTTATTTGTAGATAGATTTATTTTTAATACAGGTTGGTACGGTCTCTATCAATGCAGATTTATGTTCGGCAGTGAACATTTATGCACTTATTAAAGTTATAGTTTATGCGGTGCCCGAATGCGAGCATATAAGCTGTGAAATCTATACCATTTCCTATCTATTTCTGTTTCACCAAAACTAACGAGTTATTCCCAGTAAATGAATTGAAGCATAAAGTTTATTAGAGTCGAATTAAAAGATACCACCAGCCTAGGTTATAAGGAAAAAAATAATGTTTACATATACAAACTCTTAAGGGGTCATTGTACTCATCATTGTGAACCACTTTTACTATGGGACCAAACCTGAAATCGCGAAAAGAAAAATCGGCTGCTCCCTACATTTATGTTCGCATAACTCGTCGAAATTTTTCTTTTCTTGTATATGCAAACAGCGTTTTTCACAGACGTCCATTTAAGTTAGTGAATCATTAACGAACTTCTACTTGGAGCGGCTGTTATTACTTGACAGGTGACGATGTAGACAATAATCATTTATCTAATGAAACTGATTTTATTATGTTGCTATGTACAAGTTGCCAAGCCACTGTATCAAGACACACCTACTGGGTTACCACCCAATTACTCTTACTTAATTACTAATTAACGCTAATAGGTGCATGTGAATGCAACCTTAAGAGCGTTTACGACGTACGGCATTTCATACAAACTTTCAAGACCTTGTTTTTCGAAATGAATGAACCGATTTTAATGAAACTTCATACGCATAAGCAGGATACATAGGTCTAAAAAGTTAGTTTTGAAAAAGATAATTGGAAATCTCTGATTCTACGGAAAATTTAAAATCGGTCGAATTTTGCTGTAACAATATTTTTCGAAAATGTTCTTAACTAACTTTTAGACCTACATACTAAGTATCCTGCTTATGCGTATAAAGTTTCATTAAAATCAGTTCATTCATTTCGAAAAACAAGGACTTGGAAAGTTTGTATGAAATGCAGTACATCATAAACACTCTTAACACAGAATAAAGGTCGAGACACATTCAAAACAGAGCTTCCAGTTAAAGTCTTCTCAGAAATTATGTTTCTCATTAACCGCAGTTTAGATAGTACTTAATATGCATGTACATGATATATGTATGTTAGTAAGAAGAGCTGGTTGGAATGCCCGAGGTAATTACTTTCGCCCGCATCGAACTTAATGAAGGCTTAATTAAATATTGCATGACAGTGAGCACGATGATTAAGTGATGACCTTCAATTAGCCGTGGGTCTGAACTAGGTTGGTACTAAACTTGTAATGTGTTGGGGGATGCTGAATTTCAGTTCACTGGAAGAGCGTGGTACTAGACTGAAATGTGTTTCGATTTTAGGTACATCAACTACAGTCTCGCGTGTTTTTAACAAAGGTTAATTTTCTTAATTTTCTTGTTATAGGTACCTGGTTCCCGATTTTTTATTGGACTGGTAGGCAGGTAGGTACTTAATTCCAATTTACCAATTGACAGTTTTTTCGGCAAATATTTATGAAAAAATTGTGTTGACTTCAATTGATACGATAAAATAAAAGCTATTCGACTTGGCTTTCAATCATCAAACTTCTTGATTTCTTTTATTCGGGTCTTGACGGCGATTCAGTCTTTACAAAAGATATATCTTCTTAAACGTTTAACTTCATATAAAAGAAATCAAACGATGTCACTCAAGCCATGTCAGAGGTCGTGACGTCACAAACGTTCCCGAAACGTAAATAAAATATGAACCAAACTACCTGATAAGCTGAGACGTCCATCTTACTAAACACGGCATTTCATATTACGACAGTAATTGTCACCGGGTTGACAAAAATCTTCAAGAGAAACCGATATTGTGGTCGTGATAGCTTTGGCTTATTTCTTCCTATTCAGGGTAAAATATCAGCCATCCCATACATTTGGGACGAGTAGGTACTAAGAGGTAGCTACGAGTATTGATGTTCCGTATGGAACAGTTGATATTTTTTTCGCGACTACTATATTGGTTCCATTGAGAAAGTGATTCAGTTTGATAATCAGTACCACACCCTTAAATATGACCACATCTTTATGAACCACTGTATACAGGGTGAATAATTTTTGCAGTCCATTTCTGGCTATAGGCCCAAAAAACGAAGGCTTTTCTTCTTTGGGCCAGTAGGCCATGATGGTCGAATGCACCCGTGAAGGATGAATTTTCAGTAAAAGATGTAAACAGACGGTTTATTTGAAAAACAATTATATTTGTAAAGACTACTTTCAAAATGGCGAAGAATTTTTATCATTATTCACACAAAAATGTACGAAAATATGTTGATTTTCCATATTGAAATCTTTTATTGGATTGGCTGCCGCATTTTGTCACCTCTCTCGCTCACACGGGGCCAAATTTTTAAGAATATTAAATGATTTTTTTATGTATTTATTTATTTAACAGTTTATGTACACACAAAGGAACAGAAAAGTACGTACAAAGGTGATGCTCATTTCTAAAGAAATCTCTTCCAGCATACCTGCGATAGGAAAGTAGATAAAGAGATGTAGACAACGTGTGTAAGAGTAAAAGAGAAAGCAAAAATAATCAATTGGCGAACTAATAAATCATATTAATTTAATAGATAATTATTATAAACACATTTCTATTGTGTTATCTAGTACACTCAGCTCAATAAGTATTATAGGTAATCTGTTTTTGAGATGAGTTATATAAATGCCACAATAAAAATGTGTTTTTTAATAATTACCTATTAAAATAATATTATTTATAATAGTTTAACATTCTTAAAAATTATGTCCCGTGTGAGCGATAGGTGACAAAATGCGATGGCCTTCTTAATACGCCCGAGTAACTTGCGTTGGATTTCTAACAACAAACTTTCTAACTACAGGAATCCCTATGCAGCTCTAAAAAAATATAACAGAAGTAGTGATCAACTCAGCCTGTATGTAGGTATATTTCAGCGCCGACATACCACGTTCATCTCTATTCCTCTCAGCAATACCTAAGTAGGTAAGCTGAAAAACTTAATAAAATACCGCTTACCATTTATTTACAGAACTAGGGCTAAATAAAGCGGGGCATGGATGTGTGTGATTTCCTGCGGCTCTGTCCGGAATAATAATATCTACGTTCTTCAGACGGTATTTCATGCCGAAAATAATATTTTGAGTAAATATGAGTTGGTCATAAAATCAATGTATGTGAAGATTTTCTTTAGTAAGTTTATGAAAGACTAGCTGTGCTCAGCGACTTCGTTCGCGTGGAAGTCGTAAGATACAAAATATACTAAAATAACAGCCACATTTAATAAAACTCTTTCGTTCCCTGATTACTTCGTTTTCACTTAGCGTTCTTTCTGACTTTTTTCTTTTTGCTCGGCTCCTAAGGGTCGTAGCGTGATGTTAAATAGCCTATAATTATCCTCGAGAATCGGGCTACCAAATGCAAAAAGAATTTTTCAAATCGGACTTTTGTTCACAATTTCATGGGTTTTAGTTTTTTTGCGTGGAACCCTAATTTTGTTTCTAAAATAAAAGTAGCTTAAGTTACTCCTTATAACATCAGCTATCTGCTAGTGAAAGTCCCGTCAAAATCGGTCCAGTCGTTTTGGAGATTAGCCGGAACAAACAGACAATTGTTTTTAAAATGTTTTTGTGTTATAAGTACCGTTTATGCTGTCATATGTATTTATTAAAAAGCTGTTATTTTAACATTACAAGCAGACACTTCAATTTTATTTATTTGTATAAATGAGCTATTTTGTTTATTTGGAGCTTTTAACAGGAGCTCTTTTAGTTTAAAAACGTAATAGCAACGACAAAAGTGACTTTAATTTAACTAAATAATAAGCTGAAGAAAAAATGAGATAACTTTTATTTTCCTCATCAACGGAAAAACATCGACCATTAGACTCTGTTAACTGTGGTCAAAGCACGTCAGATATTCAAGTTATGATAAGGATAATAATTATTACCGACCTTCAATAGGTATGTAGGTATCTACTTACGGCCCAATAACCTATTTTCAGTAAAAGACAGATCGCTATTGATAGTAGACAGTATAATTCTATCTGTCCTTATGTCAGGCCGGTAAGATTCTATAATCTCTTATTGATTATCGGGCCGTTAAAATTATAGATAGATAGGTTTTTCTATCTCCAGTATGCCAAAACTGGTGATAGATAGGTTATTGGGTTCGGCCGTTACAATACAGCGAGCAAGTATTAGGTATAAGTACTTTAAAAACTATTTCATTCCTTATTATTTCTATTTCGTTTTCTATATATTTTTATCTATTTCCCTATCGTTTTCCTTATGTTCGGAAAAACCACTACGATTAAGCTCTATTAGTTGTGGTTAAAAACCGCCACGTACCTCAATTATTATAACATAACATAACATCACGCCTTGTTTCCCCGAAGGGTTAGGCAGAAGTGTAATAGTGGTCTCAATTATTATCTACTTTCAATACTAACAAAATCTCTACCAAATATTAATTTAAAATCTATTCCATTCCATATCGTTATTGACTTTACATACCTATTCAATTACAGATTCGCATCTAATATAAAATAATACATTACATACATTACAAACGCACACAGACGAATTGCGTCAATAACGTCTAATATATCTTATTTATGTGTTTCACCCACATTATCTAATTAAATATGTGAACTTTGAGATTATTCATGAACTAAATGACATTAGATTTACATAAAGGCGCGACACGCGACGCGAATCGCACGCGACACAAAGGCACCGCGTGTCGCGCGACGAGCGGTGCCCTTGTGTCGCGCGCGATTCGCGTCGCGTGTCGCGCCTGTTTGCAGGAGCCTTAAACTAAGGTAGGTAGTTACCTACCTACCTTACCTACCTATAAGCATCCAATCTATCGAAAATCTTAGCTTATTTAGAGAAATTGAAAATGGACATAGCTAAGATTTTCACACAGCAGTCGCCCATGTATATCACCTAAATTCTCACTGAGTTACCGTTTATTTTTAAAATGTTCAAAAACATACCAAGCTCTTAAGCTGAGGCTTATCAGGGAAATATCAATATGAAACCTTTTGGTATGAATTGTCAGAGGATTCTGCAAATGGCATATTTAATTAAACAAGGTTTGTCAGAGGTTGTTCCCATCAGTTTATCCTCGTAATGTAATTAAGATACAAAATTCGAAAAACATTCTGTATCAGTTTGCTTCAGTGAACAGAGAGAACCGAGAAACTAATAAAGACGCTTTAACGTCCTTCTTCAAACACCAAAAGGTTCTTCAGGGAGGACTTAAAACAATCTTCTCCAACCACTGAGACAAATATTTATTACGGAAAGTCAACAGTTAATTTCTTTCTCTTTTATAAAAGAAAACGCAAGAATTATATTAAAATGCTTCAGGATCTAGTACAATTTTATATAAACTACCTACTTCTACATCTTGTTTGAACAAAAATGATGAAAGAATTAAGAGGATAAACATAAATATTTTACCATGAGCTGCTGTAATCTTATCTTTGAGCTCATTCATTAAAGGTTTTCATTATGAAAAAATGTTTATGGAAAAGTAAGCTCTACTACAAGGGTCTAGGTTATACAATCGAATATAAAGTATGCTATTTAGTTTTTTTTTTAATCGTGTTATTAAAAGTGTAGGCACGAGGATCTTTACTTTACCTGATCAATTCCGAGGCGATGTCAAATATAACCTACCTAATTACTGCAATTTTAATGTACCTACAATTTATGGAAAAAATATTTATTTTATCACATTTATTAAAAAAGAGCTACTTTATTCTTCGTAAACAGGGACTAAAATGGCTCTTTTATCCCTAGGGACTAAAGGTGATTTGAATTTGGAATGTGGATATTGTTAGTAAAAGTTCCAATCACTAAAGAGATCAATCACGAACATTGTATGAACAAGTAACAGGCTGTTTGATAAAATAAACCGCGTGCGAGCCAAATAAAACAAGAGGTTGTGCAAAAATTAAAACGCGCGAAATGCATTCCGCCTTCGTTCGTAATTGTTTACTCAAATTCCGATTTTACTTAGTTTTATAAAAAAAATATTATTTCTATGACTTATTGTTCCTAATTGTATGTAAATAAATAAACGTACTATTCTCAACATTCATAGAAGGTGATAAAGAGTCGAGTGTCCACCGGGAGCAACACTATTTTAAGCTCCAGCGACGTACTTTGAATCCCTCGCTGCGCTCAGGATTCTACTTTAGAATCCTTCGCTCCTCTCTGGATTCAATGAAACACTCTCGGCTTTTTAGTACTTACTAAATTCGTTGATTGGAAATGATATACCTAAATTGCCTAGCAAAAAATGTATTTTTTTTAAATTTCGTAGTCCCCTTTTGAATCGCAGATCTGAAATCCTCAAAATGTATCTTCCAGATATTGACCACCACCTGTGCTACTGGTCTCTCCAAAAGGTTAATATTGAATGGTATCGATATAAATAGACGCGACCTAAGTGTGATTTTATTGATAATCTATTGAATGAATAGCAGTTTAACTCTGTTACTGAACCCCAATACTATAAATTCGGTTCATTACTCGTATCTGTGCAGGTACTGAATACCTAAACTCGCATTGCGCGTAAATCATTATCAGATAGTTCGCCGTTATCAAATCTCAACGTTATCTTCGAAAAAACTACGTTCTTACGCATTGCCTCACTTACAGACGTCAATTTATTGTAAAACCTTATAGCACGAACTAATTTGGGACCAAATTGTAGGTAATGTTTTAGCTGCCAACAACGTGTTAATTAAATGTTTCTCAATAGAGACAGTCCACGTGAAACTTCTCTGAGCAACGATTAGGTACGCGTCATACTAATAAATTAGTTCTAAGATCATAACATCGTACTATGTCATTCCCTATTGTAAAACAAGTCACCGCACTGTAATTACTTTGAAGAGCATATTTCGCTTGTAATGGGACGCCACGCATCGTAACGTCAAAATCGAGAGCATTTTCTATTAGTTGTTCGGAGAACAAATATCACACCGTGACTAAAATTCGAAAAAAATAGTCGTAGCTTTTAGCCCGCGCTTCACGCTGCCGTCAATTAGCATGTCGTTTGAAGACACGCTGCTCCGTCGTTTAACAAGTTTCGTGTGGCCGTAACATAGAAAAACTTGGGAATTCGAATTATGCCGTGCTGCCAAAGTTTTAAAGTCCGTTATTGTGAGTAGAAGTTGTGAAATGTGACATTTTGTAAACTGTGACAGCAGGTCGGTAGCATGAAGTCGTGTGCGCGACAGATGAGTAATGACAACAACGCAGCGGCGTGTATCGTCTCCGAACGTTCCCAGATGTGCGTCTGGATGCGCGGATTGCACGAGTTATGCAACCCGGAGAAATACTCCTTGTAGGTAATATGAACAAAAATACGGAGCCGGATTGCTGATCTCGCCGGCGAAATTACAAACATTCGAACGTCTTCTACATAAATATGTACCTACTACAAACGACATCGTGGCATATCAAACGCTAGCATAATTTTAGGTCGTTCTCAACAATTATTATAAGATTTATAAGAACTATTTAAATTTATAAGAACTATTTTAGGATGTTGATGCGGCTGCCGAGGCACTGCAGCGCGTCGGGCATGTTTGCCGACGCTCGTATTGATGGCTTCCATGCTATCCTAAGAAAGAGAGCTGCATCGTTGCTAAGTCGTGCCCGCGGCAGTGGCAACAGTATTCTTAGCGTTGTGGCTGGTAGAAAATTGACTGCCCAATATTGTGGCATTGTGTACAGTTGCATGTTAAGAAGAACAGCAACTGATGAAATGATTTTGACTTTATTTATGTATTTGTTTTGTTGTTGTATGACAATTAGTTAATTTAAAGATTTTAGTTGATTTTAAACATTTTAATGAATTTAAAGATAACTGTAATTTTAAACAGCAACTGATGAAATGATTTTATTAATTTATTTGTTTTGTTGTTATATGATTTTTAATTAATTTAAAGAGTTTAGTTGATTTCTTGATTTTAAATAATATAGATGATTTTAAGCATTTTAATGAATTTAAAGATAATTGTAATTTTATTTATGTGAGTACCCAATGCAATGTTTTTAATTTTAGTTATAATAGTATGATTGTGGTGTGTATTGAATCTTGCTACTAACATAATTCGTAAGTATATTAACAAAAATATGGATCACTGTATCTGAAGTAAATAAATATCGCCGTATCTCTACGTTGACGTCGTGGTGGGGCTTGCGCGCTTCGAACTCTAGGTCTGTGCCGGTAGAGGTTACTTTGCCGGAACAGGTCTAGGGTGAGGAGCCAGACCAAGAGAGATACAGAAACCCGCAGGGCAGCATGTGGCGAGCTGCTGGGCAGTAGCGACCCCACGTACCCTATCTCCCGGGAGAAGTCATGTTCCTCATCTCTGGCTTGCCTTTATTGGCCGGCTGGAGTGAACACTGACGAGAACTGACCTCCCACCTCATTCTAGCCTTTATTGGCTGGCTTGAGTAGAGATTCGCAAGAGCAAACGTGCTCGGAGGAAGGAAGTAGTCCAGTAAGATGCTGGTAGGGATCTTGACCGTACTTCCGGGATTATCCTGATAGCCGTGGAATACCTCTCCACTCCTCTTAAGCACCTCAAGACATGTTGCCCCCTTGTCGCTACGACACTATGTGCTAGCGACCGTTTCCGGGGGCCCATTGTTGAGTGTGCAAGTCACCCCCTGCCATTTTATCCGTGTATTGTATTTATCACACATTGGTCAGGCAGGGGCCATAGTCCTTCCATAGTTTTAGATAACCAGTCCACTTTAGCCATCCAAACCCATAGCCCAATTTTTTTTTGTCTCCATATTCTGCAATAGTCCTACACCATCCGGGGGTTGTCCTTGGGTGCACTTGCATAGTACGCACAGGGATAATCGTCGGTTAGTGCCTCATTTCCATTGAAAGCGTCTAACGGGCCTCTGCGAGTTGGCTTCGGCCCCTCATATGCCTTCTAAAGGTCCGGGACCCTGGGGTCCCGAGAAATATCAAAAAAAAAAAATTATAATAATTAAATCACATAAGATACATTTTAAATTATCAGCGAGCGACGTACAAACGTTGTGTTGGCAAGATGTAAGTAGGCAATTTTCATAAAATTCGCCTAAACAATAATTCTTTACTGAAACATGTTTCTGCAGACATGTAATGGCCCGAGCGGTGGCGTTTGCGATAGGTGTGTGTGATTCTTGATTGAGACAACAATATTTGAGTGTCTGAACTTTACTTGTTATCAACGGGTTTACAAGCTAGATTAACTAACTAGCTGACAGCCTGTGACTGACTGAACTGTACTGACTAAGGGAAGAGCGGTGGTGACTATTTATAGAAAAATGATTCTAGAAAGGATAGATAGCACCACGACCCTTGTACACTCATTAATATCCATCAAACAACATAATAATTACTTAATGGTAATAACATACTTAAACATCATAAGTCTTATGAGAATAGTAAACATTGTTAAAATAAAGATAACATAAAATGATTTCCTTTTCCTTTCCTAATGATTTCCTTGAGAAAGGTAAATAACAATATCATCTGTCCATTACAGACAAAAAAGTGTAATAAAACAAAATAGATATGACATTATGAATTATTAATAACTGGTATGAACCACGTGTGTTGTCAAGTCAATCAACGTTCGATGAAAAAGTCAAGAATGTGATATAACAGTGGAATACGAGTATAACAGTGGCCATCACGAAGTACGTTGTGTGTAAAACATGAAATCATAAAGTTATTTGAACGTCGCGGAAGAAGATAAAACTCTACTAAATCTCCAGAGTATTTACAATAAAAATAGTTATCTATCAGCACAGACGCATCTCACACTTGTACTCTCAACAAGATTTCTTTATTTACGCTTCCAATCGTCAACGCGACACTATAACAAAAACTTTATTACTACGAGCGGCGGCTGCGCTTAAGCTGCTGCGCCCGCGCACCGCGAAAGCTTTCGTGCCATAAAAAAGAAAACAAATAGTTAAAAAAATTAAGTATCTGATAGATAATACGAATACTAACGAAGTGGTGACGCATATTACCCCAGACAAACTTTAGCCCTGCCATCATCACTTGCTAAAAGCTAGTCGCTAGTCAATGATATATTTTTTTCTTTTCTGATTTATGTTCTGTAAAGAAGTGTTCGCACACGCACATCCATGTCTATTTGCGGCCAGACCGACATAACTGGCAAAATGAAACGTGTATCCGGTCCCTAGCCGACTCCCAAACTGATGTTTGCTCACATACGACCACCGTGCGCTTTGTTAAGAGGGATTATACCACGATTTGCGGTAATGCGGTTGGCTCTTCACCGGGAGCACTCTTTCCTCTTTGACCACTTGCTAAATCTTTTCCCTGTCAGATCACTTGGGAGTGGACTACGGAATAATGTTCTCCTCTAGCTAATGCAGCCCGATGCGCTTTGAAGCTTTGATGAGCACCTGCGGCTTTCAATAACCCACATTGATTTAGAATCGCTGCAGTTATTTTAAGTTTGTAAATAATGGACGTATGCACGCTCGCTGGGATGGTTACTTTGGATAATTTATAGAGCCATGCCTCAAATGTAAGTAGTTATGCTGACAGAAACTATAAGAAACTGAACATTTCAAGTTATTTTTACTTTATTTGAGAATTTTTACTATGGCTACCGATTCATCTACTAATCATTTTACAATACAATTTTCGAAGCT
Organism: Fissipunctia ypsillon; assembly: GCA_947568875.1. Lineage (NCBI taxonomy): Eukaryota > Metazoa > Arthropoda > Insecta > Lepidoptera > Noctuidae > Fissipunctia > Fissipunctia ypsillon. Next base: position 9,143,072 of record OX387654.1, read on the forward strand.
TTTCAAAGGCTGAGTAGAGTATCATTTTAATCTTTAAACGGCAAAGCACCTGTTGAGATTTTTGAGGCCAACCAGACGTATCTACCTACTCGGATGTCGTTTTGTAAATCCGTCTTAAGTGGAGTGAAGACACTTGTTCACCGCTCACTCCTGTTGCAACAAGACGGTTTCCCGATAAATACAGTGCACACATGAATCAGTGCTTATTAGTGGAGCCGATTCCAAGCCAAGTAACGTTCGTAGGGAACTAAGTTTGCACCTGATTGGTACCTAACTTCGCGAGTCGGCTACGTCGTCGCGAACCTCCCTCAAAGTGGAAATTAAATAAGGACAATCCGTTCGTTCTGCATCAGAGACTTCGCTGTTGCATTATTCAACGTATGCAAAATCTCTGGATTAATAATAGATGACGACGAAGGTGAATTCCTCACAATCGACTAAGGAATTGAGTTGTGACCCTTTCAGAGTGCGAAACGGGTTCGCGAGCTTTTGTTTTCACGGGAAATTGAATGATAATTTCCATCATTTAAAAGGAATTGTTCGAGTTTATCTATGCAAAAATTAAATCGTTATAAGTACCAAGCTGAAGTTATCGCCTGAAAATGTTGTTTTCGCTGAACTATAGAAGCAGGATAAAAATATTTGGAAAGTACCTACATCTATACCGCGGACAGAATTATACTCCGCTTGAAATGAAAATAGAACTGCTTTCGACATAGATAGATGGGTCATGGGACGAGCATATCGTTGTCATCTGTTGCATTTTGGAAATACCAACAAGTTCAAAAGCAACGGCCATTATCTCTATAAATCTGTCTTGAACCGTACAAACATTCAGTGGTATTTATTATTCTTTGAGAATAATATAAATCTCTAAAGTCGCCATGTAAGATGTCATTAATCTTTGAATTGCGTGTACCGTTATCGAAATTAACATTTCCAATCATCAAATGCGCATTGAATTCGTGAAGCGTGTTCATAAAAGAGTCAAAGGGAACTGTATAACAAAACGGTTCAGTAAAAGTAAAGACGCAGTGCGCACGAGCACGATTGAGGCAAACAATCGTCGTTGATAATAACCGTAACGAGTCCGGCGTCGATCCCGTTTGCATCTGTATTGTGTTGCGGGCAACTAGCACGCAACCTAAGTCATCAACTGTTTACAGCTCTAACTTTAAACAATGCTAGACTTCAGAACTTCGAGCAAACTCGAGCATTGATTACCGAAACAACGTTAAGGAGATTTTGTCAATATTTAAATCGTTACTCTCGTAATGTAGCCGTCAAATGGTTTTAGGGCTACATGAAAGACTTTTTTGGTTATTGTTTCTGGGTAATGCTGAAGGTTTCATCAGTTTCAGGACTTCAAGCGAACTCGTTCGTTTATTTCAGGAATACTATTTATGGAATTAAGGGAGCTTTTTACAACTAACCAATTACCCATACATACCTACAGATTTGGACGTTTTGTGCACGATGATGGTCGAGACTAGCTCTGGACAAGACAAGGTGGTGTAAAATGAGGAAGGAAGCCTCAACATTAGGCAGACACCGACTGAATAGATAAAAAAATTGTAAACTGATAGATTTATGAGCAATACGAATGCAAGGTGTTAGTTCTGAAGTCCCAGTGACATATCAATTACAAAAGTGCAGGACTTAGAGGCCTTAAAAAATAATTGCGACGATACGTTGATTGCTCGTTGCCCTGCAGGCCGAAGACTTTCTAATCCTTGTCGACACTACCTCTCCAGTAACATTTGAACTTCGACTTAAGCAAATGGATAACTATAGATTATATGCTTTAAATAACGGACTTTACTATATTATAAATATGAATATTTATGTAGCAGCATGCAGTAAAGTTTCAGAGTTTCTGTTTCTGTTAAAATTAGTTAAGTCTGTGCAATGAAGTATCATGTTAATGATACAACAGACGCTTCAAACAAGATAGGTAATGAATAATCTTTTGTTCGACAACTAAACACCCACTTTAGCTACTGAAGCCATCTTAACAGTTAACAGAGCAGGCAATAATGAGTTAGTTTAGTAAGCTAAAATTACTTATCCTTGTCCCATTTCCTAGCCTTACATCTTTTACACTCGAGCGACAAGTGCCTATAACGATTGGTAGATTTAACGACAAGACGAGAAGTAAAAATTGGTTGACAAAAGTGACCGAGAAAAGGGACATTAAAATATCATTACATTTTGATGTAACTTCCCACTAAATATTTTACGTACAATTGATGAAGGTGCGTTCTCATGCTATTTACGTTCTTATTGTTTTCTCATATCGGTGTCGGTATCTAAATAAACATGGACCATTACAATTTCGTCATTAATATCTTTATGATTAGTTGTAGACGCAAAAACACGGTACCTAATAATGTACAAAGTTTAGTTACTATCGAGTATTTCGTGTTATGAAATTACTTACATAGCAACAAGTTGTATCATTTAGGGGTCTCTTCAATACAATGTACTATGTAGGTAGGAACTGACATGAGTTTACTGTAAATTTTCATTCAAATCTCTATACCGTTAGTTTTAGTTGATGATAATATATTGATGAATAGAACAGTTGACCGATTTTCCTTGCAAGACCCGGATGTAAGTGGAAAATAATTTAGATCTTACTGACGTTATTAATAGAGCTCATTTTAGAAGTCGTTCGATGAATGAAATAATATTTATAACCTGCGCTTCCTTCATACCATTCCAAATATTATCTACGAACATGAGAGCATCAAGAGAACGCATTAGCGAATGTAACACATTACTGAGATATTAATATAAATACAATGGTTTTTATGTCGTTGTTGTCAGCCAATTTATTTTTATCATTATAATTTATTTCTTGAGTAGCTAGCTACTTGGATACTACCTGTTAAAAATCTACTTCCGCGTTGAAAATATTTCATCAGAATTTATAAGAGGATGACTTGAGTGTTTGTCCAACAGGATTCCTATTAAAAATGAAATTTTACTGCCGTGTGAATCTTGAAATTGATAAGAATGCGCGAACAAGCCTCAGACTGCGAAATAACGCGAACGTAGTTGTACAGCACTACATACCTGTCAGTCTTATCAAAAGCTGTGATTGATTTTTTTGTGAAAAATTTGGACAGCTCTATAATTGAAGACTTGATATTTTTAACGCTGAGATTAAGGAGTCTAGGGCGCTTCGTTCCGTATCAAAATGCGATAACAGTTGGTGTGTCCGTGTGTCGTGATACAAATATCAAAAATTATCTTATCTCACCAACTCCGGTAAGGTGCAAACATCTTAAACAAACAACGTCAGTTCAGTTTATATTTTAAATACTTTAAAAATTCTACGCAGGACATTAACCGGCTACAGCGTGTTTAGTTAAGAATAAAGTTGGCTCGGAACAGGGAAGAAAAACTAGACTCATTATGACGAGAACAGTAAACGAAAATTGGCAGAAAATGATAATCACGTGGAAGACACCACGAGACAATTTAGAAGAAGTCTAAAAGACGTTTTGTAGAACGATATTGTAGTAGCACACGACTGCAACCCGTTCGGTTTTAACGATATAAGCGAGTTTTGCACAGCAGTGAGCTCATTTCTGACAGATCCCGGTATAGAGCGGACGATCGATGATAGATCCGATAATATCTCGAGTGTTTTGCTTGTAATCGCTGATGCAGCGCCCTAGATATCTCCAGAGAAGAACAAAGTTGGCATAGATATTGAGGATCAAAGTGCGGCGTGGGCGCACGACCCAATACCGCGGGCGGCAAATCACTCGCGCACGCGCACCGGACCTTTTGCGTGTGCATCGCGCAATTAATTTGTTAGTACGCGCTACAGAATTGATGTACTTCATCATACTCCCAGTAAATAGGACACGCAAATTAACATAACTACTATTTATTTTATTATTGTATTTTAGACCTATCAGTCTTGAACCTAATTTCAAATTTTGATAGATGCTGCCCTAACTGCGTTAAAGGATTGGAATAAAACAATAGATACTATTTCTTTATGTATTTCAAATAGTTCACAAGTTATTATCAAATACAAAATATTACTTAAAGCCAATTGTTGTCCTGCCCTACTAAGTATGAATAGACTACAGACCAGAGTCGACTTGACGGAAACGCGCCGGTACCGAGCTTTACGTACTTGAGATTGAGGTTATGTTGTGATAACTGTTTGGAGCAAAAGCCGGCTATGAAACTGTAACTGGAATTTGGCACTTAATTTTAGTAGTGATAAGAACTAAAATAGCTCGCAAGCCCGTGGGGTGGAGAGTTCGGAGAGGCGATTGAGCCTGCGCGCGCAGCCGGCATGGCCGCCGCCGCACACCTGATTGCAATACAGCCCGATAACATAACTGAATTACAGCATATTACACACGTTCACGACGCCTTAAATACCCCCTGGATGCATCTCACACCGATATTATCACGTGCACCACTTCTGCACACCGACAACGACAACTTCTGAACACGTTAAGTAATCAGCTGATTATCAAACTTTTACCGGTGTTTATGTATCCGACATGGTACTTCGTCACTGGAAACGATCCGCGTTTCTCATTTCACGGTCATAGGAGGCGTCTTCCGCGAGCTAAGCGGGCGGTCAGCCATCGCCGGCCCGTGCATCGGATGCACTTCCGCTAGAGGCTCGGGCGGAGCGCCAGGGACCGACGAGCGTACCTGGACTAGTCTGCCAGCTGAGGCCTCCGACGAACATCTTCCTGCAAGATAAACAATACCAATCAGTCACTGAAAAGAGCGCGACGAGCCGGCTTCTCGGGATTAGGGACGTACCCCGGGTCGTTGGGCACCTCCGCGGGGCTTCTGGCCACATCCTGATTCTGGGTTTCCATGGGCTCGGACGCCAACGGCGCGGGGCGGGCCGGGCGGCGCACTACGACTACGAGCGAGCGACGACGCGGCGGGTACGGCTCCCGGAGTCGCTCGGCTGCACTACCGACTACCGGCACGAGACTGGCGCGCCGCGGCGCACCCCTCCACGCAGCGGCCGCCCCCGCCCGCCCGCGCCCCGCATCGCCCGCGCCGCCGCCGCATCGATTCATTCACTCCGTACACAATTATTCATACGGTGAGCACGACGGACGCGAGCAGCGCGCCGGCAGCACCACGTGAGCGCGCAGCACGTGCTCGTGCCCCCCCTCTGTACCCGCGCGCGCCCACAGCCGCCCCGCCCGCGCCCAGAGCACGCCCACCGCGCGCCTACACGCACCACCACCCCCATACACCCAACTTCCAAACTTTATCGAAACTAATATTATAAAATTAAGTTTCAGACAAAACTTTTCAAAATATTCTATTTGATATTTGGTATCAATCGTCGTAGCTCTAAGTATTTACATGAAAACACACATATGATCTACCAACGTGTTTCTTACACCCTTCATAACTGCTACTACATAAACGTTGCATCATAATAATTTCGTGCGATATCATCAGACGCACTAAGCACCGAACGCGGCGTAGCGGCGCGAAACCTCTATAGCTGACGTCACTGAGTGGCTTGTCAGACGCTCGTAGCACCGCGCTACGAAGTGAATGCTACGACCGCTTAATATACGGACATGTAACAAACGAAAACTTATTTTCGCAATTGTCGACTTGAACCAAATTATCTGCGAATTCATTTACGAAAATAAAGTCTGTTAATATGTAGGTACTTATTTAATTTGAATTATTTTGGGAAAACATACAAACTATACCTACATATCGATGCGTAACAGCTAAAAAGGGACAAGCGACTATTTTACGAAATCGACTTAAGGTGGAACAGGACGATTGACATTTCTTTAACCTCTCGTCTGTCGGAACGTAGCTCTTCGCACCAAATTGTGTACCCGTTGTCTGTCGGAACTTAGATCTGCGCTAGATCATCGCCAGTTGAAAATGAGCGCACGCGCGGTATTTTTCCGACAGACGGCGCCTTTTCTACGCTGCGCGCCCCGACAGACGAGAGGTTAAACCACGCGCACGTAAAGAGTATCATGTTCTTTACCCGTATACAAAAAACAGCCAAATCCAATGAATACTTTAGACACAGGAAATTATTTTTTCTTATTTTTAAACATGATGTAGATCTGAGACCGTAATAATTTACAAAAAAAATGCTAAAAGAATAAAATGAAAATCAATTTCCTGTGGCTAAAGTACTTACATATTCATTGGATTTGATTGATTTTTTTGTGTACGGGTAAAGGACATGATACTCGTTATGTAGTTTAAAGGAATGCCAATCGTCCTGTTCGAAAAAGCTGATTCTAACCATATATAAAAGTCGATTTCACAAAAAAATTCGCTTATCCTTTTTTGGCTGTTAGGCATCGATATTACAATCTGTAAAAGTTGGCGCAAAAAGTTTGCCGACGATAGCATAATGGATTAAAAACTCGTAACTTGGTGAATTTACTTTATCGAAAAATATAACAATTAAGCCCTTATTTTATTCAGCCGCAGTATCGTATACAATAAAGTGAATATTTAAAACAAATGTTCGAAATAGTTTTGGAAGTCATATTGTAATGATATTATCGATACAAAAGTACGCGCCCCCACAGTTTCGCCTTTGCGTCGCGTGTTCAGACATCCTTTTAGCCTAAAAAGAAAATTTCATAATATGTAGATGTTATACCTAGGAAATAGGAGAAAATGTGGAATGTGCTGGTAAAAACTAATTATACCAGCATTTTTTATGAATCTCAGCAACAAAAAGTTCAAATTACGAAAACAATTTCAAGAACTGGGTACTTACCTAACATTACCTAACCTTTGTATACTAAGAGCGTTTGGGCTTCGATGCTATTTCCAAACTAGAGACAATGTCTGGCAACATAATTTAACCATTCCAGAGTTAGTGGTTGCGGCTGTGCTGAAAATATCAATCGCTTCAGATCAATACTGGGACCAAAATGCCGTACTGACCCGGTCTAACAATAGAACAACCCAACCAATTCCTCCCGTATTTTGTTATTCAGTCTGGATGTGGGGACTGAGCCCAGTCCTATGCAGGACAAAGGCAAGTCTTTTCATTCCCGCGTCGACACGAGCTATACGAAAATTGCTCAAGTCATGAAGGTAGCCAGTCAGAAAGTGGGGGGCTGGCTGCTTAGGGTGCGTAATGGCAGTAACTACACTCACAACGCACCCTAAGTGCCGAAAAATAAGCGTTCAAGAGCTGTCAGTGTCAATATTCCACAAAAATGAAGACACTGACAGCTCTTGAACGCGGTTTAGATGAGCTTATCGCGTTCAGTTTCATTGGTGAAATCCGCCCTTAGCAGTATTTTTTAAACTGGTAAGTCACAGTGGTAGACTGCAGTTGTACAGGATATTTCTCGTATTTAATACCAATAACGACCAATATGACTGATGGTAACTACTGAGATGTTACCAGAGCACAGGACTCGTGCAGTTATGCACTTGTTCTGTCACTTGGAAATGAAAAATTGATTCCCATTCCTAAGATTTGTGGAAATTCCTACCGAGTCAACACTCCTAAAGTAAACTTTCAACGTTAACAAGTTATCGAAGAGAATGTGAGGATGGCTATCAACCTTTTTTCTGAACAGCATTATGACAAAAAGCTTCGAAATCGCAAAAATCTAAATAGATCCTCTGCATTGCATTTTAAATCACGTCTGGCCTGAAAATATAATTCGTTTTAGATCAATACTGCAACTAAAAACGTCGAGCTGGCCTGCCTAAGAATAGAGCAACCCGGTTGTTTCTTCAGATGAGGATTTTGTTAAAGAAAAATGGTGCATTGCTCAACATGGATAGGTAACCTGGGGTAGTGTAGTAGTTTAGGTTTTGTGACAACTTCCTAGTCTTATTGTTGTTGTGTCTTGTTGCCTTGTCTTGTGTTGTTGTTGTGGACGGACTGGACTAGCTTCCTAGCTAGTATAGTCCTTCCGTATTTTAATGACGAGAAACTGCTATCGCGACTCCGTCTCCCAAACTTAATACTTGTTTCAATTCTCTCATTTTTTGTTTATTGGAACAGTTTTTGGCAGACCAAGTACCGGTAGTAAAGGAACTGATGTGACTTTGTGATCGATCTTTCTGCTTTTTCTGAAGCAGTCTTCTGCTGCACTATAAAGAAAGATTAGTTGGAAGAGTGGTGGTGAATTCACGTACACAAAAATATTATCCGTATCGGATCAATACGGAAACTAAATCTGCAGAGCTGACCCCGTCTAAGAATAGGGCAGACCAACTCCTCCTTCTAAGTTGTTAGATGCGATAAAGGGAATTAAAAAGAGACATACCTACAGCTGCACGAATGTTGAATTAAATTCATCAAATTAGACAAGAAATTGCTTCGTGCAAATGCGCTTGAGAGCGGTAAGTAAATACGTACAAAGTTTGAAGTTGTGGCCAGTTTTTAAAATTAAATCTGTTAAATCCATCATACTTTCAAAGAAAGGTGGTAAAGGTTCCTGTTAAATTCACATGTCGGACGGAACATCATCAGCATCCTTTAAAGTTCATAATTTTGATGGTGGAGGCGAGTTCTATTTAAAACTTCAGTAGCGGCTAAATGACAGGTTGAAATGAAAGCGCCAAAAGACTATACGGTTGCTTGCAGTGGTGGTTGCGGCAGTACGAAAATATCATCCGTTTTGGATCAATAGTGAGATTTAAACTGCAACCAGGAATAGAATAACCCAGTTCTTCCTCCAGATGACGTAAGAGATAGTTAGGGCATTATATCGAGCATTAAACTAACCTCCGCGATGGCGAATGGGATATTGAAATATACCTCAGGCCCGAAAATTGTTCCCAATACACAGATGGTGATAGTACCTTCACGATTCTATCTATAAATGAAAAACAAGGGTTATACTCATACCATCCATGACATGCTCGTGTCGTGATCTGGACATTGCTTTTGAAAAGAAATGAAAAAACTTTAATGTCTGGTATTTCCTCCACTTAAAACATTTTTAAACGGCACTAAAAATATTCTTTAACCTCTTCACATGATAACGTCCTCATTATGAAACCGTCCACTATAAACTCAACAATATGGAATAACTTGTTCTCTCAGTAAAACTTGGGAAAGCTTAAACTGTCGTACAAAATATTTTAAGAGACACATTCAGTTTTAGCCTACACTGAAAAACATAACAGTTAACGTTTGCGATTTTGTCAGCAGGTCCGTTTTAGCGATGATATTTTTATTAAATTGGACTTTGAGATGGTTTTTTATATATTTATATTTTATTATTTATATTTGGTAGGTACCATCGCGGAAATTTGCGGTGAACCACTTTTCAACCTTACTGCCTTAAAAAGTGGTTCTCCGCAAATCTCCGCGATGGTACATACTTGTATTGGCCTGTCTGCGATAGCCTGCAGGAATTCCGAGTGAAGTTGCTAGATAGATGAGGCGAGGTCTACTCTCACGACATACAGCGATATGTCAATATGTAATTTAACATTAGACTCGGGACGCTAAAACTACGGTTTCTTTGAAGAGCGGCCGCCGCCTGCAAATTACCAGCGAATGACGTCACTCAAACGTTATTTATGAAATTAAATTAGTGTGTTTTCTAGAGAACCTTTTTTGACACTGTAAAGTCAAACCCCGCTGCCATTGCTCTTCCAGGAAACCGTAGCTTCAGTAGCAATAAATACACGGTTCACGTATGCCTTTCAATTTGGATGAAGCAACCAAATTGAATCGGGAATCGCAACGAAAAACAGTGAACCCTTCAATGTCGGACATATAAATTTGATTGAACCGTGTAATATTGCCATAACGATATTATTACCTTCCTATGTTTATCGGTGCATCGGCCCTACTCAATTAACCAGTACTTAATAATAACTTATCCTGTATATAAATTAATGCTAAATTGCAATATCAGCAGAAATCTTAAATACTAAAAAAATAATACGATTAATTAAAACTACACAAATATCGATGAAGTAGGTTTAGTTTAAGATAGAGAGACAGTTAAACAAAATCATACAACAGAAATTAATTGATAAACATATCGTTTATTACTTCTTATATAAATACGTTATATTTGGCATGATTGGGCAGTGCTACATTACAAACTTGTTGACATTTACGTCTACTCTAGTGCCGATACCGCTCTATCCTCGACTCACTTTTGCTATAGTCGCATCAGTAAAGTGTAAGATATTTAACCGACTTCAAAAAAGGAGGAGGTTCTGATATAAAGATTTCCTGGGCCCGATATTAAATTGGAAACGTGGCCGGTTGTAAATTATTTTCTCCCAACAAAGCAACTTCATTTTCTGCTATTCTGGGAGAGGTAATATTTGTCCAGTGGAGGACACATTAGCAAGAAGGCAATGAAATAATCCAAAAATATATGTAACTGATACAACGATATAGTGAAAACCGATTACGCGTTTCGGGTCGATCTGATCTGATGCTAGTCTGCCATTCTTCGTTTTCACTTTTTTATTTTGTTTCACGAACTGTATCCAAATAAACGTTATTCTTTCTTTCTTTCTTTTCTATCTTTCTTTCTACTACTCAGTTTGCCTACGGTTCTACAAACAACCGCTTTTTATTTCACCATAATGAGAAAACTTGGTTTTACACTTGTCAAGATCGCAGATGAGCGATAAATCTCTCCATTTTTCATTTAAATGATGCTTTAAGGAGTCAGGATATCCCAAAATCAGAGCGATGTCAGCACTATAGTGTACTTGGTCTTAGTTTTATAAGTCACAAAATATTAGGCAAGCATGGTAACATTTAAAAGTTCTATGGAAAATAGCTTGAAACTGCTTATAATTATGAACGTATTTAATAGTAATCACAGTATGGAGATTCGTTGGCATTACATTTAAGACTGGGCCGCTAATGTCTTATTTCAAAATCACAATGATAGTGCTTGTTGACCTTAGGACGGTTAAATAGCATATCATAATATACTTCTACAAATCGTGAAACCTATTATTTATTACCCCCGACTCCCGAAAGCAATTGATTATGTTGCCAAATCATGTGATTGGTTCCTGGTATTTTAGCTAACTAATCACAACAGACTACTATGAGCGGTGTTTAAGCATCGTTTACAAGATTAATGTAAACGCCAGGCGATTCGTGGCAACGAGTCTCGCATCTAGACATCGACTCTCGACGGTCGAGAAAGTCTCTTCGTGTAAACGCGCCTTAACAATGAAAAAATCGCTAATTCGTTGAAATAAAACTTGCAACAAACAAGACAACATCGAAATAAAATAAAAAACATTTGAAATGGGGCTTTAACGCACAAATGACTATTACAATACACTGCTAGATAAAATACCTACGGTACTAGAGATCAAAATATTCCACTAGTTATGATAAAAAGTACATATATCGCATAAACAACCACATTCAGACATAAAATGGCAATAAGTACATCAATGATTACATCTAGAGTACACACAGCCACGACAACCATTAAGTAATACCTAATAGGTACATACATAATTATCCTATAACAAATTCAGATATGTCCCAGATAGACTAGGACTGCACTAGGTAATACTAGATTTCAAAATGACCTAATTGGAAGTCTGTAGAGACTATCAGCAAAAAAATATTAATTACTTAAGGAAAAACACAGCCATTTAACAACACAGCACAAGGACACTTTTAAATCCCGAAATGATCTTTGGAAAAAATCCAAAGTAACCTAGTCATAAATAATAACAAAAAGCTGTAACTTCTAAGTTCAAAAACTTGTCTAAAAATTATTTAAAACAGACAAAACTTTGCCAAATTCCTTTAAAAAATTTAAAAAAATAGATAAATATTATAATTATTGCAAGCTAAGCATGTGAGGCTCGCATTAAACAAATAAGAAAGCCGTCGCTCAAAAAAAATATTGCAATGAAAAAGCACAGACTAACTTACATAATAAAAATAAATATACGTAACATTGCACGAAAGCTTAAGAAAAAAAATATTGCAAGCAAATAATAAAGCCAAAAAATCAGAGCTGCCAAAAACTAGCAAAATGATATTTATTGCAACTCAATAACCATAAAGTTTAATAAAATAAATAAACGGACTGGAAACGGGCATCTGTATGGTGGAAGCGTAATTTAAAAAAAAAAATGGTTTCACTAGTTTTCCTTCCAATCAGCGGGAACTTTTTTCTGTTAGTATGAAGATTGTTTCCTCAATAGTCCGAAAAAGTAGGCCGGTTTATTTTATTATTTATAACGCTTTTATCATTGAGAATAATGCACCTTATAGTGCCTATCATTAATTCATTTTTTATAAATTGCACAAAATTAATTAGTAAAATGTTTGCCCTAATGTAAATCACGTGTTTCCCTATAAATAAGGTTCACACAGAACAAACACCAGTTAGACCAGAAATACTTTAACTCAAAGCAGAGTACCAATATAATGCCTCGTAATTATCAACAGTGATACTATATGAAATTATAATACAACCTTCGTAAGAACTCTAGGCAGTCTGTTTGCATTTATTAGCAAAAGCATCTTTTTATACGTTTGAAAGCAACAGGTAGTGCAAATCCTGTAAGAAAGCGTAATAAAAATAATCACAGGTACACGTCTAGTACAACACTTGGCACAGTTTTAGCACACACGACTACATATTAAGATATACATTTCTAGTATAAGCTGACCTCTCATTGTACGGAAATCCTATACAATGTGAAAGCTGGAAATGTATAGCTTGATATGTAGCCGTGTGTATAATATTTTAGTAAAACAAATAATAACCGCATTATTAAAAAAACCAACATCAAATATTTTGACGATAACTTGAAGAACTTCTTAGCCTATCTTGAACAACTTTTTGATCTACAAATTAACCTACATTTTTACTTACACACTAATCTACAAGAATCTAAAGAGTACTTTAAAGTTTAGCACTCGTTCAGACACGCGGGAACCGCGCGATTCTAAAGCGCGCGGTTTGGAACCGCAAAATTTAGTTATGTATTCAAAGAGCCGCTGTTAGGGCCGGTTTTTTGATCGCTAGTTAAGTCGACCAATGGCGTGACTGGCGTGCGCGGTTCGGATAGAGTCAGTTTGAAAATAGAAGTCGACAAAGAAATACTATGTTGTTTACTGTGGTTGCTCATGAAAAAAAAATAAAAGAAAAGGCAGTATTGGGGCAACCCGTATTAAGTGACCGAGACGTACATGGCCAATTCGTAGCATTATATCCTGAATTAAGAGAGTATGAGAGACTTTTTTTGGCTATTTGACAATGTCAATTAAATCTTCTTCTCTCTCTCTCTGCACTTCATCAATAAACAAATTAGTCGAAGCGATCCGTTGATTACGCGTGACCTTGTGACGTCCGAACCGCGCGGTACCCGCAACGCAGCTGAACGCTCTCCTGGAGCTCCATAGTAACACAAACGCGCGGGCGCCGCGCGATTCTATTTTTTCGCGCTTGAGTGGCGGTAACCACGCCGTTATGTCTGAATAATTAGCCAGATGTTTATGCAAATAAGACCCGCGCGGGAATCGCGCGATTCTGGAACCGCGCGGGTTACCGCCGTGTCTGAACGAGCGCTTAATTATCTTCGTGTTAAAATCACTGGAAACATATAAGTTAAAACCCTCAGCTACGAGATAAAAATGTCTAAATAAAAAATAAGTGATTGAAATCCCATCAAAAATAGAATCACTTGATTTATTAGAAAACGGTATTAAAAAAATATTTATTAAATTTTCGTAACTAGTCAGTTTCAAAAAGGAATCACTGTGGGAGTTTACCCTTCTTAGCGTAATATACTTTATCCTCCTTACTAATAAACGTTGTATAGCGTCTGTATAGTTACACAACGCTTTGTCTTCTTCTTTCAAAAGTCAAATTACTGACGACTGAAAGAGAGAAATCGGTGTGTAACTATTCACCTGATATAATACGTTTATTAGTAAGGAGGTTAATAAATAAGAAAATAATCCATGGATAAAAACGCCTACATAAAAGTTTAAGGAATTTGTCCAAATCATTTTAAAAAAATGTAAAGGGAAAAAGTAACTTACAGTAACACTAATAAGGAATTAAGAGAGATCTGCTAGTCCTAACGTAACTTAAATAGTCAATCACTTTTTTCACCATACCCTGATAAAGTAAATTGAAGTATTTTCCCAGCATATTCAATTCCTATAATCCATTAAAGACATGTTTTAAGCGTAAGTATAACCTAATTAAAAGTTTGTTTACACTTTGACTTGTCCTTTAACCAAAATCTGTCAAGCTACTGAATATGATCAAAAGCAATACAAAGCTACGCGCGAAAAACTTATCCCTTCTTAGCAGTCGGGTAAAAATAATATGTAGAGAAATTGATCTTGTTTAATCGAAGTGTAAACAAGCCTAACTTTCAATAAATAATAGTGATGCATAACAGTTCTTAACAATAATAAAGTCGAAGTATATCACTATCAAATAATACTGATCCCGCATAATCCCAATTTGTACTTCCGACAAATAATCACACAACCTTTAGTACTTCTCAGTACGCAAACACAATAATTATCAGGTAACAAAACGAGGTACTTAGATAAATTAATCATTCAATTATGGCTTTGTATAACCTGCAAACAAAAGAATCAGGCATAATAATGGTTAATATTTAGGGAATATTACTTTATGATTTGTACATATTTATGTGCTTTTATACAACGCCGAATTAATATTAGATATCGATACACGTACATCTGTTGAGTTTCTCCAGCTAATTTAATTTGACCTTGCATTTCTCAGGCCTCAGGAACGACTTCACTAAGCTTCTCAGTTTAAATTTTATTAGCGCCTTAGGCCCAAGGTACACAAGCTGGCATTGGCATTATTTAGGCCAGTGTCCTAAATGGAATCCATTGTTATAATAGAGTTCATTTATCAGGATGGAATTCGAGAAATATTTGTTGTATGAGAAAAATTAATATGCAAGCACAAGTATTTCCACATAGTTTTAGTAAAGTTTATCCAAGATCACTTTTAAATTACTTACTTTTTTTCGATTATGCTTCGATTGCTATTCTTTTACTGATATCAGCTTGGTATGTAACTGGGCCTAAGGCATCACGGTTAGTGAGTGTTTTAAGCCTGCAGTCAGGAAACACATTACAGAACATATCTGCACTAAGTCTACGGCTACATCTTTATATTGATACTATGTAAATGTAAACATCAATTCATCGATTATACGACTTGATAAAGTTTAAGGAGATATTTTTTTTTAATAATTATATGAGATCAAGTAATGTTCAACTACTATGGAACGGAACCTGGAATTTATTTCTTATTCTTTTGACAGTTTTCAGCGTTTGACGCTAACAAAGCCGACAGAGTGGCGTGGGTAGCACTCAATGTACCAGACGTAGGACTAACTATGTTAGCAGATGAATGTCCCACATTATTATTGTTCAGCAAACCACCGCTGGTCCCTGAACTAACGATAGTAACGTTCGGAGGCGGTGTAACACCATTCGCGAATCCAGTCGACAATACCTTCTGCGTATTATGCATCATAAACGACTTGGCGGCCCCCGCACTGCCTAAAGTAAGAACTTTCTTTAACATAACAGAGGAATTACACGCATTGTCGATCATGTCTTTGGTAGTAGAAATACTGTCGAAGTCTGTAGAACTCGCTGTGACGACTGTACTTATCTTTGGCGTGGACGTGTGAAGTATCGGGCGCACCGCTGTAACGTTGAAGGTAGCGCTCGATGCAGGAGTCAGGTTGTTGCGATTGATGATGTTCCGTGAAACGATGGCGTTGTGGAGAATGTTCCCAGTTGGGAATGATTTGGAACTGACATTGACGTACTGCGGGGTGCCGATGATGGTCGCGTTGGATGTGCGTGTCCCGAAGCCGATGATTGTACTGCCCGTACCTTGAGACATGACTGTGCTGAATGTACCTTTAGTGTTGATTGGTATTCTGCAAACAAAAGAAAATAAAACGTTATAGCTAACAATTCATAACTGGCAATTACTAAAGTTTCGTATTGACGCGCGAATGCTTAGTATGTTACTTTTGCACACGAATATCTTAGTAGTTTCTGTATCCAGATTTGCATACAGGAATTTCAAATTAATGTACCTAACTAAAGTATAAAGGACAACATTACACCGGCAAACCTCATACATCATCATATTTTTTTCTGAATAAACGCCTAACATAAACATAATGCAATCAAACACTCACCCACGAATAACCTGCGAAGTAGTCCCAGGAATGTTCTGTATGGTGACAGTGGCTTGCGGCAGATGATGTACGGTCCTCTGCCCAGTAGAGGGGATGTTCGAACTGGTGTAGTAATGCACAGTGCTCCCAGTGATGCGGGGAGGCGCGGCGATGTGGGCAACCGGCACACGGTGCACTATGCCGCTTGTGGTTGACGCCACTGTGATGCACTTTGTTTGGTTCACTGAGAACTGGAAAAAAAAAGAAAAAATTACACTTCTCCAGTGGGTTGAACCACAAAAAAGATTAAAAGACATTGAGATAGCAGACATTGAAACTTTTAACACATTGTTTGTTTAGTATTTTTTTATTTACTGTTTAGTATGAGCACGGAATAATAACTAGTACAAGACTTAGCGTTATATTTTTAGCTAAACGCCTGTTGTGGTAGATAAGGCAACAACTTACATTGCTTGTGTTCAAGGTAGTTCCCAAATCAAATTCATCACCAACCAATGTGATAGTATCAGGGTTAGCTCCAGTTAGTTTCTCTATTGCCTTCCTCGCGTCAGCATCACTCTCAATGTTCCCCAAGTTACTGCTCAAAAACTCGATGTCAGACTCTAACAAGCCATCCACCAAATGATTTTGACCATCCTCAGGGTCTTTACAAAGTGAGAAATCGTCATTCTCCAACTTTATATCTTCTACTTTCATCCCATCAACATCAAGATCATCCATGTTCTCAACTTTAATACTAATGAGATCATCTTCATCTTTCATTTCCTCCATTTTAATTTCGTCCAAATCTTCGACTTTTATTCCTCCAACTTTCATATCATCCATATCCTCGACTTTAATGTCGGCGAAATCTGTATCTTCTTTCATCATTGGAACATCTGAGAAGTCTCTGCTATTTTCGCCATTACCAATATATTGGCTGGCATCGAAACTGTTACTGTCAAAATTATCATGATTCGGTTCAACTTTGATGTCTTCTATTTTGTATTTGTCCTCTTCTTGTATGTTGCTTGTGCATGGTTGGGGGCTGTTGGCATTACTTATGTCACCACTCAGGGCTCTTTTAAGAACATACGCTTTTATTTTCCGCAGCATAAACAGAGGAACTTTAAAGCCTGTCAGTTCTCCCAACATAGGGAGTGAGTTGTGTTTGTATGCATCACTGTTGGCAAGTTCTTCAATGTCCTCTAAAACCTGAAAAGAAAAATCAAATTAAATTACAACTCATTTTATAGTGATTAACTCATCAGTCAAGAAAATTAGACATAATTACCATGATATATGTTTTCCCGCCCACAGCATTCACCAAGTTATGGCTGGCAATCCATTCCTTATCTGATGAGTCAGCTGGATATCTGAGTAGACCAGCATGTCTGGTATAAAGCCGGCCTCGAGAATGACCTAGGCCTAGCAACTGAAAGAACAATTTTTTATCTGACTAGAAAGCTGCCTTAAATTATCCAATGTGTTACCCACGCAATGATTAGACTTTTATGTGTTTCGTTTCCTCAAATAAAAATAGTTCTATCAAAAATCTTCAATTAATTTTTTGTAGGTAAGCAATTTTAGGAGACAACAGGCAATAATGACTGAATGAAAACAATACAAAGCTCTATAAAAAAAAAGGTTAACATAACTCAACCTTCTTTATGAGTCTTACTTTATGAGCATGAGACCCCATAATAAACAGTGTCTCTTGGGTCAATCTCGCAGGGTTCCACTTCTCAGGATCTCTGATGGCAGGGGATGGCAATGGTGATGAAGATGCACTGTCTGTGCTGTCCTCCTGCTTGATCTTCTTCCTTTTTATAGTCATGTCAATGTCGTTTTCGGAATCCTTTCTTTTCGGGCATGGGCTCTGCAACTGTTGCCAAGTATTTCATGTATAATTGACGAAGAATCGTATTTGAACATGTTTTGAACATTTATTGGTTACACAAGCAGTAGACATAGTACTTTGGTACAAATGCATACATCATGAACTAGAAAGTATTACAGTAGTTATGTATGAGTACTTACACAAGTATAAGACACTTGAGTAGCTGCTAATTGAGTGTTCTTGTGTGCAAAGAGCTTAAGTGAATCTTAAATATATCATAGAATCACAACAAGTACATTCTATATCATCATCTGCCTAGCCTTTTCCCAAATATGTTGGGGTCGGTTATAGCCTAACCGGATACAGCTACATACCAGTATTTTGCATACAAATATATTAAAAAATATATTCGTAAGAAAAGGACCAGGAAAATACCTTAATATACCTTTTGTAACAACTTCATTAGTTAACTTACAGTAGGTGGTTTGACAAGTTTAGAGTCAACACTATTACTGGATTCTGAATCACTGGTCTCATACGGTGACTGTGCTGGCCGAGGCGGGGTGGTGTATAGTAAACGTGTGGCGTCCAACATAGCTCGACATACTGCTCTCACCTATGAAATAAACTACAAATAATATCATACAATTACACAGTCTACAATAAACTGATAAGAAAAAGATAACAAATATATAAATGCGTAATTTTAAGACAGTTCTCTTGTTTAGCTTTGATTACATAAATATTACACATTCTGTTGTTACTCAGTGACATATAGATAAAAATAATTTCTGCTTCCAGTTTAAAAAATAATAATAATACCTGGTCTTCACTAACAGATTCATCTCCCAAATTCAGTCTTATGTTGTTGACAGCAGGTACAAAGAATTTCTGAAACATAATAAAACTTACTTTATTAAAAATATTCTTCATACATTTGGGCAGATTGTTTTATGAAATGAACTAATAAAACAATAAATAAAAACAAATTATCAAGTGTTTATTGACTTATAATGGTCAATTCCTTTTTCGGATTGTTATTGGTTACATTTAAGATTCTTGTATCTTTACCAGTAATGAAGCAAAGACCTCATAGCTTTGCATAACAGACCCTCCCATATGGAAGTAGCTACCACAGGTAAAAATAGCTTACAAATCTATGTATTTATATGCCCAGTTTGGCAATAAAAATGTTAGCATTGGTAAGCAAAACAATTTGTTTTTGTTTATAGGAACCAAGCCTATGATAATGAATGTAAGTTACTTTTGCAATTGATAAATATTTTTCACTTTTTTGTAAAAAAAACTTACTTCCAAATATTTCTTGATCACTTGATCTATTTCCCTTGTGACTGCTGACTGAATAGTCTGCCGTAACATGTCCAAAGACTTGTTGGCACTTGCTCTAAACTCCGCAATGGGTCTTGAATGCGGCTGCACTGGTCCAGGTAAACTGAACCTTCTGTGCATAGCCGCCAATGTGTTTATGGCAATCTGACGAGTAACTGGCTGCTTCTGGAATTATCACGGCCATCAAATATACAAATTGAGTAAAATAAATAGAGCAGGTTTAATATTTTTTTCGAACAATGAATGCAGGACATCTAATTGTCCATATTGCTCTAATCTTTTTGTACTGCATGTGTTTCTGTGACAAGTAAACCTATTTTTCTTTTCTTTTTTATATTAAAATGTAGATAGCCCAAACTCTGGCTAGCTCACAAAACAAATAATAACAAAAATTTGCTCAAGATTTCTTATTTATTTGAATAGACAGAATAAAATTAAAATTATTTTTTTGCATTTCAATGACATTCATGGAAATGCACAATATTAGTTTAATAATCATCGATTCATGAAAACAGATTGATTCTGTTTCAATTTATTTACAAACAAGTCTTCTGGCACGCGAATTCATTATTTACTCACCGACATTTTCATGGTCACTCTATACAAAGATTTTATCTTACCGCTTGCATATTGTTGGGTGTGTTAGAACGAGCTTTCAATGATTTGGTCGGCGCCTGGAAGCCCCACGTACCACTGGAGCTCTCAGTAACTGGATTCTGATGCGAAGTATCTACGTTATTCCAATTCTTTTGCACCACCATGTCGAATTCCTGTCATAGACTGTTTTGTTTGACTTGCATACCCGAATACCCAAGAGATCATTCACGACTCTGTTATAGAATCACTCGAGATAACAATAATGCACAATTATATTTCTGTACTTTTAGGAATTATATAAGTTTAATTTTTATTATCAAACAGAAAAAGCTTCGAAAGCTGCTGCCCAACAAGTCGGAGAGGCAGTGGGGGCGGGCGGGGTACAGTAGTGTTGCCAAATTAGTTAAATATACACTATTTGCAAACAGTATGAAAATAACAATAGTTCCACTGCGAATTCACAGTATTTGTACTGGCAGGGGCCAAATTTCACGCACTATTAATACATAATTGCATTTATAGAAAGAAAAGTTCGCTTTCTATAAGAACTAATTTGTGTACGTTGCCATAACGCCAGTCGGAATGATCGCTATTCCATAACCAGAGATCGGAATAGGTAGAGCTGTTTTATGTATGGACGGCAGCACATCAAGCTACTACAATGTGTCAAATTTCTTTAATAGATTTTCAACTTTATCGCTAAAGCATTAGGTTCAAGGTTGATTGGGAAAATTTGACAGTTTCGGATAGCTTGACCTGCTGGCGCCTGTACTTGCCATAGGTTAGAATAATATGGATATTCCCCGAGTGCCGGGATTTGGTTTTTAAGTAGTAAAATCATAAAAAAACTATTCTCGCCTTCGGGACTAATGAAAGATTACACTTCCTTTCTGACGGGTAAATATAAGAAGGACGGGATTAAGGATAGTATAATAAATAGATAAACTTGATTCATTAAACCACATATATTTTTTTACGTAGCAATTTCTTATTCAAGAATCAACAATCATTTAAACATTTTTATTCTGAAGTTGTACAAAAACATATTACCATACAAATTATTTGTTCCTCAGAAAATCAAAACATTATCAAATAGAACAATTTGTATAACAATAAAATCTTAATTAAAATAATCAATACGCTTCAACAATAATTCACTTATAACAAAAAATGTCATTGGTCTGGTTCGTCTTCAGCTTCACTAGAAGATTGAGTATGACCAGAGTTAAAATAAATCACCATTATTTTTTCTAAATTATCTAATTTTAATCTATTTCTTTTTACATCTAACGCCCATTTATATGTGGAAAACGAGCGTTCCACATCTGTTGATGTTAGTGAAGTGAATTTATATGACAAAATTTCGTCATTCACATCATTTTTCGATAATTTTCCTTCATATTCTCAGAGGATGTCAATGTAAGGAGACTTGATCAAAAGCCATAAACGAGTCACTTAATGCTAAATTTTGTTTCTGCAACTCTTTTAATGAAAATAAAATAATCGTATAATGATTTTCTATATAGACTAATTGATTCCGTAGATTTTCCTTTTCCAGAATAGTTTTCGCATTACGTATTGCCATTGAATCAGAGCTGTTTAATCTAGAAATAACATTTATTATTTTTTCATAATATTTTGCATAATACGATGCAGCTTCGAACCAAGTGCCCCATCTAGTTATCACTGGTTGTGGGGGAAGAGGTAAGTTAGGATACGTATCTTTCAATACTCTTATTCTGCGAGGGGCTTTTAAAAATATTTTTTTCACTTTGGATATTAGCATATCCACATCATGGTACTCGAACCGTATTTGTTCTGATACGCGATGAAAAGCGTGTGCCAAACAGGTGACATGTTTGACATTGAGGTAAAAAAAAAAATCGGCCCGCAGACAACATGTATGCAACACTATCACTACATAATATTAACACATTATCAACTTTTCTTTCAAAGTTGTCTTGCCAAATATTTTCCACACTATTACAAAAGGGTTTAGCCGTCCTTCCATAGGCAAACTGCTCCCGATAGGAACCTATATCGTAACTTATGTTATATTGTAGAGGGTACTTATACTAGTTCATCGACTAGATATTAGCTCTATATCTTAGT
The DNA here is from genome assembly GCA_947568875.1 of Fissipunctia ypsillon. Taxonomy (NCBI): domain Eukaryota; kingdom Metazoa; phylum Arthropoda; class Insecta; order Lepidoptera; family Noctuidae; genus Fissipunctia; species Fissipunctia ypsillon. Next base: position 9,165,162 of record OX387654.1, read on the forward strand.
TAATTGAGGAGCAATTTGAAAAAAAGTGTTCGAGGACGGCTTTTTTTCAAAGTGATATATCTCTGTTGTTTTTAAAGCTAGAAAAATAAAACAAAATCCAGTGTTTATGGTACACTTTACAATTTATTTTATATAAATTTCCATGAGCCAAGCCTAAATAAAAATATTTAAAAAATGTAAGTAAATTATTTTTTTATTGCTTTCTATCAGATCGAATTGAATTACCACTTTGAAAAAAAAATATAATAATTGTCTATACCTTGCCTGATAGCATGCCAAGTTTCATTGAAATCCATACGGTGCAACGTGTTGAAAAAAAAATAATGAAAGTAAGTGGACCACCTTGTTGACACTGTAAATTCAAGTAATTAATAACGAAATGCTAAAAACGCATAATAATAAAGCGCTTTAGTGTTTGCAATGTTAATCTCCATAAGCAAACTATAGCATTTTTGATGCTCAATTTTTAATCACTTGTGTCCGTTATAAAGTTCTATAGTTTGCTTATGGAGTTTAACATTGAAAACACTAAAGTACTTTAATAAAAAAAAAAACACTTGGATTTACAGTGGACGCTTTCAAATTGTATTAGATTTTAATAATCTTTAACAAAATAGCATTTTGACAGTTTATAAAAAGTACATTAACGATTGGTAGTGTCACTAGCCTATTACAATATTTTGTCGATCTACTTTTATAGTGACTAGATTATCAAAGTACCCGCGCGTGCATGTTCCTACATGATCACAGTGCAAGTGTTGGGAACGCTAGTTCCCAACACAAACCACGCTAGTTCGTAACTATACGACAGCGCCATTTTGACAGTTGCCTTCCCCATTAATTTTTCTAATATGTCAAGGTAGAATAAGATTAATACATTAGTTTTATTCAACAGTTAACTTAAAAAATAGAACTTACCAAATCAGTATCCAATAAAATAACTCCAAACGTCCAATCCAATAAGGTCAAATCAGAGTCCGTAAATGCTAGCCAAAGTCGTAGTAGCAAGAACGTTCCAGAATCCAGTAAATAAGCCAGGGTCAGAAGAGATATTCTCCACACAACAAAACACATCAGGAAGCAAACAAGCGCACTCTAAGAACCGAAGTAATCGAGTGAGACAACAAGTTACTGTTGGTAAAGAATTGAATTCTAGTGGCGCAGAAAGAGACAAAAACAGGTGCGTCACTGTAGCGACAGAAACACCCCGCTATTATTTTCTTTTGTTTCCATAATGCGGCGATATTACGCGTCTCAACAAAGCGGCAACGTCGCGCGCTTGGCAAAAAGTTTTATAGCGTGCTGTTGACGTAAAATTTACGACGTCACTCATGCGCTTATTGGCTTACATAAACCATTTTTATACATATTGACAAAAATAATGAAATTCAATAAAACCCCGTAGTATCAGTCGGAATCCCGTGGGATATCCATATTAACATCAATGTTTGCGGTCAATGAACCTTAATAGCTCTACCTATTCCGATCACTGGCCGTAACATAGTAAAAATAGTATTTATTTCTTAAACTAAAGCGGCACTATTTTTTGCTCTAATCAAGCTTTATTTATGCTCTATTTATAGGGCATAACATCAACCGTGAATTACATCATATGTACGCTACCATTACGTACACTTTCTAAAATAGCCAAATACCATGCTTTATCAGCTTATTTACTTTAATGCGTTGCAGCCTGTTAATCTTGCAAATTACCACTAAACTTGTGGAAGTACTGTACTCAGCCGTAGTGCGAACGATGTTTGGTGAGTAATTACTAAATCACTTAAACGTAGTTACTAAATTTCTCGCCACTTGACTAAATTACTAACATAGCCCGAACCAAGCTTTAGAGATTCTTTAAGCACAAACCCAACCCAAATGTTTTTCATTTTGATAATTCAACAATATTCATCGCGTTATTTATGTTGCAGCGCAGACAAAATTTTCAAACAGGTGAAGCAAAAATAATATTAGGAATCTCGTTCCGATTGATAGAAAGTGTAATTGCATACTATTCCGGTACTGAAAGATTCAGGTGAATCTGAGAGCTGGTGATTGATGAGCGTTGATTGCACAGAACATAATATAGGTACCCTAACGGGGTTGATTGGAGCCAAGGTGGCTCTGAGTAAGTTGGTGTGGTGGTGGGTGAATTTCTTTTTACTTAATGACATCAAAGTATAAAAGTTCTTCAATGGTTTTATATACGCATGGAATGAATAAGTACTGGCGTGTTTTACCTTGTTTTACCTTAGTTCGTGGATTATAAAAAGGTGGTTTTATTTACTTTATAGCGTCTTAAGTTCTAGGAACAATAAAATTATATTGTCGAACAGTCGCACATAAAATACATTTCACAACGCACCGAAGCCGGTTTCCGAAACATGACTTTATATTTTATTTGAATTTCAACAATCATTTACATTTTCACTCGAGAATAGTTAATGCCGTAACTACCAATTAACAAACTAATTTTCCACCTAGTTGTGTTGTGTTATGTATTCATGCTCTGTGAACCATACATGGTTCAGTATTTGATTACATTTCAGCTTTCGTTCAGTAATAAGAAATAGAAAATACCTACATAAAAAAGTTGAAAACACTTCAGAATATGTCTGTACTTTTACTATAAGTGAAGTTTACATACATTTTTTACTATCTATCACACACGTATGTACGTAGTTCTCCGTTCGAAAATTCCGAATGGAGAAATACTGTGTGTGCTTGATCCTTGATTTTGTATGAATTTGCTGCCTTCGGAAATTCCGAATCGATATTTCGCAACGGATTTCCGTCTGTATGTGGCCGGCCTTGCCCAAGCTGAGCAAGTGAGTATTCCGAAAAAATCGTAGAAAAAATGTATTGATGGCAACTACGAGTTTGACATGTCGCTATGATAACACCACTCTGGTGTGACACCTTAACTTTTGAGCTTTCAAATTTCACTTTTTTTCTTTCGTTCGATATCTTGAAAGTTGTAGTTACAGTTCGCTGAATAAAATAATTTTGATCTCAAACCTCAAATGCTTTATGTTTGTGTGACTTTATTAAAGACAATACGTCATAATTTTTTTTGAATTTCCCACGTATTTTTAAAATTTTATTCGGCATAAATCCAAAATTCCAAAGATCACAGAGTACATGAAGATTCTGGTTACGGAATTCGACTGAATTTCCATCTGCTTTCTCTTTCCCTGGTCACAGAGTACATTAAAAATATACGGACTTAGTCTGTTGTTGACTTGTTGAGTGCTGACGTTACAGATCTGTGCGTGTGCATACATCTGTGATAGTGTGATACATCTGTGTATTATACTCTAGGGAGGTGCACGTAAAACTTATTAGTCGTTCGTGCTAAAGCAAAACATAAAGGTAAGTAAATAAAGAAGAACCCCGCGTCTGATAATCATTCGTCGAACACTAATCATTCAAATAATTACAAACATCGACGTATAACAAGTTCGTAACTGATATCATTTCATTTACGACTCCGCCCTCCGCCACTGCTTGCAGTCCGATTTGTGAATTGGGTGGAGTACGACGCGACGTGATCAGTTAATAAAACGGTTATCATTTTACGAAATATTAATTGGTAAGATAACACGCCCACAGGTTTATCATATCGTTTGCTTGTAAAATATCTACTTTTAGGTCTTTATATCGTGTTTTCCGTATTCTATAGTTTTTTTAAAAGCCTACTCAGGCCTTTTGGACTTTGTACTTTGCTTTGCCACGAACTTGTTTTCGTGGTCTTGAAATATTCTTATTATTTTATGTGAAAATATTATTCCATGTTACAGGTTAGGTATGTATTTATAGAACAAGCCCTCATTTTCCTGCAAACTAATAATTATCAGTTACTAACAAACATACTAGATATTTAAATTAGGATCTTTCAATTTTGAAATTTATTGTCCCCCCGATCCACCCCATCACATTGCATCGCCCGCCCGCGCTATTACTTCGTTGTCGTGTGGCGTTCTTTCAGACTTTTTTTCTTGTTGCTTGGCTCCTATAGCGTGATGTTAAATAGCCTAGAGCCTTCCTCAAGAATTAGGCTATCAAATCCGACTGGTAGTTCAAGAAATTACCCCTACCTACAAACTTACAAACAAATAAACAAATTTTACCTCTTAATAATATTAGTAAGTATAGATTACTTAATAAGGAATTTATTTTAAATTAGAATTACTTAGGTACCATACTAAGAAATTCAAAATAAATTCAATATGCAAAGAAGAAGAAAAATAAAGATGGAAAATGAAAACCTTATCACTATTCAAAAACACCAAAGTGTACAGGGGATCATCTGTTCTAGCATAACTTTAGAGAAATCAACTTTCACTGTGAAATAGTGTCTTAAGAGTTTTTTAACAAGCTGTAAGCCAACATACTTTTCAAGTAGATAAGTAATCAGTAATCACCGAAGCTTATTCTATTTTTGGTTACTTACAGTACCTACCTGCTATAAAAAGTTGCAAATCATTGCCTAACTTTTAGGCATATTATCTCCCAATCTTTATCAGACTAGTCATGCTTCAATTTGTTTTTGGAATATGCTTTCCTGTACACCTATTATGTGAGAAATAAATTATCCTAGGCAATTCAATTATTTATTTTAATGTTTTTTATCTGAAAGCCCATATTAGCAGTTAGACCATTATGATGGCTATCAAACTATCAATCATACATAAGACTACCCTCTGACCAATACTTTTATATTTCTAGATAATATGATATTAAATAACAAACTACTGAGACCGAATTAAGTGTTTTGAATGAAGATACGGAACGGATGATACGAATGGATAAGGAACTAATTGGAGCCGAGCATGAACAAACTCATTCAGGATCTGTGATCCTAAACAAGATAACTGATTTGCCAACCAATTCAGTATTTCTTGTTTTTATTTTTATGGCATTGTTGTTAGAAATTAGTTTAATGACCTCAGATAAATCATTGTTGACATTTTATTCTGTTATTGCAATGTATGTTTAGCTAGAACTTGTATTTAATCAGTTGTTTACTGCTTCAGTTTTTTTAATTTTATTATTGACCAAAATATTAAATTCGAAAGAGAAAGATAAATTAAGAGAAAAACTATGAATTTAATCATATACGAGGAGGGATCAAAAAGTAGTGAGAATGAGATAGAATATAGATACTATTGATAACATAATAATTTATTTTTCTACATAGTCTCAGTCTCTCTACACACCGAGTCCAGCGATTTTCCAAGGCCCAAAATCCCTTTAAAAAAAAAAGTTTTGTCTTGGTCCTGCAAAAAGCTCTCCACGGCATCCATCACCTCGTTATCGTCTTCGTACCTGTTTCCCCTTAAGTATTCCTTCAATTTGGGGAACAGATAAAAATCGCTAAATTCGAAGCCAGCTTGCTGAATGGCAACCATCGCAACTGCCGACCTGTGCGCGTGTGCGTTGTCGTGATGAAACAGCACGCCCCTTCGAAGTTTCCCTCTCATTTTCTCTTTGATGGCATTCCTCAACTTGGGAATTAAAGCTGCATAATATTGGCCTGTAATAGTGGTTCCACGCTCCAGGTAATCAATCAACACCCTTCAGAACTTCGGGATCGGTGATGATGGCCGTTTCCATTGCGAAGATTGCTGTTTAGTCTCGGGATCAAAATGATGGACCCATGTTTCGTCTATTGTTACGAAACGAGACAAAAAGTTTTCAGAATCTTCTTGAAACTTATCCAACAATATCTTCGAAATGTCAAGTCGATTTTCTTTCTAACTGTCGGTTAACATTCTCAGCAGCACCCATCTTGCGGAGACTTTTCTCATATTCAAAGATTGTTTCAATATGGATTGAATACTTCCATATGAAATGGCCGTTTCTTGAATTGAGTATCGGATGGTAACTCTTCGATCGCTCAATACAATTTTCTCGACTTTCGCAACATTTTCTTGGGTGACTGACGTCAATGGACGGCCGCAACGATGTTCGTCTTCCGTGCTCGTTCTCCCTACTCGAAATTGAGAAGCCCACCTTGCGACAGTGAAATACGGCGGAGCAGACTCTCCTAATGTTGCCTCCAAATCGCAATGAATCTCTTGCGTCGTTAACTTTTTTAAACAGAGGTATTTAAATAACGGCTCGCACTCCGTTTTTCTCCATTTTCGAGAACACGTTCCGACACGAAGCAAACAAGTGACTACATTCAGAAAAAAACAAAAGAGAATCGAAGATTTATTTCTTTATTAATATTACAAATATGTATCTGAGCTCTGCCTGCCAGTATTTATTTTGCCAGTATTTTTTTTCTTATCAAGGAGTATGTCGTTCTCACTTCTTTTTGATCCCCCCTCGTAGATGATGTGTAGCAGTTCTAATCGACTTTTATTAATCTGTTATTTACGATGTCATAAGAACATCAATGAATTCACTATTATCGAACTCGATAAATCATTTTGTTAGTAAGTAGTAGTATTCACAGGATAGTAAATAGGACTCCATTGTCAATCAATTTATTACATCATCCATGTATGAAGATAAAATTAGTAACACAGTAAGTGTAATATCTGTTGAAAATAAGTAGTATTCAGATCCTATCAAAACCATTTTATTGTTAATTATTACTTATCAATTACATTACGTATAACACTTGCAATTATGTTTGGTTTATATATTATTAAACATGGGTCTTTTCACTATGAATATTGAATAATACTTGTCAATTAGTGCAAGTACCGTATGTAGTATTAACTTATATAGGTTTAGCAAAAGTAATCAACCTGCAATTGTGTTATAGAAATCGAATAAAAATAGTTAATTTCTACACAATACACATATTTCACAAACTAGCGCTAGTTTAAAAATAACTTGTCTAATCATTGTGTAATAGTGGCCTTCGTAATGTATTCTTTGAACTTTAATCATTAAGAGTTCGTAGCCCACGAATTTTGTTTATTTTAACACGAATTGCACTTAAAAGGTCATTACGCTAATATGTGATAATGATAGGTACCTATTGATAAAGTGACAAACATTCCTCATTAATTTACTGGTTATCCTGTAATATTATAAGTATTTTATGTACCTATCTATTTAAGAATGTGTTTAATAAAAATGTGTTTTTAATAATTACCTAATAAATTAATATTATATATTAGTTCGCCAACTGATTAAGGGGAAGCTCCAGGTAGCCCGCGAAATTCAAACTTTGTTATGTTTTTTTTGCAATTTGTAAGTCAGTATTAGGTTGTATGTATGTTGATGAAAGTATCATTCGCGACCGTAACAAATATGCATTTACAGAATCATAATCATCAAAATGAGAAATACAACTCCATAAGTTTGTATAATCCTAATTGTCAAGATTTCATGAAATAGTCATTCAACAGAATTATCTGATCTTAAAGAGTTATATTGATGACTTTAATTATTATAATTCTTTAAATACATACGTTTTACAATCAGTAATAAAACTTGTTAAGTTAGTATAATCCCCAAATGTCAAGATTTCATGAAATAGTAATTCTTGGGGTTTACTTGGTCTTAGAGAGTTGTGTTGATGACTTTAATGATTATAATTCTGTAAATACATATTTGTTACGGCCGCGAATCATATTTTAATCAACCTATAACTTAATACTGACCAGCAAATTGCAAAAATCGTAAGAAAATTTGAATTTCGCGGGCTACCTTGGCGCTTCCCCCTTAAGTACATTTTTCAAAAAAAGCATCTTTTGATTTAACATTCTTAAAAATTTGGTTCCGTGTGAGCGAGAGAGGTGACAAAATCCGACAGCCCTCTTAAACAAATTCTTTGACTGTTCTACCTCAGCCCCTCAGTTTGATTTGGTTTTAACAGAAAGTTAGTTAGATCTAAGTAGTTAGAATTTAGTTATTTCGTTAATTTTCGTCCAATAAACATTTTAGCAACCTGTTTCTTTGATTTCAGATTCCCACAATGTCGAAAATCAAGGCTGGACCCGTTGTTGATGTCCTCGGTGATGAGATGACTAGGATTATTTGGGATCTGATTAAAGAAAAGCTCATATTGCCCTTCTTGGACATCGAGCTGCACGTCTATGATTTGGGTATGGAAAACCGTGATAAGACTGATGACCAAGTGACCGTTGACTGTGCTGAAGCAATCAAGAAATACAATGTCGGCATCAAATGTGCGACCATCACCCCTGATGAGAAAAGAGTAGAAGAATTTAAGCTGAAGAAAATGTGGAAAAGTCCCAATGGAACGATCCGTAACATTCTCGGTGGCACAGTCTTTAGGGAAGCTATTATTTGCAAAAATATTCCGCGTCTTGTCACTGGCTGGGAAAAACCTATTATTATCGGCCGTCATGCACACGCTGATCAATACAAAGCCACTGACTTTGTTGTACCTGGTGCTGGAAGCCTAGAGCTCATTTGGACGCCACCCAAGGGAGAGCCTATCAGGCACGTTGTTAATGATTTCAAGGGTGCTGGTGTCGCCCTGGGCATGTTTAACACTGATGCCTCTATCATTGACTTTGCTCACTCTTCATTTAAATTTGCACTTGGGAGGAAGTATCCTCTTTACCTGAGCACCAAAAACACTATTCTTAAGAAATATGATGGTCGTTTCAAAGATATCTTCCAAGAAATTTACGAAAAGAACTACAAATCTCAGTTCGAAGCTGCTGGTATTTGGTATGAGCACAGGTTGATAGACGACATGGTTGCTTACTCGATGAAATCCGAGGGTGGATTCGTATGGGCCTGCAAGAACTATGATGGTGATGTGCAATCAGATTCTGTAGCCCAAGGATACGGTTCTTTGGGTCTAATGACATCTGTTCTGATTTGCCCTGATGGAAAAACTGTAGAAGCAGAAGCTGCCCATGGTACAGTAACAAGGCATTTCAGATTCTATCAACAAGGAAAGGAAACATCCACCAATCCGATTGCGTCAATCTTTGCATGGACCAGAGGTCTCCTGCATCGCGCTCATTTGGATGACAATGCTGAACTTAAGAACTTTGCCGAAACTTTGGAGAAGGTTTGCATCGACACAATCGAATCTGGAATTATGACTAAGGATCTTGCTATTTGTATTAAGGGTATGAACAATATAAAGAGGTCAGACTATTACGAAACTTTCGAGTTTATGGATAAACTTGCTGAAAATCTTAAGAAAAGTTTGGGAAAATGACTACCTACACAAAGAGTGTTGTGTAACCTGTGAACAATTTTTACCAATCAGTGTTAACATATGAATTTTTATCATGTCACAAGGGAAAGAGGGTATTTTATTTAAACCTTATTTATATCAATTATTATAATTTATTACTGTAATAAATGTAACTACAAAATTATCATAAAATCTTTTATACTTTTTATTTGGGTTTCACCTTTTCCTAGTTAGGTCCCGATTGTAATTTGTAAATGAGAAACAACCACAATGAACTTATGTGTACTGTTCAATTTCTAATACTTATCGTTTATATTATTATTGTATGCCTAATGTACCTACAGTTGAAAGAGGCCCTTATGAAACAGTAAAATAGTCTTTAGATTGCACCTTAGAGCGGGCTTGTACAAAACTGCAAGTAGCTTGCATGCCAATGTACCTAGCTTCTGATTGGTGAATGTCACAATGGCATGCAAACTACTTGCATAGTTTAGTACAAGCTACAGGCATGTGTATTGCTGCCCTTAGATTATCGATCTCCGGTCAATCCTACTTTGGACAGCAATGCAGGACTCATTTTTAGAACCAACCATAGTACTTACCTCTTGCTTTTTGGTTCTAGTCATAAAACATTGCGTTTGTACCTAAATACATACTTTGATCCTGCCTTACTTCAATGACCGGGATTAGGTAAATATGACGTTGATTCCTTCGTTTTGACCATTACCTATATTATTATACTGAACTCTGCCGTACCAGTCCAACCATTTCATTTTCAAGCGCTGTGCTCCACATGTACAGTCTGCAAAAGAGTTCAAGTAACCAACGCACACTCATCTGCCTAGCCTTTTCCCAACATGTTGGGGTCGGCTTCCAGTCAAACTGGACGCAGCTGAATACCAGTATTTTACATGGAGCGACTGTCTATCTGACCTCCACAACCCAGTAACTGGGTAATACGATACCCCTTGGTAAGACTGGTTGTCAGACTCGGGCTTCTGACGACCCGTAACGACTGTCAAAGATCCACGAATGGCAGCCGGGACCAACGGCTTAACGTGCTTTCCGAGGCACGGAGGAGTCTCAGTATGTAAAGATGGTCACCCATCCACGAACCAACCCCGGCAAGTGTAGCTTAACCTGATGGATCGACCCGTGCGGCTGTTATTACTTAGCCACGAGCTCCTCAAGTAACCAAGGCACACTACAAAACTATATTCCTACTGTACGTACTGCTACCAATGACAGCCACGCACACATCGCATTCGTAGAGTGAGTACACCAACGTTTTCTAAATGATGGTATAATATAACATAATTTCGCATCGAAAATTTTTGTGATCTAAGATTTTAAGCCAAAGCAAATAGAATAATTTTATTAAGAAATTGTTTTATTTATTTAAAATAGTTTAAATAAATAAAACCATTTTTAATAAATATCTTTATTTAAAAAATAAAAGAACTTCACAAGTTAATATGTTTATCTTTTTATACAATTATTTAATAAACAATGGGCGGAGGGAATAAACATGGCACATAGATAAAAAATATAATCGATCCAGTAACAATAACATCACTCACACTCCAGTACCGCCGACTTATTTTATCATGGCTAATTATGCTGTGAAAGTTTTGAAGATGTAATAGTATTATTTCGTTTATTCAGTTCCGTACAGTTTGCATAGTGGCGGTGTGTGCTGCTGTTGTGGTCTTAGCAAATGGATCTTGGGTGGCAACAATCTCACGGTGCCGAGGCAAAGCATTTGTGTAAGTCAATAATGTCGGTCCAGGCAGGAGACAGTTTGTTTCGCCTGTCTCAGCGTGACGATGCACCCACAGTCGAACGGTTTTTCTCTACAAAAAAAATAATGAAAATATTTGAAATAAGGTCACGGTTACTTAATAAATTAATAGGTACAGTATTATTGAATTTAAAGATGATTGTAATTTTATTTATGTGAGTAATGCACTGTTGATATTTAATTTTAGTTATAATAATATGATTGTGGTGTGTATTTGAATCTTGGTTACTAACATAATTTCGTAAGTGTATGTACTTATATATGTATGTATGTACTTCAGATTTGTATATGTGTGTATGTACTTCAGATATAGTGATCCATACTGACGTATGGATATACGTCAGTATGGATCACTATATCTGAAGTAAATTAAATAAATTAAATTAATAATAATTTTACTCACTGATATCATGAGGCGCCTTGCGATTTCACTAACAGAATTGTTTTGCTCATGCAAAACAATAATCTGAGCTTTTTGGAATATTGTTAAATGATGCATGGTCAAAGACTAGACTCGTAAGTTAATCAATTTATCACAATTACAAACTTCATAAAAGTGCAAAAGGAGGAGTATAGGTCTAGTTGCTAATGCAGACTGACTCATAACGTAAGTTCACAATAAATTATTAAAGGCAGGAATATATTTTTAAAGCGTGTAGTTAGCTTCTAAACTGGAAAATAATTATAAGTAAGCGAGAAACTTGTGCTGTGGTAGTAGATTCTCAAATCGGTCAGAATATTGCTTTATTCAGTTAGTATCGAAATAACAAAATTTCAGAAACAATATTTTAGTAAACTCGTGGCTCGAACTCAAATCATTTGTCACTATAGGTTTCGACCTATAGTGACAAATGATTTGAGTCAAGCAAGACACAGGCAAGCATTCGTGCTTGCCTGTTGCGCCACGAGAGCAACTATCCTTTGTGGCGAAATTATGTTATACTATCATTTTATAAGACGTTAGCGCACTCACTCTACGAATGCGATGTGTGCGTGGCTGTCATTGATAGCAGTACCTACGTACAGTAACAATATGGTTTTGTAATGTGCGTTGGTTACTTGTCTCCTTTGGCGTGTGTACCTACTTAATTATTTACTTATTTTATCTTCTATGTGCTTAAGCATCACACGAGAGAAAATGTAAATCAGATAGGTGTAATTATCTTGGATATATTGAGAATAACAACAGGCGAATGAGACAGTTGTTCAATTATACAAAAACTAGCTTCCGCCCGCGACCTCGTCCGCGTGAATTTTTTTTCCCCACAGCCCACCCCGTCGCATCGCATCGCCCGTGCTGTTACTTCGTTTTCGCTTAGCGCTCGTTCTTACTTTTTTTCTTTTTGCTCGGCTTCTAAGGGTCCTAGCCTAATGTTACATAATTAAAGCCTTCTCAAGAATTGGACCATAAAATGCAAAAAGAATTTTTCAAATCCAGTCGGATTTGAAAAATTCTTTTTGCATTTTATTTTATCTACCAGTCGGTAGTGACAGAGATTAGCGCGATCAAACAGTCAATAAAAAATAAAATGTGTCGGTAACTAATAGACTAAGCGCATTTTTCGTAGGTACTTTAAGCATTTTTATACCCGTCGTAATTTCTAAACTAAACGTCGGATTCGAATAATTTATGAAGGAATTCACATGTAGGTACTTAATCAACCTTGATTATGAAACTATTTATTTGGATAAGGATTGATACTATGTTTATGAAAACAGCTTCGCAAATAATGCATTATTTTATAACAAATCTGATTGGCATTCATAAAGTTATAGTGAGCTAACCTTTAACGATTCACATAAATATGCTATCGCGGACTTTTTTTAAAACTTTTTAATAGGAACATTTCCGTCATACATGATTTTTGCGTAACTTTAACCGTTTACGCACCGCACGCAACGGAAGCTCTCAAAAGGAATAAATTTTCCCCGTTTTTGCAACATATTTCATTGATGCTCCGCTCCTATTAGTCGTAGCGTGATGTTAATAGCCTATAAGCCTTCCTCGATAAATGGGCTACCCAACACTAAAATAATTTTTCAATTCGAACCAGTAGTTCCTGAGATTAGCGCGTTCAACCAAACAAACAAACTCTTCAGCTTTATAAGTATAGATTTCTTGTTCCCCTGACCCACCCCGTCGCATCACATCGCCTGCCCGTGCTGTTACCTACTTCGTTTTCGCTTTGCACTCGTTCTTCCTTTTTTTTTGTTTTCGCTCAGCTTGTGAGGGTCCTAGCGTAATGTTACATATCCTAGTGTCTTCCTCAAGAATTGAACTTTATAATGCAAAAAGAATTTTTCAAATCCGACTGGTAGTGACAGAGATTAGCGCGTTCAAAGAGTCAATTAATAACAAAATGTGTCGGTAACTAGGTAATAGACTAAGCACACTTTTCTTTCTTTTTTACCCGTCGTAATTTCTAAACCAAAGGTCCAAATTGAATAATTCAAAAAGGAATGTACATGTACTTAATCAACCTTGATGATGAAACTATTTATTTGGATAAGGATTAATACCATGTTTATGAAAACACCTTCGCAAGTAATGCAAACTTGATTACCATTAAAAATGTTATAGTGAGCCAACCTTAAAAGATAGACATATGCTACAGCGAATTCATTTTAAGAACTTTTTAAGAGGAACAATCCCGTCATACATGATTTTTGCGTAACTTTAACCGTTTAGGCAGCGCACGCAACGGAAGCTCGCAAAAGGAATAAATTTTCCCCGTTTTTGCAACATATTTCATTGATGCTCCGCTCCTATTAGTCGTAGCGTGATGTTAATAGCCTATAAGCCTTCCTCGATAAATGGGCTACCCAACACTAAAAGAATTTTTCAATTCGAATCAGTAAATCCTGAGATTAGCGCGTTCAACCAAACAAAATGTTCCTCTTTATAATATTAGTATAGATCTAGTGTCACCTCATATACTAGCGAGCGCCATGCCATATTTGGAAACTATGGAACATGTATCTAGCCTAATATCTCACAGATGGCATATAACGCATATTAATATTTAGGTAACATGACTGTCTTGGGCGTACTTGTTTTGTGTTTTATTGTAGGTACCTACTTGCTATGTAATTTCCATATTAATAACTATGACTATAATTTACGTGCCAAAAAACGTTCATTAAACATATACCGTTTGTATACGATTATGCAATTTTCTTATCGTTTACGGAGCATATCAGCACATGAGTAAAGAAACGGAACAGAGACAAAGTCAACACAACCGAGTTATGGGCTGTCACACAAAACTGCGATGCGATGCGAATTCGTAGTTTTGTGTGGGAGCCCTTAGATAACTCAAACTCAAAGCATTTATTTCAATTAAACCAATTACAGGCACTTTTGAATTGTTAAAGAGTCAGTCAGTTAGTCAGAAAATTGAAGCTAGTCGCCCATTCCAAAACGTAGATCTCTATGGAGAAGAATGGGCAAGAAACTCCATGGACACTCTTTTAAATCAAAATTATTACAAAATCCTGGATACATTGTTCTTGTTGCTTCTATATGTGAGAACAATGTAAAAAACAAATAATTAAAATCAACCTGAAAACCTAAAATAAGCCCTGGCAGTTAAGAGATGACCAGTCTCCACTGACGGCGCCCGTTCACGAACATGACGCGTGGATCAGCAGCACCATCCAGCTCAACCATTTTGTAGGGAACCGAATGATCCAACAATGATAAACAACAATGATAGGTACATACACTACTAAGCATGTGCCACGTGTGTGCATACCACTAGCGGCTTCGTTGCGTACAGAGAGAAACTGGCCTATACCGGTTCGGCCAGTGGTAACGCTCAGGGCTGTGGGCTGAAATTCGGCTTTCATAGACATTTTCATTTGATTTTATAAGGTACATAGTGATTTTTTGGTTGGATGTGCTTTAAAAGACTAAGTATATGCTTACAAATATTTAAAAAATATGAAATATCGGTGCAAACAGCTAACATAGGATAAAAATTAAAAAAAAATTTGTATGGAGTGGACATTCAAATCTGTGATAAATCAGCTATTTCACAATTGCCGATACTTCCCTCGTAGGTGATTTTTCTATAATTTATTTGGGATTTTTGGCATACTACTTAACCCTGAGAAGGTTGCGCGTTTTTTTTTTTATTACCTAACCTGTTATGTTTTTTTTTTGTAGGTACCTACTATATTTTGAGCCTATGTTAAAGCTAAACATGTGAAGCTCCTAAAGAATTACCAGATTAGTAATTTACTTACAAATTAGAGAATGAAATCATGATAGAAATATAAGGAAAATGTTCATAAGAAATATAATATATTTTACAATTAAAAGATTATAAAAAAAGAAACGATTACAATATTATAAGGAAATCAAATAATAACTTTGAACACCTTGTACCTCGGGACACCTTTTGGCTTCAGCGAAATCAGTAGGTCAAGGGCTCCCACACAAAACTGCGAATTCGCGTTACATCGCGGTTTTGTGTGAGAGCCCTAAGGGTTAAATTACTACAGGTACTTATTCAGAGTCTAATGACTCTTGAATAAGTATAGGGTGTATACAAGGTGGTACAGGACGATTGACATTCCTTTAAAAACCACGTAAAGAGAATCATGTTCTTTACCCGTATACAAAAATCAATCAAATCCAATGAAAGCTTTAGCCACAGGAAATTATTTTACATTTTCTTATTTTTCAACATGATGTAGATCCGAGTCCGTAATAACAGGTAAACATTGTAAGGTCAAGAACCTGTGCAAAACGTATGATTCTATTCTCTGCGTCTCAATATGCTTGAAAGACAGAGAAAGGTTTCATACGATTCCACTCTGACGCGCCCCGCCCAATCACACAAAATCCTTTAGAATGAAAAACAAATATTGCGAGGGTGTGTCTCACATACACACTCGCAGTATTTCTTTATTCGGCAGAAAGTCTCGGACTCTCGATAATTAAGTCAGTCAGTGCACCGGCGCCCTTTGAGAAGAGCACGTGCTACTTTTTTTATCACGAGACGAGCCGCGCGTGGATTGTCGTGATTTTATGAAAAGTTTTAGTTGCTATTGACCTGACACCAATGGATTTGTTTTTGTGGGGGGGGGGGGGGGGGGGCGTAAAAAACGAGGTGTATGCACGAGAAGTGAACACTGTGGACGATTTAAAAATTAAAATAATTAATGCCTTCGATAAATTAAAAAGAATGGCAGATGGGGACTTGTTACATTACAACGAGTCCGTGAAAAGGAGATGATTCCAAATGGGCCCAGAATATGTACAATACCTCGAAAAATCGAGAAAAATCCGTGGAATTCGGGAAAAATACTGATAAATTGCATAAATGCATATTTCTCTTGTAATAATTTGATATTTATCAATTATTTTATCGACTTTCAATATGGCGTCTCGCCAATTTAGGTACTCTGTGGTTAAAAACCAATGACAGTAAACCATAGATCGACCATTGATCATAGATCGTGAATTGTCTACTGTCACTTCAGTCGCTTTCGTTGTCGATCGTGTTCTGATGTTCTGTTCTCTCGAGTTATTTTTAACAACCTGGCTTTCGTTTTTTGGATTTTGTGATTTTGTTTTTGATAGTTGAATCAAAATATCGCTACATTGTTTTTGTCTGAGTTAATATTTCGACTATTGAATGTTTGTATTCTGTACGTTTATGCTATAAGTAAAAATCTTGGCATATCGCAGGTCAACCTATGAGGTTGTCGTCTGCTTAACTGGACTATACTTTATGTACAGACGCCAGTACATCAAGCTACTACAATCTGTCAGATTTCTTTAATAGATTTTCGACTTTACAATTAGATCTAAAATAATATTGCAAAAGACTAAAAGTACGACAATGTTATGATTCTCTTTGACAATGTAATATGACAGAAGTAAACATGTCAATCGTCAATAATCAATCAACATGACAACTTACCGCCATGATGGGTTTTTGTTGTGTGTTGCAATTTCAATTGTACATTCTTGTACTTTACTACCAAACAAAGCCAATTAAAAGTAATTGGATGATTGGAAACTGTTTTAATTGTGTTTCCCCATTTTTTAGTAGGGTGTACCAATACATGGCCGGGGCTCCATACATTTTGAAACATCTCCTTTAATAAGATGATGTCGCTTGTGCATAATGATTATAATGAACAACGGACACAGAAAAAAAATTTTACTCCATTGATGATGTGAATTCTGATTGTGATTTGATATTATGTGATTAATCATTCAATCAGTGATCTTTTAATTAACAACGCGCCTGCGCCCCGCACCGCCGCCGCCGCGCTCCGCATCGCATCGCACCGTTGGTCGGTGACCTTTCGCAGATAAAGTGTGTTTACTTTTATGCAGTTGATTCTGCTATTTATTTTGTTTGAAAATTGCAATTTTTAAATTTTCCATTAACTACTAATATTCATGTTTTAAAATGTTTCGATGGACTAGTAGTGCGCTCGTTTTTATTTAATGTCGTACATCCAGATCCACGTTGTAGTTCGTCAGGATCCAAGTGCTCCATTGCAGAACTGGATTTCATGGTCAAATTCTTGAAGATTCAGTAGACCCCATAGGTACTTCGTCAAAGCATCTGCTGTCTCAGCTTTACGTAATATTCCCTATTGGTACAATTGCGTTATGAGCAATAAATCAGTATCTTGTGTACAGTAACAGACATATTGTACCTACAAACCATAATTATAATGTTACGAACCTCTCAGCAGTTTGCGATGTATACTCATTGAACTCTTCTAGATTGATGTGTTTACCTGATGTTATGGCCTGTAAAGTTACAGCGAATCTGCGGTACAATTCTTCATCCAGACCCGTTATGTTAGCAGTTTTTTCTGGGAATTCAAAAACCTGCCGGCTGTGTTGCCGTCGTTGGTGGTTCCGTGACCTTGTTTCACCTCATCAATAAGCAGATTAAGTTCCTCCTTTAACTGGATTTGAATCGCCTTCTGCCTTCGCTTCATCACATCTTGGTCAGCACCTCTAGCAGCGGTTTTCTTGAAGTCCAATCTGTATGCGATATGCAAGAGGCACTGCGTCATATAAATGCGCGCATGGAGTGGCGAAAGTCCAAGTTCAATCATATTATCTGGTATTGGCTTGTCTTTAACTTTTGTCAACTGGTTCATTGTTCAGAAGGTTTTGTTAAATAGTGTTCACATACCACACCGCGATCGCGGGCTTCTCCCCGCCACTCTCTCGCTCGCCGACACCTTGAGCGTGCGCACACATCGGTCGTCTTGACAAAATTGTACCTGCCTAGAAATACAGCCATCATAACGTAGAAATCAACTATCTTTTATTTAATCAAGACCACCAGCAGCACACCTGGAGCTTGATAATCAACATATGGTCCTTCGAGTTAAAGAAGATTGCCGTTTTTGTGCTACGCACGCGCCTCCTGTGGACTTTGAACTGGCCGTCCTTACCGCGCGCTCGCCAACGCCGTAGAGGACACTTACAGGACAGTCTACCCAGAGGGACATTATTCTGAGTGAGTCCGTTCCATTATCCTTAACTACTTTCCTGTCTTTTCGCCTTTTCTATCCAGGAATTTTAAAATAGTGCTATACGGATCAGGCATACATTGATCTCTTCATATTATATAGCTTAACTATTCAGTGGAAGTTTCCAAAATCAAATAATCGTAATTTTGCATAATAACTTCTCATAATTTCTTAACACATTCCTTTGTTCGCTTATCGCACGTGTTTGCTAAACGCGTAAACAACCTCATTAGTGTTTTTTTCGATATTGTACTTAATGCACCGGTTAGCCCGCCGCACTGTGGGCTGGATTTCGGGTTTCATAGACATCCGATCAGTAACCTCGAAAGTGATGACTTTTATGCCTGAATATCTTTCGGAAGACCACATACATACTTTAAAATTGTATCATTATAGTATAGACTCATAAACGGCTCATTGAGACTTTTTTATTCAAAAATTTGTATGAAGCTGACAGAATAAAAAGACATATCTCCGGTCTCGCACAATTGGCCCTAATTATTTTTCAGGGAGTCAATCTACGAATTATTTGCAATTTTTTCATATATTGCATTATAAGGCCAGAGGTGCGAAACATTTTTTTTTAAATTATTAAACATTTTTTTTGTACTTTATCAAAAGTTTAAGTTTAGTCCAGCTTGGCGTCTATAGCTAGCACAATAAAAATAATAGGGCCATGAAAATATATGAATATATGATAAATATATATTTAAGTGACAGTTATTGAACTTTTCTTTTAATTATTCGGTAAGTATTTTTGTATTTAAAATTTATTTTTATATCAGTATGACATGTATATGAGTATAGTAATATAATATGTATATATGAGTATGACACAAATTTCACAGTATGGCTTTTAGGCTAGTTATTTAATTAGCTTTAGCTAATTATATCGAGAAATAATTCTAACATTAATCATTAACGACCTAAATCTATACTGTGAAATTTGCAAATAATTAATTCGTATTACCAAGTCCAGAAAGAGAAGAAAGAGTGTTACCCACCAGAGAACTCTATCACAGTTACTGATTCTTCGGCTAAAATTACTCTGCAAAGTCTACTTGACGTTACAGCCAAAAGAGTATTAAAATCTTTACCTGATAACATACAAGAAAAAGAAATGATTCTGGTATCGAAATGGGGTTGTGACGGTGCATCGAGCCAAAGTAGATATAAGCAAAAGTTGGATTCTGTAGACGATGATTCCAGCATTTTTATGACATCCTTAGTGCCTTTAAAAATTATGCGTGAAGAGAAAACAGTTTGGGAAAACCCAAAACCTTGTTCACCAGCTTTTTGTCGTCCTGTGCAGTTTCAATTTGTAAAAGAAAGTGAGGCTGTGGTGAAGGCCGAAGTAACGAAAATGAAAAAGGAAATTTCAGATCTTCGACCAACCGAATATGAAACTAACAAAGTAACCCATGACCTCATGATGACAATGGTTGATGCCAAGATTTGCACTTATCTTTCAGAGGCTAAGTCCAATGCTGCATGCTACATTTGTTTAGCGAAACCGACCGAGATGAACAACTTGGAATCTGCAGAAAAAAGAGTGACATCACCGGAAATGTTGAAGTTTGGACTATCTTCGCTGCATGCACGCATAAATGTGATGGGATGCCTTTAAAATATATCATACAGACTTGATATCAAAAAATCGTCTGTAAGAGGAAAAGAAGAACAAAATGTAAGAGATGCAAAAAAGAAGATAGTTCAAGATCGTTTTAAAAATGAACTCGGCTTACTGATTGATGTAGTGAAGCAAGGCCATGGTACGACCAATGACGGTAACACAGCGAGAAAATTCTTTGAAGATCCAGTGAAAACTGCCGATATAACAGGACTCGATGCGGAACTGATTCACAGGTTTGCTGTTATTTTGCAAGCGATAACTTCCGGTGAGGATGTGGATACTGTGAAATTCAAATATTACGCATACAAAACTGCTGAAAGGTACGTGTCCTTGTATAATTGGTACTACATGTCTGCAACCGTGCACAAACTGCTACTTCATGGAGCTGACATCATTACTTGTAATGCGATCGTACCAATTGGTAACCTCTCTGAAGAGGCTTCGGAAGCCCGCAACAAGGATTTCCGAAGATTCAGGGAACACAACTCCCGTAAGAAAAGTAGAGTGAGTTCCAATGAAGACATTTTAAATTTTCTTCTTCTTTCTTCGGATCCACTTATTTCATCGATAAGACCCACTTTTGATGCGAAGAAAAAGAAAACTTTCTTTAGTGAAACCCTTGATCTACTTAAGCTTCAACAACCTGAGTTTGAATTCACAGACATTTCTCATTTAGAGTCTGACTCTGAAATGGACTCTGACTCTGATTCGGACTCTGAATGACCGTGATGATTTGGAGTGTGATTGTTATTATGACATTAATTTTAGTTTCATGAATACTTGTCTTACAACTTTTGAATTTATGTTTTTTAAGATTTAAGATTGCCATTTCATAATATTGTTTCCAAATTAATTATGACTTAACTTTGATTGTTATTTTTTATATATCGTGTTTATTATTTTAAATAATCGTATATTTCTTGATTGAGGCATAGTTTACAAATGGTTATGTAAATCAAGTTAAATAATTGTCACTTAAATATGTACTTATTATAATTATATTCACATATTTTCATGGTCCTATTCATATACCTATTTTTATTGCGCTAGCTATAGACTCCAAGCTGGACTAAACTTAAACTTTTGATAAAATACAATAAAAATGTTTAATAATTTAAAAAAAATGTTTCGCACCTCTGGCCTTATAATGCAATATATCAAAAAAATGCAAATAATTCGTAGATTGACTCCCTGAAAAATAATTAGGGCCAATTGTGCGAGACCGGAGATATGTCTTTTTATTCTGTCAGCTTCATACAAATTTTTGAATAAAAAATTCTCAATGAGCCGTTTATGAGTCTATACTATAATGATACAATTTTAAAGTATGTATGTGGTCTTCCGAAAGATATTCAGGCATAAAAGTCATCACTTTCGAGGTGACTGATCGGATGTCTATGAAACCCGAAATCCAGCCCACAGTGCGCCGGGCTCATTAGCAATATCAGCTGATTTTACCGTAGGCTTGGCCAGCTGTTTACGCAGAATTATATAACTTAACTTAAAATATATCGGTTTCTTTGTCTTCGCTTGCACTTTAGACTTTTTGCTTTGCCTTAACGACCTACCTACATACCTTCTCATTATGTCTGATGCAAAATTAAGAGAACTTATAAAGAGGCGTGGTGGCTACAAAGCAAAGCTTACGCATTTTAGCAACTTTTTAAGATTATTACCTAGCACGGGTAACCATTTAGATTGCTTCCAACCAGCAGAATTAAAAAACCGTCTTAGTTTAATGGAAACATTATATAAGGAATTAGACGTGTTACAGACAGAGTTGGAGCTGTTGTCGGAGGATATGGATGACATGTATGACGAGAGACGCAGTACCACACGCTGGTGGCCCGCGCAAGGGCGACCCTCGCCCCCGCGCGCATCTCCTCGCCTGCGCTCATGTCTGCCACCTCCGTCGATGAGCTCCCGCGTCACGGCTCTGGTTGCAGGCACGACTTTGTTCGGCTGCCCAAGATAGACTTGCCTCACTTCGATGGGGACTATCAGCACTGGCTTGAATTCCGAGATACGTATCTTTCTCTTATTCATAACAATGACAGCATACAAGACATCAACAAATTTCACTACTTACGTGCTGCCTTAACCAGCAGCGTGTCATTAGTGATAAAAAGCATAGATTTCAAAGCAGATAACTATGGTACAGCTTGACAGTTATTATCCGAAAGGTACGACAATGAAAGACTACTTGTTAATAATCACGTGCAGGCCTTATTTAATCTTGAACAAATTCAACACGAATCTTGTAAATCGTTACGGATTGACGTCACAAATAAAAATCTTCGTGCCTTGTCCACTTTACGGCAGCCTACCGAGCAAGGGGGTCTAGGGGAAACTCTTATCATATACATGATGTCAGAAAAACTTGACAAGGTCACACGAAGGGAGTGGGAAGAATATAAAAATAATTTAGATACTTTTCCAAATTTAAAAGATTACATTAAATTTTTATTTTATTTAATATATATAAATATATAATTTTTATTTACTTGAATCTTTAAATTGCAATAAAACACAACATCAACAAAAAATACTAACGAAAACAACAAAACCAAAAACTTTCTTACAACAACTAAAACTAAACACAATAACAATTCAGATGATGTTAAATGTCCTATGTGTTCACAGACTCACTTTTTATTCAGTTGTCAGCCTTTCAGAAAACTTGACATAGAAGCACGCATTAAAAAAGCTTCAGAAAGCAATGTTTGTATGAACTGTCTTCGACCTGGTCATACCGAAAAGCGTTGCAGTCTTTCGCATTGCAAATATTGCAAGATCAGACACAATACCCTCTTACATAGGGAATCAACAGAAAAACAGACAGGGGAAAGCATTGTTTTGTCAACAAACGTCGTATTACCCTGTTCAGAAACTAATCAGGTTCACATTTTGCTATCCACAGCCTTGGTAAAGGTGACAGACGTCAGTGGAAAGCTTCATACTGTCAGACTACTGTTGGACAACGGCAGCACCTCCAACTTCATCACCCAAGAGCTCTGTGGGAAGCTCGGCTTGGTAAAGCACAGCACTAGCTCCACCGTCTCAGGTATAAACGGTCAAGTTTCCAGTACCTCAGAAAGCTGCAGTCTCCATTTGCGGTCTTATAATGGTGGCTATCAGGCGAAAGTAAGCTGTTTTGTTTTACCGAGGATCACACAATCGCTGCCTGGCTCTTATATAGATAAAAGGTATATTACCATTCCGCCAGGTATTCAATTGGCGGATCCAACATTCAATGTACCTACTGCTATCGATATTCTAGTAGGTGCTGAGGTATTCTGGGACGTCTTAGGTTCCGTTACCATTAATTTAGGCAATAATCAGCCTAGATTACAGTCATCCAAACTAGGTTGGCTTATTTCAGGCCGCGCCAGTCGGTCTCGTCTTCGCACACAACCTACTGTTTGTCACTTTCTTTCACATGAGGAGTCGCTTCAGCTGACTCGCTTCTGGGAATTTGATACGGTGTCGTCTGCAAACTGTTTCTCTTCAGAAGAACAGGCTTGTGAAAAACTCTTTCAAGAGACCACACGTCGGGATACGCATGGTCAATTCGTTGTCACCATACCATTGAAGGACTCGCTCGAATGCTTAGGTGACTTACGCGATGGCGAAGCGTCGTTTACTCTCCCTAGAGCGTAGATTTGAGCGGGACTCCACATTTAAAAACAGATATTTGCAGTTCATGCAAGAATATATTGACCTTCACCACATGACAGAACATTCAAAACCAAATCATTCAGAATTTAATTATTTCATGCCTCATCGTGGTGTTGTACGCGAGTCAAGTTCTACTACAAAACTACGTGTAGTTTACGACGCTTCGGCCTCCAGCACCCCGGGCAAGTCCTTCAATGACATTCAGATGGTAGGTCCAACCGTACAGGAGGATCTGTTATCCATACTCTTGAGATACAGACAACACAAGTTTGTTGTAACAGGTGACAATTTTAGTTGAGCCATCTCAACGCCCGTTACAACAAATTGTTTTCAGATTCAATTCTTCAGACCCTTTAAAATCGTATGCACTGAATACAGTGACATACGGCACAGCTTCAGCCCCGTATCTGGCCACAAAATGCCTAGTTTCGCTTGCAGATCAATGTTCAGACCAAGAGGTTAGTCAGTCCATCAGACGTGATTTTTATGTAGACGACTATTTGAGTGGTGGCAATTCGATTGAATCAGTTATAAATTTATGTCGAGGGGTAGTGAATACTCTCGAGTCCGCCAAGTTTCACCTTAGAAAGTGGCAATCAAATAGTCCGAAGATATTAGAGTCAGTCACGAACATAAAATCAGAAAATCAAGACAAAAAATTAAACCTAAATAACACTCCTAGCAAAACACTTGGGCTATACTGGGACTGTAAAACAGACGGATTATTCTTTTCTATAGATCTAAAACAAACTTCAAAAATTACAAAGCGTAATATTTTATCTTTAATAAGTCAGGTGTTTGATCCTATTGGCCTCGTCGGGCCATGCATAGTTCAAGCTAAACTTATGTTACAGCAGCTTCGGATACTTAAGTGTAACTGGGATGATGAAGTAGGTACCAACAGAAATAAAATCATAATTCCTTGATTTCGTACAGTCACTTCCAGCTCTTAACTCTGTTCATATTCCTCGTTGGGTATCTTGTAGCAATGCTTCTTTAATAGAGCTACACACTTTCACAGACGCTTCAGAGCGCGCCTATGGCGCGTGTATTTATGTGAGAACGGTAGCAGTCGATGGAACAGTTTGCGTTCGCCTTTTAGCTTCCAAAAACAAGATCGCCCCTATAAAGACCACAACCACACCAAGGTTGGAATTGTGTGGTGCTTTACTGGGTACAAGACTTTTTCTGAAGGTACGTAAATCACTCACTCTAGAGTTTAATCATTGTTTCTTTTGGTGTGACTCGATGATCGTGCTTGGATGGCTGTCTACATTGCCAAGTCGACTTGATCAATTCGTCCGCAATAGAGTGAGTGAAATCCAAGAAGCTACGACCGGACAGACGTGGAGCTATGTGCCTTCTAAAAGCAACCCCGCTGATCTCGTATCTCGGGGGTGAAGGCTGATTGCATCAGCTCGTCCACTCTTTGGTGGTCGGGTCCTGATTTTCTTTATCATAGAGAAATCAAATATCCTACATCACCTAAAACACAAATTCACTCTTTACCCGAAACATCGTTACATACAACTGCTGACACACATAAACAAAACAATAACAATATATTTTCAAATTTAATTCATAAAAAATCATCATTTACATCACTCATAAGAATCATAGCCTATAAACAAAGATTTATCCATAACTGTCATAAACAGAATTTCAAAAAATCAACTTACTTATCAGTTTCAGAATTACAATCATCACAGAATCTTATATTACAGATTTTTCAACAGGAAATGTTTCCTGAGGAATATTCATGTTTTAAAACTAATCGTCTTACATAAAAAGAATCGATTAATAAGTCTTTCTCCCTTCATTGATTCGGACAACTTAATACGCGTAGGTGGACGCGTACGCGTGGGTGGGTGGACGTCTTAACAACTCCAATTATAGTTATAATGTTAAGCATCCTATCCTTTTATGTAGCAAACACCACTTGACGAAAATTATCTTCGATAGAGAGCACAAAACACTCTTTCACGCGGGGCCACAATTGCTTTTAGCACACATTAGACTCACCTACTGGCCTTTAGCAGGCAGAAACCTAGCTAAGCAGGTAGTGCGTAACTGCGTTCGCTGCATTCGCTTCAAAGCTCAGCCTATTCAGGTCATCATGGGCAACCTACCAAGCGATAGGACTCATCTAGAATACCCTTTTTTGAATACAGGTCTTGATTATGCCGGGCCAGTGCTGATAGCCGACCGTAGGGGTAGAGGATGAAAGCTACTTAAATCATACATTTGTGTTTTTGTGTGCTTTGCAGTCAGAGCCGTTCATCTGGAGCTAGTTTCCGACCTCACCAAGGAAGCTTTTCTTGCGGCCTTCAGCCGATTTATTAGTCGTCGGGGCAAACCTCAACGCGTGTACTCCGACAACGGCACTACATTTGTGGGAGCTTTCAATGAGCTTGCACGGTTCTTAAAGGTTTCATCTAGTAATATAGAGTCAGATCTTGCAACCAAAGATATCGAATTTAAATTTATACCTGCCTACAGCCCACATTTCGGTGGGATTTGGGAAAGTGCAGTAAAGTCCATCAAACATTTATTGCGTAGAGTCATGAGCCTTACTCATTTAACATATGAAGAGCTCTCAACATGTCTGATTCAGATAGAGGCTATTTTAAATTCCAGACCTTTAACACCTCTATCCACTGATCCATCAGATCTTACTTATCTTTCTCCTTCACACATCCTCATCGGACGATCACTCACGTCAGTTCCTCGTCCTCAGATCACCAACGTGAATATCCAGCGGCTACAGCGCTTCGATCGCATCGAAAAATTACGACAACATTTTTGGCAGCGCTTCTCTAATGATTGCAGTGAAGACTGGCTGAAGAAGAAGGGCACCATAACACGTGCATACAACAACATATGCCCTCTTCCGGTCTCTTCAACATCATCTTGAAGATTTCTCTTCAACGCGGGGAATATGTTCCTGACGTCACATCGGGCCACATACTACACCGCGGTCGCGGGCTTCTCCCCGCCACTCTCTCGCTCGCCGACACCTTGAGCGTGCGCACACATCGGTCGTCTTGATAAAATTGTACCTGTCTAGAAATACAGCCATCATAACGTAGAAATCAACTATCTTTTATTTAGTCAAGTCCACTAGCAGCACACCTGGAGCTTGATAATCAACAAATAGAGATAGCATGTTACTGAAGATTTCGCTTCTGAAAGGTACATATTTACATACATATCTTATCACCAACCATTGTTAAAATAAGCTTGTGGTCAACTGTATTGCTATCGCACACATGTGACATTTGATATTTAGTTTTTTATTCTCCTTTCTTCTTCCTTCACCACTGCTTCACTTTCTTTAACAAATGTGAATAGCAAAAAAAAATTTCAATTAATTAAAATGCTTAAGAGCCAGACTTCGGATTCTGCCACACTGATTCGGATTCTCCCCTTCACAGATCATCTTTAATGGTTGCTAATGACGTCATGAATAGGTATACTAGAGTCATCATATGCGGAATCCATCTTCTGCTTTTATCTGCTCTGACTTGATGCACCATCAAAACCCCACTTGGAGATCAATTGCAATTGTTTGTTTTGTACATTTTCCGGCAAAGTTTTCAAAATCCTTTTCGCTGTTAAATCTAACTAGCTTGCAGGGTTATTCTAGCAGAAGAATCTGTAACTTTATGTATTTTTTTTTTTTTGGTTCAGGTGGATATCACTTGTGTTTTTCTTTCTGCACTCTGTAACAGGAAAGGGTACATAATCTTTAGACCTTCTCGGATAGCTGACTCTCAGTGTAATGTACTGTCACTTTGATAGCTGAAGTGATATTAGTAAGCCTTGTACCTTCTGGGGTATTAACGTCGTCATCTCTTCGTCGGGTGGTTTTTTGACGAGGTCTTGAAATTTTTCAATAGCTTCTGAGTGCTTGAGCAAAATGTTGTATCACGGAAGCAAAGTTCTCTTGACCAGTTTCTTTCATTTTGGATATGGCTGCATATAAAATGAAAAATGTCATTTCTTTTTGTCATACTCCTGTTGTTGATGTTGATGGTACTAGCACTTTCTTCCTCGACCATTGATGACGCCTGAGCTTCTGGGGCGTTTTCTTTAATACAGCTAGGTCAGTCAACATCAGCTTCAAGCCAACTGCCATAATCTCCTCTGAAATATTCCATTTTTCGGGCAGCTGAATGCCATCGCTTCGCTACTGCAATTGCAAATCGTCGACAAAATTCTCGTAAAGTCATTTGATAACGTAAGTATAATGATATTATCTTCATGAAATTTACTAATCACTGTTTAGTAGGTGGAATATTAATTAGCCTGCTTCTAATTAGTTAAAGCCATATTGAGTAACTTCGTTGTTACCGTATTAAATTCACGCATTTATTGAATCATTAATAAATTAGTGATTTCAATTCAGATTTACACTCACCGAAATAGAAATTAGTAATCTGGCAATAGTTAGGAGCTTCACATTATGTTTAGCTTTGACACAGGCTCGAGATATATAGCGTGACTGGTAATTAGTGACCGATCCTTAAACATCTGATTGTACTCATGATAACAAACAACTTTTACTATGGGACCAAACCTGAAATCTTGAAAAAAAAATCTGCTGCTCCCTACATTTATGCTCGCTTAATTCGTCAAAATGTAGCGACCAGCAGATTATTTTTTCACGATTTCAGGTTTGGTCCCATAGTAAAAGTTGTTTGTTATCATGAGTACAATCACGTGTTTAAGTATCGGTCACTAATTACCAGTCACCCTATATACAGTAAAAAAAAAACAAAAGTTTTTTTTAAACGCGCAACTTTCCCAGCGATAAGTAGTATGTCAAAAAATCCTAAATAAATCATAATAAAATGACCTATGAGGAAAGTATCGGCAAATGTGAAATAGCTAAGTTATCACCTATTTTTTAAAACGCCCGCCGACCGGTCGCAGAGCGCGCGGGCGAAGCCCGCCAAGGTCGCGGTTGACTGTGACCCGCGCGATTCTACTAGTTGCCTACGGGTGCAGCGGTACCCGCAAACAATCGGTCATAAATCGCGTCGTGAAATTTACTATTCACATTACCATACTTACTACGTGTTCGTACGAGTGTTGTCCCACCACCGCGGCGGGTGCGGGTGGAAATCGCTCCGTGAGTTCTTAGCCTTATATCCTAGTTCACATTCAAATTAGGTAAGTAACTAACCAAATTGTCAAAAAGTCACCCCCTCGGCTGCTGTGACCCCCATCTATACATCTACACAAATAAATAAAATTGAATTGTCTGTTTGTAATGTCAAAATAACAACTTTTTACTAAATGCTTATGAAAGTGCTCATTCATTTATTCTCATTCTGTAACTTATAACTTACTTACTATACTACCATTTAAGTTTTGTTATTGATGGAAAAGTGCCAAGATAAAAATTGTATAATATGGATATGGGAGCTGCATCTGCCAACAAACTGCTGTGCAGTTTGGCAGAAGTAAAATTGATTGTAATAAGTTATCACCACTAAAATAAAATAAAAAATAAAAAAAGTATATACCTACTGTACTTATAACAAGAAAGCAATTTTTAAAATGTTTGTCTGTATGTCCGTCTGTTTGTTCCGGATAATCTCCGAAACGGCTGGACCGATTTTGACGGGACTTTCATTGGCAGATAGCTGATGTTACGGGGAGTAACTTAAGCTACTTTTAGATAAATAATTAGGGTTCCGCGCAAAAAAAATAAAACCTATGAAATTGTGAACAAAAAGTCTGATTTGAAAAATTCTTTTTGCATTTGGTAGCCCAATTCTCGAGGATAGGTATAGGCTATGTAACATCACGCTACGACTCTTAGGAGCACATCAAAAGAAAAAGAAAGAACACGAAGCGAAAACGAAGTAATAGCGCGGGCGGGCGATGCAACGCGACTGGTCGAGGTACGAGGGAGTTTTATTACAATGTAGCTGTTTTTTTAGTATAATACGTATCTTATGACTTCCAAACGAACGTAGTCGCGGGGCACAGCTAGCTTTAAATATATTAGTCTATGGCTATGACAACCCCAAAGATAGAACTTTTGGAAGAGTTCGACTGCCGGACAAAATAATTTGATTTTTGATAGGTGCTTGGGTACCTACTCGGTTTTACAAAACCATTTATACTCACGATAATCTTAACCTAGTTTTCAATACTTGTTTGTTGAAAATCGATTCCCGCTCTTCTCTCCGATCAATAGTTCAGTCGTCTAATTTATCTATTCTTCCTTTAAGTGCCACACACCACTTTCCAAACTGTAATCCCTCACTCTTGGACTTTCTCATTGTTTTCTCTCCTCAACATGCCAGCAAGCATGGCCAATGCAGACATGTTTTCTTACCATGACCTATTCCTCTCCTACATAATTCGCCCACCAAAGGCAAAACCTAATATTCTCCTACAGCGCAATTTTAGTGGCATAAATACAGATGATCTCCGAAGAGATGCTAACAGCTTTGACTAGGCTCCTTTATTCAGTGTTGAGTCGATCGATGCTAAAGTCAACATGCTGACGGACAACTTTGTGCAGCTGTACGATTTTCACGCTCCCATTCGTGCTGTAAAAATTAAACATCTTCCGGCACCATGGCTTACAGACGAAATTAGAAGCATCATGCACAGGAAAGCTGTAACATAAACGAAATTTAAGTGTCGGCCCTCATCGTCAAACCGGGAGATCCTTGTGGATGCTCGCAATCGCTGCAATAAGGTGTGTAAAGATGCCCAACGCCGCCATATCCACACCTCAGTTGAAAACGGAGATTCAGCTAAAGTCTGGGACCTTAAATCCATGGGAGTTGGGACAACACGTCAAGAATTTATTCCTAGACTTAAATATTGATCTACTGAATCAACACTTCTCACCTTCGTCCTACTGTAATGGAACTATAAAGGCATCTACAGTAAACTATCTTTCAAATCTTTCAACTCCGGACCATCCCTCATTTATTTTAGTCAATTTTCTAATTGTGATGTTAAGAAGAGCGTAGTTTCAATCACGTCTAACGCAGTTGGTAGTGATTGTGTCAGTCGAAAAATGATACTCCCTGTTCTCGACGAAATCCTTCCTATTATATGCTATATCCTTAACTACTCTATATCCTATAGTGTCTTTCCTTCGATGTGGAAAGAGGACAAAATCACTCCTTTACCTATAACATCTATCATCCCACGACACAGGGTATCCTAGTGTGGGGTCTAGGGTTACTCAATTGCATACAAAGTTTTTCAATTATATCTTGGTGCTTTAGACTTATATTGTGCTTACTATGTCTGTAAACTTGTTTTTAATAAATTCTTTAATCTAATCCTGCATCCTTTTCTGAATTATTCCGTCCTATCTCCATCTTGTCTTTCCTTTCCAAAGTTCTTGAACGCCTTGTCCACAATCAGCTTAGTGCATTTCTTTGTAAGAATAGTCTGCTGAATCCTTTCCAATCCGGATTTCGTCCTGAACACAGCACCACTACGGCCTTAGTTAACGTTACTGATGACATACGGTTAGGCATGGAGAGAGGAAATCTGACGATTCTTTGCTTATTGGGTTTTAGTAATACATTCAATACTGTCGATTTCGATATCCTGCTTGGCATGCTTCGCTCGCTTAACATATCTCTAACAGCGATTGACTGGTTTCGTAGTTACCTGTATGAGCGCCGGCAACGTATATGCATAGAGGAGACGTGTTCTTCTTGGTGTTATACTTCTGCCGGTGTACCTCAGGGTGGCGTTTTATCTCCTTTACTCTTCGCAATTTTTATAAACTCTATTTCCAAAAAAACTTCTTTCTTCCTAGCACCTTTATGCAAATAATTTGCTAATTTACAAACAAGCTGCATACTCAGATTTGGCTGATGCAATTGATATAAACAACAAGGATATGGCTTCAGTTTGCGAGTGGAGTGAGGCACATGGGTTGCAGGTTAACCCGTCGAAGACCCAGGTCATTATTGTTGGGAGCTCAATGATGATCTCCAAGATAAACTGGTCGCAGCTTCCTCAGATTAAATTAAACGGCACTGCTATTCCGGTAAGCGAAAAAGTTAAGAACCTTGGGGTTTGGATCGACAAGCATCTTTCTTGGGGTCCCCAGCTGCAGGAGGTAAGTCGTAAAATTTTTGCATCTGCCAAGTCCCTGACACGATTGCGGAACTTTCTTCCGACTGCCACTAAGACTTCCCTTGCACAATCTCTTTTACTTCCCATCCTTGACTACGCTGATGTGAGTCATCTCGATCTCACTGAGGCACAGCTAGATAAACTTGAGCGACTTCAAAACTTTTGCATAAAATTTATATTTGGCCTGCGCAAAAATTATCACATTTCTGTATTTCGTACAAAGCTCAAGTGGCTTCCCATACGTCTTCGTCGGAATTCTCATATCTTATTTCAGCTCTACAGTATTCTGTTAAATCCTAAAACCCCCTCTTATCTTAAAGAACGTTTCAAATTCCTTCATGACACACATAATAGATATCTGAGGTTATCGGAAAACTTGAGACTAGAGATGCCGATGCATTCCACCAGTTTCTATGACAAATCTTTTACAGTTCAAGCAGTACGTTTATGGAATACCTTGCCCATTTCGATAAGGCGTGCCTAATCTTTGTCCATTTTTAAAATTATGCTAAAAAAAACACTATCTCTCTCCTTAAAACGTCATTTTTATGTTCTTTGCATGTGTTTTAATTTGGTTGTGTGTGTTATGATTATTATGTATGTTAAATATATATAGATACGTAAATGTTTCATATATGTTTGTATTTATTGTATATATGTAAATGGTACATCACACACTACCTGCAGCACTGTCTCTGCTTTCTCCCTTAATCCATCCAAAGGTTGTCTTTAAAAGATCGCTCTTAGTGATAAGACCGCCCATTGTGTCACCCCTTGTAAAATTTCTACTTTATATCTGTAATATTGATGGTGTGCATAAAGAGTATTCTATCTTCTATCTATCTAGTTAATATTTATGTAGGATGGATGACTCCTCCAAGTCCTCGCGGTACACAAATTGATTTAGACGAATATGACGTTTTATATAGGCAGCAGGTATTACGAAAATAAATTCTTCTTTATTGTTTGACAGTGGGCCATTGGGCTAGAGAAAAACGGAACCTTCAATGCGATTTTCATAAATAATTTGAAAAGTATCAGGTTGGCACAAAATTAATGAGACACTTCGTTTACGTTTTATATTTTTTATTATTATTACAAAACAAAAAGCTTAGTCAATGATGCAATCACCATTAGCATCTAAGACTTCTTGCCAACGATCCGGCAAAGTTTGGATGCCTTTCGCCCAGAACTCTGATGGCTGTGCCTCGAAAAAGTTGTTCAACTCCGTCTCTACATCCGAGAAATCATTAAATTGTTTACCCCGCAAATGTTGTTTCAGAGCTCTAAACAAATGATAGTCTAATGGGGCAAGGTCGGAGGAATAACGTGAGTGGGGTATCGTCTCCCAGCCCAAGTTCTCCAACTGTTGGCGAACGGCAGATGCGACGAGAGGTCGAGCGTTATCGTGTAGTAGAACTACATTGACTCGTCTTCGTCGTTTTTTCTTGATAGCAGCAGATAGTGAGCTGGGTTGAATATTTGTCAGCGTTTATAGTTTCATTGTGTAATAGTTCATTAAACAGCATGCCTTGCGCGTCCCAGAAACAGCAAAGCAGAACTTTTAAGCAGTTGTTTTGACTCAGCTTCGGTTGAGTTGGTGGCGTTTCTTCTCGAAACAGCCAAAAAGCACGACGTGTATCGTTCTCGTAATGAATCCATGACTCATCACCAGTAATAAAAAAACAAAAATCTGACAAAATTAAAGATCAGACAAAAACTCTTTACGTCGGGGTCGCAGCAAAAGTGATTGACAGATAGCGACACGGATTCGGACAGCACGACTGGCGTCTGTAAGGATGTGCGGTACCCATCGAGCCAAAACTTTTCGATACCCAAGCTCAAGCAGATGGTATTCCACGTCGTGGTGACTGCAGTTAAGTGCTTCCGCTAATTCACGAGTGGTAGCATCCGGATTCGCCTGCAGTTCGCGGCGTAAATCGTCATCATTCACTGCGGGTGGTCGTCCTGAGCGTGGCTGCCTTTCAAGGCTCCTGTCTCCTGATTTAAAACGGTCAAACCATCGGGATACCGCCGCATGGCTTGTACTTCCAGCGCCCAATGCAGTGTTGATATTGTCAGCCGCAGCCCGCGCACTGTGGCCTAACAAGTACTCGTATAAGTATAGTGTTCGAACTTGTCGCTCGTCCATTTTTCTTCGAACTGACTAAATCGATCGCGAGGGCGGCTTTATTTACCCCCACATCACAAGTACCTAGAATGTTCTACAACATTCTAGAATATTATCGAAAACAATTAATTTGAAAAAGGAAATGTATAGAGTTTTGTAGTGTCTCATTACTTTTGTGCCAACCTGATACCTACATAAGTACCTACTAACGGCCGAACCCAATATAAATATTTTCAGTAAAAGACAGATCGCTATTGATGGTAGACAGTATAAATGTCAGGCCGGTAAGATTCCATAATCTCTTAAAGGTTATTGGGACGTTGAAACCATAGAGAGATAGGATTTTCTCTATCTCCAGTATGGCAAAATTGGTGATAGGTAGGTTATTGGGTTCGGTCGTTAGATGATAAATTGTTATTTTGATTTGTTCAATTTTGGGCTTGTCCAGATACCACAGCTCAGACATTCGGCTTCAATTGTTTCTAAACTGAAATCAGATTGCAATTTGCGGTTGTAGGCACGCAATAAACAACGTCATGTAATTTATTACATACCTACCTACAGATTTTGGACCCCGTAAATTAACTAGGCACCTACCTAATTTCTTTTTAGGGTTCCGTAGTCAACAAGGAACCCTTATAGTTTCGCTACTTATGTCCGGCCGTCCGCAGCTTAGCTCAGAGACTGTACTAGAAAGCTATAATTTGGCATGGATATACATGTTAATCATGCCGAAAAATTAGTAAA
The DNA here is from genome assembly GCA_947568875.1 of Fissipunctia ypsillon. Classification (NCBI taxonomy): domain Eukaryota; kingdom Metazoa; phylum Arthropoda; class Insecta; order Lepidoptera; family Noctuidae; genus Fissipunctia; species Fissipunctia ypsillon. Next base: position 9,199,945 of record OX387654.1, read on the forward strand.
ATAAAATCATGAAAAAAAAAATTTTTTAGGGTACCTCCTGTACACGTAAAGTGGGGATGTTTTTTTCTCGTCTACCCCATGATGTTGGGTGTTGCTGTTGTTGGATAGGTGTTTCAAAAATATTGCGGGTTTGTGAAAATAATTTTCCGATTAAGGGATCCGTTTCTGAAATAATAAGCTTTAAAGTGCTAATTTTTGTTAGAGTCAAGTGTCCCGCTCCCCTGCCAGCTAAACGGTTAGTTTTGGATATGTGAAACACTTCAACGAAGTTAAAAGGAAAACTATCACAGCTAAGTAGACTATACAAGTTTACCAGTAATAGGCGAGCAACTTACATTTGCAGTTGGAATGTATGAGAGGACTTGTTTTTCAAATACAGTGTTAAGTTTGTTCTTGGAATAAATTCATCCCAACTACGGAACCCTTCATTGTGCGTGGTCCGACACGCACTTGGCCAGTTTTTAGATCCTACGTAGGTCCTACCTACCTACTTAGATATTTTATGTAGGTTTAATGTGGATTTTATGTAGGCATGTACCTAACTATTGCAAGTAGGCACGTGATAGGTATGTGTAGCATTTATTGTAAACTAGGTGGGTAATGTCTATGTAAAACAATCTGCTCCAATAACAAAATAAGTAGTTTCTTCCCCAGTATAAGTAGATACTTAATTAGGTAATATTTCTTTGTGGTCGATTTCTACTAGGTAGGACGTTATCTATTTATCAAATTTCATAACTTATTATTCCATCATCCACACTTTGTTCCGATCAATAGTAACTTAAAATTGGCCGTCTGCAGTTCTTCAAATCGCCTATTCACTTTACAACTCGTTTTCATTTTTCTATTACAACAGCGATCCCCTATGCGGCAAGTCGTCAAATAACTTTTCTTAGTGAATTACCGGAGGCGGTTGACGCGGTTTCCCCTACAAGATCGTCCCTCCCGCGACTCCCGCCATTTCTCCCTCTTGTGGAGTGGGCCATTCAGAGACGGTTCGCGAAGCTCTCACGGCGCTTACGGCTTGCTTCAGTTTGGCGGGCTAAGCGTCAGCCAACAGGCGTGTGCGTTGTGGTCACTCCATCTTACATTTGGCGGGAACGAAAGCTCGCGTTCGCGGAAAATTAATCGCAAATACAGCGAATTACAAATCTTAAGTTTATGTGTATATCGTGAATGATGTCTGTAAAATCGAGTCCCTTGATGCTTTTACGATGGTTCATCGTAATAAATATTATGGTAAGCTCATTTTGTTTATTATGACTGTAGACATTTATTGACTGTCGGTTTATTTTTATTGATAAACGAATAGAATGATATTGGGTACCTATACCTACTAAATATTTACTTATAAATAAACTATTCTTGTGATGATGATAGAAAATTACGGTATATGGATTTGCAGGGTCGTGGGGACCTAATTCCACCTTAAAATGCGAAATAATTAGGTATTCAAGGAAAAACAAGAATTTTAAATGTTGTTGAGCCTCCCAATATTATCTACACTCACCATTTTTTTCTAGAATTCAGGCTAACTTTAAAACCCTATTTTTAGTAGAAAAAAAGTGAGCTTGACTTTACTTCTATATTATACCGAAGAATAAACAACAAAGTACCCCGACACCTAGTGTGTACTCAAGAACTTAATTCGCGGAATCCACACGCAATACAATACGCACATAGAAGTTCCACAGTTCCACGCAGTCATTAACGCGCCCAATTTAGCCCAATTTTTTCCCTCGTCCCTCAAAGCAAAGTAACATCAAAGCGAGAACATTTAGTTCAATTACCATATGATAATATCACTCGAGTCCACTAACTGTAACCATTGCAACATCGTGCATGGAGTCGAATCGATCTCCGCCCAGAAGCGACGTTCGATTGCCGTAACGATGAACTTGCGGATCGAAATGCCATACATATCGAAGGGCGTAGATGCATGCGCCGATCGAGAACCGCTAGCTTGCCATATCAATTTACTAGCGCCGCTGCCGCTCTGGTGCACCCAATTACTAGCTCTGGTTCACATGATTCCTATTCATCAGCCTCTAGATTGCTTTAGTACCTATTAAAAGAACGTTCGATGAGGAAACATGATTTTTAAGAGCATCGGTGTTTATGGAGACACGAGACGGTATGTGGAATGCATTGTTTATTAGTAATGCGGTAGACCAAATTTACCAAAATCTTTTTCATAATATTGATCGTAACTTATATTTTGCTAACGATTTATTAAGCTTATAGCAAAATTATTCACTTACTTATCTGCGTCTAAAGACATAAGTAACTCATAAAATGATGTGGTCACCTACTTGTGTAAACAGACTTAGATACTTATCTAAAACTTACTGAAGCCTTACATCTCATTGTAATTTTAGATGAACATACCTACCTATGTCTTTATTTATTTATTTATTTATTTATTTATATATACTTTATTGTACACCAGATTACACATTACTTAAAGATACATCTTAAACTACAAAATATACAATTGGCGGCCTTATCGCATACTGCGATATTTATATATTTTTTTTTTTTTTTCTTTATATTTTAACTGAAAATCTTATTTCTATCAGGTAAAATTATAATAAAAAAAGACAGTTACAAAAAATAAGATTGTATCTTAGTACTGCCGTAAAGAAAAATGGAGCGCAAAGATAGTCAAAAGATTAGCTATAAAATATGACTACCGTTTTCTTAATTAATTTCTTTGAGGTTTATCGAGGAGTTTCCAGGCGTGAAGTATCATCGGTCATGCGGAGCAACGCACTTGGTGCGTAATGTATGTGGTGCAACGTGCAGGTGTAAGATTTGCACGAACGGTTTTTCCGGTCACTTCATTAGCAAGGGTCAGACACGTCCTGTCAATCTCTTAGGGCGTATGTATACACAGTCGGCGACAAAAGTCTGTTAACACTACTTATTCAAAGTTTCAGCAGAGATTCATGAATTTAAACCTGCCAAATAGTTCATTGTAAAAATACTGAAGCGTGGAAAAACAAAATTCTTTGAAGACTAGTGTTATGATATAGGGACCATCGCGTACATTGGCGGCGAACCATTTTTCGACCTTGTTACTTTGGTAATAAGGTCGAAAACAATCATTGGTTTAATTATATTAAATATACCTAATCAAAATGCCAAAATTACGTATCAGCGTCTTTTAGCTCACGTTTGCACAAGTAGACGTAAAAATATCGCGGTAGGATTTTATCGAGCACTGGATTTTCAACTCTCCGCGCTAAGCGGTGCGTTGAAAATCCAGTGCGGGTAAAAAAATCGCCGCGGGGAAAATCGCCCGTACGGCTTATTGCTTACGGTAGGTATACGTGTCCTAAACCATACCTACTTCTGCGATAATTTGAATAATGATTTTTATAAAATATAATACCTTCCTATACTAAAAATAAGTTATTTAATAACATAATCTGATACTTACGTCATTCTCACCACCCAGCGGTCAGCCACTTTGAATAAACTTTTGTTCCGCTGCAGCGATGGTGCGTGCTTACATTTTTAAGTCCCATCCGACCCAGTCGGAGGTGGTCGAGCATTCCCATTGCTGTTCAAGTGTTACAATCATCATTACACACTGAACAACTTGTAAATCTGCATTGAAATCGATCATTTTCTTTCACCACATAAACTTTTGCTGTAAGAAAAACCTTTTGTCTTTTTGTGTTTCAACACCACTCACTCTATACTACTTCTTCCAAGATTTAGTTGTTGTCCTTTAGAAAAAAAGAGAATCCTAAACGATGAGATCATTGATCTTCGCCCTTTTCTAGCGTCCCTTTGTCGGCTTTTTATAAAACTTCTTTTTTACCCGACTGCGGCGAAGCCAAAAAAGTAGGCAAAATATTTATTTAAACAAAATCATATGGAGAAATATAGCACAATGATTTTGTAAAATCATTATGTTCTGAAAAATAATATAATAAGCCTTATCTAGGTATACAGGGTGTAAAGGACAGCCCTCCGCAGGCTGATGTGGTGAATGTTAGGGTTAAAGTGGGACACCAAAGGAAAGGCCGTTCTAAGGATTTCAATAGTATGTTTATTATCCTTTTATTTATATATTGGAAGGTGTGATTTACTAATATTACGTGAGACGTGTGGTCTCACACAAGGCTAATAGAAGAGTACAGTCACTATGAGAAAATAAGGATTTCGGTCAAGTGGTAAGGGCGGGCTCTAGTAAAAAATAATATTTATGAGTTAGAAACAGAAAGACTAAAGTGTTGAAGTAGGGTCGATTTGTTTTTGCTATACTCCAACAGTGAATTCAGTATATTATACTCAGATGACCAGTAGGTACATGAAATTATTTCAGGAACGTTATGGGAATCCAATTAACCTGATTTATTTTATTACCTCACACGCAATGTATCGTTACCGTGGCAAAACGCGCGTAGCGAACGGCAGCACAGCGAGCCTTCGGCCGCTGAGTATTTCAACATCCATTGCTGATTTTTTTTTATTTTAGCTGTTTTATTTACATAAATAGAGTGCTGCGTACAGAGAATGTAATTTTACATTCAAATAAACGAATACTAACTGAAAAAACGATAAAAAAAATTAAAATTTTCCTGAGAATATTTCCGGTGGAATATGATTCAAAATAAGGAGCTGAATCTCTCCGCAAACTAACAGGGTGCTAGTTTGCGGAGGGCTGTCCCTTACACCTCACCTTAAATAAAAAGAAAAGTCAGTTCTGACTGACTGACTGACTCATCAACGCCCAGCCCAAACGTTTGCATCTAGAAAGCTGAAATTTTGCACAGAGGTTCCCTTTATAATAGGTACAGACAAACAGTAAGGAAGAATTTTTCGAAATTCAACTACTAAGGGAATAAAATAGGGGATGAAAGTTTCTATGGAAAATCGTCACTTTTGTAGTTTAAACCATGAAAATTGTTATTTAACATTCTAGTTAAAAATTAAAATTAAAAACCACGGGTACCTATCCAGGTTTTTGAAAAATCATCCCCTAGGGGGATGAAAGTTTGTAAGAAAAAAAATTGTATTGTATCATCATCTTCCTGCCCTTGTTCCATGTTACTTGGGGTCGGCGCAACACGTTTTCTCTTTCCATTTTCCTCTGTCAAAAGTCACGCTATCATTCACTCCCTTCTCTTTCATATCACTCCTCACACAATCCATCCATCTTTTCTTTGGCCTTCCTCTCCCTCTCCATCTATCAACATTTATATTTAACACTCTTTTAGTCATATGCGTTTCCTCCCTCCTCTTCACATGTCCATACCAAGCCAAACGATTTCCTTTCAACTTTTCTGTCGCTGGCGCCACTTTCAAACTTCCTTGTATAAAACTTGCCAACTGAATTGTACAAGATGTAATTTTAAACAGTGTTAATCTCTTAAGAGGTCATCATAAACATGAAATCACGAAAAAAAACAGTTTTTCCCTACATTTATGTTCGCAGAACTCGACAAAAAGTAGGAAACATCTGATTTTTTTTCGCGATTTCCGGTTTGGTCCCTTAGTAAAAGTGGTTCATAATGATGAGTACAATGACCCCTTAAGAGGTTAACAGTGATTAAAATTACACCCTGTATAAAGCCTAGAAATTTAGAAATCACGAATGACGTAGTGTTTTGGCGTTTTTGGAAAATCCTCCTCTAGGGGATTAATGTTCCTTACTAACTCATCATCAGCCCGACGTTCGCCATCGCCAAAGACACTTTAGTAATTCAGAGAACAATAACTTTACTAAGTTCCGTACCTGTAATTATTTAGGTAAGTAACTATTTTTTTTAGAAATTCTCACGGGATAGGGAATAAAGAGGATTTATATTTTCGCTTTAAAGTTGTCTTCTTTGACATGCAAGTAGGTAATTTTCCGTTCCGTTACTATTGTTAGGTTTTAAGATTTTTTATCCTCCAATAGTCATATACCTAATATCAATCCGCGCGCCGCTCCTCGGATACTATGTTATATATTATATGCAGTGCGAAAAGACATTGTTTACCTGGATGAATACATAGGGTACTTTTAATCCCGGTAGCACATTCCCGTGGGATATTTTCCGACATCCACGTGGGCGAAGCCGCGGGCAAAAGCTAGTTCAATACAAAAACTCTGAGTAGCAGGCGGGACCCATTCCCTGTCACCTTTTTCCACCCACTTCCAAATTTGGGAATGGGTCCCGAATGCACCCAAAGTTTTTATAATTGTTTATGGCTTATTACTAAGTATTATATTATTTTTCAGAACATAATTATTTTGTGCCAACTAAATATTTTGTCTCCACTAACATAAAATACCTCGATTAGTTTCAGATTATTTACTTGCTTCTTGCTTTTCAGTGTTATATTACATTAATTTTGAATTATTTTTCGTACCGCAGTTGGGTTTTTTAGTTTTTTTCCTCTGCTGTTGTGCATATACAGCGCTGAAATCGTTTGCTCCTACTTCCATAGCACTGTCCTCTTCTCCCTTCACCCACTTAAGTACCTACGTGAATCTTCAACAGTTGAGTTGTTCGCTTTTATCGGCTCTAACAACATCCTGTAAACACTTCTTGGACCTCCCGCGGTGTCTCAACCCAAGTACAGCCAAGGCAAACCATTTCCGACGGACCCAGTGGGACGTCGCAAAATATGTTCACACCTTCTCACCATCTCAGGTGACTCTGCAGCCAGGGTCGCGGGATGTTCGAAAGAGTTACCGTGGCCCCGGCACAGGCAACTGAAGGAACACGAGTGGGTTTTAGTCAGTAAAATAAAAGTCTGACATCCCGCTCCGCCCAGAGCGGGAGAAGTCATTTGATGATTTCCGATCCAAAAAAAAAGTGACTTTGCGGTGCTTTGCTTGCATGAATATGAAACTCCTATAATGGTAGCTAGTAGCTACTCCAGTTGTTCAAAGACGTCAATAACGCCTATATCCTCTTACTATGCATTTCATTTATTCTTATGACACAGAACTTCTTGCTCGCATTTTGTCACAGCAAAATAGATTTTATTAACATACGGTCTAGCCCTAGCGGTCGGCTGATCAGTTGGCCCTTGACCACACGAGTGCCTGCGATCTCTCATCTCACCATGTTTTTTGTATTATCTTTATCCTGGTTGGCTTAGACCCATTTTATGGCTTCTTGCTGAAGCTTCTAGCTATTAATTTTATTGTCTCTGGCTATATTATGCATGTTGTGGTTTTGGGGTCAGTGTATGGTCTTTGCGTAAGCTGGTTTTTTAAAATTTATTTTTCTAAGTCTCAAATTCATTAAATAACTGAAAGAGATTTGTAGTTTCTTTCTACGGTGCTAACTGCTAAAATCACCTTTCTATTTGGCATTGCTGTAGGCATGTTATTTATAGTTACCTATAAACATATGTAGGAGTACTGTTAGACGCATTACGAAGGACCATGGAGCGTGGCATTAGGGGCCCCCCTAACAGTGAGCGGAATTAGGTCGAAATGATGATGATGACAGACTTACTTTAAGTCTCCATACACATTGCATATCGTTACTTTAAACCCGTGTAATCGTGTGAGCTAGGCAGCTAAACGTTCAAATGATTTACGAGATTCTAGCGTCAGTTGAGTTAAATCGACCCATGAATGCCCCTGATGCAAGCGCGTTTCGTTGTCAACAAAGATATTAATTTACTAAGAGGCTATTGTTACGTGTTGTACCTACTTAAGTATTAATAGCGGCTCCCCCTGCTGCGTTTCACAGAATTTTGATTAAAGTTACATAACGACGATCGTGTCCACGTTCGGTGTCTGATCTTCATTGGCGCGCGTGGGAATCGTCTCCGGCTGTGCAATTAGGGAACGCCGGGAGCGGAGGGTAGTCAATTACCGCGCACTGTTTTTATTGCGACTCTCCTTGTCGATGCAATGAAACCTCAGCCGAAACATAAATATAAAGAGGATCATAAACTTTATTGCTCCCCAGTTGTTTCATTTGCACTTGGAATTCCTAGTTTCACACTAATTTGGTTTTTAGTAAATAGGAACAATAAAAATGTTGATAGGATATTATGTTTATTTGCATAATTCTTAGCATCCGTAAGTTAATTACATTCCAAAACAGCAAGTTAGGTAAGTAGGTACATAAATCATGAAAAAAGGTGCCATATCATTTGTAAACTAAAGACAGCTTTTCCTTGTTGTTTATGATGTTTATCAAGCGATTAAATTACTGAACTGTTGTTATTCAATGAATGGGAACGTGCCTTCATGTTCCACATTTTTTTAAATTAATTAGATTCTTTTTTTCGCCTCCTGTCCACTACTCATGCGTAACAAAACACATTAGTTAAGCAATTCAAACCACCTCGTGCTCTCGCATAAAAAACTAGTGAGAAAGTGATTGCGAAAAAAATTTAAAGGAAAATATCCATAGGTATCATGTCATGTGTGTATTGCCGCGTCTTCGAGTCAACGACCTAAACCAATTATAGTTGCATAATAGAATGTTTTTTTTCCAATGATTTAAATTGCTTTTTTCGAACCTTAGCCAATTTTCGATAAGTATACAGATAGCGTCATAGTCGTTTAGATGGCTTTAGATATTAAGCGAGAGATACTTGGCCACCTCCCGTAGATGTTTTTATTTGTTCGTCGTAGGTACTTATGTAGGTACTAGATTTCGTAGTACACAAACGTATTTCACACAAGTGTTTATTTCTGTGGTACTTAGGTATCTATTTGCACTATATAGATAAATAAAAGTCAGTCTTACATGCATTTGTTTTACTGTTTACTTTCTTATATTGATCAAGCAATTATTGAATGGCTTTTTCGTGTTCACATGCGTTTTCTCTAGTAGAAAATTGAGAAACGAAATAGGTATTTATGTCATAAAATTTCATGGGATTATATTTCGATGTTGATTTTATATATTTTTTTTTAAGAATACCTTTGCATTAGTCAATGTTGTTCTTGTTCAATTGTTGCTGTGCCTCGAGTAATTATTCCTGTACAGATTTTAGATAAATAGATACCTACAGTTAGCAACAAAAGTCGATTAACACTGTTACTATTACTTTTACATAAAATGTCATCAAAATTGATTGAAAATGATTCGATACATTGTTTTTCAGCACTGTTTTTAATAGCTAAGAGTTAATAGGTACCTACATAATCTTAAAATTTTATATGAATTCAGATTTTTTTAAATATTTTGCTCATGAATTAAGATTTAAGAGCCTAAAGTGATAATCTACTTTTGTTGCTGACCGTACCTGCCTCTACCTACCCTCAAATAAGTTGTTTTTATTCTTGCAAGGTGAAAGTTCTATTGCATCTGAAGTTTAAAGGCATTCATGTACTTAATAATTAAAATTACTTTATGCAATTCTTACTACATTTACATAATAGGTACAGGGTTATTTTACATTGGCTACCTGAACTCCGTAGATGCGATGGGTATCGATATCTAAACATGATAAAACAAAAAATTACTTAATTTGATGATTTTTTTTTTGTTAGGTCATCGACCGCAATTATTGTAGAAACTTGAAATACCTATCAGTTTAAAAAAAAGTTTTTTTTTTGTGTCAACTTCACAGACGTGATGGGTATCGATATAATATAAGAAATAATAAACACGATAAAATATAAGAAAACAGCTTTTCTCAACTCATACTTCAAATAACAACACTAACAGTGATCGTTGATCTCCCAAAAAAAAAACATCAAATCTTTTTATTTTATCGTGTTTAGATAACAATATTCGATGCCCATCGCGTCTGCGGAGTTTAGCTAGTCAATTTAAAATAACCCTGTAGGTACATACTTATGGAACACTAATAATGGCTACAGATTAGATAATGATGGAACTGCAAGCAGTGCCAAGCTATGTGCGCATGCACCTTGAAATTCAATGATTTCAATTCTAAATGCAGTCGATTTGAGTCCAGCGACGATGAATAATGCAGTCTATCATTGTATTTTGTTCAATCATTCAATCCTTTATGCGTATAAATAGATTTCTCTGAACCGTCTTATAAGTTAATCTTATTAATAGATACTAATTTCTTTTAACTTTTTCGCGTACAATGAACCTGATTTCAAATCAATTCCAATTTTGATTTTGATGATGATGAGATTTTGATGGTCGCTGCTTTTATAAAAATCACTCAAAAATAGAGCCAATAAAATTAATTGACTTGATTATTATTATACTTATCGTTCTCGAACAAATATGAGGAGGTGTTACAAGCAAGTATATCTGATACCTACGTCATAGGTCATAGTCGGACTTGCACACGAAGGATTCCGTACATCTTAAAAAAAAAAACACTTTCCTTGTATGGGGACTCCCTTTAATTTTTAACTTTATTTTATTTTTATTACTACTACGCTACTGCTGAACATGAGGTCCTAGGTTCAATTTCCAGGTCGCGCAAAGTGTTATTGGGTTTTCCTATCTGGAATTTCTGGAATTTTTTTTTCAGCCCGGAGTCTGGATTTGTGCCCGGTTGATGGCAATAGGCTCGCCCCCTATTATATGGGACTTAAACATAACTGAAGAAATGTGGGTGTACTATAGGTACACCTTTGCCCAACCCTTCGGGGAAACAAGGCGTGATGTTATGTGTTTATTTTTCTTATCTGTAGTCATAGCGGCAATAGAAATACATAATCTGTGAAAATTTCAACTGTCTACCTATTACAGTTCATGAGATACAGCCCGCTGACAGATAGACGGACAGCGTAGGCTTAGTTTAGTAATTGGGTTCCGTTTGGCACCCTTCGGGTACGGAACCCTAACAATGACTTTGTCATCAATGAATGTCCAATGTTCAACGTCCAACTGGTATTTAATATGCTGCAATTTTTTCCTAGTTTGAACTTCTTTTATAACCGGCTTTAGGTAATTAGCAGACCATTGGCGGGTATTTTCGACTCTATCAGAATTGAAACACTATAAATGTAAGTCAGGGAAATTAATTGTCAAGCAAATTCACACGCTACGTCAATTTGCCGTATGTTATAGCCATTGCATACAACTGTCAAGGAATGACAGTTGTGACTTGGATAAACGTACAATTTGAGTTGGTATCTAGTCACCGCTTAACAATTAATTTCTACTTTACCCACAGATAGTTTGGGTCAGTGCGAACGACAAGACAAGAGAGATACCCTAGGCTTGCTTTGCATGACTTGCTTTGGCTTCTCCAGCAATGCAGACAAGCTACCTGGACTAACGTGAACTCGTATTTAGCCAGATAGGACTATATAAGTATACCTATTATGCCGGGTGAAACGTAACATGAAATGTAACACAAGTCGGCCATCCTCGCGGGATGTTCGAAAGAGTTACCGACATAGAAATATATCTATGGTTACCGTGGCCCCTGGCAACTGAAGGATCACGGGTGGGTTTTCAGAGCGGGAGAAATCATTTGATGATTTCCCACCCAAAAAAAAGTCAGCCGTCCTAATTTCTGCAATGCAACATGTAATGTAACATAACAATTAGGCGAATTTGTTTCAACGTGTGTTACATTTGATGTTACGTTTCATCTTGGTACCTACCTATTTAACCAGACAGGACGATATAATTAGGTAAATAGACTAATATCAACTCAGACGCAACCGTGGGGTCGCTGGATATTCCTCAATGAACTCGCACGTCTCCTCATCATGTTAATAATTTAAACTGGTGTAGATTTTTATCTTGTAACATCATACTAATCCGTCTTGTCGAGAAAGCTCATGTACAGTTTATTTCATGTTGAGAGTAGATTAGACTTTTGTTTTTGTTTTTTATTGGTTAGCATGTACCTACTTAGTTATTAAGAACTAGCATTTCCCGCAGGACTTTGTCCGCGTGGATTTCATACTTTAGTACCTACCCCGTTAGGGGTAGATTTTCAAAAAACCCTGATGCACGTAAATTTTTATTTTATGTATAAATACTGAGTTTCGAATTAATCGGACCGCGCATTAAAAATCTTCCATACAAATTATTACACCCCTCAATCCCCCTTTAGGGGGTAGTTTAGAAAAACAAAAAACGACAAACTTAATGATTTACTCAGATAAGTATTCGTGCCAAGTTTCAAGTTTATGAACTCAAGAAATAAGATTTTTCACACAAATAAAATCCCCCCTTTCACCCCCTCAAAGGTCGAATTTTCAAAAATCCTTCCTTAGTCAATGCTTACAACATAAAAGACATCAACTGCCAAAATTTCAAGTTTGTAGCCGCAGCGGTGTAGGCAGTGCGTTGATGAATAATACACAATTACGGACGGACATGACGAAACTATCAGGGTTCCTTGTTGACTACAGAACCCTAAAAAGACCCCCGCTTTATAAAAAAAAACTGAAAACAGTGCTCTGATGAATGTACCTAAGTATGATTACAATTAATAGTCGGCCGACTGTTGTCTGGTATGCGCACTCACCACATAACCGACTGATTAGTTGGACCAGCGCAGCAGGGCAATTGCGTAACACACTTACAGTAGGAATCGGTTTCATTTTGACAGTTGAACAACATTCATTGCGTTATTTATGTGTTGAGTAGACAAATGTTTTGAACTTACGAAGCAATGGATTAGCAATTTGCTTAAAAATGATTCAGATTCCGATTGATAGTGTGTTACGCAATTAGGGTGCTGGACAGCGGCTTCATGAAAAATACGCATGACCATCCGGCACTATAGCTCGGAGCAAACTGAACTATCGGCCGGGTCGACCGACTAAACAATCGGTAAGTGTGTGCGCGTGGAAGACCGCCATACTGATTTAGCAGTCGGCCGATAGTTCGCCGACAGTTCAGGTTGAAGGCAAACGCCATCAAACTATTTTATCGGCCAATACCGAATCGTTAAAATGTGCGCACTTGCATACATCTTTATACTGTTTAAGAAACCGACCAAAACAATCGGCCGATAGAAAGTGTGTAGTCTGCGGGGGCTCTTACACGCAATTTATGAAATGCTCCAACTTTATGGTTACTTTCCAGAATAGGATATTGTGTTTGTGTACCACCAAATACATTTCAGCATTATTATAATAAATGTTAAAGTTACATTGTTAGCTTTTGAGGATGGGATAGACTTGGATACCTACTTAGGTACTCAGTTTAAACGGTAAATAGCTGTGGGCTGAAAACACTATAGCAGTTAATAGCTTCGAGTTAACGGCCCATTAAATTGCATGTCACTTATGAGATAAAACAATGTGGATGTACATACATACTTAGTAAAAAAAGATGTTACTTACGTTTTGATATTAATGACCTAGTCACGCAATTAGATAGTTTTCAATTCTGATCTGTCTGAAAAAGAGCTTTAGGGAGAGCTATTTTTAACCGAGTTCAAAAAAAGGAGGAGGTTCTCAATTCGTTGTATGTTTAGTTTGTTATCTCAGTACTCCGCCATTTATTAACCGATTTTGAAAATTATTTTTTTATTTGAAAGGAAATACTTTAATAATTACTTTATTAATTGGTCCCATTTTCATCAAAATCCAGTTCTGATAATATGAGGAAATTGAGGGAACTCCTCAAATACTATAGGCATACACATAGCGGTTTTGGTGTTTCCATCAACAAGTCAAGCATTTGTATTCAGAAAGTATCATTTGGTAAAGTGGAACTGACGAAGAAGACCACAGATGGCCACGGGAACTCCTCAAGGTATTTCACGGGTGGCGAAAATATATATCAATTAAGATAACTAAGCGACTATGACGAAGCAAATTTAAATAAATGGTTCTGATGAAAATGGTACCATCGAACTGATCTGATGATGAAGCCGGAAGGTAGTCACCGGAACTCCGTAATAAAACAATGTAGGTATCCTAGCCGTGTTTGGGCTTATTGGAATTGTCAAGAAAAATGCACTCTGGCTATGAATGATTTTAATGGTAATATGCTTCAAATTGCGCTACTTTAGTCGTATGTTAACGTACGCCTTGATTGTCAGAAGACAGATTTCGTCGTGTAGTTGATATAATAATTTGTTGGCAATGGCGTCCAAACCTCATAAAACTGCGCCTTCCAAACTTCTGATACGACATAACACGACATAATTATATATTTGCCTCCTTCTGTGGTCGCATATAAATTTGGTCAAATTCTGATGAGTGGTTTTGATGTTAGGTATAATAACTTCCTGTCACTGTTATTTACTTAGTAAGTAGTGGTATACGAATTTGGGTGGGGTAGGTAGGTACCAAAACTAAAAAGTGGAAAATAAAAACTTATTTATAACAAAAAAACAACCGACTTCAAAAAAAAAAGTACAAAATGAAAAATAACCTTAATTTCGGAACTCGGTTGTTTTTTTTTTATAAATAAGTTTTTAATCTTTTAAACTAATATTATGTAATAATATGTATAAACTAATATAATAAAGCTGAATAGTTTGTTTGTTTGTTTGTTTGAACGTGCTAATCTCTGGAACTACGGACCAGTCGGATTTGAAAAATTCTTTTTGCATTTGATAGCCTAATTTTGGAGAAAGGCTATTGAACATCACGCTAGGACTCTCACGAGCCGAGCAAAAATAATAGAAGTAAGAAAACGAAGACTACGCGAAAACGAAGGAATAGCGCGGGCGAGCGATGCGCAGCGATGCAGTGAGTCGGGGGCCGCGAATGAAGCCGCGGGTAGATGCTAATTTAAGTATAACCATCAAACAAGGCATTCTGTAAGGCAACAAGAAGAGGTGAACTAATTATTTTTCCTAACGGACGGGTCAGAATTGAAAACTATCTAATTGCGTAACCAGGCTAATTAAAAGCAGTGTACCTACAGTCACAAGCATAAATATATTATTACTATGGACAGCTCGGCAATAATATCTGACTTCATGATTCATCCATTAATAGGTACCTGTATGTTGTCAAGAAGACGGCAAAAACAGTGTTAGTTTTTAATAACCGGCCAAATTTTCACAGGGTGTTCTACCCATGAATATTAACAACTTTCACTGTGGGGCCAACTCTAAAATCACGAAAAAAAATCTGCTGTTTCATACAAAAGTTCAATACCTACTCGGCCAAAATGTATGAAACAGCTGATTTTTTTCTCGCGATTTCAGAGTTGGTCCTATAATGTAAGTTGTTCATATTAATGGGTAGATCACCCTGTGAAAATTTGGCTAGTGATTAAAAATTGCCCTATATATGTGATCATTTGTGGAAGACATGTAGGTACAAGTGGCAGCACAAATATATGACATCGAAGGAACACCAAAACTATCTGACGAGACAACTGACACCAAAATTTAGACTGCTGCATCGGCTTCAAAAAGATGTGTTTTATTTTATTTTAATTTAAGTATAGCCGTCAACAGCATGACTAAGTTTTAAGAGATACCTAATAAACTTTAAGTGCTGTTATAAACTATCATCTAACGTTATCTACACCTACTTACATGACGCCGCAGAGGTTACAGACTCCTATGGTAAAACAATTAGCATTAATTGTGACCCCAAGCATTTTGCCTAGTAGGTACCCAAATCCTTAATAAACCCAGCCCTAGGGTATATTTGCTAATGGAATTGTTATTATCACGTACATAACGCAACAGCAGGAGTGCGGTTAAGCTGTAAAGTCGAAGTACTAGCCTTCTATGTGTATGTGAGACACAAATTGTTTTATAATTATTTTGCGGTCAATACATATAAGTACATATTTCTTTAAGTCATTATTTACCGTATCGAACATCACTAGTCTCTCATTCTTTTGACCGCACTTCTACTAAAATGACGCAGGTAGACCTACCACACACAACAATCGTGCAACAGAAGAATAATTTAAATAGATATTCCTACTTTTGGACAGAAAATAACCGCGAAATATTCTGTAGGTACTAATTATGACAACGGTGATAGATAATGTATAAAGGTCTCAAATATTAAAGTGACCAATAACACAAACTTAAAGCAGAGACAACAATTAAAGCATCCATTTAAGTCTTTTAAGTAAAAAAGTCCAAATTTTATACTTACATACAAAGAAGTTAAAAAAAAGTTTTATTTATTTATAAACTCATGCCTTCATCATTGAATAATAATAGATCCTAGGAAAACACACTTTGCCCATACAACACATGGAAGCCTACGCAATCAATGTAGATATGCATGAATAGGGCATCTGGTCATCGGTACCGTTGCATGTTGGTTACCGCCATCAATGGTCAGGTTGCAGTGCCTATAACCTGCGCCCTATCGATCCATATAAGTACAGCAAAATGCCCCTAAGCATGCACTTAAACGAGCTTTGGAAAGTCCATCAGGCCTTTTGTGTGTGTGTTACTTAGAAACACATTACTAGTATTACGATAAAACCTACAGTAAACCGCATTACCTACAAAGTATTTTAAGTCACACACATAATTTGGGAACATTTATGATCTAGGTCGGTACTTATTTGCTACGGCCTCTACGAATAATTAAGCTACGGTCGTAGCAAAATTGTAGCAAAAAGTTTTTCGTAGGCAAATGTAGCTATTTTGTCCAATTACAGCATTTGTTCAAAAGACTATTCAAATTGTAAGTTGGAATCCTCCTCCTATTTATCTATTGTCTTGTCAATATCAGTCTTTGTTTGGTTATTTAAAAGGTTTTCCAGATTAGGTATTAGGTCGACCGACGTCAATATTTTCTCGGATAAATTACATAGTAGGTACTTATATCATGTACATAATTAAAAAACAAATCTAACAAACGAATAGAAAGGTTTCGCACTCTTGATATTCGGTCAGAAAATTAGAACCAGGTTAAAATTCCGATAGAGGTCATTCTGAACGGACAAACCAATAAACAAACCGACTTAAATGTTTTGATTGCGAATTTAATTTAATTACGTTACGCCTTTTATACCAAAAGTAGAATAGGCTTCTGATAAACCAGTCGTACAAACCGTGAATAATTGACTGTCTAACATGCACGCACGGATCTCTAAAAATCGATTAACTTCTTCCAAAAAATAGCTCATTAGTTAACTGTTAACAGTAAAAAAAACTTCGCTTAAAATATTTATTCATACATCTATTACTTTTTTGCCACATGAGTATTTAATTCAATTAAGTAACCATTACACCGATGACAGGCGATGTCAGCGCAGACGCACAAAAAGTTGTCGCGGACGTCGGCCGCAACCACGAGCAACAACCACTGACACATGGTCCACGACCCACTTACCTCCATCACTAATAACTCTAATCAGGATAATTGTAATTAATTAATACAGTTACTTCTAGTTCTAACAAAGAACAACGCAAAAAATTAGCGCTTGCTCGAGCGCACTGCGGCTCTAAACCGTTATTGTTATGGATGAACAGAATTTGCACTCTCCGTGACTTCAAAGAGAAATACCACTGACATTTGTACCTACTATTAAAGAAATACTTTTGACCAGCTCTTATCGCGATCACCATAAAACAAGTGGACGTGTAATGTATGGACTTCTCCGTGTTATTATTTTATATGGTCACTTTGAAAGTGTAACATGTTTGTAGGAATGTAGATGGAAAATCGGATGAATAACACACATTTATAACTTCCAAACTGGAACAAGTTTGTTGGAGTTGGCGTATTACATCTGGGAAATCAGCAATCAGAGATGGCAAGGAAAAGATTCGGTGGTTTCATGTTACATAATGTTCGTGAACTTCGCTGACACAACTCAAACTTGTCTCGTTTCCAGAAATCAATGTTGTTTGCGATCGCGGTGGCTGCTGCCCTTCGGAGGGTGGCACACCCCCGCTCTATAAATCACTGTCCGAATTACGGCGTTTCTATAATATTTGTAATCCGGTGCCGGGCACGCGGCCGCGTACAACAATTGATACACCCTACCCTATGCAGTCCACTCACAAATTAATTGAAACTAGTTTCGTCCTCGTTAATATTTTGATTATGTCAAGTTCAAATCCTCGTGCTATGTACTTATTTCAATATATAATATACAATGTAAATAAAAGTTTTTCTCACTCGCATCAATAGCTTGTTTTTTGTTAGCCTGATCATTTTCATTTTATTCGCCCGATCATGTACAGTCTCTCACAATAGTTCAAGTAGCGGTAGAACAGGTTGCTAGTTCATCACCTACGAACACCATTAGGAACCTGATTCCCCAGCTGGCTCTCACATATGCGAACCTAAACAGTTGGTATACGCATTAACACAAATATCGTACGCACATTAATTACCAAGTTTATGTCTTAAGAATAAACTAAGCGATGTTATTATCAAGATACTCTGGAATATTGTATAAAATACGGGAGGTTCGTAATATAGAGGTATTAACGCTAATACCCAATTATAGACTCGCAGCAGATCGGCGCACGGACCGGGGAAAGAAGATTAGGTTTTCAACCGCAATCTATAGGGGTGCGAGCAAACGCTATTAAAATGTTTCTATCTCCGCTGAAACGAAATGAAATGAAATTGTTTATTCTGTAAATAGGATATTGGAATCACTTTTATACGTCGTATTAAAAAAAATAGACATTTCCTATCTTCGAACTACCCCTGAGAAGAAATGGCGAAATAAACTCAGGGGTCTCTAAGTCCTGGCATAATCTTGGTCAAATCATGTGAGGACTATGCAGATCCGTGTCTGAAATGGTCTTTTGAGGAAAGAACCACACAAATTTGAGTGGACCTGTCCAGTCAGTGCAAGCCTTTGTCAGTAATCATGTAGCTCAACTCTGGACTGGAAGAGCTCAACGAATCGACGAACAATACCAAAGATTTGGGTAGGCCGCATAAAGTACTCAAAATCCATCATTAAAACTAACTGAGAAAGAAAAAAAAACATATTTAAAAAAAAAAGATGACCCACATAGTGCTCACATTCACAATAATTAAAGTAATATAAAAAGTCTTCAGTCTTTTCAAAGTAAATATTCATGCCATTTTGTATATAATATTCAACAATATAGATAAAATGGTATCTATGTACTTATATAATGATGATTTTGTATAATAATTAAAATGTCAAGTTTTCCGGTTTTATCACAAGGTTTAGCAGAGCGAGCAGCTCAACCCCAAGCTTTTTTGTCTTCTAAAAAATCAGAAATTTTATGGTACAATTTTTTGCAGAATTTGGTTTTAATACAGCTTGTAAATCGTTTAATGGGTAAGTTTCGAATGTCAATGGGAAGTTTATTGTAAAAGCGTATACACTGACCCATGAACGAGTTGCCTACTCTGTGGAGGCGAGTGCGATGTACAGCAAGATTGTGTTTATTCCGGGTATTTAAACTATTAATATCGAACATTTTCTTAAAATTTTATATATTTTTGTGTACATACAATAGTTTTTCAAATATATATTGAGCGCCTACAGTCTGAATATCTACTTCTTTGAATTTTTCTCGAAAGGAATCTTTTGGACCTAGGTTGTTAATGGCTCGAACAGCCCTTTTCTGTAAAACAAAGATAGTATTAATGTCCGCACAGGTTCCCCAGAAAAGAGTCCCCCTAAGACATTAAACCATGTGCACATCTACATCGCCACATTGGAACGCATCCCACTGACGTCACGCAAAATCCAGCATCGCGCAATCAGAGTTTACCGCGCGACTAGCATATATACAACTCTGTATATGAAAATAACTAAAATAAACATTTTTTTTAACAGCATAGGCTGCCGAACTAAGCCTTCCGACAATTTTTCTATGCCTCACTCCGGACGGCGTCACGTAAAATTAAATAAATATTACAATTACATTGCACTCACTCGTCAAATAATAATTTGTATAAGTTTGTTCTCGAGTAATTAAAAAAGTTACGACCATGTATCGTGATTTCTCTAACTGAGTATTGTTGCTGACATGTTAATTACTGCATTTGCATTTTGTACAATTTGCGTGATACATACTTTTAAAAGATCTTTTTTAATTTCTTAATAGAAGTCATTAAAATCTTCCGGGTGAGCAAATTGTACGAATACTTTTTCTCATTGGTTTTTGGTACAGTTACTGATCTAAATCTAAAGTTCACAACAATTACGAATGCGAAATATGACCTGCCTGCTCCAGTGCAGAGCACGCGAGGCATGTATGAAATACTGGCCAAGTGGCCAGCATCTTGTCGCTTATTACACGCCTCATCGACTTCTACTCGGTATTGACACGATCAATTATACTGATTACTCCAACGATTACTTACATATTGATTCCGTAACCGATCGTACTTTGTTTTCTTCTTCAACAGCCCATTAGTCTTGCATTACTTTATGGTTTATTTTTCGCATGCGAGTTTCCCTTTTTCGATATTGTTTTCGCCCTGGAAGACGGTGAAAGCTAACAAGATTTCCATGCTATTGAAGAAAACTTGCTTACAAGAGCTCTTTCTATTTGCAGATGTTTAAAATAAGTTGATCCCACTCAGTAGTCTAGACGAAGCCCGGGAGGGTGCGCCCCCCGAGGAAATACCAATATTGCAAACCAATAAAGTCATCTTCATTCTATTTCGAACTTCGACATCTCTTATTTATAAACGTTTTATTGCTGCATCAGGATTTTTTAAGTTGTTAGCTTTATTTGAAGGAGAAAGTCTTGGTAACATACTAATTACTATAAATAATAATGATAACCATTAGTTTAACATGCAACTGTATGCATATATTGGTAATAGTTTCCGACTAAGCAATAAGGGGAAAGTTAGAATAGCTTCGCTATTGGAAGTAAATCCTAGTGAGACAGAGGTGAATTGATAGGTTGGGAGAAATCTACAAATGTTGTCAGCGTTCCAATAAAATAAACACAAATAAACAATTACTGGATTAGCCGTACTGGACAAAAAATAAAACGACTTTACAGACCTAGACTTTTTTTTTAATTAGAGACTTTTATAACCGTAATGTGATGCAATGACCTTGACTTAACGGTCAATACCATATGTGTATACATCATGATTCAAAATGTTTTTGAAAAATCTTCTAACATTTGATTCTCCAGCTTGTTTGAAGTTGTATTAACCAGAAAAAATAAAACAGATTACAAATCTCATAAATTTAAAATTCGTATAACAAGATCGATCAAAGCATAAAAGACACAACAATCTGCCGAAGATAATGGCTGTAATATAAATCAACAAAAAATTGGATTCGACGACTTTTTGTACGCATTTCAATATCCATTAACAACAAAAGTTGGAGCTCGTTTCGTAGAAAGAAAGTATTAATAGGGTATATAATATCTGTGATACAATTTCCATTGTTGAGTTTGGCAAAATCGTGAAGCCATCCGCGCGTGAATCGCACTACTTAACGGTTCAACTTTGACATAGAAAAGTTCATGTCCAATAGTTAAAGGTCATCCAAAAATTGTTATGAACTGGTAGAAGCAGCTAATAACAGACGCATTCTTACTTATCTTGATAATAATTATGTAGGTAGTTATGAAACAGTCAAATCATCAGACAAACAATATTGTGCACTTATAGTACCAACAGTTTTAAAATATCAAACGTAATATTTCATATACATATCTAGATTGTGAAAGAATCAAATCATGAAACAAACTATATTACCTCCATGACGTGGGCCTTTAATAATAAGACCTACCTACTACAAAATGACAAAGCAGTACGTGACTCTAATCTGCACTTGCTTCCTATCAATGAAAAGGTTCCACGAGGTTAGTATTATGATCATGATTATACAGACGTCAATTTTACTGGGCATGAACATTGAACAATAGATAATATACTTACTTTTATCTATAAAGATAGATTCGTTATAAGTGCATTATAAAGAGAGACGTCATAGATGCTGTGCCCATTGACTTGGATCGTAGCGCGAGGGCGCGCGTGCCCGGTCATCGACCACTACACGTCGTGCAAGTTCACTCGCGCATGGGAAGTAGGAGCTGTTGCGCGCGCGCAAGCGCATGTCGGCGCGCTCAACTGGTGTCACCGATGCTGCTCAAAAGAGACCGCTCACACCAGCCTCACCTTTATATATCCGGGATCAAATTTTCAACCACTCGCAATATATGAAATATTTGCAGTAAATTATCCAGTCAGTCTGGCTCTAAATTTCCTTGCAGCAATTATTGACTGTTGATTTACGAGCACATAAAATTCTGAAGGGTTCATTTTGTATACTATTTTGTGTTACCCAGGAAGCTAAGAAATACGTTGCGCTTCGGCTATTTCCAAGCTCCATTATTATGTTGTTTCCGAACTTCGTTTATAGGTTAGGCGCCTATTAAACGATATACCCAAAATTTTTTCGTGACAAAGGGAACTTTAGGTACGTTTTACGAGGGCACATTACAGTTTTAGAACGAAGAAAAAGTAATTTCGATTTTCTCCCCTTGTTAAAAAATTCATGTGGAGCGTGTTTAACTTCAGTAAATCATAGCGAATGTGCATACGTTTGTTTCTTTCTATAAATGCTTACCTACGCCTCGCACGTTCCCTTCCGGTACATTGATTGAGTAAGAGGAATTGAAGTTTAAACAATCGTCATACATTTCATATTTCTTAGGTCGTTATGATTGTTAGGAACTACTCTGTAATCGGTATACGTCTCTACTGTCTTGGAATACATAAGTGAGCTAAGAATGAGCCGTGATTGGCAAGCAGTGCATCGCTCATACTGCACATATCTTATGCCTCGGGTGACAGAATATCAATTCCTTTGGAGATTTCCGCAATGAAACTCGTTCTTAGAATTAACATTATTTTCTTATAATCCAATTTTGTCGTCTTAATACAGTTATTTAACTGTTTAGCATACTATGTATTACTTAGTGGCGAATATTAATGACTCTTTGTAGTATCCTGTTTAAATCAACTTGATGGGATCTGTAGCACAGCACAGTTATTATAGATAGTTAGATTTCCATGGCCATGACCATATATTTCTTGTAAATCTCTCAAATATGTAAATTGTTTGCTCTAGCAAAATAATTATACATTAGTTCAACGGCTAAATTAATTCTGGTAAAAATTTTGATGACGACATATTTTTACACCTGTTTATAATTTAAATGACTATTTGAGAGTTTAATAAATTATGTCTGTTTTGTGCAACTTGATTAAGAATCTTTCTCCAGTGGTCTTGCGGCGCTGACTGTCTTCAAACCAGACAAATTCTTTTAGTTTCTCCTGTAACCAGGAGTAATCGGTGGGAGCATTCCCTTCAACTTTTTGTGGAATTCACGCAGATATCTTTTTATTATTTTTTGTGCGTAAGTTGCTTGATAACCGAGGTGACCGCAACGTGCAATATTCTCGTGCGGTTTGCACTCCACCTGTCTATTGTTCACACTGGACGAATGGTGCCTTTTGTATTCTTATACCACGTCGTTTACAGAACACACGTTGTTTTGCTCTTCAGTAATATCCGCACTCTGAATCGCGATGTATCTAATAAATACATTGTTCGACTCAAGTATACACACTCCTCTGTAGTTACCTAATTAATATTTATTTAAACCACAAATAAAACACCTTTACAGAATCATCCAAGGCGATGTTATAACTTATAATAAGTCGCAATGTTTACACTTTACAAAAAATAAAATTACCTGTAAGCAAAATTACAAAGAATTATCTACTTACCTACTTAAATAATTATAAACATGGCAGCGTTTATAATATCAGACCTTTTTCAATTATTATTTGTGACATTTGAATGAATTTCGGCAGGTTTTGTCCAAATATATCCTCCGATACCGATGTCTACATATTATACACATATACATTAGTATATGTGTATAATATTAATAATATGTTGTTGTGTATGTATAATATGTTGACTTATAGAACCAGCAGAGGAAATGCCATGAGAAAAAGTGAGTAGTTGTGCTGCATGAGTTAATGCAAATATATGAGGATAAGCTAGTCTTGACGTAGTTAAACTGTCATTGATAAAGTAAGGTCTGGTGTCCACGCTGTGACAGTATCATGTGATGCATGAGCTGGAGATCGTTTAAAACTGAACAAGACAAGAGTGAACTATCGCAAGATAGATGGATATCCAGATAATGTAAAGAAAACAAAACATAGGGGAAGAAAAAGAAACGCACTACTTACATTATAGAAAATCACATAACTATATAAATTCCTTTATAAGCGTGCAAAGCAACACAAACTTTATTTGCATAAACAATGACAACAGCCTTGCCAATTAACAAATGCAAATAGCAATACATTATCTGCCTACATTATTGCTGTCACTTTCAAATAGGACTTTGTTGAATTCTCTCACAAAATTACACAGACCCACCAACAGGTTCACAAATTACTGTTGACAAATATGTGTCTGAACTACCAACACTTTCGTTGTTACGTCAAAACTCAGAGATGACTATGCATGAATACATGCTTGGAAAATGTTTGCTTACCCATAATAATGATGTAGACCACACAATATTCTTGGTCGCAGTAAAAACTAAACCCATCAATGGACCTCTCATTAGGGCCCCACTTTATGTCGTCATCAAGGAAGACTTGTATCCTTGCCCAACGCATCAGCTTCAGAACAAAATATAATATTTACTGGCAATAATCTACATGTCCATCCGTGTGGAAATTAGAAATATTATGGATTTTTTAATCTCCTTTAGATGGCGAGAGGAAATAATGTGAAAATTGAGGAAGTAGATAAGTTTATATGTTTCATAGTTCGTACTAATGTTGCTTCACAACAATCCTCAAATTATAATGTTGATCAGAAAACTCTACTTCTATCTTAACCGTTAGTAGAGCCGATACCAAAACTGTCGCATAATTTATTGATATATTATGGACGTAAAGTCGTTATAATTGGTTTGCTATAAATACTCCTACAGTTATTTATGTCATAATCAACACAAATCTATGAATAAGGAGCTCTAGTCGCCAAATCGTATTTTATAACTTTATCTGATAATTTGTTTGTGGTGTATTAGTTTTCTTAAATAATATATGCAGAGGTAGCGATTGAATCAGCATTGCTCAGTGTTTGAGTTATCTGTCCCTAAAAACGTACTGTAACATTAGTGTAACAGCTATAAAATCGGAATGACAAATCGCGTCTTCATTCGTCGTACGTAACCCATTCCCATATATGGCTGCTACTGCATAATACATTTGCGGTGAAGGTCCGTAAAAGCTTATATATTTATTACCAACCTTCCTCATTATATTCTTGTCATGTCCCGATGTGTGAATTGCTTTCCTACAGGCTTTCTCAAGGTAATACAGTTACCTTCTTAGCGAGTTCAACGTCGTCATCACAATTGTCATATGCGGCTAATTGCCATAAAACTGAGCATGTTTAGGTAACATGAGGTCTCACGAGTAAGTGCTACCTAGCACATATTTGTAATAATAGTAGTATATCGTTACGCTCTCGTGAATACCGTGATTACGTCGATTTACTCCATTAAAAACACACTCACATTTCATTTGGTTTGTAGATAAAAATCTCAGTAGAAGGGTGGGTAATTAAAACAATTAATTATGCGCTGTTATGTCACGTAATACAATTACACGTCATGGTGACGACGGTAATACACCGATACAGATCTCTACAACAACCTTGCGTTTTTACTTCGGAGAAAACTTTGCTAGGTTGAATGGCATTTTATAATAATGTCATTATTATTAATGGAGTGTTAAAGAGTGATCAAATGCTATTCAAACGTCATTACAGCCATCAAAGGAATGAAAGTTATCTTTCACCTGTTTATAATCGTGACACTCGACGACTCGTTAGTGTCGCTATATTCGCAGATAAACTAGTTATTTGCTTTATATCAATAACTTTTTGCATTAGAAAGGTAAGATTCTAGATCATTACCGTTTTTAGACTTCCGTAATACAATGAGTTTACTTCATAATGGTAAAACCGAAACTATTAACTCACAACTTGCACGAACTGTGGATATGAACTAAGTATAGACTGACGCGTGGTTAGTGATTTACTAGGAAATTGATGAGAGAGCTGGGTTCGTGCTCAGGTCATTTACGCGCCAGCGACGGACGACGACGCGGTGAAAACAAATCATACGGCTAAATAAGTTTCGTCGGATAATTGTTAACATTACATACAATCGAAGCAACCGCAATCCGCATGATAGGCACGGTAACGGACGCGTTTTTGCGTGTGCTCGTTTAGATTCTAACAATGCTTTCTTAAACAAAAAAACTGGTTAACTCAAATTTGGCTGCATAGGAATTGGGTCACTAAATCACTACAATATAGAGAACACAATGTGTCCGTTAGTAAAGAAAGAAAATAATTAGTTTATTTCTAACGAGACTATACAATTTATCAACAGGAAGCGAAGGCACTTCTCCGCGAGCAAATCGTACGTGATTTGTTGCTATCAAACATTCCTAATCTGTGTACAAAGTGAATCGTTTTTCATGTCTCTGTGAGATAGCTTCACAAAACGTTTTTCTCATGAATTATGTAGTATGTTAGGTAGGTACCTAAATACTGACGTAGGAGTGTAGGACCGACCCTTCTTCCTTTCTGTATAATTTCATGTTCCGAAGCCTGAATAAGTAATGCAACGATTTCGAAACGTTTCATAAAATTTTAATTTCGTTCGATATTACATCGTATATTTAGTTTATTTAAGAGTGATGTCATTTTGAGCACGGACTAGGTGATCCTTGTAAGAAATAGAATAGTTAGAGCTATATAGAACAAAAATAGCTCTTTTAAGTTAGTAAATGGGATACGTAATTATTCCTTGTCAGAAATATATCTTGGATGATTTATGACCGTCGTAGGCGGAGCGGACATCCTCATATAAGCGAAGACAATGTTACAACTAGGAATGTCATAGCAATTTGCAACAATGACATAATACACAAACACGAACGAACTGGAACGAATCGTAATCTGCTCCTAAAACGCATTCGTTTCTTCACGCTTAGTGCATACGCGCTGCTATGAAGGATGTTTCTCTGCCAACCAAGGTCGACGTGTAAGTTTACACAAGAACGTTGCCCTTGTAACAAGTAAAAATATCCAGCGTGAAATTTAAAAATAGCATAAAACCACGAAATCCTTTGCAGGTTGTGTGTGAGAAGCATTCTTGGAAACGTTGCGTACCTACGCCTGACGTGATTAATACGCTTGCGTTGTTACGATCATTGTAAATCATAGCGAGGGGTACGTTCCCTTAGTATGCAAATGCAAAGCAGATTCACGGGGAATATAATAGTTGTAAAAACCGTGTTCGTCGACAGGCTGTGTAGCTTTTTACGACTGGGTATAATTTTTCATTATAGTGGAAGTCTATGTGTAATTTTTTTTTGCGTTGCGCATATTTAATTTGTGATGTCTTCAGCTCCTTATGATAGATATCTATATTATTCTCTATTTTACTGATATTGGGCGGAGGCTACTAGTAGACTACATAACTATTAGGAATCGGTGTAGACTGTAGCTACCTATAAAGTAGATACGGGTGTTTTGGTGTGCTCAGCATCTGAAACTTTTCTGTTACCTACTAGGACTAGACAAGGATCATTTCAATCTTTCCACGTATAAGAATAAATGATTCAAAGACATATTTCTGTTTCAGATAGTACAGGCAGATAACAGAGCATCCTACCTGGGCGCTCGTTGTCGGGCCAAAAGCGACTGTGGTGTCACTAACTCGCAATGCGAGAGAGGCGTGTGCGCTTGTCAACCGTACTACGCGCGAGTTGACAACTCTACCTGCCTTGAATGTAAGTACCTAATATTTTTATTTTTCAACCGTGGTTCTTGAATATGTCTGTAGCTAGCCTGCCAGTAGTTTCCCACACGTAAGTTGGACAGCAATAATTTTCTTGGAAAACTTTCTAAGCTAGTGAAAGCTTTATCAAAATCCCACTAGTAATTGATAAAATACGAGCTGATGCAACATGCAACCAAGAATTTATAGTGCCTGCATCGAAACTCCATTTTATCCTTTTTTCCTTGCACGCACAGTGCGTATAATTGACGCACTTTGGATCGCGGTTTTCACCTCTCATTGGCAATACCTTACCTAATCACTCTCGTGTGGTTGAATCCGTGGTGAGACATACAAATTACTTTCACTTGGATGATCAATAGCCATCAAGTAATGGCGGTAGTTTTCATTATAGGACATCAACATTATCTTTTGTAATAAGTAACGAAAATCAATTTCACTTTCCATTCGTAATTTATGAGTGTTGTGTCATTTTGTTTACTGACTTCGACAATCACGGTAAAGTTCTTCAGGTCCATTTTATTGTCATCTATACAAATAAATAAAATTAAAGTAATGTAGTAGTTTGTAATGTCAAAATAAAAACTTTTTACGAAGTTGTCAACAGCCTCGGACACCACGGCCTGTCTTGCAGCCGAAGTGCGGGTCGCATAGCGCGGCACGCGAACATTAATGACATCATCCGACGGGCTCTTGTCACCGTCGGCGTCCCAGCTGTATTAGAACCCAATGGCTTGGCACGCGACGATGGCAAGAGACCGGACGGCATGTCTTTATTTCCATGGGAGGTGGGTAGGCCTTTAGTGTGGGACGCAACTTGTGTCGACACTCTTGCGCCATCCCATCTTCCCGGCTCGGCGTGCTGTGCTGGCGCTGCTGCTGCGGCTGCGGAAAACCTCAAGCGGCGAAAGTATAATAACCTTATCGGTAATTATATTTTCGAGCCGTTTGGGGTTGAAACCCTCGGGCCGTGGGGTCCGAGCGCTCATGGTTTGTTTAACGAAATCTCCAAACGGCTAGTTGACACTTCCCGTGACCCAAGGGCCTTTTACCTTGGCCAGAGGCTAAGCATTGCCATACAACGTGGCAATGCCGCCAGTCTCTTGGGTACATTACCAGTCGACAGCGATGCGGAGGAATTTTTCGACGCCATATTTTAGTTTGTGAATAGTTTTAGTTAAGTTAGGATATAATTTTGTTATTTTATTAATTAATTAGTTATAAGTTAAAATATTAATGTATTGAAAAAATAAATTTTAGGTTTAACTTTTTACTAAATGCATAAGAAACTATATACAAAAAAGCAATTTTTAAAATTTTTGTCTGTCTGTCTGTCTGTTTGTTCCGGCTAATCTCCGAAATGGCTGGACCGATTTTGACAGGACTTTCACTGGCAGATAGCTGGTGTAATGGCGGCTAACTTAGGCTACTTTTATTTCAGAAAAATAATTAGGGTTCCGCGCAAAAAAGTTAAAACCCATGAAATTGTGAACAAAAAGTCGGATTCGAAAAATTCTTTTTGAATTTGGTAGCCCAATTCTCGAGGATAGTTATAGGCTATTTAACATCACGCGACGACCCTTAGGAGCCGAGCAAAAAGAAAAAGAAAGAACACTAAGCGAAAACGAAGTATAGCGCGGGCGGGCGATGCAACGCGACGGGTCGGGGAACGAGGGAGTTTTATTAAAATAAGGCTGTTATTTGAGTATATTGAGTACCTTACGACTTTCACGCGAACGAAGTCGCGGGGCACAGCTAGTTATTATATATAATAGTAAAAGAGTGGCTGAAAAACTGATGAACAATATGTATACTACTTCCCATTCACACCTTGCTTTCACTGCATTTCGCATAACCGTTATAATAATTCTCAAAGATCATCATCTGCAGTTATTAATAGCACTTTAACGGTGGCAAAAAAACGTTTATCTCGAATATTAAAAATAATAACATTACATTTTGTCTAGACTTTATCTCTATCTAACTAGAATCATCCAATTTCGGTTCTCCGAAAGCAGGGCTCCACACGAAACGATCCGAACTCAGTGCTATCGTACAATATCGGAGATCTTTAATTGCGATAGTCCTATAATCCCACGCTCGTCTCACTTTGGCGCAAAGGTATGGGACCAAATCGGCCAACTGGATCATGTGGCTTACAACATCCAACGGTTCATTCGCCGATTATGTTGCGTATTACTTAGAATAAAGACCATTGAGCCGAATTCGCTTTTATGGATTCTGTGATACCTTGACTGATATAACGGACTTTTTATTAGCTTTGTTTAATTTGTGTGTGCTGGTTAAGATGAATGTTATAAAGAGGAACCACTCACGGATGCGTTGAATAACATACTTTACGGACCGGGTCCAGTCAGGCGGCATTTCAAACTAGGATTGAACACAGGGCCCGCTAGCTCGACGGCCATACTAACAGCGTAATCAATAATCGTAATATCCCATCTTGTCCTTTCTTGGTTTGTAATGCGTGTGAGAAATAAATGGAATTATTTACTTAATTTTATTGCTTTGGCTTTATAAGTAGACTTTAAAGTGGCCGCGTCTCGTGAGGAACAATGCGTCAGAGAATTATTCAGCGATGTCGTAAAATAAGCCGTTTTATTCATTTACTTGCATGTTGACTATACGGTACAGCGGTGCTATTCTGTAAAAATCTCACCGTGAAAACTTAGGTGAAGTGAGCTGTCAGTGTCACCCCACCTGATCTAACTTCAGGTGGGATGACACTGACAGCTATTAACACTGTTGCTATTGACACTATTGGCTGCTCACTCACTCAAGCTCTGAAGGAGCTGGAGGCATAAAAAAATCTTGCCAACCAGCTGCTGCAGGAGAGAGAGGACAGCGAGATTGAAGTCCAGAGAGTAAATGACAGAAACACTTAACTCAAGAGCCAGCTTGTAGAACTTCACAACCAGCACATGGACATACTTGACCAGCAATACCATCTCCGTCAACTAGTGTCAGACTTTCAACAATGCAGTGATTGAATTCAAGCCCATTTCTATTTCCACAATTAAAAAAGCATTCAAAAGTCTTAACATAAAAACACTGAAGACTTATGGGGCATTTCTTGGTCCTTTCCTATTTCTAGTTTATATTAATGACCTTTCTTAAATTATGGCTAACTTATCGGATATAATTCTATTTGCTGTTGATACCTCGCTTATTTTTAAAATAGGTAGAAACGATACGGATGTCTTACGTATCAACGATAGTCTGGCTATTCTTCCGAAATGGTTTGCAGCTAATAATCTTTTGCTTAACGCGAACAAAACTAAATGTCTTAAGTTCTCATTACCAAATGTACCCCAAGTGGATCTAAATTTAAAACTTGATGGCAAGAAACTAGATGCTAATACGGAAACGGTATTTCTAGGATTTAATCTAGATTCTAAATTGCAATGGGGCGCCAACATTAGAGCTATTTAAGGTAGATTAAGTTCAGCTGCATATGCAGTACGAAAAATAAGACAGTTGACTGATATAGCCACAGCTAGGTTAGTATACTTTGCTTATTTCTACAGTATTATGTCTTATGGCGTTCTGCTGTGGGGATCGGCAGCTGACGTAGATTCAATTTTCATTTTACAAGAGAGGGCAATCCGCGCGATCTATAAAATGGGTCCTCGTGAGTCCCTTAGAAACAAATTCAAAGAAATTGATATACTAACTCTACCTTCTCTATGTATCTTAACAAGTATTTTGTATGTCAGCAAAAACTTAGGACACGTAGTAAACATGAAATTGTGATACCCAAATTTAGATTACTTAAATAAAACAAGCAAGTCATTTCATATAAACAGTATCCGCTTTTATAACAAGTTGCCAAAGTCGGTTACAGAACTTAGCGATGGAAAGTTCAAAACCCACATCAAACGTGTCCTTATTAAAAAAGCATATTATAAGATTAAAGACTACGTTGAAGACAGGGAAGTTTGGCGCTAATTCCTTCTGCACATGCGGCTACGTACCTACCTCATTAACAGCATAATTATTTATGTAAATGTCTATTAACTGTTCCCAAATTAATTTAATTTATTGCTTTTTACATGCTTCCATGATATAATCTTTTCATTATTTTACATTATATAGTCTTGTCTTTTAAATAGATTCTTTAATGTTTTGTGAATGTGAGAACGTTGTAAGGCTTAACAGACTGTAGATTTGTAAACCATTTTCTATTTTGTTAAGTACCTGGTACTTGTTGACAAGCCTATACTGCCCTTCCATATTTAATAGCACTGTCATTTGAAATCATTGTAAAAGCCAAATATTTTTAAAAGAGTAACCGTGGAGTTTCTTGCCGGTTCTTCTACATAGGAAACGACCAATTGGAACCGTGCACCTAGCTTCTGGCGTTTCATAAGTGCCCATGTAGGCTTATGTGAAATAAAATAATTTAAATTTGAATTTGAATTTTCACTGTGAGATTTTTAGATAATAGATCGGCTGGACTAGTAAAATGTTTAACTAATTAGTTAGTACCTAACTGGTGTTTATTGGCTGGTTTACATATAAATAAATATAAATTTTCAACACACTTGCTCGTAAAGTGGCTCTTATTGAACCGCTTTTAGGTTCATAATGCAATGTATTAAACACGCGTGCTTTTTACTTTATATTACCCCACTAGTGCAGTAATGTACGTCACAGATAACTATTTACTAGTCGGAGATGTGACGCTTTTTAAATCTTATCAAAGAGACTTCATGCCTTTTTATGCCTACTGTATACATAAATAAAATAATATGATAAATTAACATAATATTTCATCAAATTATTTATTTTTATCAAAAAAATAAGGCTCGTGCTACATCCAAATAACATACAGTTTGTACGCTTTTAATACTTATTAGTCTGCTCGTCGGCTTCATGCCTTTGCCTCTCCTTCAACCTGCGAAGACACCGCGATAAAAGGAATCCGCGGGCCATATTTCATTTTTTTTTACGTAAGTATGTAATTAGTATTCGACACTTTATTTACTTTTTTCCTCGCAAGTGTGTTAAAAACGTCGTATGAAACGCGTGTACATTGACACACTTGTATCATAATGTAGTAGAAAGAAGAAGGGAAGTCATATTAAAATCAACAGGGCATCCTACAAAACAAGGAAGTCACCTTAGGAAGACATTGAACATTGGAAAGGGGGTAACCGTGTGTCGGTTTAGATGCGAGCCGTCAGCTTGTCATCTCAAACTTCCTCGTGGTCAGTATGCCAAGCGTGAGCAATCATCTACACAACACAGAAATGTAAACCGTTTGATAAAGACACATATATCTATAGCCCGACTGTCCATCTGTCAGCTGGAAATAATTGAGCTCGTGTTTAGCTCTTTCCAATTTTCCTTTTAAGATTATTGAGAGACTGCAAAAAGCAGTAGGTACTCATTATTTAAATAGTAGTGTGTATACCCTGCCTTAATTTATAGTGCAGTGTTTACATAGTCGTTAAATTAAAATAATTCAATGATTGGTCACCTACAACATGGTCACTGATAATAAAATGAAATTGTCTGTTTTCACGATATTCACTGTTTTATTTTATACTCTGTGTATTTATTTGAGTTAAATTGGAAGTAACGTAAAACAACTCTTTTAAGTTACTTCCAATTTAACTCAAATACATAACATTCATTTACATTAAAACAACTGCTTTAATGTAAATTAATTTTATGTAATGGAATTTTAATTATACCTAATTTAAGGGTACTCCGAATATTTATTTGTGCACAATTTACTACCTTATGTAGACTGTTAACACTACAATAAGGCCACCAGTAATAATCACAATAGGCCGTACTAGTTGATACTGTATTACACACACACAACATACACATACAGTATACACAGTACAGTGTATACAGTGTGTGTGTGTGTGTGTGTGCGTGTGTGTGTGTGTGTGTGTGTGTGCACAGTGTATTACAGTGGGATATTATTCCTCATTGCTGTGACCCGTAGAGTAACAAATGAGTAATATCAAAGGAAGGTTCAAGATAGAGAACTCTCCGTAAATTGTTGCCGTCTGGGATTTTGTCTCATATTTCTCCTCCACTTATTCTAATTTTGGCGTTGGTGCAGCATGTCTTCACATCAAATCTATTAGGGTTGGTTCAGTCTTCTTACATACATCTCTATAAGTTTTTATCTCAGCGTGTACCATACCTGTTTACTTATTTCTTTATATTCTTATTGTGCTCATTTTATCCTGAGAGGTCAGGCCGAAGCAAAGCTAAATTATTAACAGAATTGTTGTAGGTACACTCCGAAGGTTTCGGTGATAAAAATCCATAATATAAGACAATACTACCTCCAACTGTGCCAATAACGTTTGCATCGAACGCTCTCCAAAAATAGAACCGCGGTTGTACGCCAGAATATTATAGTAACTTAAGTTCGGCATAAACTGAGTGCAGGCTGCGGCCTACAATATTGATTTTATGAATTTTTAAATCTAAATCATAAAAAGTATATAGGACTCCGACCTCTACCGTGGGAAGGAGAAGATGTGTAACTGTTATGCAGATATTGCGTTCCAATTTCAAACCATCTGTCAAAAAATGCGATGCTATAGTTCCTTAGACAGAGAAACAAAAGAAATCTACGGATTCATTAATTTTATTATTTTACCTCTGGGAACACAACTTCTATAATATACCAAACAACGCATCGATTGCCCATTAGCAAAATGTTCCAGACAAAAAAATAATATAAGTATTAGCGAAACGTTCTCATCAGCGTTCGTAGTTTAATGGTAATATGACGCCAATAAATCCTTGTCGTCTAAAGCTGAGTGCATGGACGCAACGTGAATATGTCCATCTCGTTTATTTGCGGTAGGTACCAATTTAAATAAACTTGTTGATGATTACGAGAGCGGCCCCGTCGGCAAGCTTCGACTGACTTATCGTCCGGTTTGCCAGCCGTAAATTGGTCCCGCTATCCTTCGAGGGTATGAAATGTAGGGACTCTTATCCATTTTATTTATATACGAGTCCGTTAGTTCTGAAACTATGATTGCTGTTTCTTCCGCGTGACCTCTTGACGACTTCAACCTAAGAATATTTGCACCCATGATCTCCTGTCAGGGCATGGGTGTAGTGCTTCACGTCAACCACGGTTAAGGAGGTCTTCTTCACGTTCCTGAGGCATCTAAAATTAAGAGTAGCTACTGAAATACTTCTAGAAGGTGGAATGACCAACCATAGCTATCTAGGACGCACCGAAACAAAATCTCATGGGTAAAGAAATGGCATTTCGAATGCAGAAGGCATCAGATACACGAACGATTAGTGAATTCTCTACAATAACGGTAGGTAAGCAGGCACAATTTTGTTTATTGCTTATATGTTGAAGACAATCGCACAACCATTTCTATTCATAGTAATGTTTGTATTACACACTTAAGTTTGGGAAATTTACTTTCTAAAGGCACATTGTAGAAACCGCTATCAAACGTTTAGTTCCACATGTTACGCGTTTACCTACTGCATTATGGTAGAAAATATGACACCTTGTTTTTAGGAGTCACAGTGCATTAATCTGTGTATAATAATAATTGTGGAACGAACTTTTAGAAATCAGTCCTAATCCTGAATATTTTTTTTTGAGTTACCAACCAAAAATTTGAGTTGTTTTGGAAAACCTTCGAACTATACGACAGTAAAACAACCGGATTTCCGTCCATACAGGGCTATTTTAAATTGGCTAGCTAAAATCCGCAGACACGATGGGTATCGATAACTAAACATGATAAAACTAAAAAAAAAATATGGTTTTTTTTGTGGGGTCTTCGACCGCAGTTAAACAAAAAAAAACAACACATCTTTTTATTTTGTATTTTATCATGTTTAGATATCCATACTCATCGCGTCTGCGGAGTTTAGCTAGGCAATTAAAAATAACCCTGTATAACTCAAAGGCCAGTTGCTTATGTACGCCGCTTTAACATAAAAAATATGGGGGCACATACTAAGACGTGGGCACCATGTCAAAGCATGTAAGCATGACATACAGTTTTTCTGTACAGCACAAACGCCCATTTTGCATCCATTAACCCAGTTATGCAAAGTTAACAAGCGTGCAGTTTCTTACGATATACTCGTAAGTAGGTATCGTAATTCAAACGAGATATCTTAAAATACGTATCTCTACAATTTTGTTTTTTTTTTTTGACTTTGTAGCTTTGTCACTGGTTATTGACTACTCGGGTTCGATTTTTTGAAAATAACACTTTTCACGCCACAATTTGTTGAACCTTGGAATCTCACGCAGTTTTGTAAAATCTAGCTTTGAAGCTTCAAAAAGCAGATTGCATACATAGCTCAAGCATGTAGGTTCATATCTTACTCCAATATCTGCATCTCACACCAATTAATATTAACTAAATTCAACGTAATTTCTCCGTAATTTTATTGTCTTGGCTTCTTCATTGTTTGTTGCTCTGCTTTTTCTTTTTGCATTGTTCGTCAAAATATCATTGTTATTTTCCGAAAAGCTGCTTTTATTTGTTTACAAATTACCTTACAGTGTAACTGATATAGTTGTTGTTTTCTGAGATTCATCAAATTATCACTGTCATTTGAATGGACCGATTGTGGATGGAACTACTATTACCTGCACATATAGAACGAAATGATTTGCTACTTACTGCTGGACCGACATGAAGTATAATTGCGACTAGTTGTCTGTAACTGTTCCCGTACAATATACAAAGAAGGTGATTTAGGGCGCCTATGACTGGACAACCGTTATAAAGATAGACTTAGCTCCTATAAAAGGCTCGAATCTACCCGCCTGCCGCTTTCTCACTGGCACTCAACTGGAAACATCCGTCAGTGTGAATTTCGGATGTGAAATACCGAATGAATGAAAGACAGCTAATGATACCGTTTCATCACTCATTACACGTGTCGAATCGACCTTGACTTTGTATAACAAGATTATAATCTTCGGATTGGAAATCGAAAAGTCACGCACATGTACTCTTTTCACGGTTGTCAGCAGCGTGCCAAATCTAATAAATGTAAGTATTCTTTGTGATCTTCGTTTTGAGATTAATGTGTCAGACGTCGTAGATGGTTATCGCGAGAAATATAAAAGAATTATAATTGTAACAGCCTGAGAGCCATTCAGAGACGTCGCTTCACGTACGTTTTAAAAGCAAACGCGTGTAAATACGTTTAACGATTTAGCACAACCATAATTATAACTGGCTTTTAATTAAATTGGTGGCACGTTTGTTTATTAATTGATTTTAGTGCTAAAATACGTATGTTTACTCTCTATTAAATTGGGCAAAACGTCGGAACTAATTAATAACGGACAAAGTGAAATGATGTTTGAACATGAAAAAAATATCCGGCTTCCAAAAAAAATGCAAATGTTTATATAACAGATTTCCCGTATTCATCTATGAATGGAGCTAATGGTATCATTAATGGAGATATTGATCGGAACATGCGACTGATCAATGCGGCTGTAGTTAATAAATCTCTCATGTTTATTCTACAGTGTTAATCGCAGCTACTTCTGATATTCTTATAAACTGCCGCTCGCATACCAACCGTTGCCGGTGTGACTCTATTATTTATCGTTTAAACGTTCGAAAGTCGTGTTATGCATAAACATGTTGCTTGCACGAACAAAGTCCTGCTTTATCATTTTGTGAATCTAAATATAAACATATCATTTTTAAAGTGCCAACTAATGTTCAGGATGGCCTTAATACTAGTATTGTTTATGACGTAGTAACGTAAATGTATGTGCATACATTGGATGCAAATTGTCGGCCACACCCATATAAACAGATCAACAATGGTGAACTTGAAATCAAATAGGGTCGCACACGCCTTCGGGTCGTGAACCCGTCACTCAGTGCACTGTCACCATAGAGACTAGGACACGTAGAGGAGACAACTAGAACTACGAGCGGTACTGGCCATTGAAACTTATTGTCAATAGCTTGATGATTGACAGACTTAGAATTGAATAGCGAATCATATTCTTCTAATTCTGAGGTCGGATATTCAGATCAGTGGTCTTCACTTCATCAACCTTTACTTTTATTATGTACAAATACCAGCATTTGCGGTTTGCCCAATATGTGTTTCGGATGAAAACTATCTTTACTTACCTATTTATATACTTACCTACTGGGTAATTGCATAACACACTACATTAGGAATCGGTTTCATTTTGACAGTTCAACAACATTCATTGCGTTATTTACGTTGTTGAGCAGATACATTTTTCGAACATATGAAGCAATGGATTAGCAATTTGCTTCAAGATCATTCAAATTACGATTGATGGTGCTAGTTGATTATGCCATACTACAAACTTGAATAATTTTCTCCGTTTTACCCAGAGGCTAGCTTAGCAAAGATAAGCCCAAGGGTTGAGTTTTGTTTAAAAATTTCTTTCTTACTGCGCTCTAGTTGCAGTGCTGGAAAATTAATGAATAAATTTCATATTTGTGTCTGCAGCAGTTTAGGATGAGTTGTCTTATGTCTATCAGTCAGTCACGGAACTTGTTTTTATAGAGATTGCCTTTTCTTAACATTAATGTATCTATGACTGTCGTTTAGATTCGTAGCAAAGTGTAACGCTCCTTCAGTCTAGTTAGTTAAAGCATTCCGTTTTTTCAGTCTGAATCCGGTAACGTTTTTTGCTACAAATTCGAATTGATGTGATTGTTGAAATAATATGTAAATCATGATCTCGTTGGTGATTGCAATATTTACAATAGTTTTATTGTGTCTTTCGAAAACTAAATTTATACGCTTTTTGTTCATTTTTGTAGAAAGTATATAACTTTTCCCAATAGTGCTGTAACCGAATCGTGACGTAAAACTTATCACTTCCTGAGATCATAGTTTTGTTAATATGGTGACTTTTATACTATTCCGCTTTTACGGTGAATTTTATACCGGGACGAAACGAAAAACGCGTATTTATAATATAACTTGCATTATTATTTAAATCAATTTATATTATTTTACATTTAATATGATGATGCGCTGTCAGCTCTTCAAGCTCACCCCCTATTGTGTTCTAATTTCATTTTATATGAAGTAGTGTTTGTCTCATATTATATACTGGATGATTTATATACTGGATGATTTTTTTTACCGTCTCGAAATTTTTACAGGGTGTTCTACCCATGAATATGAACAACTTTCACTATGGGACCAACTATGAGATCACGAAAAAAAAATCAGCTGTTTCATACATTTTGGTCAAGTAGGTTTGAACTTTTCTATTAAACAGTAGATTTTTTTTCGTGATTTCAGAGTTGGTCCCGTAGTGAAAGTTGTTCATTTTCATGGGTAGAACACCCTGTAAAAATTTCGAGAGGGTAAAAAAAATCATCCAGTATAATATTCCATCAACTTATAAACCTACTCGCAGAGGTTTCATGGAAACGCCATGAAGGCTATAATCTCTACAGTACGTGCTAACAGTCTTTGTAAGTCTGAAATAATTTAAATGAATGGTCGTAAAAACATTTAATTTCCTGGCATGCACTGTTAAACTGTTCTATTTCATGGAGCTTATATTTTAATTTTTTTTAATTGTTACAGCTACACTATTAGGATCAGAATGCACGGTTTCAGAGCAGTGTACTTTGAAGGTGGCATACAGTGCCTGTCTCGAAGGGGTCTGCCGATGTTCCGATGGTCATCTGCAGTTCAGGAAACACACGTGTCTTTCACGTAAGTAAACTTGTACCTACCTATATATGAAAAAAAGAGCTTCATTGTTGTAGTAACAAACAAAATATTATGTAAGTAGGTATTTATGTAAGTTCCTTGAAAAACGTTTATGATTAGTATATCGGAACCGGACTGCTTGAATAGTTTCGCAGTAGAAAGAGCTCGTGACGCCGCTGTAAAGTCGGGAAACAGATTTATTCGAATCCGGCTAGTCTGTCATTTCCATTTTCCTTAAGTTAGAAAAACTGAAAGGAAAACTCTTGACATCGACGATATTTATTACCTACGTAGATAGCTGTTTCACATGCGCAAGCGACTGGCTGACTCGATGTCAGTCTACGTTTACTACCGACGACCACTTTTATTGCAATAGGCCGGACGGCAGTTTTTTAAACCACCAGAACAAGGAATAATTCTTACTGGGAAATACCATTACGAGCCACTGATTAAACATCAAACAGCGAGGCGATACGATCAACAAATAAATTGGATTTCATTTCCCTATGCTAATTTTTATAACGACTTGGAATCGGTAAAAGGAAAAATGCGTAACATTGTTTTTTTTTAGCGTAACACTTTTAAATGGCTGCTTAACGAGCGTGGCGCGGCTATCAATTAGTTTTTCATAGAAAAGATGTCATTGGCGTCATAAGCCGGTAGTCGGTAGTATGTACATACATACATTGTTTAGTTCCTATAATTTAATAGAAAAATATTTCGTTAGCCATGTTTTTATATCGTGGTCGAATAGGTAATTAGACGTTGACGCGTGAATTTTAATTTAAGAATTTAAATACATTAGGAATTATTTTTACTAGGGGCTTGAATGTAAGATATCTACCTACATACATAGATCTAAAACAACGCTAGCTTAAAAAACGGTCCTATGATCTCGGGGACCTACAGATAACGTTTTAAAAATCTTAAATAAAGTAGGTAATACCTTCATTACCTATTTTATTTAAGATTTTTAAAGATTTTTAACATACCTACCCTAGCTATATCTAGCTTTAAAAATAAGTTTTAAAACTAAAAGTAGTACAGGTATAGATGACTACTCTGCTCACTCACTCCATGACAACTCTAGCATGTCTCTAT
The DNA here is from genome assembly GCA_947568875.1 of Fissipunctia ypsillon. Lineage (NCBI taxonomy): Eukaryota > Metazoa > Arthropoda > Insecta > Lepidoptera > Noctuidae > Fissipunctia > Fissipunctia ypsillon. The sequence goes on from OX387654.1 coordinate 9,240,433, forward strand.
GTTGTCTTGACTGACATACCTGCAATTTTTACTTTAGAATAGGTACCTAATTGTTTGAATAGTAGCTTCCCTAGAGAATCATAGATACCTATTGGGTGTGCGACACCACATTAATATTGATCGCCGTAACTGTTTATGGGGAAGTCCCATTTTCAGCGGATAACAAACTTTCAGAAAATAACAAATTACATTAAAAAGAATTTTCAGAAAATATACATAAGTATCTATACAGGTTGATTTATATAGAGATGGTTCATCGTATGGAAAAAGCCTGAAACTATTGCAAGAAGAGAAATATGACGACGATTTTAGAGTTAAGGAGGAAGCGCTAAGGTAGCCCGCGAAATTCAAATTTTCTTACGATTTTTGCGTTTTGGAGCTCGGTGGCTGGGTGTATGTTGATCAAAGTATGATACGCGACCGTAACAAATATGTATTTACAGAATTATAATATTAGAATTAGTAATACAATTCCTTAAGTTAGTATAATCCTGAAATGTTAAGATTTCATGAAATAGTCATTCAATAGACTTACTTGGTCTTAGAGAGCGGCTGCTGACTTTAATGATTATAATTCCGTAAACTCATATTTGTTACGGTCGCGAATCATATTTCAATGAACATACAACCTAATACTGATCTGCAAATTGCAAACAATGTAAGAAAATTTGAATTTCGCGGGCTATCCTGGCGCTTTCACCTTAAGAAAATTTATGCTAGATTTCTCAATAATCACTCGATTTACACTTTAATGATTTTGTCAAAGAGTTTTAGTCACTAACTTTGTACTTAGGTAGGTACTTTTTTGAACTTAAATAATATAAATATGAACTAGGCACTTATTTAAATTAAAAACTTTGTTTTTTGGGTCCCGTAGTCAACAAAGAACCCTTATACTTTCGCCATTCCCGTGTCTGTCTGTCTGTCCGCGGCTTAGCTCAGAGACTTTAAGTACCATAAAGCTGTAATTTAGCATGGGTATACATATTAATCACGCCCACAAGTGGTAAAGTAAAATCTTGAATAAAAAACATTTTTTATGGTGCTGGTGCAGCCGGTGTAGAAAAATAAAATCATCCCCACTTTGCGTGTAGCGGACTACACGTAAAGTGAGGATGACTTTATTTTGCTCGTCTATACCATGGCATTGGATAGGCCGTTCAAAAATGTTGCGGGTGTATGAAAACCATTTTTCGCTTCAGGGATCCGTTTGCGAAATATTACGCTTTAAAGTGCTAATTTTTGTTAGAGTCAATTGTATCCAAAACAACCATATTTTAGCTGGCAGGGAGGGAGGGGCCTGCCAGTTAAATGGTTGTTTCTAGTTATGTGAAAAAAATCACAGCAGTAGTTATATAATGAAGTTAGAAGGAAAACTATCACAGCTAACTAGGCTGTACAAGTTAACGAGTAACAATCGGCCAACTTACATTTGCAGTTGGAATGTATGAGAGAACATGTTTTTCAACTACAACGTTAAGTTTGTTCTTGGGATAAATTCATCCACACTAGAGTCTGTTTTTTTTTAACTGGAGACTAAACTGACACATGCAAATGTCAAACTAACTTACATTACATTATCATTTAAGTCAGTTTGACATTTGCACTTGTCAGTTTAGTCTCCGAGATAAAAAAAAATTAGACTGTACGGAACGCTTCATTGTGCGTGGTTCGAAACGCACGTGGCCGGTTTTTTTATAAATAGATATAATCGCCATGACAAGTGATTATTTCCAAAGAGTTAACAATATGATACAACTTTCGATCTCATCCAAATGTCCCAATTTTTCATAGAAAATTATACCTACTAGTACTACTCATAGTTAAACTGTATCTATCGGATCATAACGAATAAGCCGTGTAATTCTATGAAGTGGCCCGATGAAAGTACGGGTTGAAATGCCATGAATTTGACCTTCATTCCAATACTATTTCACGAGCTAGTACCGAATTCCTCAACAGAATAGAAAAAGTGTCTCCAATTCTCGTTAATTGGTTTTTCAACCGCATTTTGCCTATTCAGAATTTGTTTGTACTGTTTAGTAGATGTAAATAACTTATAGCCAGTGGCATTAATTGGTTGGTACCACTTCTGAGCAAAAAGGCAGAGTTGGACGGCGTACGTTTTGTAACCGCCATTAAACAAACTGACACACTTACACAAATACCGTAATTTACCACATAAGGGCTTGCTATGTCACATTTGGTACAAGCCAAATAAAATCTAATAGCGGTTGCTTAGTAATCTTCTCTTCGCTGGTCTCAATGGTTAAGATGTTTTAACAGACCTTATTTCCGCGATTTATCGTAAGAGCTCTGTGAGAAAAAGAAGCAAGTAATTGTTCTGTCAAATCCACCAGCGTCTGCTCATGTGAACTGCGCTTATTATCGCACTTAATGCGAGAATTGTAACCTCACTGTGAGAACTCCTAAGTATAGCTTTATACATTCTTTACATGCCAAGATACCATAATAAACATATTTATGTAGATAAAGAATCTGGATCACGAATAAGGCTGACATTTTAAGTCTTGACCTTGTTACCTCTAACCGTATGAATATCCAAATCAAACATAATATATTTTGAACGATGAAAGGTGGAATATGTTTCACTATTTAATATCTCGACCTGTATCTCGATTCGCGAAAAGGTTATAAGTTCAAATCAAAGTTGCGCGCAACAAATCATGAAATTATTTCGCGCACTCCACTCGGAACTAGAAACAGTTACAAGACGGAATGATTGACGTAGTAATGCTTTTGTTATTTGAAACAAAATTGATTTAATAAAAATACGGATGGACTAATATACCTAATACAATAACGGCTCATGAAAAACAACGACAATCATAGATAGGAGTAGGTCGACAAATAACTAGCGATGTTGCGTGCCGCGGTGTACTGTCCCTGATTAACATATAATAGCCAATCAAATTACCATTTGTGATTTTACATTCATGACACTTCATTAAACTGAAGTCATTATGTGCTTAGCAGGCATGGGAAAACAATATAACAATTTAAAACATTTACATTAATGTAGTCGACAACAATAAGCTTTTCAATGACATGATCACTTCGATATATAAAAATCAAGTTAAAACTGTATCTATCCGACTATTAGAGCATGTAATGGTAGACCGTATGACTAGTCTCGAGAAAATTGCTACCAACCACTCGGTGCAGCAACAGTCACGAAGTAGACAAATACCTCGGTGTATTTTATTCAACGACCAATTGGCGTGGGCCAATTTAGCATTAAACCTTAAAAACTGCATGTGCTACGTGTGCTCACGTGATTTCTCTCATGATTTCAGCTGCACCACCCGGTCACGTCTGCTACAGCAACGAACATTGTCGTTTATGGGACAAAGAGAGTCGTTGCGAGTTCGTCATACTTAACCTTTTCGGAAGGTGTGCATGTAACAGCTATTACAAACAAGTAGGAGACAAGTGTGTCGCTCAGAAAATTCCACCATATGCTACCGAAGCCGTGGTAGCAGAAATGGATGCAGTTGTGGCTCCTTCAAACGGAACAACAATCTACAAAGATCCTAGTCCAACAGTTCAACTGACATCAAGTTCAACCAACTCTTTTGGATCCTCACTCTCTGTAATCAGTTCTGACGATATTCAGCCAAGCAAATTACCTCTGTACTCAAACAAAAACGATGTCTTTAGTACTGACGAAGATAGCCCCTTGATGCAAGCCGTCATGAAAGTGCCGAGTGTAGAACCAACGAAGCGATTACCCGTTTCCAATAGAAAAGACGGCGAGCCGAATGAAACAATAAGGGTAGACGAAATGACGGCAAATTTGCATGCAAATGACCAGCCAATTTATAGGGTTGTAACTCAGCCTTCCGTAGAAAAGAAAACCAACAAGAAAGGCGGTTCGTCAAAGGAACAAGTTAATTCTGGTGGCAAGCCTCATAAGGGTGGACATCAAAAGAAGTCTTCTCTGAAAGGTAATTTATATGTTTAGGTCTTTATTGCAATACATTGTCTATAATAATTGAACAAGTAATAAAAGGACATGACTATTTCCAGACAAGCACCGCATCCGTGCGGATACACCAGTTTACGACCTTGGCCCTGCATCTCTCGGGATGCCGTGCCTTACGGATCCGCAATGCCAACAAGTGGATCCTTACACGCGATGCCTCAATAAGAAATGTGACTGCACGTACCGAACTAATTCAACTTCAGCTTGCTCGGCTCGTAATAGAGGTTGCTTGCCAAACACGTTCCAAGTTAGTACTTAATATGTTTTCTTAACGCTTACGACGAAGCGACGTGGTATATGCGTTTGTATGTTACTTATTTGTAATTTCCTCTAAATCAGTGTTAGGATTTACGTACAAATTAGCTAATGTTTTATACGTTCCAATGAAAACTTCAAAAGTAAGTTTTTTTTCTGTTGAAGAGTTCTCAATTAGTTATATTTTAGAGTTCTCAATGAATAACATTCATTTCGTTAAGCACAGCTCATTTTCAATCAGTAAATAAAGATTTACGCATAACATCTACCAACCCGCACTGGGCCCGCGTGGTGGGTTACGATCCACTCCCTCTCACCGAGAGGAGGCCTATGTCCCGTCCCAGCAGTGGGAAAATTATAGGCTGATTGTCCATAACAATGGCAAGAGACATGTTTATATATACAATTTTATTTGGGTTTTCCATCTCATTTATTTAACTTTTAAATTCAATTTCATTTTCACATTGTTATTATTCCAGTGCCGGTCAACAGGGACTTGTATAAGTTGGTACTTCGTGTGCGATGGACGCAAGGATTGTCCAGACGGTTCCGATGAAAAATGTCAAGGTACTGGTAAAGGTTCGTACACTCTGCACTCTTTATATTTTGCGCACATCTTTCATCTTCATTGTTTCGTCTCACCTTCATTTCATACTCATTTTCCATTTCACCCAACTCATTTTTCGTTCTAATATTTGGTTACTAATACTTACTAATGACTAAAGAGAGATTTTTCAAAAAATGTTGCCAATTTTTTAGTCACCACCGCGTTAAATAGCGTGCGATTTATGTGATGTAGGTCAGCTGGACAGCTGACTCCTCGGTCCCGTTTCAGCTAGTTAACAAGCAATAGTTTTTAATTGATTTTGTCCTTCTCAATTGCTTATCAGAAATGATACCATAATAATAATTAGAGGCTATAGACAACTTTACTTAGCTGGCGTTTTTTTTTTAATATTTTCGTGACTCCATCACTGTAAAAGAGGTGCTTAGGTTTAATAGGTCAGTTCATTTTATTATGCACTCAACCCAAATATCCTTCGATAGATTATTTAAATAATTAAGATTTGTGGCCATGTTTTTACAATTAGAATTCATAAAATGTTAGAGGTTATACAGGTTGGCTCATTTATAGTGGCCCAAATTTTTTTTTTGGTCTGGGACATCCCAACGATTCATCTAAACGCAACATATTATGTTCCACGATAATCATTAGTTTAGAAGTTGTAACGGTGCCGTTAACATGCAAAAAAAATATTTTGGACCACTATAAATGGGCCATCCTGTAGAACAGTCATTTGCATTTCACCACCACTACATTAGGTATATTCAAGATATTCAGTACATTTTGGCCAACATTCATACATCATACTTTAAGCATCCTCGGTGGTCTTGTAAGACATGAACTTCATTCACAGAGCTAACAGGGGAGCGTTGTCCAACAAACTCGTTCAGATGTGGAGGACCGGGGTCACCGTGTGTGTCCAGGGCGTCAAGGTGTGACGGAACTCCTCAATGCCCGGGCGGAGAGGATGAGAAGAACTGCCGGACGACACGACGTAAGGGGTAAGATTGATAGCAAATATACATAGTGTTATAATACTGTACCTATATATACATAATCTTAATACTTACGCCTTTTTCCCATGAGGATAGGCAGATAATGAGATCTGCTTAATTTAAAATTTTGTTATACTTTAGAGGAAAATACCTCAATTTCATCTTCTTTCATCTTCTGTTCAAAGGTTTTTTTTCCTCAAACATCGTAGTGGAACCGAAAGCTAAACCGATGGCAAAGAAGTTTGCTTAAAAAAAATTAAGATAGGTTAGCCTAACTCAAATCTCTAAAACGATTGTGGAACCGCACGTGTGTTTTTCAAAAAACCGTGGGATTATAGTCTAGCGCCGTTGAACTTTTATAATAAACCATTAACCAAACATAATTTGATCATTAAAAAATTAATCACCGCTTTGCTAATTTTGTTACAAACTCGTTTCCTTCAGGTGTCCACGTCATACATTCCGTTGTGGTTCAGGGGAGTGCCTTCCCGAGTATGAGTTCTGCAATGCAATAATATCTTGCAAAGATGCCTCGGACGAGCCGCCACACCTGTGCAACGAACAGTCAAGGTAAGGATGCGTCTTTTCATTATATTTAATAGGCTTACGGTAACTATAATAGTTTACAACAATACTAAATAACCCGTACCGTAATCATTTTGTTTTATTACCTACACACTTGTCATTTTACTTCGAAGCTTCGACTTGACAAATGCTCTAACTGTATCACTGGCGCCGTGTAAGCTTGAGGCGTTTGCCACAAAAACCTTATCAGCTTATAAGGTTAGGTGTATTTGCCATTGCATTCCGAAATCACACCACGTGCGACCTGTAACGGTGTTTGTCAAATATTTGACCTTTATAGGAGTAGTTGACACGTTCCCCGTATGTATTCAGATGGCGTGCGGCTGACTTTTGTCCGTTCCGTTGCGGGAACGGTCGGTGCAGGAGTACTGCTGTGGCGTGCTCCGGTCGCGATGGCTGTGGGGACAACAGTGATGAAATAGCCTGCAGCGTCTGCAGTAAGTAACTTATGCATCCCATTCTTAAACTCGTATAATAATCATAAGTGTAAGTTCGACTTTGCCACCAATTAGTTCGGTGTTTCCATTTTGCGTAGAGAACTCGAGTCCACTCTCGATCCCAACGTAATCCAGTCTTTGATCAAAAATCCTAAATAGCTAAAAATGTACGCCTATTTTTTTATATGTATTAATTCATTAATGTGGAAAAGATACGTCATCTAGGTAGGCCAGATATGTATATACCTACTCATGTTTTCATGTTTGGACATATAGGACATAGTTAATAGATATTAATTAAGCAGTAGGTCGCTTTATTAAGCGTGAACTCAAAAAACAACAATGCAATTTCTTCTATCGAAAAAGAATGCAAAAAATTGCTCTATAGCTCCAATCATAGTGACGTAGAACAGATTGTCGGAATCCAGTTGAAACACCAACACAGTACGCAACATAATGATTTCTGACAGGAACTGTTAGGTGACCACTTGACCAAACATCTGAAATATGAATGACCGTCGCTTTCTGCATATCAGCGATTCGACACGATAAGCGATGCCGTTACGCGGACAATAGTGTTCAAACGATCTGGCAAACGGCACCGGACGGCATCGCAGTTGTGCCGACCCACAGCGAACGGCATAACAATGTCTTAATTAACTCACGTTTGTCTTTTTTGCAGGATGCCCCGCCCCCCCGCAGGCTTGAACGTCAATGCATCGCTAGACACGATTTAAAGTTGAATATCCGATTGCTGGATCTCAATGCTCAATATTTTGTGTAAACAGTCAAAGATTCCTGCTTTCAATAAATTACGATAGGAAGTTTTTAGGACAAACTTTTAGATTATTTTTCATTTTTAAAATTCAGCCTCATTTAGTTTTCATTTACTTAATAGAAACTAAAGATGACAAATTGTCGATTCAATAATTTTTATGGTACAAAAAACGTAAGAATGAACAAACTTGACGAATAGATACCTATTCAGTTTAATGTTTTAATGTACGACGGAGGTTTTAAATAAACATAAAAATAACTCTTATTTTGGCTCATTTTTAAAGTAAGCTTAAATGTAAATATAAGAGTATTTCACTATTTAAGAACCTAAGCACGACACCAGAGAACATAAAATTCTGTCACAATTTCTTCTGATATTTATATAGATATCTCAGATGAATATGGTTTACAAAAACTCTAATTTAAGTATAATTAAGCCACGTATAAAACAAGACTGAAGAGTGATAGCCCGTGAAAATTATCAACTTGTGAATTAGACATACCTACCTACCTAGATCCAGAAAAGCGTAGAATGCAGATGTAGCTTACCTAAAGCCCGCACAAAATAGTTGTAAATATTACTTTTTTTCACAAAATTCATTCGTTTGGCACAAGCATCTTATTTTCGTATTCCACAGACTATAAAAACGTATAATTAAGATTTGTATTTAAGTTTTTGTGTTTTGTGTGAACTTACCTGGCTAAACGCAGTCAAGTGTAACTTATTGTAATATAGTGTGGTTATGTGTGTGAATGTGATAATGTATTTATTAAATTAATTTCATTATAAAATTCGATATTTAATTAAGCAACTAACTCCTTTAATTTCTCTTGATGACAGCAGAATGTATGAATAGTCCCATTCTGTCTCGTAAGACATTTCTTTCCCACAAAATTTCCTAATTTCATGAGATACCTACCTACTTACGTACATTACGAAATTCTGTGTGAATCTTCTTTTAAGGAAACCTTTTGTCTTAACTACAAACTTTCCGTTTATGTGAATTCAAAAGACACAATGTCTTATAGGTGCCTTCGTACTTTTACTTTTTTCGTTATCACCCTAACGTCCATAACTGCCAGTTCATTCTGTAAAATCTCACCGTGAATATGTAGAAGAAGTGAACTTGAAGTGAGCTGCCAATCCCTAGCACACGAAGGAATGACAGCTCACTTCACATTAGTTTTCACGGTGAGTCGTTTACAGAATCGACCGGCTGAATACCATCATTATCCTGCAGGTAACCTAGTTGTTTTTTTTAGTCCTAATGAGAAAAATTAGTTTTAACTTAACCCATCCCACAGTTACGACATCTATAGGAAACAACTGAATGTAGTTTAAATTAACTCTAGCTTGAAGTTCCCATAACTTGGGTTTTAATTCCGCAGAGACCACTAGATGTCGCTCTCACGTAGTTTTCGTAGGCTGCGTAGAGTCTACGCAACCACTACGAATATTCTTTGAGATTTTTATTCAACACAAGAGAGTTCCTTACAAGCTACCTTCGATTGTAATCTAAATTGAGTCAGCCCAACCGAGCAACGAGTTTAGCGTCTTCAGTGGCGTCTATAGTTACCTACTATAACGTGCAGGTACCTATCAAGGCACGCAGGACATCAAGGCTTTGGCTTTTTCCTAGTAACATAGGTTTTGGGCGACGCGTTGGTGAGACAGACAGTCTGTCTCATCGACGCGACTTCTCTTTCTGCCACTGACTTCTACTTCTACCACTGACTTCTACTTCTACCAGCGAGCCAAGACCGCGGGTTTTCTTCACTATCTACAGTCTCTCGGGGCTACGGTTACCATTTCTAAATTTGAAAAGGCCTGACAATAAGCCGGACATATTTTGCAAAAAGTCATTAGGTATTACTTTTGATCTTTCGTTTTTCACCGAAACCGTTTTTAACGCCGTTTTTTAACGAAAGATAAAAAAATATTTTTATTTTGTTTTAAATACCCTTCAGTCGAAAAGTCAGCACAAATGAATGCCAAGCCATCCATGAATCTAGACAAATCTGTACGAATGCTTACTCGCGGCTCGTCTTACCTGACGTTTTTTCGGGCTCGTATACCTACTCACAAGACGTCAATAAGTAAAAATACTAGGCATTGCAAAGGATGTTATTGTCATAGAATGCAAGTATTTATTTACAAAACGCCTTCGCCGCGAGCAAACATGCTTGACGCGAGAAAACATTCGGCTTCATGGAACAACAATCATTGCACAGTTACAACTGCTTCGTTAACACCAGTTTAATTGAAATGGAACGTAACAATAGTAAAGTGCGTGTGTTCTTCATAAAAATATTTAAAATATTATTGACTCCGATAGCAAAGTGGGTGATTTTTTGTTTTTTTTTTTTTCGTTCGGTATTGAATCCACTAAAATAAAGAGGCAAATAATATCACTTACCAACCTATTTAGTTATACTCTTACATAAAAAAAACTTGCATCAAATGAACTTAGGTATTTCCTTACAGACTTCGAAAGTTAACAAGGAAATGGAGCGTACGACAAATAAAAATTACAATTAGTGTTGGTGCAACCGCAGCTGTTATTGCACTAGTGGCTTACTTGTGTTGGTTATCAATTTTTGAGCATAAAAGTAATGAACCCCACGAATTAGCTGAGGTGTTTGGGACTCCGATGATGCGATTACCATTAGACGTAATATACAAGGACTTGAAACCATTAGATGAAGAAAATGATTACAATATTTTAGATGAAGAACAAAAGGCGGAAAGTAGGTATTCATCCACATTCTTCTAAGACAAGACCCCTGTCGTCTTAACAAGGATTCGAGCGGAACAATTCCGGCAATAAGCTTTTGTTTTCTTAATTATTTTTGTGAATAATTTAAGTCAATCAGAGAATAATTAATATTAATTTACGATTTTAGTTGGAATGATAGACACTCCGGGATGTAAAATACCCATAGCTGTGATTAATTACAGAAGAGAATTACGAAACAGAACTAGAAATAAGATTAATATGTGTGGAACACGAGCCGTATTTTTGCGAAAATATGATGATAATAAAGTAATAGCTCGAATAAAAACACAAAAGATGGGAAATTTAACTAAGAAAAACATTCGCATTCAATGTTGCCACAAATTTATAGTCGACACTCTACATAACCCACACGAACGTGATAAATTATTGTGAGTATTACATAATACCCAATTTTATTATATTTTTAAGACTTTTTTACCTGTGGAAATCCATTCCACACGAACGTTCTCGGTCCTGTGGCCGACTGAGGGTTTTGTGAAACTCTCGGTGTATTATCAACTGTCTCTGACCAGAGTAGTATATTCTTTACTGACCAGGGTGGCGTGAATCACTCACGGTGGTCCGGTCACCCTGCGGCCGCAATTCTGCCCGTATTATAGTAATCGTATCTTGTTAACGGTTATATCAGACTAGGCACCACCCCAATGTACTTTAGAAATAATTAAAGTATGTTGCCAAGGCCTTGATGATCCAGCCAGGGTTGCGGGATGTTCGAAAGAGTTACCGCGGCCCCGGCACAGGCAACAGAAGGAACACGGGTGGGTTTTAGACAGTAAAAGTCTGACACGCCCTCCCGCTACGCCCAGAGCGGGAGAAGTCATTTGATGATTTCCCATCCACAAAAAAAAAAGGCTTTGATGATCGATTGTTAAATCATGAGAACAAGTCAGTAAATATCTGCTTTGAGCACTAAGAACGATTGTAATTGTTGTAGAGTACCTCTACCCAAATAAGTTAATTTTAATGTCTTTGCAATAAAATGAACTTTCCACCCCTTCCTTTTGGATCGTTTTAGGTCTATGTTCTTCATTGCAGTGTTCAACTTTTCTACGCTAACGCGCGGGTCCATATAGGTATATAGGTAAAAGAAACCTCAAAATATATTTGTCAATAATAATTTTAAATACAAAATAAGCTTCGAGTATTGTATATCAAATCACATTATTATGATGATTTGATGTTTATGTGAAATAGCTTATTATAGCGACATTAACACACGTATACGGTTTCGCGTTTTCATTTTAAGAATATATTTTAATTTCATTAAACGTTATTATTTATTGATTTATTTTAAATTTTCTATAATAGCATCTTGGAGCAACCTGCACTTAAGAACTGCATCACAGAGGTAATTTGCCGGGGTCACGGATCATAACATCGCATCAATGAACGCAAAAAGTACAATGACGTGCAAAAAGTAGGCGAATTGAAGGGGCTTTATTATTTAGTTTGTTTAAAATTTTAATTTTTCATTTTACGAATTATTTTATCTTATTATAATTTTTATGATTACTGGCCACTAGCCCTACCCGTGTGTTAAATTAATGTCTCCATTGTAGTGCCACGTTGTATAAGCTAAATAAACGAGAAAGAAAAAGTTACAATTGCTTAAAGAAAATGTTTTTAACTTACAGACATAATGTTATAACAATTATAGTCTGTAACTTTTAAAGGTAAACGTTACAGACTATAATAGTTATAATTTTTTTTGTTATTTATAATACTTATATTGTTTATGAATCAAATCGTTTTTGTCTTCAAGAAAAAAAAAATTGGTACCTACCTAGCTTTTTCTTTCTCGTTCATTTAACTTATAGTTTAAGAACACCAAATAGCTTATGAGCTATTTTTTTTAGAAACTAATTGACTGATTATCATGACTGTTTCAGATTCAGTAACTGTACAGATTTCCAGGACGAGTCCATTATAACTCTACAATCTGATTTTGTAAATGTAATTTGCTCCGAATTCGATGAGGCCAATACATCACATATTATTTATAATGACATGTACGCCTTCAGTAGGAAAATTCAAATTCCAACACCAGAAACAAAAAATTGTAAAGTCAAATATAACGTACTAATATTGGGAATGGAATCGATGTCTATGCCTCGCTTCATCGACACGATGCGCAGAACACTCCAGCACTTTTCAGAAAATAGTTGGCTTGGTTTTCATGGATATAACAAGGTACCTACCTACTTAATTAATCAGGTTTATTGTTATTGATTCCTTTTTAATTTATTATAAAACGTAACAATAACAACTTATCAGATTGCAGATGACACATTACCTAATTTAATGGCAGCATTAACGGGAAAAAACATGACTTCAATAATAAAGGAATGTTATGCCTCAATGGATGATTGTAACTACCATTTTATTTGGAAAGCATTCAAGGACGCCGGTTATGCTACAGCATATGGTGAAGATAACTTAGGCTACATATTTACAAAAGACTACGCATTTCACAAGGCTCCCACGGACCATTACATGCAACCATTCTTTCTCAATAAAGAAAATAATCGCAAAAACCAGCCATTATGTGCTGGAAAAGTATCATCAGGTCAACAGCTGTTAGATTACGTCGTAGACTTTGCTAATACTTACAAATCGGACTCATTTTTCGGCTTTTTTTGGCTAAACTCATTTAGTCGCGATGAGAAAAGTCGACCAGAAGACGCGGACAAAATGATAGAAAACTTCATGAACCAGTTAATTTACACGGGAATTTTGACGAATACTTTTGTAATGGTTTTAAGCGCTCACGGCTTACGTTTCGGAAAAAATCGCCTCAAAATGGAAAGCTACTACGACGACCGTTTACCCATGAAACTTATGTTGGCTCCGTTACTTTTTAAAGGAAAACAAATAAACAAATACAAAGCTTTGGTGATGAACCAGCATACATTGACAACACCTTATGATGTTTATAGCACCCTCTTGGATATAAAGAAAATATCTCTGTGCAGTAATGCAAGCGACCCAGTACCTGAAGGGTGTCCGAATTGCCACTCGATGCTCAAACCGATAACCGGAAATCGCACCTGTAAGGACCTGACCATTCACGAAAAATGGTGCACTTGCCACAAACTGTATCCTCTCACTCTTCAAGACCCTATAGGGCTGAAAAGCGTAAATGCGGCCGTCAGGTACATTCAAGGAATGACTATGAAAATAGAAACACAAAAATGCTGGCATTGTTCGAGTCCTTCTCTAAAAAACGTTACTAGAATACATTTTTATTACGACGAAGACAAAACTAAAATATTTTATGTTGTGGCAATTACTATGTCACCTGGTAACGCAACGTATGAAGCACTGGTATTACGGAAAGATGGGTACCATGTTGTTGGGCCAGTCACCTCTATTTCTTATTACCAAGGTTTTGGTAAGTGTGCTCTTCAACGGAGAGACCGTCTGTTCTGTGTTTGTCAAAGGGACTCAAAATTTTGCTAGTTATTGTTACTAATAACTCACAATGAGCGAGTAAAATATGAAATACTTACATATTTACAATATAGTACTTATCTTTGAAAATATTTCCTTAAAAAAATAAAATTGCAGGTGTTAAAATTTTTTTTTTATAAAATCCTGTTTACGTCAAATATAGCAACGTGAACTATGACACGATTTAATTTGACAGTGTCATGATGGCTGCAACGTGTGATGGCCCGGCCTGCACACTTACCCGGTATTTTACCGTAGGAGAGGGGTCCGACATAACTCATCGGCATTCGCCATCTCTGGGCAGAAGGGAGCACGGGACCATCCATGAGGATAAATCCACGAAAAAAAGGAGAGGCTTACGTTGATTTGGTGCACAAGGGATATAGAGCGTGACCTCTCCCTCGCCGGCCCGCGTCTTAGCCGTTGGGACTACTAGACATAAAATGACTGAAACTCCTCCATATATGGCTAGCAGTGGCGCAGATACAATCATCATTAGAGGGAAGCCGAAGAAAAAATTGTTCAGTTCTCATAAACTCAGACAAGAAACTGTAGGTTTTTAATCTCATGATGTATTAAATATAATTATGTAATGTGATGTGATACATAGTGACACACACAGGTGTACCATATTATTTAGCAACAGTAGACATTAAGAAGAGTGGTTGGTCCGAAGGGAAGCCGATAGGAATCGGGTTATATGAAGGCTTCGCCCCTGGTGCGACGCCTCACTCAACGTTTTACCTACTCACGGTAAGATTCATATACCTTCCCACCTACTCTAGACACATAAAGGGAAACGTGAATTAATTAAACAATTAGAATAAAACGCAGTGAAGTAGTAATAAAATTCACTGTGTAAGGCCGAAACCACACAAATCTTCGGTTGGACTTGGTGCCTGTGGCCCAGCTACACGCTCCATCTGTCTCAAAATTTTCAAAACAAGCTGTAAAGTTGAGCCCTCGTCCCTGTGTTTTTTTGACGCGCAGGGATCATGATGAGTTGCGGGATGTTCGAAAGAGTTACCGTGGCCCCGGCACAGGCAACAGAAGGAACACGGGTGGGTTTTAGTCAGTAAAAGTCTGACACGCCCTCCCGCTCCGCCCAGAGCGGGAGAAGTCATTTGATGATTTCCCATCCACAAAAAAAAAAAAAAAAAAAAAAAAAAAAAAAAAAAAAAAAAAAAAAAAAAAAAGGGATCATGATGAGAGATGAAAATTCTATGCGCGATAAAAAATCGTCGCGATAAAAAATCGTCGCGTTAAAAAATCGCCCCTGCTAACAACTTATATCTGGTGTGGTTGCCACGTGTTGTTTGCGCATGCAAGCTGCTGCATGTAGCCGAGCTTTTAGAGCTACGCTGCGTAATTACGTATCTCACACACTAACAATTATTGCAATGCCTTACATTTCGACAGTTCAACAATATTCATTGCGTTATTTACGTTGTCAAGCAGACGAATGTTTCAAACATATGAAGCAACGGATTAGGATTTTTAGGAAAGTGTGATAAGGCTCCCACAGACAGGCGCGACGCGACAGGGCACGCGACTAGTGGAAGAATTTCTATGAAAACTTCATGGAAATTGCTTTACCAGAATCGCGTCGCACCGTCGCGTCGCGCCTGTCTGCAGGAGCCTTTACGCACTTGGGGTGCAGATCACATAGCTAGCTTAGCAAGCTACACTGCACGGGTCGAGCTTCTCACCAAGCATGGTACGTTGGCACTTGGCACCGAGCGTAGCTCATACACTCGGTGCCACACAGCTGTAATATAGATTACAGCTGTGTGTCTTCAGCCTAATCGTTACGAGTGTAGCTCCCATATTACAGCTGTGTGTCTTCAGCCTAATCGTTACGAGTGTTACGACCATGTGGCACAAACCATTTGATGATAAAACAACAAGGCTATTAAACCACTTGACCGTTATTCGAAGAATAATAAATTAAACAATATTGAGATAGGCTGTACCTTGTTTTCTGTGCCTTTTTTCCTTACGTTTCTAGTGATATAACTCTGTCTCGCTCTCATGACGTCAGCGGGTGTTCGGTGTGACGAGATAGGGGAGCGCACTTGAGAGCGCGCGCGCCACTGTCTTGTTCATTAGCGTGCTTTTCATTGCCGGTGACGGTTGCTGCTTAGCATAGCAGGTGAGTTATTTTAAATATTTTGACAATCGTCAATATTTTTTCCTAGGTGAGTTATTTTAAATATTTTGACAATCGTCAATATTTTTTCCTTTCGATTGAAAATTTAAACCGATTTTCAATATTTACAAAAACTGTTTCTAGTGAATGATAACATAGTGAATAGCAGTTCGGTTCCCTACAAAATGGTTGAGCTGGATGGTGCTGATCCACGCGTCATGTTCGTGAACGGGCGCCGTCAGTGGAGACTGGTCATCTCTTAGCTGCCAGGGCTTATTTTTAATCTTATATTTTAAATTGTTTTAATTATCTATTTTTTACATTGTTCTCACATATAGAAGCAACAAGAACAATAACAATGTACCTACCCAGGATTTTGTAACAATTTTGATTTAAAAGAGTGTCCATGGAGTTTCTTGCCCATTCTTCTCCATAGAGATCTACGTTTTGGAATGGGCGACTAGCTTCAATTTTCTGACTAACTGACCGACTCTTTGACAATTCAAAAGTGCCTGTAATTGGTTTAATTGAAATAAATGCTTTGAGTTTGAGTTTTGAGTTTGAGTTCTTTTTTAATTTAACAGGTTTTCGTTCGCGTGTTTTTTATTTTTTTTTTCCTTCCACAGTGTTTTGGTGTTCAATTGTTTTAAATTTAAGTAACAGATAATAGATAAAGAAATAACTTTTTCCATATGAACCGGTCGTAGGCTCTTCCTATTCTGCCAATAATAGAGAATTTAGAGCAGAACGGAAGCGTTCACATTTCAGCAGCCTACCTCTAGGTAGGTACTACTACTGGAACCGAACCACTAATACCTACACAGCTACTATTGTAGCTCTGTAGGTATTAGCTGTTCCAGTTCATCTAGTTCTTGTGACCATAAGTCAAAACATAAGAATGCGCGTCACAGCCTTCACAAAAGAAGAGGGGGGAAAGTACAAGCTTCGCTGTAATCAGTATATAGGTAAATAATAGTAATATATCTGCTGTCTTGTATGGATCAGAATGTTAGGCCACAAAAGGGATGAATGAAAGGCATTTGCATGCAGCTGAGATAAATAAATAATAAATAAAATGTTTATTTTCTTCCACAAATAACACTTAGGTATAGACTAATATTTAAGGAAACAATATTTTTTTTTTTTTTTCTATAACAGTGTTCATTTGTGGGAGACTGATGCCTAAACTAAGCTGTGACTTGTATTTCAGGACACCAGGGACTCCCCTCTACAGGCAAGATAAACAAGCAATGCTTTGAAAGTTTTAGTTCTGATGTTAAAACAATTTTTGGAAGAAAAAAATATAATAAAGGAAAATTACTAATAAAATCTATTTGTATGAAGTGTTGTGTAGTTACAGGTGCGTGTAGGATATGGTGAGGGGTATGTATATTGTGCTTGTCTGTGATGTGTGTGTGCATGTGGTTGTGTAAGTAGTGTTGAGAGGGTGAGAAGGTATGTGAATGAGTTACGTCTAACTAGATGAATATTGAAGAAAATATGGTATAGGTAGAATTTCTTATTTAATACCTAATTACGTTTTTATTTCTAGTAGTTCCTCTGGTTTTATGTAATTCAATTTTAGTAGCCAATTAGTTAATATTAGCTTACATTTAGATTTATTGTAATTAAAAATACCTAATTCCTTATTTAATTTATTGTAGAGTACCAGGTCCTCGGAATGAATAAAATTTTTGGGCAAAACCTGTTTTAGATTTAATGGTGCTACAAATTGCATAGTTCCTCCTCGTTGTTAATTTGGAAAGATCGAAAGACGATGAATCCAAATGTTGCCTCAGAATTGTAAAAAGGATGGAAATTTGTCGAACAGTTAAAACCTCAGCTTCCTGGTACAATTCGGCAGTGGGGAAGAGTCGTGGTTTTGAAAGGCCAACTTTAAGAATTAACCTTTAGGCTCTCTCCATTTCCAACATTTTAGTTTTACCGGCTCCTCCCCAAGTTGTTATACAATATGACAATATAGATTGAACAAGGGCAAAATATACCATTTTGAGTGTTTTACCATTTGCAACCTGTCTTAGCTGTTTAAAAATATAAGTAAGTTCCCGTACTCTTTTAGATAAGTTGTGAATGTGTTCATCAAAGGACAATCTTTTATCAATAGTTACACCCAAATAACGAATAGTTTGTGTCGGCTGTATAGTTGGGCAGTTGCATTGATTCATATGAGGAAATGAACACTGATGAAAGTATATGAGAGGCCTATCTTGTAAGAAGTTTTCTGCGCTCCTGATTGCAAAAGGAATGTATTTTGTTTTATCTGCGTTAAGTGTGAGCGAGTTTGCAGCGAGCCGAGAATGCTAAGAGGGATATGTGGTGTTACGCGAATGGATAGAATAAGTAATTAGTGCACAAGAGGAAGTCTGAAAGTGGCACTCGTGACTGAAAAATTGGTGTCCCTTCGTCCAGCATACTCACCATGGAATCCTGATATTTCATGAATGTCAAAAAACTGTTCTGAAATAGTGCTAAATAGTGCCCAAAGGAAAAAAATAGTGCTCTTGTACTTGCGAAGTTATAGCCATAGTTCGATGAGTATGCTGGACGAAGGTTTCGCCCAGCATACTCACCTCCGTCCGGAGAATCTGTATACGCTTCAAACATAATTCATACTTCAAAAAATAGTTCCCAAATAGTGCCAAACGGTGCCCAAAAAGAAAAAACAGTGCTCGAATAACTTCGGAGTTATAGGCTTCGTTCAGTGAGTATGCTGGGCGTAGGTTCTACGCCCAGCATACTCACCTCAGTGCGCGAATATCGAACGAGCTATAGGTACAATTTACGTCTCAAAAAATTGTGCTTGAAATAGTGCCCAATATCAGTCCAATTTTTGCTTGACTTTTGACCTAGAAAACCATTAAATTTGATTGTAAACTTCTACATACATTACATTGAGTACAGTCGAATACAATATTATTAACTTTCTTTCTAACAATTTTTGTCTTGTGTAAATTATTAATTGTCTATGTAAGGGAGTATTTACTTTAGAATCGCAATATTATTAATTACACATTATTTTAATAATACTTTATAATAATATGATTAAGCCTTCGCGCGTCGCATGGGACCCCGGTAGCTAGGAACAATGATTTTATATATTTTGTCTAGATCACGGCGCTTGAAGGATTAAGATATCAAATGAAGTAAATCATGCATGAAAAATAAAGTTGCTGTTATTAATGCTTACATTACAACTGACAAAATTATTCAAAATAATCATTTTCCGGATCAAGGACGGTACCACAACGTTTACGGAATTGACCTGTATTCCTCATGTGATAAAGTTCAATATAGTGTGGCAGTAATGGATGCACGTACGGTCAATAGGTATGGGGCTTACGACGCGCGGCGCCCGCGACGCAAATGAATATGTTTATGTTTAAATACTAGATGGCGCTGCCCTAACATCTTACGATTATTAGACAAGACTGATCTGTATTTTGAAGGTGATAAGGGTCCATTTTGTGTCACAAAGCAATCGAAACGAACAAGCGCTTCTCAGTTTCTTTGTTTGTTTACTTCGTCGCACATCATTATAATAACGCCGGCTTTTGAGTTTGACTACATAGTGGGTTGCAAAACCAAACAATGTGTTGGTGATGTCATTATTTACCTATATAAAATTGTGTATCTAGTACGTAATCAATATAGGAGCTGCACCCAAATCAGTAAGTATATTTCAATTTATAATAGTGGCATTTAACTAAATTGATTTTACACTCATTCATTAATTGCACTGTAAAACTAGGTAGCAAGCGAGTTGTTTTTTACAAAAACACGTTCATTTTTTCGTTGAATATGACACTGTACACTTAAAATTAAGGACATGCTTAAGAAGTTTTAAAAATGGGTACCTACTTAGTTACTTTTTTAAAGGTTTGATGTAGGTAGGTACACACATAATAACGTAATGTAACTTGTTTGTTTATCTAATTGGATCTCAAATACCTATTTATATACCTACTTCTGCGGAGGCCTGGTTTTATCCTCCAATTCTACTGGAAATGAAACACTGTCTTATTTGCTAGGATATAATTTACTTTTCTTCAATTTTTTTATTACAAGCTTGTCCTCGTTACCCGTCAGGATCTGTTCTCGTCTTAAGTTCACGTTAGTTACATTTCAATATCGAAATAGGTAGAATCAGTCAGCGCGAGCGTCGGTAGTAAGTATAAACGTAACTATAGAATTAACACAGATGTATTTTTTAGATAATATGACGTGAAGTGAAGACTATTACCGATTGTCATCCGGCGAATGCACTTAAACTTTTAAGTGTCGTCAACCTATTCATCACATTTTCTATGGGAGTTGTGACTTCGGGAAATCGTCTTCAGCCTCGTGTTTTGCCCCTTCGCTATTTATAATAGAAATCACGCTAAAATAATGGAAAACACGTAAGTGCTTCAGTACCTTTAGAGGAAGGCTGGAGCCTGTCATACCTATATTAAATTATTTAAATACGTGTTATTTTCAGATTATCTTGAAGACACAATGTTTACCACGTTAGAAGACAACTTTTTCTGACTCGTACTGCGTGAGCGGTGGGGCCCGTTATGTTTTTTACATCTATAGTTGGTATTTTCAGGTAATATAGGTAGTATAAGTACACAAGTGTTCATAATGTTATTGATGTTGATTTATATGTTAGTTAGTTAGTTGTTATTTCATATTATGTTAATATTGAAAACAAATGGCATAATAATTTGTGATAATTCTTGTGAATCTAACGACATGGATCAGCAAGGAAAACGAGGGCCTAAACCAAAGGTTTCATTAGAAACGCAAAAATTAGTAATTTCAGAATTCAAAGATGACTTTTTTAAAAATATTCCTTCCGCAAATGACTCAATTTATAAACAAATTCAAACACGGTTAAATTACAAAATGAGTATTAAATCAATCATATTAAGCATAAAACGAAATTACGAATACTTTTTTGGTGTTGATAAAAAAGAAATAATTCGTAATAATGATTCTAATTTGATAAATCAAAAGTCTACATCGTCATCAAACGAAAGCATTAATAGTGTTTCGGAGAACACCAGTACGCATACATTTTATATGGATACAATAACTTGGGATAGTATTAAGCCTCAAAGGTATTTTTATCACCGAAATAGCAAAATCGCCCCTGGTAGTCTGTATAATGTCAGACGTAAATTAAAACCAAACCAATGGACTAATGTAATTCAAATGCATCTATGGAAAGAAATAAGATCTTTATGCACTTGGTGTTTTAAAAATAATATTGTGAAAGACAATTACGAAATCAAATGCACAGGATATTGTAATCAATGTCACGCAAAAATAATTATAACAACTAACTTAGAAACGGAAAATTTAATTAAACTAGAATGTTGCATAATTAATGAAAATAAAAAGTACTCTCATAACACCAGTAAAAAAAACCGATTACGGTATTACCAAATAAGGGAATTAGGTGAAAAATTACAACACGAAGCAGCAGCTTCTATAAGATATAAATTAGCCTCAACTTTAATGAAGAAAAATGACAAGGAACCTCCAGTATTGCCAAAATTACAAACACTACATCGAATTAAACATGAAAATAAAAAAGTTGATGTTTTCCATCCCAACCCAATATTGTCACTTACTTGTATGTGTGTTTCACCACCTTTTGATAAATGTGTTAGATATGTTTCTGCTTTTCCATTTTATACATTTTACTGGACGGACGATCAAAAGAATTATTATAAAAAATGCCAAAAAGAGTTTAATTATATTAGAGTTTCTATAGACGCAACAGGTTCTATATTTAATAAAAATCTTCGGCCTGTCGTCAATGAACACACACAACTATCTCAAGAGTCGCAAAGTCCTATATTTTTGTATGTTATGATGACAGATACAACCGTTAAAAGTAGCGTGCCAATTTCACAGTGTATATCAGAAAGTCACTCTTTAGATACTATTGCTAGCTGGTTACAATCTTGGTTGGCTAATGGAAAACCTCCAAATGAAGTAGTAACTGATGATTCCGCAGCTTTAGTAGGTGCGGTGGTAAAAGTATTTTGTGGTTATAAATCCACCTCTGACTACTTAAATACATGTTTTAATATTTTAGAAAATAGAACCAAAAAAATTCCAACCTGTTATGTTCGCCTTGATACTTCGCATTTCATAAAAACATTGTACAATCAAAGTATTTTCAAAAATATAGACACTAGAGTAACAAAATTTTTTGTTGATTGTATGATTCTGATTAAAAAATGTGTTTCATACGGAGAGGTAAAGAAAATTATAGAAAATGTTTATATTATAGCAAATAATAAACACCGCGGCAGTAGAAATGGAAATTTAACACGGTGTGAAACGGCGATTTTAGAATTAAAAAACCGGATCAAAACTAATTTGCAGGAATGTGAAATACAAAATGTAGATTCGGAAAATCACGTTCCAATTAAACATTCTTTATGGGAGGGATTAGATAAAGAAGAAAACCCGCTTCTGAAAATGTATAAAGATCTTGAGGAGAAAGAAGATTTAATTAAACAATTGTGTGATCAAGAAACTGAAATCGAAAATATTTATTACTTGCCGGAAATAAAGGACACTTTGATTAGGATTCTTAAAAAACTTCCACTATGGGGAAATATAATGATGACTTATTTTAACAGTAATTATTGTACTCCAACCAGTTCAAATGTAGAAAGTTATATGAAAGACGTAAAAAAGTTATTTTTTAAAACAAATTCAAATAAGTACCGCGTAGATGAGTTTATTATTAAACACGAGCCTTTGATAACCGGTTCCATACGCTTAGCCAAAAGTGACTTGATTGATGTTCAAGAAGGAACTGAAAATATTGTCGATGAAAAAAATGAAATAAGTGACCATAACACACCACAAATAAATACTCTCGTCAATGATGAATCATTTTATGAAAACTCAATTTTTAGGAGCGAACCAAATTATATTGAAGACTGGCGGGGACTGGTGTCTAAACAGAAGAAAAATAAAAAACGAATCAATCGTCGTACAAAATTACATATTTTACAAAACGGCAGTGTTTCTACTTCAGGAACATACAGATTCACGTTTATTAATACGTGTGCTTTTGATTCCGTGGTCCAAAGTTTTTCAATTGCATATTTAGATAGACCTAATATTAGAAAATATATCAATGATAAAAAAAACGATCTTTCACAACTGACCAGAAGTTTGATCACGTATGACAATCTAAAGAAAATCACTAAGAAGGCTAGAAAACCAAAAGATATTTACACTACTCGTTCTAAGGTATTGGCTAAAATATATGATACTGTGGAATCCGATTTTAGTAGTTGCAAAAATTGTGAGTGTAATGTAACTTTTATAATAGATAACATACAAAGTTATGGTTTTTATAGTGCTAATAGATACTTAAATTGTACAAACCAGAACTGTGAAATCAATAAAGGTTCTGGCACAAAATGTAGTTGGATTCCAATAAATGTAAACATATTGACGACTCAAGGTATTGGAGCCCTTAATGAAGCTCTATTAGTAAATGATACTGAAAGGAAATGTAAATACCAATTATGTAACGGTAAAAACGCATACAAATATGAAGTACTAGACTTCGTATTTATTGAAATTAATACTTCAATTGAAATAGAAATTGATGAAATTCCTAAAGAGATCATAATAAACGGTGACACCTTTAAAATTCTGTCGGTAATAGATTTTACAAATGGTGAATCAGGACGCATGGGGCATTACAAGTCAAAGTGCTATCGATTGCTAAAGAGAACTTGGAACTGCTATGATGACCTTAGTAAAAAAGTTTGTAGTAATTCCCAATATACTGTACCACACTGCATTATTTATACGCGAATGTAAGATGAAGATCGGTCCTAACTTGTTAGTTCCTATTTTGTTATTGTTTGTTTGTTTTTTTTTGTTCTTGTAAAAGTTATTTTATTAATAACTTACAGAAATGTGATTATAAACTGTGATTGTTAATTTGTAATTACTATAGGGTATTTAATATTAATAAAAAAAACGTGATTATAAACTGTGATTGCTCAATTTATACTTATTTGTAAGATAATTTTATTGTGATTAAAACGTTGTAGCAGTAAAACAAAGTACAAGTACCTACGTGTTATATTTTAGAAAGTTTTACCAATATTTGGCTAAACATTTTTTTATATGTATATTATATACAATATTAAAACTACAATTTTTTCTATTTACATTGATTATATTATGAATGTTAACAAAAGCTGTGAACTAGTTAACTAGAATTCTGATTACTTTGGCCCTTTAAATAGTAATAAATAACGTAAGTAATTAAAAATGTTTTTTATTGCTAAACCTTTCATTGATGAAACTATTGGAAAGAGTTTTAAAAATTTGTATAACTATGTCACAGTACTAGTTTTGACTGGTTATAAGTTTTGCCTGCAACATATATACAAAAAGAAACTGTATAATTTCCTTTTTACAATTTTTCAAGATATTAATTTTATTGGCTGCAAATGACTGTTTTTATTCAGACAAACACACAATGCAATGAAGTAATAGACTTCATTTACGCTTAAAGTTTCATTCATTTATTATTATTTATAAAATATATAATAATGCATTTAATCGAAAGTTTTTGACATGTGAGAAAATACCATAATTATTTCCAATAACATGAAGTCTACAATTAGAAAGTTTAATATTTTTGTCCAAAAACATGTGTCGACGACTGTACCCCATTTTACGTTAGTATGTAGAAGTTTACATTAAAATTTAATGGTTTTCTAAGTCAAAAGTCAAGCAAAAATTGGACTGATATTGGGCACTATTTCAAGCACAATTTTTTGAGACGTAAATTGTACCTATAGCTCGTTCGATATTCGCGCACTGAGGTGAGTATGCTGGGCGTAGAACCTACGCCCAGCATACTCACTGAACGAAGCCTATAACTCCGAAGTTATTCGAGCACTGTTTTTTCTTTTTGGGCACCGTTTGGCACTATTTGGGAACTATTTTTTGAAGTATGAATTATGTTTGAAGCGTATACAGATTCTCCGGACGGAGGTGAGTATGCTGGGCGAAACCTTCGTCCAGCATACTCATCGAACTATGGCTATAACTTCGCAAGTACAAGAGCACTATTTTTTTCCTTTGGGCACTATTTAGCACTATTTCAGAACAGTTTTTTGACATTCATGAAATATCAGGATTCCATGGTGAGTATGCTGGACGAAGAGACACAAAAATTGTGCAGAAATCGGTGGTCTTGGTATGGGCATGGGATGCGGAGAAATGAGGAAAATGTCGTGAGGAAAGTTTTGAGTATGAATTTCGATGGCTATAAGAGTAGGGGAAGACCAAAGAAACGATGGATGGACTGTGTAAAAGATGATATGGCTAGAAAGGGGGTGACTACCGAGATGATGACTAATAGAGAAGTAAGAAGAAAGGGACATGATGCACCGACTCCAAATAAATTGGGAGAAGGGCAGGTGAATGATGATGATGAATAGTATACCATTGGCTGATGACGCCCAGTCCCTCTTTGCTGAGGATGATTTCGAACAGGCAGATAGAAATTTTCTTAATAATTTAGATGTTGAAATTAAGGTTAAGGAACCGGCTTTTCTTTGTGTGATACTCCCTAAACGCGCCACAGTGGAAAATTGATAAAACATGTTTCTAGATAAACTAGGTACCATTATTACGGCACGTGTAATGAAAAAAATTGTACCTCAACGAATAATGAAATGTAATGAAGATTTGGTGGCGCGGCTGGGGAGTATACTCCCTGGCCGCGCCACCACGGTTTCTGTAAACTATTCGGCGCACTCGGACGTAGTAAACACCAAAAAAATGTGCAAAATTTTTCTCTTTCGTGCCCTATAAAGAAATTCAATAATCTTATTACGCGAAAAAAATCAGCTGCTCCATACATTTATGTGCGCATAACTCGTCAAAATGTAGGGAACAGCTCATTTTTTTTCGCGATTTCAGGTTTTGTCATAGTAAAAGTTGTTCATAATGATGAGTACAATGACCCCTTAAGAGGTTGTGCGTTATTTATGTTACATCTTGTATATTATGTACTAGCTGTGCCCCGCGACTTCGTTCGCGTGGATGTCGTAAGATACACAATATACTAAAATAACAGCCACATTTTAATAAAACTCCCTCGTCCCCCAACCCGTCGCCACAGATTGCCAGATAAACCACTCCATGTTCTTACGTGCGCTAACTACCTACCGGCAGCCGGGCCGCACGCAGCCCATTTCTCAGTGGGTAGCCGACAGCTGCGAGGCGCGTACGTACGCATAATATATAGTTTCAAATTCTTATGATATGGCTGGCTCTGGTGTATTATGTGTGATTGATGGATGTAGATCCAGCAAGAGATAAAAACTTATCTGTTTTCAGTTTACCTGCTGATACAATTTTACTATCGTTTTTTAAATCGGTAAATTGTTTAAACTTTGATGTTTCGTGTTTTGTATTTTATTGGTAGGTACGCAATTACTTCTACTATGCGTCTGGGATAAGAATAGAAAGGTCAATGCCCTCCATTTGTCAACTGTCATTTGAAAATTACGTTTAGCAAAAATCTACTAAGTGCAAATTAATTTTCAATAATATTTATTATTGTTATTATCTTGTTATTGTTATGTTCATATGATTATTGTTTACTTAAAAAAGTGCAAGTGTTAGAAAAGCGTGCATGACGTGGCAATATGGCGTCAGCGTAGGTTTGTTCATAGTGTAGAAGCATAGTACACTTCTGGACACGTCTATTGGCCCACCTTAGAGTTTAGGTTTCGATGGCCCCTACCGAAATATGATTGCTAGATTGAACAAAAACTGTTGATGCAGTTTTAAACCTGATACATTTTACCATCTTTTTCGATCGTATTGTTTTAAATTTGAATTCAGAATACCATACGACATGGAGCTACGCCTAACAAGTCGGATATGCGCCTTGTTAAAGGCAATTGATTTTTGAATAAAAAACATGTTTTATCAAATAAAGGTTTAATTTAATAACGCGTGTTGCCTCCATGGGCATCTACCACATCTCTCATACGATTAGGCATAGAGTTTATCAACCGCTCTATGAAATTTTGAGGGATCATCTCCCATTCCTCTTCTATGGCAGTTTTCAACTCCTGCATCGTCTGGGCAACTGGCTGACGAGCCCTAACACGTCTTTTTAGCTCGTCCCACATATGCTCAATGGGGTCCATGTCTGGGCTTCTGGCTGGCCAGTCCATAACTGTGATGTTCACATCCCGAAGATATTCCCTGACGATGCCGGCCGCATGGGCTCTTGCATTATCATGCATAAAAAGGAAATTTGGGCCCACATAGTCCGCGTATGGTATCACGTGAGGTTCTAAGCACTCACGAATGTACCTTTCAGCATTTAATGTTGGCAGCCGTGGTCCTGTAACAACCTCAAGTTGAGTTTTGCCGCTCGCGGATATACCGCCCCAGACAGTCCATGAGCCACCGCCATAAGCAACCCTCTCTTCAAAGCAGCATTGTGCGAAACGCTCTCCCTTACGTCGGTAGACCTTCTTCCTTCCAACATTGCCATGTAACACAATTTTAGACTCATCAGAAAAGAGTACACGGCTCCAATCTTGCTGTGTCCAATTAAAATGACTGCGTGCGAAATGAAGGCGCGCTGTTCGGTGGACTCGCGTTAGTTTGGGCCCATTAGCTGGCTTGTGTGGTACCATATCGCGTTCTTTTAACCTTCTCCGAACAGTTCGAGCGCTCACAGATACTCCGTGGAAGTCGCGAAGTTGGTTTTGTATCTCAATGGAGGTAAGGTGACGATTTCTCAAGCTGGTCGTCACGATGAATCGATCCTGCCTTTCAGTTGTGACCCGAGATCGTGGCCTTCCTTGGCGACGAACAAAGCCGCCAGTCTCTAGGTACCTCCGATAAACATTTCGGACCGCAGATCGACTTAAATTATGTTGAGCACTCACGTTTCTTTGGCTGTGTCCGGCCTGAATAAGTGCCACAGCTTGGGCGGCGACTTCAGGTGAAGTATCCATAGATTATTGATAGAACTTCACCTTAATGTTAAGAATAAGTAATGTTTGTTGCAAAACCAAAGATATCAATCACTTTTTCAAGAATTAAATCCAAGTAAACCAATAAAACCAAGTTTTCTTAGTATTCGATTGTTTGATATCAACAAACAGGCTCCAAATTGTCTTTTGTTTCTTTAAATTCTGTGTTCGAAATTCAAAAAAAGACTATTGAATGAAATTGTGAATGTGCCAGGTTCAAAACTGCATAAAAACTTTTTGCTCGACCTAATATAAAATTTTAGCTAGGACCAAACGAAACTGAAAATACAAGGTGGGCCAATAGATGTGTCCAGAAGTGTAGTTACCTATAACGCTAATTGTGTAAATGAACGAACAAATCAATTAATCGTGTTTTCAGTTCCCTCCATCTCGTATCTCTTTCTTATTCGTGGCCATGCGGAGTGGTTACGTCACTGATTATTAAATAGTTAGGTACTACACGTTGCGTACGATGTGTGCCTTACTTGTCTTACAACTACAATTTCGGGGTGTGGTCAATACTAAATAGTTACCTAGCATAAAAATATTCCTCGGTATTTCGTAAGTATTTTTAACAAATAAACATGCTACAAAAAAGCATTACATTTTATTTTATATTATTTCATAAAGTGTACTACAAATATCTATTGACATCTTTATCGAAAAAGGCAGACCTGGCAATTAACAATAACCACGCGGCGGCGCGCAGCTACAAAGCAAAACTCATTTTACGCTTGTAAGGTTAGGTACATTTCGTTCGCAGCGTCTAGCGACTCGAAGGTGTAGGCTATTATAGTAGTAGGTAATGAAAATTTGGTATGGAGTGATTAATCTGGTAATCTGTGCCGTCGCGTTGAATCGCCCGCCCGCGCTATTACTTCGTATTCGCTTAATGTTCTTTCTGACTTTTTTCTTTCTGCTCGGCTCCTAAGGGTCGTAGCGTGATGTTAAATAGCCTATAACTGTCATCGAGTATTGGGCTACCAAATGCATAAAGAATTTTTCAAATCCGACTTTTCGTTAAAAATTCCATGGGTTTTAGTTTGTTTGTGCGGAACTCTAATTATTTTTCTAAAATAAAAGTAGCATAACTTAGCCGCCGTTACATCAGCTATCTGCCAGTGAAAGTCCTGTCAAAACCGATCCAGCCGTTTCGGAGATTAGCCGGAACAAACAGACAAACAGACAGACAGACAAAATTTTTAAAAATTGCTGTTTTGTTATAAGAATCGTTTATACTTTCCTATGCATTTAGTAAAAAGTTGTTATTTTGACATTACAAACAGACACTTCAATTTTATTTATTTGTATAGATGTACGAGCAAAGCGTTTTTTATTTCAGACAATGCTACTAATTGATAAATCACAGGAGAGAGTTGTATGGCGAAGAAAAAAATATGAGTTATGTATACTGATTTTAATAATCTATATTGTTATAGTGGGGATCTCAATGGTTCACCATTTTTTTTGCTTTCCGAAAGTAAGCTACAAAGTGGAGCCACCTGTAACTCCAATTGGTACCAGTAAGTTCTGTGAATGATTTATTGTTATATTTTATGAAGTCTCTTGCTTTTAGAGTAGCTTCGTAAAGTCTAAAAAAACAAACAAACAAACGCCTGCCACCCGTATGCCGCAACCATAGACATGAAATTAAAAAAAAACGAGCGAACCCTTACAGTAGTCGCATATGATGTGTAACATCTGACATCTCACCTTGGTAATAAGCAACATTAACATGATATATTTTTCAACATACTTGCTCGTAAAGTGGCTCTTATTGAACTGCTTTTAGGGGCATAATGCAGTGTATTGAACATGCGTGCGTTTTACTTTATATTACCGCCTTAATGCGGCGATTTGCGCTTTTTAATCTCATCAAATGCCTTTTATGCCTTTAACTGTGTAAGTACATAAATAAAATATGATAAATTAACATAATACTTCATCAAATTATTTATTTTTGAAAAAAAAAAAAAAACATTCTTTCGTGTTCTACGAGTATATCCAAATAGCATACAAAACATTAAATTTTTATGCTTTTAATACCTATTATACTGTTCGACGGCTTCGTGCCTTTGCCTCTCCTTCAACTTGTGAAGATACCGCGATAAAAGGACTCCGCGGGCCATATTTCATTTATTTTTACGTAGGTAGGTAATTAGTTTATGAAACTTTATTTAATTTTTCCTCGCAAGTGTGTTAAAAATGTCGTATGAAACGCGTGTGCATTGATCATTACACATTCGGCTCCCTTATCGCCTCACTTGTATCTTATTACTATTTTATACATAAATACTTAAAAATTATAAAAAATATATATACTAGTTAAAACAAAATAAGGGCCACCAGTGGCGCAGATACAATCATCATTAGAGGGAAGCCGAAGAAAAAATTGTTCAGTTCTCATAAACTGAGACAAAAAACTGTAGGTTTTTAATCTTATGATGTATTAAACTGGTATTAAATATGTATATCGATTACTTCCAATGCAGTAGGAAGTGACTATATCAGCCGTAATATGTTAGCCCCTGTGCTGGATGTAATCCTGATTCCTGCCCGTCATTTCTCACATCCTTAATTTTTCTGCATCGAGTGGTGTTTTTCCATGTTCATGGAAAGATGCTCAAATAATTCCATTACCTAGAAAATCCAACCCTTTTCTGAATATCGCCCAATATCCGTCTTACCATTGCTATCCAAAGTCCTTGAGCGGTATCCACAATCAAATAAGCACTTTCTTCTCCAAAAATAATCTCCTCAACCCTTTCCAGTCTGGCTTCCGCCCTGGTCATAGTACCACCACAGCGCTTCTGAATATTACGGACGATATAAGGACAGCCATGGAAAACGATAATTTAACGGTCTTAGCTTTGATAGATTTTAGTAATGCTTTTAATACTGTTGATTTCGATGTTTTGCTTGGCATTCTATGCTCTCTTAATATATCTCCATCGATAATCGACTGGTTTCGAAGTTACCTGTTCGGTCGGCGGCAACGTATTTGCATCGGAGAGACCTTGTCTTCCTGGAGTAATACTTCTGCCGGTGTACCGCAGGGTGGCGTGCTATCTCCTTTACTTTTCGCAATTTTTATTAACTCAATCTCCAACGAACCAATTTCTTCCTACCATCTTTATGCAGATGATTTACAAATTTACTCTCGAGATCCTCTTCGAAATCTGTCAGAGGCTATTTTAACGATTAATCGTGATCTGGCCCGTATATGCGACTGGAGCAAGAGGTATGGACTTAGGGTCAACCCCATAAAGACGCAGGTTGTGGTGGTGGGTAGTTCCAGAACGGTCTCAAGAATCGACTGGACGACTCTTCCCCAAGTTTCTTTTGACATCTCAGTTATTCCCTTCAGCGAGAAAGTAAAAAACTTGGGGATATTCATTGACAAGACCTTCTCTTGGACTGCCCAGCTACAGGAAGTTAGCCGCAAGCTATTTGCTTCCGCTGCGTCTTTGAAGAGACTGCGTAATTTTCTGCCGACTGCCACCAAGATTGCGCTTGCACAATCGCTTCTTCTACCCATCCTTGATTATGCTGATGCCAGCTATTCAGACCTTACTCAAGACCAACTTGATAAACTTGAGCGGCTTCAAAATTTTTGTATAAGGTTCACATACGGTTTGCGCAAATATGACCATGTTTCCGAATTTCGTGTGAAGCTCAAGTGGTTACCAATTCGCCTTCGCCGGAATGCTCATATTCTTTCCCTTTTGTAAAATGTGCTCTTTTCCCCTACCACCCTTCTCTATCTCAATAAACGCTTCCAGTTTCTTTGCGACTCCCACACGAAATCTTTAAGGTCATCAGATAACTTGAAGCTTAAAATGACTATGCATTCCACAACTTTCCTTGACAAATCCTTTACTGTCCAGGCCGCTCGTTTGTGGAATGCATTACCAGTTCCAATAAAGCGCGAGAAACCGCTGCCTGTGTTTAAACGACTCGTGAAGGAACATTACTTGTCGTTGTGATTTTGTTCTCGTTGCCGGCTGACAGTCGTCTTTTGTTTTCGTTGCTTACATATTTAATATGTAGGTATGTATCTATGTATATATTATATGGCACATTTATCTAATATATAGCATATGTATGTACCTATCTGTGTATCTATTATAGAATATTGTACTTATATATTTGTTATTTGCACCAAGAACAACCCCATTTAATGTCCAGAAAATCACTGTCCATTCCAAGGTTGCCTGGAAGAGATCGCAGTATGCCATTAGGCCGCCAATTGTATATTTTGTAGTTTAAGATGTATCTTTATGTAATGTAGAATCTGGTGTACAATAAAGTATATATAAATAAATATAAATTGTGTAATGTGTTGCCATACACAGTTACACACACAGGTGTACCATATTATTTGGCAATAGTAGACATTAAGGAGAGTGGTTGTTCCGAAGGGAAGCCGATAGGAATCGGGTTGTATGAAGGCTTCGCCCCTGAGGGCCACTAGGTATTTAATGGACTACCTGGGACGCGGATGAACAACACGCTCGCGCGCCGGGCGAATTCCAACGGAGCGGCATGTCTGTGACTGCGCGCACAAAAATGCCTAAGGATATTTAGGCATATTTTTGGTTTCGAATGATTTCGTTGACGAGATTCCTTCCAGGCCATAGAGTGAAACTGAAACACAGACGATATTAGCCTTTATTTAGGAGTAAAAATAAAAATCGGAACCGCGTGAGGCACCGTGACCGATTCGGTCACAGCGGGGCTTGATGGTTGGCGGCGACCATCGTATCCGTTTCGGATACGGTGGGAGTTTAACGTAAAATAGTGAAAAATATATTAAAAATAGTGTTACAGCAAAATTCGACTGATTTTAAATTTTCCATAGAAACAGAGATTTCCAATTATCTTTTTTTTAAATAAGAGATTTCGAAAATGTTCTCTATCTTTTTAGACCTACATATGTATCCTGCTTCTGCGTATGAAGTTTCATTAGAATCGATTTGAATTCATTTCGAAAAACAAGGACTTGAAAGTTTGTATGAAATGCCGTACGTCGTAAACGCTCTTAACCATGAAAATGATTAAATTAATGAATTGTTTAGATTTAGTAAACATAAAACAATGTTATCGTTTACCGTTTAGGCAAGTAGGTAACTGTTTAAATAAATTACCTTATAAACATATAACTTTAACATTTAACTTTAAATAAAAAAACGACAATTTAAGAAAAGAAACAAACAACGAAAAGTCACTAAAAACTCTTCACTTTTATTTCTTAATAACACGTATGACCTCCTCTTTTAACTATGCAGTCCTGAAGCCTGGAATGCATCCTCACGGTCAAATGCCTCACGTTTTCAGCTGGAATCTCTTCCCAGGCAATTTTCAAAGCGTCAATCAGTTGCTGCTGGTTGCAGACCTCTCGCTCACTCTCTTTAACCCTTCGTTTCAATTAGTCCCACATGTGCTCGATTGGATTCAAGTCCGGAGTGTTTGCTGGCCACGGTAAAACTTGAATATGAGAGTCTTCCAGCACAGACTGGGTCGCTTGAGTTGTGTGTGTCTGCACGGGTATTGTCCTGCATTATGACGAACCCAGGACCGAGATCGAGAGAGATCAGATGAGGCCTGATGACTTCCTCGATGTAACGCTGAGCAGTTACGTAGCTCTCATTTAAAATAGCAAGCCTAGTTTTGCCATGTAAGCTAATCCCACCGCAAATCATTACGTTGGGACCACCGAAACGGTCAACTTCGTGTATGCAGGCTTCGGAAAATCGCTCGCCGCGTCGTCTCCATACTCTATTGCCCCGATTGTCATTAAAAAATTTTACTTTGCACTCGTCAGGGAAAAGCACCATGCCCCACTGATTTTATACCCCAGTCCAAGTATTGACGGGAGAAACTTAAACGATTGGCACGTTGAGCCCTGGACAAAGGAATTCGAACAACTCGTCGTTTTGAAGTTTGCTGGTCTTCGTGCAATTGGTTTCGGATAGTTTGGTTGGTCACTGACACGAGTACCCGTTGTCAACCGTACGCGATTTTGTAACTTATGAGCCGTCACTGTGCGTTCTCGGCGGGCACTTAGCCGGATGTACCGATCCACGTGAACAGTTGTAATGCGAACTCTACCCGAACCTGGTCTTCTTGCAACACTGCCGGTCTCTTGGAAACGATTCCAAGCAATTTGGATAGATCTTCGAGGAAAACCCAGTTGAAAACCCACAGACCGCTACGAATTTCCTTTTTGGATCATTGTATAATTGTGTTTATATATCTTCGTATTTGTGGCATATTAACGCTAGATGTTGTTTTAACAAGGTAACTAAACAAAATTATGATAATTTTCTGAATATCAAGCCGCTAATCGAAACAACATTTAAATAAAATCGAAACTAGATTACAAGAAAGTTTAAAATTATTTTTTTTAAATTATGGCCAGCATTTGATCTCCAGCACAACATCAAAGAGGTTAGATATCGAAGAGTTCGTAACATCAATATTTTGCTACTTAGCAATTAGTTAATGTTCTTTAAATTACACTGAAATATAAAAATAACAAGTGGTCCTTATTTTGTTTTGATTAGTACATATCCTGTAATTTATATATATATATATATATATATATATATATATATAATGGGTTGGTACCTACCATCTGCTTTCTGTTACACACTTCCGTTACTTTTCACGAAATCAGTCCCACAGATTGCAGGACAGCGAGAGGAAAGATGTTACACATCAAAAATACCGTTAATCTCTAATCTAATTTAATATGTAATAAAATCTAAAATAATTTAATAACAACGCCTCGACGTCCAGTCATGAGCGTACTAGTCATAAACAATCGAGAACCTTGCAACAAAATAATTACATATAGGTCCTTAGTTATTAATTTCCTATAGGTAGAATCGAGAATCTTTTGTTTGGTACTTAGCTAAGTACCAAACAAAAGATTCTCGATTAGCTAAGCTAAGCTTAGGTACCAAATCAAATAATCAAAACAAATCGGACAACATCAAACAAAAAACACACGGCACGGCACGGCTACGTTTCAAATACATTTCCAATATAAGCTGATCACGCATTGTACAGGATTTCCGTACAATGAGATCAGCTTATACTGGAATTGTATAGCTTGATATGTAGCCGTGTGTACTCGATAGATCAAACGACAATTATGTTTATTACTTATTATATTCTGTTTAGTTTCTCATATTTAAGTGAACTGTGTAAGTATGTTCTTTACTATACTCGAGTATTTTAGACATAAGTACATAAACATAATAATAAAATGCTATCCATTTGCTCCTCTTGATTTGTTCCCAGCGATAGAAGACTACAGAATCAAAGGTAAGTTCTACATCTAAAGCAGTTTGTTTGTTGACGGGGGTAAAAAAATCAAGCCGAATTTTATTTCAGAAACTCAAGATTTCCTCATCAACACGCCAGGATGTTACATACCAAATTATGCGAAAACTTTCAAGTACAAGAGTTCAGTTAATGAATCCTCAAACATAAATGATATGTGCGGTGTACGAGATATATTCATAGACACCTTGGGGGATGATAAAATTAAGTTCCGAATGCACAATTACACTAGTGAGGGAGTTACCTGCTGTTATCAATTTGTTAGTGAATCTACAATTCCTGGACATGAACACGATCAGCTATCGTAAGATGATATTTTAAATCAGATATTAGGAACCCACTTGTCATGTCATGCACTATCCCCAACCGTAAGTAGGTACAGTAAAGGAGCGAAAATGCTAAGCAATATTCAAACACATTCCTTGTCAACATAGCGGGCGCATGTCACCTTTTAAAACAGCAATTTTTACGTAAAATGTTGGTGATAGGTATGTAGTAAGAAAAATAACAAGGTCGAACAAGGTGCAAGTAAAAATTAACCTTAAGGTGCTTAATATTTTCAATCCTCGACTGCCTACTTACCTACATATGTATATGCTAAGTGGACCACCGTGGTAGCTAATCTTCTTGAATGACGGTTGAGTCGGTACCTATTCTAAGATTAGACGGGTAGACAAAATTAATAATTTAACTAGCAAATTTTAACTTTCAGGTACACCCCATGCGAAGTTTTCACAAACAATTCAATGGCGTGGCTTCAGCAAGAAGTTATTACAGTAACTTGTACAAAAAACACAGAACAAATATACAAAGACGCTTATATTATACTTAAAAAAATTAAAGAAAATAATTTACAATCGGAAACAAATTACCAGAATATGCAGTGGAACGTTCTTATGATAGGCATAGATAGCATGTCTAGGACAAGAGTATTTGATACCATGCCGGATACTACTAAATACTTAAAAAAACATAAATGGTTGGATTTCAAAGCATATCAAAAGGTAAGAAAAGATTAATGAAATGAAGAGAATTTTCACAATATTTCAAGTACTAAAAAAATAATAAAACAAATATGATATTATTTAAGAAAGGAAGAATTACTTTTATTTGGCAACAGTTCATGAAACACAAAAAAATAATTGTGAAACGCTTTAAAAACAGTGTATGCCTCACTGCTGCGCCAAAAAAGTTGGTTATGTAATACATTCGAACGCATGTCCGTGGTAACAGTTGAACTGTGAGCTATCCTAGCGTAGTACAGAGTTTTAATAGAATAAGAAGCCAGCTTACCTATACTGGTTTTGTTATCACTGACGCGATGACGTGTAGGTCGAGGAGCGCCAAGTTGAGCTACGAAACGCGGTCGTAGCGCATCCGCTACGCAACGCGGTCGTAGCTCGGCCGCTACGTAACGCGATCGCTTGATACACAGCCGCTACGCAACGCGGTCGTAGCGCATCCGCTACGCAACGCGGTCGTAGCGCATCCGCTACGCAACGCGGTCGTAGCGCATCCGCTACGCAGGGAAGCCGTAGTGCAGCCGCTAGGCATCGCGGTCGTAGCGCATCCGCTACGCAACGCGGTCGTAGCACAGCCGCTACGTAACGCGATCGCTTGATACACAGCCGCTACGCAACGCGGTCGTGGCGCATTCGCTACGCAGGGAAGCCGTAGTGCAGCCGCTAGGCATCGCGGTCGTAGCGCAGCCGCTACTCAGCGAGATCGTAGCGTTGCCGCTACGCAATCTGGTCGTAGCGAATTAATTATTTTTTATTACCTAGTAGGCCTATTGCACATAACGCCACGGTGCACAGTAGTCTGAAAAATTTTTTTAGCGCGACAATTTTTTTTTTGTGTATGAATAGCTTCCTTTTTACCTTAGTAAGTAGGGAAAATATATTAAAAAAAATTCAGGATCACATAGTCGAGTTTTTGAAGAGGTAATTTAAAAAAAAAATCTGTAAATTAAAGGTTTAATATCATTTAAGTATTTGAAAATTTTACATAATTTTGTCTCTTAATAAAAATTGTAATAATACTGATAATCAACAATTGATCCCACCAAAAACATTTCATGTAAAATGTTGCCAAGACGACCACATAAGGCTTCTGAATCTACACGGCCTAACTCTACCGACCCTAACTTCACAAATTCTACATATCAGTAAAAAAGTATGGCTTCGCCGTTTCGCTACCGTCGTGGAGGTGATGCGAATATTTAGTTTCTGAAGTAAGTAACGAAACAGCCAAGCCATACATTTTTACTGATATGTAGAATTTGTGAAGTTAGGGTCGGTAGAGTTAGGCCGTGTATTCAGAAGCTTGGCTCTACATGAGATCTGATATCTTTTTCACAGGGCAAACCTTATGTGGTCGTCTTGGCAGCATTTTACATGAAATGTTTTTGGTGGGATTTCAGTTCTTTTTGTAAGTTGCTAGGCAGTCTTTTTAGTGTTTATTTTTTTCTTCTTTTTTTGGGGTGTATTTCTTGCACATCAGCAGTGCCGGTTTTCATAGCCCATTCTCTGTCTTTGCCTTTTTTCTTTGATGGTTGTAAATACTGAACTTGTATATATTGAACTTGTAAATACTGAACTTTGTTTACATACCAAATTTCGGCTTTCTAGCACTTCAGGAAGTACCCTAACATTTTGAAGTCTCATACAAACTTCCACCCCCCCATTTTAGGGGATGGGGGGCGAAAGTTATAAGTTTATGAATTTTTTTGTTGGTTGTATACTAAACTTAGATTACATACCAAATTTCAGCATTCTAGCACTTCAGGAAGTAGCCAAACATTTTGATGATCATCAGTGTGTCAGTGTATCAGTGAGTGTGTCAGTGACGAAATCGGTGTATTTTAGATATCAATAAAATCTAAAGTATTAAAGCTATTCAATTGAGACTGTGTATGTTTAATTAGTCTATTATTGACATCATATCCTGAGAATATGAACTATCTGGTACATCGGAAACCAACTCTATGAGGGTTCAAAAAAACGACGAAACAGTTCGAGAAAAGGTAGGTAGTGCCCTTGCGCTTCGCTTGGCTCGTCTTGGCGGGGGCACTACCGTGCCCCCAGATTGAAAGCTAATAAATAATATTGAAAGTATATAAAATATACCTTCCGCGACAACTGTAACTGGGTTGTGAAATCTACAGACGGACACCGACGGATATGAAACCTAATTTACCTCTTATTTATGCTATGAGGAATAAAATAATTCAAACTAGAACTTACAACCTCTTAGAACCATTTTTAACCCTTTGACCGCCAATGACGCTTTAAAGCGTTAATTACGATTTCACTCTAGACGCCGACGACTCTTTAAAGCGTCAATTTTTAGCCTTATGTTTGACATTAAAATACACAGTAATAAACACTATTTTACGTAGTTTTAACAACAGATCACGCTTAAGCATAGAGTAGGCCTTTATTCTTAATGCATAAAAATCTACAAAAATCCATATTTTAAGCAAAAAATGATATGAAAAACCAAAGACTACAATTTGAGTTTTAAAGCATTACACTGATCGCCATTGACGACTTAAATCGTCACGTAGTGACGTGGCCATTCGCACAAAAATACAAATATAGGAGGTAGATGTAAAATAAAAATCCCCACTTAACAGGTGGAGATTTATATCTCCACCTCATTTCTTGAATGTTCCCACAAGCAACTGTTAACCTCTTAATTGAATTGGTGCGTGTGTGCATTTTTAAATATGGAAAAAAATAGAGGTAAGTTGTTTTAATCATATTTTAGATATACCTAAGTACGTAATTGTCTAATGGATTCATAGGTAATTAGACTATGAACATTGTTTTTACTTATGGAGCATGTATCGTCCAAGTGCAGTATTTTATCCCTTTGTACTTCTTTCTGTCTTGTGTTAGAATGGGCCATTCTTTTAAAGAGGTATCAAGGTCATTCATCGATTCTTTATTTTATACTGTGGGAACCAAATAGATGTAGTTTTATCTATAATTCATTTCTCGCTTACTTGTTTTCAGATTTAAAAAGATCGAGGGGATGGACGGCCTCGCCAAATATTCTTGAGGCCGATACTCAAGATCTTTATGAAGCATCAGTTGCAACTAAGCAGGCGGCAACAAATAATTCTAAATGTAAAGATTGTGAAAAATACAATTCAAGCGACAACCGAAATGAGCATTTTTCTCAATTATTATGTGAAGAATTTAGGTATATACAACCTTGCATACGTACCAGTTGTTTTATCAAAATTTTAAATTTTTTAGATGAAGCTAAACATAATCACTGTCATGAAATAGATATAATAAATACACAACAATAATAGATTTTGTGTATTTGATTGTCATGGTACAAAATAAAAACGAGTCAAATTTGTATTTTATTTACTTTTAAGAATTACTTAACAAATAACTCTGAATATAATATACTTGCCATATTTAACAAGTGTTATAGTAGATGATTGAAATGTCATATTACTAGAATGTGGGTAAGTAAAAATAAACATCGATATATCTACCGTACCACACTATTTCATGCATATTTATCCATATCGCGGACGCCAAAGACGCTTTAAGTTGTCCGCTAGTGACGTCATAAACGCTTGCCTCGTTCTTATTAATGTGGGGACATGTCGGTAGAGTGAAATAAAATCTACCTTCAAAGGAAATTATAATATTTATTTATTATTATTTTAAGGTAAATTTTATTTAAGTCTACCGACATGTCCGCTTTCCAACACAAGTTTCGTTTCGACGTACCAATTGCTAATTGGCATCCACACGATTTGTTTTACTATTTTGAAAAACAAAAATGGACAGTGAAGAACTTATTCGCATTTTGGAAGGCGTAGACGACAACGAGGTCGTGTACTTAAATTCATCTGACAGCGAAATAGAAAGTGAGATAGAGGTAAAATATTTATTTCCTATTTAATAAAAAAATGTGTAAAGGCTGAAATAATGGTAGACATAAGCACCGTGACAGTTATTATTTTTTTTGTATTTTAGGAGCAATTAATAGAAGAAAGTCAGGGTAGTTCGAGCTCTGAAACTCAGTTCCAATGGACGGGACTTCCGAACTCGATGGATATTCAGGCATTTAACGACTTTAGTAGTGGTATTTTACCATCGTTACAATTATCACCATCATCAAGCGAACTTGAATATTTTGAGAAATTCGTGGATGAATCATTAGTTTCTAAAATTATTTATGATACAAATCGATATCATCGACACTTTGTTTTAAATACTGATTTAAGAAATCACTCAAGGTTACAGGCGTGGCAAGATGTTACGATACCAGATATTTATATATTTCTGGCTGTTACAATGTTAATGTCTAGGAATAGCCGTTTAAGTATCGAAGAACATTGGTCGACTAATCCATTATTAAACTCACCTATTTTCACAACTCTTATGAGTAGAAATCGATATACTACTTTGTTGGGCATGCTACATTTTTCTGAACCAGGGCCGCAGCAGACGAGGGATAGCATCTTACATAAAATAAAAGGCATAGTTGATGATGCGCGACGTAAATTTCAAGATTACTTTATACCGTACCAAAAGTTATGTATTGACGAAAGCATGGTTCCGTTCAAAGGAAGGTTATTAATTAGACAGTACCTTCCAAATAAAAGAAATCGTTTCGGAATAAAGCTTTTTGTTTTATGTGATGTCAGTACTAAAATTATTTTAGATTTTATAATTTACACGGGTACTGAGACTGAAATAGTGCGAAATACTGATTTAGGCGTAAGTGGATCTGTTGTTACTACTTTAATACAACAATACTACTTTACTAACAGAAAAATATATATGGATAACTGGTATAGCAGTCCTAAATTATTTAATTATTTGAAGTGTCACGGTATAGGTGCTTGTGGAACAGTGAGAAAAAATAGAAAAGCAATGCCAGTGTTTAAAAAATTGAAGAAAGGAGAAAGAGACGCAAAATATACTTCCAATATAATGGCTTTAAAATGGCATGATAAAAAAGATGTGCATATGTTGAGTACATTCCATGAGGATAAATTAGGGCCAAGTGAAAAAATCGACAGGTCAACCGGTCTGCCAGTAATGAAACCTGAATGTATTTTAGACTATAACAAAAATATGGGTATAGTCGACACGAACGATATGATGCTAAGTTCAATTCACTGCATGAGAAAAACAGTGAAGTGGTATAAAAAGCTTTTCTTTCACATAATCGACATGCATTTGCTCAATTCCTTCTACTATTGCAAGGTGTTAAAAAATGACAGTAAATTGCACTACCACAATTTTCAGTTATCAGTAATTAAACAGATCGTTGTCAAATACGCGGGTGACAGGTCACTTCCCATGACTACCCGTGCATTTGACAATCCGGCTCGTATATTAGGTGACAATACTGCTAAACATATGCCAGCGTATCTTCCACAGCAAAAAAAACTACGCTACAAATTATGCGCTCATGTGTATCGGAAAAGGCGTGACTCGCGATTTTGGTGTGAAGAGTGCAAAATACCACTTTGCGTAACCTGCTTCCGCCCTTATCATGAAAATAAAAAAAAATACAAGTTTTTAAGTCAGTTTTTGATATTTTTGAAGTAACCTTACAATTTAACGTCATGTACCTATAACCTGTATCAATATGGTGATTATGTATAATCCAATTATGTATGTACATTGAGGGTAAGTAATAATTCAATA
The DNA here is from genome assembly GCA_947568875.1 of Fissipunctia ypsillon. Classification (NCBI taxonomy): domain Eukaryota; kingdom Metazoa; phylum Arthropoda; class Insecta; order Lepidoptera; family Noctuidae; genus Fissipunctia; species Fissipunctia ypsillon. Next base: position 9,282,563 of record OX387654.1, read on the forward strand.
AATTAATTAACAACATTGAGAGTTATTTTATTCCTACAACATAAAACATTATTATTAAATTCTATTATCGATAACAGTTACGAACAACACTATTAATTTGATGAAAATGTGTTGAAACTACAATTTGGTGTCGCCGTTGACGTCTTAGGGCGTCGACTAGTTGCGTCAAATTTCTGAATTGTATATTGTATTTGGGAAGCAAAAATTGATATTGTATTGTGTCCAGTCTTAATTTTATGGCGTAATTAGCTGTCTGTTATATTCTAATACGTTTTTAATGCATAATTTTAACGTTATGTATAGTTTAATCATAAATAAACTCAATATATCACGTTTTGCAATAATTATATCGTAAGAAGGGGGCACATCACTACAGTATCACGCGAGAAATTATAGCAAAAATAGGCGTGGCGCTGGTGGTCAGGTTTTTAAGATTGAGCGTGGCGGTCAAAGGGTTAAAAGCTTATGGAAAGATAGGTTTCTTTGTTTTTTTGAAGTAGGTAAAAAAAAGAAATCTTACAAAATGCCACATGGTTGTTAACTGTCAAAATAACGCGAAAGCACAATAAAATACTCTAAGAATGTACAAATATTTACAAAAAACAGATACGACCATCGTACCCAACAGAATTGTAGATAATAAACAAAAACCGAATATTTATTTAAAAATCCTCGCGCCCTTTTTCATTTAAACCTAACAAACGAAATAATTTACCGTTGCCGTAACAGCGGGTCTTGATCTTTCTTAATATATCATATATTTATTGAAAATATTAAATTCAACTATTTTACAATAAGAAATTCTAATGATCAATGGAATATGCGACATAATTTTTTTATGTCGTGCTAGAATAATTATTCAGACCACTGTGCGACGTGCGTTTTTGGTACGGTCCGTTTGTCGACGGGCGTTCCGTATAATGCGCCTCGACGCATAGACCCACATACTACTTAATATAATAATAACTTTTAATACTAATACTTACTTACTTTTTTTTTCTGTGACACATTCATTAACATGAAGTTATTTTTAGGTTGAAAATAATACATTTCAAAACTTAATGTCTGTCTTGACTGGCAAAAGAGTGTCTACTATCTACTCAAATTGTACTTCTGATTTATACAAGTGTGTCGATTACATTATTTGGAAGAAATATAAAGACGCTGGCTACAAAACAGCACATGGAGAATCCAATTTACTATCAGAAACCTTCTGTAGCGGATTCAAAAGGAGACCTACAGATCATTACATGCGACCGTTGTTCCTTGTAAGAACGAGGAATTCTGGGGACATACTGTGTACGGAGAATAAGCCTTCTGCCACGCATTTGCTTGAATACGCTCAAAAGTTCGTTGATTCCTATAAAACAAATACTTTCTTTGGAATGTTTTGGATTAATACCTACACATCTTATAATAATACCCCGCAACTCTCTGACACAGAAATTGTAAATTTCTTCGAAAAACTAAATAATTCTGGCGTGTTCCACAATACGTTTGTTATCTTCTTTAGTGACCAGGGTACCAGTTTCGGTGAAATGAGACTTCCGATGGAGTCTCACTATGACAATCAACTGCCAATGTTATTTCTCTGGACCCCATTAGAGTTTCGACGCTATTACACAAGTAAACACTACAATTTACAAGTGAATCAAGAACGTTTAATAACCCCTTATGACGTATACATGACGTTAGCAGATATACTTAGATTATCAATTAATTCAAGTGAAGAAATACAGTCGGAGGCATGTTCACAATGTACGAGTCTGTTTGAAAAGATGTCACCGAACCGGACGTGCGCAGACGCAGGTGTTGGTGAAAACTGGTGCGGTTGCCATAACATGTCGAAAATTAGTTCTGATGATGAGAGAATCAACACTAGCATATTGAACGCTGTAGCACATGTAAACAGAAAAATGAACTCTATCAAAACAATACCTTGCACGTCGTGTGAACAATTAAGAGATCACACTGTTATCAGAGCACACGAATATCACCAGGGAGAGAATACTTATCATGTCATAGCCTTCCACATGTCGCTGAGTGAATTAAAATTCGAAGCTATAGTAGTTCACTATGGTACAAGTTTCAAGGTTCTGTCTGTACGAAGCATGACTCGTTACAATGACAGGGGAAACTGTGCACTGCATAGCCAAGATCGTCCTTTTTGTGTGTGCGTTTTTGATAGTAACTGTATTCATAAAAAAATCATACTACATTCTACAGATCCATCAAATATAAAATTTGCCAACTTTATGAGGTTCTACAAGCTCGAAAATTCCATAATCACTTAACATTATTTTTATTCAGTAATCAATAGCCAGTTTGTAGCCGAATTGTGCTATTTTTGACAGAAGCATAGAATTGTCGATCACTATTTTCTGATGGGCGTGTGATTCAATAAACAACTATTTATCACTTATCAGTTTATAAACTTTAATTATGTTAATATCATTTTACAAAAAAAAAAAAAAACATTGTAAGCATTGGAAAGTGTTACATAAACTGTTATTTTGTAAAATATAAATACCTAAACTTAATTTTTGTCTTAATAACTTTAATTACAGGATTGATTTACTATAACAACCATACCACATTTTGTACCTTTGACTATGCTTCAAGTCAGAATCTCAGGTAAGTTTCATAAAAGAGCGGTAGCTGCCACCTAACGGCCGCAGTGACAGCTGTCATGATAATTATGGCAGCAGCGGGGTTTGTCTTTTGTCGGGGCGCGCAGCGTAAAAAGGCGCCGTCTGTCGAAAAAATACCGCGCGTGCGCTCATTTTCAACTGGCGATGATCTAGCGCAGATCTAAGTTCCGACAGATAACGGGTACACAATTTGGTGCGAAGATCTACGTTCCGACAGACGCGAGGTTAAAAAACGCTCTCTATGAAAACACACCAACTTGCTTTCAATAATAACGTTTCAGTAACGGCAAATAAATAAATAATAAATTGCAAACGCTGTGGCGGCCACCGCTCTCCGGGGAAACCGTAGCTTTACTCAAGTATTTACTTTAGCGCAGCGTTGCCAGATACACTGTAATTACAGTAGATTTACTGTATTTTCATGTTGTTTACTGTAATGAATTTTCTACAATTTCATACAAACACTGTAATTTTGGCATCAGTTATATCATACAAACACCGTATTTTTTGGAAATTTTTGTTGATTTTTGACGAGGACATTATAATTTTCAAGCTATGCTACTGTATTTTACGTTTTCTTATCTGGTAACATTGCTTTAGCGTTATGCTTTTTGAGTGACCATGTGTAACAAAATGTCCTAACAAAAATTTGAATTTGTCATGTAGGACATTGAGTTTCAGATTCCAAAACATGACAATTATCTGAGATTCTAAATTCAAGTTTACATTAAAACCCAAGCACAAGTATAATACTGACAGTTTCAAGGTACTGGCACAGAGGTCATGCCCATACAGATATGAATACAATGCTTGAGATCAGAGGGGCAATTCTCGTAATTTTAAGAACATTCACAATCTGATCTCACAATCAGTCTCAATATGTCAAAAATACCTATAATTTCCCAACGTTTTTGACATTTGATTGTTGCTAAGATGAGATTGCGACCAAATTTTGAAAGTTTTTAGTAACGAGAATTGGGCTTCAGATCTATTTTATAATAATATTTAATATTAGTCCTGGTCCTTTTAAAGGGTGACTGTGTTTATAATTCTATGTCATACAAAGAAGTTGAATGTGCATGGTGCACCCCTAATAAGAGCTAAATTTTTTTATTACGTTTATGTTAGGTCTTTGACTTGACTTGCAAAAATTTTTGATGTATTTAGTTCATCAGTTACTATTAATTCATACTGTTAATTCCTATTCAAAGATCTGGATTATTATCCAACGTAAGGTCAACTTCATACAAAAATAAATTAGGTATGTTTTCAGACAAACATCTGTTCACACAACCCACAATATGTGTAACATCATGCTATAAAATTTTTAATTGAGCTTGGTGATTGCGATTTGTTTGGGTATATAACAAATAGAGAGAGTTGAATTACAGCCAGTGCAGCACCAAACAAATTCGTCGTCTGTGAACAAAAATATATAACAATTAAAATAATTACTTGTTTTTTATACTGTGATTACCACATAACTTACGAATGGCATAAAAAAAACATGTTAATATGACTAACAAATATGTAGTACTTAAAAATTGGTAGACAATTTTTGTTGCTTTAATTTATCATAATAATACCTTATTAGATAGATGAAAGCCCAAAATAAAGACAGTAATTATGTAATATTGTTTAAATAAATGATAATAATCAGCAGTGGAAGTAAACTGCGAGTAATGATTATGTTTAGAGACAGATAGATACCCATAAAAAGTTGTCATCCTTAATGGTTCCATAGAGAAACCACAGCATAGATACGAAAAAGGACATTAGTATCATTGGGAAGGGCAGACATTCAGTACTCTTCACCCTTAAGACATACAGAAGTTTGCTCATTGGGGCTGCAATAGTTAGTATGGTAAAGGAACAAGCCATCAGTCCTGAAATGTGAAACAGTACATAAGTTAGTAAAAGATATATTAAAGGAAATAAAAAATATCATTCCTACAAGATAGTACCTATTGCAAAATATGTAAACTTGGTCATTGACACCAAAACAATGTGAGCCAATAATTTACAATGAGGTTTATTAATGATAACAATTTAAGTGCCATTTTAATAGGTATAGATAATTTAAATGCTCACCTAGTGTACTAAATAGTACTGCCTTATCATCTTCTGTAACAGCATAACATAGTATAAATATCACAAAAGCTACTGCTCCAACAACCTGTTTCAAAACAGTTGATTTCTTAAATGTAAAAATGTAAAATACTGCAGTGTATGATATCATCAACGATATGCCTATAGTATTGACTAAAACTATAATGTTATCATGCTTAACTAATCCATAGAGAAACCACAGGCAGCAGCTGTAAGTACAAACAAGAAAGGTTAATTGTGTCAGTCATCTATTTCAACTTATTGGATTTTAATTGCCTTTACTTACGATAAAATTCCACAAACAAAAGGTAGCGATGAGGTCTCTGCAGTCGTTCGGTTAACAACATATTGTTTACACACGAGGCTAAAACAGATGTATAAGAAGTTATACACAGAAATCACAATACATCAAATTAATGTAAACATTTAAAAAGGTGTCGTTTTATACTTACGAGCCAGACAAAAACTGCAAAATTGTTGTGATTACAGCTAGACTGCTAACAACATTCTCAAAATCTGATAGATGCATATTGCTATTAGATAGCTCTCCTGCAATTTTCTAAAGTTTATTTATTGATTATTAGTTTTAATAAACGGCCCATGTTACTCATAGAATATTATAAAAAATACCGTTAAAACGTTTTTCATCTTAGTGTCTAAACACACGTAAACACAGACTGACACTGAAGTATAAGTGTTCCACAGACTCTATGAAGTGTTCTGTGCTGACACACAGACACATGACAGTCAGAGTCAGAGTGACAACCATGCTATGGCTCATTCCGAATTGCGCTATAATCGTTTAAGTCATGAAATCGCTTATAGCGCAATTTGGAATGAGCCCTTAGATATCACGATTAAGACAGCTGACAACTGTCAGCAATTCGGAACGCTTATGAACGTGCTCACAGTGCACTTGAATACTCATCATTTCTTTATGTATACACCACAAACTTCTTCTTCTTTGGTTAGGTGGCGGCTGTAGCCAGAAGCACAATTTCGAAAATGCCACGTTAGTTTATAGATATGATGCGACTTTAAACAAAACAGCACAACTGACATTTTTGATAGCGTTCACGGTGATAATTTAGGGCATGGTCATCGTTATCGTAAAATTGCGCATGTGATGACGTCATCTATGACGATTCATGGGACATCGTTATCGCACTCACCCTAAGCTGAAAGCTAGTCATAGGTGGCAGCACTTTTGTCTGTCTTCAAACCGCTATTGTTTTGTATGTGTTCACTGTTGTGTCAATTACAAAATATACGAAAACGAGACAAGAATGTCTACGAATCTGCCTTCAGCTGACGGGATGACTGGTTCAACCGTAAATGAAAAAATAGAGGGTACAGAGGTCTTCCTCAGCCTTTTACAAATATTTTCATCACATAAAACAGACAAAAAGGATCCGTCTACGTGCGAAACATTATAAATAACTGAGATTCAGTGCAGGATATATGTTAATATTCGGCAGTAGGTACCTACCTACTGCCGAATATTATTATGGCATTATTATTATGGCATGAGGGTATTAAATACAATACAACATAACGAATGCTGCTTAGATGCTACTTAGATATTATTATATTTTGGTCGGTTCAAAGATAATCTTATCACACACACCCTTAAATAACGCATTTACATAAATACGCACAAGTACTTGTAACGAAAACACACTTAGTTCTTTGTTGTATGACAAAAAGCATCACCTGTGTACGAATTTCTCTGATAAAAAAGTCTTCAGGTATAAAATGGCTAGTACATAACCTTGACGTATTATTGAGATTCCATTTTTTTCTACGGAGAGCTCTCTCCCGCAGTTTTCTTCTTTTAATATCTTTGGGAAATACATGGGTCTCCGGATTTTTGCAGTCAACAGCTGCGCAACGGGGCATATTAATTATTTATGAGTAAAAGAAGTTGATTGTTTACAAAAAGTGTATGGATACTGACAGTTAGCTGACAAATTATAAGACGGACAATGGTGGTGACATCTGAAGTGAGCAAGTCGCAGTTTTTATCCTCATTTAGAACGCCTGTATGCACGCTCAAATCGATTACAGCGCAATTCGGAAGGAACCCACAGTAAACGGCTTTGTTTGACTGCTGATGATGGATGACATATCAGGACGGAATTAGTAGGTACAAGATTGACAGAAATTCAGACATGACAAATCATTGTTCTGACTGGTCAGTCAGAACAATGATTTATCATGTCTCAATTTCAGCCTTTGGTAAAAACACAGAGTTTTCGGTCGAAAACTCTGTGTTAAGACCTAAGGCCGAATTAGCCACGTGCCCACGTTGCAGGTGTAGCAAATACTACAGGCCCCGCGCTTGGACATACAAAAAATAAATCATGGTATCCTAGAATACCAGTAAATCCAATGAAATGAATGGTCAAATCAATGTGCTAAAAAAGATTAGGTACTAGAAGAAGTAATTGGTTGTAGTACTTGACTATTATGGAACAGAAAAAGATCATATTTGTTTAGAAATATTGATTTGACTAGTATTATACCTATCCAGAAATCAACATATTTTCTTAAAGTATTGTTTTATTTTATAAATATACAAAACAAAAGGAAACTTAGGCGTCGAAGTACTCGTCCGCATCGCTGTCATCCGGAAACGTGCCCAGAAGACTGGCAGCATTGCCACGTTGAATGGCACTGCTAATTCTTTGGCCAAAGAACGAGCCAGTCCTCTGGTCACGTGAAGTGTCGACCAATCGGCGAGAAATTTCCTTAAAAAGGCGACGCGCACTCGGGCCCCATGACCCGAGCGTTTCGACCCCAAACGGCTCAAAACTGTAGTTAGCGATAAGGTTACAGTATTTGCGCCGCTTTAGGGTCTCAGCAGCCGCAGCAGCGGCGCCAGCACAGCTCGCCGTGCTTGGAACATGAGATGGCGCAAGGGTGTCGACACAGGTTGTGTCCCACACCAAAGGTCTACCCACCTTCCAAGGCAACAACGTCATGCAGTCTGGTCTCTTCCCATCGTCACGTACCAAGCCGTTTGGTTCTAATACCGCTGGTACGCCGGCGGTGACAAGAGCTCGACGAATAATATCGTTAATGCTGGCGTGTCGTGCTATGCGGCCTGCACTCCTGCAGCAGGACAGGCCATGGTGTCCGAGGTTGTCGACATCTTCACCGCAGTGACACTGATGCGGAGCAACACAAGGTGCGCCCAAGCGGAGACATGTAGCAAGCCGAAACGAAGAGTCATCCATCATAGTGCCTATGGTGGATGACGGAAGCGCCTAGCCACAAGCCTGACTCCCATTCTCCTACAGCCAGCAGACGGGCACGCTCAGCAGTATTAAATGACGTATTTAGGGTATTCCGTATAATACTGCAGAGCGGCACGTCCCACCGTTTCTGGGAGGCTGGGTTGTCGGGTAAATCCGTATTGGGACAAGCCATCTTCCACGCGTTGAACGCATCGGTCAAACACGGTACCTCAAAATCGACCAGTGAGGAAGATAAAATTTTCCTGGTTAATTTGTCGGCACCGTGGACCGAAGAGAGGAAGGCCGGTAAACTTATACTTGAAATTTTGCGAACGCCGAGACCACCCAGGCGAATGTTAAACAAACATTTTTATAAATATTCTAACAAACCAAGTTTATATCATAGTAGCATTAGGCACCCCTAGATAGCATTTGCTATAGGCCCCACGCTGGCTTATTCCGGCACTGCACTGCTATTCACAGCCGTTCGATTCCCTATCGGATTCGATTGATAAGATTTGTTTATGGGAAACGCTACAAAATGGTAACTTTTTTGATAAAAATGTTTTGATTAATCCGATAGCAAATCGAAAAATTGTGAATAGCTCTGCTGCTTTGCAATGCCCGCCAAGGTCGAAGAACTGATATTTGCGTGCAGCATTTTCTTCACATTTGCGTATTTTTCAATGGGGAAGGTCGGGCAAAGCTAATTGTTGATGGCGTGGTCATAGCTAGGTCCCCACGGTCTACAATAAATTTGACATTTCGTTCATTCGTGAGTTTGCTTTTATTTCGCTATTTCGTTATTTTCGGTGATTTTAATATTTTTAATCAAGTATTTGACATAGAAAGTGTCGGAATTTAAAACCATAAATATATCCTCAAAGTCACTATCTTCAAAATGTTTCTACTCTGTTTAATTTATAAAACATCTCTACGAACAGCTTTAAGCCACCATCTTTTAATTTTAGGGTCTTTCGGGAAATGATGGACTCCAATTTCGGAGTATTTAGTAACACAACAACGCGTCATTTTTGCAAAAACAACATAAAACCATCTCACGCCTTGCATTACTAGCTTTCTTTTTTTTTTTTTTGTGGATGGGAAATCATCAAATGACTTCTCCCGCTCTGGGCGGAGCGGGAGGGCGTGTCAGACTTTTACTGACTAAACCCCACCCGTGTTCCTTCTGTTGCCTGTGCCGGGGCCACGGTAACTCTTTCGAACATCCCGCAACCCTAGCTGGCATCGGCCCTAGCGGACCCCGTCAATAGTGCTGACATCTCTTTGAGGCGCGCGTGGAACACGACGCGCCGTCGACTCTGGCTTGGTCCTTACCGGACGGCGAGCTACCCATTGCTCGCCGTCCGCAAGCCCGCGCCTACGGTGGCCGGGAATCGGCTGCCGATTCCCGACGCCCAGGGCGTCTCCTGCGGCGACTAGGGGCGTGAGGGTGCAAAGCTTGCCTCTCCCTCACGCGTCCCGCCTCCTCCTTCACGAGCATTACTGCTTCGCAGAAGTGCATTACTAGCTTGTGTTGGGAACTAGCTACGACAGCGCCATTTTGACAGTTGCCTTCCCTATTGACAATGGTAGATAATGAATAGCCTTTACTCAGAGCTCTAGTGAATGAGCTCTAGCCAATGGTCACCAAGATCACCACGTATCCAAAAGCCAGCTACTCATAATTCTGCTTTTAACTAATCAACTGAACTGTCAATGTCAAAAATTGTTGTTTCTGCTTTCCCTATTTAGAGTATATTATGCTCCGCTAGGAGTATTAGTGTTCTGTGATATTATGTTCTGTGGTTCTGCTGTGATAATGTCATTGTGGCTCCGTGCGTAGATTGCAATTTTATTTTGTTTACAACAAACACTATGTGCACACTGTTTGGATTATTTTGGTCATGGAATAGAATATTTCAATAGTGAATTTATTGTAACCAGTAATAATATAAGACTTTAAAAATGAAGTCTTTCAAGCTTATTGTCCACCAGTCTAGTTTCAGTCGTAAGTATTTTTAATATTCTGAACATGTAGGTAACTCAAAAATATTGTTTTGTTTCCTTCTTTTGCAATATTCTATGAAGTAAAGATTCCAACTTTTATAAAAATCATCTTTTCGAGAGTTTTATGCCTAAATATTACTTACAGCCTTCACTTGTAGTTCTCTACATTTTTTACTCTGTAGGTATTAATCTCCAATTGCGTGATTTTTTATTTTTTATTATATCGTTGTACTAACTTTTATTAATATATTCTAGCTCTGGACTTAATAATTAACTTAAAAGACTACCCTGGCCTGAAGGAAAAAGATATTGTCGAGATTTATCATCCGGAAAATGATTACCCACGCCTGCTACTACAAGTAACCAGAGTGGATGCACCAGGACGTGGAAGAGGTATGTGAACTACAGTAGCTGCCTCTGAAAACGTTGTTGTTCTATAATAAATTATAGTAACATTGACACTACAAATAATCACTACACCTATGACCTGAGTATACATATTTACTTTATGAATCCTTATTTAAGTATGTTAGAGGTAAATGAATCTATAGCAGATTCTTTTACCTCTGGCTTGAAATCTGGATTTTACCACTGTCAAAGAAGAATGGTCATTTGTGACCCAGTCCCGACACGAAAGAGACATCTCTTTTTATTTGTTATTTTAAATATAGCTAAAATATATATTTTTTATATTCGAAATCAATGGCTAACACCAAAATTTTGCCTTATGTTTTGGTTCAGTCGATATACAAAACAACAATTTTTTAATACCTATTTACCTACAATATTCGTAATTGTATGTAACTCAATGATGATACAATAATTATAGAATTATCCAGGTGACCTGGTGATAGAGCTGGATTATGTAATTTTTAAACTTCTAGTACACCAATCGAGTTAGGGTTCATTAAAATCATCTTAATCGGTGATTCATTGCAGATTAGAGATTAGGGTATCATTAAGAAGCTGGATAGATAGTGGAATATTTTGGTAGCTAGGTACTAAACACACCCGAGTTTGAGCTTATCAATATTCACTCTATACATATTTCAGTGCCTTTTGTGAAACAAAAATAAAACCGATATTTGGAAATCAAGTTTTTATTCAATGTCAATGTCTCTTAAAACATAATCCATACCCAGTGTCGGATGATCAAAGTGATCCTGATGTCTAGCCCACCCCAAGTAATACACAACACTAATGACGTGTGCGCAACTTCCCAGCGTCCTTGTACTGTGGTAGCACGTGCAGTAATATTCTGTTATTGCATTAGTTCCATTTATATTCTCATCAAACATTATATAAGTATAATACGTTTTTGTCCCAACGTGTCGCGAGTGAATTCTAGACCTGATTAAAATATTGTTATTTCAGCCTTCTGCCGCCGGGTATCTATATAATTCTATATTATAAACACCCGTTGTTTTTAAATGCTCACTGCAGTAAGAACGTGCTAGCCTCACGTGGTAGGTGCCAATTGCGAAGTTTGTTATTTCTTCAATTGTTAACGGTGGAAAATGTTCAACTTGCTGATTATTTGCAGTCATTCATCGAAACGTCGCTCTTTGTCTGTTTATTTTCCTCCACATACTCTGCCAACTGGTTGGTACGCTGTATATTTTGATTAATTAGTTCAATGAAATCTTCTGTGTATGGACTGTCTAAGTACGGATCCTGAAAATAATTAATTAACGCCGCAGCAATTTTAAAATCTTCAAATACGTATGGCACATTTTTGTTGAATACTCTGTTTCTGAACAGCTTGAAATCGCGCTTGAATCTACCGCTTATAGTTTCCACGACCCATCGGACCATTGTAATAAGTCGAGATGTATTGCTGTGCTTAATTGCGTGTCTTGTCTTCGTTTGCTTGGTGGCATATATGCATCATAGCCATATGTTTCAATTAAAGGAATTGCGTCCCGAAAGCCCCTGTCCAAAATAAATACGTCTCCTTGATGAAAAAAATAATGGAACGGTCTATCTTCAATAGGCTCATCATGGTTTTCTAGTATCATTTTCATTCGGTATATCAGCATCGGTTGCCCGTGCGAAGTATGAACCTGTCACATCGAAAATATAACCATCTGCACACACGATCATGAATGATTTTATTAGCTTTTTGTATTTATGCAGGCTATACGTGCAGCGTTAAAATAAGAAATTGGAACATTTTTCGCTGTACGAGGAGGGATCAAAAAGTAGTGAGAATGAGATAGAATATAATGACTATTGATAACATAATAATTTATTTTTCTACATAGTCTCCGAGTCTCTCTACACACCGAGTCCAGCGCTTTTCCAAGGCTTCAATCCCTTTTAAAAAAAAAGTTTTGTCTTGGTCCTGCAAAAAGCTCTCCACGGCATCCATCACCTCGTTATCGTCTTCGTACCTGTTTCCCCTTAAGTATTCTTTCAATTGGGGAACAGATAAACAGATAAAATCGCTAAGCGCCAGATCTGGTGAATAAGGGGGGTGGTCAACCAATCCGAAGCCAGCTTGCTGAATGGCAGCCATCGCAACTGCCGACCTGTGTGCGGGTGCGTTGTCGTGATGAAACAGCACGCCCCTTCGAAGTTTCCCTCTCCTTTTCTCTTTGATGGCATTCCTCAACTTGGGGATTAAAGCTGCATAATATTGACCTGTGATAGTGGTTCCACGCTCCAGGTAATCAATCAACAATATCCCTTCTGAGTCCCAAAATATTGAGGCCATAACCTTGCCAGCCGATGCCACGGCACGAAACTTCTTCGGGGTCGGTGATGATGGCTGTTTCCATTGCGAAGATTGCTGTTTTGTCTTGGGATCAAAATAATGGACCCATGTTTCGTCTATTGTTACGAAACGAGAAAAAAGTTTTCAGAATCTTCTTGAAACTTGTCCAACAATATCTTCGAAATGTCAAGTCGATTTTGTTTCTGACTGTCGGTTAACATTCTCGGCACCCATCTTGCGGAGACTTTTCTCATATTCAAAGATTGTTTCAATATGGATTGAATACTTCCATATGAAATGCCCGTTTCTTGAATTAAGTATCGGATGGTAAGTCTTCGATCGCTCAATACAATTTTCTCGACTTTCGCAACATTTTCTTGGGTGACTGACGTCGATAGACGGCCGCAACGATGTTCGTCTTCCGTGCTCGTTCTCCCTACTCGAAATTGAGAAGCCCACCTTGCGATAGTGGAATACGGCAGAGCAGACTCTCCTAATGTTGTTTCCAAATCGCAATGAATCTCTTGCGTCGTTAACTTTTTTAAACAGAGGTATTTAATAACGGCTCGCACTTCGTTTTTCTCCATTTTCGAGAACACGTTCCGACACGAAGCAAACAAGTGACTACATTCAGAAAAAAACAAAAGAGAATCGAAGATTTTTTTTCTTTATTAATATTACAAGTATGTATCTGAGCTATGCATGCCAGTATTTATTTTTTTTCTTACCAAGGAGTATGTCGTTCTCACTACTTCTTGATCCCTCCTCGTAGATATAAGTTCCAACGCATACCATTATCGCTTTTGGTGACACTTCGTTACAAAAAAAAAACGTCTGGAATCACACGGTTGTGTGCTATCACTTCGTCTCTAAGTTATATGGTCTAAGCCAAGGTGCAACGGAACAAAGTCAGTAGTAAGACACTGTCTTACTTTGCGTATTTTTCTTCCAACAGTTCGCTCGGATATATTGAAAAGTGAAGCGATTCTGTTATTTGGCACGCCTGTTCGAATTTTGCACAAATAAATAGTCCCAAATAAATAGTAGTAGTCTTTTCGTGGAGTATCTGATTGATGTAGACTTGGAATTTGATTCAGCAACTCGTTGTATGTGGCTCTGTTTCTTCCAATCCAAAAGCTTCTAATTAGCTCTAGCTTCTAGTTCTAGTTTTCTAGTTTCTGCTTTTCTAGCTTTTTTGCTTAACTCCTCATCACACATCGTCATCCACATTGAACGCTGACCTTTGTTCTAAAGCTTGTGTACCTATACATATTGATGATGCCGTCAACTTGCTCCGCATTCAAGTCAGTCATTTGACTTGTTACATTTTGAGGAATCTCTTCTAACGCCGTGTGTTGTAAATTTCATTGGCAAATGTGGGCAAGATGTGGTACAGACGCCAGCACATCAAGCTACCCGAAACTGTCAAATTTTCCCAATCAACCTTGAACCTAATGCTTTAGCAATAAAGTCGAAAATCTATTAAAGAAATTTGACAGATTGTAGTAGCTTGATGTGCTGGCGTCCATACATAAAACTGGTAATAACTAAGGAGTTGCAACTTCAACGAATTAGGCACTTGGCGAAGAGAAATGTTGTTGCAGTTGTCGAATAAACATCGCCTGGCCGTATTTGCAGCGCGTGTAACTCCTTGCATAATCTATTATATGCCGACAAGCGTGGCAAATCGGCCGAGATCCATCAAAAGTTATCTGCAACAAACTAATAAATACAAAACATTAAAACATAGGTTCTCAAAAAATAATACCTGATGCTACTGTGATATAGATCAGATTGTGAAATCAGACTAAGTCTTATTTTGTTGGACCTTATTTATACAGAGGGTGTACGGGACAGCCCTCCGCAAACTAACAGGGTGCATTCAGCTCCTTATTTTGAATCATATTCCACCGGAAAATTTCTCAGGAAAATTTTCATTTTTTTTAATTGTTTTTTCAGTTACTATTCCTTTATTTCAATGTAAAGTTACAATATCTGTACACTCCATTTTGTGTAAATAAAACAGCTAAAATCATAAAATCAGCAATGGATGTTGAAATACTCGGCGGCCGAAGGCTCGCTGCGCTGCCTTTACTACGCGCGTTTTGTCACGGTAACGATACATTGCGTGTGAGGTAATAAAACAAATCAGGTCTATTGGATTCCCATAACGTTCCTGAAATAATTTCATGTACCGGTCATCTTAGTATGATATATTATACTGAATTCACCCCATCAGTCTGCAGAGGGCTGTCCCTTACACCCTGTATTTTTTTTTACTTAAAGAATGATAAATGAGGCGGCAGCGACAGAGAAAATAACAATACAAAAGGCTTATTCACCGAATATCGTTTGGGTTAAAAAAAAGAGCGTAGAGCTAGGCAGCGGTGCAATTCTGTAAAAATCTCATAGTGAAAATTTAAGTGAGGTGAGCGTGAAGTAAGCTGTCATTTCGCCATAATAGGTATACGCTAGGGATTGACACTATCGGCAGCTCACTTCATCTAAGTTTTCATGATGAGATATTTATAGAATAGCACTGCAGCACATGCTGTATATAGGGTGACTGGTAATTAGTGACCGATACTTAAACACATGATTTTACACATGATAACAAGCAACTTTTACTGTGGCACCAATCCCGAAATCGCGAAAAAAAAAATCAGCTCTTCCTTACATTTATGCTCGCATAATTCGTCAAAATGTAGGGACCAGCTGATTTTTTTTTCACGATTTCAGGTTTGGTCCCATAGTAAAAGTTGTTTGTTATCATGAGTACAATCATGTGTTTAAGTATCGGTCACTAATTACCAGTCACCCTATATATATGTATATATATTTTGCATGAACAAAATCAAATGGCAATTTATAAGTGTTGGCCACAATATTCAGATTAGTATTAATTTATTTCTGTTATATTTAATATAACAAAATAACTGAGTTACGTTCCTTTTGTGTCGGGCCTGGGTAAATTTCCTATGGGCTGTGACCGTTCTTCTTTAATACAAATCCATAGATGTCATGTTCTTGATAGAATTATAACTGCAAAAAAAGTTTTTACTAATTCAGAGGCTCTCTTTATCTAAATTAAATTTTCACACTTTCTTGCATTGGGTACATTTTTATTGTAAGAAAGTTGATAGTCATGGATGCATGTTAATTAATGTCTGTAATAGCAAAAGAATAGTAGGTTTAAAAGCATATAATATGGCATTGCTTCTGGATTGATCAACCAACACGTGATTAAAATTCTTGTTATTTCACAGATACCATCAGTGTGGAACAGAGCATAGCCACAACTTTCCAATTGCGAACATTTGCAGATGTTTATGTGAACATTGTGAATGTGGCAGACGTGGCTCTGGACTCTGTGGAGCTCACATTCAAAGACCAGTATATGGGGAGGTCAGAAATGTGGAGGTTGAAGAACAGCTTGGTATCTAATTTATTTCATTTGCTTAAATAGTTGGTTGTCACTACAGCTTGCATGCTATTCATTCCACTATGAGGCGATTGATACCCAGAGTGCAATAAAGCCTCGCAAACTTCTATTAAATTAGATGTATCATGTCACCTGTTGTGAAGGTATACCAGTTAATTTAATTTCACCATGAGTATGATATTATATTTATAACTAGCTGACCTGACAGACGTTATGTTCAAACTTCAATTAGGAGAAAAAAGCACTTTCAGTTTTCCCGAGTTTTCCAATTTCCCAGGCAACTTTTCAAATGTTTCTTTCCTTAAAAACCTTATTCAGACTAATACAAACACTTTAAAACAAAAATTAACTAAATCAATCCAGCCTTTCTCAAGTTCTTTATTAAGATACTTATGTAGATAGGGAGGGTAGTTTACAATTATAAGCAAACACTTGCTCTGACCATTATTTGAAGATATTTTCATACCCATGTACAAACTAAAATAATATATTTTTAGGTAAGCACCTGCGTGTACTTAAACAAGAAGATTGAATACTGTGGTGGTGCCATAAGATGTCAAGTTTACGAGATGTGGTCCCAGGGCGACAGAGTAGCTTGCGGCGTCATCACAGAGGATACCAAAATCGTATTCAGATCCTCTACATCAATGGTCTACCTGTTTATACAGATGTCTTCTGAAATGTGGGACTTTGATATACATGGTGACTTGTATTTCGAAAAGGCGGTTAACGGATTTCTTGCGGACCTTTTTGCTAAATGGAAGGTAGGAATAAAATATTGAACAAAAGGCGACTGAGCAAAATTGCTTGTAACTACTTCCCGTATAACTATACCGAGTGCCCTAATGACCATATGTCGACAATATTAATAATGAGTACTTGTTTTTCATAGAAAAATGGCAGCAATCATGAGGTAACCATAGTGTTATTCTCAAGAACATTTTATAAAGCTAAATCTTTGGAAGAGTTCCCTCAACACATGAAGGAATGTTTACAAAAAGATTACAGAGGCCGATTTTATGAAGACTTTTACAGGTAACTTTTTTGTGATTTGATTTTGTAATATTTTAATTCACTGAGAATCAGTACTGTCAAGACTGTAGTGGCGAAAGCACCAATAACACAATTCCTGCCGGCCATATTCACCATAACATTCAAACAACAAAAACGAGATGAGAGAATATTGCACATTTTATTTAGTTTTCACCTGTTCAACTATATTGTACTAGCTTCTGCCCGCGACTTCGGCTGCGTGAAATTTCTTGTTCCCCCTACCCAGCCCGTCGCATCGCATCACCTGCCCGCGCTGTTACTTCGTTTTCGCTTAGCGCTCGTTCTTCCTTTTTTTTTGCTCGGCTTCTAATGATCCTAGCGTAATGTCGTATACCCGTAGCGTTCATCAAGAACTGGGCTATAAAATGCAAAAAGAATTTTTCAAATTCGAGTGGAAGTGACAGAGATTAGCGCGTTCAAACAGTCAATAAAAAATAAAATGTGTCGGTAACTAATAGACTGATTTTCTTAGTTTAAGGGGGTTGTCACATTTTGCACCTCTCTCGCTCACACGGGACCAAATTTTTAATAATGTTAAATGAAAAGATGCATTTTTGAAAAATGTAATCAATGGGCGGTCTACAAAATAATATTAATTTAATAGGTAATTATTAAAAACACATTTTTATTGTGGCATTTATTTACATTATCTCAAAAACAGATCATAACACTTAATTACATAAGTTTATTAGATAACACAATAGAAATGTGTTTTTGATAACTACCTATTAAATTAATATTATTTTGTAGACCGCCCATTGATTATATTTTTCAAAAAAGCATTTTTTCATTTAACATTCTTAAAAATTTGGTTTTGTGTGAGCGAGAGAGGTGCAAAATGTGACAACACTCTTAAGCATTTTTATACCCGTCGTAATTTCTAAACGAAAGGTCCGATTAGAATAATTTAAAAAGGAATTTACATGTGCTTAATCAACCTTGATTATGAAACTGTTTATTTGGATAAGGATTAGTAACATGTTTATGAAAACATCTTCGCAAATAATGCATTATATTATAACAAATTTGATTACCATTAAAAAAGTTATAGTGAGCCAACCTTAAAAGATAGACATATTATGCTGTCGCGGAATATTTTTTAGAACTTTTTAAGAGGAACAATTCCGTCATACATGATTGTTACGTATCTTTAACAGACTTACACAGCGCACGCAACGGAAGCTCTCAAAAGGAATAAATTTTCCCCGTTTTTGTAACATTTTTCATTGATGCTCCGCTCCTATTGGTCGAAGCGTGATGTTATATAGCTTATAGCCTTCCTCGATAAATGGATTATCCAACACTAACGGCCGAACCCAAAAATTTGTTTTCAGTAAAAGACAGATTGCTATTGAGGGTAGACAGTATAATTCTATCTGTCCTTACGTCAGGCCGGTAAGATTCTTGGGACGTTAAAACCATAGATAGATAGGTTTTTCTATCTACAGTATGCCAAAACTGGTGATAGCTAGGTTATTGGGTTCGGCCCAAAAGAATTTTGCAATTCGAACCAGTTGTTCCTGAGATTAGCGCGTTCAACAACCAAAACAAACAAACAAACTCTTCAGCTTTATAATATTAGTGTAGATTCGATTCTTTATATTCCTATAATAATTTTAGAATGATTTGAATTTATTTCTCTGTTACATTGAAAGTTTTGTTTGTGTAGTGATAGCGTCGTTTTGGTTCTGCTATTTGGTGATAGATGATGATAAATTCAGTAAAGAGAAGATTTTAATTTAATAAATTAATATTTACTTTATTGATAATAAAGTTAAAGCCAGTTTAGCTTCGCTTCGGCTTCTCTCTTACAAAAATTCACACCTCGCCGCTGCAGACTGTCATAGAAAAAGAAATACTATCTACTATCATTCGCCTCAACGAAAGCAATGGAGCGATTTTAAACACGCGTTGGGAGCGGAAGGTTCTTTTCGATTCCATAATTATTTCATTAATTCAAAGTCATCACCTGGACAATCAGATTTTCATGGCAATTTGAAATATGTAGTTCATTCATCTGACACTAAACATAAAATCCTATCACATGTTGGCACTTATTTTAGCTTCATACTTAATTTTTTGCACAGGGTGGCAGTCCAAAATGAGAGATATGAAGACTGGTCAAATGTTCTCCTACAATTGAGGCGATTATTTACTGATTATCAAAAAATCGTATTGCAATATCACGAAAGACCAAACTTGGAAATTCCAACAGCAATCAACTCTACAGCAGCTCAAGGAAACTTTCTTGAGGTTTTAAATATGAGTTTAAATGGTAACTCTTAATTTATTGTTATTTAAGTTTCTACTTATAAGGGCCAATTTCATCGAAGTCAGATATCTTTTATCTCAGGAATAAAATTGAGTTGAGAGTGTTTTCAATTTAACTAATAGCATCATGATTACTAAAAAATTACATGTTTCATTTGTTCTTGATAATTGTATCAGTAGATAAGTTAATGCGTATTGCAGTATTATGACTTATGCTCCCTACATTTTATTTATTCCAGTATTTGAAAAACACTATCTGGACAGATGTTTCGATCGTACCGGCCAGCTCAGTGTGGTCATCACGCCAGGCGTCGGCGTCTTTGAAGTCGACAGAGAACTAACCAACGTCACAAAACAGCGAATCATAGACAACGGAGTTGGCAGCGATTTAGTCTGCGTAGGAGAGCAACCCTTACATGCAGTACCACTGCTCAAATTCCACAACAAAGACAACAATCTCAACTCTATAGACGATTACTCTATGCCACACTGGATAAACTTATCGTTCTATTCCACAAACAAAAAGGTTGCATATTCAAACTTCATTCCTAGAATTAAATTGCCGCCGCGGAAAAGTCAGGAGCCGTTGCGGAAAATGTACGAAGACGAGCGGAAAGGGAAGCTGCTGAAGGAGGATGAATATATGCACAATTCTATATTTGATTATGACGCGTATGACGCTCAGGTTTTCCAGTTGCCTTTGGCGCATAGCACGTGGTGAGACTTCCATTTACTATACGTCGATCTGAGTACCGGCAATTACTCGATTAACCGACCGGTTGACTCTTATTATTCTGTCATTTCAGCAGGTACCTTAAGAGGATTGTCACATTTTGTCACCTCTCTCGCTCACACGGGATCAAATTTTTAAGAATGTTAAATGAAAATATCCTTTTTTGAAAAATGTAATCAGTGGGCGACCTACTAAATAATATTAATTTAATAGGTAATTATTAAAAACACATTTTTATTGTGGCATTTTTTTAAATCATCTCAAAAACAGATCATAATACTTAATGTGCTAAGTTTATTAGATAACACAATAGAAATGTGTTTAAGATAAGTACCTATTAAATTAATATTATTTAGTAGGTCGCCCATTGATTACATTTTTCAAAGAAGTATTTTTTCATTTGTTGTAGTTTGTACGCTCAATTTTGAGTGATTTATCATGTTAATTGAAGACCATAGACTTCTTATCAATTTTCCTGTAATCTACTGGATGATTTTTTTTACCGTCTCGAAATTTTTACAGGATGTTCTACCCATGAACATGAACAACTTTCACTATGGGACCAACTATAAGATCACGAAAAAATATCTGCTGTTTCATACATTTTGGTCAAGTAGGTTTGAACTTTTCTATTAAACAGCAGATTTTTTTTTTCGTGATTTCAGAGTTGGTCCCATAGTGAAAGTTGTTCATATTCATGGGTAGAACAACCTGTAAACATTTCGAGACTGTAAAAAAAATCAGTATAAGACGTAGGTAGGTACTTATAGATCCCGGTTTTTTTTTTTAATTTCTCAGCAGTTTCGAAGATAAGGGGGGGAATGGTCAATTTTAATCTAGTTTCTTTAATAACTTTAAAACGATTTATTATAAAGTTATAAAAAATATATATATTTGAAATCCTCTTATTCCTCCTAATCCTTCCTTTCATTTGATATGTCACACGGGAGGCTTATTCCACTTTTCCCCGTTGGATGATCCCCATTGATGGGGATTAGTGAACTTTTTGTTCACTATTCCCCGTTGACCCAAAATTTTTATTTAATGGGGATAAGTGAACTAAAAAGTTCAATAATCCCCATTAGGTAGGTACGTTAAAAAAATAAAATATATGAATCATGTTACATTTATTAATTAAAAATATAACTTTCTTATACCTAATAAAGTCACAGATTGTTACAATCATTAATTTAAAATTGTAGCATGAAAATATTTCTTTCTTATACCTTGTAAAATCAAAGATTACAATCACTTAAGTTTTTCTAATTAGGTACGTTAAATAAAAACAATATAAAAATAAAATATATGAGTCATGTACTTTTATTTTTATAAGGTAAGAACAAAATTTTAAATTACCTACATACCTACTTTACGATTTTATTAGAACGAAAAACAGATTGTTGCCCCAACGAAATTGTTCTAACGATGTTTGGGAATAAGACCTTATATCTATCTATCTAATAAGATACACAATACTGTAAAAGATGCTCATTTTGGCTTATTCCACTTTTCCCCGTTGGATGATCCCCATTGATGGGGATTAGTGAACTTTTTGTTCACTATTCCCCGTTGACCCAAAATTTTTATTTAATGGGGATAAGTGAACTAAAAAGTTCAATAATCCCCATTAGGTAGGTACGTTAAAAAAATAAAAATATATGAATCATGTTACATTTATTAATTAAAAATATAACTTTCTTATACCTAATAAAATCACAGATTGTACAATTATTAATTTAAAATAAAAAATATAACTTTCTTATACCTAATAAAATCACAGATTGTACAATTATTAATTTAAAATAAAAAATATAACTTTCTTATACCTAGTAAAATCACAGATTGTACAATTATTAATTTAAAATAAAAAATATAACTTTCTTATACCTAGTAAAATCACAGATTGTACAATTATTAATTTAAAATAAAAAATATAACTTTCTTATACCTAGTAAAATCACAGATTGTACAATTATTAATTTAAAATAAAAAATATAACTTTCTTATACCTAATAAAATCACAGATTGTACAATTATTAATTTAAAATAAAAAATATAACTTTCTTATACCTAGTAAAATCACAGATTGTACAATTATTAATTTAAAATAAAAAATATAACTTTCTTATACCTAATAAAGTCACAGATTGTTACAATCATTAATTTAAAATTGTAGCATGAAAATATTTCTTTCTTTTCTTATATTTTGTCAATTCCGGTATCTTTTAGTGAGCTCACAGCCGCGTTGTAAGCAGTGGGAATAGCAGGTGCTTCTGGATCCGCAAGTGTAGTTTTTAGTTTGAATAACCTCAAGGTAACTTCATTCCGCGCAAAATCAGGTTCACAAACATTGTGTCGTTTCTCAGCTACAACTTGATTGTCCTGTAAAATTAAGTAATAATAATTAATTACTTTACATTATTTTTTAAGTAAACAATATTGCACTTACATAGAATACAAAATTAAATAGGCTATTTAACAACCTTTAAAACTTATAACAAATTGTTGTTATCCTATCAGAATAGAGTTCAACAAAACATATTTCACTTTATGCTTAACTAAAATATGTAATAATAATTAAATATATACAATTCACTTCAGCTACACTCTTTTACACTAGGTGTAATAGACTTGTTTGACAAAAGAATGACGTCACACGTGCCGCCATGACAGAAACAGTGTTTAAACTTTAACGTTGATTTTTAAATTTTGATATTGATAAACGTGATATTGATAACACACATAACCTGAGTTATTATTGTCATTATTAATCACAAAATATAATAAGTAACTTACCATGACAGTGATGGATCCGGCACATTTACTTTGTTTTCTTGTGGTACACTCCCACAAAACTCCACCATTTTTATATTTGCATTTTTTACTGTATTGATGTCCGGCCCGGAGAAGTATGGTAGCTTTACCTTTTTTAACGTACTCTAAACAAACGTCAGTTGAACTACCAGCCATTTCCTTTATTTATTCCTATATTAAACTAATAACTGCGAACTGATAAGAACTGCACGATTGAACTACACTACACACTACTAACCCTTAACGACTACGAAACAAAAACAAAAGATGGGTCGACCAATCACATACGAGCTAACTCGCACCCCGCTCCGCCACCGCCTTGCGCGCGCGCCTCTAGAACACGGGACAGTTTGCAAAACTATTATTTTTATTTTTCTAATTTTTCACACAGTCACAGGTCACAGAAATTCATACTCAATTTAATCGGTCTAGTTGATTCGGATCAAATTGGCTGTGACAGACGGGCAGACAGACACAGACATACAAGTGATCCTTTAAGCGTTCCGTTTTTTCATTTGGACGAACGGATCCCTAAAAAAGTTTATTTGGAGTGCCATAAACATTACCGAGTTACCAAGCAATACCAAGCCGAATATGTAAATAGAGTTTATAAAAAAAAAACCTCGCAACTTAAAATAAGTCACGAGTCCTATTTCTTCTACTTATGGATAAAATGTTATTATTATTAACACTATTTATTTATACTACAGGGTTATTTTTAATTAGCTAGCTAAACTCCGCAGACGCGATTAGTATCGAAACCTAAACACGATAAAATACAAAATAAAAAGATTTTTTTTGTGAGTTCAACGACCACTGTTTGTGCTGTTACTTTGAAGTATTAGTTGAGAAATACTGTTTTCTTATGTTTTATCGTTTTTAGATATCGATACCCATCACGTCTGTGAAGTTTACAAAAAAAAAAAAACATTTTTTTTGAACTGATATTTCAAGTGACTACAATAACTGCGATCGATGACCCCACAAAAAAAAAAATCATCAAATGAATTATTTTTTTGTTTCATCATGTTTAGATATCGATACCCATCGCGTCTGCGGGTTTTAGCTAGCCAATTTAAAATAACCCTGTATACAGAAATGACCATTATTTGTGTATTATGTAGCGTGCAAAGAGTGACACGCACGAAGAAGACGTCAGTGGCTGGATTAGAAGGCATTAGTCGAAGAAGCCCACCCACATCCAGTTTGCATCATAGGAAGATGTCGGATCCAGATATACATCACACTGTTGCCGACATACTGGCTAACGGCAGTAAGTTATAAAAAAAAAAAACTACAAACACATTTTTTTTTATCTATATTGTTTTGTTTACGAAGTCGTTAAAAAAAGTGAATCTCGTCCAAGGGCCGATTTTTCAATCTTCAGATAACAGTGTCATAGCTTTTGTATAGAAAATTATGGCAAACCGCCATATTTATTCTTCAGATAAAAATTATCAGTAGGTTGAAAAATGGAACCTAAAACGAATAATAAAAAGTCCAAATGTTATACTTGATTTAAACTAAGATTTGGGATAAAAAAAAGTCGGCGGCCAGGAATGAATTATATTTTATTCAAATAGTGGCTTGAGTAGAAATATTTCTTTGTATGGCGACAATGCTGTAATTAATTCGGGAACCAAGATATACAACGATTTTTAAATGAAATTAATTATGTCCAATTGTCCATACATCATTTTTTGTAAGATTCCATATAATTATATTTATATACTTAAATAGTATAAAATATGTGATGTGCTTATTTATGGGCTCCCGCACAAAACTGCGTACCTATTCGCATCGCATCGCAGTTTTGTGTGGGAGCCCTAACTCAGGAATTTCTTTGTATTTCGTTACAAAACTTATTACTCATCGAATTTACCTATAGAACAAAAAAATAAACATAATTAAATTGCTCTTCAAATAATTTAAATAAAACCTTATATTTTCTCAATTCAAAGATAAACAAGGAGCCTATGACACAAACAGTGATGCGACGGACTCGCCCCTTTCAAGCAACAGACTTTCACCCCGCAGCTCAATCTCGTCCCACAAGCCGGTC
The DNA here is from genome assembly GCA_947568875.1 of Fissipunctia ypsillon. Taxonomy (NCBI): domain Eukaryota; kingdom Metazoa; phylum Arthropoda; class Insecta; order Lepidoptera; family Noctuidae; genus Fissipunctia; species Fissipunctia ypsillon. Next base: position 9,307,663 of record OX387654.1, read on the forward strand.
ATCAGAACAGGGCGAGCTCTCATCAACCCGTTCGACCCTTCGCACGTTACTGTTAAATTGACAAGTAACAGACGCCGTTGGACGCATATTTTTCCTAAAGGTAAGAAATTTGGAATTCCCTTGTGATGCGACACAACAATTCACGTACCTACGATTTTAGTACCGCATTCTTCACACACGAGGGCCGGCTTATTTTGACGCTGATTTTATCGGAAATATTTGTTTAGATAAAAAATTATAGGCATTTTTGTAATGTTTTTAGTGTTATGATGTAATAAACTGGTATTAAATATCTGTAATGTGATGTGATACACAGTTACACATACAGGTGTACCATTATTATTTGGCAAAATAGTAGACACTAATAAGAGTGGTTGTTCCGAAGGGAAGCCGATAGGAATCGGGTTGTATGAACGCTGCGCCACTACTGCACAGTAATAACAATATTGCTTTAACTGCTTACAGTCACATCTCGAAACTCGACCAACATAATAATACTCTGAGTGGATATTCGAGATGTGATTATAGAAAAAATCCAAAAAATAAATAAAAAATCCAAAGAAAAAATCTACGTAGAACAAAGTCGTCAGAGGAGTTGAGCTCGCTTTCTGAAAAACTAAAGCTGTAGTACTCTCCTATACATTTTATAATTTAAATTCGCTTTCGTGTCTATCTGTGTGTCCGCGTTGTTCGTCTTAACTACGTAACGGATTTTGACACGGTTGTCACCATCATTTAGATCATTTATTCCAGAAGGTTAAAACTTGTACAGGATGAACCAGAAATGTGTGGAACAGACCATCAAACTGAACAACTTTCTCCATGGGAGCAACATCGTAATCGCGAAAAAATTATCAGCTGTCCCATAGAAAATTTCAATACCTACTCGACGCAAATGTATGGGACGACTGACTATTTTTTCTCGATTACGATGTTGGACCCATGGAGTAAGTTGTTCAGTTTGATGGTCTGTACCACACCCTTCAATTTGACCAAGCCTTTCTGGTACAGCCTGTATAATAAAGAAATCTCGATGTATTTTTCCAGTCGTAAATACCGCATAGGCATTATTTCTGCTAAATATATGTGTCAATGTCACATCATGGGTGGCCGAGATGCGAAACATTGGGTCTTCTCCACGATCCGATATAGTTTAGATAGGTGTGGGCACTGTAGTACACCACTCGAACGAAAAGATAATTCGAATTTAAAATAACTTTAATAAACTAGCGAACGAAACAAACACGTGCGTTGGTACTGAGTGTTTGCCACTATCCGTGCTCGAGCTCGACCGTCGTCGCCTGTAGACGGTCGCAACACTCGGTCTCTCCGCCGCCGGTCCCTCGCTGCATCCCCCCCACCGACGATCGTGTCCAAGTGGTAGGACTCGCTTACGTTTCCGATCACATAATTATTCGTTTACGAATCAAATTGTTAGATGGCGTTGTTCGCTGTACTGTGGCGCCATCCATGCACGACATGTAAATATTGTTTTCTATGATCAGGTCCAACTGGTGTGCTGATACAACAACATCACTACCAAGCGCGGCCTGCAGGGGAGCCCGCGTCGAGGACTGAAGACCACCGCTGTGAAAACAACACACCCAAGGAAAATGGATCGTCGACTATCATTAATAATAATCATTCTATCTATCAGGTTGATGGTGAGTAACTCGCTTATTTAAAAGTAATATAACACCACGCCTCTTTTACCCGAAGGGTAAGGCAGGGGTACACCTATAGTACACCCACATTTCGCCACTTCTGTTTAACTCCCTTGTAATAGGGGGCGAGCCTATTGCCATCAACCAGGCACACATCCAGACTCTGGGCTGCTACTGAGAAATTTCTGATGGAAAAACCCAATAACACTCTACCCGACCTAGGAATCGAACCCAGGACCTTATGCTCAGCAGCAGTGCTTGCGATCATTACACCAAAGAGACATTTTGTAGTTCGTGAAAAATAAAAATATGTGAAAATATCAGCATATTTTCACATAATTTTTTTGAACTTTACTATTGAGGATCCTTTGTCTAGCAGTGAGACGGAAAAGCACAAATACACATGCCTGTAACCTGAGTAGTAAGTACGCAAGTAGGTTATATCCTGTTGTGCCGTAACAACTTTGTGGCATGCACGTTGCTTGAGAGCGGCCATCCCGTCATACTTTTCATACAAACGCTCGTACGTGATTATGGCGTTGTAAAACATCATTCTTTGAAATTTTTGAACAAATAAGTATCTTGTGCACTTTATCTAGGTTTCTATGCAAGCAAAAAATAAAAATTTGGAGAAACTTATTCAGTATAAGTCTCTAAAAATCTGCTTTTTTGCACAAAATTTACCTGAACTTTAGCCGTTCACAAATTGTAAAAGTAAGGAAAACATCTTCATAGATACCTCGTACATGTAATGGAGATTCTAATCGGCAAACATTTATTTCACACACTTGTAAGGCTTACTCAAAAACACGTATAACCTGGAACAAGTTGTATGAAAGGAGATGTTTCAAAATGTATGGAGCCCCGGCCAGGTATTGGTACACCCTACAAAAAAATGGGGAAACAGAAGTTTCCAATCATCCAATTACTTTTAATTGGCTTTGTTTGGTAGTAAAGTACAAAAATATACAATTGAAATTGCAACACACAACAAAAACCCATCATGGCGGTAAGTTGTCATCTTACAATATTACATCATACTTCTGTCATATTACAATGTCAAAGAGAATCATAACATTGTCGTACTTTTAGTCTTTTGCAATATTATTTTAGATCCAATTGTAAAGTCGAAAATCTATTAAAGAAATCTGACAGATTGTAGTAGCTTGATGTACTGGCGTCTGTACATAAAGTATAGTCCAGTTAAGCAGACGACAACCTCATAGGTTGACATGCGATATGCCAAGATTTTTACTTATAGCATAAACGTACAGAATACAAACATTCAATAGTCGAAATATTAACTCAGACAAAAACAATGTAGCGTTAAACGAAAGCCAGGTTGTTAAAAATAACTCTAAAGAACAGAACATCAGAACACGATCGACAACGAAAGCGACTGAAGTGACAGTAGACAGTTCACGATCTATGATCAATGGTCGATTCGAACCACAGAGTACCTAAATTGGCGAGACGCCATATTGAAAGTCGATAAAATAATTGATAAATATCAAATTATTACAAGAGAAATATGCATTTATGTAATTTATCAGTATTTTTCCCGAATTCCACGGATTTTTCTCGATTTTTCGAGGTATTGTACATATTCTGGGCCCATTTTGAAACATGTCCTTTCCGCACCCTATTTTTCGTTCAATGTTATCGCGTTCTCACTTGCTTGTTAGTAGTTCTCACTAGCGCTGAATGAAACAACAAGTTTTTCGACCATACTCGCATTGACGATAGACATACCGAAAAGGGCCCTTTTAAGAAAATTCAAAGTGAGAGGTCAATTCTTTTCAAAGTGCGAGTGAACAGGCTTCTTCTGGGTAAGCTCGTTTCATCGTCGACTTTGTCTCTGTCACCTTTGACCAAGACTAGAGACAAGAGCAAACCCATCTTAAATAAAAAAATAAACTAATCAAAGGAAAGGATTTCTATTGAAACACACCTCTTATTACAACCTTAAAGTACCTATAAGTAACTTGCACAAAAGTGTGATATTTTATTGTAAGTTACAGGCATATTATGTCTTACATGCTTTAATGTTGAAATAAGAAGTATGTTTTAATGTAAATGCTTCCTTTCATTCATTTTCTAAATCATTTCACAAGTTATAGTGGTTAGTTTGATGGAAATGTTGAAGGGAGGAGGGAGAGGTTTTTAAATAAAAAAAACGAATGATAGTGGCGTCATCTACCTTTACGTTCACTCTTAATTTGGTTTTACAGGAAACGTAATAGGCCGCAAGCGTATGATAAGCGCATCTGGTACCTTAGCGGTGTTGGGTGTCGCATCTGCCACGCCTTCCACAACCAATAATGCTACGCTAGCGTTGCTATGGGGTGCTACGGGCGAGCAGGAGTGGACGCCCGCCCTTACCACAGGTTTGTACCCACTGTTTGTAAAAGGTGTGTGTCTATGTGAGTATGGCATTGGTTCGTTCATGAAATGTATAGAAGGCGAGTAAGTTATTTTAATATCTGAAAAAGTTTCACAATGTTGGTAAACTATTGAGTTTAAACTTTAAAAAGCTATTTGGTAACTTACTTGCCTAATTGGTGAGGACATTGATTGGTTAACATTTTAGCACACAGTCCTCTAGTCATTGTTGGTCATTGTTAACTAATCGTAATTTTAGAATCAATCAATTTTAGATCAATAATTAAATTAGTGAGTCGCCATTTATTTAGTGTAAATAAATATATCTCTTAAAACTTGTGGGAGGGACTTGTGGCTAAGTATAATAGCCGCACTGGTCGATCGATCAGGTTAAGTTACGCTTGCCGCGGTTGGTCCGTGTATGGGTGACCATCTTTACATACCGTTGATCCCGACTGTCGTTCGTGGATCTTTGGCAGTCGTTATGGGTCGCCAGAAGCCTGAAAGTCTGACAACCAGTCTTGCCAAAGGATATCGTATTACCCAGTAACTGGGTTGTGGAGGTCAGATAGGCAGTCGCTCTATGTAAAATACTGGTATTCAACTGCATCCGGTTAGACTGGAAGCCGACCCCAACATAGTTGGAAAAGGCTAAGCAGATGATGAAATGTATCTCTAAACACAAACTATCTTTTGTGAATATTTTACAGTAAAGTTATTTCTTCGAATACTACAAACAGGTAGTTTTTCTTGTAAGGTCAGACTCACAATCATTTAATAACTTTCAAATTCCTCTTCTAGATTTTTCTTGCATGTACCATTATTTAATGGCTAATATAGCTACCACATAAGCTCATATCAAAGGAAGTTCAACGACCATTCATTCATTTTAAACTAATAACGCACCTCTTTCGCAAGGAAAATTCACTGGTCGTTAAATCTATCAAAATTAGGAACAATTCAATAAAAACAACTAATGGCATGCAAGCGAGAGTCAAATAAAGAAGTATGAAGTCGCCATTTCTAATCAAAAGTAGGGACTGAAAAGTCATGGTGCACCAAAAATATAACTTTCAACTATCTGCACCCTAATTGCGTAACATACTATCAATCACAATCTGAATGATTTTGAAGCAAATTGTTAATCCATTGCTTCATATGTTCGAAAAATTTGTCTGCTCAGCAACGTAAATAATGCAATGAATGTGGTTGAACTGGCAAAATGAAACCGATTCCTAGTCTAGAAGATGAATTTGAAATATCTTCATCAAATGTTCATCAATCTTGTAAATGGGAATCTAGAACAGAGTCCAATTAATCCATAATTGGCACTCTGTATTGGTTTGGAATACGTGATAAATTATGTCTGTTTGTTGTACTCACTTGTTCACTTCACTTTTGATGTTTCATGATACCATCGCGTTGAAAATTATCTTCAAACCTCATTGGATCGAAGCGAACCGAGCTATAGGTTTGATATTCCATTTATTGGATTTGCATTGAGTAGTTTCTGCATTATTATATGTGTTAATTAGTATTTAGTATTATACTCTATGCGTTACGGGGAATACATTAAATATGAAATGTGCGCTTTTTAAACACAATTTACGCATCTATGTTTATTTATGTACGTTTTCTCCAATATTATTTATTATTTATGTACTCGTTAATTCTACACTATGTTCACATAGATCAAATCAAAATGCTTTTGTAATGCTTTAGCTATATTTTAAAGCACAACTACGAATTATTATGTAGGTATGCATGTACAGATTGCAAAATCAGCAACTCGTGAGAGCTAATTGAGAAAAAGTAAAAGAATTTCATCTGACTTCCGATGTCCTCCCTTAGCCGGTTCCTACTTCCCCTGATCGAGTAATAGTGTCATCATTTCACATTTGCACTCGTCAAACATTACAATGGTACAAGTAATACTCGTTGAATAACATTCGGTCTGCATGCATTACACGCTTATCAGAAATTAACGCTTAAAAATAATAGCACATTTGGTATCACCTCATTGACATTTCATATTAATTTAATAATATTTTTACTAAACATTTATTTCAGCTTCTCGAAATATTTTGTTGTAAATAACTGATTAAAATGTTAATTGCGGAAAAAAATAACAATAAGCCTGTTTGGTATGCTTGCAGGTAAAGTGAATTACTTAATTATTTTTTATAAAAGCCGTATTTAGTTATATAAATTGCGTCAGTTTGATAATAGAGCAAGTTTTTTTTTTCATGATAATTATTAGGACTACATAGTCCTAAAAAAGCAGTTTATTAAGTAAATTCAGAATTATCGCCTCTAGGTTGCTTGCGAAGACCTGGACCAATTCTTAACATGTTGATGGTGCTGGTCTTAACCTCTCTTTACCAAAATGTTAAGAATTGGTCGACAATACAAGAGCATGACCTACCGAGTCGCTATTTTGGAGATATGCCATGGACGCTTGGCTAAGTCATCACTAGCCCACGCTGTGCCTGCCTCGAATGAGCTTTTTTTTTTTTTTGGATGAAAATCCTACGGCCAGCTCTCATTTTCAGTACAAATATCGACTTTGCGTTAATTGAAATAAAGTTGAAAAAAAATATAAACTTCGTGAGCCCGAGAGCGCATCAAGGCGGACCGAGCCGCTCATCTCAGGTTAGAATCAGGTTATTTATTTTTGACTGTATTTTAAGGAATGCAATGTTCATATTTCTTTGGCAGTGACAACCGCGCTACGTTGTTCACTCAAAAATCAAAATCGTTTATTTGCAAAAAAATGTGGTGGGTACAAAAGGTGTTAAAAATAAACTAACTATAAGTAATAAAATAACACATAAAACCCTTACCAGGTGTGGACTGGAAATCATTGACGATTCCGGCGTGTCTACCGATCACCACGGATTATTTCCCGGACAAGCGTTCGTTACAGAACGATTATCTTGTGTCCGACTACAATCTACTGCCGGATGACGTGAACGCCGACTTCGCACAAAACAGAGCCATTTATAAGGAGCCCCTGACTACTATGGAAGTCTTTAAAGAGTTGGTCTCCCAGAGATTGGCTCAGGTAAGTGTGACAATTGATTTTAAGTGCAATTTTGTAAAAAAAAAAAAACCAGCAGTCTTTCTTGATGCGCAGTTTGCAAGCTCTTAAGACCTGACCTCTGGCGTCGTATTTACGGTCAGCTGCATAAATTAGTTACTCGCTTTATTATAACCTTTTTCGGGTTCGAACCCCCTAGCTCTGGCAAGTGTTAAGCTATTATTTCCTAGAAACTGTCATTAGCAGCCTGGGGGCCTCATTTGTGCCCGGTTAATAGCCATATGCTTGCTCCACAACTCTATACACATCTGCTGTAAGCAAAATACAGGCGTGATTATTTGTATCATGGACAATCATTTCACAACTTCAAGGAACAAAAAAGCAAGGCATTGTTACTGGGTTTTTCCATCAGGAATTTCTCAGTAGCAGCCTGGAGTCTGGATTTTTACCAGGTTGATGGCAATATTCGCGCCCCCATTACGTGGGACTTAAACGTACCTGGCTAAATATGGGTGTACTATACGTAATACCTGCCTAACCTTTCGGGAATTACAGGCATAATGTTCTTGTTACCAGGGTTTCCAGCTCATAGTGGGTGTGAATGTGAACGAAGTGATAGAGTCTCACTGCCCATCATCGGCCACCCCGCCCCCTTCCAAGGTGGCCCCACAGTGCGGCAAGCAAGCCAACGCGGCGCCCACTAAACGATACTTGCTCTCTATTGGAAGGATCTTCCACAAACTTACGCTTGTTGGATCTACTATCACGGTCACTAGATATAGACCTAGGTAAGTTTATTGTCCTTTTTAAGGTTCCGTAGTCAACAAGAAACGCTTATAGTTTCGCCATGTCCGTTTGTCTGTCTGCCCGCGGTTTAGCTCGGAGACTCTTAGTACTAAAGAGCTGTAATTTGGCACGGGTATACATATTAATCACGCCGACAAAGTGGTAAAATCAAATCTTCAAAAAAAAAATATTTTTTTAGGGTATCTAGGGTGTACACGTAAATTGAGGGTGTTGTTGGATAGGCCGTTCAAAAAGATTGCGGGTGTGTGAAAACCATTTTTCGATTCAGTATCCGTTTGCGAAATATTAAACTTTAAAGTGCTAATATTTGTTAAGAGTCAAGTGTCCCTCCCCCCCCCCCCCCCCAGCTTAAATCGTTGTTTTTGAATATGTAAAAAAAATACGGCAGTGGTAAATATAACGAAGTAACAAGGAAAACTATCATAGCTGAGTAGGCTTTACAAGTTAACGAGCCAACTTACATATTTTGCAGTTGGAATGTATGAGAGAACATGTTTTCAACTACAGTGTTAAGTTTGTTCTGGGGATAAATTCATCCCAACTACGGAATCCTGCGACCGTTATGGTATAACACACACATGATATAATTCACGGTTCTTGTTATGCCCAATAAATGGAGCGTAATTAATGAAACAACAAAAAATAGTGCCTCTTTAATTTAAGAAATAAAGATCATTTTTACTGTGTACGCTGGCGTAACGATCAAGCTAGCAAACATGATCGCATGAACGCTAGCTTGATCGTTTCCCCGCTAGCTTTTGTATTAAAGCACCATAATTTATACACAAAAATATTTCACAAATAGAGCGCGCGCTATGCAAGATTTCATAATGATTGCTCTTGTAGGAACGGATATATTGACGCACGTCTCTATTGGACGGAATAGTAGCACTGCAGATTTCAAGATTAAAAAAAATGGATTCTTTATCACGATTCTAAATTAAAAAAAAACGTTATTTTCTATTATCATTCGCTACAAACGATTTTAAGGCATTATAAGCTTGAGAAATAACCAATTTTTGGGCCTTAATCAAACATTTTTATAACTGGCAACATTTCTGTAACCTTTAAATCGCCTTTTACCTTTCAGACATCCATACCCGCCATTCAACATTCACTACCGCTACCGTTTCCACGCGCCGAACCACGATACATACGAAGTATCTTGGGTGTCTTTCACTACGGAAAAGCTAGAAACCTATAATTGGAACTACATGGACCACTACATATGTACACGAGGGGACACAGACTTCGCGCTGGCCGAGGTGATTGTCACGGTAATAGGCCAAACGGCAGTACTCACTAACAGCCTTATTGCTTAATAACTTTGCTGCCGGGCCTTTTTTTACTTTGCTGTTTGACTTACGTATGGTGATACTCCGATGTTGAAATTATTGGAATTTAAATTAAAATAGGTACTTGGCAAAACTGCCCCCTTGAGTTTCGAGGTAAACAGTTTTGTAATTTCTTAGTTATTCGTATTTTCAAACATGGTCGATTGATCGAAAATTTTAGACTTTGCTGTGACAAATCACCAGAAGAATGGTTCAAAACCGTTGAAGTATATAAATCGGGGTATTATCATACGTAAAAACCTTCTACGGTACTAACAAAAAAACATTTTTAGGCTCTAAAATACTGGAGGTTTCGTACTCTCCTCCTACCGCTATACAATCCAGCAACCAAACAGATAATAGACGATAATGTGATCCACTGCGATATCTATCCGACACCAACACGGCACGACCTCGACCAACTAACAGATGGGTTCCTAAAAATGACTGAACAATACTTTAATAAGGTCAAACGACCTAACAAGCAGAGGGTAAGTATGGCAATAGGATTAAGAAACTTGATTTCATGTGAAATTAATTGATCGGCGCTAAACTTTATTCGAAATGCTGTTCACAGTTTCACCCTAATTGTGCAACGCACGTAGACAATTGCTTACATTTTGACAGTTCAACAATATCCATTGCGTGTATGTGGTCATCGCTGATACAGATTTTAAGACATGCGGCGCTATAGATGTTATTTTTGTCAAAATTAAAGTGATTTCCATTAGGAGTGTGTTACGCCAGTAGGCTGTTTGTCAAAGGCTTTTAAAGCGTTTTGTGCCAATAGTTTTAAATTTTTATGCTATTTTCTAAGAAGAGCAACCGTCTAATCTACTATTTTTATTTTATGCATAGTTGGCGTAGGGCGTACTGCATTTGACATACCGTATTTTGTTGCTCAGGAATGGAATGCGATTTAAAGATATTTTTCAGTTCAGCTACAGTTAATATCTAAGTAATCATTTTCAAAAATATCCCTAGTACTTTTTTCTTTGACGTTTCCTCGCATTTGAGCTACACACTTACATGATTTGCTCTAAGTGTAGACGTTTAGCGCTGATCAATTAATAATATTCAAATCCCTTCTCAAGAGTGACACACAAGCACAATGAAAAAATATCAGGATTTGTTTTGTTTTAATCGATTTTTCAATTTAATTTTATACAGGGTGGCAGGGACATAGACACACAACATGTTACCATGGATTCAGTAGGTACATGATTCTGGACCCCTCCGTAGAAATTTTTCGTCGGTTATTAAAAAAAAAATCTGTTGTTTCCTACAAAAGTGCAATAACTACGCGTACAAAATGCAGATTTTGAACAGCTGATATTTTACACGACTGGCTCAAAAATGGAGTGTAATGTTTTCAGCGCTCATGTATGTTTGTGAGTTTCTTTATTTCACCATAAATTTTAAACGCGACTGGCGAAATGTGGGTGTACTATATAGGTTCACCTCTGCCTAACCCTTCGGGGAAACAAGGCGTGATGTTATGTTATGTAAATTTTAAACGCCTGAACAGATTTGTATGTATGGGGTATCGTTATTATCCTTACATCCTCCCGAGAGACACTGGCTATATATATATATATATTAATTCATTATGTCGGCAGTATGGCTTCATTTTCAAATGTAAAAAAATATTATTTCTTCAATTATTACAATATGGGTATGAAATTGAAGGCCTTGATGAGCACATTACAAAACAAAAAACAAAACTTGTCACTAAAATGTGTAAAATAAAAATAAATTATTTAAAAAATTAAAAAAACATGACTGCCTGCCAAAAACGAACTAAAAAGTAAAAAATAAGTTGTATTAGTTAATCTTTGTATACAAAGCGAAAGGTCACTCATCTACTCCCTGACTAAACAAATAAATAAAATTGTCATTGCAGTCGGGGACCTCTTAGATCAAACCCCCCGACTGCAATGACAATTTTATTTATCTGTTTTAAATTATTATCTTTTTATTATTCGACGAAAAATTCCAACAATGGTGGTTCAGAATCACGTACTGAATTCATGGTAGCAGGTTGCGTGTCGAGTTCCCTGCCAACCTGTATATGAGTAATTTTTGTATATGTTAATTATGTTTTATACATTGTCCAGCAAATTCAGGCATTGGCCATTCTAGGTCAAAATGTTTATCCAAAATAATGTTATAAGTGGAGCATACCTATATAAGCATGATTGTAGTTATTTGCACATTGTATGACACGTAGATACCTACTTACCTGCACTGCATGTATCGTAGAAGTGCACCCTTTCTTAAATAATATGTAGACATGCAAGAATATTGCTTGACAATATCAGATTTAATGTTATCAAAACTATTTACACTACTGAAATAATTTTTACTAAATGTTTACTCAAACATGAAATTATTAATTTCACTGTCGTGATTGTGTAAACGCATGTTAATTTTCAACTAAAATCTTTGTAATTGTCCCCACTGTCTTTAATGTGTCTCTTACTACAGGTTGAAGCATCGTTTATGTTAAAGGTACGAATGTGATGTTAGCAATGGGGTTAAAAACTGCTTGTCATAGGTGACAGCACTGTTCACCGTCTATAAGCCGCTATTGTTTTGTTTATGTTTACTTTTGGATCGATCACAAAGTAAACGGAAATTAGATAAATATGTATGCGACAAAAAAAGAGAAATGTCTACCACTGGTAAAAAAGCAGCTGTAGTGGAAAAGTAAATAAAATATGAACATTTTATAATTTATAGGTTATTTTGTTTGTTGACTTTAAGTTCTTTTTTGTAAGTCTGGAGGCGTACGACAGGGATTATCTGATCGGAGTTGAAAACCAACTCGAGGATGATCTTCCTGATTGAAAAACTTCAGAGATGTAAATTCTAGCACTGACATAATAATTATGATAATATAAACACAAACACACACCTTTATTATAATATCAAATCAAATTTACATAATACCAAACCATAAGTGCATGTAGGCAATAAAAACAGACTTTGTTCTCTTGGGAGCATCACCTGTATATGAATTTCTCCCATAAAAGTCTTCAGGTTTAAAAACAATGGCACATAGTCTCGACGAAATATCGGATTTCTAACTTTTTTTCGGAGAGCTTTCTTCTACAGTTTTCGTCTTTTAACATGTGTAGTGTGTATACATTAGCAGTAATACTTTCCTAAATACTTTTATAAAACAATGTTGAATGTATATGCTGTTGGTGTTCTTTAATAAATAAATAAACATCTTTGGCAAACACATGGGTTACCGTATTTTTGCAGTCAACAGGCGCACACAACAGGGCATATTAATTATGCGTAAAAGAAGTCGCTGTGTACAAAAAAAGTTTGGATAGTGACGGCTAGCTGTCAAATTCTTAGACGCTGGATAGTAGCGACATCTGAAGTGAGCAAGTGTCAGTTTTTATCCCCATTGGGCATGTTTATAATTTTGTCCTTGAGATTTTATTTATTTTTCCGTTGCACACTACGTGTTATTTGTAATTTCTTGTTTGAACCTGAGCGCATGATATATTAACTTGATAATATAATCCTAGAGACCGCAGACCGGGCATGACATGAACTGCCTTAGCATTGTGTAGACTTTTGGCTTTGAAGTAGTTATTACATTTCAATACATATCGAACTAAGCATCGCTATCCACATTACCTATGCCATAAACGAAATTAGGCGTCATCGATTTTGGCGTGAGCGCACAGGTAGTAGCGTCGCTTAGCATCGATTTTCTTCGTCGTCATCAGGCAACATCGTCTCCGCTCTGCGGTCAAGTTTTTGTGCTACTGTAAAATTGTTGTGCAAAAATCGCACCAGTAAAATGCCTCGAGATCGCGGGCCCTCAATACCGTTATTGGGTGTGTTCGGTCGGAGTCAGGCGACAGTAGGACAGTCGGTACGGGGGCTCGGCCTGTACTGTGGCTGCTGCAGATGGCGCTGGCGGGTGGCGGCGCGGGCGACGCGGCGCTGACACGGCGCCGGCACTCCACCTCCATCCTCACGCGGAGCGCGCAGGTACCGCGACACTCGTACTAACGTACACATGACCCAAGAACCGGCCACCGACTGACGCTCCACACAACCTCCACTCCGTCAACACATACACTGTGTCACTTAGGCTCTACCAACACTTGTGATTTTAGGATAAGTGTGAACGTCGATTGGATTGTTGTCACGTCATGTATAACGTTAGTCCCGTCTACGTTAGTTAGTGTGCAGCCCACATCGGTCGCCACTCCCTCCGCCTCCCCGACTACTCCTTGCTGACAATTTTCAGTTTTCAGTTTGTGGCGCGATCATATGGGGCAGACCTCCAATTTTTATAAAAAAAAAAAACAGTGTGCAGAATATTTAACAAGATCTAGAGTTTTAATGATCAAAAGCTAATTAAGAAAATAATTGGTCTCTGGTCTTTGATCGCTTGACTCTTTATGTTCAATTCGGAATTATAATTTTATAATTTCGTTGTTATTTTCTGTGGCATATTTGCGCAATCATTTCATTGGCTTCATGAAAACCGGGTTTGTAATCGATTGTAATTTTGAATAACCTTACATTGGAGTGGCGTTTAAACTTCTAATCTTCACACCTTAACATTAGTAGACTAACGTTAACACGTTGATAATTACGACACAGTAGGTACTAATTCACAATTAATCATAATTTTATAGATAACAGTGCAGTGGAGGCCTTCGCCAGGTGGATGTCACTTCTTAGTGTTGAGTGTAGATATTTGTTTTGCATCAGTCACCCACAATGCAATACCTAAATGAACATCCTAAAAGTCCATGACAAAAAGTAGTATTTGATGATATATTCAAAAATTTCTTTTTGTTCAACCGACTATGATCCCCTTAAAAAGTTCTGATTTAACAGTACTCTCAAACAAGATCCACCACATTGTATATGCATACTGCGTGTATATTTGCACTGCTTATTATAAAATTATGCTATTATTATTATGCACGGAATGCACCAATATTGAGACATTTTGTTTGCTAGCTTTTTTTATTTTTATTTTTTGTACTAGTCTACGACATAATACTTTTAAATAGCATAATACTGAAGTTTATGAACTCTTGGGTACTTTAAACATCGTGAGTGAAAAACAAAGTCGGATATATGTCCCAATGCTATGCAGATGAAGTTAATCTGTGTGTTTAGCATACCATCAGCTATGGCATTACAAAGGGCCCTGTGAGCTCCATTTAAATGTATGGAATTCGCAAGGTTACCGTGACAGTTCCATACAAACATTTCAACTGAACGAAGTAACTTAGTCTTGATGGCGGACAGTACTTAGTATTATACTATTTCGAATGTTATGATAGGATGTAGGTAATCTGTTGCCGTGTTAAAGTGCGTGTTGTGTGTGGTGTATCAGGGCGGTGTGTCCAACTCGCCGTTCAGGGAGCGCGTGGGCAGCACTCGCCTGCCTGACCGACCGAGGCTACGGATCGAAGCCATGTCAGTACCTACGTGACACATACATATCTTAGCCTGAGCTGACCGATTTTAAAGACAGAACATAAAGTTTGTTCTTTATTCGCATTTGTGTTAACCTCATTGAGCTACCGTCTTTAAAAATGGACAGTTATTTTATACGCGTCTATAAAGTTGCGCCTGGCGTGTTTTCTACAACATGGGTTACCGTGGTAGCCAAGCAGTACACACATGACTCGAGTTACGGCTCTCTCAAAAAAAAAAAAAGATTGGAAAACCAACATAATCGATTTTATTTAAAAAAATGGTTTGCCGTAATCTGAGTTCCGAGTCTAGATCTACGGTTTAAGGAACTAACTTATTATTAATAAAAAAGTTATTTAACTGGTCTATGATAAATTAAAAGAATACAACTCTGGTCCAAATCAAACTCTTTTGTAATTAATACTGACTTAAACCTCTATGCGGTTTAACCATGACTTGTAGCAAGACGGTATGAGACCCAGTTATCAATATTATGACTAATAAGACGCGTATAAAACATCGCAATGCGAACATGCAGATCGCTTCATGTCCGTCGCATGGTGTGCTCGCGCTTGACAGTTTCTTCACATTGCTAACATTCATGCACTCATTCGTTCTCTTAACACACATTCATTCATCTCCTGTGTGAACCAACTATAATACTTCATACCATTGTGCTCTTGTAAACATTTAACTAACTCATTTGCCTATTTTTTATTTATTTAAGTAAGTTGCACACTATATTTTAATTTTAATATGTAAATTATGTAGCTTTTATTTCCCTTATTTTTTTAATAAATTGACAAATTGTTTTTTTTACAGATATCCCTTATAATACCAATTCTAATTCATGACACGGTTTATTTTACTATCGCTAAGCTATCATTGAATGCTCGCCCGTGCCTCTCCTATCAGTTGCTTTTTCTTATCCTTATTGAATGTTTCATTGCAGCAACTATCACCTACTAAGTCACTAAACACTAGTCAATGTAACAAGTAAGTATACAGTTCGCTTCATTAAACCAGATTATTAGGGCGTTTTTAGTCGAGCGTAAGCGACGCATTGAAAAAAAAAACGTTCAGTCGTTTTTGCGTGATTGAGTAACAAACTCACAATCTTTTATGAGACAGATATACAGGGTGTAAGGGACAGCCCTCCGCAAACAGGGTGCATTCAGCTCCTTATTATGAATCGTATTCCACCGAAAATATTCTCAGGAAATTTTTCATTTTTTTAATCGTATTTTCAGTTACTATTCCTTTATTTCAATGTAAAGTTACATTCTCTGTAAGCAGCACATCATTTATATAAATAAAACAGCTAAAATAAAAAAATCAGCAATGGATGTTGAAATTCTCGGCGGCCGAAGGCTCGCTGCGCTGCCGTTCGCTATGCGCGTTTTGCCACGGTAACGATACATTGCGTATGAGGTAATAAAACAAATCAGATTTATTGGATTCCCATAACGTTCCTGAAATAATTTCTCGTACCAGTCATCTTAGTATGATATACTGAATTCACCCCATCAGTCTGCGGAGGGCTGTCCCTTACACCCTGTATACAACGTGTTCCTTTTGATATCCCATAACTCTAGGGGGTCATTGTACTCATCATTATAAACAACTTTTACTATGGGACCAAACCTGAAATCGCGAAAAGAAAATCAGCTGGTCCCTACATTTTGACGAGTTATGCGAACATAAATGAGGAGACCAGGGGATTTTCTTTTCGCGATTTCAGGTTTGGTCCCATAGTAAAAGTTGTTTGTTTTCATGAGTAGAATCACATAATTGTACTCATGATACATACATGATACATGATGTATACTTAAACACATGTTTAAGTATCGGTCACTAACTACCAGTCACCCTGTAAAATAAATAAAGAATGCGTGCTTGCAGGGCGCTGGAATTCATTGATATGTACTTTCATGGGTGCAAACCATGGATCACAAAACCAGTGGAGAGAGCATCGGCACGTTTTTGTTCTAAATCGAAGTCACTAAACAACGGCGGCGGGGGAAAGGTAAGCTTCGCCCGCTGCGATTGGCTGAGGAATTGACAAGCAAATGACAACAGATTCGCTAGAGATTCCAATAAAAGTAATTTAAAAAATATCGTCATCGATAATTGTTTGACTTGTTTGTAGTATAATGATTTGTTTGCGATACAGAGATTACGGGTCCGATTTTGAAATAAAACAAGTGTTTATTAAATTTAGGTTTAATTAAAAACATACAACACTACACTTCGTTGAAAAAAAAATTGTCATTATGTCTAGCTTTGATCCAAATTTCTTTCTTCTCGATGACATCGTTGGAAAATCTGCTAATTTTATTGCATACAAAATACACAGAAATAAAAGACTTTATTATTTAGCTTATAATGATATGTTATTTATGCTATTTAATGTTGAGTAAAAGGCAGGCAGAGATACACTCAGATTTTTCTGTTATGTACAAGTTTGGTGCCAGTATTTCGTATTGCAACATATCCCTCTTCTGCAAATTTGCGAGTAAAGCCAAGGCATATTTTAAAATAAATCAATAATAATACAAAAAAAATATAAGATAAGTACTTATATTTTAAATTATATCGATATAATCGTCGCGATGCTGGGAACAGCACTATCAAGAAAAAAAAGACAACATCTAATGTGGAAATCAGTGTACCAGAAAGAGACAGCAACGCGAACATTCCAGAAATTAAAATGTTTGGTTTTATTTTTCATTTTTAATCAAATTGAATGAATGGAGTAGAAAACCACTTACCTATGAAATGTTATCTCATCTTTTGTGTAACTTGAAGTACGAGTAGTATTACGCTTTCCACACCATTTAATTGCACAACTAGGCATTACTTTTCGTTTTATTTGCTTTAAAAACGGGAGCGCCTGACGTTCGTACGTAAGCCTACAACTGCTGTGACTGACCAACATTCCGCCGCATAGGCTTGATGTAGCGTATGTTTAGTGCCTGCGGTAGCCTCCGCTCGAACTCTCCACTGGTTTTGTGCCCCGTGGTGCAAACCGATTCCACGTGCGTATACCAATGACTCTAGAACGCCCTAAAATCATCATAATTTTCTACAACTCTACCTGCTTGGCAGCTTTGCGTTTAGAATTATCTGCTTCATTATCACCGCAAGATTTGTATTCAGATTGTGTTCAGATGTTCTAATATAATAATGACTTCAGGGCCGCAGCGAAAACTGTTCTAGAGAGAACGCAGTCTCAGACTGGTGAATGCGACGACACATATGATGACGGGTAAATATTTCAGAAATTATTGCTATAAATCCCGTTTTCCGGTAGTAATATGTAAGGATCGTAGCAGGTGGCGTTCTGTATTTTCTGCCTACCCCCATGGGATGAAGGCGCGAGTTTATGTATGTATGTATATGTATCCGGTTTTAAGGGTGATTTTCGCTCATTTCACGATCCCAACACAATATTATGAGGATTGTTTGATGCCCTATGAGTTTGGAACTCATTCTCTTTCTGATTACGACTTTCTTGTTACATACACACTGCTATAATATTTCCAGGAAAAAAAGACACCTTTTGGTATATAACTAACCTAACCTAAAACAACTAAAAATGTCTTATGCACTTATTTCAGTGTGCCAGAACCGAAACTGAAAGCAAACTCATCATTGGCGGAGATTGTTGAACGCATGCGCAGTCCACAGTTGGGCGTGGGCTTCTTGCAACAGACCGTCAGTCTGCCGTCCCACACGTTCGTCTCTATATACGCCATACATTGGTTACAAGCTAACATGGAGGGCGTTACTTATGAAAGAGCCACGGCTGTTATGGAGGTAACGTGATGCACAGTATATGTGCCATTTCATTAGGCATCGTTGTGATCTGCTAAAAGCATAATTATATCGAG
This sequence comes from Fissipunctia ypsillon, assembly GCA_947568875.1. NCBI lineage: Eukaryota > Metazoa > Arthropoda > Insecta > Lepidoptera > Noctuidae > Fissipunctia > Fissipunctia ypsillon. The sequence continues at coordinate 9,326,252 of OX387654.1, forward strand.
TTTTTAACTTACTCCACCGATAGAAATCATCGTCAGATATTCCATATGCCTTGCTACTTCGAATGTCAAGTTAAGTTTAAAGTGCCATTCAAATTCGTGTTTGAATTAAATCAAATTATTATTTTCTTTTCCAGAAATTACTACAAGAGAAAATGATATGCCACGCATCTGGTGACACAACGAAACGTTTCGTCGTAGGATACTATATGTATCATATCTTGCCACAGAAAAAAGAGAAAGGTAGAATTTGTATTTAAAAACAAAAAGTACGAGCATAAAGCCCATTTACGAAACTAACGTAACGTAATGATCCACAAAATGTTTTTATAGCCTACTAGCTTTTGCCCGCGGCTTCGCCTGCGTGGGTTCGGAAATTATCCCACGGGAACGTACTACCAGGGTAAAAAGCCATGTCCTTGGCCAGGTCTACCTTAGTGCCAGATTTTATCGAAATTCAGCAGCCATTGAGGCGTGAAAAGTTAACAGACAGACAGATACTTTCGCATTTATAATATTAAATTATGGATGGACTAGAAAATAAAGAATGTATTATTTATAATATTATTTTTACAGACTGTATGCCCGACTACGTGAAGCCTCTAGGTGACCTTCAAAGCTTCGAGAACGAATGGATGGAGGTTGAAGTTTTAGGACCTCGGTCTCCGTTACTTTCCGCCGAGACTTTAATTGGGGCCATCGATATATCTGGCACCAGCCCGGTGACTGATGACACGGGAGTGCCGGCCTTCCTCTGTGATAATATTGACCCCAGTTATATGCAGTTGGGTTCTGATAGTGACAGTAAGTATAAACTCAAAGCAATTATTTCAATTCGACCATTTTCAAGTACTTTTGAATTGTTCAAGGAGTCGTTCAGTCAGAAAGATGAACTTAGTTGTCCATTCCAAAGCGTAGTAGGGTCCTATGGATACGGAGAAGAACGAGTAAGAAACTGAAACATATGTGGCGGCATATCTACATCGCCACAATGGAACGCGTCACACTGACGTCACGCAAAATCCTGCATCGCGCAATCAAAGTTTACCGCGCGGTCGCTGCAGTATAGAGGCATGAGGAACAGGGTGTAAAATTTACTCATCCTCCATACTTTAGGGAGGATCCTCCGACCAGACGGGTGTTGTGTCTGGTGGGCTACTGCCCGACGGTTCAGACGGTTGATGTCGGGATGTTGTATATGTATATGCTAGTCACGCGGTAAACTCTGATTGCGCGATGCTGGATTTTGCGTGACGTCAGTGTCAAACTTCAAACTTAAATAAAAATATAAAATTTAATAAATCACTTACTAATACTAGCTATAAGGTATTACTAACATTATGGATCTCTGTTGTCCTAATAAAGAAGTTTTGATTTGATTTGATTTGAGTGTGACGCGTTCCATTGTGGCGATGTAGATATGCCGCCACACATGGACACTGCATTAAATAAAAATATTGTTACAAAATATTCGTTACATCATCCTTGTTAAAATTATAGGTACTATCGAGAAAACTTACATCTGACCAATTTGAAAACAAAATCCCGTGCACACGATGACCACATCTGTTAGCAAGCGTTACTTATAGCAGGCGAGCGCTGCAATCAATAATAGTCATTACGGTGTATAGATGTTCGTTTCTCCCATAGTACATATAATGTTTTACAAGCTGTGCCGTAGTTTTATACCAAAACCTAGGCAGAAACGTTTTCTATGAATTTTTTAATGATCACGTGTTCTCAAGTTATAACAACAGTATCGGGCGGATGGACAGAGAGTTTGTTGCCTATTATAACTGTGAAAAAATACATTTTGGCTAAATCAAGTCTTTTAATAGTTTTACTATTTTGGCTGGTAAAAATCGCTTTCATTTCAGAGTTGTAGCTTTAAAGAATTTTTTTTTAATATTGTTTAACGACCGAATCCAATAACCTATCTATCACCAGTTTTGGCATACGGGAGATAGAAAAACCTATCTATCTATGGTTTTAACATCCCAATAATCTCTAAGAGATTATGGTATCTTACCGGGCTTTTTTTTTTTGATGGGTATCATTAAATGACTTCTCCCGCTCTGGGCGTAGCGAGAGGGCATGTCAGACTTTTGCTGACTAAAACCCACCCGTGTTCCTTCAGTTGCCTGTGCCGAGGCCACGGTAACTCTTTCGAACATCCCACAAACCTAGCTGACATCCCGCAACCGTAGCTGGTATCTTACCGGCCTGAAATAAGGACTTATAGTACGGATTTATACTGACTACCATCAATAGCGATCTGTCTATTGCTGAAAATAGGTTATTGGATTCGGCCGTAAATAATTTATTCAGTCAAAGGCGTTGCTGATAAAGTCTCTGCAGACGTATAGTGTAGTCTGGAAGATAGAGACTGTGACCTATCAGTTTGTTTCCGCGTTTCTTGTCAGAGTAGTCAGATAGGATACACCGAACTTATCTAGTTTTAAAACCTAATTTATTTTTGACGTGTAAACGTAAAATGTTATATCGTATCACTATGTATTTTTCTGTGTACATACTTAAATAATGAAATAAATAAATATGAAGAGTATAGGCCCTCAGCAGCGATATTAATTGGATCCATGATCTCAATTCCTAAGTTGCACAGTCCACGCTTACCTACAAATAGAGGCACTAGTTATAGCACAATCACTTTATTTCAATCGTAATTTCTTATAAAATAATCACCACGAAATTGCCGTTTTAATAAAGTAACAAAATAGGTTGCACGACTAAGACGCTCAACCGAACGCGTAGCAAGCCTGTGCGATGCCGACCGAGTCTCAAATCATACTGCCCACAAATCGTCGACTCAATGCGCACTAGCGCTCGGTGTTGTGTCAGTGTATTAAGTGATTGGATGAAACGTAGCAGACACAGATAATTCATGTTCATAACATTCTAAACTAACAGCGACATCTTTGAAATCTAACTAACACTAATTTAAATATTAAAGTGCCATCAAATATAATTTATCATTAGAGCTAATTTCACCAAACTGTTCATAATCGGACATTAGTAAATCAGCCATTAAAATAAATATTTCTGTTCCATCAGCAAAAAAATAATACCACATTAAGAAACTTGGCGTTAGGATGTATCATTCAGTCTAATATCGGTCAGTTATCAAAGCAACCAAAATAAAAAATAGCAATGTCACATGTCAATGTTCACTGACAATGCATCATTTTAGCTAGCCGTATAGTATAGACTCGCGTTTTTTATTTCGATGATTTTATTATTATTCTTTTTTTATACTTTTACGTATCTCGGCGTTGCACCGGATCTATGGAGTAGTACGGGCCGAAGCCAAGTGCTACCCACAGAAATTGGTTAGATTATGATGCGATGATGGTGTGTTCGAATTTTGTGATGGTGAGTGTGCCTGTCTATGAGGCTGCATTTGTGCGATGGTTGCTGCACTCGTGTGTGATGTGACGATTGATGTTTAATTGTCATTTTGCAGAAATTTTCTGACAATCCTACAGGTATTCAAAATTGCAGCTTTCTGAAGAGTCTGATATGTATAGGGTATTAGAATAGAATACTCTTTATTTATCTTTTTTGGTATTATTATTTATTAAATTATCGAGTAACAATAGACTCATATTTATCATTAAGTACACAATTTAGATATAAATTACATTAAAAACAATATACAAACAAATTATTATTTACATACACAAATACAAAAATAAATAAATAAAATTAAATTATTTAAATTAAAATTAGATCAAATAAAACACAATAATTATAATTTCCTAACCGGCATTGGAACAGCAACACGCCAGACATAAGGACAGTCCAGCCTATCGGTGATCATTGCCAGGATGGCATTGGGGCTGGCCCGCACCCGACGCACCAGGGACGCACACCGCTTGCGCATAGAAGCGTGAAAACAGTCAGTTCGTGCCATCACGAACATCCCTGACGCGCTACAGAAACGGGGCAGCCCCAACACCGCCCGGAACGCGTTGTTATACTGGACAAAAGACCATTTCAGACACCAATCTACATGGTCTTCACGTGATCTGACTAAGATTATGTCTGGACTTTAAAAGAGACTGTGACCTCTGAGTTTGTTTCGGCCTTTCTTCTCAGAGTAGTCAGATAGGAAACGCCGGCCTCATCTAGTTAAAAAAAAAAATGTTTGACATGTAAAAGTGTTTGTAAACCTACTTACAGAAATAAAATCATTTATCATTTACACGGAGGGTACTGTATGCCCTTTCAGTATAGTCAACCCACAGGCTGCACGTGTACAGGGATGTGCAGTACGCTCTAAAAAGCGTGACCTTCACACCAGCAGAACAACGCGAAAACCTGCGGGCTATCTTGTTGGCTCGCACCGACAGCTTGTAACAACTGACTAAATGTCGGTTAGTAAGTTAACGGACCTCTAGGGCAGCAATTAAATTTAACGCCTGATTAAGACAGATTAGCGCTTGGTGAAACACTCGCTACTCTTAATGTCTCGTTAACATTTTAACAGAAGATTAAACTAACTACCATGGTATGGTGAAACTAGGTTTAAACTAACAAATATTTCCGATTTTCAGTGCCCCTATACAAGAACACACATTTAGACATCGATATAAGCAACAAGAGCGATCGCATAGAGTGGGGCCACGCGCGCTACCAGGCCACGTTCCGACCGGACCAGGCCTACGAGATGTGCATACAGTGGGCTGTCGCCAGCGGGAACATCGTCGCTGAACTGGTTTCTATCACTATTTATTTACTTACTAGCTAACCCGACAGACGTTGTCTTGTGCAAACAATAATTCATACAAACATCCCATAGAAAAAAAAAGGATTTTCATTTTTCCAATTTTCCGGAAAACAAGACTATGTGTACATAAACATACCTCCAAATTTTAATTTTTACTGTTTTACTATTTATTTATTCTATTTTTTGTATAGGGTATTTTGCCTGCAATAAAACACTATTTATTTATTTTATTTTTTATACACGCTTTATGATCTGAATGTGACTGTCTAAAAGAAGATAGGTACCTACCTCTTTTTGATGGCATTTACTATTTAAACAGTATTCTGTATTATATCTATTTTCTAGATATTCGGCTGGGCGCGCAAAGCTCAAAGCTGTAGATTACAAATGGTGCCAATACCAGCAGACCCACTAGCGTTGCCCTTCACTTTGAAATCGGACCCTCTGAGAGGACCTATTTACGTGCCTCTGAACGAAGAACCCCTGCTCAGGAGCAAAGTTACGTTATTCGAAGGTATATTAACTTTTTCTGTTACTACAATAAAATGTTTTAGTCCAACACCACCTCATGGTACACAATGCATGTAATGCGAAATTTTAGCACCTGCGCAGTAAAATTTATTTTATTATGCGTACGAATAAAGATTATTTTTACTTAATTTATTTATTTAAATGTACAACATTACAGAATAAAGAAACCCAAGGCGTTGTACAATACAATTTACGAACTAAAATGTACCATCGCGGACGTTTGCGGGTGAACCACTTTTCAACCTTATTACCTTAACAATAAGGTCGAGATCGTCAATACTGTGCGACGACCTCTATGTTAATTAATATCAAACAATATGTTCCACCACTCAACTTCTAAACCTTAAATAAATTATAGTTTATCTGAGCCAGTTATTGCATCCTATATACTGTACCTATGACGTCATTGAACGAAATAAACACAACTTTATTTATTACTTTAACTTTTCTATACACGCTGCTTTTTTATTGGCTAGGGAGCTGCCACGATAGTGTTATGTTCGCATAACTCGTAAAATGTAGGGAACAGCTGACTTTTTTTCGCGATTTCAGGTTTGTTCCCATAGTAAAAGTTGTTCATAATGATGAGTATAATACTGTCGTGGTAGCTCCCTAGCTAATAAAAAAAAACAACCGACTTCAAAAAAACACTACAAAGTGAAAAATAACTTTAATTTCGGAAGTCGGTGTCTTTGGATCTGTTTTTTAGGTTTTTGCTATCGACTTCCGATTAAAATTTGCTTAGTCATAGTCGCTTGACTATCTTAATCGAGACATCTTATCGCCACCCGTGAAATACTTGAAAGAAAAAGAAAGAAAGAAAATACGTTTATTTGCGGTAAACATGACGCAAAAAAAAAGAACACAAACACAAAAAGAAACAAGTTGGGGGAAAATATGCGTCATATCCACGCAAAACGAAATAAACACAACTGATATACTTATCATTGAGGAGTTCCCATGGCCAACTGTGGTCTTCTTCGTCAGTTCCACTTCACCAAATGATACTTTCTGAATGCAAATGCTTGACTTGTTGATGAAAATACCAAAATCGCTATGTGTTTGCCTATAATATTTGAGGAGTTTCCTCAATTCCTCATGGATCCTATCATCAGAACTGGATTTTGATAAAAATGGGACCAATCTGGAAGTACGTCCTTTCAAATAAAAACAGAATTTTCCAAATCGGTTTATAAATGACGGAGTACTGAGGTAAAAACATAAAAAAATAACAACCGAATTGATAACCTCCTCCTTTTTTGAAGTCGGTTAAAAAAGCAGCTTGTATATTACTTTTTCTTTACTTCATGGTGCCGAAGATACAGGCTGTGCCCAGTTTAACACCAACGTTATCTCCATATTGTAATGTTTATGTTGAAATTAACGATTTTTACTTTTTCTTTTTAAATTCCCAGGTTTCCCTGAAGACACATGGCTGGAACGTCTGTTCCTGTTCCAGGAAGCCATAGTAGGTCGTTTCGGGTTCATAAAGTGTACTGTGGAGAGTACATCTCACGAGGCGGGCGTAGGCGACCACTTGTATGTGCACGTGACGGGAAACATGTTCATTCTCATACCCACCACTGTCAAGTCTGAGCAGAGGGCTCTGAGGACCAAGCCAGCCAACAAACCTCTTAACGCCAGCCGGTAAAATTGCATCTTTTCATTCATATTACAACATAACATCACGCTTGTAATCCCCGAAGGGTTAGGCACATGTGGACCTCTAGTACACCCACATTTCGCCAGTTATGTTTAACTCCCATGTAATAGGGGGCGAGCCTATTGCCATCAACCTGGCACAAATCCTGATTTCGGACTGCGCGATAAAATCCCGCCGCGATATTTTTACTTCCGTGCGAACGTCGGCTTAATCCATTCAAAGGTTGTGTTTAATAAAGATCGCTTTTAGCTATAAGACCGCCCATTGTGCCTTTTGTAAATTTTCTACATTTATATTTGTACCTTATACGGTGTACATAATAAAGAGTATTCTATTTTATTCTAATTGGCATTTTTTCGACAGATACCCCGTTCACCCGGAAGCAGCGCCCAGTCCCCATGAGGGATACATCACAAGGCACGTCAGTGGCAAGAACAAAGACGATTACGATAATAGCCGGCGGGTAAGATCAATACGATATAATGTACTATCGGCAAAATAAGCATGCTCAGCTTAGAAAACATTTCTGCGGAAGCGTAGCTAGTGACAGACCACAGGGGTGTGGTTCCTGGTTTCGCCTAATTATTATATTATGCATTTGTGTGAGTACAGGGCGTGTAACAAAATAACAACAAACATTAGCAACAAATCAAATCAAAAAGAAATGTGCATCGTATTGGTCAAAACGCATGCATCGGGCGATCGAGTCGTGAGCCGTGCTATACGATTATCACCTTAAAGGTGAGCATGCGGAAGCTTGGCCGATAGTATCCGAGCGTATTTGACACATCGAGCGCTTTAGAAAGAGAGCCTCACAGAAATGACAGAGACGACGCTTTACATAGCTGAACTTATTCTAGAATTCGATGTGCCAGTTTTACGGCTTTATTCATTATGATGTTAAATAGTCTATAGCCTTCTTCAAGAATTGGGTTATCAAATACAATTTTTTTTTTTTAAATCGGTTAAAGAATTTTTTGAGTTTATCCATTACAAACAAAGATACAAAAAATCTAATATTTTCTCTTTATATTATTAGTTTAGGTAGTGGCCCAGTGGTATCGGCCCCGACTTGCGACTGTGTATTTAATATTAATCACCATTGTTCTCAAAACTGTAAAGGAAAACAGCGTGAGGAAACTGGCATGTCCAAGAACCAAAAATTCGAAGACATGTGACATCCGTCATCCCGCACTAGGCCCGTGTGGTGGATTACAGCCCACTCCCTCTCACAGAGAGGAGGCCTGTGTCCCAGCAGTGGGAACGTTATAGGCTGATTATGCTATACTCATTACAATTGTGAAATCCCTTGTTTCCCTAGTCATATTTTCACAATAACTATTTAGATTACGTCTAATTTCAGAAAAACGAATTTGCTAACGAAGGTAACTTTTTCAGTATAACTGAAAAAGTTATCTTTTTGTGGGCAGAGATAGGAAAGAATCGAAAAGATAGAACAAAGAACGGTACAAAAAAGCACCATTCTCATTCGTCTAACGTATATACAAGGTGTAATTTAAATAACGCATAACCTCTTAAGGGGTCACAAATTATATATAAGGATTCCACAATAAGTTCACGAATGTGGTGACATTAAAAACAAAAACTGTATGTACCATTAATAAGGTCACACACATCAAATATTTAGGTGTCATGATTGACCAGATATTATTCCGATACATGCACCTTGAGTAAGTCACTAACAAGGGTTCGGAAACTAAGCTGGATTTTTAAAACATTGAGCCATATTGTTCCAAAAAAATGCTACCAATACCGGAGACCCATTTAGGAACCTATTAAAGGATATATACATCGCTTTGGTGCAGTCTGTCTTAGTGTACTGCCTTATCCCTATTTGAGGAGGTTCAGCTAAATCCAAATTTATTGGGGTAGAACGAGTGCAACAAGCCATAATAAAAATAATGTATTTTAAAAGGATTAGATATCCCACCGAGAGACTATCAGTTAAGTGATTTGCAGAGATCGGAATAGGTAGAGTTTATTTACCTAAACTTCGAGGAAGGTAACATCGAGTGGATAATACCTCCTCTAAAAACCAGGAATAATTACAATGACGTTTAAATCCCGGGATTTAAATTAAAAACCACGAATTATTTATTGGACATTATTTATAGTTACAAATTATTGATTTGAAAAATCATATAACATTTTTAGGGTTACAAAAAAATTTGCTGCTCCATACATTTTTGCCTACCTACGAGGTCAAAATGTATGGAGCAGCAATTTTTTTTTTTAATAACCGACGAAAAATTTTAACGTAGCGGGGTTTCAGAATCATGTACTGAATACGTGGTTTCAATTAATGTGATAACCTAATCACCAACCTGTATAATTTCGAGAAAGTAAATTAAATTAATACAAAAGAGAATTACAGAAGACTAATATTTTATATCAGATTATCAAATGAGTGTGTGTTTTGTATACTTTTGTGAGTTGGGTATGTGTAGGGTGTATGTGTATGTATGGCGTGTACGTATACTTCTTGTATATGTGAGTAAGTGTACGCGTGAATGAGTGAGTTATGTTGTGTGCTGCAGGAGGGCCTCCGTGTCCTCATATTCGAGTGGTTTTATCAATTTAGTTATAGTCTTACATTCATAATATTGTTTGCTGTATACATATATATCTTTATTTATTTTATTGTAAAGTTTGGTTGACAGTTTCTCGTATTGCCTACTACAAAACCTGGTTTTTGTTTGTGGAATCGGTGCTATAATATTATTCCTTATTTTTGATAAGATAGCGATATCCTAAGGCAGCTCTTTGTGTTTTTTTCAAAACAGTATGAATCTATATATAGATAGAATACTCCTTATTATGTACAGCATAAAAATTACACTTATAAATGTGTGTGTGTAACCCTAAAAATGTTATATGATTTTTCAAATCAATAATTTGTAACTATAAATAATGTCCAATAAATAATTCATGGTTTTTAATTTAAATCCCGGGATTTAAACGTCATTGTAATTATTCCGGGTTTTTAGAGGAGGTATTATCCACTCGATGTTACCTTCCTCGAAGTTTAGGTAAATAAACTCTACCTATTCCGATCTCTGCAAATCACTTAACTGATAGTCTCTCGGTGGGATATCTAATCCTTTTAAAATACATTATTGTTATTATGGCTTGTTGCACTCGTTCTACCCCAATAAATTTGGATTTAGCTGAACCTCCTCAAATAGGGATAAGGCAGTACACTAAGACAGACTGCACCAAAGCGATGTATATATCCTTTAATAGGTTCCTAAATGGGTCTCCGGTATTGGTAGCTTTTTTTTGGAACAATATGGCGCAATGTTTTAAAAATCCAGCTTAGTTTCCGAACCCTTGTTAGTGACTTACTCAAGGTGAAGGTATCGGAATAATATCTGGTCAATCATGACACCTAAATATTTGATGTGTGTGACCTTATTAATGGTACATACAGTTTTTGTTTTTAATGTCACCACATTCGTGAACTTATTGTGGAATCCTTGTTTGGTTATGTACGTTTACAGATACTAAAGCAAATATAATTTGTGTTTGAGTTGTTCAATGTCAGTAGATTATTATTTTGCCATTTGGGCCATGCCACATGAAACACTTTGCTCTACGTCATCCTAGGAACTTCCAGAGAAAACAACAGCATAAGAAAATATGAAAATTAATAATGCCAAACATTATTAATTTTCACCCACCTCCTTAATTTTCGCCACACTTTGCTCAGACATCCTGTTTAGATGGACCTTCTTTGGTTTCATCGTAAAGTACGGTCACGCACGGCTTGCATATAATTTTCTTTGCAATTTTTTGCACTAATGCACTAGTCGTGCGAAGCCATTAATTTAAAAAAATATATATCAACATCATGTTACCGATAGTGTCGACGTATTGTGTCAATCTCTAAGTCTACAAAAGTGAGGTTAGAAAAAGCAGGAATTCACGTGTTTGATATAATTCCTATGCATTCAGACCATTACTGTGATCAAATGCGATCATATTCCGCGTCCATTTGTGTAATAAATTTTCGTAGCAGTTCTAAAACATTGCATCTAGGCAGTAGGTAGTTGTACTTACGTATGAAATGATAAATTCTATGGGGCTTCTTTTTAAGATGAGTCAAATCCAGCACACGTCGCCATTATTAATTACGTCTACTAAACACAAATTTTCTGTTTAAAACCCTCAATTTTTTTTAAATGAACAGGATTTATGTCGTTCACGGCTGACGTCGGCCGATGCAGACCGATAGCGTGTACGTGAATGGTCTCGTCTATCTGTCACGCTCTAACCTACGCTTAGCTATAATCTTTCTCTTTTGCATTGCCAACTAACGCTAGTATATATAGTACATCTATGATATCCGTAGATATGCGTATATGACGACGGTGTAGTTTCGGGTTTAATGCAGAGGGATGGGCTCCTAATTAGATCATGTTTTCCAATCGCACAGTGGGGTGTGGCCAGTGCGTCACCAAGCATGGAGGAGGTGCGAACACGTAGTAATTAGTAATGATTGGTTCTTACGTTTCCAACGGGCGGTGTCTTTGCAGTAGTATACAGCTCAGGTACCAGGCGCGCACGATCTCAGGAGTTGGTATATTGTTGTCGACACGCAGTGCTGCCAAACGTAACTGCTGTTGTTGTTACCAAGTTCATGGCCGAGGACACTTGTACACTCCTAATTATGCACTCCTAATTTTTTGTTGAATTAAATTTTACTAAAATTATTTGAATTTATGGCAGAATAATTGCGTATAGTACAGTACTGGAGGCACGTCAACACCTTACGGCGGTCTGAGGGGAGAGGAGGGTGTAATACATTAAAATTACATTATAGTAAAGAAATATCGATGTTTTGGCAAGTCGTAAAAATCGTGCGAGGCAGGAGCGGGTCGCTAGTGATAAATAAATAGCAAAAAACCGAGGTGCAATTTTCACTCCCCGATCTAAAAGAACTGCAACGGCTGTTATGCTTTCGAGTTTCGGTCTAACCTAAACAACAACAACTCTTCTCTCGTTCTTGCAACTTACGGCCGAACCCAATAACCTATTTTCAGTAAAAGACAGATCGCTATTGATGTTAGACAGTATAATTCTATCTGTCCTTATGTCAGGCCGGTAAGATTCCATAATCTCTTATAGATTATTGGGCTGTTAAAACTATAGATAGATAGGTTTTTCTATCTCCAGTATGCCAAAACTGGTGATAGATAGGTTATTGGGTTCAGCCGTTAGAAGAACCCTATGTCCAGAAGTGGATTACGATATGCTGCGATGATTGAATGTTATTAAAATAATATTATTTCAGATGGGTTTCCTCTGGTCATGGAATCACATGATATCAAAAAAGTGGAAGTCGTCGCTAACTCCAGCGACTGGGGATGAAGGCTTCCAAATGCGAATGCTCAGAGACTTCAAACATTTCTGTGCGAATCAGGAGCAGAGACTCAGTCAGTTTTGGGATCAATGTTGGGAGATGCGGGAAAAAGCCCGCGGCATGCAGTCTTGTTAATGTATAAGCCAAATTGTAAATTTATGACTATCTAAATATATTTTGAATTATTAAGTATTATTATTAAAATGATTTCCCATTGCCCTTTTCGTCAAATCCTGTCAGTTGTCAAACCTTTGTCAGGGGATCAGGACACTTGATTAGGAAACGTTTTACTTTGACTGTAATGCTACGGCTACATTGTCGCGATAAAGCGAACTACACTTCGCACGCTCTCTCCCAAACCGCTCATCTCGCTGAGACACAGAGAGCGCGCGAAGTGCTTGAACTATATTTTCCACATTGACGACAATGCAACAAAAGTACCTACCAATGAAATGAGGTTAACATTTTTGTATTTAATATGGGTCAAGGACCTGAAATAAATGAATTTTAATTTAAAGTACTCATCGATTCCGGTAGTAAATCTAATATGACAAAACTTGGGAAGACATAATAAAAAATATGAAAATTAAGTTCTATTCTCTAATCAGCAAATGTCACTAGGCAAAACATTCATGGCATATGATGCAAAGCATCGCTTAAAAGTGCTTGTTTGATGCACAGATAAAAACTGGGTCTAAATCAGTGTCATAAAAAATGGTTTAAGGAATCTTTGAAAAAAAAAACTACCATTTCCCTTAACGTGCTAAAACTAGTATTTGTTCTGATCGCATTGAGAACAAACCATTTCCCAAGTTAAAAGATGTTTAATTAGTGATCACTTTTGATAAAAATCATTCCTCCAGTTTGTCATCCTTATAACAAGTCCCTATTCCTTTGGAATCAAAGATAAATAAGGAATTAGACGAACTGGTAATAATGGACATCATTGAACCTGTAAATAAACCATAGGTATATATGGATTTCTCCGATGGTACCGGTTCGTATTTGTTTGAATATGCGTGTTGCCAACAAAGCATTATTATACAATAGAAAATTATCCAATGCCCACCATGGAGAAACTCATTCTCAAAGGATAATGAGTTAAAACACCCCATCGACCAACAGACCTGACCTGAGATACCTAAGTATATCTCAATCAAAAGATCTCAGTGAGCTGATCATTTTGCGTTTTGGTTATTTAATTGTCATTGAACGCAGAGCATGTGAAGGAGTTGTAAAGAGGTGGCTAATTGTTTTTAGACGTGATGAAAAAGAACATGATATCAGAGGTTTAAAAACGTATTATTAACAAAGCTCAAAGACAAAATGTTTTAATAATCAAAAAATAAATGTGTTTAAAAAACTATTCAGTTCTGGGCTAAGAGCTTTCGTCAACAGGCATTAAACCACTTGACATTTAACCAAATACATCAAAGCAATCTGGGACGTTTAGACCACCGGAAACCATCGACTAAAGTCAGTTTTCTGGGATTAATCAATTTCGTTGGAAAATGGATCCCTAATTTGTCAGCCTTCAATCACGGCATTTTGGCAAACAGAACATGCAATGACTTAAAAAAAAAGAAGAAAAAAATCATCACTAAAAGTGTCTTAGATTTCCACCCTACTATGACCCAAAAGATCGTACTGTTGGTGTACGACGACAAAGGCCCCATTCCCACTAAGTCGTGACGACAGATTAGTGTCGTGGCTTGTGTACCTAAATGGAGGTGTTCACTTATATGACAACACGATTAACTGTCGTCCACGACTTTTTTTTGCAGTGACGACAGATTGTCAAGTCAATGGGAACGGCTAGCACGACAGTCGTAAAACGGTAAAAAAACGTCACGACTTATCGTCACGCCAAATTGTGTGTCATTATTGCGACTATCTAGATGCAACAGTCGTTCAACGATAAAATATTTCGACGACACAGTGACGATAAACAGTCGATACAATGGAAATAGCTGTAGACGACAGTGGTACAACGATAAATTAATCGTCACGACATAGTGGGAACGCGCCCAAAGGAGGCATAATTGCCTTCGAAAACAAGAGTCTGACCAGACTTTGAAAAATAGTTCTGTCAAACCGAAAAAGAGGCATTAGCTTTATTTAATATGGGCAATAAAACACTTTCACATGTACTATGAAAAATAAAATGAACAGATCCTATGTCTCACCCTCTAAAGGTTATTATCATACCGTCATATGGCACGAAATCAAGGTTTTGCAAGTGAATCAAGGGTTGAATCTTTCGATTACAAGCATATAAATTTTATAAACCTGTAAAATCAAGTAACAGATCCATCATGCATGAGTGCCTAAAAATAAAAACGTCCTTTTGAAGACGAACATCGTGTTAAACAGATTTTTCAATAGATACGTAGTATTATCCCACAATCATTAAAGCGTTGAATAATAAATGCTTGGTCCAATGAGGCGTCTTATTAAGAGGAAACTACTTGGTGATTCTACTAATTTGAGAAAACAAGTACATATTACAAGCAGCTCATGAAGGCCACTCAGGCGCTGATAACATGAAGGACAGGTTACGCACAAAAGTTTGGTGGCTGAAAATAAACGAAGACACTGAAATGACTGAAAAAAAAAGTGCAGTTTGTGGTGTACTTGAGTCTTAGGTGCAAATGGTCCAAATCCCCCAGTATCGATGCACTGGCGTGAACTCCTTTCGAAAGCTTGGGTGTATACCTACTGCTATTAATTTTGGGGCCATTTCCAAGTGGGAATTACCTTTTCGTGATCATCGATTATAATCGAATTAGAGTCGACGATCCAAAGAGATTGAAATCATTAAATCTATCTGTACACAAAACACAATAAAAGTGTTGAAAAAATCTTTTTGTGAACCGGAAATCCTGCAAGTAGGTATAATGGCAGACTAACATCTGTAGCCAGGATTAACCCTTTAACCGCCAACGTCGGATTGATCCGACAAGTATTTTCGTGTCCATTTCGCCAGGGTCGTATATTTACGACCAAATACCGTAATAATTCACTGTGCCCGGCGCTGGGGGCACGACAACTGATATGAAGTCGGGCGGTTAAAAGGTTAAAAAAAAAAACATTTTTGTATTGAACAAGGAAATATTTCCCTACGAGCCCCAGCAAAACGGTGAGGTCGAGAAGCAAAACAGGGATATCCTTAAACGGCTGAGAATCAGTCAGTGCGAAAATCGGACAGGAAAGACGACTTGTTATAACACTAGTTACTATTTAGAACTAGTTTCGAAGTAAAAATAAATAAGTATTTTTGAAAAATAATGGTAAATCCCCAGCTGATCTGTTTTACAGAAGAACATTCAGAGATGAATAACCTTTTAACAGATCTCGAAAATTGCTACGAAAATTCAGAAGTTTTAGACAAGGTAACAATAAAAAAGGTACACAAAAAAAAACGAAGAGAAGAGAAATGCTACATATTTATGTAGAGAATTAGAAATCAGCGTAAAGAACATGATAATTATGATAAAAGAAAACAAACTAACTCCAGAATGTATGTACATAATCCCACACCTCATACAGTTATAAATGCTGAAGGAAGCAATATAAATGTAACGAATTACGAAACACGAAATGGCTAAGAGTACAGGAGGAACATCGTACTCCTAAAGACGAAGAAGAGAGAAAGCAAATGGAAAGTTATCGATCATGAAGCCTCAGACAAAGAAGTTTAGTAAAAATGCTCAATGTTAAATAAATGTTAAATATTGCAATTGTACATAAAAGTTAATTAACATATAAAAAGCGAGAGATGTGATATACTATTAAATGTAGCACACAACTCAAATAGTAGCGCCTCAGGCAGTCCTGCCCTACCCCGAATGGCGATAAGACGTTCCATTTGAGTAGTTGTGTAGGTACTTACTGATTATTCGGTGGTTTACTCTAAACCCAAAGTCCTAACAAGTGATTCTTCAGAACACCACATTGTTCGCAATGTAAATTAAAAAACGTTTTTACAAAAAAAAAAAAAATAACTGACCTCCAAAAAAAGAACTACTTAAGTACAAAGTGAAAAATAACTTTAATTTCGGAAGTCGGTGTCTTTGGATCTGTATTTTAGGTTTTTGCCACCGACTGGTTTTTATAGTGTTTTTTTTGGAGGTCGGTTATTTTTTTTTTTTTTTTTTGTAAAAATGTTTTTTATTTTTCACTTTTTAGTGGGTCAGTTTTTAATTTACCTAAGTTACAATAGCCTAATGACAACTGCTCATCACCTTTTACAGAACATTGCTTTTCCCGATGCAGGGACGTTAATTGTTAAGGAGTTCTCTTGGTACTTCACCATCAGCTCCACTTCACCATATAAATTGTGACGAGCTTATATTGCTTAGCAATCATTTTAAAGTAATCGAATCGCAACCCGTGAAATACTTATTATTGAGTTGTTCCGGTGACCGTCTTACCATCTGTGGTCTTCGTCATCAGTTCCACTTCACCAAATGGTGCTTTCCGAGAGCAAATGCACAAGTTACTATAAAAAATACCCAAATCGCTATAGGTGTGCCTATAATATTTGCAGTTTCCTCGATTTCTCTAGGATCCCATCATCAGATGCTGACCTGATAACTATGGAGCCACCTGGAGAGCGAGAGCCACCCTTTCAAACAAAAAAGCATTTTTCAAATCGGTCCAGCCGTCTTCGAGTAATCGGGAAAACACTTAAAAAAAAAGATTCCGACAAACTGAGTGAGAACCTCCTCCTTTTTTGAAGTTGGTTAAATATAATTGATTGCATTCAGTATTGTCGCAGATCGTGTTCGAACAAGTTCACTATAAAGGCTTCGTGGACGAATATCGCGCAATTCTGCGTTATAACATTTTACGTAGATTAAGTCCAGAAAACTGTTTAGAAGAAATGAAGCCTATGACTGTCCCTCTCATGCAACCGTCTACAGGTGGTACAAACAGTTTGAGCGCGGCTGTTTTAACCTAGGAGACGACCCGCGTTCAGGCCGACCAGCGGAAGCAGTTACTCCAGAAAATATTTCCGCAGTGAAAAATTTAATTGAAACTGACCGGCGAATAACCTACCGGCAAATAGAGTCCTTACTGCCAGATTGGCTCAGCAGCATCACATTCAATTATTCACCATCATTTAGGTTATAGAAAAGTTTGGACTCTTTGGATTCCACATAAACTTACCGGTGAACAAAAGGAACAGCGAGTTAAATGGTGTAAAAAAATTATTGCAAAGTTTGAAAACGGAAAATCTAAAGACATTTCAATTGTCACGGGCAATGAAACGTGGCTTTATTATTGCGACGTGCCCACAAAGCAGCAAAATAAAAATGGGTGATAGAAGGCGAAGAAACTCCGACTGAAGTAAAAAAATCTAAGTCGTTAAAAAAGAAAATGATCATGGTTCTTTTCGGTATTCGGAGAATTATTGAACAAGTAGTTCTCCGCGAGCAGAAGACTGTAAACGCTGCTTGGTACACCACTGTCTGCCTTCCTCAACTTATTCAGGAATTCAAGAAGCTTCGTTCAAAGTCACAACTCTGCACCTCGTATCTTCATCATGGTAATGCTCCGGCACATCGTGCTGACGTTACATGCCAATTTTTCCGAGATGCCGGCTCTAAACTACTTGAACATTCGCCTTACAGCCCAGACGTGGCGCCATGTGACTTTGGAGTGTTTCCTTTCGTGAAAAGTAAACCCACCAAAAACATTTCATGTAAAATGTTGCCTAGACGACCACATAAGGTTTGCCCTGTGAAAAAGATATCAGATCTCATGTAGAGCCAAGCTTCTGAATCTACACGGCCTAACTCTACCGACCCTAACATCACAAATTCTATATACCAGTAAAAATGTATGACTTCGCCGTTTCGCTACCGTCGTGGAGGTGATGCGAATATTTAGTTTCTGAAGTAAGTAACGAAACAGCCAAGCCATACATTTTTACTGATATGTAGAATTTGTGAAGTTAGGGTCGGTAGAGTTAGGCCACCCCCATTTTAGGGGATGGGGGGCGAAAGTTATAAGTTTATGAATTTTTTTGTTGGTTGTATACTAAACTTAGATTACATACCAAATTTCAGCATTCTAGCACTTCAGGAAGTAGCCAAACATTTTGATGATCATCAGTGTGTCAGTGTATCAGTGAGTGTGTCAGTGACGAAATCGGTGTATTTTAGATATCAATAAAATCTAAAGTATTAGAGCTATTCAATTGAGACTTTGTATGTTTAATTAGTCTATTATTGACATCATATCCTGAGAATATGAACTATCTGGTACATCGGAAACCAACTCTATGAGGGTTCAAAAACGACGAAACACTTCGAGAAAAGGTAGGTAGTGCCCTTGCGCTTCGCTTGGCTCGTCTTGGCGGGGGCACTACCGTGCCCCCAGATTGAAAGGGCAACAATTTCGGGACGAAGAAGCTTTACTTTCGGCCTGGGACAATATATGTGCGGAAATTCCTGAACATTGAAAGACATTTTAGCGATTGGTTTATAAGGATGCAGAAGTGTATTAATTGTGGTGGCAATTATTTTGAAAAGCTGTGAAAAATAAAGTTAAATCTCAAGACTCAGAACACCCTACGTATAAAGTAGATTCGCTGTGCAATGCATGGCGCATTACACGATAACGAGCTGATGATAAACTAGTAGCTTTGTACCTTTAAAGTATTTATATATATGTATTTATATTTTGAGTTGATAAAACATAAACTGTTTAGTTAGGGCCCCAGTTTTTTTTTTTTGCACCAAGGCCTTTTGGTTACCTTAGCTACGCCTCTGATCGTGATCACAATACGGAATATCTATAACTAAGATATTTCTTTCAAATTGTATTGATTTAAAACGTTTATATGAATAATAAACAAGGCTGGGATTGAATTTTGCGTCCCCCAATATTTATTTTCTAGAAAAGGTAATACAAAAAAAAACAATATCTTTGAAAGTGTAATTTAAGTTATGTATTCATTTAAGCATTAAAATAGTTCTTATACTGCAGCAAAGCAGCAAGCAGGAAGGGAAATAATACAATATGAGTTCATTTATGCATTATAAAATCTCATGAAAGTTTACTCTTCTGGCTTTTCTGGGGCCAATTTGCCAAAAATATGGTCTACATTGAACCATAAAAAAAAAAATAAGTAAGGTGTACTGGGGTAATTCCGACGGGAATTTTTACGAGATGTCTAGAGGTCTACATTTCGGTTAGTTATGTAAAGTAGTTTCATATTTACTGCCATTAATAAGCGACCGGTTAACTTAATGAAAAGATTTAACTAATGGATATATTAGATTCATAAATATGTAGTTGGATTCACTAGATAGAGCATTTTGAATTTTTGAATTATAATTTTTTGGTTTACGGGAAATTACGAACTATCTTGGGGTTATTCCGAAATTATTTAAACGTCGACTTTATTGTACTTTGACCAAAGGTTTACATTTCTTTTTCAATCGTATTTACCCCTTACACAAAATATCATGAGTTTTGTATTTCGGAATTACCCCAAGAAGAGAATTTTATGGATTTTCGGAATATACCCTTTTTTGGAATTACCCCAGTGCACCTTACTTATTAACTTTTTTTTCTAAGTTTATCTAATTTCTTATCGAACATTCTTTAAAATAATCAAGAAACGATTTCGTACTGCTTGAACTGTCTAGTTTTTTTGTGAAAATGAGACGACGTGTTAGCATACTCGAAAAGCATGGGACTTCCTTTTTATGGTTAGTATTCGATTCATAATTTAAGGCAACCTTTTGACTCACAAATGTAAGTAATGTCAAAATATCCGTTTCTATTGCCGAGTTGTGCAACTCTTCACATAGAGCCTGGATGAACCAAGAGCCAGCAGCGGTATTTCTCCACGCGTAATACCCAGGAACAGTAGCAAGTGCTAGTAGGAAGTCAGGATGAACCGGAATTTTGTGTGATTCAAACCATCCGTCAGTCTCGACGGCGGCGTCCGTCTCGATGTCGCTTTTTAATGTAATACCATCATCGTAATCTTCACCCTAGCAAGCTTGAAATATGAATAACTTCGGCTTGCCTGCAAGTGTAGGGCAGTTTTTGTCAGTAAACCGACACCACAATTTTTCAGATCTGTAATGGGTATCTTTTGCATACAAAATTCCAGACTCTCCGTGAGTTAACACCACAATTAGTAGACAGTCATTCTTGGAGTGGTTCATCTTCGCTGTCCGTTTAATATGGTTCATAATTTCTTCAAATGTTAGATTAGGGAAAACATCAACACTAAAAGCTAACTCTTTAAGGCATTTCTCCAGATTCTGACAATCTTTAACAGTGCCGGCTCGCTCTGGCAATTTTAAATCAATGTTAAAGTGGTCGTGACTAAAAATGAGGGCCTTACCCCGGTATTTGTGATTCATGTTGTAAAATTCATTTCTAAATGTGTTGTAGGATTCAGGATGGCAATTCCGTCCTCCGCCATTGCCACATTTTGAATGTTCCGCTGTTCCTCCATTTTCTTCTGCCATTTTATGTATTTATACACTAGTATTTAGGTTACATAGAGAGAATTAAGTACTACAATATTGTATTGTAATAAAATAGATAATTAGTGGTAGATACTTAATTCTATCATCGATTGCTCAACTCGCAGTAATTTTTCTACTCTTCAGTAATTCTTCTCTCTAAGTAAAACTTCTACTCCTGTTTCGCAGTAAATATTGCACGTTATCAAACAATTCACTTCAAAAAATAAAAATCGAATGAGTTGCAGAATGATTGTGGCGCGGTACCTATTTATAGGCAATGATGACGCAACAGTCAACATAATTTTTGCAATTCAGTATGTATGGGGAAGTCCTACGCACGTTTGGGTTACCATACACCCACATATGTTTCATGAATAGGTTGATAATTTACTATATCTACATATAAAATAAGCATAGGTAATAAATAATATATAATAAACGCCTTTTCTATTAGAGATAGGTTTGCTCTTGACCTTAGTCTAGGTCAGAGGTGACAGAGACAAATTCGACGGTGGAGCGAGCTTACCCAGAAGAAGCCTGTTCACTCTCACTTTGAAGAGATCGGGGTCGTATGCGTTTAGAAACAGACGCAGGCAGAGAGTTCCACTCCTTTGTTGTGCGCATCACAAAAGACATTTGGAAACGCTTAGTGCGAATTGGTGCAATAACAACTGGGTAGGGATGGTAACCTGCAGTGCGTCTAGATGTCCGATGGTGGAAGGGGGCCGGCGGAATGAGGTCGTGGAATTCTTGAGCACACTCACCGAAGTATGTACAATCTGTAGACGACCGACAAGCAGGCAACCTTCATTAATACTTGGTATGACTACATTGGCAAGGGGCCCAAATGTTATATGTTTTCTGTGGGAACTGTCCGCGTGCGTTGCTTTTTAAACTGCATCTTATTACTATTATATGATTCTATTGCCTGTTTTAATTAATCCAACTTAAATGAATGCCTAAATTAATAACTCAATGTCGAATTTTCAAAGCGCGGCTCAGCCCCGAGACTTGAAAATCCAACAGAGCACTGTGCAATAATAATAAGACGTTATTTTAGATAATTCATAGATAGGTACCTAATATTAGTAAAAACGGACATAAGTTTGTTAAATATAAGCAACTCAGTAAAGCAAGTACGATAGTCGAATATTTTAATAATCGACTAAGCAGTCAAAGCGGCGCTGCGGGACAAAACACTGAAATAAAAATTATCAATTTAGGTAAGTATACAGGGCATTTTTTTAATCACTATCCAAATTTTCGCAGGGTGTTCTACCCATGAATATGAACAACTTTTACTATGGGACCAACTCTGAAATCAGGAAGAAAAAATCAGCTGATTCATACAAAAGTTCAATACCTACTCGACCAAATGTATGAAACAGCTGTTTTTTTTTCGTGATTTCAGAGTTGGTCCCATAGTGAAAGTTGTTCGTATTCATGGGTAGAACACCCTGCGAAAATTTGGATAGTGATTAAAAAAATGCCCTATATATCGGATATCGGAATCCGGTCCACAGAGTACTTTAACCGGTCGGTAGGTAGGTAAAACCATATGATCAATCAAATACTAAAGATAACGTATGTAGATAAAGCATAATATGCAATCGAAATAGATAGGTAGCAATAGTCTACATAATTGAACTACTTACTTACCTTCAGTATGTAACTACAGTGGATTTCATTTATTACGACCTTGGTTGTAGCGACCATTTACCTATAGCGACGTTAAATCTAAGTCCCTTGAATTTAAAGCATACTTTAGTACAAAATTCATGTGGCTATAGCGACTTTGGATGTAACGCCGAGTTCGGGTGTAGCGACTGTTTTTAATGAATCATTTGTAACAAATTCCTAGAAATCCCATGCAGATATTGCGACCGGAGTCGGCCGCCAAAGACACAAAGATTTTTTTCTTTCACAAACATTTCTTATCTTTTGTTTACATCCATTGTACACAGATGGTCAGCAAGTGTGGAGACCTTTACCTTTTGTTTATAGATATCAACTAAGTAGGTAGGGGAAGCGTGTACGTTTCGGAGCTTTTATGGTTCAGTTACAAAGTGATATTCTGAGTAGCAACTGGGTTTAGTAAACTTTTGAATAAGTATGGCTGCTAGACGCACATTCACTGTTAAAGAAAAGGCGGAAATCATTTCAAAATTGAAAAACGGTGAAAACAATGCTGATTTGTGCAAAGAGTACAAAGTTTCCCATTCAACAGTATCTACGATGTGGAAAAACCGTGATAAAATATTAGAATGCTTTGAATCCAAATCCTTAAAAATTAAGAAAAACCGCAAACCGACGCATCAAGATATCGAAAATGCCCTTCTAATGTGGTTCAAAGCCCAAAGAAGCCAAAACGTACCTTTGAGCGGTCGTCTGCTGCAAGAAAAGGCTAATCAATTTGGCAGACTGTTTGGAAAAATGGATTTTGAGTGTTCGGAAAGCTGGATATACCGATTTCGTCAACGACACGATATTGTAGTAGGCAAAGTTTGTGGAGAAGCCGCTAGTGTATCGCAAAGTGACTGTGACAACTGGCTAAAAACAGTTTTCCCAAAATTGACTGAAGGTTATACTGATAGCCAAATATGGAACGCTGACGAGACAGGTTTGTTTTTTAAGTTAACTCCTGACAAAACCTTGAAATTTAAAGGGGAAAAGTGCGTTGGTGGAAAATTATCAAAAGATAGAATCACCGTGCTTGTTGCATCAAGTATGGCAGGGGAAAAAAGAAAATTATTGGTCATAGGCAAGGCAAAAAAAACCCAGATGTTTCAAAAATGTTAAATCTTTGCCAGTTGATTACGAAGCAAACAAAAAGGCCTGGATGACTTCAGAGATTTTCGAAAAAGTTCTACGCAAATGGGACTCCCAGTTAAGAAATAACAAAAAGAAGATCATTTTATTTATTGACAATTGCCCAGCTCATCCTAAAATAGAGAATTTGACCAACATAAAACTGGCATTTTTACCACCAAACACTACATCAGTGATTCAACCGATTGATCAAGGGATAATTAAAACCCTCAAAAGTCATTATAGGAAGATTTTAGTACAGAAAATGATGAACGACATTGAAAACTCGGCAGGCCCGTTTTCCGTTAATATTTTAGATGCCATTGAAATGGTAACTACGGCATGGGCTCGGGTGACTCCAGATACGATCAAAAAGTGTTTTCTACACGCTGGGTTCCGTAAATCTTCGGCTATCACAACAATTGACGACGACTCCGATGATGAATTGGACATACCATTGGCACAACTGACTACAGTATCATCAAGCGGAACAAATGTTGCGGACTGGGCAACATATGTTGATATTGACAGTCAACTTATCACTACTAGCGATTTGTCCGATAGTGAAATTGTTGAAACTGTTGTTCCATCACATACGACGCAAGATGAGGAAAATGAGGAGGAAGAAGAAGATTGCAAGGAAGGTGAGATTCCTACAACTAAGGATGTGTTAGGTGTTGTAACAAAGCTTAAAAGATACTGTTTATTTGGTGATGGAAAGGATATTATAGATATTGAAGAAGTAATGAAAATAGAATACACCCTACAGCGTACACTAGCACAAAAAAATAAATTGAAGCAAACTAATATTACACATTTTTTTAAATGTACCGGTGAATAACTATGTGTGCAAATATTTTCAATAATAAATGAATATAAACTACACATGTGTACGTGTCTGTATCTCTTTACCTTTGCCTGTAACGACTTCCGGATATAACGACGAAAATAGAGTGGTCCCTTCATTGTCGTTATACCCGAAATCCACTGTACCTACTTACGACAAGAGCGTGGCCGGCAAATTTAATTGAAAATTATAACAATAATAATTGTAGTTCAGAATTCACACTTGGATGCATCCTCCGTTGTCTGTAATCGCCTACCATCTTTGAGAATTTTTTCCACTATTTTTTAGCGAAGATGGCGTCTATTTAAATTTTGTGTTAGGTACGTTTAAGTTCGCTTCTTAGGCTATTTTTTACCCGACTGCAGCGAAGCCAAAAAAGGAGGTTTATGTGTTTGACCTGTATGTATGTATGTCCGTCCCTATGTTCCCTCGTAACTACTAAACAGCTGAATCGATTTTGATAAATGTTACCTATGTCGTTAAATTCGTCTTTATTGCGCGAGTATCACTGAGTATATTAAAATTATTAAAAAAAAACGAAACAGCAGATTTTTCTCGCCAAAATGTACGTTTAAAAAAAATCTTCCAAATCAATCGAGTTCTATCGGTTTTAAAAGGTGCTTACATAATATATAGAAATCATATGTTTAAATGTAATTTAGAATGAGAAATTTCGTTTTCGTGAGTCATTTCTTTTTTTTTGTTTTTTCTCTTTCACTGCAAAAGCAGTGAGTGAGTATTTACGACCGTTATCTAAAGCGTTACCTACTTAATACAGCGAGAGAAAAATAATCATACATACCTACAGGTCAAACACATTACCCTCCTTTTTTGGCTTTGCCGCAGTCAGGTAAAAAAATGACCTATTTTGGCTCCAATCCAAAGAGTAAAGTAACTATAGCCGAATGCATGAGATTGTTTGGAGCCAAAATGCCTC
Organism: Fissipunctia ypsillon; assembly: GCA_947568875.1. Classification (NCBI taxonomy): domain Eukaryota; kingdom Metazoa; phylum Arthropoda; class Insecta; order Lepidoptera; family Noctuidae; genus Fissipunctia; species Fissipunctia ypsillon. Next base: position 9,351,663 of record OX387654.1, read on the forward strand.
CGAAGGCATTTTCTTTTTAACAATAAAGACCTAATTGCCTCCGACTACATGAGATTGTTTGGAGATAAAATAGGTCATCTTATTTCCATCTTACGCGGTCGGGATTTTTGATTTTTTAATTTACCTTTTATTATTTATACTTAGTTACTTAGCAGTTTAAGGGCGATTCGACCAAACTTTGATACTAGATATAGGTAAGTCTATTCCAGCGAATATTTTTTTAATTTTCGACAGATTTGCCATACAAAAACTGTCAGACGTCAATTTTATTCCGCGGATAAAATATTTCTAACTTTGGTAAAATCAGCCCTATGTTTTAAATTACTTATTAGCGAATAGGCTAGATTGTATTGATTGATCGTATTACCCAGTAACTGGGTTGTGGAGGTCAGATAGGCAGTATCCACACACAACAGGTAAAAGAGGTCCTCTTTTATCTGTTCTGTGGTCGCTCCCATGTAAAATACTGGTATTCAACTACATCCGGTTAGACTGAAAGCTGACTCCAACATAGTTGGGACAAGGCTAGGCAGGTAATGAGGCTAGATTGTAATGTGAATAAAGTATCACCAATCGTGATACTTTTTAAAAGGAAAAAAAGAAACCCAAAGCCAAAGCCCAGGGAGGCAATTCTCGTATTTTTAAGAACAGTCGCATTCTAATCTCAGTCTCAATCTGTCAAAAAAACCTCTAATTTCCCTACATTTTGGTCAGTTTTTGACATTGATTGTCGCTGAGATGAGATTGCGACTTGAATTTGAACGTTTTTTAAGTACCTACGCGAGTATTTGCCTAGGTACTACTCTTATATAAGTTCACACCCTTGCGTTTTGGCCTTGTATCTACAGATTGGAAAGACGCGACGCTGCTAAGCAATTTATGCTCGTCACAATTCATATCCTAACTAGGATAACTTCTCAGCTATTAGCGTCCTTGCATCGTGAATAGCAATATTTTGTAAATGGTGACGATCAGTCGACATTAGACTAGGTAGGTAGGTATTGTAATTTAGATGAATTACAAACTGCCCTTTTTCACAAAAAAAAAACAACCGACTTCTGGAAAACACTACAAAGTGAAAAATAACTTTAATTTCGTAAGTCGGTGACCGAAATCTATAAAACAGATCCAAAGACACCGACTTCCGTAATTAAAGTTATTTTTCCCTTTGTGTGGTTGCCGTCCCCCGTGTGGTTGCCGGGTAGTAGAATAGAACCAACCCATTTCATCCAATGGGCGTCGTAGAAGGCGACGAAGGGAACAGCTGGGGGATTCTTTTGGTCTCCTCTGTGTGGTATGAACAGCACACACCCAAGCTAAGGTTGCCGTGCCGAGAGCTGCATGGCTAGGGGGGAGCCTAGTCGCGAGCGTTCCTCTAGAGAGAATAAAAGTAGAAAGACTGCAAGATTTGAAAGTAAAAGAGGAATATAAGAGGGAAGTAAAAGTGAAGACGGATAAAATATTTGATGATGCGAACGATTACAGTCTGGAAGAAGTATGGGATATAGCGAGAAATAGTATGGTGCAAGTGGCCACAAAAGTATGTGGTTTGGCGCAGAGGAAATGTGGTAGTAGAACGAATGATTCTTGGGTAGATGGTGAAGTAAAAGAGGTAGTGAGGAAGAAAAAAGAGGCCTGGCTCAATTTTTTAGGCCCAAAATAGGATGAATCAGGTAACGAATGTGACAGATGACTGAGAAAGAGTGAAGAAAAAATACTCCGAAATGAAAACGAAGGTGAAAGATGGTGAAAATGAAGAAGGATGAACAGGAAGAAAAGTACAACAGGAAGTTCTCTGAAAACTTCAGGACCAATGTTAAGCTGTTCTGGAAACAGGTAAGATTGGCTCGCGGAGTGACAAGAACATCGAGTATGAATGTTATAAGAGCAGAAGATGGATGTTTACTAAGCGAAGAATGTAAGGTCTTGGAATGATGGAAGGGATACTTTGAAAGTTTATTTAGCAGTCAGGATAGTGTGCAAGGAGTGGGTAATTGGGCAGACGCCAGTTTTAAAGACCCAAGCTCAGATGTAGATGAAGATAATGAAATAGAAATAGATGAGATTGTAAGAGCGCTGAAAGGGATGAAAGTTGGGAAAGCTGTATTATATATATATATATATATATATTATAGAATAGAATAATTTATTCATAAGTTCACACATAAGTTAACATAAGTATAAATTACATAGAAGTTATATCATTACAAAGTTAAATATTAATATTATAAAGAAAATATTAAACTATGCCTAAAATAAATCTAGTGTATAACTTATATATTGGTTAAAGGCCTACTGAATTCAATAGCGACCTGCCTGATGTAGGTTTATTCAAACCTGTGTTTCAGGCCATCACTTAACAACGCTGAGTACTTTAGTGGACTATTATGTTACTGAACATAGAGCTAGCATTGATACATAATAATTATATTTTAAAATAAAAATAGACTTAACATTAATAAACTTATTGCATTACTTCTAGCAATTTTTCAGTGTCTGAGTAATTAAATTTCGCTAAGTATTCACTCAACATTTCACTACATTTTTTACAATTTACACTATATATACTTAGAGACTTATTGATTTTATTATACAAGAACGGACCTAAAAATACATAAAACTTATTTGTAAAAGTATGTCTAGTTTGAGGCTTTATGCAAACTAAGTCTTTTCTTCTCTTATCTATAGGTATTGGGACATAAGGAAGTTTGCTATGCTGGTGCAGTACAATATTCAATATAAATAGTTGTCGCACGGTTAAAACCTTACATGCCGTGTAAAGCTCGTGTGTGGGAAATCTAAATGGGCGAAAGGTGGCTACCTTAAGGATAGCTCTCTGCGCACGTTCTAATGGCAGTAGGATTGATTTAGCAGCCCCACCCCATGAAGTTATACAATAAGTGAGAATGGATTGACACAAAGCTAAATAGACCTGTTTAATCAATTTGTAGTCCGATATATATCGTAAATTCTTAAAAATGTATATCAATTTACGCATTCGAGTGCATACCAAATCAATGTGTTTACGGAAATTCAAATTTGTGTCAATCGTTACACCAAGATATTTACTAGATAAGGTTGACTGGTAGAAAATGCCTCAGGCATTAAGTCCGCCTTTGTACGGTATTCTTTTTACTTGTGCATAAAGTTTTAATAAATAAATAAATAAATATTTCATATGATCGGCTTTTGCTAAAGTAGGACAATTACAAGCATCGTCAGCATACGTGCCGCACTTATGCGCATAAATGTTTATGTTAGTAGTTGGCAGGTTAGTATTTTTCATAGTAAATAAAATGTGTTTGGTTTTCTCTGCATTTAGTGTTATACACCTTATCTCGAGATTTGTCTGAAAACAATAGAGCTGTGTCATCTGCATAAGACATTATGACACCATTGTGGAGTGTTAAGCTGCACAGGTCATTTATATATACTAGGAATAAAGTAGGACCCAAAATACTACCTTGTGGTATTCCGTATTTACTATTTGGAAGCTCAGAACTAACGTACTGACCAATTTTGACACATTGTTTGCGGTCACTAAGATAATCAGAAAGTAGTGAGAGCGTTGTTCCTCTTATTCAGAGTGTTTCAAGCTTGTCCAATAATAAAGGGCAGGAAATTGTGTCAAATGCCTTGGCGAGGTCTAGGAAGATCCCAATGGAGTGCAGGCCCTTATCCAAATTAGTTGTTATATAATCCGTCATTTGATGAACTGCCTGATTAGTTGATTTATTGGGCCTAAAGCCAAATTGTCTATCTGAAAGCAATTTGTTATCTTCTAGGTATTTCATTAATCTAATATTAATGATCTTCTCTAGGATTTTGGAGAGCCCTGTTAAAACTGAAATAGGTCTGTAGTTGTTAACACATTTTTTGTCACCAGATTTATATATAGGAGTAACCACTGCTTTTTTAAGCAACTTAGGGAATATACCATTAGTTAAGCATAACTGAAAAATATGATGATTGGTGCAAGGCTGTAATCGTACCACTATATAAGGGAAAAGGCTCTCAGCAGGAGTGTAAAAACTACCGCGGCATGAGTCTTTTGAGTGTTGTTGGCAAACTGTATGCAAAGGTTTTAATAAATAGAGTGATAAGAGTGACAGAGGAGAAAATATGGGATGTGCAGGCAGGATTTAGAGAGGGAATGGGCTGTACGGATCAGATCTTCTCCCTAAGGTGCATAGCCGAAAAACATCTGGCAAAGCACAAGAAAGTCTACTGTGCTTTCGTTGACTTGGAGAAGGCCTATGACAGTGTGTGGAGGGACGAACTGTGGTCGTCACTGTCGGTGTACGGTGTGGACTGGCGCTTGGTACGGGCACTGAAATCTTTATACAAGGATTCTAGTGCTTGTGTTAGGATAAATGGGGCATACACGGACTGGTTCGGCATCTAGAGGGGTGTTACAGGGTTGTGTAGCGTCACCATGGCTTTTCAACTTGTACATGGATAGTTGTCTGACAAATTTTAAAGAGAGTGAGTGTGGATTGAGGATGAATGAGCCAATGTCAAATGCCTTCTCTACGCAGATGATCAAGTTCTACTTGCATCGTCAGCAGAACAGTTGCAAGACATGGCGACTATCATGGATATATACATATAAGATGAAAGATGAAGCATATAAGATGAAAGGGATGAATATAAATGTGACTATGACGAAGGTAATGATGCTTGAAAGAAACGAGAACATATCTATGTGTGATGTGAAAATAAATGATGAAAGTATGGATCAAGTAAGTGAGTTGGTACTCCCTTTCTTCTCCTAAAATTGTTTGTCCGAAAATCATTATCCATAACACGTTTGCTATAAACTTCAGTAACCATAATGTTCAAAATCCCGAAATTTTGTTTAACATAATTATCTTTAGTTCTAAAAGTATTCTGTCATAATATCGAGTACTATAATAATTGAATCCCCTAATTTTACATGACCTAAAGTCATATGTCCTAAGTATTGTGTTTAATAATGTGTATTATTCCGAATGTTCATTTATAATATTTTTTTAGTCCTAAAACATTAGCTAAAAATTAGGTTCGCAGAAACGAATCGCTGTAAATCCGACTCCACGCAGTCTTGTCTGCTCTACCCCTAGAGTGTAATTTAAAATCGCGTAGGCGCGGAGGGGCGAGGCGGCCCGCGAGTAGAGGAGCAGGTGGTTGTAACACTCGCCGCCGCGGCTGAGGCTGGCCGGCGAAGCCGGCCAGCAAGCCGAGGCTGCGGTGGTGAGCGTTAAACCCATCTGCGACGATAAACTCACGTGGGACCGCCGGAACCCCGCAGCGCCGGAGCCGTGACAAAAACCATGCCTGCTGCATGTTGCATGCTTGCTTGCATGCTGCATGTTTGCTTGCATGCTGCAACGATTTTATGTCTTTTGTAGGTATATTATTGATTGTAATATTTATGACAAACTAATTTAGGACATATTATATTTAGGGATTTCAATTTTATGGCATGTGATATTATGTGATATTAAGTTCGGGTAAGTTATCATTCGGACAAATGATGATTAGGACAAAAAAAGTTATGGCACTTTAAATTATGGATAAAAAAGTTAGGTGACACAATAGGGAACCAAGTGAGTTTGTATATTTGGGGAGTCTGTTTACAAGGGATGGAAAGATTGATGAAGACGTGGAAAGTAGAGTGAGTGCGGGAAATAAAGTGAATGGTGCTATACATGCAGTTGTGACCAACCAGTTAATGTCCAAAAAGGCCCGACTGGCTGTTCACAATGGTGTGCTGGTGCCTACGGTTATGTATGGAAGTGAATGTTGGGTATGGCAAAAGAAGCATGAAAGTAGAATAAATGCTGTGGAAATGCGTTTCTTGCGAAGCATGTGTGGTGTGACTATAAATGATAGACTGAGAAATGATGTGATAAGGCAACGGTGCGGTTTAAAAGAAGATGTAGTGACAAAAATTGATGAGTGTGCTTAGATGGTTTGGTCATATTGAGAGGATGAATGAAAGTCGACTAACAAAAGGTATTTTACACGGCAGATGTGAGTGGAAACGCCGGAAGGGGACGCCCTAGGAAGACATGTAGTGATCTTATTGGTGATATTCTTCAGAAAGGTCAGGTGCGTAGTACTCGCAACCGGCGTGCATGTATGACCAGATGTATGAATGTAAACGAGGCAAAAGGAGTATGTAAAGATCGTAGCAGGTGGCGTTCTGTAGTTTCTGTCAACCCCCATGGGAAGAAGGCGTGAGTTTATGTACGTATGTTTTCCCTTTGTAAATTATTTGAATGTTACATTTCCCGTCTTCGATCAATAGCTAATATTGATCGAAGTTTCCCGTTGCAAAATTCAAAAATTATTTTCGTTTATGTTATCAACTGAATATATATAGGTACCTAACACACTTGGTGGCCTACCTAATCAAAAGTACAATCAGTTTTCATTGCCAGAATGCTTTGTGGTCGAATATCAAAAGAGCAACAACACGAATTTCGTTTTATGGCCGTTTTTAAAATGCCAGAACGCGTTATGGCTTGGTTTTTTGCGCAGTGAGCGTTTTTGACAATCGAGCCTAACATGATAACAGTACCGTGGCGCGCACTGTAACTAGTTAGGTGGCAGCAAGCTTTCTGAGTTCTAGCTAGAACCTCTTGCCACCACCGGTAGCCGTTGTTTTTAATCAGTGCTGCCGGCAATATTTTTATTTCGCCGCCGGCGGCGGTGGTCTAATGGTGTTTTTTTTTTTTTGGGACCTGACGCCGGCAGCTGAGGCCTCCAATAATCCCTAATGAGAATTAATTTTTTGGAAAATTTGGTTGAACATAACATTACGCCTGTTTCCTCGAAGGATTAGGCAGCAGAGGTGTAGGTACCCACCTTTCGCCAGTTATGTTTCAAAAATAGGTACTTAAGTAGGTAATTTTTATGATACTTACTGACTTGATAATATTGATACTGAAATAAAATAGATCACTTGGAATGGAAGAAATTTATTGCTAAGGTACTTATACTAAATACATATATTAAGCATTTATAAAAAATATGAACTAGTCACATCATTGCATGAAAAATCTATGAGGAGGTTATTAGTTCTAATTAGGAATCATCATACAAAATAAACTGTAGTGTATCTAGAATATTTTTAAAGTTCAACAAGGCACAATTTCTATATACCGATAATTTCATATTATTTCTAATATAAATCTATGGTAACCCCTCACAGATATTCTGAATTTTATTCACACTAAAGATAAATCAGTCAATAAGATGCTACTATCACATACTTTCCTAAATCTGAAATAAGTATTACATTCAACTTTTTTTTGAGTTTTTAGTTTAATTAATACAATACAATTCCACAATAATGTTTAAAATAACAGATCAGAATATTATTATGACACCTGAACATGCAATCTTAGGAATTTTTATTCAAGCTATTCCCATACAGAAACAAAATATGTATGAATTACTTCATAATACAATACAATTGGCAAAAACGTTATTTATGCTACTAACAATTAATACAACAATAAATGCTCTTATCCCCTCAACTGTTGACCGTCCTACTAGAGGTCGGTAAGAATAGAAATTTAATTGTGTCTCATAACATGACAGTTGCAAGGTATATTTAAATAAAAGTTAATGTCTTTAGATAGTTAAGATGAAAAATGCAAAGAAATATCTTAAAACATAACAAAAACATAGGTAACACTGTAGAAATTAGATCTGTAGCAAGGAACAAATTTATAAGTTAACTAGCTTCCGCCCGCGACATCGTCCGCGTGAAATTTCTTGTTGGCCCGACCCACCCCGTCGCATCGCATCGCCTAATCGCGCTGTTTCTTCGTTTTCACTCAGCGCTCGTTCTTACTTTTTTTTTTTGCTCAGCTTCTAAGTGTCCTAGCGTAATGTTACATACCCTTATAGCCTTCCTCAAGAATTGGGCTATAAAATGCAAAAAGAATGTTTCAAATCCGACAGGTAGTGACAGAGATTAGCGCGTTCAAACACTCAATAAAAAATAAAATGTGTAGGTAAATAATAGACTAAGCGCATTTTTTTTTACTTTAAGCATTTTTATACCCGTCGTAATTTTTAAACGAAAGGTTCGATTCGAATAATTTAAAAAGGTATTTAGATGTACTTAATCAACCTTGATTATGAAACTATTTATTTCTATGGATTAATACCATGTTCATGAAAACACCATTGCAAATAATGCAATATTTTATAGCAAATTTGATTACCGTTAAAAAGTGAGCCAACCTTAAAGGATAGACATGTTAGCCGCTTACGCAGCGCACGCAACGGAAGCTCTCAAAAGGAATAAATTTTCCCCGTTTTTGCAACATTTTTCATTGATGCTCCACTCCTTTTGATTGTAGCGTGATGTAATATAGCCTAAAGCCTTCCTCGATAAATGGGCTATCCATCACTAAAATAAGTTTTCAATTTGAATCAGGAGTTCCTGAGATTAGCGCGTTCTACCAAACAAACAAACAAACTCTTCAGCTTTATAATATTAGTATAGATTATGGACACAAACACAATATAGCTAAATCATGTTTTGACTTATATGATATGTACTGTTGAAATTGATCGCTTTTGTTCTTTAGCTCGTTCATTACGTATGTAATTTTTACAAATAATTCTTATTAAGTACATTATGTAATCTCAAACATTATTGTATATAAACACATGCAATGCAGGCAATACATTTTTAAACTCATTTTATATTAATTTGAGCAAATACAAAATATAAAAACATAATTTCGAAATTTGTGCATAGGTACCTATTCATTCAATTGTAAAATGAGCAAAAAATTTTGATAATCATTTTCTAGACTTAAAATCACTAGGACTTGGTATGTCTACTTAGGCAATTTGTGACATGGCATTGTTATCTTAATACTAACCACCATACTTCATTTGGTTAAAAAAATCTTTAAACCGACTTATTGAAACAAGAAATGCAAAAAGAAAATAATCTTACAAAATGTATGATAAAACAATGCATAACTACTATTAAAACATTATTTTTAACAGCCATCGAACATTATTTTCTATTAAGTAGGAATAGTTTCCTTTTATGTATTTTTTGTATATCTAATGCTAACAAGTTATTTTATTACCTAACATATACAACATATCAAGGGCAGTTTTTCAGTGGGATTACTTCTTACCAAACACAAGGAGGCGAGTGAGCATGCTTGTGATGCAAGGCACTTGCTTCTGTTGATGCATGGGTGTCAGGTCTGGAGTATTAGACTCAAAATCAAGAGCTACTCTTTGACATACAAATGTTAACAGTGTCAAGATGTCTCTCTCTGTTCCAGCATAGCGTAACTCTTCGCACAATGCTTGCATAAACCAGGAACCACGAGTAGTGTTTCTCCAAGAATAGTATCCAGGCACAGTAGAAAATACAATCAGGAAGTCGGCATGGACTGGTATTTTATATGATGCTGAGGGTGATCCATCTGTTTCAGTATAACTCACCAGATTAATACCACCATCCAATTTATCACCCTGGCAAGCTTGAATAAAGAACATCTTTGGTTTTCCAGCAAGAGTTGGGCACCTGTCACCAGTAAAGTAGTGCCACAAGTTTTCTGGCTTGTAATGTGTATCTTTGGCATACAACATTCCTAGCTCTCCATGAGTTAACACAGCAATAAGAAGACAGTCAAAGTCAGTGTGGTCCATGTCTGCTGTCTGCTGAACATACTTAATGACTTCTTCAGATTTCAAATTGGGCAGAACCGTAACTCGGAATCCTAAGCCTTTGAGGACCTTGGCCAGATTATCACTGTCTACGTTCGTGCCAGTACGTGACTTCAGGCTGTGAATATCGAAATGCTCGTGGTTAAAAATAATTGCCATCCCACGATACTTGTGGTTCATGTTGTAATACGGTGCGTTTCTGTCAACGGGCATCCTTGCATAGCGGCGTGCGCTCGAGGATTCATGACTGCCCAGTGCGTCGCCTTCATCGCCGCCACCGTTAGCGTTGGGCGTTTGTGCAGTTTCAACAATTCCATTGTCTTGAGGTTCTCCGTCCAACATTTTGATTATTACTGCCCTAACAAAGAGTAAGACAAACAGAACTCCAGTTACGCAGTATGTACTCGAATTGAATTAAAACTGATAGAATTGCCAAAAATGAAGCATCAACTTGTGAACACCGTGAGTCGTGACTATCAAAAAGTCTATTTTTAAAGATTTTGACTAGTGAATATTCAACCAAATCAACAACCAGCTAACCACAGATAACTATAAAAAAGGCAACCAACAATCAGTGTTGCTAATTTTATTTTTACGAACCCACAAAAAAAGTCTCAAACCACCAGAAAACCACTAAATCCAACTCAAACAATCTCGTGCTAAGTGCACGTTCAAGCACATTTATATATTTATATTCTAGTAAATGTTGAAAGTGTTCTTGCGTAATTTTATTTCCTGTACAATACGTAGGTATGTACTTAATTATCCTACTATGTATACAAAAACTTCATTTTTGTTATATCGACCTGGTACAAAATTTCCCCACTGGTCTTAGTTGTATAAACTACTTACCTAAATCAGAATGGGTAATAAATTAGTATTACCCATTCTGATTTAGGTAAGTAGGCGTAAAGCGCCAGGGTAGCCCACGAAATTATAATTTTCTTACGTTTTTTGCAATTTCCAGGTCAGCATTAGGTTGTATGCTGATTAAAATACAATTCGCGACCGTGAAAAATATGTATTTATGGAATTATAATAATTCAAGTCATCAATACAACTCTCTAAGACCAAGTAATTCTATTGAATGACTATTTCATGAAATCTTAACATTTCAGGATTATACTAATTCTAAGAATTGTATAATGATTCTAATGATTATAATTCTGTAAATACATATTTGTTACGGTCGCGAATCATACTTTAATCAACATACACCCAGACATTGAGCTGCAAATTGCAAAAATCGTAAGAAAATTTGAATTTCGCGGGCTACCTTAACGCTTCTCCCTTAATGTATGGACGCCAGCACATCAAGCTACTACAATCTGTCAAATTTCTTTAGTAGATTTTCGACTTTATTGCCAAAATATTAGGTTCAAGGTTGATTGGGAAAATTTTACAGTTTCGGGTAGCTTGATGTGCTGGCGTCCGTACCTTTCAATTCTGCAAGTGCTTTTTGGATAATCCATGATTCTTTAAATTCCGTAATGATTGTACATTTTACCGCATAATTTGCACTTAGCTACTGGACCAGCAGTGCTTTCCACCAGTCCTTTAATTCTGGGTCACCTAACCAACAATCACGGAACTTTTGGGTATACTGTGGTTTTGTCATATTAGTTTCACAAAATTATGGAAATAAGATAGAGAATAGTACTTAACCTTTACCGATACCGACTCAAACTATACTGTCCGTCCGTTGTATTATTGCACGCATAGGGAATAGACATAAACAAACCTGAGAATATATATAAACCCTTTGAATCAAATGAAACTTGACCCAGTAACCATACAAATAAGTCCATAATCAAAATTAAACAAGAAACTGACAAACTATTTTCGGGGAATCTGCGAAAACCGAAAACCACCACCTTAGTTCTATTGTGTTGCCTACACAACGAAAAAAATATACACTTGTTTCAATCATTCTTTCCTAACTAGAGTATTTTTGTAAATCGTAGGTACTAGTGGTTGAATGTCATATCTTACCATTAACTGAAGCAGTAAAAGCCACTAGGAAAATCCACTAGCCACTACAACTAATATTTGGGTGATTTTCAGAAAAAATGACCCTGTGACGGACAGGAAATATAATTTTGGTATTTCATGAAATGTTCTATATTTACTCTGGTATTAAAGAATATATTGTTAATTAACTAAATATGCTATTAAAATTAAAATTATACCATGATTTTAAGAAATATTCAAGTTTTTCTGTTAGGATATGATGCAAAGTATTCCTGTACGTCACAAAATATAATCAATCGGAAATCAAACAACCAAGTATTGAAACAAAATCAACTTATATTGGCATAAATATATGCTTGAAATCTTTAAAAAAATAACAAAAGGGTAGCATAATTCTATTAGATTATTAAATAATCAGCTAAATAGTTTCATGTTCGTCACTTCTCGGACACATCGCACTAGAAAAGTTGTCATTACTAATGATACGTGTTACAAATTCAAAAATAAAGCAGAGTGAGGAATTTTCGATAATAACAAAATACTGATGATGACCAAATAAATGTAATAAAATTGAAAATAGATATTTTAAAACCATTTTTGTACCATTCATAATATGGGACAGTGACTATTATGAAAATTGCGTGACGAACAGGAATAATTTGAGCAATGTTCACACTGCCGTTTTAAAAACACAATTACAAAGAATAAAGCATTAATTTACTGAAATTTTAGATTCATTAAACCTTTGTTTTTACACATAAAATTATTAAAAGATATAAAAAAGTTATCGCCAGTGACTAAGTTGGTTCTCATAATATAGAACCAGCTTAGTCGTTAGCGATTACTTTAAAATTTTACTTTCACCAACATCATTATCACAATTACTTTGGATTATTAGGAACTTTTTGATATTCTTATCGACAAAGATTAATATTATTTTGTACTAATTTCAGACATTACAATCCTACTTGAATCAACTATTCAATCATAATTTTAAAACTTAAGTTACTGCGACATGTGTCGCAAGTGTGATCTATCATTTGAATAATTGTATTATTCAGATCCGTAACATATGTCGCAAATATAGTCAATGATTGAAGGATGGCCACAACATAAGCTGCATACCCAGTTTTTGCATGCAACGCAACGTGTCATATCATTAGGTACAAAAAATTTACGACTTTTACATAAATGACATAAAAAGTACCTTGAAACTACAGTTTTTAGTGATCTAGATTTCGAGCTCTCTACTGGTGTCATTACCTTTGCCCGTTTTCTAGGTACATTTAAATTCTTCGAATCAACATGTTTCAAGCCTGTAGAAGTACTAGGTTCTTCAATATTCTGTTCAGAACTACAGTGCAAAACATCATTTTGTGGTATAAAAGTAGATACATCTAAAGTCTCTAGGTCTATTACATTGGTAAGATCAATCAAAATACTTGGGTCAATAGAAATGATTTTACTTATCTGGGAACTAACATCAGTTTCAATGGGTTCAAGACAATCATTTTTTTTTGTTTCACTATGAACTAAACTCCCACTAGCATTCGTAATTTGAACCAGATCTTCCTCTTGGGTCATACTACCTTGAATGGAAAACAATTCTGTTTCAAGACTCAGATTTTGATCATGCGTTTGAAAGGTAGATGCATGATAGGTATTCTCTAGAACTTCGAAGTCCTCTGAAACTGATGAGTTTTGGTCTTGGTCTAGCAAAATATGTGTTTTAGGAGAATGGCAGTTACATAGACCACGTCGGTCACCACAAAAGCAACTCAGTTGCCTGTAAAAGATTGTATTTTGCTCTCCTGAAATTATTTGATGTAACTTCATAGTTTCAGGGACAGGCCGAATGTTATCAGGTATAAGATGTTTCATATTGGTAATGTCATTATCAGGTATTAAAAAACATTTTACTGACTGCATGCTCTTTTCAAGGTGTTGGTAAGCATGTTCAGCATCTTTTATATCGTTACCATAAGCCACATGTTTGTCCAATTGACGTTTAACTGCTCCACCAATGCCATCCGCTACACCCTTACCATGACCACTCTCTGAAAATGACCACGTGTAACAAGCGTTCATTTTGTTTGCAAAAAGATTGATTAAATAAAAGTTTTTTTTTTGTCTATATTGGCTACATGGACCATCGGAAAAAAAATGAATTATTTCTATACTTGGATCCAACTGCTTGGCAAATTTTAGGACGGGTAGTAAATGTGCCCAGATGGCATTGGGTTCATGGCATGTATTGTTAGATATGGTGACAAACGATTGTGATTTACCTTTAAAGTATATCATGCCACAATGTAAAGTAATATTATGTTTAGAAGCACCAAAATGCATTGCCTGTATTTCTGTACCAAGCTTACAATCGTAGTTCTCACTGAAGTCGCATAAGATGGCTATTTCATTATCATGTAATCCATTAATGCATTTTAAGTATTCGCTTTGTTGGTGCCTCCAATTATAAATATGGGATTTAAACAATGGAAGTTCTTTTTCAAATTCAGTAACTAAGGTCTTCACAATTCCTTTCTTATGTTGTTTTGAAATTTTTTTGGTAAGAAAAGTCTTGCCCGATTTTATATAGCTATGATTTATCCTTTCCCACTTGAACCAGGTAATATCATCTTCCATTTTTTCTTGCTTGTATAGAAGCACAGGAGTTTTGCAATCATCACATTTACTATTCATACAGTTGTACGACTTTCTATCACAAGTTGTTTGAGTAATTACGTCTTCTAGATTTGTGTAACTTAAAATATTATTTTTTTTAAGAGCTATAAAAATATTTTCGATATTACTATGTTTTATACATAAGCACGTGTCTCTATTTCTAATCGTGGGTGACAAAATATAAAACGGCTTGTATCTAAAAAAGGTAGTAACGCTGTACTTTCCTCCTTCTTTTTTGTAAATATTGTATAAATTTGCAAATGTGTCAGTCAGATATCTAATTTGCATCTTTTGTTTTCCTCTTGTTCTTGTTTCATGTTTTCCTGCTGTACATCTACTTATGTCATCCCTGTTATAAAATGTCTCGATATCTTTTTGAATTTTGCAATTTGGTAGTTTCTTTTTTGTATTCCGTATCCGGCTTTTTAATCCTAAATATTTTGTTACGTCCATGACTGACTTGCTAGCTTTTACATTCTGATTAGTTGCTATATTTTTTAACAATCGTTTTTCTTTTTGAGTATTTGCGTGTTTATTATAAACTGTTTTTAATGAACATTCTAGTACTTCTTGTCGTGCTTGAAGCTTCTCTATTTCACGATTCGTTCTTTCATGGGTAAATTTTTCGCGGTAATAGCGTTTGCGACTGGTTTCTAACATCCTTTGTAATTTCTGTATTTTATCTAAAGCTGTCTTGTAATTGGCGCGCAAATTTTTATATCTATGTTGAAGTAAGTGGCTTACATGAGTTTGAGTTTTCAAAGGTTCTTTGGTCGGCTTTACGTTTTCTTTATTACATTTTCTTAGTTTTTTAGTTTTCTCTTTTCATCTCTCCATATTTTTCGTTGTTTTATTTTTTCTTCTTCTGTTAGATCCGTTATCTTTTTCCGATTTCTTTTTAGTCTTGCCAACTGTTTTTGGCGCTGAATTTCTAATTTTTCAGGATTTTGCTTTAATTTTTCGCGATATCTCTTTGCCCTTTCTGCTGCCGTAAGCGCCATTCTCTCCTTTGATGTAACGAACGAAGTAATTGCTTTCTTAAATAACTATTAATTACTTTCTCACACACAAACCTCACACTCGTCCTCAGGAAAATGGTCATAAATAGAATGCATACAAAAAGAACACCAAAAAATGGAGCACTGAAGTAATTTCCTGATATCACTTTGACTCATAGCCAAAGTAAAATGCTGCAGTTTCATACTATGGTTGATTTTTCGCCGACATCCGAAACAATTTTTAGTAATTTTGAAATGTGTAACAGGCCAAGGCCACTTAGCATTATTAATGTAACATTGATTTAAATCAAAATATGTTAGGATTTTGTCAACGTCCCAATAGACTAAGTACCATAGCTGCTAGCAGAGTGATCATCCATACGTGTAAGCATGCTAAATGCGAACTTTGATCTGAAACAAAAAAAGGTCCTATGGCTATATCTTTTTAAATAATACGAACCAACATCAAATGCAATATTAAAATTGAGTGAAAAGTAATCTACTCTTAGCATTCAGCAATAATGGAGAGCTTTATTCTTTTAATCTTAATTTTTTTTTAGTCCGTAGTACCTAAGTACAAACACAGTCCCAATTTAACTTCTTTATAAAAGTTAACACGTAAGTACATGAAAAATAAGTTCAAAACAAAAACCCGACTACTGAAAAATCATGCTCTATAAAGTATAAAAACAACAAGAAATATTCTCGTCAGAAATTGTTGTTCCTACAAACCGTTCGATATTTGTTGTCTGTTAAAAAAACAACTAACACCTTATTTATTATAATGTATTTAATAAGTATTTAATAATGAAGTTATTTCTAATTATCAGGTGCATGCAAACAAAGCCGATGAAATGTGCTTCTTAAGCCCTTTCGTTTAATACCTAACACACGCGCGGACATTAAAACACTTCCAACATAGTTCATAAGTTATGTGGAAATAGATGGACAATACATACATTACCGGTCAAAATCATAACCCTCCATTTTGCTTCGTCGTAGGCGGGTAAAAACTCATAACCCTTCTTTTTACTTCGCCGTAGTCGGGTAATTAAATCAATGTTTTAAAATATTTCATTGTACACTAAGCTTTACAATTCAAGTTCGTCACGATTTTGTTCCGGTAGTATGTAACATGACGCACAGGAGGTGACGTTTTCATTCCACGATACTTTTAAAATTGAAAATAACTAATATTTAGTTAAATTAACTTGTTTTTAGCTATACTTATCTAATATAGGTTAGTTTATTGTGTTATATACAATATCATAAAGTAAAGAAAACAGTTTATTTACCTTTTAAATACTGTCACTCTCCAGAAAAAAAAATTCTGCGCGCCGATGACACCAACACTTTCGTCTCAGTTTTTGTCGCAACTGACTTTAAAACAACAATGGCGGTATCCTAATACGATCATAATGTTGCCAGGAAGGCAGAAAAACACAAATTAGTAGATTTTGTCTTGTGTACGATATCGAATTCACCGTGACGAAATCAGATTTTCCGGTACTATGATTTTCGTAGGACAACATTAAAATAATGATATTTATTAAAATAACTATTAATTTATCCCATAAAAATCGAAAATACGCTTTTAGAAATACAGAGACTATGTTCAAAAACTTAAACATACCTAAAGACTAATATTCTACAAGTTAGATGTATTTGAAATCTCCAAGAGCACCGTGGGACACATGATATTTTTACGTCCTGTTTTGGTTTTTTTTAAATATAAAAATAACTATCCACTTTTTATGGTACTTATTAATTTAATGGTATTTTGAAATATTTACCTAAATCACACAGTTTCACTTCCACATGTGCCATATAAAAAAATAAAAATAAAAATGTTTCAAGGTGTGGGACAGTCCGATTTTGCTAGGGTCATTTTTTGTGAAAAACACCCATTTATTCGCTAAAAGGAAAGTCTAAACCACCAGATCTGGTGAAAAATCCACTGAGTTGGCAACATTGCCAACAACATTCCAATCAAAATCAGATCCACAGATTATTATATTTGTAGTAGATCCCTCGAATCGACCACAGATTATCTACAAAATGGTATCCGCCGACATTCATTTTTTTGTTTGATAAACCACGGGACACGGTCGGACTAGGTTGAATATAATCGACAAAAAAAATACCACGTGTCCAGGCCGATTATAATATTTTGAAAGGCAATAACTTTATTTAAATTTTATCCTTCGTGCTTTTTACTGAAAAATAAATACGGCGTTTTGACATATTATTATTTTGATGAAATATGACCAACCACACAGTATTTATTCCTGGACGATTGTAAGGCCGGCCACATACAGGCGGAATTCCGTTTCAAAACATCGATTCGGAGTTTTTGAAGGCAGCAAATCACACACGTACAGTAGTTATCCGTTCGAAATTTTCTGCCTTCGAATTTATTTTGTATGGATTTGCTGCCTTCGAAATTCCCAATCGATATTTCGAAACGGAATTCCGCCTGTATGTGGCCGGCCTAAGTAGTTAGGCGTGTTAGGTTAGGAAGGCAGTAACAATTAACTGTCTTATTTATAAAAATCGCGCTAATTACTGATTAGCCACTGTTTAGCTAAGCAATTAGTTAGCTCTTAATAAATCATTTTATTTTTACCTTTTATTAACCGTTATTGTCCCACTGCTGGTCAAAGGCCTCC
This sequence comes from Fissipunctia ypsillon, assembly GCA_947568875.1. Classification (NCBI taxonomy): domain Eukaryota; kingdom Metazoa; phylum Arthropoda; class Insecta; order Lepidoptera; family Noctuidae; genus Fissipunctia; species Fissipunctia ypsillon. The sequence goes on from OX387654.1 coordinate 9,369,682, forward strand.
CTACTCTCTTTCCAAAGGAGTACAGCTCATCTCGCCAACTCCGTCGTAAGTTTGGCCCATTGATCGTCTGACATGCGCCAAATGTGTCCAGACCAATTCCATTTAAGCGTGGCAGCTTTCCGAGTGACATCAGATAATACAGCGATGGGGCGCTCACCCCTACACCATGAAATTAGTTTATAATGCCTTAGTTCGTAGTGTTTTAGACTATGGAACATATCTCCTGATTCCTTGTAACATAGGTGCTTTGGCTGGGCTGGATAGGGTTCAGTCCAAATGTCTTCGAATCATCTCAGGTTGTATGAAGTCCCCTCCCGTTAACCTTTCGTATGCCGGACCCGCGCCGTGTCAAAAATGTCCCATCTGCCGCGTCATTTTAAGCGCGCGTGGCATTTGAGTACAGTTAATATCGCGCAGGTCTACGCAGATCTATTTGAGCTTCTGCTTAGGGCATCTAACTCATTTAATCTTCCTATAAGAGGATGGGAGGATCTACAAATTAGCCTAGACAAAAAGCGGGAGGCAAGATGTTGCCATCTAAGGGCCAGTGGAGGTTCAGCACATTCGACCTGCAATGCGTTAACCCCTCGGACGTCGGGCCTCTTGACAATTGGACCATGCGTGTTGACAGTTGTTATTATACTGGAAAACGCATCTAGATATTTTAAATAAGAAAATAAGTAAATCGGCATATGCTTTAAAATCTCTATCACCGATAATATCTACAGACGCACTCCTCACTGCCTATTATGGTACAGTAGAATCCCATTTACGGTATGATCTAATATTTTGGGGTAATTCAACTGAGAAAGAACCCAACAACTGAGAGAGAGTATTTAAATCCCAAAAAAGATGCATATGGTCCATGTTTAAATTAAAATGTACCGATAGTTGTGCACCGTACTCCAAACAATTTAAAATATTAACTTTACCTAGCCTTTATATTCTTGAGGTAGCTTTATTTGTAAAAACGAATCCAAATCGTTTTACACGTCTCGCCGACATAGTTCCTCGAAGTAGGCGCGATGATAGTAAATTATGTCAGCAGACCGCAAATACAGCCCTCATGCGCAAGTGTCTTCTGCATGGCCTCATTTATTTACAATAAGTTACCTAAATCTTGGAAGGCATTAACTTTACCATTGTTTAAAAATAAATTAAGTTCCTTTTTAGTTAACAAAGCCAGCCTACTAGAATATTTCTGAATTTATTGCAGAAAAAGAAAATGCATTTGTTTGATTATTTTAAAAATCATGTTCAATTGAATTATTAAGTAGTCATTTCGTCTGTTGCTGGTCTCGTACCTTTCGCATGCCTAAGTGTAAAATGTGGCTGAACCTATAAATGTATTCGACATCATGTACTGTACCCATATTTGCGAAATAAATTATCACCAGTTTAGGCATACTGGAGATAGAAAAACCTACCTATCTATGGTTTTAACGTCCCAATAATTTATAAGAGACTAAGGAATCTTACCGGTCTGACATAAGGACGGATAGACTTATACTGTCTACCATCAATAATAGCGATCTCTCTTTTACAGATTTTTGGGTTTTTGGGTTCGGCCATTAGTAAGTATACCTACTTGTAAGTTCACATATTACCTGCCCGGATCGGGTGCCATATTATGACGTTCTAATGCCATCATGATTCCAGTGCGCGAGAGAGACCTGTACATGACCGATAACACTATCCCGGACTGGAATCACGATGGCATTAACACTTCATAATACGGCCCCTGACTGGATGGAGTGTGCACGCACGGGTATTCGATTGTACAGTGCGCGTCAAATAGGTAACTAGACCCAAGATCTGATGGCATCGACTGTGCATAAACAGTCGTTGTAAAAAAACGAACGTCACTGTGCCGGTTCAAGTTGTTTGATGCGCACATTGGTTTAAAAACTCTATACCTACTTATGTTAATGGATGCGCACTATAACGGTATGACCAAGATTATGTTATGAGTACGACCGCCACGTCCGTCAACGTAAATGACGTAGGTTGTGGTTTACATTCACGATAGCGCCATTCGGCGTGGCTCCAAACGATTAAAGTCAAATGGATGGACGCTAAACATGTAGCCCACTCACGATCACTCCAAATGGCTTTCATTTCGTGTTTTGCCGGGTTGATATACAGACGGTGTTATGAGGTCTGATTCCGAAGAAGAACTTTTACTTTGTGCGGCTGTTGTTTGTCATCACATCAAATAATCATCAAAAAATTGAATGGATCTTGTCGTTTTACATGCTGTACATCTTCTACATACATTATTATTTACGGAGGTCGGTTCCACATCATTACTCACAATATGAACTATTTGATATAGACGACGATACTGTCGATGATACAGTCCCTGTGATAAATCTTTTACCATTAAATGCAACTACTGGCAATATCAACAACGATGTAATTTTAAAGGTGCTGTCAGTTGGCAAAATTTAATTAAGCTTGATTTTAATTACGTTTCTTTTATTTTATAATTTTCAACCGACTTCCAAAAAAGGAGATTCTCATTTTTTTGGTATTTTTCTATAAATTTATTTAATGCCTCGCGCCGGGATTGCCCGGATACCAATCCGGCCCACACAAAAACATATCGACTGACCTTTGCGATCCCTCAGCGCGCAATGATCAAAAATGGATGTGGGTAAGCGCACTCACGGGCCGTCGGCGCGATGCTATGGCGTCTCGCCACGCCGTGGCGCGATGGTTATGGATCGATTGTAAATCCAGAGTTTTACATCATCTGCCAGGGTCGCGGGATGTTCGAAATAGTTACCGTGGCCTCTGGCATAGGCAACTGAAGGAACACGGGTGGGTTTTGGTCAGTAAAAGCCCGACACGCCCTCCCGCTCGACCCAGAGCGGGAGAAGTAATTTGATGATTTCCCACCCCAAAAAAAAGTTTTACATCACGCCAACAGATTAACATTCACGATCAAATTTTGATCACGCCATTTGGCGCGATGGACTGACCGTGAATGCCTATAAAAGGCTTGGGATTGAGATGCTCCAATTTTTTTTTAGATCCCTACTGAATGTTTTTTTTAGTAAAGTAAAAATAGTCAAGAAATAGTCGTAGAAGTTTACATGAAAGTTTAACATACTTCTGTATAGTAAACCAGGTCAAAATTATCATGGTCGGAGACGACTATTTCTTGACTATTTTTGACACCAATTCAAATTCAAAAACGTAAGCGTTCCGCGGTAATCGGGTGAGGATTGTGACGAGAAAGGCTCACCACGTAGGTAATCCTCACCAAGACACCTTTATTTCTCTGGAATCCCTTAATGACTATTATTGAGATTTGGCAAAGCGTTACGACTATTTCTTCACTATGTTTGGAATTGAAACCAAGTCGATACTGCCAGCCATTTGCTTGCACTAGAGGTGAGGATTGTGTGAGACGTTCACTCCACAATCCTCACCAACTTATAGCTATAACTTCGGAATCATAATGCGACTATTCTTTGGACCTTGGTGACTATTTATGCATTTTTTGGCGTTCTTAAAATTGATTTTCATTAAGTTTTCAAAGGTGAGGATTGTGCGATGAAGGACACTTAATGTTACCAGTAACACTGCAACCATACCATGTCCCGCAACACGTAAACATGCTGCTGAAACCATAGGCTGAAACAATCTTGCGCCACTTTGATTCACAATGAATACGCCGCTTTTGTTTACCAAATTAGCAGAGGCGTTGCTATGACAACTGTAGGTACACCTACAATGAATTGAGGATATTGAGAAATGTACTTGGTATTGGCATAAGAATTAGTGAAAATTAAAAACATGTCCATTTTTAAAGTGAAACAATGGTGGTCTAATGACAAACTACAAAATGAACAACCAAACGAAGGAAACCAAAATGCCAATTGTTTGAAAGTGGATAAGTTTAATTCGCACAGTGATAGTGACTGTATTTTGGTCGGTGAAGGCTCATTATTAAAAGTATATAAACCGACTTTAGAAGAAGCATCGTCTCATACTTTATTGGAAACTCAATTGAGTGACGTTGTGCTACAAATTGAGACTGGAAAGTTTACTGGGTAAGTTAAGTAATTTACTGTTGCTAAGCTCCGGTTTGCACGACTTTCTTGTAACTTACGCAGTGACTTTATTTTTGTAGGAATTGTGAAGATCGTCAGATTTTATTGTTGCATCCACAAAGCTACGAAATTTATCATCTGAGGAGGAAGGAAGGTCACATGGAAGCTGGTACTTAATACAAGTTTAAAATTAGAGATGGGCCGAACGTGGTTTGAACCGAATACGAACTTCGGTTATTTTCACCGCACTGCACAGTTTTTTGGCACGAATATTTTTATCGCCTCCTGGAAACTCTGCATATTCCAAGCGATTTTTCTCAGAGGCAGGAAATATATACAAACAAAAACGTATGTAACAAACTTCTGCCAGATAACGCAGAATCCTTGGTGTTTTTGCACCATAACCGGCCCTTGGTAAATTTTAAATTCCAGTAGGTAATAAGATTTGATTTAACACTTTTATACAAAATAAAAAATAGTGCTTTTGACTTTATTCAATATTTAAATGTCAAAATTTAGATAATGTTTAAAATACATTTAATTGTTATGTAACAACTAACAAAAATAAATAAATGCTTATGATTTTATTTTACTGGTTTAGTTTTATTATTTTATTTAAAACAGTTGAGTTATTTTAATATTTTCTTGTATCGAATGTGCGGCATTTGAACCGAATTTCGGCCCATCCCCATTTAAAATAGCTATATTACAGTAGGCAGATAACTCTAGTTATTATTTATCAAAGCCATACCTATATGCATTGCATGGGTAGATACATAACGACACTCAATGCAAATAATTTCCTTTGAAAATTGCAGGTGATCAAAACTACATCACACCAATAATAAAACATTCATTTACAAGAAAAGCAGACAGTCTGACATGTGGCCCTTTCGGAAATATAAAAACGAGAGATTTTATTTGTATACAAAGTCTTGACGGAAGCCTGAGTTTCTTCGATCAAGACACGTTCTTGTTTATGTGCCTTTTCAATGATGTCATTATACCATCACCTGTGTGTTATATTACCAGCAGTGATTCGTTCGTTATTTGTAAATCGACGTGGGTGTTAGAAATATACAGGTAAGATCGGGAGTTCCCCAAGTAGGTACTGGTCATAGCCGTCTGACGCTGTGCCTGTGTAAGGCTGGATAAAACCACCAAGGGGAGATTGACCAATACCCTTTAGGATTTTCAAACGGCTCTTCACCGCTCTACATTCTTATGGGACCGTATTGATTATTTTTTTCGCTTTCCTCGGTGGACTGTCAGCTTATGGACATCGTAGCACGTGTCGGATGATTTAATGACTTTTATACCTTTTCTTAGCTATCAACAGCTAAGGGAATCTAGCGAATTAACTTTAAGACAGAATAAAAAGAACATACCACAGTGGGTATACAACGCCGGAGAAGAAATATCACGTGTCCAAGTTATCCAGGTACCTACGGCACCAAAAACATTTGTATGTTTTAATTACTAAACTCATACCTATTTATAATATTGCTGTTTTCCTCCAGACCAGCAACAACTTTTCTAGTATAGTTGCTCTTGGCGAAAGGCATATTTACTGTTTCCAAGACAATGGACTGATGAAGTACATGATTAAATTTGATTTTATGCCGATTTGCTTCTGTGCTTATCTCATTGGTTGGTATTATGGTAAGTTACTTTCACGTACCTATCTTCATAACAAGGTAAGTCGAAAAAAGGGTTGGTGCTAAGCCATATGACCAATAACTGCATTTAATTTTAACGTTTGTTTTTTATTTGAATGCAATCGGTATTTTAAGTATTTTAATTTATTGACGGAAAGAAAAGCATAAATCTCCTTTACATTGATCAATTCGAACATTGTTCATTTAATTATAGAGTTTAGGATTAAAGTCGTAATGTATGTACCTACCCTTTTTCGGATCGAACAGGGTTTCTTTTACACATTGTATACGTGTTTTTGGGCAAATATTTATTAAGTAAGAAGGTCGTTTTATTTACAGAACCCGGAGCTCGTTTACTTGTAATGGTTACATCGGAAGATTCAAAGTTATTTGTCTACGAGGGCACAACTTTATTGTGGAGCTGTTCACTACTCAGCCCTGCAATGTCAATATCTAGATGTTTTCTAAAATCTCTCCCAGGCGGTCTGGTCACACTCTCCGTTAGTGGAATAATAAATGTGGGGTACTTAGGGACGGAACCCGACCTCAACTCAAATGCCCCACCTATGATCAATGAAAACAATGATCCAGAACAAATACAAAATGATTTGGAAATAGTTGAAGCGTCATTACGGAAAATTTTAAGCAACAATGAAGGTAAAATACTACTTTTAGTAATACATACAATACATTGAGTTTATTGTATTTTTAGCATAAATAAACGAAACCTTTGTTCTAGATGCAGATAATGGAAGATCATCAATTGAAGAAATACTCAAAATAAAAGCAGATGTAGGCAAGCCAGTACAAAATTTATTTCAAGAATTCTCTAAAGACAAGAATGAGGCCCTACATTTGTTGATGTGTCCAGTACTTGTGATATTAACGTGTGAAGATCCTAAGTATATTCTTAGTATTCAAGTGACTTTTGAGTGCGCTTCACCGTTTTCTTGTTCAGAGTCGACAATTTGTTTGGATGGTGTTAATGGGACAGAAATAATAGAGAACCAAGTATTCTTGACAAGTGACGCTGTTGTTTCCGAGACTCGATTGAAAATATTAATAACCATCACTGATAATACCGGAAAAATTGAAGTTTTGACTAGAAAAGTATTACTTCCGTCTAGTCTTTACTGTACGCCATTGGAAAATGGTGCTGACTGCCGATTTAAATTACGCATTCAAACAAATAATCCATGTATAGAATTTTCAAGGATATTCACAGGTAAATTATTAAAATTATTATAAAACACAGCTTACTTATTCCAAGAGAAGACTATTTCCCTATTTGCATGTTGTAACGGCCAAACCGTCTGTCTAATAATTTATCAAGAAACCCGCGATTAGGAAAAAAAAAATATATTCAAAAGTACAAATAAAGGTCATTAGGCTGACATTTGCTGTTACCCCCCCCCCCCCCCCCGCTCCCGCCCCCTTACTCCCGCATAAAAACCAATCACATACCCCCACCGCTAGCTTCTCGAATTAAAGACTCCGTCGCGTACGCTCGCCTAATCGACAGGGGCCCCCTCAGGCCGTCGCCTTAGCAGAACAGCTGATTCCACCAGGACCTTCACAAGACCAACGAGCATCACGATTCCCAGGTCAGTCCTTTCCTATTCTTCATCCCTGTGGTAAATGTCAGCCCGCTAAGCACGTTTCATCTTTACATCTTTTAACCCGCTAAACTATTTTTTTGCACTAAATATAATACCACTCCACATGTTTTAGATTTTTCAGAAGACGAACTGAAAAAATATGGAGATACCATAACGCTGACGTACAGGTCGACAAAACAAACCATAACATTAAAAACTGATGGCGAACAATATTCGATGGAGGCCAACGATTTCACAGAAATGATTGCAGTATTAGACCATTTTCTAATTAAATTAATCGACCACCACACACGAATGGAAGTAAAACATTTCAGATTTAATATAAAACACGATAAGGAATTCACTAAGCAACTTATTCATAAGTTTTTAAAATGCGTTGAAACACACGCAAAGGAACGAAACAAATTAAAAGAATTAGAGGTAAGTTTTTGCAAGTCGATACAAAATGTATCAAAAATAATCGGCCAACGAATGCTTATTGTTTGTTGACAGGATGAACTGAACGTGCTTCAGAAACAGTTCACAGTGGTTCAAAAACGACTGTTGGTTCAATACTGTTCTTTGCCACCTGGAGACTGCGATCCCTTAGAATTTCTCATGAAGGATACACATACGCGCTTGATCAAGGTGGTGCACGAAATAATAGAATGTAAGGAAGCTGTTTGCAGGTACGCAGCCAAATAGCAAAAATATTAACTAGCTTTTGCTCTCGGCTTCGCCCGCGTGGACGTCGGAAATTATCTCATGGGAACGTACTACCGAAATAAAAAGTACCCTATATCCTACTCCAGGTTATGGTCTACCCATGTGCCAAATTTCAAAATCCATTCAGGCGTTTTATCGTGAAAACGTAGCAAACAAACTCACTTTCGCATTTATAATATTAGTTAGGATTATTCCCCTTTTCATTACCATAAGGCGACTCTTAACTGAATTCCTAAATTAAAGGGCGCTATTAGATTTTCAACACACGGCTCAACGTCGAAAGTTGAAAATCTTTTTATTTAACTTTGGTTTACGACTTATATTTTGCTCCAGAGCTGGAAGCGCCTTAGCAGCAGTTGGGAATCTCATTATTTATTTATTGAAGCAATCTGCAACGGATGAATTTAAGGTCACCCTAATAGAAGATATGATGTCTTTGGGTTCACTCTATGAACTTTATCAGGTATATGAATGGGACCGTAAAATAATATTTAAACCTGTGATAGAACATAAAATATTCATATTTTGTTTTTCTGTAGGATTGGGAAGAGGCAGTTACTCAAGCTATGTCCTACATCTTGAATAATGTGTTCAAACACACTGAAAAGGATAAAGAAAAACTGGCTCCAGTAACCGAACAAGGAGTTTTATCTCATATCAATCTAAAACGTTTTTTGAAACAAATGAAAATGATCTTCGACAAAATGTTTTTTGAAATATTAGAAAACGATGATGCGGAAAAGGATATTCATAAAGTGACGCGTATTCAAGAGCTTGTTGAAGTGATTTAATTAGAAAATTGTTAAAACTGGTGTACTTTATTACTTTATCTTATTTATTATTACAATATTTGTTTCAAAGAAATAGAATTTTACTAAAAACATTTACAAGCTTTATTTCATTCAAGAAAGTGGACATAAATATTTATAGGTAAAAAAAAAAACTTATGCTACTCTTAAGCAACGTGTAACAGTGAGTACAAGACAAGGTTTAGATACAACAGATGTACCACGAGCAGAAGTACCTTGTCACGTCATTTTTTCTTAGGGTCCTTTAAACCAGCGCCAGCGTTGAATTTAAAGAAAATGATGTCTCCATCCTCAACAACGTAGTTTCGGCCTGTAAGAAACAAATAATTATTATATCACCAGCTGCACCCCACAGTTTCACCCGCATAAGTCTCGATCCCGTAGAAATATTGGGATAAAAAGTATCCTATGTCCTAATCCAGGTCATGGTCTACCCATGTGTTAAATTTCATCCAAATCCGTTCAGCCGTTTTAGCATGAAAGCGTTACAAACAAACAAACTTTCTTTCGCATTTATAATATTAGGATAGGTACAGAACATACATAATTATCAAATAATGTTCGCGCTGATGAAACTTATACTCCATTGGTTTAGGTAATTAAATACAGGTAAACAAAAAAACCATGTGACGTGGTTAACACATTACCTGCTGAATTATTAGCAAAATAAATGCAAATGCTAAGTAGATAGCTCACTAACCCTGTGCGGCAAACGCTCTTGCGCGTTCGAAACAAAAGAAATACACAATGAACGCACAGATGCGGCGCGCCGCACTCGAAGAAAGTTATGTAAATTGTATGGACGCGCATGCGCGTTAGCCGCAATGAAACGAGGCTAAACATAATACCAGTAATTTCAAGTGGCAATGCTATGTCACAGTTGTACTCTTCAATTTAGCAATGTTATAAACGATTATACGATTATTACGAAACGATTATTTCTGTTTACCTTTATTTAATTACCTAAACCAATGGAATATAGCTATCCTCTCAATGAGAGGGGACGGGGCGTAATTAGATGCTTGTCAGAAGTCTTTGAATTGTTGGTTTTTGGGCATCCCTTAATCGTTTTCAGGGCAATGGTGAACAAATAAAACTAAGTGAACCCACGGCATACGACTCCTAAGTCAATGCCGTTGCCACTGGGCCAACGATGTTCACACACCTGTGACAATCTGTTTCTAAAGCTCAAATCAACAGCTGCTCACTGTACTTATTATACAGATAATACTAAATACAAATAATTAATTACCTTGTTGTCTGTATTTGCCAGCTGCTTTGCAAGCGACTTCAGTACCTTCCTCTTTGAAGTCCTTGTAGTGCATCACTTCAGCCATAATGAAGCCTTTTTCAAAGTCGGTGTGAATTCTACCGGCGGCTTGTGGCGCCTTCGTTCCTTTCTGTCAAATTAATACAAATCACATAAGTATAAAGCCAGACGCATATTCGGGTGGGCTGAGCCAGTTTGCAAAAAGCCTCCTGCATGACTTGCGTTATTTTGCATGATCCCTACAGACGGGCCGCACCGCCCTTTGTTGTATTGGAATGCAATGTGCTGCCGCCTGATGCGACTGTAATATACTTTTTGCTACATTTAGGATAACACATAACATTACGTCTGTATGTCTTGAAGTGGCAGGGGTGTATTGTATATACTCTCACTTGTCTTTAGTTATGTTCAATGATGTCACATGATGTAAGAGGTGAGTCTATTGCCATCAAGATCAACCGGGCTAAATGTACTCCGGTCATTTATTCAGAAATTCGTGATGGGAAAACCCCGAAAATACTTTGCTCAACTTGGGAATCGAACCCAGGGCCCCATGCTCAGCAGCTTGCAACCACTACACCTATGGTAGTCGGACAGGACAAAATGTCAGGCTCAGGACTAGAGAAAATAAGTAGCAATGGCAGTTGGTTATTTACCTGAATCGTCCAAGCCTTCACCTCATCTTGTCCAGCAGTGAAGAAGTACTCCAATTGCAGCGCTTTGTATCCTTGCACGATGATCTTGTCCAATGCGCTGTGTGTAAAATATTACATCGTATAAATATAATTAAAAATAATAGAGAAACGACTATGAAAATAATAATAATAACTTATGGTCTGTTCCAAAAATATCTCATGAAAATGTGAACAAATGGTGCTTTGATTAAATTATTTGCATACCTACTTAAACCCAAAGTTCTAATTTTAATTCACCTAAAAGATGTGTTTTATTTGACAACTGAGGTTAATTTATAACCTCAATTTTTGTTGATGATTTTTCAATAACAATGTAAAAATGATATTCAAACAATTGATTGTTGGGAAAAGTGGTGACATATAAAGTTGACACCTTCTAAATGCAGATGAATGTGTTACTAATTTCATTTATGTGATTGCGTAAGAATTTAATTTCAATAGTATTTGTTTACATTTTCTTCAGTTACTTTTGGAACATACTATAAGTTGATGTCCCCGGCAAAGAATACTAAAAAAATAACTACATTAAGGCTAAGCGCGCACTGCGGTGCGGTGAAATGCGGTGCGTTTTTTCTGCCGTACGGTAAAACAAACGCAGTCACGAGCCCGCGCACTGGCGGTGAGAAAAAGTAACGTTTTTCGTACCCAAACAGTTTAAAGTGCATCCCTTGACGGCCTAAAGGCCTATTAAGGTCTACTTTTTCGTAATACGGTATATAAAGATTTACGGGCGTATCCAAAAAACAAAAGGATATATTATCTACTTCTTAGTCGGTGTCTCGGTGCGTTTTTTCACTGTAGTGCGCGGTACTTAATAAACCTCTTTGCGATACAAACTACGTGCGGTGGACTCACCGCAAAGCAGCAGGAGGCCCACTGTGCATTAACCACATGCGTTTTTTTCAACGCAATGCGCGCATTTCTATGATATTCCAAACTTCATAAATTGTGCTTTAAAAAAACACACGGTAGTGCGCGCTAGGCCTAAGGGCGACGTTCAATTTATCGTCTCCTGCAATGGAGGAGTGCGCCTAGCAGCCTAGTGCGCCTGCCGGGCCGTGATTGGCTAAGAGTAACCTAGATAATAATTACCCACACACAAAACGTGTACGGACAGACTGGTGCTCCGGTAGTAGTTAATGAGGGAGTGTCTTTGTTTGAGTACGACATAATTATTATAAAACTGTTTACCTTGTAAGATTGTGTTCCTTTAAGAAAGCCTGTCGTTCTGCAGGCTCCATGTCAAATAGTTTCATCTCAAGTGAGCCAGAGAAAGGTATGAGAGGTGCTCCAGGGTCATTCTTGTCAATCCATTCCTTTAACTTCGGCAACCTAAAGAAAGCGTAAGCGAAACATCACTGTTTAACTTAGTTCATTGAGAGAAATCAAGGATCGGAAATGTACATTTTACCGATATTTTTATTAAAAAAAACTAAATTAACAAATTTTCCTGCATGCAATATTATACGAAAGTATACAGGATGGCCGGAGAAGTGACGTCTAAAGGTAAAATTTAGATGCCTTTTATTGCGGGGCATCTGAATCACCCACATGTATGTTCCGCGATTATTAATTATTAATTGGAGATACATTTTTTTCTATAATTTTCACCTGACATTGGTTTTAATTTGTTTTTCTCTTTTTATTGAATGTTTGTGGAAGTAGATTTTTTGTGATAATACATCACCATAATGTCAGTACCACTTTAAAGATTGTGGTTTACATATAAACCACATCCACAAACGTCCAATAGAAAGAGAAAAAAAAATCAAAACCGATGTCAGGTGATAATTATGAAAAAAAGCTGGTCAAATGCGTGTCAGACCACACAATGAAGGGTTCCGTAGTTGAAAAGAGTTTATCCCAAAAACAAACTTAATATTGTATGATAGTTGAAAAACATGTTCTCCCTACGTCACAGTCAATTCTCCAACTGCAAATTTCAGTTTATAATCGCAAAAAAAAATGTGATCAAACTACAAATTAACGATTTTCGGGCTTTTTCCTTTACCTTGCTTGCTTGATTTGTTCTGAGAGATCTTGCTTCTTGCCAAATTTCATGATTTCAGGTCAACGGGAAGTACCCTATAGGTTTTGATTTATTTGCAAGTATCCAAAGTCTCGTAAATGGCCGTATTTTTTATTGCGTTGACTTAAAGCTTGATTTTTTTTTAGAGCTCCAAAGGACCATAGACCTACGTATTTGATATTAATTTCAACTTGATACCTCCACGCGTTCCTGAGAAAAAGGGTATTGACAGAGTGACAGACGGATGGACAACGATGTGATCCTATAAGGATTCCGTTTTTTCCTTTCAAGGTACGGAACCCTAAAAATCATTTAAAAAAAATTATTTCCTAAACTACTAATAATCGCAGAACATACATGGGGGTGATCCGGATGCCGCGCAATAAAAATCATCTAATTTATTACCTGTAAACGTCACTTCTCCGGCCACCCTACCCTGTATACAAAGTTATACAAACCATTTATTCTTCTTCCGAATATAGTCTTTTTCGGACAAATTCACAAGATATAAAGCTGGCTTGGATGTCAAGAACAGGTATTTGTTGAGCACTTCTATCTGAAATGATAATTATTTCTATTAGGTGATATTCTCTAAAAGTAGAATAAAAGAAATCTAAGTTCTGTTAAGCCATAATAAGTATATCTAAAAAAAGTCCAATTACTAAAAATCTATAATACCATAATATTCTGAGCGAAAATGTTACGGAGGCAATTATTTTGTTTTACGAGTACATTATACATTTTGTAGAAGCAAATAAAAAATAATTACGTCTGCTGCACTCCAATCTCCAAATCGAATGTGTTTCTTTTCATCTACTAAAATTGTTTTGATTTTCGTCAGTGAATCCTGTAACAATAAAGTTATTTATTAATACACTTGGGCTCGAAATCCTACAGAGAAGAGCATTGTCCATATTTGCCTTTAAAAGTTGACTTACGTATTCCGACTTCAGTTTTTTGTCTGGACCACGATTGACGAGTTTGTCGAGTTTGTCAAAGTTCTGCACCAGTTGTTCCTCGTCCTTTAAGCGAAGCTCTTCTCCGATGGTCTCCAAGTCTCTAACGGGGTTCACTTCACCATCAACATGGATAACGTCTTCATCATCAAAAGCACCTAAAAATATTCAAGAGTATTCAAATCCTTGTTTCCAATTGACGATATTTCCACTCAAACTAATATCAACTTTATATAAGTGTAAATTAGGTTGATTTTATAATAACTTACACTATTAAATTAATAAAATAAATATATTGAAGTTGTAGTGAAAACTAAACTTCATATTGGCGTCAAAACGTCTTAATTTTTCCGAAATCACATAAATTGTTATCCAGTTAAGTTCATCTTGGTCTAAATTTAAATAATACTAAATTCATGGGAACTTACGACACAGATTGAAAATAGCATCACAAGCTTTAATATGCGACAAGAAGGCGTTTCCGAGTCCTTGTCCTTCGGCCGCTCCCTTCACAAGACCAGCGATATCGACTACATTCAGGAACGCAGGCACTTTGCTAGAAAACAAAATGGTTTTTATCAATAAAATTAAATTGACAGAGGCGCTGCATTGAGAGGGGCTCGTGGCTAAAGGTGCCTATATATTTTGACGTTCGTTATTGTTGCTTGGGATAACTCGCGCTTGACACAATTAAATTTCTATTGTTACCGACCTCTAGGAGGTCGCTCGACAGTTCAGGGGATGCTGTCTTTTCACGATCAATAAGATCTGTGAGCTTCTTACAGATTTGCTCGATTTCATCGATCGTTACTGTCACCAGTTTACGATCTATAAATATCAAAGTGAAAATCGAGCGTAGGCACCTGTGCCTAGTTTATATTTATCGTTTTTGATACTCCTCAAAATATAAGACAAAAACGATCCATATACGATGTCGACCGTCTGTTGCACGTTTACTCGATTTTGTTTGATAACTCTTGTCGATTGTCAAAATTCTAGCTAATCTGTAGGCACCTTTGAATAACAGTCGCAAGGATCGATCGATCAAGGTCGGTTCGTGAATGGATGACCATCAATTTCATACCGAAACCTTTCCGGTCTCGGAAAGTATGTTAAGACGTCGGTCCTGGCTGCCATTCGTAGATCTTTGACAATCGTTACGAGTAGTCAGAAGCCCGAAAGCCTGACAACCGGTTGTCCCAAATACCCTGTAACAAGATATTTGGTAAAACCGGTTGTCAGGCTGACTACGAATATTGTACATGGAGCAACTGCTCCATCTGCTCCATGTACAATATTCGTAGTTAGCTGCATCCGGTTAGACTGGAAGCCGACTCCAACATAGTTGGATAACATGGTTGCTCATATGGTGATTAAGAATGCGCTGCTATCTAATAGGCATCACGTTTAGTCGGTTTTGCCAACACATGGTGCATTATTCTTCGAGGTGTACTTACTACTACGTAACTGTCTGACATCTGGTTTTTTCACTTAACAGTATTATATTATCTGTGACTTAATAACGTTTAAAGTATTTTATTTTTTGGTTAATCGAAATGTACCCATACATACGGTATATTTTATGACGTCAAGTACTTAATATCTTATGTAGTAGTTCATGTGATTGTCACTGACCTGATTGGTTTGTGAAACTCGCAGAGGTAATCAAATCGTTCATCCGGCACAGGTACCCTACTTGCTGAAAAGACAAAATTCGTTATACATCTGAATGAAATAATTCCTTCCAAGTTCATTGGATACATATTAAGATATGTTGCTAACCTTGTATATCCGTTTCCTTTACTGAACTGGTAGGTTATGAATAAAATAATATCAATATTTTGTAAAACGAATTTATTAAATTATAGTCGAAAAGACCATCTACCTAAATAACATGTTGGCAAATACATAAAACAATTTAAGTATATGATAGCACACATACGAATGGCTTAGAAAACAGAGGGGCAATTCTCGTAGTTTTAAGAACGTTCACAGACTGAAGCCCAATTCCCGTAACTAAAAACGTTCAAAATCTAGTCGCAATTTCATCTCAGCGACAATCAAATGTCAAAAATGTAGGGAATTTATAGGTATTTTTGACATATTGAAACTGAGATCAGACTGTGAACGTTTTTAAAATTTCGGAAATTGCCCCTCTGATCTCAGTCTCAATATGTCAAAAATACCTATAATTTCCCTACATTTTTGACATTGTCGCTTAGATGAGATTGCGACTAGATTTTGAACGTTTTTAGTTACGGGAATGGGCTTCAGATCTTATGAAAGCATGCGACTATACCTACCTAAAATAAAATAGAAAATTAGTAAGGAGTACCTATGTTAAGATTAGTTCCTTTCCATTTGGCTTGTTGCTGTCGAACGCTTACTTAACTTTTGAAGGAATGAAGGTTTATGCAGTTGAACGTAAGTTGAAGTTCTTTTAGGGATATCAATTGCAGGTCTTTGTAATTGTGACGAACACAAGCTCGATGTTGGACTTAGTTCAACATCGGCTGGGTTAAGTGTAGGTTCTCTGTGGAGACATTTAGGATAAGTAGCAAATGGATTGTCCATTGATCTTAAGCGCAATCCTACATCTAACATCAGTTTGCATCGAGATTCAAATACCCTAAAAGCTTTAAGGTACACTGGCATCTTATTTTTATCCATGAGAGGATTGTGTGTCTTTAAATACAGTGCTATGTAAATAAAAGCGGATGTTTGAAAAGAGAGACCCGGATATTTCGGTCTAAACACATTTACGGAGCAACACGCTTCTGTTAACACATTCCCTAACGTTTGCTCTAAGTATCCGATGTTAGGCAGATTTTTTAAAGACAATTTCGGAAAACTTTTTGATTCTTTAAATATAGTTATGTCTTTATATAAATGTGGTTTAGATATAAATTTACAAAGACAAACGTCACTACAAAATAAATAAGATTTACCAGCATAACTCGCAGCATATTGATTAGTGCCCATTTTTATTATTTGAGCCGGTAAGTTTTCGGCATATGTAACCACGCATATCCCATTTTCATAAATGTAATCTAAAGTGACTATATTAATTATAGCGGGCATTTCGGGAATTTCTACATCTATCGACGTCAAATAGCAATCTGGATACGCCATAACCAAATCCATATGTTCATCGCAGATCCAGTAAAACTTCTTTCGATGTTGAACTACGCCTGTTTTACCGCCGAAGTAGCTCCCCATATATTTATATACTTTCTTGTGAAAGCATACGGGACACATATTTTTATACTGGGATTGTCTCGCTTGGAATTCTTCCTTCGAGATCCACATAGCGCGCACAATATTCTTTTCAACATTGTTTACATAATAATGAAGTTTAGCAGTCACTAGCGTTATATGATCACTTGCTTGTTTCAGAACATGCCATTTGGATTGATTACCATCAAGAAGATAAAGATTTTGATAGTTTTCAGCGATCCAACCTCTAATTTTATGTTGCCCTTTTTCCCAATTCTTGTATCTTATTTGAATTAGATCATACGGATATGGTGGCTTATATTTGAGAATATCATAGTAGATTTCATTTTGTGAATTTTCTAGAATTCTGGATTTATTAGAACAAATATCAAATATCATATTAGGAAAAAGACAGCTTTTGACATGCCCTTTTGCTCGGTAAGGAGTGAGAGGTGCTCCATCTAAAACGTAACCGCAAGTAGCTGTTCGGTGATTAATAGCGACAGTGTGCATAGCTTTCACAATGTGATCTTCCCCAATTTTCTTTCCTGCTTTAAGACACTTTGTCATTTCGATAGCCAGTTCTGTCCAATGCAAGTTTTTTAACACGCTTCGCACAGCGCTTCCTCCTGATATGCATAATAATCCATATTGATTAGCCAATCTCGCAGCCAGTGTGCTCTGTCCCGATTTAGGTGTTCCTATAACACTAATTCTCAAAGGATATTCAAAATACGATTTAATATTGTCACAGGTAATGTATTTCAGTGGATTTCTTCTAAATTTAGTTACATTATCTGCACTACTAATAAAATATATGAACGATCTATGAATTACCGGAAAAAGTGTTCCCCTACGTCTGGAAATTTTGTAAGAATTTTGAATAGCTTGTGGATTTTCAAAGATATATACTGGACAAAGACGATAGAATTTGCTAAAAAAATAAAACCCTTTTAAAAGTAAATTTTCGGCAACACTGGCATTGACAATAAAAGTTTGCTCAAAAAATGATTCACATCTATTTTTCAAGTTTGTTAATTTGGATAAAGTATATCTTGTTACTTTGTTGAAGGGTTTTTTAGCATCTACTGATATAGTTTTAATTCTGTTTTCCATTAAAATTTCGATTAATGATTGGATATTACCATCATCTGTGTCAAATATACCTTCTATTCTTGCTTCTATTCTTTCACGTGCCTCATCAGATTTTTCCCATACGCTCGTATCTTGAGGCTCCGGATGTTCTACCACCATTTCATTATATGTGTTAAATAAGACTGGATCGACATTTACAGATCCTGCTGGATGCGCATCCATTATCACGCTTTCAATAGAATAACTTTTTGGTAAGGGTTCTGGTTTCAAGATAAATACTTTTTCGTACAATTCTTCGATTATTAGTTTGACAACAATTTGTTTTGTAATAGAATGCAACCATATTTTACGTTCATTAGCCAATGTTACTGCGGCAGCCTTTTTGGCCTCATTCTGTTGAGATTTCCAAGATTTGAGCATTATGGGAGCAATTCGATTAATAGCAGTTTCCGCATCATTTTCTAATTGTATCACCACATCAGGTATAGCATAACATGCTAACATGTCTTCAACGTCACTGGGTATTTTCGGATAACCATCTAGAACAAAGCCTACTGGCGAACTAGAATCGAACCAAATTTTAAGAATCAATTTTTGCATAAGTTTTGATATAATAGGCGCTCCACGTTCAAAATAGTCATTCAACATTCGAGTCAATTCTTTTTCGTTTCCTAAGATATCGGATATTAAATTAACGTTTTCTTCGTCCATTTGAAATTCTACTACACCTTCTTCGTCTATAGGCCCGTCAATAAACGTATTTTCGTAATGACGGCCAACCTTTTTGAAATGTTTTGGCACCAAATATTCGTTGATAGCGTCTGCAAAATCGATATGTAACAATCCGAGCTCTTTTGCTATGTATTTGGATAGACTGGTTGCTCCACTACCGATGCTACCTAATATGCAAATTTTCAATTTTGGTAATTTTTTATAAGGAATATTATAAAACTGATATTTGGTAAAGTCTTTTTGAAATAACTGTAAAAACTCTTCTTTGCAAAAGTAATGGATTTTGTTGTCGTATTTCAAAGAGAACTCTGGATTCCCCTCCCACAAAATGTCATGATCAAAATAAGTAATAGGGCAATAAATACTAGTCTCGCAAAGAAATCGGGGATCGTTGTAGCTGAGATCTTTTGACGTGGGATCATCTTCATTTTCATCTTCATCTGCAACGTCGGGTTCTTCATCCTCACTGCGCTCGACACTTGTAGGTCGATAGCATTGACGTAGTTTTTGTAACATTTCTTCAATAAGTTCTACATCTCTTTTATTTTCTAATTCAATTTCAATGTAACATTTAGATTTGTCCTCTATTTTAAGTTTTAAACTGTCCCATTCTTCACGGAATTTTTCTATTGCTTCGATAAAAGATGCGATAAATTGAGTTTGAAAATTTGTTTCTAAAGGCTCGTTCGTGGTGGATACCTTTGTATTAGTATCAGAAAGAAATATTAAATCAAGAATATCGTTTATCTTATCATTGACAATATTTTGTATATCGTTTAGTATCGTATCGTATTGTAAACGTGAACATTTCGTAGCTTGCAATTTGGTATGAATGAGTGGATCATTAACCGATAAAATCTTTTCATCATAACGTCTAGTATTTCTGTCAGCATTGATATAGTATTGAGAAAGTTCTTCATCAATCTCCCGATTTTCTATTAGGGCTATCGTATAATCTGGAATTAACTTAGAATCGCTAATATACTCAAAATATTCTGGATCGGAAGGAAAACCATCTATAATGTAGTTTCCATATAACTGTTCAGATTCTGTATCTTCTTGATGTTGAGTGTCTAATGCAGTAATAAATTTAACTATCTCTGACATTAATTCCTCGGTGGTAGGCTCAAGTTCTTTTTGTAAATCATTAGCATTAATATAGTGGGTTATTGCTATTGTTACATCAGCATCACCTAAAACAGGTACTGAAGGCTTGTTTGTAACTGTTGTCAATTCAGTAGGTGCATATTGTGAAATATTTTGGTTGTTACAAGCAATTTGGCACTCCTCTATACTGTCTAATATAGGTAAAAAAGAAAGCTGCGTCCTGAAATTGTTGAATTGTTTTAGAAGATTGGGGTCCATTTCTTCTTCTGTCTCTTCAAAGGCTTTTCTTTTAACAGCTCCTCTTTTCAAAGATTTTTCTTCTTTTAGTTCTTCTTTTCGTTTTGGTTCTTCTTCTTCTCCTTTTGTTTCTTCTTCTCCTTTTCCTTTTGGTTCTTCTTCTCCTTTTCCTTTTGGTTCTTCTTCTCCTTCTCCTTTTGGTTCTTCTTCTTCTTCTCCTTTTGGTTCTTCTTCTCCTTTTAGTTTCTCTTTCTCAGCTTCGATTAATGCTTCTTGTTGTTTTTTAAGCACATATTGTGCCTTTTTTTCATCGAATTCCTTTTTCGTAATAAGTAAAGGTAAATATTTTTTTAATAGTGTCAGAGTAGAGCTACACCATTTACTTAATTTTGTTTCTCTGTCTGTTTCTGTTGCTTGCCATTTTAGAATTCGAACGTCTTCTATAGTGGCTATAATTTCAGACAAAATAGTTTGAGCAGTTAGAATATACTTTTTTTCTTTTTCAGTGTCTAAAATTGTGTTGAAATTTAATAAGGGAGCATCAAAAATCCATGACAAACATTGAGAAATCATCGTTTTTCCAGAACTTTTCGTTCCTGTTACTATAACTCTACAAATTGGTTCTAAATATTTTAATTTCAAATAAGGGCGCGGGTTTTTGTAAAACGCAATGAAATTATTAAGCGAAGACATTAGATATACGTGTTTGAAGAATAAAACAGCGTATTTTGGGTTTCCTACCACTGATCGTCTAAGACTTAGTTCAACAGGACACCTGTTAAACCAGGGTGAGGCATAGTATTTGAAATTAACGGCACCACTACTTATAACATTTAATTCGGCTACAGTACTGGCCCAAAATTCTTCCATATCTTCTGGACTTTCTTCTAAAAACAATGGCTTCGGTATAATTACAGGTTGAATTTGGATTAAAATTAACGTTTCAGCAACGTGATGAAGCATTTCACTGCAAGAAATTCGGCCATCTAATTCAACTACCATTTTTGGATCAAAATCTTTTAATTTGTTTTCTATGTATGGATATACGTAAGTTTTATAATTGCATATTTGTTCAATTATTATATCTTCATAATTTGAAGGAGGTCTACAGTTATATTTAGGGTGAAAAACATTAGAAGCATGCGGATTTTCATAGTCATCGAAATAACATTTACGAGGCCAACTTGGTTCTAGTACATAATTTGAAATAAATGGTTTATTTATATTCATGCCTGTTTTATAGTTTATGTAGCTATTACCTTTAATTTTTACGAAGTCCGATTCAGGACAAGTAATATGAATAATAATATCCGGCTTAAGACATAGATTGAATAGCTCATTAAGCTGACAAAGAAGTGCAGCTAGTTTTGATTCAAAACGAGGTTTTTCGTTGATTATAACATCGGAACAAGTATCTAGCAAAAAGTTCGGCAGTTCGGCAGGTTTATCTTCTTCTTCGAGAGCTTCTTCGTCCTGATTATCTGATGGCTCTTCTTCTAGTTTTTCTTCTTCTTGTACTAACAATTCACTACTTACCGATGAAGGAGCTGACCCAGGAGGTGGTTTTTTTTTCTTTTTCTTTAAGTTACGAATTGTTTCAAACATCATTTCATCTATGTACAGAAAGGCTTCTTCACCATGCAATGAATTTATATAGCAAAGAGGATTTCTATAAGAAGTCACAAAAGGAAAACCTGATATTACATATCCTCTATGTTGAACTACTTCAGAATTCAATTTAATCTTCAACATTGATAATATAACGTTATAAGAGCACACTTTATTAAATTTCATATTAAAATGCAAAGTTCTCCCTGCACTACTTTGTTGTGATATTTCATCAAGCAATATATTTTTCGGGCATAAATGTATAATGTTGTACTTTTTCGCCATTGCTTCGCCAAGATTAAATGCTTCAGCACCCGCTTTTCCCAAGATTAGGTAACATGTTGGCTTAGTGCTCAGGTGTATTTCTTGAGCATCAATATCAGTCCAGGTGTCCAAAAATTTGGTGTTCTCTGGAATAGGAGCTCCTGTGTTGTCCAAACCGAGTATTGCAGCTGCCAACAGCGGACTAGTATGCTCAATTGGTTTTATTTGTGGATTAATATATTCCGTCTTTCCGGTATATACTTTACCTGCACCAATTTTAATTCTTTTTACGTCATATTTGTCTACAACGTCCAAATTACTTTTGTAATTCTCGAATTCAATCATTTTAATTTTTTAACATGAATGTGGCATAAAATAAAAATGTAAGTGCCACATGTCATGTTGACAATTGATACATTTTTTTAAATCAAAGAGAATTTAGTAGGCTTTTCGAAACTTTTTAAAGTTTATATCTGAAGACTTTGTTGACACTCATTATACTAAAAAAAATAATTTTATAAAAAAGTAGTTTTAAGAACAGCATAAAAAATTGCCATATCTGTTTAATTTTTTTTGCTAGACAGAAGCCTATCATGTATGCTATGGGCATACAATACTACATACAATGTCCATTGCGCACTGCAAGGATGGTGAATGCCCCTCAAAAAAAATATTTTTAAGCTTATGCTTATGCTAATTGAAATGATTGTTACCTCCTCTACATTATCAATCATTTCAATTCTAGTGAACATAGTGTGTTAAAGTGGATTTGTGCCCGGTAGATGGCAATAGGCTCACCCCCTATTACATGGGACTTAAACATAACTGGCGAAATGTGGGTGTACTATAGGTATACACTTCTGCCTAACCTTTCGGGGAAATAAGGCGTGATGTTATTATGTTATAGTGTGTTAAATAGCTTAGTCAATTTCTCCAATAAGCACTCTCATAGTTCCAATCAAATTATAATACCTATTAATGTTCCACATAAAAAAACCAAAGAAATGGTCTAAGAAAGGCATATATTTATGAGATATTATTATAAAAATGTTCAGATACTTATTTTCATTGGGATCAATGGTGCAGAAAGGGAAGTTTTCAGCTGCTGCTTGGCTTTTCGTTAATACATTGAAGAATGTTGACTTCCCAACATTAGGCACACCGACAATGCCAACTTTTAAGTTTGTGCCCACTCGGCCAATTAATGGTTTTTTTTCAGGCTCTTCTACTTTCTTAGGAGGCATTCTGAAAAAAAATATTGCACTTGAACTATAATTTCATTGAAGGATATATTTCTTTTGTTGTATTTAATAAACACCTCTTTGTCATAGGAGTCACAGACAGTCCACTGTGCAGGGCTTGCATGGAGGACGACGAGATAGCAGCTCATGTGCTGCTAAACTGCCTAGTGCTCGTCACATACAGGGCAAGGTACTTCATTAACCCAGGTACCCTATGTGAGATTGTCAGTAACAAAAAGGCGTTGCTGGCCTTATTTGAGGAGCTGGGGTGGATCAAATAATCAATTTCCCCACCCATTTTGCAAAAAACGCGCATTGACGTGGATTTGCAGACAAAGTAGTATTACTTATAGTGTTGTAAGGCAGAATGGAATAGAAAAACATTGCAATGTCAAGTAACATAGGAACTGGCTTGACAATACATTGAAGTACGTAAGTAAATAGAGATAATAAAATTGAACATTCATACTAAAACAATTTGTGAATACACTAAGAAGCATTCTAATAGTTGTCCCAAAATTCATGTAAGATTGGTAAGTGTAGCCATTTAGAAAAAAGTGACAGTTGATAGTAATGTAGCACTACACAAAAGACTAAGATGACTATTCTATTCTTACATATTAGCTGTATTGCAAAGAATTTTGTGATTACAATTACAGCTGGATGCATGGATAAGCTTCTCAACTGAAATTCTTTTCTGTGGCCACAAGCATCTTTCAGGGTTAGTATTGAAGATTGCACATAAGGGATTTTACCATATTTTTTCATTGCACTGTGTACGATTAATATTGTGCATCTTGCTCAGATAACATATGGCATCTTACTTGCTTACATGAAAATATTGACGATTATGGGCCTTCAATGTCATTGTGTGTTAAATAAATGTTTGTTTGGCTTATGGTATCATTCTTATTTATTAAGTATACAATGTTATTGCCGGTTTAGGTTAACCATTGCTACTTAAATGTTCAGCATTTAAACATTATTAGTACTATTCTGTTATTACATCCAGTCAGGAAAACACTATTCAAATACCTTACTAAGGTTGAGACTACTTAAAAGTTGGATACTTGAGAAAGTTTAAATTTTAGAGTGGTTTTTGTTGCCATATAAGTTTTTTTAACTTAACTTTTATGTGATTTTTGAGATGCTGTAGGATATGGAGCTAATGAAATGGGATACTATTTGAACATTTCATTTGTTTGATCAACAAATTATTTGTTTTAAAATTTTTGACTGGTTTTGATGATATGGCTAAAACCAGGCTTAAACAGGGTATGGCTCTAAAAGATGTAGGTTCGGAATTTGATGGAAGATATGGCGCGAGCTGTGCCGGCTCCAAATACATTGCGATAAATCTTCTCTCCCTGAGAAGATGATGATGACATATGTTAAGAATTTGAAATAATAGACCTAGTTTATTTTGTTTTGTGTTCTAAACGAGATAACCTCTAGCAGAAAAAAATAAATGTACTTACCTGATCGGTATTTACCCTGCTGATAATAAGAATCTAAGATGAAATGACACCACTAGATTTAACTTTGAATTTTATTTTATTACGTTATTTACTAGCTTCAGAAGAGGAAAGAAAACGTAAACGTGCAACTTGCCAGAAAATCTGTCCCCGTCCAGTGTCCGGTCCGGCAAATTTGACATATTTGACATTTGTTTGCAACAGATAACATATATTATAAAGCCGGGTGCTCACGAGTAAAATGAAAAGATAGAGCCAACAGCCAACTATGTAGCATTCTACTCTGCCATTTTACATCCCATAAAAGGGCATTTCCACATTTATAAATCGTCATCCTGCAGCTTGTTTGCTTTAAAATACCCGACTGCGCGACAGCAAAGACAGGGTTATGTTTTTTTCCCTTGTTTCATATACAATTCATCATCATCCAATGAACAACAATTTAACAACATTATTAAAAAAAAACTGCTATTACCAACAAAATACAGTGACAGGGAACATCGACGCGAAAACCATAGATTCAGTACATGATTCTGGAGCCAACCCGTGTTGAAATTTTTCGTCGGATATTAAAAATGCGGAGTCATTTTGTATGGAAGGAAAAATGTACAGACGCCAGCCAGGTCAAGCTACCCGAAACTGTCAAGTGTTCCCAATCAATCTTGAACCTAATGCTATATCAATAAAGTTGAAAATCTATTAAAGAAATTTTACAGATTGTAGTAGCTTGATGTGCTGCCGTCCATACATTTACTAATACTTACTAAAAAAAATACAACACTACTACACAAAGCTAAATATCATGAATTAAAGAACAATGGGCAAATATCACAAAAAAAACCCAGCATCAACAGAAACAAAATCTGTCCCATATTATCACTCATGTTAATCTTATATATTTTACATTATTTGTTTGTTTGATACTTCTGTAGGCTGAGAGATATAAGCCAGTTTTATTTGCCCTATAACAGTAGTTAAGAAAACAACATTATGTTTATTTAATATTAATTAACCGTCTAAATCGACTATGACTGAGTCCATAAGTGATGCAGGCTGTTCTATGCCTACATGTCTAGCGTAACCTAAGTAATATATCACACTTATTACATGAGAACAGCTCCCCAAGGTGCGCATACCGTGGATATAAGAGCAGTAGTAGTTTATTATCGCATTATGCCCGCTTTCAGCTGGGTTATACATAATATAAGTATAATAAGTTTTTGTTCGAACATGCCTTGATTCGATTCTCGCTCGCATCAAAACACTGGAGACGTTATTTATAGTTATACGCTCTGGATGCCTGTACAATTCTATTTGATATACTCCACTTCGTCGCACGTGCTCCCGACAATACGACCTAACTATCTTGAGATGGTAAATCCCGACAGCAAATAATCTGCTCTTTGGTCATCTGCGGAAAATGATTAGAAGTCGAGTCATTAGCCTCCATCGCTTGAAAAGTGGCCCTTTGTCTGTTTACGTTATTTTGTACGACATATTCCCCTAAATGATTAAATCTATGTACGTTTTCATTAATAATCTGTATGAAAGATTTTGTGTAGTCGCTGTCATCATAAGGCTCTTGAAAAGAATCGATGAGAGCAGCTGCTATTTTAAAGTCAACCATTATATTTCCTGATGCTCTGTTAAAATATGTCTGCCGGAATATTTTAAAGTCTCTTTTGAATTTTCCATTTACGGCTTCCACGACCCATCTGCATATTGTCACCAATCTAGACTTGTTAGCGTCTGCAGTACTAAATTGTTATTCTCCAAATCTTCTCGGTGGCGGCATGTGCGACACGTATCCGACAGATTCTAAATCTTCTAGTACGTCTCGGAACCCTCTATCTAATATGAAACAGTCTCCTCCTTCAAAAAACCAGTGAAAGGCTCCATCTTCCAAAGGACCATTTTCATTTTCCAATATTGATTTTATTATCACAGCGTCCGATGTTTGTGCAGCATATGGTCCTGTCACGTCGATTATATATCCGTTACCACAAACCAACATGAAAGATTTCACTAGGTTCCTAACCTTATGGAGGCTGTAACTTCTTCTTTAAAATATGAAGTTTGTGCTTTTTTGAATGGATAAGTAAGTTCCATCACAAATAACGATTGCTTTAGTCCAATCAGCGGTACCAAAAATATGATTTGGCAATATTCTATTTTGTCGAATGACGTCATTGCGACTGATATGGTCTAGGCCAAGGTGTCGTGGTACGAAATCATTAGTCAGACAATCCCTTGCTATTTGAAACATTCTTTCCAAGGTTCTTCTCGCTAAACTAAAAGATGCAGCAATCCTTTCATTGGGTTCACCTGTTCTTATTTTGCATAAGTAAACACCTAATGTTGTTTTATATAGCTTAGTCCTTTGGCGAAGGGAAGGAGTTTCTTCAAGAATCCTATTAAACTGCTCGTGTGTTAAACCAGTCCAGAAATGTAGGATAGCTTGGTCGATTTCTAAATAGTTTTCAAAATCAATGTGACTTTTTTTTCCAGTGCAGTGGTTTATATTTTGACTATATCTCTAATACTGTTAGAACCGAAGTCAGTCTGACGACGAGTTACATTAGCTGCAAAGTCTTCCCATGTTGTATTTATAAAATGGTTTTGGCATACACGTGCAAGTTCAGGTATGTACAGACGCCAGCAGGTCAAGCTATCCGAAACTGTCAAATTTTCCCAATCAACCTTGAACCTAATGCTTTAGCGATAAAGTTGAAAATCTATTAAAGAAATTTGACAGATTGTAGTAGCTTGATGTGCTGCCGTCCATACAAACTGTAGTAACTTAAAATATATGTCTTAATAGAATTTGGTACTACTCGCAGATTCAAATTATTACAGTCATCGAATACACATCGTCTAGATGTGTTAGCAGCTCGGTAAAGACCTGCAACTTGGATTGTAGTGGAGGCCGATTAGTTCGATTGACAGCGGACTCCATCCTTTGCCAGCATGCATGGCATGTAGATCTTGAACCATTCAAGGAAACCTGCAAAAGAAAAAGGAAGTACCTAAAAAAAAATATCGTGACCGAACATTGCACAGTGCGCGACAGGTTTGGAGAGCAGCCGACGTATGAAGCGGTGGCGGTGTGGCCAGTACGGTACCCCGCTAGGTCTCACGCGTGGGACGAGGGCGCGTGATGGAGGGGCAGCGGGAGACAAGGTCATCTGCACTCACAGCCTGTTGCGTACTTTTCATAAGGTGTCTATAAAGTACTTACAGTGTAAACTCCATTCAACGCCAATTAACCACAAACCACCTAAAACATTGAAACTTGGCTTTTGTTGGTTTACCTTGTTTTTCATACAATGACAAACTATAGCTTCTCTAAATATCGACAACAATACGTATTTATTAAGCAATAAACAGTACTTTCTAAGTTGCCGAAATTAATAAGAACTGCAGGTGTATACGTTCTTTTGTTTATTGTTATTACCTTGCACGTGTTTACCTCGACTGCTAGACTGTCGTTAGGTTGTTATGCATTGTCTATACAGCCCGCGCCAAACTTTGTGACCGCCCCGAAACTAGGCTCATTGCATTGCGCAGAACACAAAATCAGGGTATTATCGGGACGCACAAGAGCTTGGGGGCAGGGCCACACCCCGCGCGCCCGTACCGCTCACCCGCGACGCGCGCTGGCACCCACGCCTTAGTGTGAGTGCTACGTCCGTACACGAATCACGCACTTGTTGAGCTCCGAGAGTACTGTCGCGTTCAGAATTCGTTCGATCGTTTCGTTAATTTGTTGTTATAGTTTTTAGTTATTGTTACTTGTTGTTATTGTTGCTCGTTGTTATTTGTTTATAAACATGCCTACTGGACGTTGTAATGTTTTACGACGCCAGGCTCGTAAAATGGTCTACGATGTTTATAAATTTATGAAGAAAGAAGCTGAAGAAGGCCTTAAATACGATTTGAAGGCAGTACATAAACGGACTGCAGCCGCTACAGGAGTATCAGAAAGAACTGTACGACGTATTATATCGGTTGCTAATGAACCAAGTTCCGATTTATTAGCAGTTTTTCGTACACCCGGAAAGAAGAGGCAAGGGGTAAAAAAGGTAACCGGAATCGACAATTTTGACCAAGGTGTCATCAAAAGATGTATCCACAATTTTCATGTAACACAGAAAGAGTTGCCGACAATTGCTCAACTTTTAAAAAAATTAAAAGAAGATATAAATTTTGAAGGATCCGCAACGAGTTTGAGGAGAATTATAAATGAAATAGGATTTAAATGGAAAAAAACTGAAGACAATCGCAAATTATTAATTGAAAATACAAATATTCGCTGTAAGCGAATTGAATATTTGCGTGCAATAACGAAATATCGCGCAGAAGGAAGACCGATAGTTTACACTGACGAATCGTATGTCGATTCATCGCATACCACTTCGAAGGCATGGAGTGATAGTAGCACTAAAGGTTTAAAAAAAAGATATCAAAAGGTCAACGTGTCGTCATTGTACATGCTGGATCCAAATCAGGATTTGTACCCAACGGCCTTTTAATGTTTAAGGCAGGTACGAAAACCGGAGATTACCATGATAATATTAATTATAATAATTATGAAAAATGGATACGCACACAACTTTTGCCGAATCTCCCACCGAGATCGGTTATGGTGATAGATAATACACCCTATCATAACAAATTAGAGGATGCAGCGCCGACGTCAAATAGCAAAAAGGCAGAAATGGTGGTATGGCTTACGGCAAAAAATATCCCTTGCAGTTCTGACATGCTGAAACCAGAACTGTATAAATTAATTTCTATACACAAAGAAAAATTTAAAAAATTTAATATTGATAAAATTTTAGAAGAACACAATCACACAATATTACCGCTTCCACCTTACCATCCCGACTTGAACCCCATAGAAATGGCTTGGGCATCCATAAAAGGTTACGTGGCGAAAAAAAATGTCACAAATAATATAACTGATATTATGAAACTAGTGGAAGAAAAAGTAAATAGCATGGGTGAACAGGAGTGGACTGCACTATGCGACAAAGTTATAAATATTGAAGAAGAATATAAGAAAAGTGATGTCATCATAGATGACCTAACTGAAAAAATAATAATTCACGTGAGCGATAATGAATCAGATGAAGATGATTCGGATATTTTTTGTGAAGAGAGTGATTCGGATGCGGAACCATCCACTAGTAAGGGAGATGTTTTTATGGAAGGTGTGGCCCCATTGTGAATATAGTTTTTATTTATATTAATGTTTTTTATTTACATTTATCCTATTATTACCTAACCGATATGTTTTACAAATAACACATACATTATATATTAAATTAAATAAAATAACCTATGAAATAAACACGAACTTTATAATCACCAAATAAAAATAAGTTGACATAATAAAATAAGTATTAAAAATGTTAGAAAACGAAAATTGTTTGGTTGATTACGTATTGTCCACTCGACTGTACCATGCGCAAGTTCGGACTCGCGACTATATTCAAGGCGGTCACAAAGTTTGGCGAGGGCTGTACGTTATTATATTCTTAGTTGATTTATTTTTATACTTTATTAGTAAATACATACAATACAGGTCGTCAAAGGCCCGAAATTCTGACAACCAGTCTTACCAAAGGATATCGTATTTTCCAGTAACTGGGTTTTGGAGGTCTCATAGGCAGTCGTTCCATGTAAAATACTGATATTGAGCTGCATCCGGTTAGGCTGGAAGCCGTCCCCAACATTTTTGGGAAAAGGCTAGGCAGATGATTAGTAAATACATATATTATTATAATAGTAAAATAATATTGATTTTTTATCTATCCTTTTAACGACAAATCACAATAACGCCATAAAATGCGCAGTCCCGTAAGTGTCGCTATATAGAGCTTACATTGTCTATTAAAAACAGTTTCTAAAGTATCTTAACACAATAAACCAATCAGATTATAAAAAAATAAGGCTTACACTCCTGTGGTGGTGTAATATTTCTAAAAAGATGTTCGACGAACTCTCGATTCGTTTGTAAAATTAGTTTAGTTAAGACATGTCGTCGTCGACGTAACATAGAGCGGTTACAATGTCACACACCGATTAACACTAATACCTGACATTTCGAGTAGGTAAGTCAGCAGTTCACAAACAAATCACAGAGGAATATCAGTCCGAATAACAAAGCGAAGATCGACGTAAATGAATCATAAATGACTTGAGCGCGCAGATCACAACGAAGCAAAAGCTAGCGTAGGACTGCAATAGGTCACAGTATGCGCGTCATGGTGTCGATAGCTTACGCGTGGTGCATCTCTGTCTAATATATGTGTGTGAGTGAAACAATAATTTAAGACCCGGTTCAGCACGAGCGGCGGGCGGTGCGTGGTATTTTTTCTTATGCGAGAAAGACGATAGAATAGTGTGTATTAGTCGATCTTGTAACAGAAAATAAATAATGTCGTTACATGTATTTCTTTATGGTTTTATTAGTGTTAAGAATAGTTTTATTTCTAGATACACACTCGACACACACTAGTGGAAATCTCTGCCTGCATCTGTGTTTCCGAACGCATACAACCCCGATCTCTTCAAAGTGAGAGTGAATAGGCTTCTTCTGGGTAAGCTCGCTTCATCGTCGACTTTGTCTCTATCATCTGATCATCTCTGACCTGACTAGAGCTCTCGTCAGAGAGTAGTATATTCTTTGGACTAGAGTCAAGGGCAAACCTATCTCAAATAAACAATAAATAAGGTTTTTATTTTTTATTTTACCCGATTGACAGCGCATAACGGAAATATATATATATATATATAATTGTTATATATATCAAGACTAAAGAACCGACAAATAAATCGTTTCTGTTGGTTCTGGGTTAATTTTGCCCATTCGCCTTTACAAAAAAAAGAGCTAGCAATGCTAAAAACATCTTTTAGTTAGATACCACTGTCGTAGGCAATTAATTTGACCCATAAGTAGGTACCCGACATGATAGATCGCGCGAGTAAGCCGCGTCCTACCTTTTGAGCGCCACGGTCTTCTATAGAAGACAATCGTTTCCGTGCCCCCCACGCCACGTCTTTATTATAAAACAATATCTAATCATAACGTTTATTACATTAAAATACATGAACAAATGCTTTGTGCGTATTCTTACTATTGCCTAAAACCCTAAACTTAAATGTTTATTTCAATAGGGGTCTTTGTTTATATTAAAAACAGAAAAATTATAGTAGCCAAAATTTTTTTAATGTCCCAGGCGCCGTAGTCTTCATATGAAGACGTCTAGTGTTGTAGTTATTTGATCAAGTTTCTAAAGTGTCGATAGACACGAAAGTTTAAAAAAAACACTTATTTCGAATCGAAATGTTGAGTTTTGAAAAAAATGCGACTCATGAAAGGTATGTAATTAATTTTGCTAGCCCTTACACATGTATTTACACGAATCTTTTAATACACACTAAGTGCCGTACTTTGGTTAATACTGATATCGATATTGAAAGATCTCGTCACTACGAGACTAGTAATATCGGTGCCTCGTGCGCCACAGACATGAATAGAAGACATCCTGTGACGTCATAGACGTAAGCGCAAAGTACCTCAAAACCTCTCTCTCTTGAATTTGTATATAATATATATATATATATAATATAGGTATATATTATAGTAAATATGTATGTATGTGTATTATAAGTTTATGACTTATTTATGTACAAATTGTTCCATTTCTAACAGAGCACCTGCCATCTAATCTCTTCACCACCCTTGGTTGACTGGTAGAGAATGCCTAAGGCATTAAGTCCGCCTTTGTACTTTTTTAAGTGTGAAAAGTTTAAATAAGTAAATAAATAAATAAGCGCATCAAGGTCAGTGTGAGATAGTGCAGAGTGCAGCTCTCTATTGTTGTTGTTTATATTGTTTTTGTTGTATAAAAAATGAGTGAAGTTAGTGGATTAAGTTCTGAAGAACTTCTAAACATCTTACAAGGTGTGGAGTCGGCAGATGAATGCGAGAGTACATCAGACGAAGATTTTGAGGTAAGTGTAAATTAATGAACGGTAAGAAAAATTAAAATATATAAATATTTTCGTTCAATAACCTAATTATATCAGCGTAATTAGGTAGGTACTCATGCGAAATTAGTATGTTATCTCAGAATGCAGAACTCAAATGACGTTTTTAAAACACAAAATTGTTAATTTTATTTTATTATCTTGATTAAACTTTAAATTGTTAGTTAGGTACATTAATTAATTAAAATGATGAAAATTATGTTTCTTAATTATTATAATTCCCTACGAACATTAAAAAGGAAATGTGTGTGTAGTAATACTAATAATGTGTGTTTAGCATAAACATGGAATAGACAAAAAATGTAAGAAAAGAGACCATAGACATCCCTAATAAAAATTGAACTTTTACGTGCTACGAGCGCCACGGTCTTGGTATGAAGACAACTGGATGACGTCAGAAGACAATAGGGATGTAGCCAGTTTCGTAGATTTGTTGTTGTTTTGTTTGAGTTATGTATCTGATTTGTCATTATTTAAAGTGTATTCTGCTTTTTCTTATTACAACTATAATTGTAAATAAAACAAGACATAAAAATACGTCATTATTTTTATTTATCTGGTACATTTATATGAAATGCACGTAACATTAACATGTTAGTAACATTTATCGATAATACAATTACCCTCATCACTACTGTTTACTATACATTCGTTATACATTTATAGCTTGGCGCTGGGGGACACATCGCGTTCGGTACCGCTTGGTGCTCAAAAGGGAATATGTGTTCTGTGCTCAAAAGGAAGCGATCGTCACGATGTCACTCTTTGTTCGGGGAATCTGAACGCGTGGTCGCGCCGACAGAGGGCATAATCAGCCTATAATGTTCCCACTGTTGGGACACAAGCCTTCTCTCTGTGAGAAGGAGCGAGTCGTAATCCACCACGCGGGTCCTATGGGGGTTGGTTGATGTCACGTCTTCGAATTTTCTACGACATGCCAGTTAAACACGATGCTTTCCTTCACAGTTTTGAGAGACAGAAGGCGCGACGATCGCGTTCGGTTAGTATGTGGCCTGCAGTGACGTGACAGACAGTTGTAATTTGTAAGTGCTAATTTTTATGGAGCTATTCAAACACATGGTATACATTTCAACTGTCCGCTACCGCGCCCGCCACAGAACACATATAGTTCCAACACATAAAACATACATCTTGAGTAAAATCATGGGATCTGCAGTCTATTTCACTTGTTCAAAAATAATTGATATATGGAAAAACAATAATGGTAGTTTAGGAATTTATTATTTAAATATATTATTCTTCAAATAACATAAAATATCTAAGTAGTAAGCGCAGCCCATGGAGGTGACATTGGTGCAGGATTTTGTAAGTATGACATAACAACTGCAGATATCGACAGCATGAAGGAGCTCACAATCTGAAATGATTATCAAGAACTTATTTCACCTTGTGATGGGTACATAAACTCAAATATGTATGTTATTGAGACTAAATATTCCGTCTGCATGCAGCTCACTTGGCTGTATTCAGGCAGGATGGGAGGTGCTGAGTGCCATGCACCTTAGTGTTAGAGCAAATAAATAAGTATCTTCAGAGATGCACAATTTAGCATAGTGCAGATTTCCTGAAACCTGTAAAAGTTTAATACTATGTTTGTCCTATTTTCTATTATGTGGTGTAAAATAAAGTATTTAATTTAAAAAATAAATTAAATAGGAACTTGGATCATGAACCTATGACCTATAAAATAGGAACTATAGGATTTACCCAAACAGGTAAGGTTAAATCATGTGATTAAGCCTGGTCTACATTAGTTAAAATATTTCAGAATGGCAACAATTGACCATCAAACAATTAATTCCTCACCAACCTGTTTAGTGTCATCTGAGACTCTGGAATTAGCAAAACTAATACTGGAACAGAAGACGGCAGTCCAAGCGCACCATTTAAGACGCATCATAAGACCGCACATTGAGAACACCATACCTGGAAACAGTATTATTTGTTTGACCATAACATCTAGATCAAGGCTTTTGGTATAGACAATAGAGGAATGTGTTATGTACCTAAGATATTCATGTAATCTGTAGTGAGGTCCTCAGCTGGTGCTGATGTTGCTGGCGGAGGTTTGAAGCGACGTTCCCGATCAGCACGTCTTGGGTCTGATGTGAGTTGCATCTGAGAATGAAGGGAGACATTCTTTAGTGCATTGCAATTCATGAGATACTCAATTACACAGCAAAAAAACCAATTTGAAATAGCGTTACCATAATCAGCCAGCATAATAATAAACTGAAACAAATATTTAAGCTTTGATTTAATTAAACTATTAGTGTTAATTGCTCACCTTTTGAGGTTTTAATACGGGCCCACAAATAATTGAAACTTTCAAGGTACCGTTCTCATAAAATGAACCAGATTCACAGACTCACAGTTCCCTGAGACGACTGATAAAGTTATATTATAAATACTTAAGTCTACAGTAAAAGTAATATAAAATTATTTTAGTTTCATTTCAATTCAACACTGAACACTGATATATCACAGCAGTCAGCTCAGAGCTCAGCAGGCACCAGGCAGAGCTATCGTCAAATTGTCAATGTCATCTTATTTTATGTCTTGTCACCCATGTCACCGTGACAGTAGGGAACTTTGACAATGACAGTATGTATTGCCAGCTCTACGTGTAGAGATTTAAAAGTATAATTAAAGCTCTGGCCACACTGAGGCACGGGAATTAATCGTGTGGGACGTACGATGGGGAAGGCAACTGTCAAATTGGCGCTGTCGTAGCTAGTTCCCAACACAAGCCAATAATACAAGGCGTGAGGTGGTTTTTATTATATTTTTGCGAAAATGATGCATTGTTGTGTTACTAAATACTCCGAAATTGGAGTCCACCATTTCCGAGAGACCCTAAAATTAAAAGATGGTGGCTAGCTATTCGTAGAGATGTTTTATAAATTTAACAGAGTAGAAACATTCTGAAGAAATTGACTTTGAGGATATATTTATGGTTTTAAATTCTGACACTTTCCATGTCAAATACTTGATTTAAAATATTGAAATCACTGAAAATAACGAAATAGCGAAATAATAGCAAACTCATGAATGAACGAAATGTCAAATTTATTGTAGGCCTTGGGGACCTAGCTATGATCACGCCATCTACAATTAGCTTTGCCCGACCTTCCCCATTGAAGGAGTCGATTGTTTTAATGATTGAAGTCACGCGACTGCACTACTGCACACTGCTGCTGCGCTGCTGCTACTGAGTCGCGCAGATGTATGACTGTAAACGAGGCAAAAGGAGTATGTAAGGATCGTAGCAGGTGGCGTTCTGTAGTTTCTGCCTACCCCCATGGGAAGGAGGCGTGAGTTTATGTATGTATGTATGTAACTCACGCGACTATTTGCGCTAGTTTGAACACGTCCATACAAGTTGATTGACGCAATTGGTACGAGCGAATTTCGTCCTGCACCCCGCGCGGGGTTGGTTCAATTTGGCCAGAGCTTTAGGGTCAATTCACATCGAGACGTGAAGCGACGCAACACTGCGCGCACTTTTTAGATCGCGATACAAAATCGAACTTATTTTACACAATAAAATATGTCGCGCTGTGCAGCACAATGTATCTCAACTTACTTCGACACGCTCGCACTGAAATGGTACCTTTTCGTGTAGTAAATAAGATCGATATTGTGTCGGTTCTTAAAAATTAAGCGCAGCGTCACGTGACGTCACGTCTCGGTGTGAACTGACCCTTACCTAGCTCAATTTTTTTTACTTTTAAAATCATGAATGACTACCAAGATTTAGATAATAGTTATAACTTACCTATTTTTAATATAACAATAAAATTGTGAATCGAAATCTAGTAGAAATAGCTTCTACTTAGTAACATATCTAATATTTTAATGTTCGACGAGATGAATAAAAATTTTAACCATAATATTTCATTCAACTGTTAAACTTGTAATGAAATAAATATTGATACTTCCAGAACATTGTCTATATTAACCTAACGCACAAGTATAAAATAACCAAACAAAGAGAGAGAGAGTGTGTATATAGAGTATTCTATCTATCTGTCTATCAATAACCAAACAAAGATGTGAGTTATTTTTATTAATTTTAAAAGTTTAATCACATTTCATCTCTGTCTACGGCAGGTAAGGATAATAGGAAATATTGTACAATTTTTTTTTCCGAAAAAAATAAATGTTTGGGTTAATTTACTCAACTAGGTACTCGTTTCCTTTTAATTAATCACTCAATGTATATTTTAAAGCAGTACTTAAGTTATGTTACGAAATACCTAATAATTATTATTTATTTACCACCTGAACATTTTCTATCATAAAAGTTACCATTTTGTAGCGTTTCCCAAAGACAAATTTGAGCAATCGACTCGATAGCGAATCGAGCGGTTATGAATAGCAGTGTGATCTGGGATTCAAACCCAGGACGTGATAATCGCAGCCACTAGGCTAACCAATGGATAACCAGACCAACACGCAAGCCACGAGGCAGTAAATCAAGCTTTAGTTTCCTAGGAAAGCAGTTCTGTCATAATAGAACGGCCGCTATGAAAATCTGTCATAGTATTTGACATTAAGTCAAACCCCGCTTCACAAAGAAATCGCTCACCATTGAAATATTATATCTATGGCCCTCAACGTACTTAGTCACAAGAAAAAGTGTCCATACTGAGAAGTGTGAGCTCACTCATTATTAAATAGCGTGTCCATGACGATGAAGTGTTGACTACACTACTACACTGCATCATTGTGTGTCAGACGTATCAAAACGAATCAGAAATGCGACTATTTTTTGACGCGTTAGGGCGAAATTAAGGATTTAAATCTTTGCCACTGTCATCATTTTTATGACAGCCTTCACAGAGGGCGTTAGTGGCGGCAACCAAAAGAGTATAACTATAAAACTGACCACCGCTGTTCTAGGAAACCGTAGCTTCAGTGTGATCCGCTAACGTGTTGCTGCCTACCTTTCTTACTCTCCTACTCTCTCAGTATACAGCCAATACAAATAGAGTGCTACAAGGCCTAAATGACATTGACAGGAGTGCGTTGTTGGTAAACTTTTGAGAAATTGACACAGAAAATCTTATCTCTATCTATTAAATCTATATACAAGGTGTAAAATAATTAACGCACAACCTCTTAAGGGGTCATTGAAATCATCATTATAAACAACTTTTACTATGGGACCAAACATGAAATCGCAAAAAAAAAATCAGCTACTCCCTACATTTATGTTCGCATAACTCGTCAAAATGTAGGGAACAGCTGATTTTTTTTCGCGATTTCAGGTTTGGTCCCATAGTAAAAGTTGTTCATCTTAAGAGGTTGTGCGTTATTTATGTTACATCTTGTATAATAAACCTGAAGAGTTTGTTTCTCTGGAGGTAGTTCTAGAGAAACAAACCAACTCTTCAGCTGTATTATTAGTATAGATATACAGGGTGACTAATTTGACGTATTCCTTCCAGGACGTGATAGTGTGACCCCTTTGCAACAATTAAGCAGCCCATAGTGCCTAAATGTAAATTCATCGGATTCGAGAAAACCCAATTTTTATATATTTTTGAAAATTTCCCAGAATTCGTCATTAAACATCACTTTTCTTTAAACTCTCAAATGGCCTTCATTGCTACTCCATTTTGTACCTAATAATATTTTAACAAACCTTTCTATGTAACGAATTTTTTTAAAACAACAGTTAAAGTTAAAGGAAGAAGACTATTAACCATTTTCAAAAATAAAATTTAAGTACATACATGAACTTTGACACCAGTTATCTCAAAATTTTACCATGGCATTAACTTTTCACCACCCAGCCTACCTACGAGGTAAAAATGTATGGAGCAGCAATTTTTTTTTAATAACCGACGAAAAATTTCAACGCAGCGGGGTCCAGAATCATGTACTGAATGCGTGGTTTCAATTAATGTGATAACCTAATCGCCACCCTGTATAATGATGATTTTGCATAATAATTAAAATATCAAGTTTTACGGTTGTATCACAAGGTTTAGCAGAGCGAGCAGCTCAATCCCAAGCTTTTGTCTTCTAAATAATCAGAAATTTTATAATACCCTTTTTTACAAAGTTTGGTTTTAGTATAGCTTTTAAATCGTTTAATGGGTAAGTTTCGAATGTCAATGGGAAGTTTGTTGTAAAAGCGTATACCTTGATCCATGAACAAGTTGCCTACTCTGTGGAGGCGAGTGCGATATACAGCAAGATTGTGTTTATTCCTGATATTTAAACTATGAATATCGGGCATTTTCTTAAAATTTGATATATTTTTGTGTACATATATGTACAATAGATTTTCAAATATACTGGATGATTTTTTTTTACCGTCTCGAAATTTTTACAGAGTGTTCTACCCATGAACGTGAACAACTTTCACTATGGGACCAACTATGAGATCACGAAAAAAAATCAGCTGTTTCATACATTTTGGTCAAGTAGGTTTGAACTTTTCTATTAAACAGCAGATTTTTTTTCGTGATTTCAGAGTTGGTCCCATAGTGAAAGTTGTTCATATTCATGGTTAGAACATCCTGTAAAAAATTCGAGACGGTAAAAAAAATCATCCAGTATATTGAGAGGCTACAGTTAGAATATAAATTTCCTTGAATTTTCCTCAAAGAGAATCTCTTGGACCTAGGTTGTAAATGGCTCGAACAGCCCTTTTCTGTAAAACAAAGAGGTATAGTATTAATGTCCACACAGGTTCCCCAGAGAAGAATCCCATATGACATAAGACTATGAAAATAACTAAAATAAACAATTCTGGCTGTAACTACATCAGTTATCTGTCGAATTTTTTTAACAGCATAGGCTGCCTTGCTGACATTTTGGCTATATGTGGGCACCATTGTAATTTACCATCAATAGTTATTCCAAGAAAAACTGTCGACTCAACACGGTCCAACTCTATTCCATTAAGGTGAACATTTTTAGTTAACTGCCTGATATTGGGCGTTGAAAATTGAATGAGTTTAGTCTTTTTTTCATTCAAGAGAAGATTATTTACATTAATAGGCAACTTTAGAGAGTGCACCGTTCACTCGTTTAAAGTTGACTAACTGGCGTTTGATTTAAAAAATGAGGGAAGTGTCATCTGCGAATAATAAAATCTTGTGATTATCCCTTATATGATAAGGTAAGTCATTTATATAAATTAGAAGCAAGAAAGGACCTAGAATTGAACCCTGCAGATGCTGCAGATCTCTTGCCATTAACATCAACCCTCTGAATACTATTGTCCAAATAAGAAGTCAGAAGGTCGACAGCCTTGTCCCTCATACCATAGAGGTACAGTTTCCTGATGAGTGTATCATGATGTTCGCAATCAAATGCCTTAGACTTAGACAAGTCGCAGAAAATGCCAAGAGCATCCTGCGACTCCTCCCAGGCCTCGAATATGCTCTTCAGTAATTACACGCCCGCGTCTGTAGTTGAACGATCCTTTGTAAAACCAAACTGTTTCATATGAAGTAAATTATGAGTATTGAAATGTCTTAACATTTGTTTTAAAATTAACTTTTCAAAGATTTTGCTCAATGTAGGTAATATGGAAATAGGCCGAAAATTCGTGGGATCAGTTGTGCTGCCAGATTTGAACAGTGGAATCACTTCGCTCAGTTTCATGACATCAGATCAGGAAATACACCAGATGCAATACAAGAGTTAAAACCAATTGCTAAAAAGGGTGAAATAATATCAATTATTGAAGACATGGTATGCACTGATAATCCCCAACCATCAGCAGTTTTTTTTTTCATCACGATCTTTAAGATTCTATAATGTCTTTAGCGGTATAATTTGTGAATTTAAAGTGTTTATCACATTCTGGTATACACATTCTTTTGGTAAGCAGAAGTGGAGGACGACGATGACAGAGTTTTGGTTGTTAAAATGGGGTTTAAATGAAGTAGTTTTCAAACTCAGTTGCCACTCCACGTCTGCCTTTATATCTAGGGTCGGTTGTTGAACAGTGAACCAACCAGATACACTGAACCACCGCCATATTGGGAAAACCGCGACGTTGCCATACTTGCCTCGTGGGCACCCTTCCCCTCTCACTCAGTGAGCCGGCGGCCGCGACTTGAGCGTGACGTATGACAGTGGCTTGTTTGTTTCTCGCCAAAAAACGTAGTATTCTTACGTATCTCGATTTTTCTATATTTTGTTATTAATTGTAAGAACAAAAGCTGTATGGTGTCAAAATTATTGTACCTAGTTTTAGTCGTTTTATGAGCATATTGCGTTGTGTGAATAATTCAGTGTTTTTTAATGTTAAAGTTGAATAGTGTGTGTATTGAACAGGTTCGCATAGTGCTCAGTGAATCGGTTCACTGTGTACTTACCTTAAAATCCTGGTTCACTGTTCCTTGATGGTGTAATCTTGAAAATCAATAATATTTTTGTTTGTTTTAGGATGACAAGACCAAAAAATAAGGAGCGGAAAATAGCAAAACTATTTAATTTGGCGCATTTTGATGTCTTTTTTCGCGGTTCTTTAGCTGGTAGGTAAATTAATGAAGACTGTATGTATCGGATATCTATGGTTTGTATGTAGGGCAAAACTTGGCTAATTGGTGATATGCAGCTATTCGGTGATAGATAATATGTGTTATATTACCAAGTTACTACTGACTTGATAAATGTATATTTTTCAATCATTATAGTATTTGCCACATTTTTAGATATAAGTTAGCAAAGCTTCTTTTGTCTACTATATTGCAGTAAATTTAAAAAAATAATCTGATCAATGAATCGAATTTTACAAGTAAAAAACAAAACTATCACCGATTACCCAAGTTTTGCCCTACCATCGAAAAGGCTGATTGTTAATTATCTAAAGAGAAAAAATTAATTATATTAAGTAGGTAAGGAAAACCAAACTATAACAAAAACTTAATTTTTAATTGAAGTTATAATATTGATAGGTATGTTGCGTTTATTTTTTGTTCTCCACGGTTCTTTAAATAAAAGTTGATTATCAAAAATTGCGGGATTTCTTTTAAAAAATAAGCATTTTTTACTGGTAATGAAATTATGGTTCACTGTTAAAATATGGGTGGTTCAGTGTAAACTACCCATAGTACACAGTGAGCCAAATTTCATTTGTTTTAAAACTTCTTTTAAGGGTCTGAGTTTGTTCCTCTGGCTTTCTGTAACCTAAAACTGAGAAACCATAAGAAATTACCTAAACGATGACACCAAAACGAAATTTTTAGCTTTATTTTCTAGCAAGTTATATGACTTAGAAAAAAGGATGGTTCACTGTTCAACAACGCACCCTACATTATTGTTTTTTAGATGGAAGTCACGATTCCGTACTTCGATTCCGTTCTTCCCGCTTCTGAATTAATAATATTCCAAGTTGTTTTAATTTTATTTCCAGAAGATTTTATTTTATTTTTAATGTGTATGGCTTTTTACATTTTTAGTACACGATAACGCTTGACCACACGTCGCATCTGCCGTTGCCAACAGTTGGAGAACTTGGGCAGGGAGACGATAGCCTACCCACCTTATTCCCCAGACCTCGCCCCATCAGACTATCATTTGTTTAGAGCCCTGAAACAACATTTGCGGGGTAAACAATTTAATGATTTCTCGGATGTAGAGGCGAAGTTGAACAACTTTTTCGAGGCTCAGCCATCAGAGTTCTGGGCGAAAGGCATCCAAACTTTGCCGGATCATTGGCAAGAAGTCTAAGATGTTACCTAAGCAAAAAATATAAAACGTAAGCCAAGTATCTCATTACTTTTGTGCCAACCTGATATAACTATACAGGGTGTAAGGGACAACCCTCCGCAAACTAACAGGGTGCGTTTAGCTCCTTATTTTGAATCATATTCCACCGGAAATATTCTCAAGAAAATTTTCTTTTTTTACTCGTTTTTTTAGTTACTATTCTTTTATTTCAATGTAAAAATACATTCTCTGTACGCAACACTCCATTTATGTAAATAAAACAGCTAAAATTTAAAAAAATCAGCAATTGATGATGAAATACTCAACGGCCGAAGGCCCACTGCGCTGCCGTTCGCTACGCGCGTTTTGCCACGGTAATGATACATTGCGTATGAGGTAATAAAACAAATCAGGTTAATTGGATTCCCATAACGTTTCTGAAATAATTTCATGTACTGGTCATCTTTGTATGATATACTGAATTCACAACATCAGTCTGCGGAGGGTTATCCCTTACACCATGTATAGTATAGATTGAATGTTTGAACGCGCTAATCTCTGTCACTACCAGTCGGATTTGAAAAAATATTTTTGCATTGTATAGCCCAATTCTTGAGGAAGGGTATGTAACATTACGCCAGGACCCTTAGAAGCCGAGCAAAATGAAAATAGTAAGAAACAGCGCTAAGCGAAAACGAAGTAACAGCGCGGGCGGTGCGACGATGCGATGGGGTGGGTTGGGGGAATAAGAAATTTCACGCGGACGAAGTCGCGGGCGGAAGCTAGTAAAAAATAAAAATAAAGTCTTCGTCCATATCCAGACGGGTTTTTTTATTGGAAAGTATTGATTGAGAATAATCCTCCGAATATAGGTACTTCCGGATCTATCAAGATATGGGGACTATCAGGACGCACAACTTCTTGTTGACGTGGTAAGAGCATTTAATTTTGGGATGGTTATAATTTTTTTTTTAAAGAAAGGATTGATTGATCCATTGCAGGCAAATAAACACAAAAGTGTTCAAATACTTGAATTTTAAATCACGAATATTTCAAATACTTTGGAGCACGTATTTTGCACGGATATAACAGACGGCGGCGGCTGGATTGCGGCTATCTAAAACCATAAATAAGTACAGACGCCAGCAGGTCAAGCTATCCGAAACTGTCAAATTTTCCCAATCAACCTTGAACCTAATGCTTTAGCGATAAAGTTGAAAATCTGTTAAAGAAATTTGACAGATTGTAGTAGCTTGATGTGCTGCCGTCCATACAAAGTAAATTTGGCAACGCCGCGATTACCTGTTACAATTATTAACACTGTTAACACTTTATATCTGTTACAATATATTACGGTTACCCTTTTCTAAGTGTTTTATTTATTTAGTGCTAATTAAAACGGTACAATACCAATTAAATTGATTATCGTTGAAACATAAAAATACGAATAATATTAACAATTTGGTTGTTTATACATAATTTGATTAAAACTAACATGGAACAGTGCCCTTGCATATTTTCTCTCACAGAACACCAGACATATACGCATAATTTTACTCCATTCATCCGCAAACACATTACATTCAGGGTTGGCAGTCAGAAGGGCGTTGAGCATCTTCAAAGTACGACACACCGGGGATCCAGCTCTGGTGACAGTTTTGAATAACGGTTGTGCAAACAGATTGTGCTGGCGGCGGCGCGGACGGTGTCCGATGTATTTGTCGGGCACAAAAAGTCGACAGAAAAGGCCATGGAGCTCTGGGCAGTCAATACGTCCCCGTAAGGTTGTATAGGCTACCGCCGTGAGCTGATCAAGGCCTCTTCTTACCTCCAACGAGTTATAGCCCAACATCCCTAAAAGATAGTTGGAAGGGTACATACCTATAGGGAAAGAAATGGTATTAATGGTACCTTTGGAAGAGGCATCTTAGAAAGGTTTTCTATACCTTTTCAAGCATTATTGTTTTGGGTTAACACAATGAAAAACACATTTATAAGTGTTACATTATTTGATTCTGTTACCAATTCAAAATGTAACACTTCTAATTCTGTAACCTTTATGAAGGTGTATTTAAGTCCCTGCTTCAGAGCCACCATAAAGTTTGACTGTGCCTATTACATGGTTATCTCAAAAATCTTTAAGAGTCAGTGGGAGTAGAGATCGTCTAATTTAAAACTGTACGCCCTCCACATAAATTTCTATACATAAGTACATTTGAAATGTGTATGCAATAAGCAGTGGAGAGGCGTGCAATTAAATTAGACGATCTCTACCTACCTAAGACAGATAGGTAACTTATATAAAAGTACTCTTTGGATAAGGTAGATACCAAACAACTTTTTACAGAGCGGTAGTCTTTCTGGAATTGGAATTAATTATTAAGTATGAACG
The DNA here is from genome assembly GCA_947568875.1 of Fissipunctia ypsillon. Lineage (NCBI taxonomy): Eukaryota > Metazoa > Arthropoda > Insecta > Lepidoptera > Noctuidae > Fissipunctia > Fissipunctia ypsillon. The sequence goes on from OX387654.1 coordinate 9,414,611, forward strand.
CAATCTGTAAGGCATAACAGATCGTAAAAATGTAAGAAACAAGGAGTCAAAGACATTTCTTTGACTCCTTATTTCTTACATTTTCATTATTTTTTTTCCTTCTGAAGAAGATGACTTTCATCTATGTAAATAAGTAACACTTAGTACCTATGTAGTACCTACGTACCTACTTAGGTGGATAGAGACGAGCTTTAGCCATCAATCTAGAATTCGGGCTGATACTGGCAAAATCCAAACGGATAAACCCAATAATGGGTAGTGAATGACCAGCTGCTGCCAGCTCCGCTTTCGTGCCGCGACGAGGCAGTCACGAGATACCCAAAACCTATTGACTCAACAGCACCCTAATTACGTAACATACTATGATTCACAATCTGCATAATTTTGAAGCACTAATCCATTGCTTCATGTGTTCGAAAAATTTGTCTACTCAACAACGTAAATAACGCAATGAATGTTGTTGAATGAAACCAATTCCTACTGTGTGTTTCGCAGGTAAGTAGGTTAGAACTAATATACTACCTACCAAATAATTTGATACAGTTCGCATTGTTGTATTGCCTTGCATATTAACTAGGTACATATATACGTCCTACCAAAATATATTTATCTCATGTATTTTCCGAGTAATGGTCAAGATATGTAAATGAGCAATTAATGTTACTGGCCGCAGAAAAAAGGGAAAATATTCTGTGAGTTTGGTGCTGGTCTACTATTGGTCAAGAGACCGGCGCACGCCCACCGCCCGCGGCACGCACGCCGCACGCCTCGCCCGGCCATTTACATGTGAAATCTAAAATAATACAGCCATCTACTTGATATTAAATTTTAATATTCGTACAGTATTCAATTTGTAGGTATTCCGGACACACGGAACGGAATTCTTTTTCAAAAGAACTTCCTATTTAATCTACAAATAGTAGGTACTTACGTGCCTAACTACCTACCTAGAGGTACCTAACGTACGTAGGTACTTGTACCTAACAAATAGGTAGGTAGATACTATACAAAAAACAAGTAAATAACCAAAAAAATATCAACATAAAGCAGTTGTCCCACTGCCGACGATAAGCGAGAAACGAGTAGTGCTAGCAACTAGAAACGAGCCGGCGAGCAACTAGCAGCGAGTGTGTAGTTCGAATAGTTTTGTCTCTTGGCTATGAGCGAGTGCTCGAGTGCGACGGGCGATCACTCGCACCACCTCGGGGCGTTTTGCTGGTATGTGTTGTCTCAAGCGAGATTCTCTCAGAGTGTTCTGCCCGCAAGTGAACGTCGCTGAGCAAGTACTCTCTTTGATAGCTCTTGCCGTTGCGACAAACTAGTGGAGAGTTCTCGCCGGCGTGCGGCGGTGTGAACAGTCAGCGATCAACTAATAATATATATATTATATTATGTAAATATCTCTTTTACTTTACCTACACGGGATCTACAATCTTTTGTAGGTTTCTTGAGCGAGATAAAATCGTTGATAGTCGTTTCCTGGTCGGCGGTGGGACAGCTGCCTAACTCTGTGGCTGAATGACGGCACCTACCTATACGTTGTGATTGATTGACAAGATTTTTTACAAAGCACAGACGTTTCTTACTTAGGTGGGTACCTACTTGAATCCTATGGAAAACATGATTTCAACATAAAATAATATCCTATAGCATCGCATCACCCACCCGCGCTATTACTTCGTTTTCGCTTAGCGTTTGAGGTGTAGTATGTAGGTAAGATCTATGTTATAAAATATATTGCATTTGTATAAGATGATCATAAATGGTAATCGATCAGGTACAGTTGTTTCAGTAATAGGTACTAAGTAGTTCCCTACATGGCGACCCTGCCAGGATTGTGGCATTTGGGGCACGTGACGCGATTTCACTCTTGGTAGTGTTACGGCTCCAAAACATGTGAAAGTATTTTTTTTTGTCTTTTTTTTTCGTTCTTTCTTACTTCGTTTTCGCTTAGCCTTCTTTCTGACTATTTTGCTTTTTGATTGGCTCTTAATGGTCATAGCGTGATGTTAAATAGCTTCCCCAAGAATTGGGCTATCAAATGCTAAAAGAATTTTTTAAATCCGACTGGAAGTTCCAGAGATTAACACGTTCAAACAAACAAAAAACAAACTCTTCAGCTTTAATATTACCTCCTTACTAACAAACGTTGCATAGCTTCTGTACCTATATAGTTACACAATGCTTTGTCTTCTTTTTCGAAAGTCAAATGACTGACGACTGAAAGAGAGAAATCGGTGTTGTAACTATTCACCTGATACGTTTATTAGTAAGGAGGTTAGTATATAGATATATAAACACCAATAGGATACCTACACAACAAGGCATACCTTCCATAGTTTTAATGGTGAAGACACTTAAGGCTCCTGCAAACAGGCGCGACACGCGACGCGACACAAAGGCACCGCTCGTAGCGCGACAGGCAGTGCCTTTGTGTCGCATCGCGTGTCGCGCCTGTTTGCAGCCTTTAATTTTCGTGTACTTTATAATAGTCAAAACTTGCACTGCAGTTTAAGTTCCCTCACACTGCACTAAACTAACTCAAAAGGTTTTTAGTCTTTGCACTAAATAATTCAGTGATGGAGTTGGATCGCCTCGACATTCACGTGATGATGAAGTCTGTGTTCCTGAGCTGCTGAATTTTTTAAATAAATATTTTTATTATACTATTATATATATTATATGTCGCTGTTTCTAATATACCAGGGCGCGTTGATTATATCCCTTAGTACTTTGTTTTGAAAACGTTGTATCTATGATTTAACGAATGCTTTGGCTGGTGCAGCGTGCAGCCTCACAGCGGAATACCGTAGGCCCATACAGACAGGCTCTTGCGGGATGCTCGAAAGAGTTACCGTGGCCTCGGCACAGGCAACTGAAGCAACACGGGTGGGTTTTAGTCAGTAAAAGTCTGACACGCCCTCCCACTCCGCCCAGAGCGGGAAAGTCATTTGATAATTTCCCATCCAAAAGAAAAGGCCCATATAGGCTTTAAAACTTGTTTAGGTACATATACAACGTGTTTCTGGATTTACGACATTAAATGAAAACGAGCACAGTACTAATCCATTGAAACATTTTAAAACACGAAGATTAGTAGTTAATGGAAAATTAAAAAATTACAGTTTTCAAACAAAATAAATAGTAGAATCAACTGCATAAAAAGTAAACACGCTTTATCTACGCAAAGTCACTGACCAACGGTGCGGTGCGGCATGTGGGGCGCGGTGGCGGCAATGTTTACCTATTATTACGGACTCAGATCTACATCATGTGGAAAAATAAGAAAATTAAAAATATTTTCCTGTGGCTAAAGTATTCATTGGATTTGATTGATTTTTTGTATACGGGCAAAGAACATGATTCTCTTTACGTGGTTTAAAGGAATGTCAATCCTCCTGTTACACATGGTATAACAACAATTTCTTAGATATTGGTGCCGATTCTCTTGTAAACCTAACTAAACTATCACTAAAATTCCTTACTTTTAGAATCTTTAAAGCTATTCTGCAAAAAATATCACTTTTAAAAATAATTTTGACACAACTAAAATCGAATTTGTCAAACGCGCGACTCCACGTGGTACTTGTTTGCCCTACCCCGTGAATTTTTTTTAGAGCCGGAGGCGCGCAGTGGGCAGCCTCGACGTGTTTCATATGGAATTTTTCACTTTTTGTACGGAAAATATGAAAAATTATTACCTATATCGGCTGCCTTATTTCAAAACCTAGTAAGGACCTAAAACGAAATTTTACAGGAGAGCGCATAAACGTAATATAGGTCAGCCTTTAAAAAGTATTTATGTTAAGTAAAAAAAATACTATTGGTTGTAAAAAATACTAAATAATGAACACATAGCACTAGCATTTTTTTGATATATGTGTATATTACATATTTTAAACCCTTTACTAATTTTGATAATTGACACGATAGGTATCGATGCTTAAATATATCTGCTTTTAAGTGAAATTTTAACGCTGGTGTTTTTGTATTCGGTAGGGACTTACTAGGTTAGGAAGTTTATGCAATAAAACGATTTTTGTAAAAAGTGGCCCTTACTAGGTTTTGAAATGGGGCAGCCGACATGTGTTGGATTTTAGGAGTTTATGGGGCTTATAAAGGGGTTTGAAATTTTCATTATTTTTGCGATAGGACACACCGTTTTTGAGATACCTCTATGCAAAAGAAAAGAAAAAAAATGCCTGTAATAAACAAACTAAATTTTGGTGATTTTGAGTCTAGTTTGGCATTTGTGACAATAGAATCGGCACCATTGTCAATGGCGACTGTCTAGCGAATACATTTAATTTTTTTGTAGCGAATATCTAATTCGACCCTTTTCTTTTTGATATGCTCTTTCCAGCGAAGTTTTGCATCCAGGATCATGCCGAGATCTTAGCAGTATCACCTAGGGTATTTGTTGATTATTTATAAATACCGGGAAGTATTGTGGCTTATTATTGATGAAGTCAATGGGAATAGATTTGTATTCAATAAGTTTTGTAGTTCACTCATAGACACGATTTATGAACTCTTGAACCTTTTCTACGGCTTCCTCGTGACTATTTGCAACAACCATGATAGCTGTGTCGTCAGCAAAGGTTGCAATGACATTATTTTCTAGCTCAGGAATATCACAGGTGTATAGTAGATAACTAAACGAAAAACGTAAACGGTAAACGTAATAAACGGATTTTCTTTCTTTTTTTTCTTTCTTTATGTAGGTACAGGACTACCTGGTTGGTCTAGTGCCTGCCTCGTTGATCGTTGCCTCTTGGGTTCGATTAAGGTCGGGCAAAGTGATATTGGGTTTTTCTATCTGGAATTTCTCAGTAGCAGCCCGGAGTCTGGATTTGTGCCCGGTTGATAGCAATAGGCTCGCCCCCCTATTACATGTGAGTTAAACATAACTGGCGAAATGTGGGTGTACTACAGGTACACCTCTGCCTAGCCCTTCGGGGAAACAAGGCGTAAATTTATGTTATGATGTTAGTATATAGAAATATACGTTATAAACGTTGTTTAGTTTCATAATATTTAAGTGTTATGTCATATGTGTGTAGGTACATGAATAAATAAATTATACATTTTCTTGACGGCATAAAATACCGCAAACTAGAGTATTGAATAGCTAAGTAATAATTTTGTGCCAATTTAGATTTGTAAAAGTTACAATGTTCATTGCTAACGGTCAACTACGATCGGCCATTAAACCTGGGAGTTTAGCATTAAAAAAAAACTCTGTAAGGAGGTACTTAACTAGGTGAGTACCTACTGAATTTTTCTTTTAGGTTTGTAAGTAACTGGAATTCGGTGGAACTTAGGAACAAATTCTGCCACTAGTAGTTTCCGACTGCATTGTACTCAAGATACTGATCTATTCCAATGAATTACCATGTATAGTATGTTCAAGCCACGTTCGGCCCATCCCTAGTAGATATGGATGAGCTCTAATAAATAAGTTAAGTTTAAAAAAAATCTTATGTAACATTCTTTATGCAATTACTTATCATTTCTTCGTGACCTCTATACATACATACATCGTAAAATATCCTTTCTTTGGTATTGTTCGTCGAATCATTGAGCTCCTTAACTTTTATGTTGAGCTGTACGATTACTGACAGATGCTTGCACTGACTGGACAGGTCCACTCAATCTGTGTGGTTCTTTCCTCAAAAGACCATTTCAGACACCAACCTACATGGTCTTCACATGATCTGACCAAGATTATGTCTGGACTTTAAAAGAGACTGTGACCTCTGAGTTTGTTTCGGCCTTTCTTCTCAGAGTAGTCAGATAGGAAACGCCGGCCTCATCTAGTTTTAAAAAAAATGTTTGACGTGTAAAAGTGTTTATATAAACCTACTTACAGAAATAAAATCATTTATCTTTATCATTAAAAAAAAATACAACCCATAAAAAGTTAAATTCTACTAGTAGCTGACACTACCAAATAATGATTGCAGAAATGGTAGGTACCTACTTATTGTAACGGAAATACTTTGGTGCAATTATGAGCGTGAGTGGAGCGTGGCGGACGCGGGAGCGGGGCGGGGACAATTAAGTAATATGGCGGATTAATTAATAGCCTCTCTGTGAACATCGCTCATTCATACAGTCACCATTAGCTTCAGCTAGCTAGGGATGTTTGTTAGGTCATTACGCTGGTTTTAAGTATTATGTAGGTACCTACATAATGCTGTTATTTATGCTGAGTTACGTTTTTGTGATCGTTAGGAATATTTGTTGTTCAGTCTTATTACCTACACATAGAGTAATTAATTATTATCACCTGTGTTTTCTACTAATGACTACTAACGCAAGAAAAAGCTGCAAATAATTACTTACCTATGTTGTACATTGGTAAGAGCTATAATAATCTTGGGGAAGACCTACTTAGGTACCTGAGGTTATCTATGGTAGTTTATTTTATTTTATTTTAATAAGTACAGAGACAGACTACAAACTAAGACAATTCAGCTCAAATATGACAACATATCTACAGTATATACATCTGAAGTCCAATTATTAGGTACTGCACACAGCGTTCAACAATTAATATGCTTCTTTAGTGACAGTTAAGGTGGAATAATATGAGATAATGACACTGTTGCATTTACAACTTTTATAAAGAATTTCCAAATTCGTTAATAGGTACCTACTGTTCAAAAATAAGTCTACCTTTGGGCATATTGCATTAACTATTTACATAAAAGAAAAGAGGTAGGTGCACAATTTTTCCATACTTTGCGCATCATCTTGGCGACTATGAGTCAGAATCATCGTTTCCCTACTAGCTCTTCATTCTGGAAATACAATTTATGTCAATAATTTGGGTCTGATTCAGACATGATTCTGGCAAAATTAAGTCAAATTACGCGGCCAGCCTAATTTTATTAGTGATTCGAGATAATATACGTCATTACGTATATGATCGTCGAGGGTAAAACAATGCTTGGGTGTTATTTAGATAAGATATTTATTATTTAAATCGCCGCGGTAAGTATAGGCGAGAGGAGCCGGTAATTCGGTAATCAGTGGTTGCAAGTTCATGTTACAAGGTCATCTGGACCCAACGAGATAATTTGGTTTTATTGATAGTCGATGATGCGCTTTAAGTGATCTGGTGCCATATATAGCTTACCTACCTGTGATCGTAGCTGTAGTATGGTTTTTAAAATAGGTACCTAAAAGCAAGAGATAAAGAGTCTTGATAGATTTTGGACTACTTACTTAGCTACCTATAGACACACAACATTAGGTATAGTGCCTTCTTATTCGTTTTCTTAAAAAAAAAACTCGCGGTGCGTACTCGAAAGTAACGGCATTTCATAAAGACCCCTTTTACTCTCCCTCACTATAGAAAATATTGAAATATCAAAGCAAAACGTGACACGTGCTGACTTCTCGCGTCAAAGTTCTTGCGGGGCGGAGTCCTTAGTACAACAATACGAGTCCTGGAGAGCCTAAGGATCCCTAATTCTAGGGTGCAGGTCTAACTTCCGGAGACTGCTGCGCGCCAAATTGCTGAAGAAAGGGTATTGGGGCGCGCCATTGTCAACCGATTCCAACGAATAAAACGGAGTTAACAACATGTAGCGATCGAGTCTTTTGTGCCGTCGCGCACTCCTTAATTATGTGGAACAGTGAAAGGGTCATATTTTCTATTAAATTTAATACAATTGTAATACATGATGTTTCTTTTTTTTTGTCATTAAACTAGACATTATTATGCAATGTTATATCAATGTTGCGATGTTCCTTTATTAAAATCTCTCTCTTCTTCTCAATCGCTCTCTCACTGCTGAGAATCGTGACTCCGCAGCAAATTGTCAACGGTCTTTCTTGCGTGAGTGCGACGCTGATAGATCTCGCCAAAAGCTCGGATATTTGATCCAACCACCTTTTTGCTTCGGCCTCTAGGTCTTTTGTCCTCTATTTTTCCAGTCACCATTAGACGTTCCATGTTGTAGGTACCTCTGCGGGCAACGTGGCCGAAGTATCTCACGACACGTTGCAGGCAGGTTGAAGACAGTTGTTGTGCTTTCTCTGAGTCTAATTTTTTCTAAATTCAGCATACCTCCTAAACAATACATCTAATATCAGTGAGATATTCTTACAAAACTGATATTCAACATTAACGCAATTCCTAATTTGAATCATCCTGTTTGCGTGATATCGCATGCGGTGGCACGGCGAGTGAGTGCAGCGCTATTGTACCCTCATGAGCAGATTACTATAATCATTGTCCACGTAATGTGGTAAATGATAAGGTGTGCTCTAGAGCTCAAAACATATGCTTTTGTAGCTCATTCGTTCCAGTAGGTACCCTCGATGGCGGCCGCCGCTTCCAATCCGCGTCCGTTTTGGTCAAACAACCCTTAATAGAGGAATTTAGGTACTATGTATCAGGTGTTATATGATTACTATCCGTTAATGATATCAGTTAATATGAGTATTATTGGGTCTAACAAGTGCCAGTTATAGACAGCATTTCCTCTTTTCTGTCATTGAATACTTAAGTAGATGATTAAAACTGTTTTATGCCTACATTTTTCATTTTAAAATTGAGTTTGCTGAGAAGAAGGTTTCGGAAAAGCTTCACTTGTTCAATTGTTCAAATAAAATTTTGTTTTTCCTGAGTGAAACACTTTTCCTACGCATTTATAATAGTATTTTTGACGAGCACTCGTAAATTACTGTAGACTGTAATATCTAAGTATCTAGTATATTTTCAATTGAAATAAGTATTTGTTTCCCAATCTTTCGTTTGCGAAAAGACTACAAAAACAATAGCTGAAACTTGCTACATTTCTGATACCTACTTAAAGCACAACGCTCCATCTTCAGCTGGCACTTTCCTACGTATTTACCTACAGCCTCCGATATCCTGAGCAAATCGCTCCAATCACTTCTAATTACAACACAGTAATGCTAGACCATTCGTTGCTGGCAGGCTACCTACGAGCTACGCCTAGTTATTGGTAGGTGCATAGAAACGCAGATCAATCGGCGGGATCGGCTCATTATGCAGCATCCATGAGCACAGACGCGGCCTGTCATTACGGCAAATGGAGGCAAATTGCGCACATCTAACGCACTGCCGCCGCCGCCGAACCGTCGGTAATGCCGACTGCCGGTAAAAGCGTGAACTCGAATCGTTTCGGCATTAACGTGTATGGTAATGAGGATCCAGGCCTATGGTGTACAACTGCCTACCTTAGCTATGTCTACTGTTGGTAGACATGTGGTATTGACAAGGATATTCTCCTATTATTCGTTTTTGATTAGGTAACTTCTGTTGTCGTCATCATTACAAAGGAGTATTACCGTGAGGTCAAACATGAATAAACTGTAGTGCCTATCTCAGGTTCGGATTGGCCATTTCTAAGTGTCTCACACTAGCTGAAAAGTATCCTCAAAGACTTCATCTTCTTAACAAAGACGTTCAGTAGGAAAACAATAAAAAAGTTTAATTAGTATCTAGGTAAGGTTAGAAGCTGACTACAGACAGCAGCAGCAAGCGACATGTCGCCACGACACTAGTGGTTTCTATGTATTTCTATGAAAACGACGTGTCGCTAGCTACGGAAGGCGTGTAACATAGAAATACATAGAAACCAGCGTGTCTCGGCGACACGTCGCGTGTTGCTGCTGCGTGTAGTCGGCTACGAACTTGATATTACCTATAGAAGAATAATATAACTTCATCGCCAGAATTACGAAGGTAACTTAATTGTCATCCTTACTCAAAATACCTACCTAATAATATTTTCAAGATAGTAATATTCAGTGACAAACAATTCTGTATAAACTCTAACCTTTTCCCACGTACTTACTTATGTACATGGATGTGGCTAGTTTTGATTAAATACAATGTGTTATCACTACAATCGTATAGAAACAATATAAAATATATATCCATGACCACGGCCGTTATAATTCAGCTGAAAGGTTGTGAATTAAAAGGATATAATTACGTTAACTAGACTTATTCAATTTACTTTAAAGAAAACACTGTAAACGGGTAACTGTAAATATTTTGAGACAGTTGTCAACGATTAGCCATCGCGTCTTTACCTTAGCTGTTGTAAATTGTAATTTATGTCAATTAAAATAAGATGAATGCATCCGTAATAAATATTGAAGAGGACTAAAATATAATTGTTTCTCACACACGTTCACCTGTATATAGGGTAAGGAAGATACCTAGCAATTGGTACTCATTCAAGAAAATCATCTAATTGTCACCGGTCTATTATTTGCCGTAATTTGCGTAATAACCAGTGCTCTTGTGCCGGTAAATGCTACTTATGCTCGTATGTATGTATATACTTACTCACGATTGTGCTCATGTGTTACAAGGTACTACATTATGTTAAATTTACAACAGACGTACATCTTTGAGAATAACCCAAGGTAATTTCCTCGAAAACGACCCTGATGCCGAATTTTGTTTGGTAGGTGTCTCCCGTGACATAGATTTTTAAATTAAGAATATTCCTCAATACTAATACTATACTAATGAAAATAATGTTATTACAATTAGGTACATGAAGTATCTTAAATGATTCAATTCAATTCAATTCAAAATGTTTATTGCTCAACACGGTACATAATCATACATTTCTAGATGTCAAGTGAATGCGCAGTCCACTGTGTTGCACCAATTCAGGCATGCAAAATTATTATTAAAATTATACAAATTTCACAAACTCAACAATAATACCATATATAATGTCATAAATTCAAAACAATAAGTATGTTATGTCAGAGTATACTCATATAATGTCATAATTAAGTAATGTCCAATACAGTCGACACATAATTAGCAATACAAATAAAATAATTTTAATAAAATAAATTAGACTCAAGTATTCACCTTAATTATATGTATTATTATACACACAAATTTTTGTCAGACAGGTATTCATTAATTGTGTAGTATGTCTTATTTATCAGTAGATTATTGACTTGCTTCTTAAATACATGGATATCTTTAATACTCAACAAAGCATTAGGTAATTTATTATATATATGTGGTGCCATTCCTAAGAAGTTTTTACGGAAAACTGCCTTTTTGTGTTGCCTACTGCTTATTTTATTTCTATGGCGTGAGCTGTGAAGTTTTTCAAATAGGTGGAAGTTTGTTTTGACAAAAACGGCCACCTCATATATGTATAGGCACGGTACTGTTAATATACGGAAATTCACAAAGAACGGTTTGCAGCTTTCCGTGCTTTGAATGCCGCATATCGCCCTTAGGCCTCTGCCTCGAATTTTGCGGGCAGCGGGGCGGCAGCGGCGGCGGCGCCGCTGCCCGCAAAATTCGAGGCAGAGGCCTGACACACCTCTTTTGAGCTCTAAATACCATCTCTTTGTTGGTGGAGTTACCCCAATATATAATCCCGTATCGTAATGCAGACGTAACATAAGCATGATACGCCGTAAGCAAAACTTTTTGATTTACCTCCTTTGCGAGATTACGTAAAGCATATGAATATTGACTCAGTCGTTTACATACACTGTCAGTATGAGTTTTCCACGACATGTCCCTATCCAGATCAAGGCCTATGAAAGTTCTAAATGGTCCCCGAAACGATCAATTGCAATTGTCATAGTTTACGTGATTGATACACACTGATGCGCGAAATGATCATCTACAAAATGCAATTGAAACGATTGATAATATTACTACGAGATTAACAGCAAATGACAACAATTTTGATTGATGGCAATTGGCGCGCCGTGTATTGATGTTCAATGATAGCAAACGACCATCGTTATTTTAAAGTCACTGTGCCAGCACAGCATACATGACACACGTCAATCTTTTCTCAGTTTCTTTTTTGCTGCTGACTTTCGCAAGAGTTATTGCAAGAATTGCCTTATCTTATTTGTGTTTGAAATAATAGTGTTTATGAGTGACGCGACTTTTCTCAGCACAGTTCAAAAATCGAATGAGGCGTGCGCAAATGATACACCTTCGATTGAGTTTCATTCGTTCTGTCATTATTTTGAAATCTTCATTACCGTAAACATTGACAATTGCAATTAATCTTTTCGGGGACCCTTAATACTACGTGTTTGTCTTAATAATGATTTTAATTAAGATTATTGAGAGCTGAGAATAAAGTATTTTGTTTACCTTCTTTGCCCGTTAGAAATATCTTTTTTTAAATTAAAAATATCTTTAATTTCATCGTTTTTTCAAATAATGTTATATTTAATTTTTCCAAAAACGTCGATATATTTAAAATCGTATTTGTACTCTGCATGATTGAAAATGCGATGTTAGAAACACAAATTCATACTTCAGAAAGAACATTCAGTAAAAGTAACGACGTAATAAACAGTTTAAAATAATCGAATATTCCGTACGCCGCGCTACGCGGGGTCTACGCCTGCGTAGAGGCTCCCTAACTTAGTTAAGGACAACGATATATAAAAACTATTGCCTATTTCGAAAAATATACTATGAGTGCAATCAAATGAGTTTATATTTTATGTATGTTGCTGACAAACATATTTTGTATACCTATTTAAAATGAAATATAAGAATAAGTTTTGAAAAATAACGATGAATGGCGTAGCAGGCATATAACATTAAAATAGATTAGTAAAACCCTTTGAAAAATTCATTTTCCACAAACTAAGGAGTTTATACATTGAACTCAAGTGGTTTAGGATTATTTAGGGCCGGTTTTTCAATCGTCAGATAACTTTTATCAAGGGAATATGTTTGACGTTTTGACAGCTTTTGTATAGAAAATATGTCAAACTGCCATATTTACTCTTCAGGTAAAAGTTATCTGAGGATTGAAAAATCGGCCCTAAGTTGGCCATATTTTACCATCATAGGCAAAATTGCTAGTAGAGATGCGTTAAAACTTGAAACCACGGAACATTAGTTCGGTTTAAGTGAACATTGAATGAATTTGAATTTGAGTTCGATTTTTGTGAATTTCTACATTTATATCTGTAATTTTTATGGTGTACAATAAAGAGTATTCTATTCTATTATATTCCACTGTAGATAAGAAATGGATGTTTGTGTTGTTTTAAGAGAGTTAAAAAATTCTTCAGAAGGAAAACACTGGGTTACACTAAAGACTGCCAACGATTTCTTATCGTGTATCGTAAAAGAGAGAATAACCATCATATTCCTAAAGATTCGAAGAAACATAGATTGTATATATTTTTTTTATTTTGATTTTTTTTATTTATTGTGCTTTTCTGTGTTGTGCTATGTCTTTTGTGTGCACTGAATAAATGTTTTATATGTCTATCTAATCTAAATTTATCAGTTGAAATGATCGGCCATTGTTATCAAATGTATCCTTTCTATAAGTACTTGAGGTATGAATACGCATGCGACAAACCAGCACGAACTCAATCACATTTCATACGATACGCAAACAGCGTGATTATCTCTGAAGCAAATATCATCAAATTAATATGCGGTTTACAGTACCGCTAGTAGATACACATAATGTTATACAGGTCCTCATAACAGAGGAATTATTCGCATCAGGGACCGCGGTAACGAGCGAAATGACATCAAAAATGGAAATTATTTTTAATCGTGTCCAATTGCCGAGCGGCGTGACGAGTTCTAACCACCGGCTCGCTGCTAGCCAAGCGTGGCCTTAATTAAACGGTAGCTCTGACAACTGTGCCGCCAAGCCATACCTACTCCTGTGCTTTGTCTGTTTTCGTTTCTTCGGCGAGCAGGAATGTGGCAACGAGCTATGGGGCTAGGGAACTTGTAAATACATTCCCATTGAACCAAAGCATTTGACCTTATTTAAGGAGGCACCTAAGTATCTCTTGCAAGTTGCAAGGAAGTCAATTATTTATGTATAATATATTGATTTGTTTGTGAGCACCATTTGTGAAGTTTCGCATGGCCTATAGTAGCATGATCCACGTACCTACCTCGCGCGTTTAGGTATCTCTTTTCTATTCTCCTCGGGAGAAGCATATTTATCATCATTGAGCTGCTTGAAGCCAATGTCCCATTTTGTAGCAGACAGAATAGGATGATGTTAAAGAACCATAATATCCTTTTTGTTCAGAAAAAAAATCTAAATATATCCAAACTTGTATTTAAACTTCGATTTTTATAGGTATGTTTCTCTTACTTTGTTTCAACATCGATGGTGGTCAAGCATTAAGCGATATTGTTTGCTTCCTGGATTCCAATTATTTATCAGGCAGAAAAGATAGTCATCAGAGAAGACGTTTCCATAGAATGTTGCTTATATACTGTTTCGGTTTTTTGATTTCACAGAAATCGCCAACCTTAAATACTTAGTGTGTATCTAATAGGTATTCGGTATCCGTATTTTCTACTTTAACCTTTAAATTTAATAACCTAGGTACCACTTATTTGTTAAAAAGCCTGCAGCGATATGTACCTACCTTAAATGGTAGACATCAATTTGTTCCTTGGATACATTATTATCACGTTAGAATCGTGAGTGGTTACCGCCTTTACAGGTAACTATATTTTCTGTAGGTATGCTGATTACCTGGTTCTAGTACTATTACGTCAACCTGTATAATATACCAGATTCAATTATACTATCTTTAAAGTGACTGTGTTAAAGGAGAATACCTAGGATTGAGATATGCCATGGAGCATAGCTTGATAGGATTTTAGGCTTATGTTTGGTGAAAATAAACTCCGAACAATCAGCAGCAGTAGCTGTATATGTCGTGGCCAGATCATAGAATTGATTATTTCATGAAGTGTTCGGTCATTTCATGAAATGGCCAGCTAAAATTGGCCATATCGTTTAAACGTCAACGTTTAATGATATCACAGTCGACGTTTGGCAATATCATTAATGGAGGGGTATATGTCGTGATCGATCGTAGAAATGGCCATATCGCGACGAAAGCAACATATTGATCGACATTCCCAGCTGACCACTGGGCATATAGCAAAGTAGTTGCATTTCACGCCACTAGTGGCAACCCGACCAAATGGGTTAGGTTAGATTAGAACTGTGACCAACCGCGTGCGAGCCGAGCGAGCAAAGCGGACGGTAAGTATCGCGGCAACGGCCGGCGAGCACTACGTCCAAGTTGGTCGCAGTTACTTAGGAATTATTCGAATAGGAATAGATGCACAACAAAAACAAAGTGACATCAACGCCTCTACCGGTGGATAATCTAACTATTTTACGATATGATCACTAATGTTTGGCCACATTATGAAGTAGTCGTGCGCTTAACTGTTCATATCGTCAAACGTTGAGTATTCAATGATCTGGCCAGACCACATCACGATGTGGCCAGCGATCGATGTTCTATTTCATGAAATGATCAATTCTAAGATCTGGGCACGATATATATATTATACCTTCCTACAAGGCTTAAAATGTTGGTGTAAACTTCAGTCTCTATTGTAGTTTGACGGTGTTACGAGATAGTTCAAAGATAAAATTGCGGTGTTGCTGGATAAGCTTGACAGACTGCTTAACAATTGTATCCGGTTCATATTCAACCTCAGAAAATATGACCATGTGTCGAGCTACAGGTCTGAGCTCAAATGGATGCCCATTCGCCAGAGAAGAAATTTGCGTGCTTTGACCACGCTTTTCTCCCTTCTTAACTCTCCCACTCCTCCTTCTTATCTAGTGTCTCACTTCCAATATCTATGTTCTTCACACGCTAAGAATCTTCGTTCTTCTAACAATCTTCTCCTACTCTGTCCTTCTCATACTTCTGACTTTGTTCATTCTTCCTTTCATATTCAGTCCATTCTTCTTTGGAATGCGCTACCTCTTGACATCAGGATGGCCACCAGTCGGTATGCATTTAAGCGGAGATTGCGGAGTTATTTTCAAAATAAATAGCGTAGAGTCATCTCAAAACCTCTCTCTCTTGAATTTGTATATAATATATATATAATATTATATATATATAATATAGGTATATATTATAGTAAATATGTATGTATGTGTATTATAAGTTTATGACTTATTTATGTACATATTGTTCCATTTCTAACAGAGCACCTGCCATCTAATCTCTTCACCACCCTTGGTTGACTGGTAGAGAATGCTTAAGGCATTAAGTCCGCCTTTGTACTTTTTTAAGTGTGAAAAGTTTAAATAAATAAATAAATAAAAGCTCTTTTCAAAACGAATTAGCCCTTAGTCCGCATGAAGTTACGAATGTAAACATTTCAGCTCTCAGCATGTGATAGGCATATGGATAGTCAAATCAAACGCATTGAGCATTAAATAGTCAAAAGAGTGGTTCTTAAGTATTGTAATGTAAGACTACATATAATTAGGTAGTGTCTTGAAGAAATACTTATTAATATACTCTTAGAAATAAGTCTATTCAGACGATGGTAGACCAGCAGAGTTTTAGGAACAAAAGTATAAAGGAAAACAGACATACCTACCGATAGGTACAAACAGAAATAACAGTTAACTTCATTAATAGAGTGCACTAACGTCTTCTAAATGACGCATAATTGACTGAAGTGTGCATAATTCATATATACAATTGCTACTAGAAAGCACCATTAAAGCAATTTAGGTACTTATATCGTTCCTATAGTAGAGTTCATCACGTTTTGACTGCCCTGCTTAACCATATAATCACTACTGAAATATTTCACTCCACTTATAGTAATATCGCGCATTAAGTCGCTATCGCGTGGGTAATTACCTTAGTTGAAACAATACAAAATAATAAAAGCGAATCGGGCGCTGGCTATTTGCATTTCCGATGGACGGTGGTCGAGGCGGCAGGTGTTCTTCCTTTCTCGCCGACTGATGTTGAGCGCGCTAGAGCGAGAGCTCAACTACTCTCTTGTACTGTTCTGTTTCTCCTTGCCTCATACGAAATTATTATTTTGATTACGTTTAATTTGCATACGGCCTGCGGAGCGGCTGCCCTGAGGCCGCAGGGCCGGTGCGCCGCCCCGCGTCGTTACGACCCCTGTACTTTTCTGTAATGTTTTCGCCATTTTCAACAAAATTCCTCACAAATCATATAATTTCTGGTATCATCATGGTTATTACGAAGAAGCGCCCGTAGTCCTCGTACCTCTGTAATAGGTCGATCGATGCTCAAATTCTTGATAACTACGAGTAATCAACATAGAACCAGCCCCGGCAGGCTTAATGATTCAACGTCTTCAATTATTGGTAATATCAGACGTTTAAACGTTCTTAGGAAGCTGACTGACAGGTTTGGTTGGATGGTAAGACCACTTATTTACTCCTAAGGTCACATTTCTTAAACGACTGCTCACACGCATGTCATATTTATGTTTTAAATGTCCCTTGTAAGAAACACGTAGAGTCACTACAAGATGCATCTGAAGGTAATCGCTACAGAAATAGCGACTGCCGTGGAAATAATTCTAGGATTGTGCAATGTGGATATTGGAAACCCATGGTCACTAATCCCAATGAAAATAATATAAAATTGTGTGTAATAAAGGATTTACTTTACGAAACACATAATAAGAGCATGTCAGGCGGCTTCTGTTCGGCGCACACGCATTGGCGTGGGCCGGTCCAATCGGCGGCCGGGACACGCCCACATGCGCACAATCTACTGTATTCTCACATTACTTACTATAAAACCCACGTATATTGTCTGCTTACAAAAGTTTGTGTCTATCTATTTTGTTTGTGCCCTCTTTATGAACCTCCCAAGTTCGGTTTGAAATTATTTTGTGCTTTGTGTTTAAAGATTTACAGAGACTGATTTGCAGCTTTGTCGTTTAACTGCGGTATCTACGATTACGGTGCCGGTATGCGGCAAGTAGATATCTAGATTTTAGTGTTAAATAATCTTAAACGCAAAAGGCTCAAACAAAATATTCAAACCTTTATAGACATGCCTAAATAAAAGTATTTTCATTTCTCTGGTTGGTCACTAATGTCAGTTTAGAGGTTTATTTATTTTCTGGACATAATGCAAATGTTTAAAAAGTAACCTGCGGGCCTTCCATTTAAAAACAGAAAAGTGGAGCTGGTCAACAATAACTTTTACAAAAACTATAACGTATCATTGGAGACAATTGCTTGATCGATAGCTGTCGGCGATATTCCTATTGTGCTTTTCATCGACTTTGATATCCGGGACATAGTGAGGCTACACCTAATGACATAATCGCGGCCCGCGGCGTCGGTCGCGCGATCACAGTGATTACGAGGCGAGCGGCGAGCGTAGCGGGCAGCGGGCCGAGATACTGTTGCAAATTGATTCGATGCTACAGGCACTGCGACTGAACACACCTGACCGTCTATATAGTATATGACACCGGTATATACACTGAAAATTCCATAATTTACGACGCATTGACCTTCGTAAAATTGCAAAGAAAGAATTTCTTTTAATAGGACGTCAATTTTCTTTTCATAATTGCCTTATTCTTACAGACTGTAGTTTGTAATGATAATGATAAATGATTTAATTTCAAACTTTTTGTTTTAAACTCGATGAAGCCGGCGTTTCCTATCTGACTATTCTGAGAAGAAAGGCACAATCATACACAAAACCTTGCTATTTCCATACCAGCCTAAACTTTATACAAGAAGAATAGTTTGTTATTAATAAAACTAATTAGGTATCAAAATTTCATTTATTTTCATCATACACAAACTCAGAGGTCACAGTCTCTTTTAAAGACCATTTCAGACACCAATCTATGTAGATTGGTTATTGAGGAAAGAACCACACAGATTGAGTGGACCTGTCCAGTAATCGTACAGCTCAACTTAAAAGTTAAGGAGCTCAACGATAATCTTATAGAAGATACTAAGTAGCCTGCTACTAATGAGTATTTTACCTTACTGATAGTTTGACTTCCTCTTTAATTACGGTTAATATTACATACACGTTTGCATTAGGAGTGCGGGCACCCTCACGGAAAAATATGTAGTCATTGTAGTAAGTACTTTTTCAACATATTTTACTTTGTTGAAAAAGGTTCAGTTGGATTGTAGCTAAGCGCCTGAAAAGCCACTTTTCTTGCGAGGGTGATATCTATTGTGGTTAATTAAATCTACCTGGAGTAGATATATATGGCGAATTGGCGAGGTGGACATTCTGCCAATATTCAGTAATACGTTGGGGTTTGGTTCGTCAAAGTTATTTAATGGAATAAGCTATGAAGATCAATGTTAACCATGTTGTTGGTTTTAGCATGTCTCAGCAATTTCCCCGTTAGTCTCATAATTTTCGATACTTTTCGTTCATTCATAAGTTCCTTTAACACTATAAGTAGCGTTATTGTATATTAAGGACTGATCTATTATCATCTTTTGGAAGTAAACACGCCTAGCTATGGGCTGAAAATCATATAAATAACAAGGTGCACATATAATTGTTATTGATTTATCACCTGAAACACTCTATAGAATTTTTCTCATGTTTAGGATTGCTTGTTTACAAAAACGAATAATTATGAACGTTTCCACTGGTCTGCTACAATAAATTATTTTAATAATACTATAGGTATGTAACAAGATTGCATAGTTTTAAGTAAATAAATGACACCTATAGGTACAGTACCTATTCAAATCTGAAATACCATTATTCATTAATTATTAATTCTAATAAAAAGAATCGATGTCCCAGAGTTGTGAAAGAAAGTCCGTCATTCAAGTCCTAAACTCTAAATATTTAATGTAATTTTTCATTTTTCCACGACATTGCCCCAACCAGTGATTAGACGTTGCAGAATAAATACAGCAACGGCCATTCTCTGTTATTATTGTTTTAAAATTCAACTTCAAGTGTCACAACACTACGCCGCGGCCTATATTGTCGGTGGAAAAAACGGTAATATTCACACTACCTGCATTTAATACTTAAAGGTATGTTGGACATAATAGCCTCTAATAGCATTAGATTTTCCATGTAGCTATGGGATTTTTTTCATTGTCCTACCAACTGTTGTTTTCTATGCATAATAGGAGGCTATGGCGAGATTATAGGCTAGTATTGCTAGTGATACCTGTGTTTCCGTGGGACTGTAACGGGAACGCATTAACAAAAGACTCGGCTTGATTGAGGCCATAGTCGTAGCCTTACATTTTCTAAAGGAAAATCACAAAGAAAAGTCGACAATTTTTGAAACGATTTCTTTGTTAAAACACTTAACTATTGACATCGGTGTTCCTTAGAATAATAAAGTAGTTTGATCGCAAAGGGTTTTAGAAAATTGCACTGATGTTCAATAGAATTAAAGTTTCAAAGAAAATTGCTAGTTGCTTTGAGTTCCAGTTCATATTATGTACGTACCTACCTACTCCAATCATGATAGATTTGTCATTGCGTAAATTGATATCAATTTTTTTTCTTTGATAAATCGTGTTAGGTACCTACTTATTCATAGAATCTTTGCACAGATCTGAAAAAAAAATGAAGTAAATTAATTATGAGAAATAAGGGTAAGATTGCGTTAGACGTATACCAACGCCTAATACATAATACAGCTTTATCTGGGCTATTGTTTATGTATCAATATCATTAACTGACATCTAATGATTTTAAAATGTACGTACTAATTAGTAGGTCATGTGAGTTAACAACACGAGGGGGCAAACCGGACTAGACTTCGGAGAAGAAAAATAATCTAACAGTAAAACTTTACTATAATATTAAAGTACAAATTACTGTTACAAATTAACATTTCCATAATTGTTTCATTTAGAGAAATAATTGGTGACGAGGGCATAGGTAGAAAGAAAATAGATCAGTATCAGAAACAAGCACAAACATAAAAAATACCTTTAATAAAACTAATAATACCTGCCATTCATCTAATAAGTCCGTCTCGTTGTCAAATTATCGTAATTTAAAAAGTCATTAATGAAAGAAAACACATTTGGTGGGAGGTAGACCCGCCCGGGTCGCCGTAGTCCCTTTGTCTGATAATAACATGCTATGAGAGACCGCATCAAAGTAAATGCGACATAAAACTTTATTTTATTACTCCAAATTGTCTCAAATTTGACAAAGATTGTATCATAATTAACATAGTTGGAGAAATGAAATGATCATTCATGTTCATGTGGGGAGCGACCATTTGGTAGACACCAATTTGGTTAAAAAGGTACCTACCTACCTACGTTTGTATGAGTTTGAAGACACACCTGCTTTTTTGTTAATCACAGTAATAAACAGTATCGAAATTGACATAGATTTCTTTGACGGATAAGGTACATTTTAAGACGGCCTGTCTTTTGTAAATTAAGTCACTGGTCCGGAAGGGCTAGGTCTACATGAGATCTGATAACTTTTTAACAGTGTAAGCGTTATGTGAGTCTTGGCAATTTCACATGAAAAGTTTTTGGTGGGTAAGGCCCTGAGAACACGACACGGTTTCATTACGGTACGGCGTAAAAACTGCGGCGTAGAAAAAACGTGTGAGCTTGTGCATGACACGGCAAACAACTGGACGTGACAACGGTAAGGTACGGCTCAGTTGGTTTTTCTGTGCAAAAAGATCATCATTGCTTATTACGTGTAGGTATAGAAAACTCAAAAAAGAAGAAAAAAAAGGAAAATAAAGTTTTGGATAGGTACATCCCATCATAATATCAATACTTATACCACATTACAGGCCTTTCATGAATCAAAGTAATTAATAATTCTTGATTTATCACCATTTTAAAACAAAATCAGTTTAGATAAGCCGTCACGAAACATGAAAATATCCGGTGCCGTTGACAGACCCCCTAGACTGCCATACGACACTGATGCACACCGTGGACAGACACGGCGCATACCAGCAACGCGCGACGGCGCTGTGTTGTGGTGCCGCCGTTTCGTCAAGAAGCTTCCATACTGCTACATACAATCGTCTTCTACGATGTCCTTCTCACTGCTCTGGTTTCATTCACTCTTCATTCTTTGTCCAGGCAGTCTTTCTTTGGAATTCGCTCCCTCTGGACATCAGGACGGTAACAAATCGGTTGTCATTTAAAGTCAAGGCACGTGAGCATATACGTAAGAAGTTGGCAGAAACATCCCAGCGCTGATTTGGTGGATTCGTTTTCTCCTCTTTTGATCGTTATTTCTCCTGACGAAGTTTATTCCGTTTATAAGTATGTATGTATATATCTATGTATTTATTCTAGTATTTTATAGTTATTTTCGTGTTATCTATCCATTATGTTGCACCTGCCATGTTTTCTCTCTGTATCACCCTAAGGTTGACTGGTGGAAAATGCCTCAGGCATTAAGTCCGCCTTTGTACGGTATTCTTTTTACTTGTGCATAAAGTTTTAATAAATAAATAAACAAATACTTAACTGACGACCGTGCCTACACACGGAGAATAAACCGTAGTTTTTCACGGCATGAAAAACGTCTGTGTACCAAGGATATTACAGTTTTATGTTTCTTAATTACGGCAAGCGATGGAGTCGTTAAATATTTTGTTTAGATGCTAAAGTAGGTAGGTAAAATTATTACTAAATATGTTGAGGTCGGCTTCCAGTTTAACCGGATGCAGCTGAATACTAGCATTTTACAAGCAGCGACTGCCTATCTGACCTCCACAAACCTAGTTACTGGGTAAACGACACCCCTTGGTAAGACTGGTTGTCAGAATTTTGGGCTACTGACTACCCGTATCGACTGTCAAAGATCTACGAATGACAGCTGGGACCAACGGCTTAACGTGCTTTCCGAGGGATATCCATGCCTCGGAAAGCACGTTAAGCTGTATCTCGATATGTAATGGATGGTCATCCATCCATAAATCGACCGCGACAAGCGTAGCTTAACCTTCGATCGACCCGTGCGGCTGTTATTATTTAGCCACGAGCCCCCAATAAAAATGTAAAGATATGGAAAGAAAATGATTTTTATGTGGGTTGGTAGATTCATTTTGCCAGACCTACAATAACGTTTAACTAAAAATACTTCATACTTCTAACATGTGGGTGAGTACATGTTAGAAGTATGAAGCATTTTTATTTTTGTAAGTATTTAATATTTATTTAAGGGCTTTTACCACATGAGGACATGTGCAGTGGAAATGTGCAATTAATGAATACCTATGTATGTAGATAATTTAAAAGAAAATTTTATGCAACTTTGTATCTAACAGGTATTTTCGAAAATAATATCCGAAAAACAATAAGTAGGTATAAAAAAAAAAAATATTAAATAAATATACAAGGTGTAATTTACTCAGTGTTAACCTCTTAAGGGGTCATTGTACTCGTCATTATGAACAACTTTTACTATAGGACCAAACCCGAAATCACGATAAAAAAAAATCAGGTGTTCCCTACATTTTGACAAGATAAGCTACCTAACGTAAATGTAGGGGAAAGCTGATTTTTTTTCGCGATTTCAGTTTTGGTCCCATAGTAAAAGTTATTCACAAGATGAGTACAATGACCTCTTAAGAGCTTAACACTAATTAAAATTACACCTTGTATAAATAATAGAAAGGTAGGTATTTAAAAAAGTTTCCTAAGATTTACAAAACTTGAAAGTTCACAAAAATAAAAGATAAAGGCCCCTATTTTTAGATTTTATTTGAATTAATTTTACCTACCTATCGTATTCGAATGTAGGTAAGTACCTACCTACCTACGTACTATATTGTGACCACACGACATAGATACTTGGGGCTGAATAACATTCGTCGGTTTTAGATTTTATTTGAATTAATTTTACCTACCTATCGTATTCGAATGTAGGTAAGTACCTACCTACCTACGTACTATATTGCGACCACACGACATAGATACTTGGGGTTGAATAACATTCGTCGGTTTTAGCCTGAAATGTGAAGGAAACTCCGACCGAAAGTTGATGGTTTTTCGGCCGAAAAAGAAAACAAAATTTGTTCGATTTGCATTTTCGGCCAATAATCGAAAATAAAAAAATGTTTATTTTTCTTGGTTTTTTTTTGGTAAAAGCACAGGGTAGGCATAAGTAAAAATAATATAGTGACAATCGTTTAATCACTATAAGTATGTAATTGTTTAAACTTAAACCACACAAATGTTTGTACTTTTGTCAAATAAATATAATAATTATTAATAATCAACCAATAACATAACATCACGCCTGTAATCTTTGAAGGGTTAGGCGAAGAGGTGAACCTATACCTAGTACCTAGAAACGAACATCTATACACCGTAAGAACTAAGTATTCTTGCTTGCAGCGCTCGGCCGCTATAGCAACGCTTGCTAACAGATGTGGTCATCGTGTGCATGGGATTTTGCTTTCAAATTGGTCTGATGTAAATTTCCTCGATAGTACCTACATTTCGCTAGTTATGTGTAATCAAACAATCTGATCTTCTTCTTCTTTGTATCGCTGAAACAACTGTATTTCAGATCTTGTTGGTCCCAAACTTCGCCAATATATGTATACGAGAAAAAGCATTTTTTTAAACTTTTTCGCAGTTAATTGTGCTTTTAGTTGTTGTGACTATGGATATATTAATGAGTTAAGAGCAGTGGTGGCCTAGTAGTAACGGGTGCGACTTACGCGTTGGTGGTCGTCGGTTCGAACCCAAACAAGCACTTTGTGTAAATTATTTCATCACCACTGCTCTCAAAACGGTGAAGGAATACATCGTGAGGAAGCCGGCATGTACTAGAACCAAAAATTCGAAGACATCCACAAACCGGTACTGGGCCCGCGTGCGGGAGTACAGGCCAGTCCCTCTCACAGAAAGAGGCGGCCGGTGTCCCATCAGTGGGAACATTATAGGCTGATTATGGTAAATGAATTGAAAGTATTACCGGCACTCAATTTTTGTTCGCCGCGGCCGAAAGTGAAAATTGCCGAAAATAGATATAATAATAATAATAATTAGAATTAGATATTTCGGCGGGTTAAAAATTACCGAAAGCCGAAAACATAATTCGGTCGGACCCTAATGAATTACCAAAAAGGTCATGTTTGCCACTGAAACATAATAAATATGAAAATATATAAATATATAACATAATATTTATGTTTATAGTGATTTTATGTATTTTATTTTCTCTTTTACTCTTACACACGTTGTCTAATCTCTTTATCTACTTTCCTATCGCAGGTATGCTGGAAGAGATTTCTTTAGAAATAAGCATCACCTTTGTACGTATTTTTCTGTTCCTTTCTTCTTGTTTGTTTATATGTGTGTACATAAACTGTTAAATAAATAAATAAATAAAAATAATCAGAAATATCTCAAAGTAACTTTTAAGAATGAATATAGCCGTGTTAAAGTCCGAATTATACAGAAGTTAGATAAAAATCATAAGTACAACTTTGATGTCAAATGGCACAAGATCAGCTATTCACCGCGAGATGGCGCTTTTCTTAATTTAATTAAGGTTTGTGATAGCGTATTCTCTGAAATTAAATGAAATACAGTCACTTTTTTATGTGTTGTTCTGTTATCATTATTGTTCAGAATAATGATAATTTTATTAATCAATTGTTAAAATATATTCAACATACAACACGTATGGAAGAGAGCCGCATCTAAATAGACATTAATAAGCTCTTCAAATCGCTCTCACAAGAAACTTAATGTGGATATTTTATAATTAATTAGCGAATAATATTAAAGCGTATTAGTATTTAATGACTGCGTTCTGTTTGTGGGTGTGGACGAAACATGCCATTTGTTCTTTCACAAAGTGTGTAAAAACGTCGAGTGATCCGCCTACAATGTGATCCAACATTTGTATTCATCACCATCCGTCCGTCTGTGTTGGTGCGGAACCTAACTGATGCGTGACACGCAATCGATGCGGTGACATAGCACCGCAACGTATAGTTCAAATTATCGTTAATAAATATGGTCGAAAAGTTTTTGCTTGTGGTTTTGTTCACTTGGACTATAATAAATTGTAGGGTTTTATCTGCTTTAAAGTGTTAATGTGTTGGCGTTGCTTGCCATAGGTACATGGTTTGATCTTTTAAGTTGTTAATTGGAATATATTCAGCAGGCAACAAGTAGCGTAAGGTTGCGTACGTCGTAACCGACAAGGGAGAAGGTAATTGAACGCTTTATAAATGCTGTTTGACAAACCAGTATTCGTAAAAGCATTTAAATCTCTTATCATAATGGGTTTTAGCGTTTTATAAAAAAATTCATTCGGTACGATTAAGGGATGTGGTTACCTAATTCGTACTACCTATAGCCTAAATCGTACTTAACACAAGAGACACCTTTTGCTAAGTACGATTACGACCGAAACACGATACATAAATCTAATGAATAATAAAACACGACGTTATTAGGACCAATTAAAAACTACAAAGAAATACTTTCTCAGGGGATCAAGTGGAATTCTTCTCTGTTTGGAGTCATCAGAATATTAAATCAGGTAATTGATAATTTTCCTCGAAATTCCTTAGTTCTATAAAAGTTAGAACGAAATTAGACTAAATGGATTAAATGTTATTTTATTATAGGTAAATTACCGTCCCTTTCGGCTGTATTCCTGTGTCATATTGCTAGGTTTGTAAAAGTTTGTTCTGTTCTCATAGCACGATTTAGGAATTTTCCGCAAGTACGAATTAAGCAAAGGGGCCTTCAAAGTTTAAAATCCACTGGATAAATATGATTTGGTTATGCGTATTATAAATAGCCATGAACAAAAATAATATATTTCTAGTGATATTCTTTTCAGAAATAAGTAGCTAACAGACGTGCATGGAATTTTAATGAAAACAGTGACAACATTTTATTTTTTTAAATATTATTCTTCTCCGAAATCCAGCGGGTTACCCACTTGTTTTAGTTGACTCACGGGACTAAATAGCAGACTCTTACATCATTAGATGTCAGTTTTTAAACCGGACAGCAGATATTGCTGTAGTACGACTCGGGCTCTGGTACGTTTAACGCAACCTTGCTCTACTTAAGATTTTGAGGAAAGAAACTATTCGTACCTTCCTATCATTTTTCAAGAACATTTCTTGAGCTTCTTTTCACTTTGGAATTCGATTCAACTGGACCGTTTGTCCACAATAAAATTGATAAATGTGTAATGTTAGTCGCGTGCATCAAAGTCGTAACCATTTTGAATGGATGCTGATAATTCAGGCTGCAGTAACAGCACTGACGCGTGTGGCACAAAGAACGGCAGCTGAGGGGGCGGCCGGGGCGGCACAGACCCGCCTCAACGATTGTTGCCCGCGAATAAAGAACACTAACCAACGTCCCCGTAGAAATTCATTTCGCCATGCTTTTTATTTCCAATAATAATCACCCGAGGCGAACAGCTCCCACTTATTACGTAATTCCCATTTTTTTGTGACAATAATTAGAAACATTTTCTTACTCCACAAATAAAATGCATTGGCATATTTTATAAGTGCTGCAGACAAACAAGTCGGAGGCAACAAAGTATTTGAAACGTCATCGCGTGTAATACACGATGTAAAATTGTTCCCGCAATAAAACCGTGAGCGTATTTCACAAAGCTCCATAAATAATGGTCAATATGTCGAGCGGTATTGTCGATGCTGACAAATTGCCCCTCTCGGTTGCCGCCGCATTGTTGGCTACCGAAGCAGCGTGGTACACTTTTGTCATCTCTCCCCGCACAATGCGACACGAATCTTCCGAATGACTTTTGTCAGCTATCATTTTCACTTCTATCCTCGACGGAATTGCAAATCGGTTTTATTATGTTCCGTGGGTCGTGAGTCTTCGTTTTACGATTTTATGATATGATAAATGGGAATGTTTGTCTCGAAACGTTTGTCGCCAATAAAAATGTTTGGTTTGTGTATTGTGTGGAATTTATGAATGAAATTTCAAAAAGAAGGCAAATAAAACTGATCGGTATAGTGCTATAGCAAAATGGTGAGGCGAAAAGCTTGGAATGCTGTTGTCAATATAAAATGCTACAAAAAACTACGATTCATTACGAAATAGGTCCAAAGTCTAGTCTTTCCATATATGCTTTATATTTGGGCTTATTGAGAGCATTGAGCGTCTTTAAAAGAAACTACGATAATTAAATAGTCTTGTGAAAACTCTTATCTTGGTCTAACCAAAATCTACTAACCCTGCAACACTTTTTGAACAGGTTATGTTGTTGATATTTCTTCAATGAAATTAAAAAGAGTATTCTAAACTGTTATTCCTAACTGTTGGTTTTAACCCCTTTATACTGAGTTTAACGTACTCAACCTAAAGAAAGAATAACGTTTACGTACTCCATGTAAGTACTTAAAGTGAGTTAGGTTTGTTTTATTAATCAAAAGTACATTTACGTATATTTAGTATTTACCTATTAAAGAGGGTGTGAACCGTGTCCCCGGCACTCCCCCCAAACTTACACATATTTGCTTTAAAATCGAACGGCACAATAACATTATTGTTCCCTAACAAAAGCAAATTACTGTGAAAATGAAATAAAAACCCTCTCTTCATCCCCTACTATTAAGAGATGATGTAGCGATACTCTGCGCAAGCGCAACTGTGAATGTTTCGCGGATCGCTACGCTTTGTACTATCTTTACGTTTAAAATTGGACTTTATGTGCGTTATTTAAAAGTTTAAATTACATTTTCCTGTTTTGTAACACTGGAATAAATTCTAAAGTAACCGTGACGGGTGAATAGGGCATAAAAACCCCATAAATCAAAGTCAAAAAGGCATAGAGAATGGGCAGAGCGGCGGTCGCGAGTAGTATGTCACCAGCTGCTGGCTCGCGGGCTTGCAGTGACATTGTCCGTTAGTTCCCATCAATAATGAGGGTAATTTTCGGCATTTTGTCACATTAGTGAGACGTATTGAACCATTGTTGTTTCTTATTTAGAGGGATTATGCTTGTTTTGTGACGTAAACAATATCCTTGCGATTGATGGCAAATTACATTCAAGGTAGACCTAATGCAGTTGATAAGGTTAAGGTAGGTTTAAGTAGTTTGGGGTGCGTGCAGAAAACCTCCTCGTGTGCCTGATACCTGCTGGTCCCTTATGGATACGTTCGAGAGGAAGAGCAGTTGTCGGGCCGGTGCACCCTGGGCATGAACAATAATCTCTTTTTGAAAAAGGTGTAGGAGTTTTTCGGAGAGAGTATTGTTTGTGGCGAATTTCTGCGGGCGGGGGAGCAGTATGCTCCACGTCTTTCTTCCACGTGTCCCTCTGATTAGCAGAGGGCACAGTGGAGGAACAAGGGAGGTGGGTCGCTCCTGATTAGTCGACATTCGTCGACTGACACTGGATGTGACCTTGCCACCACGGTGCAGGCGCACCAACGTGGCTATTGTTTCTCCCTCAAGAGCATGCTTGAGGAGAGAACTTTCGACGGGTTCGCTGAGTCGGGTTAGCCGGACAGCGAACGAAGGCATGCTTAATGCCGCCGTCGGGGGCTTGGCTTAACCGCCCGGCCCAGAGGAAGGACACCTCTAAGATAAAAAACCACCTAATCCTAAGCTTTGAAGCGTGGCGAGAGGATGAGTGGCTGGTGGGGGACCAGTCGCTAGCGCTTCCCCTGTAGATACCTGCCGCACTCTACAGTATATAGGCTTACCTAGTGCAAGAGGCTCTGCCTAGGCCGACATTTATTTCCTCACTACTCGTGGGAACAAAATGGAAATAATTAAACCAAAAAGATGCGAAAAGGAGAGTGACGTGCCAAGTTTATTGGCGGAGGTACCGCTTGCCAGTGATGGCAACAAGAGTCGAGGAGGCTCGCGTTCCTCAGGGGACATAAGCATGTCCGACCAGGACTCGCGTAGGAATTCCAAATTTTGGAGAAAGCGTTCGCGCGGCGAAGATTTGGACCGAGCGGGGTCGATGGTGCTTTCCTCAAGCGAGGAGAACCTGCCGGCTGCTAAAGTGGCGACAGCAAGGAGAGGCCGGGGTCGTGCGGTGGTGGGCGGAGGTTCCGCTCCGATGCCAGGGCGCGACGTTCGGGGTCGCTTCAAGCGGCCTGATACGCCGGGAATCGGCGGGGAGAGTGACCCCGGGGTCTCATCCGGAGTCTCAACTGAAGAGCCGGGAGGGGTCACTGTCGCTCTTGTGGGCACGAAGGCGGAGGCCAACGCTGCGAAGCGTGCTCAAAATAGAGCGGTCGCGGCCGACGAGGTTGCCGAAATGGCCCGTCGGGCCCGGGAGCGGCGGTCTGCCCAGACGGCAGCAGGGGAGAGCTTAACGGCAGAGGCTCTCAACCGCCAGGTGTTGGACGGCGTGGATGTTGTCCTGAAGGTTGCTACCAAGTCCGGCAACCTGAAGGGCTCCTTCACGCGCGCCCTTAAAGAGGCGGCAGAGGGGATCAGGGAGGCGGTGGAGAGTCTCCTTCATCGTACGACCTCGGAGGAGACGGCGAAGCTGTGGGAGGAGAACAGCCGTCTCCGATCCGAGTTAGAGGAACTCAAGCGGCAGGTTGCCGCCCAGAGGACAGCTCCCGCGGCCGCTCAGTCCTCTCCCGTTGCAGCCCCGTCGTCGGCTCCATCGCCGGCCTCGTCGTCGACGCCTGCACTTGTGGATGCGGAGGTCGAAAAAATCGTCCGCATCTGCATGATGCAGTGCGGGGACATGGTGGGTGCCCGCCTTGAGGCCATAGAGGCGAGGCTCCTCCCGGCAGAATCCATCCGCCCTCCGCTCGCTGGGGACGGTCGCGGGAGAGAGGGGCCAAAAAAACGGGGCCAGGCGGCAACGGCGGCTGACCGCGCCCAAAAACCCGCGCCCCAGATGGCCACCTCACGGACAGCGGCACCTCCAGCGGTGCCTCCGGCGGCCGTGCCTGGGCCTGGCACAGATACCTGGACGACGGTCGTTAAGAGGGGCCGCAAGAAAATAAAGACAGCGCTGCCAGTACCAGCACCCGCTGGAGCACCGGCACCCCAGAAGGCACAGAGACCGCCAAAGGTTAGAGCCCCACGCTCCGCGGCTGTAGTGATAACACTGCAGCCCGGAGCCGTCGAAAGGGGCGTTACATACAAGGCGGTCCTGGCAGAGGCTAAAGCCAAAGTCGCGTTCCCCGACCTTGGCACACCGTCCGGCTTCAGAATGAAGCCGGCAATGACGGGGGCGCGGCTGCTTGAGGTGTCGGGTGCCTCCAGCGGGGAAAAGGCGGACATCCTGGCCGCCAAGTTGAGGGAGGTCCTCAACCCGGAGGACGTCCGGGTGTCTAGGCCGATGAAGACTGCAGAGCTGCGCGTCGATGGACTGGACGACTCGACGACCCCGGCTGAGGTCGTGGCGGCCATCACCAAAGCCGGCGGATGTCCGCCCCAAGACGTGCGGACGGGTGATATTCGCGCCGACGCTTCCGGGCTCGGCACGATCTGGGTGCGGTGCCCGGTGGCGGCGGCGAATAAAGTCGCCGACGGAAGGCGTTTGGTGGTGGGGTGGGCTGCGGCAAGGGTCAAGCTGCTGCAGCCCAGGGCTATGCGGTGCTACCGATGTCTGGACATTGGGCATGTCCGGGCACGGTGCACCGCCGAAACGGACCGCAGCGAGCAATGCTATCGCTGCGGCCATCCCGGCCACAAGGCGGCCCAGTGCGCCGCGGCGCCAAACTGCAGCCTCTGTACAGCTGCAGGGAGGCCCGCTGGGCACAGAGCGGGCGGAAAGGCATGTGGTGCCCCCGCCGCAAAGAAGAATAAGGGGGCCAAGGCTGCCGGGGGCTCTTTACCCCCCTGTCAGCCTGGCTGCCCTTCGGCCGACTCCCGGCCTAGGAATGGTGTGGAGGGAATGGATTGCGCATAATGGCGCTCTACCATTTCCTCCAGGGCAATCTCAACCACTCTGCTAGAGCTCAGGATCTCTTGCTCCAGAGCATGGCGGAGTGGTCGATTCATGTGGCTGTGGTCGCCGAGCCGTACTTTGTCCCCCCCCGGAATAACTGGGTGGGTGACCTGGACGGCTTGGTGGCCATCATCGGCGGGACTCTCGTCAGCCCGTCCCGAGGTCACGGTTGGGTGGCCGCTCTCGCGGACGGCGTTGGCACGATTGGTGCGTATTTTTCGCCCAACAAGAGTCTCGCCGACTTCGAGAACTTCCTTGTCGAGTTGGGTGCCGTCGTAGGCCGGCTCCACCCTCGCCCCGTGCTGTTGCTCGGGGATCTCAACGCCAAGTCTACGGCGTGGGGATCCTCGGTCACCGATGCTAGGGGTGAGGCGCTGGAGGAGTGGGCGGTCACGACTGGCCTGGTCGTCCTGAACCGGGGCTCGGTACTCACGTGCGTGCGGCAGCGGGGCGGGTCCATAGTGGACGTCTCGTTCGCTAGCCCTGCTACCGCGAGCCGTATTTACGACTGGCATGTCGCCGCGGAGGTGGAGACGTTGTCGGATCACCGATACATCCGTTTCGACGTCTCCACCCAGACCGCCGGCGGCCGCAGTCCATCGGCCCCGCGAGCGACTGGCCCGCGCTGGGCGCGCAAGCGCATCGACAGGGAGCTTCTCGAGGAGGCCACGATTGTCCAGGCCTGGATCCGGGAGTCGGCTACGACCGGACCCGTCGACGTCGAACAGGAGGCGCTGTGGTTCCGCGGAGCGATGACGCAAATTTGCGACGCGTCGATGCTCCGCGTCCGCGCACAGACAGGAAGGCGCCAGGTGTACTGGTGGTCTGCCGAGATTGCGCAGCTACGCTCCGCGTGCGTGACGGTTAGACGCCGGTACACCCGATACCGGAGGAGACGTCGTCGGGTCCCTGACGAAGAAGCCGCGCTGTATGAGGTGTACCGCGCGGCGAAGGAGGCTCTGTGGCTGGCCATCGGCGAGGCGAAGACGCGAGCCAGGGAGGAGATGTTGGAGACTCTAGACGGGAATCCATGGGGGCGCCCTTATCGTGCGGTTCGGGGGAAACTCAGAGCCGCGGCGCCCCCACTCACGGAGAGTCTCCAACCTGAGCTGCTGGAGGAGGTAGTCGTAGCCCTCTTCCCGGCTAGAGCGGAGCATACCCCGCCGCCGATGGATTTGCCCACAGCCGCAGAGCCTGAAGATGAGAACGCCATCAGCGTCCCAGAGGTGACACAGGCAGAGATGAGGGCGGCCGTGATGCGGCTCCGAGCCAAGAACGTGGCTCCGGGGCCCGACGGGATTCACGGCCAAGTATTAGCCCTCGCTTTGAAAGAGCTGGAGCCCCAGCTGAGAGGTCTCTACACAGCGTGCCTTGAGCGGGGCCAGTTTCCCACTCTGTGGAAAACTGGTCGTCTTGTCCTGCTCAGGAAGGCGGGGCGCCCTGCCGATTCGCCGTCAGCGTACCGGCCCATAGTACTGCTCGACGAGGTGGGTAAGCTGTTTGAGCGGATTATCGCAGCCCGCCTCGTCGGCCACTTGTGCGGAGAGGGGCCGGACCTGGACGAGTGTCAGTTCGGGTTTCGGTACGGGCGCTCCACCATACACGCTGTGTCACGGGTGAGAGTCCTGGCGGAGGAAACGGTGTCCCGGGGCGGGGTGATGATGGCGGTGTCGTTGGACATCTCCAACGCCTTCAACACCCTGCCCTGGAGTTGTATCCGACAGGCACTGCGGTATCACCGGGTGCCTCTCTACCTCCGCCGCCTCGTTGGGGCTTATCTGTCGGAGAGGTGTGTCACCTACGTGGGATGTGATGGCACAAACCAGCGCCTCATGTCGTGCGGTGTTCCACAGGGCTCGGTCGTAGGCCCCCTCCTGTGGAACATCGGGTACGACTGGGTGCTGAGGGGTGAACTCCAGCCGGGCGTGGACCTGACGTGCTATGCGGACGACACGCTGGTCACGGCCCGGGGGAGTTCGCACAGGGAGGCAGCGTTGCTTGCGACGGCTGCGGTCTCACAGGTGGTGGGCCGCATACGGCGCCTCGGCCTGGACGTGGCCCTCAACAAGTCGGAGGCCATGGTGTTCCATGGTCCCCGGCGGGCGCCGCCACCCGGATCACACATAGTGGTCGGGGGGGCCCGGATCGCTGTCGAGTCTACCATGAAGTACCTGGGATTGGTGCTCGACAGCCGGTGGGACTTCGGACCCCACTTCCGGCGGCTGGTGCCCAAGTTGATGGGCGCGGCTGGGGCGCTGTCAACGCTGCTTCCCAATCTGGGGGGCCCGAGCGCCGCCTGTAGGCGACTCTACGTGGGGATCGTGCGATCGATGGCCCTGTACGGGGCTCCGATCTGGGCGGCTGACCTGACGGCCGGTAGCATTGCTGTTCTGCGGAGGCCACAGAGAGCAATGGCCGTCAGAGTCATCAGGGGGTATCGCACGATCTCCTACGAGGCGGCTTGTGCACTGGCCGGATCCCCGCCCTGGGACCTGGAGGCGAAATTACTCGCGTCATTGTATCGGTGGCGCGAGGAAATGCAGGCGCGAGGTGAGCGACCGATGCAGCGACTAATGGAGCAGCGTCGGTTGCTGCTTCGCGAGGTCCTGGTGGCGGAATGGCGGGACAGGCTCTCACGCCCTACCGCCGGCCTCGGCACCATCGAGGCGGTCCGGCCGGTGCTCGACCTTTGGCTCGGGAGGAGGCACGGCTCCTTGTCGTTTCGGGTGACGCAGGTGCTCTCGGGGCATGGTTGCTTCGGGAAGTACCTGTGTCGCATAACCAGGGAGCCAGACGCCCGGTGTCACCACTGCGTCGACTGTCGGGAGGACACGGCGCGGCATACGCTGGCAGAGTGTGCCGCTTGGGAGGAGCCGCGCCGTGCCCTCATCTCTAGAGTAGGCAGTGACCTGTCGCTGCCGGCTGTCGTTAATTCGATGGTCGGCAGCGAGGAGTCCTGGGACGCGGTGGTTTCCTTCTGCGAGACAGTCATCTCTCAGAAGGAGGCTGCGGAAAGGGAGAGGGAGATCACATCCTCTCACCCAGCCCGCAGCAGGCGCACTGGGCGTCGGCGGAGGGCGGACAACGCCCTCTTCCAGCCCCCCTAAATGGGTCCAGGGGCGACGGACTCGGGGACGTCCGTCGCCCCCCATACATCGGACCCGAGGTGGCGGCGCGTAGTGTTCCACGCGCGCCCCTCTTAGACGTCGCGGGGGGAGTCAAACACCTCACTCCCCCCCTCGACACGAGGAGAGGCCTGCCGTGGCGGGCCGGCACCAGCCGGGGGTTGCGGAAGGATCGTAAGTTCCCGCGACCCTCGGCGTAGGTGTGAGATGGAACACCGGGGTGGTTTTTAGTCAGTAAGAGTCTGACAGACCCCTCCGCCCGCCCCAGGGCGGAGGACATCCATGAGGATTTTCCACCCCGAAACAAAAAAAAAAAAAAAAGGTTTAAGTAGTTTGATGCTTTTTTCATAACCACATTTTTTTTCATAGGTGTAATACAGACCCTAGTGAAATATCTTTCTTGTTTATTTCGATTTCAAAACTCATTTTTCAAGATATGCTGGTAGGTATTCTGATTTAATACGTAGCTAAACTGAAATTCTCTCGTTCTGCTCCTAAGTACCATTTGTGTCACGGTAAAAAAAATACGTTTAAATTCGTATATAGATACCATGCAGTAGTCCAACATCCCTTTAGTCAATAGCACCTATAACTATTTGTATAACACTCGGCGAGACTCGTGTTTGTCCTCGTGTATCCCACGGCTGTTTGTTTACTGCAACAGAACTTTTTGCTTGTTTGTCGATTTGTTCAAACACTTTGAAGTTCGAAACATGTTTGTTGAAGTCAATAAATCTGTCGGTTTTAGTTACTTGGATTATTTATTCAAGATTTAGGTACGAGAAACGGCTTCAGCATCGCATGCGATGTATTATTACGTAACTATGATTTGGTACTATAATAAAATAAAATGGACTCACAGAAATGTACCTATTTTCTGTGAGTCCATTTTTTTAGACAATAACAACATCTTTTACCTTTACAATGACTCATTCTCAATATTTCAAACGTATTGCCAAAAAACTGTGAACTCCATAAACTTAGCCACAAAATTATTTATTCTTTCAAATATTAGCGCAAGACAGTTTTATTTGAAAACGACCGCCATTTGTGGTTAGGCAACAAACCTTAAGTTCTAAGCTTTATGTCTTCATTACAAAATTAGGCTGTTTCGTGACGCATCTGTTAGCTGCACCGCGAGGTACGAATAATTTGAAGTAAAACTGTAGCAGTTTGAAGTTACATTGCTTTAAGTTTTCATTATTAAAACGAGGCATCATCTATTATGAATCCTCCAATTTTAGCTAACCTGCCATTTTCAGGAGGTTTTGCGAGATGATTTTTCCTTTAGATAGATAGATAGTTAATACCTAAGTAGATAGAATCCTCATTATTATTGTCTAAACAAATAAATACAACTGAAGTGTCTGTTTGTAATGTCAAAATAATAACTTTTTACTAAATGCATAAGAAAGTATATACGGTACGTATAACCAAAAAGCAATTTTTAATTTTTTTTTGTCTGTCTGTCAGTTTGTTCCGGGTAATCTCCGAAACGGCTGGACCGATTTTGACAGGACTTTTACCGGCAGATAGCTGATGTTACGAGGAGTAACTGCGCTATTTTTATTTTGGTAGTGCTTTTGGTAGTCCAATTCTTGACGATAGTTATAGGCTATTACGACCCTTAGGAACCGAGCAAAAAGAAAAAGGCAGAAAGAACACTGAGCGAAAACGAAGTAATAATAGCGCGGGCGGGCGATGCAACGTGACGGGTCGGGGGTCGAGGGAGTTTTATTAAAATGTGGCTGTTATTTTAGTATAAGTATTGTATATCTTACGACTTCCACGCGAACAGTATAAGTCGCGGGGCACAACTAGTACATAATAAAAAAGTATCTACGTAACACGAAGGCGCCGTCACTTTAGGTATGTAGGTAAGTAAGTACGATTGTATTTGTGTTTTTGTCTTTGTCATATTTTGTGATTATAATGTTACCATTACGTTTTGTATCTACGAATAATATTAACCTATTGAGACCTATTACTTAATTGAGATAATATTACCTGCGCATTAGGGGCAGGATGAGCAATAAGAAAAAGTTAATAACTCTGCAATTTAACTTCGATTAATTCATACTTATTCGCATAAGGCAGGCAAAGCACGTATCGCAGGCATGTGCAGAGGCCTGTTCTCATGTGTAGACGGACAGAACAGAGGCGGTTGCGGTTGCAGCCGCGGACAAGACGCCCCGCGCGCCATCTGCCGCGCCCTAATTACTTCCTACGCTTTTCAACCCGACTGTACTCCCGCTACTGGCTTTTGTTACTTACCACCGTTTAATTTTTTAAATGGTAATTACGTGTTTATACAGAAATAAGAAAGTACGCCACACAAAGAGCCACGCGAACGGTAGAAAGTTTCGGTTCCGGTCGTTGTCAAACTGTCGTGGAAATAGTTTTGTTTCTAACCGCAAACTACCTATCGACGGCTAAGAGCCAATACCACCTAACTGACATTTTTCGATAAATTCATTTTTTTATCGTTTTGAGTTTAAAGGCGTTATTCGCATGTTTCGAAATCAAATTTCTCAATTTCTCGAAAAATGTAAGTTAGGAGTTATTGGCACCTCGCCGTAGCTATATTAAGTTATTCAAATAATATCCTGTTATAACGCATAACAAATATTAAATGGATGTGTTTTCCCTTTAAATTATTTATTGATACTTTATATACCTAAACTAAATTGATTCATTTATCCTGTTTCTAAGCTTTGGGCAAAGCTCTGTAAGTTCCCCTACTCGCCGCTAGATGGTATTGTAATTACATGTTAGAAATATTTTACAACTCTAAACATGTTGCCGGGAATTTCGCAATAATGGGCTGTTTTGTGAAATTAAACCTAGGTGTTTGATGTATTTCGAAATATGTTTGTGTTGTCTAATTTACAGGTGAGCATGAAGAAGCTCAAACGGTATCGTTGTTTCAAGGTGTCATAACTATGTTTCCAACTTTTCCTACTGCAAGTCATGGTATTGTTTATACCTACTTAGGTACATAGTAGTAAGTATCGAGTATACCTACCTCATGTCTGTAGTTCCCCGTAAGATGAGAAAACTTGTGGGGCTGGTTGGAAAGTCAGTGAAATTATTTGTTAAGCAAATTGCCCACCAACTTAAATTGTCCGTATATGTAGTACCTATATTCAAATCTCTACTGTCATTCTTTGACGTTTGTATCAAATAGCTATAACACAACAAGTTGACGAAGAATGTTTGAATTGACACAATTAATTTAACTGACTTTACAACAGCCCCACAAGTCTGCTCATCCTACCGGAAACTACAGTTATGAGCTATTACCATTAGGTAGGTATACTAGTTACATATTATTATGTAAGCGAGTTAATTTCCCTAACTGTACACACAAAGTAACCAAAGTTAGGTAAAGGAAAATACAGTATGTAGAGGTAGAAATTCTCTTTTATTTACACAAATGTTTGAATACTAACTATGTATATGTAACATTTCTCGCTTAAGAAGATCACATTCTAACCAGATGCAGTTTATCATTCATACTAAGTATATTAACAACATACAATATTATGTTTAATAACAAAGACTCACATTACCTACGGTGGGTGTACCTATAATAAAGTTGTTTGCAGCTATCAATTTAAATAATATCAATTAACATCAATATGTCTCGACTTAATCGAATGCTTAGTCAACATCACTTCATGGAAATACGTGAGTCATTGTATTGGACATTCACATTAAACTCTATCTTATTATTAAATCATCCTCATCTAGTTTAAAAAAAAATGTTTGACGTGTAGAAGTGTTTGTACGAGTATAAACCTACTTACAGAAATAAAATTATTTATCAATGAACGAGGTAATTATTTTATTTAAAACTGCTTCGTGGAGCTTTACAGATGGATTCTAAGTTCTTTGGAAGATATACCTACCTAATGGACTACTAGATGAATTATTTTGATGATGATCATTATTTTTTTTTTTCCCTAAGCACCGCTACATCTATAATAATATATTTTTTTAAACAAATATCTAACCGAGTTTATTATTATTTGCTACATATATATATAATATATATATATATATCTACTTTTTATTTAAATAATTACACACACTATAAAACTGATTTACATCCGTAAGACGTCCTCGTAACATAAGGTTACAGTTGAAAACCAGCACCAGGCACTAGTTGTCTGGCATTTATGCTGTACCTACTGGGCCTGTTTGGCGCAGCCGTGGGGCGCACAATATTATACTATTTTAAGTTTATTTTTTATTTTCCGTTTTTTGTTTTTGTATAAATATTGTGTGCCTTAACCTGGGTTAAATAAATTTATTTTCTTTCTTTCTATTAATACTGCTGGGCATGAGGTCTTGGGTTCGATTCCGAGGCAAAGTGTTATTGCGTTTTTCTAGCCAGAATTTCTCAGTAGCGGCCCGGAGTTTGGATTTGTGCCCGGTTGACTGCAATAAGCCTATTAAACAGGCGGGCCTGCCTCCTATTACGAGTAATGGGACTTAAACATAACTGGCGAAATGTGGGTGTACTATAGGCACACCTCTGCCTAACCCTTCGGGGAAACAAAGCGAGAAATTAGGTTATATACCTACTCCTGAAAATATAGATAATCCAACTGCTTGTATTTTGGTTCCCAAAATTGTGTTACGAATAACTACAGATAGGGTCATATTTATAGGTATTCCTTTGAAATTCCTCATGAGTCATGCTCATGACCCAGTAATTAAGCTTTATTTAGTGTCGGTCTTCAATAAACAAAAAACCTCTACATGTTCTTAACAACTAGGTACCCTTGTATATCTCCTAGTCATAAGTACCAATATTTTCCCAACACATACGAAAAACAAAGCCGTTATTAAATTAACACAAACGACTTCACTCGCAAAGCTTTTAATTATGGAACGTCCAAACATTTTACGGTACCGACGTGTCAGCTCTTCTGGAGCGATCTAATTCAATTAATTTATTTTGGTCACCAATTATAGGAACAACGGCGAAGCGACCGAGCGCAGAAAATACGAACAAAATACGTCTATTTATTATTTGTGCATTGTCCCGGGAATGAACCTGGGCGGCGCCGCACCACAATGGGCCCTCCATTATCCGATAAAACAATAAGCGCTTTATTAAAAAGACATTCAATAATTTATTTTATTCATATTTTATTCACACCGGACCGGGTCTAAACAAAAGTGCTCATACAGCGCTAGATATATAGGTAAGAGAAGGTGCACAATAACCGCTGAATTTGTCGTGTTTATTAATTCAACGGATGGCACAAAGGTGATATTGATAGATTTGGCCTTTTGTTGTGATAAAATTTTCTGTTTGTTATCGATTCATATTTTTTTAATTACCTACCTTTGCTTGTTTTAGAGAGGGAGGTTTTTCGTATAAATAAGCGGCCTTGTAGCTACCGTTACAGTGAATGTCACCAGCTTGTAATGAAGAATAGGAATGGGCGGTGCAGAGCCACACAAACAGCTGAACTATTCAGGGAATGTTTGAACAATTCGGGTCGCGCGCCATCTGTCGAGGGTCGATTGAGACATTTTTGCGAAATAGCGACGTAATTACAGACTTCCGCATCCGGCGGCGCGTGCGCAGACGTCAACGCTCACGCCTACCGCAATTTTAGGATTTATGAAACTTAACACTTTTCGCTAACAATACGCATATAAAGTTGCCACGAGCTAATACTCTATTCATGTTTTATTTCCATTCATACATTGTTGCACATTTTATTCCACTTAAAAAAAAATGGCGGTTCATAGAACTTGCGTATTGATTTCTCCAAATAGGTAAAGAGGAATAAGACACCCACAAAACTAGTTTCATGTTCATTTCCATGATTAATTACGAGTAAGTATGTAATCACCCTGATGGGGTGTTAATCAAGAAATGGTGGGCACGAACTTATTGAAAACTAACAGCTGTAATTTATTTTACTAATATTGGATGAGTTCATAATGCTGAGTACTTGAGTAGGTAGCTGTTTAAATATTTTTAAAATTTTCACTGTATTTTGTTCAAAAGTTAGTCTTTTAAATGTGTTTTGTTTAATTATAAATATGATTTTGTCAGAAGAATTTAAGCTAGAAATGTAAAAACATGTTGGACGAAATTCTGGGCATATTGGTAAAAAGATCTTAAATGGCCAATATTGTTTAAACTAAGAGTACACAAAGAATCTACTTTAAAAATGATATATAAGTTATATTCTTCCCTTTCTTCCGCTGCTGTCACGAAACTTGAACTAAACGACACTTATCCAGGGTTCAGCGACAGGAATTCACATAATTAATTAAAGGTCCCGACACACATAACTGAGTGATTTATATTAGTCCTTTGGATTCCAGTTTTTGCTCTGACACACGACGTTCATTAACAACAGTCACGCGTATAAAAAAAAAACTGCCATGCGGGTGTAAATTTTACAAATACACTAGCACCGGCGCCTTGCTACAATTTACGAGATCAATACTAATTTAAGGATGTTTCTTTTTTAAAATAATTAAACTGTTTTTTGAAATGTTACAAGAAAGACAAAATCTTTATGTTCAGAGTGCCAAGATACACTGGCCATTAATATTATATTTGTTTTGTACCTATAAGCACTCTGTAAAAAATTTATAAAAATTACATTTAATTTTTACTTCAGGTGCTACGCCGTAGCACGTCGTAGCAACAAATGATATTTAAAAACGTAGAAGTTCTTAGTATAGTTTATCAGCCTGCGCAATAGTAAGTGATTTAAACCCGTTAAATGATGACGAGATGCTCATCTTTCTCATGTAGTACCTATAAACACTATGCACATTTTTGTGATTTGAAAGAGTAAAAGAGAAGAAGTTTGCCTTTCCTGCATAAGTATGTTCAACTCGTGTAGGCAAAGAAGACGTTAGAAAGTAAAACATGGTGGATTAACAAATGTCACAACTTTCTTTCAATTAAACTACATGAAAAGAAATACCGAGCGTCGGTTAGAGGTTAGGGACCGTTCCACCGTCGTTTGATCGGGTGGTTGCGAGTCGCTGCTCGCCGACAAAGCTAACATTTGCATCCACTTTGTCATTCATGTCGTATCCTCCAACTCATTCCTATTCCGCTTATATCACCGCAGAATGTAGATCCATGGTAATGAGATTCAGACTTTCCGACTTTCTTTTAAAACTTAATGATGTGTGCAAGCCGAGGGTAATGCCAACATTTTATTATGTATCTGGTACTCTACTACACTACTGATATTTTCCAAATTATATACCCCCGGCTCGGAGTCTCTCCGACAATGAAAGTGAAATTAGCATCAATAAACTGTAAACACAAAGAAGCTCGATTACTTTCCAACATCAAAAGAGCAAAATAAAGCACAAACTAATAAAGTGACGCAATAGGAGATTGCTTTAATACTTAAAGTCCCCAAACGAGGGCTGATTGAAAAGCTCCCCTAAGCGCCGTCAAATGACAGAGCACGGTTTTCATTTTACTGAATACATGCGCTAATTTGCATCATCTTTTTGAATTGCAAACAATATCTCGACCCGTGACCTTTATTTTTTCATTAAAAGTAGGTATTGATGAGTTTCATGACGTAACATTCTGTAGAAGAATACTTTGATGTCCTTTATCAACATGCTTTAACTTTTTAATTATGCTCCAAGTTCTTGTTGATTAGGTGCAAGTCAAAGTGAATTAAATACAGTACGGGGACTGAACCCCAACAGCAATTTGCTGTCATTATTTTATCACGTCACAAAAAGACGAGTCGTATTCGCGGCAGGCGCGTATTTACAAATTTTAAATCCGCTCGTCAGCGGTGTGTGTGCGAACTCGACGCCCCCCGACTTTATTGGCGACGTCGGCACCTCGCCTCTTTATTAACTAGTGTTTGATCTTCGTGTGACGCACGAGGAAATAGATAAATTGTTTGTTTTCCTCGCTGACGTCAATCGCGACAAAGGGTCGTACTGAAAAAGTCTTTTATTTGTATACTTACATCTGCCGGAGTGTGTTCTAAATTCTAAATCATTAGTTGAAGTTCAAATATTAATTTCTTCAGGCGCCCGACTTAGCGCTGTCATTTAAGCGGAACATTAAATGTAAACGAGTCGAGTGAAGGGTTGTTTTCATTTCCGTGATTAGTGCTGGCGCGTTGTGTGGAGATTTATCACCTCTCGGAACGCGGCGAGTGTCAAATGGCGCGGCGGATGGCGGATATGCCGCGTGTGACGAACCGCACCACTAAATTAAAACATTTTAACTTGACAGCTACCGTCACGGTTATACTGAATACGTTTTAACGGAGATTTGCCCTTCGGCGAACAGTGCCGGAGGAAATGTTGTTTGAATTTAAATTTATTTGAAAATAATGCGTAGATACGCAATGGGCGGTGTGTAGGCGTGCTGTTTGCCATTTATGGTGTTATAATTAGTGTATATTGCATATGTATGATCGATTATGATCAGTGCTTTTAGCCGCCAATTATAATTTATGTTAATTATGTAGTTTATAGATATGTAAATCTTAATACATCTCGTAACTTTTTTCATTTGTCTGAAATAGACTATTTAAGTTTCGCTTTGGCATTATATCAACGAGGAAACACCTTGAAAATCGATGCATCACGTAATTCAGACATTAAAATTTTGGAAATTATTTAATGCGATTGCAATACCAGCTCCAATGCTTCTTTGTTCCAACCGCGGCTATATGTCACTGCAGTGGGAATGATCGCAGCTACCGTTTTATGATGCGCACCGACAGCTCCAATAGTCGTGTCGCCTCTCCACAACAAAAAACAAACGACACGTTGCTTTTGTTTCTGTCAGTGAAATTCGAAGT
This sequence comes from Fissipunctia ypsillon, assembly GCA_947568875.1. Lineage (NCBI taxonomy): Eukaryota > Metazoa > Arthropoda > Insecta > Lepidoptera > Noctuidae > Fissipunctia > Fissipunctia ypsillon. The sequence continues at coordinate 9,458,305 of OX387654.1, forward strand.
TGTGCCATCCTTCTTTTGGTTTCAACGGTGAAAACTGTGTTTTCGAATAAAGGTACAAAATGAGATATAGTGTGTTTGCTAAATGCGTTCTCTTTTGTGTCTCGACGTTTCCCTTCACATATTGAAGTATGGCAGATTAATGTGAGTTCGAAGAAGTCGATATTACTTCTGAAGGGGGTCTAAACTAAACCATGTGATTTACAGCGACCGGACTGGGCTGTTAAAAAGTTGTAAACTGCCTGTGTTTCCGCCGCTTTTTGCAACAATGTTTTAGTATTCTGACGACTTATATGTTAATGTTTTGTATAATGTTGTTAACTGTCTAAAACAATGAACTTTCATAACGTAAGTACATAACGAAGGCTTTTCTTGAATGTAGCATGAATGTATCTTTCTATGACTACATGATTTGATCAACAAAGCTTTGTCTTATCAGCGGTTGTAACTTGTGTTGTGAAGATCGTATCTTGGGACAAGTAGGTACCAGGTGTGGTATTAAGAGCAAGATCTTTATGAACTGAAACAGTTACATAACTCAGATCGTGTTGTATCTATGGTATGATGTGCTTGTAATTCAATAATTGATTTGAGCACGCACACATAGCAGGTATAGATAGTACTTACTTACTAAATAGGTATCTTGGAGAATTTTCATAGTTATCATACTTATAATACCAATATACGGTTAAGATATAAAAATTCCAAAGAGTTAGTATTAGAATATTTCTCGTGTGCAAACATATTTATCTAATCGGGATCAGTTTAAAACATAATTACGACGGGTAGGTATACTTAGTAAATCATCATCATAAAAAGTATCCAATTAATTTATGGCGGAGTATGGTGACACCATTTCTCGGAAGGTGTTGCCATGTGTCGAGTCGTTTGACTTGCCGACAACGTCACTATTTATGAGTTGATATTAATCATAACTTGTTAATGAGCCCTGGTTTATTTCAAGGACAAGATCCGGCCTGTGGTTACAGATGGGAAGGATTGGAATAACGTTGCTTTAGTTGAATACATGAATGAAATGTTAATTTTTTAGTCCTGTCAATCGACGAATAGAGGCCAAGACAAGATAAAACAATTGATTCCAGAAGCCCAATCCTCGTAACTAAAAACGTTCAAAATCTAATCGCAATCTCAACCTAGCGACAATCAAATGTCAAAAATGTAGGGAACTTATAAGTATTTTTGACATCATTGAGGCTGAGATCAGATTGTGAATATTCTTAAAATTACGAAAATTGCCCGTCTGAAATCGACACTCTGTAGCCATTTTCTACAGAAGAGAATACCATTGCAGCTGAGCTTTTAATGTGAGCTTTGAATGCCTACCTTCAGAATCGATGACCTTTTTTAACCGACTTCAAAAAAAGGAGGAGGTTATCAATTCGGTTGTATGTTTTTTTTAAATGTTTGTTACCTCAGTACTCCGTCATTTATAAACCGATTTGGAAAATTCTTTTTTATTTGAAAGGACATAGGGGCTTGTGGCTAAGAAATAACAGCCGCACGGGTCGATCGGTCAGGTTAAGCTACGCTTGCCGCGGTTGGTCCGTGGATGGGTGACCATCTTTACATATCAAGACCCCTCCGTGCCTCGGAAAGCACGTTAAGCCGTTGGTCCCGGCTGTCATTCGTGTATCTTTGACAGTCGTTACGGGTCGTCAAAAGCCCGAAAGTCTGACAACCAGTCTTACCAAGGGGTATCGTATTACCCAGTAACTGGGTTGTGGAGGTCAGATAGGCAGTCGCTCCATGTAAAATACTGGTATTCAGCTGCATCCGGTTAGACTGGAAGCCGACCCCAACATAGTTGGGAAAAGGCTAGGCAGATGATGATTTGAAAGGACATACTTCCAGGTTGGTTCCATTTTTATCAAAATCCAGTTCTGATGATACCATCCATGAGGAATTGAGGGAACTCCTCAAATACCTATTATGAACAAACACATAGCGGTTTGGGTATTGTCACCAACAAGTCAAGCATTTGCATTCAGAAAGTGTCATTTGGTGAAGTGGAACTGACGAAGAAGACGACAGATGGCCACGGGAACTCCTCAATGATAAGTATTACACGGGTGGCGATAAGATATCTCAATTCAGATAGCTAAGCGACTATGACGAAGCAATTTTAAATAAATGGTTCTGATGAAAATGGTAACATTGAACTGATCTGATGATGAAGCTGGAAAGTAGGCACCGGAACTCCGTAATAAAACAATGCATCCTAGCTGTGTTTGGGCTTATTGGAATTGTCATAAGATGCACTCTGGCTATAAATGATTTTTAACCGACTACAAAAAAGGAGAACTCAGTTCGTCGGATTTTTTTTTACGTGTGTTCACGATTACTCGAAGACGGCTGGACCGATTTGGAAAATTCTTTTTTTTTTAAAGGGTGTACTTTCCAGGTGGTCCCATTGTCATCAAGTCAGGATCTGATGATGGGATCCTGGAGAAATCGAGGGAATTCTTCAAATATTATAGGCACACCTATAGCGATTTGGGTAGTTTGTATAGTAACTTGTGCATTTGCTCTCAGAAAGCACCATTTGGTGATGTGGAACTGATGACGATGACCACAGGTGGTAAGATGGGAAAATCTATCGGAACAACTGAATAATAAGTATTTCACGGGTTGAGATTCGATTCCTTTAAAATGATTGCTAAGCAATATAAGCCGCAATAAGCAATATAATATTTGTTCCGCCTTTCTCTTAAAAAAAGGACGGTACCAAAATCCTGGAAGCTCGCAAATGTGCAACCAGTGCCCAAAAAGGGCGACCGTGCAGACCCTGCCCATTACCGTCCGATCGCCATTACCTCCATTCTGTGCAAGGTTATGGAAAGGGTACTGAACAGTAAGTTGCTGACCTACCTTGAAAATCTCCTCAGTGACCGTCAGTATCACTTTCGCCGGGGACGGTCAACTGGCGATCTTCTTGTGTATGTCACGCACTGATGGGGCGAGGCCATCGAGAAGCACGGCGAAGCACTTGCTGTATCGCTTGATATCTCGAAGGCCTTTGACAGGGTCTGGCACGCTGGTCTACTCAGCAAGCTTCCTGCTTATGGCATATCTGCTGATTTTTGTAGCTGGATATCAGACTTCCTTCGTGAACGGTCTATCAGAGTAGTCGTTAACGGCTGCTCTTCCGACCTTATGGCTATTGATGCCGGAGTTCCTCAGGGGTCTGTTCTCTCTGCAACTCTTTTCCTGCTACACATCAATGACCTGCTTCAGTCTGGTATTGTTGGGTACGCAGATGACAGTATAGTTTCAGAGAGATACTTGTCCAGCGCAAAAACCAGCGGGGCCGAAGTTCGTTCCTTGAGAGAGGCCATGGTAGAGCGGACAGATTTGACCTTAAGCCTTGTCTCCCAGTAGGGTGATGATAATCTGGTCTCTTTTAATGCCACCAAAACACAGGCGTGTCTTTTTACCCCTAAAAGGAGTCGTTTCGATCAAACTCCTACTTTTCGGGGTATATCTGTTCCTGTAACTGATCGGCTCGAGCTCCTAGGCATGGAGTTGACATCATGTCTCAACTTCGGTGCCACCATCGAGTACAAAGCTCAAACTGCGGCCAAGAAGCTGGGCATCCTGAATAGGGTGAAGCGATACTTTACGCCTGGACAGCTTTTAATTCTCTACAAAGCGCAAGTCCGATCCTGCATGGAGTATTGCAGCCACCTTTGGGATGGCTCGGCCAAATACCAACTTGCCGCGCTTGACTCGGTCGAACGCAGAGCTAAGAGGCTCATTGGCGACGTAAGACTAGTGGATGCCAAGCTTCACAGCTTGGCTCATCGCCGCAAGGTTGCCTGCTTGACGGTCTTCTACAGATTATACTTCGGGGAGTGTGCTCAAGAACTCCCTTCTATCAGCGGACATCTAGACGCACTGCAGGTCCATCCTTACCTAGTTGCTATTCCACCAATTCGCACTAAGCGTTTCCAAATGTCTTTTGTGATGCGCACAGCAAAGGAGTGGAATTCTCTGCCTGCGTCTGTGTTTCCGAACGCATACAACCCCGATCTCTTCAAAGTGAGAGTGAACAGGCTTCTTCTGGGTAAGCTCGCTCCATCGTCGACTTTGTCTCTGTCATCTCTGACCTAGACTAGAGTCAAGAGCAAACCTATCTCAAATAAAAATAAAAAATAAGCTCGTCACAATGCATATGGTGAAGTGGAGATGATAGTGAAGTACCAGGAGAACTCCTCAACAATTAACATCCCTACATCGGGAAAAGCAATATTTTGTAAAAGGTAGTGAGCAATTGTCATTAGACTATTGTAACTTAAATAAATTACAAACCGACCTGTTGACTGTTTTTTTTTGGAAGTCGGTTGTTTTTTTTTTTTTTGCAAAAAATTTTTTGCTTATTTTATTCATGGGTTTATTACAAACATTAACGTCATATCATCACCGTCATTTATTGCAACATACACAAATCTTAAATAAAATAGACAATCCAACACTAAAATATATATATTATGTACAAGGAAAAAAAAATAAAAAGGAAGAGCTCATTGGGCATCAAAAAATTCTTCCGCATCGCTGTCATGAGAAAAGTGCCCAAGGACTCGCAGCGTTGCCACGTTGGATTGTAATGCTGGTTCTTTGACCTAAAAATTGACCACCGGTTGGTTGACTTTTCACGTGACCAGATAGGTCACGTGAATAGCCAACCGACCGCTTGGTGATCGAGTATTTACCCGATGACCACTCGGGCCCCACGGCCCGACTGTTTTAACCCCAAACGGCTTAAACATACAGGTATGTAGTTTTTGCTTTAGATGACTTTACACTGTACTGTACAGCTGTTAGTCTCTGACTGAAAAGATAACAGCTATCAGAATTATGGTTTGACATGAGATTTTATCGAATAGCCTTAAGTAAGTGACTATCACTGAGCATTTTGTAGAATTTACATAATTATAATTTGAGTCTTTACTTTATAGGTGTTCTCATGTACTGCAAAACCAGAAAATGATATGTCTTTTATGTCTAAAAGACAAAAACCTTAGTCATAGAAAACCGCCAGGTGTCAACTACCTCAAAATAGCGATACATTGAAATATGAAACGAAAATATTACAGACACGGGACATTCGAAGCAGGTGGCACAAAAGCGCTTATATTTAACGACGCGTTTAATGCCTTTCCTTTGAAGTACACTATCTCCATCGATCGAGTTAAAGGCGGTTTGCATGTCAACAACCAACCATTTGTTTTGACAGTGATTAAGGACATTGTCAGTGGACTTGTAAATTAACTATGATTTGCTGACATGTAATGGGTTTATGTTTTCCATTGGATTTCGTGGAAAAACTGTGATTTTGCCATATGTTCTTATCGTTGCAAGTAGGTCGTTCTTCGGGATAATATCTCATTCAGAAACGTATTGAGATCATTGCTTAGCATCGATCACGAATAAAGGACTCTTAAGTTCTTTATTAGTGATTGATGTTGCTTAGTCTAAAAATCGACAAGTTTTTGGTTAATTAGGTAATCAATACTCTTCAGATTCAGTATGAAATACTGAACAATGAGCCTTAAAATCCCATCATGATTAACTATATAGGTACTTCACAATTTATTATTCTGTACGGTCAAATATGAACTCGCCTTAAGCGCAACATTCAGCATCTCCTAGCTAACTTACAGCTTCTCGCTACATTAACCTGAGCTCAAAGGATCCACCATCTAACGTAAAAGGTAAGCACTCGGTAAGTTACTGCAAAAGATAACTAAACTAGCACAGAACACCTGCCTGGAGGAAACATAAATCATTACGAACAACTGTGCTTATACCCACGTCTAAAGAGTTAAAATGAATTAGGTAATCTTTAACTAGCACTCGATAATTACTAACATTTAAATATTTCGCAAGGGGTAAAGTAAAAACTTTCTTTATGAGTGGAGAAAAATAAAATGACGGTAAAAGCAAATTTATTTTTCTCCAGTTGTTTTACCAATCTATTCCAAAATGTTATTAGACTAAACACAACGTGTCTGGTTTTTTATTATAAGTAATTCCGTTAGGCTAGTATGTACCTATGGCAGAAATGAGAAAATTATACGACGATGTTTCTAAGCACATTAACTGCTCGGTGCTGTATAATTATAGATTAATATTTAGGAACATTTGCCTACAAATTGGTGTATTCACACGACTTTAGCGGATGTCGAAAATTGAATTACCTACCTATTTTTGGAAATTAACTAAAGTTTTTACGAAGTTTATTACCAGGTACCAACTTTTTTTTCAACGTCCTGATTTAGTCTCTTGAATCACCATTAAGTTTATTTTCACACTTTTGCAACAAAATAAATCTCACATATTATCATCAAGTGTTTGTTTCATGCGGGAATCGAATCCACACTGTCCGCAGTGTAAGAAACTAACGTTCAGGCACTGCGTGAATCAAGCCGCTCTGAACAAAAATGGCTGACAAGGAACTGATAGCAACCATGACTAAATTTTCTTAAAGATATCAAAAGATAGTTTTTATAGAGAAAACTGTATGTGCAAACTTTTTTTTAGCTGGTTTATTCTGTAAAACAAGTTAAGCTATATTGTCCCTAGAACCATTCCGGGACGTGAGGTGCGCACACGACCTGTTTTCGTCGTTTTTCCTAGTCGTAAGAATGCAGGCTTGCTACGTCGCCTCACAGGCAACTTCAATAAGTCGACGTCTGCATGGACGTAAAAATATCGCGGCGGGATTTTATCGCGCATTGGATTTTCAACTCTCGGTGTAGAGCCGAGCATTGAGAATCAAACAGAGTGCATCCCAGCGCGTCGAAAAAACACACAGTTGGATTTTCAACTCTCGGCGCTGAGCAGTGCGTTGAAAATTCAGTGCGCGATAAAATCGCGCCGCGATATTTTTACGTCCATGCAGACTTATTTGTTTATCCGTTGGAAAATTTAGAAACATATTGCTTGTCACAATCAAAAAATTATATCAGTAATATCAAATCTCTCTAGTGTTCCTTGTTGCTGTAATTTATGTAAATTTTATATCATGCACTAATTTTTTCTGTCCGACTTTTACTTTATAAATATTGTCTTTGTATTTTTGTGTGTCTGTGGAGAACGTTGTTAGTTGCACATTTATATAACTGCTTAAGTTCTATTTATCTGTAATATGTAATGTGTAATTGTTTGTTATTCCGAATAAATAAAATAAAAATAGCACCGTGAAAACTTAACTAAAGTGAACTTGAAGTGAGCTCTTGATCCATCTGATGACACTATTGATTGGATTGACACTATTGCCGGTGAAATCGTAACAGAATAGGTCAGCAGGTATTCCCATAAAGTCTATTAGATATTACTTACTCAAATGCAAAATAAAAAATTGCTTCAGGAATCCAATAAGTATTCTATATTAGCACAGTCTTCAAATTGGGCACAACTTTACAAGTAGGTAAGTACCACCTCATAAAATATCTCCACAAATAGAACAATAATGTTGTGACCATTTCGCAGACAGGGGAGAGATGACTAGAATATAAAACAGTTAACATAACCTCCCTCATCTTATGCTCAATCAGTTCCCGAATAATTCGGTTAGGGACGATAAATCTCTGTTTAGGGAAAGGGAATTCGATTACGAGAAGTTGACTGGGATAACGTCCTGCATTATGTGATTATAGAGGTCACTTGCGATTGATTAATTTTATGATCTAACGAACGTTAAATGTGATATCAGATTAAATGTTACTTAGATACCACCCGCTTGTGTTTAATTTTGTTAAGAATAGTTAGGTTTCCATTGTTATTTCAATGCAATTGTTTTTGCACACTGATGAGGGATATCAATTTTCCAAATGTAGGTTTTGATATTGTTGATTTGAAACAGCAATTAATTCGAAGTCGATATTGACGTCGACGATTTCTGGCTAAGAATAATCATAATAGATAACAAAGAAAAGAAATCATATATTTTAATAACAATTTCATGTCTACTTATCTACTTATCTAAAAACTCTATTTTATTGGTTTTTGCTGAAAGAGTACTGTTTTTATCATCTTTAGGTCCATCACTGTCTCATATGGTTTCAATAGTAATTAATAAGTAGTAGATAGAAATATTTAGAGCTACTAATCTGATGGACACTCAAATTAATTCGTCAGTAAAGGACCGAGACAGTTATGCAAGTTACATGATATAGTAGAGAGTATGATAGAGTATAGTAGAGACAGGCAGTAGACAATAGAGACATTGATGGACGAACGACACATACGTGAGTTCATCAATGCCTGGTTGCGGCCAAGGCTTGTATAGTACTTTTTCTCAAATAATGCGCGGAAATTCAAACTAAGTAAATCAATCTTATATTCCAGATCAATGACGAACCACGATAATTTTTCATGCGCCAATATGTTCATTTGTTTCTTTTTTATTTTAAACAGCTCTATTTGCAAGCCGAATCGAAAAAATAAAATCTTTGATAGGTTACCTCCTTGGCTGCCATGTGTCGAAGAAAAAAGTTCGTTCCATTTTTAAATTACACGACAGATATGAGTTTTCATAGTAATTTATTTGGCCGCTAAACATAACAAATATGGATTTTCATACTAACATTGTCGGCCGCTAAACACGACAGATTTGGATTTTCATGCTATCATTGCCGGCCGCTGCTCGCATGCATTTGACCAGTACAGCATTTTCGATTTATTTCGAAGAAGGTTGTCAAAATAATGCTCGAATTTCCAAGCATGTTTGAGGAAATACCATACTTACAGTTACTTACCTGCTTCGACCATCAACGTGAGTAGTTTCTTCCCTCGGCACCGGACCATCGATGCTCCAAAGAAGACGCTTGAAAAACTCAGGATCTATGATAGCTAGGCATAGGAAGTGTCATATAAGTAACTCACTAGCGACCCGCCCCTGCTTCGCGCGGTTATTACGACTTGACAAAGCATTGTGATTTCTTTGTTATACAAGGTGTAATTTTAATCACTGTTAACCTCTGAATGGGTCATTGTACTCATCATTATGAACAACTTTTACTATGGGACAAAACCCGTAATCGCGGAAAAAATCAGGAGTTCCCTACTTTTCGAAGAGTTATGCAAACATAGATGTAGGGAAAAGCTGATTTTTTTTCGCAATTTCCGATTTGATCCCATACTAAAAGTTGTTCATAATGATGAGTACAATGACCCCTTAAGAGATTAACAGTGAATAAAATTACACCTTGTATATAGTTTAATATTAATGTATTGTACTGTAAAGGTTTTAATCTGAGCGGCAATTCCGGTAATTTTAAGAACGTTCGCATGCAAATCTCAGTCACAATCTGTCAAAAATTGTATAGCGTTTACCTATATTTGACTTTTGATTGCGACTAGATTTTGAACGTATTGTAATTACGGGAATTGGGCTTCTGACGCGCTATTAGCATGCAACCTTCGCGAGTTTAAGTGATGATTAGATTAAAAGACAAACATTGATTTGAATAGAGAATAAAAAAAACAGGAAGTGATCAGTTTGACTGACAAGCGGTGATCTTGTGGTAAAAAATGTGGTAGAACCGTTTGTAGGAATAGGTACCTACCGTTAATATCGCCAACAGTCTTTTTATTTAGCACACATTAACTGTAAGCGTCTCCCCCGCTGTTACAGTACACATAAACCTTCCGGGACAAATTCTATCTTTGTAACCGACTTCAAAAAAGGAGGAGGTTCTCAATTAGGATGTTTATATTATTTTATGTACATAATATGTTCGGGCATAACTCCGTCAGTCATACATAGACGGATTTGCAAGATTATTTTTTGTTTGAAAGGGTATGCTCTCGAGGTGGTCCCATTGTCATCAAGTCAGAATCTGATGAGAGTAACCCATGGAAATCGAGGGAAACTCTCAAATTTTATAGGCACACCTATAGCGATTTGGGTATTTTTTATAGTAATTCGTGTTTTTGCTCTTGGAAAGCACCATATAGTGAAGTGGAACTATTGATGAAGACCACAGAAGGCCACCGGAACTACTCAATAATAAGTATTTCACGGGTTGGCATTCGATTACTTTAATATAGTTGCTAAGCAGTTTATGCTCGTCACAATGCGTATGGTGAAGTAGAGTTTATGGTGACTTCACCATCAGCTCCAGTTCGCCTGGTTTTTACTAGGAGAACTCCTCAACAATTAACGTCCCTGCATCGGGAAAAGCAATTCTGTAAAAAAGTGATGAGCAGTTGACATTAGGCTATTATAACCTATCTTAGATAATTACAAACTGACCCACTAAAAAAAATATAAAAAAAAAACAATCGACTTAAAAAAAAACACTACTTACAAAGTAAAAAATAACTTTAATTTCGGAAGTCGGTGGGCAAAAAAAGTGTTTGTAGTGTTTTTTTTTTTGTAAAAAAGTTTTTTATGTCTTTCTTCTGTTTTTAAATAATGGTGCAAACCGCATCAAAGTCTATTGCGAAGTGTCACGAAAAGTGACTTTAATATATAAATTAATGTATTACATTGTAGGTAGGTATACAATGGTATAAGTAAATTATTAGTACATTATGATTTACACACGAATTCTTCAGATTTCTGCAGTTCCCTACAATATTAGATTGACACATCATTGTGTTAGACTGCGGAGTGGTCGGACCACCGAGTGTCGTGTCATTAATAAAGCGTAGATTGAGCTAGGCCGTCGTGTAATGTAGTCGGGTGTTGCAGATGAGCTCGGTTTTTACGGCACGAGCGGCCACCCGCAGAGGCGACACTTAATGCTGTAGCAAGCTTAGCTTATGCTACGCCATGCGTTGCAAGGCCTGCCGTAGCAGTAGAGTGCAGCACTTTGTGTTGGCTACGACTGCTACGAAAGTAACCAGTTTTAATATTACGTTTTTTTTTTTCTTTTAATAATTTCTAAACGATATACACTATTTATTATTTCGTATGTTCTATCTAAACTATGTAGTAGTTAATTAGATAACGTATACCTAGCGTGAGCAATAGGTATATGTTTTATCATAGTATCACTGTGACTACGTAACAATACTTCTGTCATGTTACTTTTTTGTTATGTTTCTCGGTGGCGATGGCGGAACGTATACTGAATGTGTTTTAATCTTTACTATGCTCCCCTCGTCATTTGTGGTTTCAATTCACTTTTTACGATGAACGTCGCCCTCTTTGCGACCCAAATTACTCCTAACCAAAAATGTTGTAATCACCACGATTTGTCCATCTAAAAGTATACTTATTCGGTTGGATTAAAGCTTACATCCGGTTCATTTGGAATGCACTTACGGTTATTGCAATTTGTTAAAGTACTTGTGCCAAAATTCATTTGTGTGCGAGTTGATTAAAACAGTAGGTGTTTGTTTAGGATTCTATTTAACTCTTAATTTATGATTCCCTAGTGTTTTTATACTTACCATTTTTTGTATTGTGGTGTTTATTCGAACTTCTAAACTTATTGACCAGTGTTTATCTATGATGAATTGATGATTTACCAGTTAGTCTGGTGTTCTGAATCTGCCATTATATTCAATTAGCATGTTTATATGCTGTTGATTAATTTTAACTATAATATACACTATGGGGTGGTTGGGGTGACTTTTTCTACATTTTTCAACTTATGCATGGAGCGGAGACAGTGAAAAGTAAACTTTAGTCCACCAGTTGCAGATAAACTGCTCTGTAAACGCTAGCTTTTGTGATAAAACTATTTCTAGCTAATTAAAGTATCAAAAGAGTGGTGCTAGTAGATCTCAAAAGCTGGAGCTGCAAATTAGGTTACCGACGTATTACAGATAACGGCCGCTAGATTGTAGCACCAGTCTCTTAGGAGAGCCTACCCTATGTGTTTTTCAGAAAAAATTGACCCTTACGCTTTATATCACTCGTTCCACAGCATCAAAAGGCTTCAAAATAAAAATGCAGACATCCACTCGGAAAAATATATTCAATTTTTATAAAATCAATATCAGGCATTTTTTTTAATTCGCACAATTTTGTACAATATACATTTTACAATTACAGTTTTGAAGCTAATAATTATCACCAAATAGTTATCAATTCGACAAGGACGCAAAAGCCACTGATATGGAACAAATATTGTAGAAAGAAACAGTTTTATTTTAAGTTAACTCAGACTACCATTGTATGTTACAACATATTTATAACCAGTTATAATTTACAGTTGTATTTAATTTACTTTTCTCATAAACAACATGATCAATACCTAATACAAAAAAAAATAATGCCAAGAAGCATGAAATAAGAATTGGCATCTCCGCAATTTAATTTCATTCTAAAGATTACAGGTGTTTATTACCATAGCTAAGTAGGTAGTTTTAGAATAGTAGTTTAGATAAAACATGTTGCTCTGACCTGCACTCTAATTGCGTAATACATTAGCAATCACAATCTGAATGATTTTAAAGCGTATTGCTAATCCATTGCTTCATATGTTCGAAATAAGTGTCTACTTAACAACGTAAATAACGCAATGAATTTCGTTGAACTGTCAAAATGTAACAGATTCCTACTGTAAGTGTCTTACACAATTAGGGTGTGGTGTGTAAGCTTTAGTGGTGATCAGTGGAGATGCCATTTCCCATCATCCTATGCTTTTCAGTTAGGTATCACTGAATTAGTACAATTAAAAGCTGACATAATGCAAATATAAAATACCTAAAATAGGCATACACCACAGTGACGTATTTCAGTTTCAGAATTATGATTTTTAATTAATTTTTGAACAATACATTAGCTATCATTTCAAATAAGATCACAAGTGTATTTTAGATTTATCACAAACGTAGTCCACGACTAGTCAAAGTGTTTGTTTATGGGAAAAGTGAATACCTACATATTTGCTTATTTCTGTACAATAAATAAAAGATATCTTTTGAAACATGCTGAGGTATTGTTTCAATAAATTAAATCTGCAATTTTGGACTAAAGAGTGATTCTACTTACACTAATTTAACATTTAGTATCTAGCTATAATATGAGATAATTATTTTTTAATAGTAAGTATCTATACTGTACAACACTTTAAGTCTCACAACAAATACATACACGTCGGGTCGCGTCGAGCGGCGCATTGTCTATAGTTACACGTGTGTGTCCTATGTTACAGTGTAGTGATATGTGGTATGTACAGCGGTGCGCGCGGCGGTATCACAGGAGCGGCGGGGCGTGGTGCGCGGGCGCCGCGCGCCCCCGTCACACCATCGAGCTCGGCTTCACGTCCAGCGCATGCTCGGGTGAGCGCCCCCCCGCACCGCCCTCGCCCTGGCTGTTCTCCTCCGAATCTGAGCATGAATCTGAGCTACCCTTCTTGCCACCGTTGTGTGTCTTCACATGCTTAGCCAGGTGGTCAGACCTCATGAACCTCTTATTGCATACTGGACATGCGAATCTTTTTTCCCCCGTATGTGTCCGTAGGTGTCGTTGCAGCTCGTCTGAGCGTGTGAACCGCTTCCCGCAGAACAGCCAGTTGCACACGAACGGTCTTTCGCCAGTGTGCCAGCGAAGGTGAGCTTTCAGGTGGGATGTCTTGCCGTACACTTTACCGCAACCGGGTATGTGACAACTGTGTATGTTTTTCTTTCGTAAATGTGCCCCCGCTGGACCCAGCCTCTCTGCTTCTTGGCAGTTGGGACAGTCGCAAGTAGCTCGGCCAGCGTACCGACGTTGTGACCTTGGTGATGGTGCTTGTGCAGGCGGTGCTGGGGAGCCGGGCCCGTGCAGCCCGAATGATCCTTGTGTGGGGAGCACTGACTTGTAGGCGTCTTGTAACAGATGGGGCGCTGGTGGTAATAAATGCGCGCCACCAGATAACGAATGTGTCAGTTGCGAGTAGTCTTGGCCGGCGTAATTTGCCATCTGACCGCCGACGTCAAGCCAGCCGCTGTGTACATCCCACCAAGTGCTGCCGACGGCGCTTACGCCACTCATCTCGGCTGCTTTAAGAGCACCAGTCCCGCCGCCGCCGCCAACGTTGAAGGGCCACGACTCATAGGGGTGACGCGAGTACATGGAGCCAAGACTTGCGCTGGATTCACTTTTGCCGAGTAGTTGGTCTCCCGAAGACGGGAAGTAGAGATCATTGCCGTATGAGGGCGCGGCTGCGCAGGAGGTGGGTCCGCGGCCATACGGCGAGCAGGCGGGCGGCTGCGAGCGTGGCGCGGCGCCGGCGCCGGGCGGCGAGTGCGCGCCCGGGCTCTTCTTCCACGGGTGGAAGCCTTTGCCCACGGCCGCGTCCGCCAGCGGAGGGGGAGATTTACTGGACAGTTTGTTGCACTGGGCCGCCAGCATCGCCAGAGGCGTACCGCGTAAGCTCGGATGTTCCTGGAACGACAGAAAATAAATAGTTAATTATTTTGAATAAAAAAGGCAATACTTTATTCGGGTTTAATTATCGACCTGTGTTTTAAACCGTGGGAATCGGTCGAAGTGTCAAATGGGATTTATAGCCTAATTTATATGTGAACTAATGCCGCGGTGTTCCGCTCGTGCCCCGAGGCTTCAGAAATAATATAAATAAATTATGAGAAGCTTATAGGTAGGGTATTTACAATTAGGTGGCGCGGTGACAGCTCCCTGCTGCTACCGGCCGCGGAACAACGTCATTAATAAGAGCTGCCTACACGACTGGCTCTCGTAAAGCTTAGCTCTCAATTTTATTGATGTGGAGCAATATATTTTCTTTATCATTTCTAATAACGTTCGGAATTCGTTGATAAAACATGATTCCATTGGAGCCGCAATTAAATATTTAAAAGTAGTCATGACTTTATTATTATTGAAAATCAAATTATGTCAGTAATATTACCAAACGGGTAACGAATAATAATCCGTTCGCTGATGTTCTTTTTGCTAAATAAAGGTAAGAGCCATAAGAGCATCCGGCCGGATATTTCACCCCAATGTGAGACACAATGGTTTGATAAAAAAAAGTTCCATTGTATGCAATAATATAATCCGGGGATCACGACACGGGTCCGAGACTCGGGGGGCGAGGGGTTCACGGCCACGCCCTTTATATTGTGATTGGCGCAGCTGTTGCGTCGCAATGTGCGCCAACCCTTAACGTTGATGTTGATACCCTTCAGTTCAAACGGTTCAAGTTCATTCAGCTCACAAATTTTAAGATAGTAAAATAAAAGAATGGAATAGGTATGTGAGCGCCTCTCACGCCGTCGTAATTGTCTTTGTTCACACGTATACATTTTAAGTAAATCTACAGTCCATTATATATCTACAAAAAAGAAATGTTATGATATTTTGTATAGGTATCTAAAGAAATGACTGATTTCGCTGTACAAATATGTGTGCAAGTAATATTATAGATTCAACTCGAGCATCAAGTTCAAAAACAACGGCGCTACAATGTCTAGATTCGATACAATCCAAATCACGGTCATGGATGTAGACAGAGAAAGACAGCAATAATGTATTACACCTACCGGTTGATGTGGGCCAGCGGCATTCTAGTAAATAGAAATAATGGGCCCGACCCATGCGCTATCAAACGTCAACATCTACGGAGCTCACTTGTAAATATGGCTGCGCTCTCAATTAACTCCACGACAATTACAATTACCATAAAAAAATAATAAAACTTCGCCAAATTGCGGCGACTGGCACTTACGTCGTATGAACCCGCCACATTACCTCCACGAATATTATTTGCTCTCAATTATAGAATTATGTTTGTTGTCTTGATGTGATACGATTTTACATCCTTCGTTCGACCTACGTGTAGGTATAGATATGTAGGTAGCACGTGTAGCGATCAAATTGATTCGAAGATTCGATTTCGTAATTGTCGCTGTATCAAAAATGAGTTATAAAATTGACACCGTTTCCGACGTTATTTCGAAACAATTTAAAGATAATAGGTATTAGGCGACGAGTGATAGAATCAATGCGAGACGGCGAAGGCGACGGCCGGCGCTGAAGTCATAATTACCCTAGGCATTATGCTCCATTTGGGCGCAGGCCGAAACAGAGTGATATCGGGTAATTGGTCGTCAACTCGGCCGCTCGGCTCTCGGCTCTCGGCCGCGAGATTGGATCAAAGCGTAGATGACGCCTCTGAGCCGACACAGCGGCGCCACACCCGCATTATACAATGTTGATGGCCTTTCCTTGTCAAAAATGACGAAGATCTTTTGTCATAAAAAATATGAGATGAAATAAAACGAAATTACCTAATGTGAGCACAAAATTGTAGTATCACTGGAGTCAGGTAGTCGCAGCTGACAATAATCACGGAATCGTGTTTTGTTTTTACTGAAGATCGGTAATTATGTGGAAAGGGTTTTAGCAGACATACAATACCTAGCTGTACTTACGACCTCAGTAAAAGGTTTCTTCGGTTATCTTAGGAAAGCCGAACGTTGACAAATAAAGGACGAGAATTTACTTTCTGTGATCTAAATAATGCTTATATTCAATTGAAACTAAATTAAAAGCACGGACACTTCTGAGAATTGTAAAAAATCCAAAACACTTTCGGTTTTTGAGGTTATAATTAGGCCAATAGAAACATACTAACTTAGCGTTTACTAGTGAAAATACATTGGATTTTATGTTTAAATGTTTCATTACATACTCGGACTATTAGGCAGTGAGAACTATTCTTTCTTTATACTAATTTATTTGTAGTTATGACTAGATTAGGGCTATGAACTGTTTCGTTTTGTGTGACATAAAGAGTAAGTATTGCATTTTACTGTAAACCCAAAAAGGGTTAGAAAGAGCACCAGAGGTAGGTATTAATGTCAAACTGTCACATGTCAATTATTTTTAAAAGAATAACCGTGGAGTTTCTTGCCGGCTTCTTCTCCATAGGAAACGGAACCGTGAAACTAGCTTCTGAAGTTTCAGAGGTGTATGCGAATTAAAATATTTTGATTTTGAATTCATTGAAGACACTGACATGTCGATGTTGCTCGTTTTACACAGCGCTGAGAGTGCTGAGTTTTGTAATTACAGTACACAAGACTTGGCTGTATGAGCTACAATACCTACTCTTTGCCTATTCTAAACGTTAAATTGTAACAAAAAATAATGGCGTTGGGGGATAAGAGCAAAATGAATTACCTACTTTTTAAAATGTTTTCGATATTCTGAAGTGTCCGTTCTATTGTAATAATTGTAATGTAAATTATTAAAAAAAAACTAGTAATTATTGTAAAGATTTCATACGTGTTGATTCATAGCCCATTTTTAACAATGTCCTTTGCCTTAGCGTTCGCAAGACGTTTTCACAGCCTCAACGCGGCGCCTACGCTACGTGTCCCTGCGTAGGCATAGCGTAAGCGACAGACAAAAGCCCTATGAAAAGTCTATACTGGATGTTTTTTTTTACCGTCACGAAATTTTTACAGGGTGTTCTACCCATGAATATGAACAACATTCACTATAGGACCAACTATGAAATCACGAAAAAAAATCTGCTGTTTCATACATTTTGGTCGAGTAGGTATTGAACTTTTGTATGAATCAGCTGATTTTTTTTTCGTGATTTCAGAGTTGGTCCCATAGTGAAAGTTGTTCATATTCATGGTTAGAACACCCTGTAAAAATTTCGAGACGGTAAAAAAAATCATCCAGTATAACAACACACTTTTAGATGTGAAGTACCTACATATTTTATCATTGTTTTAATTTCAGAGTGTTTGCATTATGTGCTTTTAAGGTTCCGTACGTCGGAATGAAAAACGGAACCCTTATAGGATCACTTGTGTGCCTGTCTGTCCGTCTGCTACCATCAATTAGCTCCGACTTTAATGAACCGATTAAGTTGAAATTTGGTACACATATAAATTTCTGTGATCCAAACACGGGCGTCTAACGAAAATAAATGAATCTAGAATATGGGGGTAGCTTTTGGGAGGCAAAGAGGAAAATTTAAAAAAAGTTTCGCAAACTGTACCGTGTGACATATCAAATGAAAGGGCTTACTACAGGATAACTTGATAAAACTGGACAACTTTCCCCAAGGAACATAGGTCGAAATCTTAAAATTGAAAATCGACTTTTCATACAAAGTGATTGGTCACGTGACTTGTGTTTGTATGAGAAGTTGAATTTTATTTTTTAGATTTCAACCTATGTTCCTTGGAGAAAGTTGTTGTTTTATGCACCCGATTACCTCCTAAAATATCCACACTCCTTTTAAACTTATCCTGTATTAGGGTGTCCAATATATTTTTTTAAAGTTATTTAAGAAAATAGATGAAAATATTACCTAACCAAAACCCTTAGGTATCTCCGAAAACACTGAACCTAAAATTTAAAAAAATACATATTAGTTCTATGTATACTTATAGATTACAGGAAAGCCTATAAGAAGTCTATGGTCTTAAAATAACATGGTAAATCTCTCAATATTGTGCGTACAAACTTACATTTGCAGTTGAAGTGTATGGGAGAAATGTTTATCAACTACAATGTTACGTTTGTTCTTAGGATGAACAACTACGGAACCCTTCATTATCCGTGGTCCGACATGCAATTGACCGGTTTTTAATAAAATAGTGTCAAATATATACCTACGCTGTTTGAACCGTTTTGTCAATTTTATACATAATGTTTTTTGCTTTATATATGTGTAGGTATCTATATTTAATATTTTAGTTTAAGTAATATTCTTCTTTTCTTGTTCTCACACACTATTGCCTACATTTTTATTTTTTTTTATTTGAGATAGGTTTGCTCTTGACTCTAGTCTAGGTCAGAGATGACAGAGACAAAGTCGACGATGGAGCGAGCTTACCCAGAAGGCACTGGCACTCCCACACACACACACACCTACATTTCTTTTTCATTTCTCCTTTCGCAGGTCTGCTCGAAGCAATTTCTTAAGAAATAAGCAGTACCTTTGTACTCAATACTCTTAATGTCCTATCTGTTTATGTTTTATTGTGTGTACATAAATAGTAAAATAAATAAACAAGTCTATAAAGTGGAAACTTGTAATTGGCCTTCTTCTACATATTACTTCCGACTACTCGAATGTATTAGCTGTAAGTTTCCTTAAAATTAATAAAATAAAATAAAATATTTAAGGTACCTTGAATATTCATGTTCCACAGTATAATTATGAATTATGCTTCTTTGTATCTACAATCTACAATATTACACTTAGGTATAAAAAAAAATTCAAAGATTGCCCATTATTGAAGTCAAACTAAAAATCTTAATTTCGATAGACATATGATTATGATACAACTATAATAGCGTATATAAAACCTAGAGCTGCTGAAGCAAAGAATTGCTGTTATTAAGTAGATACTCTACGAGATAATTTGAAAGGAGGCCGGATGTATCAATGACTAAGCGTATCAGATTACTTAATAATGCAGCGAAGTTTATTAGGTCAATCCGACACACTGAGGTCACGCTCTCCGATATTACTCGTACATCAATATCAATAAAAATATTTGTTTTTATTTTACCCACATTTTACACTTCACAAATAATTACATTCTACTGGGCTAACTGTAGTAGAAAAATAACATGTCTTGCTTGAAAATATAAGAGTAAAATAATTAAATTAATGTGTGAAGCAATAAATCGTGGTAACTGAAGGCGAGCGTATCTCACGGAGCGAGAGATGGCGGCACCGGCTTCACGCAGATTGGATAATTTAAAATTATCTACCAAAATTATGATGAACCGAAATGAATATTCAAGCGAAACGCTTAGCTCTCGACGTGTTATTAAGATGATCGCGAAGTCGTTACTGACTAAATTGTATTTCATAAAATTCATAACTATACTTATGAGCTAATATTTTTCGACAACACGTTATTGAAAATAATGAGTCTAATCTTTATTCGGCGGACGATCATTCCGTTCATGATAATAATATTGATTGGTTATTTAAATACGTTGATATTATAACTTGTAAGTTGATAGAATATAAAATGGGCAGTTAATATCATATCACGCAAAAGTTTTATTAAGGCAAGTCAGAGTAATACGAGTAGGTAGATTCACCGCCAATAGAAAGGCAGCATTTCGTGATTGAAATTATCTCCAATACAAATTTTTAGTTAAGACATTCAAAATTAAATACTAGTGGATAATATTCTATATTATATTATATTATATATTGTATCTTATTACAACATCAAAATTTAAAGCGACCCACTTCTGTGGCAATTGATGTGATTTCGGTCGATAAGCCGAGACCAAATTGCCAATGGGTAATTGCACAATTAGGGAATTATCGAGTTAATTCCGGGTGAAACCGTACGCCGTCGCTGGCCGCGTCGCGTCGCTTCGACCCCACCGCTCCCCTTCAATAATGCAAACTGCAACCAACTAATTTGGGATCTACAATTTATGACATATTGTTGGCTCTAATGTCGCAACAGAATTGACTCAAATCTATTTGATGCAAATGGATTCGCTCGTATATACTTACCGACTTACTAAGTACATTGTGACATCGTTTTGTGGCCTAACATAAGCTAAGTATGCTTTGTAATTTCCGCATTTTGAAATTGTGATAACTACGCAACGTAAAATAGCCTATTGCAAAATGAAAGTGGAATGAAAGTTCAAAAGTGTTGAACATTGTCTTTGAAAGCTTGTTAAGAATGAGTAGTCGCCCGTCGTTCATCGACTCGATCCAATTAATGAAGCGAGGATATGACATCAAATTACAAAATAATTTGCCACGTCGGCTGGTCTCGGAGCTAATTATGCTACTCGTACTAACGCTTGCAGCCGTTAAAGGGTTCAGAGTGCTATTTGTCATGTGACACTTACGAGGGGGAATATCGATTGGCTCTTCCTATAATGCTACATTTTTAGCTAGAAGCGCGCGCATGACTTTAATGCGTAGTCAAGTGTAGGCCAAACGACGCCCGATGTCGTAAAAATAAGTTGTATGAATTAAGTAAAAGATAATGACTTTGGAACATTATTTCTACATTAAGGTTCGTCTTGCACGCGAACGGTCTCGTTGATGTGTGAAACTCTCACTGGCAGCTTAATTACAGCTAATTAGATCACTTGTATCTTGTATCGCTGTTGCTGCAGGATTTTCTTGCATTCATTATAGTTTTTGTGTTACGTTCGTTAATATTAAATTATTTCGAGGAAATTGTGCTTGTGTGAAGTTGCTTTAAATGTTAAGGGGCATACTATACTGTAGGGTATTTTGATTGTATTTAACTCAGTACCTTTAAAATTCTTATACCTAAACATTTCACATTTCGTGTCTGCAAAATATAATAATTACCAATACGTGAATGCAAGATTGATGAAGAGGCCTTGAATCGTGGATTCAGAAAATATTTAATAACCATATTCTGTGAGTAATGTTTACTATTTATTACATGATAATGACAGTTCTTACAAGTAAGTAATAATAGTACGTTAGAGTGCGAACTATCTTCAAGTACCGGTCGATTGTCTACTTTATGACAATATTATAGCGTTTATGTTGATGAAGATATCCTTTAAATAGCTTTGAGGTATGTAATTATCAGGAAAACTATGCATGAGGGTAATATTTTTTTTTAAATCTATACAAATAAATAAAATTGAAGTGTCTGTTTGTAATGTCAAAATAACAACTTTTTACTTAATGCACAAGAAAGTATAAACGGTACGTACCTATAGCAAAAAAGCAATTTTTAAAATTTTTGTCTGTCTGTCTGTTTGTTCCGGCTAATCTCCAAAACCTCTAGACCGATTTTGACAGGGCTTTCACTGCCAGATAGCTGATGTTACGGGTAGTAACTAAGGGTTCCGCGCAAAAAAAAAAAAAACCCATGAATGTGAACAGAAAGTCAGATTTGAACAATTCTTTTTGGCATTTGGTAGCCCAATTCTCGAGGATAGTTATAGGCTATTTATTTAACATCACGCTAAGACCCATAGGAGCCGAGTAAAAAAAAACAGTCAGAAAGAACACTACGCGAAATCGAAATAATAGCGGGCGATGCAACGTGACGGATCGGGGGACGAGAGAGTTTTATTAAAATGTGGCTGTTATTTTAGTATAGGTAGGTATTGTGTATCTTACGACTTCCACGCGAACGAAGTCGCGGGGCACAGCTAGTTGTCAAATGAAGTTTATAGCATTACCTAGCTCTAATAGCAGTGTATGCGTAACAAGGGCTGTTTACGTAATACGTTTGAGCGCAAACGCGGGCGGGAGCAGAGGCGTGAAACCGCGCTAGTTAACAAAGGTCATTAGGCAGGCCACATGGCAGATCGCTCAAATCGAGCCGAAACAAATTATTTATTTAAATGGAAATTACCGTTTGTGAGGTACCGGACGCTTTGACGCGCATGTGCGTACTCCGACGCCATATGTGGCCGACCACGGTTTTTGTTCCGATTTCAATTGTCATGGTCTATTGATTTATGCCGTGTTTTTGCGCCTGAGCGATATTTTTGATATATGCCTTTTCAAATCATGTTACGTGAATGTTTATGGGTTCAAATCGACGCGTAAATATGTAAATTGTGTAATTTTCCGACAGTTATGCGATGAACTTTTTATAGTGTCGATTTATGATCTACGTTTGTTCATACCACACACAATACCCTGACGTATCGTTTCGTTTTTCAACACATTTACACAAAACCATGTAGTACCTAAGTACGAAGGCAAAAAATACAAAAATATAGGTAATAGAGCACAAAGCACATAGGTATGTAATGTACAGATAACTTCCTCTGAATTTATTTCACAAATTCACGCTCGAATGAAAATCTATTACTCGTTTTCCTTACTACATTTCCATTACAAGAACGTATTGATAACTCAGCTGTAATAAAGCTAAGCGAACTAATAGCCATGTTTTAATATTCACAAGCAACGCCTAAGCTGTAATGTGCGCGTTTAAATTTGATAAGTCGATGAAATTGTGTGGTAATGTGTCGGACACGGGCGAGCGGCGCCCTGTATCTGTCCAGCAGTGTCGGACGGCTCCGAACATTAGCCCCGGGGCCGAACCGGACAAACGCCGGCCGAACTCGAGTTATGACTATCTAGATGTAGTTCTGAATACGTTTGACGTGGATTATGCGTTTGAAGAGGCAATCGCGATTTCAGCTTTGATTTTTTAGGGATGCGAGCTCAATTAACATTAGCATTTGTATTTGAGAGTTTGCTTTCTTGCTAACTTCAAATGATCGACTTTTTTATTTTTTCATAGTGGCTAACCAAACTAAAAAAAGAAGAATTCCTCAAAAATAATTTCCACACTTTAATTGTGCCACGTCAAAAACACGTCTGTCAAAAATTACCTACTAATATTTTGCGTGTTGGAATTTGCTCCAAAATGTTGTATTGTCGGTCGACCTTCACCGGCTGGGACCAGATAATAGGTGCACCAATTTGAAACCAGTTCCCGCGTGATAAAAAACAAGAGACGGACGAATGGAAACAAGGGACCCCCTTCTCCGAAGGCTTTGTTCTGTCTCATTTAATTGTATTCTAAAGCGTCGCGGGAAAATATTATGTACCAACATATTTAAATAATGTAGGTAAGTTGTGCGTAAGTTTAATTAGGTACTGTCGACAAACGCCTGGCCTTTCCAGTAGTGAAACAATTTTTCTTGAAAGCTGCAGTTATACTTATGAAAAAGGAATATAATGGGGCAGGGTTTCTTCAATGAAACAGTGTTACAAAAAGCAACTTTAAGGTGTAACTATGCGTCTGTTTTGTCACATACAAGTTTGTGAATCTGTACTACTAAGATGCTAGTCGCTTTTCTTAAAGTGAATAGAAGGGAATGTAGTTGGAAAATCCAAAATAGCTACTAGGTCCATGGACCATTTGCTGAAAAATACACATGGTTGAGCAATCATTTAGCCAAAATAATCGTGTTTTTTTGCCTTTATTTAGCCTTATAGACTAATAAGCAATTTAACTCTAACTTATACGTTGTGCTTACGTGACAGGTTATGTAAAAAATAACTAAAAATAGTGCCAATTTGCACTTTTACACAATTCAGTAGCACTTTCTTAGGGTCTGATAATGAATAAAAACACTTTGTTCATGTGTAGCACAGCATTGATAATATTATTCATTTACTATTTATACACTACACTAACTCAAATGGTTTAGTTCTCTTAACCTACGCACTATACCCGTGTTGTCAGCAGCTGGATTGTGTCGACATTCAGATGTCGGTGAAGTCTGTGTTCGTGGGCTTCAGCAAATTTTTGGATGATGGAGCTGTCAAGGTCCATTAAAAAAAAAAAGTAAGACATGAATTACATGTTTTTTTATAACTATTTTTAGGCAGGCATTCCCAATTTCCCCGGTACACCAAGTATAGACGGCAGCACATCAAGCTACTACAATCTGTCAAATTTCTTTAATAGATTAGGTTCAAGGTTGATTGGGAAAATTTGACAATTTCGGATAGCTTGACCTGCTGGCATCTGTACAATGCCTTTATACTTGGTGTACCGGGGAAATTGTTTAATATAATTTTATATAATACAATGAGCCTTTAAACTTGAGTCCAGAGCGTGCACACTCAAGGTCATACTCTTGCGAATACGTTCGCATTGCGTGCATGGCTCGACATCGCCGACGGCCGACAGTCTCACTCAGGCAGTTCCAAGAAAAAGTCGTTAAACTCACGTATTTTTGGTAGCAGCTTAATGCCAGTAATTTCCAATGAAATTATTATAATTAGCTCCATTTATACGATAGTAACAAACAAATAAAACGGCTGGAACAACGCGCCCGAGGGCACGCAACTCGCTTTTCCATTAGTTACGAGACGACCTGCGCCGATTTGTAGCACTATTTTACATTAAATTGAGGCTTACTGCTGCTGCAAATTGAACTCGACGTATCCTTGACTTATTGATCTAGAAGGCTAGAGTCCCGTACTCATAAACATTTACTAGGACGCTGAATAACTCAAGTGTTGACTTGTCATACTGAAAAGAATATGGCAGGTCATCATAAATGACTGCCATTATTTATTGGAGGTGAAAAAGCTTTCATTCATTCTACTTAAGACGCAGATAAATGCCAGCGGCGATGAGCGCATAGCTTGAGTATTCTGCGCTGAGCTCACGCAACGCGTCGTACGTCCACCCAGTAATAGGACTCACCCATCAAGGAGCGCTATCCCAAATAAGACGCATTATTCATTTATTATACATAAAACTAAAGGTTTTAAAACACGTTATATTAAATGATAAATAATTAAATTGTGTTTAAAATGGTGAAGGTTTTATAAAAATACGCTTGATAGTTTTTGTGTTATTCTCAGTTTTTTATCCACGTTAGACTTAACTTTAGAAATTAATTACACTATGTAATATAAACATAATCTAAAATATTCACATATTAAGTTATTAAGAAAATGCTCTTATTTAACATTTTTTTTTTCAAATCATTAACACTGCTCGTTTAGACGTGATAATCAGTTTAAAATAATTAAAAGTCGTTTATCGTCGTCTTAAGTACATACATACCTACAACATACTCCTGTCTATCGCCTTTAATCGAAGTAGCCCATTGAAATCGCGTGTCTTTAGTGCGACGCGTAATTAGTTAAAAACAAATGTGTCAGCAGCATATAAACATGTGACATTCAATGAAAACCGCAGTGACACATGTCGATACAACGCACAACGCTCGCTAGTATCAATTAGTTGACATTTTGTCCGCCGCCGCTGATAATAGCGTGGAACTGTTTCAAAGACACGTAATTTCCTTCAACTTATGTTTCATATTTTTTACATTTAACTAATTGAACCGCGTAGGGTATTAATTGCTGAGAAAATTACCGGCGTAGGCCCCCGGGGGCCTAAACCACAAAGAGTCGACGCACGATGCAACGGCATAGAACAGGCGACTCATAAAAACGAACAATTATGCATTCTACTCTTTGTTTTACAACAATTAGCTAAGACCAACGTTTCTACCATATTTTCTTTCTCATAAGTGGGTTGATTTGATTACCTATGTGTAGCTAATTATATGTCTATATTACCTACACTTGCAAAAACCGGCGTAGATACAAACCATGTATACTACAATTGTGCCCCATCATTATTATGAATCGCGATACATTGTAATGATTTGCACCTAATACAGTTACCTGCCTGTCTGACTGCCTCGTTGGTCTAGTGGTCGCAAGCGCTACTGCTAAGCATGAGGTCTTTGGTTCGATTCCCAGGTCGGGCAAAGTGTTATTGAGTTTTTCTATCTGGAATTTCTCAGTAGCAGCCCGGAGTCTGGATTTGTGCCCGGTAGATGGCAATAGTCTCGCCCCCTATTACATGGGACTTAAACATAACAGGCGAAATGTGGTTGTACTATAGGTACATCTCTGCCTAACCCTTCGGGGAAACAAGGTGTGATGTTATGTAATGCAGTTACCTATACTAATTATAATGATTGCAGTTTTCCTCACTTCAGTGTTGTTCCAATGTTTTGATTTAATTAAGTATCGCGTCTCTATCATCTAAGGCTCTATTCTTTTCTACTCTTGCGTGGGCGCAACCGGTTTCTATAACCAAAGCAGATTTAGCCGCGACGCGCAGCAATGTGCTACGAAAACGCTGCAACGTAAAAGTTAAATGCTGAAATACCGTACGGAATTAATACTTGGGTATGTTTTCAATCATAATCGTGAACCGCACCAGTAAAGTCCATTACTTACTTATAACAATAGCAACAATTAGATAATAAAACAAAAGACTATAATTTGGCGTCACGAAAAGTGGTGGTGGTGAACAATCGCGGGTGTATCAGCAGCGATTACGAGGCGTTGAGAGTTCCTCGTCACGTCCCGCGCGGCGGGAGAACAAAGCGGTGTTCGCGTATCTACTAAACAATTGAACGGCCACAAAAAGTCCCATAATTCAATTTGCATCCCGCTAGATAGTAATAGTCGGCAAGAAGTGGATACGGTTAGAGCCGCGGGCGGCGCGGGCGCAGCTCCGCTTGCAACGCCGAGAACAGCTTTCGCCGCTTTTCAACACTTCGACGAATCGATTAGATTGACGTGTTTCTTTTACTGATTTTACCTATTACGGCTGTAATTTGCGTCGGATTTTTACTTTTTGCACGCTGTTAGCTGTTGCAGGCGTTGATACCTGCTTAGTTATTATATCGATAGGTGTGGAAATTAGATTGCTATATCTACTTTTTACATTTTCAGTACTCTACGCCTGAGTTTTCGAAAAGCAAGAATAATGATTTATAATATAAATGTAAGTACATATAATGTGTCAGTAGGTAATGAAGTTTGATACAAAATACACTCTGGATGTTGTCAAGTTGTTGACGCAAGCGCAACCGGTAAGAGAATGCTGAACTCCATAAGAGAGTCGACCACAACCTTGTAACAAACGATATCTTTAACAACTGTTACACATCTTGTAACTGGTACTGATATGGTAATAAAACAATGTTACGTGGTGGTATCGGTGCTATGCGTGTCGACAGGCGCGGCGCGAGCGGTCCAGCACGAGGTGACTCGCGCATTATTATGATAATGCAGGCGGAGCAGATGCTATCGCCCGCTATCCGCTCTCGTAACACAATTGAATTAGCATAGCGGACCGCAGCGGGCGGTCCCCGCCACGCGACCACCAATGCACCTCATCATCGATTCTATTTCGAGACTTATCGAACTAGGCGACTGTGATACCTTCAATTACATCGCTTTAATCCACTTTCTTGCCGAAGATTTGTTCCCACATTGTAACTAACACTGATCATCTGATTCTGTATGAAATATGGCACGACTAATACTGCTTATCGTTTTCACAAGTTATAAAAGTTAACTGACGGGAACGAGGTAATGTGTCGTGGAGCCTGTAAGTTACGAGCTTGACTCTTGAATCACTTGATCGATCGTTTGGCTCTGATTTGTATCGCTCTGTCATTTCTAACTTTCCTTGGAAGTAATTCTCTGAGAGAGAAGTAGATCATAACAACGTACCTGCATAAGGAAAGCGTGAAGAGATGTGACATAGAGAGAAACGTGTGGACGCCGAAACCGAAACACAAGGGGCCGAAATCAACCAACACAGAGCCAAAACTTCAGCGCAATTTCGGAGTAGGTACTTGGTGTATTCAGGCGGTTTTAGTCTCGTAGGTAAATTGTGCTAAACGTTTCCACACGTCCGCCGGCCAGTTGTGGCGTGTTGTTATGAATGAACAGCAACTGAATGGACTCACCGCAACCGCAACGCACCGCTTGTCAGACGAGACCATTCCATCTACTTTAAATAATTGCTGTAGCGCCATAGATGAACAAATATCGTAGAGTGGTTGGTCGGCCTTTATTGGGAGTAATTTTAATAACTAATGGCGGTCAATTATGTTACCTACTTGTAGGTACCTAAGTGTTTTATAGAACAGAGGCAAATTGCTGCAAAATAAAGCAAGCTAACCAAAAAAACTGTAGGTATATAACTATAATACTATGGAACATTTCTGTTAGTAATTCCACGCTTTAGAAAAGTTTTAAATACCTAAACAGAAAGTTTACCAAATAGCAAATACACACAATTTTACCAACATAACAAATAAGGGAAACAATTAACAAGCCGGTCGACAAACTCCCCTACAAAAGATCAACAATGTCACTGCATTAGGACCATCAAAGTCAGGCGCGGTTTAAACTGGAGAGCAGTCGAGTATTCATGGAGGAGCCGGCGAAGAGCTCGTGATATATGACCCTCAGGGAGGGTCTTAATGGCCCTACGACTACGACCCTCTTGAATCTGGGGTAAAAAGGAAACGAGGAAGATGTAGAAGTCATGATTTTGGAGAGATACACAGGAAGATTGTGTGTTAAATTAATGGATAGAAAATAAATGGTCAAATACGGTAGTAAACCTAAAAGCAAAGCAGAAAAATAAGTAAAGAGGACCTTTTTCACCGTCACTAAGTGAGTTTGTGTGAGTGTGTATCTGTGTGGGGGTGTGTATGTGTGTGTGAGTTTGTTTAAAAACTTCGATATCAAACTGCATAGTGAACCATTGTATACGGTGCTCTGTGATTCATAACTTTTACTACAGTTTAGTTCAGTCGGCTCCAAATTTCATTTCCCCATTTAAAAGTCACACCGAATCCCCTTCGGTGAAGCTGAAGAGACATCCGGATTCATACCATAACAGTCTGTTGCCACGAGTGCGTTTAATGGCCACTACAATATAAGGAGCATTTGTTTGACTCCTACAAATTGCAACCGGAAAATTTACACTTAAAAGCCGGATGCTTCATAGTAAATAGTCGCAATTTCCGATATATCTTCTAATGTATAGGATGTGCGCTGGTTTTACGGTAATTGAAAAGGTAATTGTAAAATTTATGACTTTAGCCTTGTGATGAATGTGATGATTCATTTGTTATATTTGTTGCACAAACCGGACTTACTTATGTCGGGATAGGCATAGGAGAAGAGATAGAATTAGTTCCAGATAAATTCAGCGATGAGGTCATGCGAACGATGACGTCAGATATCAAATCAAAATTCGATTCAATCAAAAAACATCAGTGACACCATTAGAAGTGACAGTCACTAAACCCTATAAATAATCCGTTATGGTGATAAGAGATTCGGCGGTTGTATGAATGGTATTGGTGTGGAGTGCTGCGGCGCGTCGCAGCGGGGGGCGCTCCGCGGGGCGCCTGCGCCGCCAGCCCAGCTTCTTTGTAGGTACCTCGCCTAAGTGTTAAATTAATTGTTGCCCACACACCAACAACACCCTTTCAACTAACAACGGCTTTATAGGACGAAATAATCAATGTTGATTTAAATACTCTCTATTAAAAAACCACTAATATCAACATGACTTGACACACATTAGTCTAATACCTCAACACATCGAGTTGACAGTAGAACAATGAAGACGCCGCTTCTGATTTTTTTATTCGATAGAAGGCATTAATTAGTGGTGCATCTTCGAAAATAACCTTCTCCGTTGTCGGGCCATCATATATTGACAGGGCGCGCGATGACGGCGCTGACGGGCAGCGGTGGCGGCGCGCGGCGCCTCTGGGCCCGTGACTTGCAGCTTGCCTTCATTACGCGCCTCCGAGCCGCCTCGAGCCGCCCCGGTACCACTCCACACACTAACAAGCCGGGCTAATGCAATGAGTTGCAAAATCTCAACCCATCATCGAGTCCAACCCAATTTTTTACTATTCGATAATCGTCTCTGCGTCACCTCTACAAAGACCGGAATGCCTCAGCAAATGTAAGGGCTATATCCAGGAGCTGTCTGGAACGATTTTGATGACATTAATGACTCCTAAATCGGAGCGATACTTTTAAGTCTCAAGGGTTCGATGCGACTATATTGGTTTCCTTTGGCTGTTGGGAGCGGCGGAGACCACTATTAACTGAGGGCGGTAACAACAAAGAGCCACAAAAGAGACCCTTCGAGAGCAATCATTGAGGGTGATTGAGGCGGCGACCTGTGAGATGCAACGAATCTGAGGACCGATAGTTTGTTTAGCGATGATTGGATGACTGATTGTTATATACAGGGTTTTAACTTATACCTACTATATTGAAATATATGTACATAGAGCTTTTATGAGAACTAAATAAACAATGCAAATACAGCATGTAAACCGGAAAATCTTATATTTAAGTACATATACACGCTGCTTTTTTATTGGCTTGGAAGCTGCCACGATAGTGTTGTACTCATCATTATGAACAACTTTTACTATGGGACCAAACCTGAAATAGCGAAAAAAAATCTGCTGTTCCCTACATTTTGAAGAGTTTGGTATGCGAACATATATGTAAATGTAGGGAACAACAATTTTTTTTTTAACTTGCCCTGACTGATTCATCAACGCAGAGCCTAAATCGCTGGGGCTACAAACTTGAAATTTTGGCAGTTGATGCCTTTTGTATGTACTACATTGATGTAAACATCCACTAAGGAAGGATTTTTGGAAATTCGACATTTTAAGGGGTGAAAAGGGGGATTTTGTTTTTATGAAAAATCTTATTTCTTGAGTTAATAAACTTGAAACTTGGCACGAATACCTACTTATCTAAGGAGGTGAATTATGAAGTTTGTTTTTTTTTTTTTTGTTTTTCTAAATTACCTCCTAAAGGGGGATTAGGGGACGTCAGTTTGTATGGAAGAATTTTAACGCGCGGTCCGATTAACTCGAAACTCAGTATTTAAACTTAAGACCGAAAATAAAGAAAGAAGTGTATCAGGGATTTTTGAAAATCTACCCCTAAAGGGATACTAAAGTAGGTACCAAATGCACGCGGCCGAAGTCGCGCGGGAAGTGCTAGTATTTAGGTAAACACAAAAAAAAACATAGACATAAAAAAAAAAACTTTTTGCAAAAAAAACAACTGACTTCCAAAAAAAATCACTACTAAATGAAAAATAACTTTAATTTCGAAAGTCAGTGTCTTTGGTTTTGTATTTTCGTTTTTTGCCACCGACTTTCGAAATTAAAGTTATTTTTCATTTTGTAGTGATTTTTTGGAAGTCGGTTGATATTTTTTTTTTCTCAAAAACAGTTTTTATTTTTCACTTTTTAGTTGTGGTACCTACCCCACACAAAGTCATATACTTGCAATATAAAAAACAGTGACTGGAAATTATTATAATATCATCAATATACCTACACTAAGTGGAAAAATACGTATTATTGAAGCTAACTCAATAACCACTCATCAGAACTTGACTAAATTTATATGGGACCAATCTGAAACTAACCTCCTCCTTTAAGTCGGTTAAAAACAAGTGTGAATCACATAGAGCATTCTGTCGATAGTGTCAGACAAGGCCGCTTGCACATTTTTATGATAATATGACGCGTATGTAAAATCGTTTCCTGGACTGTTTGTGTGATTAGTTCTAGACGAGGAACTTGCCTTTTTCTTATGGAGCATATTTTTTCATTCATCGTTAAGTTTGTATCCATTGCTTAATTGCTTGCAATTTTTTATTGTGGTAGTTAGTCTGATTACTGGAATCGAGCCTTTAGTGCTGGTCATTAGGTTTGTGGCATCACCCGCACAGCCTGGCTGCTCGAATGTTGTGTATATCGCTCACAGCCTGTATACCTAGCTGTTGGTCATGTTTGCTCATGCGCAGCCATTCGTTTTCTTAACGACTTCTCACATTATTTTAGCCTTCCAACTCGTTATGTTGAAAACAAATAAATACTTCATAATGATGCTAACCTTCTAGAACTCGTTTTTAGGTGTAACAAATGTTCGTCGTTCAGCTTAGCTTACAAATGTAGGACAATGAGTGAGTTGGCACATTTAAATCAACATACGTTTTTTTTTTTATGTTGAAGAATTAACATTGCACTATGTCAACTTATTGTAGATGCCTAAATGGAGATGCTTACAAATATATCCTTTAGGCGATTCTTACTACGACCAGTTACTTAAATGTCAAACAGCTGACATAATGTAAGTATATCCTAATGGGGAAGGCAACTGTCAAAATGGCGCTGTCGTAGCTAGTTCCCAACACAAGCCAATAATACAAGGCGTGAGGTGGTTTTATTTTATTTTTGCGAAAATGACGCGTTGTTGTGTTACTAAATACTCCGAAATTGGAGTCCACTATTTCCCGAGAGAGCCTAAAATTAAAAGATGGTGGCTAGAAGCTATTAGTAGAGATTTTGAAAAAATTAAACAGAGGCTAGAAACATTTTGAAGAAAGTGATTAATAGGAAATATTTAAGGTTTTAAATTCTGACACTTTCTATGTCAAATACTTGATAAAAATATTGAAATCACCGAAATTATAGAAATAGTGAAACAAAACCAAACTCATGAATGAACAAGAAATGGAATGAATGAACGAAATGTCAAATTTATTGTAGGCCGTAGGGACCTAGCTATGATCACGCCATCTACAATTAGCTTTGCCCGACCTTCCCCATTTATCGATTACTTCCAAATAAGCGCGAAAAGTTACATATTACCTACTTATGCATAATTACTATCATTTATAAAAATAACATGCACATACAAATTGATCACTTAGTATGCATTGTTCAATATGCGTAACAAGGCACATACCAACCTACAATATGTAAATAAAAATAAATAAATAGTTATTAAAAAACGTTCCTACCAGGTAAACATAACACCATAGCATGTTATGAACCATAAAAATGCATATTTTTTCTCTAAACCGTGTTCAATACGGACTTCCAATAAATATATTCATAAGTGATGTCCTAACAAGTCTAATAACCGTTTACAACAATTTGACAGTTCTGTAGACAACACCAATGGCTGTCATTTTGTCATGTCTTTGGGCGGAATTTACCCATTAAAATTGTAGCAATAGAACGGATTGAAGTGGTGTACTGAAATGTTAGTTTTGGTCGCAAGAAAGTTCATGTATTTCAGTTTTTTTTTTGTGATTTTATTTGATTTTCGCATGAATTTTTCCCAGCTATTTGAACAATATTTTAACTACAATTTTTAAATACGGATTGAAACTGATTCTTTTAGACGACATCTTAACCTATAGATAAGTTTATGACTGTAGGTGTAGGTACCTAGATCTTCGCCTCTAAGTTTTTACAGACCAAAAATAACCGCACAATATAATATCTCTGCCACACAAAAGAAATAAGATCAAATACTTTCAAAAGATCCAGATATTGAGAAAGCCGTAAGTGATACTTAAACGCATCAATTATCCGGTAACGGTACAAAATTAACGTCTAACTAGTATTAAAAGGTCTCTTGCGGTTGCGGCAGGAAACTGCAGTTGCGTTGCGTTGCGGTTGCGCCGTTTTTGTCCAGTGTGTGGCTGGTGCGTTGAATTAATAAGCGTCAATACGGCTCAAACTGAATAATTGACGGCCGATCTAGTTGTCCTGCGTGTTTTTTACAGTTTAAATGCGGCTTGTAACGCTTTTGCTTAATTGCGGGGAGTGGCGGACTGAAAAATGGTGCGTTTTAAGTTTCTGTTTAGTAGTGTGTCCTTTTTTTGCCGCTAGGTATAGTAATTTGTTATACCTAGCTCTCAAAAGAAAGATTGCTTGTGTTTTTTTATTATTACTTAAGTGCATATTAAAATGTTTTATAATTTTGAAAGTTATTTCCATTTCAACTGTTAAGTACTGCCGTGTGGTTGATATACTTACATTCTGTCAAGAAAGTACCGGGAATTGATCATTTAAAAAGTCCGCTTAAAGGGATTGTCGAAATTCTTTTTGTTGCTAAGTTGGCACAACTGTCCTCTATAATCACGCGGGGTTTGAGCGTCACTTGTCATTTAGTTTGTTTACAGTGTGCCATTTTGTCAGTTAAAGTGTGTTTTGCGATTTTTACAATGGATAATAAAATATAATGGGTGATAAAATAAATTTGGATGAATAACTAACATTTTGTGTATTATTGATATTTTCCCGGTAGGTACTTTCGTGACAGAGTAGTACATTCATGATAACACCAGAAATAAGGCAACAAATAAGAAATCTTACAAATAAATCTTAATTACGAATCTTAATCACAATTTAATTTAACATCAAACGGCTCCAATCCCACAGATCACGTGACAACCGAACCAAAACTCAACAAGGCACAAAATGCGCGACAAAACAATTAGACGTGCGACAATAAATTGTTGAAACACACGAACTGACAGATTTGCACTTCATTAGTAATTTTTTTTAACCCTGTCGCAGCAGACGCGCGACTAACATTGTTAAATTTGTCGCCGGCTTCACGTCGCGTTGACGGATACCAACGTAAATAACTTAACGAGAAAGCTTTACAGATGTTTATAAGATGCTTCAGATACGATTAGTAGAATGTGGGTGTCGACTGTGTGGAGTGCCGTCATGTCAAGGTTTTGATAAGTTTAGAATTCGTCTCGTAGGAAGATAAACAACGTTGTAGATACCTATCAATAAATACGACCTTATGTAACGGTATCTATACGGTGGATTATAAAAACTGTTCTTCTGAACTTCAAGTTTACATACCTAGAAGGCTAGATAGAAAACAAACAGAGTATAGAAAGAGATCAAAAATCTCAAAAATAGAACAGCAATTATTGAAGAGAAAACTTCTTTAAGCGCGTTGAGCACTTTTTGGTAGAGGATAAACTTATGGTTTCGCGACATGCAACATGGAACATGCAATATGTTACATGTTCCAACGAGTTTTTGTTTGTTTGTAATGGATAAAGTCAAAAAATAATTAACCAATTTAAAAATTATTTCACCAATAGAAAGCTACGAGTACATTATCAGCGAATAAAATGAGCAGTATTTTAGTGTCAAAAGAAAAATTAGAGATCCCTACGAAAATTGCAATAATGTAACCTAAGGTATAAAATATTTGCCTATGAAAGTCATTACCTATTTGGCGTGCGCTGCGAAAACTATTGATGATACATAAAATAATGTACTACATGTTTATAGTACCTACCTACTCATCATTATCCATAAAAAAAATCCCCGAGCCTATACCTATGTCTATAATAGTAAAGTTAAAATAACCGTTTTTTGTTCAAATTAGTCAATCAAAACATGGGTATGAAGACCTTCGTATCATGATATTAATCCTTATCAATTGTTTGAATGCGCTAACCTCTGACACTACAATTACGATTTGAAAAAATCTTTTTGCATCTTTTGCATCTTTTTATCATCTTTTTATAACTCAATTCTTGAGCAAGGCTGTAAGTATTTAACATCACGCTAGGACCTTCAAGAGCCGAGCAAAAAGAAAAAAAGTAAGAAAGAGCGCTAAGCGAAAATGAAGTAACAGCACGGGCAGGCGATGCGATGTGGCGGAGTGGGTCGGGGAACAAGAAATTTTACGCGCATGAAGCCGCGAGCAGAATTTGAAGCTAATGAAGACATTTTTTTAAGCGAAAACTTCTTTAGACGCGTTGAGCACTTTTTGGTAGGGTAAAATCATACGGGTTCGCGACATGCCACATGCTCCAACGAGTTCAACGACTCAACGCTAGAGGGCTCTGTAACCAAATTACTCTATGTAACACGCTAATGTCTTTGAAATAGATGTCATATTCGCATGCAACTATTAGTTTTAAGTTCTCACCTCTGTGCCTATTTTTTTTTTTTTTTTTGTAGAAAGACAAAAGTTTTCAAAACAGAAACATCAACATTAGGTATCTCAAACAACATAAATATCATTGTAGATACAGATCAGAAAGATAAGCCCGTCTCCCAAGCCACAGAGTATCAATCTAAAACCGTCACATTCACGTGACGACTGTTTAATGCTCGGTTGGAATGTCCCCGACTTGTGCGCGCACTAAATATTATTTCCCCGACAGCTTCATTTAAATACCTTTTGTCAATGAACGGGTTAACACGACGAGTTGGTGCTATAAAAAAGAATTATGGCGGGCCCCGTCGCTACCGATACGGTTTATTTTTTAAAATAATTGGTTCATGCGACAAGTATTTTAATTAGAATTACGTACCTACTTTGGGATGCATGTGTTGTTCTATCATTAGGATGGTTGTTATGGTAGTATTTTTGGATGACAGATGTTTTGAGTTGATGAAGGTATAATAGAGGTGATGCCTACATTAATTAAAAAGTAAGTTGACTCATACTTAGTTCTCTCACAGGTCTGTGTGTTCCACCTTTACTGTACATTTTCATGTTTTATCAATCTATTTAAGTATATTGACATGAACTTGAAGTGCATTTTGAACGGACTTCAAAAAAGGAGGAGGTTATATGTTCGTCTGTATGTAATACTTAGGTATTCTTTTTTTTTATATAGGTACATACCTTCATCGATATTTTCGTCAATTGTAAACCGATTTTGAAAATTATTTTTTTATTTGACAGAAAAAGCTTGCGCGGTGGTCCCATATAAATTTTATTAACTTTGCTTGGTTAGTTTTTGACTTAGCTTCGATAATACGTATTTAAACCACTTTGTGTAAGTTGATGATGTTATAATACTTCCTGTCACTGTTGTTTACATAGCAAGTAGTGGTATACAAATAGGTGTGGGGTAGGTACTATAACTAAAAAGTGAGAAATAAAAAAACTTTTTTTACAAAAAAAATAAAAAACAACCGACTTCCAAAGACAAAGTGAAAAATAATCTTAATTTCGAAAGTAGGTGGCAAAAAACTAAAATCCAAAGACACCGACTTCCGAAATTAAATTTATTTTTCACTTTGTAGTATTGTTTTGGGAAGTTGGTTGTTTTTTTTTTCTGTAAAAATGTTTTTTGTCCAGTTACAAACACAAATCTTAGCAAAAACTTAAAATGCCACTCAACAAAAACTGCATCTAACTAAACATTTTAACTGTAAGTGGCCTCATCCCAAAGTTAAAGTGTTTAATCCTAAGCAAACCGTAACACAAAGCACCGTTGCTATCAAAAGTGACGGATCTCAAAACACATTGTAGTACCCGGTATTATGGAAATGGCATTTTAGTTTTTCAGCGATACTCAACAATGTTACTTCTGCGACAGAGTATCGGATTTGCGACTTTGCTTCGTCTCATGGTAGATGACAGAGCGAAGTACCTTAATCCCCATAACAGCCATTTAGGAGCATTACAAATAAAAGTTTGTCGGTCGTCGATTCGGTTGAATGCCACAATGGCCATTGAAGGGGCTTCACGCTGCGCACCGTGAATGGGCCAGCGCCAAAAAAATCTATTAGACACGCATAATGGTCCCGATGTATGGGATTGAAGTGCGGATGAGATGAAAGTTCTTGATTTGTTGTGTGAAGTGAGTGACTGAGCTAGTTAAGTTTCACGGCTGGTAGTGCATGAAGTGTTTGAGGTTTAGGTGGTTCAGACCTGGCTGCGGACTTGCATAGGACCCGCAAAATAACTCCTTAAAAGTGACATGATTTTGACAGATTAAAACTAGTTTATACTGAAATATATATAATATAATTTACAGATTTAATACTAATAATACCGTTAAAAAGAAAGTGTAGGTACCTATTTATCAATGGCGCAGCTACAATTATCAATAGAGGGAAGCCGAAGAAAAAATTGTTCAATTCTCATAAACTCCGAGAAAAAATCTGTAGGTTTAAAATCTTATGACGTATTAAACTGATATTACACACACACAGGTGTGCCATATTATTTGGCATTAAGAAGAGTTGTTGTTCGAAGGGAAGCTGATAAGAATCGAGTTGTATGAAGGCATAGGATATAAGTTGCTGTGGTTTTGATTACCTAGTACCTAAATTTTTAAGTTTGTATTTAAATCCTTCATCCAGCAACACTAAAAATTAAAGTAAAGGTCTATTGCAAATAATTTATTTATTTATTTATTTAACAGTTTATGTACACACATATAAACAAACAAGAAGAAAGGAACAGAAAAATACGTACAAAGGTGATGCTTATTTCTAAAGAAATCTCTTCCAGCATACCTGCGATAGGAAAGTAGATAAAGAGATGTAGACAACGTGTGTAAGAGTAAAAGAGAAAACAAAATACATAAAATCACAAACGATACACTAATATGAATATAAACAAATATATATATAAACATAAAATATGAGTACATACAAATACATACATTATACTACCAAAATAAATATCACAAAAAAAAAAAAATATATATACGATAATAATGAAACATAACATAATAAATACTAATAGCTATGACGAAGTGGAGAGATAGATATAATCAAAAGTTTTAGGCAGATTCACATGACCTAAAACTCACAGAGAATGCAAATAAACTTCAGAGTTAATCATATTCCTCAGAACTTCTAACGGCAATAAAAACTTGCACGATGCTCAACCCACGTACTTATTGAATAACAGATCCATATCATGATTACCAATAATAAGACATACCTATTGTTCAATATTAAAATTACTAAATAATTTTGTAGAAGAATGTCCAATCTTCACAAGGAACAATACACATTGTTCTCTGTTACAAAAACGCAATAAAATCGAACGGTTTGATTGAATTTGTTTGTACGTTACGTTTGGGGAGTGTGTTCTCGTTGACAAACACATTTTATTTATCCGGAAGATGGATAGCAGAGGAAACAATCGGATTATATTCGGGAGTTATTGTTTGATTCGATTGATTTGATTGAGCACCCTTTGACAATCGATACAGGTAACATTGGGAAGTGGAATTAAGTTGTTCAATGAATGAATTTGTTTTTAGATGTTCTGTGAAAGATAGGATACTTATACATACTTAACACGTGGTTAAAATGATGAATTGATAATATCTAGAAACAATAAAATAAATGTACACGAAACTGATACATGTCACGGAAACATAAAGATAAAAGGCAACTACAAAGTAAGAGTCCATTAAAATTTTGTTAAAATAAATAAAGTTAATTCAAGAATAAATCCCGATTTACATGATGCAAGTGGCATACAATAAAGTTGAAGCAACAAATGACTTGCATCGTCTAAACACTGTTTATAGTACAGTGCAATTTTTATTCATGCTTCGACTTAGGATGGTATGTCAAAGGACAATTACATCGCATCGTTTAAATACCGGCTTGACATTGGCATAACTTTTTTTTTTTGCCAAAATAATTACAATGTACTTTTCTGAAAAACTATTTTTTTGCTGTTAGCTGCCATTTACTTAAATTTTTAGATACAAACGAACCAACCAACAAAAATAAATCTACACCTGAAAAATTATACACTGTGGCATATTTTTTGTCTGTAATAATTTAATACTTCACATGATACAAAACGCTGGAACGTCTAATGATACCTAATGAACTATAATAGACACCTATCTAATTAAAGAGGTGCCACTGGGAGGAGTTTCACTAGAGTTCTATTGTTTTGTTTATGGGAAGAAACGTGGAGAAATACTTCAGATCTGACGTCAGGACAATGAGAACAGAACTGCTGAAAAAGGTGAGTTTTGTACATAGTGTGTAGATAATTGTTTACAATTTATTAGTCGATTAGGCGCCCAACTACCTGCGTATATTGCATTGTGGTAACAATCTAATTAGGTATTGTTATCACTTTCAGGTATATTACAAGATCCACAGGGAGCCTTTCAGGTGTGAATATACATAGAATAAAGAGAAAAATCGACCAAGTGCGTGTCGGACCACGCACAATGAAGGGTTCCGTAGTTGGGATAAATTTATCCCATGAACATACCTACTTACCATTGTAGTTGAAGAACATGCTCTCCCATACATCGATATACGTCACGGTCAGTTCTCCAACTGCAAATGTAAGTTTGTAATCGCAAAATAAATATGTGATAAAGCTTCAAATTAACGAATTTCGGACTTTTTCCTTTACTTGTGCTATGAGACCTCGCTTCTTGCCAAATTTCACGATTTTAGGTCAACGGGAAGTACCCTATAGGTTTTGATTTATTTGCGAGTATCAAAGTATGTCGTATAAATGGTCGTATTTTTTTATTGCGTTGAGTTAGAAGCTTGATTTTTTTTAAACCTCCAAGGGACCGTAGACCTACGAATTTGACATTAATTTTAACCTATTACCTCAACGCGTTCCCAAGAAAAAGGGACAGACTGACAGACAGACGGACAACAAAGTGATCCTACATAAGGGTTCCGTTTTTTCCTTCTGAGGTACGGAACCCTTAAAACATTCTTTCGTACAAACTCTACATATATCTATAGGTTAGTAACAGCTGATCGGTGATTTAGTACTGCAGAGAGATGTAGGTGTTTTCTTAAATTCTTAGGGATGTTGTGTGTTTTGTGCTGTTAACAATATCCTCGAAGATAAACTAGGCACAAAAAGAAACCAGGGGGCCAACCACCACCTCTAGCAGTATTATTTTAAGGTTACTTCAGTGTGAAAAAGAGATGGAACTATACAGGACGTCTAGCTCCAACTCTTTCCCACACTGAAGTAAGATTACAATAATACTGCTTTAAGAGGTGGTGATCTAGCTCCTGCATAAGTAGGTAGATACATTTTTTGTTTAAGCCTATATCGGTAGAATTTGACTGTGAAAGAAAAACTAGGGGTGTAAATACATTTTTGATCAGTGAATCAGTGCACCATACTTAAATGTAAAAAAAAGTGTTAATTTATTTAATAGAATTGAATAATTTAATGTCAAAGTAAAAATAAGGGTATCAAGCCGACGGCGACGGCACAAAATATTGTGTGTCCCTAAGTGTTTGCAAGTTTTATACCTACAGTTTTTAACTTAGTAAGGAGGTAGGTAACTTCTTTATTACGTTTTATTTTTTTATATTAAGAGGGTTGTCACATTTTACATCGCTCTCGCTCACACGGGACCAAATTTTTAATAATGTTAAATGAAAAGATGCATTTTTGAAAAATGTATTCAATGGGCGGTCTACAAAATAATATTAATTTAATAGGTAATTATTAAAAACACATTTTTATTGCGGCATTTATTTACATCATCTCAAAAACAGATCATAATACTTAATTACATATGTTTATTAGATAACACAATAGAAATGTGTTTTTTGATAACTACCTATTAAATTAATATTATTTTGTAGACCGCCCATTGATTACATTTTTCATAAAAGCATTTTTTCATTTAACATTCTTAAAAATTTGGTTCTGTGTGAGCGAGAGAGGTGCAAAATGTGACAACGCTCTTAAGGATACTATGTTATTTTCCTTACTAATATATTATTTTTAGTTTGGTTACTTAGGTAAGTAGGTAGATACAACACATAGTTTCAGGAAAAAATATTTTCTTCGTCAGCAAATAGGTATTTTAAAATGTAATTGGTAGGTATCATACCTATCGAATATTGATAATCATCATTATTTTGCACATCAAAAGTAAATTAGGAAAAAAAGGACTAAAAAGTTTCTTGAACGCTATTAAGTTAGGTAGGTAATAGCATAGGTAGGCTTAAGTTAACCACACTCAAATAGAAATTTCTAAGCAGAATCGCCTTCCCGCATTTGTAAATACACCTTTGTATACAACAGCTGTTTTGGAGCTGTCAAAATTGACGTTAAAGTAGAAGTTCACAACAAACTTACGATGGTCTTGTTGCTGGGCGCCGGCAGCGGCGCGTACATGTCAGTGATCATTGCCGAGAACAACACTAAACGTGACACATAGCGAACTCGGAACTGTTACAGTGCCACTTGTTAAACTGCGCGGTGCGGTGTCCGCATACTGACGTGAGCGGTGCGAGCGCGCGAGCGACGTGTGGCGCGCGCTGTAGGACGCGCGAGCGGACAGCGCGCGGGGGAGTGGGAGGACGAGGGGGGAGGGGGAGGCAGTGGGCGGGGCCAGCCAATCCCAGCCTCTTACCGCGCCCCGCCCACGCCGCGCCCCGCCCGCAAGGTCGCAGCGGGCGTATCGATCGCACGCGCTCGCACGACCAGACTCCATTTTATTTCGGCGTCCCTCGATTTGCATAAACTTTTTTGTTTCAAATTATTGCTTAGTTGTTACTTCGACGTTATGTTGGCTACAGTTGAGCTTTGAGTCGTTCAAGTTATGGATGTAGAGATGTTTGAAAATTGTCAATGCCGACGCGATTAAACACAATTGTGAAGTTCTTTAACTGAGCCTGAATTGCCTCTAAATTCTAGACATGTTTTCCGTTATTTCATCGGTCTTAAATAGTTAATGACTCCTATCGTTTTATACCTAGGTGTGGTTATATGTAGATAGGTAGATAATAAGTAATAAGACTAATAAATACATAAGTAAAATGCCTAAATATTTGCTGGGAAAGCAAATTAATATCCTTTTCAATAACAATTAGAAAATTTTGAAAGAAAAAGGTGAAGGAGCCGCTACAATAAGAATAAGAAAATGTAGAGCCGTGAAATCATCATTCTACTTCGTATGGCAACTATTAGGATTTTTAAGAGGACATGATCTCATGCCCTCATAAAATCACTATGAAGCAAGATCTAGATGGTG
The DNA here is from genome assembly GCA_947568875.1 of Fissipunctia ypsillon. Taxonomy (NCBI): domain Eukaryota; kingdom Metazoa; phylum Arthropoda; class Insecta; order Lepidoptera; family Noctuidae; genus Fissipunctia; species Fissipunctia ypsillon. Next base: position 9,501,193 of record OX387654.1, read on the forward strand.
ACAGGAGACAGTGGGAGGTCCTCAGAGTCCTTTAAAAAACAGTGGTTGTTAATGCCAGTGGTGCAGACACAATCATCATTAGAGGGAAGCCGAAGAAGAAATTGTTCAGTTCTCATAAACTCAGACCAAAATCTGTAGGTTTTTAATCTTATGATATATTAAACTGGTATTAAATATAATTTTGTAATGTGATGTGATACACAGTTACACACACAGGTGTACCATATTATTTGGCAATAGTGGACATTAAGAAGAGTGGTTATTCCGAAGGGAAGCCGATTGGAATCGGGTTGTATGAAGGCTTCACCCCTGCTGGCAGTTAGTTTTACACGATTTTTCATTAACCACTGTTTTAAAGAGATAAATGAGAAGAGAGCAGGGAGATCTTAACCCTACTGTGGGAAACTCCAGCCTAAGAAGCATAATAAAAGGTTGTCCCAATACCTAATAGGTGCCCATCATTCTGTCAAGGTGGCAAGGCACAAATGGAGAGTGGGACTGTGATAAACACGATAATAAATAATAAATTCTTTATCTCACCAAAATCATGATTTTTCTACAATATCCTTGTGACTAAAAACATGAAAGCCTAAAGGCTAAATACATAGGTCAATATAACATAGGTACATATCTACAAAATCTACCGAAATCTGTTGATCCTGTCAGTAGTATATTTACAGAGTCCTGTTTACTATTGCAGCAAGTTTATCCGTCGGACCCAACTGTCATAAGAGTGTCCCAGGCTATGTCAGTGAGAAGCCTGAAACTATGATAGCTTTGGAATAAGTAAGCTATATTAAACTAAAATCATTAAGAAGAGGCCAGACTAAAGACATCGCTATAATCCCCATTGACGTACCCATAGAATTAGCAATGACCTATTGTAAAAGAGCTGTGTTAAAATGTTGGGTACCTACCTACAAAAAAAATATTCTCTCTATCTAGGTATCTATATAGGGAACGAGCTATGCTTGGCTCTGAGGGATAGAATCCGGAACGAGGTGATCCGGCAGAGAACCAAAGTTGTCGACATAGCTCACAGAATAAGCAAGCTGAAGAGGTCAAGAAGTGGCAATGGGCCGGCCATATTAGCCGTAGAACCGATGACCGTTGGGGTAGACGTGTTCTTGAGTGGAGACCGCGAATTGGCAAACGTAATGTAGGACGCCCTCAGGCTAGATGGAGCGACGATCTTCGCAGGGTGGCTGGTAGTAGCTGGATGAGAGTTGCCAAGAATCGAGCTGAATGGCGTGCAATTGGAGAGGCCTATGTCCAGCAGTGGACTGCTATAGGCTGATGATGATGATGAGGTAGGTATCTATAAATCGAATACAAGAAGAGCCTATGTGAAAGATATCTACAAAACCACTAAAAGCTCTATCTACTCCTCAGCTTTTTACTGGCAACAGCTATTCTTTTAACAAGATAAGTATGTAGAGAAGTCTATATTTTCCCCCAACTTGTTCTTTTTTTGCGTTTGTTTTCTTTCTTTGCGTCATATTTACCGCAAATAAACGTATTTTCTTTCTTTCATTCTATTAGAACTAGAAATGTCGTCGTTAATGTTGTTAAAAATGAAATAGATTGGAATAGGATTATGATAGAAATAAAGATTATCTTTTTACGTCGTAAGCTACACATATGTTATCTCTTTTTTCTCTCATTAAGTAAATACTGCAACTGTTTGTTTTCCTGAATAAAATAAATAAATTAATATCTCAGGAACAGGGATGTGTGGAAAGGTTAAAACCGGATGATAAGGTGCAATGTCGGAGAGACTGGCATTGGACTGCGACAAGCTGGGTTTGTTGATTGATTAAAGTGGCCCGTGGGCAAAAAAAAAAGCTACTCTTTTACCAAAAAGACCATTGACTACAATTCTACGATTTCTCTTCTGTTAAAATAACGTGAAAATAATATACCTAAGAATGGGCAGCTAGACAAGAGAACACACAGCGTCTTGCAACTTCTTGGGCTGGGTCATGTTTAAATTTACTTAGTTCAGTAGAAATATTTATACCACCCGTCTTTCAAGAACCCGTAAAATTAATTTAATTCTAAAGGCAATTTTGGTAGAACACAAATCTGCCTGTTTAGAAATCCCCCAACACACATTTCCCCTTTACCATAACATCTGACAGAACGTTATTACGAGCTAATAGCGCCGGTGAACGACCAACAAGGTGCTAAAGATAATGAAATATAATGCTCACCACAAAAAAACATTATAAACACGACCAAATAATTCGTAATGGCACGAAAAAACGGAGCTACGAAAGTTTGCGTGAAGAAAAAATGATAGCGCCCTTCCGCACCCGAGTTCCTTCAAACGATAAACCTTCTTAGAGGGACGTCGTCGCTTCGAGAATAGCTTAAACGGCTAATAGTTTTATGACACGCATAACACCAGTAAAATGCTCCAACATACAACAAACTATATTGAACTTTATGTTACAGCTCTCAAGGTGCAACATCCCATTCAGAGAAGACCGGAAATGACAGTCGCGAGGCATTATAGCGACATTAGACAGGGGTGCCATCGGGTTCATAAAATAGTGAAATCGTGGCGAGGTAAGGGGTGCAGGGCGCAGAGGGGTGAGTGGGCGTGTCCGGGATAACGAAATAAAAATGCTCAGCCCGCTCATGGGCGACCGTGCGAACTCCGCTTAACGCAATAAACATTTTAATTTGAACGCGAAACTCACGCTGAGATGTGAAATTACGGCGAAAGGGCGGAGTGTGCGGAAGAAATCAAATTACATGGAAATTTCATGAGAGGCGTTTTTGCGAGTCCATCGGAGGTAACAACCAAATATGAAAAATTAGAATGAGAGTTAAAAATTAATTGGTTACGACTTTCTGCATACCTAGTCAAGGGGGGAAGCGAGTTCTATGTGAGCGTTATATACATACGTAACGTAAATATTCATAAATTAAGCAATTTTATATACCTAATGGGAAGAGTACTGAGTGGGTAATATTATCAAGCAGGTAACTAGGTGACACATCGCTGTGATTGCAGCCTACCTATAAGGAAGTCTAACAGTAGACAATCGCGCACCAAACAATTTAAAAGTAGATCACACTCAGACCAGACAATTGGCATCATATCTTCATGGACTAACTACTTTTTTTTTTAATATATTAAGTATAATAACCTTATCGGTAATTATATTTTCGAGCCGTTTGGGGTTGAAACCCTCGGGCCGTGGGGTCCAAGCGCTCATGGTTTGTTTAACTCCAAAAATCAGAAATCTCCAAACGGCTAGTTGACACTTCCCGTGACCCAAAGGCTGGCTTTTACCTTGGCCAGAGGCTAAGCAAAGCTATACAACGTGGCAATGCCGCCAGTCTCTTGGGTACATTACCAGTCGACAGCGATGCGGAGGAATTTTTCGACGCCATATTTTAGTTTGTAAATAGTTTTAGTTAAGTTAGGATATAATTTTGTTATTTTATTAATTAATTAGGTATAAGTTGTTATGTAAAATATTATGCAAATAAATTTACTTTTACGATTAAAAAAAACTAACTACTTAGAAAAATAACTCCAGAAACAGGTAAACATCATATAAGTGACGAATTATCGAATCTGCATCAGAGCATACACCCACTTTTTGTTCTGACCGCAGCTCTAAACACTTCCAATGCCAGATATAGATAGATCCTATGTGTCTGTGTCTAGCATCTATGTAGGTAAGTAGGTACGTAGGCTGCAAGGTCCACAGTACATAATATCCTGTATCCAGCTATGACAGTTGATACATCTCAGTTTGGCCGGCGTCGGGCGCTCCAGGCGGAAATAGGCGGAAGTGACCGACGCCGGACCGACTCTCGGATCACTCAATCACTACCATTTAACTTGGTGTTAGTGTGGGTTTCTTATACAGATGTACCAATACGTGATGCCTAGATGCCTATAAGGACTGCAGAGCTTTTTTCCAATAGACAGAAGATTCAAGTTACGTTACCGTGAAGGTTGCTATTTAGGTATATGCTTGTATTTGATACAGAGGTCTTAACTTGAAAGAAGTAATCTATATTACAATTTTAAACACTGTATTTCATTGATTTTAAAAACAAAACTTGCAGATATGTTATGAAAAGGGTATTAGGTAATGCTAGTGGCTGGCACCACAGCCTGGCTCATTGGCGTAATGTTGTTTACCTGTCGGTCTTCTACAGACTGTACTTCGTAGAGTGTGCGCAGAAACTCCATGACCTGATCCCACCATCTCCTTTTACACTCCTAGTCATATTTATTATGCGTACGGGCAAAATGTGGAAATCTCTGCCAGCGTCTGTGTTCCCTTCTACATTAATAATCCGCCAATTTTCAAAGCAAGAGTGAACAGACATGTTCTGGGCACGCTCGTTCCATCGTAGACCTCATCCTTCGCTTTCCAACAGGCGAGATTGTGGTCAAGAGCAAGCCCATTTTGCAATAATAAAAAATAACTAATTCAATTCATCTTTATCTTTATTGTGGATCATAGGAAAGTGTACATAATACAGCTGGTGTTAATGAGTTTTTTGAACAGCTATGTCGTACCCTTTATATATATAAATATATGTATATTGAGTTTACATGCATGTCGACAATAATATGGAACATACATAACATATGGAATATACATTACAAATTATTAAACCATTCAATATTATTTGCTGAAGTAACAAATTCTAACAGTAACTTTGAAAAATACACAAACAATTTTAAATGAAAGGAGAGAGTTCAATCATGTTTTTCATCATCTAATCAACGAAGATACAATAGACGGACAGACACATACCACACTAAAACACAATCAGCAAAAACATGAACGTGTCCACTACAACACAGTGTCGTGAAATCAAGAATATCAAAAGGGCTGTCCCCAATAAGGCCACACTTGGTAATTGTCGCGAGTTGCGAGTCAGTGGCGCAATAGTCTGTAATTGTCTCATTCAACTGTGACAAACTTAGTTCTTGTCTTGTAAACAATAGTTACTGTCGAATGTGAAGCTCGAATTAATATTTGACTGTGGGAATGTTAGACTGATCAAGTATTTAATAAGCTCTTTTATGATTTGAACACTGGAAAGATTTTACACACTGATACCTATTTGCCTTCGGTTATAAAAACAAGGACTGATAAAGTGATGCTAAAGATAATGTTAAGATAAATAATAATATAATATAATTTTGATTTAAGTATAGGTATACTGTACGTTTTATTTAATAAGTGAATTGTAAAAAATATTTTCTCTTCTACTCTTACACACGTTGTCTCCATCTCTTTTTATCAGGTATGCTTGAAGAGATTTCGTTAGAAATAAGCATCACATATGTACGTATTTTTCTGTTCCTTTCTTCTTGTTTGTTTATATGTGTGTAGGTACATAAATGGTTAAAGAAATAAATAAAACTGAACTAAATTTCAGTGGATCTCCTAGTAATACGCCAAAATATACATTGAGTAAGTAGCTAACAACGCTGCAGAAGCAATTTAATATACCTATGTTTAAGAAACAAGCCTAACAAAGAAGCTTTCGACTTTACGGAAGCTAATCTTGGTAAAGGAGGATTCAATTTCTACTTTTATGTCTATAATATTTATGGTGTACATAAAAAAGAGTATAACTCTTTTAACAAGGAGATCCATTTATTAGATAGATAGAAAATTCTATGTACCTATCTAATAAATGGATCCGTATATTTTGCAATGTGCCAGTCTGTAATATCTTACTGTATTACAAGTTGGGGTGATGTTGCTAAATCAATTCTCAAGACTCTCGAGGTAGCGCAGCGAGCAATTCTGAAGGTAGCCACTTTTCGACCAATACTTTTTCCTACCTTTGACCTCTACCATAAATGTGAGGTCCTTACCGTTCGCCAAATGTTCATACTCAGCACGATTTTACAACAGCACACTAACACTCCAATTCCACGACAGCCGACAATACCCAGAAGAAGAAACAGGGTATGTACCTCATCCATACCTATTTTACTTTTACAAAAAGATTCTTTTTTTATCAAGGACCATTTCTTTATAACAGAATAAACGCTATAATTCCACTGCAAACATGCTGTAAGCTAACATGCAAAAAGCGGATTACTGAATTTCTCTCTACCAAAAATTATGATGATACCGAATCCCTTCTTACAACCATGAAGTAGCTCATAATACACACACACATTCACACTCTCTCTCTCTCACACGCACACACACACACGCGCGCGCGCGCGCACTCACTAGTTCTTGTATTTGACTTTTATTATTATAATTTTTTTCTTTCTTTTCTAATTTTTGTCAATAATTATGTTTCAGTCTAAACAATACTTTTGTCTTATTTTCGGGAAATGAGGGCTGATTGTCCTTATTACAGGCTACTAAGTAACCTAGCTAGGACATCAGATCGTAAAAATTGTATTGTTACCTACACATCTCAGATGTAAACTATTCTCAAGTTGTCATCCTACTTTGTAACAGACTATAGGTACCACGTTTTTATGAAATAAATAACATAAAAATATTCTATCTATCTAATAAATGAATCTCCTTGTTTCAACGTGCCAACGACCCTCTACCCTCTATAGTACCTCTATCTACTAGAGGGTACGAACCTATGCATATATACTTAGCGGTCTCCTATCTACTTGCTGAAGAGCTTCAACACATTCAGGGTCCTATGTGTCTAGTGTAGGTAGCTATAATTATGTAGTACCTTTCAAGATGAATTCCTATTGGTTGGATTTTGGGTCGGTATTTGATATTCATAGAAGTAGATAAGCTAATGCTCACAAATATTTATGACATTCGGTCAAGTGTTGCCATGGATTCAGTTAAATTTCTGACTACTCATGAATATCAGACCGGGCTTTGTGAGTGAGTTTTATAGGTTATTAGGAATAGGAACTGAAACGACCTTGTTTAGCAAAATTTTGGAAAATGATATTTGAAATCAGAAAATATTCTGTATTTACCTACATAGTAAAACCGAATGCGTTATATCACAATGCGGTCCATCGACTTACGGCCGAACCCAATAACTTATCTTTCACCAGTTTTTGTATACTGGAGATAGAAAAACCTATCTATCTATTTAAGGTTTTAACGTCCCAATAATATGTAAGAGATTATATGGAATCTTACCGGCCTGACATAAGGACAGATAGAATTATACTGTCTACTATCAATAGCGATCTGTCTTTTACTGAAAATAGGTTATTGGGTTCGGCCGTTAGTGATAGGGTTACCTGAAGCAAAGGACGTAATTACTTCGTGCTAGTCAGCCAACTTGAGGAGCTCGTGGCTAAGTAATAACAGCCGCATGGGTCGATCCATCAGGTTAAGCTGCGCTTGCCGGGGTTGGTCCGTGGATGGGTGACCATCTTTACATACCGAGATTCCTCCGTGCCTCGGAAAGTACGTTAAGCCGTTGGTCCCGGCTGTCATTCGTGGATCTTTGACAGTCGTTACGGGTCGTCAGAAGCCCGAAAGTCTGACAACCAGTCTTACCAAGGGGTATCGTATTACCCAGTAACTGGGTTGTGGAGGTCAGATAGGCAGTCGCTCCATGTAAAATACTGGTATTCAGCTGCATCCGGTTAGACTGGAAGCCGACCCCAATATAGTTGGGAAAAGGCTAGGCAGATGATGGGTCAGCCAACTTGAGGCAAGTTGAGTAACGGGGAAAATACTACCTATGCTAACAAAATTCGATAACTCTACACGAGAATTACTTCATTCGGTAGGTAAAGCAAAATCTCAAGTTTGCTCACGATAGAAAACAATTCATAAAATATAACTAACAAACGTTTCATGAAAAATCCTGAAGATTTAAATAATTCCAGTTCATTTCTATCCAGTCTAGAAAACCTAGAAATCAGAGTGTAAAATTTCAGAAACACATATCTAACCAAACTGAAAAACCGTTTCTGAAAATACCAGATATACTGAAAAATCTGTTAGCTAAATATGTAGCTTTCAAATAAAAGCCCACATACCTACCTAACTATAATGTTTGTTATACTCTGTCGCTATAGCAATACAATTGGTGAATGTAGGCACAGAGGGCCACACGCTAGGTACTGCCCGCGGCGTCGCCTCGATTGCCTTCAATGCTCATTGTGCGGCGTTATTCAACGATAGCCTTTTCAATTGAACATTCTTATGAGCGATTGTATTAAAACAAACAGGTATTAGTTATTACAATCGTGGTTAGATGCTGAAATGAGCGTAGATCATCGACGACGGACTTAGAAGTTATTGTTGCATTGTTAATAATTATCCTAGTCGGTATTATGTAAAAGCTGAAGATGTTAATCAAGGTGATTTTAACTAAACGATTCGGTTGTCTTGAAACTAAACACATTCATTTGTTTTCTGGCTACTTTGGGACCTAGACCAAATTTCAGAATAATGATTGTATTATTTTTACATTCACAGAAGTTTGTTTAATACCTAGGTAGGTAATATTGAATTTCAGTCATTTCTATTATGTTTTAACAAACAGTCTAGGTATCTAATTGGCATGAGTTATGGACTTCATAAATTAATTTATTAGTAGAATAAGAAACAAGGTCCAATAGATAAATCTATGCTGATCAATTAATTACAAAATTATAGGTTCTTATGCAAACAACAAACAATCATCAATTAAAACATCAGTTCCTCTGAACTAGGGCAAAACTTGGGTAATCGGTGATAGTTTTGTTTTTTACTTGTAAAATTCGATTCATTGATCAGACTATTTTTTAAATTTACTGTGATATAGTAGACAAAATAAGTTTTGCTAACTTATATCTAAAAATGTGGCAAATACTATAATGATTGAAAAATGTACATTTATCAAGTCAGTAGTAACTTGGTAATAAAACACAATTATCTATCACCGAATAGCTGCATATCACGAATTAGCCAAGTTTTGCCCTACTTCAAATGCGCATGAGCAATAAGATTACATACAAAATGGAATCAGCAAACAGTATCTTACTGTAACTTATTCTCATAATTCGAAACGTGGCGGCTTTAAAGAAATAACAAAAAGTACGAGCATTTTCTTTGCGGAAATATTGTTTTAAAGCTCTTATTTAGATATGTGGCCACTTAACTATAAATACAAATATAAAGGTACGTAAAACAAAGTTTTTTTAAAAAGATCAGAGAGGAGACAGGAAAAGCTCGCACTTGCAGTTTCCATTTCAGAAGGTCATAAAAGGTGCCTGGGCATAAAATTTCACACTCCATAAAGGTGTACAGTTAAAAACTCATTTTGCATAAAATACCACAATACTTGGGCCCAACATTGTCATGGATCACGTGTCTTGCGCGCGCGCATCCACCGCCCGTGTCGAATGCATTACTCGCGGCTCTCATCGCTCACAATACCCATTTCACAGTGTCCATCGAATCGATGACGACAAATCGAAATTACTGATTTCGTCATTCGATATTCGTTCCAATATAATTCCACTACTCGATAGCGGAAAATCGTAATAGAGGCGTCGTCGGTATTACCGCTCAGAAATCATTAAGGAATTGCAAGAGGTAAATGAATTAGAATTATCCGCTATCTATGCGCAATTTATCATCCTACGTTATATGTATAAGCGACTGGATTTATGAATTTATTGATGTGTCTTAGATTTGTTTTCTATGGATGCAAGAAGATAAGAGACTGGATATATTTAGGAACGAGTAGGTATTAGCACTCTTGTACACAATGACCCTGCTAATGCTCAGTGGCATAATTTTAGCATTCATTCCTTTTTCAAATTCAAGACTTCTATCACAATTAGATGATGCTTAGCGTAGAATTCGATTAAGTATCGATGTATCGAATGATCAGCAGAGGTCATTATGTACAAGAGTTATCAAGCAGTTACTTTGTCACATGTTTTGTTTCAACATAAGCGTAACAGTAGACCAACTATTTCTTTTGCCTATGAATTAAGGACTCCGCACACAGTTTCCTATCTGCACCCTAATTGCGGAACACACCATCAACCACAATCTGAATGATTTTGAAGCAAGTTGCTAATCCATTGCTTAGTATGTTCGAAAATTTGTCAGCTCAACAACGTAAATAACGCAATGAATGTTGTTGAACTGTCGGAAATCGGAAAGATACAACTTGGATTTTTCCTACTTTAGATGGACGGAAAGATGTGCAGAGCCCTTAGAAACATGAAAGGCAAAGAAAGAACCCATGGGGTGTTAGTGCTAAAGTCACAAATATATAAACAAACATAATAACAAATGCAGTACTTACTAATATCTTCATATCCTTGTGATCTGCGGTCACGGGGTCGATACTAACCTAGAAATAAAGAGAAGAGAGAGTCAGTTTTCATATTTAATATGAGTAATACACAATTTGTTTCTATTTATAACACACAGATACTCAACTTATTTATTCATCTGTAACCACTTATGTAAAAGATTAGATCAATAAATTAATTGAATACTAATAAAGACATCCTTTAACTCCCAACGAGCTTTCCACAGAGGATAAATGTGAAAATATATAAAAAGGTGCAAAGGAAATTCATGTTGATTCTTTTAAAGACCACCGTGAAGGTTATGTAAATTCAGTTAAACAAAACATTAAATTCGCATTTTATTAAACCGACCTGAAATTGATCGCAACAAAAACACAGCCTTTGTACAAAACATTGTTGATTTCCTATTTTCCCATCAGTCACAGTAAGAAAACAAAAAACTAATTAGAAAGTCCCTAAAAAGTTAATATCATAAGTCGGGGCCGTACACACGAGCGAATTTAATTTGGAGCTTTTTTAATTACGCTACGAGAATGGTTCTGAGCGGGCTGGTTTCGGCGCCGCGCGGCCGCCAGCCCTGTAATTATGGGGCCCATAATTGCGGGACCCAACAGTGTGCACCCCGGCCCCCGATCCTCCCCCGCTAGCTAGCCGCAGATAGCCAAGCCAGGGAAATTAGAATACCCGATTTTTTTGGTCAACGTCAAAGTTTTGCAAAATTGATGTTGATGCTGTATTGTTTTTTGAGTCTACGAAGATGGTAACTATGTGGTTCATGTTTCAGAGGACTTTTAACGCTCAATTTTCTGTACATGAAGAATTCTCTGAAATAGCACATTAGGAATAATAAAGAAAGTTTTAGATAACCTTCGTATTTAATTGTTATCAAGTAGCTAATTCCCTTCCTATTTTCGTCTTCAGAGAATCGTTTTAGCGAACTTGTGTAAGCACTGAGGTTCTCATGTCCCGAGTTAGCTCAACCGCGCCATGTCAGCGTCGCCTGTTTCCCAACGATTGCGGGAATTCGCAGAAATCCTTACATTGCGAGTGACTCCCTAGTTTAATTACAAAGCCACAGTCCAGTCACTGACGAGTGAATTCAGAATATGAACTTTATTTTGTGAGCGGTTTAATGTCGTGTATATTTTCGTATTTGTTTCTGCATAATCAGCCTGTATATTCCCAGCGCTGGGACTTTGCCACAAGCCTTCTCTCACAGAAAGGAGGCCTGTATCAGAGGGATTTGTAACAGGGTATATGAGGATAATGTGTCATGGGAGTTTACCGGGAGCAAATATGCAAGATTGGTTCTAAGATTTTTTTCTGAGGACAAGGTATCCTACGTAGGTTGTGTTGTCAACAATTACTCTAAGAAAATGTGGGTTTTATTTCTTGAAGATTTTTAATTTAGCCAATTTTTTTTTATGAATACAGTTTCTTTATTAAATGAAATTTAAATATAATAGCAGGTGATTGGCCTCGCATTGTTTGGTCACCGCTCCTAACAGTGGGTGCGAGTGTGCGAGTGAATCGTACGCTTAATTACGATGACTGGCTTTTGTAACACCAAAATATATTTTAAAATTTTAAGTCCACATTATGATAATTATATATTCGGCCAATGACTAATGTATACCGAACTACTTACTGTTAGGAGAGGCTTAGATATAAATCTGATATCTTCTGAGTAGCGTTTTTACTTGTTTAGCGATTGTGCGATTTAATAAAAGTGAATGAATGGATTAAATATTTAAAGTTTGTTTAATGGCGTTAAGATGAATTATTATATTTAGGTATCTACTTATTCATTTTATAATTAAATGCACCTAAGTATTGCCTACTAATTAATCTAGACAAAAAAAATAATACTTATTGTTAAGTTTTAAAACCTTTCATCTCTGTCCAAATAGTGTTACTTATTTTCAGTTAAAAGCTATGTTATTACAGAACTGGAAGTAACACAGCGTTCGAAAACTAACACCGTTTCCTCTCAATATTAAAACCATATTACACTCCGCCCCATAAAACTGCCTATTATTGGTCATATATTTGCCTAAAATCAATTGGATAACAAATAGCATTATAGCTAAGAAACAACAATGAAAGAAAGGCGTCTCGCGTTTCATTGTCGAGGCGACGGCATACCCCGGGAGGTGTTTGTGCCGTAATCACAACGTAATCACACCAATTAAATATTTTTATTTCCATTCTACCTTTGTGTGTTCTGTGCCTTTGTCGGTATATTCGGTGAACGTCTTTTGTTTGTCAAAATCGTGAAGTTTTTGCGCACATTCGAATTTCGAACCGTCGCGTCGACGAAAATTAGTCGTCTCGTCATCAATGAAATAGCTAATTAATATTGTATTGTATTGTAGTCTGATAAATTGTTGTGTGTTTGCAACTTTTTTTTGTTAGAAAATGGCGGTGGTAATGTAGTTACGTAGTATTGTGAACCGAAATTAATTATAGGTATAGTTTCAGTAATGGCTTGTATAAGTTTATTGAATAGGACTCATTATTTGTGGACTTATTGGTAATTAAATATGGTATGAAACATTTTTTAACAGTTAATTTAACTGAAATACTTTTATCTAGCTCAAGGATCAGGTTCTCAAATGCTTGCAGTTCTTAGTGGATTTTCAAATTGGATTTATAAATGAATGAGCTTTTTTGTTCTCATTTATTTTTTCGTTTAAATACTGATTGAACTTTTGTTCGAATAGCGTCATTTAAATAAACGTACATACTAATGAAAAATAAAAGATTTTCTTTACAGTTTTTCCTTATTTCAGAATTTATGTTTCACAGAAAAAAAAAACAAAATTAAATTAAATTCATCTCAACAAAAAATGTAGCATTTTCACCAAATATTAAAAATAATATTTACCTCGTTGAAGTAGTTATTATTGACATTATGGGGAGCCGGATGCGGCGCCCCGTGCTGCTGATAGTACGCACAGTTCATATCGCCATCCGATTCTAAAACGACACGATCACAAAGTCACTAGCACACGCGTGACAATTTTTCCATGTCAAAGAAAATTTCGGGGAACAATTATCTCGTAACGAATCGATGCGGCGAACGAATCTCGCCTACTAAATGTTAATTGTAGGGTTCTTGGTGCTGTGTCGATGTTGTTGCTGTCTCGCTCGCACGGTATCTGCGTCTCGCTCGGGCCGGCCTGCGCGGTTTGTTTACGGCCGGGGCGGCGACTGGCGCAGGGCGGCTCGAGGGCGGGCTTACGTCGCACACGCAAAACTAATGTACTACGCACTTTAGTGCGTTGGGAAATTAAATCTCTGATTGTTTTAGTGTAGTGTAGAGGGACCACACTATTCGTGCTATAGATATATTTTCACACCACAATAATTCATAATAAAACGGACCTATTATGCTAGCTCAACCATTCAGTATTGTAATAAGGAAAATGCAAAATAATTGTTACTAAAAAAATATGAAACATTTATACATAGTTTGTTTTTAAACTAATCATAATGAAAAATCTTAAGTAGAATTAGCTTTTTATATATAATGGATACTCATTTAGAAAATAGAACAAGTCATAGATTGCATGAATGCCAAGAATTGCATGTCTACATATTTGTTAATAAAAATAAAACAAGTCACCTGACAACAGCGATTGATAAAGCTATTGCATCAAATCGTCAGTGTCGATCATCAAAAATCTTAAGTAGAATTAGCCTTATTTCAAATACTTAGGTACTAGTTTTTCCTGAATATTTGTGGTCTACATTACCCTATTCTAGCACTACAACAAGAAGTCAAATAGATATGTGAGTTAGTTCATAAATGGTTAACTATCACGTTAAAAAACTGTCCCTATAATAAGTCATCAAATTCCTTTGACAAGTCTTAGCTAATTAGGCCACCGTACTCTTACATCTCTGTACATGAAACACTGAAACTTAGCATCATTTCAAACAGCATCTAGGTTCTTAGTAAACGTCAACGAGCAAAACATTTCCGAGAGACAAGAGGAAATTATTACCTATTAAGTCCGGATTTCTATAGTAATTGTGTAACGGAAGAACTTGTGAAATTTAATAAAGCGTTTGCCTTCCTTTCGGAGATTTAAAAATGAACGAAGAAAGTGTATTAAAAATGTTATACCTATTTAATAGTATACTTAATGTGTTTCGAATCAGAATATCTCTCAGCGCGTAAGTATTTTTACACCACTCAAATGTAATCAATGTATCCGGTTCATAATAAAGAACATCGGGATCGTAACCCATGCGACTATTATAAAAATTGCTCCATTTTTTACTGTCCCACAGCGGCGGGGGCGGATACGGCTCCTATGACAGGATACACTTTCCTTACAACGTTGGTATCATGCGAAATGGTCACGTGATACCGTAACAGATGTTCTACGAGATTTGATTTGATTTTATGGATAGTTATTGTGTTTAAAGGAAATTGAGTGTTTCTAAATAGGTGAGTTTTTTCTTTATAATAAGTCTTTTTGTAATGGTTTCTCGGATTCAGCCAACGTATTTACCTTCTATTAAAAGTTTGTTCATGTATGAGATTGTGGAAAGGAAATGCGAAGGTCTGCTAGCCTGTTCCTTTGCCCTTCTAAGCCTGTCAAAATTTCACTTACCACAAGTCTAAAGCAAAATATTATTTATCGATAAATCACTATATTAGGTAAACCAACGATTATAGCTATGATACGTAAGTTACGCAGTAGATAGCTCGTGTTTTTCAAATAAAACTTGTCATGATTTTCGTCACGATAATATTTTACACCACCATTAACTTAGCCGGTCTGGTGGTTCCATCCGACACTTCACAACGTTGGCACCTGGTAGAAATGATGTAACCTCACAATAGTACAGAACATTTTTTAGAAAATAGAATAACAAGACCGTCACAGACGGCATAAAATGCCAAGGATTGCCTGCCTAAAATCATTCTAGTCAATAATTAAAATAAAACAAAACACTATGCAACTTACAACGACGATCGATAAAGTTGTTGCATTGCATAGCAACATTACTGTCGATCACCAGCATTTATCTAGCCAACTTGTTTAAAAATAATACAATAATTAGTATAAAGAGTTCCGATAAAAATAAATGCAGACACAAACAAAACAGATGACTGCTTGATAAATGATCTACATAAGCAACAAAAAAGAGATAGGGACTGGCAATGTAACTGAACACATGAACAGCGTTCCACACAACTAAAACTTTTGCCCAATATCTGCAAGTTCAGTTCAAGCTAGTAAGTTCGTGTTCACTTACACCACTTATCAGAATTATTTATTTTAGAAGAAATTTAAATATAGGTAAGGAAACCGTGCCATGACTGGGAATCCTAACGAAAACTGAGAATTGCTTAAACGCTAAATGCAAAATTGTTGACTCGTCGCCTGCACATAAGCATGTAACTGAATAAATATATCCATTAGCGTCACTCAAAACAATTCATCTGTCGTGATTTTCACAATGAGGTCCGGCGATGTCACCGTGCGATATGGCGAACATTTTGTATAGAATATAGAATAACATGCGCAAATGATAGTTATTAGAGCAGAGTAGGTGAGGCGTGTGCGCGTAATTATTGTAATCTCGGGGCGCACGCTGAGCGCAGGCGTGAACCGGCAAGGAGCGCGGGCGCAACGCGGCTCTATTGTTGACGGTTATGTGCGAGTGCGAATGTGGAGGAAGTGCTGTGTTGATTATATGGGAGGTTGATTGGAAGTTGTTTGTTTGGCTTAAATCTTTTTGTTGGTATGTGTTTACAGTGGGTTTCAGTAATAAAGATCTTGCTTGTTACTTCGTGTTTTCACAATAGATGTTTTATCTTGTAATAGATCTTTTAGTTAGGTATGTAACAATATTATTAGTCAGAAGATAATAGGGCAAGGATCTTAATCGATTTAGCCGATATTTCAGCAACTTCAAAATCTAACAATAAACTAGGTCACATAGTTATTATTCAAACTTTCTAAACAACACTACATATAAAACAAACATGCCAAATGTCCACACTTTCTTTGTATTGGCTCATTCTCATTATATAACGCGTTTCGTCGCGTGCGCATGTCATGCCGCCCTCGATCCGCCCCGCACCGCCCTAGAACCCGAACGTATCGGATTGCAATCACAAAACAACTAATACTTTTCATTATGCTATTTCGCATTATTCTGGGCTCTATTTATAATGTGCCAAAATGAAATGGCGTGTTATGTTGCACAATGTAGGTAATGGAAATGTGGGTGTACTATAGGTACTTACACCTCTGCCTAGCTCTTCGGGGAATACGGGCGTGATGTTATGTTTATGTAGGTAATGGAAACTAGGGCCAACTGGCAGCTGTGTTACCTACTTATGTAAACCTGGTATGAAGTGGGTCCCAAGTGGACATTTTAAGTGACAAACTGATGTATGATGTATGTCTAGTTTGATGTTTGTGAAGTTTTCTTCTCGAGTCTTCTAAAAAGAAGGCTCAAGAAGAAAACTTCACAAAAGCTTACAAATATATAAATTCAATAATGAAAATAATGTCCTTGCTTCCTATAGAATGATCAGTTATTTTAAAAGTGGAATGAATTACCAAGCAATTTCTTACAAGATTAAGTTAAAACTAACCTATCCCAATAAGATACACAAACACGACATACACACTTCCACACAAAACATTCGGCTGTAACTTGAAACAACATAGGTAGCCTATAGAATGGTTTGCACGCACAGCCGTCGCGTTGGCCCGAAGTGCACGGTATTGTGCAACCCGAGTGCACGACAGTTGCCTATAGAAGGGGTGCTACGTTTCCGGTTGCAATCTTACACCAACTTCCGCTGAACATCGGCCACAGATAACCATTGGGTTTAACTAGTATACCAAATGTATAAGAACACTGGATATTAACGGGCTTGATTTCAATTTTGTGCAAAAAAGGTTGTTTAAAGGATCGTTTTATATTTTTCCTACATTTTATTGAAATCGGGAGTTTAGCATAGTAATTTACCTGTGTTTTGTAAATCATTGTTAAGGTAGTTAGTTACCATAAATTATTCAGTCATGTTGATATCATTAAGATCGTTTTCACATATTTTTGAAGTATGAAGAACAGTATCTACCTACTGCCTTTGTAAAGTTCTATTTTTAAAAGGTGCAATATTTTACGTTAAATATCAACAAAGCATAACCAAAGATAATCGTATACACACAGATATGTAGAACGTTGAACATTTCATTGACAACACGTGTGATTTGGTCTTTTGAGTGCACCGTATTGTTAACGAGCCCGGATTACTTATCTCCATTCACTCAGATTCATTCATGTTTCAATACCGGGACATCGGACGACAGTTTCCTATGCAAAATTTCGTGTAATCCCGGAATAAAGGTATTCAAAATGTTTCCGCTGATCCGTTGGGAACAGAGTGCCAGGACAATGTCTGTCGCGGGGTGAGATGTTCACTTGACGATATACGTCAGTTCTTGACACTGTTTACGAACATAATAGGATTAAGTCTAAAGAGGATATTGTGTTTTGAAATGTGTTGAATGCTACATTCGATTTTATTGAGATTACAAATTGTAATACGTTTCGATAGGTATTTAAGGTAAGTACTTGAGTAAGTACCTGGAATATTAATGTTTGAACGGAGTTAAGTTGCTTAATCTGATTACGATACACGTGCAGCTCTCATTTCTGTTCTACAGGGTCAAATTTGAGGGTATCGGTTTAATTTCCCGTATTTTTTCGGGTCAAGTCATATGAACAAAATCATTCAATAAAATACGGGTAGGTATTCCATATTATGAAATGCATGTATCGTGACGCGAGCAGCGCACGGCGCGAGCCGACACCAGCGCCGCGCCGCGACGTGCCAAACAACAAAATAAACCGGCCAACCCGTGTAATAATGGTGTTTCCACCCTGTAACAATAACTACATAATAGTCGAGAGCTTTTACGAGCTTTTGTGAGCTTGTCGAAGCTTCTACTTGGCGTTTTTTGTGATGAATGCCGCTGGTTGCGCCGCGCTTCACTTTACGACTGGAGAATATTTTATTGAATACTTACGCCACGCTTAAAGATTTAGCATTGCTCGGAAGAGCCTCTTAAATCCGTTCACTACTTATGCCATCGTCATATTGTTTGGCAGATGAAATACTTTCTTTGAGGTCGATTGTAAGTTCGCAAGGATGGAGCATATGTATGTACAGCTAGGTTGCAGAGTATCTACGGAGCGGTCGAGATGAAACACGATCATGCGCTGAGACACTGACAAAGCACCGATTACCATATAAGTGCGCAGTCCGTGAACGCGTTCCATGTGAGAGTTGCTCAGTTGCGCACACGATGCTCGAGATGAATTTTTCCAATTATAAAAAGAGATAACCGCAACGTATAAAGAAATAATAGCGGTTGTTAATTGAAAACTTAATCGAGAATTCATATTTCATGGCCGTACTCTTTTAGAAAACTACTTTCTCTATTTTAGACGTGCTTATAAATATGTATTAAATTATATTAGTAATTAGATAATAGAATAAATATACGTATTTTATATGCGATTTATAATTAAAAAGCTTAAAAAATAATCAGAATAGTGTTCCTCTGGCAATATTAATTGGATATTTAAAATCTATTCGAGTGAATAAAGTTTATCAAGAATCTCTGCCCAAACATTTTGTTTCCGATTAATTTGATTTTAGAGATTAGATCGATAAAATCGAATAACGACACAGAATTATAATAGGCACGATATTATTAAAACAGCGTGCATCGCGAATAGGAGAGACGCTTATAGCCGGTACATGGGCGATGTCCGTTGTTGAGATAAAATTAATGGCCGCTATTAAACCGCGAAACACTCCGCGGAAGACTTCATTAATTTCCCGCAACGGAATACGCCTCTAAACGCTGAGATGATCCGCCGATAGATTTATTAATTATTGAGCGTTATAGCATTTCCTTATCTGACACGCATTCCAATTAGCCATCACTATGAAGCTTTAAAGAAGGCAAATCAGGTGAGTTTAGAGGAGGGTCGAGGTGTGTAGCGGTAGGTGGGTAGGAGAGCGGGGAGGGAGGTCGATAGCCGCAATAAATCAAGATATTATCTTCGCCGAGCATTACGAGCGCCGATACCAAAGGGTAAGTCGCCGGACCTCGACTTTACGCACCGTATGTACACACATCTACATATATCTACCAAATATGGCGGAACACGTATGTGGAATTGGGTTTTGTTGGGTTTGTTGGGTTTTGTGAGTACAACAAAACCCAATTCAATATAATACAGAGGTCTATACGAATTGTTATATCTGGGAATTTGAACTTAAAGATGCTTCGTCGGTCCGGTGCTACGAGAAGGGTCATTCGTAGATATATAGGCTGTTCTCAATCTTCTCAAATACATAAGTATTGGAAATTGGGATTATTACGGACTCTACAATATGTCCCAGAATTAACGCACAACCTCTTAAATTGTCATTGTACTGATCATTATGAACAACTTTTAATATGGGACCAAACCATAAATCGCTAAAAAAATCTGCTGTTCCGTACATTTATGTTCGCATAACTTGTCGAAATTTAGGGAACAGTTGTTTTTTTTTTTTGGTCCCATAGTAAAAGTTGTTCATAATGAAGAGTGCAATGACCCCTTAAGAGGTTGTGCGTTAATTTCGGGACTTGTTACATACATACAACAAAAAATGTCAACTCAAAAGTGCTAGAGAAATAATGCAAAGATTAGTGCCGTGTGCCACGAAAGTTCGTAGGTCATATTCGTAGGCAAACAATTTTTTTGTCAATTTGTCAGTAGCTACCTACTCATGTAAAATAATACTTATTCATCTACTGAACACATTGAACTGTGATTATGTTTAGCCCTGTACATATGTACATACATACTCGTAAATACATATATTCATACAAACAAATAAATAAAATTGAATTATCTGTTTCTAATGTCAAAATAACAGAAATATGAATGAAAGTACGAGTATATACCTTAGGCACTTATAACAAAAAACAAATTTTGACATTTTTGTCTGTCTGTCTGTCTGTCTGTCTGTATGTTCCGACTTATCTCCGAAACGGCTGGACTGATTTTGACAGGACTTTCACTGGCAGATAGCTGATGTTATAAGGATTAACTTGGTTACTTTTATTTTAGAAAAATATTTAGGGTTCCGTGCAAAAAAATTAATAGCCATGAAATTGTGAACGAAAAGTCGGATTTGAACATTTTCTTTTTGCATTTGGAAGTCCAATCTCGAGGATGGTTATAGGCCATTTAACATCACGCTACGATCCTTAGGAGCCGAGCAAAAAAAAAGTCAAAAAAACGCTAAGCGAAACCGAAGTAATAGCGCGGGCGGGCGATGCAACGCGGCGGGTCGGGGGACGAGGGTTTTATTAAAATGTGGTTGTTGTTTTAGTATACTGTGTATCTTACGACTTCCACGCGAACGAAGTCGTAGGGCACAGCTAGTATAATAATATGAGAATACTCGAATGACAGTTGAAAATGAATCATGTTTTATTGTCGTGTGTTACGAAAATTCGTAGCATTTATTCGTAGCTCTACGATTTTCGGTACCGTATCTTATTGTTTGAAAGCTGGATGCAAAACTTTAAGGGATGCCTCAATAGTTGACACCATGTAGAGCATTTTGAGCCATACATGTCTTAGACGAAGTATATTTTTTTATTGATGTGAACAGAAAGAAAGAAAATACATTTATTTAGCACAGCCTGTAACATCTTTCCTTTCGCTTTCCTGCAATCTATGAGAGTGATTTCGTGAAATGGGACGGAAGTGTGTAACAGGAAGCCGGGGTACTAACCCATTTTCCGAGAGGTTGGTACTATTTTTTTATTATTATAAAAAAAAATATTGATTTAATAATATTTTTGTTGCTTATTACCAAGGTAAGATGTAAGATGTAACACATCATATGCGATTACTGTAAACTTTCGGTAAAAAATAACATCCCAACTTTAACTGGGGCAAAAATAAATAAAATATACTTCGTTTAAGACACGTATGGCTCAAAATGCTCAAAATGGTGTCAATTATCACCCCCTTAGGGCTTTGCACCCAGCTTCCAGACCCAATATAACATCAGACGTACATATGTTATCATCATGATTGTTTGGTTTGTTATAAGCAATGATAAAATATTTTGCTAATAGAAAACAAATTGAAAATGATTGATAGATATTTCACAGTAATGATGCACGTAGGCGAAATCAAGAATTTGGCCCGAAGGCAATGAACTTGTTCTATTTTTTTTAAATACCGAATCCGGTATTGACTGGTAAGCAATAAATCATCCAGATATATCTCCGTCTATCGATATCATTGTATTCTCTATGATATAATTTCGGTTTTTTAACCTAACCGCGAGGATATATTTCAAACATAGAAACGAAAAAGCAATAATCAGTGATACAATAAAGTATAATTACACACTAAACCTTATAATTTGTGAACCATTAATTAAAATTCAACTAAAGATGAAAACAACAAAGTTGTCTGGGATTCACAAATCAAACGCAACTCGGCGATGGCCGCGGGCGCAATAAATCAGGCGAGCGCTTAGGCCTTCTTAGCTTTTCTAGATAGAGATTTATCCCGTAATAACATGTTGTTTTTCACTAAATCAACCGCCGAATTATCCGGTAGAGGAGCAATGATTAATCGGCGGGGCTGCCGATGTAATGACGGGCGCATAGCGAGCGGCGCACGCGGCCCACCGCACTGTGCAGACGACTGCGCGCGCGCATGCCTAGCTGCAATCCGCATTCTAGGGTTGTCTACTCCATCACTATCATTGACGCGGTGACCACCAGCGTTTTATACATCGTTGGCACTAATGCACAAGTTTATTATAGTAATACTTGTCCATTACAAAATATGGATAGCTTTGTAATTATTGAACTTTAACGAGATTTGCATATATAGAGGTGGTTATTGTTTTTGAGAATAGTAGTTAGAGTGTAATAAAGTGTTAGTTGTGAAAATTGTATGTCATTTAATTCCAAGTAAATGAGAATAGCTAGAAAAGAGCTAGAAGATTATAGATCAAATCTTTCCTATTACTGTGATTTACGACAGCTATTTCAGAAAACAAATTGAAAGAAATAGCCATATAATCGCTTGAAACATCACAGAACAAAATATAGTTTTAAAATACATGAGAGCTTTCATTAAACAAATTCCTGTGAAGTCGACACGACTTCCATCTGACGTTCATCTGTGGAGCTTTTAATTAAACGCTATCTTTAATTAAAGCTACACGCGACGGACGATATTTCATAAAAATAAAATAAGTTAGCAGTGCACCTAGGAAGTCTTTATTAAGATTGCGATTGCAAAGAGGCGTGGTGAGCCACTTGTTCGAGAATTTGAATAATCGGCGCATTACAAGTTAATATTATTATGTACGGTCAAATATACCGCGATTTCAACATATAATTATCTACAGTGAACGGACCGTATAATGTTCCGCATTCATCTATTA
The DNA here is from genome assembly GCA_947568875.1 of Fissipunctia ypsillon. Lineage (NCBI taxonomy): Eukaryota > Metazoa > Arthropoda > Insecta > Lepidoptera > Noctuidae > Fissipunctia > Fissipunctia ypsillon. The sequence continues at coordinate 9,523,986 of OX387654.1, forward strand.
AGCCAGTCGGTCAAGAATTTTTAATGCTTTTAGTCAGCCATTTTGCGCTGTGATTTGGATACGAAAGCAATTATATATAATATTTTTGTTAGAATCTACTTATACGATACGACGATGTCTGAATTTTGTATGTCAAGTTGGTAATTATAAATTCAAAAGTTATAGTCATTTGTGGTGTTTTTGAGTAACGACGTGTTATTTCTTCAGTCTATTAAGCTAGGTCGCTGTCCACTTCTGTATCTTTACTAGTTGCCCACTGTAATCTAATCGAAACTTTTAAAAAACGACACCGTTACTTTTTACTGACCAATAACGAGTCATTTAGATTACGATTGCAACTCGCTGCAAGCTCTTTTTCAATTTATTCATCCAAGAGTCTTCTACAACATGATTCTTATCACCCTGTGCACTACCTGCTTTGTACAAAACGATGACAACAATAATTCTGAATAAATTTATAGTATTACTAATAAACAAAAGTTGTTGTAGCAAGTTTACCAAACTAGTTGGTATTGTGATAAGGGAGACAGGTTGGCGGCGCGCGGGGGATTGATCGCAGAACGCAGCAAAATTCCCAAGTTTGCATACGAAGGCACCGGCCATATTTCAGCCATAATGATAGCAAGCGAGCGTGATAATAATTGTTATTACTATGATCCACATCTGCTATTATTTTATAATTGAGGGCTTTTGGGTGAAACCCCACAATTATAAGAAGAGCCTAAAGCAACAACCAACATGCATGAGGTGAACGAGTTTTTGCCTCGTTCCCTAAATTATGATATATTTATCAAAATGCATCCCATCAATAGGTAGTGTGATAAATCTGCTGTTACAAGGAAAATTTATTCGTTTCGGTTTTTTATTGAAATAAAGATAATTGTTATTAAAAATAAACGACGTTGGCGACCAATCAGGATTAGGATCAATAAAATATGCAATTGTTTACCATTTCTAACTTACGATGGATATTTTGAGCGATATCAGACTGACTCGTCAGACAGTCTCCTCGAAATAACTGAAGCCGTGGCGTGTGGTTTAAATGGGTCCTTTCCAAGGAACGTGGAAATTAGCTGAAGCTAACTCCCACGTATGCCGTCAGGGAAACCGCGAAGGAACGGAAAGATTTAAAAAAAGACTTGTCTTTATAAAAAAAAAATATTTTGGAACATAATATTTACATATTATATAAGCTAACAGACTTAAAATAATAATTATAATAGGTATGTACATATGTACAAAAAAACATATAATCATAGGGCATCAAAAAATTCGTCCGCATCGCTGTCAACAGGAAAAGTGCCCAAAAAGCTGGCAGCATTGCCATGTTGTATGGCGATGCTGATTCTTTGGCCAAAGAATAGGCCAGCCCTTTGGTCACGTGAAGAGTCGACCAACCGCTTGGCGATGTCTCGGAAAACCAAGTGGGCACTCGGACCCCATGGCCCTAGTGTTTCAACTCTCTTGTTTCAAGGCTCGAACATATACCTCCCAAAAAGATTGGAATATTTTCGCCGTTTGAGGTTTTTCGCACCTGCAGCAGCCGCCCCAGCACAGCCCGCCGTACTAGGAAGATGGGATGGCGCAAAGGTGTCGACACATGTTGCATCCCACACCAAAGGCCTGCCTAACTACTAAAAAAAAATATGTCACACATTGAACTTAGATAATTATTATTTATTGTTAGGGTACAAAAAATCCCGTGAAAATACTATACACAAAACTAAAACATTTTTGGTAAGAAAAAATCTGAACACTGACTTTTGCACACAACAAAATCTTTCGTATATAAAAATATCGCTGGCCAGCCGCGATCATTCGATTAAACCTCGAAAAAATATTAATCGCTTGAATATCTACATAGCGTAATCCTGAGAACGGAGAGTTCATTATTTATTATGAATATTAGTCAATTTTTATTTAGTGAAATAAAGCGAGCGGCCAGCCCGGCTGCAATTAACTGGCCCAACCCTGTAATTATGGACAGTAAATTTCTGGACGGCAGGACTCGGGTATATTGTTCTATCTGGCTTATAAGGATTAGCTCACCGCTGCCAGGCATCGCTCATTTGAGGCCAGATATCTAGATGTGATCTGAGGTGGTGAATCGGCTCGGAGAATGCTGTCGCGTTTTTGTGCGTTCGTGGTTTTATATTTTAGATTGGGTATAACATGGATTGTAAAGTTCGATATATGGAGATCAAGTTATTGTCTGTGACTGTCTATGAATTTTTCAGTTCGTTTTTCTCTAAGGTGTCTAAGATGGTCAACACATAAGGACCTCCTAATCCCCTTTTTGCTACGCCTATGATTTCACAGCTATCATAAATGAATAATAATAAAGCTTCCCCTATTCTAAAGTGACCGTTAAAATGTCGAAAACTTACGACTATTATAGGAAAGGTAAGGAAAGTTCCCAAGTTAATTACATGTGGGCTCTATCTGAAGCGGGAATCGCGTACTGTGGCCTCTTAATTGAGTTTCCTATTTAAATAATTTGGGATGTGAGTGGCCCTACCACCTTTACATAAATATAATATTCTACACGAGTAGTCTGCAAATAACTATGACCAGGTATGTATTTTTGAACCGTTCGACTTACTAATAATTAGAAATTAAAACTGTAACCTGCAAAAGTAAAACTGTGAGGATAAGTTATTGCTAATAACATCCTCAACGCTAAGTACGCACAGCGTTTATCTTTAATTCTAGTGTAGCAACTTTCAGTTAATAGAAGTATCTCGTTACACTAAACATTTTAAAAGAATTACTAAGTATTGGCAAACACGCACTTACAAACACGTCCTTGAAACCCAGGATGTAAGATGTCACGTCAAACGAACATATTCGATAGAATGTAAATGAAGAAAATGATATTCATAACAGGAAATAGGTATCGATACCGATGCCGCACCGAGTCGATCTCTGACCCCTATTCATTCACAATTAGGCTCGTGTCACGGCACATATGTCGTGTCGTTGTCGTGTTTAGTCGTGATTTCGAGACACAATGGCATTCACGTCATGACGTGGCAGAATGTTGGCCATTCATGCTCTTTGCACCACACACGGTTGTCTATTTTTTTTATACACATGGAAATTGGAACGTTTGATGTTTTGAGTTCGTTATGGTAAATAGAGAGAGTTGGGAAGTCTCTGTTTGGGAACATAGAAAACTGGACATATATTTTAGGAACATACAGAATCTCCCCAATAGGGTAGGTAACTAATTACAAAATAATAACAGGCTCTACGGTTTAAGAGGGTTGGTCACTAGTTTTTTTTCCTGCAAACAAAATATCTTACACATATTCGGTCCAAATCTCACCTCAGATCAAACAAAATATGTTGTTGTAATATGATAACCAAGCTGATTTGTAAACCGATTGGTTATACATTAATTAGTACCATTTCTATTGGAAGAATCCTGGAATATTAATAACTAAAATCCAACCTATTCATAGAGATTGTGGGAAACTGAGAACTTAACAGCATAAAGTGGTTAACTATCAGTATTACAGGTTTGGTTCTAGGATCTAACTAGCAAGTAGCCACTAACCAGCTACTATTTATTTACGATCGTATTAAGTTTAGCGCATAAAATTTGAATAGTTATAATAATTACGTTTTTATAACACTCCTTTGATTTAAACTATTATTACCCGAGTATCAAATAGCTCATAAACATAATAACGCTTTACACTATACTACGTGTATACCGAGAAATAACATAATATATCGCTGAAATAACGTTAACTACTGAATTACAAAATAAAACTACCCAAGACTCAAAGAAGGTAGGTTTGTACCTACTCTTCCAAACTCAAAATTAATTTCAGGTCCGATAAAATAAATACTTATGCGTCAAGAATGGACCAATAAGGGTTCGAAAAAAAAACAATGACCACAACGGTCGTGGTCGGAACATACGCCGCGAATGGCGACCTGCGACCCACGATTTGCATACAATGTGGTTGCGTGGGCGCATGTAGCGCATTCTTTGTGTGCACGTGTGCTTGGACGCGACTCGATAGGGGCTATATTTAGTAATAGATAGTACAGTTTCTTTTTACATTACTTGAATAGTCCGTGAGTTCAATGTGTACTTTTTCTTCGTCGGCAGTCCAAATATTCCAACCGGTCGGTGCAGCGGTGACAGAGAAGTATGAGATAGTCTCGTCAGCTGTCACCAACCCACATGGCCAGTGAGGTGGTCTTCTCGCGTCAAATTTTTGGTGAAGTTTTTCGTTAGCTAAGAATCAGGTTCTTTGTCTTCTTAAGTTCCCGGTCTACAAAATGCGCTTTGCTGAAAGCTGTGTGAACTATGTAGGTAAATATTATACTACGAAGCTTTTAAGATTAAACTGATCCCTAACAATATTTGTGCTATTGGTTCAGGGATCCCATTAAAGTAATTGGCCACTTCGCTAATCAACCTAGCAAATGATTCACTCTATATTTCAGACCAAACACCTGTGTGGGCTGAAACCCTCAATCCTCGAGCATTTCACACGGTTTCAATTTCATTACCAGATCAAAAGGAAATGGCCATCAAACCAGCCTACCGAATACAATCGAATGGCGACACCACACACTAATGTTCTGACTAGACATATCTCAAAGTACGCAATCACGCTGGCATGTTTATTTGAATCGGCAATTTTTCAACGCGTTCGTACCGCAATGCAGTTGCCTCGGAGATTTATTGCACGAGAGAGGAGTTGTCGGTTCGAATCAGGCGCAGCTTGATTAATGCTTGTCGCACGATCTATTTACTGCCCACGGCCCGGCAAACTGTTTCATACTAGGAAATAGTTTGTGAACTATTGTTTGCTGTTACTTGTTTTATGTGATTTGTGAGCGAATTTAGTATTTCGGTTTTGTGTTTCAGGCACTGAATTTTTCAGTAGTATCTTACTGTATTGCAGTATTAAACTTTGTTCACTTTTATATTTGTTACCGTTTAAATGACGTAGTATTTGTCAATTGCAATGCTGGAAAACATGTTTTGTGTTGACATATTTTTTTAACAAAAGGAAGAAAGAATAACATTTATTTGGCAACAATTCATGAAAAATTAAAAAGTGAAATGCTTTAAAAAAACGCATAATTTAATACTTACCCCAAAAAATTTTAAAGCCTTGAATCAATTTTTCAATCTGTCACACGCAAAACAAAGTCAAACAGAATTATAACAGCAAGTACCGTATCGAAAGCGGTGATAATTTCTCATGGTGCAGTTCCCACCAGCAGGCCTGAGGGAGCAGGAGCCAGGGCGCGGGGTTAGTTGACCGCATTACGAGAGCGACAACGCGCGCCACCCCCGGGGACTATTTATCAAATGATCATTTGATTTTCTTGTGTTTGATCACTGAACACATTAGAATTTGCAACAGCTCAAGTTTTAGTAGCTTCACTTCTTTGGGCGCATTTTTTATTTTGTTTAGTCTTTTGTTTTTAGCCTTGATGATGACCTACTCGCAGTTATTTTTAGATTTTGTTTTGTTTTTGTTTCAAGCCGTGACGTTTTGAAACTTGCAATTAAGACAATGAAGTTCATAGAAGATGTAGACTTATTTTAATTTTACGTTTTAGCCCTTTCTAGATTTTTCGATATCAATGACAGATCACGCTCCATATTCATGTTTGAATTAAAATTGTAAAATAAGTATAGTAGTTTAGATTGAACAAGCTCGATTGATTTAATGTAACATGTCAATTTAAAATTTACATAAAGAATCGCTTTTGCATCAGCCAGTTTATGTATGCCACTTTGTGTGCTGACAAGAAAGTTCCTAAAAATAACGAATATCATCAATAAAAAATACCCATTCTTACCTATGCAGGATATAAAATAATTAAAAAACTATTTATTGCAGAGATGAATTTTGTAGTTTAGATTCCGAGCAACTCTAAATACTGTCCGTGTCAGAATCGAACCCACACTCCCCAAATCCAACCACTGAGCCCACTCCACTCGCGCACCCTCGCCCTCACTCGAGGATACGTCTTATAAAATACGATCTGTTTTGATTGTGGCCTGGGGCACAAATCAATTAGGCCTCCCCTCGGCCTCCCGCAGCGGAGCACCCGCGACATCCAACCCAGTGGCTCGTTTTATGACACATCTCACAACGGACCGAAAAGCGATTCATTAACATTCGCCGACTTTATTAGGACCAATTGGCGCGCACTCCGCATCTTCGTTATTATCATTGATTGGTTATTTTATTACTGCGCTGTAAATCAACTTGTTGTTAACGTGAACTGTGCGGTGACGGTTGCAGGAAAGCTTATCCTGTTGGCGATTAAAGAGAATTTGCGGAATTGCGTTTTATTAATGTAATGAGGTGTGGTGCGATCTCCTGCGGAGTATTAAGACAGGCGTTTAAGTATCCGGTACATTAAGTAGTATCCAGCTACAATTGAGCCCCCAAAAAACACCCCAAAAAACTAGGAAGCGCAGCTTTCAACACAGGTCATAAACTGGGTACATACACGAGGTAAAATACAAGTGATAATAACCACATGGTCAATCCGTTTTAAACTTAGCAGAAAACATCCAAGAAAACCGTGAGAAAGTAGAAGATTTTACAAATTAAAAATTTATTCGAGAACATTATCCACATACCTACTGCCAATTATTACAACTTCAACATCGATGCGTCCGTAGAAACTGAACTTCCATGTAAGTACCCGAGATAATTTTAAACATACGGCTAGATCATTAAGCGTATCGATTTCCTATTAATCTTCCATTTAATATACAATCTAATATAGAAAATAATGACGTAATAGAGGCCGCCGGCGACAGGGTCGTTTCCCACGCCGCCGCGGACAATTTTTATAGTTTTTTTTTTCTAAAGATGAAAATAAATTAGGTTTCGGTAATCAGACGCCGCCTGATTCCTGACCCGCTTCTTCGCAATATTTCTAAAAGCTATTACAAATACATTTATATTACCACACAAAAAAGCTCTCGGGCAATTTTCGCCACATAATGAGGCCATTATGGGGAATTTTGTTTTACCAACATAATAACACCGCCTTTTATTCGGGCGATCCCGTCCGCAAAGGACTTCGTGTTTTAAAGGACAATATTATTCCAGAGTTGATGAGATTTTCGTGCTAAAATTTTAAGACTAAATTGCCATCATTATGTATTTAACGCTGCGGATTAAGATAACAGCGGTCGAATAGGTCAGCCATCTCAGAATTACTGATTGCTTAAATACACGAACGTAGTCATATACTTGTGTAGGTACGTATATTATGTGGGAAGGTAAATAAATTAGTCTTCCTTATAAAGCTTTCATGTCTTCTTTTAAAGCTTTTATGGGCACAATATGTAGGTACAATATTTTATTCTGAAATTCCGTTTTTCACAATGAAGATTCAGCTTGTGATCAAAATTCAAAAACTTGTAAATATTTATCTGATCTGGACAGACTGGTGATCATCATCTGCCTGCCTTTTCCCAACTATATATGTTGGGATCGGCTTCCAGTCTAACCGGATGCAGCTGAATACCAGTTTTTTACATGGAGCAACTGCCTATATGACCTCCACGACCCAGAAAAATTCTGGTGATGACGGTCTTTAATACAATGTTTCGGGTAAGTGAGTTTTCTTTAAGAATTAATGGTAACGGTAATGTTTTCCCATTGTTTGTCTTATTTGTTTTAGTATATTTATTTGTGCTAATATTTATATATAATAAGGTGTATATATTATGTTTATAGTTTTTGATAGGTATATTTATGTATTTATATTTAAATAAATATGTATTCCCCAATTCTCGCTATTGCATCTACCACTGTTTGTCTCTGCATCACCCAAAGGTTGACTGGTAGGAAATGTCTTGGCATTAAGTCCGCCTCTGTACATTTGTGTGCTTAAAGTATTAAATAAATTAATTAATGGAAGATCCATGTTACTTTGCAGGAATAAGTAGTTAACGGAGAAACCATGTGATGAAACTTCTTTCAGCAATCCGGATTTTTTCAATATTTGATAACAAAATGTCTCATTTTGAATCTTTTTTCATGAATAAGTGGGAAAAACGTGAGGTGATAGTGATAACAGAATTATTTTGAGTGAAGGCTTACTACAGAAGTGTTTTCATGACATACATTACAGGACCCGTAAAAATATTGCAGCCAATCGATCTAATAGCTGTACAACTCTCTCATCTTTTAGTAAAACCTCTTCCCAACTCACAGCTAGGCTGTCCATGCGGCAGGGGGCAGCCGGACGCTCCGTAATGGCGCGCTCGTGAGCTGTCCATTACTCCGTCACCGCGTGCGCACCCGACCTGCAGCCCACTAGATCACGCTTAAACGCACTGTCTAGCCTTTTGTGGAGAAAAAAAGGAAAGTTTTCTAACTTTCGAGTTTGGTTTTAAAGGATTTCGCTGAAGAGTGAGAAGACGTAATATAACTCTTGGACTGCAACTGAAAGCTGACGCCTTCATGTGCCTTATCTTATCGTCATTTTGGGAACTTCAAGGATGAAACTACAGCCACTTTTCTGATCGATAGAGGATGACAATAAACTGCATCTGTGCTGCTCTTATACTAAAACGTAACTTTCTTTATCAAAACAAACCTTATCAAAGGCTGTGATCTCAACCCAAATTATGTTAGTTACAAAGGATCGTCCAGAGGACGGCCTCCAAACTTTAAAAACATCGAACAAAAAAGTTCAATCACGAGCCGAGGTTAAAAATAAATTTAGCTATTGCCGAGCCATTACAGGACACGTGACGCACAACATCAACGGATTAATTCCTTTACGCGATCAGAGAACCCTAATTATTTCGTTATTGTGGATATCTATCCGAGCTTAAAGAGGTAGTGGATTGAGTTGGTTTTGGCACGTCGTAAGATCGCAAGCGCGTGTTCGCGGCGCAGCGCTGCGCCCGCGCCGCCCTCGCTCCCGACATTATCCTTGTAATTGGCGATTTTATGCAATTTATGGCGATTCGCGCAATTTACGAGCAGCGGACAAGTGGGCGACGCTGAGCTTTTTACCGGGATATAGCGAAATTGACTCAGGGTTTCAATTAAAATTTTATATTCCGCAAATTACCTGCCAATTATATTCCATTAGTCAACGTTAAAGAACCACAAAATTGGTTTTTGTTTTAATTTTTTGCTGAAATTGTTTTGCTCTTGTAAATAGTGATGAATATCTTGAATTTAAGGGCATTAAAATTTTAATATCTTGGAGTATTAAATTAAGCTACGCAGGTAGGTAGGTGCAATTGATTGCATCATCAAAAACGACATGCACATTTTAAGATACCAACGTGTATTAAAAATCTCAAAAGATATATTTTGTACTGTATAAGTAGCAGCCTGTTTCAATATAATCTGTTTGACTTTGAATGCCTACTAAGACCCACTTGCGTGTTCATGGGTTATCCTATATAACTCGGTTAGTTAACTCGGTTAAGTTTCCTAGTTAACAGCAAACTCAGGGATAATCAAATTATTCATCTTGCGCCACCAAGAGTTACAGGTAAACCTAGAGTTAATTTTTTAAATATTTAACCCACCGATGTGGGAGAGTTACGTCGCTAAACTCTGGGTTAGTGTAAATAATGTCAAAATATATTGACGTTATGAGGTCCCGCTGATAACTTATATTGTTCGACGTTATAGTAAGTGAAAATTCGGTACTATATCAACAGGCAATATATTCATGAACTCATATAAAAATAAATACAAATTATAAAAAACTTAAAACAGATTTTTCCATATCTGACGTTTTTGTCAATAAATAAACAAGTCTCCATGGAAACCACATACAATCGATTAAAATGAAATATCATGTTATACATTTTAAAGACAAGAAAGTATTACGTATCGTAATGTAGTGTAAAAGAGATTGGGATAAAATTTCCGTTCATTGTTCGTTAATTCATCTTTGGTCGGATTACATATCAGGCCATAGACACTGCAATCCTATTTTATGTTTCGTCGATTGAACTGCAATGTTCCCATCTCAAAAATCACTATTGTCAGGCTGTCTAACCCGGTGTTACTTTTTAGTGGCGCAACGCGTAAGTGAAAGCTTCGAACTTGCAACTTAGGTCCAATGGAATAAGCCATAATATTATACAAGTCCCACTGCAAAAAGAAATGTGAATCAATTTTTTTCATAACACATATGATGTAGCTTGAAGAAACTATGACGTGATCAACTGATTATCTATGTGCTGTCATCAACGTCCCTACGCATTGAGATTTTAACTTGTGACCGTCATTATAGTTTTGATGAAATAATTGTTTGTAAATTATTATACGATAATTTAATGTGGCCCTTGAGCAATAAATTGCACGTAATTTAAAGCGGAGAGTGGACGAGTCGCGATCGGCGCACGTCACGTAAACTCGCGTACCCATGCAGCATTGCGCGCACGCATGCCCAAGATAAATATTGCATACATAATTACCTCTCTCCCGTCCGCGTAATAACCCAGTGTGACATAAGCAGCTGCGACTGATTAAACAATCGCGTTCTCCATTAAAACAATATAATTTCGTAAAATTAAAAAGCTATTATCGATCCGATATTGAACATTTGTGACTTCGTGCGAGGAATAGTCAAGGTATTGCTGATGAGGTAGCTACGGCAATTCGATGGTACAGCCTACAGGCTATGTTATTATTTACTCAGTTCATGTTTTAATTTAGTTAAATTGCAACCTCTAAGTTGATGACCGTGCGGTTGACTTTGCAAATATTTTTTATTCGTATTCTCTGTAGGTATATCTGCATTTTGATCACGTTGTTAATGAGCTGATCTTTTAAACATTTAAATTAAATTTGTTTGCTTTGCATTTTAACGAAATCTAACCGTACACTGTAACTACACCACAGCCACGTCACGGCTACGACACTGCTACGACACAGCTACGTTACTGCTACGCCATAACTTAGCTACGACTACTACGGCTATGCAAAGTTACAACGTATTTACTAAAAGGTTTTTAGTGCATGTATCAGTGCACCAGAGTTGAGGTCATGATGTCATACTGACACATATAAACACTATCAATGTGATATGCCCCAGTTTTTTAAGGATATCAAAAAGTATGGTTGTAGGAATCAATAATAAAGCTCTCGCAGGACTGTTGTGTGATGTAGACGTTCAAGTACTTTTAACTTTTCCTTTGTCTTGAAAATACAATCAGCTTTCCTTTTTAGGGTTCCGTACCCGAAGGGTGCCAAACGGAACTCTATTCCTACGCCTCCGCTGTCCGTCCATCTGTCAGAGGGCTGTATCTCATGAACCGTAATAGGTAGACAGTTGAAATTTTCACTAATTATCTATAACAATAAATAATATTATTTTTTTTGTCTCCATATCCTGCAATAGTCCTACATGCACTTGCATAGTACGCACAAGGATAATCGTCGGTTGGTGCCTCATTTCCATTGAAAGCGTCTAACGGGCCTCTGCGAGTTGGCTTCGGCCCCTCATGTGCCTTTCAAAGGTCCGGGACCCTAAAATATCAAAAAAATAATAATAATAAAAATAAAATAAAGTTAAAAATGAAAGGGGGTCCCTATACAAGAAACGTGTTTTTAAAAGTAAAGGAGTTTATAAAAATATGTAGCGTTAAATATTGTACGATGGTATGGAACCCTTCGTGTTCGAGTCCAACTCGCACTTGGCCGGTTTTTTAAACTACTGACCATACACTGACAAATATAGATGCCCAAGCTAGATTTAAAAAAGAAAAGCTTAATTTAATTTAAATAATAATGCTTCTGTGATAATAATTTATTCTTAGGTATAAAGAAATTGTTATTATTTATTTCAAAACCGATTAAAGCCACATTCCTTATCAATATGCGATTTGTCTAGCTCCACGATTAAATAAAATGACTATAATCGTCGATATTTGATTAAAAGACGAGATAAATCAACCCAACAATTATGTGGTTATTTGTCAAGTGCGAAATTTATTACCGATAATAATTCCAGGAATGTTAGTGCGGCATTATAAAAGTCAAACTCGGTTCGTATGAGTACGTTCGTAGGACAAGCGGGTAAGGCGTCTCGTCCGAAATAGCCCGGCCAGATATCCGCCGGTCTTATGACAGCCCGAGCGATATTTATGTCGCGCGGCCCCGCCCACCGCCGTGGCTCCATTCAGCCTGTTTGTATTTATTTCGTGCCTATTTATTTGTATTTGCCTTCGCTTTTGAATAATGCATGAGCGGAGCGTTTCCGTCGTGTGTAGGCAGCGTGACGCCGCCGCTTGTCGCGAGTCCCTCTTCGGACTTTTCGCCTCGGGACTCTTTGTGAGGTTTAGTGGAAGTTGCCTCTCAGCGTTTTTCGATTAGTGGTCAGTAATGGTGAAGTTTAGACGCCTTTATGTAAGTAGATAAAATCTCGCTTGAGGTCACGTTATTATGACAAAGAGGTGCACGATATGTAAAATGGTCATCGGTTTCCATCAAAGGAAAGCATCTCATACAAAATAACTATAACAGATATTATACTTGCATTTTCAACATCTTGTAGTGTTCATAGCAGCTGTAAAGATAACCGATTAGATTATCCTACCATCCACAACACCAATCAACGTTAAATTAGATTTCAGCTTTCGTATCGTGTTCTCACGGAGTTAATTAACATCGGGTGTGGATTAACGGAATTAATTATCGATAAGAGCCATTCGATTGGTGGATGCGTTCCTTTATTATTTGTTAGGTAAATCACGGCGGTATCGGCTGTATCGACTGCCCCGCCTCGCGATTTACTGCCCGGCGCGGTTGCGTCAACCAGCCTCGGTGATATCACGCTTTGTCTCAGCAAGACACCGCCGGGACATTGTTCATATTGACTATTTGAACATAAAGTGTAAAATATGTTTGATGTTTAAGAAAGCTGTGTGTGAATTAAATAGGACGATAAATCTTTCCGGGTTATGATTCAAGTTTTAAACGCGTCTTTTCCTAAACGTTCATGCAATCTTCAAAAAATACTCGTACGCTGAAGAGGTGAACCACTTGCTGCAAAGTACTAATAAAAGCATGCTGTATGTATGTTTATCTGTCAGTGTTACTAAATCAACAAAACAAGCGAGCATCTTGAATGACGTCGGAATCTTCCAAGCAAAAAAAACAACGGTTATTCGCGATGGTCCCGGAGATCAGTCGCATCCGCGGCACGCAGCTTCATAAATCCCCAGTGTGCACGCGACATTAAACGTCCACTTTATGCGCGATTACCGATATATAATGAACTTATGTAAAGACGTTATGATACCTTCAATTACTTATTGACAACGTATTATTGTTGGCTTATAATTACCGGCTGACTAGCTTGCCACAGTTTTACGAAATCGCCTATCAACGCCAATTACTTTGCATCGCAATCCCACAATTGTTTGTTTCAACACAGATTTATGCCAATGTAACGCAGTGTTACACTTTGTGTTTTTATTTGGATGACGTGTAGCGGTTTTATTGCCTATTATTATAATTATGTAAAAATGCAGATTATAGTTTTTTTTTTCTTTGAATAAAAAGTATTTATAAACAATTGCATCAGAGCAAATATCTAGTCGTTGCTTCAAATCAAACAAACATTGTGTGTTGTTTGTCAAGATTTCCGTGTAGGTGTTTCCTACAAGATTTTGTTCAACTCTACCAATATTTTAAAGAGAGTTACACGTGCCGAACTTTTCTGAATAAGCCGCCTCCTATATATACGTACATATAAATATCCAGACACCACCAAAACGATGTCAATACCTCCGAGCAATTATGGAAAAAGAAACAATAGCAACACTTAAATATAGGTACTTAATATTTTTTCATCTGACAACATAATAGGCGTAATAAAAAGGAACACGTGCGCACAGGCATCGCATGATGTGGCCCATCAGACTCTCGGCTACGACTGTCTTATTGATTATTTTAAGTCAAAACAGCAGAAACATATTGCATGACTACAGTACTCGACTGTACAATGGCGCCTGTGGTATGAGCTTCTTTAATTGGAATGTACACGTGTAGATTATGTTTATATGTAATTAAATTATAATTAATGTACTTCAACATTGGATTGTAGACTTGATTTATCAAATACCTTCACTAGCTGTTGGTCGTGAATATGTTTGTAGACAAGCTTTAAAGCCCCCTTGGACTGTTTTAGTGGGAAAATTCTTTCTCAGCGCACCTCTATAGTCTTATAATTTTCCGATTTTTGTTGGTTTAGGCTGTTGAAAGTAGTCTTCTTTTTACTTCATCAGTTCATCCAACTCATAATTTAAGCCGAAAGACGTCCACTGTCGGACATAGGCCGGGGCCAAGCACCGTTACTTTGAACGGTTCTGTGCTTCTCTCATCCAGCGGATTCCTGCAGCCTTCACCAGGTCATCGGTCCACCTTATGGGAGGCCTTTTAACGCTACGTCTTCCGGTACGCGGTCAGCACTCCAGAAACTTTCGGCCCCATCAGCCGTCTGTTCTGCGAGCAATGTGCCCTGCCCACTGTATCATCCATCTATCCTATTTTAAAGATTTCATTGTTTTGAATAATCCCGCCAGAGCCGCAAACAATCAAGTCCCTCTCTTGAAAGCTCTCATCTCGGCGTTGTCATGGCAACGAGTTGTCTCCCGGTCCACTACCTCTCTTCAGTTTATGTGTTCATTAAGTGCTCCCACCTTATTTATGTCCCCATGGGCCTTTGTTAATGCAGGGGAAATTAGGTGGCTTTGTCTATAGCTGACTTTGCACCGTGAGGGAAACAGTCAATCTAAGAGGGGCTTCTTTATTCTGGATGATTTGGGGCTCGCACAATATAGCCGTACGTGAGTACCTATGTTAATTTATAAAAAATTAACACCACATACACCATTTTCATAAGATACAGATTAAATCCGTTCGCATGACACATGACGAGACAAATAGAAAATCTTCAATGTCGAATTTTTTGTGGTGGTCCGCCGAAGTCTCAGAACGAATGTAACTGTCACATATGTATGATTAACGCATCATGCCGGTTACATTCCTTGACGGCGGCCGCCCGTTACAAGTTCATCCCATTTAAATTTAGCGCGGCGCGTGCCGCTCGCGGGACTCGCCGGGGGGCGCGCGGGGGTCGCGGGGGCGCTGCCGTGGGCGGGACGCTCTACCATCACTCAAGTGACGAAAATTGACGGAAAATGGGCGGACACCGCTTGCCCGCGACGTCATCAATTATCGCGTCCCGACGGTCACCGGCGTGCAGTCTCAACGACATCGCCGACCGAGACGCATACCTAATATCCTTCTAAACGTAAGCCATTATTAGAGCGCGACTCAAATCAAAAATAGCAGCGAATACTCGAAGACGTATAATGTGTTCCAGCTTTTCATTATACTGGATTCAGGAAGACGGCAAGTAGCTAGACGCACGCTCGTACCGCAATCTGGAGCGATATCTCGGACAAGGATTATTGAGATGCAATCTAGAAGCCATCGATCGCTCGATAATTCGATCTAACTGCGCTCGCTATTGCGCAACCAGTCATCAGATCAAACCGTCGATATCTCGATGATACCTTTATTAAATGGTAGCTACAGCGAGCCCCTGTTCGGACACTCATAATTCACTTTTGTAAGTCACTTCTGGATAGATTTTATAGGTTTTTGCTTTTCAAGCAAGCCTATTACCACCGCCGCCGCGCCGGTTCGGTACTATGACATACAACTAGATGTAACGAGTAAACGTAACCGCAAATAAATGTCTAAAGCAGGTATTTCAAGTGGAGTGTTTGCTTACGCTTTCTCGAGAACGAGCGATCGCAGGAAGCCGCAAGCAGGGCAAAAGCTCGGCGATCGATTTTGAAAATTGCCCATAATTAGCATGTATCTCACTCGTCCGGACGACTGTGCGTTTAAAAGTGGGAACTCAACCACAGGCTGCACAATATTCCAGTAGCGTTTACTGAGTAACGGCAGGCGAAGGCGACGGACACAAATTGCCGGAGGAGCTGCCACTACGCAAATTGTACGGAGAGCTGGATCGATTGTTCTCTCGCAAACGTCTTGACGGACACCGCTGTCAGACATTCCGCGGCTAAGGGACCTGCCGTCGTAATCGCTAATACTTTCGACTTTACAAACGTAATTTAAAATTCCATCAGCCGAACAAACAGTTCAGAGAATGTGCTATTTTGTAAACTATGATTATGTTCACGACAAACAACTGCATCACTTACTACACCCACACGCGGACCGCGTCGTTATTGATGTGGTCGATACCATTAATATCCAGCCGACACCTTTCGGCATTTTGATCGCACCAATTTTCATTTTAACGATTCTTTCGGAAATCGTATCTCGTGATATTCGAAACTTATTGGTGTTAACTCAGTTATGAACTGGCTGATTTTGAAGGCTTGTTGAGATAGGTGGAGCTATTAAATATTACGCAGTCGCGAACGCTACTTATTTTGCCCTTGAGGTGAGCACAGGCAGGCGCCCGCCGGTCGCGCTTGTGAATAATTTATTTGGAATCTAGATAATGCTTGTATTGGTAGCAACGAGTCACGTCTGAGACATTTGATCGTGTAACAAGAAGTGCGGTGTTTGTGCATGCAGCCGGGCCGGTAATGGTGGCGTAATTACGCAGCCATTATCAGGTGACCCCATATTGCGGTTGGTCGGCCAGTGCAAACAGTGCGTCGACCACATTAATGGACTCAATGTACACCTACACCCAGCCACGTACCTATAGGCTGTAAGTCTATCAGCTAGCTTTAACAAACGTGGATATGTGCCGTTTTAACTGTTCTGTGGCTGTTTTTAATGACGATTTGTCGTGTGTCAGCAAACACACGACAAACATATTAGATAATCTCATAATGTCCATATTAAGTTTTCACCAAACAGTTCACGTGCAACCAATATTTTGGTTTAAAACATCGAGTGACAGTTAGGCCCAGCAAACTATTAAAACAAGGTTTTCTTTATAGAATACCTTTTAGATAAACTTCTATATTAGATTAGGTAGCTCACCAAACAAAAGAGCAAACATGAAAGCAAACCACAAGCTCTATCCTCGAGCATTATAATACAGCGAGTGACAACAAAGTGCGAGGGTATGGCGGCGACCGTCCGTCGCCTCTCTTTGATGTCTCAATTAGTAACGCGACCGAGTAATTGTGGCGAAATTAATTCGCGCCCGCACCCGCGCTTGTGCCTAGCAACCGTCTCGTTTTACTGACGACAGAGGACAGACGCAGCTAAGGGATTCAACGAATTATTCACTTTGATTGAACTCCCGCAGTAGTGAGAAAAATGTTTAATCGACAAGTCGGATTGCACAATTTGCACAAAGTAAAAATATGGAAACGCATTGATGACTACATGCAACAGAACTTTCATTTTTCACACGTCAAGATTTGGCTATAAAATTACTAACCCTATAAGCAAAAATAATAGATTTATGTGAATGATAATCGTATAAAATAATACCAGATTATTATTGTCCAACTGCACGGCAAAGGCCTCTTCTCATACAGAGAAGGCACGACCATTGATCACTACGCTCATGATGAGTTTGCGTATTACCTATATTAATCGTATGCCAGATATTAATTAACGCACTTTCAATGCTACCGATTCAATAAAGCTATCCATACCTATTGAAGTTAGGAATTGCCTAGCACTCAAAAATGTCTTATTGCTAGGTGTATGACTGAGTAGCCTCACAGAAGCTTCTTCATATATTACTGATCGCCCCCTTCATTTCATCAACAACTTAGCTGTATCAATAAAATTATAGCTACAATCTTAGCTGTATTTTTCATTGTTGGAGATCGTGACTTACAATGCAGGTTCTTCGATCTGTTATGTAGCATCGTTGCTTTATTGAAGGTCATTTCAATCGAGTCGGTGATTTAGGCTGCCTATCAGCGAGCAAATCTTCGACCATAAATTTTAATTCCAAACAATTTGCACTTGACGATAAATCACTGGTGGAGATTTAAAAGTTTCATTCCAACGTCGTCATAAGTGCTACAGACCAATATTTTCATTCTCTCAAATCGGTATCGAAAAGCACTCGATTCCTAAGATACAGGAAGTGACTCGACATTAAATCGTAATGCATTTCACACTCAGGAGTGTTCCAAAGAGAGCCTTAATAAACCAATTAAGGTTCATTACCTAATGCAGGGCGGAAGAGGAATATTACTCGCCCATCATTACGACCACAAACTCCCCTTTATGTAAAATATTGCATTTCACATGTTTGTTGAAAAAAACTATGGCGAAAAGCGTTAACGGCTTTATCGGACGGGCGTGCGACTTTCGTTTTTAGGGTACCGTATAGATCGAATATGTACATATTCGTTTGTGACCGCCACGCCTATCTTCTTTGAAGGGGTAGACAGAAGCAGTGAGGATGGAATAATTAATATTGTATCCTCTTCTCATTGGAATACGTACCTATATCACATAATGCTTTTGAAAAAATCCTATACCCAGTCTTAAGAAATCTTACAATCAGAAAAATATTTTCGTAATCAACAATGATTGCAATTAATCACCTGTTAACAGACAGAATGCCTTCGTAATATTTCGTGATGTAGGTATTATGATTTAATACTCTACTGTAACAATGCCAATCATGACGTCATCCAGACAATGAGGACCTTGGTCATTATTTCTCTAAGATACTGGACGAGATGAACCTCACCAAAATCAAACTAATATATGTAGGTAATAAATAAAATTGAAGTGCCTGTTTATAATGTCAAAATAACGGCTTTTTACTAAATGCATATGTAAGTACTACGTACGGTACTAATAATAAAAACAATTTTTTAAATCTTTGTCTGTCCGTCTGTTTGTTCCGGCTAATCTCCGAAACGGCTGGACCGGTTTTGATGGGACTTTCAAGGGCAGATAGCTGATGTTATAAGGAGTAACTTAGCTTAGTTTTATTTTAGAAAAGGAATTACGATCCACGCGGGCGAAGCCGCGGGCAGCAGATCAGAGTTTTTTTTTCTTTTTTTTTTAGACCATAAACTGGTAGTTAAGATTTTCTTCTCTGTATTTCAGTATGGACCTACCTTTATACCTTTTCTCTCCTAGGTAAATGGAAAAATGAGTTAAACAATTAAGAGAAACTGAAAAAAACTATGCTTCTTTTCTGTAATTTAGTTAATATTTTTCTAGTTTAGTAACAAAAAGGAAAATAATTTTATGCCTGAAACGTCTCTAACTGCCATTTATAGTCATGGCTTGAGGTTGATAGATTACTTTATCCTTAATTTTCAACCATGATGTTCTGGTTTCCACTAAATCGCTCTTCAATAAAATGCTCTACTGTCGATCAAACTAACTACTGCGTCATAAATCTACGGAACCAGCACAATACGTAACAAAACAGTAGCCTTTTTACCTCAGTACAGTGAAAATGAAAACGCTTGCTGTTTGCGGTCGTGTGATGAATGACGCCGGCCACTTCCACCTTCTCCCCTATTATGCTTGACACAACACAACATATGGCTGATTTGCCTCCGCATGGGGGTATCCACCATTGTTTGTTTTGTACCTGCGGACAGTTATAATCTACGGGTTTTTAAGGCTTTGTGCTAATGACTACCTACTTTATGAATATTTAAGGAAATCAATAACTTTTTTTTTCGGGAATTCATTTGGTAATAGAAGCTGTTGATATGTTAAAGTAAAAGTATACAAAAAGCTATATACAAGGTGTAACATAAATAACGCACAACCTCTTAAGGGGTCATTGTACCTACTCATCATTATGAACAACTTTTACTATGGGACCAAACCTGAAATCGCAAAAAAAAATCAGCTGCTCCCTACTTTTATGTTCGCATAACTCGTCAAAGTGTAGGGAACAGCAGATTTTTTTCGCGATTTCAGGTTTGGTCCCATAGTAAAAGTTATTCATAATGATGAGTACCTACATTGACCCCTTAAGAGATTGTGCATTATTTATGTTACATCTTGTATAAGCTAAATTAGTCTGCGATAAATTAAACAATAAACAACACTGCCTATACTATTACTTGTGTTATGTAGGTATCACAAGAAAATTCTCTTCAGACTGAGTCGTTAAACTTTTTCACGTAGTGCACGAAGCTCTTTCATACCAATACACCATTCAAAGTAATACTTCGAATGTTAAACATTTACTAAGAAAAGTATTAAAGTGACATAAACGAGTAACAGCTGGTTTGAAAGGAGAGAGCTGAAAGGTTCTGTTTGTTCAGCCAGAGAGGGGAGCACAATGAGGCTGGAAGCGAAGCAATAAAAGTCACATTAAGTCAAGAGCAAGGAGCTCGGTGACTACAGACGGGGATGAATTTATCTGAGACACACACGACGAGGATTTCGATTTGATTGGAATGTTACATGACCCGGTTGGAGGAAATTCGTGTCTCCTTTCATTAAAGGAGACACGAATTTTCGAGGAGAGAAAACCTCGTCATTACGAGGTTTATTCTCCTCCTTCAAACATTCAAAGCATGCTTGAAGTATTGTCCTTAAGGTGTAACCTATTATGAATTCAGTTTACAATCAATTGTTGTGTAAAACTAAATAGACGTTTCGCTGGCGACGAAGATATTAACAAATTCTAATACATTTCAGAATACCATAGAAATGGGAATATGGAAGTTAAGTGGAAGGACCACGCCTTAATCACCGCCTTTAATTATCAGCCTGTTAGAATACTCATGCTGCTGAAGCTTATTTCAGGTGTTATTTGATCAAAAATTTAAAATCTAACAATTAGTTTCCAGTTTTCCACCGTCCCAACCCGAGTAGAGGAATAATTTAGCCGATCACGTATTCAGTACCATAGACGTTGGATTTCAAAGACATCGTGGCCTATAATTATGTATAATAATTCCAGCCGAACAAATGGGGCAAAGGACATAATTACAGCCATAGATTTAATTAAAGCTAGTTATGTGAAAGGTGTCCACTTTCACGCGCACAACGCGAGGACTCGGAACCTTGGAAAATCAATTGCGATTCTATGCTTTGTTATTAATAGTTTTAATGACAGATACATAATAGCTTTACAAATAGCGCGTTTGTCTACGAAAATGTTATCACTAGTGTATACTTATTCTTGTAAGTTTTTTCTTCAGATAGATTACATAAATCATCGACACACGTGTGTCCACGATAAATCACTGCACGTAAGTTGTAATTAAAAGCACGATTTCAGGTAAGATTTGAGAACAGAGTATATAATTAATTTTTGTATTTCGTTAGATGAATCACCGTTGATTAGATGCGTGGAGCTGCGCCGGAGTCGGTTCCGTGACCACTTGTTGTGAATGCAGATGTTTACGTTATAATTACTCGCCGGCTTAATGACCTTTTCACTACAACCGTCGTCGACTAAGTGCAAGGCATTACTTAAAACAGTTGATTCACAGATTGTTTGATAAATTAATGAATCCTCTGCACAGACCATAAATCAGTGTGAATTACCTTTTAAAAACGTTTTTTCGCACGTCCTCACGGGCGCGATTATAGGAAAATTATAATAATTGTGCGCGCCATAATTACGTGATGTAATGTAAAGGCAAGCGATATATTGCCGCCAATTTGAACTCATGTAAAATATCGTGCAATAAATTTACATTTTATAAGTTTGCCCTCGCGGTGGACGTGGGCGCGATATCTCTGTTTAGGATCAAAAACTCGTATCTGAAAATTGCGCATACCGCACTCACGGTGACCAAGTCACTCAATGACGCCTATTAACATTAAATACCCTACGTGGACAGCATTATGATTATATTATTGGTCATCTATAATTTTCAAATGATACATAGATATACCTAGATTATAATAGCTGCCAGTGGCGATGGCTTCATACATCCCTATTCCTACCGGCTTCCCTTCGGAACAACGACTGTACTTGAATTTACTATTACTAATAGTCCTATTACAGGTATTTAATACAATATCATAAGATAAAAAGCATTACAAAAACGCGTATCTATAGACGTTAAATTAAGAAAAATAAAGGAATTACTAAAATTTTTGAGGTAATATTAAAATGATGTTATATTGAGTTTATGAGAACTCAACAATTTTTTCTGCGGCTTCCCTCTAATGGAAGTTGTAGCTTCGCTACTGATAGCTGCCATAAGTTAAAGCCGGTTAAAAATATAGACTTTTAAGAATTTTTCTACAAAACTCTAGCCACCAAAGTTACTTTTGAACAATAAATTAATCAGATAAGTCTTTTTTCGGCTGCTCAGATCCTCAACCGATAATCTCGAACACAATATCTGTGAGTTACATCGCGATTGCGGCAGATTACATTATTTTTATCCGCGTAAAAATATTCTCAGTATGATAATGCTTAATTCTTGACATATTTTATATAATGCGAGCCCCAGGCCAGTGAGCCGACACTATGTCTAATAAATTTATGGACCTTCATTTTCATGTTGATCGGCGCTCGAAATTATAATCGTCGCGCTTGAGGCGCGGCGCGTGAGTCGCGACTTGCGTGACGAAGAGTCGAAGACAGTGCGTAGGCGACGACCGACGGACGGACACAAGTCGATCGAGATTCATTCAGAATAGTTCCATTACTTGAGTATTTTACCTACTGTATTTTTAATTGAAGGTTTTACCTCGTCATTCCACTGACCTTTTTATTTTCTTCGATTTTGCCGAGTTGGACGACGGAATGAAGGAAGGGTTACTTAATCGTGACCTGAGGCGCTGCACTGGCAACCTGTTATAATGTTGCGACCTACTGTTGTGTGATCTTTGAGCCGAGTGAAATGTGAGTGTTGCAAAAACGATGCTTGTTCATAACTTCAATAGGCTTATCGATTCGTAAAATATAATTGTAATGAATCAATGCCGTGCTATTCGAGGGGTCATCGCAGTCCTTATTTTGTAGTAGGTAAGTAGGTGCATTCTAGTTGTAATGTTGTAGATGTAGGTAGGTACCGTAAAACGGGGTGAATAGGGATGCAGGGGTGAATCGGGACGAAACTTTAAAATGAATTATAACGTTGAAATAATATAGTTTGTTCACCCCGTTTTACGGTACTTATCTAAGTTTTTGTGAATTATGGAATACCCGCTGGCTAGGACTGCTTGGGTTGATTCGAAAGAGAATAAAACGCAAGGAAATTCACTTCTTGGGTAGAGACAACGAAACGGCTGAACTGAATGACGGATATTTTGTGTCGACTTTTATTTATCTACTTACTAGCTGTTGCCCGCGACTTCGTCTGCGAGGATTAAAAGTACCCTATGTCCTTCTCCAGGTCATGGCCGACCCATGTGCCAAATTTCATCCAAATCCGTTCAGCCGTTTTAGCGTGAAAGCGTAACAAACAAACAAACTCACTTTCGCATTTATAATATTAAGTCAGGATTATCGTTATTTAGAACAACATCTTGAAAGCCCTTATGAAGGATTTGCTAATGTTAGCAATGTTACAACCAAGATTTTATGTGTAATAAAAAAACAGCAACAGTTTAATAAAGAAAGGCGTAAACCCTACAACAACTAACATCAGAACAATCTCCACTTATCATTGTTCTCACGGTGCAAAAATTCTAAAAAACACAATAACAGCGTAGGAGCGAAGAAAAAGTACGAATATAAATGTCAAAAAGCGAATGCGTAGGAAACTGTTCGCGGGGTTAAATGATGTGGAAACTGACATGGCTGCATGGGGATCAGCAACTAGTACTGTGTTCATTCAGCATGGTGGATAGGGTGGGATGATTATGTGTTTTAATTTTCATCAGTCTGAGGAGTACTGTGATTTTGTGAGTTAATTAACACGTGATCAATATAAGATCATATTAACCTTGTACCTACCTATCTAGGTACAAGGTCTAATTTTATTCTCGAAAAAATCTGTAGAGTTTTTTTCACACCTTATTAAATGCATGCTCTAGAGTCCTGAAAAAATACCAGTTAAATAAGTTTTCTGAAACTGAAAACGAGATTTGATTGATTGATGTCATAAAAGTGTATTTTAAATCTATCTATATCTATTAATATTATAAAGAGGTATAATTTGTGAGTTAGTATGAAGGGGGTAATCTTCGGAAACATGTACTGATCTGATTCCAAAAATTCTTTCACTAATGGGAAGCTACAGTACTGCCGAGTGTCATAGGAAGATTTTATGTTTAAACAAAAAATTTCACACGGAAAAAGTCGCGGGCAGAAGCTATACTTATAAGTTTTTTTTAAGTTTTACAGTTAAGTAGCTACCTATAGGAGTAATGTTTCGAATAAATAAACATGCCTTCATCTGTATCGAGCACTTTTATATTTACTCATCAACATCTTCAATGGTTTTGTCCACAATCTCCTGAAACGAGCATATCATGCCACCTCGTTATCGAAGTATGAAGTCATATGTTTAAACAAATCATATTTATGAAGCACTAAACGTAACCGTTCGTAATTATTCAGCAGTTCAATATAATCATCAAGTTGAACCACTTATTAGGAAGAGAACATGGAAACAGCCTGCTTATTGCACATTAGTTTACCCAAGCATTAATATCATTTGGCCATGTAGGTATCAAGTGTATACTCCATATAAATTATAATCGCTTACTCAGAAATCATTATAATAATTACGTATAATACGGGCAACATTGTGGGCTTAGGAACAAAGAGAGCGACACCTCGCTGCCGGTGGCGCGGACGCAGCGAGTGACGTACTCATGAGATCACACAGATAGCACTGAATGTCGTTCGTAAGATCGTATCTCGCTTGATTACAAACACTGGAAATACTTTTACAATAGTCATGGGTGGCAGAAATAAATGTATCAACAGAATGCTTGTTCTTGCTACCTCTGCAGATACGGGAAATTTTTATTTATACTTATAAGATTTAATAACTTTTAATTGACCTCTAGTCACTTCTGAAGCATACATGTGGCATTAAACAAAACATGCAACTCTCGTAATGAGCTGAATATATGTGCATAAAGAATAACAAAACCTCATTTTATTAAAGTTAAACGTCTCCGTAATTACTCACGAAACTAGTTTTAAAAATATCATTCACGAAAAAAAAGTGAGACTACAAGAAATTATTATTTACTAAAACCATTCCAAGATTGTACAAGTCCTTTTAATTAACCAATAAAACATTTTGTTACAATGCAACGAGCTGATGATAGAAACTATGAAGAAACATCGCAATTACAAGTAGGACGCGTATTATTGAATCATTGTTGGCGTTCCGATTAATTTATTTATTTATTTATTGTATCATGTTTTTATAAACGTTATCTTACGTTGTAATCGGTTTTGTTAACGAAAACATGTTGCATCTGGCCACGTGCTGGTTTCCAATGGAGTTGGTCCGAAGAAGAAAGCAAACTGCTGTTTTATGATAATCAAGTCATTCGTCTCGGGAATGCGCTCAGCGACAAAACGACTTGTTCAGGAAACGACGCACTCAAGGGTTCCGAGATTTATCTTTTAGTGATGTTAAAAATAGGGAGAGCTAAAAAAGTTGCTAAAATTAGGATCGAGTGACTGTTTTTTTAGTAATACAGAGTTTTTTCTGTTATTATTTGGATGCAAAGCCATTTCTATCTGACTTTTATTCAAATACCACCACAACTTTACACACTGTCAGCCTTACGTCATCAATCTCCAAACCTGTCATTAAATACGCGACTTAATAAAAATATTTGCATATTCAAAACACTTTTCAAATATTGGATTTAAGATTAATCCGTGTATAATTTTATCATAAATTAAAATAAATTTTATTTTATGTTAAATCGATTCGTGACCAGTCGGTACTTCGATCAGTATGTCAGCGCATCGGAATATCTGCGAACGGTACAAATGTCAGTTTCACACTTATCTATGATATCACGCGGGGAGGAATATTTTAAACAAAGCTCTTCGCCTGTGTGCCGCTCCCAGACTAGGTGGAACGTCGTAATAACGAAAACTATCGATGGAATATCGTTTCAACGGGTTTTAATATGAAAATGAGCAATTAGGGTAATTACAGTGGTTATTTAAATGTTAAGATAAACAGATAGATTATGTTTCACAGTGCCCGAGCCAGTACCTAACACAAGAAAAAGCCATAACTGGAACTTTGTATGAAATTATCTGCCAAAAGTTCTGAGACCGAGTTCTGCTTTTAGCTTACTAGACTCAAACTTAATCAAAAAATCAATTCATTCAAGATTTTAATACAACAACATCATCTAAAATGGCTGCTCAAAATGAAACCTCAATCCCATCATAATATTCTTTCGTATAACCCAGAAACTCGGCCAGAGACCGTCGAAATACCCCCATAATTACACCGTGTACGTTTTTATATGGCGTGTGACGTCACAGGACAGGTTCCGGTGACATCCACCTCGCCAATGAAGGGTCGACTCGCCGCCATTGGTGAGATTCGTCTCACATCTTACGATCCTTTGATTTGATATTGTTTTTTTGTTACTTTTGTAATGTGAGTTGTATCTTATTGTTCCTACGATTCGGTGTAATTTTTGTCTGTTCGTGTGATATGATATGGGAAAGGTTAGAAGATTATGACATGATAGGCTTGGATTCGTTACTGATCTTTGATGTTTATGTCAAAGTATTCTCTTTCTGCTTTGGATTGAGACACTTTCACTCTTAGTCTAAAAATGGAGAAATCGTCATGCAGTTAGTTGAGTGATCCATAAACTTGATACATTATTATACCATAAGTTACTTTTATCAGCAAAGAATAATTTATAAACAAATTTATTTATTTCAACCACTTGTTACTAAAACGCCCATAGAATAAATAAGTACCAGAGATGAGTTCTTAAAAATATTACTGAAAACTTTTATATCTGATATTAAGATCAAGGGTTTAATGAGTATATTAATTGGATTGTAAATGGCAGCCATCGCTATGATCATTCGACCGGTTTTAAACCAAAGCTTATTTCTGTACCCGTAAAAAGTTACCTACCTGCAATCTGGAAGACAAATAATGACATTGCAGTATTAAAAACTGGGTCCGCCTGTATGTAGTTGGTTCCTAAGCAAGTAAGTTGTGTGATAGATAATGATTATATGACGGTAAAGTAAAAACTCTATGGGACCTATATAATTATGGTATAGCTACAAAGTTAATGTTAAGATCTAGGAATAGTACTTTATGCACCTTGATTCAGATTAATATTAGATTCAATGTTGACTTGTCTAATCTATTCATTATACAACATGTCCCGGAATTAACGCACAACCTCTAAACGGTGATTTTACTCATAATTATGAACAACTTTTACTATGGGACCAAACCTGAAATCGCGAAAAAAATCAGTTGTTTCCTACATTTATGTTCGTATGACTCGTCAAAATGTAGGGAACAGCAGATTTTTTTTCGCGATTTCAGGTTGAGTCCCATAGTAAAAGTTGTTCATAATGATGAGTACAATGACCCCTGAATGGTTTAGTAAGAGGTTGTGCGTTAATTCCGGGACATGTTGTAGAATTTGATGGTGGTAAAAGGTACCTAATGTTACCAAATTAGTAAAAGATTATGAACTCATTTCCAGAGAAATATTTCAGTGTAAGGACCTACGCTATGATTTGCTGAAAGGGCTTCTAGTGGTGTCCATAGCGTCCAAGCAAAAAGCGTCCAGTTCTCGGCATTTAGTTTCCGAGATATACGCAGTTTTGTAAAGTTGGGTGAAAAAACTGCATTTCTCGATTTTAATTGATTATTAATTAACGCTCAATTATCTACAAGGTCATATAGTAAATAGCTTTATATGATATTTCTAAGTACCAGAAAATGTACTTAGAAACATCAGAAAATGTACTAAGTTGTACCAAAAATCAAATTTTGAAAATACTTTTTCTCAAATCAAGTTTTTTCAGTTTCAACTTCAAATGTCTGATAAAAAGAAATGTGCCCGTTTTTGAATATTTTGTTAAATCCTTATTGTCAATAGACTATTCTAGATACCGAATCTGGTCTTAACTGGAGACCCCACTACTGGATCCTTTTTGCTTGGATGCCCACATATATTATGTAGGCATATAACATAGCTTAAGGCAGATTTGCTAATATTACTCCCAACCTAACAACACCTCAAGCAATATCTTTAAAGGACTACCAGCGATCACCGTAACCGATTTCGCCAGTAAAGGGGAAAATATGTCGATACTTATTCATAATGTATATACGGCTATATACTTATTAAATACCGACTATAAAACTACAATTAATATGTAAAACTTATTCAGTCTCCTAATGAGTTTGTAGATAATCTTCATCAGTATGATGGTCACATACTTTACAAAATGATCTACCATTCAGGCATACATTGACACGCGAGATAAGCACTAATCAATTATCGCCTTATATGTACGCCTCTTTTTTACCTATTAATTTAATATCTTAACTAGCAGCAAATACACATGGCTAGTTTATAGACGATGCGCATATTAATCATTAGTACTTATAGAGAACAATTTAATAATGATTAGGTAACTTAAAATAATAGTGCTACAGTACCTGTCGCAATAGCAATAATTATTTATAGTACACGACACGATCTTCTATCAGCGTTTCCTGGTGATTATGTAGGTACCTACAAAGTATTGAACATCCTATGTAGGTACGCAATGGATAATTTTTACATAGAGAGGAAATAATTAATTTACCAAATTATACCTTCATTATAAACATATTTGTAGCTAAGGTCTTTCAAGTCAGGTATTATCCATATTCAAATGCAAAACTAATTAATAACCCACAATTTGGTTTTATGTTCCGTGAACAATGCTGACGAAGTCACATCCAGTCAGCATAAAATTATAATAAAGTAACTTCTACAAATAGAAGGCGTATCTACATGGAGTCAACTAGACAAAGACAGATATTACTCATTACTTTAAGAAACTCGTTTTGTAATAAAGTTTATTACTTATTTATCGATTAACAAAGTTTTTATTTCTATATATCTTCTTGAGGCTGTCAAAGACAATAACTTTATCGACTCCAAATGGATATTTAAGGCCCAAGGGATGTAATTGTAATACTATTTTTCTAGTCGCGTATCCGTCAAACAAATTGTTGGTGAGCGAGTTGAATATGTTCGTTGCAAATGTCAATGGTGCCCGGAGCCGCATGCGCACGCACTAGTCGATGTGTACGCTATTAATGCGAAATAACTATAATTTAGGCGACGCCGGCGTTTGGCGTTTAACCGCCAGCCTCTGGAAAGGCGACGGAAGCCTGTCACAGACGCAATTACAGTACCGAGAATCGGCATTAGTTCGTCGTGTTGAACTATTTATGTATGTAAAATAAGAGCAGCCTCTCGTACGGGGAAACGGCGATTGCACGCATCTCTCATTAAGCACTTTAGAGCAATTTGAGGAGTTGAGAAAAAGTCGGCCGAGACGCGGCACAACATCGCGTGGCCAATTAAAATGTTGCCGCACCAGTGCCGAGTGCCGACTCGCAACCAACGGTACGTTCGCGCACAAAACGGCCAAATAACACAGTCGACTTGTTCTGAATTGCTCGTATCCTCCGCTATCTAAATAAAGAGAGGAGACAGGAGTAGCTGATCACTGATGAGCGGCTGAGACGACCGGCGAGGCGTGACGAGAACGAGCTGTAATTGGCACCGAACTTGTTACCGCTTCTCAGTTTCGACGTCGGTAATTAGCTGTTTAGTGATGGGCTTTCCTAATATTGGGGAGGAACGTTTATGAAAACATGCAGGCCGTAATGTGTTCAAGTCTACAGTTTTCTATACTACCTAGCTAAGTTGCAGTGACGGGAACTATAATTGTGTATAGGCCTAGCCCTGCGGGGCAATTGCGTAACACATTATCAATCGGAATCGGTTTCATTTTGACAGTTCAACAACATTCATTGCGTTATTTACGTGTTGAGCAGACATATTTTTTAAACTTATGAAGCAATGGATTAGCAATTTGCTTCGAAGTGATTCAAGATTCCGATTAATAGTGTGTTACGCAATTAGGGTGCTGATATTGTAAACGCGAGTCATCTAGGTAGCGGTGTACAAAACAAACAATGGCGTGATCCACCTGAGTTGCATTGCGCCGTGACTGGGCCGCGCTGCGCCCACGCTTGCGCACGCACCGCCCGCGCTTGCGATGCCGGTCAGACATGTTTTCAAACACTCAAAATATCTACACTAGGCATTATAGTGAATAGCTGCACGAAGTATAATGTTGTGATGTGTTAAATTATTGAACGGTTTTGTTTCTTTGGTGTTTACATAATTATAATATAGGTAGGTACCACTATCTCCACATACCCACTACACACTAAAATCACACCCGCACGGTATGATTATAGTGTTGTAAAGATTTGTGAATCTTTGTATAATACAAACACTACATTAAAATTGAAGAATAGTTGAAATAGACCTACTAATGAGCAAATAGGAACACGCTCCTTGTTGCCACGTACTAATTGCAACCGTAGCAGTGGACATCAATCACCCGGCCGACGTAACAACGAAAACACTGTTAGTTTTGCCGCCGAATTATTAATTACATTCCCACAAAAAACTTACACACAACGCCGAAACGCATAAATTTCTTCCTTTTTCACCGCACAAAGGAGCCGGGCGGCCTGCAACACAACGCTAAACAGATTAGCCGCGCCCGACACGGCCGTCGCGGCATAATTTTTGGCGCCAGTAGTCCTGCCTCTAGATTAAACTAATATGAAAAGGAAATTGAGTAGAAAATGGACGAAGGCTCTATATGTCATTAAGAATTGGTTACGCCGCTCCAAAGTGCCGGCGCAACCTTTATTATATTTGACTTCATTTAATTGAATTAACTTTTACCTTTTTATGAACTGCTAGTGATGTTCGGAACGAAACATAATGGCCTATCTTCAGGTAATAACAATGACGTTTATGTGATGGATATTGCTTTATAAATAATAAACAGGCCTACCGATTTGGGTGCCAGTCGGATAGAATATTGTAACTTATAACTAGTAGGTAACTTCGGCATGCAGTGATTCATTACAGATCGTTAAAAAGATATAATATATAATTCAAGAACAATTACAGTTTCCTACTTAAACTATTTGAAACAAATTGAGTAGGATTTATTATTCAGAACGGACGGCCGAGTAAACGGCGACTTGAATTATTATTCAAAAGCACGGCAATATGAAGAAAATTTACACATAATGTTTTCTCTTACGGTGGGGGATATTTGGCGGTCCACTCGAGCCGCGGGGGCGGCCATGAATAGTAATAGAGGTTGGCTCGAGGGAGCGCGGGCGCTGCACTCACTAGCGGGTAATGTGCCGCTTATGGTGCGTGCTAAATCGACAATACCCGGGGGTGCCTGCTGGCTAACAAACCATTTCATGGACTCACCTATTTGGTTCGGTTTGTTCTTAATATTAAAGTTCATGAACCGTGAAGATTTCTCCGATTACGGTTATGATAAGTTTATTTATAAGTTTGGGATTAGATTAGTTCTACACATTCAACATTCGATATGCTTGTTGAAAACCTAAGTAAACATTTGGCATTTATACGTCAGATTTAGGCTTTATCTATAGAGGCAAGTTATCAAACATGAATAGTTACTACCCTAAATTAAACTAAAGAAACAGGCTAAGGCACCACCGTGGTGTCCGTGGTTAATGTTCAGTCTTTTTTTTAACTTGAATTCATTCAGGTATAACACTCACGGGACATACTAGGTGGGCCGTAATTGTTACTAAAAGAACTCAGGATAACCTAAAGACTACTGGTGCAAGCATCGAGTCGCCACTTATCAAGTAGGTAATCAGTGATAAGAATGTTAGTGGGGCTGTTTACACTAAGTTAGTAGTAAGGTGTGCGGTAAGTGTTGGTCGCTCGTGGACTCACATTCATGAGCAGGTCCGGAGAGGAGGAGCCCTTGCCGCTCATGGCGCTGGCGCCGGGTGGTGGCGCATGTCACACACTCACTACACTCGCGGCGCAGGCGGCGCGGGTGGCGCGTTCTCAGAGCGGGCGCTCGACTGACGCGAGGCCCCCACCGCACCACGAGCCCCCACCGCTACCGGCTGCCTCATTTCTCACTATAATTTGCGTGTTGCTCGTTTTTTACCATTATTACTCCCTCGTTTTGTTTTACGTATTATCGAGTGCATCCCGCTCGCACCGGCCGCCATGCGCGCTCGACGCCGCCCAGATAATAGCCGCGTGCAATTACGTCGCAGCGCGGTGACGCCGAGTGTACACACCGGTACTGCTAACGCCATCTTGTGACGGGCGGACAAACTGGAGGAAGTACTTACTAATTCACCATTCATACAACGAGCACACTAAACGTTAAAAAAGAGGTTCTCTAACACTTGCAAATGCGTTCTTTCTTAACTCATGATTGTGACCAACCCAATGATTAAAACAGATCACAGCTTGATTTGGATCCTCTAAATTTTGACTGAAAGGTTTGTCAAATAGGAGAAATTGTTCTCTTTTCAATGAAAATAAATCAATGCTCTCATAACCATAAGTTTACTTTAGACAGTAACAAAATCTTTATACCATTTTCAGAGAAGGGGTTAAAGTTCAAACACAAATTCATAACTTTTGTCGTAGCAGCGCGTAGCCCGCGGCGTAGCACGCGACGTAGCACCTACATAAAAATTTAATGTCTGGCTGAATGTAACAACAAACCACGTGATATAGAAATACGTATTAACTATAATAAGTCTTAAACTATAAACATAAACAAATATCAATTTTAAAGTTTATAAATAACGGTAAAGCTGCTACAAGTTACCAAAGATAAAATCCCATAACTCTGATCATAATATTGCTCGTAGATCCCATAAAATTTCTAAGATCTCAACACAGAGCTGTATTTTATTAAATAGGAACAACATTAGCAGTTATTTTGCGTTGATAACTCATACCACAACTTCACGCCTGTATTCCCCAAAGGGTTGGGCAGAAGTGCAGCTACAGTACACCCACATTTCGCCAGTTATGTATTAGTCCCATTAATAGGAGGCGAGCTTATTGCCATCAACCGGGCACAAATCGAGACTCCGGATTGCTACTGAGAAATTCCAGATGAAAAAACCCAATAACACTTTGGCCGACCCGGGAATCTAACCCAGGACCTCTTGCTCAGCAGTAGCGCTTGCGACCCTAGACCAACAAGGCAGGCAATACTGCGGTGCGGTGGTTTGCGTCGATACTGTGGTAATTATAACTTATAACAAGGTACATCTTCATATACACCATATGTCCCCCATTACCATTTACCATTATGATATCCACTGTTCCACAATGGAGGCTAGAACCAGAAGTTTACAAAACGAATGTTTTTTAAATCTTTTTATCGTCTGGTAAACTGCCCTGACTGCTGCTCTGTCTTCAGTAGTTATTTAGCGTTAATTAAAAATATTTAACCTGCAGAAACACAACTTTATGTGGCTTTTATACTGTTGTCTATAAAACGTGAACATGAAATGATGTAGAAATAATTTACGATCCCTCACAAGTTGTTTAAGCTCCTGGGTGTTCAAGCTGTAGGAAAGATTTTATTGCATTTTTCTGTATTCAATTTTCCCAAAGAGTCCACTAGTAAAATGGTCCCTACCCTACTTAATGTTTAAAAACTTTAGCTGTAGGTTGATGCAAATCTCATATATCTGAAACAGTCGTTGGAGCATAACCAAACATGTTTTAATTCGGTATATCGATAAATCGTTCGGTATTTATTTGATAATTCATGTTACTAAAAAACTTACCGTGGTACCTACGTATTAAAAATGCCGTTATCTATCGATTAGGGCGGGGATTAAACTCATAATTTATATTCGCACCGATTGACGATTTACGAGACTGGTTTTTGATTTTCATAAAGCTTTGTATATTTGAGAGTTAGTATGATAATTTTGAAAATTGAATGAAGCTTCGGAACGCCCCAAGTCACAGAGCTATTGAATAAAGTCAAAGGTCATTTTGTACCTATAATAAGTTTTCGCTGTGTTTCATTAATGTAAGCGATTAAAGTATAGATCGCTTGTGTAGATTGTAGCTATGTTGATTACAAAATTGGAATATTCTGTTCAGGTTATGATTTAAAATTAAATGTTTTATTAACATGTAACTCATTTTAATTAACATATTAGTGGGATTAACCACTGAACTAAAACTTATAAATCATAAATGTTCCTCGTAAATAAACGAGCTCTGCAGTAAATTACATTAGTCTTAGTCTTGCTATTGAATTTGTTACATGACATACATATACGTAGATTCAGAGGGTTTTGAATAGTAACAAACTTTTAATAGTAAAACTATCGTTATAGGAAGAGAAATAAATCAGATCACAAAATTATCAAAAATCGTATTTTTATTTCTTTGTTTCAATAAAAATAGACAAATACAATTTACAACGATTGAAAGGCACATGATTCATTATAAGGTTATAATTTACAAACTAACTTACAGACATCACATTTGAAATTCACGGTAACTTAAAAAGTTTTTAATTATTACCCACGACAATATGGACACATGCAAAGTACA
The DNA here is from genome assembly GCA_947568875.1 of Fissipunctia ypsillon. Taxonomy (NCBI): domain Eukaryota; kingdom Metazoa; phylum Arthropoda; class Insecta; order Lepidoptera; family Noctuidae; genus Fissipunctia; species Fissipunctia ypsillon. Next base: position 9,558,566 of record OX387654.1, read on the forward strand.
CAAGATGTTCCAAACGAACAGAAACGTTTACACAACTATTTTATTAATCACTTATTGTCCTAGAGCCACAGGTGGTTGTAAGTTATAATGTCCCTGAAACACTGCGTAGTTGTCCTTCGTAGCGCACTGGTAGGTGCTGATAGGCGCAGCGTACTGCTGGTACATCCTGTGGTCACGGACCGGCGGCCGAGGGTACAGGGCGTCTTGCCTGACTTCAGGGTACCAGCCCGACATCACACCACTCCCGAACATTCCGCCACTATTATAGTTAGGTGCACTCGGCATAGTCGGCATCATGCTCGGCGCAACCGCTGCGTAATTCAACGACATCTGTTTCGGAGCACTTCCAACTGGCACTGTCCCGTAGTTTGTACTTCCAACTGATGTAACTCGCGCTGGAGCTGGTGCGGGTTGTGGCTCTACTGGACGTTCCATTTTATCACTTGAAGCACTCGAAGTTTCATCCTTATCATCCTCTTTCACTTTCTTGCTCTTCTTCGATACATTCGCATGGGTTTTCACATGTTTCGCGAGGTGGTCGGAGCGCATAAACCGTTTAGTGCACAGTTGGCACGCGAATCTCTTCTCACCGGTATGCGTCCGTAAATGTCGCTGCAGTTCATCGGAGCGCGTGAACCTCTTGCCGCAGAACAACCAGTTGCACACGAAGGGCCGCTCTCCAGTGTGCCAGCGGAGATGAGCTTTCAAATGCGAAGTTTTTCCATAGACTTTTCCACAGCCAGGTACGTGGCACACATGCTCACGTTTAGCGCCATCCTTGCCGTAGTTCGGTCCGAAACCAGCGGCTTCTGTGAGGCAGTTGGGACAGCGGCACTTAGCACAACGACGCTGAAGTTCTCTTGCCTCCTCTGTGGCCACAGGTGTTGGTGGCCAGTACGCAGGGTACTGCGCAGGGTAGGCAGGCAGCTCACGCCACGCGGGCGGAGCGCACCAGGTGCCTGACGACGCACTGCTGCATGAAGACAAGTCGGATGCTGGGGATATAGCGTCACCGCGGCCGTAGCCACATCCGTAGCCTGACATCATGTTCATCATCTGCAAATATTAGCACATCATTAGTTAATGCTTGCGTAAACTAAAGGAGAGTCGGCTCATACACTTTTAAAACTTTTAACATCAACAAAATCGCTGCTAAATTGACGCGACAAACGAAACGTTTACTAGTAATTACTCTAATATTAATAAACTCTCAAATTATGGTCAATAGTTCATGGGCGGGACGGACGGACCTGTTGCGCGGGCGGATCCACGTATTGCATTTCCGGCGAGTGTGGTGACAACGTATCGCGACGAAACCTTCAACTGGATAATTACAGGGCGGCGCACCGCTCGCGCCGAGACGTTTTTAATAACTGGCTTGGAATAGACGTAACAAGCGGTTGTCACCTCGCCCCGGCCCCTCTGCCCCGAGGGAACGGCGCGCGCGCACCCCGGGCTCCCCTCCGCCCCGCGCTCCGCGTCCCGCCCGCCGCAGCCTCCGACACACCCCACCAAGCTTTGTGAGTTATGAGCTTACCAGTTCGGCTCTTATGAGAACGGGAAAGCCATGAGAGCGAGACGACAACCGTCCAAACAAAGCTAAAGGTTACGTGGTTACGTTGTTTGTTTACTTTGGGCTTTATCGCGTACCGCATTGGTTTGAAATCATTAAGTGGAGGTTCTTAATTGGGTTTTAGGTAAACTAAATGAGTTACCTTCATGTTCTATTTATTTTGTAAAAAATATCATAAGTATTATGTAAAGACAGGGATTACACACTCGTTGATGTCTTTTATACTTTAATTAAGAAGAGGTTCTAATTCTTCAGAAAAATCTTTCATCAACACTTGCTTTACCTGAAAATACACCACGCCGATACAACGACGACGACGACGTCGACGACGGTACGATTTAATGTCTTAGATAGGCATAAGCATTTTTTTTTAATGTTTTCTACCATGCAGTAAGGCATACACCACGAAACAGTAACATCACAGCCCATACAAGCATCATTTCATTTCTTTTGTTTAGGCAGATAACATTCAGTTCCCAGTTCCCTGAGACGCTTAATGTATTTAATTTTTTCTCTATTTCGGTCGGCAGTTCGCGGCAGACGCATGATTTATGCATATTCGAGCGGAGCCAAACCTTTAATTACACGTTGTTAAAATATGGCAGTTTGTTAAATCGTTCGCTCTGCTTTTGTTTTACCAAACACCGCGGCTCTTAGAGAACCGTTCCCTTTTCTTCCTTCAACGAAATTTTATGTATTTTTTATTCCTATAATTGCTTCGCTTTCCAACAGCTTGTAGGTTTATTTGTACATCATGGTTGAAGGCATGGGAAACCTCATAATATCTCGCTCATCAGATTACTAATTCGTACGGCTCGTATCGTTAATTTCTGGGCTTATAAAGTCATAGTGACTTTACCTCTTGACCTCTTGATTGAAAAGTGATGTATTTTTCCTACCCACACAAAGGTACCCATACACTGCCTACTACCAAATATCTACCTATTATAAATGCGAAAGTAAGTGAGGAGCTCGTGGCTAAGTAATAACAGCCGCACGGGTACATCCATCAGGTTAAGCTACGCTTGCTGGCGTCCGTGTTGTCCGGTTGTCCGTGGATGTGTGACCATTTTTACATACCGAGACTCCTCCGTGCCCAGTGTTACCATATGCAAAAACGTAAAATACAGTAGCATAGCTTGAAAATTACAGTGTACTCATACAAAATCACCAAAAATTGCCAAAAAATACAGTGTTTGTATGAAAGCTTCGACGCCAAAATTACAGTTTTGTATGACATTGTACAAAATTCATTACAGTAAACAACATGAAAATACAGTAAATCTACTGTAATTACAATGTATCTAGCAACACTGTCCGTGCCTCGGAAATCACGTTAAGCCGTTGGTCTCGGCTGTTATTCGTAGATCTTTGACAGTCGTTACGGGTCGTCAGAAGCCCGAAAGTCTGACAACCAGTCTTACCAAGGAGTATCGTATTACCCAAGTTACTGGGTTGTGGAGGTCAAATAGGCAGTCGCTCCATGTAAAATACTGGTATTCAGCTGCATCCGATTAGACTGGAAGCCGACCCCAACATAGTTGGGAAAAGGCTAGGCAGATTGATTTATAAATGCGAAAGTAAATCTGTCTGACTAACCTTTTCACGCCTAAAACACTGATCCGACCGTTATGAGACAGATAGGTAGCCTGGAACCTGGAGAATAAGAGACTTCATCCTGAATATTGTTTTAAAAAATGATAAAATACAAGATACACGCATACAAAGTTTTGGGCAAAAGCTAGTCTTTTATATTTCATAGCCTGCATCATCGGCAAGGAATGATGATGGTTCAAGAATGGTCCAACAATGTAAAAATGCACAAAAAATTAACGCATTTTAGACTGCCTTTCAGTAGGTAGGTACCTACATACCTACTTGTGTTTCATTAGAGCTCTCTCCCGTTTTTCAATTCACTTAGAACCATTATTGTACAGGAACAACCATGAAATCGATCCCATAATGACATCGCATAGAAACGATGCACTTGCAGAATTTAATGACTCTCAAAGAGCTTCAAAAAGAGACTGTGACAAAAGTCTTTCTCCGAATCTACTGCCGACTACCGTGCATACCTACTGTGCTAGTACAAACAGGACCTGTCGACATGTTTACGACACCCTAGAACAATAGCCTGGCAAGGGACTCGGATGGCAGGCTACTGTGTCGGAGCCGGCGGCCACAAAGCCCACATGCAGTGGACAATGTCGACTACTAATGTCCTATGATCGTCTCCCGCCATAAATCAGGCAGCTACTGCGTTTTTGTGAGCAAAAAATGATCTTTAGCTACTTGCCTGTCTTCGGACGTGTCGTGTCGATCGATTACATGTGCAATATATTGTGCCGATTGCTTTTGATCTTTGACATAGAACTTTGTAGATGCGTGTTTGTGTTCGCCGCGTTTATTGACAGTGGAGTGTATGACATGGGCTCATGCTGGTTTTACTGATAATAAAAGTTATGCAAAAGTTAGTTTAGCTGTCATTGTGTTCATAGTTAGCATTCTCTACTAACGTAAGTGATATTTGTAGGCTACCTAAGTAAGTACATAACGTACAGTAGCTTTTATCTCGCCAGTTGTGCTTCTTTAATAACGCTACGCTCCATTTTTACACACTCCACTTTCAGAACAAGCCCATTCACGTTCATCATAATAAAATCATTAGCGAAAATATCGACATCTGAATCGCGCGGCCGTTTCCGCTCAAGGAGGCCGGTATATTACATTAATTACAGGTTTCTTATATCGTGGGCGGGTAATTGGTTCTATCGCACGATGTCCTCACTTCCTGTCTTTTGCTGGCCCTGTATGGGAACACTGGGACTCAAAAGTACCGGCTTGGTGTCGGGTGTCAACTATTGTGGCAGCCAGCGCGGCACCCACGCAATGCAGTAAGACGTAGAATAAATTGTGCATGCGAAGCTCTATGGGATTTCAGTTTTTTTTGTTCATTTTTCGACTATTGTACCTAATGGTTCATAGCTGAATTATGATTTTAACTGAGATAACAATATTTCCTTATTTGATGATGTTATGGTACACTTAGTTCGTAGTTTTTACATTTATTATCTTTTAAGTTAGAGCTTTTGTTAAATGAATAATTTTTCTATATCATGGTTTTCTGATTAAGTTCACATAAATAAGGTAGGTAATCGATCTGAAGACAGGTAATTAAAGATTTATCTTACACCCTAATCTACCCCTCACTAAATAGGTAAGAACACGGATGTCGCGGTCGGTCGTAGAGACCTTACAGCAACGTTAGATTTTCCAATACGGTTTACAAAATTACTAAAAGTAGACAATAGACAAGAGTCACGACTAACTGCAAATAGCTTACAAATTATAAGATAGATGCTCAGCAACAAGTTTCAAAGCTTAGATACTGACTACCTACCTACCTAGATATGGTACTTATCTAAAAGTGTGTTTAGGGCAGTCAGAGAGGTCTGCTTATCTCTAAAGTGTAATGTAAGTTTAATTCAAAAGCTCGATGTGCCATTTAGCTAAGATAAAAAAAAATGAACTGACTCCAAAACTTCGCTGATCTCGGATTATCTCTTTTTATAGAAATCCGATACGCTCCAACAACAAAGAGCGTAAAAAGCTCAAATGTTACGCGGGTTACGAATAAGTTTTACATTGCTATTGTATAGGAGCGGACATTGTTGTTATCTGATCGGAATTCCGCTCATTTCGCGTCCTACGAGTATCTGAGTCTGAAGGAGTGAAGGGTGCATTGTGTCGGTGTAACAAGATCACCGAATGTACCTGTTACAACAATGTGAAGCGCACAGGTTCGCACCAAGCGATGCTCCCTTGTCAAGCCATTGTCATGGAGCTGTCAAATCTTTGCGTAACGCAGTGGTGAGCGGAAATAATGTGCATTATTTCTAACGGATCTAGTTTTTCATCAGGGGCGTATTGGTTCTAATTTTGACCCATTCGGAAAAGTATATTTATTTTTATTATTTGATACCTAGAAACGGATATTTTGTGGAGATGTTGAAGACTTCGATAGTGATTTTTTCGTAGAGAAAGCTCTACAAAAAATTCGAAACTGTCAGTCGTTAGAGGTACCTACTGCCTATATTGAAGGACAGATTTAGTTTATTTTTAGAACAAGGAAGTCTTTAATTATGTAGCCATATAGGTATTTTAGAACAAATACGAGCAAGTAGATAGTAGCAGCATTTCAACATTTACCTAGATACTGTAGATAGATACCTACCTAATCTCTATATTTTTTGCATAGAGACATCGAAAAAATTGGCCAGGAGCGAGTCGGACTCACACACGAAGGGTTCCGTACCACCATACAATATTTATTTATAAATGTAGTATAAAATAAACATGTTTCTTGTATGGGCCCTTCCCCCTTTCTTTAATTTTTTAACATTATATTATTTTTACTATTTTTTATTATAGCGGCAATAGAAAAACAATCAAATAACAAGTGACAACCGTCTAACTATTATGGTCCATGAGATACAGCCCGCTGACACACAGACGGATGGACAGCGGAGGCATAGTAATCAGCAACCATCTAACAAGTCGGCACGATGTTTGTATAGAATAACATACATCAAAATTCACACACAGAAAGGGAATTCCGCTCGGACAGCACAAAAAATATACGGAGTAGGTAAAAGATTTCTGCGGAGCATGACTCCCCGTGGCGCCGCGGCCGATTTCAAACGGACCTCTCTCTATAACCTGACAGCCGAAATTACCCCACATCAGTAAAAACGACATCTCGAGAGCAGTTTGTTTTACACAACAAGCCGTTCCGATATAACGATGACACGTTTTTGACGCCAATCTATTGCTCTCATTAGGATCTTTTTTTTTTGTAAAAATGGCCAATTTTGTTAGTAATTAAGGTAATATGAATGAGACGAGCCATTAGTGTCAGCTTTATAGGGAGTGGACAGAGCAATGTAGTGTTATGGTTTCGTAGCTAATAAATTAAGTCCCCGACTTAATTTTTTTTAGCTACGAAACCATAAAACTAAGACAACCCGAAATAATTGTATAATTGTTATTGCGAATTATTTACACTAATAAAATAAAACATACCGCGTTGCTGATTCGGAATCCACTTCATTTACTTAGGGTAGACGAAGCAGGCTTTTAGGTACCTATAGATAAGTTCAATTTAGATAATGGAATAGGTATGTGATGATAAATCTATAAAACATTGTTTATTTATTAAATTAGTTATTCTGATTGTGGGAACTGGTCACATTACCTAGATACAAATCTCCGCACGCACACAGTCGCACACGTGTAACGCGTAGCGCGTAGCATAGTAGGTACTTTGTCCATTTTGGTTTGTTTTGACTATACAGCCGAAGTGTGGCTGTAATTTACGTCGTTTTAATAATTTTTGGGATAAAAAATTACCTAGGTATATTAAAAATTACTGGACAAACTACTTTCATGATGTGCATTAATTCAGTAACTTTTTTTTTCCCCTTTTGGCTTCGCGTGCATTTTGCCAATGTCACGTTTAGTTATTATATAGTTTGAAGAAGCAAAGGTAGGGAAACGGAATTCAGTTACATAATTATAGGTAGTAGAGAGCCCTGGCACCACAGATCATATACTCCACAGATCATATAAACACAGATGATCAGTGCCTGGCACCGAGAACACAAGTTAATCTTAGTTTCGGTGCCAGTGGAGATAGTCAGTGATAGGTATATGCAATTTAAAAAGAAGTAATAAGTAGTACATCGGAAATAAATAACATAAAACATTACGCCTGTTTTCCCCGAAAGGTTAGGCAGAGGTACCTATAGTACACCCACATTTCGCATATTATCTTTAAGACCCATGTCATAGGTAAATAAATAGCGTAGTGTCATCTCAACACCTCCTCTCTCTTGAATTTTTATATATGTATACAAATATCTTATAGGTACCTATATATTATAGTAAATATGTATGTATGTGTATTATAAACTTTATAACCTAATTAGAATAGATAAACAACAGTGGCGCAGCTACAATTATCATTAGAGGGAAGCCGAAGAAAAAATTCTTTAGTTCTCATAAACTCGGACAAAAAATGTAGGTTTTTAATCTTATAATGTATTAAACTGATATTAAATATAATTATGCAATGTGATGTGATACACATAAAGGTATACCATATTATTGGGCAATAGTAGACATTAATAAGAGTGGTTGTTTCGAAGGGAAGCCGATAGGAATCGTGTTGTATGAAGTCTACGCCCCTGATCCACAAGTAGATACTTGTGTATCTATTCTGTTTATACCTAATTCATTATGACATTGTTAATAGTTTTTTTTTATCATTGTTCCTCTCAAACAGAGCACCTGCCATCTAATCTCTTCACTATAATAGGTAGTACCTTTGGTTGACTGGTAGCGAATGCCTCATTAAGTCAGCCTTTGTAGTTTTTTTGAGTGTGAAAAGTTTAAATAAATAAATAAATAGGAGGCGACCTATTGGAAATAAAGTTATTATTTATTTTATAGTTCAATTTCCGATTTCGCCCTAAAATCTCATCACACCTAGGAGTACCGTATCCATCTACATAGCTTAGTTATAACGTAACGTGAATGATTATCTACCTACTTTCATTATATACGACATTTGTGACTGTTACTGGTGGTCTTATATGTTGTAATGTCAACAGTATACTTAAGGTAATAAATTGTGCACAAATAAATAGATAAATAAATAAATACTTTTAGGTGTTGCCGTAACCGTATTAAAATTCTGTGTAAACTCAATGTAGCGCAATATTTTTTCCCGAGAATTCCCAAAACACAAAAACATGTTTCTGTCTGCTAAAACAGTGTCGTGCAATTTTTGTTTTCCAATTAATAAGTACCAAGCATAGATATACTCAAACTCAAACTCAAAGCATTTATTTCAATTAAACCAATTACAGGCACTTTTGAATTGTCAAAGAGTCGGTCAGTTAGTCAGAAAATTGAAGCTAGTCGCCCATTCCAAAACGTAGATCTCTATGGAGAAGAATGGGCAAGAAACTCCATGGACACTCTTTTAAATCAAAATTGTTACAAAATCCTGGGTAGGTACATTGTTATTGTTCTTGTTGCTTCTATATGTGAGAACAATGTAAAAAATAGATAATTAAAACAATTTAAAATATAAGATTAAAAATAAGCCCTGGCAGCTAAGAGATGACCAGTCTCCACTGACGGCGCCCGTTCACGAACATGACGCGTGGATCAGCACCATCCAGCTCAACCATTTTGTAGGGAACCGAATGATCCAACACACGCGCCACCATCAGCGAGACATTTAAGTGAGCATGACATACTCTCAACTGCCATACTCTTTCAAGTCAACATACCTACATCATAACATAAAACCGCTCCATGGTACTCACATTTACAAAATTGAAAAGATGCTTCTAATTTATACAAAACTATAGTTTACAATGATTGTAATTAAAAGATTAGTAAACACTAAATCTATAGTCTATATATAGTCAATAAGTATATAGTAATAACATAATGTCAGAAAAAAAGGGGACGCATTTCTTCCAAACAAAAAAAAAAAATAAAAAAAAATTTACAAAGCCCAAGTGGCTGTGGAGCAGGACCAGCATTTAGCCAAGCATTTTTATCTATGATATAAGTAATCATTCAACCTAAGTATAATATGCTTGTCTACATAGTGTGCGTTTAATGCATGTTTTAAATTGCTTCTCATTTAGTTGAAGAATATCGAGAGGTAATTTATTATAACATTTTACACAGTACCCCATAAAAGAAGTGTGTACCTTAGATAATCTGAAACGTGGTTGATCTAATTTGTTCCTATTTCTAGTGTTAAAATTATGCCGATCACTTATCTTACTAAAAAGATGTAGATTTTTTCTAACATACATAATATTTTCATATTATTGACAAGGTACCGTCATGATGTTAATTTTTTTAAACAGTTCCCTTAGAGATTCGCGACTGCGGAGGTTATAGATGGCTCTGACAGCCCTCTTTTGCAGAATAAAGATATAATCAATATCTGCAGCCCGTCCCCATAATAAAATACCGTAAGACATGACGCTATGAAAGTAACTAAAATAGACCAGTCTCGCGGTATCGACGTCTGTTAATTGGCGGATTTTCCAAACAGCGTAAGCAGCCGAGCTTAGCCGCCCTGCTAGTGATGTTAAATGAGGACTCCACTGCAGCTTTGAGTCCAGCGTAATTCCCAGGAAAACAGTCTGTTCGACGAATTGTAGTATTTCCTTATTCAATACTACGTGACATTCACTACTTCTAACATTTGGTAACGTGAATCTTATGCATTTAGTTTTCTTCTCATTTAATACTAAATTATTTACAGTGAACCAATTATGGACCTTAAGCATAGCGTTATTTACGTCGTCGAGCTCTTGTGCATGTCTGTTAACTTTAAAAATTAGTGATGTGTCATCAGCAAATAACACCATTTGTGGTCGGTTTTTCAGTAAATGAGGTAAATCATTTATATATACTAAAAAGAGGAACGGACCTAATATAGAGCCCTGCGATACACCCATTTTGACTTTTAATCCCAATGAATTCACACCGTTTATTTGAACTTGCTGCAGTCTATTATTGAAATATGATTTTACTAAGCTAAGTGCAAGTTTACCCAGTCCGTAATGCTCAAGTTTCAAGAGCAGTGTTTCATGATTCACGCAATCAAATGCCTTGGATAGGTCGCAAAAGATGCCTATTGCATCATGTGCCTCTTCCCAAGCGTTAAAGATGTGTTTTAATAAGGTGACACCGGCGTCAGCTGTACAACGTCCTTTGGTGAAACCATACTGTTGATCGTGTAGGATGTTATTACAATTAAAATGATTGAGCATTTGATTTAACATTACTTTTTCAAACACCTTGCTGAAAACCGGCAAAACTGATACGGGTCTATAATTATGAGTGTCTTTGCTGTCCCCGGATTTTAAAAGTGGAATAACTTTACTGTACTTCATTAAATCTGGAAATACCCCTTGATCAACACACAAATTAAATATTAAAGCTAAATAGGGTGCAATTGTCTCAATAATGGATTGACATACTTTTGTAGACATGCCCCACAGATCTTCGGTAATTTTGATCTTAAGTTGCTTAAAAGCCTTTACAACGACCACAGGGTTTATATGTTTAAATTTGAATTCCTCAGGGCAGGCTGAAACATTCGCTCTTAATAAATCAATAGCAAGTGAGGGCGAGGATTTTAAAGTTTCTGTAGTTTTAATTGGAATATTTGTAAAGAAAGTTGCAAATTCCTGGGCAACATCGATGTTACCGCTAATGAGACCGCCGGAAGTTTCCAGTGTGTAATCAGTATTATGTCTCTTGTTCCTGTTCGTTTCATTGTTAATAATTTTCCAAACTGTCTTTATCTTATTGTCAGCTGACTTAACCTTGGTGCTAATGTATGAAGCTTTAGCCACTTTGCAAATTTTTTTAAAAGTTTTAGAATAAGTAGCAACATACTTATTAAAAGTTTCCGAGTTTATGTACGGCTTAAGACCATACAGTTCAAATAATCTTTCCCTACTTTTCCTGATGCCTATAGTTGCCCAGTCACTGAATAAAAACTTAGGGCAAATAGTTTTAGTTTTCTTTTTAAATGAATTATTAAACTCAGTTTGCACTAATGAAAAGAATTCTTTATACAAAATATTGCCATTGTTCATATTTAGGCCCTGAGCACTTAACTTGCTAATTAAAGTGCTATTAAATTTATTCAAATTACCCGATGTTATTGGTCTAGTTTGTATCTGCACTTTTTGTAATGGTGCGTTGGACTCAAAAGTAACTGTTTGACCGGTGTGATCAGAAGGGAGATAATATACTAATACATAGTACCAAACATAGGTGTTCCTACTTACTAGTACCTCCGCTAGGAGTATTAATGTTCTGTGCTATATACAGTACCAAGCAAAATGTTCTGAAAATTGAAACAATCGACGCCATCTGTCGTGGAGTAGCAAAACTACCTCGTGTCATGGCATCATATTTACTAACCCGTAGATTATACACTGGGCCGTAAGATCAATTGAATTATATTTTGAATTGTTTTTAATTATTTATTTTTTACATTGTTCTCACATATAGAAGCAAAAAGAACAATGTATCCAGAATTTTGTAATAATTTTGATTTAAAAGAGTGTCCATGGAGTTTCTTGCCCATTCTTCTCCATAGAGATCTACGTTTTGGAATGGGCGACTAGCTTCAATTTTCTGACTAACGGACTGACTCTTTAACAATTCAAAAGTGCCTGTAATTGGTTTAATTGAAATAAATGCTTTGAGATTGAGTTTGAAATTTAAACTACGGAAGAGTTTAATCTCTGGGCATCGATTATTTTTTATGAAATTTCCTATGAAATAATCGATGCCCAGAGATTAAACTCTCTTCCGTAGTATAAACTTCAATTGATCTTACGGTCCCTACCGACACAGCGTGTCACTTCAAATGGGGAAGGTCGGGCAAAACTAATTGTAGATGGCGTGATCATAGCTAGGTCCCTACGGCCTACAATCATGGTTATAGGTCCATGCCTACAATAAATTTGACATTTCGTTCATTCATTCCATTTCTTGTTCATTCATGAGTTTGGTTTTGTTTCACTATTTCTATAATTTCGGTGATTTCAATATTTTTATCAAGTATTTGACATAGAAAGTGTCAGAATTTAAAACCTTAAATATTTCCTCTTAATCACTTTCTTCAAAATGTTTCTACCCTGTTTAATTTTTTCAAAATCTCTACTTTCTAGCTTCTAGCCACCATCTTTTAATTTTAGGGCCTCTCGGGAAATAGTGTACTCCAATTTCGGACTATTTAGTAACACAACAACGCGTCATTTTCGCAAAAATAAACTAAAACCACCCCACGCCTTGTATTATTGGTTTGTGTTGGGAACTAGCTACGAGAGCGCCATTTTGACAGTTGCCTTCCCCATTCTTCTTGTCTTGTCAAATTAAAAAGATGTCGCAAAATCGTAAATCAATCCATGGTTAGAAAATACTTTTGTAATGAGGTATTCATATACCTTTGCAGTCACCCCCCCGACTTGAGTAATAAATTAAATATCTGTTTTACTCCTATACTTCAAAGATTCCAGACAATCCAGTTGTTTGGTGAACTGTGTCCTTACACAGTTATAAGCCTATGCACACGACGGCACTTTATCTAAACTGCTAAACTTGAGAAAGCAGCACTTTGAAGTAGCTTTACGATAGCAGGCAGTCAGTTTTTGATGCAATAAACGCGCATCAACGGCTCGTAAGAAATTCGTCATGTGCATAGACCATTGTATTCATGAAAGTACAGATTTTTTTATTCTAATTACTTTTTCTATTAAGGGCTGATTTTTCAATCGTCAGATAACTTTTATCTGTGGAATAAGTTTGACGTTTTGACAGCTTTTGTATAGAAAAATATGTCAAACCGCCATATTTATTCCTCAGATAAAAGTTATCTGACGATTGAAAAATCAGCCCTAAATCATTATAATCTATGGCACAAATGGAGAAAATACAGCAGGAATGGAGAAAAATAACAGATTCTCGGCTCGAAAAAATTTATTACAACACACGTCACAAAACATTCATTTGTACAACCATTTCACAATATAATTATATAATATAGTAAATAATGACTATTCAGTTTTAGATCGAGGAATGTTTTATCTCGTCACAAGGAGCTGTAATGCCGAATAGATTCAAGTTTAACACGTTTGCTGCGGAAAACGCGGTACGTATTGACAGAAGCGGTAAAAATATGTACACGTCCATAGAGTGGAACCATATCATAAAGGCCTATTTACACAAATAGTTGATCACCCGTTTTGTGACGAATATGTGCATAAGCAAAACGTTTTTGATGAATTTCGCGAGCTTGCTCTAAGACTTACACAGTAGCAGTTGGTACACAAACTACACAGATCGATTTAGGCAACGCATTTCCCGCAGTCAACAAGAAGTCTTTCAGGATTCAATATAAATTAGATACATTAATCAATAATACACAATAAGACTTACTTACATTATAATTTGAATCACAAGATCCTATAATAAATATATGTTTAATAGATACAATGTTCTTCGGTTATTTAATATCTTTCAAGCCAATGTGATTCCTATTTATATAATAAATTAATTAAATTTCAACAATTTTTATTTATTCTAACTAAGAGAATGAGCAATATATTAAAGAAACAAAATGTAAGTTTAGATTTCAAAACTACTAACATGGAATACAAGAACTGACATAATATATTATTTATTGGTTTATTCAATATGGTTTGCATTAATACTTCTACCGTACAAGCACACTCGTCCAATCATACTCACTCGCACTGTATCAACAAAACAGAAAGAGAAAGAATATGTTCAACTTGTCAGGCATTCGATTGCTTGTTGTTATGTAGTCCGTAATGAACATCCAAAAACATAACTTAAAAATAGAAAATAACTACAAACTACACTATAATTAGAAACTACTGGATCAAAGAATAGCTCTTAAAAGTTTAAATTAACTACTTCCTTTAATAAATATTCTTCACAGATATGGAAAACTTGAGAAACTGAAGCCTAATCAGATAAATCCGCCATTAACAGAATGTTTATCACAAATTACATGGATAGCGGACGGACAACCGAAACATTGTAAATAAATAGTGAATAAAGGAATCAAACAACTGGCTTTGTTCGCAACCAAGCAAAAGTAAATAATTCGGTAATAATTCCCAGATTTATAACAAAAGAAAAAATATAATAATTTCCAAATAAAAAAACGAGATAAAACGGTTTTTATACAATAAGGTTTCTTTAGTAAGTGACTTATACTAAATTTCATGACCTAGGTGCAGTAACCTTATAATTCGTCCCTGAGGAGAGTGTACCGGTTCTTGGACGGTGCTAGCTTCTTGAACGTGGACTCGGGAGGGGTGGTCACCTTGACTTCACCTTCTAGGTTCAATACGGGCTGGTCTGGGTCAGGACCGTAGTGGAACTCCCTGAAAAAGAAGACAATTGATTTATGTTTACAAATGCTGTCTGTAAGTAGCGACCAATGGTTTTTCTTTAATTTACATTCAAGTAGCTTTGTACAGTGTATAAAAAATCTGTTCGATCCGAAAAGGGGTCACTGTACTCATCATTATGAACAACTTTTACTATGGGACCAAACCTGAAATCGCGAAAAAAATATCAGCTGTTTCGTACATTTTGACGAGTTATGCGAACGAACATAAAACTGGGGAACAGCAGATTTTTTTTCGCGATTTCAGGTTTAGTCCCAAAGTAAAAGTTGTTCATAATGATGAGTACAATGACCCCTTTTCGGATCGAACAGAATTTTTTTACACATAGTATAATAACAATGTCATATTTAACAACTTCATATTATGAGATTTTAGTTAGAGCGTTAGAGCTTTAGAGAGTTAGATACGTGAGAATTCTTGTGGATCACAGTACAATACGTCAGGTATTTTATCGCCATCGGAGCTATTCACATTTACTCGAGACGCATGAATATCTGCTGCCGCGAGCTCATTGTGAACGAGCTATTGTCTTGACGATTGTGGCAAGGCGGAACAACTTATACACATAGTACAGGCACGGTTTCCATTGAATCGTGACGATAGTCGTTCTAATCAAAGTGGGTTGTATGCTGAAACGGAGATACAACTGCAAAATTAACTTTACTGTAGTCCGCGATCATTTTGATTATTTTATTCTGCAGTCGCGAATCGCGATCCTTTGGAATCAGCTAGAAGGACAAACGTCCTAAGAAAACGTCACGACAGGAAAGGTGCCTTATAACGCGTCGAATAACCTACTCGGCATTAATTTTAGCAGACGATCGCACGGACGTAAAAATATCGCGGCGGGATTTTATCGCACACTGAATTTTCAACTCTCGGCGCTAATCAGAGCGTTGACAATCCAGTGCGCGAAAAAAAAAGTAGCTGCCATATTTTTAAGTCCGTGCGAACATTGGCTTACTGAATTCTAACAATTAGATTAGCATAACAGCTTATAAATTATTTTGTTATCGATAATACCTACGAGTGTGCCAAGTTATTTTATAAGGACATAAAACAAATTACATAATTACCGATATTGATAGCCATACTATGATTAAAGTATTGTGCACAAATTTGAACCTTATGTTTAAGTTTTTCAAGATTTACGTATTTCGCCAAGTTGATTTTTCACATATAATAATTTGACTGATTGATTTTTCACAGATATTAATTATGTAATCAATCAATTTTATTTTATTTATTTATTTATGTCAGCATTGTCAAGGTTAATGAATGTTGATATTATTCTATATATTCTAAACTTGTATAAATATTTGCACACCATGACAATATGGTAAACATGTTAGCACAACTCCATGTAATTATAACACCTTGCATGCATTTGTTTCTTTATAATTGTATTTACACACATGTTTGAGTAAATAAAGTTATCTGAATCTGAATCTGACCCTGACAGTACCTGCTATACTGTTAATTACAAAAATTACAAACAAGTTGTTCACCATCATAATACTTTAACACACAGAAGTTGAACAGTATGGAAAATTCTCATGACAAATTAAATTGAATTGCAAATGTGTGACATCTTGAGTCTTATCAACAAGATAATCTAACTGTTAAAGTCAATCAGCTCAACACTTGAATGAAGTGAAAGTTTGTGCAAAACATATTTGTATATTGACTGACTCATCTATTATTGAGTACAATTACATAGAAATTTATGGTTCATAACAATGTTTTCATTCTCTGGGCGCAGAAAACGAATGGTGTTACTAAACTATTAGCAAAGTTGATTCAAACTTAAAAAAATGAACACTGAATCATGATCATAAATGTGTGTTCAATGGTTATGTAATATGTACCATTTGAACATGATTTCTGGCTTACAAACGCAGTTACACCTAGAATTTTTTTATAGACCATAAAATATTTAAGGCATACTCATGACATTTATTTAAATGGAACATACTCTTGGTATGCCTGTAGCATTTCAATGAACCATAAAATTCTGAGGTATGTGTTCAATTCTCATGTACAAAACTAGAACTAAGGCTTATCTGTGGCATTATTTTGAAATGGACCACACAACAACTAAGCCTTACGGTGTGTGGTGCATTTGAATAAAAAAATCAAGGTAAAACCACACAAGAGTCCCTGAGATCCTAAGGCATTCTTGTGACAGCCTTGATATAGAATCAATCGCGCATCTTAAATGGAGCTTACAAGAACCAAAGCATACCTGTGCAGTTTTCCAGAGTATAGGTCCAGCAGGAACTGCTTTAGTCTGCCAGGCTTCTCCATTTCCTTGTAGTCGGGGAACATGTACATGTGGCGGAAGGAGTCGATGGCGATGAGTGGCAGGTCTGACATTGACTTGCCCAGGTGATGCAGGGGATGTTCGAACCGCACGCCATCAGCCGTCAGGAAGTTTACATTCTCTGTAATTGTTACATGGAGATGTCTTATTGGTTGATAGTTACACTTATTTGTATTGCAAAGCAGGTGTAAAACAGTATATACACTAGCTGTTGCCTGCCACTTTGTCTGCGTGTAATTTGTATTTTTCATAATTTTAATACAAATATCCAGGATGAAAAGAAGCCTGTATCCTTCTCCACATCTCAAGTGACCTATCTGTATCGGTTCAGTGGTTTAGGCATGAAAAGGTAACAGACAGACACGAGTTACATTCGCATTTATAGCTTTTTTCACATTTATTTATTTTGAGTATGGACTATAGATACAGCTGTGTATACACATTCAAAATAATGTCATGATTCATGAAACATTTGACACTGTCCTTGACATCATAATTATATGAATAATAATACACCATTGATGTAAAGATTTTCATGAATTTAAGTGTAAAATTGGTACATTTGGAAAAATCTATTGTGGTATTATTATGTACAAAACACTATATTTTAATAAAAAATATGTGTTATGATATTAAGAGTAAAAACTGTATCCCTATACTTACGTTTTTCTCCCTCTAACTCATTTTGAATAACTTCTTTGTACTTCTTTATACTGTCGTTGTCATCGGGGTGATGGAACAGAATCAGAAATGGCAATCCTTCCTCAGTGAGCTCTTCAGCATTCTCAAAAGTGATCTCTCTGACTAAAGGTATGCACTTTTCTTGAGCCCATTTGTATAAATCTTCAAAATTCAATAAGGAACCAGTGAATGTCTCATCGGGCTCTGTGGATTTCTTTCTATCGGTTCTAAAGACCACAACTGGCTGACCTAGAAAGAAATGAACATTGGTTAGTAAAAGATTTACAAAACAAAAGCAATAATGAATTATTTATTGCTTGGTTCTGCTTATTTTAAAATTAGCAGAAATTTATAATTTAAATAGAAAAATTGTGAATTACCTGCTGGATGCATCTGCTGTGAGGCATCACCAAACCCAACATGGAATTGACACTCATCTTTAAGGTTAGCAGCCACCCTTCTAAACGTGTCGTATTCCGGCTGGTCCCGTCGGTCCATGTAGCCAATGATGTGCCTCTTGTCTTCACTGAGATCATGTAACTCCTTGATAGCACCAAATGTGACAACAGGATCAGTCAGCTGTTTCTTGATAAAATCAGCAAAGGCCTCAACTGAGCGCTGGCCTACAAAGAAATGGAGAATTGTTATCAATTGTAAAGTCTAGGAACTAATCTGGAATACTAATAGGGAGATAACAAATCAAGTATTGGATGAACTAGTTTGGTTTTTTTACTTTTAAATTAATGTTTCATGTATAGCACAGTGATAGACATTTGAATTAAATTAAGATTACCAACAATTGCATGCATATTTTTCATTCATTCATATTTTCTCACCTCTGTATTCTTTTTTGGCAGGCATGCCATTCCGGAACATTTTTAAAGTGGGATACTTGGTTATATGGAACCTAGTTGCTACAGCTCCTTCCTTGTCACAGTCCACTTTACCCATGACGACCTTCCCAGTGTCATAGCCCACATTTGTTACTTCATCAGCAGCCTCGTCAAAGATTGGCATCAGCATATTACTGAATTTGCACCATTCAGCATAAAAATTTAGGAATACTATTTCATTGGAAGCTGAAATAAAAATCATTGTCAATGATGCATAAAATTAATTGTAACCTGATATAGAATATCCATTATTTAACTATTTGGGAAAAGGGAAAACAGCTATTTTATACCTACATGAAATTATTGAATTTGGTCAAATACTTATTTTAATTGTGTAATTATTTTGTAGAAACACTGCTATGCTATCTAATATTGGCATCTAGCAATATAGCAAACATTTCTGCAATTGTTAATGGCAATAAAAATTGAAGTGTGAAACAATTTATTGTTTCACATTTCAATTTTTAGCTTTGTTTTCTGTAGAAAGCAAAGCTAAGTACAAATTAAATACTAGAATTAAATTCTCTATGACGTAATTTAAGATAAGACTACTGTTATAATATTTGTTTGTTTACTTTGCAGGTTTTATGTAATTAAACCTGATGATGTGGCTACTTTTTTGTTAATGATAGGAACTTAGACAGTTAATAAGCTAAATAATATTATTTTATGTTCCTGATCTGATATAAATAACAGGGAAGGCATAGTAAAATCATTAATACTTATATGAGCCATATCTAATTTTCCTTTTGGAACCATGTATGAATCAGTCATTTGTCAAATTTGTTTGATACAATAATATACAAAATTGATTGTGTTTATGAAATAAAGATAACTTGACAAAATCAGGGAAAATATTTATAATTTATTTCCGCAATACGGAGGAAAATAAAAAGCTTCTAGAAAACGTGGAGTAGGTATGTAACTCACCCAATACCATATCCAAATTACTTTGTGTAATTTGCACAGCACCGCTATCGGTAGGGTTGTAAAAACTATGGCATATCTGAAACATAACAATCCTCGGAGATTATGCAGCAATTACTTATTCCTAATAGACCATAAAATCAACAATCCGTTAGTGCACTTTTTGTGAAAAGATTTGCAGACATTTTGACATTACAAATGCTTACCAGGAAAAGGACACAAGCCAGTGTTTTGTAATTATATATGTTAAATGCATTCCAATTCATTGTGATTTGTAAAATAAATCACTTTTTATGTTGAAGTGAAAATATTACTGCCGCTACCGCTAGTGGTGTTGGCTGGCACTTGGCACTTGGCAGTTGGTTGGGTTAGCTAATTTGGCTAGCAGCAGCTCACTTGGCAGTTGGCACTCTACGTAGTCTGTGGCACTCTGGCAGGCAGGAAACCACAGACTATAATTTATAAGGATGTCCATGCATGATTAGTGTCAGGTTCAAAAAACCGCATTTGTAAAGGCTCCTACATACTATACCTATGCTCCTGCTCGATCTACACCCGCTATTTGCTGACCTGCCATCTGTTAGATAGTGTAAACGTCTGTGCCAAAATGCGTAAAACGTTATTTTTTTTAACATAAAACGTTAAAAAAATAGCAGTGCGGTTTAGCTAAAAAAAGTATTCATTAATTTATTTAAGGCGAAAGCCAGGTAGCCCGGGAAATTCAAATTTTCTTACATTTTTTGCAATTTGCAAAACAGTATTATGTTATATGTTAATCAAAATACGATTCGCAACCGAAAAACATATGTATTCACAGAATTTTAACTAAAAACTCAAACTCAAAGCATTTATTTCAATTAAACCAATTGCAGGCACTTTTGAATTGTCAAAGAGTTAGTCAGTTAGGGCAGGTTGTATCACGTCCACTTAACGCACGCGTATACGTCAAACATGGCGCTAACTATCGTCAAACCAAAAAAAGTGTTGTTTCACAAAATTATGGCCTTAACGTCCGTTAAATAATAACGATTACAGTAACCAGTGCCCTACCCACTGGTTAACGTCATTTTGTTCTCAAACATCTGCGCCAAATAATATGGACTCTCTTTTGTTGTATTCGTCTTTGTTCGACGATAGTTCATCTAACGATGAAACAATTGATAGTGTAGAAAGGAAAAAAAAATTTAAAACTCGTGTTAATAACCCAAAGCTATTGGACGAGCAGGAATTTATTGCAAGATACCGTTTTTTAAAGGCAGTAACTCTATGTTAACACGTCAAATCGAAGATGAAATATTTGCTACACAAAAGTGTGTAAGTACAGACGCCAGCAGGTCAAGCTACCCGAAACTGTCAAATTTTCGCAATCAACCTTGAACCTAATGCTTTAGCGATAAAGTTGAAAATCTATTAAAGAAATTTGACAGATTGTAGTAGCTTGATGTGCTGCCTTCCATACCTACTCAGTAATCATATACAAGGTGGAACAGGACGATTGACATTCCTTTACCCCGCGTAAAGAGAATCATGTTCTTTACCCGTATACAAAAAATCAATCAAATCAAATGACTACTTTAGCCACAGGAATTTATTTTTCATTTTCTTTTTTTTCAACATGATGTAGATTTGAGTCCGTAATAATAATAGGTAAACATTGTAAGGTCAAGAACCTGTGCAAAACATATGATTCTATTCTCTGCGTTTGTATTGTTCTCCGACTAAAGTACCTGCGCCTACCAACCTGCGCCCCACACCGCTGCCGCCACGCCCCGCACCGCACCGGTGGTCAGTGACTTTTAGTAGATAAAGCGTGTTTACTTTTTATACAGTTGATTCTGCTATTTATTTTGTTTGAAAACTGCAATTTTTAAATTTTCCATTAACTATTAATCTTCGTGTTTTAAAATGTTTCGATGGATTAATACTGTGCTCGTTTTCATTTAATGTCGTACATCCAGAAACACGTTTTAGATACGTAGGTAGGTACAATACATAATTTGATTCTAAAATTCGTTCACGATTTTCTGGGTAGTAAAACCAGGTACTTGCAACTCTGCAATATTACACCAACACATCTCATGAAAGATCCTGAGGCATGAAAGATCATGAAAGCTCCTCTTTTTTATTTGAGATAGGTTTGCTCTTGACTCTAGTCTAGGTCAGAGATGACAGAGACAAAGTCGACGATGGAGCAAGCTTACCCAGAAGAAGCCTGTTCACTCTCACTTTGAAAAGACCGGGGTTGTATGGGTTCGGAAACACAGACGCAGGCTGAGAGTTCCACTCCTTTGCTGTGCGCATCACAAAAGAAATTTGGAAACGCTTTGGTGGAATAGCAACTAGGTAGGGATAACCTGCAGTGCGTCTAGATATCCGGTGGTCGAAAGGGGCCGGCAGAATGAGGTCGTGGAGTTCTTGAGTACACTCACTGAAGTATAATCTGTAGAAGACCGACAAGCGACCTTGCGGCGATGAGCCAAGCTGTGAAGTTTGGCATCCACCAGTCTTACGTCACCAATGAGCCTCTCAGCTCTGCGTTCCACCGAGTCAAGCGCGACAAGTTGGTATTTAGCTGAGCCATCTCAAAGGTGGCTGCAATACTCCATGCAGGATCGGACTTGCGGTTTGTAATCAAAATTAAAAGCTGTCCAGACATCCTAAATAATTAGGATGCCCAGTTTCTTGGCCGCAGTTTGAGCTTTGTACTCGATTGTGGCACCGAAGTAGAGACATGATGTCAACTCCATGCCTAGGAGCTCGAGCCGATCAATTACAGGAACAGATGTACCCCGAAAAGTAGGAGTTTGATCGAAACGACTCCTTTTAGCGGTAAAAAGACACGCCTGTGTTTTGGTCACCCCACTGGGAGACAAGGCTTAAGGTCAAATCTGTCAGCTCTACCATGGCCTCTCTCAAGGTACGAACTTCGGCCCCGCTGGTTTTTGCGCTGGACAAGTATCTCTCTGAAACTGAACTGTGATCTGCGTACCCAACAATACCAGTCTGAAGTAGGTCATTGATGTGCAGCAGGAAAAGAGTTGCAGAGAGAACAGACCCCTGAGGAACTCCGGCTGGCTCAGATACATAAATCAACGGTTTGCCGTACTATTCATCGAATGACTAGGGCTATTGCTAAATTACGTCCTCATCTATTCTATACAAATAAATAAAATTGAAGTGTCTGTTTGTAATGTCAAAATAACAACTTTTTAGGAAAGCATTAGGAAAGCATAGGAAAGTATAAGCGGTTCTTACAACAAAAAAGTAATTTTTAACATTTTTGTCTGTCTGTCTGTTTGTTCCGGCAAATCTCCGAAACGGCTGAACCGATTTTGACAAAACATTCACTGGCAGATAGCTGATGTTACGGCGGGTAACTAAGGCTACATTTATTTAAGGAAAATATTTAGGGTTCCGTGCAAAAAAATGAAAACCCTTGAAATTATGTACAAAAAGTCGGATTTGAGAATTCTTTTTGCATTTGGTGGCCCAATTCTCGAAGATAGTTATAGGCTATTTAACATCACGCTACAACCCTTAGGAGCCGCGCAGAAAGAAAAAAGTCAGAAAGAACACTAAGCGAAAACGAAGTAAGGGCGCTTTCAATTTATGCGTTTCTTGACGGCCTGCTGCGGTGCCGAAGCGGTGCGTTAGTCGTACAGCGCACGGACGATCCTTTTTTTCACACAAAACGCGCGGTGCGGCAACAGTGCGGCGCCGGTACCGCGAACGCTCGACAACAGGATGGCAACGTCGCAAGCATCACGTGTTCATTTCGGTGTTCAATAGTGCGGTGAATAGACGTCAGAGCAGTAAAATACGCTTTCAATTTAGGCGTTCGATGGCGGACTGCTTTCGTACTGCAGCGGCCCGACAGCGAGATATAACCTGCGGCACGGTAAGCGTGCGGCAACGGTCCGACACGAAACGCATAAATAGAAAGCGCCCTAATAGCGCGGGCGGACGATTCAACGAGACGGCACAGATTACCAGATAAATCACTCCATACAAAATGTTCAATACCTACTGCTGTAATAGCCAACACCTTCGAGTCGCTAGACCCTGCGAACGAAAATGTACCTAACCTTACAAGCGTAAAGTGAGTTTTGCTTTGTAGCTGCGCGCCGCCGCGTGGTTATTCTGAATTGCCAGGGCTGCCTTTTTTGATAAAGATGTCAGTAGGTATTTGTAGTACACTTTATGAAATAATATGAAATGAAATAAAATGTTTTTTAATGTTTTAGCGTGTGTTAAAAAAACTTATGAAAGATCGAGGAATATTTTTATGCTAGGTGACTGTTTAGTATTCTGTGACCACACCCCGAAACTGCAATTGTAAGACAAGTAAGTCACACATCGTAAGCAACGTGTAGTACCTAACTATTTAATTATCAGTGACGTATCCACTCCACATGGCCACGAATACGAATGAAATACGAAATGGAGGAAACTGAAAACACGATTAATGATTAGTTCGTTCATTTACACAATTAGCGTAATAGGTAACTACTATGCTTCTACACTATGAACAAACCTGTACTGGCGCCATATTGTGACGTCATGCATGCTTTTAAATAAACAATAATCATATGATAATAACATTAAGAAGATAATAACGATAGTAAATATTATTGAAAATTAATTTGCACAAAGTAGATTTTAGCTAAACGTAATTTTCAAATGACAATTGACAAATGGAGGTCATTAACCTTTATATTCTTATCTCAGATGCATAGTAGAAGTAATTACGTACCTACCAATAAAATACAAAACACGAAACATGCAAGTATACACAATTTACCTATTTAAAAAACGATAGTAAAAGTGTATCAGCAGGTAAACTGAAAAAGTTTTTATCTCTTCTCTTGCTGGATCTACATCCATCAACTGCACATAATACACTAGAACCAGCCAGATCATAAGAATTTGAAACTAAGCGTCAGGTCGACCGAAATAATATATTTATTTATTTATTTAATACTTCATGCACAGAAAAGTACAGAGGCGGACTTAATGCCATAGGCATTTTCTACCAGTCAACCATTCAGTAATATTATATGCGTACGTACGCGCCTCGCGGCTGTCGGCAACCCACTGAGAAATGGGCTGCGTGCGGCCCGGCTGCCGGTAGGTAGCTAGCGCGCGTAAGTACATGTAGTGATTTATCTAGTAATCTGTGGCGATAGGTCGGGGGACGAGGGAGTTTTATTAAAATGTGGCTGTTATTTTAGTATATTTGGTATCTTACGACATCCACGCGAACGAAGTCGCGAGGCACAGCTATATATACAAATAAATAAAATTGAAGCTTTTGTTTGTAATGTCAAAATAACAACTTTTTACTAAATGCATAAGAAAGTATAAACGGTACTTATAACAAAAAAGCAATTTTTGTCTGTTTGTCTGTCTGTTTGTTCTGGCTAATCTACGAAACGGCTGGATCGATTTTACTGGCAGATAGCTGATGTTACGGCGGGTAACTAAGGCTACAGCTTGGCCATAAGTCGTGAAAATAATGGAGGCGCCACTGTTCGTGCATGTTGTAACTCTATATAGTACGACGAAAACGGTTTTGGTACTTAGTTTTTTTTTTGACAATTAAAATGAATATTGGCGGGTTTTATGAAAAAAAGAAAAGCTCTGAAACGCTTGTTCAGCCACTACCTAGAACGATAACATTTGCAGTTATTTATTTTAATGAATTAAAAATAAAATTATTAGGTGTTTCAAAATACCTTGATGTGAACTAATCCCACATTATGTGAGACAATTTTATGTTTTACAAGACGCCAGATCACTTTAAACCACCTTAGACCTTGTAGAGACTTTAATCGGGCCTGCCTTCAGCATGAAACCTTCGCGAATTGTTTGATTGGCTGATAAGACAAACACTGGTTTAATTTACATAGAATAGTTTTGAAAATGACAGGTTAGGAAAATGGTTTTTTTATATAGAATCAGTGCTAGTATTACGTTGATAATGTAACAAGCTTTCTATAAACTATTAAATAATAATACGGTACTCCTGTGTGTCTGATTTATATGTTCATCAAACATACCTCTTAACGAGACAGCATACACATATACGTAGTGGTCTGCCGTGGTATCCCGGCAGATCATTACAGTACTAATATGTACTTAAAACCAAATGTAATGAACGTTTGGTGGAGGGACCTCAGTGAACGCACCCTGTTGAATGCGCCTTATTACGCGCTACGAAGTGCGCTGTACGCGATCCCGCGTACGCTATTTTTTTTAGATACAGCGAGACCTCTCGCATAGCCAAGCGAGACGAGACGAGACGCGAGCGGTATGATATCAAAGAAATTTTAGAGGCACGGATAGAAGTGCCCCCATACGAAGTTAAGTGGTATTTATTAATTGGTATCAATATATAAGATTAAAAATAAGCCCTGGCAGTTACGAGATAACCAGTCTCCATCATAACATGAAACCGCTCCATGGTACCCATATTTGCACAATTGAAAAAATGCTTCTAAATTATACAAAACTATAGTTGGCAATAAGAATAAGAAATTTTATATGCGCAAACATGTGTACACATACAAAATTAAAATAATACATGCATGGAAGATCGTAAATAAGAGTGGCTCACGACATGTTTGCCATTTCTTATGCAATGATTGTATATAAAAGAATAATAAAATCTTACTACCAAAAGGAAAGAAAATCCTGCCTAAAAATAACCAATACAACATCTAGAACTTGAATAAATAAAAATTATAAATAAACATTAAGGTCTATGTCTGAAAAAAAGAGACGCATTTCTTCCAAAATTAAAAAAACAAAGCCCAAGTGGCTGTGGAGCAGGACCAGCATTTAGCCAATCTACGATATTGTGGCGAACCAAACTAATTATCTATGGTTCCCACTTCTAGAATATAAACGGACAACGCTAGTTTGTCTAGAGGTTAGTCGATAGTTGTCGTGAACAGAACAGATGGAGGATTTTGAAACCGGAACGTCCACTGGTCCACACCGGACTCGTAATGCGTGCGTTGCGGCCGGTGCGGACCAGTGGATAATCCGTTGCGTGCCGTGCACGCACGGCACGCAACGGATTTTGGTTTGTTTGTATGAAGAAATGATCCGAGCGCTCGGTGCAGGCGGAGTGGACGCAGTGCTATATGAATTCATACAAAGCAAACCAAAATCCGTTGCGTACCGTGCGTGCGTTGCGGCCGGTGCGGATTAGTGGACGTTCACCTTCTAACTAGACTGGAGAAGATTATCCGATGTTTATAAAGACAGATATTTTTCGGCTGTCGCTTGTTTATTGTACTGTGATAAAATACATATCTATTACAACTGGCCAGTGTTTCATTAAAATAAACAGGGTCCTTATCGCGCCTAAATTGGTGACCCCAACGATACAAGAACATAGCAAGTAAAAAGAAGATTTGCAATCCAGTATTGTAACGCGCTTAAACATAACTGGCGAAATGTGGGTGTACTATAGGTACACCTCTGCCTAGCCCATAAGGGAAACAAGGCGTGATGTTATGTTGTGTGTGTTATTGTGACGCGCAACGAGCTCACACTCATCCCGGGCAGCGGTGCGATTTTCTTTGTGAACAAGTTTCTCGCCGCCATTACGCGAGTATACTTACAAAAATCGAAGAACATTCGTGCTATTAGTAGGTACAGACGCCAGCAGGTCAAGCTACCCGAAACTGTCAAATTTTCCCAATCAACCTTGAACCTAATGCTTTAGCGATAAAGTTGAAAATCTATTAAAGAAATTTGACAGTAGCTTGATGTGCTCCTGTCCATACATTTACTAACGTTAAAGCGTAGACAGAGAATATAGAGGTAGACAAGTCCTCAGCGTATGCAGTATAAGATAGCGATAGTTCGACATAAGTACATTACTACAGCTACGTGCGATTAATATTGCCATACTTAAACTTTACCCCTATCGTGGGGGTAATCTGGTACTAATTGAGTCATTTGATTGTACTACGTCTACAAAGAGTTATTCATTCAATTCATTGTCACCTTTCAGGGGGTGACGTATATATAACTTTACTTTTCTTTTTTCACTTTTTTGGAAATAGCAAACTAAAACATCAATTTCATGCGTTTTGCATGAAACAGCAGACATTTATTTTGATATTTCAGGGTTAATCTCATAGTAAAACTTTATAACCAAGAGTGCTTTACATAACAAAAGGTATTTACACGGCAGATGTGAGTGGAAACGCCGGAAGGGGACGCCCTAGGAAGACATATAGTGATCTTATTGGTGATGTTCTTCAGAAAGGTCAGGTGCGTAGTACTCGCAACCGGCGTGCGTGTATGACCAGATGTATGAATGTAAACGAGGCAAAAGGAGTATGTAAGGATCGTAGCAGGTGGCGTTCTGTAGTTTCTGCCTACCCCCATGGGAAGAAGGTGTGAGTTTATGTATGTATGCTTTAGATAACAGTAGTGTAGCAAATGAAAACAGGACGCGCGCGAACTAAATGCTTCCGGGGTGAAGGTGAAGCGCGAAAACAAATGAATTGTAATTATTATTTTATTACAATTTAAACTAAGATATAAATTTATTTTCACCTCAAGATGTAAATAGTATATTTAGATAAACTCGGCCCGTACCAGTCCACGTATTTCTTCAAAATGGTTCAATTGGAAAACTAAACTAAAAGTAAAAATTAAATACGTTTAGTGGTAAAAATAATCAAGTGCTGGTATCCCTGTCAAGTTATTATCCGACTATTGACAAATGTCACGCAGCAACATAGATAACAACCTAGCTTAATATGCCTCGCACATAAGTCGGTTATTACAAAAAACAAGTTAGGATTGTATCATCTGTTTTGATGAAATTATCAATAAATTTTGCTTATTATTGACAGAAAACAGTCTTGAGTACAATAATTCTTTGATTTACTTGCAGTAATAGATACAAAATGCTACTTACCGGTGAAAGGTTATGTTTGGTTGATTTCGTTCACTACGACTTTTACAGCCATATATATAACAATTCACCATCACTACACAACAAATATTACCTTTTGGAATATCAATAAAGTCACAAATTATACAAAATAAGCGTTTCACAGTTTTTATCAACGAAAATCTTTTAACACCACAACTTGTTTGCCACCTATTACTAGTGATGGCAAACAACAAAAAACCGATACGCAAATAGATGCTATGTCCTGCTCACACATATACATTTTGACATACATGTCATCTCACTTTCCCAATTATTATTATTTTAAGAGCATGTCTACCTCCATTCTCTGTCTACGCGTTAAAGTGTTCGGCTGTGCATACTGTTTGTGCCAAATTACACCGTATTTGAACTTTATTGACCTGAAACGGAAAATCATCTAATTCTGCTATAGCAGCGCCATTTTTTCTTGTGCGGTTTTTTTATGGAATCTTCAAAGCTAGCGCGCCACAGTAGCGCGCGAAACTTAACACTTGACAGAGCCTGCCACATGTCTCCTGTCATCACTGTCGTCACACGTAAACCGGCTGCGTTCCAGAGAAACTCGAGACGTAAAACTGTTCAGTGTTCCGTATTCGTATAGTTTGACAGCAAAAGCCTGTAAGTTATTTTTTAACTTTTTGCATGGATGGACATTACAACTTACCTCAAATACTATGGTGTTCTTGTGGTGTGTGAAGTGCTTCATCTTAAACTGAATGCCTCAGCAATTAACATTTAACATTTATTTGTATTTCTCTTGTTTTTTTTTTTTTTATTTGAGATAGGTTTGCTCTTGACTCTAGTATTTCTCTTCTTTTTGTTTTGTGCATTCTACTTGCCTTGATTTTAGTAATTATTCCGTTTTAGTGAATATTCATGCATGGCAGGGCATGGTTGTAATACTAATAATTTAAAAAAGAGGTTTTTGCAGAATAGCTTTATTTTGTTATTTTTTACTGTTTGCACTCTTAGTTTACATTTTATTTGCCCGTGTATTGCATGTATATTTTTTAAGGGAGAAGCGCTAAGGTAGCCCGCGAAATTCAAACTTTCTTACGATTTTTGCAATTTGCAGCTCAGTGTCTGGGTGTATGTTAATTAAAGTATGATTCACGAGCATAACAAATATGTATTTACAGAATTATAATCATTAGAATCAGTAATACAATTCCTTAAGTTGTATAATCCTGGAATGTTAATATTTCATACTAAGGCCAGTTTCAGACCAAGTATGGTCTTAGAGAATTGTATTGATGACTTTAATCAACGTACAACCTAATACTGACCTGTAAATTGCAAAAAACGTAAGAAAATTTGAATTTCGCGGGCTACCCTGGCGCTTTCACATTAATGTGTACTCTTTATTATTAATGTGCTTTCTCATGATGATTATTAACTATTTTACTATTGTATCATTTATGCTTTATTCCTCTTCTTATGGTTGTGTGTTTTTGTTTGTGAGATAAATATAATTCGTATAAGTAGTAGCGCAATGACCACCGAGAGAAAGGAGATTGTCCTTGTTCCTGAACTTGGAACTTGTGGTGAACAGTCCGTTGACCCCCCCTTCCGCATTTACATCTCAACCTATATTAGTCAATAGAGTGTCCATACGTGACCCTCCTTTCTGGCTAGACCAGCCTGGCCTCGGATTTGCTACTTCAGAGGCACAGTTTTATATCAACAGCACCACACAGGAATCAACTAAATGCTACTATGCCGTAAGTTAGCTCGACACAAAATCCGCAACTGAAGTTGAGGATATAATCATTGAGCCACCTAAGGATCAACCTTACACTCGTCTAAAGAAGGCTCTTATCTCCCGTTTCTCTGAGTTATATTAGGAGAAAATTAGAAGGCTCCTTGAGAAAGAGGAGATAGTGGATAGGAAGTCCTCGTCATTCTTGCGTCAGCTCAGTACTCTAACTGGTTCGTCTTTCCCAGAACAGCTCCTCCTAACAAATTGGATGAACAGGTTGCCTCATTACATGCAAGGCATTTTAGTTGCCCAAAAGCATTCACCCCTCGAGGACTTGGGCGAGCTGGCTGATAAGCTGCTAGAAATCAGTCCGCAACCAATGAATGTCCATGCAGCAGGTAGGGCATCATCATCTAGTGATGACACCAAGGAGCAACTTAAGTTGCTCCAACAACAAGTAGCGGACCTGACACGGCTTGTGACCAGCCTCACCACAAGTAATGAAAGAAATAAACGCAGTCGGTCACGCTTACGCATTCTCAACGGCCAATGCTGATACCACAGGCGATTCACTGCGAAAGCTTCCAGGTGGAAACAACCGTGCACTTGGTCTGGTCCCGTACCACAGGGAAATTATATATATCTTTATTAATAGCAAAATACAAGTTTGACACTAAGTACACATGGTATTCACTAGAGGACAAAAAAATTAACAAATAGAAATAGTGTGCAAGAGATGGGTAAAGTACGGTCAATACAAAATTTTTGAGCCCTGACTCCTAAACTAGGAAGATCCTGTATCTTAGGAGGCAGTGTCTTCGCATAAATAGTGGACGAGCAAATTATGAGCGTACTAGCAGACTCGGATAGTCACAAACAAGATATAGACTAAAAGATAAGAAATATATCTATATATTACATATGTTTAATTAGTATTTTTAATAAGTTATTATGTTTGTATTGAGTGTATGTGTGAATTGTATTTGTGTCGTGTCATATGGAAGTGGTATGTGTAAGGGAGAGGGGTATGTGGAGTGATGTGATGTGGTGTGGTGTGATGTGATGTAGTGTGGTGGTGAGTGGTGAGTTGTGAGGGTGTGTGGGGTGTGTTGAGTGAATGTGCATTTGTGTAATATGGCTGGAATTAGTGGGGGCACCTTCCTTCGTTGTGATGTGATAGGTGTGATTCAGCAGATCCAGGCAAGTAGACTTTCAGTTGCCTCGTAGTCTTGATCTTTAATCCAGTCCTCAATTTTAACTTTAACCCTATAAGTATCCAATTCAATTATGTTTATTTTTTTATTAATTGTTGTATATAGGTGTGAGCTTAGGACATAATGCTGGCGTCTAGCGAAAGCGGTCCTATGCGCAATTCAAGCAGCAGTCAGTACAGGCGACCACTGACTGCTCCCTAGCAAGTCGCCGTCTATTTGTTACAGTCCGCGAGGCCTAAGCTGAGCTTTGCATTTGTTTGAGTGCACATAGATAGTATAGGTGTGACGTTGGCTTAGAGAGCGATGCGTGTGTGCGCATCGTCTGACTCTACTTTTGGTAATCACTCACACAAATGCAAAGCTCAGCTTAAGCCTCCCTGATTTTACCGATCGGTATTCGGGCCGACGATTTTTAATCGACACCGGATCCGATCTTTCGTGCCTAACTAGACGTTACTCCCAGGGCACAAAACAGTCACTTCCGTACGAACTTTTAGCAGTTGGCTGCTGCCACTAAAATAAATACTTTTGATCTGGTCGAACTCAAATTGAACTTAGGTTTAAGACGTCTTTTAGTGACTTGAATTTGTCCCGGGGACTGAGAGTATGTCATGCTCACTCAAATGTCTCGCTGGTGGTGGCGTGTGTGTTGGATCTTTGAGTTCCTTTCAAAATGGTTGAGCTGAATGGTGCTGATCCATGCGTCATGTTCGTGAACGGGCGCCGTCAGTAAGGACTGGTCATCTCTTAGCTGCCACGGCTTATTTTAATTTTTGAATCGTTTTTGACTCTTATCTTTTTGTTGCGGATGCTTTTAACGTGCACGTCTTTCTACATTGTTCTCACATACTTAATTTCAACATGAATGATATAACCAATATTTTGATTTAAAAGAGTGCCCGTGGAGTTTCTTGCCCATTCTTCTCCATAGAGATCTATGCTTTGGAATGGGCAACTAGCTTCAACTTTCTGACTAACTGACCGACTCTTTGACAATTCAAAAGTGCCTGTAATTGGTTTATTTGAAATAAATGCTTTGAATTTGAATTTGACGTGACTTTGCATGGAAATTCATAGTCGCAGAAGTAGGAACTCCAATAATTGGCTCAGACTTCCTGGCTCATTCCCACCTTTTACCAGACTGTGCTCATGGACGGTTGCGAGACGGTAAAACAGGGTTGTCCGCTGAAACTGAATTATCCTCAATCGACCAACCCAGCGTTAAACTTATTCAATCACCGGACTCACCATACTCGCACACTTTGACCGAGTTCCCGAGCATATCACGTCCTCCTGGCGCGCCTAAAGAGGTGAAGCACACTACGGTGCACTTTATCAAAACTACCAATGGCCCACCTGTGACAGCGCGACCACGTCGTCTTGCCCCACTTAAGCTTCGAGCTGCTCAGACAGAGTTCGAGGAGGTGATTTACGTAGGCACCGCTCGTCCTTCCAGCAGCTCATAGGCCTCGCGCTTAAAAAAGACGAGACTTATCGTCCGTGCGGCGACTATAGCAGTCAATTCCAGACTGCTATCCTGTCCGCCATATAGGGGATTTCGGCCACAACTAGTCTGGATGCTCAGTTTTCAATACACTAGACTTACTTAAAGCATTTCAGCAAACCCTGATGATATTTGTAAAACATCTATTAACAAACCCTTTGGTCTTTTAGAATTCCCCTACATGACCTTTGGTCTCAGAAATGCTGGTCAGATGTTTCAAAGGTTCATAGACGAAGTTGTGTGGATTTATTTTCTGTTTCGCATACGTCGATGATATCCTCGTATACTCGAGAGACCCCCAGCAACATGCTGAACACCTAAGGCTCTTGTTTAACCGACTGCACCAGTATGTAGTGGTCATAAACTCGGCGAAGTGTGTACGTGGGGCAGCAAAGGTAACATTTTTGGGTTATCGTATTAATGCTGCAGGCACTTTCCCTCTCGAAGACCGTATCCGTGCTATAGTGGATTTCCTTCTCCCTAAGACCGTGCAAGGCGTTTGTAGGTTCTTAGGCATGGTAAACTATTACCGCAGATTTTTGCCCGACGCCGCCAAGTATCAGGCGACGCAATCGACGCAGTCGTTGCAACTAACAGCAAAGGCGCAAAACCATTTCCATGGACGCCCGAGCTCGAGCAATCTTTTGATGAGTGCAAGAAGAGAAGAGTCTAGCTAATATTATCACTTTATCGCACCCAAATTGTGAGGCCCTTTTAGGTCTGTTTACCGATGCGTCCAGCATGCACATAGGTGCAACTGCATGTTTACAGCAGAAAGTCGATGAAAACTGGCAATCCCTAATATATTTCAGCAAGCAAGAAGCTAACCGAGAAACAATTTCAATGGCCTGCTTATTATAGGGAACTTTTAGCTGTGTACGAGAGCGTTCAACACTTTCGGCACATACTAGAAGTACAAAACGTAGCAGTTTTCACTGACCATAAGCCCCTGGTGTATGCCTTCATGCAGCGTCGTGACAAGCTTCCACCAACACAACTCAACCTACTATATTTTATCAGCCATTTTACCACCGACATATGATATATTAAGGGCACCGACAACGTAGTCGCAGATGCTATTTCGCGGGTTGAATCCATTCCATTGGAAGAGGACTACCAAGCCCTTGCAGAGTCGCAAGAGAGAGACGAGGAACTCAAAAAGGCGGGTTCATCTACTTCTTTGAAATTGAGAAAAATCGTTGTTTCTGGAACCAACACTTCCATACTCTGCGACACGTCGACGGGTAGACCTCGCCCATACCTTACCTTGCCTTTCCGTCGAGCTGCTTTCGATTGACTGCATGGTCTCAGTCACCCAGGCGTGAGAGCAATCTTACGATTGGTGGCTGAGCTATACGTATGGCCACACATTAACACCGACTGTCGACAATGGGCGAAGTCATGCTTACAATGCCAAGGTAGTAAGGTGACCAGGTACACATCTGCACTGCTGATGTCATTTCCGATCATATCAAACAGATTCTGCCATATCCACATTGATATTGCATAGAACCATTGCCGCCTTCAGAAAATTTCACATATTATCTGACCGTGGTTGACAGATTTACGCGTTAGCCCGAAGCGTGTGGCCTATGACATCTATTACGGCGAAACACAGTGTCCGGCGTAGAACAAGCCAGGTGGACAAAAGTCATTATCAAATTCCCGGAAATTTGTACTTTCTATCTGTAAACAACACCCCTAAACCTCTGATTCCAAGAATTGTTTACGTCTAACATTCCATACTGATGAGACATCGTTTATCAAAGTCAGGTAATGAGGTGAATGCAGTTAAAGAAATAGGTCAGTTGCATTCTTGCGACACTTCCACTAACATCTCATGGTGGCAGTTCTAATTTTGTGAAAAGTTTTAGTGATGGAATTTACTTCTGAAGGTATGTACTATTTTATTTTCTAATTAGAATCTTATAATGTGTCATAAACATTCATAAAGTAGACTATCTGTGAACACACAAAAAAAAAAAAACATGTTTTTCTTAGTTTTCGAACTTATCAGGCTTGGAAAAGCCATGTATCCTCTTGTATCCACTCTGAATTTTTGATATATTTTAGCTACATGGCTAAAGATGATTATGTAATATATTTTATGTAGCACACTTGAGTACAACATATTTTTTTCTTTTTTTTTTGTAGAAAAGCTTTACTCTATTAGTAAAATAGAATTTTTCGAAGAGTGGCTTAAGCACGAAAAAGACGAAAGAAATGATCGTCTTTTTGAGTTTATTTTGCCTAAGTGTGATTTCTCTGACATCACTAAAGAGTGTCAAAGGGAAATTAAGATGAAAATAGCCAGCATATCTTCGAAAATAGCTACCAAGTGGGTGTCTTCAGGAAAGTCAAAAGAGCGTTTCCTGAATAAGTTGTGGTTGGAAGGCGAGAAGATAGAATTCTGCCTGCGATCGACTCAACCGCAACCTTCTACATCATCCGCTGACCTTTCTCGACCCGGAAGACCTAAAAAAGTCTTTGAAGACTCATCTTTTAAAACTAAGAAACGTAGAGTTGCTGATCTAGTTCAATCGCGGAGTGTTGGGGAATTAATGACTGCTACAGAGCTAGCTGCACGGTCAACTGGACATAAAAACGTTGCCAGAGTTATAAAAGACATTGGTGAAAATCCAGCTTCTGCAAGTGCACGCATTAGCCTTCAACAACCAAGTGCTGTGCAAAGTGATAGACCGCTATGTAGTGACGAGGCATTAGCGTATTATATTGATTCAAAATCAACAACTCACTCATATAAACAGACTAGGAAGTGGACTATGAAAGTCGGGCATCACGTGTTTCCATCATATGATTGCATTGTTAAATCAAAAAAAGCGTGTTATCCTTCCGAGGAGCACATTGTTGTGACACAATCTCGAGCAGAAATTGAGCTACAAGCTATTTTGAATAAAACAACAGAACGTTTAAGTAGTAGAATCTCAGAGAGAAGTTGTCACAGGTGTGCTCCCCAATCTAATACCCAATTCATCGTTTACTCTTATAAGTAAATGGGGATGTGACG
Organism: Fissipunctia ypsillon; assembly: GCA_947568875.1. Classification (NCBI taxonomy): domain Eukaryota; kingdom Metazoa; phylum Arthropoda; class Insecta; order Lepidoptera; family Noctuidae; genus Fissipunctia; species Fissipunctia ypsillon. The sequence continues at coordinate 9,594,428 of OX387654.1, forward strand.
GAAGTTCCGGTCATAGTGCTTACAAACAAAGATTTGAGAACAGCGAAGACACTGATGAGTTCCTTTTCGTTTATTCGTTCGTTCCTCTAAGGTTAATCGACGAGGGTAACAATATTATCTGGCAAAATCCTCGTCCATCATCGACGATGTTTTGTCGTCCAATTAAATTCGTTTTTGCCAAAGAAACTACGGAATTGACAAAAATCGAGACAAATAAGGTTTTGGAACAAATAAACAACTTGGAGGCTACATTCTGTGATCTTGGTGGTTCTAAAATTTCTGTTAAGCACAAGCTTCTGCTGACTATGACTGATGGAAAAGTGTGCAACGCTTTGACAGAGACACATTCATCGCAGAAATGCTATATTTGTGGGGCTACTCCCAGAATGATGAATGATGAAGGACGGCATTTTGATAGCAATCAGGATAATTTTGGCTTTGGTTTGTCAACATTACATGCTTAGATTCGTTCGTTCGAGTGCTTTTTACACATTAGTTATAAGTTAGATATTAAGAAATGGCAAACTAGGTCTTCAGAGGAAAAAGCAAGTGTAAAACACAGATCAGATGAAATCAAACAACGATTCAAGCATGAAATGGGATTAATAGTGGATAAGCCAAAGCCAGGATTTGGTTCCACAAATGATGGAAAGACAGCTCGACGTTTTTTCGGGAACCCCGAACTGAGTGCTCAGATAACAGGATTGGATGTTACAATCATCAAACACTTTGATGTATTGTTGAGGACATTGTCTTCTGGCTTCGAGATAAATCTTGTTGAATTCAAAAAATTTTGTCTCGAGACAAGAAGACTTTATCTAAGTCTCTACTCGTGGTACTACATGCCTGCTAATGTACATAAATTGCTTATTCACAGTACAGAGGTGATTAAGACGGCAATCGTTCCAATCGGGCAGCTTTCAGAGGAAGCCCAAGAAGCGAGAAACAAAGATTGCGGGAGATTTAGAGAGCACAACACCAGAAAGTGCTCTCGTCTTGCCACGAATAGAGACTTGCTCATTATGTTGATTTTAACGTCTGATCCTCTGATCAACAGCCTCCGGGAAGTAGGTACCGAAAAAAAGTCTAATAAATTGTGCGCGGAGGTCTTAAAGCTCATCATAGCTCCCACTATAGAGCCTCGACTCCAACTGCAACCAAGACCTCCACAAACTCAGGAAGACTATCTTCTATCTAGTGAGAATTAGTTTTAATGTAAATACCTAGATAAGTTTAGTTAGATTTATAATTTTTGTATTTAATATGTTATATGTTAGTCTAAGGTTGTATAATTATTTATAATTAGCGTTGATATTTGTAGCGATTAAGATTTAAAAAAAAAATATTTCATGTAAGGTACCTACACGAAATTAAATATTTATACACTATTTCTATGCATTTTCATTAAATAAAATATTATAGTACTATAGAAATAACTAATTTATAGATATAGTTCCAAAACCATGAAAAAATATTTTTGTCCACCTGGCTTGTTCTACGCCGGACACTGTGCGAAAGAAGTAGCAGGCACGCTGGTGACTGGTTGGATATTCCGTTTCGGGGTGCCAAGTACCGTAACGACCGACCAGGGTCGTCAGTTTGAATCTACCTTGTTTCGGCGCCTTATGAACGTGTGCGCAACAAAGCGGATTCGCACAACCAGTTATGATCCGTGCGCAAAACATTTCGACTAATGCACGTCCACACACGGCTAGAGTCGTGAAAGGCACTCTTGCCGATGCTCGCATCAACGTTCTGCCGTGGCCTGCTCAATCGCCAGATCTCAACCCAATTGAGCACGCATAGGATATGCTCCAAAGAAGAGCTGTCTTGTATGGATGCCGTGCATACCCCACAACTTTTTGACTTGTTGGAAAGAACGTGGGCGGCCATTCCTCAAAATGATTTTGGTGAACTGCATGCCAAAACGCTGTGATCGTGTGATTCGTGTCAATGGTGGTAACAGATTTTTTTTTATCTTTACAATAAAAATGTTAAAAAATCCTCATTTTTGCTATATAATTGACGACATTAACTTATGTTAATTTCCCACAATTTGCGAAAATTGCAATTTTTTTTAATTTTTACAAACTATAGGGATAAGTTGTTAACTTAAACAGGAATTAAAGTAAGAAGCCAGTCTGGAAGACTAGATTTAGTAAATATTAATTGGATAATTTTTATAGTTAAACATGTACTTGATCCCTAGACACTATGTGTATATTTCCCTGCGCTTCGCCACTGCAGATCAAGATACTGTTTTTACTTCTAGGCAGCTGTAGCCAGCTGTAGCTGTGTGTGTTGTAGTCTCAGCAGCAGCTTATGAGTCATGATCATCATTGTTCCTACGTAACATTTCCAAACTTTTTTATCAGGTTCGTCATGATCGATAGTGTTTATCCCGAATCCTGACACTAAAAGTGTCAAGTACACAACACTTGTCAAGTACGAAATATATACTCGACCTCGACGGTTATGACGTAGCAGTTGCTTAATTATTCCTAAATTACTTTCAAATATTCTCATTAATATTGTATTTTTTCCCCCATAATAAGTCATATAATTGATTTTTATAAGTAACAATAATTTAGTACCTATTCATAACATATTGAGTAATAAACTGACAGTTGATTTCAATGTGGCGGTTATGTGTCTAAAACTATTCTTTATCTCAGTGGTCTAAAAGAGAAGAAAAATAATTTTAAACATTCATTATATATTGTGAACTAGTGATAAGGACGTTGCTCTGCCCAAATACATCCCGAGTGTGAATTTATAGTTTGTGTTTAATTGTGTAAACCCTGCTACTGAGTATCAGTCTATTGGTGTGCCTATTAGTTCCAAAATGTCACACTAAGTGCATACAGTTAAAGAGGATTTTTGAACCATCAATAAATGATTTACTTCAGAAAGTTCTTATTTATTTAAAAATCCCAGTTTCATCCCAAAACGGGAGCTCATTCATTACATATAAAAATACCTACATTAATACATATTGAAAGTAAAGCACATAATTGGACGGATTTGTAAACATACACACATAATATCTTAACCCGATGTATACATTAAATAGAGATTCTTATTAGAAATAACATAATACTTTGAGGCTACATGTAAGTTTTATAAATTTCTAATTCGATTTTAGACAAAGAGCTGTGCTTTATTGAGTAAAATATATGTATGTATATTATGATGAGCTACAATAGCTCAAGTCAATATTTTGTTTATTTAATTCTCTAGAAGATAGAAGGGTGCCAGCATTTATAGCTACTTTTAATATCAATAAAAAAAAGTTACTATTTCTAAACTGAATATCAATATTTTGACCAACGAAATAGTAATTTAAGTACATTTATGGCTGTGCTCTTAGCATAAGTTTAACATTCACAATTCAAATTTTTATAGCTAGTCAGAAAATGATTTTGTATTTAAAATATTATCAGCCTGCATTTTTTCACTTTCCTTTTACAGAACTACATACAAGAAATAGTCCCTAATAAAACCCTATTGTTATTACCTACTGGGTAAAATTATCTGAATATAATATTAGTCTTGTAAAAAAGTTTAGCTGCGGGTCTCTATAAAATTATAGTCTTCAATAAAAGTAGTCCTGATAATACAATAAACACTGGTTTAACGGCTTCACTTCCACTCTGAAAATAAAATAAATACACATTTAGTGAGTCAAAGGAATATGAAGCAGACCTCAGATATACCATCATAAGATGTACAGAATCTGGCTGTTTAGATAACTTGATGAACTTGACAGTTTGTTTATTATACTCAGTTCTTCATGAACTGAGTTTAATAAACAAATTGCAACAAGTTAGAGATTCACTAAGATACTTACTATAATATAATAGTTACATCTATCACCGAGGCAACAATCTGAACACACCCAATCTTGGTACCAAATGTGTGTACACAGTGGCATATAACGCTGCCTGGTAGTCGCACATTCCGTCTTATTTGAACACCGCTTCGATACATAATACTGTTTCTTTGCGCCCTGTGACCAATACGGGGTGCTTCCCCATTTGATTTCAGTCAAGCAAACATCCTGATTATATTCACAGTTTTTGATTGTTTTCACACATTTCTCATTGTTGTCCTCTTGATTTTCACAAACGTAACATTCCAGACCTAAAACTGTTAAATAAAGTTTAGTACACAACGAAATTTCAAGAAACTGTCCGTTGCATCAACCGAAATAGTTGGTTATTTACCATTTATGACTGAAACAAGAATAAACACACAACTAAAAAGGCAGTGCTTGTACATGTTGTTATTTTGATATTTTTCTGTTCCAAAACAACGCACTTTAAACTTTTTGTTAAGATTTTTAATGCTTCTTTTATTTTGTAAACGTCCAAACAACGAACATTTGCCACACCCGTACTGACAGCTAAATGTTGCCATTGCTTAATCACTCAAACAATATTGCAGCGCTATTTTATTTACGTTGTATTTGATCATTAATTCACGACAATAATGATAATATATTTTCATTTAATTTATTCAATAATTTTGTGAACATAGGGTAAAAATTATACAGATGTTTTAAATAAACGTTGGTCCATACTACGTCCCGCCAGAGAGCATACAAAATAGTTTAGTAATACATTTAATAATATTGTTTTGTATTGTTTAAGTAGTATGGACGGCAGCACATCAAGCTACTACAATCTGTCAAATTTCTTTAATAGATTTTCAACTTTATCGCTATAGCATTAGGTTCAAGGTTGATTGGGAAAATTTGACAGTTTCGGATAGCTTGACCTGCTTGGTCTGTACATCGCCCCTTTATTCAAAAAAAGAAATAACTCAAAATTTACTAATTTCGAGTTTTTATCATAAAGTGAATTCATTTCGCTTGGAAAATACGTTCAGTCCAACAGTCGACTCGATACGATGAAAATGACAGTTAGACGATTGTCGTTCTCTTTTTGATTAACGCGCGCGAACAAGTTGGTACAGATAAAGTGATCTAATTCAGTGATGCGCCGACTTTGCTCATGGAAAGATCTCGGAAGAAAGTTAATAAAGCGAAGTAAAACGAAATAAGGTTCGTGTTTTACTATCAGGTGATTATTTTACATACTTTTATTTATTCAAAAAGTGCAATTGTTTGACTTATTTCACTTTATTAGAAAAGTAGACGTAATTTATTCCGATAATATTGTGGCTTAGTTCAGTTTTGTGTAAATTGTTTCGTATTGTATTACGAGATCATTTCAAGTTGATGCAGTTTTATAATAAAATGCATAAGTAAACCTAAAGTGAATACGTATTATTTCAGTATTGTACTATAATTTTTCAGAAACGTAATTTTTTGGCTTGTTCCTTTTTACTGTTTAATTTATTGTCAGGTATGACTCGTTTCATTTACACTTATTTTGCTCTTTTAGTAAAATGACGAGTGTCGGATTTTAAATTTAAACATTAACAAGAGTATTTTTTTGAATAATAATATTAACTATTAATATTATTGCAGATTTACATTGTATTTATTATGGTATATTGATTGCTACATTGTTTTATTTTTTATTTTTATTAATCAATAAAACAGTATAAACATTTGTTCATTTCATTTCATTTCATTTATTTGCATACCATAATGTGTGTGTTGTTGAACCCTTAGCCCTTAAACATACCGCACAAACCATCGCAGGTTTAACAGCGGTATGACCAGACACGGCAACTCGGTGCCACTACCTACATATTAATTATTGAAAAAAATTAGGAAGGTACATTGATGTTTTTTAAATCTAGATCGCACTGCAATCTAGAAAGTATCTTTTTAAAACTTTTGAGCAGTTCTTCTCATTTATTACATTGCAGATTTCCATAGGTCAGTCATTCATATACGATGGTAGCGTGCATTCCCACGTCCGCGCTCCATAAACATTATTAGATTTAGGTTCGATAAATGTCGGTAAGTAGGTCAAACAATGCAACGACTTTAGTCTTTCATATTTGCGAATGTTACTTAAGTTATGGTAATTCTCACTTATAACACGTAAGCGTACCTTGTCAAAGACATTTACAATGTGGCAGTGCTTAAATAAACCCGTGTCATTATCTTGGAATTCATGTTTTATTCTTGTAGGTACAATCGTTTTTAAAATGCGTAACTGTAACTTGTAAATGTCCTCGACGTAAGTCTTGTATGTACGCCCGTAGCTACTTAGGCCATAATCAATTACGGAGTCGGCCAGTGCCAAATACAATAATCTAAGTGTTCTATAGGGTAGTTTATACTTAAGTATCGATAACTTTGCTAATATAGACCTAAGCTTATTACATACATGATCAATGTGCGGCCGCCAGTGGAAGTTACTATCTATTATCACTCCAATATACATATGTTGAGTCACCAACTCTAATTTCTGGCAACTACACGCTGTGACCGGTTGGTGAAGACACAGATGCTCATGAGCAACAACAAAATGCACACAAGATGCCGTCAGGTAAGGCGAGTGTATATGCAGTAGTTTCGTTTTTTTTGCGTTAATTACAAGACCAACGTCATGAGCCCACTTACATAAGAGGTCGAAGTTACTCTGCATCACTCTCTGTGCCTCACTAGCTCGGTTCAGTAGCTAGATTATACAGAAGCGGATTTGTCTGCCTATAATGGTAGATACTACATAAATAGGTAGACAGACGTAAGAACACGCGCCTGACGTGACGTAGTGTGCGTGACAAGTTCTACGAAACTTACGATTATTCTTCGTCGAACTCGCAGGTGCACACGTGCACGGTGCTTCGGGAGGTACCTGTTCCGGATAAGGTGGGAGGAAACGCCCGGGTGTCACCACTGTGTGGATCGCCCGGAGGACACGGTGGAGCATACGGTGGAGGTCTGCTCAGCTTGGGCGGAGCACCGCCGCGCCGTGTCCTCACGGAAGCGATCGGTGGTGGCGATCTCTGGCGTCCGGCCCTGGTCCAGGCCATGCTACGGAGCGAGAGTACATGGGAAGCCATCACCTCCTTCTGCGAGGCAATAATGCTCGCGAAGGAGGAGGCGGAACGCGTGAGGGAGAGGCAAGCTTTGCGCCCTCACGCCCCTAGTCACCGCAGGAGACGCCCTGGGCGTCGGGAATTGACAGCCGATTCCCGGCCACCGTAGGCGCGGGCTTGCGGACGGCGAGCAATAGGTAGCTCGCCGTCCGGTAAAGACCAGGCCCGGCTCAACGGCGCGTTGTGTTCCACGCGCGCCTCAAAGAGATGTCAGCACTTTTGACGGGGTCCGCTAGGGCCGATGCCAGCTACGGTTGCGGGATGTTCGAAAGAGTTACCGTGGCCCCGGCACAGGCAACAGAAGGAACACGGGTGGGTTTTAGTCAGTAAAAGTCGACTCGCCCTCCCGCTTCGCCCATAGCGGAAGAACTCATTTGATGATTTCGCATCCAAAAAAAAAGGCGCACACGTGCATGTTAAGGGGAAGTGGGGTGCGGTATCAGTGCGAGGTAGGGCGTGACGTTTCTCTACGGTACTACTATTTTATAAATTATTGTGACGTCCCGGGTTCGATTCCCGGGTCGGGTCAAAAATAGTTGAATATTGGTATTTCTGTCATGAAATTCTTAGTAAAATGTTTATTTATTAATTACAGAAATCTCAGTTTGAACACACATAATCCAACAAATGGCTTCTGGTACCTTATTATGATAGTGACATCACCTTCTCTGACAATGAAGTTAATACTACACGATACATAACTACAGAGGCAGGAAACAAAATTAATGAAGAACATAATGTGCGTCTATCTTCATCATCCTCAACTTCGAAACATAAGTCGAAACTTAGTTGCTATAGTTTAACCGTTGCCGAATTAACATCAATGGAATGTAAAGTAGCCTATGAAAATGTGCATTGTTATTTTTGGTCAGAGAGTAATGCTAAACTTGGCGATATAGAGATCGGTTCATGTGTATGGGGTATGGGCATATTCAAAAGCTTTAAGCGATGAAGACGATGTTGAAAAGGAGGTGATCTTTTACTCCGACAATTGCTGCGGGCAGAACAAGAATAAATACCATCACTTCTCTATATTTATATGCTGTGCAAACATTGAACGTAAAAGAGCATTACGCATATATTTTTGATACGGGAACACACGCAGAACGAGGCTGATAGCGTACATAGCTTCATCGAGAGGGAAGTGAAGAAAAACTTAAAATCTGTTCCAATCTATACACCCGACCAGTATGTACCTCTAATTAAGAATGCCAAAAAGTCTAAACCTCCGTTAATTGTGTATGAGATGAATTTTGAATCATTTTATGATTTGAAAATATTACAAGAATGATGGGGATATAATTTAACGAGCAATACAGATGGGCAGAATGTTAATTGGAATTAAATAAAAGTTTTAAAAATGACCACAGAAAACTCTACCTTTTTTTTCTACAAAACATCATACAAAGATGAAAACTACAAAGAAGTTAAGGCGATCTATACCTAATATTGCATCACTTTGATTCAATAATAAGCAAACAAATAGTGATTGTTTAAAGCCAAAAAAAATATATATTGTAGTTGACTATATGTACTTTGACTTTTTGTGGTTCAAAACATGATATCGAAAACTACGCTCGATCAAAAAAAAATCGGAAGAGGAGTCTAATCGATGATTTTTTTGATGTTTTTCTAATTTTGCTTGAAGCTTATGAAAGCAATACTTCCAAAAAATATATCTGTAAAAAGTTCATAACAAATAGAAGAACAATTTGTGGTTACATTTTGCAAAATAGTTAAATTCATTTAATAATAAAATATTATATAATACAGCGGCTTGCGCACGGCGATTCAGTCGCCCGCCGGGCCTTGACGAGGTCGGACCTATGTCCGTTTTGCTAGCGCACGGCTGTTCCGCTAATTTATCGAACAATTCATTCGTAGGACATAGTGTAAATAAGTCACTATGTTTTTTTGGGTTTCGTAAGTTCGAATGAAAAACGGAACCCTTATTTAGGAACGAAGTTCCGTAACGCGGCTTGCGGTAGGAGTTCAATGGTAGAAATCGTCACGAGTCGACTTTCAAATTGTAAATTTGGTCAAAATGAAAATTCAAGATGGCGGCCGTGGAAATTTTCAAATTTTCCTTCATGGGTGTCGTTTTCAAGGTTTTTGAGGGTGCTAGAGCCGATAGTAAAGTCAAAATGAAAATCCAAGATGGCGGCCGCGAAAATTTTCAAATTTTCCTTCATGGGTGTCGTTTTCATGGTTTTCGATAGTGCTGAAACCAATAGTAGTCAAAATGAAAATCCAAGATGGCGGCCGTGAAAATTTTCGAATTTTCCTTCATGGGTGTCGTTTTCAAGGTTTTCGAGGGTGCTGAAACCAATAGTAAAGTCAAAATGAACATCCAAGATGGCGGCTGCGAAAATTTTCAAGTTTTTCATCATGGGTGTCGTTTTCATGGTTTTCGCGGGTGCTAGAGCCGATAGTAAAGTCAAAATGAAAATCCAAGATGGCGGCCGCGAAAATTTTCAAATTTTCCTTCATGGGTGTCGTTTTCATAGTTTTCGAGGGTGCTAAAGCCGAGGTCAAAATGAAAATCCAAGATAGCGGCCGTGAAAATTTTCAAATTTTCCTTCATGGGTGTCGTTTTCAAGGTTTTCGAGGGTGCTGAAACCAATAGTAAAGTCAAAATGAAAATCCAAGATGGCGGCCGTGAAAATTTTCAAATTTTCCTTCATGGGTGTCGTTTTCAAGGTTTTCGAGGGTGCTGAAACCGATAGTAAAGTCAAAATGAAAATCCAAGATGGCGGCCGTGAACATTTTCAAATTTTTCATCATGGGTGTCGTTTTCATGGTTTTCGCGGGTGCTAAAGCCGATAGTAAAGTCAAAATGAAAATCCAAGATGGCGGCCGCGAAAATTTTCAAATTTTCCTTCATGGGTGTCGTTTTCATAGTTTTCGAGGGTGCTAAAGCCGAGGTCAAAATGAAAATCCAAGATAGCGGCCGTGAAAATTTTCAAATTTTCCTTCATGGGTGTCGTTTTCAAGGTTTTCGAGGGTGCTGAAACCAATAGTAAAGTCAAAATGAACATCCAAGATGGCGGCTGCGAAAATTTTCAAGTTTTTCATCATGGGTGTCGTTTTCATGGTTTTCGCGGGTGCTAGAGCCGATAGTAAAGTCAAAATGAAAATCCAAGATGGCGGCCGCGAAAATTTTCAAATTTTCCTTCATGGGTGTCGTTTTCATAGTTTTCGAGGGTGCTAAAGCCGAGGTCAAAATGAAAATCCAAGATAGCGGCCGTGAAAATTTTCAAATTTTTCATCATGGGTGTCGTTTTCGTGGTTATCGAGGGAGCTGAAACCGATAGTAAAGTCAAAATGAAAATCCAAGATGGCGGCTGTAAAACTTTTGTTTTTATTTAAAATCATGTAAGAGTCATCACCTAACAAGGATCTTTGGTCCTGTCGGAAGTCCCCGAGGCACTCGGTTTTATAATGTTTTACTATTTGAATTTTATTTTTTTCTATAGGTTTCGCCAATCCTTGTTTTGATGCTATTATGGGACACTTAATTTCGACAATTGTATCATTTCCAATCAACCTATTAGGCATGGCCCCAATATAACACTGGGTTTCGTCGATAAATAATCCGTAATAAATAATAAATATCCAAAAGTAATTTGTAAAGGGTGTCTCAGTAAGAGTGCACTTTTTCATTTTAAAATAAAAACAAGTATTTCATGATATGAGTTGTGATATTTGTATTGTATTGTAAAGAAGACATGTTCCGATTAAGTATGGAATAAAAAATCCGGCAAATGACCCCAACGCTCCGATGACAGGCCATTACTCTTTTCATGAAATTTTCCATGACTTTTGCACTAAGATGTGGCTGTATCTCACCGATGACGAGTTGGATTTCCGATTTGAGCTCAGGAATTGTTTCGGGTTAATTCGCATAAACCCGAGATTTCACAAAACCCCAAAGAAAAAAATCACACGGCGTTAAATCGCACGATCTTGGCGGCCAGTTGACATCAGAATTTCGTGAGATAATGTGTTCTGGAAATCGTTGCTGCAATAAGTCGATTGTTTCATGCGTGGTGTGGCAGGTTGCGCCGTCCTGCTGAAACCACATGTTGTCCAGATTCATGCCGTCCAGTTGAGGCCACAAGAAGTCCGTTATCATATTCCTGTAACGAATGCCGTTCACCGTTGTAATGAGTTTTCACAATTATAATGCGTTCTCTCGAAAAGCGCTCCATTTTTAATAATCGGAATAAACAGAGGTGACAGCTGTCAAATTTCAGAGTTGTCACTTGCATGAAAAAAAAAAAAATTCCAATTTTAAAAAGTGCACTCTTACTGAGACACCCTTTATATAGGTACCTAATTTAAAATAAAACCCCACCATCAACATCACCTTTGTACGTATTTTTCTGTTCCTTTCTTCTGGTCTGTTTACATGTGTGTACGTAAACTGTTAAATAAATAAATAAAAATCATGTGCAGTCGGGAGACACCGTAGAGTAACAAAGTTCATCTCACATATAATTTAATAAAAAACATAACTTTCAGTTTACATTTTGACCTCACTGTCGACTTTAGTATCCTCGAAAACTAGAAAAACTACACCCATGACGAAAAATTTGAAAATTTCCGCAGCCGCCATCTGGATTTTCATTTTGACTTTACTATCGGCTATAGCACCCTCCAAAATCATGAAAACGACACCCGTGATGAAAAACTTGAAAATTTTCACAGCCGCCATCTTGAATATTCATTTCGACTTTACTATCAGCTTTAGCACCCGTGAAAACCATGGAAATGACACCACTGATGAAAAACTTGAAAATTTTCACGGCCGCCATCTTGAATTTTCATTTTGACTTTACTATCGGTTTCAGTACTCTCGAAAACCTCTATCGGTTTCAGTACCCTCGAAAACCTTGATAACGATACCCATGACGAAAAATTTGAAAATTTTCGCAGCCGCCGATCTTGAATTTTCATTTTGACTTTACTATCGGTTTCAGCACCCTCGAAAACCATGAAAACGACACCCATGAAGGAAAATTTAAAAATGTTCACGGCCGCCATCTTGGATTTTCATTTTGACTTTACTATCGGCTTTAGCACCCTCGAAAACCTTGAAAACGACACCTATGAAGGAAAATTTGAAAATTTTCTCGGCCGCCATCTTGGATTTTCATTTTGACTTTACTATTGGTTTCAGCACCCTCGAAAACCTTGAAAACGACACCCATGAAGGAAAATTTGAAAATTTTCACGGCTGCCATCTTGGATTTTCATTTTGACTTTACTATCAGTTTCAGCACCCTCGAAAACCATGAAAACGACACCCATGATGAAAAACTTGAAATGTTTCACAGCCGCCATCTTGGATTTTCATTTTGACTTTACTATTGGTTTCAGCACCCTCGAAAACCATGAAAATGACACCCATGAAGGAAAATTTGAAAATTTTCGCGGCCGCCATCTTGGATTTTCATTTTGACTTTACTATCGGTTTCAGTACCCTCGAAAACCTTGAAAACGACACCCATGAAGGAAAATTTGAAAATTTTCGCAGCCGCCATCTTGGATTTTCATTTTGACTTTACTAACAGTTTCAGCACCCTCGAAAACCATGAAAATGACACCCATGAAGGAAAATTTGAAAATTTTCGCGGCCGCCATCTTGGATTTTCATTTTGACTTTACTATCAGTTTCAGCACCCTCGAAAACCATGAAAACGACACCCATGATGAAAAACTTGAAATGTTTCACAGCCGCCATCTTGGATTTTCATTTTGACTTTACTATTGGTTTCAGCACCCTCGAAAACCTTGAAAACGACACCCATGAAGGAAAATTTGAAAATTTTTATGGCCGCCATCTTGGATTTTAATTTTGACTTTACTATCGGCTTTAGCACCCGCGAAAACCATGAAAGCGACACCCATGATGAAAAACTTGAAAATTTTCACAGCCGTCATTTTGGATTTTCATTTTGACTTTACTATCGGCTTTAGCACCCTCGAAAACCTTGAAAACGACACCCATGAAGGAAAATTCGAAAATTTTCGCGGCCGCCATCTTGGATTTTCATTTTGACTTTACTATCGGTTTCAGCACCCTTGAAAACCTTGAAAACGACACCCATGAAGGAAAATTTGAAAATTTTCACCGCCGCCATCTTGGATTTTCATTTTGACTTTACTATCGGTTTCAGCACCTTCGAAAACCTTGAAAACGACACCCATGATGAAAAACTAGAAAATTTTCGCAGCCGCCATCTTGGATTTTCATTTTGACTTTACTATCGGCTTTAGCACCCTCGAAAACCTTGAAAACGACACCCATGAAGGAAAATTTGAAAATTTTCACGGCCGCCATCTTGGATTTTCATTTTGACTACTATCGGTTTCAGCACCCTCGAAAACCTTGAAAACGACACCCATGAAGGGAAATTTGAAAATTTTCACGGCCGCCATCTTGGATTTTCATTTTGACTACTATCGGTTTCAGCACCCTTGAAAACCTTGAAAACGACACCCATGAAGGAAAATTTGAAAATTTTCACGGCCGCCATCTTGGATTTTCATTTTGACTTTACTATCGGCTTTAGCACCCTCGAAAACCTTGAAAACGACACCCATGAAGGAAAATTTGAAAATTTTCTCGGCCGCCATCTTGGATTTTCATTTTGACTTTACTATCGGTTTCAGCACCCTCGAAAACCTTGAAAACGACACCCATGAAGGAAAATTTGAAATTTTTCTCTCTTGATAGAGAGAGAGAGAGAGAGAGGCCGCGTCAAAGAACTTCGTTCCAATGAGTTTACTTACTGCCTACACGACACGCTTACCTATACTGTGACCCATTTTGGGTTCATGCAAGTTCACGCTGGCGAGGTAAGCGCACGGCTCGCTCCGTGGGTAGGTTGGTAGCGTTAAATACCTACTTCGCAGGGTCTACCTCGCCTTAATGTAAGAAACAAGAAAGAAGACGAAATCAACTACAGAAACACTTCAAGCAGCATATTAATAAACACAATATTTCCGATTGGAAAAAGAAACACTTTTTCAGATTAAGGGTCAGATTGGCATTACGTAAAAGGTGCAAGATAGCTTCCAGCTTACCGAATACCTACCTGGTAAAATGAACTACCAGCTGATAGTAAATCATCTATGTACGTTTTGCAGCATAACTGTATATTAAAACTTTTTGGTTCTTTATTGTCAACCTTTTTTCCGTTTGTCATTGAGTGTTGTCGATTTTTTTACTTCGTGATTCGAATAATTTTTTTTCTGACAGATGGGTCCTCATTTTTTTCAGGACGGTTCGTCAGTTGCAAAAAGTTGATCTGTTGATACTGACCCAGTTTGTTGGAAATTTTCGTGTAATTTGTGAAATCACATTATCTGAGTTGTTTTAATAATAGCAAGTTGCTATCCTTGCCGTCCTATCTATTTCCTTTGGTTTGTATTCCTGTTATGTTGTTGCCGTAGTATGTTTGTGGTTTTTTTTTACCTTCTGTGCTAATATCCGCTATTTATTGTCATAGGAACGATTTTTACAAGTACGAATTCAATACTCCATGGTTTGAGTTAGGAGGTTTCATCTTTATTTTCCTGGTATGTATCTTTTAATCGTTTTCTTCAATCGTATGTTCAGTCTGATCACTCTGGTCTAACCCTAATTCATTTTGTCTTAGGATTAATCAGTTTAGAACAGGCCGCCTTTCAGCCTCCAGGTTCTGGCCCAAAATAACACTGGCCATCGTTGGTCAACGCCGAGTATTTGACCGCATCTTGACTGCGAAAGGTCACGCAAACAACGCCAACTCCTGAGCAGAGAGCCAGTTCCTGCAGTCTACGACACCTCGCCGGACGTAATAACGTTATGTCAACGATTTTTAAATACGATATTTTTACGTACTAGTTAAGTAATGTAGTTAGTAACTCTCTGCTAATTTTTAATTCGTTCACTATTTAATTTTAAATTTTCAAATCTGTAAAATGCGAGATACCTTGGTTCTCTGATCTTTTTTTCCATTACGGTTTATTTTGGGATCGTTACCTAATAGCGATTGCAATCGACTGGTTAGGTCGTTTTATTTTTCTTTCGTTTTTCGCGTACTTCACCCTTTCAGACCAAAGTGCTCTGCTATTTATCTTTTTCTTTACATAAATTTACCCGCAACCCTTTTTTATACCATAAATATTCTTTTTTTTTACTTTTTAATGTTTTTTCTACTTTTCTTTTATTATAACAAAATTAAATGTGGTTTCGGCGAAAAAGTGCATTTCCTTTTTTATTTTTTTCGCTACAGTTTGTAGGTTTTGGGAACTCAGAAACCACCCTTATTTTCTTACTGCAGGTTTAAGACCAGCTTCGGAAATCTCATACCCAAGATAGTCTATTTCCGATTGGAAAAAGCAACATTTTTTCAGATTAAGGTTCAGATTGGCATTACGTAAAAGGTGCAAGATAACTTCCAGCTTACCGAATGCCTCCTCAAATGAACTACCGGTTGATAGTAAATCATCTAAATAAGGGATAGCCATACCATATCTTTGCATGGCCAGAAAGTTTTGGTATAGTATAATAGATAATTTGCCTCTCTGTCCACCCATATATTCTTGCTGTCTCGTTCACCTTACGAATCCAGTATTTTGCCGTTTGTGAATGTGCGTCAGGATCGAATTCTGAGATTACATTTTGCGATCCATCAAAACGATTGGCTTTAATTATTCTAGAAAATCTTTTTAGAAAGTGGTCCTCTTTGTGATTACTGGATCGTCTTTGTTTCCAATGAGAACGAATTCTCGAAAGAGATCGTTTTCGTTTTACGAACGACGAATTATCAGAGAAATCGGATGAATCCCGTTTTCGCTTAAATCGATTTTTGTGTTCAGAACCGGTAGTGCTGGTATCATCACTGCCATTACGCAATGAGAGACATTTACGACTACGACGCTTGTTGCGTCGAGCGGAACGAGACCGGCGTCTATATCGCGTATGATAGTCTGACTGACTGCTTTCTGAATTTGTACTACTACTCCTATGACGCCGATACGATAATGAGGACGAGGAATAAGATGCCGTTCTGCGACGAGATTTGTTACGGTAAGTAACACGTTTCCGTTATTTTTGATGAGACCTTGTTGTGGAACGTTTATTCTTTCTAGGCTCCTGGATACGCTCAGGATTCTGTGATGATCTACAACGTCTATTCGACTCCAAAGGTGGAATATAATTAGACCTACCACTGGAAGCCATTGTGCAGAACTATGTTTAAAGGCGGAGACTATGATAACAAATAAATATATATTTAACACAAACATAACATCACGCCTTGTTTCCCCGATGGGTTAAAAACCTTTAACAGGGTTTTATTTAAAAAAATCATAGCGGAGCGGTGATGCGGTTTAAATTCGATATATCGTATTTTAAAACACAACGTAACGAAACCAAACTAAAAGCTTGTAAAAATATCAAAATCTTCGTTTTCACAATTCACGCATTTTGTTTCTATTTCTGAATGGCTCGATTATGAACTATTGTAAATCGATATGCCGAGCACCTCTATTCAAGTTCCTTTTTTTGCAACACTGACAGTAGTCAGTCAGTCACAATATAAAGTACACACAATATTTTATTTTGACACTTGTAATCCAACAAGACGAAAATTCTATTTTGTTTCAGACGAAAAGTAAATATAAATAAAAGAAAATTAGATTGTGTAAACTATAAATTGAGAATGGAGGGAGTTCTGTGGAAGTGGACTAATTATTGGAACGGTATTCTATCATTCGAGTGTTGTAAATAATACATTCCATGTTTCTGGGTTCCTTTTAAAATAAAACATATTGTTTTCACTTCAGGCTGGCAAACCAGGTGGTTTGTACTGGAGAATGGTATTATTTCATATTACAAATCGCAAGAGGAAGTCGGCCAAGGGTGCAAAGGATCTGTCAAAGTATCGGTTTGCCAAATCAATGGTAAGTATTGTTTTAATTGTTGATAGGGTTGCGTAAAACTATATTTTAGATCAGGTCAGACTGGGTTCTTTAACCATATGCTCCTAACACTACTTATTCAAGTCTCAAGGCTGTTGAGGCACCAAGTAGTAGCTTGTACAGTGAAAGTTGTTTTGGTTAGGTAATAATAACTTCATTTAACATCAGTGTAAGTTTTAAGTAATTATGCCTTAACAAGGTAGATATAATATTACCAACTTAAACAATTTCCTAACGGACCTAACAATGAGAAGTGTTAGGCAGTAGCATTCAGTAGTAGGTCTGACAAAATGACACATTTAGAACCGTTATGGGGTGGCTTAGGTATACTGTTTATAATCACTATCATTGGTAGCCAGGAATTGTCCCTCTTGTCTATGCTGATAACTGATACCAAAAAATAATAAGCTGGTTGTACCTTTTTCAGTGAATGCAATAGACAACACAAGGCTTGATCTAGTCATACCTGGACAGCAACACATGTACTTGAGAGCACCTTCACCTCAAGATAGACAGAAGTGGCTGGTGGCTTTAGGCAGTGCCAAAGCTTGTGTGGACTCAAAAGAATTGAAAGGTATGCTATACATTTATTATAGTTATTTGTTTGAAATGTATTAGTAGCTAGTCGTAACAATCAATAATTGTTGTAATAAAAATAACAAGCTAATGTATTGTAGTTACAAGTTTAGGTACTTTTAATATTTCCTCTTTAAATCCTTTTGAAGATAGCAACAATAGTCTTTGCATATTGCTGCTGTTGATCAAAAACAAAAATCATATTTTTAGTTGTATTTTTATAACTTTTCAGCTGCAGCATTGGAAGACACTAATTCTTTGGGCCATAAGAAATCTGAGTTGCGTTTATACTGTGATCTGATGATGCAGCAAGTCCATGCAGTAAAGAGTGCAGCTAACACTGAAGCTGGTCCCGATACGCAGGTGAATATCATCAGTATATTTTTATTACCTATTCTTATACTTAGTTCTTATATTTCCTGGTATTTTTTAGGTCAGTTAAATAATTTGAAGCAAATTTTCGTAATGTTGGTACTTACTCTTTCCATAGAGTGCCCAAATATGTTTTTTTTATTTTATTTAAGATAGGTTTGCTCTTGACTCTAGTCTAGGTCAGAGATGACAGAGGCAAAGTCGACGATGGAGCGAGCTTACCCAGAAGAAACCTGTTAACTCTCACTTTGAAGAGATTGGGATTGTATACATTTGGAAACACAGACACAGGCAGAGAGTTCTACTCCTTTGCTGTGCGCATCACAAAAGACATTTGGAAAGGCTTAGTGCGAATTGTAACTCAGAATATTACATACCTACTATTATTACATGAGGAAATAGGATAATAATTTATTAGCAGTAAGGTAACTGACAGGGTTGTTAAAAATCAAGTCTCATTTAATGCAAAAAAGTACAATTTAAATTAAAAATTCCGACTTTTTTGATTTTTACAATAATTTAAACGCTTTTAATTTGGTATTCAGTTTTACAGCTATCATTATGGTTTATAATCATTAACTAATAATTAGCAGAAAATCAACGTAATATTAAAGAAAAAACTTAACCAAAGCTGGCGCCATATGCGTACTCAACTCATTTTGATCACTATTTGTGAGAAAGACATTTTTTTTAAACTAAATGTTATACAGGGTGTAAGGAACAGCCCTCCGCAGACTGATGGGGTGACTTCAGTATATCATACTAAGATGACCGGTACATGAAATTATGTCAAGAATGTTATGGGAATCCAGTAAACCTGATTTGATTTATTACCTCACGTGCAATGTATCGTTACCGTGGCGAGACGCGCGTAGCGAATGGCAGCATAGCGCGCCTTCGGCCGTCGAGTATTTCAACATCCATTGCTGATTTTTCGATTTTAGCTGTTTTATTTAAGTACATAAATGGAGTGTTGCGTACAGAAAATGTATTTTTACATTGAAATAAAGGAATAGTAACTGAAAATACGATAAAAAAAAAGAAAATTTTCCTGAGAATATGATTCAAAATAAGGAGCTGAATGCACCCTGTTAGTTTGCGGAGGGCTGTCCCTTACACCCTGTATATACTATGTGGTTGCAAGGGATTTTTTTCATTCTCGCTGCTATGCCCATTAATTCTTTATGACAAACTTTACACACTGCTTTAGTAAACTTCCCGCAAACAGACTTTTTTTTAAAATTAAAATGCACCCATACAGCATCTCTTTTTCCTCCAGACATCTTGTTGTATTGCCATTTTTGGCTGGTTTCTGTTTTCGTTGCGGTGCACAAAAGAACTGATTTAAATCATCTCAACCCTGCTAACTGATTTTCTTTTTATTATTCCAGGCTATTGAAGATGCCTCGAGTTTACTTACTGCAACATGTGATACCTTCATAAGAACTTTAGAAGACATAATGAGATTAACCTCTCATGCAGGAATGAATCCTGTACCATTTGAGATGCCAATACCAAATATTACAAAGAATAACAGTTCCCTCAAGACTCCTAGACAAAGTATAAGTCGAACTCTTTCCCAAGAGAATAGATGAAATCATCATACTTACTATTTAAATTATAAACCTAACTATAAATATAAAAATCATAATATAATGTATATTCATGTTTATACAACAGGTGATAAAGGTTTTACTTTCAAAATATACCAAAAATGGAAAAAAAAATATTATTGGCAAAGTTATAAACATCCATTTTTAATTATATGGCTCATGTATAAATGTGATTTTTATTTTGTTGATGTATTAGCACTCGTTTTATAATTTCCTTTACGGAATAGACATCACTTTTACATGATCCCTGAACTATCAAGGTATTATAATTATTCAGGATCACATATCTATAAAATATTAATATTGTACTTAAGTATTACCCTTCCTACTCCCATTTGAAATGGTATATTTGGTTAATTATACCTGAGCTTTTATTTTGTTTCTTGTACTTATATGTATCATGCTTGCATAATATTATATTCCTGTGATATAAATAAGTAAAGCAGCTGTTTATCACATATAACATTAGGCTATCATAATGCCTATAATTATAATTTTATGGAGTGAATGTATTTTATACCCATTATTATTTGATTCACTTATATATATAAAAATATATATCTAAGGAAGTTTGTAGTATAAATTAGAATTTTAAGTCACTTATTCGATAAAAAGTTCTGTTATTATTAACATGTTTGTATGTTCACATTAGTGATAAAACTTGAATGAAAATGAAATAATAAGAACTGATGATGTACATTCCCAGTGTCAAATTTGCTTTTCCATGCATCTAAATGATTGTAATTAAAAATATTATTTATCTTAGCAAATTATCAAATGGTGATGATAATAATTGTCTTATATTCAATTATAAAATTGTACCTTTTTCACATAAATAAACAATAGTAATGTATAATAAAAAATGCAAAAATGATCATTGTCTTTATTTTAATATAAAAAATACAATAATTACCATGTGGGTTCTCCAAACCTTAGAACTGTTTTTTCTTGGGCATCTAATTCAATACCTGTCTTCTTTCTCATATAGAAAATAGTGCAATCTCTATTAGTACAAAGAACTTCTTCATGAAGGCTACCTTGACATCTTTGGCACTCAGTCCAAAGCCTGGAAAACTTGCCCTGGAGCTGCCTTAATTTAAATATTTCTGAAATATATATCTGTCTCTCTTTATGTAGGCAATGATTGCACAGAGCTTTTACAGTATCGTTAGGCATAACAGTTTTACAACCTATACATTTCTCTTTTTTCTTAGTAAAAGCAGCCAAAGCACCTACTTTGGAAGTTACCATTGCCTTGGTTCTAGTATGTTCTCCCTTCAAAAGGAGAGATTCAGCTTTCTCACCTAATATTGGTTCAAAAATTCTTAACAGTGGTTTAGACAACTGATTTTCCAAATAATAATTGAAATCTATGGGTACACTGTTTTCTAATACATATATAGGATCTTCAGCTTTCATATAAGCAGGTGTATTTTTAGTTGCACAGCATATAACATATGGGACTCTATCACCAAGTTTAGGCGCAGTACCAGCATCTCTTTTTTTCATTTTATTGGCTAATTCAACATGAGCCTGTTTTGCAGCATAGTCATGTTTCGTAAGCTCTTTTGTTATAACAAGTTGAGAGATATCAATGCGGTTACACAATAAGTCCGAAATTATTTGTTTTGCATAATTAACAGCACCATCTGGATCTCTATCTATGAGTAACTTTTGAAGGCATGTGCTCATCATGTTGGATACAAGAGGGCAGTTATCTCTTCTTACAGTTTCAATTCCTTTGCAATCCATTTTATCATATTTGTCTGGTTTAGTGAAATAGAGGCCAGCATACCTCTTCTTATTAATAAGTAAGTATGGATAGTATACTTTTTCAAATTCTAATTTGATTGGTTTGACAAATTTTGTTGTTACAAATTCAGCAGCCTCTCTTCCTAATGCCATGCTTTCCTCAAGAGTTTTAACACCAAACTTTACCATAACAGAGTCAGTATCACCATAAATGACTACTGCATCTTCTTTATAGCCATTTGCCTTCGTGTATTTCTTTTCTACTTCTGACTTAGTAAATTCTATCATTGTTCGACCATAAGCTGTTACACTGCCTGATATTTCTAGACAAGGTAGTTTGCCAACTTGAGCTCCTGTAAATCCATACACAGAGTTAGCACTGATTTTTAAAGCTAATTGTCTACCATCAAGAACAGACCTCTTAAATGGATCTTTTTCATCCTTTAAGTCTGCTTTCGCCTTCTTTCTTGCAGCAAGCAATGATTCTAATATTTCAGGTAAGAGACCTTTCCTCACATTTGCCTTCACAAACATGTTTTTTGAAGGTGTAATAGTTACATCATCATCTTTCAAATTAGTTTTATTTTGCATATTTGGTTGGACTAATGTAGTATAACATAAATTATGAGCAATCATAATACTTGGATACAAAGAGGCAAAATCTAAAGTGGATATAGGGTCTGCATAATATCCTTTTTTGGGTTCAATCACAGTAGCTCCTTCAAATTGTTCATCTGAGCCTTGGCCATGATAAGCAGGCATTAAATATCCTGCATCCTTAGCTTTTCTTAGTAATTGACTCACTACTTTTATTTGTTGGCCTCTTGTGAGCAGGCAAAGCAGAGGGACACCTGTCACTCTGGCCATTTCCATATAATTTATAATACACATTAACTTATTCAGAAGTTTTAGTGGCAAATAAGCATCTTTTAAGCAGTACATTGCCAGCCGCCTTCTTGTTTGTTCACTTTCATTTTGAAGGTCTCCAATTATACTGTGATGAACATCCTCTTTTTGCTCTTGAAGGAAATGATAACTGACAGCATTCAGAGTATATGATCTTAGTTTATAATCTCTTACCAAAACAAGTAATAAGTCAAATGGAACCCTGCCTTCAAAGTTAATATTTTTGTTTTCTCTACGTCCCATTTGCTTTGATTGTAAAACAGCATCTTTTATAACTGATCTAACATTTCTGATGCGCCCTAAAAAGTCAAAATTGTCCACTTTTAAATGCTTTGCTCTGTTTATGAGATATGGCCAATCAAAATTATTAATGTTATAACCAGTAATTATGTCAGGATCAAGTTCACGGAAGAAATCAGACCACTTGGCAAGCATTTCAGATTCTGATTGAAAACTCAAAACTTGTGATCCTACTATAGGTGCACATGTCTTTAATGTGAACACATTTCTTATATAAGGCTCAGGCTCACCCTGTCTAATAACCATTGATGCAATTTGAATAACAGGATCATGGTTGGGCTCTGGAAAGACTCCTTTACGTCCAGCACATTCAATGTCAAAACTCAATATTTTGAAAGGTGCAACTTTGGACCATTCCCCTTCTGGTTGATGAGCTATAAATTCATTCCAGGCTACATCTACTTCGATTTGACATCTAGATTCAGGTTTTGCTTGAGAATAATTTGATCTTAGAGACCATTTGTTTATTGGCAACTCAATCCAACTACAACCAACAACTGCAGTGTCTACCATGAATCGGATATCAAAATCAATATTGCTTTCATAGAATAAAGGATCCATTAATCCGAAAGAGGTTGGTTGTCTTTCAATTAGTCTTTTGGCTGCAGCAATAAGTCTAGGAAGTGCCACAGATACTCTTGCAAAAGTTATGTCTTTATCTCCTTGATAGTACATAAGAGATCTAGCTTTTACCAAGCGCACTTCTAATGCAGTTTCTCTAATATTATCCTTGTTTGAGCGCAAGTCCTCCAATATTGCCTTATTTAAGTTACTTTTAAGTTCATTACATGATGAATTGGTAAAATTAACAGGAACAGTTACATAGAAATATGGCGTGAATCCATGAACATGACAGCAAACCGAATTTCCGTCCATAGTGATGCCATACATACGCATTATCGGTACAGGAGCCAGCTGTGATCCCGGCATGCCCGGCATGGGCTGACCATTATAGTTATCAATATCTATTTGTTGAAAAACTAACTTATCTTTTTTTGGATCCATTGAAGGTGGTGCAGGTCGTGACCATTTAATGTTAGTAGACTGATTTTCTGGGCCGTCACCAAGCACTTCTTGCGATTCAAACTCAGTATCCATACAAGCGAGTTGCTCTTCAAAACTACATGGCACTTCGTTATCTTCGTCATCGTCACCCGATTTAAATCTCTTTGGTGGCGGCGCTTTACTGAATTGTTTCTTTTTATCCATTATTTATGCTTTGCGTTGCAGAATTACTATGCAAAATGCAGAATGCAGTTTTCAATAGACAATAATATTGATAATTGAAACTAAGTAGATAGCGATTCCCGCCAAAATCTGGAAAATGAACAGTGTTTAGATTAGACGGCTGCAAATACAAGTTAAATTGGATAACAGAAGTTGTAAAATTGTTTTAACCTTACCTTTAAGCTATTTGTTATTGTGAGATTCAATGTCTAATAGAATAGTACTATCAATTCCACTATTTTCAACCGGCTTTTCACTGGAAGCTTTCTGTGCTTTGTTAAACTGGTAGTGTCAGATTCAGATGTCATTAATTTGCCAAGTGTCAGTTCGATTGTCGTATCCTTGCATGGAATTAGTATATAGTATGTATGGAATTAGTATGTACTACTATATTAGTTCCTTGGGGAGCGTTTTGAAAAGTGTACCCCACTTTTGGGCTGCCCCTGTGTTTGAAGTTTATGTGGCTAATTATTTTAATAATAGAAAAGCTCTAACTCAACACACACACTCACACTCTAACTCTAAACTGGTTAAATTAAAACAATAATTTTACTAATACACACATCAAGTGTCTAGGGATCAAGCACGTTTTTGCTAGTTACTAAAAATCAGGTATTTTTAATTATATTTTTTGTAACTTTTTAGTAAATTTCGTCATTTGAAAAGGGTATAAGATTTCAATATAGTCCTAAAACGGCGGGGCAATGGGGAAGGCAACTGTCAAAATGGCACTGTCATAGCTAGCTCCCAACACAAGCCAATAATACAAGGCGTGACGTGGTTTTATTTTATTTTTGTGAAAATGATGCGTTGTTGTGTTACTAAATACTCCGAAATTGGAATCCACCATTTCCCGAGAGACCCTAAAATTAAAAGATGGTGGCTACCGTCAACTGTGGCAACTTTACCGTATTTTTTACATTTTTAACTATTTACCACAACATGGAGCTAGATATTTAGTTTTATTGATTTATTTTGTAAAAAATAGGTGTCTCTTTTGGTTGAACCAATGAATTCTACTAAATTTCACATAGAATCGCTAAAAACACCAAGAATATGAGCGAGGTAAAATTGACACAAAGGTAACTTTACAGTACAGTTTTTATTGAATGTGTGTTGCATTCCAAAGTGCAAGCAATGTAAAGTTGCCAAAGTTCCAGGCGATAAAAAAGCGATGTATTTTATTTTGAAGTTATCATCTTCGTTTGAGTAACCACTACCAATACATAGGTAAAGTTGCCAACAGAAATTCAAAATGATCATAGAAATGGCCGCATGTCATCAGGGTTGTCGAAAAATAATACACATTCAATCTTTTTTTTTTAATAATAAACTTTTATTTATGCATTACTTTGCGTCAAAAAATGTTTTACCGCGCCGCTCTAGAAAATGTTTTACCCACCAATCACCGGGAACTTGGTCATTAAATATGTAAGTCTTGTTATTTTTTTTAAGGTAGTCATAAACCGCCAGTTTTAAGTCTAACTGTGATAATGGACATCTAAAATCACCTGCTGCTATGAGTATTTTGACAAATTTTTCTTCTTCTTCTGTAGATAGACGGAAACGCGGGCCAGGTTTATCAGTATGCAGGTTTTTCACTCTTTTTTTCTATTGTCCGTCAGGGTATGCCAAATTGCTTCTCAGCTTTATAAGAAGTTATATTTTTGTTTCTTACCAAATCAACAGCCAACAACAGCATTTCTTCAGAGTAATTTTTGTAAGTTCGCGCTCCCAGACGTCTTCTATTTCTTTGTTTGACGCTACGTTTTGGAGGCATCTCGAATATAACATCTGAAATAGGACATCAGCCAAATTTGTTATCAACTTATGTCACATCACAATATTTCATGAACGAATAATAAAGTTAGTGCTCTGAACAGCTAAACGAAATTTTGAAGGGTTTCCCACATAAAACCAGATTAGTTATGCAAGTTAAATTTGACAACCATAGTCATAGGTAAAGTTGCCTTCATGCTGAGTTTGGTAACTTTACCTAACCTCAAATAACATTACCTTTTCGAATAACTCAGGAAATAGAAGATTCTTAGGATTTAATCACAGCAATATACCTTCATGCCAAATTCTATTAAATATACGCCACTTACCTGCACTTTGATTTACTGCAGGAAACACCAATCTTTATGCGAAGACGCTGCGCATGAAATTGACCGCATATAACGAAAAACCCTCTATTTTGACAGTTAACGACGTTGCTAGCTTAAAAAAACTTTTTGGGTTACCACAATTTATTACAAAATCTACCAATATGTGCGAAAAAACATAAACTGCCACAGACAAAACAAAAATTAAGTTGATCTAGTATAGGGTATGCTTAGGTAAAGATACCCGTGAAAAGTAAAGATGCTACAGTTGACGGTATTTGTAGAGATGTTTTATAAATATAAAACAGAGTAGAAACATTTTGAAGAAAGTGACTTTGAGGATATACTTATTTATGGTTTTAAATTCTGACCCTTTCCATGTCATTTACTTGATTTAAAATATTGAAATCACCGAACATAACGAAATAGCGAAATAAAAGTAAATTCATGAATGAACGAAATGTCAAACTTATTGTAGGCAGCGGGGACCTAGCTATGATCACGCCATCTACAATTAACTTTGCCCGACCTTCCCCATTGCGTAACACACTATCAATAGGAATCAGTTTCATTTTGACAGTTCAACAACATTCATTGCGTTATTTATGTGTTGAGCAGGCAATTTTTTCGAGCTTATGAGGCAATGGATTAGCAATTTGCTTCAAAATGTGTTACACAATTAGGGTGCGGGTTTGAGGCCAAATTAGTAAAATTTCTGCCATACTTCTGAGTGGAATCAATACAAAAGAACGGTATTATGGAGAGGAGACGTCATTTGAGCCAAGAAGAAATGGTAAACCGTAAACGATGTTACGGGCCCGTCCGAAAGTAGCCCGAAACGTCGGAACGTGAACCCTACTCCGGAATCATAGACAATATTCGTGAACGAAAGACCATGACCGTAGAGTTGCGCTATTTTACCGGTTGATTACCGATTTATTTTATGGTTTTCAAATTAATATTGTTGTCGTTAGAAAATGACCACATCAATATACTTTTTATTATGTCATACACACAGTACACTGTGGTGTACTGTGTAACACTAAACATTTAGGATGGAAGAGCGAACGAAGCGGGCTCGGGACTTGGGGCACTCCGACTTGGACAGGTTAGGTTAGAAGGGGATGGCGGTGTTTTTATAACTCCGCCATCGTGGTTATTTTTTTATAACCATGTTTAAAACGCGCTTCGCGGGGCTCCGTCGAGTACGCTTTACTACTTTTTTTTTCTCAGCGCCTATAGTTTTGCGCACTGTGGGGTTTTTAAATATACATACATCAAAAAGGGTCTATTCTACCCACGGAACAGAAAAAACAGGTGGAAGTGCAATGCACCAAAATTACTATGGGAACCGCTGTCGCCAAACTCGCACAAATAAACCGATAATCATATATTGCACTACAAAGAAACAATTCGTTTAATTTGTAGTTTTAAGTTTAGTCAAAATTAGCCAACATCACAGATTTAGAAATAAACCCTGACATTCTACAAATACGATTTATTTTGCTTTAGCGGCAAAACGTATTTACGGTCTATAGTCACACTAGATTTGATTGCTGAGTCAATTCCGCTACTTGACCATAGATGGCGCTATTCTCAAGGGTCGCAATTATCAACTTAATTGCGTTAGACATACGGTTAACATTTGCGTGATCGGTCGAATTCTGCTGCTACTCGGCCAAGGCCGCACCACGTAGCACATTGAAATTCTTTATCGATATCGATAGATACCCGATATTTTGTTCAATTAGCATAAATAAGACTTGTTGGGAGTACATTTATTTATTTGGTACACAAATCGCTGTTCATTTTAAACCATTAATTAATAGACACACAGACAGACAGACAGGTAAATTTAAAATTAAATAAAAGTGCTGGTATGTATGCATGAATACTTGTATATTCAAATTTTACATAAAGACTGCAACGTAATGAAAATAGTAAAATTTATTTATTGCCCTTGAAATAAAACATATTTGTTAAGAAACTGGGGTTTGGAAAGTCTTATTTTTAATTTTAATAAATGGTGTATGCGAACATTTATATATTTTTCAACTATTGCCTTCATCAAATCGGTAACGTGATTGGACGCAAGAAATTCGCCAATTTGAACTTGTTTGTTACTATTTAAAACATTGATTATATTTTTGCTTTATAGCATTTATGCGACCATAAATTGCGACACGAAAATTACTTAAAATAAATTTCGTGCATGAATGAAGGCGACCTTATACTTGTATTGTAATGTAAAACTAAATAAATAATGAAAATAAATAAACAAAATTGTTTAGGTATTCCTTGTATCGATATCCTTGTATTATTATGATAGCGTGGGCAATACGGGTAAATACATAGTCGATTTATTTGCGAGTTACTTCTCATCAGTATACTGTTCTAGTAACACTGATAACTATACTCCCAATTTCCAGCCATCCAACTACTCCATTGACAATCTACATATATCAAAAAAAGAACTTCTGAAAAAGTTGCAAAATATTGATATCTCAAAGAACGGTGGCTTTGACGGTATACCTCCTATCTTTATCCGGTTATGTACTACTGCCCTGGTGACTCCTCTGCTCATTATATTTGATGAATCTCTACATGAAGGTACATTTCCAAGTTTATGGCAGATAGCAAAAGTCACACCTATCTATAAATCTGGAGATAGGAGTGACGTCACCAACTATAGACCAATATGTGTATTAAACTTGTTTGCTAAAATATTTGAGGGTTTTGTGTTTGAACACATGTATACTCACCTTAGGCACTTATTAGATACACGACAACACGGATTTATCACTGGTAGATCAACGAACTCTAATTTATTGTGCTACACAACATATCTATGTGATTAATTTAATTGTAAACGTCAGGTAGACTCAATATACACGGATTTTTCGAAAGCCTTCGATCGGGTTGATCATTTTATATTACTTACAAAGATGTATCATGTCGGGAATCACGGGACTCTTTATAGATGGCTCTCGTCATATCTATTAAATCGTACACAACTAGTTGCACTAAGCGGGTATGACTCCATACCGTTTGAGGCAACATCTGGAGTGCCCCAAGGTTCGAATCTGGGCCTGTTATTGTTTTTGGTATTCGTAAATGATTTACTAAGTAAAATTAAAAGCGAATGCCTAGCTTATGCAGATGATATAAAAATTTTCAAGCGTATCTCAAATATTGACGACTGCGATGCTCTTCAGTCAGATATCAATACAATTGTAGAATGGTGTGATGAGAACCCGATGTCACTAAATACCAAAAAATGTCAGGTTATAACATTTTCAAAAAAATAGTAAAAACATTATTAATAATTATGATTACAATATCAGGGGAGTAGTAGTAGATAGGGTAAAAGTGGTACGTGACCTGGGTGTTATGTTTGATTCGGTTTTGTCATTTAGGCCCCACTATGATCACATTATTTTGCAATAAGGCAAACCGTTTACTCTCATTTATATTACGAAACGCCAAACCATTTAAACATCCACAAACTTTGTTAACACTGTACTATTCTCTGGTAAGATCTATATTGGAGTACTGCTCGTCTGTGTGGTCTCCAATATATAACACTCACATAGATCGCATAGAAGCTGTACGGAGAAGGTTTATCAGAGTTTTAAGTGCGAAATATGGCCTCAGACGTAAACTACCCAAGTACAATCAGCGACTCACACACTTACACACGAAGAGTCTTGAGAAAAGGTGATGGGTTAGTAATTTAAGTACATTGCATAAAATTGCTAATGGCTCTTTTGACATTCAATTACTTGACCAGTTAAATGTTGAACGCTGTGTACAGTAATAATTGGACTTCAGATTTATATGCTGTATGTTGGTTATTATGTTATGTTGTCATATCTGTGCTAAATTGTCTTAGTTTGTAGTCTGTGTCTGTACTTATTAAAATAAAATAAAATAAATAAAATATTATTTCAAAAATAATTATAGTTTATAACATCTAGTTTTTAACAATATTTTATTTGATTACAATGGCATTATTACCATTCTATATCATTAAAGGCATTTTTAGTGATGGGTTGTTTTCATTTCATACTGGGAAGGGTCATTAAACTCATAACTTAAGTAGATTAGACTTACCTAAATATAAAACAAAACACAGGTGGTTAGACAGAGGTGTAGGTATAGTACACCACATTTCGCCAATTATGTTGATTGAATGAATTCATAATATAAATATATCATTAATAACATCCGACTAGTGACAACCCTAAGCTTTGACTGGGAAGCTGTGTCACTCAAGTTTCTAAAACACTGCACAATATGCCTACACTAAGTTATTTTGATGAAATCAAGTCCTTTTCTTAAAAATATCAAATCGTACGGAAAATAGACTGTATTTCTTTACCTTGGGACGTTATTTCTGCACGAAAACACCTTTTCTGTAACTAGCTAAAACTGCACAAACAAAAAGTAACTGCCCTGTAACTCGGTCGTGGAGGTCAGATAGGCAGTCGCTCCATGTAAAATACTGGTATTCAGCTGCATCCAGTTAGACTGGAAGCCGACCCCAACATAGTTGAGAAAAGGCTAGGCAGATAAAGTACCTTACAAGTGAAGGTGATAGAACAAATATTTAAACAAATTCTTATGCTAAAAAATACAAAATAATATGTAGGTAAAAATCTTTTTAAAAACCAGCTTTTAATGAATTAAAAAGTACTAAATAAAACTTAAGTTAACATAGTTCTTTAATATTTTCATAAAAGCTTGAGGTAAAGCATTTCGGGAATTACTTTGTTTTTCATAGTTTTTTCGAGATATTTCTCGAAAAATCTATGAAAAACAAAGTAATTAATAAGTAATAAATTAATTAATTAAGTATTAGTTAATTTTTATGTATAAAGTAATTAGTAACTATGAAAATCAAACTTATTTTTGCGGCCACAGAGTACATTATAAATATGATTGGCACTTTGCCCGCGACTTCGTCCGCGTAGATTTCGTACTTTCCTCTAAATAAATTATCGCCCCTCCATCCTTTGAAATGCTTTTGTCGAAAAGTCATATATACGACCTTCATAATTTATTTGGATAAATAAGTATTCGGGCCATTTTAAGTTTATAGTTCAAAGGAATAAGATTTTTCAAATAAACTGTGTCCTTATTTTTTATCACGACACCTAGGGTTTTTTTTAAAAAAAAAAAGCCTTTGATACCATTCTATTGTATGACTTAAACATTATTTAAACCCATTTTTGAGTTACTTGAAGCAAGCAGGAAAATCCACCCCTTACACTTTATTACCCTTTTCCACCCCGATAGGAGTTAATATTTGAAGAACCCTGAAACATGGACTGTTTATTTTTGATTTTAAGTACATATTAGTACCACTAAGTATATGTGTGTGCTGACTCGATAAGGATATCGGAAGATATAGCTACTATAAATTAGTCACACCAGAGCACTATAATATTATTTTATTGGCTTATTCAAAGCTCGTTACAATATCAACCTAATAATAGCAATCGACTCTATATTAAACCATATTTCTATATGTCATATTTAAACTAATCTATTCGTCACGGTGTTCCAATGTATCCATAAGCAAATACTTAGCGGCCTATTCCACGTGAGGTTGCCACCGACATTAAACCTCTACAGTACCTTGTTTCGAGTTAATCTGACAGCGCGTTAAAATTTTTCATTACTAAATTTGACACCATCTAAACCCTCTGTGAGGGGTTGTTTTAAAAAACTAAAAGCGACAATCTTTATTATTTTCTGAGGCAAAATTAACCAAAGAAATAAGATTTTTCATATAAACTGTATCCCCTCTTTTCACCCCCACAGGGTTAGAATTTTGAAAAATGGTTTCGTATTTTTCTATAAAAACCATAGAGTTTTTATACCAATTTTTGAGTTAACCAAGCCACGCAGTAAAATTCTCCCCTTAAAAATCTAATTACCCAAAAAATATATATAAAAAAATATATTATTATTTAATTATTATGTATCTTTATGTAATATTTATTTATTTATTTTATTTGGGACAAACAAAGAGTAACACATTATATCTGCGCAAATAATATAAATAAAGATATTATATAAATGTGAAACTCACACCGTTATCCACAGCATATACAATTCATATAACTTTACTAATGAACAATCTATGCGAGTAAAACTACAAGACTGTTCAAATAATATCGGAATCCTTAAGTTTTTTTAACAAAGCAGAACGAAATCTATTTGCTGACACTGAGAATAAATCTAATTCTGTAGTTTCTGAACAAAAATCATTATAGTTTTTGCACAAGCGACGTAGAGGCGCCCGCAGACCAGCATTGGTGCGGCAATGGGACACAGCAAAAAGAGGACGTGCGCGCACCTCTCGTCTAATAACAGTTCTTGGGACACAGGTAGCATATTTTATTAGTAATCTCAGAGCAGTTGTACCTGTTATAGCATACGTCGAAAAGAAACAATTTCTAGATATAAACGTCTAGACTTCAGACTCATTACATTGTATTTATTAAGTAGATTTTTATAGGTTGGGAAATTGTGGGAGCACCTATAGTGCATCGATCTGAGGAATTTGCGCTGCACTTTTTCTAGCATCTCAACATATTTATTATAAAAAGGGTTCCACACTACCACTGCATATTCGAGTTGAGATCTAACTAGTGCTTTATAGAGATGAGAATAAGTGCTTGCGTGTTTAAATTCAGTAGCTGATCTCATAACGAACCCGTACATACGATAAGCCTTTTTGGTGATGTAATCAATATGTTGATCAAGGTGAAGTTTGTTATCTAGCAGTACCCCTAGGTCTCGCACGGATGGAGCTTTCAATAGAGTTACATTGTTTAGATTATAATTATGATTTAAAACGTTTTTATTTTTTGTGAATGATATCGTTAAACATTTAGAAATACTAAGGTAAAGTTTGTTTTGAACGCAGTATTAAGAGAATCGATTTAGGTCTTCTTGTAACTGACAACAATCTGCAGGTTTTCTTATAGCTTTAAAGATTTTTAGGTCGTCAGCATAGAGCAAAAATTTTGAGTGTCTGAAACAATTTCCAATATCATTAATGAACAAAATGAATAAAAGAGGCCCTAAAATTGAGCCCTGGGGTACGCCAGATGTTACGACAGTAGTCGCCGAGTGGAATCCTTTGATCACAACCCTTTGTGATCTATTACTAACATATGATGCAAACCAGCGAAGCAAATCTCCTCGTATGCCGTTAAATGCAATTTTGGTAAGAAGCAAATTGTGGTCTACTTTGTCGAACGCTTTTTGAAAGTCTGTGTACACTGCGTCTACTTGTACTTGTTGATCCATATTGTTAAAGAGAAAGTCGGTAAATATTAATAGACCTATAAATATGAATATTAATAACCTGGTTTGGTTGGTATCTGGTGTTTGGTATGTGGTAGTTTTGAGTTAATCAGACCGCGCGTTTAAATTCTTCCATACAAACTTTAACACCCCTAAACTCCCCTTTGAGGGGTAATTTTTAAAAACGAATAGTGAGAAACTTTATTGCTTACTTAGGCAAATATTCGTGCTAAGTTTCAAGTTTCTTATCCAAATGAATAATATTTTTTATATAAACTGTATTCCCTTTCACCCCCACAGGGATGGAATTAAAAAAAAATTGTTTAGGATATTTCCACAACTTGACTTAAAGATTATTTAAACCAATTTTCGAGTTAATCAAGCCACGCAGTAAAATCCTCCGCTGTAAAATTGACTACCCCTTTTCACCCCGTCAGGTGTAGATTTTTGAAAAACCCTGATACAGATTATTCTTTATTTTTGGTCTTGAGTATAAATACTGAGTTTCGAGTTAATCGGACTGCGCGTTAAATTTCTTCCATACAATCATTGACACCCCCAATCCCTCTCTTAGGTATTTTAGAAAAATAAAAAATACAAAGTTCATTATTTACTTAGATAAGTATTCGTGCCAAGTTTCAAGTTTATTAACTTAAGACATAAGAATTTAAATCTCCCCTTGAAGGTCGAATTTCGAAAAACCCCTTCTCAGTGCTCCCCTCCATTATAAAAGGAAGCCGTGTGCAAAATTTCAAGATCATAGTCCCAGTAGTTTCGGCTGTGCGTTGATATGTCAGTCAGTCAGTTTCTCCTTTTATATATGTATATAGACTAGCACTTTGCCCGCGACGTCAACCGCTTGGATTTCGTTTTTTCTCCTACAAAATTTAACACCCCTTCCTCCCCCCTCTTTTAACCGGTTGTTTTGAAAAATTAATGATTAAGATCATGTGTTCCACGATTACTCGAAGATGGCTGAATCGATTGGGAAATTTCTTTTTTTCTTTGAAAGGGTATACTTTCCAGGTGGTCCCATTGTCATCACGTCAGGATCTGATGATGAGATCCTGGAGAAATCGAGCGAACTCTTCAAATATTATAGGCACATCTATAGCGATTTGGGTATTTTTTATAGTAACTCGCATGAGTTCGTGAGTGACTGATTTGCTCTCGGAAAGCACCATTTGGTGAAGTGGAACTGATGATGAAGGTCACAGATGGCCACCGGAACTACTCAATAATAAGTATTTCACGGGGTGCGATTCGATTGAGTACTTTAATATGGTTGCTAAGCAATTTATGCTCGTCACAATGCATATGGTGAAGTGGAGTTGATGGTAAAGTACCAGGAGAACACCTCAAACATTAACGTCCCTGCATCGGGAAAAGCAATATTTATAAAAGGTGATGAGCAGTTGATTGCTATTGTAACTCAGATAAGTTACAAACCGACCCACTAAAAAGTGAAAAATAAAAAACTTTTTTACAAAAAAAAAAAACAACCGACTTCCAAAAAAACACTACAAAGTAAAAAATATCAGAAGTCGGTGGCAAAAAACTAAAATACAGATCCAAAGACACCGACTTCCGAAATTAACGTTATTTTTTATTTTGTAGTGTTTTCGTCCATACAAACTATGGCATCCCCTAAAATCCCTTTTGACGGGTAGTTTTGAAAAACTTAATTGTGACAAACTTAATTATTCATTTAAGATTCTATTCGTGCTGTTTTAAGTTTATTACCTTAAGAAATAAGATGTTTCATACATTAGACATCCCCTTTTACCCCCTTTAAGGGTCGAATTTACAAAACCCCTTTCTCAGAGCTCGCCTACATTAAACCTACTTATAGAAAAAAAAATATCAAATGCTCAAAATGAGTCCCTTCCTGTTGAATACAAAGTCGCACTCTTTTGACTATTTCGCTCCCTGTCGATTTTTTGATCTTGTTGTGGTGTATATTTAGAATAATACGCCTAAGTTCTGCTTGTAGCTCGTAGACACTTTCATACTGGTTCTTGTAAACAAAATTTTTTACATAACCCCATAAAAAAAAATCAAACGGGGTTAGATCTGGGGATCCGTATGTCCTTACGACAATGTCAGCTTTTCATTTTTCTCAACAAAATTTCACATCAAATGTTAAAATTCATGGTCTTCCTTTTATTTGTGATACTATGTTATTTAGCAAAAAATAATCCTTATGATGAAGCCTTTCGATCGGTATGATAAAGCTACAGGGTGATTATTTTTCTCATGTAACGGGTTCGATTCCCGGTTCAACCATGTAATTATTTAAATATCTATGAATGCAGTTTAAATTGTTTTTTAAATTCAAATAATGTCTTCTTTCAGTAAAATGTTCCATCTACAATATTCAAGGTACTTTCCCTCCATGTGGCATATCCGTGGGACGTCCTGTATAAATGATAAATGATTTTATTTCTGTCAGTAGGTTTATACAAACACTTTTACACGTCAAACATTTTTTTTTAAACTAGATGAGGCCGGCGTTTCCTATCTGACTATTCTGAGAAGAAAGGCCGAAACAAACTCAGAGGTCACAGTCTCTTTTAAAGTCCAGACATAATCATACATAAACTCACGCCTTCTTCCCATAGGGGTAGGCAGAAACTACAGAACTACTGATCATGTGAAGACCATGTAGGTTGGTGTCTGAAATGGTCTTTTGAGGGAAGAACCACACAGATTGAGTAGACCTGTCCAGTCAGTGCAAGCATCTGTCAGTAATCGTACAGCTCAACTTAAAAGTTAAGGAGCTCAACGATTCGACGAACAATACCAAAGAAAGGACATTTGGGTAGGCCGCATTATTTACTCAAACTGGCAAACTATGATTTAAGCTGAGAGAAAAAAAAACAAGGACCCACATAGTCTATTACCTAAACAATAATTCGCTATAGTGATTGTTTGAAGTCGAAGTCTAAAATTATCCGTATTTATTTTATTCATTATACAAACCTATAATTATTAATGGTATTATCTGAAACGAACCGAAATTCCTGCCAATTACATTCTGCTCCTAATACGAGGAAAAATAAACAAATACCGTTGAATTATGAAGCATCCGCGGTTATTATGGTACGTAGTTAGAATTCTCTAAATATAGCCTTTTATGTGCATGTACGCCACCGTTTGATAATGGCTATTCATAGTCCAAAAATGTCTAAATTTATGGCCAATGCGTAATAGTCAAGCTTCGGTTCGCCGGTCTCTGTAGTAGGCGCCTGACTGGCTCAGGGTGATTCACCGATCTGCACGCAGCGTAACGAAATCTGAATTACCATGAATGGTAATCTCGAGTTTTGTTTACACAGCTAACAATGCAGTTGAAAATTATCAATGCGGGTGTGCGGCTTTAAGACATTAGGATGACAACTTCTTTTTTACTTGGCCGAAATGATAGCATAGCCAAGCCATCACATGTCATAACATAACATGACATCACGCCTTGTTTCCCCAAAGGGTTAGGCAGAGGAGTACCTAGCTATTATAGTACACCCACATTTCGCCAGTTATGTTTAAGTCCCATGTAATAGGGGGCGAGCCTATTGCCATCTACCGGGCACAAATCCGTACTCCGGGCCGGGGAACTGAGAAATTCCAGATAGAAAAACCCAATAACACTTTGCTCAACCTGGGAATCGAACCCAGGACCTCATGCTCAGCAGTAGCGCTTGCGACCACTAAACCAACGAGGCAGTCCCATATCGTACATTCTGTTCTTGTGTATAAGTAAACACGATAACTATCATGATAAATTGATATAGTTATACAATAGGTACATTTATATTTTACGGATATTTTTAATTACGATTTATAAGCACACGAATAATAATTATTATATTAATATTTAAAATAATAATAATATGTATAATCATTAATAATAATAATAAACATAAGTACCTAAACGAGACACGGTTGTTTTATTTCTCAGGAACTATCCCACTGATCAAGTGTGTTTCTTTTTACTTGAGGTACTTTTTAGGTACAATTTTTTGGTGTAATTATATTTTATGAGTAATGGTTAAATAATGAAATATTACAGAACACCCGCCATCTTAATGTCAATATAGCGGGTGTACCTTAATTTCGAAATAATTTTGTTCTGAAGGTGGTACAAATTTTTTAGAGCTAGGTACTAAATAGTACTATTTAGGTACATTTTTTTGGTAATTGGTATAATTTAATTCGCTACGGTACACCCGCCATTTTCACTCTCACGACACACCACTGAAACGCCATTGAGGTTTTTGCAGAATACCAAATTTGCAACAGTGGGAAAATAATGTCAAAGTTAAATAATCTCAAGGTACCAGGGGCCCAATTTTGAGTTAAGCAACACGCAATTAATGATAAATTAAATGAATAATTAAAAATGAATAGTGAATGAAAAATGAATAATAAATAAAATCAAAGTCGAAGTGAGTAGTAGAAAAGCATGTATATTTTACTATTTTCAAATAATAATATAATAATAGCCCTCTTCCTCTATCCTACCTCGCTGTGCCCGACAGGGTCCACAATGATCTAAAATTATGTATATTTTTATAATGTACCTACCACCTAAGTTTACATTGTGGAATGCAAATAAATGTATTGAGTATTGAGTATTGAAATTGACACTCTATCGATACACTACAGACATTATTTTGCCACTGTTGCAAATTTGGTATTCTGCAAAAACTTCAATGGCGTTTCAGTGGTGTGTCAGTGGTGTCTCAGTAGTGTGTCGATAGGATCTCGATAGTGTGGCATTACAATAGCTTTCAGTGTTGCTAACAAAAATCTACCATGCGACCATAGAGGTACACCAAACCTTACCACTTTTTGAAATTCTATTTTTATTAACTCTTTATATTATGAGTTTTTTTAATACACGTTCGAATGTCAAAAACATCAAATTTCGCTAAAAACATGCGTTTATTTTAAAAAATAAGATTTTTATCACGACGAACTTTAGTCTTTGCCTTTCTGAAAAAAAAAACAACTGTCAAAAAACTTGCAGCGGCGGTTTTCATTGATTTCAAATTTTATTTTGCAAAATATTATCATCGAGTGCTTAAGTTCCTTGATTATCATCTAAAACGGCGACAATAAGGTAAGCGAAAAAGTCTCAGTTGTTGTTGGAAGAATACTTCTACATAACATAACATCACACCTTGTTTCCCCAGAAGAATACTTCTAATATAAGAATAATTCTAATAATTTATTTCTTGGGGATGCATTGGCCAAACTATGTATATGTATGTTTATGATAGATTTGGTTCAATACACAGTGCACAATCGCAATCGCAATTGCAATCGCACAGTGG
The DNA here is from genome assembly GCA_947568875.1 of Fissipunctia ypsillon. Lineage (NCBI taxonomy): Eukaryota > Metazoa > Arthropoda > Insecta > Lepidoptera > Noctuidae > Fissipunctia > Fissipunctia ypsillon. The sequence goes on from OX387654.1 coordinate 9,632,933, forward strand.
TCCCGGTTCCTAAGAAGGGCGGTCATAGGGGTTGCAGGTCGGATTAAAAATGAAAGAATAACTTTTTTATCGAAGAAATGATTGTTTTGAGGTTCTAAGGGCAATAATAAGTAAAAAATATATTTTTAAAAGCAAGGTAAATATATTCTCAAAAAAAAGAGAAAATTGGTTTCATACATTTATTATTTCTGAGCATTGCTTAATTGGCATATAAATAATAAAATTTACTAGATAATAGATAGCGGAACATAGTATTTTATATAAAAAAGGGCAATTTACATAGTAGGAAAACATTATAATTAACAATATTTACATTTTTGAAAAATTGCAATATGGGTCAAGTACATAATATAAATCCAACACTTCTTTTGCTAATACAGACTTCTGCTTGTAGATTGAAGATGCTCGCTTCTCTCGTCGTCGTTTTCATGTAGTCCTCCGTAAGAGCTCTCAAGTATGCAGACTTCGATCTCATTTAACCAGTCACCGTATTTGGCAATTAGCTTAGCTTTTGACCGCCCCAGTTTCTTCCAATATGCAGCAAACCGTTTACAGAGATTATAAATTAAATCTCTCAAGTAATCGGTCAGGATATTTTCAGTGTCCGGTAAAGAGTCTGCTAGCATTCCAAACACTTCACGAGATCTATCTGCATCATTTTCTTTATTCGTCACAGATAACCAGGTGTTTAGAACAACCATTCGAGGAAAAGAATACTTGATGGTGGCCCCTGCAGAATAAAAGAAAAACAAAATTACAAAAATACCTAAGGCAAAAATACAAAAATACCTAATGTATCTTTAAGTAATGTGTAATCTGGTGTACAATAAAGTATATATAAATAAATAAATAAATAAATAAGGCATCAAATTTACCTACATACGACCTAGTCCTTTCAATGACCTATAGCAATCCTCGGCGCACTTTGGCGCACCTGGACGTTACAGTTTTTGAAATTAGACAAACTAGATATTAATTTGATATATGTGTAAAAGTCTAATTGAATATGGCAAAACGGCAAAAAATAAAGAAATCGGATGTCTCTCTTTGACGGTGCTGGTTACCGATAGTGGCAGGGTTAAAGTAAGCATAATAAATAGGATTAAAAATGTCGTACATACCTTTTTTTGAATATCCATGGCACAACAATATCACAAACAACTAATTTCCGAGAAAAACAATACTTTGAAAACAATAGAAATTTCGACGAAAAGGTAACGCTAATGAGCACTAATGAAGTGTTACCACTTCAGGTGCAAAAAATTAAATGTTCCATGTATGTTATTGCAATTTCTTTTATACCTGGGGGTAGAAGGGTTATTTGTGTATCCTGTAACGATAAATGACATCATAATTTGACCTTCGACATTTCAGCCCTATGACCTATGGCGGGACCACTGTGCATCGGTGACTTGTTTCACAGCTCTTTACATTGTAGTCTGAGAGACATTATGTAATGCGCTTTAGCCAACCACTGTTGGGAATGACCCTGTAGAAGTTTGGCATGATCCTAGAAGCTCAGTGCAATAAGTAGGTATCTGAAATGTTTCAATTGTTTTTTTAAATTTGAATTTTAAGGAATAACTTCGGCAATTCATAATTCTGATAGTATAATTTTATCACTTACTCAATTATTCTTCGTCGGTGTTATGAGTTGGGTCGGAGTGTCGAGTTAGGAGGTAACTTCACATACAAACCTTTAATTCAGCAGGTATTCCATTCTGCCGTCGCTGTCTCTGGAAAAAGGGAATGAGCTCGTCAATTAGCTCCCTTGCTTGCTCCTTCTCAAGCCGAAACGTTTTGATAAACTCCGCATCGGGAAGTTTACGAAAGGCATTCACTTGCAACCTCATTAATGCGCGAGATTTGCGACGCTGGCGCAAAAGTAAACGTCACCGGTCGGTACTATTAGCCAGTGCCAAAATACGCCACTGCAAAGTAGCTACAGATGGCCCCATTGTGGCGAAAAACTAAGTCCACTTTATTATTTTCAATTCGTAAGACGCACACACACAGACACTTTATTTTAAATTAAAAAACAAAGAAATTGAACTAATTTAATAGGGAAAAGAGGTGTCGTTGTTCAATGGCTTCACAATGGCGGTTCGATGGCCAAAACACTATTCAAACACGATAGACACAACTGTCAAATACACTTGAAATATTTACAGACTACCGTAACTTTGGCCATCACGATGCCATTGACACATTATAGTGGACCAGACTACCAATTATTGCAATAGTCTTACTATGGTGTTTCAATGGCACTACAGTGGCAAGTCAGTGACCATAAATAATTTGTAGAATATCAAATGTCAATGACTATTCTTCTGACACACTACCGACACATTATTGACAAATTGGTTATTTTACAGAATTCGGCCCGTGGCATATTATTTTGGTCCTAAATAAAAGGTAAGTAGAATACCTGTATTAGGCAATGCTACATGAAAGGCAATTTAAGCTAGAAGCTCTATCACTTAGCCACGTGTTGCACGGTTGCACTCTACTTTTCAGCATCAGCTGCAATTGATACCACCACCACCACCATTGATTGACCAGCACGAAGTGGTGGACATCCCTTCGTCTGGAACTGAACACCTGCAGGGCAATTGCGTAACATCTTGCAGTAGGAATCGGTTTCATTTTGACAGTTTAACAACATTCATTGCGTTATTTACGTTGTTGAGCAGACAAATTTTCCGAACATATGAAGCAATGGATTAGCAATGGATTGCTTGAAAATCATTCAGTATGTGATTGCGTTTCAATGGCACTACAGTGACAAGTCAATGAACACATATAATACCTTATTATTTACCGCTTACGAATACAGTTAAGAATCCATTCCCCTCTGTTGACATTGACAGCTAACAGGAAAAGATAAGGTACAATGGGTACAATCTCAGAGTCAGTAGGTAATGTAGAGGTTTAATGCCGGTGGCAACCTCATGTGGGACAGGCCGCTAAGTATTTGCCTATGGTATACATTCGAACACCAAGTGGCGAATAGAATTGTTTGAATTTGACAGGATAGGAAAATTGTTTCGTATTGAGTCAGTGCTAGATTAACATTTATAATGTAATATGCTTTCAATAAGACATTAAAGTAATATCATAGTGCTCCGGTGCCTAATTTATCGTAGTTGTACGCCCCCTTACACACTACACACTGCCGTGGTACCCCGGCGGATTACTACAGTTACTATCGGTACATTAGGTACTCCATGTGGTCCATCGAAAATATTGGGAAGCACGGAAAGCAAAAAATATGTACCTGCATACATCGGAGCAGGCTAGGCAGATGATGATGGCAAGCAAAAACCTTAGACACATAACATAACATCATGCCTGTAATCCGCGAGGGCTAGGAAGAGGTGTACCTATAGTACACTCAAATTTCGCCAATTATGTTTAAGTCCCATGTGCAGGGTGCGGGCCTATTGCCATCAACCGGGCACAAATCCAGATTCCAAGCTGCTACTGAGAAATTCCAGATGGAAAAACCCAATAACACCAAAAACCTTAGACCTTGACTAAAATATAACATATACCTATAGGTTCATAGATCTCTTCGGAAACTGTGCTTAGTGTAATCCTACTTTTGCTGCTGACTGTATCTAATTTTGTACGAATCTTCCAGAGTAGGTGACCATATCACCTAATTAATTGTAATTTAGCATACGGAAATATCCTGTGGATGAGCGCCGAGAGCTCGCAACTAAATATTGTAGGACATATCTATAGGTATCTGTGTCATCCTCGTTTCATCCTAATATGATCTCCTTCTGACGCAAGACTACGAAGTAGGCTACATGCTTCGATGATATGACGTGTAAGTAAGTGCTAGTCAAATCATATCGCATTGCGGTATCAATCAGCGTCCAGCGTTATGATTAACTAAGACGCCATTGCGAGAGTGGAAGCTTTCCAGCTGTTGGTTATGATATTAACATTAAAATAACACATTAATAAAATAATTAATCAATCGAATAAGCACTTATTCGCTTGAAGGCTTTGTACACTTTATTAGCTTGTTTTCAATCCGCACGAACTACCCGACATTTCATATTATTTCTTAGCTAGTCTAGCTATTTACTTATTCTTATAAGTACCCACAAATTACGCATAGGTACCTTTTGTAAGATAGGTAATAGCTAATAATGTAACTTAATGAGACGAAATAGCTCCAAGGATGGATCACCGAACAAACTGTTTAACCTCATAAAGATTAAAGAAAATTAATGGAGATTGTGAAGTGTAGAGCTTTTTGGTTTATTTTATTTTAATGTTCCTTTATTTTTGGTAATCAAGCGCTTGGAAAAATCAATGCCGTTGAAAAGCATGTTAAAATCGTTTACTTAAAAGATTGTAAGTATTTAATTTTGATATTTCGAGTAAATGCGCCGCATTTGGCTAGTTAAAGCCATAGACATAGTTATGTCAGAGCAAAGAAATACGCTTTCCACCTGAGCTTTTTCTGTTCATTTCTATTTATAAATTATAAACACCGGCCAAGTGCGTGTCGGACCACGCACAATGAAGGGTTCCGTCGTTGGGATGTATTTATCTCAAGAACAAACTTAACATTTTAGTTGAAAAACATGTTCTCTCATACATTCCAACTGCAAATGTAATTTGGCCGACTATTACTAGTTAACTTTTAAAGCCTACTTAGCTGTGATAGTTTTCCTTGTGACTTCGTTATATATACTACTGCCATGAATTTTTCACATGGTGGGGGGGGGGGGGGGGCTTGAGTCTAACAAAAATTAGCACTTTAAAGCTTAATATTTCAAGAACGCAACCCTGAATCGAAAAATGTCAAATGTGTTTCACACACCCTCAATATTTAGGCCTAGTCAACGACACCCCACACCATGGGATAGACGAGAAAAAAAGTCATCCCCGCTTTACGGGTGGGGGAGGCACCCAAAAAAAAACTTTTTTTCAAGGTTTTATTTTACTACTTTGTCAGCGTGATTAATATGTATACTCGTGCCAAATTACAGCTTTAGCATTACTAGGAGTCACTGAGCTAAGCCGCAGACACACAGACAGACGGACATGGCGAAACTAGAAGGGTTCCTTGTTGACTATGGAACCCTAAAATAAACAAAAAAAAAAAACAAAATGTAAATTAACGTCCTACCGAAAAACATTAAGGTAAAACCGACTCCACAGCTATCCCTGTTCTCGGGACGCCCAGAAGCTCTGGTAAGCTCACGTCAGCATCGTTCTGGGAAGGAGCGCGCGATACGGCGGCGACGGCTGGCCGACTCCACTCAATGAGTTTCCATTAGGATGATGAGTGTTCGCTCTATTAATATCCCAGACGTGACAAATACATTATCGCCGCGATTCATTCACGGTTCAACTGAAACATAACTGATTTTTTTAATGAAAGATTCTTGTAAGGCACATAGTATTGGGTTTTGAGTAAAGTAAATTAGTCGTGTTCTGCTTTCAGGATATTGGTTGTTTTTCAGTAGAAAATGAAAACTAGCCTTTTTTAGGGTTCCGTAGTCAACAAGGAAACCTTATAGTCCGTTCCCTTATATCCGTCCGTCCGTCCGTACGTCCATCCACAGCTTAGCTCAGAGACTCTTAGTACTAGAAAGCTATAATTTGGCATGGATATACATATTAATCACGCCGACAAAGTGGTAAAATAAAATTTTTTTAGGGTACCTCCTGTACACGTAAAGAGGGGATGTTTTTTTTTCTCGTCTACTCCATACTGTGGGGTGTGTTGTTGGAAAGGTATTTCAAAAATATAGTGGGTTCGCTAAAACCATTTTTGGATTAAGGGATCCGTTTCTGAAATATTAAACTTTAAAGTCCTAATTTTTGTTAGAGTCAAGTGTCCCCCCCCCTGCCAGCTAATCGGTTGGAAAAAAATCACGGTAGTAGTATATACAACGGAGTTAAAAGAAAAACTATCACAGATAAGTAGGCTTTATAAGTTAACGAGCAATAGTCGACCAACTTACATTTGCAGTTGGAATGTATGAGAGAACTTTTTCAACTATAATGTTAAGTTTGTGCTTGGGATAATCTCATTGCAACTACAGGACCCTTCATTGTGTGTGGTTCGACACGCACTTGGCAAACAAACAGGTAACATGGAGAGGTAAACAGGATACTGTATACCACTCTATACGATTATATCGTATGATCAGAAAGGTTAATATTTTCATGAAATTAAAAGCTGAAACTTTCGATTGAACAAACATCAAAATCATTGAATCTACCTAGGTATAGGGTGTGGTGTGTTTCTGGATCTTGTTTTAAGATTTTATATAAGGTAAGGTGTTTCAAAATTAACTTTACACACTTTAAGGAGTGCTTTAGACCATCGAACTGAATAACTTTTAGTATGCGACCCACTTTGTAATCGCGAAAAAAAAACAGCTGTTCCATACTAAAGTTTAATACCTACTGTTCTAAACTGTATGGAACAGCTGTTTTTTTTACGCGATTTCAAAGTTGGTCCCATAGTAAAAGTTGTTCAGTTCGATGGTCTAAAGCACCTCTTAAAGTTTGTAAAGTTAACTTTGAAACACCTTATGCATATTTATTTACAATTAGATTAAAACTAAGCCATTCCAAGCTCTTGCAGAATAGTTTAAAGTCGAATCAATTCGACTTTAATAAACATACCATAATTGTTTACTAAAACGACATACTTATCTAGGTACCGAACCTGCAGGAAATATTAGCCAATAAACATGCTATTACCATTATTAATTGCTTATATTAATTAACTTGCATAAACAACATAAAATACAACACGCAATATTATATTTACGGGCTTCATGTAATTAGAAAATTTAATTTGCTCTGTTAAAACAACCATAGGAGGATATGGTCTGTTCAGCATTTATTATACGTTCACGTTACGTGCTGTTTACGCGTTCCTCCGTTCCTCTACGATTTTGATTGATGTTAGCATAAAACAAACAATTTTACTGCGAACAATAAAACGGCTCTGTTGTACTTATAATTATTTTGCGAGGGTATACTACGAGCTTACTTTAACTGCGTAGTAAATCGTGCATGTGCTATATCCATCAAGTTTTTACTGTGGGAAAGAATGCTGTTAAAAGCGACATTGAATCGAATCAAGATAAGTTCTTAATTAAACTGCACAATTAATGTTCACGAAATATTAACCTAAGTATTTTCTAATCTAAGTATTTTCAGTAGTGAAACCTACACCGCAACCGACTTTAAGATTTTCTTGAAATTGATTGCGCTAGGTTGATTGAGTTAGGGTTAAGATTTTCTTTACTAATGAATTGCCGATACATAACCAACTACTTTTTGATGGAACGTAATCAATTGATGATCGATTTATAATATATATGTAACAGTAGGACGATATCTAACTTAATCGCTCTCTGCTCAAATTCTTTTCAGGACCCAATTACTTAGTAAGTATTGTATTGTATATGTTTTGGTACAAATTGAGAAAAGTGCTCGCAAAATATGTTTTTCTAAACTGCCTAGTACACATCTAAAGGAAGCCTACCCGTGTTACATGTACCTACATTTACTGTACATTCTCATTCAGTTGTCAATATAACCAGATTTCTAACAAAAAAAAAACAGTGTGAGATCTTTTCAGTAGGTACTCTTCTAGTATTTCTTATCCGACTTCAAAAAAGGTGGTTGTTAAATAAAAGGCGTGTGCTCGGTACTACATATATTTTAGAAGGGCAAAGACAACCCAAGCATCGAGAGAACCATAGTGTTCTTTCTATGACCTTACCGCTACTGAAGGTGGATACACACAGCACCTCTACCCTTAATTTCTAATATAATAAAAGAAAATAACTATAGCTAAGTTTCACCACCTACATAATACAACAGTGTTTGTCTCAAAGACCTTATAACTACTTAAGGTAACAGCAGTACTTAACACACAACAGTGGATTTTCTCAATTGGACTTTATCTGTTTTATTTTTTTATTACTTGTCCACCTGTATAAAAGTGGATGTCTCTCTGACATATTCTAAAAAAAACTTTACTTCTGGGGCAACCGAGTGAAAATTAAATAACGATTATTTATTTATTTATTTATTTATTTAACAGTTTATGTACACACATATAAACAAACAAGAAGAAAGGAACAGAAAAATACGTACAAAGGTGATGCTTATTTCTAAAGAAATCTCTTCCAGCATACCTGCGATAGGAAAGTAGATTAGTAAATAGATAGATAGTAGATTAGTATTCAGACAAACGTTAATTCTAGCACTATGCAACCGGTGACGGGGCAAGTCTGAATCTTAATGAAGTAGTCTCTATGGCTAGAGTTTCAGCGGCAACCCATGGGAATTGGATGAGTTTCACACGACTATTCGCGGGCACTCGCTGCCTAACCCGTTAAATTATACGCAGGAATATTTCGTCCAACAAAAATGTTTTACAAAGTTTGTGATCAACAGTAAAGAAAATTTAATTCACATTTCGGTGGTTTCCGCTTTCAGGAACTTATAGCGCTGAACAGATTTTTTATTGATTTATTTTCACGAAGTCTGTAAAGTGTGTTTCACGAAAAAAATCCATTCGCCGTGATGTAGATAGCACGGAAATCTGTGTAAGGGCTCTTACACATAAACACGATACGACGTCGCGTCAAATCAGTGTTGCTGAACACTGACTTCCGTGCTACCAACATTACAGTGAAGGGAATTCTCTCGTGAAACGCACTTTTGGTACTCTGTGGAAAGTTATTGTCGTCGATTTTATTTAATATTTTTCACGCGGCATAGAATTACCCCTGAATAATAGGAACCTTCCTTCATGACTTGGACCTTGATTCTTTCACACAGAATAACTTTCCTGATTGTTTACCTATGTACAATAAATAAGAGCAAATAGAATGCTCACTTTCTTGCCCGTATATCCTCAGTGATAAATACAAATAAGCTCGACAGCGGCAATTGACTGGCGACGAAACCTTTCCAATTAGTTAATTCGATTCTAAGATCTGTTGCGTCTGGCTTTTGTTCTCGTTGCTATGCTGTTGCTTCGGCATTGGTCTGTTTAATTATACACACCGCTGACACCGATGACTGATCATCAAGTGCTCATTCTCATACAGACGGCGATATTGAGATCATCGCACAGTAGCGACCAACAAACGCGACGTAAATCACTCATCCCGCAACATTGGTTCTCGGTATCGATAATTGAATAAACTCGTTCATCATTATGGAGTAATAAAACTTGGTCGCACAAACGCTTCGTTTGTGTCGTTTTACGAGTTCAACCAGCTGCATCGGTTATCTTTATAGACCTGCACTGACCCTCGAGGTTTCAGAGTGCGTAAGGAAGGATCCACTATGCATAATTATTAGTCTCAAGGCTGATCATTGGGACTTGTTCTTTGTCCTTGTAAGAAAGCCCTTGTTCGCTAGAATCATGAGTTCTGAAATTTTTCACACGTTGACAGATATGACTTTCAAATAATGCATCCGGTCACTAACGAGACGTCAATGTTACTGAATCGACGAAATGTAATCATGTCCTGGTGTAAATTAGTCGTTTAAGCAGTATGGCAGGATGCACCACCGGCGTGGCAAACAGTGTGCACGACTAGATGACTGAGTGGATTGCAATGCAGCGCGGGGGAGCTTCGGGAAGGCGCGCTATCTTATCTGGGGAATGTGCCATCCCTGGCACTGCTCGGTGGGTTGCCACTTAGCGCCGTGCCGCAAAGGGAATAGAAAGAAACTTTTGTTACTCAAAATCAATAACGCTTATCTGGGTCGTTTTGTGTGCATAACGGTTACGGCACTGCCAAAGAAAAACTGAATATTTGAGTCATTAATCTTTGACAGCATATTAGTTGTTTAAAAATTAAATATTTACACAGTTTCATTTTTGTGAAGATGTTTACGTAGGAATGCAAGTGAGATTTGTCACTTGGTTTTGTTTGGTGATTTTAAACAGGCAGTTTTAATGCAAGAGCCAGCGCTTATGAAAATTGAAACCACCAGTCGGTTTAAATAACATAATATTCACAATCCACACTTGAATAAAATATAGTATAATGAATATTAGGCACTTAGGTATAAAAGTTATCTCAAAGTCACCTGTGCAGCTGTGTGATAAACTTTTGGAACTTTTATCTACAATAAGATGACTTTATCGTCGGATGACAATGAAAAGCAATAATAAAATAATTATCTGCATCACATGTGGAGCATCGACTTGCAGTGAGGGCAATGCACTTGATGACGGTAAATCGATTCGTGGTTCTCTTCAAAATGCATCGTTTGTCTTCTCGTGCGTTATCAGTTTTAGTAATAAATTCATACAATAGGATATTTTATGAAGGTTTTTGACCCTACTGCTTCTCTCAAGTCGTTTCTCAACGTGAACACTTAAGATGGTACTAAGGCCATCAAAACAGTTCACCATCACAAAAGTCAAACGGAGTTACAGTCTTTACGCACTTGAACTTTGATAAAAAGTATGATTTATAACCACCCCTAGCCTGCTTCTTTAATTTAGTTTAGGTAGTCCAAACAAACCTGAACGGTTTCACTAGATATTATTTGCATAAAACTTTCCAGATAGATAATTAAAAGCTAGCTAATTATGATTTCTAAACATTAACCTCAGTGAGTACCATAGAGCAGGCCCGTTCATATTTGACAGGCTTATTTACAACATCATAAATTGATCACAACCAGCTACTGTATCTGAGTTTGATATATTGTATTATGTATTTATGCGATGTCATAAATAACATAATAATATTGGCCCTACTTTCGCCCTCGTGTTTTGAAGCATAGACCGGAGTAGTGGCAAAGGTCTTGATAAGCAGTATTTTGTCTGATAGTCTTTGGCAATTTGCCGGATGCATCTAGATAATAGTTATAATTTGCATTCATGATGGGACACCCACAGTGCGTGATTGTAAAGTGGTGTGTAAGATGTTTAAGAATTGACGTTGGCCTTTTGCGAAACGGATCTAGATCACAGGAAACGAGATATTCTTGAATGGCGTCTTATCAGCTGAATGAGTGTTGTCAGAAAAAGTCACAGTGTTATGTCTGCTAAACTTTGGCCTCTATTATCTTTATCGTGCATGGTAGCGTCACGAGTCGAGTCGCGGCTGACTCTACAAAGTTTAACTGCAATCTCATGTGGGCCGGTATTGAGGCTTATGCTCGCTAAATGTTAGTATTACGTCAGTACCTAAAAGATAATAAAACACACTTAATCCATTGTTTGCCGAATGACGAAATTTTATCGTAAAATAGAAATTGTCTCCGATGTGAATAATAATTTACGACTGGAGAGCAATATTGGGTAATGGGTAAGCGAAAACATGCGTGTGAAGGTCTCTACAAGTACACACTTACCGAATAAACATTTTCTCTATTACTGTTTCTTTAGAATTACATATGCGTCTTGAACATGAACCTATTTTTATTAGATGTCTATAAGATCTGATCGGTTTTTCTTTAAAGTTCTTTGCTCTTTAAAGAGCTATACTTAAATAAAGATTAAGTAGATAGTACAACAATGTGTCTTAAGTTATTCAAGCATTTTCCTCAAGGGATTGTCACTGGAACTTGACAAGTTATAACAGGAATAACAGGAACTGATACATTAGCAAACAAACACGTAGGGTTTAAGGCTGTAATAAAAGCTATGCTTTGTCAACGCCCACGACACAACAGTTTATTTTCGCAAAACTTCTTATCTATTTTTGTTATTATGAGGTAGGTAGGTACTCGAATAAAAACCGATTGACGACATCGATGTTAGACTCGATTAAACGATAGTGTTACAGCTATATAATGAAGGCGTGGGCGATATCATTAGAGGGTTTATTCAGTCTATTCATGGGCGTGCGTCAATTTGTTTAACTTAATCGCTCGTTGTCGTCACTACACCCTTTGTAGCAGGCGTCGTGACGTCACTACATTCACACCAAGCTAACATTTGTTTTGTTTTGTTTTACTAATTAACTGTGTCTGCACTAGCTAATAAACAATGGCAGTGTTTATTTTGTTTTGTCTACGTTTAAGGCGAAACTAGACGGATTTGGCGGCAGTTAATCAGTGTAGCTCGGGTGGTTACTTTGACGATATGATGTACAAGTAGCTGTTGTCGTTAGTTTAGACTTTTGCGTAGGTACCAATGAGGTGAAATAACATTGTAATAGGCATCATTTTTAAGAGTCAGTCAAGGAAAATGGTTCTTGTGGTTGTTGTATGTAGGTGATTTTGTGGGACTTTGACTAATGCCTAGTAAAGGGAAAACATGCGCGATTATAGAGATTTTTCTTATAAAGGTAGGACTAATTAATACACTGCACATTATTTGCACTGGCCTAGTTTTGTTCAATTATTTGTTTATATAAAGGCTGACCAACTAAACATACACAGCATTTACCCAAAGTCTTTGTCATATCATAATATAAATGTCGCATGTATCTAAATTATGGGAAAGCACGGCATTAATAATAAAACGGCACTAATTAATTTCACTATATTACATAATATTGTATTCTTTGTCATTGATAAACTGGCGAAATGTGGGTGTACTATAGGTATGTACATCTCTGCTTAACCCTTCGGCGATTACAGGCGTGATGTTATGTTATGCGTGTCTTAGATCAAAACATGAAATCACCAATATAAACAATAAATATTTTATTTAGCACAACTTCCTGTATTTTATGTGTGTAGTTTTATAGTTCAGTTCCTTATGATATCATTGCAATCAAAATGTACTTTAGCTCCGCCATTTTCTTATTTCCCTCCATCTTTCCTATTTAAACATAAATAAGGTCTTTATGTATTTTTCTAGCATGTTAACGACGGGACGTAAAATTAATAAAACGAGTGACATTACACATGAGGGTTAAAACGGTGATTTTACATCAATTATGTAGTTATTATCTATTCATTGATCGATTAATATGAAAATGAGCTTGCATAGTGCTAATATTGAGTTTATGAGGCTTTTAGCACAGTATGGAGGTTAAGGGTGTTTAATTGTACTGGTCATGAATGCATTCTCCGAAAATTGAACCCTTTTATTTTATTTTTCGATAAAAGAGTTTGATTCTCGAAGAATCAGAACCTTTGTTTTGTTCTGTTATTTCAAGGATACTTACAAATATTAATTGTCATGTTTTAATGTCTAATCTGTAGAAAAACTGAAACATACTATAGAGGTATGAGGAACAGGATGGTTAATGGAACAATAAATATTTATGATTTTATAAAGTTTATGTCTATAACAGTGGCGCAGATACAATCATCATTAGAGGGAAGCCGAAGAAAAAATTGTTTAGTTCTCATAAACTCAGACAAAAAACTGTAGGTTTTTAATCTTATGATGTATTAAACTGGTATTAAATTTATAATTGTGTAATGTGATGTGATACACAGTTACACACACAGGTGTACCATATTATTTGGCAATAGTTGACATTACGAAGAATGGTTGTTCCGAAGGGAAGCCGATAGGAATCGGGTGGGTTGTATGAAGGCTTCGCCCCTGGTCTATAATATCAAATTGACGCCTAGTTTACGTTTTCATCATTTTTTGCATCATCCAAACGGTGAAGGAAAACAACGTGAGGTAACCGACGTGTCCTAGACCCAAAATTTCGACAGCCCACTCCCTCTCACAGAGAGGAGGCCTGTGTCCCAGCAGTGGGAGCATTATAGGCTGATTATGTGCCTAGTTTACGTGCACAGTTCTGGTTTTAAAGTAGGTAGTTAGCTGATTTAAGCATAATTATATTCGATTTAGATAAGATTAGATCAATTTAATGCAAACGATTTAATTTCAAATCACATGATTAGGTTTAGTGGCAAATTGTGACCTAAAAGCAGAATAAGCTGGTAATTGTAAGTACCTAGTTATTTAATTATTATAATATAAATAATTGAGTGCCAAAGTACCTACTTATAATGAATATGTTTACATCTTTTGCAATGAGCTTTATCCCGAAAATGGCTAATATTTAATTATGAATAGATAATTACAAAGTTTAGGCAAAAGCTAAAACCAATGAATTTATATTTTTAAGTATAAGTAGTCACGTACTTTAAATTTCGCGAAAAAAACCGAACCGGTTCTCATTTAAGTATTCTGAATTTTCATAATTTTCCAAAAATGGTGGACGGTTTTCCCAACAAAACTTTCAATTTCCATGATATTTATTATCTTGTTCTGTGTTTCAATTCTAAAATTATTTGTTTATGATGACATATTATGATAGATACATGATATCAACACCCGCCATTTATATGCTAAATACATCAAACTGTAGCACTCCTGTCAACAGCGTTCCTACTACCTTTAGCTCAGTAATTATGTCTGATTTATCTCACGATCGCATAAACTTGCGGAATGTCAATTTTAGTAGGTGTCTTACATTTTAGAATAAGGATATTGAGTTGATTTACTATTTATGTATCTTAAATACACTGTTAACAAATTATTTTGAAGTTCTAGCTCCTATAACAATTCCCTACTAATCAAGGAAGCGTGATTCATTTTTCTCACCAGAGTCTTCTATTTTAGTTCACTTTTAAGAAGAAGGTGACTCATTTTATATATTCTACTAAGGAGCTTATTATTATTTTCTATCAAACAGATTGTTAGTACGGTCTTTGGTAATGCATGTAATTGTACTGGTGGTGGTGGTGCTGGTGCTGGCTTCTCAGTGGTTTCAAAACTGCCAACAAAAACCGCGTTATGCAGGACTATAGCTACATACAGCTCTAGTTTTTCCAGACATATTAATTGGCGTCAACAATATCTATTGACTTTGAACCCGTCTCATCACTGAATTAATTGCACAAATATCTCAACAATGTGGAATCGATCAATCGATGTCGATGACACGCTATTACTTCAACCTCAGAAGAACATTATCGTCCTAACCGCCTATTTATAAAGGCAAGTAATACGATCTCAGACAATTGAAACGTATCAAGGCTTCTCTTCAATTACGTGTTGACTGACAGAGGACGGAGGTTAACAGCCAATGAGCCCTTCACATCGGTGCGTTGATTACATGAGTGGCAAATACTTTCCACTCGCCTGATGCAACAAAGTAATGTTGACGTCAGAGACAATGAGCACTGAGCAGGTTGCCTAGAGTTCCATTTACGCGGTGCAAGTTTATTGCCATACCATAAAATTGAAGGGCAATTAACTGGCACCGTTTAAACAACACGTACAATATTGTTGCACGATACGTGCAAGTTAGTTGCCATTCAAAATTGGTATAGGTGTAAACAACATGTACAATATTGTTGCACGATACGTGCAAGTTAGTGGCCGTTCAAAATTGGTATAGGTGTAAACAACACGTACAATATTGTTGCACGATACGTGCAAGTTAGTGGCCGTTCAAAATTGGTATAGGTGTAAACAACACGTACAATATTGTTGCACGATACGTGCAAGTTAGTGGCCGTTCAAAATTGGTATAGGTGTAAACAACACGTACAATATTGTTGCACGATACGTGCAAGTTAGTGGCCGTTCAAAATTGGTATAGGTGTAAACAACACGTAAAATATTGTTGCACGATACGTGCAAGTTAGTGGCCGTTCAAAATTGGTATAGGTGTAAACAACACGTACAATATTGTTGCACGATACGTGCAAGTTAGTGGCCGTTCAAAATTGGTATAGGTGTAAACAACACGTACAATATTGTTGCACGATACGTGCAAGTTAGTGGCCGTTCAAAATTGGTATAGGTGTAAACAACACGTACAATATTGTTGCACGATACGTGCAAGTTAGTGGCCATTCAAAATTGGTATAGGTGTAAACAACACGTACAATATTGTTGCACGATACGTGCAAGTTAGTTGCCATTCAAATTAGTATAGGTGTAAACAACACGTACTTACAATATTGTTGCACGATACGTGCAAGTTAGTGGCCGTTCAAAATTGGTATAGGTGTAAACAACACGTACTTACAATATTGTTGCACGATACGTGCAAGTTAGTTGCCGTTCAAAATTGGTATAGGTGTAAACAACACGTATAATATTGTTGCACGATACGTGCAAGTTAGTTGCCGTTCAAAATTGGTATAGGTGTAAACAACGCGTACAATATTGTTGCATGATACGTGCAAGTTAGTGGCCGTTCAAAATTGGTATAGGTGTAAACAACACGTACAATATTGTTGCACGATACGTGCAAGTTAGTTGCCATTCAAAATTAGTATAGGTGTAAACAACACGTACAATATTGTTGCACGATACGTGCAAGTTAGTGGCCGTTCAAAATTGGTATAGGTGTAAACAACACGTACAATATTGTTGCACGATACGTGCAAGTTAGTGGCCGTTCAAAATTGGTATAGGTGTAAACAACACGTATAATATTGTTGCACGATACGTGCAAGTTAGTGGCCGTTCAAAATTGGTATAGGTGTAAACAACACGTATAATATTGTTGCACGATACGTGCAAGTTAGTGGCCGTTCAAAATTGGTATAGGTGTAAACAACACGTACAATATTGTTGCACGATACGTGCAAGTTAGTGGCCGTTCAAAATTGGTATAGGTGTAAACAACACGTACTTACAATATTGTTGCACGATACGTGCAAGTTAGTTGCCGTTCAAAATTGGTATAGGTGTAAACAACACGTATAATATTGTTGCACGATACGTGCAAGTTAGTTGCCGTTCAAAATTGGTATAGGTGTAAACAACGCGTACAATATTGTTGCACGATACGTGCAAGTTAGTGGCCGTTCAAAATTGGTATAGGTGTAAACAACACGTACAATATTGTTGCACGATACGTGCAAGTTAGTTGCCATTCAAATTAGTATAGGTGTAAACAACACGTACTTACAATATTGTTGCACGATACGTGCAAGTTAGTTGCCGTTCAAAATTGGTATAGGTGTAAACAACACGTATAATATTGTTGCACGATACGTGCAAGTTAGTTGCCGTTCAAAATTGGTATAGGTGTAAACAACACGTACAATGTTGTTGCACGATACGTGCAAGTTAGTTGGCGTTCAAAATTGGTATAGGTGTAAACAACATGTACAATATTGTTGCACGATACGTGCAAGTTAGTGGCCGTTCAAAATTGGTATAGGTGTAAACAATACGTATAATATTGTTGCACGATACGTGCAAGTTAGTGGCCATTCAAAATTGGTATAGGTGTAAACAACACGTACAATATTGTTGCACGATACGTGCAAGTTAGTTGCCATTCAAATTAGTATAGGTGTAAACAACACGTACTTACAATATTGTTGCACGATACGTGCAAGTTAGTTGCCATTCAAAATTAGTATAGGTGTAAACAACACGTACAATATTGTTGCACGATACGTGCAAGTTAGTGGCCGTTCAAAATTGGTATAGGTGTAAACAACACGTACAATATTGTTGCACGATACGTGCAAGTTAGTGGCCGTTCAAAATTGGTATAGGTGTAAACAACACGTACTTACAATATTGTTGCACGATACGTGCAAGTTAGTTGCCGTTCAAAATTGGTATAGGTGTAAACAACACGTACAATATTGTTGCACGATACGTGCAAGTTAGTGGCCGTTCAAAATTGGTATAGGTGTAAACAACACGTATAATATTGTTGCACGATACGTGCAAGTTAGTGGCCGTTCAAAATTGGTATAGGTGTAAACAACACGTACAATATTGTTGCACGATACGTGCAAGTTAGTTGCCATTCAAATTAGTATAGGTGTAAACAACACGTACTTACAATATTGTTGCAGGATACGTGCAAGTTAGTTGCCGTTCAAAATTGGTATAGGTGTAAACAACACGTATAATATTGTTGCACGATACGTGCAAGTTAGTTGCCGTTCAAAATTGGTATAGGTGTAAACAACACGTACAATGTTGTTGCACGATACGTGCAAGTTAGTTGCCGTTCAAAATTGGTATAGGTGTAAACAACACGTACAATATTGTTGCACGATACGTGCAAGTTAGTTGCCGTTCAAAATTGGTATAGGTGTAAACAACACGTACAATATTGTTGCACGATACGTGCAAGTTAGTGGCCGTTCAAAATTGGTATAGGTGTAAACAACACGTATAATATTGTTGCAGGATACGTGCAAGTTAGTTGCCGTTCAAAATTGGTATAGGTGTAAACAACACGTACAATATTGTTGCACGATACGTGCAAGTTAGTGGCCGTTCAAAATTGGTATAGGTGTAAACAACACGTACAATATTATTGCACAATACGTGCAAGTTAGTTGCCATTCAAAATTGGTATAGGTGTAAACAACATGTACAATAAAAGTGAACTACAATAAAATCGCGTTCAACTCAAAGTACGAACGAATGAATCAAGTTAAAAAAAATGAGAAGACATTCGATAAAATTTTAATGACATATTTGGTTGAGCAAATACGGGTAATACTTGAATCAATTGTACAGGGACGTGCAACTCTGTTTGGACGAGGCAAAACTTGCATGCAACAATCGCCTTGCAATTTTATTGCCTTGCTGTAAGTTGCATGCAATTTTATTGAATGACAAAACTTGTATTCAGTTATTGTATGCCATTTTATGGGAATCGCAAGCGAGTAACACTTGCATGCAATTCTTGAATGGGAAAAAAATGGAACGTGCTTTATGGCATGCGATTATATAGCTCTTGAACGTTCCAGAAACTTGCACCGTGTAAATGGAGCTTACTGGTGCAGCAGGATTCTACGGAGTGGACGCTTCGTTGTATTTTTCCGGAAAAATCAAGATTGCTGTTGATTGAACGCAATTCCGCGAAACTCGTGCGGTGGTGTGAAAATGTGTTGATTTAGTGAATTATTCAGTACCTACATCCACATAAAGTTTAATCTGCCAATAGACTTTTGCCGAGTTTTGAATTCGTTTAACAGATTGAGCAACCAAAAATCCTCATTGCTGCCATGTTCCATGCAGAGTAGGGATGTACCCAAGTACTTACTCTGCAAAAAGAAAATTGGAAAAAATAGACCGATATGTGAAAATGCCCTTTGAATAACAACGTGAGTAAACAGAAAATCAGAAATGAACGTCGATATGTTACTAAAAACATTCTTTTCTTGTTCATTCGAGTAGAAAAAGAGGCTTCGAATACTGGGGAACAATTTCCGTAAATGTGCGGGCATCCAGCCAGTTTCGTACTTTTTGCTTTTTAATTTATTTCCCCCTCGTGAATACATTACGTCCAGCTTACTGCTGAACTTTCTGAGCCTCATTGTGTATTTTAGCGACATATCATACTCCGTCATACTTTTAGCTAAAGTAGTATCAATTGAGAAACTTTTATTTCTTCCTTTGTCCCTCCTGTTAGTTGAATTCAAAGTTGTTTTGCTAACAGCGGCGTTTGTGAGTTGTTATTTATGAAAATGAAGTACCTTTTGATTTCCTGACAATTTAATGAAAATATAGTTTTAAGGTAAACGATCAGCATTACCATAGAAGTTTAAAAATATGAATAAATATGAGCACGTATGAACTTGAGCACAGTGAGTCTTGCATAGTTTGGCGTCTGAGGTATCCACGCTATCATTAGGTCCCGCCTACCCGTGCACTTTATATCTTTTGTAGTAAAAAGTCATATAATACGAGATACATCTCAAGAAACTCATTGGCATTCAACATTCGTATTTAGTTATAAAAAAAATAATTTCTGATGCTGCAGATCTTTCCGTCTCAACTCGCCGCCGCCGCCCGCCGCCTCCGCTCTAGGGTTGCCAAGCTACTGACCCAAACGGTCCTAATGAAAAACGTCGAAAACTTTTTGAATAAATGTTCAGCCTCTTTAAAAATGCCATAACCCACTTTTGTTAAGGCTACCCTAGTTTTGTTTGCGAATGGAATGTGCGACCCAGATTCTTTTGTGTTATTCTTATTGCTTATAAAATACTTGACAGAAACTTAAATACATTTTGTTCAGAGCCAGTGAGCGAGAAGTTCAGTTGCCAAATATTATACGCACAATGGCTTAAATAAAATACTCGGTAAGATTTTGGTTCGTTAAGCTTTTTGTTGCGTTGCACATTATTTCTGCTTTATTTTGAATACAGGACTTCATGCGCTTTTAAAGGGATTAGTAAGTATTCATTCAGCAAGTTACATGGAAGTGCTTACAGTTTTCAGATTGCATTGACACAGCTCGACACTTACAAACTCGATACTTATAATGGACTAACACCTGCTCTAGTTGCAGGAGCACCTAACTAATTAGGTGCTCCTGCAACTAGAGCAGGTGTTAGTCCATTATAAGTATCGAGCAATAAGTCAAAATTTAGTTCACTGTTGAGTTGTAAAACGCAATCTTAATTCCTGAAACCGTAACCGCAGAAACTGCAGAACAAAAGCTTCCAATTCTGTTCTTCCACAGTCACTGAATCTCTAACCTAGCCAGAGAATCGTCACCCTATCTTATCGGGACCTTGGATATGTTTTAATAGGCAGACGACAGACATAGTGTGCACAAAAACGCTCCGGCGCCTCGAAGGCTTCGTCATTAAGAAAACAGACCACATGAACTGAATGAGCTGAGGGGGCGCCCACGCAGCGGACGCACAATGAGACAAAAGCTCTTAAATGGCGTCTGTATAGGCACTTATGGCATTGTGCCGTGTTTGCTTATATGAACACTTGGAGTGGATTTAACTCGCAATTAATTATGACTTTAGGTATAAATAGTGCTATGTTTATTGTTTCTGTAAATAGGCGAGCAAGGTTAGTGACAATTTGTTTGGTTATTCTTGCGCCTGAAAATTTCCACATCCATTTAGTTAATGGTTAGGGAAATACATACTGATCCTTAAAAAAAATACAAAAATTATTTATGTAAGTAGTCGTTACATCATAGTGGCTTCAGAGTGGTTACTAGCACATACCTACTTAGAAAGATTCAGCTGTACCCACCTATTTTCTCTGGACTGCACTCGTCATACATTTTTTACGACTTTATCGGCAAAATAGAAGACAACCTTGCCAAAGAAAAACTAGAGTTCGAATGGAATCATGAGATCACTACAGTTAGGTACAGGCAAACCACATGATAAAAGGTAAAGTCTACAGTTCATGTTGACCCATATTAAGGTGTTTAGCCTGCTTAAGGATGATACACCTCTGTGGCTTTAAGCACTGATTATTAAAAAACCTACAGTGAGTGTGCCTAATATTGTGTAAAAAGAATTCTTGGACTTGCACAATACCAATGTCTGTAAATATTATAATATTTATATATATTTTCTCAGTTTGATAGTTCGAACTATGTAGGTAGGTAGGTAAAATTTTCATAGGGCGGGAAAGGCCCAAGTGGGTCGAGCTTAATTTTCAATTTATTTTTCCGAAAACATTGTGGAATGTGTTCTATGTTGTGTTCTGTTGTTTGTTTCTGTTATGAGGTGATGTTTCGATACCAGACAGAGTCCTTTACCTTGAAATAATACACAATTTACCGAAACAAGATACAGCATAAAATCTAAATCATAACCGGACAAAGTTGGCCACCTCTTGTGATTTAAATGAAATAATAATAAAGGCGATATTATATTTAATTGAAGTTTACCGCGAATGGGTTATTAGATATTCAGAGGCTGTAGGATTTAATATCTTCGAAGTGGTCGTTTTAATTGATGCAATTAGGGGGCAGTTAGCGTTCCCGTGAAGCGCGGGCGCGGGTGCCGGGCGCTGACACGTACGGAACCCGCGAGCGGCGCGCGCGCACGTCCCCGCACATGCGAACTGAATAACTTAATGAAAATAACATAAAAATACTCTTTTTATTACCACGTTTAATGTAAGTGGCTGACTTCGTGAGCTATCGAGTTGAGATGTGATGTCGCGAGTTCTAATTTCGGCATTATCTTTGGGAGAAAACATTAAGAAAAACCGTCGTCAAATGCAAAATGAGTACAAGAGGAAGAATACAAGAAGAAGAATACAAGAATTCCTTGTATAAGAATGCTTCATCCTTTGCGTCAATTAAAGTACGATCACGTCTCAATTTGAAGTCGCAGATTATCTGCAAGCTGTTATCGTGGTGATGACGAGCCTGATGGATCGACCTAAATGTGAATATAACAATAAATCTCAAGATAAACATTATCTTACCTACTATATATAATCTCAAGATATGCATCAGTGATAAAATGGACTAATTTCATTTAATAATAAGATCTAAATCTTATGTAAACGAGGCAAAAGGAGTATGTAAGGAACGTAGCAGGTGGCGTTCTGTAGTTTTTGCCTACCCCCATGGGAAGAAGGCGTGAGTTTATGTAGGTATGTATGTATGTAATAAGATCTAATTAAAAAAACTTTGCGGGTTATCACTTTCTTTTAGCATCTAAGTTTAGGTTTTCATCAATGCTCGGACGATTAATTGAGACAAATCCTTAAGCAGTTTGTGCCCTCTGTAACAGGTGCTCTATAGTGGGAATATGTACTACAAATTTAGATCCTTTCCACGACCATAAATTCAAAGTAATCCTGGCCACAGATAAATCTGATGATAAAGTCTTGATTCAATTCACCCTTATATGCCCAATACGGTTACACAGCAAAAACATTCCCCAAATTACTTCAGTAAAAGCCGCTTCATAAAAGAAATTGTCTGAACAATACCAATATGAATACCTACTGTAATGAGTTATCTAAAAGTCATACAGAATAATCTATTGGATTGATGCCAAGCAAAAATTGAGCTCGGCCAATCTCAACAATCTATATAAATAAAAATTAATGTTTGTTTGTTTTCTATGCACTGCCATACCGTTAATCCGATTGCGATAAAACTTTGTCAACTTATTGCTAGAACTTGCGCGAAGGTTTATAGGCATAAAAAAAAACACACGGACGAAGTCGCGGGCAGAAATTAGTATATTATATTTTTATTATGCTGTACAACTTAATCATATTAGATTAAAGGAGACTTTATTAGATGCCCTTCACACACACGATTCATGAGATCCATGATATGAGTTTTTGCGTGAGTCTAAGGCAAGTATCAACCGCTATGCGGGTTAGGTTAACTCTTAAATTTATGTCATATTAGTTGGTTTATCTGTGTCATATTTCGCATAAACAATTTATCGCGTGAGTAAATTGAAGTCAGAAGCTCAGTGTGTGATATCAACGATAATCTTGATACCTGCATAATCCAGTCTCTGTGACGGTTAGTACTTAATTACAGAACAAAGAATTGTTCATCGTGTTTTCTTGTTTCTTCAAGTTCATTGTGAGACAACCGCTGATACATTGCCAAAGGTTATTGTCAAAGGAAAGACGCAAATATGTTTAAAGACGGTTAATTATTGAGTTTAAGTTTTGCACAATACACTGGAAACTTATCGTAGTGAAAGCTATAATAAAGTGTAGGAGGTTTCTTGTTCCGGACACCGCTTGGCACGTCTTGAGAACTCATAATTTTATTGGTGAATCTATGTATATGTAAGTATCAAAGGAATAACTTTTTACGTGCTTTGGTCTTAAAACCATTTGCATTATAAAAATACAACCTAAAATGGGTTAATTAATGTAGATTGCGGGCTAATAAATGATCATAATAGACATGACATGAAAATGGTGGACCTACAACATCCGATCTAATCATCTTGCAATCCAAACCGCGTTACAACATCAACATACCAGCATTCTCGTACTGCACCTTCTATCATAAAACGTTTAGGTTACGTTTAAGCAATAAACAGAATTAGGTTACGTTTAGGCAATAAACGTGAACATAAGCACTAACTAACCTAATAGTGTCATATCGGATAGATAACGCATGCGCCGCGAGAACACCGTCCCTAAATAATAATTGAGATTCATTGAGTAAGTGGAACAAGTCCGCAGACTGTCTGCACTGTGTTCTGTGGTCTAGTGTACTGTAGGTAATGATAACCTCATTATTATCCTATTATAATTTTGTTATTTGCTCCCAATGTAATTTTCCGTTAGATTAGAGCTGTTTTGTTATGTAATAATTAGTTGTAATTCGCTGAGCTTTTGCGTTAGAGTCGAGTCGATTAGTCGATTAGAGTCGAGGGGAAAATTATTGCCTATACACAAAGCTATCTACTAAAGTGACCGAAAATATAGTCTCTCACATACCTTCTCATACTTGGTATAGCTCGATTGGCCATTTGTATGCCGAATGGTGATCGCGGTATGATAATAGGCAAATAGCTTCTGCATAAATGCCCATTTGGTATTACATATGCCTACGACACTTTTTTTTTTGGGGTGGGAAATCATGAAATCATCAAATGACTTCTCCCGCTTTGGGTGAAGCGGGAGGGCGTGTCAGACTTTTACTGACTAAAACGCCCACGTGTTCCTTCAGTTGGTGTGCCGGGGCCACGGTAACTCTTTCGAACATCCCGCAACCCTAGCTGGATGCCTACGACACCTACCGAAAGAAAGTGGACTTTTCTTATGACACTCCGAAACATTTTCTTATTGCGCATTATTAGGTGTCCACGCAGGAAGGCAACTCATCATCCATCAACTGCGGATTACTAACCACTGTCTATTTGCATGCTACATTGTAAGTATTTTATTGTGCGCAGATGGAAAATGATTCACAGAACACTCTACTTTTGTTCATCACAAAATACTGTGGTTTCCGCTCCAAAGTGGTTATTTTTCCATTTCCTGAATCCAGACGTCGCGACGTGGAGCTGAATCATGCTTCTGGTTTACTTGTAAACTATTTATATTTAGTGACTATTAATTTATATCTGAGAGCATTGGAGGCCCAGTGGTAACGGCCGCGACTTACGAGGTGTATGTAGGTCGTAGGTTCGAACCCAGACAGGCGCTTTATTTTGTGTAAAATATTTCATCACCACTGCTCTCAAAACGGTGAAGGAAAACATCGTGAAGAAACCGGCATGTCCTAGAACTAAAAAATCAAAGACATGTGGCATTTACTAACCCGCACTGGGCCCGCGTGTCTTACCGAGAGGAGGCCTGCATCCCAGCAGTGGACATTATAGGCTGATTATGCAATTTGTATCTCAGCAAGTCAAATAGAAGGTTTTTGGTACTTACTACTAACCTACACATATCGAGATCCCTCCATGCCTTGGAAAGCTCGTTAAGCCTGTGGTCCAGGCTGTAGATCTTATACAGCGTTACGGGTCGAACAAGAAAAAGAAACCAAGAAGAAGCCCAACAGCCTGACAACCAGTCTTACAAAAAGGTATCGTGTTACCCAGTAACTGGGTCGTGGAGGTCAGATAGGCAGTCGGTCCATGTATGGTATTCAGCTGCATCCGTTTAGACTGGAAGCCGAACCCAAGGAAAATTTAGGAAAATTCCTGTCGAATTGGTTTTAAAATCTAGGGCAAAAGTAATGCGGAAATGATGACAACTAGGTACATCAATTATCAAATAACAACCACTCATAACTAATGTTGATTCAGTGATGATTATCCATCTTTGTGAATTACCTATGTAAAAAGTTACAAGATTTTCTTTTACTACATTTTTTTTAATAGTCATTACTGTCCCACTGCTGGGCAAAGGCCTCCCTACTCTCTGTCCACCTCTCTCAGTCCAGAGCTGCCAAGGACCAATCTTGATTAAAGGAGTCCGTGGGCCTGCCGCGATGTCGATTTTACTGCATTAAGTAAAGAAAAACAAATGCTGTCGCATGGAACTTAATAACTGTTCAACTTGACAAGTTTTTATAATAATATAGGAAGCTACGATTTTCTCGTGTTTCCTAATGCGGCGTCATCGTAGAACTAGTCCTTTGTTTATAATATTTAGCAAATATATCTAGCAAGAAGCACTACAATCCTGGTAGCCATAAAAATGCGATTGTCATCCTGCGGGGCAATTGCGTAACATACTTACGGTAAGAATTGGTTTCATTTTGACAGTTCAACAACATTCATTGCGCTATTTACGTTGTTGAGCAGACACATTTTTCGAACATATGAAGCAATGGATTAGCAATTTGCTTCAAAATGATTCAGATTCTGATTGATAGTGTGTTACGCAATTAGGGTGCTGGTAGCCATAAAAATGCGATTGTCTGTAATTGATGTACTTATGCTCAAGAGGCATTTGTCCTGTTTCTATCACAAACCTTATGGTTGGAGCTACAACTTTCTTAAGCGCGTTCGTTCTGTACAAACAGTCACACACCCGGTTGAGGAGGATGTAATATTGAATATCTTCTTGATATCATCCAGAGACCATGAGGTTGAAGCAGTTCTCATTCAGTACCAGTGTTCACCGACAAGTCATTACTAGTTATGACTTTGGGTAGAGCGCAAAGGAAGTCATAATTTCAAACAATGCCAGTCACTCAAGTCTGGAAGTCAACAGGTGATGTAATTGCGCACCGGGTAGCAACACAACACATGGGTTACCCGCTGTTATTAGGCATTTTGTATGTGAGACACACGCTAAATTGTCGAGGTAAGTATAGCCATGTAGAAATACAGTCCGCAAAAGAGACAAACAGTATGCTGGGAGCTAATTTCAGCTACCTTTTGTCTCATGATGTGCTTATGCTGAGTAGTCGAATCACAGACTTCGTTCCTTTGTTTCTGTTTTCGGTATTTCCTTCGTTTGAAAAGTTACCTGTTCCGAACGCAATAACAATGAATACTGGAAGCGTAGCGCGATTTCTTGCCTGCCTAATTATTTTGTTGCCAGTACATTCAGCAGGTCATGTATAAGTACAAGTATCGGACAACCTGACCGTGAGCAGTTCTGGACACACCGCGAGCGCTTTGTTTAGTCTGTACCTATGTATGTATGTATGTATGTATATCTGAGCTATGGTTCCTTATGAGCTTTACGTCTAAACTGACGTCTACGAACCTTCTCTGCGTGTTTCTAGATCTCGTTGCTGTTCACCGTTATATAAAACAGTAACTTACTTTTCCTTCACAGTGATCACAGAATTTTCTTCCCTCTTAAAAATACGTGAGTGACTATTTAGGCATTCACATAGACATTTACTTTGCCCTAAAGGTTGCAAATGCTAGGAAAATACAAATGTTTCTGTGATAATATTATACATTAGGTACAGCTTACTGCAGTCCGTATCTTAAATACTGTCTAGTAACATTTAATTTAACTGGCGGCTGACCCTGAAATTATTGAGTATGTTGCCTAAATGTTACCCTAGTTTCCCAACCTACCTAGTCGTTTGTGGCGCTTTGGGAAAGTCCAAAATTCTACGTGATTTTAACGCATAACAAATGTCTAGACGTTTAAACCATTGTTCACTACCGAATACCGAACATCAAATAACTATTTGCATGTTTATGCAAATGTTGACCTGTTTGGCTCCAATGATGGATTGCTATTAAAAAGTGTTTCAGGTAACCTGCCATATCGATTCTTTATCTGTTAGAAAGAAACTAAGCTTACATCCCTTCACGCGTCGCACAAAAACCGCGTACCTACTGATTGATTGATACGATAGTCACAATTAGAATTTATTCAATAATTTATAAGCTGTTGTATTGGACGAGAAATGTCTCGTGTACCGGACAGTTGTTAGTGGTTGATGTATTAGCATAAACGTTCTTTATAAGAAGCCGACGGCGCTGGCGCCGCGTCGCGCCGATCATATTAGATAGAACACGGGAAATTACACAGCTAGTTCAGATACCGTGTATAAACAACTATTTGCCCGATAATTGTGCTCGTTTACCTATTCGAGCAATTTTAACAGGGCATATTTTTATTCGCTACCTATTATTATTTGTTTATTTTGCGTCGCGTGAATTATTAATAAGCAGGTAAGACATGATTACTCTCAAAGTGTATATTTTCAAAGGTAATTGCTTGTATTGTATAAGTGGTAATTCGTTACTTTGTTTAAATCATTGTAGTGTACTTTGCTCGTTATGTGTTATTATTGATCGATTTACACAATTTAACCGGGATTCGTTAGGTATGAACAATGGTAATTTGCTGAACGAGTCGGCACTGAGGCAGGTGTTGGCCGGTGGTTATTAGTGGCGCCATTATCAGTTTACACGTAAATCACATAGATCGATAATGTTGGATAATGATCTGCGTCGTACAAGGATCGAGTGTGAATTGAGAAACCGCAAGCTTCGCGTAGCGTGCATGTGCAGTCTGTTGATGTTATGTATATTTGTACATAGTAGAGTACATACTAGTACTCAATTTATATCTGTAGGTTATCACATCTCCGGCATAGATTGAATAATGGTACAAATGTTGAGTACCGTTAAATAGTCCGTAGTCCTTTCCTCGCCATAGCGAGGAGCAAATTATTTCATAGCGTAGCATACTACGCTAGGGCTTTTTATTTTGCAGCATAATGTAAAATCTCAACTGCTTTAATCTAATTAAAACTTACTTCGAATACATTCGCACACGAGATTAGTGTTGCGCCCACAAACACGTAAGTAGATACGTACATATTTCCTTTCGTAGCAGATTAGTAAATTAATCAAATGTTTGCCTTCCATCTCTACGTAGTCAACAAATGTAAACATGCTACGGACGTAGGTATTACCTACGTAGGGTTCTTTTCGAGTTCATGACGTCACCCTATACGGACAACTACGCTTACGAGTGAGCGTAGTACTCTATATTTTATGTATTTGGATCTCCAACATAGGCTGCACAATTTCATGCAAGTTTACAAGAATAGGGACAAATACTACTGTGCGCTTCCAATTATAGGAGACCACATCATTCTCTTATAATCTAGGTAGATACAGTAAGTTTGATAAAGTGAAAATAAATTAAAACATACAATACAAAAATCCTAAAAAAGGTAACAAAATTAAATACAAAACAAATTAATAATAATAACAAAAACAGACAAAAATAACAATTATGACTTGGATATTACGACTTTTTTAGCTTTTTTGAATATTTTCGAGAGACTTTAACATAGGAGTAATTAGATTGCTAGAAGTGGTCATGTGCTTAACCTCTTCTCAATCGTGTTTTGATTGGCTACGGACGTAAATATTACGTAGGGAAGTATGTTTACGTTTTCAAGTTCATGACGTTACTCTATATGGATTGCTTCTGGTGAGTGTCACGTGCCTAGCCTTTTCTTAACACTATTATTGGGATTGGCCACGGACGTAGGTATGCTGTTTTCGAGATCGTGACGTTACTCTATATGGATTGCTTCTGGTGAGTGTCACGTGCCTAGCCTTTTCTTAACACTATTATTGGGATTGGCCACGGACGTAGGTATGCTGTTTTCGAGATCGTGACGTTACTCTATATGGATTGCTACGAGTGAGTGTCACGTGCCTAGCCTTTTCTTAACACTATTATTGGGATTGGCCACGGACGTAGGTATGCTGTTTTCGAGATCGTGACGTTACTCTATATGGATTGCTTCTGGTGAGTGTCACGTGCCTAGCCTTTTCTTAACACTATTATTGGGATTGGCCACGGACGTAGGTATGCTGTTTTCGAGATCGTGACGTTACTCTATATGGATTGCTACGAGTGAGTGTCACGTGCCTAGCCTTTTCTTAACACTATTATTGGGATTGGCCACGGACGTAGGTATGCTGTTTTCGAGATCGTGACGTTACTCTATATGGATTGCTACGAGTGAGTGTCACGTGCCTAGCCTTTTCTTAACACTATTATAGGGATTGGCCACGGACGTAGGTATGCTGTTTTCGAGATCGTGACGTTACTCTATATGGATTGCTTCTGGTGAGTGTCACGTGCCTAGCCTTTTCTTAACACTATTATTGGGATTGGCCACGGACGTAGGTATGCTGTTTTCGAGATCGTGACGTTACTCTATATGGATTGCTTCTGGTGAGTGTCACGTGCCTAGCCTTTTCTTAACACTATTATTGGGATTGGCCACGGACGTAGGTATGCTGTTTTCGAGATCGTGACGTTACTCTATATGGATTGCTTCTGGTGAGTGTCACGTGCCTAGCCTTTTCTTAACACTATTATTGGGATTGGCCACGGACGTAGGTATGCTGTTTTCGAGATCGTGACGTTACTCTATATGGATTGCTTCTGGTGAGTGTCACGTGCCTAGCCTTTTCTTAACACTATTATTGGGATTGGCCACGGACGTAGGTATGCTGTTTTCGAGATCGTGACGTTACTCTATATGGATTGCTTCTGGTGAGTGTCACGTGCCTAGCCTTTTCTTAACACTATTATTGGGATTGGCCACGGACGTAGGTATGCTGTTTTCGAGATCGTGACGTTACTCTATATGGATTGCTTCTGGTGAGTGTCACGTGCCTAGCCTTTTCTTAACACTATTGGGATTGGCCACGGACGTAGGTATGCTGTTTTCGAGATCGCGACGTTACTCTATATGGATTGCTACGGGTGAGTGTCACGTGCCTAGCCTTTTCTTAACACTATTATTGGGATTGGCCACGAACTTAGGTATGCTGTTTTCGAGATCGTGACGTTACTCTATATGGATTGCTTCTGGTGAGTGTCACGTGCCTAGCCTTTTCTTAACACTATTGGGATTGGCCACGGACGTAGGTATGCTGTTTTCGAGATCGTGACGTTACTCTATATGGATTGCTACGGGTGAGTGTCACGTGCCTAGCCTTTTCTTAACACTATTATTGGGATTGGCCACGAACGTAGGTATGCTGTTTTCGAGATCGTGACGTTACTCTATATGGATTGCTACAAGTGAGTGTCACGTGCCTAGCCTTTTCTTAACACTATTGGGATTGGCCACGGACGTAGGTATGCTGTTTTCGAGATCGTGACGTTACTCTATATGGATTGCTACGAGTGAGTGTCACGTGCCTAGCCTTTTCTTAACACTATTAGGATTGGCCACGGACGTAGGTATGCTGTTTTCGAGTTCGTGACGTTACTCTATATGGATTGCTACGAGTGAGTGTCACGCGCCTAGCCTTTTCTTAACACTATTATTGGGATTGGCCACGAACGTAGGTATGCTGTTTTCGAGATCGTGACGTTACTCTATATGGATTGCTTCTGGTGAGTGTCACGTGCCTAGCCTTTTCTTAACACTATTATTGGGATTGGCCACGGACGTAGGTATGCTGTTTTCGAGATCGTGACGTTACTCTATATGGATTGCTTCTGGTGAGTGTCACGTGCCTAGCCTTTTCTTAACACTATTATTGGGATTGGCCACGGACGTAGGTATGCTGTTTTCGAGATCGCGACGTTACTCTATATGGATTGCTACGGGTGAGTGTCACGTGCCTAGCCTTTTCTTAACACTATTAGGATTGGCCACGGACGTAGGTATGCTGTTTTCGAGTTCGTGACGTTACTCTATATGGATTGCTACGAGTGAGTGTCACGCGCCTAGCCTTTTCTTAACACTATTATTGGGATTGGCCACGAACGTAGGTATGCTGTTTTCGAGATCGTGACGTTACTCTATATGGATTGCTTCTGGTGAGTGTCACGTGCCTAGCCTTTTCTTAACACTATTATTGGGATTGGCCACGGACGTAGGTATGCTGTTTTCGAGATCGTGACGTTACTCTATATGGATTGCTTCTGGTGAGTGTCACGTGCCTAGCCTTTTCTTAACACTATTATTGGGATTGGCCACGGACGTAGGTATGCTGTTTTCGAGATCGTGACGTTACTCTATATGGATTGCTTCTGGTGAGTGTCACGTGCCTAGCCTTTTCTTAACACTATTGGGATTGGCCACGGACGTAGGTATGCTGTTTTCGAGATCGCGACGTTACTCTATATGGATTGCTACGGGTGAGTGTCACGTGCCTAGCCTTTTCTTAACACTATTATTGGGATTGGCCACGAACTTAGGTATGCTGTTTTCGAGATCGTGACGTTACTCTATATGGATTGCTTCTGGTGAGTGTCACGTGCCTAGCCTTTTCTTAACACTATTGGGATTGGCCACGGACGTAGGTATGCTGTTTTCGAGATCGTGACGTTACTCTATATGGATTGCTACGGGTGAGTGTCACGTGCCTAGCCTTTTCTTAACACTATTATTGGGATTGGCCACGAACGTAGGTATGCTGTTTTCGAGATCGTGACGTTACTCTATATGGATTGCTACAAGTGAGTGTCACGTGCCTAGCCTTTTCTTAACACTATTGGGATTGGCCACGGACGTAGGTATGCTGTTTTCGAGATCGTGACGTTACTCTATATGGATTGCTACGAGTGAGTGTCACGTGCCTAGCCTTTTCTTAACACTATTAGGATTGGCCACGGACGTAGGTATGCTGTTTTCGAGTTCGTGACGTTACTCTATATGGATTGCTACGAGTGAGTGTCACGCGCCTAGCCTTTTCTTAACACTATTATTGGGATTGGCCACGAACGTAGGTATGCTGTTTTCGAGATCGTGACGTTACTCTATATGGATTGCTTCTGGTGAGTGTCACGTGCCTAGCCTTTTCTTAACACTATTGGGATTGGCCACGGACGTAGGTATGCTGTTTTCGAGATCGTGACGTTACTCTATATGGATTGCTACGGGTGAGTGTCACGTGCCTAGCCTTTTCTTAACACTATTATTGGGATTGGCCACGAACGTAGGTATGCTGTTTTCGAGATCGTGACGTTACTCTATATGGATTGCTACAAGTGAGTGTCACGTGCCTAGCCTTTTCTTAACACTATTGGGATTGGCCACGGACGTAGGTATGCTGTTTTCGAGATCGTGACGTTACTCTATATGGATTGCTTCTGGTGAGTGTCACGTGCCTAGCCTTTTCTTAACACTATTATTGGGATTGGCCACGGACGTAGGTATGCTGTTTTCGAGATCGTGACGTTACTCTATATGGATTGCGACGAGTGATCGTAGGTATTACGTGGGGAACTATGTTTTCTAGATAATGATGTTACTCTAGGAGTAATTAAAATGCTACGCGATTGATCATGCGCCCAGCCTTTTCACAACTATGTTGACATATGATACATAGGCTGTAAACCTATATATGTATTGGCCGTTCTCGAGATTTTGACTTTACCCCATATGGATTGCTATTGTTAGCAGAGATCATCATTGTGCCTTTATCGTGATAGTGAAGATACTTTGTATGAATTGCTACGAGGTTCATCATGCGCCTAGCCTTTTCTCTACTAAGCTTGTTGAGATTGGCTCCGGCTGTAGGTGTGCTATTTCAAGATAATTTCGTAGCCCTATATGAATTGCTACGTGCTTTAATCGAGTGCCTATTCTTTTCTTGACACTGTTAGGATTGGCTACGAACGTAGGTATCACGTAGAGATCGTTTCGATATTTATCCATATAGGGTAACGACACTATGTCGAGGCGGTGGTGATGGTAATTGAGATATCGGCGGCATGTGTCTACCCTTTTCTCAACTAGGTTGCTAAGGGCTGTTTTCAATATTACACGGGACTTTAAAAACATAACTGGCCAAATGTGGGTGTATACAGGTACACCTCTGCCTAACCCATCGGGGAAACAAGCCGTGATGTTATGTTATGTTATGTGTTTTCAATATTATGATGTTATCCCATATGGATTACTACGAGATTTAACATGCGGCTAGCCTTCACTCATCTATGTTAGCATTGGCTTCGAACGTAGGTATTACGTAAAGATAGTTTCAACATTATGATGTTACCCTATGTGGATTGCTACCAGATTCATCATGCGGCTAGTCTTCCCCCATCTATGTTGGTATTGGCATCGAACGTAGGTATTACGTAAAGATAGTTTCAACATTTTGATGTTACCCTATGTGGATTGCTACTAGATTCATCATGCGGCTAGCCTTCCCCCATCTATGTTGGTGTTGGCTTCGAACGTAGGTATTACGTAAAGATAGTTTCAACATTTTGATGTTACCCTATGTGGATTGCTACTAGATTCATCATGCGGCTAGCCTTCCCCCATCTATGTTGGTGTTGGCTTCGAACGTAGGTATTACGTAAAGATAGTTTCAACATTTTGATGTTACCCTATGTGGATTGCTACTAGATTCATCATGCGGCTAGCCTTCCCCCATCTATGTTGGTGTTGGCTTCGAACGTAGGTATTACGTAAAGATAGTTTCAACATTTTGATGTTACCCTATGTGGATTGCTACTAGATTCATCATGCGGCTAGCCTTCCCCCATCTATGTTGGTGTTGGCTTCGAACGTAGGTATTACGTAAAGATAGTTTCAACATTTTGATGTTACCCTATGTGGATTGCTACTAGATTCATCATGCGGCTAGCCTTCCCCCATCTATGTTGGTGTTGGCTTCGGACGTAGGTATTACGTAAAGATAGTTTCAACATTTTGATGTTACCCTATGTGGATTGCTACCAGATTCATCATGCGGCTAGCCTTCCCCCATCCATGTTGGTGTTGGCTTCGAACGTAGGTATTACGTAAAGATAGTTTCAACATTTTGATGTTACCCTATGTGGATTGCTACCAGATTCATCATGCGGCTAGCCTTCCCCCATCTATGTTGGTGTTGGCTTCGAACGTAGGTATTACGTAAAGATAGTTTCAACATTTTGATGTTACCCTATGTGGATTGCTACCAGATTCATCATGCGGCACGCAAAATCCTGCATCGCGCAATCGGAGTTTACTGTGCGACTAGCATATATAGAACATCCCGACATCAACCGTCGGGCAGTAGCTCACCAGACACAACATCCGTCTGGTCGGAGGATCCTCCCTTTTCTATGGAGGACGAGTGAACTTTACACCCTGTTCCTCATGCCTCTATACTGGTGACCCCAAACATGAACGTCAGCGCAGCCTTCGTGCAACTACTACAGCGTGACGTCATCATCATCACTTCCTCAAGCTCTCGAGCGGCGAGTCACACAGCCAGCCAGCACCCACGGCTTCAACGGGTATCCTGACCACCAGCATGCAGCGACCGCGCATACCTGGTCATCACCCTCAGCCTCATCAGCAACCTTGGCACAGCACACTGCACTCTCGGCCGGTCAAACAAGCAGAGCCCTTCAAACCTCTCCTGGTCGACGCCAGCAGTCAGCCTCAACCCGACGCTGTACCACATCCTACGCACTGGAGCATAACGCAGCGCCACCCCGACTCACTGGGGGCATCTCCGCAGACAGTTCCGACTCACCGCGAACTATGCGGCACCCGGTTCCGACTCACTGGAACCTCAACTGGCCCTGGCAAGCATCGCAAGATACACGACTCAGCCCACTATCGACCTCCGGTCTCCGGAGGGGAGTGATGTGGCGGCATATCTACATCGCCACAATGGAACGCGTCACACTGACGTCACGCAAAATCCTGCATCGCGCAATCGGAGTTTACCGTGCGACTAGCATATATAGAACATCCCGACATCAACCGTCGGGCAGTAGCCCACCAGACACAACACCCGTCTGGTCGGAGGATCCTCCCTTTTCTATGGAGGATGAGTGAACTTTACACCCTGTTCCTCATGCCTCTATAGTTTCAACATTATGATGTTACCCTATGTGGATTGCTACCAGATTCATCATGCGGCTAGCCTTCCCCCATCCATGTTGGTATTGGCATCGAACGTAGGTATTATGTAGGGATAGTTTCGACGTTATGACGTTACCCTATGTGGATTGCTACCAGATTCATCATGCGGCTAGCCTTCCCTCATAACTGATGTTTTATTTATTGTTCTGAGACAGCGACACGCCGGCTTGCGCTTCGTGCACGGGCCATGGCATTATGCTGAGCGTTAGCCGTTTTGCGCGGTAGTGACGCATTTCCGTCTAGGATAATTATTATTTTTAGAATATATACCCACCTGTTTTTGTTCATAGGCTTATGTTATACAAAAATTTTATGTATATGCGTCACTTTTTCGTGAATAAACAATTTTTCTTTCTTTCTTTTCTTTCTCATCTATGTTAGCGGTGGCTACGAATGTAGGGATAGTTTCAACATTATGACGTTACTCTATAGGGATTGCTACCAGATTCATCATGCGGCTAGCCTTTCCTCATCTATGTTGATATTGGCTTCGGATGTAAGTATTACGTAGGGATCTGTTGTCGAGATAGTAAAGATACCTTATTTGGACTGCTACGAGTGATAATAATATGCATTGTCTTTTCTCAACACTGTTGGAGTGGCTACGAAACTGGGCACTACGTAGGGATCTATAAATTAGAGATTTTGACGTTACCTTACATGTATATCTACGAGTCATCATCATGTGCCTAACCATTTCTCAACTATGTTGGAATTAGCTACGGATGTAGGGATAGTTTCAACATTATGACGTTATCCTATGAGGATTGCTATGAGATTTATAATGCGGCTAGCCTTCCCACATCTATGTTGATGTTGTTATGTTGTGTATGTTGGCTAAGGACGTAGGCATTACTAGAGATCTATATTATTAGAGATCATGACGTTACCTTATATGGATTGCTACGTGTAATCATCATTCGCCTAGCCATTTCTCAACTATGTTGGAATTGAATTCGAATGTAGGTATTACTTAGGTTTCTGATGATGTGACGTTACCCTGTATGGATTGCTGCGAGATATTATACACAATGCATGTCTAGGGCCTATTCTGTGTTACGTTGGGGAGTTGCGTATGTATATCAAGATTGCTACGAACAATATATTATGATATTGACTTATGTCTTTACCTGCCACTTGCCACCCTAGTGCAACTTTGTTGCGTTGGTAATTGAAGATTTTAAATACAGCATGCATGACGGTAAAATATTAACCTGCCATATCAGTACAACACTACAATTTACGTTTGCTATTAATATCTGCTAACCCACATACTTACTACGCTGGTAATAATCAATTTTAAAAATGTTTGCTGACTCTATGCATTATGTATCAGTCCCAATCAGTATTCGTTGCTGATAGAACTACCGTACATAATATATATATATATATATACTTATGTTTTTATATATCGCAGATATTGACACTAATTGGTAGCAACATTGATTTAGCTGCCATCCGTAATGCAGTTTAAAGGGACTGGTATTTTTTGATTCTTATCAGTAGATGTGATTAAATCAGATTTAATATATCTTTTACCTTTATATTTATTACAGGACTGGGGTCAGCTGTGACCTGCAAAGTAGCTATAAAGAAAACATTTTGTCGCTAAGAATGTTGGATTAATTTGCTACGCATTTATTTAACTACTCGTGAGTTTCCAATTTCAAAGATAAAATATGTATTTTATAGGTATGTACCTATATACAGGGTGTATGGGCTGTCCCTTACACCCTGTATGTAGGTATGTATTTTATTCACCCCATCAATCTGCGGAGGGCTGTCCCTCCGCAGATTGATGGGGTGAGTTCAATATATCATACTAAGATGACCAGTACATGAAATTACTTCAGGAACGTTATAGGAATCCAATAAACCTGATTTGTTTTATTACCTCACACGCAATGTATCCTTACCGTGGCAAAACGCGCGTAGTGAACAGCAGCGCAGCGAGCCTTCGGCCACCGAGTATTTCAACATCCATTGCTGATTTTTTGATTTTAGCTGTTTTATTTACATAAATGGAGTGCTGCGTACAGAGAATGTAATTTTACATTGAAATAAAGGTAACTAAAAATACCATTAAAAATTGAAAATTTTCCTGAGAATATTTCCGATGGAATATGATTCTAAATAAGGAGCTGAATGCACCCTATAAGTTTGCGGAGGGCTGTCCCTTACACCCTGTATATAGGCTGATAAACACATTACCCACCTTTGCGTCGTGCAGTCGGGAAAAAATAATATGTTTATCTCATCAGTCTGTAGCCTAAATTAGCCCAAACATACACTCAAACCGACTCGTGAGTCTTGTGACGTCAAAACCCGTACCAAGCACGGGATAATCTTGTAACAAATAATCTTAATCCTCAATAAACAGATAATTGTACACATTCACTCGGATGAGTATCGGACTTTAATGACATATCCGAAACATTATCTGATGATTCGTACGATCGGTTAAGCGATACCGAGAAATCTTTTTTATTCGATTATGCGATATAAAGATATGAACAGGAAGCAAGCGCGACAAGAAAAATAATGTCGTTATCAGAAATGTTATTGATGCATCCTATTTGTTTTCCTATTTGAGTCAACGTTAATTTTGATTACCTACCTACAATCGAACAAAAATATATATCAAAGGAAACCGCGCTGAGTTGCTCCTGCGCAGTATTTTGTGCTCCCTGCCTAAAAGGTCCTTACAACCCTATCAAGGGTGAAAATGACAATTTTACTTACGGCTGAACCCAATAACCTACCCAATACCCAATAGCCTATTTTCAGTAAAAGACAGATCGCTTTTGATGGTAGACAGTATAATTCTATCTATCCTTATGTCAGGCCGGTAAAATTCTATAATCTCATCTCATAAGTCTAATCTCATTCTAACTCAGTCTAATCTCATAAGGATTATTAGGACGTTAAAACCATAGATAGATAGGTTTTTCTGTCTCTAGTATGCCAACACTGGTGATTACTGGTGGTTATTGGGTTCCACCGTTAGTGGCAGATCGAAATCTATTCTTAGTGTATTTGTCATCCACCGCAGAACCAATTCCTTATTATTATAAACACATAAATAGAAACGCAGGTTTCTTGTGAATGAGTCTACATTTAGCAAACAATCGATTCTTTGAATCTGCTATAAAGTTTTCAGAATATAGTTGGTAATGTTGGTAGGTATTGGTAACTAGAATCATACTGTGGTCTGCAGTAAACAGTAAACTGTCACTAGTTATTCACTCTTATGAGCTATCTGACCTTTAAACCTAATACCTTACTGCTAAGGTAAGGCGGCCCGGCGCCGACGCATGGCCGCGCCGATCCTTCGTGGCGCCTGCGCCTGCGCAAACCTATGTACCTATAGGTAAATCGTCCCTTTATTTTATTGTCCGTCCAAATTATCATTTAGTATTGCGATTTCGAATGTTTTTTACAGCTACAGATGTTTATGAATGTCGAAATGTGGTTAAAATGATTATTTATTTTACTATTTATGTAGACACAATAAAACATAATATACGACATTATGAGTATTGTGTACAAAGGTACTGCTTATTTCTAATGTTGCTCGTAGCAATTGCTTTTGACCTGCAAAACTTGGGTCACGATCCCTAAGAGATATAATGTAACCTTATTTGCCAGAAATGGCGCTAATGTTTACAACTTTACAGTATTAATCGACTCAATATATCTATTAAATACCTACATAACGAAGTGCTATCAAACCTACAATAATGATGCAACGAACGCTGTTTACTCACCTTATAAAAGTGAATAAAAATAAACCAGTGAATGAGTCATTTCTGTCACCCATTTCTATTGAGTTGGAATACAGAATCGGCACGCTTCGTATGACAAACCGATGGACTGATTACACTACAGCCGTGTAAATACTATGAATCCCTTGAACACGCGAGTGACTCATCCTGTCAGTCATAGTGTAAGCAAATTATATTTTTGATATAGGTACCTTTTGTACTCGATCTGATCGACAGCGGAAGTATTTACAGGTGAAGATATGAACTTAGGTAGGTTTTGTGAATTTATGCAATCGAAGTAAATGATAAGTTATCCTGAATGAATGCGCTACTTATTTATTTACTTAATGTTATTTAGGATCAAAGCATATGATGCCATTGTTATTTTTTTTAGGAAATCTCTTCGACGACAGGGACCCATTTTACTTACATACAAGACGCTTGTTTCAATTAATCCGGGTTACGACAAAATCTGTAACATATGTTCTTTCACGGTAGTGCTAACTTTAGGCTGTCTACAATAAATATAGAAACATGTGTGGGGCCTATTACGTATGAGCTTAAAGATTACAATAAAGCTAATTTATTGCTATTCTAATGTCTAGACGAGTGTCATAACACGTTTAGTTCCGTTACTTCTAATTATACAACAAAGGTTTAACATGGTGCAGTTATTATCTGTGATAAACATGAATTTGTTTATGACTGACTGTGTCGGCTTTTGTCGCGTAGCAGACGTTCTCTGTTTTTGAAAAGAAGCTTTTATGGGAGTTAAGACACATTCTAACTTTTAATCTACTCAAAATAATTTACAATATGTTTTATAAACAAAAGGCCAAACTTTGTAAGGTTCAAGTTCTTAAAGAAATAGCATTATACCACATTAATGGTGTTCGATATCGATCAAAGGCGAGAAATTTTATCATACCTACGATACAAAAGACGTCGGAAAAACTGATTACACGCTCAGACTGATTACGTATCGACCGAGGTTGTTTGTAATTGTTGTTGTTAGTCGTCTGTCAGCGTTGCCCGCGTAGTGACGTTGACTGACGTCATATCTAGTTGAAACATAGATTGGAATTGAATCAGCACCTATGAAGTCGTTATCTCGAACACTTGAAACAGGAAAAAATCTGTCAAGGTATTATTGCAAGTGCCATTTCATTAAATATTCCGTCTTTGTTGAATTCTTATTGTTTTGATCATAAGAGGCGTGCGCTCAAAGATACGTTATATGAGTGATCCGAACCCGGATACTTTCTGCATGGATGGGATTACGTACCTACTGCCTTTATGTAAGACTGCGACACTCATTTCAAGCAGCACTTCCATTTTTCAGTCATACTTGCTTCCGGATGTTGATTGGAAAACTGTCACGATAATTTTTCCCTAGCTCCCAAAAGGTACATTTTTAGTAAGGGGTCAAAATAGCTGTAAGTTTCCCAAATAGAATAAAATAAAATAGCTATTCCACAAAATATATAAGCTAACAGACTTAAAATAATAATAATTATAATATGTACAAACGTAAAAAAAACAAAAATATTATCATAGGGCATCAAAAAATTCGTCCGCATCGCTGTCAACAGGAAAAGTGCCCAAAAGGCTGGCAGCATTGTCACGTTGTATGGCGATGCTGATTTTTTGGCCAAAGAATAGGCCAGCTCTTTGGTCACGTGAAGAGTCGACCAACCGCTTGGCGATGTCTCGGAAAACCAAGTGGGCACTCGGACCCCATGGACCTAGTGTTTCAACCCCAAACGGCTCGAACATATAACTCCCAAAAAGAGCGGAATATTTTCGCCGTTTGAGGTTTTCCGCACCTGCAGCAGCCGCCCCAGCACAGCCCGCCGTACTAGGAAGATGGGATGGCGCAAGGGTGTCGACACATGTTGCATCCCACACCAAAGGCCTGCCTAACTTCCAAGGCATTATGATCATTCCGTCTGGTCTCTTGCCATCGTCGCGTGCCAAGCCGTTGGGTTCTAAAACAGCTGGCACCCTGGTGACAAGAGCACGACGGATAATGTCATTAATGCTGGCGTGCCGTGCTATCCGGCCTGCGCTCTTACTACAAGACAGGCCATGATGTTCGAGGCAGTTGACGGCTTCACCGCACTGGCAGCGATGTGGAGCCCCGCAAGGAGCGCCCAGACGCAGACAAGTAGCGAGCCGGAAGGTGGAGTCTGTTAGCTTATATATTATGTAAATATTATGTTCCGAAGTAAATATTTTTTTTTACAACAGGACTATTCCCGTACAGAAGACCTTCCACAAAATAAAAAAGTTAACTTAAAACAGCGGCGAATACACGTAATAGGTAGCAAGTGCTCCACATCTACACCGGGCAAAAAGTAGAAAACATAAGATGTGGTGATCGACCCAAAT
The DNA here is from genome assembly GCA_947568875.1 of Fissipunctia ypsillon. Lineage (NCBI taxonomy): Eukaryota > Metazoa > Arthropoda > Insecta > Lepidoptera > Noctuidae > Fissipunctia > Fissipunctia ypsillon. The sequence goes on from OX387654.1 coordinate 9,674,583, forward strand.
ATTCGAGCAATAATAAGAGCCAATTAGCCATTAAATTAGCGTAGGAATGATAATGAAATTTCTGAATAAGCAAATAGCAACAGTCTATTATGGCCAATACGGAGCAAAGGTCACGTGAAGTATTCGTAGTGTATCAGTAGCCGAGTGGTATATAACTAAGTCATATGGTTGGCTACTTACTGTAAGTAGCGAAACATATGGCACTCACATGTTGGGGAGTTGCTAAAAAACAATTTTATAGAATGTATCTCTTAACCAGCGTGTTCGATCCGTCGTCAATAATGTCAAAGCTATGTATCAAATTCAAATTTATTTATTTGTGACACGTACCACAACATTATACCTACGATGATATAAAATTAAAAAAAAATATTGTATCACTATGCGCTGCCTTGCGAGGCGTAAAAATATTGTCTACCCACAGTAATAGTTGCACAGGTAGTATATGCCCTATAAAATCATACAAAAAACTGCTAAGTAACCGTCTTAAATATTTAGCAATAAAATAAATATAAACAAAACAATACAACTTAAGGTATCAATTAATAGCTAGCTAACCTTGTTAACTAAAGTAAGTAGGTAACAAATACATCAGAGAATAAGGCATTACGGTTTTAATTTTTTTTTTCTAAATATTCATTTATGGTGTGATATGCTTTCTGTATTATGAACCTATGGAGTATTTTTTTTTTAAAGTAAGTATTTAAGTCTTTTGAAACTTTTATAGATTTAGATAGTTTGTTAAATATTTAATCATAGGTATCCAAATAAGATTATAGGACTGTCCGTATGGAGTCGAACTAACGTTACATTAATTAAATTAAAATTAAAATTTATTTATTTCGGACAACAGTGATCCATATTGTGTTAGTATGACAAAACAACTTATATTCTAGTGTTAGTAATACTGATACAAAATAGGTAGGGTTGGAAAATAAAAAAAAATCAGCACAGTCCACGCAAAGATCGATCAAACAAGAAAACATGTTTCCTACCTGAGCAACCTCCGCATAAAATGCCTAATATTAGGAGTATAGCTCTCCGCCACAGCTCTCAGGATATAGTTGCGGCTACCTCGCACTCTGCTCAGCAGCGACGCGTTTTTTTTGCGTATTATGGCTTGAAAGCCATCGGTGTGGGTCTCAGCAAACATTTCCGAGGCGCTGCAGAATCGGGGCAGTCGCAACAACATCCTGAAAGCATTGTTATATTGCACGCGCAGGACATCCAGCGATCTCTTGGTGTAGTTGACCCATAGATTGCTCCTGTAAAAGCTCTGATAATAGGCCTTGAAAAGAGTAATTTTTATTTGGTCAGAGCATCTAGCAAATCTACGGGCCAACATGTTTCCTCTGACCGCTAGTGCCCTACGCTCCCTCTCAATGTCTATATATTATCATCCTTAAGGTCATCGATGATGAAACTTATTAATGTATCGGTTTGACAGCTAAAGTAAAATGTCAGAAAGTGAAAAGGCCAAACCCATTTTTAATTTCGTCGTATTTAATATCAGAAACCGTAATTGAAAGGCATAATAAAATACAGAAAAACAGTTCTAGGAATAAGAATAGTTTCTCGTACATTTAGTATGATCAGTTATTTACCTTTGCTCATTTTAAAATTACTACAATTGTTTCGAACTTCCTCTTTATTATTCATTTGCATGTATAACGTTAGAGATGCATTGGGTGAAATCACTGAGCGTGTTTATTTAGCTCTCAAACTAACTGTTAAGTTGCCAAAATCCCTCCCACATCAAACGGGCTGATTCTGAAAAAGGTGAGAACAAACAAACGTTCAGTTCGTCATAAAAGTGAGTATACTATATTCTATTATGTAGAAAAACTTATCATAAACAGTTTCCAAGAAAATTACAAAGCTAAATACATGCTTAATTAAACGGCATCATTATTAATTTATTGCGCACTTCGTCCCATTAATTTAAATGCGACAATACTATTGTCAGGTGTTTCCTCTTATTATCCGCAGTATTTGCATGTTACGATGTTTCATTCAATAAATCCATAGTGTAGTCAATTGTACACTGCGTAATATAAAGGATTTTAATAGATACTGACGTCAAAATTACGAGCCGGGTATCACACGGATGCTGATTAACATAAATTAATGGTCAACATCATTTGTCTTCAGATACATTACACAAACTGAATATTATAATTTATTTTGTTGTACTAAGACTGGTTGTCTGCCTACCTCTTCGATTCATCAGTCAAGTTACCACAGAATACCTAACGCGGAACATGAATGCGGGAATATGACATTTAGGAAACCTCTCAAGAAAACTAATTTCCCTAATGAGTAAACAGAATTAATTAAGCTCCGTTGTGATATTTGCTCCTTGGTCCAGTTGAGAGATAAGGACAACAGGGCCCATTAGCGGATATTTTATTGCCTCGATACAGAACTATCTGACGACATCCTAGTAACATAAATTGACAAGTGATATTTTGTGCTGCCAGTTTGTGGTGTTTGTCCATTTGGCCTGAAGTGTATGGGGCGGCAGTGTGCGCGGCCGGATGATAGTTTGGCAAGTGCACGGTGGTGCAGGGTGCGTGGTGCAGCGTGCAGGCGTGCAGGTCGCGGTGGTGGCGCGGCAGCGCGGCGGCGCGGGAGGCTGCTCGGAACTGGTCCGGCGGCCGGCGCACGCGCGGGGCAGAGTCTCGCGGCGGCCGGCAGCGACGCGCCACCGGCCACCTCGCCACTCAGTGCACGCGCTGCCTCGCCGCCGCCAGCCTGCGTGGCCGACCGTCCACCACGCTCCTAGCAGTTCCCGAGAGACCCGACGCACACTCACGTTACACGCGACCTACTCACGATAAAATCTCCCGTCGTTGTTACTGAAAAAATAAGGACCCTCGAAAACTTTGCAAATATTTGTAACACGTGAGTTTCGCAACCACTGTTTCTGTTTACATTTTCCGAAGGTGCTATTTTTTGTTATACCAAGTTTCTTCAAAGTGCATCGCGAGTGAAGTTATTATTTTTGAAGGTGCTTGAGGAATCAAGATATCATATTTTAAGGTAAGAAAAATTTAATTTACTAAATTATAGAAATTGTTGGCATCGTCCCCTGGGGTATGTTTTTGAGCTATGTTCATTATGAAAATATTTAATGTTATATTAGAAAGTCACTTGCACAGCAACGAAACAAGTTAACGTACTATAAGTAAGCAAGTAGGTACTTGAGTTGATGTAACCTCGTTATGTTGGGACAAGTTAAATAATGCAGATTCTTCAAACACATTTATATATTTGGCAAGTTCGAAATCTCAAATATATTTGAATCAATCATCATTTTCCTTATTGATAATGGCTAGAATTTATTATTCCAACATAAACAATCTCGCAAAGATAATAACAACGGTTGGCAAACTTTGCTTGTAAAACTTGTAAAATTTAGTTTAAGTTATATAATGACGTTAAGGCGCTCTACTAGTAAGTTAGTGTTGTTCGACTATTACTAAGGTAACACGACTATAAACCAGTTAATGATGTGGTAACTCTAATATGATATTCACCTACTACAACCGCGAGGTATACGACACGCGCATATTGCCACGAAGTTATCCGAATGCCACTTATCATACAAGTCGAATAAATTTAGAAAGCTATCAACAGAAATTAAAATATAGGCAATAACAAATACAAATCAGTTGTCGCGGATACAGTCGTAACTCAGCCCGACTTTAATTGATAAAATTTATTTTTAATTGGCTTATTATATTTGTAATTCAAAAGTATCTGGATATTAGTTCATTATTCTCATAAATTACATTTCTTATACCTACATCGGAATTTAAGGCGATCAAACCACGCTGGTGGTTTTGTTATTCCAAGCTCTGCAGCGTATCGTACGCAAGGAAAATATGTAGGTATAAAGGAAATATTATTATCAGTGAAATGTACTCATTTACAGTCTACGGCTATTTGTTTACAAATACATGGTTTCTTTGTTTATTTATATGATAACCCTAAGTCATAATACCTAACTCATGCAAGAATGCAAATGGCTGATTTGTAACTGACCACAAGTTGAACGTCCTGAAACTGAATTGTCAAGAAAGTTGCATCACATTTTGAAACAAAAGGTTATGATTCAATAAAAAATAAAGACTGTGATACTACAGACTAGATACCTACTATAAAATATTGGTATCGTACCGAAATGTTATGAAATGGTATCAGTCAAGTCTTGGCCTATAAAAGAAAAAAAAAGTGTTGTACAACTTTTCTTATATTTTCTTTTGTAAACACGTTGCAAAAGTAACATAGGACGTCATCATAATAACATGTATTACACAAAAACATGCCCATTGAAGCCATAACATATTATTCAATCGTGTTGAAATAACCATTATTTAAAAAAATACCAATTTGGGTCACTGTTTGTAGCAACTTCATAAGTTTCAGGCAAACGGGTTGCTTAAGTTTTTGTTTGATTAGTTTTTATCTAATAATACCAAGTTACTTAACTTTTGTACGGTATTTTTTTTTATCAAAGGCCGTTGAAATCTGAATATCAACATTTGTATTAAATGTTAATCACCGCAAAATATGAAAAGAGTTATAACTTATAAGCACTTTATAAGCTTTACGCCCCTATTTCAACTCGAAATAACATACTCCGTTTTTGGTGTCCGTTAGGGATGTTTTTTCAAGATCTGTCACCATAAAACCAAATTAAAAAAAATAAAACTAGTTCAAGCCTCGACGTCATTGTAAGCCAAGTAGTAGCCAATTGTCTCAAGTAGGTCCATAGTTAGGTTAGGAACAATATGTCATATTATGTTTTGGTAAAGTTTGTACCACTGCCATGTATTTAGTGAGCGACTAATTAAGGAAATGGTGTTTCAGGAACACCATTTCCCTAAGCCTAGGGATCAGAATATTTTTGCTTACCACAGTGTAATTTACTTGCCAAGCATGGTGACTACGCCAATATGTCCTAGCGATCTTTGAGTTGTCCTAGTTTCAGATTTTTTGTTAAATACCTAAATAAATAAGTATGTAAAACATTTTCTATAAAACGTTTTATATACTTATATAAAAATAAAATAATCTTTATTTCGGACGAGTTACATCCATAGTGGGTTAGTAAGTAAAGAGTCTTATATCTATGTTAGTAAACCTTAATATTTAGTAACAAGATCATTGTTCGAGATGCATCTACGAACAATATCATATAACAGTGGAGAGTCGTACTTCCCTGCTATAGTCTTCAGGAGCTTGGAGCTTGGAGGAGGTGGCAGCTGGCCACAGTGGTGGTGGCAGTGGCGCACTCTGCAGAGCAACGAGGCAGATTTCTGTCTGATGATGGCATAAAAGCCATCAACGTGTGCATGGGTGAATATACCAGATGCACTGCAGAAACGGGGCAGCCCCATCAGCATTCTGAATCCATTATTATATTGGACCCGCAGGACGCTGATAAGCCGCTGAGTATAATTGGTCCATGGCTGCACATGTAGAACACCTGACAATAAGCTTTGAAAAGCGATATCTTAACTTGCTCGCTACAATGTGCAAACTTTCGTGCCAACATGTACATCGGACTGCCAGCGCCCTATGTTCCCGCTCGACATCCACCTGGTCCCTAAGCTCGTCGGTCACATAATGCCCCAGGTACTTGAACTGATAGACCCGCTTTAGTTCATTACCGTTAAGTTTGATTGCAGGTACAGATTCTGGGCATTTACCACCGTCCGCCTTAAAGACCAAGAACTCGCTTTTTGTGACACATTTGGTATATGGCCATGTGCCTGAGCGTAAGACTTACAGACACTTAAGTAGCTCCCTGAGTGCCCTGACCGTTGGGCTCAGCAGCACCATATCGTCAGCGTAACTGATGTTATTGTCACTGACGTCATCAATGCGACAGCCGATTTTCTTGCTGCTGAGCTCAACGATCAGAAGCCCAATTCTCGTAACTAAAAACGTTCAAAATCTAGTCGTAATCTCATGTCAGCGACAATCAAATGTCAAAAACTTGTCAAAAATGTAGGGAAATTATAGGTATTTTTAACATATTGAGACTGAGATCAGACTGTGAACGTTCTCAAAATTACGGGAATTGCCCCTCTGATCTTTCATATAAAAGTTAAAAATCTTTCAAAGTCAAATCATTTATTTCAAATAAGCACATAAAATGGACTTTTGAACGTAAAAATTGATTCTAGTCGCCCCTTCCAAAAGGTAGATTCGTATGGAGAAGAATGGGCAAGAAACTCCATCGTTACTCTTTTAAAATGTATTTCAATATTTTGTATAAAAAGTACATTTATTATAATACAATTACATGTGAAGACGATGCACCTGGAAAGACATTACTATACCACAATAGGTAAAAAATTAAAAATTAAGCAATGATAGACATTAAATATGTGTTAGATACACGGTGCTCACACATTCACAAGCATTGTAAAAGTGTACGATTTTCCTAAAATTTTAACAAGTAATAATTCCGTGTGTGAGCCAAAGTAATCACAGAATGTAAAATCAGTCAGTCAGTCTCTTGGTGACGTAATCCCTCCTTGTCTAACACCACCTTCTAAACCGTACGGCACAGAAAACTTATCAGCCCATCCAAGCCTATTGAAGCTAGGCCCTTTAATTTTTTCCTGCGAATTCGTGGACAATCCAAGTTTCTCCTTTTGCGTCATAGCTATCTCTCTGAATTTCTTAAATCAATGGGGAAGGCAACTGTCAAAATGGCGCTGTCATAGCTAGTTCCCAACACAAGCCAATAACACAAGGCGTGAGGCGGTTTTATTTTATTTTTGCGAAAATGATGCGTTGTTGTGTTACTAAATACTCCGAAATTGGAGTCCACTATTTCCCGAGAGACCCTAAAATTAAAAGATGGTGGCTTAAAGCCATTCGTAGAGATGTTTTATAAATTAAACAGAGTAGAAACATTTTGAAGATAGTGACTTTGTGGATATATTTATGGTTTTCAATTCTGACACTTTCCATATCATTTACTTGATTTAAAATATTGAAAATAACGTAATAGCGAAATAAAAGTAAACTCATGACTGAACGAAATGTCAAACTTATTGTAGGCCGTGGGGACCTAGCTATGATCACGCCATCTACAATTAGTTTTGCCCGACCTTTCCCATTATTGAATATTATTGTTGTTACGAAAAAGTATATCATAGAATACATAAGTTATATCACGTACCATGTGTTACGTTTTTGTTGCTTCCTCAATAATCCCATAATCCCTATGTACAAGAAGATTATTACTATTACCAGCATTAACAATTCATTGAACTCCTTTGTTCTTTTTATTCAAATATGATTCACGACTCAGACAGGAGGCAATTACCATGGATACATTAATCCCGACTAGAAGCGCTCCCTATGACGACACTACATATGTTTCATCGTTTCAGCGAAAGGTTGTATGACTGGACAATCATTCATACAGTCGCTTCTAGCTTGCAATAATTTGTAACGATTGTATATCTAAAGTAGTATATCTTGAATTGTATGCTTTTATGGACAGCGTTGTAGTAAATAAATATCGTACTTCATAGTAAACATTACATAATTCTTAAACAATAAGATGTCGCATGTGTTGAATTTCTAATTTATATGGAAAAGGAACATAAAGTCTTTGTAGGTAGTTTAAATTATGTTTTTGGCAAACATTCAAACTTTATATCCGCAATCTATCAAACAAAAGGTTCATCAAAATAGTACCTATTACAAATTTAAACATCATCCATTGTTTGTTGGGGCCATAAAAATAACTGCAAATCAATCATTGAGATGTCGGTCGGTAAAACTCGAAACGTTGAGTGTTTTTATTTTTTTCTGTAAAAGCGTAGCAGTCATGTTCTTCTGAACAACGTAAAAAACTGATTATAAATGGTCTCAGAAATCGGATGCTAGCTTTTCATCCTTTGAAGACTCTTTCCTAGTTCCTACACAAGTGGCGTAGATAAGAAGTTCGGTGAGCATTTAAAATTAATCTACCAATTCATAAATAAGCGTTGATGACAGCCATTTTGAAAGAAAGAAAGAAAAATATTTTATTTGGGACACGCACAGGAAATACAAAAAGTAAAAAAATGAGCATTTGCAGAGTCATCCGTCACATAATGTATGTTTTCAAATACACACCTACAATATAGGTGCTGAAAGAAATATAAGCTAAAACAGCCAGACTGTAGGTAGGTAGGTCAATAAACACGGCTTGAAGCCGTGTGCAATACCTGTTCAACTTTCCTTAGTGGGTAGGTACTCTGACTACTTGTATTGTTTTATTACCTTCTGAAGATACGGCGCAACTAATTAGGATATTAGTGATGTCATTCGGGACATAATAAACTTGGAGAACGGACTGCAGTCGAAAACATTTGCTTTATGAAATCATTTGTGTATCTGTTTGAACTTCTACAAGTATTTTTCATGATTACCTACTGGTTACGAGAATACCACATTCTACACAGTAATTTATGGTAAAATAGTCTTGGTAAAAAAACATAATGTAAGGGCATTGTCTTGTGCTCACAAAGACTTGGATTTCCCGACACATTTATGATACACTATTTATATCATAAAGAATTCACTGACCATTGTCTCTGTGTATAATAGGTATAGCCAGCACTTTATCATATCGCATACCAAAAATAATTCGAGGACATTTTTAGAAGTCGTTGTTGAGACGACGCGCAATCAAATAAAGATTTTTCTTAACAATAGTAGGATGTTTAATTAATACGAACTGAAGCGCAGATAACCTTTTAAACTGGAAGATAACGCGAGCAATTTCACTGAGCGTTCTCACGAGCACGCCGCTAATTAAAGTTAACTCGACGTCGTATAAGTTAGGACACTTCAGGTCTACGGACGCAGTTAATACTAGAAGACATGTTTACTACTTTCTTGTTGAGCGAACCTTTTCAAAACGTTGCCACAAGTTAGTTTTCGTTCTCAGACGGAGCTCGCCGCCCATAATTATTGGTTTTCAAGCCATCCGTTTGCTTAACTGACCGCCTTTCGTCTTATCCTAATTATGTGTCTCGATAGTAAATGTACGAGTTTGTAACTAAATGCTGCTTTAATGATGTCAGTGTTACAATATTGTTTATGTGTCACACATAAAGAGTTTCAACTGAGTTGATGGACTTTAGTCAGTTCAATCCATTACAAAACCTTTCTTAGAAAAAAAAACAACCAACTTCCAAAAAAACACTACAAGGTGAAAAATAACTTTAATTTCGGTATCCTTGGATCTGTATTTTAGTTTTTTTGCCACCAACTTCCGAAATTAAAGTTATTTTTCACTTTGTAGTGTTTTTTTTTCCAAGTCGGTTGTTTTATTTTTGTAAAAAAGGTTTTTTTTTCAATTTTTTGTTATGATACCTACCCCACCCAATTTGTATACCACTACTTGCTATGTACAACAGTGATAGAAAGTATTATGATATCATCAATATACACAAAGTGGATTAAATATGTAATTTCAAAGCTAACTCAAAAACTACCCAAGCAAAGTTAATAAAATTTATATGGGACTACCAAGCAAGCTTTTTCTACCAAATGAAAAAATAATTTTTAAAATCAGTTCTCAATTAACAAAATTATTGATAAATATACATTAAAAAATACATACAGACGAACATAATCCTCCTCCTTTTTTGAAGTCGGTTAAAAGTATGCAGGTATTAAACGTAATTTAATTAAAAATATACTGAGCTCATTGGAGAACATCTCATCGCTTGAAGATGGGTTAACACTTCAAGCTGACTTATGTCGTCTCGAAGAGTATTGTCGGGCTAACAAACTGGATCTCAATCCAATAAAATGCTCTGTTATCACTTACACTAGGAAACGTGTAGTCCTAGCTACCACTTATACTCTATCGGGCCAAACCTTGCCGAGGTGCGATACTATTCGTGACTTGGGCATCCACCAAGATAGTAAGTTAGTTTTTGACACACACATTGACGCCATTGTCAAAAAAGCCTCTAAACTGCTTGGGTTTATAATGCGTCTCTCTAAATGCTTTACAGATGCTAAACCGCTAAAAATATTGTACTGCACTTTTGTTAGAAGTCAGCTAGAATACGCATCTCAGATTTGGAACCCACGTTATCATCAGTATATCGACCGCATCGAAAATATCCAAAGACGCTTTATTAAATATCTTTGTTACCATCAAAAGATTCCATACCATTCAAATGATTATCTCCGACTCTGTAAGAAGTACCATTTGTTGTCACTTGAAGATAGACGTAGGATTGCTGACTTTCTGTTTCTGTTAAAGATATTTAACAATAATATTGACAGTCCCGAGCTGTTATCAAAATTCTATTTTAATGTGCCGAATAAATCATTTCGTTTTAATCCGCCCTTACCTGTACCCTTTTCCTCTACGAATTATAGGCAGAATAGTTATATTGTGCGTGCAAGCAAGCAGTTTAATGAAATTTGTAAGCAGCATGACTTGGATCCCTTTACGACTAGTGTGACGTCAGCTAGAAGATGCTTAAGCCTCAATTTTTTCAAATAGCCACTTAATCATAAAATTGTATCGATAATTATCTTCTTAATTTTATAATTTGTTTTTCTTATAATTTAAACCAATTAGTTTTAGATAAATATGTAACCTTATTACAACACAAATAGCCACTTAACCATAAGATTGTATCAATTACTATCTTCTTAATTTTATAATTTGTTCTTCTTATAATGTAAACCAATTAGTTTTAGATAAATATGTAACCTTATAACAACGCAAAATATTACGTGTTGCTGTTGTATGCTCACATAACATTTCCAGTCCAATTCTACACGTGATGACTTGTAATTGGCTTCCAGTAGACCATGGATTCCTTTTTATTAAGTTTTTTCAAGCTGTAAGTCTTCCATGTTTCATAAAAAAAATAAATAAACATTTTACTATATAAAATAATATAATATTTTTGTTGAATTTTCGTAACCATAAAAGGACTATACCTGCTACGCCGTAGCAGCTTGTAGCCATTTTGTAGATATTTATTAAAATGAAATTACAAGTGTCACCATGACTTGCTTAAGATTTTATCTATTACTAATGTAGGACTAAACCCAGAAATATTTATTTTTACCTAGTTTCTATAATTTACGAAACGTAAATTGCCTCGTATTTTTAATAATTATTACGATTCGTAGCTGTCCCAGCTGCGTAGCGTAGAGGGCTGACATTTTAACCCTAAGTAGGTACTAGTTTTTGTAAACTTTTTGCGGATTGATTATGAGACTTTTGGATATTTTATATGTGAGTATTTTGTATTTTTTTTTTTTGTAATGTGTGCTTTGTTTGTGCACAAAGGTTAAGGAATTGAAAAAAACTATCATGGATAGGTAAGAGGAAGTGTTGCTGCGTAGAAACTGGACATAGTCGTGAATTCTTAGCTTCCTAACACTTTGTAAACCCGGATATTGTTATAGGTATAATGAATGTGAACTAATTGATTCCGACCACCACTTAGTCACTTTACTAGCCACCCATCTTATGTAACTGAGATTTATTTACATTTATTGTGTATTTATTGTGTTAATATGAGGTCAAACAGCCGTGTAAAATCCATTTACGTGTTACACAGACGCAATTATAATGGATGCAGATGTTATTAGAATAGTTATAATGATTTAATATCAAACATAAGTCAGACATTTCGCCATTAAGTCTACTTTCATCAGTCCCGATATCAGCTTAATGAAGGCTCATTTAATGTAAACAAAGAGATTACCTACACTGTAGAAATTGTACTGAAATCGAATGAACAAGCTGACTTCTATCGATAAGGACGTCACCGAGTAATTCAATTTGTTGTGACGACAAAATATGATCGTAATCTATAAATATTTGAAGAATGTTTATCGTGTTGTTATACAGACGAGGAATCGATGAAGAGTACGATTGTTTTCTTCGATATCATAATTGCTTATCGATTATTGCGAGTCTACCAATGATGTAACCCTGCTGATAACCACGCCATGATGAAAACAGGTAAACAACGATGATTGTGTTGTCGGCCCATCGAATTATAATATAGGGTCGGTCTCATAGCAAAGATTAAAATTAGAAGCGCACCAATTTTAAGCTTGGGCTTTTTCCAAGAAAGAAACGTTCGTTTTATGTTAAAAGAAAACACTTATTCGCTAGATACTGTGTTTATGTGGTGGAGGCGATAGAAATACGATCCAGACGGAAAATCTGTAGTTTACCCATTCTTGACTTTTTTTCTTTTCAATTGACCTAGTTTGGGCCCAACAATGGTTTTGGCTGATTTTCTCTACAAGACACCATTGTATGTGCCGGGTGTTATGGATGTTCTGGCAGGAACCAAAAAAAAGTTATTGCCAAAAATGATAACGTACACACGAGTATTTTTGCAATGTAAATAAACCTATAAAAACAAAAAACAGGACTGTTGATCTGTTTTTGTCTGTTTTTGCTAACTATGTTTCCGTAATCAACAGACTAAGTAAGCACATTTGTAATAATGTTTAAAATCATTTATAATGCAATGCTGTATAAGGTAAGTAGGTAATAATTCTTGTTTAATTTCCTCAAAATATTATATTAATTTCAATTAGACTGATCGATATTGATTTGTATTACAAATCGAATGTCCAATCATTGTGTCGGTACACTAGTCATGAATCAATACTTTTTTATTGTTCCTCTGTGTTGTTTATCTAACATCGTCACACGCTCTATTTCAGCAAGATAAAACTCAGGCACGTACAGACACGTACTGACAAGTAAGATGTAGACACATATTTGTACTCTTGGCAACTAGTTTACCATGATGGACGAATATTACATGTTTCATGAAAAAAAAAACAATATTCAGGTAGATTATGACTAAATAGTACTTATCTAAAGTATGCTACGTTCTTTAATGTTGAGGAATTTGGAACAGTCTTCATTCATTTTATTTTAATTACAACTTGAATGAATAGTCGGCGACCTCCCTTATCAGGAGTCAGAGTGGCGAGTGCTGGGCTCAATCCGAGTTTATAAAGTTGTGCAACTGTACCGCGTATTGATAATAAATATAATAATAATGGAATATTTCATTGAACATTTTTTTCATTGATGTTCTGATGGATTCCAGGCTCAGTTAATTCCAGTGCTGTGATATAAATGTTGTATGGGAAGTAGGAATTAACTGACGCACTTGTTAAAAGATAAAGATCATGAATAACTGTTTAGTTTTTAGTTTGTAACAATTACTTGCTCAATCGGAATTTCCGCTATTTATCACAACGTGATTTAGGAAGTTATAATCATGTTATTTTTTTGCGTTTGTTTTCGGTATTTTCGAGTTGTTATTTCAGTATTCAAGAGTGGAAAAAGTGAATTACAGCATCCTGTTTGCAAACTTGTGTCCAACATTCTCAAAATATGAAATGTAGACAGGAAATGGTGTTTAACTTCTATCTACACAGGTATCTCACGAAATCAGTTCCTAAGTTTCTATCTCGTAGGTAATCTTTTAATCTGAATGTGCTATTAAAACGGATTTGCTGATACAATTTTATAGCGTTAGTAGGCTAGCACGTGGTTTACTTTTTCAGCAAGTTAAACAATTAGATAAAGTGTAGCGTGTAAACTCACAGTTTATAATTTATTTGTTGGATGAATCTGAGCTTATACACAGTACAGATTAATGCTACTTCCAAAAAGTAGTTATAATATTAAGATAGGGTTGTTAAATCCAGATTCCGGAATTGGCAGACTAGAATTTTGTGCTAAAAATACGTAGGTAATATTCATGTGAGACGTATACCTAACATTGTGTTTTGGCGAAGAAATAAATACCTTTGTAGACGGATTTATTAATGTAATTCAATGTTCGTGTAATACGATGTATCCTGCGCTCGTTGTTCAAGAAACATGATCAAATCCGAAAATATAATCCAGTGTCACATCAGTGGCGGTAGCTTCATAGAAGCCAAAAAGCCGGGCTTGCCTTAATAAAATCATAATTTACAACTACAAACGTAAGCCAATCAATAAAAAAAATGTACTCTTCGTATTTTAAAGGTTTTCGTACTATTAACAACCATGAACACCATAAGAAACTCCCTCAGTTGCTCGTTTTTTTAATCGCAAAAAATCGTCGGCTTGCCCTAATTTTCATCCTTAGGCACGCCACTGTGTCACATATGCTTATGATGCTTGTAGACCAGAATTATTGTCATTGAATCCCACTTCTTGTGGTTCCTGCTAAAACTATTTACAATATAACCAACTTAGTTTCGTCAGCTAAATTCTGGGGGAAGCCCATGAGATTGCAGCTCAGTGCGTACGCGCAGAGAACGGCGGCTGTTGTTGGCAGCCCTGGTTTCGGGTAGCTGGCGACAATCAGGCTGCGTGGGCCTATCGTGCGGGCGAGGTCGCTCCGCTCACCCTGCTATCGACGAACGCCTCATTAGCTCTATTAATAATTCAACTCGTATCTCAACCCTATTGTTCTGCCAGATTATTTTCCATTCGTTAACTATATGCGCTATACGAGTTAATTATCTCTGCGATGTGACATTTTGTTGCTCTTGAAGATTGACTCTTTGTAAACTTCAGTTTTGTTCTCTATAAGGCAACTTGCAGTTCATGGCCATTTTCTCGTTAAGCGTTAACGTTTAATATTTTGCGTTTTATGGGAGTCACCTTGTGGTTTTTCTTCGCATGTGTAATGGAAATTTTGACATGGTTCTTTTAGAACATTGGCATCAGGTATGGGAAGACTATTATTTAAGTCAAAAACAAAAATAAAAAACTGTCATTTCACCATGATGTTTTCCGTTTAGTCGCTAAAAAAAAATCAGATAGGTCACATGATCTGATTAACAACTTTAGGTATATTAGACTTGACGATGTAGATGTCAGGTGATAGGCTAGGTAGGCGTAACCAGGTAAGAGGGCGTGGCATTAAAGCAACCCTCCCCATCATACCCGCCACTCCCACTACTGTTTAAAACTAAGAGGACTCTTGGATTCTCTCGAATTGTTGACCAAAACCTTTTACTTAAACTTTTTGTAAGTTTTTGTCGTGTTGTGGATTTTACCTAAGTATTTATAGGTCTTGCCAAATAATCCGCTTTAAAGTAAATTATCAGTGTAATTTTGCGAAAACGCAATTCTAATTAAAATAATAAAATATCCATGTAGGTAAATACAATTTATTACAACGATTACAGCTAATATAATTTAATAGCTACTCCTACATATGCAATTGAAATTAGTAGCAATAAATGTAATTAATTTAATGATAATACTCAAAATAAAGCGTATAGATAGCACAGATAAAACTGTTTTATCTCATTACCGACAGACTTATTATTACTAGATACTTATTATAATTTCAGCATGGTTCAACTTAATGCTGGATTTCACGTGAAAAGTTGCTGAATTGTCCTTCAACTTTTGTGTTTAGAACAAAAATAAACTTTTTCATCTATAAAAATAATGGATAACTTCACCTTTGGTTTATGGACTTTATTTATTTTCATTCCTTTTAGCTCGCAGTCTACCCGCCTAATTGTAATATGAGAAAACAAAATAAACTTTTAAACAACTCTGTTAAATGACATTAAACTGAGCTTCCGCGTAAAACCGGAGGTTCTCTTTGTTTATCTTATTATTTACGAAGACGAACGAACTAAGACGTCATTTGTATAAATATAAAAATATCTCTAATTCAAGCTGTTCTTAATTTTTTCCCAGAGCCGTGCCGAAGTATGGTGAAAACCCGATATAAATCAATTCCGACTCGACACTAATAAAATTGTTAGCTTCTCCGTAGCATTACTCATCGTCACCTAATCTCACAATCCTAATAGTCTTAATGGATTCTTAAATTCTTCTATTTTATTGTTTCACAGTACAAACAATAGTGGCACTTTGCAAATGTTGGAATTTCTGCCATTTGCACACTAAGCAGTAGGTTTTTTGTATACCTACCGCAACAATGCGAGAAACTACTTGGGAGCTGTTATATGTACTTCCTGGTATAAATCATGAGCCACTTACCTCTCTTTATCTTACTACCATAAAACAACTGTTAATATTACGCCTGAAAAGCTGCTGGGCATCCTACCATTATTATAAAGAACCTAAGAAAGCATAAAAACTATAATCCTATAGGAAAATACAAAGTGTAAGTTACCGACGAATAATGCGAAGGTATGAAAAACAAAACATGAAGTTTACGAGGTATTTGGATTCTATGCAAGTAAGGAGGATAACCCGTTTGTGGTCGTACGTAACCTATGTGGGTATCTATCTACTTGTATACTAGCCATGGTACGCCTAATGCATAGATTTGGCATAGTCGCAGGCAGCTGCACCAGCTCATAATCACCATAATATGGAAAATGAAACGGTAAACGTGTGTTATTTATTGTTTTCACAACACCTAAAGCATAATAAACCGAAGACTAAACAAACAAAATGACGTTACAACTCGCAAGCTGTACGCAAATGAACTCACTAAATAGAGCGGATTCAATTGTGTCCGTCCCCAAAGCATCTGCTGCTTAATTGTCATTGTATCGGATTAATGTCGGCGGGATGATGACCTGCCAGTGATGCGGTCTGGAGCCCCGCAGTCCCCGCACGCACCAGCCACTGTTTGTAGAGGCTACTTAATGGACATGTTGTGTTTGGGCTGTTAACTCAATTAGCTGCCAGACGCTGCCTCGTCAATCAACGGTACTCATTGTTTTTACGCCACAAGGAAATCTTTAACATCCAACACAGAAACTATGATTTCTATTAGTTAATTTCAGCCTTCGTAGACTTTGTTCATTTAGCTTAGTCAAACACTACGTAAAATTAAAACAATGATATGCACAGCTTCTCAGGAAATACCCATTCGCACATAGGTACGAACCGAATTTATCTTAGATCTACAAACAAGGGGTAATTACGGATTCGCCTCCAATATTTGCTGAAGGTAAATCGCAGCACAGTGGCATAATGGTAATCGCAGTATTGTAATGATATAAATAACTTGCTCCTTGCACTTGCATGGGTGCTGCGAAAGAGAACATTGACAATAATGTTTCAAATTAGGTTTCATGGGAAGCTACGCAGAGTCTACTGCTTATTCTGCGCGATTTTAAGATTTAAAAAATAATGTCTGTTGAAGATAAGCCAGATTAGGGGCTTATACAGGCATACATGGTATTTATACTGTTGTCGGTTCTTTAGAAATACACATACCAAGTAGTTATGTGAGACTGTTGTCTCTAAATTGTGTAATCAGTTCGCATAATCGGTTGTTACCCCTTTGCAGAGACCTACATATGTGTAGATTATGCATACGGTTAAGTAATTGATTGGCTGAAACTGAAACCCGGAACCTGTATAATGAATTTCAGAAAACCGTACTTATAGGCACATAAACCAGCTGAAAATACCAGTAGCAAGCTTATCAGAGTTCAGCTGGACGTGAAGTCGAAGCTTTCCAGCTACGTAATGAGTGTGTGTTTGTCAAATAACAAATTTCGCTGAGAAGTGCACCCTGGAGGTGTCGCCCTGCGATCATCGAACCTGCTAAGAAAAAACCTGATCTTGTTTCTCTCCGCTTGTACAGTTAGCTGCGGAGCATTAAGTAATCGGAGCCGAGAGCGACGAGATAATGTTGCGCACGCGTGAAATATATCCGATCGTTTTTATTGCGACCGCGTTCCGCTCCCGGACTGGTATGCGCGTGTCTCTGCGCCGAAGAAATTCTGTCGACGAGTGGTTTGCCTCACGGCGACCTTGTCGCGCGCACGCAGCCTCCCTCCTCCCCCCTCCCCTGCCCTCCCGGCAGGCCCGCAGCGCCTGCGCCGGCCTGCCGGGCGCTCCTCCGTTGCTGCCTCCGTGAAAGTAGGTGACTGCGCGACGCCCGCTGCGGTGGCACCCGTCTTCACACTCGCTTGCCACTTGCGGGCCCTACGCCCGATTTTAAAAGCGGCTTTCTAAATGTTCTCGTATGCTTGTACCTGTATGTGACTGCGCTTAAGTATATGGTCCGTCTGCAGCTGTCATAGAAGGCAGTTGCTAAAGTTACATGGCTACATCGTCTTTCACATAACTATGTTGGCAAAAGGCTTAACGCTTTTGCACATTGCAAGAATCCTTTAGATTAACGTCATAACAGAACATTCTTGAGGAAAAATATTTAAAACCTCTAAATCGGTTTTATTATAGACAGATAATTTTGCTAAATTACTAAAATTACCTCGCCTAGTTAGAATGTTACGAGGGTTGTGTGTGTTTACCTAGTCATTATGTAGGTGATTGAAGCTTGATTGCTCCTATTGAATACCTAATCAAACATCATCAGTGCTACGTTATCGAGACCAAGTCTTGTTAATGTCGTAGTCGCAGTTTTTACCTTAAAGGGGCACAATGTCGTGGAAAAATAACGTCTTAATTAGTTATATTTTATTCGTTAAAACATGCCTCATGAATTACACATGCAATTAACTGTAAACCCTGTGATTGTAGGCTACTAGGCATTCGTGTAGTGATGTCCAATTAAAATAATAATTTATTAATGTGATTTCTTTGTATAAATAGTAAATAATTAATACACTGGGCGCTATAATGATGGAGGTCCAAGCCTCATTCGGATCATTTTGATATCCAGAATTGATAATAATTTGCCCAACCACACAATGGATAACGTTATTTGCTGAATCTACATTCTAAAGACGGTTAAATAAATATTGTATTTTATTATAAATCAGTTACACGAATCGTGTGGGACTTTCTTTTTGCAACAGTTTATCAGTAAGCGGCTTGCACAACTTATTCGAAGAAGCACTCCATTGTGAATAATGTCCACGTAGAACTCAACGAATTCAATCAAATGCTTAGCACGGGCTTCCAGGATTCCTCGCGCTTGCCCACTCGGCAGCTCTTCGGGGAACGTTGCCTCTCAGCCTTTCAGTCATTTGCCTTCACATGTCTTGTGCGCTTGGTCGACCGTCACTGTGAGGATCTGCAACTCACCACTGCGTGCCATGTCTACAGATTTGAAAGTTAGTACCTCTATCATAACATATAAAATCAATATACTTGTGCCCAGTATACGTTTTCTACAAAAATTCCAAGACTCCACTCGGGAGGTATAAACAATTTATCGATTGTACCATCTATGATTAATGTAAGTTAAATTGTAAGCAATCATTAAGTAACAAAGAATATGATAACATTATATGCGTAGTATGCTAATAATATGTTTGTTATTCTTATATCAACTTAAACTTTTTATAGCTTCTATTGTCCGATCGGTATTTTCTCGATTAACAACGGGATGATTGACATGTTGGACAAAAAATAAAACAATGCTAGTAGCGCATGCGGTCGCTACTGGCTTTTATCTGACATTCTTGGAGACTTGCGAGCTCTTCATTGATGTTTTGTTCACTGATCTCCTCGACTGTTCTCGGAAAACTTTGATTAATATTATCACTGCTTATTCTAGTTTCTAAGAAAACTGACTTCACTTGAGTTTCAATTGTATAAAATGCTTTTGCACCTATCAGTTTTTCTTGGATGTAAGTTTTTCTGCCGTCTGCACCGGATGTAGAGCTATGACGGGTAGTGAAACTTTTATAATTAGCAGAAGTATACAATATCAAACTACTATAATTATAATTTAAATCTAATGATAGATGGCAATAAGCTCGCCCCCTATTACAGGGGTACATAACTGGCGAAATGTGGGTGTGCTATAGGTGCTCTGCCTAACCCTTCGGGGAAACAGGGCGTGATATTATGTTATGTTTAGATCTAATGAATTCCAACGGTGCGTTTTCTTTATCATTTTAACAGGATTCGTTAACTCATTTCGTGTTAATAAAGAGAAGTATGTTTTATTTACATTCTACAAAAAGTGTTCTGTTCAATTACGTTTTTATGAGTTTTTTTTTTATTACGTGTGCCTAAAACGCATTACTGAGGAGGATCTGAAACCGGAACTAGCGTAATTGACAATATAGTTGAGATGAGGTTCTGAGGTCGGGCTGACGCGGCGCGGCGGTGATCACTCGATCGCCGTGTAAACGCACTTAATATGAACCACTTTTTGCTTCACTCTGTTATTATTAATGAATAAATGCTATATGTCCGAGTACTCGAGGTCAACGTACGTGCGGAATGTTGTAAAAAATGCGTTAAGGACATCAGCCCGGTATTGTATCAAGTAGAACCGATGGTCCACTATGCGCGGGGTCATTAATTCTCTCATTAGCTTTGAATTATTAATTAAACCATGAATCGCGCGATATGCTTGTTACGATATAATTTAATATAATAATTATAATTTAATATTATTCGACGTAGTTTGTTGCTTTGAGTAGTTCTAGCTACACGGTATATAAAACGTACATCTCGTACGGAATGTTTATTTCTTATTTCATTTGGTTTATCTAATTCCAAATATATAATTTAAATTGCTTAAAATTATTAGGATTAATTTAGACATTAAGTACCAAACTAAACGATAATGTTTTCGCATTATTTACTACCTACTGCCGCAATAATTCCTTAATATTTATTAGTCAATCTCAATAAAAGATAGCCTAATAAATATTTAGGGATTTAGTGAAATACCTACTTGTATGATGGTGCCGATTACATATCTTTATTATAACATTAGCTTCACGTGAGGCGTACGCAAACAAATATCACGAAGACAAACGATGAATTGTGGCGAAGAAAAATAAATAAACATTCAATCAAATTGCAAAATATAAGGAAAATTATGACTTCATCACTTCTTTTATAAGTATGTATTAGTATCTGATACACGGAATCGGGTGATTGACAGTAATGTATTAATAAAAGTTATTTACGTTTGGAAAAACTTGTCGAAAAGACGTAAAGGATTAACTAAAAAAATAAATAACTTCATCGAGTTCGTTGTATGTGGAATTGTGGACTGTGTCGGTTTATTTTTTGCATAATTTTTAAAAGTGGGTTGTATTTTAAAACTAAAATAGAATAACTTCAAATCAAATAGTAATTTTGATACGGAATCTGGCTAAGTTATTTTACCGTTTATTGTATATTATCTACTTATTAAAAAAGTTAAGGTTACTAGATGCACTAAGAGATCCCAGGATAGATACTGAATTATGCCAAATACAGAGAAATCGTTTTATGAAGTAATAATTTATGAAATTTGGCACTACGCTGCGCCTACGAGTGCTACGCCAGCCGTCGTCGTAGCGGGTCGGTTGTTTTTGACGTTGTTCATTCATTTTTATCAGACTCACCATTACTAGCATTTTATACGAAATTGTGACGTGTTGTGTTAATTTTAGCTTTTACGCATATTTTATAAGGTACTTATTTTTTGTATGTACTTGTAGGAATTCTAAGCTGCATTAAGGTATTCAAAAAGCTCAACTTCGGTCAAGGTAAGGTAAGGTAACTTCAGTCAATATTAAGGTTATTTTCCTTTGCTTCAGGTGTTCCGCGTGTGTGGCGTGGCGCGCGAGTGTGATGCGCGGCGGGCGGAGCGCTGGTCGCCGGCGCCGCGAGTAGCCGCGACCATGCGGGGCCGAGCCGCACTCGCCGCCGCCCTGATCGTCTGCTCGCTACTTAGCACGACACACGCGTCCTCCGCTGTCATCAGTAAGTACTAAATCTTGAAGAAGGAGGGTTTTATTCTTGCTAGAAACCAGCGAGTAGCCGCAACCATGCGAGGCCAAGCCACGCTGACAGCTGCAGCGTTAATAGTCTACAGATCATTAGACAGACTCTTTCTCTCTCTGTCTTACTTTTCAAAGCTTTTTCAAAACTCAAACTCAAATTCTCAAACTCAAAGCATTTATTTCAATTAAACCAATTACAGGCACTTTTGAATTGTCAAAGAGTCGGTCAGTTAGTCAGAAAATTGAAGCTAGTCGCCCATTCCAACACGTAGATCTCTATGGAGAAGAATGGGCAAGAAACTCCATGGACACTCTTTTAAATCAAAATTGTTACAAAATCCTGGGTTATTGTTCTTGTTGCTTCTATATGTGAGAACAATGTAAAAAATAGATAACTAAAACAATTTAAAATATAAGATTAAAAATAAGCCCTGGCAGCTAAGAGATGACCAGTCTCCACTGACGGCGCCCGTTCACGAACATGACGCGTGGATCAGCACCATCCAGCTCAACCATTTTGTAGGGAACCGAATGATCCAACACACGCGCCACCATCAGCGAGACATTTAAGTGAGCAGGACATACTCTCAACTGACATACTCTTTCAAGTCAACATACCTACATCATAACATAAAACCGCTCCATGGTACTCACATTTACAAAATTGAAAAGATGCTTCTAATTTATACAAAACTATAGTTTGCAATGATTGTAATTAAAAGATTAGTAAACACTAAATCTATAGTCTATAAAGGGCCAAAGGCTTTTCTCACCTTGTATGAGCTTCAAGCTTGTGGTATAGATACGTATTGATATGAGTGGATATGGTATTCAAACGAACTAAGCTAAGCTTCTACAGAGCTATATTTATCGCTTATTTGCAACACAATGTTTACTTATTATCAAAGAAAGCGTTATTTGCAACAATATAGCTTAACAATAAGGTTCGACAGGTCGGTTGCACAAGGCACGACAATTGGTCCGTTGCGAAACCGCGTCCGGACCGTTCCCACATAGATCACACATTCGTTCGCCTCTCGATCATGACGTGCATAGTGAGCGCAAGCGCGCCTTGTTTATAGCTCTTAAACCTAGGATTGTTCGACAGCGAATAAAGTGTTACGTTTCAAAGTGAACTGAAACACAAACACGATGTTGTGGGTGTTGAAATCATTCGTATATGTATGTACCTATAAGTAGTAATTTTGGGCAGGTACTGTTACCGAAGTAAGGGTTCTCTATTATTATTTTTTTGTCATTTTCCTTCCTCTCCGTCGCTGGTTGCTACTAAGTCAATGCTTACCTATCTATAACTACTTAGTTATTGCTTAACTAAAACATTTGAGTGTTTAGTTACACAAAATTGGTTTTAAATCGTGGGTATATTAGGTAGGTGAAACACATTTTTACCTACCTAATATATGTTTGGAAACAACAGTTTTACATCCGTATAAGATATATCGCAAAGTAATGATTTATAGACAAAAAATTTAAATTGAGCCACATAATGAAAGGAATCGTAGCGAAATAGAAAAATAATGATATAGAGATGTTAGAAGATTGCGGGTTATTTATAATGAATAGTTTATTATTTGCGTAATAGGCCTCCACAACTTCATTAGTTTGTATTCAGAAGCCATTGAGATCAAATTGATAATCATAGTCGGTGTCAGGGGCATATGAATAGGTGCTTAAGATAATATTATCCCTAGGCTTAGAATTACTATCGTTGGTCGCTGCAGGAGCAACTTTCTAAAAATTATTCTCATCTAGCCGCCATTAGGTATTGAAATGGCCGTTAAGTGCATATCTTGTAATCGCTTCATGGGTACTTCGCGAATGCCTTAAATGCCTGAAACGCTGCAATTAAATCGCGTGCTAAGTGTGTAAAGAACCGTATATTGTCGATATTTGCATAATTTGTTGTCACTTAACCGGAAATAATATAATTTAGCGGTAATGGAATATTACTTTAGTACTTTAAGCTCATATAAAACATTAATTTCAAGAATTATGAGCGCAACTAATATATATCAAGTGTGTAATGGTGCCATGGTGCATGGTGCATGGTGCATGGTGCATGGTGCATGGTGGGGAATAAATGAAAAAATAATATCACAGTTAACCAATTTTATGGGCTCGATAATTTTATCGTATTTAAAATTTAAAATACATTATAATTACTATCACGTTCTTAAAGTTAGTGGCATATTTGTATTTGGTATTTTGTGATGTTAAGTAACTCGAAAGATCAGGTTACAATTTACAAAGTATTGTCAGGCGAAGCCTTGAATTGCTCACAAGTATTTTAATTAAATGTATCGCACCCGGAAAACTCGTGCAGCCAAACAAAAACAATTAAAAACAAACAAAGAATCTAATGAAAAACAATAAAACTCGTAAATAAATGACTAAAAGAAAGTTTCGTAGACCCTCTACGAGGTTACGAAAAAGGTCTACGAAAGTACTACGAACCCAAAAATATTCGCAAAATCGATCAAAACCCTTTGACATTTTATTTCATTATCATTTGACCTTGAATAAAATGGTATATCGATTCATAATTAGGCCGACGACGACCCGACAACATATCGCGTATCAACTTTATTAAGCCGCTCGAATACGAATCAATCGAGTTACTTACTATCCCGACAGAACAAGTTCATCCAGTAGAGGACAAGTTCAGTGTCAAACTGTGACATTGCATAACGACATTGATTCACGATTAAGGCGCTTATCTAGACGTTGTTATCAACACTCATCTAATACGAACGCTAAGGACAGTCGTGACGGGAATGTAGGTTAAACCGATTCAAGGGCTCATATTCATTCGTATTACGATGCGTCACAAGCATTTCATACTTCTTTCCCAACTTTTTATTTCCGTCGGCAATATTTGTATGTTTTGTATAGTTACGAGTAGATACAGGATTAGTTTAGAACCGTCTTCTGTGACTATTATTGACAACAGTCACGCGAAGCTACTATTTTAACACGCATTAAACAGTGAATATTTATTTTTAGCAGTGTTGTAGTATAATTCTTCAACAATATGAATTAGCTATCTAATTTGATAATTTACAATTCAGCGAATTATTTATAAAATCGTTTACCTTGAAAACCGCTCGTTGCTATGAGATATTATGAAATGTAAATATACTGCGTGCCCACCAAAATCTATAAGGCAGTCGTTTGTCGTATATATACAATTGAATGGAATGAGTGATTCATTGTTTCTAAATGAAGTTGGTATTTAATTGAAGCAACAATGCAGTAATGTGCTCGCGGATTAAAGAAATTTATTCTGTCTGTAAAAACTGCGCATTAAAATATTAGCCACGAGTAAACATTTGGAGAGGAATTCTCATTCGTAGACGAGCACATATTAATTACCTACAAAAATATTGACGCGGCCGCAGGACAGTCCGACCGGTGCCGGTGGCGCCCGTTGGCTACGTAATAAGAATGCGGATCCGTGGATCTATCAAGGTAACGTGTGATCAGGCGGCCGCGACATCGACACTCAGCCGCAGTCGATGGCATCCACGAAACTCGACGCGCTGAACTTCTACCACGAACTCATCAATAGAGGACTCATGGAGGCACTTTCTTCTGTTTAAATTACAATTTGTCAGAATCTAGGCTGTTTAACGATATGTTTTTGCAGATAAATGTATTTGTGATAACCTCATTGGGAGTATTTTTATGATATAACTTTGTTTCTATTTCAGTTTGTTAAACACGTTTATACCTATTATGTGATATAACGACTTGTTTAGGTTCTTTATATGTTATGTTGCTATGCGGGGACATTTGTTGCACTATAATATATGCAAGAATGATCGTTGTATCTTATATTTTTTGTAGTACCGTTGTGTAAGTTCCGATTCCGTAGACAGTATTTTTAAACCGATGTTTCAATAATAGCTCTCCAATTACATTGGAATTTGGCATCTCGAAGGACGACAACATTTGATTAAGCTGCTCTATCAATATATCTCTCTTTTGCCATTAATATTATTTACAATTGTAATCAATTTGTTTGACGTAAACTTAATGATATTGAATATCGTAAGTATAGGTACTTAAACTATCTCTGTTCTAATTTGTGTAATTTTTACTAGGTATTGAAGAAAAGTTTATGTTTTTCCTTAGAAAAATATAAGCATTGCTTCAAGTTTAAGTTTTTCCTATCCTTTACTAGCGAGCTTCTGTTAACGGTTTTTCAAAATGTTGATCCTTTACTAGGTTCAAAGTATAACCTGATTGATTTTACTAAGTAAATAAATTCGCTTGTATACAGTAGAGCAGCGCTCGGTGCACTGCTATATAGGACAGTCGTTTCCCACGCATGTTGCTCAAACCGCAGCCTCCTCCGCAGTTCGTGGTCATTCGTACGACACTCGGCAGGTATCGTGCGTGCATCGAAATCGCAAGCTTGTATAGCGTTTCAGACTTCTCATTATATTTCGTGCCTGTCAGCAACGCTACTAGGAGATACGGCATATTCTGCAACTGCTTCATAATATTAATCGCTTTTAAGATTTTCTGCTTCATGTGATGTTTAATTACAACTTCACTAATCTACTCTGCGACCACATGAGATTTGAAATTCAGCAGCTTAATATCTATAATCTGTTATAAATTTTGAATTCACAATTTCACTGATTTCGAAACAACATAGCCCCGCCATGTCGCAACTGAATTCAATATTATGCATTCGATACTAAATTACTTACAGCAACTGGATACTAACTCAGATTCAATTACCGGTGCTAAATAAACAATTAACACTGTGTTGTAATTGCAGAGGGGCAGCGTGCGCCGTGCTCCAACGAAGGCGAGCCTGTTAAGCTGCAAGACGCCAGATTGGAGCAGGACTGGAGTAGCTGCTTCCGCTGCATCTGTAAGGTAAGAAATTTGGGAAACTCTTTATAATATTGCTCACCTGCGTAGCTTAGCTTACCACCTATATTGTATTGTTGTATGTGTATAATATTAATATGTATAATTTTAATTTCGGCGGTTTATTGTTTTGTTGGCAGTACTGTGTTGTTTACAGATTTCTTCTTTTGGTATTCTGTTAATTAAATGCCCATACTTGTAATTGGCTATCAGTCATATTTTCAATTTCTTGGTCTGTTTTGTTTAGCTGTAAGTAAAATATCTAAAATAAATAAACCATTTCGGGTGCTAGTTTCACAAATTCAAAGTTAATACTCAAACCTAACCAATGATAGAATAGAATAGAATATCTACTCTTTATTATATAATCTTTATTATATAGCTAGCTAGATGCTCCCCAGCTTCCTCTCTCATTAATACGTACCTACAATAAAGTCTGCAAACTCTGTGAAATTAAAAATACTAACTCATTAATTTGTAAAAAAAATAATAATGAAAATGTTGCAAAACTCTAATTATGATGACTCGGAACAATTATTATAAATACCCTGACCTGATACTGAATCAAACGACGCACAATGAAACAAATACGCGCTCACACACAAATTACACGTAGGCAAACATACCATACAACACCTAAAATCACCTCTCTAGCCTCCACTCTGGAATTCGTACCCCGAGCCCTAAGATATAGACTAACTGTCTAGTTTGGGGCTCATTGATAAATATTATTTAGTAACCTAGCAATTGATAATATTTTAAGCTGCTCATGGCGTCTCAACTTGATGTTAACCCGTAATCCTTCTTACTGTATTATCTGGACAATAAACTATTTTTGTTATTATATACACCACATATGGTGTTTTTCATTTTATATCTGTAGTTCATAAATTACAGATATAAAATGAAAAAAATAATGAAATGATCATCATGAATAACCATTTAAATATCTGAGTTACTTTCCATGTAGTCTAATGGGAAATTATAACCTCAAGGAGTTAATAGTCCACCTTTAGTCCTACCAAGATTGTAATAGGTCAGCAACCTTTCTAAACAACATTTGTATGAGACTCAGCTATCTGTAGATAGCTGACACGTATCTGTAGATACGTGTCAACACGTGGTCAATCATGATTGCTTGTACAACCATGTGGGATAAAAACGTACAGTCAGCCTTAAACAGATGTACATCGACAAGAATTCTTTTGCTTTTATAAAATTTGTGTTCCTTAGCGTTATATCAATACACATTAATAACCCAATATATAATATGTTTTGTGGCTACACAATACATTGTTACAATTTTATGGAACAATGATTGTGGACAATCAAAATGAATTGCTGTCAATATTTACATATCTTCTTCTTTATCTTGTTTTTTGTTACGTGGCCATAGTAGTATGGCCACTTAAGAGTAGAGTACATACCCACTTTTTTGTACATATTCTCATCACGTTATCAAAGGGTCCGAAAAACCAATGGCCATTAATCCGAAGGTTAACCTATTTGCAATTTGCCACCTAAGATTTATTTAAATTCCAACGTGATTGGAGTCGTGTTTAGCTTACAAATACGACGATATTAATCGTTCTGCACACGTGCTAGAAAATCTAATTGAGTGTCAGGAGGCGTAGTAACTGCTATATTTTATTTTAATATAGAATACTAACTGCTGCCCGCGGCTTCGCCCGCGTGGATGTCAATACTTCCCTATTTGTATTGGATTAATTGTTCACAATTTCATGGGCTTTGTTTTTTTGCGCGGAACCCTAATTCATTTTCTAAAATAAAAGTAGGCTAAGTTACTCCTTATAACATCAGCTATTTCTGCCAGTGAAAGTCCCGTCAAAATCAGTTCAGCCGTTTCGGAGATTAGCCGGAACAAACCGACAGACAGACAGACAAAAATGTAAAAAATGTTTTTTTTAAATTATAGATAAGTACCGTATACCTATACTCCCATATGCATTTAATAAAACAAAATCCGACTTAAAGAAACATTACAAAGTGAAAAATAACTTTAATTTCGGAAGTTGGTGTTTTTGTTGGATCTGTAGTTTAGGTTTTTGCCTCCGACTTCCGAAACTAAAGTTATTTTTCACTTTGTCGTGTTTTTTTTGTAAGTCAGTTGCAAAAAAGTTTTTTATTTTTCACTTTTTAGTGGGTCGGTTTGTAATTTATCAAGGTTGCTGTTAGGTTTGCACACTGTTTATTTTAATATGGCGGCCGCACAACAGGCGCGTCACTTGGCAAAGGTATTCCTACATACAGCCTATGTCCAACACAACATCTCCCCACACTAGTTGACAACACCCATTAGAATATTATGAAATACACATTACAATAGCCTAATGACAATACAATAGCCTAACTGCTCATCACCTTTTACACAATATTACTTTTCCCGATGCAGGGACGTTAATTGTTAAGGAGTTCTCCTAGTACTTCACCATCAGCTCCACTTCACCATATGCATTGTGATGAGCTTCTATTGCTTAGCAATCATTTTAAAGTAATCGAATCGTAACCCGTGAAACACTTATTATTGAATTGTTCCGGTGGCCATCTCACCATCTGTCGTCTTCATCATCAGTTCCACTTTACCAAATGGTGCTTTCCGAGAGCTTTGCACAAGTTACTATAAAACTTACCCAAATCGCTACAGGTGTGCTTATAATATTTGAAGACTTCGCTCGATTTCTCCAGGATCCCATTATCAGATCCTGACCTGATGACAATGGGACCACATGAAAAGTATACCCTTTCAAGCAAAAAACGAAATTTCCAAATCGGTCCCGCCGTCTTCGAGTAATCGGGGAACACACATAAAAAAAAAGATTCCGACGAACTGAGAACCTCCTCCTTTTTTTTGAAGTTGGTTAAAAAAGCTGTTATTTTGACATAAGACTTCACTTCACTTCAACTTTATTTATTTGTATAGATAGATAGACTAGCGACCCGCCCCTGCTTCGCACGGTTTGTACCTACGACTTGACAAAACATCGAGATTTCATTTGTATGTGTAAGTTTAGTATTAGTGTATTGGAAACATAAACCATCAGGAATAAATTCTTTGAATGTTGGAAAACCGCATCAAAATCCGTTGCGTAGTTTAGAAGAAAAACGCAGTCACACAGCCAGACACGAAAAACGACTTCAATGTATAATATGTATAATGTCGCAGTAAGATGGTTGCAGACGTTATATAGTTATATCCCTAGCTATATACCGTAATATAGTTATATGAAAGTGGTTCATAACTATCTTACTAGGAATATAACTATATTACGAGCACGATCTAGTAATATAGCTATTAGGGCACTCCGACAGTTATGTATGTCGGAGGAGTGAAGTAAAAGGCTTGTTTACGTACTAGTAGCGCCATCTTTTAGCGTTTGAGATACCTTAGTCGATTAACCAAATCGATAACAACTGTCATTGAGTCAGTAGTTTGAGTCGAGGCTGTCAATGAACTGTCGCTTGTGACGTATGACATCTGTCAGATGTCAAGGTGAGACTAGTGTGTTATTGACATGATTCTATTGACATGCAGAGCTCGACTGCGCCGGGTGTGCGCACTGATTCTTTTCAACCACGTACAACATGGCGGACGACGATATTTCGGATTTAAATCCCCCTGCATCTCCGACAGCAGCGGTGGGATCGGGACAGCATTTATCCAACGTGCTTACCCAACCTTCTGTGTCTACGGAAAGTGAATATTTTTGTGATTCGGCTAACACCACGTGACGAAAATAGTGCCGGTGCAAATTCTAGAAATAACGATCAAAATACGACCTCACAAATAGATGATCGTTTCACAGCTATACCTAGCGATATGTGGGCCTCGTTTTTTCGCGGTATGGCCGAGAGTTTTCGAAATAATGCTGATGTGTCAACTCCGAAAACCAACATGAAGAAAATGAAACCTGAGCATTGAAAGCTCCGCGCTTTGTGCTTGTGACGACTGAGCATTGAAAGCTCCGCGCTTTGTGCTTGTGACGACTGAGCATTGAAAGCTCCGCGCTTTGTGCTTGTGACGACAGAGCATTGAAAGCTCCACGCTTTGTGCTTGTGACGACAGAGCATTGAAAGCTCCGCGCTTTGTGCTTGTGACGACTGAGCATTGAAAGCTCCGCGCTTTGTGCTTGTGACGACAGAGCATTGAAAGCTCCGCGCTTTGTGCTTGTGACGACTGAGCATTGAAAGCTCCGCGCTTTGTGCTTGTGACGACAGAGCATTGAAAGCTCCGCGTTTTGTGCTTATGAGTATTGAGCATTGAAAGCTCCGCGCTTTGTGCTTGTGACGATTGAGCAATTGAAAGCTCCGCGTTTTGTGCTTGTGACTATTGAGCATTGAAAGCTCCGCGCTTTGTGCTTGTGACGATTGAGTATTGAAAGCTCCGCGCTTTGTGCTTGTGACGATTGAGCATAGAAAGCTCCGCGCTTTGTGCTTGTGACGATTGAGCATTGAAAGCTCCGCGCTTTGTGCTTGTGACGACTGAGCATTGAAAGCTCCGCGCTTTGTGCTTGTGACTACTGAGCATTGAAAGCTTCGCGCTTTGTGCTTGTGAAGATTGATCGTTGAAAGCTCCGCACTTTGTGTTCGTGATGCTGCATTGAGCTCCATGCTCTTACCTTTAATGTTCCAGTACGGAAACCTCATGTTTTGGACTAATAGCGGTCGGCATTTGTTACGACAATTGTTCAGAAGATCGCGCGAGAACGCGCTTGTCGTCAGTATGGCCGTGTCGGAGGAGTGAAGTAAAAGGCTTGTTTACGTACTAGTAGCGCCATCTTTTAGCGTTTGAGATACCTTAGTCGATTAACCAAATCGATAACAACTGTCATTGAGTCAGTAGTTTGAGTCGAGGCTGTCAATGAACTGTCGCTTGTGACGTATGACATCTGTCAGATGTCAAGGTGAGACTAGTGTGTTATTGACATGATTCTATTGACATGCAGAGCTCGACTGCGCCGGGTGTGCGCACTGATTCTTTTCAACCACGTACAACATGGCGGACGACGATATTTCGGATTTAAATCCCCCTGCATCTCCGACATGTATATATTACGGTATATAGCCATATCCTATATCCCTATATAACTATGTGATGGCTAATACCATCTTAGTGTGACATATAGATGAAGTACCCTTACAACAAGGATTAACGCCATTATTGTAAAAGTTACTTGTCACAGTTCTTTATTTATTTTTTTGCTAGCCATTATTGTCCCACTGCTGGGCAAAGGCCTCTCTACTCTCTTACTACTTCTCTCTGTTCAAAGCTGCAAGGACCAATATTTGTTAGAGGAGTCCAGCTCATCTCGCCATCTCCGTCTGGGCCTGCCGCGATGTCGTTTGCCATCGAATTTCATTAAGGGGGAAGCGCTAAGGTAGCCCGCGAAATTCAAATTTTCTTACGTTTTTTGCAATTTGCTGGTCAGTGTTAAGTTGTACGTTGATGAAAATATGATTGGCGGTCGTAACAAATATGTATTTACAGAATTATAATCATTACAATCAGTAATAAAACTTGTTAAGTTAGTATAATCCCCAAATGTCAAGATTTCATGAAATAGTAATTCTTGGGGTTTACTTGGTCTTAGAGAGTTGTGTTGATGACTTTAATGATTATAATTCTGTAAATACATATTTGTTACGGCCGCGAATCATATTTTAATCAACCTATAACTTAATACTGACCAGCAAATTGCAAAAATCGTAAGAAAATTTGAATTTCGCGGGCTACCTTGGCGCTTCCCCCTTAAGCGGGGTAGGTACACTGGGTCGTAAGTTTGGCCCGTTCTACTTCCAACTAATCGATTATTGATTTGTTTAAAGTTTTGTTATTGGACTGTCCTATTTAAATACACAGATTATTATTAACTTCAGTAAGTTAGCTTATGCATAAGTAATTAGACAAGCAAGTAACTTGATCTTATAAATAGATGGATTACAAAACAAATCTGTCCAGATTAACGCTTGATTAATATGTAGGCATCTGCCATTTGACATAACGAGTATGTACTCAACCAATTACTCATTTCGTGGTACTTACTATGTATTTATAAATTATTCTGCGGTTAAAGTGAACTTGGGTCAAATAAGTTATTCTAAGTTTAGAATAATTTACGTCAATCTTACATTCATATATTCCTATTTCAACAGACTAATCATCTTAGAGTTGGATGGTAATTGGAATCGGTATCATTTGACATTTGAAACGTTGAGAAAAAGTTATTTACATGAATCTGTTTCGAATTTACATGATTAGGTGGTTGCTTAGTAGGTAAAGTCAATTGGACCTAAAAAAATATTAATTTTTATATGGTAATTTTAGGCTATCAATGAATAGCACGATTTGTAGAACTTTTTTATATTTGATAGTAATTAAATTATGTGATATATAAAACTAATGAAGATTATCAATTAACATGAGCAACTAGTGACTTGATTTAAAAAACAAGGCTTGGAATATCATTAGGAAATTAAAATAATGTAGCCTTCATAAATATTGCGAAAACCATGTCATAAATCACTTAAGAAATCATCGACAGACATCGAAGCTGCTTAGTAACAGCTCTATCGTCTAACAAGTTACGCACTTATCGATAAATATAATAATATAAATAAATGTGAGGTGTGAAATACAGCACACAAGTATCGTAATTGTCTCTCCGGGTTTACTTATGGAACGTTTGTATGCTTATACGGCGGCCACTGTCACCAAATCAATTTATCACGGACCAAGTACAGAATAATAATTCAAAGCCGCGCGTGCGACTAACTCACACCTAGACATGAACTAGTCATTTGATTAGAGTTTTTCTTGGAATTTCTGAATGTATAGTGATGGGATGCGCTTTTTGTGTTAAGAAAGTTTAAAGGGAAACTGTCTTTTAGACTTGATAGTCACGGAAATTGGAGTGTTTTGTGAATGAACGGGAGTGGTCAATGCATCACAGTTGCGATCCCAGGTTGAGTAGATTGAATTCGAAAAGGTTGAAAAAAATCGTATTTCTTATTTTTTTCGTTTTGGTCGTTGATGGCACTTTTCATGTTTACGCTAAGCTATGAGATTGTACCGTCATGTTGTTTTAAATTTTCAAAAGTCTATTAAGGCATTCGACGTAGCCTAGACAAATTGCCTACAATGTTATGATAATGAAATTAACAAATAAAATATAATGTCAAATTAGGAGTTCGGTTCAATTATCTCTCACTTAGAAAAGTTAAGCTATTGCCTAATATGCAATGTTTTGTGTAGTGTTGGTTTAAATAGAGTAGTGCTAATTGTTACTGCAACTCTGTGACGTTTCACATGCCATCGAAGGACATGGGAAATAACCTGTTATTAAATCAACTTCATGTCGCACTTATTTAGTTAGTGAACTTGTAGATGCCGCTCATGTTAGGTACAATTTTGAACAGTTTGCGAGGTTCTCTATAAGGTTATGTCCATATCCATTTTGGTCCTTAGAATTCTCACGACACAGTTGGTAATAAATTTGAACTAGACGTGTAGGTTGTTGTTGAATTAAACTGATTTATATGAGGAGATGTAAGTACTTAATTTGGTGCTAATTGCGCGTAACGTGTGATGTGCTGGCGTGGCTAGGCGCGGCCCGCGTGCGGCGCTGCGCCCGGCGCGCGCCGCCTGTCTGCGCGCTGCAAAAACTGACAATGCGGAACCTCTTGACAAGCACCGCGAGCACAGGAATCCGACGCAACTGTTCCTAACATTCCATTATTATTTATCCCCGACCGCATTCCTCAACTTAGATTTTTATTTCTAATAGGTAATTACCCACAGAATCCGCCTTCAGCTTAATAAAGTGCCTCTCACAATAAAGTTCAGTGTTTGGTATTTCATAAAAGAATAAAAAGACATAATAAATACGTGATCGCTGCACAGCTGTTGGCGCGGACACGACCACACGACATCAGTATGGATGTAGGAGCTCGGCAGCACGGCGTACGTAGATATATAATGGTATTTCCCAGCCGATCTCACCTCGTCGGATGACTTGCGCGGAATTCGAAAGCCCATCGCGAGATTTATCGCTTATTCTGAATTAAAATATACTTTGCTTACTTAATGGGCATTTTTTGTCACGTGCCACGTAGCGACTACGGGACAAAAATGTGGCGGATGGTATTTTCTATGATTTATCAATGTTTTGGACGTCTGATGGAATGTAGGTAGGCAGTGAAGGTTAATTGCTTTTTCTTGTATCGACATTAACAAAGTAAATAATATTCGGTAGAGTTGAGATTTAAGAGGGCACGAGCATAGCGGTGAGCGTCATGTTGACCCGAGGGTGCCATTAGTCTTACTTTTTATACATACAAACCAGTAGCCGGTTGATAGCATCGCTCAGCTCCCGCACACCGCTTATTTTAATGAGCCATGCCATTTATCGACGCGCGGATTATATGCGCCTGCGACGTACCAATGAACTTCACATCATTACGGTTTAGGAAGTCTGGCCAACGATCCACTTCTCTCACAAGCCTTACGTAACACAAAATGAGACCACCATAAAATGTGTGTAAACTTTAACTCTGCATCTACTACGATCGAAAAGTCAATAAATTAGCATGACATACCAAACTTGTGATCCAGTTTTAGAATTAGAATACGAGATTTAAGATAGGTACCTAAATAACTTGGAAATCATTGCTAAGTGAATAGTTTCAATGTTTTTCACGAACATGAATATTAATTTGTTATTTTAAACAAAGTTTTTTCAAAAAAGTTGCCCGGCTTTAATTGGCAATATGTACAATTTTAAAAGCTTTTAAGTTGCTAACTAGCAAGAAAACATAAACTAGATATGAACTTGTTCAATTACTGAGTTTGTCGGCAATCGTAATAGGTTCACCAGGTTGTAGCTGTCAGTGGTCAGCATGTGTCACATAAACTATTCAGCGCCCCAAATATCTCCAAGTTTATCTGCTCTAAAAAATAATCACTAAAGACTAACGAGTGGCCTAGCTGTGTAATGTAAGTCGGTATTTTCGCGACTCCTCCACTGCATAGCATGACTTCTTAACTGCAGCACAAACGCATTACTTTAAGACCAGAACGGATCCTAAATAAACAGTTAAATACTACTGAACCGTAATAAAACCTCCCGAGTTCCTTCATGACAATATAATTGAATCATGCGCAGTAATTCCTAAGTCTGGCTGACAACGTGTCCGTCGGACTGTTGCTTGATAATTAAGTAATGTTACACGAGAGGCTATTTTTGTCCTGGCTCTGCAATCTATTAATATCTCATAAATTGTATTTTATAGTTACAAGTAAATTGCTAACTCAAGTACCTGTAATGATCGCACAGCGTTCAACTCGAGCCAGCAGCGGCGGCACCCGAGAACGTATTCAATAACGAGAGATATTTTAAGATTATTGCTCATAATTTCAAAACCCCTGTGTTATCTCGTATCTGATTCATAACTTATATATAACATAATGATTAGTAGGAGGGTTTTATGAGTGGTTGAAGGTAACGAAAAATGATAGAATCGGATATATCTGAGCATATGCATTGCTGAACATCTAGAGGGAATATTATGTTTGTAACCTGCGGTACTTAGGTGCACGTTGTATTTAATGTGAAAGTAGGTGTTGTTGGCGGCGGAGGCGAGCGCGGTCGCTGAGGCGGGCGCGAGCGCAGCTGGCGCGAGGCCTTGCCGCGAGCGCGCGGTATGCGGTCGCACCGGTTCTTCTAGCAACGCGTATTTTTTACACGCCACACATCATCGACATTGTTGTTATGTTTTGCTATGATGCAAAAAAAATCAAGTTTAATTCAGTTGCAGGTATTTACACGGACTATGAGCCGTTATACGAAAACCAAGAAGAGCTTTCGTTTCATATCCGCGTCTATTTTAATAATTAATAAGTACAGTTAGTTTCTAAGACAAAACTTCGTGATTAATATAAAGCTAAGCTTTTAGTGCATAGTTGTTGCATGTATCAGATTAGATCGTTTTTGAGAATTTATTACATTATTCTACAAACATAACATACGTAAGTAACAAACATACGGAGTTCGTAGCAAAGGACCAGTTTTATGTCAATCACGAAGCCTATTTTGTTGCTCGAAAGTAGGTTCAGAACATCAACAAGTCATGTAAAAGTAGTGCCTAGTAGCTCCATGTTTATTCAGTTATCGTTGGAATACATTGTCCGCATCAAATGAGTACCTATATCAAAGCGGAGACGAGGCGCGTGTCGCGCGCAAAAAATGGTTGTTGTGAAGGCGCCAGCACGACAGCGGCGCGCGCGCACCCACACGCGGCCTTGTGTACCGCCCCGCCGCTGCGCCGCCCTGGGATCATTTACTAGACTAGATACAATTACAACTTATAAGTACCTGCCTTTAAATGTGTATAATTAGCACTCCATTCTAAACTCGATAAATCTACATAAAAATAATTGTATCAAGGATTTTGTTCAGATTGCACTGGCTCTTAATTGTCACCTACTTATGCTAAACGTAGAACTCATAGCTAAGTTATTTTATTACGTCTTTTTATGATATAAATTCGTCCAGCATCCTTGCATAGCATTTAACGGTATTATTTACTTACCATCAGCACGCAATGGAAACCGAGTGGGCTGAAAACTTGACAAGTTTTGTTTTCCTGCTTTGTAACTTAGAAATATTTATCTATGTTACGTAAGTCTAATAAATACTGAAATACTTGATTTTATTTATGTAGATAGGTACTGACTATTTTGGGTAACCCTATATTATTTGTGCTACGAATCGATTTTACAGGAAATCAAAAATAAAACCAATTTTAATTCATCATAATGTTTGCTAACAACATTTAAAATGCATAGAAGCAACTTTACCTTTACCTACTTGTTCTCCTAACTTATTTATAGTATTCCAAATCATGATCACTTATTCACACATACCTTCCTATGTATTAATTAACTACTCAATCGTTGTTATTATATTTTATCGGCTAATTTGTGGTACAATCGTACGTCACTTCCGCTATCAGATAGTGGAAGCGTTGAATATCCTCACCACTTCCTGGAAATTCACGTAATTTTACAAATGACTACCTCGAATAATCATGATTTATATAATTCCGAGAATATACATACATATGCCTAATAATTATATAAAGAATGATGGAATTTGTAGTTTTGGTAGAGGGACATAAAATATTTGTTTATCTCATTCTCTGAATGATTTTTTAACTACGAATCTAAGTGAAAATAAGTTTTTAAAGTGAGAAAATTATCTATCTCCTCTCCTCTTACTTACGGTCGAACCCAATAACCTATTTTCAGTAAAAGACAGATCGCTATTGATGGTAGACAATATAATTCTATTTGTCCTTATGTCAGGCCGGTAAAATTCTATAATCTCTCATTATTGGGACGTTAAAACCATAGATAGGTTTTTTTATCTCCAGTATGCCAAAACTGATGAAAGATAGGTTATTGAGTTCGGTCGTTAATTATAAACCACCTCATCAGTATGAAACAGAAGCCTATACGGAACTGAGAAATCTACTACAAGACTAAACTTTTCAGAAAAGTGAACCTATTTTTGAGAAAACTAGATAACAAGCAAGCTACGGATACAGTTCGAATCAACAACACCCTGTAGGATATTTGGTATTATCAAATCAGCCTTTCGCTATCAACGTCATAAAAACTCTAAACCAAACCAAAAAAATAAACTCAATTTGTGTATTACATGCTTCTAATGAACCGACACGACCGGAGACAAGACAAACTGTGTTAGTTGTTTAGAAGCTGGTAGGTAAGACTGCGAAAGCCATAAACAAAAAAGTGTTATTTAATGATATACAGTTGCTAGCTTATTAAGGACATATCTTTATAATTTTACTACATATTGGCTATATCTTTAAGATATTCCGATGGTTTACTACACCTGCCACCGAGTGCGTACGCGATTAAACAAACGCGTAATTGAATTTGGAATGCTTGATAATTTCAATCAGCAGTTTCTTAGTAGTTATATTACAAGAAATACTGGCTGTATTGTATAAAATGTGGACGTTAGCATTCATTTAAAATGTTTATCTCTTAATTTACATAACGGAGTCGCGATCTACGCAGACTGCTCGGGGACGGACCACACGATGATTCTCTTATAAATTTATGTTAAGCACCTATTTGGTTGCTGTTTTGCGATATTCTGATAAGTACATAACACAAATTATACAAAATTTTATTTCATTTATAGTTGAGACCTTTTGACACGAAATCCGAGCCACATCTTTTGATCTACATTAAAATTTGTCTTACAAGCCTTTAAGTATAATATATAAATACATAACTAACTTGATATAATATGGTATTTTGTATGAACGTCAGGCATTAGGAGTGGGAGCAAAGTAATTGCATAAATAGGAGAAAAAGCCAGGCTATCAAACAGGTACATTACGTTACCTCTGTTGCATTAAACGTTCTACCAACGCATTTGAATTCTACCACGAAAGCACTGACATTTGGAGAAATAGATTATTTACATTTAAGTACGCACAGTTTACACAAAAGCTGGTACTTTCCTTTAGTAAATGAGATTATGTGACGTCACGTGATTGTTCTGCTACAATCGGATGCTACCTCGTTGACCCTCGTAGCTCTCGTAGATTTAATCTTGGCTACCGAATCTGATTATGTTTATGACACACAATTACACACACCTGTTGTATTTATTAGTGCCTTTGTTATTGAGAGTAAATAATTAAAATGTCAAGTTTGATGCATAATTTAAAAAAAATTTCCATTTTATAAATATGTATTATCGATTTATTTTAAATTAATTATAGTTTTTTTTCATCTATGTTTAAGAAGTTTTAAAATATCCATGATATTAAATCTCTAAAAATGTGACTGTGAAGTTATCAGATCAATATAATGATTATCATACTTACTACGTGCACAATGACCGGTATTTGTAGTATTATCTCCGTGTGATATCACTTGATACGTGTTTCCCAGGCGCCTGTATTTTAAAGATTTACGAAATTTTTATTTAGGTTTTGAATTATTTAAGATAATTTATTTAAAAAAGTAATTCACTGACTAAGAAAAAGAGGGCAATAAAAAGTTTTACTGTTAGACTGATCTTAGGTAGGTAATCTATATCTACAACGACGTGTTAACAAACGTTGTTTTGGCTAGCACGAACAATTAAAAATAAACAAATTTTCAGTAAAATAGAAATAGTGTTAGAATTTTTAGCTCTCCGGAATTTGTGGTAGTCAGCATGACGTAGAACTTAGTTAATTTTAAACTAATAATTTACTAAACATGTGAATCATTAGGTACTGAAAAACGCCTACAACTACCTTCCTAACCCATTTTTCAGTGCAGTCTTTCAACAAGTCTATTGCGGAAAGATAGGTAATCAGCAACATTCAACATCAATTATCCTTATTTCTAGATCGCAATAAAACAGAGCTTTGGTTTAGAATAATATCGCTTTATCGCTCTGGGTATTTAGAACAACTTCATGCTCTTTATCTTTTCTACTAGCACTTCCCGCGCGACTTCGTCCGCGTGAATTTCGTACTTTAGTACCCCGTCAGGGGTAGATTTTGAAAAAAACCCTGATACACGTTATTCTTTATTGTCAGTCTTAAGTATAGGTACCTACATACTGAGTTTCGAGTTAATCGAACCGCGCGTTAAAATTCTTCCATACAAGTTTAGGAAAAACAAAAAATGATAAACTTCATAATTTAACTACTTAGATAAGTATTTTTGCCAAGTTTCAAGCTTATTAACTTTTCATACAAACAAAATCCCCCCTATTCACCCCCTTAAACGTGGAATTTTCAAAAATCCTTCCTTTGTGGATGTTTACAACATGACATCAACTGCCAAAATTTCAAGTTTGTAGCCCCAGCGGTTTAGGCTCTGCGTTGATAAATCGGTTGGGACAAGTAATTATTAGTATAGTTGACATTTTAAATGCAACAGGTAGCCCGCGAAACTCAAAATTTCTTATGTTTTTTGCAATTTGCAAGTCAGTATTAAGTTGTATTAGGAAGCCATCACTTCCTTCTGCGAAGCAGAAGCAAGCGAAGGAGGAGGCGGAATGCGTGAGGGAGAGGCAATCTTTGCGCCCTCACGCCCCTAGTTGCCGCAAGAGACGCCTTGAGCGTCGGGAATTGGCAGCCGATTCCCGGCCACCGTCGGCGCGGGCTTGCGGACGGCGAGCAATGGGTAGCTCGGCGTCCGGTAAGGACCAGGCCCGGGTTGACGGAGCGTTGTGTTCCATGCGCGCCTCAGAGATGTCAGCACCAATTGACGGGGTCCTCTAGGGCCGATGCCAGATAGCTAGCATCGGCCCGAGAGGACCCCGTCACGACCATAGGGTCGTGGAATGTTCGAAAGAGTTACCGTGGCCCCGGCACAGGCAACTGAAGGAATACTGGTGGGTTTTAGTCAGTAAAAGTCTGACACGCCTTCCCGTTCCGCCCAGAGCGGGAGAAGTCATTTGATGATTTCCCATAAAGAAAAAAAAAATTAAGTTGTATGTTGATCAAAGTATCATTTGCGATCGTAACAAATATGCATTTACAGAATTATAATCATCAAAATCAAGTAATACAACTCTATAAGTTTGTATAATCCTAATTGTCAAGATTTCATGAAATAGTCATTCAATAGAATTACCTGTTCTTAAAGAGTTGTATTGATGACTTTAATTATTATAATTCTGTAAATACATACTTTTACGGTCGCAATCATATTTTGATCAACATACAACCTAATACTGACTTGGAAATTGCAAAAAACGTAAGAAAATTTGATTTCCCCGGGCTACCTGGCACTTTCGCGTTAATAATTGCTTATCTTTTATCGAAACGTGGCTATTAATGATCATGATCATAATATGGACACTAATTGTTTGTAGTATTTCAAGAACGAAGGCTTGTCATTAATAAAGTAGTTATCCTTGGATGCTAATCTCCAATCATGATCGCAGTGCAATAATGTCTTCCTGATATCATTAATCCCCTGGTTTCCTCTTTCGAATTAAATGAATGAATTGAATACATTAAGCATGCATCAAGTATATTTGCAATTGAGACCACACGACAACATGTTAATGCAGCGGCTAACCAGTAATGGCATAGCTTAGCAACCTATTTGAAAGCACCTGTTCTCTATTCAAATCACTAAATACCTTATATGAACAGATGGTTTGTACCATTTGTTCAACGAAATTAAAGCTACTAAACACAGACTTTTCCAATGAATCCGGGTACAATTTTCACCTTAGCTACGTAGGACGTAGGTGCCCCGATTTGTCTAACCAAATCTGTGTTCATAATCTGTTCTATTTTGTTCGGTGCCTACACATTATTTATAACAACTAATGGCCAGTCGACAGACTTACAGTTATTATACAACGCGTAACGTAAATATTACTCTATTTGAGGGTAATTTCAAAGAGAGCCGCACGTGAAATTCGGCCGAAGTATTGAAAAGTAATAAACATCAGAGTTCCAGCGACCTCGGTGCTAGTTCGTTATATATTCTACAAAATAATTAGGAGGGCACCTCTTTTGTTCCAGTTGCTAGACGGTTACGATTTTACAAATATCCGTGATTCTACGAGCGATATTTGTTTTCCATTAGTATGTCTGCGTAAGTCGTGGTTTGTTTGCGATTAAATCATTTTATTTTTTCCATTAAAAAGATTCATCTATGCCATAGTGCCATTTTGTCTATTGCTGTATTTTGAGACATTGCCATGTCACACGCTGAGTGTCGGACATTTATTGCCATTAACTTTCTGCTGAATAGAAAGAAGCGAGAGCCTCTTTTATTTCTTCCAGTGGTTCAGAGCCACATAGGCGTCCGACATATGTAGGTAACTGTCGAAATTTGTGTTAAGCTATTATATAATTATGTATAGTTCTTGACAATAACATATTTAGTCAGTTCTTTAAATTGGCAAATTAGTTTGAATAAATATCACTCACTGTAGTACAACATCTCGTATTATTTATATGTATCCTAAGGCCCGTACTCAACCAAAGCGGACACGAGACGAGAGGAGATGTGTTTTAAACAACCAATAGAATTTCGTTATTCACACTCATCTCGTCTCCACTCAGCTTCAGTGGATACCAGTGAGCGGAGATGTATCATGTTTGTATTGCGTGATCGAAGCGGAGATATGAGCTGTGCTTCGCGGAGATTGAGCTGGGTGGCGGTACAAAGTGGAAATGTGAGCTGTGAGCCTCGCAGGCTGGCGATGGCACGCAGCAGATACGAGAAGAGATGTGAGCGCCGTGCAGTAAGCGGCACCGCTAGTTTCTCCTGCGTCGCATAACCCACCAGCCGCTATAGGCAGCACGCATCTCCGCTCTAGCCTAGACACATCTTCGCTCCAGTCTAGCCAGTAGGTACGCATCATCTCCGCACAGCTTCGGTGGATACACCCTAGCTGAAAAACATTTTTTTCTCGTCTTCACTTTGGACATCTCCGCACATCTCCACTTTGGTGGAGTC
The DNA here is from genome assembly GCA_947568875.1 of Fissipunctia ypsillon. Classification (NCBI taxonomy): domain Eukaryota; kingdom Metazoa; phylum Arthropoda; class Insecta; order Lepidoptera; family Noctuidae; genus Fissipunctia; species Fissipunctia ypsillon. The sequence goes on from OX387654.1 coordinate 9,717,715, forward strand.
CGGGCCTAAGAGACGGATTATGTCACATTAGGTTCCATTCATAAAACAAATAATTAATTTACGTGATGAATGTGATGACAAAAAGGCTAATTGTATAATCTGTGGGACTGTTAGCCCGTCACAATAGTGCTAGGAGTTGGTAACATGGCAAACAGTCACGAACAGAGCCCTGTGAGCCGAACGATGGATTATGAACTTTAAAGTTTGTGACATAAGGTTTTATATTGGTTAATTAACCCGAGGGCCCATCTCCGTTGCTTAGTTCTCAGCAATGGCGGTTTCCTTGCGAGTTTTCTTCGCAACCGCGGGCTATTATAAATCAGGACGCCATAATGTTTGGTGTTAAAACGTTTGATAAGTTTACAGATTTGTGCAAATATTGGCCTCTAATATTGATTTGTCCGCGAGCTTACATGCTAATAAGTTGCTTGACTTCTTGGATGGATAGATAAATATATTTTTTTAACAGACACTTTCCTGGAATAACTTAGTCGAGTCACAGATGAAGGATTTCTAAGCTGTTGTTGTTAAGCTCACGAGTTCTTTAAAATAACATTTACCATTTACCGTTTACCGAGCACCTCTACTGAGGCCTGAGACCGAATTAACAAAAACATAAGTATATGCAGATAAGTAAGAATATTTTACAACAGCCCGAAAGTAATGACGAAAAGAAAGAGCTTTATTAGTGCTCTCTGCTGCACCTAATGGTTATTGCAATAGTTCATACAGAATAAATATAACTACTGAATATAAGTCTACTACCACAGACCAGGTAACATTTTTTCAATCTTCCAGACGAGGAAATCCTAAAATTAACGTTATGTAGAGGTAAAAATATCAATTAAGTCTTTGCGTCTCGGAAGAACCTCATAGGTTCAAATTCAATTGATTACTAATTGTGCCTGTAATTACGACATGCTACTTAGCAAAAATTATAACGAATTTAACGAAGTCGTATAAAGGATCTTTAATCCTTATATAATATGTTACAATGTGAACATACGTGCGCGGTGATACCTTCGAGCTACGAGTACAGAGAGGTTATTATGTAGAAAAGCAATTAACATTGACTGCGTCTGCGCCACGTGCCCATGCAAATGCGTTTCAGAACAAAGAGCCGTAAAATAAACGCATACAATAATTACGACAATGCTTTTTGATCTTATTATGGATGTCCGTACTTCATACATTCACAGTTAGTGCTCAATCATAATATTACCGTTACGTATTAGATAATTTTAATTAGTGTTTTGAAATGTGCATTTGTTCATCAGATCCGTTTTGTTTTCCTAATCAGTCTTTATGCTCTCGGTTTTTATTGTCCGTGTAATGTTGGATGAATCATTGCATTCCTTTGCCTCGGTTACTTAGACAATATGACCGCTAACGTGTCTGCATTTAGTAGCTTGGTTACAAAAATTACACAAACGTATTGTCATGCTTTGTGAAAGTGAGTCTAAATATTGTGTTGTCTATAACGAACTACACAGTGTATTGGTGTTTGAATGAAACTATTATTGTCTTAAGTTTAAAGAATTATTGTATTGGTTTGTTGCTAAAACATACCTTAATTTGGTTTTTATGATAAATAATTCACTCCTACGTTGTTATATTCGGGTCAATTGACCATCAAACTTTGTACTTCCATATATAGCTAGATCTTTCGTTAACTAACTCACCATTACCTAAGAGCCAGACGCAAATACTGGTAAACATTGACGTTAATAAAGGCAACAGCCCGAGGGTCGTATTATTACAGTAGTGCGTCGTCCACGAACATTAAAAACAACATAAAGTAAAACCAATCTCTCAGATGGTCGTTGCGCGGCACTCGCCAGTACATACAATAGCTGACACACTTTAATGTATTTCTACATTTCCATATCAGCATAGCAACCACAACCACATAAAAGATAATAACAAAAATAAATAAAACGAAGTGCCAATAAAATCCCAAATACATTCGCTGCATATTAAAACTGTAAAAACTGACAAACAAGGAGAGAACAAGGAAAAAATTCAGAGAAACATCTTCCGTATCAAAAGACCGATACAATCAGCCGCGGCTTCCCTCGCTCCCATTTGTACAATATTTTTTGAGCAATAATATACTAGGCTTTCCCTGATACCACCATCCGCTCATTAACTAACCAATTTTAATTAAAGCTAGCGTATAATTGGTAGAATAATGCGATAAAATTTATTTATCATTAGGTGGTCTTTATGCCACTTTGTTGTTTTCTCATAAAATATCGTACATGTTTAATGTAAGGACAATTTATTTGCTATTGTCAATGTGACTGGCGACAATCCTAAGACTTATGTAACTTATGTAGCAGCCCTCGGTAAATTGTTAAGGAATGCTTATACAATTGTACATCCGTGATGGATGCAGACACAAATGTGAATACTGAGATGCTATTAGTCGCTACTTTATTACTAAATTATTTATTTTTGTACCTAACGAATACTACAGCATTTTAACGGTACCTATAAGGAGAATCTGGATTCAATTCAAATTCATTAGTCAGCAGCAACGTAAAAATAGTCAATATTGATTGAAATTAAAAAAAAATCTTTTTTCAAATTTATCAATATTGATTACATATATAAGTACAGGGTGTGGAGTAAATAGTGGTCCAACGTTAAGCGGTCGATACACCGTATATATTCAGCTATCACATACCACAATTTGAAACGTTTTTTCCATAGATCTCAGAATAAAATATTTTTATTCTTTTTTGAAAGTTTTACACCTTGTTTTACTAATTGGGCTGTACAATTCGGCTCTTTTTGAATAGAAATGGCTACAACTTTTGTTTATATTAAGGAGTCTGTTATTATTATACTGTTTTAAAATTTGCATTAATTGAACAAGTTTTTAAAATCATGGGCACCGACAGTGTCGTACATTTTTTTACACCATTCGCACCTCAAGTCACACAATTTTCTAGGCAGTTGAGTTACATTTTGAAATAAACACATTTTTGTTTATTACCTATAAAATTACATTTACAAAATTACTTGCATGTGATAGCACATGTAATCCACAGTTATAAACAGAAAAAAATATGATAAAATAATATCTTTTTTAGAAATTACAGCCACATTAGTAAAGCAAGGTGTACATTTTTTCAAAAAAGAATAGAAAAAAAAATATTCTGAGATCTATGGAAAAAACGTGTCAAATTGTGGTATGTGATATCTGAATACACGGTGTATCGACCCCTTAACGTTGGACCACTATTTAAGCCACACCCTGTATAAAGTAATCAACTGCGGTTGTAAATCAATAGGGCCCGTGAAATAATAGTCTAGGCCAGGCTAGGTTAGATTTCTGTTCCATTTTTTTAATGAAAATAAGGTTGCTCATAAACAGAAACTATTATAGGTGTGTGCTAAAGCGAATTTCAATATCTTTTGACTTTACCTTTCAGGAAACTGTAGAGCGTTTTACAATTTTTTGTTACCTACTCCTATAGGAGTACGTAATATATTCTATAATGTATAGAATATATTCTATAAGACTATAAATAGAGAGTGAATTCGGCAAGATCCAAAGAGCATTTTCTGTTTTTCATAATCTTCCTAAGTTAATCTTGGACACCTGCAACGTAGGGAAACATGGAGAGCAAATCTGTGTTAGTTAAACGCAGATTTGCTCACCTTTCAAGTTTCCTTTTGCTGTGTGATATTGCCAACATGCAATGAGCAAGCATGGTGTGCAATGCTCGTTTTTTCTCTCTGTTTCCCTGACTCCCGGTCAAAATTATAGGTCGTAGTTTTTAAATTAACAAGTCTAACAAATCCTATCTATTTATTTCTAGAACGGCTTCGTGGAGTGTCGGAGTGGCGTGGAGGAGTGTGGGCAGATGGACGACTGTGCGGTCGTGATGCCACGGGAGGGATGCTGTGCCAAGTGTAAAGGGTGCTGGTACAATGGCACGGAGCACGCCTCTCACACCGAGTGGAACGAAGACAACAGAGTGCTGCGGTGCGAGGCCGGAGTCGTCACCATCACTAAGCCCGAATGCTACGTGCCCTGTGAGAGGCCGAAACATCAGCGGCATACGCATTATAACTGTCCTGTTTGTGATGGTGAGTTTCAGTTCTTTTATTATAATGTTCAGCGGGATGCTTGGAGGGTTTATACAAGAACCAGCTAAAGTAAACATTTAATTATCTCAATGTCCATTACAATTTTGAAAATAATTTTAATTTTAATATTTTTTTTTAAATTTTATTTGGAAGTACTTACATTCCATTTATCAAATCTTGCTGATGGGCCTCAGTAAGATTAACAACAGTATTTGTGAAAGTCATGTAATGGGTAAACAATCTAAAAACGACAAAAACGATAGCGAGTAAAACAATTTACCAGCCATTTCACGCCAACAGTTCCCACCACAATTGCTGAGTATCTCTACGTTATTCATCTCACATACTGTGAGAGCGGGGCGGGGGCGCGGGCTTGCTCTGGCGCAGCCGTGTCTCGCGAGCGCTGCGCCTGCGCCCACCCAGTCGTGCGCGCCGCAAAAACAACCACCATGATCCCTTACAAAAACAAACACACGCCGCCACGCGAACTTAATAAAACCATAACGGCAAGCAATTTACCTGTGCTTCCAAACCTTAACAAGTTTATTAAATTCCAGAACAAATAATAGTAATTTACAAGATGACGACTCGATATCGCTTTTGAATAACGCCGACACATTCCTAACTATCGTTTTATTGCCTGTGTTTATATTTTATTAATTACCCGCTAGTTGCTAAGCGGAGAGATCAAGGGATCATCGGACGTTGCACTACGCTTCGGAAATAGAGGAATTAATAAGGTGTTTTACGTTCCACCTGCGGCTGCCTTGTGATTTTTCATGTGTATTGGTAGGCACTTTGTCGCGACAACTCGCCCACACACGGCACGATGCTATCCGACGACGGAAGACATAACACATGTAACGTGACATAGCAACGTGATAGACAATGGACCGCTCTGCCATAATTCCAATCCCGTTTCTTGCTCCATACCGAGTCAGAGATGACTATTACAACAACAGAATAATTTAGTCATCTACTGAATGTAATTTAATATATCACATATTGAAGGTTACAACATGATACAATACAAGAAATAAAACTTGTTATACAATTATTTGCTATTCAACAACCCGCCTATAAAAGGCTTGCGATGCGGTATGTAAGTACGTAGAGGTGGCGCCAAAGAGTAATTACTCCGTACGTGGATGCTGAATAAACAACAAAAGCATTTAAAATCTGCAATAAAATCCCAGATGAAGCGCGAAGTTGTATTACAAAGAATTGATTGTTGAAACTTTAGTGGTAATTAAAACAGAAACCAATTTTCAAAATGTACTTTTGTAATGAAGGGGTCTGGAATTATTTTGAAATTGTTTTCTGCGCGCGGACCACCCGAGACGCGCGTTTCGCGAAGCCGTTTCCTCTATCGGATGCCTACTCTATAACTAGAGACAAAGAAATTGACAACGAAATAAGGTCTTATTATAGTCGACGGGGGTTCGTTAAAATTATATTTGTGGTGGTCTGCGAGTCTCCCACGGCGTTGCGTCTCTATTATTGTCCATAAATCAAAAAGTTAACAACCTACTTAAAAGGTTGGGGTGGGTGGGTTTTTGTGCGGTGGTCAAAGCGGCCGACGAGGCCGTGCTGCGGGAACCTCGACGTGTGCCCTCTGTTTGTTTGTTTTACGATCCCAACACTGCATTATAGATTTTTTCTTTCCTTGTTAATTCTTCACGATTCTTTTCTTATCAACATGGGAAATGTTTTTATGGAGCTTAAAGTCAAAAGTGACGATTAGTGTGCAAGTTATTGAAGCTTTAAAGCTCGACCATAATTAAGGTGGTTTAGCAAATTCGCCTTTTTAATGCTAGTAAATTGAGCCAATATCTACAATAATTTGAACATAGAAGTTTAAGAAATCCAAAGAATGCATGCATTCTTTGGATTTTTTAAGACTCTCGGCTAAAAATACACTTGAGGAAGAAAAGTTTATACGCGAAAGAACCTAACTAATCTGAATTCAAGTGATGTTTCGTAAGCCACATATTAATAAGTACGCCTGCGACAGAAACCTGAGAAATGGAAATAATTAGCTTGTGATGTACAATCGTGACGTGATGTGACTTTGTAATACATAGTTTATGGCCACATAATGTTTTAAACCGAAATACAGAGGAATATAATATATCTTCGTTAAGTGTTTGGGCGTGTCTGTTTAACATTCTTGCTTTGAGTTGTAAGCAACCTTCTCCATAGTTTTTCAATACAATTACTATGGTGTTTTTTAGACCTTCGTACACCATCATAGATGACAATATACTAAATATATCTAATAATATGTATTGGGCACACCTAGGATCCAGATAATCGAAATGATGGTTGGCTTGTTTTCATTAATGTAGCAGAATAAATCCGAATCTAATTTATTGTGTCAAGATATTACTTATGTTATATGTACATTTATCATTTGTTTCGAAATCGACAAAGGCTAGATAAATATCTATAGCGGTTACTAAAAAGTAACGTATGCACAAAACCTACTTTACACAACCAAAGTTATTATCGAATAGCGCATGTGTTGAGGGGCATATTGTATGACCAAGCACATCGCTCATATAAACGGCGCGCACCAACGATGAATACTTAATTGTATGCCTACAAAAGGACAGCCTACTTTGTGTAGTCGTCTCTAGTTTTACGACAGACACTTTGACCGTTTTCATTGTCGCAATTATATGCGGCGAGGCGGCGGTCCGGGCTCCGCGCCTTGAATCCAATGTCCGTGACTGTTGAATGAAACGCATTCTAACATGAGAACAAAATAAATGTAAATATTGTACGCTGAAGATATAAACGCTTTATCATTTTAAGTGACTCGCCGAGTACCACACAGTTTTTCAATGCCGTAGGAGTACATGGTTTTATATGGACAGAATAAACCGCACTCAACGTCCGATAGGAATCCCAGCTTAACGGTTTATGTTGTATTCGTATATTCCACCATTATAAAATTGTATTCTAGTCAGAAATAAATGAATATTAAATGTGGCATCACGTTCTGTTATAATAAACATCACAGCGAAATGAACAAACATAGCACTCAGGGGCGAATATTGACGGATACAGTTCAGTTAGGAATGTGTTCGAACCGTTTGCGCCAGTGGTGGGTGTGATGTGTGCAAGTCCGAGAGAGGTGGCCGGTGCACGGTGGTTGCTGTGCAGGTGGGCAGTGGGCAGCGCGGGCGCAGCGGCGGGCGCGCCGTGTGCGGCCGTCCGCGCTACGTCATTCATTAGCCCTTGATTGATTCATCGTCTACCCGCACTAATTTATGGAGTTTGCGCTTTGTCGTAGTCCCTGCGCCGCCAGAGGCCTCATTCCCATTTAGCGAACAATGGCTGGGATTTTTGTTTTAAGCTTTTACTGCTAATCTAAAGAGTTTGTTTCCCCTAAAAGGAATCTCTTTTGTATTTATTTATTTGCGGAGGGATCGAAAGAACGTTTGACTTTTAGCGCTACTATAAATTGATGGTAATATGTTCGTGTTTAAAATCTTAAAAAGATTTTATGCTAGATTATTAATGGAGTTCCGTAGCCTTGAAAAGGCCTGTAAATTTTTTAACGATATTTTTATGTATGATTGTAATATTTCAGAATGCGTGATAAACGGGCAGCGTGTTTGGGAGGGCCGTGACGTACGCATCCCGGAGGAGCCGTGCCTGTCGTGCCGGTGCGTGCGCGGCGCGCTTTCTTGCGCCAAGCGCGCGTGCGCAGTGTTGCCGTGTACGCGCGCGCAGCAGTTCACGCCGCCCGGCGAGTGCTGTCCCAGGTGCACGCATCCGACCTCCGATAAAATACTACCAAGTAAGTTTTAAAGTTCATTTTTTAGGGTTCCGTACCTCAAAAGGAAAAACGGAACCCTTATAGGATCACTCGTGTGTCTGTCTGTCCGTCTGTCACAGCCAGTTTGCTCCGACTACAATGGACCGATTAAGTTGATAGGTACACATATGAATATGGTATGAATTTCTGTGACCCAAACACGGATGTGTAACGGAAATAAATGAATTTCGAATATAGGGGTCACTTTTGAGGGGCAACTAAGAAAATCAAAAAAAAAAAGTTTTGCTAACTATACCGTGTGATATAATTATCAAATGAAAGAGCTTACTGTGGGGGTCTCGATTAGATTTCTTCTTTTATAATTTTAAAATAAATAGTTTTGTGGTTCCCCTTATTTGAGAATACACAAAAATTGACCAAACCCGAAACTACTGAGACCAATTACAGAAAATCGTTCTATACTTATAGATTATAGGAAAACCTATTTTATTTTATTTTGAATTTTTGACATTTATTATGAGTTTTGTTATTATTATTTTATTATATTATATTATTAGTGTGGAATGTTTTGTAATTGTCTTCTATGGGCCTGATTACCCGAAATAAATGAATTTTAATTTAATTTTTTAATTTAATTTATAAGTCTATGGTCTTAAAATAACACCGTATATCTCTCAATATTGTGCGGACCAGTGGACGTTCACCTTTATAAAGAGCTTTAGATCAGGACTAAACTGCCATCTGCTGAATCGACAGGAGCTTTCATTCATGATATAGGTAGATATAGTAAGGATGGAACTACAGATGACTGAAACAAAATGCGCTAGCACAAAGTGCGATGCAAAGATGACCCTATACTGATGCTTCCTCCTATTCCTAATAATATTATAAATGCAAAAGTTTGTGAGGATGGATGGAAGTTTGTTACTCTTTCGCGCAAAAACTGCTGAACGGATTTGGATGAAATTTTGCACACGTATTATTTATAACCTGGATTAACACATAGAATACTTTTATCCCGATATATCTACGGGATCGAGACTTATGTGGGTGAAACCGCGGGGCGCCGCTAGTAACACAGACACGAAAAGAAAACATATATGTAGGTATATATTCAGGTTAGTCGTATCTATCTCTCCTATAGAGACCTACAAATAGGTATACGTATCGTAGCAGGTGGCGTTCTGTAGTTTCTGCCTACCCCCATGGGAAGAAGGCGTGAATTTATGTACGTATGTACATATACGTACACGTCTTCGTGGCAGAGCATCATTATGTTCGGCTGATGATCTGCTTTCAGCTATAACGGAGTTGAAAGCTGTTTTAACGCGTAACTGTCGATTAGACTCATCTTTATTTATGGCATGTTGACTGCCTCGTTGGTCTAGTGGTCGCAAGCGCTACTGCTGAGCATGAGGTCCTAGGTTCGATTCCCAGCTCAGGCAGTGTTATTGGGTTTTTCCACCTGGAATTTCTCAGTTGCAGCCCGGAGTCTGGATTTGTGTGCCCAGTTGATGGCAATATAGGCTCGCCCCCTATTACATGGCGAAATGTGGGTGTACTAGGTATAGGTACACCTCTGCCTAACCTTTCGGGGAATACAGGCGTGATGTTTATTTAATGTTATAGATACCTTCTAACAAAATTTTCACTATCAGTTTCAGGCACCATGCTGTTGAAGCCTTGTATAATTGGGAAGGAGTACCACGCGCACCTGAGTCCATTCCGGGTGGATCCGTGCACGGACTGCGCATGTCTGAACGGCACGGCGGTGTGCACGCGGCACACGTGCCCCGTGCTGACGTGCGGGGCGCGTGCGCTGCCACCGCCACCCGGCAAGTGCTGCCCCGAGTGCCCCCAGGTCGAGGAGGCAAAGGCTGCTTGTGTCATCGGCAGGAAGACTTACCAGGTTTGTTTTGTCTTCTGTTGTTTTTATGAGAAGTTGACTGGCTTAGAGCCTGTTTAGTTTAGCTTCGCTCATGTAGCTCTAGCTACCGCTTGTTTGCATACTTCGGTTCACACCGCGAACTTTGAACCGAAGCATGAAAACACGTGGCTTAACGTGGCGAACTCAGCTTCGTTCCCAGTGTGGCCAGCGCTTTATCCTGCTCCAAACTGATCAGCAATTTGCGTCGTGGAAATTAGTTAACAGTTTCACAGCTGATTATTTCAAAGTAATGTCTTAAAAAAACGGTGAAGGAAAACATCGTGAGGAAACCATTCCTGAGGGATATTTCTCGACGGCATGTGAAACCAAGTCAGAGGCCCATGGGCGGTATAAAAACTCTGACACCAGCTACTAACCTAACTAGGTAGTGACTACACTAACCACGCAAAAAGGATGAAAGACGTCAAAAAAATAATGTTGTAAAACTACATGAAGTCGATGTTTCCTAACCGACTACTCTAGGAAGAAACACTGAAACAAACTCACAGGACACAGAGTTGCCCTGGGTAGTCTTAAACAGACTCCGCGCCCAGGTTGACCGAAACAAGCCAAACCTGTTCAGGTCATAGACGACTCCGCCTTGGAGTGTAAGTGTGGTGATGTTCCACAAACGATACAATATAATGCCCTGCGGCCTGCGTGTCCTGTCAGCTGCACATCACAGGCGCCATCAGTAGCGTTCATCAGTATGAACGCTACTGATGGCACCAAACACATGGCCGATTTCTGGGCCGAAACCATTTAGATTGCCATCGATACGCTAAGAAGAAGAAGAGAAGAAGAGTCACAGTCTCCTTTAAACGCGCACACAAATTCCCATGCCGTCAAAGACCAATTTTTTTTTTGTTTTATTATTTAACCATTCTCATCATCTTTTATCTATGTTTAAAGCAAATTTAATACACGTGCGTGTAACTCGCACAAAAGTATGCGAGTAGCTTGTGTGTTGTGTGTTGCATTTATCTCAATTAGTCAACAAGAGGTGACCGTAACACTAAAAAAATACTCAAATCCCTAAGATCTAACAACTTATTGTAATTTTATGATTACAGGACGGAGAAACATGGCAACTGGATGCCTGCAAGTCGTGTGAATGTCACGGAGGCGAGCCAAGATGTGCCATGGAACGATGTCCAGTTCTGACCTGCCCTCCCGACCAGACGCTTCGCCAACTACCCGGACAGTGCTGCCAGAAATGCGTCGACATCGACGGCATCTGTACGGTGTTCGGAGACCCTCACTATAAGACTTTCGACGGAAAGTTTTACAGTTTCCAAGGATCTTGCAAGTATCAATTGGCTTCAGATTGTGCTAATGGCACGTTCTCGATAAGAATATCAAACGATGCTAGAAATACATCTCATTCGTCGTGGACTAGAACGGCAACCCTCCGGATAGGCCCCACTAAGATTAACATGGGAAAGAAGATGCGAATTAAAGTTAATGGACATAGGGTGCCTCTGCCACACAAAATAAACGGAGTTGCTGACATAACCCGTAGTAATGGATCTGTTCTACTAAAGGCTGATATCGGTATACAGATGCTATGGGACGGTGATGGTTTTCTCGAAGTGACAGTGTCTAGTGTGTATAAAGGAAAATTGTGCGGTCTATGTGGCAATTTCAATTCGGTAGCTAGGGACGATATGAAAACTCGTGATGGTAGACTACTCAATGATACTTGGAGGTTTGGATCTTCATGGCGAGTAGGAGGCACGCGAGCGTGCACGCGGCGTCAGAAGCGTCCGGGCCCGAATATGTATCGTCAATCAAAGGTGATGAAGGCTCGACGATTGTGTCGCGGATTCGTACGATACGAGGCGTTCACAGATTGTACGACTAAGGTGAATCCCCACAACTATCAAGAAGCTTGCGAGGTGGACGCTCGCAGTTGTTCAGGCACGAAGTGCCACTGCGCGGCTTACCGTGCCTATGCACGCGAGTGCTCGCGGCTGGGCGCGGAGCCGCGCGAGTGGGCGCGCACGGCTTGGTGCGAGGGCCCGGCGCCGCCGTGGCTGAGCCGGCGCCGCAAGGGGCCCGGGGGCCGCGCGCCTGCGCAGAAGGACTCGAGCCTGCTGGACCCCAGTGCGGTGCCCAAGCCCAACAACAGCCGCTCCCGGCCGCCGCCTCCTATACTACACTAATGTATTCGTGGCGACGCTTCTACTAGTCAAAAGCCAGTGTGGCGACGTGAGGTAAATCTTAACTAAATTCTATGATTACATTTGTAACATTGAGATTTAAATAGCACCAACTAATATTTAGACTCAAGTTTCAGATAATTAATAGGTATGTTTAAATAACACTGGGTTCCACAATTAATTTGTAACATTTTGTCTGAATCCGTTTGTGTAATTATTATTAAAATAGAAAATGTTTTGAAATGGCCCGCATTGTTGCAGCTGTTGCCAAGGTTTTATATAAATAATATAACAAGTTATTAGAAGTAGTTAATTTGTAAGGATTTGCACTAAGATGAAGTTCACCTTGTTTCAGAGTATTATGAATATTTCGCAACTGGACTGTTCGTGGGTTGCGTCTGAAAGACACAGCCAGCTTTAAAAGGAATGAAGATCTATCTACTTAAACAGTATTCATAAAACTATTTCTAGTTAAGTAAACAAGAATATTATAACTAAGACCACCTGTATAGCTCACTATTGCCTCGCCAGTTCCGACCAGCATCCTGTCGCTCATTCCTTAGAAGTATATTAATTATTTAGATCGGGATACAGTACGCTAGCTGCTCTATATGAAACAATAGAACCGCAGGTAACGCTCGATATGTTTGTAATGTAGTGCTTTCTGTTTGTTTGCTGGTTGTTAATATGTAGTAGGCAAGCACTACGTTTTCATTTATGAAAATAAATTTAGTAATTTATTGCACTGTAATACTAAACGTTTCTGTAAAATGTGATAATTAGCTTTGAATGTTCAGGCAAGAGAGGGACGTTTGGTAAAACATAGTTCAAATTGAGATCTCATCTGTAGGTAGTTCTTTACGAAATCTTAAATAAATCTAGCTATCCGAAGCCAAGATGCTAAAGAGATTGTGAGAGATATGTATAGATGTACATACATACACATTATGCATTAAACACTGTTACACTAAGAATGAATAGCTGTAATGTTTTAATCGAAGACTCTTTGTAAAGCTTAGTTGTTAAATACGTTACCAATGAATTTTAATATTTGACTTTGATGTATGTAAAAATAATTATTTAGCTGAAGAAATGTTAACTGTATGTTTATAAGGTATTTATCACAGATCGCACGGGCGAATGTGTGACATCGAATTTTATTGTCTTTTGTGAATGTGCTAAGTGCCATGAGAAGGCGGCTAAAATCTACTAAATTGTGATAATGATATCTGTCAATGCCTCATTGTTCTACGATCATAGCTTACTTATACACTATTTACTTATTATTATTGTATGTATGTGAATGTCTCTCAAATTATGCGCGTAACAATTAGGTATAATATAGTGTTTAAATATATTCCAGAACATTATGTATATAGGGTGCTTTATTGATCGTCTGCGGAATATTGACTTGTGTCTCGTTCCTGTCCTGATATTCGGACTTGCTAACGAGCCAAAAAATATGCATTCTGCTATATATTATGTAATGTTATTTTATTTATTTATTAGATGTCTACCGATTGTAAAAAAGCCGCTTAACTCTCTTTTTTAATACTTATCTGATTTTATATCATAGAGACTCTTTTACAAAATAACTATTACGTACTACTTATTCCGTATTATTAAGCAGGGTCTACGTTTTATGTAGGCTTTTAAGTTATTTAAGAGATTTATTTTATATAATTAATTTGGTAAGTAAAATTATGTTCAGCAAATGTGTCCAATATTATTTAACATACGTACCTACCATGGTGAATAATTTGAGTGAAACTTTTTGATTTACTTATTTTAATTGATTACTTAATAAAAAATGAAATGCATTTAATTAAAATATGAATTTTAACTTATTTTTACTAAATGGTAGGTATCTATATAATATACAAACGCCATACGAAATTAAAATTGATGTTTATGTCAAAGAATGTGAGAATGTGGTATTTATAAACGTGTCATAAAATCGTGAATATTCCTCGTTATGTGCGTAGGTATATTTTACACAAACTGATCTAAGGTACAATAATATTTTGACTGTTATTTAGGTACATATTTGGCGATCCTGATTATAATGAAAACGATGAACAAAGAATTACGTAATAAATAATAATTATTATTCAAATGTGTTTTTATTTATTCATCCTGCAATGTTTAGTTTCACAATAATTATAACTCTTGAAAGCGGAATGTTATCTCCAATGGTCCCATTACTTGTATCTGGCTGACGGCCAAATATCTTAAAGTTTTATGTCATCAAAATTATCTAGGACAATTTGGCGTCCGCTTTAAAAACAGAGGAGTCATTATATTTATCTTGAATAGAAATCTTAAGAAATGAAATTATATCTCAACATTCTCGACACGAATATTATTTTAAGAATTAGCCGTTCGTACACTACGTTGCGATCTAAAACCGTCGGCTGTGGTAACGTCGTAGACCTCATTTAAACATAGGTAATAGAATAAAAGATTTATTAATAAAGTAGATATAAACATTATACGCAATCACACACATCAATTAAACAAGAACAAAATATTATTTTGTACAATACATACATAATACTTTAATGATATTGACCAATGAAACAGATGTGATGTTTTCATTCCATCGCATGAAGTGATCTCGTCCAATGTTCCCAAGACTCGAAAGGTTGAAGTACCGAAATATAGTAGAGATTCCTTACATTAGATTATATAAATATATAAAAGAGTGTAGATATATAAGTTTATTCTCCTGTCATCATCTCCATGAACTCTGAAACAATATATTAATTTGCTAAAGTAGTATGTTCATGTACAAATAGGATGATATTTATGCATTCTGTATTGGTATCGGGACTAATTGATATGCGTTGTGTTCTACTCTAAATAACGTTTCGGTTTGGCTCATGTCCACCCACTGCTGAGTCACATATTTATAGATTTCTCATATTTAGGATTGTCATTAGTATGGCAAGGTATCGAGGGAGGCTGAAGATGAAATCAACAACCCAGACCAATGACATAAATTAAACTTAATGATTCAAAATTTGTAACTGAACAAAATATGTTTGAGCCCAAAAGCTGTAAATGCATAAGTTGCTCCCATATACCTAACTCTTCTACCTTCTGCCTGCATTTAGTCGGGAGTAAACTGTAAAGAAGAGTACTGTTCCAAGGCTAACTAAACTACATAAATAATGCTTAGTCGTCTTACCATCGAAGTCCACGGTGCCGCTGCCGTCGGTATCGATCTCCTGGATGATGCCGTCCAGTTCAACTTCTGTCAGCTGCTCGTCCAACTCGCGAAGGATCTCGCGCAAGCTTGACGTGGGAATGTAACCGTTGCCTGTCAACAAACCATTTCATTATAGTTAATGATATTGGGGATTTAAAGAACAAAAAGTCCCAAAGTAAAGTTATATGCCCCAAGTTTAAGAAGAAATAACAGAGAACCACAAGTGCTCAAAAATATTAAATGGGCAAAGGTATACAATTATTCATGAGCTTTAAATTGTATCTGGTGTAACAATAAAATTTCGATACCAGATAAGATAGCACTAGTGAATGAGCATTGGATGGAGTGGGATAGAAATTGCTACAAGTAGGTACCTAGAAGTGCCTAGCACTTCAGTTTTAGATGCATGGATACCAGCGATAATCTACGAGTTGTTCTGAAGAATACCCGTAAGTAAGTGATTCTCACCTTCCTTGTCGTATAATCTGAACGCTTCCCGGAGCTCCTTCTGCATGGCTTCCGCGTCCTCCTCAACGATGAACTTGGCTGCCAGCGTCACGAACTCTCCGAACTCAAGACGACCCGACTCTGGAATTGAAAAAAAGAATCTTATTTATAGGTAGGTACACTTGTGTAGGACAACGAACGCTAAAGAGCTACCCACTTGATAAATTGTGGTTCGTATTAAAATTAACTATGGTAGTAATAAACTTTTATTCCCATTTAATGCAGAATCTGGTAGAGGTATCTACCTGGTATCTGGCCAGGACTAGGGACTTTTGTCTGGTAGCTCTTCATCTTTACGAAAGTGACAGTCAGCGTTAAATAAAATATAATTCAAACTGCTTAGTAGCAGCAGTAACGTATATAGCACAACTTCGCTAGATATAAATATAGTTTGAATGACTCACAAATGGGTGAGTATCAGCAATAGTTTAAAAATAATCTGTTAAGTTAAATATATATTTCTAAGGTCCATTAAGGCCTAAGGGCCTGTGATGTAGTAGAAAGTAGTTGGTGCCTCGGAAGTGTAGGACACGTTTTTAATGACAACAATAATATTACATAAAGTGTCGAATTGATAATCTCCTTTTTGAAGTCGGTTAAAAAGTAGTAAAACTAAATAAAAACTCACTGTCAGCATCGACTTCCTCGATGAGCTCTTCAAGGATTTTCTTATTGAAGGGCTGCCCCATCATCCTGAGGATGTCCGCGACGAAGTCGCAGGGGATGCTGCCCGAGCGGTTGTGGTCGAAGCCATCGAACGCCTTGCGGAGGACTGCAACAAACATCCTACGTTAACCAATCCACCAGAACATTACGTAACCCAACTACAAATCAAACGCTCGCCATCTCCTACCGTCAATATTTAGCGTATGTGACATGATGTCAATTGCACGTTGGATTTGAACTAGGCTCGAAGTGACTTTTTTTGTTCAAAATTCGTTTTGAAGACCAGAGAAATGCTGTGTTGCACTCGCAATAAAACTAGTTAAACTGATCGTTCGACTGGCCGGTTAGCGATGAGATTAGGACATCGGTTCAATGCACTGAGATGTGGTGCGAATAAGTTGTGCAATGCAGCTATTTCGGTGCATCAGCGTGGTGCAGCGGTGCGCTCCGGCGACGCGGCGCGCGTGGCGCATCGTCAGAATGTAGGGCGACAGTAAATAACAAAAACAACACCAACATGCATGTCTCTCATAGCCGCCCTATACACTACTCTGTCCTTTTTCACATCATTCTTAAACGTCGAATTCTTAAAAGCTCTCGTTACGGCTCTACAAAAATAGTCAAACGTTTAAGATCTAATTCGAATACGGTAGATATAGTACGACAGGCAACATTTTGGTTTCTTACTAAAGCGCTTTATATCATATACTGTTTCAGATAAGAAGATTTTGTTAAATACTCTATTATTTTTAAGTTATAGTTCAGTATTGGTCAGTGGTCGTATCTTTTGCAATACTCTTAGACCCAGAAACGCAGGCGCCTCTTAATTCGTTACATTCTAAATAGTTTTGAATTCATAATATATTATCGGATTATTTAATAAACCTGCGTAAACGAAGAGTAGTCACTTCGTAATGAATCTTTCACTCATTCATGTTTATTTACTTTAGCTGTCCAGTTGCACGAACTGCTTATCGCTCTTTACGCAAGCACGTAGATATTAGCACAAGGTTTACGAGAATGACCCTAAACTATATTTAATTCTAACTGGACTAGATACTCTTGAAATTAATAATCTGTACTCGTTGGAATAAGATAATAATCATTTCCGATGGCTAAACGACTGTAATAAATTTTTCATCATAACTTTCTTGACTTTTAGTTTGATAGCCGTAATATAATAACGAACGTGCGTCATCGAATTTAATATATAAATATATATCAAATTCCAATGTAGCTCACCGAAATAGACTCTTTCAGTGTTTTAATGACTTGCTTGAGTGATAAATAGTAGAGGAGATTTTTCATTCAAAGTTTATATATTTATTTGATGTTAAATGATATTTCCGTCACTTCCAAGTAAACAAAGACGTTTCATTGTCTTTTAAAACCCTTTTAATCCTTTTTTACGACTGGTACTGGATACGTAATCTTTTGATCGCATACGTGGCGTGGAGGTACGCACTCTGAAAGCGATGTGATTCGGCTCAGGAACCGCACACGCATGGCTCAAAGAGTATAATAATTAAATAGGGAGGTACGGCTACTGCATGTAGTTGAATTTTATTTGCAACCGTTTTAGACATGACACACTGAACCCAGCGCAGCGCAACTATGTTGCCATATAACCGCTTTTACGCCTCAGTGGGTTCTGTACATATAGTTTCTTAATTTTACTGGTCTTTTTCTGGTAACTTAAGCGTGGAATATTTTACGAAGGTAACGGTACCTGAAGGTATCGGAGCAGGTAGAGCGGTCTTTACACGACATTGACGCTCTTGTTTCGCTTCGCATTTTCCACGTGTCAAAAAATGCCAGTTGGGTAACTCATTATATTCTTTTGAATGTTTTATAAGACGTAATATCCGCTAAGCGAGCTAATAAATCTAAATCTGTCTAGTTTTCTCAATTATTCAGGGTGACGCGGGTCGACAGGCGCAATTAGAATCAAGGATGAAGCCGACGATAATTTTTTTTTATAATCTTCTAATTATCCGTGCATCTTAAAAAACGCAATTTGAAACTTTTTAATGTTATTATCAGTAGAGCGCGATAACGCAGCTCTGTTCAACACTGTGCAGCTGTTCCATGTTATTTTGGCAACAAAATAGTTTTAAAAACATTATTTTTATTTTTCCTAGATTGTTAATTTTAATCGTCAAGACTTCTTGGCAGTTGTCTCAAAGTCCCATGAGTTTTATTACGTTTTTTTCGAGATTTTAGCTGTTTATTAATTACCCACCCACTGGCGGTGAGGTTCGCTTGCGAAAGCGCTACAAACTCAGCACAGCGCGGCTACTGCAATCTGCTGCAAAGTTTCTTTTTTTAATTCTGGGCACGGGTAAGGCGATGTTTATGGCTTAATCAATTAAAGTGGGTTGGAACATTTCATATCGGGTTTCATTTCACAATCTTCTCAAAAGACGTTTCACATAATTCTTTTATGACCCAGTTAAACATGCTCTACGCCAATATTATTATGATAAACTGTGGCAGTTTGTACTGAAAATGGTGTATGTCCGCTATCATGAATGAGTGTAGGGACGGCAATGAATCACTATAACAAATTGCATTAACAGTATTTCGCGCATTTGGCTTGCAATCTTAACGTCCAGCGCTGGACTCGCATGATTTAGGTTCGTTGGCAGATATCGTGGAACATAAACGATTTTCGTGTAGTTTATTGTGGACATCCACACTTTAAACAAACTCGAGTAGGTGTTTATTCTGACATCCAGAAAGTGTTCTAAAATAACTCAAAATATTAACGACATGTTATGAAAATTTAATTTCTTCTTTGAAAGGCTTATTTATAACCATGGCAATTGGTAAGCTGAAAAAATATTTATATTACACGATTTTAATACTGTGGTGAAAAATAAGAACATTTATATTAACCTAAATGCGTGTAAGCCTGTCAAACTTTATATTTTCAATAAAAAAGTCCCTCACGTTAATCCCGACTTCAAAGCTCATAAGTAATCATTTCAGAAATAGATAAACGTGAGCAGTTTAAATAAAATGACATGAAAAAGGTGAGCTTCCACGAAAATTGTTTTACGCGTTTACGTCAAATAGGTAATGAAAACACGCTGTCCTCACCTCAATTCAAACATGTTGTACGTGAGTGAGTTCGCGCCTCTTTCATGTTGTATAAGCTGTCATTGTATGTAAACAATGTAATGTTGTAGGAACCGCAAACTATTGTAAACATTGGAAATAGCTGTAACCGTTTGAATACAGTAATAACTTTACTAATAAATATTAAACCAGTGGCACACATAGCGTAAGCTTTCAATTAGTCATCATTCAAATTTAGAACCGAAATATCGATAATAACGGTACACAGTTACTACGAAGTTCTGGGATATTGGTTCCACGTTAATGGTTAAACAATGACGATAGCACGTTCTATCTGATTTCCACGGTCCGTTGGCACGCTTCCAGCCGTGTTGCCGCGTCGGCCGCCGCGCCCGCTGCGCCCTCCAGCCGACCAAACACCCAAGCCGATTTTATGATACACCCATAGACCAAAAATTCTTAGACTTCGTTATCCGTGTAAATAATTGATGCAAGTTTGGTCATTGCAAGAAGCCACGTCATCATTTGGTCATCGAAAGAGTTGCCATAAAATTAACCTATAGGCACGTAAAGTAACATGATATCTTTTAGGCTTTATTGTGAAATTATCAAAGTAGTAGTAGCAGTAGCATTTTAAGCAAATATATATGCCTTATAGTAAGTTAAGTTTAGTTACTAAGAATAAACTTTTTCTATTTCTTTACGATTAGAAAAAGTTTATTCTTGAATGTTCTTTAGTTTATCTTTGGCTATGAATAAGTCATAAATCCTATCAACTAAATAAAAGCAAGAATTGAATTCTAGAGACAAACAAAACAATTAACAAGTTTTAAGAATGGTCGAAATGTATTTTAGTTGGGGATAATCCTTTGTAATCTCTTAATTTGTTTTATAGCAATTTATAGAACATTCCTATCGTTTTCGAGAAACAGATTCCATATTGCAACATCATTGTGTTTTCTACACTCGAGAAAAATAACAATTTTCATAAAATAACATAAACAGAACATCCTCTTGTCTGTGTTTGTAAAAGAAAACGTTTTCATTTCTGCATACAAGTTATTAAGTGTATCAGGATTTCAAATGAGCTCTTTATTTTTCTTGATTTTCATAACGACACTTACTAATACTTGGTACTGATACATTTAATCTTTAGTTTGTGTACGTCTAAGGGAACACGTTCACACCTGTACTGAAAAACTAATTAAATGGTACTATATCTTATACGAAGTCAGATTCACGATGCAACAGTAACAGAACCTGTATTTGCTGAGCAAAGCATTGAATTAGGGCTGTAAACCGTCGGATCTTTCGAGATTTTTTCCGACTGTTTTCCTCATGCACACTTCTGCACATTTCTGAGTCTGAAAAGCTCGGCATTGCAATAAAATATATCTACATAGGTACCTACATAGGTTTTATTATAAAGTTTTCTTCAACGATTCACATTTTCACGCTTTACAGTTTTACATTTACAGGATGGAAGATTGGTTGGGGTTGTTTTACTTTTTCTTTTTTGTGGAAGCCAGTTCTGTAGATTCGTTCTGAGCCAGATAAGCTCTCATCGACGTACACTGAGCTCAAGGAGCTTTTTCTGAGCTCAGTCTACGTTGATGCACTTTACAAAGATGCTCTGTTACGAGGAATAATGAGTACAATAATATTTCACAAAGTGTGTATATTATTCATAGCAACAATGTAGAAAGTGTTAAATTAAGGGTAATGTACTGTTTCAAATAGCTGCTGGCACACCTACAACAACACATGTTGGTTAATATCTTCATTAACTTTTGACAAATTGTATAATGTCTCATGGATTTTAGATATAAAATAAATTGTGGACTATGCAATATATTTGGTTTCATTTGATGAGTATGTTTTTGTATCTTTTTAACGCTAAGAATATGACGTTTTTTATAGGACCTCACTTCCAGCCAATTTTAAGAAAGTCTTCTTCTATTTTCGACTTCCTAATTAGGCCCACATGCAAAATTAAAATCATTAATTTCTTTCGCCTCGCACGAGTCCCCTTTTATTAACTTCATCCTCCATTGTATAGTTGGCGTATCGCCAATACAAAGCTTGCGTTTTTCGATCATTTATGTAAACATTACAACATTTACATTTCATGTTTTATTTTAAAACCTTATTTATTCGAGCGTTTGGATTAAAAATAAATGTTAGTAATAGGTTTGTTAAGGTCAGTGAACTTACCGGCAATCTGTTCTGGGGGGAGCTCATCGGCCTGAAAGTTAAGTGAAAATATGATTTTATTATTAAACAAAAAAGTAAAACAAAAGTGTGTTAATCTTTCTAAACGAATAGCAATAACAGAGAAGCATTTAAAATAAAGCCCGTCTCATTATATCAAAGTTATTGCGTTGTATCAGAATGTTTTCAAGAATGTTTCGGCGGCTTTATTTGTGTTGGCAGAGGGTAAATAAAAATATTTTTGTGAAAAGTAATGTGCACGAAAATATTTATTAAAATAAGTAAGTTTCTATGCAGATAAATAGATGATAGAAACGACTTTTCCGTGGGATTGCGTTACTAAAGCATAATAAATTTATTTTATGTGCAATCGAAACTGAAATAGACCTGTTGGACTTGCGTACATGCTACTAAATTTATTTCAAGCCGACTTTAAATACTTAAAACTTTATGATGTTTTACATTACTTTGAAGAGCATATTAATGTAAGTTACTTAAAGACCATTGATTGCAATCATTCGTAAACTTTAATGTATGTTCATGTTTTAATTAAAATTACGTAACTATTCTGGAGTAGGTATTCTGAAATTATTCTACAACAATGTATGTAAATTAGGAATTGCACAACAAAATTTTAATGGCTACAATGATTACAAAAAACATAGTGTTTTAACTATTTTCGTAATCTTATTCGTATTATTATTATTTCTTATTATTTCGTATTCTTATTATTTTATTTACAAAACTCCGTTTTGTAAATAAAAATCAATGGAGTTATTAACAAAAAAATGTAGACATGACATCTCCAGTAAAATAATGGTGTAGGTATAGCCATAGAATATTTTAAAATTACAACTACTTTTATAATATTCAATTCAATGAAAACAATGTTATATAATGTGAATCCGTAAATAACTACTAGTAGAGCATAAGTATCAATTAACAAAAATACGTACAAAATTAAAATCTCGAGAAGCATGTGAAAGTGAAATTAATTACCCACAGGCACGCCACTATAAGAACTAGCAAACATGAAATTCCTCTCATTGTGTTAAAAGCATTCTTAAAATAAAACTCATAAATTGCTAAAAAACTGATAAAAACTGATAAATTGCTAAGTCTGTGACCTATTAAAAAACTTTGTTGTATTTAATTTCCTTTCCTGTTTACTGATAGAATTCGCTAACTTTACAAGCATTAGGTATAACTAATTATTATAACAATCAAGTATTATTATAAGTATTATTTCAATCAAGCAAAGTAAAATTGTGTTGTATTGTTAAGTTGAATGGACAGCTGTACAATGTTTAGTGTCATGTTATTGTCACAGTGTAGATTTATCTGTTAGAAATAACAAAATAAACGTTAAGTTAGTTGTCACTTCCGCGACGGCTGTCACTCAACCACAAAATCGTTCGGCTGTAGACGAGCACAGTGACAGCACCTGTTAGCGTCCACTCAACAGCTATCACCATTTGTTTTCTTCTCAAATATCCCCTCATATTTCATTTAGAACAGTTAGTAACATGCCCGAGCCACATAAATTTAATTTATTTTTTAGTAATGTAAAAGTAAATCGATTTATTTTCATATTCTGGATACCCACCCAGTCTGCTGTATCCAGAACCATGTTTGATGTCACTAGTTAACACTATGAGACGCACAACACGACTGCCCGCTAGTCTGATGTTTCCAGCGTTCAGGGTTATTTCTGCTGCCCCACGAGTTAGGCTGGCCTTTCTGATACTTTCATATAAACCGGGCGATGTGTGCGGTGGCGGCGGGGGGCGGGGCTGGGGGGCGAGAGGCGCCCGGCGGCCCCTTTGGCCCCCGAGTCCTCCCCGGCTTCCTGCGCTTGCACCGACCAATAGCGTGAGCCTCAAACGGCAGGATGCTAAAGTATTTTTAGTAGAAACGTGGTTATGAAAAACGTAAACAAGCGGTGCGTGCGATGCTGAAGCGTGTAATGTGCCGCCCGCCCCGTAACCTCGCCGCCCGCCTAAACGACCCCGCTACTGCCGTGTCATAAATGCGAATAATTAGGTATAATTTTAAAGTCGTTTGTCGTGTGTAGGCAGTTTATGATTATGGTGTTAGGAAATTGCAGTTCTTCTTTTATCGTCGCAGTCGTTATTAATTATTATCGAAATAATTTTTATCGGTGCCTGCTTTATATCTGGTTACCGACGTGATTCTTAGAACTGAGGAAAATTTTGAGTTTTATTATTAATACATTTTACTAGTCGGTATTTTCATCTGGAGATTACCTGTTAAGTCCATTCGAGGGTCGGATAATCGTATATAAGTTGTGAATGTGATTTATTCAACGAGTGCGAATAAGCCACGGTTGGATGAGCTGCTAATTGAGCGAGTGAGTAATTATGTGTATGATCCAGTCGCCCACGCGCGTTAACTATGGCTTATTTTACTGGGTGGCGTCAATCATTAGGGCATCACACGCCATTAACTTTTGTGCCATTAAAATTTGAGACACGAGGTTCGGGGAGAATAGACGTGACGTCACGTAACGGTACTTCTTCTGGCACCTGCTGTTGGATTAGCTGAGCTTTGTTTAATTTAAGATAGATGTAGAAAAATAGTAGGAACTCATGAATATCATAAGCCGACATTTTATTTTATATGCAGGTTTTGAGCACTTCAGTAGGCACTAAAGAAAGTTTACTCTGGTGAACGAAAGAAAAATATTTATAAGAGTCGGAACGAGCTACTCGTAGATGTGCATAGCGGATGTGACGGTTTAGCAAACAGCAATACCAAACTAATGCGTTAATGGAATATTAAACTTCGGAAGTTTACTAACTTCCGAAGTTTAATATCCATTCCGAATAGTTAGAGATTTTGACCACTGTTTGTTTGTTGCACATTTTGCTTTTCTTGTGGAACTGAAGAAGGTATGATGAATCTACTATGAAAAACTTCTATTGTAGGTAGGTGAAGGTATATTTTTTTTAAAGTAATTCTGTGTAAACTGGCGTCCACGTGATGGTATTTCTTCAGTCTATTTGCAATACTGCGAGGCATCGCTGGTGCGATACCATCTCTGAGACACAGCTGTAACGTCTTATGCATCTGTTACTATATCAGCACCCATACCTTTCAAACTGTGACACAGCTACGCAGCTTGGCGGCAGAAATAATGGTTGGTGGTTCATGGACGAGTACCTTTTAAAAATCTCTACAAAACTAAAACTTCCATTCAGTTTATTTCAAAATCCATTAAGAGTCCAGTTATAGCACTTAAGAAACTAAATTCTAGTGTAGTAATTAATTTGTATTGCGCATATAACCCGCTACGATAAAATTACTCAAAGATCAGACATTTTGTACAGCATTACAGTAATTTATACAAATATAAGTTCTTATGTAAGTCGTCAAATGAAGACAATGAATGGTTGAAACTGCCTTGAATTACAGGCCCATTGAGGCGGTTTCCCGGAATAAAAGTAAGAGAAAAACTAATATTATTAATTCCCCGAAGGGGTATAAGCAGAGGGGGATAGTTATGTTGAAATCCCATGTATGTAATGAGAGCCAAGGTTGTTGTCATTCACCGGGCATAAATCCAGACATCGAAATGCTTAAGCCCATAACACTTTGGCCGACCTGATGATGGAACATAGGACCGCTTGTCCTGACCACTAGATCAACGAGACAATCAAATTATATTATAATCTTCAGGAAAATCCAATATAATGTGCTTCAGCCCTAATTACAAAACATCTCAAAACATGTTGCCAACACATTAGTTGTCAAAAATCACGGTAGTCATCGTTCATCACGATAACATGATTTACGTGTAGTTCCTGCGTTGCAAATTAGTGAGCTGAAGTCTGGCAAAAGTGTATATTTATCAATCATTTTATTTTGCAAATATTTACTGACCATAAACCAGTAAAATAACAAGAAAGTATTGCACATTTTTAAGCACCTACATTATGACAGATCATTAGCGGTTTGCGTTGCGTACCTACCCGTTTACGTAGCAGGTTGTAGGTTCGTAAGTTTGTAACATACTGTCATAGTGTATTATTAATTATATTATTATTAACGAAGCAAAAGTGACCTTTCTGCTTAAATCCCTTCAGAATGCCCGAAAGAAAATAATGTAGAGCTCAATATTGCGTTACTGTAATATTTAATTTTTTTTGTTTATACTGGTAATACCTATAGGTACTGGGATGATATCAGTCAGATTTAGAACTCATACGGAGGATGGTTTTAAGAAACGTTTCACTTGTCATTAAATTTTAACAAAAATTCTGTTAAATTGTAAAAATTTCGTATCTTATATTTGTACGCCGTTAACGGCAAAACAAAGAGATCTCTGTACCTATTTTATTTATAACAGCTATTTTTACACCTATGTTTAACAAATAAAAAACTTTGACTTTGACTTTAATTCTCAACCTAACCATTTCTCAAGAGAATGCCTTAGAAAACGTTGAAGACTAAATATTCCCCTAAGATAAAAGCTCCACTCACTGTGAACGCAGCTTTTCAAAACATTACAAGACGAAGATTGATTTTATGAAAATAGATATTGTTTTGAAAACATGTCCTTTTCTTATTATTAGTGTGTTACTCTTTCAAAAATTATTAAACGGCAATGACAATCCATCATCATGGCAGATGAAGCGCTCTTGAAGCTTGAATGGAGATTTGGCACAATTTGAGTTGTCAACAATAACGTCCTTTCGTTCCTGGTGCATTGCTCCCACTGGCTCCACTACTGTCAGGCACTTGTGAACGTATAATCTGGGAACATTTCATGGTATTTTTGTTCTATTTTGTAAATAAATCCTAGTCTCGCGTAATACACAGTTATTTTTATTTTCGTGCGGTTTTGCTTCATTTCATGTTTATTTTGTTGCCCTATAAATTTGTCAAGCTTCGTGCTGATTGTTTAGCTCAGAAGAAAATGTTTTGGCTTTCTTAATTATTTTATTATTTTGTTCTTTTTGTTTAAAGGAATTTCTAATTTCGTTCGCTTTTTCGTCATAAGAAAGAATGTGTTATAGGCTGGACTGTTGATTTGACCTCGATTTAGATAAATACCTAAAAAATAAAAATATAACACATATAAGCTTCACGCCTTGTTTCTTCGAAGAGTTGGGCAGAGGTGTGCCTATAGAAAAAAAAAACAAATATTTAAATCATTTTGTCAAAACCCATGCTGGAAGAAAATATTTTGAAGTACCTACGGGTGAATGACTAAATATTCCAGGTATTAAAGGTACAATATTTGTAGGTAGGTATACTTACATTGCAATAAAATTAAAAAAGCTGGGTTACGAAATTCCCAGAATTTATTTTGCTAGACACTACTCTGCCAATCCGACGTCGATCGATTGTTTTACTTAGCTAAAACGTAGCTTTTATTTATTTATTCATCACCAGTTCGAAATAAACTATCAAAGTGACTATTTTCAGAAGACAAGCTCTGTAATACCGTGCGAATATAATATTAATTCTATTTTACATTTCATAATAATTTTGCGAAACACCAAATACAAATCCAGATTATGTTGAACTTTATTAATAATAGTGTAGAAATTAAATAATGTTGTATGAATTTATTGTGTGCGTGTGCAAGAGAAGCGTTATTCAGTAGTGTAATGTAATGGGTGGGTGCCAATACAAATGTACTGACTATAAATCAATCGCATTTTTATGAGCACTGGAAATCTCGAGACAGGTTATTTTGAGCAACAGTTATGGACTCGGCAGTTCGTAAAACAATTCGAATCCAGGACAACCGTACGTTACTCGCGTTCAATGATAAAACTACGCATAACAGTAGAAATTGTATTCGACATTATTATGATCGAGATGGACTTAACTTGTTAAAATGGTTTTTTTCAATTCAATTCAATTCAAATAATTTATTTCAATCCATTGCAGATCATATTGTTACAGTTTCACAGTTTTTCAGAATAAAATTACAAATTATATAACAATAAATATCTACAAATACCTATATAAAAAATATAAAAAATAATAATCACTCAAATAATATAAATTAAAATTAAAATGTCAAAAAAAAAAAAAAAAAAAAAAATAATTCGAGAAAAGTTGGAAAAACTATATTTAGGTAGGTAGGTACTTACCAACAAAAAAATGCAATCGAATAGATAAAGCTTTAAATAAGAGATTTTATTCACAACTGAAACATAATTTATATGTATGTATTCTATTGCGAGTCGTTCTGTCACTATTTTAAACGGCGTCTAACATTTTTTCGTGACTTCTTTATTGTTCAGGCTCAGGTTTGGCAAACGGAAATAAATTCCGATCGGTACTCAACATTGAATTCGATGAGTACTACAACTTTAGATTGAAAGTGTATGGGTAGGTATCACCTACTTGTTTTTTGAAGACAAAGGTGAACGGCAGATTTAGTACAGCATACTTTTTTGTTGTTTTGTTACAGAATTTATACCACTTATGGCATAAGGCACTAAGCCATTTATTTTCATGTAGGTAAGTGTACTAATTTTAGAACTTCGGATTAATAAATAATATCAATAAAAAGATTTTAATAAATAAACGTAATAAAATCGTAAACTAAACGCAGTTATATTTTTAGAAGTTGCCATATGTAAAATAACACAAATATCGAAATGATAATTAATTATTTAGAAATAAAAATAACATTAATATAATTAGAAATAGGTTTCTTTATTGCACCCCACTGAGTAAGAGTAGGTATGTACGATCCTCATCTCAATCTACCTATTTAATGGTAAGTAAAACACTACAAAGGTAGCGACAAGCAATCTAGAACATGCACTTTATTACCAAAACAATGTGTATGTACCTTTATGTAACGATCTACATTGGTACACTAGGACATAACTTTAAAAAATAAAACTGGTTAAGTATAACTTTTACGTCCCAAGTTCTAAAAATCTAAGAATTAAAAAAGGGCTCGTCTATCATATTAACTACCAAATAAAACAAAAAATATCTCAAAACACGAAATTTTATTAGCTGTACGAAATGCCCATACAAGCCTGCCGTTCGCCTTTAGTAGGTAAGCTACGTAGCCAAATAATGTAGCTACTACGAAACTACGTAGCCTTATTATAAAGCTCTAGCTACATTTATAACATACACAATGTACCATCGCGGACATTTGCGATGAACAAGCATTTAGCAATAAGGTCAAAAAGAGGTTCACCGCAAATGTCCGCGATGGTACCTAGAATGTGAAATGTTTTATCGCTCTTGTTTCTAGAATGAACCAAAACATTTTTTTTTTCAAATAAACACGATTCACCTGCTATGTTCAGTCATGTCATTCATCACAATGCGAGCCTATTTATAAATGCTGTATCATAGTATCCAAATATTCTGTAATATCTAATAAAGCCAGTCTTCAAAACTGGGTAAATCAGAATCTGTACTAGGGTACTGACAAGTCTTATTGATTTAAGCTTTTACAAAGCTCGTTGAGTCATAACAGTCAACGAGATTGCCAAATTCGTACACAGAGGTATTCGCATCATAATATCGTGATTTTATGCAAACCATCCCGACCCACCTTTATTATTAGCTTTTGTTTCGTTTGCAGACGAGTAGGTACAAATTGAAATGACGTGAAAAGAAAATATGTGAAATTTTGCTCTAGTTAAACAAACATATGGAATGATCGTAACTACAATAATACGAGTGAAGGAAGAGTTGCAGATGTTATTATTTCAAACTATTCCTCTGATTATTTTGCCAGCTAAGAATATTTTACAGTAGCAGGTACACGTAACTATGAACTACTTAGTTATTTAATGGGAATTAATGTTCTCGCTAGTATAGCAGTAACGCTGAAAGAAAAATTTTACTACACTGTTAAAAATATAACATTGGAAACGCCCATTGTTTTTTCCATGCTTTTGTAGGTATATCTGTAAAAATAAATAAAATTTAAGTGTCTGTTTGTAATGTCAAAATAACAACTTTTTACTGAATGCATAAGAAAGTGTATACGGTAAGTACTTATAACAAAAAAGCAATTTTTCAAATTTTTGTCTGTCTGCTTTTTCCGGCTAATCTCCGAAACCGCTGGACCGACTTTGACTGGACTTTCACTGGCAGATAGCTGATGTTACGGGGAGTAATTTAGGCTACATTCATTTTAGAAAAATAATTAGGGTTCCGCGCAAAAAAATTAAAACCCACGATTTTGTGGTTTAAAAAAAAAAGCCTTTTGCATTTGGTAGCCCAATTCTCGAGGATAGTTATGGGCTATTTAACATCATGCTACGACCCTTTGGAGCCGAGCAAAAAGAAGAAAGTCAGTAAGAACAATAAGCGATAACGAAGTAATAGCGCTGGTGGGCGATGCAACGCTACGGGTCGCGAGACGAGGGAGTTTTATGAAAATGTGGCTGTTATTTTATTGTAGTATATTGTGTATCTTACGACTTCAACGCAAACGAAGTCGCGGGCACAGCTAGTTCTAAATAAATAGATAGGCACCGAGTTCTGAAATATTATCTAGGTACTACATACCTATTTATTGCCATCACAAGCTCTATCCTACAGAGTGAAAAGAAAAACGTGTTGGAAAATATCGAATAGTGAAAATAATAATTTCGTGATTCGAAAATAGTGTTATTCTAATGTCTCTTATAAAAGTAGTTGGTAAACAGACAAAAACATATTTGCAAGCCCTGACTCGTTATACGGGTCATCGAAATTATTACAGTACTTACTCTTTCAAATTAAATTTATGCCTACCGACTTACGATTTGTAATAACAGAAATGATTTATTGGCAACAGCAAACCCTTTAGATCAGTCCGTTACTCTGATATATTTGTGTTGCCTTTTATTTTAAACTTAACTTCGTTTCTAAATCAAAATTAATATTCTGTTCACGCCTACGTTAGTTTTTCTTATTTTTACGAGTATTATGATTTATCAGTTACAAATGAGAAATTAAGGCGCGAACGCAAATAGGAATTTTGATCATAAAGATTGTGGCACAACTTGGACAATATTTGTCTGAAACTGACAGTTATAGGTTGTCTAGTGATATCTAACGCTAACCTTCCTTCCGTCCTTGTTATTGAAAATCAATTGAGCCCCGATCTTAATCATCAAAGTTCTGAAACCAAGAAAATCTCCTGGCGTAGGTAGTAGATAAGCGTTTGCTGTAGAGCATTTTCATATTTTTCATACTGTTGTTGAAGCTATTTCTGTTTTAGGTGACGAAACAGTTAATGGCTAATTATTTAGATTTCTTATACAGGCAGATTGTGTTTTAGTACTTAATATTACGAAGTGAATAATAAAGATTGATTAGACCAAACTTTTTTTTTCTCTTTATTTATATTTCGGGACTTTTACACGACTGTGTATGCCAGTCCCATCGTACCTTATAAAATAGCTAGTTTACGTAACTAAATATTAACTTAGCGAACCTAAAAACCTTGCAAGCGGCCTCCGAACAAGGTGTACACAGTATCTGATGGAATATACCCACATCATATCTATTTAACTCTAATTGCTTAATTAGGTCTTCTCTTTCAGACTGAAATCTGACACATTCCGTCAATAAATGTGAGACATCCTCCGGTAGACAAAACTTGAGTTACTAAAAATCCCTAATGTACCTACACATCGGCCCACGCACCGTGTCTCATTTGTTTACAGAATTGTGCACGGCTGTGGATTGTGAAATGATATGTTTCAACGTGAAATAATGATCCCGTCCGAACTTTAGCCCACTTTGTGTTTTATTGTGTGTACGCGATTCGGAGTTTTATCTCGTACAGCTGGTTGCCGGATAATCCGAGTATAAATAGCGTATAGACAACAAAGCATCAACAAATCCAACTCGTATCGGGTACTGGCTGTCGAATGTTTAGCGGGCCGACTCGCCTATTTTATGTCCGTTCTAAATTATTAAAATTGTTCTATTTCCAGACTCGTTTCGTCTATATTCACGATAATATTCAGACGTAAATGTTATCAGATGGACCGATCTTTTAAACTAGTGAAACCAGAATGTCGTCGTTATTTATCGTCAGGAGAATCAGGTAGGTATCTTTAAAATGCTCAAGGTGAAAAGTAAAATTCTAAGAAGACAGAGATGCTAGCTATATAGCTAGTGCCTACGTATGTTTTAGCCACATAGGTAGGCACCTTTATAATTATAACAACTAATGCTTGCTTTTCCAGTGGCTTCATTTTATCCGACTTCAAAAAAAAAGGAGGAGGTTCTCAGTTCGTCACAAACAAACTCTTCAGCTTTATAATATTAGTATAGATGTGAAAGTAAGTCTGTCTGTTACCTACCTTTTCACGTCTTATAACGGCTGAACGGATTTCGATGAAATTTGGTACACAGTTAGTCCATAGCCTAGGTTAGAACATGGGATACTTTTTATCCCGGCAGTGCCTACGTAACCGTGGAAGAATTTCCGATCTCCACGCGGGCGAAGCCGCGGGCAAAAGCAAACAATAAATCCCAAAGATAAAAAAAAATTGAATGGCAACCTACCATTCAATTTCTACAATATTTGAAATACCGAGATGAGGCAGCAAAAAAAGTGTAGTGCGGTTGAAAATAAGCATTATTAGTTCGTTGCACGCCACAATAGCGGCGGTAAAGCCCGTCAAGAAGGAGTGCGGCTGGAGAGACAGCATGGCGCCCTTATAACTTTCCGGTGGACACGGTGCTCTCCGAACATGGGTGTACCTACTTCAGGAATCTGTGCCGTGAAGGCCGGGAGCCGACGCTCAGTTACCAGCGGCAGCGGGGCAATTGCGTAACACACGGTAGGAATCGGTTTCATTTTGACAGTTTAACAACATTCATTGCGTTATTTACGTTGTTCAGTAGATAAATTTTTCGATAAGCAGCTTCTGTCCAATGTTTTTTTTCTTTAAATGTTATGTACACCTATAATGTGTGTATACGTTAGCAGTAATACATTTCCTAAATACTTTTATAAAACAATGTTGAATGTATATGCTGTTGATGTTCTTTACTAGATAAATAAATAAATAAACTTATGAAGCAGTGGATTAGCAATAACTATGCTTCAAAATCATTCAGATTGTGATTGATAGTGTGTTACACAATGGGAAAGGTCGGTCAAAGCTAATTTTGCTATATGGCGTGACCATAGCTAGGTCTCTATTTCCTACAATAAATTTGACATTTCGTTCGTTAATTCCATTTCGTGTTTATTCATGAGTTTGGTTTTATTCCACTATTTCTTTATTTTCGGTGATTTTCGTATTTTAAATCGATATTTATTCGAGACGGAATGTGTCAGAATTAAAAACCTTAAATAATGCATAATTCCTCAATCTTCTAAAGTGGTGGGCTCCAATTTTTGAGCATTTAGGAACACAACAACGAGTCATATTTGCAAAAATAAATAAAAACCACCTCACGCCTTGCATTATTAGCTTGTTTTGGGAATTAGCTACGACAACGCCATTTTGACAGCGGCCTTCCCCATTAGGGTGCAGCATTATGGTAACTTGCAGGTATGCTGGAAGAGATTTCTTTAGAAATAAGCATCACCTTTGTACGTATTTTTCTGTTCCTTTCTTCTTGTTTGTTTATATGTGTGTACATAAACTGTTAAATAAATAAATAAATAAATAAACTTCCACGACAACACGCGGCGTAGTCGGGCGTAGTAGTAAGTAGGAAGACACGTTGGAAGAGTGCTTATTGCAGTGATTTGTTTGTTTTTTCAGTTGAAATATGTGAAACTAGAAACTACCTATAGGTACCTATCGCCAGATCACTTTACCTATCAATGTCAGCGAAGCGTGGCAACGGGCTCCAATGTCGATTGCATGCCTACCTGATAGTCACCTTCCAGCTGTAAGATTTTGATTCACACAAAACCTAAGTAACTACTGTAAAGGTTGTCTGCAAAAGGTGACCTTATGTCGCAGTAGGCTGGTAGGAAAATATCTTTGATTCCATTCGATCATTCAAGCGAATTTAGAATTAGTTTTAAATATAAATAATTAGGTTTTTGTTGCAATCAAATAATAGGGTTAGAATAAGCGCAAGCGGAAGTGCGCAAGTTTGTCCGAGATAAACTGATAATTTATAAAATAAATATAATACAGATTTATCATCTAAGTATTACTACTACTTATATGCCCTGTAACGTAAGATACGGCTTGCCATAGAGCGAATTGTAAGTCACAAGTTAAATAAAAAGGTTACCCAAAGTATATAAAAGTTAATATACATACAAAAGTTAAAAAGAATTGAATATCAGCAAGACGTGATGTATGTAGCTTGGAGTCAGGTCAGCAGCTGGATCTTGTGGTGAGCACCAGGGGAACAGAAATCAGGAAGAAAGAACAAGAATGAAAACAAGAAGAAGTTAGCGTCTTCGTCAGAAACGTGACGCCATGCAGCCAGACGGTAGAAGAAAGAACAGAGGCGCTCCAGAGTCGTGATTGCAGCGCCTTACGCCATGCAGGAGGAGTGCCCTACCGTCGGCGGTATCGCCCCCCAGGAGTGTCTTCGGAGTTAGGGCTGCAGCGTCTGAACGCCGTGCAGCAGTGAAAAGAAAAAGTGTAGAGGTTTGCAGCGCCTTACGCCAAGCAGAAGGAGTGCCCCGGCATTAGAGACATCCCTGCCCAGGAGTGGACAGGAATCAAGGCTGCGGTGTCTTACGCCACGAAGCTAGAGTGCCCCAGCGCCAGAGGTACCTCGCAGACGCAGGTGGAAGGATCGGAGGCGACCAGGAGTCTAAGCTGCGGCGTCCTTACACCATGCAGCAGAGCGGCCGCAGACCTTAAAGGAAGGAGAGTTCCCGGAGATGGCCGTTTGGCGACTGCCAGATGAGGCTCCTGGAAATGGACTGGTCCCCGGGGTCCGGGACTGACAACATGAGGGAAAACGTCAAACTCGCGGCGGAAAGTGGAAGGTGGAATTAGAATAGAATAGAATAATCTTTACTGTACACCATAAAAATTACAGATATAAATGTAGAGAAAATTAAAAAGAGAGAATTAAAATAAAACTTCTTGATTGTAGCTTGAATTTAGCTTGAATGTAGACGAAAAACTGGAGTAGACTAACCTTATTTGGAGCTGGGCCTGGTAGGTATTTATACTAATTAAAATTAAAAAATTAAAATTGTTTAATTTCAGACAACAATGATCCATAGTGTTAGTAACAAAAACAAAACTTAAAAACTATGTTAGTAGGTTGATAAATATAACTAAGTATGTTAATACATCAAGCCACACCTCTCACATGCAGCCTGATGAACCGGTTGAACACCGACGCGTCTAACCTATCCGCTATCATTTTCAGGATGCCGTTGCTACTCCCCCGCATAGCTTTTATGACCGACGCCGCTTTCTTTCGCATAATTGCGTAGAAATCGTCTACATGCGCGTCAGCAAACATGCCTGAAGCACTACAAAACGAGGGAGGCGCAACAGTGCCCTGAAGTGTTATTGTATTCAACTCTGAGAGCACTGTAGGCACTTTGCGTGTATTTGACCCATAGACCGCTCGTGTAGAAACTTTGACAGTACGCTTTAAATAGCGTCAATTTAACGTCGATCGTACAACGAGCGAATCTATGCGCCAGCATGTTTCCCCGCACCGACAGTGCCCTCCGTTCCCTCTCTATGTCCTGATCATCCTTTAAGGTGTCAGTCACGATATGACCTAGATACTTAAACTGAGAAACACGGTTTAAATGTTCTCCATTTATAGAAATTGGTGGCGCGCTACTTGGCCTTTTGTTGTTTCCCACAAAAATCATGAACTCACTTTTTTTACTATTATACTTTAAACCATGCTTCTCAGCATAAGCGTCACACACAGACAATAATTTTCTCAATCCACTGATTGATGGACTCAGCAGCACCATGTCGTCCGCATAACTTATGTTGCCATCGATGCGGCAACCGACATGCATGCTGCTCAGTTCCTCAATCAGTCGATTCATATATAAATTAAAAAACCTCGGCGAGGTTAACCCTCCTTGCCTTACACCCGAATTCAATTTATACTCATCCGAAAACACATTTGACCATTTTACAGTATTATTCTGATTGTTATACCAGTAGGAAAAAATGCCTATTATTTCAGGAGCAACGCGCTCCTCTTTCAATTTATTCCAGAGTACCCCATAGGATACCAGATCGAACGCCCTGGATAGATCTAAGAAGCATGCATATATAGGTGTTTTTCTTTTAATATAATAGTCAACAGTATGCTTCAGTGTCAGTATGGCACTTTCTGTTGACAATCCTGCTTGAAAACCAAACTGGGCGTCCTGTAATTGAATGCATCCACCAAGGCGTCCATCCAGCACCCCATCCAGCAGTTTTGCTGTAATAGTTGCGAGTGATATTGGCCTGTAATTATTTTTATCAGCTATATTTCCCGTATGATTTTTAACAAGAGGTACTACCACAGTTTTAATTAAATTTGGTGGCAAGTAGGAATGCCTTATACACAGCGTAAACAACATTGACAGTAGCCGGTTTATGTGTGGGCCAGCATATTTTAGGTGTTCTACACTAAGCCCATCATGCCCTGGTGACTTTCCCCATTTCATATTGGCAATAACACTACCCACCTCCTTACTGGTAATTCTAATTGGCTGTGTTACATTATAATTATCAGTTATTTCCAATTCACATGCGCTCAGCGATGATTCTACTCTAAAGTGGTCCTTAAAAATATTAGCAATATCCCTAGGTTCACTGGTGCCGCCCACACAAGCAGGCAAGGCCGCCTTACTATTAAGTTTCTTAGTATTGAACCAGAATTTACTAAATTGTTTAGCAGAGTGCTGTGTTGCAAGTATGTCCATTCGAATCTGCTCTTGATTTTGTTGACAGAATTTCAGCCTTGATTTAAAGATTTTCCGGCTTCGACACATATTTTCATAAATTTGACCCGTTTCAGGCTTACCATACCATAAATACAATTGGTAGCTAAGCTTAGCCTGCCTGTGTGCGTCAGCTACAAGTTTATTCCAGCCTAGAATACATTTTCTTTTTTGATTTTTCCTCCAACTTCGGTCACAGCTGTCTATCGAGGCCCGTGTGAGTGCCTTGACAATATCACTATATAATTTATCTAAGACCAGTTTATGACTTGAAATACTACACATCTTATCAGCACATCCATGACATTCAAAAGGAAAATGTATCCTTTTTAAATTATTATTACAATATTCATTATATTTCTCTATTTCATCTTTATTCCTAATACCCCAGTCAGCGTAGAAAGATAATGCTTCACGTGGAAAGTATGATGTTGTGAGTTCGAGCCCCGCAATCTGCAAGTTCTTTTTTCCGGTCACCGGGGAGAGTGGAACCGCCGAGAGATGTCGTGCGGTGTCCCGCAGGGATCGGTTCTGGGACCGCATCTGTGGGACATCGGGTACGACTGGGTGCTGCGCGCCGACCTCCCTGGTGGCGTCAGCGTAGTTTGCTACGCTGACGACACGCTGGTCCTGGCGCAGGGGAGGTCGCACCAGGCGGCGGCCGAATTAGCGGCACGCGGGGTTGCGACAATCGTAGAGAGGATCCGGCAATTGGGACTCGAGGTGGCCTTGCACAAGTCCGAGGCCATGTGTTTTCATGGTCCTCGGAACGCACCACCATCGGGTTCCCAAATAACGGTAGGAGGGGTTCTCATCGGTGTCGAGTCGACGATGAAGTACCTGGGACTCGTCCTCGACAGCCGGTGGAATTTCGTGGAGCATTTCCGACGTTTGGCTCCCAGACTGGAGCGGGCCGGGGCTGCCTTGGGGCGGCTCCTGCCCAATCTGGGGGGTCCAAACGCCTCCTGCCGGAGGCTCTACGCGGGGGTCGTGCGGTCCATGGCCCTTTACGGAGCTCCGGTGTGGGCGCGTTCCGTGAGGCGGCGACCGGTCCGTCGGTTGAACGCGTCCCAGAGGGTCATGGCCATCCGGTTAGCCCGGGGATACCGCACGGTCTCCGGGGAGGCGGCGAACCTCCTTGCCGGATTACCGCCATGGGATCTGGAGGCAAAAGTCCTCGCGCACATCTGGGAGTGGCGCGAGGAGGCAGGACGCCGGGGCGTAACTCCGTTGCCGCGAGAAATCGCGGCACGGCGGACAGAGCTCCGGCAGGATCTCATGGCGGCATGGAGAGTGCGATTGTCGCAACCCAGCGCTGGGCACGCCACAATTGCGGCGATAAGTCCCCTCTTTGAGGAGTGGCTGGAGAGGCGCCACGGCGTCCTCACCTTCCGCCTGACGCAGGTCCTCACCGGACACGGGTGCTTCGGGAGGTACCTGTTCCGGATAAGGCGGGAGGAAACGCCCGGGTGTCACCACTGTGTGGATCGCCCGGAGGACACGGTGGAGCATACGGTGGAAGTCTGCCCGGCTTGGGCGGGGCACCGCCGTGTCCTCGCGGAAGCGATCGGCGGCGGCGATCTCTCGCGTCCGGCCCTGGTCCAGGCCATGGTACGGAGCGAGAGTGCATGGGAAGCCATTACCTCCTTCTGCGAAGCAGTAATGCTCGTGAAGGAGGAGGCGGGACGCGTGAGGGAGAGGCAAGCTTTGCACCCTCACGCCCCTAGTCGCCGCAGGAGACGCCCTGGGCGTCGGGAATCGGCAGCCGATTCCCGGCCACCGTAGGCGCGGGCTTGCGGACGGCGAGCAATGGGTAGCTCGCCGTCCGGTAAGGACTAGGCCCGAGTCGACGGCGCGTCGTGTTCCACGCGCGCCTCAAAGAAATGTCAGCACTATTGACGGGGTCCGCTAGGGCCGATGCCAGCTAGGGTTGCGGGATGTTCGAAAGAGTTACCGTGGCCCCGGCACAGGCAACAGAAGGAACACGGGTGGGTTTTAGTCAGTAAAAGTCTGACACGCCCTCCCGCTCCGCCCAGAGCGGGAGAAGTCATTTGATGATTTCCCATCCACAAAAAAAAAAATAAAAAAAAAAAAAAATACCCCAAATAATATTATTTTTGCAATGATTATTACTATCCAACTTAATCTTATCATTTATGAGACCCAGGTTACATTCAATCTGCAAGGGATAGTGGTCGGACCAGTATGCGTCATAAAGAACTTGAACGTCTGATATAGTATGCCAAGCGGATTCACTTACCACACAATGATCCAGCCATCTTTTGCAACCATGAGCCTCGCTCACAAATGTGTGTGCGTCAGCAAATTTACTAAGTGCTTTCACATCTGCGCACACCCACTGAGTCTATCTGACTAAGTCTATCGAACATTTAAAAAATAATTTAACTTACTCATTTGATTGTCGGCCAGTAACAATAAAACGGTTTACCACAAATCCTATGGCCTCGTTACTGAAACTTGATTAAAGTTCGTTGTCATTTCTGAAACTTTATATTTTTATGTACTAACATGACTTTTGCCAATTGTGAGTCAGTTTTGAGTTAATGACCTAAATAGGTGTGACTAATTGAGCACCAAAGTTAAGGATTTTGTTTTTGCCCCAATAGCCATAAGATATACACCAATAGAAAGAACTTTTTAAGGAAAACCTTTGCTACTAACGTGTTAGTAAAAGGCGTGCCTTTGCCAATTGTTAGTCAGTTCGGAGTTAATGCCCTAAATAGGTGTAACTACTTGAGCACCAAAGTTAAGGAATTCCTGGCGCCCAATAGTCATAAGATATACACAATTGGAAAGAGCTTATCGAGCTTACAGCTACTATCACGACTTGCTAATTATTAGTCAGTTCGGAGTTAGTTAGGGAGTTACCTAAAATGGATCCGCAAGGATAATAAAGCATTATTGCTCGTGCTTAACTGGAAGGCATACAATAGGAAGTTGCGCTCACATTATTTCAATGATATGGTATATTCTTGGACATGGAAGGCATCAACCTTTAAATGCTCCCACATTCTTCCTTAAAACTGTAATTGTTGATGATAATCTGTAATGACAGTAAAATGTAAGTAAAATACTTTTTAAAACAAGCTTTTTAGATAATATAAAACTTGTTTTAAAAAAAATACGCAAGTAGGTATATTTTATTTTGTACTTTTTAACATTCTCCTTCGCTTGTATGCAAGTTACTTGTCACGACAAATCCAACGAGCCGGAATACAACGGGGCTATCTCGTAACGTTGCGGAGTTCTTAGGGCTACATTCCGGCTCCATTATCAGACCCTGAACACCAGCAGTTGTCAGTACATACATATCCAATGAGTCCTAGCACGATGGTGCTATCTTGTTCGGTTCAAATGTGGAAAATCCTCAATGTCTGGACTGCTTCCACCCAAAGTCACGGATGCTACTCATCCGTGCCTTTGGGTGGAAAAGTCCACGTAATTAATTAAAGTTAATCAATTGACGAAATACCAGAATTTCAATAATTCTTAATTACTCACATTTACTGCCTCGTTGGTCTAGTAGTCGCAAGCGCTACTGCTGAGCATGAGGTCCTGGGTTCGATTCCCAGGTCGGGCAGTGTTATTGGGTGTTTTTATCTGGAATTTCTCAGTAGCAGCCCGGAGTCTGGATTTGTGCCCGGTAGATGGTAATAGGCTCGCCCCCTATTACATGGGACTTAAACACAACTGGCGAAATGTGGGTGTACTATAGGTATGTGTACACCTCTGCCTAACCCTTCGGGGAAACAAGGCGTGATGTTACGATGTTATGTCACTGACATTTAGAGCTCTGTAGCTCCATACGTCCAACAATCAAGAGAAGTCTTCATAATAAGAAATTTTCCCCTTGAAGAGATCTTTCCATTGGCATACATTTTAACGCTATTGGGGATTGCGGCAGGCTTAACAGTCTGTCCGGCCAACCGACTCTTAAAAACATTGTACCTAAAACAGCATCTAGGAGGCCAATGTTTTAAAATGTCCCTTTATAGTCTAAAAAAATTAAGTTTACAAGGCACAGAATTAGTGAAAGTTAATCAATTGACGAAATACCAGAATTGCAATAAAACTTAATTACTCAAATTTAGAGCTCTGTAACTCCTTTCGTACTAACAATCAAGAGAAGTCTTCATAATAAGAAATATGCACCTTGATGAAATCTTTCCATTGGTCATCTTAACGCTATTGGGCTTCAAGGCAGAATCGCACAATCTCCTTTAATTCATAATTATTTATGTACCTATGTCATCATCTTCCTGCCCTTATCCCGTATTATTTGGGGTCGGCGCAACACGTTTTTTTCTTCCATTCTGTCCTGTCACTCGTCAAACTATCACTGACTCCCTTTTCTTTCATATCACTTCTCACACAATCCATCCATCTTTTCTTTGGCCTCCCTCTCCCTCTCCATCCATCCACATGTAAACTCATAACTCTTTTAGCAACATGCGTTTCATCCCTCCTCTTCACATGACCATACCAAGACAAACGATTCCCTTTCAATTTTTCAGTCACTGGCGCCACTTTCAAACTTCCCCTAATATATTCATTTCTCACTTTTTCCATTCTCGTCACACCACACATCCATCTTAACATTCTCATCTCCGCTACGTGCAATCTTTTTTCATCCGTCTTTTTCACAGCCCAACATTCTGATCCATACAGTATGACAGGCCTTATCACGGACTTATAGATTTTACCCTTCAACTTGAGAGGCATCCGTGGGTCACAAGTTGTTCCCGTGACCTGTCGCCATTTCATCCATCCTGCGTTGATCCGATGTGTTACAGGAGGTTTACCTCACCATCCCCTTGAACGAGCGACCCGAGGTACCGAAAGTCGGGACAGATTGGTATGGGCGTTCCGGCGAGAGCTAAAGGCACTGGATTGGAGAGACCGCCGAAATCGCAGAACAAGTATTCCGTTTTGGTTCTACTCAATTTCAGGCCAACACTCTCCAGTCTGTGCCACCACACCTCCAATCTGTTCTGGACCTCTAGGCCACTTTCAGAAACCAGCACAATGTCATCGGCAAACAGCATACACCAGGGAGCCTCTTCCTGAATGTCCGACGTCAGAGCGTCCATTATCATCAGGAACAGGTAAGGGCTGAGAGCCGACCCCTGATGTAAGCCGACCGCCACATTGAAGCTGCCAGTGATGCCCACTGTAGACCGGACTTGGGTACTGCATCGACTGTACATCGCTCGGATCAACTGCACATACTTCCCAGGTATACCTTTCTTCTTAAGGGCCCACCACAGAACCTCACGAGGTACCCGGTCGTATGCTTTTTCGAGGTCAACGAATACCATGTGCAAGTTTTTATGCGCATCTCTATATTTTTCGCACAGCTGACGTATAGCGAAAATGGCATCCGCTGTACCCCGACCCGGCATAAAACCGAATTGGTTCTGTGAAATTTCACTCTCTTCTCTCAGTCGCCTTTCAATAACTTTCTCCCAGGCTTTCATCGTATGTGACATTAGCTTTATCCCTCTATAATTGTTGCACTCCAGCACATCACCTTTGTTTTTAAAAATGGGCACCAGAGAGCTATTGCACCACTCATCAGGTATGGCTTCTTCCTGCAACAACTTATTGAAGAACAAAGCTAACCACGTCCATCCATCCACTCGCAATAGCTTCCACACTTCAACTGGTATTCCATCTGGACCAATGGCTTTACCATTCTTCATTCCATTTACGGCTATTCTAACTTCATCCATACTAACCATTCTCACTAACCCCACATTCACTGGTTTATTCTCTAAAACCCCACTCCAATTATTTTCCTCATTCATCAATCTTTCAAAATATTCCTTCCACCTCTTTTTGATTTTTTCATCATCCGATAGAACCATTCCATTTTCATCTCTTATACATCTTACCTGGCAAACATCCCTCGCCTTTCTCTCTCTTATTCTGGTAAGCCGGTATAGCTCTTTATGGCCTGCAGGACTATCCAGTGCGTCATATAGTTTGTCCTGGGCTTTTGATTTTGCTATTGCCACGGCTTTCTTGGCTTTCTTCTTCAAAGCGTCATACTCACTCTTCTTTTCAGCTCTTAAACTAGCGTTTCCTGCCTCTACATGCTGCCATTCTTTGAATTTTCTCTTCTTTTCTTTCAATACATTCTGAACTTCTGTCGACCACCACCATGTATCCCTATCTATTATGCCCTTTCCTCTCGTCTCTCCCAAAATATCTTTCGCTGCTTGCCTGATACACTCAGCTATTTCATTCCAGCTTTCATTTATACTTCGATCATTCATGTCTCCCATCTCTATCATTCTGTCCACCACTCGCTCCCTGAACATCTTCGCACAATTATTCCTCTCTAACATATTCCATTTTATTTTAGGGGGAGGACGTTCTTTGTTTTTGTTAGACAGTATTTTAATTACTGATGTCATAACTAGGAGTCTATGTTGTGAGACTAGGTCTTCTCCTGGCAGTACTTTGCAGTCTTTGACGTGCTTTAAGTGGTTGCGCTGAACCAAAAAGTAATCAATTTGGGTCTTATGATTACCACTTTTGTATGTGATCATGTGTTCGACTCTTTTCTGAAACCACGTATTGGCTACTGCCAGGTCAAATGCAGTAGCGTATTGCAGCAACGTCTCTCCTTCACTGTTTGGACTACCGAAACCCCACCCCCCATGTACTCTTTCATAAACACCTTTCATTCTTCCCACATGTCCATTAAAATCTCCTCCCACTACCAATTCTTCATGAACGGGGATGTTCATTAAGGCTGTGTCAAAATCCTCCCAAAACTTCTCTTTCACCGTTTCATCACATCCTACTTGTGGTGCATACACACTAACTACATTCATCATCACATTCTCTAACATAACTTTCACAACTATCAATCTATCATTAATCCTTTGTACTTCCATCACGCTTTCTTTCAATTTACTGTCTAACACTATTCCTACACCATTTCTTTTTCCATCACTTCCACAGTAGTATAACTTATATCCCTCACCAATTTCTCTCGCTTTTGTTCCTCTCCATTTGGTTTCCTGCAAGCATGCTATATTTATGCGTCTTCTTTTCAATACATCCGCTAACTCTCTGGCCCTTCCAGTCATAGTCCCAACATTCCAACTTGCATACCTCAATCTCATTTCCCGAGCTAACTTCTTACGTTGCACCCGCCCAAGATGGTGCAACAACCCTAGTCCACTTCCCACAGGAGCCGGGTGCTGCCCCTGCGCGTCGCCTGTGGGGTACGCCCTAACCCTATCGCGCATTCCATTTAGACCGAACATGTTACTAGGGGATTTGGCTAGTTTTTTAAAGTCGGCCGCCAGCCTGACACCAACCCTCCTTGGGCATGCTTTTGTTGGTGGTTTACCCGCCACCACGGGGTGACCTAAGGTGCTTTAGTATGCACAGTCTCTAAAATATCCCTCAGTCACCTCTTACGACACCCACGGGAAGATATGGGATGGTGCTATTCTTTACGTCCGACACCATACAGTACATATTATATTTATGTACCTATGTGAAGTGTAATAATTATTTATATATATATATATATATATTGACCTTGCCAACACGCCTTTTATTTATATTTGCATCTAATAACGATGCATCATTCAACACACCAGTTATCAATTTTAATCCAAGGTTTAATGTTGTCAGCAGCGGCCACCCCATTATACGATCTATTACTTCTTTCACTGCCCTGCATGTCTATGACTTCATATCTATCTTTGCCTAAGCATTTCGTTATTTGGAATGGGCCTTTAAAAGTAGGCAGTATTTTTTTACTGCGTCCGTCATTTATTTGGCTTTGTATTTTAATAA
This sequence comes from Fissipunctia ypsillon, assembly GCA_947568875.1. Classification (NCBI taxonomy): domain Eukaryota; kingdom Metazoa; phylum Arthropoda; class Insecta; order Lepidoptera; family Noctuidae; genus Fissipunctia; species Fissipunctia ypsillon. The sequence continues at coordinate 9,762,073 of OX387654.1, forward strand.
GGACTAAGTGTCCTTCATGATAAAATTTAGCTTTAGTGCAGCACCGGTTGAATCTTGTCTTCTGAGACTTCACCTATTTTTTATAATTCCGCTCTTTTACACAACTTCGTCACATCCGTACTATACTCGTCATCATGCTCAACCTCAAGCCCGAAGGTGTCACTATCGGTACGTAGTCTATACACTTGACCACGCAACATGACTATGACCTCACATGGGACTGCTTTGATCGCTTTGTGATACGTACTAATAATCCCCTGTTGTAACGGCGTAATACAGTGATCCTAACAATCTTCATCCAAATGTGCACCCATGGCCTCCAGACTTGTTTTATTATCTAAATCTTTCAGCTTGGCCGTTTGAGCGTGGCTATTGTATGCAGGCAAATATATTTACCGTTGCAAAATTCTTTAAACCTTTTTGACGTAAACTTGGAACCCGCATCCGTAACAAGTCTACGAGGATTGCCGAATATCTTTGTTATGCCTTCAAGTTCACTAATTACATTACTACTATCCGTATTAGGTACCGCTGAGATAAATACTTTAGTAAATGCATCTACTGCGACTAACAAATACTTGTTCTTATTTTGAGTTTCAACAAAGGGACCCAGATGATCCACATGAACAAACCATGTGGAATGGTTGTGCATATTTTGGTAGTGGGTAAAGCTCACCTTCGTTCGTGCTGCCTTTGATTTCACAGTAAACGCAGTTTAAACAGTTTTTTATATATTTCTTAACTATGTGTCGCATCCGAGAAAACCAATATCGGCTAGAAATTCGTTCAATTGTTTTATAGACCGAGAAATGACCGAGGTCGTCATGGTTACATTTGATAATTTGCCATACGCATTCCTTTGGGAGAACCCAGCGACGACCGTGACTTGTACGTCGATATATTGCTAAGAAGTTCGTATTTGTTGTATATGCCCGTATGTTTGTTTGCTTCGCCCGACTCTAAAGCCTGCCTAATTATTACTATCCGAGGATCCTGCAGTTGAACTGAGAGCAAACCAATCCACTTCCGTTATAGACATAACAATTTCCGCTTTAGATTTTTCTCCAGACCTTAACGGGTTCCTACTTAAAGCATCTACATGCTGCATACGAGTGCCCTCTCTATGAGCGATATCAAAAGATAACTCTTGCGTAGAAAGCACCCACCGCGAAATTTTAGGGAATTATGTCTTTTTTTGCTAACGCAAAACGTACCGCAGTGCAGTCTGTCATTATATGGAAATTAGCTCCTTACCATAGAGCAACACGGGCCACCGGTGGACCGGTGACCCGTGGTGCTCTATGCTCCTAACAGATAGCGCCTAAACTTTTCCAAGGACTGTACGATAGCTAGCAGTTTAAGCTCAAAAGAATGGTATTTTTTTTCATCTTCGGTAGTTTGACGGCTATAATAATGAATAGGTTTTTCACCATTATACGTAACCTGCATCAAAATTTCTGCAATTCCGTTTCTGCTTGCGTCAGTATACAGTAGGTATGCTTTGCTTGGCTAGGTCGAATAATGTCAAAATATCATCTGAACTTAACGTCTCTTTTAATACCGTGAAGGCGCGATCTTGTTCAGAATTCCAAACCCAAGGGCTGTCTTTTTTCAGTAATTTGGAAAGCGGGCTAGAAAGCATGGCACAATTTTTGATAAACTTGCGAAAATATATGATGAGGCCAAGAAACTGGCGGAGCTGATGGATTGTTTTTGGGACCGGGAATTCCATAACTGCCTTACCTAACTTTACTCTCGCATAGCTTCAAACCCTCAGAGTTTACTTTATAGCCCAGGAACCCTATTTCTGACTTTAAGAAATGGCACTTCTTTAGGTTATGCTCAAGGCCATTTTCCTTAAAGATTGCCAGTATCTTCTCAAGAAGATGAAGATTTTCTTCAGCCGTCTCACTTATTATTAAAACGTCATCTAAATACAGGCCAATCTTACCAAACCTCAAATTCCCCATGACTTTGTCCATCATTTGTTGAAAACATGATGGTGCATTGGCTAGATCGAATGGGAGTCGCAAAAATTCATAATGTCCGTCCTCAGTTATAAACGCTGTCTTGTGAACAGACTCCTCTGCCATTTTAATTTGATAGTGGCCACTTTTAAGATCCAAACTTGTGAATTTACAGCCCTCTAATCTATAAAGTCTTCGATGCGTGGCATCGGATATTTATCTTTCGTTGTAGCTTTATTCAATGCGCAGTAATCTGTGCACAACCGTTTCTCACCGTTCTTCTTATTCACAAGCAGAGCTGGACTCGCATACTCGGATTTACTTTCACAGACCATTCTCCCATTCTCTTATGAGTTCGTTTACCATACTTCTTACAATTTGCCTATCCGAGTGTGATGTCCTGTATGGTCTACATTGCACAGGTTTTATAACGTGCAAATTTATGACCATTTCATGACCTTCTGTTTCGCCTAGTTCGTTTATATTAATTATGCTATGCATTGCTGATATTTACCGAATAGGTTAACCAACTTATCGCGGTGAGAATCTGTATCAAACTCTCAAGGATATTTCACCAACAACGTTACAGTCTTCAAAATGTTTTACATTTTAAAACGTTATATTTATATTGTGGTTAAAGTTTCACCAATTCGCGAATCAGAACATTCTGTCACGTTGCGTCCTATCAACACGTCACATCCCGATAGTTTATTAAGTATGTACCTACATCTCAATCTCATTTATAGTCACGGAATCTAACTGTATGGCTACCTTCACCACATCCGTTACGATTTTTAAATTGTTTTTAGAAAATCCCTGCAGTGTTATATGGGTATTCCACGGAATTCTTTGGAGATTACACATTGTTCTGCCAAATTAGATGTTAGGATAGGGTATAGTACAGCTACTCCCGATGTCTATGAATGCTTCATGAACAAAACCGTTTTTCTTATAGAACTTTTCTTTCGCATTAGAAAGTTGTACGTATTTTGTGTTTCCTGGTTATTTGTTTGTTTAGGTTTGTCACTTTTTGAATTCTTTTTGTGAAAACATGAAGTATCCGAGTGGCCTTTCTTACCGCAACATTCACATTATTTTTACCGTACATTGAATCGTTTGTGATTCCCGCCGCAATGGGGAAGGTCGGGCAAAGCTAATTGTAGATGGCGTGATCATAGCTAGGTCCCCACGGCCTACAATAAATTTGACATTTCGTTCATTCATGAGGTTACTTTTATTTCGCTATTTCGTTATTTTCGATAATTTCAATATTTTAAATCAAGTATTTGACATGGAAAGTGTCAGAATTTGAAACCATAAATATATCCTCAGTCACTTTCTACAAAATGTTTCTACTCTGTTTAATTTATAAAACATCTCTACGAATAGCTTTAATTTGCTTGCCATAAGAAGAAATAGAATAGAATAGAATAGCTTTAAGCCACCATCTTTTAATTTTAGGGTCTCTCGGGAAATGGTGGACTCCAATTTCGGAGTATTTAGTAACACAACAACGCATCATTTTCGCAAAAATATAATAAAACCACCTCACGTCTTGTATTATTGGCTTGTGTTGGGAACTAGCTACAACAGCGCCATTTTGACAGTTGCCTTCCCCATTACACTCTTATGGGTTTACGTTGACTTGGGGTTTGATTAGTCACGATTGATCCGGTTGTCGTAGTTGCCGTTGATGTTTGGGAAATAGAACTTTGAACTTGACTTGGGACCTTAACATTGTCACGAGTATTGCTGTGGTTAAAAGTATGTTTAACGGTTTTTGCTTAGTAAACGCGGCTGTGCAAAAATCCAGCTAAACTATCGCATGATTTAAAGTTGCTAGCCTCAACGGATGCTGATAAATTATTATCGCCGATATTCCCTAATAATATCGAGATGACGTCACTTTCAGTAAAATCTATGCACAGACTATCAATTTTTGCTTTTTGTTAAAAAAAAAAGTCATAAAGCGGTTGATTTTCGACAGGTTTCCGGTCGACGTATGTCTCTGTACTCTAAATGTATGTATTAGAAAGATTTTCCTTCCAATCCTTCCACAGCCAAGTTGTCCACATGTGATCATTACGCAATGGAGACTCGTACCAGATTTTAGCAGAGCCTTTAAGCTTATTTAGTGCTTGATAGCGTATCATACTACCCGTCTATGAAAATGTTGATGCATACGATTCTATCACGATAACCACGAAGTAAATCGTTCAAGGTGTCAAAATCCGGTATCACATTATGCAAAATTGTAGGCTCCACTATATGTACTTTAAAACCCACGCGTCCGAAGCGTCATAATTTTATAGGGTGTAGATGTCTTAATGTAGAACACTTTTGCAAAATGACAGAGACAGCAAATGCATAGTTTTCGAGAAAATAAATAGTCAAGTTTCAGAAACTTGTAAGTTTTTAAAATAAAATTGAAATTTTTGACATTTTACACATTTTTTTAGCTACTATAAAAAATCGTTGGGTTATAAAGTACTATGGGAGAATCTTTCATCGGACCACCATAAGGACTATATTTGCTTGCAGCGCTCGGCCGCTATTGTAACGCTTACTTACGTTCATCAACCAATAGCATCGCAGCTTCAGATTTTTGCTGAGCCCCTTGTTTTTGTAAATGAAAAAAAAAAGACCGTAATAAACTAGCTGAGGTTGTGCGGTTTTTTCATTGGAAATAAATATCAATAGGGACCTCAGCGTGGGGCAAAAAAGGCCGCAAAAAAAAACAAAGTATGACGTATTTTACAAAATCTACAGTTTACACTTTCACTGTCAGGTAATACAGCACATCTGTTGAGATACCCCGTTATGGAATGCTCGGAATGCTACACAAATAATGACCCTGAAATAGCATAATAAATAGCAATAGGTATCCTTATACGGTCTGTTCTTCTGTTTATAAACTGTATTACGATTTGTGCTTTACTACCATAAAAGTTAAAATACCAATTTCTAAAAGGCCTAAGATCCGACGTACATTATGGCGAGGTTGCAGTTGTCAGTGCCAAACAAAAATCAACATTGCAGTCCTTAAAATAAAGCCGAAAATGAATAACCTGAGATGTGCACCTTTTCCGCTTAGATACGCTCTCGAGCTAACGGAAGTTTATTTATTCTTAACTTTATTTCAACTTCAGCAAGGTCGATATTTGTTTGGCAGTGACGGCCGCACTGCCGCAGATGAGCAACCCTAGATGGCTAAGTAGAGGCATAAAATTGTGTTCGAAAAGAAAACGTCAACTACATACTTTCAAAGTAAAGATGAACTTGCAAGTCCTAAACAAAAACACACATTAAGGAATTTACAAAAAAACTAAAAAAGGTAAGTATTATGAAAAAAAGAAAAGCACACAACAATTATAATGTTAATTCAGCTATAAACAAGGGGAAAGTGGTTGGAAAAATGATTAATAATTATAATTAGGGAATGCAATCTTGTGCTGATCTCGGCCGAAAATCGAACGAGATCTCAAGAAATTACAGAGATTGCCCCAGAGCATGAAAACATGTCTTTTTCGAAGGCTGGCACTTGTAAACTACGAACTAAATACCTGCTTAATAAGCAGCGGCAGCCTAAATTATTATAGGTATACAAATAAAAAACAGACTATTAGACACAATACAGACTACAGACCAGTAGACAATAACTTTGTTGTTATTTGCTCAATAATAAGGGCAAGATTCATAAACAAAACTGAGCCGAGCCGATGCCACGCGCCGGTGCTATGCAAGCAATTCGAATACGAATGTGAACATTATTCGTATCCAAATAATGTTCCTATTCGTATGAAACGCTCGATTTACTTAGCAAAGTATAAGTGCGGTTTTGTGAATCTCGCCCTAACACTAGAATTTTAATATTATGTAATGATTATACAAGGTTTAATTTTAAATAGTGTTAATCTCTTAAGGGGTCATTGTATTTATCATTAAGAACAACTTTTACTATGGGACCAAACCCGAAATCGCAAAAAAAAAAATCGGGTGTTTCCTACATTTTGACGAGTTATGCGAACATAAATGTAGAGAAAAGCTGATTTTTTTCGCGATTTCAGGTTTGGTCCCATAATAAAAGTTGTTCATGATGATGAGTAAAATGACCCCTTAGGAGATTAACACTTTAAAATTACTGCTTGTATACAGGCATTCTTCGAGTCTACGCCGCAACAAAGAGACGCCAACAATCGCAATACTCTTGATATTTAATCTGTGCCCAAAATATTATAAATAAACAATACTTACGTATACAAAATTATAGAACGAATGAAGGCTCCTGCAAACAGGCGCGACACAAAGGCACCGCGTGTCGCGAGACGAGCGGTGCCTTTGTGTTGCGTTGCGTTTCGTGCTTGTTTGGAATAGTCTTAAATCTCTTTTGTTCATAAAATCATGACAAAAGAGAACCTTTGTTGGGATTCGAGTCGACCATCTACAGCTGGTCGATGCTTCTCGGACCTCAAGTGCGTTTCAACACAACGGGAATTTAACAAAAGCTTTTATGATAGACAAAGATGCACTTGCCTTACGAAGTTCGAAAAAATGCTACACATGTGCTTAAACTTCATTTTGAGCCTAGTTGTACTTTATTTCTATTGATATTATGTTCATATTCGTATGAAACACTTACCTAGCGATAGCGATCATTTTATTACCCATTCGTAGTAAATATTCAAACCGCTCTCTATTGTCATGAGTTTAACTGTAGTTGGGTAGTTCTATTATCAACTAACTAAATCGAAATACACAGGATTACTTAATAATTTGGGTAGAAGAAAACGCCTGTTTAAATCAAATCAAATCAAAAGTCATTTATTGAAACTAGGCTGAGAATCAGCACTAACATCAAAATTACATAAGACAGTCCCCAAAACGCCCGCCCTTCACCACTTCCTAGTGCTTTAGCTGGGAAGAATCGGCGCAACAAACTCCCCAGCAGCACCGCTGTCTGTTTAGTTAGAAAAAGATTCTATACAATAGTAATGCAAAATAATTTACATTACGCAACACAAACACATTAAATAAAATTATTTGCCATATGTCAACTAGCACAGGCCAATATACCAACAAAAAAACATCGAAAACTATAAGTACTCAAGCAGAAATAAAAAATTAAAAAATGTTTAGTCCTTCCTCCCGCAGAAACAAGATTTCATGCCTTTGTAGTGTGGTGAGACGGTACGAAGACATGGTTTATAAATGCTACGTAAATACGTTACTTAGTTGTTACGGAAAGGTCTGGCAACTGAACCTGAGAATTTAGTTAAAACAAAATGTAAAGTATAAAAACATTAAAAACTTTCTCTTTCAAGTTTTTTTGTTTTGTTTTATTCCTATTGGTCGAAAAAAGGTCGTCAGACATCTGTGATCATTGTTACAGAAGCCTAAGGGAATGTACTTTTGTTTTACTGGTCGACGCAAAAAGGGGCGTAAAACAGACGTGATCAGTGTGTGCACGGGATTTTGTTTTCAAACTGGGTCGATGAATCTTTCCCCCATAGTACAGTGCTTCCAAACTGTACTCACAGTTCCGGTATCTTTTGCCTTAGATACCTTTATCCTTTTGCGGGGTGCCAGCGGGGGTGTTCTTGAGCCACTACTGCTGGAACTCGTACTGCTACATCTGCTACTACTAGAACTCGTATAATTGTTGCTCCTAGATGATTTACGAGCCCGCTTTGCCCTGTGTTTACGCTTACTTAAACGTCTTTTTCTCATTATTTACTTTCACTTCTTTTGGGGCGCGAGAACAATTATGCACACTTCTGATGTTAACTATTTCTTTATGGAGGGTATGGGAGGGTGTTTAAAACGCGTATTAGCTATTTATATGCAAATGTTATACAATCAGAAACATTTTTCGCGGCTTGGGAAAAATAATGGCGGGAAATTCCTTTTTTCAAAAAAAACTTCACTGCCAACGCTCGAAGTAGCTTCATTCGGTGCTGTCAACACTAAAGACTAAAAATAACTATAAGATATGCTTTCCGAAGTTGGCAGTATTCATAAAAGTATGGCTTAGATGAATGTCATACAATTTAATTACCTGAAAACATAGATCTAAGTATGAAGTTCTAACCGAGCAGAACACACCAGTTCCTTCTATACTACACGTATACGGTATACTTCTTGGTAAGACTGGTTGTCAGACTTTTGGGCTTCTGACTACCCGTAACTACTGTCAAAGACCTATAAATAACAGCCGGGGCTACGTACCACGTAAATAGACTAAAAGATGTGGTTTTGTCAAGCAAAATACCACGGCCCCTCACACTATCACTAGCTAGCGCTCTTCAAGCGCACAAACAAAACAAAGTAACGCACTCACTGATACGTATACTATTGATTTATTGATAGTTATATAGGGCTGATTTTTCATTCGTCAGATAACTTTTACCTGAGGAATAAATATGGCGGTTTGAAACATTTTCTATACAAAAGCTGTCAAAACGTCGAACATATTCCCCAGATAAAAGTTATCTGACGATTGAAAAATCAGCCGTAAGTATATAATATGTTCTTAAATAATGCAAAATAAATTTTCATTTTGTTTATTTTAAAAACGTAAAACATGGATACTTTTTATTTTTTGTCATTATTCGCGGCATCTCAGTTTTTTACCTAAATTGCCTGTACAATTTTTTTTGTACTATGTATGTTTATAAGCAACCTTTTTAGTCCTACTTCTCCGTAATATCTATTTGCAGAAAACTGGCCGTTTGCCGACAAGAAATTTTAGCAAAGCCACTGTTTTTATTTTTAAACGTACTTTTTTTCTTTTCCTTTAAAAAAAACCTTTACTGATGCCATGCATTTCTTTAAAAAAAAAAAAATATGTCTAAAAGTTGCAGGAGGTAAATGAGGTTATAAGTGCGCTATGCTAGATACACACGCAGCGACTTTAAACGCAAACACAGATTTTGACAGCTGATTTGTCACCAGCGATATCTATCTATAAATCTGTGAGTGGACGTAACATTACGTGGGCTGCTTTTAAATAAATAAATTAAATTTAATGTGACCGTTATATTGAGAGCACTATTGCTACTCCTCTGCCTAAGCCTTCATGAAGGTTCTTACAGGCGTGGTGACGTTATGTTACGTTGCCGAAGGTTACAGTTTTCTGGAAAAATCTAAGGAGTTTGATTTGTTTTGGTTTTTAATGTTTCCTGTAGCTACTTCATTGTAGAACTTTTCTTAGGCCTTTTACAATCACAAAAACTTTTACTTTATAAAATTACTAGCTTCCGCCCATGACTTCGTCCGCCTGAAATTTCTTCTTCCCCCGATCCACCCGTAGCATCGCATTGCCTGCCCGTGCTGTTACTTCATTTTCGCTTAGCGCTCGTTCTTACTTTTTTTATTTTTTCTCGCCTCGGGTCCTAGCGTAATGTTACATACCCTATAGCCTTCCTCAAGAACTGGGCTATACAATGCAAAAAGAATTTTTCAAATCCGACTGGCAGTGACAGAGATTAGCGCGTTCAAACAGTCAATAATAAATAAAATGTGTCGGTAACTAATAGACTAAGCGCATTTTTCTTACTTTAAACATTTTTATACCCGTCGTAATTTCTAAATGAAACGTCCAATTTGAATAATTTATTAAATAAAGAAATTTACATGTACTGAATCAACCTTGATGATGAAACTATTTATTTGGATAAGGATTAATACCATATTTATGAAAACACCTTCGCAAATAATGCATTATTTTATAACAAATTTGATTACCATTAAAAAAGTTATAGTGAGCTAACCTGGAAAGATAGACATAATTATGCTATTGTGGACGTTTTTTTAGAACTTTTTAACAGGAAGATTTCCTTCATGTATGATTTTTGTGTAACTTTAACTGTTTACGCAGCGCACGCAACGGAAGCTCTCAAAAGGAATAAATTTTCCCCATTTTTGCAACATTTTTCTTTGATGCTCCGCTCCTGTTGGTTATAGCGTGATGTTATATAGCCTATAGCCTTCCTCGATAAATGGACTATCCAACACTAAAATAGTTTTTCAATTCAAACCAGTAGTTCCTGAGATTAGCGCGTTCAACCAAACAAGCAAACAAACAAACTCTTAAGCTTTATAATTATTATATATACCTACATAGATATTATTTTTCAAAGGAACGCATCCATTTCACACAAACAAGAGTCAATGTCAAAAATGACAGAAAGAATAGTTTGACGGTCGATGGTTGATCTAAATTGTTCGATTCGATTTGTTTATTTTCATCATAGATGAACTTTTAAAAGCTTTGTGTGTTGTAATTATCTACTTTCTGTTGCGAAACAATGCTAAATGCTTGAGAGATATATTCAATTTCTTAATATAAAATGGAAAGTTACATAGTTATATCTTTTATTGGCGAAGGATCGTTTGGTCGTGTTTTTAAAGCTAAACATAAAGAAACTGATGCAGTTGTAGCTTTAAAAGTTATAAGAAAGGTATCTTCATAATGTGTTAATTCTGTACTTTAGGGACTAGTTTCGTGTTAAATTGAATGTTGGGCCAGAGTTCACCTAATTCCTTCTACGCAAAACTACGTTTGTCACGAGTTCACGACTTATGAAACAAGCAAGGAGGAATTATAATGTGCACTGCAACATAGAGAAATATCAGTACACAGACAGAGGGTTGTTTTGCACGTTTTCGATTCTTACAGTCAATCAGTTAGAACTAATAATTTTTAACCACAATTACAGAAAGGGCGTTCAATCAAAGACTTGAAAAACTTGAGACAAGAATGTGACATACAGAGACAGCTAAAACATCCAAACATTATCCGGATGATAGACAGCTTTGACACTGAATCAGAGTTGGTTGTAGTTACAGAGTATGCGGAAAAGGAATTACATAGCATCCTCGCTAAAGAAGGATGTTTGAATGAAGATCAAGTAAAGAAAATCACTTGGGATTTGGTATCAGCATTGTACTACTTACATTCACACAGAGTTCTGCACAGGTTTGTTCTATAATTTCTCAGTTTTACTTATTTGATATTGCTAGTTCCATCACTTAAGTAAGTTAATTTGTGTAATGTTCCAGGCATGTTCTAAGTTCTCTCAAAACATTTTTAAAGCCGTCTAATTGAGAATTATGCTTGAAAGTAACATGAAATACAAATATTAATGTCAACAACTCATTACTTTTTTCAGAGATTTAAAACCTCAAAATGTGTTACTGGACAGTACTGGATGTGCCAAGCTATGTGACTTTGGTCTAGCAAGAATCATGACAAATGCAACACATATTCTGACTTCTATCAAAGGTACTCCATTATACATGGCACCAGAATTGATCGAGGAGAAGCCTTATGATCACCAGGTCAGTTTTTAATATCCTCAATATCCTTTTGAACAACATTGCCATCTTGAACTTCTAAGGCTCAAGTTTGTTTTTCTCAGAAGACATAGCTAACAATAAAATGCTTAACCTTTTAACCGCCTGACTTCATATCAGTTGGCGTGCCCCCTTCGCCCGGCACAGTGAATAGAAAAATATATACCTACAACAAAGAGGGATGTGCAGTACTTAACTTTTCGATGTCGATATTTCGTTTTAATAACGACATTTGCATTTGCAAGCGTGGTTAACTAACAACTACAACTCGACCAAGCTAAGTTTGCACCTCGCGTCGATTACGTCACACTGACGCTTAGGTACAGGCTGCAAAAAAGGATTCGCTATGACTTTAAAAAAGTAAACAAATGTTTGTTAGATTTTACTTTGCATTTATTGTTTTTAACATTATATTATACATAGGTACACGGGTACACGCCGCATTCCAGCGAGGTGCAAACTTAGCTTGGTGGAGATATAGGTACCTACTTGAATACTACTTATCTTACGAAATTATTCGGCATTTTTCGTAATCCAGTAAAATCAAAGTGTTTAAAAATTTGAACGATTTATTAATTAGTACTTAGGCTATTCACAATAAAATCAGTCCAGAGAAGAAAAACTATTATTATTATTATTTAAGTTATCGCACGGTGCGCTCTCGCCATCTCACTCACTCTAATTAAGTTTAAAATTTTAATTCAAACATCACCACCATACTACACAATAAATTAAAATATAACTAGGTGTGTAATAAAAAAAATAATTACCTCTACATCAATGTCAAACTCTTCGTCTGATAAAAATTCTTCATTTTCATCGCCTTCTAGAATTCGTATTAATTAACTCTTCAGTAGTCGTCATGATAAATTACTGACATGTACATTTATCGACATACGAACGTAAAACTACATGCACAAGCACAACACTAATGGAAAATTCCAGAAGTCGGCACTCGTTTATGACGTAAGAAGCGGTCGTCTTTATACGACCGTGGCGCAGGGCGTACTAACAAAGTAAGTTTCGGAACATGTAGGCTAGGGATGGGATGACCATCAATTCAGTCGCTGACATTTCACAAGTAAATTTACTTAATTTTAAAGAAATTAAATGAAATACTCACAAATATTTGTAAAAAAATGTTTTATTAACAATTGCTGTATTTGTTTTAAAGTTAATAATTAGTCAGTATAACGAGAAATATTTTGATTTGTTTATTTTTGTATCGGTAAATCTTGGCATATGTCCCGTCCCTCATGTCGGATTTTGTCGTCACGGGCGTTGCACATCAATACAATTTTCTAAAAATAATGTTAGTAAGTCATCTAACTTTGGACCTTTTTTTAGGACTTCTAATTAAGAGACTAAAGTGTATTAAACTGTAAATGATTACTTAGTTAACTATTTACCTAATATAAACATATTTTTGATAGAATACAGCGTAATTAAATAAAAAAGCTGATTAAGAGAGCAGTGATATTTTGGTCGTACATATACGACTCTGGCGAAATGGGCCCGAAAATATTTGTCGGATTAATCCGACGTAGGCGGTTAAAAGGTTAAATGATTTGTGATTCAAATAGTTCCTTAGGGTTTTGGTTAATAAATATAATATATGGTTAAGAATCTTCAATCATAATACTCGTATATTATGCATGTGAGTTGGTTGTTCTCGACACCAGGCTTGCAAGCAGTCCAGGAGGCTATGCTATCCTAGATGGTAGGCTAACCAGGCGTTTGCTACGCCTGGACAGTAACGGCCTGCGCCTGATGTCGGGAACCATCACAGGACACTGCTCACTATACAAACACTTCCACACAATAAGCATAACAGACAGACCTCTGTGCAGGGCTTGCATGGAGGCTGAGTAGTATCAAGGAAACTTACATGTGACCAATTTGAAAACAAAATCCCGTGCACACGATGACCACATCTGTTAGCAAGCGTTACTATAGCGGCCGAGTGCTGCAAGCAAGAATAGTCCTTACAGTGTGTAGATGTTCGTTACTCCCATGGTTCAGGCGTCGCCCAGATTAGAACAGAAACCATTGGGGCACCCAGATCTTTTACAGATGTACTGAACAGACCAGAAGTTGATTACGTCTAGTAATTAACTTCTGGAGGGGGAGGTGGGCTGGTTGGAATAACCATTGACGGCCGCCATAGCCCAGTACAATGGTCCACCTGAAGGACTAAGTGTGGAAACCAAATCTGTAATGTAGAACATTATGCATGTGCTAACTTTAAGTAAAGTCTAAACAAAATATCAATTCTATGTATAATACAAATACAAATCTTATAAAATGTGCCTATCCTTATTTCAGGCTGATCTATGGTCTCTTGGATGCATAGTGTATGAGTTGATAGCAGGCCAGCCACCTTTCTGTACCATGTCAATATGGCAACTGGTGCGGATGATCCGACACAAGCCAGTACAGTGGCCTAGCTTTATTAGCTCTGAAGCTAGATCCTTCTTACAGGTATGTATTTTTTAAGGAAATAAGAAATGTAACCGAGTCAGTCTAATTTATTGGAATCGGTGCACCTTAGATTCAGTCCCACTTAGGACCATTGTTGATTCTCAATGATTATTCTGTTTACTTATTACTCATGTTTCAGGAAAAATAATTATTCTTAGATTACATTATTGCAGACCCCACTTAAGCAGAAGATGTATAAGAGCAAATTGAAAAAAAATAGTGCTACTGTATAATCAATATAATTAACTGACTGAATATTTCAGGGTCTGCTTCACAAAGATCCAATGAAAAGGATGACTTGGCCAGAAATCCTTGAACATGCTTTTATTTGTGGCCATGTGACTATTCTGCCAGAAGATGTTCAGAGTGAATCACCATTCACTAAACCATTGACCCACAGTCAGCAGGAAGCAAAGCAGCTTCAAAGGGATAAAGTCAGCAGCAATACAAGGTATGACAACATAAATATCGATAGACCAAAAACTCCCATAGTATAACAAAAAACTTTTGATAGAAAAAAAAAAACGTTTGCTTTTGGTAGATCCAGCAGTGATAGAAAAGAGACAATTAATAATTTAATCTCAAGTTTCTTTCTCCAGAACTATACCTGAACCAAAACCAGAACCGAAAGAACATGACTTGCGAAATGCACGAGTTATGCAAGCGATGGAATGTGTTCCAATGTCGGATGACGACAGCGTCAGAGCTACCAGCGCATTTAGTGTACGAGACAGTTTGAAGACTGACGATGAAGACCAGTCTCATCCTATAACTGCCGCCAACGCGAAACTACTCAGACACGAATACAATGTCCTGAACAATTCAAACCTCGTTGTATGCAACCTAGAAAACAATATGGCCCAACTAATGGCAGCTAACAAAAAGCAATCAGATCTGAACAAAATGGATAAGATAGATGAAGAAAAACCTAACACAGAGAAACATGTTGAAGAAAAGAAAACACAATTACCTTTAAGTGCCAGTGATAATCAGAAAGAATTACTGGAGACAAAACAGAAAGCAAAATCTATAGATACTGCATCACAGAGCTTGGAGCATCCGAAAAGTTCTACTAAATGTAGCAGTGATGTTAGTTCTGGACTTAGTAAAAGTGTTCCGCCTTCATATAAGCAAAAAATTTTACAATTTTCACGTGATAAACTCAGGTTTGGTAGTGGAGGAAACAAATTAACGAGAAGTATCAAAAGATCATTCCATTTTAGTAGAAGTTGGGACAAAAACAAAAATGAAACTCAACGACGGACGAGCGAGCCTACGATAGAAATTTCGAGCTTTGTAGATGACAAGGAAAAATGTTCTAAAGAGGAAAAAGATCAGGATGTAGAGAAATCCGAAGTAATTGAAGAAACTTTTGATGATAAAGATGTTGCTGATAATGATAGGATGCTTAAGACTGAAGACAAAAGTGATGGTAATATTTGTTTCTCTTTCAACTCAAGATTTGTAAAAGTTTCTTTTAATAATAACGACTTTGTATTTTTTGGTTTCCAGTTAAAGAGCCATCTTCTATAGAATTGGAGGAATGGGAAGCATTCCTTAACTCTAACATTAGTGAAGTTATGGATGGCGATGTGGAATCTCTAACTCAACTTAATATGGTATGTAAAGATGTTATGCAACACCAATTTTGTCGCAGAATAGATAAGTAAGCATTAATTGCAGAGGGGGTTATTTTATTGCTTCATTGTTCAAGATTGGTACTGAAACTACTCATTGAGGCTCTTAAATGTAACAAACTAGCAAACGCCTTACATTACGTGTTATAATGTAAATAAAATATCTACATAATGAATTACATTACAGTATTTAGAAAGTGGTTTATGTATACGAGAATGAATACGTTTAAGACAGGCTCAATAGTTTATTCTACTGTTCATATGCACTAGAGATGCGCCGAGTACAAGGTTTACCGAGTATTGCTCGGTATTATGTTTACCGAACCGAGTACTATGGCGAGTAACTCGGGTTAGTTGACGCAGGTATTGGGCGCGAAAACAAGTTTAAACTTGCTCGAAACAATCGCAACATGCGGTTGGCAAGCACGCAGTACCTCGCCCTATGCATACCGCCGCTCCCCGCGCGCTTCAGACACTTGCCATTTGTTTACATAAATCACACGCACGGAGTTAGCTATAGTATTTTTATCTCACGAAGCAACACGCGCTTTTCTTGTGTTTACCAAGTGTACAAACATGATGTTAACGTGTGCGTGAAGACGAGTAGCGTTAGCACATAACGCACACACGCACACATTTCCGACTTCGCCATTGTCTCGGAGGGTACCAAGAGCTCCTGCGCTTACACACACACATTCACAACCTGTTTGTTCACTTAGTAAATGTAAGTAAAGCCCGTGTCGCTTAGTGAGATAAAAATACTGTACGTTGTTACAAAATTTGTTTTTAGGCTAACATTGTACTGTCTATTGTTAGTTTGTTTGTAACTATTTGAGAGATGAGTGGGCTACATTCTCCTTTAATATTGTAAAGAAGTCAGATTATAAGTTTATGAGTTCTTTTCCGAGTAACGAGTAGAAAACGAGTACTCGGCGCATCTCTATGAATACATTTCTCGATATGTTTGTGTAAAAGTTTTTTTTATTGCAGGTAAGCATGGTAATAGGCGTAGTGGGCAGCGCGGCGCGGGCGAGCGGCGGAGGCCGAGTATGTGGCGCTGTGGCTGCGCTTCTAGCGCTGCCGGCGCTTGCGCATACGCTGCCGAGGCACACTCTGCTGAATATACAAGACGTGAGTTGATATACACATGAGCATTTTGAGATGGATTTGGATTTACAACATGAAAACCAACGTCAATGACTTCTCTCTTCTTTTAGTCTTGCCTTGGCCAAAATCTGGGCACGTATTCATCAGCATGTTTTGTTTAATACAATGATACATTATTCATTTCCAGGTGTACCTAGAAGCGAAAGTGGTGTACAACTTTGTAGCAGCCATCAATACGCTCATGAAAGACAGCAAAGACAATGACAATGGAGCTCATGACAGGTACAGATTGCTTCAGTGTGCTGACATTGTAACTTATGATGAATGATATAGTCCGGTTTCTTCTCGTGTATTGCCATACGTAATCGAGCTATAGAAAATAGTTGTCTTTACGGTTTACGACTTGACAAAAAATTAAGATTCCTTTATATCTAAGTTAATTATTAATGTATTATACACATAAATCTTCCGAAATAAATTATCTAAATTATAGTGAAAACCGCATTAAAATTTATTGTGCAGCAGTGGCGAGGCTTGACATTTCGTAGGAGGGAAGCCGAAGCAGAAATTGTTCAGTTATAAATAGTCATACAAATACAATTATCACGTTCTGGCGCCAGCTTATTTAGAACAATTTGTGTTGTTCTTGGAATATATATTATTTGGCAATCGGACACATTACTGAATGTGCTATTTTTCAATGGTGGTAGGTGAAGTTACTCTTTCGATCCTCCAAAGGGAAGCCTCTGTTGTGCAGTTTAGAAGAACTAAGCGGTCACACAGACAGACACGAACAATGACTTTGTTTTATACTACGTATAGATTATTCCATTGTTTTAAAAATAAGCTAGTAAGAACCGTTTTATGGTAGCTTGCTGGCCCTCCATTTGTGGCTTGGTTTTCTCAGCAGGGGAGAGACTAGTCCCGCCTGCCCTATATAGAAATTGCCAATGCCAATGCCTTAATGGATACCTATGGCAATTTTAGAGACAACGATGAAATGGAGTATGTGCCTAGAGCTTTATCCGTATTTATACCTTCATACTACGACAAAAAACAGATACTTGTACAACCCAACTTATAACTCTTCCGCAGACTGCAGGGCGTGGCTCGCATGCTGGAGGTGTGCGCGTGGCTGTGCGTGCGCTCGTGTCGCGGCGTGCGACAGTTCGCCACCGCGCTCAGCGCATACAACGCGCATCCAGTCTTCACCAGGCTCTTGATGCACTGTAAGACTATGATATTTTATTTTTGACACACAGGTCAAGACAACAGCCGATCTATTCTGTGAAAATGTCACCTAAGTTCACGGTGTGATTTTTACAGAATAGACCGACAGATCTACAACTCGGGCGAATTAACATGACACTTGGCTCGAATGACGTTTGTGCAAAGTACAGTGTGCAAAAAAGTTTTCGTTTCCATTTCATATTCTTTTACGAAAATTATTAATATTAAATTGTTTTTTTAAACTTATACTTGTATATTATTAAATTGAATACATAAATCGGTATTAGGTAGTTACTTGTACTTAGATAATATTTTGCAATTCAAATCTTTATAAATACATATATGATATCGCGATCCATTACTAAGGAAATATTGATAGTAATCATAGAAATTCATGTTACAATAAAATAGCACTTTTGACACACCGCTGCACCGTAGGAATCAAGAATTTGCTAATTTCTTTCTCGCGTTCAAAAAAAGTCAATACCTTAAGTATAATGGCCCGTTCTTTACTGTGTATCGTTTTCCTACCATTTTCTTATGAAAAACAACAGTTTCAAGAAAAACGTCCAAACGTGACAATAATAACAAAACCTTTAGAGAAATCCTATAACAAATAATAGCAAGATCTCGAAAATTCTGAAGTGCAAAGACACTTGCAACGGTAACAGTGACGCTATCACTACTACCCTCGCACGGCGACGGTGGGGTGCCGCGCGGGGCAGCGGGCGGAGTATAGAGTTCCGAGACATGTCAAGTTAATTCGCCCGGCTTGTAGTTTAGTCAATGTCTCATCTACGACCTACATAAAGCAATCGAAACATAGTAATTGGACATTTGAAACTTGATTATCCCGAATGAGACCATCTAATTATATTTCCTAAAACATTACGTCATAGCTGTCTCGATGTAAAAAGGTCATGTTACAGACAAATTATAGTTGCCTAGACGCCCTGACGGATGATACTCATATCTCATGCTAAGTGACATTTCGAAATCGCCACGAGACATCTTGACATAATTCTAAGATTATTTAAACCGAATTATGTCAAGCCAATGTCGGATCTCCAATTAATTTTGACGTCCTGTTGTTTGAAAAACATTTTTATTTACAGATTCGAAGTCGCCACGAATTGTACTGAACATTGTAGGAATCCTCATCACGGTGCTGCAAGATCTACCAGAACATGCCGATGTGGTGGAGAAAATACTCTTTGACGAAGCAAGTTTTAATTTCCTGAGTCTTGTAGAACAACCGAGCGATGCGTTGAGAATGAGAGTTTGTATACTAATAAGTTTGCTGTGTACATTCTCCTGTACTGCGTTCTCTGTAGCCATGGAGTCGAGGTGGAGTAAGAAAGAAACTGATTCTATTGAGGCTTTACATACTCATTGTAACGTGGCATTGAATAGGGCAGCTAGACTGGCCACGAAGGAGCTCAGTAATATGCCTTTTTACGTTAGCTAGTAAGAATTTACTGCATACTTTAGGACAGTAAGTCCATTTTCGTTTTTATGACTTTTAAAATTATATTTCAATATATGCATTATATTTGGCTTAGCTAAGTAGTTGTTATAGCAGTAAGTTGCATTTTACATAACCTTTTTATTAGTTACTGATAAATAAAACACTCCGCATCAAAGATAATAAATCTGTAAAATAAAAAATATGTAGGTAAAAAAAAACTAAAAACCCGCTTTTATCACGCACAAAAAGTTAAAAAATAATTTAATTGACTTGCATTAGTTAAGATATAAGTACCTATGCAGCTTGTCACTTCTTTTATATCCAATGATTAATTTAAAAAGCGTGGAGCGCTTTTTAGTTGCTTTTAATTAATTTAAACAAAGCGCTCCACGCTTTTAGAGTCAATTTAATTATTTTATATTTTTTTGTGCGTGATAAAAGCGTGTTTTTTAGTTCTTTTTTTAAGCTATATATTTTTATTTTTTACTTTTTAGTCTAGTATATTCTTCATTTAGTTAATAAGTCTGAAGTCAACGAAGTTATGACTTGACCGGTTTAATAGTAGCCACTATAGAATTCCACTATCCACTTCCTGACTGCATCATCAGACCCTCAACACCAAGCGCAATCTATTGGACTCGTCAAAACGAATCATATGACGCCAAACTCGGTGGGTTTACTAGTAGCCACTGAAGAATTCCACTATACACCTCCTGGCTCCATCGTTAGATCCTCGACCCTGAGTGCAATATTTTGGATTCATCAAAACAAATCAGATGTGCCCAAACTCGAGGGTGTTACTAGTAGCCACTGAATAATTCCACTATCCACCTCCTGGCTTCATCACCAGACCCTCGTTACCAAGTCCAATCTATTGGTCTCGTCACTCGTCAAACCGAATAATATTAGCCCTAACTCGAGGGGTTTACTTAGTAGCCACTGAAGAGTTCCACTATCCACCTCCTGACTCCATCATCAGATCAGCTCCAAGATACCAAATTATAGTATTGTCTTCCGTACTACATATACTCGTACATACAAAGTTTCATACCGATACGACAATTATAAGTAGGTTAAAATCTACTTCCAAGATTTTTTTACATTGTTTGTTAATTTGTTAGTTACAAGTGAAGCTAACAAAAGCATGTTAAAATATAAAACAACGAAAATTAAATAAGGAATTGATCTCGTAGATCTACTAAGGAATCTTAAATTGATTGAATGAGACATGACGGGAAGAGGCTGTTGTAAGTAAGGGCAGTCAGTGCCAAACATACAGAGATGAACTGACCGTTCAAGATGAACAGAAGAACTAAGAGAATTAAACTTTATTGCAAGAAGATATCAGCATTATTGCATTGTTTTAATGCAATAACTCAACTTCAACTAAATTTCAACTTTATTGCATTTCTTGTCAGTTGTCGAGTACCTACTTATTCTGAAACACCCCTTGTGTTAATTAGATAAAAAAATATAATATACCTATATAATATAATTCTATCATTTTGAACTGTCTGTTCGTCCCTGCATTTTTAACGCTGATTACAATGTTTTGAAATATGATTTCACAAGGGCAAAAGTAAAATTTTCGGAAAAGTTGCGAGCGCTACCTAGCATATTTTGTTGGTAGGCGATAAAACATAATTGAAACTCAAACTCAAAGCATTTATTTCAATTAAACCAATTACAGGCACTTTTGAATTGTTAAAGAGTCAGTCAGTTAGTCAGAAAATTGAAGTTAGTCGCCCATTCCAAAACGTAGATCTCTATGGAGAAGAATGGGCAAGAAACTCCATGGACACTCTTTTAAATCAAAATTGTTACAAAATCCTGGGTAGGTACATTGTTATTGTTCTTGTTGCTTCTATATGCGACTTCTATGTGTGAAAGCAATATAATTAAGTAACTGCCAATTGTTATCAAAAGTCCGTGTGCACGTTCTGTCCTCTGGATAGAAATTGATGTGACTAAGTCATCATGTGATGTGACTATACATAATGCGGATTCATATATGGATATTTTTATAAGAATAAAATAAGATTAATTTATGATATTGGTACCGATTCTCTTGTACCACTAAAATTTCTAATTTTTTGGCTAGGATTATCTTTTAAGTTATTCTCCAAACAAGATCCTCTAAACTTAAAACTAATTTTGACACAACTAAAATTGAATTTAACAATCGCTAAGTTGAGTAGACCATAGACCAAGATTTGTCGGAAATTAAAATGATCCAAAGTGCAAAAAACCGAATAAAATCAATGAATTATCTTTAACTGTTTATCAATAATTAAATGAAATACAGGGAGCATAATGAAAGCCTAAAACTATATTGTTGTTTATATTTTAATAAATTAAGATTCAATAACAAAAATACTGCAAGGGGTTGGATTGTTGAATGGGTTGGAACGGTCTCGCAATCTTTTCAACTGAACTCTTTTTGATAGTTTCTAAAAAAATAGTTATTTCTTATTTCAAAGAATCTGGAAATGGCTTTGATTATGGTAAGTGGATTTATCCACTTCTTTTCCAAATCATAATGTTAATGATATGATGATGACATTAGATGTTCAGTACAAAAATCCCTTTTTGTTTTCACGAATGCATTTCGTATTGTATTATTTTCCAATCTCACAAGCATCCAAACTTTCAAGAACTAGAAGATAACTGTGATTTGCAAATAGTTCATGACAACTAATTTTATTCCACACCTTTTTTAATCGCGATTAAAAATAGTCTGATTAAGGGCGAATTCGACCAAACTTTTATACCTAGTATAATTCTAATCCAGCGAATAAATTTCAATTTTTGATAGATTTTCCACACAAAAACTGTCAGACGTCAGCCCTTAGTTTGACAATCAAAATTTTAGATGATAAATGTCAAATTCAGAATAGCAAAATTGCCATTTTCATTAAATTGACCTTTAACTGACAGCTGCCGTTGTACGGCAGGTGTCAAATCTTAGTTGACTGTCGCTTGCTGTACCACGGCAGCTCGACTGTGGCCCAACTCTATTACGATTATCTATGAAACTTAGCGCCCTATCTCGTTCTTATATCAAAATGTTCAGGAAAGAGAGCTAACAATAAAACACACCATTCTACTAACATTTTAAATGTCATTTTAAATGTCAAAATGAAAAAATGGCAGCGAAATTCACTTCTGGATGTTTCAAAAACAAATGATGGAAAATCACAAATGCTGTGATTTTATGTTTTTTTTATATATTTTATTGCTCAAATGAATCATAAAAATAGAACTGCTCGTAATATGGAGGTAATTAAATGTAATTTTGATTAAAATCAATAAATAATGACGAACAAAAGAGACTAAAAAAAAGGTTTGTCATGACCGTTGGGGACAGCTGTTTTTGTAATTTGGTATCAGGTAGATAGTAGTTTTTTAAGTGTTTGTTATAGTAAGTTAAACCCATAAGTTAGCAACATGACTCCAAACATAAACAACTTTGACATGTTTACGATAAATACAGAGCGTTGAGTGAGTAGGGTTAATGCTTCAAAATTCTATGACGTTTCAATTCGTTATTTGGACATATTTAAAAAAAATGGGTTAAGTTATATTATCGTTTTACCTTATCGTTGGGTTAATAAACTTCGTAGAAACATGATTTTATAATGTAAAATATGCAGAATTTTGATATCTAAGGTCTTGAATGAAAAAAATGGGTGAAAATAACAAAACTACGTTTGACAGTTCGTCAGTTGAAGGTATTTGAAGGGTTAGCTAAATGGCATTAGTGCTGTCAAACTTTTATATAGTTGTCACTTTAGTCAATTTTAAAATGGGAAACATGTTTTACAGGAGTAAACTAAATTTGGTGATTTTTAGTCTAGTTTAGAGAATTTTGTGACAAGAGAATCGGCACCATAGTGTTGTTCAAAAGACATATTAATCTTCTTTGAACTGAATATTCACAACAATGAATATAATACCCATAGGTCATTGAAATAGTTCAATAAAATAACGTTCATGATTTTACAAATTAATATTTTACTATGAAATATTCACTCATAATTATTATTACTATAAGTAATCTAGATGTAACATTTTTAATATTATATTATCTTTACCTACAATTTTAAAATAAGCATTATAATTAATAAGAAATGACGCAGAACTGAACTAGAACGATCGATTTTTATGAAGATAAAATTCCCGCAGTTTTATCAAGTTACGCTTGAATATACTCATAATCCATTTATGTCATAATGACAAGTACGTTACGAGGATTACGATATGGTAGGACTTATTTTAGCCTTGAACCGAATGCAATCGTAGAAATTCTGAATGTCCGTAAAAAGACAGGGATCACTCCAAGGTTAGATAAAGCTATATCTACATAGCCAGCTATTGACTCACATCCCCTGAATATTATTTGTTACCCACTAGCCTTGCCCGTGACTCCGTCTGCGTGAAAATCGAAACAATCATGAAGTCGCAACTCGCAATTGAATGAACCAAAACGTTGCTTATGCCAGAGAAAAAGCGAGGATAAATAAAAATGAGAATCAGAGTGGGTCGACGGTTTAAACAATGTGGCTGCAAAAGACAATACAGCCACTCGACTCTATTAATAGCTCCTCTTGTACTTGGAAACCACAGAATCAACTGTAGGTACGTAGTAGGGAGGGTGTTGCTTAGCGAGGGCTAAAACGAGGACTATGACGACTAAATTATCTCCGGCAGCAATTCAGCTCAATTACAGTAACAATTCCGGACCTACGAGTTTTGGTTATAGGCCAAAATTCGGTATACCGTGGGAACTCTTCGATAAACTCATTAGTATCTAGCTAGAATAACACATGACTTATGGACAGGAGATCGTTCAATGAAACCTTGTAGCGCCAAAATCTTACCTGACAAACAATTAGTAGTGTGTGAGAAGGACTGTTGCTCCTCACTCTGCTTTGTCAAATAACATTTTGCCGCCATATGGTTCAAGTCGACCAACTCGATTCCACTTCGGTTCTTTGTAACTTGCGACTCTTTGATTTCCAAATTTTACGCCTAAAGCGTCACGGGCTCAGCTAGTTGTTTGATAAAACTGCATCAGTGAATTCTGTGCGTCATGACAAATATTTTTAAAAAGTGCATGCGATCATTTAGCCTTGAACCACGCATAATCTTTCACATCTGAACGAATGAAAACAGGGGGACACTCAAAGATATACATAAAGTTAATCTAAATGCAACATCTGGGTACACATTGACATCCTATCTATATAAATGTTTATTATTATTTAATAGAACTGCGACAGAGTCAACACTGCTCATGAAAAAAGTGCATGCGATTTAGCCTTGAACCATGCATAATCGTTTAAATCTGAACGACAAAACAAGAGGACACTCGAAGGTTAGATAGAGTTAATCTAAATACAGCTATCTGGGTATTTACATCATCTTTATGTTTCTTATTTCGTTTATTTTATTTAGATACACATTGTTTACATTTTTAAATATTTTTATAAAATAATTTAAAAAAAAAAATTAAAATAAAAAAAAATAGTAGTCCATCGGCATCAGGAACAGGATCCAAGCTGCTGGTGGTCAGGGTTCTAGAGAGAGGAACCTCCTCACTATGCGTGCCGTGTCCAGGAGTACGGCCTTCTGAATCAAGCCCTTGACCCAGCCGCGCAATGAGAGCCTCGTGAGGTGTTGGTCGAGGCTCTCTACTATTAGGCCATTCAATCGTAACGATTATCGGTACAATGGTTGCAGATTCCATGTCCCACATGTAGACAACCTTGTGTGCTAAATCAAGATACTTGATTTCTATATCTTTCTCAGCTTTCACAAGATCTCGTCATGAGGCACAGCGATATCGGCGCTCTCGTCGATCTATCACCACAATATCAGGCTTATTGGCTACAATAGCTCTGGCAGTGATGATAGATCGATCACAATGTGGCGTGACCATTCTCGAGAACTGGGTCGGGCACATACCTGTAGTATGGTACTTTGGACTCCACAAGGTTGTACTGCAAGGCAAGTTACATAATCAGCCTATAATGTTCCCACTGCTGAGACACAGGCTTCTTCTTTGTCGGAGGGAGTGGGCCATAATCCACCACGCGGCACGCGGGCCCAGTGCGGATTGGTGGATGTCACATGTCTTCGAATTTTTGGTTCTAGGACATGCCGGTTTCCTCATGATATTTTCCTTCACCGTTTTGAGAGCAGTGGTGATGAAATTAAGTACACAAAGTAAAGTGCCTGCCTGGGTTTAACTCACGACCTACAACTCGTAAGTCGGGGCCGATACCACTAGGCCACCGCTGTTCAAGGCAAGTTGCTGGTGTATAATCCAAGCTACTAGATTGTGTCTGTGCAAGTACTCGCCGTTATCAAGACGATAACAAACGGGAACAATAATTATGTCGGATTGATTTACCGGGACGGTGGCATGCCCTACAGATGTCAATCGTAGGTACTGTAGCGATCTGTCAGGATTCCACGGCAGACCACTACGTATTATGTGTGTGGTCTCGTTTTAGAGGTGTGTTTAGTGGACGTATAAATTAGACACACAGGAGCACTGTAATTATTATTTTATTGCTTATAGGAAGCACGTTACATTATCAACGTAAAACTAGGAAAGAATCGATATAAAATAATTTTACTATGCAAAGCTATTCTATTTTAAATTAAACCAGCGTTTGTCTTATCAGCCAATCAAACAATTCGCGATGGTTTCATGCTGAAGGCAGGCCCGATTAAAGCCTCTACAGTACCGTCCTTGACAATATATTTCCGATAATTATTCGTCATGATAACTTCATCCATAATCTTTTAGTTACTTACGTTTTTACTACTTTATTAGTTTTAATTTATTTACCCTTTAATTTTTATTTTTTGTTGTTATAGCGGCAATAGAAATACACAATCTGTGAAAATTTCAGCTGTCTACCTATTACGGTTCATGAGGTACAGCCCGCTGACAGACAGACGGACGGACGAATGGACAGCAGAGGCTTAGTAATAGAGTTACGTTTGGGTACGGAACTCTAAAAAGTAAAGCGTCTGAGGAACAAAACGAAAAAATGAAGATAGACCTAATATGGGCGTCTACTCTAGTCTTGTAGTGCACCCTCTTGCACAAGGTATCGAGACGAGCCACTGGACGGATTTTAAATACATATTAGGTATAATCCTGTATCTAAATCTAAATGTATTGTCACGACCGGTTGATGACCGGAGGTCCATTTTGACCTATCTGTCATTGTGCAGTAGGCATGAGGTTATTTTAAATGCAGAGTTCATGTACGGATAGTTTTTGCGAAATGATGTCACTTTTCAATTTCCGCGTGCAAAGGCTAGTTGCTAAAATACAATTCTTAGAAGGATCTTAGTTTTTGGCCTTTTGGGATGTAACAAAAACGCCTCACAGTGGTTTTCAAACTTAATATATGTATGGTAGTTTTGAACAAACACATTTAAGTACTTATTAAAAAAAATAGCCTTACCAATATCGAAAACCCAATAGAGTTTTTAAGTCAACTTTGGGGACTGTTTTCTGTGATTAAAACAACAACAAAAAGACTGGATTTATTTTGTAATTATTTTTTATTTACTTGTGTAGCTACTTAACTGGTTTTACTACGTAAATATTGTAATATTTTATAGTGAATAAAAGTGAATTTATTATCTTGCACTTTAGTGTCATTGTAAAGCCTTTTCCACATTATCTCGAAACGCGGCCGATTATCCACGACATTGTAATTGTATATTAATAAATAGGCTACATCAAATTTTATTCAGAGTTTCCAATGATCATTATGTCGTTACATTGGCAGCGTTTCTCTCCAGTGTGTTGCTAGGCTTATTTCCTAAGGCGCATATTGATTTATTTTTATTGGAACTGATCGCATCTATTCAGCAGCGTGCGTCACGTTAGCTAGCATGTAATAATAGAAGTCCAGATGACAATACAACTTGTCCTAGAACTATTATTCTCTTGAAGTAATGTCTAATATGTTAATTTCAGAGGCGATGATCTCTAACTATGGCCACACGGCCTTCATTTATTTAAATTATGCTAGTCGCACTGTAGATAAGTAAAACAATTCAGCAAATCAAGACAAAAATAAAAGTAGTTTGTATGTTATCAATACGCTCCTTATATATTTGTATTTTAATTTTATTGCAGCTTAAAGTACTTATCTGTACTTATTTTTATATTTAAATCAATATTTTAATGTTTTTTTTTATCGATACCTATAGCATTTGCAGCAGCTTTTGTAATTCGTCCACATAAATTAATGATTTGCTCACATACAATTAATAAACGTATTATAAGCTGTTCGGCATAGCGCCATGTTAAAGTTACGCATTATATATTTTTTTAATAAAATCTTTCTATTTATAAGTTCCAGTTTTATTTGTGTTTATTTATGTCGTTAACTGTTAGTACAAAAATAAATTACAATAAGAACCGGGGCGATGTTTACATCCTATCGTAATTACGCGTAGATACCCACACCGGGAGTGTTAATGACTTGCCATCGATTGCAATTATTTATAAACAGCTTAATACAAACAAATACAAGCGGCTATTGGCTTAGTGTATTGGTATCAAGATCAAAGACCTGTTTTCTTGGTCGTGCTTTACGTGGTTTGTTTGGAGCGTGCTGCACTTTATGGCAGGTTACATAAGGAGGTGATCGGCCGGCCTCGCGCCAGGCGGTGCGCGCGCGCATTCACCGATCATGCACGTTCAAATCTGCTGTCACGCAACCGACGAGACGTGACCTGCGACAAAGTTACTAGTGATCAAAGTACGACTATTATGCGAATCAGCAATTACCGAATCTTAGTCGGTAAATGTTTCCGTATTGTACTTGAGTGCATAAATATCGGATAAATTGCTTACCTAATCAATAATAATGTCAGCTCTGTGCTCAGCATTTCTAGTGTCTGTGTATTTACCTACTTGACGTCATAGGTTTCTACACATTATTATGACTAAGAGTTCGTTGAACTTGCTAAATGCATTTCGAATAGGTGGTTTGGTAGGCACTCGACGCATTGGCCACATTCGTAAAACGCGGAGTTGACAAATATTCCGCATATGTACCGTAGGTGTGGTATATTTAATTGTAGATACCGACATGTCCTCATCATTGATCACGTTATCACGTAGTAGTAGAGAGTTTCTGAAGGCGGAATCCTACCTACTTCGTAATTTTTCTCTCATATCCATACCGCACTTCTTGCGTATTTAAACTAGGGACAATATACAAAAACAGGTAAACAAGCCAATCAAAAACAACTCAGCCTATATCAGTCCACTACTGAACCTAGGCCTCTCCCAGGCTGCGCCACAACACCTTGTCCTCCGCCTTCCGCATCTAATCTGTCCCAGCCACCTTCCGCATCTAATCTGTCCCAGCCACCTTCTTAAGGTCGTCGGTCCATCTAGCTGGGGGGGCGTCCCACACTACGCTGGCCGATACGTGGTCTCCACTCCAGGACTCGTCTGCCCCACCGGCCATCGGTCCTTCGACAAACATGGTTAGCCCACTGCCACTTCAGTTTGCTTTTGGAGGCTATGTCGGTTACTCCGGTATTTTTCCAGATAAATAAACCCTAA
This sequence comes from Fissipunctia ypsillon, assembly GCA_947568875.1. Classification (NCBI taxonomy): domain Eukaryota; kingdom Metazoa; phylum Arthropoda; class Insecta; order Lepidoptera; family Noctuidae; genus Fissipunctia; species Fissipunctia ypsillon. The sequence goes on from OX387654.1 coordinate 9,790,930, forward strand.
TATATATTTCCTATAATTCCTGATTTTATCCATCAAAGAAACTCCAAGCCTAGCCCGCTCCATAGCGCGCTGAGCGACTTTGAATTTGTGGGCCAGCCCAACTGTCAGTGTTTACGTTTTGGCACCGTACCTATGTCATAACGGGCAGGACGCACTGGTTGAAGACCTTAAGTCTTCAAACATTGCGAGATAGATGACGAGAAGACTTGACGAAGTTTCCCAAACGCTGCCCAACTCAACTGGATCTTTGTGTCGGCTTCATTCTCAAAGTTGTGTCTACCGAGCTGGATGACTTGCCCTAGGGAGACATACCTACTCCTTCACGGCGCGCGGCGGCGCGTAGTGTTCCACGCGCGCCCCTCTTAGACGTCGCGGGGGGAGTCAAACACCTCACTCCCCCCCTCGACACGAGGAGAGGCCCACCGTGGCGGGCCGGCACTAGCCGGGGGTTGCGGAAGGATCATAAGTTCCCGCGACCCTCGGCGTAGGTGTGAGATAGAACACCGGGGTGGTTTTTAGTCAGTAAGAGTTTGACAGACCCTTCTGCCCGCCCCAGGGCGGAGGACATCCATGAGGATTTCCCACCCCGAAACAAAAAAAAAAAGGAAAGGGAGACATACTCCTTCACAACTTCGAGAAGCGACCCTTCGATGTGGATTGGTGTCGGCAAGACGTGTGAATTGTACATGACTTTCGTCTTGTCCAAATTCATGCCGAGGCCAACTCGACGAGAGGCTCCATTTAGGCTGTGCAGCATCTGGTCTAACTGTTCCAGCGTCTCTGCCATTATGACGATGTCATTGGTAAAGCGAAGGTGTGAGATGTACTCGCCGTTCACGTTGATACCCTGTTCAGTCTAGTCCAGCGTTTTGAAGACGTCCTCCAGTGCATTGCTAAACATTTTCGGCGATATCACATCCCCCTGTCTCACCCCTCTGAGCAGCTGGATGGGGCTGGTTTTCTGATCCTGAATCTGAACAGTTATCGTGGCAACGTCATACAGACATCTCAACACTTCGATGTAGCGCCAGTCAATTCGACATCGTTGCAGAGAGGCTAGAGCTGCCCATATTTCAATGGAGTTCGAAGGCTTTCTCGTAGTCCACAAATGCCATACACAGCGGCTGGTTGTACTCCTCGGTCTTCTGTACAGTTTGCCGAACAGTATGGATGTGGTCTACGGTGCTGAAGCCTTTTCGAAAACCGGCTTGCGGTGGCTGAAACTCGTCAAGTCTCCTGGCGAGGCGGTTCGTGACTACCCTCGAGAACAGCTTGTATACGTGGCTCAGAAATGAGATGGGCCTTTAAAAATAAAATAAAATAAAATAAAATAAGCCTTTATTGCTGTTCTACAGTATGACTTTCTATATCTACTAATTTACTATTATAATATTTTTCTTTAGTATCGACGTTCGGTGCACTTTTTTTTAAATATTTATACAGTTTGTCCTTCGACAAAGACCTCCTCTAAAGATTTCCATCTCTCTCTGTCTCTCGCCGTCTGAATCCACTCTGGACCAGCTACTCTTTTGACGTCGTCTTCCCAACGTTTCGTTTGTCGTCCTTTACTCCTTTTCCCATCCCTTGGGTACCCAAGGGATGGGCCTTTAGTTCAGAGTTCAGAGAATTTCGAATTGTCAAATGATTTTTAAAATAGATTTTTAAGATATGACAATTAATAGGAAAGCTAGTTATTTATAAATAGCTTTCCTATTAATCGTCATAGCTTTAAAATTGTTCCACCTAATAATAATTGGAAGTTTCATCGTATGATCCAATTCGCGTAGCAGTCGTAGACCTGTCGCGTCGTAGCAGCTATTGCCATTATTACACCGCTTAGCTGATCGTTCAGTGGTAACAGTGGGTACCTATTTATGGTGTACGTATCCGGTGCTGTATCCAGTAGGATTCAAGCACAGAAAACTTCAATCAGCTTTCAAACATATAATTTATGCAACAATAGAACATAGACTAGTAAAGACTGACTGAATTAAATAGATTTTCAGATATCCGCTCAGAAAATTTTGAAAATTGTACAGGATCGGTATTTCAGGAAATACTTAAATAAAAACAACTGAGGGGCTTGTGGCTAAGTAATAACAGCCGCACGGGTCGATCGATCGGGTTAAGCTAGCACCTATGAAGGGGTCCGCTAGGGCCGATGCCAGCCAGGGTTGCGGGATGTTCGAAAGAGTTACCGTGGCCTCGGCACAGGCAACGAAGGAACACGGGTGGGTTTTAGTCAGTAAAAGTCTGACACGCCCTCCCGCTCCGCCCAGAGCGGGAGAAGTCATTTGATGATTTCCCATCCAAAAAAAAAAAGATTGGTGACCACCAAAAGAATGAAAAAGAAAGAAAGAAAATAAATTTATTTGACCCAGGTTAAGGCACACAATATTTACACAAAAACAAAACCAAGACCTCTCCGTGCCTCGGAAAGCACGCTAAGACGTTGGTCCCAGCTGTCATTCGTGGATCTTTGACTGTCCGTACGGGTCGTCGGAAGCCCGAATCTGACAACCAATCTTACCTACCAAGGGGTATCGTACTACCAGTAACTGGGATGTGGAGGTAAGATGAGTACTCGCTCCATGTAAAGTACCTACTGGTATTCAGCTGCATCCTGTTAGACAGGAATCCGACCCTAACATAGTTGGGAAAATGCTGGGCAGATGATGACTCAAATAAAAACAACTCGTAATAAAACTGTAAGTCGAGGTAGCTATAATTTAGAACAAGTATAAACTTTGACACGCTGGATTTTTTACTGAACTAACCCTGATATAGGTTAGAGAACTAACCTTCCCTTCCTTACCTTTCAAAAAAACCCTGAATCATTAATTGTTAATTGAAATACTTACACAATTGCTAAATTATTGTCAAAACAACAAGTTATTTGTAACAAACATTACAAGTAGGTACCAAGTGTAGGTATTGTAGGTGCCTACTTACAGGAGATTAGACTCATTTGTACTACCGTCAATGTAACAATGTGTGTTGATGAACTGTAGTCCAATTCCATTGCTCCATTGACGTCAACAAATAATAATCACCCGTATAGTCTGCAGCTTAACGGGCATCCTAGATGGAAAACTTCTCTGCAGAATTTACTACCGCATTTGTCATTGTATGCTCGACATACATAAGGAAATTTCCGTCCCTGATCTAGGTTTGGGGAAAATCACAAATGGTTTCATACAAATTGTATTGTATTGTTGCCTATCTTCCTGTACTTTCATTATGGTGAAAATGTGGAGTAAAAGGATCACAATTATCTGCGCATTAGGCAGTCATTATGACTTTCCTCGTAGATACCTATATATTTACCTATAGGTAAGCTATTGGATATCTAATGGCATTTACACCCCGAGGCACCATGCATGCAGTACGTGCAAAAATAAAAACCGGCCAAGTGCCGACCACGCACAATGAAGGGTTCCGTAGTTGGGATGAATCCATCCAAACATACATTCTGTCAAGAAAGTACCGCGAATCGATCATTAAAAAGCCCGCTTAAAGGGATTGTCGAAATTATTTTTGTCGCTAAGTTGGCACAACTGTCCTCTATACTCACGCGGAGTTTGAGCGTCGTCATTTAGTTTGTTTACAGTGCGCCATTTTGTCAGTTTATCTCTCTCAATGTACAAAAAAATCTAACAAAGAATGTCTTAAATTTTGCATTGCAAATGGAATTTCTTGTGCTGAAGCGCTAAAAATGTTACATAAAGCTTACGGTGAACCAACTTTATCAATTACACGTGCGTATGAGTGGTACAGTGCATTTAAAAGCGGTCGAGATGTGGTGGGATATTTGCCTCGCTCTGGTCGGCCATCAACGTCTTCAACTGAACTTAACATCCCTAAAGTAAAATACAATGGTGACTGAAAATCGCCGTTTAAGTCTGAGAGAGATAGCCGCTGTCTGTGTCTTTTGAATCAATTCGTACCGATTCGTATTCGTTCGTATTCGTCGTTTTCGTACGATTTTTGCTTGGGCATGAAACGCGTTGCCGGTGGACTAGTGCCGAAAGACCAGAGTTTTCTGCAAAAACTCATCGCGTAAAGGTCGCTGAAGACTAGTGTTGCCCAAATGCAAGAACAAGACGAGACTTAGCCAGTCTTGGTCTTGGTCTTGCGCCAATACACCTGGTCTTGGTCTTGGTCTTGGTCTTGCGCTCCCAGTCTTGGTCTTGGTCTTGGTCTTGCAGCAAGAGTCTTGCAAGTCTTGCAATTACCTATTAGTCTATTACTATTTATTAAAGTTTACTTTAAATCTTAGAAAAACGTATTAGAATTGGAACATTGTGAGCTTGAATTAACATAGCCATAGTAAAGATCAAGCAGATTAATAAATAACTGAAGATTTGATAAGAAATTCGAAAAATCAACTGACCTATATGTCGTTTTCCATGGAAGTAACTGTTTCTTAATAAACATTTATGATTTATAAGCTTACATTTGCTAAAACATGTAAAAAAACAAATTAATTACAATAACTTGACTGTATTTTAAAGAACAATACTTATCTGTCTAGAAAGAGATTGAACCCTCAACTTATAAGAAATTTAATAAAAGAGTTTTACGATTTATCATTTATTTGAATAAAAAATAAAATACAACACAAATCAACAGCTTTATCATTAGGTTATGATACTTTATATCAATTTTTTTGACCAAGAATTAATACAAAGTAACCATCTGGCTGACTCATCACTTAACCTATAAACTTGCTAGAATGAATTAATATGACATCTACTACCTATACTTACCATTTTATCCTAATCATAATACTACTTGCGTGATCAGTATAATGTATTCATTTTCATTCTAAGCACTCTGAAACTTATTTATTCTTTGGAACACCTGTAGGTACTCTTAAAAAAATTCGAAATTATTTTGCATGAGTATACCTACGCCCTATGGCGGCAATCAAATAGTGTCACAAATGTTATGATTTCGGCGTGGCGGCAACGATTGTTTTAGATTTCAAAAGAAGCCGCCGGCGCGTGTATCATAACCATGTACTTCCGAAAAGCGGCAAATTTCTTTGAGAAGTAAGTACAAAACCTTTGATGCCGCATTATCAAAGTGCCGATGGTTAAAACATAACTATGCATGCACTCAGTTTGATTTTAATAGATATTTTTTTATTCGCTATGTTTATGGTATTAGTCGTAATGCGCATAGGTCCAGTTTTTCATATTCTTTGATACAGTTTTTTGCGTCTCATAGAATTCCTAAGCGTACCTACCTATACACCGAACTGTTACACCTAACTACTCAGTGAAATAGCGCTAAGTCCTAGCTGCAAGACGCAAGAGTCTTGCAGGCTATGTCTTGTTCTTGCTCAAGTCTTGCACGGTCAGTCTTGGTCTTGGTCTTGCTAAAAATACGCGGTCTTGTTCTTGGTCTTGGTCTTGCAAAAACGCAAGAACAAGACCAAGACTGCAAGACCAAGACTGAATTTGGGCAACACTACTGAAGACATGATAGAACGAGTCAAATCCGACCCCATAATTACAAAACGCGTTGTAACTGGTGATGAGACATGGGTTTACGAGTTTGACATGCAAACCACTCAACAAACTTCGGAATGGCGCCTTCAAACTGAGCCGAAACCGAAAAAGCGAGAATTCGCAGCGAGTACCTACTGAAGTCGATACCAAAAATGCGTTTAAAAATGATTTGATTATTCGTTGGCGTAAGTGTATCATTTCTGAAGGAGCATACTTTGAAGGTGATAAAATAAATTTGGATGAATAACTAACATTTTGTGTATTATTGATCTTTTCCCGGTAATTTCTTGACAGAGTAGTATCATTGTACTTAGTCGCAAAACATGTTCTCCCATACCTACACTTCAACTGCAAATGACTGTAAGTTTGTACGCACAATATTGAAAGATTCACCATGTTAAGACCATACACTTCTTATAGGTTTTCCTACAGAAGTGGGTTTTTCTGTAATCTATAAGTATAGAACCGAGTATCTGCATTTTTTCAAAATTTTAGGTTCAGTGTTTTCGGAGATAAAGGGGATCAATATTCATTAACTTTCTTAAATAACTTTAACTGTTTATTTTTAAATTATATAAAAAAATATTGGAGACCTTCAGAGTAAGCCCTTTCATTTGATAATGTGTCACACGGTAGTAGTTTACAGAACTTTTTTTTAAATTTTCGTAATGCCCTCCCAAAAGCGACCCCCATATTCAAAGTTCATTTATTTTCGTTACACGTCCGTGTTTGGGTCACAAAAATTCATATGTGTACCAAATTTCAACTTAATCGGTCCATTGTAGTCGGAGCAAAATTGGCTGTGACAGACGGACAGACAGACACATGAGTGATCTTATACTTAGTCTGGCCAAAAATACTGTTACAATTAAAAATAAACAAAATATTACATTTGAATTTGGAATCTGTCATTTTTATATGATTGTTCATTGAGTTTTTTCATTTTGGCGCCAATACATTGTACAATATTCAACAATAGGTATGGGTTCCGTTTTTTCATTCGGACACGTACGGAACTCTAAAACCAGAAAAAGATAACAATTTTTGAAAAGAACTTTTATTAAATCGGTTAAAATTCAGCTTGGAATGACGCAGGACTTAGGGGGACACAGGATGAGTAGGTATGTGGTTAAAAGTGTCAAAAACAGGAAAGAGGCAGGCCAAAGAAAAGGATGGGCTGGTGAAAGATTTTGATAAGGCTAAGAGAATACGAAGGAAGTTAGTGAACATCGAGATGTCGACTGCAAGAGTTGGTTGGTTGGGTTGGTTGGTACCAATATGTGAAATAGGTAGGTTCTAGGTACTACGTTACCGTTGACCCCAAATAAATTTGTATACGAGCGTTAAGGATGATATTGAATCGGCCCAACGCAGTCCACTCATAAGTTTCTCGCAAGTGACACCACAATTCTTGGCCTCTCGTATATAATTTATGCCAGCTTCTTTAATCCACCTTATTGCGTAGCATTATTGAGTTATCTGAAAATAACTGCCAAATTCTGAAGGGTAACATGAAAGTTATCTGGCAGTGAGGCGCGTATCAATATCGTGTAATTTGCTAACATTTGGAAGACAAAGTTGCGAAAATTCTCGGATCTTGTTACTATAAGATAAAGGAAAAAATGGGAGCGGTTTCGATAACACGATCTTTTTATTAGATGTTACCTTTTCCTTAGAAGTTTTATGCCGCCATCGGAAATAAAATTTAATTTTAATAAAATTTCATATTTAAATGTAATGTTGAAACATTGCCGAAATTCAGAAGAATGTATTTTTTGTAAGTAAATAGGTACGAATTTGGTAGTTTTGAATCAGTGAAAGTGTAAACAGAAGATTAGGATGATTGTAAGACCGGACCTATTAAGCATTCTAGTGTGTCATTATAGTACAATACATATCATATTATCTCACCCCATGCCAAAACCACCAAATACTTACATGGTTTTGTAGGACAATGACCATTTATGACTGTTACCAAAACTGAGACAAAAAAAAAGAAAACAAAAATCTGAAAATCTTTTGTTTTATTAAATCAATTCACACTATCTTATCTACGCAACTACTTAAATTTAGGTTAAAGATATATATATATATATATATATATATACATATATATATGTAGCTCCCAATCTTGTAAGATAACAAGACTACACATCCGAGATAGTGTCGAACTAAAAAAAAAATTTCGACTGATAGTGATTTTTTACCGAAACACAACACGCTATATACTCGGATCACGTATCTTTATTTGCGCGACCGCTGCGGGTTCAACGGCCTCGCGTATTCACTGTACCATTGGGTCATGAGTATTTTGACAACGCACCGCGGAAATTATCTAATCGGCACGCGGCCGCGAGGACACGGGGTCAACGACTCCGGCCAGCTCGCCGCGGGCTCGTACCGCCTCGACGAAAGTGAAATGTGAAGTACCGATACAGACAATTAGGATGGCCGAATTTGTTTATTGGCTGTTGGTGGTGGGTGGTCGGCACAGCTGCACGCCAACTACCAAATATAGAATGGTTTTCTGGACTCTTACTTCATATCAATATTTTACAAAACGTGGTTACAAAACGGTACTAAAAATGCATAAATATTATTCTGATTTCAGTTTTATTTCGCACCACCACATCTCACCGCTACGAATTTCGTAGCAGTTTCGTAGCAAATGGCAGGTGTTTTAGCAAAACGGTATTTTTTGCAGTAAAGTTAGGCTGTAGCGTTATAGTTAATCAATTTTAAATTCGTTTCTAATTATTCAAGCCTACCTTGAACACACACATACATTCATACATACATTCTCATACCTACTTGTAATTTTGCAGGTCCGAATCGATCTCAAAAATATAAGTTTCACCTAGTATCCGACCGTATAGTAGCAACTTATTATCTAAAACAACTAAGATTTATAGGTAAAACATAAAAACATGAAACAATGAACAAAGTATGAGAGTAAATAAAAATTAAAAAAACTGCAAGTAGCCTAAAGAAAAATACAAGAAATATGGGTTAGTACGCTCGGGGTCGATGACACTTCAATACTTGCTCGACAGATTTGTAGGCATAACATAATAGAATCGTGAGAATTGATGACCCACATTAATGTTGTACTAGAATTCAAATGTGTGTACTAGCAGCTAGGTGCCCCGCGATTCTGCCTGCAGTAATATTCATCTTAGCGAATTTAAGCACAACCACGACCGTTGTACGAAATCGATTACCTACGGTTTTATTTAAATTTAATAAAAATAATAGGAAAAAATACATTTTTGACTAGGTTTTTTTTTTTAAATAGGCTTCCCAATTAGAAGATCTATCACATTTTAGAGGATCAATTAAATATTTGTCATTTTAATTTTCTGCTATATTTTGTATCGAAATTGAAAAATATTCTCTATTTACCGGTACTATCATGCTGGCTGTGCCATTTTTTTTTCCTTGAAAACTTTCTAAAACAAAAAAAAAAATAGAAATGTTAAAAAAATATTTTATAATTATGTAGTTAACTACACTAATTATATTACTACTGATATACAAATAAAAGGCTGTACGAATTATTGTGAGCTACAATACTCAAGATGTAAAGACAGACAAAACAAGAAAGAATTTTATCGAGATGATAGGTTTAAAATTAACTTAAAACCTACACATAACAATGTAACGTTATTATGACCGACTTGCACAATTGCTTTATTCATATTGCATTAAATATTTCCTACTTTACACACAATTTTATGTTTGGACTTATTTTTATACCGTCATGGCGGGTTACTTTGACTTAACTTTGTCCCAAATCGTCAAATGTTTAGTGTCATAACGGCCGAACCCAATAACCTATTTTCAGTTAAAGATAGATCACTATTGATGGTAGACAGTAGGTATAATTCTACCTGGCCTTGTGTCAGGCCGGTAAGATTCCATAATTTCAAGATTATTGGGACGTTAACACCATAGATATATAGCGTGACTGGTAATTAGTGACCGATACTTAAACACATGATTGTACTCATGATAACAAACAACTTTTACTATGGGACCAAATCTGAAATCGTGAAAAAAAAATCTGTTGCTCCCTACATTTATGCTCGCATAATTCGTCAAAATGTAGGGACCAGCAGATTTTTTTTTTCACGATCTCAGGTTTGGTCCCATAGTAAAAGTTGTTTGTTATCATGAGTACAATCATGCGTTTAAGTATCGGTCACTAATTACCAGTCACCCTATATAGATTTTTTCTATCTCTAGTAGGTATGCCAAAACTGGTGATAGATAGGTTATATCGTCTCGGCCGAAGCCAATAACCTATTTGCAGTAAAAGACAGATCGCTATTGATGATAGAGAGTATAATTCTACTTGTCCTTACGTCAAGCTGGTAAGATTCCATAGTCTCTTAAAGATTATTGGGACGTTAAAACCATAGATAGATAGGTTTTTCTATCAAACTCAAACTCAAAGCATTTATTTCAATTAAACCAATTACAGGCACTTTTGAATTGTTAAAGAGTCAGTCAGTGAGTCAGAAATTTGATGCTAGTCGCCCATTCCAAAACGTAGATCTCTATGGAGAAGAATGGACAAGAAACTCCATGGACACTCTTTTCAATCAAGATTGTTACAAAATCCTGGGTACATTGTTCTTGTTGCTTCTATATGTGAGAACAATGTAAAAAATAGATAATTAAAAACAATTCAAAATATAAGATTAAAAATAAGCCCTGGCAGCTAAGAGTGAACCCGTTCACGAACATGACGCGTGGATCAGCACCATCCAGCTCAACCATTTTGTAGCGAGCCGAATGATCCAACACACGCGCCACCATCAGCGAGACATTTAAGTGAGCATGACATACTCTCAACTGCCATACTCTTTCAAGTCAACATACCTACATCATAACATAAAACCGCTCCTTGGTACTCACATTTACAAAATTGAAAAAATGCTTCTAATTTATACTAAACCATAGTTTGCAATGATTGTATTAAAAGATTAGTAAACAATAAGGTCATAATGTCAGAAAAAAAGGGACGCATTTCATCCAAACAAAAAAAAAAAAAAAACCAAAAAAAAAATTTAACAAAGCCCAAGTGGCTGTGGAGCAGGACCAGCATTTAGCCAAGCATTCCATTTCCAGTATGCCAAAAATGGTGATAGATAGGTTATTGGGTTCGGCCGTATATCGTCATCTATTAGTTACCGAAGAAATACGACGTTCAGTTGTGTGGTCGCGACACGGTGGGCAGTTCAAACATTTGTCTCGATTTGGCCCAAAGTTATGTCCTAGAGTCAAAGTAACCCGCCATGACGGTACTTGGTTACCAATTTTTCACTGCAAATTCATTTATCGTAGCCTTCACCTCCCACTACTGGGCAAAGGATCTCGTAGCAAATACGAGTAAGTGTTAAAAATATAATAACTTGCATGATTTGGTAGCCTCCGTAGATAACGCAGGGACCGTTTATTGGCGGTTACAAAATTAATAAAAAAGTTTTTTTTTTCAATTTATTTTATGGTAAATAATAAGTAGGTGTTAGTTTGGGTAGGTATGTTTCAGTGAGGTTAACTAATTTTTCTGCGTTTTAAATTATTTTAAGAGTCTAGTTACCATACCATACCTGTAACTGAAATGCGGCTTGTACCTACTTATTTATAATTACCAGTAACAACTATTAAAGCTAGGAAGAAAGAGAATTATTTTTTTTGATTCCACACAAACCACACAGCAGAAACTAATGGAAAAACTGAACAATTTACTAAGCAGAGCCGATAATGAACCCGATCTAAGCTAAAGACGCAATAGTAAAATGGGATTAAGTACCTATTAGGTAAAAGGAAATGGTCATTGATCATCGATTTTCAGTCTTTACAGGCCCGGCACCCTAATTGCGTAACACACTGTCATATCAATAACAATCTGAATGATTTTGAAGCATATTGCTAATCCATTGCTTCATATGTTCGAAAAATGTGTCTGCTCAACAACGTAAATAACGCAAGGAATGTTGTTGAACTATCAAAATGAAACTACCGCTATGCTACTACTACTACTACCTACTGTAAGTATGTAACGCAATTGCCCACCCTAGGGCGGCCAGACACCGCCCTAGGGTGGAGAACAGCCATGAAATCTTCATGGATGTTCTCTTCGATGTACGTTCACGCGTAAAAAAGTGTGGATTTTATTTTTATTTATTTTATTTTATTCTATTCGGGAAACTTACAGCTAGCTTATACAATGTTCTTAAACTGAAGGCCATTTACAAGTTTCCACTGATAAACGTGCATTGATAAATGTAATTATTTTGTATAGGAGAATTTAAAAATACGTGAACATCGTACCTATCTAGTCGAACTTGTAAACATATTTTTATAATTGTCAGTAAAAATTGTAACTTGATATCTGGCATCTAATGAACTATGCATGAACCCTTTTACGTCTGTTATTTAATTATGACGCACAATCAGCCGTTATTTATTTTAGTGCACGTCACAATACCCACTGTTCTAAGTTTGTAATAAACACATTGTAGGTACTATAGGCATGTTTACGTAGTAGCTCGTCATAGGTTCGACCACTGGGAATCTATAACTCATTAACGATTTTTTTCATATTATACAGTTGTTTCATATTATTTTAAAGGTTCCTTTCAAGTTGTATGTCACGCCAGTTAATTGCAGCCAGTGATCTGCAGTAGCGAATTCGGAAATCGATTTATTGCTTCAATTTTTGTTCAGCTGGTAGTTTTATCTCGTCAATTTTCATCAAAGTAATCATTCAATTGAGTTCAATTTGGTCTTCTTTGATATTAGATCCCGCGATTGCCAAAGTAGATAAAATAGTGCACATTCGAGACCTCAATGAGTATTATGGAACTAGGTATTCTACTCGTTTTTTTATGGTATTTGAGACGATAATAATTATGAATACCTGTCCCTAGCATCAACGCCAATATGATACAGCTAATTTTTGCTATCAACGAGAATTTCGCGAAACAAATAATGTAGTAGGTAGGTAGATAGATTTTCTTTTTGTAGGTACATGTAGATTGTAAAGCAATCCAGAGATATAAGTACTAAGCAAAAATTGGAGATCGAAACATCTTTAAGATGTGGGATTCGACTAGATTTGCAGTACGTTAAGTTCATCACAAAGAACAAAGAACTTCCAGAGTTGGTCAAGCGGGTTCATCGTTATAAATACACAAATATCTCTCAAGGTCGACTTAACCACATTGCATTCTGAATAAAGTTCGTCGACCGATACCTTAATTACTAGAGTAGTAGAATTTCTATTAATCATCGTCATTAAAACGCAAACATAGATAAAGTAAATTGGACTTTAATTTTATAGCGAAGTAGGTATAAAATAAATTAACAACATATCCACGTGTATAATTTGCTGTGCGATTGAACGTCCTTGTCAGAGCGTTCAACCCGGAATAAACTGTGTCGATAAAGGTCAATAAACTGTTATCCAATCTCGATAGCTGCTTATGTAAGTCCTTCACACTTTATAATGTGGTGACCTTCATAGTTTATTCCCCTACAATAGAGGTTGTTGACATATATAATATTGGCTCATATTCTTAATACCTAACTGCGCAACAGTTTATTAGGTAAATATGTGGAAATATTATCTTGGGTTTGTCGATATCAATACCTACGGTTTTTATATAGTAGTCTTTGACCCCAATAGGAGTTCTACTAGTGATTTTATTGCAGGTTGTTTAAATCCATTTAAAGATTTCCTCTTTAAAGTGCCTATGTTTACCTTTGAGCTCACGTCACACACCTGTTGTGTTCTTAATTAACCACTCAATTAAATGTGACAATATCAGCTGCACCTAATATGCACTAATGATACCTGATATCAGGGGAAGTTCAAGATCATACATCACCTTGAGGAACGCAGTTTACCTACCACAATAATAATGATGAAAGCTGATGATGAAAGCCTTCCAATGTTTTTACTTAAATAGATTAGATGTATTTGTCAAATAAAAATACGGAAACTCAAATAAATGAATGAGATATGAAGGCAAAATGTTAAATGTTACGATGTTATATAAAGTGTTTATTATGGAAGATCGTAATGGAATGAGTGCACTGCACTTTCAGTAAGTACTCTATCATAATAATATGTATATCTTTCGATCATTGGCAGCTGCATCGTGTATCATATTGAAATGCAATGATAAGTATATTCTAAGAAGTTGGCCAATCCTCCAAAATGGAACCCAGATATTCTCATTTATTCTTTTATTAAAAAATAATCACTTTTTTTTGGATAAAATGCCCTATGCACCAGTTTGACCCATTTACTATTGTCCATAAATGAGCTCGCAAATGTCCAATGCTGATTTTTTCACCAAATTTCCTTTAATTTTACTTACTAATTAAGAATAAAGAAATAGGAAAATTACATAATAAAAAAAAAAATACGACCACCTGGGTAAATGCCAGGCCCATTCACCCGGTATTGAAATTTGTAAAAAAAATGTAGAACATTTCTAACCCAAGTTTAACGAACTTACTATAATAACAACTTTCGATTTTCGCTAGAACTGACGAGTATTTGCTTATTTTATATGTGTTTACATTTAAAGTCTTCTAAAAATAATAGTAACTAATATGCATCAATATCCCTCAGCATGAATACCCTAATTGGTCTCAATGTCTCTAACAATAAATCTCCACGACTAAACAGCCCTATTCAGCAGCGAAACATTTTCAGGTCACTAGGTCAGTAATGAAGAAAGTTATCAAAAGCATTATTTACGCTAAGTAACGTACGATTAGAAAGATAAAACATTTTAAAATTACATAAATTGTATTATTTCTTCGTCTGATCAAAAATGTGACAAAACAGGTCAAAGAACCAAGGTTTGATAGTCATATTAATCATACGTGTGTCGTAACTCAACGATAGTTCAGTACTCATTGATGTTCACTTGAATATTTATCAGCAAATCAATTCAACCCGTAATAGATAAAAATGGCCGCGACCGCTTAGTACTATATATAAAACGACTCAGAGCACCTTGGATCATTATTAAAAACCGGATAGTATTCTACACACTCGGGTCAAGTTTCCGCATCGCAGTTACATAATACGAAAAGTATTTAATATAAATTGCATTTAAAATTCAGCAGGCTGGAGTGCCTTATATTTAAATTCAGAGAAGTTTTTTAGACTATTTTGCATTTATTTTAAAATAACTTTCCAGAGATATTAACGCAATTAAAATATATTTATTTTGTAACGAAAATATTTAGAAATTCACTGGAAGTACGGCTGGCTTTTAAAAAAATCAGCCTATGCTGAAATCAGGACTTCTATATTTTTTCTTTTAGTTTCACAACTCTTTTGAGCTTTCTAATTTTAGCAAAGATGTTTTCCAACTTCTTTTATTATTTTCTTATAATACTAGCAATTAACTATTTATCGAATGATTCAATACGTATTTTTATGTATTCAACCTTATTATTTTGGATAATATTTAAAAATGTTAAATATTATAAAAATCTTCCACCTGGTAAGTGCCCAATTTTTATTTAATAACGCCTTTATTAACGTAATTTAAAAACATATGATTTTTGTTTAAAAAAACAAATTCACTAGTTTAAATATTGGAATATTAGGAAAAATAAGTGCAATTTCTACATCAAAAATGACATCATGCATATTTTAGTTGGTAGCAATGTCTCTTGATTTATTCATCTCTCAATTTGCAAAAATAGGGATGTTAACTCTAAAAGAAGAGGAGTGTCATAATATTTTGAAGCTTTCACCAGTATATCACAGGTCCAACTAAATCCAAATCGTATGTGGACTTTAATGTAGTTTCTTTTGCAATCTTTAGCCAACATTTTCACGAAGTATCTTCCCCATATTCGAGATAATCAGTTCTAGTTATTTATTATAGCTTGCAACTTTAAGGGGTTAACGAGCTCAGCTTGAGATTTAATTTTAGAGCAAGTCTAAGAATTTTTGCAAAGTTAAGAGGGTGCTGATGACCATGATTATAAATTAATTTATTTTTAATTAACAAGTAACATGACTCAATATGTTAGTAACAATATTTCTTAACAACTACACTTCTGGACACATCTATTGGCCCACCTTGTATTTTCAGTTTCGTTTGGTTCTAGCTAAAATTTTATATTAGGTCGAGCAAAAAGTTTTTATGCAGTTTTGAACCTGGCACATTCACAATTTCATTCAATAGTCTTTTTTTGAATTTCGAACATAGAATTTAAAGAAACAAAAGACAATTTGGAGCCTGTTTGTTGATATCAAACAATCGAATACTAAGAAAACTTGGTTTTATTGGTTTACTTGGATTTAATTCTTGAAAAAGTGATTGATATCTTTGGTTTTGCAACAAACATTACTTATTCTTAACATTAAGGTGAGGTTCTATCAATAATCTATGGATACTTCACCTGAAGTCGCCGCCCAAGCTGTGGCACTTATTCAGGCCGGACACAGCCAAAGAAACGTGAGTGCTTAACTTAATTTAAGTCGATCTGCGGTCCGAAATGTTTATCGGAGGTACCTAGAGACTGGCGGCTTTGTTCGTCGCCAAGGAAGGCCACGATCTCGGGTCACAACTGAAAGGCAGGATCGATTCATCGTGACGACCAGCTTGATAAATCGTCACCTTACCTCCATTGAGATACAAAACCAACTTCGCGACTTCCACGGAGTATCTGTGAGCGCTCGAACTGTTCGGAGAAGGTTAAAAGAACGCGATATGGTACCACACAAGCCAGCTAATGGGCCCAAACTAACGCGAGCCCACCGAACAGCGCGCCTTCATTTCGCACGCAGTCATTTAAATTGGACACAGCAAGATTGGAGCCGTGTACTCTTTTCTGATGAGTCTAAAATTGTGTTACATGGCAATGATGGAAGGAAGAAGGTCTACCGACGTAAGGGAGAGCGTTTCGCACAATGCTGCTTTGAAGAGAGGGTTGCTTATGGCGGTGGCTCATGGACTGTCTGGGGCGGTATATCCGCGAACGGCAAAACTCAACTTGAGGTTGTTACAGGACCACGGCTGCCAACATTAAATGCTGAAAGGTACATTCGTGAGTGCTTAGAACCTCACGTGATACCATACGCGGACTATGTGGGCCCAAATTTCCTTTTTATGCATGATAATGCAAGAGCCCATGCGGCCGGCATCGTCAGGGAATATCTTCGGGATGTGAACATCACAGTTATGGACTGGCCAGCCAGAAGCCCAGACATGAACCCCATTGAGCACATGTGGGACGAGCTAAAAAGACGTGTTAGGGCTCGTCAGCCAGTTGCCCAGACGATGCAGGAGTTGAACACTGCCATAGAAGAGGAATGGGAGATGATCCCTCAAAATTTCATAGAGCGGTTGATAAACTCTATGCCTAATCGTATGAGAGCTGTGGTAGATGCCCATGGAGGCAACACGCGTTATTAAATTAAACCTTTATTTGATAAAACATGTTTTTTATTCAAAAATCAATTGCCTTTAACAAGGCGCATATCCGACTTGTTAGGCGTAGCTCCATGTCGTATGGTATTCTGAATTCAAATTTAAAACAATACGATCGAAAAAGATGGTAAAATGTATCAGGTTTAAAACTGCATCAACAGTTTTTGTTCAATCTAGCAATCATATTTCGGTAGGGGCCATCGAAACCTAAACTCTAAGGTGGGCCAATAGATGTGTCCAGAAGTGTATGTCAGTAGACTTTACCTACACACTTAACCTAACACTGCCTTAAAGATATGAGAATCCCTGCTACAAGCTGAACACCGATGTCGAAACCTTGCAGCAGCGATTCTCACACAAGCAGTCCAGTCTGCTCGCAATCACGGCTCGCAATACACTGCAGTATAATGTTGCGGCTTGCCCGCACCCGGCGCACCAGAGAAGCGCGTCTTTTCCGCATCGTAGTGTAGAAACAATCGACACGAGCATTAGCACACATCCCCGATGCGCTACAGAAGCGGAACAGCCCCATCAATACCCGGAAAGCATTATCATATTGAACGCGAAGGGCGCTGTACGATTTTTGAGTGTAATCTACCCACAGGCTGCTCGTGTAAAATGAGGTGCAATATGCACGAAATAAGGTTCTTTTTACTACTCCAGAACAACGTGCAAACCTGCGAGCGATCATATTAACTCTCACTGACAGCGCCCTCCTTTCTCTTTCAATAATCCCAGGATCGTATACTTCATCTAAGTGTTAATTTACCCTGCAAAAAAATTCTCTTACTTTCAGGACCATGGGGTATCCCATTGCTGGGCATCCTGCCGTTCTTGTACCACAGGCCTCCCCACCTGGTCTATCTGAACATGTCCAAACAATATGGCGACGTGTTCTCCGTTCAAATGGGCAGCAACCTCACTATCTGTCTCGGCTCCACGAAGCTGGTGAAGGAGTTCTTCAGCAGGAATGACTCTGCTGGCCGACCTCATACTCCGTTGATGAATCTTTTGGAAGGATTTGGTAAGAAACACAATATACTTTCTTAATCATAACAGAATAATTTATTATATAAGCTGTCATTCTTGCATCATGAAACACGTTACGCTTTTCACAATATCTAAAAACTCGTTTCGGACAGACATTTCAAGTTATTTTTTATGGTTCAATTTTAGGAATAATCACAAGCGAAGGAATCCTCTGGAAAAGGCAGCGTCAGTTCCTGCATGAAAAATTCCGGGCTCTCGGAGTCAAGCTCTGGCCTAACACCCGCTTCGAAAAAGACATCTCTGTAAGTTTTGCAATGAAATGATTAAAGACCAATATTTTAGAACCTATTTCGAAAAAGTGTTTTTGGTACTTACTGAAGGTTTCATCTTTTCAGACGGAAATCAAAGAATTGATCACAGAATTGAACGACGCTAAAGGACAAGCTGTAAACCCGTCACATTTGTTCGGAAGACACATTCACAACGTTATTTGCCAGCTGATGATGAGCTTCCGCTTCGAAGCCAATGACACAGCCTTCACCATGTTCAACGAGAGGGTGTCCAGAGGCATGAGGCTGTTTGGACTGGTGCTTATTGGAGAACACGTCAAAGGCTACCTCGTAAGTGAAAGATTAATTCAATGCGTAACTTGCTGATGGGCCCGAAAGGCCTCCGTAATTTCGAAGAAATCGGAAATCAATCCCTAACTTATTGGATTTAGTAAACCTCTTTCAGGGGAATATTTCTTCCAAATTCCAATTCCGGTGTCAATTCACGGCGACGAAACTAATTGTTATGTGTTTAAAAATAAGTATATTTTTTGCTTCCTATGATAAATCCAAAATTCAATTTTCGCTAGCACACGCTCATCACGCTACGATGAACTCAATGGTCATGGTCCCCGGAGGTTCACAGACCCACTGCTGACGGTGAAGGTTGCGGGGTTCAACGCCTGTTCCAATGACGTCTTCAATGTCATATGCAATTTTAAATTTAGTCTAAGCTAGATGACGTAAATGTTCGGCGGAAACTGAGTCTTAATACTAATGTAGTTATTGTGATCGGTACATTTTCACAAAATATTAATATCGATTTTGATAGCTAGCTGTATGTTCTAGATGATAAAAACAAAAATAAGACGATTCTGACTTCCCTTTCGTCTCTGAAACTTAAGGGGGAAGCGCTAAGGTAGCCCGCGAAATTCGATTACGATTTTTACGATTTTACGATTTTTGCAATTTGTAGCTCAATGTCTGGGTGTATGTTGATTAATGTACGATTCGCCACCGTAACAAATATGTAATTACAGAAGTATAATCATTATAATCAGTAATACAATTCCTTAATTTAGTATAATCCTGAAATGTTAAGATTTCATGAAATAGTCATTCAATAGAATTACCTACTTGGTCTTAGAGAGTTGTATTGTTGACTTTAATTATTATAATTCTGTAAATACATATTTGTTACGGTTGCAAATCATATTTTAATCAACGTACAACCTAATACTGACCTGCAGGTTGCAAAAAATGTATGAAATGATATATACTTACTAAGTAGTGCCAGTTTAGTCATACATATACGCACACAGACATATACACATAATCACACACATTTACAGCACCTACACCGCACAGACACACGCACGCACACACTATAAATATTAATAATTATATCACTCTCGGTATTTCTTATTTTTCTGTGTACTTCGTAATTGGCGTAATGTTTGGAATAACAATTATGTTATACTTACTGTCAGCTGTGAAGCTACCTTATATGACATAAATAAAATTTGAATTTCGCGGGCTTTCGCCTTAAGGAAAAATGTGCTCATAACAGGGACTGTCCAGTGTCCAATGTCCAAGCTCTATCTCTGAGGATTAATTATAGGCGTAGGCGCCTGAATTCTGTTACCCCATTGAGGAAAAAGTAACTGCATACGAGAAATGTAGCAGGAACTTAATCAGGACCTTGAACAGTTCTTACAACTTTCATACGACACTTTTTCAATTAATACTCTGCTATAATAAATCGTCGATCTTACTAAAGCACACATTCAAACCAAACCTTTAGACCGTCCTAATTTACGAAAGCATTTATCTCAATTAAATAATTACCTCAATAATTGTATAATTTTCAGAAACTTCCGGGCAAAAAGGTAGTGATCAACGAAATTAAAAGAAATTTGGTGGATATTAGCAAGTTTCATCACGACCATATAATCGAGCGTGTCAAACAACGCGCTAGTTCAACGGAGCGCAAAGAACCAGCAGATCTGTTGGACCACTATCTAGACAGAATTGAAGAGGACAAGTCCATGGACAAAAAAGATAAGAATAATATATTCCCTAACGTTGAACCAGGTAAATTAGCTATTTTTAAACTTAACTAATAAAAAAAAGGTTTTTTTGTTGTTGAAAATTCTTCAATTTTTAGGCAAAATTCATGTAATACCTATTTCTATAAAGAAAATATTTAAATAAATTCTAACCAAACCAACATTTTCAGAAAAACAAATAGTGCAAGTAATGAACGACCTATTTTCTGCGGGAATGGAGACTTCTCTAACGTCACTGCTCTGGACCTTTGTCATGATGCTGAAGAACCCAGAAGCTGCTGATAAGGTGCGCACTGAGTTGAGGAAGGTGGTAGCTCCTGGCGAATTGGTGACCATGGCCCATCGCATGCAACTGCCGTACATTGAAGCCATGTTGTTGGAGACCATGAGGACGGTGTCCATCGTGCCTTTGGGGACTACGCATGTTAATACTGCGTGAGTTAATATCTTATTTATTTTTGTAAGATGGTATTTTCTTTCAACTTGTAGTTCTTTCATGATCTTTAGCGTTCTTCTTACTTCCTTAAAGCTCAAGATAATAATAATAAATAAATAAATAAACATTTTATTTTTCTTCCACAAAGGCGCCTTAAAAATATGCAGAATTAGACATCTGACTAATCCTTTGTGGGAGACTGGTATCTGCACTAGGAAAACCTGTCAGACAGATTACCAGGATTAAAAGTTTAATCACTGTCCGAAAAAGACAAATTTATTCCTCTACTAGCTTTTGCCTGCGACTTCATTCAAATATATCGTAGTATGACATTCAGGGATAATGTAGCTTTCTATTAGTGAAAGAATTTTCGGAATCTGAACAGTAGTCCAAAAAATTACCCCCTACAGACAAACTCGCAAATTTTACCTCTTTATAATCACAAAAAATCATACTATTTCAGTTGGTTACGTCATACAACGTTGAATGCATCCCAATTAGATTGATGTAGATTTCAAATTAAGCGAGAGCAAATTTAGTAACGAGATCAAAATATTTTGTAATCTAACGCACAAGTATTTTTGCCCGGAAACATTAAGATGATAGGTTAAGATAAAGTGTGAACAGAATGCAAATCAAATAATTATTGACTAACCTGAACCAGTTTATTGGCAATAATTTTATATTAATAAGTAGTTAATGACATCTGTCATAACTATAATAATGGATTGTAAAAAAATAATATTTTTTACAATCCAATCAATCAATTTTATTTTTGTTTTTTTAAACCGTTTGATAATTCAAACGGTTTATTACACGAACATTAAGTGGTATTTAGATCGTCTATTATTCCGCCATTAAAATATTATGATGTTTTAAAATAGGAAAGATCCAAATTAAATCTATTTAATCATTACTAAAAATAGATCTTATGGATAATAATGAGTTCGGAAATAACAACGATTAATTAAATAGGTACCTGCATTTATTAATGATATAGTACATTACTGCAGCGGCCGACAACAGAGGCACTGATGGACGAACGTGAAAATGTGGACTGAGGCGAAGCCGAGGCACACACATACCAACGTGAGTCCATCAATGCCTGGTTGTTGCAAACAGCTCTTTCTAAGCCAGTTCGAGATTTAAATAAAATCTTTGATAAAGTTACCGCCTTGGTAGCCATGTGTCGAAGTAAAAAGTCCGTTCTATTTTTAAATTACACGAGATATGAGTTTTCATAGTCATTTATTCGGCTGCTAAACACGACATGCAGATATGGATTTTTATACTAACGTTACCGGCCGCTGCTCGCATGATTTGACCAGTACATGCAGCATTTTCGATTTATCTCGAAGGAGGTTGTCAAAATAATGCTCGAATTTCCAAGCATGTTTGAGAAATAATTATACAGGGTGACTTGTAATTTGACGTATTCCTTCCAGGACGTGATAGTTTGACTCATTTGCCACATTTTTTTTTTTTGGATGGGCAAACATCAAATGACTTCTCCCCCTCTGGGCGGAGCGGGAGGGCGTGTCAGACTTTTACTGACTAAAACCCACCCGTGTTCCTTCTGTTGCCTGTGCCGGGGCCACGGTAACTCTTTCGAACATCCCGCAACCCCGGCTGGCATCGGTCCTAGCGGACCCCGTCAATGCTGCTGAAATCTCTTTGAGGCGCGCGTGGAACACAACGCGCCATCGACTCGGGCCTGGTCCTTACTGGACGGCGAGCTACCCATTGCTCGCCGTCCGCAAGCCCGCGCCTACGGTGGCCGGGAATCGGCTGCCAATTCCCGACGCCCAGGGCGTCTCCTGCGGCGACTAGGGGCGTGAGGGCGCAAAGCTTGCCTCTCTCTCACGCGTCCCGCCTCCTCCTTTGCGAGCATTACTGCTTCGCAGAAGGAGGTAATGGGTTCCCATGTACTCTCGCTCCGTACCATGGCCTGGACCAGGGCCGGACGCGAGAGATCGCTGCTGCCGATCGCTTCCACGAGGACACGGCGGTGCTCCGCCCAAGCCGGGCAGACCTCCACCATATGCTCCACCGTGTCCTCCGGGCGATCCACACAGTGGTGACACCCGGGCGTTTCCTCCCGCCTTATCCGGAACAGGTACCTCCCGAAGCACCCGTGTCCGGTGAGGACCTGCGTCAGGCGGAAGGTGAGGACGCCGTGGCGCCTCTCCAGCCACTCCTCAAAGAGGGGACTTATCACCGCAATTGTGGCGTGCCCAGCACTGGGTTGCGACAATCGCACTCTCCATGCCGCCATGAGATCCTGCCAGAGCTCTGTCCGCCGTGCCGCGATTTCTCGCGGCAACGGAGTTACGCCCCGGCGCCCTGCCTCCTCGCGCCACTCCCACATGTGCGCGAGGACTTTTGCCTCCAGATCCCATGGCGGTAATCCGGCAAGGAGATTCGCCGCCTCCCCGGACCGTACGGTATCCCCGGGCTAACCGGATGGCCATGACCCTCTGGGACGCGTACAACCGACGGACTGGTCGCCGCCTCACGGAACGCGCCCACACCGGAGCTCCGTAAAGGGTCATGGACCGCACGACCCCCGCGTAGAGCCTCTGGCAGGAGGCGTTTGGACCCCCCAGATTGGGCAGGAGCCGCCTCAAGGCAGCCCCGGCCCGCTCCAGTCTGGGAGCCAAACGTCGGAAATGCTCCATGAAATTCCACCGGCTGTCGAGGACGAGTCCTAGGTACTTCATCGTCGACTCGACACCGATGGAAACCCCTCCTACCGTTATTTGGGAACCCGATGGTGGCGCGTTCCGAGGACCATGAAAACACATGGCCTCAGACTTGTGCAAGGCCACCTCGAGTCCCAATTGCCGGATCCTCTCTATGATTGTCGCAACACCGCGTGTCGCTAATTCGGCCGCCGCCTGGTACGACCTCCCCTGCGCCAGGACCAGCGTGTCGTCAGCGTAGCAAACTACGCTGACGCCACTAGGGAGGTCGGCGCGCAGCACCCAGTCGTACCCGATGTCCCACAGATGCGGTCCCAGAACTAATCCCTGTGGGACACCGCACGACATCTCTCGCCAAATCCACTATCCCCGGTGACCGGGGTAGATGACGGCCCTGTCCGTCAGATAGGCCTCGACCACGCGACAGAGGTAGGTCGGCACTCGGTGATACCGGAGTGCCTCCCTGATGCTACTCCAGGGTAGGGTGTTGAAGGCATTGACGATGTCTAGAGACACCGCCAACACGACCCTACCCCGGGCCACAGCATCCTCCGTCGTGAGGGCTCGTACGCGCATGATGGCGTCCACCGTAGAGCGCCCCTTGCGGAAACCAAACTGGCTCTCCGCCAAATCCGGCCCCACCCTCACCAGCCGCCCGACGAGGTGGTCTGCAATAACTCTTTCAAAGAGCTTGCCCACCTCGTCGAGCAGCACCATGGGCCGGTAAGCGGACGGCGAGTCCGCAGGGTGCCCCGGCTTCTTAATGAGGACCAGTTTCCCTGTCTTCCATTGAAGCGGGAACCGGCCCCTCCCCAAGCATGCACTTAGGAGCCCCCTTAGACGAGGCCCGAGAGCCTCCAAGGCCAGGACTCAGGCTTTTCCAGGTAAGCCGTCGGGTTCTGGGGCGGTATTCCTGGCATTCAGCCTGCGCACCGCCACTCTCAGCTCTACCTCGGTCACCTCTGGAGCATCGTCGTCATCGTCGGCTGCGTGGTCCGCATCCGACACCGCAGGAGGCGGAGCCATGGGCGGGGGAGTATGTTCCCCTCGCGAAGGGAACAGAGCGCTCACCACGTCCTCCACGAGCTGGGGCCGGAGACTCTGCGTCAGCGGGGGAGCCCATGGGCGGAGTTTGTTCCGCACCATTTTATAGGGGCGTCCCCACGGGTCCCTGTTCAGAGTCTCCAGCGACTCCTCGCGGGCAAGTCCCTTGGCCCGCAGGATCTCCGCTCGGAGGGCGGTCTTCACCGCTCTGTACCCCTCGTACAGCTCCGCCTGAATGGCTTCCGTATCCGGAGGGCGGATACGGAGCCTGCGGTGCCTGGTGTACCGGCGTCGCGCAGAGACGTCAACTCCGGCGACCACCAGCACACCTGGCGCCGGGTGCGTCCGGGCCGGACCCGGGGCATTGCCATGTCACATACTTCGGACATGGCCTCCCGGAACCACCCCGCCTCGTCATTGATGTCAGCAGGCCTGTCCGGTGGTGACACCCAGGCCTGCACGATCGAGGCTTCCAGGAGGAGCTCCCGGTCCAGCTGCTTCAACGCCCACCGCGGACCACTCGGGGCTTGTCGGACCGGCGCGCTCGAGGTCTGGGCGGAGACGTCAAACCAGATGTCCTGGTGATCGGAGTAGGTCTCCACCCCCTCCATGATGCGCCAGTCGACGACACGCGGCGACAGAACGGGCCTGGCGAACGAAATGTCCACCACTGACTCACCGCGCATCCGCACACACGTGGGGACAGAACCCCCGTTTAGGACGACCAGGCCCGTCTCCAGAGCCCAGTCCTCCACCATCCTGCCCCGTGTGTCCGTATGCCGGGAACCCCAAGCCACATTCTTGGCATTGAAGTCCCCGAGGACGAGCACAGGGAGGGAACGGAATCCGACGACGACGACTCTCAACTCCGCAAGGGAGTTGTGGAACTCGGCGAGAGTTCGGTTCGGGGAGAAGTATACCCCTATCACGACAATCTCCCCGAACCGTGCTGCCACGCGATCCCGTCCCCTATTGACAGCCTCGAGGGACGGGGTACCGGTGGCGGCCGACGAAATTAGGGTCACTGAGCCGCTTAGGTCCTCCACCCAGTCATCCCTGGGCGGGACAAAGTACGGCTTAGCGACCACGGCGATGTTAATCGACCACTGCGCCATGCTCTGGAGCAACAGATCCTGAGCGGAGGCGCAATGGTTGATGTTCGCCTGGAGGAGGCGTAATGGGTTATTGGCACTCCATATCAGCCCCCTCCCGAACCCCCTGTGAGGGCCCTGCCGCGATGGTTGCGGCGGCGACGACAGTGGAGGCGGCAGTGGTGGCGGCGGCAGTGGCGGCGGCTGCGGCGGTGACGATGGTGGCGGAGGGCTTGCTGCCCCTGGGTTTGGCGGGTGGAGCGCAGGCCTTGCTCCCAGCCCGGCGATTGGCCGGCTTGCCAGCTGCCGTACACGCGAAGCAGTGCGGCGCGGCTTTACACGAGCCGGCCTTGTGACCCGGCTGACCACAGCAGAAGCAGTGGCCGCTACGGTTCACCTCCGAGGTGCATTTAGCTCCCACGTAGTTGCCCACGTGACAGCGAAAGCACCTCAGAGGTCTGGGTTCCAGCAGTTCCACCTGCGTGGAAACCCAGCCCACCTTGAGCCTTTGGCCCTCCCCGGGTTATTTTTCGGGCCACCGCCACGGGGCAGCTCACCGTAACAGTTCGCATCCCCGTGAAGTCAGGACGGATGGTGTCTACCCTAACCTGCTCGGCAGAGCACCCTCCAGTCCTAACGACGGCGGCCACCACCTCTCCCTCCGTCACTGAGTCGTCCTAACTCAGTATGCGCATGTCCGCGCACTTGGTGGATCTGGACACTCGGGCCTCGTCCGCATTTAGGGACGCCCTAAGCGTCTCGGCCAGAGCGTCAGCGGTCGGGCCGCTGGTCGCACCGGGAACCTCCAGCATCCGGGCCCCAGTCGCAGTGACCCTTATCCGGATGCCATCGGCAACGCCGAGCTCCTCGAGGTTCACCACCTCCCTCGCCTTGGCAAGCACGTCGCGGTAGGACACGCCCTTCTTCTCCGCTTCCGGCTGTAGTGTGATCACTACAGCTGCGGACTTCGGGGCACGGAGCCTAGCCGCGACGCTTCGCTCCTTGCGCCGCTGCCGCCTCTCCTTTTTTTTGGCCGCCCTTGCTGCCTTACCCGCCTTCCTCTTCTCCCCGGCTACTTGCCATTCGGCGTCAGCCAGAAGGGATTTAGGAGGCGGGGGCGGTCGTTTCGCCGCCGGGGCTGGGGCCCTCGCGGGTTCCGGCACGGCCCCGCCTTTCACTTGCCCCGATGACCCCGGCTTGGCCGTGGCAGCCGCGGCGGCGGCATACGATGCCGCCTTCCGCTGGTTCGAGGCCGCCTGGCTCGCCGCTAGCGGGGGGCGTAAGACTATGGCCTCCAGGGTGGAAAACCGGCTCCGGAAGGCAGCCAGTTCCCGCCGGACCAGAGCCAGCACCCGGTCCTCAGCAGGCACGGGCCCGACCTGCCCATGCCGCGCCTCCCCCTGTGGCACCTCCCGGGGGCAGGCTTCTCGAAGCCTAGTCAGGTCCGCTCGGAGCTTCGCGTTCTCCTTTCGGAGAAGCTCCGTGCCGGCTGTCAAACGGGCGACCTCCGCCCGCATTTCGGACATTGCGTCCGACGGGGGCCCGATGTGACTGGCCTCCGCTGCCGCCATAAAGGAGGCCGTGGCGGCGGATATGGCCTTGTCTTTAGAGGACTGAGTCCTCTTCAAGGACACACTTTTGATGGCGGCCGCCACGACCTCTGCGAACCTGACCGTTCGCTCCGAATTCGAGCCGCCAGTGGCGTCCGGCTCACCACCTGACGACTCCGACCCGGCCGAGACCGGCCCTAACTGCGACTCTGGCTCGGCCGGGCCGGCTCGGCTCGGCTTGCTGGCCTCCTTCGTGGTGAGCCCTCTGCCCACACCACTTTCATGGGCCCCACCCCGCCGGCTGATCTTTTTACGGGCTGAGCTCACCCATCCGTCCGAGGAAGACTCCTGGCCATCCCCCGGTTTGGGGCGCTTCTTTAAGAACTCTAGGTTCTTCTTAGCCGCCCCCACCACTTTGCGCTCTTGGCTCTTATATGAGCCCTTCGCGCCAGATATGGCGTCGGATTCCGACCCCGCATCACTTCCCTCCTCTTCGCTACGGTTTTTGTTTGTATTTATTGAATCCATATTTGTTCCCACGAGTAAAAACTTTGTATTGTCTCAAAATCTAGTGGTTCGCACTAGCGACTAATTTAGCTACCCATTAGTCAAGCTATCAACCTCCCTCACGGTGCGCCGCCGCTTGGAGGTTTGGGGTGATTTTTTATAGAGGTTTTCTTCCTCGCGGCCCGGGCGGTTAAGCCAAGACCCTCGACCCCCGTCAAAAGTCAGAGACATGACCCTGACAATCTTCGGGGCTACGAGAATAACGGTGGCAGAAAGAGAAGGCCTCTTCCTGCCTGCCCAGCGGCAGAGTTAGTGCACACCGAGCCTGCTCTTACTCCGCCGCTGTGCGTCTCTGCTTAGAGCGCAGAGAGACACACGTTGGAGCGTACCTCTGACAGGATATTGGCATACGGGCAACAAGACCCCTTAGGCACACAGTACCTAATGGGGAGTCATTGCCCGTACCCCAGGGTGCACCGTCCCGGTGACTGGCCTTCCCCCCGGACGCATCCATAAGGAAATTCCAGCCCACAGGCACACGGGGAGGTTTCCTGTCCAAGCACCCCATTTGCCGCAATTAAGTACTCCTTAAAGCCTAGGCAAAAATTCATGGGATTCGAGAAGACCCAATTTTTATGTATCTATGGAAATTTCCCAGAATTCGTCACTAAATATCACTTTTCTCTAAACTCTAAAATTGAATGGCCTTCATTGCTATTCAATTAGTTACCTAATACTTTAATAAATCTTTCGATGTAACCAAATTTTCTAAAACATCAAACAGTTAAAGAGGAAGCTTATTAGCCATTTTTTTAAATCATCTATGTCACCAGTCATCTATATTTGACACCAGTTATCTTAAAATTTTACTGTGTCATTAAGCGTACAAATTAGGGGGAAGACATCTTTATTTAATCAGCTATCTAATAAGGCACAAAAGTTAAACAAAAATATAGAGATGCCGATAAAACCCTCGATAATGCTGGCAAAGGTCGAATTGCAAATTGTTGAAATATTTAAAAATTGTGTGATAATCGAATTAACTGGTTTATGCCATCCCCCTACTTTCTAATCTCCCAGCAATCTAGCACAGGTTAGGCACCCAGGTCGTCATGACCAGGACACAAGTCACGGAGCGGTTCTTGTGTTTTTAACATAAGAACTAATTTCACTTCAAAAGTTAGCTAGAGAGAAGATAGAAGAAGAGTAAGGGTTTGTATAAGGCACAGAAGTGCCAATTTCAAACAAAACCTTTAATCAACAGCAATAACCAACCAACAGCAATCAGGTTCAGGATTTAAATTATTCCAACAATTGCCAATTCTATCTTTTTCGGCGTTATCGACTATGGTCCCCTCTAATTTTTTTGTTTACGAAAGAAGCTTTGTCAATGGTCCTACTTTCAAATAAATTACCATTGAAGGCCCTTCAATTTCATATTTTAAGGAATTCATATTTTATGGCGCACTATGGGAAATTTTCTGAAACTTAGGCCAATGTCATGAACTCATGATAAATAAAGGATTTTTTTCAAAAGCCTCAAAAGTCGACGTACTCGTATGTATTAGAGTATGTACTCGTGCGCTATATATTTTAATACACGCAAACTAAGCGACGAGTGAACCGTGACCAACGAGTAGAACGTGAGTCATGAGTAAAAATTCAAAAGCCGCGGAGCAGCTTATGTCCTGGTCATGAAGACCTGGGTGCTTAACGTGTGATTGCTGGGAGGTTAGAAAGTAGTGGGATGGCATAAACCAGTTAATTAATTCGCTTATCACACAATTTTTAAATATAACAACAATTTGCAAATTCAACCTTTGCCAGCATCATCGACTGTTCCATCGGCAGCTCTAAATATTTGTATAACTTTTGTACCTCGTCAGATAGCTGATTAAATAAAGAAGTCTTCCCCGTAATTTGTACGCTAATGATATAGTAAAAATTTGAGATAACTGGTGTCAAGGTTCATGTAGATGATTTTAAAAATGGTTAGTAAACTTCTACTTTTAACTGTTTGATGTTTTAGAAAATTTGCTTACATCGAAGGTTTGTTAAAGTCTTAGGTACTCAATGGAATAGCAATGAAGGCCATTTAATTGAAGATTTTAGAAAATAGTGATATTTAGTGATGAATTCTGGGAAATTTCAAAAATTCCATTACATAATTACATAAAATTGGATTTTCTTGAATCCCATGAATTTTCACCTAGGCTTTATGTGGTGCTTAATTGTTGTAATTGGGCCATACTTACACATTCTAGAATGAATACGTCAAATTACAACTCACCCTGTACAGTTTTAATTTTTTTCTTCTTCTACAGGGATTGGAAAATCGGAAAGTACACCGTCCCAGCCGGCACACACATCATACCATTGATCAACAAAATGAACATGGACTCAGACATCTACCCGGAACCTGAACTATTCAAGCCCGAAAGATTCATTAGACAAGGCAAGTTTATTGTTACCGATACTTTCATGCAATTCGGAACCGGACAACGTATGTGCATCGGCAACTTGCTAGCAAGAATGGAACTCTTCCTCTTCTTCTCCAATATCATGAACAACTTCGAATTCAGTATGCCCGAAGGAGAAGATATTCCTCCATTAGAAGGAGTTCTGGGAGCAACTCATGCTCCTATTCCTTTCAAACTGTGCTTTACCAGTTTGAAAAAGTAAGTCAACAATGTATAATTGCAACGGCCTGTTCTACAGTCTTAGGATAGTATTATTTACTTGATAAATTGGAAAAGGAAAAGAATTTCTTTTAAATTATCTGCATGATTAGTTTTCCATGTCATCCATCCAGATGCGTTGAAACGAGCCCGGTTTCTGGAACGAAAATCAATACAAACATTAGCTAGCAAATTGTCAGGCGCTCGTAACCTGCTGTGATTGGTTGGCTGAATTATCAATAGCCAATCGCATCACTTGACTTGCGTTTAATTTTGACGCGACGATAATTTTCGTCCCAGAACCGGGCGTAAAAGGTCCCCGAAGCGATCAATTGCCATCAATTTCTATTGTAGTTATATTGACAATCGCTTCGATTGCATTTGGTAAACGATCAATTTGCGTATCAACGGGTATCAATCACGTAAAAATTGACAATTGCAATTGATCGTTTCGGGGACCCTTTAGTGATTATAATCTACGTCACACTTGTGTTCTAACGTCGACAATAATTTTATTAGTATGTTATTTGAAGTGATTTACTTCGCGCCTACTTTGCGCTGCTTTGGTACCTAAGTATACGTTTACTAGCTTTACTTAGATTTTAATATTGTACGTAACACGTCGGTTAAGCCTAGTGTTAAGTTTTATTTTTTGGGGAATAAGTTTAATATTTTGTTACAATTTTATATTTTGTTACCTTAGTCTAGTTTCACAATTGTTTTCAAAAGTTTTAGTTTATAAGGTCATATTAGTTTTATCCGCCTTTAGATTAAGATTTTTACTGTTTAATATCACTGTTTGATATTAGAAGCGATATTAGCTTTAGGAAATCATTCGTATCTGCCAGATAAGTTCGTTCTCAACAAACATCTTGGATTGGATCGTTATTCAAAGGCTTACAAACTTTCACCGCTATACTTCCTAGGAAACCGTATTGTTAATATCTTTAGCAGAACTATTGTTCAATTGCAAACGCGGTACACAAGGGTTGTATGTAGGTACTATTGTACCTATTTAATAGCTTAGTAAATGGAACAGTGTTCAACATTGTTCGTAGTCTTTGACAAAGGTAAACATTACCGTGGTCTAGTGCTGTAAGTAACATTATTACTTTAATTAACGCTCTCAAAGGGAAGTTTGAGTAGCATATTAATTGGGTCTTTGCTTTGTTTCAATATTATTAGTTTATTTCATTGCTTTAATTACATTCATACTTAGTTATTTTTATAACTAATCGACTTTAAAAATGACTTTGTTACTTGTCGAACATAACATCATTAGAAATAACACTGTAGGTACTTTTTAAATGATTTAATAATGGAAGCACAGTGTTAAATGATTATTTAAATTCATAGAAGTATTGATAAATGATAAATGATTTTATTTCTGTAAGTAGGTTACAAACACTTTTACAGGTCAAACATTTTTTTTTTAACTAGATGAGGCCGGCGTTTCCTATCGAACTACTCTGAGAAGAAAGGCCGAAACAAACTCAGAGGTCACAGTCTCTTTTAAAGTCCAGACATAATCTTGGTCAGATCATGTGAAGACCATGTAGGTTGGTGTCTGAAATGGTCTTTTGAGGAAAGAACCACACAGATTGAGTGGACCTGTCCAGTCAGTGCAAGCATCTGTCAGTAATCGTACAGCTCAACATAAAAGTTAAGGAGCTCAACGATTCGACGAACAATACCAAAGAAAGGACATTTGGGTAGGCCGCATAATTTACTCAAACTAGCAAACTATGGTTAAAGCTGAGAGAAAAAAAAAACAAGGACCCACATAGTCTTCACATTCACAGTAATTAAAATAATATAACATTTTACAACGTAAATATTCATGTCATTGTATATATAAAATTCATCAATGACAATGTGTATATAAGAAAAAAAATTAGCAAAAAGAAAAGAACAAAAAAAAATCAGTATGTATAAAAAAAAAAAAATTGAAGCAGCTCAATCCCACGCCTTTTTGTCATCAATGTAATCTTTAACAGTATAAAAGGCTTTCTGGCACAACTTACGTTTAATAAATGATTTGAATTTATTAAGGCTCAGATCTTGAACGGGGCTTGGAAGTTTATTATAAAAACGTATACATTGACATCTGAACGAGCCACCTATTTTCTTGAGCCTTGTTGTAGGTACAACAAATTTGTGTTTGTTCCTAGTGTTCATATTATGGATATCACTGTATTTTTTAAACAATTTTATATTTTTATGGGCATATAAAAGATTTTCAATAATATACTGAGAAGGCACAGTCATTATTAAATCTCCTTAAATTTTTCTCTGAGAGAGTGTCTTGGACTTAACTTATAAATTGATCGAACAGCTCTTTTCTGCAAAACAATGATAGTTTGAATGTCGGCGGCATTTCCCCACAACAGAATACCGTATGACATTACACTATGAAAATAGCTAAAGTACACTAAACGGACTGTCTCTATGTCAGTTAAATTACGAATTTTTCTAACAGCGTATGCTGCAGAGCTTAGTTTTCTTGACAATTTATCTTTTATTCGAAAGCATTTCATTAGTTTCGATAAAAACATTGTCTAAAGAAGTAGGTATCCGTCTGCTGGAGTCATCTAGTGCATTACGCAAAACATTGTTGATCTTTTCGAATTGTTAATATCTCCTTACGTTCGCGTTTTGCCTAGGAGCACGTATGCGATGAATCGACAGTGATAAGTCGAGTATTTGTTACCCTAGCAATGTATGAAGAAATATCTTCCAGTTACTTTATACATAGATAACCTAGGTATGGTAGATAGAGTACACAATGTTGCTCATGATGTTGGCATTCATATTTTGATATAATTATTATGTTATGACTGTGTAAGACATGGTTACCTAAATAATTTTTGTAGATTATTTTGATTAAGTACTATGTTTTTTTTGTTAACTTACATTTTGTCTTTATTTTGATAAATGTTTCTAATTAATCTTTGTTTGTTTGAATTTGTGTAACAGGAGAAATTATAAGGACACTTTTAAGGTTAAAGCCCTCAATTCATTTATTAAGTCTAATCAAGATTAATTAATTATGGTGAAAGAACAAATACTAACCTGTTTACTCAATCTAAATTTCATTAATCTGAAATTCCCATAGATACCTCAGTCAGGACTTGCCTTTCAATGTGTTTAATGTCCGTTTATGTTACGCTCCTTTCAGACTCGACAGTCCCTATAATTCGCATCACTTAGTGACAACCCTAGTCCGGTATAAAATGGTCGTTACTTCCAAATTCAAAAGCTCCTTAGCTAAAAAAAAAGTATTTGACGTTCCCTATTGAAATTCGCACTGAATGGATTGTATAACTCTACGATTTGCATAACTGAGGACCATTGTAGGCTTCAGCATTCAATTGTCGTGTTTATGGTACTCGCTTTAAGAACCAACAGGGGTGTCCCTGCACCGTTTTATGTGCACATAAAATATTCTATGGATTATATAATACCTATTTCGATAAAACTGGTTGTCCCTTTTATGACGTTGACCTCGTAATTTTAAATAAATTAAAGGTCGGAAGGGAGACCCTATTGTATGTTTTTCATAATCACGTGGCGCTTGACCTTACAACACAAGTTCAAGGTTTTAAGGTTGAGTTTCATTACTCTAAACTGATATAGGAGTAGGCAATGAGATAATATTTGTATTACGTCTTCATTCAATCATTCTTATTTAGCTCATGTTTTGTTTTCAGCCTCGTTTTTGTGATACCAACTATGATACAACTGTTTGTGTTTCTTAAATAATAAAGTAGGTGGGCTATTTCATATCTTCTTGTTTTGAATTTGGAAAAGTAAACCAGCATGCGTCAGATAGTGTGGTCCGGCCCAAGAAAATACATAAATTCATTAATACCTAATTACGACATTCAATTCGAAGTTGAATCATTCACACTAATTCAATTAGCTAATCATTAATTAAATGAACGTCTCCCAATGATATCTTCCAGCCTGAAATTGATAGGTGTGTTGTATGTGTTGTGTATCTCAGTACCTACATAAGCAATTGAGTATTAATTAATATGTAAGTATATGTAATATTTTGTTGGCTCATCGGGGATACTATAACACTCTTTTAAAAAAAATCCTGGCCGTAATTTTGGTATCCTTTCTGTAGCATATTTTTTGTGGGACGTACCTTTAAGCTTGCCACGTGTAAGCCCGTCATCCGAACCTAATCGTCAAGGTTGAAGGGGATAAACAATCATGTAACGTGGGACTTGCGCCTGCGCAGCGGTGCTGACGGACAGCCATTCATACTGGCCTTGATATTGGACAGTTGAAGCCTGTTATTATTAACGAAATAATCATTTATGTAAAATATGCGCTTGGTAGTAAAAAAATGCAAGAGAAAGAAAATGAGACAGGGAGTACCTACTATTGAGTTGATTAGATTTTCTCAATGTTTAATATTTTCCATAGCAATTTTTTAAGTCAAGTCGTTCTTGAACAATATCAAGATTTGCATTTAGATGTTGAAAACAATAAAAGTCATGAAATTACACTGTTGATTATTTTTGACACGCAATTTGTCTGTATCAGAGGAAAACGGACAGAAAATATTACTCGGACTTAACAATTGAATTGCTCTTCATTAAAATAATAATTATTCATTTTCTTCATTAAAATTATGAGTTTCCGGATGCCCCCGTATTGCTTGAATAACAATTTGCTCATTGGTGTCCACGAAACAAGAAGACTTTTGTAAATACTAAAGTAAGAAAATGCTCTCATAATTTTCTCAGAAACCTTTAAAGTCTTCACAGCTACTGGTGCACGTGCCACCTCCTTCTCAAGACTTCAGTAGCTAAGTATAAACTTATCTATTTAATTATAGCTTGCGTAATGAAATCATGAGCTTGAATTTCAGCCTAAGCCGAGTGGTGATATTGTACTTGCGTGCAAATTACCTCTGTGTGTTCTATGCCTGCCTAATGGAATGTTTTCTATGCTTCAGTGAAAAGCTTTATTATGCCACCATAATAAAATATTTACTTTTTATATCAGTGCTGAATGGCTACAATAGTTGCTGCTCGACAACTTTAAATAAATTATTTAAACTGATGGCTTTTTATCAAGAAACGAGATTAATACAAAAATAGGTAGGTACAATTTTGAGAGTAACATTGGAATAAGTAAACTACCTATTTTACAATTATTATCTCATTATGTTTACAATTAGTCGCCACTTTGATCTTGAACTATCACTAATATTTATGAATGGTTGGAGCTTTTGATATTGATTACGCATTACACGCGCAAGGTTATTACGAAATTGTGAAATTACTGAGCATAGTGCGCTCAAATAACAAACACAAAGTTTTATATTCTCCGACTTCTGGTAGGACAAAAATATTTTCTTTCTTTTCAGACTCAATAAGATAGTCCGTAATTGTTCATACCTACTCATCATCATCTGCCCAGCCTTTTCCCAACTATGTTGGGATTGGCTTCCAGTCAAACCGGATGCAGCTGAATACCTACCAGTATTTCACATGGAGCGGCTGCTTATCTAAACTCCACAACCCAGTTACTGAGTAATACGATAACCCTTGGTAAGACTGGTTGTCAGACTTTCGGGCTTCTGACGACCCGTAACGACTGTCAAGGATCTACGAATGACAGCCGGGACCAACCGCTTAACGTGCTTTCCGAGCCACGGAGGGGTCTTGGTATGTAAAGATGGTCACCCATCCACGGACCAACCGCGGCAAGCGTAGCTTAACCTGATCCATCGACCCATGCGGGCTGTTATTTCTTAGCCACAAGCCACTCCGTCCGTACCTACTATCTAACAGATAATATTTTCAGAAAAAAAGCTCAGTCTGTTTTTGAACGTTGAGCTTGTTAATGTTTTCATAGACCAATAAAACTAGCTTTCATTGCGATATTTTCTGACTATCGTAACTAATATGATATTTTATGAAAATTGTTTACTTACCTACATCACTTTGACTTTCATCGTCTAACGTAGCACTCGTTTAGTGTAGATCCTGACGGAGGAGAAACCTTACTTATATACCTCCCGACTTCTACAGTAGTGCTGTGATTAGAGTTTTCTTACGTAAAACTAAAATGCTTTGTTTTTCATCAAACCTTAGGTACAAAACTACAAACACATTAAGTATATCCTTCATATCTACTTGATTATGATTCGATGAAACATAATATTTATCATAACCTTAGCCCGCGATTAACTGTTAGAGTTCATGAAAATATGGCATGTTTTATTTTATTTTAATTTCGGCGAATCAATACTTGTAGATCGGACTCGTAGTACGCAGTAAGGTCATTGCGTGCAAGTAAACATAAATTTAAAAAATACTGCTTTAGTTTACAGTTCAAAAAAGTTTCTGTGGCTCAATGAAACGTTTACTGAAAAAAGGTTTTTACTGTTCCCGATTTTTTACATATCGACACAAATTACCAGAATCATAAAACCTACTCCACTCAAATATTATTAAATTGTAACTCGGAAATAGGAGAAAATAGTAACGAGCATCCTATGAATTATACCTTTCTGCATTGCGAAAATTAAAAACTATTGCCAGGAAAGCACCCTTTTCCTTTAGAAAAATTTCATTCATTCATTCATTCAAAAAAGCTACGAGCAGAAGATTTTTTCAGCTAGTACCAAAATTTTATCATATCGTAAGTAGGAACTTGTCTCTCATAATAATAATCTGATGCCTAGTTATCTGAATACTCAATATACATAATTTTAACACAACAACTTGAAGCTACTGAAACGTAGGCTGACATTGAGTAGTGCACCATGATTATCAACCCGTAAACGTTCTCTGCTGAACAAACACCTAGAAAAGACCGCTTCAATGATATTGCTATTATCACTACTAAACTTAAGTAGATAAAGGATATATCATAAGAACATTAAAAACTACTGCTGCCTCCTTGGTCTAGTGGTCGCAAGCGCAACTGCTGAGCATGAGATCTTGGGTTCGACTCCCAGGTCGGGCGATTTTTCCAACCAGAATTTCGCAGTAGCAGCCCGGAGTTTGGATTTGTGTGGTTGATGGCAATAGGCTCGCCCCCTATTACATGGGACTTAAACATAACTGGCGGAATGTGTGTGTATTAAAGGTACACCTCTGCCTTACCCTTCGGGGATTGCATTCGTAATGTTATGTTATTAAAAATATGCGTAGATGACGTAATGCAAGCTGTATGCAAGCTGCATTTCCTGCAAGAGCTTATCACAAACAGTTACATAAGTGCGGGCACGCGCGGACGCGCAGGCGCCGAGCTGACATTAGCCTAAGGTCAAGGTGAACACTATTATCCTTGTGATATGACGTCATCGAATGGCGCAACTGAATGCACATCAATTGTACTGACATTTGCTCGATGTTTACTATTCGCATAGAGCTGTGCACACCTAAATGTTGAAAACGGTAATTACCGATTTTTTTTAAGATGTGTTGGTTGTGTCCACTAGTGTGTCCAGCAGCATTTTCAAGTATTTATGTTCCGATCTGATCGTACATTCCGAAAAAAAATTGAGTCTGAGCCATTCCCAACGATCTAAAAATAACAGACATTGCCATCTTCCAATTCACAGCAAATGTCTAATGATTTCAGCTTCAGAATTGTCTAACCGACTAAATTGACGCTTCCAATGACGCCAGATGTGAATGCACTCATTGCCTGATAAAAATAGTTGACTAGACTTGAATATCTAGGTTACGACACCGACCAATAGCTTGAAAGATTTCACTTTCTTTAACGAGGAAGGTGCTATCTGTTTTTACAGTATTCAAGTTTAGTTTAATATTATTAAACTAACGAAGCAAAAGGAGTACCTACCTATGTAAGTATCGTAACAGATCTGTGGCGTTCTTTAATTTCCGCCTACCTCTATGGGAAAGGGGCGTAAGTTTATATTATATGTATGTATTATCCACAACTGCTCAAATAATATTACAGATGTTGTATTAACTTGTGCACAAACAATATCGAGAAATTGGATCAAGGCTGACAATATTACAGTGGCTGCGGGTGCTTGCTGGTAACGGGAAAATAACAAAATTATTAAGTAATAAGACCTTCTCATGGGGGATTCCAAAATTATCGGTTTTTTGCGTAGGTTTTAATATTATCGAATAAGACAGAAATAATCAAGTTTATTTATCCGCATTTCCTTGAATTCATTAGCGCTAGCGATAAGTCGACATGTTTGATGCAGGGTACCTACACAGTTACACACCCTTTGTTTTATGGGGTAATCCACCACGCCCTAGGGTAGACGGAGAGTTTCGTAGGGCTTCCACCGCACCGGCTAAACCTTAGTAATCCTTCTTCATACTAATGTAAGGGATCCCTTCGAGTATCGATTGAGCAGTCTGGTGTGGTGAACATATAATGTTCACCAGACTGCTCGGAATAAAATTACATAAATAAATAAATATGAAGAAAATGGAACCCCCGCGTCTTTCCAATGATAAACACGAGATATTGACCCTGTTGCGGCTCGTATACATAAACAATAGCTACTCCAGTCTGTTATCTAGTCTGGATGCGTTTATTGAGATTTTGAGACCTACTCACATATACCTACATGTGAGTGCACGTGAACCGGTGACAACCTGCGCAGACGCTACGTTTGTTCAAGATACGGTATTTAATTGGTGGTAGAACTATGAATTTGAATATACCTGTCAGTTAATTCAAGATAAGATTAAACGTTATTTTTGTCGTGATTGATAAATGCTCAAACGTTCGTTAAATTGTATCTTATGCCCAGAAATAGAATGAAAACAATTTATACAGCAAAAGCAAATTGTGGGGAAACGGATTTATCGCTGATGTTTCAATCAAAAAAATTGTATTAGGCAGAGGTGAACCTATATAGTACACCCACATTTCGCCAGTTATGTTTAAGTCCCATGTAATAGGGAGCGAGCCTATTGCCATCAACCGGGCACAAATCCAAACTCCGGGCTGCTACTGAGAAATTCCAGATAGAAAACCCAATTACGCTTTGCCCGACCTGGGAATCGAACCCAGGACCTCATGCTCAGCAGTAGCGCTTGCGACCACTAGCCCAACGAGGCAGTAGCTTGCGACTTGCGCTTGCGACCACCAGACCAACGTAGGTACCTACAACTAAAGACGATTTTTTAATACTTGTACGTTCCTATAAAAACCAATTCTTTGTGGTCATTTCACGCAGAAATTCCAGGATAAAAATGTGGGACAGTTTTTCGGACTATATTTACCTAACACTAGACGTAGGTATACCCACTTATACAGTACCTATTTTATTTTACATATTAGGGATGATGACAATTTTTTTTTGTCCGTCAGGTAGATTATTGAAAAAATATTGGACACGTATTTTTCTTTTTTTACGTAATCAAAAGATTACGGCGATACGTTGAGTTAAAATGTGGCATGACGTTTTTTTTTTTTTTCCTATCAATGGCATCTCGTAGTTGGCCAAGAGTGGCCGTGACTACTTAACCGGTCAATCCTGTGGCTGCCTTAAGCTAACTCAAAGCCTCCAGCCAGGGGCGTGTTACTTACAATACTAAGTGACTGCGCGCTAAGGGCACCCCCTGTGGGGTACGAACCTCGGCTTAGGGCGTCACTGGGGGGACAGCAAGTTGGGACAGGCTGGATCAAAATTGGATAATTATTATTGTCTGGGGAATTTAAAGCTACAGGCTCAGCTTCGGCGCGGGCTGGCGCTTCTTCGAGCAAGGGACGGGGGGAGTGGCATGACGTCACGCGTTGCTAGGTTTTATACTGAGTTGTGACGTAGCGAGCCCCCACTCCCTAACTTTAATGCGTTTTATCTAAGTAATTTTTTATTAATATGATAAAGCAAAAAATACGTGTCTAATATTTTTTTTATTATCTGACTGACGGACTAAATACAATTTCTTTTTTTAACCCAGGTATCATCCGTTTTTTGCCTTTAGTTTTTTTGCCACGTGATAGAAATAGCAACAAGGGTAATTTCAACTTGCGTCACTTAATCCAGGAATGAGGAAATCCCAAATGTAACCGACATCTTTGTATTCTATTATAGGTAATACGCGTTATTAACTTATTATACTTTAGCACGTTGTTTTTCGTATTTGAGTAGGCATTATGTTGTTCTTTTTACAAAACAGCAATCATCTAAAAAAATATTTACAACCATTTTCAAATTTTTATGCGCATCTACTTTAGTTTGTCGATATGTGTTTCTGTAACTTTCCCAAAACGATACATTTCAAAGTATTATTCCATAAGGAAAATATGGAGCAAAATCTTGTCTAATCTTAATGATTGAGTGAACATTTATTGCTTCCATTATTAATGTACTAGTACTAACTACTTTAATAAATAATAGATGTTATTATCTTACTAAATGTAGAGATGGTCGATATCGAACGTTTTATCGATCGATCGAATCGATATTTATACATCTTGCATTTCAATTATTTTGATGAAAAACATTTTATTTCATTTTGTAAAAATAAAAGTACGAATTTTAATTAATTATTTTCTTATTATTATGAGCATAAAACGCTAAAATAGTGAAAAAAATACATCGATTTTCTGTACCGGTACTTCTAAGTATAACCTACTTATTTTAAAAACCAATCATTTTGAATAAGCGATCATGTGAATAATTTCGATACCTAGTTTTTAGACATTTCCCATCACTAAACATTAAATAATATAAACAAAATGGTAGTAGTTGCATACATAGTTTTCCTTATTAGTATATCAATGCCGAGGTCGCTTTGCATCCTGCTAATGCTTTTATGGTAAGCTATATAATTGTTTTATTACGTCTGTGCGAAATTACTATAATAGAAAAAGAGGTGGTGCAGTATTGATCACCTATTACTATTTAAAAACATAAAAATATTTTTAATGAATAGGAACACCAAGAACAAGAACATTTGTTATGCTCAGTTGAGTTTCCGGGAAGATTGTGTATCAACGCTTCTTCGTGGGCTTTTACCAGCTATTCCTGTAGGTTTTGGGGGTGCTGCCTTAATGTCGTCGATTTTACAAACCTCCTTTTCCTTAATTTCATTTCAACAAATATAATTTTAACCTTGACTTAAGGCTTTCTTATTTTCACCGCATGATTTTAAAGTTTATATAGAAGACGCTTTTAGTTAAGTCAATCGCGTAAGCGGTCAGTCAAACATCGCCCAAATTGGTTTTTTTATAAGTTAAAATATGTGGCAAACGTGGCCAGAGGTCACTCACAAGTTTGGAAGAAGAAAGGAAAGGCATTTGCCCAGCAGTGGGACCAAACAGACTAACAAAAAAAAAAGAGAAAATGCTACGTTTTTCTAATGTAGGCGTAGTAACAAAAAGTCAAAAGATTATGTAAAACAAAAATAAAATATAACTAATTACCATTTTAACAGGTGCCTATGGACACGATAGACCTTAACTTTTAACGGATTGATGCAATATCTGATGACAATAATTTGCGAAATGACCACGCCTATTCATGACGAGCAGATTTTAGCAAGCTCAGGCCTGTTGGTATTAACCAATAAAGTGATCCTTGTGTTGACTGAAGTTGAGGCGAGTCGTACGATCTTTCTCAATTGGGGAATTCGGAAATTGTATGATGATTAAGTCCAAAGTCTTTATAAAATATTCATATGAACGAATGCTGTGATACCTAATAATGTGAACCTAATAATTAAAAAAAGTGCGTAATTAGTAATTACGTACTACAACGTAACTTTCTCCACGCAGAATATTAATAGAGAAACCTGATATCTCCAAAAACACACAAATTACATGATCACAATTTATTGACAGTCAGACCGCAAGACAGTCATTGAGTAATGTGGTGGACCCTTGCGTAACGATTGCGGTGCGTAAGGTCACTAACATCATCTAATTTTGCACGCTTTCGTAACATCCAACTAAAGTAAAAATTGAATACCAATATAACTCCTGACATCAAGGCAACCACGAGTAAGATGTTTAACTTTAAACATAACAGAATTTAGCTGACGGCTCTACGGAATTACAGATTGCAGAAAAATCATGTCCTTGATCTAAATAAATGAATATTTGTTTTAGCAATATATCACGTTTATGAATTCGCAACTGTTGCTGAATGATGCCTACTTCTAGCGATCGGATACAGTTGTGCAAGTCGCGCCAGTGATCAATGAAACTGATCTTTTATTTTACCTTAATAATAGGTATGGAACCTTTTTCAATTGTTTTATAAAATACGCCTACATACACCTACCCTTTTTTTATGGGAAATCATCAAATGACTTCTCCCGCTTTGGGCGGAGCGGGAGGGCGTGTCAGACTTTTACTGACTAAAACCCACTCGTGTTCATTCAGTTGCCTGTGCCGCCACGGTAACTCTTTCGAACATCCCGCAACGCTGGCAGACATACACCTACCCTAGGACACCTAGAACACCTACCAAGCCCTTGCTCTAGCCTGGTAGGTATGTTAGGGTATACAAGCTAGCCCGAAATTGACCTAAATTCAAATAAATAATCTTGCAATTATTTATCTATACTAATATTATAAAGAGGAAGAGTTTGTTTGTTTGGTTGAACGAGCTAATCTCAGGAACTACTAGTTCGAATTGATAAATTCTTTTAGTGTTGGATAGTCCATTTATCGAGGAAGGCTATAGGCTATATAACATCATGCTACGATCAATAGGAGCAGAACATCAATGAAAATGTTGCAAAAACGGGGAAAATTTATTCCTTTTGAGAGCTTCCGTTGTGTGCGCTGCGTAAACGGTTAAAGTTACGCAAAAATCATGTATGACGGAAATGTTCCTCTTAAAAAGTTCTAAAAAAAGTCCGCGATAGCATATTTATGTCTATCTTTTTAGGCTAGCTCACTATAACTTTTTCAATGGTAATCAAATTTGTTATAAAATGATGCATTACTTTCGAATGTGTTTTCATAAACATGGTATTAATCCTTATCCAAACAAATAGTTTCATAATCAAGGTTGATTAAGTACATGTAAATTCCTTTTTAAATTATTCTAATCCGACGTTTAGTTTAGAAATTACGACGGGTATAAAAATGCTTAAAGTAAGAAAAATGCGCTTAGTCTATTAGTTACCGACATATTTTATTTTTTATTGACTGTTTGATCGCGCTAATCTCTGTCACTACCAGTCGAATTTAAAAAATTCTTTTTGCATTTTATGGTCCAATTCTTGAGGAAGGCTTTAAGGTATGTAACATTACGCTAGGGCCCTTAGAAGCCGAGCAAAAAGAAAAAAGTACGTACGAGTGCTAAGCGAAAACGAAGTAACAGCACGGGCAGGCGATGCGGCGCGACGGGGTGGGTCGGGGGAACAAGAAATTTCAGGCGGACGAAGTCATGGGCGGAAGCTAGTAATTTTATAAAGTAAAAGGTTTTGTGATTGTAAAAGGCCTAAGAAAAGTTCTACAATGAAATAGCTACAGGAAACATTAAAAACCAAAACGCATCGTCTGCCCGTGGGCAGGCGATGCGCGGGGTGAGTTGGGGGAAAAAAAATTTCACGCGGACGAAGTCGCGGGCAGAAGCTAGTTCATTATAAATTGGATATGCAAAAGCATGGCGCACAACGTGTGTACACATACATATGTACCTATGTCTTCTAATCGATTTGTTTACTATAATGTAACAGCAAACACATATGTTATGATTTTTTTAACTTTCATTTAACCTACATTTAGGAATAATAATCTGGCCAAGTGCGTGTCGGACCATGCACAATGAAGGGTTCTGTAGTAAACAAACTTAACATTGTAATTGAAAAACATGTTCTCTTATATATTCCAACTGCAAATGTAAGTTGGCCGACTATTACTCGTCAACTTGTAAAGCCTACTTAGCTGTGATAGTTTTCCTTGTAACTTTGTTATACCGCCTACGCGCTTGCTAACGCGCTTGTTAACTACTGCTGTGATTTTTTTCACATACTTATCCAAAAACAACCATTTATCTGCCAGGGGGAGGGGAGGCAGGGGGCGGACACTTGACTCTAACTAACTCTAGCAAACGGATCCCCGAATTGAAAAATGTTTTTCACACACCCGCAATATTTTTGAACCGCCTATCCAAGGACACCCCGAACAATGGGATAGAATAGAAGAAAAAAAAGTCATCCCCACTTTACGTTAGGCACACTAAAAAAATGTTTTTTGACCATTTTATTTTACCACTTTGTCAGTGATTAATATTTATACCCGTGTCAAATTACAGCTTTCTATACTAAGAGTCTCTGAGCTAAGCCTCGGACAAACAGA
This sequence comes from Fissipunctia ypsillon, assembly GCA_947568875.1. Classification (NCBI taxonomy): domain Eukaryota; kingdom Metazoa; phylum Arthropoda; class Insecta; order Lepidoptera; family Noctuidae; genus Fissipunctia; species Fissipunctia ypsillon. The sequence continues at coordinate 9,835,548 of OX387654.1, forward strand.
CAGACGGACATGGCGAAACTTTAATTCCTTGTTGACTACGGGTCCCTAAAAGTGGCGATGTTTGTCTAGTATTCTTCGTACACAGCATTCATCATAGTTGTTTATCCCCACAGATATACTGAGGTCTTCATCCTTCGTCACGTGAGAAATGGGTATTTTATCTCACATTTTATTTGTTTGTTGTTCTCAGATTATTAGCTGGAACAAACAAATAGTTGTTTTTAGCTTCGGACTCTCCTATTTCTGAGTACAATTCACCGTAGCCAGGCTCCTCTTGAGATTTTATTATACTGGCGAACGCCTGCGTCAGTAGGTTTGCACAAACCATCCTAGGCCGCCTAGAGTACTTATAACAGCTTCAAATAAACACAGATAACAAATAACAATTTGTTCAGTCTTATAAGGTAAGTATTATAAAGAGTGAAACACTATTGTACTGTTGAATGTCTCATTATTATGATCTAAGTACCTACTGACTATAAGCACTGAATTTAGGATGTCAATGGAAGTGTATTTAGATTAGGATGAGAAATGAAGCATAACTTAAAGCGTCACTAAAGCATTTACGACAAAAAGGATTTTTGATCAAACAGGTGTTGACTTCTGTTTTATCACAAAACGTAGGTACCTATGTAGAGTTCCATGAAATATAATATTATTGTAACTTTGAAATGTGTTTTTAAGACATAAATCAATTATAATAAGTACCTACTACTGAACGTACCTACAGACAATCTTAAATATTGCGCAAACACGAGCTTTCGTTCGCGATGACATCATGCTCCTTCATTTGTACCAGTTATTCAACAATTAATTATTAGAATCAGTCGATAGCTACGTCCACAACACAATACAATATACCTATAAATAGGTGTTTCATTCACGACTGTTTCGAAACGGAATAACAACTATTCCCTGAACTTTTGTCTTGTTTTACTTTTAAAACCCCCGGGTTTTCCTGCATTGTGAGGGAGGGCAATAAAATATTTTGGATAACCATGGATACCATTAATGAAAATATTTTCGACCCTGTTCGTAAATCATGAAAAAGCTCTCGTCTGAAAAGAGCTAATAGTGGATCATTGTTTTACGGAGAATAAAATATTAATAGGTGAGTTTTAATGGAAAGTATATGATATTAACAAAAACATATAGTTATTGGGTTGGCGAAAGCTTTTACTTTTAGCGCTTACAACAGGTTTGGCTTTGAACAGACGGGTCAAGGTCGGGCCTCACAAAAAGCAGTTTGGCGCCGCGGGCACATTCTTAAATTCGGACGGAACCAATAAACTCGTCTGGACAAATCCATTATGCGACATTTCTCGTACGACTTTAATGTCGAATTAGTAGGAAAATTACCTTAATTTTTACGAGTTTGACACCCACTCGCACAGGTGTCCGCTTGCCTGTTTACCAGTCTGCCTAGAAGTTCGCAGAACGAAGCGTCGGCTCGTAACAAGAGGCAATTGACTCCATGTCTGCGTCCATTTATTACGTCGATCCGCATTTATATTATTTTTATGTTGTAATCAAATTAAATTTGAATTGATAATATTGTCACGTCCTGTTTTATAAAAAATATGGCAAACTTAAAGGTATTTCGTAGACTTTAGAATGGGTTGTTTCACCTACTCTGTTTCATACTTAATTATAAATTCATATTTTATATGTGTTTAAATGTGTTCATATGGGTTCGTGGATCGGATATACGTCATAATGATTATGAAATATGCTGATGACACAGCAAGAAAAGCATGATTTTAGTGACAAATAAGATATAGGTATGTATTTTTATTTCGTAGCACGTCTCTAAAATGCTTTTTGAAACAAGCATTCCTTAACCTTTATGTACCTTTGGGTACCCAAAATTGAAATGAAGTAGCAGCAATTCTGGTTATTACAGAAGGATAATTTAGCATTGTGCATGCGTAGGTAAGGCAGCCAAAAATGAGACCGGCGCCTTCCCACCCTTGACCTGATGGGTGGTTGCGCAACCCCGAAGGTGTGCAGACTTCGCAAGGTCGCCTGAATTAATTGGTCATCTTTTTCCTTGCCAAAGTGAACTTACTCTTTGATTTATTTGTCTGTAGGTAGCTGCTCGTAGATTGTGCAGGGTCAGGTCCACGTGTAAGAAGAAATAAATAAATAAATTAGTTCGATGGTGATTTTCCGACGTTAATTATTTTGTGTAGGAAAATTACGCGTAAGTATGAGTCAGTAAACCGAAATAGAGTTTTACATAGATATATCTTTATTATAAGCAAACATTACTGTTCAGAATCTAATACCGAGTTGACACGATTGTATTTTAGTTGATCAACTGCTAAGACGAAAGTGATTTGAACCGTCTGAATAGACTTTCAATCAAATTGAATATCAAGTTTGAAGTATTTTTTGTTGAACAACAAAAGTTGTGCAACTAAAATCGAACCGTGTGAGCCCGGTTTATTTGAAAATTGAAACACCCGTAACTGTTATGCAAAATGTAACAAGTATTACATAAGTACAAATACATCATAAGTAGCGTAACTTAATTAGCATAAATTGGTTTTTAATTGACGAAAGAAAAATACATTTCGATTCCTTTTTCAATCATTGTTAACAAAGATGATATCTACTAAGTAATTCTATAAACAAAATTGACAAAACAGCATCTTAATTATATTTGTCAATTCAATTTAAGCTTAATTACTTATTTATTTTATTGTGTTATTATTTCATTAATTAATTGAGAATAACATAACATCACGCCTTGTTTCCCCGAAGGGTTAGGCAGAGGTGTACCTATATAGTACACCCACATTTCGCCAGTTATGTTTAAGTCCCGTGTAATAGGGGGCGAGCCTATTGCGATCAACCGGGCACAAATCCAGACTCCGGGCTGCTACTGAGAAATTCCAGATTGAAAAACCCAATAACACTGCTCGACCTGGGAATCGAACCCAGGACCTCATGCTCAGCAGTAGCGCTTGCGACCACTAGACCAACGAGGCAGTTAATTGAGCTATTAAAAGAAAAAAAATACTCTAGAATTGTAGTCATACTGTTTATACCATACGGGCTTATTATAGATAATACTTTACTTTAATTATAGTAATGTAATTCATGAAAGCTAATTGAAGTAAATAGGCTACCAGTACATGTAAGTCAGTGGGCGTGGTTCTATAAACGTGACACAATGTGCACGTTTTCAGACATTAAGCACATAGCATTATAAACATAGCTACATTAAAATGAACACCCATTAATGGCACTTAAATAAGTTAAGCTGCAACACTTTGAAGTCGTACCAATGCTCCGGTGGTACCGGGTTTATACCGCCTGTCTGCGGAGTGCGGTACTATAATATTTAGTGATTTATATCTTCAGTTGCTGCAATCCCCGACTTTAACACTCTTTTACACGTGCTCTTTATACATCTAGAACTTCGAAAATATACCTTTTAGTACACCCAAAAAGTAAAGTACACCTCTATATCCTCTACGGAATATGTACATCTTCTGAATTTCTGTCTGTCTTAAGTTGTAAGGCAATGCGTTGTCTGTCGGGTGAGTTTCAGTTTTAATTTGCTCAACGAGTTCCGTGATATGACGTCTATGGGCGTTTAGTCCCGCAAAATGTTAATTGACTTCAGTACATCCTTCACACATTTGACATATCACTTGTCATTGTCGCACCAAAAGTACCGCTACTTAAAAGATAATTTATTGTATGATTTGAAGACCTTGGACAAAATCTAAGAGTATTGCGTAACCACTTCTTGTTCATCTTGTTTACAATGTACTTATGTTTACGTTGTCTCTGCCGGGTTCGAAGACCGGCCATGATCTATGCCACCTAATGTACAATGTACCTTCATATTTTGTTTATCATGACTTTTTGTATGAACGTATCTAAGTGTTTAATGAAACAAGTTCGGTCGACGCGACTCGATGGCGACGCTTGAAACAATGCCTGTCGGTCGGTAATTCCGCATTATAGATTTATGCTGGCATTTCCTGGAAAAGGATCGATAAGCCACCCTCAGCAATTTTCGTAATAACCATCGCTTGCCTTCAAGTATATCCCCTCTTCATGTTTCGATGTAGGTATTGATCCGTTCCAGTTTGTAATTGAATTAAGGAAACCGTAGTCTGCCTAATTTTACATTTCAAAACATGGGTAATTATTTAATTAAACGCTAATAACTTCTTAAAGTTATAATAATGAAAATGTTATACCTAATAATTATGTATTCATTTTCTATTAATACCTATAATATAATTAAGCCATTTTTTATGTTACTGTGTCAAGGAATTCAGAGTGATCATGGGCATTCGCAAAAAACAGGCACTAGAAACTATGAACTTACCTATTTGTAAGCTTATAAAATTTTACGCAGCTTTTAATTTAGTTTTTGTAATGAATTTCATTTTTAATTTTCGTTGAGGAAAGTACGAAAGCTACTTGCATGCTATTCTATATTCTATTACAATAAGATTGTATTGATTTCTATAAAATATTAGTTAAAGCCTTTAAGCTTATTCCACTTATTTAAACAGAGATAAGATAACATCTAAATAATTGTGATAGCGATCGTATAAAATAAGGAGAGCCCACCTGTGAAAAATCAAAGCGATTTGTGTTCTCTCATTTAAACCGGCTAAGAAATTATTATTGGAAATGATCTCAAGGCCACGGAATGAATAAAATTTTATGAAAAATATCGAATTCCTGATACAATCTGCAGCATATTTTTGGAAATGTACGCATTGCTGACGGCCTATGTTGCATCGCCACAGGGATCTGCGATGTAAAATAAAATAATGAAAAAAGTGGTCATACAACGTTTTCAACAAACATTGTTTAGAGCATTTAAAGCTCTAATCTAAGTAAATCCACTGCACCTAATAAATAATTTTACAGAATAATGTAGAAACAATTTTTCTTTTTAATAAAAAGCAATTTCAAATTGTAGTACGATTTTAATTCGATTTTAATTTTAATGCGGACAGTACTGACAGACATTTGACACTTCCCAAATTTAACGCAATAGCCCCAGATATCAAAATTGTTGATAAAAGCTCTCTCCGCCTCCTTGGTTCCCCAATCTTTGAAAATTCCTTTATTGAGGAAAAAATACAAAATTTTAATGACGTTTCGGAAAGATTGTTCCAAATTAACATGCATTCGGCCATAACCTTAATTCGTTACTGCTGTTTCGGCCCTAAATTAACATATTTCCTTCGCGCTTCCCATTTATGGAAGCACACTCATCTTTTAGACAAAATGGACCAAATTATCCGGCGTACATTAACTTCGATCTTAAATGTGGCCATGGATGACCGAGCCTGGGCACAAGGGTATGGATGCCTGGAGACTCGCTTGCCCGAATTCAGATTCACCCGACAATCCATCTTCCCAGAGACGGTGGGATGAGCCGCTTTGTAGAGTAGTACAGAATAATTTACTAAACACGTCTGCTACTACTGCGGAGCGTGCGCGCCTGCTGGCTGTGGGTAAGTGGGAGTCGGGTCTGTGGCTTCATGCACTACCGTCGTCGAGCATAGGCACTTTGTTTGACGACACTACTTTCCGCCTCGCTGCTTCCCTGCGCGACTAGGAGCCCCTTGTTGCTCTCCGCATCGCTGTCACTGTGGCGAAGTTGTCAACAGCCTCGGACACCACGGCCTGTCTTGCAGCCGAAGTGCGGGTCGCATAGCGCGGCACGCGAACATTAATGACATCATCCGACGGGCTCTTGTCACCGTCGGCGTCCCAGCTGTATTAGAACCCAATGACTTGGCACGCGACGATGGCAAGAGACCGGACGGCATGTCTTTATTTCCATGGAAGGTGGGTAGGCCTTTAGTGTGGGACGAAACTTGTGTCGACACTCTTGCGCCATCCCATCTTCCCGGCTCGGCGTGCTGTGCTGGCGCTGCTGCTGCGGCTGCGGAAAACCTCAAGCGGCGAAAGTATAATAACCTTATCGGTAATTATATTTTCGAGCCGTTTGGGGTTGAAACCCTCGGGCCGTGGGGTCCGAGCGCTCATGGTTTGTTTAACGAAATCTCCAAACGGCTAGTTGACACTTCCCGTGACCCAAGGGCCGGCTTTTACCTTGGCCAGAGGCTAAGCATTGCTATACAACGTGGCAATGCCGCCAGTCTCTTGGGTACATTACCAGTCGACAGCGATGCGGAGGAATTTTTCGACGCCATATTTTAGTTTGTGTATAGTTTTAATTAAGTTAGGATATAATTTTGTTATTTTATTAATTAATTAGGTATAAGTTGTTATGTAAAATATTAATGTATTTCAATTTCAACATTATTCACAATCAAGCAATTTGTATAGTTAGTTTGTATGGTTGTATATTGTATTTAAGATTTGAGAAAATAAATTAAAAGCAATTGTATACGATAATTTGTTTATACAGGCTGCCACCCTGTATAAATAAATTATCGTATCTTATATTATACAGGCTGGCAGGGACATCGACGCGAATGGAACAGCTATTTTTTTTTAATAACTGAAGAAAAATTTCAACGCGGGGTCCTGAATCATGTACTGAAACCGGTAACCTGCCAAGGTTACCTAATTGCTGTTCCATACATTATGACGACGTATTGCATTTTTGTAGGAAACAGCAGATTTTTCTTTTAATAACCGACGAAAAATTTCATCGCAGGGGGTCCAGAATTATGTACTGGATCCGTGGTAATTCACTGCAAACAGGCGCGACACGCGACGCGACACAAAGGCGCCGCTCGTCGGGCGACAGCGCGTCGCGTTTCACGCCTGTTTGCAGGAGCCTTAACCCTACAGCGTCGTATGAGTAAGCCACAAGCTCTTATTACGAACAACGCCAATAATTTACGAAACGAGCTTACGCAAGTAAGCACTTTCATCAAATTAATGCGAAGATTCTACACAAATGTGTCTTGTCTCGACAAAATTAATGGATAGCTCTAGTTGTTGTTGTCAAACAGGATTGCGAAACATTTTGACATAAAGCTGCTAAAATGAATGAAAAGCTAAAATGATACCTAACGCTGGATGAAAATCTGAGACATTTTTGACAATATCGTTGGTTGGTAGAGCACCGACGTAAGTACATACATACATAGTTGGGGTCGGCTTCTAGTCTAATGAAATTTAGCCGAACACCAGTATTTTACATGGAGCGACTGCTTATCTGACCTCCACAACCCAGTTACTGGATAACGCGATATCCCTTCGTAATACTCGTTGTCAGACTTTGGGGCTTCTGATTGATATGAAGTGAAATAAAATAAAATTGTTTGTTCTGTAAATAGGATATCGGAATCACTTTTATACGTCGTATTATAAAATTAAAATAAAATAAGCTAGATGGAGTCGACATTTCCTATTTGACTACCCCTAAGAAGAAAGTGTCTAAAATGGTCTTTTGAGGAAAGATTTGAGTGGACCTGTCCAATCAGTGCAATCATTTGTCAGTAATGTGTAGCTCAACCAGAACGAGAGGTGCTCAACGACTTGACGAACAATACCAACGAAAGAACATTTGGGTAATCCGCAAAAAAATAATTGAAACTACCAGACTATCATTAAATCCATTAAAACTAACAGAGAAAGGAAAAATAAGAAAAAAATACCCACATAGTCCTCATATTCACAATAATTAAAGTAAAATAATACTTTACAATGTAAATTAAAATTTAATAAACAATTCCGGCTGAATTCCAAGAAAAACTGTCGACTCACCAGGGTCCAATTCAAATTACCCGTAACGACCGTCAAAGATCTACGAATGACAGCCTAACTCTTACCTAACTAACCTAACCTTACTATTACCTATCTAACTATTACCTGCTAAATGAAATAATTTAACAGTGACGAGAAGAGTCTACTCAAATTATTTCATAATGATTTAACGAAGTAAGTACCGTGTCTATGATCAGTTATAGGTGTCATAAAATAAAAATAAAAACCTACATTTTTAACAACGAATGCTGTAACATTGTGGAGCTTACTTATATTAGCTAGAAGATGTGATTAGGTACCCATTCCAGGCCTCGAAGCATGGCCATTAGCCTTATTGGGACATTCTTTTCCTGAAACGCTATGATGAAGACAGAGATAAGACTATGTATAGAATAGTTGTGACTGGTTATAAATTGCATAATATATTCGTGTCATTCATTAATAAAAGACCGGCCAAGTGCGTGTCGGACCACGCACAATGAAGGGTTCCGTAGTTGGGATGAATTTATTCCAAAAACAAACTTAACATTGTATTTGAAAAACATGTTCATAATATCGATATACTTAACGATCAATTCTCCAACTGCAAATGTAACTTTGTAATCACAAAAAAAAATAATGTGATAAAACTACAAATTAACGATTATCGGACTTTATCCTTTACTTGTGCTGTGAAATCTTGTTTCTTGCCAAATTTCATGATACTAGGTCAACGGGAAGGACCCTATAGGTTTTGATTTATTTGCGAGTATGTAAATATATGTCGCCTAAATGGCCGCTTTTTTTTTGCGTTGACTTAAAAGCTTGATTTTTTTTTAGCTCCAAGGGACCGTAGACAATAGACGTACGTATTTGATATTAATTTCAACTTGATACCTACACGCGTTCCTGAGAAAAAGGCTCTTGACAGATTGACAGACAAACAGACGGACGAACGAAGTGATCCTATAAGTGTTCCGTGTTTTTCCTTTTGACGTACGGAACCATAAAAAGTAATTTTAACAACGAGTTATTTTTTGAGCTTTGACACAGTTCGAAAAACTGTTGTTGTGATTGTTTTGACCTAAACTGAAACTCGTTATTTTGACCTAAACACAGGTGTGGGCATTAAAGTACTTTTAATGATCGCAAATTATTTTGAAGCTTGACGCTGTAACTGAAATTAATTTCTGTATTTCGTACAAATGTTCAAAAGCTAAGGATACAAACATTAAAACAATGTTACCCAAACCTGCATTAGGTAATACTAAAATCATTACCTAATAATTCATTTAAATTTCAACTTTAACCAATTTTACTGATAGTGATTGGATGCGCAGGGAATGTAACCAAACGGAAAAAAAACTGTCAACAGAATCAATCCTATGGCCTACCACTAGCGTATGTAGCTACTTATTTTTATAAGCTGCCTCCCGGCGCCTGATAGCAAAGAATGGAATAAAAAAATATGACTCAACTTTTATTCAAATCCATCCTTGCCAACCGCGAGTTTTAAGTGCTCGTGCCCTAAGAGTTCTCTATCATTTTGTTATTAGCTAATATTCATACCAGAACAATAATACAATCTGTGAGTGAACAGCTGGCTGTAATTGCCATGTAAGAGACAGGCAGACAGGCAGACAGACTTTGAAGATAGCTCGCTGCAAATTAAAAATTAGTTCTCAACTTGATGGACGATTAACCTAGATTTGAAGACAAATAAAACGGGTAAGTACATACATCTGATAATTATTATGAAACTCATTCAATAACGCTCTTTTGTTCTAGTCTCTGCAAAGTCTGAAAAATGCCTTACACCTATTAGGTTTTAATACAATTACTAGCCACATACAACGCGAAAACTGTGAAAAGCTCAAAAAATCCAAGTTATCTAAGTAGAGCACCTTTAACACTCACAATTATCGGTATCGATATCACTCCAGTTTCTAAAAGCGCAATGAATCCCCGCGCCCCTATTAAGTACTATGCTATAAATATGCCCATTACACCCTTGACTTTGAGATAAACAAAATTAATCATATTACCTACAAGTGAATAACCAGAGATTCCCAGACGTGGCGCTCGCCGCACTCTCAGTCTCACGTCTTATCTAGAAATTAACTGTCAATGTTCCATCAATCAGGCACTTCGTTCGATGCTACTCAATCGTTAGTAGATACTTAAAGGACTATTTGCAATTTATACGAGTAATATAGGTACTTACTAAATCCTAAGAAACTGTAAATATATGCAATCAGTGCCCGTAAATACTCCTACTTCAAGTTCGCATCTTGTATCTGCTTCGATATTATCCAATGTTCTAAGACGTGTTGTAAGTAAAAGTCGTTAGTTTCATTTCTAAATACATATAAATTATTTATATAAAATGTACATAGAACGACCGTGAGTACTGTTCCTACTGCGTTATTAATTAGCATAATGTGCTACGAGAGCTAATCGTATTTTGTGACGCACGTGTTCGTACAAATTGTTTAAATATTTTGTGTAGATAAATACGAAACGTGTTCCAGTGATCAAATGCTGGCCCTGAACTCGGTGACCTCCTTACTGCCGGCTATTACAATCAATTGCTACCGTTGTCTATGTCTACGGCTCCTCAAAATAGAATCATTAAACTGAACTGAACTACCTACTTGAATGACTTGATTGCACTTCCCTCTCGCAAAATTGCGCACTTACTGTTGTGCGAGCACATTCAACATTGTTGTTGCAGTATGTTGACAAAGACAATATTTAAGATATCAATACAATCGACAATATTTATAAGCTTAAATAAATAAATAGAATAAATATAAGAATGAATATAATAGAATGAATATTAGAATAAATTCTGCCATGATATAGTTTATTTTGTGATGGAAAAGTATTATAACAAAAATACTTCGGCATGACATTATTTTCACAGTATTTTATAGACTTATTATAATTATTACCTTAATAAGATACGCGAAAAGTTATCTGATTAATTTTAAAATTTACTAGAGCTTAATAAGAGTCAGCTGGCCTAAGCTTTACTACCTAATCAAAATCTATCATTGGGATAATTATGAACCAATATTGTACTTAAGTTTCCAGATTTTCACAGTGTTAATTGGGCAATATTATGAGCGTGTTCATAAAACTCCGTCACCATAATCAGAAATGAAGACCTAGGTAGGTACAATATAACGTAATATATATTATTATTATATTTATTTATTTTGTTGTGTACCTAACTTTAAAGTATAATAAGTGTGTGACAAATTATTATAATGTATGTGCAGTGCAGTGATTTTGTTCCAAAATCGTTTGGTTTTTGTTAAGCGCATTCTATTTTTAGACATCGATATAGACGAGCTTCAAGCGGTTGACTCAGGTAGTACCCAACCCTCTACAAACATAAAAGGTTCATGACGATCTGTTTTTTTTGTTCTGTGGTGACGATCGCGATAGAGCAAAGTGGCAGATATTCCTTTTGGTTCGGTGAATTCCGAGTAAGACGTCATTTCATTATGTTTTGCTATCTTCGACTTGCCAAATCCATGAAAGTGAGCCGACCTATTTACGCATGGGATGACAACCTAAAACAGGACATGACCTACTTCGACAAGGAAATGAGTTTTTGGATGCACACGGCTGAAGACCGAGATAAGATCAAGAAGGCTGCTAGCGAGATTTACAAGAAACCTGAAACGGATAGTAGCGAGACCTCAGACGAGACCGAAGACTTTGGAAACTGCAAAATGTAATACAGCATAGCAGTAACCCCGCCAAAAGATTCACCGGTGAAGCTGGACTTGAAACAACCTGACGGCGACGTCGTTAAAAGATGCCCATCCACAGGTAAATATTAACGTCTCTCCACAATTTCATTGCTTACTGTGGGGGGTGTAGGTACCTACCCGGTAGGCTCTAATAATCCTTCCATATCCTAAGGGTACGTCTTCCCTACCATTACCGCACTCCCCGGTCTACTCCTTGATATGCAATGGCCTATGTAGTCCCATGAAACATGAGGCTACAGGGGCTAGTGTGAATCTTTGGGTTCATTCGAGTAATCGAGTCTGGTTAAACCACGGGTCGGTGCATTTTATTCAATTCATTCATTCATGAAAAAGAAACAAGTTTCCTAAATTGCTATTTTAAAACGAAATGGTCATCATGACTTTGCAAATCGAAAAGGTAAAAGAAAGGACGTTGATAGATAGGGTTAAATCGCCAATGGCAATCGCCCATGCGATCAAATTCTTACCAACGACATCAAGAATATTGTAATTAATTAAATATTTGTTTATTATTGCGTGTTTCATCGCCATTTGTGAATAACAAAAAGTACGTTATTATCACTGCTATCCGGTATAGTTTGCAAACATACCTACGGTTAAATGCACGTCCACGGGTACAAAGTTCGGGCAGGAGTCACGAATCACCCAATAAAGCAGTGTTTACACATATTTGTCGATCATGCAGGACTGACGCGGTGTACACTCAATTCCACGAACTTCGTAACACGACTTTACAATTTCGACCTGAAACGTGGATTTCTCTCTCCCTCTGTCGTCACGAGCGATTCTGTTACAAAAACTGTTCATACTATAGTGTGAAAGATTTCTTGTGAGTACTATCTGACTGCTCACTGCCAAAGATGTGCCAGATGAAAATAAGCTCATGCTTTAGATTTATAAAAGAGGACTACTTTTCTCCAACATGCAGTTGCGATAAGTGGCTTATTTGATTAGCAGATTAGCATCGCGACTCGAAGATGCTATGTTAACCCCAGGGAACAGTGCAAGATTGTTGATAAGACAACCAATTATTTCTTGACCAACGGTTTGGTAAGCGAAGTATTGGATAGGATACCTATTGCAGCATAACTCTGCATGTCAAAACTTTTTCATTTTTTTTACCTTTTAAGGTTTTTCCTATTTTTATTTTAAAACAAAATTAAACGTGTCGTAGCAAAAAAGTGAATCTCCTTCTTTTTATTTTTTTTCGCTACACTATGGTTGTAGGGAATTATAAAATACATACAAACAAAATATGCTGTTACTGATACTCATATCATACGATATTATCCTTAAGTCGCAATTTATAAATTTGACGGTCAATCACGGGCCAATATCGTGTTAACCTTAATTACTATTGATTAATTAATTATTAAAAAAAAAAAAAATTAAGTGACATCAAATACAAACCAGCAGGGACTTACAAAAATAGAACAGCCGATCGATAGATCAGTTGCAAAAATCTCACCGTTAAAACCTAGGTGAAATGTTCTATAGAAGTGAGCTGCTGTAAAAATCACACCCTGAAAAATTAGGTGAAGTGAGCTTGAAGTGATGAGCTGTCAATAATGTCAATCCTTAGCATCGATGCTAGGGATTGACACTATTGACAGCTCACTGCAAGCTCACTCCACCTAAGTTTTCACGGTGTGATTTGTATAGAATCGACCGGCTGTTGGTTGTGCTTGAAGTGAGCTGTCAATAGTGGCAAATCCCTAGCATCAGCAACCCAAGCTCACTTCACCTAAGTATTCACGTTGTGATTTATAAAGAATCGACCGGCTGTTGGTTGTGCTTGAAGTGAGCTGTCAATAGTGGCAAATCCCTAGCATCAGCAACCCAAGCTCACTTCACCTAAGTATTCACGGTGTGATTTGTATAGAATCGACCGGCTGATGCTAAGGATTGACACTATTGACAGCTCACTTCAAGCTCACTCCACCTAAGTTTTCACGGTGTGATTTGTATAGAATCGACCGGCTGTTGGTTGTGCTTGAAGTGAGCTGTCAATAGTGGCAATCCCTAACATCAGCAACTCAAGCTCACTTCACCTAAGTTTTCACTGTGAGATTTGTACGAAATAGACATATGGAACTTGTTTGTCTTTTTAAGAAATATCATAATCATGTAGTAGGTATTCTATTCAGATCATATTAGATTCAGAGTGTCCGAATTATTGTTACAACTTAGGAACAATTTGATAACGAAACTCATTGCAACGATCAAGATGTTTAAAACTAGTTACCTATATTATAAACACTTAGTGCACATTTTACTTCTACTGTAGGTTTATGGTATAAACTCTTGAGGTTATTGCCCTATTGCAGTTCGAAATGGGATTTAGAAGGAATGTAATAAACAAGAATATTAAATTACTTACATAATGTCAATAAACCGTGAATAATATTGTGAATGACGTGAATCATGAGTTAGCTGCTACGAAATCCCTACGGTGGCGTAAAATAAACCCACTGCAGTTGATTCATATCCTGTGACCATTCATTTATTTAGGTTGTACTATTCGTAGCGTGATGTAATGCGGTACGAGTCAATATATTTAATTTACTAAAAACAATGAAATTATGCAAATGAAGATGAGTAGAGATGACGATGACGTAAACAACATGAGTAATCTCATTTTTGCATTTTACTATAACATGGATTTTGCATAATATTGTGATAGGAAAATAAACAATTTTTTTATAAAGGCACATGAGACTTCACCTAGAAGAAGCGACCTTTTCATCTACAGGTCACGCTAAATATCGTTCCAAATATAATTTGTAACATTTTATTTATAATAATCAAATGTCAAAGAGGTCAATTTAATTAATAATGAAGAGTGCATTGCCGGTTTTTTGGGTCACCTTGTGTTGTATAACTTATGTATGACTTTTACAAGGTTATCGTTAATGCCTACTAAGGAATCAAAAGAGCGAGCTGCTTCATATCGATAAAATTACTGGCATTTTTGGCGTATTTATGATAATATTTTTGACTGCGCTGACGTTGGTAAAATTCAGAACAACAATAATGAGAAGTGGAAATAAAAATAATATGGAGATAATGTGACACGTCATTTTAACCACTTATCAAAGTGTTATTAAAGAACTGCTCGCTTCGATTTTCAGTTTCTTTTTACGTGATTCTGAATCTGTCACGGAAAATCGAGCATTGATGATGTCAAATGTTCCCAAAAAATCAGTTAGCATAATTGAATCTTAATAATATTATTAGTACAGTATTGAAATCCAGCGACATTCTTACCAGAGTAAAAAAAAGATATAGAAAACTCTGCAAGATTTGGTTAAAAAAAACGTAAAAAGCTACGGCAATCTGTTTTTAGCGCGCAAAATCATTACGTAAGAAAATGTCATCGACATCAACCTTATCAGATTTAGAATACCAGTTTCCATTATAATATGTCAAATGCTAGAGAACTCTTGATTATTTAGTTACTATGCTTGACATTTACGCTAATAAAAGGTTTAAATATAAAATAAAATTTAAAAATTATAAAAGAGTTATTTTGGTTTCATTGTAAATTGCGATAATTATAGCTGGGTACTTCTTATCAGTCAGTGAAAATGAAAGTATAAGAATAAGAATCATTCCTAATTTTCTGGCGAGAGTGAAAATCTTGACTGAGGCGTGTATTTTATTTGGAGAATCCTGCACTATGCTCATTCATATAATTCTACTCGTTATTTAATTAATAAGGTGTACTGGTCCTTACTGTGAGGGTGAGATTAAGACGACGTAAGCCCAATTTTACATCACTTTGATTCAATAATAAACAAACAAATATTGATTGTTTAAAGCCAAAAAACATATATTGTAGTTTACTATATTATGTACTTTGACTTTATGTGGTTCAAAATATTATATCGAAAACTTCGCTCGATCAAAAAATCGGAGGAGGAGTCTAATCGATGATTTTTTTTAATGCTTTTCCAATTGTGCTTGAAGCTTGTGAAAGCTTTACTTCCACAAAATATATCTGCAAAAAGTTAGTAACAAAAATAAGAATAATGTGTGGTTACATTTTGCAAAATAGTTTAATTCATTTAATAATAAAATATTATATAATAGAGCGGCTTGTACTGCGCTTCAGTCGCCCGCCACCCGTTAATTTATCGAACTATTCGTTCATAGAACATAGTGTAAATAAGTCAGTATGTTTTTTCTAGGGTTTCGTACGTCCGAATGAAAAAACTGAACCCTTATTTTGGAACGAAGTTCTGTAATGCGGCTTGCGGTAGGAGTAAACTGGTAAAAATCGTCACGAATCGACTTTCAAAGTGTAAGGTCAAAATGAAAATTCATGATGGCGGCTGCGAAACTTTTCAAATTTTTCTTCATATGGTGTCGTTTTCATGGTTTTCGAGGATGTTAAAGCCGCAAAGTCAAAATGAAAGTCCAAGATTCCGCGAATTCCGCATCCCACGGCGCTGCGCCGCCGACCGTAGAACGAATCATAGCCGACAGCGACAGGTCGCTTCCCACTTCCGAAACGAGAGCACGGCGCGGCTCCTCCCAAGCTACACACTCTGCAAGCGTATGCCATGCCGTGTCCTGCCGACAATGAACGCAGTGATGACACCGAACGTCCATCTCCCTGCCTATGCGACTCAGGTACTTCCCGAAGCAGCCATGCTTCTAGAACACCTGCGTCGCCCTGAATGACAGAGAGCCGTGCCTCCTCCCGAGCCAGTCGTCGAACACCGGTCGGACCGCCCCGATGGTGACGAAGCAGGTAGGGCGCAAACGCCTGTCCCGCCATTCCACCACCAAGACCTGACGGAGTTCAGACCGGAGCAGCGTGATCAGCCGCTGCACCAGTACTACGCCCCACGTCCGCGCCTCTTCACGCCACCGATGCAGTGACGCGAGGGCTCTCGCTTCCAGGTCCCACGGCGGATACCCGGCCAGTGTGCAAGCCGCCTCGTAGGAGATCGTGTGATACTCTCTGATGACTCTGACGGCCATCGCCCTCTGCGGTACTCGCAACACTGCTATACTGCGGGCCGTCAGGTCAGCCGCCCACACCGGGGCCCCATACAGGGCCATGGATCACACGATCCCCACATACACCCGCCTGCAGACGGTGCTTGGGCCCCCCAAATTGGGAAGCAGCGTTGACAGCGCGCCCGCCGCGCCCATCAACTTGGGCGCCAGCCGCCGAAAGTGGGGGCCGAAGTCCCAACGGCTGTCAAGCACCAATCCCAGGTATTTCATGGTTCACGTACCTGAGATTGTTGCTCGGCAGCCGTTGGTACTAATCCCACCCATGACGAAAAATTTGAAAATTTTCGTAGCCGCCATCTTGGATTTTTATTTTGACTTTACCATCGGCTTTAGCACCCTCAAAAAACATGAAAACAACACCCATGATGAAAAATTTTTAAATTTTCACAGCCACCATCTTGGGTTTTTTTGACTTTGTTATCGGCTTTAGCACCTCGAAAACTTTGAAAACGACACCCATGACGAAAAATTTGAAAATTTTCGCCGCCGCCATCTTGGATTTTTATTTTGACTTTACTATCGACTTTAGCACCCTCGAAAAGCCTAGATATTCAATATTTATGGTATCAGAACAGTATGGTGATAACCAAGGTCATACAAGAATTAACACAAATGGTGTGTGGGATTGCGCTATTAGCCTACAATTATTAACACTACCACTGTACTGAAGCGTGCGCTTCAATTGATTTTTCTATCTATATCATATCCAGGTGATACGAAGTAAAACACCCAAATGAGCTTTAAATGGCCTCTATTATTGAGTAATTAAGTAGTTATTGGCAAAAACGTAATTCACGCTCCGAACGCAATATAGAATGCATTAGCCTTATCTACTTATTATGCACTTAGAGGGCGATAACCTGAAAATTGCGCGGATTGTCCATAAAATTACTTTCCGAAATATAATATTATAGGTAGAATAAGGATCAATGCAATCTACTAAAAGCGAAATAGGTGGAAACCAATAAGGAAGTGAGGCTGTAACTTTACAAAGAAGGCTGTATTAGTATTTACTAAAAGTAGGTACTGGCCTGGCTTCTATTAGCAATGGTGAAAGCCATTATCGCACGAAAAATAAAATATAAAAAGAAAACATTAATGGCATCTCATAATTATTTTGATATAAATGCCCAGTTACTGTTATAAAATATAGTTTTTGCCAATTTAATATTGAAATTATTTTAAAAAATACAAAGTAATTTTAGTATTACTATAGCAATAAATGAAATGAAATTGTAATCTTCTACACAAATAAATAAAATTGAAGTGTCTGTTTGTAATGTCAAAATAACAGCTTTTTACTAAATGCATGTGAAATATATTAGGGTTCCGCGCAAAAAAATTAACCCGTGAAATTGTGAACAAAATCCGATTCAAATATGGAAGCTGTTTTCTGAAATAATAATTATGTTACTTCAAGTTGTACTATCGAGTACCCATATAGTAGGTAAGTACATACTAATTCCATGGTTCAAACATAATTTTATTATAAACCTGTTAAAAAAAAAACAATGTGATTTTGACAGATCATTGAAATTGGCGGGATCAAGTTTTTCGCTGTGTTTTCTAAAGCTTTTCTTGCGAATACTTCACACATGTAAGTTTACAAAACACACAATAAGTTTTTATTCGTTTTGTTAAATTCCCAGGTTTTCCCTTTATTCTATCAAATATTCATCTAGTTACATAGTAATAACTCGAATTATTAATAAATAGTTAGTTTTTGCAACGCAGTAACTGTCCAGTAAGCATTAAGTAGGTTATCAGTTGACCTGAGAAGTGCGTCGTTGATAGATTTGGCTAATGACGTCACAGGTCGCGTATACTACTACTGCTAGGGCTTATTCACAGTGAAAATCTTTAACGTATTCAACAAAACTTTCAGAAATTTCATGCAAAATTAAAATAAGTGCACTTTACAACAAAAACAGGCAACATTCATGACGTAAAAAAGTTGATGATTATGACTATTTTCACTACAAATACAACTTTGTTTACGGAAAACTGATTACCCAACTCCTCAATACCTACTCAAAGTACAATATACTTAATGCCGGATATCTATGAAAGTAATTAAGGCTGTATGCAATACTAGTTCCTAGAGTACTGACCAGTAGTTCTAGTCCGTTTTCCGTGCCGTGATAAGGGCTGGCGTAACCGACCCTTCAGGGAAGTTAGACAATCAAGATTTACTCATAACATTAGCGCGGTGTTTCCATTCAAAAACGTCGTAAACACCTTTTGGCAATTGCTCCTTATAGTAAATCCCTTAGGAGGGCGTGCGAGGCGCTTACGCAAGTCTTTATCGATTGGTCGCGCTTGCGTTGCGCTCACTCCGCTCTAAACAGGTCGTTCACCCCAGCCATTCACGCAAATACGTAGATTTGGAAACCTCATGGACCAGCTGAGTTGTTGCACTTTCGTACTTGCTTCCTACTCCTTTCTTTATCGCAATAAACAGCCTACAAAGTCGTCACTGCGAAATATTTGTTCAGTTTATTTTTATTTTTATAATTGTCCAAAAGTGATCGTATTTTTTCAGGTTATTTCCGTTTAATAATTAATCTTTAAAGATCTTTCAAAGAACAAAGTTGTAACTAAGGGGTATTATTAGCACTAATTGAATGAAGTCCCTGATCGGAGTCTTCGACAAATTAATTCAAGCGATCACAATCTTCGATTGCCTTTATTTCTCTTTGGTCTTTTCTTGTTTCTTGTTTTTTGGTTCTTCCTAATTGTTTGTAATTATTTTATTTCAACGATACAAATTACTAGCGGTTTAACCGAAAGAGAGCTGTCAATTACACAAATGAATAAATAAATCAATAAGTTTGAAAGCTTGATTATTGCATCTGGTATAAACATTGCACTCTTCCCTAGAAAATTGAGTCTTACGTCTCAGTTAAATGTATTTTAGTACCTTACTTGTCGTCACACATCTACTTTAGGGGTAGAGGTCCTTTTGAAGCAGGTATTTTACATTCGGGCAACTTAGTTCACAGATTCTCCGCGCTAACTAAAAGTCTTTTACTTTCCTTTGCTTTTATGTGATATAGGAAAACAGCATGTCATCACAATCACAACACATTCTGTTTACTATAACTTACATAATACGTACCTACTACAAGTTGTGCGAATTACGCTTAACACGTAACGTGAGGAGCGTTTCGGGTTACGTCGCGTCGCAATCCCGGGAAGACATTACGGTTTCGACACGGTCTGAACTGGCCAGCGCTCGACACTTCCACGTAAAGATACGTGAACCCCGTGAGACTGTCTACCCACCAGAAACGTCGCGGGAAAACGGTCATTCTATACATAACATTTGTTGAACTTCATTTTTCACAGAATAAATAAACAACAGTGACACACGAACACTATTTTGAATACTGCGATGACTGACTGGTGAAATATCTGATATTGTATCCGGTGTAATTATGTGCAACATAATATTACTCAGCGTGTACATGTGACAATGCTTGCAATTCTGCCCACCACCCACAGTAGTCACTTTTAGTGAACGTGAGGATTACTCATTCACTAAATAATATAATATATGTAATCGAAAATCCAACTGTTTACGAGCAACTGAAATACAAATTATAATTATGACTTTACAATACATTCGCATAAAATGGTACAAGTTATTATTGTTTAAACTTTATAATAACGCGAAAGATCTTTTACAAGCGTATGATATTCAACAAATATTAAACAGGAGAACATTAACGAAATGTCAAAGAGCTAACTACACATTTCCAATGCAAGAAACGCAGCTGTTTCTTTCTCATATGGATGTAAAAGTTGAAAGCGTTTCAACAGCTGCGGTGGGTATCGACAGCTTTATGTCCGAAATACGAAACATCGATACATCGCGTCGTCATTTCGTTTTCGTCGTCGTTTCGTCGTATTCGCTGAACAGAACACGATCGCACGATTATATTATCAACAAGGTGTTCGTTACATATGTCTTTTTCATTTCGCCAAATGTGCATCGAACTAGGTTCGGTTTAACGACCTCTACATAACATTACTAACAAATACTACTGCTTTACACAATTTTAGTGTAGGTGTGTACCTGCGTGACTTTGAGTAGTCATTGCAGCATGTTCAGGATTTTAATTTTGTTTTCTAAGAGTTGGTATTGAATATCTACATAGCATAATCAGCCTATAATGTTCCCACTGCTGGGACACAGGCCTCCTCTCTGTGAGAGAGAGAGTGAGCCGTAATCAACCATGCGGGCCAAGTGCGGGTTGGTAAACTCACCTTCGAATTTTTGGTCAGACAGACAAAAAATTTAAAAATTGCTTTTTTGTTATAAGTACCGTATATACTTTCTTATGCATTTAGTAAAAAGTTGTTATTTCGACATTACAAAAAGACACTTCAATTTTATTTTTTCTATAGATGTATAGATTATTTTATTTACATAATAAAATTCCTGGAATTGTTTGAGTAGGTTCATCTACACATCTATACAAATAAATAAAATTGAAGTGTGTGTTTGTAATGTCAAAATAACAACTTTTTACTAAATGCATATGAAGGTATAGACGGTACTTATAACAAAAAAGCAATGTTTAAAACTTTTGTCTGTCTGTCTGTCAGTTTCACTGTTCCAGCTAATTTCCGAAACGGCTGGACCGAAATTAACGGGACTTTCACTGGCAGATAGCTGATGTTACGGGGAGTAACTAAGGCTACTTTTATTTTAGAAAAATAATTAGGGTTCGGCGCAAAAAAATTAAAACCTATGAAAGTGTGAACAAAAAGTCGGATTTGAAAAATTCTTTTTGCATTTGGTAGCCTAATTCTCGAGGATACTTATAGGCTATTTAACATCACGCTACGACCCTTAGGTACCGAACAAAAAGAAAAAAGTCAAAAAGATTACTAAGCGAAAACGAAGTAGTAGCGCGGGCGAGCGATGCAACGCGACGGGTCGGGGGACGAGGGAGCTTTATTAGAAGGTGGCTGTTATTTTAGTATATTGTGTATCTTACAACTTCCACGCAAACGAAGTCACGGGGCACAGCTAGTGTAATAATAAAACTATAATCCGTCTGTACAAAAAGTCAAGTCAAGTCGTACAAATGTTTGGATTTTACGGAATATTTATCACTGTCGTATCGACAGTCTGACACAACAAATGGAATATTATAACGTTTGTCTGATGTGGGTGGTCATATTATTATAATCTGTTTCGAAACAGTACACAGCACACCGCTATCAAAACAAAATAATTATGTTTTCCATTACGCACGCAAACACTGATTATGTAATCAAAAGAAATGAACTTTTAAGTGTAAAAGCTTGACTTAAGTGCAGTAAAAAGTAATGGTGGAGTAGCGTCGCGCCGGTCACGTGACGTGTGCGTGTCGTAGCCTGTAGGGCTCCCGGTTATCACCCGTGTTATCACCCTGACGTATAGGTAGTGCGAAAATGGTGTCACCTACTTTTTTCATATTGAAGGTCGCTGATAATAATTTTTATTATAAAAATCGTGTAATCATCAAATCTTTCGATCTTCGTGTCACGGACAACCAGAATTATACCTACTTCGATGAAATTCAGAGTAAACTTTTTCGACGCACTTATGGTAATTTTATTTAAATTATGGAACTTAACGCCTTAATAGGTGAGTGTAGTATTCTTTATAAACGATGAATGAGGTTACTCTACCTGTAATAATATGGCTCTAGTATAAGAAATAAGTAACTCCGTTAGTTGTTAAAAGCTTATTTCTGCAGGTACTACATTTGGGTCGTGATTCATAAAAACTCGGAGGTAGTTAATACGTTACAAATCTACAATCCATTTCTCGGAATGCATTATTTTCTCATGTTTTACGTCGGTACTTTATATTCACATTTTATGCATTAAACATAAGTAGGCATCAATCGATATTTTTCTTGTCTTAACATAACTATATTAAAACCTAAACATCATTGGCTTAACTGCATGCAATGTGTATGTACTTGCTCAAAGTTAAAATTGATTAATTGACAACATAGTTCAAAGCGGTTACTATGCAACGTTGCAATATTTAGAAAACTCTGAATAGCAAGGGGAAATATGGAAATAGACAGACACAAAATAATTATGAAAGTATTTAATCAAATACATACTTTTTATTATTTGTTTATAATATTGAACGTATATAAAAGTTAAAGTTTTAAACTTTAAACTTGAACGAATATAGTTAAATTAGGACGTGCAAAGAAGACACATAATGTACTTAGTCCCTCGAATAAGTTACTAAAGGGAGTACAAATCTAAATAAGGAACAAGGACTCCATGATCAGAATTTTTAGAGCTTAACCCTCTATAAAATTACCATAACACAAGAATACGTGCCTATATAAAAGAATAGCGCATTGAAATGCTTTCCTTTTTTTGGTAGATTTTTTTCCTTGTAAGGATCATGGCCAGGAATCATTGTACGCCCCAAATTTATTCAGCTAGTGTCAGAGGTTGTACGATAAATTGTGGGGCTTCTTGTATATTATGTGTATGTATGTGTAGCTCAAGTTTTTATCCCACGTGATCTCATTAAGTGATGTAAAAACCTGGCAGATTTACAAATAAATAAATTAGTACGTTTGTCATATACCTATATGGAAAAAGTTTTGCGCGAACAAGTCGCAAATATGTTACCTAAATTATTTATTACAATGATGGTAGGAACAGAAGGTATTTATCTGGATATCGTACAAAGGTATCTATTTTATGGGAATATGATTAATATTTATTATGCTTTTATGCCCTTCCTACCCTATAATACGTTTGTTTTGACTTCTCGAGCACGCCGCAGCGGCGCCTACAAGGAAATGATGATGAATCACTTTTCGCAATCGAGATCGAGTAGACATTCTCAATAAGTAGAACGCTCACGGGTTTTGCCTAATTTCACTTTTTTATTATATTGCATAATATATCAGTTGTGCCTAAACAGTTAATCTGCTCTAATTGCGTGTCTTAAAAAGCGCGTGCGTACACGCATCATGTATAACAGTTAGTTAACAAAAGTTTATTTCGTAACAGCTGTGACATAATAGGCTTATGGAAAAAATGTAAAGTATAATATGTGAGATCCACGTAGAATATTCATTCTGCTACTTGTGTAGCTACTGAAATAAATCATACTGCTCACTAAGAATTGAATAATGACTACTCACGAAAAGGCTACGGAAGGCTGCTACGAAAATTCGCACATACATTTATGTCAAGGAGTAAATAATCGAGGATAAACAAACACTGCGTGTGCGCATACCTATGTACACTGACGTCGATGAGTACCTATTGTAAGTACCTACGTAACACATCTGTAGCGCTGAGATCGCCGCCCTAATTAATTTCCATTAATGATAGAAGCGTTGAATGGAGCCTATTATTAATTACCTAAATCTGTCAATAGATTTGGGTTTACGCAACGTTGATTAGTCTAAAAATAGAATAAAATATTACACTGAAAAAGATGATTGTCTCGTTGTAGTTGTCATGACAATATTAAATTAAATACTAAATCAAATAAAATTCCGCATTTTTTTAACTCGTTTCTGCTATACAAGGTTTAACATAAATAACGCACAACCTCTTAAGGGGTCATTGTACTCATCATTATGAACAACTTTTACAATGGGACCAAACGTGAAATCGTGGAAAAAATATCAGATGTTCCCTACATTTTGGCGAGTCATGCGAACATAAATGTAGGGAACAGTTGATTTTTTTTCGCGATTTCAGGTTTGGTCCTATAGTAAAAGGTGTTCATAATGATGAGTACAATGACCCTTTAAGAGGTTGTGCGTTATTTATGTTACATCTTGTATAAATCTTGAAGAGGTCGTGATGTATAAAAAGCTCTACCTGAGCTCAAACGATTGTAACGTCATCTGTTTGTCACGAAGTTTGTACTAAGTAGATACCAACGACGCCCACTAGTGTCTATAACTGGTTTTACTTGTATAATCAATTAATTCAATATCATATCGCATTCAATAATCGTTATGTCATTGTTATCTATTAAATACTGACAAGTTGATCACCAAACTTAAATTGTGTCAAAATTGCAAATCATAATTATTAGGTTTAAGAGAAAATTTGATAGGTTAGTACTCAGTAAATAACTTAATTATTGCAGTATTCACAATTACTTTTCTTTTATGTAAGTGTATTTATATGTATGTTAAATGCCGAAATAGTGCCAGTCAACCTGCCATATCGCTCGATGTTCAGATAAGATGTTCCCATTGCTCCCAGCCATGCTTCTTTAAAGGCGAACGGGGGCTACAGATACACTATGGTAAGGTTCACAAACCTCATAGTGTACCTTTGTGTCCCCAGCTACAACCCCAATATCAACAACTCCAGATCAACGGTTGTGGAAAACTTCAAAAATTCTATCTCGGTGCGCGAGACAATCTGTTGCACTGAGTTTCGCACGATGTCTCCATTATGCGACCCAGGAGAACTCGCAAACTGCCTGGGAGCTATTACTCACCTTCCCTTATAGGATTCTGTACGTTCAAAAAAATTCGGCGACATTCAACCCTATGTTCTATGTTAGGGGTTTGGTTTCCGCACTTAGTCCTCTAAGTGGACCATTGTGCGTGGGCCATGGCGGCCGTCGGTGGCTATTCCAGCCAGCCCACCTCCCTCCAGAAGTTTATTACGTCTCCTGGTCTGTGTAGAACATCTGTAAACGATCTGGGTGCCCCAAGGGTTTCTGTTCTAATCTGGGTGACGCCTGTACATTCAAAGAGTACATGCGCAACGGTTTCCTCAGTCTCCATGCAGGCCCTACACAGAGGACTGTCCGTTATGCCTATTGTGTGGAAATGTTTGTTAAGTGAGCAGTGTCCTGTGATGGTCCCCGTCATCAGGCGCAGGCCGTTTCTGTCCAGGCGTAATAGGCGCCTGGTCAGCCTGCCATCTAATGATGGCATAGCCTCCCTGGACTGCCTGCAGCCCGGTGCCGAGGTCCACCAATTCTCTGCTTGTATGTGGGTGAGCTCCTGTAGCCACCTGCGTAGCTGGTTGAAGGGGATAGGTACCATTGGTTCAGATCCACAGACTGACGTGCTGGATGCTCTCCTAGCAAGTTCGTCAGCTGCGTCGTTACCTAGCGAACCACTGTGTCCTTTTATCCACTGCAGTGTCACTATGTTACGGTTAGATACCGTAACTCGCTCAAGTGCGTTGTGACATTCTAGTATTAACTTCGAGGTAAAAATTCCTTTCCCTAGTGATTGGATAACTGAGGCGCTGTCGGAGAGTATGCGTATGTTGGTGTCCGTAACTCTCCTGGCCTCTATGGCGTAAGCCGCTAGTGTAATGCCCACACACTCTGCTTGGTAGACGGTGTTGAGCCTTCCCAGCGGGCTGGATATGTTTATGTTAAGGTCGTGTGAGAAAACTCCGGCCCCGGTTCCGGAGTCGGTCTTCGATCCATCCGTGTATATTCTCACCTCCTTTGGGTTTGAGTAGTCGTACTGTTCTTCTGTGAGTGATATGTTGTAGTGCTTTTGAAGGCAGTGCAGTTTCGGGGCTCTGTCACAGGGTGATGCCAACATCGGTTGTCGCTTGATTGCATCCTCCTTTATGCGTATGTGCTTGACCCTGGAGTCATTGCTCAGGGTTCCTGTCATATTTAGCCTAAAGGCAGCCATGGTCGCCTCCTCTCGCACAATGATGTGTAGAGGTGGTAGTCCAAGCATTACCTGTAGGGCGGCGGTGGGTGTAGTTCTCATACAGCTAGTGATTGCTACACACGCAAACCGCTGCAGTTTTTCGAGATCTCTTTGGGCTGTGCTCAAGTCTGTCCTGGGCCACCAGACTAGTGAGCCATACGTGATGATTGGTCGGATGACTGTGGTGTATAGCCAGTAAGTGATCTTGGGACTAATTCCCCAGTTCCTGCCGAGCAGTCGCTTACACTGCCACAGTGAAATGCTGGCTTTTGTAGTGATGTAGTTAGTATGTTTCGCCCAGTTCAGCTGTTTGTCCAAAAAGATGCCCAGGTATTTGGTTTCAGTTGATAGGCTGAGGGTAGTTCCGAAGAATCGTGGTAGTTGTAATGTCGGCAGTTTTCTCTTTTTCGTGAAGAGAATCAGTTCAGTTTTTGCAGGGTTCACTGCTAATTGGTGTTTGTTGCACCAGTCCTCTACTATTTTCAAGGCCTGGCGCATGAGGTTGCATAGGGTGTTTTCGTGGGTGCCGTTTATTATTATGGTTATGTCATCGGCGTAGCCTACGGTGACATAACCTTTGGCATTGAGTGTTTCGATGAGGCTGTCTACTACAAGGTTCCATAGAAGTGGCGAAAGGACTCCTCCTTGCGGACAGCCCTTTGCCACAATGGCCCTTGTAGTGTCGTTCACTGTGACTTGCACGGCTCTCAATTTGAGCATGTTGGTAATCCAGCCACTCAGGGTCGAGTCTATGCCGTGCCTGTCGAGGGCCAAGCTAATACTATTGAACGTAGTTTTGTCAAAGGCGCCCTCGATATCAATGAAGGCAGCCAGTGCTGAGCATTTGTGTTCCACTGCACACTCAATTTTAGAAACCACACTGTGCAGCGCAGATTCCGTTGATCTGCCTGTGGAGTACGCATGCTGCTGTTTGTGAAGCGGTTTTACCTTGAGAGGTCCGTCTCGAATGTGTCTATCACAGAGCCTCTCCAGGGTTTTCAGTAAGAAGGATGTAAGGCTTATGGGTCTATACGCCTTAGGTTGTGTGTAATCAGTTTTGCCAGGCTTGGGTATGAAGATTACCTTCACTTCGCGCCATGCGAGGGGTATGTATCTGAGTGCTATGCAGGCTCGGTAGATCTCCACCAGCCGTGGCGTCAGATGATCCACCCCCCACTGCAGCAGGGCTGGGAAGATGTCATCCAGCCCTGCGGACTTGTATGGCTGAAAGGTCTTGATAGCCCATTTTATCCGCTCCTCTGTTATTATGTTGCGGGCTCTAGACCAGTCACGATCCGTTGGGGTCCATTCTGGTTCAGCTTCCCATGACCTGTCCTCTAGGAGTTTGCAGTCTGGGAAGTGAGTTTCGAGAAGGACCTTACTGGTTTCATGGTCGGTTGATGTGTATGAATTATCGGGTTTTTTCAGCGCGCCAAGAGTTTGGTTCTGATCGGTTGATAGGATTTTCCTTACTCTTGCGGCTTCATTGTTTGTCTCGATGGCTTCACAGAATCTCCGCCACGCGGATCTTCTGGCAGTTCTGATTTGTTTTTTGTATGTGTATTGGGTTTTCTTGTATAATTCCCAGTCCTCTGGGAGTCTGGTGTTTTTGGCTCTGTTGAATTGCTTGTGCAGGCTATCTCTGAGTTTACTAAGTTCAGCGTTCCACCAGGGGTTCCTCTCGCTCTTGGTTTGCGGCGCTCTTAGTTTGCAGCAAGTATGGTATGCCTCAATTATGTATTCTGATAATTTTGTCACGGTGTATTCCAACTGTGTTTGGTCTTTTAGAGTTACTTGTGATAAGTGCCTGGTTAGTAGGGAGGCTAGGAGGCGTTTATATCCTGGGACATCAGTTCGCCGCGGATTTCGCCTCGGTGCGGGATTTCTTATATTAGTAGTTAACATAAAGCGGATCCTTCTATGATCTGAGCAAGAGGGCTCGTCTGATACGTGCCAGTTTGTGATAAAGTTGGTTACATTTTCTGTAGCGAGTGTTAAGTCTATGATCGTTTGTCCTCGAACTGTGACCCAAGTGGGTTCTGAGCCGCGGTTTACAATATTAAGGTTAGTAGAGAATAAATATGTGGATAATACCTCTCCTCTGGAGTTCGGCGCGTCACTGCCCCAGAGCGGGTGGTGGGCGTTTGAGTCAGTGCAGATGATCAGGCCTAGTTTTGTGCGCTCACAGTGCTGCACCAAGTCCGACAACTCTTTCGGCGGGCAGTCTGCATCCTCGCCTGGCATGTATGCCGAGGCCAGAATTATGTCTGGAGCGTCACCTTCTGTCTGGAGCCTGAAAGCTGTCAGGTCTCTGGAACAGAATTGGGTAAGTGGTGTGATAGGAACCCCTTTGGGTATGTAGGCGCAGGTTCTTGGTTTGTCTGAGCTGTGTGTGTTAAGAACTAGCTTACCTCCTATGTTACCGAGGCCGCATATTCTATTGTTCCTGATCCACGGCTCTTGGATCAGTGCGATGGTGAGGGGCTTTTCCTCCAGAGCCCTGCGTAAGCTAGCCGTGGCAGTTTGGCTATGCTGGAGGTTGGTCTGTATAATGTTGAGGGACGATGGCGGCGGTGTAGTGGAGCTAGTCGGAGATGGATCCATCGGACAGTTTCCCCGCCAACTCCCCTCTATGTTGATCGTCGTGGCAGTCGCCTGGCGACGAGGCTAACAGCTGCTCGTTCCAGCCAGGCGATGAGGGTGGTATGGTCTCAACGTCGTCGGCCATAGCCGCTCGGGCCATGACCTCTTCCAATTTGGCCATGTCGGTGTCATTTGTCACGTTCGATACAACCGACATGGTCGATGTCGGTTGCGTCGCAGTCGAGTCCGTGTTGTCGGTCGGCGTGTCGGCGGGTACGGTCGTGGGCCAGAAGCGTACATATATCGACCCGAGCAGGTACGATATGCGTCGCTCCCGGTCCAGGACCTTTACAGCTTCCTCCGGTGGCACACCCAGGGTTAGGTAAGTCCCATAGTTGTCGCCACCGACGGTAGTTGCCCTGTATAGTGACCACCTAGCGATGTCAAACCAAGTATTCTGACGAATCAGAATGCTCTGGAGCCTGGCTATGTCGCCTGTGTAACGAGGGACGAAGAGCGAGGCTCGGACACGGGTGGGCACGTCGGATTGTTTCAGTACCGTCAGTGTGAGGTCATTGTTCGGGAGTCTGATCTTGGGTACATTTTGGGTCAGCCAGGTCAGTGCATAGTCGTCTTCACACCACATCTGCACAGTGCCTTCCGCTACCCGCGGGTATCCGCGGAAGGCCGGGAGTGGTGTCTTTGAGTCTGCGTCCATCAGGAAGTCTTCTAGGCTCGTCTTTATGTATTCTGCCTCTGCTTTGCTCAGGTCTCCAGAGGGAGGAGGGAAGCAGATTGCTACGGCCAACCGCGCAGGAATATCCTTCGTGGCCCGCGCGTAGGTTTTCTGCTCCCCCTGAGCGGAGTGGACCCTCACCCGTTTGGCGTCCCCCTGGAGCGTGCTCGGTGAAGCCGAATCGTCAGGGCGCTCCCTCTTCGCCGGCCCTGCACCACTCGGTCCAGGCTGCAGCTTGGAGGTGCCCGACAAGATGTTATCTGCCGGCGCCGCCCGGCGTGAGGCTCCAGCTCGCTTACCCCTGTTATGCCTAGGTCGAGGTCGGTCGTGGGTTATGTCAGAGTCTTGGGGTCGGGTGACGGCTCCGGCGGACTCTGTCGCGTGCGGGGGCTTTTCGCGCTGGGTTGCCCCTTCGCGTACCTGCCCCAGCCCGCGGAGTTCCGCGTCCGGCGGCATTTCGCGCTGGGTTACCCCCTCGCGTACTTGCGGCCGGTCGTGTGGTTCCACGCCCGGCCGCCCCTCGCGCTGAGCCGCCCCCTCGCAAACTTGCGGCCGATCGCGTACTCTCTTTTCAGCGTCCAATCGCGCTTCGCGCTGGCTAGTGCCTTCGCGAGTGTTGCGCTTTCGGTCGCCTACTTTTCTCTCCCGGGCCGCGATTTTTCCGCGCTTTTTCAGCGGGCGTACTCCATCTACATCAACCGGGAGAGTGGAAGAGCTGCCAGGTCCGTCATCCTTCTCCACCCCTGTCAGTTTGTGCCGGTCATGGTCATTGTCTGGGTTGGGGTTGGTGATACTATTCCGCACAATGCTCTGTTGCCAGAGGTTTGTGGGAGGGATGCACTCTGTATTGGGTATTGGCGCGTGGGTCGCAGCCGAGGTCGTGTCAGTAGGCGCGTTGGTCGCAGCCAAAGTCGAGTTTATCGGCGCGTGAATCGCAGCCTGGGATATGGGCGCTAAATCAGCAGCCGGCCGCGCTGAAGAGCACGGCACCAAAATGCAGTGGGGTGCCCCCCCCAGATTACGTTGGGGGCTGACCGCCGAAGCGGTGTGGGATTCCCCGGCTTGGCCGGGACCCACCTGGGTAGTATTTTTCTCTCGCTGCATGTTCATGGTTGTGGGGGTGGGCTTTTTTGGAAACGAGGTTACCCCTCCTCTGGGACCGACGGGATATGTGGATAGGAGGGAAGGCATTAGGTAGGTAAAGGGTGTAGGTTCTTGTGGGTCACCCTAGGTCTGGGATTTGGCCTAGGGATTTAAGACGGGATGTATGGATAGGGGGGGGGGACTTGATTTGGTGATAGGAGCATGGGAAGTGGTATTTAGGTTACCCTAAGCCTGGGATTTGGCCTTCGGGAACTTCTCTTGTCCGGGATCTCTCTTGAGATGCCCCGGATGCAGGACCGTCCTTTGACAGTCGGTCCTGCAGCCGGAGTTGGGCTATCCGCAACCTGCCCACCCGCTCGGTTGCAAGAGAAGAAGTGCCTGGCAGTCTGGGTCGCCCCACCACAAATGTACGTATACATTTGCGTTAGGGCGACCCAGCCCCCCCCGAGCATTCAACCCTAATTTTAGATCCAAAATTACCTGCACTCAATAACCTATATTAAAAACATTACCCTCCTTCTGTAGCAGTTGGGTAAAAAAAAAGCTTATATTCACATGTGAAATCCAAATTAAGTGAAGGTAAAATCAGGGGAGCGGCCAGGATACTGTTTAGTAGCGATGGGCCTTACTCTCCAGAAAGAATAACAGCTCTAGACAGTAAACTCCAGCGCCTGCGTATGGTCTCACCTTCCCTGACCCCCCGATACTCCCGCCTAAATTCAACCTTCTTAAACATTTCAGCCCCCCAGTTGATTGCAGCCGTGAGCTCCTTCCGAAGTGTTACAGCCGGCGGCCTCGACGGCCTTTTTTTTTTTTTTTTTGTGGATGGGAAATCATCAAATGACTTCTCCCGCTCTGGGCGGAGCGGGAGGGCGTGTCAGACTTTTACTGACTAAAACCCACCCGTGTTCCTTCTGTTGCCTGTGCCGGGGCCACGGTAACTCTTTCGAACATCCCGCAACCCTAGCTGGCATCGGCCCTAGCGGACCCCGTCAATAGTGCTGACATCTCTTTGAGGCGCGCGTGGAACACGACGCGCCGTCGACTCGGGCTTGGTCCTTACCGGACGGCGAGCTACCCATTGCTCGCCGTCCGCAAGCCCGCGCCTACGGTGGCCGGGAATCAGCTGCCAATTCCCGACGCCCAGGGCGTCTCCTGCGGCGACTAGGGGCGTGAGGGTGCAAAGCTTGCCTCTCCCTCACGCGTCCCGCCTCCTCCTTCACGAGCATTACTGCTTCGCAGAAGGAGGTAATGGCTTCCCATGCACTCTCGCTCCGTACCATGGCCTGGACCAGGGCCGGACGCGAGAGATCGCCGCCGCCGATCGCTTCCGCGAGGACACGGCGGTGCTCCGCCCAAGCCGGGCAGACCTCCACCGTATGCTCCACCGTGTCCTCCGGGCGATCCACACAGTGGTGACACCCGGGCGATTCCTCCCGCCTTATCCGGAACAGGTACCTCCCGAAGCACCCGTGTCCGGTGAGGACCTGCGTCAGGCGGAAGGTGAGGACGCCGTGGCGCCTCTCCAGCCACTCCTCAAAGAGGGGACTTATCGCCGCAATTGTGGCGTGCCCAGCGCTGGGTTGCGACAATCACACTCTCCATGCCGCCATGAGATCCTGCCGGAGCTCTGTCCGCCGTGCCGCGATTTCTCGCGGCAACGGAGTTACGCCCCGGCGTCCTGCCTCCTCGCGCCACTCCCAGATGTGCGCGAGGACTTTTGCCTCCAAATCCCATGGCGGTAATCCGGCAAGGAGGTTCGCCGCCTCCCCGGAGACCGTGCGGTATCCCCGGGCTAACCGGATGGCCATGACCCTCTGGGACGCGTTCAACCGACGGACCGGTCGCCGCCTCACGGAACGCGCCCACACCGGAGCTCCGTAAAGGGCCATGGACCGCACGACCCCCGCGTAGAGCCTCCGGCAGGAGGCGTTTGGACCCCCCAGATTGGGCAGGAGCCGCCCCAAGGCAGCCCCGGCCCGCTCCAGTCTGGGAGCCAAACGTCGGAAATGCTCCACGAAATTCCACCGGCTGTCGAGGACGAGTCCCAGGTACTTCATCGTCGACTCGACACCGATGAGAACCCCTGAGGACCATGAAAACACATGGCCTCGGACTTGTGCAAGGCCACCTCGAGTCCCAATTGCCGGATCCTCTCTACGATTGTCGCAACCCCGCGTGCCGCTAATTCGGCCGCCGCCTGGTGCGACCTCCCCTGCGCCAGGACCAGCGTGTCGTCAGCGTAGCAAACTACGCCGACGCCACCAGGGAGGTCGGCGCGCAGCACCCAGTCGTACCCGATGTCCCACAGATGCGGTCCCAGAACCGATCCCTGCGGGACACCGCACGACATCTCTCGCCGGTTCCACTCTCCCCGGTGACCGGGGTAGATGACGGCCCTGTCCGTCAGATAGGCCTCGACCACGCGACAGAGGTAGGTCGGCACTCGGTGATACCGGAGTGCCTCCCTGATGCAACTCCAGGGCAGGGTGTTGAAGGCATTGGCGATGTCTAGAGACACCGCCAAGACGACCCCACCCCGGGCCACAGCATCCCCCGTCGTGAGGGCTCGTACGCGCATGATGGCGTCCACCGTAGAGCGCCCCTTGCGGAAACCAAACTGGCTCTCCGCCAAATTCGGCCCCACCCTCACCAGCCGCCCGACAAGGCGGTCTGCAATGACTCTTTCAAAGAGCTTGCCCACCTCGTCGAGCAGCACGATGGGCCGGTAAGCGGACGGCGAGTCCGCAGGGCGCCCCGGTTTCTTAATGAGGACCAGTTTCCCTGTCCTCCATTGAAGCGGGAACTGGCCCCTCTCCAAGCATGCGCTTAGGAGCCCCCTTAGTCGAGGCCCGAGAGCCTCCAAGGCCAGGACCCAGGCTTTTCCAGGTAAGCCGACGGCCTGACTCCACAACATTTAAAGGTTCTTTTGAGTTTAGGCGCCGGGAAAGCTGGTGAGTCGCTTGTAAAGAAGCTTGCTGACCTTATAAACCTCATGCTCACCGGCTGTGAGAACGATGCCGTCGTCGATGTCTTGTACGGGGCCAACCTATGTGCCATGCACAAGAAGGACGGCGGCATTCGCCCTATCGCCGTTGGCTACACATGATACAGGCGTACGGCAGCTAGAAATGTTGTAAATTATACAGCGAAACGCTTACAACTAAGTTTCAGCCCCAGCAGCTAGGTTTTGGCGCGAAAGGAGACTGTGAGGCATTACATGCCCTTTCCACCTTTTTTAAACTCCAACAAAAAAGGAACTACTTTAAATTTATCTTCTAAATTATTGTACAAGGACAATGTTTTGGAATCTGCAGTAGAAGGCCAACAGGGTAACCCTCTCAGGCCAGTCATTATCAGCTTGGCATTCATCCAATTATCTGGAAACTAAATTTAAAATTTAGCATGTGGTATTTAGGTGATGGATCACAAGGAGGTGATGAAGACACCGGCTTGAAAGACCGACTACTCCTCAAACAGCAATTTAAATCTATTGACCTGGACCATAACCCATCAAAATGTGAAATTTACCGAAATTAGCAGACTAACGTTCATTTTAAATGTGGCATTGGACGATCGCGTTTGGCTTCAAG
The DNA here is from genome assembly GCA_947568875.1 of Fissipunctia ypsillon. Taxonomy (NCBI): domain Eukaryota; kingdom Metazoa; phylum Arthropoda; class Insecta; order Lepidoptera; family Noctuidae; genus Fissipunctia; species Fissipunctia ypsillon. Next base: position 9,869,782 of record OX387654.1, read on the forward strand.
CTACACTACCGATCCGTTTTGGTGGCCTCGACGTCCGTAAAATTACCAGTTAACATACTTCCTGTCCTCTGTCCACAGCACTGAAAATTTGACGGAGAAAATTTAAGCCTCTTCCCTGGTTGACTCTGAAGTGCCGTGCTTGACCGATACGGTGAATGCCTGGAAAATGTCTTCTCCGGATACCGATCGCCCCTGGAATAATCTTATTAATATGTCCCCCAATACAGCTAAGCGTGCCCGCCTTCTGGTTGTAGGTGAGTGGCAGTCGGGCCTCTATGCTGGGTTACACCACCTTTTTCACTACTTGTCTGCGTCTGGACGCGCCTTGCGTGGCTCTGCAACGCTGCCAATGCGGTGAAGGTGTTGACTGCCTCGGACACCATGGTCTATCCTGCAGTAGGAGCGCAGGCCAGATAGCACGGCACGCCAGCATCATTGACATCATCCGTCATGCTCTTGTCACCCCCTGGGTGCCAGCTGTTATAGAACTCAATGGTTTGGTACGCGACGATGGGAAGAGACCACACGGAATGACTATAATGCCTTGGAAGTTAGGTCGGTCATTGGTGTGTGATGCAACATGTCAATGAATCGACAACCTTGCGCCATCCCATCTTCCTAGTACGGTGGGCTGTGCTGGGGCGGCTGCTGCAGGTGCGAAAACCTCAAACGGGGCAAATATTCCAATCTTATTGGAACTTATATGTTCGAGCCGTTTGGAGTTGAAACACTCGGGCCATTCCGAGTGCCCACTTGGTTTTTCGAGACATCGCCAAGTTGGCCTATTTTTTGGCCAAAGAAGCTGGCAATGCTGCCAGCCTTTTGGGTACTTTTCCTGTTGACAGCGATACGGACGAATTTTTTGATACCCTATGATTCTTTCCGCTCCCTTTTATATGTACTTGTACAGTCACGGACTTTAATTGATGAGCCACTTGCCACTGTTCGTATTTTAGCCGTGTAATGCAAATCGGGTTTAGTCGGATAGACTCGTGCATTCAGAAACGGAAAGTCATAGGTTGCAGGTCTAGCAACCGTAACCTAGCAACATTTGTTTTAGCGTAGCGATAGTAACGTTAGCTTACGGAGAAATTATGATTGGTCATTTCGACTTTGAAAAACTCGGACCCACGATTTTATCCGAACGCGTAGCGTCCAAGATGACGTTCATGACAATTATGATAACTGTTGCACTTAAACATAAATAACATACTCGTATAACTGCCGCCATCTTGGAAGAATTGATTATGAATTTTATTTCTACTAGCTGTTGCCCGCGGCTTCGCCCGCGTGGATGTCAATACTTCCCTATTCGAATCGGATTTTGTTCACAATTTCATGGGTTTTAAATTTTTTGCACGGAACCCTAATTATTTTCTAAAATAAAAGTAACATACGTTATTGCTTATAAAATCAGCTATCTGCCAGTGAAAGTCCCGTCAAAATCGGTCCAGCCGTTTTGGAGATTAACCGGAACAAACAGACAAAAAATTTAAAAATTGTGTTTTTGTTATAAGTACCGTTTATACTTTCATATTTATTATACATTTAGTAAAAAGCTGTTATTTTGACATTACAAACAGACACTTCAATTTTATTTTATATGTATAGATTTCCGTGTCGTAGTTTATATTATCATCTCTGACATCGACATTTCAACTGTCACTGTCTTCGGATAGGTTTTCAGAAATAAAGAGTCTTTAATGAGCTGTAATTCAAAAGAGGCCAGTATCAAATAGATTGGATAAACGTATGCAACGTTGTAATAATTTATTATTGACAACTTGTTAGTCAACCTTCAACCTCTATGGATATGATTATTTCCGATTATTTTAATTTGTCATCTTGTTTCCGAGCATGCGGTTTGAGTTCGTATTTAATCGTGTAATCTCGTGAATGTATAAAACTGCAAAATTGGAAAGTGTGAATAGTGGCTCATCAATTAAAGTCCGTGACTATACATATTATAATTATTTTAAGACGGATTTAGCTTTTAAACTGGGTATGTAAATATTATATGTACTATAAAAATAAAAATATTACTGACCTGTTCATGTGGATTTAACTTTTTTAGGTATTTTGGCTGTTTGTAATAAAAATAAGGCAAAAAAACTCCATATACTATTTTTTACAACAAGCATTTAACCAATTCTGAGAATTATTTTTGCTTAGGAACAGAAGCTTCCCCAAAAATAATAAGAAATAAATTATCACAGAACATTGCACATGAAATAAATATCAGCAAAGACGCCAGTTGGCTTTGGCAACGAACGGGAAGTAGCGTTACACAAAATAATACTGCTACAATAATAGACATAATCGCCCATAATTCTCCCCGTAGACAAAGTTATTAGAAACACACTAATTTATCCTAAATGTGGCCCTGGACGACCGAGCGTGGCAGCAAGCCACACTTCCCATTCGCCTGGGTGGTCTCGGCGTCCGCAAAATTTCAAGTATACCGGCCTTCCAATCTTCGGTCCACGGTAGCGATAAATTAACCAGGAAAATGTTATCTTCCTCACTGGTCGATTTTGAGGTACCGTGTGTGACCGATGCGTTGAACGCTTGGAAAATGGCTTGTCCCAATATGGAGTTGCCCGACAACCCGTCCTCCTAGAAACGGTGGGAAGTGCCGCTCTGCAGTATTATATGAAATACCCTAGTAAACACGTCATTTAATACTGTTGAGCTAGGCTCATCGGCTGGCTGTGGGAGGATTGGAGTCAGGCTTGTGGCTTCAGGCGCTCCCGTCATCCACCATAGACACTATGATGGATGCCTCATCGTTTCGGCTCGCTACGTGTCTCCGCTTGGGCGCACCTTATGTTGCTCCGCATCGGTGTCACTGCGGTGAAGCTGTGTACAGTCTCGGTCACCATGGCCTGTCCTGCTGCATGAGCACAGGTCGTATAGCACGGCACGCCAGCATCAACGATATTATTCGTCGAGCTCTTGTCACCGCCGCCGGCGTACCAGCGGTATTAGAACCAAACGGCTTGGTACGTGATGATGGGAAGAGACCAGACGGCATGACGTTGTTGCCTTGGAAGGTGGGTAGACCTCTGATGTGGGACGCAACCTGTATTGACACCCTTGCGCCGTCTCATTTCCAAGCACGGCGTGCTGTGCTGGTGCCGCTGTTGCGGCTGCTGATACCCTAAAGCGGCGCAAATACTGTAGTGACCTTATCGGTAACTACAGTTTTGAGTCGTCTGGGGTCGAAACGCTCGGGTCATGGGGCCCGACCGACTGATCGACACTTCACGTGACCAGAGGGCTGGCTCGTTCTGCGGCAAAAGAATTAGCATTGCCATTCAACGTGGCAATGCTGCCAGTTTTCTGGGCACGTTTCCGGATGACATCGATGTGTAAGAGTACTTCGACGCCAAGTGTCCTTTTGTTTTTATATATTTATTTGTATAGTTAGTTAGTTATTAATTGTATATTGTATTTAAGATTTGAGAAAGTAATTAATAAAAAATACAGAATGTTTACAATTATTGTCGAAATCGATATTAGCCTTGGTGGATATTTTTCGTGATGGATGTTGAGGTGTGAGAAAGAATCTGTCAGTTGTTTTATCATCTTTTTATCTTCATCCCACAGTGCTGACTTTTAGGAAGAGCCCAAGTTTTTAAAGCCCGCCTCTCTACTATTGCTGTGCTTAAAGTACCCAAACACACCGTTGGATATGGTTCTTTTTTGACAATGGAGATAACGCTCACAGTCACCAGACTAAGCTAGACTTCGCCTTATAATTAAATAAAGTTATTATCATTTAGACACTCCCATACAGCTATTTGCCATGTGCGTGTTTAAAGCACATTCATTTAGAGCATCAGTAGTGGTATATCTGGACAAAAATAATTATATACTAATTTCAACATTATGTTGAGTTCAAACCTTCGTACCACAATGATTTAATAATGCCAGACACTTTTATTAGAATTGTGACAATTCATTTACGATGCAGAGTTTCTGTTAAAACTCTGAAAATTGGCTGCAGAAGATGGCAGCCGCTAGTTCAGTTCTGTTAGTGTCAAAACTATGCTTTCACTAGAGAATCAAAACTTTTTATTAGTTAACAGAAACTTTTCTTCACGCCAACCACTAAATGAAACTAAGTACTACGATCATTGCAATAATCCGTTTTACTTTCGAAAAAAAGGAAAAATCTTTGAAAGTTGATATTAGTATCACAGTTTATAGTTTTAGGTACTTTCTAAGCTATAAGAAGGTGGCATGTGCTACTACTATGAGTTTTTGGAAAACTAAGATACCTACGTTTTTGTGGAGTCATAGGTACTCATAAACAATCATGGATAAGATATACATCGTTGCTTAAGTCCACAAACAACATACAAAAAAAAAATACCATACCTACTCTTAGCTAAGCAAGCACTACACTAAGCAGATAATAAATAGCCTTCAACACACAGATATGGTCTATCTATATCTGTGCTTCAACATTATAAATATCTCTTACGACTGTAATAGGAAGTAAGATAATGTTTGTTATAATATCATTATGGAATTGAGGTCAATGAAAAAGCGTTTACAATATGCTTATTAATAACGTATGTTCATCTTTAATCGTTATAATAATAAATAAAAATTATAATTCTTCTGTATTTCGTTCGTCAATGTTCGATAAATGTGCCTTCTAATTTACTAAACATAACATATAACATCACGCCTTGCTTCCCCGAAGGGTTAGGCACAGTGTACCTGTAGTACATCCACCTACTAAAATCAACGCAAAACTTCCTTATCGCTAGAAGAACCTTTGATTAAATAAGAAAATCAGTTGTTTTTAACGGACATCATTATTTAAATATGATTATACCTCAGTGTAACATCACAGGGTAGAATATGATATTCCCGGACTGAAAAGTTTTTCTTCACTTAGTTTATTTATATCAATTTCAAATTTGACTGCCTCGTTGGTCTAGTGGTCACAAACGCCACTGCTGAGCATTAGGTCCTAGATTCGATTCCCAGGTTGGGGTAAATGTTATTGGGTTTTCCATCTGGAATTTCTTAGTAGCAACCCGGAGTCTGGGTTATTGCCCGATTGATGACAATAGGCTCGCCCCTACTACTTAAACATAACTGGCGAAATATGGGTGTACTATAGGTCACTGAGTACGCTAGTAATATAGTTCAATGCTATAGCTATACCTCTTCCTAACCCTTCGGAGAAACAAGGCGTGATGTTGTTATGTTAATTTAAAATTCCACGGAAGTTATGACTTTGACATACAAAAAACACAAGAAATGATCATAATTATAAACATAACATCACGCCTTGTATCCCCGAAGGGTTAGGCAGAGATGTACCTATTATACAGGATAAGTTTAAAAGGAGCGCGGATATTTTAGCAGGTAATCAGGTGCATAAAACTGAACAACTTTCCCCAAGGAACATAGGTCGAAATCTAAAAAATAAAATTCAACTTCTCATACAAACATAAGTCACGTGACCAGTCACTTTGTATGAAAAGTCGATTTTCAATTTTAAGATTTCGACCTATGTTCCTTGGGGAAAGTTGTCCAGTTTTATGCACCTAATTACCTCCTGAAATATTCGCACTCCTTTTAAAATTATCCTGTAGTACACCCACATTTCGCCAGTTATGTTCAAGTCCCATATAATGATCATAATTATCTCGTATATAAAATGAATTTCAGCATTAATTCTTCTAATCTAATGCTTGCCAAGCCGTTTTCAGAAAGCTACGAATGTAGTGCAACCAACAAAAAATATACATTATGTTTTGCAAGAACATATCTAAATTCCATGCCAACTATGTAAATGAATAAAAACATAATGTACTTACAGTCTGTAGCGATGTGTTGTTCATGCATCCTACGAAACTTTCTTGTTGAGTTTCCACTAGAAATAGAACAGTTTAGTCTTGTGTCAACATATGTTAGAACAGATAAAAGTGGTTTGATCTGTCCTGTGTATGTCAGTCACTTTAGTTGGCGACTGTTTTGTTGCAAGTGTGCTCACTAGCGTTGTTTTTATAAAGCAACAGTCTGTCTTACAGTCTCTAGTCTTAATGAAACATTTCATACCCCAAGCGTGAACCTCGGTTACGATGCGTCGCAGCAATCAATGCACACAGACGGGTACTAATAGTGTCCTGGGACGGTGCAGTCGCTCAAACGTAGCGTGTTTTGACTGCAGGTGTGCAAAAACGAATTATAAAATATACAGGGTGTAAGGGAGAGCCTTCCGCAGACTGATGGGGTGAATTCAGTATATCATACGAAGATAACCGGTACATGAATTTTTTTCAGGAACGTTATGGGAATCCAATTAACCTGGTTTGTTTTATTACCTCACACGCAATGTATCGTTACCGTGGCAAGACGTGCGTAGCGAACGGCAGCGCAGCGAGCCATCGGCCGCCGAGATTTCAACATCCATTGCTGATTTTTGATTTTAGCTGTTTTATTTACATAAATAGAGTGCTGCGTACAGAGAATGTAAATTCACATTGAAATAAAGGAATAGTAACTGAAAATACGATAAAAAATGAACATTTTGAAACCGACATTTTCCTGAGGAGTTGAATGCACCCTGTTAGTTTGCGGAGATGTCCCTTACACCCTGTATTTTTGGAATTAATTAACTATTGGCATCTTTAATCCCCTCTTGCCTGGGCTTGCAGTTATAATAATGCCGATGTTATTTGATTGATTGTTGATGATGATTGATGGTTATAATTCATTATATAGTCGTAACTCGATCACGCGACTATAATATGCTGAAGAACCAATGGAACAACATCGGCCGATAGGAAACATCAAAATTTGATAGCAGTGTAGATAAATCGGCTTCACCGATAAAAGGGACGGTCATTGATCTCTCGGCCTAGGAACAAAACGTGACTAGTTAATTTATTTATGCGACGCTGAAAACTGATATTGCAACGAAAGATATCGTTACGTTTGTATCGTACGGTGGTAAGCAAACTTACAGCCGAACCCAATAACCTATTTTCAGTAAAAGACAGATCGCTGTTGATGGTAGACAGTATCTGTACTTATGTCAGGCCGATCAGATTCTATAATCTCTTATAGATTATTGGGCCGTTAAAACCATAGATAGATAGGTTTTTCTATCTCGAGTATGCCAAAACTGGTGATAAATAGGTTATTGGGTTCGGCCGTTAATCGATATCAGTCGTGGTTTCGAATGCTAAGCACGAGACACATATACCGATGCCTCGGACTCGGTAGCTCACGCCCATTTGATAGCCCCACTTCTGCTAATGCCTGTTATCAAGACATCACACGGCTGAGCCCTTTCATGCCACGCTGATCGGTTGTTCATCCACTATTTTTTACAAATCCGGTTTCTAAATACGGCTTGACTTAAATAAAATTATACTGCAGTAACTAAAAACTAACTGGCTGGCCCTGAAAAGATAACGGAACAGTGTCATATGCAAAGCTGTTAGAGTATAGGCTCTAATAACTCTTGAACATAGGGCATCATTGTAATCGTGTAATGAACCTGTTGTTTTCATATTGTCACTATATGTCAGTTTGTTCCCATAATATATGATGGAAAAATACATAACTCTCACTTTAAAAATAAGTAGATGTCGATCCGGTACGGCCTTTCTTTACGGGACAACATATCATTTACTGTTATTTGACTTTGTACGGAAACGTTAAAGTCCACTGTAGAATATTGTTAGTACCTTGTTGTAAAAACACGAAATTTTCTCAGAATAAGAACCAACTAACGTGACTTAAATGGTCATACGGTTATCTTGAAGGAGATTTTTTCAGGAGTTTAAACTCCTGAAAAAAATGCTCCTCCAGTTTAACACGGTAAGTACACTGTGTGGTTCTAAGATTAGGTAACGGTGGCAACAAAATATTATGCTTCAGTAGAAATTTTAAAGTTTTAAAAGCTTTCGGTATATTCGTAGATTTGTTTATAAGGACTCTGAAAATCCTCGTATTTATATTCAATTTTACTCTTCTATAAAATGATCTAATCGTAGTCGAGAACACAAAAAGGTTCTAGTTATGTACAAAAAACAGCAACTATTACTACCAAGGTTATGTTATTTTTTTCGGATACGCCCTTTTAATTTTCGTAGCATTTCCGGCAACATTTGGACACAATGGTTTTTGGTACAATGAAGCGTCCCTGAAAGTACAATAGTACAGGTATTCTTTTCATAGTACTGATGTAGAGGTAGGTTCCGCTCGCAGTAATCTCCTAAAGGTTTTCAAAGGCCATTGAAAACAGAATCCACTGGCCTAAATTGCAATTTGTTATAATTTTCCGGAAATAATAGCTATACTTAATCAATGCGATGTGGCGAAAATTTTCAATAGGTAACGGTTTTATACAATTATATAAGTCATTATTATATACATATAAAGCAAACATTAATTTGTATCTTTTATTAATTCTGTGTTTTTTAATTCTTTCAGTAGAACTTATCACGAGTTTTACTTTTTTGTTTTTATAGAGTTTAACTGTTTTATAATAATAATAATATGTACATGTATATAAAAAAGAGGGAAAAGAATAAAAAATAAGTCCACATCGCATCGCTGTCAACAGGAAAACACCCCAAAATATTGGCATTGCCACGTTGTATGGCGATGCTGATTCTTTGGCCAATTTAGTGCTAGATAATGTTATTTAACAATGTTTTCTTATGTAACTGATAAAATATTAAATAACGTGTATCTTTGTTTATATTGTAATGAACATTATTTTTCACTTTGACAAAGATTACTCATACAAAACACAACAACTTTAAACCTAAGAATAATTTTATTAATTACGTTATTACTCATTTGAACTTTGGTCATGAATAATAGTTTATTTTGCTTAATAATGTTTGATAATATGTGATTCCCAAACAAAGAAAGGCGTACAGTTCGTAGTAAGTTATTAAGCTATTAAAGCTGCATCTGCATTGAAATATAACACTGGTTGCACTAATCTGAAGCCCAATTCCCGTAATTAAAAACGTTCAAAATCTAGTCGCAATCTCATCTCTCTCATCATCGAAATTAGGTATTTTGACATATTGAGACTGAGATCAGACTGTGAAAGTTCTTAAAATTACGGGAATTGACCCTCTGACTATAGGTTGCTATATTCTATCTAAGGGGCTTAAAACTACAAGAGGACTTTTCTTTTACATAATATAGCGTAGGATATGTTCAGCATAAGTAAGATGGAAACGACATTTAGGTGTACGGTATTTCAGACACCTGCCTCGAATAATGAAGATTTACTCGTACACACGGCTACATGTCAAGCTATAACCTCCATTATAAGCTGACCTCTCATTGTACGGAAACCCTATACAATGCGAGATCAGCTTATACTGGAAATGTATAGCTAGATATGTAGCCGTGCGTACGTTACTTTACCCGTGCACGAATCCGACTGATTTTGATCAATTTTGTTCATTGTTTGTGAGAAGGGGAAAAAGAATATAAACAAAATTATTTATGATTTGCAAAGTCGAGTTCTTTGTTTAGCATCTGGCTGGAAGGGATTTTTCAAATAAATTAATTATTCATGGCAATTCACTAATATTCGCAACAAGTATTCAACAAGTTGTCCGAAAAATGTCACCAGACTGACGTCTGATCATCTTTTTACAAGATGCTTTGGTTTTGAACAATTAAAAATATCATCAACATCATTATATGGTCTACTTGCAAAGTGGCTGGACCACTTTTTTCAACTTCGGCACAAAATACAGCAGCAAAATAAATTTGAAAAAACCAATTTAATTTTTAAACCCAGTCAGTAATGTATTTTTTCCTATTATTTAGCAAACCATTTCAAGAAATTTAAATATCACACATTAGTCTTCAGCTAACGTTAAATTAAAATCAAAATTTTATTTTATGATAATATGCTATGTCTTCATTATAATCAAAGGCGAAATAAACAAAAGTGATGAAACTATTAACAGGTGCTGTGACTGACACAAATGGTTTAGCGCCACGAAAACTGAACACAGACTTAACGTTTCAATTATTTCAAGCTTTCTCACGATTAGATAAGAATTTAAAAAATAAGATAACTTTTGTTGAATACAAACAAATGCACCCGTTGCTATATGATGCTTAAATTAAATTACATACGTAAACTTGGGTTGAAATGAAGCTGTGACTTGAAGTGTAAGTATAGGTAGGCCTTTATGATAGAAATAAATAACTGGCCTAAATAATATTCAATGTTAATTTAGTTATACAGGGTGTTCGGCGCATGGTTGAACAAACGAAAACAGCGAAGTGGTGCGGTCATGTGTCATGTAAGTACTCACGCCAAAAACTCGGACTTTTCTCCGCGTTTTTTTAAATCAATTTTATTAAAAAAATCAAAAATCTACTATCTGCTCAAAGTATGAATTTTATCAGAACATAACCACATTTAACAACAGAACCAAGCAGCTTTGGAACAGTTTTCTTGGTATTTTGTGGATAAATATCCACAAAATGCAATGAATTTTGGTAATTTTTGAATTTAAAAAAAAAATTGATTTTATTAAAAAACGTGGAGAAAAGTCGTAGTTTTTTGGCGTGAGTACATAGCACATGACCGCACCACTTCGCTGTTCTCGTTTGTTCAACCATGCGCCGAACACCCTGTATTTATTTGGAAATGGACAAATTTGCAGTAACATTCCAATATTATAGAAATAAGTGTTATGCCAGTTCATAACTTTACCTATTGGCAATACAACAAAGTGCATTTCAACCAAAAGTTACACATAGATGTTAATTATAAAACAGATACGAAAATATCGGAAAAAATGGACTGATTTGAAAATTTTCCGTCTATCACACATAATCGACACAAATAATTGTAACGCAAACCTAATGTTTGGCGAGTGAACGTTTAAACAATAACTTGTTTACCAACTAGTACCTTTACCAATTTTTATGTAGTCAAATATTTCAGTTAGAATTTTTACACAAAATAAATTAAGATTGTTTGCTGCAATAAATCATTTGATTAAAGACAAAATGCCATGATGACATTATCCTTGCTAATATTCTGCCAAGTAAAAATTTGACCAAATGAAAATGTGCGTACTAAAATCATTCCAAACGGAACAGTGTCATATTGCATTGGTATAAAAAAAGTTTGCTAAAATTCGTTTGGGTAGGTAGTGAAATTTTGGCAAAATCTTTTCGGCAAAACGGCAGGATCCCGACCACGGGAACTCCTCAATGATGATTCCAAGGTTGCCTGGAAGAGATCGCAGTATGCGATAAGGCCGCCAATTGTATATTTTGTAGTTTAAGATGTATCTTTATGTAATGTGTAATCTGGTGTACAATAAAGTATATATAAATAAATAAATAAATAAGTATGACGGAGAAGGTACACCTCTCTAGTTATCGTTAGCCATATTTTAACTACTGTGAGCGTGCTATGGGTAGTGTTGGTTATTGCGCAATAGAAAAACCGTTTAAAGTTCAAATCAAAATATAATTCACGATCAAATTAATCGCACTAGCTATTTACACACTGGTAAGTATGTACACGACACAACTACACGGAACGCGGGACAGTGTCATAACGTAAACACTGCTCGACAGCCACCGACAAACTCTGCTTAACTCCGGTGACCAGTCGACGAGTGTTATGTTGTAGACTCTGTCGAGTGCCGCTTGGTGGCGTTGGCGTCCCGATTAGTCAAGCGACGACTAACGTATTTTCGACAAGTATCTCACGGGTGACGATAAGATATCTCGATTAAGATAGTTCTGATGAAAATGGCACCATCGAACTGATCTGAAGATGAAGCCGGAAGGTAGGCACCGGAACTCCGTAATAAAACAATGTATCTTAGCTGTGTTTGGTCTTATAGGAATTTTCATGAGATGCACTCTGGCTATAAATGATTTTTAAACCCACTTCAAAAAAGGAGGAGTATCTCAGTTCGTCGGAATCTTTTTTTTTTATGTGTGTTCCCCGATTACTCGAAGACGGCTTAACGTCCCTGCATCGGGAAAAACAATGTTTTATAAAAGGTGATGATCAGTTGTCATTAGGCTATTATAACTTAGATAAATTACAAACCGACTCACTAAAAAGTGAAAAATAAAAAAACTTTTTTGCAAAAAAAAACTTAAGCTAAGGGGTCGGACATCCTGCTCAAAAACTCTCATTTATCAATCCATACAAGGTTCAAATATTATGACCATGACAAGCTCTAATAGATAGTTAAGGGCATACTCTCTAAACTTTACCTGAGTAAGATTGGTTGGTCCATGCATGTATTTTATCGGCCTTACATAATGCTTTTTAGAGATAATATTGTAAGATCATTGGAAAACTTATTTTCGTAATAGATATTATGTCATTTCCCTAAGGTCCTTGATGTCAATGAATTTAGAAGCGTAGGTACCAAAATTCCTTATTTTTTCTTTGATAGCAAACACAATCAATTTGTTTTATTTGTGAGTAATTGATATCTTAGTTTAAAACACTACAATAGTGAGCGTAGTTTTATATTTCGTAGTGTTTAATAGTTCATAAGGTCACTAAAACAATACGATTGCAGCTGTGGTAGCTATTCACTGTTATCATGATTCAATGTGAATGAAATGAAATATTAAATAATTAGTCTTCATTGTACATAGTATTTTAGTAAACAATATCTTAAAGGAAAGATGCTGCTAGCCTGGATAGAGTATAAAAAATGAAAATATTTTTTTTAATTATCAAACTAAGTATCAGTCCAGTTATGTAGTCGATTTATATAATACGCTTCCATAAGTTATGTATCGAGGAAAACCCTAGAAGGCTGATTAAACTGGCTGGTTTTTTTTTATCAAATTACTATAATCTAAAATTTTATCGATTTTTAAGATAGATAGCAACTAGGTTACTGACACTTTTCCGACTAGGTATGAGTGCATACGCACTTAGATTTGTCCGCATTAGGTCAGATTCTATGTAGCATCAAGTAAGTATCTCGGAGCAAAACACTATCGTTTTAGACATAAGTCACGAAATCACTATGTACCGTCTTGTTACTACAACACATAACATAACATCACGCCTTGTTTCCCCGAAGGGTTAGGCAGAGGTGTACCTATAGTACACCCACATTTCGCCAGTTATGTTTAAGTCCCGTGTAATAGGGGGCGAGCCTATTGCCATCTACCGGGTACAACCAAATATCACTTACGTCTTGTACCTACAATTTATTTATTTAGGTTCGCCAACAATTGTTAACACAATGCATTTAATTTAATATCCTTAAAATAGAACATTTATAATTGCAACAATTACTTACAGGCTAACACAACATGCACCTTTTATGGTTTTACCTACAAAGCCAAAAAGGATATTTACAATTAAAGTTATATACAATAAAACTAAATATTGTATTTCTCACAACATAATCTTAGGCTCTTTACAATCTTTATTTCACGTCATAATCGGTGCGCCTACCTTATATGTACCTACATATATCTATCCGTTTTCCTCTTATTACAAATGCATACCAATGCAGTTTTCATCTTGTTAAGTTGTTAATCGGTCTTCTGAATCACCCGTAAGTAGGTAAGTACTAAAAATAGAAAAATGGTCACATGCGTAGAACTAGTAATGGACATTGATTATTAATTTATGCGCTTATTGCGTTTTATTACCAAGTATTGTGAGGCGCCTCGTAAACATTAAAAATGGGTGATTCGCTACGAGGTTCAAATCTCAAGTTAACTGTTATGAAATAAAACACAGGTTTGTAGTACTTACCTATTTTAAAACGTATTTTGTATCCCTCTGATCTTTGGTATAAGTGGTTAACATTCTGTAATATTGGTGAACGTTTAATCAAAGGTTTTGGATCACTATACTTAACACTTCATAACTTATACGTATAGAAAGAAAACGCAGACACGATTATTACTAAAAGCGCACTTTAATGAATGGGGTCTGCGATCTCGTTGTATAATTTTAAATAGTGATATTTAAGTGTCGCTTAGAGGTCGCGCAGCGTAGAAGTTCGCCCAAGGCTCTCAGTCGCGAGTCGTCGACCCGCCGTCACCTTGCCTCGCGCCAACTTACGCAATTCGTTAATCTTATCATCTGCATGCGCACCCGCACGACCTCGATCTCCCCTCTCACCCCTCGCCGAATTTCGACGCCTACATTAACATCAATAGGTAAAGTAAGTGAGGTCATCCCCAAAGTCGATTCTTATTTAACATTCGAAATGGGTAAGTACATTCACGACTACGACATCGAATTCGCATGACTTCATGCTGCTTAAAATCTTTATTCAGTCATTTCAGTTCGTAGAACTTGAGTAGCATTATTATTTTTATAACCAAAGACAACTACGGTCAACTGATTTGTTTTAGATGTGAATGAAATAAAAATTAGTTCACGAAAACCAAAATGAACCGCGGTTTACATAAAAAAAATAAAAGTGGTCTACGAGTGGAGTGCTACGGGTTTCGTAGCGCACCGGGCCGCCGGAAAAGCGGTGGAGAGAGGAGCGCCCGCGCCGGTGGGACGAACCTGCGCGCGCGCCACCCCGCGCGTATTTATTCGCAAGGCCACGCCAGCGGCGCGCCAGTGCGCAGACGTCGGTCGCACGCGATATACTTGTAATCATTGAGTTCTCGGCATCGCACTGTCGCGATTTACGACCCGCGCACTAATGCTACGTACCGTTTACTAACTGAAAAAAAATACAACAGTTGTTTTTATTTATTTTTAAAGAACAATATAAACAGATAAAATGATAACAATGCTGTCAAATTCTAAACTTTTGTGGGGACTATGGCAAGTGGTGAACTACTGTGCTTCGCGTACTTCACTGCCGCTGCTGCTGGTGGCGGGTGCGGCACTGCTGGCGCTGCGGCTGGCGGCGCTGGTGCGCGAGGTGCGCAAGCTGCCGCCGGGGCCCTGGGGCCCACCCGTCGTCGGCTATCTGCCCTTCCTTGGAGTTCGACACAAGACCTTTCTGGAGCTTGCTCGCAACTACGGTGCTCTGTTCTCCGCGCGACTGGGAAACCAGCTGACGATCGTTCTTAGCGACTACAAACTCATCAGAGAAGCTTTCCGAAGAGAAGAATTTACCGGACGCCCCAGCACTCCACTAATGCACACTTTGGATGGTCTTGGTAAGTGCGCAATATCACACAATAATTTTGATAAGTCCTGCAAAGCTGGCTTTTTTTTTCGGGTTTTAAAATGTATTTTTTCTGATTAAAAATTTTTATATTAATATTTGCAATACCAAAGTTTTTTTCAAAGTTCATCGTGCATTTCAATTTTTTCTGCTCATTGTTTGATATTTACTAAAAATTTTCTGAAAAAGAAATAGTAAATGCTATGTTAGTAAATGTTAGTGTAACCCCATGATATACCGGCAAGAAAAGTGCACATGTCCATGTGGGCGTCACAAGCCCGTCCCTCCCGCGGCGGTGCGCGTGCGCCGCCCACCTCGTGAGCCCTCACTATAACGCCTCCCTCTGTGCAGGCATCATCAACAGCGAAGGCCGTCTCTGGAAGAGCCAGCGCCGCTTCCTGCACGACAAACTGCGCGAATTTGGAATGACTTACATGGGAAATGGCAAGAAAATCATGGAAGGAAGAATTAAGGTTCGTAATATTCATTTTATCCTCATATCTATAAAGTTCAATTTCGTTTTATTTGTAAAATAATTGGTTATCAACAATATTAATAGGGTTATTTGTTCTTTAGAGCGAAGTTTACGAGCTGATCGCTAACCTGCACCGGTCGGAGGGAGCGCCCATTGACGCGAACCCTCTCCTCGCCCTGGGCGTGTCCAACGTCATCTGCGGCATCACTATGTCCGTGCGCTTCAGTAACGGCGACGCTCGCTTTGAAAGGCTGAACAATCTCATTGAAGAAGGCATGAGGCTGTTTGGCGAAGTTCACTACGGCGAATATATCCCTCTCTACAACGTAAGTACAATAATTCAGCGTATATTAATAACAGATTACATTCCTTGCTATGTTTTTGAGTTTGTTTAAAAACTAACAAATCCTGTTTTTACACGCAGTACCTTCCCGGCAAAGCTCAAGCACAGGAGAAAGTAGCGAAGAATCGCGAAGAGATGTTCGCTTTCTACCAAACACTGATCGACGAGCATCGTGAAACTCTCGATGTCGATAACGTGAGAGATCTCATCGACGTCTATCTGATCGAGATCGAGAAGGCCAAGACTGAGGGCCGTGCCGGAGAACTGTTCGAGGGCAGAGATCACGGTAAGTTTAATACAACAATCAACTAGTTTTTATTATAATACAAAAAATATATCTTGTAAATTTAGTAGTTTTACATTGAAGGTTTCTAATACAGACTCTTTTTTTCACAGAACTTCAACTGAAACAAATTCTTGGGGATCTATTTTCGGCTGGTATGGAAACTATCAAGTCATCCCTCTTATGGATGATTGTATTCATGCTCAGGAACCCCGAGGCGAAAAGGCGCGTACAGGAAGAACTCGATGCCGTCATCGGTCGGGACCGCTTACCAACAATCGAAGATATGTCAAACCTACCTTACACTGAAACTACGATCCTGGAGACGCTACGCATGTCCAATATTGTGCCCTTGGCAACCACACATTCTCCTACAAAGTAAGTATTTAAAACATTAAATTCGGAAAAGTTGTTTAATAATTCTATTAGCAAAAATACTTATCACTACTTTTTTCATAGGGATGTCCACCTAAACGGCTACAGAATACCCGCTGGCTCTCAAGTTGTACCACTCATCAACTGCGTACACATGGACCCCAACCTTTGGGATGAGCCCAACAAGTTCAACCCCAGCCGGTTCATCGACGAGACAGGCAAGATCAGGCGCCCCGAGTTCTTCATGCCGTTCGGCGTCGGTAGGAGGATGTGTCTGGGCGACGTGTTGGCGCGCATGGAGATGTTCATGTTCTTCGCGTGCATGATGCACCAGTTCGACGTGCAGATGGAGATGGGAGACGCGCCGCCATCGCTGGAAGGCACGGTGGGCGCCACGATCGCGCCCAAAGCGTTCCGCGTCAAGTTCAGCCCGCGTTCGGCGCCCGCGGCGGCCGCGCCTGCACCCGACCACCCGCATCTACGCCACGTCGGCGCGCACTAGCCGCCCCACCGCGCCAAACCGCGCCATACCGCGCCAATCCGCGCCGCGTCGCGCCACATCGCGCTTCACAGCGCGAACACACCCACCAGTATTCAATGATCACTCGTTTTAGAGCGAATCGACAACCATTTATTTAAGTGTTTATTATATAAGTGACGACATCGCCGTCGCGATGCTCGAGGCTGTGCATAAAGTGTTCAATTAAATAGTAGACCGAACGTTAGATATATATTGATATTCCCATCGTTGAGATTATAAAATGACGTTTGTGTGAGTTTGCAGTATTAGCGTGTTGGTAGACTAGAATGATAGGAACTTAGCAAATCACACCATTACACACTATATTTAAGGTCCTAAATTCTAGTACCTATACCAAAATAAAATGTAGAATTCTAGGTCATTATTTATTAGTGTCACTTGCGAGAATGTGGTCTGTTGTGTGCGATCTCATGTTTGTTGCGTTACAGTAGGATTTAGATATAAGTTTGTAAGTGTTCATTTATATGTTTAGTGTAACATGTACCTGTCAGGTATGAAGTAACATTCCATGGTAGTGTAACAACCAGCAACTAGTCTAGAGCGGGATCGTCGCTATATAATAGAATAACGCCTAACTTTAATGTTCTTGTATTGTACTAAATTCATTGTGTTGCAACCAAGTTGCCCTGTACTGAACTTCAGTCGAATAAGTCTGTTAGCTCGCAGCTCACCGTTGTCTGTTGGACTATTATATGCTTTGTATATAGTGCTCTATTTTATTATAAGATTGTACGTTTAAGTAATAAATTAAAATTGTGAAAACACTGATTTGAACACCCTGTTTTATTAATACTTAGTTTCCTACCAAGAGTAACCACTAGGTGCAGAGCTAAACACTGGCCTGATAACATCATTAGTTCGCTACATTATTAAATATTTTTTATATGAAATACCAATGGAAGTCTTGGCATAATTAATCAATTGTTTTTCTCACAAGATACATAATCTATTCAGATTAAATAGCAGTAACATAAAATTAGTTTGGCTTACAAAACAAAGTTTATTGAACTTTTGGTCTTTCGTAACTGCAACATATAAATAACTTAAACTGAATTAAACTGGTATGTTAGTTTGTAAAGGTGCAGTTGCGTGAACATAAATACTATTAAGTAATGTTGGAGGTGAATGACCCGTTGACAGTCTACGTCACAGATATAGGCACGTAGACCCGTACATTTTGTGCTAACGAGGGTATCGACAAGCTGACATTACTCACGGTCTTTCCCATTACTCACATGGCACCTATCGTATACTACCTAGGTACTTCCTTTGTTGTAGTAATTAAATACACACACGTTTCTGCATGTTATTAGCAAAAGCTTTGCAAATTAAATGCGTTGCAGAATAAATATTAATACAATTAAATATGTATTCACGTTGTATTTTATAACCATGGAAATACTTATGTACTTGTTCACGCCTTATACAAGTCACTTTCGCGGAAAGCATAAAACAACTTTTTTAGCAACTTTCATTACTTCCCTGCAAATCTATGTTTCTACATGAAAAAGTCAAAGTATCAACTCTAAACACAATCATGTGTATTAAATTGTCTTCCTGTTTCATAAGCATTTCAGGTAGATTTCCGCCCTATTTTTTTAAGTTAAACCTGGTTTGTAGGTTATTTATTGACTAGTACTTTTTGTAGCAGCAAGCCCCTTTTATTTGACGAAGATCTTAATAAAAGAAAAACCATTTTACTTTCAACCTATGTTTTATTCAGATTTATTGAATAAAATCTACCTACTTAGTGCATCGATATAATGATATAGACTGCAATCACACAAGATCACAATAGAAGGAGACCCGTGGAGGGGTGAGTGTTAATCCGATGGTTCCTCGCATTTCTTCCTCTGACGGTCGGTCGGACGCCAGTCGCACTCGCCGGCGACGAAACAGTCGCGCGATTAAGCCGCATGCCAACATCCGCGATAGCTCATCGCCGGGACACATGCGTTTACCTAAGGATTAAACGGAGGCTTTAATCTATTTTTAGATTCCCATAAAGCATAATTATGACTGAATATACCTATAAGCAGACATAATTATGCTATAAGGGAATTTGGGTATTATAATCGTGTCGTGTTAATTAAGAGAATAAACGACACCGAACAAATTAAACTTTACTAAAAGCTTGTAGTAAAAAAATACAACAAAAAGTTGCTTTATCACTTCCAAGAAACAATATAAGTAGTTCTTTACATTGTACTAGTACTACGAACAAAGTAACGATACGGTAAACCAGATAAAATTCCCCTTTCAAAGGTTATGTCAGCCGAACTCTTAAGTCCACAATTTCCCTCTAAGGAGAGTTTCCTTCGTATTTACGAGACAGAACGTAAAACAGGATTGAAATTAATGTAACTTTTTCAATTCATATTATGTACTTTTTGAGTTTACCTTGGACATTACCAAGGACTATATAACCACATCGTGAGGAAATCAGGACTTATACCTAGTTAAGGTAAGTCTGAATTCGCCAACCCGTCTTGAGCAAGTGTGATGATCAATGCTCGTGCTATTTTACCGGACTGCGGGGAAGACAAATGTTTGACCTGTAGGTATACAGTATGTATGTCCGTCCCTATGTTCCCTAGTCCTAAACGGCTGAACCGATTTTGATGAATGATATGTACAATAGTTAGATTCGTCTTTATTCCGCGAGTATCACTGGGTTTTTTTTTTAATTTAAAAAATCAAAATGGCGGATTTTTGGCGCCAAAATGTATGTTTTCAAAACAATAATCTCCCAAACCTATCGACTGGGGTATCAAAATGAAGGGTTTTACAAGGTGGTTACAAAAATATAATATACAACTTATATTTTTAAATGTAATTTGAAATGAGAAATATTGTAGTGAATGAGTAAGACGCCGTTATCACCCGATTATAAACGGGTATTATATTTACGACCGTTACCTAAAGCGTTACTTAGTACAGTGAGAGAAAAATAATCCTAACTAAAAAGTGTAAAATAAACAAGTAAAGGAAGACCGGACAAAAGGGTCCCCACGGCCAATAACAACCACACATATGGCATTAGATAAGTACATACACTCACGCCTTCTTCCCATGGGGGTAGGCAGAAACTACAGAACGCCACCTGCTACGATCCTTACATACTCCTTTTGCCTCGTTTACATTCATACATCTGGTCATACACGCACGCCGGTTGCGAGTACTACGCACCTGACCTTTCTGAAGAACATCACCAATAAGGTCACTATATGTCTTCCTAGGGCGTCCCCTTCCGGCGTTTCCACTCACATCTGCCGTGTAAGTACCTTTTGTTAGTCGACTTTCATTCATCCTCTCAACATGACCAAACCATCTAAGCATACTCTTTTCAATTTTTGTCACTACATCTTCTTTTAAACCGCACCGTTGCCTTATCACATCATTTCTCAGTCTATCATTTATAGTCACACCACACATGCTTCGCAAGAAACGCATTTCCACAGCATTTATTCTACTTTAATGCTTCTTTTGCCATACCCAACATTCACTTCCATACATAAGCGTAGGCACCAGCACAACATTGTGAACAGCCAGTCGGGCCTTTTTGGACATTAACTGGTTGGTCACAACTGCATGTATAGCACCATTCACTTTATTTCCCGCATTTACTCTCCTTTCCACATCTTCATCTATCTTTCCATCCCTTGTAAACAGACTCCCCAAATATACAAACTCACTTACTTGCTCCACACTTTTATCATTTATTTTCACATCACACATCGATACGTCCTCTTCTTTTTCAAACACCGTGACCTTCGTCTTATTCACATTTATATTCATCCCTTTCATCTTGTATGCTTCATCCATGACAGTCACCATGTCTTGCAACTGTTCTGCTGACGATGCAAGTAGAACTTGATCATCTGCGTAGAGAAGGCATTTGACAAGCAAATCATTCATCCTCAATCCGCACTCACCCTCTTTCAAATTTGTCAGACAACTATCCATGTACAAGTTGAACAGCCATGGTGACGCTACACAACCCTGTCTAACACCTCTTGAGATGCAGAACCAGTCCGTGTATGCCCCATTTATCCTAACACAAGCACTGGAATCCTTGTATAAAGATTTCAGTGCCCGTACCAAGCGCCAGTCCACACCGTACACCGACAGTGTCGACCACAGTTCCTCCCTCCACACACTGTCATAGGCCTTCTCCAAGTCAACGAAAGCACAGTAGACTTTCTTGTGCTTTGCCAGATGTTTTTCGGCAATGCACCTTAGGGAGAAGATCTGATCCGTACAGCCCATTCCCTCTCTAAATCCTGCCTGCACATCCCATATTTTCTCCTCTGTTATTTTTATCACTCTATTTATTAAGACCTTTGCATATAGTTTGCCAACAACACTCAAAAGACTAATGCCGCGGTAGTTTTTACACTCCTGCTGAGAGCCTTTTCCCTTATATAGTGGTACGATTACAGCCTTGCACCAATCATCCGGCACACGGCCATATCTCCAACACATATTAAAGATCCGGCACAACAGACTTGCTACCACACCGTCACCGCCCTTCAGCATTTCAGCAGACACTCTGTCGTACCCCGCAGCTTTCCCAACTTTCATCCCTTTCAGCGCTCTTACAATCTCATCTATTTCTATTTCATTCTCTTCATCTACATCTGAGCTTGGGTCTTCAAAACTGGCGTCTGCCCAATTACCCACTCCTTGCACACTATCCTGACAGCTAAATAAACTTTCAAAGTATCCCTTCCATTGTTTCAAGACCTTACATTCTTCGCTTAGTAAACATCCATCTTCTGCTCTTATAACATTCATACTCGATGTTCTTGTCACTCCGCGAGCCAATCTTACCTGTTTCCAGAACAGCTTAACATTGGTCCTGAAGTTTTCAGAGAACTTGCTGTTGTACTTTTCTTCCTGTTCATCCTTCTTCATTTTTACCATCGCTTTCACTTTCGTTTTCATTTCGGAGTATTTTTTCTTCACTCTTTCTAAGTCATCTGTCACATTCGTTACCTGATTCATCCTATTTTGGGCCTTATAGGCTAACAAATTGAGCCAAGCCTCTTTCTTCTTCCTTAAGTATTTTAAATGAATGATAACTTTGTTAGAATATAGGATGTACATTAGATGTTATACAATTTATTCGTTACACTATGTTCAACCTTTCGGTCGTGCAAATGTTAAATCAAATAAGATAACTAATTATAATAAGGAACATTGACATTTTTAAACTTAGAATATATCTACTGTACATGCAATTTTAAACTTGATTAACAATATCTTAGTAGGTCATTAAAATCATTTGGGTCGCTTAGTAATGTGTACGTCGAGTCTACATACAAGACCCAGTCAATTCCTAATATTTGATAATTGCAATAGGTACTTAACTATTTTAAATTAATCTATACTACTAATATTATAAAGCTGAAGACTTTGTTTGTTTCTTTGTTTGGTTGAACGCGATAATCTCAGGAACTACTGGTTCGAATTGAAAAATTATTTTAGTGTTGCATAGCTTATTTATCGAGGAAGGCTATAGGCTATATAACATGACGTTGCGACCAATAGGAGCGGAGCATAAATGAAAAATGTTGCAAAAACGGGGACAATTTATTCCTTTTGCGAGCTTCCGTTGCGTGCGCTGCCGCTGCGTAAACGGTTAAAGTTACGCAAAAATCATGTATGATGGGATTGTCCTCTTAAAAAGTTCTAAAAAAAGTCCGCGATAGCATGTCTATCTTTTAAGGTTGGCTCACTATAACATTTTTAATGGTAATCAAATTTGTTATAAAATAATTCATTACTTGCGAAGGTGTTTTCATAAACATGGTATTAATCCTTATCCAAATAAATAGTTTCATCATCAAGGTTGATTAAGTACATGTAAATTCCTTTTTGAATTATTCAATTTGGACCTTTCGTTTAGAAATTACGACGGGTATAAAAATGCTTAAAGTAAGAAAAATGCACTTAGTCAATTAGTTACCGACACATTTTATTTTTTATTGACTGTTTGATCGCGCTAATCTCTGTCACAACCAGTCGGATTTGAAAAATTCTTTTAGCATTTTATGGTCCACTTCTTGAGGAAAGCTTTAAGGTATGTAGGAAAAAAAATAAGAACGAGCGCTAAGCGAAAACGAAGTAACAGCACGGGCAGGCGATGCGATGCGACGGGGTGGGTTGGGGGAAAAAAAATTTCACGCGGACGAAGTCGCGGGTGGAAGCTAGTTCATAATAAAATTGGTAATTGAATGAATTGATAAAATAAATATTTAATTTAAATAATAGTTTAAACTTGTAACTGCAATGATCAAAATTATATCAGTTGACAATATAGTACCTACATAGCATCATGCAGTTGTACTTACATTATAATATAAAAATACTTTTTTCCCAGCTATTAAGTTAATTACTACCTAAATTTCATGCTTTAAATTCATAAATGTATCGATTGAATAAAAACATCTATCACAAAGCCAATTATAGAGAGTCCATTCCAAGTTTGATAGATTTCTTATGCCTACATGTAGTTTATTGTATACCTAGTCTTGCCATAAATACTGAAACAAAGAAAAAAAAAATTCTATTGCAAATAACATTTATTACTTTTACAGTATGTTAGTTTAATACATAAATATAAAACAATTTAAAATATAAAAAGCTTATTCGAAGTGGTCTCCATTGGCTGCAATACAGTCCTTTAAACGTTGAGGCCAGTTATCAATAGAAGCACGCACTCTTTCCATGGGAAAATTCTTCACTGCCAATCGTACGGATTGTTTTAGGGACTCCAAATTATCATGGCGTTTTGGAGCAAGCCGTACTCTCTAAAACTGACCATAAATCATAATCCAGCGGATTAAGATCGGGACTAGACGACGGCCAGTCTTCAGCTCTGATGAAGTCTGAAACGTTCATTTCCAACCAAGACTGCGTACACTGAGCTTTATGACCCGGCGCCAAGTCTTGCTGGAAGGACCATTCTTGGTTATTGAACATGGTGTTGTTAGGGGGCTTCACTACCTTCTCAAAAATCTTGATACACTTGTGCCGATGTTTTGATACCTTTTTCACAAAAGTATGGCTCAGTCACTCCTTCATAGCTAATACCCCACCAAACCATCACTGAAGTCGGATAGTGCCCACGTTGTACTTTGTTGACTAATTGGGAAGCTTCCTTAGAGCTTTGAGCATAAATACGGTCATTTTGTTTGTTAAAATGTTGCTCAACTGTAAAAATTTTCTCATCCGTAAACAAAATTTTTCTGTGACCTCCCTTTGCGTACCGCTTCAGTAGTTGTGTCGATTTTACCACCGTATTCTTTTTTAAATTATCAGTTAAGAAATGACCAGTACGTCTCTTATAGGCTGCAAGTCCTAAGTCATCTTTTAAAATACACGACATGGTTCTAGGTGCTGTCTTCATCTTCCGAGATAAAATCTTTTGCTTTCGGACTGGATTTCTTCGAATTCTTTCCCTTACTGCTTTGACCACCTTTTTCGTATGAACACTACGGGGACGGCCAGATCATTTTTGTCACAAACAGAGGAGGTCTCATTGTACCTATTAATAGCCCGGTACACAAACATTTTACTAATAAAAAGCGTATGGAGAATTTTTAAAATTGCATTTGGCTCCATACCTACTTTGTGTAATGCAATCACAGCGATTCGGTTCTCTTTATCACCCCACTCCATTTTAATATCGCAAAATATTGTACAATGTATTGACACCAAAATGAGAAAACGCAATGAACAATCATATCAATGACAGATTCCAAATTCAAATGTAATATTTTGTTTATTTTTAATTGTAACAGTATTTATGGCCAGACAAGTATTCTAACTGCCATACTAAGTAGGTATAACAGTTTTATCGCACAATTTAAGCCGATTTTTTGGGATGAGAAATGGTTTCTGAACGACACTTCTCTTAAATGGAGCTTTATCGTCCTTATTGAAAAGTGATGGATTGTTTCTCTTACAAATTTACTAATTTCAAATATGTATAATGCCGGATGTGTGAGCAAATTTTGTTGCACAAATATTGGTCGACAAGAATCGGTCCACTTAAAGTTAAAAATCGATCTAATACATTTTTTTTGAGCAATGTATGCTCTCTGGACGTTCGTAGAGTTACCCCTTATGATTATTCCATATCTTAGAACAGAGCAAACATGACTATGGTAAACTATCAGAGCAGTTTCTATATTTGTGAGAATTTTTATTTTTCTAAGTGCAAAAACAAATTTGTTTACTTTGTTGCAGACACTGTCTATTTAAGATTTCCAATTACAGAGTCTGTCAATAACTATACCTATAAATTTAATTTCATTTGCGTCTTCAGTGTCATGATTTTGGTAATTTATATTTATCATATGTCAGATATTTCCTTATTTTTATTAATGTGTATGTATAAAGTATATGTCATAAAGTTAGTTTTAGTCAAATTTATTTTCAGGTTGTTCGAGTCCAACCAGTCAAGAACATCCACCAGAGCTTTATTTATTACCCTTATAGCGTCATCTATTATGTTTTCTATAGTTAAAATAGTGGTGTCGTCAGCAAAAAGGACAGTGAATTGGTCAGTTGATTTTGGCAATTCGTTTATGTATATTATAAATAGTAACGGACCAAGTAGGCTGCCTTGTGGTACACCATAATGGTTGCCCAAGTATGTTAATATAAAGCAATAACTACTATGGCGGTTTGTTTCAAATCGCTTTATCAAAAATGTTATGTCGATGTTTCGTAGGACGTACCTAGACGCTAGATGACGGAACACTTGAATAGTTAATCACTTCTAGTGTCATAGTTTGCATATTCGCAAATGTAAGCATTCCGATGATAATAAAATAATATGGTACCATTGAGCTGGTCTGTTGATGGACCTGAACACTAGATAACGGAACTCTTGAATAACTACTAGTAAACCCATCGCGTGTGAGCTCATTAGATGTGGTTTAATGAGTCCTGTTCATTGTATCTAATGTCGAGGACATGATGGTTGGCCTGGAAGGTGGATAACAGAACTCTTGAATAGCTACTGGTAAACGCACCGAGTGTAGGCTTATTAGTTGTGTCTCAACGAGTCCTGTTCATTTTACCTAATGACGATGACCTGATGACTGACCTGGACGTTATCTAGATAACGGAATGCTTGAATGTCTACTAGTAAACCCATTTAGACTCATAAGATGTGTCTTAACGAGTCAAAATAAATAAGTATAATTATTATAATTTTAAAAATTTGATTGGCATATCTCGGGACTCTGCAGAGGCCCCTTAGGCAATGTTAAACGATGAGACACCAACCGATGATTATCCGTTTGCAATATGCAAGTGCCCTGATTATTATGAGCCTATTGGGTCCCACTGCAGGGCAAAGGCCTCCCTCCGTCTTTCCATTTTTCTCTCTTTTGCAGAGCCCGATCCTTTAGGTAGGAGTCTAATTCGTCCCGCCATCTTCTTCTGGGCCTACTGCGTCGCGGGTTCTTGTCGTCTGGAACTCAATCTGTGGCTACATTCACCCAATTCTGATGAGACGTGCGACAGATGTGGCCTGCCCAGTTCCATTTTAATTTGGCGGCTATGTTGCCTACGTCTGTGATTTATGTTTTGGAACGAAGTACAGACCACGGATACGGTCAGTAAGTTTGACTCCCAGAATAATTCGTTCCATTGCGCGTTGGCAGACCCCGAGTGCGGACTTTGGACGCTTCGTTAATGACCACGTTTGCGCTTCATAGGCGAGCGTGGGAAGGATGCACATGTTCATGAGTTTTCTTTTGAAGGAAAGTGGAAGAGGTCCTTTTATTAGATGTTTCGTCGACCAATAGCTCTTCCAGGCGTTGTCGGAGCGTCGAGCGACTTCTTTGTCTTATCTCGTCTGGAAGGAGACTATTTGGTCGAGGTATATGTAGTCATGGACCTTACCTTACTTTATTATTCATATTCGTCATTAAAAAAACAAGTGGAATAGTAAACAGTTTTTAATTACATACTGTCATCCATATATTAATCGCAAGAACATATTGTGCTAAATGTAAAAAAAACACAAAAAAAAAACAAAAAAATTGAGCTTGGGTGGTCAAAATTTCATTATCCATCTTCCAGGCCAAACATTAGGACCTCGACATCAAATACAATGAACAAGACTCGTTGAACCGCATCTAATGAGCCCACACTCGATGGGGTTCCTAGTAGCTATTCAAGAGTTCCGTTGTCTAGCGTCTAGGTCCATAATCAGACCACCTCGATGGTACCATGTTATTGTATTATCATCGGAATAAAATACATGTCCAAATATTCAAACCAAGACCACCAGAAGTGATTAACTATTCAAGTGTTCCGTTACATACCGTCCAGGAAACATCGCCACAACTTTTTTCACACAGCGATTTGAAATAAGCTGCCATAATAGGTATTTTATTAAAATACTTATCTAATGACATATGTGTGGTTTTTATTGGTGCTGGGACCAGCTCCCATACATTTTTGCCGATTCTCCTTTAACAACAGCGGCGCCAAGCATTATATCCAGAATCACACTTTTTTTGTTTATATATTTTTTTTTTATTTATGGGGTTTTATTTATCATATTTTAATGTATGTTAAGCTTAAATTTTCTTTTCCTTTTTTTTCAGGTAAGACGTAGCTAATTGTTTTATTTTTAGTTACCCTTAGATTCAGAGGTTCATATTTTCTAGAGTATAAATCGTACCCCAAACCTAAATACACCAAAAGATTCGCCCAGACCAACGTTCTCTTTCTCGTTAAAAAAATGTATGAAAATCGTGTGCATTAGTGATACACAACGCCTTGAACGCAATGGGCATGGTGTATCATTTTTGATACACATTATATTAACAAGTGTGTGCAAAAATGATACACGGGCGCCGAAGGTGTTAAAAAAATCTAAAAACCCAACTGCGTAAAAAATAAACTTTAAAAAAGTTGGAAACAAGACCTACCTACCTAGTACCTATTTTGTCTTCAAACAATCTCATGCAGTCGGAGGTATCTTCTTAAATTTAATAATAAAGACCTATTGCCTCCAACTGCATGAGATAGTTTGGAGCCAAAATAGGTCATCTTGTTTCCATCTTTTTTAAAGTTCACATTTTACGCAGTCGGGTTTTTAGAATTTTTTTTATTTATTTTTTTTTTCTGTTGAGAAGAGGTCTTGGCCCAGCAGTGGGTCAAGGAAATGGAATAATAGACTGATATAAATATAAATAAAAATTCCAAAATTCGTAGCACGTAAGATTTTTTCTCGACCATTTCTTTCTTGTGTGAGATTTCATAAACACGGTGTCCTATTCCCATTGCAGCTGGGCAGTTTTTTTGTTTTTTAAACGTAATTCTTTATGTAGGAAAAATAAACGTCAATGTTTTATTGTTTGCAATGACAAATCGAAATCACACAGTATCATTCAATATTACATCACTAAATTGTTGATCGTAACGAATTATAATGTAATAAATATTATCTGTGGTTGAACTCTGACCACAATCAATAGGGAACATGCATATTATTCGTTTTCTTATAGTCGGGGGGAAAAAACCGGCCAACAGCGAAAAGGTCTTACAGGTACAATACGAAGTCATGTTGAAGAGCAAACCACGTATTAAACTCAAGGTTTCAGGTTAAAACCAAAAGGGACCATCACTTTTGGTTTTAATTATTATTTTTAAAGAGGCCACAATAACAGGTATTCAGTCGGTTTTGGCTTAGTAAAAAGGGTCCTGCTGACACCAAAAGCAATCTGAAATCAAAGTAGGTCTCTCGATCAAAGTGAAAACGTATTTTAAACCTACCTATGTACATAATTATTATGTATTCAGTGTGAGAATGTGAGTTATGTGCGATATCCGAGGTTAAGTATGTGACATTAAATTAACGCACACTTTAGTATGTAGAAGCTCTCATTATGTGTATTTCGATTCAGCGATATTTGGAAAGAGAACTTAATTATGTTGACTACCAATTAAATTATTAATACATAGTCCCATCTGCCTTCTTACAAATTCTCTTGCTAATGTTCTACTAATGGGGGATTGTGTTCACTTTTCATTAAACCTCTTCAATTAAATTTAAAAAAAATCTAAGTGGGTAAAGTCCTTTGGCAATGCTACGTCATCTTGAGTTTTTGAGTTATTGACATGAAAAGAAGGATATCGACGCAGGTGTAACAGTCTTAAAAGTAATTCAAAACATTATAAAATAAGTTTGAAGCGACAAAACCCTAAGTCGTCGTCCCAATACAACGCGACTACGCGATCATTGCAAGTTCGCGCGAATTTTAGTCGTACGAATCTGCGATCAAACATACTGATGTTGAATAGGTTCCTAATTGGCATTCGGGCGATGCGGTCGTGTGACTAAAATGATTGTAATCTATTCGCGAGAACTAAGTTCGTACGAACGCGCGATCAAAAATTTTGATGTCCTTTGAATTCGCGTGATAGGGTGAGGGGCAGGGCAGGACCCGACGTGCCGCGTCGTTAATTCGCGCGATGATCGCGTTCTATTAGGACACCCAATTTTTGTTATCGTGGGACCACGCGATGGTCGCATCGCTTATTCGCACGATGATCGCGTTCGCATTGTATTAGGACGACGCCCTTAAGGTCCTTTTTACACACACGTTTTTCCTGCCGTGAAAAACTACGGTTTACTCGCCGAGTGTAGCACGGTCGTCAGTGTTGTATGGATCACTATCATATGGACGCTTGTTGACAGACACGTTTTTTCTACGGCGCGGTTTATACGCCGCGTGTATAGGCACGGTCGCCGGTCGTCAGTGTTGTATGAATCACTATGGAAATTTGTTGACAGAAACGTTTTTTCTACGGCGCGGTTTATACGCCGTACCGTAAAGAAACCATGCCGTGAACAAAGGGACTAACAGTTGAGATCTAAAGATCGTAAGTCACAAGCCAAACCCCATTGAACCATTGTAACGAACCAACTGATAAAATAACAAAACCATTCGTTATTCAGTAAAGTTGAAGAGGTCAGTATAGAAACCCGTTCTTCGAATATTGTGTCAGCCCGAACTGACACAAGGCGTATGGGTTATGCCTTTGAAGAAAAGCCAGTCACCGAGGTGGGTAACGTACATGTTTATGTCTGACTACCGAGGTGGGCGCAGGACGTAGGGTTAGGTACTAGGGTCACAGAAAATTAAAGGGGAATTTTGAACCGGTATGTCATTTTATATGACTCGAAACAGTAGTCGCTATGCAGCTGACAATAACCTTTTTCTGTTTTAGGGCTGATTTTTCCATCGTCAGATAACTTTTATCGGGGGAATATGTTTGACTTTTTGACAGCTTTTGTATAGAAAATGTGTCAAACTGCCGTATTTATTCCTTAGGTAAAAGTTATCTGGCGATTGAAAAATCAGCCCTTAGTTAATTACTTGAGTAGACCATTTTCGTGGAGCTCTTGCACATAACTCGCACATCGTAAGAATAATTATTTTATGTACAGGAATGTGTTACCTGTCTGAAAGGGTATGAACTCTTGAGGTTTAAGTAGACTTCCATCGGGACCTAGAAATCTGCTTGGTTTAAATTCTTCTGGGTTTTCCCAAACGTCTGGGTCCATGTGCATAGCCCATTGAAGTGGTATGACCATTGCTCCTTTAGGAATCTTATAGTTTCCTAGATAAGTGTCCTGTAGATGAAATATTTATACGATAAGATAATGTTCTATTAAACTTTGCTTCTAATGTGTCTGTAAGATATACAATATTTTTGATTTGTTTTTTTTTTTTGTTCCCATTTGCTACTCTGGGTGCTTTTAACTAGTAAGTACGCCTTTTTTATAACGTTCTCACATTTAATTATAAATTCAACATAAAGATGTAAGTAAGGTTTTGTGTAACAATATAATTTAAAAGTGTCCATGGAGTGTCTTGTCCGTTCTTCTCCATAGGTGCCTCCCACGCTTTGGAATGAGCAACTATCTTCATATTTCTGACTGACCGACTTGACAATTCAAAAGTGCCTGGTTTAATTGAAATAAATGTTTTGAGTTTGATACTATAAAAGAGTTGCAACATTTATTATGTGTAATATTTTAACAAAAATTAGCTACCCTTCTTTAGACCTATCATTATTGTCACGAAATCTAGCCGACTATATAGGACATCTCCGCATCAATTTTATAATTAAAGGCACCGATAAAAAATAACTACGATGTAATAAGCTCCGTTTAAAAGTGCACACTTCAACACATCCAAGCAATCTGGTCTTTGAAATACATATAAAATATGCATACTTCGACGCATCCGTGGGGTAACCCGACTGGAACTATCGATCGAATGCGCTGAACCTCACAGATAGCCGCCATCAGGTGAGGCAGTCTGGAACCGTCCACCTCTCCATCCTCAGGGCATAGTGACAGAATCTCTTTACGCACTAATTCCTGAAAAGAAGTTGATTATTTTAGTATATGTATATTGGGCGTATAATACATTTGGATCCGGCACAGTTTAAAGGTGCAAGCCACATAAAATTATCTTTTTGTTTAATAAATTGAGCGAAAGTTAAAGCTTCAGCTGGACGCATCTTCTTCGACCTGTCTTCACCCACTGCAGGGCATATATCTTTTTAAGTTTGTGCTAATCTCTATGCTAATCAAAGTTAGGACTTTATTATAACTTAGTTTGTGCCACTTTGGGTTATAAATTCATATAGAATGTAGGTTAAAAAGAAGCTTAGGAACGTATGAAGTGCCTTTCAGCGATGCCTCCACTTGAATACATCGTTGAGAACTGACAGTGATGATTGACACTCGATTAAAAATTCTATGTTAACCCTGTCAGCTCGGACGTCGCGAATTGTTCAAATGATTCGACACAAGACGAATGTTTGCTAAAGCCGAATACTCACTAACAACTGTTAAGAGCGTTTCCGATGTACAGCATTTCATACAAACTTTCAAGTCCTTGTTTTTCGATATGAATGAACCGATTTTAATGAAACTTCATACGTATAATCAGGATACCTACATAGGTCTAAAAAGTTAGTTATGAACATTTTCGAAATGTCTTATTTAAAAAAAAGATAATTGGAAATCTGCGGGCCAGTAGCAACAGCATTCTGAAAACGGTATCAGAGAGTTTCTATTCTCCCATTTTGAGGCATTTTGTGGAGAGGATGGCCAAGTGAGAAACGTGTACCTTACTTGGTCATCTTCTGTGCAAAGTGCTTCAAACTTAAATAAAAATAATAATTTTAATAAATCACTTACTAACACTAGCTCTAAGGTATTACTAACATTATGGATCTCTGTTGTCCTAATAAAGAAGTTTTGATTGATTGATTGATTGAAATCTCTGTTTCTACGGATAATTTAAAATCGGTCGAATTTAGCTGTAACACTATTTTTCGAAAATGTTCTTAACTGACTTTTTAGATCTTATATGTATATCCTGGTTATGCATATGACGTTAAATTAAAATCGGTTCATTCATTTCGAAAAACAAGGACTTGAAAGTTATATGAAATGCCGTACGTCGTAAACGCTCTTAAATATGTTACGTAAATTATATACAATTAGATACAGACCTGTTCTTCAGGATAAAGAGCCATATACAACAAGAACCACGCTAGAGTAACCGAAGTAGTATCAAGGCCAGCTCCGAACATATCCGCTAAGAGATACAACATCTGTTCATCAGTCACGTATTTAGCACCCTCATCACTACTATCGAACCTTCTCTTTTGTTCTAGAAGGAAATTGTCAAGGATGCACTCTCCATCGGTAGGGATCAAGATATTTGGATCGAAGAAATGTTCCTCAGTATTCGATGCGTGTTTGCTGTACTTGATACATTTCATATGGCCCTCAGGATGTTCGCTGAACAGATTGTCATGTGGAGCGTACGCTGCCTCTTTTATTGGTGGCAACCCTATTATTTTTCGTCGTCGATCAATGATGCTCGCGTATAATCTGTGCGTTTGTGCTTGGCCGCGTGTTATAACTTCAATTGTTTTCTGGGTTGATGATGAGATGAATCTGAAACAAATGAACGTTTTGTACTTACCTACAGTTAGATAGCAGGCATTTCTTAATTTGTTTGTTTTCGTATAATTATATACCAAGATAATTTAGTATTTAATCCTTCCTCACCTGACGAAAGGCAAAAAATTAACAACGCCGGCAACTCCCATTTCGTGACAGCCCTCCTCTTGAATTTGTCTGAACCAGTGCCATGTTTTATCTTCGGGAGGGAACTTAAACCCAAATATAATTTCGTTGATGACATTTCCTAAAGAATTCGACAACATTTGGGAAAGATCCATTGGAGACCCAGCCGCCGTTTCTACATTCTAAAAGATGAAAAAATTATGTATAATATTAAAGCACTGCTTGGTTACATTCAATAATGACAGCTATTATTAATTAGACCATTATAATACTACATTTTTAACATTTTACGAATCATTGTTTGTTCTCGAAACAAAAGTTGAAGGTCAAGTTTTGATTGTGGTGGCATTTGAGCATTTGTCATTGTCGTTAAAAGGTTACATTTTGTGTTTGATATTGGTTTATCTTAAAATTAAAATAACGACGACAGCTTAGAAGTAAAAACAGAGACATTAATTAAATGTCTCTTATTATAAACCGACTTCTACTCCTACTCCTTCACTGCGCATGCGGTTCGGTTGTGGAATTCACTTTCGCCTGACATTAGGGACTGCCAAACTGTTGCAGTGTTTAAAAGAAGAGTGAAAGAACACTATCTATCCACTTCGTCATATCTGTTAGTATTTATTATTTTATACTACATTATTATCGTATATATTTTAATGACATTTATTTTGGAAGGATGCATGTATGTTTTTATATATATGTACTTATATTGTATGTTTATATATATTTGTATATACTCATATTAGTGTATCGTTTTTTATTTTATGTATTTTGTTTTCTCTTTTATTCTTACACACGTTATCTACATCTCTTTATCTACTTTCCTATCTCAGGTATGCTGGAAGAGATTTCTTTACAAATAAGCATCACCTTTATACGTTTTTTACTGTCCCTTTCTTCTTGTCTGTTTGTATGTGTGTACTTAAACTGTTAAATAAATAAATAAAATTTGGAACATTTGAGTCGTACTTGGTTGCATATTTTTTTACTTCGGCGTCAATCGTTTATATTTGCTATAAAAATCGAACAAGTTTATAGGAACTACGGATTAGGTACATAATACTCATCATACTTCCAAAAGTTCGTAGACGCCCGAAGCTATCCGTTTTTCCAACTTTTCCCGAGACACGCTGTGCTTACTCATGCCGAAGCTTTTGAGCCATGTCGTTATCAACTTTCTCTGATCCTTCCACAGTCCCCCCTCCGCGCAAATAATACCTTCAACAATATTTTACATTAACATCATACTCAACATTTTTGTACAAGTCCGATATTTGTTTACTCACCGTTCCCTTTCATGATGCCGTGCGTTAAAAACAAAGGAGCTCTTCCAGAAAAGTTTTCCTTAGCGAAAGCTTCTCTCACTAATTTGCAGTCTGACAACACGACGGCATACACGCTTCCCATACCAATACCATATATCGAGCCAAACCGCTTAGACAGCTTAGTTAGTGTGAGGTGAGGTTGATGGCGGTCGAGGAACGGCAAGTAGCCAACGACCGGCAGGCCCCAAGGCCCCGGAGGCAGACTCTGCCATTGTTTTATTTTTTTAAAGATCCAAAATCCCGCGACGAATGTGACTAGCCACAAAAAGAAAAAATCCATTCCGAGCTAAAACAAAGAAGATATTTTGTGCATATTATTACCCTATTATACAGTAGACGAGGACCTTTGCAAAAAAACGTCTGAGAAACGTTAAATGAGGCACTTTCAATAAAATGCTTGTAAAAAAATGTCTGGCTGTTATTGGCTGGCAGACTCTTTGTCTGGTCTTTGTTCTGTGTGAGACATATATCTACAATAATTTAAGGTTCTAGAAATGCTGAGCATTTTGGCAACATACCTACCTATATATTTATGATCTGCGCGAATAGTCTGGACTTAGTAGGTAGTCAGTTAAAACTGGTCCTTGTTTTGAGAGTCGCCTACTTGAGTGAAAATACTTAGTATAGTGCAAAAATGAGAAAATTCTTTAATGTAAACAATATTAGCATTAATTAATTATACATGGGTTTATGACTATGACTAATTTACAGTAAATTTTCCATAATCATTATTATGGAAAATTTATTGTAAATTGTGTACCATTGTACAATTTATTTTAATAATGAATAGTTCTTTCTCATTATTAGGTTCCAACGGCACCAACTATGGTCAGGTCCAAAAATATCTGATCAAAGTGTAAACAAACCCACGACGAATGTCACACCATTTTTTTTTTTTGTGGATGGGAAATCATCAAATGACTTCTCCCGCTCTGGGCGGAGCAGGAGGGCGTGTCAGACTTTTACTGACTAAAACCCACCCGTGTTCCTTCTGTTGCCTGTGCCAGGGCCACGGTAACTCTTTCGAACATCCCGCAAACGAATGTCACACCTGTGGTGCTATTCTCTAAAGATCCCACCGTGAAAATTTAGGTGAAGTGAGCGTGATGTGAACTGTCATCCCACCTTACACTACTGGGAATTGAGCTCACTTCACACTCACTTCACCTAAGTGCTCACGGTGTGATGTTTACAGAATAGATCGGCTGTTCAGGTTAAAATCTTACGCTATCACTCATTATAGGGAATTAGTAACACATACTCGGACATCTGTATTTATAAAGTTTTAATTTTATATTTTATCACTTTTTCCAAAAATTATTGTTTGAATAACATCACAATTTAATGTTATGGAAGGATCATCGACAAAAGTTGAGGTTATAAAAACACCTCAATTGTCAAATGAAAAAAAATGTTAAGGTGATGAAATTAGAATTTCGGGTTTGTTTTCAAATAATCAAATCAAAGAACTCAATTTGTAAGTGGCACTACAGTACAGGCGCGTTTTATGGACTATTTGTATACATTTTCATCTGATACTTTGTGAACAGACTATACAAAACAGCAAGTTGGTTTAGTTTCCGATATTGGTACCGGTTCTCTTGTACACCGAACTAAACTATCACTAAAATTCTTTACTTTTGGCTATGATCATCTTAAAGCTATTCTGCAAAAAAATATCACTAAATTAAAAAAAAAAAATTGACAACTAAATCGAATTTGACAATCGCGACTCCATGTGGTAAGAATACTTGTTTGCCCTACCCCGTGATTTTTTGAGCCGGAGGCGCGCAGGGTGGGGCAGCCTCGACCTGTTTTGTATGGAATTTTTCACTTTTTGTATGGAAAATATGAAAAAATATTACCTACATGTTGAGTTTTAGGGGTTTATAGCTTGTTTAAAGGGGGTCGAAATTTTCATTATTTTTGTGATAGGACACACCGTTTTCGAGATATAAGCAAAAGAAAAGAAAAAAAGATACAATACTGTTTTTGCACCTGAAATCGAGGTGTTGGTGTGAATTTTAGTTCATGCCAACAAATTTTATTCCACACCTTTTTAACCGCGATTAAAAACAGTCAGAGTTAGAAAATCTAAATTTTAGGTGAAAAACATCAAATTCAGAATAGCAAAATTACCATTTTCACTAAACTAATAACTCAGTGCCATCTTAGTACTGTGTCACTTTAGTCAATTTCAAAATGGAAAATCGTCGTTCGACAGGAATAAACTAAACTTTGTTGATTTTTAGTCTTGTTTAGACGCATTTGTGACGAGAGAATCAGCCACAATGTTCATAATTTTAGTCATCATTAGATTAGAACGAAACTAAGACAGAAAGAAAGAAAGAAGTTTCGCTCATGAATGAACACACGTAACCTAACAATATTAACATGAATACTGTCATATTTATGATAATGATTTAAATGCTTTAAGTTATCATAATTATCAGCCCAAATAATTTATCCACGTAGACCGCTGCTACGACGCGGTACTTACCTACTTGTCTTCCAATTTGCAATTATATATTTCTACAATTTACCGTAGGTATTATCCATCTTACTCAAGGAAGCTAAACTCTGATTGTAAACAAACAACTACCCACCTTTAGAATAATTCGTTTGTAACACATAACAAAGCTTCACGCCTTGTTTCCCCGAAGGGTTGGGCAGAGGTTTACCTATAGTACACCCATATTTCGCCGGTTATGTTGAAGTCCCATGTAGGTCGTTTGTAATTGCCACAAAACACAATATCGATATTTAATTATAAAATTGTTTCTAGACTGAGATATTCCCTCTCTTCATCACTCACAATTAGTTCTAACAGAATAGGTAATGTATTTCTAGTTTATTTTGCAAATACACACATCAAAAAAGTCTAAGCAACATGTAATGTACTTACGGTTTTGAACTATTGAACGATTTTTACTATTGTAATATATTTATATTTCTTTTATAAATAATAACTAAGCATTTTTTTGATGCATTAGTGACTAAATCAACAAAATCCGATTTATTCCGTTCTAATACCAACAAACTAATACCACTGGTATTTCTTTGAACTCGTATTTATTTGCTATTCCGAACGGAAACCTTCTTTAAATAATTTTTAATGTGCGAACGAATACCATCAACTTGAATTTGGTATAGTCAGCTCAGACAAACCTAATCAAATGAAATTTGTTTTCTAATATTTTTATGTCATCGTAATAATGCTAAAACTTTCAAAATTCACTTTATTCCAATATTTTTACAAAGGTATAGGTAAAAGTAGTTTAAGTGAATCATCTTGCTATTTTTTTTACTTACGAGAAAGGGTGAGTTTGCTCTATTGTTCCAAAATTCATAACAACCAATCAGAGACAAGTGTGACTGGAATGTTTGTACAAAAAAATTTGCTGATTCATTGTTATGTGATGGTGATGAATGACTGATTTGATTAGACAAAAAGTTGATTTTCTGTGATATTTTACAATCGTTAGATTAAAAGCGATTTGTTTTTGTGAAAAAATTACCAGACTGTATTATTAGATAGTGCAGCATAGTTATGCTGCACTATCTACCACCAAGAAGTTCCAAAAACCACAAAGAACCAAAAAGAACCAAAAAGAACCAAAAAGAAGAACCAAAAAGTTTTGACATGCAGAGTTCTGCATGTCAAAACTTTTTGGTTCTTTATAATCAACCTTTTTTCCGTTTGTATTTGAGCCTGGTCGATTTTTATCTTTTTATTTCGTGATTCGAATTTCAAACTGTCATTCGATGGGAACGCTTGATTGACAATTTGCTGTCGTTTGTGATTTTATTGAAGAAAAACGAATTTTTACGTCCCAAAAATTACAATTAGTGGAAAATATTTATCGTAAAAGTGTTCGCACACTATATCCCTGCCGAATACCATAGGGCAAAGCAATTTTAAGTATGGTATATTAAGTACGAGTCTAACCATTCATCTTTATTTTTTCTGGATTGAACAGTTTTGAACAGGCCGCCTTTCGGCCTCCAGGTTTTGGCCTAAAATTACGCTGGACGTCCTTGGCCAACGTCGAGAGTTGGACCGCATTTTGACCGCTGAAGGTCTCGCAAACAACGCCAGTTCCTGAACAAAGAACTGCGACTCCCTACAGTCTACGTCACCTCGCCGGACGCAATTACGTTTCGCCACGGTTTTTTTTTTATGATATTTTACGTTCTAATTTAATACTGTAGATAGTAACCCTCTGCGGATTTTTTTTTAATTCATATGACTACTTAATTTTATTTTCAAATTTGTAAAATGCGAGATACCTTGGCTTTCTGATCTTTTTTTATAACGATATGTTTTGGTAGCGTTACTTATTAGTGATTGCAATCGACTAGTTAGTAAGTTTTATTTCTCGTCGTTATTCGCGTACCTATCGGACCAAAGTTCTCTATTTTATTCCCTTCACACAAGTCAACCTGCATTTTTTATATCATAATGTTCATTTTTTTTTTACCTTTTAATTTTTTTTTCTATCTTTATTTTAAAAACAAAATTAAACGTGTCGTAGCAGAAAAGTGAATCTCCGTCTTTTTATTTTTTTTTCGCTACAATAGGTAGACGTAAATAATTACGTGCCTATCTACCTATTAACTGTGTCAGATAAATGTTAATATAGGTAAATATTAAGAGTTGATTTTCTGAGATATTTTGTAATTTTTAGATTGTAAGTAAATTGTTCTTGTTTTGGTATTTTTGCAAAAAAAAAAAACATTATACGGATACAAGGAGGAACTAAAATTATAATAAAGTTAATAATAAATTTGATTATTAGTCATATTTTATTATTGAACTAGACGTTTGCTAACAAAATGTTATTTACATTTACACACAAACCATTTCTACTGACTGTACCTTATACTCGTATCTTTGAACTTGTTTTAGTATTAGTTTATACAATAGTATCTGTCCGGAATAGAAAATAAATACTAGTTCAAACAAATACCAGTGGTATTAGTATGTTGGTATTAGACCGGAATAAATCCAAAATCCTTCATTCAATTGTTTATTTAATCACAATAATTAACAATATGTGTACCGTAACATACGTAGTCTATATCTATACAAATAAATGAAATTGAAGTGTCTGTTTGGAATATCAAAATTAACAACTTTTTACTAAATGCTTAGGAAAGTATAAACGGTTCTTGTAACAAAAAATCAATTTTTAACATTTTTGTCTGGCTGTCTGTTTGTTCCGGCTAATCGCTGAAACGGCTGGCCCGATTTTTTGACGGGACTTTCACTGGCAGATAGCTGATATTACAGCGGGTAACTTAGGCTACTTTTATTTTAGAAAAATAGTTAGGGTTCCGCGCAAAAAAATGAAAACCTTTGAATATATGAACAAAAAGACGGATTTGAAAAATTCTTTTTGCATTTGGTAGCCCAATTCTCGAAGATAGTTATAGGCTATTTAACATCACGCTATGACCCTTAGGAGCCGAGCAGAAAGAAAGAACTCAGAAAGAACACTAAGCAAAAACGAAGTAATAGCGCGGGTGGGCGATTCAACGCGACTGTTGTCGATGAGTCGGGGACGAGGGTGTTTTATTTAAATGTGACTGTCATTTTAGTATATAATGTATCTTACGACATCCTCCAAGCGAACGAAGTCGCAGGGCACAGCTAGTATAAAATAAAGTTAAAACGAAATTAAACTTTCATGATTTACAAAATTAAACAACGACATTTTTTTTAATGATGAATCATTAAAAAAAATGTGAAATAACAGAGGCGGTCAAACTTTGTATTGAAATACAAAGTTTGACCGCCTCTGTTATTTCAAACTTGTCGGCAACGATTTTTCACTGAATTTATAGGATTGTTTATCTGATCCTGCGGCAATCGCTCCCAATGGAATTTTAACAAGTCTTTCAGTTGTTGGGTTGTCGACACTCCGTCCATGTTCTCTAGAACACGTCCCTGGAGCATGTCTCATGCGTGCTCGATGGGATTGAGGTCTGGCGATTGTGCAGGCCACGGCAATACCCGGATGTTTTCCATTGCCATGTACTCTCTGGTCCTCCGAGCTGTGTGCAAATGCGCATTGGCATGCATCAGCGTGAAATCTGAGCTAAGATTTTGTGCAAATGGTTGAACATAAGGCCCGAGGACATCTTCAACGAACCTTTCAGCGTTCATATTGCCATCTACAAAAACGAGCTCAGTTCATCTGTTCTTCATAATACCCGCCCCATACCATCACTGTGGAGCCACTGTAAGGGTGCACAAACCTTGGACGTATCTCAGGCGTTCAGCATTTCCGGGACGACGATACACTCTTACCCTTCTCGTATCAGGCCTAAATCCAAACCGAGACTCATCGCAAAATAAAATTTTATCCCATTACTTCTGGGTCCATGTCAAGTGTTCCCTACACCATTCGTTTCGACGGGCGCGATTCCCATGGCGTATAGGTGGGCACCTAATTGGACGTCGTGCTCGTAGGCCGTATTCATGCAGTCTGTTTTTCAC
This sequence comes from Fissipunctia ypsillon, assembly GCA_947568875.1. Taxonomy (NCBI): domain Eukaryota; kingdom Metazoa; phylum Arthropoda; class Insecta; order Lepidoptera; family Noctuidae; genus Fissipunctia; species Fissipunctia ypsillon. The sequence continues at coordinate 9,910,955 of OX387654.1, forward strand.
GGTTTAGTGGCTAACAACAACACCGCTTGAGAATTGTAGCTTTAAACCTATTTCCCGGGTGGTTAGCATCAGCTGACGTCTGTATCGGTCCTGTCGAGCAGTTGTACTCCTTCCACATCCTGGGTACTGCTCAGCAGGATCCCCTGTATTAACGTAACGCTGCCAAACTTGACAAATCACGCTCCTATTTACACCAAAATGCCGAGATACCTGGGACTGATTTCTTCACGCTCTTGTAGCATTACTACATCTCTCTGCATGGCTCCACTGTACTTTATAACCCACGCGTCCGAAGCGTCATAATTTTATAGCGTATAGATGTCTTCATGTAGAACATTTTTTGCAAAATGACAGAGCCAGCAAATGCATAGTTTTCGAGAAATTAGGTTAGAAGGGGAACCTAATCTAATTGTAATCTAACTGTATGAAAACCAATTTAAACCCGCTACATGATTTTTTTCTCTCAGCTCCTATGGATTTGCTGGTTTTAGGGATTTCAAATATACAATAAAAAGGGTATATTCTACCAAAAAAAATAGCTACTATAAAAATCGGTGGATTATAAAGTACAGTGCTTCCCACTCATGAAACCGGGAAATAATATTTAGCTTTTATTTTAATGAAAACAAAACACAATCGAAAAGTTTCTATTTTTTAAATCAGCCAGTATATGTTTCCGAGAACAAAACGATTGTGTACCAATGTACTTTATTAAGAAAAAATAAAGTATCAATTAATAAAACATGCAGTTTCTGTGAATGATGCGTGTTGCTTGGACTTTTTTGATGTGAATGAATGAATGATAACTTTATTTGCTAGAATATAGGATGTAGGTACATTAGATGTTATACAATTTGTTTGTTACGCTATACTCAACCTTTCGGTCGTGCAAATGTTAAATAAAAAAATAAAATTAATAGTAATAAGGAATATTGACATTTTTAAACTGAGAATATATCTATTTACATGCAATTTTAACTTGACTAACAATAGGTCATTAAAATCATTTGGGTCACTTAGTTATACGTCGAGTCTACATACGAGACCCTGTCAATTTCCAATATTTCATAATTGCAATATTTAAATATTCAAAATTAATTTATAATAATTGTATATTAGGTTAAAAATAATTCAAAGCATTTAAGACTGAAGATGTTTAAGATAAATTCATTATACATAATTTTAAATAGTAGAAGGTTTAAAATTAATTCATAATAAAATTGGTAATTGAATGAATAGATAAAATAACGATTTAATTTAAATAATAGTTTAAAATTGTAACTGCAATTATCAGAATTACATCAGTTGACACAGCATCATGCAGTTGTACTCATATTATAATATAAAAATACTTTATTCCTATATATCACTACCCAAGTTTAATGCTTTAAATTCATAAATTTATCGATTGAATAGAAACATCTATCACAAAGCCAATTATAGAGAGTCCTGCTAAATTCCAAGTTTGATAGATTTCTTATGCCTACAAGTAGTTTGTTGTATATTTTGACTGCCATACCGATTTTTTGGAATGAGAAATGGTTTTTGAACGACCTTTCTCTTAAATGGAGCTTTATCGTCCGTATTGAAAAGTGATGGATTATTTCTTACAAATTTACTAATTTCGAATATGTATAATGCCGGAAGTGTGAGCAATTTATGTTGCACAAATATTGGTCGACAAGAATCTGTCCACTTATGGTTAAAAATCGATCTAATACATTTTTTTTGAGCAATGAATGCTCTTTGGGCGTCTGTAGAGTTACCCTATATAATCAGTCCATATCTTAGGACAGAGCAAACATGACTATGGTAAACCATCAGAGCAGTTTCTATATTTGTGAGAATTTTTATTTTTCTTAGTGCAAAAACAAATTTGTTTACTTTTTTGCTTACACTATCTATTTGAGATTTCCAAGTGTGTGTATCTTATCGAATAAATAAAATAATAAGTACTACTTAATTATCTTAAAGTTAAACAAGTTGCACAAAACAGAAATAAAACACAAACATACATAAATAACAATCACTGCCAGGCGCCGCCAAAAAAATTTAATCAATCATTCAATATCTAGCGAGTCTGTGGCATGTGGGCATGACAACCAATGATAGTGTTCTGTGACCAGTGCTACCAACTTAAACGTCGAAAAATAAAACAGCGTGATGCGCCGGTGTATATTGTTACCAATTTAAGCAATTGCAAACACGCCTTAATAATAGTAATAAAACAGTAAGTACTACATACATGACATTGAAATGTAAATCTATTTCACTTACTTGTTAGAAAAATTGGTGCTGGAAAAGTAACTGGGAATGTTTTGATTAGTGTCACAGCAGAGGCGCGGTCGTCCGTGCCCTATCAGAACAATCAACACAGGCCTCCCGTCACGTGGCCAGATATCTACTGACTGCTACGAATCCCGCCATCACCAAGATCTATTAAAAATTACAATTCTAAATTTATATTCCAAACAGACATTTTGTTTTTCAAATAGCATTTAATATTTATGTTGGGCCTTTCTTGATACACCAGGTTACTCCGATTTGCCGATCTGTCAAAGATTCGAACAGTGTCGATTGTCGACCTAAATTCATCATACACTGGCCGGTATTCAGTATATTTTTGTTTAATGTTCGAGTTGTATCTTCAATGGAAAAGATTTTGAATTAACTTCGTTTTAATCCTTCTCAGTCCCACCCAGCGGGCTGTGTCCAGGTAAGCCTGATTATTTATACACAGGAATATACAACTACAGATGAATTTTACATTTCAATGCGAATAGAACCGTTATCATTTTTGTGGTTCCTTTATACGAAACCCATTTCAATATTTTATTTAGACTTGTTTAGAATTAGACATGGGATTATTAAAACTGGTGTGAACCCCAAATAAGGACAACGATGACTAAACCAGCTAATTTAAACTTTGTTTAAATAACTAGCTACTTAGAAATATCTACTTGGATAACGTTACTTAGATAAACACAAACTACGCACTGCGGGCGCGCATTATCGCATATCAATGTAATAATATATCATAATTCAAACAGGCGCATTAAATGCACATACTTTATTCTAATTACGCAGTTTAGCATTTTTGTGCTAATAAATATTAGCGTATTTAACAGTTTGTAAGGTATGGCTAATCCTTGTATGAAACTAATAATTATAACAGATTAGCAAGGCGGAGTTTTTTTATTAGGTATTATGGATAGGCTCACGTTCGATCAATATCCCACCAATTGGTAAGTGATGATGTGGTCGGCGATACAACACGCTTGTCTAGAAGCAACCTATTCTCTCTTGACTTAAAGACCAGGTTATAGCTATCAGGAAACACAAACTCCAGCAGGGGATTCAATGTTCAATGAAGTTCGGATTACTTCTGATTTGGAGACCTCTCTTAGCCCTCTCATTGGAGTCAATATTGTAGCCAAAATATCCCCAAAGATTAGCATTTGGTTTTGAGAACGTAACTCGTTTTTATTTAGTTTTACCGGTAAATGTTATGATTCAAGCATTAACCGTAACCGGGTCATACAGTGCAAAATGATTATAACAAAATAGAAACGGATAATTCATGCCCTACAATACACAGGTACATCGAATGGTTCTGGGTTAGTTCACACCACGTGACCAACAAAGAAATCAATAAAATTAAATATGAGCTAAAATTATATTTCTGATCACATCGGTGTAGTCAGTCATCGCCTTTAAATACTACTAGGTACTACTTAGTAAACATGCTTTAAAATAAAAAGTTTACAGTGTTCCAAGCTTATTAAACAATAATTATGAGTGTCGACACACTAGGCGTAGCCGTAGGCGTGACTACGACGCTCCGTAGACGCCGCGTAGCAGCGCGTAGCACCGCGTAGCGATGCGCTGAGGCGCGTAGCAGGGACGTATGTATAGGCCACAAGGTTGCGTTTACGAGGCGTCAACGCGACGACCGTTGTGATTTTTCATTATTAAAAGCATGTCTAAAAATGTCTGCAAATCTATATTATGTATTTATTATGTATTTTTGAGCAAAGACCACGTAGCTTTATTTACGTTCGATCTTAACATACCTAATAAGGTAAGTACCTACTTACTTGTCTGCGTCAATGTAAAGTAATCTGTTTAATATTGAAAACTGTCCTATTCGTCTGTCTGTTAAAATTATACACCTATGTGTACAATATAACAAAACCAACGTTTACAAGGTTTTCGGTGAGAGCAGAGGAAATAAGTTTTACAAAGACATGCATCTTCTAATAATTACCAGAATATTCTCCATATGTTAACTTGTTGAGGTCGGTTAAATATTATTACGACCTGCTGAACATCTACGCAATGTGCAAGCAGGATTACCATGTCTAATCATAATATTATTAAGATCGAGAATAAATATAGATCAGATAAACCTCTAATCTTCGAGTAACTCAATGAAAACATTATTATGTAATTGTATATATACAACTGAAGTTTACTTAGCTTTTAATTGGATCTTAACATTTGTCTTGCTGGGAGGTTGTCAGAAAAAAAAAACTGTTTTTTTTTTTTTGTAAACGTCGCGGTACCTACATCGATTAATTTGTTTGTAAGTGACGCGCGTTCACACAAAATCTTTTTTTTAAACAGTTATAAAATCTTTTTGTTTTGATAATTTAATTATAATTTAAGTAATAAAAAAATGATGTGATATCAAGATCTCGGATCTATAGTTTTGAGTTAGGTTGGGGGGAGCGCAAGACGGCCGGGCGAGGTCGCGCGCAGTCGCTGGCGCAGGCGGCGCGGAGTGTGAAGGCCGGTCAGCGGCCGAGCTGTGTTATCGGACCAATCATAACGATCACCTCACTTATGCAGTATCCACTAATATAAAGCATTAGCTCCACCACGTGCTACTGATTTTATTAATTATTACGCGCGCCAGCTTTAATTGAATAAATAATTATGTTCTCGCACACCCACACGTATTACATACATTGCGCGCCGGTGTAGTGTTATAGCCTGTGGTCAAGTAGTACCGCGTACTTGGGAATTTTATTTTATTTTTATTTATTAATCAATAAAACAGTATAAACATTTTGAACCCTTAAACATACCGCACAAACCATCGCGGGTTTAACAGCGGTATGGCAAATGGGAATGTGAACTGAACGATTAACTGAGCGACTAATTGAACGATTGCTGACATTCTACATATTAAAAGCTATTTTGCAGCCTTGGTTACGCGTAAAAGTTGTCTTACTTGTAAGATTTTTTTTTTCAAAGAAATGAGTCAACAAGATTGTTTTTTATTAAAACCGCAGACACTTGTTTACCTAAATGAATGCACCTATCTCCAATTATAATTAAATAGCACGATGATTCAGAAAACCCTATAGTTACGATATAGGTATGTAATTTTCCAATCAATTGAGGTACAATTTAGTTCAAGATATCGCAGAAGTCGTTGTTTTAAATCCTTCGACGGTTTTAAATTATTTTATTTTTGAACCAATTGGCCTTTTTTTATGTGGGTACGGAATTCAACACTTTTGGCAAGTAAGTAATTTATATAAGTTATTAAGTTTTTTGTCCAGTGTGGTACGAAAAACTGCAGGTCATCACGTTAAAAACGAAAAAGAAGTCAGCGTCAAATGAAGGTTCAGTTCTTGAGGGCACCCCATTAACAATATACGAACTTTTGATAATTTTTCAACTTTAAATGAATACCAGAAATACATATTAGTCAGCCAGCATATTAGCAGACTTTGAAACATTTCATATTTTAATTAAAAAATTGCAAGACAGTTATCTATTACTACAATAACGATGAATCAAGTGATTAAGCGTGAGCGAGGGCCGCGTGAGACAATAGCCGCGACGGATCCAGAGCTGTGCGGAGCATTCGAGGCCCTTGTTGCCATTCTCATTCAGGCACCGTACAGTTATCCCGCGGCCAGTGTTACTGACACAATGCAAGGTTAACATGAGGTGGACGCCCGCAAACTGCCCGCATAGCACTTAAAAGGACATTTACGTGTTATCGAGTTGTTCTGATCAAACAGGACAAGCCAAAAGCCGAAATCCGTTTCCAAGTAAGTAGCTGGCTGATACACGAAATATTTTTTTTCTTTGTATGCCTACTGCAGAATGTTATTTCCTAGATAATTATTAAAATGCATTTGAGTAGTTTACTCACCTGCAACCTTGCATAAAGCTGTATTTTTCCTTATACCTTGCAACTACACTTGCTGTGTATAAATTCATATCATTTCGTTTTTAGGTTCTGCTGTACAAGATAATCTATTCGAACGAGTAAATAAATTTCACGTCTGCATTTAAGTGGAGCGTTAATCGATAAAAAGTACAGGTATCAGAAATAGTCGGACGTGTCGGCCCTCAGCGTCACTGGAATGTTCATTATGCTCATCGTTGATTAAAGTCAATAACTTCATCGCGGGTGCGGCGCACGTTCAGCATCGGCTCAATGGCATCTCTAATGAGGCACTCTTGTCAATGAGAGCAGCGAGCCAGGTCGCAATCGCGCCGTCTCTATTCTCTTTTACTTTCGAACGCATCCAGTGGGGCGCAGCCCGCGGGTTCCGGTCGTCCACTCCGGCGCGCGCCTCAGACTATTCTTTTTTCTCCTTCACTCCCGAGCACATTCTAGAATGCCTGCATCCCATGTCCACGTCTTCCTTCTTTTATTTTTAGTTAGTGCGAAAAAGGTAGTCGACCAGTCCTAGCGGCGGGGGTCAACGTATTCGAGTCTTTTTACCCCTGTCTGATGCAGCTGTTGCACAATAATAGAAATTCCTGGAATCTTCTACATGGGTGATCGAGCTATTTATATCTCTGCCCGAGACAGGAAAATGCATTGCAAACGCTAAAAATAGCTGCGAATCAATTAAAACTTCCCGTATTCATTGAATACTGATAGGCTTAGTCATGTCATGCTTAATTGTAGATTAACTATATGCTACAAGGAAGTCTTTTGTGTAGACTAGAACATGCATTTATAATACATATTATAATCACTTCGAATACCTTCTTCGTTTTATTAATCAGATAAATTACATTGGAAGGCATTTATTATTAAAAACACAAACTTATTTTATCATTAAAGACCAAAGTCACATATCAACATCAGAAAATAACTGTTATTTATTAACTTTCTCGGGTTAATTCAACATTTTGCAACCTTAATTTCACTGTACTTTCTATCAGTGACGTGGCGTTGTAGGTACTTGGAGTAATGTCCAAACTACAGTCAATGATCAGCACACTATCGTTCCTAGGGCTTTGACTTCTCTTAATTGTGTCTCGATTGTCAGTGAAATAGGTCCATAAACAACTATTATAATTTTAATCATACTATCTCTTCTATTAACCAGTCCGTTAAACTCATGTGACTGGATTTTGTTGAACCTATGCAACTGCTAAACTAGCGCTGTGTGCGTTAAATATGTTTGTTCATTTTACAGTTTACTACATTTTACGGGTTGCGCTTAAAAGGGTATTTCACAATGCTTGTTTTTGGTAGCAAATGGAGATTGTAGCTAGCTCTACAAAGAAAGGAATGCTGCTCAAGTTCTCATTTTCTGCCTACTTTAAGGAGTAATACATAAATGGGCAGTGCAACAGCAGACAAGTGAAGCTCGCTCATCCGAATCGAGTCACTTACACGCGCCCAACGGGCCATCGATGTCCTTGCATTCTTTGGAGGTAGAGCAAAATGGTACCGGTTCAATAACCCTTGACAATGTGAAGGGATCAGCTCTTAGGCTAAGAGGCGCGGCAGCTTACGTAATGAAGCAGGCGTGAGGGTCGAGACCATTTGGCGGTCATGAGGTACTAGCTGCCCTTTGAACATTTTGATGAAATCCTTTCCTTTCAAAACCGTGCACACGACGTAGGTACTTCGTGTAAAAATATTCAATGTAATTCAATCAACAAGCTTAAAGAGTATCAGCAGCGCGATGTGAATAAATATTCAAGTATTGGGGTCAGATCTCATGCACTGTTTATGTACGCATGATGTGTTGTGGTGTTTTAAGAGGATGAGGTGTAATATTTGGGCAGCGTATTGACCTTAAGCAAATTTTACAGGCAATCATTTTTGTCAATATTTCATCTCAAATACGATGCTTACGTGACAGGCAAACAGTCGTAAAGTGTTGGGGATACGCAAGACTTGGTTTCTACTAAACAACACATCTTACAAGTTTTCCACTGAAAACTACTTAGTGAGATGAAAGCCTCGCCTCGTCTCGACGCGCTCAGCAGATTGAAACGTTTCATAGACTTTATATTCACGAAGTTCTGTGAAGTTTCGCCTAGGCCTAGGCGAAACTAAGTAGTAAACTAAGAAGTACTTATCATGGGAATTGCAATTATAAGATTAAAGGCAATTAACATCAAACAACATTTTGTACTAAAATAAATTTTAAACGATGTCATTTGTGATAAATGACTAATGTAATTAACTATTTTTAAAACCGTATCGTGCGGTATCGTGTCCGTATTCCAAATAGTCATCAAATCACATAATATTGTTTGTATTTTTAATAATTCTATCATTATCACGATTACAACCGAAAGAGGTCCACAGCTGGGCATAGGCCTTCCCCTAGAATTATCACAGCCACCAGTCTTGCGCAGCCCGCAATAGTGGCTGAATCTGTAATCTGTAAAAGATATTCCATAGGAACCTACGTTTACAAACACAACAACTCATGTACCTGAAACAGAACAATGTTCAGCCTCTACAATTTTGCTTCCTGTTTCTGCTTGACATCCACATTGGCCCGGTGCCGGACAGACACCATTAAAGTGATCTGTATACCTCAAACAATAAAAAATGCCATTCCACCAAAATCCAAATCTCACAAAAACATTGCCCAATTGATTTGTGAATGGTAAAAAATCTCCAGGTAGTTTTTGGACCGAAGATTTCTTACTACAGCTCTTGTTTAGAGCAGCGGTCACAGTAAAGACTGAACGTCGATCTGAAACTAATTGTTGGCATATACAGAACCACAAATCGATTTCTTATTCTTAACTCAATGTACAGGGCGGCGACGGCGACGGCGACGCCATGTTTACAAACAAAGAGATCAATGCACGCCAAGTAGGTTAGCGCAGCACCGCGCCGTATGCGTCCGCGCGCCCGCCGGCCCGTATTGCGCGGGTCGTGGTCTCACACCGACCGCCTCTCAAACGGAACGGACGCACTACCATCACATAAACATCATTAATCGTTATTCATTATAATATAATAAATAAATAATAATATAATGAATATCATTCGGTCCAAACAAGCCATCAAAGACATTTACCCTTGCCGCAGGCTCGCAGGTTACCGTGTTCATCAATTTGTTTTTCGAAATAAATAATTTGTTTTGACACACCGAATTGTGATACTAATTTAAATTGTTTATTTATAGATATGACTAAAAATAAACAGCTTCATTAAAATAAACATCACGATAAACAATCAAATCGGGCCAAAGTTTCTGGAGGGCAACAATTGTGCGCTTCCGCAGGAGAAATCGTTACAATGGCCTCTCACAAGCGCCGGAAGAAAGTTCCTAGCGATTTGCATAGTGCGCGGCGAGCCACAAGCGCAGGCGATCCCGCTCTCGCAAGGCTCCGCGATGGCCCACATAGACATGTCTTATAGTTTATTGTCACGGACCCATTTCCGTGGGTGCACGACCACGACTACCGCCTGGCTCGCGGATCGACACACTTCGCTCACTCCGAAAGTTTCTCCAATAGAGAAACTCACAATATCTAATAGCACCGACATCCGTCTATGCAGATTTCCAGAGCAAGCCTTCACAGAGACTGTGACCTAAATAGGAACGTTACAAAGCGTATAACACGTGGAGAGAGGTTGTTTATTTTACGCACTGACAACATGTTTCTTCCTCCGCATGATCATATCTTTCATCCGCTGTCAGGTCAGGTTGAGAGAGTGCAAACGGCATGAACGGCGGTTAAAAATAAAATTGATAGTACACACAGAATCAATGACAGCATCAACTCGTTTTCATTACAAATGGCTGGTGGCAAGGTAAACTTGCACTAGTGTTACATTAGAAAGCGTAGACATTTTACCATAAAGCCTAGAAAGTGTACATAAGAAGAAAGTGAAGAAGTAGGGGAAAAAAGTGCAATACAAGTGCATGGAGGCGCGGGAACGTGGAGCGGGTACAGACAATACGCACTCGCTCCGAATCGCGCAGTTTCCAGTTCGATCGCCATCACTTTTCTCCCCAGATGAAACCGCCGCACTCGCTTGCACACATTTCTCGACGCTCCACACGTTTGCCTAGTTCTTGTATCAATGCACTCATTTTTACTTTCTTTTCCGTTCGCTCTTGTTCGTTTGTTTCTCCGCGCGCTTCTATGCTATCATAGCTATCTAGGTACATTGAACGACTCTCAATGAAAATAAAAACAGGCGCTTTCGTATTCCATGGAACGCTAGAACAATAATACTTATTTTCTCTCGAAAATTCGAGAACATTTACACACTTTCTCGATTGATATGATTGGTTATTTTTTTTATGGTTCCAATTTAGTAAAAAAACAGTCGGTATCGATTAATTATTTACCTACAGTTCAAAAGCTTTATTTAACTTTCATGCTTTTCGGGACTGATATCGTCAGAGTTTTTCACAACAAAAGTCAGTAATGTGATGGAATTACGAGATAGAAACAAGAGTATTTTCCTGAACAGTGTTTACCTGAAAGTGAAAATTGAATATTGTACACACATCCATTATTAATACGTGCACAGACGTAGATCACGCATCGCACGAGCCACACATGCCGATGCGGATCTAACAGGCATTTGTCTGCTTTTTATTACGTGATCCTGCCTCCGTTGAGAATATATACCTATAGAAGAGAACGAAGATCGGATATTCTGTTATTACTTGATATTTTAATGCCAGTTTCTTGTGTCAGTACCGTTGAATCGTTCGGATGGTCACATGCGAGCGATAAGTCCGAGAGAAAATATACAAACATTGTCGATCCAACACGACATACGTGCACTTCATATTCAATTGTCGAGTTTGTATGCACAATATCTGAAATTCAGTAGGTACCTACTTAGGACGCCGCATACAGTTCGTGATCCGTGATAGTCACGTGTTGTATATTTTTTATGTTTTTGCATGCATTATCTCGATTAGTTCAAATGTGGTGTTACATGTTTGTGTACGATAATGTGGCATGTGTCATTAGTTGTCACGTGTAACGTGCGGTGTGGCCGAACGGTGGCGAGCCGGGAAAGCCGCCGGTCGCCAAGCGACGACGTCGAGAGAAAGAGTGTGAAGGAGAGAGATGAGCATTTCACCGCGCGGGGTCAACGCGCTCGCTGTACTGTCGCTGATTGTGCCCCAATTGCAGTATGTGGGTCTAGGCCGGCGTTCGTCGACCCGCGTGACACACTTAGCGGCGCGGGCGCACGACCGCGGTGCTTTCACGCCCCACGCGCGGGGTGGGGGCACTGCACGGAAAGCTGAGAAAACTTACCACATGGGCGGGCAACGCTTTGTTCACTGTATACTGTGCATATTTGTTTATTTAGTAAATGCCATGGTCTCATAGTGAAATGAATTAATTTGTCAACAGCTGCTAAGTTACATTGTTAGATTTTAATGATAACTGACATCCATGCATACCCATCATTCGCAGAACCTTTTAAAAATATAGAAACTGAATCTTATTAACTTATGCATATTATAATTGCTGCTCCGAATGACCTTATTACTCTCTCTAGTAAGATTATACCAACCACCGAATATCATGAGAAAGGATAAGTTTTAGTAAATGCAAGGTTAATACATGTTATCAAATTCTGAATGACAAAATCTGTTATTTTTAACGTTCATTTAACAAAAATGTGTGACTTTGTAGCGAAACATTTTAAGGAGCTTTAATTGACCAAGGAGAGACATTGTCTATATTGTAATAGACAAATATTCGGCTACCGAGCATTGTCAGTTAAAATTGCTATTTACACAAATGTACAGCGGCCTTGGAAATTACAAGTCTTGTCATTTTGTACACTGTCACTCGGCAGGACACGTCGCATTCGTTTGCAATTCATCTGAACATATGAACGTTTAAATTCTTTCTTAACAAAGAAGGTACAATTCATATGCAACATTCATAATATTAATAACCCACAACAATGGGACTGACATTGATCCTTATGGGAATGCAGTTCAATTATTAAGCGCAGTGGGGCAACTAATGCGAGTAATGAATAATAGTTTACACGATAGGCGTTTGTTGCTCGTTAGCTGTCGGAGAGAACAAGGTCGGCTGATGTGGAGCAAGGTCAACGTGGACGAAGTCTTCGAGTGATAGCGCGACCTCTGCATTCATTATCGACTTACAAACGTGTGGCAGCTGCACTCATACATTTCTACCGGACTAGCGCTGACATGGAAAAAGAATATTTATTTTATTATATGTGTGGTACGCATAACAGGGCGTTGTGAATCGAGTACGATAAGCGTAATTAACTATATCAGAATATAATTAATTGTAAGCACGTTTTGCTGCGACTTTATATACAAGAGAGAAACAAAACAATAAAGCTTATTATGATTGTTAATTTAATTTAATGTAAATCGCAGGTGACGTTGCAATATTAAACGAAATTAAAATGATTGCAATCAACTTTAAGCTCAACGAAAAGCCGATCTATTCTGTAAACATCTCACCGTGAACACTTACGTGAAGTGAGTTTTAAGTGAGCTGTCAATCCCTAGTAGAGTAAGGTGGGATGACAGTTCACATCACGCTCACTTCACCTATATTCTCACGGTGGGATCTTTACAGAATAGCACCAAAGTTCTTCAACTCTTTCAAGTATCCCGTTACAATATTTCAATATTAAAGATGACTTCATTACTTGCGGCCTACATTTGTCTATAAACGGCATAATTATGACTGAAAACACATAAAGAGCATTCTTATAATTGCTGTCTATTTGGAGCTATTGAAAAAGTAGTTAGTACTGTCTAAAAGCTTTCGGTGGCACATCATGGTCTCCATTAATCACACCAATAAGTAAAGTTGGAACAAAAAGTAAGCTGTCATGGTAATTGATGGCAGCATTCGCTACACTGTCACAATTAAATTGTGGTTCAAATGGAGCAGGTGTACAAAAAACAAAGTTCTTGGAAGCGAGAGAGCGTTCGGAGAACCTGTTGTGTCCGTACCTGCACGACTTAAGACGACTAAATGCATTTTGCACATAGTCGAATGATGTCATCCAGGATATTCGAAACGTAAAGCTGTTCTGAAAATAAAATAAAAAGCCGCACTCGCAAGGTGATACGAGTGCTTTCCCCGGCCAAAGAACGTTAGTCTTAGTCTCGTGGGTCTGGACAGTCGGTATCGAATATTTTAGAAAAACCTTTTTAAGTTTCTGATGAAGAAATCGCGTTTTATGTGTCTCTACAAAAGCACAGTGACTTTTTGATTCGCTTTTTGTGAACTGTGAAACACGTAGGTACTTATTTATTGTGTTCAATTATCTAATTATAACCATGCATTTCTCTAACTTCAAAAAATATACCAAGCTTCAGCTGGCACCATAATAATATCAATAAAGCAGCTAAAATAAAAAGGTTTAGGAAGGATGCAGGTGAAGTGTGCGGGGCTCGTAACAGTTGCCATTCAGTGTCAATTCTACGTCGTTACATCGTGTGGTGTGAGACGTATCTTTAATTCAAAATTAACATGCGATGCGATCGCCTTCGTCGGTTTTAGTTTCAATTTTATAACCATAATTAATGTTAAATTTCATGATATGGATCGGATGCATGTTTCTTGGAAGTATAACATAAGTAATAATAATTGGTTTAATACGTATAAAACTATAATGGATAAACGGAAAAAGAAATTGAATTCGTTCTTGTATTAAAAAAGAGGACTAACTTCATGAATGCAAAATTGTTTAAAAATAAAAGACCGAATAATTTCTAACAAGGAAAATGCATCTCTTTCCACAGATTTTGTATGGTTTCTCGCTATCGAATAAACCGTATCTATGAAAATTAATATATCCGTTATTACTTCAACATTTGAACAGGCGTTATTAGTAGGTATATTTAATATAATAATGGTAAAGCCCTTTAATATAAGCATGATGACGTCACCAGCTTGTGAAGCTGATTTGAATCGCAACAAAGTTGGAGTCTGCGTCATCCGATTGAAATTGAAACAAAAAGTTTGCACCTGCTTTTCATTCAACCCTTGGAGTGACCGCTACGTCATCGACTAGATAGACGTCAGGAATTATGAGTCTAGTGTATTTTTTTAAACAGACTATAAAATTTTAAAGTCGTGTCTTGAGCACCCCATCATTATGATTTTGTACACTTTTTGATTTATGAAAAGTATTAGTACGAAGTTAAACGAATTTCGAACTTCAAAAATTGTAAGAATGCAATCAAGAAATCAAGAATTCAAGAATTCTATCATTTGTTATGCTTCAATATTGGTAAATTTTTGAGTTAAGTTGGTTTTTAGACAAAAAAAAAGCGTGTTAAAAAGGCATTATATTATAATAATGCTAACTGGAGAACAGTATGGGTATCACAAATACAACAGAGGTTAGGGTGAAAAATGTAGAAAACACGAAAGTTAGAAAAATAAATTTATTGCTCCCCAATAATAAAAATCACTGATCTACATCTGCCGTAAATTGCTATAGATGACTCTTTCCAAGATATCACTGGTCGAAAGTTCCTCAATAATCGTCAGTTCAGCTTGAGTCTTGATTATTGGAGCTCAGCAGACGCGAAGTCGAAGTTCTTCAGTTGCTGTTTAGTTAAGTTCCTCGGGGAGGGCGACAATGGGGTCGACAACCACGGGGACGACAGGGGAAGGCATAACGATGGGCTGAGGGATGACGACCTCAGGGACGACGGGCTCGGGCATAACCACAGGCTCGGGGATGATGACCTCAGGGAGGACGGGCTGGGGCATAACCACGGGCTCGGGGATGATGACCTCAGGGAGGACGGGCTGGGGCATAACCACGGGCTCGGGGATTATGACCTCGGGGAGGACGGGCTGGGGCAGAACTACGGGCTCGGGGATGATGACCTCGGGGAAGACGGGCGAGGGCATAACCACGGGTTCGGGGATGATGTTGTTCTCAGCCTCCTCGGCGATCTGGACGGGGGTAGGGGTGATCTCGGGCTTGGCGGGGACGACGACGGGGGAGACATCGACGGGAGCATCGACGTTCACGATGATCTGCACGAGGGGCAGAGGGTTGGCGGCGGCCACGGCCAGCAGGGCGAACAGAGCAACGAAGGTCTTCATTTTGTGTGTTTAAAGTTTTTTTACTGAAACAACACATTTAAATTTGTTAATATAAAATCACGACAAATGCTGGACGAATCTTATTCGGTCAAGTGTATAAGTCAAGTAAATAACATTAATATTTCTATTTAATAATCTTCGTGTATCTTGGAAAGCACACAGTGGTAAACTTATTTTCAAATTATTACGATACAGAATAAGTGAAAAGTGAGCAAATAATTTTGGAACAGAATATCGTCCAACAGACATGGGACAAAACACTTTCAAGATTCAAGATTAGCACAAAACATGGTATTAAATTGTTTAAATAAACAATAAAATTATTCTAAAAAAAAACCATTTCAGTTTTCTAAAAATAACCTCCAAAATTTCGGATGGACCCCATTTGTATATTAGCAAAATACTCTCGATACGACAATAAATATAATCGTGAAAACTGTTGAGCGCTCACATGCAAGCAGGCGAACATTTGACCGGATAAGTACCTACTTTAAGTAATAATTAGCTTAAAATTGTACTACCTAAATTAGTTAAATATTGTATTGTTTTTTGGTTTAACTCACCTTGCTTTCACAAAGATTAATGAAAACTATAATTGTTTGTGCAAACACACTCGGTTTTTATACCAATTTAAAGCCATAAAACGTATATAATCGATGTATTATCAGATTACCACAATTAGGAATTAACTTTTATCAACTGTCGCAAATGCTACCAATAAATATTTAGTGGCCCCTTCCCCTATTATGGATATAGAAGATAGTAAAGCTACTTTAGAAATCAAATAATGACGTTTTAGTCTACTTCAATTTACCTATGCTCCAATGCGATAGCGTTTAGCAAAAAAAAAACTAATAAAGCGCAATATGTAATGGGTAAGAATCACGAAATAGTCTACGAGAATCGGCAATCCTTTGTATTTTGACCTTAGATACATTTTAATAATAATAACAAAAGTTCATGCAAATAGATGAAAACGAAATAGGTCCTCATCATAACACATCCACAACTTAACACACCCCACGCTGCATTCACTTGGCTTAGGTCCGTAAATGTTCAGGCTCTCACGCCCTACCTCGGCACCATCGAGGCGGTCCGGCCGGTGCTCGACCTTTGACTCGGGAGGAGGCACGGCTCCTTGTCGTTTCGGGTGACGCAGGTGCTCTCGGGGCATGGTTGCTTCGGGAAGTACCTGTGTCGCATAAACAGGGAGCCAGACGCCCGGTGTCACCACTGCGTCGACTGTCGGGAGGACACGGCGCGGCATACGCTGGCAGAGTGTGCCGCTTGGGAGGAACCGCGCCGTGCCCTCATCTCTAGAGTAGTCAGTGACCTGTCGCTGCCGGCTGTCGTTAATTCGATGGTCGGCAGCGAGGAGTCCTGGGACGCGGTGGTTTCCTTCTGCGAGACAGTCATCTCGCAGAAGGAGGCTGCGGAAAGGGAGAGGGAGATCACATCCTCTCACCCAGCCCGCAGCAGGCGCACTGGGCGTCGGCGGAGGGCGGACAACGCCCTCTTCCAGCCCCCCTAAATGGGTCCAGGGGCGACGGACTCGGGGACGTCCGTCGCCCCCCATACGTCGGACCCGATGTGGCGGCGCGTAGTGTTCCACGCGCGCCCCTCTTAGACGTCGCGGGGGGAGTCAAACACCTCACTCCCCCCCTCGACACGAGGAGAGGCCTGCCGTGGCGGGCCGGCACCAGCCGGGGGTTGCGGAAGGATCGTAAGTTCCCGCGACCCTCGGCGTAGGTGTGAGATGGAACACCGGGGTGGTTTTTAGTCAGTAAGAGTCTGACAGACCCCTCCGCCCACCCCAGGGCGGAGGACATCCATGAGGATTTTCCACCCCGAAACAAAAAAAAAAAAGGTCCGTAAATGTTGGCAAAACCAGCCAAAGAGCTGAGAAGAAAAACACTACATATAAATAATAATAATATACCTAATTTATGATATCTATATAAATAAAAAGAAAAGTCCTGACTGACAGACTTATCAACGCCCAGCCCAAACTCTTAAACCTAGAAAGCTGAAATTTTGCACAAAGGTTTCCTTTATAATGTAGACAAGGAATAAGGAGGGATTTTTCAAAATTCAACCCCTAATGGAGTAAAGTAGGGAATGAAACTTTGTAAGGAAAAAATTGGTACTAAGCCTTTTGTTTAGAAATTACAAATGACGTGTTTTGGCGTTTTTGGAAAATCATACCAAACGCGAAAAAAAAAATCTGCTGTTTCCTATATTTTGACGAGCTGTGCGAATATAAATGTAGGGAACAGTTTTTGTTTTTCGTGATTTCAGGTTTGGTCCTATAGTAAATGTTGTTCAAGTGATGAGTACAATGATCCCTTAAGAGTTTGTGCGTTAATTCCGGGACATATTGTATATGCAGTACGAGTAAACATAGTTTACCTGGATTAACACATAGGGTACTTTTAATCCCGGTAGTACGTTCCCGTGGGATATTTTCCGACATCCACGCGGGCGAAGCCGCGGGTAAAAGCTAGTTTGACATAAAAAGTACACAGATACAGGTTGACACTAAATTTAAGCGTGGAAATAGCCTGGTATAAAAAAATAATCAATGACCCCCATGCTAGGATAAACCTGTGTACAGGGGTCATCCATCCGTCCGTTATGGATGTTCAATATCCATACTAATACTTCCATCCATCCATATCCATACTATATATACTATTATACTATATTATACTATACTATATACTATATATACTTATACTATACTATACTATATACTATAATATTATAAATTCGAAAGTAACTCTGTCTGTCTGTCTGTCTACATGTTACCTTTTCACGCCTAAACCACTGAACGGATTTCGATAAAATTTGGCAAGGAGACAGATGGCATCCTGGGGACGGACATAGGTTACTTTTTGTTTCAAAAATAATCCTACAGGGGGTGATATAGGGGATGAAAGTTTGTATGGGAAACCCAGCATTTCTTAAGTTAGGGATATGAAAATTCAAATTTATGCTTCTGGTAGGAAATAAAGAATTATATGGTTCAGTGTTTTTGAAAAATCATCCCCTAAGGAGGATGAAATAGGGGTTGATTTTAAAAAATTACAAATAATATTAAAAAATTTGTGTTTTTAAGAGATTTAAGGGATCGGAAATGTAGTCATTGTTCGTATCTTGACTTCTTGAGGTAACATTTTAATCTTTATTTTTAACCGACTTCAAAAAAGGGGAGGTTCTGAATTCGGTTGTATGTCTTTTTTTATGTTTGTTACCACAGTACTCCGTCATTTATAAACCGATTTGGAAAATTATTTTTTTACTTGAAAGCACATACTTTCAGATTGATCCAATTTTTACCAAAATTCAGTTTTGATGATAGGATCCATGAGGAACTGAGAGAACTCCTCAGGTAGGCAAACACGTAGTGATTTTGGTATTTTCATCAACAAATCAAGCATTTGCATTCAGAAAGTATCATTTGGTGAACTGGAACCGACGAAGAAGACCGCAGATGGCCACGGGAACTCCTCAATGATAAGTATTTCACGGATTGGGATATAAGATATCTCGATTAAGATAGTTAAGCGACTATGACGAAGCAAATTTAAATAAATGGTTCTGATGAAAATAGTACCATCGAACTGATCTGATGATGAAGCTGGAATGTAGGCACCGGAACTCCGTAATAAAACAATGTATCCTAGCCGTGTTTGGGCTTATTGGAATTGTCGTGAGATGCACTCTGCCTATAAATGATTTTAATGGTAATATGCTTCAAATTGCCCTACTTGAGTCGTATGTTATGTGTGGCCTTGATTGTCAGAGGACAGATTTCGTTAACGATCTGTCGTCGCATGGTTGATTCAATTATTATTATTTGTTGGCGACGGCATACAAACCTGATAGAACTATGCTTTTCAAACTTCTGATACGACTTAGCCGCGACATATATTTGCCATTTTGCAAAGTTTTTATTTGAAAGGGTATACTCCTGAGGTGGTCGCATATAAATTTGGTCAAATTCTGATGAGTGGTTTTTGAGTTAGATCCAATAAATAATATGTATTTTTTTTCCATTTAGTGTATGTTGGTTATGTTATAATAACTTCCTGTCACTGTTATTTATTTAGCAAGTAGTGGTATACGAATTTTGTTGGGGAGGTACCACAACTAAATAGTGGAAAATAAAAAATTATTTATAAAAAAAACAACCGACTTAGAAAAACACTACAAAGTGAAAAAGGACCTTAATTTCAGAAGTCGGTGCAAAAACGAAAATACTTAACCAAACCGCCTTCCGAAATTAAGGTTATTTTTCACTTTGTAGTGTTTTTTTTTTTGTAAGTCGGTTGTTTTTTTTTATAAATAAGTTTTTTATTAAAATCGGTCCATTCGGTCAAAACTTATTTCTTATTTTATTAGAGCGTGACCGGCATAATTTTAACTGAACCAAGTCCTCCTGCCGCGTCTGTCCGTCTGAACACAATAAACTCAAAAACTCCCGAACGGATTTTCATCGGGTTTTCACCAATAGACGGAATGATTCATGAGGAAGGTTTTGGTGTATAATTCATTATTTTTTCTTTTATAAATTGGCTGAAATATAATGATAAGATGATTGTTGAAGATGTCGGAAAAAATCATGCCAACTGGGAGCTTTCTGGCGTGTGCCGCGTAAACCAATAGAGTATTACGGAACATAGAGTACTTTTAATCCCAGCAGTACGTTCCCGTGGGATATTTTCCGACATCCACGTGGGCGAAGCCGCGGGCAAAAGCTAGTAGTTACATAAAAATGAGTAACGTGCACTTTTGTAAAAATAAAAAATAAACTACGAGTAGACTAATACAATTAATTTTGAGGATAAGAAACGGGGGAATAACGTAAGAGGGGTTTTTGAATTGAATTAATAACAAGGAGAAGGGATTTGTAGGCGAAGCACAGTAATGTGAGCTCTATTTCTAGGTTTAAGATAGTTATATTAGGATAGGAGTATATAACTATAAGAATATTGTAAAGCAATTTGACTGGACATGTTTATTTTACCAATTAGTATACCCGCTACTTGTGCCATGGTAGTAAAATGCGCGCCTCCCGCATTGTCAGTCATTGGGTAATAACGGCGGGGGGTACATTTTACGACCCCCGCCACTTGCGCTACCCATGCCAGCGCATAAAAAGGGCGCACCTTGGCACAAGCAAGTCCGCACCTTGGCACAAGCAAGTCTAGCGAGCGCCAGCAAAGGGAAAGCCCGAGCGTAAAGCTCCCCTCTGCTCAGTTGCCCGAGCGCCTCGCTCCTCAGAGACCCTCCCCATGGGTCAACTTTAAGGCAGCTTCGGCCTCGGTGCCGCCCTCTCAACCCATCCCTGCGCCATTGGCCATTGCCACGCCGGTCCCGGCAGCAGCCCCATTGGCTCCTGTGGCCACCGCCGCTCCCAAAGCTGCGCCGGTTCCCACGGCAGCAAACAGGTCCCCTTCTTCAGGCCATCAGCCTTCAAACCCACAGGTGCTTCTCAGCGTATTCGCTGTTTTCTACACCCCGGCGGCCAACGCCATGGTGAAGGAAATCCGTGCCGCTCAAGGAAACGCTCTTCGTCTCCTTGAGATCTTCAACGCGTACCCCGAGGTATCGCAAGCTCTCGAAAATCTAACCTTTTAAAATTCCATTATGAATTTACAAAAGATTAGGTCCCTCAAACCCCGCTCCCTTAAACTAGGCGTCTTCAACGCCAATGCAATTACCGGTCAACGCGATGAGATCGCCACCTTTCTGCGTGATCATCAGCTTGACATTATGCTCATTCAAGAGACCTTCCTGAAGCCCCATCAGCGGGACCCGAAAATCGCCAACTATGACATAGTTCGCAATGACAGGTCCCGCTGCCACAAGGGTGGCACCCTTATATACTACAAAAGGTCTCTTTACTGTAGTCCTATGGACCCTCCTCCACTAGTCTCTCATCTTGAGGTCTCAATCTGTCGGCTCGGCATGACTGGTCATCAACCAATCACCATCATCTCTGCCTACTTCCCGCCTGCCAATGGTGCGGAGGATCCCACCGCGATCACCAAGGACCTAACTGTCCTCTTCGGACTGAGTGACTCCGTCATCTTGGCGGGGGATCTCAATGCCAAGCATCCCGCCTGGAACAGCAACACAACCTCCACCAGAGGTAGGATACTGTTCAACCTAGGTGCCTCCCTCAACTTCGATGTCATCGCTCCGATGAACCCAACCCACTACCCTGGCGTTCCCAGCCAGCTTCCAGACGTGCTCGATGTTGCGCTACTCAGGAATGTAAACCTTCGTTTGCACTCTATTGAGACGCACCACGAGCTCAACTCGGATCACCGCCCAATTACCATGCTCTTCGCCCCTTATTCGGGCCCGCTCGATCCTAACCAGCCCCCTCGAACCAAAGTGATAACCGACTGGAAGAAAGTAAGCGAACAGCTGAAATCCACCACGTCGCCTCACTTAGATAAAATCCCCGACCACATAGTGTCAGTCGAAGACACGACGGGTGCGATCGACTCGTTTACAGAACACGTTCAATCCGTTTTGACGGATTGTTCGCGGGAGGTTCCGGCGATGGATGATCATCGCTGGAAGTTACCGATTGACGTACGTGAACTGATAACCGAGAAGAACGCGGCCATTCGTGCCTACGACTCCTTTCCCTGCGACGCGAACAAAGCCCACATGCGCCATTTACAGCGTGCTGTAAAGAAACGTATAACGGAGTGGCGTTCCGAGGGCTGGGACAAGATGCTCAGCGAGCTCGAGCCCAACCATCTGGCCTTCTGGCAACTCCAACGCAAAATGCGTACCTCCACTGGGGAGGCTTCAATGCCCCCCCTCATTCGCCCTGACAAGAGCATCGCATTCGATAATCCCGAAAAGGCAGAATGCCTAGCCGACAGCCTGGAGTCTCAATGTTCTCCTAGCTCCCAACCAGCTGACCAAGCGCACCTTGCCAAGGTCGACGCCGAAGTCGAACGCAGGGCTGCTCTTCCCCCTGTGGAAGACCCTGATGATCCGTTGCCTCCCGTCACTCCAGACGAGGTGCACGACATCATTAAAGGGCTACAGGATCGGAAGGCCCCTGGCTCGGACGGTATCACCAATAAGGTTTTCAAACTCCTCCCCGCCCCCCTGATAATGCTAATGACCGCCATCTTCAATGGTGCTCTCAGCAACAACATCTTTCCGCAGACGTGGAAAGAGGCCACCGTCATCGGTATCCCCAAGCCAGGCAAGCCCAAGTCTGAGCCCGCTAGTTACCGCCCCATTAGTCTCCTCAATGTCCTCGGCAAAATATACGAGAGGCTTATTTATAAACGTCTCAAAGATTTTGTCGAGGCTAAGAGCCTTATCCCTAGTGAACAGTTTGGTTTCAGGACCCATCACTCTTGCATCCAGCAAGTTCATCGAATCGTTGAGCACCTAAGCGCTGGCTTCCAGCGCAAGGCAACGACAGGCATGTTGTTCTTCGACATAGCGAAAGCGTTCGACAAGGTCTGGCACAACGGCTTAATATATAAGCTGTACCAACTCGGGGTGCCTGACCGTCTCGTGCTCATCTTACGAGACTTTTTGTCGAACCGCACCTTTCGCTATCGCATTGAGGGTACACTCTCCTCCCCTCACCCCTTACGCGCCGGTGTCCCCCAGGGCTCGGTGATTTCTCCCCTCATCTTCTCGCTCTTCACGAGCGACATCCCCAAATGTAGCAAGACTCATTTGGCGCTTTTCGCCGATGACACAGCTATCTACTACACAGGGCGGTGCCAGAACTCTATCGCCAGAACTCTCCAAAACTCCGCAAACGCTTTAGGCGTCTGGTTCCGGAAGTGGAGGATTGAGGTCAATCCCGATAAGAGTCAGGCCGTCCTTTTCACGCGACCGCGACTCCGCGCTTCCGCACCTCCTAGCCCGATCACCATGTATGGCAAGCCGATCCCTTGGGAGAAGCAAGCCAAATACCTTGGCGTGATCTTAGATCAACACCTGACCTTTAGAGAGCACATCAAGACGGCTCGTTCGCGTGCCGCTTGCGCTCTCGGCAGGCTTCACTTCATCCTGACCGCGCGTAGCAAACTATCTCTTAAGTGCAAGCTGCGCATCTACACCGCAGTCATCCGTCCCATCATGACGTATGCTTGTGTTGTATTCGCGCACGCTAAGCCACACTTGCTCCATAGGATGCAGACCCTACAGAACCGTTTCCTCAGAAAGGTCACGGGGGCACCCTATTATGTACGCAACGAGTCTCTTCACGTTGATCTAAAAATCCCAACCGTCCAGCAGTTCATGAAACGCCTCGCCAAGCGTTTCTTCGAATCTGCCTCCAAACACCCGAATCCCCTGATTGCGGCGGCCGCCCGCTACACACCGTCGCGCATAAGTCGCATCCGCCGTCCTAGGCACGCCCTAACCGTCCCGGATGACGCCATAACTCTCCTCCAGGAGAGTAATCCCGCCACCAGCACGATCCGGAAACTCAAATCGAGACCGCCGTGCTTCCGCCCTCGCCGCCGAGGGCCACCGCGACGCCCCCGTCCATACCCACCCCGACCCTTGCTCGAGCCAGCCCGCGCAGCTGAGCCCGTAATTCTAAATTTGCCCCCAAATAATCCGATCCAGCATGTCCCATTGCTGTCCTCTCCCAGCGACGCCCTAAGCCGAGGTCCGTACCCCACAGGGGGTGCCCTTAGCGTGTAGTCGCTTAGTTTTTAGTCTTAGTTTTAAGCCTGGCTGGAGGCCTTAATTTATTGAGGCATCCACAGGAAAGCCCGGTTAAGCAGTCGACAACCTCCTATAGGTTGAACTGCGAGATGCCATTCCCCAAAAACAAACACAAGCAAGTCTCATTCCCTCGCTCGACTCCGCTGTGGACGGTCGTGCCGCTGACGCATCCCGCTCGCTGCACCGCTGACTCACCGCTGACTCACCGCCATCGAAGCTCGCTCGTGACGCCACGTCACGCTCCGACTCCAGTAGTCTCTGACTGCACCCTTTATCAATTATTGCCTTTTTCAAGGCGATCGTTGACAAATTGTTTCTTTGACGTCGTCCGTCTCATAAACGTTCGGCGTGTCTCCTTGACCCCCTCAGGGAAAAAACCACAGTTTCGTGGTCCTTGACGGATACCTCACGGTGACAACCAAGTCAAGGGGGTGTTGACCCAACACACCCGCTGAGCCCCTTCAGGGTAAAGCAGTCAATTGGACGGGTCCCAGAGTTAACCGGCCTTGGGGGGTCTCCTAGTCGGCTCTGGTGACAGTTTTCCTTCCACAGTTACTCACCTAGTGTCTTTAGGGTGTGTCTACACCCTTCGCACTAGACTGGTCAGGGCCCTGTCGCACATTAAGATTGGCGACAGGTTTCAGCTCTAGGGCTCACCAGTAGGTACTCACCTCCCTGTCTGCACCCGACAGGGAGGGCCACACATCCCCGGGCCCATCCACCCGGGGAGTAGGAGTAGGATCATTAGGTCCCCTTACTGTCTTATTTTCTTTTTTCCCTTTTGCTACGATGTCTGACGCAGACATCGTAGCTTTTGCAAGAGAGGTCCTTTTTAAGGACCCCGATTTCTTGCTGAAATACGGGAAGGCTTGGCGTAGTCGCCACGTCGACCCAAGCGAGGCTCTCGAGAGCCCGCTTTCCCCCCCTGTAGCAGACAGGGGCACCCCTCCTACGGCGGTTTCGTTGCCGTCCGTAGTCTCCCCCCAGCCCGAGGTGATGGACACCTCCACCCCTCCTTCGGACTCAGAGTCCGAAGACGCCATCTCCCTCACTTCCTCCTCCTCCTCCTCAGACGACTATCAAGTCGTCGGAAAGGGAGGGAAGAGGAAGAAGAGCGCCTCCTCAAAGGCCGGTAAGGCCAAAAAGCCTCTGGCGGCAGCCATCCCCGCCGCCTCTGCCCCCACCTCCTCCTCTGCCTCTGTCCCCACGGCACCCATCCCAGCCAGTCCGTCCCAAGCCGGTAAGCCTGTATCTGCTACCCCTGCCTCCGCGGCAAATAGCGCCCCCTCATCCTCCTCCCAGGATGCCCCCCCCGCCCTGACTCCAGCTTCTTCTGCCCCCAAGAAGCTGGCACCCCCCCCGCCTGTGTTCATTCAGGACAAGGCAAAGTGGACAGATGTGTCCCAATGGTGCACCGAGCAAAAGATCGGTTTCACCAACGCCCGCTCTACCCAGCAGGGTATCAAAGTGAGCATCCCTACGTCCAAGGACTATAGGGAGCTCACCAGGCTCCTTCGGGCGAGAGGTGTGTCCTTCCACACCTACACTCTTCCCGAGGAGCGCCAGACCCGAGTGGTAATTCGTAGGATTCCTAAAGAAATCCCTACTGACGCCATCAAGGCCGACTTAGAGGCCCAAAATATCCCTGTTTCGGAGGTCCACCGAATGCACCGCGCCAGAGGCGGCCATGCATTCGACATGGTCCTCGTCGTCTGTCCCCCAACTGAAGGGCACCACCCGATCTTTGGTGTAAAAACCATATGCCACCTCGTGGGCTTTGAGATCCAGAAGCCCAATAAATATGGCTTCATCGGTCAGTGTCACCGATGCCAGCTATACGGCCACGCGCAGAAGAACTGCCACGCTAAACCCAGGTGCGTCAAGTGCCTGGGCGAGCACGGCACTTCTGACTGCCCCCGCCCTAAAGACCGTACCCTCTGCACCGAGCCACCTAGCTGTGTGCTATGTGGTGAGTCAGGTCACCCGGCAAATTACCGGGGCTGCCCTAAAGCCCCGAAATTATCCCCCAAACTGGCCAAGCGCGCAGTCGCCCGCCAGCAAAGGGAAGCCCCCGCCCCTTCGACCCAAATGCCAGAACGGCTAAGCCCTCAAAGGCCTAGCCCCTGGACGGCCCTTAACCATCAAAGGGCTTTCCCGGCCCTGGCCAAAACCAGCCCCCCACCTCCATCCATCCCAGCGCTGATGGACCCCCGCAACCGCGCCGCCGCGCCCGCCCCCACCCTCCCCCCGAGACCGGTGCAAGCGCCTAAAACCGCCCCTGCAGCCGGTAATGCACCCCCCCACTCGCCGACTACGGTTGGCCCTAACCCCCTTGACCCCTTCAATATTATTTCGGGCACCTTCACGGCCTTCCTCACCCCACGCGCCAGGAAAATGGCAAGCGAATTAGTCGCTGCCAGAAATGCCGGCAACCTTCTGCAGATTCTGGAGATATATAACTCATATCCCGAGATCACGCAAGCCTTATCCTCCTTCGCCAACCTTCCCAACCCCCACTATGGATAAAGAAGCCAAAGGGAGAACTAAGCCCCGATCCCTTAAATTAGGCTACTTCAATGCCAATGGCATTCGCGATCAACGCGATGAGATCGCCGAGTTCCTCCGTGATCATCAAATTGATATTCTCCTTATACAGGAATCCTTCCTCAAGCCCAACGTCCGTAACCCGTCAATCGCTAACTACTGCGTAGTTCGCAACGACAGGTCTCGGTGTCACAAGGGTGGCACCCTCATATACTATAGAAAGGTTCTTCACTGCATCCCTATGGACCCTCCCCCCCTATCCAAATTAGAAGTGTCTGTATGCCGGCTAGGCATGTCAGGCCACCAACCGATCACCCTAGTATCGGCCTATGTTCCCCCCCAAACCTCGTCAGAAAATCCCCAGTCGATTTCTGACGACCTCTCTGCCCTCTTCGGCCTGAGTGATTCCGTTATCATAGCGGGCGACCTCAACGCCAAACACCCTGCCTGGAACAGCAACACCACCTCAACCAGAGGTAGACAACTGTTCGGGCTCTGCCCCATACTAAACTTCGATGTCATCGCCCCGATGACTCCAACCCATTTTCCCCACGACCCCAACCATACCGCCGACGTCCTCGACATAGCGCTTCTGAAGAATATCAACCTACGGTTGGATTCTATAGAGGCGGTACAAGAGCTCTCCTCTGACCACCGACCAGTGGTCATGAAACTGGCCCCCCGTGTCGGTCTCCATGACCCCACTCAACCCCCTCTCACCAAAATAGTCACAGATTGGAGGAAAGTAAGCAATAGCCTGAAATCCACTTCTTCCCAACACCTGGACTCCATCCCTGATCAGTTCGACTCTGTCGCAGACACGACGGCCGCGATCAACTCGCTCACTGAGCACGTACAATCAGTCCTGAACGACTGTTCAAAGGTAACTCCAGCGGACGATGACCGTCGCTGGAGATTGCCGGACGATGTGCGTGAACTGTTGCGCGAGAAGAACGCGGCTGTCCGTGCATACAGCAACTTCCCCTGCCTTGCGAACAAAGCCCATATGCGCCATTTACAGCGAGCTGTAAAGACACGCCTAGCGGAGCTGCGTACCGCTGGCTGGGACAGGATGCTAAGCGACCTAGAGCCCACTCATCAGGCCTTCTGGGAACTTCAAAGGAAACTAAAGTCCAATGAAGTAGTCTCCATGCCCCCCCTACTCCGCCCTGACAAGACCATCGCCTTCGACGATGCTGACAAGGCTGAATGCCTAGCCAACAGCCTCGAGGCTCAATGCTCTCCCAGCTCTCAACCAGTAGACCAAGCTCACTTGTCAAAAGTCGACGCTGAAGTCGAACGTAGAGCCTCCCTTCCCCCCGTCGAAAACCCTGACTATCCTCTGCCTCCCGTCACTCCCGACGAAGTGCATGATATCATCAAGGGTTTAAAGCCCCGCAAAGCTCCCGGCTCAGACGGCATCACAAACAGGGTAATACAACTATTCCCTGCCCACCTCATAATGCTACTGACCACCATCTTCAATGGTGCCATGAGCAATAACATCTTCCCAGATGCATGGAAAAAGGCCACTGTCATCGGCATCCCCAAGCCTGGAAAGCCCAAATCTGAGCCCTCGAGCTACCGCCCCATCAGTCTGCTCAATGTCCTCGGCAAAGTCTATGAGAAACTTATTTATAAGCGTCTCAGAGACTATGCCGAAACAAAAGGCCTCATCCCAAACGAACAGTTTGGTTTTCGAACCCAGCACTCTTGTGTGCATCAGGCCCACCGCATCATCGAACACATAAGCGCTGGCTTCCAGCGTGGCTTGATGACGGGTGTTATATACTTCGACATAGCGAAAGCGTTTGACAGAGTCTGGCACAACGGCTTATTATATAAGCTCTACCAACTCGGTGTGCCGGACCGTCTCGTACTCATCTTACGAGACTTCTTGTCGAACCGCACCTTCCGCTATCGCATCGAAGGAGCACTATCCTCCCCCCACCCTATCCGCGCAGGCGTCCCCCAGGGCTCTGTGCTTGCCCCCCTCATCTTCACGCTGTTCACTAGCGACATACCCAGGAGCAAAAAGGCACAGTTGGCTCTGTTCGCAGACGACACGGCCATTTACTGCTCGGGCACCAAACAAGCCTCGATCTCTCTCACTCTCCAAAGAGCGGTCACCAAACTTGGCGACTGGTTCAGGAAGTGGAGAATTGAAGTGAATCCCGACAAAAGTCAAGCGGTTCTTTATTCAAAACCGCGCCATAGGCCCACCCCCCCCCGACCAATCTCCATGTTCGGTAAGCCTATCCCTTGGGAGAAGCGAGCCAAATATCTAGGTGTGATTCTCGATGAGCACCTCACCTTCGCAGAGCACATAAAGAAGGTTCGTTCGCGCGCCGCTTTCGCTCTCGGTAGACTCCACTCGATAATGAATGCAAAAAGCAAGTTGTCACTAAAGTGCAAGTTGCGCATTTACACGGCGTGCATACGTCCTATTATGACGTACGCCTGTGCAGTCTTTGCTCACGCGAAACCCCACCACATCCATAGGATGCAGACCCTACAGAACCGTGCCCTCCGAATGATCACGGGATCCCCCTTTTATGTCCGGAACGAGATCCTCCATCTCGATCTCAAAATCCCCACCATCCTCCAGTTCATGAAACGCAACTCCAAGCGTTTCTTTGATACCGCCGCCAAACATCGCAACCCCCTAGTTGTCGCGGCCGCTAAATATACCCCCTCCAATATTAGTAAAGTCCGCCGTCCGAGGCACACACTATTAGACCCAGACGACCCTATTACTCTCCTCCAGGAAAGCAATAGGGCTACCAGTACAGTACACAAACACAAAAGACCGACATTCCGACCCCGCCGCCGAGGTCCAGCGCGAAAACCCCGAGTTAATAATTCCCCCCGACCCTTGCTCGAAGAAGCGCCAGCCCGCGCCGAAGCTGAGCCTGTAGCTTTAAATTCCCCAGATTAATAATAATAATTATCCAATTTTGATCCAGCCTGTCCCAAACTTGCTGTCCCCCCAGTGACGCCCTAAGCCGAGGTTCGTACCCCACAGGGGGTGCCCTTAGCGCGCAGTCACTTAGTATTTGTAAGTAACACGCCCCTGGCTGGAGGCTTTGAGTTATTAGCTTAAGGCAGCCACAGGATTGACCGGTTAAGTAGTCACGGCCACTCTTGGCCAACTACGAGATGCCATAGTTAGGAAAAAAAAAAAAAAAAAAAAAAAACACAAGCAAGTCTCTCCCTCGCTCGACTCCGCTGTGGACGGTCGTGCCGCTGACGCATCCCGCTCGCTGCACCGCTGACTCACCGCTGACTCACCGCCATCGAAGCTCGCTCGTGACGCCACGTCACGCTCCGACTCCAGTAGTCTCTGACTGCACCCTTTATCAATTATTGCCTTTTTCAAGGCGATCGTTGACAAATTGTTTCTTTGACGTCGTCCGTCTCATAAACGTTCGGCGTGTCTCCTTGACCCCCTCAGGGAAAAAACCACAGTTTCGTGGTCCTTGACGGATACCTCACGGTGACAACCAAGTCAAGGGGGTGTTGACCCAACACACCCGCTGAGCCCCTTCAGGGTAAGGCAGTCAATTGGACGGGTCCCAGAGTTAACCGGCCTTGGGGGGTCTCCTAGTCGGCTCTGGTGACAGTTTTCCTTCCACAGTTACTCACCTAGTGTCTTTAGGGTGTGTCTACACCCTTCGCACTAGACTGGTCAGGGCCCTGTCGCACATTAAGATTGGCGACAGGTTTCAGCTCTAGGGCTCACCAGTAGGTACACACCTCCCTGTCTGCACCCGACAGGGAGGGCCACACATCCCCGGGCCCATCCACCCGGGGAGTAGGAGTAGGATCATTAGGTCCCCTTATTTTTCCCTAATTTTCTTTTAAATTCCCTTTTGCTACGATGTCTGACGCAGACATCGTAGCTTTTGCAAGAGAGGTCCTTTTTAAGGACCCCGATTTCTTGCTGAAATACGGGAAGGCTTGGCGTAGTCGCCACGTCGACCCAAGCGAGGCTCTCGAGAGCCCGCTTTCCCCCCCTGTAGCAGACAGGGGCACCCCTCCTACGGCGGTTTCGATGCCGTCCGTAGTCTCCCCCCAGCCCGAGGTGATGGACACCTCCACCCCTCCTTCGGACTCAGAGTCCGAAGACGCCATCTCTCTCACTTCCTCCTCCTCCTCCTCAGACGACTATCAAGTCGTCGGAAAGGGAGGGAAGAGGAAGAAGAGCGCCTCCTCAAAGGCCGGTAAGGCCAAAAAGCCTCTGGCGGCAGCCATCCCCGCCGCCTCTGCCCCCACCTCCTCCTCTGCCTCTGTCCCCACGGCACCCATCCCAGCCAGTCCGTCCCAAGCCGGTAAGCCTGTATCTGCTACCCCTGCCTCCGCGGCAAATAGCGCCCCCTCATCCTCCTCCCAGGATGCCCCCCCCGCCCTGACTCCAGCTTCTTCTGCCCCCAAGAAGCTGGCACCCCCCCCGCCTGTGTTCATTCAGGACAAGGCAAAGTGGACAGATGTGTCCCAATGGTGCACCGAGCAAAAGATCGGTTTCACCAACGCCCGCTCTACCCAGCAGGGTATCAAAGTGAGCATCCCTACGTCCAAGGACTATAGGGAGCTCACCAGGCTCCTTCGGGCGAGAGGTGTGTCCTTCCACACCTACACTCTTCCCGAGGAGCGCCAGACCCGAGTGGTAATTCGTAGGATTCCTAAAGAAATCCCTACTGACGCCATCAAGGCCGACTTAGAGGCCCAAAATATCCCTGTTTCGGAGGTCCACCGAATGCACCGCGCCAGAGGCGGCCATGCATTCGACATGGTCCTCGTCGTCTGTCCCCCAACTGAAGGGCACCACCCGATCTTTGGTGTAAAAACCATATGCCACCTCGTGGGCTTTGAGATCCAGAAGCCCAATAAATATGGCTTCATCGGTCAGTGTCACCGATGCCAGCTATACGGCCACGCGCAGAAGAACTGCCACGCTAAACCCAGGTGCGTCAAGTGCCTGGGCGAGCACGGCACTTCTGACTGCCCCCGCCCTAAAGACCGTACCCTCTGCACCGAGCCACCTAGCTGTGTGCTATGTGGTGAGTCAGGTCACCCGGCAAATTACCGGGGCTGCCCTAAAGCCCCGAAATTATCCCCCAAACTGGCCAAGCGCGCAGTCGCCCGCCAGCAAAGGGAAGCCCCCGCCCCTTCGACCCAAATGCCAGAACGGCTAAGCCCTCAAAGGCCTAGCCCCTGGACGGCCCTTAACCATCAAAGGGCTTTCCCGGCCCTGGCCAAAACCAGCCCCCCACCTCCATCCATCCCAGCGCTGATGGACCCCCGCAACCGCGCCGCCGCGCCCGCCCCCACCCTCCCCCCGAGACCGGTGCAAGCGCCTAAAACCGCCCCTGCAGCCGGTAATGCACCCCCCCACTCGCCGACTACGGTTGGCCCTAACCCCCTCGACCCCTTCAATATTATTTCGGGCACCTTCACGGCCTTCCTCACCCCACGCGCCAGGAAAATGGCAAGCGAATTAGTCGCTGCCAGAAATGCCGGCAACCTTCTGCAGATTCTGGAGATATATAACTCATATCCCGAGATCACGCAAGCCTTATCCTCCTTCGCCAACCTTCCCAACCCCCACTATGGATAAAGAAGCCAAAGGGAGAACTAAGCCCCGATCCCTTAAATTAGGCTACTTCAATGCCAATGGCATTCGCGATCAACGCGATGAGATCGCCGAGTTCCTCCGTGATCATCAAATTGATATTCTCCTTATACAGGAATCCTTCCTCAAGCCCAACGTCCGTAACCCGTCAATCGCTAACTACTGCGTAGTTCGCAACGACAGGTCTCGGTGTCACAAGGGTGGCACCCTCATATACTATAGAAAGGTTCTTCACTGCATCCCTATGGACCCTCCCCCCCTATCCAAATTAGAAGTGTCTGTATGCCGGCTAGGCATGTCAGGCCACCAACCGATCACCCTAGTATCGGCCTATGTTCCCCCCCAAACCTCGTCAGAAAATCCCCAGTCGATTTCTGACGACCTCTCTGCCCTCTTCGGCCTGAGTGATTCCGTTATCATAGCGGGCGACCTCAACGCCAAACACCCTGCCTGGAACAGCAACACCACCTCAACCAGAGGAAGACAACTGTTCGGGCTCTGCCCCATACTAAACTTCGATGTCATCGCCCCGATGACTCCAACCCATTTTCCCCACGACCCCAACCATACCGCCGACGTCCTCGACATAGCGCTTCTGAAGAATATCAACCTACGGTTGGATTCTATAGAGGCGGTACAAGAGCTCTCCTCTGACCACCGACCAGTGGTCATGAAACTGGCCCCCCGTGTCGGTCTCCATGACCCCACTCAACCCCCTCTCACCAAAATAGTCACAGATTGGAGGAAAGTAAGCAATAGCCTGAAATCCACTTCTTCCCAACACCTGGACTCCATCCCTGATCAGTTCGACTCTGTCGCAGACACGACGGCCGCGATCGACTCGCTCACTGAGCACGTACAATCAGTCCTGAACGACTGTTCAAAGGTAACTCCAGCGGACGATGACCGTCGCTGGAGATTGCCGGACGATGTGCGTGAACTGTTGCGCGAGAAGAACGCGGCTGTCCGTGCATACAGCAACTTCCCCTGCCTTGCGAACAAAGCCCATATGCGCCATTTACAGCGAGCTGTAAAGACACGCCTAGCGGAGCTGCGTACCGCTGGCTGGGACAGGATGCTAAGCGACCTAGAGCCCACTCATCAGGCTTTCTGGGAACTTCAAAGGAAACTAAAGTCCAATGAAGTAGTCTCCATGCCCCCCCTACTCCGCCCTGACAAGACCATCGCCTTCGACGATGCTGACAAGGCTGAATGCCTAGCCAACAGCCTCGAGGCTCAATGCTCTCCCAGCTCTCAACCAGTAGACCAAGCTCACTTGTCAAAAGTCGACGCTGAAGTCGAACGTAGAGCCTCCCTTCCCCCCGTCGAAAACCCTGACTATCCTCTGCCTCCCGTCACTCCAGACGAAGTGCATGATATCATCAAGGGTTTAAAGCCCCGTAAAGCTCCCGGCTCAGACGGCATCACAAACAGGGTAATACAACTATTCCCTGCCCACCTCATAATGCTACTGACCACCATCTTCAATGGTGCCATGAGCAATAACATCTTCCCAGATGCATGGAAAAAGGCCACTGTCATCGGCATCCCCAAGCCTGGAAAGCCCAAATCTGAGCCCTCGAGCTACCGCCCCATCAGTCTGCTCAATGTCCTCGGCAAAGTCTATGAGAAACTTATTTATAAGCGTCTCAGAGACTATGCCGAAACAAAAGGCCTCATCCCAAACGAACAGTTTGGTTTTCGAACCCAGCACTCTTGTGTGCATCAGGCCCACCGCATCATCGAACACATAAGCGCTGGCTTCCAGCGTGGCATGATGACGGGTGTTATATACTTCGACATAGCGAAAGCGTTCGACAGAGTCTGGCACAACGGCTTATTATATAAGCTCTACCAACTCGGTGTGCCGGACCGTCTCGTACTCATCTTACGAGACTTCTTGTCGAACCGCACCTTCCGCTATCGCATCGAAGGAGCACTATCCTCCCCCCACCCAATCCGCGCAGGCGTCCCCCAGGGCTCTGTGCTTGCCCCCCTCATCTTCACGCTGTTCACCAGCGACATACCCAGGAGCAAAAAGGCACAGTTGGCTCTGTTCGCAGACGACACGGCCATTTATTGCTCAGGCACCAAACAAGCCTCGATTTCTCTCACTCTCCAAAGAGCGGTCACCAAACTTGGCGACTGGTTCAGGAAGTGGAGAATTGAAGTGAATCCCGACAAAAGTCAAGCGGTTCTTTATTCAAAACCGCGCCATAGGCCCACCCCCCCCCGACCAATCTCCATGTTCGGTAAGCCTATCCCTTGGGAGAAGCGAGCCAAATATCTAGGTGTGATTCTCGATGAGCACCTCACCTTCGCAGAGCACATAAAGAAGGTTCGTTCGCGCGCCGCTTTCGCTCTCGGTAGACTCCACTCGATAATGAATGCAAAAAGCAAGTTGTCACTAAAGTGCAAGTTGCGCATTTACACGGCGTGCATACGTCCTATTATGACGTACGCCTGTGCAGTCTTTGCTCACGCGAAACCCCACCACATCCATAGGATGCAGACCCTACAGAACCGTGCCCTCCGAATGATCACGGGATCCCCCTTTTATGTCCGGAACGAGATCCTCCATCTCGATCTCAAAATCCCCACCATCCTCCAGTTCATGAAACGCAACTCCAAGCGTTTCTTTGATACCGCCGCCAAACATCGCAACCCCCTAGTTGTCGCGGCCGCTAAATATACCCCCTCCAATATTAGTAAAGTCCGCCGTCCGAGGCACACACTATTAGTCCCAGACGACCCTATTACTCTCCTCCAGGAAAGCAATAGGGCTTCTAGTACAATACACAGACACAAAAAACCGACATTCCGACCCCGCCGCCGAGGTCCAGCGCGAAAACCCCGAGTTAATAATTCCCCCCGACCCTTGCTCGAAGAAGCGCCAGCCCGCGCCGAAGCTGAGCCTGTAGCTTTAAATTCCCCAGATTAATAATAATTATCCAATTTGATCCAGCCTGTCCCAACTTGCTGTCCCCCCAGTGACGCCCTAAGCCGAGGTTCGTACCCCACAGGGGGTGCCCTTAGCGCGCAGTCACTTAGTATTTATAAGTAACACGCCCCT
The DNA here is from genome assembly GCA_947568875.1 of Fissipunctia ypsillon. NCBI lineage: Eukaryota > Metazoa > Arthropoda > Insecta > Lepidoptera > Noctuidae > Fissipunctia > Fissipunctia ypsillon. The sequence continues at coordinate 9,946,276 of OX387654.1, forward strand.
GGCTGGAGGCTTTGAGTTATTAGCTTAAGGCAGCCACAGGATTGACCGGTTAAGTAGTCACGGCCACTCTTGGCCAACTACGAGATGCCATAGTTAGGAAAAAAAAAAAAAAAAAAAACACAAGCAAGTCAGTCTCCAGCGATCATCCAGTGAAGCAACATACCTACACCCGTTGGTTCACTTCGCGCCGCGCTTGAAGTAATTAGTAATACCAGTCAAGTTGCTAAGTTTGTAAATAGTGTGTAAATTTGCCCGTGTATTTCCTTTTAATATTTTGTATTGTGTTGTGTCGTATTGGAAATACAAGTGTTTTACCCCGTGTCGCGTGGTTTTATTTCCACTTCTTCGTCAAGGGAACAACGTCACCCCCGCCTACACGCCCGTATCCCCCACCTGCCCCTCAGCGTGGGCTACATTTTGGTCCTTCGAGCCGGATCGGGTTCAACAAGAAGAAGTGAAAATACATCATGAGTCAGAAAAGTGCAATGACCACGCGCGGTAAGCTAAGAAGATTGGGGGAGGAAATAAGTGCGCGTCGAAAGGATGACGTCATCTCGGACTCAGGCTCGCCATCTGAAAAGGCACCAGGTTCACCATCGGTGGCTCCAACATTGGCACCGACGCTGGCTCCTAACATTCCTCTGACGGGTGGTCGTGTGATTGACCACAGCAGAAGTACGTCAGAAGGACTGCAGAAAGGACAGACAGTCGCACGAAGTCGCCATGGATCAACGCGAAGCAGCAGAGTCTCATCTAAGAATAGCCGCAGGAGCGTCGATTTCTTACGAAAGAGGATCGAGTACGAAGCTGAGCGCGATTTGGTGCAACTAAAGGAGAAGCTCATGAGAGACAAAGAGAATCTCGTGAAGAAAAGGATGGAAGCAGAGATTGCAGAGATAGAAGCCGCTGCTGAGAGTGATGACTCTGTCTCGGATGTGGATTCGGAACAGCGCGTTGAAGAATGGTTTAAAACAACGCCTCAAATGACTCAACAGGATGCAGTATTGTGTGCGCCTTCTGTATCCCGCGCACCTGTTGAAGTGACTGCACCCCGTGAAACAGCTGTGACCCACGATGAAAATGTGAGTACAGCGAATCGTGAATCCACCGTGCCTCGGAAGATAGATGTGTTGCATGCGCCAGTCCCGGTACCTGACATGACAGCACCGACCGCGCAAATGTACATGCCATTGTCGACAGAAGGAGTGAGATTCCGTCTGCCTGATGACTATCCCGTCTTTACCACTCCGGCCGCAAGTGTACCTCGAGTACCAACACTCGAGTCGGATACACGGCGGCAGAGATATGACGGAGTGGATGAAAGAGAAAGACGTCGAGAATCGTCGGGTGAAAGAGACAGGAAGATAGACAAGCTGGCAGAAGCAATCGCAAGCATGGCACGCCCGCGACCGATACCAAGGCAGTCATATGAATTGCCACCATTTCACGGAGACCCTTCCGAATGGATATCGTTTCGGAAGATGTATTGGGACACAACTGAATTGTACAGTTTCAAGACACATGAGAACCTAGCACGACTAAAGACCTCACTGCATGGCGAAGCAAAGAGTTCAGTGGAGGATTTACTGCGAACGTCAACAGACCCCACAGAGATAATGCATGCGCTTGAGGAAGAGTACGGTCACCCGACCGTAGTGCTCCAGTGTGCGTTGAGAAAAGTGAGAGATTTACCCAGAGTGACGGAAAGTGGCCGGGAGCTGAGGAAATTCTCATCAACAGTTAGAAACTGTGTGTCCTTATTGAAGAACATTCGTGCACAAGGTTATATAAATAACCCACAATTAGTGAGTGAGTTGCTGAGCAAGCTGACACCAGTACAACGTGCGCAGTATGGTGACTTTGCGATGGGCTTAGATAACGCACAGGGAGTGGATTTAAGAGTGTCACCGAACTTAGAGATATTGTCTCACTTTCTCATACATTTGACACGTTCGACGTCATACTATGTGCAACCAATGATGAATGAGCCTGGACCGTCGAAACCCCTTGTGAAGCAACAGAAGAATGTCACCGGTCAAGCCCGGCCAGTGAATACCGCACGTCCTGTCAGCAGCAGACCACCGTTGGCTCATCGAGTAAATACGCAGAGTGACGAATCCTCCGTACCTAAGGATTGCGTAATATGCCAACGGGAACACGCCATTGAAGATTGTGACCAGTTTAAGAAGCTAAGTGTGCAGCAACGTTGGGACACGATAAAAGAAAAGAACACATGCTTCAAATGCCTTGTCAAGAAGCATCCCAAGAGGTTCTGCCGCGCAAACAGATGTGAAAAGTGCGGTTATGGACATCACGTGTTGTTACACGCGGATAAGCCGCAGAAAGAAGATAAAACAGAAAGTGTAACAAACATCGGGGAATGGCGAGCTACAGCGTTACTGAAAATAATGCCAGTGACTTTAAGTGACGAAAACGGCGACGACAAACAGTGCTATGCGTTATTAGACGATGGTGCGACCGTATCACTCATAGACAGTTCGCTCGCAACCAACCTAGCGGGACCGCGTGTACCTCTCTCGCTAAAAACCGCGGGTGGCTACGGAGTGACGGACTTAACCTCGCGAGTAGTACAAGTGCGTGTGAAAGGACCTAATGGACAGTGTCACAAAGTAAAGTGCCGTACAATGGTGAACGTGAACTTACCAACACAAACAGTGTCCGCCTCAGTGATACGTGACAACGCTCACCTCTGTAACTTGGGTTGCGTGGAAATGAGGGGAGCCAAGCCGCTGCTGTTACTCGGACAAGACAATTGGGAGCTGCTCGTCGGTCGGGACATCCGCCGTGGACGATCCGGTAAGCCGGTTGCCTCACTCACGAAGCTAGGTTGGGTCATACATGGACCATTCGATTCAGCTAGTACTAACGAAACAGTGAATTGCACAACAGTCTCCCTTCCTGATCTACATGATTTGGTAAAATCACAGTTTGACTTAGAAGCCATAGGAATTTCACAAGATACTCGCAAACATAAGGATGTTGAAAGAGCCTTAGATGTACTAGATAGCACTAGTCACCGCACTCCTGACAGGTCACAGTGGGAAGTAGGTTTATTGTGGAAGCATGATAATACGCAATTGCCTAACAATTATAATCAGGCCCGGCAGAGGTTGTACGGTATCGAGAGACGTATGCGCAAAGACGCTAGTTTCGCTGAGTTATACACGAAACAGATAGATCGACTATTAGACGAGGGCTATGCGCGCAAAGTAGAGGGCGAGATAGATAGCTCTCCGGTTTGGTATTTACCACACTTTGGTGTAGTGAACCCAAACAAACCAGGGAAGCTTCGCTTAGTGTTTGACGCGGCTGCTGCATCTCACGGTACATGTCTGAACGACAACCTGCTGACCGGCCCTGACATGTTAAATTCATTGCTCGGCATATTATTAAAGTTCAGGATAGGCCCCATAGCATTTTCAGGGGACATCGCTGATATGTTTTTGCGGATAAGAATTAGGTCAGAAGATCAAGGCGCGCAATTATTTTTATGGAGAGGCGCGGACCAACGTAAAGAACCAGATACATATGTGATGAATTCTATGATATTTGGTGCAGTCTCATCACCAACCACGGCAATCTATATACTCAATAAAAATGCCAGTGAATGGGTTGACGTCTATCCCGAAGCTGTTGAAGCCATAAGGACGAAGCACTATATGGACGATTATTTAGATAGCGCATGGTCCGAAGAGCAGGCTAACAGACTGATTGAGGAAGTGTCCAGAATACACGCCTCCGGGGGATTTGTAATACGGGGGTGGGTCACGAACTCATCAGAGCTTAGGGACAGACTAAGAATAGATATGCCTGAGAGAGTAGCCCTCGAAAAGGGAGTAGGTTCGGTAGAGAGGACACTAGGTCTAATATGGTCACCCAAGGAAGATGAATTGGGTTTTGACCTTTCATTTAAACGGTTACCGGCAGAGATAATAAATGGCGATCTGATTCCCACTAAGCGGCAATTTTTGAGCGCAATAATGTCAATATATGACCCTCTGGGTTTCCTTTATCCCTGCGTCATCCAATCACGTATATTAATGCAAAGAATTTGGAAATCAGGAATCAAGTGGGATGAACCATTAAATGAGGAAGATGCCTATATGTGGCATAATTGGCTTAATAATTTACAGCGATTAAAAGATGTTAAGATACCGCGGTGGTATAGGTTAAACCTAGAGAACCTAGAGTTACATGTGTTCGGGGACGCTAGCGAACTAGCTTACGCCGCGGTAGCTTACCTAGTAGGCTATAACTCCGAAGGCAATAGAGAGATTGTTATGATACTAGGGAAAGCGCGAGTAGCGCCACAAAAGGTTATCTCTATCCCTAGACTAGAGCTACAAGCAGCGGTGTTAGCTTGCCGATTAGCGGATACCGCCGAAAAGGAGCTAGGGTTACCAATTAAAGAGAAATTTTATTGGACTGACAGCAAAACTGTTTTAAAATGGATAAATTCTGATGCACAAGAGTTTCAAAGGTTCGTTTCGCATAGACTAGCGGAAATAGATAGGCTGTCAGATAGAGGCAACTGGCGCTGGGTCCCCACAAAGGACAACCCAGCTGACGTAGCGACCAGATTGTGTTGGCCCGATAACCATGCAAAATGGCTCTCGGGCCCCTCGTTTTTACGTGATTCACAGGAGCAGTGGCCGACATGTCAGGAGCCTGAGGCGGCGGAGGCGGATCTTGAGTGCATTCAGCGGGTCCACGCCACCATAGCACCTCCAGCACCACTCCTGAACTACGAACGATATTCATCGTGGACGCGCATACAGCGCGTTATGGCGCGCACGCTCGTCTTCGTCAGCCGATGCCGTAAACGCCGGGCGACGACGGAGCTGCGAACACACGACTTAGAAGAAGCACACAACATTTTAATAAAGTTGTGTCAAGAAGACAGCTTTCACGATGAACGAGCTGCCATTCTCAAGGGGCTGCCCGTTCCCAACGACAGCAGCATAAAAGCTTTGGACCCAATGATTAGCGACGATGGGTTGCTACGAGTGAGAGGACGTCTGAGTGCCTGCGAAGTGCTCACATTTAGTGAAAGGCACCCTATAATCTTGGACGGGCGTCACCCTCTAACTAGGAAGCTAATCGCACACTACCATGCGATGGCTTTACATGCGAACCACGAAACCGTCGTCAATAACCTACGAGAGAAATACTGGATCACGAAGATCAGGACATCAGTAAAGACAGTGGTCGCAAATTGCCAGCTCTGTCGCATCTGCAGAGCTCAACCCGCCCCACCAAAAATGGGTGATCTCCCACTTGCAAGGCTGGAAAACACCAGAAGAGCTTTCGTGCGAGTGGGAGTCGACTACTTCGGCCCAATGGAAGTGGCGATTGGCCGGCGCCGCGAAAAGAGGTGGGGAGCCTTATTCACCTGCCTCACTACGCGCGCCGTCCACCTGGAGTTAGCCGCCACGCTGAGCGCCGATTCAGCCATACTAGCCCTACGGCGCCTAATAGCGCGCCGTGGGCAACCAGCACATTTGTACTCCGACCAGGGTACAAATTTCGTCGGAGCCAACACCGAGCTGCGAGCTGCACTGAAAGACCTCAACCATGGGCAGCTCAGGGACGAGGCCATCAACCGAGGCATATCATGGCACTTCAATCCCCCGGCGACACCTCACATGGGTGGCTGCTGGGAACGCCTGGTGAGGTCGGTGAAGAACGCGCTACGAAGCACACTCAAAGAGCGAGCGCCTCGTGAGGAGGTTCTTTACACCCTCCTCACAGAGGCCGAGCAAATAGTGAACAGTCGACCGCTGAGTTACGTGCACGATGACCACAACGAGCCTGTGGTCCTGACACCGAACCACCTACTCCTGGGCACTGCATCCGGGAGTACGCCGTTTGCACCGAGGGACATCGAAGACGTCGATTCCCGCAGGCAGTGGCGGCGTGTGAACGCGCTTGCCGACATGTTCTGGCGGCGCTGGCTGCGGGAATATCTCCCGACCCTGCAACGTCGCGAAAAGTGGAAGAACAATGTGCCAAATGTGCGTGTCGGTGACGTAGTAGTGTTGGTGGACAGTAGCAAAGAACGAAGTGCATGGACAAAGGGGATAATCCAAACAGTGTACCACGGAAATGATGGAATCATCCGTGTAGTAGATGTTAAGACTGTATATGGGGTCCTGCGTCGGCCCGTAGCAAAGATTATTGTGCTTCCCACAGACCAAGATGTAATGCGGCTGAACCCTGTTACAGGGGGTGGAATGTAGGCGAAGCACAGTAATGTGAGCTCTATTTCTAGGTTTAAGATAGTTATATTAGGATAGGAGTATATAACTATAAGAATATTGTAAAGCAATTTGACTGGACATGTTTATTTTACCAATTAGTATACCCGCTACTTGTGCCATGGTAGTAAAATGCGCGCCTCCCGCATTGTCAGTCATTGGGTAATAACGGCGGGGGGTACATTTTACGACCCCCGCCACTTGCGCTACCCATGCCAGCGCATAAAAAGGGCGCACCTTGGCACAAGCAAGTCCAGATCATTCGCTCGCTCGACTCCGCTGTGGACGGTCGTGCCGCTGACGCATTCCGCTCGCTGCACCGCTGACTCACCGCTGACTCACCGCCATCGACGATCGTTCGTGACGTCACGTCACGGAACGACTCCTGTAGTCTCTGACTACACCGCTGTATCAACCATTGCCTTTTTCAAGGCGATCGTTGATAAACTATTTCTTTAACGTCGTCCGTCAAATAAACGTTCGGCGTGTCTCCTTGACCCCCTCAGGGTAAAAACCACAGTTTCGTGGTCCTTGACGGATACCTCACGGTGACAACCAAGTCAAGGGGGTGTTGACCCAACACACCCGCTGAGCCCCTTCAGGGTAAGGCAGTCAATTGGACGGGTCCCAGAGTTAACCGGCCTTGGGGGGTCTCCTAGTCGGCTCTGGTGACAGTTTTCCTTCCACAGTTACTCACCTAGTGTCTTTAGGGTGTGTCTACACCCTTCGCGCTAGACTGGTCAGGGCCCTGTCGCACATTAAGATTGGCGACAGGTTTCAGCTCTAGGGCTCACAAGTAGGTACACACCTCCCTGTCTGCACCCGACAGGGAGGGCCACTCACCCCCGGGCCCATCCACCCGGGGAGTAGGAGTAGGATCATTAGGTCCCCTTATTTTTCTTTTTTTAAATTCCCTACTACTGCGATGTCTGACGCCGACATCGCAGCTTTTGCAAGAGAGGTCCTTTTTAAGGACCCTGATTTCCTCCTCAGATATGGGAAGGCTTGGCGAAGTCGCCACCTCGACCCAAGCGAGGCTCTTGAGAGCCCGCTTTCCCCCCCTGTAGCAGACAGGGGCACCCCTCCTACGGCGGTTTCGATGCCGGCTGTAGTCTCCCCCCAGCCCGAGGTGATGGACACCTCCACCCCTCCTTCGGACTCCGAATCAGAGGACGCCATCTCGCTCACTTCCTCCTCCTCCTCCTCAGACGACTATCAAGTCGTCGGAAAGGGAGGGAAGAGGAAGAAGAGCGCCTCCTCAAAGGCCGGCAAGGCCAAAAAGCCTCTGGCGGCAGCTATCCCCTCCGCCCCCGACTGCGTCCCTGCCTGCGCCCCTGCCCCTGCCCCTTCCTCTACTTCCGGCTCGGCACCCACCCGATCACCCACCTCAGCCAGTCCTATCCCAACGGACTCAAAGAGGAAGGTGCGTCCCCCGCCCCCCTTATACATCCAAGATAAGTCCAAGTGGACAGAAATTTCCAAAGTTTGTGTGGATCGCAAGATCCAATACACCAATGCCCGATCTACCCAGCAGGGCATCAAGGTTACTGTCCCCTCGTCCTCGGACTACAGGGACCTTGTCCGAATTCTTCGTGAAAGGAAGTACTCCTTTCACACATTCTCCCTCCCGGAGGAAACTCCGACGAGGGTAGTCATCAGGCGTATCCCGAAGGAGATCGCCACCGAAGAGATCAAGGCAGACCTGATCTCCAAGGGTATCCCAGTGTCTGCAGTTCACCGCCTTCACCGGGCGAAACAGGCCCTTGTATACGACATGGTCCTGGTGATCTGCGACCCCGTTGAGGGTCATCACCCGATCTTCAAAGTGAAGTCGGTGTGTTCACTGTCGGGCATCTCTATTGAGAAGCCCAGAAAGTCCAATATCGTTGGCCAGTGCCACCGTTGCCAATTATACGGCCACTCCCAGTCGCACTGCTACGCAACTCCCAGATGCGTTAAGTGTCTGGGCGGGCATGGCACTGCGGACTGCCCTCGCCCCAAGGACAGGACTCTGTGCACAGAACCTCCAAGTTGTGTGCTCTGCGGGCAAGCTGGTCACCCAGCTAACTACCGGGGATGCAGTAAAGCCCCTAAATCCTCCTCGGCCAAGCTGGCGAAGCGTGCCAGCGAGCGCCAGCAAAGGGAAAGCCCGAGCGTAAAGCTCCCCTCTGCTCAGTTGCCCGAGCGCCTCGCTCCTCAGAGACCCTCCCCATGGGTCAACTTTAAGGCAGCTTCGGCCTCGGTGCCGCCCTCTCAACCCATCCCTGCGCCATTGGCCATTGCCACGCCGGTCCCGGCAGCAGCCCCATTGGCTCCTGTGGCCACCGCCGCTCCCAAAGCTGCGCCGGTTCCCACGGCAGCAAACAGGTCCCCTTCTTCAGGCCATCAGCCTTCAAACCCACAGGTGCTTCTCAGCGTATTCGCTGTTTTCTACACCCCGGCGGCCAACGCCATGGTGAAGGAAATCCGTGCCGCTCAAGGAAACGCTCTTCGTCTCCTTGAGATCTTCAACGCGTACCCCGAGGTATCGCAAGCTCTCGAAAATCTAACCTTTTAAAATTCCATTATGAATTTACAAAAGATTAGGTCCCTCAAACCCCGCTCCCTTAAACTAGGCGTCTTCAACGCCAATGCAATTACCGGTCAACGCGATGAGATCGCCACCTTTCTGCGTGATCATCAGCTTGACATTATGCTCATTCAAGAGACCTTCCTGAAGCCCCATCAGCGGGACCCGAAAATCGCCAACTATGACATAGTTCGCAATGACAGGTCCCGCTGCCACAAGGGTGGCACCCTTATATACTACAAAAGGTCTCTTTACTGTAGTCCTATGGACCCTCCTCCACTAGTCTCTCATCTTGAGGTCTCAATCTGTCGGCTCGGCATGACTGGTCATCAACCAATCACCATCATCTCTGCCTACTTCCCGCCTGCCAATGGTGCGGAGGATCCCACCGCGATCACCAAGGACCTAACTGTCCTCTTCGGACTGAGTGACTCCGTCATCTTGGCGGGGGATCTCAATGCCAAGCATCCCGCCTGGAACAGCAACACGACCTCCACCAGAGGTAGGATACTGTTCAACCTAGGTGCCTCCCTCAACTTCGATGTCATCGCTCCGATGAACCCAACCCACTACCCTGGCGTTCCCAGCCAGCTTCCAGACGTGCTCGATGTTGCGCTACTCAGGAATGTAAACCTTCGTTTGCACTCTATTGAGACGCACCACGAGCTCAACTCGGATCACCGCCCAATTACCATGCTCTTCGCCCCTTATTCGGGCCCGCTCGATCCTAACCAGCCCCCTCGAACCAAAGTGATAACCGACTGGAAGAAAGTAAGCGAACAGCTGAAATCCACCACGTCGCCTCACTTGGATAAAATCCCCGACCACATAGTGTCAGTCGAAGACACGACGGGTGCGATCGACTCGTTTACAGAACACGTTCAATCCGTTTTGACGGATTGTTCGCGGGAGGTTCCGGCGATGGACGATCATCGCTGGAAGTTACCGATTGACGTACGTGAACTGATAACCGAGAAGAACGCGGCCATTCGTGCCTACGACTCCTTTCCCTGCGACGCGAACAAAGCCCACATGCGCCATTTACAGCGTGCTGTAAAGAAACGTATAACGGAGTGGCGTTCCGAGGGCTGGGACAAGATGCTCAGCGAGCTCGAGCCCAACCATCTGGCCTTCTGGCAACTCCAACGCAAAATGCGTACCTCCACTGGGGAGGCTTCAATGCCCCCCCTCATTCGCCCTGACAAGAGCATCGCATTCGATAATCCCGAAAAGGCAGAATGCCTAGCCGACAGCCTGGAGTCTCAATGTTCTCCTAGCTCCCAACCAGCTGACCAAGCGCACCTTGCCAAGGTCGACGCCGAAGTCGAACGCAGGGCTGCTCTTCCCCCTGTGGAAGACCCTGATGATCCGTTGCCTCCCGTCACTCCAGACGAGGTGCACGACATCATTAAAGGGCTACAGGATCGGAAGGCCCCTGGCTCGGACGGTATCACCAATAAGGTTTTCAAACTCCTCCCCGCCCCCCTGATAATGCTAATGACCGCCATCTTCAATGGTGCTCTCAGCAACAACATCTTTCCGCAGACGTGGAAAGAGGCCACCGTCATCGGTATCCCCAAGCCAGGCAAGCCCAAGTCTGAGCCCGCTAGTTACCGCCCCATTAGTCTCCTCAATGTCCTCGGCAAAATATACGAGAGGCTTATTTATAAACGTCTCAAAGATTTTGTCGAGGCTAAGAGCCTTATCCCTAGTGAACAGTTTGGTTTCAGGACCCATCACTCTTGCATCCAGCAAGTTTATCGAATCGTTGAGCACCTAAGCGCTGGCTTCCAGCGCAAGGCAACGACAGGCATGTTGTTCTTCGACATAGCGAAAGCGTTCGACAAGGTCTGGCACAACGGCTTAATATATAAGCTGTACCAACTCGGGGTGCCTGACCGTCTCGTGCTCATCTTACGAGACTTTTTGTCGAACCGCACCTTTCGCTATCGCATTGAGGGTACACTCTCCTCCCCTCACCCCTTACGCGCCGGTGTCCCTCAGGGCTCGGTGATCTCTCCCCTCATCTTCTCGCTCTTCACGAGCGACATCCCCAAATGTAGCAAGACTCATTTGGCGCTTTTCGCCGATGACACAGCTATCTACTACACAGGGCGGTGCCAGAACTCTATCGCCAGAACTCTCCAAAACTCCGCAAACGCTTTAGGCGTCTGGTTCCGGAAGTGGAGGATTGAGGTCAATCCCGATAAGAGTCAGGCCGTCCTTTTCACGCGACCGCGACTCCGCGCTTCCGCACCTCCTAGCCCGATCACCATGTATGGCAAGCCGATCCCTTGGGAGAAGCAAGCCAAATACCTTGGCGTGATCTTAGATCAACACTTGACCTTTAGAGAGCACATCAAGACGGCGCGTTCGCGTGCCGCTTGCGCTCTCGGCAGGCTTCATTTCATCCTGACCGCGCGTAGCAAACTATCTCTTAAGTGCAAGCTGCGCATCTACACCGCAGTCATCCGTCCCATCATGACGTATGCTTGTGTTGTATTTGCGCACGCTAAGCCACACTTGCTCCATAGGATGCAGACCCTACAGAACCGTTTCCTCAGAAAGGTCACGGGGGCACCCTATTATGTACGCAACGAGTCTCTTCACGTTGATCTAAAAATCCCAACCGTCCAGCAGTTCATGAAACGCCTCGCCAAGCGTTTCTTCGAATCTGCCTCCAAACACCCGAATCCCCTGATTGCGGCGGCCGCCCGCTACACACCGTCACGCATAAGTCGCATCCGCCGTCCTAGGCACGCCCTAACCGTCCCGGATGACGCCATAACTCTCCTCCAGGAGAGTAATCCCGCCACCAGCACGATCCGGAAACTCAAATCGAGACCGCCGTGCTTCCGCCCTCGCCGCCGAGGGCCACCGCGACGCCCCCGTCCATACCCACCCCGACCCTTGCTCGAGCCAGCCCGCGCAGCTGAGCCCGTAATTCTAAATTTGCCCCCAAATAATCCGATCCAGCATGTCCCATTGCTGTCCTCTCCCAGCGACGCCCTAAGCCGAGGTCCGTACCCCACAGGGGGTGCCCTTAGCGTGTAGTCGCTTAGTTTTTAGTCTTAGTTTTAAGCCTGGCTGGAGGCCTTAATTTATTGAGGCATCCACAGGAAAGCCCGGTTAAGCAGTCGACAACCTCCTATAGGTTGAACTGCGAGATGCCATTCCCCAAAAACAAAACACAAGCAAGTCCATTCGCTCGCTCGACTCCGCTGTGGACGGTCGTGCCGCTGACGCATTCCGCTCGCTGCACCGCTGACTCACCGCTGACTCACCGCCATCGACGATCGTTCGTGACGTCACGTCACGGAACGACTCCTGTAGTCTCTGACTACACCGCTGTATCAACCATTGCCTTTTTCAAGGCGATCGTTGATAAACTATTTCTTTAACGTCGTCCGTCAAATAATCGTTCGGCGTGTCTCCTTGACCCCCTCAGGGTAAAAACCACAGTTTCGTGGTCCTTGACGGATACCTCACGGTGACAACCAAGTCAAGGGGGTGTTGACCCAACACACCCGCTGAGCCCCTTCAGGGTAAGGCAGTCAATTGGACGGGTCCCAGAGTTAACCGGCCTTGGGGGGTCTCCTAGTCGGCTCTGGTGACAGTTTTCCTTCCACAGTTACTCACCTAGTGTCTTTAGGGTGTGTCTACACCCTTCGCGCTAGACTGGTCAGGGCCCTGTCGCACATTAAGATTGGCGACAGGTTTCAGCTCTAGGGCTCACAAGTAGGTACACACCTCCCTGTCTGCACCCGACAGGGAGGGCCACTCACCCCCGGGCCCATCCACCCGGGGAGTAGGAGTAGGATCATTAGGTCCCCTTATTTTTCTTTTTTTAAATTCCCTACTACTGCGATGTCTGACGCCGACATCGCAGCTTTTGCAAGAGAGGTCCTTTTTAAGGACCCTGATTTCCTCCTCAGATATGGGAAGGCTTGGCGTAGTCGCCACCTCGACCCAAGCGAGGCTCTTGAGAGCCCGCTTTCCCCCCCTGTAGCAGACAGGGGCACCCCTCCTACGGCGGTTTCGATGCCGGCTGTAGTCTCCCCCCAGCCCGAGGTGATGGACACCTCCACCCCTCCTTCGGACTCCGAATCAGAGGACGCCATCTCGCTCACTTCCTCCTCCTCCTCCTCAGACGACTATCAAGTCGTCGGAAAGGGAGGGAAGAGGAAGAAGAGCGCCTCCTCAAAGGCCGGCAAGGCCAAAAAGCCTCTGGCGGCAGCTATCCCCTCCGCCCCCGACTGCGCCCCTGCCTGCGCCCCTGCCCCTGCCCCTTCCTCTACTTCCGGCTCGGCACCCACCCGATCACCCACCTCAGCCAGTCCTATCCCAACGGACTCAAAGAGGAAGGTGCGTCCCCCGCCCCCCTTATACATCCAAGATAAGTCCAAGTGGACAGAAATTTCCAAAGTTTGTGTGGATCGCAAGATCCAATACACCAATGCCCGATCTACCCAGCAGGGCATCAAGGTTACTGTCCCCTCGTCCTCGGACTACAGGGACCTTGTCCGAATTCTTCGTGAAAGGAAGTACTCCTTTCACACATTCTCCCTCCCGGAGGAAACTCCGACGAGGGTAGTCATCAGGCGTATCCCGAAGGAGATCGCCACCGAAGAGATCAAGGCAGACCTGATCTCCAAGGGTATCCCAGTGTCTGCAGTTCACCGCCTTCACCGGGCGAAACAGGGCCTTGTATACGACATGGTCCTGGTGATCTGCGACCCCGTTGAGGGTCATCACCCGATCTTCAAAGTGAAGTCGGTGTGTTCACTGTCGGGCATCTCTATTGAGAAGCCCAGAAAGTCCAATATCGTTGGCCAGTGCCACCGTTGCCAATTATACGGCCACTCCCAGTCGCACTGCTACGCAACTCCCAGATGCGTTAAGTGTCTGGGCGGGCATGGCACTGCGGACTGCCCTCGCCCCAAGGACAGGACTCTGTGCACAGAACCTCCAAGTTGTGTGCTCTGCGGGCAAGCTGGTCACCCAGCTAACTACCGGGGATGCAGTAAAGCCCCTAAATCCTCCTCGGCCAAGCTGGCGAAGCGTGCCAGCGAGCGCCAGCAAAGGGAAAGCCCGAGCGTAAAGCTCCCCTCTGCTCAGTTGCCCGAGCGCCTCGCTCCTCAGAGACCCTCCCCATGGGTCAACTTTAAGGCAGCTTCGGCCTCGGTGCCGCCCTCTCAACCCATCCCTGCGCCATTGGCCATTGCCACGCCGGTCCCGGCAGCAGCCCCATTGGCTCCTGTGGCCACCGCCGCTCCCAAAGCTGCGCCGGTTCCCACGGCAGCAAACAGGTCCCCTTCTTCAGGCCATCAGCCTTCAAACCCACAGGTGCTTCTCAGCGTATTCGCTGTTTTCTACACCCCGGCGGCCAACGCCATGGTGAAGGAAATCCGTGCCGCTCAAGGAAACGCTCTTCGTCTCCTTGAGATCTTCAACGCGTACCCCGAGGTATCGCAAGCTCTCGAAAATCTAACCTTTTAAAATTCCATTATGAATTTACAAAAGATTAGGTCCCTCAAACCCCGCTCCCTTAAACTAGGCGTCTTCAACGCCAATGCAATTACCGGTCAACGCGATGAGATCGCCACCTTTCTGCGTGATCATCAGCTTGACATTATGCTCATTCAAGAGACCTTCCTGAAGCCCCATCAGCGGGACCCGAAAATCGCCAACTATGACATAGTTCGCAATGACAGGTCCCGCTGCCACAAGGGTGGCACCCTTATATACTACAAAAGGTCTCTTTACTGTAGTCCTATGGACCCTCCTCCACTAGTCTCTCATCTTGAGGTCTCAATCTGTCGGCTCGGCATGACTGGTCATCAACCAATCACCATCATCTCTGCCTACTTCCCGCCTGCCAATGGTGCGGAGGATCCCACCGCGATCACCAAGGACCTAACTGTCCTCTTCGGACTGAGTGACTCCGTCATCTTGGCGGGGGATCTCAATGCCAAGCATCCCGCCTGGAACAGCAACACGACCTCCACCAGAGGTAGGATACTGTTCAACCTAGGTGCCTCCCTCAACTTCGATGTCATCGCTCCGATGAACCCAACCCACTACCCTGGCGTTCCCAGCCAGCTTCCAGACGTGCTCGATGTTGCGCTACTCAGGAATGTAAACCTTCGTTTGCACTCTATTGAGACGCACCACGAGCTCAACTCGGATCACCGCCCAATTACCATGCTCTTCGCCCCTTATTCGGGCCCGCTCGATCCTAACCAGCCCCCTCGAACCAAAGTGATAACCGACTGGAAGAAAGTAAGCGAACAGCTGAAATCCACCACGTCGCCTCACTTGGATAAAATCCCCGACCACATAGTGTCAGTCGAAGACACGACGGGTGCGATCGACTCGTTTACAGAACACGTTCAATCCGTTTTGACGGATTGTTCGCGGGAGGTTCCGGCGATGGACGATCATCGCTGGAAGTTACCGATTGACGTACGTGAACTGATAACCGAGAAGAACGCGGCCATTCGTGCCTACGACTCCTTTCCCTGCGACGCGAACAAAGCCCACATGCGCCATTTACAGCGTGCTGTAAAGAAACGTATAACGGAGTGGCGTTCCGAGGGCTGGGACAAGATGCTCAGCGAGCTCGAGCCCAACCATCTGGCCTTCTGGCAACTCCAACGCAAAATGCGTACCTCCACTGGGGAGGCTTCAATGCCCCCCCTCATTCGCCCTGACAAGAGCATCGCATTCGATAATCCCGAAAAGGCAGAATGCCTAGCCGACAGCCTGGAGTCTCAATGTTCTCCTAGCTCCCAACCAGCTGACCAAGCGCACCTTGCCAAGGTCGACGCCGAAGTCGAACGCAGGGCTGCTCTTCCCCCTGTGGAAGACCCTGATGATCCGTTGCCTCCCGTCACTCCAGACGAGGTGCACGACATCATTAAAGGGCTACAGGATCGGAAGGCCCCTGGCTCGGACGGTATCACCAATAAGGTTTTCAAACTCCTCCCCGCCCCCCTGATAATGCTAATGACCGCCATCTTCAATGGTGCTCTCAGCAACAACATCTTTCCGCAGACGTGGAAAGAGGCCACCGTCATCGGTATCCCCAAGCCAGGCAAGCCCAAGTCTGAGCCCGCTAGTTACCGCCCCATTAGTCTCCTCAATGTCCTCGGCAAAATATACGAGAGGCTTATTTATAAACGTCTCAAAGATTTTGTCGAGGCTAAGAGCCTTATCCCTAGTGAACAGTTTGGTTTCAGGACCCATCACTCTTGCATCCAGCAAGTTTATCGAATCGTTGAGCACCTAAGCGCTGGCTTCCAGCGCAAGGCAACGACAGGCATGTTGTTCTTCGACATAGCGAAAGCGTTCGACAAGGTCTGGCACAACGGCTTAATATATAAGCTGTACCAACTCGGGGTGCCTGACCGTCTCGTGCTCATCTTACGAGACTTTTTGTCGAACCGCACCTTTCGCTATCGCATTGAGGGTACACTCTCCTCCCCTCACCCCTTACGCGCCGGTGTCCCTCAGGGCTCGGTGATCTCTCCCCTCATCTTCTCGCTCTTCACGAGCGACATCCCCAAATGTAGCAAGACTCATTTGGCGCTTTTCGCCGATGACACAGCTATCTACTACACAGGGCGGTGCCAGAACTCTATCGCCAGAACTCTCCAAAACTCCGCAAACGCTTTAGGCGTCTGGTTCCGGAAGTGGAGGATTGAGGTCAATCCCGATAAGAGTCAGGCCGTCCTTTTCACGCGACCGCGACTCCGCGCTTCCGCACCTCCTAGCCCGATCACCATGTATGGCAAGCCGATCCCTTGGGAGAAGCAAGCCAAATACCTTGGCGTGATCTTAGATCAACACTTGACCTTTAGAGAGCACATCAAGACGGCGCGTTCGCGTGCCGCTTGCGCTCTCGGCAGGCTTCATTTCATCCTGACCGCGCGTAGCAAACTATCTCTTAAGTGCAAGCTGCGCATCTACACCGCAGTCATCCGTCCCATCATGACGTATGCTTGTGTTGTATTTGCGCACGCTAAGCCACACTTGCTCCATAGGATGCAGACCCTACAGAACCGTTTCCTCAGAAAGGTCACGGGGGCACCCTATTATGTACGCAACGAGTCTCTTCACGTTGATCTAAAAATCCCAACCGTCCAGCAGTTCATGAAACGCCTCGCCAAGCGTTTCTTCGAATCTGCCTCCAAACACCCGAATCCCCTGATTGCGGCGGCCGCCCGCTACACACCGTCACGCATAAGTCGCATCCGCCGTCCTAGGCACGCCCTAACCGTCCCGGATGACGCCATAACTCTCCTCCAGGAGAGTAATCCCGCCACCAGCACGATCCGGAAACTCAAATCGAGACCGCTGTGCTTCCGCCCTCGCCGCCGAGGGCCACCGCGACGCCCCCGTCCATACCCACCCCGACCCTTGCTCGAGCCAGCCCGCGCAGCTGAGCCCGTAATTCTAAATTTGCCCCCAAATAATCCGATCCAGCATGTCCCATTGCTGTCCTCTCCCAGCGACGCCCTAAGCCGAGGTCCGTACCCCACAGGGGGTGCCCTTAGCGTGTAGTCGCTTAGTTTTTAGTCTTAGTTTTAAGCCTGGCTGGAGGCCTTAATTTATTGAGGCATCCACAGGAAAGCCCGGTTAAGCAGTCGACAACCTCCTATAGGTTGAACTGCGAGATGCCATTCCCCAAAAACAACAAAAAAACAAACACAAGCAAGTCCCATTCCCTCGCTCGACTCCGCTGTGGACGGTCGTGCCGCTGACGCATTCGCTCGCTGCACCGCTGACTCACCGCTGACTCACCGCCATCGACGATCGTTCGTGACGTCACGTCACGGAACGACTCCTGTAGTCTCTGACTACACCGCTGTATCAACCATTGCCTTTTTCAAGGCGATCGTTGATAAACTATTTCTTTAACGTCGTCCGTCAAATAAACGTTCGGCGTGTCTCCTTGACCCCCTCAGGGTAAAAACCACAGTTTCGTGGTCCTTGACGGATACCTCACGGTGACAACCAAGTCAAGGGGGTGTTGACCCAACACACCCGCTGAGCCCCTTCAGGGTAAGGCAGTCAATTGGACGGGTCCCAGAGTTAACCGGCCTTGGGGGGTCTCCTAGTCGGCTCTGGTGACAGTTTTCCTTCCACAGTTACTCACCTAGTGTCTTTAGGGTGTGTCTACACCCTTCGCGCTAGACTGGTCAGGGCCCTGTCGCACATTAAGATTGGCGACAGGTTTCAGCTCTAGGGCTCACAAGTAGGTACACACCTCCCTGTCTGCACCCGACAGGGAGGGCCACTCACCCCCGGGCCCATCCACCCGGGGAGTAGGAGTAGGATCATTAGGTCCCCTTATTTTTCTTTTTTTTAAATTCCCTACTACTGCGATGTCTGACGCCGACATCGCAGCTTTTGCAAGAGAGGTCCTTTTTAAGGACCCTGATTTCCTCCTCAGATATGGGAAGGCTTGGCGTAGTCGCCACCTCGACCCAAGCGAGGCTCTTGAGAGCCCGCTTTCCCCCCCTGTAGCAGACAGGGGCACCCCTCCTACGGCGGTTTCGATGCCGGCTGTAGTCTCCCCCCAGCCCGAGGTGATGGACACCTCCACCCCTCCTTCGGACTCCGAATCAGAGGACGCCATCTCGCTCACTTCCTCCTCCTCCTCCTCAGACGACTATCAAGTCGTCGGAAAGGGAGGGAAGAGGAAGAAGAGCGCCTCCTCAAAGGCCGGCAAGGCCAAAAAGCCTCTGGCGGCAGCCATCCCCTCCGCCCCCGACTGCGCCCCTGCCTGCGCCCCTGCCCCTGCCCCTTCCTCTACTTCCGGCTCGGCACCCACCCGATCACCCACCTCAGCCAGTCCTATCCCAACGGACTCAAAGAGGAAGGTGCGTCCCCCGCCCCCCTTATACATCCAAGATAAGTCCAAGTGGACAGAAATCTCCAAAGTATGTGTGGATCGCAAGATCCAATACACCAATGCCCGATCTACCCAGCAGGGCATCAAGGTTACTGTCCCCTCGTCCTCGGACTACAGGGACCTTGTCCGAATTCTTCGTGAAAGGAAGTACTCCTTTCACACATTCTCCCTCCCGGAGGAAACTCCGACTAGAGTGGTCATCAGGCGTATCCCGAAGGAGATCGCCACCGAAGAGATCAAGGCAGACCTGATCTCCAAGGGTATCCCAGTGTCTGCAGTTCACCGCCTTCACCGGGCGAAACAGGGCCTTGTATACGACATGGTCCTGGTGATCTGCGACCCCGTTGAGGGTCATCACCCGATCTTCAAAGTGAAGTCGGTGTGTTCACTGTCGGGCATCTCTATTGAGAAGCCCAGAAAGTCCAATATCGTTGGCCAGTGCCACCGTTGCCAATTATACGGCCACTCCCAGTCGCACTGCTACGCAACTCCCAGATGCGTTAAGTGTCTGGGCGGGCATGGCACTGCGGACTGCCCTCGCCCCAAGGACAGGACTCTGTGCACAGAACCTCCAAGTTGTGTGCTCTGCGGGCAAGCTGGTCACCCAGCTAACTACCGGGGATGCAGTAAAGCCCCTAAATCCTCCTCGGCCAAGCTGGCGAAGCGTGCCAGCGAGCGCCAGCAAAGGGAAAGCCCGAGCGTAAAGCTCCCCTCTGCTCAGTTGCCCGAGCGCCTCGCTCCTCAGAGACCCTCCCCATGGGTCAACTTTAAGGCAGCTTCGGCCTCGGTGCCGCCCTCTCAACCCATCCCTGCGCCATTGGCCATTGCCACGCCGGTCCCGGCAGCAGCCCCATTGGCTCCTGTGGCCACCGCCGCTCCCAAAGCTGCGCCGGTTCCCACGGCAGCAAACAGGTCCCCTTCTTCAGGCCATCAGCCTTCAAACCCACAGGTGCTTCTCAGCGTATTCGCTGTTTTCTACACCCCGGCGGCCAACGCCATGGTGAAGGAAATCCGTGCCGCTCAAGGAAACGCTCTTCGTCTCCTTGAGATCTTCAACGCGTACCCCGAGGTATCGCAAGCTCTCGAAAATCTAACCTTTTAAAATTCCATTATGAATTTACAAAAGATTAGGTCCCTCAAACCCCGCTCCCTTAAACTAGGCGTCTTCAACGCCAATGCAATTACCGGTCAACGCGATGAGATCGCCACCTTTCTGCGTGATCATCAGCTTGACATTATGCTCATTCAAGAGACCTTCCTGAAGCCCCATCAGCGGGACCCGAAAATCGCCAACTATGACATAGTTCGCAATGACAGGTCCCGCTGCCACAAGGGTGGCACCCTTATATACTACAAAAGGTCTCTTTACTGTAGTCCTATGGACCCTCCTCCACTAGTCTCTCATCTTGAGGTCTCAATCTGTCGGCTCGGCATGACTGGTCATCAACCAATCACCATCATCTCTGCCTACTTCCCGCCTGCCAATGGTGCGGAGGATCCCACCGCGATCACCAAGGACCTAACTGTCCTCTTCGGTCTGAGTGACTCCGTCATCTTGGCGGGGGATCTCAATGCCAAGCATCCCGCCTGGAACAGCAACACGACCTCCACCAGAGGTAGGATACTGTTCAACCTAGGTGCCTCCCTCAACTTCGATGTCATCGCTCCGATGAACCCAACCCACTACCCTGGCGTTCCCAGCCAGCTTCCAGACGTGCTCGATGTTGCGCTACTCAGGAATGTAAACCTTCGTTTGCACTCTATTGAGACGCACCACGAACTCAACTCGGATCACCGCCCAATTACCATGCTCTTTGCCCCTTATTCGGGCCCGCTCGATCCTAACCAGCCCCCTCGAACCAAAGTGATAACCGACTGGAAGAAAGTAAGCGAACAGCTGAAATCCACCACGTCGCCTCACTTGGATAAAATCCCCGACCACATAGTGTCAGTCGAAGACACGACGGGTGCGATCGACTCGTTTACAGAACACGTTCAATCCGTTTTGACGGATTGTTCGCGGGAGGTTCCGGCGATGGATGATCATCGCTGGAAGTTACCGATTGACGTACGTGAACTGATAACCGAGAAGAACGCGGCCATTCGTGCCTACGACTCCTTTCCCTGCGACGCGAACAAAGCCCACATGCGCCATTTACAGCGTGCTGTAAAGAAACGTATAACGGAGTGGCGTTCCGAGGGCTGGGACAAGATGCTCAGCGAGCTCGAGCCCAACCATCTGGCCTTCTGGCAACTCCAACGCAAAATGCGTACCTCCACTGGGGAGGCTTCAATGCCCCCCCTCATTCGCCCTGACAAGAGCATCGCATTCGATAATCCCGAAAAGGCAGAATGCCTAGCCGACAGCCTGGAGTCTCAATGTTCTCCTAGCTCCCAACCAGCTGACCAAGCGCACCTTGCCAAGGTCGACGCCGAAGTCGAACGCAGGGCTGCTCTTCCCCCTGTGGAAGACCCTGATGATCCGTTGCCTCCCGTCACTCCAGACGAGGTGCACGACATCATTAAAGGGCTACAGGATCGGAAGGCCCCTGGCTCGGACGGTATCACCAATAAGGTTTTCAAACTCCTCCCCGCCCCCCTGATAATGCTAATGACCGCCATCTTCAATGGTGCTCTCAGCAACAACATCTTTCCGCAGACGTGGAAAGA
Source organism: Fissipunctia ypsillon (assembly GCA_947568875.1). NCBI lineage: Eukaryota > Metazoa > Arthropoda > Insecta > Lepidoptera > Noctuidae > Fissipunctia > Fissipunctia ypsillon. The sequence goes on from OX387654.1 coordinate 9,967,712, forward strand.
GGCCACCGTCATCGGTATCCCCAAGCCAGGCAAGCCCAAGTCTGAGCCCGCTAGTTACCGCCCCATTAGTCTCCTCAATGTCCTCGGCAAAATATACGAGAGGCTTATTTATAAACGTCTCAAAGATTTTGTCGAGGCTAAGAGCCTTATCCCTAGTGAACAGTTTGGTTTCAGGACCCATCACTCTTGCATCCAGCAAGTTCATCGAATCGTTGAGCACCTAAGCGCTGGCTTCCAGCGCAAGGCAACGACAGGCATGTTGTTCTTCGACATAGCGAAAGCGTTCGACAAGGTCTGGCACAACGGCTTAATATATAAGCTGTACCAACTCGGGGTGCCTGACCGTCTCGTGCTCATCTTACGAGACTTTTTGTCGAACCGCACCTTTCGCTATCGCATTGAGGGTACACTCTCCTCCCCTCACCCCTTATGCGCCGGTGTCCCCCAGGGCTCGGTGATTTCTCCCCTCATCTTCTCGCTCTTCACGAGCGACATCCCCAAATGTAGCAAGACTCATTTGGCGCTTTTCGCCGATGACACAGCTATCTACTACACAGGGCGGTGCCAGAACTCTATCGCCAGAACTCTCCAAAACTCCGCAAACGCTTTAGGCGTCTGGTTCCGGAAGTGGAGGATTGAGGTCAATCCCGATAAGAGTCAGGCCGTCCTTTTCACGCGACCGCGACTCCGCGCTTCCGCACCTCCTAGCCCGATCACCATGTATGGCAAGCCGATCCCTTGGGAGAAGCAAGCCAAATACCTTGGCGTGATCTTAGATCAACACCTGACCTTTAGAGAGCACATCAAGACGGCTCGTTCGCGTGCCGCTTGCGCTCTCGGCAGGCTTCACTTCATCCTGACCGCGCGTAGCAAACTATCTCTTAAGTGCAAGCTGCGCATCTACACCGCAGTCATCCGTCCCATCATGACGTATGCTTGTGTTGTATTCGCGCACGCTAAGCCACACTTGCTCCATAGGATGCAGACCCTACAGAACCGTTTCCTCAGAAAGGTCACGGGGGCACCCTATTATGTACGCAACGAGTCTCTTCACGTTGATCTAAAAATCCCAACCGTCCAGCAGTTCATGAAACGCCTCGCCAAGCGTTTCTTCGAATCTGCCTCCAAACACCCGAATCCCCTGATTGCGGCGGCCGCCCGCTACACACCGTCGCGCATAAGTCGCATCCGCCGTCCTAGGCACGCCCTAACCGTCCCGGATGACGCCATAACTCTCCTCCAGGAGAGTAATCCCGCCACCAGCACGATCCGGAAACTCAAATCGAGACCGCCGTGCTTCCGCCCTCGCCGCCGAGGGCCACCGCGACGCCCCCGTCCATACCCACCCCGACCCTTGCTCGAGCCAGCCCGCGCAGCTGAGCCCGTAATTCTAAATTTGCCCCCAAATAATCCGATCCAGCATGTCCCATTGCTGTCCTCTCCCAGCGACGCCCTAAGCCGAGGTCCGTACCCCACAGGGGGTGCCCTTAGCGTGTAGTCGCTTAGTTTTTAGTCTTAGTTTTAAGCCTGGCTGGAGGCCTTAATTTATTGAGGCATCCACAGGAAAGCCCGGTTAAGCAGTCGACAACCTCCTATAGGTTGAACTGCGAGATGCCATTCCCCAAAAACAAAAAAAAACAACACAAGCAAGTCAGTCTCCAGCGATCATCCAGTGAAGCAACATACCTACACCCGTTGGTTCACTTCGCGCCGCGCTTGAAGTAATTAGTAATACCAGTCAAGTTGCTAAGTTTGTAAATAGTGTGTAAATTTGCCCGTGTATTTCCTTTTAATATTTTGTATTGTGTTGTGTCGTATTGGAAATACAAGTGTTTTACCCCGTGTCGCGTGGTTTTATTTCCACTTCTTCGTCAAGGGAACAACGTCACCCCCGCCTACACGCCCGTATCCCCCACCTGCCCCTCAGCGTGGGCTACAGGATTTCTATTTATAAGTCGGGCGTGTGTTGTTTATGTGAGTGTAGGTGTGTCTGTGTGTGTGTGGGTGCCTGATTTGTTTGGGTTATGGTTTTAGAATTTTTTCCGTTTTTATTTTATTAATAAAAAAAAATATTAAAAAATAACTTATCTTTGAAATGTTAGACCAACGTAATATGAGGTCTGAAAGTCTGCTGAAAGTTTAGATCAGAAAATCCAAAATCTTTAGCATACTATGAGGAATGTATAAAACACATGTTAATTAATGGCTTTCAATCCAGAAGTCTATCTAAGTTAGAATAATGTATTAAACTTAAATATTTACCCCCATCTCGCCAAGAAATTCAATAGACCATCATATTATGCCGGTTAGGACATGTCAAAAGAATGGCTTAAGGAGAATGTCGAAACAATGTGCAATACGAAAGTAGAGGAACGAAAGGTCGGAAGCAACGCCGACCTATCACGATCAAATAAAACGTATGCACCTCTGGATGTGGAGTCTGCAATGTTTGAAGCTTGGGTGGTAAATCTCTGATGCGAAATTGCAACAAGCTATGTACTCGTACGTAAACAACCGATAAATTCTTAGGAAAACCTTTTCTGTTATAAAATCTTAGTTATCCATGAATATACTCGGACTAAGTAAGTCAGAGGTGAGCATGGAGTATTAAGACCTCAACCGTCTAAAACTATCCTATGGCAGTTCTTAGCATTTGTGTAGATCTCCGTGATCTTTGATGAGGCGCGTACCCATCCTTCTGTAATGAGGTTATAGGTTAAATCTTTCTTTGGCAGGATACAAAGAGGTAATGGGATCTTTGCTAATGTTTATTGATTGTTTATAATATACTCCAATGTAGTCCTTATCTCAATTTCCTTTGACTCTCATTCAAGTTTCTGGTGAAACTAAGGGCCAGGCTTGCGTCTTCTACTGCCATACATAGAAGCCGGTAATCGTTTAGGTACCTAGTCTCAAAAAAAACAGTAGTAATTCTATACTAACTAAACGATAGCATTCGCCAATGTCCGGCTATAGCTTTCGAGCATTATAATAATCGCTTTCGCTCAATCGACTCTTGCCATTTGCCCGGAATGGGAAATAATTTCTTCCATTGCCATAGTAACTCGCTAACTCCCCTAAGAACGGGAAAGTCCTTATAATGGCAGAACACTAGTAACATAATAATTAATTATTGCAATGAAACGAGACACTTCGAGGTTACATGGTGTCAGATTCACATTACCTTTTCAAAATGTTGATAGGACACCATTGAAGACCCTTTTAAGCAAATAAGAATCATCTTGGTTGCCTGCAGTGATTTTACTAAACATCGCTTTGTGATTTTACGAATGTTATACCTTATGTATACGAGTGTTATGGTATAATTGCTTAGCACATATGTGAGCACTATGTACCTACCATTAACTGGGTACGTCTTTCTTTGACTTGAATTTGCCCTGGTGACTGAGAGTATGTCATGCTCACTCAAATGTCTCGCTGGTGGTGGCGTGTGTGTTGGATGATTAAGTTCCCTTCAAAATGTTGAGCTGAATGGTGCTGATCCATGCGTCATGTTCGTGAATGGGCGCCGTCAGTAGGGACTGGTCATCTCTTAGCTGCCACGGCTTGTTTTAATTTTTGAATCGTTTTTAGTTTTTATCTTTTTATTACGGACGCTTTTAACGTGCACGTCTTTCTACATTGTTCTCACATACTTATATAATTTTAGTATGAACCACTATTTTTTTGTAACCATATTTTGATTTAAAAGAGTGTCCGTGGAGTTTCTTGCCCGTTCTTCTCCATAGGAACCTATTACACTTTGGAATGGGCATCTAGCTTCATCTTTCTGACTGACTGACCCCTTGACAACTCAAAAGTGCCTGGTTTATTTGAAATAAATGACTTGAGTTTGAGTTAAATTAATCCATCCCATCTGTGCTTTCGTAGCTAAAGCTCTCATACAACATTTTCATATTTATCTTTACCAGTAGCTTAGTTTCAAAATAACCTAAATAAGAAGAGGTGAACAAACGACACAGTTCGTGCAGGATGCAGGATGTGATTTGCTCGTGCCAAATCTACGAACAATCACACAGTAATATGAACTGACTGTAATATTAAACTGGGGTAACCTAACCATACTTGTATTCTAACCGACTTCAATATTAACCTTTAAAGAATTTATTTATATGTCCACTGATGAACGAATTTTTGAAAGAAATTTTTCACAAGCTTAAACTTTAGCCAACTATTAAAAAAAAAAAAAAACAAAAGCCTATGGCTTTTCCACGTATCTAAAGTAAAAGCTTCGGTAATTGAAAAGCTGAGAAGAACTGGCTCTGCGAATCTAGACCAGTAGGTACTGTCAATTTTGGAAATATGAACCATATCTACTCCCCTCAGCTATCGAGCGACCGGCTAGTGGTAGGTAACAATAGAAATATATTTGTATTATGACAGTTCTATGGAATGATTCATAGCTCACCGACAGTTCAATGTGTCGTTGATTTAAAAAAAAATCATTTAGATATGTTTACGTATTGTACTTGTTAAATAGCTATCATAATATGGTGTTAAAGTGGATTAAGATTTAGAATTAGAAGAACGATCACTCATTAATAAAACGTATACCTACATGTGCCACAGGAAAAAAAAAAACTAGCTAATCTCTCGAAATGTATACTATAGAATTTATAACTTTATTGTCAACGATCTTTCATTATTTATGAATAAAACAAGACGAATTCCTACATTATCAGTAAATAGTTAATCGTAAAATTAGCGGCAGGAAACCAAAAGCACGCGTTATGAAAACTACTGAACGTGGACCAGTCGGTGCCGGTACGTTCACCCACGCATTGGAAAACTCGGAAAAGTAGCGACCAAACTACTTGAGACTCGAGAAACATCGTGTTCATCCGGTGGCTTCTACTCGTATATTACATTAAATCCCGTATATTTCCCCTCTCGGCTCGTTAAATTTGTGGTGTGAGTTGGAAAGCCTGCGCGGGCGCCGACATGCGCGCATGTACCTCCCGCCACGTTTCGCGTGGAAACTGTGTCACGTCGCGCCTTCTCTCAGGAAAAGTACTTTCTTCAAGCCGCTTTCGGAAACTCGTCTAGAACAAATTTCCTCGTTATAGTAACCTTGTACTGTGTGACATAAGGTGTTCGCCTGCGCGTGCACTATAATTAGAACTGCCGGTCGTTTATAGCGTACCGAGAACCCGCAATCGATACCGAACCGCGCCCCGCCTGCCTGCGATCGTGAGAAATATTGCTGCCGTAAGCTGTGCAGCCTGATCCGTGAAACAATGGGATGTTACGATGATTCAGTACGCGCATTTAATAAAATATTCCCACATTATGATAGGCATAAACATAATTTTATTAGTCAGCATGAACGGCAGCCAGAATCTATCCTTCAGTCTGCATTAGATTTATTTGTATTGAAACTGATGGCCTCATTTATTTAAATCTAACATAATCTTTTTGACCTTTCATTATAATAAAAGCTTTAAATGCCCTTGTGGCTTTCTACGCCGAACACATTTAAAATAGGAGTGTAAATCATGCTGATAAAAAGATATTTTCAGTTTTACGAAGAGACATTTACTTGTATGAGTGCTTTGTTCCTAAGTAAAAAGAAAAAAATGGGGTTTGTTACTGACAAGCCTGAAAGAAAACCCCTTGTGCATGACTGTCATGTCGTGAAGTTTTATTCTGACATAAAATGTCCTGGCAATTTTATTTCTAGTCTGAAGTGCAAGGCTCTCCAAAGTGACTGGTTAATAGTCTTACTGAAGTAATGTTTGGACTTTGAATTTATAGCTAATGCTTGTCCATAACTTATCTAATTAGGTATAATTATTCAAAATTGATGACTTTTATTGACTGTTTAGATACGTCATTTATATTCTGATAGAGTGTATTAAGATTAAAGCTATACTTAACGTAAGTATGGCTTAGAAATTGCTGTAATATTTTTAAACGTTCCAAAATGAAAGCATCCTTTCCATCTAGCGTAAGCGTTCTTCATAAAGTTCTTCTATCGGTATCGCTGACTCTATGCTAACCACGCGTCAAAGCGACATTATTTTCACGTCTACTTGACGCCGACGCAGCATCTACGCGATGTGAACTAAACCAGATACAATAAGCACCCTTCGTTCATCACTTATCATCAGCCTAGCCTTTTCCCAACTATATTGGGGTCGGCTTCCAGTCTAACCGGATGCAGCTGAATACCAGTATTTTACATGGAGCGACTGCCTATCTGACCTCCACAACCCAGTTACTGGGTAATACGATACCCCTTGGTAAGACTGGTTGTCAGACGTTCGGGCTTCTGACGACCCGTAACGACTGTCAAAGATCCACGAATGACAGCCGGGACCAACGGCTTAACGTGCTTTCCGAGGCACGGAGGAGTCTCGGTATGTAAAGATGGTCACCCATCCACGAACCAACCCCGGCAAGCGTAGCTTAACCTGATGGATCGACCCATGCGGCTGTTATTACTTAGCCACGAGCTCCTTCGTTCATCACTTATATGGTCTACTAATTTAAATGGCGTTCAATTTCATATTGTTTAAGAACACTGTATAAGTTATCTGTAAATTTCTCGAATAGAATAAAATAAAATAAGCTTATCCCCTATCTACGAGTACGTTTTCTGACAAGATATACTTAATCAGCCTATAACGTTCCCACTGCTGGGACACAGGCCTCCTCTCTGTGAAAGGGAGAGGGCCGATAGTCACCACGCGGGCCCATTGCGGGTTGGTGAGTGTCACATGTCTTCGAATTATTGGTTCTAGGACATGCCGGTTTCCTCACGATGTTTTCCTTCGCCGTTTTGAGAGCAGTGGTGATGAAATTAAATACACGAAGTTAAGTGCCTGCCTGGGTTCGAACTCACGACCGGGGGGGCTCGTGAGTTGGGGCCAAAACCACTGGGCTACCACTGCTCAAGATACATAATATATTGAGGGGTAAATAGAAACAAATGAAGAAATAGTCGTCCTCACGTTCATTTGTTTCTATTATTTACACGTCAGCAGTTCTTCTATCTGGCCTGTATTAAGATGGGTATTCTTCAGATCCCTGTGCGTCACTAGTACCTTACTTTCTAGTACCTACTATAGACAGCTGACATCAGGTCATCCAACATTGTTTACATAGTTTACTAATCATACTTGAAAATAAAGCAATGCCTTTCCTTACCCTCTTGAAAGAACACACAATATCCATTCTTCTTACATCTTTCTTTCATATTTCTATGCCACATCATGAGCTATTACCGTGTATAATTCCGAATCCAATACAAATAGGTATTCAAAGGAGAGCGATATTCGCTCGCCGCTGTTGACTTCATATTGTAGGTATATTAACCGGAAATCAAAACATGTCACGAACGTCCTCGTGTTGAGAGGCACGTCCCACCGGACGAACATAAGTACAGACATGGTATTGTATCGTATACTAGAATTAATATCCCTAAGGCAAACCTAGACGGTTTAAGATTTACTGCGATGCTGATTTCATGGGCATGGATCTGAGGGCACACATTGTACAATGTTCCTGTCCCCATTAACAGTAAATTGTGAATTGAGGTCTTCCAATTTGACCATTTCTCTCACTTCAGGCTTATTTGAGAGCAGTGGCAGCCCAGTGGTAACGGCCCCCACTTACGAGTTGTAGGTCGTGGGTTCAAACCCAGACAGGCTCTTTACTTTGTGTAAATATTTTAATCCCCACTGCTCTCAAAACGGTGAAGGAAAACATTGTGAGGAAACCGGCATATCCAGAAGTAAAAAATCAGTGGATTACAGCCCACACCCTCTCGAAGAGAGGAAGCCTGTGTCCCAGCAGTGGGAACGTTATAGGCTGATTATGCAGGTTTATTTATTTTGGATTTCAGGGTTTTTTTTTTCAAATTTGGAATTAAGCATTGCTTAGGCAATCCCAAACAAAGCTTGATGTTAAGTTTATGAATGAAAAAACATTCGATAGGCATTGCTCCTCTGTCAGTCTCATCCGAAGCGATTGGCTCAAGGCACCATAATACATTAGAACAACCTAAGAATAGACAAAGAGTTCGTTGCATACGATCAAGCGAGCAAGGTTCACTGTTCTATTGAAGGAAATAGGTTATTCTGGTGCATGCACTGTTGTGATCTTTATCACGGCATGCTGTTGGCAGCGGCGGAGACACGTGCTGGCTGCACGTGGCGTTGCAGTGATGCCAACGGGCTGTGGCGGAGGCCTGCCAGATAACTGCAGACTGTATGAGGCCGTACTGTACCGACAAAAGCTGCTGTACTACTTGTATACTCATTATGACAGTACTTTTATTGAGTACTAGCTGTGCCCCGCGACTTCGTTCGCGTGGAAATTGTGATATACACAATATACTTAAATAACAGCCACATTTTAATAAAACTCCCTCGTCCCCCGACCCGCTGCGTTGCATCACCGGCCCGCGCTATTACTTCGTTTTCGCTTAATATTATTTTTGACTTTTTTCTTTTTGTGCTCGGCTCCTAAGGGTCGTAGCATGATGTTAAATAGTCCTCTATCCTCATCTACTACTACTACTACTAGTACTATCCTCGAGAATTGGGCTACCAAATGCAAAAAGAAATTTTCAAATCCGAGTTCACAATTTCATGGGTTTTAATTTTTTGCGCTGAACCCTAATTATGTTTCTAAAATAAAAGCAGCCGAAGTTACTCCCTGTAACATCAGCTATTTTCCAGTGAAAGTCCCGTCAAAATCGGTACAGCCGTTTCGGAGATTAGCCGGAACAAACAGACAGACAAAAAATTTAAAAATTGCTTTTTGTTATAAATACCGTACACATATACTTCCATATGCATTTAATAAAAAGTTGTTATTTTGACATTACAAACAGACACTTTAATTTTATTTACTGGTATAGATAATTTCAAGTGAGAATTTGCCAAAAATATTAAAAACCGTCTAGCTCCAATAGTATTTATAAATAATCGCTGAATATATTCAGCGATGATGGGCTTCTCGCAACATGCCCCTGTATACAGGGGCATGTTGCGAGAAGCCCCTGAAAAGAGGCTTGCAAAATTTTCCTTTAGATCTCGTTTCTGGACCATCCTGTATACATATAACTTTTTTAATAAGCCTAAACGCGCTATCGATAGACATCATAAAGACAACGAGTCGTAAGCACATAAAATAATATCAGGTGCAAACAATATCAAACGATAATATACCTACGTGACGCTGACATAGTAATAGTAATAATTGATAAGCTGGCGTTTAGACAAGCAAATAAACAGAAGCTTTCTGAGTGCGCCTGATGAAAGGACTTCCTCGCAATAAATTTTTTGAGTTGACTATTTATAAATTAAAGGGTTTGGTTCTTGATTAACTACAATTACTTGTGCTTTTAGGTATCATCGCGAACATTTGCGGTGAACCACTTTTCAACCTTATTACCTAAATAATAAGGTCGAAATGTGGTTCGCCGCAAATGTCCGCAGTTGTACTACCTTTCCGTTTTATATTAAGTACAGAACAACACAACTTAGATGTAGCATCGACAAAATTCGTAAAACCGATCAACATCCGAACTGAGTGCGCCTTCAAAATCACCAATCTACGCAAACGCAAACGCAATAACTTGTAAAGTCATATAACTAAATACATTCGTAAAATTTAAATGAATTAATGCAAATTTTCAAATTTATGCTACATCTAAGTTGTGTCCTACTATACCTACCTGTAAAATGTATCTAATTCCTTTAGGTACCAAGTAAACTCATCAATACATAGCTGGAACACTTATAATTTTACTAAAGTGCATCATTATTTTCAGCAGCTTAAAGACGATAATATTCTCACAAAGTATTTTACAGTTACATTTTCCCGTATCTAAACTTTATTTTCTACAGAAACATCGACAAATTAAAATTGCATTTCCATGCAAATTTTTCCTACCTAACAAAGTCCTTTGGGACGAAAACTATCGGAACAATCAGTATCTCGAACGTTGTCGCTTCATCAGCATGCTCTGGGACCCCTCGGAATGCCATTTAGTAAATTGCCTTTCCCTACAACACCGCAACCCAATGAAGCCACCGGGAATTCACTTTAATCCCGTAATAAATTGCTCTTTGCAAAAATACAAATGAGACTAAACGAAAAGGTCGAAAAAAAATCTTATATCGAACAGATAACAGTATTTTGTTAGACAATGCAATTCCTTACGGCTATTAAAATTCTTAGGTCAGTATTTATTCTTCTCGCTGAGTCGAGAAGTTGCTATGCAAATGTTCAGCCATTGCTGGGGCAGCACAATCTGACCACATAGTTTATGATAGCGCAGCGAATTTTTACTTAGGACTATGTGAACCTTACTTGTGTATGTGTTTTCTTAGTAAGATCATGGTAATGTCACAATTTAGCTTCATCAACTCTTCTTGGCAATTTTTCGTCATAATTTCTTCCTAAGATAAACCCTACTTATACGTTAGAATGTATTGTGAAAATTATGAAAAACCATTTGGTATATTATGGGACACTTGAGCATGACATGGTGACGATGGTGATCCACCTGCAAAATTAAACTGACCAGTGAATTAAAGAGATATGTAACACTCAGTTACTGACGATTATTACTTATTTAAGCTCATCAAAACTTTCAAATTATTTATATAAATAATAACTGCAATATAATTTGGTAACAAAACCGTAATTTGTGCCGATTAACGCTGGTCCGCAAATTGGTATAAAACCAATCAGAAGGCCTACTTTCTTTCCAATAACCCAAATTCAGTTAAATTTGTGTAAGTTCACGTCGAAATGGTATCGATATTTTCATAATTGTCACTTAGCCTCCGCCGTCAGTTATAAAAGGAACAATAAAACATTATTATCTTTTATTGCAGATGGCAATTAGCGTTATAAATGACAGCGGATTATTTTACTGGCGCGACGTGAGAATGTACAACAATTGATACGATCTTATCTGCCGAGAAGGTATCTACATCTTTATGGAGCTAATACATATGTAGGTCTACCGTCTATAGATCTCTCTCCCAAAACATTTATTAAGAGAACCGTTATCCGAAATGCCATAAAGCGTTCCCTCGGATATTTGGGACTTTTTATGTGTCTGGACTTGGACAAAGAGCCGTTAACTGTTTCGAAGGCAGTAAAGCAGTTTTCTTTATTTCCAAGAGCAATATGGGATCCTTCGTCGCGCACGTGTGGAATCAGGTCAGCGAGATTCGTTCCTGAGGCACCGTGCCAGACAGTTAATAAGATTGTTTATTGACCAACTCACCCCCTCGAAACTTACACAGAAAAATATAGTAAAACGTCGAACTAATAACGTAACATAACATCACGCCTGGTTTCCCCGAAGGGTTGGGCAGAGATGTACCTATAATACAGCGACATTTCGCCAGTGACTAACTAATACCTAACCTATTTCTTGGTCCGGAAGAAAGCTAGCTGTTTTCTATTTCTCATCCATCGGAAAATAACAAATTGAACGCGAAATTAACTCTCAACTTGTCTCTGGAAACTTGTCCAATAACTCACGAACAAGTAGGTATAAATCAAGATAATATGTATTATTTTCCGCCATTCTGCCTCAGCAGTCATGAAACTTAAACGGTTTTTAATTACTTTGCGGAAGTTCATTAACCCGTAACTATTATAGATTTTGAGTACAAGGTTTCAATATTCACCCTTGGACTACCGTGACACAGGAATATCTGGTCCTAGAAATTTTATATACTCGTATACAAGACTCTTTGCTTCAGCTGTAGCTTTATTCAGTAACAGTAAAATAGCAAGTCTATGGGAACCAACTTAGCGACGTTATTATTTAAATATAGATACGGGGAAGTAGGCTGACCTTTATTTTAAATCCTTCGTGTATTCGCCGTCCGCCAGAACGATATATATAAAGATAAGACCGAAACATTCGTATGGTTTCAAATAATACCTTTATTTTGTTGACGACCCGATAAGCTTGGTGGGTTCGGTTACCTGGCTTTCTTTTGTACACTACATGTTGGGTAGGATCCTGACCTCGAACAAATATTTGCCGCCATGGTTCTATAAATTTCGAATTTTGGAACAAAAATTCCTTTTCCTAAAGTGTTTTGGGATGTGGGCTTTCCGTATTTTTTTCGTTGCGTTTTATTTCGTTGACTAGATCAATGACAGGTAATCTTATTCTCAGAAAAAAAAGAAAAAAGCGCAGAAGTCCGTCGCTGTTACAACCATACACCAATCTTATACGAATATTGATTTTATTCGAAGGAGAGACAGCTTACCTAACTTACCTTGACTGGTATAATGCATGCTACGTCAATATGAATTCAAAATAGTGTACCCGATAGTGCCTAGTGCGAAATTCTTGAAATTAAAATAATATAGCGGCTTTGCAACAATTTTCGTTGTTCGTTTTTGGAAAGCTCTTATATCTTAAGACTCGTTTCGTTTTAATGCCTCTTATTAGCACTTGCTCGAAATTAGTTCAACGCGGGGTGCAGCCGCTTCCCCTTTCCAACTTATTCCCTTCATCCGAACATAAATGTTATTGTGCTAGATAGCCAAAACTCAGCCAACATTTATTAAGTACCTCTATATTGAATCTTGGCACTACCAGATTCACAGACGTGTCACAGGTCGCCAGAAAACCTCACACGTACGTACCTACCTTTTTGACTACTTGGTGTACCTACCTCCCACTATTTGAATATTTTATGGACTCATTAATTAGCTTTAGATACAGAACACATCTAGTTTTATAGTGCTGTTATTATTCTTTGAAAACTTATTTTGTGTTACATAATTCCAAAATGACATCCTCGAGCTTTTCATTTTTAATACGTTTACAAGTGTATGCTTTCGTTTCTTTTTAAATTTATTTCTGCTTTACTATGATGCGGCATAAGCTGTATTTGACCGGGTATTGTTCGTAGTCTGGATGGACCGGACAGGAAGTTTTTACGCTTGAACTAATGAGATCTCCCTACAATCACGTTTGTTTTATCAGCGTAAACATTCCAGCTGAAAGCTGAAACAAAAATGAACTTCAAAATATTTTAAAAGTTGGATGTAAAGTCTCAGTTTTCACGGACACATAAAATATGTAATTCTGATAACCCTTTCATAACTACGTGTCAGCTTTTTCCTAGTTTACCAAATGCGGCAATGAACAGTCGAACACTCCATCTCGCTCGACAATGTAAGTAAGTACAACATAGTAGCTACTAAATTGAAGTCTCATTAAGAGTGGCTCGCGTGCTACTTTTTGCGTTATTCGGCGATTAGGTCATATTGAGGTGGTAGCCACACTAGCTACGGTAGAAGGCCGCACTCTTCGGCGGAATGCGCGCTTGATGTATCACGAACACGTGATTGACGAAAGTTGCTTACGCTCAATAAACACTTACTTGCAGAATCGGGACTAAGGTGTAGATTGGCCCTAATGTTGAGTTATACTGGTGTTTTCGCTCATGATTTTTCTTTAATCTTTAACGCGATACATAATCACGGTACAGTACTTATTATTCAAAGCTTTTATTCATAAAGGTGATACCGTTTTTGATCGCGAATGATCCTATTTTACGAAATTGAATTTGACAAACCTTGCAATTAAGAAATTGCCCAAAGTAACTAATGAACAATTTGGAACAGCAACGTTATCACCACCTCGCTGCATTTCCCATCGCGTAAATTCGTTTGGAACTCGTGAAATTCGACTTACATTCGACTGGTTTATTTGACTTTAATTAACGGTATTCATGTAAATAAGTTCATGAAATATGAATTTTATTCATTACTTCGTCCTACTGGACAGTAGGTACTTATTGTTTTGCCTCTAAAAGTCGTCGCCATCGCTGAAATTTCAACTAGGACGACACAAACACTAATTAAATTTTGTCAGTAGGTACGCCATCGATCTGAGGGGCTATTCCCGTAATTTTAAGATCGTCCACAGTTAGAAGCCTAATTTCCGTAACTAAAAAGGTTCAAAATCTAGTCGCAATCTCATCTCAGCGACAATCGAATGTCAAAAACTTGTCAAAAATGTAGACTTTGAACGTTTTTAGTTACGGGAATTTGGCTTCTAATCACGATACAGTCATTGCACTTTTTGGGTACAATAAATTGGACAGCTACAACTGGCCTCTAGTGGGTCTTTACTCGGCTTATTTCAGTGCTACAACCAGAATCTGCTTACTTAGCGGTTCCCACCTATTGACTATTCCGCCCAATATTGGCCGTTAGGTCAAGTTGGTCTACCAATTTGTTTTGCGATGTTGACCCTTCCTCGACACAGCCCGGCTATAAAACTTGACCCTAAATAATGGTTATTTTACGCCGAGGCACTTTCATCTATTAAGTATGATGTAGGCGCAATTTACTACAGTAAATCACCACAAAACAGTGCTTAAAATAAGTTTAGGTAGAGAGCTATATACTATGGAATAATCAAGAAACAGTTTACTTAAAAATAAAATAAGTATAGATATAGAAGAATATAATAAAATATTTATTTATATATTTATTTAACAGTTTATTTACACACATATAAACAGACAAGAAGAAAGGAACAGAAAAATACGTACAAAGGTGATGCTTATTTCTAAAGAAATCTCTTCCAGCATACCTGCGATAGGAAAGTAGAGTAGTAGGATTATTGTATATTTTTGTGGTAATAATGCCATATTAATCACGTAAATATAGTAGTACCTACACGACTAGTACCGCGATGGGCGCGGGCGCAGTTCTGTAGCCGCGGCGCGCGCGCAGACTCCGCGGCGAATTTCGCCGCTCTCGCCCACTGATCTACATTTCACCTCCAATATGGGTCAATAACTGCCCACGCTCAGCCCCTCCGAGCGCGGCCATTCACCTCGGCACTCCAAATCATTGTTCGCCAAATGTAAGTATAGCGTGGTTGGAGGTCGTCGACCCCGCGTTGGTGCGGCTGCTGTCAGCCGTCAGCAGAGAGTCTTCTTCGAACGACACTCGACACGCCGACATCAGCGTAAACGCAAACATCCTCTGTCTATCCGCTATAAATTATACGTATCAAGCCTCATCATGTATCTACTAGCATAAACAATGTGGTAGCCTTTCCGCTTGCTGTCAATGTTATTATATTTTAAATTTATTTCTAAAGTAGGTGTTCACTGCCATTTATAGTATTTAGGACGTCATCAAAATAATTAGAAAGTTTCATAAGTTTTTAAAAGCATTCACTTTATTGCGAAGGTTTGCTGGACGCTACGTTTACGTACATATTGAAATAAGTTCCATTTTGAATTGATGACAATATTTATGTTATGTGCTCGTGGCTAAGTAATAACAGCCGCACGGGTCGATCCATCAGGTTAAGCTACGCTTGCCGGGGTTGGTCCGTGGATGGGTGACCATCTTTACATACCAAGACTCCTCCGTGCCTCGGAAAGCACGTTAAGCCGTTGGTCCCGGCTGTCATTCGTGGATCTTTGACAGTCGTTACGGGTCGTCAGAAGCCCGAAAGTCTGACAACCAGTCTTACCAAGGGGTATCGTATTACCCAGTAACTGGGTTGTGGAGGTCAGATAGGCAGTCGCTCCATGTAAAATACTGGTATTCAGCTGCATCCGGTTAGACTGGAAGCCGACCCCAGCATAGTTGGGAAAAGGCTAGGCGGATGATGATTTATGTTATGTGCTATTCGATAGCCATTAAATAGTCAGGAAGTCTATACCTACAAAGGTACGGATTATACTGAAAGTATAATTCCATAATCAATAACTTTAGTAAAAACTAAACAACTTGCAGGGTGGATAGCTTGAACAGCTTTTAGAGCTTTGAGCTTTTTGACCTCTGAGAGTGACAATTAACAGGCCACCATTTGTTACTCTGGTTTGCATGGCACTGTTTTGCACACTATTCAAAACTGCTAACTTATTTTGTTTTATGAATTTATTAGCACTTGGCCGAGTGGCCACTCTACTATAAAAAACTGTTGTAAAATGCCAACAAATTATACACCGTAATAATGACTGAAACAGTGATAACTACAGACTGATAAGCACGAAAATAAAATACGGTTGTGCAAAATTATAATTACGTAAAGCATTAATAGCACGTAGATAATACAACACTATAATTGATAAAATGCTCATATCTCTATATCGAATACCATATCAATAAGAAATTATACTTCAATAATATTTTATTGCAAAAAATAAACGTCCAATCTTGCCACAGTCATCACAGCAAAACTGTGTGTGTAAAGATGTAAAATCCGCGCTAGATGAGAACAGCTCCTCACTAGCACTAGGCATAGTTCTGTAACTATCCAAATATTGTTGTGAAGGAAAGTGGCGCGCTGAACGGACGCACACAGCACACTGCCTCCGCAAGAAGTGTCACGTTGAACTCTTACATAAGGACTCGCCGTGCTTTCCAAAATATTATTGGTTTTTTTTTTTACCTTTTTAGCGAACAATGCCTTTGTCACGCGTCTACATGCACGTTGCAAAAGAAAGTTGCTCGTTGCGCACATAATTGAGACCATTTAGGCCTATCTAAATCTTAATGCTTACATATAAAATAAACAATTTAACTATCAGACCTCTGTTTAGAAACACTCCTTTAAAAAAAAGATACGAAACATCTTAACTGTCGTTGCCAGGTAACTGTAGTCTTTACCTTCTGAGGAATACTTATAATAGAAATTTTTCTGTTAATAAATACAAGATCCAACTTAGTACACCTTGAAACATGAAAAAAATATTCAAGGTCTAAAAAATATTTCTTCAGAATGCTTAAAAAATGAGTTGCGATGTTGTAATGTAGGCTTTTTAGTAATAGCACGCGAAAGGTTAGTGGTAACGAGGCACATTGTGCCCGGGCGCTGGGGGCACTCGGCGGCTCGCGGACAGGTTGCGTGGCCCAAGGAGAAACATCGCTTGCTCTACATTCGTCGAGTTTGGAGCCGATGACTCCTCGTGACCGTGTCCTCCTTAGAGAGTGCTGCTTTATCTTACCGAATTTCTCTCTTCTGTTCCGCATCATCACGAACAAAAAGTCAAGACCCGTTTGGTGGAGACGCGGCCTAGTTGTGACAACCACTTGGCCACATAGCGCCGCCTGCTCCAATCCAAAAGCGACTACTTTCGCTCGGCCCAAGTGCTAATTATACTTGACGGGACACTAAAAATAGAGTAGGTAGTAGTAGGTATCAGATGTGGTGAGGACAATAACAACTTGGACAAAGTTCACTGTGCACTGCGCTGAACGTTGACTGATGACCAGTGATAGGAATAGGTAGTGCTAATTTGCCTAAACTTCGAGGAAGGAAGTAACATGGAGTAGATAATACCTCCTCTAAAATCCCGGAATAATGTTAATGACGTTTAAATCCCGGCATTTAAAAACCACGAATTATTTATTGGACTTTATTTATAGATAGATAGAATACTCTTTACTATGTAAACCATACAAATTACATATATAAATGTGTGTGTGTGTGTGTGTGTGTGTGTGTGTGTGTGTGTGTGTGTGTGTGTAACCCTAAAAAATGCTATGATTTTTCAAATCAATAATTTGTAACTACAAATAAAGTCCGATAAAAAATTCGTGGTTTTTAAATCCCGGGATTTAAACGTCATTAAAATTATTCCGGGATTTTAGAGGAGGTATTATCCACTCTGTGTTACTTCCTTCCTCGAAGTTTAGGCAAATTAGCACTACCTATTCCTATCACTGCTGACGACACTTGCCTTTTTACAGAACTGTCATTTATTAGCATTTCCATTGATAGCATGTTTGTATCTGACATTTTGATTTTGGCAGATTTGTTATTTAACAAATCAGCCATTATTTAATGGTCTAACAGGTATGCTAGTATAAAATCAGGTTTTGTACGTCTAAACTATCTTCTACCCAACTTTTTTCGCTTTGTTTTAAATTATAATAAAAATAGCCCCTTCATGTGTGTGTGTTCATGTTCTGTTGTTTCAGCAAATCACAATCTACAATGAATAATTTTTATTCAAACACATAAAGCCTTTGTATTAGTTATTAACTATATCATAATACCGACAGATAATTTAACTAATCTGAGATAAAAGGTTATTTGTAAATACAGTATCTAAATAACTAAATCCAGCCGAAGCACCGTGTAGTAAAGCCGAAGTCACGTGCAAAAGTTATAGTCTATATTCTGTCCATACGTGTCAACAATGACTGCGCAAGAGCAAATTTTATTGTAAGTACGCGTTGAAAAAAGTCACTTTTTTTTCAGCGTCAGCGCAGTCCTTTGTTGTGTCCGAGGCTGGCCTTTAGGCACAGTTGCAATATCTTAACTAGATCTCGACAGTCGTATTGTCTGTCAGTCTGTCACATGCCTATAACTTTTGTTCTGTCATAACTATAAAACTTTAATGTGGAAAATAAATGGTGATCGTTAACTCTTAATGCTGACTTGTAAAAATGTTAACAATAATTTTGTTAATGCATTTAAATATTTTTATCAAGATTATGTTATAAAGGACTTAGTCATTCATTGGTAGAAATACGTCACGCAAAGCATTTAACACCAAAAATATGGTTCTATCTTCCTAGTTTACGGTACATAATTATACCTACCTACTACCTACGAGTACCTAATAGTCAAGAATTTCGACAACGATTGCAAAAATGCTGTTTCTACGCACTCATTCCATTTTGTGCCGACAATACAACTATGCGGAAGTAAAATTTTAAAAATCTAACATAGCGGTAAACTATTGTATTTTATAAATTATGCAGACTGAACATTTTGCTTCGTTACGCCATCTGACTACAATATTGTAGCACCACTGTTCACATTAGTCATTATTATTATACAAAATAATTATGCTTATTCTATCTTAGAAAGACAACCACATAATTAGAGAAATAAAACATTAAACATGGCCAAAAGTTGCGCATGCTACGAAATCTTCGTAGGCCGTAGTCTCGTAGCCGTAGCCAAACTGTAACCGCCGCCGACTTATGTTAATTTTTATACATATGAAATGTGTCCAAAATGTGGCTCCCCAATATAGTACCTGGTACAAACTCGAAAGTTATGTCCCGATGACATAACATGCGCAGCTCGGTGGCAGAACGAACTTAGCTTCGCAATTCTATCTTGAATATTCATTTAGTCAGCATACGAATAGTGGTTTTAAAATGTTATTCCCCTACATGTTAGGTACTGAATAAATACACATGTAATAATGTCGTAGTACGTACAACCCGTAAGTAGATAGTGTAGTAGTAATCTCGACGGTGCTACGGTTCCTCATTTTCATTCATATAAGCACATTCACATAATTTTTACCGCAAATTTTTTTTACTTGAGAACAGTACAAAAATTTAAATAGCAATTTGATGGTCTATTCAAACGAACTAAATAATTGATATCAGTAATTACACTATTGTTTCCTATGTAATTTAATGCACCTGCCTTAAGACGTAGTGTGATATACCGTCCCCCAATAACTGAATTAAAATTCTACAAAGTAAAAAGTAAGTTAATTGAAAGTTTGTAAAACAAAAAACAATCTGACGAATTGAGAACCTCCTCCTTTTTTTGAAGTCGGTTAAAAATATATATGAAATAAAACTCATAAATCATAAAACAAGGTACGGGTGAATGATCGTCGCTGTGTGAGCACTTGCCAAAATTCCTCTAAGCTCGCTCGAGATTTCATGACGTCCATAACTTTTACTTTTTAAAATACTTTCTTGATTATCAAATGATCATGATATTATTATAGTTAGTTAGGGTGTGCAATAGGTGCGCAGGCGCGTCCAGTGCACGGCTAAATGTCGCGTGCGCGGCCTCAGCACTCACAAACGGCCTTTGCAGTTCGGCGCGGTCGACGACCCGCCGGGGTCGTTGACTGGGCCCGCGTTTAGTTTTCACTTTCGTTCACTAAGGATAACTGTACCATATACGTCACGTACATGCCCACAATTCCGTTGACGGACCATTCGGTTCCTTACACCTGTGGGGAATACGCAATTCCACTGTCACACATTTTGTACAGTATGATCGTATCTCGCCAAAAGACCGAGAGCCCCCTCCCAGGTGTGCAATCGTGAAACTCGGGTCTTTAAACTTTAAAGGATTCGATAACCTATAGCAATTATCTTTTAGTCGGACATCCTACACCAATGAACCTCGGTGGTTATCTTCGAATCTTTTCGGAATGCAATAATTGTGATCAAGATTTGTGTTTTTTTAACTCACACCCAAATAGACCAACTATTTAAAAAATAATCGTCAGTAGAGTTATCATTGACCTAGGTTTTTATAACTGTGACTCGTGACTGGTCAGCATTCGCCCGGTTACAATCAAACGCAGTAAAGCCTTAAAATAGTATCAAGTACATATCAGATCAAGTTATTAAAATGTTAAACGATCGCATACCGTAGCAAACTTTCAAGCTACGTCCGTCACCTGCCTATGCACTAGGCAGAAGGTTGTTGCACTAATGATTGCCGGTGTGGTAACTCGGGCGTTGGACCAGTGTCCTTTTGATGCATTTTGGGTACAATTAGGTAATTTTGGCGGATAGTGGGGAGTGGCGGTGGCGAGGGGGAGGTGCGGTGCGTGGGGTTGCGGGTTCGGCGGTGGTTGCGCAAGCGGCGGTCGTCGACTCGGTTATGTCAGCGGTTTACGTAAGCGTCACCTCGCAACGCTCTCGGGGCAGGCGCCAATTGTAGCCCCGCGATCGTTTCGCACTTCTCGCGGACTATTTGCGGACGGCTACGGTTCGTTAGCGCTCTGCACTCGCACCTCTTGACCGACTCTCCGCATTGTTCCCCTGCACCCTCCGCGACGTGCTAACTTGTGCTCATTAGTGCCGCCGGTGGCGCGCGCGCGGCTCTGCGCTGCAGCCGTGCTCATCATGCTAAACATATCATTAAGAATTGAACATCGTTCAATTACAATGGGTGATTCAAGTAGGTATATATTTATTTGAAAGGATAGCTTGGTCGATAAATTGTGTAATTCTAAACAACCTCCAATTAAGTTCAACCTTTCATGAATCGATTAGCGCTAACATCAAATCGTCCATTGTAACCGTTATTAAGAACAGGTGTGCCCTAAAGGAGTAATTATGCGATATGGTTGCGGTCGAAGTAGAGAAGGGGCTGGAGCGGTTGCGTCAGCGCAGCGTGCGGAGAGCGGTCGGGCTCAACGCACAAGGTTGCCGAGGTTCAATGCTCTAGAAATACGACACCCGACCCCGGGCAACCGCATGCTGCGGACCAAACCTGCGTGCGCGCCGCCCGCTCCGCGCGTATTCTGCGCCGAATCAGCATGCAACTCACTAAATAATCAATTTAATTTTAAAAAGTAAATGAAAATTACTGTTACGATAATTATCCGATAATTCTGTCATGACGCCCAGTTAAGCAGGCTTTTAATCCTTTTAAATTTGTTTGACCTAGATTAAGTCTTCATCAGGCTTAAGTGATCTCAATTTTCTGTTATTATCTCTCCTCTCCAACCTGTCCATCAAGCACGGTCATTTCGTCCAAGAGATAAACTAGTTCTTCTAAACGATGACAGTTTTGTTTTAACGGTACACGCACAGCTTCGCGGGGTAACCTTCAAAAGAGAGAACGTGGCATCGTAAGCACGTCCAATGTGCCAACTCTTTTTTATGTAGTTGTTTCGCAATTTTTTTATAAATAATTTTGCCTTCGACCTTTGTAAGCCGCCCAATTTTGCCCGATTGGTATTCCTGCGGCGGGCGGCGTCGTGTGCTTTTCGTAACTTGTGGTTCAACATCGCGCGGGCGCAACGTGATCGTCATTGGGTACATTAGCACCAACCACACACATCGAGTACAAACTGCTCCTAAAATACTCCTTCATTATACTGTTATAAATATTCGCATTACCGACTGCAACATAAGTACTCAAAATGAGCGTAGCTCTGGATGTATATACCTACATTAAAATGCGAAACCTACCTACCCATAAACTATTGATTGTGTACTTACTTACCTTTATGGCTGATTTACATTGATCCAGCGCTGGAATCCAGTGACACTAGATTGATACTGGATTAATGTTAACACTTTTTAATCCAGTATCCAGCGCTGGTTTGAAATAGAGCAGCCTCTATTCTTTCAACCCCGTGCTTAGTGGTTATGTTTATTCAAATCCAGCTCTGGGTTCTGAAGTGTTTATATTGATCATATTATTTCAATACAGCGTTTCAATCCTGTAAGACTGGATCGACATCTGACCAATTCAGCGCTAGATACCTACTGGATGCTGGACTGGTTTGAGAAGTACTTACGTTAGTCCAGTTTTGATCCAATACCACTGGATTAAAGCAATACATCAAAATACTGGATCGATGTACCTAAATCAGTTTTTATCTAATGTCGCAATTTACCAGTTTCATACTTAATATACTTAGGACTTCCAGTACGATCAAATTGCTATAACATCTAGGTATGCAAAAAAGCCTCTATTAATACATATATCACGAATATTCATTTATATGTATGTATCACGTATGTTGCTCGTCTCTCAACAAACTCATAAAAGTGCCTACTCAACTCAAGATGAAGTCACGTGAGCACCGACATTATATCGCAAAGAAAGCAAGAAATAAGGCGCTACGTTTACACCGAGTCTGCACTTAATTGTTAATCAGTCACTATGCGACACTCAAAAATTAACAATGTAGGTGAGTGCGCCCAACATTTCTCGTCTCATTGTTTCCTTTTTCAAGTCAACCGTTAAACGTTGACAATTTCTCCGCTCACTTCTTCGTTCTGATTACAAGAAGGCGTAGAAAGCGTCGTAATGCTTATACAACCTTTTAACAGCACACGTGAGCGACAACACCAGGGTACGATTTTCCAAGTCTACTGATTCGCGATTGCCACTTTGGCCTGAGTTCACCGACCTCGTTGGCCCGTTCTACGAAGATGCTCACAATTTTGCAAACCGGCGCCAATGTTTCACGACAATAAACACAGTGATGCGATCTTCTATGTTAATACGGAGCCGAGTAACCGTAAACGATCAACTGAAAGATTCTTCGTACCTACCAACAATGTTGTGGCAGGCAGGAAGGGTGCGTAAGCGCCGGTGCCGGTGCGGCGGTACCGGAACGGCTGTCCGCAGCCTTTCACGCACTTAATTTGGCAGGACCCCCTTCTCGCCGCGCCTGCCGCGCACCTCCTCGCCCCAACACTGAGAGAAAGTAGCTAGCCTACGCAATGCTAGGGTCAATGACCGTACTCGAAAATGCTTACTTCTGACAAAAGTGACACATTAACAGTGAGCATTTCATATTCAGTATGTGCGGTCAGTTTCTTGCGCGGATGTTGAATGGTCGATGCGATTAGGTCAGGCTGGCGATGTGGCCTATATTGTGCAGCGCGCATGGTGGGCGGCCACGTAGGCAGCCAGCGCCGTGGCACTGCGTACCCGGCACTTTACTCCTCGTTCAATTAATTCCAAGCAACACAGTTACCGTATTCAAAATCTTGATAGGTGCTCTTAAGCAAAAACCATCGAACTTTGGTACATAATAAAAAGTCTCCCGAAATAATGGGCTATATAAAGGAAAAGTTTATTGTGAAGATACGTATCTTTTACAGCCACATAAAAGTGGACACATTATAATGTTACAAAGATGTGTCTTACCTGGTAGAAACTCACGAGATGCCCTCGTAGTAAGTACTTATCCGATCAGATAACGAAGGGCACGGCCTAAATCTGGGCATGATCAGGGTCATCAGAAAAAGTAACCGTATTAAAAATATAACAGAATAGTGTTCCACTGGTCCACTAAGCGCATGTCATCGCGTGCGCCCTGAGGCTGCGGCGATTCGGTAACAACTGAATTGAAACATAATATTTTATTATTATTATTGTTGTCATACATGCATAGAATAACGCTGATTATAGTTATAATGGCTTTCTAAAACGATTCATCTTGTGCTCCGAATGAAATAAAATGCTGTAGGTCAGGTACTGTAATGGAGTATTTGTGGTCCAACTATAAATCTTCATAAAATTTTAAAGAAGATGTTTACGCTCATTTTCTCCATCGATTTCCAGTTTTTCACTTCAGTTCCACTTCGGTTTTCCAATTACGTAAAGTGTGAGACTTATTTATAGAATGAAATGTATGACTTGACGCCATTGATATACGTTAGTATGCTTGAGTATGCTTTAGTTGCCGCTTTAAGGGTTGAGGTTTTCAGCGGAAAACGTATCATCGTATTCGCTTATGTTACAATAGGAGATGAGCTCTTGTATACAAGATGTGACATAAATAATCGCGAAAAAAAATCAGCTGTTCCCTACATTTTGACGAGTTATGCGAACATAAATGTAGGGAGAGCTGATTTTTTCGCGATTTCAGGTTTGGTCCCATAGTAAAAGTTGTTCATAATGATGAGTACAATGACCCCTTAAGAGGTTGAGCGTTAATTATGCTACACCTTGTATTTTGGGGGTGCAAACTCGACCACAATTTATGGCAAAAAAAATCTTGATCTGAACTCTATTCATCTCAAATAGGTAAGTACATAATTGTTGTTGCTCAACTATTACACCGGATTTCAGTACATCAATAGGTATAAATCAATTATTGAGTGCATCTAAATAAATTAGCATAATTATAATGAACAGGCCACGTGTGACCACTCCGGACAGGCCGCACTGCATCAGATAACACAGCTTGATCAGCCCCGGTACGTACATCTGCGCAGTTGTCCATCTGTCCGTGTGCAATCAACTGTTAATTTATTGTATTAGCTTGCATGAGGAATGAGATATCCGTCTTTACGTGGAGAGTGGTATCACAAGAACAAGCGCGCACGTGCCATGGAAAAACACAGAAAACAAGGACACACTGCAATGGTTCATTCAACCGGACGTTATTATTCAACGAGCGCACTGTGATGAAACTACGCAAATCTTCATTATTACTAACAAAGAACAGCGTTTCGAAATATTGGAGCACGTACAATGTCGTAGGGCACGTAGAGGGCCCTAAAGCAGGCCCGAAATATGACACGCCGACAAACGCAATGAAAATACGCAAGCTGTTTACTGAATACGTAACATGATAATTATATTATTATAAGCTGCTTTCATGCTGCTGTAACATATTTTCAGTAAATTACGGCCAAGTACACTTTACGAGTGGTATGTCATTAAATTACTAATGTACGACAATTTATAGCGAATATTTTGTTTACTGTTAAACACGAAATTTCAAGGCTGTAATGACTACGTGCAGATGTTAATTCGTTTACGTAATTATTAAAAATACTGCACGCAAGTTCTGCGTTTACCGTTCACTACGTTTTTCCATGAAACGATATCTACCAAACTGCATCGTCAAAGCTGACTTAGAAGCCAAAGCTGAAAGCTCTCTAAACTTGCCAACTACATTAAGCAATTCTGAAAAAGCTCTAATGCGGACTATTGGAATAGAAACAGATAACTAATCATTTACTTATGACAGATTTATCTTTATTTTAATACATTTTAAAATGCATTTTCATTTCAAAATAAAGATATATCTAAAGCTACATGACTAAAATATAACAAACATCAGACTTCAAAAAAAAAAACTACAAAGTGTAAAATAACTTTAATTTCGGAAGTCGGTGTCTTTGGATCTGTATTTTAGTTTTTTGCCACCGACTTCTGAAATTAAAGTAATTTTTCACTTGGCAGTGGTTTTTTTTTGGAAGTCGGTTTTTTTTTGTAAACAAGTTTTTATTTTTCACTTTTTAGTTGTGGTACCTACCCCACACTAAGTTGTATACCACAACTTGCAATGTAACTAACAGTGACAGGAAATTATTATAAGATCATCAATATACACCAAGTGGAAAAAAAAACTTATTACTGAAGTTACCTCAAAAACCATTCATCAGAACTTGACCAAATGTATATGGGACCAATCTGGAAGTATATCCTTTCAAATAAGAAAAGATTTTTCAAATCGGTTTATAAATGACGGAGTTCTGAGGTAACAAACATTAAAAAAAAATACTACAGAATTGAGAACCTCCTCCTTTTTTGAAGTCGGTTAAAAATGAAACCTTGCGATGAAAGAAAATCGGACGCAACTAATTCAACGGGCGGCTCGTATATTACTTTTAATAGTTAATATACTCGTTTAACAGCCTCTCGGAGTGCCATCTGTAGCAGGAGATGAATATTAAATGGCTCCTTTCAATAAAATGACTTCATCAACCTATTGCTATAGCTACTTTAAACGTGTTCCTCGCGCGAAGATTTCACAATTTCGCTAATAAAAGTTTTTTTAATTGGTTTATTTTGATATTGAGTGTTGGGTATTACTAGATACCTGCCTATTAAAGTAATTTAGACAATTTTTTAAACAACTGTGTGGCGCTAGGTTTTAATTTATTGTCCTTTCATCGGTTTACATAATTATCGTCAGTGATAGGAATAGGTAGTGCTAATTTGCCTAAACTTCGAGGAAGGAAGTAACATGGAGTAGATAACACCTCTAAAATCCCGGAATAATTTTAATGACGTTTAAATCCCGGGATTTAAAAACCACGAATTATTTATTGGACTTTATTTATAGATACTCGTAGATAGAATACTCTTTACTATGTACACCATAAAAATTACGTATATAAATGTGTGTGTGTGTGTGTAACCCTAAAAAATGTTATGATTTTTCAAATCAATAATTTGTAACTATAAATAAAGTCCAATAAAAAGTTTGTGGTTTTTAAATCCCGGGATTTAAACGTCATTAAAATTATTCCGGGATTTTAGAGGAGGTATTATCCACTCTATGTTACTTCCTTCCTCGAAGTTTAGGCAAATTAGCACTACCTATTCCTATCACTGATTATCATACATCGATTCATTGGACATTGGATATAAGTTCCTATCGAGGCTAAAAATGTAGTTTTTCCTGGTCGATGTAATAAGTAGGGAAAATAAACCCGGTGCGTGAATCCCAAGTATTGATTTGATCCATACTACGACGTACCTAGCTGCGGATGTAGAGATCGCCGTAGCGTTTGAGATAGCGTTGTTTCTAATTAAAATTCTTCAAGTCGCTTCCGACCCAATATAAATATAAGCTTTTTGCAATGAAAAATAAATTAAAAAACCCGTTTTTCCGAAAAGGGTTTTAAACTTGTTTCAGTTTAATTCATTATGTGACGAAAATCTCTACGTGACGGTGTTAGAGATTAGCCTAAATACTGGAATATTGTTTTCGGTAGTGTCACAAGCAGCAATCGAGTAGAGTTGTACCTGTCGCAATAAAATGTACTTAGATCTGTCAGTGTCCGGTGTCCGCGGCTCGTCCGGGGTCTGTCCGTGCCGGTGTCGCTGATCCTTGAGTAAAAATAATATTACCGTCAGGTCGGGTTACTTTGACTCTAGGGCATAACTTTGGCCCAAATCTAGACGTTGATGTTTGAACAGCCCGCCGTGTCGCGACCACACAACCAAACGTCGTATTCCTTCGGTAAGTAATAGATGGCGATATAGACGCCTATTTGCGGAACTGTTGTGTAGATTTAATGACACCAAACATTTGTCTCGATTTGGGCCAAAGTTATGCCATAGAGCCAAAGTAACCCGCCTTGATGGTACCTACATCGTTATGTGGTAGTTTTAAGGTTAGTTTTTACACTACATTATGTTTATAACAACTCTCGCCATCAAACTAGAAAGTTTGGCGAGTAAAAATTGTAAAAACAAAATAATGTGTTTGAGGATCATAAAAAAAAAAGATGATTGAAGCCGTGATATAGTTATATCCCTAGGGAGTGGGGATATAGCTATATACCGAAATATAGTCGGAATGCCCTAATTTTGATACTGCGACCAATTTCGACGTAGCGCTCGCTGGCCGCTGCCGCGGCGCCGCGTATATGGAATATATACCTTCAGCCAACGCTCTGTAGTGTTGAGTTCAGGTATACAATAAAAATATATACGCCCGTCTTAGGGATTTCAAAATATACCCGAACGCAACATTTTTCTGGGGTATACTTTCATGTAGGACACTCCATTTTGCTATACTGTAATGTATACCCGTTTCACTACCTCTCCACTTTTAATTACGCTAACAAAGAGACGTTTAATTTTATATGATAGGATTGAGATAAATAATACAAGAAGAAAAGAGGATAAAAAAACGTTTATTACAAAGAGAAATGTTCTTACTATAAAAATACAATTGGTAAAGA
Organism: Fissipunctia ypsillon; assembly: GCA_947568875.1. Classification (NCBI taxonomy): domain Eukaryota; kingdom Metazoa; phylum Arthropoda; class Insecta; order Lepidoptera; family Noctuidae; genus Fissipunctia; species Fissipunctia ypsillon. The sequence continues at coordinate 9,995,942 of OX387654.1, forward strand.
ATACCGAACGATTACTTCGTTGCGGTCGGGTATGTTTTAAAATACCTACGCGGGAAATCTTAAATCTGAAAGTATACCCAATGTCAACTCGGCCAGTGACGTCACAAATGTTAGGTAAAGGTACGCTTTATTGAATTAATTCTTTATTTCTGGATTTGAAAACATACCTGACGGCAACACGATCTCTGACGTCATGAGCGTTGTGTTAAGGTATAGATTCCATATACGCCGCGGCGCCGCTCGCTTCGCTCGCTCGGCTCGCGCGTAATTGGTCACAGTTCTAACCTAAACTATTTGGTCGGAGTGCCCTAATAGTTATATTACTAGATCGTGCTCGTAACAAAGTTATATTCCTAATAAGATATTTATGAACCGCTTTCATATAACTATATTACGGTATATAGCTATATACCTAGGAATATAATTATATCACGGCTTCAATCATCTTACTACGAAATACCCACCTCACCCGCCTACGTCATGCTAGAGGCATGTTTAGAAATCGTATCATGGAAACCTAATTCATGGAGACGGGAATCGAGCCTGTTAGCTTCCTAGGACCAGTCGCCTTATTGGTCCAGTGCAGCTTCTGGTTTCATACCGATATCCCGACGGTATAACACGTTAGATCTTTTTATATACTTAAGCTACTGTTTTAAAGATAGCTTTTATAAATATAAGACTAGCTGAACCGGCGACTTAGTCTGTGATCAGGGGTGAAAAGTCCCAGGGTAACTATCCGTCGAATTTTGGTTTAGGCGTGAAAAGGTAAGAGAAAGAGTCAATTTCGCAATATGGATTAGGCTTGACTGGAGATGAGAATGTGAAATTTATATGTGACGTTACTGATTTTAGAAAAATGGTATATGAAAATTCTTTACTAGTGTCATTTTTCACTTTAAAGTTTTTTATAGTTCGGCTTGAGATTACCTACTGTAGCAGCTCGCTGTCACCCAGTTGTGTGACACATCTCGATATTTCGGATCTTCTGCGAGGTACCTACATGTGTCCCTTACGCTCTCGAATTTCAAACGTTGAAATGTTTCGACATCATTTTCCGCTCGTTTACACATTCCCATATAAATTAAACTTTTTGCTACAAAAACCATGCTTTAGGACCTACGTCGTTTATTTAGGCTTACTAACACAATAAAGATATGCACGCGATGTTTCCACATGATAAAAAATAAATACCAACTGGCCCAAACTATGAATCATTTTGGCATTTACAAATATACTCAGGTACCTATTTTTAAGTCTTGAGTTCATGGAGTGCTAAAAAACACGTATCGTCACAGTAAAGTTCCGACGATTAAGCTCCAAACAGGTTGCTTCATTGTTGGTCATTTCCGAAATCTTAATCAGCCTATAATGTTCCCACTGCTGGGACACAGGCCTCCTCCCTGTGAGAGAGAGTGCGCCGTAATCCACAACGCGGCCCCAGTGCGGGTTGGTGGATGTCACATGTCTTCGAATTTTTGGTTCTGGGACATGCTGGTTTCTTCACGATGTTTTCCTTTACCGTTCTAAGAGCAGTGGTGATGAAATAATTTACTTACACATAGTAAAACGCCTGTGAGGGTTCGAACCTGCGACCTACAACTTGTAAGTCACGGCCATTACCACTGGGCCACCACTGCTCTCATTTCCAAAATGGCTTACAATTATTTTTATTCACAGCTACCTAATTACGAATAATTATTCGCAGGTTTTTATTTTTTCGCAGCTTTTTGTCGCAGAAGTGCTCTTTTCCAACTTTCAGCTGAAATGGTTGAAATTCTGCTAAAAAAAACTCTCCGTTTCCAATACATAACAATAATATAATTACCTGATATCCTTTTTATAGCAAAAACCTGGATAAGCACTTATCAGTATCAGACAGTAATTAATTGTTGCCTAATACACAAAAACTTGGAAGTATTTTTAATGAAGCACTACTATTTTCAAATTAACAATCATTCTGAAAATTGCCTATTCATGGCCGTTCTTTATCCCTTTCTATATGAACTCGTGCCTGTAAGCCTGACCTATGACGCGCAACTACATTAATGTAGGTAACCACCAAAAGTCGGTGTTGCCATGCCACCCACCAGTCCGCGAACACGCAACATGATTAGTATGTTACCTATGCACCGAGTTTATAAATAATACAGTTTAAAAACAATGAACCGTACGTTGGTCGTAGCGTGGAGAAATCTAAACATGACAACCCTAAATAAATTGCTATTAGTATGCATACCGGAGCGACAAACGCAGCCAAAATCGAACGGCCTGTGATTGTGTAACCGCGTGAGTGAGGTAGTAATGGACCGGGTTCGTTCGCCGATAAAAGCGAAAGTGCTGCGTTCACTGGGACAACGACCGGCTCCTGCGGACAGCCCTGTCGGCTTCCTGCATCCAGGTCATCATCATCAAACATTGGCGACTGCGTCACCGACCTCTTGTTAGTCAGCGCAGTCTCCACGCGCATAGGAACAGTGTTCAACTGGCATTTGTTTTGCTAGTCGGTAGTTGGTAGGTAGATATGTTTTGTTTTGATTAGTAGTAGGCTTAACATGTGTTTCAGTTCAAGCTTATTAATTTAAAGTTTAACTTGAGAACTGAGCAAGTTTGTGATGAACCTTATGTCAAATTTTAACTTATATGAGGGATCATGACTACAAAATCCGCATAGCAATCTCAAGATATCTCAATATTTGCTATGTTCAAATGTACCTACGCAAAAGTAGTAGGTATTTACAAAAAGCGAATTTATTTTAAGAATTCATAACTTTCGTGTGATTTACTTATATAAATGTAGCTGTTTATGCGATGAAATTTGAAACCTACATTATATTAACAGAGCTTTATTCTGCGGTAGTGCTTTACCCAAAGTAATATAAAAGTACTTGCCACTTTAATCTCACTTGTCCTTTCTTTTCAACTCAAACCATTTATTTCAACTTAACCATTTACAGGCACTTTTGAACTGTCAAGGAGTCGGTCAGTCAGAAATATGAAGCTAGTTGCCCATTCCAAAGCGTAGTAGGCCTACCTATGGAGAAGAACGGACAAGAAACTCCATGGACACTTTTAAATTATATTGTTACAAAAGTATTATTTACATCATTAATGTTGAATTTATAATAAAACAGGACGACGTTACCAGACTAGTCTAGGTAGGTACATTTTTCTGTTGTAAAATATCACACTAAGATAAGTTATCGAACGGAAAATCCTCAGGCGCATATTTGGTACAGTGCTGAAAAACGAGCAGTGGCGAACGCGGTAGAACTATGAGCTCTACGAGATGTAGGTACGACGAGCCTAATGTAATTAAAACCATCAAAATAGGATGTCTTCGAGGGGCAGGACATGTCGCAATGGACGAGACCAGAGTACCCAAACGTTTACTGGATAGTAAACCGGATGACCGAAGAAGTCGAGGGTCAAGCTCAGATGGTTTGGATAGCGTAGACCAAGATTAAGGAACTGTTGGAGTGAGAAATTGGAAAGAAAAAGCCGGAAATAGGTCACGTTGGAGAAATATACTTGACCAGGCCAAGACCCACCCGCGGCTGTAAAGCCTTAGATGATGATGAAGATAAGTTATGGAATCGGGCGTTACTTTGCATGACAGTAAAATGTTATTTAATATGAACTAAAACTAAATGTTTTACATAACATATTTAAATATCACATTGTCAAAACATCAGCCACTTGGCATTGCTGCAAGGCTTTTCCTAATAAAGGCAAATAACGCACTACGCAACTGTTCAGCAGCTGTCCAACACTGACTGTAGCTACCGGGCACCCAGGGCGTTGTCCGTACAAGTAATGTACAAACATTCTGCCTGTCGCGTCGGTCGTCGGTCGACGCGTGAATATTTCATTCCTCGTCATCTCATAACACGACGCTTCATTCCCATAAATATTCAAGTCGTGAGACGTCCATTAGCCCCCGTTAAATTAACATGGTCTACGAGGTACGAGCTATGAATTTTGCAAAAAGCAAAGTTTGGCAATGTGAGCCGACAATGGCTCGTTTATATGCAAGTACATTACAAATTGCTTCAATATACACGCATATGTGGGTAGAGGAGGTACCGTCTGGTAAGTGCTGAAAAGTCAACAGCGTATTAATGTTGTATATAAAAACCTCTGGCTCAAAGCGCCGCGCCGGCAGCGGGCGGCGCCGCCGCCGCCGACCGGTGGAATTGTGAAAACAACCGAGTTTCAAATAATATCATTAGCGCCCGCACTCACGACGGAAATGGGGTTCGACACTCATACCCTTTTCCACCTGAAAACAAGTTAAATTCTTTATTCAAAGGAAATTGTCTACCGGGTCTAACTTTTCACAATAATTACTGGGTCCTATCTACCTACGCGTACCTACATTAGACAGTATTAGGATCTTGTAATTCAAATAAGTATATGTAAGTACCTATATTAAATCTTGTGTGATGGGAAGTCTTTCACTGTATCACTGTAAATAATTTATATATAGAGTTTTTACATAAGTTGTATTGATTCATAAACAACAAAGGTTACAATATTTAGGTATGACACTGGATCCCGCACTAGGAAACCCTGTGTCGCAGGGTCTAACTAGGAGCTAACTAGCTTAATTAGCCATTTTTAGTTAGCAGCCTAGCCTTTGGAAGTAGCGCTCGCCGGCCGCTGCCGCAGTACCTACCACTCGCTTCGGTCGCTCGGCTCGCGCGCTGTTGGTCACAGTTCTAATCTAACCTAACACATTTGGTGGGGGTGCCCTGGCTTAGTTACTGCGATCAATTCGGCTCGCGCGTGGTTGGTCATAGTTCCAACCTAACCTATAATTGAATATCATTTACCTGGCCGCTAGTAGAACGGCGCCGTTTAGTTAAGGCTAGGCTGTTAACTGAAAGACTATTTAAGCTAATTGGCTGCAACATATACAATTTTAACCGACAACAAAAAAAGGAGGAGATTCTCAAGTCAACGCATAATATATATATATATATATATATTTCTTTTTATGTACGACCACGCATAACTTTTTACAGAGTAGTCCGATTTAAACGATTCTTGTTTTATTCGAGAAGGCATATCTCGAAGTCAGTCCTATGTAAAAGGTGGTTTTAGAGTTAGCGATAATACGTATTTTTCCCACTTAGGCTATGTGGATGAAGTTCTACTATCTTCCTGTCACACAGCTAAAAAGTGAAAAATAAAAACTGTTTTACAAAAAGTAAAACCGACTTCCAAAAATAAAATAAAAGTCGGTGGCAAAAACGAAAATACAAAACCAAAGACACCGACTTCCGTATCAAAGTTATATTTCACTATGTAGTGTTTCTTTTTTTTTTAAATAGAGGAAACAAAGCGAGTCAACTATTAATTTTGTAGGTGACACCGCCTGCCAGAACACAGAATAACGAAATGTAGCTAGCGCGATATGTAGCTACTTAACTCCACCAGGCGCTTTGTTGTCTGGCTCGAACCCCCACAGATTGCAACGATCCAATCGCGTTTAATGTTTTAAAATATAGCCTGTTATCGTCTGAAATACCAAGTTTTCACATTCAATCACTAGCAGAAAAATAGAGCCACAAAATATAATTGACTAGGTTTAAAAACCTAAGGATATTTCTTTTACCTTGCCTTCCGAATTTCCTAAGATTTGCAAATTCAAATATTAGTATCGCCACATTCATTGTAACGAAAGCCTCTCGACCTTACATTTTATGAATGACTGTAGAGCAGTGCTCTTGCTTGCTAGAGTATTGTTATAAATTATAATAGAGGATGTAAGCGTATCCACCAAAAATAAACAGTTCAAAACTGATGATAATCGGACTAGAATATCCAATATGAAATTGTTGTATAGAATAATATGTTCCTTTATATACTAGGTGTAACTTAAATAATGCATAACCTCTAAGTGGCCATTGTATGCATCATTACGAACAACTTTTACTATAGGACAAAATCTGAAATCGCGAAAAAAAAATCTGCTGTTCCCTACATTTATGTTCGCATAACTCGTCAAAATGTAGGGAACAGCAGATTTTTTTTTCGCGATTTCAGGTTTAGTCCTATAGTAAAAGTAATGATGAGTACAATGGCCACTTAAGAGGTTGTGCGTTATTTATGTTACATCTTGTACTTATATTTAATAATAGCTTAGTGCTGTTTTCAAAACGTTACTAAGTATTGGACTCCGTTACCTAATGGAAATAGTAGGCACTGGATACTAACCTACCTATCTACGTGATTTTCCCAAATTATCCGTGGTCTTGATTTCCTTGATTGATTTTTTTGCCACTTCACTGTCGTTCCTATTTCAACAGTTCTTTTTAATTCCTTTTTTTTTTTGCATTTCCGTATTTAGATACCTATCTAACCTGAACTCACCTAATCCATATACTTACCCATAGGTATATCAAGATTGATTATTTCCGAATAAAAATACATCAGAAAGGCTACCTGTTACTTCTTGACGTCCATCAGAATTCAGTACAGTTCACTTAGTTAGCGCTTCACTAGTAATAAATATAACATCCTAAAGTGTAATTTGCTAGTAGACAGGACGTATTATCGGTATCATCGCCTCATAGCTTGCTCATAGATTGCTGTAATAAAAACAAACATTCGCAAAACAAACAACAAGGATTTGATGAATGATAGTGGCGCATTCTCATCTATGTTTACTGCATTGTTCAAATTTCCCTCTTGCCAGTGGAGACAGCTAGTCGCGTACCTGTCTGGTGGGCGCAATCGTTACCGAGGCGCGTCGGTCTGCATCGGCGGGCATGCGCACACCAACCGCGCGAGCGTTCGACCAAGTTTAGTGAGAAGTGAGGAGGAACGGCACTGCACGCTGGCTGCGAGTGGTCGAGTCGCCGCCGCGCCGCGCCGCCCGCACCCGCAGTCCTCCCGCCGCGCCGGCTCTGCGCGCTCCACGCCAACCGCATCATGGTGAGTCATTGCTACAGTGCGAATCTATTCATTTACGACGACCTTTAAAGTTTAGATACAGATAAAAATAAAACGATACGCTCCATTTAATAAAACCAAATGCTAGTGCGTAAAACCTCTTGAAGTAGCTGATTTGAGTAATCCCCGTCACAAAATGGCATTAACCTAATTATGTGGTATTTGATCACACTTAAAGAAATCGAGGAAACTGCGTTCCGATCCTAATGAAGGTCAACCGTTAAAACCACTTATTTTCACGAACTAACGTAATGTAAACATAATTTCAGGTAATGGACAACCGTGTGAACGAAGATAATGAATTAGAACACAACTCTTCAATCTTTATAACTAATTTTCAAAATGGAGACGTCGTGAACTATTCACTTGTTTTGATCAAGGGAATTATAACAAGAGGCAATTCTAATAACCATGAAAAACTATTATGTACATTAAAAAGTGAAAACTTTCAAAATACATCGCAATGGGACGTTTATAATGGAGAATTCAAAGTGATAATCGAACTAAAAACAGGTGAAAATGTTATTGATTTGGAATATACAGAACAGCAACGGAAAACATTGCTCCTGGACTATACTCCAAGAAAAACAAATCTTCGGGTCACTCCAGTTTACATCATATGTCAAGGCCACGATGGATGTTTTCAAAGTCCCATAGATATTGACAACTCGATAGAAAGTGCCTGTTCCCGAATAGCTCTTGGCTCAAAGTTAATTCAAAGTTTAACAGCCGAAAAACTTTTCGAAAGTGGAATCGGAAGAAAAACATTTCAACTTGAGCATGAAGTCAATCCTAAAAAACCAGAATGCATTATATTTAAAAGTAGCCTGAACGTCAACAAGGCAAGAAAAATGAAACAAACGGAATTATGGTCACATTTTGGAAGAGAATTAATGCTTTCCGACTTAGGAAGTAATGAAAGAAAATTCCTGGGCTTCATATCCTGTACTCGATATAAAGGTACTGACATCGATAAGCCTATGACTCATGAAGAAATTATATCCCTTACTGAAGCATATGCTGCATTAGGTGGAGGCGGTTTGGCGCTTTTCGGGACAGCTTGCCTGTACACCTGGCCAACGACTGTAGAAGAAATCGTTCCAAAATTCTTAGATGCAACACCAGTAAATGTAAGACGATTTATGGATGACAGTGGATACCGTGGCACATTGGGAGGATGTTTTGCAACTACATTGGGATCAGTTTTCCACGAACTTGGTCACACGTTTGATCTGGGACACACGAAAGATGGTATAATGGGAAGAGGTTTTGACAATTTAGATAGAGTTTTTGTTATTGGAGAAAAACGATCAGCTTTAGTTAAAGATAATATGAATAACTTCAGTGGAAAACCAGTACAACATTCTACCGTGTCATTACAACGCAATATAAGTGTTACAATGAACGTGGCGGAACCATTACGAGTTTTAGGACCAAGAAGTAAAACCACATTGGGGAATTTTGCTGCTATGTCGAAATCTGACATAATAAGAAGAGGTCCAAACGTAACACCTATAACCAGGCCATCAAGTGTTTATTCAAATATAACAAATAGACTTACGGATTCAAAGAAAAACGTTAATCGAACAAACGGAAACGATTCAATTTATTGGACCAGAAATTGTGCTGTGTTATTGTCTTATCACCGATGGTTCAACAATGAATATGGAAGAGAAAGACAAGCAATAACGAGGTATCTGAAATTTGATAAAAACAAAATGATGATTATTTCTACTGCCGGCATTAGAATAGTTGAAGTAAGAGATGAATCAAATGGAATGGTGTTAGATTCGTATGAATTTACAAATCTTGTGCCAGAAAAAAGATTCTTGGTTCCATTTACTTTTTCACCAAAAACCAAAGTGTTAACAATAGTTGTAGAAGATGATTTGGGAAACGTGCTGAAACAGACATTTTCATATTAAATAGTTGGCGTAACAGTATTAGAACAGTTGACAATAAAGTGAATAAAATGAAGAAAACAAGAAGAAAGAAGTATTATAATTAAATAAAAAAGGAAAGTTTATGTCTCCTAGACTAGAAATACTTTTAGTTTAACAATTGTACTATAACTAAACAGTGAAGAAAAAAAGCATTGGATTATTCCTAGTGTGTGCAAATTTTATTAAGTGGTAACCCCAAACGACAGTGGGCAACTGGAAAATAAATATGACATTTGTGTGATTGTTGACGACTTGACGTGGGCTGCAGTCAGTCAGTGAGTGAAACTCATTGTTTTGTTCCTTATTTTTGATATTTCAGTAATTGAACGAATATGCAGTTTTGTGAATGTGTGTGATATCTGTAACTTTGTTCAAAATAATTTACGCTAATATTTTTGTAAGTACTGAATATGGCTAGCACCTCTACAAGTAGTGATAGTGAACAATGTTTTTTTCTCGCTGTAAAACACTTTCCACCAGTTATAAATGGAAGAATTAATATAATCGAGTTTATAAATGCATCTACAGACTTGGTGGCAGTAGTAGGTATGTGTGAATGCTTCGTTTAATGTTAAATTATCCGAATAATATTAATTTACAATATTTGTGTATCATTATTACAGAACGCCTTGGCACTATATTTGCTCCTGTAAAGTATGACATGCAGGGAAATATTGATGTAAGTATTATGAATCATGTCTCATCTAGTAGGTAATAATAATTTCTTACTCATCTCAATAAGTGTAGTATTGAATACCTACTGCTTTGTTATTTAACTAGGTTTAAACCGCTCCAAATAAATATTTTATTTTATTGTGATTAAAACTTTGTTTCAGAAAATAAAAAAGCTATTCATCTATGACAAAAACTCTTGCTTACTTGAGTTAATGCTTGCCGAGACTGCTACTGGCAAACCTGGAGCTGAGAGTGTGCTGTGGCTTAACAGGTGCATCACAATCATGCAACAAATACAATATTTTGCAACCATGCACAGTATTATTAAACTTGTTACTATGATATTAATTGCTCCTTTTTACATTTACAGGGCCCTACTATTTTTTGAGATTGTGTTTACGCAAGTCCTATGCCATGTTCAAGCCAATGATATTAATGTGAATTTGAAAAAGATATTTACAGTGGCTTATGAAGGGTCTGTCAAAAAGTATCACAACTGGGTCACACAGCAAATATTTTCTGTAAGTATTATTTTGTACTGGTATTGTTATATAACTTATCCAAAACCTACTACTCATTTTATATTATTTACTTTGTTTCTAGTTTATCTGTAAAATGTCTCCAAACCTTCCTGAAGTAATAAAATCTTTTGAAATGGAAGGCAATATAAAAGGATTTGAAACAAAAATAGAAAGTTTCCAACCAACTTTACATTTAGTAAGATGTACAATTGATGACTTCTTCAAAGATAACAAACTATTCAATGAGCCCGTTGAACCAATAGCAGAAACTTAAAAACCATTGGAAGAAAGGAAGTATGAAAGTATTACTTAAATCTGGAGTATATTTTTTATTTTAAGCATAATTTAGTTCAAGACATAATATTATGACAGTTATTTGGTTGGCTAACCAGTAAAAGGTTTAGATATGACAATTATATTTAGAAGTAGTAAATATAATGAATGATTTGAATGTGAAATTGTAAATAGTATTAAATACCAAATAATGTATTTTATGATAATGCCTAAGAGTGTACCATAGTGCTGTGTTAGTAAGTTTAGAGTATGCGCCAGAGGCTAGATAAGGTTGAAGGAATGAGGATAATATTGTTTATTTTATATTCCATATTAAAATGACACCTAAGCAATGCATTTTGATGTATGGTAGTTCAGTGACATTTTTTTAAATACCTATTTAATTTTATCATTAGAAAAAAAGATATTGAATGTCCCAGTGCCTTGTGAAATATTTGAAGGCAAAGTAACAATTTTATAAAAGACTATCCAAACATTTTACCAAGAAGTTATATTTGATACAATTAAGAAATATAGGTCATAGTTCAGTTGTATTGTATAATACCCATGTTATGGTATAATAGAGTTGCTCATTCTATGGTTTACAGATAGCATTTCGTGTGATATCCCTATAAATTAATAAGTTAATTTCAAAACCAATATGAGCGTACAATATACAAGATGTAACATAAATAACGCACAACCTCTTAAGGGGTCATTGTACTCATCATTATGAACAACTTTAACTATGGGACCAAACCTGAAATCGCGAAAAAAAATCGGCTGTTCTCTACATTTATGTTCGCATAACTAGTCAAACTATAGAGAACAGCTGATTTTTTCTTCGCGATTTCAGGTTTGGTCCCATAGTAAAAGTTGTTCATAATGATAAGTATAATGACCCCTTAAGAGGTTGTGCGTTATTTAAGTTACACCTTGTATATAAACTTGGGATTCTTAATTTAGTTTAAACTTATGTTAATGTATATCCATTAATGTTTAATTACTATAAATGTGTTAAACTAGTTTAAATAAAACCAAAGCTTTGCTTTCATACACTTTCACTCTTATATTAAAGTCCTTAATAAATAAAATGAGCATTTAATGTTGTGTAACAACATAATAAATCCTTTTCAAGTAATTTGTGTGAGTAATTATTTCCACCTTTACAATCATAACAATCATTTATGGCTATGATAATATGATGATATCAATCATGACTGGGTCTGGCTAGGTATCCATTTTTACAATAAATACAAAATTATTCAGATTTCATGAATAAATATCAGAACTTATTGTCACCTGTCCTTTGGTTGTGACAAATAAATACTTTTGGCGAAGTTGGATGCCTGTTTCAGTGCCAAAAAACTGAAGACAACTTCAGCAAGTGTGAGCAGCCACAACATTGTGTGTAGTATTGTCTCCATGGGAGTGCTCATCAGGTATGGGTTGAACAGGAAAAAACTGACGAGAGGCATTTGCATAAGTATGGTCAACATGAGGAATCCTGCCAGTTCTGGGACCTGAAAGACATTCAATTGCAGTTAATAATTTGTTAGTTTCTGTTAATAATTCAAAATCCTATAATAAAATAAAAAATTAGTAAGTACTTACCCTGCAAGACAGGTTTCCATAATGACCAAGATATATTCTTGCTGACTCAATGACAACCAGTAGAGTAAACACAGTCAGTGAAAGGTACTTTGTTAGGTGTCCAAGAACATTCAACTGAAATAAAAAGACACTTGATTAGCATGGGGTAAGTAAGTAATAAGAAATACTAGGTTTCTTGAAAAAATTAATAACTGCAAAGTATATTGTGTTAAAAATGTTAATTTACCTTTGAATATAAAAAAAAGCCAATGACAAAAACCCAAGCTATGTATAAGTAGTAATTGAAATAGAGACATTTTTGTAAATGTAGCATCGTCCTGTATTCCATTTTGAGTCACCTAAGTTACGAGGTAGATATGCAGATCTTTATCAATTATTACATACGGTAAGAATAGATTTATTTTTCATTATCTTGTATTATCTATCAGGTGAGCTCAGCTTACGGGGATAACATTGTTCATAATTATAATGTTATCATCATATATCTTTGTAAGCTCTTTCAAAATTGGTTCAGTAAACACGACTAGATAATAATAATTTGATAAGCTAAATGAGAACACACTAGTTTATTACTAACTATACCTACGAGATAAATAAAACCTATCAAATTTATAAATTAAAAACACAATCTTGTTGACAACAACCACAGACAACAACAAAGTCAACAAACCAAACTTCAAGCTGAAAACGTTCAATGCCTTGAAGTATGTGTTCTGTGTTCAATGCACAGCACTTGCAACATTTTTAGGTTCAATGGTTCAAATCGCTGCCACAGACGATCGCTACAGGAAAGTAATTTAGCTATCGCTCATGGACTTATGTAACTCTATTTTATTTTTAAACGTTATTACCTCTTTCCACAACGTAAGGGGTTGATTTTGAAAAACCCTGAAACAATTATTTATTATTTTAAGTATTAGAACCGAGTTCCGAGTTAATCCGACAGCACGTTAAAAAATTCCTTACTAACTTTCACATCCCATATACCCTCTGTTTTCTTCGTCGTGTCGATTTAAGCTTCGACTAGAATTCGGCCACTTCAACAGCGTTAAGAAAACGTATAATAGGACGCCATCAGGCTAGGTGGAGTGACGATCTTCGCAGGGTGACAGCTGGATGAGAGCTGCTGAGAATCAAGCTCAATGACGTGCAATCGGAGAGGCCTATGTCCAGCAGTGGACTGCTGTAGGCTGATGATGATGATGATAAACAGCGTTATCGCTGGCCTTGCAAAGGTCTTTCATACTGCAGGTATTTTTGCACAGAAAGTACGACAAGAGGTGAGGCATCGTGTATTCATGTAGCTCCACAGTCCCACTGTGGCTCATCGGAGTACCCCCGCCTGACTAAGTTGTACACACGGCTACATATCAAGCTATACAGTTCCAGTTTAAGCTGATCTAGTATTGTATTGGATTTCCGTACAATGAGAGGTCAGCTTAAACTGGAAAAGTATAGCTTGATATGTAGCCGTGTGTACCTGCAGCGGCCCAACTGACTCCATAATGACATCTTCAGCGACAAAATAGTATAAGTAGGATAACTTGTGTAGTCGAGTTGGAATTTTTGTTGTTGTTTGTGGTCAAGCCACAGGAAAAATTATTATATCTCTGTGCTTGTGTTTGGTTTTCTAAGCTTAGGATAACATTTTTGTTTTTTGTAAATAAACATACTTCGCACAGCCAAGGTCTCCATGGTCTGATCATGTTAGAGGGACACTGAGCAAGAACAGGAGTGGGTTTTAGCCGGTAAGAGTCCGGTACTGCCCAGACTGGCTCGTTACTGAGGCAGTCTGGACGTCAATGTGGATTTCCCTCTCCTGCCAAAACAAAAAAAAACTGACTCCATAATCGGTTAAGGTGAAAGCGCCAGGGTAGCCCGCGAAATTCAAATTTTCTTACGTTTTTTGCAATTTGCAGGTCAGTATTAGGTTGCATGTTGATTAAAATATTATTCGCGACCATAACAAATATATATTAACACAATTATAATAATTAAAGTCATCAATACAACTCATTAACACCAGGTAATTCTATTGAATGACTATTTCATGAAATATTAACATTTCAGGATTAATTGTATTGCTGATTCTAATAATTACAATTCTGTAAATACATATTTGTGCTCGCGAATCATACTTTAACTAACATACGCCCAGATACTAAGCTGCAAATTGCAAAAATCGTAAGAAAATTTTAATTTCGTGGGCTACCTTGGCGCTTCCCCCTTAACCTCTGTGAAGGGTAGTTTTAAAAAACGAATAAGTAGTGAAAAACTTTATTAATTACTGAGGCTAGTGGGGTGTTGAAATTGGTTTCAAGTTAATTATGAAATAAACCAATTATTTCAACACCCCCTCTACTCCCCAAAGGTATTTTTTATTTATTTTTTTCTATTTAAGTACACACAGTAAAATATATACGACATTATAAATATTGAGTACAAAGATACTGCTTATTTCATTTCTTCCAGCAGACCTGCGAAAGGAGAAACGAAAAAGAAATGTAGACAATAGTGTGTGAGAACAAGAAGAGGAGAATAATTATAATTTTGAGACGTCTTAAACTAAAATATTAAATAAACTGAAATAATAAACAGCGCATACACATACATTTATATATAAATAAAACGCTAAAATGTATAAACCTTTTAAAATAAATAAGCACAGTTGATGTCGGAATACAACCTCAATTGTCTATGCGACTACTTCACAGAAAAAGTGAAGTGATGTTCTTTTTATAATAACTTGTCATGTCAATTGAGAAAAATATGGTTGTCTTATAAAACACATATAAAATATTAATAAAGCCATTTATATAAGTAACTGTCCTGTTAATTACCCTATTACCTACCCCAACATAAGGTTATGGGCAAATAAATGGAGAAAGTAAGAAGAAATATATCTACATATTGTATTATAAAAAATATGATGAATACAAACATAAATTTTTTGCCAATATTGAAGGGCGAAAATTATTCAAACTGGAAATTTAGAGTGAAATCGTTATTAGAAGAAAAACAGGTGCTCAAAATATTAGATTATGATTACACAGAAATTACAAAAGATGAAAAATTAAAAGTCGACAATTCTAAAGCTAAGGCCATAATCATTCAGTGCATATCAGACAAGCATTTGTCTATAATACAAGAATGCTCGAATGCAAAAGACATGCTTATCAAATTAGACAGCGTATTTCAACGCAAAAGTGTTTTTACAAAAATAACATTGCAAAAGAGATTGTTAACTCTAAAATTACAAAGAAACGATACGTTAGAGGAACATTTTCAAAAATTTGAGAAGATTATTTTTGAAATAGAAAATATTGATAAAAAATTAGACGATTCTGACAAAATCTGTCACTTATTATTGTCTCTAAATGAAGATTACGAACACGTAATTACAGCAATTGAAACTATCAGCACGGATATAACATTAGAGTTCGTAAAATCACGATTACTCGATGAAGAAATAAAAATAAAAAATAAGCATACATGTGAACCTCACTCACAACAAATATTTAAAGCATCAGGCTCAGGAATAAACCATAATAATAACTACACAAGATCCAGACGTCCTTTTAGAGGAAGAGGAATTAGAAATAGAGGATATTACAGAAGAGAAATGAAAGAACATTTTAATGGTTTTATAGCTTTGACTGCATCAGCTACTCATGAAAATAAATTTATATTAGACAGCGGTGCTACTAACCATATGGTTACCTCAAAATTAGAAAAATATATGACTAAAATACAAAAATTAGATGAACCGATAACAGTTACTATAGCAGACGGTAAAGGATTAACAGCAAATAAAAAAGGAACAATAACAGGATATTGTAATAACATAAAAATAAACTTTGAAGCACTGATTGTGGAAAATATCACACATAATTTATTATCAGTTGATAAAATAACAAATAATGGCTACACAGTACTATTCAAAAATAATGCAGTAAGCATAAGAAGAGGAAAAACATTTTTTTATGGTGCAAAATACCAAAATTTGTACACATTAGAAATTAACCTTATATCACAAAAAGAAGAATATGCAAATGTTACAAAAAATAAAGAGGCTGATTATTTATGGCACAGACGTTTAGGTCATTTAAATCGGAAAGGTCTAAAAATACTTGGATTACCTTTTTCGCAAAAAATATGTGAGAGTTGTATAGAAGGGAAAAGTATACGAAGACCATTTATATCTAATAAAAGAGAAAGCAAACAAATAGGAGATCTTCTACACTCAGATTTGTGTGGACCTATCCATCCAACGTCTATAAATGGCGAATGCTATTTTCAAGTATTGATAGATGATTATTCACATTTTGTAATGATATATCTATTGAAAAATAAAAATGAAGCAGAACATAATATTTTGAAACATATACAGCTTATTAAAGCTCAATTTGGATTAAAAACAAAGAGATTAAGGCTAGATAATGGTGGAGAATTTACTTCAAAAAGATTTAAAGAATCATGTATTCAAAAAGGCATAATATTAGAATATACAAGCCCGTACACGCCACAACAAAATGGCACATCCGAAAGGATGAACAGAACGTTATTAGACAAAGTTAGAGTCAAGTTTGCAGAAACGAAGTTACCTAAGGAATTATGGAGCGAATTAATTTGTGCATCAGCTTATGAGCTCAACCGTAGTCCGACTAAAGCACTAAACGGTCAAACACCAGCTTCAATATGGTACGGTTATAATGACTTATCAAAACTGAAAGTTTTTGGTTCTAAAGCATGGATTGTAACAATACCAAAGCCAGGCAAGCTACAACCAAGAGCCAAACCAATGATAATGGTCGGCTATACTGGTTCAGGTTATAAATTATGGAATCATGAAAGTAATAAAATTGTTACTTCAACAGATGTCATATTTGACGAATCAAAGATTATTTACCAACCTGAAAAGCAGGAGGAGGTAGTAAACTATCCCGATGAAAAAGTAACAATATTCAACGACGAAGACGAAGACAAATATAAAAATATATCGACACCTATACAAGGAAGTAGACAAATAAGAAGAAGTTTAAATGAACAAGATGATTCGGATGATCTGAATGAATCTAACTACATGACAGATGACGATGATGATATTGTACAAGATGATAATAAAATAACTACAAGATCTGGTAGAATTGTAAATCAACCTAAACACATGAACGATTATGAACTTTATAGTGCATATTGTTTGATAACAACTGAAAATAAAGATCCAACTTCGTATAAAGAAGCGGCAAAAGATAAAGAATGGTTAGAAGCTATAAGTAAAGAAATAAATTCATTAAAAAAATTGAATACATGGACAGAACCAATAGATTTACCAAGAGGAAAGAAAGCTATAGACACAAAATGGATATTTAAGACAAAAGAAAACGGTCTAAAGAAAGCTCGACTAGTTGCTAGAGGATTTCAAGTAAAAGAAGAAGACTATTTTAGTACAAATTATTCACCTGTAGCTAGAATGAGTACAGTAAGAACTTATTTAGCACAAGCGGTACAGCAAGATTACAAAATTTACCAAATGGACGTACCAACAGCATTTTTAAATGGTTATTTAAAAGATGAAGTTTATATCAAAGTACCACAAGGAGTTAATGCAAATAGAAAGAGAGTATTGAAATTGAATAGAAGTCTATATGGATTAAGACAAAGTCCTAGATGCTGGAATGAAAGGTTAACTAATTTTTTGGTTAAGTGTGGACTACAAAGATCAAAAAATGATTTTTGTCTATTTTTTAATAAAAATGTTTGGATATTAATTTTTGTTGATGACATTTTGGTCATGGGAAAGAAAGAAGAAACTGACAGAATAATGAAGTTATTACAGAAAGAATTTGATACCAAAAACTTAGGAGAGATAAAGAAATTTCTTGGAATGGAGATAGAAAGAAAAGATGGAATGTTAAGAATAACACAGTCAAAACAAATAGAGAAAATGTTAGCAAAATTTAATATGACTGAATGCAAGGAAAAAAATACACCGATGGAGAAGGGATTAAACATAGACATAACGGAAAAAATTATAGAAGTTCCTTACAGAGAGCTAATAGGAAGTTTAATGTTTGTGAGTACAGTCTCAAGACCAGATATATGCTATTCTGTATCGTATCTTAGTCAATTTTTGGACAAACCAAATGAAGAATGTTGGAAACATGGCAAGCGCATATTACGCTACCTTAGTTCAACTAAAGATTATGCACTTCAATATAAAAAGAGTGAACAGATAAGTTTAAACGTTTTCTCGGATGCAGATTGGGCAAACAGTAAAAGAGACAGAAAGAGTATAAGCGGTTGTATAGTTAAATACAATGAGAACGTTGTAGCATGGTTCTCTAGAAAGCAAAACTGTGTTGCATTGTCAACTGCAGAGGCGGAGTATATAGCAGCATCATTAGCATCATGCGAAGGAATAAATTTAAACGGAATATTAAAAGATTTTGGAATAAATCTAACGCCAATGCTGTATGTCGATAACAAAGGAGCTATTTTTATTTCAAAGGATTATGAAAATAGTAAACGATCGAAACATATCGATATTCGATATCATCACATAAAAGATTTGATATTTACAAAAAAGATGTCAATATCGTACATACAAACTGAGAACAATTTGGCTGATATGTTAACAAAATCACTAGCGACTGCAAGACATACGATGCTAAGAGAACAATGCAAAGTATTGATATAATACACATAGTTGTGTGGGTATTTATCTAGGAGGAGTGTATGTTGATATTTAATTTTATTTAACGATTTCTATGTTCCAAAGATTTTCACATAAAATCGAGGAGGAGTGTCGGAATACAACCTCAATTGTCTATGCGACTACTTCACAGAAAAAGTGAAGTGATGTTCTTTTTATAATAACTTGTCATGTCAATTGAGAAAAATATGGTTGTCTTATAAAACACATATAAAATATTAATAAAGCCATATAAATAAGTAACTGTCCTGTTAATTACCCTATTACCTACCCCAACAGTTGAAAGGAAAGGTAATGCTCTTTTACTCGATATTTGAATTGAGAAATACCTAGATTTTTAATCTGGAATGCTACGTGGAATTGACTTCCACAATCTTACAGCATGGACAGAGAAGGATTAAGAATAGTAGCTTGTTTTATGAGGATGGGATTTAAAGAGGGATCTAAAAATAGAAATACACGTCAGATTTTGTTTCCGATTGTCTGATCAGACTCAGACTCCTACCAACTTATCTGTGAAATGGCGAAAATTGGAACTACGGCCGACATGTTGAAATGTCATTCGATTGTCAGTGTATACCTACTACATTCGGGTTCTCTGGTTGTTTTGTCGTGATATTACATGAGGAAAGTACATGAATTTTATTCTGCTAAAAAAGAGGTCCCTATTGTTAAAAAGCTTCTAGAGGTCTTAAAGACAGAAATAAATTACACAGGACAGCGAGAGAGTCTGCGAAAGCTGCTTCACAAGGTGGGATTTTGTTTTAAAAAATCTCAATCCAATCGGAAGGTTCTTATGGAGCGTAATGAAATATCAGCTTGGAGAGCTAAGTACTTGCATGCAGTGGATAAAAATAATAAATCTCCCCAGCCCCGGCCCATAATTTATTTAGATGAGACCTATATTCACTCTTCGCATACATTGGGTAAATGTTGGCAAGGAGAGGGTGAAGACGGAGTATTGGAGCCTGTATCGAAAGGGCAAAAATATATTATTGTTCATGCGGGAGGAGATACTGGATTTGTTACAAATGCACTACTTGTGTTTAAATCAAACACAAAAAGTTGTGGTTATCATGACGAGATGAATAGTACCAACTTTAAAAAGTGGGTTATTGAAAAAACTTGTGCCTAATTTACGAGAGCCATCCATAATAGTGATGGATAACCTCCTTATCACCGTATTTGTGTGAATAAAGTCCCAAATACGAATTCCTTAAAAAAATATATGCATTATGGTTGACCCGAAATAAAATTGACTACAGAGAGAATTTGACTAAACCTCAGCTTTTAGAAATAATTAAGAGAAACAAGCCTGAACCTATATATGAGATTGAAAAATTTTTAGAATACAATAGACACAAATGCTTATATTTACCACCTTATCACTGTGATCTCAAATAAAATCTCTGTAATAAAAAAAACAAATTGCTTTACAATGATTTATTGAAAACCAGGCTTACAGTAATTGTGATCTTTAGATGAACCTGCATACACAACTTCATCCTGGTTGTGAGGCCATACTCCGCTTATGTCCGTACCACTGTCATCATTATCACTATCGCTTTCGGTTTCAGTGTCACTTACTAGTTCTATAATAAAAGGTTTATCTAAATACAAATAATGTTTTAAGTATTCTCCTTCTAACCTGCGAACGTGTTTACAATGCTGAGCCCACTCATGAACTGTAATAGCGTCAAAAGCTTCTCTAACTAGGCGGGGAATTTCAGCGTTTGTGTGCTCAATATTTACATCAGCAACTTTTCTTTTCATTATGCTCCATATGAGTTCAATGGGATTGAGATCACAGTGATAACAACAACATCACGCCTTGTTTCCCCGAAGGGTTAGGCAGAGGTGTACCTATAGTGCACCCACATTTCGCCAGTTATGTTTAAGTCCCATGTAATAGGGGGCGAGCCTATTGGCATCTACCGGGCACAAATCCAGACTCCGGGCTGCTACTGAGAAATTCCAAATAGAAAAACCCAATAACACTGCCCGACCTGGGAATCGAACCCAGGACCTCATGCCTAGCAGTGGCGCTTGCGGCCACTAGACCAACGAGGCAGTCACAGTGATAAGGTGGTAAATATAAGCATTTGTGTCTATTGGCTTCTAAAATTTTTTCAATCTCATATACAGGTTCAGGCTTGTTTCTCTTAATTACTTCTAAAAGCTGAGGTTTAGTCAAATTCTCTCCGTAGTCAATTTTATTTTGGGTCAACCATAATCGCATATCTTTTTTTAAGGAATTCGTATTTGGGACTTTATTCACACAAATACAGTGATAAGGAGCATTATCTATCACTATTATGGGTGGCTCTCGTAAATTAGGCACGAGTTTTTCAATAACCCACTTTTAAAAGTTGGTACTATTCATCTCGTCATGATAACCACCACTTTTTGTGTTTGATTTAAACACAAGTAGTGCATTTGTAACAAATCCAGTATCTCCTCCCGCATGAACAATAATATATCTTTGCCCTTTCGATACAGACTCCAATACTCCGTCTTCACCCTCTCCTTGCCAACATTTACCCGATGTATGCGAAGAGTGAATATAGGTCTCATCTAAATAAATTATGGGCCGGGGCTGGGGAGATTTATTATTTTTATCCACTGCATGCAAGTACTTAGCTCTCCAAGCTGATATTTCATTACGCTCCATAAAAACCTTCCGATTGGATTGAGATTTTTTAAAACGAAATCCCACCTTGTGAAGCAGCTTTCGCAGATTCTCTCGCTGTCCTGTGTAATTTATTTCTGTCTTTAAGACTTCTAGAAGCTTTTTAACAGCAGGGACCTCTTTTTTAGTACAATAAAATTCATGTACTTTCCTCCGTATAACTCCTTGCCTGGTGTCCGAATTTTCGTACCAGTTTCTTCTGCTGCGTACCCTTCCTTAACTATTTTTGAAATTAGTCCTTGACTCACACCTGAAATATAAGATAATAAAATAAATGTTAGTAGAAATTTGAAATCTGGCAGGTTAGTTTGCTCACTCACTTAGCAGGTTACCTATTAGATTTATTTATTTATTTATCCATACATACAAATATCTTTACAGGCTAGACCCAATGCGATATTGTAGCACATTTAAAACTTAAGTAGTTCCCCTGTTTTGATTGTAACAAATTGTACAGGTAGCTGTTCTTGTAAATTCACCCAAAGTGCAACAGAATATGTCCAAGTCCTCAGCAATGAGGTTGAGAGTGCGGAGCGCGCTCGTGAGCGGCGCCTCGCGCAGCAAGTTAGTTCGCGCACGCGGTTCTGCCAGCAACCGTGGTTGACGACGACGCCCCACATACCCGTCTGGCACGACTAGCTCCACCCTTCGCAATATATCCGCATTGTGTATCCTCCCTCTAATTATCTTAAAGATATAAGTCACTAGTGTGAGTTGCCTCCTGACCCTCAGTTCATTATATCCGACCATACCCAAGACAAATAGAGTCGGATACATCAATGGATAAAATGGATATACCCCGTATTCCCTCATATATTTGTACCTAATAAATTTATTTTGTACTCGCTCCAACATGAGACTATACTTAGTTTCATGTGGAGCCCAGATAACTGCATTGCATTCTAGTTGGCTTCTTACTAAAGCATTATATAACGCCGTTATAGCTTTAATATTTGTGAAGCCTTTTACCATTCTAAGCACAAATCCTAGGTTTCTATATGCTTTTTTGCATACCTTAACTATATGATCACGAAACGTGAGCCCAGTGACGAAACCAACTCCCAAGTCCCTCACTTCAGTGACCCTATTCATCGGCACCCCGTCCACCGTATAAGTATGCGTGATGGGTGTGTGTGCGCGCGAGAAACTTATGGTCACACACTTGGATTTGTTAAACTGCAGGAGATTACTCTCGCTCCAAGCTACCACTCTGTCTATATCTCTCTGCAGTCTTTCACAGTCAGTCACGTTTGTGATGGGGAGATAAAGCTTGAGGTCGTCGGCAAACAGTAAACACCTCGCATCTTGCACAACGTTTGGCAGGTCATTAATCATTAGGAGAAATTCCAGAGGCCCTAGATTAGTTCCTTGGCTTACCCCAGATCTAGTATAATATGCGTTCGATTGATATCCTGCATAGTCAACATACTGTTGCCTGTTGCTCATATAACTATAAGATGTATGGACGGCAGTAGATCAAGCTACTACAATCTGTCAAATTTTTTTAATAGATTTTCAACTTTATCAGTAGAGCATTAGGTTCAAGGTTGATTGAGAAAATTTGACAGTTTCGGGTAGCTTGACCTGCTGGCGTCTGTACGTTACCGTTACGCTAACCTGCAGCAATAATAGAAACGAATATTTCGTGGAGTTAAATAATTAGTTAACACGTTAACTGCCATGTCAGTCACCGGTGCCTGACAGAGTCACTATCTGTTCAGGCCACGTCAGCCACCGGTGACTGACAGTTTTTTTATTTTCAATTATCTCTTAAAATAAACAAAAGGGAACACTTTTTATACATAATTATTCATATTAAACCATTTGGAATCAATACTCAAGAAATTAAATTTGGAGAATATAGAAAATATACCTTGGCAGTTAACGTGTTAAGTATCGGGTAATTTATAACAAGAAAGTTGACAATACTAACCTGTCGCTGCCGAAATTCGTTTGTATATTTGATTAAATGGAATAATCGGAGACCCCGCCCGAGCTTCTTCTTCAAAAAAGGTTTTAACCTGTAGAATAATGTTTCGAGCATCACTTTTAATAGCTTTCGGCATACTTAACTTTATAAATTCAGCAATATCACGACAAAACAACCAGAGAACCCGAATGTAGTAGGTATTCACTGACAATCGAACGACATTTCAACATGACGGTCGTAGTTCCAATTTTCGCCATTTCACAGATAAGTTGGTACGAGTGTATATTCCTTGGTGAGCGCTGTTAGCGATTACGGTGTAATTCGGAATGCAGTCAAAAACTATCAGGTTCTGTGCTGTCAGTGTCACTGTTAATTCTTTTTGACACTGACTGAACGTACATCAACCATACATACTTAACCTAGCTTTTTTCCAAATGTTGATCTGACAAACACTTGAAATAGAAGAAATTTTAAGGGCAATTTTTTACAATTTATAAATGTACGTGCAATATTAATCACAGCTACTCTGTAACTAAAACTTCATGATCATGTTAAGCCAGTCGCTTCGTGTGACTCTTGGTAAGTTGTTTTCAGAATATTTAAAAAAGATTATGGTATTATATGACTTTAAAGAAATGAATTAATAATGAGATTTTATCTCAACTTGTAGGTCTTTTACGGCCGGAAAGCTCGCAACTGGTGCTTGTAGCTGGTATAAAATATTTTCCACCACCAAAGAATTATGACCGTAAGTTGTTTTTATTAAAATTTGATGTAACTACACACTACTTGTACAGGTACAAATTTAACATCATATTATGTCATTTCCTACTAATAATAAAAGGCAATAAGGAATATGGAACACCAATTATGTCAGGAATAATCATTCTGTATTTTGGATTTTGGTGTTTGTTTATTTTAAATACAGCTGACATCGAGAGAGACAATATTCTATTGTAGAAGGGACAAATATTTGTGTTTTTCCTGGTCAAATCAATGCTAATTCCTTCCGAAAATATTTATGTAATACAGGTAATACATATACATAAACCCACACCTTCTTCTATGGGGGTAGACAGAAACTACAGACTGCAACCTGCTACAATCCTTACATAGTCCTTTTGCCTCATTTACATTCATGCATCTGGTCATACATGCACGCCGAGTACCACTCATCTGACCATTTACCTAATTTTTTTTTTTATTAGCCTATACTGTCCAACTGCTGGGCACATCTATACTATATTCCATTTGAAATATGATTAGAAATTTAAATAAACTTTTTTTACAGTCCATTCAACCAATTTTGTCTTTTATTCTGTAAGTATAAGGCTGGCACTAAAAGCAAAAACGTGGTAACAATACCAACTGTTTACTGCAGCTGCCGTTTGTCATACCACCTATGCAATACAAGTCAAAATTGGTTGAATGGATGGTAAAAAAGGTTGATTAAAATTTCTAATCTTATTTCAAATGGAGTATAATATTATAATATAATATACTTAAATAATATAAATAAAATTGTATGCATACAGATATTGATATACCTGAGCGCCAGAGGCTTCGTATTTACGACAAGGTGCCCATATATCCGTCTAATCTGAAGCCACCTAAGATGCAAAAGCGTCTTCGCTACATGCGTGGTCCAGAGCCAATACACACAAACCTACAGTTGCAGCAATATGGTGTTGTTGTAAGTTGAAATTATGCTGCTTTTTCTTGTGCTAATGTGTTGTGAATAATTAGTGCCATTTAAATATCATCTTACCTCTTTCGCATCAAATACTCATTGTATTTTCAAAGTTGCATAAACGTAAATAATAAAACTATAGGCAGAATCTATAACTTTTGAACAACTAAGCATTAACTGATTGAATACCTAAACTTTTCAGGCTACTGGTGGTGGCAGAATGCGTTCTGAACATTTTGAAATGGCCCGTCTAGTGGTTGCAAGGAAGTTAGATCAGAAGAGAATGTTTGCCATTTGGCGAGTAGACCCCCCATGGCAACCCGTCACGAAGAAAGGTCAAGGTCAACGTATGGGCGGAGGTAAAGGAGCTATCGACCACTATGTCACTCCCATCAAATCTGGCAGAATTATACTCGAAGTTGGCGGCAAGTGCGATTATGCTGAGGTATGTGTTTTTTTAGTCATTGGTGCCCATTCTGCTGTTCAGCGCTGCCATACTAGTACACATGTAAAACTTCAACAATAGTTAGCCAGGTTAGCCATGACGTGCGTGAGCAGCTAAGTGTCATTGCTGTTGTGTTGTATTAGTAGTTCGTACCTTTTGTTACATATACGAGTAATAGTATCACTTGGGGCTGTGCTATAGGGTGCTTTTTAGGGTTCCGTACCCGAAGGGTGTCAAACGGAACCTTTTAACTAAGCCTCCGCTGTCCGTCCGTCCGTCTGTCAGTGGAGTGTATCTCATGAACCGTAATAGGTAACAGTTGAAATTTTCACAGACTGTGTATTTCTATTGCCACTATAACAACAAATAATAAAATTAAAATAAAGAAAAAATAAAGGGGGTCCCGTACGAGAAACGAGTTTCTTTTTTACTAAAGTAAAAACCGTAGTGTTAAATATTGTACGGTGGTACGGAATCCTTCGTGTGCGAGACCGACTCGCACTTGGGCAATTTTTTTTTACTAATAAGGTTGGGGCCAATTCCTGGCTAACCCAAAGGTATTATTCCTATTTAGATTTAGACTGTCTATTGAATAAAAACTGAAACTTTGATTTGTCACTCCAAAGGACATTTTTCCATTGCTCTATTGTCTAGTTTTGGTGCGCTTTTGCCCATTGTAGTCTATTTTTCTTATGTCGAATTGAAAACTCGACAATAGAGCAATGGGAATATGTCCTTTGGAGTGACGAATCAAAGTTTCAGATTTTCGGATCCAATAGACGTGTGTTTGTACGCCGATCAAAAGAAGAGAGGGCTCCAGAGGCATGTACTGTGCCTACTATCAAACATGGTGGAGGTAATGTCATAGTTTGGGGGTGTTTTGGCAACAATAAACCCGGAAATCTTGTGAGCATAACCGGAAAACTAAACAAGGAAGGTTACTTGAAAATTCTCCGAAATTCCGCCGTACCCAGTGGACTAAATCCAATTGGTCCTGGATTCCTTCTCCAACAGGATAATGATCCTAAGCATTCTTCTGAACTGTGCCAGACCTTTTTGAACAAGAAAAATTATGAAAAAATCTTAAACATCATGCAATGGCCATCCCTATCACCTGATCTTTCTCCCATTGAGCTTGTTTGCGATGAACTCGATAGAAGAGTGAAAAATCGTTCTCCTACGAGCTCAGAACATTTGTGGAAGCTATTAGAGAGCGAATGGAACAAATTTGACGAAGATTATTTTAACAATGCCTCGTTGGTCTAGTGGTCGCAAGCGGTACTGCTGAGCATAAGGTCCTGGGTTCGATTCCCAGGGCGGGCAAAGTGTTATTGGGTTTTTCTATCTGGAATTTCTCAGTAGCAGCCCGGAGTCTGGATTTGGGCCTGGTAGATGGCAATAGGCTCGCCCCCTATTACATGGGACTTAAACATACTGGCGAAATGTGGGTGTACTATAGGTACACCTCTGCCTAACCCTTCGGGGAAACAAGGCGTGATGTTATGTTATGTTATGTATTATTTTAATAAATAAATTAATAGAATGCCTAGAATATTCGAGAAGCTAAGAAAGGAAAAAGGAGGAAACTTTGATGAAGCTAAAATTTAATTTAATTTAAAATAAAATTTTTGTTCTGCTTAAATTAGTTTTTGTTTATATTTTAATTTTTTATCAATACATTGAAATTGAAATGACTTTGTTTTGTTTTATTTGATTTTACCTTGCTGCTTCCAAACTTATGGACGGTAGTGTATATACACATAAATGAGAACCTAGCCTTTTTTAAAGTCTGTTAAAAAAATCAAACGACTTAAGAAAAAGCGCCTACAAAGTGAAAAAAATTTTTTTTTGGATATCTGTGGCAATTTGGCAATATACAAAAACAAACAAAAAGCGACTTCCGAAACTAAAATCAGTATTTTGTTTTTTGTAAAATGTTTTTTCCTATTTTCAAAACAAATTTTCATTGAGCCAATTTCTGCATTTCAGGTTTACCCTATGCTGAAAATAGTGGCTGAGCGATTACCGTTCAAAGCTGAGGCAGTTTCCATAGATATCTTGAAAAAGAAGGCTGAGGAAGAGAAATGGTTGGAAGAGAACAACCAGAATTATTATACGATGAAATACATCATACAAAACAATATGGGAGGATGTCACAGGATGTTATCACCGTTTGACCACCGCTGGTATGGAAAATATTTGTAAATATTCTTGTTTAATTAGCGTAAGTAGTGAAAATACAGAAATTGAGTTAATACTTGCTGATTTTATTTTACTACCTTGGGTTTAACAGGCCTAAACATAAAAAGAATTTATAAAAATACACATACTTCATGTTAATTATTATTAATGATTTTATTCACGTCTAGATCTTGGTTTCGAGATAGATAATACTTAAACACAATTAAATAGTCTTACACTATTGTGTCTAAGTATTTGGTAACATTTTTTTCCAAGATTATAAATTCAAATTGGGAACCTCAACCCTATCAATGGTTGTAAGCTAGAGTTGTCTGTGCTAAGCTTTTAGTACTAATTATTCACACTCCAATAAATGAAACAACATGTAATTAATAATGGTTTATTAAATTTGACATTTTCATGAAAGGATTTTCGTGACAAGCCTCAGTTTGCATACATGTATTAAACCTTGTAGCAATAATTACGTTATAAACTCCTTTCTTACAATTATGGCAAAAACTCAACAAAAACAAATGTATTACAGTAACAAATACTACAGCGTAGAGTACTTAGTATCATAAGACTCGTCCCTAACCTAACGACAAAAGCCAAACAACACGCTATTAGTATTTTAGAGAGTATCATGGTTCACGAATAAAGATAGTGCAAGCTGATACGTGTTCCACAGAACACTAGGCTGCCATCTGTTGCTAAAAGTAAACAGTACAAGTTTGTAGTCCACTGCTCCTATTATTACATTATTTTAGGGTCACATTAATACACAATACAAGATAAAACATTTACTATTTAGTGTACAATTGTAACAAACATGAAACATCTCATCATATTGTGTGCAACTCTACTCTGTCCATATTATGTTAAGCGACTTCTACCTCATATTATATTTTCTATTCTGCATTGTCATCTCCACCATAAGTACCTATAAATTATATAACGTCATAACAATATTTACAAAGCCTAACATACTAACTTACAAGTAAATGCAATTTACATTTTCAATAAATTAATAATGTGTTTACAATATCATACAAGCGTTACATTTATATATGATATGGCTTTTTATTTATAAAATAGACTGCATATAAAATCAATCCCTAGCCGTCATTTTATCACAACTTTAAACCATTGTTACTACTGACTTGTGAAACGTTATTGGTACAATGTGAATATTCCATTTATAACTTAGTAAACAGTTTTTGTTTCTATGATAATTATTACTAATATTTAATTTAAATAAGTCTATAAATGAATAATTCAGTGCTTTCTGACGAAACGAAACTAATTTCCGTGTTTAAATTTAATTAGGCTGCCTTTACGTAGCAATAAATAAAACGATCAAGATCACATCAAATATTTTAAAAGATTTTCGTAGACAGTTAAGCCATTTCTGAAAAAGTGGAACAGTAGAGAATGAGCAAATAAATTAGCCCAGATTAATTATAAGAATAATATATTTGACTAGTTCTGTATCTCTTAAACTATGCTTAAATACTATATTCCCTAGAAACTGGCGATTTGCAGTCTTAATTATAATAACTATTGTGTTTCATTATCCAATACACGTTAGGCGGGAAAATGAAAGTGATTTTGCATCGAGAGATTTATAAAATAAATAAATGCATTTTTACGTTTAACTTGCGTACATTAGCTAAGCTCTAAGTTAAGACAAAAGTGAGGTAGCGTTTTTACCTTCTAGTGGAAAAATATATACAGATCTAGAACGAATGCAACGTTTTTTTTGGTATGGGAATATTACAATAGCGACATATCCTAAGGTTCGCGAATCGTTGGCAAGGATATACGGCGCTTAGTGTACAGCAATAAATTAGCCCGTTACCACAAGGAGATAGTAATATCAATATACAGACAAACCTCGCGTGAGTAATATTTATAATTTATTATATTCATTGACATATTATGAGTATTAACTACATGCACACAATTATCATTATTAGGTACTTTAAATATGTGCAGCTTTGTAGATGACTAGAGTAAATACGTTTAACGATAGTATTATTATGTATAAAACAGTTACAATTTGTATAGTTTCGATTTCGATCACTGCAAGGATCCACTTTGAGACACATATTGTATCGAGGGTAGTACATTGACTGACAACAACTTTACTCGTAAGCTTCGCTCAGGTGCTCTAACAAGAATTTCAATTGAGTTTTCATGAAATTATTTTTGTGAGCGATGGAGTCGCACAGCACTTGCGTGGGTGCGACTGCGTTGCCGTTGCTTACGTTCTCGTAAATGTGCGCGTCTGGGAACGCGTTGTTGTTGTGCGAGTCAATGGTACTAGCCTCCAGCCCGGCTGCCCCGGACGTATCAGTGGGTGCATTGTATACGTCGATTGGCGGAGCTTTGATGATATGCTGATATTTAAACGTAGACAATATCTGCCGGATCTTTGCAATGATCTGCTCTACTCAGGCGTTTGATTCCTGCGAAAAATTTTAAAAATACATAAGTCAGAATTCTGCAGCAAAATCTATAGGGTATAGAATTTCTAATAGAATCGTGAAGTTAGAGACTACTTTCTATGCTAGTGGTAAGAGTTAGCTGCTTT
Organism: Fissipunctia ypsillon; assembly: GCA_947568875.1. NCBI lineage: Eukaryota > Metazoa > Arthropoda > Insecta > Lepidoptera > Noctuidae > Fissipunctia > Fissipunctia ypsillon. The sequence goes on from OX387654.1 coordinate 10,026,171, forward strand.
CTAGCATTCTACATTGATGACAAAATAAATAATGGTTCAAGAGGTGAGAAGTGGAATGTCTAGGCGATCACCCGAAATATCGAATTTGCTGCAGGTGAAGTAATGAATAATTACTTAAAATGAATCTTAACATGTATAATTAAGTGTTATAATACTGCACGGCATTCGTATGTATAGTCATATAAAATGTAAGTAAGTACTCATATAAAATATTATCCTAAATTTCATATTAAATGCATCAAAATTGAGGCTCTATCATTCATAAGAAGGTACATCGAACATCGAGACAATACATGATAGAACCGCGTCGTGCCGGCGGCGTGTCGTGGCGAGTGGTATCGATGCAAGCACACAGCAACACTACACTAGAAGCAGGTGGGACGGTGTGTGGCGGTTTATACCTTGAGGTTGTGGAAATAATGCATGATCTGATCGTAGTCCATGTGCAGCTCGTCCAGCCCGAGCGCCTCGGCCGCGGGCTCGCGCGCGTCCGCGCCGCGCGAGTACATCGGGTTGCCCACTATCGTGGCGCGCTTCACCTCCGGAGAGTTGCTCCCTGCACCACGACTCCACATTACTCATTGATAATTAGTTTCAAAGTGTCTTTTAGACTTCATCAAACGAGAAAAGTGCTTTTGGTTACACGATTATAGTGTAACTGAGTATGTGTAAACTCACCTTTGTTCTTGTTGGCGGCCTCCACGAAGTCTCCTTTTGACTCTTTGGATCTATTCTTGTGCCTCATTTGTACTTCAGGTAGGCCTGTAAACATTTAGCTCATTAGTACCCAATACTTCTATCGAATTATATTACTTAATTCGAAGAGACAATTACCGATTCCAGAGTCATGCATATAGTCCGGGCTTTCGGGTTTGGCGAACGTTCGTCGTGAGTCGTCGGTGCCTCTGTTGAGGCCGACGATCTCTCTGTAGTCCTTGTTCTCCATTACGAGAGGAGCGTCGTTGTCGAATTCAAATAATCGTGCGCAGTCGTCCTTGTCAGTCAGCTTTTCCACTGGGTTGTCTTCTAGGTCATTTCTATGGGGAGCCGGGTTCGAATCGCGTTTGTAATCTTTCATGTCTCGGTTCAATAAGTAGGGGGAGTCCAGTTTGTTTAAATCAATAATTCTGAAAAGAGAAACGTATTTGGTCAGCGACGGCTTAAGGACGATACCAAACTGCTGTAAAAAAATAGTTTAACTTACCGGTCTGAGCGGCGGCCATTTTCAGGAGATCGTCGGGAGTCGTAATCGCGGTCGTGTTTCTTTTGATGATTTCGGGAATGATTTCGTCTTGTGGGTGGCATGACTGCATCGGGCAAAATCTGGAATAACATAATGGCATTATAATAAAGATATCTCGTACATTTCGCGAAGAATTTTTGGATTGTGTATTTCTCCTTACTTTGCTGGGGTTTCGTGGCGGCACTGGCAATTGTGGCTGTGGTGTTGACGAGTTCCTGTGGGGTGGGACTGGAGGTCGGTAGTCGTCTGGGATGTTGGCGTCCGTCCTGTAGACCAAATGGAGTAAATTATACCATAATTATTACAATAATGCACAGAAAAAACTACTAAGCGCAAAGCTTGATACACACACGTTAGAACAATTGACATAGGCAAGACGGAGCGTGCTAACCATATATAGAAAAGTCCCAATTATTTGGTGCTGGTTAGAATAATTATAGGAAGTTTTTTTGCAAAAAGAATGTTAAAACACCAACCCAGAAGTGATAAAAAAAACCACACAGAACAAACAGAATCACATTGCTTTGAAAGAACAAGAATAAGTGCAAACAGCTTAAAAACTTGCAAAAATCACTTACTGCCAGTGTCCATCGCCGGAGTGATGCCGTGTGTGCCGCGCTGGCTTCTTACAATACGTGGTGGTGTCAATGACCTTCTTATCATTCTGCGACGGTAGTTCGATGGAGTTCGGGTTATCGAAGCTGGTCACCATGACGTTCCCATTCTCTCGTATCGCGTCTTCAGGGTCCACATAGTTGTAGTTCAAAGGATTAGCGGTGATTCTCATCTCAGTGTTGCCATTGTCAGTCTGTTGTGCCGAGTTTCTGTTCGCAGGGTGACGGTTGCCGTTTCGCTCCATAGTCGCGCGTCCTGGAAAGTTGAAAGCTTCATTTTTGACTCAATTATTGAGTGTATTTAGGATTACGAGAATTATAATAAATCATTTAGTTGTATTTTTAACCGACTTCAAAAAAAGGAGGAAAAAGGAGAATTGATAACCTCAATTCAGTTGTTTCTTTTTAATGTTTGCTACCTCAGTACTCCGTCATTTATAAACCGATTTGGATAATTCTTAGTTTATTTGAAAGGACATACTTCCAGATTAGTCCCATTTTTATCAAAATCCAGTTCTGATGATAGGATCCATGAGGAATTGAGGGAACTCCTCAAATATTATAGGCAAACACATAGCGATTTTGGTATTTTCATCAACAAGTCAAGCATTTGCATTCAGAAAGTATCATTTGGTGAAGTGGAACTGAAGAAGAAGACAACAGATGGCCACGGGAACTCCTCACTGATAAGTAATTCACGCACTGATAAGTAATTCACGCACTGATAAGTAATTCACGGGTGGCCGTGGCGATAAGTTACCTCGATTAAGATAGTTAAGCGGCTATGATGAAGCAAATTTAAATAAATGGTTCTGATGAAAATGGTACCATGGAACTGATCTGATGATGAAGCCGGAAGGTAGGTACCGGAACTCCGTAATAAAACAATGTATCCTAGCCGTGTTTAGGCTTGTTGGAATTGTCATGAGATGCACTCTGGCTATAAATGATTTTTAACCGACTTCAAAAAAGGAGGAGGTTCTCAGTTTTTTTTATGCGTGTTCCCCGATTACTCGAAAACGGTTGGACCGATTTGGGGTATGCTTTCCAGGTGGTCCCATTGTCATCAGGTCAGGATCTGATGATGGGATCCTGGAGATCAAGGGATTCAAATATTATAGGCACACCTATAGCGAATTGGGTATTTTTTTTTTATAGTAACTCGTGCATTTGCTCTCGGAAAGCACCATTTGGTGAAGTGGAACTGATGATGAAGACCACAGAAGGCCACCAGAACTACTCAATAATATAAGTATTTCACGGGTTGCGATTCGATTACTTTAATATGGTTGCTAAGCAATTTATGCTCGTCACAATGCATATGGTGAAGTACCCCAGGAGAACTTCTCAACAATAAAATTAACGTCCCAGCATCGGGAAAAGCAATATTTTGTAAAAGGCGATGAGCAGTTGACATTAGACTATTGTAACTTAGATAAATTACAAACCGACCCACTAAAAAGTGAAAAAAAAAACTTAAAAAAAACAACAACCGACTTCCAAAAACACACTACAAAGTGAAAAATAACTTTAATTTCAGAAGTCGGTGGCAAAAAACTAAAATAAAGATCCAAAGACACTGTTGTTTTTTTTTGTAAAAAAGTTTTTTGGTTCGCATAATGCATTTTCCAAGTATTTCAGAAGACTTAGTAATTAAATAATTACAAATCGACTCCCGTCTACCGGTACCCAGTCAACCACTCGATGCTTTAAAGTAGGTACCGTCAACGTCAATGGTAACACTCTTGAAAGCGTCTTTATGTCATAGCAGTAAGAACGGTTTTTGTAATTCAAGTATTTCTGTACCAAGTTACAGCAGATATGAAACATATACCATCTGGTCTATCTATTCACATACGAAATCTCTTAAGGAGTCATTGTACTCATCGTTAAAAACAACTTTTATTAACAACTCGTCAAAATGTAGGGAACATCTGATTTTTTTCCGCGATTTCAGGTTTGGTCCCATTGTAAAAGTTGTTCACAATGATGAGTACAACACTATCGTGGCATCTCCCTAGCCAATTAAAAAGCAGTGTGTATAGAATAATGTATTATGAGTCATGGTTCCCTTTTGTATTTGTCTATACCTAATGGCACTTTAACTATCTCTATGAATGAAATTGCAGACAGACTATACAAAAGTAATAAAGATAAAATCTTACCCAGCCACACCCAGTCATGTGCGTTAGTAGTGGACTCCCTGTTCGGCTTGTCCCGCGCCAAGCCCAGCGTGGTCCCGACCAGGCCGGCCACCTGCAGCCTGCCTCCCTCGGCCACGCCGGCCGGCCCACCTGTACGCTCTGCGCTTGAGGGCTTCACGCGGGTCGCGTATACTACGCATGATACTACGAATACCTGGGGACAAATTCGATTTAAGTATTTACTTATGTACACAAAAACACTTAAGGGGGAAGCGCTAAGGTAACCCGCGAAATTCAAATTTTCTTACGCTTTTTGCAATTTGCAGGTCAGTGTCTGGGTGTATGTTGATTCAAATATGATTCCCGACAGAATTAGAATCAGCAGTTAGAATTGCCCTCAACCTACATAATGATTTCATGAAATAGTCATTCAATAGGGGGTAACTTGGCCTTTGAGAGTTGTATTGATGACTTTAATGATTATCATTCTGTAAAAATACATATTTGTTACGGTCGCTAATCATATTTTGTGTTTATTTGTTTTGTAAAGAAGTATGTAGGTAAGGATCGTAGCGGATGGCGTTATGTAGTTTCTGCCTTCTTCCCATGGGAGCACCATGGGAAGAAGGCGTGAGTTTATGTATGTACAACCTAATAACATAACATAACGTCACACCTGTAATCCCCGAAGGGTTAGGCAGAGGTATAACTAATACTGACTTGCAAATTGCAAAAAACGTAAGATTTGGATTTCGCAGGCTACTCCGGCGCTTTCGCCTTAAAAGAGAAAAATACATAAAGATAGAAGTGCAAAATATTCCAGGTACTGCTTCTTTCATTGGAAATTTCTTCCAGCAGATTGGCGGCTGGAGAGTTGGATGAGTGACGTAGACACTGTATGTAGATGTTTTTATTTGTTTGTCTACAAAACTAGTTCTAAATTTATGTAATGTATTTTAAACTTTATTCCGTCTGACGTTAATTTCTTAATACAAAATTGTCAATTTAGACTCTGTTCTACAATTAGTTTTTGTATTAAGAACTTTTCGTTCGACATAATAAGGGTGAAAATAGACATGCCTGTGGCTTGTACAAAACTATGCAAGTAGCTTGCATGCCAATGACCATAATAGCTTCTGATGGTGAATGTCACAATGGCATGCAAGCTACTTACAACAAACTTAATACAAAAACTAACTGTAGAACAGAGTCTAATAGTTGTGTACAAGCAACTGACATGTGTTTTTCGTCCTAAAGTTAACAGGCTGATAACTGACACGAAAATTAATTTCTGGTTCGAAAGTTTGGGCTTGGTCTAACAAAAGTAAGAACTCGTTTTGCAATGAGAAATGAAATTAATTGTATGTTCTACTGTGAAATACTCGCAGATGTGACATAAACGTCACCAAAGTAAATAATGCTTATACTCAACAAAAATAGTAAAAAAAAATCTAACTCACCACAATTGCAAAGCAGAATGCACCGAGCACCACGTATATTCCTGTAAAATAAAACACAAACTTTAGATTCGTTAGAAATCTACATTATGCAGATAGTTAAAGGCATTCTCGTCACAATTGTGTCATGTATTGTGTATATCTTTTGTTGGAGATCCTAAATAAATAAATGTGGCAACACTAACCGATTACAACAGAAGTTTGTGCGGTCTGGTGCTGTGAGTGCGGCGCGGGGTTGTTCCGGTAGATGGAGTTGTACTGCTGCGCCTGCGCGATCGTCGGTTCGTGGTTGCCCTCGTCCTTGAATGATGGGTAGCCTAGAACAACGATTTTCAGCTCAGTCTCACATGCATTCTATGCATGTCATGAACATGGTGGAGATCTGCTGATAACATGACATTTGGAGTTATTATTTAAAGTTTGGGTACACTGGACCACATCGCGTTTACATAACAACACACAATAAGGTAAGTGGTTTAGCTGGTAACCAATGTCAGGAGTGCAAGAAACCTACACACCGAGCAGCTACCGCTCCTCTAATCAGACGGTAACCACGAGGATATTCAAAGCAATTAAATCTTTCAAAGAAATTCAGCATACAATAATCCAATATTTTTATCAATCTACCCTACATACCTTTAAGAATATCTCCAAGCTCAGCCATCCCGCTCCTCATGCCGCCCCTGGCCATAATATCGTCATTCTGCGGCGTATCAGGCCTTTGCGGCGCGTCCCCTCCGCTAAAGTCGACATCCACACTAGCGGCCGCGGTCGCGATCGCGCCGGGAATGTTCTTAATGTTCGCCGGCGTCTTCGTGTCGCCCTTGCCCGGGAGAGCCACGCGGCGCAACGGACCCGTTCGGCATTGTTCGGGAGTTAGGAGGGTTACTCGGAGGAGTTCGCCACTTCCTGTAATGTGTAGTTGAGATTTGAGGAGTTTGTCACTTGTTACTATATAAGTAACTATAATATAATAATAATAAAAATCTTTATTTCCAGTTTTACAATTTACATGTATCTACCATTTAGTATACATTCCATATGCTAACTAGCTTCCGCCCGCGACTTCGTCCGCGTCAAATGTCTTGTTCCCCCGACCCACGCCCCGTCGCATCGCATCGCCTGCCCGCGCTGTTACTTCGTTTTCGCTTAGCGCTCGTTCTTACTTTTTTTATTTTTGTTCGGCCTAGCGGCTCGGTCCTAGCGTAATGTTACATACCTTATAGCCTTCCTCAAGAATTCGGCTATAAAATGCAGAAATAATTTTTCAAATCCGACTGGTAGTGACAGAGATTAGCGCGTTCAGTCAATCTATACTAATATTATAAAACTGGCGTAAAATTTCTTGTTCCCCTGATCCACCCCGTCGCATCGCATCGCCAGCCCGCGCTGTTACTTCGTTTTCCTTTTTTTTTGCTTTTGCTCGGCTTCGAAGGGTCCTAGCGTAATGTTACATACTTATAGCCTTCCTCAAGAATTGGACTTTATAATGCAAAAAAAAAATTCTAATCCGACTGGTACCTAGTGACTGAGATTACCGCGTTCAAATAGTCAATAAAATGTGTAGGTAACTAAAAGACTAAGCGCATTTTTATTACTTTAAGCATTTTTATACCCGACGTATTTTCTAAACGAAAGGTCCGGATTGAATAATTCAAAAAGGAATTTACATGTAGGTACTTAATCAACCTTGATGATGAAACTATTTATTTGGATAAGGATTAATACCATGTTTATGAAAACACCTTCGCAAGTAATGCATTATTTTATAACAAATTTGATTACCATTAAAAATGTTATAGTGAGCCAACCTTAAAAGATAGACATAATATGCCATCGCGGACTTTTTTTTAGAACTTTTTAAGAGGAACAATTCCGTCATACATGATTTTTGCGTAACTTTAACCGTTTACGCAGCGCACGCAACGGAAGCTTGCAAAAGGAACAAATTTTCCCCGTTTTTGGAACATTTTTCATTGATGCTCCGCTCCTATTGGTCGTAGCATGATGTTATATAGCCTAGAGCCTTCCTCGATAAATGGGTTATCCAACACTAAAAGAATTTTTCAATTCGAACCAGAAGTTCCAGAGATTAGCGCGTTCAACCAAACCAACAAACAAACTCTTCAGCTTTATAATATTAGTATAGATAAATAGATGAGGACGATCAAAGAACAATGAATGGACTGATTGAAAGATGATTATGGCCCGAAAGCGGGCTGACTACTGATGATGATGCTCATTAACTTCGGAGAACGGATGAGAACCGATAATAAGGATGATCTAAATTAGATCTAAAAAGTTAAGAATATTATATTGTGTTCGTGCACATGGATGGTTAACATTGACTACTGAAGACGAAGTCTCTAAACTATGTATTACCAACAATCGTATTACAGACAGGCGCGACGCGACAGAGCGACGCGATTCTGGTAGAACAATTTCCATTAAGTTTTCATAGAAATTGTTCTACTAGAGTCACGTCGCGCCAGTCTGCGGGAGCCTTTAAGCAGTAGGTACGCTACAAATGGGTAGACAGCCTGTTTTAGTAGCATGCTGCCGATCCCTTGTTCACACATGAAAATAAAGTGCCTAACACATTACTTTGTGGTACTTATATCTCAGCCAAAAAATTCTTAGCCTACTGCAATTCCGCTTCTTTTTCTAAGTTCAAAGACATCATGAACATACCTTCTCCAACAGCGATAACCCTCGGATGTCGAGACGCATACATAGGCGCGAAGGCGACCACCTCAGGGTCGAGACTCTCCACAACGAGGAAGTAGTCCGACACTGCCACGTCACGCAGCGCCGTGTGACTGCCGTCCGAGAACTCCAGGTCTATGTCCAGTAGGCCCTCCTGGAATATTAATTTTTGAAATAGTTTCAGCTGTACAAAAGACTGCGTACCGAAAGACGTAGCGTTGGTAGGCCTCCCACAAAGTGGACCGATAACCTAGCGAAGGCCGCAGGAATCTACTGGATGCGAGAGGCACAGAACCGGTCGAAGTGGTGATGCTTGGGGGAGGTCTATGTCCAGCAGTGGACGTCTTTCAGCTGAAATGATGATGTACAAAAGACAAAAAAGTCGGAAATATTGCCTATAAGGTTTTTCCTTTTGAAGATGAAGGTTACCATCATTTTCTACTGGTAATTTTCCTGTACCTACCTAATAAGTTGAGAGCTGTAATGATTGGTAATAGGCAAACACATTAGCTACCTACTGTCGGGCTTTCAAATCAAAATTAATTGCATGGATAGGATGCTAATTTAGTAGGTAGGTAATTACCCCCTCGTATACCTAATTACACAGGTAGGTAATGACTTCCTTTGCTAAGATAAGGCACAGGTAGGCGTCTGTTCATTACGGTCCTAAATAATGGTCTCATCATCTCTTGCCCATAATGTCTAGATTCTAAAGAGGCTTTGAGATTGTCTGAGAGCTTTTTCAGATAAAAAACATTCAGCGATTTAAAGAATTGATTCATTATAGTTTTGATTCAACCAACCTGATATTGCGCCGTAAGTCGCCGTGTGACTGTAGTTTCGGATACGTATCCGTTCTCGATGGCAGTGTCTGGCGATATGTTCAGCTGCAGGCCGGATATGACGCGCACCAGGAGACGCGAGATTGACACCTTGTCGTTACCCACGCGGATTTCGCGCAGACCAATCACACGGCCTGGAGAAAGGATATTACACATTTGAAAGGTGTTTTTATTAAATTAACTATGTCAAAACTTTACAGACGAGATGGGTATCGGTATGTAAAAGAAATAAAAACAAAAACGATTTAACAAAAACATAATCATATATAATCTATCGCAGGTATGCTGGAAGAGATTTCTTTAGAAATAAGCATCAACTTAGTACGTATTTTTCTGTTCCTTTCTTCTTGTCTGTTTATATGTGTGTACATAAACTTAAATAAATAAATAAAAATAAATAATTTTCAATGAGGTAGGTACCTAACTACGGGCGACGTGAAGGCGTTGCCCCATAATCAAAGGTTTGTTTAAAATTATGGTTTCAGAAAAATTGCATATTACAATAAATTATAACTAAATTCCGAAATAAATAATATTTGTATATTTGACAAAACAGTAGGTAAACACACATACGCAGTACACACATAACATAAGTCACACAAGTCCGGTACATGAAGTCTAGTTTTATTAGTACCTACTAGTAATACTAGACTTATTCAAAATCTTATGTTAGCTTAGATTTAAATAAGAAGTCGGCTGTCTACATAGATACCCATATATCGCTATATACCCATATAACGATGAAATCTGAAATTCACAATAAATCTGCGGTCGTTTGCAGAGGTTTCCCAGGATTAAGCCCAATTATAGATATTTAGGTACTTAAGTACCTTCCTAAGTACGTAAATATCTTTAATCCAGGCTCAGACTATCTAAATCTATCTGTACCTACTTAAGTAAAACCACTTAGACAGACTATTCAGAATCAACTTGTCCTAATTCAACGGGTCCTTATCTTGCCCAGACACATAAGTTTAAAATCTGATAGTTTAGAATTATGGTCTACCGAATAACTTCTAGGATTCAGTGGAGTCAAGAAAGCATTTGGAAGCGCCAATTGGAGATAGACATGATAAGATGAAGTTGGGGTCTTCCCGAATCGCTAGTTAGGTAGGTAGGTAGGTAGCTACATACGAGTAAGTACTTAGAGGTAGGAAGGCATCTATCTAGTGTTAAAACTAAAGCCTAGTCTACAACTTCTACAAGGCCACAAAAGTTGCAATAGGTCCATATTTTTTTAGATTTTTAAAATCTTTATTTAACACATTCCCCACCGCCACAAATTTTGAACGTAACACACGGATGCCGCCTACATTTTCTATGGACTCGCCAGGCGGGTCACAGGCATCTAACGAACATTTTTAGAGAACTCGCGAGGCGGGTCACTGGCATTAAATGTGTTAAGGAGCTTGGTCAACAAGACTAAGTCGCTTCCGTAAGACTTTCTTATAATATAATACACCATTTTATAAATATAATATAGTTCTTATAAATGAGTAACTATTTTCTACGAATACCTTTCCGCACAAGTTTATACAATAGCCTCGCTGTTTCTGACAAGGGGAATGCTAGAATATTATTACATCTTCCCACCTCTTTAACATGAACACCATAGTGAATTAATATCTCAGTTCTGAGATCTTCGTTCCGGGTACACTCCGCCATGATGTGAAGAATGTCTTCCAATTTCCCAAATTCTGTGCAGTTGGGGGAAGGAACGTTTTTATGTCCAGAACGAAGTATGAGAGCTGTCACAATTTCTGCTCTGCCTAAAAAACATGAATCGAACCATGGCGATTTCCATGGTTCTCCTTGTAATGTTTTATACCACACCCCCTTCTCCACAGACTTCTGATCAGTGTTCCCTCCAGTTTAAAAAAACAATGTTCGCCTATAGATCTCATTCAATCTTTATAAAATGGCTGGATGTTTAATGGCATATGCCGTCACTTGAAGCTAATCATGCTAATTGGTCTACCCTTTCGTTACCTACTACGTGGAAAGGACACTGTATGATGACATTTTTTGAATTGGCCCTCAATCTGTTAACGCAGTACGATAGATCTATACGACACAGATAGTTGCTCCGGCCATATGTATCTGACACATAATAACCTACTTAAGTACAATATAATGGCCAATTTTCCACATAAACCTCTAATACGGTTACGAGAGAATATTTATTTTAGGTATCACCAAGCTTATTATATTCCCCCCGGATCACCTCCTTGGCGAACGGATTAGTGTGCACATTAAGTTGTTATTATCGCATAATACGAAGGATGTTCCTGCCTGCTGTCTTAAATCTATAATAATTCCATAGCTTCCAACGTGTCTAAGTAATCAGATGCCTTTGAGTGCTGATTAACAACATTAACACCCTTATTTATAAACGTTGATTTATTGACGTTTAAATGTCTCTTATCTTTAGGTAACGTTTATTAAATAAAGGGGTAATAAATCACTCTACACGCGGAAATACAAAGGGCCATAAATTACCTGTAATAGGTGACAGCACTTGCACCTCAGTTCGTCCAGTGCTGCGTCCTTGCAGCACGCGACCTCGCAGTGACGCAATCCGAGGGTCCGAGACTCGTGTCAACACGAGTTCCGTGACCTTCAGCCACGTCCGACGCGACACGAAGTACGACACGCGACCCGAGTCGTGGTCCTTCGCCAGGAAACGGGCGTAAACCTACACAACAAGGAAAAACCTTTAAATTAAACTTTTAAAATGTCACGCATACTTTGTGTTTGTGACCTTTGCAATACAAAAGTACACCTACAGGTAGGTACCTACGTACACCAATTACCGTGATTGGGGGGCGAGCCCACTGCTAGTTATCGCAGGCAATTTTGAGGTTTTTTCGTAACAGAAAGAACTAATTATGCTTACACTTCACTCAAGCGTTGGCGTTGTTAAGTACCTGGCTACTATGTACTCAAACCGTCAAGCAACCACTTTGATAAAATTACGTTAATTGTCGAAGAACATAACATAACATCACGCCTTGTTTCCCCGAAGGGTTAGGCAGAAGTTGTTGAAGAAAAGAACGTTATATGCAGCCAAATAGGCATAAAGTAAAACCAGGGTAAGTTCAGCCAGGTGATGTCCTGTGCCGCTATAAAGTCACAGCACACGAATGATTTAATCAAATTCACAATAAAAAAAAGCAATTGCACCCAGAATACATAATACCCTATACAGCTTGCTTATTATTCGCATATTTAGTACACGGTAAAAAAACGTGTGCGGTCGGGGGACTCCCATCAGGAACGAAGTTCCTTCTCACGTATGATTTAAAACAAAAACAAAATTTTCGGAGCTGCCATCTTGGATTTACATTTTGACCTCACTATCGGCTTTAGCACCCTCGAAAACTATGAAAACGATATCAAAAATGAAAAATTTGAAAATTTTCGCAGCTGCCATCTCGGATTTACATTTTCACCTATTTGGTGTGAATTCGAAAGAAGAAAGTCGCATGGAGGGGGCATACAAGTATGAACGCTTTCTACCGCAAGCCGCGTTAAGAACTTCGCCGTTCCGAAAACCCCGTATAATTAAATTAGACTGCCTGGTTGGTCTATTGGTCACAACAGCTACTACTGAGCATGAACACCTGGGTTCGATTCCCAGGTCGGGCAAAGTATTATTGGGTTTATTGCATTAGGAATTTCTCAGTAGCAGCCCGGAGTTTGGATATGTGCCTGGTTGATGACAATAGGCTCGCCCCCTATTACATGGAACTTAAATAAAACTGGCGAAATGTGGGTGTACTAAACTAAAGGTAAACCCTCTAACCCTTCGGGGATTACAGGCGTTATTTTGTCTCTTCCTAATCGCTTTCTTAGTGTTTAGAATCGTGACTCCATTTCAATTTGTCAACGGTTTTTCTCCATGTGTTACGATCAGATTCACGACTCACTTACGATCAGAGATTTCATGTATGTGTAATTAACAGAGGTCGGAATAGGTAGAGCATATAGAGATTTACCTAAAACATAAAGTGGATGATTTTAGAGGAGGTATTATCCACTCTATGTTACTTACTTCCTCGAAGTTTAGGTAAATTAGCTCACCTTTTTCCGATCACTGGTAATTAAATTGTACCCTTACCTCAACATTGCTCTGCTGGTACCGCAGACGGCACGAGCGCTGTTCGGACAGCGAGTTGGTGTTGTCTGGTCTGGCGCCGCCCCAGCCCCGCGCAGACAGCGACCGCTTCGCCCGCTCCTTCGTGTTCGCGTCATCCGGGACTTTCCAACCTGTCATTATTCAGTTAAATATTACGAAACTACTACTAAGTACTACTACACTATAGTTACACCTCTGCCCAACCCTACGGGGAAACAAGGCGTGATGTTATGTTATATCGCGAAAATAAGAATTTTCTACCTACATTAAAAACAATTAGGTAGTAGAATTCTCATTAATTTTTAAGTCTTTAAATCTACTTTCGTACTGAAAAGTATATAGGCCGGGAAAATTCGGTTTGAACCCTACACTAAATATTTACAGCGTGTTTTTTTCTTGAATCCTGTTTTTGAACTTAGCTCTTCAAATACTTAATAATTAAAAATTTTCCAGCGTCGCATATATACGTAAAAAAGCGCGTTATTAAAAATAAAAATTGAGCAGGAAAATTTTGGTTAGATACATTATGTAATAATTTTGTAAAACCGTAATCGTAAACCGTGGTGCCGTATTTTTCGTCCACGGAAATTTCGATAAAAATAAAATTACGGTTTTTTTTTACTTGTAGGTTTTTCAAGCTAAATATTAATAGCGGCTTTTTACAAATTAACTAATTAGATATTTTAATACGCAATCCAACAAAATTAAACATACGAGCGCAAGATATTATTAAAAGTTTTTTTTGCCATAGTGGTTTAGGAAAAAATGTATGTACCTAACTTTGAATTTAATTTAACTTGTAAGTATATAAAGGATCTATCTGGCGATTACATTACCAGTCGACAGCGATGCGGAGGAATTTTTCGACGCCATATTTTAGTTTGTTAATAGTTTTAGTTAGGTTAGGTTATTATATTATTTTTAAATAGTTTGTTAGTTAATTTAGTTCTGTATAAATAAATAAAATTAATAGTTTGACCTAATTACATGAAAATTAAACACATAAAGCAAATCGCTATGTATTTAAAACAAAATACAATTTGCTATAATTTTATGTGTTAAATTTTCTTGTAATTAAGTGAGACAGAACCTAAGTACAAATAAAAGTTAAACTAAAAACTGTTACATTTTTGCCTGAACCACTATCGGAAAAAAAAAATTTAGATTAATATTTTGCGCTAGTAATTATGTTTAATTTTGTCGGATAGCGTCTTAAAATATTTAATTAGTTAAAAACCACTTACAAAAAAATCGTAATTTTATTTATATTGAAATTTCCGTGGACGGAACTGTTTCATTTTTTGACCTACTTTTAATACCTAATCTCTTCGACAAACACTCCATAAAAACATGTCTGTTAATATTTTTTTCTACCACGTAAAATTGAAATTAGAACGTACACGCGGGGATGAACTTCTCGCGGTTTACATTTTAACAAACTCCCTTGTCACACCCTACACGTTAAATGAAAAAGATCGCTGTTTTAAATTAATGCAAAGTTAGCCTAAAATTCGGCGTAAATTCCCCGGGCTAGTAACTATTCAAAAGTAGTTAACTAGTTGATTCTTAGTTTCTCGTAAATCAAGTACCTAAATGGCGATTGTCTACTCACTTAATTAGATAAGACTAGACTTTAAAATTCTAAAGTTGTTTCCAAAGAATTTAAACAAAGGCACAGGTTAGTAAGCACCTTAGTATTTCAAAAACTTTAAAGCCAATTAATTTCAATCATTCTAGACACTACAAATGCGAAACAATGAGCAACAACACAAACTGACACTTTGATCGATCACAAACGATGTTTACCTTTGATTTGCGACAGTCTGTTGTCATCGACATCAATCTCCAGAGGGTATTCGGGCATCCAAACTGTGAACCGCGCCAGACCGGTGTAAGTGCCGTATTTGACGATCACGGACGCGTTCGAAGAGCCACGGATCTCTGAACCGTCTACGTATACTGAACTGCATGATGATGATACCTGGGGGATAAAAAACACACTTACTATTTGTCTTACGAGGTAGGCGATTTTGTAATAATGCGGTTACTTTTAACTGTCACCTTGACCTGTCCTTTACATCATTTCATAATTCATAATCATTTATTTGCTAATATGGGTAATTACACAAAGTTATTGAGAGTAAAGCACAGTCCGACCATATTACACCTTGAGGCATGCAAATCACAAGCTTATTGTTATAATACATTTTCTTGCAAAAAAAATTACAATTAATAGTCCAATTTAGTTTTATTCATTTCACCGTAGCAATTTGCAGATAATAAAAGAAACATACTAAATAAACTTGATAATAATGTCACTTAAAAATTGAAGTTTAAAAATAATGATGTCAAGATACAAATGTGAATAAGGAAATGTCATTATTTGGTAAATTCAAAATTAAAAATAATAATGTCAAGATATATCTGTAAATAAATGTCAATGTAAATGTCAAAGTATAATAATATCAAAGTATATCAAATATTAATAATTAAATTAGTGCACTAGTTACATCAATATGTCCTTACATCCTCCATTAAATAATCCTGAACACTATAGTAACATTTACTTAGCAAAAATCTTTTTAATTTCTTTTTGAATGCATCGATTGATGAAGTTTCTAGTATGGACTTTGGCAAGTGATTGTATATTCGAGGCGCCATACCGAAAATGCTTTTGGAAAATAAGGCTGTCTTGCTAGATTTGCAGCAAATTTTGTCAGTGTGCCGCTTACTTCGGTACTTATCAAAAAGACTTTTGTTCCTTTTTGCAAAGCTGGCAATCTCATAAATGTAAACATCACCTGCCCTACAATTTCTTTGGTAGGTATGATCCCCACAACACCTATTAAATCAACCCCACCACGTCTTTATAGACCCTGTCCCGACGCGACGTGGTGGGGTTGGCTACAGAGTCAAGAGCCAATATTTAAAGGTTAAAGATAAAAGCTCTGATAAAAAAAAACTTGTTCTTTATTATTTTCAGACATTTCAATAGGTCTGTAGAGGTATTAAGTATCTCACAATCTTTCTTTTGTAACAATAGCAAAGGTATCAGATGAAAGATCAATAGATAGGTAAGACAATCTTAAAAATAACTCTATGTAAAGTGTAACAGCAACTTTTAGGTACAGTCAGGGAAATTAATTGTTAAACAAATTAACTACGAACCTAAATAATTGTCCATAGTGGTATTCAAAGCATGAATGTCACTCTTTGACAATTGTATGAAATGGTTATAAGACGGAAAATTTACGAAGGGCATCAATTTGCTTAACAATTCATTTCCCTAACTGTACCTTTGATTCCTTCTGTGTAGATGAGTTCTGGCTTCATTATTATAAGTATCTACCTCCTGAAGCGACAAGTTAGCGAATACATTATAGAGAAAATTACTTAATCTCTTATAGCACACATACGAATTCCTTTTACCCTCACCTTTAACACGCTCTCATCCTCAGAATGGCAGGAGCTCTGCAGTGTGACGTCAGCGACCTGACCCGCTTGGGACACGATCAGCACCTTCATAGCCTGAGACACCTGACGACCCGTCAGCACGGCCGTGTTTAGGACCTCCCAGTTCTGATGGAAAACGATCAAATTAACAAATCTGCATGTAATTGAGAGAATCTATTGCCTACTCTTGAGAACTTGGTCCGCGTTATCATCAAGCTTAGTAACGATTGCTTAGCATAGGTAGATACCCTAGCGTCTTAATTTTGTATTCAGTTTTACGATACACAGTGAAAGCATATTCCTAGACATGAACCAATATCACCTTCTAAATATAGGTAGGTACCGTAATCATCGTCAATATTATTGTTGCTTTTAAAGCAATTTCAGCAACGAAATTGAATGAGACCGGCTATTCATAGTCGAAAAGAGAGGTGAGAAAAAAAACACCTAAGCAGTAGATAGTAATAAAAAATCCATTAGTCAGAAGTAATCAGTTGATTAACAGTTGGTAATGTAACCCTAGAGATCGTTAAAAAGAACGATTCGAACCCCGTCGATGTTAAAAGGTATTATTTTGAGAACAGATTAAGCACTATTACTTTTTCTTAAATAGCTTTAGGTAATAAATTCACGTGAGAGATACAAGTACCCAAGTACCTATCTAGTTAAGTTACTGTTCTGTATTTCCTAAGTGCTCATATACACTACCGTCCAAAAGTTTGGAAGCAGCAAGGTAAAATCAAATAAAACAAAACAAAGTCATTTCAATTTCAATGTATTCATAAAAAATTAAAATATAAACAAAAACTAATTTAAGCAGAACAAAAATTTTACATAGATTATGAAATTAAATAAAATTTTAGCTTCATCAAAGTGTCCTCCTTTTTCCTTTATTAGCTTCTCGCATATTCTAGGCATTTTATTAATTTATTTATTAAAATAATCTTCTTATAATTTGTTCCATTCGCTCACTAATAGCTTCCACAAATGTTCTGAGCTCGTAGGAGAGCGATTTTTCACCCTTCTATCGAGTTCATTCCAAACAAGCTCAATGGGAGAAAGATCTGCACCCTAATTGCGTAAAACACTATCAAACAGAATCTGAATCATTTTGAAGCAAATTGCTAATCCATTGCTTCATATGTTCGAAAAATGTGTCTGCTCCACAATGTAAATAACGCAATGAATGTTGTTGAACTGTCAAAATGAAACCGATTCCTACTGTAAATGCGTTACGCAATTACTCCACAGATGATCGAGATGGCCATTGCATGATGTTTAAGACATTTAAAGCACACATTTTAAGCGACATTTTAAGCGATTTTCTTGTTTAAAAAGGTCTGGCACAGTTTAGAAGAATGCTTAGGATCATATTAATTGAGTTTTGCCAAATATTCTTGTACCAGTAAATTACACCTATTGCAACTTAAATATCTTTAGCACTCTGTTGAACTGGTTATAAAAATAGGGTCCTAAAAATAAATAAAATCGTTTAGTGAAAGCATGTTTAGTCTGAGAGTTAGCACAAACCAAATATTTTCTTCTCCTTTCTGAAGGTACTGGGTTAAAATCAAGTGCAGTGTGTTGAAATAAAACTAAATTCAAAACAAATAATTGACGTACTGTTGATATCTTACATGCCATGTACAGCTGGTGTGTAGGAAATCTGAATGGGCGAAATGAAGCAACTTTTAAAACTGCTCGTTGAGTGCGTTCTGGGTGCAGTAAAATTGACCCACCAAAAACACTAAATATAAAAAAATGCCTAGTCTCTCCATGCAATCTTTCCATCGTAAAAAGTTTTGAGATCTCATAGAAGTCTATCAACATTTAGTGACTGTATCAATAGTTTTATTTATACTATAATTATAGTGACTTGGCAATGAGCACAAGAAGAAACAAATATAAAACGGCATATTTGGAGGAGGTGAAAGTAACGCATAACGCACGCGCAAAGTTTAATATCACAGGAGTAGGTAAGTTCTTTTGATTTGTCCATTAAACTTACACAGATATAGATAATAATATTGTGAAATTCTTTTCAAATAAACTTAGGTCTTCTTAAATATGTATTGGCGCACGTAGTCGATGGTGTCCATAACTAGTAATACTAATTGGCCGCAAAATCATGTCTACATATCATAAATCACACATCAGCATAACAACTAATCTAATCATAGTACTCATAGATATTAATTCGTCAATAACAGTTGCACATAATTCCACACAGCAAGCAGCTTTTAATTTGTGTTTTTTGTGTTTTAGTTTTTAATTAGCGGCACAACCCTAGGACGTTATGCAGAAGGTAATAATAGATTGAGACAAAGCCAAATAAACCTGTTTAATTAATTTAAAGTCGGCTATGTTAAGTAAATTTTAAAAAATATATATTAGTTTACGCACTCTAGTGCATAATAAATCGATAACATAACATCACGCCTTGCTTCCCCGAAGGGTTAGGCAGAGGTATACCTATAGTATACACCCACATTTTGCCAGTTATGTTGGTTATGGTAGTTGTGTTACGGGTCACCAGGCCCCCCAATACTTAAATGTACGTATTAATTTAAATTAATTAACATAAGTATATGATCAAATAAATTAAATTCTAGTTACAGAGAGATACTTAATAAAATAAAAACAAAAAATAAAACAGTATAAAATGAAACTAGACTAGTCATACGTAAGTGATTTAAGTGTGTGTGTGGGGGTGTGTGTGCGTGGGGGTGTGTATTTGGGTTTATGTGTGTGTGATAGTGTACATTTGTGAAAGAGATATAGATTTAGCGAATAGGGATAAGAAGACTCTCAATTGCCTAATTATCGAGAGTTTTAAGTCATTTACATAAAGTTATATGAAAAGCTGATCTAAGCATGGGGCATATTGAGAGTAATATGCATTGGTTTTATTGTACAGATAGATATCCTCCAAGACAACTATACAGGGTTACAGGGAAAGTCGTACTGAATATTAAAGGATGTTATTATTCAGGTCATTTCCGATGAATTTCATTCTGAAATAAAATGTCCGAAACTTAACCGTTATGGAGATATTAAATTTTAAAGATTATTTTTAAAAATCCTTTATTTTTTGGCTTTTAGTCGTTTTCTTTGGGATTAGAGCTCCTAGAGTCGGTTTTTTTGATGTATCTAGTTAGAGGACATGTCCATTAATAAAAATGATCAACAGAAACTGAACCTACTACTAACAGCTTAAAAAACTGCTCGATAACGGTTAGCATTATGAATTTTCTAATAGAGTGTTCTTAACTTTAACAGGCTTTTAATAAAAAATACTGTATGGAACTTATTCTGCAAATAATTTTATAAAGTTCTACGTCTCTTTAGCTATTCAAAAAGGTATAACACTTGCTATTAAATAGGCAAAACATTGCCCAAATAACAGTTAGGAGAGGGTACATTTTTAGTTTGAGGTAAAAGTAGCTAAAATACGTAAAAAAAGACAAAAATTTTAGCAATATTTTTATAAGTCATGTTCTACATGGCCGCCGCTATTTTTTACACAAAGTCTCATTCTTTTTCTTAAAATACTTTCCCGCCGGATTCTTTTGTATCGAAATTCTGTTATGTTGTACTACCAGATGGGCCTATTCTAATAATATTATTTTAAGATTTTATGAACAAACCTAGTAGATGATATACCTTTTTGAATAGCTAAAGAGACGTAGAACTTTGTAAAGTTATTCGCAGAATAAGTTCCATACATTTTTTTTTTAAAGCCCATCAAAGTTAAGAACACTATTAGAAAATTCATAATGCTGAACATGTCTTCTAACTAGATACATCAAAAAAAACCGACTCTAGGACCTCTAATCCCAAAGAAAACGACTAAAAGCCAAAAAATAAAGGATTTTTAAAAATAATCTTTAAAATTTAATATCTCCATAACGGTTAAGTTTCGGACATTTTATTTCAGAATCAAAATCATCAGAAATGACCTGAATAATAACCTCCTTTAATATTCAGTACGACTTTCCCTGTAACCCTGTATAGATTAAAAACAAGGTAGGACCCAAAATACTGCCTTGTGGGATTCCATAGCAGCTATTCTTAAGTTCCGAACTCATGTACCGACCTATTTTTACACACTGGTGGCGGTCGCTAAGGTAATCAGATAATAGTTTCAGTTGTACTCCCCGTATTCCCAACATTTCCAGCTTGTTCAAAAGCAAAACAAGAAATTGTGTCAAAAGCTTTGGCAAGGTCTAAAAATATCCCTATGGTGTGCAAGCCGTTATCCAGGTTTGTGCTTATAAAAATTGTCAGCTGGTGAACAGCTTGGCTTGTTGATCTTTTGGGCCTAAAACCAAATTGATGATCAAAGAGTAATTTGTTACTTTCACGATATTTGACTAATCCACTGTCTAAAATTTTTTTTGCAATATCTTTGAGAGGTCCGTTAAATTTGAAATTGGCCTATAGTTATTTACACAATTTTTGTCTTCAGCTTTAAACACAGGGGTGACTACGGCTTTTTTAAGCAATTTAGGAAATATTCCTTTCGTTAAACATAACTGAAAAATGTAAGTCAAGGGAGGGGCAATGACGTATTTAAATCTTTTGAGTATGCTATTAGGTAGGTATGTCATCACATCCTACGGCACAAATTTCTTTTAATCCGTCTATTATAGATACCTACAAACAAGTAATTCGGTCCTCAAATAATGGCCACTGTCTATTAATCTATGGCTACAATAGTGAAGTCGTACATACAAACACTCCATCACTCACGTCGTAATTTAATAGCTTTAATCATCTAGTTGGGCGGTATACAAGGAGCGAGCGTTCATCCGTCAGTGAGCAGATATGAAGAGCCCACTCTGCCCACTCCAGCCAGAGCGCCCGCGGCCCGACTTAATGACTCCACGCTAATATTGAGATAAACTAATTGCTTTATAAATATTATTCTGTAACTTCATTTAAAGCCGCTCCGTCGGGACCGCACACGTTGCTGCTGACTTACGAAAATTATACGGGCGCCCGAAACAATGTGTTTGTCTGCCACACGAGTCCCCAAAGTCCCACAACCCGATTCCCAGATTTAATAGAACGTTCAAATTAAATTAACGACGAATCCGTGTTACGAGAAATGGAAAAAAGCCAAATCGCTTGAAAAGATAATAAACGTGGGTCGTGTTCTTGAAGTTTGATGTAATTTAAACGTTAGAAGATTTTGTTGATCCCTAATTCGTAATTGTGACAGACTAATGGATGTAAAATTATTTCGCAAAGAATAGGGCTATTAACGTCAAATATTATAATATAAGTTTCCTACCTCTTTTAAAATAGAGAAAGTATATTTTAGCGAACTATCTATAAAATAAAGATGGTATTTTATGATACCGCAAAATTTTAAGTTATGTTCATTGAATTTGATGACAGACATTCATCGACATCGATAAAAAATTATGACCAGTAAAGCAGTTAGTCACAATGTGACGGAGGCGAACAAGCCGAGCGCTTGAGCGCGTGTAGCCACGCTGTGGGCGCGGCGGGCGGCTGCGACGCCTGCGACCCACCATAGCCTCCATTAGCTCGCGATAAAGCTCCCATTCCCACTCATTCATACTAAGAGTGTACCATTATAAGTTAATCTCAGCTATTTCGTACAATCACGCTCGTAACAGACATAATAATACTTCTGAAATTTAATATAATTCAGATGAAAATAATAATTGAAAGCTCAACAATAATTACCGCATCTATTTGACTGTACGGTTTAACTCACACAGGGTCGTTCGCAACGAGTCACTCTCATAAAAACCTTTGGAACCCAATAAAGATATCGTTATAGTAATAAAAGGGGCTCCCTTCGTTCCATTAATTACTAAGAAAATACCTTTCGTGTAATTTATCGCTTACAATCGATGTCTTAATAAATTGTTGATTTCGAGCACCTGTCTCGATAATAGTCGAATAATCGAGTGGGTGTCCGTGATTGTAATCACTATTCGCATTTATTACAAAGATACGTTTTAAATGGGAAGTCAGATAAAAAACGTATAGGTGTTAACACCCGTTAATCGTAGTAAATTGGGAGGTAGTAGACCGTTCATAAGAACATGACATACATCTTTTAAAGTGTTATGCTTTCACTGAAAGTATTTCAAAGTTTTAATCAAGAGCAGGTCGTGAATATCCCTATAAATACTTTCAACATGCTATAAATCCTATTTGAATTAATTTTATGTAAATTGCGAAAGATGATATGACTACGGTTAACAAGTCGTTAAATTACCTTAGAAATTGGTAGCACAGCTTGTATGTCGTCCTTTTCAATGTCAAGTCTGGTGTTGACTCTGTGTTCGTGTGGTGGTTCTTCCGTGGTAGACGTCATGGTGGGCGCTGAAGATACTTTGGCTGACCAGCTGATGCGGGCAGTTCCCCGCCCTGACTCTCCCTCTGACCCCTCTCCGTCGCCCTCCCCTTCAGCGCCAACCTCCACGAGCCACGTGAGAATCTCCTCCCAGCCAGGCTCGCCGACGCCGCTGCTCTCCTCAGAATCCCTGTATCGTTAAATTAAGTTACAATATTCAGTTCATAAACTTACTGAGCCTAAAAGCTTTTATTAGGTACGAGTACCTACCTAAAAGGTTGTTTATTGAGTTCGAAGATCTTGAAGGTGAATATAACCCGGGTCATAATAAATCAATAGTCCTATTACGTAGTCTTTACTCTCCAAGTTCACATTCTATTTGGGTGTTGTCGCTTTACGTTGCGCAGTGGAAACACGAAATTATCTAAACAATAAAAAGTTAGCCGTGACATCGAGTTTCATTAAGCGGAAAAGCGCTGACAAAATTTATGGCTGTGCAAATGCAAAGTAGTCGTGGGCGAAATTGTGAACAAATCCCGCCAAAGAAATGAGAAATGGAAACATTCTGTTATAAAACGTGAAGAATAAAAATAAATTTTCATTTTGGTGCGAAACTCGTTTAACTAGATGTATATTTATGTACGAGTACATAGAAGAAATGAACGGCATGGGCGTTTATGAGCCGTATACGACTGTTGCATAAATTACATGAAAGGTCCTTGTGCGCATCGAAATATTAGTTGTAGATACAACAAAATATAAAGCCCAGAACATTAAGGCTGTTGTTTAGTTAGCCATACTGAAGTAAACAGCTCAAAGACGAACTTAAGAAATACTTAGAAATGTAATGAATTCTTGACAGTCTCTTGCTCAGATGACCTAGGCGGCTAGCTAAAAGGCACCCACTTTATCTACGACCACTCCGATTGCAAGAGCATTTTATCGCTAAAGTGGGAAAACGTAGAATTGCAGATGGCATTTTCATTTTATCGGATTTATTTTTGAAAATGATTGTCTCTTTTCAATTTTATTGCAATTTCTGCAGCGTGAAACTAAAATTGCTCTTGTTCAACGATCTTATTGTTTAATTTTACAATATCGTTGAGGAAACTATTGCGTCGCATCTGGACACTTATAACGGAAATAGTAGGTAGTTATTAATAATCTTGTCGCTCAGGAAATTGCAATAAAGTGCTCTAAAAGTGGATGTGAGAACGAGCTATGTCCTCATGCTTCTAATTTAGTTAATTAACTTCACCTAGTCTAATGTACTTTTCACTAACAAGCTAAGAAAGGGGTTCTTTGTTCATTTGGAATATATGATGCAACACTTGCACTAATTTGGAAGTAATTCTTACATTTGCTAGTTCAACTTGGGATCAAACCCACCCTTAAAGGAACGGTAGAATCCTGCTGCAAGTCACATTGATTAGCACGTCCTAGCACACCTGAGTGTAGCCAATTTTGGAGAAACTTTTGGATCACAGATTATGCTCATTACTTACGAGTTAACTCACTGAGTGATTAGTCTATCGATTAGGTTCACCTCAATAAGCCCTTTGATTAGCAAACCTAGGTTTCAGTCGAACCATTAACTAATGGTACTTAACTACGTCATATTAGGCGGGGTACATACGTGTCAGGAGTTTCGTCTTCTCGCAGTGGTTGTTCCAGTCTTGTCGCCGTGACGGTGGCAGCGCGAGGCTTTACTTCGGCTGTCACTGCCCAACGAGAGTTCGCGGCTGTCACGCTCACCAGCCGTAGACCTGACTTCACCTTCATTCTACAGGACAATATACAGATTCTCTATTTAGAATTGTGGCAATCAACGTACATGATTCATACCGTGCTTCGTCACTCTGTCTGTCTACCTATAACTAACCTGTAATTACAACATTATAATAATAACCCCTACACCACTAACCCTGTAACACTATAATAATAAGTATATAAATATATTATGTGTATAAATTAATCTCTTTAAAAATTCAAGCATAGTAATTCTTAACATTGTATATAACATATTATAATATTGAAAAAAAATCAACCGCGTTCAAGAACTGACATTCTAGCATAATACACACATCAAAAAAGTCTAAGCAAAATGTACGGTTTTGAACTTTTGAACGATTTTTACTATTGTAATATATTTATAGAAAAGCACCATAGACGCGGTTAACCAACTTGCAGATTACGTCACTGAAAAAGTTGACACAAAGCAAAAATGTCTGGGTGTTTTCCTGGACCTGGCCAAGGCGTTCGACACTGTGAGTATTCTTACCCTTGTGAGCAAGCTGGAGCATGCTGGGATCCGGGGACGGGCTCTAAATATATTCACAGACTTTCTTAATAACCGGACACAAAAGGTTAAGATCGGCAAAGTTATTAGTAGTGAAGCAAGAATAGACTACGGTGTGCCCCAGGGTAGCTGCCTGTCCCCAAGCCTCTTCTTGCTTTATGTAAATGACCTATGCCAGCAGTCTCTTACTAACGGAAAAATATTCAGTTACGCAGATGACACCGTTCTAGTATTTTATGGAGAGACTTGGGACGCGACGCGTCAAGCTGCAGAGTTGGGGTTACGTAAAATAATTCACTGGTTGGAACTAAATCTACTAACGCTTAATATTTCGAAAACCGCATTTCTGCAGTTTACTTTCGCTAAAACTAAACCCGGGGTAATAAGTCTTAAGGCCCACTTCTGTCATGACCCCAATAACAGTCTTCAGTGCTCATGCGCTCCAATTACACAACAAAAGACTATAAAATACCTGGGTGTAATTCTAGATGAGGGACTCAGTTGGCGACCTCATATTGAACTAACTTCTTCCCGGGTTAGGAAACTTATATGGGCTTTTAAAAATCTTCGACACGTATGCGATCTGGAGCTACTCCGGACAGTGTATCTTTCTCTAGTAGAGTCAATTGTTGGTTATTGTATCACGGCCTGGGGTGGGGCCTGTAAAACATACATGATACACCTCGAGAGAGCACAAAGATCCCTATTAAAAGTCATGACCTTCAAACCCTACCGGTACCCTACAAAAAGCCTATATGAAAGCTGTCAAGTACTTACAGTAAGACAATTATTTCTACAGAATCTCACTTTGAAACAACATGAAATTACACCGGTAAATCATACGAACAAACTAAAAAGAACCATCGGTAATGTATGTCGCTCAGTAAAATGTAATACCGCATCCGCAAGACGGCAACACCTATACCTAGCTATTTATATATATAATAAATTAAATAAAATTCTCGACTTCAACCCACTAACTAAAAAGAAAGCGAAGATGAAAATAAGCACCTGGCTTAAAACACTTGATTACTCACAAACAGAAAATATAGTCAAAAATCAATAATCATAATAAATAAATTATAAGGTAGATAAATATATCTGATATAATCTAAAAGCACAACCACCAAGCACTGTCACACAGAGAAACACACGCACAAATCATAACATCATCACACATACACACCATCACACTTACACATACATACACAACACATGGACACATAATCCTATCACATGAGAGCAAGTTTGCACTAATTGTTTAACTACATTTTAGTTTTAATTTTGTTGCATAAATTGTTAATGTTCCACAAACGAGTGAAGACACTGACTCCTGTAACACAGGTGCCACCTAGCTCAGGAGCCAGGGTTTCAATTGATGTATCAACCTATTTATGTCAATAAAACATTATTATTATTATTATTCTTTTTCGTTTATTAATTTTTGTTTCTTATATAATTACATTTTTAAATATTTCTTAAAATACAAAATATAAAAAAAAACATTTAAAAATATAAAAAATAGAATTCCACCGGTATCGGGAGCAGGGTCCAAGCTACCGGTGGTTAGGGCTGCAGAGACAGGAACCTCCTCACAATACGAGCCGTATCGAGGAGTACTGCCTTCTGGATCAGGCTCTTGATCCAACCGCCTAACGACAGCCTCGAGAGATGTTGGTCGAGGCTTTCGGCCATCAGGCCATTGGCCGTTACGACAATCGGCACAATGACAGCTTATTATTCTTATTATTATTTATACTTCTTTTATAAATAATAACTAAGCATTTTTTGATGCATTCGTGACTAAAGCAATCAAATCCTTCATTCAATTGTTCATTTAATCACAATAATTAACAATATGTGTACCGTAACATACGTAGTACCTATAAAATAAAGTTAAAACGAAATTAAACTTTTCATGTTTTACAAAATTAAATAACGACATTTTTTTAATTATTTGGTAATTCAATACAAAGTGTGACCGCCTCTGTTGTTTAAAACTTGTCGTCAACGATTTTTGAATTTATAAGATTGTTTACCTGATCCTGCGGCAATCGCTCCCAATGGAATTTCAACAAGTCTTTCAGTTTTTGGGTTGTCGACACTCCGTCCAGGTTCTCTAGAACACGTCCCTGGAGCATGGCCCATGCGTGCTCGATGGGATTCAGGTCTGGCGATTGTGCAGGCCACGGAAATACCCGGATATTTTCCATTGCCAAGTACTCTCTGGTCCTCCGAGCTGTGTGCGAACGCGCATTGTCATGCATCAGCGTGAAATCTGAACCAAGACTTTATGCAAATGGGTGCACATAAGGCCCGAGGCCATCTTCAACGTAACTTTCAGCGGTCATATTGCCATCTACAAAAACGAGTTCAGTTCGTCTGTTCTTCATAATACCCGCCCATACCATCACTGTGGAGCCACTGTAAGGGTGCACTTCCTGGACACATCTCAGGCGTTCAGCATTTCCGGGATGACGATACACTCTTCTTACCCTTCTCGTATCAGGCCTAAATCCAAACACTCTTCTTACCCTTCTCGTATCAGGCCTAAATCCAAACCGAGAAAAATAAAATTTTATCCCATTGCTCCTGGGTCCATGTCAAGTGTTCCCTACACCATTCGTTTCGACGGGCGCGATTCCCATGGCGTATAGGTGGGCACTTAATTGGGCGTCATGCTCATAGGCTGTATTCATGCAGCTTATTTCTCACGGTTTAGTAGCTAACAACAACACCGCCTGAGAATTGTAGCTTTAAGCCTATCTCCCGGGCGGTTAACATCGGCTGACGTCTTGCAGTCAGTTGTTTATATCGGTCCTGTCGAGCAGTTGTACTCCTTCCACGTCCTGGGTGCTACTCAGCAGGATCCCCTGTGTTAACGTAACGCTGCCAAAGACGACAAATCACGCTCCTATTGACACCAAAATGCTGAGATACCTGGGACTGCTTTCTTCCCGCTTGTAGCATTCCTACAGCTCTCTGCATTTCATCAGCAGTCAAATGGCGTCGCTCCATGACATAAAAAATGACTCACCACTCAATTTTCTTAAAAACTGTATATCTCAAAATTATAAAAGTGAGATAAATACCAAAATCAAGCAACGAAAACACATAAAATTTGAAAAAAATAATTAGCTTATATTTTAATGAAAACAAAACATAATTGAAAAGTTTCTATTTTTAAAATCAGCCAGTATATGTTCCCGAGAACAAACGGATTGAATACCAATCTACTTTGTTAAAAAGAAATAAAGTATCATGCAGTTTCTGTAAATGATGCGTGTTGCTTAGACTTTTTTGATGTGTGTATAATACATATAATTGTACGTATATAAAAATATTTAAAGTAGGGTAAAGTCTGTGTCACGAAGGAAGTCTCGCAGACGCGGCGCCATAGGCATGCGACGGAATCATAAATCTTTATTTATTTATCTAACCATCATATTACAGGCACTGGTTAATAAAATGCACAATCTTAAATAGAGAAATGAGTCTGAGGTCGGATGGTGTTGACTGTTGTAAGAATGTTGTTAACTATATAATAATAATATAATGAACAAACGTGCTCGAAGGAAGGAAGTGTTCCAGTAAGATGCTGGTGGAGATCTTGACCGTACTTCCGGGATTGTCTTGATAGCCGTGGAATACCTCTCCAATCCTCATAAGCATATCAGGACATGTTGCCCCCTTGTCTCTACGACACTAAGTGCTAGCGACCGTTTCCAGGGGCCCATTATTAAGTGTACAAGTCACCCCCTGTCATTTTATTCGTGTATATACAAAACATTGATCAGGCAGGGGCCATCGTCTTTCCATAGTTCTAGGTAATCACAATCAGTCCACTTTTGGCACTCAAACCTAACCTGTAGTCCAATATCTTTGTTTTCATATCCTGCAATAGTCCTGCACCAACCAGGGGTTGTCCTTGGGTGCACCTGCATAGTGCATACAGGGATAATCGTCGGTTGGTGTCTCATATCATTAAAAACGTCTAACGGGCCTCTGCGAGTTGGCTTCGGTCCCTCGTACGCCTTCAAAAGATCCGGGATCCCAGGGTATCGAGATATGTCAAAGACAAAAAAAATAAGGAGGAGGAAAATAAGGAGGGGGAGGGGGGAGGAGGAGGTTATTATTATTATTTTATGGAGAATAAAAATAATAATATTAAGTTCCACTTATTGCCGCAGGACTTCTCTCGTGAGATACTCCTTTAAATCACTAAAAATCCATCAGTGTAAATTGTAATGTAACAAAAACCAATCAACTGCACAGTTATGATTATAAAATTAGGTCCTGAATATTAATAGTCCATTGTTGATTGTTGGCAATGAGAAGTGCCTCTGTGCCAGCATAAAAATAACAATAACCTGCATTAATTAATAACTAAACAATCATTGTTCGCGTATTATCTTTTGTCCCCATTCCCTCACTTGTGTTTGATCGCATAATGTGCGCTGTGCACTTCTTCCGGTCCTAAAGTACACTGACACAAATGCGTCTCTTAGAATACCAATCGTAAAAGAGAAGAGATCAAAGCTATGTTTAACTGAATGCAGGTTTCCCTGCATTGAGGATAATTTATCTCATACTTTGAACTTGTTGGCTAGTTTTCGCTTATGCATTTAACCAAAAGTTAGATTTACATAAAAACTTCCATATAGACTTATACAATGGGTAACGGAGGATCACGATCACGTAAAGCCGCAGTTAGCTAAACTGTCTCACGTTATTGTTGGAATAGTTAAATTTATTTTAATAGCTAAGCAGAAGGAGACATAAATTTCCATTTAGTCGTTGCAGTCGAGTATTCCCGTGCTACGCGGCGGCGGGTGCGACCCGAACCGTAACCCAAAACGAGAAACAGACACTAGTATCCGCGATGAAGTTTTGGAGCAGGTGGAGCATAATATACGAACGATTGTAAGTACCCAATATAACTACATCACAGGTACTTCCCTGTTACACTCCAAAGTGTAAAAATAAAACATAATCCAGCTGCATTTCCTACGAACATATCCGCTCATTTCTTTTGAAATAGACTGGTGCCTTTTAGCGATATCGACAGGATATTGATTCCATTAGATTCTCGTGTAGCACTTGAAGCGTCGGGTGTAAAGATTGCAATAGTGCACGCCGGGACACAATCACTGCGAGCTCCACAATCGCGCAATCACGGCCTTTTTACGCGAACGGCTAGAAATTGAACTCGCTGTATTTTTAATTTACGTTGTTATTGTTCGTATAATGTGTGAGCACTGAGCTTGTAAGGACATCGTTAAAAGTGAAGTGCTGGATGAACTGAATGATGAGTTTATGATAGACCCAGTAAGCTATAGGTAAGCTAAGCACCTATTGATTTTTATCGATAAGCTGTAGCTAATGTCTATGTAGGTAGCTCGCTATAATTTTCTTTAGGTAAGTACATTTTCGGCACCGTATGTCATAACAGGCAGGACGCACTGGTTGAAGTCCTTTGTCTTCAAACATTGCGGGATAGGTGACGAAAAGACTTGACGAAGTTTTCCAAACGCTGCCCAACCCAACTGGATCCTTATGTCGGCTTCTTTCTCAAAGTGGTCTCCACAGAGCTGGATGACTTGCCCTAAGTAGACATACTCCTTCACAACTTCGAGAAGCGACCCTTCTTTGTTTGTCGAAGAACCGATGGCTGGTGGAGCAGACGAGTCCTGGAGTGGAGACCACGTATCGGCAAGCGTAGTGTGGGACGCCCCCCAGCTCTTCAGAAGGTGGCTGGGTTAGACTGGATGTGGAAGGCGGAGGACAGGGTGTTGTGGCGCAGCCTGGGAGAGGCCTATGTCCAGCAGTAGACTGCGATAGGCTGAGTTGATCGAGTTGAAACACATTTTAGGATCTGTTTTGTTATTATTAGTTTATCGAATTCCTCTATTTTGAATTCAACAACAATGCGATTCCACTACTATTGCGACCCAAAATTGCAGGTCATAAATAATATCATCGTGGATTCGGATATCATAATTCTAACTACAAAATTGTATTGGCGATGTTGAAAAGGGTTGTTATATTCATGGCTGACTTTAGCTGCATTTGTTATAACTATCTGATCATATATCAATATTTGCGCAGTGTTCTTCGAATTTTCGTTCTCCATAGTGCAGTGGTGGTATATTACAGTTAGGGGGAATAGAAAAGCAGCTAGTAGCCGTAGTAGGCCGTAACTCAACATTAGAGCAGAGCTTGGGAAATTGTACGGAGATCTTTTCTACTTAAAGGAAGAATTATGATCGTTTGGTACTCAGAGAAAGCTGAGTTCTTTCTAGGCAGTAGGTATCTATATACCTAGTCCGTAAAATATAAAATGCTAAGAAAAAGGACAGGTTCCTACTAAACCAATCTATATCTATAGGGTGTAAGGGACAGCCCTCGGCAGACTGATGGGGTGAATTCAATATATCATACTAATACGACCGGTACATGAAATTATTTCAGGAAAGTTATGGGAATCCAATAAACCTGATTTGTTTTATTACCTCACACGCAATGTATCGTTACCGTGGCAAGACGCGCGTAGCGAAAGGCAGCGCAGCGAGCCTTCGGCCGCCGAGTATTTCAACATCCATTGCTGATTTTTTGATTTTGCCTGTTTTATTTAAATAAATGGAGTGCTGCATATAGAGAATGTAATTTTACATTGAAATATAGGAATAGTAACTGAAAATACGATAAAAGAATGAACATTTTCCTGAGAATATTTCCGGTGGAATATGATTCAAAATAAGGAGCTGAATGCACCCTGTTACTTTGCGGAGGGCTGTCCCTTACACCCTGTATTAATACATATAATAAAATAGTAGAATCCGGTGTGTCTGTACATTGAAGAGAATTAATAAAAATAGAAAGGGGTACCTATCTAACTAAAGAAGTGACAACACCAACAGACACCAGCAGGACAACATTAAACCAGCGATTTTTAGAATTCTTTTCTGTCTGTCTGTTTGTTTGTGCGGGCACATCTCCAGAACTACTGAACGGATTTTCATGCAGTTTTCACATGTAGACAGAAATTAATTTGGAGCAGAATATAGGCTTCTTTCATTACAATCATTTCATTACAAATGTTGCAAAAAAAAGTTATCGTCATTTAAATATTTATGGAATTTACTTTTAAGTATACTTACTGTTCGAGAAGTTACATAGCAAATAAGTACTAGGCTTGCATGAATTTGAAATAGTATTCACGACACGACACGTTGTGCACAATTTCTGAGCAGTGCATGAATTCACGATAATATTTCAATCATTAGTATTATGCTTCTAATAGGATTTGGATGAAATTTGGCACACATATAGTTTATAACCTGGATTAACACATAGAATAGGTACTCTTTATCCCGGTAGTACGTTTCCATGGGTTAATTGCCGAGCTCCACGCGGGCGAAACTAAAAAAAAGCTGCTGGCAAAAGCTAGTATAATAAAACTCAATTGTGGACTGTCAAGTTAACCTTTTGAAACGTAACAAACAAATGAGTATGTATTATGTACGATGTTAATATTTCTTTTCATAACGACTTCAGAATTTTATCAGAGAGTTAGTTAGAGAGCTAGTAATCTAAGTAAACGACCTTAGACGCAATTTATATAAACTTAGAACAAAGTAATCACATAATTATAAAATAAATCAAATAAAGTTGAGAAAAGCCTCTTCAATTTAACACGTAGTTTTCACGATCTGTCATCTCTTGTTTTAACTACTCGTATCATTTTGCGGTTGTCTAGAACGCGACCAAGAATTATTTGAAGAATAAACTTGATCCCAAATAGCAATAAATTGTGTCAAATAAACGAGGTGATTTTAAAAACTAGAATAACTGAAAAAGTTATAATTGACGCATTAAGGTCGACAGTTTGCAGTTAAGCCGTGAGATGCGACCGCCTGGTCGGTGCTTCAGCGTACATGTGAACTTGTTTTGTTAACAGTTGGCACCTCGTCCGTCCTCCAACCGCTGCGGCGGCGGCGCGCCACTCACAACTTGCCAAAAGTTACGACAGAACAATAGGTTTAATTTGTGGTAACTTCAAATTTTTGTTTACAGAATAAAAACATAACTGTCAAAATCGAATGAATTATTTCATGTTCTTCACTGCCCACGCAAATAGAAGATCGCGGTTGACAAGCAATAAACCAGTCCCAGTTGGGCGGAATACCCATAAATATTAGTCAGCGTGACATAACACAGAGATGTGCAAGTTGTTCCTCGTTAACTTGAAGTGGCTCATGCGTTGACAGATTTTCTCCTGGTGTGGGTTTACAAACCGCTATGTCAGGCGTACAGAAAGTCTGACACTACTTGGGTGGCATCGAGGCTACCGGATATCTATGGAGGCTACGGTTCAGCACTGCCGTTTAATCACAACTTTAATGACCATTGTCAAGTTTTTGCTAAGATACGAGCACTCTCTAAAAGAATAAATTACAAGGCTTATACGCATTAAGGCTCCCGTAGACAAGCGCGACACGATTCTAGTAGAAGAATTTCTATGAAAACTTCATGGAAATTGTTCTACCAGAATAGCGTCGCACCGTCGCGTCGCGCCTGTCTGCGGGAGCCTTTACGTGTATAAATGAACAAAGTAAACATGAACTCACCTGATGACTACATGTGAAATTGTATGGCTCGTGTCACGCCGCACTACGAAGGGTAGATGCAGTCGAGAGTGAGGATACAATGGTGCTCGGGGTAGAAGGAGAGCAGCATCGCCGGCTCGAGCTTCTCTATACCCAGCACGAGCTCCAGCCAACGTGACGGAACCCAGGGGCCATGCAGGCTGCACAGACACTCGCCCACACGCACCTTCGGCTGTTTCTCCACTGCCGGCTTCAGCTGCACTGTAAGCTAATCGCACTGTCCGTGGTGGTCTCTTGCCCTTTCCGTCCGCTGGCCACCACGCAGCTGGTACCGTTAGTTCAGCGAGGCAAGCACCTTCCTCGCCTTCAGGGCCGCACGTCGCAGTTAATGTTCGTGCACCGTAACTCGCATGTAACGTAATACACACTCGCCGCGGTCGTGTCGCGGCACGTCTTGCACCGCCCTCACCACCGGTGTGGAACAGCACACGTAGCACTGGAGCATCGCGAGGAAGCTCCCGGAACACTAGGTGTGCTGACACATCGAGTCTGTGCGCAGTAGCGTCTTGTAATTCCATCAAAGACGCATTTCTTCTCGGTGGTTCCAAAGGATCAGGAACTGCATATCGCGCTGGCACCGTCTGTTTAGTAGAGAAGGGTCCGTATGTAGCCCGCACTGATGCTGGCGCAGAGCCTTGTAACACTGTGAACCGATCTAGTGATAACAGGGCGCCGGGCAGAGCCGTGCCCATAGGTTCCGGCGGTGGACCCGAACCGCTCCATCTCGCCGTGTGTTTTAGAAAAAACCCACTATCCTTATTTTCGAAATGCACTTCGACGCCAAGCACCGTCCCTGAAAAGAAAGAAAACTATTTTTAAAACGTAATAAAACATTTGTCATCGATTTAGGAATGTATAACACATGTAAAATACCAAAAATAAAATAAGTATTTTATTTTTGGTATTTTGACGAGAGATAAAAGGGCGTTGTAGCACAACATTGGCGCCGTGCCAACCGCATTTTGTCCAGCAGCGAGACGTCATTTGCGTTAGTTTTGTGTTTACAAACACATCGATATTCTTACATCGATTTGGTATTAGCGTATCGATGCCCTCATCGCACTGTTCGTGAAACGTTATTCTAAAGAGATCTTTGGTAGTTAAGCGTCTGTGTTTCCGAACGCATACAACTCCGATCTCTTCAAAGTGAGAGTTAACAGGCTTCTTCTGGGTAAGCTCGCTCCATCGTCGACTTTGTCTCTGTCATCTCTGACCTAGACTAGAGTCAAGAGCAAACCTATCACATCTAAAAAAAAAAGAAGCAGATCATGGTTTATGTCTGCTTAATTTTAAAGTAACACGCTCCGTATCTGCGAAATGATTATGCGAGGATACGTAAAATGTTATATGGCGGTAATAACAGAAACATTATATATGTAAGCGAGGAATATAAAGGAGATTAGGTATAAGGACGCGAGAGTGGTTGGTCTTGTTTCTACGAGGGATGGCTTCGCTCGCGGCCCGCGTCACGCGTCACGCAGGCTGCGGCATGGCCTCGTCACTCGTCTCGTTTATTGAGCCAGGATTTGTGTCACGTTCTTCTTACGGAGCTCTACACGGAATTCATTACGCGGTCTATTTATGTTTCTCAGTGGATGGTCTCTTATAAAATATTTTGTTACGTTTATAATTGAGTTCTTATTTGGTTTAGAATGTGTGACAAACTTTATGTTTTTCTTTAAGATATGTACAATGGAACATTGGTGAGGTATATTTTGAATTGACATTTACATTTTGTAATTTACTAAGTATTCGTGTAGAGGAAGAAAAAAAAAGGAAATTATGAATTAAAAACCGGATTTAAAAATGTTTTTATTCATTTAGTAGCTCAACTCTCGAGGATGGTTATAGGCTATTTAATATACCCTACGACCCTTAGAAGTCTTAAAGGAGAAGGAAAAGAAGGCAAAATAAGGGCAAAAGGAAAAAAAAATCAATAAGAACGCTAAGTGAAAACGAAGTAATAGCGCGGGCGGGCGATGCAACGCAGCGGGTCGAGGGACGAGGGAGTTTTATTAGCTGTTATTTTTAATATATTGTGTATCTTACAACATCCACACGAACGAAGTCGCGGGGCAAAGCTAGTTTGTACAATAAAAGTTAGTTTCAATTATTAATTCTATCATCAAATCGAAGAATGCAAGCAAGCGTAAAATTAAAATCGAAACAATTTTTGCCGAAACCAGCTCTCGTGCTGATCACAAAACAGTTAGCTACAACAGTGGACGAATTAATTGGTTGCCATGAAATTTCCTGTGAGCGGAAGCTATTGCTTCATTTGCAAGGAAACGGCAGGTAATTCCACGAATACGGCACATCCCTCCAGCCAGGGGGAGTAAGGATAATAAAAAGCTTTAGCACGTGACGCTCTTAGGACAAAGAAAAATTCACACAGCTTTCAAGTTTCAACTTCGTTCAGAAATGTTACATTACTTGGCTTCAGTCAGCTACGTGTTTGATTATAATTATTGAGCACAAGTAAAAAATAACATGAAAATGCTGAAAAGTAATTCCGTATTGTGTTATTTCCTAAATTTTTTCGTTTTTGTTTGTTACCCGTCTTATTTACGTTAGTCTAAGTTTTAGTTTATTCTAGTTTAGTTTAGTATAATGAATCAATGCTATGTGCGCCATAATTGTCATGTACATTAGTCCTTTAGTTATTAAGATTATTTCTAGCATAACTTTAATTCATGTGATGTGGCTGTGCTTCTTTTAAAATAAATAAATTAAAGAAGTGTATCGAAAATTTCAGGTCAATTTATTTAGTTGTTAAGTACTTAAATGTCAGTATTCAGCGACCTTCGTTGCTGACCGAACCACCTCTGGTCGCGTGCAACGTAATTTTTAAACTTTATTGCAACTTCGTGAATTTGAAATAAGTGCTAATTACCCAAGGCTGGGTGCTAGGAACGTAATGAGCAGCAATTATGCAAAGCCGTATTGATTTTTACATTCCTGAGCAGATGTTATTGATCCATGTACCTAATGAATATTCAATAGGCTATGGCAATGGCTGTGGACTTTTAAAAATAAAAAGCTGAAATGCTAATCTTCTTCAAACACATCATCGGAGTACGGTTAAGTGTTTAGATAAACATTTTGTATGGAACATTTTAACTCCAGCTGGCAACAGAGGCAACAAATTTTCCGCAAAATTCTCTGCGATTGTCTACCTCGCTATGATACACGTTTAACTCAATCACTCAATCAGTCCCAACTGTGTAACAATAAGATTGCCGACAACCCATTTGCTTAACAATGGCAATCAATATTTTTAATAAACTTTATTGTTCGTATGTACGCGATTCCATACATTTTAATTTTCCCCCGGACGTGGTCGCAACAAAAAGAGAAGTTTCGCGAATTCATATCGCGTTTTCCGATCGCACCCTCGATTGTGGGCAGCGTTGGCGGGAGACAGGGGGACAAGGGACTCATGGGGGCTTGGGGGACAAGGGAACACGTAGCGGGTGTAATAACTGCCACAGAACTAAATCCTTAGATATGGCCCACGCAGGCGTGCGCACTACTCCCTCCCAACCGACTTTATCACACTGACCTTCCAATAACTCCTATTTTATATACATATTCATGCAATATACATAATTTCCTCAAAATATCCAGCTCTTATTTTATTGTTACTACTACTACCCGGACGGACCGTAGTAGATAGGGAAAACATACCCGACTGGGCACGAATACCTTACCTAATATTTCTTTTTATCATTTTCTATACCACATTCAATCGCCTAAATGTAGACTGTGCTTTGATAAAGTTGCCAAAAAAGAGGTTGGGCAGGCTTTCAGACCCATTTCGTCTAGCTTTTTGGGTAAAACGTACCATCGTGGACATTTGTGGCACTTTTCAACCTGATTACCTTAGTAATAAGGTCGAAAAGTGGTTCACCGCAAATGTCCGCGATGGTACCAATAGGTGCTTTCTCCTTATCATTCCCCGAACTCGGTATTATTTGGTAGAGTCAACTTAAAGTAACTGGTTTCTATAGAGCTTTCAAGACGATAAGATAATTCAGTCTCTATATGACAGTTTCGTATAGTTTTCTTATTTATTTTGGAGCTTTTCCGAACTTTTCCCGGCTATACCTTCCTCTACTGACGCTATATTTGCACTTTCTTTCCGGTGAGATATGATAAGTTTCTCGTTTCAAAAGACTAAACAACTTTTTTGAACTACATACCTATGTTGATTGTAAAGTTTGGGAAAACTAGTTTTTCATACACGGTCTTTTCACATTCTAGTTTATTGATTATGATATTTTATTACTGACAGCTTGTTTCAGCACCCACGCTAACGGTCCTTAGGGCATTTTGTACCTATCTTTCTACTAATATCCTATATGGTTAATTATTATTTATTATCCTCATAACATGTTTTTCCACGTACGACTTCACGGCAAGCTACGCGAAATCCAAACTAAATGTGTATCCCACAGTAACCTCATTATATTAATAATATAACATTGCGTTGGAAAATCCGAACATCCTGTTAATGAAACACTATAGCTCCCGAAAAGCACCTTTGTGTTGTGTTATTAATATAACGTCCCGCGAATTCATTACCGCGTACATTTTCAAAATTAACACACAACCGCGCTGCCTCATACGTTACGATAACCGTGTGAACATATGCTAGATAAAGCCTCATTTGAAGGGTAATAAAGCGCACGCGGACGCGGCCATGTGTCAGACTCCATTAACGGTAAATATTTGTTCATTTGTCATGCTGTGTTGCCAATGGACAGCTCTTTGACGTGAACGCAAACCGCTGCTTTTACATAAACGCCGCATTTCTCCATTTTCAGTTAAATGATTTATTAAACACACGTACGTCTCGTTAAAAAGTCAACTGGGTTGTACCCTCGTAGCTCTTATCCTGCTAAGCCTTTGGGATAAAGGGTACTTGACGTCATAGGTTTTTCGAGGTTCCGGAATATTTTAGGCGAGCTGCTTAGCTTAGCGCGACCGAGCGGGGATCGTTGCAAAAACATCGATTGCGTTCGGGTTTCAGGCTGTAATGTAGGTACTTATAGTCCATTGAATAAGGGAAAATTGAATGATAAAACTACGTTCTTGGTTATAACGGAGGAGTCTCTTGTCCGTTCTCTTCCATAGGAAGCAAAGCGTAATACGCTTTGGAATGAGCAACTAGCTTCATCTTTGTGATTGACCGACCCCATGACAATTCAAAAGTGCCTGTAATTGGTTTAAATGAAATAAATGCTTTTAGTGAGTTTAATACGTGCAACATCTAAGCAATTATGACATTAACATTTTTGCGAGAATAGGTATAACGCTTGTTAGAATTTCTCAATTAAATTGAAAAACCCAAATATTTGATAGCTTTCGTAACTCAAATCGGAATCCTAAACAAACAAT
This sequence comes from Fissipunctia ypsillon, assembly GCA_947568875.1. Classification (NCBI taxonomy): domain Eukaryota; kingdom Metazoa; phylum Arthropoda; class Insecta; order Lepidoptera; family Noctuidae; genus Fissipunctia; species Fissipunctia ypsillon. Next base: position 10,065,473 of record OX387654.1, read on the forward strand.
CTGAAAGGTCTCTCTGAAAAATACTCGGTGAGTTTTTAAATTAACATTTAAACGTAGTTTTAATTAAGATTTTTGTTGCAATACATAATATTATACATGTTATGAAATAATGTTTAAACTGAGTAATTAATTACATAGTGAGTAATATTCGAGTACGGTCCCTCCTAGGCACTCAGATACTTTACGTTTTCAGGATGCAACTACCTAAACCACATATTGCACGAATTCACGACCAAGTTTCGAAAGACAACGTTATCGTTAGCGTCATGTTTCCCTAAATACAGTCGTTGGTCCCGATAACATCATAGGGCATGAAGCGGCATCGATGTCTTGATAATGAATACTACCTATACGTAAAATTTAGGTTCATGGAAGCAGAATCCATCCATGTCATCCATGCTAAAAGATTCTCGTCATCGCACACATTCTACGAAATCTATGGTTCATTATTATTATGTTGTAATAATATGTAATTACTTAGCATAGCTAACACCTGAAAGTCTTTAAACAGACTCCGGACCCAGGTTGGCCGAAGCAGGGAAAACCTGTTCAGGTGGAGATTCATTGACGACTCCGCCTTAGAGTGTAAATGTGGTGCTGTTCCACAAACAATGGGACTCTTAATATTATGTCCTGCGTGTCCTGTCAGCTGCATGTTACAGGAACTGATGGACGCTAGTGATGGCGCTAAACTCGTAGCCGAATTCTGGGCCGAGTCTATTTAGATTGCCATCGACACGCTAAGAAGAAGATGCTAACACTATGCTAACACGTGGCATATCATCTCTAACACGCGGAGCTTGTGGCTAAGTAATAACAGCCGCACGGGTCGATCGATCAGGTCAAGCTACGCTTGCCGCGGTTGGTCCGTGGATGGGTGACCATCTTTACATACCAAGATCCCTCCGTGCCTCGGAAAGCACGTTAAGCCGTTGGTCCCGGCTGTCATTCGTTGATCTTTGACAGTCGTTACGGGTCGTCAGAAACCCGAAAGTCTGACAACCAGTCTTACCAAGGGGTATCGTATTGCCCAGTAACTGGGTTGTGGAGGTCAGATAGGCAGTTGCTCCATGTAAAATACTGGTATTCAGCTGCATCTGGTTAGATTGGAAGCCGACCCCAATATAGTTGGGAAAAGGCTAGGCAGATGATACTTGAAAGGACATTAGCCACAAATCCATGACCATCGATCCGTTCGTATACAAATTCTAGCCAAGCAGGATTAATTATTTAAGAGGATTATGAAGCTGTACATTTTCATACAAAAAGCGATAACGTTTTTCCCCCTGTAAACATACTCTAATTTTCATAAGTTTTGGAAATGTTGTAGATATAATGAAAAACTAGGTCCGTAAGTTTTTATTATAAAGAAATATTGCGTACGATATAAGTTATTAGCATCTAAATATCTATATTTTTGACTTAAAAACTCCTCGAGCGTGTTTATGTGAACTGAACTACTAAAAAAGAAAAAAGTACAGACCTAGATTAAGGTGTACTGAATCTAATGAGACCAAAATTGTCTCATTTCGTGAAGGTTTAGGGGGGTGAAAACGTTATCGCTCGAAACAATATTTCAAAAAGGAAATATAGGTAATTGCTTCTAAGACTTGCAACTCTCTCTATCGCACGATACCTATCTTCACGCCCGGAGCAAGTGTGAAACAGATAGTATTTTTGAAAATACCTACTCGCGCTGTATATTGGCACTTCACAATCCTCTTAAGAACAATTACAATAAGGTAGATAGCTCATTAGGTAGGCGATAGATAGAAGAACTATTTCACTGCACCCAAGGGAAATAAGATTTGCTATAGGTACATAGTATTAGGAATAAGGGGAAGGAGGGAAGAGAGGTCTTTGTCGTGCAGTGGGATACAAACGGCTGATAATAATAAATAAAGTAGATGATGGTCTGATAAACAGCAATATGTGTCAATGCAGGAGTAGCTGATGTTAGTGTGTGTGTGTTGGATCATTAAGTTCCTTTCAAAATGGTTGAGCTGAATGGTGCTGGTCCATGCGTCATGTTCGTGAACGGGCGCCGTCAGCAGGGACTGGTCATCTCTTAGCTGCCACGGCTTGTTTTAATTTTTGAATCGTTTTTAGTTTTTATCTTTTTATTACGGACGCTTTTAACGTGCACGTCTTTCTACATTGTTCTCACATACTTAATTTCAACATGAATGATGTAACCAATATTTTTTTTGTAACCATATTTTGATTTAAAAGAGTGTCCGTGGAGTTTCTTTCCCGTTCTTCTCCATAGAAATTTACGCTTTGGAATACGCAACTAGCTTCAACTTTCTGACTAACTGACCGACTCTTTGACAATTCAAAAGTGCCTGTAATTGGTTTATTTGAAATAAATGCTTTGAGTTTGAGTTAGCATCATATTTTCCTATCCGTTGCTTCGATGAACACAATAGATAACGTGACTCTTTCTGCATAACAAATTGTTTTTGCTCAAGAAAATGTGTTTGAATTATCCTCTCTACACGAGTATCATATATAGGATCCATGTACCTGTCAGTATGGAGATGTAAATGCTTTTTCGTTTGAATTTTATGCGAGTTTTATTTATTTATTTAAATATACACGGATCCAAAAAGCATATATGGAATAGATCCGATACAAGACATACATGTGTGTGTAGGTATGTCCAAACATTGTGTGTTGACACATACCTAGATTGGAAGTTGATTAGTGAGTACGCTTCGTGTTTACTAACGTGTGTTTTTATTGATTCTGTTGAAAAAGTACAATATAAAGTAACACTCGGTTAGCTATTCGAACAAGAGCGATCACAAACTAGTCCTAGAATTCATTTTTGAACAAGAACCATTTCAGGATGGGAAGTTCGATTCTCATTAGATTTCCATGTTGACTGAGAAATAAAGAAGAAAATGTAAGTACGTAAAACGTATCAAACTGCTTATCTTCAGTGAAAGTCGTAAAAGTGAACCGAACGAAATGGGTTGGTTAATGGTGCTCGGCGATGGATTACCACCTTGTCACCACTGCAATCTTCGGATCCTATACATTATTGGATACGACGGTATTGGCTCGGGGGGATCGTTACTGCTGATTTACTTACTTGTTCCCTTTCTCCTCAGTTAAGGACAAAAATATGTAGAATGAACAAAAAAAAAAAGAAAGAAATTGAAAGGGAAAAATATGGTTCCAATTAAGGAAAACTCGTTTCAAAATATGGGAAGGCGTGCAATGACGCACGATGTCATGTAAAAACATGGTTCATATTCTTGTGGCCTAATGTTTGTATTCAGCAAGTCATAAAAAATTAACCGCTATCCGAGGATATTATTTTGGTTAGATCTCGTCATAAAATAAATATTCGTTAAACAAAACCGAATCGAATACTTAGCTTGTAAAATTTGTATAAAACGACAATAAACTGGGAAAAATTGAGGTGAAAGAAGGCGGCGTAAAAAATAATGGCGTACCCTCAGCGGCCGAGCAAGGGTGGCCTGCTAAATAAATTGTTTGCCTTTTTCAATTTCACAGCGAATCCGTAGTGCGCATCACTGTTTCAGCCTCAACGTGCATACATATGAATGGCACTGAATTCAATCTGTTGTACGGGTATCAAATACAATCAACTCAACGACACGTCGTGGTTGGAGACTTGTTTGTAGCGGTTTCTCGTTATATCTACATACATATATACAGGGTTATTTTAAATTGGCTAGCTAAAATCCGCAGACGCGATGGGTATCGATATCAAACATGATAAAAAAAAAAAAAACATTTGATGATTTTTTTTTGTGGGGTCATCGACCGCAGTTTTATTGTAGTCACTCATATCAGTTTCACTCATATCAGGTACACCTCTGCCTAACCCTTCGGAGAAACAAGGCGTGATGTTATGTTTATGTTTTGTCATATCAGTTTAAAAAATCTGTGTTTTTTTCTTCTGTAAACTTTACAGACGTGATGAGTATCGACATATAAACACGATAAAACAAGAAAACAGTTTTTCTCAACTCATAGTTCAAGTAACAACACTAACAGCGGTTGATGACCTCCCAAAAAAAAAAAAACATCAAATCTTTTTATTTTGTATTTTATTGTGTTTAGATATCGATACGCATCGCATCTGCGGAGTTTAGCTAGCCAATAAAAATAACCCTGTATATTTTCTTCCATATTTCAAGTCCTTATTGACCAAGCATACAAAATGTACTTTAGAGACATGTTGATAGACTGGCTTTATGTATATTCTGAAGTTAAAAGAAAACTCTAGGTAAACAATAAATAATAAAAATGTACATAATACAAGTAGAGAATAATCAACAAACATTAGCACAAAGCGAAGAAAATACACAGCCTGAAAGCGATACTTCGGATCCCTTACCCCATAACAACAAGGAAGTGAACTTGATGATATTGAAAACAAAGACGTTTTCCTTCGTTCGATATGAGCAGGTATATTCCCGATTCGGTAACGGATGTATTCAAAAGGAGCATCATTACGTGCCATCAATAACTCGACATCGGATTTGAAAGGCTTGCGACAACGGTGGATATTCATGAGCGCGGGCCCTTATGTCTGTGGCTTTACGACAACAGACTTGTCACGTAGTATAACTACATTGTATTTCTTTTTATTATGTAACATACCCGTATGAGAGAGTATTGATTCGCGGACATGAGTTTGATAGATTGACATTGTAGCTTCATGGAAGGAGAGCAACTTTTTCGCGCACATTAGTTTGAAACGTAACTTTTGTTTGCATTCTTGGAGCTGGGGAAGTTTTTATCAAATTATGTCGGTGCTGAGATCAAAGACCCTGTAGGTACATTATTTCTAAGTTTTTGTTATACACAAACTATAATAAAAAACATACACAAACAAACAACAAACAATTAAAGAATATTTAAGCATAAGTTATAGCCTGGATGATTGTGTTACTGTAGGCCAAGTAACACTTCACGTGCAAGCACAAGCTTATCAAAGACAATTTTCTATTTTCATATTATAGCAAAAAGGAATATTGCTAAGGACCCAGCTACGTTTCATGACGTACTTTCGCATAAAGGAAAAATGTGCATCAGAGACGTGATATGTTAACAAGAATGCGCGCCCTGCCGACGACACCGTACATAACGTATTACTGGCGACAGTTTCTCAGAACATGTTACGCCTGACTCACGAAACGAGACGAATGGTGATTTAACAATGTCTAAAATAGACTTCCTTGTGGAATGCGACTACATCAACTACAGCCATAATACTAATATCTGTGATCAACGAATAGCTGGACTGTTACGCACGACATTATTCTTGTTCGAGAGCTTTCTCGGATACGGATGCAGAAGATTGCTGAACTCGAATGAATCTCTTATTAGCTGTGGTGAAACTACAAATTTCAGTTTTGGATTTTCATGTCATATTATCGAAATTAATGGGGAAGGCAACTGTCAAAATGATGCTGTCGTAGCTAGCTCCCAACACAAGCCAATAATACAAGGCTTGAGGTGGTTTTATTTTATTTTTGCGAAAATGATGCGTTGTTATGTTACTAAATACTCGAAATTGGAGTCCACCACTTTCCGAGAGACATTAAAATTAAAAGATGGTGGCTTAGAGCTATTCGTAAAGATGTTTTATACAGATTTAAACAGAGTAGAAACATTTTGAAGAAAGTGACTTAGAGGATATATGGTTTTAAATTCTGACACTTTCCATATCATTTACTTGATTTAAAATATTGAAATCACCGAAAATAACGAAATAGCGAAATAAAAGTAAACTCATGACTGAACGAAATGTCAAACTTATTGTAGGCCGTGGGGGACCTAGCTATGATCACGCCATCTACAATTAACTTTGCCCGACCTTCCCCATTATACTTACGCACAAAAAGTTATAATGTATCTGTTCGTGAAGTATCTTCTATACTAATAATAAAGCTGAAGAGTTTGTTTGTTTTGTTTGAACGCACTAATCTCTGGAACTACCGGTCAGTATTTTTTCATTTGATAGCCCAATTCTTGAGGAAGGCTTTACATTTTTTACCATCACGCTAGAACCCTTAGGTGCCGAGCAAAAAAAAAAACATCCGACTGCCAAAAAAAACACTACAAACTGGAAAATAACTTTAATTTCGGAAGTCGGTGTCATTGGATCTGTATATTAGGTTTTTGCCACCGACTTCCGAAATTAGTTATTTTCCACTTTGTAGTGTTTTTTTGAATGTCGGTTGTTTTTTTTTGCAAAAAGTTTTATATTTTTCACTGTTTAGTGGGTCGGTTTGTAATTTATCTAAGTTACAATAGCCTAATGTCAACTGTTCATCACCTTTTACAAAATATTGCTTTTCCCGATGCTGGGACGTTAATTTTATTGTTGAGGAGTTCTCCTGGTACTTCACCATCATTTCCACTTCACCATATGCATTTTGACGAGCATAAATTGCTTAGCAACCATATTAAAGTAATCGAATTGCAACCCGTGAAATACTAATATTATTGAGTAGTTCCGGTGGCCATCTGTGGTCTTCATCATCAGTTCTACTTCACCAAATGGTGTTTTCCGAGAGCAAATGCACGAGTTACTATAAAAAAATACCCAAATCGCTATAGGTGTGCCCTATAATATTTAAATCCCTTGATCTCCAGGAACCCATCATCAGATCCTGACCTGATGACAATGGGACCACCTGGAAAGTATATCCCAAATCGGTCCAACCGTCTTCAAGTAATCGGGGAACACACATAAAAAGGTTTCCGACGAGCTGAGAACCTCCTCCTTTTTTGAAGTCGGTTAAAAATCATTTATAGCCAGAGTGCATCTCATGACATTTCCAATAAGCCCAAACACGGCTAGGATACATTGTTTTTTTACGGAGTTCCGGTGCCTACCTTCTGGCTTCATCATCAGATCAGTTCAATCGTACCATTTTCATTAGAACCATTTATTTAAATTTACTTCAAGTGACTATCACTTAACTATCTTAAACGAGATATCGTATCGCCACCCGTGAAATACTTATCATTGAGGCGTTCCCGTGGCCATCTGTGGTCTTCTTTGTCAGTACCACTTCACCAAATGATACTTTCTGTATGCAAATGCTTGACTTGTTGATGAAAATACCAAAATCGCTATGTGTTTGCCTATAATATTTGAGGAGTTCCCTCAATTTCTCATGGTTCCTATCATCAGAACTGGATTTTGATAAAAATGGAACCAATCTGAAAGTATGTCCTTTCAAATAAACTAAGAATTATCCAAATCGGTTTATAAATGACGGAGGACTGAGGAAACAAACATTAAAAAAAAAACAACGGAATTGAAAACCCCTTCCTTTTTTTGAAGTCGATTAAAAAGTCAGAAATAACGCTAAGCGAAAACGAAGAAATGTCGCGGGCAGGCGATGCGATGTGACGATATGGGTCGGGGAACAAGAAATGTCGCGGGCAGGCGATGCGATGTGACGATATGGGTCGGGGAACAAGAAATGTCGCGGGCAGGCGATGCGATGTGACGATATGGGTCGGGGAACAAGAAATGTCGCGGGCAGGCGATGCGATGTGACGATATGGGTCGCGGAACAAGAAATGTCGCGGGCAGGCGATGCGATGTGACGATATGGGTCGGGGAACAAGAAATTTCACGCGGACAAAATCGCGGGCATAAGCTAGTCGTAGATAAAGCATGATTTTTGCAATTCATGAGTCATAATACCATGAACAGGCCGCTCGAAATCTTTATATTTTACACATTGATTCGTTCATTCTATTACCACATAAATTATACCACCTAGTTCGAAAACACAAACACAATTAATTTGTATTTTTTTGTACCCTTATTGTTTTGACTTTCATTTTGATTCGCTTTCTATCACTCTCGCATATTGTATTTTGATTAATTTTAATGATTTCTTCCTTATCAAACTTCTTGTACCTACCTAGTTATTAAGTAAATGATGTGGTCGCCTATAATTGGAAGCGCACATTTGTATTTTCCGTTAATATGCATGTAATTGTATAGCCTCTGTTGGCGATCCAATAAATAAATAAATAAACTTGTTTGGAATATCTAAACAGTTTGCGCGAATGTTGTTGTATGAGCAAACCAATAATGTGGATCATCCATCCTCCAATATCGATGGCAAAACATATTAGTCAACTCTTCCGTCCTCAATGACGTCATCCACTCGAACCTTCGCCCTTGTCGAGTTGAACCACTCGCAATTGTTAGTGGTATTGTTATTTATGCTTAACTAGCTGTGCCCCGTGAATTGGTTCGCGTGGAAGTCGTAAGATACACAATATACTAAAATAACAGCCACATTTGTTGCATCGCCCGCCCGCGCTATTACTTCGTTTTCGTTTAGTGTTCTTTCTGATTTTTTCTTTTTGCTCGGCTCCTAAGGATCGTAGCGTGATGTTAAATAGCCTATAACTATGCTCGAGAATTGGGCTACCAAATGCAACAATATTTTTTCAAATCCGACTTTTTGTTCACAATTTCATGGGTTTTATTTTTTTTGCGCGGAACCCTTATTATTTTTCTAAAATAAATGTAGCCAAGTTACTCCTTGTAACATCAGCTATTTGCCAATGACAGTCCCGTCAAAATCAGTCCAGCCGTTTCGGAGATTAGCCGGAACAAACAGACAGACAGACAGACAAATATGTTAAAAATTGCTTTTTTATTATAAGAACCGTTAATACTTTCCTATGCATTTAATAAAAAGTCGTTATTTTGACATTACAAACAGACACTTCAATTTTATTTATTTGTATAGATAACCCCTTCCCTTCCTTCTTCCCTTTATAACTGTAACCGCGATACACGTCATGCCACTCGAGGAGACGTTCTAGGGACGTCAACCTCTTGAGCACTCGACCTTAAGTGTGCTTCTATGAAAAGCTCCTACGCGCATATGTTCCTTCGAGACAATTTACGCTTCACTACATAATTCAAGAGCGGCTGTAGTGTAGGTAGCAAAAAAACTTACTTTTGTTGTGTAACATCTAGGCACCCAGGGAAATGAAGTTTTATAAACATTTCGTAACCTACCCCATTTGTTTTTGAAACGCATTATCTTCTCACCCCTAGTATATTTTGTAAAAGCTCATTAACTCGAGATTATTGTAAATAAATGGTGCAAAAGAAAGGAGAGAAACACTTTAGGGTTTAGTTAGGGGATAAAAACAGCTAGACATCGCGTCGTCGGTCGTTTCTGTATAACAGCAATTTTTATACCCCAAATTACACAGTGGTTTCCGTACTAAATTGTTCAAATTCGCTAAAATATCTGTTCTTGCTCTTGTCTGTCACGTTTCCAAGATATTTATTTATGTTATATATTCAAACTGAGCCAATATAGTCAAATTATCTTTCAGATTTATTCATAGATATTGCCGTTCATAATTCAATCTAACCAAATGTATTCATCAAGCAACCTACACCTAAGACAGGATTATCCCTCGCGGGTGTCGGGTGCTTGCCGTAGATTTAGTGCAATTAGTAACAGGAACCGTTTCACAGGTTATTGCTTTAAGGAACAACTAATCGTCATGAATGCCTGGTCGGAGATGGATCGCCCCCGCACATTCTTGTCTTGTTTACAATCCGTCTTGTAGTGTCGTGCCGTGGGACCGGACGGCTGTATGAGCTTTTCCTAATCATTGTGAGCAACTTGCGTAGGCCTGCGTAGAATGGACGTACTTTTGTAAGTACACTCAAATTAAGAATGATTTAAAAGAGTAACTGTAGAGTCCGGCAAACTTCATCGTACATGGTCATTCATTGTGGATGATTTTACGCGTAGAAACTTGTGAACACTCAATGTTAGTGACAGTTTAGTCATAACTATAACAAAGCATAGTTTGTAGCAGAGTGTGAAGGAATAAAGAAAAGAAAGAAAAATTGTTTATTTAAAATGACAAAAAATACACACACACAAAGTAGCCAAAAGCCTCATATTCAAGCAGTATAAAGATGAAAAAATCTGTCCATTGCTAAACACACTATGTAAGCACTAAGAAATTTTCCATATTTTCCGAGCGCCCGTTTGGCCTACGTACGGGCTGAGCGGTGCCTGTGAAGACGCTTGTCACTGCCGCCTAACGGTAGACCCTTATCCGATGTTTGATGACAGAGATTTACTACTGGCCACCTGTTTGGATATGATGTGCTACATCAGCTGTTTTGTTTGATAAACACTCGGGAAAGTTTTCTCTTCATTGCACGCGGTTACGACATTATCAACGCATTACTAGTTATTCTACCGAATATATTGAACAGGCATTAGGCAAATGGGCTTAATGTCTTGTAAAGTTGGCTGCAGAGTCGCATTCTACAAGATATTTACATGTTTATTTATTCAATTATCGATAAGATTAGTCTCATAAAACATTCAAAGGGATTAGACTGTGATTGCGCAAATGTTCTTACACAGGTAGATGTTATGTCGTTTCTCGTTACCTATCTGCATTAGGTGGTTTACTCCTTTAGCTTTAATTGGCAATTACATAGGTTTGCTGTTAGTGTCGGTAATTAGTCGTGGGGTAAGGCAGGCGGTGACTCGGCTCACTCGCAGAGGTCGCCCGACCGCCTCCCCGCACTCCACAATAACTTGTCGCGCCCATCTAAATGCAAATAAAGGGAGGGTACCTACTCTTGATCTTTATACGCGCATCCCTCATTTGTCAACATTTTGTTGAAAAAGGTGTTATTAAAAATATTTGAATATTTATCGCTGGTTGGAATTACAAATGGTCACTCAAAGCGATGATGACGGTACAAAGGAGGATCGTTGCTGTTGTTTTAATAGACGAATAAAGTACTTTTTAATATAACTCGCACGTTGTTTAGTTAACCTATTTATTAGACAACTGAGGAAAACTAATGAACATTATGTAGCTACTGGTTTCGGTCTGTCTCAACGTAGGTTAAGTGATTTAGCTCAAAAGCTGCTTACAATTAAGGAGAAAATTAATCCTAAAGGACCATGCAATGGCTCAAAGTGACCAATTTGCCAACAAGCTAGCGTGCACTGTGTGCCAGACTGAGCACCCGCACAGGCACAGGTATAACTTAATTCTATGTCCTGGCAAACCAATTTAACTTCGGCCATCGCTGACCAAGGTATTCCGACAATATGGCGATCGTTTAACTTTGGCTTTTGTTTTAGGCACCAATTAATTGTTTGTTGCTAACTACGAATATATATGTACATATACAAGGAGTAATATTAATCACTGTTAACCTCTTAAGGGGCCATTTTACTCATCATTATGAAGAACTTTTACTATGGGAACAAACCCGAAATCGCGAAAAAAAATCAGGTGTTCCCTACATTTTGACGAGTTATGCGAACATAAATGTAGGGAAAAGCTGATATTTTTTTCGCGATTTCAGGTTTTGTCCCATAGTAAAAGTTGTTCATATTGATGAGTACAATGACCCCTTAAGAGATTAACACTGGTTAAAAATTACACCTTGTTAAAGGAAGCGATTTGCGCTGATGGTATCTACATATGTATATGGTAGGCAGGTCACAGGGATAAACTAGGAGTAAGCTTGGGTAGGTTTTTCCTACAATTATATACCTTGGTTGTAGTCCAGGTTCTCAAAAATATGTTTCTGAAAATGGGCTATTAAAGCAGCCGCTTCACAGAAACCATGCATAAGCACGTCATTGCAATTTGTTTTCTGAATATTTTTCATTAATTATCATCAAATAATGCAAAAAGAAAATCATTTAAAGAGTAAACTGGTCTTAATAACGAAAATACAAGATATAATAGCGGTAGTCGACCCATTGTTTTATGAACACAAAATTTGCGAGTATCCACAAAGCTCTAGATTTAATTTTACCAGGAACTTTGCTGTAAACATTTGAAAACATGGTGGCGCCAACCACAGGTAACCTATATAGAGTAAAGCAAGTACTTTATGTATCAGGAATGGGGTCAGAGCTGTGTTCAGCATAAGTAGCGACAATTTTGTTGCCAGATACGATATCGGCTTACAAAATTACCATGAACTGTGATAAACTACTCCGACCCATGGAATAACTGTTCCGTTCAGAACTGATAAATTTATGGGACGCATTCTTTTGATATTATTGTTGAGAAACATCGTTGTCCAGTGAGTAGATGAAATGAACAGGCATTTTACTGTCGTATCATTTGACGGAAACGACTCGCGCGTTACATAAAAAAAATCATCTATATTATTTTAAATTAGGGTTTATACGGTCAGTGAAATTGTAATCGTGACCAATTGCAGTAAGTAACGCGCCCTCCCGCTGCGCGTGCGCCGCCGACGCAGCAGGGAAGCGTCACTCACTATATGCATGTCCATAGGTACTACAATGAGACAAGTGGCTTATGAAGAACCAACCCGATTATTCATGATTATTTTATTACATATCTACTTATTGACTATCGACAGTGATTTGCATTTTTGAAAGCTTGGGAACAGTTGTGTAATGTAACTTATTGGCTCTTAGTTCTGAAAATTTATTGTTCATAAAATAAACACACGTTCTATAAAATGAATGCATGACACGAATAAAGGAATAGAAATAGCGTTATGGATATAAAGCGAAATATTTTAACAAGCGCTAACAGCCGTGCCGACACCAAACGTGAGATTTGTGTAAACTCTACGGATTTAATAACAGAAAGGAAATCCTTAGAGAATCCCTTTCGCCTCGTTACGAGACTCCATTTATTTGAAATATTCGTGTAAAGAGAATGCCGCAGAAAACCTAAAAACATCCGGAATAAAATCTCTGATAAGTTCGATTTTGATTGGAAGCAACAAACGCGCCTTTATTGTACTAAATAATAGCAATTTGATTTCGCAAAACTTTGATAACAGACAAGTAATACCATATAACCTTTTATTTTCAGACAAACTGTTCCGAACAATAAAGTTGTTTAAAATTGAAGCAACGGGACTCGAAGTAACTTTAGACAAGGTAGGCTTAGGTGGGATGATTTTGAGATTGCGGCTCGTGAGAGATGCTTATTCTGAAAGTTGTCCATCAGCAAGATTGATACATTCGCAGCAGAGCTAAGTGCATGAGGTTGTGCGACACAAAGCAAGATGCTGATGCACTCTCTTTGCTCTCAGAGTTATTGTCACTGCATGAGTCTCTTCATACTCTCTGTGTGTTGTTTCCTGAGGTAACTTCTTTGTTACACAGCCGTATTTTTACCGCGGACATCTTGTCCTTACGTTCCTAATTTTTGTTGAATGTCGCGAGCCGAAACGTGTACTACCTTTACCCATAAAAGGTTTTATGTTTCACGTTTAATAATAAGACGGCCACATACTCGCTTTATTCGCCTATAATATGTGGAGCAGCCGAGGCGACTTGCTACGAATTGTGAAACATGTAGAAACACATTGTATTGATTGATTACACCACATTTATTGGTTCAATTGGAAGTAATGACCATTTTGTTCGACGATCCATTGACTCTCAATTTAAATGTGGACGCATTACAATCAACCAATTGTTTAGGAATTGTGACGGGTGTCATTTGTTAAGATAAAAGCTTGTTATTATTAAAGGTTGAGTAATCACAGGTTGTTTAATTCAATGGTGATACATTTTGGTGTAGGTAATTGTTTGCATAATGAAATGCACTCGAGGTTATTGTAACAAGGGTGAGGTGTGTCTGGGTGCCACAGGAACACGAATGACTGCACCCCTGTGGCTGGGAATCCCATGATTCCAAAACCGTGTAATGTCACGTAACGAAACGCGATCCTATCGCTGTATAAACTAATGTTTCCAGACTGCCTACAAGTCACCCCTCTGCTACTTTAATATCATATCTGATATTGCAGTTTTTGAAAGCTTTTAATTTAATTAAAACGATTCTCTCACATGCAATTAGGAATTAATGTTTTTTTTTTTATTTCCCTTTTTGTGCATCTACGTTCTATGCAGCCTTAAAGCAATGGTTTCAAATCATACTACTCCTAAATGATGGATATTCAACACAAAACCTTCATTCGTGTTTAACAAGAAAATTAATGAGTAAATCAAGCTACAAACGCACAAGAACACTCAGTGAAAGCATTCAAAACGCTTTAGAAGATCATTTACGTTTTAAGGCACGCAGTGTTCACGAGTAACACACACGATTACATTCAATTAATTTGTGCGCTCGTTGGCACGAAGAGTAAGCTCTGCGATTGTGAGCGATTTATTTAAACCCAGATATTCGGCATTTCACAGACGCGGCGGTTTATTAGACGCGATAATGTCAGGGATTTGTTATCACCATTCCATATCAAACCTTCTTACTTAGATCTTAGGTAACATGGTTAGGTAGGTACCTTAATACCTACTTCGTTTGCTCAGTTGACACAACAGCGCAAATTTCAAATTGCCTATTTTAAAACGACATCGGAGTAAAGGCTTTTCTATCGATCCGATAAAGCTCTGAGCTCCGTTTGAACGTAAAGCATGTTTTTTTAAAGAACTCGTGTGAATCGGTGTTCGTGATCGCGGCTCCAGTACCGCAGCAGCTCTTTGAGAGTTCCGGTGCACTTCTCGATTGGTCGATCAGTAATTTAATTAAAGTGAGTGCGCATTAGAGATGCCGAGAGGTAAACAGGAGCTTCGCTTTGCTGGGCCCGGCGGCGTCTATTGGGAGTACGTTTTATTTGAACTACGGCAAATTTCAGGCATCTTCTCTTGTACACACTTGAGACGATGCTCTAATTGTTAAAAGAAGCGTGCTATCATGCCTCAAAGGAATAAAATCACTGGAACGTTAATAATATGATAAGTTTGTTAAACGTTTTATACTACGTCCATTCATTTTACGTCGTGCTAAGTCAATTATATACTGTTATGATTATACGCACAATCAAAACACTGGGCATAATTTCCCATAAATGCTAAACATTTTAACCCACTTAATTCGTTTATTGTAAAATATTCACATTTTATTTCAGTATATTATTATAAGAGTTAATCGGACGGTGACGGTTAAATAACCATTAGGTAGAACACGAACTTCAAAAACAAAGCTTTTTATAAATGAACCCGTAATAATAAAAATCTAAAGTAGCCAGAATTACAGGGTTTCGCTTCAAAAGGCCGCATTTTTCTTCTATTTCTTTTGTAATAGCAATTCGAGTTGATTAGACGGACGTGGAATCAGGATAAAGGCATTATCTGGTGAACGTACCTGCGAGTAAAGGGTATTATCGCATGGTTTTGTAACCACTGAAAGCCGACCTTTGAGTTAATTAACGTTCGGGAACTCGTTCGTGTACCACAGACTAATGAATAAAAGCAAGTAAGTATAGTGTACCTACAATAGTTTAGTATTAGTACAATAGCTGCCTAATGCTCTGCAAAATGCTTTTGTAGATACCAAATCGGCCTGAGCCCTATTGTCTGCCTTAAATCTCTGCAAACATTACAGACTTTCCCTGCTGCAATAAAACATTGGGGTGCTTTATCGCTCGGAAGATGTGCAGGCTTGCAGTAGCAGATACCGAGTAGCAGCGAAATGTTTCTTTAGGGATTATTGACCATGTGGCCATAAAACTTTATGGAAAGCTCTTTGCTGTAAAAATAAAGCTTATGTCATGTTTTCTTGTCTAAAGTTGTTTACGTGTAGGTAAAGGAGGTACCCTAAAAACATTTTTTTTTCATGATTTTATTTTACCACTTTGTCGGCGTGATTAATATGTATATTCATGCCAAATTATAGCTTTATAGTACTAAGAATCTCTGAGCTAGGCTGCGTACGGATGAACGGACGGACGGACGGACGGAAGGACATGGTAAAACTATAAGAGTTCCTTGTTGACTACGGAACTCTAAAAAGCTTATTCAATGTTAATTACCATTGTGCGCTAAGTGGCCATGGCAACCCTTACTACAGTACCCGTATACAACTTACCTACAAGACTCCGACCATTCTTGTCAGTTAGAATCACTAATTACGTTCTAACCTTTAAACCTACGACGTTATTGCTGTACTTAGGTTGTAACTGTGCTGAAGAACTTGCAGCAGTGAAGTAGGACAATAATTAAGTCCGCCTCTGTACATTTCTGTGCTTGAAGTATGAAATAAATATAATAGACAAAATTTTAAAAATTGTCTTTTTGTTATAAGTACCGTTTTTTATGCATTTAGTAAAATGTTGTTATTTTGACATTACAATCAGACACTTAAACTTTATTTATTTGTATAGATTAACTAGGTAAGTCGCTTACTATGTATGTAATTCAAATTTAATGGATGGGTACTACTTACTACGGAGTGTAGTAATGAGTATTGCGTGTCCACGACGTATAATTACCTAAATAATAATAGACACGATGAATGGACACGACGCCGTGTCCCCCAGCTCAGTGGCGACGTAACCATGCTCCCGACTAATTACATTATTAAAACTTCATTGACGACACCATTATTAATAAGTACCTACGTGTTTATACTGGACTTGTATATTATTATAATCTTTATGTGGATGGACTCCCAGATTGATATGCCGCTGTGGTTGTTTAATTGTGTTTTAATTTAACACTTTAATTTGAGGTTTTATGGACGGAAAGCCATAACCGCAGACGGCTCAATAGCAACATTATCGCAGCTGTAGTGATGAAACTGTTCTCAGTTTCAATTCAGACCGATTCAGCAAGCAATACCTATTTCGATTCTAAATTAGGGAGACTACTGTTGAACCTTTAGTAACTTGCTCCCAGACGGATATTTCAAAGAGCATGGACGAAAGCCAGACAAATGTATAAATTGAGGTCTACGATAAATTGATATTAACTAAACGGTATTTGGAGCTTTTGTCCGTCTACTTTGCAAGTATCCGAGCTGAATAGAAATGCGCGATCGGTTCGTATTTAATTAATAAACTGTGCTGACGAAAAGAAATATTTACAAGACATGACAGGGTAAATGAAGTGACAGATGGATTGAACGTGTTCTGGCTTGGGTGCGGATAGCGCAGCGTGCGAACTGGCAAGCGGGCGCTACGCTATCACATCGGCGTCGGCACTCGGCACGGGACCCATTTACATAACCGGACGTGTCACGAATAATATGGAAATGACCCGGCGCCCTGCGAGGAAGCGCGGCTGCACTACGACCTGCCGTCACTTCGATATTGCCTCCATTTACAACAACGGGAATGCAATCTCGTTGATGCTAATGTAATGTATGTGCGTACATTGAAGTGTGACGCCCGCACCTCCAGCGCTCATAGACCGCACCTTTTGTCACAAAACATTTAGTGCATGCAACTAAAACATTCTCCATTTCAAACGATCTCTTTCGTTACTTCGTTCGTAGCCGTAGCGTACGCGAAGTCTGTGCGCGCTAGCTTTGAAAATATGTACATACCTATACACCTAAATCTTGAAAATAATTCACACTTACCAGACGTGTGCAAAATACGTGAGTGAGCCTTTTTTTATTTTTTTATTGGATGGGAAATCATCAAATGACTTTTCCCGCTCTGGGCGGAGCGGGAGGGCGTGTCAGACTTTTACTGACTAAAACGCACCCGTGTTCCTTCAGTTGCCTGTGCCGGGATCACGGTAACTCTTTCGAACATCCCGCAACCCTACCTGGCATCGGTCCTAGCGGACCCCGTCAATGGTGCTATCTTTGAGGCGCGCGTGGAACACAACGCGCCATCGACTCGGGCCTGGTCCTTACCGGACGGCGAGCTACCCATTGCACGCCGTCAGCTAGCCCGCGCCTACGCTGGCCGGGAATCGGCTACCAATTCCCGACGCCCAGGGCACCTCCTGCGGCGACTAAGGGCGTGAGGGCGTAAAGCTTGCCTCTCCCTCACGTGTTCCGCCTCATCCTTCGCGAGCATTACTGCCTCACAGGAGGTGATGGCTTCTCATTTACTCTCGCTTCGTACCATAGCCTGGATCAGGGCCGGACGCGAGAGATCGCCGCCGCCGCTCGCTTCCACGAGGACACGGCAGTGCTCCGCCCAAGCCGGGCAGGCCTCCACCGTATGCTCCACCGTGTCCTCCGGGCGATCCACACAGTGGTGACACCCGGGCGTTTCCTCCCGCCTTATCCGGAACAGGTACCTCCCGAAGCACCCGTGTCCGGTGGGGACCTGCGTCAGGCGGAAAGGAGGACGCCGTGGCGCCTCTGCAGCCACTCCTCAAAGAAGAGACTTATCGCGCAATTGTGGCGTGCCCTAAAATACGGGAGCCTGACAGCATAATTTCAATTAATTATCTCTTTCCCTTGTGTTGGCAGATAAATGAGTCCCGAGGGCACCGTCCGGGCTGAAAACATGAAACTTTGTACACATCCAGCCCGCCCACCGACCGCTCCAGAACCCTAACTTTTGAATTATCCTTCCAAGCTTTTTTACACAACTCGAGTGTCATGGAAACACGAGACTTCTTAAGCCGTTCGAAGATTTTTGAATATGTTGACACCATTTACTTTCCGAATACTTATGTGAATTATTGAGCATCTAGACGCCGCCGCCCGCCGTTTGAAATCTAAATGGGTTTCGAAAACATGTTACGGTTGGAAAAAAAGTTGTTCGTAGCGTGGGCCGCCGGTGTTCCTGTGCCGATATGTCGGTCGTCGGAATGGCAGCCAGCTTCCCAAGCGAACAATGACTTCAGCATCGGGTCGAACTCAATTTCACGCGTGATTTGTACACCTTTATTTCATTTCCACTCCAACTGAATTGCTGGCGGCTGTATTAGGCTATTCTTATAAAAACACAAATGCTACGATACTACTAACTTTAAGTATAAAAGGAAAAATTGTCACAAAATTTTCCTTGTTTACTAGAGGTGTATGTATCGGATAAAATATGAAGTAAGTATAGACAAACTATGAATAATGTTTGCTAGTATTGTATGGTTTTCAGGCGAACAATGCTGTGTGTAATGGTTAGGGCGACGCGTAGCGCAACTTGACAAACAGCGGCTCGTGTAGCAACATCTTGCGGCTCACGGTAAAGTCGAGCCGACAACTTGATATATTGGGTTGCTTTGTGAGGGCGAGCGGGTAAACACACGCAACTCGAGCGCCGCCCCGCCGCCGCGCCACGCGCACCCAACTCAGATAACGTCCTTCAGGACGAGGCTACTAAATTATTTTTTATCTTCAACTCTTGCACAAGTCTTCGCACTTATCTGAAGTTACAGGAAGCGATTGGAAGTTAAAAGAATCAGTAAGTGGAATCAAGTCGAAAGATACCATTTACAAAAGTGTTAGATAAGTAGTAGGTACTACCTACTTGTTACAAATTGAATTAATCCCTCCCTCGAGAGTTGAAAGCTTTCTATTCAATTTTGATGAAACCACGACTCCATTTCGCACCTCATGCGATATCATTTTATGTAAAAATTGGTTAAAATTCAAGAGTCATATGCTGTGAGCAAACGACCGTACGAACATCATGAGAGCAGCAAAATTCCACGGCTCGGTAGACAAGCCGCGTCGCTTGGAACTTTATGACCGGCAAACGATGCGTATGTGCACGACAGTAAAGGCGGTACGTCGATAAAAAGTCCATTGTCGACACCGGGCCGCTGAAGGGTTCGCAAATGATGGGAGGAGCACGAGGAAACGCGATAAAAACTGAGGACGACCGACTACGTGCCGTCGAACGACAAAGAAATGCTATGTTGGGCTGAGACCTCGACAAGCGTGAAATTTGATTGGCATCTACAAAGAAAACATTGAGCAAAGGAACCGACGCGAAGGTGTGCCCAAACCTCGTCTGGTACACGCTGGCGGAGAGAAACGAAGGGTTCATTACCTGAAACAAACAAATGTTTTATTAAATAAACTGAACATTATCTGAGGCTATGCAATGAGCAAAATTGCAAACCACACTTTATCTGTTTATTAGACAAACGCTGAATTAACTATGAATTAATGAATAACAAAGCGTCGACCTAATGTAATTAAGATTAGGTAAACCAGGCCCTGCTTAGTAGCTACAAATACTAATTTCATTAAAACTTGTTCTGAGATAAATAATTGGATTCTATAAATCTTTCTCTGAGCAACATTAGATACTTTGATCAGCAACGGAATTTATCGTTTCATTAAGAAATTCTTCGGTCCAAGAAATTTCCAATATAAGGTGTTCCATGTTTATGAAAATGGCTTCCGGCTATAAGGAAACAGCTCGAAGTTAACGATATCACGCTAAATGTTAGTTTTTATTTTAAACCACCTACATAGTATTCAGTAGGCTGGGGGCCTTGTTTGTTATTTCACTAATCCAGTTTATGTCAACACTTAACGCCCACTAAACTAAACAATGCGTTTCGTAATATTTCACGCACATGCTGAGCTACTTATTATGGTTTAGCCGGTATTATAAATAAATAAATAGTGTGTACACTAGCATGTTGTAGACTGTAGAAGTACCTACACACTACACAGGGCGTTATGAACTTTTGAAAGTGGGTTAATTCAAAATCGCTCAATCCGTTGCGTGACTCGGCAAACGGTCGACCAGCTTTCGTGTCTTTCAGTCGCCCTCTGTATAAAAGTAACATTTTCACGTTGTTTGTAAAACGTGGAATAGTTTCACAAAGCCGCCTCTCTGTTTCACATGAAACCGTTCGATTTGCCGGTTGCTTTGCAAGTTTCGTTCGAAGGGCGTTGTCTACGTCCATTATGCAAATGGAGGCTTCGCGGGCCGCAGTGTAGGTACGTATTTAGCCAATCTATTCAGAGCCTGGCCGACAGACGACATGGTTCAACTAGAACTTTGATCGTGGCAACGGGTAGCTCATAAATAGAATAAATGCCGGCTAGTTTCCACGCTAATGCTAACGCAAACAATACAAAAACTCTTTTTTCTCGTTTGAATTGCAAGCGCGGCTGAAGTTTTGTTAAAATACAGCCTTTATTCAAATAACGTTTGGAATTCAGCGGCAGGTATTTCTGTTGTGTTTATCGCTTTGTATTTTTCACTTAACTTCTATTGTATTTTTTAATTAAAAAACAATTTATGTTACATTGCCGACTTTACATTTTTTAATTTTCTGCGGGTGCAGGTATTTTATGTGTCCGTAGTTACTAAATATTGTTACAAAACGCTCATTTGCTGTTGTGTGCACAAAATGTTGATACAAGTAATGGTTGTATATCATCATCAGGGTGTATGACGTGTGTGTTGGTCCCGGGGGTGTGGCTGTCGCTCCTCTACTCCGGAGAGTGGCGACACGCGCCGACAAGTGTTTTGATACTATCGCGCTAATGTGTTCTGCAATAATCGATACCGACACACGAAAGCGGAATTTTTATCACTCCATATAATGTGGTATCGAAGTTTCATGAGGCCGTTGACTTGGCATGCGGTAAATTAGATATTTCCTTAGTCAACAAAGCTTTTTCTTTACAACGTCGTTAAAAGCTGGCTAATGTTACTACAAATAGATATCAAGTTTATAATGGACATTATTTTCCTACTTTTGCTTGCAGACGAGTGGAGCCTGGAAGACCTACTTATCATCAACAACGTGTGAGTCAAGCAGACAATATGTAATTTAATAACCAGCCCACATCCTTTCCTTTGCACCCTTGTCGTTAATAGAAACCGAATGGGTATTAGCTTAATTAGTAATCTCTTTACTAATCTCGTGATGTCCAGAAAGTGCTTCCCACGACATGATACATTACCCTTCCCCGGATGTTTACAAAGGGGACACATGTACTGGCTTACGTTATAAAGTGGCTTCGTAGATACACCGATGTCAAAGTAAAGGTTAGTCAAGAGCTCTTTTAAACCCATTTATGTATGGAAAATATGTGCTTACGTAAGTAGAGGTCAGCTACTAGTTTCCGACTTTCCTTCTTAGTTCCAGTTCGGCGACAACTAAATAAAATAGTTTACAAGGGTTTCTCCCACAGGATACCAGACCCTTGTTAACTTTATTTGACTGAAATTCGGTTCTGTGATACTTTTACTGAAACTAAAAACGTAGTGATAAACAATACAATAAAATATAAGTTAATGTGGCAGGTGGAGTCCTGTGTATTCAGAATGACGATACACTAAATGATGTTTGCATACGTGTGCCTAGCACTAGGGGAGCGCCGTCACGACAATTTTTGCTTGTGTAACCGTTGCGTCACTGAAAATGTATGAACAGCACACGACTAGGTATATGTATACAGGGTGTAAGGGACAGCCCTCCGCAAACTGATGGGGTGAATTCAGTATATCATACTAAGATGACCGGTACATGAAATTGATTCAGGAACGTTATGGGAATCCAATATAACTGAATTGTTTATTAGCTCACACGCAATGTATCGTTACCGTGGCAAAACGCGCGTAGCGAACGGCAGCGCAGCGAGCCTTCGGCCGCCGAGTATTTCAACATCCATTGCTGATTTTTTGATTTTAGCAGTTTCATTTACATAAATGGACGGCTGCGTACAAAGAATGTAGTTTAACATTGAAATGAAGGAATGGTAACTGAAAATACGATTAAACAAAAATGAAAAATTTCCTGAGAAATTTTCCGGTGGAATAAGGAGCTGAATGCATCCTGTTAGTTTGCGGAGGGCTGTCCCTTACACCCTGTATACAGGATATTGCTCACTAGAACACTGATGAAAGTAACCTAATAGACAACGCTATTATTACAACGTAACGCAACGTTATTAGCCAGTTGCGAAAGCGAAGTCATCAAATGCAACTCGTTTTAACGGTTGCAAAAACACTCGCTCTACTCTATTAAAATGAATAAACTCGTTACATTCTGGATCCGCTTACATGAAAACTCAATTTTAATTTTATATTCTGTTAAAATATGATATTGGGTTCCGGATACTCGGCGCAAGTAATTTGTTGTTGCGGTAGTAGCACGGAGCAGCCGCCTCAAGCTGAAGGTTTCATTTACAGATATTGCACCGACTCCGCACTAATATTGCCAACGTTGTGACGTCACAGCTCTATTGATCGAGGAAATGAGAAAGAGCCAATTTTAAAACAGAAAAGGAAAAATGCCTTCACGTCCAGCAAGTTAATTAACAGACCTCGTGTAAGGCCCCAAAAATAACAACTTTAGGGCAGAAAGTGAATATCGAGCTTTTGTTTGATGAATTTTGTTTCAGCACCCGACGCTGAAAAAATCTACTGAACAATGAAGATTTTTATATTATATTATACCTTCATTTACTTTCGGGATTAAAATAACAAAACGCAACCCTTCACAAGAATGGATCAACGATTTCCATCCAAAAATGAGAATCATTTTACCAATTCGTTAAGTTTAGAACTGTGTCACAGCACGCCTAGTCGGCACATTATCTATCGACATCTGCGACACCAATTTGTTCTGCGTCACGTACTACGAAGAAACTTCATGGCAAAACTTTAATTGGAAAATACTCCTTGTTTCCTCAGAATATGTGTTTTCGACGCTATCAGCTATTTAGCTGTGCACCTAAAACTGTTGATTATACAACGATTCGATGTTACTTTACGCTTAGATTAGAGCTTTCTTGTGTTAGATTTTGTTTAATTAGGTTTTGCTATACCTAAGTAGGCACTATACAAGGTTTAATTTTAATCAGTGTTAATCTTTTAAGGGGTCATTGTGCTCATCATTACGAACAACTATTACTATGATACCAAACCAGAGATCGCGAAAGAAAAATCAGCTTTTTCCTACATTTATGTTCGCATAACTCGTCAAAACATAGGGAACCTGATTCCTGTTCATAATGATGAGTACAATGATCCCTTAAGAGGTTAACACACTTATATATACATGCCATACCTATTGCTTCTACTTAGCAGATTGATAAACAAAACTATTTTGGGTGGATATTGGTAAAATTATCACGCTACCGACAAGCTACGAATTCGTGATCTGAGAATTATGCTATTAGTATGCAAGTGAAATGATACTGCAGCTGCACATTTCTGATAAGATCCCGGTAAGGTCATCACTTACGTACGATATCCGAGAACATCCTATTAGTAACAGATAGCATATGGCCATTTATCACTGATCACATGAACATCCAGGAAAATAAACATTCACATCAATATTCAAATCATATTTTGCAATCATACTTCGCAATCAAGCGTCACACAATGTAGGCGTCCAGACATTGCGTATCCCAATCGAAAAATAAAATCTAAATAGGAATTCGAGCGAATATTTAACCGCCCACCGCCCAAACATAACTGCAATCGATTGGGACTTAATAATAGAGCTATGTCAGACGCTACGAATGGTACATGAGCCACCGATTATGCGAAAAGCAATATCGCCCACTATAAATATTATATTAGCTCGGAACTGGAAAAAGAGTAATTCGAAATAAATTCAATTAACTTCGCCTATCAGTCTTGTGTGGCCATGTAATAAAGTTGCGTTTACAATTGAATTGAATTTCTTGGAAACTGAGTTACAATAAAATTTACTCGTACTTATTAGATTTTGGGCACATTTTACCAAGTTTAGTAGGGCTCTTTAAATTCGAAATAGAACTAGACGCTTTTATGTCGCATACCAATAGATTCCATAACAACGATAAACTTTAACAATGAGGGACATAAATCGACTGCCATGCTGCAGCTTGCAGCCGATTGTATTCTGGTTCTAGCTGATGAGATAGATGCTGCATATTATAACAGCAGCGAGCGCTCGACGCGCGGGAACCAGCTGTGCCTCGCGCATCATGCGACCCCCTTATAATGAGGCCACGCTGACTACCACACGGTGCAAGCTCCTTCGTTTGCTATGCTAATTGGTCGGATAAGCTGCCAACACGTACCAACCTGCCTAATTAGAAATCCGTGGAAAAAATAGTGGCTTTGCAACGTATACATAATGAAGCAGCTCCAAGTTAGAGTTAGGAGTTTTGTATTGTCGGTGCCACCGCGTACCATGACAACCACATTACTGTCATGTTTATAATGTTATTAGGAACCAGAAGCAGAAAGTTTTAATTCGACTGCTTAATAGAAAAATAGAAAAGTAAGGAATTACGATTTTATTTTATTACATAAGCTATAAAGAAGTTTGTGACTAAGAATAGGTTTACAACCTCGTTAGGTAGGAGGAATTTAATTCGAGAGCGCGTAGCTCGTAGCGGCGCTACGCGGCCGTAGTGTAGTTCCCTCAGCCACTAATTAACGCTGTCAGCATGATGTGAGCAACAAAAAGTAGTGAAAACTAAAAACGTTGCTATTCATGTGAGATCATGCATACGCATCTGCAATGTTCTCGCATATAAAGTATTCACACGCTCGCTAGCAGCGCTAATGAAGTTTTTCGTGCGCCGAGCCGTTCTCTTCACATCTAATTTGCGTATTTTTATTACCTAATGAAAAGATTTTCTTTGTATAAGATTTCTAAATAGAATAATGGCAAATTTATTACAATAAGTTAATACATTAAAACTTTTTACCATTATCCTACGTATTTTTTGTACTTTATATTCGTGTTATGAAAACTTGTTACCGAATAGATAACTAAGATTATTTTTATGTAGCTATTATTATTATGTGTTACATTAAGTTCTATTTCTTTGTCACATTAAGGCTAATTTAAAAGAAAATAAAACAGTAAACTAATCAAAACGCCGTCTCCAAACTTTTTTTCCGTTTGCACGCACTCTGTTTACAAAGTTTGGTACAAACTCAATAAAGGGCGTGTCACTATTGCACTCCCGGTACCCAAATCACATTACCAGGCGAAATGCGGAAAATAAGGAGAAGATTTTTTTTACTTTTCTCTCTACATTTTGTCGGAAATGGTATCTATTTATCAGCACCGAACAATACGCTGTTATTTTAAGACTTCATGGTAAAAGTCAAATGATGTAAAAATAAAAGTAATATGAAAGATACAGTCGTGTTACGTGGAGAAAATATGAAAACATTGAGTTTTCAGTCTTCGTCCTTTTGATCGAACCAGTATGAAGTGTTTATTTATACGAAAGAGCTACTTATATACAACTTGGCAACTTATACTTTACCTCCTTCTCCCCAAATCGTCTAATCGTCTTTGGCATCGACTCCTACTTTCGGTATTAATTAAAGTGTAGCAGATTAACATTTAATCAATAAACTTGGGTACAACTTGTAGGTACTTATCATCATCTTCAATTAGTGGATTAGTAGTCAAAGACGTCTCGATCCCTCGCTATTGAGAGCGGCTGCACCACAAAGCTTATAGTAGGCACATTGTTGAGTTAACGAACACTAACAAGAGCGTGCTCTATCTACAATGCCGAACATATCAATTAATAGCTATTTCTAGGCATTGTATGACTAATTCCACGCGAATTTAACAACCGATCTTTATGCCAAAGCGATGTAGATTATCCATTTGAACCGGAATATTACGTTATTGTAAGTTTGCTTAAGTGTGCAAAATCGAATAATCGTACATTGTAGGCAGATAATTACTGTCCTGCGGTCCGTAATTCATAATCAATTGACTATTTCCCGTTGTATCCCTCTATTAGATAATTCGAAGCAGCCGTTCAAAGATAAACAACGCTTCTTGTAGTTAAATATTTATGCGGCTACTTTTGAGATTAAAATATGGCATAAATTAAAATTTATTTTTGCTGTGATTTTTGTATGTAAGTCTACATAAAAATATGATGTGTATAAAGAGCGGCATGAACGTACACAATTTATTCAATGCTCGTGGCACGTGGACCCGAGGGATTCCGGGCTGGCCAAAGGCTCAAATTCTCATTACATAACGGAACTTCACAGCAATATTCAATTTTGAAAATAAAGTGCTGGTGATTAATTATTTATCACAGAGTAGGTATGCATCCAATAACTAATATGTAAATAGGTAAACACTTTTCGATAAATTCATATTAAATTGGTAAAGGAGTCAAAGATGCGAAGTAAAGAGCACAACGAAGTTTAATTGGAAATGTCTTCTGAAATTGATAGGTAGCTCTTTAAGAAGTTTAGCCAATTTGCTTCGGGAATTTGAGAACGACTTTGGATTCCATTTCCTCGATCTCCGCGCTCAGTAATTCAAATTTGAGCGAATACTGTCTTCAAACAAAACGAATTATATGAACAACGTTTTCATGGTAATGTAAAATCAAGAATTATACGTATAGGTAAGGCCGGCCACATACCTACAGTCGGAATTCCGGAACAGGAATTCCGTTTCGAAATATCGATTGGGAATTTCGAAGGCGGCAAATCCATACAAAATCACGCACAGACTAGCATGCGGAATTTCGAATGGGAGAAAATTCCAAACGGAGAACTAGATTTTGAATGGATTTGCTGCATTCGAAACGGAATTCCGAATCAGACATATGACTGTATGTGGCCGGCCTAAAAGGTTATGTTCAAAACGTATTGTAACCTGTAGGTCCCTACCCACAGATAAAAACAATGGCGCTTATAAAAACATTTACTTATTTTTCCTACGCGTCAGCTATTTCAACTACAAACTTTTATATTCAAAATTTTCGAAGTCAGTTTCGAATAATAAAAGGGTGACTTTTTCAGGCTTCAATAGACGCATGCTGTCGATATTATGAAGGTAGCTTCTGAATAAAAACGATATTAAAAAAACATTCAATATTTTTGAGCATTCAAATAAACTACTATTGAGGCATTCAATATTCATGCATTTCACAAGAAACTTTTCATGCTCCTAAAAAGAAAAAAAAGTTGCGGCTTTTTTTCTTTTTATATTCTATGTTTATATGATAAGTGATTTTATTTATGTAAGTAGGTTTGTACAAACACTTTTACACGTCAATCATATTTTTTTTAAACTAGATGAGGCCGGCGTTTCCTATCTGACTACTCTGAGAAGAAGGGCCGAAACAAACTCAGAGGTCACAGTCTCTTTTAAAGTCCAGACAGTATCTTGGTCAGCTCATGTCAATACCATGTAGATTGGTGTCTGAAATGGTCTTTTGATGAAAGAACCACACAGATTGAGTGGACCTGTCCAGTCAGTGCAAGTATCTGTCAGTAATCGTACAGCTCAACAGAACTTAAGGAGCTCAACGATACGACGAACAATACCAAAGAAAGGAATTTGGGTAGGCTGCATAAATTGCTCAAACTGCCAGACCATGATTAACACTAACTGAGAGAAAAAAAAACAAGGACCCATATAGTCTTCACATTCACAATAATTTAAAAAATATAATATTTTACAAAATAAATATTCATGTCATTTTTTACCTAAGTATATAAAATTCATTAATGTCAAAAAATTAAAAAAAGAACAAAAAAAAAAACATTCAGTAGGTATGAAAAAAAAAGAAAAGAAATGAAAAGAAATTGGAGCAGCTCAATCCCAAGCCTTTTTTGTCTTCAATATAATCTTTAACAGTATAAATGGCTTTCTAGCACAAGAATTTGTTAAGGCTCAGATCCTGAACGTGGCTTGGAAGTTTTATTATAAAGACATATACATGACATTTGATATTATGACAGTAAGTTCCGAACCACACGTACATTATAGTTAGTTATTGAAACACGCTCCATCGGCTGGGCGACCAAGTACAACGGCGTAGAGGAGTGGTGCTTCAAAACGCATTAGCATTACTCGCCTGATGAAACTTATGCATATTGTACGTCAACTTATTTAAGCTAAGGCTAGAGGGAGACAGAGCTATGGAACCTAAGTGGCAGCAGGTCTCGAGCTCGACGGCGAAGATCCGGCTTCTGTCAATGTTAGCTCTACACTTCACTGGTACACTAATCAAATAATTTAGATGATGTAATTCAAATGTCATTTTGTTTGATTGCTATGTGTGGACGCATGGTATCATCGTCCTTTTTCTTTTGTTACATTGGTGTGCCACTTATAAGATGGTCTTTCCTTTTGCTCAATTATTGTTTGTGTGTCTTATCGCAAAAATCGTAAACAAATAAATGTACTTATAAGAATACCAAGGAAATCCACTCTCGACTAATAGATTTAATAGGACAGTCAAAGTAAAATTAAGCTGTTTCACGAACTGAGCATAATGTTATTTGCCTATGTAACTCATATTGCGTGGTCTGGTATTGCGCTGCACTTATCCCAAAGCGCAAGTCGACAACACCCAATAGTTATCATACGTACGTCATACTCATTTAAGTTTCTACAAATCAAAACGGTACGAGGCAGGTTTAATTATTCACTATATATTCAAATAATTCCTTTCACAAATTCCATTTAGTGCCATAAACGTTAAATTGCAAACTAATAGCACGAGCGCTCACAAAAGTCAAAATATTGCGTTTGGCTATAATAAATAATGTATTTAATTGATCATCAGTTCCACGTTCAGTATCCGTAAACGATAAGTTTGTTTTCAAAGCTTAGCTTTACAAAATAAATCTATTATTTATATTGTAGTCTTCCTTCTTGGTATCTATGAAGTTTATATGGTTAGCAAGTTGTGTAGGAGTTCTTTTATTCATAAGTACTTAATTACTAGCTAAAAAAGTATTCCTAAGTTTTGGCAAAGATATTACGCTTACTTTATAAAGTTTAAAAGTCCGACTACCGACCCAATCATAATATTTTCTCTAAGATAAAGATTATGAAGAAGATTATTCAAGTTTTATCTAAGCAAACTTTCCTTAACTTGTTCCAGTGTCGTTTATTCTGGTAAACAAATCAAACAACTTGAATTTAAACGGTACAGTGTTGATACAGCTTCAATTTTATAGTCTCAGTGCTAAGCGGAGCGAGCACGGCGGTGCCAGAGGCGCTTACTACTCCAGACAATATTTGAACACTGCATTGAACAAACATATTCCTCAACAAAAGCTTATTCTAACAGCACCCTGGCGATACTCCGATAGCGACACTTTACAAACAATGAGTATGAAAATTGTACAGAATGTACACCCTTTTACGAGCTTCTTTACAAAAATCCGTGTACGCGTGAAGATTACGCTTTCATCCCATATGAGGCGAGGACAACTCATCGTCTTTCGTGTATTGTCAGTTTTGCTTACATATTTTTTTTACTTCAGCTAGTGTGTTTCCTTCCACATTTACTTCGCCGTCTATTAATCTTTAAACAGATACACTCTATGTTTTGTTTACACCCTGACCTACATAATACACAGACAAGAATTTTATGTCAATCATTTTCCCTCGCTTTTATTTGGGGAAATAAACATTTCCACACATATTGTGGAAGCCACGAATCATTATAATTTCTTCATCCATCAATCCGTCCATCTGTATCTCGTAAGCTCGCACTTTTAGATGTATTTTATTTTTCCCGTATAAATTTCCATTTTTGGAATCGCTTCAACTTATTTTATTGGACTGCGTTCGATGTAGCACCTCGTAAATCATTTACTAAGATTAGACATTTATTAAAATAAACAAGTATTACACTAGATGTTAACACTTAAGTATCAATTACGCCTTGAACAATTGTTGATTTAACCAGTGCAAATAAGCACCTAGTAGGTATGCAGATAGTCCACATTACTCTGCCCTATATCCTAAAATAGCTGTTGAACACCACTTAGGCATAGGAAAGACGCGAGTCACATCCGTTCCACAAGGATGCCTATATTTTATTACATTCCAAACACACGGCAAGACATAACGGCGTACGTGCGCGGTCAAAATTACCTCCCTTGTTCATTCATGACAATGGCCTATTAAGGATACAATGTTACAATGTACACGATCCCTAATATTACCCAGTTAAAGACGCTCGTCTCGAATGTAAAGCTCCATTTTGGAGTAGAGATGTAATTTCGAGTGGCTCATTCCAATATAGGTACGCTTGGGGCTTGAGAACTCTCATTATCAGCTATTGTCACGTTCGTGTTCTTTGCAATGCAAGCCTTGCTTTTTTTTCTAGTGAAAAAGTAGAAAAACAAAGGGGTTTTCATCTTCCCGTCCTCATCAATATTTCCGCGAGGACCTCGATCGACATAAGCCTTTGTTATTGATGTCAACGTTGCCTCTCTTTGCGCTTCCGACTAGATATTAAATGACAAAGTAGTGCATTATTGCTCGCAAGTGCCTTTTGTGAACATTTATTACTAGAGATTCTTTGATATTGTTTCGATTTATGTCGGAATTGTTACGTTCCTTATACTTGTTGTTGTTAAGAAAGAGCCCCGTTTTATGGAATCACAGCCCCCTACATATATGATGGCAGTCCTACCACAATTCGCGCGCGCGTGTGTGTGTGTGTGTGTGTTCGCCTGATGAAACTTATGCATACTGTACGTCAACTTATTTAAGCTATACATATAAATGTGACTATGTCTTATTTATGTGCATATTTATTTATTTATTGTGTTATCTATGTGTGTATTTATTGTAATCGTATGTGTGTATATCTGGAAAATAAAATATTTCATTTCATTTATGAGAGAGAGCAATATAGGAAAATCTTTGGAAATGAAAAAGCAACTCAAGCAACTGAATATTAAAGTATCTTCTACACCTAATTCTATCTATATCTATACAAATAAATAAAATTGAAGTGTCTGTTTGTAATGTCGAAATAACAACTTTTTACTAAATGCATAAGAAAGTATAAACGGTACTTATAACAAAAAAAAAAAACAATTTTTATAATTTTTGTCTGTCTGTTTGTTCCGGCTAATCGCCGAAACAGCTGGAGCGATTTTGACGGGACTTTCACTGGCAGATAGCTGATGTTACGGCGGGTAACTTAGCTTACTTTTATTTTCGAAAAATAATTAGGGTTCCGTGCAAAAAAATTAAAACCCATGAAATTATGAACAAAAGTGGGATTTGAAAAATTATTTTTGCATTTGGTAGCCCAATTTTCGAGAATAGTTATAGGCTATTTAACATCACGCTACGACCCTTAGGAGCCGAGCAAAACGAAAAAAGTCAAAAAGAACACTAAGCGAAAACGAAGTAATAGCGCGGGCGGGCAATTCAACGCGACGGTTGGCGACGGGTCGGGGGACGAGGGAGTTTTATTAAAATGTGGCTGTTATTTTAGTATATTGTGTATCTTACGACTTCCACGCAAACGAAGTCGCGGGGCACAGCTAGTAAGTACTAAATAGAACTAATCATCCCTCAACAAATCAAAACAAACAGACAATCAAACGCAAAAAAGTTACCACAACTTACTGTAAAGGGAAGAAAAAGAACAGTTCTTTTTCTTCAAATTCTCTTCACGTCTGCACTTACAGGCAGCTATTCAATGTTTTATCAAAATGGAAACCGAACTAAA
Organism: Fissipunctia ypsillon; assembly: GCA_947568875.1. NCBI lineage: Eukaryota > Metazoa > Arthropoda > Insecta > Lepidoptera > Noctuidae > Fissipunctia > Fissipunctia ypsillon. The sequence goes on from OX387654.1 coordinate 10,097,678, forward strand.
GGAAATACGTCCTTGATACGCGTGGACGAACATGAGCAAAATATAAAGCATCTACGACCTCCCAAGAAAGGATGACACATTTTTACTCAATTAAAGAAAACTTCACCAGTTCTACATTGTACGATATTAAACTTACTGAAACAATATCTTTAAAGTTAGACAATTGTCAGACCATCTTGGCGCTAAATACTTAAACTTGGCGTTTGACTCGGTCCCGTTCCCGTTTGACGACGCGGGGCGGCTTCATGCTCTTGACTCTATTTCATTAGCTTGGCGTTGACTACATCTGATTATACCATAGCGGAAATTGAATCGTTGCGAACAGATACCGGTACAGCACGCTTACATAAACTAAGCACTAAGTTTATACTCATGTGAATACATCATTTCCCAAGTCACAATAAAGCCATACTTTACTGTACAGTAACGGTAATTTATTCTTTTTATTTGTTATGAATATGTTAAAAAGCTGCAGCTCACGATACCTATTTCTGTCAATATAAACAGTTAATCGTGATAAATTGTTGCTTTGATTAATGTTAACTTTCGAGTCGTTTCTGGAAACACGCGAGCTCGCTGCTCAACCCTACGGTGCACGCAATTTAATAAATTCCCTTTTATCCTCAAAAACGTATACTTTTTTTTATTCATAATACGCTTCAACGCCTTACAAGGCCCTGTGATGTTGACCCGACATGTTGTCCCGTAAATCGAGTCGGTCTTCGAAGCATGTTTCATTAATATTTATGACTGGAACATTATCATTAAAAATGTATTTTGACTGGCCGGGTATCACCGATACGCCCCATTCAATATCCTTTTACAACCGCTACGCTTATTAGAGTTTATAATTTCGAAATCTGAATATAAAATATGTTTTGTCATCTAGAAACAGGGTCTTAATCATTATATTGCTTTTCTGGGTACCTTTTAACTAATTTATCATTCAATTGCCTGTCGTGTGCAAGTTTACGAATCGACTTAGAGAAATAGGTTAATGCAGTGCTTGGTAACGGGCTAGCAAGCGTGTCACAGGTAATGCATTATGCATATACATAGGTATCTTCTATCTCCTGACGTTTCCCTGACTTACTGTCTGATACTGATAAGCTTGAAGGAATAACTATGTCTTGCTAGTACCTACTACGACGAGTTTAGATTTAATTGTATGTATACTTAAGAGACAGGCAGACCAAAGAAAATATGGACGGATTGTGTAGAAGATAATATATATTATTATTGCCTACAAGGCAGTCGATTCTAAGATGACGCTAATACAAGAAACGGACGAGCTGCACCAACCCCAAATAAATTGGAAATATTTTTAAAATATATCGAAGTCACTGCATTCTTAGCTGAAAAACAGTGGCCGAAGAAAAATTAAGGCGAAATTATTAATCATCGGAATCTTCACTCGGTATGGTGAGGACTACGGCTATAACATATACATATAGCGATCGCCAGAAAAACCTCAGTCTTAAACAGCATGTCTGGATGAATTCACTGAGGAAACGACTACTGATTGAGGACCGACCGGTCCTCAGCCAGGATTTTTCTTTCCGTCTTTGGGCAGAGGCGAAAAAAGACGAGGTGGCTTCAGAAAGATATTGATGGCATTACTTAACTATCTTTCGAATGTCTTAGTCTTAAGGCGAAATCGCCAGGTAGCTCGGGAAATTCAAATTTTCTTACATTTTTTGCAATTTGCAAGTCAGTATTAGGTTGTAGGTTGATCAAAATATGATTCGCGACCGTAAAACGTATGTATTTACAGAATTATAATAATTAAAGTCAAGTCTTTAAGACCAGGTAATTCTATTGAATGACTATTTCATGAAATCTTGACAATTAAGATTATACAAACTTATGGAGTTGTATTACAGATTTTGATGATTATAATTCTGTAAATGCAGATTTTTTACGGTCGCGAATGATACTTTAATCAACATACAACTTAATACTGACTTGCAAATTGCAAAAAACATAAGAAAGTTTGAATTTCGCGGGCTACCTGGCGCTACCCCCTTAAGCTACTTATCTTGCAAGGTAAAACAAGTGCGAAGATTAATAGATCCTACATTTATAAGTTATTATAAGTTTACTGTCCATTTCTACTTTCTTTTAATGTCTCGTAGTTAGTGGCTGCTATTAAATTGCTTTTAGTTAACCGCTAACCATTAATAACTCAGCGCAGATTTAATGCGGGAAAGTAAAATATTGCTAACATTTACAATGTACTACGTTGTCCACGATATTCTTTTTGATAACATAAGCGGGGGTGCATTTGTGATATCCCAGTTGATCTTTTATTTGCCAAGGAAACATTAGGAGTTTCAGTTTCAACAGCTTAAAAGGGTTAGGTTTTATTTGGGCCCACGTCACCTGCATCCTAATATACCAATACGCTATTGCTTATATAACAACCTTATGGGCTACCGTAATATTACTAGTAGAAGACCGATCATCGGATGCTGTTGCTACCGCTCGACCCAGAATCCACCATAAACAACAACCGCCACTTGGTTCGGAGCATGCCATAATCAATTTGCTAAGCATATGTATCAAGTGTTGAAATTCAAATATTTATCGTCGGTTCCCAGGCGCATGCGCTGGCCGACCGTTGACCCTGCGCCCGCGCGCCCGTTCGCCGAGAATGCGTCTGCTTTCTGTACGCTGCGCCTGAGCACCCGGATCGGGACATGACAAACAACTACAAGTTCTCGATACTGCAACGTGAATATGACGTGACGACACAAACACCGAGCCACGACATAAACGTATGCGTATTTGTCTATTTGCGTATTTAAATTTCTTCGCAGAAGGGTCAACATACAGTAGAGCTTTCAGAATCGAACTAATTGAATTGTAAAATTGGACCATTCAATGAATAGGACAATTAATTCCCAGCAGATTGTATTTGTACAATCATACAATGGCTATACAATTTGGAACGCCGAACTGTCGGAGTCGAGTACGCTGTCTGTAACACCTAATTCCCTAACAATAACAATATCGATCTGTCAGCTGTTACGCAAGCGACCGTTTGGCTCTCACTTACGGCACCAGAGGAAGTCATCTACCGTACTACTATAAACATATTAATAACACACAGTACCTAGCTGAACATTTATTGCAGGGAATGAGTTATAGTGTCTACAAAACGTTTTGTTTTCTCTGAATAATCAAGTTAACCCATACAGAACGGATGAACGGAAACTGAAAGTATGTGTTACCGAATGAATATTACCCTCATGTTATCGAAGAAATATGTGTTCGACGATAACATATAAACAGCCCAAATAACAAGTCGATAAAACCAATTACTGGAGCCAAACGAAAAAATATTACACTGAACCGAACAGATTTGGTGAATGCCGCTCATTAAGCCCCAATTATATTGATTTTAATACATTTGCCAAGTCGGCAAAGGGAATACGACAACGTATTATAACATCATGCCTTGTACAATGTTTTACATCTCTATAAATTGAGCACGGAACGTTAAACCATAACACTCGCAAACTACAAGTAGGTAAGTAATTACCGTAATGAAAAGGTTAATTGTATTTAATAACTGGTTTGTATGTCATTTTATGAAATTATTGGAAAGTCAGTAGAATCACGTCAAAATGTGAACGCGACACCAACTGCGATGGTGAAACACGCAAGTAATACACCGCAAAATTAACGACCAAACACGCCAGTGACTTGCGTAGTCAGACATCTGACTTTTGGTATTATAGAGCACTGGCGTTGCATGTCAACTCGACTGTAATTACTCGTGTGCGTCCTGTTTGGATAACCCTAACGTTAACCTAAATTATGTGCTGAGACTCGGAAGTCATAAGTCATCTTCATATCAAATTGCTAGAAATTAATCTTCAGTGTATTCAAGCAGCAAGATATGTACCTAGGTACCTGCACGCTGTACGTTATGCAATTAGTTGATTAGTTCCTTCCAAAAATAAAAATTCATCATGGTCTGGCTTTTGCATCCCTTGAGCTAATGTAACAACATGATGGAAGCAGAAATATGTTTTAATATTATGCAGTTAGTTAACGAACGAGACGGATCACTGGTTCGCGGAGACACGAGTCAATTTAATTAAATGTCAACGCGGCTGGTGCACCGAAAGCGTCGAATGCAGGGATTAATATCAGTATTCACTCAGATAGGAAACCGCTCATACACAATAATATATACCTACAAATCCACTCAATGGGATCCATATTCCATTTTATTGAAGGCATAAGAGCGCAGTCTATTACATGCAAAGTCAACTGGCAAAGTTGACTACACTCATGGACTACACTTCGGCTTTGACATTGGAATTCATATTTCTCTAAACAGCAGCACATACAAACGATCGATTCAACATGCGACACTGTGCCAGTATGCCCGGAATTCGTTTTGTAACAAAGTGTATAAAATTGGTATCGGCACCTAGCTGATAGCATCTACAAATAATAAGTATAAAAGCTTTTTATTTGTTGTACATACACGTTCTATTGTACCTTTATGGACGTAAAAATAAAGCATACCATTACGAAAACGAGGCATACGGCCGTTTTAAAACAAAACAGAGCTTTAAATGGCTTCATGTTGGTAATCACAATGAAGGGGTTCCATTATTAATATCGAGTTAAAGAGCGCTTTACCTGAAGAGCTCTCGAAGTCATTAGGTCGTGGCGCCCATTACGGACAGGTCTCATAATGGAAGCACCTTATGTTACGAGCCGCTCTCCGGACTAATGGCGTCAGGCTTTAATACTGTTAGGACTCTTAATTAATTTACACATCATTCGTTTATATTATTAAGATCCAAGAATCAGTAAAAAATTGTGAATTTTCTACAGTAGGTATGTTAGTATTTTCGACGTCGTTCATTTTGTAGGAACATTTTCAGCCGCAATCACAGAGCTGGATTCCCGCAGACCGCTAATAAACATTCCAACCGACCTAACCTCTTGTGGATCCTCGAGTCAGGATTCCACTTAGAAAGAAAATAAAAAGACAGGGCTTGTTGCTATTTTTAACTTTATATCCAAGACATTGATAAGTCCTTTACGGAGCTCCGGTGTGGGCGCGTTCCGTGAGGCGGCGACCGGTCCGTCGGTTGAACGCGTCCCAGAGGGTCATGGCCATCCGGTTAGCCCGGGGATACCGCACGGTCTCCGGGGAGGCGGCGAACCTCCTTGCCGGATTACCGCCATGGGATCTGGAGGCAAAAGTCCTCGCGCACATCTGGGAGTGGCGCGAGGAGGCAGGACGCCGGGGCGTAACTCCGTTGCCGCGAGAAATCGCGGCACGGCGGACAGAGCTCCGGCAGGATCTCATGGCGGCATGGAGAGTGCGATTGTCGCAACCCAGCGCTGGGCACGCCACAATTGCGGCGATAAGTCCCCTCTTTGAGGAGTGGCTGGAGAGGCGCCACGGCGTCCTCACCTTCCGCCTGACGCAGGTCCTCACCGGACACGGGTGCTTCGGGAGGTACCTGTTCCGGATAAGGCGGGAGGAAACGCCCGGGTGTCACCACTGTGTGGATCGCCCGGAGGACACGGTGGAGCATACGGTGGAGGTCTGCCCGGCTTGGGCGGAGCACCGCCGTGTCCTCGCGGAAGCGATCGGCGGCGGCGATCTCTCGCGTCCGGCCCTGGTCCAGGCCATGGTACGGAGCGAGAGTGCATGGGAAGCCATTACCTCCTTCTGCGAAGCAGTAATGCTCGTGAAGGAGGAGGCGGGACGCGTGAGGGAGAGGCAAGCTTTGCACCCTCACGCCCCTAGTCGCCGCAGGAGACGCCCTGGGCGTCGGGAATCGGCAGCCGATTCCCGGCCACGGTAGGCGCGGGCTTGCGGACGGCGAGCAATGGGTAGCTCGCCGTCCGGTAAGGACCAGGCCCGAGTCGACGGCGCGTCGTGTTCCACGCGCGCCTCAAAGAGATGTCAGCACTATTGACGGGGTCCGCTAGGGCCGATGCCAGCTAGGGTTGCGGGATGTTCGAAAGAGTTACCGTGGCCCCGGCACAGGCAACAGAAGGAACACGGGTGGGTTTTAGTCAGTAAAAGTCTGACACGCCCTCCCGCTCCGCCCAGAGCGGGAGAAGTCATTTGATGATTTCCCATCCACAAAAAAAAAAAAAAAAAAAAAGACATTGATAAGTAGGTTTTTAAGAACCCGTTTTGAAGCATGTCGAATAGTAGAGGCACAAGAATAAACGAAGTCCGAGCTGAGTTGGAGCAGAGAAATCTTGAAAATAATAATCCTCGCCTAACAAGTTTCAAACTTTTCAGAGCAGAGGCTTGGGTCGGACCCGTCAGGGGTGCATTCAGTAGATAACTTGTAGTGAATAAATCTTAGTAAACAGAGTAGTTTGAAAGAAACCGCAAACAAGAACTACCTACACACAATAATTAATGGTAATTAGTTAGTAATTTTAAACTTGTCATGCGGCTTATGGATTCTCTAAGCTTTTAAGTTACTGAATATTTTTTTAAATACATCGGTATGGAATCTTTTATGTACGGTGTACGGGCTTTTGCTGAGTAGGGTGTACGACCCTACTTAAAAGCTTCCATTGAGTTAAACGCGAGGTCGTCACAATCATCGTTGGTCATCGACCATTTCTCCAGTAGATAAAGTGGTTAGCCAAAATAAAATGTCACGTGTTCAGTGGTCTGAGCCCACCAGAGCCCAAACAAAATCGAATGTTTCGTTAGAAGTTAACAGGAAAACCGAATGGGTTTCAGCTCTTGTAACAAAAAGAGTTTTAATTAACTTAAGTAGTTACGTAAGTACAAATGTAAGATGAATTTAATCTTTTAAATGAGTGTAACGTTACAACTTCCCCGGATCTTACGTTCCTGTTCGCGGGCAATGCATTTCCTGAGCAAGTTTATATTAGTACGAATAAGTTCCAAGTTTCTACAAGATTTTCTTAAGAAATTCCATGTTAAACAAGTTTCTGCCTAAGTAACTGCGCATTTTGTTTTTTGGTCACGAACTGTTTTTTCGTGCCAAATGAGTAAACGGTAAAGATAGTCAGATAGTTATTTAATTAAGAAGCAGTTTAATTATAGTGAGTATTAATGTCAATTAACAAGTATTAATGGAAGCTGTGATTCGTGTAACCGGCTTCTGTTAACTCCTGCGAGTATCGGTTCCGTTTGATTGAACACCCACTGAACTGAGCCGCTTAATCACGGTTACACGGTGTGTTGCCTCATTACAGAGATGTGTTGCTGCAACACTGACTCCAACCTTTTAGACGTTCTGCTTGAGAATGGAACTTTTGTATTAGGTTATTCAATGGAGCAATAAATTCGGATTTGAATCGGACTTACTGAAATGAAGACACCAGTATATCTTTGTGAGGAAAGATAGGTACATGAAAGTTTCAATATCAGAAATAGAGTTCTCAATTTCAAAGCTTCGACGATAAAGAAAATGCTGGAGTTCTTTTCGAAGATATTTAAAAATAAAGTAAAGCTGATGCTAGGCACAATGAAAGCAGTATGAGTTGAGTCCCAAGTCTCAACTTTGAGAAAGGTCTTTTTAAGGGTCGAATAGGCAATCAAATGAAGCTAGTACTTGTAGTTTCTTATTGTAAGTGGATGTAGTCTGACTTTTTATTGCTGTGTCTGTTTAATAGAAATCCACGTCCGAAGCAGTCAGAAAATAAAGAAGGTAAATACAAAATAAGCTAAGTATTTACATTTTGTAAGTTGTTGTACCTATTTATCTTACTTTTGACTAGACTTGTAGAAACTTGTCTCAAGTTTTCCTACCTAATCAAACGAGAAGTTTGCAGAAAATAGCGTCAAAGTTTGACTACAACACCAGAGCTGGTTCAAACTTGACGCCCGCCTCTGCAGCGAAATGTTCCCTGGAGACGTCCCGTGCTAAGTAATTCTTAACTGCACAAGACTAGTTTTAATACTTAGGAAGAGAAATTCAAGCATCATAAGGAAATCCGGTGTTCTTAAGTCACGAGTTCTAGTTTATAGATGAATGCCATAGTAAAATTATGGCTGACAGCCATACGCCTTAATTATCCATAAAATATTTGGCAATAGATATAATATACGTTTTATTAACGTTTTATGAGATCTATATGGATACTTTCGAGATGTCTTGCATTTTCAGTTCGATAGATGTGGGCGATTTTTGTAAACTCTGAATAGACAAAGAGGGATAATTATTTAACTGGCTTATTATTTTACATAGATACTAGCTGTGCCCCGTGACTTCTATCGCGTAGAAGTCGTAAGATACACAATATACTAAAATAACAGCCACATTTTAATAAAAACTCCCTCATTCGACTAAACGGTCCCCTGACCTGTCGCGTTGCATCATCGCCCACCCGCGCTATTACTTCATTTTCTTTCTGACTTATTCTTTTAGGAGCCGACCTAACAGTCGTAGCGTGATGTTAAATAGCCTATAACTATGCTCGAGAATTGTGCTACCAAATGCAAAAAGAATTTTTCAAATCCGACATTTTGTTCATAATTTAATGGGTTTTAATTTTTTTGCGCGGAATCCTAATTATTTTTCTAAAATAAAAGTAGCCTAAGTTACTCCCCGTAACATCAGCTATCTGCCAGTGAAAGTTCCGTCAAAATCGGTCTAGCCGTAGATTAGCCGGAACAAACAGACAGACAGAAAGACAGACAAAAAAAAATTGTTTTTTGTTATAAGTTCCGTATATATTTTCATATGGATTCAGTAAAAAGTTGTTATTTTGACATTACAAACAGACACTTCAATTTTATTTATTTGTATAGGTAGATTTTGTCAGATTAGATCTTGGAAACAAACGACTCGCATAAAACACTTACAAGCGAAGACGTAATTAATCGACGGCTAAGTGAATCCGACGTTTTATTATAGGACATCAATAAAACACCCACATCGGCTGGCACTTCACGAATTTTATCGACAACGCGACGATATAAAATGAACTGTTAAAATTTTACATCCGTATCTAGAAATACATTTTAGCAGCTACAATAGAAACGTGGGTAATTTCAAGTAGAGCCCATAACCTAAGATGCTCAGCAGTTTAAGAATCTCATGGAAAAGTATTCTTCAGGACTTAGAACATACAACCATACACCCAAGACTACAGCCTACGTACTGTTAGCACCACAAGTCTCTCAGTCCTACTTGGCTTCTGAGAAATGGTGCGTTACAAAAACAAATAGAATAGATAATCGGAGCTTTCTATTTTGTGTAAATACGCAATTTGTTTTCCCTTGATTGACGACGTCTGAAAAAGTAGACGAAAATTCGGGGGAAAAAATTCTAACAAAATTCGTAGAGTGAAACAAGGATTGCGTCGATGTTACGACCACCCCTGTCCTCGTCCTAGCCGCGCCGGCGTCGGCGAGTGGCTAGACGGCGCGTCTCCATATTGCCACAATGCAACCTCGTTAAACAAACGAGCACACATACACTAATCTAGTCTCCTTGATGTTCTTTTGTTTTACAGGTGAGGAAGAGACGCTAATCTACGAGGATGAGGAAACAGCCATAAAAATACGACGCGTAGTGCCATAAACCAAGACTATCAAGTGTCAATCACAGTGATGAACGTTGGCGTTTGATGTGTCCACGTTGCGCCATCATACCCAACATGTCAGATGACGTAACCACTGGAAGTATACTATTCTGAGGCTACAGATTGACTAAAAAGCGGATCTTTCTCCCGTGCTTAAAAGATACCGATATCCTTAAAAACTTTCCAATCCAAATAGAATTCGTGTCAAAAGAAAATCTTGAAAACGAATGAAGGGTCACCTTGTGATGAAAATACAGATCGTGACTTGTGCTCAACGTAATTTGGATACTTTCACGATTTAATAATAAAGCCTACGCCATAGCAATAAAAGATAAAATCAATACATCCCACATTCCCACATTCAAATTACGAGCTTTTCCAATGAATCTAAAAATAAACTTATTGTGCAGGTTATTTTTAGCTGCTGAACGCTTTCGTACTCCACGATTCTGGAATAAAAACATCTAATGGGTATAATTCAACTTGGTGATTTTCATTTACAAGGATAAACAATAATTAATGCCTTGCGTGACTTCCAAGCAGTATTGATGCTGCCAGGAGTTCAGCTAATCGCAAAAGTGTAAGCTACGTAAAATATGACCCAATTGGCATGGAACAAGGCACAACTTTGAGTCAAAACTTTGCCAAAGTAATTCTTGCGCATAATTTTGTTGAAAAAGAAATAATGATTTATTTACAAAAGAGAATAAAAGTAATAAGGCTACTTTTAATGACCCGGACCTTACGGACCCAGCACTTGTTCCATAGACTATAGACCTCACATTCTGTAAGCTGGTCTTCTTCAACCGGTGTACCTAATTATTACAGCGAGTCGTGGTAAGAAAAATTTTACGACCTCAATACTTACCTACAACAAAAACCTTTTTTTTCTACTGCCACATTTAGTTTTTAATTTACCCCTTAGGTATCTACCCAAACTACAACTTCACAAGCTAAAGGCTCCTGTAAACAGGCGCGACACGGGACGCGAATCGCACGCGTGTCGCGCCTGTTTGCACGAGCCTTAACTCAGCATTAGGATCGTGTCAACGAATGGTGACCGGCTTAACCCCTGTCACTTTAAAACCTCCCCAGCGAACCGTAGGTGTTCGATAGAACACGTTTGTCCTTTTGGAAATCATTGGCCTTAGGTAGGTTAAGATTGCTTGAACTTCGCCCTAATTTACATTCACTACGACAAAATATAAATCCAATAGTTTCGGTTTGGTGAAACCTAAGTTCCTTCATAGAAATTTTGGTGGCAATTTTACCTAAAAGCTTTTAAAGGATTCTAGGGTTCCCCATTAGCTGAGCTACTATTCAATAGTTTTATTTATTTCAAAAGTGTGGTACAGTCTTTTGGACAATAAATATAATTTTACAAATTAGGGATCAAACGTAAAAGTAATGAAATGAATTATTTAATCACTTTTACTTTATCAATATCAATATCTTCGGAGTCTTCGGAGGACGCTTTTTACGATAAATTTGTGGTTCATGTGGCGATCCTCGTCACGTGTACGATACTTAGTACCACTGTCACAGATTTAGGACTAGGACACTCACTAAATACGGAGAAACAAAACTGCGCAACAGTTATTTTTAATTTAGACGAATTCGTAGAAAGATTAATTTTATATTTCTTTGAGTAGTTTGAGCCTTTGACGAGATTTTGATGTTTTAAAATGAGGTGGACTATTTGGCTGTTTTAATACGTAGGTACTTATGTTAGCACGCTTGGTGAAATACGAACGAATACTGTGCCGTCAGCCCTATAGTTTGCAAACTTCAGTTCCTCCAATAATCCACTTCATGTTCCCATTACGATTTCGCGTGCCTGTGTGATGGCAATGCAAACAATTCTCAAACTACAATCAGTGTTTTTGCTGTCGGTGAGCGCTACAAAATGCAAATTACAGGGTCAGCAACGAACGTTTTGTGCAGCGGCTGACACGCTGCAACCATTATCTATGTTCCAGAGCGCACCGCAAACACAATGAAACCGCATTAACTTGCGTCTAGGGAATACACATATTATTACTTGCGTGTAATTTGCTGCAAACGGTTGTAGCTCTTGCGTTGTTTAGGATAGAAACGCATTAGCAGAGTTCAAAGCCAAAGTGCAAAACACATTTGAAAATAAAGCTCGCGCCCGCATTTGTCAGTTGTTGAGCTAATCTTAAAAATTAATGGTCGAATTTAGTGGTTTTTTAATTATAACTTTAAATGTTTACCGGAGAAACGTTTTTTGTGAAATTCACGTTTATTTTTCATTTCAAAGTGTTGAGAATTTCAGGCTGTTTACAGTGTTGCCATTTCACAGAGCGAACAGCACGCAGTGGTGAAGTTTATTAGTTTTCCTTAAGTTGGCTGCACACAGGTCGGTAGCTTTCCCGATGAAGATCAAAACAAGCCGGCTTCGCTCAATTGACTTTTACAACTTGCTTAGGACATTCATCAGCTGGCACACTCTGTTTCTAACTTCTTAATGCGTTCTTAGATAAAAAGCGTGTGTGAAAATCGAATCATATAATTCTTCAAATAAAGATACTCGTATGTGTCTCCGTGAGTTGACACCTCAAGTTAGATATTTTATGACGCTAACAGCCTAACGCGATACGTATCAACGAATTCTTTACAAAAGCTACTTCGACTTTTTCTATGTATGGTATTTAGAGTCTAAAAGCTTTTCAAAGTTTCAATTTACTACTCGTAGGTAACCAGCTTGTTGTAAGTCAATGTTATTTCGAGGCTCCATTGAGAAATAGGTACCTTAAAAGCAATTGTTCTGTGTAAGGCACTCTCTAACGCCCGAGATTAATAATTAATCCTGATCCAATTTTTGCCATCTAAGATCGATATTTCAATCCATTTTTCGGGAAATGCTTGCCAATAACCTATCTGCAGATTGATTTTACTATCCTCGGAGTCAATCCGTCTATGGGAGGGCGGATCACAGATAAAAGATTGGCCTCTGTTCGGAAATGACAGTTTTTGCTTGCCAATAACCAATCTGTCCATTTTGACATTTGGTTTGATCGGTATAAACAATCGCAGGTTGCAATCCAAGAAATTTCGAGGATTGTAAGAATACTATCGTTGATACTAATTACGATTTAGAACAAGTTATGGCATTATCAGTATTTTCAAGTGATAGTGACGATAGTGATATGGAGGTCCTTGCTCTGTTATCCGACTGGGACACTGACAGCGACGCTGATGATAGACAACGTGCTTGTCCACGAAGCCACAACAATGAACAAACATGAAACAGTAACAAAAGTGCGCTCCGCTAGGAGTATTAGTGTTCTGTGAAAGTGCGTCACTGTCAAAACGTCAAATTCACGTTCCGTTCCTGATAAAATAGTTGCAAGTATTGTAAATATAATTTAACGATTGTAAATTTTACGGGGTTTTAGACACGTAATTATTTTGTTTTGACAGACCAACCCAACCCAACCCAAGGTTCTTCAATGAAACTCACATAGATGGCACTATATTGTAGTATATTACAGTTTATCTATGTACAGAACTTCAACAACGAACATAAAATTTCTAAAAGACCTATATTTTCATCGGTAAGTAAACGATATCGCCTTCTAATTCGACGCCAACGCCATCTAGTTAGAAAACGGGTACTAAATTTTGCACAGTCGTAAGACTGTCTACTACTACTAATAACTAAAAATGCTTAACTAAATGTGATATGGTTTGACAGTTTAGTGACTAGTTTATTTTCATAACACATAGAACATAATGCATTGCATTATCAAAATTATATAATATATGAAACGGAACGGTCGGGAGGGAAAGGATCGCCTGCAATCTGCATCGAAAAAAAAAACGATTGCATAGTTTTGATATTGGCATCAGGATTGGAGATCGATCGCGCAGTATACAGCAATCTTAGATTGACTCTATCCTTGGATCAGAGATACATTATTAATCTCGGGCGTAAGTAGTCGCTTTGAATTCTCAGGATAGGCAATATTCACAAGAATACACATTTAATCAGGGTGTGGCAAAAACAACCCTCATTAAAGGGAATTAAGCTTGAATTTCAATGTTACGGCACTTTATTCGAGCAAAGAGTTCTTTCATTTTTTATTCATTGAAACTGACGTGGAACTCATGAATCGGTTATTAGCAAAGTAAAAGCTAGTAAGTGTACAGGTTACTTTTTTGGGAACGTTTTTATTCACTCATCATGAGATGTAAAAATACTGTTCTTTTTAAATTTACAACTGTAGTTTAAATACCATTAATGTAATTTCATATTTTTAATCATGAATCTTAAGCTGTAAATAACAAACTACCAACTTGGTGGTGGTTTTAGGCGTGAGAGATTAAAATACTAGGTACAGACGCCAGCACAAGAAGCTACTCGAAATTGTCAAATTTTCCCAATCAACCTTGAACCTAATGCTTAAGCGATAAAGTTGAAAATCTATTAAAGAAATTTGACAGATTGTAGTAGCTTGATGTGCTAGCGTCTGTACATTATTTAACGTGTGACCAAGTTACAGAAAGTCGAGTCTATCGCTTTCCTAGGAAAGTTTGCCAAGGTAACAGACCAAGGATACATACAAAGCAAATACGACGAATAAAATGAGTAAGTTCGAAATGAAGAAAAGACGGATTTTATATTAGGGTCCGCGCACACAGCGGGAGACTTCAACCATTCCCGGGTTTGCAGGCACATATAAAAGTACATAAAGTTGCGACCACAATGGTTGTGGCGTTCAACTTGATTGCTAAACGCTTTACCAACAAAAGGAACTGTTTAATGTTACGGCACGCACCGCTAGCATTCGATACGGTTTAATAGTGGCTTTATTTCACGGCCATAGTTAAATCCTCGGTATTAGCGTCGCGCATAGGTACGTGTCATTGAAAAGCGTGTAATTCGATTATATAAATCTGTAGTCCAACAATCTGGAATGACGTCAAGATTAATGTTGTAGACACACAGAATAAATCTTACGAATAAAAAACAAATAAATCTTATAGTAAATCAATCAATGGTTTACAACAGTTCGTGGTAATCGAAGCCTTTGATGGCTCAATGCTGAATATTGATGGACCTTTATTATCCTATTAAGTGTTAGCCTTAGAATCATTAAGTGTATCTTTATTCTGAGATGTTAGCATTAAACTTTTGAATATTAACATTATATACATACCTACTGTGCATCAATGAGACTCCTAACATTTTGAATTCTACGTTATGATTTTATTGATGCAGAAATCCAACTCTTCATTCCCTATCAATGTTCAAATGGCAAAATAGCCCCAGTAGGTACCTTCTAGAAAAATACTAACGAAATCCATCCACTTCTCAGTATTGCATAATATTCATCAAATTAAAGATGTAATCTATCGGTTTTCACAACATCCTGTCGGCGATTCTGACCTCTAACAGGCTGTCACTAGATCAAAGCTTATATAATATTTCCCAGAAATACCTGTACATACGAACTATTGACGGGTAACATAACCCGTGGTGTGCCATAACAACCAAAGAGCTTTTATTTCCAAGGAAGTATTGAGCTGCGAGGAAATGTATGAAGTAATCAACACACGTAGTACGAATCTACGAATGCCGCACATATTCTAGACAGGTTTCGCTTAATCGAACTATACTACAATTTGTTGAGCCGGTTTTCTTAAACGATTGAGCGATTAATTTAATTTAACGTGCTTTAATTCAATAATTTCAAACATTTAAGAGCACTATCTATTAAAAATTTGTGACGCGAATTTCTTCCATGACTAAAGATAAAGATATATTTATTGCATAACTGTGTACATTAAGTTCTTAAACATTACATTTCTTGTTTCAACAGTCTACCCAAGTCGGATATGCAATAGTATTTTAACAAATTAGGTACTTACAAAAATTATTTTTTATCAAAAAACTCATGCAGATTATAAAATACATTATCAATTAACATTTTTTTCAATTTATTTTTAAACATATTTCCATTTAATTTCTTAATTGCTGGCGGTAACTGATTGTACACACGAATAGCAGTAACATAGGTACTTTTATAATACATCATATTGTTAATAACAGGTAAATTAATGTCATATTTATATTGTTTCCGAATGTTTCTTTTGACTAAATATTGGTAAATATATATTTCATCCGATTCATAGATATAGATAGCGACAGTATATTTTTTCAGAGCTAAGTAGGTACCGACAAGTAATTTTCGTTACATACAGATATAAATTGTTATCTGTTCATAAGGAACAGTCATTACTACAGTTACTTAGCCAATAGAGAGCCGTAACTTCAAAGTTAGATGTTGGGAACACAAAGCGTAAGTAAGTAGTCAACAGCGAAACTTTCAGCATTTACCATACATTAAACATAAAGGATAATGAATCATTTGCACGGTAATGTTGCATTTTAATGATGATCTAGTGTTGGTAACATTATACGCGAAGTTTAAATGTGGGCTCATAGAGTTACGACCTGCATTTTGACAACATAATAGCGGCCATGAATTATAAGTTGAAAGAATGTACGGAATATGAACGAAAATGTTCCTATAAATAGGATAATTAAGATGTATGTCCTGAATGAACTTCGAAACTACTGAACCGATCTTGATGAAATTTGGTCACTATGTGTAATTTGGTCCAACTTAAAAAATAGGATAGTTTTCATCTCGATTATTGACCTCAATAACTTTTATTGCAAATTAAATGTTTAATATAGGTACGACAATAGTGTGTATTTATTGGTGAGTTCACCTCTTTTTTCTTCTAAACTCCACCCGTGCGAAGCCGAGGCAGGTCGCTAGTTATGTTATAATTTTCTTTCACTACTACGAGCACAAAGTAGCCATTTTTCAAAAAAACACTACGGGGGCATCACGTTTTTGAAAGCACTTCAGTCAGCTGTTCTCGGAAGATTTAAAACTTCATTTTTCGTCTAAAAACAAGTTAGCAAGAGTGCGTGTTTTGAATGGCGGGTGAGTCGTTAACTTTGGCGTGGTTATAAATCTCATGAATGGCCAGCTTTATCGGCGTCCGTTAGACTCCCACAAACTGACGCTTCAAAGCAATATCAAAGGGATTTTAATTGCCAGTCGACCGACACTTACCGACATTATTACTCCAATAACAATCTGCAGATAATCCCTATGATGATGATGATAATTACAAACTAAAGGCTAATAGAGTTCCTCAAAGAATTAAAATGTTAAGTATACCGAACCTAAAGTTTTACTGCTTACAAGTACCTACCTAACAACATTTTTATCACGCGCTGGCGCCGCGTCAATATCTCTGAACAGACATAGGGAATGTTTTGCAATAAACAACCTCAAAATAAAGGAACTTTTGTCAGTACAGATAATAAGGGAATAAGTTTTGTAATTAATGTAATGTAGCTGAGAATATAACAACAGTTTGTCGTCATTTAAATACAAAAAAGCTTAATACAGTTAATTAAATTGCTATTTCAGTTGCAGCAACACCAAATTGAAAATGAAGAGGTAAAACTTTACGTAATGTCGCCGCCTAAAATGGCTAAAATAACGGAATTGCAGTGTGGCATGGCAGCTCTAACGTAGGTGAAGCAGCACCTAAACAGCTTGGAAAAGATTAATGGGCTTAAAATTGCATCGCAGCTGTGCAATAAAAGCAAGCCGGTGGAATCAGCGGCAGGCACCGAAATGCAGAGTATATCACTTACGACGTGTGACTGCAACCCGACTATTTCACTGGAATTAAAACGAAATGAATTTGAAAGATCGCCGTGTAGACCCCTTTTGCAGACAACTACCCGAGTAGAGATAAAGCAGTATTCATTTAACTGCCAGCTAAATAATATTATGAAGAATTACTGGTATTTAAATTTAATGGAGGTCTCTCTCGACTGTATTATTTTTAATGGGTCTCCTATTATCGTGCTGAGCTTTATAAGAGTAAAGTTCAGGTAAACATATTATTTATTCAGCACTAAACAGACTAGTACTCGGTTCCTGTAAACTAAAACGAATCGTTTTGCTTACCAGTGGTAGCATTTTTTATTGCCAAAGCAGTGGTATTGCCAAACTGGACATATAAATAGATTCGTAAGCTAATTTTACCTGTGATAGCTACTTCCATAGGTATGGGAGGGTCTACTATGCAAAGCTATGAGGTCTTTGCTTCTTCATTATTGGTAAAGATAAAAGAGTCTTAATTTTAACTGATAACGGTCCGTATATTATAGGAATCGACCATAAGTGCTTGCGTGTAGAGACTCGTATGTGATTCGAAGTTACTATTTATAGATAATAATCTAACTTAGGCATCTTATTGCTTATCGGGGAACGTTTTGCCAAAAGGATAATTTTAAACTAAGTACCTATTATGTCGTCTTTACCGACAGGTGGGTGAATGAAATATAGACTCAACTAAAAACTCATACCTACATAATATCGTTTTCTTTAACGTCTAGTTAATAAAAAGCATTAAAAAGATTTACTCGATATTAATATCGAATAAATCTTACTGACCAATGAATTATAAATCAGGACTCTCCGAACGTTCCATACTTTCGCGTCGCTGGAGCAAAAAGCAAATTGCGTTTGACCAGTCTCGTCTGAAGAACGTTCTAAATACGTAGGAGGACTCGCCGCACAATACGAACAATTGAGGACATCTCACACCTCGACAGTTATAAACACTAGACCCGACTGAATAGAGAAACACTAACGAGAAATATATTGAAAACGATCCATGAGAGAAATTTGTAATCTTCTAAGCAACAATACAACTACTTACCAGGTTCCTTTGGCATGGACGCATTTGGAGATACTATTATTTTAGTAAACATCTAAGTTTTTATTTCGGATGAACCTTATTATTATAGCCTTAAAGGTTAACATTTTTATTCTTTGTAACAAAACTGGGATAGTAATGTCGCGCGCCATTAATTTTCCCAGCTAAATAAAGTTTCAGAAACGGAAAAGTCCACCACGGACTTTTCCTTTGTTGTTGAGGGCAGATAACTTGTGGGACAGAAAAATATACAGGACCACGAGAGATTCTTAAGATCAAACGACATAAGAACAGAATATGTTTCATAGGAAGAAAGATTAACGCGGACTTGCATTTCTTAATAGGATGTGGTGTTTCAAGAAACAAGTTAATTGTGTTAATGGCATAGCACAAATAAAAGATTGTCTAGCTATCATACGCAAGAGAAGTAGGTTGAGATGAAGTACGTAATAAAGTTTCGATAAACCTAGGCGCCTGTGTGCGCCACAAGAAATAAACATCATTAAGTCACCTACATACATCACTCAGTTCTTATCGAAACAATTGCAACAAACAACTAATTATACAATCGCGGACCATTACAAATTCACTAGAACAATTTTACTTGTCATTTATTTTGTCACTCAGTATAAGCAATCAGTTAATTTATTCAGTATGAATGGATGTTGCTAAGTGACATCAATTAACGTATATCGGAGTATTGGGACTGCATGCACTTGGGTTTATGTATGCGCCACATGACACTACTGACGTCAGCGTGTAAGAATGTAAGCGTTCAAACTATCTACGTTCTTCGAACTTGTTGAGCTTAAACATTTGCTTCTTGTTTTATTCAAGCTACGGCCAGTTTTACCTACAAAGCTTATTTCCTTCTGAAAACAAATTACAGCATCTTACCAGAATTAAATCTCAAATGTTGAGCTAGAAAAGAAAAACAGACTCACCAAACACAATTAGATGTTATTACATCTACGAACACATTTGGATAGACACGAAAATAAAAATGGAAACTAAACTACTAAATAAACGAAAGTCACCATTCCAAAGTATGTAAGAATAATCCTTGGGGAAAGCTTCACAGGAAAAGGGAGCTCTGCGGGGAGTTCACGGTGTCGACTAAACAAAACAAGAACAGAATTCAGAGGTCATGCGGTCGCTCCAAACGTATATAACCCGATAATTCATAAAACCGTCTCAGTTAAAGAACCGAACTGCATTCTTTTATCATCCTAAGCATTGTACTCGTACAATAATACAGCTCACATATATTGTGTGAAATGATGTACGGAGTAGTAAACCAAGAAATTGGATAAACATTCTCGGGCGAACCAATAACAAATCAGCAGTAAAGTTACTCGATTCACAAATTAAACCAATTCGCGATGACGTCGGGTGGATCGATAACCAGATAAACAAGTTGGGGTGGGGCAGCGACCCCTGTACTCTTGAGGACGCAGATGCCCATACATGGGACGGCAACATTACGACAGTTAGACGGTTTAATCTGGTGTCGGCAAACTGGGGTGGACTCATACAGACGCAGTTGTGAGACAGTCTTTGCAATGATTTTACTAGTTTGCTGATTCCGCACAAATTGTAATACAACTGAGGGGTAATAAGCTATTATGTGCTACTTGGGAGCTGCGGGCTTTCGACCCTTATTGGTAACAACTATAATATTGAACTTCTATGTGGGTAGGTATACTGTGTCCCTTATTAAGTGGCTCTACAACTTTTCTCAGAAGTCATAACGAAGCTTAGTTTTAATGGATAGATTCCGAAACGATAAACAGAAGATTAACTATCTATGTCTGCTTTACTAGCACATAATAATACCTACTAAAGATACAGATGCCGGATTAATAGATGAAGGCATATAATGTAACGAAAGGCGTTTCATTACTAAACAATCTGAACAGTGCGATAGAGGTATAATTACAAAATATCTGATATGCGTACGTAGACACACGCATAACTCTAGTGCCAAAGCTTTGGAATCCTGAAATGAAACCTTTTGTTAGCTTGGTTTATTCTAAAAAATGCAGAAATTTATGCATATTTCTCGTTGACCATGCTCGTATGTCAAGCTTTATGACTTAAAGCTAATGGATCTCATTTCTGCGATAAGAACCCCAGACACATTAGGAATCTGATTCCCAAAAAAATAATTCCAAAACACACACTGGGAGAGGGGGAGCCACACGTCTAATCCCCCGAATGGCGCCACCGCCTGTGACATTCTGTGACAATGTGGAGCAAACGACTCCCCAAGTCTCTGACACTTCGCGATACTTGCACAGTACAGACAGTAAAATAGCATTAAAACCCTTGACGATTCTTGTACGGCGGAATCTTTAACGATTTTGTTTTTCAATAAGAAAGTAGAAAGACAAACATATCGACTTGGAATAATAATGTTACTTAGAAATATTTGAACACAGAGGAATATAATATTTTCCTCTATAGGTACTGACATATTCATGTATTCAAGCAACATCGGATCTACCGCAAATACCGTATCCACCTACATAGGTATTGCCTAGGTATTGAAAATCCGTTTGTAAGAGGACTGGACGTTAGCGAGCTTCAAGTTTCATTTGATTTGAGGTGTATCGGATAGCCGATCCGTTACGTAGGTGCCGTATTATGTGGCTTCGTGAGCCGCAAACCGCTCACAGTACACCTCACTCGGGAAACACCCTACTCTTGGAATATTCAAAGATAAATCTAATACAGCTGCTGGTATCGATTACTTATGGCTTTATAATATGTTACTTTGTAAACTGCAATTCCCACGTCAATAGTTTATGGCTACAAAGAGAGACACATTCAAAGTTAGAACACCGAATATCACAGCAAGCTACACAAACAACAACACAAAGAATCAATACGATATGCCTAAAATAACGTAACAATAGCCCGCGCCGCATTAGAGAACCGCTTAAAATGCTTTCCATGTTCGGAGTCATCCGGCGGTGACCGCTCGCAGTGCCCGCACTCGCGTGTCGGTCCGGAAGTAAGACATGGGAATCTAATCACTTACTCGATCTTATCTGCCTCCAAATATTTTAACTTTCATGAAAATAAATAATCGCCATGTCAGAATGTCATTAATTTCACTTGTAACCAGGATGTTAGTTGTGACTTGTGACGCGAAAGCACCAGATTATTTTACGATAAGGCTATCGTAGTTTGAATTCATAAGCATTCATAAAGGTTTAATAGCGTCGGTAAAAACCGATAATAGTTGTGCTAAAGTTTAAACTCCATGTTTAAAGGTCACGCACGTCAACGTATGACGCTTCTTTGTTATCGAGTTTATTTATCTGCATAAATAAATTGTTCTTAATGACCCCAGCCGTGTATATTTAAAGTAAAATATGATTGTATATAGGTAGATAAATCGATTGTAATATCGAGCAAAAAATACTGTTATGTCATTCAGCATTTGGCAAAAGAGGCGCCCTCAAAAAGCGAGCGTGAGTCGGCAAGTTGTAACTAATGGATCTCCCAGAAGATGACTCATGAGTCCCACATGTCACTGTAAAGTAAGTCACAGACTGATTTTATAGAGACGCGGGTCGGGGTCCGTTATTTTTGGAACGATGGGGAATGGGGCCATTTTCTGTATGCATACAAAAACTCACCCTTACGAATTCACTTACAAAGTAGGTTACATATTATGTGGCTTCTACATTTAGGATACAATACAGTAGCAGCTACTTAAATGTAGATAACATTACTTGAACGACGATCTTTAAAACGAAACAATGACGCCAGCTCACATTATACTCAGAAATACTAATTGATCTGAATTAAACAATGAGATGAATGTCCGTCTGGTTATGAAGTGGCTGCAAATAACATGCCTGTTCTAATTGATTAATTTGTTCTGCTTTTCAGAACAGAAGGCAGTATCAATCACGAATTCACAGCTTACACGAACATCATCGCTACCACGTGGGAGAGATCTAATCCAATAAAATAAATAAACTATTGGAACACCGTAAGGTTCTAAAAATCATAAATAACAGTTTGTCTTGCAAAGATGTCCAATCAGTCTGCCTGGCCTTTTTCCCAACTATGTTGGGGTCGGCTTCCAGGCTAACCGAATGCAGCTGAATACCAGTATTTTACATGGAGCGATTGCCTATCTGACTTCCACAACCCAGTTACTAAGTAACACGATACCCCTTGGTAAAACTGGTCGTCAGACTTTTGAGCTTCTGACGACCCGTAGCGACTGTCAAAGATCTACGAATGACAACCGGGACCAACAGCTTGACGTGCTTTCCGAGGCACGGAGGGGTCTCGATAATAATATGTAATAGATGGTCACCCATCCACGAACCGACCGCGGCAAGCGTAGCTTAAGCTTCGATCGACCCGTGTGGCTGTTATTATTTAAGCCACGAGCCTATCTTGCAAAGATACCCATGTCACCACAATAGGATTACACAAATGAAAGCAGGATTTCAAAACGCAAAACATGGATTCCCATTGCGTAAAAGCAATTCAATCTCCTAAGCACACATGCGGACTTCATAAATCTCATGTCAGATCGGTAGAAGCGCGTTTTATGTCATAAATACAGCGGGTATGTATGTCAAAACATGGGGGATTTGGGCGCGCTCTCCCTGCGCGGACGGCCAACCGTCGCGCGACGCCAGCCGAGATAATGAAAAAAGAAGATTTATGATCAAACTCTAATCAAATTTTATTACCGTCTACGACCCTTCACGTTATTATCCTTGCGTACTGCGTTTTCATTATCGATTTGTAGTTCACTATGTCATCTTTCAAAGCGCCTGCAGTCGCTAAATGTAGATAATTAAATGCACTCTAGAAACATCTAGATAGATTCCCGAGATTCTTTTGTCTTTTAGACAAAATATTTTGAGCAACGACTTGAAATTGCTCCAATATTATCACCTAAACACAAAGCAGATGAAAAATCAAAACGTAGCCAAGTTTCCTTAGCCAAAGGGGTCGTGCGTCACATTACCATAAAGTTTCCAGGACGGAATGTGGTGTTGTAATATAGCGGGCAATAATACAGCCATTCGTACGCAACGTGGAATAACGCTCGCACCTCCCCTACAGCCATGATCCCGTCCTTCACCTCTCTGACCCAATTGTGAGGAACATATTACATTTTTTAGCCCTTACATACACCAGTTACACCTCTCCACTCGCAAATGGCTAATAATGACAAATAATAAAATGACCATGAACTTGAATGTCGCGAAATTCAAGAAGGGTTAATCCCCCACATCACGTTTTGTACACATAAACAAACGAAACCGGTTTGTAACCCACCTGCATAACACGTGTGCCTTGAAGTTCAGCATAATTGTATCATGAAATAAGCGACGTTCAAATTCCATTGTAGATAAATAACAAAGATATAATTTTATCAATAAACGTGAAACGAAACAGCGCCTCACTCATTCCTTCTTCATCAAATAAACTGATATTGCGGCCCAGTTCTAGGATTGCCTGATTATAAGTTCATATTACTGGTTGAGAGGTCATCAAGAGCATCTGCATTATTGTTATGTCTCCACTTTCATTCATTGTCCATTCAATTTACGTTTTCTACAGCGGAAGGTAATCTTCCGCCTGTTTTTTGCAACTATTCTCTGGAGCTGAAATTAATATTTCTTTGCTAGCATCTTTCCGCTTCGCAATTTAATGGGTTTTTAATAGAACTTCAGTATTGTTAACGGAAGGTACTACTCACCTAAATTGCTATTAATATGTTCATATTTTAAAATGGACAATACTCTTTAAACCTTTCAAAATATTTTTACAAAAACATGTTTGAAATGACCCTCAACTTGAGTAATGAGAGCAAAGGGTGCCACAAAAAGGTCTATTATATACAGTAAAGCGCAATGACTTGAATTAGTTATTCAGTTGATTATGCCTCCCCTCTGGCCACTCTATCATTATCGTTTTACTTCACGCACGTGCCGACTTGCGCAGGCACCCTTGTGCTCTTCAAGGTCGATAATTATAGCCTGCAGTCTTTTGTTCCACACTCGCTACCCTCTCTTTAAGAGTAAATATTATTTTGTCTTCGTATGTACTTACTTAGGTACTTTCAAAAGTTCTGTACAGAAGTGTCTGGGTGGGTGTCTGTTTTTATTGTGGTTAGGTACCGTAAATGTTAACAATCAGAATTAAATCCCTTCGGAATTAATGAAAACTAATGAGTGTTTTTTTCAATTTCAAAGATTGATTTTTAATCAACTCAGCACGTTCCAGTATTATGGTTGACCACACTCGTCCTGTTGTTGTCACACATGAGTACCCAATTACTCACATAGCTTCGTATTCTAAGTTTCGTAGCTTCCCCAGATGCATTCTTAATCCACCTGTCTCATGGATATCCAACCACACCAAAACCGCTGATTTTTCTTTTAACGACTTAGTTCTGCTCTTCTTCACATAATTAGGGATGAGCTGACCATATTATCTTCCAAAAATATAAGAGTGCGGTTCGTTCCATTGCATATCCAGCTACCTACTTGGAAAACGAACTAATCCAGACAAGCAGATCTCGCTGAACCGCACTGGATGCGACTGCGGCTTTGCGGTACGAACGACGAAAAAAACTTGTCAAGCTTGCCAAAAATCGGACTTGATCCTCATATTGTTTTTCGAAGAGCGGTCTTTCAAAGATTTTATCCACAGTTTTGTAGTCTTCTGTAAGGCAAACAATATTATTGTAACAAGATTCAAATCTCTAAAGAGCGGTTGATTCGATTGATAGTAGATTAATTGCAAACTCTGTTGTGAACAGTTAGATGTTATAACTCGAAGCAGTTTGGAGACCCATCGTCATGCCGCTGGGGAAATAACTCGCGCACTGCCTGTTATTTCATTGAAAGGAAAAGAATCTCAGAGTTAATACTGCACCAGTATTTCCTAGTGAGAATAACTAAGCCATAAAGCACTAATATAAATCCCAAATGTTATAACCGCTTTATGAGCGGATTAAGAAATTATGACTAACTACCGCAACGCTCGTTATCCCACATATTTTGAGTTTCAGGGAAAGCAAATTCATTCTCAAGTTTATATAAACATTCCGTTGTAGTCTTAACATAAGCGCTAAATGAGGAAAATTTTGTAACAAGTTTATTTATACTAGAGATTAGGCATTGCGGGTCGCTCCGGACTCTTCGGGGAAATTTAAAGCTGCCCAAGTCGCACCTGGGAAATCACATTCTTACCAACATGTTCTAAAGGAAAAAAGGGTCCTGGACTAGAATAGTAACTGCGGTTAGAATGATAAAACTAGTGGATGAAAACAATAGTAGTTTATCATTTTCTTTTCGCACTTTGAAACAGCTGCGTTGTAGTCGCTTCGTTGGAGAAAAATTTCATTTTCTAAGATTTCTAGTAAATTTCAACGCCAAAGGGCGGAAAATTTCAAGCGGTGTAAATGTCGCTAATTAGTAACTGAAAATTACACCAACAGCACCGAAAAACTTACTATAATTGATACACCATAATACGTCCCAAGACAGGCATCGCCAATGTCGGCGATAAGTCTGCGAAATTGAAATGGGACTGAGCAGGTGGCACCTATAGGATGCATCGAAACAGATGGGCCAGGATCGTCCTGTTGTTGCCTGAAGACGGGCGTCGTCGTCACCAAGGCAGGCCTAAGATACGCAGGGGCGTGACGATTTAGACTCGTTCCTGACCAATTGAAAGGAGAAGGCATAACATAAAGAAAATTGGAAAATTATGGGGAGATCATTGCTCAACCGGGGCACATCATAGGTTAAATAATATAGGTATCAGTAGGTTGTTCTTACTCTAAGCGTTTTGGGTCTAAGTGACAATTGTCTAATTTTTTTTAGTCCAGGGGCTGAAACTTATATTGCAAAGCAGGTATACTTCCTTTGGATCACCGAACCACATTCTTAAACTCTAAAATGAATGTTTGTAATAAGAAAGTGAAAATGAACATTTAACGTGCACATAAATAAAATTCACACGAGTGCACGACCGACCCTCGACTAACGTGCGCGGGCGCAGGCCACAGACGGCGCAACCCGACGAGTGTAAACACACACACCACGGAGATGAAACGATGGAAGCCGGCACTGGCCACTTATCGACTCCTGCACCCGTTTTGATTATTTATGCCTGCTCTGTCAACACCCCAAAATAGATACACACAGAGCGCCGCATTTCTACACCGAATTGGGAAAAATTATACTTATATTAACAGTCTAAATGTTACCAGCCTCATTAAGCCCATTGGTTTAAATTAGTCACTAAATCGAAACGAATAACTATGTATGTTGTGCACGTAAATAACTTTGTTAGGCCATTACTGTTCACCAGATTTGTAGAATAACTAACGTGAAAATGATAAATGAATTAATCCCAGTAAAAGCAGATAAAGTGTCAAGTTCATGGTAGACCGCTCCGTGGACGCTTTAAAGAAACGACTAGATCGATATTAGTATGACGTTATAATATTCTGTAATATATTGATCGTTCGTCTTATGATGGTGCTCTCAGTCTTTTTAACTAATCTATAAACTGCTTAATATACCTACCTACCTATATAATCCTAATAATGATCGATTCGTATCTATCAAATCGATAACTAAGTTCTGATAAATCCTAAACAAGATCTGAACGACTTACTGGTCTTTTAAAATGGATCAAAACGTATTTTAAAACATTCTTTCTATGTAGAGCTGGTTTACTAAAATAAATTCTTAACTTAAAATGCGTTGAAAAAATGAGCGGAGGCCAGGTGCAGTCCATATCCGCTCGAACAGAATGAAAAAAAATGGGTGCTCTTTGAGAGGTAGAGTACTACATTAATTTATTTTTTTTTTGTGCTAGAGAGACATTATAAACTAAAGAGAGTATCTAAAGAGTGTTTTATGTTTAGTTTGGCTAGTTTTTCTGTAGAGTTCATCCATTGCCGGGATCCAGAGGACCCGATGTAGATCCCATGAATTCCCATGATCTATTTTATTTTTCGATACTAAAGATACTTCAGATTAATTTACTAATTATTATATTATTGAAACCGTTCTATCTAACGGTAACACTGATGGTTTCTGTAGCCTATCGTCTCGGACCTCAGATGGCAAAGCTGCCTTCGAAAAATGTTTAAAGACTTAACGCTCTCTTGTGATTAGCAAAACTTTTGTCTAAGTAAGCAAGTTTAATATCTACACAATAAAAAAGTCAAAGGTCTGATGAAAAAGTTTCCCAAGTACTTTGTGGGTTGTCAGTGACATTGCGCCGAGTCCACCCATAGTGGATTCAATACACCTAACAGTAGATTGATGAGGGAAAGACCCCACTTTTTCCAACTTTTCTTATTTTTTCTCGAAAGAAACTTTTCGTTTTATCATATTCTATTTGAAATAGGGTTCGGAACAAATTACTCGAGAGCAAAAGTTTTCAATGATAGCTTCCTTCAACAATGGGTTTAAAAAACCTATCAATTTTCTATAGCGAGGCATGACCGGGGTTGATTGTTAGGTATTTTATTGTCTTCTTCGATCTAGTTTTGTGTTTCTTCATCTGTGTCTTTTAGGTCTCATTAACCATTGCAATTTTCAAGGTATTCCATTTATTAATAGTTCCAGTTTGGATTCTCTAATTTTCGTTTAATTATGTTTTGCACAAACAAGGCTGCTCTTATTCTAAGTATTCTGTTACAAATCCATATCAGTCCCATCTTTTATGGGTGCAGATGAAATCCAAGTTAGCAGGCGAATAGAAGAGCGGTGTCGCATTATTCCATGTTTTTTAATATAAGTGCTGATACTTTGGTCCATTGATTGAGCGATTTTGTTTTAACAAAAGCAAACCCGTCGCTCTGCCAACTCCGACGTCTACCTGCGTTGAACACCTGTCGCAAGCTGTTGCCTATAACTTGTATTATAGAAAAAAACTGTAATCCCAGCTGTTTAGGATTACATTAAGAATTACTTAGGAACGCAAGATTTTCATCCAGGCCGAATTATCTTTTTGCTCATGTAGGTACCTATTTATGGTAGGTAGTTACCTCGTTCGGTAAGGTATTACCACGTTTTATGCTTCTCACCAAGAGCTAAGGAAGGTACTGAATTTAGTAGTTGTAGGTACCTACCTACATTGTAAAATGGCAATGGCTTTTGATAATATGAAGATACTTATTATGCTGCATCACGATTAATATGACGAATAAAAAGGCAATTCTCATTGATGGTACCGGCAGATGTCCATTTAACAATAGGTGCGCTTTCAATAATAATACGATTTCATCGATTCGTAATGTGCATATGTGATGGTAATCTTTTATTAAAATGGGAAGGATAGATTTCTAATACGCTATAACATTTTTGAGATATGTAATTGTAAAATTGAATTGAAATAAGAATGAAGGTGGCTATTAACAAGAGTCCATTGGCATAAAACAACCATAATTTTACTGTTCTCAGAAATGAGATTGCCGCCCCGCAAAAAGAGCTCTTTCTCAAACGGTCCCATTTGTTCCCTGAATTGCTCGGAATGAGGGTCCCTCGGCTGAATTACAACTTATTTTTCAAGCCATATGACACATACAGTGAGTACCTATAGTTATATTTATTGTGAAACTCGGTTTCTTTAAATTATGGTAGTCTTAAAAGCAGTAGGTAGTGCAGGTCATGATATACCTAAGTAGCTACTTAGATAAGCCCATTAATATTGGTATAATGTAATTTGGAAAGAAGGATATTACAAGAAAACTAAGAACTAGCTATAAAACTAATTGAAGGCTGCTCTAATTGGTGGAATATAAATATATACAAATGTCTACGGGTCTACCTACGTTAAGCGCCAATTATTAACCACAATTAAATAAAGTATATCTCACGGTGAATCAAACAAGAAGCATGCAACCTTACCTGTTAGTAGGAACAGCAGACTTAAACGCCGCATGACGGAATGCTTTCAGGAGCAGCGTGGAACGTTTACGCGCGTGTGTTTACCGCAGCCATCGTCAACAGTCCCGTCAGTCAACTATGTAGCCAATGTTTACGCGACTCAGCTGACGTCTTCGTTTATTATGTTCGCCAATTAACCACACACTCGCGCACTGCGGGATCCGCACGCTGCAGTGTCAACGGCCACGAGCTTACGAGAAAAACTAGACACTTGGCGAAAGCTGTCCTTCAGGGAAGCAACCGGAACTGTCACACGTTTGCCGCTATCTTCGAGTGACTTACTCATTCATCTTGCGAAATACCAAGTGCGAAAACTAGACGACAGTCTCTTCTGTGATGAAAACATCACACATGGCTAGAGCGGTGACGAAAGCTCTCTCGCGCGCGATCGCAGCGCACGGCGGCTGAGTCGCGAGTTGTGTGAGTGGGCCGGCAGCGGCCGGGGGGCGGGGGCGGGGGGAGGAGGGGGTCGTCCACGCCTGCGCACCGCTCCCGCACCGCACCACCTCCAGTATTGACCGACGACGCCTCCTTCCTACATTTCACATCCTTAACTAGGTACTACGAATTCTCCTTTGAAAAATCCCCTAATTCCATCCCTCCGATTGAGATAGGCCACGTCTATAGTCCATGGAATAAGCTCACCTGATATTTACAAGCAACAAAGTTTTGAATTACTAAGCCTAGATTACTTGCTACAGTAACCCTGCCTACATTAATGTCTAGTGCTGGGAGGATTGAAATCCTAGGCGTTCTGAAGAGTGATGAAAGTTATAAACCATATTGCAAAGTTAGCGCGAAGGCAAACAAATTTACCCTTTCTTAGAAATAGGATGCGTTTAAAAATAATGGAATGTTTTGGCCATACAGGTTCAAGTTGCATACGCTAACAATGAAATCACTTAATAAATATTTATGGACATTACGAAAAGTTACCTATCTATAAAATACATAGGTACTTAGTGTACAATTTGTTTCAGGATATCATACTAAGTACCTACTTAAAGACTAGGTACCTACTTTGACTAATCCGGCTGTAAAACATGGGTATCTAAAATCATTCCCCTCTAATCCATTAAACGAAATCCACAAATAGAATGACTTAATTACAAAAATGTAAGTAGAGATAATATGCAGTCTCCATTCCTAACAAATAACATAATAAAAAGGTCGTGAAGTCGTGATTGATCTAGCCTAGGCGACAGCCTAGTTGGCCTGCAGCCTATATAGTACGCAGTTGATGACGTCAAAGTAAGTTGGCAACGAGTAGACGCCCGCAAAGCGAATTAACTTGGGATGTAGTGGCACTCAAGGATGACATAAGCTATGTCCTATAAAGCGGACTAAGTCTATCGTGATAACTGCTCCACTATTTACTATTCAGACGGCAATATTTGGACTGTCTAGGTACTAAATTATGATTTCACATTTATTTTCCAGAAGATTAACCGTCGACTTTTAAAAATATTATCTATACTAATATTATAAAGAGGTCTTTGTGAGTTAGTATGAAGGGGGTAATCTTCGGAAATACTGATCCGAATCCGAAAATTCTTTCACTAATGGGAAGCTACAGTACTGCCGATATTCATAACATTATGTCAAAACTAGCTTTGCCCCGCGACTTCGTTCGCGTGGAAGTCGTAAGATACACAATATACTAAAATAACAGTCACATTTTAATAATACTCCCTCGTCCCCGACCCATCGCGTTGCTTCGCCCGGCCGCGGTATTTGTTCACAATTTCATGGGTTTTAATTTTTTTGCACGGAACCCTTATTCTTTTTCTAAATCTAAAATAAGTAGCCTAAGTTACTCCTCATAACATCAGCTATCTGCCAGTGAATTTCCCGTCAATATCGGTCCAGCCGTTTCGGAGATTAGCCGGAACAAACAGACAGACGGACCAAATTTAAAAAAAATGTTTTTTATTATAAGTACCGTTTATACTTACATATGCATTTAGTAAAAAGTTGTTATTTTGACATTACAAATAGACACTTCAATTTTATTTATTTGTCTAGATACACAAGTAATTTCACGCGGACGATCGAATCGTGGGAAGAAGCTAGTCATTACTATACCTACTCAAATAATTTATAACGAAAACTTTAAAAGGAGTATGTATTAAAAACTACGCACGACCTCTTTCCAAGGATTTTATTCCGATCAGGAAAAGTTTCGTGTACCGAAGGACGGATTTATCTACCTATTTTAAATCGCTTCAACGCTTCACAGTAAGAAAATGTTACTTTACGCTGATTTTTATGAGCATTACCACCGTCTCTAAAATTTATAGGTTCCCAAATAGAGATTTTTTTAAAGCTGAATTTACTTGTAACATAAATCTAGATCTTGCTCGTAAATTGAGAAGAAATGTAGAAAGGTAAACAGTTTTTCTAGTTTTATTGAAGTGGGGTTTATATAATCGCAGACTGCGCAAACTGCAAATCAGTATTTGCGATTTCAAACTATCGGACAGAGCAATAACTGCAACCATATTTACTTATTTCGGTTTACGTGAAATGAAAAACGGGAAACCTGTTTCATTTTATAGGTAAACTAGACTGTACAGTACGTTATAATTATACGATGTTGAAAAGGAACATTCAACTACCTACCTGCCTCTAGATTTGGATAAAAATAAATAAACTAATATTAGCTGGCAAATTGTTGGTAGAACCTGTAGGAATGTTTTGATTGATATTTCTAAACTTTCTCAAATGGTTCCCCCTATCCTCAAATGGGTGAGAGTTTTCAGTCGGCTTCTCGCCAAACAAGTTATTAAATAGTTCTGGACGGAGTCGGTAGGTGACGCTGGCGTAAGTTACAAGCAAACACAGGTGTACCTTACAATGACAAAGCTTTCATTATCCAAAATATACTGGAAATCTTAAGAATTTGTTGTCTCTGTCATATACATCTTGAATCCTTTAAAAAGGACTTTAGTATTTTAGAAAATGATCCTTGTTTAGCCGTGCTTTGAAGCCGAATCGTTTTACCGAAAATAGACACCTGTACCTATTTATTGCTTTGACTGATACCTAGTCTCCCGACGGATGGTTACTATTTGATGCTTCCTTGGCTGAAATCTTCGAACCACATGCAAGTGCTATTAAAATGTGGAGGTCTGCCAGGCTTGGGCGGAGCACCGCCATGTCCTCGCGGAAGTGATCGGCGGCGGCGATCTCTCGCGTCCGGCCCTGGTCCAGGCCATGGTACGGAGCGAAAGTACATGGGAAGCCATCACCTCCTTCTGTGAGGCAGTAATGCTCGCGAAGGAGGAGGCGGAACGCGTGAGGGAGAGGCAATATTTGCGCCCTCACGCCCTAGTCGCCGCAGGAGACGCCCTGGGCGTCGGGAATTGACAGCCGATTCCCGGTCACAGTACGCGCGGGCTAGCGGACAGCAAGCAATGGGTAGCTCGCCGTCCGGTAAGGACCAGGCCCGAGTCGACGGCGCGTTGTGTTCCACGCGCGCCTCAAAGAGATGTCAGCATTATTGACCGCTAGGGCCGATGCCAGCTAGGGTTGCGGGATGTTCGAAAGAGTTACCGTGGCCCCAGCACAGGCAATTGAAGGAACACGGGTGGGTTTTAGTCAATAAAAGTCTGACACACCCTCCCGCTGCGCCCAGAGCGGGAGAAGTCATTTGATGATTTCCCATCCAAAAAAAAAAGTGTCATTAAAATAGACTGAAGTCAGTCTGGGTTTCTTTAATCCGTTTTACGGACGGTTAACTTGCTTGTTGAGCAGATTGATTTAATTGCACACTACTTGCATTTGATACGAGCCATTTCATAGGACTGACAAAGAAGGACCGTAAAGTTATGATTTGATTTTATGGACAATGAAGTTGATGTCAATTTACTTATCAATCAAGTTCTCTGACTGTACATAAAATATTACAACATACTACATATACCAACCAGTCGAACCACTATTGTCTACAATTATTTTAGAATCAAAAACAGGTATTTTTTAAATTGTTATAATTATAAACAATTGATTCAAACTATGCTACATTATTACCAACTATCATCTACATAAATATACTAAATAACTAAGTAGTTTGCAACATTTGCCTTGCAAGTTTTTCCTGGGTCCACATTTTGATGAGTTGTTTTCTGATTTCAAATGCAATTACAGCTGTAGCCATTCCAGTGTTTAAGCTGTCTACTCCTCTTTGTAAAGGAATATTTAACCTTACGCCGTTCATATTTGATGCTAGCCTGAAAATAATTTTGTTTACATCAGTAACATTATAGGAAAAGCTAGGACGGGTAGCTAGTAAAAGAACAACTTGGCATTGTCTTACTTGTAGCTATCATGACTTATCCCCTCAGTTTCTCCACCTATTATTAAAGTTGTGTGTTTTAAAGATGAGAATTCCACACCATAGTATGGCAATACTGGCATTTGATTCCTTTCATCATTAGGCTGTGTTTCATCTTTATCATCTGAAGTTGTGGTGTTGCTATCAGCAATAAATATTGATGTGTTTGGTTCCAGGTGGCTTGGCATTTCACTCCAGTCTATCGAGTGGTAAACAGGGAGCCTGAAATGAGCTCCTGCTGCACTTCGTATCACCTTTGGGTCCCAAACATCCACACATCCTGAAATGTTATAACTGTAAATATGGGTAGAATATTATACCATGATAGTATAGTATACACCTTACATTCAGGGAAATTAATTGTTATGGAAATTGACACCTTACATCAATTTGCTGTGTTAAAGCCAGAATTACAGTTGTAAATTGATTATATGGAAAATTTAAGTTTCAAGTCAATTTGCTTAACAATGAATTTACCTGACAACAATATTTGAAGGGATTTTTTTAATGACCTTTACTTATTTGACCATTTCAATGCTAAAGTTTATAATCTTAGCTGCCAAAAAAAGCATTAATACTTTTTAGGGTTCCGTACGTCCGAATGAAAAACAACCATTTTAGGATCATTTGTGTGTCTGTCTGTCCATCTGTCACAGCCAACTTGCTCCAAATCTACTGACCAAACTGATTAAGTTGAAATTTGGTACACATATGAATTTCTGTGACCCTAACATGAACATGTTACATAAATAAATAAATTTTAAATACAGGGTTCACTTTTGGGGGAAAAATTAAAAAAAAAAGTTTTGCAAACTGTACTGAATAGTTCTATACTTATAGGTTACAAGAAAATTGATAAGAAGTCTTATAATAACATGGTACATCATTCAACATTGAGAGTACAAACATACATTTGCAGTTGGAATGTATGGGGGAACATGTTTTTCAACTACAATGTTAAGTTTGTTCTTGGGATAAATTCATCCCAACTACGGAACCCTTCAATGTGCGTGGTCCGACTGCATTTGGCCAGTTTAAAAAAAATACCTTTTGACAGCAGCACTTTCTCGCAGCCAGCACCAACAGCTACACGCAGTATGGCCCCCAAATTGCCAGGCACTCTGATGTTATCACATATAAACTGAAGAGGCAAAGGTCTAGACAAGCTCTTTACATTCTCTGGATTTGGAGTTTCAAATACACCTGAAATATAATAAATGTAGGATTAATAAACATGTGACAGTATTGGAATCTTTTCAGTTTGTAATTTTCATGTACAACAATAGCTTTGTGGTAGCATAATACTTCCATTGTCTAAAAACTTATACCAATTTTTTTCTTCTTAAAAATCACAGCATTTAAAATATGTAAAACAACACTACAAAGATACATCTGAAGGCTTATAGTGGCCAACTGCCTTTAAAGAGACTTCCGGAAAGTGTGATAATTGAGAGAAGTAATTCACTAAATTGTAAAAGAAACTCACCAAAAATACCAGGACTAGTTTCTACATTCGACCACAGCTGAATCTCTTTGTAAGATATTTTGTAAAATTTTACCCCAGTTCTAGGCAAGAATGGTCTTAAATTGTTTAGCTCTTCAGATCTGCTAAAGATGACATACTTCAACACACATTTAGCTTCTAACCCATCAATTATCAACCTCCAACCTTCGACCAGTGTGTGACCTGATCGCAATCTTTCTTTTTTTGATTTCAATTTCACTAATATAGAACTGAAATTGAAAAATTATAGAATCAATAGTTATGTTTTGGAAATAAATTGTAAATATGAATGTTACAAGTTAGGTTAGAAAATATACCTTAAACGCCCGTCATTCTCCTTCAATTTTTCAAAAAGAATATCACCTGTGTCATCAAAAACTTTCTGTTGGCTGAGATAAAAATTGCGCTTTTTCAACTTTTCATCCCTTTTTTGTTTGATTTGTTTTGTTTTTTCTGGCGGCAGAGATGATCCTGGGTGTTTTTCTTCAATTTCATTTTTTTCAATTAGACTACCTTCTTTGGCATGGGTTTTGTTAAGAATGGACGGATCTAGGTTTATGACCTTTTCTTTTTTGAGATTAGGTTTTTCTTCAAAAGGTAATAAAACCTTAGCAGGAGACCTGTGTGTCCACCTCCCGTATAACCTCACTGAACCATTTAACGGCCCAGGCGGCTGACGAATTAAGATTTGTGAAATCAATCTATTGATACTTCTTGCCATAACTGTACTGTAAACTTTATTACGGTATCACTTCTTTTCTTTTTAGAAAATAATATTAAAAAGTAGAAAGCAGTAAATTCACTGACAAGTGTTTTTAATTTGATTGATGTCATTCAGCAGATTGACAGCAACACAGAACACATATTACCCTACGGGGACAGCAAGTTGTCATTGTTTTTGGTTTTGTCAGTATCACTTTTGATCACAGAACACTAATAGGCTTTTGATCATGGCACTGACTGAAACGTGGACAGATAATCTATATCTGTCTACGGATGGTCTACGGACTGAAATCTTCATGGCACACACAACTCAATATTTTATTCGATTGGTAACACACTTGTTCCAGCTGGGCCCTGTCCAGTGATATCACATAAAGTTTCAAGTGTAGTTTATTGTAAAATAAATTTATTAGGTGACTTATGTATAAATTCTACTTCGAAAAATAATGAATAAATATTTTTGATTGAGTAGAAGAAATATTTTTGATGATCCCAACATTGCTATGCCATCTGTCATTGTAGATTTTTCTAGAATTTTGATTTTTATCCTTCTATGTATAGTGCAAAATAAATAATTAATCATTTCTTTTATTGACAAATGACTTAATCATGGGTAATATTTTATTAAAATGCGTAACGTTTAAAAGATTTTGTGTTGCCACTTTTAAATTAATACCACATTATCGGCAAAATATTTATCATTTCCTTGATTCCTTTGCTTGTCCTAATAAGGGGGTTCATTACTTGTGCAATGTCTTCATACATAATAACGTTGTTACTTAGTATATACGAAAGAACCTAGTCTTTGGGACTATAATAGCCTTTCTTGAAACTGTCTACAGCAAAAATTTTAATACACATATACATTATTTTTTTATATGCATTTTTAATTTTCATTTTGCAGCAGTAGACTAAAACGTGGTAATATAATTGATTATTATTATTGATAATTGTGATTTTAAATGGGCAATTTTTATTTAGGTAGTAGGTCATATCGGCTTACGTGTGTTATACTATTTTGTGTAGTCTGTGGTCCCTATGTGGCCTCCTTCAGTTTTTTTGCCCGAACAACATTGCATTTTCTTATCACTCGTCAATCGTCAGCTGAAAATAATTTTGTGGATGCGTATTTTGTGTTTATTTATAAATCAGTTGAAAAACGCTAAACAAAATGGCAACGGGAGTAAAACCTCGTGATGATGAAAGTCGTCTCACTAGAGAAGACCTCGAGACAATACAAGACGCTATGAAGACCAAGAAATTTCGAGATCTTTTAGCGGAGTACTGTGAGGAGATACGTGACCCGGCAAACCAACAACTTTATCAGAAAGAAATGACCCAACTTGAGAAAGAAAGAGGCTACGACGTAACATTCCTTAATCCGAAGGGAGGTTATGTTATCAAAACAAGTGTCGCCGGCGATAGAAAAGCATTCATTAACATCTGTAGCAACGATAACGTTGGCAAACCGACGTATAAGGTAGAAGTGGTTGATGGAAAGAGAGGCATGAACTGGCAAGTACCATACTCAATAATACCACCACGAGAGGACTATGACCACAACCGAAAGAGTTGCGTCATTTACGACGTAATTTTCCATCCGGACACTCTCCGCATGGCGGAGGTTAATAAAGAGTTCCGTGAATTAGTAAACAAAACCGCCTTTGATGCATTGAAAAAAACTTATAACATTCACCTAGACAGTAACAACTTTCGGTTTCCCAAATCTCAGTATAAAGGAATGTGTACACCTGCTGTTATCAGAACAGAAGACCCCAATTATCAACCTCCAGGAGAGGAAGAAATGGACAGTTTGACTCCTGAGATGATTGAGAAGCTTTATCCCCAACGCAATTATTCACAAAATAAACCTGAGCCAGAGATGCCAAAAGAAACATCTAAACCAGTTAGAAAAGTAAGAAGAAATAATGCTGAGTTTGCTCATTCATCTGAAAATGGGTATACTATTCCAAAGTATGTCATCAAACAGCAAAAAAAGCTAGACCTTCAAGACTTCACTTATCATAAAGATTGTAAACAGTATAGTGCTATACCAAGCCACATAGTGGTTGAAGTACACCTTCCACTTCTGTCGTCTACAAAAGACTGCACTCTGGATGTTCAAGAGAAATATCTCAAGTTGGCATCTGAGAAACCAGCAAAATATAAACTGGATATTACACTGCCTTATTTAGTTAATGATGAATGTGGTACGGCCAAGTTTGATAAAAACAAACACATGTTAATAGTGACTTTACCAGTGATCAAAAAGACCCTGAACAATAATAATGAAAACTCTCTAAAGGTAGATAGTGGAGTGGAAAGTGAAGAAAATTCAGGTTCACAAAGTGATGAAGATAATTTTAACTCTAACTTGATTGAGGAGTTGGCCTCTTCCTCTGCTGACATTCTAGCACCACCTGAGCCATGTAACATTGCTACCAGTAACTCTGAAGTATTTTTGGACTCCTCATTTGGTTACATACTGCCTCCCTACACACACAATGTTTTGGATGACATTGTAGCTTTAACATTCCATGTTAAAAATACTGAGCCAGAC
The DNA here is from genome assembly GCA_947568875.1 of Fissipunctia ypsillon. NCBI lineage: Eukaryota > Metazoa > Arthropoda > Insecta > Lepidoptera > Noctuidae > Fissipunctia > Fissipunctia ypsillon. Next base: position 10,136,107 of record OX387654.1, read on the forward strand.
TCTGTCAAGGTGAAAAATAATGGTAATGAAATTTACATCAAGTTCACATCAGTTGGTGCTGGGTTTGTGCCTGTGCACTATGCGGCTATCATACAATTTGATGCAGAAGCTAAGTTTGATAATGTAACAGGAGAGGCATGGGACAATAATGTCATTTTGCAGTTGGAACTGGCTGGACCTCTACCCCAGAAATTCCACATAGGTTTAAGCAAGGATTCTATGACTTGTGAATGTGTTGACGTATCTCAGGTTAAGAAGACAAAGCTTGAAGAAAAGCCTGCGGGACTTGAGACTGAAGATGTTGGACCTGTTGTTGAGGTAACCAACTTGGGAACTGAGACAAACATAGTAGTGTCATCTAATCATATAGAATATGATGAAGATGATGATTTTGAGTCCCCAACATCAATGGATAGAGATATAGTGTTCACAGAATCTGGCAGTTGTGAGAATGGTGCCAAAAGTATACTGCGCAAGCCAAATATGATGCGCAGTTACTCAGAGTCCAGTGCCGGTGATGTTGCCTCTTCTGTGGACTATATCAGTTCTGATTGTATCCCAGAAGAATCAAGTTTGAAAAAGACTGTTAGGTTTAGTAATGTCATAGCCAAACAGTTTTACAGGTAAGTTGAGAAACGGAAACATCTATTTCATACTAGTAGATACCTTCTTAAATATTAACATATTAATTTATCAATGTAGGTTATCAGACTAAAGTTGTGTCTGTTTGAATGGGGATATCATAAAGTCACTGATAACATTTATTTATATTAATTTGTTGTTATAATAATATAATAACAACCTACTAGTGACTTTTATTTGGTTTTACTTTAGTTTTTCCAATGGATATTCTATCTAATAAGCACTCTATACAACATCATGGTAACGTGGCTTATCTTGTGCTGAATGGTGAAGACTTATCTAAGCAATATCATGTTTTGTATGTCTTTAGAATTAAGATAAGATATTATGTATAATATTAAACAAACAACTCGTAATTTTCCATCATAGCTGAAGCTATGTTTATGTGTATTCCAGATACAATTCATCTATAGAAGGCCAGAAAAAGAAAAATCAACGCAAAAAGAGTAAAAAGCGGACTCATGATCGGCGAAAGAGCGAAAGTGAAGCTGAAGATGATTTCAGTAGCAGCTCTCAGGTACTTATCAATTAATCTGTACTGTCCATTTAACAATTTCTACTATTCAAACCAGCACCAAAAAGCTGCCTCTATAAACATTGAATGGCATAATAACCACAACTCACAAGCCCTTAATATAGGGAGTGGTAGGTAGGTACTTCATAATAATAACAGTAACCAATATTTTAATAAAGCATTTCATGACTGTACAATAAATTGTACATATAAACAACTAAATAAAATTGAAGTGTCTGTTTGTAATGTGAAAATAATACTCGTAGCTTCTCACTAAATGCATATGAAAGTATAAATGGTACATATAACAAAATAACAATTTGAAAAAATTTTGTCTGTCTGTCTGTTCCGGCTAATCTCCGAAACGGCTGGACTGATTTTGACGGGACTTTCACTGGCAGATAACTGATGTTATAAGGAGTAACTTAAAGCTACCTACTTTAATTTTTAGAAAAAGAATTAGGGTTCCGCGCAAAAAAAACCCATAAAATTGTGAATAAAAAGTCGGATTTGAACAATTCTTTTTGCATTGGTAGCCCAATTCTCAAAGATGGTTGTAGGCTACTTAACATAAAGCTACGGCCCTAAGGGGGCGAGAAAAAGGAAAAGTCGTACGAGGGAGTTTTACTAATACGTGGCTGTTATTTTAGTATATTGTGTATCTTACGACTTCCACGCGAACGAATTAGCGGGGCACAGCTAGTGCTTACATATGGCTGTTACTACACATACAATGTTTGTTTGCAAAAATGATGAAAAGTGACAATAACAATCCAAGAATGATAAACAAAGTTTCATACCATTTGATTACGCAAAGTGATTAAAATGTGGTAGGTAATTATTACCTGATGCTATTTAAACATGAAAATTTTACTTGAGCCTGATAATATTTTCATAGGATGTTCCAGTATATAATGGCTTATGTAAATAGACCTTTTCAATATTGGAAAGAGTGCTATTATTTAACAATGATAGCACTCTTTCCAATATTGAAAAGGAGTCAGTCATCTCTATGATGTGTTAAAAACTGTTATTGATATGCGCGCGTGACAACGCCTATACAGGCGGCGGATGTAAGCATAAAATTGTACGTTTAATGAGTATGCTGTACACGTCATACGATACCGGCATCAGATATCGTTTCAGTCGATACTAAACAAATCGTAGAGATTTGTTAAATTGTTATTAAGGAGGTCAGTGGGTAAAATAATCCCGCGGTTGGGTTCAACCGCGGGATTATTTTACTCGCAGAACGGTTGTTCTGCGATCACAACCTCAAAACGTCCAAGACGCACCAAGTTGCAACAAATAAAATTAAGGTCCCTATAACAACATTCTGAGCAATTTTATGTACTTACTAGCTGTGCCCCGCGACTTCGTTTGCGTGGATGTCGTAAGATACACAATATACTAAAATAACAGCCACATTTTAATAAAACTCCCTCGTCCCCCGACCCGTCGCTTTGCATCGCCCGCCCGCGCTATTACTTCGTTTTCGCTAAGTGTTTTTCTGACTTGTTCTTTTTGTGTATTTTACGACATCGACGCAAACGAAGTCGCGGGGCATAGCTAGTAGATAATAAAATGATAACTGTAATGTATCTCATATCTCTTTTCTCATTTCAGAACCTGAAGCCAAGGTTGATACCAGTTCTGAAGCCTCGACGTGACAGTGGTCTGGCGGATACATCCGACGCTGAATCCGAGTGTAAGAATACTGCGGGTGAAGGATCCTGCAATTCTGCTAACGAAGATGGCTTCAGCGAAAACGATAACAATGGGAAAGCATCATTCGATACGTCAGTCTTTAACATAGTTGGTAAGGAGGACAATGAAGACGATAAAGAGGCCGACATTTGGGAATCGAAACCATCAAAACCTCCACAAGGGAAGCGAGAATCTGTTACATGCGATAATATTCAGCATAACACTAACCTCTACGATCCCGATAAATTAAATAAAGGCCAATACTTAGAAGTAATGTTCAAAAACGATCTCATATTTGATTTAGACATGTGAGATTGACCATCTCTCTTAGAGCTCCTATAGATAAGGGCTCATTTGGAATGTTTTAACCTTACATTTATAGATGTAATTTATTAGAAATCTAGTGATTTTGTTTGTGTAGAAACACTTAGTTTAGTATTACATATACCTCATGATTATGACTTAGATTATTATTGATGTTCCTTCCATGGTGTATTTTTAAATTTGCTAAGTTTATGACAATAGTTTGTATTCTATTTTAACTTATATTTATTCTAGTGTGTTCAAAGTTTCAAACACTGTCAATTGAGAAAAAAAAATATGTTATGTCAAAATTATAATTGGTATAAGTACCAACATTTTAAAGTTATTATGCAAAACTTAGTAAATTTAGAAAATATGAAAGTACTTGTGTAGCATTGTCTTAAAATACGGACATATTTGGTCATTGTAACTCTGCTCATTTAGACAATATATTTAGTAGTCAACCTGCATTTCATGGTACAAATTAGATTTACGTCACTGTATTTAAGGTTAAGAGATAGGAATTGATTTTGTAATGAGAATAAGGCCTACCTCTAACCTAAGTTAGATAATAACACGTTATTGCACAGCGAAGATAAAAGTAGTTTGCTAGTTTTACACTGCAAAATGTTTTGAACACATGATATGCGTCTGAGTTTAAATATGTACTGAGTAAGTGTCCACGGAAATTATTCACTTGGTTTAGTCAATTCATAACATAGTTTATACTTGACGCTAAACACAAATCAGTGCCTTTCGTCTGTAAGTAAACGAAGCCACTAGTGAAAATATTTCCGTCGACTGTTGTCATAAACCATGCATTTTGTTTTACTTATTCACTAAGAATCTTGTATGTATTGAACGAGCAATTATGCAAGTTATGTTTGATGTAAAGTTTACAAATTATTTAATGATGAATGAATTGTGATTTGGTGACTTAGTTTAATACACGAATGAATTCTAAATCGATGTTTGCTTTACTATTTGTAACTATAGCATTCTAGATTTAATTTTAATAAAAACTGCCCGCTACTATTGCCCGGTTTCTGAATTGTGAATTTGAAGTTGAGAACGTCTTAATCTGTACTTAAGTATGACATAATCATTTTTTCGTTTCTAAATTAAGTTTTTTTAAACCCTAATCAATATTTGAGTAATATAACATCATTTACTCAAATTTGACAGAAAGCATGCTTAACTCATGCTTATGGTCGTCAGTTGCGTGAAAAACGTATTTGAGAATACTCAAAGCATTATCAACGTCAAGTAGTCGAAAGTTGACACACCAATTTCGGCTACTCAAACTGTAATCAGCTACAGTAACTAGTGATTTTGATCATAATGAGTGACGACGATACTTCCCTGTCCTCTTTGAAGATGCCTCAACGCAGACAACCACGCAGAAAAATAGCTGGACATCGGCCTAACTTGTTCATCACGCTAAGCGATGAACAATTTAAGAGTCGGTTACGCTTTACGACGCTTTGTGGAGCAGTGGTGGGTGGCCCAGTGGTAACGACCGCGACTTACGAGTAGGTCGTAGGTTCGAACCCAGACAGGCGCTTTACTTTGTGTAAAATATTTCATCACCACTGCTCTCAAAACGGTGAAGGAAAACATCGTGAGGAAACCGGGATGTCCTAGAACCAAAAATTTTAAGACATAACCTCCACCAATCCGCTCTGGGCCCGCGTGGTGGATTACGGCCCACTCCCTCTCACAGAGAGGAGGCCTGTGTCCCAGCAGTGGGAACATTATGCTTCCGCTTTACGAAGGAGTCGGTTAGGTTAGGTTTTAACAAAATAAAGCCTAAACTGACCTATCGTATTCAACGGCGGGACTGCATTTCTCCCATGTTGCAGCTACTAATAGCGCTCTTAGGTTTTACGCGACTTCAACGACGCGCGACTTCGACAGCTTTCAAGCTGATGTGGGGGACACCGTGAATGTGAGCAAGGCTACGGTGTGCCGCGCGGTAGCGAGGGTGACTAGTGCGATAGCATTATTGAGACGGCAATATGTTCGTATGCCCACTGCGCAGGAGAGACCATCAGTGGCGGCACGATTTTTTTGACATAGCTGGATTCCCTAGTCATAGGTGCTGTAGACTGCACACATGTAAAAATAAATTCACCGAGAGGGAGCAGAACTGAGCTATATAGGAACAGAATAGGTTTTTTTTTCTATAAATGTTCAAGCCATCTGTGATGCCAATTTACAAATAACTAGTGTCATCACGTTGGCCAGGCTCCGTGCACGAGACTACTAGTTGGAATGGCTCACCACTTGCAATTTGAAGCTGGCAGATTTGGTTTATACCTTATTCTCGGAGATAGTGGTTACCCGTGCCTTAGGTACCTCATGACACCCTTTTTGAACCCCAAGAAGAAGATGGGATGGAGAAGAGTTTTTCTCCATCCCAAGAAGCCTATAACAGAGACCAGATAGCATCACGAAACACAATTGAAAGGTGTTTTGGTGTTCTTAAAAGATTTCCATGCCTACATTCAGGAATGCAACTAAAACTTCCAAAAGTAGGTATTGGTGATTATGTCGTGTGTTGTTCTTCATTTCTTATCGTGTGTTGTTATTCTTCTTCATTGTTGTTGTACAAAATTATTTTACCCAATAAAAGTGTAAATATGTAATACAATGAAAGAAATGTAGGTATTGTAATATTTTTAATTAAGTACTCCTAGTTTTATCAGTTACATACAAAATCACAGATAGGTAGGTATTTATAATAATTATGGTAACTTATAAGAAATCTTACTTAAGTACAGTCGTATGTAGCAATCACTTACATTTTTATCGTAAATCACAGCTACTCATAATAATCATGACACCTACTTAATATAAAATAAATACATAGGTGCAGTTTTATGTAATAAACACTAACAATTAGAAATCACAGCACATTATTTAGATATTACGAATGACGTGTTTTGGTGTTTTTGGAAAATCATCCCCTAGGGGTTAAAAATCCTTACTAACTCATCATCGGTCAGCCCATTGCATGTGCCAGGGGCCACGGTAACTCTTTTGAACATCCCACGACCCTGGCAGGCATCGGCCCAAGCGGAAGCCATCAGTTCGTGCTGACATCTCTTTGAGGCGTGCGTGGAACACAACGCGCCGTCGACTCGGGCCTGGTCCTTACCGGACGGCGAGCTACCCATTGCTCGCCGTCCGCAAGCCCGCGCCTACGGTGGCTGGGAATCGGCTATCAATACCCGACACCCAGGGCGTCTCCTGCGGCGACTAGGGGCGTGAGGGCGCAAAGATTCCCTCTCCCTCATGCATTCCGACTCCTCCTTCGCGAGCATTACTGTTTCGCAGAAGGAGGTGATGGCTTCCCATGCACTCTCGCACCGTACCATAGCCTGGACCAGGGCCGGACGCGAGAAATCACCGCCGCCGATCACCTCCGCGAGGACACGACGGTGCTCCGCCCAAGCCGGGCAGACCTCCACCGTATGCTCCACCGTGTCTTCCGGGCGAACCACACAATGGTGACACCCGGGCGTTTCCTCCCGCCTTATCCGGAACAGGAACTTCCCGAAGCACCCGTGTCCGGTGAGGACCTGTGACAGGCGGAAGGTGAAGCAAGTGTTAATCTGTGGTGTCTATAGCTAAAGACTGATTTTAAATTTATATGTGTGCATGTGAACAAACAGAACCAAATTTCCTTTGAAATTCATGAAAACGTTATGTATATTCACTATACCTACTAGGAATATGACCAGTGTAGTTGAGAGTAATATGATATTGAACATAAGAATTTTCTTATCAGTAAGTAGGTACATATTATGACATTAACTTATGCTCACATTCAATTTGCAGAATCTTTTCTTGCGTGATGTTTGATGTTATTATAAAAATGTTTTAGCATTGTTTCATCCCTATGCCCAGTCGTGCAGAGGCTAATATTTTACTCTTTAGTGTGCGGGCACGAAACTAGCGGCGGCCAAGCGACGGCGATTGCTAGGCGGCACGGCGCGGCGGCGATGTAATCAAAAGTATAGCATTCTGAAGAGACGCGCACGAAACGGGCAAGAGCGGCGCGGGGCGATCGAGCGATGCACGGGCGGTGGCGACGCGCAAGCGACGGGAACAAACTTGTTTGATTTCGCCGCTCGACGGCCGCTACTTCCAACTGGACCGACCGCCAGTTTCGTGCCCACCCCAAGCCTGCTCCGCAGTCACCATCGCTCGACCGCCGCTGGTTTCGTGCCCGCAGACTTAGTAATGGACTTCCAGACTTCCTGCTTCTTTTGAATATAGTATGCCCCTGTCCTTTTTCACTCTATTACACTTTGGTATCTACAGCAATAATAATCACAAACATCTAAATAACTAATGTGGTGAAACGTAAAATTATACGATATTATGGTAAACATTATACGTTATTATGTACTTACTTTTATTATTTAAAGAATATTTTCTTTCTCCTCTAGATAGTTAGGCGATCTCTTTTTCTTATCTTTTTCTTTTTAAATTGGTTCAATAGGTAGTTTAAGTAGGTAATAATATTAACAGAATTCCAATAAAACTTGTGTTTATTTACTTTCAGTTTGACATTCACGATTCAGTTCATACAAACACGTCAAATATTGAATTGCTAAAATATGCATTAGCAACTCTAATTACAAAAATTTGTTGAAATGAATACCATTATTTAAAATTAACTTGTTTTTTAAGTCTGTTTTTAAATTTGTAAGAATTAAATGATTTATAATTATGAGTTTTTTAAAAGTACCGGTTTTTGAATGTAAATTGGAACGTGTCAACTTTGATCAGGAATACTTAAGTAAATGATCAGTTGATTATGGTTTAATGTGATTCGATTTTAACTTGTGAAACGCAAAAAAACTTAAGCGCATACTTATGTATTTGAGTATAATCAGTTGAGATTTGCTACTTTTCTCAAATCAGAAACTGGGTGTATGACTGCGTGAAAGTTGGTAAACAGCTCTGCGGTTAAAATAGTCGTTGAAAATTATCAGTCACGCGTCATGTGACTTTTATGTACATTGACATAAGGTTTTGATTAAAATGATTGACACGCGCTCGGTAAATATATACAAGAACTTTTCACCAAGCACCAAGGCCACAAACAAGGCACTCAATCTATCTGAAATCATCCTATCAGCACACGCAACAACAACAGGCGCCTGCGACCACTGAGTCTTTGTCAGTCCATTCTCAAAGCCACGTTGTGGACGAGACAAAAACGAGACCCAATAGAAGTTTTATTATTACTGCTATAGCCGTATATCCTTCAAAGCGTTAAGAATAGGCTTTTTCCCATTCTTCACAAAAACAATGTAGCACTTCCGCACGGCGTTTCACTCCAGCAGTGACAGACGAAAAAAATTAATTCGATCGATTCGAATGAGTGAACAACTCGAATTTGCAAGCACCGTAGCGTGGAACGCGGCTCAGTTAAATGGACCAACGACATTAAAAGGCGGCGAGGACAAAGACGGATGACCATGTTTTGGCGCAACTAGGGAGACCCCTATATCTAGTAGTAGACTTTAAATTTCCTAGGTAGGTATCTGCAGGTAAGATAAGCTGAAGTTTAGCCAACGATCAGTGGATCGTAGCTATGCATCCAAGGGGTACCAACGAGCATAGATAACCCTATCTGAGGGTACGAATTACTGGCCGTGTTTCCGTATTTTAAACACTTTCCCTTTTATTAACGCGAAGTAAAGTTACAACCAGTGGAGTTTCTTGCCTGTTCTCCATGGGTAGGTACGTATTATGCTTTGGAATGGGCAACTGGCTTCATCTTTCTGACTGTGCGACCCCTTGACAGTTCAAAAGTGCCTGTAATTGGTTTATCTATACAATTAAATAAAATTGGAAGTGTCTGTTTTTAATGTCAAAATAAAAGCTTTTTCAATAAACGATATTTATAACGAAAAAGCAATTTTTAAAATTTCTGTCTGTTTGTTCCCGCTATTCTCTGAAACGGCTGGACCTATTTTGACGGGACTTTCACTGGCTGATACTACAAGAAGTAACTACGTAAGTAGGCTACTTTTATCTTATTCGAAAAAATTAGGGTTCCGCGCAAAAAAATTAAAACGCTAAATCTCTGGAACTTACCCGTCGAATTTGAAAAATTATTTTTGTATTTGGTAGCCCAATTCTCGAGGATGGTTATAAAGTGAGTCAGGCTGGCTGGAAAAATCTTCAAAATAGCTCGCATTTAACTAGGTCAATAGGGCACTTTATGTGACGGCTAAACACCCTTATTTCAGAATTTGTGACGCTACAGAATCTTAGATAATCGATCGAAAACGTGTCCAGCCAGCTTGAAAAACCACTTTTCGCTGGTCTCTCAATCTCGGTAACAAAAGTGATTTTGACGACTTTTTGCATATCAACGGGCGTCACATAAATTTGTGAAAGGCATCGAGCTAAAAGTTTTGTGATACGTACAGCGGTTTAGTAGAAAAATGCAAAAATCTGTGTCCAGCCAGCTTGAATTTACGTATAAAACTTCTGGCTAGCACTTCCGAATCTCAATAACGGGAGCGTTTTCGAATATGGTTCCTTTACTAACATTTAGTGACGCAATGTGTGACAGTAATAACGTTTGATTTATGGCGTCACATGTAAGGGTTTACGAGAAATCAATAACAATTTAATGTCCAGCCAGCCTGAGTTCAAGCTGGCTGGACACATGTATCTCTGCTGCCTGATGATCTATGGCCTTCGAAATATGTTCAAAATTTTGTAACGGGGCCGATAATGATAACCTGAATTTGTGACGGAGAAACTTTGCGTAGTTTCAAAAATATTGACCATTTAAATTTTCCCATACAAACATCCATTAATATTGTGAGGTGACCATAATATTTACATAAATAAAGGATTTCTTTTTAATCGACCGGTCGCAGCCACGCCTGCTTTGTATTTGATTTTCCCGTGGGAATAAAAGGTTTTCCCGCAGTATGTGTGTGTATGTGTTAATTCAAAATAATAATTGACTACCATCGCTGCAAATGTTACAACCAACATCCTAATTTATTGTTGGACTTGCCCTATATCAAAATTGTTTACCTCAGGCCAAAGTGTAAGCCTAAACATAATTTTTATAAAGCTTATTACCCTGCCATAATTAAAAACCTCAAAGGTATTGATTGGCACCACAAGTTGTCAGACTGTGGTAGCGTGGACTTAATGCTATCGAAATTCTATGCAACGCTCGCTGATATCATAGATCATTTCGTCCCTAAACAAACTCCTAGAAAATCTAGGTTTCCACCTTGGTTTAGTAATTCGCTTATCAAGTTGCTGTGCGAAAAGGAAAAAATATGAAAGAAGAATAAAAAATTAAAAAATTCTAGAGACGAAATAGAGTACCACTTGCTACGCTCAAGATGTCATGCGCTATACGATAAATGTTTTTTCCGAATATAAAAACAAAATAGAAGCCAATATCCCTAAAAACTCCAAAGTTTTCTGGAACTTTGTTAAATACAAACGAGGAGGAAATTCTTCGATACCTGCTAATATGAAATTAAAGGACCAGGTTATAAAGACAGGCCCTGAAATAGTTAATCTTTTTGCACGACATTTCGCTTCAATCTATTTGCCAAACGCAGCATCTTCTGCCCAAAGTTTCCCTCCTAGTATCCAGTGTCACACGTTTCCGCAAGATTGAGGAATCTGAAATTGTGAAAGCGATTAAGAAATTGGACTCTACGAAGGGTGCCGGCCCGGATGCAATCCCACCCATATTTATAAAAAGATGTGGATCCGCGATTTCATGGCCACTGGCATTGATATTTAACCGATCTCTAGGAGATGGTGTTTTCCCGGAGGAATGGAAAAAAGCTCGAATTGTGCCAGTTTTTAAAAAGGGGGAACATTCTGATGTTCAAAATTATCGTCCTATTTCCATTGTATCTTGTTTCGCCAAACTATTTGAATCAATTATTTACCCAGTAATTTCTCAATTTGTAGACAATGACATTACCGATTCGCAACATGGTTTCAGACGTGGTCGCTCAATACTAACTAACTTGGTTCCTTATATTTCTGATATCTCCAATGAAGTTGACAAAGGCATGCAGATAGACGCTATTTATACTGACTTCAGCAGTGCTTTTGATAGAGTTGACCACTCAATACTTCTTGTAAAGTTGGCTAATTTTGGCATAAGTGGTGCACTTTTGCAATGGTTCGAGTGTTATTTAAAAAAAGACCCCAGTCGGTGGCGGTAAACGGATTCAACTAACTATTTATGTTGCACACACCGGAGTTCCTCAGGGTTCGCATCTGGGACCACTTCTATTCCTAATCTTCATCAATGATATAGTTGACCAAATAAGACACTGTAAGGTGTCTTTATTTGCCGATGATCTAAATATATACAAAACTATTAAGTCTGATGATGATCCCCGCCTATTGCAGAGTGACTTAAACATGATTCTAAATTGGTGTCGTTGCAATAGTATGACTCTTAGCGCAAGTAAATGCTTTCATATTAAGTTTACTAGGAAAAAGAAGCCACTTGTTACTACATACGAGCTTGGAGGTGCATTGCTGGGAGAAGTTAATGAAATCCGAGATCTGGGCGTGATAGTTGACAGTAAATTAAAATTTACTTCACATATCAACAAATCAGTCACAAAAGCAGCACAGGTGCTCGGATTTCTGAAACGAATTACTAAAGGTTTTAAACTGATGTTTACTGACTGCGCTGATGCGCACCAAAATTTTACTTTACCAAACCTTGGTGCGCAGCCATCTCAAATACGCCAGCTCTGTGTGGAGCCCGTTTTATGCAACACACTCTCAACGCGTTGAGAGCATACAAAGAGCCTTCACTAGGCATCTGGCTTTCAAGTCAAGCGGCTTCTCGCATAGGTACCCCTACGAAGTACGTCTGAAAAAATTTAAAATGAGTACTCTACGTGAACGAAGACGTTTGCTGGATATGTGTTTCTTTCACAAAATCGTGGGTGGTCAAAACCAGTGCTCCTATTTTCAACAGAATTTGTCTTTGAAAGTTCCCCGCACCTATCTCCGAGGAAAAATTAAAAATCTTTTTTACACTCCTGCTGTAAAAACAAATCTAGGACTACAAGCACCCTTCCGCAGAATCATAGATGAATAGCACACCCTAGCGGCACAAATACCGGATTTGGACGTGTTCCATGATAAACTGCATAAGTTCAAAAATAAAATAAACGGTCTTCATTGAGCGCTGCTTCTTGTATATTGTTGTTGTTGGTCTCTGTGTCTTCTACTGTGTCATGTTGTAATTGCTAGTGTCATGATTTTGAGCATGTATACATTTTAACTGTTCTTTCTTTTATCGCGTAGCCAATTAATTGCAAGTGCTATGTACGCCGTTATTGTCATATACATCAGAGAAAATGCTTCTAACTATTTACCAAGTATGTTAAATGTATGTGATGTGGCAGTACTTAATTAAATAAATAAATAAATAAAAGAGAGCCACATTAGTCATTTATTCATGAACAATAAATTGTGTCTGAAATTACATTGCATAAAAAGAAAAGAAAATTAAATTACGGAAGGAAGAAACACGCTAGGTAAATATTACAACAATGCATAATTACAATATATAGGAATTTCGTTATAGATCTTCAACATCATAAAGACACTTACTCAACAGGAAACTTTTAAGTTGCTTTTTAAAAGAGCTCGAGTAAATAGCGCTTTTTACATCTAGAGGCAACTTATTAAATAATATAACCGATTGATATCTGGGACTGTGCTTCACAATATTCAAATTAGGCTGTATCTTGTAACGTATAATGTCTTGTCTACGTGTGCCTTCTCTAATCTGTCGTTCTTCTGTTGTCTCATATTCATGTACCTATATATTTGGCCATGTTACTTACAAGTACAAATACATAAATGCTCGGCACTGTAAGTATATTCAGATTTATGAAATGTTCACGGCAACTCTCTCTTTGCGGGATACGGAGTAATGTGCGAATTGCGCGTTTTTGTAACACAAAAGCTCTTTTGATATTATAGTCATAACTTTTTCCCCAAAACATTATGCTATATCTAATTTTTGATTCTACCAACGCGAAATAAACCATTTTCAATTGCTCAATGCTAATTTCTGTTCTAAGGGTTCTTAAAGCATAACAAGCGGAACATACTAATGCATTTATAGCATTTAATTCTGTTTTCCAATTTAGCTGTTCGTCTATATGAATGTAACTTCCTTGACGAGAACAATTTTGTTATCATTCAAAACAACCTCTAAATCGTCTTTATTACGGGCTGTCGTTCTAAACAATAGTATTTTGGTCTTTGCAGTCTTGATTAACAATTTGTTCTTAGTGAACCAGACGTGAAATGCTTGTAATGCTGCATTTACTGTCTCTGTTAATTTCTCTATATCATTTGCTGCTACTATGGCATTTGTGTTATCTGAAAAAATTACTATATCAATGTCAGGTAAAATTGTATTCATGTAATTAATTAAGTCATTAATAAATAAGATAAATAAAACAGGTCCCAATATAGATCCTTGCGGGATGCCCGTAGTCATCGTTACTGTTGCTGATTTGTAAATTTTTTTGGAGCCATCTTGCATTTTGTCAATTTCTACGAACATTTTTCTATTTTTGAGATATGAAGAGAATAATTTCAAGGCCTTTACCTCTTATACCATAATGCGTCATTTTTGTAAGAAGTAATTCGTGGTCTATAGTGTCAAACGCGAAACTTAGGTCAAGAAAAATTCCGGCTACTCTCATTTTATTATTTATTTTTCTTATAACGTCATCAAGTAAAGTATATATCGCGTCGGAAGTGCCAACACCTTTTTGGTAACCGAACTGTCTTTGGCTTAACACTCTATTTACACGCAAGTGAGCTATAAGTCGTTTTTTTATGATCTTTTCAAATATTTTTGACAGAACTGGTAGCAAGGAGATAGGCCTGTAGTTTTTAGGATCAGCCCTACTACCTTTTTTGTAGACATGTATTACTTTGGCTACTTTAAGCCCACTTGTATTTCGCGTTTAGTTCATTATCTTAGGTAACTGAAAATGAGAACTAAACTCGACAGTCGGCATTGTATGTAGGTACTTTTCGAAGTGTAATCACTAATAAGAGTAAGACAACTATTAATTAATCTGTGGTAAGACAACCTAAATAAAGTTAAGATTCGACCAGTTGTCTTAGTAGTACCAACTTTAAGCAATAGACGGCGACACCAACAAAAGCTATCATGGAAGTATTACATTCCGTTCATAGTTATTTTGTCCTCCGACGTCCTCTATGAACCCCGGGAGACTTTTTTGCTTCAGCGGATTCAGCAGGTCAAGGGCTTCCACACAAAACTGCGAATTCGCGCCGCATCGGGGCTTTGTGTGAGATCCCTAAGGGTTAATACATTTTTTACGCAATTTATTGATTTGAAATTTTGAAATCGATATTGTTTAATTACACTGCGTTACACGATTTTGGTACCCGTTAAACTGATAGCTGGAATGATTATGTGAGTCATAGATAAAAAGTTCCAAACATATGTGGTATCCATCACGTATAGTTTTCGAGGTACATGTCAATCATTATTTTAACTACCCTCAATTATCAATTCGGCAAGCTGAATTACTAGGATCTAGATTAAAAGAGTGGAAGTTATTGGCTCCTAACACAAAAGTATCTATCCAACGGAAACATAATAAAGAAATGGCTTCATTTTATTCAAATTTTGATAACATATGTTACTGTAACGATGTAGAAACATTAATGAGTGAGTTGAAAATTCCTTGCGTAACACAAGACTGGCGTTTATTCATTGATGGTTCAAAAACAAGTCTGAAGGCGGTATTGTTGCACAATGGTAACAAATACGCGTCAGTACCAATAGCATATTCAACTGTTTTAAAAGAAACATATGAAAATATTAAATCAATACTAGATTTGATAAAATACAAAGATTTTAGGTGGAAAGTATGCGCTGATCTCAAAGTTATAGCTATTTTACTCGGACTACAGGTGAATTTACTAAATACTGTTGTTTTCTTTGTTTGTGGGACAGCCGAGCCACTGAAAAGCACTATGGTACAAAAGTATGGCCTGAAAAGTCAGAGTTTGTTTGCGGAAAAGATAATGTGAAACATACACCATTAGTAGACCCTAAAAATATGATTTTACCACCACTCCACATAAAACTTCGTCTAATGAAAAATTTTGTTAAGGCTACGAATAAAGAGGAAGATGGATTTTTATATTTGAAGATGGTATTTTCAAAGTTAAGTGACGCAAAACTCAAAGAAGGGGGAATTCGTGGGACTAACGTGGTCAATAACGCTATGTGTGCCAACAAGAAGCATCATACATTTTTGCCTACCTACGAGGTCAAAATGTATGGAGCAGCAAATTTTTTTTTTAATAACCGACGAAAAATTTCAACGCAGCGGGGTCCAGAATCATGTACCAAATGCGTGGTTTCAATTAATGTGATAACCTAATCGCCACCCTGTATATTAAGTTCTCCATCGACACGACTGTACATGCACACCGTTAAAATTGAACTAGCGATACTGCGTAATTCGGTCTCCACGACGGGGACCGTCGCGTTCCTATGGAGCCCACCAGCGTGTCCACGCGCGTAGACACGCGACAGACACCCGTCGCGGGCGCCCGCTTAATGCAGTTTCAGGCCTTCAGGCAGCAGAGATACATGTGTCCAGCCAGCTTGAACTCAGGCTGGCTGGGCATTAAGTTGTTATTGATTGCTCGTAAACCCTTACATATGACGCCATAAATCAAACGTTATTACTGTCATACATTGCGTCACTAAATGTTAGTAAAGGAACCATATTCGCAAAACGCTCCCGTTATTAAGATTCGAAAGTCCAGCCAGAAG
Organism: Fissipunctia ypsillon; assembly: GCA_947568875.1. Classification (NCBI taxonomy): domain Eukaryota; kingdom Metazoa; phylum Arthropoda; class Insecta; order Lepidoptera; family Noctuidae; genus Fissipunctia; species Fissipunctia ypsillon. Next base: position 10,152,162 of record OX387654.1, read on the forward strand.
TTTTATACATAAATTCAAGCTGGCTGGACACAGATTTTTGCATTTTTCTACTAAACCGCTGTACGTATCACAAAACTTTTAGCTTGATGCCTGTCACAAATTTATGTGACGCCCGTTAATAAGCAAAAAGTCGTCAAAATACTTCCGTTACCGAGATTAAGAGACCAGCGAAAAGTGGTTTTTCAAGCTGGCTGGACACGTTTTCGATCGATTATCGAAGATTCTGTAGCGTCAATCATTCTGAAATAAGGGTGTTTAGCCGTCACATAAAGTGCCCTATTGACCTAGTTAAATGCGAGCTATTTTGAAGGTTTGTCCAGCCAGCCTGACTCACTTTGGTTATATGCTAATTAACATCACACCACGACCCTTAGGAGTCGAGCAAAAAGAAAAAAGTCAGAAAGAGCGCTAAGCGAAAACGAAGCAATAAACTCGAGGGACGAGGGAGTTTTATTAAAATGTGGCTGCTATTTTAGTATATTGTGTATCTTACGACTTACACGCGAACGAAGTCACGGGGCACAGCTAGTTTGAAATAAATGCTTTGAGTTTGAGTTATACCGCCAGATTTAACCATACATTTTTCGAGGTTTAATTAAGTTTGGCATAACTTTAGGTAGGTACTCCGCGTTTATTAATAAGGGGGTGTGGGTAGTTATAGATAGCATTAAAAGTTTCTCAGAATCGCATAGGTACCTAGGTACACGGAGATAGATACCTAAGTAGGTATATTCGCAAATACCCACTTCGAGTATCTAAATTATGTTATGTCAGTAAAAGTTAGAGCAAGGATGTGGACTCTTGGAGAAAGTTTAGCGCACAAACTTTTTCTTCATTTCTTACCTATTTTCTAGTGTGTGTGTGTGTGTGTCTGTGTGTGGGTGGGTAGATATTCCCAGCGCGAACCCCCAACTCGGGCGTAACTCTCAAAGAGCTGATCCTTAGCCTACCCGTATTTGAAGAGAGTTAGGGTCTAATTAAGCACATCTGTTTGAGGATACAATAGCCACTATACCCGTCCCCTGCCAAAGGGAACTAAAACCGGCATTTTAAGTAAGGTACCTACAATAAATAAAACAGCATAGAATTTTATACGTCCTCTAGAATATCAAGATAGTCATGAGTAGGAGTTAACATGGACTTTACCGGAGTTATGGATTAATTATTTACACTAATAGTTCTGTTAACGCTTTCAAGGAAAGCAGTCATGACAATCAAACTTCTATTGTCTCGTTCAGTGTCCTTGAAAGCGTTAACCTCTCTTCATTGGTTTAGGTATGTCATTGGGTGGTAAACAAGGTGGTCACCGCCACCTAAAGAAAATGGTAACAACAGCACCGAGCATCCGAGGGTTTGAAGGAACTAATCCATTGCTTCATAGGTTTGAAAAATTTGTCTGCGTACTTATCGTAACTATCGTAATGAACGTGCCTGAACTGTCACGCTGAATGAAAATAATAATAATAATAATAATAACCCCACCGCCGTATCTCTACGTTGACGCCGTGGTGGGGCTTGCGCGCTCCTGAACTCTAGGTCTGTGCCGGTAGAGTTTACTTTGCCGGAACAGGTTTAGGGTGAGGAGCCAGACCAAGAGAGATACATGAACCCGCAGGGCAGCATGTGGCGAGCTGTTGGGCAGTAGCGACCCCACGGACCCTATCTCCCGGGAGAAGTCTTGTTCCTCACCTCTGGCTTGCCTTTATTGGCCGTCTGGAGTGACCACTGACGAGGAACAGAGTTCCTACCTCATTCTTGCCTTTATTGGCCGGCTTGAGTGGAGATTCGCTAGAGCAAACGTGCTCGGAGGAAGGAAGTATTCCAGTAAGTGCTGGTAGGGATCTTGACCATCTTCCGGGCTCTGGGATTGTCCTGATAGTCGTGGAATACCTCTCCACTCCTCATAAGCACCTCAGGACATGTTGCCCCTTGTCACTACGACACTATGTGCTAGCGACCGTTTTCGGGGGCCCATTATTGAGTGTGCAAGTCACCCCCTGCCATTTTATCCGTGTATTACCTAACATTGATCAGGCAGGGACATAGTTTTTCCATAGTTCTTGGTAACCAATCCACTATAGCCACCTAAACCCATAGCCCAATATGTTTCGTTTCCATGTCCTACAATAGTCCTGCCCCAACCGGGGGTTGTCCTTGGGTGCATTTGCATAATGCATACAGGGATAATCGTCGGTTGGTGCCTCCTCATCTTTTAAAATTGTCTAAGGGGCCACTCCGAGTTGGCTTCGGCCCCTCGTACGCCTTCCAAAAGTCCGGGACCCCAGGGTCCCGAGATATGTAAAATATATAATCAATAATAATAATAATAATCTGTGGCCCGACTGTCAAGGTGACGGTCAAAAAACATTTTTCTCCGTAAATTTTTTTTGATTTTTAATTTTATTATATTACAATATCATCCACAATGTTATATTCTGTACCCATACACCACCCCTTGAAACCCAAGATTGAAATAAAAAACAAAAATTAGCCAGGATGCAAGAAGGAAATACGGAGAAAAAAATAGTACAATGTTGACGAGAAGTCGGGCACGATTGGCAGCAATCACACACCCAACATCTTCGGGTTCGTCGCTCAGCTCCGCCTCGCAGTTGCCAGAACCTGCTCCAACCGTGAGTCCAGTGATATCGGCCGCTGCAGTTGCGTCGAGCTCGAGCGACGAATACTTCTCGCCGCCGACGACACCACCACCACCAGTACGTCGACGCGGAAGAGACCGACCACCGGCCAGCTTAGGACTCCGAGGCCCACCGGCCTCTGATAGGGTCCCCGCTCCCGGTGGAAGTGTGCAGCGCATGAGGTGGACACAAACTGTCAACGAAAATGTCATGCGCGCATACTTTGGGGCTACAGAGGGGGGAACTAACTTGACTGCGTACCGTGGTCGGATGCTCTCTCTGTTTCAGGTGCTTGAGCCAGCTGTCAACGTGACGGCGCAACTACTGTCGGATCAGGTGCGGGTCATCCAGCGTAATCATATGTTAGATGACACTGTACTTGATCGCCTGCGACGTGAAATACAGAGTAGCCATGTCGTCGCCCACCCGTCACAGACTGTTATTGCACCACAGTGCAACACAAGTCAAGCTGACAAGGGAAGTGACGACAGGGCTACAAATGTAAGTACCCAGTGCAATGAGCAATTGAGGAGTGCTTTGGAGGGTGCGATTCGAGAATATCGGTTCATATCGCCCGAACTTAGACCACGCTTACCTCGTTTGCCCATGCATAACAAAAATAGGGCGCTGGTGGCCGTCCTGGATTCGCAGTTGTCAAACTATTTTGATGACTGCGAAGACCTCACCGATACTCATTCGATTTTGTACTGTGCGGCTGTAGCGGCATGTCGTGTAGCTCACGTCAAATTTGCTAATGACTCTAGAGCTACACGACCAAAACCAGCCGTACCAGCTTGGCAGTGCAGAATTGAGCGCCGTATTGGTGAGGCCAGATCGCTCATCGGCAAACTAATCTGCTTCAGGGAGGGCAATACTCGCCCTAGAGTGATGCGCTTTGTGAGGCGGGCGTTCTCAGGGACCGATATTAGCCCTCAGGACTATATATCGCGTGTCACAGAGCGCATCGACTTCCTGAAGCAGAAAGTGTATGCATGGGCGAACCGTATTCGTAGGTATAAGAGGCGAGTAGAGCGATACACTCAGAATCGCACCTTTCAGAGCGATGAAAGGTGGGTTTATAGGACTTGGGAGCGACCGGACCAAGGTGTGACTGATACGCGCCTGCCGGATGATGATACCATGTGCTCTTTCTGGCGCAGTATCTGGTCGGTGCCTGTCAGCCACACCGAAGGTGACTGGGCTCGGGAAGTCGAGCGGGCCTGTGATCCAATACCAGAAATGGGGGCTATTACCATCTGCCCCCAAGACGTAGCTCGTGCAGTCCGTCCGTTACCTAACTGGAAGTCTCCAGGGCCGGACGGGCTGCACAACTTCTGGATCAAATGGTTTGCAAGATCGCACGCTCGCTTGGCAGCTCAGTACCAGGCTGCTTTGGAGTCTGGTTCGCTACCCCAGTTCCTAACAACAGGAATTACCCACCTGCTCTATAAATCAGGTAACACCGCGGAACCCAGAAATTATAGGCCGATCACGTGTTTACCGACGGTCTATAAAGTTCTTACATCCATTTTGAGAGCTAAAATCAACAAACATATAGACACAAACTTCATCATGTCTGCCTCTCAAAATGGATGTAAGAATGGGTCCCGCGGTACTAAGGAGCTACTCCTCATTGATATGGCCATTAGCCAACAGGTTCGTCGTTCCCGAAAGGATCTGTCGACATGTTGGATAGATTATAAGAAGGCCTATGACTCGGTGCCACATACATGGCTCATGAGGGTGCTAGAGTTGTATAAAGTAGATGCAACTCTGCGCACCTTCCTGATATCGTGTATGGGGCAATGGAGGACGGTCCTTCGCTATCCAGGATGTCGAAATATCCAGAAGAATAGCGAGCCGATAAGGATTGAGCGAGGCATATTTCAGGGTGATAGTTTGAGTCCGCTTTGGTTCTGCTTAGCCTTGAATCCCCTAAGCACACTGCTGGGGGGTTCTGGTCTAGGCTATCGGCTGAGGAGAGGTGGTCAGGTTATATCTCATCTCCTCTACATGGATGACCTAAAACTCTTTGCCCCCAACAATTTGCAACTGATGGAGCTACTGAAAGTAACTGAAACTTTCAGTAGCGCCATCAGGATGGAATTTGGTGTGGACAAATGTGCGGTCATGCATGTAAAGCGAGGAGAGATTGTGGAATCCGAGGGAACCCAACTCTCGGATTCCATAAACCTTAGAGCCCTCTCCGCAACCGAAACCTATAAGTATTTGGGTATGTCGGAAGCGTTGGGCATTAATGCTGCTGACATGAAGCAATCGTTGAAGGAGCGCTTCTTTGGCCGCCTGAAGAAAGTATTTAATAGTCTTCTATCAGACGGAAACAAGGTGCGCGCCTTCAACGGTTGGGTCATGCCGGTTTTGATGTACTCTTTCGGCATACTCAAATGGACTCAGACCGAACTAGACGCCCTGGATAGGAGGGTCCGTACGCTGCTGACTGCATATCGAATGCATCACCCGTGATCATCGGTAATGAGACTGTATATCCCGCGAAAGTGTGGAGGTCGAGGCTTTTTAAATGTCAAGACCCTCCACAATCGCGAGATATGCAGTCTCAGGGAATATTTCCTTGAAGCCGACGTGGGGATGCATCGAGATGTGGTCGCAGTGGACAGGGGCCTCACCCCGCTCTCCTTGGCTAAAGAGAACTGGCGCAAGCCTGTAGTGCTTGACACTAACGATCGCCTGGAGGTATGGCAGAGTAAGGAGCTTCACGGACGCTTTTTCCGGGCCCTACATGAACCCGATGTAGATTTCCCAGCGTCCGTAGCCTGGCTGCGTTTTGGTGACCTCTTTGGGGAAACCGAAGGTTTTGTCTGTGCAATTATGGACGAAGTTATCATGACGAACAATTACCGGAGATTCATTGTGAAGGACGGCACGGTTGACATCTGTCGGGCATGCCACCGTCCGGGAGAATCAATCCGACACATCATCTCCGGGTGTTCTCGTCTAGCTAACGAAGAGTACTTGCATAGACACAACCTTGTAGCCAGGATTATCCATCAGCAACTTGCTCTGAAATACAGTCTCGTGGAATCGGAAGTGCCGTACTACAGGTATGTGCCCGACCCAGTTCTCGAAAATGGACATATCACATTGTACTGGGATCGATCCATCATCACTGACAGGACTATTGTTGCCAATAAGCCTGATATAGTGGTGGTGGATCGAATAGAGCGGCGCGCAATGATTATTGACGTAACTGTCCCGCATGACGGGAACCTCGTGAAAGCCGAGAAAGATAAACAAATCAAGTATCTTGACTTGGCCCGCGAGGTTGTCGACATGTGGGATGTGGACTCAGCGATCATTGTGCCGATAGTCGTTACAGCCAATGGCTTAATTGCCAAGAGCCTCGACCAACACCTAAGGAGGCTCTCGTTGGGCAGCTGGATTAAGGGCTTGATTCAGAAAGCGGTACTTCTGGACACGGCTCGCATTGTTAGGAGGTTCCTCTCTCTAGAGCCCTGACCGCCGGTAGCTTGGACCCTGTTCCCGATACCGGTGGGCTACTATTTTTTATATTTTTAAATGTTTTTTTATAATCTTTATATTCTAATATTTAAAAATATAATTTATATGTATTTAGTTTAATAAAGGAAATAATAATAATAATGTTTTATTGACATAAATAGGTTGATACATCAATTGAAACCCTGGCTCCTGAGCTAGGTGGCACCTGTGTTACAGGAGTCAGTGTCTTCACTCGTTTGTGGAACATTAACAATTTACGCAACAAAATTAAAACTAAAATGTAGTTAAACAATTAGTGCAAACTTGCTCTCATGTGATAGGATTATGTGTCCATGTGTTGTGTATGTATGTGTAAGTGTGATGGTGTGTATGTGTGATGATGTTATGATTTGTGCGTGTGTTTCTCTGTGTGACAGTGCTTGGTGGTTGTGCTTTTAGATTATATCAGATATATTTATCTACCTTATAATTTACTTATTATGATTATTGATTTTTGACTATATTTTCTGTTTGTGAGTAATCAAGTGTTTTAAGCCAGGTGCTTATTTTCATCTTCGCTTTCTTTTTAGTTAGTGGGTTGAAGTCGAGAATTTTATTTAATTTATTATATATATAAATAGCTAGGTATAGGTGTTGCCGTCTTGCGGATGCGGTATTACATTTTACTGAGCGACATACATTACCGATGGTTCTTTTTAGTTTGTTCGTATGATTTACCGGTGTAATTTCATGTTGTTTCAAAGTGAGATTCTGTAGAAATAATTGTCTTACTGTAAGTACTTGACAGCTTTCATATAGGCTTTTTGTAGGGTACCGGTAGGGTTTGAAGGTCATGACTTTTAATAGGGATCTTTGTGCTCTCTCGAGGTGTATCATGTATGTTTTACAGGCCCCACCCCAGGCCGTGATACAATAACCAACAATTGACTCTACTAGACAAAGATACACTGTCCGGAGTAGCTCCAGATCGCATACGTGTCGAAGATTTTTAAAAGCCCATATAAGTTTCCTAACCCGGGAAGAAGTTAGTTCAATATGAGGTCGCCAACTGAGTCCCTCATCTAGAATTACACCCAGGTATTTTATAGTCTTTTGTTGTGTAATTGGAGCGCATGAAAAGAATTGCAATCAATTGTCATTTTATGTGTGTGACAATTACCCCACTGGTATAGCAGGTAGATACGCGTAGCCATTCCAGAGACAAAGCTGTATATCTCAGCTGCATGTAATTATACCTACCTGCATCCTTATGGCATACCTATCAAGCCGGAACACAGCAACGCTGCTTGGCGCCAGAAATAGGTATGGTGGCAGGCGTGGATCTAGGTTTTCGCAAATATTATATTTCTTATTTCTCTGGGAGGACGGGGAAGGGGAGGGGAGAATCTCATGAAAGCCTGAGGAGCCTGATGAGGCTGGTTGGGATCTACCTCCTAGTGGTCCACCCCGGGCAACGGCACCACGGGCTTGCCCGTGGTACGGCTGAACGATCCCACTTAGCGGTGGTAGGCTCCGCAAGGGGCCACCTGGCTCGCGACCACCATCCCACTGCAGTCTGGCGCCAAGCAGCTTGCTGTGTTCCGTCGGTATGTGGGAGTGCCAGTGCCTTCTGGGTAAGCTCGCTCCATCGTCGACTATGTCTCTGTCATCTCTGACCTAGACTAGAGTCAAGAGCAAACCTATCTCAAATAAAAAAAAAATAAAAAAAAGCCTTTTTTATAAAAAACCTTCTGCACCTATTTTCTGTAAACTCAGCAATGTACCCAGGGGGTGGGGGGCCACTGCACACATTGTCCCCCCGTATCCGCGCCTGTATGGTGGCAATAGTAGCTGTTTCCCGGAAGAGCTGCTTTACATTTTACAAAGAGCTCTTTAGCTCTACTACTAGACAGGTAGGTACAAAGAGCTCTCTTACTGGATCATAAATACCAAACACGTAGTTATCTGAATTCAGTTCAGATGCCTATCTTGCCTTCATCAATTTAATGTAAATAGACTTCAAGTACTTCAAACATAAAGTCGAGCAACTAAACACAGATCTCGTAACGATACGGCAGCAAACTTTCCGATACACATATAAAACGACGACGGGTTTCTAAGAACTTCATCTTAACTTAGCCTTTAGCATTATTTTATCGTAGCTCTCGTATTTCATTAAAATACTACTTTATGTTCTAATTTTGAACTAAATCTGAAATATAGTGCAACCATTTTATCGTGCAAACTCAACAATAGTTAGGCTTGCCATAATATTCTAGAGTGAAGTCCGGACTGGCCAGCGAAGTCAGTAATTTTTTTTTTCGTATTTTAATTCAAGCGTCGGTTGTAGAAATTGGGAAAACTGGCAGTAAATAAAACTGCTGTAGACGTAGAGATTATTATGATTGTACAGGAGATGAGAGAGAGTCTCCAGTCTCTTAATTCTCAAATAAATTAAAAAAAACTCAAAATCAACATTAATGGTGTAATGTATTAGAATTGTGCGAGCAAATATTAAAAATCCGGACGTAATTACGAGTCCGGACGAAAGCCCGCGTACCTACCGCTACCTTATGTCTATAAAAATTTACAACCATATACCAAAACTAGTTTTGGCTTCAACATGGCTTCTCCAAAACAATTTTTATATCGTAAAACAATTTGCTGGTTATAAGGATAATACCTACTTAGTAGATTTATTTAGTTTTTTTATTAAAAATGTTGTTGTTGTGTTTTTTTATTTTATATTGCACTAGCTTTTGCCCGCGGCTTCGCCCGCATGTATGTCGGAAAATATCCCACGGGAACGTACCGGGATTAAAGGTACCCTATGTTCCGTAATACTGTATTGGTTTACGCGGCGGACGCAAGAAAGCTCCCAGTCGGCATGATTTTTTCAACAGTCGTCATATATTTCAGCCAATTTATACAAAACTTTAATGAATTATACGCTTAAACATTCCTCATGATTTACTCCGTCCACTGGTGAAAGCCGGATGAAAATCCATTCGGTGCAAACGTGGCGGGAGGACTTTGTTTAGTTAAAATGATACCACTCAATAAGTGTGCGTACACATAGCGATCCGTTGTACAGGTCCATTATTTGATGGCGTATGTAGTTGTATGAGCGAGTTCACATACAATACAGTATTTCGGATCCAATAAAAAATACCGATCCGACAAAACATGCAGCAGTCCGTTTTACAGGTCCGTTTAAACGTATACGTTATTGGCGTATGAAGTTGTATGAGCTAGTTCACACACATGACAATGTTTCGGATACAGTAAAAAATCCCACACAGAACGGAAATACTGATCCGTTTTATCGGACCGAAACCGCACGAGGCTTGGCACGAGGGTGCACGGGGTGCAGGTTGCGGTGTGCTGCACACAGGCGCCATTTGCCGGTTTCATTCACTAGAGTACACGTGTCCAGTGCGCTCCTAATCATGGCAAGCAAGGCGTTTGAAAAATACATCGACCAAGAAATTTTGATAAATTTTGTTGAAAGTAGACCAGTTCGGTCGGCAAAATCGGTCTTGTAAATGCTGTGTGAAATTACTTCCAGTAGCGTCGGATCCGTTGAAAAGGATCTTGTAAAACGGACGTTCTATGTGTACGCGCCCTTATACAAGGTGTAACATAATTAACGCACAACCTCTTAAGGGGTCATTGTACTCATCATTATGAACAACTTTTACTATGGGACCAATCCTGAAATCGCAAAAAAAATCAGCTGCTCCCTACATTTATGTTCGCAGAACTCGTCAAAATGTAGGGAACAGCAGATTTTTTTTTCGCGATGGAAAACTAAAAACCGACCGTCACCATCTCCTTGCCAAACTTTATCGAAATCCGTTCAGTGGTTTAGGCGTGAAAAGGTAACATACAGACATACAGACAGAGTTACTTTCGAATTTATAATATTATATAGTATATATAGTAATAATATAGTATATGGTATAGTACAGGGTGGGCCAATAATTTTTGCACTTTTAAAACATGAATAGAAATAAAACTACAACTGTTATTTTGTTGATTATATATTTAACGTTTTGAAAATTTAATGAAATTTATTTTTTAAAAATGACATCGTCGAGATGTGCACCGTCTCGTCGTTGGCACTCTAGCAATCGACTACGCAAACTTTGGAAAACTCGCTGACACATGCTGCGGGGGATCGCGGCTATCTCGTCGTGGATGTTTTGTTTTAATTGGGATATATTCGTCGGTTTATTAAGGTAGACTCGACTTTTCAGGTATCCCCATAAGAAAAAATCGCATGGTGTAAGATCCGGGCTTCTCGGAGGCCATGGAATATCACCTCTGCGAGAAATCAATTTATTCGGAAACATTTCTTTGACTACCGGTAAAGTCACATTTGACGTGTGGCATGTTGCTCCATCTTGTTGCATCCAGGTCCTGCTGTTGTATCCTTGAAATTCATGCAACTGCGGCGTCAAAAACTCTCGCAACATCTTGACATATTCCGCTGAATTCACAGTTACATTATCTCCTTGATTATTTTCAAAGAAATACGGACCAATTATGCCCTTTGCTGATATGGCAGCCCATACTGTCGTTTTAGGTGAATGAAGTGGCTTTTGGTGTTTAAGGCGAGGGTTTTCCCTGCTCCAATATCGACAATTGTGCTTATTCACGTGCCCGTTGATGTGAAAGTGGGCCTCGTCCGTAAAGAATACATTCTCCAGGCTAGAGAATTGCTCCAGCATTGTGTCAGCCAATAACTTACGTTGAATGTAATCATTTGGTTTCATCTCCTGCACAATTTGAAGCTTATACGGGTGCAGTTTGAAGTCTAGATGCAAAATCCGCCGTAGACTGGTTCTCGGTAATGCCAGAACCGCCGAACGCTTACGCGTAGATAATTCTGGATCGTTCCGAACGGAAATTTCAACCTCTCGAATGTTCTCATCGCTTCTTCTTGAACGTGGCCGGCCTGTTTGTTTAATATTCGTTGTCGATCCCGTTTGCTCGAACTTCACGACCCAAGCTTTGATTAAATTCACACTTGGACACTCGCTTACACGGCGTAATCCATATTCAATTCGAAACAGGCGTCGTACAGTAACGTAGGAATCGTTGTTTTTGTAAAATTGTTTAACACAAAAAGCACGCTGTTGTCCCGTGAAGCGCTCCATCGTGACTAAAATTGCATGTAGCGACGCATAGTTTCCCGCCACCCGCGCACCCCTCCTTCCAACGGTATTCGAGAAATTTAGTGTTGCTATTTGCAAAAATTATTGGCCCACCCTGTATATAGTGTGGATAATAGAGTGTAGGTAAATATGTCTTTTTGTCTATGTCTGTTTTGTTTTGTTTATCAGAGTACATTAAATAGTATACGTGGGTCACACTGAAAGTTTTTAGAAAATAAAAAACGGATAGATCTAGAATTCTGTTAATATTTTTATTGCTTTTCGAAGTAGTCTCCGTTCCTTTCTAAGTACCGTCACATGCGATGGAACCATTGTCTGAAGCAGTGGACCCACTCTTCTTTAGGGATCTCTTCCACGCCTTTTTCAAACGCAGCCACGGCATCTTCAGGGTTCATAAAACGAATTCCTCTAAGTTTATCTTCTATTTTTGAAAATAAATAAAAGTCACAAGGTGCCAGGTCGGGACTATAAGGAGAATGACTCACTTACTCTACACCTTCGATAGACAAATATTCGATAGTCCGTCTGGCGGAGTGAGCTGGAGCGTTGTCGTGGTGGAGGAGGATCCTGCTTCTTGGGCGCTGCTGTCTAACATTTTTCAAGACAACTGGTAAACAATGACTAATATACAATCTGCAGTGACAGTCCTTTTAGCTTCTATGACAATTGTTGCGAAATAACCTGTCCGTCCAAAGAATGAGGCAATCATCTTTTTCCCTTGACTTCTGCCCTTCTTTACTTTTGTCGGCAAATCTTCGAAAAGAAACATCCATTGCGCAGGTTGTCTTTTGGTTTCGGATTCATAACAATATATCCAGCTTTCATCACCTGTGACGATTGCATATACAGCATTCGAGTCACCTCCGTCATACTTTTCAAGCATTGAGCGGCACCAATCCAAACGACAGCGATTTTGATCTTCCGTCAAATTATGAGGTATCCATCTAGTACAAAGCTTTCTGACGCCTAAATATTCATGTAAGGGCGCGTACACATAGCGATCCGTTATACAGGTCCGTTATTTGATGGCATATGTAGTTGTATGAGCGAGTTCACACACAATACAGTATTCCGGATCCAGAAAAAATACCGATCCGACAAAATATGCAGCAGCCCGTTTTACAGGTCCGTTTAAACGTATACGCTATTGGCGTATATAGTTGTATGAGCTAGTTCACACACATGACAGTATACTGGATCCAGCAAAAAATCCCACACACAACGAAAATACTCATCCGTTTTATCGGATCGAAACCGCGCGAGGCTTGGCACGGGGGTGCGCGGGGTGCGGTGTACTACGCGGGGTGCGGTGTGCTGCTCACAGACATCACCACAGAGTAACTTGTATTCATCACTTGCCGGTTTCATTCGCTAGAGTACACGTGTCCGGTGCGCTCCTAATCATGGCAAGCAAGGCGTTTGAAAAATACATTGACCAAGAAGTTTTGATAAATTGTATTGAAAGTAGACCAGTTCGGTCGGCATAATCGGTCCTGTAAATGCTGTGTGAATATTACTTCCAGTAGCGTCGGATTCGTTTAAATCGGTCCTGTAAATGCTGTGTGAATATTACCTCCAGTAGCGACGGATCCGTTAACAGGATCCTGTAAAACGGATGTTCTATGTGTACGCGTCCTAAATTTTTTTCTACTTGACTCATACCAATGCCTAAAGCTTCCCGAATGTTGGTATGTCACCCTTCTATCAGCTTCTATCATTAGCCGCACAGCACTCACGTTATCTTCAGTAGTCGCTGTAGAAGGACGTCCTTCTCGCGAATCATCAGTGAGTTAGCTTCGACCACGTTTAAACTCAATAGACCAGTTGTAAACAATGTAACGAGATGGGGCTTCGTCACGAAATGCTAATCAAAGTCTATCGTAAGATTGTTGTTGAGTAAGACCGCAACGAAAGTGGTAATAAATCATTGATCGAAAATTTTCTCTAGTTAAAGACGTTTCGACGCCCGACAGACACTTTTTAAATTGCCGCCAATTTGTAAAAACAAATGACATATGAATTCATTATTTATTATGTAAGTATAGATATTAAATTGTAAATCCTTAATTGGCTGTAGGATCAGTTAAAATAGTTTAGGTTAAGATTGTAAAGAGTTGTGGATTTTGTAATAAATAAATAAATAAATAAATTACACATCTACAGATTGCCAAAGAGTTCCTAATTCGAAATTTAAATGAATTTTTCATCGGCTGCTTTTCTTACTGGCCTATTCTGAAAACTTTCAGTGTGACCCCCTTATAAGTTAAGTTTTATGTCTTTACGTAATACTTATTGTAAATATTCATATGCCGCTTTCAGCGGCGGATGTGTCCTGAACAAATAATAACCAACCTTGTGCCTATCATATCCGACGAATAAATGTCTTTGTCTTTGTATTCGAATTCCTTGAAAAAGGAGTAAATAAACAGACACAGCCATATGTACGATTAAAATGATGTAACAATACTTAGATAAATCATTATCTACGTATTGTTACATCTTATAAATCACTTCTCCATAAGGGGCCGTGAACGAAATCGATTGATTTTGATCAATTTTGTATTAAGTATTCATGGAAAATCACTAATATTCGCAACAAGTTTTAAAAAATTACGCAAGACTGCCGTTTGATCATCTTTTTACAGGAAACAACTTTTGATTTTGAACATTAAAAAAGATGTCGTCAACATCATTATATGGTCTACTTGCACGTTGCTTCAACAACAACTTTTTTTAACTTCGATACAAAATTTAGTAGAAAAATAATCTTGAAATACCTATTTTTCGAAAAAAAACCAGTCAGTAATGTATTTTTTTCTAATATTTAGGAAACCATAGCAAGAAATTTAAAAATAAATTTAGTCTTCAGCTATCCTTAAAATAAAATTAAAATGCTATTTTATGATAAGACAATATCTTCATTATACAAATCAAAGGCGAAATAAACTTTATTTTCGAGAGCGCAAAAGTGATGAAACTATTAACAGGTGCTGTGATTGACACGAATGGTTTAGCGCCACGAAAACTGTACCTTTCAGGTCACACAGACTTAATGTTTCAATTATTTCAGGCTTTCTCACAATTAGATAAGAAATTGACATAAAAGGGTGTTTGTCATGCGCGGAGCCTTAAGGTTTAGGTAAAAAAGGGTTTCTACTGGTCTACGGCGTAGCTGACGCGGTGTAGACAAGAACCTACGGGGTCGTAGCAAATGGCCGATTCGTAACCCACTACGACCGCTACGCGCTACACCTACGAGCTTTAATCGCATGTTTTTTGTCAGAAACTGATTTCAGAATGTGATCCTGTTTTAATTAGTTTAATTATTGTTAATTCATCTCATACGAAATGAATCAACTTTTAACCAACATAAGACTAAATTTAATTAATGAAGTAAGTAGGTATTTCTATCTGTCTACCAAACATTCTTCCTTTTCTTAAAACTTCGACGTTAGCGAATTAAATGGATCTACCCAATTACTTAAGATAAATCCTAATATAACAGAGAGCTCACTTTGTAGTACATGTCTGCTAGTGCTTCCACATAGATTCTAAGTATTTATTGTGTACGGGTGCAATTAGGAAAATAAATAATTTATTCTATGATCAGCTACTGTCTAATAGGCCTTAATATATCGTACCACCAATCACCATCATACGTTGCAATTGGGTAGGTACCTACCCTATGTACATATGTAGCTATGTTCAAGTACGTTCTAAATACTTATCTTTTTATTTTTAACTATTTCGTAGTCATCCTATTCATCCCTTCCCATGTACAGCCAGCCAGCACATCAAGCTACTACAATCTGTCAAATTTCTTTAATAGATTTTCGACTTTATTGCTAAAGCATTAGGTTCAAGGTTGATTGGGAAAATTTGACACCATACCTACATGGGATTCATAACATTATGACGAAATATGGGTATAGGTACAACGAGGAAGTAGGTACCTGCATAGGGTCGGTATTCGCAGCATTTGATTTCGTATGTTTGCTTACAAATGCTTGTGGTTTGATCGCATTTATAAAAACACAAAAAAGCGGAAGAAATAGTGATAACTTATTATTATTCACCATGCGTTCCCGCAGTAATAATTAACTTTAGATTAGAGCATCATAAACAGGCTGTAATAAAAAAAATATATGGCAGACATCTAATAAAGTAAAACACGTAAAATAAACAGTTAATTAATATACCGGCAATTTGTATGTAGTCAAGTCATGGTGAAAAATTTAATTAACTAAATATACCGTTTAATATTGAGTAATTTGTCTGGGAAACCAATTAAGAGAGACTAATGACGTGCGCGGGTGGGACTCTGTGTTGAGAAGCCGGCGTTGTTGATTTTCGAGTTTTCTTGCTTGCTTGTTTGCTGCCGTTTGGCAATTGTAGGTAGCCAACTGGATAATAACATCACGACTATCTCCCCGGAAGGGTTAGCCAGAGGTGTACGTACTATAGCGACCAGCCACGATACACAGGCAGGTCACTATGTATTTTGTGTGCGGGGTCTCGACTTCGAGGTGTGTTTTGGGGAATCTTCGTAGTGATATAAATAGGAAGACCGTTGCACTATCAATCAGATTTATTTATTTGGCTTATTTCCAAGTAATAATAATACATTCAATCACTGGGGCTAATATTACACTGACTCCATATAAAACAATATGACTTTATGTCATCACCTATTCCTATTCTAAATTTTCGAATAGAAAACCAGAGTTTGTCTTATCAGCCAATGTTATAATCCAAAGAGGATTCATGCGGAAGGCAGGCTCAACTAAGGCCTCTACATCACCATATTTTGCTAGTCAAGTTAAAATTCCAAGAAGGTAATACGGGTAGGTAAAGCTATTCCCACCGGGCACAACCAACCAGGTGCGAATCCAGGATCTTGCGAACAATATACCAACGAGGCAGTCGCTTTGATGGAGAAATAGAAGTTTATTAGATACTACTCGTATGTTCATTATAGCGAGATGGATCGTGCGTGAGCGTTGCTTTCAACAGCGCTGTAGATCGTTCTTATTAGTTGTGAAATTACCTATTACAGAAAATGCGCTGTTTTTTTTTATGTTCTCAGAAATTGTTATTTAGTGATAGAAAGTGGCGTTAGTTAAAGGGTCAATCATTTTGAATTCAAGACTAACATATAGGTTAGGTAATAAGTAAGTTTCGAAGGTACTCGCACCTGACTCGCACTCGACTCTTAAAATATTTACACCAAGAGTATTTACTACCCCGGATAACAGTTTCACTAAAATCCTTCATTTATATCCATAATATACAGCAAAACCAATCGAGATGAAATCCAAAACTACATCTACGTCGGTATATATATTTTAATCGGTTAATCCAAATTCAAAAACGTTTCTCCTAAATAAGCAAAAACATTAATGAATGTGTAAAAGTTTCCATTAAAGGTGCTTATTTCATAAGTAACTCTAGTCAGATAGTTTGCCAAATTTCCATTTCTTGACGGATTATACCTGTCCCGTGAGTAAAAGTACCTATCAAAGAGGTGTTCAACTTACTTTGGAGATCAAAGGTTTTAGGACTTTACTCAAAAATATTGCTGTCTACATAACTCGCTCGAAAGGTTGTTGAAACGCTCTAAAAAATGTAATTTTCCAACTTAAGACTCCGTTGAACTTTCGATGTTACTTCCACACTACCTATTTCTGTCTGAACTTTTCAGAGTTCAATCCTAATTTAATAGAAACTTGAAAGCTGTGTCTGGGGTAATGCCTTTTTGAAATAGAAGAATGGTTGAAGACACTTTTCTGATAAAGTTTGGTCCATTGCCTCTAGACGGTTGAATTTGGTCATCGTAGAAAATGTTCATTAACGGTCCGAACGTGTCAAAAGCAATAAGATCGTCTAGACGGAGGATCGTCAAATTATTTCTTTGTATTGCAAACAAAAGACAGACAATTACCACGTTTCAGGTTTAATAACGAATCATTTTGATTCAGAAATGGAGCAAATATTATGAACAGTTCGTTCATTTCGTGTGAAAAGACAGTGGACACAATAGTGTATTGTATTACTTATAGTCGGAGCTTTTGAACAAAACTGTAGCTGCTGCGGCGTAACCAACTGCCCCACGCCCCACACGCGACAGGTAAAAGTGGCTGCCTTTTAATAATACCTGGAAATCCTGGAACTGCTTTCAACGAGCTTTTAATATTCTGCGATATGAGTCCACGAGAGCAAAATGGACATTTAAAGAACAAATAGTTTATTGTGCATTTCAATAGTCATTTTGTGCATCTTTGTATTAATCTTGTTGTAAGGTATGGATGAGTTATAACGGCAATTTATTCCTTCTTCATTCATTTTTCATAACATCTTGAGAACTATGAGAACTATCATACATTGGCCACTCCGTATGATCGCTAATGAGTAGATGTACACTTTATTTTGTTTAACGTCGACTATTAGTAGTTATTACCTATGTTTTGTTTGTATAACTGATTTATACAATGTAGGTACCACTGTATAATTTTCGTTTTTTGGTAGTATGAAAGAATTGTATAGCATTCTATAGTTTCTAGTTAGTTTCTGCCTACCCCCATATGTAAAAGCATGAGTTAATGTATGCGTGTTTGTGTTGTTTTTTTACGCTGATAATATTCTAGAAGTTGATATTTCAAATCTATGAGGAAATGTTTGATTATCGCCATTAACAGGGCTTGTCACTTATCACTCTTATCAGAGGACTATTACTGACCCTAATGTACAATTAGGTTATTTCACAAAGTTTTGGATACAAAAATAATTATGTATCAATCGTCACTAATTAGAAAGAGTGAGTCTTGCCTATTTTTTAAATGATACAACGTTATACTATTGAACCTTGAGATAACGTTAAAGAAAAAATATGGGGGACTTTTCATTATTTAAAGACTCGGGTGCAGTCGCGGGCAGTACAAGTTATGACTTATGAGTATAATCATATTGCAATGAATAACAAAAGGATAAAAGCTAAGTATAAACAACAAAGTAATCCTTTAGACTCTGAACTGAAAATCGTTTTCCTTCGTCAGGTTTTACGATTTTATTCATGGAGATAAGCAGTTAACTTTACGTTCTCCTTTTCTCGTATCCACGTAAAAATTCGCCTATTTATAGGGTTCCTTATCTCAAAAGGAAAACGGAACACTTATAGGATCACTTCGTTGTCCGTCTGATTGTCCGTCTGTCTGTCTGTCAGTCTGTCAAGACCCTTTTTCTCAGGAACGCGTGGAGGTATCAAGTTGAAATTAATATCAAATACGTAGGTCTATGGTCTTGTGGCGGCATATCTACATCGCCACATTGGAACGCATCTCACACATTGACGTCACGCAAAAATCCTGCATCGCGCAATCAGAGTTTACCGCGCGACGAGCATGTATACAACGTCCCGGCACCAACCGTCGGCCAGTAGCCCACCAGACACAACACCCGTCTGGTCGGAGGATCTCCCTTTTCTATGGAGGATGAATGAACTTTAAACCCTGTTTCTCATACCTCTATACTGGTGACCCCGAACATGAACGTCAGCGCAGCCTTCGTGCAACTACTACAGCATGACGTCATCATCATCGCTTTCTCAAGCTTTCGAGCGGCCAGTCACACAGCCAGCCAGTACCCACGGCTTCAACGGGTATCCTGACCACCAGCATGCAGCGACCGCGCATACCTGGTCATCACCCTCAGCCTCGTCAGCAACCTTGGCACAGTACACTGCACTCTCGGCTGGTCAACAAGCAGAGCCCTTCAAACCTCTCCTGGTCGACGCCAGCAGTCAGCCTCAACCCAGCGCTGTACTATATCCGACTCACTGGAGCATAACGCAGCACCACCCTAACTCACTGGGGGCATCTCCGCAGACAGTTCCGACTCACCGTGAACTATGCGGCACCCGGTTCTGACTCACTGGAACTCAGTTGTCTCTGGCAAGCATCGCAAGATACACGACTCAGCCCACTATCGACCTCCGATCTCCGCAGGTGAGTATCGTGGCGGCATATCTACATCGCCACATTGGAACGCATCACACACACTGACGTCACGCAAAAATCCTGCATCGCGCAATCAGAGTTTACCGCGCGACGAGTATAAACAAGGTGTAGCTTAAATAACGCACAACCTCTTAAGGGTTATTGTACTCATCACTATGAACAACTTTTACTATGGGATCAAACGTGAAATTGTGAAAAAAAAAATCAGATGTTCCCTACATTTTGGCGAGTCATACGAACATAAATGTAGGGAACATCTAATTTTTTTTCGCGATTTCAGGTTTGGTCCCATAGTAAAAGTTGTTCATAATAATGAGTACAAAGACCCCTTAAGAGGTTGTGCGTTATTTATGTTACATCTTGTATACAAGGTCCCGACACCAACCGTCGGGCACTAACCCACCAGACACGACACCCGTCTGGTCGGAAGATCCTCCCTTTTCTATGTAGGATGAGTGAACTTTACACCCTGTTCCTCATGCCTTTATAGTCTCTTGGAGGTTGGAACTCTAAAAAAATCAAGCTTCTAAGTCAGCGCAATAAAAAATACGGCCATTTATGTGACATATTTTGATACTCGCAAATAAATCAAAATCTAGCACTTCCCGTTGACCTAGAATCATGAAATTTGGCAAGAAGCAAGGTCTCTCAGCATAAGTAAAGGAAAAAGTTCTAGAATCAATAATTACTTTTATCACATAAAAAAACATTGTTTTGCGATTACAAACTTACATTTGCAGTTGGAGAATTGACCGTGACGTATATCGATGTATGGGAGAACACATTTTTCAACTATAATGTCAAGTTTGTTTTTGGGATAAATTCATCCCAACTACGGAACCCTTCATTGTGCGTGGTCCGACACACACTTGGCCGGTTTTTTCATTTATTGGACGCTGATAAGATTTTATTTATTTTTGCTGCTTGTTATTTTTCTACGAACAGATAAAACCTTGTTTACCTTTTGCTTTTGAAAAGGTCGATACGCTTTCTTTTCCATAATTCTTTTAAACAAAGTATTTGTTTTGTGACACTTTTTACTAGAGCTACAATCTGAGCTCTTTGTGTTGTTCCCAATAGTTCCGACGCCGCAAGGCTGCTACGCGCGTAAACTCACATCGCTACGCTGCAAGGCAGCTACGCACGTAACCTCGCATTGTTACGCCGCAAAGCAGCTACACATATAACGTCCCATCGATACGCTGCAAGGCTGCTACGCACGTTAGCTCACATCGCTACGCCGCAAGACAGCTACGCACGTAACCTCGCATTGCTACGCCGCAAACCAGCTACGCATGTAACGTCACATCGCTACGCTGCAAGGCTGCTACGCGCGTAAGCTCACATCGCTACGCCGCAAGACAGCTACGCACGTAACCTCGCATTGCTACGCCGCAAAGCAGCTACGCATGTAACGTCACATCGCTACGCTGCAAGGCTGCTACGCACGTTAGCTCACATCGCTACGCCGCTAGGCAGCTACGCACGTAACCTCGCATTGCTACGCCGCAAAGCAGCTACGCATGTAACGTCACATCGCTACGCTGCAAGGCTGCTACACGCGTAAGCCCACATTGCTACGCCGCAAGGCAGCTACGCATGTAGCTTCACATTGCTACGCCGCAAAGCAGCTTCGCATGTAATGTCACATCGCTATGCTGCAAGGCTGCTACGCGCGTTAGCTCACATCGCTCTGTCCCAAGTGGCGCGATGACGTGCCTGCTCGCACGTACAGTATTCCCAAATTAATAATGCGCATGCAGATCTTCGCTAATTGTCGTATTCCCGGAAACACAGTTCACAAAACACATAATTCTACTAAATTATGCATGAAGAAAATGCACTTAACCACTCTATATACATATCGTCTTCCGACGCTCGGGGAATACGACCGTTGCCGAACAGTGACGAAGATTTCTATGCGCATTATCACTTTGGGAGACCTGTAATAAATATATTTTTGTTAAAATCTGTGCTTACTTTGCATTTGCTCTTCTCGTAGGTATATTATAGTTCTGCCAAACATAAGCTGCTCAAATATAATATTGCGGAAAACCCCGCCTACGATCCTCACAAAATATGTAAAAGCCATAGAACATACATATGTTATCTGTTATTACTCATTGTTTTACAAACACTACTGTTTTTATTAATTATCTCCCTTCTTCGTCGTTCCCTGAACGCTGAAGATCGCGACCACATACGACGCGTCTCCAAGTTGTGCGGTCTTCTACAGTGTGGACCGCGAGGTAAATGCTGCTTTCAACAGCCTTCTTGATCGCGTCTGACCACCTTGCCGGTGCTCTGCCTTGAGTACGATTTCCTTCCAACCGGCCTAGTATCATAAACCTTTCCAGACCATGCTTAGGTGAACGCATAGTATGTCCGAAAAAGCTAAGGGCACGCTCCTTGCAGATAGCCGCTTGGTGATGTTTGTTGTTGTTTATTAAATATAACATAAATCTACTAAAAGTCTCAAATAATTTGGAACTCGTCTTCGCAACAGCCAAACCAATTTTTATTGTGTAAATTAAGGCAATAAAATTGCTGAAAGACGAAAAAGCCTCGCAAATGTTTTTATTTAATTTTCTTGAAAACAAATTCTCGGAATTTAACGAGATATTTTTTGCTTACTGAAATGTTTTGAAGAGTAAACGCAAAAGTATGGCGATCTTAGAATATTTTCAAAATATAACAAATATTTGCTGGTAGAGCGGAGGCGTTCGATATTATACGTATATTGGAATTGGACAATGGTTTGAAACTCTGTTGATTTAAAACGTTTTCCTATTTTCATTACTTACATCAATATACAAAAAGTAAAAAGAAAAAGGGTAGTGAAACCTTTCCTTGGGATAAGGAAAACGAAGGTAACTTTTATAATTACAAAGCTCGGAGAGTAGCAAGTTTCATTGGCAATTATGCAACTGCTCACGTTGAGTTGTGAAATTAATGAACCGAGCGAATGCACTGTGTGCCGATGATGAAACCATACACATATGTTTATTAATTAAAGAAATATGAGCGGGACGACGGTATTTTATATGAT
The DNA here is from genome assembly GCA_947568875.1 of Fissipunctia ypsillon. Lineage (NCBI taxonomy): Eukaryota > Metazoa > Arthropoda > Insecta > Lepidoptera > Noctuidae > Fissipunctia > Fissipunctia ypsillon. The sequence continues at coordinate 10,174,519 of OX387654.1, forward strand.
ATGCTACATATTCCTCACATTGAGTTTTTCCTTAGATGTCTTTTTTATAAGGTGTATTCTAAGATCTACATAGTGTCCGCGGGATGTTCGAAAGAGTTACTGTGGCCCCGGCACAGGCAACTGTAGGAACACAGGTGGGTTTTAGTCTGTAAAAGTCTGACACGCCCTCCCGCTTCGCCCAGAGAAGAAGTGAAGTCATTTGATGATTTCCCACCCAAAAAAGAAAGATCTACATAGTGTGATTAACTAGCTAAGGAGTAATTAGTTTCGACTTTATTACCTTAGTAGGTAATAAAGTCTAAAAGTGGTTCACCGCAAATGTCCACGATGGTACTTTTCGGAAAGTTCAATACATTACATGCTCGTGAATACTTTTGACCCAATTCGTTCAGCTGTTTCCTATGACCGAGAACAAAGGACCATCGTTCTTGACATCAGATAAAGTGTGATGGCTGTTATTTTTGACGGCAGAACCACGCTATAAAATACAGAAAGAACAGTAGAGGAAGTAATCCTGGAACTGAATGCTATTGTGGACGTTGTAACAATGCTGTGATTAATGATATGAAGGGCCACTGAAGGCTTCATACACGGTACACACGGAAAGAATTGTGTGTCCCGTAACAAAACACACGCTATTGTCGGTCTTATTCCTATAGAGAAAAGTTAACGATGGTTTCAACAATAAAACCGTAAATATGATGAATGTCGCTTTAGATAAGTATTTCATATTACACGTTATCTTGGGCAGGACGTTATTTGGATTCACATGTCTGGATTATATTCTTTAAAAATAAGGTGTTAAGGTGTGATCATGGACGTCTTTTCCTGCTGCACATTAATGACCTGCTTCAGCCCGGTATTGTTGGGTACGCAGATGACAGTACAGTTTCAGAGAGATACTTGTCCAGCGCAAAAACCAGCAGGGCCGAAGTTCGTTCCTTAAGAGAGGCCATGGTAGAGCGGACAGATTTGACCTTAAGCCTTGTCTCCCAGTGGGGTGAAGATAATCTGGTCTCTTTTAACGCCTCGAAACACAGGCGTGTCTTTTTACCGCTAAAAGGGGTCGTTTCGACCAAACTCCTACTTTTCGTGGTACATTTGTTCATGTAACTGATCGGCTCGAATTCCTAGGTATGGAGTTGACATCATGTCTCAACTTCGGACCCACCATCAAGTACAAAGCCCAAACTGCTGCCAAGAAACTGGGCATCCTAAATAGGGTGAAGCGATACTTTACGCCTGGACAGCTTTTAACCCTTTACAAAGCGCAAGTCCGATCCTGCATGGAATATTGCAGCCACCTTTGGGATGGCTCAGCTAAATACCAACTTGCCGCGCTTGATTCGGTGGAACGCATAGGCTCATTGGCGAAATAAAACTGGTGGATGCCAAGCTTCATAGCTTGGCACATCGCCGCAAGGTTGCCTGCTTGCCAGTCTTTTACAGATTGTATTTCGGTGAGTGTACTCAAGAACTCCACGACCTCATTCCGCCGGCTCCCTTCTACCATCGGACATCTAGACGCACTGCAGATTACCATCCCTACCTAGTTGCTATTCCACCAATTCACACTAAGCGTTTCCAAATGTCTTTTGTGATGCGCACAGCAAAGGAGTGGAACTCTCTGCCTGCGTATGTGTTTCCAAACGCATACAACCCCGATCTCTTCAAAGTGAGAGTGAACAGGCTTCTTCTGGGTAAGCTCGCTCCATCGTCGACTTTGTCACCTCTGACCTGGACTAAACCATGATAAGTTTGTAAGCTGAATTTATTATTTTTCATGAAATGTGTACATACATGAGTTACTTATATACCTAAATAATTATTATGCACTTGATATCAGCATTTCTCTAGAAGTATGACTCCCTCACTATACACTCACAATTCATTTTATCGAGTAGGGTCCACTCAAACGGCCCGTTCACCCAGTTTGATATGTTCTATTTTCCGGGACTTCGTGCCTCTGAAACGTGAATAATCCCTTAATAATACTCTTATCGTCCGCGCATTGGGTCCATTACTTGTGTTTTCATAATGGAAATCGATACGCCTACAAACTTCAGGAGAGTTTTATCGACACGAGAATCCAATGCAAGCACTTGTGACGTTGTGACCTCGAGTTTACTCGGATTTGATACCGTGGGCGGCGAAATCATAATAGCGTTACCATAATTTTCGATTTACTTGGTTAGATACTCAGCAACACGCCGCCGGGGATGGAATTAGTGTAACAGTATTAAAACGATATCTTTAGATACTGCGTATTCTGTCTGAATTATATTTGCAATATTGTAATTCAAAGTATTTTACAAGCTTTTATTTAGTTTTACGTCTCCTGGTCAGTCTATCTGTAATAAAATTTTGCAAGTTAAATTTTACCGTTTCCCGGTTTCCGATTGAGCTGAAATATTGTATGCATCTATAACTCGGTTGACAGTGCAATATTATTATGATATGGAGCTGATCTGATGATGGAGCCGGAAGGTGGCCATGGGAGCTCTGTAATAAAACGACACAACCCCACCAAGTTTGGGCTCGTTTGATTCGTAAAGATGAATCAAACGAGCCCAAACTCGATGACCAGAGTCCTTGTAAAGACAAGGACTCTGATTCTAGATGATATTCAGGGTCTACGTACTAAAAAGTAAAAAATAAACAAACGAAAACAACATTAAAACAAGCTTTTATTAGTTCTTAATAAAAACATCGGAAAAGATAAAAATATTTTTTTTCCGATTGGAAATAATAGATAGAGTTTTAAAAATACAAGCATGTTACATTTTAACAGCAAGAGAGAAAAAAGAGGGTGTAACACGCTTTTATTTCAAAACTAGACGTTTATTATTTCCAATCGGAATAAAATATTTTTTAACTTTTTAGTTATTTTTATTAAAAACGAATAATTTAAGCTTGTTTAAATAAAACAAAACTGGTTTATTTTTTTCTCATACAATCTTCTCGAGAAGAACCGATCGCAAACATGTTTATATACGTACGTATACACAGACACGTCTCACGCTCATATTTACAAACATTTATTACGTTGCATAAAGGAAACTTCAGTGAGCGTAGAAACTGTAACAGCGCTTGTTATGCTATCAATCATGCCGCGCATGCTTTTTTGAGCGCTATTTTTATCTGCATAACGCCAAGAAAAGATACACAAGTTGACAGGACGCATATGCCCGTGAACGCTATAGTTTACACAAGAGATACTCGTACGTTCTGGGACACAGTTTTTATCGATACAGCATTTGGTCGGTAGGGAGAAAAGCTATAAGTTACGTAAAGTTTAGCTGCCCCTAACGGCAATTCTTCCTTGTCCACTGTAAATCCCGTAAGAATAATTCCGGTCCTTTACCCTTTTCGCTTTAAAAATTCCACTTATAAAAATTCACATAAATCTTGAGAGCTTTTCCGGCTAGTAAGCGATTTCTACGTGGAAATAACTATGCAAACATGCGAAAATTTTGTCATAATATGGATGGTTACACAATAAGCCGCCGCAGGGCTAAGGACAAAAGGGTTTCCAAAGTAGCCAAGGTACCTTTATACTAAAGCCAAACATAGCATAGTGCTGAACTAGTGAACGTAACAAACAGCTGCACGGAACACAGCTCAGCCAGGCTCGTTTAGAGTTAACGAACATTTTTAGTTACCTAGACGAATGAAACGACCAAATAAAATTTTTGTTATTTTTGATTGGGGCCGGATTTTATGATAGAAAAGTAAAGATTTCCAAGAGGACTAAGTAGTAAAATGGAATGAAATTAATTTATGTAGCCAGTCTCACAGTTTTTCTTTCAATGTATGAATAAGACATCAATAATATAGATTTTGAAAATTGATTATCATCTTGAGTGTTTTCTTTATGTATCATAGTAGATAATTTATTTCAATCCACGATTTATTTTTTACAACTTTACGTGTAATTATAAAACCGATCTTACACCGCCAGCTAAACTAAGTTAGTTTAGCTGGCATAGTTGAGCCAGTTTTTCATACATGTGCATCAACCACAAACTATGCCAACTAATCTAACTAAAATAGCCCAATTAAGTCAAACTTGTGCTAACTAAAATAAACCAATTAAGTCAAAAAGTTGTGTAGGCCGCTCCGAAGCTACGTGAACTAAGCTAAGCTCCTCTCATTCCCTTACCCTTTGGCACCTATTTTCATCGTCTACTTCGTTAAACAGAGTGTTAAATTCTCCACTTGTTTTCCAGTGTTGAATGTGCTTGCTTATCAAGTATCTGTGTTTGCGTTTTTTCTTTTTGTAATAAGCAATAATCAATCTTCTTTTCCTATGACGAATGTAATCCTCCACTGAAATCTCGTCATAGCCCTTCTCTTATTCTTCTATCACGTCCGACTAACTCGACACTCCAGCACAAACTGATCATAACTACTATTTTTCGGTGCACGGACTACTTATTCCCAGTTTAGCTTAACTTAGTTCACTGAGCTTAGTTCTTAATTAGTTTAGCTGGCGGTGGACGATCGGCTTTAAGCTATGCACTTTACGTAATATTTAGTAGATTTCCGTCACACCCCACTCTCCATTTGACAATTGAATGAAAATTAATTAATGTAATATTAATTAATGTTAATTTCACTTTTCGCAAATGTAATTCCGTGAAAAAAGGCCCCGGTAGTGAAAATTGACGAATTACTCTAGTTGTTTAAAAAAAATTGTGCATAGGTATTGCATAGAATAGAATACAGTAGCGGAGTCTATTGTATATTGCACAGAATTAGAACGGACATGAACTAAAAACGTTTTCCTGTTTAATTTTCTTGCTGTCATCTGCATTAAATACATTTTACAATTATTCTAGATGAAAATAAAATGTCGCCAGTTTTGTTATATTTAAATTAAATTATTGACGTTTGAAGTTTGAGCAATAACGAATTTCGAATAAAATTAAAAATAAATCATTTAAAAAAATCCGTGTGGCCTAGGTCTTGTTATTGGGCCTAAACTCTTAGCAGACGGCCCCACGGATCCGCCATTTTCGTATGTTCAACTGTCTGCCTAACACCTTGTATAATAAATAATATTTGACAATGGACTTACGACGTAAACATAGAGGTCTTTTGGGAGCCTAAAGTACATACGGCCGTAAGGTATTTCAATAATTTTTATTCTGATGATTACGGATATAACCTAGTTGTCTTGTACCTAACAACTTTACAAAGAAAAAAATATACTTAAATAGGTAGTAGGTACGGAAAAACTAAAATTAATCAACAAGCGATGGCTGGTTGTGTCTTAGCAGATGCGCAAACAGCTAGATGTCGAAATAAGATTATTTTCTTACCACTCTTAAGTCTTAAACGCTTCCTTTTTACAACGCCATTAATCCTTTTAACCTTGAGGATAGGCCGATGGCTCATGAATATAAAATTACTTTGTTTTCTGATCTAGAGCTATCGACTTATCAGATTAAAAAAAAAATACCTCCGTATCTCTACGTTAACGTCGTGGTGGGGCTTGCGCACTCCGAATTATAGGTCTGTGCCGGTAGAGTTTGCCGGAACGGGTCTAGGATGAGGAGCCAAACCAAGGGAGATACAGAAACCCGCAGGGCAGCATGTGGCGAGCTGTTGAAAACTTTTATTGACTAAAACCCATCCGTTTTCCTTCAGTTGCCTGTGCCGAGGCCACGGTAACTCTTTCGAACATCCCGCAACCCAGTCACCCCCTGCTATTTTACCCGCGTATTACATACCACTAATCAGGTAGGGGACATAGTCTTTCAATAGTTCTTGGTAACCAATCCACTATAGCCACCCAAACCCATAGTCCAATATGTTTCGTTTCCATGCCTTACAATAGTCCTGTACCAACCAGGGGTTGTACTTGGGTGCATATTTGCATAGTGCATATATGGATAATCGTTGGTTGGTGCCTCCTCATTATTTAGAATGGTTTGAGGGGCCTCTGCGAGTTGGCTTCGGTCCCTCGTACGCCTTCCAGAGGTCCAGGACCCCAGGGTCACGAGATATGTCTTTAAAATAAAAAATAAAAAAAAGACGGCACAGTTAACACCTGTCAGGCATGCCACTGTCCGGGAGAATCGATCCGACACATTATCTCGTCTAGCTAACGAAGAGTACTTGCGTGTGTTACAACACATTTCGTCGGCTTTCTGAAGTTGGAATCCATCACGCGGAATCTGGACTCAACCCGGGAAGACATCACCCAAGTATCGAGGAAGACATTATTGCAGCTTTTGATGCAGATCCTACTACGAGCGTCAGAGTAGTAGCTCGAAACCTCAACATTTCGGTATGGAAGGTGTGGAATACGATGCACCGAGAAAACAAATATCCTTTCCACGGCACAGGTGTACAAGGTTTGGAAAATGAAGATCCCCCACAAAGGATTCAGTTCTGTCGCTTTTTGTTAAATAGTGTCATTGAAGACGCATGGTTTTTAAAATCCATCTTGTGGACCGATGAATCAAAATTTTCGAAAGAAGGAATTACCAATTTTCATAATCTTCATCGATGGACCGACAAGGAGAACAATACACACTGGAAGAAGCAAGTGTCGTTCCAAAGGAAATTTTCAGTTAACGTGTGAGCAGGAGTAATCGGCTGAACGTTGATTGGCCCCCACTTCCTACCAGATAATTTAAATGGAGAAAATTACCTGGAATTCCTCCAAAACTATCTCCCAGAGCTTCTGGACGAGATCGAAATACCAATATTGGCAATGAGAAGACCAATGATTTTTCAACAAGATGGTTGTCCAGCACACTGGACCCTAAACGTGAGAGAACATTTAAATAATTGTTTCCCAGAGAGCTGGATTGGCAGAGACGGGCCCATCCCTTGCCCACCTCGATCACCCGATTTAACTCCTTTGGATTTTTTCGTTTGGGGACGGGCCAAGGAGCTCGTCTACACGCACGTTGAAATTTCAAGTAGAGAAGAATTAATAGAAAGAATCCAAACGGCTTTTCAAGTCATAAAGCAGGAGATAAAATTAGAAATCACGACTACAGAAGTGAGAAGACGAGCACGTGCTTGTATAAGAAACCGCGGTCAACATTTTGAACATGAAGAATAAATTATTTTAACAAAATTATCTTTTAATTAATAACTTATAACTAATTAATTAATAAAATAACAAAATTATATCCTAACTTAACTAAAACTATTCACAAACTAAAATATGGCGTCGAAAAATTCCTCCGCATCGCTGTCGACTGGTAATGTACCCAAGAGACTGGCGGCATTGCCACGTTGTATGGCAATGCTTAGCCTCTGGCCAAGGTAAAAGCCGGCCCTTGGGTCACGGGAAGTGTCAACTAGCCGTTTGGAGATTTCGTTAAACAAACCATGAGCGCTCGGACCCCACGGCCCGAGGGTTTCAACCCCAAACGGCTCGAAAATATAATTACCGATAAGGATATTATACTTTCGCCGCTTGAGGTTTTCCGCAGCCGCAGCAGCAGCGCCAGCACAGCACGCCGAGCCGGGAAGATGGGATGGCGCAAGAGTGTCGACACAAGTTGCGTCCCACACTAAAGGCCTACCCACCTTCCATGGAAAGTTTTAACAAAAACGTTGTTTTATTCATCAGTTCAAAAATAAAAAAAATTCATACTCAATTTGCTTTGTTCACATCCTAATTCCAAGAGCTAATGAGATATCTGCGTAAATAGTACCTCAAAAGAAAGGGCAATAACCAAGCATGTTTTTAAAAAGGTTTGAACAACTGAGGCTATTTTTTTAATTTTTTTAATATGCCGTAAACAAAACATTTTCTTGATTTTTAAAAGTTTCTTAAGCTTGAATATGGCGTAGAATGTTTCTCTCTGATGACACAGATGCTTGGGAATTATTTTGTTTGAGTAATCACACATTACATAAATAAAAAATAATAACATAACGGCTTTTACTGGACACTATTAACAATTAATTGAAAAAAGAATGGGTATTATTGTTAAAAACCAGTTTCAAAAAAAAAATACAAGGAACAGACTTCGTCTAAGACAAGTTTAGCTTAATAAGTTCTAAATGGTCTAAGGTATCACCCCCTTCAGGCTTTGCACCCATCTACCAAACACCCTGTATTTCCCTAGATTTTAATTTAATTGTTTACTACTTCAAAAACGTGTTTGTTTGTATAAACAGGTCGGTGTACCGTTAATGTTTTTGTTTATGCTCATCGGGGTCACCTTGCAGTACAGTTTTAAGTTAGTACGACATCATTCAGGCTCTCAACAGCTTGAATGATTGGGCGGGGGGGGGGGGAGGCATTACTCCCGTGATTCCGATTATTTTAATTTCTGAATCGTTTTTGGTTTTATATTTTTGTTGCGGACGCTTTTAACGTGCACGTCTTTCTACATTGTTCTCACATATTTAATTTCAACATGAATGATGTAACCAATATTTTGTAACAATATTTTGATTTAAAAGAGTGTCCGTGGAGTTTCTTGCTCGTTCTTCTCCATAGAGATCTACGCTTTGGAATGGGCAACTAGCTTCAACTTTCTGACTAACTGACCGACTCTTTGACAATTCAAAAGTGCCTGTAATTAGTTTATTTGAAATAAATGCTTTGAGTTTGAGTTCATTATGTTGTTCTAAACCTTTTCAGAATAGAACGGTGAACACGGAAATATAGGTACCTAATCGAAATATCAAATAAGAAATGTTATTTCGCTCATTAATGTAAAAGTCCCAATTGCCTTTGTCTCACTTTTATCTGTCAGTTTTGTGAGTTCAGTAAAGGCGTCACCATTTTGAAGATAATTCAACATTCATTGCCCTGTCTCTCTTGTCAATCTTCTCTAACCCTGTTAAAGTTCGTTGGCTTTTAAAGTTTCACTTGTTCTACCAAGGAAAGGAAGACAACACAAGGTCGGCAATTACAAATATTCACACGCGGTTCCTTTTTCTTACTTAAAAAATCTAATTATTTTGGTGACAAGTCGGCGTACTAAATTAATTAGAAGTTTTTAAGTAGACACAGCGTCAACAACGCTCCCCTGGATACAAAACAACGCCCGTTCCATTATATTCGTACAATTGTGCAAACGTTAACACAAGTACCTACTTACAGGCATCACTTACCTACTACTTGTTTTTCAGATTTTTTTATAACGAAAATTTTTTCACAAAGTGTTAAACACACTTAATGGAAGAGTTGCGACACTAAATGTGTTTTACGACACATAAAACTTTCAGAATGAATTATCTTAATGTATTAAGGGCGTAATAAAATTATCCAACGGCAATTTATTAGTATGTCCCACATGAATAGAGAATTATCGGATAGAAGATATTGAATAGTAACTTCTGAAAGGAGTTATTACGAATTGATGAGAGTATCCTAAAATGGTTAGGTTTCCGTGACTGACGACCATAAAGAAGCCCATCTGGGTACTACTACTGTTTTATCCTCAAAGGGATTTCCTAACAAAATTATATCAGAATTATTCGAGGTAACGAAACAAAACAAATCCGATAAAACTCTCAGAAAGTAGCTGGCACAAAGAAAAATTGGAAGCTTCCAAATAAACGCTTTATTAGATTTTGCTGAATAAGGTACGAGGAGAGTTTTTACTGGGAAAATCCGGCGACTGATGTGGTGACGGACGCCAGCGTGAGGTGCTGACTCCGGAGACGATAATGAGGATGTAAATTGGCGTGTGGTGCTAGCAGGGTGGAGTGGGGCGGGTGGCCCGGGCCGCCCAACCTGTGGCGTATCTGTTGCGCGCCGTCGACCGCGCGCCCGGCGCCCCGGCCCGCTCCGGCCCGGCCGCAGGCAGTCTGTGTCACCGCGCCGCCGACGCCGCCGCCCGACCGCGCGACTCTTACCCGGACACATACACTTTTCCGGTTCAAAACACGTGCATTATATCAATCTATCAGATAAATCTTCACGCTATTTGATTCAATATAAATCTCCTGTCACTTAAACAAAAAATACTTCAAAATAATATTTTATATCTAAAGTTCTTAGTTCTTTTCCGATCTCATATTTTTTTTTTAAGTGTTTTTAAGTTGTTGTTTTCATCGCGTATTTTATTGCTGGAAAAATCATTTATGTTTTAAACTGGTCTTCGTTAGTGTAAGTATTTATTAAAAGGTGTACTTAGTTAAAGAAATGGTTTTGTTTACAAAGCTTTTTAGGCTATAAGATATAGAGCTTAATCTATTTACCTGTTTTATCGTTAAATATGAAACTAATTTGAACATAGGACCGCAGGCAAAATATTGATTTATTGAATCAGTATTTTATAAGCAGGCTTTTTCATTTTACTCAAAAACTTTTCTTTATTAATGTGCTTTGATTTTTATGAGTGTTTGTAAATCGAAATAATATATTAATCGGCATAGTATTTTCTTTTGTATGATCTCTCTTGTTAAAATAATATTTATAAGGTGCGTCTTCCTTCATATATAAGTAATCTGTCTATTAAAGACTCCTACATAATACATAGGTAGCGAGATTTTTTTACGCTCAAACAATTTTATTTTTATGTACAATTTTATGTTCTTTCTTGGAAGTGCTTTATGTATTCAGAGGTATTCCTAGAAGGTTGCTGTCAACAACATTTGATTAAAATATAAAGTAAAATGATATCTACGTATCCTTTTTTTAATAGATACAAAACAGTAAATTTGTACAAAGAAAAACAATCACTCTCTCCTTGATAATTAATTACACAGAATCCTCATTAATTTAATTGAAAATATTCCTAGTTTATATTTACTTTTTACTGTAATACTTTGCTACCAGGTAAATGAGACACAAATGTTTAAAAAACTGATTACTTTCAGCCTTTTACCGACATTATTCAGTTGGATTTCAGCTTTTCTTTTGCTTCCTGTCGTGGTTTTTAATATGTTTTATATAAAATTAACCATAGTTTCTACACACATACATTAGCTCACGCTTTTTCCCATGGGCATACTTGTCTCTTAATACTTGATTGAAGTTGAATATTGTTTTAACTTTAATTCGAATTTTTCTCCGTATTTCGAAATCGAATTTCGCACGTAGAGTTTCATTCTTCTCAAAGTTGTAATAGGCATAAGAACTCTTAAGTAAAGACCTGTGTAGCTATTGCCTTGTCAGTCTTAAAAAGTTTTGTGCAAAGGTAACATTAGGGATGTTGCTATTTGAATATTTGGCTCTCGGTTCAATTTGCAAGGAAATCATTATGTTCCTCAGGGTTCCGCACACCGATTTGGGGCTCTTGCCACTCACTATTTACATTTACACAATGGAAGCTACCGACGGAACCCGAGGACATCTTTTGATTTGAGCGTTCTGTCCCGTTTTATGTCAGTTTAAATAATGGCAACATGAATTTTATTGTTTTTTTTTTTATGAATCGAGAACTATTTGTGATAATATTTTATCGCGAATCTCTTATCAGTAAGAAAGTAGTACTTAGATTCGTAATATGTTATTAAATTAAACTACATTGAACATGTTCTTTATTTGCCGACGCTAGTTGCTGAAGAGCTACATTTTCTTCCACGTGTAGGATCGCCAGATACGAGTCTTATTGATACTTGTAGATTACTCTATTCTGGACGAGCCTGCAATCCATCACTACTAAGTAGTTAACTACTATCTGTTGCAGAACATAACAGCGCAAACGCTATTGTTACATGCGCTATCATGCATACGAGCTACTTGAAAATAATTTTTTCAGCGATAACTATGTGCCATGTGCACACAACTGATTTACACTCATTGTAAATCAACAGCAGTGACAATAACTTATACTACTTATATATATTTAAACTTTTCACACTCAAAGAAGTACAAGTAATGCCTATATGCTATGCTATATGCTTATATTATATTTTATTTTTATCTTTACTTAATTATAGTTAGCTTAATTATTCAGTACAAAAGACTTAAGGGCCTACAATACCTCCTGGGATTTCTAGTTCCAATCTGTACCAGCAGTAATCTACTCTATCCTCGGTCATTAGGCCCTGAACTTATCGTAGATAAGAACCATTATCTCTGCCTGATATCTAGATCGATACATGTACACATTTGTAATTCGGGTTTCAATACCACACTCTGATACAATCGTTCGACAATTCTAGTTAGACGAATCAATAGTTAGTTTAATTAACATTTTTATACGCGATTTTTTAAGTGTAATTGTTGTCTATTAATTTTTCTTTTTTTACCTACCTAACAGGACCAGTCAAGAAAGGAGGACGTTAGTTGTAAATGTGTGAAAGTTCAGTGATTGACAATTGGAAGATTGCATCGAAGAATAAAGTGCAGTGTAGTGCGTTCGAGAAACAACGTGTGGGTCCCGATGGCTGGCTCGACCCGGCCGCGCTAGATCGATCCCGCCACAGCGGCGCGGCTCACGTCGGTCAGTGCATACCACCTACTATACCATATTTTATATGCAATCACTCTGTTGCAGATCTGATACAACACACGTAGCTACTTCAATAAAATCATGATAAAAAATACGATCATACCGTGAGTAACGCTTAACCAAGCACGTGCGCAAGCTTTGCAGTTATGAAATTTCTAATTTTGATCGTGTTGTGCGTCGGCAGTAAGGGCGCAGTTCAGGAAACAACATTTATTTATTTTTAAAAGGATACAATACGACTGGGTTCGAGAAATCCGATTTGGACAGTTTACGTACAGTTCAATAGCTACTCCTGTTTTGCCGATGATACGATACCGTTTCTAATGTTTAACGATCAGTCCTATTGCTAGCAAGGTAGATGCACAGGTACAACATGGAACGATGCCAAAACTTTTGTCTTCTGTTTCTCTTTAATCAAAAGCGTAAATCTATAAATTAAACCTGTTTTTGTTTGTTGTAACAAAGCAGCGGCTACCGACACAAAAATACTTTCACTGAATTATCGCAATCATGAACCGGCATGGCCTGGGTGGCAGATATTTATTTATTCTAGGCAATACTTACACATTTCGTGGAAATATTTATTTACAGGTAGAATACGAGAAGCTGGTAAAATGAGAATTACTCCCGTAACTTTACTCAAACTCAAAGCATTTATTTCAATTAAACCAATTACAGGCACTTTTGAATTGTTAAAGAGTCAGTCAGTTAGTCAGAAAATTGAAGCTAGTCGCCCATTCCAAAACGTAGATCTCTATGGAGAAGAATGGGCAAGAAACTCCATGGACACTCTTTTAAATCAAAATTGTTACAAACTCCTGGGTACATTGTTCTTGTTGCTTCTATATGTGAGAACAATGTAAAAAATAGATAATTAAAAACAATTCAAAATATAAGATTAAAAATAAGCCCTGGCAGCTAAGAGATGACCAGTCTCCACTGACGGCGCCCGTTCACGAACATGACGCGTGGATCAGCACCATCCAGCTCAACCATTTTGTAAGGAACCGAATGATCCAACACACGCGCCACCATCAGCGAGACATTTAAGTGAGCATGACATACTTTAGATTCATGTTTAAAAAAAGATATAATTATTGCTGAGTATAACTCTCCCAAAAGTCCTACATCCTTTTTGTGAAAATATAATGCGTCCCGCAGATGCGTATTTTAAGCAGAATTAAAAATGAATGGTTGGTACAGTATCGGTTTCCTTATTTTTATACACGTATCTAACATTCACCGTAATTTATCAACCTTTTACAAAAATATATTTTCGTACCTACATAATGCTGTCCTCGCCATTCCGTTCGGTTTCAACCTGTCGAGAACATTTTAAACATGCATTATATTTTCTTTAACTTACGTACTCAAAAAAATAAAGCATAAACCTTTGAGAATCGCACTAAACTCAACCCCAAGTGTATGAGGTAGATTCAAACCTATTTACACAATTTAATTTGTTGGCTATCCACACATTTTCGGAAAATGAAAGCCTTAACAGATTTATCCGACTCAAATGGGTTTGGCTAAAAGATGCATGAGAAATAAATGAAAAGGTCTATTTTCTGGACCACTTTTATTTTCAACTCCAATGTTTTAGGGAAAGCTTCCGTATTTCCCGTGAATATTGAAAAGCTTTATGAACCCAAATGCTACGGTTGGTTATTAGAATATTTGATACCTTTTTTGCCATCCGCAAGCCCGCGCCTACGGTGGCCGGAAATCAGCTATCAATTCCCGACGCCCACCCAGGGCGTCTCCTGCGGCGACTAGGGGCGTGAGGGCGCAAAGATTGCCTCTCTCTCACGCGTTCCGCCTTCTCCTTCGCGAGCATTACGGCTTCGCAGAAGGTGGTGATGGCTTCCCATGTACTCTCGCTCCATAACATGGCCTGGACTAGGGCCGGACGTGAGAGGTCGCCACCGCCGATCGCTTCCGCGAGGACACGGTGGTGCTCCGCCCAAGCCGGGCACACCTCCACCGTATGCTCCACTGTGTCCTCCAGGCGATCAATACAATAGTGATACCCGGGCGTTTCCTCCCGCCTTATCCGGAACAGGTACCTCCCGAAGCACCCGTGTCCAGTGAGGTGAGGACCTGCGTCAGGCGGATGGTGAGGACGCCGTGGCGCCTCTCCTCAAAGAGGGGACTTATCGTCGCAATTGTGGCGTGCCCAGCTCTGGGTTGCGGTAATCGCACTCTCCATGACGCCATGGACTTTTGCCTCCAGATCCCATGGCGAATATTTGATACCTGTTGTGTTGATTTTTAGGGTCTTTATTTCATACTAGCTTCTGCCCGCGACTTCATCTAGTTTCAACATAAAATATATTCTTTGGCACTCGGCAATACTGTAGCTTCCCATTAGTGAAAAAATTTTCAGAATAGGATCAATAGTTCCGTAGATTTCGGAAAGTAGATTAGAATGAGGTAAAAGTGATTTTGTATGTAGGGGTACATACAAAATCACAAATTTTACCTCTTTATAATATTAGTATGATGTAGGTATAGATTAATAGTAGCAGGGAAAGTGCGGCAGCAATCATTTTAAATATTAATCACGTTAACCGATTCCGCACAATCAGCAGATAACGGATTTCACGTACATTAAGGGATATATATTAGAGGGGCGATAATGTAGGTTAGGTAGCTGTTCACCACCTATACGTTTGAGACCAATTTTATATACCTACCTACCTACATAGGAAAACAGTTAATTAGTCCCTTTGTTGCCAGTTAGGTTGCCACTCTAAACTAATTCTGCTTAGAAAATTAATTATTTAGTTAACTAATATAGGCATAGGTACCTACTATTCGTTGAATGTAGCAATGATTATATGTTTGACTTCAAACATTTATTTTGCTTTCCCAAAAGCTGATAAAACCAACCTCACCTGATTTAGAGAAATAATTAAGTTGATCAATAAATTGAAGAAGGTTACGATCCGGCCTCGTATCTTTTTAAGTAAATCCTCAAAGAAAAGAAGGTAGAGTTAGCCGGCAAACATAACAGAAGCATGTCCTATAGTAAGTATATAATTGTATTGATTTTGCACTTGAAATATCGGAGAGGTTTTGATATCAAAATAATATAAAGACAGTAGTTTGCTGCCTGTGCGAAAAGTAATTAAAAACGCGAATACACAGCCCTAGGAGATAATTAACCTTTTAACCGCCCGACTTCATATCAGTTGTCGTGCCCCCAGCGCCGGGCAACTTGAATCATTACGATATTTGGTCGTAAATATACGACCCTGGCGAAATGGACACGAAAATATATGTCGGATTAATCCGTCGTAGGCGGTTAAAGGGTTAAGCAAAGATACGTCACATGACACAAGTGTTCCGCGTAGAATTTGTGTCACCGTTCTGTCAGACGGAGGAAAAATTCACGGCTCGTATCATTCGCGCGGCCTGGAAATTATCACAAGAATTAAGACAAGATCGTTAAAATGTTATCGTGACCGACACTGAGGTAAACATGACTGAAACTCCGACGTTTTTACACGCAAACATTTAATTTAAATATTAATGCGCATACTTACATATTAATGTGATGTTAAACCGCTTCGGATGAAATGTATTGTACTTTGCTTATTTGTTTAACACTTTTACCATAATATGAGTGAATTTACTTTGTGTCTATATCGTTTCTGGCAGATACCTACAGCTGGTACAAAGCCAGGTTTATTTTAAAAACACAGCTGCACAAGTAAAGGTTAGAACTGCACAAGTATTACCTAATCATAACTACACATAATTTTCTCTTCGACTCTTACGCACGGTGTCTACATCTCTTTTTATGTACTTTTCTATCGCAGATATGCTGGAAGAGATTTTTTTAGAAATAACTAACGCATCACCTTTGTACGTATTTTTTTTACAAGCTTTTGTTTGTTTGTTTATTGTTAGTTTGATTAGGTCGAATCTTGCAAGCTGAATTAAAACTACTTCCTCTTATCCTACGGAGTCAATATAGAAGGTGTAACATAATTAACGCACAACCTCTTAAGGGGTCATTGTACTCATCATTATGAACAACTTTTACTATGGGACCAAATCTGAAATCGCGAAAAAAATCTGCTGTTCCCTACATTTATGTTCGCATAACTCGTCAAAATGTAGGGAATAGCGGTTTTTTTTTGCGATTTCAGGTTTGGTCCCATAGTAAAAGTTGTTCAAAATGATGAATACAATGACCCCTTAAGAGGTTGTGCGTTATTTATGTTACATCTTGAATATTACATGTGGGTTTAGTTGCAAAGACAATGCATTTTTATGATAAGCTTGACCTGATTCAACACTTATTTGTATTCTCTATTGGCTCTAGACGAAGGAACTCCTCAACGGTCAACCGTACAAACACGAAATTTTATATACACTTTTATTAAATAGTCTGTTCTAAATTCTACCATGACCTGGCTGCTGCACCCAGGAGTGGCTCCAGACGAGGGAGTTCTTTAACGGTACGCAGTACAGCCACGAAAAAATATATACGCTTTTATTATGATAGTCCGTTATAAAGTCAAACATGACCTGGCTGCTGCACCCAGGGATGGCTCCAGACGAGGGAACTCCTAAATGGTCAACAACACAGACACTAAGTTTTATATACCCATCCATTCATACACCATGACCTGTCTGCTGCGTCCAGGATCGGCTCCATACGAGAGATGTCCTCAGCGGTCAACAGCACAGGCACAAAAATTTCAAGTACACCAGATAGCCCCGTCGTGTTTGGTTTAATTGGATAAGTATTGACAAGTACCTATACTAGATAATCTTTAGGGTCTGATGATGAAGTCGGAAGACGGCCATAGGAACTTCTAAAAAACGAGATAGCATCATATAGTTTGGACTCGTTAGCTTTGTCTTGACAAGTACTATAGCTCAAAGTAGTATGCAGGGTCTGATGATAGAGCCCGAAGGTGACCATAGGAAATCCACAACCAAACACGATAGTACCTTTGTGTTTGGACTCATTGCATATGGATTGATAAGTGCTTATACACTGGGTGGTGTTCAGGGCCTGATGACAGAGCCGGAAAATCGCCATAGGAACTCCTCAACCAAACCAGACAGCACCATCGTGTTTGGACTCATTGGATATGTATTGATAAGGGCTTTTACACTAGGTGCTGTCCAGGGTCTGATGCTGGATCTAGAAGGTGGCCATAGGAACTACTCAACTAAACAAGACATCTCTGATATGTTTGGGCTTGTTAGTTTTGTCTTGACAAAAACTGTAGCCCAAGGTGTAATCCAGGGTCTGATGATAGTACCGGAAGGTGGCCACAGGAACACCTCTACTTTACAATAGCCCTATTGTGTTGGACTCGTTGGATTTGTCTTGACAAGTACCTTACTATGAAGGTGATAGAACACATATTTAATCAAATTCTAATGCCAAAACGTAAAAAGTAAAATATAAGTAAAAATCTTTTTAAAACCAAGATTTTATTGAACTAAAAAGTACTAAATAAAACTTGCGTGAACATAGAACGTGAAAGTCTTTACGCTTAAAGATAAGCCTGAAACTTAAAAAAAAAATTGTTGGGCTTTCTAACAAGTTCGAAAATATTTGTAAACTAGTATAATAATAACTAAGAATGATATCATTGCTGGTCGATAGTGTTCACTTTTGGAGATAAATTGTACTTTTCTATCTTTCTATCTTTCATTGATTGGTCCAGAACCCTCATTGCGTAACACACTATCGATCACAATCTGAATGATTTTGAAGCAAATTGCTAATCCATTGCTTCATATATTCGAAAAATTTCAAGCTCAACAACGTAAATAACGCAATGAATGTTGTTCACGCATTAAGCGAGTGAATCAGCGGCGGTGCGCGGTGCGCGGGCGGCGGGGTCACAGCTGATCTTGCTACTGCCGCGCCCCTAACAGCTCGCCTAGACTCGGTCATCGACGGACGTACCGTGCGATCAACATTCCAAAATTTTATATATTTGTAACCGAAGTTTATTAAAAATTCATTACTCAAAGCGAGTCTACATTATTTAAATATCCAACAAATTGGCGACCGTCTTCGATAATCGAACCGAATACTGCAATCAAAGGCTGAAGAATTCAAGAGTAACAACGGATAACCGCTACTCGAATTTGAATTTTAACCGAAGAGGAGGAGATTGGATCGGATCGCTGCTTATGCTGCCTACTGCCCTGGTGGAGTGAGAACTTTGCTGAGGACTGCTGGACGACTAGCTGGATACTCAAGGGAAGTTGGCCTACACTATCCTATCCACTATTTCTCATTTTTCCTTTCAAATTTGTGTGCAGCTTGCCGCTCCTGGAGCGTTAATGAGATAGCATTTCGAGTACACGAACTATCTTATCCTTTTCATAAAACGCTTCGGCTATTGCGAGAGCTTGCCTATTCCTACTACCTACGTTATAATTTTTCTTTTCTAAAATATTAATTCAGTTAGCTGAAATAGTTGGAGTTTCGGCTTACCTGTAGTTTTAAATTTTCACCTATACATCACATGCATAAAGTGTTATCATCCTTAGCTATGTATCAAAACCTATAAATTCATAAAGCCAAATATTGCTTAGTTATTTTTTCGCTGTCAATTTTTCACCCTCTACCCTCTCATAAAAAAAAAAAAAAAAATTGTTATTAACTTTTACGCAATTCATGCAAATTCCAGATAAACTCGAGAACGGCCTTAAGTCGCGCCTAGCGGTTACCATCCTGCTGTACCCAGTGCATCGCTGCGCTGTTGCTTGCGGTTGGCGAGTCCATCGCGCGCTTGAGTGGCGGCTGCGGGAGGGCGGTTGGTTCGAAGTGCGACGGAACCGTTGTAACTGTTTTGATCATTTCATTATCTTGCCTAATTCATTGTTCAATTTTATTATTTCGAATAATTAGTCATGGAAGGGAAAGAAAGTTTAAGGGATCTTATTAAAAAGCGAAGCATAATAAAGGGTAGACTGACAAAATTTAAAGATTACGTGAATGTTTTAACCCAAGTAAGCGCGAATAAAATGACTAGTGTTCAAGTCAAAGAATTATCTTTACGGATTGACAAATTCCAAGAATTGTTATCAGAATTCAACGTGATACAATCAAACATAGAATTACTCTCGTCAAATGAAGATGAGCAATTAATTGAGCGGGATTTGATTGAATCACAATTCTTTTCTCTTCTTTCCATGGCTAAAGAATTGATTGAATGTGCTAATTTAGAGAAAAGATCAGTGAATAATGAAAGTATGTCGAGTCAATGTTCACATTCCATGAATTCTATAAAATTACCTACTATAAATTTGCCAAAGTTTGACGGGAACTATTTGAAATGGTTAGAGTTCAGGGATACGTTCGATTCCCTTGTCAATAAAAACGACTCGATTCCATCAATAAATAAATACCATTATCTCAGATCAAGCTTAGAAAATAGTGCCGCTGTCGTTATAAGGTCAAGTGAGTTTACCGCTGATAATTATCAAAACGCGTGGCAGCTTTTATGTGACCGCTTTAATAGTAAAAATATTTTAATAAATAATCACCTTAAGTCATTATTAAGTATCGACCCTATTGTGAAGGAATCGTTTAAGGCGTTGCGATATTTAATAGATCACGTATCAAAAAACTTGAGTTCTTTGCACACTTTAGGGCTTCCTACCGAACACTGGGATGTTTTACTTATATTCATAGTCTCGGCAAAGTTAGATTCCACCACTAGTATGAAATGGGAGGAATATAAAAATAGTTTATCGGATTTACCAACGTTGGATAAATTTTACACATTTTTACGCAACCGAGCAGATATTTTAGAAACTGCCCACTATAATAGATCACATAAACAGGAACATAATAGGACAAACCCACAAAATAAACCTGTGAGATCTTTCTTTGCTGCTTCGGATGAGGATACTAAGAAATATAAATGCGCGATTTGTAATCAGAATCATTTCGTGCATGAGTGTCCCAAGTTCAAGCAAATGAACTACGACGATAGGATTCGCGAGGTAAACAAGTTAAAACTATGCAACAAATGCTTACGTATTGGGCATAATATTCATCAGTGTCGTTTGAAGGGTTCGTGCCAGAAATGTAAAGGAAAGCATAACACTCTAATTCATAAAAACGACATTAATACTTGCGTAGAACAAAGTTCACATAGTCCTGTAAATGAACCGGTTACGTTATCAGCTAGGACGATGACTCATACGTTGTTGTGTACAGCGCAGGTAGAAATCGTTAATGAGTTAAACAATAGAAAGGTTACGGCGCGAGCATTATTAGACACTGGTAGTCAGTCGTCATTTTTAACAGATGTGATGAGAGAGAAATTAGGGTTAACTAAGAACTCTAGTGAAACCTTAAATGTCTGTGGACTTAATAATATTAAAACTAGCATTTTAGGACAGTGCACCGTAAAAATTAATTCTTTTTCAACCGCATATAGTACTCAGGTGTCCTGTTTATTGGTTCCAACGATAACAGGTATTTTACCCAGCGTTGAAATAAACTTTCAAGAATTAGATATTCCGTGCGGTATACAGCTAGCAGATCCAAAGTTTTTCCAGCCTTCCGCTATAGATTTGTTGTTAGGAGCGGACATATTTTGGAACATTATTGGTACAAATCAAATTAAGCTAGGGTCTAATAAGCCTACTTTACAAGAATCACAATTAGGGTGGTTGATAGCTGGCCCAGTCGGTATCAATCATTCCAAGTCTAAGGTCTATTGTTATTTCAATCAGTTTTCGAATATTGATAATGCCCTTAAGAAATTTTGGGAGATTGAAGAACTACCTTCAGAGACCAAAACATATTCATTAGAGGAACAGTTTTGCGAAACTGACTTTATAGAAAACACAAGCCGCTTACCTGACGGTCGGTTTTGTGTCCGTATGCCATTAAAAGAACCCGAAACTAGTCTTGGGGATTCATATTATAAGGCTAAAAAACGTTTCTTGAATTTGGAATTAAAATTAAATAAAAATCCGAAACTTAAAGAGTCATACACTAAATTTATCGCTGAATATAAAGAGTTAGGTCACTTAAGTGAAGTAGATCGACCAGAATTTGGTAACTACTTGCCACACCACTGTGTAATTCGCGAGAAAAGTGAAACGACAAAATTGAGAGTCGTATTCGACGCCTCAGCCAAGACTTCCTCTGGTAAGTCTTTGAATGACATACAGGCTGTAGGTCCAGTTGTGCAGTCCGACTTAATTTCAATTTTGTTACGTTTTCGCGGGCATAGATTTGTTCTCTTAGGAGACATTGAGAAAATGTACCGACAAACGGTCTTACATACTTCTCAACGTCACCTTCAGTTAATTTTGTGGAGAGATTCATCTTCTACGGAACCCGATAATAATAATCTATTAAAAGTTTTACAATTAAATACCGTTACGTATGGGTTGGCCAGCGCTCCGTTCTTAAGTACCAGATGTTTATTACAGTTATCTAAAGAATGTAATGACGACACCATTGCGAGCGTTATTGAAAATGACTTTTACGTAGATGATTTGAATACCGGGGCGGATAGTGAAAGTGAATTACAGTACATATATCTTAATGTTAAGAAAATTCTAGATTCAGCATGTTTTCCCTTAAGGAAGATTCGTACTAACTGCTCACAGGCATTTACTGGTGATGCTAGTATATTCGACCCGATAGATTTAACTAAAGAATCCAGTGTGTTAGGTTTGATTTATTCTCCAAAACTAGACATTATTGAGTTTCCTTCAAAGATCGAATCGCCACCGCAAGTTATTACAAAAAGGGTCGTTATAGCTACTATTTGTAAAATATTTGATCCGTTAGGATTAATTTGTGCATGCATTATTAAGGCTAAAATCTTTTTACAGCAGTTATGGGTAATTAAATTAAATTGGGAGGAGCCTATACCACAAACCTTATTAAATACGTGGTTTAAATTCATTTCTAATTTGCACCTCCTTTCTAATATTAAAATTAGTAGATATGTTCTTTGTAATTTCCCGTTATCAATAGAACTGCATTGTTTTGTCGATGCGTCACAAAAGGCGTACGCCTCGTGTGTATACTTACGTTCAATAAATGACAAAAATGAGGTCACGGTAAGACTTTTGTGCGCAAAGGCAAGGGTTGCACCCTTAAAGCCTATTACTATACCAAAATTGGAATTACTTGGCACTTTGTTGGGAGCTAGATTATGTAATAAGGTTCTACAGTCATTGCGATTTAATATAAGTTGTAAAACTATTTGGACTGATTCAACAGTAGTTCTAGGATGGTTGAAAACAGATGTTAGAAATCTTAAAATGTTTGTCTGCAACAGGGTTAATGAAATTAACGAGTTGACTAATAGTTTTGAACACAGACATATACCTACAAATATGAACCCAGCTGACTTGGCCTCTAGAGGGGTTGATCCCCAGGACCTATCATCTTCTTCCTTGTGGTGGGAAGGTCCTTCTTTCCTAAAGAAGGAACGTTTGGAATGGCCACAGAATTCTTTCGTAGCTGGAAAATTACCCGAGTTAAAGATACATTCGTTATTATCTGCAGAAAATAGTTCATTTATAGATTTAAATAAATACTCCAATTTCAATAGATTAAGTAGAATATTTTCTTATGTTCTTCGTTTTGTTCACAACTGTGATAAACATAAACAAAGGTACTCGGGCCCTATAAGCTCCGATGAAATAAATAATGCAGTTTTGCTATTAATTAAATTTGCTCAATTACAATCATTTTCGTTCGAAATTGAATTACTTAAGCAAAGGAAAACATTACCACACAAAAGTAAATTATTACAGTTAACTCCATTCATAGATTCTAATAACATTGTTCGTGTGGGTGGTCGTTTAGAAAACTCAAAGTATAATTTTGATAAGAAACACCCCATAATAATAGATTCAAAACATTATTTAACTTAGGTTAATAATGATTAATGAACATACACGTTTGTTCCACGCAGGTCAACAGCTACTGTTAGCATCAGTGCGCGACAAGTACTGGCCTATTGGAGGGAGATGCTTAGCGCGGCAAGTAGTTAGACAATGTATTGTTTGCGTTCGTCTGCGCGCGAATACGGTGCAACCAATAATGGGTCATTTACCTGAAGCGCGTACTAATGCTTGTTTCCCTTTCTACTCTTGTGGAACTGACTTTGCTGGGCCTTTTATGATAAGCAGTCGTAAAGGTCGTGGTAACAGAATTAGTAAATGTTATCTATGTTTATTTGTATGCCTTAGTACAAAGGCAGTTCATTTGGAACTTGTAAGTGAACTGAGTACTCAAGCTTTCATTTTGTGCCTTAGACGATTCGTGTCACGCAGAGGAAAATGTCATGAGATCTTTTGCGACAACGGCAGGAATTTCGTAGGTGCAAACAATGAATTGGGTAAGCTGCTTCGATCCAGCCGTCAATCTGTCAGTGATTTTGCCACATCTGAGGGAATCAAATTTGTATTTAGTCCCGCTTACTCTCCCCACTTCGGTGGAATATTTGAGGCTGGAATTAAATCAGCTAAATACCATTTAAAACGTGTAGCTGGAAATGCTGCTTTGACGTTTGAGGAGCTAGCAACGCTGTTTACACAAATTGAAGCTATCCTAAATTCACGTCCGCTGACTCCTCTCTCGTCCAATTGTGCTGATCCTTCTCCTTTGACTCCAGGCCACTTCCTAATTGGGAGACCACTTATATCAATTCCAACGAAGCCCATTACCGCTACCAGGCCTAACAGATACGAGCTCATAGAGACGATAAGGCAGCACTTCTGGGAGAGATGGCGCAGGGAGTACATCTCAGAGCTGCAGCAGCGCACCAAGTGGCGCACTGGACAGCACGGACTCACCTGCGGGGACGTGGTTCTACTGAAGGATGACAACGTACCGCCATTACAATGGCGGCTGGGGCGCGTGTGTCGCCTTTATCCAGGGGCCGACGGCGTCAGCAGGGTAGCTGACGTAACGACCTCAAAGGGAGTTATACGAAGGGCTGTCAACAAGCTGTGTCTCCTACCCACTTCGAACTCCAAGGATGACAACGAGGCGGAGAGGGCCGCTTCCAAGCTCCCTACCTTGTCTACATCTTGAAAGCTAGGGCTTTCAACGCGCCGGAGGATGTTCACGCATTAAGCGAGTGAATCAGCGGCGGTGCGCGGTGCGCGGGCGGCGGGGTCACAGCTGATCTTGCTACTGCCGCGCCCCTAACAGCTCGCCTAGACTCGGTCATCGACGGACGTACCGTGCGATCAACATTCCAAAATTTTATATATTTGTAACCGAAGTTTATTAAAAATTCATTACTCAAAGCGAGTCTACATTATTTAAATATCCAACAAATGTTGATGAACTGTCAAAATGAAACCGATTCCTACTGTAAGTGTGTTACGCTATTGCTCCGCTGGTTCCTTTTCGGTCCGCTTATACATTTTTATTGCAGTCGCATTGAAGGCATCCTTATTTATATCATGTTCTTTTCTAAGTAGGGCAAAACTTGGCTAATTCGTGATATGCAGCTATTCGGTGATAGATAATTGTGTTTTATTACCAAGTTACTACTGACTTGATAAATGTACATTTTTCAATCATTATAGTATTTGCCACATTTTTAGATATAAGTTAGCAAAACTTATTTTGTCTACTATATCACAGTAAATTTAAAAAATATTCTGATCAATGAATCGAATTTTACAAGTAAAAAACAAAACTATCACCGATTACCCAAGTTTTGCCCTATGTAATACCTACTGAAGAATGATTTCTCTATCCGGTATCCACCCACCTTCCAAGCTTGGTAATAAACATGTCGTCCAGCATGGGTAATCCTTCTTATATGTTGTATGTACCTATATGTATGTACATACATACATATAATATATATTGTATAACAAAATGTTAAGTGCGAGTTTGTATTCACGCAAACACGGCTGAACGGATTTGAATGAAATTTGGCATACATTTAGTCTATAACCTGGCTTAACACATAGGATATATCCCGGTAGTACGTTCCTGTGGGATAATTTGCCACAAAAGCTAGTAAATATGGACATATTTTTGTAGTTGAGTATTTAAACGTAGGTACATATTCAAAATACAATCCAACGCGTACCTACTGTTTTAGAAAATATAATACCTTACACGTGTTGGCCGAACACCCAACCAACATTATACATTAATATATGTATTATTTAAGGTTAGCCATAGGCAAATATTTTTGAATAGACACTGAAATATTCGGTATTATTTTAACAAAAACATTTATCTTGGCAGAATTCGTCTCACTGAATCGGATATCATAACCACAGTAAATCATGCAAACTGAACCGAATCGAATCTGTCTGTTTGTCATTCAATCACGCCTCGGCGAAGCATATAACCAGGTTTTGCTGTAAATGCAGTGTTACTCTAATTCTCCTCAATAGGCTAGTTGACAGTAAGAACAATACCTTCTATATGGTGGTGAGCTACAAATTCCAAAAATCAATTTAATTTTGTAAATGATTTTAGATTAATTAATATTTTTGAGAAATAATTGCGTACAAATGAAGCAGAAGCTGAATCAGAGCACGACACGTCAATTCTTGCAAACTACGGTTTTACAAATTGAAAAAACATACTTTATGCGTCCGATAAAGTTTCTGTTGCATTAACAATAGACATATGAAAGGAATGGTCTTGAAAGGGATAAAACTGATTGGTAGTGTGTCCCTCTCATACAATGTGGCAGTGTTCATTATTCATTTACTAAATTAGAAGTGTTTAGTCATATTTGCGTAAGCACATTAAAAATAAAAAAATGGAAATCATCTACCTACGACTGTCAAAGTAAACATTAACACAAATAATTATTTGTCTGCTTTGAATATTATTTTTAAATATAAACGTTGTTAATTAAGACTGTCGAATATTATGATAATCCGACAGAAGTAATAAATAATGTCTGTGTCCGAGCAACACTGTTAAAAAAACTTGCAAATTTTGACAGAATGAAAGTGTTGATGTCAGTCTCACTCGCGCATGACAGAATGCCCCGTTTTTATAATCAAAATAAATTACGTTATAAAAATGGTAAAATTGTTCTGATAAATCTAATATTTCGCTGAAATATTCATATTTCGAGGTAAATAAACCACAAGGAACATGACTAATAGGTTTCTCAAAAACTGTCAAGTAGCCTCTTTCGCTACACGTGGATATGATTGAACGTGAATTTATTAAACCGAATTTTAATACTATGTACAATTTCCCATTAAATTCTAATTAGAAAAGAGATGTGAGAGACGTAACATAAATATCAGAAGGATAAAGGGATCTAGGAATTTTCATAACGTAGGTACGAGTATCTACGTGTCATTTTACGGCACGATCGGCCGGAAAATTTATACACGCAGAGACAGGGAAATTGCGACATACATAATTATCTAGAAATCGCGAGGGGCTTGTGGCTAAGAAATAACAGCCGCACGGGTCAATCGATCAGGTTAAGCTACGCTTGCCGCGATTGGTTCGTGGATGGGTGACCATCTTTACATATCAAGACCCCTCCGTGCCTCGGAAAGCACGTTAAACCGTTGGTCCCGGCTGTCATTTGTGTATCTTTGACAGTCGTTACGGGTCGTCAGAAGCCCGAAAGTCTGACAACCAGTCTTACCAAGGGGTATCGTATTACCCAGTAACTGGGTTGTGGAGGTCAGATAGGCAGTCGCTCCATGTAAAATACTGGTATTCAGCTGCATCCGGTTTGACTGGAAGCTGACCCCAATATAGTTGGGAAAAGGCTAGGCAGATGATGAGATGATATCTAGAAATCGCGTTTAAATAAATAACACGATTTTGCTTTTGCAGACGTTTAAAAATACATATTATCATGTAAATTATAATGTGGAATAGTTTCCAATAGCTAACCGGAGTAGTAAAATTTATTTATGTACCTTTAGATATACTTTCCTTTTTACAAGCTTTAACTCAAGTTGCCCTGTTTTTAAACATAAAATATATTATTTGTACATATTTTTGGTAAGTTAAGCGTTAGTTGCTACACTTGTCTGCTACAATAAAAGAAATGGGACGCTGTTAGAGGAATTGTGGTGACGATAACAGACTTTTTAATGGTTTTAAACTGAAGATCACGTCTAAACGAGTAGTGTTAATGATTTGAAAAAATTAGAGCATTTTCTTAATAACTTAATATGTGTATATCTTAGATTATGTTTATATTACATAATGTTATTAATTTTTAAAGTTATGTCTAACGCGGATAAAAAATTGAGAATCACACAAAGACTTTCAAGCGTATTTTTATGAAACCTTCTCCATTTTAAAGATAATTGAATTATTTTATCTTTAACTATACATGTTTTAATATAATACCATTTTATTTTATGAATAATAAAAAATAATAATGCGTCTAATTTGGGACAGCGCTCCTTGATGAGCGTCCTATTACTAGGAGAACGTACGACGCATTGCGTGAGCTCAACACAGAACACGCAAACTCAAGGCTGTTGGCATATATCTTCCTCTTAAGCGGGAATCATGCTGGCGTTCTATTCTATTATTTTTTTAAACTCATTGTATTGAAGTGTTATTGAGTTTTTCTATCTGGAATTTCTCAGTAGCAGCCCGGAGTTTGGATTTGTGCCCGGTAGATGGCAATAGGCTCGCCATTACATGGAACTTAAACATAACTGGCGAAATGTGGGTGTACTATAGGTACACCTCTGCCTAACCCTTCGGGGAAATAAGGCGTGATGTTATGTCATTATATTGAGAGCAGTACTTACCTATGTACAGCTATGTAGCAAAAAGGCAAATATACCTATCTACCTCTTCTTCGTAGATTTATATTGGATCTCGCAAGGGATGTTCTGTAATGTTAATTACTTTGCATACTATTGTATAGAATCAAGTTCTTCTAACTTAATAGACAGGTGTGCAGCTGGGGACCTTTTTGGGCTTCTTCTTTCCAGCTGAAGCACTAGGAAGTGGTAAAGGGCGGGCGTTTTGGGGACTGTCTTATGTAATTTAGACGTTCAAAAAGTGCTGATTCTCAGCCTAATTTGAGTTAAGTACTGACTTTTTATTTGATTTTGGTGAAAGAAATAAATGAAAATCGTTTTTTGTTTATAATTCATTACGTCATTTTACGTGTTCGCATATTATTTTTTTGTGGGAAATATCTAACAAACATATTTCGTACTTTTTTAATGCATCATGAATCATTTATGTTATCAATGGTTAATTATTTACCTAGTAATTTTATATAGGATTTCGTTTATTACCTAGTCAAAAATCGTTAGTGAATGCAAAACTTTGCTGTAAGATTCGATATTATCTTTCGTTGTAAACAAAAAAATAAAGAGTATTTTTAAACTCAACTTGGAGACTTTTTACTGGGCATTCCTGAACACGCGCCTGTTTCTAATATTAATCAGCTTGTACTTCTGGCCATTTTTCTCGTAAAAAACTAAAATGCCATTATCGTTTTAAGTACTTCCTTTTGCTTTTATTTTTTATGAATACTAAATAAGGCTTTTAATTTTACATTTTTATATTGTCTTTTTATTGTCATGGCAACAGCTGGCCTGTTGTATTTTCTCAACATTCCGTAATTGGATTTTACATTTTGTAGCATTTGTATTGAATGATTGGAGCATTGTACAGGTTTTCCGTAAATAAAAGTACTATTGAGACTTGAGAGTAGCACAAAAGAAAAACTTTTTATGCTGTTCACAACGGCTTTTCAATGTTAGAAATGCTTAGGATAATCCAGTTAGTTCAAATATTTTAATATCCTAAAATCTAAAAGGAATGTTCCACGTTAAATCCTGGTTACTATTCTAGAACAATGTGAAAATTTGCAAATTAAATAACCTTACAAATTCAGATGCACCGCCCAGGTTTAACGAACCTGGCAACCCCGAATTGGTAATCTAAAGCCGGGTCCACACTAGTTAATCTTGCTTTGTACAATATTCTCCCTTTGTATCATCAGAGCACTTGACACCACGCTTTTGTGTTGGGGTTGTGTATGTGAAGTCATTTGTTATTGATATTTAGGTCGTTGAAAGCGAAACCTCGTTCAGGCACAACGGTGTAGATTACGTACCTTTTTGGAAGTCATATGTTTGCTGTGTACACTTTATTTTAGGCTATTGTGTTAATTTCACATTTTCTCTTTGAAAAGCGAAATAACTAAACAAAAGTTGACCGTGGTTTTAGAACATTGTGCACGTTGTTCGTACCGTCATCATTGTTTCAATGAGGCAGGCAGAAAATTATGGTATGAAAGCATATTTTTTCATGGCCATTGGCTAGACTGTGAGTCAGAAAGACCCAAAGACTGTTGGAATAAATTAAGTTGAAAATATAAAATATGACACATCGCCTCGTTTAGTATGCGGACTGCTGATCTAAATAGGTATGATGTCACCATTGTGCTTATGTAATAGATAATGGTGCACATATTAGTGGATAGCTATTCTGTTCACGACACGAAAATATGACGATAAAGGTCACAAATTCAAACTTATAATAAAAACGGTGTACTTATTCTAAATGCTGTAAATTTGTTCAAAATAATCTGGGCACAGAAAGCAAGTCTTGGTAGGTAGGGCAAAACTTGGCTAATTCGTGATATGCAGCTATTCGGTGATAGATAATTGTGTTTTATTACCAAGTTACTACTGACTTGATAAATGTACATTTTTCAATCATTATAGTATTTGCCACATTTTTAGATATAAGTTAGAAAAACTTATTTTGTCTACTATATCACAGTAAATTTAAAAAATAGTCTGATCAATGAATCGAATTTTACAAGTAAAAAACAAAACTATCACCGATTACCCAAGTTTTGCCCGATAGCAATACAACAAATATTTAAAACTCGGAAGAAAGGAATAGCTTTTGATCAAACAAATGAACGTTCTGTTTGAAATAGCAATTTCTACATCGAAATCGATTTATTTAAACAATTTAACCCGGACTGTCTAATTCTACGCAATCAATCGCAGTACAACTTATTGTCACAAATTCAATGTCTTTTGTTTTGTAAAATCTCCTAAAGCTCCATTTACACGGTACAAGTTTCTGGAACGTTCAAGAGCAATAAGCGCATGCCATAAAGCACGTTCAATTGTAATGCCATTCAAGATTGCATGCAAGTGTTTACACGCGTGTTATTTCCATAAAATGGCATACAATAATTGAATGCAAGTTTAGCCATTCAATAAAATTGGAAGGCGATTATTGCATGCAAGTTTTGCCTCGTCTAAACACAGAGTTGCACTTCCCCTTCAATTTTATGGTATGCCACAGGCAATAAACTTGCACCGTATAAATGGAGCTTAAGTAATCGTTAGTAATAGGAGCTCTTATTTCCCCATTAATAACAAATTCAATTAGCGCAAAACGAGAGTCTATTATTTATTGGCGATTGCCGCGACACATATTGTTGTACCTACATTAGGTATGCTTTATAATGAAGTGGGTCTACAGTAGATGTAAAAAAAAAACTAAAAAGATCTTGGTTTAATAAAAGGCAATTTTAGTATTTTATGTTTCCTCTTATGTCGTAGAAGAAAGGATAACATTGAAGTTATTATGGTCTTGTCTAGGAGCGTCCTCTTCTAGTACATGCTTCAGTGGCCAGGTGCGACGATATGCCGCCATTACACTCACCTTTCTCGTCTTATGTTTACGTTGGTTGACTTGGTAATGTGTAAGAGTCGTAATGTGTTAGGCAAAGGCAATTTACACTCTATTTTTATCCACAAGCAAAGTTAGGACTATCCTGCAACGAGCGCACGAGAACAGATTACTTTACACGAAACGATTCGAATATTTTCCGAACCCGATTACCTCAGTAGCTGTTCCAGAATAGTTTATAAACACTGTTGTACAAATTTAAACCAAATTTTTATTGCCTCCCAAAAAGTATGCCAATTAACAGGGAATGAGTCAAGGCTTGCATTGTTTTCCAGATCTTGGCATCGAGCCAGCTCTCACTACCATCGATACCAATTAATAGAAAATTCTCTTTAAAATATTTTTCTTTTCTCATACATGGAAAGAACGCTTGAAGTTGATCAGAGGGATGAAAACAGTAATTTTCGTCCCTGGGAAACGTTTTTCCCTGCTGTCAAAAAATTAAAAACTATGCACGCCATGTCCCAACTTTTTATACAGCCACTCTGCTAAATCGCGGCGTAAAATGGTAGGTAATGAATAGTTATTTGTGCAACAAGAGAGCAAAGTCGGTTTTTGCTGCGAGTGTTGATTTTGAATCCCGAGTACCTAAGCGAAGGATTCAAAGACACGAGATGCAAATAACTTTGCTCTCGTTTAAAACATACAACTTTTCACTTCAGCTGCGAGAACATTTACCTAAAGGTAAAAAAATATATCATAGCAAAAATTAAACCACATTTTTTTCACATATTATACAGGGTGTAATGGCAGCCCTCCGCAAACTAACAGGGTGCTTTTAGCTACTTATTTTGAATCATATTCCACCGGAAATATTCTCAGGAAAATTTTCATGTTTTTTATCGTTTTTTCAGTTATTCAATATAAAATTACATTCTCTGTACACAGCACTCCATTTATGCATTTATGCAAATAAAACAGCTAAAATTAAGAAATCAGCAATGGAAGTTGAAATACTTGGCGGCCGAAGGCTGGCTGCGCTGCCGTTCGCTACGCGCGTTTTGCCACGGTAACGATACATTGCGTGTGAGGTAATAAAACACATCAGGCTTATTGGATTCCCATACCGTTCCTGAAATAATTTCATCTACCGGTCATCTTAGTATGATATACTGAATTCACCCCATGAGTCTGCGGAGGGCTGTCGCTTACACCCTGTTTATTTGTAAAACAAACAATATCAAAAAATGAAAAGTTATAAGTAAAATATAAATTCGATTATTTAGAAAAAAATATAAGAATTACACCAAAAACCTTAACAAATGATTTGCAATTTTACGGTTAAATGTGTAAGAACGTTTTATTGTTTGTTTCTTTCTTGGACCTACTAGGTATGAATTTTGAAAATCGAACTTCGAATTGACTTGTTTCTATCTCTCGCTTTTTTCGTATCCAAGTGAAAGTGACAGGACAAAGTGAAGTTCAAATCATTTGAATTTTATGAGTAGACCAACACTGTTCTCGGCATTTAAAAAAAAAATATTAAAAAGTTACTCTGTCTCGCGCTCGTAGCAAAATAGAATTTTGCTCACTATCTTTAAACAGCAAAACCTGCTTGTTTGAGGTGAAAAAATATTATCAACCATTTTGTAACATGACTTTATACTTATAACTTACTTTTCACTATATTATTATTTTACATAGATTTGAGCTAAATATACACCATCATCAGTGATACAAGATTCTGGCTGGGTGAATGCCACAGAAAAAAAAAACATAAAAACGGCGGGAAAACCGCAATTCGATCTTCAGTTGTTTTGTCGAGGATATTTTTCGACTATGTTCAAAAACAAAAATAGAAATTGGGTACATGTCTTCAACTAGATTTACAATATGCGGGGTTCCTCAAGGAAGTGTCCTTGGGCCCCTGCTATTCATTATCTACATAAATGATTTACCAAAATGCACTGAACATCAAACTATTTTATATGCCGATGACAGCACAGTAATCGTTCCATGTACAGATATAAAAACATATGAAAATAATATAAATAGTTCCCTACAATGCATAATTAATTGGTTAGAAATAAATAAATTAAAAATAAACGTGGATAAAACAAAAATAATGTCATTTTATCAACGGACAAATCGATCACCATTAAATATCATTCATAAAAATACAAAAATAGCTGACACCAGTAATGCCAGGTTCTTGGGACTGCATTTAGATAGTCATCTATCTTGGAAATCACACATCGAAATTATATGCAGAAAGTTAAATCAATACTCTTATGCAGTTTACAACTTAAGAAAAATTGTAAATGAGTCCGTCGTCCTAGTAGCGTACAATGCCTACGTAACATCTACTCTACGCTAAGGAATAATATTCTGGGGAAATTCTACAGATAAACTCATGGCATTCAAGGCACAGAAGAAATGTTTACGATCTGTCTTCAAGCTAAAATCAACTGACAGTTGTTTGCCATTTTTTAAAAAGTATAAGTTACTAACCTTACCATGTTTATATATTTATGGGACAGCAGTATTCGTGAAATCAAACTTACATCTATTTGAAACACTGAAATCGAAACGTCGCAACAATGAGATTTGTGCTAATACACACAACACAGCATTCTACACTAAAAGTTTTCTAGGCATGGCACCCAGAATGTATAACAAAATACCGAAGTCTATTAGAGACAAACGCGATTTAATTGATTTTAAAACACACCTAAACAACTTCTTAGCGCAGAAGGCATATTATTCAGTTAATGAATATCTAGACGATAATGCTAATTATGCAGATAAATATGTGCAATAAGAGTTAGAGTTAGGTAGTTAAATCCTGTGATTATATATTATATTTGTCACCCTCTAAATGACTAAAATGAGGTATAATAAATGTAGAAGTGTGTATTTAATTTAATTTTTTACAATTGTGTACGCAGAATTGTAATCTTTGTTTGATTTTAAGATAAGTTTTATATGTCATCATTTAGCGTGGATAGATTTTGTCATTAATTTTAATAATTCTAATTTTGTTGCATATGTGAAATTTTAGATACTACTTTTTTGATATTTATACGCCGTCAACGGCAAAGCATAGTGTACCTATACATATTTTTATTTACAACACCTGTTTTTACACCCACCTATGTTTTACAAATAAAAACTTTGACTTTGACTTTGACTTTGAATTTGTATAAAATGAGACCATCAGAAGCAGTGGTGCCATTCTGTAAAGATCCCACCGTGAAAATTTAGGTGAAGTGAGCGTGATGTGAACTGTCATCCCACCTTACTCTACTAGGAATTGAGCTCACTTCAAACTCACGTCACCTAAGTGCTCATGGCGTGATGTTTACAGAATAGATCGGCAGATATGGATTAAACGCCTGATTTCATTAAGAGGCTAAAACAATAGTGGACAATCTTTTACCTCCAAAATCAAAAGAAAGATACTTAAAATCTTACGATGTTTTACTGAAATGGCGCGCTGAAAAAAGAGTCAAGTCATTATCGGAAAACGTGTTACTAACATATTTCAATGAATTACCTAAGAATCATAAATCTTCAACTCTATGGAGCGTGTATTCAATGATAAAGACGACTTTAAGTACAAAACACGACATATATTTAAAAGATTTCGCGAAATTATCATCTTTACTGAAAAGACAGTTGGATGGATTCAAAGCGAAAAAATCCAAAGTTTTCACTGCACTAGAGGCAAATCTTCTTAAATCAAGCGCCAGACGGAATATACTTAGCAATAAAGGTTAGGAAATCTTTAAAGTATCATCGCATCTAAGATACTTGTCTTAAACTGTAATTAGGTGTGTATAGGTATTATACAAGAGAACTACCTATTAAAGATTTACATTTACTTTTTGGGTCGTGTTGATACTGGCCATAACTGGCGCTTTTAGAAGCAGTGAACTGGTGAATATGAAAGTACATGACATAAAGAAACAAGTTAAATAATACTAGTTAAGTTAAGGGGTATAGAGGTATGAGGAACAGGGTGTAAAGTTCACTCATCCTCTATGAAAAGGGAGGATCCTCCGACCAGATGGGTGTTGTGTCTGGTGGGCTACTGCCCGACGGTTGATGTCGGGATGTGGTATATATGCTAGTCGCACGGTAAACTCTGATTGCGCGATGCAGGATTTTGCGTGACGTCAGTGTGACGCGTTCCATTGTGGCGATGTAGATATCCACATCACTTCCCCTCCGGAGACCGGAGGTCGATAGTGGGCAGAGTCGTGTATCTTGCGATGCTTGCCAGGGCCAGTTGAGGTTCCAGTGAGTCGGAACCAGGTGCCGCATAGTTCACGGTGAGTCTGAACTGTCTGCGGAGATGCCCCCAGTGAGTCGGGGTGGCGCTGCGTTATGCTCCAGTGCGTCGGATGAGGTACAGCGCCGGGTTGAGGCTGGCTACTGGTGTCGACCAGGAGAGGTTTGAAGGGCTCTGCTTGTTGACCGGCCGAGAGTGCAGCGTGCTGTGCCAAGGTTGCTTGCTGATGAGGCTGAGGGTGATGACCAGGTATGCGCGGTTGCTGTATGCTAGTGGTCAGGATACCCGTTGAAGCCGTGGGTGCTGGCTGGCTGTGTGACTCGCTGCTCGAAAGCTCGAGGAAGTGATGCTGATGACGTCACGCTGTAGTAGTTGCGCGAAGGCTGCGCTGACGTTCATGTTCGGGGTCACCAGTATAGAGGTATGAGGAACAGGGTGTAAAGTTCACTCATCCTCTATGAAAAGGGAGGATCCTCCGACCAGACGGGTGTTGAGTCTGGTGGGCTACTGCCCGACGGTTGATGTCGGGATGTGGTATATATGCTAGTCGCACGGTAAACTCTGATTGCGCGATGCAGGATTTTGCGTGACGTCAGTGTGACGCGTTCCATTGTGGCGATGTAGATATGCCGCCACAGGGGTACTAAAACAAAAGTTGACCGAACCTTCGTAGTAAAGAAAGAATTTGTACAAATAATAGAAAAAATACCAAGGACTTCGACCTAGTGATATGGAAACTGATCGTTTTTTCCTGAATTACCAAAAAGGGAAATGTTTGAGGCAAGTAATGGGCAAAAACAAAATGACCGGCATCCCGAAACAGATAGCCACGTATCTTAATTTACCAAATCCAAACTTATATTCTGGTCACTGCTTCCGCAGAACTTCAGCTACTTTTTTGCTGATTCAGGCGCAGATTTGACTACAATTATAAGACACAGAGGATGGAAATTGAATAAAGTAGCCGAAGGTATAGAAGACTCAGTGGAAAATAAGACTAAAATATCAAGTAAAGTAATAAAAACGATAAATCTACATTCCTCGGAATTCTCTCCGCAACGTAGTACTTCCAAAGACTATCCGGAGCGAAGTAAAAAAAATCTATTCCAGCTGAAGAAAATGACAAAATATTGCTTTCTCCAACATTTATAGAAACACAAGAAACTCAAGTTTCGCAAAACAATATCCAACATTAATATACCGGGAACGAACACGTTTAATTATTGCTCTAATTTTAATATGAATTTTAAATAGATATTATCTTACCAATATTGTTTTTTTATGTTTTAATAAAACATTGTTTATTTAAATAAACAGGTTTTTATTTACTTTCCTCATATTCGAAACGTAAAGCAGAGTGTTTACCTCGGATGAAAGACCTATTTCGGCACTCGAACTATTGGCGCCAGGTCCCTTTCATCCCTTGTGCGTTATAACAATCTACTATTGTTAAACACTTCCGAGTGGTAGTCCTACGAGTACCTCAGATGCACTGTATTTCCTTTGAAAGCCTTTAACGGCAATCTAGAGAGAAGTTATTTTCTTGAGCTTAACTTTTTCTAAGTTGAATGTTTCTTGCTATTGAACTTTTCATACATGCTAATGGAAAATTGTTAGCGCACTTTCCAATGTTCGTAGAGCTTATCAGGAGTTTTATTTTAGCAGCCTAGCACTCAGATTCAATTAAGTAGTTGTAATACTTATGTGTTTATAACACATTGATAACATCGTTTATTAAATGCCTTAGATAATAAATTTGACCTAAATTAAATAAGAATTTACAGTTCAGAATTAAAATTCCACACAAAAATAGAAAGATAAAATCACGTACTTATCTGAATTTCATGATATCTGAAATAGATTTTACTGACCTGGTAACATTGAGCTGTTGATTAAAGATTGAATCATGTAAAAGCGAGCTAGCTGCGTGATTAACTGAAGATATGCTTCACATATGAATCAGCCAATCGGAAATGATCCCAACGATAATGAATGTGCTATTTTTAAATCAGACTATCGTAATGCCTCTACTCGGAGTGATAATTCGAAAATAATCGATGTCGGAATTTAACCTTGAACATTGGACGGGCAATTAATAGGAACCTACATCCTACATAGCTCTTGCGGTCTAATCAATGACAAACAGATAGATACTTACAGATTTCTATTCTTCTAAACCCATTGTCTATATTTATGAGCTCAATAAAACTAGTATAGCCACAGTAAACACGTCTATAAAATGATAAAATATGCGTGGCCCTGTTTCAGGCAGATATTTCTATGATTTCCAATTTTTCTCTACCTAATCCACTGTTCTTAGTTGGCCTGACCTCGGCTTTGACAAGAGTCTAAGAGAAGATCCCTAACGGATACGACTTCGTAAATAAGTCTCGATCTATTTCAGTTATAACAAGCTGATTTGATGTATATTTTCTCGTTTTGGTCTAACAGAGAGTAGGAGGAATTTATATATACCTACAGCCTACAGATATTCTTTACCTTAAGACCATCAATAAATTAGTTTGTTTTTGTGACTATATAAAAAAAAACTTAATGTTTTATCTACATTCTATGTTAGAGGGTTTGGTTTCTGAACTTAATCCTTCAGGTGGACCATTGTGCGTGATGTTTTAAAATCTATGTTTATGTTACGTTTGTTTGATGGTAAAAATTGTTCCTAATGTTTCGTTATATTAGGTCAGTTTACTCCAGATCTGAACAAGTGTACCTATCTTTCGCTCTGATCTGGATCCGGAGTATTGCATTGTATAGAACATTTGGCACCACGCCAGCAATGAGACCACACTTTGTTGTTAATAGTCTATCGTATATCTATCATCATTCTTAATTTTATTAGTTTATTCACCTGTGTTGCAAGCGTACCTTAAAGAGACATTGCGGTATACATCTATAGAAGTATAAAACTATAAACATAGTATGTAAGTTATACAAACCGTTACAGCCAAAGCGCCAGGGTAGCCAGCGTTATTCAAATTTTCTTACGTTTTTTGCAATTTGCAGGTCAGTATTAGGTTGTATGTTGACTAAAATATGATTCGCGACCGTAACAAATATATATTTACAGAATTATAATCATTAAAGTCATCAATACAACTCACTAAGACCAAGTAATTCTATTGAATGACTATTTCATGAAATCTTAACATTTCAGTATTATACTAACTTAATGAGTTGTATTACTGATTCTAATGATTATAATTCTGTAATATTTTTTGCGCTCGCGAATCATACTTTAATCAACATACACCCAGACACTGAGCTGCAAATTGCAAAAATCGTCAGAAAATTTGAATTCCGCGGACTACTTTGGCGCTTCCTCCTTACGTACAGCCACTCGCACATAGCTGTCATGATTTCCAACCGTACTAAATGTGTTCTTCGTTGTGTGTAGGCAACCCATTACATGTCTAGTACTGCGTTTGCTTTAAAACAGATGAAACTCGCTCCAGATTCTTTAAAAATAGATAATATTCAACAAAGTTGGTAATTAAAACATGTAAATATCCACAGTGGTTAGTTGGCGAGCTAACCAATGTAAAATCAACATCGACTGGCATAAATTGAAACCAAAATAGTGTGAGAAATTAAAACAAACAGGACAAAACATATTTGGATAAGCTTGCACTCCTACTGCTGTTAGAAATTCCCGCGAGAAATACCCTCTTTCGGATTCATTCGAGTGGAGTGGAGTGAGAGGACTGTGTGAGTAACAAAACAATTTATCTATTAAAATATCAAAGTTCGTGCAGAGAATACACAAGTGTCACTTTAGTGAGTCACGTTATCTATCCGATGTCAACGTTGACGTGCTGAAGCGTTAAATGTTTCATTCTGTCGCCGGTCGTCGCCGCTGGTCGCCTGATGTAAGCTTAATTACCGTCAAAATACAGAGATGTATAACTATGAAAGGCTCCGGATAGAAACTCCTATAGGACGTCTGGCTGTGTATAACAACGTACCCACTCTACTCCGTTACGTAGACAGAGCGCACAGTACTCCATACTTATCTCGTATTTTAGCGAGAGTTTTATGAAAGTACTTTATCAGCAGGTGAATGTAGCCGATCTGAGCCGATAACTTTACAAGATTTATGTGCTCGTACTTAATTTAATAGGTGTAGCATTAATAGAGCTGGTATCAGTTGTACGATGTTCTATTTTAAGTGCATGTGGGTAGTAGCAACTTCACCGCTACTGCATAGATATTTTATAATGAGGTGAGTCAGTGTGCGCCTAGCCGTTATCAAGCGGTGCATGCGCTCGAGCATCCTACACGCCACTGAACACGATAAAGGATTTATGCTCCTATATTCGATTATTTTTACACCAAACATTTCAGTTTTAGCGAATGTTTTATACATATACTTTCACATTTGGGAACACAACCACAGTTTAGCAAACCACAAGTTTTAAAACTTTTATCCGGGACAATGCGGAGAAGACATGAATAGGTACTCTTGCCAAATTCTATACCTACATACCTATATATTTCCGAATACTGAACTTTTGAACAAATGTCACTCTCCGAAGTTAGACTTGGTTTAATCTCTGGAGACAGTAGGAATACGGGTCATCTGAATCCTTTCCGTGAAACTCAAGTAATCTAGTCGGTTTACAGGAATATGTGAATTCTTGATACGTGGAAACTTCCCGAAAATAGTCATTGTTGAACAAAATGTTAATTTAAGAAAAATAGTTATTTTCGCCTTAATTTCATGGATTTTTATCGTCTAAAAATAATTAAATTAAAATTTAATCATCTATATAATAAAAATGAAATGCTGTTCGTTGGTAAGCGCAGCAGAACGGCTGGACAG
Organism: Fissipunctia ypsillon; assembly: GCA_947568875.1. Classification (NCBI taxonomy): domain Eukaryota; kingdom Metazoa; phylum Arthropoda; class Insecta; order Lepidoptera; family Noctuidae; genus Fissipunctia; species Fissipunctia ypsillon. The sequence continues at coordinate 10,214,664 of OX387654.1, forward strand.
AAATGGCAAATTTTTGTTCTAAAATGTTCGTAATAGTTCGAATTAGGTTCTTACGGAAATAAAATTGGAAAAGGTTCCCAAAACTTTTCAAATTCGAGAAAAACTGAACGTCCTTTTTTGTATGAATTATTGAAATTTGGACAGGACGACAAAGTTAAAGTCAAAGTATATATTAGTTTGATTTTTGGTGATACAGTAGGTCTTATAGTTAGGTTATGGTAACTCAAAAAACTACCCATTAATTACACAATACACTCTTTAACAACGTAAGAATTTAAAATCAATATTACATACAAATTAACAAAAACTTCAATATTTAGAATACAATCAATGTTTATAATAAACATTTAGAATACAATTAATTATTATAATAAATATGCAGAACACAATTAATAAGTGAAGTTTTTGAATTTTCAAGCATATACATAATTATCATTTAGTTTGTTACATTTTGTCAAGAAGGAATTCGTCAATGGTGTAGTAGCATTTTTCAATGAAAAAATTATTTAGTCTCCGTTTAAATTGTGCAAAGTGTAAATCTTTAATGTCATTTGGTATTTTATTGAATATTTTCGGAGCAATGCAGAGCATGCTTTTGTGCAAAAGGGCGGTCTTTGAGACTCTTAGACATAATTCGTGACGATATTATTGTCTTGTCGATCTATAGCGTTGCTCTGAAGCTGCTTTTTTAAAGAATTCACTATCTTTCTTGACGAACAATGCTGTCTCGTATATGTAAAGACAAGGTAATGGGGATGTGACAATGTATATGTGAAGACAAGGTAATTTTAAGAGACTTAAAATGCGGTTTGCAACTTTCCGTTGGTTTATGACTACATATCGATCTAATGCACCTCTTCTGTGCTTTAAAAATGTTATATTTCTCGCAGGAATTTGCCCAAAAAGTTACTTACATAATACATCAGCTGCCTGATTAATTATTGTCTTAAGTTTATATAGAACAAAGGCGAACCTACTTAATTTCGTTATAAGAATTGATGCATGTTGTTTCCAAGTCAGTTTAGAGTCAAATGTCAACCCTAGAAATTTTATATGCTCTTCTTCAATTCTGTTATCATCAAAAGTTATATTTATGTTAGGAGTGGTCAATCTTTGCCGAAACTGCATAACTTTAGTTTTATTTAAATTTAATTTTAAATTATTATGATCAAGCCAGTTAATTGATTGTTGCAACATCTGTCGGGTCAGCTAGTAAGAAATAAAAACTTACTTTAAATTATTACAGCTGTTAAAATTTGGTACTTTCACAGACAACAAGATAAATAATTAATAAAACTTGTCTTTGATGTTCAAACAGACGTTACAGAGACTATAGAATCTGTTCGATCGTCCACAGTAAGTTGATCAGTCTGGAACTGAAAACTAAACAACTTAGTACTTACACTTTCACCTTAAGGAGATAAATCAACAGTAAATTAATCCAAATCTTAATACACACATCAAAAGTGTCTAGGGATCAAGCACGTTATTGATGGTTACTAAAAATCCGGTCTTTATTTTTTTTTTTTTTGTAACTCCTATGGATACTTTTTAGTAAATTTCGTCATTTGAAACGGGAATAGTTTTTGCATTTAGGTCAAAACAAGAAAATCCTCTGTCAAGTCGTATTCTTATATATAGGTAATCCTGCAACGGGTTTGAGGCCAAATCAGTAAAATTTAGACCATACTTCTAAGTGGAATCAATACAAAAGAAGTTATTATGGAGAGAAAACACATCATTTAAGCCGAGAAAAAATGATCAGAGCCGTGGGAATGTTGGAAGCTGGTTCTCGGCAACGTGCTGTGACAATCGCTCTGGGCACTACGCAGAGTGTTATAAGTCGAATTTGGACACGTTACCGCATCACTGGCAGCGTGGCAGAGCGACATGGAGGACGAGCTCGCATCACTACATGCAAACACGATTGTTACATACACATTACTGCTCGACGAAATCGTACAATAACCGCGATAATGTTGGTTACGAGGCTCCATAGCAAGCGATCAAACCCTAAGAAATCGCTTGCATGAAGTCAATCTCCGTTCCCGAAGGCTGTTACGTGTAGGTACCATCAATTGAGCCCCGCAATCGCAGAGCCCGTTTACAATGGGCTCGTGAACACAGAAATTGGACAGAAGAAGAGTGGCGGTTTGTGTGTATTCCTAACGAATCTCGCTTTTGTATGAGGCCAGATACTAGACGTACACGGTATTTGGATCGGCGGAAGAGCCGAACTGATTTGGGTCAGAGACAATCTTAATGCACAGATATACGCTGAAACTATTGTATCAGATGTTGTCATTCCTTTGCGGACCCAATTTGGTGCTTCATTTCTGCTTATGCATGATAATGCACGTCCACACACTGCCAGAGTCGTTGCAAACACAATTGCCGCTGCTAATATCAACGACCTACCATGGCCTGCTCAATCGCTCACGCTCACGTTTGAGATATTCTGTAAAGAAGAGCTCTGCCAAATATGGATGCCGTACACACAGCAGAAAATCAATTGGACGTGGGCGGCCATTCCGCAACGTGATTTTTATACTCAAATTGAGTATGCCGAATCGCTGCGAACAAGTGTCATACGCGTTAACGGCGGAAATACCGACTACCAATTGCTTATTTTGCGCAATAAAAACCTTTAAAAACTTTTATTTTTAGTAAAAATCGCGAAAAGTTTTTATGAATGCAAAAGCAGAGAGTAGGTATGTACTTCATCGATCTACATTATACACATCTAAAAACATCACCTACCTAGCCTTTTCCCAACTACGTTGGCTCGGCTTCCAGTCTTATCGGATGCAGCTGAATAAATAATAAATAATAATTAACACACGAAACACATGCACATACAAAAACATTTAATCAATCTAAATAGACTTTTTTTCGAATTTCAATAGGCCAATAAAATATTTTTTGAAAATACCTTGTTCCCTAGACACTTTTGATGTGTGTAGTTTCTGTATACCTATACCTAGCTACTACTATACAAGGTGTAACATAATTAACGCACAACCTCTTAAGGAGTCATTGTACTCATCATTATGAACAACTTTTACTATGGGACCAAACCTGAAATCGCGAAAAAAAAATCTGCTGCTCCCTACATTTATGTTCGCATAACTCGACAAAATGTAGGGAACAGCAGATTATTTTTTTGCGATTTCAGGTTTGGTCCCATAGTAAAAGTTGTTCATAATGATGAGTACAATGACCCCTTAAGAGGTTGTGCATTATTTATGTTACATCTTGTATATAGTTACTACCTATAGTTAATCCGTTTACTTGAAATGTTTTGTCGGAGAAAGTTTTCGCAGTGGTATTGTCTGAGCAGCTTTGGAAAACTTTCTAACAGGAATTTAGTCTGACCATCGCTCAATTAAGATTTACTCTTAAACCTCTGAACCGGACGGTTCATTGAATATTGATGTTGCTAATACGATAGCAACGTGTCTCCGATTGACTTTTCTTTAAAACTAAAAAGAACAGAAAAAAGAAAGCTTCGGTTTAGCAATAGTTTAAATCTTCTTAGTGGGAAAAGAGCAAGGACCAATAGATCTGTCTCAATCTGTTAAAAGAACCTATAATTTATTTCTAATCTCTGGATTAGAATGTAAAAGTTCTTGAAAATACGGGATGGTCCGGTCTGGCTCCTATACAAGCAGTCCATTCGATTCTAAAGGATGTGTTGCAAGCTGCGAGAACATTCGATCATGCTTGAGTGCTGGGCTTGTCGTGAGCGACCCCAAGATTTATTGCCCTCCATCTTGCCTTGGAGTCGATTGTTCCTGTAACGCCTATCCCGATAACAGATTAGAAGGCCTTTGTTCTGGTTTATTCATAGTCTGAGAGTACCTACCTATGTATATTTGTGGTCCTGTAGGTATTTGAATATCGCTGACCTATCTAAAAAATATAAGAGTGATATGAATTTGTTATTCAGCTGCATCCGGTTAGACTGGAAGCCAACCGCAACATAGTTGGGAAAAGGTGAGACAGATGATGATGATGATGAATTTGTTATTCGTAGACGTAACGAAGTGCTACAAAAACATGACCTATAAAATAACCAAAAAGGTCCGACTTTTTATTTTTATTTTATTAAATGTATGTTAAAGGAAGTGATTTACTGCGAAGTTCTTAGAGAGCCCAACCTTTCCGTTTAATATAATATTAGGTATAAAATATTCTCCTGTGGTTTTAAATTGTACCTTTAGGGGAACTACCGTAACTAATTTTGGTGGAACGGTCCAGGGACCTTTGACTGATTTATTTGTTACGTCATGCACCCCAGCAACCCCATCACCTGTTTTTCCTCATATTTTAACTTGGGGTTGCTGGAGAGATGCTCTACAGCGTAATAAAATTTAAGCGTCTGTACTCTTACCCTTTCAAGGTACTTTTTTTAAGTACGTACGAATAGAGTACATATTGGGTATAGACTACATGTACATGCTGTATATAGGCCTCTCCCAGGCTGCGCCACAATACCCTGTCCTCCGCTTTCTGCCCCAGCTACCTTCTTAAGGTCGTCGGTCCATCTAGCTGGGGGGCGTCCAACACTACACTTGCCGATACGTGGTCTCCACTCCAGGACTCGTCTGCTCTACCGGCCATCGGTCCTTCGACAAACATGGCCAGTTTACTGCCATTTCAATTTACTTATTCTGCAGGCTATGTCGGTTACCCCGGTTCTTTTCAGGATAACTTCATTCCTGATTTTATCTATCAAATAAACTTCAAGCATAGCCCGCTCCATAGCACGCTAAACGATCTTGAATTCGTGGACCAGCCCAACTATCAGTGTCCACGTTTCGGCACCATATGTCATAACAGGCAGGACGCACTGGTTGAAGATCTTATTCGTCAAAGATTGCGGGATAGGTGACGAGAAGACTTGACGAAGTTTTCCAAACGGCACCCAACCCAACTGGATCCTTATGTCGGCTTCTTTCTCAAAGTTGTGTCTACTGAGCTGGATGACTGGCCCTAGATAGACATACTCTTCCACAACTTCGAGAAGCGACCCTTCGATGCGGATTGGTCTCGGCAAGACGTGTGAATTGAACATGACTTTCGTCTTGTCCAAATTCATGCCGAGGCCAACCCGACGAAAGGCTCCATTTAGGCTGTGCAGCATCTGGTCTAACTGTTCCAGCGTCTCTGTCATTATGACGATGTCATTGGCAAAGCTAAGGTGTGAGATGTACTCGCCTTTCACGTTGATCGCCTGCCCAGTACAGTCCATCGTCTTGAAGACGTCCTCCAACGCATTTCTAAACAGTTTCGGAAATGAGAGGCCAGAAAAGCCCATATTTCGATGGAGTTGAAGGCTTTCTCGTAGTCCACAAATGCCATACACAGCGGCTGGTTGTACTCCTCGGTCTTCTGTACAATTTGCCAAACAGTATGGATGTGTTCTACGGTACTGAAGCCTTTTCAAAAACCGGCTTGTTCTGGTGGCTGGAACTCGTCATGTCTTCTAGCGAGACGGCTCGTGACGACCCTCGAGAACAGCTTGTATACCTGGCTCAAAAGTAAGATGGGCCTATAGTTCTTCGGTAAGGTTTTGTCATCTTTTTTGAAGAACAGAACCACCGCACCTCTGCTCCACGCCTCGGGCGTTGGATAACGGAGTTGAAGAGACTCGCTTGCTCTCTCAGGACTGTAGCCCCGCCCGCTTCTTAAAGCGCAGACAGAGCTCCTTAGAGCTCTGTCGTTATTCAGTCATCACCAGGTGTGTTGTTGTTCTTGAGCTGCTCGAGAGCCACCCTAATCTCGCTTTGGTTGACATCCGGGATGTCCTCCGTGTAGAGGCGCATTAATTCGGCTCGATGGTCATCTGCGCTATAATAATAATATAATAATATAATCATTTATTTCAGATTCATCTTACGATTACATCCATATTTGTTAGTACAATTGCAAGCTTACAAACTAGTGTTAGTAATAATATAATTAATAATTGATTAAGTGGCAGGTCCGGGTGGACTCCCCAATGATGGTGACAAATCATTACACGACTGCATGCAGCCGTATACAGCGAGCCAGCATCGGAGAGTCCCACCGGTCCGCCAGCACGCGTAGGATGGTGTTGGGACTGTCGCGTGTGCGGCGCATGATAGAAGCACATCGTTTGCGCATGATGGCCGCAAAGCCGTCTGTGCCAGCCGCCGCGAACAGCTATGTCCCGCTAGTTTCAGCGTCCGCGTTGAGTATAAGTGCCAGTAAAATTCCTCGACTTCCTGCAGTATCTTGGACTTCGAAGTCACGATTCTGCCATCCGCAATTCTTAGTTTCGTCAGATGAGACTTTCCTAAGTGTTGAGTGAATACTTTTGACCCTCGGTTCTACTCAATCTTTAAGGTCGCCTTAATGTCGCGAGTGTTGGAGCACTGAAGGTCGCGTCGCATCAGCTTTGTAATTTTTAGGTTTAAGGCCCTCTTATCTGGCGAACACGGTTGCGTGGATGGTAACTCTCGTCTTTCCCTCATAAGTCCGAGAGTCTCCGAGGACAGTTTGGACACCTTACATTTTCGCTGCGACGGGAAAGGTCTACGGGACACGTCACGTAGTGCTTTGACCACCTCGTCAGCTTTCTTTATCATGAGTGTATTTTTTAATTATTATTTTTATTATGTAGAATTATTTCACACACAATGTAAATTGTTTAAGAATAAATTGAATTGAATTGAATTTCTCGCCAACAGTGCCTGTGGTTTCCAGCAGCGCGAATCGATTTTGAAGTTCCAGTTGGAACTTTTCGGATCCTAGAGCGGCTTGGAGCTGCGTAGATCGGAGGGTAGACCTCATCATTTGAATTCTCTCAGCTCGAAAATTGATATTTAGAGTGCCTCGGACAAGCCTGTGATCGCTTCCGGTATTAAACCTGCTGATCACGGAGACATCTCTAAATATGTGCTTCTTATCCGTCATGATGAAGTCTATCTCGTTCTTAGTCCCGTTATCGGGGCTCTGCCAGGTCCACTTTCTTTGGTGTTTATTTTCATAAAACGAATTCATCAAGAAGAGCCCCTGAAACTTCAAAAAGTTGACCAGCATTTATTCCCTGTGATTCCTGCGCCCCAAGCCGAACGGTCCGACTTTCGATTCGCCGCGTTCTTTTACTCACACTTTGACATTGAAGTCGCCCATAACAACGCAATATTGGGCATTCGTCGTACTGTGCATTGTCTTGGCAATATCCTCGTACATAGCCTCAACTGTCTCGTCAGAGCATGTCGAAGTCGGCGGATATACCTGAATCACTTTCAGGTAGGTTCTGACAGTGAGTTTTAGTACAAGGTATGCTACCCGTGTCGGCATACTACTGATTTCCACAACGCTGCTAGTGAGTTCCTTAGTGACTAGCAAGCCGACACCGCCTTGGGAGAGCTGATCACCTTCGCGGAAGTAGAATAGGTGGCCTGACTCTAGGGTTATCGTGTCCTCCCCCTGTCTTCGAACTTCAGATAACCCCAGTATATGCCAGTTAATGCGAACTAACTCTACCTCAAGTTCGGCAAGGTAATGGTCCAGCCTCATCGAACATCCATTTTACGTAGCCAGATGTAGTCGTCGTTGGTAGCTTGCCGTAACCCGGGGATTCTTCGCACCCCCCGTCCCGCCGTTACCGTGACCGCTACCTAGACCAGGAATAGCGGGACCACCGGGAACTGGGGTCGTTGTTTTGGCACATTATCCATGGGAGGTGTATGCCCGTAGTCACCATGCTGGGCAAGCGGGTTGGTGACCGCAGAGCCAAACCTTTCGCAACGGTGACGCTGCTGCCCGTCATCGTTCTGGAGAATTTTGGTTGGCTTGATGGATGGTTATACCGCCATCGGTCGGTCGCCAACGCCTCGTTCGTCAATGGCAGGGTGTACCGCGTGCAGGTGAGGTTGTCATTATAAACTTATAAATGGGAAAATAGGTGATGGGGTTGCTGGGGAGCATGCCGTTATTTGTTAGCAGACTTTGGAACACGGTCTTAAAAATAACCGTTTCATTTTTAACTGGGGTCGTAGTCCCAGTAGTCACCCCCTTTCTAGCCATATAATCTTTCACACAGTCAATCCATCGTTCCTTTAGTTTTCCGGGAAGACTCTTTCCCTACTCTAATAGGGACATTCATACTCATTGCTCATTATTTATTTAAATAAAGAACATAGTCCTTAGTTCACGTCACATCTTCAGTGACCATAAACATTGTAAATGGTCCGAAATATCCTCTTTAGTGCCTAGCAAGTATAATAATCAGTAATTTGCCTTTACGCGTAGGTATTTAGGCACGTCCACTTACCTATTTCCCTTCAATCTCCGTCATTGTTTGAATTCTATAGATTTATTCATCTAAATATTGTAAATTAACAAGATTGCATTAGGTACCTGTTGCATGACGACTGACGTAGTGCCTGTTCGCAGTTACATTTTACACCAAACTTATGTGAATATAATAGTATTTTTGTATCTCTTTGCTCAGCCATTCAAAGATTTGTTTCCATTTCTTGAAATGCAACAAGTGATCACTTATATGAAGACACATGTGTTACATGAAAAGACAATTTATTACATGACATGATAGTTTCGTCTCCACGCCATTTTCACAGACGACCGCTTACAGAAACAGCCCATAATATAAAAATACGTTTAGCTGTGGCTATGGATGACGAGTTGAAATCTAAAATGACATTTTGGAAACTATGCAAGATGGACTATGCTTGAAAACCACATTATACGAATCAAAATAGAAAACATTTATATTGAAAACTTTCATGCGTAAGCGGAAATCAATAACATAATTTCTGAAAGATAGATGCTGACGAAAAATATATCAGTGTTATGGAACTATAAAGTCAAATATATCATAGTCATAATTCAGTCCCCAAACGTCCGCACTGCTGGACACTGGTACTATCAAAGAGGAAATTGTGATAATCATCACATTTATCAGCTTGGTGAGTGATAATTACAATTTGCAGGCAGGAGGACACCGCCATCCAACGGAATGGATTCACTGTCAATTAATACACAGGTACTAAATATATTTTTTACATGGGGCTAGGTAGAAAGGTACATAACACCATGTGCTACGATCCTTACATAAGTGTCCCTTTGCTTCGTCCATAATTATAATTAAAATTAGTGCTCTTTGAGAATTCTCAACTACGTCTATGTAGAACTCCTAAAGCAGTCTTTAAGAGGATTTAATAAACTGTCATCTCTTAACGAGAAGGTATATTAATAGCGTTTGTAATTAAACTCTTTAAAATGAGCAACAAAATACTTATTATGTAGATTAGATATTATTACATTTTAGACATGTCGTTGCATAATTCGGTTTTTGAAGATCATTCGTTATAATATTTCTTTAGGTTCATGTTATTTACGCATCCTACAATATACCTTACTAAGGCGTTAGACATTGCATAGTAAAACATTTTCTTAAATTGGTTACAAAAGATAGTAAACTTTTCATTTTAACTCACTTGTTAGTGCAGTGAATAAATCTGTAATAGGTTGAAAAAAAAATGATCCATTTTACCAATTTTATCTTCTATATAAAATATACTCAATGAATATTTTCTACAACTTATTAGGGACTCTAATGTCGGCGATTACCTCTTAAGGCGAAAGCGCCAGGGTAGCCCGCGAAATTAAAATTTTCTTACGTTTTTTGCAATTTGCAGGTCAGTATTGGGTTGTACGTTGATTAAAATAATATGATTCGCGACCGTAACAAATATCTATTCACATAATTATAATTACTAAAGTCATCAATACAGCTCTCTAAGATCAAGCCATTCTAAGAGCGACTATTTCATGACATCTTGACATTTGAGGATTATACTAACTTAAGCAGTTGTATTACTGATTCTAATGATTATAATTATGTAAGAACATATTTATTACGGTCGCGAATCATACTTTAATCAACATACACCCAGACACTGAGCTGCCAATTGCAAAAGTCGTAAGAAAATTTGAATTTCGCGGGCTACCTCTGCGCTTCCCCCTTAACGAGCTTGGGGCTCAAGTTATTATGACCTTTCTCCGGTCGAGATATATTGGCAATAATAAATTACCTCAGATTCATACCAGCTGAATATAGGAGTAATTCAATCTAAACAAATAAATAAAATTGAAATGTCTGTTTGTAATGTCAAAATAAAAGCTTTTTACTAAATACATATGACAGTCTATACGATATTTATAACGAAAAAGCAATTTTTAACATTTTTATTTGTTTGTTTGTTCCGGCTAATCTACGAAACAGCTGGACCGATTTTGATGGCACTTTCACTGGCAGATAGCTGATGTTATACGGAGCAACTTAGGGTACTTTTATTTAAGAAAAAGAATTAGGGTTCCGCGCGAAAAAATAAAACCCATGAAATTCAAAACGGCTGGACTGATTTTGACGGGACTTTCATTGGCAGATAGCTGATGTTATAAGGAGTAACTTAGGATACTTTTATTTTAGAAAAATAATTAAGGGCTCTGGGCAAAAAAAGTTACAATCCATAAAATAGTGAACTAAATCCGATTCAAATAGTTCCCTATCATCATCTGCCTAGCCTTTTCCCAACTATATTGGGGTCGGCTTCCAGTCTAACCGGATGCAGCTGAATACCAGTATTTTACATGGAGCGACTGCCTATCTGACCTCCACAACCCAGTTACTGGGTAACACGATACCCCTTGGTAAGACTGGTTGTCAGACTTTCGGGCTTCTGACGACCCGTAACGACTGTCAAAGATCCACGAATGACAGCCGGGACCAACGGCTTAACGTGCTTTCCGAGGCACGGAGGAGTAGTATAGTTCCCTATATACTTCCGTATTGACATCCACACGGGTGAAGCTGCTGGTTACACAAATATTGAGCTACTTGTTAGTATAGACGGCTCTATGGCTCCAAGTTTCTATCAATAGGATATAGGTTATATGTATATTGTAGGTATGTCATGTCTATGTGCTACATATATGGGACCCAAATCAAAGTTGGTACATTTGAAACTATTATTTCAAGTAAAATCATAGTTTAGAAATTATAATAGTGTAATGTCTATTAATATTCCAACAGTAGAATACTAAGATATTATTTAGATAACTTCTCTATTTTGCTACATTAGTTACGCAAGATATTCCTTTATGCTTAGAATGTGGATAATATAGGTAATGAACTATTATCTTCGGTGTTATTATCACGACCAACTGTTTCGACAAATACATACGACTATTTTATAGATAGCAATGAATCCTCTAGCTTTGATCATAACAGACTCGATAGCAATATATGTCATGTCTATGAAATAAACTAGCCAATGCCGACGAATATTTTAATATTCTGTTCAGCGTTCTGATTGGTAAATCATGGGTAAAACAAATGCAACGCAGTTTGAAATATCCACGTTATTTAAATCAGTAATCTATTGTGAGACACAGATGTGGGGCTCAGCAGTAAACTGTACTTTATTTTTGGATGCATATGTTTCAGCCTATAAGCAGACAATAGAACGACTGTGTTGACACATGTAGCATTCTAGAGCTGCTGAGTAACCGTCTGAATACAACCACTACGCTATCTGAAATTGTGCGGGAATATGGCAGACTATTTAGAGCAAAGCTCTCGAATATCGAACGAGCATCAGACGAGCAAATACTAAACGTTGATATGAAAGATATTCTGTTGTATGTTCTAGTAAATAACTGCAAGTATTGACAGACGTATTCAATCTCTTCTTTGCTGTTGGCATGATAGTTGAATGTGTTTGTATAAAAAAACAGTTGAATTTTCTCTTAACTTCCAACTCCTGCATCTTTCTATCAGCATTCGCATGATCTGTATATGTTTGGCTATTTTACCGAGAATTTTAATCTGAGATCGCCCTTTATCCCCTTGTTCAACCTTCAGCACGTGTAAGGCTTCAGATTATTAATGTTCCCTCTCTCCCTCTTTGATTGAACAAGGAAATTTTCTCATAGCACAATACATATCTGAAAGGGTTGATAAGATTTAAATCCGCTCAGAGCAAAAGCCAATTAAGGGTTTTAGATACAGATATTGTGAGAGCAAAGCCTTGTTACATTTAATAAACATAGCCCAAGCTGTGAACCATGTGTGTAAGACGTAAGTAGGTTACAACAGCTGTTACGGAACCCAGTTTCAACTTAGAACAGTATCGTTTATAAATTCTGATAAAAGGGATAATAGCCGCAAAAAGAAATTGTACACATTATGTACACTCAAAACGGTGAAGGAAAACATCGTGAGGAAACCGGCATGTCTTCAAATGTTTGGTTCTAACCAAAGATTTGAAGACATCTGACATCTACCAACCCACACTGGGCTCGCGTGGTGGATTATAGCCCACTCCCTTTCACAGAGAGGAGGCCTGTGTCCCAGCAGTGGGAATGTTATAGGCTGATTATGTTGATTATGTTATGTTATGGGATTGGATTTATAATTCTATAGAATTTGGCTTATGGCAAAAGCATTTCCGTGTTGACTGTAATTAAAGGAATCTCAAACGTATACAAAATTGTAATTCAAAGCCAAGCTTTATCCCTTTTGAAATTGTTTATGTTTTGCTGAATTCGAGGTGTAATCCAATATAATTGTTAACAATACATAAGATAGAGTAGGTTTCTTCAAAGCAATAAATTGGTTTCAATTTATTCGATACAAAACTTTCAAAGAACGATTCAAATTAGGTCAATACCAAACGATAAAATGTTCACGCAATCTCAAAACAAACACACAAAACGAACAGAAACAAACTTTATCAATAAACAATTTCAGTATGAAGAAAGAACTTTTGTATCATCACGTTACATACAAAATCGATATTCAAAAACTTAGACATGAATTTTGATTTTAAGTATATAAAATCAGATAAAAATTGAGATGGTCCTGTTTGATTCCGTTTTATTTGTCTAGGTTTTCCCTCAATCATATTTTTACTCAAGAGGGTACCTAGCTTAGTCTTTCGGTTAGGTAAAGGCCATCAAATGCCTTCTGCGGTCAAAGGTTACTTGAGATAACCCTGTGTATAACCCTATAAGCTACAGGGTTAGAAACTGTAGCCGAGTATTTGATTCACTAAGGAAGGGACAGTCGCTATCCGTTTGTTACTTCAAAGGGTCATTACTGTGTGGTTAATTGAGTCATCAAATTGGCCATCTTCGGTATTTAACATTCATCCATTTGGAAGTTATCGATTAGTTTCTTCGAGTAGTTAGTATTCGTTTATTATTAGTTTGATTGCAACCCTGTCTTGAATTGGCAAAGTTTTCAACTGCTATTGTTTAGCGTTGAAATAAGTTATGAACTACTGAGTATAACTTATTTCTGTGCTTGAAAGATACGCAGGCACTTGGTTTGCAAAATATTATCGAAAACTTTTCAGATTTTATTCAACGACGAAATGTGTGACGATAAACTGCAATCGTCGAAATTTAGAAAATTCAGCCTTTGTAATCCTCCGAGGCGAATAATTAATTAAATTAGAGAAAGACACAGACAGAATGATTATATTTTTATCCGACCGTTAAATTAGTTTTTAATGAAATCCAATTAAAACCCGTCCATCAGTTGTCGTGTGAATCTGGAACAAACAAATAATTTATGGAAACTGTTGTTTGTGATGTCTCTGAAGATAAACTTTCTTCTAGAAAATATTTTTTATTTAAGATACTTCCTCTTTTCGACAGTAAAATGTTAATTTATTCTGGATGGAGTGATATTTTAGAAGAAAAAAATAACAAAAATATGTCCGATACCAGTCTAATGGATGTCAAAGTTATAATATTGTGCTCGAATTTAAGACTTTATTTGGTATAGTCACAGAATACATAATAGTAATAAGTAGTATAGTGGCAATTCGCCTAATTAACAAGGTACCGAATATGTGGAGCGCCGTCATATCATTATACAATTACCTACATTATAGCAATATCTCTAAGGGTGGATTCGACCAAACTTTTATAACTAGTACAAGCCTAATCTAGTGAATATTTTTTTTTATTTTTGACAGACTTCCATTCATAAGCTGTCAGACGTCAATTTTATTCCGAGAATAAAATGTATTGCTGTTCGGTCGAATCCGCCCTTAATTGTTATCAATAATAATCTATAATTATACTAATAATAATAAAGCTGAAGAGATTGTTTGTTTCTATGTTTGTTTGACCGCGCTAATAGCTACTTAATCTCTGGAACTAACAGACGGATCTGAAAGAATCATTTTGCATTTGATAGCACATTCTTGAGGAAGGCTATAGGCTATTTTACATCACGCTAGGACCCTTAGGCACCAAGCAAAAATCAGAATGAACGCTAAGTGAAAATGAAGTAATGCCGCGGTAGGCGATGCGATGCTACGGGGTGGGACGGGGGAACCAGAAATTTCACGCAGACGAAGTCGCTGGCAGTCCTAGAATAAAATCAGTCTGGTATCTATAATCCACGTAAACAAGAGCAGTGATAATGGAAGCTTATAAATTAAATAAATAGTTAAAGGTGCCAATTTGTAATAAATTATTCTTATCTCTTCGCTGTCAGCTTTTGTAATTCGCGTGCTATTTCCGTCCATTTCGAGATCAAATTTCAGTTCATTCCGACAAAGTGATTGATTTTCAAGGCAATGTTTAATTAGCAACTATCCCGCAAAGCTTTATTAGCGAATCTACAGCCAGTAGGAGCGTATTCGACGAATTGGAGCATCTTCTGTTGTAATATCAGTCTATATTTATCGTTCAAACCCCAAACTTCTCGTCGCCACCGGTACCGGTCTACTTCAGTACCTTTATTATTGGATAGAAAAGTAATATCATTTATTCACACTCTAAATTCGTCATTTCGTTAAATGATTTATGAGAAACTGCTTAACGAAAGGTCTGAAAGTGGCGTGCGTCTAAATGGACATAAATATTTCACAAGTAAATTGAAACGGGAGCCGGGGGAGGTCAACAGAGGTCCACGGCGGCAGGGTGTGGCAGCTCCTGATGAGTTGTCAGCTAAAAATGGCGTCAGTTGCCTTATTATTTATTACTTATTTTTCATTTTGAAGTAAAAACGAACGTAGGAAGAGGAAGTGCGCAACACAACATTAATGGTAGGTATTCACTCAACTGGATAATATTAGAGTTGAGTTCGTCCGAGTTGTGTTTAAATTCCGCAATTGCCTGGTGCAGATTTCGTGGTACCCTTTAGCATTTCAATTTCAATACGATTGACTTCCAAAGTGGAGTCATAAAAGAAAATTTTCTCAATTCCTTATTTCAATATTGAGGACAAGTTGTCAAGTAAACTTGGACAACTCAAACAAATGTAGTCGGGAAAGCTGACGGTTATGGAAAAAGTTTGTTGATTATAAATTTTCAACAAAGGTTGTCAAACATTTCCTTTCGATACAATTTCGAATAAAGCTACTACAGCAGAAATTACGCAATAAATAATAAATCTATCGCGTACATGTTACACAAAGTTAATGCTAATAACAAGTACAACACACGTAGGGTTAGAGAGAACGAACTGGCTCAACTACAGATAACAAATTATTATGATACGAGAACATCTAAGTATTTGGTACCTAAAGTGTTTGACAAAATAGATTTATTAAGAGAAAAAGTAAAAATTAGTAAAACATTATACATGATAGCAAACAGAAATAAATACATTGTATAAGATAACAGTATATTATATAAGTAGTAGCTAGAGGTTTAGTGTTATGTAAAAGAGCGCCTCTCGCCATCAAACGTAAAACTTTGGCGAGTTTAGAATTAAGTAACACCTCTGTATTTTATTATCATTAAATAAATATAAAAAACAGACCCTTTGGTTCACAGACAAACACAACGGCAACCTTAACCGCTTAACACGTTTTTGGATGTTAAAGTCTTTAAAGTGTTTTTAAATCCTTAATAAGGGCCTGAAATAGGGTGAAATGGGGTCTTAATTCTTGGTTGAAAAAAAAACACGTATTACAGTTTTCCATTTTTCCAACTAGTACCTATCCGAGATCCAGGCAGACGAAGTCGCGGGCAAAATTCAGTTCTTCAGAAGTTCACTTCTGAAAAAATATTTGTGTAGTTTGTGATAAAAAAAATAGACCTACTTCGTCGTAGTCTTAAGAGGAATATAAATCAGTAAGACCCACATGATAAGCAATTTCACAAATATTGGTGAAATATCACATGACATGATAATCCTTGTTGGCTCAGACAGTACGTACGAGGCTTGAATAAATTGGGACAGGCTCGTATGTCAGCATGAAGGATTCTAGGAAATTGATATTTTAGATATTTGAAGAGCATTGTTATTTGACGGCAGAATAACTAGTGTTAGGTATGGAGCTACTTGTTCAGAGATATCAGAACATTCGGTTATATATTTTACTTGTTATTTTTGGAATTTCTTGTCAGTAAAGCTGTCGTAAGCTGTCATACCTACTAACTTCACGTTTCTTTAAGGCCCTCTTGTGATTTATCTGTGTAGGTACTATATCATTTGAGAGAAAATATACAAAATATTTACTTGTAACGTATTATTTATGTATGTCTGTCCTACATACAAAATGTAAACTAAATGTTGATGATGAAAAAACCAAAACAGTTTGTGGTTATTCATTGCTCCATCAAAATTTAGGATACAATGAATGTCTCTCAAATATACAGACAGATGACGTTCTATGTATTTGAGACAAAGAACTCCTCGAACGAAACTACACACTAATATCCTCTTTGTTAACAGAATTGAGTTAAGCTGACTAATACTTATTTGGAGGTAACTAATTATTCCGTCAATAGGATTTATCGACAAGGCCAGTAGCTATTATGTCGTCTCTTTTGTAAATTACTTACGAATCAAGAAAAAGGTAAGATTATCTCAATAGTAAGAGCTTGCATTATCTCTTTGCGAACATACACGTAATGTACTGTGAGTATATTATGTCAGCTGTTAAGGCGATGATAACCGACTTTTAATGATTTTAAACTGAATATTACGTCTAAACGAGTAGTGTTAATGATTTAGGAAAAATAACTCATAACATAACATCACGCCTTGTTTCCCTGAAGGGTTGGGCAGAGGTGTACCTATAGTACACCTACATTTCGCCAGTTATGTTTAAGAGCGTTTACGACGTACGGCATTTCATACAAAGTTCCAAGTTCTTGTTTTTCGAAATGAATGGACTGATTTTAATGAAACTTCATACGCATAAGCAGGATACATAGGTCTAAAAAGTTCTTTAAGTACCTTTACAAAATATCTTATTTAAAAAATGATAATTGGAAAACTCTGTTTCTATGGAAAATTTAAAATCGGTCGAATTTAGCTGTAACACTACTTTTCGAAAATGTTCACAATTTACTTTTTCTTTTGTTTTTTTTTTGCAGGTCAGCCTGCAAATTGCAAAAAACGTAAAAAAAATGAATTTATTAAAATGCCCTTTGTTTTATGTATAATAAATTAATAATGCGTCTAAAATGGGACAGCGCTCCTTGATGGGCGAGTCCTATTACTGGGTGAACGTACGACGCATTACGTGAGCTCAACACAGAACACGCAAGTTATGCACTCAAGGCCGTTGGCATTTATCTGCGTCTTAAGAGTGCGGGAGCAAGGTTAGTTTCATGAAATGTTATTGAAACAATAGCACAAATATATGCATTAGGCACATCCACGCCTACTCTAAATAAGAAAATATTTACAAACTTTGCGCTTGCCTTGAAACTGAACAGGTGTACACTTACCTATGTTTTGAATTGGAAATACAATTGGAGGCAATTAAAAGTTTGTATAAAATTGGATTATTGTTAAATGCCAAATCTTAGGATTGATTTCTCAATAGCCAAATAAACCTTTTCAGTATTCAGAGGGATCAGTTTGAACTATTGAAAGCTTTTCTAGGGAAAATCTGCCAATAACTCGTACGTATAGATACGTACCTCGCCCCTTTAAGACCTCATTAGTAGTTTTTAGGGTTCCGTATTCAACAAGGAATCCCTATAGTTTTGTCTTGTCCGTCTGCCTGTCTGTCCACGTCTTATCTCAGAGACTCTTAGTACTAGAAAGCTGTAATTTAGCACGGGTATAAATATTGTGGCGGCACATCTACATCGCCACATTGGAACGACACTTTACATCCTGTTCCTCATGTCACTATAATATTAATCACGCCGATAAAGTGGTAAAATAAAATATTAAAAAAACAAATTTTTTGGGGAGCCTCCCCTACACGTAAAGTGGGCATGATTTTTTTCTCGTCTATCCTATGATATGGGTGTTGTTGGATAGGCGGTTCAAAAATATTGCGGATGTGTGAAAACCACTTTTCGATTCAGGGATCTGTTTGCAAAATATTAAGCTTTAAAGTGCTAATTTTTGTTAGCCAAGCGTCGCCCCTTGCGTAACTCCGTTGCCGTGAGAAATCGCGGCACGGCGGACAGAGCTCCGGCAGGATCTCATGGCGGCATGGAGAGTGCGATTTTTGCAACCCAGCGCTGGGCACGCCACAATTGCGGCGATAAGTCCCCTCTTTGAGGAGTGGCTGGAGAGGCGCCACGGCGTCCTCACTTTCCGCCTGACGCAGGTCCTCACCGGACACGGGTGCTTCGGGAGGTACCTGTTCCGGATAAGGCGGGAGGAAACGCCCGGGTGTCACCACTGTGTGGATCGCCCGGAGGACACGGTGGAGCATACGGTGGAGGTCTGCCCGGCTTGGGCGGAGCACCGCCGTGTCCTCGCGGAAGCGATCAGCGGCGGCGATCTCTCGCGTCCGGCCCTGGTCCAGGCCATGGTACGGAGCGAGAGTACATGGGAAGCCATTACGTCCTTCTGCGAAGCAGTAATGCTCGCGAAGGAGGAGGCGGGACGCGTGAGGGAGAGGCAAGCTTTGCGCCCTCACGCCCCTAGTCGCCGCAGGAGACGCCTTGGGCATCGGGAATTGGCAGCCGATTCCCAGCCACCGTAGGCGCGGGCTTGCGGACGGCGAGCAATGGGTAGCTCGCCGTCCGGTAAGAACCAAGCCCGAGTCGACGGCGCGTTGTGTTCCACGCGCGCCTCAAAGAGATGTCAGCACTATTGACGGGGTCCGCTAGGGCCGATGCCAGCTAGGGTTGCGGGATGTTGGAAAGGGTTAACGTGGCTCCGGCACAGGCAACTGCAGGAACACGGGTGGGTTTTAGTCAGAAAAAGTCTGACACGCCCTGCCGCTCCGCCCAGAGCGGGAGAAGTCATTTGATGATTTCCCATCCAAAAAAAAGCGTCGCCCTTTTTTTTCTCATAATAAAAACCCTATAAAGTTTTGTACGATTCATCTTACCACCTACTTAGACTGAAAGGAATAGGACTTCTCTGTGCCAATGGTATTGAATTTATGATATTTGAAAATAAACACACAATTTATAGCAACCTTTTCTTAGTATTTAAAACAAATGGCAAAATCTGCCAGAAATTGTGTTAAAATCAGAAAAAACCGAGACAAGCGGTCTGTACACTTTGCTCAACCTCCGAAAATAAATGTGGGCAATTACGTTAATATAAACATTATAGCTATCTATACAAGAAAATAAATGTTTCTGTTCGTCTGACACTGTTTAAATTAATTTATCCGCGATCGACGCACCGATATTTCATAGCTTGTGATTGGCACTTTTATTTATTTCTGGGTTTATTTCTGTTTCACGATGTATTGTTTTTGTGAGTGCTGGCGAGTAGGAAGGGGCAGTGGAGCACTGATTACAGTGCTAATTATATCATATTTAATCATATCAGTGATAATTATATCATATTATGTAGTCGTTGGACTTTGTGTACAACAATAGAACGACATTGGCTTAATTAATTGCCACTGTTCGAGGTAAATGTGTCCTGTGTTTGCTTTATGAACTTTTCTGCTTTCATTAACATTTTTGCTCGGACTCTTCTTTCAATAGAAGTATTAATTATAATGATGCACGAGTGGGTAAACTAGCCAACATTGACTACACCGTTATTAATTAATATTGATTTATCCTATCAAAATTAAACCAATATTATACCGCAGTAGATCTTGAAGCCCTAGGGAGCGCTTTGCCGTATAATCGCTTAATTAAGTTACTCTCTAAGATTCAGCTCATGTACACATGACGCAAGTCAAACAATCTATTACTTCCGACCAGATGTTCAGTCAACATCTACTTGTTGATAAAAGCCTTTCATAATGTTCTCCTATTCCAATCCTCAAACATAACTTAGTGATTCTTCGGTAGGTTTACACAAAGAAATATTAAAGTATTGGGTGCAATGCCACGAGCCAAGGTAAAGAAATAATTTCCTAAAACCGCGAAGACGCGGCTCTTCGCGGTTTAACAAACAAGTGTACAACTTTGAGCTCGTAAATCATAAAAAGTCGTGTGGGTTTCCGACACCACTGAGAATAGAAAACTTTCACAAACTTTAAGGAAATACAGCTGTACCTATGTATATCAAAAGAACCCATATTTTAACAGCATAATATATCATTTGCAAAGTGCGAAATGATATATTATCCAGAAGGGTACTCGGGATCAGAAATAAAGGTCTCATAATTATTCACCACCGTACGTAGAAGGAATATCAAATGAGAACTTATGCAGTCTGTGCAGGTTATTAAAAATAGCGCGCCGTCACTTGTTATTTCTGTTTAGTATCAACTGTGCTACTTACAGCTAAGTACTTGCTACTGAAATACGGGAATCTACTCTAATCATGAAATGATCGTAATATTTTACGGGCTAAGTTTAAAATAACAAGTAGGTAGGTAGGTATTTAAGGCTCTGTCTTATAATAATTACGTTCCTAAAATTATAAGGTTTCAGACTAACTATTTTTAATTTTTAAGTGTGTTGTTGTGTGATACAAGAATAAAACTAGAAATTCTAATCAATATGTAAAACTTGTAAAGGAGAGTCTGTACGCAACAGATATTTTCGATGTCCGCCCAGTTCAGCACAAAAGGCACTTGAAAAAACAAAATACTCCAACAAAATAAAAATGAAATGAATCCGCGAGCTTATTGTTTGCAATAAAAAGTTATTCCTAATAAAAGGCGCGGATTTACAGCTTAACGTTCAGCTCTGTTCAATCGAGAATGAAGATTTAAATTGTTCCTATGTGCGGCTAGTAGCGGTGGATTGAGATCAAAGAAAACAATAGCAGCAATGGCGGCGGGCGGCGGCGTCGGGACGCTCCTGTACATAGCTTACGGTAAATTATATACGTCCAAACAATACTGACTGATCTGCATTTTATTGTTCCCCATTCATATACAGACCTATATTCTACTCAACATCTCCCCAGCCTTTTCCCAGCTATGTTGGGGTCGGCGTCCAGTCTGACCGGATGCAGCTGAATACCAGTATTTTACATGGAGCGACTGCTTATCTACCTCCACAGTCCAGTTATTGGGTAATACAATACCCCTTTTTTTTGTGGATGGGAAATCATCAAATGACTTCTCCCGCTCTGGGCGGAGCGGGAGGGCGTGTCAGACTTTTACTGACTAAAACCCACCCGTGTTCCTTCTGTTGCCTGTGCCGGGGCCACGGTAACTCTTTCGAACATCCCGCAAAATACAATACCCCTTGGTAACTAATTAATTATCAGACCTATATTCTACTGATAGAGATTATTTAAAAACACATATAACTATCATCACAGGCTTACCTAATACAATAGTGTAGTTATAGTTATAATAGAGTACAAAGATTAGACTTACAATTTTATATATAAACAACCAAGAGTAATTTTACAAAATGCGGCCCGTATGAATTCACTCAGTGCACAATTGAAGCAGTCTATTACAGCGTCAATTGAAGTTTATTACAGCGTATAATATACAGGGTGTAAGGGACAGCCCTCCGCAAACTAACAGGGTGCCTTCAGCTCCTTATTTTAAATCATATTCCACGGGAAAACTTCTCAGGAAATTTTTAATTTTATTATCGATTTTTCAGTTACTTTATTTCAACGTATAATTACATTCTCTGTACGTAGCACTCCATTTATGTAAATAAAACAGCTAATATAAAAAAATCAGCAATGGATGTTGAAATACTCGGCGGCCGAAGGCTCGCTGCGCTGCCGTTCGCTACGCGCGTTTTGCCTCGGTAACGATACATTGCGTGTGAGGTAATAAAACAAATCAGGTTTATTGGATTCCCATAACGTTCCTGAAATAATTTCATGTACCTGTCATCTTAGTATGATATACTGAATTCACCCCATCAGTCTGCGGAGGACTGTCCCTTACACCCTGTATAATTGGAACACGTAGTTCTCTTCTACAATTTTTCATAATGCGCTGGTTACTGTAAAAAGGGAAGAAAACTATAAAAGATTAACTTTTGTAATCCTGCATAAGTTGTAAGTTTTAAACTTGGAGAAATAGGTCATCATGAAGCAGGCAGGCGCTCTACTGTGCGAGGATTAAGTATGTCTGTATAATATAGTTATGACATCGAACACTGAGCATTATATGTATTTTATCATTATTTTTTCTGTCTAGCGCTAATGCACGAGCACAGTTTGATCATCGTGATTCTATAATATCCTCATGCCTCAGGCATTAAAATTCAAATTCAAAACATTTAATTCGAATAACATAAACTCATAACAGAACACACACACACACACACAGTCATATTAATTAAAATTTCATACAAATTTAAAATAAAACTAAAATAAATAAATTGTGCATCACACAATAAAATTACATTATTTTGCCATTCCAAACGACCCGCCGCCTTAAAGCACCCGCGCGCGCTTTTAAGTCCGCCTATGTACAGTATTTTCTACTTGTTCATAAAGTTTTAATAAATAAATATCTAGAAAAGAGAGAGAGAGAGAGAGAAACTAAAACTCTCTAGTTTTAACCAGAAATTGATATTAAATGTAAAGGCACTTTAATAAAATAGTGTAGGAGCAATTTCCTAAACATCACATATTTCCAAGTCATGAAGATGAATACCGTTGACATTTTCGTTTCGTGTCTATTCTGACCATAAATAACGGATGTTATGTGGTTATAAAATACGGGTCGTAAATTTACTATCCAATTCCTATATCTATGTATGATCTGCGTAAAGATATATGTGCCAGGAGACGAGGCGGAACGAGAGACTTATGGTCTAAAATATGTAACAAAAACAATGTAACGACGACTAGCTTTGACGGTTTTTGACGGTTTGTTTATTGATCTGTGTTCGTAAAATAATCGGATTATGTTGAGTTACAAAGCATCGTCACAAAAAGTATTATCTAATCATGACTAAAAATAGTAAAATAGGTTCAGGGGGCCAACCACGACCTCTTAAAGCAGTACTATTTTAATGTTACTTCAGTGTGAGAAAGAGATGGAGCTATACAGGACGTCTAGCTCCATCTCTTTCCAACACTCAAGTAAGATTAAAATAATACTGCGTTAAGAGGTGGTGGTCTAGCTCCTGTATGTTCTGACCTACAGCCGATATTACGATGGTTTCGAATGTGACCCTTCAAATCTCTCAATATATTTTTGTTTTACTAACGGGAATGGGGATTTTTTTGCCACTCACATAGGATTTGTGTATCCTCGTTCCTCAAACTTATTGTTTTTCCTCAAACCTTGTGTTATTATTATTTTTATAGTTAGGCGACCCGGCGATAAAAGTTCACTGCACCTCCTAGGTTCCCCAATTTTAGAAGACCGCTTTTCTCCTGTCATCGACGAAAAAATCAAAAACTTCAACGAAATTTCGGACAGATTCTCCAAAATTAATTTACATTCGATTTGAAGGTGAAGCTGCTGATTTGCTGATTTGATTTTGATTTGCTGCTGATTTGAACCAAATTTTGTATATTATTTTTTACGTTCTTCCCCTATAGGGAATTCTGTTTAAATTCGGAAAATTCGGAAATTATAACATTCTGGAACAAATATAGATGGTTTATAAGGTTCTAATTATGTAAATAATTTGTTAGAGTCGCGAATCATATTTTGATCAACATACAACCTGACAATGATCTGTAAATACAAAAAACGTAAGAAAATTTGGATTTCACGGGCTACCATTGCGGATTCACCTTAATTCAATATAAGGATATCAGTTAATATCTAAAAGTCTTTCTTGACATGGGAAAATCTTGTTTTCAAAATGGGGTAGACCTCAATCAATATTGATCAAAATATTCTGCGTAAACGTAAGAAGAAGACTTTGATCAATATTGATTACACGTATTATGAAGTTTGGTACAATTTGCTTACATGATAGGGCCTTATTGAATTTGTGAGAGAGCAACCATTCGCGAAGCTGTAACGATGTTATCTTATGTATACACGCTTTGGCATCAGACTGAAACAAGTCGATCGTTTACCTGAATTACCCGTTATGCTCTGTTTTTATGACATGAAATACATGTTCCGAGAACGAGGCAGGGAGATAATAAAAGTAACTGCGTGTTATCTACAAACATTATGTGATGGAAAACTCACAAAGCTTGCATTGAGGGATTAGGAGAGATTGGGGACGTAGCGCGTACGTACCTACAGCCGGCGTACGAGTTTGAAAGGAATTACAGAGACATTACTTTAGTCGTCTTATCCAGCTGGGAATCGTTCAAGGATCCCTTGATCCCATTTCTAGGCTCAGTCTGATTTGTTTCTTTTCATTTTACTTACACTCGCTGAGATTCCAGTCGATGATTGATTAATGACTAAAATTATTTATGGATGGGTCCCGCAAAAATAAATCAAGCTACTTTTTCGCTACGGCATGACCTTTCATTGAGAAATGTAATGCTATTTTAAAATGATCGAGGGTCTAATTTTAATCTAACAAACATACCAACTGGCTGGAGTATCGAAAGCTCATAATAAAATAAGAAGAAAATTGTATAATCGCATTATAAATCATTTTACTGGAATTACGAAAACATACTCGTTATCCGGATGAATTGAATGTAATTGGGAGTTACAAATTGTTTCCGACATATGCAAAGCAAAGCAAAACTATGACCGGCTCTGAAAACTTACGAATGTCTGTTTTAAATTGTCCGTGTAGCATTTCAGTAGCAGCTCAGAGTTAGTACTACTGAAATTCCCGGCATTAGTTAGAAATGCATGCAAATGAGTGTGTATGGGTGCACAGACCACTTTAATTAGTTGTGGTATGCTGAAAGTTCACGGCTCACTGAATATAACATCGCCTTTAATCAATTCCTAATTAACAAATTTAAACGAAGTTTACACTGGATGCTGTAATGGATATTACTCGTAAATAATTGATGTATTTATCACTAATAATCTTGCCTCTGATCACACTTCAGTGTAATTTGCTTCCAGTAGTGATTGACACTGTAATGGATCCTCATTGACGGACATGGGGCAATATCGACGATAAATAAACACTTAAATTGAATCAAAGAGTTTAACCAGTTACTAAAGTGCTACAGGGTAACTGACAAATTATTGTTTATGCTAGGGCTGAAGTACATAATTTTCAACACGAACATAGGCACTTTGTTTGACGACACTACTTTCTGCCTCGCTGCTTCCCTGCGATTAGGAGCTCCTTGCTGTTCTCCTCATCGCTGTCACTGTGGCGAAGTTGTCAACAGGCTCGGACAACACGGCCTATCTTGCAGCTGAAGTGCGGGCCGCTTAGCGTGGCACGCGAATATTACTGACATCATGCGATGAGCTCTTGTCACCGTCGGCGTTCCAGCTGTATTAGAACCTATTGGGTTGGTACGCGACGATGGCAAGAGACCGGACGGCATGTCTTTATTTCCATGGAAGGTGGGTAGGCCTTTAGAGTGGGACGCAACGTGTGTCGATACTCTTGCGCCATCCCATCTTCCTAGCTCGGCGTGTTGTGCTGCTGCTTCAGCTGCGGAAAACCACAAGTGGCGAAAGTATAATAACCTTACCGGTAATTATATTTTCGAGCCGTTTGGGGTTGAAACCTTCGGACCGTGGGGTCCAAGTGCTCATGGTTGTTCAACGAAATCTCCAAACGACTGGTTTACATTTCCCGTGACCCAAGAGCTCACTTTTACCTTGGCCAGAGGCTAAGCATTGCCATACAACGAGGCAATGCCGCCAGTCTCTTGGGTACATTATCAGTCGACAGCGATGCGGAGGAATTTTTCGACGCCATATTTTAGTTTGTTAATAGTTTTAGTTAGGTTACTATATTTTTATTTTAATAGTTTGTTAGTTAATTAAGTACCTATAAGAAGTTCACAGAATCTATATTAGTTATATTGAATAAATACCTTTAAATATATTTTCAACTAGAAAGTGATGGCAACCCGATGGCTCGCAACGCAACCTACACATTCCGTTTTGTTATTAGTAAACATGACCTATTAATATTCTTTCGTGTACCTAAACCACCTACACCGAGTTTCAATATAGTCAAGAAAGGATTCCCACCAAATAAAGATATATCCCAAGTTATTCAATTGTTTTCTTTCTCGAGCTCCATTGAAATGTAAGTATGAGTGGAATTTTTCAATATCGGTCTGCCTTTGAATCCGCTTTTCAGTTGTTCAGCAGAACGTCACATTTCATGGAAAATATTTGAATTTTATTTGAAATAATTCAGAATGTATATGTGTATTTTTCAAACAAGTGTAGAATTTCAGTATGTTTACAACTGTTAATTGAACAGTTTTATCGTCATCTCCGGAGTTTTGACAGCTGATTTAATCTACACCTTCTGTCCCATATTTCTTTTTCGCAGCTTTGAAGTTTTTTTAATAAAATGTATCTTCAAGGTCATCGGCTCATTCATCACATACGAGTAAAAAAGGCCTCTTCTGTCTACTACAGACGTCATCACTGGCCTTATAATATACAGAATCAATAAAGTTTCTATGAAATAAGACCCTCTGACGTGTCCAGCAGATCCCTTCAGAGGTCTTTTATCCCGAGGAGGATTTCTAACAAAAGTACGTAATCAAATAGGTAGATATATACGATAATACGATGATAAGGCGGAGTTGAGCGTGCTTGTGAAATGGAACCCCCAAGCCAATAGCAACGTTATTAATGTTCTTGAACTTACTGCTTATGAACGTTGCCCTTTCTGTAATAATCTATAACATTATCTCGTGTTTCATATGCATGTTTATATTACGCAGAATAACGTCAAATTATTTGTTACGAGCTCATTGGCTACAGTATTTTTTTCATCGGAACTCTGACAGATGTCTAGGATGCACGCACAGATGCCTGCAATCTGGCGAAATGCGAACAAATCCTGAAAAGAGCTAACGACATTGCCAGTCCCAAAAACTCGATTCAATTTTCCGAATTGATTGCTAGAGTTTTTTTCGAAAACGAGTTAGATTTATGGGTTTGTCTGAGTAAAGCGCTAAAGCTTTTAATTTTGAATGGGTTTGAATAACTCTACCTAACGTAGCCCTCATGGTTTTATAGGAATATTTTGAGTAAAAAGGGTTTTATGTGGTATTAACCTAAAACGTGTCGGTAATGTTAATATCGGTCAAAATATGAGTTTTTATTACTAAAGGGATTCTTTTACCTGTTCCTAATACCGTGTGCTTAAATAATAGCCAGATGTTTATACCAGTCAACCCAAGTATTACAGTGAAAGTATACCAGGATTTTTTCAGGTTTTAGTTGATAGATTTCTAGTGACTGTGACGGTACGCCAGAGGTAAATATGTCTACCAAAGGACACGGACGTTTGACAAACGGGAATAAATTCCACACCGGAAACCTTATCGAGCTTTTGCGATTCACGTCCATACCGCACGACCGCACCTTGATATACCAATCAGGAATAACTTCATATGAAATATTTATTTTAATAAGCATCGTTGATTAAGATCAACGAAATTTTACTAACTAATTAGAACTGGCCCTAGGGTAAGCGCTAGAACCAGTTCTAATTAATTAGTAACATTTCTGGGTTTTTAACACGATCTTCCATTGACAAAACTAACATTTAATAACAGGACATGCACTTAAGGGGCAGTGCACGAAATCGACTCATTTTGATTAATTTTGTTCATTGTATGTGAGAAAGGGAAAAAGAATATAAACAAAATTATTTGTGATTTTAAAAGTTGAGTTTTTGTTTTGCATGTGGCTGAAAGGGATTTTTCAAATAAATTAAGTGTTTATGGAAAATCACTCATATTCAAAAAAATTACGCGAGACTGATGATTGATCATCTTTTTACAAGAAACTACATTTAAACATTAAAAAATAACATCAACTTCATTAAATGGTCTATTTGCAGGTGGCTGAACCACATTTTTCGACTTCGATACAAAATAAAGCAGAAAAATAATGTAAAACTTGTTTTTAGAAAAAACCCAGACAGTCATGTATTTTATCTTATTATTTAGCAAACCATTTCAAGAAATATTTTTTTTAATAATTTGTTTCAATAAAATAATTTTTTTATTTTATGATAATACAATATCTTCATTAAGTAAATCAATGGCGAAATAAACTATATTTTTGAGAGCGCAAAGGTGATGAAACAATTAACAGATGCTGTGACTGACACGAATGGTTTACCGCCACGACAACTAGGTAAGATTTACACAGACTTAATATTTCAATTTTATCAAGCTTTCTTACAGCTTTCTCAATTAGATAAGAAATTGACAAAAGAGGGTTTTTTCGTGCACGGAGCCTTAACAAAAATATACAGGTTTACTTCGTGGTTCATACCTACACACGAGTGTACCCGTAATTACTGAAAGCTCTGTAAATCCGCAGTTTTCCCGGAAGTGACAAGATACAGACTAACAGTAGATAACATAACATTATGTCCATAACCAGTTTACATTTTCCGCGCTCTGCGAACATTGCCAATTTGCATACATACATACGTTAGAGAGGCTTTTGAGCGTACCGTATTATATAGGGCAGCAATCAGAATACGGTTATTTACTTTTAACCTCATTTGACTTGAATAAGTCATTAACGGCCGAACCCAATAACCTATCTATAACCAGTTTTACCATGCTAGAGATAGAAAACCTATCTATCTATGGTTTTAACGTCCCAATAATCTATAAGATATTATGGAATCTTACCGGCCTGATGTAAGGACATATAGAATTATACTGTCTACCATCAATAGCAATCTGTCTTTTATTGAAAATAGGTTATTGGGTTCGGCTGTAATAAAAGTTATCTGACTTTAGCAATCCACTGCTGGCTTCCTCTCCTATTTACGTATTTGCTTTAAGTATTTGAAATCCTGAAATTTCTTACGCGTATTCCCTTCAGTTTGTCATGTAGGTACGATTACATACCTAGTTACTTTGGGAGTATGCCAAAACTTAGGTTTGGATATCTCAGAATTGTAAAGTTTTCAGAAATCTGAAACGGATTTGACTTCTGTTTTCTCTGATTCAAACGAACCTACCTCAATCCTCTAATTTACAATACACAGGGACACCACAATCTAAAGAACAAAATACCACAACAGAGAAATATAAAGCAAGCAAAGTTGTGGACGAAACCAAGTGTTTAATTAAGTGTTTTCTCCTAAATCACAAAATTCCTGAGACTCTCGCGCTTAGCTCCAGTTTAATCTCGCTCGTTATAATATATCGTATATGTTTAAATAGAAGTCAGAATATTTAAGATGTTAGATGTACCTAATATTTGCGATATTTTCATGCTCGCTTGTGTACCTATTTTCGTTCCAACATAAATTGTGGAAGGAGTTTGCTGTGTTCTGGTCGTTTAATGCCGACTGTGCCGAGTATTTAGCGCACTGAAAAAAATATTAATTAGTTTAATAAATACTGATTAATATTTCGTTTGTAATTTTATTACAAACCGGTTCCAAAGGTTAATCCAGAAATAATGCTGTTCCATGCCGGCGGTATACATATTCTTTCAAATAAATATCCAGTCTACTACACATTGTCAGGTATAAATAGATATTTTCGATTAAAATGGGTATGATTATAAGATCTCCCTAGGAATACATAATTGGGTATTTCTGATAAAATCTTAAATTAGTTAAAACCGGAGATTATAATTATCAGTTTCGGTTAGGGATAGTTCTTGAACAGTCTAAAGATATCAGAATAATGAAACATGTTATCAATTGAAGTGTCAAAGAAAAAGGGATATGTAAATATACACTGATAGATACAATAATACTCTTTAATTACGTCGTATTAAGTATTTACAATTACAATTAGAGGATGTTACAAATACGTGTGTAGTGTGGTGTACGTTTTCATAATTAAATACCTACATTTTTACAAAACGATAAACAATTTTTCTACAGACGTAAAATATTTGCTACGAAAAGCTGAACTTTTCTGAATCTAAATCCGATAAAATACGTCCAAAAATAACCGTAGTACTATTTGTATTTGGGCTGTCATCATAGATTTTCCACCGCACTTTCCAACAAGCAATGCACTGCTAACTACATTGCTCTCGTCTGTATTGAATCAATCGGAAAAGCTACGTTTGAGAAGAAAATAAAACTTTTCTTTTCACAGTTTATTCCCTGTAAATAAGGACTAAACAATAGCTGACAAAGGTAAATAACATAATTAATGCAATTTGCTTCGTCAACATAAAAAAAAACATTATTTCACGTTAAGTAAGCTTATAGTAAGGAATACCTTCGCTTAAACAATTTATTTATTTTCTTCCAAAATATAGTGGGTACAACATTAGTTCACCTCACGTACTATTAAAATAATTTATCCTCAAGGGTTTCTTGCTAATATCTACGTGAAATTGCCGCTAATTAAAACTTTAATTAATAGTTTGTACTTTAGAAGATAAACACACACGTGACTTTAAGAAATTATACCTGTAATTACTTATAAGATTAGAAATTTAAACAAACCTTTTTTACAGTCCGTTCAACCGTTTTGACTTCTATTCCGTAGCCCTATGGATGGCATTAAAAACAAAAACGTGGTTTCATTACCAACTATTTACTGCAGATGCCATTTGTCATGCCACCAATGCAATAGAAGTTAAAATCGGTTGAACGGGCTGTAAAAAAGATTGAGTTAAATTTTTAATCTTATTACGAATGGAGTTAAACTCCATTTGAAATGTTGTTTGCTTCGTTTTTGTTGTTTAAATATCTATTAGTATAAATAATTTTACTCGAAAATATGGATAAAAAACTGGCAGACAACACGAGAAAACCCAGTTTATTTGTCGGTCGTCCGTTAAATAATGATACTAATTCCCGTGACAAAAGGCTAATTAACGTCCACAGTTAATTTTCTTAAATAAGCAACCAAATTAGTACAGAAAGGAGAAATTAAATAACGTTTGCTTTTATACCATCAATTTAAGGTTAAAATTATTTGCAAGTTCCTGAATTAAGAAGAGATTCGCTTTTTTTTTTTGTAAAGAACACTAATTAAGATAAATGGGACGAAAAGATAAAAATTTGTTTCGCCTAGTGTTTATAAACCTCTTTATATAAAGTGAGACGATACAGCTACATTCAAATGTCACATTCCACAATACCTCCAGTAGTCATAACATGCAAATTGGCACTCGTGGCACGCGACTCTCACAATTTATTACGTTTATACGATTATTTAGATTGGAAACGGTTGTGAATTTGTTTGTGTTCAGTATAATATCGGATAACGTAAATTAAATTGATGTTCTACCTATGGAAAGTATGTTTAGCTTTGGCAAAATCCCGCGGATTTAGGGCTTCACCAGTGTTACAAAAGCTGCACTGATTTATTCAGGTTAATGGAACGATAAAGCATTTTTATTTGCATATTTTCAGAATTCTTTCTGTATTGGCCATGCACAAAGTTTGTAAGCTACGATTATATTACCAGTATCAGCTGGGCTTATATTTTTAAAGCCCAAAGCAAAATTAAATTACGTACTATTTATATTTAGCTTCGGATAATCAATCTTGTCTTAACTATAACAAAGTCCTATAGGCTTTATTCGAAATCTTCTTACCTAGTTTGTTATTTTAATATTTTTACCAAGAAAAAACCAAAAAAAAAAATAAAAAAAATTAATAAATGTAGGTTCACTATCCGTTACCATTTTCTAATACTTGGAGCTATCATGTTCGCGTCATATAAAGGTACAATGATCATGTCAGTCAGACGCGCGATATTACCTAACGTGATCGTAGCTACATTGTGGATATTCAAATAAAATGGCATACATACATATACATTCACAAGTCTTCCCTCATATTATAAATGTGTCTTAAGAGGGCTGGCACATTTTGTCATCTCTCTCGCTCACACGGGACCAAACTTTTAAGAATGTTATATGAAAAGATGCTTTTTTGAACAATCTAATCAATGGGTGACCTAGTAAATAATATTAATTTAATAGGTAAATGCCACAATAAAAATGTAAATTTATGTTTATTTAAATCATCTCAAAAATAGATCATAATACTTATTGAGCTAAGTTTATTCGATAACACAATACAAATGTGTTTTTAATAACTACCTATTAAATTAATATTAAGTACCTAGGTCGCCCATTGATTAGATTTTTCAAAAGAACTTCTTTTCATTTAACATTATTAAAAATTTGGTCCCGTGTGAGCGAGAGAGGTGACAAAATGTGCCAGCCCTCTTAATATTGAGATTATTTGATGTTATTTTTAGCTGAAATCACTCCGTTTTATTACGTCAAACGGTGAATACATTTAATCTGATGCATCAAAATATATTAACGTCAAACAATTTTAAGGATCTGGCCGTATTATGAAGTATTAATGCCATCATGACTCCAGTCCGAAAAAAGGATGGTGTTATCGGTCATGTATAGCTAGGTCTCTCTTGCATACTGAAATCATGATGGCATTAGACATAAGGCACCTGTACTGGATCGTCCTTGGCTTACGACAAAGTGAGAAGTGACATTCAGTTCACAAAATCCGTTCGCGAACTATCGGGCTACGATAGAAGTTTCTAGGGTAGGTACTACGAGAAGTATGTATATAAGGACCCGATAAAAGTCGGAACAAAATTGCGGGACAAAGAAATGAAGTCACAAAAACTGGCCAACTGGAGTGGTAAGTGATACTAACTTAGTGAACTATGTTTGTCAAAAGACCGATGACCATTTTATGCAGGTGAGTTTATGAGTGAAGTGAAGGGAAAAATCTGGCAAACGTCAAATAGCGCTTCCAGTCCGTTTAACTTCCGTAAGTAAGGTATCCGCAGAAAATTTTAACTAGAATGCAACGTCAAGTTTAGGTCGCTATGGATTCTGTTACGCTACGATGGGCTGAATTAACTCCATTCAGCTATTTATATCAGTCACATTTCTTTCTACTCAATGTCGGATATAAATTACTTTATTTGCATGAAATATTACTAATGTTAAAGCACATGCCTACAGCGTGTGGTTTCCCAAGATTCTTCGAATGCTTAAATTATTAGATCATAAAGACAAAAATACTAACATACGAGACATTACACGCTGTATTTACGTTAACTTTCCTGGTTTCGATATAAAAATAGCCGAGGTACTGAACCCGTTGTGTTGGTGTACTGTGCGCCGCAAATAGTCACAAGATTGACGACGACGTGTGAAATGGGTAAATATATATAATTTCTGAACACATGCTCAGAAGATTAGCAGCAATACCACGTTAAATGATTATGCTAATTCATTTATATAAAAAAAGAAACCATCTTCCAAGACGCAAAACTTTGTCAAAGCTCTGAATATATTCTTTGAAATGAAGACTCCGGCCTGATTCAGGCCCTCTGACCTAAACTTTCGACCTCAAACGGTTGAAAACTATTCAGAACCAAAACCAACAAAGATACTACAGTATCACGCTAAGTTCTACCTACATTCCTTAAAATAACTATTTAATTTCCTTATGTGTGTGTACAAGGGTCTGTGTTGGGAACCACGTCCACTTTAGAGCCACTGTCATCCGCTCTCCGCTCCAATAACAACGTAACGAGCACCCCACTGCCGAGTGACCTAATTAAAGCAAACTTATCTTGTATGATAAAACCCTCTACCAACAGTTAAGTACACCTCTTATAGTTGAAACAATAATTACGTTCTACCACACCGCTCACCCCACGTTATTACAACTAAACAGAGTACAGGGAACTAAGCTGCCTGAAATTTAAAACTGCATAACATCACGGTATTCCCTGTAAAGATAGACTAGGGTGGAAAATACAACCACGTGTAGCTAGTTTGAGTCCCATGTAATAGAGGACGAGACTGTTGCCACCAACTAGGCAGAACTGAGAATTTCTTTATTGGGAAAACCCAATGACAAGGAAAAATAACTGCTGCCTAGAAAAGTAGTCTAACCTTATGAAGATCCGCTTATTTCATAAAGAATGATTGCCCATTGAAAACTTGAATGTGGCAACGTTGTTAGGCGTGACTGGTCGGGAGATGGATCGATCGGTCTGCTCACAAGCGATTAACCCCCGTAGCCTCAAAAGTATCTGGGCTGATCCTAGATAAAAGCTGGAGGACATTGTTATACTTTTGTAGGTAATGTCTAGGATGCTGACTCCGAAACTTTAACTAAATAACAGAAACTGTTTTAATTTCAACTATACAGCTTGTAAAAAATCTGTCCGATTCGTGACGGTGTTGTTAAATATCGTACTGAGAGTCTATTTATGTGGTAATTTTCAGGAAAAATAAAAAATATGGCCCCCATTTTTTCTATGGGGAATTTTACCGGGTTTGTATGGGGCGCGGGTGGCCGTCGTTTAGCGGGTGTCTATAAGTCATAACATAATAATATTATGACCCCTGTGGAAAGTTTGTTAATTTTTAATGGACTCGGGATAATTTTGGTAAGTACTAAAAACGTGAGTTTTAAATAGCAATAACTTTTTTTTATTTTCAACAATAGTAAGATTTTTTATTACATTCTGGTAATATTATTGCACCACAGATGTACCCTTTTCGGATCGGACAGGATTCTTTTACACATTGTATATGAATCCCGAATGAAGAACCAATTTTCGAAATGCAATGCTTCCAGTCTTCTGGGCACATTTCCCGATGACAGCGATGCGGACGAGTACATCGAGGTCTAAGTGTCCTTTAGTTTTTGAATATTTATTTGTGTACTTAGTTAGTTCGTGATTGTATATTGTATTTAAGACTTGTGGAAAATGAAAAATAAATCAAAATGTTTTGATAGTACCCATATCAATATACTTAATAATAATAATCTTATCAGACTTTACTAAGTCTGTGAAGTTTAAAATCAATACCCAATACTTTTAAAAGTAAATTCCGAAATTCAGTGGCTGATTTTGTAAAGTAGGTAGGTACCTATCTACCATATATATGCGTGAGCTAGCATAACCTTGCAAAAACGTGAGCACAAACTTTTTTAATAGGATCAGATAGGTACTCTTTAAGTAGATTCGCGAAAAAGTTTCATACTTATACTATGTATGTGTTTGAACTTTCCCCAGTGTTGGAATCAATTTTCCGCCAAACCCCATTTTAGCGCGTCGACATGATATGTTGACAGTTGATCTGACAGGATTACTTCCCCTTTTCCGCTCACTATATTATTTTGTGTCATATCAAGCCTTTTCAGAAAAAACATCATAAGCGACAATTTGCACTTTTTACAGGAAAGGATTTTTTAATTCCTAATTAACCAGGAATTTTTTATCGGACTTTATTTGTAGTTACAAATTATTGATTTGAAAAATCATAACGTTTTTTAGGGTTACACACACACACACACATTTATATATGTAATTTTTATGGTGTACATAGTAAAGAGTATTCTATCTATCTATAAATAAAGTCCAATAAATAATTCGTGGTTTTTAAATCCCAGGATTTAAACGTCATTAAAATTATTTCGGGATTTTAGAGGAGGTATTATCTACTCCATGTTACTTCCTTCCTCGAAGTTTAGGCAAATTAGCACTACCTATTCCTATCACTGCTAATGAACAAAGTTTTTCATTTACGATGACAATTTCTTACAACAATAAAGTCGTGTAAATTTAAAATAAAATTTAAGAGTAATCGCGACAAGATTTAAAACTGTCTAATTAAGAGGTTACGAAGAAAAAATAATTTTGTGATTTTTGGCGCTTACGATATTTTTCCTGAAAAGGCTCGATATGGTCCCACTGTGTTTACACAATGTCATATAGTCACTGGTGTTTGCATTGAAGAAAAGGGCCTGTCGTTTTAACGTTGTCGATTACTTCATACATACGATAGATTGAGTAAGTAGGTTTATCTAACATTATACATATAAGAAAAATAATTGATTGAACTGAAAGATTTTTATTCGCAAGTATTGAACCGCATCCGCTAGCAATTATGTGAAAGAATCGGTTCTTTACAAACATTCAGAAATACAAATTTATTCCGGTTTGAACGGGACTTTGATTTTTATTCATATATTTTAATAGCCTCTCGGCCCTCATCCATCGAATCTCAAACATCGTGAGCGGAAAGAAAAACCTGTCCATTTCCGATAATAACTTATCGGAAGAACCCGCAATTTCATACTTTGAATGAAGCAGAATAAAATACAACGCTGCTTGTTTCCAGCAACCATAATAATTATCGCTCTTCGTTTACGATAATTTTCACTCAAAAATGTACGCCGTATAATTAATGTAAATAATATATGCGATAGATAACGTAAGTAGGTACTTAATTTAATTACGTTACGATAATTATGAAGTATTCACTGACGCATGTTTTAAAACATAACACGATATTATTGAGTCATGAGTAGCTGCAGGCGATAATTACGTAGATATAATTAATTCTTTAAAAATTAAGCGTTACCCGAGTAACGATTATTAATTTCATAACATCATCATAACATCACGCCTTGTTTCCCCGAAAGGTTAGGCAGAGGTGTACCTATAGTACACCCACATTTCGCCAGTTATGTTTAAGTCCCATGTAATAGGAGGCGAGGCTATTGCCATCTACCGGGCACAAATCCAGACTCCGGGCTGCTACTGAGAAATTCCAGATAGAAAAACCCAATAACACATTTGCCCGACCTGGGAATCGAACCCAGGACCTGATGCTCAGCAGTAACGCTTGCGACCACTAGACCAACGAGGCAGTTTTTATTAATTTCAGAAAACATTTTAATAGATTAATGAGCATACTAATATCTTTCGACCTGGAAACCAACATACCTTGTTTACGTGGACCGAAAGAATATGGATAACAAAAAGGCATAACACAACCTCAGAAAACCATTAATTCATATTTACTGCCACAGTATTTATGAAACATAAAAAGTTTATGGTGAAGTAGGAAGGCTGCAGCAGTATTCTAACGCGCTCACTACGTTTTATGGGTCACCTTAAATGGTGCTTTAATTAGACATATAATATTTACGGATGGTTAATGAGAATCGGGACGTAAAACTTACCACTTACGGTCAGATTGTTCGATAATAATGCTGAAATTCATCAATCAAAATCAAAACTTACTGGGGGCCAACCACCACCTCTTAAAGCAGTATTATTGTAATGTTACTTCAGTGTGAGAACTAGACGTCAAGTATAGCTCCATCTCTTTCCCGCACTGAAGTAAGATCACAATAACACTGCTTTAAGAGGTGGTGGTCTAGCTCCTGATCATCAAGTCCATTACAAAGTTCTGTTTTCTGTGTGCAATGTGTGGGAAACTAGTTAATGTCTCATCGTTCACAATAAAACTCATGCAACAGATCCCTTTAGAGCGAACCAGGCAGCTAATATAAACTTATGACATTAATGGGATTTAAGTGCGGCATTAAGGGAAATTTAGCTTTCATCGTGCCTTGCACGTTTGACAGGTTCGTAAACAGATGTTATGAATGTAAGCATATATGTCGTGTTTCCTTCTTTTGAGTTTCAAAGTAAGTTTAAGGGCAATAAAAGCCACAAAAGGATTTATGTTTCAACAACTTGCAACACTTTTGAGCGTTAAAGCATTCTAATAACCTTCATAAATCGCGGATATATTAAGTATGTAAACCTAACTGACATTAGCTTAACAAAAGCCATGTCCCAATCTTAATCATTGAGTCTATTAATAAAAGTATCCTTATCTGATTGCAATTAGACTTACATTTTTCGTCAATAGAATTAGAGAAAATATCAAGCTATGAATTTGCACGAGCAATTAGGGAGACATTCATAAAATATCCGTGCCAAAGAAAATCTATTTGACTGTATAAATCCTTGAATCGGAGCAATTACTTCGTTTTATATAAGCCGGCTATATTGCTTTATCGTTTATTAATATTCCGACGTCCGCGTATCAGGAAGCTCTGAAGAAACAAGAAAATAAATAAATTATGAACAAGAATTGTGTAAAATCGGAACAAGCGGTTGAGATAAAATGCTATTAGTTAAACACCAGGATTAAAATTGTCAATTCATGACAAATAAAAGAGTTAAAGAAGTGCTCGTAAATAATGGCGTCATTGTCGGGAATTTAATCTTTATACCTATTTGCTAACGATAGGCCTTCATTACCGGCGGGCGATGAAGCTAAACATTGGTTTAGTTAGCTACTTTCTTTTTTAAAAGCTTCATTCATTCTTTTGAACAGAATTAGTAACAAATAGAACATTCAGAACTCATATTATGTTCGATACATTTTCCTCTGGTAAGAATTGCGAACATGACTATTTTAATATTGAACCCCATTCAGGTTTATGCTTACTCAGCTTTGAAAAGGAACCAATCCTTCGCTGAGGGCTCCTTAGCGTAACAAAAAATGAAGTAATCTATATAGCCCATATATATGTATCTACACTCAAAGTAGAATGAAGAAATAAACCTAAATATCAAACTTAATTACAATATACAAGATAAAACTAAAAATTTATATGATGTACAAGTATATAATCTATCTATCTATATATATAAAAATCAATTGCCATGCATTAATCTCGCCAAAACTCGAAAATGACTCGACCGATTTGAATATTATTTTTTTGTTTCGTTCCCGTTTTTTTTTTTTTTGTTTGTGGTTTAGGAAAAAAGAAAATTAGGATAAACCCAAAGGAACATCCGAAAAATTGAAATTGAAATTTTGACAGGACAACGTCTGACGGGTCAGCTAGTAAAAAATAAAAAGGGGAAGAAAAAAATTCGTCCGCATCGCTGTCAATGGGTAAAGTGCCCAAAAGGCTGGCGGCATTGCCACGTAAATAAAATACCCACATCTCTCGAAAAATAAGTAGCAATATTCACGCTCCATAAACGAAGCCCGTTTTAAACTCATTTATGGGCCCGTCGGATGTTAACCGATTACCACTTCAGGGGTCACCGCGCAAGCCTTTGCCAATATAATAACACAGCTAACATACCAGCTATTAAGACAGTACATGTACTAACTAAACATGACTATGTAGATTGACATAATTAATTTGGTTTACGTTGTTGTTATTGTTGATACGAACCGTTTGTTGACTGACACATCTAACAAAGCTTGGAGAATATTTGAGTGTGGAACCATCAATTATAGGAGTGACAAGTTTGTGCCGAAGTGTCAATGCGTCACGGATAGTTAGTTGTTTAGGCCTTTTCTTTTTTTTTGGATAGGAAATCATCAAATGACTTCTCCCACTCTGGGCGGAGCGGGAAGGCGTGTCAGACTTTTACTGACTAAAACCCACCCGTGTTCCTTCAGTTGCCTGTGCCGGGGCCACGGTAAATCTTTCGAACATCCCGCAACCCTAGCTGGTATCGTCCCTAGCGGACCCCGTCAATAGTGCTGACATCTCTTTAAGGCGCGCGTGGAACACAACGAGCCGTCGATTCGGACCTGGTCCTTACCGGACGGCGAGCTACCCATTGCTCGCCGTCCGCAAGCCCGCGCCTACGGTGGCCGGGAATCGGCTGTCAATTCCCGACGCCCAGGGTGTCTTTTGCGGCGACTAAGGGCGTGAGGGCGCAAAGCTTGCCTCTCCCTCACGCGTTCTGCCTTCTCCTTCGCGAGCTTTACTGCCTCGCAGAAGGAGGTGATGGTACATATACTCTCGCTCCGTACCATGGCCTGGACCAGGGCCGGCCGCGAGAGTTTGCCGCCGCCGATCGCTTCCGCGAAGACACAACGGTGCTCCGCCCAAGCCGGGCAGACCTCCACCGTATGCTCCATCAGTTGTTTAGGCCTATGGTGATATTGAGACCGTAGGGTACTTATGGTGAAACAAATGGGCGGTGTTGCACTACAACCAGACATAATAAACACTGAATAATGGAGATGTGTCGGACTCGTGTTACGTCAGTACGCGGATTTGCTATAGTGCTATTTGTTACATATAATTTTTATTTGCAACATCCACAATTCAATAACTAATTATAGCAATTTTCTTGTAAAAGAAGTGTTATTATTGTTATTGATTTAATACTGAGTTATTGTGTTGTTCCGAGACTACTTGCCAACGTATAAACTTTAAGATTTCATATTTATTTCCAGTATCTAACTACCTTGATTGCCCCTCTTTGATACTCCCAGATAAGGAAGTATCATATAAGTTGATCCAAGATACACATAGCCATTATTTGAAACGCTCCTTTAATTAATGCCTCCCAGTGAGTAAATGGCAACATTAATTTGACCCTAATTTACATAATACACGTCTACGATCCCTGGGATATGACAAAATCACTTTATACACGTTGAAATTTCGCTGGATCTCAGTCCGAGAGAGGCTGAT
Organism: Fissipunctia ypsillon; assembly: GCA_947568875.1. Taxonomy (NCBI): domain Eukaryota; kingdom Metazoa; phylum Arthropoda; class Insecta; order Lepidoptera; family Noctuidae; genus Fissipunctia; species Fissipunctia ypsillon. The sequence continues at coordinate 10,255,374 of OX387654.1, forward strand.
TGTTCTCATTTAGCTTTTGTTCTGCAGCTTTTTGAAATTCGCCTTTATTGAATACTTTGAATCGAGCTAAGCACGAATGAAAAAGGCGCAATTGTGCATTTTTAACAAACGCTAACTCACGTAATTACAGTAATTCAGTCGATCGTGGTAACTTGTACCTCGTAATTACGCGAGGGTTTGTTTGAACCTACCTTCAAACACCGAAAATTACAAAAGTCCTTGGTAAATAAGCCCAGTTTTTATATTATATACTTACTTACATCAAAAATAAGCCTAAATAACTTTTATAGATCACATAGATACCTTTAATGTAAGCCCACGACATTATCGGACTACTCTTTGTGAATAGCAAATGGCCAAAAACCTCCGAATCATCAATCTACTGAGCAGCAACTGTGGAAAATGGCGCAAGCAAAATACGAGACGTGAAAAATCTCTTCGCTATTGGTCGACTGGATACACATAGCTTTTATATAGTGGCGCGCTTTATAAAAACCTGCAGAGTACCTACGTGTTGGTCCACAGATTTAATGAGGTTTACTCGATAGCAATAACTCCCGTTGCCTGAATAGAAAATAAAAATCATGTCGCAGGACTAACAAAAAATTGGTTTGATTAGTCAAGAACTAGCAATCGACAAGTTATTTCATAATATAACTTTGTATAACTCTGAACGTATTAATTGGTTGAAGGTACCTACTATGGTTAATTGAAACAATTTCAATCAAAAGTTTACTAAACCTCCTGCCGAAATTTTTTTCATACTTGAAGTATGATACAGTTAGAAAGTTACAGGGTTTGACATTTCGGCAATTCTAATTTTAAATATCTGTGACGGATTGGGTCGACAAAATGTAATAACGTGAATTATTTTATTACGCAACCCTTTAAAACATGAATAAATTATACATAAACGTCTCAAAAACTCAACTTATATTTTGTTAAAAATGATTACATTAATGTATGACGTATTGGTTGTTTCAGGTGGAGGGCGGTGAGCGCGGGGTGCGCGGCGCGGGGGGATGCCCGTGCGCAAGGGGCTGCTCGCGCCCCAGAACACCTTCCTCGATACCATCGCCACTCGCTTCGATGGCACTCGTAAGTACCTCATCATGTTATGGTTTTATATTAGAGCTTCAATATTTTAGTACTAAAGTACTAAAAAAAGTCGTGGGGCTTGTGGCTAAGTAATAACAGCCGCACGGGTCGACAGATCAGGTTAAGCAACGCTATCCGCGGTTGGCCCGTGGATGGGTGACCATCTTTACATTCCAAGACCCCTCCGTGCCTCGGAGAGCATGTTAACAGACAGTCGTTACGGGTCGTTAGAAGCCCGAAAGTCTGACAACCAGTCTTACCAAGGGGTATCGTATTACCCAGTAACTCGGTTGTGGAGGTCAGCTAGGCAGTCGCTCTATGTAAAATACTGGTATTCAGCTGCATCCGGTTAGACTGAACCCTAACATCGATGGGAAAAGGCCAGGCAAAGGATGATGACTTGCTAAGTCGTACCTACTGATATAAAACTAGTTTATTGATCCTAGCAACATTATCGTATCGATACAAAAGTACCTTCGGGCCATATCACAGTTACGCCATTGCTACGCCACTGCTACGAGACTGCTACGCCACTGTTGCGACATAACTGCGCTACGGCTATGACAAGTTTACTGTTTTAATAATAAATTGATAATGCAGTGTGCTCTAGGATGTCCTTACCCTTATTTGTTTTAGCACTAAACGTCAATTTTAATTTGCTGTACCAGAGAGTTGAGTAGTAGAGTGAGTGTTACTGTTTGTTGTATTAATTACGAAAAAAAAAAAACAAAAAATAACGTGTGCTGTCGGGGGACCCCCGTCAGGAACGAAGTTCCTTCACACGTATGATTTATTGTAAAATAAAAACAAAACTTTCGCAGCCGCCATCTTGGATTTACATTATGACCTCACTATTTTCGCAGCCGCCATCTTGGATTTACATTTTAACGTGACTATCAGCTTTAACACCCTCGAAAACCATGAATGACACCCATGATGAAAAATATGAAAATTTTTGAAGCCGCCATCTTGTATTTTCATTTCACCTAATTCACACTTTCTCTCTCTACTCCTACCGCAAGCCGCGTTAATGAACCCTTTCCAAAAAATTTTAGAGAAAGAAAGAACAACCTTTAGTGTGGGACGCAACTTGTGTCGACACTCTTGCGCCATCCCATCTTCCCGGCTCGGCGTGCTGTGCTGGCGCTGCTGCTGCGGCTGCGGAAAACCTCAAGCGGCGAAAGTATAATAACCTTATCGGTAATTATATTTTCGAGCCGTTTGGGGTTGAAACCCTCGGGCCGTGGGGTCCGAGCGCTCATGGTTTGTTTAACGAAATCTCTAAACGGCTAGTTGACACTTCCCGTGACCCAAGGGCCGGCTTTTACCTTGGCCAGAGGCTAAGCATTGCCATACAACGTGGCAATGCCGCCAGTCTCTTGGGTACATTACCAGTCGACAGCGATGCGGAGGAATTTTTCGACGCCATATTTTAGTTTGTGAATAGTTTTAGTTAAGTTAGGATATAATTTTGTTATTTTATTAATTAATTAGGAATAAGTTGTTATCTAAAATATTAATGTATTGAAAAAATAAATAAATGATATAAATCTTTCATTTATTTGGTAAAACAGATCATAAAACACGGAGAACGCTATTAACGTGAACATTTACAAGAATAAAAATAAGAACCATTTATTTGCAGAAAATACAGGTGTTACCAGTTGTTGAAAATGGTGGTTTAACGTACAGTCCATATTTTGCCTGTTTAGGGCATGCAAATCCTAATTTTACATTAATACTTAAGTAAGTACTTATTTTAATAAGATAAACAGAATATCCAGAAAAATACCTATGTTCTAATATAATTTTTAAAATTAAGATAAATTTTAAGTTAATTACAAAATTGCATAGGTGCACACATAACAAAACTTAACTAATAACATTTTTTCTTTATGTATCCAACAAAAATTCTTTACAAGTTAAAATAAAAAATAGATAGGCCACAAAACATTAGGAAGCTTAAAATAAAAAAAATAAAAAATTAAAATTTATTTATGTTGCAAAAATTCTTATAAACTATAAAAACAATTTTCCATTAGCCATTGACGCAGTTTAATTTTAAAATATTTAAATGGGAGCTCCCTTATGATCTTAGGTAATTTATTAAAAATTGTTATGCACATATGATAAACATTCTTTTTAATTAGATTTGTATTACAAAAAGAAACTAAATTTTTTGTTGCATCTCTTGGTCTCTGTTTAGTGTAATTTTCACCTTTGAATCTAAAGAATTCATTATGTTTTCTCACAAAAACCGATACTTTAAACAAATACATGCCGGTCAAGGTCAATAGTTTTAGTTTTTTGAATAAAGGCCTACAAGATTCAAGTGACCGACACCGCATATAGCTCTTACACATTTCTTCTGTACAATAAATGTCTTATCATTGTCTGTTGAATTGCCCCATATTATTAGACCGTATCTTAATATTGATTCAACATACCCACTATATGCTATGCGGGCTGTTTTTTCGTCTGATACAATACGAAGCTTTCTTAATGCATACACAAATCTATTTAGTTTACTGCATACGGAGCATACGGGTTCTTTCCAATTACAAAATTTGTCTAGAGTTATACCTAAGAATTTAATACTGTCTGTTTCTTCTATGTTTTTGTCATTTATTGTAGTGTTAATACTTTCGGCGTGTTTGCTTTTGTATGTACGAAATTTAATGAATTTTGTTTTAGATATATTTACACATAGGTTATTAGATTCAAGCCATTTTATTACAGACTGTACCGCTTCGTGCATTTTATTTTCATGAGTTGAACTTTTAGTATTATTAGGCACTATAACAGAAATATCTTCAGCAAAAAGGACACTGTCATAGTTTTAGCGGTTTCAAACACAAAATACCGCCGGAAATTACTCAGATACGACACCTTAGACTGTTTCTATCCACCATAGCCTTATCACCTTTATAATTTAACAAAACTTTCCTCTTCTCCTTCAAAGTTGGTAATTTTGTTACACCACTTAACACTTCTATCTAATTTTACTGAAAGTTTTTATGAGAAGAGATTTCCTGTATAAACTTTAGCATTTAAGTACTGTAGAAAAGATCTTTAACCTACAGACCGAGTATTTTATTAATTAATGGAATAAGGCTATTTCTGTCTTATCGGTCCAGTGCACTAGACCGATAAGACAGAAATAGCCTAAAAACTATAAGCTACCATGGTATGGTGGTCTCGACGCCACACTAATGTGGCGTAATGGATTTAAACGCAGCCACGTTTAGCGCGGCTCTGGAAATTAATCGATAAATTAATAAACACTGCATCAAACATATTTTACGTAAAAACTCGGCGCTGTCCACAACGGAAGTACGAAAATATTGCTCTATTTTCTGTTTTTAGCTTAAAACTAGGGAGACCTTCAATTAAAGAAGCAGATTTAGCTTGCATGCGATATTATATTACGGTGATCAGTGCTTATACCTTCTTTGTATGAAAAGAGGATTCGCGTACAACAAACCTAGGCTGTAAGTATTATTATTTATTATTCACCCCCACACACATACACACACACACACCCCAACATGCACGCACACACTCATACTCGTAAAAGTGATTGTATTTGTATTTTTAGTTTTTCCTCTCTGCTTTTCTTTTTTTATACCTGTTTTGCTCGTACGTTTATAATGTAAGGGAAGAGCGGAGCCTTCAACTACAGGCATTTTTTATGCTTAAATGGAGACTCCTCGATATGCAGTGTAAGCCAAATGAGATGTATGAAATAAACTTATTTTTTTTTATTTTTTTTGTTTTTTTACTAAAACATATGTCACATTTTTTTTTCGAACCCTGAATTATTTGACGGTGTAAGTATTTTTTTGTTGCGCGTAGCATGTCATAGCATTTTTCATACAACAGAATAGAATAGACGTCCAACGTTGAACAATAAACAACAAACCGCAGTAAAGTTAACTATTTTACGGTCAACCGTCGTCAATCTTTACAATAACTCGATACCTACCCTACTATGATTTTCAACATGCCAGCTTTTCATTGTATGCACGAAGTTATACTTAGCTAAAGTTGTATGCCAAACCTGCTGAAACAATAGTTCACTATACTTGCCGTAACTTTCAGTTGAATGGCACAACACAATCAATGTTATACAGTCCTAACTTTGAACTACAGTACAGTTATAATATACTAGCTGTGCCCCACGACTTCGTTCGCGTGGATGTCGTAAGATACACAGTAGGTATACTAAAATAAGAGCCACATTTTAATAAAACTCCCTCGTCACGTTGAATCGCCCGCCCGCGCTATTACTTTTTTTTCGCTTAGTGTGCTTTCTGACTTTTTCTTTTTGCTCGGCTCCTGATGGTCTCAGCGTGATGTTAAATAGTCCATAACTATCCTCGAGAATTGGGTTATCAAATGTAAAAAGAAATTTTCAAATCCGACTTTTTGTTCATAATTTCATGGGTTTTATTTTTTTTGCGCGGAACCCTAATTATTTTTCTGAAATAAAAGTAGCCTAAGTTACCCGCCGTAACATCAGCATTCTGCCACTAAAATCGTTCTGGACCGATTGAAACGGCTGGCTGTTTCGGAGATTAGCCGAAACAAACAGAATGACAAAAACGTTAAAAATTGCTTTCTTGTTATAAGTACCGTTTATACTTTCTTATGGATTTAGTAAAAAGTTATTATTTTGACATTACAAACAAACACATCAATTTTATTTATTTGTATAGATAGTTGTGCCCCGCGACTTCGTTCGCGTGCATGTCGTAAGATCCACAATATACTAAAATAACAGCCACATTTTAATAAAACTCCCTCGTCCCCCAACCCGTCGCCACACATTACCAGATAAATCATTCCATGTTCTTACGTGCGCTAACTACCTACCGGTAGCCGGGCCGCACGCAGCCCATTTCTCAGTGGGTAGCCGACAGCCGCGAGGCGCGTACGTACGCATAAATAGTTTCAAATTCTTATGATATGGCTGGTCCTGGTGTATTATGTGTAGTTGATGGATATAGATCCAGCAAGAGAAGAGATAAAAACTTATCTTTTTTCAGTTTACCTGCTGATACAGTTTTACTATCGTTTTTTAAATAGGTAAATTGTTTAAACTTGCATATTTCGTGTTTCGTATTTTATTGGTACGTACGTAATTACTTCTACTATGCGTCTGAGATAAGAACAGAAAGGTCAATGCCCTCCATTTGTCAACTGTCATTTGAAAATTACGTTTAGCAAAAATCTACTTTGTGCAAATTAATTTTCAATAATATTTATTATCGTTATTATCTTGTTACACAATATGGCGCCAGCGCAGGTTTGTTCATAGTGTAGAAGCATAATAGTTACCTATTACGCTAATTGTGTAAATGAAAGAACAAATCAATTAATCGTGTTTTCAGTTTCCTCCATTTCGTATTTCATTCGTATTCGTGGCCATGCGGAGTGGTTACGTCACTGATTATTAAATAGTTAGGTACTACACGTTGCGTATGATGTGGGCCTTACTTGTCTTACAACTGCAGTTTCGGGGTGTGGTCACAGAATACTAAATATTTACCTAGCAAAAAAATATTCCTCTGTCTATCATAAGTATTTTTAACCAACAAACATGCTAAAATATTAAAAACATTTTATTTTATTTTATATTATTTCATAAAGTGTACTACAAATACCTACTGACATCTTTATCGAAAAAGGCAGCCCTGGCAATTCACAATAACCACGCGGCGGCGCGCAGCTACAAAGCAAAACTCACTTTACGCTTGTAAGGTTCGTTCGCAGCGTCTAGCGACTCGAAGATGTAGCCTATTATAATAGTAGGTATTGAAAATGTTGTATGGAGTGATTTATCTGGTAATCTGTGCCGTCGCATTGAATCGCCCGCCCGCGCTATTATTTCGTGTTCGCTTAATGTTCTTTCTGACTTTTTTCTTTCTGCTCGGCTCCTAAGGGTCGTAGCATGATGTTAAATAGGCTATAACTGTCTTCGAGAATTGGGCTACCAAATGCAAAAAGAATTTTTCAAATCCAAGCTGACTTTTTTCTTTCTGCTCGGCTCATAAGGGGCGTAGCGTGATATTAAATAGCCTATAACTATCTTCGAGAACTGGGCTACCAAATGCAAAAAGAATTATTCAAATCCGACTTTTTGTTCATAATTTCATGGGTTTTAGTATTTTTGCGCGGAACCCTAATTATTTTCCTAAAATAAAAGTAGCCTAAGTTACCCGCAGTTACATCAGCTATCTGTCAGTGAAAGTCCCGTCAAAATCGGTCCAGCCGTTTCGGAGATTAGCCGGAACAAACAGACAGACAGACAGACAAAAATGTTAAAAATTGCTTTTTTGTTATAAGAACCGTTTATACTTTCCTATGTGTTTTGTAAAAAGTTGTTATTTTGACATTACAAACAGACACTTCAATTTTCTTTTTTTATGTATCTAGTGTAAACATAAAATATAATTTATACCTACAGAAATATGTGAGAACTCGTGAGTACATTATCTATTCTAAATTCACTTTTAGAGAGTTTAGGTTACAAAAGTAATTATTATTGTCGAAAGCATGAAAATATTTTTTTTTTTTATATTTAGGTAGTCCTTGATATTGGTCTTCAAATACTTAAAACTAAAATTTACAGAAAAAACCGCAGAAGCACGGAACGAATCTTGTGATTACAAAGATTTCTCTTTAGCAAACCGTTTCAGTTATCCTTATGTAATTTCCTATAAATTGTTCGGGCGTTGTTTTAATAAAATCCTTTTCTAATTTTAAGTCGGAAATCTAATGGAAAAGTTTTATCTTTAAAAAGCCAATTTTCTTCACTTATTTTTCAACCCGGATTTGAAACTCTGGAAGAAAACTTTATAGCCAAATATTGTGAAAACGCTAAGTTTATAATCAAATGTAATTCATTTCATTTAATTTCGATTGCGGGATGTTCGAAAGAGTTACCGTGGCCCCGGCACAGGTATCTGAAGGAACACGGGTGGGTTTCAGTCTGTAAAAGTCTGACACGCCCTCCCGCTCCGCCCAGAGCGGGAGAAGTCATTTGATGATTTCCCATCCAAGAAAAAAAGGCCAAAACATGTACAAAACAATTATGGAAACAAACAACTAAATTAAGAGGCATTTGTGTCAGATAGTGATGTATATTAAACATACATAGATGCCGCAGCGCGGGACCGAAGACGCCCTCTATGCCCTAATGGGGCACCTACGAGCCGAAATCAAAGCCAAAAAGATCGTGCTTTTGATATCATTGGACATAGAGGGGGCCTTCGATAACGCGTGGTGGCCAGCACTCAAGAGACAGATGGTAGTCAAGAACTGTCCCAAAAACATCTACGCTCTCGTCACCTCATACCTGGAAGACCGGAACATCAGGGTCAACTACGCCAGAGCGACTAGCGAGAAGGGTACCACGAAAGGATGCGTCCAGGGCTCCATAGCCGGTCCGACGTTTTGGAACCTCATCCTAGACTCGCTCCTACACAAAATGGCTAGTAAGGGGGTATACTGCCAAGCCTTCGCAGATGACGTCGTCCTGGTTCTCTCGGACTTCGCGACCGGTCCCCTGCAGCAGTCAGCCAACAACGCGTTAGACATAGTATCGGAATGGGGCGTCCAGAATAAGCTACGTTTCGCCGCGCACAAGACCAATGCGATGGTGTTAACGAGGAAGCTAAAGTACGACGTTCCGGTACTCCGCATGTCGGGCGTGCGGCTGAGCCTGGTCGAAGAGGTCAAACTGTTAGGTCTCATAATAGACTCTAAACTCACCTTCAACGCGCACGTGTCTGCGACCTGTAAAAAGGCCGCAGACATCTACAAGCAGCTGGCATGCGCGGCGAGGGTGACCTGGGGTCTCAACAGAGAGATAATCAGGACGATATACGTGTCGGTGATAGAGCCCATCGTGATGTATGCAGCGAGTGCGTGGGCCCCTGCGGCTGAGAAACTGATGACAAGGAATCAGTTTGACTCACTGCAGAGGGGCTTCGCGCAGAAGATCTGCAAAGCATACCGCACGGTGTCTCTGACATCGGCACTAATTCTGTCAGGCCAACTCCCCCTAGATCTCCGGGTAATCGAGGCCGCAACCCTGTTTAAGATCAGAAAGGGACATTCCCAAGAGTTCGTACCACCGGGCCGCGAGCTGGAGTGCAACGTGCCCCACTCCCAAAACCCCCACCCGTCGCTACTCACAACAACAGAGTACGCACGCCTGGAGGACTTGACTCCCGAAACGCTGGAAACCCACCAAGTAATCGGTCCCCAGATATACACCGACGGCAGCAAGATAGACGGGAAAGTTGGAGCTGCCCTAACTTGGTGGGAGAACGGAAAGGAGTCAAAGTTCTGCACCTTTGGCCTTGAGCCTCACAACTCAGTCTTCCAATCTGAAATGTACGCTCTCTTCAGAGCTGTCAGGATGGCAAGAGAATCCAAGGCGGCCTCCGTAAGCATCTTAAGTGATTCAAGATCTTCACTTGACCTGCTGAGGAGACCGTCTGTCACTCACCACCTGGCACTTCAAATCAAGAGAAGCGTCCGAGAGATCAGAGAGGAGGGCAGAGAGGTGAGGCTCTTTTGGCTCAGGGCCCACGTGGGAACTGCCGGGAATGAGAGAGCGGACGAGCTGGCCAAGGAGGCGGCTCTAAACACCGGGACAGCCGACTATAACAAGGTCCCCGTATCGTTCGTGAGGAGGAAGATACGGGAGGAGACTATAAAGAGGTGGCAAGCGCGATACGAATCCTCGAGTACAGGAGCGGTCACAAAAGTGTTCTTCCCAGACGTCCTAGCGGCGAAGAGAACACTTAGAGACGCAGTTCTCACACCGGTCCATGTACAAGTCCTAACAGGGCACGGAGGATTCTCAGCGTATCTCCACCGCTTTCATCTCAAAGATAGTCCCTCGTGCGTCTGTGACCCCAGCTGCGAAGAAACAGTCTGGCACCTGCTCTTCGAATGCCCAAGGTTTATCCGAGACAGAATGGAGCTGGAAGAAAAGTTCGGAACCCAGCTAAGCCAGTCCACACTCCACACCATCATGGAGAGACCGGCTTCCCGAAAACCATTCTTGGCATTCGCGAGCAAAGTCGCCACAGTTGCAGCAGCGGCCAACAAAACAGACGCAACCTCGTATAGTCGGAACCGACCACCCACCACAACAACCATACAACCAACTCCAACCACAACAATCACCACACTGACAACGACAACACCAACACAAATTGTAACACACACATCACTCACAGTTACACAAGCCACACACACAAACACCAACAGCCAGCACCAACGGCCAGTACCAGCTAGAGCAACACCACCAGCAGCAGCAGAAGCCAGCTCACGACCAGTCCCAAGTACCATGCCTATCTCGGAGTTCCTGGCATGCGGAGGAGACGGAGTCCCAGGCGTCAGACTGCGAGGCGTCGCCCTCTTCATGAACCAAGAGGGAGAAAAGTTGGGCGTAAGCTTCTGCGTAGGCTCGAGCCGAGCTGGAGCCCGGATACCAATTTCGCCAGGCCTTGCCGCCTTGATCAACGGAAGCACGACCAAAACGAGCATGAAGGGCAGCAAGTACGCCGCGCTGCCGCAGGTGGTAGTAGCCTCTCACCGATGCCGTCTATTGCGATTCAAAGGAAAGACGATCGCAATATTCGAGTGGGGAGAGGAGAACCCATTTGCACAGGCAAGCTCGTTGCTCCTGAAGATCAGGGAGGTAGGAGAGTTCGTGTCGGTCCCAGCCCGTACCATCAGCATCGACGCGATGATGATCGAAGGCGAGAGAGGAGACGTCGCAGACCGCTTCGGCTGTTTAAAAGCCTCAGAACAGCATGAGGTAGTCGTGTATGAGGACAGAGGGGAAACTTTAAGTTTCCTCAAAGCCCCCAGACACCCAACAGCCAGCGCGACGAGCCCCACAACAAGCCCGATCACTCAGAGCGGATCCGAGAGGGCCCAGCAGAAGGCAGCCGCCGAGAGAGCTGCTAAGGAGCAGAGCAAAACCATCAGCCCGGAGGACAGGGCCCGGTCGAGGAGTCGCCTGAAAGCCTTCGGCACTTTCCTCAGTGCACTGCTCCCTAGCACCAGCCGCGCATCACCATCCCAGAAGCAGGAGACAGCAGTGGAGAGGTTCTTCAAAAGAAAGGGAAAAGAACCAACACCACCGAAACCCACGCCAACAAGAGCCGACAGAGGGCAAGTCAGCCCGCCGACCCTCGCAGTTAACTCGGGCGCCACGGACCACGTAAAGAGCGCTTTCCTCGAGTACGTAGCAATCGTGAGAGCGACCAGGGAGGTCAATCTCATGAAATGCCAGAAGATCCTGCAGACCTTCCAGAGAAACACAGAAGGCCTGCTAAGGGTACTGCTCGAGGAATCAGGGGCAGCGGTGTACGACAACGTCACATCTCAAGTCATCAAAGGGGTAATGACGGGGTCGTACATGGCAGCCTATAGCGCGAAGAGCGGTTTTGTGGCCCTGGACGAGAAGGAGACGGAGCGCTCAGGCAAATTAAAATTCAGCGTGCCAAACGACGACCCGATAGTGGTTACCGCAAAATTCACCAAGATCATGCTGGATGATAGGATCCTTGAAATGGCACAGTCCATTTTGGGGACCTCAGATATCCCAGCATCGCGGGAGAAATGGGCGGTACCCAATATCAGGTGGGTCAACGGGGTTCCGGGTTGCGGCAAGACAACCTGGGTGGTAAAGCACTTCGATGGGGACAAGGACGTCGTAGTCACCACGACAACTGAAGCTGCCAAAGATCTGAGGGAGAAGCTCGCGCACCGCTTAGGAGATCAAGTAAAGAAAAAGGTGCGCACTATGGCCTCAATCTTAGCCAAGGGGTTCGGGAGCCAAGACAAATGCTACCGTCTCACGGTAGACGAGGCTCTCATGAACCACTTTGGGGCCATAGTTATGGCGGCGAAGTTGTCCGGAGCGAGCGAGATTGTCCTCATCGGAGATGTAAACCAGCTTCCATTTTTGGACAGAGAGAACCTATTCCCGTTAAGGTATACCCGTCCAAATCTGGTGGCTGGCATCACCCAGGAGTTAAGTTGCACACACCGCAATCCGATGGATGTGGCCTTTGCACTGAGCGAGATATACTCCGGTATATACTCCTCCAAGGTAACGCTGTCGCGGGTCCACTCCCTGAAAGTGGTTGGTTATACGGGAGCGCAGATACCGAGCACCGCAAAAAATACCCTGTTCCTGGTTTATACACAAGAGGAGAAAGCCACTCTTGTGAGCCAGGGATACGGGTCCGGTGAAGGGTCGCGCATGTTGACCATACACGAGGCTCAGGGGTTGACCTACGACAGCGTCATAATCATCAACACCAAGTCCAGGAGGCTCCAACTCCACGACAGCGTCTCCCACGCGGTAGTGGCGGTGTCGAGACACACAGTCAGTTGCGTCTATTACTCCGACGACGCCGATGACGCCACAGGCCGCTTTGTAAAGAGGGCGATGGACGCGTCTACCAAAATGGTCGTCGACTACAATCTTAAGACGGCCATGCAGCATCGAGACGCGGCAGTCGTGGAAGCACTACTCGGCTTAGCGAAATCCCTGGTCAGAACACCCCGCCTTACATAACCTCCACCAAACACGTCCCATTCCCAACCCCAAAACTAACGTCCCTAACCATTGTAAAATTGTAGAACTGTATTTTAGTAATAATAATAATCATGTAAAGCTGCATGGCAGAGCGAGTCTGTCATACTCACACAAAAGTCCCGCCGAGGGTGGCGCTGTGTATCCGGTCGTTGAGTTCCCTAAAATATGGTTGAGCTGAACGGCGCGGATGTGCTCGTCATGCCCGTGAACGGACGCCGTCGGCCGGGGCTGGTCGGCTCGCACTGCCATGCAGTTATATGGTTCCCTGTAATAAATAATGTCACTGTAATGATTGTGTGTAATGTTCCCTGTATCATGTTAATTCTAATTAAAAATATGTAATTTAATAGTAAATAGAAAATTATAAAGTAATGCCTGTGTATTTATTAACATAAAAAAAAAAAAAAAAAAAATAACATATATATTATATATTCAAATACTAACATATGCATGTGTAAAAAAAAAAAAAAAAAAAAAAAAAAAAAAATTATATAGATGGACTCACGTAGGTTTAATTAGATCATTAAGATTTAGATTTAAGTTGTCCCATGTAGGAGTACTTGTAACTGTAACATCTCAGAAAACTCTAAACAATTTCAAAAACTATTAAATAAAGGCGCGGACCCCCATGTCCGCGGTAGAATACTCATTTAAAAAAAAAAAAAAAAAAAAAAACATACATAGATCTAATAAATTCACTATCAACGCAGTTGAGATATCAACGCAGTTGAGATATCAACTCTCAATCAATCGATATCTCCACATATGTAAATTTACCCAGTTTGAGAAGCAACTCTTGTTGTTTCAACAGTCTCGAATTACATAGCCACACGTATGCTCCTCAATGCACTCCTAGATGATTGGTTTATTTAGAGGTACCTACATATATACAGTAAGGTGTAATGGTATTGATTTTATCTGTATATGTTGAGAACACATTATTGGAATGTCTGGCATGAAGCGGCATCGTCTGATGAAAGCGATGGGAAATTGCTCCGTCTGAGATTTCAACGCGTATCGCAAATTTGCTACCTGCTATTAATGAAGCAAATAAGCTAATACTCTCATACTGAGGTGGTTCTCCATTTACTGAAGTATCTCGTTGTGTACTGTTAGAGTGGAATAATAGAGGTTGTTTGTATTCGGAAAATCAGTGTAATGTCCTGTCGTGAACAGATAGTACTAAAGAGACACCAGCGGTTGTGTGAAATCTGAATCATATTGACATGAAATTGTCTAAATTAACATTTGAAGTATCAGTTATCAAATAGTGCATTTTATTCATCATACAAAACTCCTTAATTAGTCACATGTTATCACTTTTTGATAGAGTGACAATCACATTTTATCACTTTTGGAAAGCAGTGGTGACCCAGTGCCGGCCGCGACTTACAAGTTGTAGGTCGTGGGTTCGAACTCAGGCTTTATTTTGTGTAAATAATTTCATCAATTTCATCACCATTGCTCTCTAAACGGTGAAGGAAAACATCGTGAGGAAACCAAAGCATGTCCTACAACAAAAACTTCGAAGACATGTGACATCTACCAACCCACACTGGGCCTGAGTGGTAGATTACAGCCCACTCCCTCTCGAAGAGAGGAGGCCTACTGGGGTAGTGGGAACATTATAGGCACATTTTGCCATTTTATTTGGCTCGAATATGTGTTTTCGAATCAAGACTGAGCATGGTGACAGAAACTTACAGAGGAATGATGATGACGTAATTCCTTCAGACTCTTTCACTTCTTCAGGTCATTGCTCTATTAGAGACGAAAACGTCCCACGTTATTTGCAGCGCAAAGAGACTTAAAAAATAAAATTCAAAATACAATTATTCTAAAACCAAAAAATCTGTCTGAATATTAAATTCACTGAAATAAATATTATATTTTGTACATGTGTTAGTACAATGTACAATCAAAGAGGTTTTTTCACTATGTATGAACAAGTGAACATTATCTTTTCATGTTATTTGGAGTGGAAACAGAAGTCCATCATAAAGGAATGAATGAGTCGCCTTTATTGTAATGGTTACCGAAACATTGAATGGGTACTCCTGTATAATGTTTTTTTAGTAGATACATTTTACTTTTCTTTAATATTAGGTATACTTAGGTACCTAATTTTTAACAGGGATTTACACTCAAGCAAAAATATTTTTTCACTTGGCAGAGTGGGGTATTAAGTCATCGCATTGTAAAAAGCTATCTGTAAATAAAAAAAAATGCAAAAAAAAAAACAACCGACTTCCAAAAAAAACACTACAAAGTGAAAATAACTTTAATTTCGGAAGTCGGTGTCTTTGGATCTGTATTTTAGGTTATTGCCACCGAATTCCGAAATTCAAGTTATTTTTCACTTTGTAGTGTTTTTTTGGAAGTAGGTTGTTTTTTTTTGCAAAAAAGAAAATCTTTTTAGTGGGTCGTTTTGTAATTTAGTAGGTAGGTAGCCTAATGACAATTGCTCATCACCTTTTACAAACTTTGCTTTTCCCGATGCAGGGACGTTAATTGTTGAGGAGTTCTTCTGGTACCATCAGCTCCACTTCACCACATGCATTGTGACGAGCTTATATTGCTTAGCAATCATTTTAAAGTAATCGAATCGCAACCGTGAAATACTTATAATTGAGTTGTTCCGGTGGCCATCTTACCATCTGTGGTCTGTCTTCGCCATCAGTTCCACTTCACCAAATGGTGCTTTTCGAGAGCAAATGCACAAGTTACCAAAAAAAAATACACAAATCGCTATAGGTGTGTCTATAATATGCGAAGAGTTCCCTCGATATCTCCAGGATTCCATCATCAGATCCTGACCTGATAACAATGGGACCACTTGGAAAGTATACCCTTTCAAACAAAAAAATAATTTTCCAAATCGGTCCAGCCGTCTTCGAGTAATCGGGGTACACACATAAAAAAAGATTCCGACGAACTGAGAACCTACTCTTTTTTTGAAGTCAGTTAAAATCATTTATAGCCAGAGTGCATCTCATGACAATTCCAATAAGCCCAAACACGGCTAGAATACATTGTTTTATTACGGAGTTCCGGTGCCTACCTTCCGGCATCATCATCAGATCAGATTAATGGTACCATTTTTATCAGAAACATTTTATTTAAATTTAGTTTATCATAGTCGCATAATAATCTTAATCCAGATATCTTATCGCCACCCGTGAAATACTTATCAGTGAGGAGTTCCCGTGGCCATCTGTGGTGTTTTTCGTCAGTCCCACTCCACCAAATGGTACTTTCTGAATGAAAATGCTTGATTTGTTGATAAAAATACCAAAATTGCTATGTATTTGCCTATAATATTAGAGGAGCTCCCTTAATAATTCTTCATGGATTCTATCATCAGAATTAGATTTTTATAAAAATGGGACCAATCTGGAAATATGTCCTTTCAAATAAAAAAATAATCTTCCAAATCGGTTTATAAATGATGGAGTACGGAGGTAACAAACATAAAAAAACGTACAACCGAATTGATAACTTCCTTCTTTTTTTGAAGTCGGTTAAAAATAATTATTTACCGATTATGATATTTGAAAAGTTTTGTTTTAATTATTATGTAGGTACCATGGGAGAAACGAACATCTATCTATACACCGTAAGGACAATTCTTGCTTGCAGCGCTCGGCCTCTATAGCAACGCTTGCTAACAGATGTGGTCATCGTATGCACGGGATTTTCTTTTCAAATTGGTCAGATGTAAGTTTCCTCAGTAGTACCTACTAACAACCTGATCTAAATTATAGCCTCATTTCAGTGATTCTCATTAATTAGGAAATACCTTGCAACATTCGCAATGCAAGCCTTTTGTTTGTAATAAGATTCAGAAATTAATTAGCATGACATTCGTAGGTATTTCGTTTTCCAATAATTAGAGATGAAAATATTTATGTAGGTAAAATACAAACTCCAAGATATTCTCATTATTTTTCCCTGGGATAAGCTTCTTTGGTTCCCATTTAGATACTAAGTAAATAAGAAAACAAAAACAGTTGAGACAAACGAGCAAATTGAGAGATTAAAAAGACAAGCCCAATTTATTTGGAGAATCCTTCTAGTACTACGTTAAATTTTATTTAAGTACCTACTTATGTATAATGTTACTGTGAGACTTACTTTGAAATATGATGACTACGCATTTTCTTCTGCTGATTATACTAAAAATTTGCTCATCTTGTTAACTTTAGAAACCACTGAAATAACTTTATTATTAACCTTTTGTCTACGTTAATTTAATGGGTGTGGGTGGTTCTATACGACGAAAGTCAGCTTTTCTCATTTCAGTATAAAAGTGATGAGATAACCTGCACGATTATAATGTAATTTAATATCTAACTCTGCAATCTTCTGACTAAGGTAAGGATAATGAGATTTAGGACCCTTGTTTATTGTTCGAAAACTCACTGATACATAAGCACTGAACCTTTTTTAGAAACCGTGTTTTAATAAACGATCGAAACCTTAAAGTCTTAAAACTGAAAGAGAAAAAAAAAGCTATGGAAAAAGGTAAAAAGAGGCATGAAACAGAACCGCGGATGAGCTGCTATTCAACGGCCAACCATAATCTCACTCCCTGTGCGCCTATAGAGGAATTCTGATGAATGCAGGGGATTAACTTCGCCAAAATACACGTTCAGAGCATACCGTACAAGGAAATGAAATAATATTTGTATAGGAGTTGATCCGTGTCGGTCCCGGAGAAAGAATAGACCACCCCATCTCATCCCGTGGGTGTCGTAGGAGGCGACTAAGGGAGCTCAAGACCCAGTGCATACCATAAAGCACTTTGGGTCACCCGCGCGATGGCGGGTAAACCATCAACAATCGCATTCCCAAGGAGGGTTGGTGTTAGGCTGGCGGCCGACTGTAAAACTGTGCCAAAACCCTAAGCAACATGTGTGGAAATGATATGATGCGCGATAGGACTAGGGCGTACCCCACAGGCGACGCGCAGGGGCAGCACCCGGCTCCTGCGGGAAGTGGACAAGGGTTGTTGCACCACCTCGGGCGGGGGCAACGTAAGAAGCGAGCCCGGGAAGTGAGACTGAGGTATGCAAGTTGGAATGTTGGGACGATGACTGGAAGAGCCAGAGAATTATGGGATGTATTAAAAAGAAGACGAATAAATGTGGCGTGTCTGCAAGAAACAAAATGGAAAGGAACGAAAGCGAGGGAAATTGGTGAAGGATACAAGTTTTTCTACTGTGGAAGTAACGGGAAAAGAAATGGCGTGGGAATAGTATTAGATAGTAATTTGAAAGGAGGCGTGATGGAGGTAAAAAGAATTAATGATAGATTGATAGTTGTAAAAGTGATGTTAGAAAACATAATACTCAATGTAATTAGCGTATATGCACCGCAGGTAGGATGTGATGAAAGCGTGAAAGAGAAGTTTTGGGAGGACTTTGACACAGTTTTGATGAACATCCCGGTGCATGAGGAATTGATAGTTGGAGGTGATTTTAATGGACATGTGGGAAGAATGAAAGGGGTTTATGGAAGAGTGCATGGAGGGTGGGGATTTGGTAACCAAAATAATGAGGGAGAGACACTGCTGCAATCCGCTTCCGCACTTGACCTGGCAGTAGCCAACACCTGGTTTCAGAAGAATGACGGACACCTAATTACGTACAAAAGTGGCAATCACAAGACGCAAATTGATTATTTTCTAGTACGACGCAACAACTTAAAGTGCATCAAAGACTGCATACCGGGAGAGGATTTAGTCTCACAGCATAGACTCCTAATTATGGAAATGGTCTTAAAAATAAAGCTCAATCAAAACAAAGAGCGACCTCCCCCTAAAATAAAATGGCATATGCTGGAGAAGAATGATTGTGCGAAGAAATTTAAAGAGCGAGTAGTGGATAAAATGATAGATATGGGGGACATGAATGATCGAAGTGTAAATGAATGTTGGAGTGAAATGGCGGAGTATATTAGGAGTGAAGCGAAAGATATTTTGGGAGAGACTAAAGGAAAGGGTACGATAAATAGGGATACATGGTGGTGGTCGACAGAAATACAGAATGTGTTGCAGGATAAGAAGAGAAAGTTCAAGGAATGGCAGAGTGTTGAAGATGAGAATGTTAGTTTGAAAACAGAAAAAAAGTGTCAGTATGATGCTCTAAAGAAAAAAGCCAAAAAAGCTGTGGCGGTAGCGAGAGCAAAAGCCCAGGACAAGCTTTATGACACACTGGATAGTCCAGCAGGCCAAAAAAACCTATACCAGCTTGCTAGAGCTAGAGCGAGAAAGATGAGGGATGTTTGTCAGATAAAATGTATAAGGAATGAAATTGGAGTAGTGCTTTCGGATGATCAGAAAATTAAGGATAGGTGGAAGGGATATTTTGAAAGACTGATGAATGAGGAGAATGACTGGAGTGGTGTGCTTGAGAATAAACAAGTAAATGAGGGGTTAGTGAGAATGATTAGTATGGATGAAGTGAGAATAGCAGTAAATGAAATGAAGAATGGTAAAGCAGTAGGTCCGGACGGAATACCAGTTGAAGTATGGAAGTTATTACGGGTACATGGATGGACGTGGTTAGCTTTATTCTTCAATAAATTGTTGCTGGAAGAAGCCATACCGGACGAATGGTGTAACAGTTCACTGGTGCCCATCTTTAAAAACAAAGGTGATGTGCTGGAGTGCAACAACTATAGAGGAATAAAACTAATATCACATAGTATGAAGGTTTGGGAAAAAGTTATTGAAAGGCGACTGAGAGAAGAGAGTGAAATTTCGCAAAACCAATTCGGTTTTATGCCTGGTCGGGGAACAACAGATGCCATCTTTGCTATCCGCCAGCTGTGCGAGAAATACAGAGGTGCGCATAAAAACCTGCACATGGTATTCATTGACCTCGAAAAGGCATACGACCGAGTGCCTCGTGAAGTTCTGTGGTGGGCCCTTAAGGAGAAATGTGTGCCAGGGAAGTATGTGCAGTTGATTCGAGCGATGTACAGTCGATGCAGTACCCAAGTCCGGTCTACAGTGGGCACTACCAGCAGCTTCAATGTGGCTGTCGGCTTGCACCAAGGGTCAGCACTCAGCCCTTACCTATTCGTGATGATAATGGACGCTCTTACGTCGGATATCCACGAAGAGGCGCCCTGGTGTATGCTGTTCGCTGATGACATTGTCCTGGTTGCTGAGAGCGGCTTAGAGATCCAGAGCAGATTGGAGGTGTGGTGGGCAAAACTGGAGACCGCTGGCCTGAGATTAAGTCGGACCAAAACAGAATATTTGTTTTGTGATTTTGGCGGTCTCTCCAGTCCTGTGCCCATATCTCTCGCCGGAACGCCCGTACCGAGCTGCTCCGACTTCCGGTACCTCGGGTCGTTTGTCCAAGGGGATGGGGAAGTAGACCGAGACGTAGCACACCGGATCAACTCAGGATGGATGAAATGGCGACAGGTCACAGGAACAACTTGCGACCCACGGATGCCCCTCAAATTAAAGGGAAAAATTTATAAGTCCGTGATAAGGCCTGTCGTACTGTATGGATCGGAATGCTGGGCCGTGAAGAAAACGGATGAAAAAAGATTGCATGCAGCGGAGATGAGAATGTTGAGATGGATGTGTGGAGTGACGAAATTGGATAAAGTAAAAAATGAGTATATAAGGGGAAGTTTGAAAGTGGCGCCAGTGACAGAAAAGTTGAAAGGAAATCGTTTGGCTTGGTATGGACATGTGAAGAGGAGGGAAGAAACGCATGTGACTAAAAGAGTGATGAATATAAATGTTGATGGATGGAGAGGGAGAAGAAGGCCAAAGAAAAGATGGATGGATTGTGTGAGGAATGATATGAAAGAGAAGGGAGTGAATGATAGCGTGACTTTTGACAGGGGAAAATGGAAAGAGAAAACGTGTTGCGCCGACCCCAAGTAACATGGGACAAGGGCAGGAAGATGATGATTTGTATAGGAGTTGAACAAACTCAATTGGGGGCAAGGGTGGTCCATTGGTAAGGGAGCAATGGTGGCCCAGTGGTAACGGCCCCAACTTACGAGTTTTAAGTTCAAACCCAGGCAGGCGCTTTATTTTGTGTAAATAATTTCATCACCACTACTCTCAAAATGGTGAAGGAAAACCTCATGAGGAAACCGGCATGTCCTAGAACCAAAAATTCGGAGACATGTGACGTCTACGAACCTGCACTGGGCTCGCGTGGTAGATTATAGTCCATTCCCTCTCCAAGAGAGGAAGCCTGTGTCCCAGCAGTGGGAACATGATTATGAAACCCAATTTATTTCATACAAGGTCGAACTGTTTACACATGTACGAATTACGAATGAATAATTGTACCTATTTGTAGGTAATTATTATTGCATAATATTATAATGCTCATAAGCATGTGATGCACGTCCTCTTACTGAAGTAGTTTGATTGCACATTATATCGGGACGAATTGGCGCCAGTTTCAATTAACTGCCTGTTATTTCTGTTCCGCTCCCTGAATCGTCGGCGCATTGACCGAACCGATTCAGTAAAATTAGCCACAGATTCGCAAACGTGCACTATATACTGCAGTCATGACCGCGATAAACTTATTTCTAGTAGTGAATGGTGTACGACCACTTTCAATTACGATGTGACACAAACATTTGTCAATGATATGGCTATTTATTTCCAAGAGTTATTTGAATATTAAAAGCTGACATCTTGAAGGGACAAATAGCTCAATCGATACATCAAACAATGCTCGCCGGAGGGAAGTCACTGGATACCGTTTATTCGACTCAGATCCCCGACGTTTGTCGGGAGGAGTGCGAGATTGCGTCACGTCCGTCACGTTGAGGTCAACGTGATGGACGTGACATTTATTTTTGGATGGGAAATCATCAGATGACTTCTCCCGCTCTGGGTGTCAGACTTTTACTTACTAAAATCGACCCGTGTTCCTTCAGTTGCCTGTGTCGGGGTCACGGTAACTCTTTCGAACATCCCGCGACCCTAGCTGGCATCGGCCCTAGCGGACCCCGTCAATAGTGCTGACATCTTTGAGGCACGCGTTTAACACAACACGCCGTCGACCCGGGCCTGGTCCTTACCGGACGGCGAGCTACCCATTGCTCGCCGGGTGACTTGATTGTGTCATTAGTCGATTCATACTTCGAACACCTGCAGGAAAAAGGTTATCTATAGGTACTTAGCGTTATTCAAACATAGAAAATCCTTATTCACGTTGCCA
The DNA here is from genome assembly GCA_947568875.1 of Fissipunctia ypsillon. NCBI lineage: Eukaryota > Metazoa > Arthropoda > Insecta > Lepidoptera > Noctuidae > Fissipunctia > Fissipunctia ypsillon. The sequence goes on from OX387654.1 coordinate 10,277,322, forward strand.
TTTTGCGATCCCATTCAGTATGAACTCCAGTGGCTACAATATCTTACTGTGATCAACGAAAGACGTTTCAAATCTAATCTCTTGTCAAACCTTCGTCAATGGCGCACATCCGATGTCTTAACATGAAATAATGTTGTCGCATTTATCCGATTAGTTCATTAGAATGGGAAAGCCGATTATTATTAATTACATCTATGGAAAACTCTCTGTAATTATTTCGTTATTTGTAATCAAGGGATTAAAGGGTTTTCGAGGCTGTTTACGCAACCTTGATAAACAATTCGGAGAAGGTTCTAAATTCTTAAGATTCTTGGGATTGTTAAATATTTAATACTGTCCTAAATACTCAGTAAGTGTACGAAAAGCTTTTATTATTATATCCGTGTACAAACACTGACATACTTAGTTCGCGATATCTCAGTTGGCAAACAAAATGGTGTTCTGAAAATCTGAAAAGAGAAGGTCTAAAAGTGTCCTATTTTTAGCCGTCCGCGTGATGTGAAATGAATAGAGTCGCGAATGTGGGAGTCTAGTCTGCGCCGACCGCTAAGAAATTGCCACCAGTAATGAAAACTGTTTACAACACCCGTATAGACCAGTGACACCCCCCCCCCTCCCCCCCACACACATACACGAACGCGCGACATTACGTAAAGAACGGATTTTAAATCGAAAATACAACTATCCTTTAGCGTTTTGGTATACATTTTTGCGACAAGCACAATTAGTATCACCCATAGTCGTCTATACTCTATACAAGTACAAATAAATAAAATTGTAATTGTAATTATGTGTTTGTAATGTCAAAATAACTGCTTTTTACTAAATGCATATTAAAGTAAATATATACGATATACGGTACTAATATCTATTTTTTTTTCTATCTGTTTGTCTGCCGGTCTGTCTGTCTGTCTGTTTGTTCCAGCTAATCTCCGAAACGGCTGGATCGATTTAGACAGGTTTTTCACTGGCAGATAGCTGATGTTATAGGGATTAACGTATGCTACTTTTTTTTAATTATTAGGGTTCCACGCAAAAAAAAATTAAAACCTATGAAATTGTGATCGGATTTGAAAAATCCTTTTTGCATTTGGTAGCCAAATTCTTGAGGATGGTTATAGACTATTTAACATCACACTACGACCCTTAGGAGTCGAGCAGAAAGAAAAAAAAGTCAGAAAGAACGATAAGCGAAAAGGAAGTAATAGTGCGGGCGAGCGATGCAACGCGGCGGGTCGTGGGACGAGGGGTTTTTATTAAAATGTGGCTGTTATTTTAGTATATTGTGTATCTTACGACTTCCACGTGAACGAAGTCGCGGGGCACAGCTAGTTAAGAATAAAGTCTTAAGGTGAAAGCGCCAGGGTAGCCCGCGAAATTCAAATTTTCTTACGTTTTATGCATTTTGCAGGTCAGTATTAGGTTGTATGTTGATTAAAATATTATTCGCGACGTAACAAATATGTATTTATACAATTATAATCATCAAAGTCATCAATACAACTCTCAAAGACCAAGTAATTCTATTGAATTGAATTTGATGAAATATTAACATTTCAGGATTATACTAACTTAAGGAATTGTATTACTGATTCTAATGATAACCCCCCAGCGTAGAAACTATTCATCGGTTATCGAAAAAAAATCAGCGGTGTCATAGAAAAGTGCAATACTTACGCGGTCAAAATGTATGGAAAAACAATTTTTTTTTTAATAACCAACCGACTAAAAATTGCAATGCCGTGCTTTAAAATTTTTAGTCGGTTCCGAATCGTGTACTATCGAGGAAACGTACATCTGACCAATTTGAAAACAAAATCCCGTGCACACGATGACCACATCTGTTAGCAAGCGTTACTATAGCGGCCGAGCACTGCAAACAAGAATAGTCCTTGCGGTGTATAGATGTTCGTTTCTCCCATGGTACTTGAATCCATGGTAAGAGGTTGCGCGTCGATGTCCCTGCCACCCTGTATATGACATCGCCCCAACCATTTCCTTTCACCTTACAGATCATATAAATGTACCTACCTTCCTACGTGTTTTTATATAAAAATTTGCTGCGCCCCGCAACTTCGTTTACGTGGGAGTAATAAAATACACAATATACTAAAATAACAGTCACATTTTAATAAAACTCCTTGGCCCCCCGACCCTCCGCGTTGCATCGCCAGCCCACGCTATTACTTCGTTTTCACTTAATGTTCTTTCTGACTTTTTTTGCACGGCTCCTAAGGGTCATAGCGTGACGTTAGCCTATTACTATCTCGAGACTTGGGCTACCAAATGCAAAAATCATTTTGACTTTTTGTTTACAATTTCATGGGTTTTATTTTTTTTTTTCACGGAACCCTAATTCTTTTTCTAAAATAAAAGTAGCCTATGTTACTTCTTATAACATCAGCTGGCAGTGAAAATGTCGTCAAAATCGGTTCAGCCGTTTCGGAGATTAGTCGGAACAAACAGACAGGCAGACAAAAACTTGAAAAATTGTTTTTTTGTTATAAGTACCGTATTTACTTTCATATGCATTTAGTAAAAGCTGTTAATGTGACATTACAAACAGACACTTCAACTTTATTTATTTGTATAGATATATAGATATGTAGGAGGAGCTCGTGGCTAAGTAATAACAGCCGCACGGGTCGATCCATCGGGTTAAGCTACGCTTGCCGGGGTTGGTTCGTGGATGGGTGACCATCTTTACATACCGAGACTCCTCCGAGCCTCGGAAAGCACGTTAAGCCGTTGGTCCCAGCTGTCATTCGTGGATCTTTGACAGTCGTTACGGGTCGTCAGAAGCCCGAAAGTCTGACAACCAGTCTTACCAAGGGGTATCGTATTACCCAGTTACTGGGTTGTGGAGGTCAGATAGGCAGTCGCTGCATGTAAAATACTGGTATTCAGCTGCATGCGGTTAGACTGGAAGCCGACCCCAACATAGTTGGAAAAAGGCTAGGCAGATGATGATGATGATATATAGATATGTCGGAAATACGTTAGTTGTCGTTTGACTAATCGGGACGCCAGCGCCACCAAGCGGCGCTCGACAAAGTCTACAAAATAACGTACATCGGCTGTTCACCGGAGTTAAGCAGAGTTTGACGGTGGCTGTCGAGCAGTGAATACGTTAAGAAACTGACCCTCGTCGTGACCTCGTGTTCCGTATAGTTGTGTCGTGTATCTACAGTGTGTGAATAGCTAGTGCGAATAATTTGATCGTGAATTATAATTTGATTTGAACTTCAAACGGTTTTTCTATTGCACAATAACCAAAACTACCCATAGCACGCACACAGTAGTTAAAATATGGCTGACAATAACTAGAGAGATGTACCTTCTCCGTCAGATATAATTTGCCGGGAAGGACGACACGCGTGTAATACGTTCTCATTGCCTCAGGGAGGATGTCCAACAAACCATACATATAACAAGATTTATATCTAGTCGTTATCAGACCGTGTTTATGTGCTGAGGATGTGAAATATAACTAAAACAATGGCTCGCCTTAGTGGGATTCGAAATATATCTTGTTTTAGGAAACAAGAAAGTAAAATAAACTAAGTAAAGTGAAGTGAACACCAAATTGCTCTGATTTTAAAACAAAATCTTAGTTGAGAAAAAAAAATTAAGATTTACCAACTTACCTACATCGATTCGTATCCTGATTTTATTTGGCAATTCTGGCTAGCTGTCCTACGTTTTTCTACGATTTTCATAAAGTCTAATTCTAATCAAAATTGAATAAGACTACAGCGAACGTGAATTGTACTATCATTATTAAAGGGACCAAAAATATAAATTAAATGGTTATCATTATCATACCTTAGTTAAAATTCCTTATAAAAATGGCAGGACTAACGTAAAATAATTTCAAAAATATATTTTACCTAACGCGACAAAAGAGTATTAATATGTAAACTCCCCTAATGTATTAAAGTCAATTGATTTGGATCTACATTATTTACTATATTATAAAGGGTGTCTCAGTAAGAGTGCACTTTTTCATTTTAAAATAAAAACAAGTATTTTATGACAGAGTTGTAATATTTTTATTATATTGTAAAGAAGACATGTTCCGATTAAGTATGGAATAAAATATCCGGCAAATGACCCCCACGGCTCCGATGACAGGCCATTACTCTTTTCATGAAATTTTCCATGACTTTTGCACAGAGATGTGGCTGTATCTCACCGATGACGCGTTGGATTTCCGATTTGAGCTCAGGAATTGTTTCGCGTTTATTCGCATAAACCCAAGATTTCACAAAACCCCAAAGAAAAAAATCGCACAGCGTTAAATCGCACGATCTTGGTGGCCAGTTGACATCAGAATTTCGTGAGATAATGTGTTCTGGAAATCCTGCTGAAACCACATGTTGTCCAGATTCATGCCGTCCAGTTGAGGCCACAAGGAGTCCGTTATCATATTCCTGTAACGAATGCCGTTCACAGTCACTGCAATTTCGGCCTCATTTAAAAAAAAGTAAGGTCAAATCACGCCGCCTGACCAAAACCCGCACCAGACAGTTACTCGTTGTGGGTGCATTTGTTTCTCATGGATTGCATGAGGATTTTCCGAGTCCCAAATTCGACAATTTTGTGTATTCACGAAGCCATTCATATGGATAAATGATAAATGATTTTATTTCTGTAAGTAGGTTTATACAAACACTTTTACATGTCAAACATTTTTTTTTTAAACTAGATGAGGCCGGCGTTTCCTATCTGACTACTCTGAGAAGAAAGACCGAAACAAACTCAGAGGTCACAGTCTCTTTTAAAGTCCAGACATAATCTTGGTCAGATCATGTGAAGACCATGTAGGTTGGTGTCTGAAATGGTCTTTTGAGGAAAGAACCACATAGATTGAGTGGACCTGTCCAGTCAGTGCAAGCATCTGTCAGTAATCGTACAGCTCAACATAAAAGTTAAGGAGCTCAACGATTACGAAATGCGCTTCATCGGAGAAAATGACTTTTTTCGAAAAATTGGCATCGACTTCACTTTGCTCCATTACCCATTGAACGAATTGCCGGCGTTTTCCGTGGTCTGTTGATTTGAGCTCCTGAGTTAGCTGAATCTTGTACGCATGAAGGCGGAGGTCTTTAGTCAAAATTCGCTGCGTAGTGCTTCGTGAAATTTGAAGTTGTTGAGAACGATGCCGAATTGATGTTTTCGGGTTTTCGGCGACACTCTCGTTTACAGCAGCAATGTTTTCAAGAGACCGACCGGTCCGTTGACGCAAAGGATTCATAATATCCATAATCGATCCAGTTTCTTCAAATTTTTTGACCACTCTTCGAATGGTTGACACATTAGGTGCACTTGCCTGTAATATGATGTTGAGATAAATAAAGATTTATGATTATGATTATGATTATTACTTTCTCGGCTGAAAATTTGGCGAAGTTTGCGAGCGGTTTCAGCGTAACTCCCCATTTTTGTAAAGAGTTTTCACAATTATAACGCGTTGTTCTTTCGAAAAGCGCTCCATTTTGAATAATCGGAATAAACAGAGGTGACAGCTGTCAAATTTCAGAGTTGCCACTTGCATGAAAAAAAAAATTTTCCAATTTTAAAAAGTGCACTCTTACTGAGACACCCTTTAATAAACTCGTTTGGTCTTAGTCAATAACTTAGTTATCACATTTTCATATTTAAGTAGACAGAAGCTCACTCTTCTTCGAAGTTTTAATATTTGCCCACACTGTAACAGAATATTAACGTATTTTAATCATTTCTAACTGTTCATTAAAAACTTTGCCCCATTATAGGGACTTCTGAGCTTTACATAACAGAGACGATGCTTCAATTATCATTTTTAAAACATAAGCTACCTTAAATATGCGAGTAATTAGTGTTTTCGTAATTTAATTAAAAGGAACTGTTGTAAGGGAGTTAATTTTGACTTTGACGTGGGTTTTTAGACCGTAGAAACAATTTATCAGTGGTGAAAACTTGTTTGCGGAGTATTGAACGTTGTAGCCACAGCAACGTCTCCACAAACTGGCTTTCACATAAATATTTAATCGAAAAACCGTCCGATGGTTAGAAATTATGTGATTATCTTACGAAATTCAAAATTTTATATCAAGAAAGAAGAAAGAAAAATGGTTTATTCTGCACAAACAAAACGCACATTACAAAAAAAATTGCATAAAATACACACATACAAAGTATCCAAAAGCCTCATATCCAATCCGTATAAAGCTGAAAAATATTTGTCCATTGTTTGATGTCCGGGCCAGGGACCAAAGACAATTTAGACTGCCTCTGTGTGCGTATTGCGACACTGGCAAATGACGTCAAATAAACAATCAAAACAAAAACAAAAAAACGAATTGCGGTGTGGAAAAATAACTACTTTTGTAACACGGGCAAAAGTTTGTGTTAACATCAGATTGTTTTTTGTATTCCTAAAGTATTTCACGGCAGTAGAACACCATTTACACGGTGCAAGTTTATTGCCTGAGGCATACCAAAAAATTGAAGGACGATTAACTGGCACCGTCTATACAACACGTACATTATTGTTGGACGATACGCGCAAGTTAGTTGCCGTTCAAAACTGATCTAGGTGTAAACAACAGGTACAATAAAATTGCACATGCAATAAAATCGCATTCAACTCTACAAGTACGAACGAATGAATCAAGTTAAAAAACAAATCTTGAGAAGACTAAATAATAAAATAAGAATATAATTAATTTTTTGGCAGCACAAATACGGGCAATATTTGAATCAATTGTACAAGGACGTGCAACTCTGTGTTTAGACAAAGCAAAACTTGCATGCAATAATCGCCTTGTAATTTTATTGCCTTGCTGTAAGTCGTGTGCAATTTTATTGAATTGCAAAACTTGCACTCAATTATTGTATGCTATTTTATGGAAATCGCATACTTGCATACAATTCTTGAATGGCAATACAATTGAACGTGCTTTTTGACATGCGATTATTGCTCTTGAACGTTCCAGAAACATGCACCGTGTAAATGGAGCTAAGAGATTAATTTTAGATTATAATCTGTATTAAACCTAATTTATTCATGAATTTTGCTACACCTTCGTCTTGATCAATTTATTATCAAATCAAATTAAATAATTGACTACTTTGCAAACATGGGTAATTAGTACATATATTATGTACATAGATGTTTCATCATAAAAGTCCTCCATGTTCTACCGTCACCATGTGCCAAACATATTTTATTAACTCAAAGACAATAGATAACAAATAGGAAATTATAATAATACAACACACATAACATCACGCCTTGTTTCCCCGAAGGGTTGGGCAGAGGGATAATACAAAATACAAATTGTTAAACAAAATACAAAATACAATTTGTTACTAATTACGATTTTATCCGAAAATTGTTAAACTATATTTATTATGTAACAGACTGTACCACACTTTTGAAATAAATAAATAAAATTAATATCATATCGTTCGAATTTACAGTAAAAATTTCAAATGAATACTAAATTTTCAAATGATAACAGGGGGGAAATTCTCGTACTTTTAAGAACGGTCGCAGTTTAATCTCAGGCTCAATCTGTCAAAAAAAACCTCTAATTTCCCTAGATTTTTGTGAAGATTTTGATATTGATTGTCGCTGAGATGAGATTGCGACTTTAATTTAAACCTTTTTTAAGTACGAGAATTAATCTTCTGATCACAATTATAAAATGATAATAAAAAAGTACAAAATGGAATAATGACATGTCATTATTCATCATTAAGAAAGTCGTCAATTGTTTCAACTAATAATTTGATAAGTGTCCTTTTAGAAAACAGTCATATTTTTAATAACATTAGGTACTTTATTATAAATGCGTGGGGCAATACCAAAAAATCTTTACTGCATTAGAGCGGTTTTACATTTCACTTGACACAACTGATTTACTTAATGGATTCTTTCTTTATGGCCAAAAAATTATGAAGGAGATGTGGATTGTTTTTCACAAATAAAGCCGTTTCCAATATATATAAAGACGGAAAGGTTAATATTTTTAAAGATTTATAATAAGGAAGACAGCTATCTGTTGTCATTTAAAACCGCACATTGACTTAATGCATCGCTTTTGCTTCCTAAATACAAGTTTAATATCAGTACTGCCCCCAAAAATAATAGGGGTTTAAATATGAAATTGTCGTTTTAACGTACTGGCCACTTTGAATTAAAAGTAAACGTGCATGGTGTGAGATTCCAGATTAAAACTTTTTTCACACGATAACTATAACATTCTAAATTTGAAATTTCGATGATGAGAAAGCATCAATGAAATTAAAACGAATAACGTGCAAAGAGTAGAGGGAATTGAAGGAAAGAGAGAGCTTTATTATTTAGTTTGTTTGAACATTCTAATTTACGAATTAACGAATTCAATTTACGAATTATTTCATATTTTTATATTTACCTACTGTCCACTAGCCCAACCCGTGTATTTAATTAATGTCGCCATTGTAGCGGCACGTTGTATATTAATATATACCTATTCTATATTTAATGGATCAGTCAACGTTCAAATCTCGTTAGGGATGTTAATGGAGTCACTGATTGATTTATTTTGTTACGAATTCCACGACATACTATTTTGTATGATGAATACTAATTGTTATTTCTAATTAAGGCAATATGGACCTATTATTTAAAGTACTCTTCAATTATCAGTGAAATCTAAACTGCACAACGAGTGTATTTGGGATTTTACCGAAAAGAAACCCGTTCACACTCGTTGCTCCAGCTATCGCATCATTCTGTCCCATACACAACAACTAAGCTACTATCGCAGCGCACTATTATGAAAATAAACCGTAAAGCACATAATATTCTTTATCGATACGTTATATTTGATTGGTGAAATCGGCAAATAAATTCGGTAGTCTCTACTCACGACGTATACCTACATACAGATGCGCCGGTTGACAACGTATAGTTAATTTAAAAAAAGAAAAACAAAAAACGCAAATACTAAACCAAAGACACCGACTTCCGAAATTAAAGTAATTTTTTACTTTGTTGTGTTTTTTTAGAAGTCGGTTGTTATTTTTTATAAATAAATTTTCATTAAAATCTGTCCATTCGGTCAAAAATTATTTCTATTTGTTATTAGAGCGTGACCGGCATAATTTTAACTAAATAAACTCAAAAACTACCGAACGGATTTTCATCCAGTTTTCACCAATGAACGAAGTTATTCATAAGGAAGGTTCAGATGTAAAATGCATTAATGTTTTGTATAAATTGGCTGAAATATGACGATATGATGATTGTTGAAGATGTTGGAAAAAATCGTGCCGACCGGGAACTTTCTGGTGTCCGCAGCGTAAACCAATAGAGTATTAAGGCTCCTGCAAACAGGCGCGACTCGCGACGCGACACAAAAGCACCGAGCGTCGCGCGACAAGTGGTGCCTTTGTGTCGCGAGCGATTCGCATCGCGTGTCGCGCCTGTTTGCATAAGCCTTTACGGAACATAGAGTACTTTTAATCCCGGTAGTACGTTTCCGTGGGATATTTTCCGACCTGTCCGTGTAGGCAACAAACAACATTATCGTGAAAAACCATTTTTAAAGTTACAAATAAAATAATTTTGGCTCAAAAACATAACCAATTTTTTTAGCTTGCAGTCGGATAAGCGACCGGTAGTCAACCCGTTGTTTATAGATTGTTATCGGCTAATTTGGATAAATATCCGTTGTCGACCGCCATTTTACAACTACAGGTGTACACGATACTTTACCCATGTTAACACTAGAGTGAGCGTTGTGACTTGAGAAGATGAAATATAGATGTCTATCTATAGGGCGAGAGGGGCGATAAGGAAGCGCCAGCAAGGTTGTCACACAGACCAATTTTATAGGAATGCACTTCTATCTACATTTTCGTTGCTTTACCGTTGAAGAAAAATGGAATTCATTGGGATTTCCTCTCAGTTATCGTTTGAAAAAGTTTACGATTCTCGAATTGTTTGAGTGATTTTAGAGCTTTATTACAGAGTTCGTTTACGTAAAAACGTTGTTTTGTTGAATTTTGATGAATATGCAAGTTATTACTTCGAAAGATGAAACTGAACTCTCTGCGTGTATTTTCCGCCTCATTATTCAAGTGGTTCCAGAAAAAAAACCTAAAGGAATGAGTCTATTATTCTGACTATCCCACTTCATGTGTGATGATTGAAAAATATCGTAATTTTTATTTATTTTGATGGTTCCACACGTTCTTAACTCTGATAGTTAGCCAACCATGCTAAAGCAAGTTTGTGAGGATATAATTGCGTCTATCTTGGGGAAATTGCTTGAATATTAAGGCAACTGGAAAGCCAATACAATTCCCTTCCGGTTGGTTCATAACATCACCCGTTGAACATGCTAAATACTAATACTGTCACACATTTGATATTGGACTCAGCTAGGGATGTATAAACCCGAAATGTGAAATTTCGGCCCCAAATATTCCACCTATGAATACCAACTATTTTCCCTATTCAAAGATTAGTTTTGGTAGCTTTTCCGTAACTTTGTGATGTAGAATTGGGTTAGTTTTTCATTAGGTTGACCACAAGCATTCTGTCTATTTTTAGACAACTTAAAAAAAAAGACATAAGTATGCATTTATTTTTCGATCTTCTCTTTTCTTTATTATTCAAGGCGATACCGGTAGAATTGTCACTATGCCGTCAATTATTTCGATAATGGGGAAAATGCTAAAGTCCATTAACTACGAAATAGCTCTATTTTTTCCTTTACCATTTTCCTGCGTTTAAATTTCATCCCCTCGCGACAACTGGGGCTTCATAAAAAATGTAGACGGTCGTCTCATGGGTGCAAACACTTACGTCAAATGTATGAACAAAGTTCCGGGATTAAACGCTCATCGTCCACTCGCCGCTTAAATGTGGGGGAGGGGGCGCTCACCGGAGAGCAATCAAAACTTTAACCTAACCTGTACTGCACCTAGGCACGCTTTTATGATAGTAAATAGGTATACGTCCACATAGTTCTCTTATTTTATTTCGAACGAATAAAAGCACCGGTTTTTCACAAAATATCTGTGAATACAGGCCGAAATCCAGCGCTTTTATGAAAGCTACGAACGAAAATCTGAAAAATATTTAGTGACGTTACGTCGAATTTTCTTTTAGCTCACGCACACAATAGGAATTGGTTCGTTGCTTTCCCAAGTTTCCAACCAAAATAAAGCTCGCAATAACTTCTTGTCATAAGACGTGAACCAGTAACTACCTTGTTCAATTTTAACGCAATATTCATTAGAATGATTTGACTGAGAAGCTCACGACAAAATGACTACCGCGCAGGTCGTTTGATCGACGAAGTGCTAGAAAGGAGACAGCTATTTACATATCGACACTCCCGCACTTTAAACCTTCACTCTTTTCATACATGTAGATAACGGAGATTACATCTGCGGCCATTGTCAAAAATTCGATAACCGTTGTGCAACGTTTTATGACGTCACAAAACCACCTGATCTTACCGTGGTGGGCGCCAACCGAGGCCTACATTATATGTGTATCTCTGACGTCACAAAACCACCTGATCTTACCGTGGTGGGCGCCAACCGAGGCCTACATTATATGTGTATCTCTGACGTCACAAAACCACCTGATCTTACCGTGGTGGGCGCCAACCGAGGCCTACATTATATGTGTATCTCTGATGTCACAAAATCACGCATGTTATAACAGCGGCTGCCGCTATGCGAAGCAATGCTAATTCCACGTGGAAATCCTCTGCGTGGGCTATAGTTGGTGACATTTAAGTTGATATTTCAGATAAAATTGGTTTCAGGATTTAATTAAAATAACTGCGTGGTAAACACCTACTTATTTCTGTCTAAACAAGATAGGCAGTCTTTAGGCGTAGGGCGTACTCCTATCTAATCAGAATTCAGATAGTTCTGTATGATCGGATGCATAATATACAAAACAATCTGTAGGAATGTGTAAATAAAATAGCCAGGAATCCATTCCAATCAGGTAAGTAAATGGAGGGCCACTAGGTAACCCAACAGTTCAGATAACAAAGCACTTTCAGAATGTAATTACATTAGCACTCGTGGTTTTAGTGTTAGCTCAAAGCGAATATTAGAAAGGCAATTCTGTTAATCCTGATATATGCGTGAAACATTTCGGAACGTGTAAACGAGTATCAACAAAGCGACGCGACACGCGACACGTGGCTAACTTGAAGTTATGTTAGGAGAGGATATGATTTATCGTTTCGAAATATCCGTTAGGATTTAGTTTAATTTAGTTACAGTAGGACAGTTATTGTACTAGTGAAAAAAATGGACGTTGAATATTTCCAAAGTGACACTTTTGATTAGATATCCAATTAAAGTTTGAAAGTTTCAGTAGTACAATAATACATACTGCTAGTATTATAATTTTATTTTAATTTATACGCTGACGGGCTATGTAAAATCTCTTCATCATTGTGTGCTCGAAAATTACTTTTCACACCACCTGCTCGGTAATGTCAAATTATATGTAATGTAAACCTAATCTAAACCGAGTCCTAAAGCCCTAGGCTCCAGCCGGGCAATCATATTGTACTGAATTTAATTATGACCCGCTGGTTTGTAATGTGATTTGAATTAGGAACCTCAATAAAAAATTCGTACAAAAACTTTTATCATAAAAAAAACTTAGCGGCATAAAATTACTTAATGGAAATCCTTTGTTACTTTCGGAATTCAATATAGCGGTGGTGACATAAACACTGCTATCCTCTTAGTGAATAATCTACTATTATGGAATAGTACAGCCGATACTTTAGGGTACAGCTGACGTCACAAAACCAATTTTCGTCGGGTCAGCAATGTCCTTGACTGCTAATACATAGGTACAGTCAACAATACAAGCAATAATATTCGTCTTTCCTTTACAATGGCTCTAAGGGTTAACACTTCAGTTCTTAAATCTTAATAAGCTTATTTGATTAAAATCGGAACAGAAGTGAAATTAAAAGAACGCTCTTAGCTATTAAATGAATTGCTGAAAAATGTATCGAATAATTTTCTGCCAATTTAGATGACGTTTAAAAATAGCAGTGCGGTTGCAAACCGTACCTACTGTTACATTATGACAGTTAACCCTTTTCTTATCTCCATCGTTTTTCTCAACAGACAGCAACTTCGTGCTGGGCAACGCTCAAGTGCCGTGCTACCCCATCGTGTACTGTTCGGACGGGTTCTGCGAGCTGACAGGGTGGGCGCGTGCGCACATTATGCAGAAGGGCTGTGCGTGCAAGTTCCTGCATGGGCCCGACACCAGGGACGAGCACCGGCACGAGATCGACACCGCGCTGGAGGCCAAGCACGAACTTAAACTAGAACTTATATTTTATAAGAAAAATGGTGAGTTATTTTAAAAATCTAAGATCGAGATAAATAAACATTAAGTAGCATGTGCTTTGGCGGGGCATTGTTCCTGACACTATCACGACTGTCAAACTACATCAAGATAGAGCCGTAAACTTATTTGAGTTACGTTTATTAACCTCGGCCTAAGACTAATAATAGGCCGCTATCCTCAGGCTGGCTCTAGTTCGTTTACAAACTTAGGCATCGCTTAAATTGACGGTTATTATCCATGAGAGACATCAAAGTGTCAATAACAGGCGTTTCTTAATCTCGATTAGCGTTGCACTAAGTTGAAGAACAGTTATCTCGTGTATTTGGCTTTGGCATAGCTATGTATTTTCTTAATTAACATTTTCTCAATTTACTAGAAGCACAAGATAATTTGAAATTCATTTTAACTTCCACAAAATATTACAACGTGTACTGTAATGTCTTGGTAACAGCTGAACGAGCACTTTCTGGACACCAGCGAAATAAAATATAATATGGACCTACACTATTATAACCATTAAGTGAATTGCCTTTTAAAAGTGCTAAACTCAATATCGGCTAGAAGCTTTTCCGTTGAATTGCATTCGTGGAAAAGCAACGAAAACGTTTATGAGCTTTGCACTTCGAGTCGCGCGCGGGACTCGCTATCGAAGTTCTTACGTACCAGTTTTTTTTTTGTAATCAGAATACACCTGCGTCAGCAACCAAGGTTACTTTTTTTCAAACGTGTGCCTTGATTTGATTTGGCCGAGCGATTGATCAACTCATAAAAAATATTGTGATATTCTTCCTCTAATGTCGCAGCTTCTGAGCCACATGTACATAAATAATTCGCTTGTCTATTAATATTAATTGTGCAGTGGCATGCACAGTTAACGTCCCACGCTCTAGTGACAAAAGAGTCAAAGACATAGAAAAATGTTAGGTACAATATTTATGTAACAAATTAAAAAGCAGAGTCATAAAACCCCGAGTTATTAAAAGAAAGACTTTTAATTCGACAGATCCTTTGCATTAATGGCTTTGCAAAACGTCTTCTATGCCACAATCGTAAACAAAAACCAATAAGAGGTTTACGATTCCTTTCGACAAAATTAAACTTTTACAAGCGGCCAGCTGTTTCTCGTCAGCAGCATTAACTGTCTCCAGAACGACGATCCTCATAGCACCGATAGCACATTGAGGACCTACTTCAAAATGACGTCCGGCGAACGCTTTAGGAAACATTAAAGTCTCGAATACCGGTTCACAAAAATTCGAAGCTTCATACATACATAATCACTATTACTAAGGCACTCATTCCTTCCTTTGAATTTCAACCGCAATTAACATTCATTAAACTTTACAGGATCTCCATTTTGGTGCCTGCTCGACATCGTCCCAATTAAGAATGAGAAACGAGAAGTGGTTTTATTTCTCGCCTCCTTCAAGGATATCACCAACACCAAGATGGCCGCCATGAACACTAATGAGAACTTCGACAGCGGTGAGTGCCTTTGTAATGATGATACTCGAAACTTCTTAACAAAATGCAACCCTCAGAAAATTATAATAAGTACCTACTTTCCAAATAGTGACTTTGTTCCGAAGCCTTCTGAGTACTTAATGGGATGTATTTCGAGGATGCTGACCGTTGTGCATTTGTATTAACTCATCACTCAGCACGTTGTTCTAGTGCTCTAGGTACATCTATAAGATTGATAGCATTAGATTGAGCTCCCGTAGCTCCCCGTTGCCATAGCGAGTTGCGAGCATCACCGCACGGTAAAGTTCCTTTACGAGTATTATATCGTACCCACTGTGTAGCCTTTATAAACTAGTCTGTAGCTAGACAGGCAATACGTCTGAGTAGATAGAAATAGATTTAGCGAGTAAACACTTCGTAGCGAATATAACTCAATTGTTTTTCTTTGTATCTATGTACAATGCATCACTTGACTCAACACGTTCTAAGTAAATGAGGATGAACTTAGCGCCGATCTGTTAGCAAAGGACCTCGTCCAATAACTGTATGTAGGTGTAAGCTTAACAGCAACACGTATCTAGTTTTAATGATATTTTAATACTTTTGCTTGTTTTTTATAAATAATATTTTTTAAAGGATAGCTGATGCTTCAAGTAAAATAAGCAAACATTGTCATTGTAATTTATACATAACACGTTATAGTTAAGTTTATTTATACCGGATATACATTGAGAGTTCCGTATATTTGAATTCTGGAAAGGTTTGCGATTAATTTGTTGCTCAATGCTCGCGCTATAGCGGTTCCAGGAATATTTAATAAAACTTGAAGCATGGGCTGTTTGTTCAAGAGTTCAAATACCCTTTGAATACCACAAACTTGTATATCAAATTAATTGAAACCACCCTGTATTTCGATTTAACTTTGAGTAATAATAATAACTTACATCATTTATTAACCCCTTGTTTAATACATCTGAATAGACTGAACATGTCGCCAGTTTGCGTTTTATGAATTGTTTCATGGTCCATACCTACGCTGCGCAATACAAACATGTTTCATTTTTTAGTTTTATTTTTACAAACATTTTTTCCATGCACATTTACATAAACAAACATGCGAGACTGTGAATACAGGCGGTTGTTATTACACTGATCAAAACACGTACCTACTTATTCATTCATTCAAAAAATATTTATACAAGGTGAAATATTAATCACTGTTAATCTCTTATGGGGTCATTGTACTCATTATTATGAATAATTTTACTATGTGACCAAACTTGAAATCGCAAAAAAACAATCAGCTCTTCCCTACATTTATGTTCGCATAACTCGTCAAAATATTGGGAACACCTGATTTTTTTTCACGATTTCGAGTTTGGTCCTATAGTAAAAGTTGATCATAATGATGAGTACAATGACCCCGTAAGAGGTTAACAGTGATTAAAATTACACCTTGTATTTTGTGAACAACGTTGACGACTCTTGCAATTTGTCCTTTATGGGTAAATTAAAAAAACACATATAATTCTCACATGAAACCAGATCCAGAACTATTTGTAGTACAAACAAATTTTTGTTCTGTCCGGAAATCGAATTGACGATATATGTATAAGTGCATGGCCCATCATACGCAGCAGTTGAAAGTCAGTAGATTCGTTTAATTTTTTGATCATGCTGAGTATCAGGGTCAAAATTCTTAGGATCTTAAAGTTCAGAGGTGAGCTAACCGCCTGTATTTTCAGCTAAACCCATGCCAAACCTATTACCCTAGGCTAGACAAATATACTCTCTTACTTTGCAGACTGCATGCACTATTGCATGTTACTTAAACACTTTTACATTATTTTTAGAAGAATTTATAAATGGAAACCTAGCCAACACTTACCTACTACTTTACCTATTTTCTGTTAAACTTTTAAAATGTGGCATGAAGCTTTAAGAGTCAGTTTTGTTTAGGCTTTAGTCAAATTATGCTTAATCCGTCAGCTTCTGCTTTGTAGTGGTTTGTAATAGGTACGAATAAACAAATTTCAATATTCATAGTGTCGATGTAAATGTCAAAGAAACGTTAAGCCGAGCATGCTCTATAAGTTCAGTAAACTTCGTTTCGTATCCTGATCAATGTTAATTTTGATTTATTTTATGAGACTCAGTCCTTCGTTTTGTAGTGTAGATAGAATTAAGCCACATTAAAAAAAAAGAAGTAATAGGTAGGTAATTTCTTTCTGTTTATGTCGGAAACACGCTTCTTAAAATTAATAAATAGACTCTGAAGTAAAAAATATGAAAACCATTTAAAAATATAAAAGAAAAGAAAATATTACTTATTGGCATTCTGTTATTATTTTGTAAAACGGTCGCCAGTTTTTTGTATTTTAAACTAAGTAAGTACCTACCTAACTTATTTTTTTTTTGTTTTTTATTACAAACTAAACTATTATAAGAAATGAAGCTTTTAAAGTCTCCAAAATCATTAAGATAATTAACAGAAATATAAATGTTATTAGGACTCTATTTAATTAAAACTGAAAATAAATAAACAGTTACTTCATACTTACAAAATAAACCTGGCTGTATGTTGAAGTAAACATTATTTTAAAAAAAGTAAGAAGAAGAAGAAGTCATTAATGGCATCACGTCATTATTTTTCAGCAAAGTGGCCAGTTAAATCCATACGTATTATTATAAATTCAAAAGTAACTTTGTCTGTCTGTATGTTACCTTTTCTAAACCACTGAACGGATTTCGATAAAATTTAGCAAGGAGATAGATGGCATCCTGGGGAAGGACATAGGGTACTTTTTGTCACAAAACAATCCTACAGGGGGATATGGGGATGAAAGTTTGTATGGGAAACCCAGCATTTTTTAAGGCTAGGTAAGCAAATTAAAATGTATGCTTTTGGTAGGAAACAAAGAATTATATGGTTCAGCGTGTTTGAAAAATTATGTCCAAAGGGAGTAAAATAGGGTTAATGTTAAAAATCACAAATCATCATCATCTGCCTAGCCTTTTCCCAACTATATTGGGGTCGGCTTCCAGTCAAACCGGATGCAGCTGAATATCAGTATTTTACATGGAGCGACTGCCTATCTGACCTCCACAACCCAGTTACTGGGTAATACGATACCCCTTGGTAAGACTGGTTGTCTGACTTTCGGGCTTCTGACGACCCGTAACGACTGTCAAAGATACACGAGTGACAGCCGGGATCAACGACTTAACGTGCTTTCCGAGGCACGGAGGGGTCTTGATATGTAAAGATGGTCACCCATCCACGGACCAACCGCGGCAAGCGTAGCTTAACCTGATCGATCGTCCCGTGCGGCTGTTATTTTTTTAGCCACAGCCCCTTAAAAATCACAAATAATATTACAACTTTTGTGTACTTACGTCTTTTTAAGAGATTTAAGGGATTGGAAATTTAGACATAGTTCGTATCTTGACTCCTTGAGGTAACATTTTAGTCTTTATTTTTAACCAACTTCAAAAAAAGGATGTTTTTTTATTTTTATTTTTTAATGTTTGTTACAACGTACTCCGTCATTTAAAAACCAATTTGGAAAATTCTTTTTTATTTGAAAGGACATAGGTACTTCTACATTGGTCCCATTTTTATCAAAATCCAGTTCCGATGATAGGATCCATATTATAGCCATATTACGTACATAGCGATTTTGGTATTTTCATCAACAAGCCAAGCATTTGCATTCAGAAAGTATCATTTGGTGAAGTGAAACTGACGAAGAAGACCTCAGATGGCCACGGAAATTCCTCAATGATAAGTATTTCACGGGTGGCGATAAGATATCTTGATTAAGATAGTTAAGCGACTATGACGAAGCATATTTAAATAAATGGTTCTGATGAAAATGGTACAAGGAAGGTAGGCACCGGAACTCCGTAATAAAACGATGTATCCTAGCCGTGTTTGGGCTTATTGGAATTGTCATGAGATGTACTCTGGCTATAAATGATTTTAATTATATGTTATGTGTGGCTTTGACTGTCAGAAGACAGATTTCGTCATCGATCTGTCGTAGTGTGGTTAATTTAATAATTTGTTGGCGACGGCGTCCAAACCTGATAAAAATACGGCTTCCCAACTTCTGACACGACTTAGCGCGACATATATTTGCCTTTTTGCATAGTTTTTATTTGAAAGGGTATACTCCTGAGGTATATAAATTTGGTCAAATTCTGATGAATGGTTTTTGAGTTAGCTTCAATACTATGTATTTCTTTCCATTTAGTGTATGTTGATGATGGTATAATAACTTCCTGTCACTGTTATTTACTTAGCAAGTAGTGGTTTACGAATTTGAGTGGGGTAGATACCACAACTGAAAAGTGGAAAATCAAAACTTATTTTTAAAAAAAGAACAACCGGCTTCCAAGAAAAACACTACAAAGTGAAAAATAACTTTAATTTCGGAAGTCGGTGGCAAAAAACGAAAATACTAAACTATAGACACCGACTTCTGAAATTAAATTTATTCTTCACATTGTTGTGTCTTTTCTTTTTTGGAAGTGGGTTTTTTTTTAAATAAGTTTGTATTGTATTATTGTTAGTATTAAAATCGGTCCATTCGTTCAAAAGTTATTTTTTATTTGTTATTAGAGCGTGACCGGCATAATTTTAACTAAACAAAGTCCTCCCGCCGCGTCTGTCTGTTTGAACGCGATAAACCCAAAAACTACTTTCATCTGGTTTTCACCAATTGACGGATGTATTCAAGGTTGATATAATGATTGTTCAAGATGTCGGAAAAAATCATGCCGACTGGGACTCCTGACTTGCGCCGCGTAAACCAGTAGAGTATTACGGAACATAGGGTACCTACTTTTAATCCCAGTAGTACGTTCCCGTGAGATATTTTCCGACTTCCACGCGGGCGAAGCCGCGGGCAAAAGCTATGGTATTATAAGTTTAGTATCCTAACCACGAAGGTTTTATTTTATTTAAATCAATTTCAATGAATATTGTTTAATAATATTATACAGTTTGCAAGCCAAGCAAAATTAGAGAGCGGGAGAATCAATAAGATTTTTTACTATTAAACATCGGTATCAATTCAATTTTTCAAGTTGCTTTTTGAATACCTACTGAACAATTTAGTTAATAAAATAAATGGGTATGTTTTGCGTGAACACCCTAAATCAACAAACAGTACTGTTGTTATTTAATTTTAGTTATCTTGGTTACTAACATAATTTCGTAAGTATTATAACAAAAATATGGATCACTGTACCTGAAGTAAAATAAATTAAACTACGAAAGGAAAATAATATCAAAACGAAACTGTGGAGTACTCATATCAGTTTTTACGTTTATTGAATCAATTTCAATACAAGGCAGCACTGTCTGGTTTCACTCGGCTAATTGTGTTGTCGGTGTCCATCTAGGGAATTAATTCCAACGAACATTTTTTGGATCCTTCCAATGATCTCAAAAGGCAAAAACGAAATTTGTATAATATGTCGAACGCAAATTTTCATTACGTAAGTAAGACTAGTTTTTAGAAACCATTAGGTACCAGATTTTAATTCTATGAAAACTGTCAACTGAATCCAAATTTTTCTATTTAGTCGCTTGTACAGTGGACCGCACGTCGATTTCAATAGATTACTCGGCCAGCTTATACTGGACGTGTTACGATTGACATGCGGCCTACTGTAACTAATTAAAAGTGGGCCATACGAGAAACTTTCTTTTAATGAACACAAACTTAGAAACTAAATTAAACAGTGTTGTAACGACTACAGAATGTGGCCATTTTGTGTACCTAATTACATAAAGTTTTCAAGTCGGAAGAGTGCTTGTCTACAAACTGGGGATTAAGTGGTCCGTACCACGCTGAGTTTGCTCCAAAATACCTTCAGTAAAGGAAATTTTATGCAAAACTTCAACTAATTAAGTAATTAAATATTTACATGAAAATCTACATCTGTTTTTGATTACAGGTAGGTAGTAGTTGTAGCGGTCATTGACCTGCCGAAAATTTAGGTAATGTTTAGTTAGTTATCTTACTGCTATTGTCATTGTCGTACTCATATTAACATAGTATGGAAAGGCTAATTATTAACATAAACATTTTTTTTATTGAATAAGAACACATTGTAGAATACCGTTCTCTACGCATTTCTTTCATTAATTATTACAAAATAATATTATAACTAGTATAGTAGTATATTAGTATCAATACAAACATACTTACGAATTAAGAACCTCCTCTTGTTTATGAAGTCGGTTAAAATTATTACCACCGACCAAGGAGAATGTCGATCTTAATTTGAAACTAAACGGCTTTTGATGACAACAATATAAACAAAACAGCAGTAAAGTCTTCCATTCGTTAAATATTATTTGGATTTAGATCCAATTAATTAGAAATTTACCTTCGCTTCCTCGTGCTTTTGAAATTTAACTCTATCTTTTATATATCCTATTCCTCTTAATACTTATTAAAAACGTTTGTCATCTTTTAATTTACATTATGTAATGATTATTTTTAATTTGGATGATTATGATCTAAAAATATTTCAATTGTCGCACCGTAGGCTGCTTGGTACTTGCTTACTTTCATTTCTGGCGACATCCTGTTTTTGATACAAACTCACGAAAGTTCTAAATCATCAATAAGTTACCTAACTACTTATCAATATATTATTAATAAAGTTTATCATGGCCGCTTTGTTTGTCGGTATATTAGTGGAAATGGCCTAACAATCCAATCCAATCAAAGTTTTCGCATTACGGACATATCGATTTATTTAATACTTCGGTATTTTGAACTTTCGTGGTATCAAAGCAGCATCACTGCCTACTTATAAGATTTTCTTATATAAAATGTGGAAAGATAATTCTTGTATCTAATTTGCTTCGGCATATTTTCCTCGAAACTCCGTTTTACTGAGATATTTCACTTCAGTGAGCTACAGCTAATTAGGTTCATTTCAATTACTTAAGACGAATCGAGAAATATCTTTTATACGGCTTTATAAGAAAATCCTTCGAGAGGCAGTTTCCTTATAATAAGTAGACATTACTCGTAGCTGGTACTGAACCAGTGGTCCAGTGTGTAACAGGGTGGTTTATGCATGCAGGAGCCGCGGTGCGGCCTTCGGCTGGCGTGGTCACTCTAGCGTTATCCCCATTTGTACCCGCAGCGGCACTCTTGGGCGCCCGGTTCCGCGCTGAATCTAGTTGCCTACTTCCAGACCCGAATGGCAATCTTGACCCCGAAGCGCCGTCTCCCGCGAACATGGGCAGGCGACGCTCTAGGGCGGTACTATACCAGCTTTCAGGACATTATAAACCGGACAAAATGAAGTCGAAACTAAAACTCAACAATGTTAGTAAGGTAAACTTTATTTTCAACCGAGAGACATTTTAGTTTTCCGCTACAGTAAGTACTCGGACGCCCGCATCCGATCCTTCCGGTTTGGGACGGTTCCTGAGTACTTGTGAAAACTTTTCATTAATTAAATATGGCGCGGCGCCGAAATAATTGTAATAAAACAGTTTACTGTTGAGAGCTGTAATAAAATTATGTAAATTATTTCAGAATCTATTACACTCATCGGACCCTCCGTTGCCTGAATATAAAACGTCAGCATTAAAAAGGTCTAGATTAATAATACCACACTACGGGGTCTTTAAAACATTCTGGGATTGGCTGATCCTCATAGCCACGTTTTATGTGGCCGTGGTGGTTCCGTACAATGCCAGTTTCGTAGACGAAGGACACCCCAGGATAAGTGTGACGAGCGACGTCGTGGTAGAAGCGCTCTTCATTATCGGTAAATCACTTCAGTAACTTTTTAATATCCTACATCGGTAAGTTTTACACCTCATATATGCGTTTTGCAGATATAGTGCTTAATTTCCGGACTACATTCGTAAGTAAGAAAGGAGAAGTAGTCTCCGATTCTAAGGCGATAGCCCTTAATTACATCCGGAGCTGGTTTGTGGTGGATCTCCTGGCGGCCCTGCCGTTTGACCTACTTTACGCGTCCGACGTATACAGCGGCGCGGTAAGTTAACACTACCAACCAACGTTATTATTAATCTATTACTTAAACTAAGCGTGCCGAGTCTTGCCATCGCATTCCCGTATACAACCTTTGTATTTTGTTGTCCTTTTTCTTTGAAGCGAGTAATTAATCTGTCCCTTTGTTGAAACAGGAGTCGGCACATGGGAACGTGCATTTAGTAAAATTAACAAGACTGCTGCGACTCGCCCGGCTGCTGCAGAAGATGGATCGATACTCGCAGTACTCGGCTTTGATACTGACGTTGCTAATGCTCTCTTTCACTTTGCTGGCTCACTGGCTCGCCTGCATTTGGTTCATCATAGCCGACAAAGAGATTGAAATTCACAAAGACGAAAGTTGGGACCTAGGTAATTTTATAAAAGACTGATTTAAGGCTTAATATTGAATATGACCGTAACAGAACGCTCATTCAAAGTAAATACGTTCACTGTAAAACAGACCCAAATAAATCTAGTCGATATAAATTCAGCAATCCGATTTTCAACTTGTGCAAACTTCTGCTGTGAGATACATCAATAAGATTCTCGGAGATAAAACTTTTTTATTGCTTCGTTTGGGTAAAGTTGACTTGTTTAATTCTAGGATGGATAAACAATCTGGCGGAGAGGCTGAAAGTGCCGATCCCGAATATATCGCACAGCGAGAGTTACGTGACGGCGCTGTACTTCACGTGCTCGTCGCTCACCAGCGTGGGCTTCGGCAACGTGTCCGCCAACACCCTCGCCGAGAAGATCTTCAGCATCATCACCATGCTCATTGGAGGTACGTCAACTTCCTAAAACATTCGAATCTATTGTTTTCTCACCTTTTACTCCCTTGGAGTCAACTTTTTCGACCTACATTTACATTTCGCTCCATCTTGTTTATCTTCAATATTACGTTTTTGTATGTTCCTGTGTTGACTTGTAAGCAAAGGTAAACACAAAAATCAGTTTACATAACTCAAGATGCTTACTAGCAAATCATGCTTTACTAGAGTCTAAAATTACACTGCATCACAGAATAACCTGTTTCTTTGATTGATCGTCGTTATACTAGGTAAATATAAAACTGTCAAATTCTAATTTGGGAACGGCTTAATGCATTAAAGTGGAATGTAATGTATATTAATTCAGGCATTCTCGATCACAATGGCACATTATAATTAATGTTTAAATTATGAAATTGCACGTACTCGTTGTTAATAACACGGGTAACTTTTTGCGGTATGCAAATAACGAGCTTGAAACCACAGCGGCAACCTCATCGCCTCTTCATACAACGATAAAACGCGTTGACTCAGAGTATTATAGTGTAGCACATTTCCACTGTTTTAGCACTGATGCACGCCGTAGTGTTCGGAAACGTGACGGCTATCATACAGCGCATGTACTCGCGACGGTCCATGTACCAAAGCAAGTGGCGCGATCTCAAAGACTTTCTCAGCATAAATCAAGTGCCCAAGGAGCTGAAGCAGCGGATGCAGGACTACTTCCAGACTATGTGGTCGTTAAATCACGGCATCGATATACACGAGGTAAATTACTAATAGGTGAACGTTCTTCCTCTCGTCACTAGGACTCCTAATATTGACGTGTCAAACATTCTGTGTATATTGTTTCTTCTACCTATGTTTATGTGATGTATCTGTTGTGTAATTATTAATAAGAATAGAATAATTAGGGATAGTTATTAATAATTCATCATGCAAATTAACTTCTCTTTGGCAATCATTGGACTGAATTTGCAAAGTATTTTTTTACGAAACGAACGAAAGCTATCTATTGTTTTCATTTGTAATTACGAAACATTGAAAGGTCAACGCTTTGCTGCTCATTAAGATAAAATACAGAACTTTTATCATCAGTTTTTAATACGCACCTGTGAGGAAGTATCAAATGGAGATACGGGGATAAAATAACACAGCTTTGAAGTTCGTCCGATCCCGAATCGAGCTAAATGGGTTGGAAACGAAATATAATGCGATAAACTTAATCTCCTTAACTATGCTACATTTTTAAATATATTTTTTACTAAGCCCTTATATTTTTTATAAAATCTCATTTACGTGTAAAGAACTATTACGTCAATGCAAATCTACGTGGCAGCTTAGAAGTCCTATGAGAAAATATTTCATGGTAGCTGTGTCCGAAGAGTCTGTTGATTTTTAGACTCTCAAAGAATTTCCCGAGGAGCTGAGGGGCGACGTGTCACTACATTTACACCGGGAGATATTATCCCTTCCAATCTTCGAATCAGCGTCGCAGGGCTGCCTCAAGCTGCTGTCTTTACACATTCGGAACAACTTCTGTGCCCCCGGCGAGTACCTCGTGCACAAAGGAGACGCGCTGACGTACATCTACTACATATGCAACGGTTCTATGGAAGTGATGCAAAACGACATGGTCGTCGCTATACTGGGTGAGTCCCACACAAATGAACCCATTGTTCGTACCACGTAGCATTTATCTACCTGGGGGCCAACCACCACCTCTTAAAGCAGTATTATTTTAATGTTACTTCAGTGTGAGAAAGAGATAGAGCTATACAGGACGTCTAAGAAAGAAAGAAAGAAAGAAAGAAAATACGTTTATTAGCGGTAAACATGACGCAAAAAAAAAGAACACAAACACAAAAAGAAACAAGTTGGGGGAAAATATGCGTCACATCCACGCAAAACGGCCATCGCTCAGCATAATGCTGCAACCCTATGCGAGACAGAGCCCCAGCGCTGGTTTTCAGCGATAGCCGGCGTTGACGTGATGACGTCAGCCGGTGCAGCATGCAATGTAATTTAAAAAATAAAAAAAATAAATACAATATCTAAATCTAAAATATTTATATAAGTATAATATTAAGAATGTTAACAAAACGTCTAGCTTCATCTCTTTCTCACACTGATGTAAGATTACAATAATACAGCTCTAAGAGGTGGTGGTCTAGCTCCTGCACCTACCTACCTCCTACATGACATAATGTAAAAATATTCATAAACCCCTTATTAAATAGGCAAAGGAGATTTGGTGGGATGCGACATGAATACCCATTTGCAAGCTTACAACGGTTCAGGCTCGTCGCACCAACAGGGGAATAATCCTGATGTTGTGGTGAAATCGAGCAGTGATGTTAAGGTAAACTGAATTATTCATTTCCCACTTTAGAAGCATCGCTGCTGATATATGTGCACTTAAATTTTTTTTCTTTCTAACAATGGCATTTTGCTTTCACACATACAGGCTCTAACTTACTGTGATTTAAAATGCATACATATGGGAGGCCTGGGCGAGGCTTTACGACTATACCCTGAATACCAGCAAGAGTTCATGCACGACATCCAACACGACCTGACTTACAACTTGCGAGAGGGTTATGAAGCTGAAGCAGAATCTGACGGGAACGGTCACCCATCACTAACGCTACCTTCAATATCAGAAGATGATGAAAACGCCGCAGAAGACTCGGCTCTCACGCCCAAAAAGCTTCCAGGATCAAACGCAAACAGCCCCCGGCATCAAAAATTCAGGTTCTATTTCATTTAATGCTAAATTGCCAACTACACTTAATAAGAAAACAATTTCCATAGAGTTACAAAAAATATTACATCGTGTTTGGTTTAAAATATCAAAGCTTGCATGTTTTCCGACTAGAATTGGTTTTATATTGTAAACACAGTTGGAATTCTTTGTCTGAAATAATATTGGATAATGATACACGTATTTTGCGAAGGTAAATAACACTTTTATTTTAAACTAGCTGTGCTCCGCGATTTCGTTCGCGTGGAAGTCTTAAGATACACAATATGCTAAAATAAGAGCCACATTTTAATAAAACTCCCTCCTCGTCCCTCCCGACGCCGCCGCGGGCGTTGCATCGCCCGCCCGCGCTATTACTTCGTTGTCGCTTAGCGTTCTTTCTGTTTTTTTTCTTTTTGCTCGGTTCCTAAAGGTCGTAGCGTGATGTTAAATAGCCTATAACCATCCTCAAGAATTGGGTTACCAAACGCAAAAAGAATTTTTCAAATTCGACTTTTGTTCACAATTTCAAGGATTTTATTTTTTTTGCGCAGAACGCTAATTCATTTTCTAATATAAAAGTAGCTTAAATTACTCCTTATAACATCAGCTACCTGCCAGTAAAATTCCCGTCAAAATCGGTCCAGCCAACAGACAGAGTCCAGCCAGGGTTGCGGGATGTTCGAAAGAGTTACCGTGGCCCCAGCACAGGCAACAGAAGGAAGACGGGTGGGTTTTAGTCAGTAAAAGTCTGACACGCCCTCCCACTCCGCTCAGAGCGGGAGAAGTCATTTTATGATTTCCCATCCACAAAAAAAAGCCAACAGACAGATAAAAATGTCAAAAATTGTTTTTTTGTAATAAATACCGTATATACTTTGATAGATATGCATTTAGTAAAAAGCTGTTGATTTGACATTACAAACAGAAACTTCATTTTTTTTAATTTGTATGTTGGTACAGTAGGAATATTTTTATATTTATAAAATACTGGTGTTTTCAGAACGGATGGACAACCGCGGTTATCTCATAGAGAATTACGTGAAAGAATAGAAAGACAGCGCTCTATAGCAACGCCCAAAGTTTCAAGAGCTGATTCTTTGGAAGGGCTAAATTTAGAAGTGCACAATACGAGGTCGTCGGTGGACAGACTTGACACTCAGGTGTCAAGCTTGCACCACGACGTGGCCGCGCTCAGCATGGAGGCAAGTCTACAATGACGTCACGTCTCGAGTAATCCCACGTTGACCCACTTTTCAAACCCACGTGACATAGATCCTTAATAATACAATGATATCATTCAATCTTTAGATAAGGATTTATGACCTCATGGCATTCTTTATTCACCTACTTCTTGTGATGAACTAATACATTTTGTATTTGAACTATTTCGAACCAGTTCTTCCAAGTACTTGGAAATTAGATCCTTAAACATTCTTGCAAAATTCCGACTCTACTGCACTTCAAACTTTAGAGCACAGCTATACTTTAACACTTAAAAACAAAACTACGATTAAGAGGTTCTACGTTTATCATTTAGGTTCGTCACGCCATCCAAGCCCTGCAAGAGATGACGGCGGCTCCCACCGGGTGGCACGCAGCACATTCCAATCCTAATCTCCAGTGGAGCACTCCACCGAATCAGCTCGCGCGTAGCTGTAGCCATCCGCCTGACGTTTTCTGTTGGGATCAGGTTAGTAGAGCAATTGCATATCCACTATTGTTTATTCTCATACATTTCTTTATCTACAGTGAGAATTTCATATCCAACAGCAAGAGCGGCCGCTTACCCCGGAGCGTCCGAAAGCGCACAAGGGTACCCAAACTGAGCCATTCGTTCACCTCATCACGCAGTACATAATGGAGCACCCGGCGACCGTGATGTTGCTGCTGGGTATCGACCCGATGGCGAACCTGACGCCGGTCATGCCCAGCACCGTGGACTACTACACAGACACGCGCGGCCGCCGCCCTAGCACGCTCGAGCAGATCATAGAGTCCGAGACGGGGAGTCAAACACCCTCCAGCACCACCAGCGAGAAATTTGAACAGATTAGAAGCCCTAGCAGCAGTGTCAGAGATCTCGAAGTTCAAATAGAAAACGAAGTGAAGAAACCTCCTGAGAAAGAAAATATACCAGTGACCTTGAGGCGCAGCCGATACTCTGCCAGCGACCTGTGCGAGGCATCCGAGCGACTACTTGCCACCCGGTCCACGCATCCCAGCACGCGCTCCCTCAAATTTAACATTAATAGCTAAGTTTATAATTCCATTTCGTCTTAAATATGCTCATTAGTCTTTAGACTTCAAATAATAAATGCCATTAGTTTAATTGTACATTTGGTTACCTTAAATTCTACCTTGTAAGTGTATTTCGTTTATTACTTTATAGATAAATCTACCTACTACTGTAATTTTTATCATTACTTCTCAATCAACGAAATCTATCTATATCATTACGAATATTTTCTAGTTAGTATGTATAAGTAAAAGTACATACTGGACGATTGTACATATCAAGTTTATGAGAAGTTTTGTTAGCTTAGCTATAAAACTACATTATCTAGTCACTGTTTAGGCTTAATGAAAGAGAGAGACGTTGGGAATAATTTCTGACTTGAGTCCGATTGATTAGTAACTGGTATTGAAATACCAACAGACTCGTGTGTTCTTACTGTGGGAGTCCCGCGGGAAACTGGGAAACTTTAGTTGTGAAACTTGTAAAGTAACTCCGTCGGCGTGTCAAATTACAATATTATTGGATCTTTTGAGAAATCCATGGATTCCGCCAGTTTTCTTAAAATAAAGACAGGTATCATCAGCCCAAAGTTTCGTTTCAGTGAATATTAATTAGGTCATCACCTGTCGGAATGAAAAAATAGAAACGTTTATACAAAAAAAAAACGTGTGTTTCAGAAACTGGCCATGAAGCAATAGTAACTCATTTGTAAAAATGTAAAGACGTTTATGTCAGACACATCCATATTTTCATAAAACTGTGCTCTATTTTTAATACAATTTTCAAAGATGCCGATAATTCGGTATGTTTATGTAAGACAATACTAAACATATTCATCTACGTACCAAATCTCCCTCTGATCTCAAAATACGTTTTTTACCTATTTATTGAAACACGATGTGGTCTTCCTTTGAAGTTATTTTTGTAAGCAGTAGACTAACTCTGATGACGAGTTAAATAAAAGCCTTGTCTCTGCCTGTTCAAATGTAACTTTGTGCCAAAGCCTGCAATATTCGTGGCAATGTCACAAAATTAATTAACAATGTCTATTCTCTTATAGTACAGCAAATTGTTGCTATTTAGTTTTTTACTAGAACAATTATTTGTACTTATAAAATTTCGAGCCTTCTCCGTTTTGTGACCAAATTAGTGTGTATACCTAAAGAAAAGAATATTACATTTTTTTTTTAAATGTAAGTGTTACCTAAAGCAATCTTGTCAAACTACAACTGTGAGATATTTTCCATAGGCACTGTCTTTTAATGTTTATACGCGTATTTTATAGATTAGGTAGTGCCGCGTGTCACTCTAGTTAAGGAATACTGGCTCGGCAACCCATAGTGTTCAACTGTACATCTCACGTATGTACAGTGAAAGAAAGCTGCGTTACAAACGTGTGAAAACACAAAAGAGAAGATTCTCCTCAAGGATTTTTTTTTCAGCTTGTCGATCGATATTCCAAGAACTTATTATTATAGTTTATTTGTCTATCATTATAATCATTAAGCTAACTGAACAACAGTAAATAAGAAAGAAATATGATATTACGAAGAAAACAGCTAAGTAATTAACTGAACTTCAATAACAGTACCTAAATGTTGTATAAATATTATCTGAAATTGTTTGTAAGCAATACCTAGTAGTTCTAGATTCATTGTTAATTTATGAATCAAACATATTTCTATACATATTATTAGATAGATATTGTTAGATAAATGTTTTTGCCTCATAATGTTTCACGATTGATATAAACTTTGATGAAGTCTACAACATTTGGAACTATTAGGCATTTGTTTTGACTTCGAGGGTATCGGAGTATGGAGTAACAAAGTTATTGATGGTCTCACAAGAGTAGGGACAAAACACTATAAATCTTATTATTAATTAAATGTAAATTCTTGTAGAAATGAAATTCAAAAATTATCTTTGATAATAAATTGTTATAAGAACGGAAACGCTTACTAGAATAATAAATGTGGTGTACGTTGTATAGAACCCATGAATGTGATATGATGTTAAACACGTGCAGTGCCTAAAATCTCATTTATTTATTTAATTACTTAATTATTCTGTATCTTTTATTAAAATCTAAACTATTTTACTAAACGGTATGATTACGCATACGTTTTGAACATATTTTGTACATATTGAAACTTAATCTTGTAGTACAAAGTATTAGTTACCATAAAGTTTAATAAAGACAAATTGATGTTGAAACCAGCCTTTCATTACCAAATCACGTTAAATTTTACACTGTAGGTAATCAGATTCCCGTTTGTGATAATAGAAATACTAATGTGATCTTGCGGCTAAATGAATTCAAGAGGAAGTTGTAAATAGCAAAGTAAATATACAGAACGTGTACATTTACTTTCACGCCAGCCTGATCTCGACATTCAATACACTGTAATGTAAATAAATAAAATTGCCTGGCATTGAATATTCTCGGAAAGATGGAAAACGTCAATAACAAAATAATCTTTGCCGATCAGAGGCACGTACAAAACATTGAAACATTGACCTCATTATAATGTTTTGACGCGTTTGTACCGAACGCTACTTATATCGGTTATTTTTCGACCTTCTTTTAATAATTTTTTCATAGCTAAACCTACCTAAGGTAGTAGAAATATAAAATACATTTACTGAATCCGACAATCTCCAAGAGAGTCTATTAACGGGCCCGCCATATTCATCCTTCCGAACTCCATTATCCTTTCGTATCCTTTCATAATTACAAAGCCATTGTGTCTCGCGTAGATGTACGTTCCCGGCATACGAAGGACTACAGCAGCTTTCATTCAGGAGAGTAAATGTTCACAAACAATTCATGTCGAGGAACCTTAGCCTGAGCGCCATAGTCTTATGAAAATAATGTAAGAGGACAGCCAACAACAATAGACGACTTCCAAGTGAAGTCTGGTATATCGTATGTAAAGCATTTTCGTATACATCTGACAAAACGTAACTAATTAATTGCATTCGTTCTGAAAACCTAATTATTTTCTAGAACTCGTAAAAACTTGCCAGCAATCTGTTGGTATCTGTTGATAATTAAACCAAACACTAGAATTATATTTAAGTAAACGAAGATGTGTTCTGAGACCAATGAAACTGAAATCGCACCTCGATCTCCTCCGTAACATTGGATTAAGTGTTCCTTTTCAATGAAATGTTTATCAACATCTGACAGGAAATCATTTTTCAAAGACCGGAGAGAGAAAGGAAAAATGGTTAATCTTTCAATCACACTGAATTGTCGGATACTTTCATCACAACATGTTCTCTCCACATTTGCAACGACGTACTCGTAATGAATGAGTGCTTTTAAAATTTTACACGATACGATGAAGACAGTTCTCGACAATACTAGACGATTATTTTAACGAGAACACTAGTCGTGAGGTAGACAATCTTATGACAAGACCATTTATTTTTCCGACGATACTATTACCTTGGCAGCCACTTCCCACGATATGTCCGCCTTCGCATTGTAGAATACAACGTGCTCAAAATACAAAGATGTTCAATTGTTTGTACTTTAACTTGTGATGTGCCGCTGGAAATATTGAAAATTTACGGGAACTTTCCCATTGTAAATTTACAGGAATATTCCCAATATTCCCGTAAGTATTCCCAAAGTTTCCAAATATGTATTTAATACATTTTTCGTATAATTACACATGTGCAACTAACATTACGCGATATTTATATTCCTATAACCACAGCTAAACATGTCGTTACATATTTGTACCTGCACTAGCTTGCGCCGCGGCATAGCGATCGCCCCCACCCCTTGTAAAACAAGCAGCATGTTGGCGCGCGCGAAGTTTCGCTTTATGTATCAAGTGCATAAGACGTGTGTCACGATGAGACCAAAGAGTAAAGTTTTCGACCACTTTTTAATAAACACTGTTAATGAACAGACACGATATTTGTGTTCATTTTGTAAAACTGTTTACAAGTACAAAAATGCAACAAAATTTGTTCTTCATTTAAAAAAATGTGACAAGTGTCCTGATAGTGTCAAAAACTCAATGAATAAAGATCTGCTTCGAAAAAATACCACGCCTGCTTGTGAACCTCAGGCTAGCTCATCGGCTTCAAATGAATTACGTGAAGTCAAATTGTGGAATACGATGATGTAAGTTAATCAATTATCATTATAGAGGTTATATACTTTTCTCACATTATAGAATTTGTATCGGCTGAGTCATGATCATGAAGTCATTTTGATTTATAGTATTTTATGATTTTTTCAACTTAAACGTACTATATGTGCACTCAATATTTTTTTCTCATTCCCTCTCTTATTTGGTGCATTTTTTATTTTGTTATTCCTGTTGCGAAATGAAAATGTTTGTATTTATCCATAAAAACACAACAAAGTGCTTGTATAGGTACCTTCGGTTAATAACTTTAATGTATTTCTTTGTTTTTTTCTAGATGAAGACACATCGGGCTATTGCAAGAGCCATTTATGTGTGTGGGTGCCCACTCTCTTTATTACATCACCCACTCTGGATAGAAGCATTGAAACTGCTTAACCCTGCATTCAATCCACCCTCTAGAAAAGTTTTGTCATCTACGTTATTGGAACAAGAATACGCAGAAGTACATTCCAACATAATTGAGAAAATAAGAGAAAGCCGTATTCTACACTTGGCTATTGATGGGTGGTCAAACCTCAGAAATGAATCCATTTTGAATGTTGTGTTATACGGACCGAAACCGTATTTTTTGAAGTTCATCGAAACGAAAAATATGAGACACACGGTAGAGTATTTGTTTGAAGAGATATCAAAAATATTAGAAGACTTTGGTGCAGAAAAGTTTTTCGGTGTTATAACTGATAACGCCGCCAATATGCTCAAATGTGAAAGATTACTAAAAGAAAAAATACGATCATATCTTCTGGTTTAGATGTTTGGCCCACACGTTTCATTCAATGATTAACGACATTTTGAAAATCTCTAAGATACGAAATTTATTCGCTTTTATAATAGATATTATCAAGACCGTTAAGAGTTCACATATTCTCAATGCTGAATTCAAAAAACTTGTTGAAGAAAAATCAATGAACATATCTCTTAGTTTACCTGTCAAGACAAGATGGGGTAGCTACTTGCAGACTCTTCAGAAGTTTTACAAGTGCAAAATTATACTACAAAACTTAGTCATAAATGTGAATCAATGTGAATCTCTATCAATATATAGGACAAAACTTTTGGATGAAACTACTTGGGGAGAAATGGAAAAAATTGAGAAAATCATTACACCTATTGTTAAATGGATCATACGTCTAGAAGGAGATTACTGCACAGTTCACTTGGTTCACTCGGCATTCAAAGAATTGGACGATCTACTAGGTGATTCGAGAACGAGACTTTACTTGGATGATGATATAAGTGATCTGGTGGTAAAGTTTCAAGAAAGAAAGAGTAATGGTCTGAAGCCAATACACTTTGCTGCATCTATTCTAGATCCACGAAGTCAGGGGACACATCTCGCTCCTGAAAAAAATATTGATGGGAGCGAAGTCATCTTTAATTTGACAGAACCTGCTAAACAAAACCAACTATTAGAAGATTTATCTCATTACAAATGCAGAAGTGGGAATTGGGGCAAAGATTTTGTGTGGAAAATGGCATCAAATGTTGAACCTTTAGCTTGGTGGGAGGCACTATTTTCAAAAACAGTTCTAGGACAAACAGCTCTAAAAATTCTATCCCTCCCTGCTACTTCAGCAGCAGTAGAAAGGTCGTTTTCCACATTTTCAAATATACACACTATGAAAAGAAATCGACTGAAGACCAGCAGAGCTGGGAAAATAACTTTTATTGCCCACAACTGGAAGGTGATGAATAGAAATACATCTAATAGTGTAGGAGAAAGTGCTCTCTCAGCGTCAAATATAGAAGATAACATTAGTTCTAGCTCAGCTTCAAACTCCGGTGAGGAATTTTCCGATATCGCTTTGTCAGATAATGACGAATCCTATTCCTTGGAAGATCAAGTAACTAGGCGCGGTCAGCTAATGAGTAATACTTTTTCATCTGATTCAGAGTAACATTAATCATAATTTAATATTTTGAATATTGGTTATAATGTAAATTTGTAATAGCTATGATTCCTTGGTCCTTGCCAATGATGATGATTATACATTATAATATTTTTAATCTATTTTAATCATAATCCTTTTCTTTTACAATAGGTGATAAAAACTTGTTAATTTTTTACCAAAGTTAAAATCTTGTCATTTTATTTTTGCCAGTGGGGTGAATTTGTAATAGGTAAAAACTTGTTGATTTTTTAAAAAGTTAAAATATTGTTATTTTATTTTTGTCGGTGGGTGAATTTGTAATGGCTGAAAAGAAATTGTTGATTTTTAAAAAAGTTAAAATCTTCTTTTTATTTTTGTCAGTAGTGAATTTGTAATAGTAGGTGACAAGAACTTGTTGATTTTTAAAAAAGTTAAAATATTGTCAATTTATTTTTGTCGGTGGGTAAATTTGTAAAAATTACTAGTGCAATGTTTCAATGGTGCTGATTATACGAGTATATTTAGTCTTTAAAGACAGATACTTGTTAATTTTAAACAAATATAAAAGTGTGTTGATTCAGTAGTTTATTAAAATGGTTAATTTTATTAAAAAGTTTATAACTCTCAGAATCTGATTGTAAAATTCTGTTAAGAAATCAATGTGATTAAAAATGTTTTAATAAAACATAATTTCTGATGCTTTGTGATTTTTTTTACTATGGGAATATTTACGGGAAGATTGTAAATTTACAGGGAATATTCCCGTAAATATTGGAAACTTTGGAAATTTTCAACTTATATGTATAATCAACTATCGACATAACCACGATAGTACGCAAATTTACCTAATTAATTGGCTAGCATATAATAAAAAAACACTAAAGTACATTATCATCAATATTCCCCTAAATTTCCAGTTTTGGGAATATTGCCGGGCACGTTTACGGGAATATTCCCGTAAGTTTCCAAAATTCCCGGGAACGGCACATCACTAACTTTAACAATCTTATTTATAAACGTCTCTTAAAGTTTAATCAATTGCTAAGCAACTGATCAGCAAAATTCTTATTTATAAACGCTATTTAGCGCTAAGAGGTCGCTAAGCAATTGAAGTCTTATATATAAACGTCTCTTAAGTTTTAATCAATTGCTATGCAACTGATTAGCAAAATTATTATTTACTAGCTTTTGCCCGCGGCTTCGCCCGCGGCTTCGCCCGCGTGGATGTCGGTAAATATCTCACGGGAACGTACTACCGGGATTAACAATACCCTGTGTGTTAATCTAGGTAAACAATGTCTTCTCGCACTGCTTATATAGTATCCGAGGAGCGGCGCGCAAATTGATTTATGATTGCTGGAGGATAAAAAACGAGTGTGGTCGGGGGACCCCCGTCAGGAACGAAGTTTCTTCTCACATGATTTAAAACAAAAACTAAATGTTCGCTGCCGCGATCGATTTACACTTTGACCTCTCTATCGACTTTAGCACCCTCGAAAACTATGAAAACGACACCCATGACGAAAAATTTTTGGATTTTCATTTTGACCAATTCAAAAGAATTTTTTTTTAAATCGAAGATTTCGAAAATCGATCCGATTAAAGAATTCGAAAGAAGAAAGTCCCATGGATGGGGCATACAAGTATGAACGCTTTTTCGTTTGTGACGATTTCTGCCAGTTTATTCCTACCGCAAGCCGTGTAAAAGAACTTCGTTCCAAAAATCCTAAAACCTAACAATTAGTAACGGAATATACATATAGGGTGTAAGGGACAGCCCTCCGCAAACTAACAGGGTGCATTCAGCTCCTTATTTTGAATCATATTGCACCGAAAATATTCTCAGGAAAATTTTCATTTTTTTTAATCTTATTTTCAGTTACTATTCCTTCAATTCGATGTAAAAATACATTATCTGTATGCAGCACTCCATTTGTGTAAATAAAACAGCTAAAATCAAAAAATCAGCAATGGATGTTGAAATACTCGGCGGCCGAAGGCTCGCTGCGCTGCCGTTCGCTACGCGTGTTTTGCCACGGTAACGATACATTGCGTGTGAGGTAATAAAACAAATCAGATTTATTGGATTCCCTTAAAGTTTCTGAAATAATTTCATGTACCGGTCATCTTACTATGATATACTGAATTCACCCCATCAGTCTGCGGAGGGCTGTCCCTTACACCCTATATATCGGAATGGAAAATTATCTACTTGAATGCCAAATTTGGAGGCAACTTTAAAGCGAAAATATAAGTCCTCTTTAATCCCTTATCCCGTGGGAATTCCGAAAAAATGTTACCTAAATAATTACAGGTACGGAACTTAGTAAAGTTATTGTTCTCTGAATTACTAAAGTGTCTTTGGCGATGGCGAGAGTCGGGCTGACTAATGATGACTCAGTAAGGATTTTTAACCCCCTAGGGGATAATTTTCCAAAAACGCCAAAACACGTCATTCGTAAGTTCTAAACAAAAAGCTTAATACCAATTTCTTACTCAAAAACATTCATCCCCTATTTTTCCCCTTAGGGGATGATTTTCCAAGAACGGTGAAACAGGTGATTTTAATTTTTAACCAGATTGCTAAATTCCAATTTTCATGGTTTAAACTACAAAAATGACGATTTTCCATACAAACTTTCATCCCCTATTTTACTCCCTTAGGGGTTAAATTTCAAAAAATCCTTCCTTATTCCTTGTCTACATTGTAAAGGAAACCTGTGTGCAAAATTTCAGCTTTCTAGGTTCAAGGGTTTGGGCTGGGCGTTGATGAGTCAGTCAGTCAGTCAGAATTTTTATTTTTATTTATATAGATAAACGCTATTTAACGCTAAGAGCTAAGCAATTGCAATCTTATTTATAAGCGTCTCTTAAATTTTAATCAATTGAAAATTCTTATTTAAAAAAACTGTTTAGCACTAAGAGGTCGTTACGCAATTGATTAATACGAGTAGCTGTCAAAATTGAACACCGTCACCGATGCATAAAGCTTATTATGAGAATGCTAAGAGGCAAGATGGCGGATTTTATTTGAATCAGCTGATTATTGTGTGCTTCGAGGTAATTTCGTTCCAAATATAAAGTTGTGCCTTAGTAAATATGGATTTCGCCAATCTTTTACGGAATTTCAGAACGACGTAGAAGATTTAAATAATTTTGAAACGCCAGCGAGAAGCAGACGGACGAAGACCTACAAAGCTCATTTAAATCCGCTACGAGGATGCTTACCTTGCCTACCTTGCTTGCTTACCTTGCTTACATGATGCAAGGATTTATAGGGAAAACTCAATCAGGAGGAGGCTCAGCAGGTGCTCAAGAGGTTTGAAGAAAATGATTTCGTGAGGAAGCTCATCGGAGATAATGATTATCCAATGTCCCCAGTGTGCCCCTCATCTTATATTATGGCGCTAGCTCTATCTTATATTATGGCGCTAGCTCTAAGACCTAGAACTAAAGAAAAGCCACGTTGTGGCAGTCACACATAAATAAAAAGAGACATGAAAACAATTTATTTTCTAATGTTTAAAGCTACGTTTTTGTTATAAATTCATTATTTTTGATTTCCAATATTCTTCTTCCAAAGACACGCGTGCCATTCTTTTCTCAGGTCACTCTCATTAATCATCTTTTTCACGTAGCATGGTCTCCTCCCTCGCCATTTTTACGAGGTTGAATAGTATTGGTGCTAGGTGCTAGTGGCTTTCATAGCAGCAGTCAGACTTGTACCTGTAAACAAGTCTAATAATTGTTATTAAAAGATACTGAAACCCTGGTGCAAAAGCAATAGGAAGTAATATAAAACAGACCTACCTACATACAATTCTAAAAGAGTATATTTGTGTTATGAAGCCTAGAGAACATGAAAATACATAGCTATTATCGGCTACTGCTTCACATTCATTTGCTCAGTTCACATTAGTAAGTAGATATAAATTCAGATGTTCACCTTTTCCTGTTTATTCCATTAATTGGAGATTATTGCCTATTTTCATTGCAACCATCGCAAACACAAAGAAATAAAACATATTAAATTATTTTAATCAAATTCTTTTCCGATAAAATTTTTGACATTGAAAGTCACGGCAGATACAAAAATATCGTGGTTTTGACAATTTTATTTTTTTAAATTCTGTGTTTTAGTCGACAATTTTGATTATAATCTGTGCCAAACGCATAACAGCACCTCTATTTCGTTGCGCACTGATTACCTGATAACTGGGGTTTATAAATAAAGAAAAGTTAATCAGTGATTAAGAGCTAACTAATTAGTAAGCGAAACAGCGGATTATCAGTGATTAGCCGCTGTTTTTTGCATTGCCATAGTGTATTTGCAGTCGTCACCTCGTCGTGTCGTACAATGCAAAACTTGAAGCCCCTTGGCTCATGCGTCGTTCATTGTTGTATATTAAGATTTCCGTGTGATGCGTCATGTCGCACGCTAGTTCATCAACACGCTTGAATCTATAACTACTCAAATCTTCTTTAAAATAAGCACAAACTATAAATGAGTAACTCATGCAGTGGTAAAAATATTGGCAAGTCAGCAAAAGGTGGTAGCCGTAGTGGAGCTGACAGAACATCGAGCGCCGGACATACCTAACTTTTAGTATCGCCACCAAAGAATATACTACTCTCTGACGAGAGATCGCCACTCATGGGGGTTATTTTGTAGGTACTTAAAAGGTCAAGAAAGAAATTCATATACGTAGGTACATAGAAAATAACTTGTCCATAAACCGCAAAACTGCAAGTTGTAGCCTTCGCCCTGCCGCGTAATAAAGTAAGTAATGATGTAAATGTAGGTCGTGCCTCGTGACGAGCAGCCTCGCTTTAATTTACCGCAGCCCAGCTTGGAGCATTCCCGGAGTTATACGGCTATCAAACTATTAGTGAATTTGTTCTCCCGACTGAATAAATAGTGCACGGAATGCCTATAGGTACGCTAGTCTCGATGTGGATTTTTAAACAAACTTTCGCTCATTTTTAACACACAAAATATATTTGGATTTGATTAGATACTTTGGTCATGTGATAACATGAAAATGCATTGGGCAGTTTGTTTATAAACTTACATCGAATTTGGTTGTCGTAGAAAGACATCTTCAGTGAAAATCGCCTACAGTAGCATCGCCTTCGTAACCTTGAACAAAAGCGATGAATCTTCGACTCATTCGCTCTCGCAGAAAGACCAGAATCACTGCAAAATAAGACAGAGAGAGATGAAAAATTATCTTACTAATATTTATGTATTTCCATTCCAAAAGTCAAAATAGGTAGGTAGTTTAAATGCTTTCACGAAAATTGATACTGGTTGCGGACCGCGGCAGCTTTGTTGTCATTTCACTGGAGTTTATACTTTTAATTTTAAGATTACCTACCTATCTGCACCTACTTACTACATCATTTAAATTGAATAAATACCAACTGTGATTGCGTTTTGATTGTTCCGCAACTTGCAAATTAAAAACGAAAAGGTAACTTAACCATCTGCGATATTCCAATAAACTAATTTAATTTTGAAGTCGATTTTTTTTCTTTAATAGATTTAAAGAATCTTTATTTCTCATAAGAACATGATACAACTGTATCATGTTAAAGGCTAAGCAAATCATAATGTATGATTTTGGTAGGAAACAAAGAATTCAGCGTGTTTGAAAAATTATCTCCAAAGGGGGTAAAATAGGGTTAATGTTAAAAATCACAAATCATCATCATCTGCCTAGCCTTTTCCCAACTATATTGGGGTCGGCTTCCAGTCAAACCGGATGCAGCTGAATATCAGTATTTTATATGGAGTGACTGCCTATCTGACCTCCACAACCCATTTACTGGGTAATACGATACCCCTTGATAAGACTGTTTGTCAGACTTTCGGGCTTCTGACGACCCGTAACGACTGTCGAAGATCCACGAATGACAGCCGGGACCAACGGCTTATCGTACTTTCCGAGGCACGGAGAGGTCTTGATGTGTAAAGATGGTCCGACCGCGGCAAGCGTAGCTTAACCCGATCGATCGACCCGTGCGGCTGTTATTACTTAGCCACAAGCCCCTCACTACATACAGATACAGTTCACTTATATGAGATTTATCTTTTAACATAAATAATCGTCGTCTAATGACGAAGCATGCAGATGTAGAATAAGTAAAACTACAACAACAACGTACGAGATCAACAGCAAACGAAGCTAAAGTGTAGGTAGTTACAATAAAACTAATTAATATAGCTGGCCAATTTGACGCCAAGGTACCCTCATAAGTACTGATTATTCACTTTGTGAGGAACACGAGCAACGATTAAGAAGCGAACTACTTTGTGAATGTGTTTGTATGTGCTAGCATAGTGTGTGTACGTGTTTGTTTGCTTGTGTGCGACAAGTACAGTCTCGGAGACCGCTGATCATTTATAATTTTGATTTTATAATTTTGATTATTACATGTGTTCTGGCTTTATGTGTTCTTATTTTGTATTATTTAAGGTTTTTTTTTGGGTGTAATATTGTGTTGTCAGGGTATTTATGTAGAAATTACTTTTTGCATAATATAATCCTTTAGCTTTCTTTTGTAAATATTAAGACTTTTGCACTCTTTGATTTCATTCGGCAATATATTGTATAATTGGACCCCTTCATATAAAGAGTTCTTTTTTCCATATTTTACTGTTATAGGAAAACGCAGAACTACTTCGTTTCTATTTCTTAGGTTATGTGTGTATGTATTTTTTTAACCGACTTCAAAAAAAGGTTATCAATTCGGTTGTTTTTTTTAATGTTTGTTACCTCAGTATTCAGTCATTTATAAACCGATTTGGAAAATTCTTTTTTATTTGGACACACTTCCAGATTGGTCCCATTTTTATCAAAATCGACTTCTGATGATAGAATCTATGAGGAATTGAGGGAACTTCTCAAATATTGCAGGTAAACACATAGCGATTTTGGTATTTTCATCAATAAGTCAAGCATTTGCATTCCGAAAGTATCATTTGGTGAAGTGGAACTGACTAAGAAGACCACAGATGGCCACGGGAACTCCTCAAAGATAAGTATTTCACAGGTGGCGATAAGATATCTCGATTAAGATAGTTAAGCGACTATGATGAAGCAAATTTAAATAAATGGTTCTGATGAAAATGGTACCATTGAACTGATCTGATGATGAAGCCGGAAGGTAGGCACTAGAACTCCGTCATAAAACAATGTATCCTAGCCGTATTTGGGGTTATTGGAATCGCCATGAGATG
This sequence comes from Fissipunctia ypsillon, assembly GCA_947568875.1. Lineage (NCBI taxonomy): Eukaryota > Metazoa > Arthropoda > Insecta > Lepidoptera > Noctuidae > Fissipunctia > Fissipunctia ypsillon. The sequence continues at coordinate 10,319,250 of OX387654.1, forward strand.
CACTCTGACTATTAATAATTTTAACCGAAAAAAAAGGAGGAGGTTCTCAGTTCGATTTGTGTTCCCCGATTACTCGAAGACGGCTGGACCGATTTGGAAAATCCTTTTTTGTTTCAAAGGGTATACTTTCCAGGTGGTCCCATTGTCATAAGGTCAGGATCTGATGATGGGATCCTGGAGAATTCGAGGGAACTCTTCAAATATTATAGGCACACCTATAGCGATTTGGGTATTTTTTATAGTAACTTGTGCATTTGCTCTTGGAAAGCACCATTTAGTGAAGTGGAACTGATAACGAAGACCAAAGATGGTAAGATGGCCACCGGAACAACTCAATAATAAGTATTTCACGGGTTGCGATTCGATTACTTTAAAATTATTGCTAAGCAATATAAGCTCGTCACAATGCATATGGTGAAGTGAAGTTGATGGTGAAGTACCAGGAGAACACCTCAACAATTAACGTCTCTGCATCGGGAAAAGTAATGTTTTGTAAACGGTGATGAGCAGTTGTCATTAGGCTATTATAACTTATTATAAATTACAAACCGACCCACTAAAAAGTGAAAAATAAAAATTAACTGACTTCCAAAAAAAACACTACAAAGTAAAAAATAAATTTAATTTCAGAAGTCGGTGGCAAAAACCTAAAATACAAATCAAAAGACACCGACTTCCGAAATTAAAGTTATTACTAATATGCAAGTATTGTAACTGCAAGTATTAATATGCAAGTGTATTATGATTATGATTATAATTTTGTTTTGGGTCCTCAGGAGCTAGATCACCACCTCTTAACGCAGTATTATTTTAAACTTACTTACACACTGAAGTAAAATTAAAATAATGCTGCTTTAAGAGGTGGTGGTTGGCCCCCTGTATGTAATTGAGGTTAGTCTTGCTGATCCCCAAATCCCAATCAGGTATTCTAGATAGGGTTGTTTTTTACATATTTTGTATTTTCTAGATTAATTGTAGACAGTGCGTTTTATCTTAGGTGTTATGATGGTGTGATGTTTACATAAATTAGGAATAATTGTGGTCCCAAAATAGATCCTTGTGGGAGTCCACATGTAATTTTTTAGGAAATACTCTTATAGTTACCAATTTTAACAATTTGGCATCTGTTTGATTAATAGGATTCGAATAAGTTGTAAGCTGTTCCAGTGATACCTCAGTTAATTAGTTTTTGTAATAGTTTTGCATGAGAAATAGTATCAAACGCCTTTTTCAAATCAATAAAAATGCCTAACCCTATATTTGTTTTATCTTCATTCGTTACTAGGTCAATGGTTGCTGACAAGGTGTCTGATTTTGATCTGAAAGCATATTGTTGGTCTATTAGGAAGCTTTTCTCATTTAAGTATTCAATAAAGCGGTGGTATACGAGGTGGAGATGACAATAGAACAAAAAATTAAACTTTATATACCTAATGACGTTCCCAGTCTGCATACAACAATTCAATCAAATATATCCAATAGTTTAGTCATTGGACATTTTTCATTTTTAAGATTTTCTACATGATGTATCTGTTAACAGGCCAGCACCGACAGGTTAAAGACATCTGCAGTAATGTGCATCTATATAAAATTCCATCGCCAATTCGCAATCAAATCGCCAAATTTGTTCTTAAGTTTTATTTTCCGATGCGAATTAATGCATATTATACCTTATGCTACAGGCATAAGAGTAATAAAGCGTGTCATAGATAATAAAAGAATGCATGCGGAAGCTATTACTACAAATTTTACGCACTCATGTCAATCGAAAATTAAGTATGTGTGAAAAGGATGGATGACAGATAATGGTTCGTTTGTTTCTTCTTCGCTTTCTTGCCGAAACCTACAAAAAATGGTGTAGGTCACTGCACTGGTCAGTGTGTCGCGGCAATCCTGTGACGTCGTAAGCGTCATTGTTTTGCATCGCAAGCGCACGTGTTTCGGCGTAAGATGTATTGTATTGTGCAAAATTGGACGCTTTATTTTTTATAGTGACAAGACACGTAACGTAGTAATAGGTAGTACATACCTAGTTTAAATTGTTAAGCGAATTGTGCCAAATTAGACACTTAGTACATTGTGTGTAATCGTTTTTTTTTTTAAATAACAATGCCTTATTTTAGTTACACAGCTTTGGAATACACCGACATGATTTTAATTTATGGGGAATGTCACGGAAACGCCGAGGATACGGGAAAATATACCCTTTTAATCCCGCATTTGGATAGTGCTACTTAAGTCTGTAACAGTGACCCGATACGAACGAATTTTAAATTATTTTGGACACAACCCAATATTACTAGCTAAGTGATTTAACAGTGATTGTGATTAATAATCGAGGGTGACTGACTATTCGGTTAATAAACTGTGATTCATAATTGTTTTTATTGAGCATTGTTTTAAATATGGCGCTAAAAGACCACGTCGGCGCGCGTCTCGTCAACGCGACACACCACCGATACGCAAAACACAATTGACAGCGCGCTGTTGCCACTCTTGTCACAAGTTAGTGAACCAATATTTAATTGGTGTTCTATTTTGTTTACACTCTTATGCTATTTAATTTGTTAGAAAAAACCACTTTTTTAATTTCAACGTGAGGATTTATTTGATAGTTCCTAAATACTCTTATGCATTAGTATTGCTGGTGTTTTCATTTTTTGTTGCATTGTAGTATCCACCTCGTATAATTTTCTCAAAGATTTATCACAGGAAGCACAGAAATTGGTCTATAATTGCTCAGGTCCGTTTTCGTACCCGACTTGAAGATAAGACAATTTTTTGCGAACTTTAGGCTATCAGGAAACGTACTATGGTCAAGACATTTATTAACGCAACTAACTAAGAGTGAAATTATAACATTCTTAATACATTTTAATGCTTTTGTGCTAATTTCGTCTACACCTGTGCTAGTATCAGCATCCATATTATCGATAAATTTAGTAACTTCCTCGATTGTACAAGGTCTAAATTGAGTAAGCGTTTCTGTGTGTTCATGTCCGTATTTTTACATAAGTGTGTTACCCGAATTTACTCAATTGCGATTCACAGAGCCCTTTCAAACCCTTTCAAATAAAAACTTTGCAAAATGGCAAATAATATAATTATGTCGCGCTAAGTCATATCAGAAGTTTGGAAGACGTAGTTTTATCAGATTTGGACGCCGTCGCCAACAAATTATTAAATCAACCACATGAATTATGAATCCCTGGAACAAGGAGATACATTTAATACGATATAAGGTGTGATAATACTTACCTTACGACCTTACAATGGTATCCGATTGGTAGTTATTCTACCGACAAAGCGTAGGTAGGTATTAAGTTTAACAAGTACATTTGTACATATTATAATTATTATTTTAAGTCTGTTAGCATATATATTATGTAAATATTATGTATTGGTTTAATTGAAACAAGTACAGGTCGCTTATTGTGTACACGTAGGAATGTATCATAATACATCTACATATATTTAACGTTTCTGACTACCGACGACAACTACATTTTTTTGCTATTCATCATCCCTCTTTTGTTCCCAATATTGAATTAATGAAAATCTATTGTGAGCAGTTTCTGTTCAGTTAGTTTTTCGCTCTAAATGTCTTTGTTTCCATTAGTTAACGTAAATATACTATAGGTGTTCATCATTTTGTTGGATTGTTTATTTGTTTTGAAACTTAGAAATGTATTCTGACACTGTGCTTGTTACTTTGTGCCAATTTCACCAATGAAACTGAACGCGATCCGGATCAGCACATCTAAACTGCGTTCAAGAGCTATCAGTGTCAATATTCCGCAAGAATGGTTACACTGACAGCTCTTCAACGCAGTTCTGATGTGCTGATAGCGTTCAGTTTCATGGGTGACATCCGCCCTAAGTGAGAATTTCACCAAAGAAACTGAACGCGATTAGCGCATAAACCACGTTTAAGAGCTGTCAATGTCATTATTTTCTGTGGAATATTGACACTGACAGCTCTTGAACGCGGTTTAGATGTGCTGATCGCGTTAATTTTCATTGGTGAAATTCGCACTTAGTGGGATTGCTGATTCAAACAGATTTGAAGTCTCTGTAAAACGTTTCTTCTACTTGCATTGTGTGGTGCACGTTGTCACGCAGAACGTACTACCTATCTAGGTAACGGGTTATTAATGTTATTATCTAATCACATAAATATTCGAAGATATCATTTGCACTGACTTACAAACCAAACAGGCTAGCCGCATATATATAATTTTAATAGATAACGAGCTGTCAACATTTATAGTAAATATATCTAATTAAAATTCTCCAGTTTTGGTGCGAGCCGTGTCGACGTCTGTCGGAGCGTGCGCTCGGGGCTCGCGAGCCGTGAAATGCAATTTGCCGACGCACATAGGGGTATTTTAATCATCTAGGCGGCCAAAAATATTAGTGCGGGTTTTTTGGTTTAAAATGACGGAAATAAAACAAGCGAAATATATACGGACAATAACTTTTATAATTTCGTAAAAAAAAAGCAACAAAACACAAATACAACAAAAAAAAAAAAAAAAATGCTGAAAATAGGCCATATATTTACATATTCTTACGTACACTTATCTACATTACACTATATATTTATATAATCTTACATACACTTATATACACACACTATATATTTACATATTCATACATTACTTAATTAATTTACCAATGACAATATGTACATACTTTTTCAAATCAATTCACCTCCTCGTTCTCACTTTCTGATTCTGTTGGGTTTGGTGTAGCAGACAGAAGCATGTTTAATGTTTCAGGCAGAAACGAAGACATCTTCTTTTTTTTTATTGCCCTTGAGGCACTAAGAAATGGATCTGAGCTTAAAAGAAGCCTGTTTAAAATATCTCTATTACAGGATTCTCTAGAGAATTTCCTTGAGTAAACCTGTCTGTACGTCCTAAAATGTTTGTTGCGTGCCTCTGCTGCTTCCTCAGACAGTTGTCCTATAGGTAACAATGCATTTTTTATTATAACTGATCCGTGTACAAGTATTTTGTGCAGTGTGGGTGTCATTGGCTGCCATGGGTAGAGTTTTATGTATAAACAAGCAGTTTCTTCCGCATATTTTTCATATTTTTCTACATCTATAGTATGTCCGCTCGAAATCGTTTCTAAAATAACTTTTAATCTATATATTAACTCATAATCTATCCCTGTAATGTCTGAAGCTAGTTTCGGATCTTCAAAGAATCTCCTGCTGGTGTTCCCATCATTCGTATTTCCGAAGTTTGTTTTCGGCATATCTACTAATAAGCCAGTTTCATTGCGAAACCTGGTCTGTATCTCAATTTTCCTATTCTTTTCCATTTCTTTTTCCTCGTCTGTTTTTCTCTCCCGATACTTTTGCACTGGTAATTTGTACGCTAAATGCAGAATGCTTTCGAAAAATCTTATTCTCGCATGTAAAATCGACAGTCCGAATTCAGTAGCATCTTTTGAGAGTTTCCTTTTGTCCTCCAAATTATTAAACTCTTTAGAAGTTTTTCCACAAATATAGCAGCGACTCGTAGATGTTGTTCCAGTAGCTGCATTGCAAACTTTTCCGTCAACCATTGTCATTACAAATTGGGAATGAATCAAAAACTTTTTTCCGTCAATATCCACCTCAGTCGCAACCAAATTATCAACAGAATTTTTGACATAACTGATCTCTTCATTGGTTATATCAGTTGTCTCTTTGACGAAGCGAAATCGTATTAGACGACAAAATCGAGGAGATGAAGGGGTTGGATTTTCCCATAACACCTTTTCGTTGTCCTTGCCGTAAACTAGTCGCACAGGTACAAAGCAGCTTTGAAAAATATTTGCATCAGAGTCAGCCTCATTTTCAAGCTTTTGTTTATATTGTGCTTGCTGGGATCCATCGCAGCCCCATTTACACATGAACTTCAAAGTTTTCCGCTCTTGCTCTTTTATTGTTGATAAGACCTCTTCTAAGAATATCGATAAACGCCTAATGGTAATATCAATTAAGGGTTGCAGTTGGATTTCGGCGCAGGTACTCGTTACCGTGCACGTTTCTGGAGGAGGATAACACTCTTTTTTTGCTTCTTGAATTAAGCTATAACATGGAAAGAACTTTTTGTTCGTGTTTCTTATAATTTCATACTGTCCTCTTGTTAAGTCTGCATCAATAAACATTTTTAATGCTTCCATAGGGGTTAGACGCGATGGTTTTTCACATTTAGACGAATCATAAGCTTTTTTGTATTTCGTTGCACGGGTCGGAGAGCTCATAATATCTTTGAGCACGTGGGAAGCATCACGTTTTCCCGATTTACTTAATTCAACTTGAGCTGCGTGAAGTATTACACCATCTTCTACATTAGATCGGATCCCTTCCGTTTTTCTTCTTTTGGTCCTTTCGCTAGATTCCCCAAACGATTTACAAGGGCGACCTGGACGATTTGCCGTTGTGACTGGAATTTCGAATGTGCCCTCCAGCCAAAGTTGGTTGTTTTTCAAAAAAACCTCTTCTTTTTTGTGAGATTTAATCCACCTTTGCTTCATTTCCGATTTAAAATGTGCAAAATTGTTTTTCAGTATTTTTAACTGATCTTCAGTAAGATCGTCACTAGTGAAAAGGTAATCTCTCAAAAAACATAGTTTTTCTTCCAAATTGCGTAAATTTTCATTTTTCATAATATCAAAGAGAGATTTACGAGTCACTATTCTCACTCCGGAAGTACCCACTATATCTGGAACAAGTAAATATTGTTTTTAGACATAAATACTTTTTTTCACAAATTTAGCTTATTTTGATCGTGAAATTCAATGTTCTACATTTTTGCGCATCCGCGCTATTCCGCGGCTAATTTATTTAGTATTCGTTACTTAAGGGTCTATATTTTTTATATAAATTACAAAAGTTGCCGGATCTATCCCGATACTAAAACAAATAGCTTCCTAAACATAAATTTCTTAAAAAATTATCCTTATTTCAGACGTTATTTCTCGACCACTAAAAGTATATTAAAATAAAACAAATTTAAACAAATATATTTTATTTGGATTGTCACATACCTGTAGTTTCCGAATCCATTGCTATTTTGCACCAGGTAAACACAGAAAACTTCAGTTTAACACACAAAGTTAACGCTTTTGTAAATAGTCGATAAGAGACACGTACACAAGGTTCAATGATCAACTTTCGACTGAATTTACCTGATAACGCGCAACGGAAGAAGGGTGGGGGTGGCGGTCTATTGTTTGTTGGAATGTCCCCTGCCTCAGGTAGTCAATGTAATTAGCATTCCTTAAACTTTGTTATTTTGACTTTTGGCCGCCTAGATGATTAAAATACCCCTATGTGCGACGCTGCAACGAGCAAACTACGTCACTTATAAACTGGAGCTGTACCCATGTATAACTAATCGATATTTTGGCACAAACTTTAAGCTCAAAACTTTCGGAATACATCATTTATTCCACTACCTACGAAAACATCAGCTCCGTTCGTCTGGAAATGTAAATACGAACTGCAAACCCCAAACTTTTAGTTGATTGAAAAACAACAGTAGGTTGTGCGGTCTCGTTACAGTTGCGTCGCCTTTCTCTAATACATTTTATAAAGGGTGTCTCGGTAAGAGTGCACTTTTTAAAATTGGAATTTTTTTTTCATGCAAGTGGCAACTCTGAAATTTGACAGCTGTCACCTCTGTTTATTCTAATTATTAAAAATGGAGCGCTTTTCGAAAGAACAACGCGTTATAATTGTGAAAACTCATTACAACGGTGAACGGCATTCGTTACAGGAATACGATAACGGACTTCTTGTGGCCTCAATTGGACGGCATGAATCTGGACAACACATGTTGTCCAGATTCATGCCGTCCGTCCGTTGGCAGGTTGCGCCGTCCTGCTGAAACCACATGGTTTCAGCAGGACGGCGCAACCTGCCACACCGCGCATGAAACAATCGACTTATTGCAGCAACGATTTCCAGAACACATTATCTCACGAAATTCTGATGTCAACTGGCCACCAAGATCGTGCGATTTAACGCCGTGTGATTTTTTTCTTTGGGGTTTTGTGAAATCTCGGGTTTATGCGAATAAACCCGAAACAATTTCTGAGCTCAAATCGGAAATCCAACGCGTCATCGGTGAGATACAGCCACATCTCTGTGCAAAAGTCATGGAAAATTTCATGAAAAGAGTAATGGCCTGTCATTGGAGTCGTTGGGGTCATTTGCCGGATATTTTATTCCATACTTAATGCGAACATGCCTTCGTTACAATACAATAAAAATATCACAAAACTGTCATAAAATACTTGTTTTTATTTTAAAATGAAAAAGTGCACTCTTACTGAGACACCCTTTATTATTTTTGCTCGCCTAAAGAATCTCATTTACCTCCGTTGCATCTATTTCCTGTGAAATAAATTGTAGATATAAGAAATTATCGGAAAAGCGCGAAGCAAGTAGGAAAACAAGATCGTCTTCCGTTTTACTTTTATTTTGCGCTCGGAAACACGAGACGTAGGTAATGGTAGAATTAGTCTAAATTCCTGCTCCATTTTATGCCAGGCACGTGGAAATTTGCCACTTAATTACCTACTAAGCATTAACAACCCTCTATTTACTTCATTACTTTATTTATTTCGACTTCGAATAGACCATTATTTCTCGTAGGTATACAAGTACCGATAGAGCTGACTTGGAGATTAGGTATATTATTCCATACCCATATAACCGAGCGGCTGACAAAACTGCAAGATAGCGAAATATGCTTGGTTATTATTTGCGGGAAAAGCCGATTTTCCGTTGACCCCGTACGCGTAGATATGATCGTTCAATTACTAATCCCCAACCGTTCAAAACTACATACCTCTCTCTATGAACATACACGGTATTAGATTGGACCACTAACACTGAACAAATACGGGATTGTAAAGAACACAAATAGTTTTATTTGGCGTACGATTACTATCGGGCGGGACACACGCGGCACGGGAGCGTGATTGATTGTCTGACACGCTTGTAGAACTGTAATCTCGTATATGTTCACACACACTCACATGTAACGTGTATGTGTGTCCATATTGTAAAGCTGACTACAATTCAACATGAAAAGTTGTGATTTTTCAGGTTTGTTTACAAAAGGCGGCATATGGCGGTGGGTTCATACAAGCTGCGGGTATCTAATGATGCCCTAGTAATATGTTGTTACTTATTACATTCTGTATTTTTCCAATGTTTGTTTCATTTAGATGTATAGTGTATTTATTTAATTTCTTATTTAAATTGCATGTTGCACAGGCTGACGTCATCAAGTCAACGCCGGCTGTCGCTGAAAACCAGCGCTGGGGCCCTGTCTGGCATATGCTGAGAGATGGCCGTCTTGCGTGGATGTGACGCATGTTTTCCCCCAACTTGTTGGTTTTTTTGTGTTTGTGATCTTTCTTTGCGGCAGGTTTATCGCAAATAAACGTATTTTCTTTATTTCTTTCAAAAAGCCTCTTTATTGTAAGACTAAGTACTCTATTTAGGTGGATCAACTATTCCTCGTCCGAAATCAACATAATTTGAAAAAATATTTTCATTCGAATTGCCTATAGATTTCGCTTAGGATCAATGGATATAAGTAAGTATAACATTTAACTAACTGGTTATAGGCCGAGCAGCGAACTATTATATGAGTTATAGATGTTTTAAGGCATTTAAAGCAAAATGGACCTAAAATTCGTCGTAAAATTCGTCGTGAACGTTAATTACTATATGGATAAAGCAGTCTAAAAGAATCATTAGACTACTGACAAAAGTAGGAAAAAGATAACCATTTCAACCATTCATTGTGTCTCTTTGGTCACCCGGACAGCAGAAAAAACAATACTTTTATCGCAATCTGATTTTCAGAAATCGTATCACAATTAAAATGAAAGTTTCACATTCTTCATTTGAAATATAAAAATGAAATCACACAAAAAAGAAGAATAGATAGTTATAATCAACATGAAAAAGAAGACTGCCTCGTTGGTCTAGTTGTTGCAAGCGCTACTGCTGAGCGTGAGGTCCTGGGTTCGATTCCCAGGTCGGGCAAAATGTTATTGAGTTTTCCTATCTGGAATTTCTCAGTAGCAGCCCGGAGTCTGTATTTGTACCCGGTAGATGGCAGTAGGCTCGTCCCCTATTATATGGGACTTAAACATAACTGTTGAAATATGGGTGTACTATAGGTACATCTCTGCCTAACCTTTCGGGGAAACAAGGCGTGATGTTATGTTATGTTATGTTATGTTATGTTATGTTATGTTATGTTATGTTATGTTATGTTATGTTATGTTATGTTATGTTATGTTATGTTATGTTATGTTATGTTATGTTATGTTATGTTATGTTATGTTATGTTATGTTATGTTATGTTATGTTATGTTATGTTATGTTATGTTATGTTATGTTATGTTATGTTATGTTATGTTATGTTATGTTATGTTATGTTATGATATGTTATGTTATGTTATGTTATGTGATGATAAAGTCAATAATTATAATCATCCTAAAAACAGGGATACCCCAATTGCCGTGTTTAGTAAGTAAAATTTCCGTGTTTACCGTACGAAACACAAGACTTTCGATTACCGTAGCAATGGCAACACTGCCTAGGATACTAATTCTAAAACAACTAATACATTTTATATATATTATATTCTTTACATTTCAAAATAATTTAATGAAAAAATCTTCTGGGTCACTAAATATGTATGTCTCCTAGGTATCCACTTTAGTCACCCAAGGGAACGGTCAGCCAGGGGACATTTTACAGATAACTTTCAAGATATTAGTAAATTGACAAAAATATCATAAAAAGATGTGTCAGTAAATAATCATACTTAAATGCTTTGTAATAAGTATTAAATTGATAAGAAAATCCATTAAACTTAAGGAGTTTTCGCAGTTACCCAGCAGTACCACAATAAACACACGTTGCCTCTCTCCCAGCTGCAGTCGAAATGGCCAAGCGAATAAAACGTCTAATGCGGTGACCACTGTAACTGTCAATGCTTTTTCTAACTTCACACGCATTCCAAGTGCCAACACAGGAAATCTTCTATACACAATAACTTCTTTCAATGGGATTTCTTGTTCTTATTTGTGATTCATTATAAAGTTGTTCTGCTTGTGTTCTCGGGCTTCCTAAATGAGGCATCAAGTACGATGTTGAGGCTTATCCACTGTCCACAACCAGAATTGAATCACTGTAGCATCGGTCTTCAAATTTTGCTTTTATAACACTATTGTTAAATATTGTGCTATCTTGACACGACCCCGGCCATCGTGCTACTATATATATTATTATATATATATGATTTCCAAGTTAGCGTTGCATATCATCTGCACGTTTATAGAAAAGTAACCTTTTCTGTTCGTGTACAATTCTGCTTGTCCACCTCCCACCTGACACTGGTGAGATACAAATGAAAACTTTATGTGTGGGCAATCCATGGCACCAATGCTACGTGGAAATCGAGCTATTTGGTAAAAATTGTCTTGCTCCATCCTCATCTCCTGCTGAGTAGTAGGAAATTTTATATATTCCTTGTGCAGTGCAGTAATAGCGGCACTGACTCTGTGGATTATTTTATTGGTAGTAGGAGTACTCCAACCACAGATGTCACCAACAAGCATTTGTGTGGAATTTGTTGCATAAAATCTCAAGGTTATCAGCAACTGATTTATCGGTGAAATGGAAAAGTTGCTGAAAAAAAATAATTAGGTAAATATTTTAAAGATAGTAACATATAGTTACATAATATACCTATAATTATGATATCATCTATTGAATATTGCTGTGCTAGACAGTCAGGTATAATAACCATGTACAATAACTTATACACGCAGGCTAATGAGGTAGATATTGTAGGAGGTAGACACTTACTGGTCGGAAATGTATTCCAATTTATTTTCAACTAGCTGTGCCCGCGACTTCGTTCGCGTGGAAGTCGTAAGATACACAATACACTAAAACTGATTTATAAAGAAAACAACCCATTTCCAAAAAAAAACACTACAAAGGGAAAAATAACTTGAATTAATTAATAAGTTTTTATTTTCGACTTTTTAGTTGTGGTACCTACCCCACCCGAATTCGTATACCACTACTTGCTAAGTAAATAACAGTGACAGAAAATTATTATAACATCATCAACGTACACCAAATGGAACAAAATACTTATTATTGAAGCTAACTCAGAAACCACTCATCAGAATTTGACCAAATTTATATGCGACTACAGGATACCCTTTCAAACAAAAACTTTGCAAAAAGGAAAATATGTATATGTCGCGCTAAGTCGTGTCAGAAGTTTGGAAAGCGTAGTTTTATCAGGTTTGGACGCCGTCATCAACAAATTATTAAATCAACCACACGACGACAGATCGTTGACGAAATCTGTCTTCTGACAATCAAGGCCACACATAACATACAACTCAAGCAGCGTGATTTGAAGCATTAAAATCAAAAATTAAAATCATTTATAGCCAGAGTGTATCTCATGACAATTCCAATAAGCCCAAACACGGCTAGGATACATTGTTTTATTACGGAGTTCCGGTGCCTACCTTCCGGCTTCATTATCAGATCAGATCGTTGGTACCAGTTTCATCAGAACCATTTATTTAAATTTGTTTCGTCATAGTCACTAAACTATCTTAATCGAGATATTTTATCGCTACCCGTGAAATACATTGAGGGGTTCCCGTGGCCATCTGTGGTCTTCTTCGTCAGTTCCACTTCACCAAGTGGTACTTACTGAATGCAAATGCTTGACTTATCGATTAAAATATCAAAATTGCTATGTGTATGCCTGTAGCCCACGCTGAGGGGCAGGTGGGGGATACGGGCGTGTAGGCGGGGGTGACGTTGTTCCCTTGACGAAGAAGTGGAAATAAAACCACGCGACACGGGGTAAAACACTTGTATTTCCAATACGACACAACACAATACAAAATATTAAAAGGAAATACACGGGCAAATTTACATACTATTTACAAACTTAGCAACTTGACTGGTATTACTAATTACTTCAAGCGCGGCGCGAAGTGAACCAACGGGTGTAGGTATGTCGCTTCACTGGATGATCGCTGGAGACCGACTTGCTTGTGCCAAGGTGCGCCCTTTTTATGCGCTGGCATGGGTAGCGCAAGTGGCGGGGGTCGTAAAATGTACCCCCCGCCGTTATTACCCAATGACTGACAATGCGGGAGGCGCGCATTTTACTACCATGGCACAAGTAGCGGGTATACTAATTGGTAAAACAAACATGTCCAGTCAAATTGCTTTACAATATTCTTATAGTTATATACTCCTATCCTAATATAACTATCTTAAACCTAGAAATAGAGCTCACATTACTGTGCTTCGCCTACATTCCACCCCCTGTAACAGGGTTCAGCCGCATTACATCTTGGTCTGTGGGAAGCACAATAATCTTTGCTACGGGCCGACGCAGGACCCCATATACAGTCTTAACATCTACTACACGGATGATTCCATCATTTCCGTGGTACACTGTTTGGATTATCCCCTTTGTCCATGCACTTCGTTCTTTGCTACTGTCCACCAACACTACTACGTCACCGACACGCACATTTGGCACATTGTTCTTCCACTTTTCGCGACGTTGCAGGGTCGGGAGATATTCCCGCAGCCAGCGCCGCCAGAACATGTCGGCAAGCGCGTTCACACGCCGCCACTGCCTGCGGGAGTCGACGTCTTCGATGTCCCTCGGTGCAAACGGCGTACTCCCGGATGCAGTGCCCAGGAGTAGGTGGTTCGGTGTCAGGACCACAGGCTCGTTGTGGTCATCGTGCACGTAACTCAGCGGTCGGCTGTTCACTATTTGCTCGGCCTCTGTGAAGAGGGTGTAAAGAACCTCCTCACGAGGCGCTCGCTCTTTGAGTGTGCTTCGTAGCGCGTTCTTCACCGACCTCACCAGGCGTTCCCAGCAGCCACCCATGTGAGGTGTCGCCGGGAGATTGAAGTGCCACGATATGCCTCGGTTGATGGCCTCGTCCCTGAGCTGCCCATGGTTGAGGTCTTTCAGTGCAGCTCGCAGCTCGGTGTTGGCTCCGACGAAATTTGTACCCTGGTCGGAGTACAAATGTGCTGGTTGCCCACGGCGCGCTATTAGGCGCCGTAGGGCTAGTATGGCTGAATCGGCGCTTAGCGTGGCGGCTAACTCCAGGTGGACGGCGCGCGTAGTGAGGCAGGTGAATAAGGCTCCCCACCTCTTTTCGCGGCGCCGGCCAATCGCCACTTCCATTGGGCCGAAGTAGTCGACTCCCACTCGCACGAAAGCTCTTCTGGTGTTTTCCAGCCTTGCAAGTGGGAGATCACCCATTTTTGGTGGGGCGGGTTGAGCTCTGCAGATGCGACAGAGCTGGCAATTTGCGACCACTGTCTTTACTGATGTCCTGATCTTCGTGATCCAGTATTTCTCTCGTAGGTTATTGACGACGGTTTCGTGGTTCGCATGTAAAGCCATCGCATGGTAGTGTGCGATTAGCTTCCTAGTTAGAGGGTGACGCCCGTCCAAGATTATAGGGTGCCTTTCACTAAATGTGAGCACTTCGCAGGCACTCAGACGTCCTCTCACTCGTAGCAACCCATCGTCGCTAATCATTGGGTCCAAAGCTTTTATGCTGCTGTCGTTGGGAACGGGCAGCCCCTTGAGAATGGCAGCTCGTTCATCGTGAAAGCTGTCTTCTTGACACAACTTTATTAAAATGTTGTGTGCTTCTTCTAAGTCGTGTGTTCGCAGCTCCGTCGTCGCCCGGCGTTTACGGCATCGGCTGACGAAGGCGAGCGTGCGCGCCATAACGCGCTGTATGCGCGTCCACGATGAATATCGTTCGTAGTTCAGGAGTGGTGCTGGAGGTGCTATGGTGGCGTGGACCCGCTGAATGCACTCAAGATCCGCGTCCGCCGCCTCAGGCTCCTGACATGTCGGCCACTGCTCCTGTGAATCACGTAAAAACGAGGGGCCCGAGAGCCATTTTGCATGGTTATCGGGCCAACACAATCTGGTCGCTACGTCAGCTGGGTTGTCCTTTGTGGGGACCCAGCGCCAGTTGCCTCTATCTGACAGCCTATCTATTTCCGCTAGTCTATGCGAAACGAACCTTTGAAACTCTTGTGCATCAGAATTTATCCATTTTAAAACAGTTTTGCTGTCAGTCCAATAAAATTTCTCTTTAATTGGTAACCCTAGCTCCTTTTCGGCGGTATCCGCTAATCGGCAAGCTAACACCGCTGCTTGTAACTCTAGTCTAGGGATAGAGATAACCTTTTGTGGCGCTACTCGCGCTTTCCCTAGTATCATAACAATCTCTCTATTGCCTTCGGAGTTATAGCCTACTAGGTAAGCTACCGCGGCGTAAGCTAGTTCGCTAGCGTCCCCGAACACATGTAACTCTAGGTTCTCTAGGTTTAACCTATACCACCGCGGTATCTTAACATCTTTTAATCGCTGTAAATTATTAAGCCAATTAAGCCACATATAGGCATCTTCCTCATTTAATGGTTCATCCCACTTGATTCCTGATTTCCAAATTCTTTGCATTAATATACGTGATTGGATGACGCAGGGATAAAGGAAACCCAGAGGGTCATATATTGACATTATTGCGCTCAAAAATTGCCGCTTAGTGGGAATCAGATCGCCATTTATTATCTCTGCCGGTAACCGTTTAAATGAAAGGTCAAAACCCAATTCATCTTCCTTGGGTGACCATATTAGACCTAGTGTCCTCTCTACCGAACCTACTCCCTTTTCGAGGGCTACTCTCTCAGGCATATCTATTCTTAGTCTGTCCCTAAGCTCTGATGAGTTCGTGACCCACCCCCGTATTACAAATCCCCCGGAGGCGTGTATTCTGGACACTTCCTCAATCAGTCTGTTAGCCTGCTCTTCGGACCATGCGCTATCTAAATAATCGTCCATATAGTGCTTCGTCCTTATGGCTTCAACAGCTTCGGGATAGACGTCAACCCATTCACTGGCATTTTTATTGAGTATATAGATTGCCGTGGTTGGTGATGAGACTGCACCAAATATCATAGAATTCATCACATATGTATCTGGTTCTTTACGTTGGTCCGCGCCTCTCCATAAAAATAATTGCGCGCCTTGATCTTCTGACCTAATTCTTATCCGCAAAAACATATCAGCGATGTCCCCTGAAAATGCTATGGGGCCTATCCTGAACTTTAATAATATGCCGAGCAATGAATTTAACATGTCAGGGCCGGTCAGCAGGTTGTCGTTCAGACATGTACCGTGAGATGCAGCAGCCGCGTCAAACACTAAGCGAAGCTTCCCTGGTTTGTTTGGGTTCACTACACCAAAGTGTGGTAAATACCAAACCGGAGAGCTATCTATCTCGCCCTCTACTTTGCGCGCATAGCCCTCGTCTAATAGTCGATCTATCTGTTTCGTGTATAACTCAGCGAAACTAGCGTCTTTGCGCATACGTCTCTCGATACCGTACAACCTCTGCCGGGCCTGATTATAATTGTTAGGCAATTGCGTATTATCATGCTTCCACAATAAACCTACTTCCCACTGTGACCTGTCAGGAGTGCGGTGACTAGTGCTATCTAGTACATCTAAGGCTCTTTCAACATCCTTATGTTTGCGAGTATCTTGTGAAATCCCTATGGCTTCTAAGTCAAACTGTGATTTTACCAAATCATGTAGATCAGGAAGGGAGACTGTTGTGCAATTCACTGTTTCGTTAGTACTAGCTGAATCGAATGGTCCATGTATGACCCAACCTAGCTTCGTGAGTGAGGCAACCGGCTTACCGGATCGTCCACGGCGGATGTCCCGACCGACGAACAGCTCCCAATTGTCTTGTCCGAGTAACAGCAGCGGCTTGGCTCCCCTCATTTCCACGCAACCCAAGTTACAGAGGTGAGCGTTGTCACGTATCACTGAGGCGGACACTGTTTGTGTTGGTAAGTTCACGTTCACCATTGTACGGCACTTTACTTTGTGACACTGTCCATTAGGTCCTTTCACACGCACTTGTACTACTCGCGAGGTTAAGTCCGTCACTCCGTAGCCACCCGCGGTTTTTAGCGAGAGAGGTACACGCGGTCCCGCTAGGTTGGTTGCGAGCGAACTGTCTATGAGTGATACGGTCGCACCATCGTCTAATAACGCATAGCACTGTTTGTCGTCGCCGTTTTCGTCACTTAAAGTCACTGGCATTATTTTCAGTAACGCTGTAGCTCGCCATTCCCCGATGTTTGTTACACTTTCTGTTTTATCTTCTTTCTGCGGCTTATCCGCGTGTAACAACACGTGATGTCCATAACCGCACTTTTCACATCTGTTTGCGCGGCAGAACCTCTTGGGATGCTTCTTGACAAGGCATTTGAAGCATGTGTTCTTTTCTTTTATCGTGTCCCAACGTTGCTGCACACTTAGCTTCTTAAACTGGTCACAATCTTCAATGGTGTGTTCCCGTTGGCATATTACGCAATCCTTAGGTACGGAGGATTCGTCACTCTGCGTATTTACTCGATGAGCCAACGGTGGTCTGCTGCTGACAGGACGTGCGGTATTCACTGGCCGGGCTTGACCGGTGACATTCTTCTGTTGCTTCACAAGGGGTTTCGACGGTCCAGGCTCATTCATCATTGGTTGCACATAGTATGACGTCGAACGTGTCAAATGTATGAGAAAGTGAGACAATATCTCTAAGTTCGGTGACACTCTTAAATCCACTCCCTGTGGGTTATCTAAGCCCATCGCAAAGTCACCATACTGCGCACGTTGTACTGGTGTCAGCTTGCTCAGCAACTCACTCACTAATTGTGGGTTATTTATATAACCTTGTGCACGAATGTTCTTCAATAAGGACACACAGTTTCTAACTGTTGATGAGAATTTCCTCAGCTCCCGGCCACTTTCCGTCACTCTGGGTAAATCTCTCACTTTTCTCAACGCACACTGGAGCACTACGGTCGGGTGACCGTACTCTTCCTCAAGCGCATGCATTATCTCTGTGGGGTCTGTTGACGTTCGCAGTAAATCCTCCACTGAACTCTTTGCTTCGCCATGCAGTGAGGTCTTTAGTCGTGCTAGGTTCTCATGTGTCTTGAAACTGTACAATTCAGTTGTGTCCCAATACATCTTCCGAAACGATATCCATTCGGAAGGGTCTCCGTGAAATGGTGGCAATTCATATGACTGCCTTGGTATCGGTCGCGGGCGTGCCATGCTTGCGATTGCTTCTGCCAGCTTGTCTATCTTCCTGTCTCTTTCACCCGACGATTCTCGACGTCTTTCTCTTTCATCCACTCCGTCATATCTCTGCCGCCGTGTATCCGACTCGAGTGTTGGTACTCGAGGTACACTTGCGGCCGGAGTGGTAAAGACGGGATAGTCATCAGGCAGACGGAATCTCACTCCTTCTGTCGACAATGGCATGTACATTTGCGCGGTCGGTGCTGTCATGTCAGGTACCGGGACTGGCGCATGCAACACATCTATCTTCCGAGGCACGGTGGATTCACGATTCGCTGTACTCACATTTTCATCGTGGGTCACAGCTGTTTCACGGGGTGCAGTCACTTCAACAGGTGCGCGGGATACAGAAGGCGCACACAATACTGCATCCTGTTGAGTCATTTGAGGCGTTGTTTTAAACCATTCTTCAACGCGCTGTTCCGAATCCACATCCGAGACAGAGTCATCACTCTCAGCAGCGGCTTCTATCTCTGCAATCTCTGCTTCCATCCTTTTCTTCACGAGATTCTCTTTGTCTCTCATGAGCTTCTCCTTTAGTTGCACCAAATCGCGCTCAGCTTCGTACTCGATCCTCTTTCGTAAGAAATCGACGCTCCTGCGGCTATTCTTAGATGAGACTCTGCTGCTTCGCGTTGATCCATGGCGACTTCGTGCGACTGTCTGTCCTTTCTGCAGTCCTTCTGACGTACTTCCGCTGTGGTCAATCACACGACCACCCGTCAGAGGAATGTTAGGAGCCAGCGTCGGTGCCAATGTTGGAGCCACCGATGGTGAACCTGGTGCCTTTTCAGATGGCGAGCCTGAGTCCGAGATGACGTCATCCTTTCGACGCGCACTTATTTCCTCGCCCAATCTTCTTAGCTTACTGCGCGTGGTCATTGCACTTTTCTGACTCATGATGTATTTTCACTTCTTCTTGTTGAACCCGATCCGGCTCGAAGGACCAAAATGTAGCCCACGCTGAGGGGCAGGTGGGGGATACGGGCGTGTAGGCGGGGGTGACGTTGTTCCCTTGACGAAGAAGTGGAAATAAAACCACGCGACACGGGGTAAAACACTTGTATTTCCAATACGACACAACACAATACAAAATATTAAAAGGAAATACACGGGCAAATTTACATACTATTTACAAACTTAGCAACTTGACTGGTATTACTAATTACTTCAAGCGCGGCGCGAAGTGAACCAACGGGTGTAGGTATGTCGCTTCACTGGATGATCGCTGGAGACCGACTTGCTTGTGCCAAGGTGCGCCCTTTTTATGCGCTGGCATGGGTAGCGCAAGTGGCGGGGGTCGTAAAATGTACCCCCCGCCGTTATTACCCAATGACTGACAATGCGGGAGGCGCGCATTTTACTACCATGGCACAAGTAGCGGGTATACTAATTGGTAAAACAAACATGTCCAGTCAAATTGCTTTACAATATTCTTATAGTTATATACTCCTATCCTAATATAACTATCTTAAACCTAGAAATAGAGCTCACATTACTGTGCTTCGCCTACAATGCCTATAATATTTGAGGAGTTCCCTCAATTCCTCATGGATCCTATAATCAGAACTGGATTTTGATAAAAATGGGTCCAATCTGTATGCCTTTTCAAATAAAAAAAGAAATATCCACTCCTCATGAATATAGTAACGTGGGTGTAGTAAGCATCTCTCGTTACAGAGCAAACACAAGGATATTCAACAGTCGCATCACGTTTCCTATTACCAATAAAAACAATATTGCCACAAGCAATTTGCAAGTTAGTATGCAGATCTGTTTTAACTGCTATCGTATCACTTGTATCCTCTACGTGAAGTATCGGATGCAGATAGCTAGGGGAGGCCTGATCCGATGGAAGCTCTGGGAATTTGCGTCTTTAATTGTCTCGAAACGAGAGGATAGATAGATATTTTGTAATATTTTTTTTTTTTAAACTGCCTCGACTGCCTGACAGCCTCGTTGGTCCAGTGGTCGCAAGCGCTACTGCTGAGCATGAGGTCCTGGGTTCGATTCCCAGGTCGGGCAAAGTATTATTAGGTTTTCTATCTGGAATTTCTAAGTAGCAGCCCGGAGTCTGGATTAGTGCCCGGTAGATGGCAATAGGCTCACCCCCTATTACATGGGACTTAAACATAACTGGCGAAATGTGAGTGTACTATAGGTACATCTCTACCTAACCCTTCGGGGAAACAAGGCGTGATGTTACGTTATGTAAAAATAAAATTTAAATAATTTTATTAAATTAAATTTTAGACAAAAAAGTCCAAAGGCAAGGCAAGGTTGTGCGCCAACTGCGCCTCTCGCGCCCAGGCAGTTGTTTGAGTCAGGGGGTAAGTACATTATTGTTAATTAAAAAGTTATAAAACCACAGCTAAATACGTCTATATGAATGCTGCAGCAATGCCCACTATTTATCGATCTACACCTGCAAGCAAGGGCCCATTTGTTCCATTTAAACGAACATAATGCCGGTCTGCCGGATGAGTGAATCAAAATCCGTCGCTCAGCTTCATTGACTCGCATGGCGAACATGCCAATACAGAGAAATCTAATTAAATGTAAAAAATGTAACGTAATTTTAAGGACAGAATAAATTAGGAATCAGTGTGAGATGTACGGGTATTTCAAATTGGGAGAGTTTGAAGTTGGCTGTGTTTTTTTCGTTTGAAATTTGTAAAAGCAACTTCTTGGAGAATATTCTTTATTAAAACTACCACTTTTTAAATTGCTAAGCTAGAATTGATTAACGACACAAAATAATGAATATTTATTGAAATACTAGCAGCGGCCCATGGGTTTACCCGCATAAGTCTCGATCCTTTGGGGATATCGGGATAAAAAGTATCCTATGTGTTAATCCAGGTTATAAACTATCTGCGTGCTTAATTTCATCCAAATCCGTTTAGTAGTTTTTGCGTGAAAGAGCAACAAACATCCATCCAACCATCCATCCTCACAAACTTTCGCGTTTATAATATTAGTAGGACTTATATTGCGTTTTATTTAATTACAAGCAATAAATAACATTTTGATGATTAATACAAGCTCAGCAACTGACAGTTGAGTAAAATGTTTTCAACACCAACGTCCACAAATTACTGTTCATGATAACAGCTTCAATTACATTTATGTATTTGAATTTAATCTCGACTGGGAAAACTGATCAATAATTAAACTATTTCTAGATTCTGTAATTTGATTCTGTAAATACAAACACCAGAAATCCAGACTCTAATACTGAACTTAACTAACCATAAACGATTTGAATAAAATATCTACAATTCGCAAAACAGGTTCAAACGTATCTCGTCTTGGTTGTAAAGTTCACGCTAATTGCATAACAAGGCAGCGCTTAACCTAATACCCGGAATACCTGTTACACCCTACAAAGTATAGGTGTAGCAGGTACCTACTAAGAATTTTGTGATTCCCCCATCACTCGGCTCTTTACAGCGTAATTCTACGTTATGAGCTCAAGTTACGAGCATGTTTAGTATTCTTTCTCCGAGACTAGAATATGAGCAAAACGAGTAAATTAATTAATTCGAAAGTTAAAAGGTTTGTTACGGAAATCCAAAGTTACGTGAAACCATTGAATGTAAAGTTCAGAACATAGATAAATAAGTTAGAAACTTTCGTTCTCAAAGCAGATAAGAAACAATGGAGTAAAGACTCCTTCAAACAGGCGCGACTAGCGACGCAAATCGCGCACGATACAAAGGCACCGCTCGTCGCGCGACACGCAGTGCTTTTGTGTCGCGGGGACTGTTTGCAGGAGCCTTTCGAGGAGACTTCATAAACGACTTATAGGCAGAAAAGAACACATCATTATCCTTATTGTACACATATTACACGATGTCGACATAGTACGACATGAACAAAGGCTTGCTTTATCAAAGATGAGTTTTCCTCGAATAGAAACTGTAATTTAAAGGGATGGCAAAAGTCGAAACGATATTGATGACAAGACGAAACTTATTTACACTTAACCTTGACAACATACGTCAGAAAACATGATGAAAAATCCTCAAAACTTTTACCAAAGTAAAACTAACAACTGCTCGTGTCGCCGACTCGAACAGGCGAAAAGAATACAGAAGAGGTTCGCGTTATGTTATGATACTTATCTGAAGCACGTTTGAAACTCTGGTAGGAGTGTTTGCACGTATAAAGTCTCGATCATTAAACCTGAAGGAGCTGCGAAAATATTGGATAGTCACGCCTGTAAGTGGCAACATTAGCAATCTTACCGCTGCTCGCTTCGTCATCATTTATCACGATTGATACGAAAGTGAACTGTGAGGGAAATATCAATCAATATTTTGTATAAACGTATATTTACGTACTTGAAGTCACCTGATGAATATAATTATGACTACGGACTAGTGTTCGACCTTGTGCTTTATTTACGTCAATTCCCTTAGAATTACGTAGTAGTTAATTATTATTATAAAGTAAGCACTTACATACTTATTTAATATAGCCAGGCTATGCATAGTCCTTCTTTCAAAGGACAATCAACTGCATAGTAGTTCTCATCTCGCGCAAGCTGTAAAAATCAACTAAGCGAACAGCGGAATGGGTTTCTATTGTTCTCTGACACGACAAGCCCGATTGATACACCGCGCGCCAACAGTGATTTGTAGCTTATGCACAATTCGGACTTGCAACTAATGCATTATTGATGTCCGTGTACACAGATTTAGCAACTAGAACAATACTGGGTAAAATACTCGTACAACGAATATAGTTCTATCTGTTCATGAAATACCAGAAATATGCGAAATCCAACTCATCCTAAAAAAAATTTACAATATCACACCAATTACTAAAGCTCGCTCTTCAAGATCATTTAAAATATTTTCATGCTACAGGCTACCGAATTACGTAGGCAGCTACGAGTCTCGTAGTGCTTACGTACTCGTAGCGTGTGCAAGGGCGTAGCTAGGTTCTACGAAACGTGCTACGAAGCTACGCTTGACCTTCTTACCGTATCACCATTTATTATGGCCAGTCCATGAGTTTCAGAGGCATCTCGTCGCAGCAGTCAGCACTTCTAGTTATATGAGCGTCATAAACTCTCTAAGTTAATCGCCTTTCACACATCCTTTTCACATGGTTGCGCAGTTGGGCTGCCGGAGCGAATACCCTTTTATTTCCTGTTTGCTATAAATCTATTTACACTTTTCTCGGAAGGCCAAAATAAGTACAGATTTAATTTTGAGATCCTATTATTTCAATTATGTAATACTTTTATTTTTTTAATGTAAATAATTGATAACAATTTTATTTATAATACCTATGTAAATGTAAAATCACGTAGATGTGCCTTACCAGTTCTTATTAAACACTATCCTATTCCTTTGTAAATTCCATCGTGTTTTGAATACTCCATTAAAAGTTTTCATACAAATAAAACTTGTTAAAAAATCTTGTTCATTTTTCATTGACGTAGAACGTGTAAGAGAACAATGCGAGCTTAAAATAAAAAAAAAATGTGCTACAACCAACATTTTTATGAATAAGAATAAAATTGGAAGCATTGTGCTTCCTATTTACCTTAAAATACAACATAACATCACGCCTGTATTCCCCGATAGGCCGGGCAGAACTGTTTAGTTTAGTACATCGACAGTACCTACGAGTAAAAATAGAATATTACTAAACAAATAAGTCAAAATTCAATTAATCACCTCACTCTTAAGGCTTAGTAGGATACTAAAGCTAACTAACTCCATTAGCACCATTAGCGCCTAAATTATCTGCCAACTGCTACTTAGGAGATTAACGCTATCAAAATCGGCCAGCCGACCAACATTTCGTGCCAAAATCGACAGACTGCAATCGTTGAATCAATTTAGTACATACTAATCACCCGCCCTATTTTACACGGGATAATAATATTATGTCATGACTTGTCAAAACATACCTACATATATGTTAATGTATAAAAGGAAGGCGAAGGTGATGTTAGGCGTCCCGGATGACACAGTTTCAGCTGTTATGGTTGGAAACGAGTATCTGGAGATGGTTGACCATTACATTTATTTGGGACATGTTCTATCTTTTGAAAAGGAGCATTCCAACAAAGAGATTTCCAGGAGAATTCTACTTGGTTGGGCGGCTTTTGGTACGCTGGAACATATGTCTCGGCCCAAAAAGACCCCCCAGTGCCTTAAAACCCGCCTTTTCAACCAATGTGTCCTGCCAACAATGACCTACGGTGCCGAGAGATGGACGCTCACAAAGGAAACTATCCACCAAATACACAATAGCACAAAGGGCCATGGAACGAGCCATGCTTGGCATAACCCTACTAGACCGGGTGCATAACACCGAAATCCGTCTTCAGCCGAAAGTCTACGACGCCGACGTTACGATGTCGGGGACAGGGTGATGCGCATCAAGTGGAGTTGGGCAGGACATCTAGTTAGACACGGAGATGGCCGATGGAGTAAAGCTGTAACCGAATGGTGGCCAATGTTGCGCGTTGGGTTGATGGTATCGTCAAAGTCGCGGATCACCTGGATGAGGGACGCACGGAACTGAGAAGTATGGCAGAAAAAAGGGGAGGCCTACACTCAGCAGTACCCACTGCTGGTCCTTCATCATTTCAGCCATTTCTGTGTACCCGCATAGTGCAGCGTAACTCAGCATTTTAAAACTTTTTGGTTTTCTTATGAACCTCTTTCTCTTTATCTTAGTTCAGGTCGATATTTTTACTTTTTTAATTAGTTATTTTTCAAATAAATTTGAATTGTTTTTTCTGACAAATGAGTCCTTAATTTTCTTTGAGCTAGCGTCAGTTGCAAAAAGACAATGTATTGAAATTTATCGAATAATGTGACAAATTTACGTCTGATATATTTTACACCAGTCTTGGATCCCTAAAAAGTGGTCGTCGCTGTTGAATTTAATATTACAAGCAAGGTTGCTTCCCGCCTCGCGTTTCCTCTACTTACGGTACGTAATCCTTTTAGTAGCTGCCGTAGGGAAATTATTGTATTTTTTCCCGTTCTAATGTCCGTTATTGTTTGTCATAGGATGGACTATTGCAAGTTTGAATCCCATCCATCCATGTTTTAGGACGAGAAATTTTATTTTTACTAACCTGGTATGTATCTTTTAATCTTTTTTCCCTATCGAAAGTTCAGTCTGATCTCTCTGGTCTAACCCTAATTCATTTGTCTTAGGATAAATCAGGTAGAACAGGTCGTCTTTCGGCCTCCAAGTTTGGGTCCTGATAACTCCTCTTGAGGCTGTGGGCTAACACGAACCATTTGGGGCCACTACAGCGTCACCTCTTGTGAACATAATTTCGACGGCAGACTTCAACTTGCGAGTTTTTCAAGACGAGGATATCTTTTTTCTCTAGCTAAGTGATATAGTTAGATATACCTTCACTGCAAACTTATTATTCAAAGACAATTTTATCTTATTTTACGACCGTGTCAAACACGAGTAGGCTTAGTTATCTAATTTATATTTACTATACCGTTGTGGAGGCTTGCACCAGAGGGACGAATTGAGTAAAACAGCTGACAGGTTTATAATGTTATTTTATTCGCCAACCGACCCGTATATTTACAACTGTTAGACAAGGATAACAACACACACACAACTGACACAACGCGACTTTTGTCTCGCTCCAACGCATCGTCCGCGATGTATTATAAATGTCAGGCGGCAGGGCGCGCGTTGCACGCCGGTCGCCCATGCCCCGCTGCGTGGCCGCGCGGGCAGGTTGCGATCGCACTGTTCAAGACTCCCATATAAACTTAATGGCGGCGCGCGCCAGCGGTCATTAAGTTTAGAGCGTATTGTAGTTAGTCCGGCACGTTATGCATGTTCTGCTCGAGACTCCCATACCGTAAATCACATAAGCGAACCCTAAATAAGCGATTGCAATCGATTAGATAGGTCGTTACCGAAATTCGTGTATTGTACCTAGAAAGACCTAAGTTTTCTCGTGACCATATTACTAAAAAACCAACTAGCACCTTTTTTATATTCGAATTATTCCTTTTTTTTACTTTTTATATTAAAGTTAATCTGTATTTTTTTATTTTATTTAAAACCAAAATTATACGTAAATTTTAAAGTGGTGAAAAGTGTTTTTCTTTTTTAATTTTCGCTACAAAAATTCGCGGTGCAGACGCAGACGTGAGTGTATGTATTGTGTGTATGTGTATTGTATTAGTCACATAAACCAGAATAAATGTTCTAAATGATGGTGAAAACCGCATCAAAATCCATTGTGTCAGCTTAGAAGAAATATGCGGACAAACGAAAAATGACCTAGTTTTATACTATTAGAAATACCGATCCTGCAGCGTCCGGGATCTGTCATCTAACGTTATCGCCAATACACTTATCGAGAGTAAACGGTAATATCTTTGATACTGCCATGATTTTCTGTGATATAGTCACATACAGGAAGCCTGATTCTGCAATAAAATGTACCTCACTGGCTTTCGTGAATGTTTGATTCAGTACTTTCACGCTACACAAAATTACTTTTTCTCAAACATGCTTGGAAATTCGAGCATTATTTTGACAACCTTCTTCGAGATAATATCTCGAAGAAGGTTGTCAACCAGTACAGCATTTTCGATATATTATATCGAAAATGCTGTACTGGTCAAATACATGTGAGCAGCGGCCGGCAATGTTAGTATGAAAACTCTAAAACTGTCTCGTAATTTAAAAATGGAACGAACTTTTTACTTCGACTCATGGCATGGCAACCAAGGAGGTAACTTTATCAAAGTTTTATTTAAATCTCGAACAGTAAAAAAGAAACAAATGAACAAAATTATTGGCGTGAAAAATTGGCGTCGTTCGTCATTGATTCCAGGTTTTTAATTAACTGTTGAATTTTTGTACATTATTTGAGGAAACAACTTGTACAAGCCTTGGCCGCAACCAGGCATTGATCGAGTCCCGTATGTGGGCCGAGCGGCCGCTGCAGTAATGTACTATAATCTTATTGGATGAGTATTACCTAGTCAGCCATTATGATGCTAACTGCTTCTTAAAATGACATAGGTACCTATTTACAATTATGAAACTACCAAAATTCTTTTGTTTTGAAATTACAGTAGGTAGGTAGTTACTTAGAAATCATAACTCCAAGGCACCATTTTGGCTAAACACATATCCCGCGCTAACAGACAGTTGCCCTGACCTAATGTGCGGCACCCACACTAGCGCCCCGAAATCAAGTTCATTGGTTTCATTTAGGCAACCAGAACACATCCCGTGCTATCGGGGAGTCGTCCCGATCGTCCGGTCCGTATGTGCAGTAACGCGCGCTAATGTACCGCCAGAGTGTAGCCCTAGCCACGTACCCACACACAGAATTACACACAGTATACACAATACAACACATCATCAGAGAGTTGCCCTGACCTAATGTGCAGCGTCATGCAGCCGATAAAATGATAGCAATATAAAACAAAACACAATAATCCTTGTAGGTACCTAAATAAATTTTCAAAAGTGAACGTTTTAGGTAAATTTTCAAAAGTGAACGTTTAGCAATTGTTTAAAAATCTAATTAATTAATTAGATTTTTCTAATCTATACAAAACTATGGTTTGCAATGATTGTATTTAAAAGATTAGTAAACAATAAGGTCATAATGTCAGAAAAAAAGGGACGCATTTCTTCCAAAAAAAAAAAAAATATTTTAACAAAGCCCAAGTGGCTGTGGAGCAGGCCCAGCCAAGCATTTTTATATATGATATAATCATGCAACCTATAATATGCTTGTCTACATAGTGTGCGTTTAAGGCATATTTTAAATTGCTTCTCATTTAGTTGAAGAATATCGGGAGGTATTTTATTATAACATTTTACACAGTACCCCATAAAAGAAGTGTGTACTGTAGAGGCTTTAGTTGAGCCTGCCTTCCGCTTGAATCCTCCTCGGATTGTGATATTGGCTGATAAGACAAACACTGGTTTATTGGAATTTAGAATAGGTAAAAATTATGACGTACGGTCATATTGTTTTATAATTATTGAGTCAGTGCGGTGCTAGCGTTACCCCTAACAGTGTAATGTGCTTTCATATAAGCAAATAAATAGGAATAACAGTGCTTCCGTGTTCTTCATTTCATATATCCACCAACACACCTCGGAGTCGAGACCAAACACAATATACGTATTGATCTGCCTATAGTATAGTGGCAGGTCACTACAGTACCTTAGACAATCTGAAACGTGGTTGATCTAATTTGTTCCTATTTCTAGTGTTATTAAATAAAAACTTGTGTTTTCCTACACACTGAATTTTTTTATGTATTGTTTACTGTGGATTAAATTCATTAGTTATTTTTGTTATTATTTATTACGCCTTACTGAAAATTCATGCTATACCGAAAAATTGCACAGATTCATTTTGCTGATTGATTTTGACAGTTTGAGTTTTTTATATTTGTTTTGTAAGGGAACAATAAAAAGCGTCCAAAATTAATTTCTCTATTTTCCACTCATATAACGTGCTCGTAAAACCAGTTGACACTCATAGTGACAATATCAATATTTTATTGTCCCTGATATTTGTATGCAAATGTGCAGATTTCGCATGCATCTGTGTACACAACATTATTTATCACTCCAATAATCACATGCATGACATTGTCAGTCATAGACTCGTATGTTTGTAGGTACAGTAATTAACATTTTTTTGCAATGTAGCTTCAAATTTGTTGCGAGTTTCGGACTAAATAATGCCGACATAAATTTTCATTAGACTTCATCTGAAGGATAAGACAAAGATTTATGAGCGTTGTGTTTAGATAACTAATTGAGTAACAGTGTTGACAAAGTTCTTATAACAAAACAGGCGAGATCAAGTTAGAATTAATTTTATAACAAAAGGAAAATATAATTTCTATTTTTTAATAAAATGTTGTTACAACAAAAATAATGACTACGGCTCACTATTTTTATTTTAGTAAGTATTAGGTGTCTACTACAATTTTTTTTAATTTAATTTTTTACTACAAGGCATTGGACACTGGACAGTGGACAGTGGACAGTGTCGGAATTTGGGTAGTTCGGTAGTACCTACCTAGCAGTGGCGCAGCTATTTATCATTAGAGGGAAGCCGAAGAAAAAATTGTTCAGTTCTCATAAACTCAGACAAAAACTATAGGTTTTTAAGCTTATGGTGTATTAAACTGATATTAAATATAATTATGTAATGTGATGTGATACACAGTTACACACACAGGTGTAGGTACTATATTATTTGGCAATAGTAGACATTAAGAAGAGTGGTTGTTCCGAAGGGAAGCCGATAGGAATCGGGTGGTATGAAAGCTACGTCCCTGCTATCTAGGCAAAACATTTCGTTCTAGTCTTCTTCTACATGGGTACATCGACAAGTATGTTGTGGTTTTTCTCTGGAAGTGTCCTCGATACAACTCGATACAACGCCAAATGGAGAAAAGGCTGTTCTATAGGCACTTCAATAAATTGCTCGTACGGTACCTCCTACTGTTCCAAGACATTAAAATATAACAAGGAAAACATTAATGAAAAAGTAGGAAATAGTTACCTAGTTATTTTATTTAAAACTTTTTTGCAAAAAAAAAACTACAATATGAAAAATAACTTTAATTTCGGAAGTCGGTGTCTTTGAATCTGTATTTTAGGTTTGTGCCACCGACTTCCGAAATTAAAGTTATTTTTCACTTTGTAGTGTTTTTTTTTTTGAAGTCGGTTTTTTTTTTTGCAAAAAAGTTTTTTATTTTTCACTTTTTAGTGGGTCGATTTGTGATTCATCTAAGTTACAATAGCGTAATGACAACTGCTCATCACATTTTACAAAACATTGCTTTTCCCGATGCAGGGACGTTAATTGTTGAGGAGTTCTCCTGGTACTTCACCATCAGCTCCACTTCACCATATGCATTGTGATGAGCTTCTATTGCTTAGCAATCATTTTAAAGTAATCGAATCGCAACCTGAGAAATACTTAGGTATTATTGACTTGTTCCAGTGGCCATCTCACCATCTGTGGTCTTCATCATCTTCACCAAATGATGCTTTCCGAGAGCAAATGCACAAGTTACTATAAAAAATACCCAAGTCGCTATGGATGTGCCTATAATATTTGAAGAGTTCCCTCGATTTCTCCAGGATTCCATCATCAGATCATGACCTGATGACAATGGGACCACCTGGAAAGTATACCCATTCAAAAAAAAATTATAATTTTCCAAATCAGTCCATACAGATACGTAAATATTGTATTGAATAGTCAGATACATTATCGCCACCCGTGAAATACTTTGATAAGTATTTGTATGTATCTCTATCAAAAAAGACTACAGATGGCCACGGGAACTCCTCAATGATTTGAGGAGTTCCCGTGGCCATCTGTAGTCTTTTTTGTCAGTTCCACTTCACCAAATGATACTTTCTGAATGCAAATGCTTGACTTATTGATGAAAATAGTAATATTGCTATATGTTTGCCTATAATTATTTATTTATTTATTTATTTAAATACTTCATGCACAGAAATGTACAGAGGCGAACTTAATGCCATAAGCATTTTCTACTAGTCAACCTTTGGGTGATGCAGTGACAAACAGTGGTAGGTGCAATTATAAGAAATTGTGGAATACATATTTATTTAAATATAAAGATACACATATACCATAATATACTAAAACAAATAAGACAACAATGGGAAAACGTTAACGTTGTGATGATACTGCCAGCTTCTTACGAATTTGCTCGCGAACTTTTATTTTAAAGGATAATATTTGAGGAGTTCCTCATGGATCCTATGATCAGAACTGGATTTTGATAAAAATGGGACCAATCTGGAAGTATGTCCTTTCAAACAAAAAAATAATTTATCAAATCGGTTTATAAATGACGGAGTACTGAGGTAACAAACATTTAAAAAAAAACATGCAACCGACTTGATAACCGGACGAGGTTATCAATTCGGTTGTGTTTTTTTTTTGAAGTCGGTTAAAGACAGGTCTTATTTAAGCTATTAAACTATAACTACACTATTGTATTAGGTAAGCCTGTAATGATAGTTTTGTTTTTTTTTTTAATAAATAAGGCTGTTTGACCAAAGTGAAACAATATTTACGTACCTATATTTCGCCAAGTCATAGTACAAACTGTGGTCAAGTTAAGTCTGGCAAGAATTGAATTAAGTAACAACATTCATTCTACCTAGTCCCAAAGGACACAAAATAAAATTGGTAGGTAGCTTACTAGTACCCGTAGATATTTTCGTAGAAAAATGTCGACAAATACACAGGTTTTCTTTCGTACTATATAATATGAAATTCCATTAGTGTTAAAACTTTCTAAGTAGTTAGGATCCCACCGAACTATTTATGTAATAATAGCTGTACCCGCGGCTTCGCTGACGTGACTGTGTACCTATTCTATTGGCATTATAAGCAGAAATTTTTCGTCCGTTATTTAAAAAAAAAAATTGCTTTTTCATACATTTTGACCGCGCAGGTATTGCACTTTTGTAGGAAACAGCTGGCTTTTTTTAATAACCGACGAATTAAACATACCTAGAGGTACTTGTTCAGTGATGAAAACATAAAACTTTATTTATTTATTTATATAATATAATCTTTATTTACATAAAACAGATTGTAGTACATGTAACAATTTTTACAAAGTGGGTAGTATTTAATCTCTGGCAATCAAGAGGGTGACGTGCTGCTCTCCTTGCTAGGCTACAAAATAGCCTGTATTAAGGAGTAGCAGTGCCAATCTATATTTATTAATAACCAACTTATATTTACAGTTTGCACCACACATACAAGTTATCGGTCCATACTAGTAATTACACTTACAATCAAAACTGAAACTGTTAGTAAAATAGAGGTAAATATTATATTCTTTGCTAAGAATAAGAATAATTTTATTTGTTCTAAAGTATACAGACATTTAAATAATATGGTGATACGCTATAATACACTTTATTCTATGATCAGATATTTAACATCTGTGTGTGAACTAGATATAAAATATCTGTATTTCAGACATCAGCGCTCTTCCCCTGTTGTAGACAACACTTAGAAATTATCTTTTGATTGACCTCTATACACATTTTAAACACATTCGATCAGAGATATATTAAACTAATAAAACTAATATTAACATAAAAGGAACTGACAAATGTAGGAGAAAAATCTTAAATTAGCTGTAAAGTGATGACCTCCGATGAGTAGAGTGTATATGAGTGGATGTATGTAGGAGGGTGAGTATTATTCTAAGCTATTTATGTAACTTACTATAGATAACATGTTTTTCGTTTCATTGTAGTTTAGCTTGCGAATGTAATCTATTACCGTAGATTTACACTCGTTCCTGTCTAAGAGGTATATATCTACAAGCTTATTTATTCTGTCATATAGAAAAGAGCCTAGGAAACAATAGCTACTTCCGTATGGGGGTCTACTATGCAAAGCTATGAGGTCTTTGCTTCATTATTGGTAAAGATACAAGAGTCTTAACTTCAACCAATAACGGTCCGTAAATTATAGGAATCGGCCATGAGTAAAGTCACAACGGCCGCTTAACCTAGTATCCGAGTCAGGATGCTCCAATTTGCCAACTTGCTTCGCTCGCTCTTGCATTCTCTTAATAAGATCACAAGTCTCCTTTAGATCTTCGCCGCAGTCAGGTAAAAAGGACCCCAACAAATTTTGATAGAACAAGTCCTAAAAGTACACAGGATTATGTACAATAGCGGCCAGAACTCCAACGCCAGCATTACAAAACTATCGCTTCGTTACTCGTCGCCCTTGAGACCTTCTATTTAGGCATTTCACACAAACATACACACTCGTATATTGCACTCTTTAATCACGAACCAAACAGAAAAACAGGTAAAGTGCGGTATATGGTCATCATCATAGGCATATCGCGGCACGCAGTCTGATTATGCTAATGAGAAAAAGACAGCGAATATTTTTAAACTAGTCACATAAAATTTGAGGGTAGATTTGAAACAAAATCAATTTTCTGACTGTTGTTAGAATGGTATGACGTTGTTGGTTGGTGAACTTAGTTACGAGCGTTTGTGTTATTGATATTAGAGGTGTTAAGTTTGAAGATTTTTATTGAAAATGCAAGCAAATATTGAAGCCAGGGCGAACATTGTACCCTTGCACAACAATGGGTGTAATATATCTGAAATATCCAATGTAACCGGATTTTGTGTAAGTTATTTTGTTGTTTTTGATTTTATTTGTTCTGATATGTGACACTTCAAAATGTGTAATGGATGGTATTTAAAAGTACTTCAATTTATTCCCATTTCATTTACCTAATTTTGCCTGTGTTCCACCAAATATACTGAATGTGCACCAAAATATGTTCATTAAAATATGTCATAACGAGCATCTATTTAACAACTGTTGCAAATTTGTAAAAATAGTAATACACCTAATTTTAAAAACAAGCATTTATTTTTTTAGTTTTACTTCAGATAATGCACTGCAAAATGTATTTGAATCAAACACCAATTAATGTCCAATGTAGCTTTATTAATAAAAAATGAAACCTAACCTAACCTAACCTAACCTAAAATATGTAAATGGGTATACGGTACTAGGATGCATACTAAATATAACCTAACCTAACCTAACCTAAAATATGTAAATGGGTATACGGTACTAGGATGCATACTAAATATTTTGTGTAACAATCAGGAATATTTGGTGCACGATCAGTATTTTTCGGGGAGCATACATAGATGTACCTTTAGATTTTTGGTGAACACAAAAATATTATCCATGTGTAATAAGGATTTCTTTTTTTTTAGAGAGAGCTACAGTGAGACGTTGGGTGAGGAGATTTGAGGAAGAGTGAGTGGTAGGCCGCCACTTATTAACCAGTCTCAGCGACGCTTTATGGTTGGTGAATATGAAACAAATGGTTTCGTACCTACTGTGTTGCAATGTTTATCCAGTGGATGAAACTGGTGAAATTTATTTGATCTGATAATTGTCCGATACATCGTGCCAGTATTGTTCGTGAGTGGTTTAGTGAACATTCGGACGTTAAAGTTATTCCGTGGCCAGCGCGATCCCCTGATTTAAACCCTATAGAAAATGTATGGTGCACAGATGGGAAGCGCGAGACGAAAGATGTCTCGAACAGCTGAAGTCCCGTTGCATAGAGTTCTGTTTAGTTTACGTGGCACAAATATTTACAGTAATATTGTGGCCTTCATGCGTCGACGTCTTCTTGACTGCATTGATAATAACGGAGGTCACACTTAATATTCACAAAATAATATAATATTAAATGTTATCAGGGGAATTCAGGGGATACACTGGCCATAATAGTAATAAGTTAGTGATCGTAAAATTGTAGGATTGAGGTTTAGTTTCAATCTTCTTTTCCTTGAGAAAATGAATAAATTAAGCTATAATCTCAATAAACCAAAAACATCCCATTTTAGTAGCAACCAAAAATGATTTACGAACAAATTAGGTATTTTATTTATTTCAAAGTTTGGAATATGTTTATGTTTTAAAGGTTGTTAATAACATCAATAAATGTTCCTATGAAAAATAGTGTTTTTTTTTTAATTAAATTGCCTATTATACTTTATTTTTAACCTCTATACCCTATTGTCATTGTATTAACGAAACTCAATAAATAAATGAACTCTGACACGAAAACGAAAAAACAAAAAAAGTTGAAAGCGCGCACTGAGATTCGAACCTTCTCCACTTCACGCATACACAATAACAGTCACCCACTCGTGCGAACCTGCCATCGCTGCTTATAATTTTCACTTCAAATTTTAGCATTGCTTTTAAATAAGCCCTGTGGTCGATAATTTATTAAGAAAAAAACAAGTATATAAGTAGGTAGTTGTAGTTATCTTTATTAAGTGTTAACCACACATGCATCTGACCAACCAACAACGCGCTTTCGTAGTTATACTGTGTGCGCGTTACGGTCTGCATTAAAACATCACACTTACAGAGATAGGCGCAGACCTGACGTGCAGGCCAAAATGATAGAAATATAGTGGGCTGAGTCGTGTATCTTGCGATGCTTGCCAGGGCCAGTTGAGGTTCCAGTGAGTCGGAACCATGTGCCGCATAGTTCACGGTGAGTCGGAACCGTCTGCGGAGATGCCCCCAATGAGTCGGGGTGGCGCTGCGTTATTAAATGCTCCAGTGAGTCGGTTGTGATAGTTGCACGAAGGCTGCGCTGACGTTCATGTTCGGGGTCACCAGTATAGTGGCATGAGGAATGAGGATTTCGTGTGGAGGGTGTAAAGTTCACTCATCCTCCATAGAAAAGGGAGGATCTTCCGACCAGACGGGTGTTGCGTCTGGTGGGCTACTGCCCGACGGTTGATGTCGGGACGTTGTATACAAGGTGGAACAGGACGATTGACATTCCTTTAAACCACGTAAAGAGAATTATGCTCGTTACCCGTATACAAAAAATCAAACAAATCCAATGAATACTTTAGCCACAGGAAATTATTTTTCATTTTCTTATTTTTGAACATAATGTAGATCTGAGTCCGTATTAATAATAGGTAAACATTGTAAGGTCAAGAACCTGTGCAAAACATATGATTGTATTCTCTGCGTTTGTATTGTTCTCCGACTAAAGTGCCTGCGCCTACCTACCTGCGCCCCGCACCACCGCCGCCACGCCCCGCACCGCACCGTTGGTCAGTGACTTTTGTAGATAAAGCGTGTTTACTTTTTATGCAGTTGATTCTGCTATTTAATTTGTTTGAAAACTGCAATTTTTAAATTTTCCTTTAACTACTAATCTTCGTGTTTTAAAATGTTTCGATGGATTAGTACTGTGCTCGTTTTCATTTAATGTCGTACATCCAGATCCACGTTGTATATAGGTACTCGTCGTGCGGTAAACTCTGATTGCGCAATGCAGGATTTTTGTGTGACGTCAGTGTCACGCGTTCGCATGTGGCGATGTAGATATGCCGCCATAGGTATCGCATCTAATGTATCTATGCTAGACTTGGTTTTAATAACTTCAGTAGCACATTTAACTAATCTTAATCATATTAACCCTAGTCCTTAAGAAGATAATTAAGAGAACTCTTAAATTATGTCTCTTATTTCTGCACTGCTTTGGTATTCCAAGGTTGCTGAATTGCTGATGATGACACTTGCCTTTATGATTCACGGGAATAAAATATAAAGAGAAAAGAGGGATAATTGTTATAATCCCTTCTGCGACGTCTGCTCTAACCTAGGTGCCTAAAGTTCGTTTTGCAATCCCAAATAGTAATTTGACAGGTGCAAACGTCAAATTATGAAATGAAAAAATTATAGGTACAGACGGCAGCACATCAAGCTGCCCGAAACTGTCAAATTTTCCAAATCAACCTTGAACCTAATGCTTTAGCGATTAGTAGCTTGATGTGCTGGTGTCTGTACCTACATGGAACATTTTTCAAATTACTACTATTCTGGGATTAAAAAACGAACTTTACTCATTAACGCTCATAGTATCCTCATCAACATCAACATTCGGTAGGTACTTCATAGGTATAGTCACGGACTTTAATTGATTAGCCACTATTCACACTTTCCAATTTTGCAGTTTTATACATTCACGAGATTACACGATTAAACACGAACTCAAACCACATGCTCGGAAACAAGATGACAAATTACTAATAATCGGAAATAGTCATATCCATAGAGGTTGAAGGTTGACTAACAAGTTGTCAATAATAAATTATTACAACGTTGTATACGTTTATCCAATCTATTTGATACTGGCCTCTTTTGAGTTACAGCTCATTAAAGACTCTTTATTTCTGAAAACCTATCCGAAGACAGTGACAGTTGAAATGTCGATGTCAGAGATGATAATATAAACTACGACACGGAAATCTACACATATAAAATAAAATTGAAGTGTCTGTTTGTAATGTCAAAATAACAGCTTTTTACTAAATGTATAATAATATGAAAGTATAAATGGTACTTATAACAAAAACACAATTTTTAAATTTTTTGTCTGTTTGTCTGTCGGTCTGTCTTCTCCGTCTGTCTGTCTGTTTGTTCCGGCTAATCTCCAAAACGGCTGGATCGATTTGGACGGGACTTTCACTGGCAGATAGCTGATTTTATAAGCAATAACGTATGTTACTTTTATTTTAGAAAATAATTAGGGTTTCGTGCAAAAAATTTAAAACCCATGAAATTGTGAACAAAATCCGATTCGAATAGGGAAGTATTGACATCCACGCGGGCGAAGCCGCGGGCAACAGCTAGTAGAAATAAAATTCATAATCAATTCTTCCAAGATGGCGGCAGTTATACGAGTATGTTATTTATGTTTAAGTGCAACAGTTATCATAATTGTCATGAACGTCATCTTGGACGCTACGCGTTCGGATAAAATCGTGGGTCCGAGTTTTTCAAAGTCGAAGTGACCAATCATAACTTCTCCGTAAGCTAACGTTACTATCGCTACGCTAAAACAAATGTTGCTAGGTTACGGTTGCTAGACCTGCAACCTATGACTTTCCGTTTCTGAATGCACGAGTCTATCCGACTAAACCCGATTTGCATTACACGGCTAAAATACGAACAGTGGCAAGTGGCTCATCAAAGTCCGTGACTGTACCTACCTAGTAGTAGGCTTGATCTAGATACATAACGTACCTATCTATATGAAAATAAGTACCAGTTACCACATACCTATCACTTAACTAATGATTTATGATACTTATCATTCTAAAATAAAGGCTCTTGCAAACAGGCACGACACGCGCCGCGTCGCGTCGTTCGCGTCGCGTGTCGCGCGTGTGTGCAGGAGCTGTAAC
Organism: Fissipunctia ypsillon; assembly: GCA_947568875.1. Lineage (NCBI taxonomy): Eukaryota > Metazoa > Arthropoda > Insecta > Lepidoptera > Noctuidae > Fissipunctia > Fissipunctia ypsillon. The sequence continues at coordinate 10,357,383 of OX387654.1, forward strand.
GCACCGAGCAAGTTACTCATCGCTTTAGTACGAATGAACTACCTACAATCAGATGCTCAACCACGACCTATGCAAGTTAAGACCAACCATAGATAAGCTAAGAAGCTTATCTATGCGGCGAAGACGCCGCATAGATACCTACTAGGTTATTCATTTATAATTAGCTATCAACATCAGTACCTATCGTGTCAGAATCGATTAAATGTAAAACTGGTATAATGGAAATAAAGGTCCCGGCGTTCAATCTAAAGTACTTTTGATTCGCAACCAATCGTCTTAAATGTATTATTGAAATCGAAATGGATTCGATTCTATAGAGCTTTAGCTATTTAGAAAATTTTACTTATTTATAACATTTTATTTACGTACTTAAATAATTCATGCTAAATCGTAGACAAAGTCTACAAAGTTATGTAAGTAGTTTACTTACAGTGATATGATAGACAGGACGAGATTTTGGTGTAACAAATTCCGCACGTTGCTGTTATACGGTACCAGTCTTGCGCAATGGTTCGCGACCTGGAGCCTGGAGCGCTCAGTTTAGTTCGCGAACTAGGTCGTTTTTTTAGATCGTCAGCTCCCATCACGAACAAAAGAAAGGCAGATCGTTCGCTCGCTTTGCTACTGCTCCTGCATGCGTTCTTTTGTTTGACTTCAAAAAGAAATTAACTCAGAATTACGAAATAACTTTAATTTCGGAAGTCGGTGTCTTGAGATCTGGAGCTAAACCACCACCTCTTAAAGCTTTATTATTTTAATCTTACTTGGGTGTGGGAAAGAGATGGAACTAGACGTCCTGTATAGCTCCATCTTTTTCTCACACTGAAGTAACATTAAAATAATACTTCTGTAAGAGGTGGTGGTTTGCCCCCTGTATTCTGTTTTTTGCCACCGACTTCCGAAATTAAAGTTATTTCGTAATTTTGAGTTAATTTCTTTTTGAAGTCGATTTAATTTTTTTTAATTAACTTTTTATTTCGTAATTTTTAGTTTGAAGTAAAAACTGGAATATTTGTTTGTAATAAGTAGTTAATAGTTCTGTTGTAAATATTGCACTAGAATTTGACTAAGGTTTTGAGATGTTTTCCCTTTGACACCACCCGTAGCTCGTATCAATAAGCCACGCCGTCACACTTGCATTTCCAACGTTTGGCTCCCAGACTGGAGCGGGCCGAGGCTGCCTTGAGGCGGCTCCTGCCCAATCTAAGGAGTCCAACGCCTCCTGCCGGAGGCTCTACGCGGGGGTCGTGCGGTCCATGGCCCTTTGCGGGGCTCCGGTGTGGGTGTCTGACTTCCGAAATTAAAGTTATTTTTCACTTTGTAGTGTTTTTCTAAGTCGGTTGTTTATTTTTTGTAAAAAAAGTTTTTCATTTTTTAGCTATGGCACACTACCAATCGTATACCATGACTTACTATGTCAACAACAGTGACAGGAAATACTATAGCATCATCAAGATACACAAAGTGGATTAAATACGTATTATCGAAGCCAACTCAAAAATTACCCAAGCAAAGTTAATAAACAAACCGCGCAAGCTTGCTCTACCAAATAACAGAATTTTCAAAATCGGTCCACATACTTACATAAAAAAAAACTGTACAGATGCCTCCACCTTTTTTGAAATCGGTTAAAAACATAGGTAGGTAGGTAGACAGGTTGCAGCCTATTCTCAACACCTACATAAACCGTAGTCATGGTAGGATTCAATAAAATTCGGAGCGCACTTTCGCCTTCCATAAGTTATTCTTCGGTAATGGAAATTCAATGTCGCATCTCAATTTTGTAGGAGTGTTTCATTGAAGTAAACACACTTGTGCAATATTATCGAAGTTAATCTTTGCATAAGTAAGGGCGAAAATACACATGTCTGTAGCTAGTACAAAACTATGCAAGTAGCTTGCATTCCAATGATTATAATAGCTCCTGAATGGTGAATGTCACATAATGCTACAGGCTACAACTACAGACATGTTTATTTTCGACCTTATGTTAAGTATAGGTATAGGTTCCTAGATAGATATCTACACGTAGTTACACATACATACTTTAGGTAGATACAGGGTACAGGTAGGTAGCTTGGTAGATATAACAGACGTACTTATTATAGTACTTAGCTAGGTAGGTACTGAAGAGGTTTTAGCCGGGCGTACCATTGGCATGCAACCTTCGCAAGTTTAAAAGTTTATTGGTTTATAAAGACAAGCATTGATTTTAAAGATGGAAGAGTGAAAAAATCGGACGAGTCGGCCTCCTGGCCCTGAGTGGTGTTGATTTAGAATATGTAATTACAATATATACCTTTGTGAATAGAAGTTTACTAAAAAGTTTTACGGTGTATCATTTCATTAACGGTTCGTCCAACACAACGGGCGTATCGTTAAGGTACAGTAATTTTTCACTTGTGCATAAAGTTTTAATAAATAAATAAGTTGGTACGTCTGTTGTATATGTACGTTACCTAAATAAAGATATTCATTTTCAATAGGTACTGTAGCAATCTGCCGGGGTACTATGGGGCCGAGCAGATCACTACCTACGTGTATTTGTGTGCTGATTCGTTAAGGTGTGTTTGGTAAACGTAGCTACGATAAATCAGACACGCAGGAGCACCATATTATTATTTAATAGCTTATAGAAAAGCACATTACATGACAATCGTAACACTAGCACGGACTCACACAATATAGGTAAAACAATTTCCTGACCTATCAAGTTCAAACCTATTCTATCTAATTAAATCAATGATTATCTTCTTGAAACTATCAAACAACTCGTGAAGGTTTCATGCTAAAAGCAGGCCCAATTAAAGCCTCTACGGTACTTCAATAGTAGGTATACTAGATCTTATACACGAAGCTAAATAAATCATGGTAAGATTCTAACTACTTACCTCAGGATCATACTTTCAACAACAACGACAATCATTAAAAATAGACTTATTACGGGTCTATAGGCGTCAGATTGTGTCCAAATAATCGTTCGACGTATGTCGATCTTTACCTTCAAATATCTCGGTTACGTGACACTTTGGAGTACCGTGTTACTTCACGTTTTTTGTTTGTCTATGTGTCCTCTACCCATACATACCACTTTCATTGTGCGCCGCGATTTCGAAAAAAAAAACAAAATGGCGGTGGTATGCCAGCTTCCATACAAAAAAGTTCGACCCCCTTTAACGGTGTGGTTCAAACCATCAAACTGAACAACTTTGTCCATGGGACCAAAATAGTAATCGCGAAAAAATAATCAGCCGTTCCATACATTTGGGTCGAGTACCTAGGTATTGAAGTTTTGTATGGGACAGTTTTTTCGCGATCACGACGTTAGTCCCGCGGAGAAAGTTATTCAGTTTGATGGTCTGTACCACACCATTAAATTTGACCACACCTGTCTGATACATGCTGTATTGAATAGGCGACTAGCTTACCATGCATTGGCATGCTGGAACTCTTCACGATAAGTATCGATTAATTAAACACTACAAAAAAACAAAAAATTAAAAAGTAGGTACCTACGGTAAATAATACGGTAGCTACAGGTCGGCTCACAGGTAGAAAAGGCCTTCACAAGAAAAAGTGCCGAAGACACCTTTGGGGTGATATAGGGTAAATCCTTGGATAACACTTACCCGACACGCCGCCCCCTGAGACGATTTCAATTTCACGCGCGAAAATAACAGGAATTCAGAAGTCCGTGAAAAAAGTAATAGCTATTGATAGGTAATGGAGTTCTCTCGGAATTTGAGTAAGTACACACACCAAAAGTGTCACATCAGTCTCGTGATCTGCAGTGGCGAAGCGCAGGGAAATACAGTGTCTGGGGCTCAAGTACATTTTTAACTATAAAAAATTATCCAATTAATATTTACCAAATCTAGTCTTCCAGACTGGCTTCTTACTTTAATTCCTATGTATGTTTGTTGTATTCCTAGTTAACAACCAATCCCTATATAGTGAAAAATTAAGAAAAATTGCAATTTTTACAAATTCAATCAATCTGCCTAGCCTTTTCCCAACTATGTTGGGGTCGGCTTCCAGTCTAACCGGATGCAGCTGAATACCAGTATTTTACATGGAGCGACTGCCTGTCTGACCTCCACAACCCAGTAACTGGGTAATACGATACCCCTTGGTAAGACTGGTTGTCAGACTTTCGGGCTGCTGACGGCTCGTAACGACTGTCAAAGATCCACGAATGACAGCCGGGACCAACGGCTTAACGTGCTTTCCGAGGCACGGAGGATTCTCGGTATGTAAAGATGGTCACCCATCCACGGACCAACCCCGGCAAGCGTAGCTTAACCTGATGGATCGACCCGTGCGGCTGTTATTACTTAGCCACGAGCTCCTCAGAATTTTTACAAATTGTGGGAAATAAAAATCAAGTTTGCAGCAAGCTCACTTGCTATCTGGATACGATCCGATAGTCTGATCAGACAATCGGAAACAAAATCTGACGTGTATTCCCGGTCTTAAACGTACTTGATCCCTAGACACTTTTGATGTGTGTAGGTAGATAAGGTATTATTAGGTAGTTATATTGACTTGTTTGAGATTGAAACGCGTAACGGCGAAATATTGGTGTAGTGTAGGGACAGGCACGAGCTTATCATACACTTACGCGTAAAATTCAAAAGCAATTTTCTCGTGAAATAACAATTGCGATTTATGCAGGCCATACACGATCAAGTTTACTGTCAAGTTTGCAGCGGACTTGAAGCAGCGTCCAGTAAACTTGACGGCGTATGGCTATCAGTGTGCATGACAAGTTCACTTGAAGCAAAAATAGAATTTCGATTTTGCTGACTTGATCGAGCTTGTAGCGTCATGTACCTAAACTTGAACCTGTGTGCGAGCGGTCAAGTATGCATGACGTTAGAACGAGCAATAAGCCTAGGATGGCTAATACGTCGTCGTCCATCACTGGTGACGCCATTGTTTCAACTGGTGCGGCATCATGCAAACTGGACGGTAACCTTGATCGTGAGTGGTCTATATGGATGCACTACAAACTGGACGCCGGTTCAAGTCCGCTGCAAACTTGACAGTAAACTTGATCGTGTATGGCCTGCATTAGCGAAAAGCCCTATTTCATAACAGTAGGTTTGAAAAAACTATAGACATAAAGAATGGACAGAGCGTTCCGTATTCAGTTGTGCAATGAATACAGACCGAAAAGTATGAGAGACAAACGAATGTGCGCCCAGTATCTTAGTACCTACTACAGGTCTTGGCCACACAGTCGTTTTGTCTCTTTTTAGAGAGTGGTCTATAGTGTTCACTTTTGTAACGCTATCGCTAACGCTTAGTCCACTCTCTTTGTCTATGGAAAAAACCATGTTCTTAACACTATATTTTTTTTATTTATAGGGGAGATCGAGAAGAGTAGTAACAGGGGAGAGGCATGTCTTCGAATGAAGCATACAAATGGTCTCAATTTCATACCAAAGTTTGATACTTACAAGTTATTAAAGTAAGATAGAAATAATGTGATTTTTTTGGTAGCAGGACACTTGCGCGAAAGACATTTCCAAGAAAGAAACATGCGCGAAACACACTTGCACGAATCCACTTGCGCGAAAAAGTTCGTAAATGAGATTTCTTCATAACATCACGCCAGTATTTTTTCAAAGGGTTGGGGCAGGGATGTATACTGTGAACAGTATACCCACAATTCGCCAGCTAAGTTCCAGTTACAGACAAACTGACAGTAAATAGTCCAATTAGGCAGCAATAGTTTGTGTCGTAGTTTTTTTTTTATGAACCTTTTTTGCGCCAATGTTGTTCAATTGTCAAAATGAAACCAATCCTACTGTAAGTGTCAGATCCATTTTTTCTACCAAAATCTTAGAGAGGATACAACTAGCTACTTGTATCTGAAACGTTCATAGAGCTAGGACTATTTTCAGCTCAGATATGTCCAGTGACGTGCAAATTGTTACAACCCTCCTCGGTCTCCCCTACTTTATAAGAAAATCGCTTTTGAGACCTGAGTAATTTTAAGGTAGGTATTTATGCTCGTGACTGTACCTAGATAGTAGCTAACTAGGTACCTACGTATACACTTCTGAGGTCTGCCTAGGTATCCCATCGGTGGTTTTTGTTGTTAGTGAAGCTATCGAAAAGACTTCACACACAGGCACGTTTTTATGAGAAATCGAGAAAGACCCTATCTGTCACTGACTACTGCAAAGAGTGATGTTTACGATTCTCTCCAGCAGACCTGGATCCATGGTTTCCGTAATGGAGAGGAACCAAGGATGTACTTTGTTCGGTCAGTACCGGTTCGGCCCTCGAGATAGGTGGGTATTCAGTCCGGAAGGACTGTTACGTTTATGGGGGGATTATTGTGTGTTAAATAACAGACTTTTGAACTGTGAATTGATAATTATTCCAACAATAGTTCTACTACATATTTTTATAATAATATCACGGCTAGTCAGAGCCCGCAGGCCGACTCACTCACCTTTTCTCAAACAAAAAACATATAAGTAGGTACTTCAAATTCAAAAGTAATTCTTCACTTATCTCAACAATCGAATGTGACTATAGTAATTGCCTAACAGCCTGTACAACATGAGGTCGCCTTCGGCAGAAAAGCTTTACAGTATAGCTTTTCGTTTAAAGCAAAAGCAACTAGCACTAGTTAGGTAGGCCTAACTAGTGCTAGTTGCTTTTGCTTTAAACTAACGTGCTCTCGTCGGTTTACCAATGCATTGACAAAGCAGAAACTACGTAGCGAAATAACCAGTTGCAAAGCAATTATCGGCTAACATTTTGGCGTCTATCCAAAGGTTGCGCAATCGGCAGCCGCTTTTAGAGTACCGGGCCACGCGAAGATGAAGATTGATATTTGTTCAGTGCGGGCATCGAACCTACGACCTTTTACCCAAAAAACTGTAGCCAACTTAGCCACTTTGCAAATCGATTCTTTTAGTGAAAAAGCATGGTGCGGCCTGACCAAGCCAACGAACCAAACGTAAGGAGTACAGCAGCACTCGCTGATCAATGTAGCAGATTTGGTACCTACTGATAACCGATTAGGCAAAGGCCAACGAACTGATTATATCGCCTCCGCGCATCGAGACAAGATACAGACAGTCTGAGCATTTACATAATTTATTACCTACCTGTAGGTTATACAAGGTGTACAAAGACCCTTCACGGAGCCGTCATCTGTGCATTCTATACCTACATCAAACTAAGTAACTTTTTGCAAAAATAATTGCTGGGAAACGACTTTATTTTTGGTGTGAAAATGCGCTGATTATGGTAAGTGCGCAATGTAACGCACGCACAACATTGTGCTCATGGGTGCATGCAACGATGCAGGGATCGTGGGAGTATTTAAAAGTTAAGTAAAAACATTAAAAACTTGTTTTCATATAATAAAACATCGAAAATGTTGGAACTTTGACCTTCAGTATCTTCGTAACCAGAAGTTTCTCAAGTATGGTCCAATGTTAAAAAAATATCACAATAACGGGAAGCACTCCGGCGAGAAGTGACTCTCGGCTTCATTAAGGGTATTTTTACACGATTATAGTGGTCTTTATCAGTACCTAAATGTCAATAACAAAAGATCGCGTAAACAATCCTAGTCGGTGACAGTCTTTAGAGGTTTATATTTCAATTCAAACAAACATGAACGGTGTAATGTATATTTCATTCTGTAACTTTGAACCTAAAACAATAAGACGTAAGTAGTAGATAGCAGGGGCGAACCCTTCATATAACCCGATTCCTATCGGCTTCCCTTCGGAACAACCACTCTTCTTAATGTCTACTACTTGCCAAATAATATGGTACACCTGTGTGTGTAGCTGCGCATCACATCACATTACACAATTATATTTAATACCAGTAATAAAAGTTTTAATACCAGTAATAAATACATCATAAGATTAAAACCCTACAGTTTTTTGTCCGAGTTTATGAGAACTGAACAATTTTTTCTTCGGGTTCCCTCTAATGATGATTTTATCTGCGCCACTGGTAGATACAATATCTTATTCGAGAATTTGCCGTTTGTTGTGTAAAGAAATCAAAGCTCTCAATCATAAGACTGTATAATACTCACTGGTTACATCAATATTTTCGTCTAGATTTTATAAGTAGCTACCATGTACTTACTAATACAGTTATCCATGATTGTTAAGCATAAATTAAAAATTAATATCCTTGAGTAACTAGCTATTTCTTAAAGAACTGATCCTAGATTTAATACTATTATTCTTTAAAAGAAAGCAAAAAAACATAAGTTATGGATAATATTTTACTTTTACTTTTATACCTTCATTATATTTGTACATCTGTCACAAATGCCAAAGATACAGATCTTGTGTTTATTTGTATGATAGTTTAAATGTTTCATAATATTATAGCAACTAGCATTATGTGGTATTTGTTTAAATTTTGCAACTATTTACATAGATACTGTCGTCTATGACATGCATTGTTCAACAACATACAAGAACAACAATAATTATATAGAGCCGAAAATATTCTACCACATATCTAATTAATTATACAAGTGTTACAACATATACAGATACTAAAGTACATCAATTATTAATAGTATTTATTGCATAAACTTATATTGTGATCTGGCATCTAATAGTAATGTATCAATAACATATTTTACCCTACAATGATAATGATATTTTATTTTAACTTACTACAGAATGAATATGAGAGCTATTGATATAGTATGCCTACGTAATTAAGTAATTTTAAGTATTGTGCAACACACGTGAGTGCCATCCTACGACAGACACCAAATCACAATAACACAGTAGTGGTGTGAGCTCAGAACTGCACCCAGTTCTGTTGGGTGGCAGGCGTCACTGGCTGTTGACTTGGAGCACTGGAAACAACACAAAAATCACATTTATACCAAGCTTATTTGCATTATTATGAAATCTACAATAATGTAAGTGATTTTCATAACATTTGACAACAGAGACTTAATAGCACATAAGGAAACTAACTCATGGGCCCCACATAAATAGAAACCACCATAATTTAAACCCATAAATAAACATCTACCAAACCTAGCAGACACATTGGACCAGCTGTGAGCAGTATTCTGCATGTTTCACTCTAAATAATGTTTTAAGAAATAATCATCAACTGCGCCACACATAATTACCTGGCAGAATTGAAGTCACCCCATTCTGAACTAGCAGGAGCAGGTGCAGCAGCGGCAGGAGTAGGGGCGTGTTGTGGTGAAGGAGGGGGTGGAAGCCGCGAGCCACCTGGTGGAGGTGGTAGCAGGCCCCCACCACCACTTGCCCCAACACCGCGGCGTGGCTTGCTGCCTTCACTGCCATCTTTCTTCTGCAAAGAGAAACATTGCATTAAAAAAAAAACCAACTGTGGAATAATACAATTCAAGCAATAAACTGTTTTTTATCTAATTAGATGACTCACTATACAATTACATTAGCAGGGTTGACTCAGTTGCCCTTTATTGTTGTAACATGATTTCTACAGTAGATACAAATCTAAACACATTTAAGTACTTACAGTGATCTTCATATTAATTTTTATTGTTTCTCCTTCTTTAAAGCCCAGATCAAGATTCTGCTGAGGGGCCTGCTCACCTTCTTGTTCTTTTCTCAACCATTTGAAATGGTCTTGTAAAGCAACATTTAGGTCAAATGAGTCAGATCGATCTCCAAATCCTAGACCTATGTAAGCAGTTCGACCTGAAATAATATAGCAATATTATTAAAAAGTAAATAGATTTAATAGCTATATAATGTTTAATACAATGTATGAAATTGAAAATTTTCTTGCCATTATCATCTTGAATCCTGACAACGAAGTACCGTGAACTATCAGTGACGGACTCGAGAGCCAACCCTGGATATTTGTCAATAGGGCATTTGGCAAACAGCTCTCCAGATGATTTGTCTTCCAGTTTCATAATCAGTTCCTCTGCTTTTGCAACAAGTCTCATGCGCCCCGTCCACTGCGGCTCTTGTAAATTCCAATCAGCTGCCCTAAAAACACCCACCGTTTTATCGTTTTCCTACAAAACAATTACCCGCTATACAAAAAATTAAAACACCTACCTATAGCCTCTATTTGAAGTTTTAGGAGGTATTTTAAACACAAACACTTCATTCTTAACAAGAATAACACTTTCATACGATTCCATTTTCCACTGCAATTCAATTTCTCATGAAAAACAATAAAAAAAATTGGGATAAGTATTTTGATATCAGTTATTGACGACAGGACTGACGTTAATGACGTGACGTGACGTGCACAAAAATTATATTTATATTTTTATAGTAAATGCAAAGGAAGTGCTACAAGTAAGCATTAGTACAGCATTATTTTTAAATACTCCTTTTTTATCACTGAGGTGTTTTTATGAGATTTTTAATCCTTTGTCAAGATTGCCGCACTGAGACGATTGAAATGCAATTTTTAGAAAAAAAAAAGTCTCATCACTTTCGCATTCACATCCATCCATCTGAAAGTTAAAAAAAATATATATTCAATGTGCAAAGTGCACTTGAACTAAAAAGTTATTTTATTTTAGTACAGTGTTTTACCCATTAAAAAGAGATGGTTTTCAAAAGGTTTTTCATTATATTGCCTTCATCTCAGTAGTAAATCTGCATATCTCTAATATCTCTATTTCTGGAACGCTACCGTGGTCCGGTTGTCATCCAAGAACTGACGTCAGGTTAACTGTCACTGTCACATCTGTCACTGTCTGTCAAGTCAGCCCAGTTTGCTGTCATCTGCTGTTGATCTGCTGGCGGGGCCCGAAAATTAGTGTTTTTCTCTTCCTTCAAGTCTTTTGGAAAATCTGTGAATTATACTTCTCATAAACAAAGTAAAACGTATAAGAAAAACATTAATAAACTTGCACCAGAAGTAAGTATTGGTTCTATAAAAACCAGCAAACAAAATACAATATTATTTACCAATCTTATCGAATCAATGGGAATATAGATAAGTACAATTGGTGATTATATTACAGCTCTATTTATTACAGCTCTATTTATTACAGGTTTGCAGAAAAGTCATGGCTTATAATGTAAGTATCAACATTTTAACAAACATTTATACATTCAAGAAACTAGCTCGTCAATTGACTTCTAAAGTACGCAAACAACTGATTACTTATAAATTACTTTTGATAATAAATGGTATTGACTTTCAAAAGAGAAGAGCAGAGAAGTAATTTGCCATTTAGGACAATAATTTAAAACCATAACATAGGACCAGAGGTAAATAATGTTTGTTCTATTAAAAAGGATAGAAATTGAAATACCAATTTAGCCAAAAATTCATTTAAGAAGAACCTATATCAACCTATTGACTGCTTAGTTTGATATCAATTGCCGTGCCCCCAGAGTGCCTTGCTCGATTGGGTCATGCAATTAAATAAAAAACAAAAAACTAATATAGGTTCTCAACCATCATCATATAAATAAAACTGAGGCGGCATGGGTATGAAACTATTTGTCATATTATTCAATTCATTGAGCTGGATGGTGCTGATCCACGCGTCATGTTCGTGAACGGGTGCCGTCAGTGGAGACTGGTCATCTCTTAGCTGCCAGGGCTTATTTTTAATCTTATATTTTAAAGTGTTTTAGTTATCTATTTTTTACATTGTTCTCACATATAGAAGCAACAAGAACAATAACAATGTACCTACCCAGGATTTTGTAACAATTTTGATTTAAAAGAGTGTCCATGGAGTTTCTTGCCCATTCTTCTCCATAGAGATCTATGTTTTGGAATGGGCGACTAGCTTCAATTTTCTGACTAACTGACCGACTCTTTGACAATTCAAAAGTGCCTGTAATTGGTTTAATTGAAATTAATGCTTTGAGTTTGATTCAGACTGGGATGGTCAATAGGTTAATAAATTTTAATATTTTGACTTATTAAAGTATTATAGTTCTTCCAGTGCTATAGATAAGCGCGTAATTGTGTTATCAATTAAGCTTTGTAAACTGCTTTCCGCACAGGTACTTGTGATCCTTATACAATCCTTGGGCGGGTAACATTATTTTTTTTCCTTGAGTAACAGATCATAGCACGGGTAAAGTGATTTATTTGTGTTTCTAATAATTTCATACTGTCGCTTAGTTAAATCTGCTTCAACAAACATTGATAGGGCTTGCATTGGTGTAAGACGAGAAATTTCTGTTTGATCTGATTCTGCTATTTTGTATGCGTTTCTGTATTTCTGTGCACGAGACGGAGAATTTGCAATATCTCGAAGTATTTTCGAAGCATTCCTTTTTCCTTGAGCCTGTAGTGTGGAGTTTGCTGCGTGTATTAAGGCGTCCTCACTGAAAGTAGACCGCATTTCTTCAGTTTTCCTTCGTTTAGTCCTATCACTACAATCTTTAAATGATTTAGATGGCCGGCCCGGTCGGTTTCCAACATTTATCGGAAGTTCAAACGTTCCGCTTAACCAATTTTCATTAGTTTTCAAAAATAAAGCTTCTTTTCTATGAGCTTTAGACCATTTTTCTCTCATTGAAGTTTTAAAATATGCAAATTTTTGCTTTAAATTGCTTATGTTATCAGGTGTGTCACCATAACAGGTCAAAAGGTAGTTTTCCAAATAATTTAGTTTATCACTCAAATTAGGCAAATCTTGCAGTTGCATTTTATCGTAAAGATAACGTCGTGTCACTACTTTTTTACCAGAGGTACCTAAAGCAAAAAAAATACACTTTATAAAATTTTATAGAAAAAAGTTATTTTATTTTTGTATGACTTCCAATCTTTAAAAACCTTTAAGTCGGAAATTCGCGGCCATTCGCACTTAACATATGTGTCGTAAACTAGCCTTATATGTAAAATATTTAAAAACAAAAAAAATATTTCGCAAGAGAAGGCGATAACATAACTTAATTATATTTGAACAAAAAAATTAACCAAAAAAATTAATTGTTTATATACCCTCTTTTAAAATTGAACCGATACTATAAAATGAAGTTAACACACTTAAAATACATTAGAATATAACAACTCATACCTGAATTACTTGAATCCATCACAATCGTTACGAAATATCAAGTAGAAAACACTAAAATCTTTTTCTTTAATTCCGTCAATTGAGATCGTGGAGAACAATAAATTACAATTGCGTGAAGATCAAGTTCGAACCTGCGCTGTCGCAAGCAAACGAGGCATGTTTAGTAGGTGGGGGGAGTAAATTCTTGTTACTGGTATATTTCTCTTTCTATCTTAGCTATTATTGGTTGATAACCTTTTCATTTAAGAAATTGACTTATGACCGGCTAATTTTTAATAATCGACGTGTGCGTCGGTTTAAAAAAAAAAAATCTGCTGTTTCCCACAAAAGTGCCTACCTACCTAACCCTAACCTAACCTAACCGAAGAAAAATTTCCACAATTATCAGGGGGGTCCAGAATCGTGTACTGAATCCATGGTAACAGGTTGCGCGTCGATGTCCCAGCCACCCTGTATGTACCTTGGAAAATAGCCCATTAAAAGATGAGTTACATAATGGAAAAAAGTATACCATTGGTATTGGTAAAATACATCATTATGCAAATTAAATTTATGTAGAAAGCCAGTGGGTGGCTTTGTAATTTTGATCTTTGGGAAATAAAGGAAACTACTTATTTTTGCCGTCAGCAGCTGTAGTCTGTGCTAGAATTAACATTCTGAAGTTTTTCAGTCAAGAAGATCGTATTTGTCGTACGCTTGCAGTCTTCAATAATAAAAGGACTTATTACTAAAAAGAAAGAAAATTTGTTTATTCTGCACAAACAAAACGCACATTACAAAAAAATTACATAATACACACATACAAAGTAGTTAAAAGCCTCATATTTAAGCCGTATAAAGTTGAAAATTTTTTGTCCATTGTCTGATGTCCGGGCCAGGGACCAAAGACAATTTACATTGCCTCTATGTGTGTTTTTTGTGTGACTATATAAGTCAACAAACACAACCTATAAATTATAAAACGTTCATATTTTATTAACCTTTGGCCACTAAAGCTGCTTTTTTACCAGTGGTAGACGCTTCCCTTTTCCCTAGCCCATCTTTAACCGGTTAACTATGCTACACTCCAAGTCACATACATTTTTATCTAGTTTTCGTTTAATTTGTGATCGACTCAATAGTGAACACCTAAACAACAATGGCGGTTTGTGGACAGACAACAGTGCTGCCACCTATGACGAGCTTTCAGTTTTGAATCCCATCAAGTGCACAAAAATAACACTCGATCGGATCAGCAGATTTGGCAGCTACTATGCAAGTGCTTTCCCACACAAGCCAAGCCAAATGATAAACCTCATGTTTGAATTTGTGATAGTTTGGCAAGCACGTGGAGCCGGCATTTTTAACCGACTTCAAAAAAGGAGGAGTTTATCAGTTCGTCGGAATCTTTTATTTATTTATTTTTTTGTTCCGCAAAATTGACGTGGTGATGCAACGAAAATACTATCCTTGCACCACCACAAAAAGAAAAATAATATAACCACGCATTATCGTGTAATAATCTGACTTAGAGGTATAAACAAGTAATTATTTTAATGTGTTGTGGTTTTTAATAACAATGTTAAATAGACGATTTTAATTGAAAAACGTGTTATTATGTAAAAACCGGTAATCGACAAATCAACCAAAGTGCGTAATGGACATCACTACAGATATTGAAGAAAATAAAATGGCCGTCGAGTGGGTCGCCGTAAATATGTTGAATTATTTTTCAAATCGTTCGTTTTTATCACAATTACAATGCAAATATTGTCAGAAATGAGTATTGAAAAAGTGTGTTTTACTATAGACTTTGTGTGTGTCTCATTGGTGTCCTGAATTATGTAAGAACAAAGAGTTTTCGTCGTTTGTTGTATCAATCGGTCAGCTATACAAATGCATGAAAATGGGACTCTCTCATTTGTTGTTGTTTATAGCGATAATCCGTTTGATATGTTTTTCTATAAAAGCAGAAAACATTGAGTGCCCACACAAATGTGATTGCCTGGAACAGTACGTCGATTGTTCAAAGAAGAATTTCGTATCTGTGCCAAAAATTCCCAAGTGGGTGGAACGATTGGATCTCAGTTATAATAGGTTGAATGAAAACATTACGGAGGCCTTTGACAAACTACTGAATTTACAAGAACTAAAGCTGGACAAAAACTCCTTCCATTTCATACCAAGCTTGCTGCATCATGAACAAATACAGGAACTGAGTTTGAATAGGAATAACATTGGATCAATAGACACAAGTACCTTTCCTGCTAATAGTTCCATCAGAATACTGAATGTAAATAGTAACCATATAAAATTCATACAGGAAGGAGCTTTAACTAATTTGTCAAATTTGGAAGTTTTGAAACTGAATAGGAATGAAATAAAATCACTTCCTAATCACTTGTTTATGTATCAGACAAATCTAAGAACTCTTGAATTGAATCATAACAAGTTACATGTAATCAGTCCGCTGCTATTTCAAGGGTTGTCTAATCTGACAACATTAAAGCTGAGGTTTAACAGTATTGACAATATAATGGACGGTGCCTTTTTTGGATTCAAGTCGATGAATTTGTTACAATTGGACCATAATAGAATAAGGAATATTTCTAAAGGTTGGATGTATGGATTGGAGTCATTGATAACTTTATCATTGTCAAATAATTTGATATCAGAAATTGATTCTGGAAGCTGGGAACTATGCACAAACTTGGAAGTCTTGGATTTATCTCATAACCATTTGTTAGAAGTAGAGGGACGGTCATTCCAACACTTGGTCCACCTTAGAACTCTGAGCCTTGGATATAACAAAATTTCATCAATTGCTCAGGATGCTTTTGGCTATATGACTCAGCTACAAACATTACAATTAAACAATAACAAAATATCTTGGACTGTTGAAGATATGTCTGGACCATTTTCAAAATTGCAGAATTTAAATTCCTTTAGCCTGGCTGCTAACCATATAAAATCTATTAATTCAAGAGCTTTTGATGGGTTGTCAAATCTAGTTGAATTAGATTTAAAAGGAAATAATATAACTTCCATACAACAACATGCTTTCGATTCTATGTCTAAATTAAGAAAGTTACATTTGAACTCTTCATCACTGCTGTGTGATTGCAATTTATTATGGATAGTAAAATGGATAAAAGACAAGGCTGAACAAAAATATGTTACTGCTAACTGTGCCTACCCATCTGAAGTCAGAGGGGTATCAGTCACTAAACTGAAGGAAGACAACTGTGGTGACTCACCCAAGCCTAAAGTTGTGGAACATCCTAAAACTCATCTTGCCATAAAGGGACGGTCAGCTAATTTAGTTTGTTCTGCAACATCCATTCCTTTTAACAACATGACTTTCTTGTGGAGAAAGAACAATGGTAATGTTAGCAACCCTCTGGTATATGAAAATATCACCATCGGACCTAATGGCCAACCACGAGCAACATCAGTTTTAGTGATTCCTAATGTTACTCATGCTGATTCTGGAAAGTATCAGTGTGTTGTTGGTAATACTTTTGGAACAACATATTCTACGAAGGCGAAAGTAAATATAGTTACTTTTCCACGATTTACCAAAACTCCAACAAATGTTACTGTGAAGACAGGAGAGACTGTAACACTTAATTGTGCTGCCACAGGGGATCCACCACCTGAGATATCTTGGAAAAAAGATGGAGGCAATGATTTTCCTGCTGCAAGAGAACGAAGAATGAATGTAATGCCAACTGACCACTTGTTTTTTATAGTAAATGCAAAAACTACTGATATGGGAATATACAGTTGTGCTGCTAAAAATCCAGCTGGAACTATTATAGCTAATGCTACACTTACAGTATTGCAAGAACCATCATTTGTCAGAGTTATGGAGAACAAAGAAGTGACTAGTGGTGACTCTGTGGTATTACAATGTATGATATCAGGATCACCCAAGCCTGTTATAAAATGGCTTAAAGATGGAACTCCCATTACTGCTACAGAACGCCATTTCCTTACAGGTGATGATCAGCTGTTGATCATAATTGGATCAGAGGCGAGTGATGCTGGACGTTATGAATGTGAGATTACTAATGAGTTGGGTACTAAAAAAGATATGACTGAGTTACGTGTGTTGCCTCCAGTAGCAATTATGGTGAATGAAGAAAATATGGCTGGTATTATAATTATAACAGCTGTGTGTTGTGCTGTAGGAACTTCTATTATTTGGGTGGTAATCATTTATCACACTCGTAGACGCATGGCCAGAGCTGTGCATACTTTTCCCGCCGAAAGTATAAAAATGACACATGTAGTGCATAGTGACAGTGATTCACCACAAATGTTTTCAGACAATATATCGGAGCACTCATCATGCAAAGATAGTGGAACTGGTGATTCTGCTAAACAAACTAGCTTTGATGGAGTGCCAACCGATAGAAGTGAACAAGTGCATTTTGAGACTGTATGCCAGAGTTATTCTCCAGTGCCTGAGGCACATAAACTTCTTCCATCTTCTTTTAAACCCTCAATTCAAGTGTGTGTAAATACATCTGTTACACCAGCTACATATAGTTTTTCTAGTCACAGTGGTAATGTTTAAGATTTTATTGTATATTTCTATAGTTTATTATAAGTGATAGGTACAATAATACCTATGTTTCCTGCAGTTTCACTAATTACATTTATAATCTTCCTATTGCGCCCCAACCTTGAATATTTGTTACATTGCCTAATAAGTTTGATAGACATCAAAATACATTAGTATATCAGATTTAGGTCATTTTACATATATTAGAGAGAAAATGTTTTTTTAGTTTGAAATTTATGTTCAGAATCTTTTATTTAACCAGTAAATATCTAATAGTTTATTTAGTGGGGCCATTACTTTATTGCAGACCGACAGAATGTCCTAAATTGTTAGTTTTTTACAAAGTTCACCAATTAATAGAAAGGGGGTCCATTCATTGAAAAATTGAAAACTTTATTTCTCTAAGGGCTGATTTTTCAATCGTCAGATAACTTTTATCTGAGGAATAAATATGGCGGTTTGACATATTTTCTATACAAAAGCTGTCAAACTTATTCCACAGATAAAAGTTATCTGACGATTGAAAAATGAGCCCTTAATAATATATAAGTAAAGATAATGCTTAATAATAACACTATACAAATAAATAAAATTGAAGTGTCTGTTTGCAATGTCAAAATAACAGCTTTTTACTAAATGCTTATAAAAGTATATTTATGGTAGTTATACCAAAAAAAAAAACTATTTGTAAATTTTTGTCGGTCTGTTTGTTCCGGCTAATCTCCGAAACCGGTGAACCGATTTTGATGGGACTTTCCCGGGCAGCTGATGTTATAAGGAGTAACTTAGGCTACTTTTATTAAAAAGAATTCGGGTTCTGCGCAAAAATAAAACCATGAATTTGTGAACAAAATCTGATTCAAATAGGGTAGTTGTTTTCCGACATCCACGCGAACGAAGTCGCGGGCACAGCTAGTATTCAATAAAAATACCTACCTAATACCTGTAAATGTCTGTAACATTTACGTAAAATAAAAAGTAAGCATTAGTCAAGTACTGGTACATATTAAAATTCAAAACCCTTTAATAATAATAATATGGCATAGTAGGTATTACAACAATACTTATATTTGTATATTATATTCGGCAGCTATGTATTTGCATACATTTCCATATACTTATACTTATCTAAGTATTATTCTGATTTAGTCACTATTCTCCCAGTTATACAAATAGTATTTATAAAAAGTTATTCATAATCTTATAATAGTGTAGTTAGTGAAATGGCAATAAAGTTAGGCATCTATGTAACTTGATTGCTTAGTACAAAATGTAACAAACTTGCCAGTATTGGTTTCGATGTAAAAGACTGAATGTCGTTTAAGTAATAAGTGTATGTTTACTGTTATTTTGTAATATTAAATAGGCAATAAATATTTTTAAATTTGTTATTTCGTAACAGTTTTCTAGATGCTATGTCATGTGATTTATCTAGCAGCTTTTTATTAAATATTAGGTGACACTTGATATGGACTTAAGTATATAATGTATATGTGACATTATAATTTTAGAAATTCGTCTGCATTTTGGAGAACTACTTAAAAGTGCACTTAAAAATAATTAAACCAAAGTCAGGTTCAGAACATGTTTTTTCGTAATTGTTTTGTGCTATATTGACTGTAAAATGCAGTGATTTGTGTGTGCTTTTAGGCATACCACCTAAAATTATATTACCATATTAATCCACCTCTACTGGTTTGTATCTAGGAAGTATAAAATATAATGTTGTTAATTTAAAGATGAATAACAATAAAAACCTTAGTAATGTTATATTATGTATAATGCAGGTAATCTAATTAGCTACTAAAATGTGTAAGTTTATAGGTGTAGCGTTATGTGTGATGGGAGTGAGATTATTGAATATTTATATGATTTGGGGCACAATAATATTGTCATTAAGCAGGTTAAATGATAATATTTATTGATTTTCTTGCTCAGGTCTTTTTCAAGGTGTAGGTTGCGATCTTTAAGGGCGTTGCCGTTATTTTAAAATTTAAAGCTCATAAATATAAAACCATACTAGTTCAAATTTAAGAAAAAGTAAGCAATAATTCAACAAATAGGTACCTACAAGTCACATGAATCATTAATGTGACGAGGAACAGGGGCACTCGTTCACATTAATGTGATGGTTGCGCCTATTTCCCGTTTAAAACCAATTTTTCCCATCGCGGATCCGTTTTTGCTACACATATAATTAAATCGACTAAATTTAGGCGATTTCTGCGTTTGCCTTTTATTTGAGCCATCGACGGAAACGTTAACTCGCAGAATTCGGAGGTTCCAATCAAACATTCAAAGCTTCTGTGGTTAATTGTGGGTAGGTATTCTGTTTTTCGGTTTAACCAAAAGGTGCCCAAAATGACAGACTTGAAATTCAAGTTTGAAACAGCCGAGGGTAGGGGTCGCGAAATATTTTTCCATACTAACGGCGCCGCGCCATGAAAAAGATTGAAAAACACAGTTTAACAAACCTGCAGGAAAATCATAAATTAATTCAACCTTTACATTCTTTGACAAGATCAAAGATCGGTAGACAATGCTCATTATAAAGACACGTTCTTATGTACCTACCTAAGAAGTGCAGCAATTGTATAACATATGATCGAAACCCAGCGTGGTTATAAAACTGTAATTATTGTGCACATTAAAACCTACGCAGTTCCTAGCATTTGATGTTAATTACATATAAAGTCGTACAGAGAGAAATTTTAATTTCGAGAAGTTCTACACGCATAATGCTAGACAACTGACCACCAGATTTGGGGCCCAATTCTGTAAAATAACCAATTTGTCAATAGTGTGTCGGTAGTGTTTCAATACAATAGTCATTGACATTTGGTATTGTACAAAACTTGTAGAATACCAAATATCAACGACTATTCTATTGAGACACTACTGACACACTATTGATAAGTTAGTTATATTACAGAATTGGGCCCCTGGTCTGTTGTCTAGTTTTATAGGAGTAGTAAGTAGTAACAGAAAAGACGATTTAAGATACGGCAAGAGTGTGCGAAGTTCAACCTTCTCCGTTAGAAAGGGAGCTGGGCAATGTACAACCGCGGACAATGGCGGTTGACCACTTGTAAACCTTATTACTATCTTCTGCCCGCGACTTCGTTCGCGTCGAAGTCGTAAGATACAAAATATACTAAAATAACGGCCACATTTTTATAAAACTCCCTCGGCCCCCGACCCACTGCGCTATTACTTCGTTTTCGCTTAGCGTTCTATCGGACTTTTTTTTTCTATTTTTACTCGGCTTATAAGAGTCGTAGTTTGATGTTAAGCCCAAAGCCTTCCTCAAGAATTGGGCTATCAAATACAAAAATAATTTTTCAAATCTGACTGGTAGGCCCAGAGATTAGCGCGTCAAAAAATAAACATGACTAACTCTTCCGCTTTAAATTATAGATATTAGGTATAATAGGAGCGTAACCGCTGTGGAGGGGCGTTCGTTTTTGGAATGGTTTATCTCTACTAACGATGAAAAGAGGTCAAACGGCCATTTATTAAGGGTGGTATAGCCGAGTTGAGAAACCGAAAAGATTAGACATTGATTAAACTGAATTAAATCAAAGAGCTTAAAAAAAAATACATAAAACATTTTTACGTCCGTAGTTGTCGCCCTAAGTACTTAAAGAGCTGGGTTGCTGCCGGGTTTTGATTTCCCCATATTACCTACCTTCATTGTTGGTTTTTAATAGAGCTCAACATCCTTGGTTAATATTTATTTTTCTACCTCGAGGAAGAAACGTGTTTTTTTTTCGTCTAACAACAGTTTAATGTACATTGCTGCATTTCTTAATTAATACCTATTGATAAGTGTAAAACGTAAATAGTAATAATGCA
This sequence comes from Fissipunctia ypsillon, assembly GCA_947568875.1. Lineage (NCBI taxonomy): Eukaryota > Metazoa > Arthropoda > Insecta > Lepidoptera > Noctuidae > Fissipunctia > Fissipunctia ypsillon. The sequence continues at coordinate 10,378,811 of OX387654.1, forward strand.
GTTTTTTTATTGTTCATACTGTGTAAATACGGTAACTATTTATATACTTTACAGAATAAAATAATCTAAGAAAAAATAACCTTTTAATCATTTATCTACTAGCACTGCAGTGTGTCAAGTGCGTGAACCCTATTCTTCCGCATAATGTTCCCACTGCTGCCTGGGGTCTCCCAGCGGTGGGAACATAATCGTTATTATGCCTCCCCCCAAGATAAGATTTATAAAACTAATAAAATCTAGCGGGAACCGAACCGACTATCGGTTAGCTCTCAGAATACACGGTACCACCTACCTACGCCAATGGTCGCGGGTTCGATTCCCGACAGTGTTGATTGTTTTTAAATCAAAAGATTTTAGTCCATATTATCTCGGCTCAAAATTCACTCTACCTCGATCGCGGACTGAGTGAGAGCGTGATCGAGTGGGGTGCTGGACGGCAGAGACCCCGGATAGTTTAGGTAATTTATTTTTACACTGAATTATGGAATCGTGTTTTCGCCAAACAATACTTAACATCCTCAACTTTACACTCAATTCATTTCAAAATTAATGCTGCAGTATGTTCAATACAACGGAGGATCATGCTAAGCAATTTGAGGTATTATGGACACGAAAAAAAATATTTTTTACAAATTACAGGACCTTGGAGTGCAGCCCTGTATCAATTCATGTATCTGCTAGTCTGGGTTTGTTCATATCTGTAAAATGACAGTCGGGTAATCTGCATTTCAACAACCTCTGCATCTCTAACCTACTGAACCGTAGTTCTCAATTCATTGCAACTGCAAGGCTACAACTACCGTTTGTGGGAATTTTCGAGAGCACGTTGGGACCGCGTTGTTACACATTATGTACTCTGCTTAGCATTACATTACATGTGATAGGGATTGTTCGATTTAATACAATTAATCGCGTATACATATAAGCGCATAGACATACACACATAATCACACACATTTACAGCACCTACAGACACACGCACGCACACACTATAAATATTATTTAATTATGTCACTCTCGGTATTTCTTATTTTTCTGTGTTTGGAATAATAATAATGTATACTTACTGTCAGCTGTGACGCTACCTATATGAAATAAATAATTGAATAATAGGAACAGCTTCGAGGCTTGTGGCTAAGAAATAACAGCCGCACGGGTCGATCGGTCAGGTTAAGCTACGCTTGCCGCGGTTGGTCCGTGGATGGGTGACCATCTTTACATATCAAGACCCCTCCGTGCCTCGGAAAGCACGTTAAGCCGTTGGTCCCGGCTGTCATTCGTGTATCTTTGACAGTCGTTACGGGTCGTCAGAAGCCCGAAAGTCTGACAACCAGTCTCACCAAGGGGTATCGTATTACCCAGTAACTGGGTTGTGGAGGTCAGATAGGCAGTCGCTCCATGTAAAATACTGGTATTCAGCTGCATCCGGTTAGACTGGAAGCCGACCCCAACATAGTTGGGAAAAGGCTAGGCAGATGATGATGATGATGAGGAACAGCTTCGAGGCCTGTTGACTTGTACTGTGTAGGTACTATCCACCTTAAAAATTACAGATATAAGTAAATGTAGAAATTTTGCATGGGGTGACACAGTGGGCGGTCTTATGGCTAAAAGCGTTCTTGGAGAATGGGTTACGAACAAAATATATCGCTAAGGAAGTTGATACAGAATAATAATATGAAGAATTTTTATACCTGATTGATCTGAACAATGAATCCTCTTCAAAGGCTTTTTTTATGTAAGGGGCGACAATAAATGTCTTCTGGCCACCTGCTACACCAAGGGGTTCTCCAGCATAGAAAAAAAAAGTTGATATGAATGAAAAGGTTTTATGCGCCATTCAACAGGCATACAATAGGTAACTCCTTTGGGCCGGGCCAGAGCAAAGCTGGTTGACGGAAAAATATATGGGTAATTATTGTGTTCCTAATAATAATATTTTTTATGTCGTTGACATTAATACCAACCCATTATTTATTTATTTTATTAGGTCTACCAACAATTGTTTACACTAATTTACAAACAAAAATAAAACATGCGTTTAAACTCTACACAGTGCAACAATAACTTAAAGTATTTAATCAATTATTGTCCCACTGCAGGGCAAAGGACTTCCCATATATAGAAGTCACGAGCATTTATCACCACGCTTACTCAGGCCGGCTGGCGATTCGTTCGAATTTACTACAAATCCAGGTTTCCTCACGATGTTTGTCCTTCACCGATGTCAGTGTCCAAGATAAACTCAGACGTTCAGGGGCAGTGTCCAATTGTCAAAATGTCCAATCTTTGAGAATGTAGCTTTGTTCAATAACTCATCAAAGCGCTTTTTTAATATTTTACTTTAGTTCATGACTTTGTCCTCTAGAGGGCGCCATATTAAATTTAATGTGACGTCACATTGCCTATAACTAGCGGACAATCAAGACGCTTCCAACGATACCTCACTTGTCAAAATATGATAACACATACATACATACCGGTTAAAATCATAACCCTCCTTTTACTTCGCCGTAGTCGGGTAAAAAACACATCGCGATCTTATGTTAATAACGCCATCTATCGAGCTATTTTGTTGCCAAGTTTTCGGGTATTTCAATTACTTTGTTACTGTGTATTTTTTAAATCTGTATTCAATTAAGTACTTGCGATATTGAATTATGGATATTAATTTTATAAGTCATATAAGAATCAAAATAAAAATGCTAATAATATGCATACACTGAACGCATCATGAGATAAAAGTATAAGTTGCTTTAATGTGGGTATGTCTGATTTTTTTTTACGCCGTACGTCTATTATTTTATTAAATGTAAGGAAATGCGTTGATGTAGTACCTTGAGGTACCTACATTTTCGAAATCTACAATGACTGAAGAATTTGAGTTCGTTTGTAACCAGAAGGATAAGCTTACGAGGAGGGATCAAAAAGTAGTGACAATGAGATAGAATATAATGACTATTGATAACATAATAATTTATTTTTCTACATAGTCTCCGAGTCTCTCTACACACCGAGTCCAGCGCTTTTCCTAGGCTTCAATCCCTTTAAAAAAAAAGTTTTGTCTTGGTCCTGCAAAAAGCTCTCCACGGCATCCATCACCTCGTTATCGTCTTCGTACCTGTTTCCCCTTAAGTATTCTTTCAATTTGGGGAACAGATAACAATCGCTAGGCGCCAGATCTGGTGAATAAGGGGGCTGGTCAACTAATTCGAAGCCAGCTTGCTGAATGGCAGCCATCGCAACTGCCGACCTGTGCGCGGGTGCGGTCGTGATTCGAAGTTTCCCTCTCCTTTTCTCTTTGATGGCATTCCTCAACTTGGGAATTAAAGCTGCATAATATTGGCCTGTAACAGTGGTTCCACGCTCCAGGTAATCAATCAACAATATCCCTTCTGAATCGCAAAATATTGAAGCCATAACCTTGCCAGCCGATGCCACGGCACGAAACTTCTTCGGGGTCGATGATGATGGCCGTTTCCATTGTGAAGATTGCTGTTTTGTCTCAGGATCAAAATGATGGACCCATGTTTCGTCCATTGTTACGAAACGAAACAAAAAGTTTTCAGAATCTTCTTGAAACTCGTCCAACAATATCTTCGAAATGTCTAGTCGATTTTGTTTCTGACTGTCGGTTAACATTCTCGGCCACCCATCTTGCAGAGACTTTTCTCATATTCAAAGATTGTTTCAATATGGATTGAATACTTCCATATGAAATGCCCGTTTCTTGAATTAAGTATCGGATGGTAACTCTTCGATCGCTCAATAGAATTTTCTCGACTTTCGCAACATTTTCTTGGGTGACTGACGTCGATGGACGGCCGCAACGATGTTCGTCTTCCGTGCTCGTTCTCCCTACTTGAAATTGAGAAGCCCACCTTGCGACAGTGGAATACGGCGGAGCAGACTCTCCTAATGTTGCCTCCAAATCGCAATGAATCTCTTGCGTCGTTAACTTTTTTAAACAGAGGTATTTAATAACGGCTCGCACTTCGTTTTTCTCCATTTTCGAGAACACGTTCCGACACGAAGCAAACAAATGACTACATTCAGAAAAAAACAAAGAGAATCGAAGACTTTTTTCTTTATTAATATTCCAAATATGTATCTGAGCTATGCCTGCCAGTATTTTTTTTTTTAACAAGGAGTATGTCGTTCTCACTACTTTTTGATCCCTCCTCGTACATTCGTAATGAGTTCCAATTTTACAAAAACGTAACTAATAAAAAATGAAGCACTTTATGGCGTTGTATTAACAGACGTATATGTACTGCATTAGTCACAATAGGTAAATTAAGGAAAAACATATTGAAAGAATCGACGCACACTTGCAAACAAAATCTTGTCCAACTGCATATTAATAAAGTATGGCGCCCTCTAGAGGACAAAATCATGAATTAGAGTATTAAAAAAGCGCTTTGATGAGTTATTGAACAAAGCTACATTCTCAAAGATTGGACATTTTGGGATTTGGACATTTTGAGAATTGGACATTTTGGCCCTGAACGAACTCAGAAAGTACATAATGAATTGAAAAAGTCACATTGGTACTTGCCCGGATTCGAACCTACAAGCTCGTTGTGCATGACAGGCGAGGCCTTAACCACTGGGTCATGACTATACGTCTCGGCGTCTCCTAATGTAACGTAATAATTCTAAAAATCTTGCTCATTTTCAGCCTGGCTATGGCGGTGACGGTGCGCCGCAAGGATATGGACAGCCTCCCGCTGGCTACGGAGGCCCGCCGCCGGGGCAACTGGAAATGGGACATGGCCCATATCCCTCAATAGGAGCCGGAGGTGGAGTAAATCCTCAAGTCCAGAATTGGTTTCTTGCAGTCGACAAAGATCGATCTGGATTCATTACAGCTGTAGAGTTGAAGGCAGCATTAGTGAATGCTCAAGGCCAAACTTTTTCTGAAACTGCCTGTAATTTAATGCTCGGTAAGTTTACATTTTTAACGCTTTGAAGGACAAAAACGAGACGCAATAGAAGTTTTATTGTTATTACTGCTATGGCCGTATAGTGTCCTTCAGTGTTAATAGTACAACATACCTTTACTTTTTTAGAGACACCTGCTCAGGATGGCAGCATCATTTATTTATCTTCTAATTATTCTAATAATCTAATAGTTTTATCGTTCTTTTTACAGGAATGTTCGACAAAGATCGTACAGGACACATAAATGTTGAAGAGTTTGAGAAACTTTACACCTACATTAACCAATGGCTGGCAGTGTTCAAGACTTACGATACGGATCAATCGGGGAGCATTGAGGAGAAAGAACTTTCCAGTGGTATGTATCGAAGTCCCCCATTTAAGTAAGGCCCAATTTTAAAAAAAAATGAGCGGAGCGTTGAGAATCCAACAGAGCAACCCTGACCCTAGCGCGTTAAAAAGCGCACTCTTGGATTTTCAACTCTCGGCGCTAAGCCGAGCGCTGAAAATCCAGTCCTTGGTAATAAAAAAGCCGCGTTTAAAAGCACCCGGGTTTTTCCGTAAGTTTTCAGTCGGCAGCATTGGCTTATATTTTACTGCATAAGGACTGGGCGGATCGCACGTTACAATGACGCCTCGAACTTGGTCCCAGAACAATATTTCCTAAACCGAAGTGAACTAATCCGCGATCGGTCGTAATATACGCAAAAATGCCAAGTTGTGTCGTGAAGCGTTGTGTGAACAAAAAGCGTAATAAAAAGATATATAACAATTCATATCACCGGTAAATCGATAATATGTAATTAAACCAATTTCTAACATTATTTAAAACAATTATCTTTCCTACTTGTCTCAATGTTTGGCAAAGACGACGCGAGGCCACGCCTACCGTACGGTTGTGCGACATAACTTAAAGGGGGCGCGCGCGGCGCGCGTTATAGCCAATGAAATGAAAAGATTGAATTATTACTAATATATAAGATTGAATTATGTACCTTAAACATACCAGACGAATTGTGGCTGTGGGTGTACTAAAATAACTTTGGCTATCCCTTTGTCCAATACAGGCGTGTAGTTATTTTTCTTTAGAATGTATTTTTTTTGTATCTGTATTCCAGCTTTGACGCAGATGGGTTTCCGGTTCACACCGGAGTTCGTTAGCTTCCTAGTGAAGAGATCCGACGCAAAGGAAGGAAAAGTTTCTGTGGATCACTTCATTGTTCTCTGTGTGCAGATTCAACGTTTTACTGAAGCATTTAGAGCCCGTGACACACAGCAGAATGGAACCGTTACTATCGGATTTGAAGATTTCCTTAATGTGGCTCTAAGTTGCTCTGTATGAGAGACAGAACAACACGCCCAATGGAGTTGAAGTATTTCACGCTCTGCTTTCACACTTAGTAAAGCAGTGATTATAATAATGTTATTTAATTTATTAAGATTTAGTATTCCACTTTTATTTTAACATATCACTTTGCTTCATACTTTTCTAAGCAAGATAAGATGATAAAACAACAATAGTTGAATATGTCTATGAAACCAGATTATGCCTTTAATCCAGCTTTAAATAATAATATGTTTAGACATTATCGGATTGTGATTCTGATGATAAACATCAAGCAGTTCATCTCGAATATAACTTAGTTACGTGCATCGAATATGAATACTTAATCGATGGTTACGTGCTAAGATTCTGAGTTCAAACAAAATCAGTTTTTGATAATGACCTGGAATAACCTTATCTTAGTAATTAGGCACTAAATTAACGGAATAAAGATTTGCTTGCCTATAGCATAGTGTGTAAACAACTCCAGATTTGCCACTTAGCCTTCAAGAAATAGCTTTTTAGATGCTATATAGAAATTGCAATAATGTACGGTACGGGTACCGCGGGCCACTTCAATTTAATTTAATACAATCTAATAATTAAGCAATATTTTATGGTCGTTTAGACATTTCCCACCCGCTCTTAATGAAATTATCTTTATTTTTGTTACTTATAGCAATATAAATTTTATACATCGACTTAAAGGGAGTATTTTGAGTGTTACTGACGAAGCTAGCTATTGCTTGGTAAAGGGAAATAAATAGATGTTTTGTAATTCAGTTTGTTTCATTTGAATGTTGTCCTATTTTTAGCAATGAAGCCGAAATGCCTTCATTTACATTTCCAATAGACCTTACTCTGGCTCTTATGTACAGTACGCGTCAAACTTTATGGCGGCTCTGAAGTGAAGTACTCGCTGCGCAGTACCACACCCCTCACCCCCGCTGATATATGAATTTGTTACTGCGCTGCGACTCGCCTCATGTTCCGAGCCGCTACTGTGGCCGCCAGTGGCGAGGCTTGACATTTCGTAGGAGGGAAGCCGAAGAAGAAATTGTTTAGATATAAATAGTCATACAAATACGATTATCACGGTGTGGCGCCGGCTTATTTAGAACAATTTGTGTTGTTGTTAGAATATATATTACTTGGCAATCGTAGACATTACTGAATGTGCTATTTTTCAATGGTGGTAGGTGAAGTTACTCTTCCGATCCTCTAAAGGGAAGCCGGTAGGATGGGGTGGCCGCCATAAAGTTTGTATCGGGCTGTACAATTGTACATGGTTCTTTTTAACTAGATGTTACAATACGATTTGAAGGCACATGCTCCATGCTCCTCAACAATGGACTGCAATAAACAAATTCGTTGGCCGTGTTGATATTCAAAATTCCAGTGACATATCTGAAACAATAAAACAGCAAATTTAAGATGATGCATTTCACACATGAAAAAAAATATAGTTACATTGTTAAAAATAGGGATAATGAGACATTGAACTAAGGAAGCTTTCCAAAAGTCATCAACACTGAGGCAGTAGCTTAGACAATGTATTAACCCTTTAACCGCCTACGACGGATTAATCCGACAAATATTTTCGTGTCCATTTCGCCAGGGTCGTATATTTACGACCAAATATCGTAATGATTCAAGTTGCCCGGCGCTGGGGGCACGACAACTGATATGAAGTCGGGCGGTTAAAAGGTTAATTCCCGTTGTCCCCGTTAACCGTGTCCTCATCACGGTATTTTTAGTTATTTTATTAAATTATGGCTGTCCATGTTAAACGGAGACACGGCCTATTAATAAAGTTTTTACTTGTTATTAATTCAATAATAATTTCATTAAATGACTAAAAATACTGAGACAGAGACATGGTTAACGAGGAAGAAGGGAATACATCGCTTAGACCACCATCCATCGGCTATCTCAAAACCAGACATAAGATGAAATTAAGCCGAAGCCAAGGACAATGTTAAACTGTGTGGTAAAACCATAAACTTGGGATAAGTGTACAACAGTTCAGTGTATTAGACACAAAACAGAATAGAAGCTTTTGAAATCATGTAGGTACTTACTAGCATCATTCTTTTTTCGGATTGCCTCAGCTTTTTCCAAAGAAAATACTACTTCTTGAAAAATCTTCACAGCTGTCTTCATATTAGTTTCATGCTGAGCATTATCTGGTGCACTGTCATCTAGCAAACTGTAGATTGAAGGTATTTCATCCAGTTTCATATTCTTTGCATTACTTGGTTTGAATACCACAGAAACTTTGCCTGTTTTTGGGTGAATACTGAATGGTGACTTTAGTAGATGGTTGAACCCTTTAGTGACATTAACATCTAATCTGGGGTAGCAGTACTGTATTTTGATTTCTTCAATTAGGTACCTTATTTTCCTGCCATGATTTCCTGACTGAAAAATAAGATATTTAATTTAGTTATATTATTTTTAAATTAAAAGTAATGTTAGTTTTAACAACAACAGAATTCAACTAACTTCTCTACAATAATTTTCATATACACTTATAAATGTTTTCCATCTCTCTAAAGACGAATCAGACATACTTTCCAAGCTCTTTTGAACTTGTGATCTCAATGTTTCATCTGGAATCATTTTCAATAACTTATCTATGCGGTCTGTAGTGCTAAAGAACTCTTGATCTTGGAGTAGCTGCTCAAAATATTTATCAATGATAGTTAGTGCTCTCCTGAAATAAAAAAGAGAGTGAAATTGAAGTCCATCAAATGTTTAAGTGTGTTAAAACCAATACAAGATCGGTAATGCATATCTAAAGCGAGAGAGCTAGAAAGACTTGAAAGGAAGAAAGGGGAAGCCTTTGCCCAGTAATGGGAAACAATGTAGGCGACCAACCGATTATCCTTTAATGTGTTAGAGTTCATAAGCAAATTCGCAAGAAGGTGGCAGTATCATTACAATGGTAATGTTTTCCCAATGTTATTATATTTATGTGTGCTTATATTTATTAATTTAATTAGGTGTACTTATTATATTAATTTCACACTCAAATGTTAATAGGTTTATGTATATCTTTATCTACACAAATAAATAAAATTGAAGTGTCTGTTTGTAATATCAAAATAACAGCTTATTACTAAATGCCTATGAAAGTTTATATGGTACTTATAACAAAAAAAAAAAACAATTTAAAAAAAAATTGTCTGTTTGTTCCGGCTAATCTCCGAAACGGCTGGACGGATTTTGACGGGACTTTCACTGGCAGATAGCTGATGTTACGAGGAGTAATTAAGGCCTACTTTTATTTTAGAAAAAGGAATAGCGCAAAAATAAAACGCCAATCTCTGGAACTGCCAGTCGGATTTGAAAAATTCATTTTGCATTTGGTGGACCAATTCTGGAGGATGGTTATAGGCTATTGAACAACACGCCACGGCCCTTAGGAGCCGAGAAAAAGTCGGAAAGAACGCTAAGCGAAAACGAAGTCATAGCGCAAGCGGGCGATGCAACGCGGCGGGTCGAGGGACGAAGGAGTTTTATTACAATGTGGCTGTTATTTTAACCCTTTAACCGCCTACGACGGATTAATCCGACAAATATTTTCGTGTCCATTTCGCCAGGGTCGTATATTTACGACCAAATATCGTAATGATTCAAGTTGCCCGGCGCTGGGGGCACGACAACTGATATGAAGTCGGGCGGTTAAAAGGTTAAAGGCCGACCGCATAACTGAGACGTTGCCTGAGGTAGCAGCGCGGTGGGGGAGGGGTGTGGTGACGTGATGCGAGAGCTTAGTGATTCGTCAACTTGTGACAATTATCACCCCTCCCTCACCGCGCTGCTACCTTAGGCAACGTCTCAGTTATGCGGTCAGCCTATAGTATATTGTGTATCTTACGACTTCCACGCGAACTAAGTCGCGGGGCACAGCTAGTATTTAAATAAATATTTAATCCTCAATTCTCGCTATTGCACCAACTACTGTTTGTCTCTGTGTCACCAAAACGTTGACTGGTAGAAAATGCCTAAGGCATTAACCGAGTCATGGCCAATGACGCCCCAGGCGCGTCATAAGGAAATATGAAAAAAATGATGGTGGCAATGAGTCGGTTAAGTCTGCCTCTGCATATTTGTGTGCTTAAAGTATTAAGAGGGTTGTCACATTTTGCACCTCTCTCGCTCACACGGGACCAAATTTGTAATAATGTTAAATGAAAAGATGCATTTTTGAAAAATGTAATCAATGGGCGGTCTACAAAATAATATTAATTTAATAGGTAATTATTAAAAACATATTTTTATTTTGGCATTTATTTACAAAAAGCACTCGGTTAAAATTAATTTATAATATATTCATTAATTTATTTTTCTCAAAAAGAGATCATAATACTTAATTACCTAAGTTTATTAGATAACACAATAGAAATGTGTTTTTGATAACTACCTATTAAATTAATATTATTTTGTAGACCGACCATTGATTACATTTTTCAAAAAGCATTTTTTCATCATTCTTAAAAATTTGGTCCTGTGTGAGCGAGAGGTGCAAAATGTGACAACGCTCTTAAATAAATAAATGTAGGCCATATTAGTAAAAGCAAAAGTATTTGTCATGCAGAATTACTTTTCACTTGGATAAAACCTCTACATCTTGGATAAATACGTTAATAGTAGGTATAATTTTATGTATTTGCAATAGATAAGCATCTTAAGGCGAAAGCGCCGGGGTAGCCCGCGAAATTCAAATTTTCTTACGTTTTTTGCAATTTGCAATTCAATAGTAGGTTGTATGTTGATTAAAATATGATTAGTTACAAATAGGTATTTACAGAATTATAATCATTAAAGTCATCAATACAACTCTCTAAGACCAAGTAATTCTATTGAATGACTAATCTCTGGTATGGCCGAATTGAAACTTCAAAACTCCCAAATTCAGCAAACAAACGCAGAAATTGAAAAATCTGTTTCTACTATCAGTGAACTTTATGATGAAATGAAGTGCAAAATGAGTATAGGAGAGGTAATGAGTATAGGAAGCAAGCAGAGTCATTGAAGAAAACTGTAAGGGATCTTTAATTCAAATCTCGTTCGTCATGCGTTGAAGTAGGTACGGAACATTCCCTCCGACGACGGTAATGAGTCAATTGCCGGCCTCACAAAGATTGTGACTGCCCTTGCAGCCTTGGTACAACAGTTGACCTCCCAATTTCAGCGACAAGTATGCGTGATATCTACCGCCTACCAGGAAAATCAACCACAAATAAACCAATCGTCGCTGAGTTTACAAGTGTTCATCTGAAAACAGAACTTTTATCTCGCTTGCAAGGGTTCAACAATAAGCAATCCAACAAAGAAAGCAAACTCAATACGGAGCTGCTGGGATTGGCTGGCCAAAAACGTGCAGTCTATGTCGATGAGCATCTGCCCAACTCCATGAAGAAATTATTCTATCTGGCGAGGGAATTTGCAAAGAAGCAGGAGTTTAAATTCTGTTGGGTCACAAACGGCAATATTTTCTTGCATAAACAACCGGGACATCAGCATATCCTCGTTAAGTCGGAAGCTACTCTACAAGAGTTACAAACGAAGACATGACTACACAATTTAGATATAGTAGATCAATTTTTCTGCAGCATATCACTTAATGATTTTCTTTTAATTAAGTTTCTTTTAAATGTCTGTCCAAATATTATTATGTCAAATTCAACTAATTCACCCCACTTATATACTACGGTACACACACATATTATTTACAAACTTACACAAATACATACACCGAATCTACATAAACACATATGTACACTAACATTCACGCTTTTTCATCTAACTCTAATTTCTGTTTTATGGCTTTCTCCAAATGCTTACCTCTTTGTGGCCAAGTTACTTTTCGACGTATTAAGTTGTTTAAATATATCATGCATTATTTATTTTAAAAAATGGCTAATTTAGTTAACAATGTGCTATTAGACTTAGACGATATTACAGTTGCTAAGGCCTTTACCTGTGTTCCAGAAGAATGCACAAAATATCTAAAAAAGTCAAATAAAGGTGTTCTTATGTGGATAAGGTTTATTACTGACTGCTCAGGATTTCGATTCGAGGCGAGAGAAATGAAACGTGGGTTTAGTCAACGAGGTCTGTGTTGCAACTGTATTGAAGGAAACAAATTGACATTAGGAGCGGTTACGCACACATTCAAATTCAACATGCCGCCTACCAAAGGACCTAGTCCTTTACCAACTTAACAAAGTAAACAAAAATATAATTAAGACTTAAGTGGACTGTATACTTAAATTACAATAATGAAGTTTTATATAAACCAATCAAATTTATCTTAAAAGTGAACATAAAGTTATTGCTCTTTAACATTAATCTTGACATTGTTCATTGACATTAATCTTTGTCTATTGGCAAAGCACAAATCCTAGAGATTGATCTTTTAACAATATTATTGCGGTATCTAATACTATAAACTCGAGTAAGACCGTCTTCTCCTGGATGTTTGGCAGTTATTCTGCCCAAAGCCCATTTAGCAGGTGGCAATTGGTCTTCCTTCAAGAGCACGATATCTCCAATTTCATATTCCTTTTGGTGTTTAAGCCACTTTGGTCGTGTTTGAAGGCGTGTTAAATACTCGCTCTGCCAGCGATGCCAGAAATTGGCTACCAGACGTTGGCAGAGTTGCCATCTGGATAAATGGTTGATGTTGACTTCGTTCAAGTTTGGGGTAGGTATTGTAACAGGAGCTTCGCCTATCAAAAAGTGTCCAGGAGTTAATATTTCGAGTTCAGTGTCAGCTGTATCTACGGGTATCAACGGGCGTGAGTTGAGACATGCTTCAACCTGGCATAATATTGTTGTCAACTCTTCGTATGTCAGGTGAGTGTCCAGGATTCTCTTTAGGTGGAACTTTGTAGATTTGACCGCAGCTTCCCATAGTCCACCGAAGTTCGGGCTGTACGGTGGTATGAAGTGCCACTGCGTACCGTCTACTGCGAGCATATCTGCTAGATGGCCTGGTAAGTTTAGATTAGCCTCTTTCCATGCTGAATGTAATTCTTTATTAGCTCCTACGAAGTTACGTCCATGATCACTCCAGATATGAGCGCACCTTCCTCTTCGGGCAACAAATCTGTTGAATGCTCCGATAAATGCTTCTGATGTTAGATCGCCAGCCAACTCTAAATGGATAGCCTTTGTGGCCATGCAAACGAATATGGCGATGTACGCTTTATGAGTTTTTGCGCCTCTACCCTTTGACATCAGTACTTGTAAAGGGCCGGCAAAATCTATTCCACTATTAATAAATGGACGAGCAGGAGTGATACGAGCTTCAGGAAGGTCACCCATAAGCTGAGTCCTCGATATCGCTCTGTGTCGAGCACACACAATGCACTTATGTACCTGCGTCTTTATAATGTTTTTTACACGGATGATCCAATATTGTGATTTAATGTAACTGAGCATCAATTGAATGCCTCCATGTAATGTCTTCTTATGTGCATCAGCTACAATGAGATGTGAAAGTTGATTCTTCGTACCTAGAATGATTGGATGCTTTTGATTATTACTAATATTTGCGTTTCGTAATCTTCCGCCCACCCTGAGAATATTCTTGTCATCTAAATATGGATTTAGTGTTTTTAAACAACTTTCTTTCTTCACGTATCTTCCTTTCTGTAAAATTTCTATTTCTACTGGAAATTCTTCGCTTTGTGCTATTGTTATGCATTTTGTTAATGCTTCTTCTAATTCAGTAGTTGTAATGGATGTATCTAAGTTTTCAGGCTTCTTCTTAAATCGTAAAAATCTTAAACTGTAAATGATTGTTTTCAATAGTTCTTGGAGCGTATTAAAGTCTTCAAGTTTTGTTCTTAGCATTTTAAAATTTACCGATATGTTTTTCATTTCCAGCTCTGTAGGTTTGATGTTCGGTTTATTAAATTTTATATTTTTATCCTTTAGCCCACCTGGCCCTTCCCACCATAGTTTATTATTGACTAGGTTGTTTACATATGTTCCTCGAGAACCAATATCGGCTGGATTGTCTTTCGATCTTACATGGTACCATTGTGGACTGGGAACATTATCCAAAATTTCAATAACACGATTGGTGACAAATAATTTCCATCTATTTGGATCACCTGCAAGCCACGCCAAAACCACTGTGGAATCGGTCCAGGCGTAGACTTCCTTGTCTGGTAACCTCATTGCTTCTCTCACTTGCGTCAAGAGTTTGGCAAGAAGCACGGCGCCGCAGAGTTCGAGGCGGGGAAGGGAAACTGTCTTAACTGGTGTCACTTTAGTGCGGGATGCGATTATTCCTGTTTTAACTTCTCCATTTTCTTTTTCTACTCTATAATATACCACTGCACAATATGCTTTGATTGATGCGTCACAATATCCATGTAAACTTATCTTCTCATTTTCTGTCTCTGTATGTATCCATCTTTCTATTTGAATCTCATGTAAATTGTTAAAACTTTCTCTAATTTTATTCCATTCTTCTTTATGTGTATTCTTAACCTCTTCATCCCAGTCAAGTCTATCTTTCCAAATATTCTGAATTAAAATTTTGGCAGGAATGATAGCTGGTGATATCCATCCTAACGGGTCAAATAAGCGTTGTAAATCCGCCAGAATATTTCTTTTCGTAATTAAAGCTGATTTAGGTGGTAGTTTGATTTGATAGTGAAAGGTATCTTTTTTCATGTTCCACGTTAAACCCAATGTCTTAACAATACTCTCGTTTGTCTCAACACTTGCACTTCTCAATGATTGTGGAATTGAATCTATAAATTCTTTGCTATTTGATGCCCATTTCTGTAACGTGAACCCTCCACATTCTAATAATTGACTTAATTCTTGACTTGCTTTTATTGCTTCTTGTACTGTGTTACTCCCACTGATACAGTCATCTACGTAAAATTCTTCTGCTAGTATTTTGGCTCCAACAGGATATTTATCTCCTTCATCAATAGCTAACTGTTTTATTGTTTTGATTGCTAAGAAGGGTGCGGAGGCGGTACCAAACGTTACTCTTAACATGCGATAGTCCTCTATCTCGTGCGTGGGATCCCGTCTCCACAATACTCGCTGATAATCTGCATCCTCTTTTGTAACCAATATCATGCGGTACATTTTCTGTATATCGGCTATGAAGCAGATTTTCTTCATACGACATCTCATAATTAAACTTCTTAAATCTTCTTGTAGTTGGGGTCCAACTAATAGCAAATCATTGAGTGAATTGTTTTTTGAACTTTTGCACGACGCGTCAAAAACAATTCTGACCTTCGTGGTCTCGCTATCTCCTCGAATGACTGCATGGTGTGGTAGATAAATTGACAAATTATTTTTCTCTTCTTCAGGAACTTTCTCCATGTGATTCAATTGTATGTATTCTTCCATAACTTTACAGTAATCTTCTTTTAATTGTGGTTTATTTTCTAATCTTCTTTCTAATTGTTCCAGTCTCTTCAAAGCTATGTTTCTCGTCGATCCTATTTCTTGTGGTGGTATTTTAAAGGGTAATTTTACGATGTATTTTCCAGTCGAATCTCGTGTATGTGTTGTTTTATAAATATCTTCACATGTGCGTTCATCGAAGGTAAGTTTGCGATTTGTAGTATCATCAATGTTCCAAAGATTTTTCAAAAGATTATCCATATCTATTTCTACATGTTGATGCATCACTACTATGTCGTTGTTGGTATGTTGACATTCTGAGATATTGCCGAACAATATCCAACCCAAACTTGTTTCTTGAGCGGAAGGTGTGCCTGGTGGTCCCTTTATTAAATTATCTTTCACAATCTCGGTGTATACATCAATGCCAAGCAACAGATCAATTTTGCTTGACTTGAAGTATTGTGGATCAGCTAACGTTAAGCCGTTCAGATGCGACCAGTTTGATCTATTTTCAATTGTGGAACCAGGCAACTTCGACGTTATGTGTGATTTTAAAACGAATGCCTTCAGAGGGAGATTGAAGTTTTTGTCACATCTTGATGAGATCTCCAACTGTACTGCATAACGTACTGGAGTTGTCGTGAAGCCTACTCCTGTAATAGAACCTCGTACAGGAGTTTTCTTGAGTCGAATTAATTGAGTTGCATTCTCTGTAATGAATGATGCCTGTGAACCAGGATCGATTAATGCTCTTAATGTAGTCACGCGACCACATTCACTCTTGACCGGTACCAGCGCTGTCGCTAGTAACGCTCTTCTCTGCTTGTATGCGAAGTTCACTATAATTGACTCATCCTGATGATTTTCTTGTATGTTACTAGGCGTTTGTGTTGAGGAGATTACAGGTGGGTTGTTATTCTTCTCTGTATCCTGAGAATCTTCTCCCTTCTTCTTTTGATGAAGAAGTGAATGGTGACGCCGTCCACAAATCTTACAAGAAGTCTTCTGCTTACAATAATGCACTGGATGGCCTGGTGATAAGCAGTTGTAGCATAATCGATTGTTTTTAATGATCTCATGTTTCTTATCCATGTCAAGTTTCACAAATTCTTTACAGTGGCATAGAAGATGTTGGCCGTTACATAATTTGCAAGTAATTGTTACAGCTGACGTATGACATGCACGCTCCTTATTTGTTTTTTGAGTGCTAGATGAAGGCGAACACGTTAACTCGAGTGTATGGATTCGATTTTCCAAAAATTTTATCATATTTTGTAATGTAGGTAGATCAGTTTCACATTCGCGACTTACGTGTGCTTCCCATTCTTTGTGTGTATCAGAATCCAATTTCTGCACGGTAATGTAAATGATTACTGGGTCCCATGATGTTGTTGAAATATTCAAAGAATCCAAACTATTTAAACACTCCTTTGTACTATCTATCAGAACTTTCAATTGTCCCGGCGATTGTGTGCTAAACTTTTTAAATGAAAATAGCCTTTTCAGTATTGCATTCACTATAAGCCGCTTGTGGCTATATCTATTTTTCAAAGTTTCCCATGCCCTATGATAATTCTGTTCTGTGACTGGAATATGTTTAATTGTATTTTTAGCTTCGCCAGTCAAACACGAATTGAGATAATGCAGCCTTTGTACGTCACTCAATGTCTTATTCTTCGAAATTAAAGCCGTAAACGTATCCTCAAAAGATTGCCATTCTTCATACATGCCCGTAAATGTGGGTAAGTTGATCCTCGGAAGTTTGACCTCGGTGCTGTTCGAACTGTCCTGTTGTGATGAACATGATGATGTATTTTGAATCACATCTCCTTTCTCTGTATTCAATAACTGAAGCGTATCCGTCATGTCTGTCTTCACATCCAAATATTTTTCTTCACACTGGCTGTATAGATCGTCGGTGAAATAGGTTATGGTTTTTCGTTGTTCTTTTTTAGTAATCCTTAATAACTGCTGATAATTATTCCGGTATGAGTTCCAATATTCTTCTAAACACTGTAGTCTTGCTTCAACGTAGCCTTTAGTTAGTCTTGCTTTCGGTGTTTTCTTAAAGTTTGCCTTAGCCTTCGAAATGTTATCCGAAAAGTGTTCCAAAAGATCTAATGTTTGTTCCGCGTTATCCATTATAATAACTTGACGATTTTAACAGTCTTTAGAAAACGTTCACTTCGTTATTTTAAACACTAATGTTCATCACACCATATAACTGCGATTTGTATAACAGCTGTCGATGCTCCTTTGTTCCGCTAATGAGCTTCATATAAAAACTACTCGGCGACGATTCTGAGAAGTCGGGTCACTGATAATATTATTTATTCAATCCGTCTCGTTTTGGACCATGTTCTTATGTGGATAAGGTTTATTACTGACTGCTCAGGATTTCGATTCGAGGCGAGAGAAATGAAACGTGGGTTTAGTCAACGAGGTCTGTGTTGCAACTGTATTGAAGGAAACAAATTGACATTAGGAGCGGTTACGCACACATTCAAATTCAACAAAAGGTATTACTATTCTTCACATTAACATACGCAGTATCAATAAGAATTTTGATGAACTTTTAATTCTTTTTTCCATAATTAAAGTGCCGTGTAACATTCTTATTTTAACCGAGTGCTGGTTAAGTAAAATTGCTAACCTTCCGGTGTTGGACGGCTACAACTCTTACTACACTAAACAAACTAAAAACCAAAATGAAGGAGTGGCTTTGTACAGAAATAATCACATTGAGTGCACCGTAAACGAGCCGGTTTTTACAAATGGAAACTGTCTGACAATGCAAATAAATAATAAATTAGTAATAATTGCCATGTACCGTTCGCCATCATATAAAACTAAGGTCGAATTTGATTGCTTCCTAGACACTTTAGACAGCGTCTTTTCCTCATTCAAGAATTTCAAAAGTCTATTTCTTATTGGCGACACCAACATACATATTAAACCGTCTAATCAAGATGAGCGCTGTGCCAATTACTTAACTCTCAATGCCTCTCGTGGACTTATACCTGGGCATTACTATCCGACCAGAATCAATAATTGTATACCTAGATTCTATTAAAATCAAATAGACCTACAAATGTACTGGTCCTACAATCTTATATTACTGGTCATCTACCGCTCCTGGTTGAAATCGACGATACAGAATTAGCAAAATTGTCTGCTCCTAGTCATAAAATCCCAAAAATTTAATACTGCAATGTCTTAAAAGATATTGAATGTCAGGATTTTTCTCATGTTACCAACACGGAAGATCCTGACATTGCCGCCACTAATTTAGTTAGCACAATACAATCTATCATAAACAAGCACACTAAAATAGCAAAAGTTCCGAAAAAAGAAAGAAATCTTAAAGCATGGATAACTCCAGGTCTATTGCGTTGCATTCGTAATCGTGATAAACTACATAAAAAAGCTCGTAACGTACCTAGTAATGATATTTTGCAGATCACATATAGACGCTATCGGAATTTTTGCAATGGCCTTCTTAGGAAGCTTAAAAAAGCGCATGAATGGCTTGAATTGGAAAAAGCAAAACATAATTCTAAAACGTTGTGGAATAAAATTAAAGAGATTACTAATACTAAAAAAATATCAACACCACCTCTAGAACTCCTAAAAATTCACCCAAACCCATACACTGCAGCCAGTGAGGTATGTAAGATTTTCACTACCATAGGCACAAACCTAGCGTCTAAAATTATCTCTACCACACAACCAGTTACTCTACCCAAAACGTCCCCTCATAACTCTTTTGTTCTCCTTGTTGTTGATGACGCTGAGGTCGAGTCCACCATTATGAACTTAAGAAATGATAGTGCCACTGGTGGTTCATTCCCGGTCGTCCCCGCCCCGCATCGTCCCCACTGGGCACGAGTTAAAAAATAAAGTTTCGTTCCTCCCCAGTGGTGACGATAGGAACTTTTTTTTTCCACTCGTGCCCAGTAGGGACGACGGGGTGGGGACGACCGGGAATAAACCCCACTGGTTGGGACGGTATATCCTCTACTCTTCTAAAATTATGTAGAAAAACTCTGTACCATTAATAACACATGTAATCAACATATCCATAGCAAATGGAATTTTCTCTGAACCTTTGAAAAAGGCCCTGGTCCATCCAATCTATAAGAGCGGGAACAGGGACTGTGGATACGGCGATAGGGTTATTATTATTATTATTACTATTTCATGAAATCTTAACATTTCGGCTACCTTAGCGCTTCCCCTTAAATGGTCTAAAGCAACATTCAATACAGTGAATAAGAACCAATGACGAAGGTAATTTACCTAATACTTGAATGAAGGTTATCATTGCCTAAGTGCACCTTCTTGTTTTGATTGTCACCGCCCATTATCAAGCACAGGTAGTCCGCCACTGCTCCTCTGCCGGGACTGTCCAGTGTCCTTGCTCCATAGTCAGACACCCAGCAATGGATACCTCTTCTACCAGAGAACACCCATAGGATGCTTTGGAAACCAAAGTCCTCTGAAACATCATTTATACAAATTAATAAAATTGAAGTGTCTGTTTTTAATGTCAAAATAACAACTAAATGCATAGGAAAGTATAAACAATTCTTATAACAAAAAAGCAATTTTTAACATATTTGTCTGTCTGTTACTGTACTGTGACCGATTTTGACGGGACTTTCACTGGCAGATAGCTGATATTACGGCGGGTAACTTAGGGTACTTTTATTTTAGAAAAATAATTAGGGTTCTACGCAAAAAAAATAATACCCATGAAATTATGAACAAAAAGTCAGATTAGATATTTTTTTGCATTTGGTAGCTCAATTCTCGAAGATAGTTATAGGCTATTTAACATCACGCTACGACCCTTAGGAGCCGAGCAGAAAGAAAAAAAGTCAGAAAAAACACTAAGCGAAAACGAAGTGATAGCGCGGGCGGGCGATTCAACGCGACGGCACAGATTACCAGATAAATCACTCCATACAAAATTTTCAATACCTACTGCTATAATAGCCTACACCTTCGAGTCGCTAGACGCTGCAAATGAAAATGTACCTAACCTTACAAGCGTAAGGTGAGTTTTGCTTTGTAGCTGCGCGCCGCCGCGCCGCGTGGTTATTGTGAATTGCCAGGGCTGCCTTTTTCGATAAAGAAGTCAGTAGGTATTTGTAGAACACTTTATGAAATAATATGAAATAAAATAAAATGCTTTTTAATGTTTCAGCATGTTTAATTGTTAAAAATACTTATGAAAAACCGAGGAATATTTTTATGCTAGGTATCTATTTAGTATTCTATAGTGTAATTACACCCCGAAACTGCAATTGTAAGACAAGTAAGACACATCGTACGCAACGTGTAGTACCTAACTATTTAATAATCAGTGACGTAACCACTCCGCATAGCCACGAATACGAATGAAATACGAAATGGAGGAAACTGAAAACACGATTAATCGATTTGTTCGTTCATTTACACCAGGGGTTTCCAAACTTATTTTGTCTACTGCCCACTTTGAGAATAAATTATTTTTTAGCACCCCCATTTTTTCACCTACTTAAAAACCACTACCTATATGAAATTACAAATCGCCCCCTAAGGCCTGAAACTGCGTTAAGCGGACGTCCGCGCGGTTCCATACAAAAGTGCTCTGTCGCGGGGACTCGCGCGGTCGTCCGTCGCGGGGAGTCGGAACCCGCGCCCGCGCAACGGGGCCCGCCTCTGAGTGACGGAATCCGTCGCGGGGGTACTCGCGGGCTTGTACAGTCAATAACGCTATGTCTGCCAACAAGAAGGCATAAAACCTCTTTTTATATTTAATTATTATATTTATTTTTATATATTTTTTTATTATTATTTTACTTTACACATATACCTAAGTTACATTTTTAAATATTAGAATATAAAAAAATAGTAGCCCACTGGTATCGGGAGCAGGGTCCAAGCTACCGGCAGTCAGGGCTCCAGAGAGAGGAACCTCCTAAAAATGCGACCTGTGTCCAGAAGTATCGCTTTCTATATCAAGCCCTTAATCCTGCTGCCCAACGAGAGCCTTCTCAGGTGTTGGTCGATGCTCTTGGCAAATAAGCCATTGGCTGACACGACTATCGGCACAATGATCGCCGAGTCCACATCCCACACGTCGATAACCTCGCGAGCCAAGTCAAGATACTTGATTTCTTTATCTTTCTCGACTTTCACGAGGTTCCCGTCATGTGGGACCGATAGGTCAATAATCATAATTCTAACCGATCACAAGGCGCAAACACTCGCTTGATTTTTTTAGTCATAAGTTAATGATATTTCATTATTTGTTTGCTTCTAACACTATGTCAGTGTGATACGGGCCGCACGCACGCTCGGAGAAAATCGACAAAAATGTATTTCGATACACAGAAAGAGTAGTTGTAGAAGTGCAGTGTCGCCCTGCCATATGGCACCAGGCGAATGAACTCTATAAATACTGAGATGCACGAAAAGCGGCATGGCTAGTTTGTAAAGCATTATTTGAAAATTTTGATAATTTCAGTGACGCGGAAAAAAACAACGAAATCCCCCGCAGCCAACCTAGATTCAATAAACGGGCTTATTGGCTGCCGTTTTTTTTTTTATAGTCGCTTTTTGCTAAGTAATTATACAGGGTGGCGATTAGGTTATCACATTAATTGAAACCACGCATTCGGTACATGATTCTGGACCCCGCTGCGTCGAAATTTTTCGTCGGTTATTAAAAAAAAAATTGCTGCTCCATACATTTTGACCTCGTAGGTAGGCAAAAATGTATGGACCAGCAAATTTTGTTTTTTAATAACAGACGAAAAATTTTAACGTAGCGGAGTCCAGAATCATGTACTGAATACGTGGTTTCAATTAATGTGATAACCTAATCGCCACCCTGTATATTAAGTTCTCCATCGACACGACTGTACATGCACACCGTTAAAATTGAACTAGCGATACTGCGTAATTCGGTCTCCGCGACGGGGACCGTCGCGTTCCTATGAAGCCCACCAGCGTGTCCACGCGCGTAGACACGCGACAGACACCCGCTTAATGCAGTTTCAGGCCTAAGCCTTTACACAACTTGCGGGATGTTCGAAAGAGTTACCGTGGCCCCGGCACAGGCAACAGAAGGAACACGGGTGGGTTTTAGTCAGTAAAAGTCTGACACGCCCTCCCGCTCCGCCCAGAGCGGGAGAAGTCATTTGATGATTTCCCATCCACAAAAAAAAAAAAAAAAGCCTACACAACGCCCCCATTTTTTTTTCTGGGTCTCTTACTGCCCCCCTTTAGGCCTGCAGCGCCCACAAGGAGGCGTTATTGCCCACTTTGGGAAAGGCTGATTTACACAATTAGCGTAATAGGTAACTACTATTAACAAACACGCGCTAGCGCCATATTGTGACGTCATGCACGCTTTTCTAACACTTGCACGCTTTTAAATAAACAATAATCATATGAACATAACATTAACAAGATAATAACGATAATAAATATTATTGAAAATTAATTTTCACTTAGTAGATTTTTGCTAAACGTAATTTTCAAATGACAATTGATAAATGGAGGTCATTGACCTTTTTATTCTTATCTCAGACGCATAGTAGAAGTAATTACGTACCTACCAATAACATACCAAACACGAAACATGGAAGTTTAGACATTTTACCTATTTAAAAAACGATAATAAAACTGTATCAGCAGGTAAACTGAAAAATGTTTTTATTTCTTCTCTTGCTGGATCTGCATCCATCAACTGCACAAAATACACCAGCACCAGCCATATCATAAGAATTTGAAACTAAGTACGTCAGGTCGACCGAATGCGTACGTACGCGCCTCGCGGCTGTCGGCAACCAGTGGTCTCGAACTCGTTCTACCGATATGGGCTCTCGTTATAAATTAGTCTGTAAGTTTATTTTTTTCAATAAATAAACGAATTTGATTGAATATTGTATTTTTATGTCAAATACCGATTTTGGGTACAAATATACGACAACTCTACCGATCTCACTCTATGACGTTCGAGCCCACTGTCGGCAACCCACTGAGAAATGGGATGCATGAGGCCCGGCTGCCGGTAGGTAGTTAGCGCGCGTTAGTACATGGAGTGATTTATCTGGTATTCTGTGGCGACAGGTCGGGGACGAGGGAGTTTTAAAAATGTGGCTATTATTTTAGTATAATTTTGTATCTTACGACATCCATGCGAATGAAGTTGCGGGGCACAGCTAGTAATGAATATGATTAAAGATTATTAATTATGTAAGTATGATAACACAATGAAAATTAAAACTATTTACTGTTGTAACCTCCACAGAAAGAACTTATTACAAGTAAAAGTATTTCTACTTAAAACTTGAATGCTTATTCTACCTAGGAAGATCATAGTTAGAAATTATTGTTCTCAAAAAAAAATTACCTTTTAATGTCTTATCAATGATTTCACAGGCGATCACCATGAATTTCCAACATTTCTCACAAACCTTAGCTTCTTGGCAGCAAGTTCTGACTTCATCATAGTCCGTGAGATCGATATCAAACACCAGTTCTCGAGATAGCACCACTGCATCATGACGACCTATTGAAGGTCTGTGAATGGATAAAAGCTTGTAAAAATGAAAAAAAAAAACATGATATAAAAATACCTGAACTCAGTGTAGTCACTTACAACAACTATAGCAGAAAACTTATACATATTGGAAAGTAAATATATCAACTTAACTTACTTAGTATTGTAAACTGCTCCAATATCCAACTTGTGTGGACACTTTTTCTGAAGCAGAGTTTGTAGTTCTTTTTGGTCACAAATAGACAAATATCGCAAATACACATCATCAGCTAGTGTGAACGATAACTCTCTGTTCGACAGTGGTTGTGGTGAACTCCCACAGGTTAGCCACCTACAAAATATGTTTTGAGGAAAAAGCCTAGTATAATAGATAGGCAACATCTCGGGTAATATGTTCTCATCATAGTGCCCGACCTGGAAAAGCGAGAAGATTGTTTACAGACAAGATTTAGCGAAACTGGTTCTGAAATATAAACCTTATCAAAATAGTAGTGCAATCATTACCATGGTTTAAAATGTTTTAGATGTATTTCAGCTGAATGTTTATTCATTAAACTAAAGTCAGTAATAAGTGGATCTTTGTTTTTTATTAAAATAATTTTAAGTTTAATAACACAATGCTTCTATTCAAAATTCAAAATGTCAATGTCAGATGTCAAATTTTAGCGCGAAAGTTATTTTTTTTAACACTTTTCAACAATAGGCCAGCAGAGGTCTCAAACTATTCAGCCTTAAATGTGTCGCCAAATTCAAAACCACATCTCCCATAATCCAGAAAAATTAAGAAACCCGACGCCATTTCTTTAGTCACTTCATTCTCTGAAAAGAACTTCGTACAAAGGAAACAACCAACTTTAGTTATTTTTTACTTTGTAGTGGTTTTTTGAAGTCGGTTGTTTGTTTGTATTTTTTTTTTACTTTTTAGTTGTGGTAAGTACCACACACAAATGTGCGTATCACTACTCGCTAAGACTACTCAAGGAAAGTAATAAAAAAGAAAAACGTTAGTCAGCCGTTGTGCAGTTTGGCAGATTATATGTGTGTTATTGTTAATACAGATTTTGAATAAAATAAAAAAAATAAAAAGCCCAGCAATCTTGGAGAAATCCATGTTCACATATAAACAAAATACTCACCGAATGCATAACCTCCTCCTTTTTTTAAGTCGGTTATAAATAATGAAAAGCTAAATGACGATCGGCTAAGCTAAGGCTAAGGGGTCCCTGAAGTGATCATTCGCAATTGATCAATTGCCATCAATATCTATTCTAGTAATATTGTCAATCGCATCTGGCAGACGGTCAATTTGCGCATCAATGTTTATCAATCACGTAAAAATTGACTATTGCAATTGATCGCTTCGGGGACCCTTAAACGAAACCTAGTTTCAGTTTGTCACTATAGTGCGGTGTGAACCGACTAGAAATTAGACTAGTGTCTATGAACATCTGGCGACTAGAATATTATCTGAAAATTAAAAATTTGTCGTTTAAAAATTTAGGGTAGACACTAATCTTTTGTTTCCAACGCAAGCGCACGCACCCAAGAAACCAATAAAATTGATAAGCCTCATTTGAGTGATCTATCGCTGATAGGACGTAATACAGTATACCTGTACTCTTTCATGTTTGTGTTTTGGTTTCCCGGGGAAAATGGAAATTAATATAAAGAACGCATTTAAAGAAGCAGTAAAATTATCATGTGGTAAGTGAACCAAATTAATTTTACATATTTTTTATTCTTTTACGGTAAAATACGCTTTTAAACTGTTAGGTATTGAGCTATGTTTTGATCGTTATTTTTTCTTTCAGAACCTTTCGTCGAGAAATATCATGTATTATCGGAAATGAGTCAAAAGTTATGTCTCCAAATGATTGGTTTTTTCTTGAAGAGACCTTTTCTAACTACAGCATTATTTTCTGTGTTTATAATTTTGTTCATTATTATTTTGTCAGCTGCGTTTATTACATTAATAGGAGTACTCTTAATCGGTATTGTTATTTTACTTTTTGAAGGTAAGATAATCATTTGCGAATTTAAGCGCCCATTTTACAAGCCTGAATTCTCATTCTTATTTGTTCAATCATATTTCACGCTATTTTTCAGATGATTATAATTATCCTTTTTGTTTCAGGTTTCTTTTTTATCGTACTCGTTATAGCAATTAGTATGATTATTTCTACAGTCACCCTAATTTTAATGATAGTAGTTGGAGTGAATTACAACGTTTCAATAATACAGAATTTAGATTAAGATTGTTGTTATCACTTGGTAATTTATTTTTCTACCAAGTTTATTAGTAGTATTATTCAAATGCTACTATTATATTTATTAAGATAGTATTAATAATAATTACAAAAACTATTACTTAAATTAAAATTAATTAGTAGGTATAAATCGTACAATAAGTTTAGTTATTAATAAAAAAATCCTAGTTTTCTAAAAATTGCTACAAATGGAACTATTTATTTTTGCAGACAAAGTTCAGTTTCGGATAAAATGTCTTTACGGGAATGTGGTGGCAGTTCTTTTTCAGTCAGTTAAATTTTCCTCAAATAATTTTTATGCATTTTATGCCGAAAATTTGTAGACCTCCTTGTTAATGTGTTTAAGTGGCTATTTGTTTCTACTCGTTTCTATTGTTTTTTTTTTTTTTGTTATTAAGGTAGATACTTAGCGATCAAGTTATTATAAAATAGGAAAATAATTGTAAAATTCAGCTTGAATAAAAAAAAAATTAATTATGTTGATGCATTGATGCATTGCGCGGGCTACCTCGAGCATGTTTTCGAAGTCAATAAGAATTGTTATATACAACACTTGCACTAAGCTTGCTATGTACCTATTATATTTTTTCGTATATTATGATCATTTCAAGGAACCTAAAAACAGGGTGAAATTCAAGGTGCAAACTAATTTTGTTGTGCCCGACAGGGTCCATAATTGCTTTCATAATTATTAATACTTAACACCTGTATGTGTACATTATTGATTGCAATAAATAATAATTGAATTGAATTGAGATGACATACCTACTTAGTAGATTATTTTATTGTGAGGAAAAAATTATAATTTGACACATTTTCTACTCCAAAAGTTAGTGAGTGTGAGGGTCGCAAGTGTATTTTTTTTTGTTAATAATAAAATTTATTCAAACATTGTTACAATTATGACTTTAAAATTAGTATACCATAATAATTCTGTCTATAAATGTTGGTGACATTCATTTTGTTAAATGCGGTGGACCCCAAACTAGGCAAACAATTATAGAAAGTCTTAATTAAAGTTTGAAATAAGATCAAAGATAAAGCGTAAAACTTATGTTGTTTAACCGAACAATCACGACGGAGCCCGCGCGGTTACACCCGACAAAACATACAAAACTTAAGTTATAAGTATTAAACAAAATAGGAACTTATACTGGTGAAGGCTTAAAATTAAAACTAAGCAATAAACAATCAAAATAAGGTATGGGTGTATGTGTGGGGGTGTGTGTGGAGTGTAGTGTGTAGATAAGTGGATGTGTTTGTCGTGTTAGTGAGATTCCGAGTGTGAGTTATGAGAAAGCTTTCGGATTTGTCAAATGAAAGACCTAAGAGCAATTTTTGAATCACTTTTTTACATGCAGAGAGGGAGAGATCTTTTGAGTCGCAAGGCAAAATACTGGTGACCTTGTTTCATCATCTGCCTGCCTTTTCCCAACTATATTGGGGTCGGCTTCCAGTCTAACCGGATGCAGCTGAATACCAGTATTTTACATGGAGCGACTGCCTATCTGACCTCCACAACCCAGTTACTGGGTAATACGATACCCCTTGGTAAAACTGGTTGTCAGACTTTCGGGCTTCTGACGACCCGTAACGACTGTCAAAGATCCACGAATGACAGCCGGGACCAACGGCTTAACGTGCTTTCCGAGGCACGGAGGAGTCTCGGTATGTAAAGATGGTCACCCATCCACGGACCAACCCCGGCAAGCGTAGCTTAACCTGATGGATCGACCCATGCGGCCTTGTTATATACAAAAATATTATGTAGGTAGGCGAGACATCGTCTGGCTAGGAGAGAGGTGGTTCTTTGTAGCGGAATGTGGAAGACACGTTTGGAAGTTAGTGAGCGATAGTCTGGTCTGATTTTTATTTTTTTGTGTTTTTTCTTTTTCTTTGTGAGAATTCTCAGAAATTGTCGAAATATATTTAAAAAAATAGTAGCGAATTACCAAATTATACCACTTGTTACATACATAATTAGTACCTCTTAGGAGCGCAAGTTATTGCAATAGTGTCATACACCCGCCATTCTGACATCAGGTTGGCGAGCGTATTTTGTGTTGCCAAGATTACTGAGAAATTAGATGAAAACATACATGGCTATTTATTATCTAATTTGTACCTCTCTAAACATACCTGAAGTAAATTAAAATCATCAGAATTCTACAGAAATCGAAAGATGTATCCTACAGTCATTCCTTCAGACAGGGTGTAATAACC
Organism: Fissipunctia ypsillon; assembly: GCA_947568875.1. NCBI lineage: Eukaryota > Metazoa > Arthropoda > Insecta > Lepidoptera > Noctuidae > Fissipunctia > Fissipunctia ypsillon. The sequence goes on from OX387654.1 coordinate 10,407,522, forward strand.
TGTGGTTGAAATACAGTTAGTTTGTACCACCAATAACAAACTGCACTTTTTTTGTCGGTTTATAAACCGCGTACAGTTTGTACACGTTATTATTCGCAATGCATGCGCTAAATTATGTAAGATATGAGTGCCGATGGGTATAAGGCCGGCGGCGGCTCGCCGACTTTTTAGGGTCAGCGGCGTGTTTTTAAAAGTAATGTTAAGTAATGATAGGAAAAATAAAAACCAAAACACATAGTTTATAGATTTCCATTATATGGCACTAAAGCTACAGCACTAGCAGTACTAAAGTACTTCCAGCACTCATTTTCGACAACGCTATGTTTATCTTGTTGGCTGCTACTGCTGCTAGTATGTCTTCGTGCCAAATCTGTTACAAAATAGTAGAGACTGTAGAGCTCGGATCTGATTTTACCGTTGAAGTTGACGCTGCATCAGGCTGTTCTTAAGACATAACTTCTGAATTACGAATATATTTGAGAACCATATTTGTCAAGAATTATACTTTAGTATCATTCTCAACCTCCATATACACTACCGTCCAAAAGATTGGAAGCACACCTGTCTTCAAACAAAACAAATGAATACCGACTAATAGGTGGCAAAAATTAGCAATAAACTATCGTTTTACAATCTTTTACAATTGTTTACATAAAAATAAAAGGATTGTTATTCCACATTCATGAAGTTTTAACTAACTCCTTAGTTTTGACGAAACACGTGTTTTATGACTTAATCCGTCGGGTACTTTATTGTTGCAATGGTGTGGTTTTATTGATAATATTTGGTGGTTTTACTTTTTAAGACCCTGGTTAGTCCAACTGGAGCATTGGCACGTAAAAGTTGTGATATTAACATTTTCCGTATTTGAAAGATATCGACGACTCCTTTGACCTTATTTCTTCTTCTGAAAATGGCAAAACGTAAGCAAATCACGCTCAAACAGAGAAGCGCTATTTGTACTCTACGTGAAGAAGGATACAGTGAACGTCAAATCGCAAAAAGGCTAGGAATCTCTCGTAAAGGTGTCCACTATACCCTTGTTAGAAAACGAGAAACTGGGCAAAATGAAGATAGAAAGAGATCTGGTAGGCCCAAATCCACAACAAGGTAAGAAGAAAACTTCAGCAGGATTCTCTCTAAACGGAACCGACGCTTAACTGCACTACGAATCACCGCAGCTTTGAATGCAGAGCTTTATTGCTATGAAATTGGAGATTTGCATGAAAATTTTAAAATATAAAATTTTTGGTATTTTTTTTATTTCATCTAATCAAAGTACTGGCCCAAATTATCTATACAATTTTGCCATTTTGATGGCAGTTTGTTTATCCCTTTACTGTAGAAGTCTGCCGAATGGGAGGCGATGAAGTCAGCGAAATCGTTTTGTACTGTTTCTCGGGTGTTGAATTTTTTCCCACTTAAAAAATTATCTAAATTTTGAAAAAAGTAGAAATCTGTTGGGGCAAGGTCCGGTGAGTCTGTCGTGACGTGTGAGCTCGCATGTTGTCGTGGAGAAGCAATGGAGAAGAGCGATTGACCAGTATTGGTTGTTGAATTGCGAGCTTCTCCATCATTGTTGGCAATTCTTGGCAATAGACATCTGCCGTCACTGTTGTGCCAGTCGGTAAGAAGCTGTGATGTACAAGTCCGGCACTGGTCCACCAGACAGTCACCATCATCTTCCTATGGGTAATCTTTTTTTTAGCGCACTGATTAGGTGCTGTATCCGGGTCCACCCACTGAGACGACCACTTACGGTTGTCGTACAGGATCCAATTTTCATCGTAGGTAACAATTCGATTTAGAATAACCTCGTTTCTATGCCGATTCAATAGTGCTATGCATGCTTCGACGCGTAAGTCTCGCTGTTGGTCGCTTAGTTTGTGTGACACCCACTTATCAAATTTTTTCATCTTTCCGATTTTGACGCAAGTGCTTCAATGTTGTTTTGACACTAACTCCAAGGCCCGCAGCAAGCTCAGCCATAGATTGAGTAGGATCTGCTTCCACTATCGCCTTCAATTCATCGTTGTCGACAATAGTTACCGATTGACTGCGAGACTCGTTCTTCAACTCAAAATTTCCAGATTTAAAACGATTGAACCAATAATGGACCGTGTTTATGCAAGTAGTGTTAGACCCTTACACGTCGTTAATGTTTCGTGTTGTTTGCGCAGCGGTATTTCCATGTAGGAACTCATATTCGAAAATTGTACGAATTTTCAGTTTATCCATGGCGCCAAAAACACCACAATTTCCTAAAAACAAAAGACTGAATTTGAAATTAAATTAACACGGCTTTCAAATAAAATTTATTTGAATTTCGAATTGCGCGCCAATCCACAAATAATTAAATCTGAAAATGCTGGTTATAGAATCTCCAATAACATAGGTAAAGGCCTATACCTATCTACCTTTACTCGTGCTGCCCTTCATCATTATAATTCTGTAAATACATATTTGTTATAGTTTCGAATAATATTTTAACCAATTTACAACCTGACCTGCAAATTGCAAAAAACAAGAAATTTTGAATTTCGCGGGCTATCCTGGCGCTATTGCCTTAAAAGATAATAATTTTATATTATCTGTTTAGTTACTGATCATGTCATTAGAAACCATTGACCTGGGAAAAACATTACACCATATTATGCCTATTGATCATGGAAGGATTGGGTACAGGCCAAAAAAAAATAGTACACTGCTCTTTGGTGTTGCGTACCAGTTGTAACTTCATAACTAGGAGCTTGCAAAATTGTAGTTACGCTTAGTATTCAGGAAGAGAGTCACACGCATTCAGATAAAGAGTGAGACAAGTGGGATATTACAACCTAAGATTAGATGTGTCGTTATTGTAATTCAGTAATACGGCCCGGGGTAATTCGTATTAAAAAGTTTGCAACACTGTTTAGACGTGTGTGAATGTGATGAATGAAGAATAAAAAAAACGGAACGAACCGAATGATAGTGCCGATCGGGAAACGCGGGGACAGAAAATAAGATTTTTAGTAAAATTAAACCAATACAAACTATTGCAAATAGTGAAATTTGGTGGAATAAAGTAATATTGTATATGTCTATATTATGCGCGAGAAAACTTTGAACTCGATACGTAAACGTGTGTGCAAAAGAACTGTTACAAGACTGATGGATGTAGTCTTTGGGATTTTTGGCAGCAAGGTCACAGTTGCAGCAATAATGTAAATTATGACAGTAAGTTTAAACTGGTTTTTGTTAACATTATCCGTAGAACACAATCCGAATAAAATTACGTCACTTTCATCCACAGGTTTCAAAATGCAAGTAGAATTCGCTTTGCAGCGATTCATTTGGTGCACCTTTTAAAGTCTCCAAACTGCACAAAGCTATCACAGATAAAATCAAGAGGTGATAGATTATTGGACTTTTAAAGCAATATCGTTATTTACTTTCCTTTCTACTCCTTGTTTCAGTATCTTACTGGAATTGTTACTCATTTATACTGGTTATAACATAAGTTTTGAAGTGTGACGAATGTACAGGTCACACGTTAACAGTAATTTTGCCTTATAGCTAAGTTTAATGTCAAGGGAAATATTAAATAATTATTTGTCCTAGCACTAAAGTTGGGTCATTCAAACTTCTCTTTCAAAATAACATTGTCTTACACATTGCATACAATTCACAAAACTTCAGTTATCCTCATAATTGCATACCTACGATTTTAGTCACGTTTTTGTTGACAATCCAAGCAATTTTGTCATAATTTGTTTGTTCAATTCAGAAGTTAGAAGTAGGTGTTTTTGAACCTTAAAACCAAGAGGTACAGTTCAAAATGAATTGTGTCTATCTCCCTATTGTTTCATAACTCCTGTTAGTGCTCATGTAATAAACAAAGCAACTGAATTTCGTATTCTAATGCTATCATTACCAATAAGTAAGTTAAAGCTTCCATTAGATTTCAGTATCAATTCAAATATTCTTGCTCAAATATAAATTGAATGAACATTTGTAACAATCCAACCCTATGTTTTACTGGAATATAAACCATGAGTAATTGCTCTGTACTGTATATTCCTAATATAGAGAATGTCTTGTGCTCTGAAAAGTAGGCTATGAAAATTAAATGATCAATGAAGTTAGGGTGAAAATACACATACTTGTAGCTGGTACAAAAATATGCAAGTAGCTGGCATGCCGTGCACTATAACAACTTCTGATTGGGCAATGTCACAATGGCATGCCAGCTACTTGCATAGTTTTGTACCAGCTACAGGCATGTGTATTTTCGCCCATAGGTAGGATTTACGATCACTGCATAATAGAGCCGGGCCCCTGGGTGATGATGTTATGTTATTTATTAAAACAATGCTGTTTAATTTCACTGCCACTGGGGAACTGTCTTTTTGAATGAGCATTGTTCATTTATTATAAAAATCTTTTCATGTTCATTTCATTTAATTTTTTTTTTCATTTATTCAATAACAATTTCCACTGTGTCTGAATGTTTTACAAAGATACCTATGCAAATAATTAAAAAGGTTAAAACAAACTTAAATTAGTGCAATAATCTCATTACCTACATACTACTATACTATACTATTAATATTTACATTCATAAAAGTTCTAAATTTAAAACAATGTCAACTAAAAAAAGGAGAAAACAAAAACTAAGTACATGTCACTAATACAACTAATAATTTCATTTAATTACCAATAACAATAATAAAAACTTTTTTGCAAAAAAACAACATACTTCCAAAGAAAACACTACAAAGTGAAAAATTACTTTAATTTCAGAAGTTGGTGACTTTGGATCTGTATTTTAGGTTTTTGCCACCAACTTCCGAAATTAAAGTTATTTTTCAATTTGTAGTTTTGTTTTTTTTTTTTTAATTGGTCAGTTTGTAATTTATCTAAGTGACAATAGCCTAATGACAACTGCTCATCACCTTTTACAAAACCTTGCTTTTCCCGATGTAGGGACATTAATAGTTTAGGAGTTTTGTGTTCTTTTTTTACATCATGTTTACTGCAAATAAACGTATTTTCTTTCTTTCTGAGTTCACCTGGTACTTCACCATCAGCTCCACTTCACCATATGCATTGTAACAAGCTTATATTGGAATCATTTTAAAGTAATTGAATCGCAACCCATGAAATATTTATTATTGACTTGTTCCGGTAGCCATCTCACCATCTGTGGTCTGGTGGTGGTGGTCTCCATCTACGTAATCAGTTCCACTTTACCAAATGGTGCTTTCCGAGAGCAAATGCACAAGTTACTATAAAAATACCCAAATCGCTATAGGTGTGCCTATAATATTTGAAGAGTTCCCTCGATTTCTCCAGGATTCCATCATCAGATCCTGACCTGATGACAATGGGACCACCTGGAAAGTAAACCCTTTAAAAAAAAATCCAAATCAGGCCAACCGTCTTCGAGTAATCGGAGAACACACAAGAAAAAAAGATTCTCACGAACTGAGAACCTCCTCCTTTTTTGCAGTAGGTTAAAAATTATTTATAGCCAGATTGCAGCTCCTGACCATTCCAAAATAAGCCCAAACACGGCTAGGATACATTGTTTTATTACAGAGTTCTGGTGCCTACCTTCCTGCTTCATCATTAGATTAGTTCGATGGTACCATTTTCATAAATTTGCTTTGTCATAGTCGCTTAACTATCTTAATCGTGATATCTTATCGCCGTGAAATACTGAGCAGTGAGGAGTTCCCGTGGCCATCTTTGGTCTTCTTCGTTAGTTCCACTTCACGAAATGATATTTTCTGAATGCAAACGCTTGAGTTGTTTATGAAAATACTAAAGTCGCAATGTGTTTGCCTGTAATATTTGTGGAGTTCCCGCAATTCCTCATGGATCCTATCATCAGAACTGGATTTAGGTAGATAAAAATGGGACCAATCTGAAAGTATGTCCTTTCAAATAAAAAATAATTTCAAAATCGGTTTATAAATGACAGACTACTGAGGTAACAAACATTAAAAAAAAACAACCAAATGGAGAACCTCCTCCTTTTTTTGAAGTCGGGTAAATGTCCACTATCTAGGCATATATTTAAATTAGCGAATAAAATAACAGTCCGGAATAAAATACTTTATCTAAAATTCACTATACTAAGGTCCCCGCCAGATAAGAAAAAAATAAAAGTCGTTGATCCGACTTGTACCAAAAAGTCCCGAAACTGCGATTAGTGATCGCTCGTCATTCAAAATTGTCGCTAATACTGCTTCGATCGAGTTTCATAATATAAACACCCAACCCAAACGGAATAAGAAGTACGTAAATTTGAGAATGTTTGTGGTATTTTTTTTAGTTTCATAATACATAGTCAAACAATGAATTATGAAATTGCTATTGTTTATGTATTTCAAAAATAATTTTCGTGGTATATTTTTCTTTTTCGAGATTACATAATAGCTTTCATCTTATATTTCAATAAAAGAACATGCCGTAATTGTATTTATTTATTTAGCTTTAACTTATATTCATAGAAGTATAAAATTAATTAAAATAGCCCAATTTTAAAGTTCTTACCAAAAAATGAGATTTTTTGGGTTATGCTCTCATACTTCGCGCTGAGTGTGACGTCAGAGCGAATCAGGGGCGCATTACCTGTCCGCCGTTTTGTAATTATGCATCGCGTCCTTCGTCTCGTGTGTCATCCAGTCATTTCAAATCTGGTTTGCGCGTGGAATTAACTGAGCGTAACCCATACTCGGAGTTTTCACGCATTTGTTACTGTTAATTTTATGGTTTTAGTGTTAGTTAAGTTTGTTTTGTTAGTTTGATACCGTTTTGTTTTTGTTATTATTGTTAATGATGAGTGAAGAAGTGAGAATGGATCCACCAACAACCCAAAAAAGGCGAAGACAGAGAATCGTTGAACCTACCTATGAAAGAATAAACTAATGATGGATAACGGATAATTACGTAATTACTTAATGTTCACAGATTCTTCTTCCGAATTGTTTTATTTTTTTATTTTATTTTATTGTCTACTTATTTTTTTTCATAATTGTCCAAATAAATAAAAGTTATAATTTGGTATATGAGTTTCATTGTACTAGTAAGTACCTTCCGAAATAAATACGCCTGAATATGGTTTTGGCCAAAGGGTTTGCAACTCATGCCAAGTGAAAACGTCAAGGACGCCCCTTACCGCGATACGTTTTGATCGTGTTAGCGACACTGTCCTTACATTTTTTTCGTATCGTTTTTGAATATTGGCATACATTGGTAGACGGGTGTTAACGACTTTTATTTTTTTCTTATGTGGCAAGGGACTTAATCTAAATTTGTGTCAGAACCAGATACATTAAAATCCACACATTTTTGTATTCCATGCTTTTTTTTTATTCATGAAAACTTTTTTATTTTCAGAAATTAAAATTAATACATGCCTGCTGCAGTCATCTAAATTGATTCTGTAAGTAATAGTAATAATGTTAATCCTTGGCTTATTGATTAGTTTTATCATTTTAGGTACTATACAATGTAAAATATATAAAATTATTATATTTAAATATATATAATGTAAAAGCAACATTGGCTAAATTTTGTATGAATGATCCTAGTTATGAGTCCACACTTATCTAGCTACATTCACAAGTGGATTGAATAGTTAGGTAATATGGGCTGGTGTCCGCAACTCCATGAATAGTTTATCCATTTATTTATTTTTATTTGAGATAGGTTTGCTCTTGATTCTAGACTAGGTCAGAGATGACATTATAATTCATGTTCTTGGTATAAAGCATGCACTGCCTTTGAATAAAACTATTAGCATTCATGTACTATCGAGGAAACTTACATCTGACCAATTTGAACAATGACCACATCTGTTAGCAAGCGTTACTATAGTGGCCGAGCGCTGCAAGCAAGAATAGTCCTTACGGTGTATAGATGTTCGTTTCTCCCATGGTACAATGGTCCACTTGAAGGACTAGAGCGGAAACCAATCCCCATAACATTTGGCCAACGTATGGCCAACAAACTGTCAGCAGCACTAGAATATCACCTGTAATAATGTCGAGGCTATATTTACTGACACAATTATCACATGCACTATCAGCCAGCGTATGTGCTACATAGCATGTAGGACTACTATACTATGTATTTGATTTGTTGCTTATCATTTCTAGCAAGTGTATTGAAGTAAAGGAGTACTAAAGATAGTCTTGCAATATACATAAAACTTATCTGAGCGAAAGTGGCTGCAGTGTCATACAGGTAATCATGTGTTAACAATAACATAGACACTGTTTAGTTTTCCAAGTGTACTGAGGATTAGGTAAACAGTCAAGTAGAGTTTTTATACAGCCTCATTTATTGTTGAATTTAACACTGCCTCCATTTTTTTTTTAACTTCTCTTTTGAAATTATATTATAACCATAGTTTTTCTTTATGCTAATAATGTTATGTGTATTTGTAGGGCAGATCGTCAAGCTGGCGGCCTTTCAGGATGCGGCTCGTGCGCCCTCGCTAGCACCGCGCGTTCGCCACGTCGCCACAATCACAGGTATTATGCCTAGCATTTACAACACACACTCTGTGCTTTAACTAAACTTGAATTGAGAACCTTAGATCATTATTAAGTTTTGGAATCACAAACTCAATGCCGTACATGACAAAGTTCAAAGTCATTTGCAACTATATTTTATTAAGGACCTTTTATAACAAATCGTCAATCAAAAATTAACTTAGACTGCATCATGCTAAATGGAATGTAATATCTAAGATTCTGAATTGAAGATTTGAAGTACATACAGATGCAGCAACGCTAAGTCTAGCAGTTAGCAATAAACCAATTATCCGCCCAGCCTTGGCCCAACTATGTCGGGTTTTCGTATGAAAACGGGCGGAACTGACAGCTTCAAGGTACGAAGGTCTCGGACAAACAACAAACAATGGTCACTCATCCGCAGACCGGCTGTTGTTTCGGTACGAGCCTTCGGCCAAAAAAAGCAATATGACCAAAATATTTTGTTCAATCTAAAAATGAAATTAATTTATGAGCGTGATTAGGAAGTGACTATTAAAAACACCATTATGAAAAAAAAATCTGCACACAATTCTGTACATTTGTAACAAAGGAATAAAGGATCTAAGTTATAACATTTTTTAGCGAAACTTCATGTCTAAAAATACTCGCGTATTCAAGTGTTGTAAATTGATATGACTAATTGAGTAATACAATGGTGAAATATGAAATGAAAATGAGACATTTTGACATATTCTTCGTATTTTTTCTTAAGGGGTACCTTAAAGTTAAGATTATGAATGGGGTAAAATTATAATGAAGGCGTGTGATTGGCTAGGTGCCAGATGTGAGATGGTGGCTATTCTGGGCGGGCGGGCGGCGCGCGCGCATCCAGTCGGTCGCCGCGTTTCTACCTCCCAACCGTTGCGAGGAACTCGCTCGCACGATACATAACATAGGAGACTCTTACCGTTCGTTTATTATTTGTTTTTAATCAAGTTAAAATTTCATTTGAAAAAAGTTTTCATAGTTTCACAAAGTAAAGAACACGCAAAAAAATGTTTTGGTGGTGATCCATAGGAAACGTACTTTCCGGTATTCCTTGTTTCAATCTTGTGGTTTACATTAAGATATAGTAGTTTTTTTAAATGATTGTAGGTAGGTAGGTTTGTCCTTAAATTACCAACAGTGTGCTGACTTATTATAGCGATTAATTATAGACTTAATTAAAATTCATTACGAACTCTCAAACTCGTATTGTTCACAGTTTTTATAACAATCAGTCGTGTCGATGATGTAATTAGTGTTTTTTATTTATTTACCACTGAGGTCTACTGATGACAACCTGAACTCTACCTAATACAAGAATGAAAGGTATTACAAATAAAGTTTGTCTTGAATGGCATGCTTGTAATTGTGAACTTATAATTTAAAATGATTAACACGTCTAATAAAAAGAAAATTTTGTTGTCACAGCAACTTTTAAAGGCACTAAACACCATGGAATCTGGAGACATTCTTGAACACTAACAATTCTTATTTGGTTCAAGTTGGTACAAACTAACAGTTCACAACTCATTATAATTTTCCCCTTAAAATACTTGAACATCAATTCATAGACTGTCCATGGTCAATTTATTTGTTGGTGAACAAAGTCTGTGTACTGGTATCAAACCAATTAATCATGTTATTTGGCTTTCATGTTATCTGATAAGCGAAGTCGAAAAACTGAAAGTGAATCGAAAGTGAATTTACAACGTCAAAGAAAACGAGGCAATTAATCTATTGCATTGAGTCTATACATCGGCGGCGCTATGAACTGACAGCCTTATGTAATCAATTCTATGCACAGTTCAGTTAATATGAAGTCAGATTATAATCACATGGAATTTTTGGCACTGATTTGTTTTGTATTAGTCATACATTGTGATTGGTACTATCAGATTTTTCAGAATGAAACTATGGCAGTTAAATTGGAGCACCTTTATCCGTTATGTAATAATCATTCTCTTTATTATGACTTGTTCAATGAATGGGATAATTATGTTATAACATAAGGCCCTTTATTCAAGATGTAAGTGACAAGGTCACAAAATTGCGTCACCGAGTTAGCGGGGCAACCCGTGGCGGAGGTGACCCCGCTATGGTAGCGATGCCAACATATTGACGACATCCTTATTTTTATTGGTTATTCGAATGAGTACGTCGACCGTACCGCCTCCGCCGCTGAACTGTGCGTGTGGCCTCGCAATGTGTCTATTTACAGGTCTTTCCATGTCAATAGTATCTAAATGTATTATCCCACTATCGGTCAAAAATAGAAAGCCCGTAGAATTTCTCCGTACTCGAAATTAGGACGAGTTCGCACATAGAACTGCATGCAGGTTAAAATTGTGCGGAAAAGATAAACGTGTAACGGTTAGTATTTGCTATCTGCATACATCCAAGAGTATTTTATTTTTGATACATTCTTCATACGAAGTTGCAGACAGTACGTAGATGACAGTGTACGTTACGATATTGTAATAACCTCGTTAGCCATAATTTGGTGTACCTAAATGAAATCTATCTATATTGCCATTTTCGATCTGTGCCATCTGCATTGTGCGTATATGTTGACACAGTTGTTAAAGATCATCGTGAGGCTCATATTCGTTAGAGAGACTGATGTGTATTGTTAAACAGCCTGTTGAAACGTTGATGCAATGATAAAGCATGTGATCGGTGCGACATTGGTGTAGTGCGGAGAACCGGTGCCTGAGCTAACAATTTCTAGTCAACCAACAGGCTTGTACACTAGTAGCGAGCACTAGGCGCGAGACTTTATAGTGAGCTAGAATACATAGAGATTGTTATTTATATCTAAGTACTTAATTTTATTCAAATAACATTGTTATAGTTCTGATCGGCGATAAGTCACGTTCACTCTTTTATTTTTCTTCAATAATTGTTGCTAGTTGTTGGCGATCGGTTCAGCGCTATTCGTTATCGGATTTATGACGTTGTGTACATTATCTCCTATCTGTAGCTAATTACATCGTTGATTGTTTGGTAGGCGGCTACACGGTGCACGTCCGCAGATGTATGGTGAAAGTGATGTTACTTGAAAGATGTGCAATGTGATGTGAAAATCTTGTAAGTTGGTGCAATATATGTGTTCGGATTATGACTGAAAAAAGACACCGGCCTCGGCCGCGGCGTCGGGATGAGTTGCACGAGAGGCAACAGGATTTGCTGCTAGCTTGGAGTCATGGTGAGCTATTGTCTGAGCCTAGATTTAAGAAGGAGCATTGCGTAACCGCTTATAACAGAACTGTAGTGTTAGACTATTCTTAAGAAAATAAAAAATAATTTCGCCGGTCTCGCTAAAGTTGTATCTTTATACAACATGCAAATGTAACTCACAGTCGAAGAAAGCCATTGAAAAGCAGCTGTTAAACAGAAGCAAATACTCTGTAAGAACTTTACTACACTTTCTATTAGCTGTTATGAATATACCGGCTGCTATTCTGCCGCGCTAATTAGAAACGCAGCAAGGAAGGATTTTTGGAAAATTGAGTAACTCAATTTTGCAAAAATCCTTCCTTGCTGCGTTTCTAATAAGCGCGGCAGTATTCATCTTGTGAGATTTGCGTAGAGGTCTGTTCTGATTGTTCCTAAATATCGATTGCGAGTGCAAGTAGCGCAGGCGTTTTACAACGTACTTACACGGAAACATCGCTTGTGCACCTGTTTCGTTTTATTTCAATGATGCAAGTTCGGAACGGATACACAATCAACAGCATTTATTATGTAATGAAAACGAAAGGGCATGTTTTTGCGTGGGAAATTTTGGCACATGTCGTGGCCAGATCTTAGCATTGATCATTTGATGAAGTGTTCGGTCATTTCATGAAATGGTTGTGTTTCATGTAATGGCCAGCTAAAATTGACCATATCGTTTAAACGTCAACGTTTAATGATATGTCAGTCGACGTTTGGCCATATCATTAATGTAGGGTATCTGTCGTGGTACGATCGTAGAAATGGCCATATCGTGACGAATGCAACCTACATATTTATCGACATTCCCAGCTGACCACTGGGCATATCGCAAAGCAGTTGCCATTTCACGCCGCTAGTGGCATCCCGACCAAATGGGTTAGGCTAGGTTAGAATTGTGACCAACCGCGCGCGAGCCGAGCGAGCGAAGCGAGCGGGTGCCGCGGCAGCGGCTGGCGAGCGCTACATCCAAGTTGGTCGCAGTTACTTAGGAATTATTCGAGTAGGAATAGATGCACAACAAAAACAAAGCGACATCAACGCCTCTATCGGTGGATAATCTAACTATTTGACGATATTATTACTAATGTTTGGCCACATCATGAAGTAGTCGCGCGTTTAACTGTTCGTATCGTCAAACGTTGAGTAATCAATGATCTGGCCAGACCACATCATAATGTGACCAGTGGTCGATGTTCTATTTCATGAAATACAACCATTTCATGAAATGGTCGAACACTTCATGAAATGATCAATTCTAAGATCTGGCCACGACACACATGAAATCAGGGCTAATCCACAAAATAATTGACTCCAATTAAGTAACGTTTTGTTTTTGTTTGTTTACGAATTATGGAGCACCTGAATGAAGTGCGTAACAATAATTTTCTGGAGAGCTTTCAATGGATATACCAAAATAAGAATTGTTCAGGGAATGGGACATGTAAGGACAATTTCAAAAGTGCCTTTGCTTAAAGTATATGATTGTTTGTGTGATAATGCCTTTTCTTTTGTGGATGGGAAATCATCAAATGACTTCTCCCGCTCTGGGCGGAGCGGGAGGGCGTGTCAGACTTTTACTGACTAAAACCCACCCGTGTTCCTTCTGGCCTGTGCCGGGGCCATGGTAACTCTTTCGAACATCCCGCAACCCTGGCTGTGTGTGATAATGCCTTGTACTACATACATATATAAATTCACGCCTTCTTCACATGGGGGTAGGCAGAAACTACAGAACGCCACCTGCTACGATCCTTACATACTCCTTTTGCCTCGTTTACATTCATATATCTGGTCATACACGCATGCCTTTTACTATTTTGTTGAAATACGAAACAAGCACAACTTGCATACTTGTAGTTCCAATTAATTGGAATCGATGATATCAATCGGTTGCTGCTTGATGATTTTGCTAAACATGTGGTAAAAGACGTCAGTATAATAGGTACAGCATAATGTACCCACACGGTAATATCCTTATCAGTTCCCATATCAATAAAGTAGTCCGGTCTATATCATTTTATTTGAATGTCACAAACTTGCTTTTAGTTCGGCTGATAGCATTGAAACGCTTATCTCGGCTTTAAAACTGAGAATTTCCGTTTTAGGATGCTAAAATAATAAATAATAGTAGGTACCTAAGTACCAAATTCCTCCAACTTCGATGTTGCCATTAAGAAGCTTTCTATGATATACAGATTCCTTAGTGTATTGCATACTTTTTGCAGAAAATCTATTAAAAAAACGTCATAAAAGGATACAATCTCAGCTATGTGCAGTGATGCGATGTTGATATTCGATTGCCATTCATATTCGATTGATATTTGATTGCCATCCATTGATATTCGATTAAAAACAGCTCGGGCTCACAGCACAGGTATTCGATCGATAAAAATAAAGGTCTGGCTGAAAAAACCCATTCTTTTCACATGATTTATGACGTATTTTCATTCTTGCATCTTCTGTAATCTTCAGGGTACCGAAAGAGGTTATCAGTCGACAAGAGAATCTGTTTGGTCAACCATCGTACTAGTTTCCACGCTTCTTACGCATGGGCAGAGATGGGTTATTATTATTCAGTAGAAACTACACGACAGAACACTGATATCATCGTTCTAAATATATTGTGAAGAGGAAAGTTTCGTTTGTTTCAGCACCAATACAATATTATTTACTACTTTAAACACTTAAACGTTTTCTTTTGGTTTTAGTTACTCCCCCCTAGCACCGATTACACGGGACTTAAACATAACGTGCGAAATGTGGGTGTACTATTAGGTAACAGCTCTGTCTAACCCTTCGGGGAAACAGGCGATATATTATGTTACTTCTTTTTTCCCGGAGCTCAATGGGAGGCTACAGGGAATATAATTTCAAACTCTGTAAGGTTTCAAGAAATGTCAATGTAAGCAATAGAAAACGTTTCTCAACTGAAGATTATTAGGTCAAGAAAGTTTGATCGAGGGTAAGCTAGAGTAGCTTCACTTGACCTAGGGCACTCTCAAGTACCTATTAGGTCAGCTCCGAGACCTAAAAACAATGCTTTTCTTTTCTAACAAGAGCTTGATTAATGCAAGTCGTTTTCAAATCACTGCTTCCCAAAAAAAGTTATTTTTCAAATGTCAACACCTAAATACATGTGATTTTATTCGGCTCCTGAATAAAAACAATCATTAAGCACTTTGTAAAATGTAATTAATAAGTAAAAACGAACAGATAAACATATACACGTGATGTGTCAATCACTTATATGTATAAATATTTATCCTAACGCTGAAATTGTTCTATGTGCTATTAGTGTAACTGTATAACATACATTTTATTAAGATTAATTATTATTTATTATCCACTACTGAGAAAAAATAAAACTCATTAAATTGGTGGTAATAAGTAACCCGAACTTTTTCGTATAACTGTGTTGGTTTAATTTGTACATAATTAACTCAAGTTCATTCTGTGGCTAATTAAATTAAACACAATAAATAATTGTCACATTCGAAAATGCGTGTGTGTGAGCATTCCCACTTCATATTATTAGCATGGACCTTATACGAAATACGTTGTACGGAGGGTAGCGCAAGGACATTACAGAAGTGCATGCCCCTGCCAGATCGGTCAACCGCCGACGCGCCGGGAGGCAGATATCGATTCCGTCTGCAAGCGCCGTACCCATACTAAATACGGAAAGTAGACACTCCCTGCACATACAAAGCGGCTATACAGTTAAATACTGCAATGCGCTCAACTTTTCCAGTCACGACATTGCGTTGAAACTTGCAGCTTTCCAACTATTCATTATCTTGATCCATACCTGTTCTACTGCCTACCTGCTGCTTAGAAAATTGTAAATAAATCTGCTACTATAATTGTTGAAGCTAGCATTTCCATTTAATGTTTCTTTTGTCAACAGAGGTGTGCAATAGCGAGGAGGTGCCCGAGGTAGAGATAGTCAGTCTTCTACAAGAACATATACCAAAATATCGCTTGAGAGCCGACAGTCTCACACAATTTGGAGGTACAGATACTTTTAAGAGCTTTGCTTTAAGAATTTCACTTTTTCGTTCAATCATTTCAAACTGGCAAAGCTTTCTTTCAATGAGCTTTTAGCAAATCATTCACAAACAGTTGTGTACGTTCTCATTATCATTATCACATAAAATCATTGTTTTTTTCATAGTCGCAATTTTCATTTAGCTTTATATTCACACTTAAAAGCTTTATTTCGCAAAAATTATTCACAGGTCTCTCAAAATATAGAGAGCTTGTAATGACAACTCATGAAAATATCAAGACTACGACTACTGCTAGCAAGTCGTATAGTCAAAAATATGGCGGGCGGGGGAATTTCGCCATTTACGGCCGGATTCACCCAAAAATCAATATTTGTGTTTTCATGGCCAAATTCATCATTTACAGCGTCTAAATTTTGCTTTATGGGGTTCATTACCTCTGGAAGGGGGTTGTTAAAGTATTAGTAAGAGTCGAGTACACCGAATATAAGCGTCTGGCTAGTCGTTTTAAAATTATTAATTGAGCGTATCCTGCGACTGAACGATGTTGAGAAGTTTTTCGACGAGTCACATATTTTTTAAAGCGTAGCATTAGGTAAGTTGGAATCGTTCCAAAGCTTAAAGGACTTTTTTTCTTGGATCACAAAATTCTGATTAGTGGGGACTTACATCGCTTTATTTGTGTTTTCGGTGGATTTGAATCACTCGTTTTATTTTATTAATAGCCAGATTTGGAAAAATCTGAACATACTCACTGGGTTAGGTTTTAAGTCGATTTAAAAAGGAGGGACTTTTCATCATTATTGAAGTTTTGAGAAATCGTTACTTACCAAAAATAGAGTTTTGGTCTATATTTCTATAGGTTTAAGCATTTCTTCTTTTCCGATTAACGCTTAACTTGGCATTAGGTTTGAAGCGATTATTGGAATATCGTTAGGGCGAAGGTGCGGACAAAAATACTTTTCTAAAACCGGTAAATGATTCTTTCATTACTTTGAAATATCATATTTTCTTTAACAAACTTCTAAACTACACAGATCACGTTAGATTGCTACCTTGTTCAAATATACGCGACAGCCACGACCTGGTACTGATTTGTCAGCAGCTTAGGGGCAGACCTACGACAAAACAAATGTCGTTTCATCACGAAGTGAAACTTTGCCCAATATATTAGGAAGCCCGTGGATAGTATGACTTAATAGATAAAAAAGAAGAGTTCCTAATATCTTTGGTGTTGCGAATTCTGATTTCATAGCTGAAAGTTCATGCTTTCACTCCCTAAACTTCACATATTCTAAATGTGATGTAATGTAGGTAAGTACTTATGTCAGATGGTTACAAATATGGTCGTCCTTGGTTTATAATAACGAATATTATTTCATGTTGACATTTTGACTGATCTGTAGAAAAAACATGAGAAAAGCCTTATGTAAATATTCATCTTTGAGCCGTCCTGGTTTTGTTTCAGTAGTTCTGCTTAAATTTCATCAGGTCAGTGTTCGTTCAGTAACTAGGGCGTAGCCTACTTGAAGCATTTTTTTGCTCGACATCAGTGGCGCAGCTACAATTATCATTAGAGGGAAGCCGAAGAAAAAATTGTTCAGTTCTCATAAACTCGGGCAAAAATCCGTAGGTTTTTAATCTTATGATGTATTAAAATGGTATTAAATATAATTGCTGAGTCCCTCGTTGAGGGCCTCGTTAGTCTAGTGGTCGCAAGCGCTACTGCTGAGCATGAGGTCCTGGGTTCGATACCCAGGTCGGACAAAGTGTTATTGGGTTTTTTCTATCTGGAATTTCTCAGTAGCAGCCTGGAGTCTGGATTTGTGCCCGGTTGACGGCAATAGGCTCGCCTCTCCAGTCCTTCGCCCTCGCCAGTTATGTTTTCGTCCCATGTAATAACATGGGACGTAAACATAACTGGCGAAATGTGGGTGTACTATAGGGATACCTCTGCCTAACCCTTCGGGGAAAAAAGGCGTGATGTTATTTTTGTTTATGTATGTAAATATAATTATGTAATGTGATACATAGCTTCACACACAGGTGTACCATATTATTTGGTAATAGTAGACATTAAGAAGATTGGTTGTTCCGTAGGGAAGCCGGTAGGAATCGGGTTGTGTGAAGGCTACGCCCCTGCTCGACATTGTTGATAGGCTCAAGACGTTTGAGCCGGAAGAATTATTATGTTGTAGTTGCACTACATCTAGTATTAGAGCTACTCGATTTGCCATACACCGTTGTAACGTGATAAGGCCAATGATTGAATGCTCTGTATGCGTATATTTATTTATAAGATCAGTCTCAATACATTCCATTGAATTAGAACGTTTAGTTTCCAGGCCTAATGAACGACGGTGTGCAACGACTCTCTTGGAATGGCAAGGTCTCTTGCGCGAGACAGGGGCACAATAGTTTCTCTAAATGTCAGACTGCACAATGAAATGGAATACGGTTTAGAAGTACCTACTCTGTGAAAGTAAAACGGTATCAAAATGTCTTAGCCTGTGGTCCAGACGTATAAACTTTTATTCACTTTTTGAGCGCTAATTGTAGTATGTTCCTATGACAATCATTTCGCTGGAACAGTCGTTAGCCATATTCATAAGGAAGTGTAATAAATACAATTAATATACCAACATTATTTCTTGTAAGTTAATTGAAGGCGAACTTTCTACTCTTTACTGCCTCATTTCATATTTAATCAATAGTAAAACGATCCTCATAATATCTGACTATCGTTAAATGTTATGACTCATTTGTCTAAGCATGTTAGTAAGATATTTATGTTGGATTCCATTTGAAAAATCCTTCTGCTTACATAATATATTTAAAATAAATGTGTTAAGAAATGGTAAGAATTTGACAAAGTAGAAGTGGGCTATATGTGGTGTTCCGTCTTAGTAAGTGTTTGAGTCGTGGTTTCCGGCGCCGGCGCAGTTCTTATCGCTATAAATAATGGTGTCTCATCGGTCGAGTCATCGCCCGCTGGCCAGTATGCGTCCCCGACCGGTCTGATGCGTGCCATCTGTCAACTTGCTGCGTTCGCTGTACATAACACCATCACTCTTTGATTCTGGATATTTTAAGAGGATTGTGAAGCTGTAAATTTTCATACAAAAAGCGATAACGTTTTCCCCCTGTGTAAACATAGTCTAATTTTCATAATTTTTGGAACTTTTTTTTGTTTTCTTTTTTTTGTAATGAAAAACTAAAGCTTTTATTATAATGAAATATTGCGTACGATATAAGTTATTAGCATCTAAATATCTATATTTTTGACTTAAAAACTTCCTCGAGGGTGTTTATTTTTTTTATTTAACTGAACTGAACTACTAAAAAAGAAAAACGTACAGACCTAAATTAAGGTGTACTGAATCTAATGAGACCAAAATTGTCTCATTTCGTAAAGGTTTAGGGGGGTGAAAACGTTATCGCCCGAAACAATATTTCAAAAAGGAAATATAGGCAATTGCCTCTAAGACTTGCAACTCTCTCTATCGCACGATATCTTCACGCCCGGAGGGAGAGAGAGCAAGTGTGAAACATATAGCATTTTTGAAAATACCTACTCTCGCTACGTATTGGCACTTCACATTCCTCTTAAGGGGGAAGCGCCAAGGTAGCCCGCGAAATTCAAATTTTCTTACGATTTTTACAATTTGCAGCTGTGTCTGGGCGTATGTTATTTAAAGTATGATTCGAGATCATAACAAATATGTATTTACAGAATTATAATCATTAGAATCAGTAATACAATTCCTCAACTGTGAATGTGAAGACTATGTGGGTCCTTGTTTTTTTTTTTCTTTTTCTCTCAGCTTTAATCATAGTTTGCCAGTTTGAGTAAATTATGCGGCCTACCCAAATGTCCTTTCTTTGGTATTGTTCGTCGAATCGTTGAGCTCCTTAACTTTTATGTTGAGCTGTACGATTACTGACAGATGCTTGCACTGACTGGCCAGGTCCACTCAATCTGTGTGGTTCTTTCCTCAAAAGACCATTTCAGACACCAACCTCACATGATCTCTTCACATGATGTCTTCACATGATCTGACCAAGATTATGTCTGCACTTTAAAAGAGACTGTGACCTCTGAGTTTGTTTCGGCCTTTCTTCTCAGAGTAGTCAGATAGGAAACGCCGGCCTCATCTCGTTAAAAAAAAAAATGTTTGACATGTAAAAGTGTTTGTATAAACCTACTTACAGAAATAAAATCATTTATCATTCATTTATTCACTTAAGTTGTATAATCCTGAAATGTTAATATTTCATGAAATAGTCATTCAATAGAATTACTTGGTCTTACAGAGTTGTATTGATGACTTTAATTAATATAATAATTGTGTAAATACATATTTGTTATGGTCGCGAATAATATTTTAATCAACATACAATCTAATACTGACCTGCAAATTGCAAAAAACGTAAGGAAATTTTAATTTCGCAGGCTACCCTGGCGCTTTCACCTTAATGGAAATACGGTTCAAGCCAATGCTCTACAAATCTACTACATAATGAAAGTTTAATCATACTGCCACTCACGTTATATTCCCCTGTAACAGCTGTAACTTTATAACAAGGAAGACCTTCAGTGGTTTCTCAGTCGAATACCTGGTATATGTGCACTCATATGCCGTTGTGTAACTTTAAAACTGTAATGATATAATTACGCCGGCCCCGTAGTAAGTGAGTGTACTCGCAGGTGTAAAATTAAAGCAATGTATTCTTAGTTCATGAGAAGTTCTCGACATTTAGCTAAAAGTCATTGTAGTAGGACGCGATCTGAATAGAATTGAATTGGTGGTGGGATAAAGCGGTTGACGGCGGTTGATGTATCGTGTGATTCAGCGGCCCTGTGACGTTGTCGTGTGTGTTTGGGCTCATGAGTACTGGGTATCAGTAATTATTTCAATGAGCGTATTATACAGCAATTGGTACAAATTGAACTATGTACGAGCACATACCATGCAAAGTATAAAGTTTTCCCTTCCACACTTGCAATTTGAACGGTATTACGTTTGTAAGGGCTTTGTTCTAAAATTTGTTGATGTTTTCCAGGATACGAGAATCAAGATTGGTTCATACCATCCCCGGCACTGCCGGTGAGCGACAAAGACCTCGCGCTCACTCCTGACCA
Organism: Fissipunctia ypsillon; assembly: GCA_947568875.1. NCBI lineage: Eukaryota > Metazoa > Arthropoda > Insecta > Lepidoptera > Noctuidae > Fissipunctia > Fissipunctia ypsillon. Next base: position 10,428,422 of record OX387654.1, read on the forward strand.
GATCAGGGAGACTCTCAATTACTTCCGTGAGTGTGCATGATGTTTCATTATTTCTACTTATATTATTATGGTTTAAGGTATACCTAACGTTAACCAAAGGATATACAGCTTCTATGTTGTATATGTGTTTCACATGACATGTATTTTATGAATTTGATGTTTCAAATGGAATGCTTCGTTGGTCCTAGTGGTCGCAAGCGCTACTACTGAGCATGAGGTCCTGGGTTCGATTCCCAGGCCGGGTTGAGGCAAGTGTTATTGGGTTTTTCCATGAGGAATTTCTCAGTAGCAGCCCGGAGTCTGGATTTGTATTCGGTTGATGGCAAAATAGGCTTGCCTCCTAACATGGGACTTAAACATAACTGGCGAAATGTGGGTGCATTATAGATACACCTCTGCCTAACCCTTCGGGGATTACAGGCGTCATTTTATATTATGTTATGCAAGTGGAATTTCTTGTAATGTTAGTGTAATGAAGTTGTGTTATAGAAATAATGAAAAAACGTGCGCGTAATGAAAGTTTATCTAAGTAATTTACAAACTATTACATGAACATGATCAATCAATCCACAACTGTTTTATGTTATTATAACAGTTATAACTCATATGATTTTAGTCTCGTGCAATAAAAAAAATATCGTCGTTCTAACTGCAATTTTAATAGTTCTAAATTAAATCACATACAGCGTGTTTAACACAGTTAGAATTTAAATATATTATTTATTTACCCCCATTCAATGTTGATGAATTAATTGTTTTTGAATGTTGTATCACATTCCTAGGCTTTATAGGTAGGGTAATACTAAAATACTGAAATAGTTTTATTTTATCTTGTAATAGAAGATTTTAAAATAAATAGGGAATTACATAAGTCTATGCTTGTATTTACCAGCAGGTGGTTAGCAGCCTGATCGTTATTTTACGACGAAATACATAATAAACAGGTTGAGTTTAAAAATATTTTTATATCCTTAAATAGTACAGTTGTACGATGGTTTCTATGCATTTCTAAAATCAAAACCTTCAATCTCTAATTTTTAGGGTGGCTTCTGTTCCAAAAATCATCCTGTGTATCTCTTTCAAAATATACTTGGTCAATCGCGGTGCATCTAAGTATGATTACCTAAACGAAATTAAAAACATTAAAGCGAGGTGTAAATATCTTTTCTGCTTTTGTTTTGCTCAAACCGATAAAAATAATGTTTTCCCAAAATAATTGCAGTGGGAAATAAAAAAAAAATAACTAATGCATTATCGAACGAAGTGGAAGAACATCATGCATAAAGCCACGGAGGCCTTTCAGGGACACGACCTTGAATAAAGACCTTGTAATGAAGTATGTACGTGAACAAGAAGAATCTCTTGTGTTGGTATAAAAGAGTATAACGCTATCTAGGATGTAAGATAGGTAGCTACCTACAATATCTAGCTGTTTTAAAAAAGGACCTAAGTCTAAGTAAGTGGGTAGTAATAGGAAATTAGAGGAGTCTAAGTCGGACTTACGTCCTATTTCAATTTATTTTTTTATTTTTATTAAAATGCCACTGCAGTCCTGCCTAGCCCTAAGTCAAAACTAAAAATAAATACTAACAGAAAAACATATTTCCTATTTCCTAGACTATCTCTTGAAAAATATTATTATTTAGTACCTACTTACCTACGTAGTAACAGAATATTATGACTTGTCAATTTTCTGATAAATATTCAATTAATTTCTTATTCGGAGGCCGAATAATTTGAAGAATTACATTCTTCCCAGATATTGAGATTTATCAGTAGGTATTTTATTGCTTTTATGTTCTACCCGCAAATTCCTAAGCCTTGATTTTCTATCGTATATTATAGACTCGACCGCATTGTTTATGTGGGTGACGTATTTGTCCGCCGGGTGGTCGGTATGCTAGTCATATCTGTGGCAGCACTGCGCGTGCGCGAGCATAGAGACGCGCGACCACCAGTGCCGGTCGCGCCGGTAACCACGCGGCACGCGTGCTCCCTCATCGCCCGCCGCAACGGCCCGATCGATACCGCGACGCCGAAAAACGACGTGCGCCGCACGCATCGCGCATCTTACGCCCCGATCCGTGCTAAAGTTAGAGAGTAATAGAGGTGCACCGTTGCACCGACCGTGTACCAAAGCGTTTTTTATCACAAGTGCCTCATTCTGCCGACAAAAGAAGCGGTATAACACTATGAAACCCAAGTTCTTTACGTTTGTGTCATTATAAACTGTATTTTGTGATACTACATCTTATGTAAGAGGGTGAAACATTCCGCTTGTAGCCTTATTAGTGTTTTACTTACATGGTTCTCATTTTAATCAACATTCTGGTAATACCAATATAATATTCGGCATGCTGTAGAAGGTAAATTAGCAAATCTCTGCGTCATCGATTGGGGGTGGTTTGGGAGTCGGGGGACTCGAGACGCGACGGCGACGCGGCGTCGCAACGCGCAACAGCTGTGAGCCAGATCTGTTATCTTGACCGTGAGAGCATAATTATTATGTTCATTGTTTTGTTATGTAGTACTTTACAAAATTTAAATATAATAGCAACTATCTGTTTCCCGTATTTAAGCGTATTCAGGCTTTCAAGAAAATTGCAATTTCAGCGCAATGTTTTCTATTAACTTTATCGTAAAGCAGTCAATTAAAATATAACGCTGCTGTTATGAGTTAGTCTATTGTTTCATTCAGTTTTACAAATGAATAAGTTATAAAATTACCGACAACGTATGCTTTCATAGAAGATTATTTATTTTAAATATGGGTTTAGTTACGTATGTATGTATATTCGTATATTCACAAACATACTAGTGATATTGTATTATTAATAAATTGTATTTTATGTCATAACCTAAGTTTTAGTGTCTACACTGCAGTATTTCCCTATATTATCAAATCGTTGGTTACCTTTCAGCCATTTCGCAAGATCCACACACAAAGTTGTGGGCATGCGTATATCAATCAGTCTTTGAAGCTATTGTTTTCAACGCAATCACTCACAGCTATAAATGGGAAGTTGTCTAATTAATGTTAATATATATCTTCAATTATAATAATAAGATGCTTGATTGCACATTTAATAGGAAAGACAGACGTTTAACTCTGAAACAATTTTAAAAGCTACTTCTTGACCAACTTCGTCTTTTATAAGTACCTACATGGATTCTGTGAATAATGGGACCTGTCATTCATGGATTCATATTAACATCATTCACATTTAGTAAATAAATATTCTCTGGCGTACAGATATCCGGAAGCATAATTCAAACATTCAAATTAATTTCTATCAAAACATTTTTTATAAAACCCTTTTTTTTTCAACCTTTGAGTCTCGTTACTGCACATTTAATTCACAATATTTTATATGAAAACGTTAGTTTTGCCACAGTACAGTTAAAAAGAATTTTATTAAGCTGTGCGCACCTAACCGCGGACTAGGAAATATAGTATAGTAACCTGAATCATTATGCGTAACGGTTTGCAATTGAACGTTCATTGGGTGTAAGTGATTATCAACTAAAACATGCAACACGAATAGTCGTGTAGTTGCAACTAGGTACTTACTGACTTTTTAAATAGTTAAAAAGTCAGTAAGTACCTAGTTGCAAATACATTTCTAAAACCACGAATAAGAAAAGGGCAAAAAATATAAGAGTTAATAAACGTAAAACGGTGAAAGCGCCAGGGTAGCCCGCGAAATTCAAATTTTCTTACGTTTTTTGCACTTTGCAGGTCAGTGTTAGGTTTTATCTTGGTTCAAATATGATTCGCGACCGTAACAAATATGTATTTACAGAAATATAATCATTAAAGTCATCAATACAACTCTCTAAGACAAACTAATTTTGTTGGATGACTTTCATGGAATATTAACATTTCAGGATTATACTAACTTAAGGCATTGTATTACTGATTCTTATGATTATAATTCTGTAAATACATATTTGTTATTGTCGCGAATCATACTTTAATCAACATACACCCAGACACTGAGCTGCAAATTTCAAAAATCGTAAGAAAATTTGAATTTCGCGGGCTACCTTGGCACTTACCCCTTAACCGGTCAAAACGTAACCAAAGTCACTTTGGTTAACAAAAATGCATCCTTGAACCAAGGTTTTCTGAATCTCTCCAAACCAAACTGTAAGTTTGATTTTTTGGTGTTGTTTAAGTCGGGTCCAAAGTCAGGTTTTCAGAGTTCCCTAACAACAAAAATTCAAATTTTGCCAAGAAATACAGAACATCAGTCATATTTGATGGGCATTAAATTGATCGGTATAAATTTCCGTCAACATCCTCTAGTAAAAACCTCACGATAAAAAATCTAAGTTCTAGGTGCTTCCTGTAATTCAGATTAGCCCAAGTAAAATAATGCGGCTGTAGGTACACAGTACACATTTATTTAATTCATTCTGCTCATTATATCTATTTTAAAGAAATAATAATTAATAGGTGTAATGTGTATGCCCGTATGACGTAGGTATTGGAAACTTGCTTATTTAACCTAAGACCTTTGTTAGTATAGTATCTTGGGTTTACTAACGTTTACTTTATATTTAAGTTATATTATTTATATATATTCCACAAAAAAAAAAAAAATATTATAACACTTCATAACAATATAAGCTATTTATTAGTTTTATTTTATAATAAATAAACACCATATTTTAAAGAATGTTTGTGAAATATAAACACTTACGGTAGTAGCTTTGCTTTTAGTCAATTTATTTTATGTAGGTAGATGAAATGTCTTCGTGACTTACTTAAGGTAGATAATTTAATAATAATCGCACTTTGTATTTTAACATTTTTGTCATATCACTTGCGTGCTCATTATCAGACAGCTTATCTTAGTAAATTCGTCCAGTGACGAGTGTATAAGTAGCGCCGTTTAATCATATTCATAGTGTGCACGTCGTGAGTAATTTTAGTATGACTTGAACGTAAGTAGAATACTAATTTAGTTTTAGTTATTGGTATGGTATCGGCGGAAGTGGACGTGGCCGGCCGTTCGCTGCGCGAATCTGTCTCCTCGATAGATACCGTTCATATGTGTCGTGTTTGCGCAAATAGCGTGCTGCCTCCGTACTGCAGACGCCTGCACTTGATCGTGAAAGTTTATTACCACTGGCCTCAAACACTAGAACCGTTACTAAAAGAAATCGCCTTGTTTTGAGATAAAGGTTGTGTGTAATTTCAGTGGTTAGATTGGAATTTATATTGTCATTGTGTGGCTTAATTCAAAAGCTTATCGATAATTCATTTAATGTTCGAGAATTTTGTTTAATTGGTATTTTATGTGAATCATGTGTTGTGTATGCATGCAGTATGTATAGTGGCGTACCTTCTACTTATGTTGAAATGTATGTTTACGAATAATACCGCTGATAATACCTTTCACTTGGATATGCTTGTTTAGCATGGAGTTGGACGTATTAGTCGTCACGTGACGCGTCTCCTGATTGTACACCATCACCAAACTTGACCAGACCCCAACATTGTTAATGGTTAGTTACAAGCGCTTCTGACATTGTCTGCTCATTAGTATGAGTGTATTCGCGGGTGTGCGTACAGGGCCAAAATTACGTCAGATTCTGTTAACCTACTTTCATTTCACTATAAAGTTTGGAAGGTAATTGTTATAGCAAAATTTAAAATCAATGTCATTGATAAATAACCACGTACTTAATAGATTTGAATTTGATGATTTTACGGTCTTTGATCGGTTTTGTACAATGAAAATAAAGTTACATAAAATTTCCACATTATCTTGATCTCGTTGAAATAAATATGAAAAGTATAAATATTACTAGTAATTGAGTCGGGTAAAATTTCATAAATTACACAGACCAATACATCATTCGGTCTGGTAACTTAAACCAGAAAGACTCGGTCGATTAGGTATGTGCGATTATTTCGGTTAATCGTGCAGGTTGCTCATGCGTAACAGTATGTATAATATGTAATGTTGGACTAATTGCTTTAAGTTAAAAAACGCATTACCGTCTAATAAATCACTTGAATCGTAAAGTAACAAAAGGAAAATTTCTTGAGTTAATAGAGTTGAAGTTGAGAAGGCCAGCGGGACGAAGGTAAACGACCATAAAAATGACCGTGACCATGAGATAATAATTCAACGTTGGTAGGTATGTCGTTCAACATTGATATAAAACTGATTGAGCTGTGACAAACGATGTGAAGTCATTGTATGCATACATTTTTGGATTCAATAGACTATTCCCCTAAATTAAATCATAGCAAATGTCTTAGTCAATATCTTAAAGGTCTTAGTTAATACGTTCGTCAGTCGTGCACCGTGCAGTCTATTTGCCGTTTGTACACTTCTGTGCATTACCGGTTGTGGTGTAAAGCCTTTCGGAGAGGTTGTTCGACGTCAATGTTTAATCACGTGCAGCCCGGCCTTCACTTCTCTATCAACTCGATAAACTACTATACAAAATGACAAATATACCAACTAAGAAATATTAAATACACAGTGTACAGTCGACAAAAAAGTTCGGGTCAAATGACATTCCTAGGGGAAATTGAACACCATTTTCTTAAACTAAGGTAATTTTGGCTGTACTTACTGTTTTTATTCATTTAACAATGTCAGTAGCGCACTACAGTCTCATCTTTTTAAGGTTATTTAGGAAATTAGAGGCAACTGAGCAATTACAACGTTAATGCGTTTGTTTTTTTTGACTTGACCGTGAAAACGCGACCAAGTGAGATAGGTACTCAACTGATAATTTAAGTACCTACAGACAATTGGATCTGCAAAAATCTTTGAATGTTTTGCATTCGTCCAATTTTATAAATCAACTAGCTTCTGCCCGCGACTTCGTTCGCGTGAAAGTCGTAAGACACCACAATTATACTAAAATATTAGCCACATTTTATAAAACTTCCCTGTTTGTAGTTTTGGTCTGAGCAGCCAAAATATACAGAGAGTCAGGACTGGTGACGCGAGACGTAACAGTTGTCCGTGTGAGAAGCAGCTCGTCCTGAGGTCGACACCCGCAGCCTTTAGTATTAATTTCCAATTCCTTGCGAAGTTCTCGTTTTTAGTGAATTAATGAACGCCTGCGTTCCTACATATACTACATAATGGCACGACACTGGTACACTGACTGATGCATTTTTACATATTATTCTTGAGGAACGGCTATCACTAAAATAATATAACAGTAGATTGTAAACACGGGATTTCTCATTAACAGTCACCTAACCATAGATATGTATTTTTATTAATGAAATTAAATGGAATGAACGAATTATAAGAATGAATGAATTATAACCATAGATGTGCAGAAGAGGCCAGAGACAACATGAGTTTTCTGTATGCGTTCTACGAACTATCAATTAGTATAGTATAACAAAATATAACAAACAGAATCACAAAAAAAAATATATATCAGTAGTCGGGAATCGAACTTACAACCACAGTTTTGCGAAGCAGTCGTCGAATCGCTAAGCTAATTTCTTTGTTCAAAGTTGACTAAAATATCCATTTTTATATTGTCATGATTGACTGCTTGGCTCCATAAAGATATAGCGTGATGATAATCATTGAAGAGGTTAAAATCTGTCATTCCTACCTGCAATATTCTGACCTTTTGGCTCATATTTTACAATTTGCGGTAAACCATAGAAGAATACGAACATAATGCAATTTTGCTCATCCCCCATAGCAAATAGCGTGATAATTTATAGCCTACAGACTGACCAGACTTATGGGAATTATCTATGCAAAATTTAAACAGAATCTACCAGGTAGTAATTGCGTGATGCTGGAACATACATTCAGATAAACAGCCAAAAATTCTAAAAATTATATTTTCGGCATTAGAATCGTTCCCAGACCTCGTAACAATTACTTTTATTCAAAAATATTCAATGTACAGTTTTGACTTCGCTAAGGTTTTGTTATAACAATCAATACCCGCTTTTTAACCGTCTTCAAAAAAAGGAGGAGGTTCTCAGTTCGTCGGAATCTTTTTTTTTCAATAGTTAAATACCGCTTATGTATGGAAGTGAATGTTGGGTGTGGCAAAAGAAGCATGAAAATAAATAAATGCTGTGGAAATGCGTTCCTTGCGAAGCATGTGTGGGTGTGACTATGAATGATAGGCTGAGGAATGATGTGATAAGGCAACGGTGCGGTTTAAAAGATGTAGTGACAAAAATTGAAAAGAGTATGCTTAGATGGTTTGGCCATGTTGAGAGGATGAAACAAAGTCGACTAACAAAAGGTATTTATTTACACGGCAGATGTGAGTGGAAACGCCGGGAGGGGACGCCCTAGGAAGACATAGTGATCTTATTGGTGATGTTCTTCAGAAAGGTCAGGTGCGTAGTACACGCAACCGGCGTGCGTGTATGACCAAATGTATGAACGTCAACGAGGCAAAAGGAGTATGTAAGGATCGTAGGAGCTGACGTTCTGTAGTTTCTCCCTACCCATGGGAAGAAGGCGTGAGTTTATGTATGTATGTGTTAAATACCGGAGTAAGATTACTAGCATTTATCTATACATGAACTGTGACGAATAGGATTTTTTGATCGAGGTATGGTTCAAATTTTTGACTATCTCAGATATAATAATTTATTTTCGTGTCAGTAACACAAACGTCTTCTTGAATTTTAAAATAATTATGGTATTTTTATCTTAGGCTCGCCCCCTAATGTATGAGACTTAAACATACCTGGGGAAATGTGGGTGCACTAAACATACATATCTAAACCTTTGCTCTACCCTTCGGGAATTACAGGCATGATATTATAACATGACATGACATCACGCCTTGTTTCCCCGAAGGGTTGGGCAGAGGTGTATCTATAGTATACTCACATTTCGCCAGTTATGTTTAAGCACGATATTATAATTATTATGTTATTTTCCTTAGAAAGAAATAAAATTAAAATGAATTGTCCTGAATGTTCGGAGGAACCTATATTCATGATTATTAATGAAAATACATAGTCTGGTACCTTTTTTTGTTCACACACAAGAAAAGTGCGTGTTAAACGTCTTACTAAAATTGTTCTTGCTTAGGCCTTCCTTTGTTTTCATTAACTAAACAATATACTGGATGATTTTTTTTACCGTCTCGAAATTTTTACAGGGTGTTCTACCCATGAATATGAACAACTTTCACTACGGGACCAACTCTGAAATCACGAAAAAAAATCTACTGTTTCATAGAAAAGTTCAAACCTACTTGACCAAAATGTATGAAACAGCTGATTTTTTTTTCGTGATCTCATAGTTGGTCTCATAGTGAAAGTTGTTCATGTTCATGGGTAGAACACCCTGTAAAAATTTCGAGACGGTAAAAAAAATCATCCAGTATAAAACATACCTTACTCATTATATCCAAAATTTACTTAATGATGGCGTTGGGAGCGCCCGACTTTGTCTTCATTTCGGTGTATAAATCGATAACTCTAACATCAGAGTAAAAAAACCTCATTCACTTAACTAACATTTGGTTTTAGACATTTACATGGCGTGAGCGCTATAATCGGGCTTCGCGTATTATGAATTTCATAAGAGAGTTAATTTAAACAGCTCGCTTGACCACCCGAGCGTACTGCAGATATCCACCAGCTACTTACATTATCCCGTCAGACGTGTTCCATTACATCCTCATGCGAGTGGTCGACACGATTCTCGTGATTTTACAGGTATTACGTCACTATAAATATTGGTTTTAGCAGAGTGTAAAATGGTTTGTCAGTTCAGTTCATTTGTGACTTTACGTCGGAGACATTGTACATAGGGAATCGTAGTGGTACAATTTAAAAAGTGGACAAATAGAAGGAATTCGATCGGCACTTGGGAGTGATCGCCGGCGTGCAGCGGGCGGAGCAGATGGTCGCGGGTCGCGCGCGTCACGGCGGAGGGCTGCGCGGGCTCGGGCGCGGGGTGCGCGGGCGACCCGCGCGCCTCGCCGCCGCCGGGCTTCGATCCCGAGCTCTTCCGGGAGTTGAGCTACCTGCCCGACGCGGAGCTCCAAGAGTGTCTCGGAGAGTATCCCGACTTCCTGTACCACGTCGCGAGGGACAAATTCGGACGACTATACTTTCGCGTCATCAGGACCTTGCTCCTTGATAGAGGTATAGCATCATGTAGATGGGTACGGTTGTGATTGTCACCTCATCGCTCGCTGCCACTACCAATGTCATTTGACCATCTTCTCGCTTTCCTTCTTCTCTGCAACGCGGTGATTTGCATATCATTACCTTTAGTTGTGCTTTTTGCCAATCACTGTAACAATGTAACATGAAGGCCCTGTCAATTAATTACCTAATCACTAAATAAATCTAGAAGACTATAGCAACTAACCTAAACAAAATAAAACAATTTTCACTGTAAAAAAATACCATTACTCATTTTTGTACTTAACTAACCCTTTTCATTGCTTCGTAATAATTGATATTGCTAAATGTGCTCTTCATCATACATGGAAACATTTAATGAATGCTTTGAATAAAGTACAGGTAAAAAATCCAAAAAATGGCATGGAAGGTATAATATGTACTTGTAGTAAAAACTCCTTCATTAAAAATAATTCCTGTCGCATTATATGTATGAGCTAACAATTATTACTTCCATGAGTAAGACTTGCGTAGTGTTGCCAGACACAGACAGATTTAATGAGTTATTGAATAAATAATAATAATTAATTTGTTAATACCCTTTTCATTGAATTTGAACTGAGAGTAAAATCTTTCATGAATAGATAAATAGGTAAAATCACTATTAATAATTGGGTCGTGGCATCTTTGGGTAATCTATCTTCTAAATGTAACACTAATTAAGATTAAATTTCAATGTATTGATGCCTGTTTAGGAATCTTATTATAATTATATTGATTTTAATATTTATTTTCTGATTATAGGAGTATTCTTTAATGTATGGTCACCATATCAATTACAATAAAAAAACAACCCTGACAAATGCCTGAAGACTGTTTATAGCATTCGTTTAGCGTTAATTTGGTAAAACTACCACTTCTGGTGTTTCTAAATATACTTTAACATAAATGAAATAAAGGAAATAATAAGGTTCAGTCATATTCAAACAACATTTATTTTTTATTTTTGTTAAGTATTTTTGGCTTCCTGGATATGGCAACACTAAGATCGTTTGTACTGGAAGTGAGTGCTACAAAAACTGTGAAAGTCTTTCAGTATCGTGTGAGAGATGTAAGCACGAACACAATCAATATCCGTTGTAATCTTAGAGTTAGGTTAGGTAAGAGTGGGAAACACTCGCATACCTGCGCCCGCGTCGCATTCAACGGAGCTATTAGTCAGTTCCCATAAGTTTTTATTCTTGAAAACAGCTTCGCCGTTAAAGCATTTTGTACCTCGTTAAAGTTTATGTTTTATACAGTTAAAAACACTCATCGTCATAAATTCTTCTATGTGAAATACACAAACTTTGACACTTATGAGTATAAAGCGTAATTAACTAGACTAGTAATTTTCTTTGGACATATACTTTTATGTTTTATAGACTCACTAACTCAAAGTACTTAAATCTTAAAACAATAAAAATAAAACGCATGTGAGAATCGAAAGCGAATTAATTGAAACAATGAGTTTAGTGAAACATTAAAAATTACAAAGTTAACAGTAAAAAAATGTCGATGTGTATTTGTTTTGTAATTCACTGTTCCCACCACAGATTGGATACAATAGAAAAGTATGTTTTGTATGCCCTCCGCAAGAGCGCCATGAGTTCACAGTTCCACACGCCATTGCGTAGCACTCGCGCTCCGCAGTCGCTTACTTGATCGGGAACTTTACGCTCGCATTTGTCGCTTTGTCGCCAACGTTACAAGCCAGTGCGGTTCATCTATGTAACATCGAGACAGTGCCATTCCTCGAATCGTTCAGTTCATGTGTAATGTTGCATTTAGTAATCGAACAACAGGGGGTTCGATGAACGCCCAGAGGCCAAACACACGTGATGTACTCCCGGGTTAGTAGATAATTTATAGGTAGAACAAGTAATTGTAATCACAATAGGTGAATTGTAAATATTAAAGCGCAAAATTTAAGATTCAGCGATATCTTATCAATGTGATTGAAGCGGGCAGCCGGCGAAACTAAACGTTATTCGTTGTTTACTGTGCGTGCTTACACGATGTTTTGCGATACTTTGGATTTGAGTTCGCTAAGTACTGTGCATGGTATCGAATTATCCGCCCATTGTGCCTGTGTATTACAGTGATTGTTTGCACGAATAAAGGGCCAATATTATGCACGGGAAGTCGAAATTGTAGTTACAATGTTTTTAGTGTCTGAAAGTTTGTACAAAGTTTCTACGAGTGGACTAACCAGTACTATAAATACACCGAATCATTATTCAACCGGTTTGATATTGTTTGTATTTATTTTATTAGATTAGAATTTTGATTCACGAATCCGTTTCAATTTCTTTATAAAGCTTCTGATGATACGAATTAAAACTATTTTACAGATTATTTTTTTTCAAAACTTTCTGAGCCACGTATACAAGCTGTTCTCGAGGGTCGTCACGAACCGTCTCGCTAGGAGACTGGACGAGTTCCAACCACCAGAACAAGCCGGTTGTCGAAAAGGATTCAGTACCGTAGACCACATCCATACTGTTCGGCAAATTGTACAGGTGAACGAGGAGTACAACCACCAGCAGCTGGTTATGGCATTTGTGGACTACGAGAAAGCCTTCGACTCCATAGAAATATGGGCAGTTCTGGCCTCTCTGCAACGATGTCAAATTGACTGGCGCTACATTGAAGTGTTGAGATATCTGTATGACGCTGCCACGATGACTGTCCAGATCCAGGATGAGAAAACCAACCCCATCCAAGTGCTCAGAAGGATGAGACAGGGGGATGTGATATCCCCGAAACTGTTTACCAATGCGTTGGAGGACGTCTTCAAGACGCTGGACTGGACTGGACAACCCTGTCCAGTCCAGTCCAGCATCTTGAAGACGTCCTGATACCCATCAACGTGAACGACGAGTACATCTCACATCTTCGCTTTGCCGATGACATCGTCATAATGGCAGAGACGCTGGAACAGTTAGACCAGATGCTGCACAGCCTAAATGGAGACCCTCGTTGGGTTGGCCTCGGCATGAATTTGGACAAGACGAAAGTCATGTTCAATTCACACGTCTTGCCGAGACCAATCCGCATCGAAGGGTCGCTTCTCGAAGTTGTGAAGGAGTATGTCTATCTAGGGCAAGTCATCCAGCTCGGTAGACACAACTTTGAGAAAGAAGCCGACAGAAGGTTCCAGTTGGGTTGGGCAGCGTTTGGAAAACTTCGTCAAGACTTCTCGTCTCCTATCCCGCAATGTTTGAAAACTAAGGTCTTCAACCAATGCGTCCTGCCCGTTATGACATACGGTGCCGAAACGTGTGCACTGACAGTTGGGCTGGTCCACAAATTCAAGGTCGCTCAGCGCACTATGGAGCGGGCTATGCTTGGAGTTTCTTTGATGGATAAAATCAGGAATGAAGTTATCCGGAAAAGAACCGGAGTAACTGATATGGCCTGCAGAGTAAGCAAACTGAAGTGGCAGTGGGCTGGTCATGTTTGTCGAAGGACAGATGACCGGTGGAGCAGACGGTCCTGGAGTGGAGACCACGTATCGGCAAGCGTAGTGTGGGACGCCCCCCAGCTAGATGGACCGACGACCTTAAGAAGGAAGCTGGGACAAACTGGATGCGGAAGGCGGCGGACCGGGTGTTGTGGCGCAGCCTGGGAGAGGCCTATGTCCAGCAGTGGATTGCGATAGGCTGAGTTGATTGATTGAGATTTTTTTTCATTTATTGAAAACTAATGAAGGGAATTTGCCTAAAAATTCTTCACATACTTCGCTAATGTAGTTCCTTATAAAATTCTTAGCATTTCTATGAATCACACAATTAATGCAGAGATTATCGCACCTGCAATTGGCTTCATTCTTTACTTTAGATACCAATAAAATATCCCTCATTGTTTTAATCCAAGTGTGCTATACAAATTAAACTTATATGTCTATGATCCACATCTAGGTCAGCGATTCAATCGATTGTTTTATTAATAGGACAGCTTTGAGATGAAGTTAGTCTTGATGCTATTTTAGTACTTTTAAATATAAAATATTGATCCACTGTTGGCCTCTTTGGGAATACTTTCTAGGTTACGAGCGAGTTGTGAGTGCCCAAGAATAGATAGTGAGCTATAAATATTGATTTTTAGCAAGGTTACCATAAACTATTTGTAAACTAGTTCAAATACCTGAATCGTAACATACTAGGAATATTGATAAAAATAAACGTAATTATAACGAAATACAGTTAAAATAAAAAAATAAAAAACGCTAAAAAATGTGGAGTAAAGATATTATAATTTTATTATAATTAATCCGGCAGAACTCAATCTTATTTGATCAGTGATCTTCTGTGTTATAAAATTATATGAAGCGATCGATAATGTAACCGCAGTCTGTGGTCATGTTGAAGGTTGACATAATGTATGTAAAGTGGTAGTAACACGTTTTAACATATCACGAGTTTTATTTATAGAGACAAAATTATCAGAATGATGCTGCGCAGATGCAGACTCGGTCTAATTGAGTCTGAAAGTTGTGCCAGCAGAAACAGTACCGTGGGGAAAAGTAATAACTACCTACAGCTTTTTTTTCTAAAATGGAAATCTGTTTTTTGAAATACAAATATTACGAATACCTACATATTAGAAAATTGATTTTCTCTTTGGCTACGTCTCGAAGAGTTAACTACACATTCATCCATTGTAAGCGTACACACATAAATAAATCTCATGAAAACTTAGCATCCAAGTTGTACCCAGCATTAGTCAGAAGACAACAAGTCCCGATATCTTGACTTTAATTACACCAATGAAAGTAGTTTATCTGGATACCTCTATCTGATCGTGTTGGGTATCAATATTATAAGTACTTAGCCCAAGAATGTACTTATCTAACCCAGTCCCAGATCCGGTTTTTCGACTCAACGAAATATGTATAATTTTGATCCGAGGTGCTTTTACTAACCTACCTGTACTTAAAATAGTATAGCAATGTAATCGATTGACCAAGTATGTTTTGTAACATATTGTACGACAATATTAGTCATCGTTAGTCATGGTTAATTCAAAACCAATTAACTTTTTTTACGTACGTACGTGTGACGAAACTTTAATATAAGAGCAGATGCGCTATTTATAGGGTTATCTCTAACGTAGGCCTATAGATTATTTTTGCATGCATATGTGTGATAATTTATATTGTGGAGTTAATATTTAATTTTCTTATTACGATTATTGGCTAAGCAATATTAATAATATTATTTAATATCTTTATAAACAAAGGTGTAGAAAAATAACTGTAGACTCTCTAATTAAACATCTTACAGCACCAATACTATCAATGAAAACACTTAGGATTAATGATTAATCTCTTCATCGACAGAGATAAGAGAAAGTATGATTATTTACATCTTTATATACTTAAAACACACAATTATCTGGACACATTCCTGTATAATATTGTATATAATTTGCGCTTGCTTTTAGAAATGCTATATTAGCTATAGCATGGTCGTTGTTGCCGTTTGCTACATAGTGGTGTTCTTTTTACAGTTCTATGCAGCAACAGGGTGAGCCAAATGACAAAAACCTACAATGACATCGAAGCGGTAACACGGCTCTTAGAAGAAGTAAGTTACGCTATTTATTTTGCTAATGTAATTCGTCTAGAGAGGTATTACGTAAATGGGAGTCCGAGGACTTCAAGGCAAACTCCACACCTTGTTGTCGACTGGTTTGTGTCACAACTTTATCTTCAGAGTGCATTTGTATGTACGGGATTTATACTTTTGTCTTATTTGGACCTTTAAGTTTTCGCTGTAATATTTGGCGCTTTTTCATATGATTTTGGCTACGTAGAAATAGTTTTATAGGTACTTTTCAACGAGTGACATCTCTTTGATAGGTCGTGTGGAAGGATCTTCATAATGTTTTACTGATATATTGTAATTCTTTACAGAAAGAAAAAGACTTGGAGCTGACGGCTCGCATCGGTAAGGAATTGCTAACTGCTAATGGTCGTTTGGAGGCGCGAGTCACCGCACTCGAGACCGAGTTGCGAAGTGCTCGGGACCACATCACGCAGCTGAGGCACGACCTCAACGCCAAAGCGGATCTGCTACAGGTAAACACAAATTGATATCTTGTTTTGTATTACCCCCAAATCAATCTATAAATTGCGGAAAAGAATCCGCCGAATTAAAGCGACACTAATCTTTCAAACAGTTAGCGAGTGTGTGAGAGCTGAAGAATAAACGATTTGTTAAAATTTTGTATAGCAATAACAATGAGAATTTATTTGCTCTTTGAGTTTCTGACCTTTGTATCCATTGCGTTATTCTCGCCGCTGTCGCGCATGTTAAGAATAAATAATCTTTTATTATCCTGCCTGAATGATATCATCATCACTGTTCATCTTTCAAGGAAAATCAATCTTGTTGCTTATGCAAAACTTAATTTTATCTTGTGGGAAAACAGAATCCACTTAATTTGGCGAAAGTTCCCGTCAGGGCCAAGATTTCGGCAAACAAGTAAACTCAAAACCAGCCATTAGGTCATAATGTTGTAAAATATATACAAAACCGGTATATAATTAAAGTTATCAACATCCTGAGCATTATTTAAAGTTCAAACCAGGCTTGTAACATGCTACTTACAAAAAATTATGCAGGTGTTAACAAATGACACAGAGGAGTGTTCATCCCCGGAGGAGCAGGAGGCTGCTAGCGCGGCGTTATTGCGTAGGCGCACCGGAGCGCTCGAGCGCGAGAACCGAGCGCTGCGCGAAGAGGCCACGCGCCTCGCCGCCGGCGCCGACAGCGCAGAGCTGGCTGAAAGGGAGCTGCTTAGGGACATTGCACACCAGCTCGGTATGACAACTTCTACTTACACCACTTTCCCTTCAGCCTATCGTGTCCCTGCCCACAAAAAGCTGGAGTAAGTCTCCATAGAAATGGAGAAATTGGCCTAAAGTTTAGGCCGACATCTTCAGCTTAAAGCACTAAAGCCCCGTATTCATAGTAACGCAACATTAGTTTGTTTTGCTAGAGACATGTAACAAACACAAATACTGCATCCAACCGGTGTTGCCAGAAACATGGTTCCCGCAACAGAAAAACATGTTGCTGTAACAGTGTTGTATAACTTTTGTTTATATATACGCGCGTTGAAGAAAAGTGTGTTCACCGCAATGTCGCAATATTGGATGACTTTTCCGCTATCAGTCAATCGTTAATTATCAGCAAGCTATGACTTGTCGGATGTACAAAGTTTTATCTACAGAAACAACCCGGGAACTTTTTTATTGTGTATTGGAATGTTTTGTTATCAAGACTTTAATATTGATACTTAGCCGTGTCGAATTTTAATTGGTTCATGCATTTTATATCATTTGGAAAATATGCTATTCTTCTAGATGCTTCTGATTTGTATGTGATGTGTGTTTTACAAAGACATTTCAATGATGTGTAAAGTTATTAAAATGTCAACTACCTACATGGTTATTGCTAAGGTATAACTTTCTTCGTAATAAATAAATGGAATTCTTCGCTTTCCATTACTATTCTCTACGATCCCGTATATGTAAGATTTTCTCACGATGTTCTTTTACCTTTCGTTAATACAAATAATAGCTTTTTAAAATGTCAACAGTCAGTTAAATTGACCTGTACAGGCTTTTCTTAGAAACCCTCACTAGTATCTCCGTCTGCTTTAATTGGGCACAAAAATACGTTTGAAAAGAGGGTAGCCAATTAAAATAGACATCCGTACGTATACAAACTTCCTACGGTATAAATTAATAGGTATCGTAAGGACACTTGTACTACGTGTCTGTATAATGTGAAACATCCTGAGGATTATTAGGTTGTGTCATGTGGGACATGAAATCCCGGCAAACCTGGTACACTGAACGCCAACAAATTTTCATAACGACCATTGCAATTTAAACTGCCACTCAAGTCAATATATTGCCTTTAAATGTGATTATGTCGCAACCTCGCATTACTTTATGTAATGTTTTATTATCACATCGCATCTGTGTAGCCGGCTGTGTTAGCGGTACAAAACAATTTTTCCGATTGTTTGTTGCGTCTAGTTGATAGAAGGTCGTTGGTTATCGTTATCAGTCAATCGAGCGACCTACAAGCGGCTTTGCAGCCTACTTAGCAATAAATTAGACTATCTTGATGACGGATTGAGCATTCAACTTAGCCTTCTTCGCCGAACTGTGTAGGGCACCTAATAATACATTTTAATTTAATTTGACTAGGTAAATTCCGCAGACGCGATATGTCTAAGTATCTAAGCACGATAAAATAAAAAATAAAAAGATTGATGTTTTTTTTTTAGAAGGTCAACGACCGCTGTTAGTGTTGTTACTTGAAGTATGAGTTGAGAAAAACTGTTTTTTTTTAATGTTTTGTCGTGTTTAAATATCACACCCATCACGTCTGTCAAGAGTACACACAATAAAAAAACATTTTTTTAAACTGATCTGACACAAAATCAATCGTCAAACTATTTTTTTTTTTGTTTTATCATGTTTAGCTATCGATACTCATCGCGACTGCGGAGTTTAGCTAGTCAATTTAAAATAACCCTGTATAATAAAACAATGTTTAGTATTATACTTTAAGACATTTACTAGAGTGAGGAATTTCGAGGCATTAGCACGAATATTGTTTGTGATAAAGGACGATAGTGTGACTATTATAGCTTATCTAAGATAAAGATATTCATATCGCAGACAGTAATGAGGTCAGATATGTTGTTAGTAAGATGCAGCTGAATACAAATTACAAGTAATTATTATGTAGTCAATATCTCGTAAACCATTGTATATGGAGGTTCACGCACCGCGCGGTGTGAAGCAGGCAGTGCGGTCAGTCCGTTCACATGACCAAATGCCAAAATGTTGTTTCACACTTGTAATGTTGATTATTCACACCACATCAATGATGATGCTATGTGGCCACAGGTATAAGTAATGTTTAAAAAAATAAGATGCCTATCTTGTTTTAAACCTCGCTCTTTAAAGTTTATTCTCATTTGATTGTTCTTAGCCTTTTTCCTACGCCTCTTGACATTGACAGACAAACTAGAATAACAAGTTTTTCTTGGTCGCGGAAGTAATTTTCAAATAAAGTTTGTATGTCGTTAATGTGTTTATTGAAATTATTCTAAGCGATGGGCATACGGTTTTTCTAAGTTAAAGCGCCTCGTGCTTGAGATACTAATGAGTTGAAGCGGCTAGAGCAATCAATGTGTGTGAATCAACTTGATCGTTCTAGCTAGGCTAACCACTACTGTCTGTAGGTTACTCTAAGTTTTTTAGCTTTAAGAGTTCATAATACCTCAGCTCATATTCACTCTTTATCTCGCTCGCTCACTACTGCTCGCGGACTGAGTGAGAGCAAGACTGAGTGGGGTGCTGGACGGCAGGGAGCGCCGATAGTTTAGGTAATTTCTTTTTACGGTGAAAATAATGGTTATTTTAAAAATAAAACATATGTAGCTCTCTATCTGCTTTATACTGGATGATTTTTTTACCGTCTCGAAATTTTTACAGGATGTTCTAACCATGAATATGAACAACTTTTACTATGGGACCAACTCTGAAATCACAAAAAAAAAATCAGCTGATTCATACATTTTGGTCGAGTAGGTATTGAACTTATGTATGAATCAGCAGATTTTTTTTTCGTGATTTCAGAGTTGGTCCCATAGTGAAAGTTGTTTATATTCATGGTTAGAACACCCTGTAAAAATTTCGACAGGGTAAAAAAAATCATCCAGTATTTAGTTCAGTTATTATGCAAAGTTTCATGATCTAATTTGAAGTTTTTTTTTAATACTAGCGGTTTATTGTTCGGTTTGGAAGTAACTATGTAATTTTTTCTGTCGAGAAAATTTTATGGAATCGTGTTTTCGTCAAACATAGTACTTAACATAACATTAATCCGCAACTTTGTCATATATTTATTTCAAAATTAATGCTGCAGTATTTTCGCTGTAACGGAGGATCATGCTAAGCAATTTGAGGTATTATGGACTCTTAATATTCTAGAATAGTGGAGGCGTCGAACAGTGGGCAATATGTATTACAAAGTAGATCACTATGCTTTACTTTTTAATACATATGTATTGCACACTGTCAACTGCGAAGATTCATTCAGCACAGAATTCTTCGACTTTGGTAGAAATAATAAGAAGAACGAAGAAATCCTGCAGTCTTCAAGAGTATGAGCTTGGTGACTCAAGGTGGCCTAGCAGCGTGTTTTCTCTTAAGGTTTGCACCCTGTCAGACCATACTTGTTTCAACATACCTCTAATCATCGTTCGAAGAAAGAAAAGAATACAAGCCCATAGAAGATATTTGATTGTTTTTGTTTTATAAATACTGTTTCTACGTGGTTTTAGTTTATTAATGACGAAAGGTAGGGAAAATAAACAATAACTGCTATTTATCTTTTACACTGTTCAAACTATGTGACTGATGTGATGATTCCTCAATAAACAATTAAATAATGGTGTACAAATACGCAGAACTAGCCAGTTCTCTTAAACGTTTTGCATTGAATGACTAGCACCAGAAACTCATTTTATTGTTTTATTATATTTTTATAATCTCCAGTGATACTATTGTTTTGTCATGTTTTCAATTTGGCTGCAAAATGTAACAAATCATGTGGAATTGTAAAACCATTATTCATGTTTTATTTGACGTTATTTATCGTTAGTAGCAACGTGCATTTCAATCAAATACGCATAATAACCCTTCTTGAAACCTAGATTCGGATTTGCAGCATGAAGCAATTTGGTATATATTTCCAGCCAGTGCCAATTCCGAAGCGAGTGTTTTGGGCTCCGAGCTAGTGGAAGAGCGGCAACGTTCGGTGGACCTTCAGCAACAGCTTGAGAACATCAACTCGAGGCTCGCTGTTACTGAAAGAAATTATCAACAGGTAAATTTTATATTTTTTCCTCTTGTGATTCACGACAACTGATGAACTTGAACATAAGTGAATGTTCACGTCTTTATTTTTAGAGTTCCGTACCCCATAAGAAAAAAACGGAACCCTTATAAGATCCTTGTTGTCCGTCCGTCCGTCTGTTAGTCTGTCAAGACTCTTTTGAGGTATCAAGTTGAAATTAATATCAAATACGTAGGTCTACGGTACATTGGAGCCCTACAGCTGGCTCTAAAATCAAGCTTCTAAGTCAACGCATTAAAAAATACGGCCATTTATGCGACATATTTTGATACTCGCAAATAAATCAAAACCTATAGGGTACTTCCCGTTGATCTAGAATCATACAATTTGGCAAGAAACAAGGTCTCACAGCACAAGTAAAGGAAATAGCCCGAACATTGTTAATTAGTAGTTTTATCACATAAAAAGTATTTTTATGCGATTAAAAACTTACATTTGCAGTTTAGGAGAACATTTTTACAATTATAAAGTTAAGTTTGTTCTTGGGATTTTATCCCAATTACGGAATTCTTCATTGTACATGGTACGACACGCACTTGGCCGGTTATTTTTATTAAAGGTTAATAATAGGTCTGTTTTTAAAAAATGTATTCAGGTGTAATTAAGTAGTTTAGTATCGCGAAAAAAAATCGTTATTTCATACATTTATGTTCACTTAACTTGACAAAATGTATGGGACTGCTGTTTTTGTTTCGCGATTTGGGTTTGGTCCCATAGTAAAAGTTGCTCAGATTTTGAGTTATTTCAATTACCTATATCTTGTGAAATTGAAAAGAGTATCCTTAGATGGTTTGGTCATGTTGAGAGGATGAATGTAAGGCGACACGGCAGATGTAAGTAGAAACGCCGGGAGGGGACGCCCTAGGAAGACATATTGTAGTGACCTAATTGGTGATGTTCTTCAGAAAGGTCAGGTGGGCAGTAGGTACTCGCAACCGGCGTGCGTGTATGACCAGATGTATGAACGTAAACGAGGCAAAAGGTGTAAGGATCGTAGCAGGTGGCGTTCTGTAGTTTCTGCCTACCCCATGCGAAGAAGGCGTGAGTTTATGTATGTGTATATCTTGTATGAATGCAGGCGCGTGGTCGACGCATCGTGGCACCATGTGTTAATCCGCACTCGCGTAACCGAACACAAGTTGATCCTGTTTAAAAACGCATAGCGTGTGTGGCTACATGCGCGTAACATAACTGAAATATGACGCTAAACGCGATTTCACTGGGTGCTTCCAAATAAATGTTTATATCATTTGTTTGAATTGCATGAATCGCGTTGAAAGAACAAAGGACATACTTTTGTTTAATTAAATAAAAACAAAACAAACACAAGTATGTGAAAATAATTCCCTGACTTGTAAGTCACGATTGCGAAACATTATAATAATATTATCAGAAGCACGTAATTGCCAAAATAATAATGATATGTAAATTATCAAAATCTTTCATAAAAGCTTGTTTTGATATGACTCAAATTGTCGATAATTCAGGAGATAGAATTAGCTAAAACCAGTAAACCGGATTACGTTAAAGGCAAAGTGCCGAGCCTTAGGGAGACAATCCGATTACATGGGCTAGAACCAACATTGGCTTCTTAATACAGCATTTATTTAAGAATGCCTTTCATTTTTATTCAATAGATGTTTGTTGATATATTTCAATATGCAATGTTTAACTTCATGTTTAATTATTCACAGTTAACTGCAGAGCATGAGCACACGTTACGGATATTAGAAATAACAAAAGAAAATCAAAATGCTCTCGCAGCAGAGCTGGCTGACACGAAGGTAATTATTTCGACTTCAGATTGTTTCGGTTGCCGTATACGAATCACTGTTTTTTTTTTAATGTATAACCAAGACTTGGTTTGTCTAAAAAGTAAAAATAATAATATCAATATTACATAATAGCAAAACGATAAATTTGATAAAAAAATATCTTGCATACTTTGAGATTTATTCAGTAATCACCTACGATAAATTTAGTGCCTTGTTTGTCTAGTGGTCGCAAGTGCGACTACTGAACGCTCCGACGTTCCTTGTTTCGATTCCCAGAGGGCCATCTTTGGTATTTCCATCTGGAATTTCTCAGTAGCAGCTCTGCTATTGCTTCTACCAGTTGAGCAGGCAATACGGGCGTGATGATGTAATATTGTATAGTTACTATAATATTGGTGTGCTTATATCTCAGGAGCGGTATTCGGAGGTGGCGGCACACCTGGCAGAGGCTCAGGAACAACTACGAGCTCTGCGCAAGCGCGGCGAGCCGGCGCGCGGCCTCATGCCCAGCGTGGCGGCCGCGGCCGGCTTGCTGCCGCCCAGCCTGCACCGCGAGATGCACTCCTCCATCTACTCCGAGCTCAGCCTCGACTCCGGCATCGGCGATCCGCTCGCACAGTCAGTACATACATAATTCGTCTCTCGTACAGGCACGAACTATAGAAGAAAGTATCAAATCAAATCAAGTCTGCCTATCGTAGTCCACTTCTGTACATAGGCCTTTCGCAAGTTGGGCCACAACACCCAGTTCTCCGCCTTCCACATCCAGTCTGTCCCAGCCACCTTTTCAAGGTCTTCGGTTCATTTAGCTGGGTCTACAAGAATGCATGCAATGGTAAAATATTGCGGTGTGAAAAACTAGCCATGAATTTATATAATGACTATATTGATGGAATTGAAAGGGACATAAAAGATAATCCCAAACTTCTCTGGAGTTACATAAAAGCGAAACGCGGTGGCTCTAGTGGCTACCCCTTGGCAATGACTGATGGACAGGTTACATCTAACGGTTCTGAAATCTGCGATCTTTTCGCCAACCATTTCGCAACCGTGTACACGACTGACAAAGATACAGAAATTAACTGCCATACAAGCTACCTCCAAGCACTACATAATAATAGTCAGGGCCTGAGTATTCCAGTGATTGACCGCGATTGTTTACTAAAAAAACTAAAAACAGTAAACATTGGTAAAGGACCTGGCCCGGATGGTATCCCACCTGTTTTTATTTCTAACTGTGCCACAGCTCTAGTGTCTCCTTTACTAATAATATATAATGCATCGCTGGCTACTGGAACTTTTCCGACAGAATGGAAAAGAGCCAAGGTAGTCCCAGTGCATAAGTCAGATAAAAAAGATAACGTAAGCAACTACAGGCCAATTTCAATTTTGTCCACATTCGCAAAGATTTTTGAATCTATTATATGTCCACACATTCAGCAACATTTGGGATTGTATCTTAATAACAATCAACACGGTTTTGTAGCATCTAGATCTACAGCCACAAATTTAGTGTCATTCACGGAGTCCCTGATAAAGGCTGTAGATGGAGGCAAACAATTTGACGTAGTATATACCGACTTTAGTAAGGCATTTGACAAAATGCCCCATTCTATACTGATATATAAACTAGCAGCCTATGGTATAACAGGGCATTTATTAAGTTGGTTCAAGTCCTATCTTACTGAACGCGAATTCTTTGTCGTTGTAAACGGTTTTCGATCGGCTGCACACAAAATAACATCGGGCGCCCCCCAAGGATCTCACTTAGCTCCAATACTATTTATCATGTTCATTAATGACCTACCTGAGTGTTTTCGTTTTTCCGAACCTTTTCTGTATGCTGATGACTTAAAATTTGCACAAGTAATAGAGTCAAAAAGAGACTGCGAACTTTTGCAGCACGATCTTAACCAAGTTATAAAATGGTGCCACAATAATAAAATGCAACTAAATCCGAAGAAATGCTACCATGTCAAATATACGCGAAAAGTTAGTTGTATTGACACAGAGTACTTCATAGACCAGGAGCGAGTCCAAGAAGTCGAAACAATAAGGGATCTAGGAGTGCACTTTGACAAAAAGGTCACTTTTGTGCCTCATATTGAAAACATTATTAATAAGTCATCAAAAATGTTAGAGTTCCTACTTCGTAACACCAAAGGCTTTCGAAAAAGTAGCACCAAGATAATGTTATATAACAGTTTCGTACGCAGTGTTATGGAGTATTGTAGTGTTGTGTGGAGACCTCACTATGCCACTCACATGTTGCGTCTGGAAAGGGTCCAGAAACGTTTTGTGTGGCATTTAGCCTTTAGTGAGGGGAAATCTAAGCGTCTACCCTCTTACAAAGTCCGTTTGTGCCATTTCAGGATGCAATCGTTGTCTATGCGTAGAGATATAACCGATGCTTTGTTTCTTTACAAACTGTTGCGCAATAAGATCGACTGCCCTGGTTTATTGAAGCTTATTAGTTTCCATGCGCCTTCCAGATATCCTAGGAATAGGATAACACCCCTGTGTCCACCACTTCGAAAGTCTGTGCTTGGTGCAAATTCCCCGGTACCTAGATTGTGCAGAATCCTTAATGGCCGCAGTGATTTAGTAGATGTACATCACGATAACATTAATAAATTCCTACGAGCTTTTGTAAATAATCTAAAGACGATTTAATTTTTAATTTTATACCTGTTTTCATTTCAATTTTTTTCAATGTTTTCAGTTTATTTTTATTTTCTTATCAATTATGGTCGTTATATTTTTTCATAATTCAATCAATCCATCAATCATCATTTATTCAATTATAATTTTAATAAGTAAGTTACATCCCAATGTTGTATACAGAATTGAATGATGTGATAATTTTCTTTATTATTGCTTTTAATTATTATTCTTTGTATGTATAAATTATAATTTCAATAAGTTATAAATATGTTATGTAAGCCGTTTTTTTTTTTGTGCATGTGGTGTTAACCTGTAATTAATTGTTGCACTAGAATATGTTACTCTAGTTATTAAATCAGAAATAAATAGTGTAAACAATTGTTGGTTAACCTAATAAATAAATAAATAAATAAATATTGGCCAGTCAGCAAAATATTAGGGCTACTTTAATGCACCAGGCTAACTAACCAAACGCAAGTAGGTCATAAAATTCAATTTATAAGTCATAATGTAGGATCTATTTTCACTGCTCATAGTCTATTTGAAATCCATTACTGACTACACCATACATTCAATGAACAGTTCTGAGTAGTGAGTACAACCAAAATGAAGACCAAACTAAACCAATGTTTACAAACAGCGACAGCTACCCAAGTTTGATAACTGATTACCGTGAGATAACCCACTTCCTTCAATGATATCTTTTTATCTCGCACGCTTTGAATACGAGTCAGTTTACAGTCTCTTCTCGTTGTAAGACTTACAGTTTTAATATTTCAGATCAAGCATGCACAAAGTGTTTGAGACCGTGCAGTGTGCATCGCGTTGGTCGGGCCAGTCGGGCCCGTCGCTGCCCGGCTCCGACGTGGCGGACGGCCCGTCGGTCAGCGCGGCCTACCTGCGCCCGCCGGTCAACAAACCTTCCAGCGACTCCTTCCTCGATGACACATCGGATTCCGACTCCGATGATCTCTACCCGTAAGTATTGTGTACTAGTTTACTGTAAGAACATCTTGGAATTGGTGAATAGTAGCATACTCAAATTCAGAGACAAAATTTAATGAGAATAATATCCCTAATGGTGTATTTCAGACATGGGTCAACTGTTTGAATAAAAATAACATTAGATTCTCATAAGCTTCATTATTAACTTATTGACTTACCACATCCCGTAACAGATTTCTTGTAAATTATTTCTTACCATATTTTTTGGGTGGTGTGTGTCTATAGTGGCGGCACAGGCGTGGGAGTCCCGGGCGCGCCCGGCGCGGCTGAGCTGGCGGCGGCACTGCGGCGCCTCACGCCACAGGAGATAAACTCGCGCCGCGCCTCGCTCACCGCCTCGCATGTGTTGCGACACCGGCGGTACACAGGTATACATATATCTTACTACTTTATTAGCTTATATAGATAGATCTGTATTTATAAGTTGGCTGCCCACGGCGTGCGATGTCGAATTTAGGTTATACAAACACTGGTTGCCATAATATCTGTACGTGCCACTCCTCTGGAGTAGTAGTAGCCCAGTGGTAACGGCCGCGATATACGAGTTGTAGGTCGTAGGTTCATACCCAGAGAGGTGCTTTACTTGTGTAAATAATTTCATCACACTGCTCTCAAGGCGGTGAAGGAAAACATTGTGAGGAAACCGGTATGTCCTAGAACCAAAAATTCGAAGACATGTGACATCTCCCAACCCGCACTGAGACCGCGTGGTGGATTATGGCCCACTCCCTCTCACCGAGAAGAAGCCTGTGTCCCAGTAGTGGGCTGATTATGCATGCCACTGTGGCGGTATAAAATATGACTTAAAAAGGTTGGACAGGGCTTCAAAAAAGAATATTTAATAATAATCCTTTATTTGGAACAAATAAATAATACAATCAAGAAAACAATGTTCAACTATGAAAAGTTAACACTGTGGCGCAGCTACCAACACCCGACTTATACGCCACTTCAATCTTAGACACACCACGTTACTTAATTGTTTGAGTAGCTTTACGAAAGTGTTTGCTGACAAAGATATAAATGATTTCTCCATTTTATTGTTATGTTCTTCGATAAATGCATTCGCGCTTTATCGATGTATTTATGTGTTCAATGCGATTTCATTGTGTTTGAAGTATTTATTTAGTATTATCTGTTTGTTGTTTTAGAGCGGGATTCGAGCGAGGAGAGTGCGGTGTGGGGAGCGGGCGCGGGGGGCATGGCTCGGTTTCGACCGCCACACAAGCTGCAAATCGTCAAACCTATGGAAGGCTCGCTTACCTTGCACACCTGGGCTCAACTCGCCAAGCCTTCTATGTCAGGTACACGCCTATTTTATCACTTGGTTGACTTTGTGTTTCTTTTTTAGTATCTTTTGTAAAATCTAGTTGATATAATAAACAGGACCTTTTTTAATATGTGAAACTTCAAAGACAAACAATTTCTTAAAATCATAATTTTAAGTGATAGGGTCAACGCCCTCGGGTCGCGAATACTTTATTTTTAATTTTCTGATCAATATTCTGCTTACAGGTCTGTTAGAAGATCAAGAGGGTGTCGGCGTCCGCGGCTCGCGCTCATCCGGGCCCGGCCTGCGACTGTACCGCCTGTCCGACGTCGAGGAAGACGACGACATGCCGCGCCTTCCGCACTCTAGTCACGTTTATACGTTCGTTAATAGGTATGTTTGATATTGGCATAATTAGATAATAGTTGCATAACCGATTGGCAAACTGGTTTATACTGGTGGATAGGCAAAAGTTATTTATTTATCGCTAGCTTTTCCCGCGCCTTCGCCCGCGTGGATGTCGGTTCACTGGGATAAAAAGTGTCCTATCTGTTAATCCAGGTTATAAGCTAACTGTGTGCAAAATTTCATCCAAATCCGTTCAGCCGTTTTTGCGTGATTGAGTAACAAACATCCAAACATCTTCTCAAACTTTCACATTTATAATATTAGTTGGAAGTAGCATAAAACGGCAAGGTCAATTACATTAGTTACAGACAATGAATACTATAACATAATCTCACAACACTCCAGACACTATACAATTTGTAATAAATTCACTCTCTCATGTTCAGCACGGTGCTTCATCCAAACGACGGCAGCATGGTGAGCAGCAGTGCGAGCAGCGTGTGCAGCAGCGGCATGTCGTCGTTGGCGTCGTCCGTGCTGGGCAGCGCCTGGTCGTCGCGCCGCACGTCGCGCCGCTCGTCGGCCGGCGGCTCGCCCGTGCACTCGCGCCGCGACTCCGTGTGCCTGCCGCCCCTGCACCCCGCGCATTTCACGCCCACCGCCACGCCCGCTAACAGTCCGCTGCTGGGCTCGCCCGACGACACGCCGCCCGCCAGCCCGCGCCCCGGCGACGCGCCGCCCTCGCTGCACGCACTCATCGCATCCGGCACGTCCATCCTGCGCCGCCGCTACTTGGCCTCGCCCGGCGGCGAGGGCTCGCCCGCGCCCATCGGGCTACAGACGCCCGGTTCGCTGTACACCGGCCTTATGCACCGCAGCCCTATGGAGCAGCTCACATGCCTTAAGCGCACGCTCCGCTCGCCGGCCGCGCCCGAGAGGAGCCTGGGCGAGCCGGCGGAGCCGCCGCTAGGCGTGCCGGCGCCGCCTGGCTCGGGCGCGCTGGACACGGCAGGCACACTGAGCGCGCCGGGCTGCCTGCGACGACCTCCCCGAGCCCGCGCGCCGCGCCCACGTTCAGACCTGGGCACGGTGGGGTCGAGTGTGCCGGCGCCCGCGCCGACGGTGCCGGCACACTCATCCCAATCGTCGGCGCTGGGCACTCTCAGCCTACTCTTTGGTCGGAAAGGTGGTCTCCTATAGACGAGTCTTCGTAAATCCACGAGTGACAGTGCGCTGACATCAGTAGTCGACTGCGTTCGTCACCGTCCTTAGATTTGGTTCTGTCCCCTGGGATCTTAAATTATTTAGGATTTTTTTACTTTTTGACGTGTGTATTTTGGAATAATTTTGTTGAGTCGAGGTTAGCTCGAGTGCATTTATAAATACGTAAGTGCGTCCTGCTCTCGGTCTACGGCACTATCTAGTATATTGATGCTTGCATTAATTGGAAACACTTAAAGATATTAAGAAAAGCTAATGAATGCAGGCGTCCGTACAACACGTAACTTATAATACATTTTTCGCACTTTTCCCCCGTATATCTATACCCGGGAGTGGACTTGCATTTGATATTGGGGAGAGGGGGGAAATTAAATTTGATTTAACATCCTGAGTAAATTAACGACTCATCATACGAATTATCAA
The DNA here is from genome assembly GCA_947568875.1 of Fissipunctia ypsillon. Taxonomy (NCBI): domain Eukaryota; kingdom Metazoa; phylum Arthropoda; class Insecta; order Lepidoptera; family Noctuidae; genus Fissipunctia; species Fissipunctia ypsillon. The sequence continues at coordinate 10,458,233 of OX387654.1, forward strand.
ATTTTTATTACTTTAATTTTATATACTTAATTGATGCTATTAATTTGATAGATTTTGTAGTTATACGAACCAAACAATCCTGAAACAGAAGTCTGTAGTATTATATAATTATTTAAGGGTTGTAATATTTCTTAGGATAGGTAAATAGTGAGACTTAACACTAGGTTTTGTAGGTGCTTTATGAGTAATAATTTACATATTCCCAAATCTCATCTCATTGCGTAGTATTTTCATGCTTATGATTATTACTATTTCTATAGTTATACATTTTGTATGTGGTATTGTAAATAATTGAATTTCCATTATCTTAGAAGAGTACAAAGTATTTATGTTATTGAATCCGATCTAGTGTAATTCATAATAAATAGCAGAATTTCATCATTTAGGTGAAAGCGCCAGGTAGCCCGGGAAATTCAAATTTTCTTACGTTTTTTGCAATTTGTAAGTCAGTATTAAGTTTTATGTTGATCAAAATATGATTCGCGACCGTAAAAAATATGTATTCACAGAATTTTAATAATTAAAGTCATCAATACAACTCTTTAAGACCAGGTAATTCTATTGAATGACTATTTCATGAAATCTTGACAATTAGGATTATACGAACTTATGGAGTTGTATTACTGATTTTGATGATTATAATTCTGTAAGTTCATATTGGTTACGATCGCGAATGATACTTTAATCAACATACAACTTAATACTGACTTGCAAATTGCAAAAAACATAGAAAGTTTAAATTTCGCGGGCTACCTGGAGCTTCCCTCTTAATTCGTTTTTTTTTTAATTGCGAAACGTTTGTCGGAGTTCCTTACCATTGTATCGGTATGTATTGGCATTAATATTCGAAGTCTAATCGGCAATTCTTTTGTGTTAAAATTGTTATTAACATAGTCTGAGTAAATTAATGGTGCATGCCATAGGATAAGTAGAACTGAATTCATTTTAATTGATTGAATTGAATTGACAAAGAATACGTGTTAGTATTCACTTAATAATTGATAAGTGAAAGCGCCAGGGTAGCCCGCGAAATTCAAATTTTCTTACGTTTTTTGCAATTTGCGAGTCAGTATTCGGTTGTAAGTTGATCAAAATATGATTCGCGACCGTAACAAATATGTATTTACAGAATTATAATTATTAAAGTCACCAATACAATTCTCTAAGACCAAGTTTCTATTGAATGACAATTTCATGAAATCTTAACATTTCAGGATTATACTAACTTAAGGAATTGTATTACTAATTCTAATATTATAATCCTGTAAATCCATATTTGTTACAGTCGCTTATCATACTTTAATCAACATACACCCAGACACTGAGCTGCAAATTGCAAAAACCGCAAGAAAATTTGAATTTCGCGGGCTACCTTATTTTTTTCGTAATAAAACCCAGTTGGTACTTTAATTTCACAGTTATCTTAGGTTATTAAAATTGGTGCTAGATAATTATTTTCTCAGCCAGTGGAGTTGTGTTAGTTGCGATTATATTAAACTGGTCGTACGAATACATTCTCTTTATTTGTTGTCAGTTGTATCATTCATGTTCTGGGCCAGGGTTTCACTTTTGTGTTCATCAATATTACAATAATCATTTAATGTAAAGACGCAGTAAAATGTGAAAGGGCTGTGAGGTGATTGAATGCGCGATGGTTACGAGACGAGTGTGAGGTCGATATCTGAGATTACAATATTACTACAGTGAGGTAGGCACAAACTGTGTAGTCTAAGGAGAAATTGTTGATATTTTGACGATTATGAAAAAAGGAAAATGATTGAATTGTAAAGAGATATAATATAATTTATTGAATGAAAATGTGTTTAATTTCAAACTGGTAACCTAACCTAACCTGTTTTATGAAAGACTAGCTGTGCCCTGCGACTTCGTTCGCGTGGATGTCGTAAGATACACAATATATTAAAATAACAGCTACATTTTAATCAAATTCCCTCCCGACCCGTCGCATTGAATCGCCCGCCCGCGCTATTACTTCGTTTTCGCTTTGTGTTCTTTCTGACTTTTTTCTTTATGCTCGGCTCCTAACTGTCGTAGCGTTAAATAGCCTATAACTATCCTCGAGAATTGAGCTACCAAATGCAAAAATATTTTTTTAAATCCGAATTTTGTTCATAATTTCATGGCTTTAATTTTTTAAATTATTTTTCTGAATTAAAAGTAGCCTAAGTTATCCGCCATTACATCAGCTATCTGCTAGTGAAAGTCCCGTCAAAATTGTTCCAACTGTTTCGGAGATTAGCCGGAACAAATGGACGGACAGACAGACAAAAATGTTTACAATTGCTTTTTTGTTATAAGTACCGTATATACTTTCTTATGCATTTAGTAAAAAGTTGTTATTTTGAGATTACAAACAGACACTTCAATTTTATTTATTTGTATAGTTGTTCACACAGTTATTATATACTTCCCACACAAAACACAGCCCTCTTGTCCACTGAAGAATTTACCCTATTATTATTAATTGTTATATTCACACATTGTTGTTCCTCTTTGTTGCATTTTGTAAAACAAGACTATTTCCGCTATCGAATTTAAAAGAATAGAAAGTACGAAATTTAAATCGTTAGTAAAAATAACAACCGTCCGGCGTCATAAATTATTGTAAAGTAGGTACTATGTGAGGACTGGTGACAACTGACGACTACGACCTGGTGAAGGTCGCGGGAACGTGCTGGATGTGGAAAGTTCAGGATCGGTCGTTGTGGATATGCTGGCTCAATCGGGGTCAATATTCAGCAGCACGTCTTTCGGCAAAAATATGATGGCAAAATTGACAATGAGCGTAACGGCGTAATGATAATGTACAAGATCCCAACCTGCCTGCGGTCGCCAGCCGCGTCTCCGGCAGGTGACCTTGGTTGGCTGGCGACCGGCAGAGCTGTTTCAATGTTTGGTCGTAAACCACCTAGATGACCGTATAACTTTTACGTCTGCGCGACAGCAAAGACAGGGTTACGTTTTTCATGCGTATCTAATTTTATTTTTCTATACAGTGGGATTCTATAGACCTTCGAAATATTTAATACATGAGGTGTCGATGGAATAGTATAAGTTGTGCGATGGTTATGTGCTAGGTTTCGTTTTTATAAAATCAAAGTGGCGGATTTTAGACGTCAATAAGTAGTCTTGAAAAAAAAATCTAGTACCATTACCATGACGGGTATAAAAAAATAGGTACAATAAAAACACGACAACTAAAAAGTTAAAAACCAAGCTCACTTTTCAAGCAGTCTGCAGTTGGTGGCAGTTTGTATTTTAGTTCAATCACAGATTCGATGACACCAACAGGATCAGACTAGATCAGACTGCTTGAAAATTGACCTTGTTTTGAACCACAGAACACTTAATACTTCAGGCAGTTTTGAACTTTAGAAATCGGTTAAATTTTGATTTTTTCAATTTTCTTTACTGCCATCTATCGGGCCGTTTATCCGTTTTATCAACGCTCAACGACGCTTAAGCATTTATTGCTTAAGGTACGAATCATTGACACGCTGTAGTTTTCATACAACGCGACAGATGGCGCACTTGTTGACTTCATGTTTTGTTTTTGGACTAGATTGGGAATTATTTCAAAGAATTTTACAAGTTGTTGTAAATAAAAAGTATTCAAACACCGGTATGATTATTTTAGGGTTAAGTCCCATGGGGGATAACCTAGATAGGCCAGACTCTCGAACGGAAATAACGCGCGTAAACTGCTGTGATTGTCAACAGCCGAACGCAGCAGTATGCGCGCTTGACAATTTACCACATTAATTTTGCGAGAATTTTCGTTCGAGAAAGTGGCTCTATGTCTGCTGTCGTTACCGAGACTGCTGCAGAGCTGCTAGTGGTTGCTACCGAGTGCCGAGTCTTGATACGCACTATCTTCATGAGGTTTACCTACTTACCTATCATCATCAATCTGTCTCGCCTTTTCCCAAATAAGTATGTTGGGATCAGCTTCCAGTCTAACCGGATGTAGCTGAATACCAGTACCTATTTTACAAACCTAGAGCGACTGCTTATCTGACCTCCACAACCACAACCCATGGCAGTAACTAGGCAAAACGATACCCCCTTTTTTTTTTGTGGATAGGAAATCAAACCCACCCGTGTTCCTTCTGTTGCCTGTGCCGGGGCCACGGTACCTCTTTCGAACATCCCGCAACCCTAGCTGGCATCGGCCCTAGCGGACCCCGTCAATAGTGCTGACATCTCTTTGATTGAGGCGCGCGTGGAACACAACGCGCCGTCGACTCGGGCTTGGTCCTTACCGGACGGCGAGCTACCCATTGCTCGCCGTCCGCAAGCCCGCGCCTACGGTGGCCGGGAATCGGCTGCCAATTTCCGACGCCCAGGGCGTCTCCTGCGGCGATTAGGGGCGTGAGGGTGCAAAGCTTGCCTCTCCCTGACGCGTTCCGCCTCCTCCTTCGCGAGCATTACTGCTTCGCAAAAGGAGGTAATGGCTTCCCATGTACTCTCGCTCTGTAAAACGATACCCCTGGGTGCGGGAAATAACACAGATCAGTATAATATTCATTTAATATAAGCTCATACATGTTATGAAAATACATAGAGAATCACATTTTAAATCATATTCAGCACATTTAATCATTTCCCTTTAGATTACATAGATGCAGACTGGGGCTCGATCAACTCATGAAAGACCTTTTACCAAACGCTCGGTTGCTGACGTGACGTCATGAAGCCTTGTCCAAGTAAACAAACCACTGATAACATTGGTAAGACTGGTTGTCAGACTTTTGGGCTTCTGACTAACTGTAACGACTGTCAAAGATCTACGAATGACGAGGCCCATCCAGTCTCGACATGTAATGGATGGTCACACATCCACGATCCGATCGCGGCAGGCGTAGCTTATCCTTCGATCCGACCAGTGCGGCTGTTATCATTTAGCCACGAGCCCCATAATGAGGTTAACTCCAATATGATATACTAGTCTATGGGTTAACTTTACATCATGTCATGACATCACATAATATTGTAGCATAGAGTATAGTAATAGATTGCTTAATAGTATACGGCCTGATAAAAAATACCTCATGAAGGTGTTTCCGAAAACTAAACTAGGTAGGTAGGTGCATACCTACATAAAACAACACCAAGTCTCATGAAAATGTTGAGACTAACATGAGAGTGAATCTATGAGCCTTCTTCATCTACATAGGAATAAATAGAAATAGAGAGTAGTCAGACCTCTTTGAAAATGGATATTATATCTGCTATTCCCATTTGTTTATTGGAAACCGTTCCTTTGTAAGCTTTTTTTTTTTGTGGATGGGAAATCATCAAATGACTTCTCCCGCTCTGGGCGGAGCGGGAGGGCGTGTCAGACTTTTACTGACTAAAACCCACCCGTGTTCCTTCTGTTGCCTGTGCCGGGGCCACGGTAACTCTTTCGAACATCCCGCAACCCTAGCTGGTCCTTTGTAGGCTTAAGCGGCTATTTCAGTTGTTGTGCCTATGTGATGACATTGAAATGCGAGTGTTCCGTATTCGGGGTGTTTGGAGTTGGTTACTTAACTAAATAATCACGTTTTCGCTATTATTATTACATTCTGAGGGATTAATCAACATATATCATAACATCACGCCTGTAATTCCCGAAGGGCAAGTTCTCTGCCTTCTACCTTTAGGACACCCCCATTCCGCCAGTTTCTAAAACATCCCTATTTTCGGCTAGCTATAGAACATACGGTGAAGGAAAACATCGTGAGGAAACCGGCATGTCCTAAAACCAAGAATTCGAAGACATGTACATGACATCTACCAACCCGCACTGGACCCACTCGACGAGAGAAGGCCTGTGTCCCAGCAGTGGAGACATTATAGGCTGATTATGCTTATAGAGCATAGAAAGACTGGTTTTATAAAAGCAATCTGTATCTCCACTGTTCGCTAAAGTATGAAAGGAAATACGAAAGAGTTTTGTTTACCTATTTACCTTACTTAATTATTGGTATAAAAGGTTTTTGTATCAGTACTTGAAAGTTGCCATCAGTTGCCATGGTAACGCTTGATGTCAACGAAACCTGTGCTCTTTGTAGTAATTACGTTGAATTCTTTTATTTATTTCTGTGGTAATTATTGTGTAACTAAGTGAAGACTGTTCGCAAATATCTCACGAAATGTCGGAGCAAATGAAGTATATTGTGAAGGAAGTAAATGCGTCTTTAGGAAGAAACTATGACCTGATAAAATTCGACGGTCTGAACGAGAAGCAACTTTTGCAGTTGCTTGTGGATCTACTAGTGAATTTTAATGCTGGAGAGAAGGTAAGTACCTAATATACTTAATAATTAAACATAGGTACCGTGGAGGTATATCCTGGAGGGTAGCAAACTTGGAGCTGGAGTGTAGGTAGGTACCTAATGTTGTTCCACTTTTCACGACAGAGGGCAGGACTGTTGCCTACCGGGATCAAGTTCAGAATCTGGGTGCTAATGAGAATTATGTACTAATATACAAGTATAAATACTGTTCACTACCTAGGTACTGGAGCTAGAAATCGACCCAATTATCAATAATTGGATCAGCAATGAGCACTGACGCCGTAGCTTATAATTAGCTTTAATAAACAACTTGTTATTTAGGTTTACCCATTTAAATAATAATTATCTCCTATTAGTCGCGAATACTAGCAATTTGTTTAAACTTAATTGAGATATAGAGAATAACATTTGATAGCTCCGTTTAGAATTTCCTGTCTATTTGGTAGGTACATTATTTGTTTCTGAATGAAATTAATTTCGCCAAAATTAAAGAGGAGAGTAAGGCCCCTGCTCCATAGACAGCATTGCGAGGAAGCGGCTTCGACAATGTCTATGGCTAAAGCTACAATGAGCAGTGTGACACTGACTAGAATAAATAATTAATTTATCTTTAAAATGGTAAAGGTTTCATAAAAATACGCTTGATAGTTTTTGTCTACTTCTCAGTTTTTTATCCGCGTTAGACATAACTTTACAAATTAATTATATTATGTAATATAGTAAACAAAATCTAAATGTTCACATATTAAGTTATTAAGAAAATGCTCTAATTTAATATAATTAAATATATTTTTCCCAAATCATTAACACCCACATTTCGCCAGTGGGTGGTGGGTGGGTGTACTATAGGTACATCTCTGCCCAACCCTTCGGGGAAACAAGGCGTAATGTTATGTGTGTATAAATCATTAACACTACTCGTTTATACGTAATATTCAGTTTAAAATCATTAAAAGTCGTTTATCGTCGTCTTACAGCCGAGTGACCGCTGCATAGTGGCCGTATCGCCTATGACTCCCGTTCTAAATAACCGAGGCTTTTTGGTTTTGTACGATGTTTAACCGGCAAGTTTCATCTTCACAGTTAGACGTAAATGAAGACGACTCCGAGACTGTGTCACTACGTTTGCTAGAGATGTTGGGCAGTGTGAAGTACCGGCCTCCGGGCGGTGTGGAGCCGACGCGGTTCCGAGCGCAGCTGCTAGCTGGCGACGCGAGGACCATACATCATGTGCTGCACTGGCTTTTGACTAACAAGGACCAGGTCAAGAACACGGCGTATCTGGCTAAGTAGGTACTTAAATCCAGAACTTAGCATATAATTACTGTACATTGCATTTTATTGGTAACTAGCTGTACCCCACGACTTCGTTTGCGTGGGTATCGTAAGATACACAATATACTAAAATAAGAGCCACATTTTAATAAAACTCCCTCGTCCCCCGACCCGTCGCGTTACATCGCCCGCCCGCGCTTCTTCTTTTTCGCTTCGTTTTCGCTTAGTGTTCTTTCTGACTTTCTTCTTTTTGCTCGGCTCCTAAGGGTCATAGCGTGCTGTTAAATAGCCTATAACTATCCTCGAGAATTGGGTTACCAAATGCAAAAAGAATATTTCAAATCCGACTTTTTGTTCACAATTTCATGGGTTTTATTTTTTTGCGCAAAACTCTAATAAATTTTCTAAAATAAAAGCAGCCTAAGTTACCCGCCGTAATGTCAGCTATCTGTCAGTGAAAGTCCCGTCAAAATCGGTCCAGCCGTTTCGGAGATTAGCCGGAACAAACAGACAGGCAAACAAAAATGTTAAAAATTGCTGTTTTGTTATAAGAACCGTTTATACTTTCCTATGCATTTAGTAAAAAGTTGTTATTTTGACATTACAAACAGACACTTCAACATCATTTATTTGTATAGATATAGTTAATTATAAATCTTGTACAGACAACGCTCTATATACTTTGTACAGTTAGCAACTAAAGTTGATGATCATTTCAAGATTTTCGATTATTTATTATTATGAACTTAGGAAATCAGTGTAACACTTTTAGGTACTCTTATTATTGGTCTCCAAAGTACAATACGTATGTTTTTATTCAAAAACTCTTCTGTAGCTTTTGTATTACATACCTACTTTTGTTGCTGGCTGTATGCACTACCTATATCACGGGCTATTGTTTACCGAAAGCTGTTCGGGTATATTCGGGAAAACGAATTAGGTACAGTTATGGATTAAATGGAATCGGTACGGCCGACTTAGCCATTACGTGATCAGAACACAGAATGAACTGACCTGCCTTACCCGGTACCTATAAGTTTTGAAAATAACGATTTTCCTCATTTCTTCGCGTATTGTGTAGGTACCTACCAGTATCAACTTAAGTACTGTATTATAGGAAGTGTAAGGATATAGGTCAAACGCAAACCTATCTATACAAATAAATAAAACTGAAGTGTCCGTTTGTAATGCCAAAATAACAAACTTTTTACTAAATGCATAGGAAAGTATAAAAGGTTCTTATAACAAAACAGCAATTTTTTAACATTTTTGTCTGTCTGTCTGTTTGTTCCGGCTACTCTCCAAAACGGGCGGACCGATTTTGACGGGACTTTCACTAGCAGATAGATAGCTAATGTTACGGCGGGTAACTTAGGCTACTTTTATTTTAGAAAAATAATTAGGGTTCCGCGTAAAAAAATGAATACCCAAGAAATTATGAACAAAAAGTCCGATTCGAAAAATTCTTTTTGCATTTGGTAGCCCAATTTTCGAGGATAGTTATAGGTTATTTAACATCACGCTACGACCCTTAGGAGCCAAGCAAAAAGAAAAAGTCGGAAAGAACATTAAGCGAAAACGAAGTAATAGCGCGGGCGGGCGATTCATCGCGACGGTTGGCGACGGGTCGGGGAACGAGGGAGTTTTATTAAAATGTGGCTGTTATTTTAGTATAATGTGTATCTTACGACATCCACGCGAACCAAGTCGCGGGGCACAGCTAGTCCATTATAAAATAAAATAAACTTTCTCATAAAACTCGTTGGTCGAATGGTTCCCGATAAGGAATGAACAAGTAATTTCCTTTAGGTGTCGTAAAGATAACGGATTACGTCTTGGTCACTGGCAGCAGTAATAAAGACTAGGTAGATAGATACCTACTCGGAGAACATCTCAGGCGTAGTAAGTATATAAGGTCGGATCATAACCTATAAGGTGTCAGGGGCGAAGTCTTCATACAACCCGATTCCTATTGGCTTCCCTTCGAAACAACCACTCTTCTTAATGTCTACTATTGCCAAATAATATGGTACACCTGTGTGTGTAACTGTGTATCACATCAATATCAATCAATCTGCCTAGCCTTTTCCCAACTATGTTGGGGTCGGCTTCCAGTCTAACCGGATGCAGCTGAATACCAGTATTTTACATGGAGCGACTGCCTATCTGACCTCCACAACCCAGTAACTGGGTAATACGATACCCCTTGGTAAGACTGGTTGTCAGTCTTTCGGGCTTCTGACGACCCGTAACGACTGTCAAAGATCTACGAATGACAGCCGGGACCAACGGCTTAACGTGCTTTCCGAGGCACTGAGGAGTCTCGGTATGTAAAGATGATCACCCATCCACGGACAACCCCGGCAAGCGTAGCTTAACCTGATGGATCGACCCGTGCGGCAGTTATTACTTAGCCACGAGCTCCTCTAACTGTGTATCACATCACATTACACAATTAAATTTAATACCAGTTTAATACATCATAAGATTAAAAACCTACAGTTTTTTGTCTGAGTTTATGAGGACTGAACAATTTTTCTTCGGCTTCCCTCTAATGATTATGGTATCTGCGCCACTGATAGGTGTTGCATTGCACGAGCGTCATTGTAATTTAATCCTCTTTTTTTGTTAGCCTATATGGTGTCGCACTGCTGGACAAAGACCTCCCCTTTTTCCTTCCAAACCTCTGTCTTGTGCGATCTCTTGCCATGTTGGCCCTTCAAACATCATTATTTAATGCTTAGGTATGTGTCTCATGTCGCGTGCTGCTGCTATACGTACGTATTATTGATTTGGTACCTAAAACAATATATTTTCAGATATTTAAAGTTGCCCGACATACCACCAGACGTGGCACGAAACAATACCGTTCAGGATCTTCTGGACCTGTACCAAAACTTAATAGACGAGTTTAAGGAAGTCCACAAACGAACCAGATTGCTTCAGAAGGAGAATGCCTCGGAAATAATTAACGACATCAAGGAAATGGCACTTGAGAGAGACATCGGTAAGTTCGTAGATATAAGGAGTAGAGTTTGTCCAGCGAGTCGTGTCACAAGTTATTTATTCAAATTCTTTATATGACAACATTTTTATCTGTCAGAAGAACGTTTCGACATCGGGTAAGTCTTACCAAAACTTGTTGATCCTTATTAATTTTTCTTAGTCAGTTAGAGAGACTTTTCAGTACCTACACGTATGTTTTTATTTCACTATACATAATAGACGATAGTTTCATCGTCTAGACATCGTAAATACGTACCTCTAAATTTTATTTTTAAATACGTAATAATATCTTCCAAGAAACACTATACCTATTTCCATACGTACGTACTTAATAGAATTATTGTTATTCTGTCTTACATTACGCTTACTTGTTTCTAGATGGCTTGGATGATTAAAGTATATTATTAAATGTATGTACAACTAAAAACTTAGTAAAAAATGCTAAACAATGCAATAAATGACATCAACTCGGAATCAGAATATTTGACGAAATTTTTCACTATGACAAGTTTACAATATAAATTGAAATAAAAAGTGAAAAGAAATTGATTGTGCCTTTGTTTGATTCCTACATTCCTACTCATATCAACAAGCTAATTAACATAAAAATACAAAAGTATCAAATCGTTAATTTTAGACTATATTTAATGTTGCCACCCGAAGATTTTTTAAATTTGCCGCCATTTTCTTGTGCCACGACTCACTAGCCAAACTTTAGTTTGGTATTAAAGACACAAGTTACTTATCAACTTAGATATTCTAAGTAAAAGTTTCCCAACTCCGCTTATTTTAGTAAAGTTTTGACACATAAAGTAACTTTATGTTGATGTGACTTACGTTCTAAATGCCACTGACGAACTTTAAAGTCTCTGTTGTAACTGACATTGCAGTGATAAAAAGATTAGAAAATGTTCAAGTTAATTTAGTGGACGTAAATGACAAAGAAGAGCTTTTAAATATTAGTAGAGCGCTAAGAGTTCAGCAAGAAAAGGCGAAAGAACTGGAAAACCAGGTAAAAGAAAAAAAAAAATATTTGGAGGAACTTATTGTTTGTCACAGTTAAATGTGTGTTCATTTTTCATACGAATATTATTTCAGTTTGATACTCAGCAATCACAATTAAAAATGGCGTCTGATCAATTAAAAAGATATCTGAATGTCATTCACGGTCAAAGTGCTATTCCGAAAACGGCAAATGACGTCATGAAACGTTTGCAAGAAGAAGTTCAGGTGTTTATCTTTGTACCTAATTATTGTTTTCTAGCCTTTTGATATAATGTTATAGTAAATAGCCTAATAACGAACTCAAAAATGTTTGTAATTTTAGCTAAATAGTTATCTGGTAAAAGAGAAATTGCCACAAGAGACTGGTAATCTGCAGAAAGAGCTGAACATAATGCAGACTATCGCCGCAGAACAACACCCCACTCGTTCCGACTTAGTAGCAGTACAGGACAAGGTAAAATGATTAATAAATTGCCAATCTGTTACGGCAGTTAAATAATAATTAGAAAAGCTCAATAACATTAATTTTGGAGGCCGAATCGAACTTCAATGGCTAAGAGACCAAAGAAATGCTTAAACAAAAGCAAAAATGAGGCATTGCCATAAATAAATGTATACAAGGTGAATAACGCACAACCTCCTAAGGGGTCATTGTATCCATCATTATGAACAACTTTTACTATGGGACCAAACCTGAAATCGCGAAAATAAAAACTGCTGTTCCCTACATTTTGACGAGTTATGCAAACATAAATGTAGGGAACCGCTGATATTTTTTTCGCGTTTTCAGGTTTGGTCCCGTAGTAAAAGTTATTCATAATGATGAGTACAATGACCCCTTAAGAGGTTGTGCGTTATTTATGTTACACCTTATATATTTTAGTATTCTGCCTTGATCTAGCGTCAGTATTTTGAATGACATTAATTATATCATTATAAATTAATCAGTTACGGACACTAAAATAGTGACATTACAAGATTGAGCAAAATAGTTCTGTTTAAAAATCTTTGTAGATAGCAGTAGTAAACAGTGAAATGGAGCGTCTAGTTCAGCGCAAGTTAGCCACAGCAGGACCTCAAGAGGACAAACTGGCCCCTTTTAGACAACAGGCTGCGGTAATTCGGCGCAACAAGGAGGCCAGTGCAACGCGCGTCCATGAGCTAGCTGCGACCCTCAAAGACTATGAGGCTACACTGGCTGATCTACAGTCACAGGTATCTGCTAGTAACTATATTCAAGGCTACAAAAACCCAGGCTTGTTCCCAAGGTAGTGGCCAGAAGCTACATAATGCAATCAACAACGAAAAACTGACTATTGCTAGTTGTTTTTTCTATTTTTTTTACAATCTACCTCATCTTCATCTGCCTAGCCTTTTCCCAATTATGTCGGGGTCGGCTTCCAGTCTAACCGGATGCAGGTGTATACCAGTATTTTACATGGAGCGACTGCCTATCTGACCTCCACAACCCAGTTACTGGGTAGTACAATACCCGTTGGTAAGACTGGTTGTCAGACTTTTGGGCTTCTGACGACCCGTAACGATTGTCAAAGAACCACGAATGACAGCTGGGACCAACGGCTTACACCTAAATGCCTTACAATATAATGATGAGCTTGAAAAAGTATCAACCTAACAGTAACATTATCTCTAATGCAATAAAATCAAAGCAATATATCATTTCGCTGTCTGAATTACCAACATGTATTTTCTCAATACATTTTCCCTCTAACGTTATCCATGACCGTTGCGCAGAAATTGGATAGTATTTTCGCAGTTTTTGATAGGGCGGCGGTGAACGTTGATCAGGATTTAATCAAAATCGAAGCCTGTTGTCGAAATGTTTCGAGTGTGACACGGCAATCAGATAAAACATTTGCCCCCATTTCAAATAGTCGGTCATTATGTGGAGAAGCGGAGGCTTCCATTGAGATAATGGACTATTTCCTTTGAGATCGATTTAGAAGAAAATGCTAGGCGTCTGATTTATCATTTATCGTATTATAATATAAATATTTTTAGGTGACGTGGCGTACTGTACCTATCGCTTTTTGCTTTCCCTGGTCGTTTCGCAACGTCATGTATTCAATAAAACAATTCGCCACAAACACTCAATAAAGATTTAATTTAACATTCAGGTCAGACAACTCTTGGGAGATACCGTCCTCAGAGGAGAAGAATTAAAGAAATACGTTAATTCTCTACGCACAAAGAGTACTGTGTACAAAAGGCAAAGAGCCAATCTCTCTACGTTCAAGGTAAATACGTATTTTATTGGATACAAAAGCTTGTTTATTTTTTACTATTTCCGTCTATAATGTTGTAATTTGCAATGGTTTCGGTCACAGGTCGAGGCGGGTATCTTGGCTAGAACGATACATATCATTAGCGCTGCTGACCCAACTGTCGAAATGGCGCTCCTAAATCACAAGAAACTAAAAATAGAAGACGAAGAAACAATGGAAAATAATCTTGATAAATCTGCAGATTTGACTAAAAAGTCTCTGCATGATTTGTCACAGGTGATATACTTATTTGTATTTTATTTGTAGGTAACTACACTTCTGGACACATCTATTGGCCCACCTTGTATTTTCAGTTTCGTTTGGTCCTAGCTAAAATTTTATATTAGGTCGAGCAAAAAGTTTTTATGCAGTTTTGAACCTGGCACATTCACAATTTCATTCAATAGTCTTTTTTTGAATTTCGAACACAGAATTTAAAGAAACAAAAGACAATTTGGAGCCTGTTTGTTGATATCAAACAATCGAATACTAAGAAAACTTGGTTTTATTGGTTTACTTGGATTTAATTCTTGAAAAAGTGATTGATATCTTTGGTTTTGCAACAAACATTACTTATTCTTAACATTAAGGTGAGGTTCTATCAATAATCTATGGATACTTCACCTGAAGTCGCCGCCCAAGCTGTGGCACTTATTCAGGCCGGACACAGCCAAAGAAACTCGAGTGCTCAACTTAATTTAAGTCGATCTGCGGTCCGAAATGTTTATCGGAGGTACCACCTAGAGACTGGCGGCTTTGTTCGTTGCCAAGGAAGGCCACGATCTCGGGTCACAACTGAAAGGCAGGATCGATTCATCGTGACGACCAGCTTGAGAAATCGTCACCTTACCTCCATTGAGATACAAAACCAACTTCGCGACTTCCACGGAGTATCTGTGAGCGCTCGAACTGTTCGGAGAAGGTTAAAAGAACGCGATATGGTACCACACAAGCCAGCTAATGGGCCCAAACTAACGCGAGCCCACCGAACAGCGCGCCTTCATTTCGCACGCAGTCATTTAAATTGGACACAGCAAGATTGGAGCCGTGTACTCTTTTCTGAGGAGTTTAAAATTGTGTTACATGGCAATGATGGAAGGAAGAAGGTCTACCGACGTAAGGGAGAGCGTTTCGCACAATGCTGCTTTGAAGAGAGGGTTGCTTATGGCGGTGGCTCATGGACTGTCTGGGGCGGTATATCCGCGAGCGGCAAAACTCAACTTGAGGTTGTTACAGGATAACGGCTGCCAACATTAAATGCTGAAAGGTACATTCGTGAGTGCTTAGAACCTCACGTGATACCATACGCGGAGTATGTGGGCCCAAATTTCCTTTTTATGCATGATAATGCAAGAGCCCATGCGGCCGGCATCGTCAGGGAATATCTTCGGGATGTGAACATCACAGTTATGGACTGGCCAGCCAGAAGCCCAGACATGAACCCCATTGAGCATATGTGGGACGAGCTAAAAAGACGTGTTAGGGCTCGTCAGCCAGTCGCCCAGACGATGCAGGAGTTGAAAACTGCCATAGAAGAGGAATGGGAGATGATCCCTCAAAATTTCATAGAGCGGTTGATAAACTCTATGCCTAATCGTATGAGAGCTGTGGTAGATGCCCATGGAGGCAACACGCGTTATTAAATTAAACCTTTATTTGATAAAACATGTTTTTATTCAAAAATCAATTGCCTTTAACAAGGCGCATATCCGACTTGTTAGGCGTAGCTCCATGTCGTATGGTATTCTGAATTCAAATTTAAAACAATACGATCGAAAAAGATGGTAAAATGTATCAGGTTTAAAACTGCATCAACAGTTTTTGTTCAATCTAGCAATCATATTTCGGTAGGGGCCATCGAAACCTAAACTCTAAGGTGGGCCAATAGATGTGTCCAGAAGTGTAGCTGTTGCCCGCGGCTTCGCCCGCGTCGATGTCAATACTTCCCTATTTGAATCTGATTTTGTTCACAATTTCATGGGTTTTAATTTTTTTTTGCGGCGGTTTTGTGTTTTTTTTTTTATTGTTCTAAAATATAAGTAGGTACCCTAAGTTACTCCTTCAACAATCAGCTATCTGCTAATGAAAGTCCCGTCAAAATCGGTCCAGGCGTTTCGAATTTAATGGGCTTTAATTTTTTGCGCGGAACCCTAATTTATTTTCTAAAATAAAAGTACCCTAAGTTACTCCTTATAACATCAGCTATTTATACCAGTGAAAGTCCCGTCAAAATCGGTTTAGCCATTTCGGAGATTAGCCGGAACAAACAGACAGACAGAGAGAAAAAAAAATTAAAAATTGTTTTTCATTACAGGTATTGTATATACTATCATATACGTTTAGTAAAATGCTTTTATTTTGACATTACAAACAGACACTTCAATTTTATTTATTTGTAGGACTAGATTGGTTTTACCCGACAGACGTTGTCCTGTCCAAATTTCAATAATTCACACAAAACCCCAAAGAAAATGCACTTGCGCTCAGTTTTCCCGAATTTACCAATTTTCCCAACAACTTTACAAATTTCTCTCTCCGTAAGAAAATGATTCGGACTATTACGAACATTTTAAAACAAAAATTTGCCAAATCGGTCCAACCGTTCTTAAATGATGCGCTTACCAACGAACAGCATTTCATTTTTAGGGTTCCGTACCTCAAAAGGAAAAAACGGAACACTTATAGGATCATTTCGTTGTCCATCTGTCTGTCTGTCAGCCTGTCAAGACTCTTTTTTTGTGGAACGCGTGGAGGTATCAAGTTGAAATTAATATCAAATACGTAGTTCTACGGTCCCTTGGAGCCCTAAAGCAAGCTCTAAAATCGAGCTTCTAAGTCAATGCAATAAAATAATACGGCCATTTATACGACATATTTCGATACTCACAAATAAATCAAAACCTATAGGGTACTTCCTGTTGACCTAGAATCATGAAATTTGGCAAGAAGCAAGGTCCTCACAGCACAAGTAAAGGAAAAAGTCCGAAAATCGTTAAGTTGTAGTTTTATCACATAAAAAATATTTTTGCGATTACAAACTTACATTTACAGTTGGAGAATATCCGTGACGTACATAATATGTATATCGATGGATGAGAACATGTTTATCACCTACAATGTTAAGTGTTGTTGTTTTTGTTTATTGTTGTTTTGTTTTAGGGATGAATTTATCCTAACTACGGAACCAATCATTGTACGTGGTCCGACACGCACTTGGCCGGTTTTTTATTATATAGATTTCGTTGTCACTTCAGAAAATTACCCAAAATCCTTTCTAACCAATATAACTATTTATTTCGTAGCTCGTCGCTCAAACTGCTCAAAAGTTGTCGCAAGTCCGGCAAGAAATCCAGCCACTAGCTGACAATATAAAGCCAGTGAAGGAAGAGTTTCAAACAGTCCAACAGCAGTACGAGCAGAAGAAAAGGGTTTACGAAGCCACATCCATCAACATAACCTCGCAAATGGAGCCCCTCAAGAATCAAGTAAAGGAGTTGACTGACCGGCTGAATAGCAAGGAGGATGAATGGAAAAACTTACTACAAAGAATCACAAAGGCGGAGAGTTTGCAAGAAGTCGTAATGTTTGAAATGAAAAATTCAATGCAGTCCCCTAGGAAACCGTCTAAAATGGAGGCTTTGAAGAAAAAAGTTACTGACACGGAACAAATTGTAAAGCGTTTAGAAGAGGTAGGCATACGATTACAATGTTTTTATGTCTCGGAGTGTAGATATTGTGGATTTTTTTCTCAATGAAACGGGTTTTACGTCTTACGTAACAGTTTTGTCATTGATTGATTAATGGCAGAAAAAATATCCGATTTACAAATCTGTTTATTCATTCACAAAAATCTTATTTATCGGTTTGTATCTGATAAAATTACTCGCGTGATTCTATTTATAAAATCCATTTGGTTTATTCATGAAGGAGCAACAAGCCATCAGTTCTCGTCAAGGGACTGTGGAGGAGCAGACGAAGTTGTGGGAGAACACTCTTCAATTGCTGCGCTGTAAGATGCGTTTACGCAGCGAGCCGGCCGCGCGACAGGGACGTATGCACATCACGCAGCACTCACAGATGCTCACACTTACTTAAGTGATTAAAATACCATACAATCATTATATTAGATTTTTATTATGTATTTTTAGCATTATCACGAGGTATAAACTTTTATACATATAATTGCACCGCTACGAGTATTTTCTAACTCTGTAATGTGACAGTTCACGTATCTATCTCAAATTATAACATCGGAGGAAACGCGCGCCAGAACGTGGCCACCTGATTCCAGCTTTAATGCGCACGCAGCCGTCACCGGGACGTCACCGGGACGTCTTCGAGAACGAGATGACGGCGCCGAAATAGCGATACATACATTTATCATGGCTGCGTGTCCACCGCACGCCCGTCACTCCAGGGCCGTCATTTCGGCCGCCTAAGTTTCGAGTAGTTCGCGAACGCTACAACTCGGACCGAGATTGTGACGGGCCGAAGTGCCGGCAATACAAAATGCGTTTGATCTTGTCCACACACTGCCGTCGTACCGGCGCGGCGCCATTCAACCCGGCTTTTGTTTTGTCTATCGTAACTTACTAAACCGCTGACTTCGGTCGCGGTGGACAAACGATTGCCGTCGCCCGTCACCGGAACGTCACGTTTGGTTCTTATAATCTCGTCTCTCGGTGAAAATTATCGCAAAATTCATGTGACAAATTGTAAAGCGAGCGTAAACTGCTGAGATGGGTTGAATGATTTAGCAACAGCTAATCGCGATAATTTTCGTTCGAGAAACTGGCCCTTAATCTACCTGTATTGGGTACAAAAAACGCTCTTTCAGCTTTTAGATCAAAACGGCTCATGAGGTGAAACATTATTGGTTAAGGGGGAAGCTCCAGGTAGCCCGTGAAATTCGAACTTTCTTATGTTTTTTTGCAATTTGCAAGTCAGTATTTAGTTGTATGTTGATTAAAGTATCATTCGCGACCATATGCATTTACAGAATTATAATCGTCGAAATCAGTAATATAACTCCACAAGTTTGTAATAACCCTAATTGTCAAGATTTCATGAAATAGTCATTCAATAGAATTACCTGGTCTTAAAGAGTTGTATTGATGACTTTAATAATTATAATTCTGTAAATACATATTTGTTACGGTCGCGAATCATATTTTGATCAACTTACAACCTAATACTGACTCGCAAATTGCAAAAAACGTAAGAAAATTTGAATTTCCCGGGCTACCCTGGCGCTTTCGCCTTAAACACGCGTGAAAAATAATATTGTAACGAACCGCAAAATAACTTGAGTAAAATAATATAACTTCACTTAATGTTAGCATATAGAGTACATCGATATTTTCATCCAAACTTTACTGCACGTGCTTAAGATTGTAATAATTTTGTTTTTATCTTTTTTATTGTCCATCAAAACTAGTCTAAATTGATTGAGATTTGATATTGATATAAGTATAGTTAAAAAGGCCCACGCACAATGGTCCACATGTAGGACTAAGTGCGGAAACCAAGTCCCGTAACATAGAACATAGAAGTATAGTTAAAAATATGTCTGTAAGGTTTTTCTTCGAGCATATAAAATTGCTAATAAAATCCTTTATAGAAGTAATCAGTGTTTGATTGATAGATATAAAAGTGTATTAATAACTTGCATAAGACTATATGAAACTTAATCTGAATAAAGTTTTAATTATTTGGATTTTAATGCACAACAGGTTCTCAGTGCGTTCGTCATGACAACACATTTAAAACCAAAGCAATTTACTTTGTGTTTGTTACCGTATGGTAAAAACAATTTTTTTTTTTCATATTTTCACTTGAAAAAAAATATAAATTTTTTCATGAAAATTCACGCCATCATTTTGGCTTCTTTGACAAGAGGTCTTTTATTTCGACAATGAATATAAAATATATGATGATGTTCATTATTCGTTTCATTCATTCGTTCGTCATTCAGTCACGACTAAAGAAAATATAGGCGCTTTGACACTTTTGACAGGTGCCCGGACCTTATGTCTCGGTGCTGCCACCTAGTGAACGTCATTTCAGAAAACCGTCATTGAACTTTAATTAACTTCAACATGAACTGTAGCCGTGATCAGGAACACGCGATATTTCATCTCATCATTATCATCATCGTTCTCTTGCGCTTATTCCAATTTATTTGGCGTCGGCGCAACATGTCTTTTTCTTGCATAACTATTAGTCGTCATATCGGTAGTCACCCCCTTTCCAGCAATATCATCTTTCTATGTATGTCTTTATACAGGGCATTTTTTTAATCACTATCCAAATTTTCGCAGGATGTTCTACCCATGAATACGAAAAACTTTCACTGTGGGACCAACTCTGAAATCACGAAAAAAAATCAGCTGTTTCATACATTTTGGTCGAGTAGGTATTGAACTTTTGTATGAATCAGCTGATTTTTTCTTCGTGATTTCAGAGTTGGTCCCATAGTAAAAGTTGTTCATATTCATGGGTAGAACACCCTGCGAAAATTTGGATAGTGATTAAAAAAATGCCCTGTATGTATGGACTGTGTGAAATTATTTGTACAGAAATAAATAATTCATAATACGAGTGTAAAAAAGTCCATGTAAAGTTACATATGACATTTCACCGGTGGGGCGCGGGATGCATCGATGCCGGTATCATTTGCAATGCAAATGAATCCTCCACGTTGCCGCTCTATCTCGGGAATAGTTCTAACGTATTTAAATGAAAGGTGAGATGCGCCACATTCTCATGACATTAAAATGCTTTTACAATTTTTTCCTCGGTGTGAATAATAAAAGTTTCAGATTGGATTTGAAAAAAAGATGTATTATGATTTTGTTGCTATGGATCTGTGCAAATGAATACTTTATCATGTTATAAGTAAACTGAGTAAAATAAATAAGAAAATATTTGTAAAATAAATGAAAGTAAAGATGAACTTTTCCAAAAATTGTAACAGGTAATTCCCCATTCAGTACTTTATTAAACACCGAAACTAACATATCATAATTTATATAATTTTATGTCTACACGAGTTATAGAACAAAAGCGTCGTGCAGAACATCCCATTAATTAAAAATCAAGACGAACACATTATTCTGCAGCACGTAGCTTCCAAATTACTTTGTCATTCGGTAACACTGCCACTTAATTATACTGCTCAAATATTTTATCATAGATTTTTTTAATGATATACGTATAGAGCTTCGATAGACCAATATTAGACGATATAAATAATAATTTTCAACTGTGCAATAAAGTAACTTTAATTATTTTATAATTCACAATACAACGGAGCGTAAAGTGTACCCTAAGTGTTCCGGTTGCCGCGGTTAATTACACACTTCGACGTGTACAAAATTTTTGTTTTAGATCGCAAACTCATTACCAAGTTGTCAGCTGTCTGAAGTAGTTCAACTCCGGTTCAACTTCGGTGTAATGACTGACAGGAGAACGAAAGTTCGCTCCTGCTGATGGCTGTAGCGACCCGCCAACTCTGCTACGGCGTAGCGCTACGAGGCTACGAGACGGGAAGTCTACAACTTTGTTCTGCGGCTACTGAAACTGATACATGACGTTTCCTGGTGGGAAATTATTTGTTTTGTTTCTGCATGAAAGATTTATTTAATAGAGGAAACGTATACAAAACAAATTGCTTTGAACAAAACACTAAAACAAGTTTGGTACTTTCGAATATAATATTCTCCGTTGCACGACAAATTATAATGAAAAATAAATATGAAAATATGATGTTGGATCGCAGTTTTAACTAACAGCTCCTTTATCCGCTGTGTCTTACTAGAAACTAAGAAAGCTAAGAAAATAAGGATAAATCCGCGTACATAGAGTAAGGCAAGTCTTGCGGGAGTTCTTCACGATATAATCGGTGAAATAAATGACGTCGTTTATTACCATTATCCTGGCAGGACGAGGGCAGCTGCTATGAGGGTCGCGGAGACAATTTCTGGATAAGCATCCATGCGAAACTACATAATGTGTAGCATTTTATAATCAGCATGAAACATGCTCGTTTCTTCGTAAGAATGTGATATTAATTTCATTTTAGACAGAATCTTATTTAGTTCATAATAGTTCAACGTTTTCAAGTTATTCAGAATAGTATCCAACAAATAAAACAACAATGAATCCGAACCATTCGATAACAATCATAAAGCGCTAGAGAAGCCTGAATCCATTTCATTTATGTATTCTGTACCTCGTAATTGCTTAATTACTTTATCTCGGAGACTAAATTAACAAGTGCAAATGTCAAACTGCCCTTCATCAGCCCTTGCTGATTTCACTAATGAAACTGAACGCGATCAGCACATCTAAACTACGTTCAAGAGCTGTCAGTGTCATTATTCCAAAGAAAATAATGACACTACGTTCTAGAGCTGTCAGTGTCATTATTCCAAAGAAAATAATGACACTGACAGCTCTTGAACGTAGTTTAGATGTGCTGATCGCGTTCAGTTTCATTGGTGAAATCAGCAAGGGCTGATGAAGGGCAGTTTGACATTTGCACTTGTTAATTTGCTCTCTGAGATTAAAAAACAGATTTAAGGTAGAATGTCACTTTCACGTCATAAAACGTACAAAGTCTATTTGTCTATGTTACAGAAAGATAGTTTTAACCAAAGATATAAATCGCTAAATTTGCCCTTACCGAACTTACTCAAGCGAAAAAGTGTTCATTCTGAGAAGAGTGAGCTCACACATTATTTTTACCGTTTCCATGACAATCAAGTCAATTCACTGAAACAGAAACACGACTATCTTTTGACGAGGTAGGGCGAATCTAACGATTTAAATCTTTGGTTTTAATGCGTTTAGTGAACTTTCAATTAAGTGGGTTTTTTTGGGAAAAGTGAAAAAGGACATACAAGGTCGACTATATTATAAGTGCTTGTCCAATAAATCCTATGAATCGAACCAGTGAAGTATTCCCGATGTATAAGAACATTACATTTTAAACTTTAACTCTCAACTAAATAACGCTTTGCTGAATTTTAAAATAGTTCCAATGGTCGCTCTAATCCAGTTTCATTCCACTCGTTTCGATTTATGTGGACAAATCCCTGGGAATCCGATTATGCAGCGGCGAACTTCCCTCGTGAAATAATATAGATTGTTATCGAATTAAAATTAACGAGGCATTAAATTAACGAAGCATTAAAATTATTGTGTTGTGGTTGAATTGTGTAAGAAGTCGAGTCGAGTAAACATAACTGGTTTTACTCTTAGATTTCATTTTCATTCCATAATAGACTATACAGTATACAATCAACGTGAAAGCATTATATGCGAACGAAGCGATAAGAAAATTACGAAACGAATCTGAGACATTGTGTCTACTCAACTTGATATAATATCTACGACAAGTTCTAAAAGCTTAGTTTATGGACTTATAGTATATGTATGTCAGTCGCTTGGTAAACTCTGCTTGCGCGATGCAGGATTAGTGTGACGTTAGGTCTTAGATGCGTAGTTTGCATGTGGCGTTGTAGATGCGCCGCCACAGACTTAAGATTATTTTGCTTTGATTGTATTATCCTGCTCTCGATTATTTATTTGAGGCATTCCTCACTTAAAAATTGTGACAGGTGCATCAGTGGATCTCTGTCTACCTACCAACACAACGCACATAACGTCACGCCAGTATTTCCTGAAGGGACAGGCACAGGTGTAGAGCCTACATTCATGAAATAGGGGCAAGACTATTGCCATTGACCGGGAACAAGTTCAGACTAGACTGCTACCATGATATTCCTGATGGAAATCCTGATAACACATTACCCGACCTGGGAATCGAACCCATTCCACGCTCAGCAGTCACTTTAGTGCACTTGCCCAACGAGACACCCACCTGATTTTAGTACACAAAAAAAAAGCAATGCTAAAGATTTATTAAAATTATATTGATAGGTTTAAACCGATAACATATAGCTTTCATTAAAACGAGAAGCTCATATCCAATTTATGATAAAGGAAATCAACCAATCGGTGACGGGAGCGCTGATGATTGATGTGCTGCTAACTTCGTGCCGCGAAGATATCGAACGAACATCGCAACGAGGCCATCGAGATGTCCTCCAATATTTGAAAATAATGGATGGGTTCTATTCAGACCCTTTTGTTGATACATTCAACAAAAGGGTCTGAATAGATTTGACATTGTTTTATTTACTAAAAACAATTTAAACGGTAGTAAGTATAAAATATGATGATATACAAAAAGTAATCGGTTAACATTGGATGGAGCAAGCAGAAAACAGAGATAAATGGAGGCAATTGGAGGAGGCCTATACCAAAGGAAGAGGGACCATAACATACTATTTAATATTTATTCTTGTTAAAAATTATATTTTGGAAATAGGCTTTATTATTGTTGTTAAGTATAAAATATTTGAACATATTTTAAATGATAACAGACTGTCCCTAATAAACGAAGAAACGAATGATTAATTAGTTCGTTAAGTTTCATCCGCGCTGTTCACTTTTTTATAACCTTTTATCAAAACATGATGCAAAGCATTTTCCGACCTGTCTATGTAATTGCAGTATACAGGGTTATGTATGTATCATGAATACCAATCTAGAGCCACCAAAATCTTGGCAGAAAAACAGACTACGTTGTCCGCTTTTTATACGACGCAAGTTTCAGGACTAACTAACCGAAACAATATAGTTTTTGTACGTCAGTTGATGGAGGGACGAGGAACGAGTGTGTCCGGACAAATATACCCTCGTATACTTATCATACGATCTTTTATGAGGGCAACTGGCAAGTATGTTGTTATTCTTGGGTTTTCCTTATCTATGTAGGCCGTTCTTGTTAAATCACAATAGCTTACAAGTGTTGTTACTATTATAAGGAGTGCATCTTATAAAGTTTGTTATAAAATACATTGGGATAAATTACTACACAGCTTCCGAAATACAAAAGGGTTGTTACAACTGCAATCTTTCAGTTGTATCTAGCTAGCAGTAAGTTAGCTACATTTTGCTTCCTCCTTTTTCTAAAAGTGCTACCGGAGCCTTGTCTCTGTTTAAAACTTTATTAGTTTTTCCTTTAGGGACACATTGTTATGAAGAAAACACTAGGTTTTTTTAACATGATCAAAACATGCACAAATCCGAGTAAAATATTTTCGAATCACCGTAACATCGAGAATATTGCTGTCACGGATTAACAGGAAATTTCTAGGGTGGTTTATTGCCTATGTTGTTTGCAACTAGAGCTTTAATATCCGCGTTCCCCACTGCTGGCATATCCATTACAGTCGCGACTCGAACTAACCGCTCGTGTGGTATATCCTGACGTTTCGCAATCTCTTAGCATTCTCCTTCCGACTGTAATTGATTCTGTTTTCATGGATATAAGCTTCGTTTAACTCAAAAGGTTTGTTTTCAGCTTTTCGAAAAAGTTTTTTCTTTTGATTAATTTTGTTTCGACTTACAAAACAGTTTTTACCACGGAGTAAATACAAAGGTTTTTACCTTGTAAGGACGTTTCTCGTTTTATAGCGAGCTTGTTCTTCTTTTGTTTATCGGGAGTTAAAGCTTTTTATGGGACATTAGGTTTGAATGGGACAAACAGTGCATGTTTCATTGTATAAAAAAATGTTCTACTTAGGTCTAGATCCAGAAGTGGGCTTCTTTCGGCTGAGATGGAATAATAAAAAATTACATTTTTTTAAATCAAATCAAATCAAAAATATTTATTTGCCAGAATATGGTACAATAGAAAGTAAGTTTCTAAGTAGAAGGGGACTGGTTTAAATATTGTCGGCTTTTGTATTTAGGGCTATAAATGACTTACCTATTAGCTATTGGGGTAAGTTTGCGTTAGACGTACCAGCGCCTAAGTCGAACTACACCAATATCTGATCTCCTTTTCTTAAAAAAGTGTCATCTAATAATGTTAAAATGTACAATTTAGCAGCGGCGAGGTGTCAATTTTTGTAAGAGGGAAGCCGAAGCGAAGCCGGTTTTAACTTTTTTGGCAATTAGTCGACACTATTGACTGTGCCATTTTCCAATAGCGGTACAGTTGCTGATGCGAACCTCGAAGGGAAGCCGGTAGGAATCGTATTATATGGTGCTTTCGCCACTGCAATTTAGTCCCGAGTGGGTTCGGAGAAGAAAAATAATCAAAAAATAGGACTTTGCTTTTGTCTTCATTAAAATTTCATGCACATCTCTATTTCTGCAAAGAATATGACGTTAAAGATAATATTTTTGTTCATGGCTATTTTCGTGTTTTTCTGACATTCATTTAAGCATAATCAAACCGTTTATTAGTGGTTTCAATGGTGGTGGTGGGTGGTTGATTGAAATCACTGACATAATTTAATCAAAATATTTATTTATTTATTTATAATAAGCACACCAACAGCACAGTCACTTACAATTCAAATTAAATAACATCTAAAATTGGCATTTCAGTAACCACACAAATAACAGGCATGCATGACATTGAAATAATACTAATATTAGAGACAAAGGAGAACAATAAAAAGTGTGTCTAGTAAACCTTAATCTAGAACACTACAAAATAAACCAATTTGAGCTACATAGACGTGCACTCTTCGCACTGTTTAAATAGGGAACGTCTATATGAAGCGAAACTCATGGCGAACACATCAATAGGGTAATCTGTCAAGTTGGACCTTTCATTATATTGCCTTGCCATGCGTGTTAGTGGGCTATTAAATGTGGTATTTAAGGTGGAGGTAGGCAATTCAAAAATACGATGATGACGCTTACTACGTTGGCTAGACCTAAAGTTAAAATAGCTTACCAAATGTGCATCCATGGAACCGTTTATAATTTTATGCAGTATTAGTAAGTCTGAATGATTACGTCTTACTTTCAATCTAATCATTTAAAGTGCCTTAACCTTTCATTGTAATCAGGAGCCTTACGGATCCTATTCTTCATACATAAATACCTAACAAAACGGGCCTGAACAGATTCAACTTTGTTAGTATAACTTGAATAATAGGGGGACCAAATAGTGGAACAATATTCCAAGGAGCTCCTCACTAGGGCGTTGTAAAGTAAAATAATGCTACTATTATTACGAAAAGGTTTCGACATACGGATAATAAAGCCGAGCATTATTTTAGCCTTAGTCACTATATTTTCTATATGATTGCGGAAAAATAGGAATGTATCGAAGAGTAGCCCTAGGTCACGAATGACCGACACTCTGCTCAGTACTGATCCATCAATATGATAATCAAATTTAATGTAGTTCACTTTATTCGTGAATGTAATAGTCTGGCATTTTTTAACATCGAGTTTCATTCTGTTGTTCAAACACCATTGTTGAAGCACATCAAGATCTCTCTGAAGTTTCGCACAATCACTCAGGTCCGATATTCTACAGTATATTTTTAAACCGTCAGCGTAAGCTAGACAATTGCAATTTATTAAATCTAAAAGGTCATTCAAAAATACCAAAAAAAGCAAAAGGCTCAACTTAGAGCCCTGCGGAACACCAGAGCCAGGAGATAAAGGTACAGATTTATAACCCGCCAAGGAACTATTTGAAAACGATTAATTAAATAACTCTCGAACCACCGCAACAGAGAGCCATGAATACCAGCACAATTCAACTTCATAGAAAGAATTGAGTGATCAACGCGTCCGAAGGCTTTTGCAAAATTTGTGTAGACAGCATCAACCTGACCCCTAGCCTCAAAGGTGATACTAATGAAAGCAGTGTAAATAAGTCAGACATAGTAGAACGGTTAGACATAAAACCATGTTGCTTCGAACTAATTATATGACGGAGGTGAGAATAAACTACATTGTATACGAGACCCTCAAAGATCTTTGCAAATTGTGATACAATAGAGATTGGTCTGTAGTTAGTTACGTCATTCATACTACCAGATTTATGTATGGGTATAATGTGTGATATTTTCCATAAATCAGGAAATGTACCTTCCATAAGGGATTTATTGTGTATTATCTGTAGTGGTATAACAAGAGCATCAAAAAATAGGAGGAAGTCCATCAGGACCCGCTCCTTTATTAAGATCTAACTTTTTGATGCTAACTCTCACGTCATTTTCAATAACATACGCCGCTTGACCGGCCGTATAAGTAAGATCTTTGCGCGGACTACCCGCTACTTGACTTATGTTATTATATCATACTATAATAAAGCGTACATTTTGTAACTTAAACATTAAATTATTATGTGGGTCCATACTAAGACTTGCACATACCTAGTAGTTAAACGATGTACTCTGTAAGTTAATTCATGTCAACGCAAAACAAGATAATAAAACATGTTTTAATGTTTGTAAAGGCGAAACCTATGTAACAAAATTAATCACGATTTGTGTACAAGTCGAATAAGATCATTTGTAAACACCATTGTAACAACCTGTGTAATAATAAAGACCTTGAAAAATCAATCAAATCAATTCCTGAGCTCAAATCGGAAATCCAACGCGTCATCGGTGAGATATAGCCACATCTCTGTGCAAAAGTCATGGAAAATTTCATGAAAAGAGTAATGGCCTGTCATCGGAGCCGTGGGGGTCATTTGCCGGATATTTTATTCCATACTTAATCGGAACATGTCTTCTTTACAATACAATAAAAATATCACAACTCTGTCATAAAATACTTGTTTTTATTTTAAAATGAAAATGTGCACTCTTACTGAGACACCCTTTATAACGTGAAATGCACAATGTTTTGCGTGTTAAGTGTGATAACCCTACTACAATTAGCTTTGTCAGCAAGGCAGCTTCTTCTAAATCTAATGAAGAAGTATTTACAATTTAGCACATGGTCGTCACGGACCAATGTTCATATTAGCATAATTTAGCTATAAATACATTGTATATTTAGGTTTAAGACATTATTATTACCTTTACTGTCACTTTGTCAGTTAAATGAAGTTATTTTTATAAACTCTCCGATTGTAGTTTACTTAATTCGCGCTACCGTTTCGAACAGCGATTTTTCACACCAAAAGTACCTAAAAGTCGTTTCCCAGCTATCATTTTTGCGCAATGTTACTTAGTTTGATAGCCTCCAAAGAATATCTCTACTTACCAAGATTTATACAATTTTAAACTCAATACATACAATACAAATATGGCATGGTACCTATAGAACAGAACAGAACAGAACAGAACAGAACAGAACAGAACAGAACAGAACAGAACAGAACAGAACAGAACAGAACAGAACAGAACAGAACAGAACAGAACAGAACAGAACAGAACAGAACAGAACAGAACAGAACAGAACAGAACAGAACAGAACAGAACAGAACAGAACAGAACAGAACAGAACAGAACAGAACAGAACAGAACAGAACAGAACAGAACAGAACAGAACAGAACAGAACAGAACAGAACAGAACAGAACAGAACAGAACAGAACAGAACAGAACAGAACAGAACAGAACAGAACAGAACAGAACAGAACAGAACAGAACAGAACAGAACAGAACAGAACAGAACAGAACAGAACAGAACAGAACAGAACAGAACAGAACAGAACAGAACAGAACAGAACAGAACAGAACAGAACAGAACAGAACAGAACAGAACAGAACAGAACAGAACAGAACAGAACAGAACAGAACAGAACAGAACAGAACAGAACAGAACAGAACAGAACAGAACAGAACAGAACAGAACAGAACAGAACAGAACAGAACAGAACAGAACAGAACAGAACAGAACAGAACAGAACAGAACAGAACAGAACAGAACAGAACAGAACAGAACAGAACAGAACAGAACAGAACAGAACAGAACAGAACAGAACAGAACAGAACAGAACAGAACAGAACAGAACAGAACAGAACAGAACAGAACAGAACAGAACAGAACAGAACAGAACAGAACAGAACAGAACAGAACAGAACAGAACAGAACAGAACAGAACAGAACAGAACAGAACAGAACAGAACAGAACAGAACAGAACAGAACAGAACAGAACAGAACAGAACAGAACAGAACAGAACAGAACAGAACAGAACAGAACAGAACAGAACAGAACAGAACAGAACAGAACAGAACAGAACAGAACAGAACAGAACAGAACAGAACAGAACAGAACAGAACAGAACAGAACAGAACAGAACAGAACAGAACAGAACAGAACAGAACAGAACAGAACAGAACAGAACAGAACAGAACAGAACAGAACAGAACAGAACAGAACAGAACAGAACAGAACAGAACAGAACAGAACAGAACAGAACAGAACAGAACAGAACAGAACAGAACAGAACAGAACAGGTTTTATAGATATAATTAGATAGGTATATAAAATAGTATTAGTTACTTGTGAAAGTTGCAGCGCATTTTAGTTGATTTATGTACTTCTTCTGACGACGCTCGCTTTATGAACACATTTTCCACGTGAAAACTCCTTTCTTACTTATTTCATGACTCCAGTGCCAACGGCTACTATTTTTACACAGGTACCACTAATTTCCTTCTCTTTCACAGGTTTATTCAACGCGGGTTTTAAATTGATTATTTTCCCTTTTCATTAAAATATATACATAATACCTATTCCCCGCGACTACATTCGTATGAAACTTTTCAACCCCTGTTCATTCTTTGGGTTGGAATTTCGAGAATTATTTCTTTTTTAGCGGTCGTTGACGTTGTATGAGTGTGGAGTGAAAAACAGTGAGAGGTATTTCATGTTAGCGGTTTTGTTCGGCAAATTATATTAGTTAGGTAAGTACCTATTGTAACGGCTAGGGCTTCGCAGGTAGGCTGCGAAGGCCGTTAACAAATTAAGTTGTAGAAATAAAATGAAACTAAGAAGGTAGGTTAATACATATATTAAGTTGTTTGACTAGGGTAACACGGATAGGTCGTGGGTAGGTAGTCACTGAACTGTTTTGAGCACTCGCACACTAGGTTAGATAGGAAGGTACCGTCCTTGGCTGTAGCTGGCAGGTGTAGGGGCCTGTAGGACAGGCTCAGTGAGAGGCCCTCGTCAGTTGATAGCGGGCTGTAGGTCCCGCACGACGGCTTGCAGCGTCAGCACGTGCAGCGCGCAGTCTGGTCTGGGGTAGCTTGTATAAATTGAAGACCTGCCCTCAGCCTGGACGTAGAACCCCTAGATTGGGGCACGGAGAATCTTAAGGTTCAGGGATTTACTCCTGTCAGCAAGGCGGTCAGCGATCGAAATGAACGAGTCTTCCTTAGACAACTAGTGTTGTACCCCGCTTTTAGAGTTGTAACACTTTACGGTTAACTAGTGAAATAGTTGGCTCACTCGACTAATTGCTATTGTAGAAGCAATACAACGCTACACTATGTTATGATTTTTTTTGTCGTATTACAGAACCCAAGTACCTACCTACTTCAAATTTTATATACGTATTCGTATACCTACAGTTTTCTTACAAAACCTGTAGAATAGATGAAACTAAACGATATAACATAAAATCTAGAATTACACTTGATATAAAAACAAACTAAACATACCAACTTCGCGACTAAAAATGCAAATGCACTCCTCCAGTACCTTTGTCATGTCTATATAAATATACAACAAGTTACCAGAATCCATTAAAAAAATAAATAAAGATAACAGTTTTATTAATAAATTAAAAATTTCTATTTGGCAAAAGCTATTATAGTATAAAATAATATTTAGATGATAAATTATAATTTACCGGAAAGATATAAATAAAAATTTGCATTTAATAGTACGTAAATAGTACTATTAAATGTAACATATTAAAGTAACATATCGACGGCGAAGTGCCATTACCTCCTAACTGACATTTTTCGAGGAATTCAGAAATTTAATTTTAAAACATGCGACTAACGCCTTTAAATTTAAAACGATAAAAAAGAGAATTTCTCGAAAAATGTCAGTTAGGGGGTATTGGCACTTCGCCGTCGATATTAAATACATAATTGAACAAATAAAACCATTGACTGTAAATACATCAATATCTAAATAGCAATTCAAAATAAATATATTAAATACACAATGTAATAACTTACTTTCAGTTAATAATAAATTCTAGTCATTAATTAATAAAGAATCGTGCAATAAATTAAGCATAATAATAACCATATATCGTAGTTTAAAAATGTACTGAACAATAGGAATAACGAACTAATATTTAGGTATAACATAATTAGACCTATTTACTCAAGCAGGTATTATTTATAACTTACAGTAAAGAGATAAAGCTAAAATATTTAATTAAAATATTATTAAAATACTGAAATAAATTAAATATGAGAAGAAGAAAA
This sequence comes from Fissipunctia ypsillon, assembly GCA_947568875.1. Lineage (NCBI taxonomy): Eukaryota > Metazoa > Arthropoda > Insecta > Lepidoptera > Noctuidae > Fissipunctia > Fissipunctia ypsillon. The sequence goes on from OX387654.1 coordinate 10,490,400, forward strand.
AGTAGTAATTAAATAAAATACAATTACCAGAATACATAAATAATATAAATACAAATAAGTGCTCTTCCTCCTCTCTTGTACTATGCTGTACCCGAGAGGGTACATAATTGTGTCATTCATTTTAAGGCTACCAACTGTTTTACCGACATTATGGATTGCAATAAAGAACGTTAATGTTTTTATTTCTCCGAGTGTCCGGTCTGATTTACCTTTATCGCGGCAAGCAAACACAAAGGATAAGGAGCAGTTAGGTGATGGCAGGAAGGCGAAGTGACACGGGTCATATTTAGGTATATAAGAGGTTTCAACGAGGGGCGCCGGCGCGGCGGGCACCTCGACCCAAGTTCTCCTAAATAGAGCTGTCTCCGTAATTGACTTGTAGACACCCTCTAATATTTTACTATGACCTTTTGGGTACATACTTGTGGTTATTGACAATTTCTAATTAAGTCGTAAGTTACGGCTATACTGAGTTTAACGAAGCCTTTAATGCCTATTTCAGCTGATCAGAAAAATATGTTGAGGTTTCAAAACCTCTTTCTTTTTGCCTCGACCAATATAAAATAATCCCAACAGAACAAATAAATAAACGTGTAAGATTTATTCCTTTTAAGCAGCGGTATAGTTTGATTAGTTTGTTGGCTACGTTTGTGTTGTTTCAGCGCATTGTTCGACTATACGTAAAGGTTGCCAAGTCACTCAGTGCCCGGCAACCGGTAAAACTTTTATTTTTATTGTTCTGACTTCTGAGCGGTGAGAATTTCCAATAAAAGTGTTAGCTAGAATTTTATTTATTTGCTGAAAAGTTGTGAAAGTTCACAGAATATTAGATCGCGTTAATTGTTTAGCTTCTCGTTTAATTGTTTTCATCAGTGAACTTTCTTGTACGTTCGTAGGCTTTAGCATCGGGCTTTTGGTAGCATCTTGAACAAAAACTATCAATATCTACGTTGATTAGCTTCGGCAATCTAAATGAGATATACCTGTCCACTTAAGCATGTAGTTTTATTAGGGACGAATCTTACAAGGTCACAAGATCAGGTTGAGCTCCTTATGTCCTGAGTTGAGCTACACGATTAGTGACAAATGCTTGCGCTGATTGGACAGGTCCACTCAAATTTGTGTGGTGTTTCCCCAAAAGACCATTTCAGAAAGGGTCTACATGGTCCTCATATGATTTGACCAAGAATATGTCTGGCCTTCGACTTTAAAAGAGACTTAGACCCAGTGTCAAAGTTCCTGAGAAGAAATATCGACTCCATCTAGCTTATTTTTTAATATTCTTTTAATATGACGTGTAAAAGTGATTCCGATATCCTATTTACAGAATAAACAATTTCATTTCATTTTATTTCATTTCACTCTTGTCATAATTAAATATTGGTCATGTTAATAATATCTTAGCCAATACGCGTGCTAAATATTCCAGTAGAAAAAAAAATTAATGTCTCATACTTCTATTTTTTTCTTTACGGGTTGTTTGAACCCCATAGGTTCAAAGTCAATTGTTCACTAATTGTGTCTATAATTACGACATGCGAAAGGTTAATGGGTCTGGGGGAGGAGGAAGGCAGCTTTTAACTGAAGCCCCCACAAGGCTATTTACAATATGTGCATTTATTAGTCAAAAAACAGTTTAACGAACTGTTTGTTGACTAATAATACATTCTCAAATGATTACATTACAATAACGGAGGTCATTAGCTCCATTACGTGTTCACGAGGGCGAACCATTGTGGTTGGAGGACACAAAAATTAACAAGATTTCTGGACTCCATCATCGCTTCCTGATTTCAAGAGGGTATGGAGGTAAATGAAGTACCACCCCAAATGTGAGGGTTGCGTGTGAGCTGCTATTATTTCCGCCTGAAGCCTCACCTTGCTTGATATGGGAAGGTTGATAATGAAAGTTACGAGTAAATTTGAGGTCGCGACCTTGCTATTCATACGGTATCGACTTTCCCATAGAGGTTATTCGCTACTGTAAAGTACAGGCGTAAACATGACATGAGTGATAGACGAAAGGACTCCACATCATTTTTTCAACGCGATTTTAAATGGCAAGGCATCTTGTAGCATATGTTTCTTAGATTTTTTATGTGCACTTAAAAGTTATTAATTTTGAAAGAAAAGGCGATGGAAATAATATTCGTCCAATACAAATTGTTATTTCGAAGAAATGGGCGCCTATTTAGATTCTAGTCTAGATTTTTAAATCTGTATATTTACGTAGAGATTGAATAGGAAGCTGGCCAGCTCGACGTCGAGCGTCGGGCCTCGCAGAAAAGTTATGGGAGCGGCGACAGGCGGGCACGCTCTATTGTGTCGACGGCGGCGGCTCATTTGCTCCCGTCAATTAACTGCAATTAACGGCAGTTACGCGCCAGTTGCGACCTGCCTTTGTTACTTCCAAGACCAAAATAAAAATGTAATTCTACTTTTGAGCGGCAGCGTCCATTTTCGTTTTTTATTAAAGCTAAAAGGGACAACGACAAGATTTATCGTATTTTTGTTTAAGGTGAAAGCGCCAGGGTAAACAGCGGAATTCAAATTGTCTTACGTTTTTTTGCAATTGGCAGGTCTGTATTAGGTTGTATGTTGATTAAAACATGATTCGCGACCGTAAAAATATGTATTTACAAAGTCATCAATACAAGTCTTTAAGACTAAGTAATCTTAAGAACGACTATTTCATGAAATTTTGTCATTTGAGGATTATACTAAAACGAGATGACTGTAATGATTATAATTCTGTAAATACATATTTGTTACGGTCGCGAATCATAATTTAATCAACATACACCCAGGCACTGAGCCGCAAAATGTAAAAATCGTAAGAAAATTGAATTTCGCGGGCTACCTTAGCGCTTCCCCCTTAATATAGCCGAAAATATGATACGTCTACAGTTTATAAAAGTTTTAATAATGTTAATAGCTGAATGTGTACAGTGATTATAATTATAAGTTTAATAAAGTTGAATTGAGTTTAATACCAGTGCATATACCTAACTTTGGTCAACGTGATTAAAGTTTTAATTATAATTTGGAAGTAGCGCTCCGTGGTTTAGCGAGAGAAAATCACCCGTAGGAACAGCGCACTGCTACGTGAAAAGTACTACAACGTAAACTTTTAATAGAAGGTAAGTATAAGGAACTAGGGTTCCTCCTATTAAAAGTTTCCGTTAAATTGGGTACTTACAGTAACCTAATCCCCTAGGATTATGTTATAGGGGATTAGGTTACCGTAAGTGCACAGTTTTAACTTAAACTTTAAAATATCCAGCCCGCCTGGTCATGAACGACTGGCGATGACAGCTTAGCTCACTTTACTTGAACCACGGTTGATTTACATAAGATGACATCAGGTCTACCCCGAAGGGTTAGGTAGAGGTGCACCTTTGAATAGTACACCCACATTTCGCCAGTTATGTTTCAGTCCCATGTAATAGGGGGCGAGCCTATTACCATTAACTGGGCAATACGTCAGACTCCGGGCAACTACCGAGAAATTCCAGATGGAAAAACTCAATGACACTTAGCCCGACCCGGGAATCGAACCCAGAACCTCTGCTCAGCAGTAGCGCTTGCGACAACTAGACTTGAGAGATATGCACGTTATTTGTGCGTGTGTGCGTATGTGCTATAGTAGGTATGAACGTACCTTTAGAACCGTTACCGAGAATTTTTGAAATCAGCTAAAGGATAACCGAAAATTCCTTTTGGCGTTACCTATCCTTTAGCTGATCCCTTCCGGGCAAAACCATCGTCCTCACTGCGAGGTAACATGGAAAACTGTGGGATTTACTCCGTTAGAGTCCCTTACCCTTACCTACCCCATTACCTTTTTACCCATTCCCCGGTGAAGGTTCCATGCTCAAGATCAGGAATGTTGATCGCAGTATGTTGTTTACTGAGCCACGCTATTTTGGCAATTTCAGATCATTTGAACACACAGCTTATCTGCCATCTACACGTTACTAGACGAGACGATTACGTTTTTCTTACGCCGCGTTTATACCCTTAAACCAAGTTGTGATACTTGTTTTCGTCAAGTCTTGTAAAATACTTGTCAAAAACATGTCGTATAGATAACATATACTTACTTATCATACATGTATTGACGTTGTTTCAGACATGTATGTTATTCTTAACTATTTTGTTCACCTTTTTGACAAGTTTAGTGTACAACTACGTACTGTTACAATCGTAAACACTAAACAAATATAAACGAAAACGAATAAATGTTTTATACCTTGGTGTAAACGCGGGGTTACTATGCTTATTCTAATACTAGTTTTTGCCCGCGGCGTCACCCGCGTGGATGTCGGAAAATATCCCACGGGAACGTACTACCGGGATTAAAAGTACCCTATGTGTTAATCTAGGTAAACAATGTCTTCTCGCACTGCCCACATGGCGTGGGCAGTGCACATCTACATCGCCACATTGGAACGTATCACACTGACGTCATGCAAAATCTGCATCGCGTAATCAGAGTTTACCGCGCGACTAGCATATACAAGATGTAACATAAATAACGCACAACCTCTTAAGGGATCATTGTACTCATCATTATAAACAACTTTACTATGGGACCAAACCTGAAATCGCGAAAAAAAAAATCTGCTGTTCCCTACATTTTGACGAGTTATGCGAACGTAAATGTAGGGAACAGCTGATTTTTTTTCGCGATTTCAGGTCCGAGGAGCGGCGCGTTGATTGATATATGATTTGCTGGAGGATAAAAAACGAGTGCGGTCGGGGGACCCCCATCAGGTACGAAGTTTCTTCTCACATATCATTTAAAACAAAAATAAAATTGTCGCTGCCGCCATTTTGGATTTACATTTTGACCTCACTATTTATTTATTTATTTATTTAAACTTTTCACACTTAAAAAAGTACAAAGGCGGACTTAATGCCTTAGGCATTCTCTACCAGTCAACCAAGGGTGGTGAAGAGATTAGATGGCAGGTGCTCTGTTAGAAATGGAACAATTTGTACATAAATAAGTCATAAACTTATAATACACATACATACATATTTACTATAATATATACCTATATTATATATATATATTATATACAAATTCAAGAGAGAGAGGTTTTGAGATGACTCTACGCTATTTATTTTGAAAATATCTCCGCAATCTCCGCTTAAATGCATACCGACTGGTGGCCATCCACTATCGACTTTAGCACCCTTGAAAACTATGAAAACGACACCCATGACGAAAAATTTCAAAATTTTCGCAGCCGCCATCTTGGATTTTCGTTATGACCAATTTGAAAGAAATTCGAAAAATAAATCAGTGAATTAAAAAAATCGATCCGGTTGAAGAATTCGAAAGAAGAAAGTCGCATGGAGGGGGCATACAAATATGGACGCTTTTTAGTTTGTGACGATTTCTGCCAGTTTACTTCTACCGCAAGCCGCGTAAAAGAACTTCGTTCTGAAACCTAACAATAGTACCACAATATATAACGGAACGGAAAATTACTTACTTGTATGTCAAATTTGAAGGCAACTTTAAAGCGAAAATATAAATCCTCTTTAACCCCTATCCCGTGGGAATTTCGAAAAAAATCGTTAAGTACCTAAATAATTACAGGTACGGAACTTAGTAAAGTTATTGTTCCCTGAATTGTTATTAGTGTCTTTGGCGATGGCGAAAGTCGGGCTGACCGATGATGTGTTAGTAATGATTTTTAACCCCCTAGGGGATGATTTTCCAAAAATGCCAAAACACGTCATTCGTAATTACGAGTACTAAACAAAAAGCTCAATACCAATTTCTTCCTTACAAACTTTCATCCCCTATTTCCCGCCTTGGGGGATGGTTTTCCAAAAAACGATGAAACACGTGGTTTTTATTTTTTGACTAGAATGCTAAATACTAATTTTCATGGTTTAAATGACAAAGATGACGATTTTCCATACAAACTTTCATCCCCTATTTCACTTCCTTAGGGCTGGAATTTCAAAAAAACCTTCCTTATGTACATTATAAAGGGAACCTCTGTGCAAAATTTCAGCTTTCTAGGTCCAAGAGTTTGGGCTGGACGTTTATGAGTCAGTCAGTCAGTCAGTTAAGACTATTTATAGATAGATTCATGTCAATGAAAACGACAGAAAATAAGTACACGTAATCTTGATTCTCAAAATATTCTGCCAGCCATTTATAAACATAAGTTATTCAAGAGTAGAGTGTGATTGAGTTTGTTCCAGAGTTCCAGACGTCGCAGAAACTCCCTGTGCCGAATTCGGACTGAACGAATTTACAAATGTAATCAATGTTTTGATTCTGCTTGATATGAAAATAAGTTCGTCAAAAGTTCGCTTTATAAATACATAGAAGTACATTCCTATCTATTGCTTACATTATCTTGGATATTCGAATTCAGCAGTAAGAATGTACCAAGGTATTTTAAATAAACTTGATCGATTTTGCCGAATATTCGTCTCGAAAGACATGGTTGAGATTTTTGTCGAATGTGTTAGGTACAGCTCTTTAGTTTTCATTCGTGTGCCTGGAAGAAAGAAAGCGAAAAATTGGCAGCAGGTAATAGGTAGGGAGCACAGTTCAAATAAACAGAGGTAGAACAATATTTTCGAATCCTTTTTTTAGCCAATCTACAAAACGTAATGCAGACTATCTGAACAAAATATAAAAAAAGAAATCTATCTAATAGGTATTGTAAAAAGTTCATCTTGAAATTCATGCTGATTTTTCCACCGCTCGTCAAAAGATGTAGGTAGACAGTTACTTAAGTATACATTTTGAATAAATAAATTCTAGAGACTATCTATTAGAACCAGACCTAATGACTAGTATTTAATATCAATAGAAGGCAGTTTCTTTATTGTTACAGTCAAGTGAGTCTATTATTTCTCAGTGGTAATATTTTAATATTTGTATTAAGGCGAAAGCGCCAGGTAGCCCGGGAAATTTAAATTTTCTTACGTTTTTTGCAACTTTTACAATTTGCAAGTCAGTATTAGGTTGTATGTATTTACAGAATTATAATAATTAAAGTCATCAATACAACTCTTTAAGACCAGGTAATTCTATTGATTGACTATTTCATGAAATCTTGACAATTAGGGTTATACAAACTTATGGAGTTGTATTACTGATTTTGATGATTATAATTCTGTAAATGCATATTTGGTACGGTCGCGAATGATACTTTAATCAACGTACAACTTAATAATGACTTGGAAACTGCAAAACACATCAGAAAGTTTGAATTTCGTGGGCTACCTGCAGCTTCCCCCTTAAACTTATTCAATTGACTAAGAGCATCTTTCATATTTCATGTAAAATGAAGCTCTCTCAATAATTTTAAACTCAATGTACACTTGCAACTGCATATATTACAAATAGAATTTAATATTTTCAGAGGTTTAATACATACGATGAGCAAGTGAATACGATTTTTTTTTAAAGAAAACTTTATACATAACTTTATAATTTTCTTGGGTTGTGAACCTATCCAATCATTTTGAAATCTGTACGTCTACATCAATCGCCCCTTTCGTTGGCTGTATCATTTAGAAAAGTGGCAACAGAAAACGTAAAGTATCCTTTCAGCTGTAAGGTACAAAATTCGTCTCTACTCTAATAAATTTTTGTCCAAAAAACAGACTTTTTTTGTCCGTTTTGTTGAAATGGCTTAGCTAACTTTTACATTTGAAAGGAATCAGTAGAATATTTATTTTAATTTTAGTAAGATACTTGAAATATGAAGGGAAATATGGACTACCATTGAAACATTTTTAATGTCGGAAAATTAGAAATGGGAGAGAAACTGTGATTAACAAAAATATCTTTGTGTTATCTCGACTTTGTTACACTATACCGTCTGATTAAGTAAAGCGTTGGTAGTTATTTATGTAGGTACCTACACGCAGTAATTCCCATGGTGGCATATACAGTCAGCTGCAAAAAGATCTATACACCGACAAGAATTAATTTGATTCTCTACAATTTGTGTTCCATATTACTGTACCAATGTACTCGTATAGTTACCATTCGGTAGGTCCCCAATGTGTTATCTGAATATGGCTACACATTGATACAATATTATGGAACAAAGATTGTAGAAATTCTTGTCGATATATACATATTTTTGAGGCTGACTATACAGCGACGTATATTAAGTTAATCACGACATTCGCGACTGCGCTCCATTCACGCGCCTGACACAGAGTGGCAACGTTACCGGTTAAATTAAATCCTATCTCGTAACCTTAATGCTCACGTTAAAACAGCAGCTGGCTTAACGAAGGTTTAGCTCGCCTAGTTCATAAAGTCAGATCTACTTTGTATCTAAACTCTGTGCCTAATGGAATGCGGGTCGTAACGTTGCAACCCTGGCTGCCAGGGTTTGGCAACAAGAGCGATATCTAAAAGCTTTTAGGCATTGTCGTTGCTAGTTTACAAAGTTTACGGAATGAAATATCGCATAGATGAAGTGGTAGTGGGTTTTAGAAGAATATAGGTTATAGAAGCGTGAGGGGAGTGGACTGGTATCTATTTTTAACCGACTTCAAAAAAGGGAGGAGGTTATCAATTCGGTTGTATGTTTTTTTTAATGTTTGTTACTTCAGTACTCCGTCATTTATAAACCAATTTGGAAAATTATTTTTTTATTTGAAAGGACATACTTCCAGATTGGTCTCATTTTTATCAAAATTCAGTTCTGATGATAGGATCCATGAGGAATTAATGGAACTCCTCAAATACTATAGGCAAACACATAGCGATTTTGGTATTTTCATCAACAAGTCAATCATTTGCATTCAGAAAGTAGTATAAGTGCTTGAGGCCTGCGTTCACAAATAGTTTGCGGGATTTGTTCACCGGAACAACCTTGTTAGCTCGTTTCAGTCTGGATTCAGGCCTGGGCATTGTACAGCTTCCGCTCTCCTTAAAGTGACTGGTGACGTTAGAGAAGCGATGGAGGATACTAAGGTTACTGTTTTGGTTTTAATTGATTTCTCCAATGCCTTTAACGCTGTCAGCCACGATATTCTCCTTGCTATGCTCTCTCATCTTATGGTTTCGTCCGAGGTTCTGGAATGGTTCTCTTCTTATCTTCGGGGGCGTCGCGGCAGTCGGTTCGCGTTGATGAGAGCTCTTCGAGTTGGCGTGACCTGGATGCTGGTGTTCCACAAGGCGGTATTCTTTCTCCATTGTTATTCTCCATCTTCATTAATTTTATAACTCACTGTCTTCGGTGTTCGTATCATCTTTATGCCGATGATCTTCAATTGTATACAGCTGCGCGGGTGGAAAGTTTATTGGATGCTGTAGCAGATGTAAACCGAGACTTAGATGCAATCAAAAAGTGGTCTGATAGTTTTGGGGTGTCAGTGAACCCCTCAAAGTGTCAGGCCATTGTATTTGGAAGCTCGCGCATGATGGGTAGGGTGACGCTTAGCTCTCTTCCTCCTCTCATTTTCAATGGTACCGTCATACCCATTACCCCTACTGTGAAAGATCTCGGTTTGCATCTTGACTCGACGCTTAGCTGGCAGCGCCAGGTCTCTGATGTTAGTCAAAGGGTCAACGGTACTCTACGATCCCTGTATCGTCTGAGAAACTTTTTGCCCGCTAAGACGAAGACTATGCTTGTGCAGACTTTGATTTTCCCTATCATTGACTATGGTGACGTGTGCTACTTTGACTTGAATGCGGTGTTGCTGGATAAGCTTGACAGACTGCTTAACAATTGTATCCGGTTCATATTCAACCTCAGAAAATATGACCATGTGTCGACCTACAGGTCTGAGCTCAAATGGATGCCCATTCGCCAGAGAAGAAATTTGCGTGCTTTGACCACGCTTTTCTCCCTTCTTAACTCTCCCACTCCTCCTTCTTATCTAGTGTCTCACTTCCAATATCTATGTTCTTCACACGCTAAGAATCTTCGTTCTTCTAACAATCTTCTCCTACTCTGTCCTTCTCATACTTCTGACTTTGTTCATTCTTCCTTTCATATTCAGTCCATTCTTCTTTGGAATGCGCTACCTCTTGACATCAGGACGGCCACCAGTCGGTATGCATTTAAGCGGAGATTGCGGAGTTATTTTCAAAATAAATAGCGTAGAGTCATCTCAAAACCTCTCTCTCTTGAGTTTGTATATAATGTATATATATAATATAGGTATATATTATAGGTATATATTGTAGTAAATATGTATGTATGTGTATTATAAGTTTATAACTTATTTATGTACAAATTGTCCCATTCCTAACAGAGCTCCTGCCATCTAATCTCTTCACCACCCTTGGTTGACTGGTAGAGAATGCCTAAGGCATTAAGTCCGCCTTTGTACTTTTTTAAGTGTGAAAAGATTAAATAAATAAATAAATAATTTGGTGAAGTGGAACTGTAAGTATTTCACGGGTGACGATAAGATATCTCGATTAAGAAAGTTAAGCGATTCTGACGAAGCAAATTTAAATAAATTGTTCTGATGAAAATGAAAATATGTAAATGATTTTTAACCGACTTCAAAAAAGGAGGAGGTTCTCAGTTCGTCGGAGTCATGTGTGTTGCCCGAATAGTCGAAGACGGCTAGACAGTTTTGGAAAATTCTTTTTTGTTTGAATGGGTATACTTTCCAGGTGGTCCCATTGTCATCAGGTCAGGATCTGATGATGGAATCCTGGAGAAACCGAGGGAACTCTTCAAGTATTATAGGCACATCTACAGGGTGTAATGGACAGCCCTCCGCAGACTGATGGGGTGAATTCATTATATGATACTAAGATGACCGGTACATGAAATTATTTCAGGAATGTTATGGAAATCCAATAAATCTCATTTGTTTTATTTCCTCACACGCAATGTATCGTTACCGTGGCAAAACACGCGTAGTGAACGGCAGCACAGCGAGGCTTCGGCCGCCGAGTATTTCAACATCCTTTGTTGATTTTTTTTATTTTAGCTGTTTTGTTTACATAAATGGAGTACTGCGTACAGAGAATTTAAATTTACATTGAAATAAAGGCATAGTAACTGAAAATACGATTAAAAAAAATTAAAATTTTCCAGAGAATATTTCCAGTGGAATATGATTCAAAGTAAGGAGTTGAATGCACCCTGTTAGTTTGCGGAGGGCTGTCCCTTACATCCTGTATAGCGATTGGGGTATTTTTTATAGTAACTTGTGCATATGCTCTCGGAAAGCGCCATTTGGTGAAGTGAAACTGATGACGAAGACCACAAACCGACCCACTAAAAAGTGAAAAATATTTAAAAAAAAAACATCTGACTTCAAAAAAAAAAACTACAAAGTGAAAAATAACTTTTATTTTCTGAAGTCGGTGGCAAAAACCTAAAATGCAGATCCAAAGACACCGACTTCCGAAATTAAAGTTATTTTTCACTTTGTAGTGTTTTTTTTGAAGTCGGTTGTTTTTTTTTAAATATTTTATACCCACGTATAAAGCGTTTTAACTTGAATAAACTTAATAAGCGAGAGTTGTGATAAATGGATGATTATTTCGAACTAACAATTGGTTTCATTTTTACAAATGCGTGCGTAGAGACCAACGAACTGGGCGTTCGTACATCTAGATTTATCACTTAGGACTGATGGAGGCGTGATAAAAATGATAAAATATAGGGGTGTACTAGACACCGACATGTATTACGAGATTGAGACTGACTGAGCGATTGGCCAATTTAGAACCGTGACAGACCTTACGATGACGCACGAACTATACGGAACGTCATCCATCACGCGCCTAACGAACACTGTATATTTGAGACGCATTACTGAAGCCGCCATGTATCCGGCATCGATTTCACTTGACTTTTTAATTTTGATGTGGGTGTGTGGTGTGTGGTCTTTGAACTGCCGACGTTAGAGGGCGATCCCTCGCGAATGCTATTAATTATGATTAGCGTCTGTGTTGATACAGATTTCCATAAAAATTGTGTAATGTTTGGGTGCCATCATACATATTCTTTGAATTGCTAGTTTGCGATAAAGCGCGTTTCAGCCGAAGCCTTGTAGCGTACAGTAAAGGAATGAAAATATTTAGCACCTTAAGGTAAGTTTTTATTTGTACTTTATTATTTTTCTGACTATGTGTTGCCCTCATTCTGAATGAAAATGACAGTTCGAAAAGGTAACATATGCGCTCGCTATGTGGGAAATTTCGTTCCTTGGTCCTTACCTAATGCTTTTTTATATCATAGACTTTGCTTCATCTGAAACCCACCTGTACCTTCCTATTACAGACATAGTAACACTCTATATGTATATTGATTCGCAATACATTCCTCAGCTATATTTACCAACTACGTATTGTATAGGTACGCCATTAAGATTCCGTCGCCGTGACTCCGCCTCGTAAAAGAGATTGCCGACGTGGATAGAATATCAGCCGGGGCGTACATTCGCAAACACAGCCGCCATATGTATGCACATCGTGCCACAGCGTTTTCCGATAAGTGTTTAGAGTTTTCAACATGCTGATTTTCTTGAATCGACGGCGGGGGCATTTATTACTCAGCTTGCGGGAATTTATTCATATAATTATGTGCGATAACGGGATAATTTTGATAGTAACGTATTTTGATGGATGAATTCTCATTCATAATTATTCTTTTTCGTATGGTGCCGTCGTAGGGGGAGTGGTGTCAAGGTCAATTATTTTGCGGTGGATTTTATTTTGTGCTGCTTCTATCAATTTTGTAACCAAAACAAAACGTTTTTGGAAATGGATCGAACTTTATTTATTAATGTGAGATTCCATCTTTTCCCTTTAATGACAATATCCCTAGTCTCAACTGTTCTTATTATTGTTATATTAACCTTTGAGTAAGTTTGATCAGAAAAATTAAAAAAAGAAGTCGCAAAAATAACCAACAAATCAATAGTCGTAAACGGAGAGCAAAAGGGCTCGTCCATAATGCGTCCAAAGTACTCTTTCATTTCCGAGTTAACAGGAAAAAATATATATGTATTTCCGTGGAGTGCATAACAATACGGTTCCATTAGTATTGGAATACACAAGTGCCAAATGGATGTGGTTCCTGTGGTGTGTACACACAACACAATTGAGAGCGCGGCGTATTGTCAGCGGTGGAACAATATTGTGCACCTCGCGGTAATAACGACCTGCCTTCAGATCACAGATTTACAGCCTCTATTGTGTATTGATTCTATACCGCTTAAGGCCGCTCGTTGACAGATAATTTAATTCCAAATGTCATGCAAAAAGTTGAAAGCTCCTAAATTTAATCTCAGTCTGTAATTTAATGAAACAGCGTTTCTTTGTTATTACTCAGCAAAGCACAATTTTGGCTTCCATTAAAGTAAATTTTCTATTTACGTGATCTACATAGAAATTAGAATCAATTACGTTTGCTACGTTTAGGAGTATTTTATATAATATGAATATGTTGCTTTCAAACAAACACCCTATCTACGTACATAATATTCAATAATTGCGTTCGGGCCATGTACGGTAATGTACACTTATAAAGGCGGCTAGGCTTGCGCCGAATTGATGACTCCATGATCATTAATTACGCCTAACCAAACGTTAGTGCTTGGCAGACAAAATGCAAGTTTTGGAAGTTCAAATAATTTCTGGCGCGTGTCAAATTGTCCATAGTCTGTTACAATAACTTTGCAATGCGTGGCTTGGCAAGCCGCAGCTTAATCAGGGATTTGTAATTCTAACTAGGGTTAGACGTCCTCGCCTCGCTCGCTTTGATTACTAACAGAGACTTAGCTTTTTGGATATTCACTTAGCCGCGTGTATGATTCGTGTCAGTTGATCTGTATTCATGAAGTTTGTCGTTCAGTCCTGGGAACTATTTTTTCAGCGGCATCAAAAAAGTAATATGAACACTCAAACTTTTTTCTCGTATAATTTATGAGCTGACTTTGCATTATAATCCCTGGCTGATGCCGTAATAAGTTGCGAGATCAATGTGCAATAAATCAAGATTAGAGCGGTTATCTTACCGTATCAGCAATAAATTGATAAAAACATAGTGGTACCTGTACTACGATAGACAAATACATTGATGTATAATTCAAATATCAGAGCTTTTATTTCCATTGAGCGTCCGTTGACAGCAATACGAATTTCTATGTTTAAATCATACTCCAGCTGGTGGAGTTCCCTGAGATCCGATCTTGACTCAAAGGCTTCTAACATTTCTGAACGCATAGTATTTCAAAGACACTTTCGCTTTATTGACGTTCCGAGTCCATTTACTAGAATTTTCTGTAAAGTAAGAAGGTAGGTATGAATTTTATATTTTACGACTCCTTTTATTTTTATCACCGATGAAAAAGAAAGAAAGAAATATATCGTATGGTAACAATAATTTACATAAAGTACCTACCTACATTTTATTTGACCTATGTTTTATTAAAATTTTTATTTACCATTTAAATTAAAGTGTTATAATTGAACTGACTAGAAGCACAGTTAGATTGGCTTGTTAGCGTATATGTGTAGATATGATGTATATGTAACCTACAAAAAGAATATTCATTACATTAGATAACTCTCCGATAAATAATATTAATATTAAACGAGAATAGAAAAACACAACAAGATTAACCCACGGCAACAGTTTTTATAATTATAGACTCGTAGTGGAAAATAAAACACAATCGATACTCAAAATATATAAAGGTTCCGTTTTTAACACTGAAATATGAAGTGTATTGTGTGAACAATAGAAGTACTTACATAACATATAAGTCTTCATGACAATTTCGGTTACAATTATTGTATTTATTAGTGCTTTAGTGGTAACGCAAATGGGTACTTCAATCCTCTAATAGCATTGTTGAGGTCAATCTTAAAATTAGGGCAGACACACTTACACCGACCAAGTAAGTGGCTAGTGTCTATAGTATATTGATTACTAACTACCTTTTGCCCGTGGCTTCGCCCGCGTGGATGTCGGAAAATATCCCTCGGGAATGTACTACCGGGATTAAAAGTACTCTATGTGTTAATCAAGGTAAACAATGTAATGATTACATAATGCATCGTTTTCATATAACTCTATTGGTTGGCTTTATTGGTGGATCCGGAATTGCTCAGTAGCAGCCCGGAGTCTGGATTTGTGCCCGGTAGATGGCAATAGGCTCGCCCCCTAATACATGGGACTTAAATATAACTGGTGAAATGTAGGTGTACTGTAGGTACACCTCTGCCTAGCCCTACGGGGAAACAAGGCGTCATGTTATGTTATGTATGTCTATTGGTTTATGCGGCGCACGCCAGTAAACTCCCAGTCGCCAGTCAGCATGATTTTTTCTGACATCTTCAACAATCATCGTCATGTTTCAGCCAATTTTCACAAAACTTTAAAATGAATTATACACTTTAACTTTCCTCATGCATGACTCCGTCCATTGGTGAAAACCGTATGAAATTCCGTTGTGCAGTTTTTGAGTTTATCGCGTTCATACAGACAGACGAACGCGGCGGGGGAATATGTTTAGTTAATATATGCCGGTCACTTTCTAATAACAAATTACTTTTGACCGACTACTGTACTGATTTTAATGAAAAAAAGACTAAATATTACTTTCAGATACGAACTATGACTACCTACATTTCCAACCCCTTAAATCTCTTAAAAAGAAATACACAAAAATTTTAATATTATTTGTGAATTTAAAATCAATCCCTATTTTACCCCCCTTAGGGGACTATTTTTCAAAAACGCTGAACCACATAATTCTTTATTTCCTACCAAAAGCATAAATTTGAATTTTCATACTCCTAACTTAAGAAATGCTGGGTTTCCCATACCTACAAACCTTCATCCCCTATATCACCCCCACTGCAGGATTATTTTTGAGACAAAAAGTAGCCTATGTCCTTCCCCAGGATGCCATCTATCTCCTTGCCAAAGGAGAAACCCAAACTCCATAGAAACTTGGGCCTGGCGTTACAGGGCTGGAACTTGGCTATAAATTAGAACATTTAGGAAGGTCTCACGAGCCTAATTTTCACGTCTCCCAGCAATGGCCAAATTGGTAAAATCATGTTTACATTTTAGGTTATTTTTATTATTTGAGTTATTTAAATAAAAAAAATATATTTTTGAGGCTGTTTTAGACGTAAATCTGGAACGCACGTGCGCTGTGCTGCAGCGCCTGCAGCCTATCACGATGACGCTTAGGGGGTGACTTCAGATTTAGGAACGGCGCGACCCAGTCCTGTACAATTGAAAGAATAATTTCATCTTCCAATCTTCGCCTTCCTATTGTTTTGCAGCGATCTGTTGCTATATCTGCAGCGATATCGTTGTTAACCAGTCGTCAAGACAAAACAGATCCGGTTTTCCAGCAAAGGACAGCAGGGGTGGCAAAGTACGGTGTCCAATGTTCAAGCGAGAGTCAGTCAGAAGGCAATCAATTTCGGAGTCCAGTATTGAGCAAAGGTATTTTCGTTCAAGCTATGTTGTCCCACTGCTGGGCAAAGGTCTCCCCCATACTTTTCCAATTTTCTTTGTATTGTGCCTTTTCCGTCCAATCAGTAAGGAACGAGTCCAAATCATCACGCCAGCGTTTTTTAGGCTTACCTCGGTATTATGAAATAATAAATCCCGAGAAATACGGAAAAAACAGGAAAAACACATTCATTTGCGCAAAAATACGAAAAGCGAATGACATAATGACTTTACATTACAACCATAACAATTGACAGATGTTGACATTGACATTTGCCGTTTAATAGTGCAATCGGTGTTGCAATCGATTTTATCGATTATGTATTTTTTTATTTTAATGATTTTGTAATGGTGCTTACGTTAAAAATCAATTAGATTCCAGATTTTTTTTATATTACATTGATTCTAATACCTCAACTCAAAAAACAAATATAATGAAACAATGGAGCATTATTTAATTATCTGTAAATCGATTTCCACTAAATTGATAATATTCTTAGGGTTCGCTCTATTGATATAATGCTAGCGTTTGTGAAGTTAGTGACGAATAATGAAATAAGTGTTGTAACGGTTTACAAAGGTTGTTTAAAACAAAAGAATAGAAATCTACTTATTTTCTACACTTGGCCATTGTCATTGAGGCTAAGATTTAAATGAGTTAATTAAGCAAAATAGAGGAATTTTTTGGTACATATCTGATTCGTGTAACGGCCCAGAAACGGGTTTCTCCGTTGATTGAAATCCGTTCAGCGGTTACAAACTGGCATTTCCTTATGAGCTAAGTTTAATGGCTGTTCGAGTACTGAATGTGCCGTTCGGCCACCAATTAGCAACGTGGCGGCTATTCCAGGGGAGGCTACTGCAATAGCAACTCCTTTATCTATCCGGATTTGAGTTAACCCTTTAAAAGGCAAAGGGACCTCTCCACCATACCACCATATTTTTCAGCTCAAAAATCAAATTTTGCGTTCCAAGTAGGTAGGTATTCTATGGTTTTACAAAGGCTATATGCTACAAAGGCTATTTGCTATACTTATCAATCACGGAGACACTGACTAAATAGATTAAAAAAAAATGCGTTTTCTACCAATCTGTATCTATACATCTATACAAATAAATAAAATTGAAGTGTCTATTTGTAATGTCAAAATAACAACTTTTTACTAAATACATAATATATATGTACTGTACTTATAACAAAAAAGCAATTTTTAAAATTTTTGTCTGTCTGTCTGTCTGTTTGTTCCGGCTAATCTCCGAAACGGCTGGACCGATTTTGACGGGATTTTCACTGGGAGATAGCTGATACTACGGCGGATAACATAGGCTACTTTTATTTTAGAAACATAATTAGGGTTCGCGCAAAACAATTAAAACCCATGAAATTATGAACAAAAAGTCGGATTTGAAATTTTTTTTTTGCATTTAGTGGCCCAATTCTCGAGGACAGTTATAGGCTATTTAACATCACGCTACGACCGTTAGGAGCCGAAAAAAAGTCAGAAAGAATACTAAGCGAAAAGAAGTAATAGCGCGGGCGGGCGATGCAACGCGACGGGTCGGGGCATGAGAGAGTTTTATTAAAATGGGCTGTTATTTTAGTATAATAGTATATGTTACGACTTCCACGAGAACGAAGTCGCGGGGCACAGCTAGTAATACATATAACCTATGACTATTGTTATCCGATTAATAATAATAACCCCACCGCCGTATCTTTAGTTTGATGTCGTGGTGGGGCACGCGCGCTCCGAACACTCTAGTGTTCGGACCTACCTAAGTAAACTCTACCGGCACAAATCTATTTGTGCCGGTAGAGTTTACTTAGGTAGGTCTAGGATGAGGAGCCAGACTAAGAGAGATAAAGAAACCTGAAGGGCAGCATATGGCTAGTTGTTGGGCAGTAGCGACCCCACGGACCCTATCTCCCGGGAGAAGTCTTGTTCCTCACCTCTGGCTTGCCTTTATTGGCCGGCCAGAGTGAACACTGACAACGAACAGAGCTCCCACCTCATTCTTGCCTTTTTTGATCGGCTTGAGTGGAGATTCGCCAGAGCAAACGTGCTCGGAGGAAGGAAGTGTTCCAGTAAGATGCTGGTAGGGATCTTGACCGAACTCCGGGATTGTCCTGATAGCCGTGGAATACCTCTCCACTCCTCTTAAGCACCTCAGGCCATGTTGTTGCTGCTGTTGCATGTTGTTATTGTGTGTTGTTTTTGTGTGTTGTTGTTGTTGTGTGTCACTACGACATGATTTGTTAGCGACCGTTTTCGGGGTCCTGCAATAGTCCTACACCAACCGAGGGTTGTCCTTGGGTGCCCTTGCATAGTGCGTACAGGGATAATCGTCGGTTGGTGCCTCATTTCCATTGAAAGCGTCTAACGAGCCTCTGCGAGTTGGCTTCGGCCCCTCGTAGGCCTTCCAAAGGTCCGGGACCCCAGGGTCCCGAGATATGTCAATCAAAAAAATATTCAATCAAATTGGTCTATCATTACTGACAGGACTATTGTCGCCAATAAGCCTGATATAGTGGTGATAGATCGATTAGCGCGCCGCGCAATGATAATCGATGTTACCATTTCACATGATGAGAACAAATTGAAAGCTGGGAAAGAGAAACAAATAAGAAATCTCGACTTAGCACATGAGGTTGTTGACATGTGGAATGTGAGCTCGGCTGTCATTGTGCCGATTGTCGTAACGGCCAATGGCCTGATGGCCGAAAGCCTCGACCAACATCTATCGAGGCTCTCGTTAGGCGGATGGATGAAGAGCCTGATTCGGCTCGTATTGTGAGGAGGTTCCTGTCTCTGCAGCCCTAACCACCGGTAACTTGGACCCTGCTCCCGACACCGGTGGAACTCTATTTTTTATAGTTTTAAAAGGTTTTATATCTTTTCATTTAAGAACTAAAATGTAACTTAGTAAGAAAGAAAATAAATAAACGACATAATAATAACAAAAAATTGAAAACTGGAAGAAAAATGTCTTTCACGGTAGACACCCTCATGATTTAGAACAATCCCTTAATAACATAGTGGCGTCTAAAAAGTGGCTTAAAATAGGAAACCTGTTCCGTGAAACAGAAGGCTTCATCATAACTATACAAGATCAAATCGTTAACACCAAAAAGTACAGGAAATTTATTACTAAAGACCCTACCACAACAAACGATAAATGCGGCAGATGCCACATTCAATCAGAAACCATACAACACATAACTGGAGCGTGCACAACTCTCACACAGACAGACTACACTGACAGACACTAGGCGTGTGTAACTCTTTACGGAGCCGACTCACTAATCCGGATCATTGAAGTGATTCAAAAGATTGGTTCGGTAGCAACGTTTCAAACACATCATTAGGATCTGAAACATTACTTTGCTCTGTGCTCTTTCCGCGCGACGCGTCGCTTGCGAGGCGACTGAGCAGTGAGCGAGAGAGGGAAACTGAGACACACTGAGTTACTTTACTACTGACTCTCGAGTCGCGAGTGAGCGGACGACATATTACAATCTATACAAGTCGGAAAGAGATATCAAATGAGATGTGTATCACTCATACTCTCACATTTTTTTGCTGTCGTTATCCATGCACATAAAAATGACCACTAAGGCGCTCACATATCAAATACTATAAGGTCGTTTTTTGCATAAAATGTTTGCACTAACAACTACAAAGCCGATTATACAAATGATCTAAATGAAACATATCAGTGTTTCGGATCATTTTAGTGAGCCAGATGCAAATGTTCCAATCACAAAAATGATACACTTTGCCCACGCCTAACAGACACAACCAGGTTGCAAACATCATTCACAAAAAACTAGCACTCAAACACAGTCTCATACAAAACTCTGTCACTCCTTATACAAGTACACACCACAAACTATCCTAGAAAATGATACGTACAAAATGTACTACGATCGCGCCATACTTACAGATAGAACTATCCACTATAATAGACCAGACATAACCCTACAGGATAAAATAAGAAAAATCACCTATCTTATAGACATTGCAGTTCCTAATACCCTTTTAAAATCACCCCTATTTTACCCCCTTAAGGGGTAATTTTAGAAAAAATTAAACATGTAACTCTTTATTTCTTACCAAAAGCCTAAATTTAAATTTTCATATCTCTAACTTCAGAAATCATGGGTTTCCCATACAAACTTTCATCCCCTATATCACCCCCTGTAGGATGATTTTTTAAGAACAAATGTAGCCTATGTCCGTCCCCGGGATGCCATCTATCTCCTTGCCAAATTTTATCGACATCCGTTCAGCGGTTTAGGCGTGAAAAGGTAACATACAGACAGACAGAGTTACTTTCGAATTTATAATATTAGTATGGAAGTATGGATAGTATGGATGCAATAGTAGCTCTATCTGTCTGATACCTTTTCACGCCTTAACGACAAGGGATTTCGATAAAATTGGGCACATGGGTCAAGACCATGACCTGGGTTATGGCTATATAGGATTTATCGGTGGACTTGTTATCCCGGTAGTACGTTCCAGTGGAATAATTTCCGACCTCCACGAGGGCGAAGCCGCAGGCAAAAGCTAGTTTATTATTATAGTTTGGACTTAGAATATAATAAATACATTTGCTCATAATGTAGGATTTGCGTCGATCAATCAGATCGCCGCTCATTCAGAACGGTGTAAGGGCAAAGATTGTGGCTACAGACGACGGTAACTAAATAAAAATAAATATTACCCCAAAGAAAGGTTAGCCTATTTACCCGGACGTGTGGCACTCACAAATCCCACTCTTTATACCTTATTATGTCGTGACCGTAAATGGAGTTTGGTCTCTCTTTGTTGTAAGCACATAAGAGCCGAATGTTTTGTATTTCACTTTGTCTATATGCTATACTATTTTCAGCCCGCGATTTTGTCCGCGTGAAGGTCATAAGAAACAATATCTATTCTGAAATAACAGCCACATTTTTATAAAACTCCCTCGGCCCCCGACCCACCCCGTCAAATCGCATCGCCCGCCCGCGCTATTACTTCGTTTTCGCTTAGCGTTCTTTCTGACTTTTTTTCTTTTTGTTCGGCTCTAAAGGGTCCTGGCATGATGTTTATAGCTTATAGCCTTCCTCAAGAATTCAAATTTAAAAATATTTTTTCTAATAGGACTGGCAGTTCCAGAGATTAGCGCGTTCAAAGAAACAAACAAACAAACTCTTCAGCTTTATAATTAGTATAGAATAGATAGCAAACCGGCAAATTTTTTGTACGTAACGTTGTTCATGGAAAACACCGTCATTTGTGGTGGGCTCACCTTAATCCTATAAAACCTTTGATAGATCCACACCAGCGCCATGATATGAAAAGTGGGAAGTCATAAAACGTGTCTAATTAAATCCTCATACTGTAATCCTGCTATCAGCTACTTGACGCCGGTGACAAACAAATGGAGGGTTCTCGTATATACTGAATCATGCTCATTGTTTAATGTGACACGAATCTCGTCTTATACGGTATTACAACCGTATTAAAGATCATTAGCATATAGTAGTGTAATCAATGTTGAAACATGAGCTGTTGTCAAGAGCTTTTCGTGAAAATTATATTCTGTTTATTTGAATATTTTATCGTTTATAAGGTGTTATAAGAAGATATCAGTAAAAGCTACACGTGTAAGAGTAGTTATTTTATGAATAGTTTTGAAACACAACAAAAATATATAATTTTGAATATGTTTTAACAAAATTGTGATTGTTGCAGCATCGACAAAACATCGTTACCAACAGCTGATACAAAATAACAACTGTGTTTTCAGTATTCAAAATGGAAGTTATATTGTTTCGATACAATATAAATTAGCTAATAGCAAGGCGGAATAAAGTTACAATAACAGTTACGTTTGTGTTTACTAGATCAGTTCGACGTAAAGGTTCTGTATCTGTCGGAATGCCGCAACAACACACATCGTAATAATCTAATAGACACCTACCGAGCCCATTCTGAGGGGATCCTGCCTTCCCGATTCCAATCATCTCGTGGTTTGTTACAGTCAGCAACGAAAGTAGGTTTCGTTATAAGATATCTTTTCTTTGGGCACAAAGCACCCCATGCTAAGCGCAGGAACCGTGGGGTTCTTAAGCCGCCAGTAGATGAATATAGTTGGAACAATCCAGAAGGATTTTTCCACGAAAAATATCCTAAGATATTATCAAATAGTCAAGAATCCAAAATGATCATCAACTTTTGTCGCTGACTTTACCTGGTGGTAGAGCTCGGTGAAACCGAATTCTACTACCCAATCTGATGAAGGTATATTTACGTTATACCTAAGTAAGCATGTAACTGAATTGCAGATGCCGTGACGTCAATTTACATAAAATGTTGGTACCGTTTAGGAAACACGTTTGTTATTTGATTAACTACGTCGGTATAAATCAGCGAGGGACGTAGGGTTGTTAACTCTGTTTAAAATTCAGTTTTCGCTGACGCGTTCCCAGTTAAAAGCCTCTAACTCATTCTCACATACACATGTATAATACTAGATGTGCCACCGGCTCCATTCGTGTGTCTGTTAATTACTAAAACCTAGCCTGATTATTATGATATACGTATGATATGTATGTATTTATTGTATATGTAACTGGTACGCCACTGACTATCTACAGTATTGTCTCTCCTTCTCCCTTTCCCTATCCAAAGGTTGTCTGTAAAAAATCGCTTTTAGCGATAAGACCGCCCATTATGTCACCCTATGTGAAAAATTTCTACGTTTATATCTGTAATTTTTATGGTGTACATAATAAAGGGTATTCAATCTATGATGTGGTTCTCATAAGCGCACCTACCTACGGACAGGACAATGAGATGTTAAGTTTATGTAAGGATATTTCGTGCTTTTATCTCGTGAGGCAAAAGCTTTAAAGTCACGTGCAGCGCTTCTTATAATATATTATATCAGATAAGGTTTTTCCTGCAAGCAAGTTAAAAGTCACATAGTTTCAGTGAAGTAAGTTAAGAAAGCTCCATAGGACAATCTAGAGTCTAGACAAAATCAAACTGTTTTCCAATTAAATTGTATAATTTATTATGTTTTGATACTGATTTTACATTCTGTGAATACTTTGGCTCACACACAGACTTATTACTTGTTAAAATTTTAGGAAAATCGTACACTTGTACAATGCTTGTGAATATGTGAGCACCGTGTATCTAACACGTATTTAATTTATCTGTCATTGCTTCATTTTTAATTGTTTACCTATTATATACAGTAATTTCACTCTAGGTGCATCGTCTTCACATATAATTATATAATAAATGTACTTATACTAAATATTGTAAAACATTTTAAAAGAGTAACGGTGGAATTTCTTGCCCATTCTTCTACACACGAATCTACCTTTTGGAAGGGGCGACTAGAATCAATTTTGACGTTCAAAAGTGCCTTTTATGTGCCTATTTGAATTTAGTGATTTAGCTTTGACTTTTGACTTTGAAAAGTAACTTAACAAGCGTGAAAATGTTTGGTTGCGTATGCATGACGCGTGTGTTCTTGTTTGTGTGCAAAACCGTACCGCTTTAATGGACCTATAAATTATTTCATCTGTTGTCCTACTGATTGCATCTGCACGCATATTATGTGACGTCATAATCGCCACAGTTTCTTGCCGGCCCTTCTCCATAGGAAATGACCAATTGGAACCGTGCACCTAGCTTCAGACGTTTCCTACGTGCCCCTGTAAATTTATGTGAAATAATTTTTTTTTGAATGGCATTCTGAATGCAGCTTTAGATGCCTCGTGTCTTAATTTCTCCTTAGGTAGTCTTCATAACTAGTTTAGCTGTCATGTTTTATGCAACGTCATACAGATGCCAGTTCTTTTATTTAATACATAACATTAAGTATATTATGGAGTTTATTCTTAGAAAGCGAAACATAGGTAGGTACAGAAAGGAGATAGGTAGTTAGAAGACAGGTGGTTTTGAGTGGTCCGAAATATATCAGGTTGGCACAAAAGTAATGAGACACTCTACAAAACTCTATACATTTCCTTTTTCAAGTTAATTGTTTTCGATAATATTCTAGAATGTTGTAGAACATTCTAGGTACTTGTGATGTGGGGGTATATAAAGCCGCCCTCGCGATTGGTTTAGTCAGTTTGAAGAAAAATGGACGAGCGACAAGTTCGAACACTATACTTATACGAGTACTTGTTAGGCCACAGTGCGCGGGCTGCGGCTGACAATATCAACACTGCATTGGGCGCTGGAAGTACAAGCCATGCGACGATGTCCCGATGGTTTGACCGTTTTAAATCAGGAGACAGGAGCCTTGAAAGTCAGCCACGCTCAGGACGACCACCCGCAGTGAATGATGACGATTTACGCCTCGAACTGCAGTCGAATCTGGATGCTACCACTCGCGAATTAGCGGAAGCACTTAACTGCAGTCACCACGCCGTGGAATAACATCTGCATGAGTTTAGGTATCGAAAAGTTTTGGCTCGGTGGGTACCGCACATCCTTACAGACGCCGGTCGTGCAGTCCGTGTCGCTATCTGTCAATCACTTTTGCTGCGACTCCGACGTAAAGAGTTTTTGTCTAAACTGGTTACTGGAGATGAATCATGGATTCATTACGAGAACGATACACGTTGTGCTTTTTGGCTGTTTTGACAAGAAACGCCACCAACTCAACCGAAGCTGAGTCAAAAGAACCGCTTTAAAATTCTGCTTTGCTTTTTCTGGGACGCGCAAGGCATGCTGTGTTATGAACTATTACACAATGAAACTATAAACGCTGACAAATATTCAACCCAGCTCATCAAACTATCTGCTGCTATCAAGAAAAAACGATGAAGACCAGTCAATGTAGTTTTACTACACGCTAACGCTCGACCTCACGTCGCATCTGCCGTTCGCCAACAGCTGGAGAAATTGGGCTGGGAGACCTTACTCCACCAGACCTCACCCCATGCGTGATATTCATATTCATTTATTCATCAAACATAAGCTAACAGTTTACACCAAATCGCTTATATCTATGCTAATTCTACAAACTTACATTAAAAATGTTAATTAAAACTTCTTAGACTAAAAAATAATAAATACATAAAATTAGAAACTAAACAACTCAACAATTATTTTTTCATATTTAAATAAATATACACATGCTTAGCGTCCATTGAGAGTCAAAAAATAAATCTGCCATCATCCATACATCAGACTATCATTTGTTTAGAGCCCTGAAACAACATTTGTGGGGTACACAATTTATTGATTTCTCGGATGTAGAGGCGGAGTTGAACAACTTTTTCGAGGCACAGCCATTAGAGTTCTGGGCGAAAAGCATCTAAACTTTGCTGGATCGTTGGCAAGAAGTCTTAGATGCTAATGGTGATTACATCATTGACTAAGCTTTTTGTATTATAATAATAATAAACAATATAAAATGTAAACCAAGTGTCTCATTACTTTTGTGCCAACCTGATATTTTGACCTGTTTAAAATGTTTCGATTTTAATGTTTGGCGATTGATTTAAGCTTGATCTTATGGGCTATATTTTTATATTAATGGACTTTTACTAAAATTTTTATATCACTTTATTATTTATCGTGACTGTCTCGTTGGTCTAGTCGTCGCAAGTGCTACTGCTGAGCATGAGGTCCTGGGTTCGATTCCCAGGTCGGGCAAAATGTTATTGGGTTTTTCTATCTGGAATTTCTCAGTAGCAGCCCGGAGTCTGGATTTGTGCCCGGTAGATGGCAATAGGCTTGCCCCCTATTACATGGGACTTAAACATAACTGGCGAAATGTGGGTGTACTATAAGTACACCTTTGCTTAACCCTTCGGGGAAACAAGGCGTGATGTTATGTTATGTTATGTTTATTATAATATGCCATTTCCTCTTACTTCTCGTTGAATATTAGAAATCGTACAGGGATAGATGCTTGTTCCGAACGAAATCGATTTTTATCCCGTTTGTGTTTAACTTCCATTTTACTTTGAAATTCTATTAACGATTCATTTATTTAACTAATCCGAAGGTTAAGAGATACCTGGTTTGCATTTTTAGGGTTCCATAAATACCGGGTTAACAAGTTTGATCGATATAAAGTGCATGAAAAAGTAATTCAACCCAGCATTAATATTTTGGGTTTGGAAGTTAGTTTCATGGACTATTAGGACATAACTAAATAATACGAAAACTGTTATTATTTTTGAAATGGGTAACGACATGCTTTAAACAAACTTTTGATAAAAAACTTTTTAGGAAAATGTCGCCTTATTGTTTAGATTGTGGCCTGGAGCTCGTATATACCTATGCTAATTAAAGTTAGGTCGCGGATGCGGAACCATCGAACTGATCCGATGTTGAAACCGGACGGTAGGCACCGGAACTCCATAATAAAACAATGTATCCTAGCCGTGTTTGAGCTTATTAGAATTATCATGAGATACACTCTGGCTATAAATTATTTTTAATCGACTTCAAAAAAGGAGGAGGTTCTCACTCAGTTCGTCGGAATCTTTTTTTTTAAGTGTGTTCCCCTATTACTCGAAGACGGCTGGACCGATTTGAAAAAATCTTTTTCGTTTGATAGGGTATACTCTCCAGGTGGCCCCATAGTCATCAGGACAGGATCTGATGATGGGATCCTAGAGAATTCGAGGGAACTCTGCAAATATTATAGGCACAACTATACACATTTGGGTATTTTTTATAGTAACTTGTACATTTGCCTTCGGAAAGCACCATTTGGTGAAGTGGAACTGATGACGAAGACCACAGATGGTAAGATGGCCACCGGAACAACTCAATAATAAGTATTTTACGGGTTGCGATGCGATTACTTTAAAATTATTGCTAAGCAATATAAGCTCGTCACAATTTATATGGTGAAGTGGAGCTGATGGAGAAGTACCAGGAGAACTCCTTAACAATTAAAATTTTTAAACGTCCCTGTATTGGGAAAAGCAACGATTTGTAAAAGGTGATGAGCAGTTGTCATTAGGCTATTGTAACTTAGATAAATTATAAACCAACCCACAAAAAAGTGTAAAATAAAAAACGTTTTTACGGAAAAAAAATCAACCGACCTCCAAAAAAAAAACACTACAAAGTGAAAAATAACTTTAACTTCGGAAGTCGGTGGCAAAAACCTAAAATACAGATCCAAAGACACCGACTTCCAAAATTAAACTTATTTTTCACTTTGTAGTGTTTTTTTTGGAGGTCGGTTGTTTTTTTTTTTGGAAAAAAGTTTTATATCTAAGTTACAATATTATTACTACAATAACCTAATGTCAACTGCTCATAACTTAATACAAAATATTGTTTTTCCCGTTGTTGAGAGATTAATGGTTGAGGAGTTCTCCTGGTACTTCACCATCAGCTCCACTGCACCATATGCATTGTAACAAGCATAAATTGCTTAGCAACCATATTAAAATAAACGAATCACAACCCGTGAAATACTTATTATTGAGTAGTTCCGGTGGCCTTTTTTAGTCTTCATCATCAGTTCCACTTCACTAAATGGTGCTTTCCGAGAGCAGTTGCAAGAGTTACTATAAAAATATCCAAATCGCTATAGGTGTGTCTATAATATTTGAAGAGTTCCCTCGATTTCTCCAGGATCCCATCATCAGATCCTGACCTCTTGGCAATGGGACTACCTTTGAAGTACTTATACCCTTTCAAAACAAAAAGAATTTTCCAAATCGGTCTAGCCATCTTCGAGTAATCGAGGAACACACATAAAAAAAAAAAACATTCCGACGAACTGGGAACCTCCTCCTTTTTTTGAAGTTGGTTAAAAACATCAATATCATGCTGTACCTATACAAAGCATAATCTATCATCATTTTGGTAATGATATAATATCATCATTTTGGTAATGAAATAATGACTGGTACAGACTCACTCACTATTTTATTTATTTATTTGGGACAAACAAACAGTAACACATTATATCTGCGCAAATAATATAAACAAAGATATTATATAAATGTGAAACTCACACCGTTATCCACAGCATATACAATTCATATAACTTTACTAATGAACAATCTATGCGAGTAAAACTACAAGACTGTTCAAATAATATCGGAATCCTTAAGTTTCCTTAACAAAGCAGAACGAAATCTATTTGCTGACACTGAGAATAAATCTAATTCTGTAGTTTCTGAACAAAAATCCAGTACTATCTGTAGGTAATCAATCAAATTAACGGTAATTGACAATTGACATTAACTAAGCACAAGTGTTGACAGATCTGCAATTAACACTGCAATCAATTAGGTATAATAGGTGTCATACCAAAGATTACAAATGTGTTACTTCCATACACTACACAGGCCCTTGGCCATTTTGCCCAACTGCTCTTAAAAAGAGGGTGATGTTTTTGGGTGTATGATATCTGTTTCCGATATACATACATACATACATAAACTCACGCCTTTTGCCCATGGGGGTAGGCAGAAACTACAAGAACGCCACCTGCTACAGTCCTTACATACTTCTTTTGCCTCGTTTACGTTCATAAATGTG
The DNA here is from genome assembly GCA_947568875.1 of Fissipunctia ypsillon. Classification (NCBI taxonomy): domain Eukaryota; kingdom Metazoa; phylum Arthropoda; class Insecta; order Lepidoptera; family Noctuidae; genus Fissipunctia; species Fissipunctia ypsillon. The sequence goes on from OX387654.1 coordinate 10,519,396, forward strand.
GTCATACACGCACGCCGGTTGCGAGTACTACGCACCTGAACTCTCTGAAGAACATCACCAATATGATCACTATATGTCTTCCTAGGGCGTCCCCTCCCGGCGTTTCCAGTTACATCTGCTGTGTAAATACCTTTTGTTAGTCGACTTTCATTCATCCTCTCAGGGTGACCAAACCATCTAAGCATATACTTACTATTTTTAATTTTTGTCACTACATCTTCTTTTAAACTGCACCGTTGCCTTATCACATCATTACTCAGTCTATCATTCATAGTCACACCACACATGCTTCGCAAGGAACGCATTTCCACAGCATTTATTCTACTTTCATGCTTCTTTTGCCACACCCAACATTCATTTCCATACATAAGCGTAGGCACCAGCACACCATTGTGAACAGCCAGTCGGGCCTGTTTCCGATATGTAACCGCATATTTTTTAACTAGCGACCTGCTTCGCACGGTTCTTGCGACTTCACAAAATAGCGCGATTTCTTTATTATATGTAAGTTTATTAATAATGTATTATGCACATATAGGTACCTTCCGTAATAAATTCTCTAAATTTAAAAACCGTATAAAAATCTGTTGCGTCGTTTAAGCTGGCTTCCCACGGTGCGTAATTCTGCGGATTATCACGCACCGCCGACGATCACGGACAGCCACGCATCGCACACAAGGCTCTTCCAACGGCATGTGTCAGTCTGTGTGGGTCTTGAGATTCCAAGCCATTTTGTCATTCCAAAATGCGAAGTGAAAGAGAACCTTGCACCGCACTTTTGAAGTTACCGATTCGCCGCGGATCGAACGCATCGCGACGGACGTGTCTACGCTACCACGGACGATACTCTTCCCATAATGCGTGTCGGTGCGGGCTGGTCCGCGTCCATCCGCAATATCACGCACCGTGGGAAGCCACCTTTAGAAGAACAGCGCGGTTATACAGACAGACACGATACTATTTACATACTACAAACAAATAAAATGGAAGTGTCTGTTTGTGATGTCAAAATAACAGCTTTTTACTAAATGCATATGAAAGTATATACAGTACTTATAACAAAAATCAAATTTTAATATTTTTGTCTGTCTGTCTGACTGTTTGTTCCGGCTAATCTCCAACGGCTGGACCGATTTTGACGGAACTTTCATTGGCAGCTGATGTTACAAGAAGTAACTTAGTTTACTTTTATTTAAATGTGGCTGTTATTTTAGTATATTGTATATCTTACGACTTCCACCCAAACGAAGTCTTGGGACACAACTAGTTTATAATATGTATAGAAGACACAAAGCCGTTTAACAACGACAGTCATATTCAAGAAGAATGACGCAGGATTGATATGAAAACCTTTTGAGGGAAATAAAAATTATTTGATTTCCTCTACTTTTCGTCTTCTATTGAAACTTCTAAGCTTTGTTAAATAAATGTACGTAGTTCGTATCTACAGTAGTTATTCGAATACCGTTACTCGTAGAAATAAAGGTGCTTTCTTGAAATTTATTAGTGCAACCGTCCCATTTTATAGCTGATCTAAACGGGTCCGGAGTTTTTAGTACGTCGTCTGTAGCACCCGAAATCTGGTCGTTTTTAACTGAAGAACTACGTGCAGACGTGTTACTAACTGGAACAATGGCCTGACGTACTTTATATACCTATTGCCATGTTCTGAGACGATCCCGGAAATAAATAGGATATTAAGATTCCGTCGACTAAAAGACGACAGGGTTCTACTATCTGTTACCCTATTTATTTCATTATGGAGTTGACACATCCGTTGTATAAATTAATCTATCATCATCATCGTTTCAACCGAAAGACATCCACTGCGTCTGCTGCTCTTAAACGTCTCCCAAACGTCGCCATATCGACTAGACCTGGAGCTCGACCACCACCTCTTAAAGCAGTATTATTGTAATCATACTTCAGTGTGGGAAAGAGATGGAGCTGTATGTCCTGTATAGCTCCATCTCTTTCTCACACCGAAGTAACATTAAAATAATACTGCTTTGGTCGGCCCCCATGTGCTTCTCGCAAATTATTCCGGCCTTAAAAATCCTATACCTAAGTAACTTTTAAATGCAAAGGTGTTTCACTAGTGACGTTGACGGTCCACGATGACGCGTTGTTTATCCAGACACGAGCTCTCGTGATAAATTGTTTATGGCGATTGATAGCTTAATTGCTCCATTTGTAATGTGATCTCGATGGCTTCAAATCGGTCACGGTTAATGTCACTGACGATGGGCGTTAGTAGTTTCAGGTTTCAGAGTGTCGACTCTCTATCTACCTTAATGGTTTTGGACATTTTCAATAATAGCCGAGTAGCTCTAGTATTTGGTATGTTGGTCCTGGTCTTAAGACTTTAAAGCTACTCAAGGGACCAATGTTTGACAATCTATTTTATATATCTTAAATATAAATTAAATAATCGGATCTAAGATTCGCTTTAAATATAATAAAATGTGTTTGGGACGTCTGTCGCCATTAAAATATTTTCCGACGAGATTTTTATAAATCAAAATTCTTTAAAAAAATATTCAAATATTTCAAATATAAAATAATAATTTCAAAGCAATTTATCTTCTCAGAATAATTACTAGAATCTCACATTGGTTCACACCCGTGAGATTCTGAAATTACCAGGTACTAACCTGAGAAAATTAAATTTAAAAACCAAAATAATAACCCCATCGCCGTATCTCTACGTTGACGTCGTGGTAGGGTTTGCGCGCTTCGAGCTCTAGGTCTGTGCCGGTAGAGTTTACAGACCAAGAGAGATACAGAAACCCGCAGGGCAGCATGTGGCGAGCTGTTGGGCAGTAGCGATCCCACGGACCCTATCTCCCGGGAGAAGTCATGTTCCTCATCTCTGGCTTGCCTTTATTGGCCGACTGGAGTGAACACTGACGAGGAACTGACCTCCCACCTCATTCTTGCCTTTATTGGCCGGCTTGAGTAGAGATTCGCAAGAGCACACGTGCTCGGAGGAAGGAAGGAAGGAAGTATTCCAGTAAGATGCTGGTAGGGGTATTGACCGTACTTCCGGGATTGTCCTGATAGCCGTGGAATACCTCTCCACTCCTCTTAAGCACCTCAGGACATGTTGGCCCCTTTTCGCTATGACACTATGTGCTAGCGACCGTTTCTGAGGGCCCATTATTGAGTGTGCAAGTCACCCCCTGCCATTTTATCTGTGTATTGTATTTATAAAACATTGGTCAGGCAGGAGCCATAGTCCTTCCATAGTTTTAGACAACCAGTCCACTTTAGCCACCCAAAAACAATACCCCAATAATTATTTTTGTCTCCATATCCTGCAATAGTCCGACACCAACCGGGGGTTGTCCTTGGGTGCACTTGCATAGTGCGTACAGGGATAATTGTCGGTTGTTACCTTATTTTCATTGAAAGCGTCTAACGGGTTTCTGCGAGTTGGCTTCAGCCCCTCGCACGCCTTCCAAAGGTCCAGGGCCCCAGGTTCCCGAGAAATGTCCAAGACATAAAAAAAAAATATATTTTTTATTTTTTATTATCTAGTAGCTGACCCGACCCACGTGGTCCTGTCCAAATTGCAATAATTCATATAAAAATCCTAAAGAAAGAAAGAAGGTTCAGTTTTTCCCAAAATTTGCCGGGAAAATCTTCCAACTTTTCTTTCCATATAAATCTAATTCGGACTATTACGAATGTTTTAAAACAAAAAATAGCCAATTCAGTTCATCCGTTCTCAAGTGATGCGTTTACCAACGAACAGCCTTTCATTTTTATTTATACGGGATGTCCCAGACCGAGTGATTCAAAGGCAAATAAGGTAAAGTGGAGCTGGTCACCTATCATTTAAAAATTTTAAAGTTGGGATATTCTCAATAAAAAAAAATCTTGATTAGAAAGTTTAACAAAAAGTTAGAAAAGACAAGTAAAAATAAAATCTGAAGCATTGCAGAGCCACACTGAACGTAAATAGAATTATAATCTTGTATATACACTATCAAGGCATGTTTCAGCCAGATCTAAACTCACTACGTGGATTTCTTAAAAATGATTAAATCTGCGAATTTTTCTGAACTGTTGAGAATGTTCCAACTTTAATTTTTTTAAATGAAAGGTGGCCAATTTCGCTTTACCCCATTTGCCTTTGGACCACTCGGTCTGGGACACCCTGTATAGAGATGGAAATTATAATTGTATACATGTTAGAAAATGCGCACTGAAAAAACTAATTTTAGGATAGAAGCTTTCAGAACAATGCTGTAACCGCAGCCTGCGGTCTAATAAGAATATTGTTTGAAAAAAAATCTATCATGATCCTGGTATAGAAAGGTCATAACGTCGCTTTCATTTCAAAAAGTTGTAAGTCAAATTTTTGTTTTTAGTATTATAAGCATGCTATGAATTTTGGTCAAAATGAGTAATGATTTTGAATCAACCGCATTTCTTATGAAATGAAATGAAATCGTTCCAAGTTAGATCTACTATATCTGGAAATAAACGATTTCATTTCGTTTCATAAGAAATGCGGTTGTTTCAGAGTCCTTACGCATTTTGACCAAAATTCATAGCATCCTTGTAATACTAAATACAAAAATTTAACATACGACTTTTTGAAATGACAGCGACGATAAGCCTCGCCCTCTGGTATTGAAACTTAATGTCGTTGAACTAAGGTACTCAATAAGTAATACAGTTTTGCCTACTCCTCTGGGGTTTTCAGGTATCACATTATGTTAAACACATAAAATATTTTAACAATTCGTCCCTTGTGGGTAACAGGATGGATCGAATGACAACATGACGAAAGTTTGGTATATCGTCACCGTGGTGGAAACGTGGCCCGAGCACTAAATGGTGAGCATTTTTACTCAACACATGATCTGAATTTATTAACAGGCTTTTGCAGGAAATCGCTATGACTCCACCCCGGGTCGTCGAACCGAGAAACAAATATAGCACGTATCAAACTTTATGGCGGCTGTGAAGTGCGCTACTCGCTGCGCAGTACCGCACCCCTCACCCCCGCTGACACGTGAATTCGTTACTGCGCAGCGACTCGCCTCATGTTCCGAGCTGCCATAAAGTTTGAATCCAGCTGTAGCAAAATAGAAAGTTTGGTAACATGAGGGAAAGAAGAAGAAAAACCAATGTTGTTATATTCGCTTGATTGTCGAACTAGCAAACATACTGAGACTTGGAATTGTGTGTTACATTCGTAGAAGCACACAATTAATCTGTAGAATTATTCCCGGAACCTGAAATGGTTTAAGCCCTTTATTTGTTGCGCCACCCGTAACGGTTCAATAATATGACTAATTATAAATCGATAACAGTTAAAGGTTTATACCTAAGTAAACAATAGGCCCTGGTTTTTGAAACGGCATTTAATTTGTATACAAATATTATTGTTTGTTATTTTGATCAATCAAATTAATAATAGCTTATAAATGTGGAATTGTCGTGATGGCTCTTTGGTTAAAGGCTCCTACAAACAGGCGCGACACAACGAAAGTAAGTTTCGGTATCCGAAGTTTCAGAAGTGATTTAAGAAATAAAACTTGCAAAATTTCACTTGTTTGTTTTCGCAATTTAATGAAAAGTTCAGAATAGCTTGACTGGTATAGATAGATAGACAGATAAAACATTTATTCAGTGCACACAAAAGACATAGCACAACACACAAAAGCACAATTAAAAGGATGATAACAAATTATAGGTACATGAATATACAACACATACAGTGTGCCAACATCCAAAAAAGAATAACGTAGGTATTTAAAGAAATAGAGTGACGCGATAATAAACTTCAAATTGAATAACGAGACAAGGTGCGGTGTGCGTCTCAAGGTTGCACCAAATAGGAGTCCAGCTCAGCATGTGTCAGGCAAATATAAATGTCATTTATAAGATATCTTGAAGACTAGTATTTTCTTATATTAAAAAACAATCATTTTCTTTTATTACATTGGGCCCAAAGCACCCTATGCTAAGCGCAGGCACCGTGGGGTTCTTAAGCCGCCAGGAGACGAACATAGTTGGAGCAATCCAGAAGGATTTTCCTAGGAAAAAAAGTCCTAAGATATTATCAAATAGTCAAGAATACAAAATGATCATCTACTTTTGTCGCTGATTTTACCTGGTGGTAGAGTTTGGTGGAACCGTATTCTACTACCCAATCTGATAAAGGTATATTTACGTTATACCTAAGTAAAGGCGTGTCACGCTATGAGCGGTGCCTTTATGTAGCGCGCGAGTCGCGTCGCGTGTCGCGCCTGTTTGAAGGAGCCTTAAGGCCTCGCCTCTAATGTAGGAGATTGTGGGTTTAAATCCGGGCAAGTACCAGTGTGACTTTTTCAATTCATATGTACTTGCTAAGTTTATCTTGTACATTACTGACATCAGTGAAGGAAAACCTCATGAAGAAACCTGGACTTATAGTTAATATACATAAGTTTGAAATCGCTAACCCGTCTTGAGCAAGCGTGGTAATCATTGCTCACGCCTTCTCTGTACGAGAAGAGGCCTTTGCCCTGCAGTGGGCCAGTAAAAGGTTGGTATTATTATTTATTATTAAAAGCTGGCTGGGTGTATGGCACTTTTGTTCAGATCAGCATTAAACGGTATAGCCGGGCGGCAAAATCGAATATTATGTAGTAACTAGGTGTGCCCCGCGACTTTGTCCGCGTGGAAGTCTTAAGACACACAATTACTAAAGTAATAGCCACATTTGAACTGCCTCGTCTCCGACTCGCCGCGTTGTATCGCCCGTCCGCGTCCGTGCTATTTCTTCGTTTTCGCTTAGTGTTCTTTCTGACTTTTTTTCTTTTTGTCGGCTCCTAAGAGTCGTAACGTGATGTTAATTAGCCTATAACCATCTTCGAGAATTGGGCTATCAAATTCAAAAGAATTATTCAAATCCGACGGGTAGTTCCAGAGATTAGCATTTTAATTTCATTTGCCCGGAACCTTTTTTTAAATAAAAGTAGCCTAAGTTATTCCTTGTAACATCAGCTATATGCCAGTGAAAATCCCGTTACAATCGATCCAGCCGTTTAGGAGATTATCCGGGACAACAGAGAGACAGACAAAAATTTATGATTTTTTTGTTATAATTACCGTATATACTTGCTTAGGCATTTATTAAAAAGCTGTTATTTTGACATTACAAACAGACGCTTCAATTTTATTTATTTGTAAAGATTGCTTCGAGTGGGCTTTGTTGTTCCACAAATACTGCCGAATCGGATGTGCCGACACGAACAAGTGTGCGTTAAATATAATTTTAAGAACTGAATTTTATACCTGTGACAAACAATAAATGAATTTGAATTTGTGTAACAGGCCTCAGGGACATTTAGTTGTTTTCCAACGAAGATAGACCGCTGCCCGATTTATGAACACATGTTTATAAATCGGGTGTAACTTGTCTTACATTTCCTGTATAGTATCGATTCACAACGACCACGTTCGTGTCCAGTTGTACAGATTAATGTTATTTATCTACAAGGTTACAACGACATTACTCACAGTCTCGGCTGTAAGCTGACCGACTGCGATCGGAGTAAGATGAACGCTTCAGAACAGCGCAGTTTTCATTCATTATTATCGACTTTCGATACGGAAACATAAAGCTGCTGGGTGATTGATCATACAATGAGGTTTTCATGAAGTGAGGTGGTTTGAAATTCCATCCATAACTTGTATAATATAGTTGATCATTAATGTAAGACGTATTCGATAGTAATATATTCTGTCATAGTTCGCTGCAGGTAGCAAAGTAGGCTGTTGATCAAAATATTGCTTCGAATGCGTCATTATGAAATGCAAAGAAAAGGGTCATAGCAAATTAGGGCTCAGTAGCTACAAGCAACAAAAAGGAACTAGTAGGTACTGTAGCAATCTGCCGGGATAGTAGGGGGCCGAGCAGATCACTACGTGCGTTCGTGTCTGTAGTGTAGTGTAAGTTATTTAAGTTACTGTGTAGGGGAGGATACCAACACTACAAACAGAGACACAAGGGAGCACTGTAATTATTATTTTATTGGCTTATGGCAAGCTCGTTACAATTTCAACGTAAAACTAGGAATGCTTCAATATAAATCAATCTCACAATCTGTCATATTTTAAACTATTCTATTTGACACTTGGCGTTCGAATGTGTCCATAGGCAAATATTTAGCGGCCTGTCCCACGTGTGGTTGCCACCGGCATTAAACCTCTACAGTACTGTCAAGGTTTCAAAAGCGACCTTATGTCGTACAGGCTGTTAGAAAAATAACAATGGTTGCATTCGATCATTCAAGAGAATTTGGAATATGAAGTATTAGGTTTTTGTTTAGTTAATGAATAGTGGCGTTAACTAGCGTACTTACGTTTCTTTGAGATAAATTGATAAAAATACAAATAATATAAATATATATTTTTCAGTAGCAGCCCGGATTCTGGATGTGTGCCCGGTGGATGGCAATAGGCTCGCCCCCTATTACATGGGACTTAAAAACCATAACTGGTGAAATGTGGGTGTACTATAGGTACACCTCTGCCTAACCCTTCGGGGAAACAAGGCGTGATGTTGTGTTAAATAAAAATATATAATTTAAGTTTATTATTTATTATTGTCAGTCCCCCCTTACATTATACATAATTTTCACAGTAGGATCTATAAAAGTGTCTCATATTTATCGCCACGATTTTCTCACTCCGAAAGGTAAAACTTGTATAAGCGTGAGGCTCTTACCCCTACTTGTATATTTTGTAAATCTAGTAACATACGTCTGCGCACATTTACATTTGTTGGCATTTCGCATCACACCCAGACGGGTATTAGTGCGGACTTCATTTAAATAGTTTCCATACATCGCGTGTGTTAACGTCCCTACTTTGAATATAATTACATGAGATTTTGTTCGTGTGTTCAAGATTAACGTTGTTGGGAATTCGGGTATCGAAAGGTACTATAATTACAAACATGTTCTGTACATAAAATCACAAAAGTAAGTGCACTTAAAATCTAGCTGGACTAGGTACAATATTGATTAAACTGTACTATGCGGTGACAGGTTGCCATCCATTGTTAGTTCTTTTATTAAGAACTTAGAACAAAGTCGTATTTTTGTTTACGACTCGAGATCGAAGGATAAGGCTGAAACATTGTTTTTCTCATTTTCCAAGTAAAGTGTAAAATAGTTCTGAGTATTTTTAAAAGAAAGGTAAAAGAGTCGTAGCACCTTCGAGGTCATTGCACTTTATAAGTACTTACATACTTCAGGTTTTCACAATTTCATCTTATAAAGTGAATATTTTTATCATATTTTAATTTGCTTACAACACGCCAATAACCATAATATTATTTGACGTACAATTTTAAATGACGTCATATAAGCTTTGACTTTGTTGTTTGTTTTTTTTAAGTCGAGACTTCTATGAACCTATATGAGAGTGGCAAGTATAGTTTTATAATATTCGGCGGGTAGCCAGCCAGAGAAACGGCGGGCCTCCTTTGCCACCATTAACCCGCGTCCATTAAGTAATGGCACCCTAATGGTGCGCTCTGCAAATACTGTCTTGGCTTAGCTTACCTTACGTATTTTGTCATACAAAGTGAAGTACATTCTTATTCAACGAGTGTATGTAAATGGAACATGTGGTGCAGCATATTATTTATAAGTTGAGGGAAACTTAACGTGAAACTGTATGGTAAGTTAAATTATTCCTTGCTTCGTTGTTAATTAAACATGGTAGGTACTGCTACGAAGGATGACTGTGGAATGTAACTTTGTTTTACAACAAACTTTCCTCCAAACGAACTCTCTTCATGCATCGACCAGAATACCGCTTTTGTTCGCTACTAATTACGTTCTTCAACATTTACTCAACACCATCCTCTACCTAATTGTTAAACGCAATTTTACTAGCAAGAAAACATTTAAGAAATTGTCTTGGACGTTATAAAATGAGCAAAGAAAAGATAAAATGCAAGAAACGAAACAACTCAAGCTGTTTCGCAATTAAAACCTTTTTCAGTGGGTGCGATGGATATGAATTGTCCACGAGTAGTTCCTTGCAGGGGTTAGCTCCCCCCATGCTTCCCCCCCCCGTCTGCAGCATCGTCGTCGGCTTGGCTCTGTTCCGCGCCAAGGACTACTTGAAATGCCCCAGTTCCGAAGCAAAAATAATATTTCACTTTTGTGCAGGATTGACAGCTTAATGTAGGGCACATACACTCATACTAAACATCCGTTGCGCCACTGCACACTGGGTAAATTGATTTTTGGCAAAATTTTGGAGATGAAGTTGTAAAGCTCAAGGATAGCAGAAACATTTATTCACAGATAAGACAAGAACCAGTTCACCAATAATCAAGTTTGACGTGTAAGTGTTACGTGTACATACATATATCTTATATTATATCTTGATTTTTAAATTTGAAACATTTCATTATTGTTATCTATAGGTATGAATCCTGTCCGTCAGTGGACAGCTGTTGTCGTGACATTGTCACAGCGCGGCGAGGGTGTCGGTGACTCGGTGCGGTGCTTGTCACCGTGTCCGGCGCGCGCGCGTGATTAATGAACCCTGCATTATTCGCACGATAGTGACCAATCAATCACGCCTAACCTGTTGCTGGTTAGCTCCTCGCACTATTGAATAACTATCATTGTTATTGTTTGAGTGCAGGTGTTCTTGACGCTAACAATTACCGCCAACCTAAGTGGCAATCGCCTTTTTATTAATTTGATGGAACGGCTGTAAGATTTACGATGCAATGAATATACGATTCCTTTGTCGCAGATATTCATTATTAAAAGGCACCGTAAGTATCGTTATAACAGCGGCACAAAGGCAAGATAAACAATACAACATAAATGCCACTGCACACCGGTAAAATTACTTTTTAAATGTCTGCGTTCTCAACATTTTCTTTTGCGGAGATTCAATTTTATTTTACAAAACGTTGAAAATGGCCTGCGACGAAAGCGGTCTGCATTGGCACTCGGCCACTTTTCATTGCAACTTTTACACAAACATACTTTTTGTAACGAACACTTCGTGATCCATGACACTGAATTTTTTTCGTTGAATGTACCTAATCCGTTTAGATTCTGTCATGCCAAGCAGTAGTTACTGTACGACATACACCATAATTAACTACAATTAAATCATTTCATATGCAAATTAATGTTTAGTATGTTGTCATGTAAGTAATGGCAAGCAACATCTATGCATGTTTGCGGAATAACATAAATTAAGTGCTTCAACATAACTGTGGGAAATACGCCTACTGTACACATTAATACATAAGCGTGATGTTACATAACGTTTAGTGCTGTTATAAATTACTTTTGCCTGTCACGCGACACTTCCGTCATCAGTTTTGAATCACGCCCATGTATCTGTTTACATGCTAATAAATATTTTACACTACTCGAGCGTTCGTGAATATGCCTGGTTTTTTGCAAGTATATCGTGGTTGTAATTAAACATGGCAACTTCTTTTGTTTTTTTTTTTTTTGGTAAATTTTTGACCTTTAACACGACACAATTACTCCTAAACTTTACCAATTGTATTACTGAATTTAACTACAAATAAATTTCTAATTTTTGGTTTTAATAACGGTGTACATTCCAAAAAAGAACAACACAATTTAAAACGACTTGAAGCTTTCAGGTCCCAAGTTAGCCCAAAAATAAAAGAAAACTTTACTTTTTCTCGTGATAATGACACGTGACAATGATGATTAGTAGAGCTGAAAGTGTTAAAGCTCTATTTGTATTAAAGTCCAGCAATAGTGTAGGAGTGCGACCAGATGTAGTTTGCTCGGGTAAAGTAAGCTAACTTTGTGTACGAGTGGTGTGAGCGGCGAGGCTCAAAGTAAACTGTAGCGAGTCGTCGGCTGTCCGCAGTCACCACGCCATTGCAATCCACTTCTTTGTGTATTTACTTACTATTTGATATTATTTATAGTATCGTATTTATTTCAACTAGATGTTGGTGATGGTCAGAGGTTTAGGGACCCGTTACTTGAGTTAAGGTAGGATAAGCTTGCGGGTTTCAAAAAGACAAATGATTTTTAGGGTTCCGTATGTCCGAATGAAAAATGGAGCCCTTATAGGATCACTCGTATATATATTTGTTTGTCGGTCTGTCACAGCCAATTTGCTCCGAATCTATTGGATCGATTAAGTTGAAAGGTACGGTACATGAATTTTTGTGACACAATTACGGACGTGTAATGTAACTAAATGAATTTTGAATAATGGTTGTTACTTTTGGGGGCAAATAAAAAAGAAAGTTTTTCAAATTGTATACCGTGTGATATATCAAATGAAAGGGCTAGTTGTGGGGTTTACATTTTTTTATAATCTTAAAATAAATATTTTAAAGTTATTTAAGAAAATAGATGAAAATTGACCAAATTGACCCTTATCTCCGAAACTGCTGAGCCTAAAATGTTGAAAAAAAAATACAGAAAATAGTTCTCTACTTACAATTTACAGAAAAACCTATAAGAAGTCTATAGTCGTAAAATAACATGATAATTCTCTCGAAATTATGCGTACAAACTTACATTTGCAGTTGGCATGTATGAGAGAACATGTTTTTTTAACTACAATGTTAAGTTTGTTCTTGGGATACCTAGTAGACAACATATTCATCATACGGACCACGCAAGTTCAACTGCACTTGTCCAGTATAATCATAACATGCCTTTGACTGTGTTATGTTAAAATAAAACAAATGACTGACGGAGCTGAAACATCGTGATTTTAATAAAATAGTCAGAAATCGCCAACATTCCAAGCTGCTCCTCTAAATATCAGGTCAATGCCTTGCAGTAGAACTATACACAGGCCTATATAATAAATAGTATTAACATTATTCCGCCAATCCCATGATAAATATGTATTCAGTTAATTAGCTCCAACCAATAAATCACGTCCGCAGCGTCACAGGAATTTTCCCTTTAACGAGTTTTGTTCGTCATGGTATGAGATTAGACTGAAACTCCATTACTTGGAGCACAAACAGGCCGCGGTGACGATACTCAGCTTCAGCAAATGGAGCGTCAACTCAACTTTTTGTCCCGTTTAGTTCCTAGTACTAGAGGAAGTTGCTCCCAAACTGTCAAACCAAGGGTGGCTGATTGATGCTTTTTGTTGTTGTTTACATAACTATGAAGCCATGAACATAATTATGTGTAAAGAGAAAATAAGCTTATTGCGCAGCTTCAAATCTGTTGCGATTGAGATGTTGATAACGAGGATTATCGGATCAAGAAAATCATGCACCAAGAATGTTTGATCAACGAAGCAAAAATTTTTTTCGTAAAGGGTAGCTATGGGATCTTAACTTCTAAGTCTTTAATATTGTTAAATATTTTGTGAGGTAAATTCGTCAATAATCCGATAAGCATTCCGCTTTGTAAATCTGAATATTATTTATACCGAGAGATGAGTGCGATGTGCCTTAGTTGTTCTTAGTAGATATGTATATAGCAATTTACATTGCATTTTAATGCTTAAAGATATCTATATACACGGATACACGGTCCATGCAGCTGGGTTTTTTTGTCACTACACGTCATCGACCAATTTATATTTATGTAAACGATGACGCGCGGAAACATGTGGCTACGAGCGTAGCAGAGCTTTACTGCGCGTAGACACTTGCTACGAACGTACTCGTAGCAATACCTTGCCTAGGACATTGACACATGGCTACGCGCTTAGTCGCAACGATTTTGATACCTAAAAGACACCTTGTACATCTTTACATTTATGGTTCATATAATTAATTATTTATTTTCAGTACTAAACTAAACAACTGAAGAGACTGCATTTCTGAACCGGTGATATTGCTGTCGATAATATTTATGTAGTTACAGCACGTGTTGCTATCAGTAGTTCACTATTGACCTTTATATGTATTTATAACTATAGTTCAATATACATACTTACGTTCCATCATATTCAGTACTGCGCTGTTGTGCGGTAATCTATATAAATCACATAGGCCGCTATCGCTCTTCGATAAAAATAACATCCATTGATCATTTTCCACACGCACCGGGTGATTAAGTACTGAAATACTGCATATATGAACTCTGTGTAGATGCGTGTTGGAATTATGACAGATATAAATAATGGTCAACGAAAGCGACCTACTTACTGATCTCCAGAGATAAGTCCCCATGATACACGACTAGGCGAATAAATAATTTTGACAGGATGATAGCAGAATAGTCTACTGTGTTTACCAAGTCATTTGTTGTTGATATGATTTTGTTATTATTCATTATTGAATTCATAAGCAATGAAAATATATGGCCACACTTGACGGTTAGGCGATTGCAGTTTTATTCATTGTAAAAAACGCTGCTGCTAATTCTGAAATCGTTCACTAACCTATAATTAAAACAGATACCATAAAGATAGCCTATTTTTAATTAATTTCCAGATCGTCGCCTACGGTTAGACAAGCAATGGACAGTTAGAAATCACGCGGAACAGAAATCAAAGATCAAAACGAGATAGGTAACTCTATTTCAATGTAATAGTTCCTATAAAGGGCGGAGCCGCCCTTATTCAAACCTTTTTAATTACGTCGGCAACCGCAGAGGGGCGCCCGCATAGCCCGATGACGTTGCACAGCACTGCCACTACACGTCTGCTAATTATACACTGGCAATTCTATTCAAAAAAAGTATTGCAACATTTCTGAATCAAAGGCAATAGGGGTTGGAAAAATACTGGATAACTATTTTTAATTAACCTAAAACTCCAACACTCAAAGCATTTATTTCAATTAAACCAATAACAGGCACTTTTGAATTGTCAAAGAGTCATTCAGTTAGTCAGAATATTGAAGCTAGTCGCCCATTCCAAAACGTAGATCTCTATGGAGAAGAATGGGCAAGAAACTCCATGGACACTCTTTTAAATCAAAATTATTACAAAATCCTGGGTACATTGTTCTTGTAGCTTCTATATGTGAGAATAATGTAAAACATAAATAATTAAAAACAATTCAAAATATATGATTAAAAATAAGCCCTGGCAGTTAAGGGATGACTCAGTAGTACTTACATTTAAGAGAATAGAAGAAGACACATTCGCATAACGTTTTTACCAAAAAACGTAATCCTTCCGATTACGTTTTTCGGTGTAGTAGTACCTATAGCATATCAAGTGTTACCTTTTAGGAAAAGTTCGGCTTTGTAGAGCGCCGTCTCTCTCACTCATATCTGTGTGGCAGTCTCTTTATAAAGCTCTACGTTGGGTATTGCTAGATTTTTAAATAAGGTGTCATTAGATTGTTTTTGTTGTAGGAGTAAAATACATACATACATAAACTCACGTCTTCTTCCCGTGGGGTAGGCAGAAACTACAGAACGCCACCTGCTACGATCCTTACATACTCCTTTTGCCTCGTTTAAGTTCATACATCTGGGTATACACGCACGCCGGTTGCGAGTACTACGCACCTGACCTTTCTGAAGAATATCACCAATAAGGTCACTATATGTCTTCTTCAGGCGTCTCCTCCCGGCGTTTCTACTCACATCTGCCGTGTAAATATCTTTTGTTAGTTGCCTTTCATTCATCATTCGAGTAATATGGTTGAAAAAAACCTAATATGGCTGAATAATATTTATTTATTTATCTAATACTTTATGCACACAAATATACAAAGGTTAATGCCATAGGCATTTTCTACCAGTCAACCTTTGGGTGATGCAGAGACCAACAGTGGTAGGTGCACTATGAAAATTGAGGATTTTTTTAAAATATAAAGATATGCATAAACCTATTAAAATTGTAAATATATTATATCTATATACCTAATTATATGTGAATATAAGCACAAATAAATACACATAAATGCACGAATACATTAAAATAAATAAGATGAACAATGAGATAACATTATACGTTGTGATGATACTGCCAGCTTCTTGCGAATGTGCTCACGAACTTTAACTATAAAGGATAATCAGTTGGTTGGCATCCTGATTTCCTGGCGGAACGCATTCCACAGGGAAACAGACTGAATGAAGAAGGAAGAGTGAATGAAGTCTGTGCGGTGAGTGGGACATTGAAGAAGACGATAGTGTGATGAACGTGGATTTATATTCTGGATGGCGCAAATAAACTGAAAGTGGAGGGTTAGATAACTAAGGGAAGAGGGAAAGTCAGGAAATGCAAACAAGGTGGTCAGCGACCTTTCCTCTCTGCGCTGGCATATAACCACTTTAGAAGCGACCGATGCGCAAAGATATGATCATATTTACGCAGATTGAAAACGAATCGAATGCAGTTATTGAGAAGACGGTCAAGTTTGTCGAGGAGATCTGCATTCAGGTCATAGTAGCACACATCACCATAATCAATGAGAGGGAATTTAAGGACTGTACAAGCATTGTCTTCGTACTCGTTGGTAATAAATTTTTCAATCAGTACAGAGCCCGCAACGTTCCAGTAGCCTTCTAGCTGACCCTAGCGATTTGAGTACGTCAGTTCAGGGTACTATCAGTGTGCAAGCCTAGGTCCTTCACGTCAGTGCTAAAAGAAACAATTGTGCCATTGAAGAGTAGTGGCAAGGTTGTACCCTCCACGTTGCAAATACCTTTGGGTTTACAGCTACACCAAATCTATCAGCCCAGGTTTATAAGGCTATCAAGTCCCTAGGCTAAGTTTTACTTTACCAGCCATCGAGTTGGGAGTCCATATTTTTTTTTACAGAAAGATCATATTAATAGAAGCCCCCACGTAAAGTTTTAAGTTGCGCAGATAAATGGTTTACGAGAAAAAAATAATCAAAATCATAAAAATTTTGCAATATCTTGTCACTTTTGACATTTTATCTCGCCATTAAACGTTTCGTTTTACGTAAGGTCAACGTACTAAAATGTTTTACTTCTTATTAATGATGAAATAAACACGCATTGTAGTGATTTAGATACATTTTACGCATATTTCATTATAAAACATATATTTCGCTGATTTAAGGTAGTGCTATTAAATTAACACTTATAAATAATTTACCGATTATTGCCGGTATGTGAAACCAAACGTAAAACAACGCCATTTTGTGTTGTCACTGTCAAGTGTCACTTCACATGGTCACAGAACACTAATACTCCTGCACATGATCGTCGTCCTGATAGTCAACGTATTTCCCTAGCAGTTGAGAGCGTTTACGTATAAAATGAGAACTTAGGATGCAAGAGCGAGTGAAGCGAGTTTGGGACTTGGGGCACCCCGACTCGGACAGGTGGTTATTTTTTTTAAACCACTCAGAAGTAGGAGCCCCGCGAAGCGGGGCTCCGTCGGCCACGCCTTACTTCGAGACATATGTTATTGACCTTGTTGCCCTTGACCTCAGTTTGTCAAAAGGTAATATTCCAAGATTTGACTATATTTTGGTTTAACTTTGACTTTTGGGGTGTTGACCTTGACCTTGAAAGGGTCATTGATCTTATTATTGTTTGGAAACGAATGTAGACCCGTTACGTCGTTTTTTTTTAGTTAGAGTGCAAAAAATTTGAAAGTTAGGTTAGAATATTAAAAAAATCATATCTTAAAAAGGAGGGGGCTTCGCAATTTTTCCTTCATAGGGGGGTTCTACATCCCCCCTCCCCTCCCCCACCCCTCCCCCACCACTCCCCACCCCTTAAATCAATGGCTGGTAAAGTAAAGTCGTACCAGTCCCTATTTAATGCATAATCAGCCTTTATTGTTCCCACTGCTGGGTACAGGGCTCCTCTCTTCGAGAGGGATTGGTGGATGTCACATGTCTTCGATTTTTTGGTTCTAGGACATACCGGTTTCCTCACGATGTTTTCAACTTGAAAACTTTTGCGCTTACCCAACAATAATGTGTCGTAGCTCTGTGTTTTATTGACATTTTCATTAAATCTTCGTCCATTATACCCTCGATAGTAATGCATGTCGTCCTGAATGGCCTATTCTAAACTATAATAAGGCACAGGTACAACTTACAACTTAGCCCGTGGAAAACAGTTACAACTTAGCCCGTGGAAAATTCTTTGTTTTTTAGTATACAGTATTTTCCAGTCTACATGAAAATAACGTTTCATTATTATGTACGAGGATTTACTTATTTACCTACAACGCAATATTTCACAGACACACCTCGATAAGGTCGGTATCTTTTCTCATTATTTGAAGAGGAACGAAATTACTTTACACCTTTCACAAAAGACGGATCTTTTTATTAGACAAACATGTTTTAATAAAAAACATGTTTGTATTTAAAACGTCTTTTATTGAATACGTTGAGAGCTTATTTGACATGTTTAGTAAAAAAACTATGTGCATAAATACACATTGAGTGATTGTGAGTCAAAAATATTGAAGTGTCGAATCGTTATTAATCTCATAAACGTTTGTCGAAGACGTAAAAAGAATGTATTTATTGAGCAATCATGTCATTCTGTATTTTGTATTTTTACAAGGCTGTAAATGGATGAGCATTACTCGTAATATTAAAAACATTACCTCATTTCATATCCAGACATAAAAAAAGAAATGCTTCATTTCACGTCTCACATGAAGACGTAATTTTTCACATTACGTAACATAAAATTAGGATCATGTCACATTCCGGCCTCCATTATGATTCGATAATATCCATCGATAAGGAAATATTTCGTTCAATCCATTGTTGCTACTCGCAGGTGATATTAGGCACGTTTTATAATATCGGCTGTTTCGGTCCACGGCACGTTATGACAGTCATTAACTTCGTACTTAGCTGGGTCAGTATTGGATGCGTTAGTAGGAGATAGCGGGTTTATTATGCTATGTTGTTCGTTCGGAAGTACGCAGTAGAAGTATTAACTTAATGAATAGCTTTGTTTTTGTAGTAAAGTCGGTAATATTGTGATTATAGGTTATTGGAGTTTATTGGGCGTTAAGGTCAAGATTGTATACGGTTCCCAGCTTGAGATTGAATTGTTTTTATCATAATATACTCTTGCTTACCAACTTGGATTTTCACTAATAATTTCTTGTTATATTTTAGATTACTTGGGAAACTTTCATATTTATTCATGGTAACAGGTTTGAAACACGTGTCAGCTGGGCAATCCCGAAACCGTAAACATGTAGGTATGTATACTACCTCGTTGGTCTAGTGGTCACAGGCGCTACTGTTGAGCATGAGGTCTTGGATTCGATTCCCGGGTCGGGCAGTGTTTTTGAGTTTTCCCATCTGGAATTTTTCATTAGCAGCCCGGAGCCTGGATTTGTGCCCGTTTGATGGCAATAGGCTCGCCTCCTATTACATGGGACTTAAAAATAACTGGCAAAATGTGGGTGTACTATAAGTAGGTACACCTCTGCCCAACCCTGCGGGGAAACAAGGCGTGATGTTATGTATACCCAAAGAGTTCGAAAAAATATTTTAAATGACTGAACATTTTTGATTTATTTTTTAATCTTTAATTCAGGCACCTTAAACCTTTATCTTTGTTAGTATTACTTAAAATTTGACGCACTTCTGCTGTCCAGATTTTTTCTTCCCATGCAATGAAATGATCCTTACATTAAGCAGAGACGATCCGAATAAAACAAAATCAATTAAATATTTTTACTCGTTTTTATGGATATCTCACACTTAAGAAAAAAAATGATTACGTTGTTTTCATGGAAAAAGAGCTAATGGTTCCTAAGACAGTTTCCCCGTATCTCCTATGAATAAAATTATTTCCCATACTGTCCCAGTTAAAAAAAAACCCTACACAAACAAAAACATCTAAGAAGTAAAAACATAACATCACGCCTTGTTTTCTTGTTGCTGGTACCCATAACACAAGTTAAACCTTTCTTTGGATACCAGAGTTCATACAGGGACTGCTTGTAACACAATGTTATTGTATAATTGTAATACGATATTATTGTATACGCATCGCAATGTGTTGTTTGTAAGTTTTTGGTTGTTCAACCATTTTTTGTTCAATAAATCTTATTTATTCTTATTATTATTTAATTTTGTTATCTATTAGTTATGACAGGTATATTGGTAATCGCCATAATCTGTTATTGTACTTATCCCCTCAGCCGACCGGCCAGTGGTTGGTGACAATAGAAATTTAATTGTGTCTCCTATCATGACAGTTGAAGGTTTATAGGTTGATAATAACTCTACTGGACGTAAATTCACTATCCGAGCATACAAGATTCATATAATAGGTAGTTTCCTACAGGTTTAACTTTGCGAGCTAGGCTTACGAAACCCGCGGAAAAACAGGGCGTGACCGACTTAACTATGTAGGTCCCGTGTTCTGTTTCAGAGTTGATTAGTTATTTTGTCCTCAACATTTTCATGATTTGCAAAGACTGTTGCTTTGGAATCGGCCTCTTTAATTTGAAAACACAATTGCTTGATATTGAGAATAACACAGTCGAAACAAAACTGCGAGCTCGATGAAAACAATTTTGATAGCGATCAACGAAACTAATTAAAATATACGTGTTATTGGGAGTTCATTAAAGGTTTTCTATGCTATGCATGAACTGTTCTATTATGAAAATTGTACAATTTAATTAACTGTAGCTTTAAATTAACAGCCGAAGTTGTGGGCGAACAATGTAGGTGCTCAGCGACCAGAGCTTGAAGGGAAGCCGCTGATATTGTTTATGGTCAAAGTTCGCCTCAGCTAAAGTTTTGTAGCGGATTTATGGTAATCAGACACTTCCGATGTCAGTAAATTGTGAAGGTTAGTTTTGGACTGAGCTCGGGCCGCACACAGTGACTACAGTAATTTAGGGGAATCTATTGGATGCGGATTAAAGGCTCGCACAACAGATCAGCTTTATAGTCAACCCGGCTTAAGGAATTAATGAATAGGTACTAATTCTCTAACGTCTGCTACGGTAGGAGTTCGTGGTGTTCTATTCACGAGCCCCAGTTTATATTAAGCTACCTTGTAATAAATGTGTGGCTGTCTGAGGTAACTGTTTGAAATGTAAAAAGTTTTCATTCAACAAATAATATATTTTGTAAGCGCAGTTTTCAAGGACAATATTTTTCGCAGATTTATTGAGCGCTACAAAACAGACATTTCGCTTGACGAGTTTCTACAGTTGGCGGCCATTGATTTTAAATGAGTTACATTGTGCTTGTTAATTGGGAAAAGTATGGAATATTATAAGGTATTACAAATTGAATTAAAAATAATTTCCGAATAATGAAAAGGAGGCAGTAAAAGTACACTTATTTTGAAATGTAGGAATAAATTACGGATTGCTTATCACTATCAGCCAAGTAATAATAATAAAATTATTATTGTCCAGACATATAAAGAACAAGCCGGGAATCTAATGGCACATTAAATATATGGACATTTTATCGTTAAATGACTCTATGAAGGTTTACGGTCAATATAAGAGCAGCTTCATGAAAAATATTACACTTGAAGGGAATTTAATCACAGAATTTAAAGATTTTTCTGTTTAACATCTGAAAGATGAAGAAGAAGAGATTTTATGTATCTTATCAGTCGCATAAATACGGTTTACGCTTTTAGACATTTTTACCGTTTTTGAAGATAAGGTTTTTGGTTTAATATCAGATATTTTATGCGTTGTAGTCATCCAATAACATTTTTAATCGAGTTGTACTCAGCTATCTACATTGCCCATTGGACTCACGCAGGGCGGTCTTAAACATAACCACATTGGGCGCTGGGGTACGAAAATCAGCCTGCGCCCCCCTTGCCGACAAAAAAAAAAAAACTAAAATTTTGTGTTCCATTCACTACAATAAAATTAGGTACATTTTCAAACATCAGATTCAATTTTACTGGCTTTCTAGTTGGCAAACTTTTTTATGATATCGTCCGTTTTGAAATCTATGGATGGGTAAGGTACTCACAGGGTTGAAGCTTGCGTCCCTTCAATAATGCAGCAGGCTGGTTCAGGTTGTGACTTTCCACACCAAGTCAATTTGTTCTTAGGCACAGCACAACACCGGTAATTCACTAATTTTAAAATAATAAAATTAAAATATTATTGTAATATTTTAGGTTTAGGTGGTTACCAGTGAAATTAAATGAATTTATCCAAAATTATTTTAGCGTTAATGAGATAACAAGCGAGTGAAAGGTCCGCGTGGGACACTTCTTCGATAGACTTTGACGAATTAAGTGATTGTGTGATGTGAGGAGTGTAATTGAGTAGTAAATGCGTTTTTTTTTCATTCGTAGCGAAGGACCAGGACTTGGATGGGAAAAGTACTCACAGGGTTGAAGCTTGCGTCCCTTCGATAATGCAGCAGGCTGGTTGAGGTAGTGACTTTCCACACCAAGTCTATTTGTTTTTAGGCACAAGACAACACCGGTAATTCACTAATTTTACACTTTTTAGAATTTTTAGGGGGAGCGTCTATTAAGCGGTTAGCGGGCGTGCCCTTGGGCCGCGAGTCATTTTTGGACTGATTGATTTAATGGGGTATTATTGAAAGGATCGAGGAACGGATGTCCTTCGGAATGAGTGAGTTATGTTGAGTATTGCAATGTGTAAAACGTGTTTATTACATAATACATAAACTCACGCCTTCTTCTCATGGGGGTAGGCAGAAACTACAGAACGCCACCTGCTACGATCCTTACATACTCCTTTTGCCTCGTTTACATTCATACATCTGGTCATACACGCACGCCGGTTGCGAGTACTACGCACCTGACCTTTCTGAAGAACATCACCAATAAGATCATTATATGTCTTCCTAGGGCGTCCCCTTCCGGCGTTTCCACTCACATCTGCTGTGTAAATACCTTTTGTTAGTCGACTTTCATTCATCCTCTCAACATGACCAAACCATCTAACCATACTCTTTTCAATTTTTGTCACTACATCTTCTTTTAAACCGCACCGTTGCCTTATCACATCATTTCTCAGTCTATCATTCATAGTCACACCACACATGCTTCGCAAGGAACGCATTTCCACAGCATTTACTTATTATTATTACTTTTATTTTAGTGTTTACTTTTGTATCATTACTTAGGCTTAGTTTTAGATAATAAGGTACCATTAAGCTTTTTCTCGTAGTTTTTAATTTTTATATACTAAACTTTAAATTGTACTAGACCTAAGTAGATGTATTGGAAAGTGTTGGCCTGAAACACAGGTTTAAATTAACCTAGATCGGGCTGGTCGCTACCTAACTTTGCAATTCCGAACAACCATTACTTGCACCTATAATAATATCTTAGTTTTAGTTTATTTTTAGGCACCATAACTGTATGGATATCTTATAACCGTTGACTCTATGTACACCTTTTGTAAACGTTTTATTTGAATAAAATTATTATTATTTATATATTTATGTTTTTATATCTCGGGACCCTGGGGTCCCGGACTTTTGGAAGGCGTACGAGGGGCCGAAGCCAACTCGCAGAGGCTCCTTAGACAATTTTAAACGATGAGGAGGCACCAACCGACGATTATCCCTGTATGCATTATGCAAATGCATCCAAGGACAACCCCCGGTTGGTGCAGGACTATTGTAGGACATGGAAACGAAACACATTGGGCTATGGGTTTGGGTGGCTTTAGTGGATTCGTTATCAAGAACTATGGAAAAACTATGTCCCCTGCCTGATCAATGTTAGGTAATACACGGATAAAATGGCAGGGGGTGACTTGCACACTCAATAATGGGCCCCCGAAAACGGTCGCTAGCACATAGTGTCGTAGTGACAAGGGAGCAACATGTCCTGAGGTGCTTATGAGGAGTGGAGAGGTATTCCACGACTATCAGGACAATCCCAGAGCCCGGAAGATGGTCAAGATCCCTACCAGCACTTACTGGAATACTTCCTTCCTCCGAGCGCGTTTGCTCTAGCGAATCTCCACTCAAGCCGGCCAATAAAGGCAAGAATGAGGTGGGAACTCTGTTCCTCGTCAGTGTTCACTCCAGACGGCCAATAAAGGCAAGCCAGAGGTGAGGAACAAGACTTCTCCTGGGAGATAGGGTCCGTGGGGTCGCTACTGCCCAACAACTCGCCACATGCTGCCCTGCGGGTTCATGTATCTCTCTTGGTCTGGCTTCTCACCCTAGATTCGTTTCGGCAAAGTAAACTCTATCGGCACAGACCTAGAGTTCAGGAGCGCGCAAGCCCCACCACGACGTCAACGTAGAGATACGGCGGTGGGGTTATTATTATTATTATTCCCTTTATTAAAATAAATACATATAAATTATATTTTTAAATATTAGAATATAAAGATTATAAAAAAACATTTAAAAATATAAAAAATAGTAGCCCACCGGTATCGGGAACAGGGTCCAAGCTACCGGCGGTCAGGGCTCTAGAGAGAGGAACCTCCTAACAATGCGAGCCGTGTCCAGAAGTACCGCTTTCTGAATCAAGCCCTTAATCCAGCTGCCCAACGAGAGCCTCCTTAGGTGTTGGTCGAGGCTCTTGGCAATTAAGCCATTGGCTGATACAACTATCGGCACAATGATCGCTGAGTCCACATCCCACATGTCGACAACCTCGCGGGCCAAGTCAAGATACTTGATTTGTTTATCTTTCTTGGCTTTCACGAGGTTCCCGTCATGCGGGACAGTTACGTCAATAATCATTGCGCGCCGCTCTATTCGATCCACCACCACTATATCAGGCTTATTGGCAACAATAGTCCTGTCAGTGATGATGGATCGATCCCAGTACAATGTGATGTGTCCATTTTCGAGAACTGGGTCGGGCACATACCTGTAGTACGGCACTTCCGATTCCACGAGACTGTATTTCAGAGCAAGTTGCTGATGGATAATCCTGGCTACAAGGTTGTGTCTATGCAAGTACTCTTCGTTAGCTAGACGAGAACACCCGGAGATGATGTGTCGGATTGATTCTCCCGGACGGTGGCATGCCCGACAGATGTCAACCGTGCCGTCCTTCACAATAAATCTCCGGTAATTGTTCGTCATGATAACTTCGTCCATAATTGCACAGACAAAACCTTCGGTTTCCCCAAAGAGGTCACCAAAACGCAGCCAGGCTACGGACGCTAGGAAATCTACATCGGGTTCATGTAGGGCCCGGAAAAAGCGTCCGTGAAGCTCCTTACTCTGCCATACCTCCAGGCGATCGTTAGTGTCAAGCACTACAGGCTTGCGCCAGTTCTCTTTAGCCAAGGAGAGCGGGGTGAGGCCCTTGTCCACTGCGACCACATCTCGATGCATCCCCACGTCGGCTTCAAGGAAATATTCCCTGAGACTGCATATCTCGCGATTGTGGAGGGTCTTGACATTTAAAAAGCCTCGACCTCCACACTTTCGCGGGACATACAGTCTCATTACCGATGATCGCGGGTGATGCATTCGATATGCAGTCAGTAGCGTACGGACCCTCCTATCCAGGGCGTCTAGTTCGGTCTGAGTCCATTTGAGTATGCCGAAAGAGTACATCAAAACCGGCATGACCCAACCGTTGAAGGCGCGCACCTTGTTTCCGCCTGATAGAAGACTATTAAATACTTTCTTCAGGCGGCCAAAGAACCGCTCCTTCAACGATTGCTTCATGTCAGCAGCATTAATGCCCAACGCTTCCGACATACCCAAATACTTATAGGTTTCGGTTGCGGAGAGGGCTCTAAGGTTTATGGAATCCGAGAGTTGGGTTCCCTCGGATTCCACAATCTCCCCTCGCTTTACATGCATGACCGCACATTTGTCCACACCAAATTCCATCCTGATGGCGCTACTGAAAGTTTCAGTTACTTTCAGTAGCTCCATCAGTTGCAAATTGTTGGGGGCAAAGAGTTTTAGGTCATCCATGTAGAGGAGGTGAGATATAACCTGACCACCTCTCCTCAGCCGATAGCCTAGACCTGAATCCTCCAGCAGTGTGCTTAGGGGATTCAAGGCTAAGCAGAACCAAAGCGGACTCAAACTATCACCCTGAAATATGCCTCGCTCGGTCCTAATCGGCTCGCTATTCCTCTGGATATTTCGACATCCTGGATAGCGAAGGACCGTCCTCCATTGCCCCATACACGACATCAGGAAGGTGCGCAGAGTTGCATCTACTTTATACAACTCTAGCACCCTCATGAGCCATGTATGTGGCACCGAGTCATAGGCCTTCTTATAATCTATCCAACATGTCGACAGATCCTTTCGGGAACGACGAACCTGTTGGCTAATGGCCATATCAATGAGGAGTAGCTCCTTAGTACCGCGGGACCCATTCCTACATCCATTTTGAGAGGCAGACATGATAAAGTTTGTGTCTATATGTTTGTTGATTTTAGCTCTCAAAATGGATGTAAGAACTTTATAGACCGTCGGTAAACACGTGATCGGCCTATAATTTTTGGGTTCCGCGGTGCTACCTGATTTATGGAGCAGGTGGGTAATTCCTGTCGTTAGGAACTGGGGTAGCGAGCCAGACTCCAAAGCAGCCTGGTACTGAACCGCCAAGCGAGCGTGCGACCTTATAAGCCATTTGATCCAGAAGTTGTGCAGCCCGTCCGGCCCTGGAGACTTCCAATTAGGTAACGGACGGACTGCACGGGCTACATCTTGGGGGCAGATGGTAATAGCGCCCATTTCTGCTATTGGATCGCAGGCTCGCTCGACTTTCCGAGCCCAATCGCCTTCGGTGTGACTGACAGGCACCGACCAGATACTGCGCCAGAAAGAGCACATGGCATCATCATCCGGCAGGCGCGTGTCAGCCACACCTTGGTCCGGTCGCTCCCAAGTGTTATAAACCCACCTTTCATCGCTCTGAAAGGTGCGATTCTGAGTGTATCGCTCTACTTGCCTCTTATACCTACGAATACGGTTCGCCCATGCATACACTTTCTGCTTCAGGAAGTCGATGCGCTCTGTGACACGGGATATATAGTCCTGAGGGCTAATATCGGTCCCTGAGAACGCCCGCCTCACAAAGCGCATCACTCTAGGGCGAGTATTGCCCTCCCTGAAGCAGATTAGTTTGCCGATGAGCGATCTGGCCTCACCAATGCGGCGCTCAATTCTGCACTGCCAAGCTGGTACGGCTGGTTTTGGTCGTGTAGCTCTAGAGTCATTAGCAAATTTGACGTGAGCTACACGACATGCCGCTACAGCCGCACAGTACAAAATCGAATGAGTATCGGTGAGGTCTTCGCAGTCATCAAAATAGTTTGACAACTGCGAATCCAGGATGGCCACCAGCGCCCTATTTTTGTTATGCATGGGCAAACGAGGTAAGCGTGGCCTAAGTTCGGGTGACATGAACCGATATTCCCGAATCGCACCCTCCAAAGCACTCCTCAATTCCTCATTGTACTGGGTACTTACGTTTGTAGCCCTGTCAACACTCCCCTCGTCAGCTTGATTTGTATTGAACTGTGCTGGTGCTACAGTATGCGATGGGGGGGCGATTACATTTACATGGCTACTCTGCATTTCACTTCGCAGGCGATTAAGTACAGTGTCATCCAACATATGATTACGCTGGATGACCCGCACCTGATCCGATAGTCGTTGTGCCGAAACGTTGACAGCTGGCTCAAGCACCTGAAAAAGAGAGAGCATCCGAACACGGTACGCGGTCAGATTGTTGCCCCCCTCTGTAGCCCCATAGTATGCGCGCATGACGTTTTCATTGATGGATCGTGTCCATCGCATGCGCTGCACACTTCCGCCGGGAGCTGGGACCCTTTCAGAGGCCGGTGGGCCTCGAAGTCCTAAGCCGTCCGGCGGCCGGCGTCCTCCCCGTCGACGAGCAGGTGGTGGCGTCGTAGGCGGAGAGAAATACTCGTCGCTCGAGCTCGACGCAACTGCCGCGGCCGGTGTCGTCACAGCGCTCACAGTGGGGCTGGGTACCGGTGGCGGCGAGGCGGAGCTGAGCGAAGAGTCCGGAGGTGGTGGGCGTGCTCTTCGTGCGGCTGATCTTGTCAACATTTTTCGTTGATTTTTAATTTTATTTCCGGGTCATTGTTGTTTTATCGGAGGTGACATCTGTCATGTCACCTCCGATTCGGCAGTTTTTGTATAAATTCTACATTTTCGTGTAGTTTGGCCTGTTTTTTTTAGTTTATGATGGTTTTCTGGTTTCAGATTTATTTAGAATTTAAAAGCTGTTGTAAAAAATGCGTCAAAATTAAAATCACTGTTAAAAATCAAGTTAAAATTAGAAAACAACGTTCTGTTGACACGGTGTTGCCATATTATTGTTATTATTATGGTTTTTAAATTTAATTTTCTCAGGTTAGTACCTGGTATTTTCAGAATCTCACGGGTGTGAACCAAGGTGAGATTCTAGTTATTATTCTGAGAAGATAAATTGCTCTGTACTGTAGTGAAATTATTATCCAAGTCTAGTTGTAAAAATTTTCTTACTATGCGGCAAGTGTTTAATATGGCAGCTTTTTGTAGTGCTATATATGTGTATTTGGATATATTGAGTGCATTAAAACTATTGAATATTTGTTTCGGGATAACACCTGTTGTTGATATTACTATTGGGACTATAGTGACTTTATTCATTTTCCAGACTCTGGTAATTTCCTCTTGTAATTCTGTATACTTCCTGATTTTTTCCGTGATAGTTTTTTGTACGTTATTAGTATTTGGGACTGCTATATCTATTATAAATGTGTGTTTGCTTACTTTATCAACTAGTGTTATATCAGGTCTGTTGTTGTATATGGTGTGGTCTGTTATTATAGTGCGGTCATAATATAATTTGTAGAATTTGTTTTCTAAAACAGCTCTAGGCGTGTACTTGTAATATGGTGTGTAGGGATCCTGCATGAGTTTAAGTTTAGTTGCGAGTTTTTGGTGTATGTTATTAACAAGTTGATTATGTCTATGCGTATAGTCGTTATGGGTTAGTGTGATACAAGCTCCTGTGATATGTTGTATTGTTTCAGGTTTGCTGTGACATTTTCTACATAAATCATTTCTTATTGTACTATCTTTTATTATGTATTTTCTACAATTTTTTGTATTTATGACTTGATCTTGTATGGCTAACATAAACCCTTCTGTTTCAGGAAACAGCTCACTTAACTCTAGCCATTTGTTAGAAGCCTCTTTATCTATGTACGTTTGGTGTAAATCGTTGGGATGTCTTCCATGTAGTTTTTTTTGCCTCCACTTCCTATGTATCTCTTCTATATGTCTCGCTTTATCTACTGTCTCAATATTGCTATCATCGCTAAGGTTCAGTGGTGTATACTGTTTGTCTATCTCTATAATTGTTTTGTGTAATTGACTGCTATTTTTCTTCCGCCTGAAAAATTGTTTTAGGTTTATGACTTGTCTTTTATGAAGATGTGATATTTCGATTAGTCCCCTGCCACTTTCTTTTCTGGACATTATAACTCTTTCTATTGCTGATTTGGGATGGTGATATCTATGTTGTGTCAGTGTAGTTCTTGTCTTAATTTCGAGAGCATGTAATTCTGTGTTAGACCATTTTATTACACCAAAAGAATAAGTAAGTATAGGAATCGCGTATGTGTTTATGGATTTGAATAAATTTTTACTGGATAGGTGCATTTTGCATAATGAATGTATTCTACTATTGTATTCTTTTTTTAGTTTATCCTTAATAGTCCTATGTTCTAATAATCGTGCTTGATTGTAACCTAAATATTTATACAGTTCTTCGTCTTTCATCGCTTCTATTACTACTTCGGTGTCTGTTGAGTAGTTTCCTGCTATAATCTTACCTTTCTCTATATTTAGTTTCCGGCATTTATCTAGTCCAAAATCCATTCTTATATCTTTCGAAAATGTTGTTGTAATGTTTAGCAAATCTTGTAAATCTGTATTTTTATTAGCATATAGTTTTAAATCATCCATATAAAGTAAATGTGTAATTTGGTGCAATATCGACCTACCGTTCTTAATATCAAAGCCTAATTTCGATTCAATTAAAGCTCGGGAGAGTGGATTCAGGGCTAGACAAAACCATAGGGGGCTTAAAGAGTCTCCTTGGAAAATACCCTTTTTAATTGCTATTTCTTCTACGGATACGTTTATGTTTTAGTTTGTAATTTTAGTGTAGTTCTCCAGGATACCATTGTATTTTTAAGAAAATTTATAATTAATGGATTGATTTTATAAATGTTTAATACTTCGATCAGCCATGAGTGCGGAACGCTGTCGAATGCCTTCTTGTAATCTATGTAGGCTATGTATAAGTTCTTTCTAGATCTTTGGACGTATTTTAAAATAGTGGAATCGATAATCAACTGCTCTTTACAACCCATATGACCGCGCCTACATCCTTTCTGTTCTTCAGTTAGGATATTGTATTGTTCAGTGTGTTTAATTATTTTGTTAGTTATACATGACGTTATGATTTTATATAAGGTTGGCAGGCAAGTGATTGGTCTATATTGTGAAGCATCCTGGGTTCTACTTGATTTTGGGATCATATATGTGATTCCTTTAGTCAAAAATTCTGGGATATTTTGATTGCCTTTTAAAATATCATTTATTTGTTCTGCTAAAGTTCTATGAAGTGAATGAAGCCTTTTAATCCAAAAATTGTGTATACCATCTATTCCTGCCGCTTTCCAGTTATGTGTTTTATTTATAATTGTATTTATTTCATAAGCATCTATATCTTCAAACGGCATTTCGTCTATTGTTTCTGATCGGACTATTTCTTCTTGTGTGACCAAAAGAATAAGTAAGTATAGGAATCGCGTATGTGTTTATGGATTTGAATAAATTTTTACTGGATAGGTGCATTTTGCATAATGAATGTATTCTACTATTGTATTCTTTTTTTAGTTTATCCTTAATAGTCCTATGTTCTAATAATCGTGCTTGATTGTAACCTAAATATTTATACAGTTCTTCGTCTTTCATCGCTTCTATTACTACTTCGGTGTCTGTTGAGTAGTTTCCTGCTATAATCTTACCTTTCTCTATATTTAGTTTCCGGCATTTATCTAGTCCAAAATCCATTCTTATATCTTTATTCTTTCTTATTTCTTCTTGTATCCATCCAGCTCCTTTGTTGTGTTCAATACTATCTGACCAGACTCCTTGCCAGAATTCTTTTAAAGACTCTTGAGATGGAGAGTTAAGGATTGTCGTATTGTTGCCTTTAAGCTTTCTATAAAATTGTTTCTCACTTGTTTTAAATAATCTATTGTTATCCTTTCTTTCTTTAGCTTTTTTGTATCGTGCTAGTCTATGACTTTTCACTAGAAGTTTTTGTTTTAATGTATCTAAGTGATCTTCTATTCTCTTATTAAAGTTTTCATGTGAACTGTGTTGTTTCGTATTTTTAATGATCAGTTTGACTTTCTTTTCAAGTTTTTTTGAAGTGTTGCCGTTTTTATATTGTGTTAGTATATTTATGTCTTTTCTTAACTGATCTATATCTGTTTCTAATCTTTTTTGCCATGGTGGATCGTTTATTACTCTGTTATTATTACTGGTTCTATCTGTATTTATTTTTAGTTTAAAATGAATTGCAACCGTAATAGCTACAGAATAGATTAAAGAATGCGTGTCGCTTAAGTTTTCTAGGGATGATAGTTTAAGAGGTATAATTTTCTGATTAAACATACTAATGATATCCGACAATTCACGAGATGGTCTAATTTTTGGTAATAATGGCCTACACGCAGGATCCATTCCGTTGTATTTTAACATATTTGATTCTAATTCGTTACTTAATGATTCTGCTAAAGAAGGGTCAAACTCAATATTATTCTGTGTTTTTTCTAATGTGAGATTATCTGTAGTAGATTGATAGCTGTGCTGTGTGTCAGCAGTTATTTCTGCGGCAAAATATTCAGTCCCTGTCCTAGTGTCGTGTTCTACGGAAGGATTATATGTTGTAATCGATTGGGTTATCTGTAAGGTGTTTGTAAGTTCTGTGAGATTCATACTTTCTTCTTCTTCATTTTTTAGCTGTTCTGCTATTTCAAATCTAATTATATTTAAAGTGTCGTCTGATAACAGCTTGTTCCTGATAATAACCCGTCTTTGGTCTGCTATTCTTTGTTCGGTAACATTAATTTCTGGGTACTGTATTTTAAATTTTTCGAATAATTGTGTGCAATACATGTAAGTGCGCATGATGAATATGTTCATATCTTCAGTCCATTTCATGCGCACTCTGGTTTTTCCCGCTTTGGTGGTTGCAGGCTGAGTAGCTGACGCCACCTGCGAAACATCCAAGGCGGATGTAACTGCTCTTCTGTCATCACTATTGTCTAGTCTGTCTGTCTGGCTGTAGTATTTTTGTCGGGGAGAACCCGCCTGCTCAGTCCCCCACCGCCGATGGGTCGCATGCTGAGACACCCAGCATCGGCCCCGGGTGCGCCCCGACGATTGCCCTCGGGTAGCGGTCCTATACGTATTTTCTTCGATCTAGTCTCCATGTTAAATGGGTTTCCAGAGCCACGTTAGCCACGCCAGTAATTTTTCATTCGTGTGTCCGCCCCCCACGTGATTAGATGGTCAATCAGGACGTGTGGTTGTTTAGGGGGCTTATTATTATTATTATTTATTCTACTTTCATGCTTCTTTTGCCATACCCAACATTCACTTCCATACATAAGCGTAGGCACCAGCACACCATTGTGAACAGCCAGTCGGGCCTTTTTGGACATTAACTGGTTGGTCACAACTGCATGTATAGCACCATTCACTTTATTTATTTATTTATTTAATACTTCATGCACAGAAAAGTACAGAGGCGGACCTAATGCCATAGGCATTTTCTACCAGTCAACCTTTGGGTGATGCAGAGACAAACAGTGGTAGGTGCAGTTATGAGAAATTGTGGAATACATATTTATTTAAATATAAAGATACACATATACCTATTACAAACTATAAATATAATAATATATACCTAATTATATATAAATAAGCGCAAATAAATATATACATAAATACACGAATATACTAAAACAAATAAGACAAACAATGGGAAAACGTTAACGTTGTGATGATACTGCCAGCTTCTTACGAATGTGCTCGCGAACTTTTATTTTAAAGGATAATCGGTTGGTAGCCATCCTGATTTCCAGGGGGAGCGCATTCCACAGAGAGATAGGCTGAACGAAGAAGGAAGAGTGAATAAAGTCTGTGCGATGAGACGGACATTGAAGAAGGCGATTATTTGATGAACGTAGATTTTTATTGTGGTTGGCACAAATGTACTGAAAGTGGGGGGCAAGATAACTAGGGGAAGTGGGAGAGTCAAGAAATGAAAACAAGCCCCTATCTATTTCCCGCATTTACTCTCCTTTCCACATCTTCATCTATCTTTCCATCCCTTGTAAACAGACTCCCCAAATATACAAACTCACTTACTTGCTCCACACTTTTATCATTTATTTTCACATCAGACATCGATACGTCCTCTTCTCTTTCAAACACCATGACCTTCGTCTTATTCACATTTATATTCATCCCTTTCATCTTGTATGCTTCATCCATGACAGTCACTATGTCTTGCAACTGTTCTGCTGACGATGCAAGTAGAACTTGATCATCTGCGTAGAGAAGGCATTTGGCAAGCAAATCATTCATCCTCAATCCGCACTCACCCTCTTTCAAATTTGTCAGACAACTATCCATGTACAAGTTGAACAGCCATGGTGACGCTACACAACCCTGTCTAACACCCCTCGAGATGCAGAACCAGTCCGTGTATGCCCCATTTATCCTAACACAAGCACTGGAATCCTTGTATAAAGATTTCAGTGCCCGTACCAAGCGCCAGTCCACACCGTACACCGACAGTGTCGACCACAGTTCCTCCCTCCACACACTGTCATAGGCCTTCTCCAAGTCAACGAAAGCACAGTAGACTTTCTTGTGCTTTGCCAGATGTTTTTCGGCTATGCACCTTAGGGAGAAGATCTGATCCGTACAGCCCATTCCCTCTCTAAATCCTGCCTGCACATCCCATATTTTCTCCTCTGTCACTTTTATCACTCTATTTATTAAAACCTTTGCATACAGTTTGCCAACAACACTCAAAAGACTAATGCCGCGGTAGTTTTTACACTTTATTACTTTAAACAAAATGCGTAATTAATTAAATAGAAGAAATGGCGCAGACAATCTACTTTCGATTCGATACAAGATTTATTATGGCCAAATTTTTCAATGTACGTGGCGTGCCTTTTAAGTTTGTCGTTTGAAGAAAAAAAAAAACAACTAGAACCTTATAGTACTTTTTATTGTTTTTCAAAGTATTCACCACGTGGTTAAATACACTTTTCCATTCGCTCGAACCAGTTATTAAAACATTTATTCCACTCCAAAGTAGGGGTGTCCAATATGGCTGATTTGAAAGCGTCTACTGCTTCTTCAGCGGACTGGAATCTTTGACCACGAAGAGTTTTCTTAATTTTAGGAAATGTGAAGAAATCGTTAGGACTTGGGTCAGGACTGTATGGAGGATGGTCAAGAATTTCTAAGTTTTTCTGCTTCAAATACTCAATCGTTTGACGAGCGCTGTGTGAGCTTGCGTTGTCATGGTGTAGGACAATGCGTCGCTTTGGGTTAGATTTCCGAAGTTCGTCGATGACTTGTGGTAAACAAACTGTGGTTCTACGATCTTCAAGTGCAATCGTCGTAACATGACCGGTTTTCGCCACGAACGTAGCTACCATCTTCTTTGAAGTGCTTCGAGAGCGAACAACTTTAGTCGGCTTGGATTTATCTTGGAAGACCCAGATTGTGGATTGTTGTTTGGTATCAGGATTGTAAGCATAGATCCAAGATTCGTCAACACTGATGATGTCGTAGACGTGATTTGATTCTCCTCGGTGGAACCTTTGAAGAGTTTTCTTACACCAACTGACGCAGGCCGCCTTATGATCGTCAGAAAGCAAATGCGGGATCCAACGGGAAACTAAGCTTTCTCACACCAAGCGCCTCATACAAGATCTTTTGAATGGTTGTCTCTGAGATGCTTCTATCTCCCGATATGTCACATTACGATCTTCGAGGATTAGTTGTCTCACAGCAATGATGTTATCTTCAGTGATGGCGGATTGTGGACGTCCTTCATGAGATTTGTCACTAAGACTGGTATGTCCACGCTGGAATTCTAAATACCAGCGTTCGACAGTCCGCAGACATGGGGCTTCATAATGGAACACAGATGTTAGCTCTTCGAGACACTGAAGCCGTGTTAGGCCTCTTCGGAAGTTATATAAAATTATTGCACGGACATTTTCCTTAGTGAGATTCATTTTCGTACCGTACGTAACCAGACAGATTCAAAACAACGCCGTGACTAAACAATTGTATTAATCCTGATTCCTTCAGTTGTTTTGTTATTCTAAATTCCAACAAATTTGAATATTGCACAGTTCTAAATTCAAAATTGGCGCCAAATATGTAAACGACAGAACTTAAAAGGCATGCCTGGTATTTTTGGTCATGGTTGATCGTAAGTAGTTTTTTTATTAATTTCAATTTCGAAAAGGACCTTTCGCCTTCTGCTACTGTCACAGGAAGTGTTAAATAAATATATGTATGTCGTGGCCAGATCTTAGAATGGATTATTTCATGAAGTGTTCGACCATTACATGAAATGGTTGTATTTCATGCAATAGAACATCGACCGCTGGTCACATCATGATGTGGTCTGGCCAAATCATTGAATACTCAACATTTTACGATATGAACAGTTAAACGCACGATTACTTCATGATGTGACCAAACATTAGTTACATTAGTAGGATTATCCACCGGTAGAGGTGTTGATGTCGTTTTGTGTTTGTTGTGCTTCGGTCCTAAAAATACTAAATAGCCAAGTAACTGCGACCAACTTGGATGTAGCGCTCGCCGGCCGCAGCCGCGTCACCGCTCGCTCGGGTCGCGTGCGGTTGGTTACAGTTCTAACCTAACCTAAACCATTTGGTCGGGGTGCCACTAGCTGGGTGAAATGCAACTACCAGCTAAAATTGGCCAGGTAGATCACGATATGGCCACTTCTACGATTGAACCACGACAGATACCCTACATTAATGATATGGTCAAACGTCGACTGACATATCATTAAACGTTGACGTTTAAACGTTATGGCCAATTTTAGTTGACCATTTCATGAAACGCAACCATTTTATTAAATCGCGGAATACTTCATGAAATGATCAATTGTAAGATCTGGCCTGGCTGTAATAAGTTGAGATATGATCTAAAAAATTTGTCATATTTTTTTATCTTAGAATATCAAAAATCTGCTCAATTCTTAATCTGGAAGCGGAGAAATATGAGAAACATAGTTTTTGTGAGATTATCGGTTAATTGAGTAATCGATTACATAATTACAAAAAGAAATCTTTGCACTAGGTAGCACTAGGTAATTAACTCGAGTAATTAAATGCACTATACATATATACTATACTCATTACATACTAATAAATAAAATATGAATTAATTACTGAAAAACCAATATAATGATGATCGATTTAATATCGATTAAAATCAGTCTTATAGTTTTAGTCTATGTCACTGGCATGACAGCTGCTGTGAGCTGACTAACATTGACAGTAGATAGTTGCCGACTGCCCTTGCTTGCTCACTCGTTTTGTTTTCCGATGCGTTTTGAGTGCTTCCCGGTTATTTCATTTTCAACGACCACTGCTTTGTTTTTGCGGATTCTGACCCTGCCTACCTTGTACGATCCTTGTTGTCACCCCGGATACCGAAGATCGCTCGCACGTTTGACTTTTTTTTTTTTTTTTTTTTGTGGATGGGAAATCATCAAATGACTTCTCCCGCTCTGGGCGGAGCGGGAGGGCGTGTCAGACTTTTACTGACTAAAACCCATCCGTGTTCCTTCTGTTGCCTGTGCCGGGGCTACGGTAACTCTTTCGAACATCCCGCAACCCTAGCTGGCATCGGCCCTAGCGGACCCCGTCAATAGTGCTGACATCTCTTTGAGGCGCGCGTGGAACACGACGCGCCGTCGACTCGGGCTTGGTCCTTACCGGACGGCGAGCTACCCATTGCTTGCCGTCCGCAAGCCCGCGCCTACGGTGGCCGGGAATCAGCTGCCAATTCCCGGCGTGAGGGTGCAAAGCTTGCCTCTCCCTCACGCGTCCCGCCTCCTCCTTCACGAGCATTACTGCTTCGCAGAAGGAGGTAATGGCTTCCCATGCACTCTCGCTCCGTACCATGGCCTGGACCAGGGCCGGACGCGAGAGATCGCCGCCGCCGATCGCTTCCGCGAGGACACGGCGGTGCTCCGCCCAAGCCGGGCAGACCTCCACCGTATGCTCCACCGTGTCCTCCGGGCGATCCACACAGTGGTGACACCCGGGCGTTTCCTCCCGCCTTATTCGGAACAGGTACCTCCCGAAGCACCCGTGTCCGGTGAGGACCTGCGTCAGGCGGAAGGTGAGGACCTGCGTCAGGCGGAAGGTGAGGACGCCGTGGCGCCTCTCCAGCCACTCCTCAAAGAGGGGACTTATTGCCGCAATTGTGGCGTGCCCAGCGCTGGGTTGCGACAATCGCACTCTCCATGCCGCCATGAGATCCTGCCGGAGCTCTGTCCGCCGTGCCGCGATTTCTCGCGGCAACGGAGTTACGCCCCGGCGTCCTGCCTCCTCGCGCCACTCCCAGATGTCGCACGTTTGACTTGGAATTGTTATTTTGGATTTTACCGCGGCAGCTTGTGGATTGGATATTGTTGAAACTATGGATCGTTGTGTGAATTGTGGGATAGCAACTAGTCACTGCAATACACTAGGCCGACGACTCTTAGACGAAATATAATAAACATTAGTGCTTAAAGAACCTTTAATAACTCGGCTGTCAGATTGCCTAAACTTACAGAATTTTCAGCGAGGGACTGATAAGTTTGAATCTATTAATTCACATAATTTTCATCTGGTTACATTCAGGTCCAAGATATCGTTTCCGTCTCCTATAAATTAGATTTTTTTGGCATTAAAATTTTGTTGACACAATTTGTGTTGGTGACTAGATACTCTCTTCAAGCGGGCGGCGATACATGTCAAAAAGCGGGCGGCGCGTATCAAAGGGCGCGCGTGCACGCCCTTTTAGCCGCAAGCTCTTTGAATTTGCCGCGCATATTTGTTGGAATATAAATTTAATTCTTCTTATATTTTTATAAGTAAATATAATGAATATTTGTTAAGTAATTTTTAAACTGATTGTGATTACGCTTAGTACTTATGTGTAGGTATAAGGCGACCGGCTTGCACCCATTAAGACCCTGCGCTCGGGTGCTAGGCACCCCTTGCATCCCGGGTGAAGACAGCCCTGACCCACGGGTAGGTAGGTAAACTAATAACTACCTTCGTACTACCTCTAGTCAAATTATTGTCGTCTACTCTCAGTTAGACACGAATTAATTCATTAAAATGGCACTTCAATTTACATGAAAAGCTCATAATAGGGTGCGAGTCCTATTATCGTATTATTGAAGGTTTGAGTGAGAAATTATTCATTGATTATCCATTAATTGTGATAAAGTGGCCATTTGAGTGTGCTCATACCATTTATTTTATAACTCTACCATTGTTGGCCCGCGATTACTGTAGAAACTCACTTTTTGATGAACGATCATAATTCTGGTTTTAATGCTACCAATATTATTTATTTATTTATTTATTTATTTATTTAAACTTTTCACACTTAAAAAAGTACAAAGGCGGACTTAATGCCTTAGGCATTCTCTACCAGTCAACCAAGGGTGGTGAAGAGATTAGATGGCAGGTGCTCTGTTAGAAATGGAACAATTTGTACATAAATAAGTCATAAACTTATAATACACATACATACATATTTACTATAATATATACCTATATTATATACATATATTATATATAAATTCAAGAGAGAGAGGTTTTGAGATGACTCTACGCTATTTATTTTAATATTAACGAAGTTTTCGATATAAAATGACTTTAAAAGAAAATTAGACTGTTAACTGATGAAAATGTGAGTGTGGTGTGTGTGTGTGTAATGTGGGTATACCTACATCTCTGCCCAACCCTTCGGGGAAACAAGGCGCGATGTTATGTTAGCTGATGAAAAGTATTATTTATATACGATCACTAAGTACGTATCTAAGTATACATTAGATACTAGTCGAAACATTGACCTGATCGGGGAACACCCAAATACTTCGAAATATTTTATTCCGAATTTCGATGTTCCGATTTTAAAAAGTCCGAATTTAATAATACCTAAGAATTATAATGGCTATTATTCAAAATAACGAAATTTATTTTACCGAAAGTCGTAAATGTGATTTGTATGTTTTGCGACTTTCATATGTTCGAGGAATCAAATGCTCGATGGGTTCTCTGTCCGAAAAACGACATTCCGATTTTCAATACTTCGAATAAACTGCTAAAATTAGGATTATGATTTTGATTCATTTAACATAATATGGGTTTTAGGGACAGAAACGAATCGCTGCAAATCCGACTCCGCGTGGTCTTGTCTGCCCTACCCCTAGAGTGTAATTTGAGCCCACGTAGGCGCGAAGCGGCGACGCGGGCCGCGAGCTGAGGAGCAGGTGGCTTTATTGCCTGCCGCCGCGGCTGAGCAGCAAGCCGAAGCTGCGGTGGTGAGCGTTAAAACGATCTGCGACGATAAGCTCGCGTGGGACAGCTGGACCCCCGCAGCGCTTGAGCCGTGACAGAAACCACTAACTATGCAATTATGACTAAGAAAACGCATCTCTCATTAGTTTTTTAATTCTACCTCCTCATCCTAAACATAACATAACACACACACATACTTCTCTCTGACGAGCAAATTGTGTTTATTTGTCTTGGTATTCATTTTTACAAGGCGTTTTTATTTCGGAATTCTAATTAATCGGAATTATCATTAAGTCCAAATTTTAGTTATTCGATATATTGAAACTCGGTATTTTGAGAATATTATTTATAAACGAATATTGAATCGAAACGAAATGATAAATCGGAGTTGGAATCGGTTGGAATCGGTTAGGAATTTTGAACAATTCGGAATTATAAAAATCGGTATTTTTAATTTTTTTTTTACTATTATTCGTTTGGTATATTCAAATTATAAAAAACTTAAAACATATTTTTCCAATAACTAACGAACTAACTAACTATACAAATAAATATACAAAACAAAAGGAAACTTAGGCGTCGAAGTACTCGTTCGCATCGCTGTCATCCGGAAACGTGCCCAGAAGACTGGCAGCATTGCCACGTTGAATGGCAATGCTAATTCTTTGACCAAAGAACGAGTCAGCCCTCTGGTCATGTGAAGTGTCGACCAGTCGGCGAGAAATTTCCTTAAAAAGTAGACGCGCACTCGGGCCCCATGACCCGAGCGTTTTGACCCCAAACGGCTCAAAACTGTAGTTACCGATAAGGTTACAGTATTTGCGCCGCTTTAGGGTATCAGCAGCCGCAGCAGCGGCGCCAGCACAGCACGCCGTGCTTGAAACATGAGATGGTGCAAGGGTGTCGACACAGGTTGCGTCCCACACCAGAGGTCTACCCACCTTCCAAGGCAACAACATCATGCCGTCTGGTCTCTTCCCATCATCACGTACCAAGCCGTTTGGTTCTAATACCGCTGGTACACCGGCGGTGACAAGAGCTCGACGAATAATATCGTTAATGCAGGCGTGTCGTGATATGCGGCCTGCACTCCTGCAGCATGACAGGCCATGGTGTCCGAGGTTGTCGACAGCTTTACCGCAGTGACACCGATGCGGAGCAACACAAGGTGCACC
This sequence comes from Fissipunctia ypsillon, assembly GCA_947568875.1. Lineage (NCBI taxonomy): Eukaryota > Metazoa > Arthropoda > Insecta > Lepidoptera > Noctuidae > Fissipunctia > Fissipunctia ypsillon. Next base: position 10,560,123 of record OX387654.1, read on the forward strand.
CAAGCGGAGACACGTAGCGAGCCGAAACGAAGAGTCATCTATCATAGTGCCTAAGGGATGATGGGAGCGCCTGAAGCCACAAGCCTGACTCCCATTCTCCCACAGCCAGCAGACGGGCACGCTCAGCAGTATTAAATGACGTATTTACTAGGGTATTCCGTATAATACTGCAGAGTGGCACGTCCCACCGTTTCTGGGAGGCTGGGTTGTCCGGTAAATCCGTATTAGGACAAGCCATCTTCCACGCGTTCCAGTGAGGAAGATAAAATTTTCCTGGTTAATTTGTCGGTACCGTGGACCGAAGACAGGAAGGCCGGTAAACTTATACTTGAAATTTTGCGGACGCCGAGACCACCCAGGCGAATGGGAAGTGTGGCTTGCTGCCACGCTCGGTCGTCCAGGGCCACATAGAATAGAAGTTAGTGTGTTTCTAATAATTTGGTCTACTTTTTCTAAAAGTTGTGGATGATCGTTCTTTATTTTGAAATTCGTATTTGTGACCGACGGAATGTAGTGTCGAAATAGTCCCATCCCATAGTTTTTTTAATCAAAAGTAACAACACGAAATTAGTTCTAGAAAGTGCAAATATAAAATAATACTTTGATCAGTTGGGGATTGAAACTAAGACTTTTTCCATTTCTTTATTTCGTACTTATATAAACTTAGTTCTCTCGGGACAAATATGATTTCCCGCGGTATGGATTTTATTTGGCTTGAAACTTGGAAGTTTTCTTCGACGTAACTATTTACTTGAATAGCAATTTGTGAAATTGTGTGGAGTCCCTTCTCTAGCTCCGACCCTTCATTATATTACTTTAAATTTAAATCCCAGCCGCTTTCCGCCGGGCTGCCGGGCCGGGCCGGCGAAGAACGAATGAAACAACGATGTAAAGAGAATTTGTGATTTATTTACTAGACAGGTTTTCGTATTCACATTCATCACGTACAAAAAATAAAGGGGTGTAAATATATCTCTGAAAATGTAACAAGGTAACATAAGTATGTTTCGAACTAGACGAGGTCAGTCGGGGTGGGGCGAGAGGAAAGGGAGGCTAGGGCGGGGCGCGGCGGCGACGCGCGCGCCGGCCGCACAGCAGCCGCTGGAACGCGTGCCGGAACTCTGGGCTGAACACCGTGTAGATGATCGGGTTCAGCGTCGAGTTGAAGTAGCCCAACCACAGCGAGAACGACGTCAGCACGGGGCTCACTTCGCAGTCGCACGTCGGCACCAGGATGGCCAACACGAAGAAGGGAAGCCAACACGCTACGAACGCGCCGGTTATTATTGCCAATGTTTTCGCCGCTTTCCTCTCACGCTTGGAGTCGGCGGCCTCCTTGGGTTTGCGCCGCACTAGCGTCGGGTAGTAGGCGGCGGCCACGGCCCCGTAGCCCGTCGTCGGCGGGTCTGCCTCGAGGCCGTTGGCGCACGACTGTTTCTCGGGGCTCGTATTATTCGAAGATACATTTGTGAATCCCGTTGTAGTCGTTTCGGAAATTGTCGGTAGGGGTCGCCCTATGACTGCTACGACGGCGGCTGCGATGCCGCCGCTGCCGCCGGCTGCGACCAGCGCTCCGCCGGCCGGCACGGGGGGAGGACCGCCGCGCGCCGTAGCCCCTCGTCGCCGACGTATTCTTTTTCTGGCAGTTTGGTATATCCGCCAGTATAATATTAATATTACGAGAACTGGTACGTAAAACGACGATGCCGTCGCGAAAATTTGGTAACCTACGTCTTGACTGACGACGCAGCGTAGGTCTTCTGAGACTCTTCGGTCCCAGTCGGGATCCTTCCATCCCAGCAGCGGTGCGATGCACACCAGGAAGCTTACAACCCACACGCAAGCAATCATGAGGCCTACTCGACGCGCAGTTCTTGCATGGATATAATCGATGTTTGTCACAGCCCAGTACCTGCACAAAAGAGAAATGTGTTAAGTTTTCAAGTAAGTTAACGAAAATGGTTTCTCCGTATAGTTTTCATGGGTCTATAATCCTCACCTATCAAGTGCAATAGCAACTAGATGGAGGATGGAGGCGGTGCAGCACAGCACGTCTCCGGAGGTCCACATGTCGCAGAGCTCGGGGCCCAGCGTCCAGCGCTGCGCCACCTCGTACACGGCACCCAGCGGCATGACTAGGCACGCTACCAGCAGGTCGGCCACGGCCAGCGACAGGATCAGCTGGTTCGCCGCGCTGCGCAGGTGCCTCTCCAGCAGAATTGCTGCTATTACGAATACGTTTCCTAAAACAATAAATTCCAGTTATAATTTTGTAACGTTTTGTTGTGTTATTCCCTAGGGACTTTATTATAAGAAGCCTGGAGTATAGATTTGTGTACATAACTATACAATATACTGTCCCGCTACCGAATCATTCGGGGGATGAATATAGGTGTCATTTTTGTTTTGTTAATTCAATATACCAGACCTTATAAATTAAAATCCTATACTGAAAGCAAAGTCGAAAGTGTTTGCAGCTAAACTGAAACTAACTTGAACGATCTACCTAATGTGCACGTAAACATCGAACTGCCATAGCCGGCCAAAGTCAGTTACAAGTGCTGCAACCCGGAGTTTCAAGTATAACCGCTTGTCGACGTTAGCACACGTTCCACGCGAGACCCATTCCGAAATTGCTGGAGTATGCCGAGCAACGAGTTAGCTAGGTTTGATGTATAGGTAGGTAATGGATGTTTTGTCCGAACAAACATTTTGTCAAATGGGTATCAGTTACATTTTAACTTTTCGCCATTGAATTTGTAGTTTGTGCCGTATAGTATAAATTTTCTGAATCGGTTCCATATGTTTCCAACGAAAATCCATTAATATTAAAGCGTGGAAATAGAGAGCTATACATGAATGTTTTGAAATATGATGTGGAACCGTTCGCTACTAGCGTAAAAGGTCAAACACTGGTCGAACAAATGAAGTTCACTGAGAAAGATGGAAATTGGAAATTTGGAAATAAGAGCAGGAGAAATATTGAAACAAATGATTTCTGTATTACGTTAAGATAAATTAAATGTTGATTCAACCAACTGTTTCTCGTTTGCATTATGCACGTTACAAGCAAAGTTATTAATATCGGTGAAAATGGTGCTTGAAACTATGAGTGAAATACTTGCAACCACGTGGGTGATAATAAATTAATAATCAAAATGTAAATAAATACACAATTATGTCACTGACTGCTCAAGTCACAGCAACGCTACTATAATATCAAAGGTGTATAATTACCGACTACAGTGGCGAGAATCAGTAGTCCTAGTACAACGGCCTTGGCGGCGGCGCGTACCAGCGCAGCCGGCGAGTCGAAGGGCGCGGCAGCCTCCCACCACGTCGCGTTGGGCACCACGGTGACATTCCAGGCCGTGGGGTCCCACTCCGTGGCATTCCACGTCGAGTTCTGCAGCGGAAGGCGCAGGTACAACGCCTCCCATTCAAGCAGCTCATCGCGGCCGTCCGCGCCCTCCATGCTCTCTCACCGAGACTCCACGTCGCATACTGGACATTTTATTGGCTAATTAAAATTAAAGGTAAGGGGTGTCAATGTTACAGAACTTGAGATGGAAATAATAAATTATGATACAGTGCCAATAGGGAACCTTACTGACAATTTATCCCGCTAGAGGGCGTACCTGCAACGCTTGGTAAACAGACCAACATGGCGTACGTTTGTTGTAAGACTGGGTCTACCCTTTATAGCAGAACTTTTTATGTCATAATATTATTTTGCATAAAAGCGGATAGCATAAACTTCATTTCGCAGAAAATCGTTTGGCCAACTCATTTATCATACATTCAAAACTCATAATTTTGTACGTCAGAATCATCTTTAGGCATCAATTTCATATCCATAGTACACACACACAAACAAACCCATAATAATTATATTATTACATTATATTATTATTATAACTTTATTATTATTATATCCATAATAATTAAAAAGTATAACCACCATATCGCAGAACGTTCACACTCAAAATCGTCTTTTGGCATACATTTCATATCGATAGCCATTAAAAGGAAAAATTAACATATCTCAGAAAGTTTACAGTTAGAACCATCTATTGGCATACATTTCATATTCATAATATTTTGTTTAATTAATTATTTAATTATCATTCTGTATTATCACTCAATAAAACAGTTGATTGTCAACATATGTGGTTTTTATTTCCCTGTAAGAAGCAAGCAAACAAGCATACACCACGCATGCAGCAAGCATGCAGCATTCAAACATGCAAACAATCTTACACCTTGCATGCAAGCAAGCATGGAGTATGCAAGCAAGCATGCAGCATGCAAGTGAGCCTGCATCATGCAGCAGGCATGGTTTCTGTTACGGCTCCGGCGCTATGGGGCTCCGGCGGTCCCAAGCGAACTTATCGTCACAGATGGTCTTAACGATCACCACCGCAGCTTCGGCTGGCCAGCAAGCCGAAGCTGCGGCAGCGAGCGTTAAAACCACCTACTCCTGAGCTCGCGGGCCACCTCACCCCTCCGCGCTTACGCGTCTTAAATTACACTCTAGGGGTAGGGCAGACAAGACCACGTGGAGTCGGTAATGCAGCAATTCGTTTCTGTCACTAACATTTGTAGCACAACATATTGACTTTTTACAACAATAATTTAATTTTAATCTATGGTTAAAAATGCTATTTTATAGAAATGACCATATGCCAAATAAAATTATTCCACACGAAATTCTGCCATTTTCATAGTATGCTAAGTGAAATTGTACCAAATAATCGTCAAAGGTAATTATGCCAAATAAATATCTACCATCTTAAAAGTATGCCATTGTAAATTCGGACATATAAACATTCGGCCAAATTCGGCCAAAAAATAATTTTTATGCCTTAAAAATATTCGTTTAAAGAACATTATGCCAAGTGTGTTATGCCAAATAAATTTCCGAGCATCAAGATTCTGCCAGATAGAGGAAACCCGGTAAGACTAGCTAACAAAAAGATTATATCAAAAAGGTTCTTAATAATTTTAAATTGTAAATAATTTTAATAATAAATGCATTTTATGAGACCGTACTATCGCATTAGGTGATGCAACATGTAATGATAGTTATAAGGGTAATAAATAATTAAATAAATAACGTAAACAGAAAAACAAACTTCATGTTTAGGCCTCCTTTTTCATCTATGGTTATAAAAAAAATATATCTACGGTTAGTACGGTAGTAATAATGCATCAGTCAGTGAATCAGTGTTGTGACATTAGGTAGTATATGCAGGAACGAAGGTGTTCATTAATTCACTTAAAATGGATAACTTCGCAAGCAGTGGTAAATTGCTACGTTTTACAATCACAAAACATTAAAGGCGGTGTTCTGTTCCTTTTAGAGCTCCAGACTATAAGAATGAAGGATATTTTACATGTCAGATTATTAACATAATGTAAAAACACAAAATTTTTAGTGATATTTACTTGAATGTAACGTTAAAAGTTTATTGTAAATTAGTTCAATATCACAAAAACAAATATGTTTGAAAATCTTATATGCATGTTTTTAACCTTTTGGTATTACCTACAATTAAAGTAACAAGTAAATAAAGCTGTAACAATATTGAAAAACGCCGAAACATGTTACCGCTCGCCTTTGACAGTTTGCTTTGTTTACTTTGTGTCCATGTGGCACCATCTGCTGTCTCAGCTTTGTGTAATATTCCCTATTGTTGCGGAGGTGACGGTTGGTGAGTCAAATCCTAATTCAGTATCTAATATTATTTGCCTGATTTTTTTGAGTTAGAACAACACCTACAGATTTTTATCAATGGCCTGGTTTACTATAAAAATGAAACAAAAATTTGCAATTGTGTCAATCCATTACTAGTAACAGATACCCAATGTTGTGTATTTGTGTAAAATTATAACAATATTCCCAGACATAATCACGCCTATTTACTTACTGAGAATCACGCTTATTTACTTGCTGAGAGTTAATAACTAGGCGTGATGTCAAAGAGTAAACGCTTGTGCATAACTAACGCTGATAGAGTCCGTGGCACGGGCGCACCACACCGAATAACTTCAGGCCGCCCTAACTTCCAAGTAATTAAATAACAACCGGGGTGACAGCTACTGTTACGTTTGAATGGGGCATGATTACGCAGATTCATTAGTAGCCATTGTGGTACTCACTGTTCGTGTTGTATTTTGGTAAGAGACAGCTCGAAACTCGGTCCACCATCATTAATTGTAGTTTATTGCTTACGTTCCAATCTGTAAACAAGAGAATATAGATTTAAGACCCTTGTTGCTCCGAATCTTTGGATCTAAATCGTTATTGCTTCATATTTCACATTCGGACTCGGCCATATTCTCATTCAAGAAGATCTGAAAAACATTCGATTGAAAACAAATCATGGAGTGTGACCCAAACATTGCCTTTAAATTAATATTCTCTTTGTTATCGTAGCTCAGTGCTAATAGATCACTTTGACATTAAAGGCTTCGATGTAAAGTGAATGCAGATAGAAATTAATATTTACATATTTTTATACATTTTGTTCAATAAAAGGTGTGAATGCGTAAATATGTATCAACAGGCGAGGTATCTAGTGAGGTAAGGGTCGGCGGTCGTCAGCGAGGGTCGTGGACTTTTAACTTTCACTGTTTACTTGATTATATATCTTTGCATATTCATGTCACGAATCTAATCAATGCTTCATAAATCGAATTAATGTCAAAATATCTTCACTTAGTATTATTAATTTCAAAACCTCAATAGTTTCATGTTATTCTCAATATGGCCAGCGTATTTTGTCAGTTTGAAATTTTGGATCGGCAACGTACGTGCATGAAATTGCAAAACGGAAGCTGGAGTTTCAATATCTAACTTCACAGGCGCTTCACGTTCCAATAAAATAGGACGTTGGCATTTCTATGTACAGAACACACGTGTAGCTATGTCCTTATAATATCTGCTCTTCGTAATATCTCAGAGATAATTGTTCCGAGCTGAATGTTCCCTGATACGGCGCACGTTCGAAAGTTTTGTTATAACAAAATTGGTTCGCCATTTACAAAGTTACACTAATAAAAGCAGACAGGATTCCAGATACGACTGCTTAGTTATTTTAATTACAATAGTTTGTTTAACATGCTTACTTTGGCGTTTAAATAGATTATAAAACCTGGTCTTAGCTACCTGATTTATATTGCTTTATTGTCGTACAGAGCAAAAAGATCAATAACTAAGGTCCGTTAGACAATGGATTTAATTGTGCTTAAAAAACGGCGATAAAAGGGATCTATTAGAGATTTAATTAGATTGCTTGTTTAGATTGCTTATTGCTTTTATAGGTGTCATCTTATTATCATAATGGCTGGTTAATAATTACAGTGCGAGCAAGGGTTTGTTGGTTAAGATATTCGATGCTAAGGAAAGCATTGTCAAGATATTCTGTGAACTTTTCTTTATAAATGTGAACCTTTAGTGGCAACAAACGTTAATAATTTATTTTCGCAGAAATACCTGGTGCCAAAGGGGCTGAATTAAAAAAAGGCTTTTGCTAGAGAGCTCGAGAAGTGAAGTTTGTTTTCATTTTATGTCTCCTGAAAATATCCAGTTCGGAAATCTCTTTTTGAGTTTAATATGCACAGGCGTGTACACCTGAATCTTCACAACTTTTCTTTTTTAGTATGACGAGTTTTAACTCTGATTCGACTTCTGAGACGAGGAGACCCATAATTAAGGAGGGGGCCATGTCGCAGGCGAGACGAAACCAAAAGACTGCATCAATAGTTCGCAGACGGCTGTTAAATTATATTGAAGAAACTAACGTACCTTCTATCAATCGCAGTTGCATATTCTAGTACGAAGTCAATCATTTCCGCGTACCTTGAATAATTTCGTAGCTAACCACGAACAATTGGACAGTCAACAGCACATGATTGATAGGTATTTATTGTGTGGGTTTGTATCGCAGAACGACGGTGAGTGGGCCTCTGTACCTTGTTGAGTAATACAATCGCTGAGCATCGATCGAATTACCGTTTGTATAAGGACGTAGTATGAACATACTTCGTCTAGATGCCAATTAGTTTTTTCTCTTGAAATTGTAACGAATATTTTGATGTTGCTAGACTACTGTCACTTAAAGTTATATTTAGCTATTTGTTATTCGAGATTTAAATAATTTAAAAGCCTCGTAGATAACAGCTGTTGATTTATAAAACTCTAAGTGGTATTGTGGTATTGTCCATGGTATTGATTGTTTTTGCTTTAGTTAAAAAAAAAAACTCTATATTAAATTACTGAAACTGAAACTACATTAACTGATCCAATTTCAAAAGTTGTTTGAAACTGAGCAAAATTTTAAGAAATATTTGTTATTTTGTTAAATATTTGGGATCGTTGGATGTACATATTTTGATACGCGACGAAACTCCGGGGACATATGACTTGTACGCTGAAAATAAAGGCAAGTTCAGTTATCTTATTTGAACAGACTACAGGCAGTGCCAATGGTATTAGTGTTCAAGAAAATTGGGTACCTACGAACGGAGCGTTCAACCTGCTACATATATTTGGTTTATACAAACACGTATGGCCTACAAAATTATGATAAATAACCCTGTTAGTTTTGTGCCATGTTTTAATTAAATATTTCACAATTTTCACTGCAACAATCAAATGCTCCTGAATAATGCATAGGTATCATGTGACATGCAAATATATTCAGTATTTTCCGCGCTACAAAAATTGCCACGCGCCGTAAGTAATCTGACTATCAGAAAAGAGCGCTTTTGCACGGAATTCACATTTAGCTAAGTCTTTTCACGCCACTCCTGCCTGAGTTTAAAAACCTTTTTCAGGATCCCCTTTTTCCGTTTTTCGACATACTTTTTGCTTTCTTCAAAGAGTTTTGAAAGCCTGTTCAATGTTCAGGGCCTTTGAGATTTAATTTGCTGCTGTAAGCGCTTACTTCAGTCTAATAATCGCAACTGCTAATGATATGAGGTTTGACAGAGAGAGCGTTAATAGGGCTATGCTGATTAGCTCACGCACGGGATTGGCGTATGCGTAAGAAAATTCGAATGATCTATAATTAGTATAAAATTAAGTTGCCTTTGGTGTGTCTGTGTGACCGCTTAGATCTTCTATACTTTATATTGGATTTTGTTGCGGCTTTTACCAGCATGAATATATTAATATTTATCTTAGTTAAATCACAGAAATCTCCATGTTATGACATGAGGCCATCGCACCCGTGCGAAGCAGGGACGGCTCGCTAGTATGATATTATGTGCTAAAAACGTCTTAACTAGTTGTCAGAAACAAGTAAGCAAGTTTCTTAAAACTGTTAATTTCGTGTAAACTTATTTAACAACTTCCCTGTCCCATACAACGCATTTTTCACAGTTTTTTCTTCTGATGAGTTATATATAACATTCTTATATACCATAAAATATAATTTTCATAATTACATGTAGATTTATCCTATTTTGGTTATTTTATGACTCATTGTGACTCATGGACGTAGGGCGAAAACTTCTCTCGTGAGTCATATATGACTCATTGGACAGGGAAGTTGTTAAACTACCTCGGCTACCAGATATCCGATAAAGCTCTTTATTCTGATAGACAGGTTAAATCTTCCTACTGTACATATTGTAGCGTAACACTGCATGTCAAAACTTTTTGGTGCTCTTTTGTCAACCTTCTTTCCGTTCATCTTGTTTCTGGTCGATATTTTTTACTTATTTTGTTTCGTGATTTGAATTTCTTTTCTGACAGATGGGTCCTCATTTTTTTCCGTGTGGAGCGTCAGTGACAAAAAGTTGATGTGCTGATAAAGAGCTAGTAATGTGAAAAATTCATGTATTTTATATATTTAACACGATTTCTTGTGCAGTTTAATAATAAAAGCAAGGTTGCTTTCCACATCGCCTCTCGTCTACTTTTGGTACGTATTCCTTATAGGTTGTTGCCGTAGGAGAATTATGGCCTTTTCTGTTCTAATATCCGTTATTATTTGTCATAGGATCGTTTTGCAAGTTTGAATCCCATACTTCCACGGTTTAAGATGGGAAGTTTTCGATTTAATTAACCTGGTACGTATCTTTTAATCTTTTTTCTCTATCGAAAGTTAGTCTGATCTCTCTGGTCTAACCCTTATTCATTTGTCTTAGGATAAATCGACTTGCGAGTTTTTTTTCAAGGGTTTATTCTTTTTTATACTCTAGTGACGTAGTTAGATATACCTTCATTGCAAACTTATTATTCAAAGACAATTTTATTTTAAATTTAGGTGCGTGTTAACCTCGAGACAACTTGGTTATCTCATTTCGATTTTTCCTTTACCGTAAATCACGTGAGCGAACCCTAATAAGCGATTGCAATCGATTTAGATAGGACGTTTTCGATATTCGCGTACTTTACCCTTACAGACCAAAGTTTTCTCGTTTTTATTCATAACCATCCTGCAACTTTTTATACTCTGATTATTCCTTTTTTTACTTTTTATATGAAATTAATGTAAATTTTTCTATTTTTATTTTAACCAAAATTATACGTGGTAAAGTAAAGTGGTGAAAAGTGTGTTTTCTTTTTTATATTGTTCATCGTTTGTAATATAATGCACCTAGTAATCCTTACGACACTAAAGAGCGATCGGTTCAAAGCCGGGCTTACACCGGATGCTCATAGGATATTATTAGTAATATCGCTTATACCCGAGATACAAGAGGCTAGTTTCTGAAGCCAGGATAGTAAACTAGTGTTAGTATGCTAGCAAGCTAGTAACTCTGGCTTCTTGTATACAGAAATATGTAGCTTTATTTCTAAGCTAGTAAGCTAGCGTCTCAAGCTAGGATAGTTTAAAAGGGTGGGGTTCTATTTCTTGAGCTAATAGCATCCCCACCACTGATTTTACTATCCTGACTTGTGTACTAGCTTCATGCGGCCAGCGAATCTAGTATTCGATTGGCTAGTATGCAGTGACTACGCGTTTAGTTTTTCTGACCGCAACCACGTGTTGTACTGGCTTATAATCATCTGGCATCTTGTAAACAGCACAAGCATGCGCAAAGCCAGGACAGCAAGCCAGCACCCTAACAGCGTAACACACTATCAATCGGAATCTGAATCATTTTGAAGCAAATTACTAATCCATTGCTTCATAAGTCCGAAAAATTTGTCTGCTCGCCACGTAAATAACGCAATGAATGTTGTTGAACTGTCAAAATGAAAACGATTCCGATTGATAATGTGTTACGCAATTGAAAAACTAGCCTCGTTTATCTCGTGCATTATTGCGGTAGTCAATATTGGCTGAATCAGGATATCGAGTCACAGTTATGAATCAAGATGATAGACGGTACATAAAATAGCTGTTTGTTTGTGCAAGCGATATTAGCTCTAATGTATAGGAGACAGGAGGACACAGACTTTATGTTGCACAAATAAGTTAGTGATTTAATGCGTTTGTTCAGATGTTTGTTTGCTTCTTACTGTTTTCTCTGTGTGCCGTAGATAGATATATAACAAGTAGTTTATTGTACACCCAGTCCAAAAAAAAAACCAGCCCAGTGCCACAAAATGTCGGACCACGGACAATGAAGGGTTCCGTAGTTGGGATGAAAACAGAAGTGACAGAATTATCCCAAGAACAAACTTAACATTGTAGCTGAAAAACATGTTCTCCCTTTACGTTCCAACTGCAAATCTAAGTTTATACGCACAATATTGAGAGATTTACCGTGTTATTTTAAGACCATAGACTTCTTGTAGGTTTTAAAGGTTAAATAATTTTAAAATTATAAAAAAAAACTATTCGAGACCCCCACAATAAGCCGTTTCATTTGATATGTCACACGGTATAGTGTGCAAAACTTTTTAAAAAATGTTCTTACTTAGCCCCCAAAAGTGACCCCCATATTCAAAATTAATTTATTTACGTAACACGTCGGTGTTTGGGTCACAGAAATTGATGTGTACCAATTGGAAAGTTGGAAAGGTCTTTCAAAAATATTGGTGGTTTGTGAAAATTTTTGTTAGAATCAAGTCCCCATCCCCCCTCCCCCCCGGTCAACTATTTAGCTGACGGATGTTTATTTGGATATGTGAAAAAATTCACAGTTGTAGTTACAACAAAGTTAAAAGGAAAACTATCACAGCTATACAAGTTAACGAGTAATAGTCGACCAACTTACATTTGCAGTTGGAATGTATTAGAGAACATGTTTTTCGACTACAATGTTAAGTTTGTTCTTGGGATAAACTCATCCCAACTACGGAACTACCGAACCCTTCATTGTGCGTGGTCCGACACGTACTTGGCCGGTTTTTTTCCTTTTGAGGTAAGGAACCCTAAAAACATAAAGTTAAAACTTAGGTTCAGTTCACTTCAAGCTCACTTGAAGTGAACTATCATCCCATTTGATGCTAGAGATTGGCAGTTCACTTCAAGCTCACTTGAAGTGGACTCTCATCCCATTTGATGCTAGAGATTGGCAGTTCACTTCAAGCTCACTTGAAGTGGACTATCATCCCATTTGATGCTAGAGATTAGCACGTCACTTCAAGCTCACTTGAAGTGAGCTATCATCCCATTTGATGCTAGAGATTGGCAGTTCACTTCAAGCTCACTTGAAGTGAACTATCATCCCATTTGATGCTAGAGACTGGCAGTTCACTTTAAGCTCACCTAAGTTTTCACGATGAGATTTATGTTTAAAGAATAGATCAGCTGCTGGTTTACTTCATCCCGCTGTAACGACATACATTATATTTACATCCTGGACTTTTATATACATACGAGCATAATGACTTTTCATTGTTAATATTAGGTCTTTACCTATGAAATTGGAGATTTGTATGAAAATTTTAAAATATAAAAATTTTGGTATTTTTTTTATTTCAGCTAATCAAAGTACTGGCCCAAATTATCTATACAATTTTGCCATTTTGATGGCAGTTTGTTTATCCCTTTACTGCAGAAGTCTGCCGGACGGGAGGCGATGAAGTCAGCGCAATCGTTTTGTACTGCTTCTCGGGTGTTGAATTTTTTCCCACTTAAAATTTGTCTAAATTTTGAAAAAAGTAGAAATCTATTGGGGTAAGGTCCGGTGAGTACGGTGGGTGACCGAGAACTTCCAGCTGTAACCTTGTAGCTTTGCGATGGTCTGTGGTGAAGTGTGAGCTCGCGCGTTGTCGTGGAGAAGCAATGGGGAAGAGCGATTGACCAGTATTGGTTGTTGAATTACGCTTCTCCATCATTGTTTGCAATTCTTGGCATCTGCTGTCACTGTTGTGCCATTCGGTAAGAAGCTGTGATGTACAACAAGTCTGGTCCACCAGACAGTCACTATCATCTTCCTATTAGTAATCTTTTTTTTAGCGCACTGATTAGGTGCTGTACCTGGGTCTACCCACTGAGACGAACGCTTACGGTTGTAGTACAGGATCCACTTTTCATCGCAGGTAACAATTCGATTTAGAATTCCCTCGTTTCTATGCCGATTCAGTAGTGCTATGCATGCTTCGACGCGTAAGTCTCGCTGTTGATCACTTAGTTCGTGTGGCACCCACTTATCTAGCTTTTTAATATTTCAGATTTGACGCAAGTGCTTCAATGATGTTTTGACACTAACTCCAAGGCCCGCAGCAAGCTCAGCCGTAGATTGAGTTGGATCCGCTTCCACTATGGCCTTCAATTCGTCGTTGTCGACAATTGCTACTAGCCGACCGCGAGGCTCGTTCTTCTCTAACTCAAAATTTCCAGATTTAAAACGATTGAACCAATAATGGACCGTGTTTATGCAAGCAGTGTTAGGCCCGTACACGTCGTTAATGTTTCGTGTTTTTTGCGCAGCGGTATTTCCATGTAGGAACTCATATTCGAAAATTGTACGACTTTTCAGTTTATCCGTGGCGCCAAGAACTACCACAATTTCACAAAAACAAAAAAACTATCTAAGAAAAAATGACTGAATTTGAAATTAAATTAACACGGCTTTCGAATAAAATTTAATTGAATTTCGAATTGCGCGCCAATCCACAGATAATTAAATCTGAAAATGCTGGTTATAGAATCTCCAATTAAAAGACCTATTTATATTTTCATCCAGCGCCGCGGCCGCATAATGATAATTTCCGCAAATTGAAATCTGAAATGTTTCAGATAAAACTCATGTTTATTGATATTAAGTATTATCATTGTCTCCATTTAATTAATTTGTGGCAATTACTGTTTGATCAATTAGGTACTTATCTCCTTTCATGTTTCATTGGTTGAATTGCTTTGCAGTCGCCGCGAGCATCATTATCATCTGCCAAGCCTTTTCCCCACTACTTGTTGGGGTCGGCTTCCAGTCTGACCGGGTGCAGCTGAATACCAGTATTTTACATGGAGTGACTGCCTATCTGACCTCCAAAACTCAGTTACTGGGTAATACGATACCCCTTGGCAAGACTTGTTGTCAGACTTTCGGGCTTCTGACGACCCGAAACGACTGTCAAAGATCCAAGAATGACAGCCGGGACCAACGGCATAACGTGCTTTCCGAGGCACGGAGAAGTCTCGGTATGTAAATATGGTCACGCATCCACGGACCGGATTTTTTCTTCTTCTGATTCTAAGATTGAGTTCTTCAGTCTCCCTTTTCTGACATTCGCAGAAATGCCCGGAGTACGAATTGGGACCTATATGAAAAAAAAAATCCTTTTTTGTGTTTATGTTCTTTCTTTGTATTGTAACTGGTTACGCCTTTTACGTGGTTGGTTATTTACCGGAAATAAACGTGTTTTCTTTCTTTCCTTAATTTATTTTTATTCAGTAGGTAGGTAATATAAAAAAATCTAGTTAAAGTAGATAAACATTAGACCTGAATTTTCACCAGTAAGTCTGCTTAACACATTTTTGAAAAAAAAAGCGTGATAGTTCCATATAAGCCGGTCAAATTTGAGTCTAAACTAACCGGTTCTTATACGAGTATAACCCGACTTAATGAGTTGTTGTCTGAAACTTCTGAAAGCGTTTGTTTACAAACCACAATCGAAAGTTTGTAAACATTTTGCTGTAACTGAAATCGAATTTAAACCCGCTATTGAAAGTCTCTGTCGTTTGGGAAATAATTTTGTGAAATTCGGAAAAGAGCAGGTCTGCTAATTACCCGACTGCAGTTATGTTTTTCAAACGTATTTTCTTTGCGTATAGATCGGTGGTCTTCCTTCTTCGAGGTTGTGGGTTCAAATCCGGGCAAGTACCAATGTGACTTTTCAATTCATATTATTATGTACTTTTTGAGTTTATATTGGACGTTAGGTACTGACATCGGTGAAGGAAAAACATCGTGAAGAAATCTGGGCTTATCTTGAGCAAGCATGGTGATCAATGCTCGAGCCTTCTCTGATGATGATTCAAGTTTCCCTGATATAACGGAATAGGATAGGATCGGGTTCCAGTCTAACCAGCTGCATCCAGTTGAATACCAGTATTTTACATGGAGCGACTTCCTATCTGACCTCCACAACCCAATTACTGGGTACCACGATTCAAATTCAAATTCATTTATTGGTGTGATTTTTGATACATTTTACATGAGACCTTAATAATAAATAATTAGTTCCTCAAAAATCAACCTTAAAGGTACTCTTACACATAATTAGTAATTATTATAAAAAAGAATAATCAACATAGTAAAATCAAATAATTACAACGAAACACAACATATGACAGAAAAAACAAGAAAACTTTAACAATTGAGTATACATATAAATAATGAATGGAAATAATAATACATTGTCAAAATTAAATAAATATCAATGTCAAATAACTTACAATTTATCATTAAAGAATTCGTCAATAGTATAATAACATTTTTCCATTAATAGATGTCTTAATAACGATATCCCTGGTTGTCAGACTTTCGGGCTTCTGACTACACGTAACGACTGTCAAAGATGTCCAAATGACAGCTGGGACCAACGGCTTAATGTACTTTCTGAGACATGGAAAGGTTTCGGTATGTAATGGTATGGTCACCCATCCACGGACCAACATCGGCTAGTCTTGCTTAACCTTGAAGATCGACCCTCGCAGCTGTTATAATTTATAGCCATAAACCCCTTAACAAACAAACCTACCAAAACAAACCTACGGAGCCGTAAATAAATAAATATCACGTTTTGGGCCCCGGGCTCCCACTGACATCCCACAAATCCCGGGCTTAACGTATGACATGACAAAAATGTTACACACGCGCTCTTCCCGACTTGCCGAAAGACGTCAAGCCCGAGCCCCTGAAACGTAAACGTTCAACAATTGGATCATTCAACATCATAAATACTTGGTTATTTTTGTTTATGTATAATAGAATGTTGGTTTATTTCGTTTATTTCAGTGCGAGGCTCGTCTTTGATCGGTTTTCGACACCCGACATACAGTCTGCTCGTAACTCTATGCGCGAACTGACAATAAATAGAAACTGTTATCTAAAAACCGGGATTACGTTATTCCATCTGCGGTCGAGTTTATTATTCTAACATTACTGATGATATATTTCAAAGTTCAATTCATTTATTTTCCATTACACTTTACATACACTTACAGTAAGTACGTGCTTATGAAAAGCTTCAATTTATTAGTACCGCCCGCGCGAGGATTACAATCAATAGGTACTCTTTTCACGACATCATACGGAATTTTTTTCTCTTCCGAAGAACTTTTAGATCGAAATCTAAAAGTTTTAAATAATAATAAGTTTTCTAATTTAATTCGGATTGAATGTAGACTTTGAATCGAAGGTTTTGACTTTTGTATGTAGATAGGGATAGTAAAATACCCTTTTGATGAATCTACCATTGATTGCGAAGATTGCCTAATTCTATGAACGTAGTAATCAGTAGAATTGTGTCTTCTTTGCTGGTAATAAAAAGTACCTGCATAAGTACGCACTGCTATCTACCAATATTAAATTGAGTCTAAGACACAGGAATCAGGATGGGTAAGCATCTTAAAATCATAAAGATAGTCTCACTTCCCACCTCATTTTTACACACTTCCCTTTCAACAATAGCAAAACTGTGATGATCTTTGGCTGACATACTAGAACGGGTCTTCCCTCGCGTGATAGACTGAGTGTTCTCTATATGGTTAGTAAATAATCAAGTTACAGTTTGGAAGTAAAAGCCTACCGCTGACCTCAAACCAATTTATTCCCAGTGGGTGTATTCGGAAAGATAAATTATACCAATCACTTGAAACATCGTTATTGGTATTATTTTATTGCCAAATATAGCACGCAATAGATAAACCTAAACTAGGCTTAATGTCGCCCACCCGCGGCTCTTTTGACGTAGATTTTTGTCAACCCCGATCGATACTTATATGGTTAACCCTTGCTTTTTCATGTCCGGAATCTACATTGATTATAGAGCTACGTAAAGTTTCTAAGTTTAGATCTAGGAGGTAAGCTCTGGAAGTCCCAGTCCGAAAATTCTTTCACAGGCAGAAAGCTACGCTATTGCTGAGTGCCATAGGGTATGTCTATATTTAGTATTTGACTATCACGCGTGCGAAGTCACGGCAGAAGGTAGTAATATATACCTAATTATCCTGCGTGATTAAACGAAATCTCATCAAATACTTTCTAAATAATAATAATAAAACTTTTATTATCAGACAACAGAGATCCATAAAGAGTTAGTAAAGAAACCATAAACCTAATGTTAGTATAATAATCATAATCTCTGCATCATATTCTTTCTGCTTCTTCGATGGAGTTCGAGTTGGAGTTTTTTACTTTACTATGTTAAATAAAATTCAAGATACGAATCCTCTATACACAAAACGTTGAAGTAAAAATTCATTTTAGTCTTATTCGGTTGTCGATGAAGGAATATGTAATAAAACAAAAAGTTCTCATGGAAATAAAAGATATCAACTATATCGGTATGTTTAATTGAAGATATTCCAAGCGGAGGACGATCGTGAAGGTTTCAGCGGAGCGTTAGAAAGTGCAATTAGTGAGGGCGGCAAACTTGCCCCGCACCAGACCGGCGTAGCACGACCCGACGCGTTAATAGCGTATATAACTAAAAAACTTATAAAAAATTACGTTTCTACGGACATAGTTCTATAAATAAGTTAATGTGTATATGTTGGGCTCAGGTGTACGTACCTTTTGGTACGGGTATATTTCGGCAATTATGTTTAAGTCCCATATAATAGGGGGCGAGCCTATTGCCATCAACCGGGCAAAAGTTCAGACTCCGGACTCGAAAAACCCAATAAAACTTTGCCCAACCTGGGAATCGAACCCAGGACCTCGTGCTCAGCAGTAGCGCTTGCGACCACTAACCCAACGAGGCATACCTCTGCCTAACCCTTCAGAGAAACAAGACGTGATGTTATGATGATGAAGTTGAAGGATTTTATTTTCCAAAGGTTGGCTGTAAACTTGGCCAGTGTGCATTGGTACTGCCAGAAGTAAATGGATCAATATTGTCACCAAGCATTTCAACTAAGATGGCTTGCCTGAACTTTTGACCTCCTTTATAATAAAGGATTTTTCAACAAGGACGGGTCGATGTTAAAATTGAATAAAACAAGATGTGTGTGAGATATTAACGAAATTTATTTTTTATTTAAAAGGCCCATTTATGCCATTATGGATGGAATATGACATCTTCAAATGTCCACCGCGGCTTCGTATGGTGGCACGAATCCGAGAGGTCCAATTTTTAATGACTCTGCTGTATAGATCCGGCTGAATCCGAGCGATGGCCTGCGTTATGTTGGCTTTCAGGGCAACGGTCGAATGTGGTTTATTGGCATAGACCTGCGACTTCAGAAAACCCCACAAGAAAAAGTCAAGCGGAGTCAAATCACACGATCTTGGTGGCCAATTCACGTCACCTCTGCGAGAGATAACTCTACCCTCAAACCGTTCATGCAGAATGTCGATTGTGTCGTTGAGGTCTGCGAAAGGCCGAGTTCTTGAGCACGGCGAGAAATCGACTGCCTCGGAGTCTCCTGAACACTCTCACGTACAGCGGCGATGTTCTCGGCCGATCTGGCGTTCCTTTGACGTAAAAGTGTTGGTTGGTTGTTAACCGAACCGGTCGTCTCAAATTTAGTCACCAATCGTTGGAGAGTGGACTTTGAAGGGCCACCGCGTCTGCCGTAAAATGGGCGCAATGCGCGCAACGTTTGCACTAACGAACACTCATTTTGATAATAAAGTTTTATCATTTGCACATGCTGCTCAACCGTGTAACTTGCCATGGTGATTTGGCATCACTGACTGCATAATATACAACAGATTTTTCAGATCCCACAAAAATAGTATGGCTGCCACAGACTGTCAACATCGACCCGTCCCTATTGGAAAACCCTTTATAAACATACGACATTTAGATATATATTATTAGATATTATTTTTTTTAGATATTTAAGAGAGCACTATTAACATATGGCAATAAACAAACTTTATAGATTTTTAAACGTTTTTAACCGACTTCAAACAAAGGAGGAGGTTCTCAGTTCGTCGGAATCTTTTTTTATGTATGTTCTCCGATTACTCGAAGACGGCTGGACCGATTTGGAAAATTCTTTTCTGCTTCAAAGGGTATACTTTCCAGGTGGCTCCATTGTCATCAGGTCAGGATCTGATGATGGAATCCTGGAGAAATCGAGGGAACTCTTCAATTATTATTGGCACACCTATAGCGATTTGGGTATTCTTTATAGTACTTAACTTGTTCATTTGCTCTCGGAAAGCACCATTTGGTGAAGTGGAACTAATGATGAAGACCATAGATAGCTACCGGAACTACTCAATAATAAGTATTTCACGGGTTATGATTCGATTACTTTAAAATGGTTGCTAAGCAAATTATGCTCGTCACAATGTATATGGTGAAGTGGAGCTGATGGTGAAGTACCAGGCGAAATCTTCAACAATTAACGTCTTTGCATCGGGAAAAAAGTTATTATTCACTTTGTACGGTTTTGTTTTTTTTTTGTAAAAAAGTTGTTTTATGAGTGCCTTCAAAAAGTAGGTACCTACACTACATACTCAAAGTTTACTAGATATCAATATCCATAGTTACTGTCCTAAATGCACCTACCATATCTATACTAATATTAAAAAGCTGAAGAATTTGTTTGTTTGGTTGAACGCGCTAATCTCGGGAACTACTGGTTCGAATTGAAAAATTATTTTAGTGTTGGATAGCCCATTTATCGAGGAAGGCTATGTAACATCACGCTACGACCAATAGGAGCGGAGCATCAATGAAAAATGTTGCAAAAACGGGGAAAATTTATTCTTTTTGGGAGCTTCCGTTGCGTGCGCTGCGTAAACGGTTAAAGTTACGCAAAAATCATGTATGACGGAATTGTTCCTCTTACAAAGTTCTAAAAAAAATCCACAATAGCATATGTCTATCTTTTAAGGTTGGCTCACTATAAAGTTTTTTAATGGTAATCAAATTTGTTATAAAATAATGCATTATTTGCTAAGGTGTTTTCATAAACATGGTATTATTCTTTATCAAAATAATTAGTTTCATAATCAAGGTTGATTAAGTATATGTAAATCCCTTTTTAAATTATTCGAATCGGACCTTTCGTTTAGAAATTACGACGGGTATAAAAATGTAAAAAAGTAAGAAAAATGCGATTAGTCTATTAGTTACCTACACATTTTATTTTTTATTGACTGTTTGAACGCGCTAATCTATGTGACTACCAGTCGGATTTAAAAAAATCTTTTTGAATTTTATAGCCCAATTCTTGATGAAAGTATGTTATATTGCGCTAGAACCCTTAGAAACCGAGCAAAAAGAAAAAAAGTAAGAAAGAGCGCTAATCGAAAACGAAGTAACAGCGCGGGTAGGCGATGCGATGCGACGGGGTGGGTCGGGGGAATAAGAAATTTCACGCGGACGAAGTCGTGAGCGGAAGCTAGTAACTAAATAAAGATAAAATTTAATATAAAAAGCCATTGCAATGGCTTGTCGCACACACCGGAAAGGTAAAATTTTATGGATTTAAAATAATCTGTAACTTGGTTTTGATTCAGTGGATTCACAAAGTAATATAATTTATCCTTGCCGCTGTGGAGCGCTATCCTAGCTTTGCCGGCAGGCGGCAGACACCACTTTTATAAATGTAAGTATACGAGCACATTTGAATGAGTTATAAGGACATCAATCTTCCAGCTAGTCTTTATTTTACATACTCATATACTCTAACACTTTTCTAGCAGGAGACTTCATTTGAATAACATAACATCACATAACGCCTGTCACCCACATTTCGCCAATTATGTTTAAGTCTCATGTAATAGAGGCGAGCCTGTTGCCATTAAACGGGCACAAATCCAAACTCAAGGCAGCTACTGAGAAATTCCTGAGGGAAAAAGCCTCATAACACTTTGCTCTGACCTGAGAATCGAACCCAAGCAGCTCAGTAGTAGCACTTGCGACCACTAGACCAACGAGGCAGTAATAAATAAGTAATAAATTGTTCTGATGAACCATTACGCGGGTAAACATGATTCTGATAACTTCTTCATCTTTATAAAGTCGTAAGAAAGTTACGTATATGATTCTTTAATGCAAGTTATGTACTTAAGTATGCCATAAAACCTCAAGCGTGTAGAAAGTTCTTGTTTAATATTACACCCGGCGCTACCTACCCTCATAAATCACAATGAACCGGTTTTCCGCTATGAACATAATTTCGGTAGATTTACCTAACATTACTTATGTGCTATCGAGTCAAATGGGACAGGCTTTCCTAAAATCGTTTAGAAAAGTCCTTTCAAATAATTTTCATTGAAATCCGTAAACAATTAACTCTTCGCCGAGCCGACGACTTCTATTTCCCGTGGAACTTAATTTAAAGGCAGTTAGAACTTTTTACTTCATTAGCGTTCAGAAACTCAATTCGAATTGCAAAGTTGAAAAAGGTCGCATATTTATTTTTATTACCCTTTGGTTCAGAATTGGTCAATTTTAAATTAGTATTACTGAAACTATTTTATCGATAGTATAGTGTACACAAATCAATGCATTCATTGTTGGCATATCGTAGTCATTTGGCACATCATGAATATAAAAAAATAAAATAAAATAAGTAATATCGAAGGACCGATGGCCGGTGGAGCAGAGGAGTTCTGGAGTGGAGACCGCGCATCGGCAAGCGGAGTGTGGGATGCCCCCCAGCTAGATGGACTGACGACCTTAGGAAGGTGGCTTGGACAGATTGGGTGCGGCAGGCGGATGACAGGGTGTTGTGGCTCAGCCTGGGAGAGGCCTATGTCCAGCAGTGGACTGCGATAGGCTGAGTATTTTTAATACAATATTCGAATCAATCTATCTGTTTCTAGTAAAATAATTTTGGTATTTAATAGCGTTGAGAATTATGTAAATATTGATCATTGGAGTGTAATGTATGAATTGAATAGTGCTACCATTATAGCTTGGCTACCACTATTGAAATTGCCTCGTTGGTTTAGTGGTCGCATGCACAAATGCTAAGCGTCCTCCTGAGTTCGATCCTCGGTAAGGCAAAGTTTTATTGGGTTTTTCCATAATAATGAAATTGTCAGTAGCAGCCCGATTTTAGATTTCTTCCTGGATATTGATTGGTAAGTAACTTGTCCTCTATTACATTGAACTTTAACATAACTGGCGAAATGTGAGTGTACTGTAGCTCTAGGCTACCTACTTTGGGGAATACAGGCCAGGATGTTTGGAAATTGAAGCCAATAGCGTGGTTCTTTCCTACGTCGTTATTATCTTTGCATCGAGTTTGTTATCGGAAGATGAGAACAACAGTGACAGTCACGTATCGAATTTAAAACAAGCTATTATGTAAGATACTGCCTCCAAGAACGATTATTTTAAATTTAAATATGTCATAAAATCTTATCTTGATCGGTATTGTATTAACGCTTTTTAAATTAGCTCGGCATCCCGCGAGATTTAGGTAGATCACATTTTTTGGTAAACACCTAAAGATACTTTTTTCGTTGTGATTGAAGCAAATAACCAACAAATCATTATTGTGGGAAAAGAAACTGTTAGCAACCCCGCAAGTTTTAAATGAAAATAAAAAAAAGAAATACTCGAGAGTAGAAAAACACGAGAGCAACAACATGAAAAAGGTTTCTAATATAATCGGCGTTTATTTTTAGAAAGAAATTTACAAAATGTCGATTCATGTAGCCTGCAGATGAAGTGATTTTGATTAGCATACAGTTGGCCTATTTATTAGCACTCGTTTCAACCCGCATCATTCAAAATAGGTCACGCAGATGTAAATACGGAATCCATCAATATCCTTGTTTATTGACTTTGTGTGTAAAAATAACGTTATGAAAAATATTTCGATATTAACAGGCAATGTGGGTTGAACTTGGATCTCGTTGTAGACTTATGTAGGTATAGACCACTACTGGGGGCCAACCACAACCTCTTAAAGCAGTATTATTTTAATGTTACTTCAGTGTGAGAAAGAGCTGAAGCTATACAGGACGTCTAGCTCCATCTCTTTCCCACACTGAAGTATGATTACAATAATACTGCTTTAAGATGTGGTGGTCTAGCTCCTGGTAATGGCCATATAATTTTATTGATTTTTCTTTGGTGTTTCACAAATATTGAGAAATGTAGTAGTCATATTTTTTTTTATAAATTCTTTTGTGAGGCCAATTTGAAAAATGAGTAGGGTTTTTTTTAAATTTAAAACCTAGTTTATGCTGAATAGCTGAGGTTTATAGACGCTGGTAGCCATCTTATGACACACTTTCGAAGTGCCCATTTACGACACCCGCGGTCACCCGAGAAAAAAAAAAGGAAAAGAAACAGAAAAATGGTCTTAGTAGGTATTTACCACAGAACAGATAAAAGAGGTTAGAAGGGCCTTATGGGCGGGGCAGGCGCGCCACATTTATGAGCAGACAATCATAAGTGAACCGAAATTTGCTTCACCGGCTAACAATCGCGCTCTTATTGTGACAGCGTGCGAAGCTCCGCGAAAATAAAATAATTATGCCATCTTGCGCCATTATAACGCGTCGGAAAAGAAGCCAGATGTGTAGTGTAGCCCTAGAAGGGGTTTCTTTTCACCGGTTAGACCAGCACCCTAATTGCATAACACACTATTAATCGGAATCTGAATCATTTTGAAGCAAATTGCTAATCCATTGCTTCATAAGTTCGAAAAATTTGTCTGCTCAACACGTAAATAACGCAATGAATGTGGTTGAACTGTCAAAATGAAACCGATTCCGATTGATAATGTGTTACGCAATTGCCCCACCGACCTTAAAATGAAATGAAATTAACACGGCTTTCGAATAAAATTTATTTAGATTTCGAATTGCGCGCCAATCCACAGATAATTAAATCTGAAAATGCTGGTTATAATGGTGAATCTCCAATTACATACTTAGGTAAAGACCCATTATGTAAGTATTTCAGTTATTTTGTCCGCGCATGCTCTTATGATTTTTGTATTGATTTCATCATCACCTACCGAATTCGTATTTTTTAGTGACATTATTTCTTGTTTATCCTCGCTTTCCAGCATTGGGTTAAAAATTACTTTCTTAACCCAATGCCGAAATATTGAGTTAGGAATTATTTTCTTACTTGCTTTTTTTTCTTTCATGCTTTTTTTTTTCTTTTTCTTAGTTGCAATGACAATATTGTAGTAAGAAAATAATTTCTAACTAAAAAAAACCTATACCTAAGTACCTACCTACCTGGTTCTATGTGTAAATTTCTGTGTTGTGTCATGTTTTCTATTAATATAATAATTATTAAATTCTTAAAAAGAGGTAGGTACTTACACAATTTTTTTATTATTTGTGATTTTTTAAATCCACCCCTATTTTACCCACTTAGAGGATAATTTTTCAAAAACGCTGAACCATATAATTCTTTATTTCCTATCAAAAGCATAAATTTGAATTTTCATATCCCTAACTTAAGAAATGCTGGGTTTCCCATACAAACTTTCATCCTCTATATCATCCCCGTAGGATTATTTTTGAGACAAAAAGTAGCCTATGTCCTGCCCCAGGATGCCATCTATTTCCTTGCCAAATTTTATCGAAATCCGTTCAGTGGTTTAGGCGTGAAAAGGTAACATACAGACACACAGACAGACAGAGTTACATTCGAATTTATAATATTATAAATAAATAAATAATATGGAGTTCTTAACTAAATTATCGTTACGAGCGCAAACAACATTTATAACAACATACCTAATTATGACGTAAAACAGAGCTGCATTTAGCAAAAAACGAAAATAAAAAAAAAAAATTCGCGGCTTTAACGGATATTCCCCGTTAATTTGACATTATTATTTATATATGTATTTAGGAAGTCCACACTATTCGTACCCCGCCCCTCTCCCGAAATTATAGCGAAAAATTGCAAATACCTAAAGTAACAAAATTACAGCAATTTTATCGATACCTATAGGTAATCGATCTTTTGGTCCCCGTAACATGTATGAGAAATAAAATGCTTTTGCGCGTGTGTGAGTGTACGACAATGGCAGTGTTTGCGTTAGTGTGAGAACCAATTGCAAACTCGCGATCTAAATGCGTGTGGTTTATTTGTGTGCGTAATGCGTGTACGTATTGGTCTCTTGGTTGTAGTGGAGCCCCCAAGCGGCGACATGCGTTCTAATACAAATCTAGAACTATTTCCTTTCTAACCTCTTTTATCTGTTCTGTGGTGGGTGTTGTGTTTCTGTTAAAAAAAAAACCTTCATTATCCTTATTTCACCACCAGTTACAAAATAATTTCCTTATTAATTTAATTTATAACAGGTTATAGAGAATACTGTACCAGCTTTGCGCAACACCTATTATGAACATATTTATAACTAAGTAATTACAGACGTAGTTTAACCCGAATCTGCTAGCGCAGAATCTTATTAAAGCTAGGTTCTCAAGCAGTGCCTGCATGAGTCTAATTAGTTATTCGGCGAGACTGTCGCAAGCAAAATGGGTTTTCAGCTTATTTACATTATATTTATACAACACCTTGATAGGTGATATTATTTAACACAAATGTGATTGATGAGAAAATTGTTAAGAACATTAAGGCTCTTGCAAACAGGCGCGGCACGCGACGCGAATCGCACGCGACACAAGGGCACCGCGTGTCGCACGACGAGCTGTGCTTTTGACTCGCGCGCGATTTCCGTCGCGTGTCGCGCCTGTTTGCAGGAGCCTTTGCGGTCTATTGACTACACAATAATCTTAAAAAAAATTCAGGTTCAAAACGATATACCTAAACTAAGAAACTTATACTTATTCCTGAACTAAAGTAGAAATCTTTTTTTGAATTTATGTTTGGATAACAGTGGTGCTATTCTGTAAAGATCCCACCGTGAAAATTTAGGTGAAGTGAGCGTGATGTGAACTGTCATCCCACCTTACTCTACTAGGGATTGACAGCTCACTTCAAACTCACTTCACCTAAGTGTTCACGGTGTGATCTTTTCAGAATAGATCGGCTGATACCTAATCCACATCTATAACATCTTGTTAAACCTAACGGAAATAAAAAAAACCATCGCGCGGTTAAATACCGAGAGTTGACCGGAGTCGTCAGCAAAAAATTCCTTAACGACAATAATACACATATAATTTTGTGTTTGTACCCAAAGCTCCTATAAAGTTAGGGACAGATTTTCGGGACTTTCCTAAGGGACGACCTTTGTAATCCCTACTCCAGATACTCGATAGGGTAATGTATCATCACACTGAGTCTGTAGGGAGCCACACAGTAAACATTTGTGATTTATAACTGAGCCCACGCGAATGTCAGATATTTATTATACCTTTCCGGTACCTACCTGAGTATTAGTTAAGCAGTTATTCACTAAACTATATACATAAAACTAAGCCATGCAAGAATTTATTTTAAAATCAAAATTATTCATGAATAAAAGCCAGTATCATCTAATAAAGCTGGATACTCACACGATATTTTGAATTTTTTTTGCTAGGAGTGCGCTTCAACGACACTTGACAATATTATTGTAATAGTAGGTAGGTACGTAATACTCTGCTTCACAGAGTTGTACTACAAACAATAATAAAGCCGGCTTGCACGGCGTGTTCTGCGCAATTATGCATACAGGAGCGGGTGGCCCCCAATGCTTGTGTAACGAGCCATATACGAGCATTCCCAGGCCATTTGCGCCGGCCAAATGACAAATACCCGGACAAACAAGCTTATTGTACGAACGATGTTCCATCTATGAACAAGGAACAAACATAAATCTTATCTGCTCGTTCGTTGTACAGTTGACGACACGACGGTCTAGGACGGTGGGCTAGCGTAGTACGGAGTTTCCATGGATTACGAGGCCAGCTTATATTGGTTTTCTTACCACTGACGTGCGCCCTACTGTACGCTCTACATTCAGACTCGGCAAGATTATATGAAAACCACAACACGATATGAATAAAACTGTCCGTCTATAAATATCCCTGTTTAATAGATTGCAGATTTTATCGAATTCATATCGGTTAATGTAAGTACGCTTTCAACCTCTTTATTTTTGACGCTGTCATGAAAACAGATACTAAAGCATTTGTGTGCACAGATAAGTGAAATTGTTTGTCTATTTGTTTAATAAAGAACCAGTTTTAAGCCAACATGTTTCTTAGACATTGTTGTTTTGTAGCGGTTAAATGCATATTTTGGGGGCACACTTAGAAGTCCAATTGAATGATTAATTCTTTCATTACGGGTCTTAAATTTTGTTAAAAGCAAACAAGGTTGGTTAAAGCTTTATGGAATGACAAAATAGAATAACAATATATAAATAGGAGCACTACATTTATATTTATAAATTTCATAAACATACGATTTACTATCTAGTTTAAAGCCATTTAGATTTGAAATGAGTAATGATATGAGGAAACGACGCATTGAACAGTGTCTGATGCAATTTGCTGCTTAGGAATCGTACACAAACTATCAGTAAACTGGCACATTATGATAAACAGCGTTTAATCGACTTTTGTTCGAAGGTGAGGTTTTTTGTGTCGTTCCATGGATTCCTTCTAATCGGTTCACGTCATATAAAAGTCTCGTATCGACTGTTTCCAATCAAGATATCACTGGGAATGGGAATCCATCTCCTTCGTTTGTAGGGTTCCGCACTCAAAGGGTGCCAACGGGACCCTATTATGAAGGCTCCGCTGTCCGTCTGTCACAGGGCTGTATCTTTTGAACCTGTACGCACCGGGACTTACAGCTTAGTACGGCCGTTATTCCAAATGCGTACAGTGTGACTATGTCCGAGACAATTGAGCCTGGTACCTTCTATTTACCTAAGGCCCTACTGACTACAAACCTAGCCCTATTGAAATTGCCTAGCACCCTATTATAGTTATCCTACAGCCCTAACCTATCATATAAACCATACCAAACGTAGGTAATAGGTAGACACTTGAAATTTACACAGAGTTTTCGCTATAACAACAAACAATAAAAATAAAATAAAGTGGGTACAAGAAACCTGTTTTTTTTAAACGAAAGTATTAAAAAAAAATGTGTTAAATATTGTATGATGGTACGGAACCCTTTGTGAGCGAGTCCGACTCGCTCTTGGCCGCTTTTTATTTGTCGGTTATGTTATGTTACAGTCATGTTATTTTATATTGTTGAAGATTTATCGGGTGAATAGGTTACTCCCATAGATTTTTTTCCCTTTTAGCTTAAGGCTGCCTGTCCATTGGAGTGGAGAAGAGAGAAGAGAAGCGGAGCTGTGCCAATATTAATCAATAGAATCTAAACTCCGCACCAGAGTTTAGATTCTATTGGCCAATATTGGCACAGCTCCGCTTCTCTTTTCTCTTCTCCGCTCCAGTG
Source organism: Fissipunctia ypsillon (assembly GCA_947568875.1). Classification (NCBI taxonomy): domain Eukaryota; kingdom Metazoa; phylum Arthropoda; class Insecta; order Lepidoptera; family Noctuidae; genus Fissipunctia; species Fissipunctia ypsillon. The sequence goes on from OX387654.1 coordinate 10,589,017, forward strand.
GACCGGCAGCCTAATACTAGCTGCGTTTTCATTTTATTATTTTCCCAACACCAAACCACAAAATTACTCACTTGTTAAAGAGAACTTCAGGTACCTGTATTACACCTGTAGTAGGTACCTATCTGTATACATATAAAATACACTTTAAAATTAATTAATTTAGATCACAATTTATATCACTGTCACTGAACAATATTTTATTTTTCAGATTTTCGTTCTTCTTTACACACCATTCTCACTTCACACACTGTTCAAAATGAAAATAAATGATATCTGCGACAGGCGTACGCTTTTTTCCATTATCGACATTTTGACGTGTCAATGTGATATCAATAAATCTATATAATGGAATGTCGTAAAATATTGAGTAACTGTAAGTAGTTAAGTACGTTTAGTGTTGTTTGGTTTCGACCATTATTAGTTACATTTGTAATGTATCGCACTTATGTTTAAACTAGCTTCCGCCCGCGACTTCGTCCGCGTGAAATTTCTTGTTGCCCCGACCACCCCGTCGCATCGCATCGCCTGCCCGTGCTGTTACTTCGTTTTCGCTTAGCGCTCGTTCTTACTTTTTTTTCTTTTTGCTGGGCTTCTGATAGTTCTAGCGTAATGTTACATACTCTATAGCCTTCCTCAAGAATTGGGCTATAAAATGCAAAAAAAGAATGTTTCAAATCCGACTGGCAGCGACAGAGATTAGTGCGTTCAAACAGTCATTAAAAAATAATATCGGTAGGTAACTAATAGACTAAGCGCATTTTTCTTGCTTTAAGCATCTTTATATCCGTCGTAATTTCTAAACGGAAGGTCCGATTCGAATAATTTAAAAAGGATTATACATGTACTTATCAACCTTGATTATGAAATTATTTATTTTGATAAGGTTTAATACCATGTTTATGAAAACACCTTCGCAAATAATGCATTATTTTATAACAAATTTGATTACCATTAAAAAAGTTATAGTGAGCCATCCTTAAAAGACAGACATATGTTTTTGCGGACTTTTTTTAGAACTTTTTAAGAGGAACAATTCCATCATACATTATTTTTGTGTAACTTTAACCGTTTACGCAGCGCACGCAACGGAAGCTCTCAAAAGGAATAAATTTTCCCCGATTTTGCAACATTTTTCATTGTTGCTCCGCTCCTATTGGTCGTAGCGTGATGTTATATAACCTGTAGCCTTCCTCGATAAATGGGCTATCTAACTGTAAAAGAATTTTTTAATTCGAACCAGAAGTTCCTGAGATTAGCGCGTTCAACCAACCAAACAAACTTATAGTATATAATATATAATATTATAATTTATAATTTATAGTATATAATATTAGTATAGTTATGTAGACGAAAGTTTTATTTTTGTGGTATTTTATTTTTATGTGACGAAAGTTTTATGTGTTTTATTTTTGGGGACTCCATAATCCATCGATTGCAGTGTTTCGGAAGCATAGTGAATTGTGACGTTATCAATGTGTTTTGGTTTATCGCAAATAGATCTATCAGTATATACAACTTAATACATTTTAGGCAATAATACATAATAACGCTACATTCCTACCCATATAAAAGTTCCATGTAGGCAAATCACTTAGTGTCATTTATTTCAGATTCACTAAACCACAGAGCAATTTTTACGAAAATTGGATTGAGTGGTATACAGGGTGGCAGGGACATCGATGTATACAGGGTGGCAGGGACATCGATGTATACAGGGTGGCAGGGACATCGATGTATACAGGGTGGCAGGGACATCGACGCGCAGCCTGTTACAGTATACAGGGTGGCAGGGACATCGACGCGCAGCCTGTTACAGTATACAGGGTGGCAGGGACATCGACGCGCAGCCTGTTACAGTATACAGGGTGGCAGGGACATCGACGCGCAGCCTGTTACAGTATTTCTATCTCACGAAGCGACGCGCGCTTTACTTGTGGTTACCAAGTGTACAAACACGCTGTGAATGTGTATGTCAGCGTAGGAGCTCTCGGTACCGTCCGAGACAATGGCGAAGTCGGAATTGTGTGTGCATATGTGTGTTATGTGCTGACGCTACTCGTCTCCACGCACACATTCAGAGCGTGTTTGTACATTTGGTTAACACTAGTAAAGCGCGTGTCGCTTCGTGAGATAAAAATACTTTACCAAACCATGGATTCAGTGCGTGATTCTGAACCCCCCTAGGGGCGTTGAGATTCTTCGTCAGTTATTTAAAAAAATGCTGTTCCGTGCATTTTGACCACGTAGGTATTATATTTTTCTATGAAACAGCAGATTTTTTTTTTGGTAACTGACGAAAAATTTCTTCGCTACGTCTAGAATCATGTGCTGAATTTTATGGTAACAGTTTGCGCATCGATGTCCCTGCCACCCTATATATTGTGATGAAAGGGTTCCGCTCGATCGAATCACCTAGGGAATAGTCCACACGGTCGATTGTCTTCGGCGGAACAATGCTGCTTTGTATTTCGTGCTCGTATAAACGCGGCGGCTCGGATGGATCTCGGTCTGTGCCCGCCGGATGTCTGCTTGTTTCCGAACGCTAGAACACCTTGCACTTACAGAAACAGTTAATGTAGATACAGCTTTAGTGCAGTGTGGATCAGTGTTTACTATATTTTAGATTTCCACAAGATTTACTGAATTTACGTGAATGTGACGATGTGACGACGTGTGTGATTTGTTTAACATGTTCTTCTCCTAAAAATAGGAAAATCCCCTAAAATCCGAATCCTAATCTCCTAAAATTAGAAAGATTTTAAACAATGAGTATTTTGGTGACAACCTTAAATAACTTAATTCCGAATTTGATATTGCACGACTTGACATACCTAATATATTATCTCGACATACCTAATATGTTTATATTGTAATCTGTTTACTTAGTCAAATCGCTGTTTACTGGTCAACGAAAATAACGCGTAACTAAGTAGATATACCTATATACATGTGGAAGCTTGTAATTAGCAAATGCCCTAACTTATGTATAGTCTTTACAGACTAATAACAATCTTGGATATCATGCAATGGATATTAGTTAATAATTAAATGGATATTAGTTAGTTAATAAATAAATAAATAGAAAGTGGTACTTCCATTTTCTATTTATTTATTAAATTTTTATTGTGAAAGTCAAAGTACTACGCTCATAATAACGTCGAATAAATTATCTGAAAAAGGAACTGTGATAGTCTGAATACAGAATAGTATTGAATAAAAATCAAGACACTTTTATAGAACTTGCCCAGTGTTAATTAAAATGCCTACACACCCCGTGACCTCATCAATACCGAGTTAATAGCCAACGGTTGAATTTGCCATTAAATAAAGGATTGACAAATGGAAATGTCAATGATGATTCTATTATTAAAGAATTTGTAGTTTAACTTATCTAGGCGCCAAATCTAATTTTCGTTCACCCGTTAAATTGGAATTTCTCGCGTAATTCCAAATACTATAAAACAACCCGTGAATATTTGATTCACAATTATAGTCGGACAGGCGGACGGGAACAAAAGCATTTGTAGGGAATAAAGTATATAAGTGGGGGTGGGAAAATCCCCGACGTTTGTGATATTGGAGCACGTATTTGAGCGAGGTTTCCGCGGGGAGTACAAAGCGAGTGCAGTTTGATTTAGTGTGCCACGTCTTAGAGAAGTGTTATGAGTCGTAGGTATGTCGGGTCGTGGGTTCGGTGACGGGAGCACGCATCGGCGCGCTGCCGCTCGGCTCGCTCGACTAGAAACAGTCTGACTGCTAGCTCGGCGCCCTGGCCACTCGACCGCAGACTGAAACCCGAAACCTCACCTACTTCATACCTATTCATCGTACGTCATTTGTAGTTAACCGTTTGCAATATTGCGCTGTTGCCGAAAGTTGACGCTAAGACATCGTTAAAAAGTAGGTACCTGTAAAGCTGTGCCACAAAGTGTAAACTGTAAACAAACCCGGTTTAGATTAAATTATTACGCAATCACTCACCAAAAGAAATTAGTAACTCATTCATTCATTTTATTTTGAAGGTTTCAACTTTATGTCTCACTGCTTTTTTCAACAATTATTGTTTGAATAACATTATTACATCATCATCATCAACCTATAGCAGTCCACTGCTGGACATAGGCCTCTCCAACTGCACGCCATTCAGCTCGATTCTCGGCAACTCTCATCCAGCTGCTACCAGCCACCCTGCGAAGATCGTCGCTCCACCTAGCCTGAGGGCTGAATCGATGATCTTTGGGGTAGACGTGTTTTTAGTTTTTGATTGGACCACGAATCGGCAAACGTAATGTAGGACATTGTTACATAGTAATCGAAAATTCTTTGATGACAATTGAGGCTATAAAATTAACTTCAATTGTCAAATCTCTAATGTTAATGTGATTTAAAATTAGAATTGCAGGTTCACAAATTGGCATCCACGGCTTTTCTGATCCATTTGTTTACATTTTCATCAGATTTTTTGTAACAGACAATAAAAAGGGCACCAGGGTGCATAAAAACTCTGTCAGATATCCTCCAGTAGGTAGGTAGAACAAACGATGCCGTAGCTTTGTGTCGGTCTTAGTGGAATGCAAATTGCATTTCTCAACCTCACAATAATTTTCCTTCTTTGCAAAACCTTAGAATTAAAACTCTTGAGTTCATGCTTATTGAAAATTATTGAAAAAAAATATTACTCCGTGTAGAGATATATGCTATGACGTCCATCTTAATGACGTAGCGTTGCGAGTTGAAAGGAAAATTCACAGCTAATTGAGAAGTTTAAGATGTTTTTGAGCTTTTATTTTCCTGACAATATTTCCGGTGGAATATGATTCAAAATAAGGACCTGAATGCACCCTGTTATTTTGCGGAGGGCTGTCCCTTACACCCTGTATACCAATATTATGTATACATACCAGGTTTTGCCCGCGGCTTCGCCCGCGTGGGCTGTGAATGTTTCATTACGAGGAAGTCAAAATTTAGTCAGTAATTTATTAAAATAAAAACTGCCTTTCGTTTTGACTTGGTAATAAGTTAAGTTGGTGAATGAACTACGTGACCTTATTACACCATTTGCTGAAGCAAAGTATTATAAGAGAATCTTCAAAGAATCAGTTCTTTCTTTCTATGGGAGAACTTTGCAACAGAGATCGATCGTGCTACTACTGTACAGACTGAAGATTACCCGCCGCCCGCTAGCTAAATAATTTATGAGACGTCTCATGTCGTGTAGTCTTACGGCGGCTGAGGCCGACTTATGCAAAATTACATCGGTCACACACATTTTCACGTTTCAGAAACTATAAAACGCATGGATTTGGATCATCCATCCACGCGTCTCATAATTTAGTCAAGACTCTGTCTTGCCAATATTAAAGCAACGTTGTAAGTATTCGATTTGTAGTTTAAAAAGCTACGAGTTTTCAATGTATACGGCGTCCCTGACTTTAGTACCTAGTCATAAACACATTGAATACAGCCTTAATAGCTCTAGCGCGTGCAAACTGAAATTTAGGAGATGAAGTCAGCAACGACCCACATTACGTCTTCTAGTCTTAAAACTACATAACATAGCTAGTTCACGTTTAAAGGCATCAATGTGAGGAAAAGGTTTCCCTTCTCATCAAACAGTTGTAACTTAGCTAAACATGTACCACCTTCAGCTGCCGGCGGCGAAGGCGGTCCATAATGTAAAACGGTCTACACAATATTGTTTATGAAACCTTACTCCGTACTCGTGCAAATATTGTCGCGATACTATTTTCACTTACCTCTTTCCAGGGCGCACGTCTGCTCTGTATAAAATGTCACTTCGTTATGTTAATTTTTATCGTTTGGATTTGATTTCAGTAAACATCTGTTGTCTGAACATAGATCTTCAGTTACATCGTTCAACCATCATTTGTTTTTGTGGCGATCGATATTGTAAATATGACATTTTTGTAGGTACAAATGTACGCTTTTGATGGGTTTACTGGTGACGCAGTATTGTGTTGTGAGATTGATAAGAGTAGGTACGCACTTAATCTAAACATAGGTATAATAAAATCGTAGCGAAGTCAAAACTGTACATTGTATATTTTTTAGAATTTTGTCTGTTTGTCTGAATGTACGTATGTTCCAGCATCACGCAAAAACTACCGGATGGATTTTGTTCAAATTTTGCATAGATCTTCCCTTTAGCTCTGGTCAGTCTATAAGCTATAAATAATCACGCTATTTGCTATAGCGGATAAGCAATATTGCAATAACAGAACTACATTTGTTAGAAAACTGCATTGTAATTCATTTATATAGCATGCTCGTGGTCTATTAACAAGCAGCAACGGAATAATTTTCAGTTTTCGCACTTTATTTTTCTATTCACCGTAATACCAGCAATCTATTGGTTCTTGCATTATCATAGTAAACATTATTAGCTATATTGTAGATTATCGTGATTATCTACCCTTGTGGTGAGAGTGAATGATGAATTAGTGATTGTGTAGACTGATATGTTTTAAAATATTTATACTCCATTTACACTGCATTAGAAAAATAACGGCAAAATAACATCAGTTATTGCGTAATATTGTTGAAATTAGTGCACTTTAGAGTTATTTTTTAATGTAAATGGTAAATAGATTACATTGCTTTGTATTTCTTGTGAAATAAAGGAATTTATTGTACGTTTATATCGAACAAACGAAAGGGTGATAACCGTTATTTTTCTAATCTTATAATAAATGGAGTATAAAATAGGGTAAAGTATAAACACAAAATTATGTAGTTGGGTAATGGGAGCATGGTGGAAACGATTGTCCGAACGAACGAAGAAAAAGGACGCGCGATGGTCTGCCTTCCTCCCCCCTGGCCAGAGGTAGTTGAATACCATGTGGTGTTAGTCAGCAAAGGTGTGGGTTACTTCCAGTCTATATAGATGTGGCTCAATATCATTGTTTCAATTCAGCAACTGGTATCTGATCTTAACCTAATTACTCGGAAATACGATATTACCGTCATAGGTAGTATGACCGTACAGCACAGGGTCACGTGATCTCCTGGGCACGAGTCTGTGTTAAGAATGGAACCTCTATCTACGGACTGAGGGAGGCAGACCGATCGATCGAGCTATCTAATATCTATGAAACTTCATATATAATAAGGTGTAAATAAGAGACGGCATGTAAAAGAATATTCAATGTCAATAACCTTTTTATGTATCCGAACTAATTATTATTGGTCAATAGACGCTATAAGTACTTAGGTCTATATTAAACCTATATACTCAGATAGGTTGACGTACCTATATTATATCTAATTACTTCAAGCTAATTTGCGAATAGTGTGAATCAATTTGGGTAATAAACTAACAATCCATTTTGCAACACACCGATGCTAAAAACTGCGCGGATAAAAGAGTAGTAAGTAACGTAAGTACCTATCAGGGGCGTAGCCTTCATACAACCCGATTCCTCCTTCGGCTTCCATTTCGAACAACCACTCTTCTTACTGTCTACTATTGCCAAATAATATGGTACATCTGTGTGTGTAACTGTGTATCAAATCACATTACATAATTATATTTAATATCAGTTTAATACATCATAAGATTAAAAGCCTACAGATTTTTATTTGAGTTTATGAGATCTGAACAATTTTCTCTTCGGCTTCCCTCTAATGATAATTGTAGTTGTGCCACTTGTACCTATGATCTTTTAAAAATGATATGTTAAGTACTTTGATGCTGTTAACGTTAAAAGACTCCAGTGCAGTTTCGTCCAATTTTAACGCATTTACTGAAAGTTACTAAGTAGTCTGCTTCTTTTTACGCTTTCAAGTATCTACTTTTTGAGCAATATTTTCTGGTCTTATTAAGGCGAAAGCGCCAGGATAACCCATGAAATTAAAATTTTCTTACGTTTTTTTGCAATTTGCAGGTCAGTATTAGGTTGTATGTTGATTAAAATATGATTCGCGATCGTAACAAATATGTATTTACAGAATTATAAGCATTCTGTCATCAATACAACTCTCTAAGACCAAGTAATCCCATTGAATGACTATTTCGTGAAATCTTGACATTTGAGGATTATGTATACTAACTTATGGAGTTGTATTACTGACTCTAATGATTATAAATCTATAAATACATATTTGTTACGGTTGCGAATCATACTTTAATCAACACACACCCGGACACTGAGCTGCAAATTGCAAAAATCAAAAGATAATTTGAATTTCGCGGGCTATACCTTAGAGCTTCCCCCTTAAATACCGAAGTCTTTTGATCATGATTTTTAAAATCGTTAAATCTATATCACTATATCTATCATCATTATGGTGTAAATCGCAGATTTATGCACGTTGTGTGTCAAACGTCTCTAAATAAGCGTTGTCTATACTAGGCTGTATCTTCATAATGATAAGAAATTGTTAACCAAGCCATGAAAGCAAGTTAGCCGATACGCTATTGACGAGAATACAATAACAAATAGCTCTAACGAAAATCAAACCACTAAAAAAACGAGTTGCCAAAAAGGATTTAACCAATAAATTTAAACATGTACCGTAGTGATGCCATTCTAATCAAATTAACCCAGATATAGGCTGACGTTATAATAAATGTACACTGTTATATTCGTCACATCCACTCGGCCCTTTCCACAGTGAATCTCAGGTGTTTTCGGCCCGACCCATATATTTTATGCGTCACAAAAATAAAGCATAAATCAAAGAGCTGTGCTTCTCTTGACATTTTTATGCACGTTTCGCTGTCAGAATGTCTTTATTTAAAAAGGGGACCGTTGCGTAAAAAGTTTCGTCATAATCAGTAGCACTGCGGTCATTTGCGTTTACAAAGAAAGAGGCAGTGGAATAGTAAGAATATCTTGGAAAAATTTGAGAAAATTCCGAGACATTAATCATTATTAAAATATTTTAAAAATAGGTAGTCAAAATTGTCTTTTAAGTATTATCTAATAGCTATTTAACAGTTTATACAAATGAAGTGGTTAGGCAGTAAGTTTTCAATCATCAAAAATACATAATTTAAAACATTGTATTATCACCACTAGGAACTTTTTATGTTGATGCATCTGGGTCACCCTCAAATGGACTATCGACCCATTCCACTTTAACCTCCGATGGAGTATCGATTCGAAATCAATAAGCAAACATGAATAGAAACGAAATGGAAACACCTCTTGTTACTTCAAAAGTAAAGCAATCGATGAAATGAAAAGAAGATGATACACAGTAGGTACTTGGAATAGACTAATAGTAGCGAAGTTAATGTAACGCAGGTCCATTTTACCATTATTACCTAATAGCACAAAATAGTGACGCTTTGTCCCATGACAGTTGACGGCTAGCTTGGTCGTCGTCTAGTTCATAAATTAATGTCTAAAAGGTTTTAGACACATTACATTTTACCGTTTCGTCGGTTGTATGGAGTTTACAATAGTTATAACTTTCGGGGTTCGCCAGGAGCGTTAAAGTTATGATTTCTCATCCATCCTACCTTTAGGTTATTACGTTCAACCTGATGTTTATACCTACTCAAGTTATACCTAATATGTAATTTGGCAGGATTAAGATTTTAAGACACTAAAATGAAAGTAGTTGTAAAAAACATCATCGCATAGTAATTTTTTTTTTCGTTTTTTTTTTATTATTTAAAAAAATTATATGGGTCCTGAAATGCTTTTTTTTTGTTAATTATACCTAGGTACATAAAGTTGAGATGGTGAAGTGACCACTGAGTGAGCGTGCTTCTATAATAAATAATGTGAATACCAGAAAATAAGATTTGAAAACAAGCAGACACGATTAAGAGGGTTGTCACATTTTGCACCTCTCTCGCTCACACGGGGCCAAATTTTTAATAACGTTAAATGAAAAGATGCATTTTTGAAAAATGTAATCAATGGGCGGTCTACAAAATAATATTAGTTTAATAGGTAATTATTAAAAACACATTTTTATTGTGGCATTTATTTACATAATCTCAAAAACAGATCATAACACTTAATTACATAAGTTTATTAGATAACACAATAGAAATGTGTTTTTGAATAACTACCTATTAAATTAATATTATTTTGTAGACCGCCCATTGATTACATTTTTCAAAAAAGCATTTTTTCATTTAACATTCTTAAAAATTAGGTTTTGTGTGAGCGAGAGAGGTGCAAAATGTGACAACGCTCTTAAGTATCCTCTAAAGGTAATTATAGAATAAAAAAATTGTATGTAAACAAACAAATCCTCTATTCTGATGACTCTGAATGTTTCGCTTAAAATTATCATCAAAAACCGAACGCTGTGTACTTTGCCTACCACACAGTTGAATTTGTATTTCATGTGAGAAATAATTATGCTCGAACGTGATGTGATCACTGATTGATTGCTATCTGGCAATGCAATACTGGTAATCATGGTTCCATGTGTTACCGATATGATTTACTTACCAATTTAAATCAGGATTTCGTATCCACGAATTTTAATCTTCACAATGTTTTTTAAGTAATTTTTCTTATTATGATCATTTTTAGGGTTCTGTACCCGAAGGATGCCAAACGGAACTCTATTACGAAGCCTCCGCTGTTCGTTCGTCCGTCCGTCCGTCTGTCTTTCAGTGGACTTGTATCTCATGAACCGTAATAGGCAAACACTCGACATGGTTACTTATTGTGTATTTCTATTGCCGCTATAACACCAAATAAAGTTAAAAATTAAAGGGGGTGCCCATACAAGAAACATGTTTTTTTTTTAAACTGAATAATTATTTTAAATATGTAGTGTTAAAATTGTACGCTGGTACGGAGTCCTTCGTGTGCGAGAACGACTCGCACATGACCGGTTTTTTTCTATAACTACTTAATGTTGTTATTCTATTTGTAGACACACAATTAAAATAAGTCATTACAATAATAAGTCATATAATAATCAGCTATCATATAATAATTATACCGGGAAAATATAACTTTCAAGAGCCGAGATGAATAAGGTTCTACTCACATAGGTATAGATTACTTTCCGAGACATCGTAGCGTTATTAATTTTGTTGTACAGCAATAAAGAAACATTCATTGTACATATTAATCAGAATAAAAATACTTTTTATATAAAATGAGGAAAATACAGCGTAGGCAGTAAGTGGGATTATCAGAAATATTATCAGGCTCGCAAATTATTTCCAAATTTAGGAATCTTTGTGTTTTATCCTTAGGTTCATAAACCTAAGGCATCAAAGAAGATGTAAAATCATTTGGAGAAACACTTTATTTCGTACCGATGTAAATAGTAAAATATCCGGTACATGAATAAGTATTGTCTGGCCCACTGCCGTAGGTCTTGATATTAAAATTATTTGTAAACTTTTGTAACAGTAGGCTGAAACAATTATTATTTAAAAAACATAGGTACTCAAGCGTTTTAATTAACATTGAATAGAATAGTATCGATTTAAAATAGATAAAAGCTTTCATTATCTAGAGTCTCAATATTGGATAAGTCACGAGTACCATGGAAACACAAGAATTTATTATAAAGACTTTTATACTAACTTTTATTTTGACTCTATTGTTTTCTCTTCCGGCTCTCACCGAGCTGAAAGGGACTTGAAGAGGATTACTTACTTCGATATCCGATTATGGTATCTAATTCTAAACTCGGTCCCTGTTATTATGCCTATGATATGAGTATCAGGTTTATTTCACAAGTTTTTTTACTTAAAACGCGGTATTCTTCTATAAAGTGTTATGACGGATTTATAGAAACCGGTGGAGTTAATTCTACAAAAAAAAGATCTGCTGTAATTTCAGGATGATCATCACATTTAAAATGTTATGTGGCGAAATGAAAAGATTAAGAGAGAAGAGTAAGAATTTAAAGGTCAAAGAACTTCCAAACTTTTTCCAAATCAGCCTTTCATGCATCATTAATTCACAGCAGAATAAAACGCATGCCACAATATTTCACTAGTGTATATATACTAGGTACAGACTAATGTAATTAAAGACAAGACTCCGTGAAATGCAGCCACACGAGAACTAATAAATCTCTTAGTCTTTTATGAAATGCAACTCTTCGCCGCCATCTGTCTCTTTTAATAAATTACACGTTGAATAAATCACACACCTCCACCATGTATGAAATGTCAAGCGTTTGACAAAATGGAGAAGCAGTCGTAATTTGTAAGTCATAACTACGTATTTATCAGAATATTCATTAAAAGTAAATTTGCTGTGAGAATGGGAGTCACCGCGACTGTCAACGGACTAATCGTTATATCTACAGCTGTTACCCTTTTCTAAATGACGGACGGTTAACTTTAAATGAATTCTAAGTTTAAATCAATGACCGGGGACATTATTGCGTGAAATGGCTGTAATATCGCATGACTTTTCAGCTATTAGGGTAGAGCTGTATTTTTAATCAACGTTTTGGCAGCAAGAAACACTTTTCTACTTTAAAATATTTACCTTAAAAATATTCTTAAGGAATTTTTATCACTAGTTTAGAGCCTGTCTTGGAGAATGTTAAAATTTTCCAATGCAAACTATTTCTTAAAACGACGTAACGTTGAGAGTTCCGGAAAATTTTCTCCGAGATGCTGAAAATGAGCTTTTGAAGCGGTGGGTACTATGTAACGTATAGACCAATCTGATATGCTCCTCTCCCAAAGGTATTAAAGCGCAATATTACTCGCTTGCTCATTACATTTATAAAGACGGCAAACTTGAAATTGTTCACGTATTGAGTTGGTTACTCGGTGCTCACTAAAAAGAAACTTTAAAATACAATTTTTGAAGGCATCGTATGCGCGATTAATTGTTTCGTGCATACAAAGTCGTGGGAAACGCCAGAGTAGCGATACAATACTCAGATTATTTACATGGTTATGAATACTATAATTTTATGGTAATTGCAATGATATCATCAATATCAATACAAGAGCGCTTGTTTCTGTTTAATGTTGAATGTTATTTTTATCTGTACAATTATGGACGACGGGATTGCTATTATCTAACTCCATGCTCCAGGTTGTGACTCATCGTACTTAGTTCAGGTGCCGAGTTTCTTGTACTGTGTACAAGTTTCTGATTGATTTCTTAAACAGTGTATACCTATATTAATCAGGTTGTTTGTTTAATGTATTAATGATGAGAGCTTTATTAACTTGGTAAGGTTATATAAGCTTGGTAAGGTTCTAATATTCTTTCATTTGGTAAAGAGCATCAGCAAGCCGAGATTTCGAGAAGAATACAGCTTGGGTGGGCCGCATTTAGCAAATTGGATGACATACTGAAATCAGCCAAAATTCCACAATGTCTGAAGTCCCATCTCTATAACCAGTGTGTTCTGCCCACCATGACGTACGGTGCTGAGACGTGGACGCTCACGCAAGAGGCTGTGTACAGGGTGAGAGTTGAACAGAGAGCCATGGAGCGTTCCATGCTCGGCATAAGACTTATAGTCCGAGTTCAAAACGTCGAGATCCAAAGATGAACGAAAGTTTCCGATATCGGAAAACGAGTTATGGAACTCAAATAAAGCTGGGCAGGACATCTGGCAAGGCGCAGTGAGGACAGGTGGAGTAAGGCAGTGACCGAGTGGCGTCCCAAGGACTGGAAGACGAAGCGTCGGTCGTCCGGCGGCGAGATGGACAGACGACATTGTTACCATTGCGGGTATAACCTGGATGAGGTTGGCACAGGAGCGTGGGGATTGGCACATGAAAAGACAGACTTATGCTCAGCAGTGGGTGAAAAACGGGCGGTGGATGATGATGAGAAGGTTATAAGGTTAAGGTTATACCTATGTGTATGAAATTCAGTTCTTTTAAAAGATATTGTTTTGATCCAATAATAGGACAAGTTACATAGTTTAATAAGCACACTTTTGAAAAAGTTTTTCAGTAAAGAAAGAACTCAATATCGATTTTATTAGTTCATGCATCTAATTTAAACTTTTAGGTTCGAGTGCACAGCGACATACACTAACGACAAAACTTCTTGCCATAAAGTTTTTGAACAGGCAGACATCTACGAGTTTTGTACTCGAGAACCCACTGGCACAGACCTAAAAGTTGAAAGAAATAATCACTTTATCTAAATTACAAGTAAATATACAATAAATAAGTCGAGTACCATCTGCAGCACTTCCGAACGTAGTGTATGTCATCTCATTACACATGAATGTTTTCGCGAAAACGATAATATCATGTCTAATTCTGTAATAACACATGTTTCTCTTTCTATGAATATTGTTAATATTACAAACTAATAATAGACAAAGAAATTTGAGAGCTGAAGTAGTTAGGAATGTAGAATTATTCATAGCAAATCGTATTTTTCAGGCTGTAGAGATATTGGTGCGGTGTAGGTACCTACTGTACAGTAACGACCGATAAACCTTCCCGATGTCAGAAACATCGATACTTAGGTATTCCCTGGCCGTCGGCTTCGTCCCTCAACATTCAATCACGATAAGAGTAGAAACATCAACGGAATAGTAACTCGCAGATTTGTTACGATCAAAAGTAAGCGACCAAATTGATCTAGCCATTGATAAAGCTTTAAGATCCTCGAATCTAAAAACACAAAGTAATCCCTCAAAATCCGTTTTGTATTACAAAAACTCGCAGGAAAAGAAGTGTTCGTATTTATCTTGTCTTTTTATAAAGTCACGGCTGTTCTACGAAAACAAAAGCCGAATGAAACAGAAGGGTTTAATTTTCTGTAATGTGGTGTTCAGGAAATGGAATGTATTTTTAAAAGTCTAATGCTTCTATTGCATGAACGGTCTCCGTACGGTCTCGGTGACTCTATCTCCTTTTTCATCACTTTAACGGATATTGTTTTCAAGTAATTGAAATCACACGTGAAATATACACTAATTTTGTGGAAAATTCACTGGTGGAAAAAGACTAGGCTCAATTAATAAGGTCAATATATCAGTGCACAACGTTGCGGTGGCCAGTTGAGTAATAAATCAATGTACCTGTCCGACACCGCGGTATGAAAATTGCTAGCTCGCTGAATTTATCATAATCAAATCAATGAAAACTACAAAAAGCTTTTAAAATATTTTACTGCAGAAGCCACATTTTACAATTAACTTTAGTATTGTTTAATATTTACTAAAAACAAACAGTGGGTGAGTTATAAATGTTATAATATTCATTATGAAACCGTTATGATCATTACGCGTTTGTTTAATGAATCACGCCAGTCATAAGTAAAAGGAAGCGTTATTTAGATACTGTTTATGTCTTTCATTCGATTCTTTGTTTATTTTTCTCATTTGTTGACAGGCCAATAGCTTCCTAGAATCGCATTAATATTATGGAAAAGAAAAATTATTTTTATGATCTTAACGACGAAGTATATTTGATGGAGTAGAAATGCCAATAACATCACAGATGGGTGACGATCGAAATAAACAATGATATCGGGCAAGCCGCTTGAATTACCCTCACGGTAACAAATTTTTATTGCAAAACAATGAATATAAGATTTTAAACGGAACCTCTTCGTATTGCTAATGTTTGTAACCGGAATTTAATAAACCATTACGTCGTGAACGCAACATTTAACACTTCTTTTTAGATGTTATTTTTTACGTTTTGACGCCATTTTGTTCGTTTGGAATATAATAATAATAATAATCTATACCATGTTTAACAAATACAATATATCTATTGCTCGACTGTAAAGATATGAAATGAAAACCTCGAAAATTCCTACAATAAAGATATCTAACGAGTTCTTTTCAAACAATCTTTATTATAAAGAAATACTTCAAAGAAACCATAAAGTCTAAAAGCAACCCATTTATTTTCTAGTTCACCTTAACTCTACAAAATATCGCAAGCAAAAATACCTTTGTGTTTCGAAGAAGTGTCATCTGACGTAGCGAACCGAGAGCACTTGCCAATAATATTAGTTTATCAGCAACAGAAACTGTTGCGGTTGTAAGGATTTGTATTGACGGAATAAATGGCCTGCCAAATTGTGTCAGTGGTTTGCTCCATCCGGCCACAAATCCCCGAATAAACCGCTTGCGCCGTGAACCAGACATTGTTGCAGTTCTGAGAATGCCCCGGGATCGCAAATCATTGTGCTGGGACCAAACTCCTGCTGGAGTGCACACCGTTTTTATCAAACAGCATACATTTTAAACACTATTTCTCTGTAGATTAATTTTAACGCTCATCTCTACACTCTAGCAGAAACAATGAAAAGTTTTGGATATTGTTGTAGTTTTTGTTAAATACAATTATCCTGGTGTCCCCTTGTTTCACAGACAGAAATTTCATAAAATTTCGTTTCCCAGAAAATGTTTCATATAATATTTGGTCCTTGCATTTTTATTTCGAATATTATTGTTTCAACTACTTGAATAAAACATATTTTACAGAAACACGATTCAGTTAATTTTTTAATCATATTTTTTTATTTAACAAACTTAGGTATCAAAGAGTAGAATTATTTTTTAACGAATATTGTTTGTACGGTGTTTTTTTCCATGGTATTTTATTTCAACGAAAATGTAATAATAGACGTCGTTTTTGTTTCTGTCAAGAAACGAATCGCTGCAAAACCGACTCCATGTGGTCTTGTCTGCCCTACCCCTAGAATGTAATTTAAGCCCGCGTAGGCGCGGCAGGGCGAGGCGGCCTACGAGCTGAGGAGCAGGTCGTTTTAAAGCTCGCCGCCGCGGCTGAGGCTGTGGTGGTGAGCGTTAATACCATTTGCGACGATAAGCTTGCGTGGAACCGCTGGAGCCCCGCAGCGTCAGAGCCGTAACAGAAACCAGGCCTGCTGCATGTAGCATGCATGCTTGCATGCTTCATGCTTACTTGCATGCTGCATGCTTGCTACATGCATGGTGTGTTTGTTTAGTATGTGCATATGAAGTCACTATAGTGATAATAACAATATTGTTTTCCTGCTTGACAAGAATTTTTGTGAATGCGATGTTGTAATTTTAGAGACGCATATGCATTTTATCAAAGGTATGAATTGAAACGTATAGAAACTGTCACTCGATAAAATGTTATTCTTGGTAATACGTTTAACAATATAAGGATAAAAAAATATTTGATTTGTTAAGAATCAATAAGAATAATATATTTATTTGCATAAAACATGGTATAAAATGGTGTAAAATACTATATGGCACAAACATGTTTAGCTAGGTTATGACAAAGCATGCAAAAATTTTAAAGTTAGGCAAATAGGAGACATCAACAATAAACAATTTGAAACATCAAAACTTGTTGTCTATAAATTCTTTTAAACTATAAAAACTATATTCAAGCAGCCATTTATAAAATTTAGCTTTAAATAATTTAGAATTTAATGTTTTAAAATGTCTCGGTATTTTATTATAAATGCACACACTCATTGCTAGGCAGTTATTATAATATTTATCTAGTCGAGGCAAATCATTCAGCACTAGTTTGTATGGATCTCGTCTGTTCCGGGGGTTAACATCATTTGCAGTCTTAAATAATTGTTTATTTTTCATTACAAACATACATATTTCGTAAATATAAAGTGACGGTAACGGTAACAAACCAAGTTTCCTAAATATTGGTCGACATGAGTCATCAGGTTTGAGTCCACAGATTGATCTCATGCACTTTTTCTGAGCGATAAATGCTCTCTGGAAGTCGGTGCTATTACCCCACATTACAAGCACATAACGTAACAACGATTCTACGTATGCATGGTATGACATTACAGCAGTTTTAACGTTAGTTACATTTTTGTTATTCTATGATATGAATATTCTAACATTAAACTTTATGTGAAACAAAAATCAATGATTTAAATTTCTTCAAAGTAAGTATTCTGCGTATTGATTATTCCATGAAATGATAATATGAGAAAAGTTTTATGTGAAACGAAATTCTATAAAACTATTAGCTATAAAACAACGTACAACCAATTATCCTAGTTATAAAGAAGAATTAACTGTTAGATTGTATATTGTATTTAAGATTTGTGTATATTACAATAAAGAGCACACGCTGGGACAACTCTGCCCTTATTTTGTTGTGTAACAGCAAAATATTTTTCTTTTTGACATGTGTCACATTTGGCCTTTAATCTTGTTGGGTGATGCCCAACATTTTTATGAAGGAAAAAGCTTTTATGCTGGCATAAAGGACCCGCGATATAAAGGTAGATTACACAATGTGTACGTAAACGACGGTGACAGTTCGATATAGTAAAACTTACGGGTACCTTAGTAATGTATAAGGATCTAGGTACATAAAACGGCAGGAAATATATTTACCTAAGTATTATAATTTTCAGACATATCATACGCCGGGAAAATGGTCGGGCAATTATTGATAAGGGTAGGCCCACTTCTTTTATAAAGCTGGGAAGTTTCTTGTTTTTCTCGAACTTCGTGAAACTTTTACCTACGGGTATGACCGTATGAAGCTGTGCACATATATATGTGTTATTCAATACTGATCGAAAGCGCCATCGATAATTGACTGTTTTATGATGTAAGTACCTAAATATGCTGATATACCTCTGGTTTCTAATAAAAGGAATTTCTCAGAATTGAATAAGAAAAGGTTTCGTTTGTTAGCATTCCCGACGTTAGCATAAGCATAATCAGCTTATAATGTTCCCACTGCTGTGACACAGGCCTTCTCTCTTTGAGAGGGAGTGGGCTGTAATCTACCACGCGGGCCCCATACGGGTTGGTATGTATTTAGATGTCACATGTCTCAAATGTGATGTGTGTCGAATTTTTGGTTCTAGGACATGCCGGTTTCCTCACGATGTTTTTCTTCACCGTTTTGAGAGCAGTGCTGATGTAATTATTTACACAAAGTAAAGCACCTGACTGGGTTCGAACCTACGACCTTGAACTCGTAAGTCGGGGCCGTTACCGCTGAGCCACCATTGCTCTCTCTCTCAACTTTTACATTCATTCAAATGTAAATAATTAAGATTTCTTGGTAATTGACGTTTGTATAAAGTCGTAGTCAACATGCGTTACCTTACTTTAGAATCTATTGTACGTTCAATGCTGATACAACAGAATTGTTATCAAGAGCGGCTCCATTAATTGGCATTATAATAGGAAACCTTTGTCTTTTGTTTAGCTGATTGGTATTCCGACCCTATAAATACAGCCGCAGCTATTTTCTCACTCAGTAACAGAATCTAAGCTAATTTAGGTAAATATTAAACGTCAAATAGAATTGAATTTGATGGTAAACTTTAACAAAATGGGTGCTTTGATTAGATGGTTATTCAATTGGAATTTAACTCGCCGAAATTTTCGATGCTAGGCACATCTTCGTTATCTACTTTAATCTCGCCAGTACTCTTGTATCATACTAAATATAAGTGATTCTCTATCCGAAGACTGCGAAAGTCACGTATTCAGGGATGATGTATAAATGCATATTCTAAAGAAAATATCAAATAAATATATAGTTTGGTAAAAATAAGAACTAGAATTACATTCCCTCAAAGCGAAGCTTATTTGAAATAGTAGTTAGGTACTACCCGTTTGCGATGAGTTGAGATCTGAGCGCGGTTTAAACATAATATGTATAAAGATTTAGATATAGGTAATGCTGCGACGTTCCCGAGTAACATAGGCTATGTTAAAAAAAAAACGTGGACGAAGTCGCGGGTGGAAGCTAGTTGCGTTCTTTTTTCTGCACTGTAGAAGCACGCAACTGAGACGGGTCACGGGTCTGAGGAAGTCGGTGTCTTTGGATCTGTATTTTTGGTTTTTGCCACCGACTTTCGAAATTAGAGTTATTTTTCACATTTTAGTGGGTCGGTTTGTAATTTATCTAAGTTACAAAATAGCCTAATGACAACTGCTCATCACCTTTTACAAAACATTGTGTTAATTGTTGAGGAGTTCTCCTAGTACTTCACCATCAGCTCCACTTCACCATATGCATTGTGACGAACTTCTATTGCTTAGCAATCATTTTATAGGAATCGAATCGCAACCCGTGAAATACTTATTATTTAGTTGTTCCGGTACCATCTGTGGTCTTCGTCATCAGTTCCACTTCACCAAATGGTGCTTTCCGAAAGCAAATGCACAAGTTACTATAAAAAATACCCAAATCGCTATATGTGTGCCTATAATATTTGAAGAGTAGGTACCTGCCCACGATTTCTCCAGGATTCCATCGTCAGACCCTGACCTGATGACATTGGGACCCATTGGGAAAGTATACCATTTCAAACAAAAATTTTTCGAATTTTGCAAATCGGTCCAGCCGTTTTCGAGTAATCGGGGAACACACATAAAAAAGGATTCCGACAAACTGAGAACCTCCTCCTTTTTTGAAGTCGGTTAAAAATCGTTTATAGCCAGAGTGCATCTCGTGACAATTCCAATAAGCCCAAACATGGCTAGTATACTTTGCTTTATTATGGAGTTCCGCTGCCTACCTTCCGGCTTCATCATCAGAACAGTTCAATGCTACCATTTTCATCAGAACCATTTATTCAAATTTGCTTCGTCATAGTCACTTAACTATCTTAATCGAGATTTATCTTATCGCCACCCGTGAAATACTTATCATTGAGGAGTTCCCGTCGCCATCTGTGGTCTTCTTCGTTAGTTCCACTTCACCAAATGATACTTTCTGAATGCAAATGCTTTTCTTGTTGATGAAAATACCAAAAGCGCTATGTGTTTGCTTATAATATTTGAGGAGTTCCCTCAATTCCTCATGGATCCTATCATCAGAACTGCGTTTTGATATAAATGTGACCCATCTGGAAGTGTGTCCTTTTAAATAAAAAAAGAATTTTCCAAAACGGTTTATAAATGACGGAGTACTGAGGTAACAAACATTTAAAAAAAAAATCTTAATATTGTTTAACTGGTGGTGGGAATTTTATTTAGTTTATTGTTTTTTATGGAAGAGGAAGATGTTGTCTATTAATATTAGGTATAAATTTAGGATAACGACATAATAATGTTTTGTTCGTACATCTTACATAGAAATAAACCAGTCATTACCTAGCTATGTCGTGTTTCATTTCTTTGTAATATATATACGTATTTGCAAAGTTAACGTTATTCTACACCTCATTTATTTTTGTTATCTTCTGTCTTTGAAATTCACAACTTAAACATATTTTATTATACTAATTAGCTATGGTATTATTAAACCGTGATGACGTAAATCGGTGATAAATGTCGTATACAGTACACAAAGCCCTCTAAATGAACGATTTTAAACTTGGAATAGATAGTCGGATAGGACCCCGACAAGAACAGACCACAGAGTTATCAAACTTCCACGTCAGTGGGCAGCGCTGTCGACGGACCGCTTACTCCTAAATTAACCGACTCAATTTAAATTCTAATATTCAATGAATACTATATCCAAGTGGAATGCAAGTCGATAAACTGACCGCTACACATGACTTGTGAGGACAATAGAAAGATTAGTGACAGTACTTCGAATGCACACAATAGTTTTGCGATGATTGTTATAGTGTGATGTGACTATGTGCGGATGAATTACCTACGTCTGTAATCGACTCAGAGATGATGCTTCAAGGCTCGTGCAAACAGGCGCGACATGCGACGCGAATCGCGCGCGACACAAAGACCCCGCTTATCGCACGACACCCGGTGCCTTTGTATCGCGTCGCGTCTCGCCTGTTTGCAGGAACCTTAAAACTGCAAAACAAAATAATTTTAAGCCTATTATATTGTGTCAGTGACCGGTACCCAGAATAAATTTATTACAATAATCTTATGTTCTCAAGTACGTGGCTCTTGTGTCTTTTTGAGAATAAAGTATTTAAACCTAAATCTAAAGATCTTTTTCATGAACAACGACTATTTTTATGTAACAATCTTACTTAATCAAGAGATAAAACGACTCATTACAAAGTACGTAATGCAACACTAATTAATACTATTTCCATGGTAATGTTTGATGAATAAACAATTGAAAGCCTTGGACTAATTATACAGGGTGGCGATTAGGTTATCACATTAATTGAAACCATGCATTCAGTACATGATTCTGGACCCCGCTGCGTTGAAATTTTTCGTCGGTTATTAAAAAAATAAATTGCTGCTCCATACATTTTGACCTCGTAGGTAGGCAAAAATGTATGGAGCAGCAAATTTTGTTTTTTAATAACAGACAAAAAAATTTAACGTAGCGGAATCCAGAATCATATACTGAATACGTGGTTTCAATTAATGTGATAACCTAATCGCCACCCTGTAGAATATAGAAACTGAGAATATAGAAACTGCTTATGGTAATACCCTTGCGCAGGTAACCTAAGCATTTCGTTAAATGTTGCAAACTTCAAAAGTCAATTACGTATATTTAGCTATTTATGTTCAGTCACGAGCACTAATTTGTATACACTTAGCTACTTTTAAAACTGATTGTAGCTAAGTAAAAATAGGTAGCTAAGCTAACAATCAATACAGTAGTATTGATTGTTAGCTTATGTTGTTACGAGCATAATGTTTTGGAACACATAGAATTATGAAATATGTAGGCATCTCTAAGTTGCTATCGTTATTCCACGAGAAAATCGCTTTTGAATTTCCCAAAGTGTATACATATTAGTGCTCGTGACTGTACATTCACTTACTTTGCTGCTGTGATTTTCAATAATAGAACGATTGATAGAAAAAATCGGAAAATAGTTTACAAAGAAACCGTACTGAGTTTTTGTGTGCTCGTTAGGTATACTTACTTTACTTGGTATTTCAAAAGTTACACTAAATATTTATTGAATATGTATTGTTTGAATAATATCAAAGCTAACTCTTGCAGTAATATCGATTTCCAAGTCTACAGTATCCAATATCTTATCTCCGTGAACCATTCGCTACTTCAATGTAGCGATTGATTCAATGCTTGGTTGTGGTGGCATATGTACATTTCCGTATTGGCTTTTTATGATGATTTATAGATCAAGCCAGTGAATCGTAGACCGATAACCAATATTGGTGTTTTATAACGGGGGTTTGTCAATATATTGTTTTCAACGTTTTTCAAGTATCAATATTCTATTAGGCGTTGCTGGATAACATACAATACTTTGTATGTGCTGTGTAATGGCTAGAACAGGCTACAATGGGAAAACGTCAAGAGTCTCGTAAAGTGTGGTTGTGGAAGTGATTAGACACTATTGTCTTTAACAAACTGCTGTACAAGATAATTATGGTAATGTTCAGTCAAAGCAAAGGAATAGAACCAAGTGATGATGAAACTGAACAAAAATGTTGACTACTTATTTGTGTAAAGTCGAACTTATTTTGTAACACCTCGTAAACATATGATAATTAACTATCCTATCATAATGAACCTCAACTTAATGAAGATACAGTAGTGGATGTAACAGCTGCATTACTCAATAAGGTACGAGACAAGCAATTCCGCGGTAACCTCGTAGTAGTAATATCTGACATTGTAGGCAAGCTGACTGACCTCAGACTAGTAGTGGCGTCGGCAAAATGTTATGAAAACCGTTATATGAGAACTAAGATAAGGTGCATAAGACGGAGCTTAGTGGAGAAAATACGGAGTAAAAGGCATTCGAATGCGGACATTGGTAATACAATATTTTCATCATATTCATACGTTGTTTAACTATTCGTAGTTCTTTGTGGATTACCTACGTAAGTAATGGGAATAACATATACCATCAACCATTATGCCTTTTTTCCCTCGAAGAGTTGGCCAGAGGTGTACCTACCTACTTAGCAATCGCATTTTCAAATTATCACCATTAATAATTTGAGAATGCATTCCTGACTCCTACAATTTATATGCAGTCCTTTCACAGTTATTTCACATCTGACAGCAAACAATGAAGATTCCTGTGAATTTAGCTTACAATATAGGGTGGCCAAACCTAGAATGTATACAACTTTTTTTTACGACTTTTGCCAATTGTTAGTCAGTTCGGAGTTAATGACCTAAATAGGTGACAACTTGGGCACCGAAGTTAAGGAATTATTGGCGCCCAATGGCCATAATAATATACACCAATGTAAGGAGTTTTTTAAGGAGAACCTTTGCTACTAACATGACTTTTACCAATTATTAGTCAGTTCGGAGTTAATGACCTAAATAAGTGACAACTTAGGCACCGTAGTTGAGGAATGTTCTTGGCACCAAATAGCCATAAGTGATATATCAATGGATAGTGGATTTTAAGAGAACAAAACGAATTTGGATAGGACGGCAATCCAACAAGACTTGGGGATCAGGAAAAATAAATGTCAAGTAAATGAGCAGCTTCCATTGTGTTGTCGGGACAATCGAGTACTGATGTGGCGATATGTCAAAACGTCGAGATTTCTGTGCTATATTTAAGTTAAATGATACTGTATTATACACATAAACCTTCAGGAATAAGTTCTCTATATGATGGTGACGAACTAGACACTAAGAGTAGTTTAGAAGCACTAATCTAACACTCACAGAGAGACACGAAATATGACTTTGTTTTGTACTTGTAGATAGACGAGAACATTTTGGCTAAAGAGGTATTTTCACCTCTGTAGCCAAAATGTAGTTGTACAATACATGTCTGCCTACCCTTTAGACAGTTCAGGCGTAATGTTTTTTGTGTTAATATAATAAGTAAGACTTGTTAGTCTTGAGTTCAGACAAAAAACTGTCCATAATTTGTTAATTATGGACAGTTTTTTGTCTGAATTAAATTAATTTTATTTTTTTATTTTATTTATTTAATAATGATGATTTTTACAAGTTACTGTTTATTAATTAGTTAACTTATGACTAGAATTAAGTGTTGATGTTAATGTCACATTTAGGACGATTTAAATGCCAAACAAACTAATAATTCAGACAAGTCGTAGTAGTAACAAACGTTCTTCTAAACGAGATCTTTTCAATGAAATATATCTTAACGGTATTGGGAGTTTCGGCAGGTTTAACATTATGTCCGACCGACTCTCATTGTTCCTAAAACGGCATACGAGTATAGGAGGCCTTGTTTTAAAGTGGATGGTGATAGGCTTAAAATATGATGTCTGCAAGGCACATAAATAATAAAAATTAATTAATTGATGAAATACCTGAGTTTCAATAATCCTTAATTACTCATATTTAGAGCTCTGTAGCTCCTCACTGACTAACAATTGAGAGAAGTCCTCATAACATGAAATATTCCCCTTGAAGAGATTGGCATATATGTTATTTCTATTGGGGGATGCGGCCGGGTTAACGTTCTGTCCGGCCGACCGACTCTTTAAAACATTGTTCCTAAAACGGCATCTAAGAGGCCAATGTTTTAAAATGTCCGTTTATAGGCTTAAAAGATGATGTTTGCAAAGTACAGAAATAATGAAAGTTAATTAATTGATGAAATACCAGAATTTCAATAATTCTCAATTACTCACATTTAGAGCTCTGTAGCTCTTTACATACATAGGTGCTAACAATCAAGAGAAGTCTTCTTATCCCCTCAACCATTACGCAAACTGACTGAGTTCGGTAACAATAGAAATTTAATTGTGTCTCATAACAACATACGGTTGAAGAAATAATAAGAAATATCCTCCTTGATGAGATTTTTCCATTGGTATTATCTTAACGCTATTGGGCTTCAGGGCAGAATCACCCCATCTCCTTCGGTGAAAAACACGATAAAAAGCGATCGCATTTCAAGTCAGCACAAAGGATATTGTGATCTTAATGTTTACTTTTCATACACAATTGCCAAATCTGGTAAATATCTGGTAATTATCGTTTGTAATAAACATAATTTTAATTTAAAGTAAAGTTGTATACTGTATAAATCTTCAACAGTTCAATGGAATATTAATTGACCCAAGTCAACAAAGAATCCGTAATTAGTGAAACGTTCATAAAATCATGTAGGTAGTTGAGCGAAATTACTGACACTACTTCTGAGACCATTACCCGATACTACATAGTCACGGTAAAGAATGTAACTATTGAAAATTTCCTGGAATTGTGATTCTAGGAAACTACCCTTACACGGCATTGATAATTGTTCATGCATAAGCATGTACTCTACAGAGAGAGGACGTGCGATATTCCATGCATAGCAATAGATTAGAGCCGATACGACGTTTATACTCTGAGCGGTCCTAAGTTACGCGCCATTAATTCATCGTGTGTATGTACAGCCAGGGAAGTGTTTTGTTTCGCAGATTGATACACTACAAAGCCGCTGTTTGCATTTCATGCGACACATAAACAATGACAGCTGTGATTTGAATAATATGGACAGTTTAAGTTATCAGTCAATCTGCTCAACTATCCATTTCCCTGATTGTACCAACACGAATCTCAGTATATTTTGAAACTAAACTTAATTATATTCTGCGGGTTGTTTAATTTCATAAACGTATGGTAAACCCTTAGCAGCGTACACAATTAAGGAAATTTTCACGGTCGGAATCGCCTTCTGTCCTATTTTGAATATCACACAAAAGGTATGGCTGTGAATTTTAAACAGGTCCACATTGTTGTTACGGATGCTGTTACTTTAACATACCTAACAAGATTACGTACAGACTTCCGACCCCGTCTGTAATTAAATCTGCTGTAGTGTTATTTTGTTTTCAGACAAAGAATTGAATACACCCTTTTTCATCTGTGGGTGTAGTAAAAAGTTACCAAGGGATTACGTCCAGAAGTTTGGCAGTAACGGCTTCTTGATTAATAGTTAAAACCATACTATGGTCGTAGAATATTATGGTGGATTAGAATGCCAAATATTATTCTTCTTATAGTCACCAATCCACCTATATTATAACATGGTGATTATCAAAATACCCTATACCTTAGGAGGTAGGTATACTTCCTAAGAGCGCGCTATTTTTTATTCCATTTTTATTTACTGCAAAAGTTGTCGCTAACTGCCCTTTTTGAAAATGTTTTTGTTTCCCTTCGCAGTTCAAATGTGATTTAAATGAAACAGAAATACAGAGAAAACAAATTAAATTACTCCCGCAAGATGTTTTAGCCATTGAAAACTTTTCTTTTCTCCTTATTTTCCCGCCATTGCGGAACATTGGGCAATGGAGTATATAATAAAATTATACATCAAAAATGTGAATCGTAGGAGATTTCTGTTAGGTTAATACGGTTACTTTCGTACATGTTATTTATATTTTCAATTACTGTTACGGGTATTTTTGTTTGCCAAATTTATAAATGTTATATAGATAGATCATGTGTTACGTCAACTTTAGGAATGATGCACTTATCACCTTTAAAGACTTGCTTGAGGAGTGAAATGTGAAGGACGGGAGTTTTACATCACGCCAAGTATACCAGAACGGCCATCGCGCATCCCGAGTAATCCCGGCCATAGAATTTCAGCGTTACATAGTTGAATAGAAATGGGACAGGCTTTTCAGAAAGATATGCATAAAGGAATATTTAAAAGCCAACTTACTTTTTATGTGGGTACGTACTAAAATTTAAGAATAGCTTTTGTACTTTAGATATGTTAAACTACGGATAATGTTATAGGAGTGCGAGTGTAGGTAGATTTGCCCCAGTTATCATAAAGGTTTTTTTTAAATAAATAGTTCATATTCCTCTCAATGGATTGGTGACTGGTTGACGTAGTTGGTAAATAAAACCTCAGTATAGTCCTTGACCGAAATTACTAGAGTAGGTATAATATTAACGGGTTGAAATTATACAAATATTTGTAATGGTAAAAGTGACTTTTGCCGTAGAAAACCAATGAATGTTTACTGTTATAATCAGGTCGTCAATCGTTTCTTACCGCACTTCTCGAGGTCATGGGGTGACTGTAGTAATACTACCTTCTAGTACATACCTACATACATAAAACTCTCGCCTTCTTCCCATGGGGGTAGAAACTACAGCACGCTACCTGCTATTACGATCCTTACATACCTTTTACCTCATTCACGTTCATACAAGTACGCACTTCCTACTACTTCGTTTTTATTATAGTAAAACGTCAGTAAACTTAGCAGAACCAGCGTAAGTTATAAACTTGAGAGTATCTGTGTTACTTAAGTACATACCTAACGTTACCCAAAATTAGGTTAACCCGGAAAATACGGTCATACCTACACGTGGCATGTTCATTAAAATATGAAATTTATGATTTCTGACTAGTCGTTAATATTATCTGAAGTAAGTCGTAAACACTAACACAATGTATCTAGTGATAATTATAACATAAAGATTATCTCTTTCGTGCCCTTGTAATGACCGATGCAAGAGAAAAGAAAATTATATAATTAATCACGACTTTGTGGTTTGTGATTTCTAAAACAAAGTTACTAAACAGTTTGATTTCATAATCAACAACAAATAGTTTGAGTCAGGTTTTAATAAAACAACCTACAACACACACCTACACTAAAGGCATGAGTAGCTACGTAAAATTTTCAAGCATGCACAGCACAGAATATGAAAAGGTTTTACGTAGATCATAAAAACCTACCGTGGGAATATAGAACCTTTCAAGTGTTTTGTTTTACGATGATCGATTTTTTTACACTTGATTTATGAGTAAAGAAAACGATGAAGAATATTTTCTTTATGAAACGATTGAAGAATATTTTCTCGGCTTTCGCTACCATCTGATTATGTTTTTCTGTTTACGATACTAACATTTTTGTGAACGGGACTTATACCAAAGGGCCGGACAAAATTAAGGGGCACAGATTTAGAAATATCTGAATAATTGATGCGCCTATTTATAACACGGGAGGAGACGCTTTTCCTAAATTCGGGTAGACCCAGAATGGATAACCGGAATATTGGAAATATACTTTTTCATGGAACTAAATGATTATATGAATGCGCTAATGTAAGAAAAGAGTTAGAAGAATTGCTAAAGGAAAAATGTAGAAAATTCAGTCTACTGAAAACTTTTTGAAAATAATATCGGTGTTACATGATTAAGTTTTCGGATTTCTTCACTGTTTTACGATCCCGAAGGAATCGTCAAAATGACTAACTAAACGCAAAATCAATGTTAATAATTTTTGCCCAATTAATTAATTATTATTTTACTGTTGATCCACGTTTTTAATTGCATTCCTACTTATACGTATATAAGTAGATGTGATAAGTATTTGTTTTGATCAACTTTATGTATTCAGCTGTGGACATTCAACTATGTAAATACTATTTGCCTTGAAAATGTTGTGATAAACACTGGAGACTGTAACATAAATATTTCTGTTCTAATTTAAAATTCTATTCCAGTCATAAGAAAAGCTCTACAACTCAAAAAATAAATATCTGGATACAAAGCCAAAATACCGTAAAAGTATGAGAGACCATAGATTCAGAATATATAATCTTAATGTACCTTAGTGCAATAGTTGTGTTTATGAGTTGCCGAAGTCGTGGAGTGGTGTTATGAGTCGGTGCAGCACCAGTGGGCAAGTCTGGCGCGGTTACTACAGCGGTACTACGGTCCGTGGGCGGCAGACGGGCCGTTTACCCCCAGTCGGCACTTATCTACTTCACTGACAGACGTCAAAGTCACTAAAACTGAATCACATAAGTCGAAGTCGAAACTGAAGTGGGGTTTCACAGAAGCGTAAGGGGCATTGGACACGGGATACGTAGTAATTTGTTTACGGTTGCGTGAAGGGCGGGCGGTAGGGTCGCGTGCGCGCGTTCGTGGCGCGTCCACCGCGCTCGGCGCGCAACAGATAGTACGTAGCGGTAGGGACAGTCGCGCGCGAGGCCGGGCTCGCCGGCGCGCGCCACTGCCCTCCCAACCCCCCGCGCGCCGCCACTGCTGACGTCACGCGAACCTCCGAAAATCCTCGCGACCGCTGATCGCTGATCGCTGCAACGACTTGGGCTGAGCCCAAGAGTTCAACGGATATGCCTCAAGACTTACCTCAAATTTATTAAGTATAACAATGCAAATGAGATCTTCAAAAACTTAGCTGCTAATGCGTCTTTATTTAACTGTAGTTAAAGTTTCAAAAAGTCTTTAAGAAGTCTTACTTCTTCAGTGATAAAGGTAAAAAATGTCATAAATGACCAAAACATTGCAATGTGTAGCCGATTTTAGCTTCAACGCATTGTCAATAAGATACGATCACGGACGACTGATCTTTATAGCAATCGAGAATCAGAAAAAAAATATTATTAGGTACTTACACCAAATACCTACCAACTTTGCGACGACCAACCCCAAAATGTTACTTCAGGCCTCTCTTCAATTGACAATAAATATAATTATTATTTTCAATTATTTTAATAAAATAATTCTGTCCACCGTACACTATTCTCGTTTCGATAAATAATTCTGATGGCCTGAAGGCCTGAAAACAATAACGAATCAACCGTGAATTAATCGCGACAACAATTCATTATCGTGTGAAATGTGCGTAAATATCTGTAATCAAATAACTTAATTGATTTGACGTTTTTAACCATATGGCGGGAAAAAATAAAAGTAGCTTCGTAGCATGAATTGAATACTGAAACCGATTTTCGATTTTCGTAAGTTTCAGCAAGGTCATACCATTCGTAGTCGTGGTTTTGAACCCAAGCAGGCACTTTGTGTAATTTATTTCATCATCACTGCTCTCTAAACGGTGAAAGAAAACATCGAGAGGAAACCAGCATGTCTTAGAACCATAAATTCGAAGACGTGATATCTGCCAACCCGCACTGGGCCTGTGTGGTGGATACGGCCCACTCCCTCTCACAGAGAGGAGGCCTGCGTCCCAGCAGTGGGAACGTTATAGGCGTCAACCTATACGCCGAAAGACGTTCACTGCTGAACATAGGCTTACCCCAAGCATCGCCATAATAATAACCTATACTGAGCTATAAAATAAAAGATGATGCTGTGATAAAAAATGCCAGTTAGGCGTTAGTTAGAAGTTCACCTGGCATCCTAAAAAAATTTTTTACGAAAAAAACAACAACCCTCCAAAAAAAACACTACAAAGGTAAAAATAACTTTAATTTCGGAAGTCGGTGTCTTTGGATCTGTAGTTAAGGTTTTTGTTTAGTGGGTCGGTTTTTAATTTATTTCTACGTTACAATAACCTAATGGCAACTGCTCATCACCTTTTACAAAACATTGCTTTTCCTGATGCAGGGACTTTAATTGTTGAGGAGTTCTCCTGGTACTTCACCATCAGCTCCACTTCACCATATAAATTGTGACGAGCTTATATTGCTTAGCAATAATTTTAAAGTAATCGAATCGCAACCCGTGAAATACTTATTATTGAGTTGTTCCGGTGGCCACCTTACCATCTGTGGTCTTCGTCATCAGTTTCACTTCACAAATGGTGCTTTCCAAGGGCAAATGCATAAGTTACTATAAAAAATACCCAAATCGCTATAGGTGTGCCTATAATATTTGCAGAGTTCCCTCGATTTCTCCAGGATCCCATCATCAAATACTGACCTGATGACTATGGGGCCATCTGGAGAGAATACCCTTTCAAACAAAAAATAATTTTTCAAATCGGTCCAGCCGTCTTCTAGTAATCGGGGGACACACTTAAAAAAAAAAGATTCTGACGAACTGAGTGAGAACCTCCTCTGTTTTCGAAGTCGGTTAAAAATAATTTATAGCCAGAGTGTATCTCATGACAATTCCAATAAGCCCAAACACTGCTAGGATACATTGTTTTATTACGGAGTTCCGGTGCCTACCTTCCGGCTTCATCATCAGATCAGTTCGATGGTACCATTTTCATCTGCACTATTTATTTAAATTGGCTTCGTCATTGTCGCTTACGATACTATCTTAATCGAGATATCTTATCGCCACCCGTGAAATACTTATCATTGAGGAGTTCCCCTGGCCATCTGTGGCCTTCTCCATCAGTTCCACTTCACCAACTGATACTTCCTGAATGCAAATGCTTGACTTGTTGTTGAAAATATCAAAATCACTATGTGTTTGCCTATAATATTTGAGGAGTTCCCTTAATTCCTCATGGATCCTATCATCAGAACTGCATTTTGATAAAAAGGGACCAATCTGGAAGTATGTCCTTTTAAATAAAAAAAGAATTTTCCAAATCAGTTTATAAATGACGGAGTACTGAGATAACAAACAGTAAAAAAAAACATACAACCGAATTGATAACCTCCTCCTTTTTTTGAAGTCGGTTAAAAAGATCTTCATACTCGTTACTTATGCAGACACTTTTTGAGGTCATCAAAAATACTCCCACCAGTTCGTTAACAGGAATCCAGGAACAATGGATCTCCTTGGTGCCAAGATAGATTCATTTTCATCTATTGAAAGGTACATGTCATCTCTTGACTTTCCTCTTGAACTTCGCTGTGTTCTCCATCCAAATTCATTTGAGGAATCCAGCGCGAGATGGTTTTAACCTACACTTTGCGGCTTCGGAATTTGAATTTATGGCTAGAGTAAGAGTAGGTCGACCGAGATTCAAGTAAAAACTGATGAAAGCTATATACTCGTAATATTTATGCATTGTTCCAGGGTGTTCATGAAATGTTGCATGCAAATAGTCACGTATTACATTTACATAAACCGCGACGAGCTTGTATGCGGGCGCAAGCGCCGTACGGAGAGAAAAAGATCCTGTGATCGATCCCTAACTCCCGCGGATATTACTTTGATATCATGCCTGAAAGGAAATTCTCATAAGCAGTCCGGGATTTGGAAATGTGGACGGTAAATACTAATGATATAAGCATAATCTATACATCTGTACATATTATAAATGAAAGTCGCATTTCGTGTGATTTTGATGCAGTTTTCACTATCATTTAGAGAGTTTATTCCGGAAGGTTTATAGATATAATACAGTAATATCCAACTTACTTAAAATAAATAAATCTCCATGTTGTGTCAAGACTTAGTAGCAGGGGGCGGGTCGCTAGTATATTATTTAAACGGCTAAGCGAAAGTAAACAAAAGTGTGAAACTCCACCGAAAATATCTACTCAATTGTACAATTTTGTTCGTAGTATTGTTCTGTTTATGTCTGGACTTTGTTACGCTTAACAATTACTATCCAATTGTTGACTCTGGCTTTGTCGAATTACTCACATAAAACGAAAATACAATTTAAATACTAATGTCACGACTTCGCTACGACTACAGATACCAGTTAACTTCTTATTCGAGGACAGATACAACAAACTAACTAATACCTCACTTACCCTAATGAATGTCCAAAGATTTTAATGAAAATCTACCAGTGGAAAGGCAATGATTTATGTGTTCCGGTTTTTTAGGGTTCCGTACCTCAAAAGGAAAAAACGGAACCCTTATAGGATCACCCGTTGTGTCTGTATGTCTGTCTGTCTGCCCGTCTGTCACAGCCAATTAGCTTTGAATCTACTGGACCGATTAAGTTTAAATTTTAGTACACATAATAAATTTTTTTCTCAGAAAACAGGCGTTTCTCAGGGCTTCAACACACATTACAATTTGAGCTTGTTGATCCAACAAAAAAGCGTCTCGACCAAATCTGGATAGCAGTAAAGTACCGTGAGTGGGGTCTAAAAATACATGTACCGATTATATAGAATAGTGAGGAGGGGACAAACAATAGCAAGTGAGTATTAACAAAGACCGTATGTTCGTGACGACGGCGCGAGTAACTGCGCGCAATAAACCGCCTTTGTCAGACATTTAATCCACTTAAGAGTTTGTAGCCCCTGTTCAAAGATGTGGACCGGCTCGTGACTGTTGTCGCCAAAAAATATTACTTCCGATGGAGTACCCCTGGCCGATGCCCGACCTGACTGCCAGTAGAGTAATAGAGTAAACAATTTTATTATACGTCCTATCCGTGTTATTACTTCACTATCATATGACATAACGTCGTTGTTTACATACTAGACTATAGACAATTCATAATTGTTAAGATATCAATCGTCTTTTTTCTCTATGAATTTGTGTGCGATAATCTGCAATAATGTAATTAAGTGTTACGTATAGCCTGTATCGACGAAATCTACTCACAGCTAATCAATTATTTGTACGGAACACTCACGATGATCACATATTGGCAGTTGAAATACAAAACAAAGGCCGATCACGGAAGTAGTGCTAATTACTTGACATGAGAAATTTCAGGAAATTAAACGTACATAGCTAGAACAGATCTACTTAGGTCTAGTGAAGAGCACATGTGGGACTTTCATACTTTATTCCGTACTTTATCCCCATCCAAAATAAGAAAATCATCAATAATTTATTCGACGGATCTCTTACTGGACTCCAGCCACAGTGGATGCATCAATACTCTACTGTTCGGATCACAGGTAAGTACTTAGAGACGCCTCGAGACCACTAGCTCTGTATTTGCCGAAACACATTGGCCCAAAACTGGAGAGTGACATAAATATCTTAAAAGGCTCCTTGGGGCCTCTAAAGCTTTTGCGTAGTACAAACAAACTTCCCTATGCTGAGTATAACATAACGCGAGCGTTTCAGATATTCCTTCTTGGTAAGCCTGCTCTTAAGAATTCACCACGGCTATTTAGTACCTAGGTGCCTTCGTCGTTTAATATGTCGCGACTACGAGAAAATAATGTACATAATTAATACATATATGCTTTTACAGGAATTACCTTTCAGTAAGCTTTCAATTATTATGTATAATATGTCGTTATTTAATTCAACAAAGAGGTAAAAATAAGTATAGGTAGGTACTCAAGTCACTCCTATTAATAGCCGAAATTGAAATCAGAGGAGTGTTAATTTACATTCTTGATTTATCTTATTGTTTTCCTGAACTATACACAATGTACAATTTTCACGCTTTGGGGACAACTTCAATTTAACATGAGGAAACGAACTGTTTCGTAAGAACAACAGCCATTTTCACACGAATAAAATTGCGCAGAAAATAACAAAGAAAAGCCTACTTTATGTGACAGGTAATATCCCTCATAATGTCATAATCATCAATTAAATCTGTTTTGAAGAATCATGTAATTGCATACTCAGTTACTAAGGCAACTGTTTATGTGGGATTGTTTCTCCATTATAATCCGGAGGACAGGCAAAGTGCTCACTAGTGGACTTAGTGAATTAATCACCTCTAACCGAAGGGAACAGTCATTAACGCGATTACATTGCTCGGTTAGCTCCGATATCAATACCATGGCCGGCTTTCTCTTGTGCTACACGCTATCGGCTTTACCCGCAATACTGTACACGAGCCCCACTGAATTACATTTTGATTGAAATAGCGTTCGAAAATCAACTGCGAAGCACTTCGCAAAAGAACACCCCTAACTGAATTTCCTCAGCTATTGACCTCGATCAAAAGTTAGGTAATTAACATCTACTAAAAATGTCGGTTTGAGTATTTGATTTCTTAAACGCGCGGGTGATTTTGATTCGCCTTACCGCCTTTGAGTTTTCTTTTACAAATTACTTCAGAGAATCTGGCTGAAAATTAATACTTTTAGTGTTGTTTTGTACATTTCTGGCTAAAAGTGGCTATTCCTTATTCTAAGTAATTTCCTACTTACCACTTCACCTCAACACACCGCCTCCATCAGTGACATTGCCATTTAAAAATTGTTATAAATTGACATAAACGTCAATTTTGCTTAGTGGAGGTGAGGAATCATCTGCCAAACTCAAGGTACCAAAGCTAACTTAACACATTCGAGTCCACTCACTTTTCATAGAGCTCATAATTATACAAGGTGGAACAAGACGATTGACATTCCTTTAAACCACGTAAAGAGAATCATGTTCTTTACCCGTATACAAAAAATCAATCTAATTCAATGAATACTTTAGCCACAGGAAATTATTTTTCATTTTCATATTTTTCAACATGATGTAGATCTGAGTCCGTAATAATAATAGGTAAATATTGTAAGGTCAAGAACCTGTGCAAAAAATATGATTCTATTCTCTGACTTTGTATTGTTCTCAGACTAAAGTGCCTGTGCTTACCTATCTGCGCCCCGCACCGCCGCCGCCACGACCCACACCGCACTGTTGGTCAGTGACTTTACGTAGGTAAAGCGTGTTTACTTTTTATGCAGTTGATTCTGCCATTTATTTTGTTTGAAAACTGCAATTTTTAAATTTTCCATTTACTCATAATCTGCGTGTTTTAAAATGTTTCGATGGATTAGTACTGTTCTCGTTTTCATTTAATGTCGTACATCCAGATACACGTTATATACAGGGTGGATATTTGAGACGTGGCAGTAAGGGTAGGTACCGTTGTAGTAACATAAAAACCTTCTCAGGAGGGAGACTGTCCTTATTTTATTGAGAAATGTTGGTCCCCATAGATTTTGAAAAAAATGTAGTCAGCAAGAAAATGGGCGATTTTCACAAAAACTTTTTTTGGTGTCAATCGATCCGGTTTCTTACAAGAATCAAGAATGTATGTATATCGGACTAACTAAGGTTTGAGTATTAGAAAAGTCAGAAATAGCAAAAAGCTTTTCCGATACATTTCGTAGGAAATGAGACTCCAACATACATTTTTATGATGGATAGACTGGCCACTCCAAAAGTCAGAAATCGCAAAAAAACTTTTCCCATAGAAGTCTAAACGTTCTAAACTATTGAAGGACATTTTTTCTCAGAATTACAGAAATCACAAGCAAGAAACTGTATAAATTTTGTTCTCAAAGTAAATAAAATTATAACGCGTTTTCATTCAAAATACAAAGTTTAAATTGTTTTGTTCATTTTCGGCCAGTTTTCTAGTACTCAAATCTCAGTTGGTTCCATAGAGGTTTTTGACCCTTAAAAGAAATAGGATCGATTGGCATCAAGTTTTAAGTTGTTAGGCAAAAAAAGCTTTTCTGAAAATTGGCCATTTTCTTGCTGACTATAATTATTTTTTTATATCTGTGAATGGGGATCAAAATTTCTCAAAAAAGTAAAGACGGTTTCCTAAGACCATTTTCCTTTAGCTACAACGGTTAAGGTACCTGCCCTAACTGCCCCGTCTCATCATGTAGGCAATGTAGGTAAAAAAGGTAGGTTGATAAAGAACGCATTATTTTTTTATGGTCCTACACCGTCTGAGCATCTATTAATGAAGTTTAAAAACAGTTCTTTAAACTAAGTCTTATTTTTGTACGCTAGGTGTTTTTAACCGCATCACCGACAAAATTAGGCAAGGTAATTTTATTAGATTCAGACGGAAAGTAGTTTTTGCTGCGGAATCTGAAAACTGAGCTGCGAGCTAAGCGAGCTCGATAATATTAGCACCTCGAACAGATAAAACCTAACCTGTTCGAGGTGCTAATATTATCGCTTTTGACCATTCGTACAGGGATAGCAGTTACTTTACTGACTTATGCAGAAAAGCATAAGAATTAAGAAAATGTAGTATGCAAGAGCGAGCGAAACGAGCTCGAAAATTTTAGCACCGCGCTTCATAAGGTTACAACGCAACCAACGTAATAAACGTAAGTAACTAGTCGACGTTGACTGATCAGTTTTGACGTCTGTGCTCAAGGGTGCTCTGCACCCGTTTACTTCTCGTAGGTAGCGGCGCCCCCGAGCATCCACGGAGTCGCCGCCCCTGGCCATACATATTGCTAGTGGACCCTCCAGGAGAGTCACCGGCATTACTTATGCGCTAACGTGAACCCTTCGATGAGGATTTTCTTCTTCTTTCAAATCCAAATAATTTATTTTCTCATTACAAATAATGGCATTATATTAATTAAGACAAGCTTAAAAACTATGTGACACTTAACTAGTTTGTGAGAGACTGGTGTCTGCACTAGGAATACCTGTACAGCAGATCAGGGTCCCACCACACGGTATGTAGACATAGTCAGTTATTTAGTAAATGTGAATGGACAGGGCATAACATAAAAATCAATTATAGACTCACAAATTAAAAACAATAGAACAAAACGATATGTAAGTAAGTGGAAAATGCGTGATCTATTATGTGTAGGGTTAACTTAGCGGGATGGACTTATCTGGATGAGTTAGTAATTACTCAGTTGTTTTATAGTCTAAGTTACGGAGCCAATCAACTAGAGTAGGGATCTCTAAACAGCGGTCCGCGGGCCAGGCCCAGCCCGCGAGCACCAACAATCCAGCCCGCGCCGTCGATATCTTACTCGCCAACTAGTCCCAAAACGAAAATTTGCGCATAATTCAAAACTACAGTATGTTGCTATGATGAGCTAGCTAGGTACTGGCCCTTGGGCTAAAAAGAAATTCGAGAAAAAATCCAAGTATTCGAAAAATCGATCCGATCTAAGAATTCAAAAGAAGAATGTCGCATGGAGGGGGCATACAATTATGAACGCATTTTCGTTTGTGACGATTTCTGCCAGTTTACTCTTACCGCAAGCCGCGACAAAGAACTTCATTCCAAAAATCCTAAAACCTAACAATAGTAACGGAATGTATAACGGAAGGGAAGATTACCTACTTGCATGCCAAATTTGAAGGCAATTTTAAAGTGAAAATATAAATCCTCTATAATCCCTATCCCGTGGGAATTTCGAAATAAATATTACAGTTACCTAAATAATTACAGGTACGGAACTTAGTAAAGTTATTGTTCCCTGAATTACTAAAGTGTCTTTGCGATGGCGAAAGTCGGGCTAACCGATGAATTGGTAAGGATTTTTTTTAGGGTATGATTTTCCAAAAACGCCAAAACACGTCATTCGTAATTTCTAAACAAAAGTTTTCCCCCTTAGGGGATAATTTTCCAAAAACGCTGAAACACGTGATTTTTAATTTTTAACCAGAATGCAAAATACCAATTTCCATGGTTTAAACTACGATTTTTTATTCAAACTTTCATCCCGTATTTTACTACCCTAGGGGTTGAATTTCAAAAAATCATTCCTTATTCCTTGTCTACATGGGAACCTTCGTGCAAAATTTTAGCTTTCTAGATCCAAGGGTCCTGGGCGTTGATGAGTCAGTCTGTGAGTCAGTCAGGACTTTTCTTTTTTATATTTATACATACATATAGAAGACTACGTATGTTACGGTACACATATTGTTAATTATTGTGATTAAATGAACGATTGAATGAAGGATTTTGTTGCCTTAGGCACTAATGCATCAAAAAATGCTTAGTTATTATTTATAAAAGAAATGTAATTATAGTAAAAATCGTTCAAAAGTTCAAAACCGTACATGTTGCTTAGACTTTTTTGATATGTGTATATCATTGTTGATGACTGCTGACATTTATATCTCTGCTGACAAGTATCATAATGATGACAATCATCATGACAGATTCCCACTGACATGGATGCCACTAAAGACAGTTGGTGATACCAGCCAGTTGCATTCCATAAGAAACTTTGTTCCAATTTTCATCATGTAATCTTGTTATAATCTAGCCGTAGCTTCTTTTGTTACATTTTCAATTGTTTATCAGGGCCGTTACATTGATTGAAGCAGCACGCTACATGCTTATTTTGTTTTTGATAAGAATGGCTTGTTTTTTATGTAATTTCAATCAGCGCGTGAGGTGAAAATTCGTGGAACCTCCGAGCTTCACTGAAACTTGCGACTATCCTTTTAAATAAGGCGGAACGCCTAGGAGTTAGAGATATCCCCTTAAAAATCTTTGCTGACTAACAACGAGATCGTGTACAAGTGATGAAAATAGGGAAACATGTAAGTAATGAAGATGAAGAGGCTATTAACTGTGGCGTTCCACAAGGAAGCATCCTGGGTTATCCACTATTTATGCCCCTACTAAACTGTACAATATTTACTTTCGCTGAAGGCACAGCTCTTATTGTGAATGGAGCAGACTGGTGCCAAAGCAAAATGCAGAATTAAAATTATGATGGGGTAAATAAAGAGAAATTTTCAGTTGTTTTAATATTTCATGAAATTGACAAGACTCAGGTATAAAATAAAATAACACGAGCAACAACATTATATTTCTCAACCTTTTTTGGAAGAGAAACATAAAATATTACAATTTTCTCGATAGAAAAACATCACGAAGTTACCACTGATTTCCACGCATTTGCGAAGTCATGAAATAACTAAGTATTGTGAGTGTTTTCTTATGAAATTCTTTTTATTTTTGGATTTATTAAGATGAAACTACGTACCTACTTATTCCGAGGAAGAAGTCGTTATGCGTCGCATGTTGCGGGAACTATTAGCTTACTTTTTTTTCCCAAATCGGGGGTATGCAAGGGTACGCACCCTTAATTCGTTTACGTAACTCAAACTTCACAAAAGAATGTTTTGTTGTTACAACGTAGACGCTGTTGCCGCGTTCCTTGCCACAGAGTGTAAATTATACTTCTCGTTTTAATTTAAACCTTGTTTCGTCTTAACGTGTCACCTATTAAAAGTACCTACAGTTTTGTGTTTGCGGTCAGTAAAAGGTTTGATTATGTTTAAATTGTTTTATAACGTACGTCAAGCACGCAGCTTGGCGGATTTTCTTTACGGTATTTTTATTTGAAATAATTTTATAAAGTTTTTTTTTCTTAAAAACGAATAAATTCACACCTTTACTTAGTATGGAACCTAAGTAGTGTGTCACAGCGTGAAGCTATTAATTCTTATTGTTGTATCGGTATTGCCAGCTAAGAAAACACAATAAATTTTAAATAAATAGTAAGTAACAAGTCTGGGATATTTTGTTCATCAACCTCTCCTAGTAATATTGCTTAGTATTACAGCATCGTGTACTTAATCCCCTTAGCAGAGACATATCCAATCAAATTAAATGTGGCGTAAAATTTTACTGTCTCTTTAAGTATGCTGTTTACGTTAAATTGAATGAGTATCGATATTTTTCCCTTAGGAGAGCGGGATCTTCAGTAATGAATGTCACTATAAATAACGTGTTTCATTCTATCAAATAAAGAATAAATAAATAAAACAAAATACCATTATTTCAGACCTAGAGTAGTCCATAAGTGGTTATTGGTTCGTAACAGTTTGTGCTTATATACTATGTTAGTGTTATTAGTAATTATTAGTTATTAATAATCCTATAACTATCTTCACTTCTTGGATGGGGCGGTCCGCTCTGCCAACAATAATTTTCAGGACGCCGTTACGAATGTTACGCCAGCGTTGCAGTAAAAGAAAGCCGCATTTTTACGCATGATGGCGGGCAAGCCATCCGTGCGAGCTGCAGCAAACATTCCCGACGCACTGCAACTCCGCTGCCACTGCAACAGTACCTATCCTGAAAGCGTTGTTGTATTGTACGCGCAGGACGTTGTAGGCTCGGCTCATATATGACACCCACAGGTCGCTCGCGTCACAATTGCGGCGATAAGTCCCCTCTTTGAGGAGTGGCTGGAGAGGCGCCACGGCGTCCTCATCTTCCACCTGATGCAGGTCCTCACCGGACACGGGTGCTTCGGGAGGTTCTTGTTCCGGATAAGGCAGGAGAAAATGCCCGGCGATCCACACAATGGTGTCATCATTGTGTGGATCGCCCGGAGGACACGGTGGAGCATACGGCGGAGGTCTATCCGGCTGGGGCAGAGCACCGCCGTGTCCTCGCGGAGGCGATCGGCGGCGATCTTTCGCGTTTGGCCCTGGTCCAGGCCATGGTATGGAGCGAGAGCGCATGGGAAGCCATCACCTACTTATGCGAAGCAATAATGCTCGCGAAGGAGGAGGCGGAACGCGTGAGTGAGGGAGAGGCAAGCTTTGCTCCCTCACGCCCTTAGTCGCCACAGGAGATGCCCTGGGCGTCGGGAATTGAGAGCCGACTCCCGGCCACCGTAGACACGGACTTGCGGACGGCGAGCAATAGGTAGCTCGCCGTCCGTTAAGGACCAGGCCCGGGTCGACGGCGCGTTGTATTTCACGCGTGCCTCAAAGAGACGTCAGCACTAATTGACGGGGTCCGCTAAGGCTGATGCCAGCTAGGATCGCGGGATATTCAAAGAGTTACCATGGCCCTGGCACTGGCAACAAAAAAAAAACACGGATGGGTTTTAATGATTCCCACCCAAAAAAAAACCGCTCGAGTAGGAGGACTGATATAACGCCTCACTTTGACGTCAGCCAAGCAGCGAGCGAACCTACGGCTGGGCCTGTGGTTTCGGCTATCAATTGTAAAAAGAAACATAAACATACTTATACAGAGCAATTTTTTAATCACTAGCCAAATTTTCACAGGGTGATCTACCCATGAATATGAGCAACTTACACTATAGTAGGTATTGAACTTTTGTATGAAACAGCAGATTTTTTTTTGTGATTTTAAAGTTGGCCCCAGAGTGAAAGTTGTTAATATTCATGGGTAGAGCACCCTGTGAAAATTTGGCCGGTTATTGAAAACTAACCCTGTATATTTACTTTTGGTTGGTTTATTATAATTTCTTTTTATTAGTCCACCTTTTAGAAAAAAAAGTGAGGAGGTGAAGAGGTGTCGTAGGACACCCGGTAGGAACGAAGTTCCTTGCGCTGTATATTATGTATGATATTAATACAGAGCCATCTAGTATAAGTTTTAATAAGCTAAAAAAAATATACAAGATTGCTCTGTATTAAAAAAACACACCCCACCACCACACCTTTGACACTTGAAACATGAGACCTTGAAAATGACTTTTTCGGGCATAACGCTTTTTCGTTACGTGACGATTTCTACAAGTCAATTCCTACCGCAAGCCGCGTTAAAGAACTTCGTTCCAAAAAGACTAACAGCTGTTATTATAATATCATAATAGCTTAGGTACTTGAATTTTACGTAGGTAATTAATAATCACCTCAGCAAAAACATATTTTTATAATTTCAGCAAAATTACAGCGCTCTCGCCAAAATATACTTGTATGGTTCCTGTAAGGTAAGGTAGATATTTCATTCAACGTCAGCCAAAATGGCAAATTGTACCATCGCATATATTTGCGGTGAACCACTTTTCGACCTTATTACCAAAGTAATTAGAATGAAAAATGGTTCACCGCAAATGTCCGTGATGGTACATCCGAGAACCGGAAGTTTATCACTATTGTAGCTATAACTAACATTCTGAGTTAATTATTATGTAGGAATCTTTAACACATTTTTCGGTAAGATTAAACAATAAGTATATGGTTTAGGTAAAGGTCGGTAGTACCTAACAATCTACTTCAGGCAAGCTTAAAACCACTTAAGGCTTTAAAGTGCTCCTAAATTATTAAGCACTTAAAGATTAGTGCTCTTAAAGGCACATATTTCAGTAGAGTAGAACAAATAATGCAAAAACAAACAGGTAGGTAGATACATTTCTGCATATTCTTTCGGGGAAAATGGGCGCGATATTTTGTTGATATTTTAGTTACAATCACACTTAATAACTTAAGTTTAATGCTGTAGATATTAAATATCCTATGACTAATAAGTAGCAATAAACAATATATGATTATAGGCTCGCCCCCTATTACATGGGACTTAAACATAACTGGCAAAATGTGGGTGTACTATCTGCCCAACCCTTCGGGGAAACAAGGCGTGATGTTATGTTACGTAATAAGTAATTGATAGTATTATAAAAATAATCACCACTCAAAATAATCCCTCGCCATTTCTTAAATAACGTTAATAATTTTATAGGCGGCCCCAAAAACACATAAATACGAATCTCTGTTTTGAAACAAGGAACAAAACGAGCCCTGAGACAGACATTATTTATCAACGTACGAAAAATTTCCACCATTTTGCATTCACCGCATTCCCAAAATGTGGTGAATGTAATACAAGACGTTCACTTTGTAACGGTTTAATTAAATATGTTGTCATATAATTAATTAAGTGCAGACTTCGTGGGTATATTGGCTTTGTGTTTGAAGACAAACACTTAGTCCACAATCACATTAATTTTCGCTTGCATATAAATGTTATTTTATAAAATCACAACTCTTTAATGTAGTTTCTTTGACTTCAACTCAAAAACGACCGCCGACGAAAAGCATTAATGCTTGCAAACAAAAAGATTTTTCATAATTACCACGCTTTGTAGACTATTTTGTGATCGCTGTGTAGGTACTGTAGAGGTTTTAACTAAGCGTGTCTTAAGCATGCAACCTTCGCGGGTTTACACAATTATTAGCTTATGAAGACAAGCTTTGATTTAAAAAGAGAATAGGAAAAAACAATTGTAGGTTGACAAGTCGGCCTTCCGCCCCTGACTGGTGTTGTTTTATTAATAGTAATAGATGGAAACTTTTTCTTTTGACAATTGTTTAACTGTTTCAGTCATTGTTTTCATTTTATCATATCACTGCATTACTTTTGTGAGAACAGCAGGGCATGAATTATCATTAACTTTATTTAGTTTCATATATTATAATGCATTGTTATTTGCATTTCGTTTCATATTGTACGAGATACATCGGATGCGGCAGAGAGCTAATGAGGTGCCATACCTCACAGCCCTCAACGATTCTGAGGGAGATCTTCATCTTCAATAATTAATTTAATAGGCCGAGGTAGCATGAGCATCTCCAGAATTTGATAGGGCGAGTTAGAAGAGTCAGGTTGACACA
This sequence comes from Fissipunctia ypsillon, assembly GCA_947568875.1. Lineage (NCBI taxonomy): Eukaryota > Metazoa > Arthropoda > Insecta > Lepidoptera > Noctuidae > Fissipunctia > Fissipunctia ypsillon. The sequence continues at coordinate 10,633,461 of OX387654.1, forward strand.
ACTGGTCCTGTTTATGATTGAGAACCCACAGTTTAGTCAGGATTGACTAACATTCAATGGAGTTTGAGTCTACTAAGATCGGGATAGATTTTGAGTTTTTTTCCTTTGGAGCATGAACATGACTTAGGTTTTTTATATGGACTTTTACTTCCTGGCCTTTTCCCTCCCTCTGGCTCAATAGCGTCCGATGGGGCAAAAGAATTATCATAACATATTGTTTGCGGGGCTCTGTTACGTCTTTTTCGCCAGTTTTGGCTAACGAAGTTAAAGCAGAAAGCGTTAGTTAGTGTGAGTGCACAATAGCACAATTAATATTTAATTTGACTGACAGTTAACGTGGGGTTAGATCTTCGTGATTCGTTCTTCCTGACTTTAGCTTTCTCTTGCAAGGGACAGACGTCATATAGTAAATTTTATTTCTGGCGTTAGGTAATTATTCTTATAGGTATAGGTATGTTATTTCAATGTTTGTCTTGAATGTATATAGGGGCGTAGCTGATGTAGAGGTTTTAACTAAGCGTGCCTTAAGCATGCAATCTCTGCCGGGGCTGCCTTGGGGCGGCTCCTGCCCAATCTGGGGGGTCCAAACGCCTCCTGCCGGAGGCTCTACGCGGGGGTCGTGCGGTCCATGGCCCTTTACGGAGCTCCGGTGTGGGCGCGTTCCGTGAGGCGGCGACCGGTCCGTCGGTTGAACGCGTCCCAGAGGGTCACGGCCATCCGGTTAGCCCGGGGATACCGCACGGTCTCCGGGGAGGCGGCGAACCTCCTTGCCGGATTACCGCCATGGGATCTGGAGGCAAAAGTCCTCGCGCACATGTGGGAGTGGCGCGAAGAGGCAGGACGCCGGGGCGTAACTCCGTTGCCGCGAGAAATCGCGGCACGGCGGACAGAGCTCCGGCAGGATCTCATGGCGGCATGGAGAGTGCGATTGTCGCAACCCAGCACTGGGCACGCCACAATTGCGGCGATAAGTCCCCTCTTTGAGGAGTGGCTGGAGAGGCGCCACGGCGTCCTCACCTTCCGCCTGACGCAGGTCCTCACCGGACACGGGTGCTTCGGGAGGTACCTGTTCCGGATAAGGCGGGAGGAAACGCCCGGGTGTCACCACTGTGTGGATCGCCCGGAGGACACGGTGGAGCATACGGTGGAGGTCTGCCCGGCTTGGGCGGAGCACCGCCGTGTCCTCGCGGAAGCGATCGGCGGCGGCGATCTCTCGCGTCCGGCCCTGGTCCAGGCCATGGTACGGAGCGAGAGTGCATGGGAAGCCATTACCTCCTTCTGCGAAGCAGTAATGCTCGTGAAGGAGGAGGCGGGACGCGTGAGGGAGAGGCAAGCTTTGCACCCTCACGCCCCTAGTCGCCGCAGGAGACGCCCTGGGCGTCGGGAATTGGCAGCTGATTCCCAGCCACCGTAGGCGCGGGCTTGCGGACGGCGAGCAATGGGTAGCTCGCCGTCCGGTAAGGACCAAGCCCGAGTCGACGGCGCGTCGTGTTCCACGCGCGCCTCAAAGAGATGTCAGCACTATTGACGGGGTCAGCTAGGGCCGATGCCAGCTAGGGTTGCGGGATGTTCGAAAGAGTTACCGTGGCCCCGGCACAGGCAACAGAAGGAACACGGGTGGGTTTTAGTCAGTAAAAGTCTGACACGCCCTCCCGCTCCGCCCAGAGCGGGAGAAGTCATTTGATGATTTCCCATCCACAAAAAAAAAAAAAGCATGCAATCTCTGCGGGTTTAAACAATCATTAGTTTATGAAGACAAGCTTTTATTTAAAAAGAGAGTAAGAAAAAACAAATGATGTGAAAAGTGTTACAGAGTATCATTTTATACACACAAATCCCCCATTAATAAACGGTTCGTTCAATACACCGGGCGAATCGTTATAGTACTTACTACATATTAAAACTTTCATTGTCCCAATGACACGGACAAAACAAGGGTTATTACTATCAAATCAAATCAAAATACTTTATTTCAACGAAACTTATGAAACGTCAGAAGCTAGGTGCTGCACGGTTCCAATTGGTCGTTTCCTATGGAGAAGAACTGGCAAGAAACTCCACAATATCAGACATAAGCAAGCTGTTTCTAAACCAATCAGACCCCTATAGAATGTCTTACCATCTGACATAGACCACACAATCCATGACAATAACAGAACAGAAACTCAACCGCCATTATCTAATTCCTTAATCCATCCTTAGCTAGCTATTAAGAACAATATACCTAAGTAGGCCTATTCTGTCCAAATACGGGTTCCGGGAAAGCTCCAAACAAAAGATTAACCGTAGCAATCAGCTCACCACGAGGTATTGATCTTCGTAGCCCCGAGTCACAAAACAGATAAGTATACAGAAGGTCAGCTCCATACAATGAGCGAAGATGCACGCACACATAGACACAGCTCACGTTCAGCGATTGCAAGGGCACTAGCGATTGGCATTCGTTCAATAAAGGTCGGTTTATACCAAATGAGTGAATCGTTTGGTTTAAACCGACCATTATTTGTTTTCCAAATTATTTTTGTATAAAAAACCAGGGATAGAGCATTTTTTCGTTAGTTTATCTATATTGACACCTCAAGAATATGAGGGAAAGAATGCTGTTGCTCTTGTTCTGGTTCTATGTTCGTTTGATCTAAACTCAATGTGAGATAATTTGAGTTTGAGATTACCATAGCATACCTCAGCCTACATCTACATATTATTATGTGTGTGGTGTGAGCCTTTTTTGTTGTTTCTAACTAGCCTTCTGCACCTATCTGTTCTGTGGTATTGATCTTCGCAGCCCCGAGTCACGAGCTGCGAGCTACGCTTACAGAAATCCGATCACACTTATCTATATATCGAACCAAGGCGGGTGGAAACAGAGGGTCTTAGTTTCTTCTACCCTTTTAAAATGATAAAATACTACTTTTTCAATGAAAGCTTCTTCTTTTTTTAAGTGATTAAAATTGTTGGTACAACAATTATGTGTTCCAATTCGCACCATGAAGCAAGTATAGTCTTTTTGATAAAAGATTTTTGGAAATTTAATGCCGAGTTTTTGAATGGTATTATTTAAATTAATACTGTAACAATATTACAGAATATTTTACACCAGCCAGAATATAACAGCCCCCCAATATGTAGATTATTAAATTTTAATAATCTACAGATTGGGGGGCTTGTTACACTTACCTACAGCAAGAAAGGGAGGGATGGACAGTAAATAAATAAAATAAATAAATTTATTTCGCTCTCAAAGTACAACAAAAACTCAGACAACCTTAATTAATTTACCAGGTGATCAGTATCTGTGGCTTACCGTTCCGTGTTAACTAGAGCACTAAGCATAGTCAATGAAGCCGCTACACTGTAACACATCCCTATCAGCTATAACAAAATGATAATTATATTTCTGTAAGTAGGTTTGTACAAAAAAAAAAAATTACACTTTTACACGTCAATCATATTTTTTTAATCAAGATGAGGCCAGCGTTTCCTATCTGACTACTTTGAGAAGAAAGACCGAAACAAACTCAGAGGTCACAGTCTCTTGCATAATCTTGGTCAGATCACGTGAAGACCATGTAGATTGGTGTCTGAAATGGTATTTTGAGGAAAGAACCACACAGATTGAGTGGATCTGTCCAATCAGTGCACGGATTTGTCAGTAATCGTACAGTTCTACTCAGAACTTAAGGAGCTCAACGATTCGACGAACAATACCAAATAAAGGAAATTTGGGTAGGCCGCATAAATTACTCAAATTGTCAGACCATGATTAAAACTAACTGAGAGATGAAAAACAAAAAAACAAGGACCAACATACTCTTCACATTCACAATAATTAAAATAATATAATACTTTACAAAGTAAATATTCATGTCATTGTATATAAAATTCATCAATATCAATGTGTATAAAAACAAGTTCGAAAGTACGTAGGTACGTACGTAAAAAAATGGAGCAGCTCTATCCCAAGCCTTTTTGTACTCAAAATAATCTTTAATGGTTTAAAAAAACTTTTTTGCATAAAAAACTACCGACTTCCAAAAAAAAACACTACAAAGTGAAAAATAACTTTAATTTCGGAAGTCGGTGTCTTTGGATCTGTATTTTAGGTTTTTGCCACCGACTTCCGAAATTGAAATTATTTTTCTCTTTGTATTGTTTTTTTTTTGGAAGTCGGTTGTTTTTTTTTTTCAAAAAAGTTTTTTTTTTCACTTTTTAGTGCGTCGGTTTGCAATTTATCTAAGTTACAATAGCCTAATGACAATTGCTCATCACCTTTTACAAAACGTTGCTTTTCCCGATGCAGGTATGTTATTTGTTGAGGAGTTCTCCTGGTACTTCACCATCAGCTCCACATCACCATATGCATTGTGACGAGCTTATATTGCTTAGCAATTCAACTACATGATCAACGTCCGCAAATAGCAGATGACCTCAAGCTGTTCCTGGCCATTGAAAACGAGGAAGATTGTCACCGCCTTCAGCGGGACATTGATCGTGTAGTTGAATGGAGTCGGAAAAACAAGCTGCAGTTCAATGTATCGAAATGTTTAATTATGACATTCAGTCGTGCTAAAATACCACTTCTTTACAATTACAAATTGGACGACGCGCCTTTGAAAAGAGAGGAAGCAGTGCGAGACCTGGGCGTCCGTATGGATGCGCAGCTGAGATTCCGCGAGCATATCGTGAACGTTTTTAAAAAGGCATACAAACGGTTGGGGTTTGTACTTCGCAGAGCAGCAGCGTTCACGAATATTAAGGCCATCTTGGCATTGTACGATGCGCTAATTAGGAGTCAGTTGGAGGGTAACACAGCTGTGTGGGCCTGTAATCGTTGATTGTCATTTTGCTGAGTATGGTTCACGCGCGAGGCACGATTTGAAACCTGAGGTTTTCTTTGCAAAGTTTGAGGTTGTTTACCTCTTTGACCTGAATTCCTATAAGTAGGCGAGGAACTCGAAACGGAACGAGGGAGATGTGGCAATATGCCACATCTCCCCCGAAAAGTTGTCCATTACAGGCCCCACATGAGACGATATTTACTCTACATAATAAATATACGCGTTACATGTACCTCAGACTGTATGGGGTATACCCCCTGTATCTCTTGATGTATCCTACCTTGTTTGTTTTAGGCATGGTGTGATACAACAAGTTGGAGACGAGAAGGGATCTAGCGTTGGCATCGTATGTCCTTAGTGTTCCGAGGTAACACCGACAATCCGGGGGTGTTACAGGAGATAGGTTTGTGCGTGCCCAATGGGTACGTGCAGCGTCGTAGCTAGACGGCCTGATTTGTTCGCACTGCCGCGCGGTCGCACCAAGCTAATGGTCAAGGCCCAGCTCTCGCAGAGATTGCGCACACTAAACCTGGTAGCTCAAGATAGACGTACTCTCTTGTTCACTGGGCGAATTCGCAGAAGTTACTTTACACGCTATATGTTATGGTAATGAGTTGAATGTATAAAAATGTATTGTATTGTTTTATTAATGTTAATTTGAATTGAAATGTATTTGTAATTATCGTTATTATTTTTTCCTACACTATCGCATTGGGTTACTGTAATGATAGCTGTATGGTCTGTAATAAATAAAATAAATAAAAAAATAAAATTTTAAAGTGATCGAATCGCAACCCGTGAAATATTTATTATTGAGTTGTTCCGGTGGCCATCTTACCATCTGTGATCTTCGTCATCAGTTCCAGTTCACCAAATGGTGCTTTCTGAGAGCAAATGCACAAGTTACTATAAAAAATACCCAAATCGCTATAGGTGTGCCTATAATATGTGAAGAGTTCCCTCGATTTCTCCAGGATCCCATCATCAGATCTTGATCTAATGACAATGGGACTACCTGTGATGTAACCCTTTCAAACAAAAAAGAATTTTCCAAATCAGTCCAGCCGTCTTCGAGTAATCGGGGAACACACATAAAAAATAAAAAACATTCCGACGAATTGAGAACCTCCTCATTTTTTGAAGTCGGGTAAAAAGGCTTTATGGCACAAGTTACGTTTAATGAATGATTTGAATTTATTAGATCTTGAACGTTGCTTGGACATACATACATACATAGACTCACGCCTTCTTTCCATGGGGGTAGACAGAAACTACAGAACGCCACCTGCTACGATCCTTACATACTCCTTTTGCCTCGTTTACTTTCATACATCTGGTCATACACGCACGCCGGTTGCGAGTACTACGCACCTGACCTTTCTGAAGAACATCACCAATAAGATCACTATATGTCTTCCTAGGGCGTCCCCTCCCGGCGTTTCCACTCACATCTGCCGTGTAAATACCTTTTGTTAGTCGACTTTCATTCATCCTCTCAACATGACCAAACCATCTAAGCATACTCTTTTCAATTTTTGTCACTACATCTTCTTTTAAACCTCACCGTTGCCTTATCACATCATTCCTCAGTCTATCATTCATAGTCACACCACACATGCTTCGCCTGGAACGCACAGCATTTATTCTACTTTCATGCCTCTTTTGCCACACCCAACATTCACCTCCATATATAAGCGTAGGCACCAGCACACCATCGTGAACAGCCAGTCGGGCCTTTTTGGACATTAACTGGTTGGTCACAACCGCAAGTATAGCACCATTCACTTTATTTCCCGCATTTACTCTCCTTTCCACATCTTCATCTATCTTTCCATCCCTTGTAAACAGACTCCCCAAATATACAAACTCACTTACTTTCTCCACACTTTTATCATTTATTTTCACATCACACATCGATCCGTCCTCTTCTCTTTCAAACACCATGAGCTTCATCTTATGAATATTTATATTCATCCCTTTCTTCTTATATGCTTCATCCATGACAGTTACCATGTCTTCCAACTGTTCTGCTGACGATGCAAGTAGAACTTGATCATCTGTGTAGAGAAAGCATTTGACAAGCAACTCATTCATCCTCAATCCGCACTCACCCTCTTTCAAATTTGTCAGACAACTATCCATGTACAAGTTGAACAGCCACGGTGACACTACACAACCCTTTCTAACACCCCTCGATATGCAGAACCACTCCGTGTATGCCCCATTTATCCTAACACAAGCACTGGAATCCTTGTATAAAAATTTCAGTGCCCGTACTAAAGGCCAATCCACACCGTACACCGACAGTGTCGACCACAATTCCTCCCTCCAGACATTGTCATAGGCCTTCTCCAAGTCAACGAAAGCACAGTAGACTTTCTTGTGCTTTGCCAGATCTTTTTCGGCTATGCACCTTAGGGAGAAGATCTGATCCATACAGCCCATTCCATCTCTAAATCCTGCTTGCACATCCCATATTTTCTCCTCTGTCACTCTTTTCACTCTATTTACGTAGGGTGTTCTGAAAGTCTTGAGATACTTAATAATACTAAGGCGAATGGCCGAAGCGAGCACGTAGTTTGATTGTTTATGTTATGATATACGTTAGTGTTAGTTGTCATTTGATTGCATTCAGTATTGTCGCAGATCGTGTTCGAACAAGTTCACTATAATGGCTTCGTGGACGACTATCGAATATCGCGTTATTTTGCGTTAAAACTTTTTACGTGGATTAAGTCCAGAAAACTGTTTAAAAAAAATTAAGTCTATACTTGGTGATGATTGTCCCTCTTGAGCAACTGTCTACAGATGGTACTAACAGTTCGAGCGTGGCTGTTTTGACCTAGAAGACGACCCGCGTTCAGTACGAACGGCGGAAGCAGTTACTCCAGAAAATATTTCTGCAGTTAAAAATTTTATTGAAACTGACCGGCGAATAACCTACCGCCAAATAGAGTCCTTACTGCAGATTGGCTCAGCAGCGTTACATTCAATTATCCACCATCATTCAGGTTATAGAAAAGTTTGTACTCTTTGGATTCCACACAAACTTACCGATGAACAAAAGGAACAGCGAGTTAAATGGTGTACATAGTTTGAAAACGGAAAATCTAAAGACATCATTTCAATCGTCACGGGCGACGAAACGTAGCTTTATTATTACGACGTGCCCACAAAGCAACAAAATTAAATATGGGTGATAGAAGGCGAAGAAACTCCGACTGAAGTAAAAAAATCTAAGTCGATAAAAAAGAAAATGATCGTGGTTTTTTTCGGTATTCGGGGAATTATTGAACAAGTAGTTCTCCGTGAACAGAAGACTGTAAACGCTGCTTGGTACACCACTGTCTGCCTTCCTCAACTTATTCAGGAATTCAAGAATCTTCGTCCAAAGTCACAACTCTGCCCCTGGTATCTTCATCATGGTAATTCGTCGGCACATCGTGCTGACGTTACATGCCAATTTTTGCGAGACAACTTTCTTGAATATCCGCCTTACAGCCCAGACTTGAATTAAAAGGGCAAAGATTTCGGGACGAAGAAGCTTTACTTTTGACCTAGGAGAATATATGTGCGGAAATTCCTGAACAGAAATGGAAAGACATTTTTAGTGATTGGTTTATCAGGATGCAGAAGTGTATTATTTGTGGTGGCAATTATTTTGAAAAACTGTGAAAAATAAAGTTAAATCTCAAGACTTTCAGAACACCCTACATATTAAAACCTTTGCATACAGTTTGCCAACAACATTCAAAATACTAATGCCGCGGTAGTTTTTACACTCCTGCTGAGAGCCTTTTCCCTTATATAGTGGTACGATTACAGCCTTGCACCAATCAACCGGCACACGGTCATATCTCCAACACATATTAAAGATCCGGCACAACACCTTCTTGCTATAACCTGTTACTGCCCTTCAGCATTTCAGCAGACACTCTGTCGTACCCCGAAGCTTTCCCAACTTTCATCCCTTTCAGCGCTCTTACAATCTCATCAATTTCTATTTCATTGTCTTCATCTACATCCGAGCTTGGGTCTTCAAAACTGGCATCTGGCCAATTACCCACTCCTTGCACACTGTCCTGACAGCTAAATATACTTTCAAAGTATCCCTTCTAGCGTTCCAAGACCGCGATTCTTCGCTTAGTAAACATCCATCTTCTGCTCTTATAACATTCATACTCGATGTTCTTGTCACTCCGCGAGCCAATCTTACCTGTTTCCAGAACTGCTTAACATTGGCCCGGTAGTTTTCAGAGAACTTCGTTATACTTTTCTTCCTGTTCATCCTTCTTCTTTTTTACCATCTCGTTGTTTGGAAGTTTATTATAAAAGCATATACACTGACATTTGAACGAGCCACCTATTTTCTTGAGCCTTGTTGTACAACACTATGCTCCGTATGTCCCTCTATTGGTTCCATAATATATGTACTTTTCCATAATCCCTTAATTTCCGGACTAAGCCTGTCCCTTACACTGAAACAATATTTGAAACCCTCATATAATGAACACAAATATTTTATTAATTAAAATTAGATAACGTTATTATTACAGTAAAGTGAACTTTCGTACAGATTAAAAGGAAAGTAAAGATTAGGCCTTATCTTTCTACCGTTTCTGTATTACAACACCCAAATGGGTGTGCTATTTAGCGATACAAATAGATTAAGTTACCTTCAAACGGATTAATTACCTACTCTTTGAAAGTAACTATGATTTTATTTTAATTGCATATCATTATTTGATAGGCCTTCAGTACTTCAATTAAATTGTTCATTGGCCTTTAAAGGTACCAACCTTTGTCCTCATCTTATCGTTTTTCCGGAAAGTTTCTATGCTAACAGAAAATATATTATCGTACATTGATATTATCTTATATTATTATGTTACTCCCTTATCGATTGAACTTAACCAAGTCCTGGCTTGCTTTCACTGACTAAATTCTGTACTTACACTTAAGGGAGGGTTGATCAGAGGTGTTCATAGTACACAGTTATGTTTAAGTCCCATGTCTAGTCAGCCTCAAAAAGATGTATACATCGATAAGAATTAATTTGATTGTCCTTAATTAAGTATACCTAGATAGATAGATAGAATACTCTTTATTATGTACGCCATAAATATTACAGATATAAAAGTAGAAATTTTACAAGGGGTGACACAATGGGCGGTCTTATACCTAATGTGTAATACGTTTTGTAGCTAACTAATAATACAATATTATGATTATTATGAGTCTCGTGGCTAAGTACTAACATAAGCACGGGTCGATAGATCAGGTCCGTGGATGGGTGACCATCTTTACATACCAAGACCCCTCCGTCTTCGGTAAGCACGTTGAGCCGTTGGTCCCGGCTGTCATTCGTGGATCTTTGACAGTCGTTACGTGTCGTTAGAAGCCCGAAAGCCTGATAACCAGCAGTGGCGCCGATACAATTATCATTAGAGGGAAGCCGAAGAAAAAATTGTTCAGTTCTCATAAACTCACGACAAAAAACTGTAGGTTTCTAATCTTATGATGTATTAAACTAGTATTAAATATAATTATGTAATGTGTTATTGTGTGTGATGTGATAGACAGTTACACACACAGGTGTACAATATTATTTTGCAATAGTACACATTAAGAAGAGTGGTTGTTCCGAAGGGAAGCCGATAGGAATCGGGTTGTATGAAGGCTTCGCCCCTGATAACCAGACTTACCAAAGGGAGAGACTTACTTATACAATAACTGGGTTGTGGAGGTCAGATAGGCAGTCGCTCCATGTAAAATACTGGTATTCAGCAGTATCCGGTTAGACTGGAAGCCGACCCCAACATAGCTCACAGTTGGCAACATAGTTGGGAAAACGTTAGGCAGATGATGATGAATCCTTGTCGATGTATACATCATTTTGAGGCTGACTGTACTTAATAGCAACGCAATATTAAACCTCACTGTTATCCCTCTGTGTATGACTGAGCTAATCCACATAAAAAGAAATAAGCAGTACCTTTGTACTCAATACTCATAATGTTCTAACTGTATAAGTTTTATTGTGTGTACATAAATAGTGAAACAAATAAATAAATAAATAATTCTAAAGTCACCATCACGTTTGAGGCGGAAACAAAGCAGATGGGGTGACATTGACACTCTTCTGACGAAGGACCAAAGAGGCCAGTTTATTATTCATACTCTAGCAACAATAGTAGCTATAAAAAGCCAAAGTTATACCAGCTACACGTGATACAGTAGGTCTATAATAGGTAAGGGAGCAGCCTTAGTATATTGCGGTGGCCATTCCTACCTGGTATGGCATATTTATCAGAGGCAGGGGCCCGTAGGGTCTGACAGGTATATGATCCCACATCTCAACCTGCACGATGCTCGTTGAAGAAATTAAGTATCATATATGTTGAGTTGGATTTTTGGGGTCACATAATGTAAAATGGCATTACTTTGAGCAAATATGTTATTTGAAACTCGAAAAGCTCGCGTGAAAACGACAAGATTTTATAAAATTCAACAATACAATCTTATCTTCCCCTAATATAACTTGACAAAAACGAATGTAGAAATTAAACGAGGAAATGGCATGTAGGTTGTACATATTACAAAAAAACCAAAAAATAAAACGCGAGCAACGTGATTTAGCTTCAAGCAGTCGTGTGAATTGCCAAAAAAATATTAAATGAGTGCGACGAACAGAATACATATCTACGCTCACATACATAATTATTCAGACAACGTGCGATAGCGTCGCGACGCCAGGAACAAACCTTTGTTCAGCGAGTTCGCGCGAATCATTTCGAGAATGCCAAAGGTCGCGTGCCCTTCTCTTGCAATAAACTTCTACATTTTTAGAGTTTTTAAGTGATTGATGTCGATCTCTTATTGCTTTTATTTCTAATGCATTAGAAGGTGGGCATCACGGTAGCGCCATTTGCGTGGCTCCAGATTATTTAAGTCAAATGGAGCGATTGGACATCCAAGTTTTACATCACGCCAACGGATTTTATACATTCACGATCAAATTTTGGATGTATATCGCGCCAAATGGCGTGATGTACATCAAAAATTTGATCTTGAATGTTAAGGCGACCTATACCTAATATTGCATCACTTTGATTCAATAATAAGCAAACAAATAGTGATTGTTTAAAGCCAAAAAAAATATATATTGTAGTTGACTATATGTACTTTGACTTTTTGTGGTTCAAAACATGATATCGAAAACTTCGCTCGATCAAAAAAAAATCAGAAGAGGAGTCTAATCGATGATTTTTTTGATGTTTTTCTAATTTTGCTTGAAGCTTATGAAAGCAATACTTCCAAAAAATATATCTGTAAAAAGTTCATAATAAATAGAAGAACAATTTGTGGTTACATTTTCCAAAATAGTTAAATTCATTTAATAATAAAATATTATATGTATAATACAGCGGCTGGCGCACGGCGATTCAGTCACCCGGGCCTTGACGAGGTTTTTTTTTTTTTTTTTTGTGGATGGGAAATCATCAAATGACTTCTCCCGCTCTGGGCGGAGCGGGAGGGCGTGTCAGACTTTTACTGACTAAAACCCACCCGTGTTCCTTCTGTTGCCTGTGCCGGGGCCACGGTAACTCTTTCGAACATCCCGCAACCCTAGCTGGCATCGGTCCTAGCGGACCCCGTCAATAGTGCTGACATCTCTTTGAGGCGCGCGTGGAACACGACGCGCCGTCGACTCGGGCTTGGTCCTTACCGGACGGTGAGCTACCCATTGCTCGCCGTCCGCAAGCCCGCGCCTACGGTGGCCGGGAATCAGCTGCCAATTCCCGACGCCCAGGGCGTCTCCTGCGGCGACTAGGGGCGTGAGGGTGCAAAGCTTGCCTCTCCCTCACGCGTCCCGCCTCCTCCTTCACGAGCATTACTGCTTCGCAGAAGGAGGTAATGGCTTCCCATGCACTCTCGCTCCGTACCATGGCCTGGACCAGGGCCGGACGCGAGAGATCGCCGCCGCCGATCGCTTCCGCGAGGACACGGCGGTGCTCCGCCCAAGCCGGGCAGACCTCCACCGTATGCTCCACCGTGTCCTCCGGGCGATCCACACAGTGGTGACACCCGGGCGATTCCTCCCGCCTTATCCGGAACAGGTACCTCCCGAAGCACCCGTGTCCGGTGAGGACCTGCGTCAGGCGGAAGGTGAGGACGCCGTGGCGCCTCTCCAACCACTCCTCAAAGAGGGGACTTATCGCCGCAATTGTGGCGTGCCCAGCGCTGGGTTGCGACAATCGCACTCTCCATGCCGCCATGAGATCCTGCCGGAGCTCTGTCCGCCGTGCCGCGATTTCTCGCGGCAACGGAGTTACGCCCCGGCGTCCTGCCTCCTCGCGCCACTCCCACATGTGCGCGAGGACTTTTGCCTCCAGATCCCATGGCGGTAATCCGGCAAGGAGGTTCGCCGCCTCCCCGGAGACCGTGCGGTATCCCCGGGCTAACTGGATGGCCATGACCCTCTGGGACGCGTTCAGCCGACGGACCGGTCGCCGCCTCACGGAACGCGCCCACACCGGAGCTCCGTAAAGGGCCATGGACCGCACGACCCCCGCGTAGAGCCTCCGGCAGGAGGCATTTGGACCCCCCAGATTGGGCAGGAGCCGCCCCAAGGCAGCCCCGGCCCGCTCCAGTCTGGGAGCCAAACGTCGGAAATGCTCCACGAAATTCCACCGGCTGTCGAGGACGAGTCCCAGGTACTTCATCGTCGACTCGACACCGATGAGAACCCCTCCTACCGTTATTTGGGAACCCGATGGTGGCGCGTTCCGAGGACCATGACAACACATGGCCTCGGACTTGTGCAAGGCCACCTCGAGTCCCAATTGCCGGATCCTCTCTACGATTGTCGCAACCCCGCGTGCCGCTAATTCGGCCGCCGCCTGGTGCGACCTCCCCTGCGCCAGGACCAGCGTGTCGTCAGCGTAGCAAACTACGCTGACGCCACCAGGGAGGTCGGCGCGCAGCACCTAGTCGTACCCGATGTCCCACAGATGCGGTCCCAGAACCGATCCCTGCGGGACACCGCACGACATCTCTCGCCGGTTCCACTCTCCCCGGTGACCGGGGTAGATGACGGCCCTGTCCGTCAAATAGGCCTCGACCACGCGACAGAGGTAGGTCGGCACTCGGTGATACCGGAGTGCCTCCCTGATGCAACTCCAGGGCAGGGTGTTGAAGGCATTGGCGATGTCTAGAGACACCGCCAAGACGACCCCACCCCGGGCCACAGCATCCCCCGTCGTGAGGGCTCGTACGCGCATGATGGCGTCCACCGTAGAGCGCCCCTTGCGGAAACCAAACTGGCTCTCCGCCAAATCCGGCCCCACCCTCACCAGCCGCCCGACAAGGCGGTCTGCAATGACTCTTTCAAAGAGCTTGCCCACCTCGTTGAGCAGCACGATGGGCCGGTAAGCGGACGGCGAGTCCGCAGGGCGCCCCGGTTTCTTAATGAGGACCAGTTTCCCTGTCCTCCATTGAAGCGGGAACTGGCCCCTCTCCAAGCATGCGCTTAGGAGCCCCCTTAGTCGAGGCCCGAGAGCCTCCAAGGCCAGGACCCAGGCTTTTCCAGGTAAGCCGTCGGGTCCTCGGGCGGTATTCTTGGCATTCAGCCTGCGCACCGCCACTCTCAGCTCTACCCCGGTCACCTCCGGAGCATCGTCGTCATCGTCGGCTGCGTGGTCCGCATCCGACACCGCAGGAGGCGGAGCCATGGGCGGAGCTTGTTCCGCACCATTTTATAGGGGCGTCCCCACGGGTCCCTGTTCAGAGTCTCCAGCGACTCCTCACGGGCCAGTCCCTTGGCCCGCAGGATCTCCGCTCGGAGGGCGGTCTTCGCCGCTCTGTACCCCTCGTACAGCTCCGCCTGAATAGCTTCCGTATCCGGAGGGCGGATACGGAGCCTGCGGTGCCTGGTGTACCGGCGTCGCGCAGCAACGCACGCGTCGCGCAGAGACGTTAACTCCGGCGACCACCAGCACACCTGGCGCCGGGCGCGTCCGGGCCGGACCCGGGGCATTGCCACGTCGCATACTTCGGACATGGCCTCCCGGAACCACCCCGCCTCGTCATTGATGTCAGCAGGCCTGTCCGGTGGTGACACCCAGGCCTGCACGATCGAGGCTTCCAGGAGGAGCTCCCGGTCCAGCTGCTTCAACGCCCAACGCGGACCACTCGGGGTCTGTCGGACCGGCGCGCTCGAGGTCTGGGCGGAGACGTCAAACCGGATGTACCGGTGATCGGAGTAGGTCTCCACCCCCTCCATGACGCGCCAGTCGAGGACACGCGGCGACAGAGCGGGGCTGGCGAACGAAATGTCCACCACTGACTCACCCCGCATCCGCACACACGTGGGGACAGAACCCCGGTTTAGGACGACCAGGCCCGTCTCCAGAGCCCAGTCCTCCACCATCCTGCCCCGTGTGTCCGTAAGCCGGGAACCCCAAGCCACATTCTTGGCATTGAAGTCCCCAAGGACGAGCACAGGCAGGGAACGGAACCCGACGACGACGACTCTCAACTCCGCAAGGGAGTTGTGGAACTCGGCGAGAGTTCGGTTCGGGGAGAAGTATACCCCTACCACGACAATCTCCCCGAACCGTGCTGCCACGCAACCCCGTCCCCTCTTGACCGCCTCGAGGGACGGGGTACCGGCGGCGGCCGATGAAATTAGAGTCACTGAGCCGCTCAGGTCCTCCACCCAGTCATCCCTGGGCGGGACAAAGTACGGCTCAGCGACCACGGCGATGTTAATCGACCACTGCGCCATGCTCTGGAGCAACAGATCCTGAGCGGAGGCGCAGTGGTTGATGTTCGCCTAGAGGAGGCGTAATGGGGCCATTATTGGCACTCCATATCAGCCCCCTCCCGAAGGCCTTGACGAGGTTGGACCTATGTCCGTTTTGCTAGCGCACGGCTGTTCCGTTAATTTATCGAACAATTCATTCGTAGGACATAGTGTAAATAAGTCGGTATGTTTTTTTTGGGTTTCGTAAGTTCGAATGAAAAACGGAACCCTTATTTAGGAACGAAGTTCGGTAACGCGGCATGCGGTAGGAGTTAAATGGTAGGAATCGTCACGAGTCGACTTTCAAATTGTAAATTTGGTCAAAATGAAAATCCAAGATGGCGGCCGTGAAAATTTTCAAAATTTCCTTCATGGGTGTCGTTTTCAAGGTTTTCGGGGGTGCTAAAGCCGATAGTAAAGTCAAAATGAAAATTGAAAATGGCGGCCGTGAAAATTTTCAAATTTTCCTTCATCTGTGTCGTTTTCAAGGTTTTCGAGGGTGCTAAAGCCAATAGTAGTCAAAATGAAAATTTAAGATGGCGGCTGTGAACATTTTCAAGTTTTTCATCATGTGTGTCGTTTTCATTGTTTTTAGCGGGTGCTAAAGCCGATAGTAAAGTCAAAATGAAAATTCAAGATGGCGGCAGCGAAAATTTTCAAATCTTTCATCATGGGTGTCGTTTTCATGGTTTTCGAGGGTGCTGAAACCGATAGTACAGTCAAAATGAAAATCCAAGATAACGGCCGTGAAAATTTTAAAATTTTCCTTCATGGGTGTCGTTTTCAAGGTTTTCGAGGGTGCTAAAGCTGATAGTAAAGTCAAAATAAAAATCCAAGATGGCGGCCGTGAACATATTCAAATTTTTCATCATGGGTGTCGTTTTCGTGGTTATTGAGGGTGCTGAAACCGATAGTAAAGTCAAAATGAAAATCTAAGATGGAGGCTGCGAAAATTTTCAAGTTTTTCATCAGTGGTGTCATTTTCATGGTTTTCGAGGGTGCTAAAGCCGATAGTAATGTCAAAATGAAAATCCAAGATGGCGGCCGCGAAAATTTTTAAATTTTCTTTCATGGGTGTCGTTATCATGGTTTTCGAGAGTGCTGAAACCGATAGTAAAGTCAAAATGAAAATCCAAGATGGTGGCCGTGAAAATTTTCAAGTTTTTCATCATGGGTGTCGTTTTCAAGGTTTTTGAGGGTGATAAAGCCGATAGTAAAGTCAAAATGAAAATCCAAGATGGCGGTCGTGAACATTTTCAAATTTTTCATCATGGGTGTCGTTTTCGTGGTTATCGAGGGTGCTGAAACCGATAGTAAAGTCAACATGAAATTCCAAGATGGCGGCTGCGAAAATTTTCAAATTTTCCTTCATGGGTGTCGTTTTCAAGGTTTTCGAGGGTGCTAAAGCTGATAGTAAAGTCAAAATGAAAATCCAAGATGGCGGCCGTGAACATTTTCAAATTTTTCATCATGGGTGTCGTTATCATGGTTTTCGCGGGTGCTAAAGCCGATAGTAAAGTCAAAATGAAAATCCAAGATGGCGGCCGCGAAAATTTTAAAATTTTCCTTCATGGGTGTCGTTTTCTAGGTTTTCGAGGGTGCTAAAGCCGATAGTAAAGTCAAAATGAAAATTCAAGATGGCGGCTGTGAAAATTTTCAAGTTTTTCATCATGGGTGTCGTTTTCATGGTTTTGGCGGGTGCTAAAGCCGACAGTAAAGTCAAAATGAAAATTCAAGATGGCGGCTGTGAAAATTTTCAAGTTTTTCATCATGGGTGTCGTCTTCATGGTTTTGGCGGGTGCTAAAGCCGATAGTAAAGTCAAAATGAAAATCCAAGATGGCGGCCGTGAAAATTTTCAAGTTTTTCATCATGGGTGTCTTTTTCGTGGTTATTGAGGGTGCTGAAACCGATAGTAAAGTCAAAATGAAAATCTAAGATGGAGGCTGCGAAAATTTTCAAGTTTTTCATCAGTGGTGTCATTTTCATGGTTTTCGAGGGTGCTAAAGCCGATAGTAATGTCAAAATGAAAATCCAAGATGGCGGCCTCGAAAATTTTTAAATTTTCTTTCATGGGTGTCGTTATCATGGTTTTCGAGAGTGCTGAAACCGATAGTAAAGTCAAAATGAAAATCCAAGATGGTGGCCGTGAAAATTTTCAAGTTTTTCATCATGGGTGTCGTTTTCAAGGTTTTTGAGGGTGATAAAGCCGATAGTAAAGTCAAAATGAAAATCCAAGATGGCGGTCGTGAACATTTTCAAATTTTTCATCATGGGTGTCGTTTTCGTGGTTATCGAGGGTGCTGAAACCGATAGTAAAGTCAACATGAAATTCCAAGATGGCGGCTGCGAAAATTTTCAAATTTTCCTTCATGGGTGTCGTTTTCAAGGTTTTCGAGGGTGCTAAAGCTGATAGTAAAGTCAAAATGAAAATCCAAGATGGCGGCCGTGAACATTTTCAAATTTTTCATCATGGGTGTCGTTATCATGGTTTTCGCGGGTGCTAAAGCCGATAGTAAAGTCAAAATGAAAATCCAAGATGGCGGCCGCGAAAATTTTAAAATTTTCGTTCATGGGTGTCGTTTTCTAGGTTTTCGAGGGTGCTAAAGCCGATAGTAAAGTCAAAATGAAAATTCAAGATGGCGGCTGTGAAAATTTTCAAGTTTTTCATCATGGGTGTCGTTTTCATGGTTTTGGCGGGTGCTAAAGCCGACAGTAAAGTCAAAATGAAAATTCAAGATGGCGGCTGTGAAAATTTTCAAGTTTTTCATCATGGGTGTCGTCTTCATGGTTTTGGCGGGTGCTAAAGCCGATAGTAAAGTCAAAATGAAAATCCAAGATGGCGGCCGTGAAAATTTTCAAGTTTTTCATCATGGGTGTCTTTTTCGTGGTTATTGAGGGTGCTGAAACCGATAGTAAAGTCAAAATGAAAATCTAAGATGGAGGCTGCGAAAATTTTCAAGTTTTTCATCAGTGGTGTCATTTTCATGGTTTTCGAGGGTGCTAAAGCCGATAGTAATGTCAAAATGAAAATCCAAGATGGCGGCCGCGAAAATTTTTAAATTTTCTTTCATGGGTGTCGTTATCATGGTTTTCGAGAGTGCTGAAACCGATAGTAAAGTCAAAATGAAAATCCAAGATGGTGGCCGTGAAAATTTTCAAGTTTTTCATCATGGGTGTCGTTTTCAAGGTTTTTGAGGGTGATAAAGCCGATAGTAAAGTCAAAATGAAAATCCAAGATGGCGGTCGTGAACATTTTCAAATTTTTCATCATGGGTGTCGTTTTCGTGGTTATCGAGGGTGCTGAAACCGATAGTAAAGTCAACATGAAATTCCAAGATGGCGGCTGCGAAAATTTTCAAATTTTCCTTCATGGGTGTCGTTTTCAAGGTTTTCGAGGGTGCTAAAGCTGATAGTAAAGTCAAAATGAAAATCCAAGATGGCGGCCGTGAACATTTTCAAATTTTTCATCATGGGTGTCGTTATCATGGTTTTCGCGGGTGCTAAAGCCGATAGTAAAGTCAAAATGAAAATCCAAGATGGCGGCCGCGAAAATTTTAAAATTTTCCTTCATGGGTGTCGTTTTCTAGGTTTTCGAGGGTGCTAAAGCCGATAGTAAAGTCAAAATGAAAATTCAAGATGGCGGCTGTGAAAATTTTCAAGTTTTTCATCATGGGTGTCGTTTTCATGGTTTTGGCGGGTGCTAAAGCCGACAGTAAAGTCAAAATGAAAATTCAAGATGGCGGCTGTGAAAATTTTCAAGTTTTTCATCATGGGTGTCGTCTTCATGGTTTTGGCGGGTGCTAAAGCCGATAGTAAAGTCAAAATGAAAATCCAAGATGGCGGCCGTGAAAATTTTCAAGTTTTTCATCATGGGTGTCTTTTTCATGGTTTTCACGGGTGCTAAAGCCGATAGTAAAGTCAAAATGAAAATTCAAGATAGCGGCTGTGAAAATTTTCAAGATTTTCATCTTGGGTGTCGTTTTCATGGTTTTAACGGGTGTTAAATCCGACAGTAAAATCAAAATGAAAATTCAAGATGGCGGCTGGGAAAATTTTCAAGTTTTTCATCATGGGTGTCATTTTCATGGTTTTCGAGTGTGCTATAGCCGATAGTAAAGTCAAAATGAAAATCCAGATGGCGGCTGCGGAAATTTTCAAATTTTTCGTCATGGGTGTAGTTTTTATAGTTTTCGAGGATCGACAGTGAAGTCAAAATGTAAAATTAAAATTATGTTTTTGTATTAAATCATATGTGAGATGAACTTTGTTACTGACTGTGTCTCCCGACTGCACATGTTTTTTATTTATTTATTTAACAGTTTACGTACACACATGTAAACAGACCACAAGAAAGGAACAGAAAAATACGTACAAAGGTGATGCTGATGGTGGGGTTTTATTTTAAAGTAGGTACCTATATACAAATTAGTTTTGGATATTTATTATTTATAACGGATTATTTATTGACGAAACCCAGTGTTATATTGGGGCCATGCCTAATAGGTTGATTGGAAATGATACGATTGTCGAAATTAAGTGTCCCATAATAGCATCAAAACAAGGATTGGCGAAAGCTATAGAAGAAAATAAAATTCAAATAGTAAAACATTATAAAACCGAGTGCCTCCGGGGACTTCCGACAGGACCAAAGATCCTTGTTACGTGATAACTCTTACATCATTTTAAATAAAAACAAAAGTTTTACGGCCGCCATCTTGGATTTTCATTTTGACTTTACTATCGGTTTCAGCACCCTCGAAAACCATGAAAATGACACCCATGATGAAAAACTTGAAAATTTTCCCAGCCGCCATCTTGAATTTTCATTTTGACTTTACTGTCGGCTTTAGCACCCGTTAAAACCATGAAAACGACACCCAAGATGAAAAACTTGAAAATGTTCACGGCCGCCATCTTGGATTTTCATTTTGACTTTACTATCGGCTTTAGCACTTGCCAAAACCATGAAAACGACACCCATGATGAAAAACTTGAAAATTTTCACGGCCGCCATCTTGGATTTTCATTTTGACTTTATTATCGGTTTCAGCACCCTCGATAACCACGAAAACGACACCGATAATGAAAAAATTGAAAATGTTCACAGCCGCCATCTTGGATTTTCACTTTGACTTTACTATCGGCTTTAGCACCCGCGAAAACCATGAAAACGACACCCATGATGAAAAACTTGAAAATTTTCACAGCCGCCATCTTGAATTTTCATTTTGACTTTACTATCGGCTTTAGCACCCGCCAAAACCATGGAAACGACACCCATGATGAAAAACTTGAAAATTTTCACGGCCGCCATCTTGGATTTTCATTTTGACTTTACTATCGGCTTTAGCACCCGCGAAAACCATGAAAACGACACCCATGAAGGAAAATTTGAAAATTTTCGCGGCCGCCATCTTGAATTTTCATTTTGACTTTACTATCGGTTTCAGCACTCTCGAAAACCTTGAAAACGACACCCATGAAGGAAAATTTGAAAATTTTCACGGCCGCCATCTTGGATTTTCATTTTGACTACTATCGGCTTTAGCACCCGCGAAAACCATGAAAACGACACCCATGAAGGAAAATTTGAAAATTTTCACGGCCGCCATCTTGGATTTTCATTTTGACTTTACTATCGGTTTCAGCACCCTCGAAAACCTCGAAAACGACACCCATGATGAAAAACTTGAAAATTTTCACAGCCGCCATCTTGGATTTTCATTTTGACTTTACTATCGGTTTCAGCACTCTCGAAAACCTTGAAAACGACACCCGTGAAGGAAAATTTGAAAATTTTCACGGCCGCCATCTTGGATTTTCATTTTGACTACTATCGGCATTAGCACCCGCGAAAACCATGAAAACGACACCCATGAAGGAAAATTTGATAATTTTCATGGCCGCCATCTTGGATTTTCATTTTGACTTTACTGTCGGTTTTAGCACCCTCGAAAACCTTGAAAACGACACCCATAAAGGAAAATTTGAAAATTTTCTCGGCCGCCATATTGGATTTTCATTTTGACTTTACTATCGGTTTCAGCACCCTCGAAAACCTTGAAAACGACACCTATGAAGGAAAATTTGAAATTTTTCTCTCTTGATAGAGAGAGGGAGAGAGAGAGTGAAAGTGTGAATTTCAAAGAAGAAAGTATGAACGCGCTTTTTCTTTAGTGACGATTTCTGCCAAGCCGCGTCAAAGAACTTCGTTCCAATGAGTTGACCTACTGCCTACACGACACGCTTACCTATACTGTGACACATTTTGGGTTCATGCAAGTTCACGCTGGCGAGGTAAGCGCACGGCTCGCTCCGTGGGTAGGTTGGTAGCGTTAAATACCTACTTCGCAGGGTCTACCTAGCCTTAAAATCCGTTGGCGTGATGTAATACTCTGGATTCTCAATCGCTCCATAATACATCACACCGCGCCGTGGCGTGACGCCATAGCATCGCGCCGACGCCGAAAAGACGGTTGATTTGTTAGGGTTCCGTACCTCATAAGGAAAAAACGGAACCCTTATAGGATCACTCGTGTGTCTGTCGTGTATAAATTAATTAATTTTGAATGGCCCCGAAAAAAAATGCAAACTATTGAAAGGGCTTACTGTGGGGGTCTCGAATATATATATATTTTATAAATTTAAAATAAACAGTTTTAAAGTTATTCAAGAAAATAGACGAAAATTTACCATACCCCCCTTATCTCCGAAACTCCTGAGCATAAACTTTGAAAAAAATACAGAAAATAGTTCTTTATTTACAGATTACAAGAAAACCTATGAAGTCTATGGTCTTAAAATTACACGGTAAATCTCTCAATATTGTGTGTACAAACTTACATTTGCAGTTGGAATGTATGGGAGAACATGTTTTTCAACCATATTGGTAAGTTTGTTCTTGGGGTAATTCTGTCTCTTCTTTCTTTATCCTAACTACGGCACCCTTAATTGTGCGTGGTCCGTCACGCACTTGGCCGGTTTTTTTTTTTTTGTTTCGAATCAAGTTGAGTTTATTTTGTGAGCCGAAATGGCATCCGGGCAATCCGGGCGCGAGGCATTAATTAAATTCATAGAAAAATACAAAAAAAATTAGAACCTCCTTTTTTGAAGTCGGATGAAAATTATAAAATAAAAGTAATGTAATTAAAAGTAAGCTTTTATTAACTAAAAAAATAGCTGTAGGTGAATAGTAATAGTTAAAGGAGTTTTAATGTTCTCTTTCATTTTGCCAATTGTCACCATTAAAATACTGTACAAACCCTTCTCTCACGAAATTAGCATCCTTGTTGACATTGCCAGTAATTGCATTTAATGGTTCAAGAGTAATCACAGGGACAGTATCATCAACAGTATATGCTGTGGATAACGGTGTGAGTTTCACATTTATATAATATCTTTATGTATATTATTTGCGCAGATATAATGTGTTACTGTTTGTTTGTCCCAAATAAATAAATAAATAAACAGTATTGTCGTCTATATCAAATAGTTCATAGTGTGAGTAATGAGGAACCGACCTCCGTAACTAATTATGTATGTAGAAGATGTACAGCCTGCCTCGTTGGTCTGGTGGCCGCAAGCGCTACTGCTGAGCATGTCTTGGGTTCGATTACAAGGTCGGGCAAAGTGTTATTGGGTTTTTCCATCTGGAATTTCTCAGTAGCGGCCCGGAGTCTGGATTTGTGCCCGGTTGATGGCAATAGGCTCGCCCCTATTACATGGGACTTAAACGTAACTGGCGAAATGTGGGTGTACTATATGTACACCTCTGCCTAACCCTTCAAGGATTACAGGCGTAATGTTATGTTAAGATTGCCATCCTACTTAAAATTTTTCGCTTTTTAGGATGGCATTCATAACTCATTTTCGAACAAAATGTCGCTTATGCCCTATTACCTTTCAACCGTCGATATTTAATTCTACCTCGAGATTCCAGCAGAGGCCGCGACTTGTGTTCACAGGTTATGGTCTGGTGGACATACAGTTGACTTACTGTGAGAACTTTACATTCAGCGTTAAGTTGAGCCACGTAGGGATACTTGTAGGGTCTTTTTCTCATAGCCCCCCTCTTAAATATAGTATCTACTTTACCTAGTTAGATATTTTCGGTAATGTGATATCTACAGCTTCGTATCTACATGTTTTCGGTGTCAGTCAGCTCATAAATGATGCATGGGCATTATTTATGAGCCTATGTACAGCCTATATACCACTACTGCCGCGTGTATTATTCGCTCAGTAGGCGGTGTTATTGCTATCAGTGACATACGAGTATGAGTTCCCGCACAAAACTCGCAGTTTTGTGCGGGCCCCTATGACAAGATAGATACCTACACGGGTCAAGTTTTTATAAAAGAAGCTAAGATGTTTTGTATGGCATTTATTATTCGTAGTTTTTGTTAGAAAAAACTCAGGTCACGCAGCCAGAGAGTTACTTAATATATATTTTTTTTAATTAATTACTTATTTATTTATCTGTTAAAAAACTTAAAATATATTTTTCCACTAACTAACGAACTAACTAACTATACAAATAAATATACAAAACAAAAGGAAACTTAGGCGTCGAAGTAGGTACTCGTCCGCATCGCTGTCATCCGGAAACGTGCCCAGAAGACTGGCAGCATTGCCACGTTGAATGGCAATGCTAATTCTGTGGCCAAAGAACGAGCCAGCCCTCTGGTCATGTGAAGTGTCGACCAGTCGGCGAGAAATATCCTTAAAAAGGAGACGCGCACTCGGGCCCCATGACCCGAGCGTTTCGACCCCAAACGGCTCAAAACTGTAGTCACCGATAAGGTTACAGTATTTGCGCCGCTTAAGGGTCTCAGCAGCCGCAGCAGCGGCGCCAGCACAGCACGCCGTGCTTGGAACATGTGATGGCGCAAGGGTGTCGACACAGGTTGCGTCCCACACCAGAGGTCTACCCACCTTCCAAGGCAACAACGTCATGCCGTCTGGTCTCTTCCCATCGTCACGTACAAAGCCGTTTGGTTCTAATATCGCTGGTACGCTGGCGGTTACAAGAGCTCGACGAATAATATCGTTAATGCTGGCGTGTCGTGCTATGCGGCCTGCACTCCTGCAGCAGGACAGGCCATGGTGTCCGAGGTTGTCGACAGCTTCACCGCAGTGACACCGATGCGGAGCAACACAAGGTGCGCCTAAGCGGAGACACGTAGCGAGCCGAAACAAAGAGTCATCCATCATAGTGCCTATGGTGGATGACGGAAGCGCCTGAAGCCACAAGCCTGACTCCCATTCTCCCACAGCCAGCAGACGGGCACGCTCAGCAGTATTAAATGACGTATTTACTAGGGTATTTCGTATAATACTGCAGAGCGGCACGTCCCACCGTTTCTGGGAGGCTGGGTTGTCAGGTAAATCCGTATTGGGACAAGCCATCCTCCACGCGTTCAACGCATCGGTCAAACACGGTACCTCAAAATCGACCAGTGAGGAAGATACAATTTTCCTGGTTAATTTGTCGGTACCGTGGACCGAAGAGAGGAAGGCCGGTAAACTTATACTTGAAATTTTGTGGACGCCGAGACCACCCAGGCGAATGGGAAGTGTGGCTTGCTGCCACGCTCGGTCGTCCAGGGCCACATTTAGAATAGAAGTTAGTGTGTTTCTAATAATTTGGTCTACTTTTTCTAAAAGTTGTGGATGCTTCCATAGATGGGAGGAGCGAAGGCTATACGTAAATTTTGGTCCAAAGCAGCAGTATCGAATTAGTGTGAAGGCCGAATGGATGTTAATTTTGAATAGTCTTTCCGAGACGTCATGAAAATTTTGAATTTTTTCCTCAACAAACGTTGGAAAGGATTCGTCAAAAATTGGGGACCCCAGGAGGTGAAGAGAGTTTCTTTCCGTAATTTTGATATTTGGTGCTATTGTATTAAATTTTGCTATGGTAGTCTGTCTGTCAGTGGTTTGGGGAAGATAAATTTCACATTTTGAAAGGTTAAGGTCGAGGCCGATGGAACTAAATTTTTCTTTTATAAAAGCTAAATCTTTTAAGACTGTGTCTACATCACCTCCTCCATCCATTCCGTCATCCAAATACCATACGTTGAATTCAGAATTTAGTTGTCGAATAATTGGATTTATTGCCAAACTAAAAATGACTGGCCCAAGAGGGTCACCCTGTTGACATCCAACGGCTGATTTCAAAAGGTTGTCTTTATAAAGTAATTTAGAGGGGTGCCTGTAACATTGATATAGGAAACTGTAAATTTTGGGTATTTCTTTATGGACTTCTGTCAACAAGGTGTCCCTGTTTACGGAATTGAAGGCATTTTTAATGTCAACCTTAAGGATGACCTCACCTTTACCGCTGTTGAGGTAAGTCGATAATGCATGTACCGCAGCCTCACAGCCCCCTTTCGACCCGAAGCCCAGCTGTAGGGGCTGGAATTTGCTGGCCAGTGTTTCGCTGTAGAAAGCACAGCAAATTTTGGCTGCGGTACGACGGTAAGTGGACCCTACGGCAATGGGACGAATGCCGCCATCCTTCTTGCGCAGGGCACACAGATTTGCCCCATACAAGATATCAATGACGGATTCGTTCACATTGCCGGAGAGCATGAGATTGATGAGGGCCGTCAGCTCCTTCAGAAGAGACTCACCAGCCTCCCCGGCGCCTGGACACATTAGGTCCTTCAAATGTTGAGGTGTCAGATCGTCGAGACCGCCGGCGGAGCCACTTCGAAAGGAGCACACGGCCGCACATACTTGTTGAGCTGTAATTTCAAGTGTGTTGGATTCCGGATCGGGTGGGACAGGGAAGGAGAGGTCATCTGCCGGGGCGGGATGTTTGCTCTCCAGGGCTGTAAGTGTCTCTGGAGAGTACGGCGCAACCACATCGCTGCTAAAGATGATCCTAGCTGCACTACTGATATCACCTTCGCCTAGTTTAGATTCCACATGGTGCAATAAACCTCTTTGGGGGAGGTGCGCTGTTAATTTAGAGTCGAAACTTATAATTTATGTAATTTGGTTTCCTGGTTTTGATAGAACATCATTTTTAAACACCTCTTTGACTGCATCGTTGGTCTAGTGGTCATGTGGGTGAGGCATGAGGTTCTCTGGATTCAATTCCTGGGTCGAGCAAAGTGTTATTGGGTTTTTCTATCTGGAATTTATCAGCAGCAGCCCGGAGTCCTGATTGTTGTTATAAGATTTATCCAAACCATGCCCTACCTATACAATAACTTTTGGCAGTAGATGTCTCCCTTCACATGCAAAAAGTAAGTTAGTCAAATCCGAATTGTGGTGTAGATAGGCAATATGTAAGTACTAAACATTCCATTAGACATTCACGTTTCGAATAGCGAATGCTTTTGATACAATTTTCTTTAATTAACACCTTATTAGGGACTGACTTAACGTGAAAAGGAATATATTTGGAGGTAAAAAAAAGAATATTGACAAAAGAAATACTTTTAAAACACGTTAGTAAGTATCTGTGTGTCGGTCTCAGCCAAGCCTTTTCTTTCGACATAAAAAGTTACAATTTGGCACCGTTTGGAGAAAATAGCAATTCAATTTCAGACGTGACGTCGTCTGAAACTTTAAAGAATTACTTTAAGGTTGTCATAGAAAAGTTTGACGTTATCTCAGTTCTATCCTTTAATTAAAGTGATGTTAAAGTAATATTCGTTTTGCCCGCGATTTTGAAGAGCTTTACCTACTTCGTCTTTATATTACTCAGATGAAACAAGTTGGGGTGGTTTGTACTTGCTTCGTCTACCTAGCATGTTAATTATGGTAATTTCCTCTTTGAATATTCATTACAACAGTAATTAGGAGGCCTTTGTTGAGCATTAGAAGTCTACGGGCAAACATCTATAGTGAAAACTACGTCTTACATAAAAAAAAAAAAAACTGGTACGTTCATTTCCGGTAGAACTCTTCCGTATTTTCTGTTTACATTTCCATAAAATTAAATCAATCTCAAAGAACTTTTTACAAAAAGTTTCAAATTAAATGCAGTTTTTCAATTCAAATTAATTAATCTGTTTCTCAGCGGCGGCGGAACGAAAAAATCCCATTCATCGTCACCGATGTTTCGCCGTCCTTTGCACTCTCTCCGCGAAATAAAGTTGTTTCAGCCCGAGTAAGCCGATTTCACGGCGACCCACAAATGCATTGCATTCCCGCACAGTGCAATGTCGGTATCGAAAACAACTGAAGATCGCACCTGGTCCTATGTATTTGGTTTCTGTACCCAAAGGGGATCAACGTGAGCCTATTACTAAGCCACGCCCCATCGTCTGTCCCTCTCTCCGTCTTTTTATCTGTCACAGGGTTAATGGTATCTTAAGAACCATAATAACTAGCCAGTTGAAATTTTCACAGAATATGTGTAACTATGGCCGCTATGATGGCAAATTATAAAATAAGGGAAACTGTTGTTCGGGAGGTACCTATTCCGGATAAGGCGGGAGGAAACGCCTGGGTGTCACCACTGTGTGGATCGCCCGGAGGACACGGTGGAGCATACGGTGGCGATCTGCCCGGCTTTGGCGGGGCACCGCCATGTCCTCACGGAAGTGACCGGTGGCGGCAATCTCTCTCGTCCGACCGTGGTCCAGGCCATGGTACGGAGCGAGAGTACATGGGAAGCCATTACCTCCTTCTGTGAGGCAGTAATGCTCGCGAAGGAGGAAGCGGAACGCGTGAGGGAGATGCAAGCTTTGCGCCTTCACGCCCCTAGTCGCCACAGGAGACGCCCTGGGCGTCGGGAATTGGCATCCGATTCCCGGCCACCGTTGGCGCGGGCTTGCGGATGGCGAGCAATAGGTAGCTCGCCGTCCGGAAAGGACCAGGCCCGAGTCGACGGCGCGTTGCAAACCACGCGCGCTTCAAAGAGATGTCAGCACCATTGAAGGGGTCCGCTAGGGCCGATGCCAGCCAGGGTTGCGGGACATTCGAAAGAGTTACCGTGGCCCCGGCACAGGCAACTGAAGGAACACGGGTGGGTTTTAGTCAGTAAAAGTCTGACACGCCCTCCCGCTCCCCCCAGAGCGGGAGAAGTCATTTGATGATTTCCCATCCAAAAAAAAAGGGAAACTGTTGTAAATAGTTTTGGTAGTATGAAACCCATATTTCAGTTAAATTTTGCCTCGTATCATATAAAGTCTGAGGGTTATAAACCACTTAAATAAATCAAGGGTTACGTAGGCGTTCGCGTGTGGTGGTAGCTACATTAGCCGGAACGAGCCGTGGCCTGGCCCGTTAGGAACAGCTGCTACCCGCCATAATACATAATGATAAGCATCTCACCTGACGACGCCTACCTTTACTTTTAATTGGTCGAAACAATATTTGGTAACAAATTGCCACCGACGTTATTCGATTCTAATAAATACGGAAATAAACAACGATTTAATTTGATTATAATGGAGGTTCAATTTTTGTAATTGTTATGAAAACTCAATCTTACTCAATATAAATGGTGTTTTATGAAGCCATAAGTTTAATGACCAATAAATGGTATTTTTATCACATATAATCAAAAAGAGCTAGTTTATTCTTTGTAAACAGGGACTAAAATAGCTCTTTAATCCCTAGTGACTAAAAGTGATTTGAATTTGGAAAGTGGATATTGTTAGTAAAAGTTCCAATCACCAAAGAGATCAATCACGAACATTGTATGAACAAGTAACATGCTGCTTGATAAAGTAAAACCGCGCTCGAGCCAAATTAAAAAAAAAAAAAAAAAACGCGCTAAATGCATTCCGCCTTCCTTCGTAATTGTTTACTTAAATTCGGATTTTACTTAGTTTTATAAAAAAAAAAATATTTCTATGATCAGTATGTCTGTTCCTAAATGTATGTAAATAAACGTAGTATTCTTATTCATAAATTGCACTTACATACTTATTTTCTCATAGAGGGTGATAAAAAGTAGAGTGTCCACCTCGGGAGCAACACTATTTTAAGCTTGAGTGACGTACTTTGAATCCCTCGAATCCCTCGAATCCCTCGCTACGCTCGGGATTCTACTCTAGAATCCGCTCTGGATTCATAGAAACACTCTTGCCTTTAAAATAGTTGTTTGCTCCCTTGGCAAACAATCTACTATTTCCTATGTTTCTGATGTATGTAGGTATGCTATAATAATTATATCTACGACATCTATGACATCACATCAAACTAAGAATTATTCTTAGTTTGATGTGATGTCATAGATGTTTAGCGACGTATTCTAGAACACATAAAGCCACATTTACCGATAGATGAGTTTAATTTTGATCTAATGTGTCTAATTTAGAATGAGCATAAATCTTGGTCCCACGCAGGCCAAAGACGCGACTAGAGGAAATTAATTATTTAGACCTGTAGATAATGCGTCGGCAAAGTTTTAAGATACATTGCGAACAACCCATATAAATAAAACCCTGTGGTTAATACGTGTCTAACTGTCTACGAGAGTGAGCTACCATTACCATTAGTCTCGAAGTTGGCTTTCAAGACCTGTGTCGAAGCACAGCCCTTTGCTATTCGAGACCGAAGAATACTCCACCCGGCAAAGTTTGAAGCTTCGCCCAATGAGTCTGGGCACTTTTAAGAGGAATAATGTCCGGAGAAGGAATCGTTTAAAACAAAAACAATTCCCGCGGTCGAGTCCCGCGGCGCAAGGCACTTATCAACTGCATTCTGCAACGAAAGTGCCCACTGAAGTGAACGGAAGTGTACCACTTTAGTCAACGTCTTAGCACAAAGTTTTTCGCCACAAATTTTATTTGTTTGCAGTTATTTTTGGTTGAAACTGAAACTATTTTCCTAAAAACATGAACAGCGCAATGAAAGCTAGCTAGAATTGGAATAAACAGAGTATGGCACAAATTAATACTTAACACTTATATTTAGGTAGGTACCTATTCATTGACGAATTTGTATAGAGTGGAATTAATTTAGCTGGACAAATGCAATGGCAATAAACACACGAATGTTCGTTTAGCGAATGCTTGAACAGTGAAATGTAATCGACGGCCCGTTGTTTGTATACACAAACGGTATTTAGATGATCCATTTTAATTGAGCTCCGTACATTGTTGTTTTCTTCCTGGAATTTTTGGTGACAATGTTTGTTTATCATCATTATAATTATTTTAATTACAAAATTACGCGACATTTCCCACATATTATTTTATCACTCAAAATCTTTATGTACTCATACCATCACGCCTGTATTCCTCGAAGGGTTAGGCAGAGATGTAGGTACCTATAGTACTCCCACATTTCGCCAGTTATGTTTAAGTCCCATGTAATAGGGAGCGAGCCCATTGCCATCAATCGGGCACAAATTTAGACTCCGAGCTGCTACTGAGAAATTCCAGATGGAAAAATCTGAATACACTTTGCCCGACCCGGGAGTCGAACCCAGGACCTCATGCTCAGTAGTAGAGCTTGAGTGTGACCGCTGGACCAACGAGGCAGTCAACCATAATTAATAATATATTACATACATATAAAATCAATCTGCCTGCCTTTTCCCAACTATGTTGGGGTCAGCTTCCAGTCTAACCGGATGCAGCTGAATAGGCAGTATTTTACATGGAGCGACTGCCTATCTGACCTCCACAACCCAGTAACTGGGTAATATGATACCCCTTAGTAAGACTGGTTGTCAGACTTTCGGGCTTCTGACGGCTCGTAACGACTGTCAAAGATCTACGAATGACAGCCGGGATCAACGGCTTAACGTGCTTTCCGAGGCACGGAGGAGTCCCGGTATGTAAAGATGGTCACCCATCCACGGACAACCCCGGCAAGCGTAGCTTAACCTGATGGATCGACCCGTGCGGCTGTTATTACTTAGCCACGAGCTCCTATACTTACTTAGCACGAGCGAATACATTACGTACATACATTACCTTATAATACATTAACATCATCGAAGGACGAAAAGTTATTATTTAGTTAACATTGGATGAAACGCAGAATTTATATTATCAGCTCTTTAAAAAGTTTCCGATTTCTTAGAAGAAGTTATTAGTTTCTTGGACGTGTATAAATTAGTTTAACGACGGGGAAACTGTATAAAGTTTGTCGGGTGTCCAGATACCGGCAGTTTGCGATGCAATAAATTAACCGTCGGGTAAAACTAAGAGCTTGTTGCGCTTGCGACACTGCGTCGTAGTTAACGTGACGCTACTTTCAAACTAAACATAATTCTTTGAAAGTTTCCGTGTTCCAACACAAATTACAATTTTACTGCACTTTGTTATAAGTGAGTATAATGGAGTCCATCTTCATGCTTTTATAAAACTTTTGATATTTACTCGGTTTCTAAACCATACAATTAGAAGGGATTGGCACTGCTACTTCTTAATACAGGCTATTTTGTAGCCTAGCAAGGAGAGCAGCACGTCATTCACTTGATTGCCAGAGATAAATTTTTTTTTTTTTTTTTTAATCTGTACAAAATGTATATAACCCTGTCCCTTAGACTAGGATAGCCTGTATTCTAAAATACTACCCACTTTGTGAAAATTGTTACATGTAATACAATCTGTTTTATGTAAATAAAGATTATATTATATTATTACATCTGCGTACACGATTAGTAAGTTTCTTCAAGTCATTACTTCAAATCAAACAAGCTGAGTGAAGTGAAAACCTATTTGCACGAAGCATCATGCTTTTAAGAGTATTTGCTTATAAGTATTTTACTCAAAGAATAAAAGCTCTTTTAAAAGGATTTATAAAAGAACGAAAAACTCTTTCTGCATACTAATTTGAGATATTAATTAAAATTTTCTCCGAAGTAAGATTCAGTTGGGACGAAAGATAGAATTTTTTAAATAGCAAGTTTTACAATTATTTCTTGTTCGTGTGTTTGAGGTATCTACTGGAGAGGTCTTGGACTTGTATACGTATTTGCGTCACATCTAATGAGGATTTCATAAAGATCAGTAAGGAGAGCCTTAGGAACCCAGCAGGCTCCGTAATTGGGTAGCGTGAGTGCATAGATCTCGGCAACATTGTACTAGTAAATGTCGCCGTGGAAGATCCGTATCCAATTTTTAAAACTAGATTCATGGAAATAATATAGGTACGTAGGTACCAACTGTGTCAAGATGTGTCTTTTCTCATGTATTTAACATATTTTTTTATGACTTAGTTGCCACTTTCAAAATTCGAATACAGCCGTATGAAAAGACAATACAATCGAACAGTAGAAATTGTCTTATAGCATACATTTTTGAACCTACTTCTCTTATGAACTTCAGCCCTACGGAACTGCAATTAATAAACTATTAATAAGAAGCTCCTCGATTATTACGAAGATACCGGAGATTTTTAAACTTTTTGCAATACTTTCATTTTCATGTCGAATTTATCAGCGCTCGTCGTCACCATCTGTCGCAAACAAGGAACGAAAAAGAATGAGAAGCCGATTTCGTCTTACAAACTTATGTTTTTTTACAAGTAATTGTGGCGTAATGTTCAAGTGTTTATTGGTTTCGATTTTGAATAAAAATATATTTAAGTGGTAAATTCAAAGCAGTATTTGATGTAAAAAATGATCCATACCGTATGTGTGCACTTACCATTGTTATGAAAGCTCACAATACTCTTACCGTGGTTGGTCATGAAAAACTAAAAATGCCTGGAAAAATACGCTGTGCCTCGATACATTTTAAACAGATTACGTCACAACGTAAGTAGCTTGAGCTAATGAGTCACGTATCATATTAAATAAAACAAGAGTGTCGTTCAGAGTATGCGACTACGCGTATACGCGAGCTTACAGCACATTCACAGTCAGCTGCTCGACAAAGAGCTCGTTGTGCGCCGTCCGTATGTTACCTCGAGAGCTCGCGTTATATGCCACCGACTTGTCTAGATACCATCTATGTACTGAGAGTTCTTTTGATGTACTTCGTTTTGTATATAAATGGTAGTTTATACTGGAATGTTTGAGATTTATGTAGTTGATTCCCTTGAAGCTTCAAAAATAAGTATACATTTATTTTACCAAGTTTAGCTTTATGATTCCTGATTGCTGAATTATTTAGGTTTGTGCAAGTTCATGCCTGTCCAAATAACAAAAGCAACTAAGTTACTTGAAAGTACCCGCAGGACCATTTTTATTATCTTTTTGAACGACTTTTCACATCTGCTAAGTAAAATTATAAAGTAATAAATAGTCACGCAATTAATGGCTCTATAATTAAGAGCAGAGCTTCAAATCGAGAGATCACTAAAGTTCACAAACAGTGACGAATTCGTTCGTCGGGCGGCGGAGTCTTGACGACTCCCACAAATACGTCAATTTCCTATCGCCATCAGGTTAACTTTAAAAATTTGTTCGAGATTATACGCGACTGATACAGTGTTTTCCTTTTATTTTCTTACACCCGGGTGTCATAAACAAAGGGTAAATAGAAAATTATACGACAATATTGTTTGTGCCTGCTTGACGCTTCGTTGCGACGATGTAAAAGTATTTTATGTTTGCCAATTTATTTGGTTAAGTATCTAAAGTACACATGCTTTCATAAAAGTTAGAATCTCTTTTAATTTTCGGAGGGCGTTAACCCTTAATATTTTTATCAGTCGGTTTAAGTAGTACCACATGTCGGGACAGTAACTTCGCGATATATCATCAGTTGCAGCGGTTGTGCCCAGCTCTGCAACAAACGCAATAAACATTATGACGCTACGAACTTTAGCAAAGGTTAGCTTTAATACCACCGCCGCCGGCATTAAATTAGTTTTTCAACTAACTGAACTTTCAAATGAATGAATCAGTTCGAATGAGTAATTATTAAGTTCGCGAATGTGTCGCGAACGAGTAAATCGAGTTGTAGCTCGAATATCCCGGGAGGATGTTCTAAGACGTGTTCTTCGTAATTAGGTTTCAGGATTGCATCTTACTTTGGTGTTAAATAAAAAGTTCAGGTATTAAGTTGAAACTTTCTCTGATCCAACAGCTGCTGTAACCGATTTTCTGTTTAAAAGAAAGCGTTTTTGAAAAAAGTATTCGAGGCTTTCTGTATAATTTACACCCGGAACTTTAATTCTCATGTTAGAAGTGATTCACGACATGGTTTTCAGTAATAACACTGGCCGTTATACTGGACATCAACACTGCACGACTATAGAAAAAACTAACATTACAGGAATATGAGTTTAAAAATAGAATCAAATCAAATAAGTATGTATTGTCTCCTCCTCCTGGGTCGTATTATGTATCTGCATTTCCTATGGTCTTAGAAGTATTTAATTACGACGGCAACAACTTCCCATCACTACTATAGGCTCTTAGCCGTTATGAAAGAAAACACTGCAGTGATAGAAGAAAGTCACAAAATTAAATGGTAACTCACAAACAGGAAGTACTATAGAGGAAACTTACATCTGACCAATTTGAAAACAAAATCCCGTGCACACGATGACCATATCTGTTAGCCAGCGTTACTATAGCGACTGAGCGCTGCTGCAAACAAGAATAATCCTTACGGTGTATACCGTTTATAGATATTCGTTTCTCCCATGATACCTAATACATTTTAACTTAATAATTATAATGCAGAACCCTTTGACTACACACGAATAGGTGTATTAAATACACATGTAAAGCTTAAGTGTCACTTCATCATATCCCCGACTTTGATGGATAACAATTGATTAATTGAATTAGCATAATATATCGCAATCACGCACAATGTTATTTCACCCTCGTGTCTATTACCTGTCACCTATGATATCGTGTCATTCATAATTAATTCGGTTTAAGTACATCCATAATTTAATGTGTGTCAAAAGGTGATTAATTTGACAGAGTTTAATGGAAGGAAAGTATCTACACCATATTTGTTGATAACCATGGTGTCATCAAGCCGTAATAATCAAAACCTAGCCCACAAAGCGGGTTTTAGTGGCTGGTAGAGTTTCTTGTGAAAGATTTTTTCTGGCGAAGTAATACCACCAAATTAATTTCATTTTATCATGTTTTGCAGAAAATGTTGGTGAAATTACAGGATTTTTTGTATTTTTTTAACTTTATTCTTGACTGGATGAGTAGGTAGTATTTACTCCAATGTATTGTAGTTCCTTAACTTCCACATAGCATTAGAGCCCACTTTCAACATAGATAATTATTTATTCCATTTCAGAATTAAGTTTATATTTTTGCAGCAAAATACCTGTATATTGTACCAAGCAATTCAACAGCCAATTTAGTAATCACTTTAGGTAATAAACGTTTATTCCTTTCAACATGTAAATAAGCTTTTAGGTATACACCGGTTGAGTCAAAGTCAACTGCATGCAGACTGAGACACAATTGACTATGCAGTGAACTGTTTCAGCTTATAGTGACAGTTGACCTTGACCTTCATTAGCTGAAGCAGGTGTGTTTCAGGCTTTCAGTCAGTTGTAACTGACGCGCGAGAGTGAAAAGAGGCATGCATGTGGAAGAAGGAAAAGGGGTGCTATGTGACTCGTACGAGTGAGGATCGTGGGACAGTGTTAAACCCCATTTACACGGTATCACTTTATGGAACATTCAAGAGAAATAATCGAATTCCATAAAGCATGTACAATTATTGCCATTCAAGAATTGAAAGTCAGTGTTTACACGCGTGCGATTTCCATAAAATTGTATACAATAATTGAATGCAAGTTTTGCCATTCAATAATTGCATGCGGCTTCTGTTTATACTAAGGTAATTATTGCATGCAAGTTTTGCCTCGTCTAATAATCTCTTGTATAATTGTTTCAAGCATTACCCGTATTTGCGCTGCCAAATATTTCATTCAATTTTATTAAACGTCTTCTTAAGATTGTTTTAACTTGTTTCATTCGCTCATGTTTGAATGATAGCGAGCTATAAAAAAACATTCAAAAATGTATCTTGAATTTACCGACCCGCCAACACGACTTCCTTTGAGCTGTCAATAAAATGATCTTACGACTGAAGTGATATTTATAAACACTTACCTACCTAACCTACTATTACTAACCTACCACGAATCAGTACATAGATATATAGGAACGGTAGGTATGAAGAAGCAGAATACAAAATGTATTATTTGGATTTATACTCCGTAGCAAAAAATCTTCGCACACAAACAAAAGTCAAGTATCGTAGTACTGAAACAAAACATTGTGGCGATCTACGAATGTAATTTAACGTAAATAAATCTCCCTTACTTGTGTAGTGGCAAAAACTGTAGTAGATAATAAATTGGTGTTGCGGACAACTTTCTTGTTTGCCGCTGAGAAACAGCGGCACTCCTACACAAATACACACAGCAATAAACCACCAAGTAGCACACAAGCCATATACTGGCCGGTTAGAAGTTCTTAATAATGACATTGGCTCCATAAACAAGTCCTACAGTAGTTGTACAAGCAGCTACAGCGCCGCTGTACCCCCGAAATTGCCAAAAATTTATACGGGTATCGGTTCTACAATGTCTCCACTATGATAGCAAATGTGTGTTATTACAAAGATACAAAGGTGTTATGCGAGCGATAGTGTGCACGTAAGTATCTAAAAGAAGTTCTTGTAGCGCGACTATAGCATTTTGACGAGTTATGCGAACACAAATGTAGGGAACAACTAATTTTTTTTCGCAATATCAGGTTTGGTCCCATAGTAAAAGTTGATAATAATGATGAGTACAACACTACCGTGGTACCTCCTTAACCAATAAAAAGCAGCGTGTATCTACATGTTTTACTTAGCTACTTTTTTATGCACCGGCTGCAGTTTTCTGTATAAAAAGTACATTTGATTAGAGGGTGAGAATTCTGAATTTAGTTCTGTTTTAGATTTTAGTTTTTTTTTTATTTTATTTTAGCTATGTTGGTAGTTTCTTTAGGGTTATGAGTAGAGATCGGATCATCGGATGCATACACCTTTTTTTTTTTTTTTTTTTTTTGTTTTTTTTTTTTGTGGATGGGAAATCATCAAATGACTTCTCCCGCTCTGGGCGGAGCGGGAGGGCGTGTCAGACTTTTACTGACTAAAACCCACCCGTGTTCCTTCTGTTGCCTGTGCCGGGGCCACGGTAACTCTTTCGAACATCCCGCAACCCTAGCTGGCATCGGCCCTAGCGGACCCCGTCAATAGTGCTGACATCTCTTTGAGGCGCGCGTGGAACACGACGCGCCGTCGACTCGGGCCTGGTCCTTACCGGACGGCGAGCTACCCATTGCTCGCCGTCCGCAAGCCCGCGCCTACGGTGGCCGGGAATCGGCTGCCGATTCCCGACGCCCAGGGCGTCTCCTGCGGCGACTAGGGGCGTGAGGGTGCAAAGCTTGCCTCTCCCTCACGCGTCCCGCCTCCTCCTTCACGAGCATTACTGCTTCGCAGAAGGAGGTAATGGCTTCCCATGCACTCTCGCTCCGTACCATGGCCTGGACCAGGGCCGGACGCGAGAGATCGCCGCCGCCGATCGCTTCCGCGAGGACACGGCGGTGCTCCGCCCAAGCCGGGCAGACCTCCACCGTATGCTCCACCGTGTCCTCCGGGCGATCCACACAGTGGTGACACCCGGGCGTTTCCTCCCGCCTTATCCGGAACAGGTACCTCCCGAAGCACCCGTGTCCGGTGAGGACCTGCGTCAGGCGGAAGGTGAGGACGCCGTGGCGCCTCTCCAGCCACTCCTCAAAGAGGGGACTTATCGCCGCAATTGTGGCGTGCCCAGATGCATACACCTTAAGTTGATTTTTCCCTGAGAAATTATGGAAGCGGCTGGTTAATTTTTTTTTTTCTTATTATAAATCCCGGGATTCCAGAAAATCCAGGAATGCACAACTAATCGGATACATTGTATAGAAACGACTTCTTATACATGTGGTACTATTTATTTAAAAAATACCGAGACACCGGGATCACATAACTATTCTTATGCATGAAATTCATTTTTAACGCCCGATGCAAATATTGTGTAGGTATGTAGGGTGTAAGAGGAAGGGTAGTGCGTGTCGACTCTATAGTCAAAAAGTACTAAATTTATCAATTTCTGAATCGCGATTTTTTTACGATCGATACAAAAGTGCATTCCATATTAACCAACACCTCAACTTTAGGTATATGCATCCGAATACCCGATCTCTGGGGGCCAACCACCACCTCTATTTACGAATTTGAAAAAGATAAGAAAATGTAAGTTTGGTCTCTCTTAAAGAAACAACAAGCTTTGATTAGAGCATCTATATATCAATACTTTGTTATTTGTTTTGTTTTGCATAAAAAGAGTATTGAAATTGTTTGTCCTTATTTTTTAATCAATTCTAACGTTCAAATTATGGATACTGCACCTGAAGTAACCGCGCAAGCTGTGGTGGCACTTTTTCAGTAGTCAGCGAAGCGTAAGTGCACAACTACATGCAAGTCGTTCTGCCATGCAAAGAATTTACCATCGATACCCGGAGACTGGCGGCTTCGTGCGCCGTCCAGGAGGACCACGAAACCGGGTCACTACAGCACGACTAGCTCGGTTAGCTTTACCCCCAGCCTGCGTAATCGTCCCCTGACATCAGTACAGGTCCAAGAACAGCTTCGAGACTTTCATGGACTTACTGTTTACGCTCGAACTGATAGAAGGAGACTCGAAGAATGTGGCCTGAAACCTCATAAGCCAGCCAATGGGCGACACGAGCTCTCAGAATAGCGCGCCTACAGTTTGCACGCGAACATTTGTTTTGGACTCAACGCCAATGAAGCCAAATTTTGTTTACGGATGAAACCAAGATTATGCTGTATAACAATGATGGACGTAGGAAAGTCTACCGAAGACAGGGAGAACATTTTCAGCAATTTTGCATTGAAGAGAAGGTGAGTTATGGCGGTGGGGCATGTACAGTCTGGGACGGAAAAACTGACTTTGAGGTTATGACGGGACCACGGTTGCCACCACTAAATAGCGACAGATATATTCGTCAATACCTAGAGGCTCATGTGATGCCATATGTGCCAATGCATAAAAAAGCGGAAACTGCATGAATTGTTCGAGAATACCTGCATGACGCTAGTATCGCAGTAATGGAATAGCCAGCAAGAAGCTCCTGATATGAATCCAATAGTGCACTTATGGGATGAGCTGTAGAGGCCTGTTCGAATTAACCAATCAGCTCCAGAAACTTTGCAGGAGCTGAAAACTGCCATCTTGGAAGCATGGGAGAACATACCACAGCAAGTCATAGTGGTATTAATTAATTCCATGCCGAACCTTATGACGGCCGTCGTAAATGCTCTTGGAGGTAACACAAGTTACTAAATAAACGTTTTCTCTATGTAAACAATAATTTTCTTCAAAAATTCCACGCTAATTTGGCTCTTGAGAAATGCGAAAAGACGACTTATTGCAATAAAACTGGTTATTTTTAGTATTCTGATTTTAAATTTGGAACAATGACGAACGGAATTAATAATGAGTGACTGGCTTCAAAACCACTTTTTTTTTCCTTTGTACTAACATTATTTAAAAAAAAAAACACTATCTTTATAACAACTTATTTTTCTTTTTTTTCCGGAGTCTGGATTTGTGCCTGGTAGATGACAATAGGCTCGCCCCCTATTACATGGGACTTAAACATAACTGGCGAAATGTGGGTGTACTATAGGTACACCTCTGCCTAACCCTTCGGGGAAACAAGGCGTGATGTGTTGTTGTTTGTTACAATCTTTTTAAATACCTTTAAACAAAAATATGCAGGGTGGCTGATTCAGTAGGTGTCCGCTAGTGTATTATTTGCTAGTGAGTCCCAAACTAGACAGTTAGTCTGTATCTTGGGGCTCGGGGTACAAATTCAAGAGTAGAGACTAAAGTGGTGAATAGCAGGGGCGAAGCCTTCATACAACCCGATTCCTATCGGCTTCCTTTCGGAACAACTACTCTTTTTTATGTCTACTTTTGCCAAATAATATAGTACCTACACCTGTGTGTGTAACTTTGTATCACAATTATATTTAATACCAGTTTAATACATCATGAGATTAAAAACCTACAGTTTTTTTGTCTCAGTTTATGAGAAGTGAACATTTTTTTCTTCGGCTTCCCTCTAATGATGATTGTATCTGCACCACTGGTGAATAGGCATCCATTTGCTTAAGAATTGGGTTCGTAATCCTCTAAGCATTGGCTTAAATATTGTCTGTAGTGTTGTATGTAGACAATATTTTATAACTCAAATTTCTAGGCTGCAAGCATTACAAACGTACACAGGGGCGAAAGGAAACTTAAATAGATTTCGTCGTATGTTTGCGAGTCCACAAAGCCGCAATTATTCTATCAGAAAAGTGACGAGGGTGCTGTCCTTATCATTTGCGGACTCTTTTATAGCCGAAATGGTCTTGTACGAAGTTTTCGAACCTCTGATACATTACGTCCGAGTGGTCTACACAATGTAAACATACCCTAAAGACCCAATTTACTCATAAAGCCTTCTGAATAAATCATACGCGAAAGGACCAAAACTTTATCATCCGAAGTCCGAGGACAATGTAATTTTAGTAAAGCTAACGTGTGTGTATCTCATATTTATGTCAATGAGCTTAAACGTTATTTATTTTGTTTTATAAAACAATATTGTACGACGCTTTGCCTGTTAGCGCTACTGACTGATCGATTTTTATGACTCATCAGTCCTATGTGTAGTATTACCGTCCTGCACGAAGCATCATGTCCAGCTTTTTCCCCATCCGGATTTTGTCCGACCTGGTCATTTGTTCGGACTTTTCAAATTTTGAAATGGGTAACCCCACCTGTGGCAATTTTATGTCAACCAGAGTACCTAAAGCTTTGATTTCCTAAGAAAGCGGTATTTGATCAGCAGTTATTGTGTGGCCGTTCTGTTACACATTAATGGTTGTCCAAATACAGAGCGCTTTTTTTCCCCGTAATGTCAAATACTGGTAAAAGTGACAGATTTTCACATGACAGAACCGCTCCTCTAGAAAACCGTAGCTTAATGAGGCCTCAACAACATTGTGCTATCCAGAGACATATGTATTAATATACCTGACCTACGTGCAATCACACGCGATCTCTTACTGCACTAAAACTACAGGCTAGTACCTAGTCCGTAACTTTCTTCAGATCTTTGCACCGTTGGTCCCTGTACTACCGCTACATATTTGCACCGTTTGGTCCCTCTAGTAGGGCTACATATTTACACCGTTAGGCCCTCTAGTAGGGCTACATATTTACACCGTTAGGCCCTCTAGTAGGGCTACATATTTACACCGTTTAGTCCCTCTAGTACGGCTACATATTTACACCGGTAGTTCTTCTAGTAGGGCTACATATTTACACCGTTAGTCCCTCTAGTAGGGCTACATATTTACACCGTTAGTCCCTCTAGTACGGCTACATATTTACACCGTTGGTCCCTCTAGTACGGCTACATATTTACACCGTTAGTCCCTCTAGTAGGGCTACATATTTACACCGTTGGTCCCTCTAGTAGGGCTACATATTTACACCGTTGGTCCTTCTAGTAGAGCTACATATGTACACCGGTAGTTCTTCTAGTAGGGCTACATATTTACACCGTTGTTCCTTCTAGTAGCGCTACATATTTACACTGTTGTTCCTTCTAGTAGGGCTACATATTTACACCGTTGTTCCTTCTAGTAGGGCAACATATTTACACCGTTGTTCCTTCTAGTAGGGCTACATATTTACACCGTTGTTCCTTCTAGTACGGCTACATATTTACACCGGTAGTTCTTCTAGTAGGGCTACATATTTACACCGTTGTTCCTTCTAGTACGGCTACATATTTACACCGTTGTTCCTTCTAGTACGGCTAAATATTTACACCGGTAGTTCTTCTAGTAGGGCTACATATTAATACCGTTGTTCCTTCTAGTACGGCTACATATTTACACCGTTGTTCCTTCTAGTACGGCTACATATTTACACCGGTAGTTCTTCTAGTAGGGCTACATATTTACACCGTTGTTCCTTCTAGTACGGCTACATATTTACACCGTTGTTCCTTCTAGTACGGCTACATATTTACACCGGTAGTTCTTCTAGTAGGGCTACATATTAACACCGTTGGTCCCTCTAGTAGGGCTACATATTTAGACCATTGGTTCCTCTAGTAGGGCTACATATTAACACCGTTGTTCTTTCTAGTACGGCTACATATTAACACCGTTAGTCCCTCTAGTAGGGCTACATATTTACACCGTTGGTCCCTCTAGTAGGGCTACATATTTACACCGTTGGTCCCTCTAGTAGGGCTACATATTAACACCGT
Organism: Fissipunctia ypsillon; assembly: GCA_947568875.1. Lineage (NCBI taxonomy): Eukaryota > Metazoa > Arthropoda > Insecta > Lepidoptera > Noctuidae > Fissipunctia > Fissipunctia ypsillon. The sequence goes on from OX387654.1 coordinate 10,676,357, forward strand.
TGGTCCCTCTAGTACGGCTACATATTTACACCGTTGGTCCCTCTAGTAGGGCTACATATTTACACCGTTGGTCCCTCTAGTAGGGCTACATATTTACACCGTTGGTCCCTCTAGTAGGGCTACATATTTACACCGTTGGTCCCTCTAGTAGGGCTACATATTTACACCGTTGGTCCCTCTAGTAGGGCTACATATTTAGAGCATTGGTCCCTCTAGTAGGGCTACATATTAACACCGTTGTTCTTTCTAGTACGGCTACATATTTACACCGGTAGTTCTTCTAGTAGGGCTACATATTAACACCGTTAGTCCCTCTAGTAGGGCTACATATTTACACCGTTGGTCCCTCTAGTAGGGCTACATATTAACACCGTTGGTCCCTCTAGTACGGCTACATATTTACACCGTTGGTCCCTCTAGTAGGGCTACATATTTACACCGTTGGTCCCTCTAGTAGGGCTACATATTTAGACCATTGGTCCCTCTATTAGGGCTACATATTAACACCGTTGTTCCTTCTAGTACGGCTACATATTTACACCGGTAGTTCTTCTAGTAGGGCTACATATTTACACCGTTGGTCCCTCTAGTAGGGCTACATATTTAGACCATTGGTCCCTCTAGTAGAGCTACATATTTACACCATTGGTCCCTCTAGTAGGGCTACATATTTGCACCGTTGGTCCCTCTAGTAGGGCTACATATTTACACCGGTGGTCCCTCTAGTAGGGCTACATATTTACACCGGTGGTCCCTCTAGTAGGGCTACATATTTACACCGTTGGTCCCTCTAGTAGGGCTACATATTTACACCGGTGGTCCCTCTAGTAGGGCTACATATTTACACCGTTGGTCCCTCTAGTAGGACTACATATTTGCCGTCACCTATATGTAGATGTTAAGTTTTTATTAATGTAATGAATAAAACCAAATTGTACAAACCCGCCATATTAAACCGCAAAATTGAATTATACTTAATTAAACAAAATATGTGTTCAGCACTCAATGAAGTGTAGGTACCAACAAATTCGTTTATTTCATACAAATTACCTGCTCTGCGTACTCGTAAACGTACTGATTTAATTAAATACTTAACATTTTGCAAATAGAGCATGATTTAAAATTAAATGGAACTTATAATTTATTAATGGAATTTATTACTACTTACGGGGTGGGTAGATACATTTATTTTGATAGGATTTTTCAGAAATTTGATAATTTTAGATTATAAGAATATTCTGAACCCGAAAAGTTAAAAGATTAAGTACTTACTGACCTATAAAATAAATAGGACTACTTTTTGCAATCTTCTTATTGCTTGTCTTTTATTTGACAGAACAACAAGCTCACCCATCTCACTGTGTACGTTTAGAAAAAGTTTACGTTGCTATTTTCCTTTACAATACTGTACCACATTTGCAGAATTTAAAAAGTAACAAGAATGGCTTCAATAAGAATAAAGATTTTTCACAATGACTTTATACGTGACAGGAAAAGAAATAGGTAGCACAATAGCAGTGTGTTGTGGTAAGTTGTCAGGGGTCTACATCAAGGGGTCTCATATGTGGGCACCGCTGTCGTTCCTACTCCTTTAAGAAAACGTTATACCTACTCGACTCGCCTTTTAACGCTCCGCGCTCCCGGTCCTAAGTTTATTTCTCGCTTTTATCCTTACTGTTGGCTATTACGAAACGTGTGGACTTAAATATATATAACATATTGTAGCAGGAGCTTGTGGCTAAGAAATAACAGCCGCACGGGTCGATCGATCAGGTTAAGCTATGCTTGCCGCGATTGGTCTGTGGATGGGTGACCATATTTACATATCAAGACCCATCCGTGCCTCGGAAAGCACGTTAAGCCGTTGATCTCGGCTATCATTCGTGTATCTTTGATAGTCGTTACGGATCGTCAAAAGTCCGAAAGTCTGACAACCAGTCTTACCAAGGAGTATCGTATTACCCAGTATCTGGGTTGTAGAGGTCAGATAGGCAGTCGCTCCATGTAAAATACTGGTAATCAGCTGCATCCGGTTTGACTGGAAGCCGACCCCAACATAGTTGGGAAAAGGAAGGTAGATGTACCCCTGGTGCGACCGAAAGGGACAAAGGCACTTCTTAGTGCTCATATTTATGTTTGGCCTGTCATATACAGGGTTATTTGTAAAACACCAACAACCTCGCAGTAGTAGATTACTAACATCATAAACAACAACATTTGTTCTACGACATTTCCGAAAACCGACAAAAAAAATTCAACTTTCCATAAATATGTCCGAATAGCTGATCGAGTTTTGTATGAAAAGTCGATTTTTTTTTCCTGTTTTCGAAAAAGTCGTAGAACAAATGTTGTTGTTTATGATGTTAGTAATCTACTCCTGCGAGGTTGTTGGTGTTTTACAAATAACCCTGTATAAACTCAACCTCAATTTACCGACTAGTTATAAATGTCCTCGTGAACATTAATGTTTATGATTAGGCGCACAGCTTTTGATAACACTTTTGCTTTCATTCATAATTAATAATACAATTTAGTAAATTGCCTTAGTTACAACGTAATAACTTTAACTACGCACTGGCACGCAACGTGAACGTTAGATTTAGAGGGTTCCATTGTAAAATGTGCCATGAATTTTGGTGAGCGGTGTGCGCTGTAGAGCGAGAGCGTTCGATTGATTAAATTAAAACAGTGAAAATGTTTTTGTTGTACCTAATAAATGAAGTGAAGTTGTGTTCAATAAGTTATCCGGCGATGTGATCAATATAGCTAGCTTGGTAATATGGAGCCACCTCGAGACGAGAGCCCACCGCGACGAAGACGTCATCGGATAATGAATAGGAATACTGACGATTACTGACAGATGCTTGCACTGACTGGACAGGTCCACTCAATCTGTGTGGTTCTTTCCTCAAAAGACCATTTCAGACTGGTGTCTGGTACCTACATGGTCTTCACATGATCTGACCAAGATTATGTCTGGACTTTAAAAGAGACTGTGACCTCTGAGTTTGTTTCGGCCTTTCTTCTCTGAGTAGTCAGATAGGAAACGCCGGCCTCATCTAGTTTAAAAAAAAATAATGTTTGACATGTAAAAGTGTTTGTATAAACCTACTTACAGAAATAAAATCATTTATCATTTATCATTTAATACTTTCGCAAATTAAAAACCCATGAAATTAATTTGCTACTGCAAAGTATTTAATTTCCTTTTTCTCCCTGTCGCTCTCTGCTACAAGCAGGGATTGAAAAGGTTCTTAAAATACCGGTATAGAACCGGTATTAAGTGGTTCCGGGTACAAGAACCCGAACCGGAACCGGAACCTAAATTGGAACCTATAAGAACCTTTATGTTACCGGTTCTTCAAAGCAAGTCCGAATGCCCTTTACTCACACAAATGCATAATGTCTAATTGGGCGAAACCAGGAAGGGGTGTAGTTTGTCACTAGCTGCGCTCCCGCAGAAATATTTTCGCGGAAATATTTTGACTCCACTGTACCTACGAGCGGCCGCCGTGCGGGTGAAAAGGACTACCTTTTGCTGACTGTAAATACTCAAGTATGTCGATATAACACCTAGTCCTGAGACATGGTTTAATATTCTTTAATTATTTTGTAATCAGTTGAGAAAAAATTTGATTTCTCCCATCATGCTCGTCATCGTCGTTGTGGTGCAAAGCACAATCTTTACACTCTATTATTTGTTGTTTTTCAGTATTTGCAGTCTTAGGTTGACATTTTTCTTGAAAATTTCTTCTAAGCAATTGCTTCAAATTTAGAGGTAACTCTTGCTCTTGGAGTTGAGTGTCTGTATCGGTATCGGTCACAATACGGGCATGTTTTGTTCCTGAAAGTAAGATACCAAATATAACCAACGTGTAATTGGAATAGCGTAATATCTCGGCGGTAGTACCGTAACCCATGAAACTAAACAACCATAAAACACTGTCCACACATGTTAAAACAAAATAATAATAATTTATATTAAAAAACCCTCCTCCTTTTTAATAATATTACATATCTAAGTGAATACAATACGATGAAACTTACCTTTGTCCATTTTATATTAATGTATTAACAGTAACTGTAGATTATATAAACCACTAATAATAATTACTGACAATATTTGCTGACACTGTTCAGTACAGACTTCCACTCGCCAATAATTCGAAGGCGAACTGAAAGAAAAGATACGCCAGGCACGCGTCAAACATATCCCATCTTTCTTAGAGAACCTTTAAATCGGATGATACGGAAGCGGTATATTGGAACCTTTATTTGGAACCAGAACCAAACCGGAACCTGAACCGGAACCGTACCGAAAAGAATAACCTTTTTAAGAACCGAAATGAAGAACCGGAACCCAAATTCGTACCGGTTTTCAATCCCTGGCTACAAGATTCCTTTGATATAAATATATTTAAATTACAATGTTCTTACCAAAAATAACGAGCTTTATAACTTATTTATAACTTTTGTCATAACAAAACATCACGCCTGTAATCCCCGAATGGTTAAGCAGAGGTCTACCTATAGTACACCCAAATTTCGCCAGTTATGTTTAAGTCCCATGTAATAGGGGGCTTGCCTATTGCCATTAACCGGGCACAAATCCAGGCTCCGGACTGAGAAATTGCAGACGGAAAAAACCAATAACACTTTGCCCGACCTGGAAATCGAACCCAGGACCTCATGCACAGCAGGAGCGCTTGCGACTACTAGACCAACGAGGCAGTCAGAACTTTTGTCACTGTTATTAATAAACCATTTCTAACAGGTACCACCTTTTTTTTTTAGATGGGAAATCATCAAATGACTTCTCCCGCTCTGGGCGGAGCGGGAGAGCGTGTCAGACTTTTACTGACTAAAACCCACCCGTGTTCCTTCTGTTGCCTGTGCCGGGGCCACGGTAACTCTTTCGAACATCCCGCAACCCCGGCTGGTCCCGCAACCCCGGCTGGAACAGGTACCACCTACCCGAAACATGTAATCTTTCCGCACCTAACTGACTCAGTGTGTTTTATGAAAGCTTAATCTAAGAATTTAGGTTAGGAGATTAAAATTTTACCTACCCCATTATTCATTAATATTTGACATTTATAAAAGCTTCAAAGATGACCACTCATGCCCGTGGTTTCATTTCATTTGACAAGGAATAGGGCAGAGGTTATGTCATCACTTTATTGAATTGTTGGGTGAATCGTTACTCTCCTAGCTAAATCATTGAGTAATCTGTATTTAGGAGAGACAGTTTCGACTCCCAAATTAGCTTACAATCTCTACAAAACAAAACACAAAAGCAAAAATCTTAAAATTATATATTTATAGGACGTTTATTAAGATTTTGTGAGGCTTCTTACTTCCCACAACAACTGTCTGGCACATCTCTGTGTCTATAAAAACGAGGAGTGAATATTTTAACGGTCCCTCCGAGGCATGGCGAGGTCACGCACGAAGAATAAAGATCCTTTTCAAGCCTGCCTGAAGCGGCACAGCTTTACCTCGCAGATTGATCGATCTACACGGAAGCTACGGCCTAAATCTCAAACATAAGCACCGCTTTAGAAGATTATTATTCATTTTACAGAAACCACCAAATAATTTATTGAAACACGAGGTTTGAAATAGCTGCTTAGTACACAATCTTATAATTAGATTATTATTTATTATGCAGAATTAAGATACTTAATATTATAATGGTTTTAATTACCTACAGTTTTTTATAGGTTACTGCTTCCTATTGTGTCGAGGGAGTCAACAACCTTCAAATTGAGAATAATTTCGGAAAATAAGTATGAAAGTAACATTAAATTTCAGCAGACGGTGACAAGCAATGCGTTGCGCAGTAAGATGTTGTGACTTCAAGTTAATTCTTGAATACAGAATTCCAGAAACTAATCTTTATGTGAATACACACAAATAATATAATTTCATAATTCTAAGAATTAATTTTTGAAAGGTTTTTTTTATAATTGAACCCGTATCAAGGTTCAATCAAAACAATGTAGGTAGTAAAAGTCCAAACTTTTCCGAAAATTATAAAAAGATTTTTGTTTTTATTTTTTAGTTGTACCTACCCAAGTCTATATTAACAAATCAGAGGTTATCCGCCTTACGTTGTTAACGACTACAACTTAACGAACTTCGCATTTATCACGGCATACGGCTGTATTAGATGTAGGTAAGCCATTTAACCTCGTCGGTCTAAATGGTAATCAATGACTTAAACAAAACAAAAGCAAATATATTCACGGATACACAATACATACTTGAATGTTCAGGAGAAACTGATCAACACTTTTAGTTAAAATAATAATGATCTGTGGTTGTAATAATGACATTATAGCTCGGGGCGAGCTCGTGAGGGACGCACGTCCCAAGGGCGCAGGGCGAGACGCTGTCGGTCAACATTTGCTCGGATTGCGGCTTTTAATTAATTGCACACATTGCTCACTGCTCGCCACCTTCGACGAGCATTGTTTGCACGAAAAAATCGCATGAGGGATCTGTTTGCACGGTATATTGCTCATACACAGAAATATTTTACAGGTAAAAATATACGTAAACTAACAGTATTTTAGAATAGACATAATGAATTCGTGAATTAGAAATCTTAATTGTAAGACGATAGTCGTCTAACAAAAATACTTAATGAAAATGTTTCTAAATATAAATCTTAATTCATAAAAAGATAACGTAACATTTCAACTGTTCACTTTCTCGACGAGTGATGATATGCCAATTGCCACTCAGCGGGGCTAAGGTACACAAAATTTCATTAGAAGGTCCATAAAAGTCCATTAGGGTGTGCGGCATTCGCTGAGAGAATAGCAAAGGTCGACCCCAGGGCCTCACACTTCCACTTGACAAGCGCTACATTATAATATGCGTATGTTTATTCTAATTACTTAGATACTGTCTCCATTAAACTGAACAAAGAAGTTAAACCCAGTGAATTGACATTTTATAAAGGTTCACAGCTTTAAGAATAATTTTACCCTTTGTGCAAAATCTAAAGCTTTTAGAACTCCCCGTTGAGGCTACAGACTTAGGAAATATGGAAAATTGAATTAATGCTGAGAGAAAGCGAATCAATAATTTTCAACGCGCGCGTTTATAAAAAAACAAACGTTGGTTGAAACTGAAATAGTGAACTAGATACCGGATTTCATTGTTCGAATTTTATTGCGATGCAGATGATCTAAAGCGGAGTTCGAATTCAACGATCAAAAAACGTTCATTTCGGTGAAAAATGTAGCACGAAATTGAATAACATTTTCAATTCTTTGTCGGAGACATATGTGACTAGATAACGATGCAAAATGTATTGAGTTATAAAGTTCAACATCGCTGTATTTTTATTAATACAAGTTATCATCAGAAGTACCTAAAGCTTGAATTAATTCGATAACTTTGTCATGTGACCTCTTGTTTGAATTGATATAAAAGTACATTGCCACTAAAACTATAAAAAGGTTTAATAACAATTTGTTACAGAAATTACAGGTCCCAGGTAAACATTCGTTTCTGAAATACATGTAAGTATAATCTAAATAAACGACTTTCATATTCACCGAAATAAATAATGAAGCGTGTGAGGTTTGTACCAAAAATTCCAGCCAAAAAAAATGTACGTACAATTTGCGTTATTTGTCTTCTCTAAAAGGCGTCGCTCAGCTGCCTGAATTAAAACAGCCCTGGGTAAGTATGGTCTTCATACCAAATACGTTCTCGACGATGAATATTTAATGAATACGAGCCAACCTTATTCTACGTAGGATCGTGAACTTGTAAAAAGTGAAAAACTCATACACGTAATAAGTTCTCGTAGCAACAGTGACGTAGACATTCACATTGCCTATTTATTTGCTACGCCGTAGCAGCGACGGATGAAGAATTGATTGATTCTCAGATAAAGGACCAAATCAGATAACAAGTTTACTGTATTTGGGCGTTAGTGTTTGTACTGGGACGCTTTTATTTATAGTTGGTATTTTCTTGTCTATCTTCGTCAGATTTAATTAATTAGATGTGTAATAAGATTAGTTGATAAACAATTTGATGTCGAAACAAACGTGGTGCTTCTAGAGAGATAGCTCGTGCGACAAACAATCCAGATTTTCAGTTACACTTTGATCTCGTTAGTGAAATGAATCCTGTGCTTGCATTGGGGACCCTAATGACGCGAGTCGCATTACAGGGGGCTCGAGAGCGTCGCCGGAGAGACGGCAACTTGCAGCTAACTTAACGACGAAAGACGATTTATTTAGATATAAATGCACGGAGCACTAATTAGGTTTTGCTCGGGGACGAGACAGGCGCGTTGATAGTGCGTGTGTGTTGAACTGAAATGTTTGCTGTTATCTTTTTGTTACTATACAATAATTAAAGTAGCTGTTTCTAGAAATACCCTAAGGCCATTTGTACACAGGTTTTTCTTGCCGTGAAAAACTACGGTTTATTCGCCGTGTGAAGGCACGGTTTATTCGCTGTGTGAAGGCACGGTCGTCAGTGTGGTATGGATCACTATGGCAGCTTATTGACGACACGGCGGCACTACGGCAAGGCGCCGCCGTCGCCGCATACGCCGTGTCTGTCCACGGCGTGGTTAACATCATTCAGTGTTGTATGGCAGTCTAGAAGTGTCTGTCAACGCTCGACGGCACCGGATGTTTCCACGTTTCGTGACGCCTTACCTACGCTGATTTTATTTAAAAATGGAGATAAATCATGAATTATTAAACATTGATAAATAAATAAATAAATAATAAAAATATTTATTTCATAAAACATGAACACATTGCACTGTATACATTGTAGATTATAAATTTTAAATTTTTCACACTATAAGCACAATTATATAGACTCAATCCCTTAAACTAGGTCTAGCCTGTATTTTAAGAGATAGGGTTCAGCCATATGGATACAGTAAATAACATTGACATTCTGTAACAAGTGAAACTGTGTCGATGCTACGTAAGCTAAGGTTATTCTATGAAATAAATGTAGATAGGTTAATAGTGTGTTGTGTATGTGAGTGAGAGTTCGTGTATGTGCGTGTTGGCGTGAGTGTGTGTGCATGTGTGATTCATGAAAGGTTTGTAATATGAGATAAAAATTGATAAGATGATCGGATGTACCTATCCAAAACGTTTTCTTTTTTGAGTTTCCTATACACGTAATAAGCAATGTTGATCTTTTTGCACAGAAAAACACAACTGAGCCGTACCTAACCTTTGTCACGTCCGGTTGTTTGCCGTGTCATGTACTAAGCGCACACGTTTTTTTCTAGAGCGCAGTTTTTACGCCATACCGTAATGAAACCGTGCTGTATACAAAGAGCCTTAAGGCTCCTGCAAACAGGCGCGTTACGCGACGCGACACAAAGGCACCGCTCGTCGCGCGTCACGCGGAGCCTTTTCGAATATCATTATGGCATGTTCCCTGATGTTTCCCTGTTCCTCGTTCACACGGCATTTCTTTTGAAGCCGGTGATAAATTTGAATTTTAAATTGTGTAAGTAGCTATGTTTGTTTAACAAACACATTGCCGCTGGTTTCCCTAACCGCATAACGCCGCCGCGCCGCTTCTGGCTGCATTTACATTTATTTTTTTACACTTGTATTTTTTTTTTGTTTGTTACTATGAAAAGCGTCAGGTGGAAAGAAAAACAAATGGTTTATGTGAATAAATATTTGTCTAGGGAGGAATTTAACACAGAAGTGACGTCTGATAGAGATATAAGTACTTATGTGGGAAAGAATAAGGAAGCATTGGCTCCAATGAAATTGGTTTAAAACATAAGGAAGGTAATAATTTTATTATTCAACGTATTTATAAACTAAATAAACTGTATAAATCAGTAGGTAGGCTTTTATTCAGGACTAATGAGTTACACAGTCGCCGCGATGCTCGCAGACGACTTAAGCACGTCGAGATGTCGCGAGGCTTTGCATGCTAATGTACCTAACCTTGCAAGCACCTGTTAGAACTAGAGACTTAATAACTTTACTATTTAATGAAACCTTTGGTTCATTTTTACAATTTGAGGGCTACGCGTAAGTTTGGAAGGTAATCTCAAAGTGAATATTTACAGGTAGGGTACGGTATAGGTCAAATATCCTCACACTATGTGTACAGGGAATTCCACTGTCGTGTGCGATAGGTACATAATACAAATACAAATCTCACATGTTCAAACACCTATACTTACCCGGAACAACCATCTTAAGGTGATACAAATATTTGTTCCGGGAAATGAAAAATACAGAGTTGGGTTCGCAAGCCGTAGGCCCAAGCAGAACCGTCGCCGCCCCGTAAAACGATTAAGTACGAAATATTGACTTTCTTCTCAAAAGTTTAGTGCCAATCTTCGTTTTCGCAGAAGACGTAACTTTGAAAACTTTGAAAGCTTTATAACTCTTTTATCTTTATCCGATTTAATTCATTATTTCAACTTTTTATAAATAAAATACCATCCGTAAGTAATAATATTACATCGTTTAAAAATACGTCAATTAAAATGTAAACGCGTTAAGAAATACCTAGAAAATGATAAGAGGATGTAGCTACACTTCTCCGAAACATTATTATTCTACTTAGTTGAATTTCGACAAACACATCTTTATCTTAAAAGATTTTAGTTGACGCTAAGCGTTAGGAAAGAAATCCGCCTGGTCTCTATTTAATAGCAGTTTATCCTCATAATCTTTAGGTATTTCCTTCCCGAAGGCTTTCCGCTCAGTGTTTGTCATTTTCTATGAATAAAGAGCCATGAATATATTCACTGAATTTTTGGGCATCTGTCAAAATATTTACACACTCTACAGAAATAAAGATCTGTTTCATTGGTTTTACTTTTTCATTTACTTCGATGATGAATTGGTTCCGTATAAACTTAAGTCTAAATAGAAGGAAGACGTAAAATAAGACAGATTGCGCTTATTGGGAATCCTAAGAGAAGAGGAAAACAAGGGAAATCCCAGAGCAATTTAATTGTAATTCCTTGAAAGTATACTGGTGCAATTTCTTATCAACGTACAAGTGCAAATAAAACGAACGACTAAGCTTTTTAGAATCGTAATCACACACTTGTCACCGTTTTATTGCGTTTGATTTTCCAGAAGTGTACATACAATTGGGAAAACAAGGCCAATCAAAACGTTACGTTAGGACAGAATGTACTTTATTAGCATAATTGATACCATTTTATTTTCCAGCTGTGTACGTATGGGATTTGCACGTTTTCTCTCATTGTTTTTGCTAACGTGGTAATCAATGGCTTGAGTAATAATTACATTAGGTATTCCCGAATTTTCCGAATTGACCTTTAAAGGTACTGAAACATTTCAACATAGTTAACGGAAAAATACACCACGTTTTGTCCCAAAATTTAATTAGAATACCAAAACATCTATTGGTATGGCATTTGGTATGATAAACATATCTAAAAGTTAGGTAAATACTGTACCTACCTAACGGAGTTTCATAATAACAGGCGAGTAAGATAAAGACTGATAATGATGATCACGGGTGCAAGTTGACAAGTAAACACGTCGGGGTTATCTGCAGCCGTTATATAGTTACTTATGTACGCTTTACTATTGCCATTACATAGAGTAGCCTTTGACCAGTCCGCACGAAGTACTCTCCCTCTCCACAAAACTCAAGTAAGTTCAGGAATATTTTATCTATTATTCTTTTTGTATTTTAGGCTTTTAATATAGTAACAAGTGCTTGTTGCTGAAAAAAAAATTATTTCTGTTTTGCTATTGTTTTCTGATAGTCTGGGCAATCTGTATCCAAACCCTAAAGAATCCAGCTCCTAAATATTCCTGTATGAGATGATGATATCATTAAGCTAATATCTCATTAAGGGGGAAGCGCTAAGGTAGCCCGCGAAATTCAAATCTTACGATTTTTGCGATTTGCAGCTCGGTGTCTGGGTGTATGTTGATCAAAGTATGATACGCGACCGTAACAAAAATATATTTACAGAATTATAATATAAGAATTAGTAATAAAATTCCTTAAGTTAGTATAATCCTGAAATGTTACGATTTCATGAAATAGTCATTCAATAGACTTGGTCTTAGAGAGTAGTATTGATGACTTTAATGATTATAATTCTGTAAACTCATATTTGTTACGGTCGCGAATCATATGTCAATGAACATACAACCTAACACTGATCTGCAAATTGCAAAAAACGTAAGAAAATTTGAATTTCGCGGCCTACCGTGGCGCTTTCACCTTAAATAAAAAAGAGGAGGAAACGAGTTTACGAGAAAAACCGTAAAATGTTTTCAGTAAGGTAAATCTGATATTACGATATATAAATCCACTTAGCATCAATCGCTGATCAAATATCCCGGAATACATATTTCCTGTAATCTTTCCTTTTATTGTTGATTCGCAACACGCTCGCAAGTTATTATCGTTCAATGCCAGTCTCGGGATACTGAAGATTGTTTTCAGTTTTGCTAGAACCATTTGGGGTTTATCCGACTCTCGGATGGATCAATTCCGATTTGGTTAGGTCCGGGGCAAATTGAAAACGAGGGCAATTTGCATTATATGTAGAATTTTTACATAATTCAATTAGATAACCCGAAGTTTTTCGATAAACAAAAACATTATCTGCTCGGACGGGCAAAGCGGACGGCATGAGAATATTAATCTCTGGAACGGGGGCCCGGGGGCCACCCGGCCGCGGTCGGATCGGACACTGCCTGGTTACCACCGATAGGTTCCTGCTCTGAATTTTATCCACTTAGTGAGCGGTTTTTGTAAACGAATACCAGTGAAATATTGTCCCATGTCGTACGCAACCATACAAACAAATGCCATCCGAAATTACGTCCATCAGATAAAAACGAAATACAAAACAGGGCAATTAGGAGTCCGACTACAAACTTCACGTTTTATATTTTTAAACCAAATGAAGCTGCACAATTTCGTAAAAGTTTTTAGTTTATTCGAAATGGAGTTTCCCCAAGTACTTTATTTGAGACTAGCGACCCGCCCCGGCTTTGCACGGGTGCAATTTACATGTGAAGACGGTATTCTGTTCACGACACGTTGTTGTGCACAAGTTCTGAGCAGTAACTTAACATAAAGTACTAGGCTTGCATGAATTCAAGATAGTGTTTCCTTAGTATTATTAAGTACTTATTTATATACTTAAGTATGTATATAATGTAGACTTGGAATAATGTACCTTTCAAATGGTGGAAGGATTTTTCAAATAGGAGCTGTGATTCCGGATATTACCCTGCACATATATAGGTACACAAACTAACAAAATTCGCTCTCTCTCTTTATCATATTAGTATACAGATTTATAATATCAGTATACAGATTAGTCTAGACTAGAACTTTAAAACGAATTTCTTCCCATACGCTTTTCGGTTTGGGTTTAAGGTTGGTTTCGATCCAATTGGGCATTTAATTTACTTTGGCCTGCCACAGTTTGCAATCCAGATCTTTCCAAAATCACCATTCAACTGCTCTGCCAACAGATCCTTTTACTCAAAGCATTTAACTTTTCAATTACCATTCAAAATATGTAATTTTCAGAATGAAGGCGACTCTGATCATTTTGATGCTGGCATGTGTCATGGCCGCGGTTTATGGTGACCTGGTATGCGGTACCAACTACTGTAAGCAGAACCCCTGCAGCTCCCCCGTGGCTAGCAGCAGCTGCAGAAACCCCTCGACCTACCGCGCCAATCACGCTGGCAAGTGCGCCTGTTGCCCGGCCTGCGTTACCTTTCTTAGTAAGTAGAATTTACATTTGTACCTGTGTAGTAACCCAGAAAAAAAAAACAAATTTCATTCGCGCGCCCTTACCTTACCCCTCTCACAAACAGGGGGCCAACCAGCACCTCTTAAAGCAGTATTATTTTAATGTTACTTCAGTGTGAGAAAGAGATGGAGCTATACAAGACGTCTAGCTCCATCTCTTTCCCACACTGAAGTAAGATTACAATAATACTGCTTTAAGAAGTGGTGGTCTAGCTCCTGGACGAAAACAAAACTCAATCCCTTCCAGCCAGCAGAAAGTTTTCGCCCGGCGTATATCTATTTGAATTTGAATCTTCTGTAGTAAGTATACGCAAAATAATCAGATGAAACAGCTCTATTTAATGTGGCCTCTATAGTCTCGTCCAAAATATGTTCGTCACCTTAAGGGCTATTTTTATCTGCTCATTGCACGATAGAATCGGCTTTACCTGCACCGAGTTTTAAGAGGGCTGTCGCATTTTGTCACCTCTCTCGCTCACACGGGTCCAAATTTTTAAGAATGTTAAAAGATGCTTTTTTGAAACATGTAATCAATATTAAACTTACCTTACTGATAATTTATCCCTCTAGAGGTCGCACCTGCAATGTTTAGTAAACAGAACAACATGGCGTCTGTCTGTGGTAAGGCTAGCTAAAAAAAGGTTATAGTAAAAAGAAAAAGTTCTTAATAATTTTAAATTGTAAATCATGTTAATAATAAATTCATTTTATAAGACCCTATTTTCGCATTGGATAATGCAACCTGTAATGATAGTTATAAGGGGGGAAAATAATTAAATAAATAACGTAAACAGAAAAACAAACTTCATGTTTAGGCCTCCTTTTTCATCTATGGTTATAAAAAAAATATCTATGGTTAGATGATCGTTAATTAAATTATTTTAGTGATATCCGTTCGTCAGGAATATTCTGTAATAGACAGTGAAAACTTACCTCAGAAGGGAGTCATAGAATTTAAACAACAAATAAATCAACGCAATAACAATATTTATTATAAATTATTCAACATGGATCAGTACACTTTTACATTGTTTTACTAACCTTAAAACTTGTCACTCCGGTGCCTCGTTCAAGACTGCCTCATGGCGGCAACTTGTTAAACCGACAATTTACTTCAATGTCAAATGATTTGATAGCTGACAGTGACTTGGACGTTTCAAAATGACACAAACGTAACTCCACTATAACAAGACTTATCCATGGACTGTTTACTATAATATTACTAATATACATCTACCCTCACATAGATAAGTCCTGTTACAACAGTAATAATGCATCAGTGAGTGAATTAGTGTAGTGCCATTTGGAATTATATGCAGGAACGAATGTGTTCATTAGTAAAAACACAATATTTATAGTGCCATTTACTTGAATGTAACGTTAAAAGTTTATTTTAAAGTAGTTCAATATCACAAAAACAAATATTATGTTTGAAATTCCTATAGGCATGTTTTTAGCCTTTTGGTATTATTTTAACCTACAATTATAGTAACAAGGATGAAATAAACCTGAAATAATATTGAAAAACGCCGAAACATGTTACCGCTCGCCTTTGACAGTTTGCTTTGTTTACTTCGTGTCCATGTAGCAACATCTGCTGTCTCAGCTTTGCGTAATATTCCGTATTGGCGAAGTAATAAATAATATTAATTGACTAAGTAGGTAATTATTAAAAACACATTTTTATTATGTTATCGAATAAACTCAGAGTATTATTATCTGTTTTTGCGATGAGTTAAATAAATGCCACAATAAATTGTTTTTTAATAATGACCTATTAAATTAATATTATTAATTAGTTTGCCACTTGATTACATTTTTAAAAAAATTTAAAAAACCCTGGACACAAACAAAAACCTTTAAAAAGTAATAAAATAAAATGTATTGGCTTTTAATATTAGTTGTAGGCAATATTGTGATCCAAGCTTTGTCGCGTCGGGGCACAGCTAATGAAAAAAAAACCGCATCAAAATCGGTCCATTCGTTTAGGAGCTACGATGCCACAAACATACACACTGACACACAGACAGACAAGTCAAACTTATAACACCCCTCTCTTTGCATCGGGGGTTAAAAATAGTAAGTTAACAGCAACTATCCTTTCTACAATAGCATACATTAATAATTGCTAGGTTAGGTAGCCTCGTCAGTTTGGCATTTTCATTGGCCGTGCTCCAACGCGATGACGCTTGGATCAAAATATTACCTACAAATTATATTAAACTTAAAGGGCCAATACATTTTATGTTATTACTTTTTAAAGGATTTTGTTTGTGTAGGGGTCTTTTTAAATTTTTAATTTAACTTTTATTTCCTGCTTTTTAAACTTTATACGTATACTTATTACTAGTAGACTCGCTACGATCGACACGTGCCTTGCTTAAATCTGCGCAGCTGTACGTATTTTTCCCACATTAAAGTTGGTTACTATTTTACCCTCATTTCTTTTTGCTACTCCATCATCAGACCCTGATTACCTACTTACTTACTTACCTGATTACTGATTCATTGAGATCAATTCAATGAGCCCAAACACGATAACTCTGCTGTAAATTGGTGAGGGAAATGGGTATCCTGCAAATTCCAGGTGATGCTGCAGCATCAGTTCAAGGTCACTGTGTTCTTCTAATATCACTGAAGTAACAGAATACCAAGTTTCAACTCGATCAGACCTATAGAAGATGCTTACATCCATTCATCAACTAGAAAAGAGCTGACAATCTTCAAACGGCTGAATCGAGTTTTTTGAATCATAGCGAAGAACCATCTTGATTACGTCAGCTTTCAAACAAAAAAAAAAAAACGAATCAAAATCGCTCCATTCATTTAGGAGCTACGATGCCACAGACAGACACGTCAAACTTATAACACTCCTCTTTTTGCGTCAGGGATTAAAAAAGCATCTTTCCATTTAACATTCTTAAATACTTGGTCCCGTGTGAGCGAGAGAGGTGACAAAATGCGACAGCCTTCTTGAGAAAGAAACTGTCACATAGGTACAACATACGATCGACAAAGGTGACGCTGTACAAAGCTGAGCTTCTTCTATAAACTCGATATAGGTAGTAATGGCGGGGTGCTGCACAATAAAACAGTATTTTTGCCTGTACACCTAACTCTTTAGTTGACTGTACCTACATACCTACATCCACAGGTACCTAGACATCCGTGTGTACATACCATGAATAGCCGAGACGTCATTGTAGACTTTGAAAAGAATAACTTGAAAGAAACTTTCATGTGAACCTTTGAAAACGGAGGGATACCTGTGCTTGTACATTGTTAGTTAAGTCCGAAAAGATCATTTGTGGGCGTCCAAGCAAAAAGGCTCCAGTAGTGGGGTAGACTCGGTATCTAGAATAGTCAATTGATAATAAGGATTTAAAAAAATATTCAAAAACTGGCACATTTTAATTATCAGATATTTGAAGTTGAAACTGAAAAAACTTGATTTGAGAAAAGCATTTTCAAAGTTTTATTTTTGGTACTTTTTCAGGTACTTAGAAACATCATATAAAGTAATTTACTATATGAACTTGTAGATAATTGAGCATTAATTAATAATCAATTAAAATCGAGAATTGCAATTTTTTCACCCAACTTAACAAAACTGCATATATCTCGGAAACTAAATGCCGAGAACTGGACCCTTTTTGCTTGGACGCTCACATTTTTATGTTAAGGTACAGTCAAGGGTCTGTTCCAATCCCATTTATAGAACTTTCTGATACTGACATTATAAATATTACGTAGCACCACGATGTGTATAAGCATGTAATGTTACATTAGGTGCATTCTTATATTCTGTAAATAAACTGAACATCTGTTTACCCTGAAGCCCACACAAGATAGTATGTGAGAGATATTCTCAGTAATATACCATTAGTATACAGGTAGAAAGTGCCGCAGCCCCAAGAATAGCACATCTTCCTAATAATCCTGTTATTGCCTCCACGGCACTCGCGGGAAGTGATTACATTGTCGCCGAGACTACGCCACTATATAAAAATAATGGAAATTGTCATCTCTTTACAAGCTACGACACGTTTCCTTCCCTTGTATGTTATAACAGTATAAACGAGAGCCACAAGGGCGAACTATCAATAGAATGGTTATTGGTTAGTATTTTAAGTGTGAATAGTGCTTATATAGCATGTAGGTATCTATTTGCTCAACAAATAGGGACAGCAGGTGCATTAAAAATGGAAACGTCAGACAAGTAGACTTGTTTATTTTCAGATAAGCTCAGAAGTTGTAATCTTATAAGATACTGGGAAAACTGAAGACTTATTTACTAACTTTGCTAATCCGCTAATTAGATTCAGAATTTCCCCAGTACACAAATGACGTCACGATCTTATTTTAAAACTTGTTCTGTTTTCTTCTTCAGATGAAGGCGCTGCTTGCAAGACTTACAGCAAGGAGCTTGGAGAAACTCCCTCCGCCATTTGTCGTGAGCCCTTGAGGTGCCTACGAGGTTTATGTACCAAGATCACTCCTAGGCGTTAAGTTACTCTATATATACCTACATGTAATTTTTATAACGTACATGAAAAGAAAAATCAGCTAAATATATTAAGTTAAAAGCTGGAAATAAGCTTTGTTATAATTTTACTACGTTAAGCAGTCGTCCCCATCCCACTTCGTAGTTTCTTACCTTCTTCTGCTCACCCCTTAGCCCCCACAGCAAATAGGCGAACTATTTCCCGAGGAGGGGAGTGCATTCAATGAATTAAATAACTATGTGTGGAACAGTTAGAAACGCCATTTTATTTGACCACGAAGTTGAATGAAGTATGCATCGAGTTCATAAACGGTATTTCATCGATTTTCTGTCATGGTGGTATTGTTGATAGTCAGAAGCCAGAAGCCAGTATCCGTTATTCTGTTATTATTTAAAGCGAGAGTACAAAACACGCCTGCAATACACGTCTCGTCCTGTTATCCAATTTCCATCCGATGAAGTTGCGGGAAAAAGCTTGTCAGTAATAAATCTTTCTACTCTGCCAGCGTTCTCCTATGGTTTGCTTTTAAGAGTGGAGCATTACGTAGTGACACAAATATATATTTAAGGTTGCTACTCTCATTAAAAGACATGGTTTATCCGCTTACTTATTGCGATAAGGTACCATTCGGGAATTCATAACTACACACCTACCTGACTGCTTTCCTGTCAATTTATTCAGATTTGTGAATAGAGTCTGTTCAACAGAGCAATAATATTATTAAAGAAGGAACGCGAAACTGCAAAATGATTGTTTCGTATTTATCAAGAAGCTCGAAGTGATTTGTTTCAATGTGGCAACGACCAGCATCCTCACACACTTACAGTAGGAATCGGTTTCGTCTTGACAGTTCAACAACATTCATTGCGTTATTTACGTTGTTGAGCAGACAAATTTTTCGAGCATATGAAGCAATGGATTAGCAATATGCTTCAAAATCAGATTGTGATTGATAGTGTGTTACGCAATTAGGGTGCTGCATGCAATCTTAAATAATCCACGGTTGCTAAATGGTCATTTTGTTTACCTATTTAGAAAGTGATTACCTATTCGATAACTTTATCAATACTTTAGGTAACAGCTGCAGTTTATACGATAGCACACCTGGACTTTTTAATCAATATCTCAAGATATGACATCAATATTAATTAAGAAAGTGACGACAATAAGTACTTACAAGTGATTCATACTTGTAACGGCCGAACCCAGTAACCTATTTTCAATAAAAGACAAATCGCTATTGACGGTAGACAGTATAATTCTATATGTCCTTACATCAGGCCGGTAAGATTCCATAATCTCTTATAGATTATTGGGACGTTAAAACCCTAGATAGATAGGTTTTTCTATCTCCAGTATGCCAAAACTGGTGATAGATAGGTTATTGGGTGCATACTTACCTATTTAACTGTCGACACTCTCTTAATTTTTCAAATCAATTGATGGTAGGTACTATTAAGGTAGGTAGGTACTGCAGTTACACATAATGTGGTTTTATAGTTATAATCGACGACAATTGTGATGACCTTTAAGTAAATTTTTCAAAGTTGCTACACCTAACAATACAGGTAAAAAACTGCAGTTAGATACACATAAAGTGGTTTCCTAGTTATAATTATTGTCGTGGTATTTCCCGCACGAAAAGCGAATGGGACCGAACGCGTGGTGCAGACATACCAGTGCTGCAGTGTTTAAGAACAAAAGCTATTCGCTTAACGTTGCGACACGGCTACTTCGACATGGCCTCTTCGACACGGCCACTTCGAAACGGACGCTGCGCTGGAATGAGAACCTTTACCTTTCGATTTCTAGTCCTTGGTTTTACACAAATAAAATAGAACCCCGGGGTAACTGCGTAACACACTTGCAATACCTTGCATTTTGACAGATCAACAATATTCATTGTGTTATTTACGTTCCTGAGCAGATTAATGTTTCAAACATATGAAGCAATGGATTATCAATTTCCTTGCAAAGTAATTGAAACTGTGTTATGGAGTCAGGGCGTTGGGCTATGCTATTGACAATAATACTAGTCTGTAAATGTACCACTAAAGATAAAAAAAGATGTTTTCAAAAGCAGAAAAGAATATGTGAGCGATGTTGTTATATTTTACTTTGACCACAAACCCCTGACGCTGAGGAAATGCAAAATACCGTAAGTAATAAAACATCGCAACAAAAAACATGGAATAAAAAGAAAAACTGCAATCCTAAAACCGGTCTGTTTGTGAATTTATCTGCGAGCAGTTGTGAGCTATCAATCTGTTTTTTTTTCCTTTTTTATTAGAAGCAGCTTCAACCACAAGCATGCAATAAAAATGTCAGTGTCATCCCGCTGTTTCATAACCTTATTAACAGTTTTGTTACATTGTTTTTATTAGTCATACCATAGAGTCATGCTCTGTTTCCGAGCTAGCCTGTAGGGAATTCTAGGGACAAGAGTGGTATTTATTGTGTTTCCAGTTAACTTTAAATAAATCCTACAAAGTATCATACTGCCATATGCCATACCGAGAAAATTTACAACTTCGGGTGTGAATATTCTGAAAAGTTTTGTACCAAAATTAAATAGGTTCTTGTCAGAATTAGTTAGTATTAATAGAATGTCTATGTATGTAATATGAATTAATAACCACAGCCGCTTAGGGGCACTCACTGCCGCTATTTAATTCAGCTCTTAGTAGAAGAAGGTATTAAACACTAATGATGCCTTTAAATTCATATCCCACTCTATTGAAATGCCTGCGTTGGTTGGTTCAATTTATTAAAATTGCATGAGTAAGTACTTACTTCTTAGTCCAATTTCTTAACTTCCTTTCAACCCTTAGCTACCCGATGAAAAGGCAAACTATCTTCAAGACTCTCCAGTGTTTCAAGAGCTCTTTTCGTCTTTGCCCGCTTTTCATCTGATATTCTGTTTAATAGTCTTTCTCTTGCTCTATAGACACTTCTAAAGTACCTAATGCTTATTGATGTTACCTGTAATGTTTACGTGAGTGAGACAGCTGAAAGATATGGAGTTTCGTAAATAGATAGCACTAATAAAATGTGGAAGGCTACGATGAATGTTCAATGAAGACAAAATATTGGCCCTAGTTCGTAATATATCGACGAAGCGACGCCAATAAAAACGAATAATTAAAATGGTGTGCGTGACAGGACGGTGAATTATTAACGAAAGGAAATGTAACATATTTTTTTCTATTTCTCTGAAATTGCTTCTATTTCATCACGTAAATTTAATTTGTGTCGGCTTGAGAAGCCGATGACACGAGCCGGTTTATCGTGTGACGTTGAAACGAGCCCGGGAGTGAACGATAAAGGTGGGCATTCACGATAGCGCCACTTTACGTGGCTCCAAACGTCTAAAGTCAAATGGAGTGATTAGACATCCAGAGTTTTGCATCACGCCAAAGGATTTTAACATTCACCATCAAATTTTGGATGTACTTACATGTACTTACATCACGCCATTTGGACTGGCCGTGAATCACCTTAACGCGTACACGGCGTGTGTAGCCGTATCGCACCGATATGTAGGTTATGAGAAAGACTATTCATATTTCTTACGAGATTCGATTTATTATAAGCAAGTAATGATATGATGTGTCATACATGAACACGAGTTGCTATTAAAATACTGAAATGGTTTATAGCCTCGTGAAGAAAATGAGCTTACCGCTCACATTTTTTTACTAATTGCTACGTTAGATCTTTTCTGCCATTTTCAATGAAGAATAGGTTCATCTGTTTCACTGCTAAAAGTTCTGGTCATATAGATACCTCAACAAAGCTCTTCAAGTAAAACATGATAGTTTAACTAGCGCATTTTATTTCAGGAATGTAGGAGCGCTCCAAGTAATAACTATGAAAATGGTAAAACAAACCTTAAGTAAATATCCTTTCTTGCTACAAATTACACAGATAACTTTAAAATGGATGCTATTACAGCTAAAGTATAGAGCAAGTTCGTGTTTGAAGGTGAGAATGTGATTCAGGAACAATGGAAGCTCGTAAAGTTTTTATAGATTTCCATTGTTTACGACGCGCCGCGCGCCTTCCGCCCAGCGCTGCCTTATTACTATGTTAGTTGCAGAGTTACAGGTGCACAAACAACCCAATGAAAATCATGAATTATGAGACTAGCTTGTGCCCTATTAAAAGTTTAAACCCAAGCAGGAGTAAGTCGGGTAGGGGTAAGAAACTTTGTTATATCTGAAAAAATATCCATCTTTTTTTTTTAAAGTAATCTGCACCTGGGGAGTTACCCGAGAGCCCTTACGTTCGGCAGTTATAACTGATAACAGTGAGGCCGTCTGCTACTTATATTTTACGTCTCAACTTCTGTGACTATCTATTCTTAATAAATTAACAACAACAACTAACATGACAAACAACATACATAACTGGCGAAATGTGGGTGTATAGGTACTATAGGTACAGTCACGAGCACTAATATGTATACACTTAGCACAATTCAAAAGGGATTTTCTCGTGGAATTACGATTGCAACTTTGAGTTATGACATCTTTCGTAATAGTATCGGTTTAAAAATGCTATGTTCGAAACAACATAAATTTACAATCAATACAGTAGGAGAAAATGACTTTTAAAAGTTGCTTAGTGTATACATATTAGTGCTTGTGACTGTACACCTCTGCCTAACCCTTCGGGGAAACAAGGCGTGATGTTATATTTATGTGTCTTAATAAAATCTATGGAAAGGTTATATTACTAAATATAAATAGTTATAAAAGCAATCATTGTTTGTCACGAAATCACAGCTGTTCAACGCAGACGGAATCGATTGTCACGTCTCAACATTACAGAGAGTATCGCATCAAGTTACGGACTGGATCAGGACCAATTCCCATACGTATGTGACGTCATCAACCCTATAAATATTCACTACTGGGTAAATAGGATAATAATTCTATTCAGTTTACCTGACAAAGGTGGCGACCGAACTGAAATACATTCTAGTAATACACGGAATAAATGGTCCGTAGTACATAAAACATATATTTATTTGAACTTAACCGTAACCGAGCTTGCGGTACCGGTCGTAGCTTTTTTCTGTAGGGGTGGACGACTGAGGAATTATTTTGATTTACACCGGATACCTATTCGGCAAAGACTGAGCCTTTTTAGGGTTCCGTACCTCAAAAGGAATAAACGGAACCCTTATAGGATCACTTCGTTGTCCGTCCGTCTTATAGCCGAAATATCAAAAGTATCCAAATTGGAAAGTGACAATTTTGACAGTCCTAAAATATTGCCATACTAAAACTTTTGAAAATAATTCATTGTCAGCTTTCGTTGGCCAAACTCTAACTGTGTTATGGAGATCGAGCGGCAGTCACTTTATAAAATACTGGTAATCAGCTACATCCGGTTGTAAATGATTTTTCCCTACTATGTTGAGAAAAGGCTAGGCAAATGATGATGATAATTGTGGCGTTTCCCATAAATATCACACTGACCCTCACACGGTTAGGTAACTGTAACCGTAATATTCAAAATCTTGACTTGAACTCTTTTTCTAGCCAATAATACAGTAACTAGTTTTTCTCTGGTAAACCCTGACTTTTCTGTAAAGGCTTAGAGTAGGTTAGTAATAGAAAGTAACGTAGGTATTTATTTCACTAAGCTGAACTAAGTAAGCAACAAACAGACAAGTCGAATATGTTATACCAAACTAAAGTGTGTATAAAAAGGCTTCTAGGGAGTTACTGTCACTTAATGTAAACATATTCTAGGTAAATGGAAGCGCCCACGCTTCTTACCCTTCTCGTGCCCAAATCCTGATTTCCTACAATACTTACCGCTTCTTAACTTAATTGGCCTGGCTTAGATACTTAGTGAAGGTAAAGCGAACAAAGATTGCTACCAAAAAACCGGCGAAGTGCGTGTCGGACCAAGCACAATGAATGAATGTTAGGATGAATTTAGCCCAAGAACAAACTTAACATATTAGCTGAAAAACATGTTCTCCGCTACATTCCAACTGCAAATGTAAAGTTTGTACGTTGTACGTACTTACATTTTTGCGTTTGTTTGTGTTTTTTTTTTCACAATATTGGGAGATAACATAAATCACGCCTTGTTTCCCCGAAGGGTTGGACAGAGGTGTATCTATACTACACCCACATTTCGCCAGTTATGTTTAAGTCTACCATGTTATTTTATGACCATAGACTTCTTATAGATTTACCTGTAATCTATAGCATAAAACTGTTTTCTGTATTTTTTTTTTAATTTTAGGCTCGGAGATAGAGTTTGGCCGACGAGTCGTGTCACAAGTTATTTATTCAAATTCTTCATATGACAAAACTTTTATCTGTCAAATGAACGTTTCAGCATCGAGTCATACCAAAGTATCTTGACACTTATCAATCTTTCTTAGTCAGTTAGAGGGACTTTTCAGACTTTTCTTTTCATCTACATAAAGTATGTTTTTATTTCGCTTTACTTAATAGACGATAGTTTCATCGTCTAGATATCGTCAAAACGTTCTTCTAAATTTTATTTTTATATACGTAACCAGCTTTTGCCCGCGGCTTCGCCCGCGTGTATGTCGGAATGTATCAAATTAATACCTACCACCTATCCTACGTGTTAATCCAGGTTCTAAAACATCTGTATGCCAAATTTCCTCTAAATTCAATCCACCGTTTTTGCGCTAATCCGGAACATACATCCCGACAAACACGGATAAAAATTCTAAAAACTATAGTGTGCGCAACAGACTCGTTCAATCACTTCTTTTCAAATATATGCAATGCACAGTTCTGACTTAGTTACTATTTTTAACCGACTTCAAAAAAAGGAGGAGGTTATCAATTCGGTTGTATGTTTTTTTTTAATGTTTGTTACCGTTACTCTTTAAAAACCGATTAGAAAAAAAAAAAATTATTTGAAAGGAAATACTTTCAGATTGGTCCTATTTTTATCAAAATTCAGTTCTAATAATAGGATCCATGAGGAATTGAGGGAACTCCTCAAATATTATTGGCAAACACATCGTGATTTTGGTATTTTCGTCAACAAATCAAGCATTTGCATACAGAAAGTATGATTTGGTGAAGTGGATCTGACGAAGAAGACCATAGATGGCCACAGGAACTCATCAGTGATGCGTATTTCACGGGTGGCGATAAGATATCTCGATTAAGATAGTTAAACGACTATGACGAAGCAAATTTAAATAAATGCTTCTGATGAAAATGGTACCATTGAACTCAGATCAGTAATAAAACAATGTATCCTAGCCGTGTTGGGGCTTATTAGAAATGTCATGAGATGCACTCTGGCTATAAATTATTTTTAACCGACTTCAAAAAAGGAGGAGGTTCTCAGTTCTTCGGAATCTTTTTTTTATGGTTCCCCGATTACTCGAAGACGGCTGGACCGATTTGGAAAATTCTTTTTTTGTTTGAAAGGGTATACTTTCCAGGTGATCCCATTGTCATCAGGTCAGGATTTGATTATGGGATCCTGGAGAAATCGAGGGTACTCTTCAATATAGGCACACCTATAGTGATTTAGGTATTTTTTTATAGTAACTTGTGCATTTGCTCTCGGAAAGCAACATTTGGTGAAGTGGAACTGATGACGAAGACCACAGATGGTAAGATGGCCACTGGAACAACTCAATAATAAGTATTTCACGGGTTGCGATTCCATTACTTTAAAATGATTGCTAAGCAATAGAAGCTCGTCACAATGCATATGGTGAAGTGGAGCTGATGGTGAAGTACCAAGAGAACTCCTCAACAATTAACGTCCCTGTATCAGGAAAAGCAAAGTTTTGTAAAAGGTGATGAGCAGTTGTCATTAGGCTATTGTAACTTAGATAAATTACAAACAGACCCACCAAAAAGTGAAAAATAAAAACAACCGACTTCCAAAACAAACACTACAAAGTGAAAAATAACTTCAATTTCGGAAGTCAGTGCCAAAAACCTAAAATACAGATACAAAGACACCGACTTCCGAAAAAGTATTAGTACCGAGTTTTGAGTTAATATGACAGCGCGTTAAAATTTTTCCGTACTGTTCTTACGGTCCTAGTGTTCCATACTTGTTTTAAAAACTAAGAGTGACAATTTTTATTATTTCCTGAGGCAAATATTGCCAAGTTTCAATGTATTAACCAAAGGAATAAGATTTTTCATATAATCTGTATCCCCTCTTTTCACTCCCACAGGAGTGGAATTTCGAAAAATTGTTTCGGATTTTTCCATAACTGAAATCAAAGATTTCTTATACCAATTTTTGAGTTAATCAAGCCCCACAGTAAAATCCTCTTCTTAAACATCTAATTACCCCTTCTCACCCCGTCAGGGGTAGTTTTGAAAAACCAATAGTAAGAAACTATTGCTTATTTAGGCAAATGTTTGTGCCAAGTTTCAAGTTTATTAACCAAATGAATAGGATTTTTCGTCTAAACTATATCCCCGCTTTTCACCCCCACATGGGTGGGATTTAAAAAAAAATCGTTTAAGATATTTCCATAACTTGAATCAAAGATTTCTTATACCAATTTTTGAGTTAATCAAGCCACACAGTAAAATCTTCCTCTTGAAAATCTAATTACCCCTTTTCACCCCGTCAGGGGTAGTTTTGAAAAACCAATAGTAAGAAACTTTATTTCTTATTTAGGCAAATATTCATGCCAAGTTTCAAGTTTATTAACCAAATGAATAAGATTTTTCATCTAAAGTATATCCCCGGTTTCACCCCCACAGGGGTGGAATTTAAAAAAATCGTTTAGGATATTTCCAAATCTTGACTCAAAGATTATTCATACCAATTTTTGAGTTAATCAAGCTATCCAGTAAAATTCTCCCCTGTAAAATTGACAACCCCTTTTCACCCGTCCGGGGTAGATTTTCGAAAAACCTTGATACAGGTTATTCTTTATTTTTGAACTTAAGTATAAATACTGAGTTTCGAGTTAGTCGGACTGCTTGTTAAAATTCTTCCATACAAATTTTGACACCCTCCAATCCCCCTCGTGGGTGTAGTTTAGAAAAACCAAAAATGACAAAGTTCATAATTTACTAAGATAAGTATTTGGGCCAAGTTTCAAGTTTATTAACTCTATGAATAAGATTTTTCAAACAAACCAAATCCCCCCTTTTCACCCCCTTAAAAGTCGAATTTCCAGAAACCCCTTCTTAGTGCTCCCCTACATTATAAAAGGAAGCCGTGTGCAAAATTTCACGTTCCTAGTCCCAGTAGTTTCGGCTGTGCGTTGATATGTCAATCAGTCAGTCAGTCAATCAGTCAGTCAGTCAGTCAGTCAATCAGTCAGTCAGTCAATCAGTTTCTCCTCTTATATATATAGATATCTTCCAAAAAACACTATACTTACGTACTAAGTTAGTAGAATTGTTGTTATTCTGTCTTACATTACGCTTACTTGTTTCTAGCTTTTGCCCGCGGCTTTGCCCACGTGTAGGTCGGAATATGTCAAATTATTACCTACCCTACGTGTTAATCCAGGTTCTAAAACATCTGTATGCCAAATTTCCTCTAAATTCAATCAACCGTTTTTGCGCCAATCCGAAACATGCATCCCGACAAACAACAAACGGACAAAAAGCTTATATATATAGATATCTTCCAAAAAACACTATACTTACGTACTAAGTTAGTAGAATTGTTGTTATTCTGTCTTACATTACGCTTACTTGTTTCTAGATGGCTTGGATGATGATAAGGGTTTAAATATGAAATTGCCGTTTTAACGTACTGGCCATTTTGAATTAAAATTAAACCTGCATGGTGTGAGATTCCAAAGTGAAACTTTTATCACACGATATCTATATCATTCTAAATTTGAAAAATGTACAATATTCGATTGTTTGACTTTCAATTATTTTTTAATATATATGTCATTGGTACAGTCCATGTTCCGCCGATAGGCATACAAAATCAGTTCAAGTACAAAATTAACTAAGGAAAAAAAATATAAAAAAATCATAATAAATTATCATAATTTTCATTCAGCTTTAAAAGTAAAGATGGATACATTGAAATTAGAGTAATTTTTGAATACGAGTTCCGACGTGGAACTAACGCAGCAGAAACAGTTCGCAATATCAATGCTGTGTTTGGAGAGGATACAGCTAATGAACGCACCGTGCGTTTTTGGTTTAATCGCTTTTGTAGTGGAAACTTCGACTTTGCATCAAATCTGTAAGATAAAAACCTTGAGAAATGGGTGGGTACCCAGTAATTTGACTGATCTGCAGAGAGAAGCGCGCATTGAAGCTTATCTTACCTTATTGAACCGGTACAGAAATTAAGGGATTTTGGGGCGAATTGTGACGTGTGATGAAAAGTGGATTCTTTACGATAGTTGTGAGCGAACAACGCAATGGCTGAATCCAGGCCAAAAGCCGCAACAATGCCCTTTAGCGAAGCTTACCCATAGAAAAGTGATGGTAACTGTTTGGTAGTCTCTTCATAGTATAATTCACTACAGCTTCCTCAGATCTGGTCAAGCAATAACAGCAGATCTACTGTACAGGACTTCGAACAATGATGGTGAAACTCGCAGCGAGACAGTCCCTACTTGTCAACCGATCTTCACTACTATTGCTCCATAATAACGCAAGATCTCACACTGCTCGAGAAACCGTTTCAACACTACAGGACCTACAGTTAGAAACCATCCGTCATCATCCTTACTTGCCGGACCTGGCCCTAACCAACTACCTTTTTTTCCGCGATTTGGACAATTTTTACAAGGTAAAAAATTTTATTCCCAGGAAGCAATTTAAAATGCCTTCATACAGTTTGTTGAGTCCAAGTCCCCAGAGTTCTACTGCAAAGGCATAAATGACCTTCCCATGTGATGGCAGAAATGTAAAGACAATGAGGGTACATACTTTGATTAATGAAATATATTTTACCTTGGAAAAAAATTGTTTGAATTTTTCAGTACAAAACGGCAATGTCATATTTAAACCCCTAATATTAAATGTACAATTAAAAACTTTCTAAAAAATGCTCAAAAATTATGAAAGAAATGACATTTACATGGGCATTTACTAATATCAGCATTTCACTATGAAAAAATGTAAAGAAATTGATTGTGCCTTTGATTGAATTCTACATTCTTACTCACATCAAAAAGCTAATTAACATAAAATTACAAAAGTATAGAATGGTTTTTTTCCAGACTATATATGTTCCCACCTGAAGATTTTTTGAATTTGCCGCCATTTTCTTGTGCCACGACTCGCTAGCCAAACTCTAAGGGGTCTATTTTCATATATTTTCTTATGTAACTTTAAAATTAATTATTTTAAAATTATATAAAAAATGTACTTGAGACCGTCACAGTAAGCCCTTTCATTTGATATCTCACACGGTGTGTAAAACTTTTTTTTAATTTTCTATTTGTCTCCTAAAAATGACCCCCATATTCAAAATTCATTTATTTCGTAACACGTCCGTGTTTGGGTCATAAAAATTGATATGTGTGCCAAATTTCAACATAATCGGTTCATTAAATTCGGAGCAAATTGGCAATGACAGACGGACAGGCAGACAGACACATGAGTGATCCTATAAGGGTTCCGTTTTTTCATTCGAACATACGGGACCCTAAAAAGTGTGGGAAACAAACTTTTCGCCTACGTGCTACGAGGTGCCACGAGAATGCTACGAGCCTACGAGTTCCTGCATTAAAAAGAGATAGGACGTTAGCATTAGTTCATGAATAGGTGAACGCTTGCTTTCCACAACAAGACGTTTTCGTGCTTAGGAAAGTAGGTATTCCATTAATGTAAAACTGGCTACTGTGTTTACTCAACTAGGTGCATATTTGTGACAGTCTGTAGCTTGGCTTTAGCTTCTACCAGAAAGCCTGACAGCAAAGGAAACACTAGCTAGGATAGGCTATCACACCATGACAAAGAAGCGGTAGCTAAAGATTAAAGCAACTCCGTGTGAAATTCAGTCGCACTTTTATACACCGACTTATATTAAGTTAAGAAAAGACAATACGCAACTATGTACGCCAAACTTCCATTGAAAAGAAACGATTTGGCGATATTACCTACAAACGCATGTACAATTGTACTACTATTGAAATCCAATATCTTAAGAGATTGATATTGATATTGCCATCGTGTTCCCACTTGTATCTTTACATACAATCTGCTTTTGTGATATTACAATATTGCGAGTTCGCTCCCTATTTGCTTACGATACGTATTTTCTGAATAGTTTTTTGTGAATATTTGTATGTATCAAGTGATTCTGTGCTGAGTATTCAAAGTTATTTGACAAACTCGTTTAGTTTTTTACTAGGCCTATTAATGCCTCTACTTGTGATCAGATAAAAATACATAATAAACTAGATAGTTTATGTACAGTTCGGTTTATGTGATGCTAATGGCAATAAGCATTTAAAAGTTAACCTTAACTACCTAAATACATTATATTTTACTTTAAACCCCAGGAGTATTGGATAAATTATTATAATTATTAGCAAAATTCGTAATGCTATGGTGATGTGCGGGATGTTCGAAAGAGTTATCGTGTCCCCGGTACAGGCAACTGAAGGAGCATGGGTGGGTTTTAGTCAGTGAAAGTCTGACACGAAAGAGCGAGAGAAGTCATTTGATGTATTCCCACCCAAAAATAAGGAGTATTATACAAACTATTACCAATTGAGTGAGGTGAGTGTGCATTTCTGCAACTTGAGGCAATATTTGAACCATATTTTTCCCTTGGATTTTACAACTTTTCCAACTACTAAAAGTTTACGAAAATAGGTTAGTTTATTCATAACAGTAAGTATGAAATGTTTTAATAGTAATTAAAACCTAGTTTGAACTTTCTTAATCAAGCGCTTTATATCACCTCATAAACACTGAACTCCCGTGACGTAGAAACATAAACCTTCTGGCCGCTTTTTATCAACCACTATAATAAAGTTTTAAAAGAATAATACCATCATGAAATGAAACTGTGTTTTTATACCAAAGCTGGATGTTGCTTTTAGATCTACAGGATTTCGTCTAAGAAGTCGCAATTTTTAGATTTCCGTAGTCAGCAAGGAACCCTTGTAGTTTTGCCATGTCTGTCTGTCCGTCTGCCTGTCTGTCTGTCCGCGACTTAGCTCAGAGACTCTTAGTACTAGAAACCTGTAATTTAGCATGGGCATACATATTAATCACGCCGACAAAGTGGTAAAATTAAAAATCAAACAAACTTACCAAGTGAAGTTCGATGATAATAATTACGTTTCACGGCTTTATTCGAAGCGATTTATTGTTTACGTAGCAGCGCGTCCATCCAGCTTTCCACGGATTTTTAGAGGTAAGTAAAAGGTTTTTTTTTTGTAGGTATTGTTCTTTCACTGGCAACACTGTATCCGTTTACCCCTACTATGCCCCCACTACACCATTCCTCTTTAACGGTCCGCAGCCATTTTAATATCATTTTGTTGAAAGCTAATACATATTTCACATTTTCATTTATCTAGGGTAGGGTAGATTACTTTTCTAGGGAGGGAATAAATCGAATGCTGTTCACATAATTATCATCGAGCTTCACTTGGTAAGTTCGTTTGATTTTTAATTATGTTTCACAGCTTCATTCGAAGCGATTTATTGTTTACGTATTGTAAGATGTTCAGACAAAAATGTGAAATTAAACTAAACAGGTGAGTAATCACAAGTGCCTTTTATTTTAACTAGTTATCATTGATTAACTATATTTTACCTTGGTTTATAGTGAGTAATAATTTACCAACTTACATTTGCACTTGGAATGTATGGCAGAACATGTTTTTCAACCACAATGGTAAGTTTGTTATTGGGATGAATTCATCCCAACTATGGAACCCTTCATTGTGCGTGGTCTAACACGCACTTGGCCGGTTTTTAAGAGATGCCCCCTCATCGTGTTTCTACTCATTTCTTTGCTAAAGCAGCAGTTCAAATCCATCGGCCTTGACCTCAACAACTCAAAATGCGAAATTTACCTTTGTGACAGTACGGACAGATAATCGACTATACAGAAATTCAATTCAATAGCTCCAGATATCAACGTTTTAGAAAAACGTTCACTGCACCTCCTAGGTTCCCCAATTTTAGAAGATAGTTTTTCACCATTCATCGACGATAAAATCAAAAATTTTAACGATATTTCGGACAGACTTTCAAAAATTAATCTACATTCGGCATTCACTCTAATCAGATATTGCTGTTTCGGTCCAAATTTTATGTATTATCTTCGCTCTTCCTCTTTATGGAAACAGCCACACCTTTTAGGCAAAATCGATCATATTATTCGAAGTACTTTAACATCCATTTTAAATGTGGCATTGGACGACCGTGCGTGGCTGCAAGCCACACTACCCATTCGTTTTGGTGGGCTCGGCGTCCGCAAAATTTCTAGTGTAAGTTTACCGGCGTTCCTGTCCTCGGTCCACAGCACCGAAAAGTTAACCGCAAAAATCTTAGCCCCTTCTCAGGTTGACTCTGAAGTGCCGTGTTTGACCGATGCGGTGAACGCCTGGAAAATTGCTTGCCCGGATACGGTTCTGCCCGAGAACCCGTCCTCCCAGAGACAGTGGGATGAGCCGCTCTGCAGGTTGGTACGGAATAAACTCATTAATACGTCCACCAACACTGCTGAGCGTGCCCGCCTGCTGGCTGTGGGTGAATGGGAGTCGGGCCTCTGGCTTCAGGCGCTACCATCACCCAACATAGGCACTATGCTGGGTGATACCACATTCCGGCTCGCTACTTGTTTGCGTCTGGGCGCTCCTTGCGGAGCTCCACATCGCTGTCAATGCGGTGAAGGAGTCGACTGCCTCGGACACCATGGCCTATCCTGCAGCAAGAGCGCTGGTCTTATGGCACGGCACGCTAGCATTAACGACATCATCCGTCGGGCTCTTGTCACCGCCGGGGTGCCAGCTGTTTTAGAACCCAATGGCTTGGCACGTGACGATGGGAAGAGGCCGGACGGAATGACCATAATGCCTTGGAAGTTGGGTAGGCCTTTGGTGTGGGATGCAACCTGTGTCGACACCCTCGCGCCATCCCATCTTCCTAGCACGGCGGGCTGTGTTGGGGCGGCTGCTGCAGGTGCAGAAAACCTCAAACGGCGCAAATATAACAACCTCATTGGGAGCTATATGTTTGAGCCGTTTGGTGTTGAAACACTTGGGCCTTGGGGTCCGAGTGCTCATCGAGTATTTCGGGACATCGCTAAGCGGTTGGTCGACTCTCTACGGGACCAGAAGGCTGGCCTATTCTTAGCCCAAAGAATCAGCATTGCCATTCAGCGTGGCAACGCTGCCAGCCTTTTGGGCACTTTTCCGATTGACAGCGATGCGGATGAATTTTTTTATGCCCAATGAGCTCTTCTCCCTTTTTATTTTTTTTTATTGTATACTTGTACATAATATATATATATATTAGTGTTATCATGTATTATAGATATTAATAACTTTATAAATCACAAATAAGAACAAATTAAAATATATTTTCTTTGCTAGAAATTAATAAAACTTAATCAAGTTGTAAACCATCGACTTGGTATCCCTCCAATACTTTACTACATCTAATTGTAAAATAAATTTGAAACTTTTCTCAGAAGAAACTCTTTTAGGATTTGGCATAGTTGGAATATATCCAATCTCACAAAAACTAAGGGAATTTCTTGGTAACGTTGCGAGTAAATCTTCGCGTCATAATACATTCGAGGCATGTGTGCATCATTTGTAGCGTGGAACAGCGATAAATGACGTCAGCGTGACGTAGAGCGTGCATTATGGCGCATTATCGATATGGTTCAAACTCCGACGAATTTCAACTTAGGATTAGAAATCAATTCCTGCATGTTAAAAAGTTTTTAGGTATCATTTTATATATCTGAATTTACTCACAGTGCCCAGCATGTATGTATTTGTACTTCTAAGTAACCTGCCCAATTATAGACATGAATATGAGACAGCAGAAGAACGACGGATTAGAGAAGGCACACGTAGACAAGATATTATACGTTACAAGATACAGCCTAATTTGAATATTGTGTCCCAAATATCAATCGGTTATATTATTTAATAAGTTGCCTGTAGATATAAATAGCGCTATTTACTCGAGCTCTTTTAAAAAGCAAGTTAAAGGTTTCCTGTTGAGTATGTGTCTTTATGCGTTGAAGATCTACGTAACGACTTTCCTACTTATGTTGTACTAGCTTCCGTCCGCGACTTCGTCCGCGTGAAATTTCTGTTTCCCCCGACCCACCCCGTCGCATCGCATCGCCTACCCGCGCTGTTACTTCGTTTTCACTTAGCGCTCGTTTTTACTTTTTTTCTTTTTGCTCGGCTTCTAAGGGTCCAAATGTAATGTTACATGCCTACAGCCTTCCTCAAGAATTGGACTATAAAATGCAAAAAGAATTTTTCAAATCCGACTGGTAGTGACAGAGATTAGCGCGTTCATACAGTCAATAAATAATAAAATATGTAGTAACTAATAGACTAACCGCATTTTTCTTACTCTAAGCAATTTTCTACCCGTCGTAATTTCTAAACGAAAGGTGCGATTCGAATATTTTAAAAAGGAATTTACATGTACTTAATCATCCTTGATTATGAAACTATTTATTTAGATAAGAATTAATACCATGTTTATAAAACACCTTCGCAAATAATGCATTATTTTATAAGATTGCCATTAAAAAAAGTTATAGTGAGCCAACCTTAAAAGATAGATATATGCTATTGCGGTCTTTTTTAGAACTTTTTAAGAGGAACAATTCCGTCATACATGATTTTTACGTAACTTTAACCGTTTACGCAGCGCACGCAACGGAAGCTCTCAAAAGGAATAATTTTTCTCTGTTTTTGCAACATTTTTTATTGATGCTCCGCTCCTATTGGTCGTAGCGTGATGTTAGCCTATAGCCTTCCTCGATAAATGGGTTACCCAACACTAAAAGAATTTTTCAATTCGAACCAGTAGTTCCTAAGTTCGCGTTCAACCAAACAAACAAACAAACTCTTCAGCTTTATAATATTACGAGATTGTAACATTAGCGTAGTTGGTCACAGTTCTAATGTGACCAACTACGCGCGCGCCGAGCGAGCGAAGCGAGCAGTGCCGCGGCAGCGGCCGGCGAGCGCTACCTCGAAATTGGTCGCGAAATTATTCTAAGTATTTTTTTCATAGTGCCTCCAAGACGACACTGACCTGAATTTCATTCATTTAAGACAAAAATCAGTGAAACGGCCTTTAATCATTCTATTGGTAAATGTTTCTTTCTGAGTATGAGTGAAAATATTATAGATATGGACCCACTTGTAAAGCTGTGGCAAGTTTTCGTGAGACAGATAAGACTGTGGCGAGTTTACTATAATTTTTACTTGTGGCAAATTTTCATTATGGCGAGTTTACAATAACCCTTTTCTTTTTATACCATGTAGGTAATTTCAGATACAATTTATTGTTCATGAATAAATGACTAATGACTAGGCCTTCTATAGACCCACCCACCCAGACCCAGACCCCAGTGACCCAGTTCTGATCTTTAAAATGTATGATTTGTAAGTCCACATCATTAAACAGAGGCTTTGATTTTGACCTAAATTCGCACATTTGATCATACATGCGAATTTTTCTTCCAAAGTACCTAGCCGGGTGTTAACATCCGGTTAGGTAATTTTTATGGTTCATATATCGTTCTCCTCGACGTGTGTACTTAAGTGGAACTCGTAGAGAAAATTGGCTCCCTCCCTAATTGGCTTGTTGTAAACCCCATTGACAGAGCATCAAAGTGACTCCAAGCTTCACACGATCTTGGGTTTGCACACTACTATATATCAACTAATACTGTGTGTGTGTGTGTTCACAACATTTAGGGACGAGTTGATAAAAAAACATTTGTGGTGAATAAACTGAGATCAACAATAATTATTCCAAACAAATTGCGTTAGGGTTCAGTAGTCAACAAGGAACCCTTAAGTTTCGCCATGTCCGTCCGTCCGCAGCTTAGCTCAGAGACTCTCAGTACTACGTCTACCCCATGTGGGGTGTTGTTGGATAGGTCTTTCAAAAATGTTGTGGGTTTGTCAAAACAATTTTTCGATTAAGGATCCGTTTCTGAAATAGTGTCAAGTCCCCCCGCCCCCCCACTCATATAGGTTAGTTTTGGATATGTGAAAAAATTCACGGTAGTAGTATAAACAAATAAGTTAAAAGGAAAACTATCACAGCTAAGTAGGCTTTACAAGTTAACGAGTAATAGTCGACCATTTTACATTTGCAGTTGGAATGTATGAGAGCACATCGAGCCTTTTCAGGAAGAACATCGTAAGCGAAAATTTGCACTTTTTACAGGAAAGGGTGTTTTTTTTCCTAATTAAAAAGTATTTATCATATATTTCTAAATTTTCATGACTTGTTATTTATACAACTATTTATCTAATTGAATAGTATAATAGTCAAAATGTAAAACTGTCTAATTAAGAGGTTACGAAGAAAAAATAGTTTTTTGGCGGTGTGATGATTTTTGTCGTTTACGATGTTTTTTCCTGAAAAGGCTCGACATGTTTTTCAACTACAACGTTAAGTTTATTTTTGGGATAAACTCATCCCAACTACGGAACCCTTCATTGTGCATGGTCCGACACGCACTTCGCCGGTTTTTTTATATTTTATGTTCAATTTGAATTAATTTCTTAGCTAAGCATTAAAGTTCAAAATGCCTCCTAATCACGACTTCATGAAAAAATATCTTCTAGAAGATAGCTGACATTACATAAGAAAGTAAGGTGGAAATGTAGACCTATGTCAAAGGCACGAAGGCAAAGGCGACATTAAAGCCACTAGGTAATAACGCTCTATTTTTAACAAAAGAATCTACACATAAAAAAAACTTAGGCTAAATGAATTTTAGGTAGGTATGTAATATTTTTTGCGGAAACCTCTCTGTTTTTTCGCTAAGCTCATCTAGGCGGACATTTAAAACGCGCTAACTTGTTACGAAACAAGACAAAGGTGGAATAGCCTCCTAATTCCTCAGGCCCACTTCCGTTTCCAGATAAATAATTTACTGAAGTCCTTTTATTTTCGTATTTAATTAAAATTCGTGATTCAAAATAAGAACGTTACAATTTTTGTGTTAATTTATCGTGGTCGGGCTCGAAGTTTTAAGTAAAAGGTTTTATGAGATAGAATCTTTTAGATAAATTGTATCAAATATTTTTCGTCTTTCTGTAAACCAACCTACCTAGCTACCACGTGCCTATTATCAACTAATAGCTGGCAATACATAAAATAGTAATTGATTAAGTTAAGTAAGCCTTTATTTCCTCTGATCCTACTTCGTACATAAAAAGTTCTTAATACTAATAAATAACATTTAATAATATTATATTTTCTGCTTGCTAACCCCACATTACCAAATTACCAATTTTCAGCTACCAGGTCTGGTTGTCTTACGACATTATGCTATCAATCATGTAAAAAAATGCAACCAAGCAATTCAAAATTAGAATACCTAAATTATTCAAAGATAAACATACGAAAAAAAAAATACAATTTAACAGAAGACGGACGAAACCGTTTTGGAACGACCAGGGTGCGATGTCTCAAGATTGAGCCAAATTGGTGTCCAGCACCCCAATTGCGTAAAAAATAATCCAATCCATTTAAATCCTAATCCAATTAAGAGCCTATACTACCTCAGCTAAAATTCATTCTTTATCTCGCTCACACGATACTGCGCGCGGACTGAGTGAGAGCGAAACTGAGTGCGGTGCTGGGCGGCAGGAAGCACCGATAGTTTAGGTAATTGCTTTTTACGGTGAAAATAATAGTAATTAAAAAAAAAAACATAAGACCTGCTGTATAGCTAGTTAAGTTAGTATGCAAAGTTTCATGATCTAATTTGAAGTATTTTTTTAATACCAGCGGTTTATTGTTCGGTTTAGAGGTAACTTTGGATTTTTTTTTCCATCGAGAAAATATTATGGAATCGTGTTTTTACCTAACATAGTACTTAACATTAATCTTCAACTTTACCATATATTTATTTCAAAAATAATGTTGCAGTATTTTCGACATAACGGAGGATCATGCTAAGCAATTTGAGGTAGCATAGGCCCTTAAATCCTAATCCATGGCTTCATGTTTGAAAAATTCGTCTGCTCGACAACGTAAATAGCGCAATGAATGTTGTCGAATTGTCAAAATGAAAGGCAATGCAATTGATAGTGTGTTACGCAATTACCCCGCGGCTCAGCATGGTATTATTCCATTGAATTCCTGCAGTGAGTTCCGTACGTCGAGCAGACCTGATACACAAGGAATTGGTGGAAATATGCAAGTAGGTAATACCTAAGTAATTACTGTGTTCTGTTGTTACGTAATTAAAATTTATACCTACTTGGACCGGTAGGTATGTATTTTTTATGAATATGGCCGTTTACCTCGTTGGATCTTAATGGCCTCGTTGGTTGGTCTCAACAATTCCTGTAGCTGTTGTAAGATGTAAACGTGTTCTCCATTGTGTAATTGTATCATTTAAAAAGGCAATGATTTGAGGTTATCTTACTTACCTATATAATATATTTTTTTAAAGTAGCTACTTGAAGTGTGTGAAACAAAATCGTATCGTTTGTCGATGTTGATGTAATTATACAAAGGCCAATTAAATTAGGTAGCGAAACTCCGCAGACGTAATGGGTATCGATATCACGATAAAGCAAAAAAAGGTTTGATGTTTTTTTTTGGGGTTGAAACGAACTGCAATGCGCGGGGTACGCAGTTACTTGAAGTACCTATGAACTAAATTAGTTTTTTTTGTTTTATTGTGTTTATAAAGATATCACCACGTCTGTGAACATCATTATACCCGTCACGTCCGTGAACTTTACACAAAAAAAGAACTGATTGTTAATCTAATATTATAAGTAACTCCACTACCTATGGTCGTTGGCTCCAAAAATTAACATCAAATCATATTTATATCGATGGGTATCGATATCGATACCCATCACGCCTGCGGAGTTTCGCTTACTTATTTTATTTGACCCTGTGTAGGTATGGACCCTGTATAGATAATTAATTTTTTATACTAAAACTTGTGAATGTAGTCAGAACCGCGTGCTTTCTAGTTATGTAATTTCTGACGTCATGAAATGTATCAATCAGAACACGTTCGAACTCCATTTTGTTCAGTTTGTGTTATGACTTTTTTTGTAATGTGCGTCTTGTTTGTGCATAATAAACATTTTTTGTTTATATCTTTTATATGCTTCTCTGTTCTTGACCATAATTTTATTATTGAAGTTCGTCCACCGACGGTAAACTGTGATTTCTGTTATTTTCGTTATTACTGGCTGCGGTTTTGTTTCTCGTCGATTTTTTAATGTTCGATGAAACTTCTTTCTCTGTTCCTAAACTTATTATTTTGAATTTTGTGAAGTGTGCAATTATTTTATCTGTGTACCTAATATTCTGTTTACAAGAGTGAGTTTCTTTTTTAGCGTCCCTATCTGAAAAGTGTGTGCGTTGTCTGTTCGATTCTTCGTGAGTTTAATTTATTTTACTTATAGTTTTCGAGTATTATGTGTACCTGTCTGACCTCCAACCTCTATTTCCTTGCATGTACGTTGTAAATCTTCTTATTTTTTCATTTAAATCTTTAATTATTAATTCTAATCTTTTCTGTCATTTAGGTATCTTAGATTTCTGATTGATTTTATCCGTATTCTCAGATGTGACATGTGAACGTTTACTTCCATTTATTGTAGCAGCTGTCTAAGCAGCACTAATATTACTGTCTGCAGGGTTTTAAACTCTGTATCTGCATTGACATGTTTTGATAGGATGACGCTATTAATGTAACTTATTAATTTTGTGCTAACTTTTTTGATGCTCTTTGTTTAGGTATTCAACGTATTACGTGATTTTGTAGCCCCTTCGCAATATTCAAGGTCCCCAGCCTAGGCAAAAATCCATGGGAATTGAGAAAATCCAGGATTTTTGTTTCTGAAAAATTCCCAAAATTCGTCATTAAACATTATTTTTCTCTAAACTCTCTTATTGAATGGCTCTCATATTTTATTTGGGAGTGATTAGGTCAACAAAGTTTAGTATGTAACCAAGTGTTCTAAAACATAAAACGGTTAAAAGATACAACAAGAAGTTAATTAACGATTTTCAAATTCATCTACGTACGAGTATATGAACTTGCGACAGCATTTTCGTCAAAATTTTACTATGACATACAAGTTACTAGCTCTAGCGTTTCTAGCTCTTCGGTGGTTCTTTGACACTTCGCAACCAAACTAGACGGCGCCACTTGCTGCACCATCAAATATAACACCTAAAGCTCCGTACTCACATTCGGTATAGTTTTACTCGAAAACAAGACTCCACAACGCCACAACTCGAAGCCTCGCATCCAGCCGGCTCGACGGAATTAAACAAATGTAATTTCCTTCGCACCTACTCGAAGCGAGCCGTCGAGCTTGACTCGAGCGTATACCTACGCGTCCTTCAAGTCAAGCGTCTTTTTTTGGAACGAATTTCTTTTACGCGGCTTGCGGTAGGAGTAAACTGGCAGAATTCGTCACGTAACGATAAAGCGCTCATAGCGTTCTTTCGAATTCATTGCATTCATTGAATCCATTCATTGGTCAAAAAGAAAATCCAAGATCAGCAAAATCAAAAAAATCAGCTGTTCAGTACATTTACGTTCGCATAACTCGTCAAAATGTAGGGAACAGCTGATTTTGCTTTCGCGATTTTAGGTTTGGTCCCATAGTAAAAGTTGTTCACAATGATGACTACAATGTCCCCTTAAGAGCTTGCGCCTTATTTATGTTACACCTTGTATATGATTATAACAATGTAGATGTTAAGAGTTAGAAAGTTTTGGAATAAAATGAATAATAGTCAGTGTCTTTGACTCTGTATTTTAGGTTTTTGCCACCGACTTCCGAAATTAAAGTTATTTTACACTTTGTAGTGTTTTTTTTTTGGAGGTCGGTTGTTTTTTTTTTTTTTGTAAAAAAGTTTTTTATTTTTCACTTTTTAGTGGGTCGGTTTTTAATTTATCTAAGTTACAATAGCCTAATGTCAACTGCTCATCACCTTTTACAAATCATTGCTTTTCCCGATGCAGGGACGTTAATTGTTAAGGAGTTCTCCTGGTACTTCACCATCAGCTCCACTTCACCATATAAATTGTGATGAGCTTATATTGCTTAGCAATAAATTTAAAGTAATCGAATCGCAACCTGTGAAATACTTATTATTGAGTTGTTCAGTGGCCATCTTACCATCTGTGGTCTTCGTCATCAGTTCCACTTCACCAAATGATACTTTCTGAATGCAAATGCTTGACTTGTTTTTGAAAATATTAAAATCACTATGTGTTTGCCTATAATATTTGAGGAGTTCCCTCAATTCCTCATGGATTCTGTCATCACAACTGGATTTTGATAAAAATGTGATCAATCTGGATGCATGTCCTTTCAAATAAGAAAAGAATTTTCTAAATCGGTTTTTATATGACGGAGTACTGAGGTAACAAACATTGAAAAGAAAACATACAACCGAATTGATAACCTCCTCCTTTTTTTGAAGTCGGTTAAAAAGAATATTTACCAATGAGCCCCAAACTAGACAGTTATCTTGGGGCATTATGAAGTTTGTCACGATGTTTCATACATCTTACTAATCCCGGGGTGATCCACT
The DNA here is from genome assembly GCA_947568875.1 of Fissipunctia ypsillon. Classification (NCBI taxonomy): domain Eukaryota; kingdom Metazoa; phylum Arthropoda; class Insecta; order Lepidoptera; family Noctuidae; genus Fissipunctia; species Fissipunctia ypsillon. The sequence goes on from OX387654.1 coordinate 10,718,418, forward strand.
GTTTGATGCAAGCCCATTTCCTACCAATTTTTACTTTATTATTACAATATTATATTTCCGTTATGGTATATTTACCTATTTCGAATTAAGCACAATTAATTTAACATAAAGAAAAAATCTCTACACTGTGATATTGTAAGTACAATAATTTAAATAAATAGTCTTATTGAGCTTTTTACGGTAAGCAAACGGATCTAGCAAATTCACCTTTGTTTATTGCACCTACTACAAAAACGAGCAAATGAGTTAGATGAACTAGTCCACCCTGCGATTTTGCGAATAGATTCTTTATTAACCCCGGCCAAGCCGCGGCCGAAGTGGACGCGTGTCGTGTACTGTGCGCATGCGCACTGAGTATGTAGATGGCAACGCCGCTTTCTGACAGTATTTGTTTTATAATTTGCGTGGTAGCAGGTTTGTTGGCCGTTTAACAGATTGAATGTACTCTCAGGTCTTAATAATACCTATTATAACTTGAATTTAACTGTCGTGTAAACTAACATGTCTTATATCAATTCAATTCAATTCATCTTTATTGTGGATCTTAGGAAAGTGTACATAATACAGCTGGTGTTAATGACTTATTATATAAAATAGTCGGGTGATCTGTAACTCAGGACCCTCCTACCTCAGACACCTTTCTCTATTTAAGATTGTGCATTTTATTAACCAGTGCCTGTAATAAGATGTTGAGATAAATAAAGATGTATGCTATGATTATGATTATGTTTTAATGGAAATATAATCTGAGAGAACTGTAGCTAGGCAAATACGCGTATTTTCCTAAATATGGCAGGAACAAGACCGGCTAGTCTCTACCTGTGGTGCTATTCTGTAAAGATCCCACCGTGAAAATTTAGGTGAAGTGAGCGTGATGTGAACTGTCATCCCACCTTACTCTACTAGGGATTGAGCTCACTTCAAACTCACTTCACCTAAGTGTTCACGGTGTGATGTTTACAGAATAGATCGGCAGGTGTGGATGTCTTTTGACGAAAAATGTATGTTCTCCAGTTTGATCAAGGAAAGCGTCTGTACCCTGTAAGCTGTACAAATTGCTAATAGAATCACAAGTTTATTTAGTGATTTTTTGAGTGAGAGCTTACTATTAGGGAACCATGTTGAAATAAAGTTTAACACTATTTGGCGATTCCAGGTGGTGGAATACTTGGGTCTTAATGGTCTTATAATTTATACGCACCTTTAAGAAGGCGCTTTATAGATTCGTCTGAACCAATATTATCTATACAAATAAATAAAATTGAAGTGTCTGTTTATAATGTCAAAATATCAACTTTTTACTAAATGCATAAGAAAGTATAAACGGTACTTATAACAAAAAAGTAATTTTAAACATTTTTGTCTGTCTGTCTCTCATCTGTCTGTTTGTTCCGGCTAATCTCCAAAACGGCTGGACCGATTTTGACGGGACTTTCACTGGCAGATAGCTGATGTTACGACGGGTAACTTAGGTTACTTTTATTTTAGAAAAATAATAAGGGTTCCGCGCAAAAAAATTAAAACCCATGAAATTGTGAACAAAGAGTCGGATTTGAAAATTTTTTTTAGCATTTGGTAGTCCAATTCTCGAGAATAGTTATAGGTTACTTAACATCACGCTACGACCCTTAGGAGCCGAGCAAAAAGATAAAGTCAGAAAGAACACTAAGCGAAAACGAAGTAATAGCGCTAGCTGGCGATTCAACGCGACGGTTGGCGACGGATCGGGGGACGAGGGCGTTTTATTAAAATGTGGCTGTTAATATTATTTTAGTGTATTGTTTATCTTACGATATCCACGCGAACGAAGTCGCGGGGCACAGCTATAAAGGCTGACAAAGCAAAACGATGGGAATTTAGACTGCCATACGCACAACCGCTATTAAAGAACTACCAGATATTGCAGAGCACTCTATGTCAGGCGTTGTTGAAATTTGTGGAATTAAATTGACAACTCATTCTATTGGTGTAGGTAATTTGTGTTTATAACCCCTTATTCATAAACTTGCTTAAAGTCATGATTAGCTACTGATTTTCCATAGATTGTTTGACGTTTAAACATCATTCAACTTTAATCAACGTTAATGAAATAGGGGTTTAGAATTCCTAAATACAATTATTTGACATTTAAAAAGGAATAGGATTACTTAGGAATTAGATAATTCTCTACTCGGTTACAACTTGGCATTAGAAATAAATCAACCTACCAGGCTGAGTAGTAACACATGTATCGATAATTTCGCGCATAACATACGAAAAGTATGTAAAACTGAAATTATAATAATAATAACCCCATCGCCGTATCTCTACGTTGATGTCGTGGTGGGGCTTGCGCGCTCCAAACTCTAGGTCTGTGCCGGTAGAGGTTACTTTGCCGGAACAGGTCTAGGGTGAGGAGCCAGACAAAGAGAGATACAGAAACCCGCAGGGCAGCATGTGGCGAGCTGCTGGGCAGTAGCGACCCCACGTACCCTATCTCCCGGGAGAAGTCATGTTCCTCATCTCTGGCTTGCCTTTATTGGCCGGCTGGAGTGAACACTGACGAGAACTGACCTCCCACCTCATTCTTGCCTTTATTGGCTGGCTTGAGTAGAGATTCGCAAGAGCAAACGTGCTCGGAGGAAGGAAGTAGTTCAGTAAGATGCTGGTAGGGATCTTGACCGTACTTCCGGGATTGTCGTGATAGCCGTGAATACCTCTCCACTCCTCTTAAGCACCTCAAGACATGTTGCCCCCTTGTCGCTACAACACTATGTGCTAGCGACCGCTTCCGGGGGCCCATTGTTGAGTGTGCAAGTCACCCCCTGCCATTTTATCCGTGTATTGTATTTATCAAACATTGGTCAGGCAGGGGCCATAGTCCTTCCATAGTTTTAGATAACCAGTCCACTTTAGCCATCCAAACCCATAGCTCAATATTTTTTTTGTCTCCATATCCTGCAATAGTCCTACACCAACCGGGGGTTGTCCTTGGGTGCACTTGCATAGTACGCACAGGGATAATCGTCGGTTGGTGCCTCATTTCCATTGAAAGCGTCTAACGGGCCTCTGCGAGTTGGCTTCGGCCCCTCATATGCCTTCCAAAGGTCCAGGACCCTAGGGTCCCGAGAAATATCAAAATAATAATAATAATAACCCCATCGCCGTATCTCTCGTTGACGTCGTGATGGGGCTTGCGCGCTCCGAACTCTAGGTCTGTGCCGGTAGAGGTTACTTTGCCGGAACAGGTCTAGGATGAGGAGCCAAACAAAGAGAGATACAGAAACCCGCAGGCCAGCATGTGGCGAGCTGCTGGGCAGTAGCGACCCCACGTACCCTATCTCCCGGGAGAAGTCATGTTCCTCATCTCTGGCTTGCCTTTATTGGCCGGCTGGAGTGAACACTGACGAGAACTGACCTCCCACCTCATTCCTGCCTTTATCGGCTGGCTTGAGTAGAGATTCGCAAGAGCAAACGTGCTCGGAGGAAGGGAGTAGTCCAGTAAGATGCTGGTAGGGATCTTGACCGTACTTCCGGGATTGTCCTGATAGCCGTGGAATACCTCTCCACTCCTCTTAAGCACCTCAAGACATGTTGCCCCCTTGTCGCTACGACACTATGTGCTAGCGACCGTTTCCGGGGGCCCATTGTTGAGTGTGCAAGTCACCCCCTGCCATTTTATCCGTGTATTGTATTTATTAAACATTGGTCAGGCAGGGGCCATAGTCCTTCCATAGTTTTAGATAACCAGTCCACTTTAGCCATCCAAACCCATATCCCAATATTATTTTGTCTTCATATCCTGCAATAGTCCTACACCAACCGGGGGTTGTCCTTGGGTGCACTTGCATAGTACGCACAAGGATAATCGTTGGTTGGTGGCTCATTTCCATTGAAAGCGTTTAACGGGCCTCTGCGAGTTGGCTTCGGCCCCTCATATGCCTTTCAAAGGTCAAAAATAAAAAATATAAAAAAAAAAAAATAATAATACCATTTATTTCATTATAGATCTCATCCTTTCTGACCACACGTCACAAATACTCAGGTTTCCCAAAAATGAACAAGCCGCTTAAAATTCTGGAAAATTGTAAAAAAAAGACTACTCCAAAGAGAACCTCAGAAATTCCTAGAAAGCATTCGAAGTTTAAATTTCAATGATGTATATTAAAGTAACGATGCCAATATAGCTTACAAAATATTTTATTAAACGTTCTCCCTATTCTACAAACTTTGCATCTCTGATAAAATAATAATTATTCATACTAAAACGTAAAATGGGTATCGCGCGGCATAAAAAACTGTAGTAAAAAACAAAGAAAATTACTGTGGACTTACAGGCTACATTCTGTATTAAAAAACAGCCCCAACTCCCAATATGGCTTTCGCCCTAAGTCCAATACCCTGAACGCTACTGTAGATACAGTAACTAAAATTAGCGATAGTATAGATAAAAAACAAATAGCCCTAGGGGTGTTTATTGATTTGAAGAAGGCTTTCGATACATTTAGTCACCTATTACTGTTAAATAAATTAAAAGCTTTGGGAATAACTGGTTCTGCATTAGATATTTTTAAGTCATACATTTCAAACAGATTTCAAATGGTCAAAATGGATCAATATCAAAGTCAACTGGCTAGAATCGTTTGTGACATATCACAAGGTTCAATTTTAGGGCCTTTACTCTTCTTAATATATGTGAATAATACATATAAATGAAATAGGATTAAAAGGACACGTAACATTCTATGCGGATGATACATGTCTTTTTTTACTTTGGATTTGCATTGACAGTATAATTAATACTGCTCAAAATGATCTTAATGTACTGTCGAAGTGGTAGCAGTGTAACCTGTTGACCATCAATATAGCCAAGACGTCATTTTCTCTGCAAAAAATAAAAAATTATCAACTTTAACTATTAATAACGATACACTACAAAAATCTATGCTAGAAAAATACCTTGGTTTAATATTGGACAACAGACTGACATGGAAGCCACATATCGACTACGTACGGTCTAAAATATCTCTGCTGATTGGTTTAATTAAAAGGATATCTAAATGTATTCCATACTCAGTACGTAATTTGATCTATTCTACACTTACTAAGCCACACATAGAATATTTAATTCAAATATGGGGCAGGGCAACCTTCTAATAACACAAACCAAGGTAATAAAGACATTATTCAGATATCATCGACTAACACCAACCGTCAAAATTTACAAAAACACAAAACTATTTAACATAAAACGTCTATATATATATTACACATGCATATTCATACAAAAAATAATAACAAGCAGTACACGATCACAAATATCATTTAGTAGAAAAAAAATGCAAGTATAACACAAGAAGCAGTAAATTAAATACTTTAGAAGTCTCTATTCCAAGAACAAATTATGGCAAATATAATATAAGATTTGGGAGAGGGAGTCAAATTACATAATAGTTTACCAAATGATATTAAAATGTCAAAATCTATAAACGTCTTTACAGTTAAACTAAAAGAATATTTAGCAGAAACAGTTTTGTATAGCCTGTAACCATAAAATAGTAAGTGATACTGGATATAACTAATTTAATTAGTCATTCTTCCCGATATTGTACCTATAACTATTAAGATTTTTTTTGTTTCTCTTGTGAGTGAATATTGTAAATTCTTTTAGAGAAATAAACTCTTGAAACCGAAAATCGGCCTTCAGACAGCGAGGTGGAAAATGCTTAAAATTACACATCTGAATTAAAACAAATTGTGGCCATTTTCTCGTTCCTAAAGTTAATTAATGATAAGAATACTGGAAACTAACCAACAAATAGCTTCAGAGGTTGGGTAAGAAAAGTTTTAAGTAAGAAGTAGTTTTTTTAATAAATCACAAATGCTAATGTGAAAAAAAAATATTTTTACATTTACAAAAGGTTTTCAAAGTGGCCATCTCCAGCAGCAGTACACATTCTACATCTACGTAAGGAATTATCTGTCAATCGTCTAAAAGCTTCTCTGTTCTTTCTCACAACACGTTCGGCTTCTGCAATCTTCTGCCTCAGCTCTTGTTCACTTGAACAGTCTCGGGCGTATGCTATTTCCTTGTAATAGCCCTATATGAAGAAATCAATAGGGTTGAGGTCAGGTGAGCGTGAAGGCCACCTAATTGGTCCGCTGCGTCCGATCCATCTGTTGGGATATGTTTCATTTAAGTAATTTCGGACTTGCGTTGCGTAGTGACATGGGGCGCCGTCATTTTGTAACACCATGGTTTGTCTAAGTTCGTGACTCACATCTCTCAGTAATAATGGAAGTTCATTTTCCAAGAAGTTTCTACAGGTTTCTCCATTAAGTCTGGACTGCGGTTCAAATGGACCAATTAGTTCGCCATTGAAGATACCAGACCACAAGTTAACGCTGAAATAATGTTGAAACGTTGAAGCTCTCATTTCGTGTGGATCATATTAAATATTCCAGATCGCTCAAATCGTGACTCATCTGACCATAAAACTTTATTGAAAAACCCAGGATCCTCTTGCTCTTTTCGTAACATGGTTTGACAAAAATCAACGCGCAATTGGTGATCTGTCGGCAGTAAAGCTTGGACTCGTCGGATGTGGAACACGTGGTATCCTTCATCATACGTGAAGTATGTCTTGGATAGAAGTCCTTGGGATGTTCAGAGCACGAGCCATTCTTCTCGAACTCGTAGACGGATTTTGCTGAATTTCTTCCAGCACCGTTTCTCTGCGATCCGAGTCAGCTCTAGAGATTCCTTCATGACTGTCGCGTCGACCAAGAATGCGGCCTGCCATTAAGGTTTTGTGCGTGTTAATAAAAACACGATGGTCGGAATATCGCTCAGGTTGCGGCCTACCACGACGTTGAGATTGTTCGCAATACAGTCGCGCTGCTTCACGGCCGTCTCCTCGTGCAACCTCATAAAAATAATGCATTTCTGCATATTCACTTAACGAGTAACTCATCTCTTACACTTCCAAGTAAACAAAGTCCAAATCAGACTGCAAAACACAGTCCAATAAACGAGCAAAGTAGTCAAACATGTAGGCAGCGGGGTCCGTGGGCAAAGCGAGTGTGGTAAAGACAAAATGACGACATGCGTAACAGCAAACACAAAGTGAGCATGACTGAAGTAACTTATTTTGCATTGGCTTCGGTTGCGCGCTATCCCTCTCGCCACCGAGAGTGAGAGAGATAGCAATAATTCGATCTCTTATCCTCTCGGCCCATTGTTATTACAGGTAAAAGAGTTGCACCCACGTTTACAACCCATGATCCGCGAGAACGGATCGCGGAAAATTCATTAAACTTAAACTAAAAACTCTTCTTTCTTTAACCTGTCCGGGTCGGAGTGCCCCAAGTCCCGAGCTCGCTTCGCTCACTCTTGCATCCTAACTGTTCAGTGTGTAGAGTACTGTGTAACAGATTAACATAAAAAAGGGCTCATGAGAGTCGAACACTTGCACATTCATAACACACGAAGCCTAGATCCGTAATGCAGCAGCGCGCACAACCGGCTCACTAGAATCCAACACTTGCACGATACGTAACACTTCGGAAACGGGAGATGACGCAGCAGAACACGAAGACGGGTACTTCGGAGACGCTATGGTGTCAATCAATCGTTGTTGCAAATAGGAGTACGATAGACACTCTCGTCTGTGAGTACATACGATGAGTGACAACTATCAAACGTTAGCGATACTTACATTAGATTACGCTTAATTACAATTAATTTATAAATACAATTAATAATTTGTACAATTAAACTTTATTATTTTAAGCTTTATTTTTTTCATTAAGCTTCATAATTGAGTTCATTACGGTAGCAGCTATTAAAAAATTAATTAAAGTTAAAACTTACAATATTTATACTAAAAACCACTAAAATCCGCTGTCACTTTGTCTTAACGTAACAGGGAACAACCAAGGAGTGAAATTCGTTCATTATCTATGATAAAATATCAATTTTAATGTGTAGTTATATGGAATTTTCTGAAACTTTAGGATTTATTTTCTCAAAAACTAGGCGTTTGCGCAGTGTAAAATTTTGCAAAAGTGATTTACAGAAGGACATTTACATGCCATAAAATTGTGAAGCTTCGCATGCGCGGGTGTTAAGATACAGTGGAGCCTTTTCGGGAGATTTTTCACTTTTTGTGTTTAGCGTGAAAAGAGTTTATAGTCCAGATAAAGTCAAAAACGGATATTTTACTCATTTCGGCGGTCTACTCGCGGGCAGAATATTAAGATTTATTTTATTTTGTTAGTCCAATTTATTTTCCATTCTATTGATTTACCCACGCCTTTTAATGTTTCTTTGGCATTTAAACTAAATAAAATCATACACAACGCATTTAAAATTCGCTGTGATAGGCAGAATACAAATTCCTAACATGTCTGGTGATTCTTCTTATCATACCTATACATGGTTTTTTTATCAGGGATTATTGTACAGTTCACCATTGTACAGTTCATTGTGAACTGTACTATAATCCCCGATAAAACTTTGTTTATCAATCGATTTATTTTTGATTCAATCTGATTGAAGCGACGAGATAATTTATTTTATCTTGGCTAAACTTTCTTGATACCTACCTCTAATTTGTTGTTCGACGCTGTTTGATAAAATATAAATAACTGACACATGTCCAGTAGCAAACAGGCTAATGAGGTCGATAGGCGTGCGCGAATAATAACAAACACTTTATGGTAAATAATGAATGTTTTCTATTTTCCGGTACATCTACTTCACAATATCATAAAATGTGTAACAGTAATCAGCAGGACAAAGAACTTAGACGACGTGAACAAATGATTTGATAATTTTAAATAGTTTCAAGTGCTTAATATCTAATCAGTTTCCTAATTCTAATTGATCGATTCCTAGTCTGTGGTGTTGTTCAAATTTCATTGATACAGCTGATGCAAAAGGAGTCACTAGTGCGTTTTCATTAATGAAATCTTAATATTATTGATGTGGAACATTATCAAGTGTGAAAGGTTAGACCCAAATCTTAAACCCTTCTTCAAACGTCAAGTGCAAATCGGTAAACAGTGTACGTGCTTGTGTAGGTACTCCCCCCGCGTACATGTGTAAGTTTAGATAAAGATTATCTATCGTAGTGTATGCGGATGTGATTGTGCACATGCGGTGGCGCGAATAATAGAGAGTAATCGAAAATAAACCGTTTGACACCTGCGCTGTCTGTGCCGCGTGGTTTGTATCACTGTCCGGCGCATGCGCAAGTAACCGCCTTTGATCAAAACCTCCGTTTGTTGTTCCGATTACATTAACGGACATGTGCAATTATTGTACCCGTCAACAAGATATTAATATTGTATCGTGTTAATATTTGGTTTGCGTCGGATTTCGACATGAAAGAAAAACAGTTACAACAGCTGCCTATGATTTCTTGCTGAAATTTAAAATAAAAACAGGTCAAAATTCTTTGAAAATAGATCTTCTTCCTTGCTTCTTACTTGCAATGGCATAAACTACAAGTCCAAATCGTCTAAATATATTTATATTTCGTATTTAATATATTTATACATATAAATTATGTTTACTTATGTAGCTATACTGCTGTAGATATTGAGTACTTTTAATCAACTTTTATATGCCTACTTAAAAGGCCAACGACAATATCTTCTAGCTCACTGACAACAATATTTGTTTTAATAAAAAAGCGGCCAAGTGCGAGTAGGACTCGCACGTGAAGAGTTCCGTACCATCGTACATTAACACTACATAGGTACCTATGTTTTTAAAATACTTTAGTAAAACAAAAACTAAACACGTTTCTTGTATGGGCACCTCCATTATTTTTTAACTTTATTTATTACTATAGCGACCGCAGTATTCTGTAAAAATGTGACCACGGTTCAAAAGACACAGCCCTGTAACAGACGAACGGACAGAGGAGCCTTAGTAATAGGGTCTCGTTCCCACCCTTTGGATACGGAACCCTAAAAACTTATTCGGTTATAAAAAAATAAACAACACATTTTAGATGGAGAGATCCAGCATTTGTTTTTATTACAAATGTACTCGACATTAGAGCAATATAGCACTCGCAACAATAATATAGAGGGTATAGTGTCAACAGCGAATAAGCTTTACGTGTGCTCTGTTTACGATAGGGCAAGACAGGCGGATTGTCTGCGACAGATTCTTGATATAACACGAGAAAACGCACGTTATTATTTACCTAAAGGTATCGTATCTATAAAAGAGAAAGCTCATTGGTCCTTTGGTCCTGCAGAGCTCTTCTATTCTGTAAAGTTAGATCCACACTCAAGTGACGGCTCGCTGTTTAAAATCGAACTCACCTGTTTTTAGAAACATTGCGGATTCACACCTCAAAACTCTTCGAAATTCGAACACTCTGCAGTACAAGCTAAAAAGTCTGGCCACATAGGATTGGTAACCATAGATAAAGCCATACATAAACCACGTGGTAACCAATCACAAGCTTGAAGTTCCGATCTCCGAAGTTACCCAACAATTAAGTCAGACAAAACAAGGCTTGGTGCGTGTGTACTGAGTTTGTACTGACTGTTATCTTATCAGTACCGGCCGTTAACGTCTATTGATGAACATTGGACATAGAGTTTGTATTAGACGACTTAATGAGCTAACACATGTCGTGAGATACTATTTTTATCATACTCGCTTTGCAAACGGATTAATTATTGATCGCAATATATGTATGTATATTTCGCCATATACAAGGTGTAACATAATTAACGCACAACCTCTTTTTTTTTGTGGATGGGAAATCATCAAATGACTTCTCCCGCTCTGGGCGGAGCGGGAGGTCGTGTCAGACAAGGCGTCATTGTACTCACCATTATGAACAACTTTTACTATGGGACCAAACCTGAAATCGCGAAAAAAAATCTGCTGTTCCCTACATTTATCTTCGCATAACTCGTCAAAATGTAGGGAACAGCAGATTTTTTTTCGCGATTTCCGGTTTGGTCCCATAGTAAAAGTTGTTCATAATGATGAGTACAATGACCCCTTAAGAGCTTGTGCGTTATTTATGTTACATCTTGTATAAGGATGATATTGGCCGTCGTCCGTTGTCCTTGCGTTGTCTCTTATCTACTGGCCTTTTAAAAAACCCGCGACAATAGGGAAGAGTAGCCTCGGCCTGCTCCACGCAAATCAGCAAGGATGTGGCTATCACATGGCCGCTGCCACTTGACTATTCCAACAAGATAATTGAAATAACTCCAATTGTTGATTTTGTTCCAGAGTAAAAGACAAAAATGACAGAAAACGGTGTTCGCAACCGGCACAAGAGCGGGAAGCAGAATGGAGAAGCGACACACCAAGTGGAGAAGAAGGATGAAGAGTTCTCCATCAGAGAGTCCCCACTCACGAGGCTAATAGACTCGTCTCTACACATTAGGGCTATATATCACATATTCGTCGTCATTCTCCTAGTACTGATCTGTGATACCGTCGTTTATGACCTCGTCGAAAGTGGAAAGCAAGTAAACATTATAAATACTTTAACTTTTTAGTTTAATAAATAATTTTATACGAGCCCTCACGACGGGGGATGCTGTGGCCCGGGGTAGGGCTTGGCGGTGTCTCTAGACATCGCCAATGCCTTCAACACCCTGCCCTGGGGTTGCATCAGGGAGGCACTCCGGTATCACCGAGTGCCGACCTACCTCTGTCGCGTGGTCGAGGCCTATCTGACGGACAGGGCCGTCATCTACCCCGGTCAACGGGGAGAGTGGAACTGGCGAGAGATGTCGTGCGGTGTCCCACAGGGATCGGTTCTGGGACCGCATCTGTGGGACATCGGGTACGACTGGGTGCTGCGTGCCGACCTCCCTGGTGGCGTCAGCGTAGTTTGCTACGCTGACGACACGCTGGTCCTGGCGCAGGGGAGGTCGCACCAGGCGGCGGCCGAATTAGCGGCACGCGGGGTTGCGACAATCGTAGAGAGGATCCGGCAATTGGGACTCGAGGTAGCCTTGCACAAGTGTTTTCATGGTCCTTGGAACGCGCCACCATCGGGTTCCCAAATAACGGTAGGAGGGGTTCCAATCGGTATCGAGTCGACGATGAAGTACCTGGGACTCGTCCTCGACAGCCGGTGGAATTTCGTGGAGCATTTCCGACGTTTGGCTCCCAGACTGGAGCGGGCCGGGGCTGCCTTGAGGCCCAATCTGGGGGGTCCAAACGCCTCCTGCCGGAGGCTCTACGCGGGGGTCGTGCGGTCCATGGCCCTTTACGGAGCTCCGGTGTGGGCGCGTTCCGTGAGGCGGCGACCGGTCCGTCGGTTGAACGCGTCCCAAAGGGTCATGGCCATCCGGTTAGCCCGGGGATACTGCACGGTCTCCGGGGAGGCGGCGAACCTCCTTGCTGGATTACCGCCATGGGATCTGGAGGAAAAATTCCTCGCGCACATGTGGGAGTGGCGCGAGAAGGCAGGACGCCGGGGCGTAACTCCGTTGCCGCGAGAAATCGCGGCACGGCGGAGAGAGCTCCGGCAGGATCTCATGGCGGCATGGAGAGTGCGATTGGCGCAACCCAGCGCTGGGCACGCCACAATTGCGGCGATAAGCCCCCTCTTTGAGGAGTGCCTGGCGAGGCGCCACGGCGTCCTCACCTTCCGCCTGACGCAGGTCCTCACCGGACACGGGTGCTTCGGGAGGTGCCTGTTCCAGATAAGGCGGGAGGAAACGCCCGGGTGTCACCACTGTGTGGATTGCCCGGAGGACACGGTGGAGCATACGGTGGAGGTCTGCCCGGCTTGCGCGGAGCACCGCCGTGTCCTCGCGGAAGCGATCGGCGGCGGCGATCTCTCGCGTCCGGCACTGATCCAGGCCATGGTATGGAGCGAGAGTACATGGGAAGCAATTACCTCCTTCTGCGAAGCAGTAATGCTCGCGAAGGAGGAGGCGGGACGCGTGAGGAAGAGGCAAGCTTTGCGCCCTCACGCCCCTAGTCGCCGCAGGAGACGCCCTGGGCGTCGGGAATTGGCAGCCGATTCCCGGCCACCGTAGACGTGGGCTTGCGGACGGCGAGCAATGGGTAGCTCGCCGTCCGGTAAGGACCAAGCCCAAGTCGACAGCGCGTTGTGTTCCACGCGCGCCTCAAAGAGATGTCAGCACTATTGACGGGGTCCGCTAGGGCCGATGCCAGCTAGGGTTGCGGGATGTTCGAAAGAGTTACCGTGGCCCCAGCACAGGCAACAGAAGGAACACGGGTGGGTTTTAGTCAGTAAAAGTCTGACACGCCCTCCCGCTCCGCCCAGAGCGGGAGAAGTCATTTGATGATTTCCCATCCACAAAAAAAAAGTAAACATTATAAATACTTTAACTTTTTAGTTTAATAAATAATTTTATTAGAATTCTGATAGTGACTTCGCGGTCATTTAACGAACTATTATTAGGTTTAATATTGGAACAGAAAACTTTTCAATAATAATTTACCAAAGTTCTACAAAATGCCCCGTTTACGATACGGATGTTATTTAACATTATAACAAGTCACATTACGGAAAAAGGAACTAAAAACTTTTTATATTTTCTACTGGCATACTTTCAGTTCAATATATTACTTTCCGTATAACATCCATACGATATCATGTTTCCGAAAGTTGTAAAAACACTTTTTAATGTGTTGTAACGCGGTTTGGAGGCACTCCCTATAATTAACTCCCCGTGGATATTAATTCTCGTTTAAATTGCAGATGCCAGATCTACAAGCATTTATCTCGCTGCTTGGCAGGGACTAAATACTGCAATTTTCACTCGCGTTGCTTTAATTATGCAAAATACTTTGTGCTACGAAAAAAGTTTGAACAAGCAGCATAGCACTTTTTGTTACGTCGACGCCAAATTACATCATTTTTTACAGCGTTAACATGCAAAAGTTTCTGCACTTCATAATAAACTAAACATGGGTATATTTTGATGGACCCGGCTGTTTTTGCGTAATATTCTTGTTAAAAGTTCACTTACTTAATTACTTTTTTTTTACAGGATAAATATAGGGTTGTCAGTAGTTGCAGCGGGATTTGGCGACATAAGACGTGGAGTGCAGTTATGGGTGTACGACTTTTGCGTTGCAATGTCATTTTATCCCTTGCTTATGGTATACTCATGGATAGGAGCGATCTCGAGAAAATATCCAGGTAAACGTCCACTTTCTTACTTCTAAGTTCATGAAGAAATATTTACTATACCTTACCTACTTATGTATAATGAAAGAACTACCACTTTCAGCTGTGGTACTTATCTGCAGCTGTTTATCAGAAAAAAAATATGAAGTAATTATTATTTAATTTATTCAGTGTAAAACTACAAGGGACATGATAATTTTAATGGTCAAGTTCAACGTAGAATTTGTATTTAATTTTTACATGAATGATACACAATCAGTTTCCGTTCATTTTCAATAAACATGACGTGAGTTAGTGCTGAATAGATCGCTTTTTAAAACTGCTGTTATGTCCTTAACAGCATGCGAAAATTGTAGTACATACTAATTCCATGGCGAGATTAGATGAGATTTTTTAATCTGCCCTTCAGATAATTCTAGTACATACAATTCCATGGATAATTCGAAGAAGAAAAACTCTGGTGCTCTGGCACGGAACCCAATTATTTCCTTAACTTTTTGCCGTAATAGTCTCTCCCCAACCGGATGTCTTTGTGCCCACATTGACTGACATTATGGAGGTAGATGTAGCTATTCATATAAATTAAAGTCGTGGGCAGAATAGCAGCAAGTGGCCACTGGCGTCCTTAAGTCGCAAGTGGAGTCTTTTGTGGCAAGCGGCGGCCGCCCGGCCGGCCGCGCTCTCACCGCGCCCTCCAATTAGTCACTTGGTTGGCTATAACCGTGCACCCGGAATGACTAGTTTTTTTATACTGTTGTGCGCTTTTCACACTGTCTTGTTTTCCTTATTTATATTTATTGTTGAATGGTGGAAACGCTTTTTTCTGTAGCGCTGTTGAATTTTCATTCAATGCCCATTTTAGAGAAGTAAAATGGGGAAAGGTCTCTGTTCATTTGTTTTGCTTGTCGTCACTTTAACAACTAATTTGTTTCTTCTATACTTAGAATGTTTTTTGCGTCTGCTATTTTCGACTTGCTTCCGAAGCTATTTATTGGTTTAAATTATTCGAACAAACAAATAGCTAAGTATCTACTTACATGTTTGGGATCAAGTTCACCTAAACAATTGTTTACTTGCCTTAAAACCTTCATGGAGCCGCACAGATTCGCAGAATTTAAAAGAATTCAGTTCAACAAAATCCATTTTATAAAAGTTTCAACACAAGAAGACATCAGATGGCTTATTACTATAAATTACGTATTTCAGAGTCAAATCAGCATTGTAAAGGAAAGTTACATCAAAATCTTTTATTCAGAATCCAAATGTATACTTAGCAGCATGATTGTACTCATTCAAGGACTGTATTATCAAAGAACCCTCATCTCAATAATAGCAAGCATCTGCAATAAAATCTCCCCAAAGGCCCGGGGACAGTACCTCAGATACAGATATTAAAAACGGTGAAGACGTTCAATTTCAAAAACCGTTCATTTTGAATAGGTCCTGCTCTCGTTATACCACTTAACTACTTACGTACATCTGATTCTGAGTTTATTGGTCGCGGTTTTTATTAGTTAGATATGTATACGTATTTCTAAGAAATGATTACTTGAGACACGAGTTTGAATCCGAAAATGACGTCGTAGTAATACTAACCTAGGTTTATTCATTGTTTAGCTAGGTTTGTTTGGATGGTTTTGATTTAAACAATCTTATTTTGTTTAGTTTTGTTACATTTACAGGTAGAGTTAATTTACACGATACTTTGCTTTCCCACCAACGCTGTGGCTCAATATAAATCGAATCTTTACGTTGCAATTTCTCTAGTGAATACATGGCTTAACTCACTGTGCCTTCCAATTTGCCGCATCACAGACTCTTATACACCACCATATAGTTGCGAGCACGAGCAACCCTCGTGCCACCTCGTAGTATCGACTATCAAACTATTTCCCAATAAGACCTTGTTATGAATAAACCTCCATTGTTCCCAAATGTGTATTAAATAATGGGTGGAGCTGGAGACTAAATAATGCTTCGAAATATTGACTCTACGAGAAAGTTTAATAATATTTCACAAAGTTTTAATTAGGTACCTTGTCCTTTGTAGGTTTTCAACCGATGAGAAAACAATTTTAAAATCATTTCTAATTTAAACTTTTTATCGGGTTTCATCTTGGTTTAATCACGCGAATTATTTTGACGGCTTGGCAACTTGAAATTATTTAAGTATATTTATAACTTTTTAGATACATTGATATTTATGATTGCTTTCAATTATATTTCTCGTGCATGTTTCGGGATTGGATTGGATTGACCACGTAAGGGTTTAATTCCCTACCTCAACGGGTGAATATCTAATATCAGAGTCCGTAATTAATCAGTCAATCCCGCACCCAACATGTACGATAATACCATAGGAACACCAATGCCGTATCTAAGTATATTTTGCAGTATTACGTCCAACGGTGGTGATGGTGGGCATAGCTGGAATAGTGGCGGTGGAAGTGGCCGTAGCTGCAGTACCAGTGTTCGAGCTGGGCAGGAAACATCTGGAGCTGGGCTCCTCTGTCGCAGTCACCTGTGAAATGGTGAGTGTCAAATTGTATGAAATTGATATTGCTTCACATACTTACATAGTTGGGAAAAAATCTAGGCAGATGATTCATAATAATAATATGTGGATAGGTTTATACCTTTTTTTTTTTTTTTTTGAATGGGCAATCATCAAATGACTTCAGTCGCCTGTGCCGGGGCCACGGTAACTCTTTCAAACATCCCGCAACCCTAGCTGGCATCGGCCCTAGCGGACCCCGTCAATAGTGCTGACATCTCTTTGAGGCGCGCGTGGAACACAACGCGCCGTCGACTCGGGCCTGGTCCAGGAATGTTAAACTTTGACAATAGTTGATACAATCAAAACTTTAATGTTCGTTATAATTAAGTATGTATAGTAAGTAACACCCAAAGCTTTTCAAATTAAACTAATATAGTCAACTAAATAATCTATACTCGAAGCTTTAAACCAACTGCTGCAAAGTTTTAAATTAATGGGTAGCGGACAAAATCGTTTGTTTATAAATTATTTTGAGCACGACTCATTTATATCATATTGCAATGATTTTGCTTTCGCTCTTCGTTCAATTACAAAATTAATGAAAATAATTGCCAAACTTAACAATGTAGAAAACATTTTGAGGGTAATTTTAAACATTTCATATAAAACTTGTTGTATATAAATCTAGAATGTACTACCAGTTAGAGTAACAAACCCATTAAGTGCAAAACTAATTATTCGCTAAAAAAAAAACAACAAATCTCACATAAATCCAAATTAAATTACCTTAAAATAACAGTTTAAAAGCTAACTAGAATTAACGACAGTTGACAAATACATGCACTATCATATTAAGTATCATACTTGCTTGGCAACACTTTAGACACAGTGTGCTAAACTAGGGCGTTACTCAATGAATTTTCCATTAACTATATTTGAAACATAAACACAAACACTTCGATAAATGTCGTCATCGTTTAAACTCGGCTATGAATTGACCTTATGGGTGTCGTCAGAGGCTACCAAAGTAAAAAATAGGGAAGGACTAAAGGATGAGAAGGACCCTTATACTTACAATATGATCGGTGATCCTTCTGATTATTACAATATCCCTAAAGGTTTGTTTGAAGAGATCTTTGAATAGGATCTTTTTCAATGACGGATATTTTTAAAAGACTCCTAAGAAAGAGTTGCGTTTTCAATAACGACGTTTCTCCTATATCTCGTAGATGCCCTGATGAACCTATAAATACTTCTTATTTTAATTTTAAGTAAAGACAAAACAAAGGATATTACTTATTGTTTCTCCGCTTTAGCTAGAAGTGACCAGCAATTGCCTTAGAATAATTACGCAGATAATGTCATTGTTTTCCTTATTTATTTATTTATTATTTATTTATTTAAACTTTTCACACTTAAAAAAGTATAAAGGTGGACTAAATGCCTTAGGCATTCTCTACCAGTCAACCAAGGGTGGTGAAGAGATTAGATGGCAGGTGCTCTGTTATAAATGGAACAATTTGTAAATAAATAAGTTATAAACTTATAATACACATACATACATATTTACTATAATATATACCTATATTATATATATATATTTCTAAAACATCTTGGGAATGTCAAGGAAAGTAGGCTGAGAGAGTAATAAGGACGTAGTAGGTGACAAAACAGAAAACAACGTGTCCTAGTCCTTTAAATGAGGTTCTAATTCGCGGCATTATATTCGCGGTATTTTTTTTTTGTATTTGTCATTACAATTTGTATTCATGCAAGAAATGCAAAAACAATTCAAAGTAGTTTTTGAATTCATAACAACTCTATCCAAAACAGTTAAGAGCGTTGTCACATTTTATCACCCCTCTCGCTCACACAGGATCAATTTTTTAAGAATGTTAAATGAAAAGATGATTTTTTGAAAAATGTGATCAATGGGCTCCCTACTAAATAATATTAATTTAATAGGTAATTATTAAAAACACATTTCTATTGTGTTATCTAATAAACTTAGCTCAATAAGTACACTTCTGGACACATCTATTGGCCCACCTTGTATTTTCAGTTTCGTTTGGTCCTAGCTAAAATTTTATATTAGGTCGAGCAAAAAGTTTTTATGCAGTTTTGAACCTGGCACATTCACAATTTCATTCAATAGTCTTTTTTTGAATTTCGAACACAGAATTTAAAGAAACAAAAGACAATTTGGAGCCTGTTTGTTGATATCAAACAATCGAATACTAAGAAAACTTGGTTTTATTGGTTTACTTGGATTTAATTCTTGAAAAAGTGATTGATATCTTTGGTTTTGCAACAAACATTACTTATTCTTAACATTAAGGTGAGGTTCTATCAATTATCTATGGATACTTCACCTGAAGTCGCCGCCCAAGCCGTGGCACTTATTCAGGCCGGACACAGCCAAAGAAACGTGAGTGCTCAACTTAATTTAAGTCGATCTGCGGTCCGAAATGTTTATCGGAGGTACCTAGAGACTGGCGGCTTTGTTCGTCGCCAAGGAAGGCCACGATCTCGGGTCACAACTGAAAGGCAGGATCGATTCATCGTGACGACCAGCTTGAGAAATCGTCACCTTACCTCCATTGAGATACAAAACCAACTTCGCGACTTCCACGGAGTATCTGTGAGCGCTCGAACTGTTCGGAGAAGGTTAAAAGAACGCGATATGGTACCACACAAGCCAGCTAATGGGCCCAAACTAACGCGAGCCCACCGAACAGCGCGCCTTCATTTCGCACGCAGTCATTTAAATTGGACACAACAAGATTGGAGCCGTGTACTCTTTTCTGATGAGTCTAAAATTGTGTTACATGGCAATGATGGAAGGAAGAAGGTCTACCGACGTAAGGGAGAGCGTTTCGCACAATGCTGCTTTGAAGAGAGGGTTGCTTATGGCGGTGGCTCATGGACTGTCTGGGGCGGTATATCCGCGAGCGGCAAAACTCAACTTGAGGTTGTTACAGGACCACGGCTGCCAACATTAAATGCTGAAAGGTACATTCGTGAGTGCTTAGAACCTCACGTGATACCATACGCGGACTATGTGGGCCCAAATTTCCTTTTTATGCATGATAATGCAAGAGCCCATGCGGCCGGCATCGTCAGGGAATATCTTCGGGATGTGTGATGTTATGGACTGGCCAGCCAGAAGCCCAGACATGAACCCCATTGAGCACATGTGGGACGAGCTAAAAAGACGTGTTAGGGCTCGTCAGCCAGTTGCCCAGACGATGCAGGAGTTGAAAACTGCCATAGAAGAGGAATGGGAGATGATCCCTCAAAATTTCATAGAGCGGTTGATAAACTCTATGCCTAATCGTATGAGAGCTGTGGTAGATGCCCATGGAGGCAACACGCGTTATTAAATTAAACCTTTATTTGATA
The DNA here is from genome assembly GCA_947568875.1 of Fissipunctia ypsillon. NCBI lineage: Eukaryota > Metazoa > Arthropoda > Insecta > Lepidoptera > Noctuidae > Fissipunctia > Fissipunctia ypsillon. Next base: position 10,738,458 of record OX387654.1, read on the forward strand.
AAACATGTTTTTTATTCAAAAATCAATTACCTTTAACAAGGCGCATATCCGACTTGTTAGGCGTAGCTCCATGTCGTATGGTATTCTGAATTCAAATTTAAAACAATACGATCGAAAAAGATGGTAAAATGTATCAGGTTTAAAACTGCATCAACAGTTTTTGTTCAATCTAGCAATCATATTTCGGTAGGGGCCATCGAAACCTAAACTCTAAGGTGGGCCAATAGATGTGTCCAGAAGTGTATTATGATCTGTTTTTGAGACGATTTAAATAAATGCTACAATAAAAATGTGTTTTTAATAATTACCTATTAAATTAATATTATTTAGTAGGGAGCCCATTGATCACATTTTTCAAAAAAGTATATTTTCATTTAACATTCTTAAAAATTTGGTCCCGTGTGAGCGAGAGAGGTGACAAAATGTGATAGCCCTCTTAACGATAAACAAAACGATTATATTTTTTCCCCGAACTAATTATTGTACGCACACATCGTCTCTGAATCGCAATTGTATGTACACACCTAAAAACAGACAAGAAGAAAGGAACAGAAAATACGCACAAAAAAGATGCTTATTTCTAAAGAAATCTCTTCCAGCATATCTGCGATAAGAGAATAGCTAAAAAAGATGTAGATAGAGGATAGAAGGGAAAATAAAATATATAAAACAAAAAACTATTCACTTATTTAATTAAGTTCTAACAGACTGACCCACCCGCAACAAACGTGGCAATATACAGGCAGATACGGACAAGATGGTAACTGAACTTTGACATGGTATTTAAATTAGAAGGGACATTAATCTGGTCACAATAATTAACTGTTTGTTTGTGATATCGCGACGGGTGGCAGATCGTTGTGCGCCAGTGATTCATCTACATTACAAAAGGAAACTTCCAGGCGGACGCCAAACAAAGCCAGCTCTGTAATACACAAACACCAACTTTCCCCTCTACTACACAATATATATGTATTATTATATTGTCGTCGTGTGTCGTATGTGTCGTAAATCCTTATTGGCGTAATTTGCAACAATAACTCGCTCGCGAAGTTTAGTAGTTACGTATGAAGAAGTATGGAGTTTTGTACATGTTGTAATTGTTTGTACAGGTAGTTTTATGAAAGCAATTTATACGAAAACTATGAAAGTAACTATAGTAGAAACTAGCAAGCAATTTGACTAGAAAAATAAGTTGATTTTCGGGTTTAAAAAGCTTAACGAACAAGTATAAATAAATTAGTAGTATCTCAGATTAATAAGCACCGCGTAATCATTGTCGTTCCAAAACTTCTGTTAAAGAGTTGGTTAATTAAGTTAAACGCCATATTTTATAAAATATACTGTTATAACAGTAAGTCTTCACTTTTATGCCACAAAATAAGTTGTAACATTATAAAGAGCGATGTAAGTTGAACGGGTATAACAGCGTCGAAAGTGAAACGTACCATAAATCACCTGAGTTGGACACTTGTCAGGCTGCGTGGCCAGCGCCAGTAAATAACAGGATCGCCGTATGCCGCTGACGAGGCATTATGTAGCCCTGCGTAGCCGTACTACGAACCCCTTCGTAGCGGGTAGCGCGTAGCCCGTAGCCCGTAACCCGTAACGCTACCTTACGCCTCACGTTCGCGCACCCGATACCATTTTGTTAATTAAAACACAAACATAAATTATGAAAGTATCTTAATACAACATTTCTGTGTTTATGATTCATTGCTGGACACTTCTCGTATATACTGGATGATTTTTTTTACCGTCTCGAAATTTTTACAGGGTGTTCTAACCATGAATATGAACAACTTTCACTATGGGACCAACTCTGAAATCACGAAAAAAAAATCTGCTGATTCATACAAAAGTTCAATACCTACTCGACCAAAATGTATGAATCAGCTGATTTTTTTTTCGTGATTTCAGAGTTGGTCCCATAGTGAAAGTTGTTCATATTCATGGTTAGAACACCCTGTAAAAATTTCGAGACGGTAAAAAAAATCATTCAGTATGTGGGCGATTATTAAGAATTAATCACATTATTTGGAAACACTGTATCTCTCAGATTTTTCAACCGCAGGTACAGTTTCATTATCTGAACACAAAGAATATACGAGTAGTAACACTATTATACCCATACTTGTTACATTAGAACCTTAGTTCCCAAAGTGGTCCAGGTGGACCCCAGGGGTCCACGGGAGACTCGACGGGGGTCTACGTTGGGGTCTATCTTCACATTTTTTATCGAGTTTTGGGAATATGGTAGAAATGTAGCTGCAGGGGGTCCACCGGAACCGGCATAATTTTGAAAATGGTCTATTAGAAAAAAAGTCTGGGAACCACTTGTTCGTCTAAACGAACAAGAGCAGAAAGCATGAATTTACTAGCTTTAACTGCGCTACGCAGTGGCTACCTTTTAAAGATATTGGCGTGAATCTTGTTTTATTTTGATACTAGCATTTGCCCGCGGCTTCACCTGCGTGGATGTCGGAAAATCCCACGGGAACGTGCCAAAATTTCGTCCAAATCCGTTCAGCAGTTTTTGTGTGATTGAGTAACAAACATCCAAACATACTTTCACATTAATTATATTATAGTAGGATAAATGAAGTGTACTTGAAAAAAGTTCCATTAGTAGTTATTAATTAATACTAAATCATTTAATTATCAAACTCTAAAACCCTTTCTGTCTGCAACGTTGGCAAAAAACCTCGCAATAAAAATTTCACAAGTTTAGATTAAACGTCGACCAGTGACTAAAATCGCCATCTTGTTCAATTGTAGGTACGGCGTACGTAGAGTGAATAGTACATATTGAAAATATAGACGTTGTATATAGAGTTAGTACTAAACAACGTTTGGCGATAGCTTTGTCTCATTAGACTGGAAGCCTGTAGCAAGCTCAGATGATGATTTAGTAGAACATAACTAGTCTACGAACTAATATCATATACCAGATATCTAACTACATATTATTATACAGAGAGTCCCAGAAATCGACCGGCACATTGGAGAGAGCTTTGGTCAAGCCCTCCCAAAGTAACAAAACATATTCCGCAAAATCTTATTACAAAATTGTTCAAAATGTATTAACAAAAAATCAAATAATAGTTAAATATAGACAATATAGACTTCAGACCCTCCAATATAGATGTACGTTCAGCCAACTATTTAACTCTCAACGCTACTCATGGCCTATTACCTGCACATTCTTTTCCAACAAGAATAAACTCCTGTATTGACCACGTTATCTTAAAAACTAATAAAACCACAACTGTACTTATCTATACGTCTTATCCGCTACTTGTAAAAATCGATGACACAAAACCGGTAAAACAAACAGTCTCGGCATACAAAATTCCTATGATAGACTACCCAAGTGTCAAAACAGATATCTAACACCAGGATTTTTCCCAAGTCATAAGTACAGATGACCCTAACGTTGCCTCCATCGCTCTACACAACATAACATCACGCCTTGTTTTCCCGAAGGGTTAGGCAGAGGTAACACCCGCATTTCGCCAGCAACATCGATTCCATCGCTCTAATAAGCACAATTCAAAATATTATTAATATGCACACAAAAATAATCTAAGTTCCCAAAATAAACAGAAACTTAAAACCGTGGATCACCCCCGATCTATTGAGGTGTATTCGCCACCACGATAGACTCCAAAAAAAAGCACGGAGATCACCTGATAATTTAATCCTACAAATCACTTATAAAAAGTACCGTAACTATTGCAATAGCCTTCTCCGGAAACTTAAAACATTACATGACAAACACGAACTAAATAAAGCAAAACATAATCCCAAAGCGCCTTGGAATAAAATAAAAGAAATCACAAACAGAAAAAAGATGTGTGCACCACCTACAGAACTGCTGAATACCAAATCTGACCCAAAGGCGGCAATTAACACTACATGTCATTTCTTTGCCATAATTGGAGCTGAGCTAGCCTCTAAAACTCCTGTAACTTCGCAACAGCTCATCAAACAAAAAACCTCTAATAACTCATTTGTATTCCTTGAAGTGGACGAATCAGAGGTGGACTCCACCATCATGAACCTTAGGCAGGATAGTGCAACTGGCTGGAATGGAATACCATATACCCTGTTGAGGGTTTGTCGGAACACCCTTGTCTCTCTAATAACACATATCATTAACATCTCTATTACAAAAGGAGTATTCCCAGAACCTTACAAGAGGGCCCTAATTCACCCGATACTCAAGGGCGGGGCCAGAGACTGTGTCAACAATTATAGACCCATATCAGTACTCTCGGCTCTCTCTAAAGTCATGGAAAAGTTAATTAACGGTAGACTAGTAAATTATCTTAACAGGTACAAAATTATAGCACTCAACCAGTTTGGATTTAAAAAAGGTATTTCTACTGAAGATGCAGTTATCGACTTAACTCAGTTTGTATAAAAAAAACTAGACGAGCAACAAAAATGCGTTAGTATTTTCCTGGATCTAAAAAAGGCGTTCGACACAGTCTCTGTTCCCACCCTTCTCTACAAACTGGAGCTATTCGTGGCAAACGTCTTGAACTCTTCAAGGATTACCTTCTAAACAGAAAATTGGCTGTTAAAATCAATTCATGCCTAAGTGACGAAGAAACTGTCACATACGGAGTCCCGCAAGGCAGCGTGCTTGGACCTACACTTTTCCAAATCTACACAAATAACCTATGCACGCTGCCTTTACATAAATCACAAATCTTCACTTATGCTGATGACACCGCGATTGTGGTCTATGGTAATACTTGGAGCGAGGTAAAGAATATAGCGGAGCAGTCCTTAAAAACTGTTATGAACTGGCTGCTACTCAACCTACTCACCCTAAACGTGGCCAAAACAAACTTCATTCCCTTTTATATGAATTATAGGAACAAAGCTCCACCTTAATTTGTAATCACGGCACATACGTACTCTGATCTCAGTTCTTACTCATGTGCGACGCTTTCCCGTGTTAATCACACAAAGTACCTGGGTGTGGTGATTGATGATGCATTGAAATGGTGTAACCAAATAGACAACACTGCTTCAAGGGTCAGAAGACTGATCTATATTTTTAAATCTCTGAGACGTTGCGCAGACATTAACATTTTAAAAATGGTATATCTAGCACTCTGTCAGTCCGTTATCACCTACTGCATCCCGGTATGGGGAGGGGCTGCTAAAACTAGGTTTATTGTGGTGGAGCGAGCACAGAGAGCTGTCCTTAAGGTGATGTTTGGCAGACCATACAGATTCCCTACTACCGAATTATATGCGGACTGCAAATTACTTACTGTGAGACAGCTCTTTGTCCTTCAAGCTACTCTCAGAATACATAAAAAAAAATCCCCCGTCAGATCCTACTAATCGTAAAGCAAAAAATGTATGCCCGTCAGTACACCACAAAACTGCATTCGCTAGGCGCTAGTTTTACGTTGTGAGTACCTACATTAATTTACAAAAATATATGTAAAGCCTTTCAGTTGGCTGGGCTAAATCATCATGAAGTTAAGATTAAAGTACAAAGTTGGCTACAGGATCAAGACTACGCTCGTACAGAAGAACTACTACTCAATCAGCAATAGGCGTATTTAAATTTATAAACCTGTGCTACTGTCGTTTGCAATTTTTCACCTTACTTGGAACATATTAGCAGCACATATACAACACAATCACAAACACTTCAACACACCCTCACACAGACGCTAAACACTACTACACTCACTTCCATAAACACATCCTCACATACATACAATCATTCTAACATACACACACATATACATCTTAAAAGTCGTTTCCAATACCCCTTAATGTTCCTTCGTTGTTAAATTTAATATACATACTTTGTAATCTGCAATGTCTATGACTGTTTTTGTAATATTAGAACACAACATAATAAGATTTTTGGTATCACAGTGACAGCAGAACACTGACTCTTAAGTCACAGGATCACCTAGTTTAGGAGTCAGGGTTTACCTTATCCGTATAACCTTTACTTAACCAAGTTATGTATCCTAGTCTTAAGCAATGTCAAAGGTTTTTGTATCAATAAAGAGTTATTTATTTATTTATAGTCAAAAGAATGACGCATGGCGGTTATTTTGATTTTTTTTTTAATCTAGTATAACTCGAAAACTATAAAAGTTTGCGGAACATATATTGTGTTATTTTGGGAGGGCTTGACCAAAGATATCACCACCTATAGTATGTCGGTCGGTTTCTGGGACAGCCTGTATACAAAAGGAAATTGTTCCCCAACTAAAGGCAAGTTTCATTACTAGAGCATTGTTTCTCTTCCAATTTTCGTCGGCAATGTTACTATAATATCATATAAAATATTACACCAATTATTCAATACCAACAACAAAACTGAACAGCCCCTAACTTTTGATTAATTTCTTTAAAACACCTTGCAATATGTCTCCAGTAAAAGAATTTAATTAAGTTTCTAATTTACCTGGCCGACTAATAAGTATGAAAGGTACCTGTTCTAATTATTTATACGTTCAAGTCACGATATTCCCATTACAGTAAGTTTACTGAAATGTAGGGTAACTGTATTTACTCGTGTACACAATGGCCAATGAATGATGGCCACTTGAAAAGTACTAAAAACAATTTTGAGGGACCACTTGTGAATTGAAGTGGTTGATATTAAACAGTATCTCTATCGTATCTTTGTTTAGAAGATTTCCTTGATATTAATAGATAAAACATGGCAGGTCTGTTTTACGAGCTTGATTTTAGAAATTAACTTCGGTGAGTATGATTCTACTGTATAGACTAGCTTCTGCCCGTGACTTCGTTCGCGTGGAACTCGTAAGACACCACAATATATTAAATAACAGCAATATTTTTATATAACTTCCCTGTATACTACGTTTGTAGTTTTGGTCTCATCAGCCAAAATATGAAGAGACTCAGGACTGGTGGCAGAGAGACAACTGTACGTCGCTTGCTCCCGGCAAGCGAGGTACATTTGTCTATGTGAGAAACAGCTCGTCCTGAGGTCGACACCCGCAGCATTCAGTAGCAATTTTCCATTGCTAGCGAAGTTTTCCGTTTCTACACTGATTGATGCATTCTTACAAATTATTCCTGACGAACAGCTATCAATAAAAAACAATTACAGTTGTCCATTGTAAACACACGGGTTTTCTCATTAACATGCACCTAACCATAGATATTTATTTTTATTATAACCAAAGACGACATCATGATGATGTGTACGTTCTACGAAATACTGTATTTATTAGTATACCAAAATGTAAAAAATAAGCACAAAAAATATCAATTGTTGGGAATCGAACTTAGGTTTGCAAAGCAGTCGTCAAAACTTTGAACTATTTTCATTGTAGAAAGTTGACTAAAATAGCCGTTCTTATATTATGTCATGATTGACTGCTTAGCTCCATAAAGGTATAGCGAGATGACAAAATCAATTAAAAGATTAAGTCTGTAACAATCAGCTTTATTCGTTTCCTATTCAGCCCAGTGAAGTAATGGAACAATTCGACTGATGTTATACACTGGTATATTGTGTTCTCTCTCTCTCAGTCTCATTCCTTACGAAAAATGTAGACATGGGAAGTTTTTTTTGCGATTTCTGACTTTTCTAGTACTCAAATCTCAATTAGTCCCATAGAGTTTTAATCCTTCTAAGAAACAGGATCGATTGGCATCAAAAACACACATTTTTACAAACATTACATTAGTATCATAATATATACCTACAGTAGATACATTTTTTTCAAAATCTGTGAATGTAGATCAAAATGTTTCAAAAAGTTAAAGATAGTCTCCTAAGGTCGTTTTCTTGTAGCGACAACGGTTAAGGTACGGTCAGCAACAAAAGTCGATTAACACTTCAGCTCTTTTTAACACAATTTATGTTCAAAAGAATTTTTTTTTAAATGGACAGTTGTTAAATTCCGATGATAAAAACTCTCTATACATGAAATACCGAAAAGTAGTGTACTAATAATTTTGGGTCTATTGATTGCACATGTAAAAGTAACAGTGTTAATCTACTTCTGTTAGTGACCGTACCTGCTCTTATTGCCGTATCTCAAAAATCCATCCTGTATATTTTATGATTGACTGCTTAGCTCCATAGAGGTATAACGTGATTATAGTAATTCAAAAGGTTAAATCTGTAACTATCTGCAATATTTTTACCTTTTGGCTCGTATTTTTACAATTTGCGGCAATCTGTAGAAGAATACGAACATAATGCAATAAGCTCATCCCCCATAGCAAATAGCGTGATAATTTATAGCCTACAGACTGACCAGACTTATAGGGAATATCTAATTTGAACAAAATCTATCCGGTAGTAATTGCGTGATGCTGGAACAAAAATTCTAAAAACTATATTTTCGGCATTAGAATCGTTCCCAGACTTCGTAGCAATTACTTTTTTCAAAAATATTCAATGTAGGTACAGTTTTGACTTCACTACGATTTCATTATGTTAATCTATATAGTCTATACTATATAGGTAACTTTGTTTGTTTGTTTTTTATATCTATATATAGATTTGGTAAAACAAAGTTCCTCAAGATTCATTTATGAATTAATGAATGAAATGATGAATCAAATCATTGTATTTGTAAGTTATTCAAGTAGCTGCCTGTATACTTGAGTTGTCACCCTGTTTGTTTTAAGGTTACAAGAAACGTAGGCTTTTCTTTGTAAACATATGAAAATTGCAACATAAATTGTGCAAACTTTCATTTGTTTCTGGTGCATAAACACTTGTGTGCTTCTGTGCACCAAAGTATTGCTTTTCATAAAAATAACCGGAGTTATGGCATAGGACTTTCATAACATTACGCATTCCTCATAAGGTTAAACTAGACAGCAGCCAAATTGACATTTAAGTAAAAGGTTTTATCAAAATTATCCAAGCTGGTCGTTTCATGTGTCATTGTATTAAGAAAGTAAGCGAGAAGCAGATAATTCAAAACCTCACGTGTGGTCGCACCTACTCGCTACCTTAAATCCACGTCTTAAAAGCAATAATAATAGCTGCCTAGGCCTCGTTTTACTTAAAATCTAATAGCAAAACTTAAACGTAACCGTCCATGTCGTGTTTATTGTGTCACATGTGTGGCGCAAGCGGTTTATTTTTCTTCATCAGTTTTAAACTTTTCTAATATCCTCGATTTTTGTTCCAGTTCCGTTTCATGATGAAACTCGTGGCCATTGCATCAGCTTGCGGGCCCCGCTGTCTGAACGGGAACACACCGCTGCCAACCTTCAAACATTACCTCTACTTCATGTTCGCGCCAACACTTCTCTACAGAGATCAATATCCCAGGTAAATTAACTACACGTTACTTGCAGAAACGCTCCACGTCTCCGTAATATCCTGAGTTAGACAAAGGCAGCGTATTTACCCAAATTCAATTAAGTAGTAATAAGTGTAGTTAAGAGCCGACTGATACTGTTTGAGTCAATTGAGGAGTAGTTAGGATTAATGAACTAACCTATATCATGTTCAAACCTAGTTTAACTAGGTTTTACTTTTTTCTACGAAAGCAAAACAAGCTACGCAAAGGTACCAATTTGTTAACTTTTTAGCGTAGATCATTTAACTTAACGACAAATTAACTCAAGTCATGACGTAACGGTATACATATACATTACATTGCCAAATCCGTGATTGTGCCTAATTAAAGCCACAATATTCAGCACTAATGTGCGCTAATATCGCAGCCCGCAGCGGAGCCGTCACGATACCTGTCGTAAACAGCCATGAGATGGTAATTCCACATAGTTCAGTCGGCGCGGTATTTGATTCGGTATTTGCGGTGGCAAATTGCTTACTCGACACTTTCCTGGTTTTGGGTTGAATAGGTACCTACACACATGCCTTGTTGTCATTAAGCTCGTTCAATCAAAGCTAATATTTTGTACATTTCACAAAGAAAGTGTTTTAAAAGTTTAAAGCACTGCGTGTTGCACGACAATGATGCAGATTTCTAAATTCTGTTTTACAATGCAAAAAATATGTAGTTCACCGTACTTACTCTACCTAACTTCTTTGCAAAAGCAGTGTTTTATATAAAGAAAACATAGCTAGGTACATTCCTAATAGTCGTTGACATACATTGAAAACGATTTCAAATATGAAAATGGCTCACTGCTACAGAGTTGTCGTAATATATCGTTCACGAATTATTTCTCATTATATAATTATCAATTGTTTTCTACTGCAACAGAACAAAGCAGACCCGATGGGGTTTGGTGGTGTTCAACTTGCTGGAGGTGGCGGCAATTATATTCTACAACTGTTTTCTTTGGGAGAGATTCATTATGCCGTACTGGTCTGATTACGGGAAGGAGAAAACGGTGAGATAATCCCTATTTTAATTACAGTGCGCGTTTTATGGAAAGGTATAGTATAATATATACTCTCTTTTAATTTATATTTTATGTTTCCGTGTTGGGCCTGGCCTAAAATAATACACTCTCTTCCTGTGAAATACGAATTAAGTGTGGAATAAAAATTATGTACCTATAGGTACCTACATGATGAATGAAAGGCGCCTAACAAAATGTATTTTCAACACACTTGCTCGTAAAGTGGCTCTGATTGAACCGCTTTTAGGTTACCTATTGCAGTATATTAAACACGCGTGCATTTTACTTTATATTACCGCACTAGTGCAGTAATGTGCGCTTTTTAATCTTTTTTAATAATCAAAGAGATTTCATGCGTACCTTATGTGCACATAAATAAAATATAGTAAATTAACATAATATTTCATCAAATTATTTATTTTTGTCAAAAAATTACATTCTTTCGTGTTCTACGTCCAAATAAGTTTGTATGCTTTTAATACCTGTTAGGCTGTTCGACGGCTTCATGCCTTTGCCTCTCCCTCAACCTGCGAAGACACCGCGATAAAAGGAATTCGCAAGCCATATTTCATTTTTTTTTTTTTTACATAGGTAATTAGTTCATGAAACATTATTTTTTGCCTCGCAAGTGTGTTGAAAAACGTCGTATGAAACGCGTGTGCATTGATCATTACACACTTGTATCATAATGTACTACCTATTACAAGGCATATGTGAGTGGAAACGCCGTGAGGGAAAGCCCTTTTTTTTGGTGGGAAATCATCAAATGACTTCTCCCGCTCTGGGCGGAGCGGGAGGGCATGTCAGACTTTTACTGACTAAAACCCACCCGTGTTCCTTCAGTTGCCTGTGCCGGGGCCACGGTAACTCTTTCGAACATCCCGCAACCCTAGCTAGCATCGGCCCTAGCCGACCCCGTCAATAGTGCTGACACTTTGAGGCGCGAGTGGAACACAACGCGCCGTCGACTCGGGCCTGGTCCTTACCGGACGGTGAGGGGAAGCCCTAGGAGGACATTTAGTGACCTTATTGGTGATGTTCTTCAGAACGTGCGTGCGTTTATGACCAGGGGCTGCAGTCTCGACATAGATAGCGATCGAATTCGGTCTTACAGCGACCGCTATTTATGTCGAGACGGCAGCCCCTGATCTATGAATGTAAACGAGGCAAGAAGAGTATGTAATCATCGTAGCAGGTGGCGGTCTGTAGTTTCTGCCTACCCCCATGGGAAGAAGGCGTCAGTTTATGTACTTATGTGTAGGTACCTACATGTAATAACAAAATCTCGATGTTTTGTCAAGTTTTAAGAACCGTGCGGCGTAGCTGGAGCTGGTCGCTGTATAATAATTACAAATTTTGATCAAAATTATAATGATTTCATTACTTAATTCCGTCATAGGTGGAGGCAGGCACGGTTGTCCGCGGAATGTTCGCGTGCGTGCTCCCCGGGATGATCTCCTTCCTGTGCGGCTTCTACTGCGTGCTGCACGCCTGGCTCAACGCCTGGTCAGAGATACTCAAGTTCGGGGACCGGCTGTTTTATGAGGTACCTTCCTTTACACCCAATTATCGCCCTAGCCATTTGTAAGTCATTGACAGTCGTTACGGGTAGTCAGAAGCCCGAAAGTCTGACAAGCATTCTTACGAAGGGGTGTCGTGTTACCTAGTAACTGAGTTTTGGAATGTGGAGGTTAGATAGGCAGTCGCTCCATGTAAAATGGTGCTCGGCAGCATCTGGTTACACTGAAAACAGGCCACAACATAGATGGGAAACGGCTAGGTAGATGATATCGGCCTACCAGTGGCGGAGCTACAATTATCATTAGAGGGAAGCCGAAGAAAAAATTGTTCAATTCTCATAAACTCATACAAATATTATAGATATTTTTGTAATGTTTTTAATCTTATGATGACTGTATTAAACTGGTATTAAATATAAATAATGTGATGTGATACACAGTTACACACACAGGTGTAGCATATTATTTGGCAATAGTAGACATTAAGAGGAGTAGTGGTTCCGAAGGGAAGGGAAACAAAGTTTCAGCAGTGACCATCTTAGCGACCTATTTGCGGGGATATACCAATACTCTAACCTAAAACCTTTCTATTCTACGGAATTTTCATTCTTTAAAATTGCAGTCACAGCAACTATAATACGTATAGCAACCTATATCGCTAGCGCTTTTTTTATACCTACCAATGCAGGGTGTTAAAGAAATTGCGTGCCATAGCTTAGGGGTAGGTTCAGTATCGATAAAGGAACCCAGGAAAAATAAAAATAAAAACATGAAAAATTATTGCAAGATCAACCTAATTTAGTACCTACTAACTTAAAATAGCAATCGTTTAGAATTAAAATTATTTTATTTGTTTAAATGCTTTAATTACTTACCCACTATCGAACGTGTTGTCATTTTGTCCTTCACCTCTCTCGTCCGAATTATTTGGATGATCTTGCAATAATTTTTTTATGATTTTTTTTTTCTGGGTTCCTTTGTCGAAACTGAACCTACCCTTAAAGTATGGCACGCAATTTCTTTAACACCCTGTATATGTAGAGTGGTCACCCCACACAGCTTAGTCGCAGCAAGGAGCTCCCCTATTTTGACACAAACTAAGTACATTAAGTTTTAGTAACCTACACTATCAGCTGTATGAGGCACTATGTAAAATCAGCTGAGTGCCCGCTCAAAGTACCTCTCCTTAGTACCTATCTACCTTCACTACACACCGCTGATGGCACTCAAGTTTGTTGGGTAATGTGTCTAATGTACGGTAGGTACCTATAACAAGACGCACCATTTTCTTGTATGTATCTTCATTTGTTTTCCTTCGTTTAACATACAATCCATTAAAGCTGTATGCTTACGAAATATTAGGTAGTGGAATAAAGTAGGTCTCTACTTACATAGGTAGGTAGGTAACCAACAGCCAAAATTTCGCCCATGACGGGAAAAACTTCATAGAAATTTTAATTCCTTTAACCGGAATATGTTATCATGCCACGCGATAGTTAAAAATTGGTTAGCAATAGCTACAGTCTGGGAATTAATTGTTAAGCAAATTGACACCCCACGTCAATTTGCCGTGTTATAGCCACTTATACTTACAACTGTCAAAGAATCACAGTACAGTCCTACCAACTTATCTATGAACTGAAAGAGGACGGCACCGTCGATTCAGTGTTGCTAATTAATATAAGGTGCCCAAAATTGAGTAAGTTTTCAAGAAGGAAATTTCACATTAGACATAATCGTTTAATAAGAATTACAGTTTTTACAAATTAAAAACAATGATACCTATATAAAAATAATAAAAAAATTAAAAGAATTTGATAATTTACAGTTACGTAGGTATGCTAACAGTTTAGTCTCTCAGCAATAAACAATGGCTTTATCTAAAAAGTAATCCAATGAAGTGGAAATTCAGCAGATAAAATGTTCCATGGGGGGGATACAACTTTCGTAGGTACCTACCTTGCAAGAGATACCTGGATGTCTAGCATTTAGTTATGACCGTACCGTTAGGTACGGTAAAATCTAATCGGAATCTGATCGGTAAAATCTGGTGTTAGGGGTTACCCTAACACCAGATTTGACTAATTATAATTAGCAGTGGTACCTAGTGGTAGTGTAGTGTAATAAAAAAAAAACAAATTGCTTTACAATGATTTATTGAAAACCAGGTTTACAGTAATTGTGATCTTTAGATGAACCTGCATACACAACTTCATCCTCGTTGTGAGGCCATACTCCGCTTATTTCCGTACCACTATCATCATTATCACTATCGCTTTCGGTTTCAGTGTCACTTACCACTTCTATAATAAAAGGTTTATCTAAATTTTAAGTATTCTCCTTCTAACGTGTGAACGTGTGAATGCTGTGCCCACTCATGAACTGTAAAAGCGTCAAAAGCTTCTCTAACTAGGCGGGGAATTTCAGCATTTTTGTGCTCAATATTTACATCAGCAACTTTTATTTTCATTGTGCTCCATATGAGTTCAATGGGATTCAGATCACAGTGATAAGGTGGTAAATATAAGCATTTGTGTGTATTGTCTTCTAAATTTTTTTCAATCTCATATACAGGTTCAGGCTTGTTTCTCTTAATTATTTCTAAAAGCTGAGATTTAGTCAAATTCTCTCCGTAGTCAATTTTATTTTGGGTCAACCATAATTGCATATCTTTTTTAAGGAATTCGTATTTGGGACTTTATTCACACAAATACGGTGATAAGGAGCATTATCCATCACTATTATGGATGGCTCTCGTAAATTAGGCACAAGTTTTTCAATAACCCACTTTTTAAAGTTAGTACTATTCATCTCGTCATGATAATCACCACTTTTAATGTTTGATTTAAACACAAGTAGTGCATTTGTAACAAATCCAGTATCTTGTGGCGGCATATCTACATCGCCACAATGGAACGCGTCACACTGACGTCACGCAAAATCCTGCATCGCGCAATCAGTTTACCGCGCGACTAGCATATATACAACATCCCGACATCAATAGTCGGGCAGTAGCCCACCAGACATAACACCGTCTGGTCGGAGGATCCTCCCTTTTCTATGGAGGATGAGTGAACTTTACACCCTGTTCCTCATGCCTCTATAATCTCCTCCCGCATGAAAAATAATATATCTTTGCCCTCTCGATACAGGCTCCAATACTCCGTCTTCACCCTCTCCTTGCCAACATTTACCCGATGTATGCGAAGAGTGAATATAGGTGTCATCTAAATAAATTATGGGCCGGGGCTGGGGGGATTTATTATTTTTATCCACTGCATGCAAGTACTTAGCTCTCCAAGCTGATATTTCATTACGCTCCATAAGAACCTTCCGATTAGATTGAGATTTTTTAAAACGAAATCCCACCTTGTGAAGCAGCTTTCGCAGACTCTCTCGCTGTCCTGTGTAATTTATTTCTGTCTTTAAGACCTCTAGAAGCTTTTTAACAGTAGGGACCTCTTTTTTAGCAGAATAAAATTCATGTACTTTCCTCCGTATAACTCCCATGTCAAAATCATCAACATGCACAAATCCACTTTTACATTTTCTCTCCTTGCCTGGTGTCCGAATTTTTGTACCAGTTTCTTCTGCTGCATGGGGCTTCCTTAACTATTTTTGAAATTAGTCCTTGACTCACACCTGAAATATAAGATAATAAAATAAATGATAGTAGAAATTTAAAATCTGGCAGATTAGTTTGCTCACTCACTTAGCAGGTTACCTATTAGATGTCCGTTACCGTTACGCTAACCTGCAGCAAGAATAGAAACGAATATTTCGTGGACTTAAATAATTAGTTAAGTATCGGGTAATTTATAACAAGAAAGTTGACAACACTAACCTGTCGCTGCCGAAATTCGTTTGTATATTTAATTAAATGGAATAATCGGAGACCCCGCCCGAGCTTCTTCTTCAAAAAAGGTTAACCTTTAGAATAATGTTTCGAGCATCACTTTTAATAGCTTTCGGCATATTTAACTTCATAAATTCAGCAATATCACGACAAAACAACCAGAGAACCCGAATGTAGTATACACTGACAATCGAATGACATTTCAACATGACGGCCGTAGTTCCAATTTTCGCCATTTCACAGATAACTTGGTAGGAGTGTACAGGCACTGAAAGTTGGTAGACAATTTGCTAAACAATAATTTCCTTGACTTAACATACCTAGTAATGAGTTTCTAATACGAAGAACTTCTCGGTTCTGCTTACTACGCTTTCCGCAATGAAATCCCGCACAATTTGAGCTAAGTTATGAAAATTACAGTCCGGCCGTTGCATTCTTGACACCTGTCAGTTTCATACTAACGAACGTGTTTTGCGAATTACAACTAGAAATTGTCAAACTGACAGGTGTCAGGGACGTAACCTCTCGACGGCCGAACTGTAGGTACTGTAACAGTCCGGATGGAGCCGGCTAGGCAACGAATTAAGAATGATATAGAACACGAATTCCGCTCAAAAATGGTTCCACGCAAACCCCAATCAAGTGGGCGGTACGAAAAAAAGTACAATCAACGCGTCAATCAGTCTGACGCGCGCTCAGTGACAGACGCCCGCATCGTTTCGACTAGTGAAAAGTCCATGAAACAACTCGTTTTTCAAGGACAAAAATGACCTCCTGTGTGGTAAATTGGTGTAAAAGACGGAAAGAAGGAAGTAAAAACAAACTGGGATAACTTATCACTGATAAGTGACATAATTTCGTGTTGTGTTCGCTTATAGACAACCTCGACAAAAAATATTCTTGTCTGTATTATGCAATAAGTAGCCAGCCAGTTTTTTATACGTAACTATTATATATTTTATATTAAGTACAGAGTTTTATAAATTGGATGGATTGGATTTCTTGTTAGTGTTTCGTATCCATCATTTACTTTTAGTTTCTCCAAAAAAGATATTCGACGATTACAGTGGATTGCAGCAGTCCGCTTAGAAAGAAGAGAGGATGACTGGTTACCAACTAATGCCAGTAGGGTATGCTCTATACATTTTGAAATATATTCGTCACGCATAGGCAATCGTTATGTTAAAAAAATCTGCTGTACCTATTTGTACGGTTAGTACTGTTATTATAAAAAGTAATGAAATATTATTTCATTAATTCATTTAAAATCTATAATTGTACTATTTTAAATTTATTGTTAAGAGCACGTTTGGTTTTTAATTGTTTTTTTTTTTGGATTATTGAATTTTGTGAGTTATTTTGTTTTTATTACATACCAAGATTGTTAATCTAGTTTGACAGCTTATAAGCCTTCCTTCCTTCTTAAGATAGGTCTTCTGATGGGGGCTTGTCAATAAATGCTTAGAACGATTCTTTAATTTTATTTGATTATTTTGGAACGATGACTACGAAACGAAACTAAGAATACTCGTACATCACGAGAATTGCATAATTAATTTTTTTTTGAGTTAGAAATAAAAGATTTTTGTTTTTTTTTTAAATTTATTTTATAATTATGCTACTTTAAAAAAATGACACGAAATTCGATAGATCCTATACTATTATGGAAATAATGATTTCCTATTTACATTTAAAATAGGTATTTGGTTAGTAATAAAACAACTTTAGTTTCAAAATTTCTAGAGCTACTTATAGATATTTTGTAAATTAAAAAAGAAAAAAAAATTAAAGGTGACATATTAATTCATAATAATTGAATGACTGACACCTACTGCATACTGCATTACACCATCCTCGCCGCTCAATGTCACATAATAATCCATCTCGTATGCACTCGCTTGGTTCGATATTTCAGTTTCACTCTAACATTATCTTACTAAATAAAATTGCGCCCCAAATGAATGGGTGGGCGAATTCATGTACAGAAAATAAATTTAGCAATGTATTTTGTTTTGTCTGTGCGCGTGTTGCGTTAGTATTAGCAGTTTAGTGGCATGAGTTTGGAACCATGTTTTAGCGGGCTTCGTACGAGAGATTCTATATCTTTCTTAATTCGTTGCGGCTAGGGTATATGTGTTCTGTGGGCTGGAGTGTTACGTTAACGGGGTGATTATTGTGTGCTAAATAACAGACTTTTAGACTTTTAACTGATAATTATTCGTATGAAGATCTACTACATATTTTTTACAATATGTAGTAGATTGCTTGTCAGAGCCCGGAGGCCGACCCTCAACTTCCAACTGTTTTTTTTCCATATTCCTTATTTAAATCAATATTTGTCTCTATAAACGAATCGTCATCCCGCGAGGGTTGCATGCTGATAGCACGCCTAGGGTAAAACCTCAACAGTACCGCTCCTTATAAAGGGTCTTTCAACAAGGACGGGTCGATGTTAAAATTAAATAAAACAAGATGTGTGTGAGATATTAACGAAATTTATTTTTTATTTAAAAGGCCCATTTATGCCATTATGGATGGAATATGACATCGTTCAAATGTCCGCCGCGGCTTCGTATGGTGGCACGAATCCGAGAGGTCCAATTTTTAATGACTCTGCTGCATAGATCCGGCTGAATCCGAGCGATGGCCTGCGTTATGTTGGCTTTCAGGGCAACGGTCGAATGTGGTTTATTGGCATAGACCTGCGACTTCAGAAAACCCCACAAGAAAACGTCTAGCGGAGTCAAATCACACGATCTTGGTGGCCAATTCACGTCACCTCTGCGAGAGATAACTCTACCCTCAAACCGTTCATGCAGAATGTCGATTGTGTCGTTCGCTGTGTGGCAAGTAGCGCCATCTTGCTGGAACCACATGTCGTTCACGTCCATATTGTTCAATTCAAGCCAAAAGAAATTGTTTATCATTGATCTGTAGCGCTCGCCGTTGACGGTGATGGCTTCGCCAACGTCGTTTTCGAAGAAGTACGGACCAATGACGCCGCCACACCAAAATCCGCACCAAACAGTAACTTTTTGTGGATGCATTGTCACCTGGTGAACCTCATGTGGGTTGTGGTCATCCCATATACGGCAATTTTGCTTATTAACAAAACCATTCATCCAAAAATGTGCCTCGTCGCTAAAGATTATTTTTCGGCCAAAATCGGGGTCCTCTTCCAAGCGTTCCGATGCCCATTCAGCGAACACACGGCGTTGTCTATGGTCATTAACTTTGAGCTCTTGGGTCAGTTGGATCTTGTACGGATGCAGACCCAAGTCCCGACGCAAAATTCTCCAAGTTGAGGTCTGCGAAAGGCCGAGTTCTTGAGCACGGCGAGAAATCGACTGCCTCGGAGTCTCCTGAACACTCTCACGTACAGCGGCGATGTTCTCGGCCGATCTGGCGTTCCTTTGACGTAAAGGTGTTGGTTGGTTGTTTACCGAACCGGTCGTCTCAAATTTAGTCACCAATCGTTGGAGAGTGGACTTTGAAGGGCCACCGCGTCTGCCGTAAAATGGGCGCAATGCGCGCAACGTTTGCACTAACGAACACTCATTTTGATAATAAAGTTTTATCATTTGCACATGCTGCTCAACCGTGTAACTTGCCATGGTGATTTGGCATCACTGACTGCATAATATGTATACAACAGATTTTACAGATCCCACCAAAATAGTATGGCTGCCACAGACTGTCAACATCGACCCGTCCCTATTGGAAAACCCAGTAGGTAGGTAGATACGGGCGCGACGAAAGTCAGTTCAATGTTACTTTTTTTTACATAAGAGAAGACTGGTCAAAATTGACCCAAAATTTTCATAAGGCGCGGCGCAAAAGAAATGTATCTCAGTTTATGCAATAACATGAGTAAAGAATAACTACATATTTTTGTTATTTAATTTCGATGGCTATCATGTAAATATTGCTATTTCTTTTTTTAAGGGTGTCCAATTTTTTTTTCGTGTAAAGTTGCAAATAAATACTTATATTATGTTTAGATTTAGCTGTTAGTGAATAAATGTGATATTGCTACGTAATTTAGATCAGGAAAACATATATAGGTATTTCACTACTAACGCGAAAATCGCGAAAAAAAAATCAGCTGCTCCCTACATTTATGTTCGCATAACTCGTCAAAATGTAGGGAACAGCTGACTTTTTTTCGCGATTTCAGGTTTGGTCCCATAGTAAAAGTTGTTCATAATAATGAGTACAACGACCCCTTAAGAGGTTGTGCGTTATTTATGTTACATCTTGTATAGCAAAATTACAATGCCACGATTTTGGGTAATGGTAACTACCAAAATAATTAATATACTAAAATGTTAGTTACCTTTTTTTCCGCCGAGCCTGGGTAAATTTTGTACGGGCCGTGACCCGTCTTCTTTAAATACTTCGACACAAAATATTTTGATACTGTGGTTTTCAGTAGACATTTCATGAAGTCAATAGGTAAGTAGGAATGCTAGTTTAACATTAAGTAGGTACCGTTAAGATTTAAAAACTGTTAAAAACTTTCGTTGCTGACCGTACCTACCTGTGTAGGTACTGTGTACGTAATCTTAATGATGACTAATCAATGCATTGCTATTTATTACAGGACTGGTGGACGACATCTCGTTTCTCGCTGTACTACCGCCGCTGGAACCGCGTGGTACACTCCTGGCTGCGCGACCACATCTACCTGCCTCTGGCACCGTATACAGGACGACCTCTGGCTACATTCACTGTATTCTTTGTAAGGAAAAAATTATATTAAAAAACCGGCCAAGTGTTCTGTAGCTGGGATGAATTTATCGCAAGAACAAAGGAGGATGGGCACCAATGTATGGAAACTGGTACCGGCACCAATTGGTATGAATGATACACCGTTGGAAAGGTATTTTTGTGTAGATTAAGAATAACCATGGCGCTTGTCCCTTTTCACTGTCCGATCGGAGTAATCCTACTTGAAAGTTATTTATTTTTGTTACGTCCTATTAAGTACACATACTTTTATTAACTGTTTTCTCCATTTGGCATGGTATTTTCATAATTATTATTAATATTTTTCATTGTCTAGGTAAATAAAACAAGTTCGAAGTAAGTTTTATCATTTATTGTATATAAGTATATAAATGTGTGTCTATAGATTGACAATAACATAAAAAGATAATGAATAATATGATGTATAATATATACATCATTCATTATCTATAACGATGCTATTTAAAAATAATGCTGGCTCATTAAAGCCCTCGTGTCTAGCATATCCTAAATACCAGACAATGGATACTATATGCGCATAGGAACCTACCGTGCGGCGTCCCGTCAAACATGTACAATAATGATGTAATATTATGTTTTCATTTCTATTTAGCAATATGTAACAAAAGTATTGTTTTGCTGTCAAATGTCGGGACTGTATACGTGCACGCAAAAGCCACGCAGCTTCGTCAATTCCGTATTCAATAATGTCTTCCAAAGCGGCTTCTCTATATGTTTCGATGAGATATAAGCCGTTGTTTAGGTGTTCGCTGCAGTAAGATTTTGAGAGTTTTAATTGGTATGTCCCCAATGACAGCAATATCACGTCCTGTTCACTCAATCGTGGGAAATCCGGCACATCATTGGCTTCCAATCTCTGGAAATCGGCTCTTCTGTTATTTAATCGTTTTTCTTCTACATAATTGTACAACACGTTTGGGGTTTTGAATTTTTTCAAATATTTTTGTAGAAAAGCTACTGCGTATTGGCTATCTGCAATTGGCGTGTAGAAGTGATTTGTTATTGCTGCTGCAATTTTAACATCCACAAACATATTAGGCATTGTATTATTAAAATATCTTTGCCGCAACAGCTTAAAATCTCTTTTAATCCGCCCGTTAACCACTTCCACTGCCCATCGGCATATTGTAACTAGTCGGGAATCATTCGCTTGGGAAGTAGTGAGCTGTGACTACGAATACGTAGCCACGTGCTTCAATATTGCCCAAACTGTCTCTAAACCCACGGTCTAAAATAAATACATCATTGGGATGAAACAATATGTGCAAGGGGTTTTCCTCGTCATTCATTAAATCGCTCATTATCATTATTATCTGGGCATCAGTTTTAGTTGCAGCGTATGGTCCATTTACGTCTATAATGTATCCGTCAGTGGTTACAATTAAAAATGGCTTTAACAAGTTTTGGAACTTGTGCAAGTTGTAGAATTGCCTCTGAAACAAAAAGTTTGTGCTTTTGTGAATATAAATATACGTGCCATCGCAAACAATAATGGCTTTAGAGTTTTCTTCATTTCCATACAGTGCTTTTGGAATCCTCAGGTTTCTCTCCAGTATAATGTCTCTACTTATGTGATCCAGTCCCAAGTGAAGCACAACATAGTCAGTACTAAGACACTCTCGTGCAATGGCCAACTGGCGTTCGAGTTTTCTTCTTGATATATTAAACAACGTCGCAAGTCTTACGTTGGATTCTCCTGTGCGTAGTTTTGTCAGTAAAATACCCAAAGTGGTTCTGGGATCTGCACTTGCATCTCTTAATGAAGTGGTCTGCTCTAAGATAGCGTTAAATTGTTCTATAGTACGTCCAGTCCAAAAGTGCATTTCTTCTTCTGTTAATCCTCTTAGCTCGCTAAAACGCAATCTGGGTCCGTTTAAGGCATTTCTCAGTAGGTCACAAAGGTCACTGAAGTGGGCGGCCGTAAAGTTATGGGAAATGTTGCATGCCTGAGGTAGTTCATCCCAGTCATTTCCATTTAGGTGATCGCGGCATACTCTGGCAGCATCAAGAATGTAGATTTTGTGTTGTGTAAGTACATGGATTTTAACAACGTTTGGGATTCGATGGCGGGTTGTATTAGGGCAGCCACGAAAAAGACAATGCCTCGGGGTATTTGGTGCTCTCATATATTTGGGCACGTGTATCACTTCTAGTTGAGGTTCTGCTTCTTCTTGCGGTTCTACTTGTTCTTGCGGCTCTGGCTCGGGTTGAGGTTGTGGTTGAGGTTGAGCTCTAGTCGCATTTTCTGCTCTTTGCCAGCATCGGTAACATACTCTCCGAGTACCATCAAACACGACCTGAAAATCGGTAATAATAATGTAAGGAAAATAAATAAATACAACATACCTAGAAAGCGTACCTGGGGTATTATAAACAATACGCTTAGCCGCTAAAATGCGCATGGGATCTAGAGTACCAAAAGAGAGAAAACGTTTTTGCCTCTAAGTGCACATTGGATGACGTTCTATTATGCCGGATTATCAATTAACTAGTTTGTATTTCTCTATGATTATAGTACCGTAAAATTCCTTACCAAATAAACTACATTTTAACATATGACAACCCTACGATCTGTCATTTCAGAAATAAAAATATTTCTTTCTCGTCCGTGAATCTTTGTTTTGGTTCTCCGTTACTTGTAAATAATGTAAATTGTACTGTGAAATGTGATTTTATTCATGTTTTACGTTAAAAATAAACACAACATGGATTTCGAACCTTAAAACATATAGGTTACCATTTGAATGTTTGTTTAAAAAATGTTTTTCTTTTTTTTGTTTATGTTCTCAAAACAATGTTATAAATGAAGATAATCATACATTCAAACGAAACCAACACATTTCATTTCGTCATTTCGTTGACAATAGAACAAACATTAACCGGAAGCAAAATACCCAGAAACAGAGTCATAAATAGGGTTTTTGTGAAACATCTGCGTGCCAACCGGTGCGCGCGGTCTGTGACTCATCGGTCATGTGCATTTAAGGGGTAAAATAGATAAAAATTACGTGCGCTTTAGCGGCCGAAAAATAACAAACAAGGCATCCCTACAAACAAAGAGACCAAAGGCTAACCTAAAGTCTAACGCACATGCTGGCACAACGAGCTAAAATGATCGATTTTTATTTCTATGTGGTATTCTATGCTGTTGTCTGTACTGAGTCAACGAGACACGTAATACAATAAATGCTCATAAAGATAACAATATAACAATAAATAGATTAACATCTAAGACCCAGGATTTTTTCGTTGCTCTGACTGGGGATCAAACCCGGAACCAATGGATTCAAAGGCAAGAACATTAGCACTATACTATACAGTTTATTAACAATAAAATAAATGCAATAAAACTGTCAAATAGAAAATTAAAAAGTTCAATAAATACTAACCTCCAATGCAGCATTTTCTCGAATAAAAGCTGCTAGGTATGCGCGCATTCTTGGTAAGTTTTCCGATAGAATGCGCACTTGATATCTGCCTCGGTATAGACCTCTTCGGCACATTACACAGGTACGAAAACGTTCCATTGCAACCAAAATAACTCAAGCACTCAAGTCCAGTAGAAAGCCGCAGTCAAAAATAAAACAGGTAACAGAGTCCAAGTTAATGCCAGGGTCTAAAGTCGACGTGAACAATGAGGAACGAGACAATGTAGTAACTTACACAACAATTATCAGCAAACGACTACCAAGGGAACATGCACAAGCGCCGCAGCATGCCCACCCTCGCCCCCGCCCCCTCGCTGAACGCGCTAACTACCGCGCTGTGTAAGATAAGAGAGCGAGAGAGAGATAACAATACCAGTTCCAACTTACTAGTCACCTACTTACGTATACTCAGGGTTAATAGTAATAAAAATATTGCTCCAATGTCATGCATCAATATCAATTGATGTATTTGTATGTTTAGTGTTTAATAAATAGATCACCCCTAACTGAAAAAATACCAAACCGATTTTGTTATGATTTTCATCCGTTAACTGAATTTTACTTAGCTCAAAATCTGTGCAAATATCATCAAAATCTGTCAAGATAAACCGGCGATATGATTTTTTAAAATTCTATTTCGAACTAAATATCCAGTATCTTCTAAAGACTATATTTCAAAACGGACAATTTATACGGGATTGGTGCCATAGTAGTTTTTTGTGCTCTTGAAGAGAGCTATCCAACGATGGTAAATTCATTTTGATTGGACATGGGTACCAAAATGCCCATCCTCCTTTACTTTGTAATTGAAAAAATGTTTTCCAATACATCGATATATGTACGTCACGGTCAATTCTCCAACTACAAATGTAAGTTTGTAATCGCAAAAAAATATTTTTAATATAAACTACAAATGAATGATTTTAGGACCTTTACCTTTACTTGTGCAGTGAGACCTTGCTTTTTGCCTCATGATTCCAGGTCAACGGGAAGTAAGTTCCCTATAGGTTTTGATTTATTTATGTCCTAGCTGTGCCCCGCGACTTCGTTCGCGTGGATGTCGTAAGATACACAATATACTAAAATAACAGCCACATTTTAATAAAACTCCCTCGGACCCCGACCAGTCGACGTCGCGTTAAACCGCCCGCCCGCGCTATTACTTCGTTTTCGCTTAGTATTCTTTCTGACTTTTTTGTTTTTGCTCGGCTCATAAGGGTTGTAGCGTGATGTTATATAGCCAATAAACATCCTCGAGAATTGGGCTACCAAATGCAAAAAGAATTTTTCAAATCCGGCTTTTTGGTCTTAATTTCATGGGTTTTAATTTTTTTTTTGCGCGGAACCCTAATTATTTTTCTAACATAACAGTAGCCTAAGTTACCGGCCGTAACATCTGCTATCTGCCAGTGAAAGTCCCGTCAAAATCGGTCCAGCCGTTTCGGAGATCAGCCGGAACAAACAGACAGACAGACAAAAATTTTTAAAATTGCTTTTTTGTTAAAAGTACCGTTACTCTCTTATGCATTTAGTAAAAAGTTGTTATTTTGACATTACAAACAGACACTTCAATTTCATTTATTTGTATAGATATGTATCTCGTATGATCGTGTATCTGTAAATAACAGAGATCATTTATCAAACTAATTGATATAAGATCTTGATCCGGTGTTAGTAATTCATCTCTAATTGAACGTCGACCTACATGAACTGCTAATTAGATATTAACGAGGTCAACAGCCCGGCTCGCTTTGTACCTACTACCTACTTAAACAATTGACAATGGCCATTGTTGACTGCACTGGGATAATAAGGGGCCAACAATGAACCTGAATAATTCTTCACATATCATAGCAATATTTTGTGAATTTCAAAACAAACTGAAATTCAAAAAGAAATAATCAGTTTTAATAACAAAAGATGAAGCGAAATGCTTTTTCCTCGACGGTCAAAAGATAAACAAAGATCTCTGATTCAAGTCGGACGCAAACAGGCGGCCGTGTATATGACAAGATAAGAGGCTCCCTGCTGAAACTCCAGCTGAGCCTTCTTCGCATTATATCTGACGTTTGCGAACAATGAACGTACCTATGATTATACAACGTAAACAATTTTGTTATCTCGAAAATTACGGAGGCACTTGCTATGCGTGAACAAATCGTGCGAGTTGTTGTTCGACGATATACTACATATTTTCTCTCTGTTATAGGTATCATCAGTAGCCCACGAGATCATCCTGGCGTTGTCATTCGGCTTCTTCTACCCAGTGCTGTTGGTCGAATTTGGCGTGCTTGGAGTCATAATGGTGCCTGTCACGGCGACGGCGGGACGGCGCTTCCCAAATGCCTTCAACTTAATCATGTGGCTGAGTTTCTTTATTGGAAACGGTAATTATTAAATAACTATTAAGATACCTACAATGTGTAACTGAATTATTGCACATCATGAAAGTATCAGAATCGATTTCTGTAACTTTTAATCAATCAATCATTTATTTTGTAAAACATAGGTATGGTTACAGATAGGATAATATCTAAAATATGTGCACTATGCTTTGCCAATATTTGGCGTACAAAATCAATATAAACAAGCAATTACAATTATAGTGGCATGTCAATAGATTACATTAAAAAATAATAATAATTTAATTCAAAATATTAATTACAGCTAGGTAAACAGGTCATTATTAAGTATTTTAGTTAGATAATAAACACATTCATACTTAATCAATTAATAAAATGATAAGTTTTAAATTAGCAAGTCGGTATCGTCATACCTCTGTTTATCAGTAGTAAACTCAGTGATGGAGTAGTAACATCTTAAGGAATTTAAACAAAGACCTCTTAAAGGATCCCAGACACTATTTATTTCTAACTAGCTGTGCCCGCGACTTCGTCCGCGTGGAATAGTGACTTTTCGGGCAGCATATTTTGAATTACATATACCGTCGTTTGGGTAGCTAAAAATTTACTTTACAGTAATGCTTCTCTGTAAGGTGCACTGGGGTAATTCCAAAAAAGGGTATATTCCGAAAATCCATAAAATTCTCTTCTTGGGGTAATTCCGAAATACAAAACTCATGATATTTTGTGTAAGGGGTAAATACGATTGAAAAAGAAATGTAAACCTTTGGTCAAAGTACAATAAAGTCGACGTTTAAATAATTTCGGAATAACCCCAAGATAGTTCGTAATTTCCCGTAAACCAAAAAATTATAATTCAAAAATTAAAAATGCTCTATCTAGTGAATCCAACTACATATTTTATGAATATAATATATCCATTGGTTAAATCTTTTCATTAAGTTAACCGAAGTCGCTTATTAATGGCATTAAATATGAAACTACTTTACATAACTAACCGAAATGTAGACCTCTAGACATCTCGTAAAAATTCCTGTCGGAATTACCCCAGTACACCTTATACGATATTTGACGTATGGCCATCGGGGATGAAAGCATACAGGCTCCTAGGATTGCTAACCCGTGACAGAGCCACATACAACTGACCGTGCGAGAAACAGCTGATACTTAGATCTACACCCATAACTTTCAGCGTCTGACCTTGGGCTTTATTAATTGTCATCGCAAAACATAGGCTGACTGGAAACTGGACTCGTTTAAAACTAAATGGAAAATTGTTTGGAATGAGAGGAATCCGAGGAATGAAAACACTTCCACCTTTTCCACACCCTGTTAAAATCTCTGCTTCTATCAGATTTCGTTGTAAATTGGTCACTTTTAACCTGGTGCCATTGCAAAGTTTTAGAGAGGGCTTAAATTTCTAAGAAGCATATGCCATTTGGTTCTTTTTACCATTTTAAGGCATCACAAAATTAATAACATACCACCATACCTCCTATAATGGCGAATTCAGAGTAATCAATTCTGGGCGAATATGAATAACCTGATTTCTCTTTGTTCGCCCATGGACGGATTTCAATCTCCGCTCCACTTTCTGGATCTTCTATCGATCTTGACACCATTCTATTGATTGTATGCGCAACTCGATCGGCATTCAGCCGTGACTGGCGTTGGTCTGCAGTTTCTTCTTGCCGAATTTCCCTTACTCGTTCTCTCTCAGCTAATAAATAATTTTCCTCGCTCTGACTGGTTTGCTCATAGTTTTCTCTAGCTGTTTGTAATCTTTGTCGATATTCATCATCATTTTCAAGAAGTCTATTATTGTTGTGTCGCTCTCGATCAGCTGTTAATCGAGATTCACGATCGAAACTACTTTCCAGCTCTCTAGACCGCAAAGTTCGTGCTCTTTGAGAGCTCAAACGAATTTCTCTATCAGTGAAAGTCTCGGACTCACGCGATAGTGCATGAGCTTCACGATCAGCAGTGAGACGTATTTCTCGTTCTTCCTGTGTTTCCTGAGACTGGGCATTTGCTGTCCGAACCCTCTGAGAACTCAGGCGAATTTTCCTATCAGTGAAAGTCTCAGACTCACCCGATAGTGCATGAGCTTCACGATCGGCAGTGAGACGTATTTCCCGTTCGTCCTGTGTCTCCTGGGATGCATTTGTTGTCCGTACCCTCTGGGAGCTCAGGCGGGTTTCCCTGTCAGCAAAAGTCTCAGACTCACACGATAGCGCGTGAGCTTCGCGATCGACAGATAAACGTGCTTTTCGTTATTCCCCGTTTTCCCTATTTCGAGTTGTCATCATTCGAGAACGATTTGAACTCAGTCGAGATTCTAGCTGAGTCGAAGTTTCTGCAGCCCGAAACCTAGCCTGATGTTCCCGAGTTGCAGAGAGCCTTGCCTCACGACCTTCCTCAGATTCCTGTGATCGAACTAATCTCATCCTTTTAGCATTTCTGCTACATTGGGAGAGGTTGGATCTTCTTCGAGGCATTCTTACAATAAAATAGTACTTACTACTTAACACACAGTTATTTAGTAAACACGTACTATCGTAAACAATTAAATTATAAATACTTACAGATTATTATACAGTCTAAAATTATCACAGTTTAAGTAATAAGTGTTAAGACGTGTAAACCAAACGTACTAAATTTATAAAACAAAAGAATTGCTAGAAAAATTAATTACTAACCTGAGCTAATGAACTTATACTTAATAAAGAAAATCAAGAAAAGAAATGCCTAACCTATACCAAATACTTATAATATTTATATACAAACCCTAAATACAAATTAAGATAAGTATACCGAAAATCAAGGAAAAAAATGCCTAACCTATAACAAATTAAAATATTTATTTACAAACCCTAAATAAAAATGAAGATAAGTAAATACCCAAAAATCAAGGAAAGAACCGCCTAACCTATACCAAATACTTACAATATTTATTTACAAAATTTTAGAGAAAATTAAGGAAAATAACCTAACCTACAAACCCTAAAATATAAATAAATGAAATATGCAAACAGTCAGTATTCAAGTCAATCGCAATAATCGAAAGCAACTATTCGCCTATACTCTCCAGGATACGTGCGTTCGCTACGAATAACTGAATCCTTATGGCCGCGGCGCGTTGTTTTTGTTTTTGGGGAATGGCATCTCGCAGTTCAACCTATAGGAGGTTATCGACTGCTTAACCGGGCTTTCCTGTGGATGCCTCAATAAATTAAGGCCTTCAGCCAGGCTTAAAACTAAACTAAAAGCTAAGCGACTGCACGCTAAGGGCACCCCCTGTGGGGTACGGACCTCGGCTTAGGGCGTCGCTGGGAGAGGACAGCAATGGGACATGCTGGATCGGATTAATGGCCGCGGCGCGGCTCTCAGCGCGCTTTATATAGCCACGGACGCGCAGGCGCGAGGCGTGTACGTACTCTGATAGAATACCTTACTTTTTTTTTTTTTCTGTGGATGGGAAGTCATCAAATGACTTCTCCCGCTCTGGGCGGAGCGGGAGGGCGTGTCAGACTTTTACTGACTAAAACCCACCCGTGTTCCTTCTGTTGCCTGTGCCGGGGCCACGGTAACTCTTTCGAACATCCCGCGACCCTAGCTGGCATCGGCCCCTAGCGGACCCCGTCAATAGTGCTGACATCTCTTTGAGGCGCGCGTGGAACACGACGCGCCGTCGACCCGGGCTTGGTCCTTACCGGACGGCGAGCTACCCATTGCTCGCCGTCCGCAAGCCCGCGCCTACGGTGGCCGGGAATCGGCTGCCAATTCCCGACAGAATACCTTACTTAACAAATGTTCGCCGTGATTCTTTAAATTGACATAACTTTTTTATTTATGAACCGATTGACATGAAATAAACACTAAATGTTAAGTGAAGCTTACTACAATATATTAGTGAAAACCGCATCTAAATCGAATAAGCCGTTTCTGATATTAGCGTGCACAAACACACAGACAAACAGACAAACAGATAAAAAAAAAATAATTACTATTTCGGGTTCGGCATCGATATAATAACAACCCCTGCTACTTTTTTTTATATATTTCCATTGTACAGACACCACTTTTCTACAATTTTATTATATGTATAGAAGATAGCTGCAGGCTGCTACCTAGCACACTTTTGCCGAAAAATGAGCTTTATGAGAGGTAACATGAATGGATCAGATTTCTTTCTGCCAGTCTTCTTCTAGTCGTACGTTCACTCACACCGACATTTCTCACCTCAAAAAGCCGTGTACGAGCTTCAGTAGCGGTACGAAAGCAATTTCTCAGTACATTACTGAAAACGAAGCGGTCATCTGGGGTTGAATTGCATCGTTGTCGGCCTTGACCTGGCTTTCGGGTGTATGAACCAGTCTCCCGAAAGCGTCTGATGGCATCCCGTACCGTGGTTCGAGTAGGTACACCGAGTGTACGTGCGAAGCGAAGTTGGCTGTACCTAGCGTCAGCTATAGCCACTGCCCTAGCTGCACCAGTTGCATCAAATGGCATTTTTTAGCGTCAATAACAATAAACGAACACTACAAAGTCAAATTAAACAATATTCACACACTATGGCAGAAAAGAACAGGAAATATTAACACGGTAATGCAACGGCAACAATGTCAAACAATGACTAAATTCCAAAAACGCTTTGGTGACACAAGTTTACAAAACGAAATAGGGGTGTGTTTAATTTATTGCTAAAGTACCCACTTGAAAAAAAATAAAACAGTGGATAAGCCATAGTTACCGTAAACAAACAGGGTGACGAAACATATAGGTGGGCGGTTAATTTATTGTGCCTGTGAGTGTATGTACATAGACGGTAGATTGAGCAAACTAAGTTCCTTAAACAATGGTTTACAACTATCGATCGATTGTAATTTGGTAAAAGATCGCAAGCACCTTTTCTGAGCTTTAAAAGCAATGTCTCTGTCAGTATTACTCCGTACCTAATTCTGGAAGCCACATAAGCATTATATGCTATTTGTATTGTAATGCGGTTAACCGTTTTTGATAGTCTGTACAGTGCATATGCAAATTGGCTAAGCTTCTTTGACAAAGCGTCGGTATGATATTCTCAATTTATTTTTTTTTAATGTCGGCTAGAAAGTTTCGCTTATGTTTAATGAAAAGTTAGAAAAGACAAGTAAAAATATTAAATCTGTAACGGTGCAAAGCCACACTGAACGTAGTAACTATGAACATAATCTTGTACTTACACTATCAAGGCATCTTCCAGCCAGATTTGAACTCACTACGTCGATTTCTTAAAAATTATTAAATTAGCGTTTTCTGAACTGTTGAGATTATCCCAACTTTAAATTTTTTCAATGATAGGTGGTCATCCTCCACTTTACCCCACTTGCATTTGGACCACTCGGTCTGGAACACCCTGTACCTATAATACAAGCCTTTACATAGGTAGGTGCTGCTCGTGTTATTGATTCAGCCCGGTTCAAACTTTCTAGAGGCTCTGAAAATGAGGCGAGTCGCTGCGCAGTAACGAATTCACGTGTCAGCGGGGGTGAGGGGTGCGGTACTGCTCAGCTAGTAGCGCACTTCACTGACGCCATAAAGTTAGCCGCATACTATACCTACCTACTGTTTTTCAGTATTTCATGTAGTTAGAACTACTTAGTGTCGTTTTTTTGCTGTTGTTAATATATCTACCTAATGATGTTCCTTCCATTATGATCTAAAAAACCTACTTCCGTTACTGTATCAGACTGTATCTAGACACAATGTTTACAGTAAGACTGGCAAGGCGCACACTGTTACCTTTGTATCGACCTTAACTACTTATTACCTAACAAATCTGACCAAATAAGATAACACGGAACTGACGTGTCATTTCGGTTTATTTTGTTCACACACCGAAATGGAACTTGGGTTTAAAATAATAAGGTGAAAAAGGGCTTTATATTGAAAAACAGAGCTTTTTTGTTACTTATGTCCATTTTCACGAACACTAAGCGACACTTAAATGAACTTGGATAAAAGCGCACTGTTGGATTTTCAACGTGCGTTAAAAGTCCCCATTTCTATAGCCGAGTTTAACATACAAAAATTATATATTATTCTATATTTCAGGAATATTGTGGAGTCTATACCCGATGGAATTCTTCGCTCGCCGGAACTGCCCGCCTTCAGAAAACGATAGTTTCTTCATACCAAAGTCATGGACGTGTCCTGAGGTTATTTTGAAACCCAACTGGACATTCCAGAATCCTCTACGCATTTTTACGCGTTAAAATACTATATATTACGTTCGTGCTGATAGAATGTTATTTTTATACTTTTCCAAGTAAAATATTTTTTAAATATTTATTTATAACTTTATTTACGAAAATACCCAGAACTACAAAAAGCAATTGAATAAGAACCGGATACGAATTTTATTAGGCATCTACGGGCGGAATACGAAGACTATGACTTCACCTCATTTCAGGAATGTTATTGATTAATTTTTTTTTTTTTTTGATGTCGCTGCTAATTGGCTTAAAAGGTTTAGTTTAACATCCAGGAATTATGGGTTTGAAAACGAAGACCGTAATTGTTGGCTTCTCCGGGAAGAGACGATCTCCGGTTTATTGCCGGGCGTCACGCATAGTAAAAAGCCCACATGTAACTTGTGGAAAAGCTAACCTTTAATGTACCTATAAATCTAAATTCAAATTCAAAATATTTTATTTCACATAAGCCTACATGGGCACCAAAGAATATACTACTCTCTGACGAGAGACGGGCACTTATGAAACGTCAGAAGCTAGGTGTACGGTTCCAATTAGTCGTTTCCTATGGAGAAGAACCGGCAAGAAACTCCACGGTTACTCTTTTAAAAATAATTGTCTTTAACAAAGTTTTCAAAGGCTTCTAAAGGCCCGATCACTCGTAGGTACCACAACCACACCACAACACATGGACGGGCGCTAATTTGTATGAAAATGAATACTTACTTTATTCACACGGACCACGTTTGGCCGTCAAAATCAACCGTGTGGGCGATACCGACCACATCAAGGCCACCTCGCAGCCACGCACGCAACCACCAGCGAGACTGCACACTAGCGGCCAGCCACATCGCAAACAGGTTGCGTTGCGTCGGCCATTTGATTTGATTTTGTAGTTACCACAACGCAACTGCGAGAAGCAGCAGCGACACTATTCACACGTAACCACTGTTTGCCCACATTTTCTGTGGTTGTGGCTGCGATGTGGTGTGGCCACATTTTCTGTGGTTGTGGCTGCGATGTGGTGTGGTTGTGGTACGTGTGTACGGGCCCTAAGATTTTGAAATCATTAAGATTTAAATAGACATAGGTATATAGGAGGCTGTCATTTAAAAATACATTTATTATTGAAATCATTTATTGAATATAAAAAATATTAAAATACAATAAAATTCGACGTCGTACTTAATCAAGTGAATAATTATCGCGTTTACTTCCAAATATGATATCTATAATTTGGAACAATTTGTTGGCATTCATTTGAATAATGTATTAATGTACATAAAGAGACAAAATTAACCTATGCTTATTAAAATAAATTCTATGGCCGCATAATAACTTAAATAATAACATAAACCAAAGTATTTTGAATTTTATTCTTAACTTGCTAACATCGAGTATTTTCATAACTAATAAATACATAATACTTTATAGGACTATGGAAATGAGTGTATTGGGCAAAACAGGAATGTAGCCAGTTAAACCTATTGAAGCTATATCATAAATATATAAATATCTTCACATTTAAGTAGGGAATCTAAAGGTACAGTATTCAATTGACCTAAACAATTTGATAATTATGTAAATATAGTAAAAATATTATGAACAAATTACCTTTAGCTTACCATGTGAACCATATCATTCACATTTCCATAGATAAGCACCGTGTTAGCAGGAAACACACACGGCACACCTTTCTGTTAGTTGCACGTCAATCAAACCACATTGGCATCTCTTCACAGCCCTTACTGACTATTACAAGCACTACAAATATAACGATAGTACACTTAACATAGAATAAATCTAATCATTGTATATGGAACACCTACATTCTATGAAATAATATATGAAAATATTTAATTGCAACTACATAGATTCGAAACTGTGCTAATATGTGTGTACTTTAGTTATAATAGAACTAAGATTTGTGACACATAAAACTTTTAAATATTTTAGATTGAAAGGTAACATTTAGAGCAAAGTCCGTGTTGTGCAATAAAATCAGACTTTTTGTAACACTATATAAATGTATGTATAAATTTTCATGTTTTAGTAAATGCACGGCAGTTGGGGGACTTTGCTTATAACAACATATTAATCTTTTGTTTAAACAGCAGGAGTGCGATCCAATTCCTTGAATAATGACGACGACATTCTGCAAGAGATAATATAAACAAATTAATACCACAAACAGAATTCCGTTGAGAGTTATCAGCAAATGTGCATGTGGCAGACACTTAGATAAGCATTTCCCATTAGTATTATTATAACAACTAGGCTTTGATATTACTAGAAAAGTAAAATTGCTACTGTTTGGGAAAAATGGGTTTTATAACAACCTATCATACATAGGATAGGTTGTTATAAAACCCATTTCACATTTCATAAAATGATTACTCACTTGCTTATCATATGCTGATATATGTAGCTCGGAATTATTGTGATGTTTACAACAGATGGGCTGGCTTCAATAACCCTAGATATTTCCTTATCTTTCATGCCCACAACGTTTATAGTGTTTATTTCTAATATCTGGTGATCAGTCAATAAGCCGTTACGAGCTGCCGAAGAGTCCTTTACTAAGCCAACAATCTTGCCATCTTTGAACTGGAATCCAACATGGCCAAGAGAATCCTTGTGGAGGGTTATTGTCCTCTCAAATGGTCTGAAAACAGAAAGAAAATTGTAGTTTTTTATGTTCAAGTAGTCTACAATTTTTTCAAAAATATTGGATGAAATTAATGGAATACTTACAAAGAATTATTGAAAATATAAAATAGAAAACAGGTTTTTTAATTATTCTAGTCTAAAATATAATTACAATTATACCTATCACGAACAGCCATAGAAATTCCATTGGCAGGAGACTTTTTCAGTAACCCATGGCATTGGTCCATTGTCATACCCGCCAGTGCAACATTATTAATCTCCAGAACTTGGTCTCCGAATCTCAAGCCAGCAAGTGCAGCAGGACTGTTAGCAGCCACATAACACACAAATACTCCATTATTGACTGAATGCAGCCTCACACCACACTTCCCATCTTTGTCCTTGCACAGTATAACTGGTCTTATGGCCCCAGTTACCGTAGCTTTTGCCAACGTTGTTGATTGAGATGACAAAGGTGCTATCAGATTACTTACAGTTCCACATGGCTGAACCTGTTGGTATTTAAAAAAACCTGTATTCTGTACATAATAATAACAGTTTATTGCTGTTATAAGGCACTATAGTGTGATATATATAAATACTTTCGCAACAATTGTGCAACAAAATGGTAAATTAATCTGGAAAAAGTTTCCATAGAAATTATGGCTCATCATGCCCCAAAGGGCATGATGAGCCATAATAAAAGCCTCAAAAGATAGCCGTCATAATGATTGTCGTAAGATCGTCGTAATGAGCGGCTTTAGCTATTTCTATTTTAGATAATGGTAGCTAGACAAAACTTACCGATTGGAGTTGGTATTCTGGCATATTCAAAGCAATAACATCACTAGACAGTTCAAGGCCCATGTAATCTCCTAGCGCAGGATACACATGAGCCGAAGGGGCGCTGGCTGGCATGGGAGCAGCTGGCGGATAACTGTACGAAGGTGCCGCCTGGTGATGAGCCATCTGAGCCCTCGCCATCGTGTCCACCTTCATGTCCTCTAAGGATGGATACAAAGACATCTTGGCTATCGCAAATTACACTTTTTAATTCACAAAACAAGACCCGTCAATCGTTAAATCGATGTCCGCGATATCACTATTTCTGTGACTAATTAGAAACACAATGAATCATAACAAAAAACCCCCAATTGAATAAATTGAAACGATTAGTGACGTGCTCGGTGCCAGAAAATAAATTGACACAGATCATTAGTTAGTTGAAATAATAGTATCTTACAATATCGATTTTGATTCAATTATGTAGTATTCATCGGATACATTCAATAATTTGATTTACCAAAGTCCCGTTTTCCTAAATGGCTCACATTTGAGGTGAATGATTAATAAAAAGCTAATTTAAGCAAATCCATTGTAAACTTAATTAGAAAACAGATTCGATAGCCTATTTGGAAAGATACATTTCCATAGTTTACGGCTCAAAATATTAGTCGATTTTCAATCGCTTCACTACTGACAACAGAATGTCAAAGATGACTGCTGTTAGCCTGTCACTAATGTCAAATGTCAAATTGTCAATTTGTCAATGTAACTTCCGTCTTCTTCAACTCAATACCTATAATGAGTTGCAGAAGAAATAAATAGCTATTGTTGTTATTTATGAATTAAATTATGTTATTTTAATAGGAACTAATTTTCAGAATTGTTTCTGAACTATGGAAGCAATAAACAGTAAGCGTACTCCAAGGTAAAGTTGTATTTCTGGCCTACCAATATTAAAAATATTGTTTACTTTTATACAAAATAATTTGACTGATTAGCATTAAATGATGTCTTTTCAGCCGTTGTCGGGAATGGGAACGCGCTAGACGTAATAAATTCAACGAGGCCATAAATAAACTTGGTGAAATTGTCAAAGCAATACATAAGAGGAACTGTCCAGCAGAAGACAGTGAAGATGTGCAATATCCGAAGATTGAAATCATTCAAAAAGCTATAATATACCTCAATAACTATGTTCAAGAGAAAACACTGTTGAGTAAGTTGATGAAGAGGTAAAAATGCTATATTTCTTAGTGTTTTTCACAACTGTCTGAGTGTATTACCTAGTCTAGAATAACTAGCATGCATATTTTGACTAACAAAACAAAGGTTGTATAAAATTATATGTAATACCTTAAAGTACCTAGTAGATTGTGATTTAGGTAAGAATTATTAGTAGATTGTTTATCATTCTGATAAAAATAAAACCAGTTCAGTAGAGAAGGTAGCAGTAAGTAAAATTTTTGTCAAATTTACTACCCTTTTTTTTTTTTTTTTTGTGGATGGGAAATCATCAAATGACTTCTCCCGCTCTGGGCGGAGCGGGAGGGCGTGTCAGACTTTTACTGACTAAAACCCACCCGTGTTCCTTCTGTTGCCTGTGCCGGGGCCACGGTAACTCTTTCGAACATCCCGCAACCCTAGCTGGCATCGGCCCTAGCGGACCCCGTAAATTTACTACCCTGGATTGGCTACTATAAATAACATTGCTATGGTTAAACCAAAACTAAAATATTTTAATCTGTGTTAAATTATTTCCTTTGCTCAAGAGATATTTATTTCTGGCATTTCAACCTCAAATCTTCCATTGATTTTGAACCTATTAGCTCATCCTCTAGCGTTGATTAATCTCTAGAAATATCTAGTCGTGTATGCCTACACAACTGACACAAAAAGCAAGTAACTAATGTCTATGATAGATACACTTGGAAAAAGTCTCTGAAAGCTGAGACTTTCCTAGACACTAGACACTGTTGAATTGAAATCAATTGAGTATTTAAGATAAAACTAAGTCTGTTAAGACTTTATTTACTGCAAATGGAAGCAATTTCATAATCTTCTTCACCTTTCAATTACAGAAGCTGAAATATTAGCCTTGCAAGTGGAACTAGATACAGAGAAGAACAAGAAAGGGAAGCGCAAAGATGTATCAACTCAAGTTTATATGAGCTTGATTAAGAAACGTAAAGGTGAGGGAAGAAGGTGGAAATCTTTACAAGTAAAAATAGTAGATTTGACACCTGTCACTCTGTCACCTCTGACCGAGACTAGAGTCAAGAGCAAACCCATCTTATTTTTTTTTTAAATAAACAAAACTGCAAAAAATTTGTTTAGTACATATAAACATCAATAGGTATTTAGATATACATATTATGTCACCATGTAAACAAACATCATCAAAATATGGGAAATACTGTAATTTCCCATGTTTCCTGTTCAATGGCCATCAAATGTAGATAGACATTATCAGTGGTTGTGTAATATTTTCTTTAAATGTATTTCATAATATCTGGCCAGCTTCCTAATAACTTTATACATTACATCATTTATTTATATATTTTTCAGATGGTAAATATGCAAAATTGATGTTGAAGAAAGGTAAAAATCAACAAGATAAACCTGGCACTAAGAAGCCCTCGCAAACTGCAACCCAAAAGAAATTACCTTTACTTCTTCCAAGATCAAATTTTATAAATAAAAAAGGTAAGATACTTAAAACAGTAGAGCATTGCCAATAGAAATCCTTTAGTGGATTGGATAAATTAGGGTTTTGGATTAAGTGAACAAATTCTGATCTAGGTCGAATATTCAACACACAATATTTTTTTTTTTGTAATGTTGGCCCAAGAATAACTCATGCTGTGTTAAAAATTAAAAAAAAAAATAAGCAAGCTAACATGAAAAATGGAATACATCCATAAGTGGGCCTCACTTACTATTCAGAGGGGTTGTATCACAATGTTTGTTATGAGGCTTGAATAAAATACAAATGCACCACTTTTGGGTATTGTTTCAGGTTCAGAAAATACAATAGTGGTACTGCCAGCAGCACCATACATTTTCCCTCAGAGACCACTATTATTTCCGTCTGTACCGCCTGCTATAGTTTTAATAGACCAAAATTTACAACCAGTAAATAAATCATCTGTTCCTATAGTCAATAGAAATAATGGAGATATCACCAAAACTACTATGGTTAATATACTACCGATATCTGCCTACTCCCGTCCACTATCAGCTACCAAAAGTAAAAAGAATAATGTTAAGTTAAAAAACGATAGTAATAAAAAGTCTGCAAAAAAAATCAAAACAGTTGTTAATAATGTTAAAGAAATTGCAAAAAGTGCGGAGATTAAAGACAGACCGGTGGTGGTGGAGGTTACTAAAGAAAGTAAAAGCACTGAAAGTTCTAATAATGAAAATAAGAAAAACGACAAAAAAGTCATAAGCATGGATAAGAAGAATGAGAGCGATAAAATCTTAACTAAAGACCAACCAGCTAAAGAAAACAACGTGCAAAAAGATGAGACCACAAAAAATAAGGAACCTGATAATAATGCAAGTGCTTCTCATAAAATTAATAACAAAACTAAAGACTACGAAGTTCCTGTAGTCGTTGAAAAACCTAAATGTACGGAATCAGTTGTTAAAGACATGCCAGCGCCTGTAGTAATTTCAACCACTACCATAACAAATACAGAAAATATCAAAACAACTAATGAAATCACTAAACCTAGTAAAATGTTGAATAGCAAAGAAACAATAGCAGAAAATAAAGATAACAAATTGCCCAGCATTTTACCTTTAGATACTACATTATGTGATAACGTCGCTGACGGAGGTAATGCACGTCTTGAACTGGCGGAAGAGTTTCTGGCTACTTCACCAACCGCCGCATTTCTTATGTCTTTTCCACTGGTTAGCGGAAATAGGGCAGATAGCCCTGCCGAAGAACATAGCCATAGCGCAGCCCAATCCATCCCGAAGGATAATCACAAGAGACCCGAACTAGTACCTCCGCCTATACCATACTTTGAAAAACCAAACAATAACGATATTAAAATAAAACCAATACCAAACAAACTTCCCGAAACATGCAATCCTTCAAATAAACCAAATGAGCAGCAAAAATGCGCTGTTAACGTCGTAAGTAAAGAATCCAGTATTATTACTGCAGTGACTAAAAGTTCTAACACAGTCACATTGCCAAACGTTTCCAGTGAAAATCCATTCTTGAACTTATCAGTGCCTTCGATAATAACAACCAGTTGTTCATTAGGAGACACCACATTCGGATTAGATTTCGATTGCAACATAAGTAAATCTGTACCGAGTCAGTCCACGGGTTATGCTGGCAGTAACAACTTCTTCTACAAAAGTGATCCATTTGCCAAGAGTGCTATTTATAGTACTAGCAGTATTACATCTAGCCATGAATTTAATGGACTTGGCCTATACCCCTGTGCAATGGAAAAATATACTTCGAAAAATAAGTCAGATTATTCAAGCGTCGATGACAATCTTATGAAAATTGGATCATCAAGATTAACGTACGATATTGACTTGGGCTGGTCGCACAAGGGCTTGGATTTCGTCAATTGCACAACAACAACAAACACGTTCAACAAGGACACGATATTAACGACTACTTCCGCGCCATACACGACATCTTATAATCCATTCAACCCAGATTTTCATGTCCCGTTAGTTGCAAATTCTAACAAGAAAGATAACTCTACCAAACCGACCTCTTCGTTTGCTGAAACTATTACTAGTTTTTACTCACAACCTGCTAATTTATGGACTGAAGACGTACCATTCTATACCAGTAATAACATGCCCAAAGCTTTAACAACCAAAAACCAAAATTATACAACATTTGATCCAGTGTATACCAACGTCAATTTAAAAGTAAATACTAACAAACATTACGAACCGAAAGTGGCAGAAGTAAGCGTGGAAACTGGAATAAAAGCTGGCAATAACATTGTGACTCATCATATTCCTGAGAAGTATACCAAAAAATCTCCGAGTAAAATGCACATCAACTGGATGACATCCGAAACAAGATCTGTTCAAAATAACTGCAATCCGATACATCCTCAGATAAAAGACGCTCACAAAGCGACCTACAATCAAGCAGATCATTCAGTTAAAAAACAAGACCACAATGACAGTAATTATTTTCCTATATCGATGCATAATTTTCCAACACAAGCACCTCAAGACGAGTTTCAAGTCTGGCCTTCTACCAGACCTTTGGGCACTACAGAAATAAGTATAGATCCACCGCCTATCAACTTGCCGACCTTAGTTGGTGATCTAGCCCTAGGCCCACATGATAAAAACAGGAAAATAGATGTATCGAATCGTGGGGTACCACACGCTGACATACAAAATTGCGGTAACTTTCTCTCAGTCACGCAGCTTATGA
Source organism: Fissipunctia ypsillon (assembly GCA_947568875.1). Taxonomy (NCBI): domain Eukaryota; kingdom Metazoa; phylum Arthropoda; class Insecta; order Lepidoptera; family Noctuidae; genus Fissipunctia; species Fissipunctia ypsillon. The sequence continues at coordinate 10,779,865 of OX387654.1, forward strand.
ACCGTTCAACCGACAATATGCCTTCCCGATATCAGGTTCCAAATATCGACACATCGAAGACAGTTCCTGGAAAGCAAAATATTAACCACTTTACAAACGAAAGTAACCGCAAAGCTATGTCGCATTTGGATAATCACATGTCGCAACCGTGTTATGTTTTTAACGAACCTAAATTAGTAAATTCTTATGAAAGTATGGCACATAGTCAGTTTCCGCCGACTAAAACGAAATCTAATAGTAAAACGGAAAAATCTAAAACTCAAAAGAACAACAACTATTCTACTGAAGCATTACTAAGAGGTGCAAACGGCACGCAAAAAATTCAAGACGGCAACAGTGCAAAATTTATGATGCCACCCCAGAAGTATACAGATTTCAGTGTCCCGCAGGATAGTGCTGTAGCTCAGGTCTCACATTTTCCACCAATTTTGGATTACTCTGATAACAGCTACGCTACCCAACAGTTTTCGGGAACAACTTTATATAACACGACCACTAACACCATGTCAAATTCTTTTTACTCCAACTTTATGCCTGGCAGTAGTAATTTAATGTCAAGTAATTATGCCAGTGGACCATTCACTGGCGACTTCATTGATTACAATCAAACAGCTGAATGCAATTACGGGAACCACAAATACGAAGAGTTGAAAATGAGAAATAATTCAACAGTGTTTCAATCTGAGAAGGTGCCGCCCACCTACAAAAGTTCAAGAAGAGAGTCGGCAACTAAACATAAACTGGAATGTTCTAAAAAGGAATCAAGTAAAAAGTATCAAAGCAAAAAAACTAAGATCAATAACGAAGTCGAGGAATGGAACGATCCTCATCTGTTTTGGCAGAACAAGGCGTTAAATAAGAAGCATCCGAATTTGATGTCGGAAGAGTTGCCTTTTCCGAACTATGTAGGGAATCAAATGCCGTCACAGTACCAGGCCGATTTCTTCAACAGCCACCTAATGCCTGCCAATGTGCAAGGTATGGGACACAATGTGGACAGATCTTTGGCCAGTTTTCCTGTCACGTCCCGTGCCAACTTCAACTTGAGCACTATATTTCCGGAAATTACTATGGTGAGTTCAGTATTTTATTCTAATACTTATTTACTGTTCTACAATACAATCTCCTCGACAACCCTCAAGTCACGAGAGCTCCCACACATTAGTTATTTTGTAAACGTAACAAAAGTCTAGAACAGTGGTTCCCAAAGTGGTCCAGGTGGACCCCAGGGGTCCACGGGAGACTCGACGGGGGTCTACGTTGGCGTGACAAAAAATGGGGGTTCACAAAAAATGGTTCCTTGTGCTGTGAGTAGATGTCAAAAAAGTAAAGTTGGATGTAATCACTTTTTTGACATCCACTCACAGCACAATCAATTAATTAATTAACCAATCAATTCTCACTTTTTTTTTCGAAAACGTGGTTGGAACTCAGCCGCAACGCAAATTTGCATACTTAGATCTAATCTTTACATTTTTTTGTCGAGTTTTGGGAGTATGGTAGAAATGTAGCTGCAGGGGGTCACCGGAACTAGCTAAATTTTGAATGTAGTCTATGAGGCGTGAGTGTATGACCAGATGTATGAATGTAAACGAGGCAAAAGGAGTATGTAAGGATCGTAGCAGGTGGCGTTCTGTAGTTTCTGCCTACCCCCATGGGAAGAAGGCGTGAGTTTATGTATGTATGTAGTCTATGAGAAAAAAGTCTGGGAAACTCTGGTCTAGAATGATGGATTTTTCAGAACATTGTAGAACTGTGCTGGTTATAGAGTTGTCTCACATAAGCTATAACGCCCGTAGCCCCTGCGTTGAACGTTAGAATTTGAAACAGCGCAGAAAGTTACTTCTTAATTATACCAATTAAACTTTATATTTGCTTCTTGCTCGGACCGAGTACACCGGTAACTTACGACCTCCTTACGCGCTAGTCTGTACTTTAACTGTTGGGCTAAGGCCGCTTATAATCAGTGGCGAATGCGATGATTTTGGCGTTTACCACTGAATTAATTCGAGACTAGTTTACACGTTGTGAGGTAGTGAGCTCTTCGTTCCATACTCAGCGACACATCAATTAATTATTGTAAAATATTTGTTTCAGAAAGTGCAATGATAGTTAAGGTGATCGCAACGACGCGCCGGGTGTAGTGATGTTGCGGCGTTTTAACACTAAGTAGGGAAATATTTTATAAGTTATTTATTACATTTTATGTGTAAATCTGTTATAATGTTATATACTTATTATACGAATTTATTATAATGATAACCTGTTTTTCGTACTTACCAGATTACAGAAGATTTACCAGACGTACAATAACACTACACTCCGATTTTTATTTTGTTAGACAAAAATGACAAAAAAGGTCGATCGCAGCTGTCATTTTGGTCTACCAACTAATAAATCAGAGTTTAGTAAGTAATCAATATCGGGACTGCCTTGAGGCGGCTCCTGCCCAATCTAGGGGGTCCAAACGCCTCCTGCCGGAGGCTGTACGCGGGGGTCGTGCGGTCCATGGCCCTTTACGGAGCTCCGGTTTGGGCGCGTTCTGTGAGGCGGCGACTGGCCCGCCGGTTGAACGCGTCCCAGAGGGTCATGGCCCTCCGGCTGGCCCGGAGATACCGCACGGTCTCCGATGAGGCGGCGAACCTCGTTGCCGGATTACCGCCATGGGATCTGGAGGCAAAAGTCTTCGCGCACATGTGGGAGTGGCGCGAGGAGGCAAAACGCAGGGGCGTAACTCCGCTGCCGCGAGAAATCGTGGCACGGCGGACAGAGCGCCGGCGGGAGAGAGTGCGATTGTCGCAACCCAGCGCTGGGCACGCCGCAATTGCAGGAATAAGTTCCCTCGTTGAGGAGTGTCTAGAGAGGCGCCACGGCGTCCTCGCCTTCCGCCTGACGCAGGTCCTCACCGGACACGGATGCTTCGGGAGGTACCTGTTCCGGATAAGGCGGGAGGAAACGCCCGGGTGTCACCACTATGTGGATCGCCCGGAGGACACGGTGGAGGTCTGCCCGGCTTGGGCGGAGCACCGCCGTGTCGTCGCGGGAGCGATCGGCGGCGGCGATCTCTCGCGTCCGGCTCTGGTCCAGGCCATGGTACGGAGCGAGAGTAAATGGGAAGCCATCACCTCCTTCTGTGAGGCAGTAATGCTCGCGAAGGAGGAGGCGAAACGCGTGAGGGAGAGGCAAGCTTTGCGCTCTCACGCCCCTAGTCGCCGCAGGAGACGCCCTGGGCATCGGGAATTTGCAGTCGATTCCCGGCCACCGTGGGCGCGGGCTTGCGGATAGCGAGCAATGGGTATCTAGCTCGCCGTCCGGTAAGGACCAGGCCCGAGTCGACGCTCGCCTCAAAGAGATGTCAGCACTATTGACGAGGTCCGCTAGGGCCGATGCCAGCCAGGGTTGCGGGACGTTCGAAAGAGTTACCGTGGCCCCGGCACAAGCAACTGAAGGAACACGAGTGGGTTTTGATTTCCCATCCAAAAAAAAGGGCGTCTCTTACACCTGAACCCCCTTCATTGAAATTTTTCGTCGGTTATTTTAAAAAAAAAATTGTCTGTTCCATACATGACATTTTGACCGTAGGTATTGCACTTTTGTAGGAAACAGCTGATTTTTTTTTAATAACCGATGAAAAATTTCAACGCAGGAGGTCCAGAAGAATTCCAGCTAGGGTTGCGGGATGTTCGAAAGAGTTACCGTGGCCCCGGCACAGGCAACAGAAGGAACACGGGTGGGTTTTAGTCAGTAAAAGTCTGACACGCCCTCCCGCTCCGCCCAGAGCGGGAGAAGTCATTTGATGATTTCCCATCCACAAAAAAAAAAAAAAAAAAAAAAAAAAAAGGAGGTCCAGAATCATGTACCTACTGAATCCATGGTAACCGGATTCGCGTCGATGTCCCTGCCATCCTGTATAATGCACTATGTAGGAACGCAGGCGTTCATGAATTCACTAAAAACGAAAAACTTCGCCTGCAATTGGAAATTGCTACTGAAGGCTGCGGGTGTCGCTCTCAGGACTAGCTGCTTCTAACACGGACAACCAGTACTTCCGTCGCTTGCTCCCGCGTCACCAGTCCTAACTCCCTGTATATTTTGGCTGCTGAGACCAGAACTACAAACGCAGTATGCAGCGAAATTTTATAAAAATTTGGCTGTTTGTTTAGTACAATGTGGAGTCTTATGACTTCCACGCGAACGAATTTGCGGGCAGAAGCTACCTAGTAATATTATAAATGTGAAAGTTTGGATGTTTGTTACTCAACCACGCAAAAACGCCTGAACGGATTTGGATGAAATTTGGCACACAAATAGTTTATAACCTGGATTAACACATAGGATAAGTAATTTTATTCCGGTAGGTAAATGGTCCACGCAGACAAAGTCGCGGGCAGAAGCTAGTAATTACATAAAACATTGGGAGTGTACGTCTATCTACTTATTGTTTAGCAAAATCCAACCCTGAGAGGCTCATAAAATGTCATAAACGTCAGCATTTTTAAATAGACTTATATGTGTCTCATTTGCCCTTTTCCTAGCCGTGGCTTAGAAGCTAACTAGAGTTGTTAGTAAGATCAGAGACATTGATATCTACCATTACTTATAATGAGATCGTCTGTCGTCTTAAATGTAATCTTCATCTTTTTCATCGCATTGGGTTCATTACATACTAACAATTTGTTTTATTCAATAAGATAGATTTTCTAGACTTCTATGCTCTTCCTACAGTTTTCACGTATGTCTCAAACTCCAATGGTTGAATCAAAACATTGATATAAATCGTAAGTAGGTACTTAGGTGTTTCTCCTTCAAAGGTGAATATACCTAAATCACAAGAGTTTATCGCCTGAACGAGACAGGCTACTTACATCTACTTTGAAAGCATTTTAGACAGAACTATGTGGGAGTGTGTTGTACAGATGCAAGACAGCTGCTAGAGTTCCATTTATCACATGTCGGTAAAATACAAACATAGATACTTTGATATTCACTCAAGACTAAACTCAAACTAAACCAAAAAAAACAACACTCTTTTTTTCGCACTCAACAGTCTTTTACTTAGGTATACACAAAGACAAGTAATAGTGAGTATTAACAATCACAAGTGCGCCAAACGCTAAATTGTTTTCAACGCTGAATAAATTTTTAGTTGCACAGTAGGTACGACGACTTTGTCTCTGTCACCTTTGACCTAGATTAGAGTCAAGAGCAAACCCATCTAAAAAAAGGTACCTACACGGAACACCATTTCGCCAGTTGAAAGCTGTCGAAAGCTAGTTCTATCACCATCGAGTCACGCTGCGGTGACTCGCCGCTCCGCAAAGTACACAAACTCCCCCGTGGTGTAACGACTTAGATCGAATGGATTAAAACTTCCTCCTCTCAACACATCTGTTGTTAGGACTAAGACACAGTGCTTGTGACCTAGCTGGCTAGAGTTACACTGGATATCTTGAACTAGGTATGTTAGGACGTTGAAGTTTTTAATTCGATATTTTTGTGTTCGTATTCCAATGCACGGTTTAGCGCTCACTATTTGCTGGATACGGGCCTGATAAAGATATCCCAAGTTGCGCCACAAGGCCACAACACTGTTTCCTGCCTAAATGGAGCTATCATAGAGTTTTAGACTCATAGGGACATTGATTGCAGAGGCATACTTATTATTAGGTCAAAGCCAGACTTTTAAAATCTGTCAACTCGCTCAATCTTCTCTGAATTTTAATAAACCTCTCTCATTAAATCTAAATTAATGGTGAAAATAAAAACTTGACAGTCTGGAAACTGCTTATAAATGGATTTTAGGACACCATCTGGAAGCAATCGAGATAAAGACATGATTAATAGCTATAAGATCTTCCTCTTTGTCTTAAGTTTTTGGAATGAACCCAGCTGATAACGATTTTTTCATTAACCCGTGTCGCCCCGTATCCGCCCAACAGTGAATATGTATCACTGTCATTTGGAACGTTTGGCAGCCGAACAAAATCGACTCTGAATCATTCCGTTATCAGTTAGTGCCCAATTTCCTGCTACCTGGCAGGCAAAGAGTGTGAAGAAATGCTTTAAATCTTTGGTATAGGTATTGTATGCAGACATTGTAAGTATTTTGTTCGACGTATGTCGAATTCTTAATACATAAAGAGTGGAACGTGTCTAACATCACAACCATAGAGGTAGGTACCTAACTACCGACTTCTTTAATAGTTTTAAGTATAGCCTACTAATGTGGGCAATTTGGTATACCTAACTTTATACTTGGATTTTACAACCGTGAGGATGTGCGTATGAATTAAGTTATCACCAAATGCCACAGGGGGAATTCATAAAATATGCGGGGGAATAAACACGAGTTGTTAGGCGCCCACATATTCTTTCAAAAGAGGAAAAGCAAGCATTTTATCTACCTCAGTTGAGAGACTTGCGGTCTTTACTTAGTCATCAATCTCCTGCCCTTATCCCAATTTAGGGATGACTAGTCTCTAATGGAAATTAGACAGCTGGGTAGAACCACCAGTACCCAAGAGGAGAGGTGCAATGTAGGAAAGGCTTGCAGTTACCAAAATATCTGCTCAGTGTTTGTGACTACTTACATACTTTAGAACGCGCTTTACGTAACTTATTATACCTAACCAGAGGTCGGAATTAGGTAGAGTTATTTAACTGATTTCATACAGCGAAAGAATAAAGTGGATATTTCAAATCTTAGTGGTAGATACTTTGAATGAATCGGACAAGGAAAATGATTCTGATGGGCCGTTTGAATAAGCAAACCCTCACGAGTCTAGGCTAGAAGTAAAAGTATTTTCTTATTTATAAAAAAGGTGAGGTATAAGTATGATAATTTGCTTAAGACTATTAATAATTTGTATTGTGAATTAATGTAAATACTAATAAAAATTGTATGTTAATTATCTTTGTTTTATTAGTCTGTCTATCTCTGAGGTTTTTATTATTATTTATTTGTAATATTGTTGGCCACACGGGATTGTCCATTAGAAATCCCGTGAAAATCCATATTAATATCAACATTTCGATGCAAGTACATAAATAACTCTACCTAATTCTGACCTCTGTTTATAACTGAGGAATAGGTAAATCGTCCCGGTCGAGTGAAAAGTAATTAAGTCGTAGGTAAAACCCTGTTTTGAGTTAATGAGAGTTAAAGTTTTTAAAAATATAAATCGTCATAATTTTGGCTTGCCATTTACCTTTATGTTTCAGCTTTATTTTAAAGGAAATAAAGTTTATATTATAAAAACTTTAACTTGAGACAAACTTCTAAATCTTCTTTTTAGACTTAGTGATTTTTCGCTCTAAGGGATCGAAATACGGTGGTTTGGAAGCTTTTGAACTATCAGCGCTGGAGGAGCGTTTTCGGTACCAAGATAAATGAATCACTTGTTTGTGATATAACATGAATACTTTTAATTTAAAATCATTTAGTTTCTATATTTTATATTACTTATCATGACATGCGTTTGTCAGCTCGTGGAGGTCTTAAACTCTTCTTATTCGCAGTCCAAATCAATGCTTGTCTAGTATTCCATTTGCATAGAATAAAATCCCGCAGTACCTATAAAAAATATGTCAAACCGCCATATTTATTCATCAGATAAAAGTTTGAGTTTGGTATAAGTAGGTAGGTATATCTGACGATTAAATAATCGGCCCTTAATAATGTAGGTAAATATTATAATTTCGGCTGTCCTATTTAAAGCCAAGTGAGAGGTCACACTAAGGGCCGTAAGACAATTGAAGTTTAAACTACGGAAGAGAGTTTAATCTCTGGGCATCGATTAAGTATTTCATAAGTAGATTACTTATGAAATAATCGATGCCCAGAGATTAAATTCTCTTCCGTAGTTTAAATTTCAATTGATCATCACCAGAGGTCAGAATTAGGTAGAGTTATTTATGTACTTGCATCGAAATGTTAATATTAATATGGATCTTCCCGGGATTTCTAATGGACAATTCCGAGTGGCCAACAATATTACAAATAAATAATAATAAAAACCTCAGAGATAGACAGACAAATAAAATAAATATAATTAACATACAATTTTTATTAGTATTTACATTAATTCACAACACAAATTATTAATAGTCTTAAGCAAATTCTCATACATATACCTCGCCTTTTTTATGAATAAGAAAATACTTTTGCTTCTAGCCTAGACTTGTGAAGGTTTGCTTATTCAAACGGCCCATCAGAATAATTTTCCTTGTCCGATTCATTCAAAGTACCACTAAGATTTGAAGTATCCACTTTATTCTTTCGCTGTATGAAATCAGCGTAAGTACATAAATAACTCTACCTAATTCCGACCTCTGATCATCACTTATGAAATAATCGATGCCCAGGGATCTCTCTTCTGTAGTTTAAACTTCAATTGATCTTACGGCCCTAAGATAAATGGAACTCTAGCAGCTGTCTTGCATCTGTACAATACACTCCCACATAGTTCTGTCTAAAATGCTTTCAAAGTAGGTGTAAGTAGCCTGTCTCGTTCAGGCGATAAACTCTTGTAGATATGCACCTTTGAAGAAGAAACACCTTACGATTTTCTTATATCAATGTTTTGATTTTACCATTCGTAGTTTGAGGCATTAGTGAAAACTGTAGGAAGAGCTTACAAGTCTAGACAATCTATCCTATTGAATAAAACAAATTCTAGTATTTTATGAACCCAATGCCATGAGAAAGATGAAGATTTCATTTTATTCATCGAATTTCAATTAGGTACTAATTGTCTACTTATTGTTAGATACCTGTTTGTAGATTAACAGCCACAAAATGTTATTTCTTGTAGGAAATGTACTTAGGTACACCCTGCATCACATCAGCCTATAAGGTAACTTAATTTACAGTTAATGACGCGATCGTATACCTATATCTATTTACACATACCAACGTAGCATTATGTTACGGGTACTTTACTTAATGTACTTATACATGTAGTGCAACAAGCATGCTCGCCTTGACCGCACTCCGGTTATGTATGTATGTGTTCCATTCATAATGCCCCGTGCTGATGATAAAGAATTCGTAATCTTCGATTGCACAAATTAACAGTGAAAACGGAAGTCCAATGAATTTTTATGAGTACGCAGATAATTTCGGAATTTCTTCATTCAAAGTTGCTTAAGAACTTGGTTTTCATTGATTTGTAGTTAATTTTGTAAAGCAATTGTGTGTATTCAAAATAATTAGTTTTAAATTATAATGAACTAAGTAAGTGTTTTAAAAATCTATTAGTGTTAATCAAATTGTAATTTAAAAGCCATGTAGGTATCAAGCTACTTCATTTGATTTAGCAATTTGTGAAAAAATTGAAACAAAAGCTCATATTTGCGCATCTAAGTTTTTGTAGAAGGTGGATTATCCTAAAAAGAATCAGTTTCGCGAAATGAGTCAGAGCAGAGCACTTCTGCTTCTGACGACCACAGATCAACGTCATCACAATTTCACCTTTACCAGTCGAAAACTCGATGTAGTCTGTAGGTATTCTCAAGTATTCTGTAGTCCGCCAGTCTGCCAGTCTATTACTGTCATCCGCAGACGACAGACGCGCGCCCATTCCTCCGACTCGCGAATCGCGTGTCAAACTTTACGTAATGGCGGGAAAATAATTCTTTACTGGTTAAAACTCGGAAATATAAGTGATTGTACCTTGTGAGTAATGGTTAAATAAATTCTGAACTATTTAGTGAAAAAGTTACGAACTTGGACATTATGAAGTTTTTAACTTGGATCATGGTAAGCAGGCATTGTTTCTTTTCATCTTCTTTTTTATGTGTTACAATATTTATTATTAATTATAAAGAAACCAACCGTTATACTTACAGAAATTCAATTTCAATCTTTATATATATTTTTTCACAACTACTTACTCATTTCGTCACTAAAACTTTTCAAAAAATGTTATGTATGTAGGTACATATGTACCTGAGAGTAAAACTTACACGTCCTAGGTAATTTAGACATATAAAATAAAATCCATTATTTATGCTCTCTTTCATTTAGAAAGGTACCGACGACGTAGGTATCGAACTACTAGTATCGTTAAGAAACTGCTTTTGAAAAAAATCTGCTGTTCCCTTATTCCCTACATTTTATCTTCGCTGAACTCGTCAAAATGTAGTGAGCACCTGATTTTTTTCGCGATTTCAGGTTTGGTCCCTTATTAAAAGTTGTTCGTAATGATGAGTACAACATTATCGTGACAGCTCCCTAGCCAATAAAAAAGGAGCGTTTAAATAATTACTTGTCCTGACTGATTCATCAACGCAGAACCTAAACCGCTGGGGCTACAAACTTGAAATTTTGGCAGTTGATGTCTGTTATGTTGTCACTAATAAACTTGGCACGAATACATATCTAATCAAATTATGAAGTTTGTAATTTTTTATTTTTCTAAACTAAACCCTAAAGGGGGATTGGGGGGTGTTGTCAAAATTTGTATGGAAGAATTTTAACGCGCGGTTCCATTAACTCGAAACTCAGTATCTACATTTATGTTCGAAAATAAAGAATAACGTGCATCAGGGTTTTTTGAAAGTCTACCCCTAACGGGGTACTAAAGCACGAAATCCACGCGGACGAAGCCGCGCGGGAAATGCTAGTTAACTATTAAGTCCAGGTTTCCTCACAATGCTTTTCCTGCCCCGGTGTCAGTAACGTGCAATAAAATTAGTAGACTTCAAATAAATATAGGTACTTTAATACTTCTATTTGAGCAAAATCCACTATTTACTAAGTAAGTAATAAATAATATTACATACACTGTCCTCCCATGCTTAATGACACTGTAATTTGAAAACATTGTAAAAGCCAATTATTTTTAAAAGAGTAGGTAACCGTGGAGTTTCTTGCCGGTTCTTCTTCATAGGAAACGACCAATTGGAACCGTGCACCTAGCTTCTGACGTTTCATGAGCGCCCATGTAGGCTTATGTGAAATAAAATATTTTGAATTAGATAGGTAGAGACGTCATTCCTATGCAACCTCCACGAATAATTTTTAAGTTGATGGCATGTTTATTGAGATAAACACTAAGTATTTCTTATTTAGAAGGACAGAAAAGAGTTGAGAGACAGCTCGGAGAGCTGACAGCCCCCGGCATGATGTAATTAATATAAGTACCTAGATTGATTGTTAGGAATAATTACGAGACTAATATACGGGGCGTCCCACGGATATGCCACATGAAGGGAAAGTACCTTGAATATTGTAGATGGAACATTTTACTGAAAGAAGACATTATTTGAATTTAAAAAACAATTTAAACTGCATTCATAGATATTTAAATAATTACATGGTTGAACCGGAAATTGAACCCGTTACACAAGAAAAATAATCATTCTGTAGCTTTATCATACCGATCGAAAGGCTTCATCATAAGGATTATTTTTTGCTCTGAAGTCTAAATTATGAGTTATCAGCAGCAACACTTCTGAGGTCGATAAAGCAGTTAACACCTGCCCCAGGGCAGGGTGCTGTTCACTCACCTTACTTAATATAATTTTCTACCGGTCGTATTATTAGCTAGCCAACTAACACATCATGTTCGCAAACCTGATTATGATAAAGATTGGAGTAACTTAAAATAACTGTAAAACATTCTTATAGCCGTCAAAAAGGATCAAAAGCAACTCTATATAATTTAAGTAATATTTATTGCATTGATAGGAACCATTAAGGGGCTAGTGGCTAAGTAATAACAGCCACACGGGTCGATCGATCAGGTTAAACCACGTTTGCCGCGGTCGGTCCGTGGATGGGTGAGCATCTTTACATACCGGAATCCTCCCGTGCCTCGGAAAGCACGTTAAGCCGTTGGTCCCGGCAGTCATTCATGGATCTTTGACAGTCGTTACGGGTCGTCAGAAGCCCGAAAGTCTGACAACCAGTCTTACCAAAGGGTATCGTATTACCCAGTAACTAGGTTGTGGAGATCAGATAGGCAGTCGCTCCATGTAAAAATTGGTATTCAGCTGCATCCGGTTAGACTGGAAGCCGATCCCAATATATTTGGGACAAGGCTAGGCAGATGAGGAGAAAACCATTCACTATTTCGTCGAATATAAACAAACGACAAACTCTCCTTACTAAAAATTAACCTTGGCCAAAGGAATTGAATTCAATTTACTATTCTCCGGAAACCATTGGAATGAATGTTATTACTGTCTAACTAGAATCCTCCATTTCCTGTGATAACAATCGCAGAACTTAATATTATTGTTCCTGGAAATATGGACTACGAATATGGAGTGGCTTCCAAAGGAAAACCTATCAAGCTTTTTTCATCAGCTGACAACAGTGAAAGCCTGTTTAATACAGCACTGCGCTGGCGTAGAGATTTTTAAGATAATAAAATTCTTCGTAAATCATTTTGTTTATTATTATTGTTTCTTACTAAAAAACTAAACAAGAATTTACCTAAACAGTCGCCTGTGCATTATGTACAGAGCTTTTAGGCAGTCATTAATGAGTTCGAACACCCAACAAGCTTTTCAGCTCGGAAGTAGTTCGGATGGTCTGCCTGTACCTAACGTAATGAGAAACAAGAATTAAAACCAATCCGCACATTAAACTGGTTTTGTATTAGTAGATAATAACATTTGAAAAACGGTCGCCTGAAATATTAGTTACCGGCCTGAAATATTTAAGATGTTTCAATGGCCAAAGTGATCTACTTACTTCTTAAAGATGGCAAATATAATAATAAAATACGTATTTATACATCTTCTATACAAATAAATAAAATTGAAGTGTCTGTTTAAAATGTCAAAATAATAGCTTTTTACCATTTAGTAAAAAGCTTGGGCATTAAGCATATGCATTTGCATATGAAAGTATATACGGTACTTATAAAAAATAAAAAAATTTGTTTGTCTGTCGGTCTGTCTGTTTGTTTCGGCTAATCTCCGAAACGACTGAGCCGACTTTGACGGTCAGATAGCCGATGTCATAAAAAGTAACTTAAGTATGCTACTTTTATTTTAGAAAACGAATTTGGGTCCCGCGCAAAAAAAAATAAAACCCATGAAATTGTGAACAACATCCGATTCAAATAGGGAAGTATTGACATCGACGCGGGCGAAGCTGCGGGCAATAGCTAGTAGCCAAATAAAGTAGGTACCTACCTACAACACTTATCAGGGAGACAAGATTACAAAATTACTTTCACATTCAACTTAAACGTAATAAGTCGTAAAATGAAAAATGAAAAATGGTAATCGTAATAAAGATCCTGTCCTTTTATATTTATTTACATAATATATCATTACGCCTGTAATCCCCGACAGAGGTTTAGGCAGAGGTGTCCTTGTAAATAGTACACCCACATTTCGCCAGTTATGTTTAAGTCCCATATAATAGCCATCAACCGGCACAAATTCAGACTGCGGGCTGCTACTGAGAAATTCCTGATGGAAAACCATACGTATAACACTTTGTCTGACCTGGGAATCGAACCCAGGAGCTCATGTTTAGCAGTATATAGCGTTTGCGACCAATAGACCTACGAGACAGTCGGTTGTTTTTATTTGTGCGCGTAAAACATACGTGTTAGTGTAGGTACCTACTCAAATAGCCTTTGTCCAGATTTTTTGATAAATAAATAGATTTCTACTAGTAGGTTTGTCCCACAAAACGTATGAAATAAAGGTCCTCGTATTATATCCCATAATCCGAGAAGACGAACAAATAAAATAACAAGTTATTAATTAATTATCACAGGACCAGTAAATAAATCAACTCAATACATCACCTCTCTAACATGACGTGATTTTCCTAACAGAGCCCCCGAGTACCCACAGGTAACTCGTTTTCTGACCGGGAAATGAAGTAACGACGATCCCACCACTAATGAGGCAGGGAATAGGAAAAGACACGGATTGCTGAATAGTTTCTGTTGCAGCACTTGGGATAAATGCAATTTGCACAGTATAGGCTAGCACTCGTCTCTACATAGCGCAGTTTGGGTTTCATTCAAAAATTCCAAAGGTAACAAGAATACCGGGAACCTACGACCTTTTAAGAGCATTTAGTGTGAAATTTCCTCCTTCATTACGCAAAATGTTTACAAATACTTTAGTGATGTAAGAGAATGAGTAACCCTTTGTTCTCATGAATATGAAGTTTATCAAAAACTTTCAAAATCGGTGTATTTTTCCGTTGTTGTATTTCGATGTAGGGTAACGGTTACATTAATCTAATTTGTCTAAACATGCGGGCTCAGACATACATAGATACTTTAAACATACATAGAGCGTTGTCCTATTTTCGAAACCGGCATTATCGTAAATCGAAGACGGCATAAATTTGTAGTAATTAACGGTTATCATAACGTTCACGCTTCATAATATTTATCAAGTTTAATTACGTTCGTGTGTGACCTCACCCTATTTGTAGAACAAAAATTAGAAACTCCTATAAGTATGACAAACTGGTTGGTATACAGGATAATAAGTAATAACCACATGAATGGCTTGACATGATACAACAATGTAAAACATGGCATTAATATGTATCAGGTGAAGTGACAGAAGGCTGCGCCGGCGCGCCCGGGATCAGACATTGTATTTCGATGATGCGGGCACAATCGATGGTTCCGCAATGTACGGGCCCACCCCGACATGCATACAAATGTTTAATTTTTACTTATACCAAGCTATCGATATGCTATGGCTATCGATGAGCCTTTCAAATAATAACATAACATCACGCCTGTATTCCCCGAATAGGGTTTGGGCAGAGGTGTACCTATAGTACACCCACATTTCGCCAGTTATGTTTGAGTCCCGTGTAATAGGGGGCGAGCCTAAAATAAGCCTGAGCCGAAAATCATTTTATTACCCGAAAAATAATATGAAAATAACCATTTTTCGAAAACACTGTCGTTAGATCACTCCTTGAATGAAGTTATCTTTAAATTGTTCACGTAATCTTACAAAAAAAAATCCCGCATTTTATACCAGCATGTTGACAGCAAGAAATAAACTACATAATAAATAGTTACTTGTATTTGTTAAGAATTTTAAAAGGTACCTACGTAAGTTATTGGCGTTCACGTTACACTGGAATTTAATTAAACTAACTAGGAGCTTTCCCTTAGCCATTCTCGGAGTTCGGTGTCCGATACTGATGTAATTAAATAGCTATCAGATGGTTTAGGTTTCCCTCTTTTATCAAAATAGTGAAATTAAATTAAATCAAATGTCTCTGGGATGGTAACGCATCTCCGATGCTCATAGACGACATTGGGTGGGACGTCGGCTTGTAAGCCTTGTTTGCTCTCCAATTAATATTTTTTTGCCTACATTATTTTCCTCTGCTGGGCTAAGGACAGGTTTGTCTTCTCCATCCAATAACATAAAAGAGCAATTTTTCTAGCGAGATATTTTGAAAAATGTTGGTAAGTTTGCGTGCGCCTGAGTCGCGTTCCGCGGGCCGTTGACGCCATGACGCGATGACGTGGTGACGCGGCAACTATGTCAATGCCGCGCCCGCGTGTCGGCTGCACTATCGCATAAATCGACCTCTTCGATACGTTGGAAAACAACATTACTACTAGACACAGATCCGCTCGTTTTAGTAATTGGAGGGTCAGAAATTATTCCACGTCATTTGGATTACCAAACACAAAACCCGATTATCAAAGCGTTGGGGATCTATATCAAAACAACAAGGAAAAATTGCAAAATATTGGTTTTTAAGCCCACGAACTCAGATGAATCATTTTAATTAATTTCACAAGAAACGAGTTCGCGTTTACTGCTCACTTTAGCAGCCATAACAATTAAATAACAGCTTTCCATTTTGTATCTTACAATACAATCAAAATAAAAATGCTAAGTATCAACGTTCTTTCTAACTGCACTAAAAGAAATGGCTTTTCAATAGGTACATACAAACATTCTGAAAGGCTCATATTAAGGCCATTTGGCTAAAGTGGAAAATTCGGAGATGGCGTTAATTGAACGTAACCATCCATTCTGCCGTATCCTGATAGCCGGGACCACTAAAGCGAGGGAGGTCTCCACCAATAAATCTCCGATATTTATTGCATTTTCCTTTTATTCAGATGGAAAAGAGTTATATCTTAGATCATGTCTGCATATACTCAATGTGTCTTACCGCAATTTGTCTAATGTTTTCCTTTGTCTAACGTACGTAATCTACGCCTTATGTTCTAGTAAAAACATGTTATTTTAAAAAAAACTAAAAAAATACGCTTTTATCACGCACTAAAAGTTATAAAATAATTAAATTGACTTGTATTAGTTAAGATATACTCGTAAGTACCTATGCAGCTTGTCACTTCTTTTATATCCAATGACTAGTTCAAAAAGCGTGGAGCGTTTTGTTTAAATTAATTAAAAATACACACAACTAAAAAGCGTTCAACGCTTTTTGAATGAATCATTGGATATAAAATAAGTGACAAGCTGCATAGATTTAGGTACTTATATCTTAACTAATGCAAGTCAATTTAATTATTTTATCATTTTTAGTGCGTGATAAAAGCGTGATTTTTAATTTTTTTAGAACTACATATTTTTATTTTTTACTTTTTAGTCCAATATATTATTCATTTGTTAATAAGTGTAACGAAATTATGACTTGACGGGTTTAATAGTAGGTAGTCACTAAAGAGTTCCACTATCCACCTCTTGACTCCATCATCAGATCCTCAACACCAAGTGCAATATATTGGACTCATCAAAACGAATCATATGAGCCCAAACTCGAGGGATTTACTAGTAGCCACTGAATAATTCCATTATCTACCTCCTAGCTCCATCATCATACCCTCGACTCGACGATTCATTAAAAAGAATCATATGAGCTCAAACCTGAGGAATTTTCTATAAGCCACTGAAGAGTTCCACTATCCATCTCTTGGCTCCATCATCAGACCCGCGACACTAAGTGCAATTTATTGGACCCAAACTCAAGGGGTTTACTTGTAGCAACTGAAGAATTCCACTATCCATCTCCTGGCTCCATCATCAGACCCTCGTTACCAAGCCCAATCTATTGGACTCGTCGAAACGAATCATATGAGCCCAAACTCGAGGGGTTCACTAGTAGCCACTGAAGAGTTCCACTATACACCTCCTGGTTCCATCATCAGATTAGCTCCAAGATACCAAATTATAGTATTGTCATCCGAACTACATATACATGCAAAGTTTCATTTCGATACGACAATTATAAGTAAGTTAAAATTGACTTCCAAGATTTTTTACATTGTTTGTTTGTCAGTTAGTTCGTGCTTTAAAAAAGTAACGAGCTTCTTTCAATCGAAGAGAATAGATCCTCGCGATACTTATACCTACACAAAACATAAGTATTTTTTACTACAGGTATTAAGTACGTTATAGCTATTCATCGCAAATTGTCACCATAAAGCTATAGTAGATCCGGGATACCTCTAATCTAATGAGTCCTCTTGCCCATAAGGAAAGAATAATGGCCAAAACATACATACACTATTACACTCTAAAGCTTATTACACCAGTGATTGTGCCCATAAGGCATTGCACACATGAATAAGTAACCGATTAATCTACGAGGCTTTGAAACAAGTTTCAAAATACACTGATTAATAGTGGGTACTTATATAGTGTATACGCGATACGTAGAGACAGCAACACGTAATCAACCTGTTTCTAAGACAACATTAATTTAGACGTGTAGGTAAACATGGTCATTTATTTGAAGCTACTGTGACAGGATTTCGATATTGAATTAATATGGATATCGCAATTTACATGATAAGTGTGATTTCAGGGCACATACTGATACTTTAGTTGAAGTAAAAAGCTTGCCCTTTTGAAGATCTATTTAGAATTTTAGTACCTACATTATTTATTTAAGATTGGTTACACTGGATGCCGACCCGAACATAGTTGGGATAAGGTTAGGCCAGCCTTTCCCAAAAGTGGGCGACATCGCCCGGCGTTGTGTAGAGGCTTAGGGGGCGATTTGTAATTTCATCTAGGTAGTGGTTTTTAAGTAGGTGAAAAAATGGGGGCGCTAAAAAATAATTAATTCTCAAAGTGGGCAGTAGACAAAATAAGTTAGGGAACCCCTGGGCTAGGCAGATGATGATCTTTATGATTAATAATTTTTAATTGTAAATTCAGTAGTTACCTACCTCGACCACAACCTACAAAGAAACTGAAAAGTGTAAGCCAGCTTTGGACGCTAAATTGACAAGGAGCAGTCTATATAAGGTTTTAGTTTCAGCTTTCAGTATTGTGAAAAGAAAGCTACTCAAGTCCTTGTGGCCACTTATAAACAACCTTTACAATACTTTTAAAGAAATAAAAACGATAAGTTTTATAATACTGATTGGCGGATAAGCGATCTACAGCTTCTACCTACTTTATGGTGGTCGGATCGCGTATGATAATGAAAAACGTTTACCCATTTTATTACTGCACGCAATTTATAGTTAAAACTTTTTTGGTCAAATCTTCTTTTATGGTAGGGTCAATACTTCGTAGTTCAAACTTATTTTCTTACACAAGTTCTGAGCAAACAATGTCGGTATCCACTCCAATATTCCGCCGAAATCGGTGTGTAAAAGGTTTACTTCTATCCTATAAAATAACCATAAAGTGGAATCAACTCCAGGCTTGTGCGAAATTTTCAATCATCCTTCTTCGTACTTCGAGCAGCCGTTAAATAAATGTTAGAAGATGGATCCTAAGTTCGACAACGCCTCCGTGAGTAATTAGTTTAGCCGCCTGTTACCAACTTGTTATTTTGTTCTGAACCCATTATAGCTTTGAACTATCCCATAAAATATCGCAACATTAGCGTACCTACATACATAGGTATTTTCCTATATTATTCATTAGGTACTAGTACTACTGCGGTTATCTGGCGTTTTTTCTAATGATAAATTATGTGTTGGAACTTTCAGAAAATAACAATATCCTCAATAAATGAAGGACTTTGAGTTTCGAAGGTTTCTCTTCGCAGAAATATTAGGCAATAAACACGGCAGGAAAATAATTGAACATAAAACTACTAAGTGAGATATTGCGCATAAAAAAACGATAATTGACACATTCAGGACAAGATCATTGACGATCGAGACGATTTTAATTAAAGATACACTTTTAATACAATATGAAAGGAGATTCGGTCTAATGCAAGTGCAATGAAGCAGTCAAGGGACTCGCTCACTTAACCCGGTCATAGTTACATAAATATCTCCCACGGGAGCTATTTTTAACGTCATTGTACACAAAATGAGAGCCCGTCTAGTCTCGGCCGAATGTGTGTTCAACTGCCGACAACGCTGTCATGTAGATCGTCCACATCAGATTTTTAATACTTCCAATAGTAATTACTATTAGTCTACTTTCTGAACGCTATCAGCTAATAAAGATGTTTCTTCAAATGAATTCAAAACAAATGCTGCGAAATTTTTACACTCATAACATAAATTCGCAACAACTCGACTTTGAGGCCTTGATAGTTTATTTTGACATTTGTTTATAATATAATATATGAACCGGAGAGTCTATAATTAGATCTCATTCCAGAATCCAGCACCCGTTCCTCTGCATAAAAGAATTCATATCTAAATCGAAAACCACTATTACCTTGCTATACAAAAACGTTTCACTTACAAATCGGATACCACATGTTGGTACCTAAAGGCAATTTGCGAATGTTAACTTTCACAATGTGAGGCAAACTGTATGCTTCACATACGATCGCTTTGCCTTTCGGATGGACCTGTCGCCTGGCCAGACAAGTTTTGTGTACCACTACATTCGAGTAGTTACGTAAACACTTGAAAGAATACTTAATTATTATGCGGCTGAATGGTCATTCAAATAATAATAGAAGCAAACCTACGACGAATATTAAATAAGGAACTTCTTACTGGCACTTGTGGAGTACCTACTCAGTAAATTCACGAGCCAATGACTTCGAATGTAAACTTATTTTACCGAAAAAGAAAATACTTAACTTAAATGTTTTTGTATTCTAATTAGGCAAGGACTCGACTGAAAAATGAAAGATTCTGCCAGGCCCTGAAGCACTAGTTTTATAGCCTACCTATAACGGTATTAATAAGCCAAAAAAGAAAGATAACTCTTTTGTACCTGGGTTTGGGGTTTGGTGGCAACAAAGCTCCGAAGCACACACTATTAGATGGTGGAATGAGTTAAATGAGTAGGTACTCTACTGCCTACGTGGCCTAAGTATAACCTATCGGCTAAATCAGAACTAAAATAAATAATAGGATCAAACATTTGTAGGTTACCGATCTTATTTATCGGTTATCGAAACGTTTCATGTGCCTACCTACACATTCTGAAATTTGAAGGTTAATCAAAGTTTCAGAAACAATTTCCATAAGACAACGATAGGCAACAGTGTCGCCTACCAATTGTTCAGAATAATTCGTCAGCACAATAAACTTTCCCTAATTCCTCTATTATATGGAAATTCGGCACTTCGCATTTCAAGGATATGACGTTGACATCCCCATTAAGCACAGTAGTAGAACGTCGTTATTAAATCTGGCGCTGTTATGTCGCAAATGCCTGTAATTTGGGACAATAAACATTAGTAAGCTTTAAAGGCTGGAGCGTGTGTTTAAAGTCCGTGCCGTCCACGAGTCCCGCCATTTTACGAGCTGGCAATATTGGAAAAATGTTGGCGGCACGTGCACTCCAACGATTTGCTGCCATGAGGTTTGTTTTTTAATTATTGCTTAGCTCCAGTTCACTTCCGCGTCTCATTTATCCGGGATGAAATATTATTATTTCCGTAATGTGCAAGCTTTTGGTTTAATCATATTTTGCTCAATACAGGTTTTTCTTTTTAGAAGACAATTGTAACTAACCCTTATAAAAGGGCACTGAAATCTTCTTTATGGTATAAAGACACCATGAGGCTATGCGCAACGGCAGCCAAAATAAATTGTACCGAACAAGTTAACATCATTTATAAACCAATTAACATGCATAATGTTTTGAACTTTAAACCTACCTAATCAATCATCTATACTGTGGTCGACCCTAGAACTGCACATTAGCACCTTGCAAGCAGCAAGATTTTGTTTATTACCATAAATCAAAAACTTCGTTCATCGAAACATTTTATTTTGTTCGCAGTGGCATTGGTGTTGGGGCTTACTGGTGATATCATTGAATTATTCATACGGAGAGAAATTCACACTTGGCTATCTGACCGGCTCCGAGCGACGGCCGGGAGACTACAGCTACCAGAGACCCGGGAGAGTCATTTCAGGTATCATCATAAGCTAATATAAAGATGAGACAAATGACTAGCAATGAGACTTTATAATAAGTACGCACTTAAAACTTCAACATGTAAGTTTGCATGCCAACTAGATACTTAATTCTACCAAGTTCTAAAGTAAACTATCCCTCCAAAACGTCTCGCCCGTTCAGCGCGTTAAGAGCTTTACCATGTCGATAAATTTTCCATTAACGTCAACACTATCTCTAGTGACTCAAGTTTTTAGTAAAATAGTTCTTCAGAGACAGATGAGAACATAGCAGCTACCTCTTATTATGCTAGTTATACAAACGAGATCGTATTTATTTTATATTGAAGCCATCAAACGTGCATTTGTATATTTTGACTGACAAATCGAATTGCTTCAACAAGATTAATGGCGGCAACACTTGGCGCTGAATCCACTTTATGAAATAATTTGCTATTGCAAATAAACAATTGTGTAACAGAAATATTGACATTACAATTTCGTAAAGGTAAACATATTCTGTTATAATTTTATTTGTTTTGTTTAAAACAGGTGCCATTTCGATGGCGATTGATGAGGTGAACGAAAAGCTGCTTGGGCCAATGGGTCACTCTCTGGACTTCGTCGTAGCAGAAACATTTGGACAAGAAGAGGTCTCCATTCGGCAGGTGTGTTCCCTTTCAATAAATAACTTTTTATTGCCGGCATGGACGGTAACTTGAAATCTGGAGAAGAAAATCTTGTAGAAAGTATTCCAATTTAGTCTGTAGATACTTTTTTCCAATCGGTTGCAAAATTACTTGGGAGTTCATTGGGAGTGCCCACTCACTCGACGACCATTATTCTTTCACAGGTTGTGAACACAGATTACTCTCGGGAAATGTTATATTATTGGTGATATCTTCGGAGCTACTTTATTCTCATAAGCTCTCTAGGCGCGATATTATTTTATCACGAAAAACTATGAAATTCCCAACAGTTTTCGATAGCTAGCAAAAACTGTTCTAAATCATATTTATTTGTAGCTGTTAAATTTTTTCCCGAATATTCAGAGCTCGTATTTTATTCTTCGTAAAAACTTTGTGTCGTGTACAAAAACCTGTCACCATAATTCACACCAAACTTTATTACATATTGAATTATGGGTAATTCGATACGACAAGATGATACAATCGATACTCGATAACATTTACGATATGACATGCAAGCTAGATACTAGATAGGTCATAGGCATAAAAATAAAATAGTCAGTACTAAAACTTGTTTAGATCATACGTGATTTTACGACAATCCGTAATAAGTATTGAACACTAAGAGCTGATTTCACCAATGAAACTGAACGCGATCAACACATAAACCACGTCTAAGGGCTGCCAGTGTCATTATTTTCTTTGGAATAATGACACTGACAGCTCTTGAACGTAGTTTATATGTGCTGATCGCGTTCAGTTTCATTGGTGAAATCCGCCCTAAATAAACAAAACTAAAAAATAGGAACATTGAAGCGATTCATTGCAACTAACCAGAGAGAATCGCCAGATAAGACAGTCACACAACGCGCATTAAGCATGAGTTTTATGGGTAATAGACCGAAGTTTAACAATCACCATAACTCCATAGGACTAAATGTTCGCTTGATCCGATGTCATTCGAATTAAATGCTGCAGTTTCTCAAAGAAACAAATCCCATTGAATTGAATTACTTTAGTTTAGCATTATAGCTTCGCATTGCTACTGCCTCATGATCCTTACGAATGAGAGGTAATTGTTCATCTGTCGTATTTTCTTATCTAGTAAAAGGGCTACTTAGCTGTTATAGCATTTTATTCTATAATCCACTTAAGCGTTCAATCTCATTAAACTAAGCAGCTACAGTATAAAATAAACCTTGATTTAAAACTGTACTTTGTTGCAAAGGCCACTGATACACGCGGCTTATCTATCTATGAAGCTTCAAGCACATGATTTTATAACGGATGCATCAACCAGAAATAATTCCATGGTTATTTCTGCAAAAAGCAATGACCCAGTAATGGTGGCCATCGAAATGCGAAACACGTGCACGTCATGGAAGCATCTTATTAGTTTAATTCAAGCCAGTCTTTGTATCAAACCACTTTGGCGCTGTGTGTACGTATATTACCCACTTACCTGCAAATAGACATTACCAGTAAGAAATAACAATGAAGGCTGAGTACGTATAGGTATGCAGGTAACAAATGTTATATACGAACAAGTTAAGAGATGCTTAAACCTACAGTTAAACCAATGCCATTGTATGAGTCCACATCTGATCAATAATAATTAAAAATTATTAGGTAGGTTGGAATCAGAATGTAAAACGCTTTTTCGCACCACATAAATTACTTTGATTTTTCAAGGATGAGGATAGAAAGAGATATCTGGTTCAGTTTGATGACGTGGTGATGGTAACCTGTACCACAGGTCTTTCTCCAAAAACCGATATCAGGCACCAGTCTCTTACATTGGTAGAATATAGTTAGATACATTAGTCTCAACCGATGTTAATTTTGAGGCAACCAATGTGAAGAGATATTAAATGATTTTGAATTGAATTGAATTGGAAAAGTTTTTAAACCTCTAGTTTAATTGAACAAGTAATTTGTTCTTTTCGACACGAAATTGCTGCGGCAGGACCTTAAAATCCGCCAAAAAATTTTGGATTCCAGTTTAATATGGAGCACAAAATAAAATACGGCCGCAAAATCTTTGTACTGTGTATTGTGAAAGAGAGCGAGTAAGGAAGATTGGGTCACCATTAATGCCACCCTCAGTTCGTAGCCTGACGTATCAGCCCAGCTAACGCATAAAATGGTAATCGCGGATTCCTTTCCGACTCACTGAGATTCTTGTAAGCGTATTTTCTTCGGAAAACTTTTATAAGTGCTACATGTTTTCCAATACTTTTTTCCAAACCGATAAACGAACAGTTCTGGGAAGACTGTTATAAAAGTATCTGGCTAATATATCAACTGACAACATATTTTAATATTTGTAATAGCAAAAAGTAGCGTTCTTATAGAGGAGAGAAATCGCTCAATCTTTCTTTTGATCTTGATTTGTTTATACAAATGTATATCGTTCCAGCTCTGTATAAGTAGCTGCATGTAGAACAGGAAACATCGCACATAAATTTCGCTGTTACAGGAAACACTATCTTTACAAACTTTTATCTATTAGGGGTATTTGTCTGCGAAATTGATGTTGTCGCGTAAAGTTGACAGTCGCGGGACTCGCGGGCTCGTCGAGGGTTCCGTAAAAAACGAGAGCATCAGTCGCTGTCTCTCGCATGCTTTACCATGTCATAACACTGTACCCAGAAATCCTTATAGGATGCCGACATAGAAAGTCAGAGTAACCATGACCATACACGCTGTAACGACATGTTATTGGCGTGCGTGACTATGCAACACCATAACACTAGATTGGAAAGTGGCTTTGTTCGCGCTTCAATACACCACGCAGGAATTAGAGTACCTCTACCTACTCAGTGTCATTACGCTACAGATAATAGCTGTTTACGTTTAGGTACAATTGGAACAGTACGACGACTAATTGCTGCAAGTCATTATCGGTGTCCGTGTGCCCTCAATTGTAAATAATAAAATATTCTGTTCCTCTAACCGTCAACTCATTTCTTGACTAATGGCTAGTTACTATAAGATGTTAGCGGGTTGATATTCTGTTTCGTTTGTTACCAACTTTTAATGTTCCGTTTCCTTAACAGCTTGGCGATCAGAAATGCGTAATAAATTAAGTTACTTGAGCCCTCTGAAGTTGATAGTGATATATTTATTGATAAAGGATAACTGCCAGTAAACGGAGAACAAAAAACTGGCATTAGGCAAATGTTGCCATAAAACGCTTGATGGACAAAATAAACATGAACGAACAAGGCTATTCGGCCATCTGTTGTTATACGGAACTCACGATAGTTTTTCCTGATATTTGTTTGGAATTCTTCTCGCTCGAATGTGGGTGCACTATAGGTACACCTCTGCCTAAACCCTTCGGGGAAACAAGGCGTGATGTTTTGTGTGTGTTCTCCTCGCACCAGTGCAAGTTTTTAGAGAGAGTAAAACCACCCCGAAATGCACTTACCAATCTAATCAAAAGGTTGTACACTGATCACGAAAGTACCTAATGCATAACTGCATGCAGGTAGGTCATGCAAGTAAATGCATCTCTAAACGAGTGTCTGGAATAAATTAGTACAGAAACAAACTTTTTACGTATAACCTATTTCAAATGGTAAATTGTAGTCTCTCTAGATTCTCTGATCCTCAAAAGAGCAAATAAACAATTGAATTCGTATTAACGTGCGCTGTTCCAATCTGGCACAATACTTGTTCACTCACCTACTAAAACACTACTAAGGTGTTTCCAAGCGTAATATGCACAATCTGTTTTCATTGTTTAGCTCTCAGCAAGTTGGAACAGGGTTAAAACCGCATTCGGCTTTTAGTCACACACAACTTATGATACTTTAGCAGATAGGTACTGACCGGAATAAGTTTAAAAGTTAATAACCTCCTCGTTTTAAAGTCGGTTAATTAACACAGCCTTTAAAATGAAATTGCGGCGACGATGTTCGACATTTCAAAGTTGCATCGTTAAGTTTTTACAACTGCACCAGAGCGGCTTATGATAAAACTTATTTTTATGAGTCGCAAGAAGTTTCGGACGGGGACTTCTTGCGGCTTGTAAAACAGACCAAAAAGGGAAAACTTATTTTAAATAAGCTGGGTGGGATGGGATTTCTCATCAGCAAAAATGAGGAACCTCCCCACAAACTTTCTTTCCCTAATTATTTAAGATTTATATTAAGTTGATATAACGGCAGCATTCTTGTTACTCCTTAGATATGTCTAACAGCCTATTACACATTCTGTGGCGTAAACCAAGTGATTTCGTCCTACAGGTGGCGGCTTTGTGGGCAGCCAACGTGTCGGCGTTCATCGGACCGCAAGAGACGTGTGTCCACGAAGGGCGCATGGCCGCAGCTTTCAATCTGCCCATGGTTAGCTACGTAAGTACCCTTCACTTCCATTAGCTAAAATCTACGTTCACACGATGCCCCTTTCATTAGTGTAGACGTAAGAGTTGTAGTAGTACGAGGAGGAGGCGTAGATATCGTGGGTTTTATGCAAAAACATTGTGTAAACTGGTCCTAACTCCTAACCTCCTAACATTCTGACATGACATGACATGAAAGGAGTTCTATTTTCAAACGCTAATGTTAAACATCCATTACGATGTCTCATGCTCATGCTCCATCAGTGTTTGTCCAACTTGATCGATCAACTGTCAAAATGCAATTTAGCTTTTATCGATTCATGTATCCACATACTTTACCTGAATCACGACAAGGTTATCGTGTTTAAAAGGTTTTAACATTAAGTGGTTGTAGAGGTATGAATGAATGCTCCCAATACCTACTTAAACAAACCGTTGATAAGCGAAACAGCTGAAATGGCTTAAAACAGATAGTAGAATGAATCTTTTAATACAAATCCCAACGGTGAAAAATTAATTTTTAATGTACAAAACATAAATTGAAGAGACGCCATATAGGAACGATACTCAGCTGCGGTTAACAATGAAACTTGACGTCTTCAATAGGCAGACTGCCAAGAGTTTGCGAGTTAATTGGAAAAAGAACAATATACGTTATTGATGTCGAGTTGAAGGCAACGAAACTGCTAATGCAGTCAATGTCTTATGTTAATGTAATCACATTAACATTTGAGGGACTTACAAACTTCACGAAGTAGAAAGATTGCGTACGGTAGACTGCATTTAGTAGTGGCGGCAGCAATAAAGCTAGGTTGTCACATGACGACTAGCGCTCGTTATAATCGCAGTAAACATACTTACTGACTGTGTATAATTTTGGTACAGACGCCAGCAGATCAAGCTATCCGAAACTATCAAATTGTCCCAATCAACCTTGAACCTAATACTTTAGTGATAAAGTTGAAAATCTATTAAAGAAATTTGACAGATTGTAGTAGCTTGATGTGCTGCCGTCCATACTTACCCGTAGTCCATGTAAGTATTTTCCGATTTGTGTTTAATTGCTATATTTCTTTTTTTTACTTGCTGACATAAGTCATTTGTCATAAGACCGACAAGTTTGCTGAAGGGTATTGTGTGCCGCTTTTAATCCTTTCAGCAAATCTCTGTTTAGGGCAGCCTTTTTTGGAGTTGTCTTTTATAATCCTGATGAATTGTAGTTAATCCTTTTGGATCCTTTTCCTGTCTCGCGGGTTTGCGCCCGCGTGCAAGTCTCGCGCTCAAGCATGAGTTAGCGCGCTTCGTGCACCCGCAAACTCCCCGCATACCGACCGGAAAAGTTTTATGCAACGATCGGATACGGGACAGAATCGGTATGATAGTAAAAAGGCCCTTATTATAATTAGTTTTTCTCCTTTGTTTGCTCTACAGTACTGCCGCGATGTTGCCAGCTCCAACAAGCGCGTGTACTCCACGTTCGCGCGAACCAAGCCCTCGGACATCGACATCTCCCGCTCGGTGGTCGCTGTGCTCACGCATTTCAATTTCATGCATGTAAACATTGTAACAATTCAATACATTTCACTTAGCTCGTTTACTTAGATCAATAATATTCTTTGCTTAGAAGTTCCATTCATACAGGCCAAGGGAACATTTTGATTTCGACATAGTATCTTCGGTCTATCTTCCTAATAAATGCACTTTTTATGAATATTCTTCAAAAATAGGTCCACATATTTTTAATATTCAATCCTGTTCCCACAAATCCCTACCTGATCTTCTTTGATAAACGATCCATTAAGAGATTTGAGTAACCGTAAAATTGAATCGTCCCTATAAGTCATTTTGTATTAGCGCTTCGTAAAAGGCAGGATAAATCTACCTCCCATAGAATACTCTGCTAACTCAAACTAATCTATCTTTCATTCCGCAGGTAGCTTTCGTGTACCTAAAGGCTCCAAACCACGACTTTTCACGTTTAGCGCTTGCAATAATAGCGGCGGCGAGGGAAAAACAAATATCAGTCCGCACTGTGCAAGTGTACAGACAGCCTTATTACTACGAAAACAGACGGGAGAACTTCACTCGTAACCCGTTCCTGGACATCGTTCGGGAAACGTACAAAGATACCAGAAGTAGGTGTCAACTTATAATTATTTACATTTAAAATGAACTTGCTGAAACATTTTTCAACTGAAATATTGTGTTTTGTTGCAGTATACGTCTCCGTTGGGTATTATCACGATCACATCGGACTAATGTTAGCTTTGGACGCCATGCAGCTTCTGGACTCGGGTAAGTGAATTTTATACACGGTGCTCTATGTTCTATGTTACGGGACTTGGTTTCCGCACTTAGTCCTACATGTGGACCATTGTGCGTGGGCCATGGCAGCCGTCGGCGGTTATTCCAACCAGCCCACCTCCCTCCAGAACTTGATTATGTTTTCTGGTCTGTCTAGGATATCTTTGAAAGATCTGGGTGACCCGAGGGTTTCTGTTCTGATCTGGGCGACGCCTGTGCATTCAAAGAGCACATGCGCAACGGTTTCCTCAGCCTCCATGCATGCCCTGCACAGAGGACTGTCCGTTATGCCTATTGTGTGGAAGTGTTTGTTTAGCGAGCAGTGTCCCGTGATGGTCCCCGCCACCAGGCGCTGGCCGTCCCTGTCTAGGCGTAATAAGCGGCCGGTCAGCCTGCCATCTAATGATGGCATAGCTTCCCTGGACTGCCTGCAGCCCGGTGCTGAGGCCCACCATTTCTCCGCTTGTGTGTGGGTGAACTCTTGTAGCCACCTGCGTAGTTGGTTGAACGGAATGGGTACAATAGGTTCGGGCCCACAGACTGACGTGCCGGATGCTCTCCTAGCTAATTCGTCAGCTGCGTCGTTGCCTAATGATCCACTGTGTCCTTTTATCCATTGCAGTGTCACTGTATTGCGATTTGAAACCGTTAGACGTTCCAGTGCATTGTGACATTCTAGTGTTAGTCTCGTGTAATATGTTTCTTCCCTAAGGACTGGAGAGCTGAGGCGCTGTCAGAGAGTATGCGTATGTGGGCATCCGTGACTCTCCTGGCTTCTATGGCGTAGGCCGCTTGTATAATGCCCACACATTCCGCCTGGTAGACGGTGTTGAACATTCCCAGCGGATTGGATATATTTATGTTTAGGTCGTGTGAGAAAACTCCGACTCCGGTTCCAGAGTCGGTCTTTGATCCGTCAGTGTATACTCTCAGCTCTTTCGGGCCTGAGTAGTCACACTGTTCTTCCGTGAGTATTATGTTGTAACTCTTTTGAAAGTAATGAATTTTCGGGGCTTTGTCGCAGGGTGATGTCATCATTGGCTGTCGTTTGATCGCATCTTCCTTTATGCGTATGTGCTTGACTCTGGAGTCTGTGCTTAGGGTTCCTGACGTATGGAGCCTAAAGGCAGCAAGGGCCGCCTCCTCCCTCACGATGAGGTGTAGGGGTGGCAGTCCAAGCATTGCCTGTAGGGCAGCTGTGGGTGTGGTTCTCATACTGCTAGTGATTGCCACACAGGCAAACCGCTGCAGTTTACCGAGATCCCTTTGGGCTGTGCTGAGGTCTGTCCTGGGTCACCAGACTACACGGTGCTCTGTCAGCTAGCTTGGTAAAATTTTCAGGGATGAATAGGTAATAATTTACTTGTAAAAAGAGCAGACCAACCTTAGGTTATGGAACATGCGAGAGGAAACGCCCGGGTGTCACCATTGTGTGGATCGTCCGGACTCCGGAGGACATACGGTGCACCACCGTGTCCTCGCGGAAGCGATTGGCGACGACGATCTCTCACGTCCGGCCCTAGTCCAGGCCATGGTACGGAGCGAGAGTACATGGGAAGCCATCACCTCCTGTGAGGCAGTAATGCTCGCGAAGGAGGAGGCGAAACGCGTGAGGGAGAGGCAAGCTTTGCTCCCTCACGCCCCTAGTCGCCGCAGGAGACGCCCTGGGCGTCGGTAACTGACAGCCGATTCCCGGCCACCATAGGCGCGGGCTTGCGGACGGTGAGCAATGGGTAGCTCGCCGTCCGGTAAGGACCAGGCCCGAGTCGACGGCGCGTTGTGTTCCACGCGCGCCTCAAAGAGATGTCAGCACTATTGACGGGGTCCGCTAGGGCCGATGCCAGCTAGGGTTGCGGGATGTTCGAAAGAGTTACTGTGGCCCCGGCACAGGCAACTGAAGGAACACGGGTGGGTTTTAGTCAGTAAAAGTCTGACACGACCTCCTGGTCCGCCCAGAGCAGGAGAAGTCATTTGATGATTTCCCATCCAAAAAAAAAGGGTGTGGAACATAAATATAGCCACATTAGGTAGGTAAACATTAGGAGTCTGTTGCAAAGTAGCTCTATGATGAATATTCACGTTAGAGCTATTATAAAAACGTTTTTAAATTAGGAATATACATATTTCGAAATCATCTATCTAGTTACCATGTTTTCTTGTTTCTCATCCTATATTTTTTTCCATTAGCATCAATCTTGCTCTTCCTTTCCCTACGTGAATAAAACATTTTCATCACAAAGAACACGGATTCATATCATTCTATTTATCGGCATCGGCATCAAAAGAAAACTTCCCTGATTACTGAAATAATATGAACGTATTCACCGAAGCTAGGACAATATCAATACGGCATAATCTTAGTCTACATTGAAACAGAAGGAAACTTTCAATATTAGGTACTTTTTGGGCTAGGAAAATTTTGAAGAAGAATCCAATCCTAATTCACTCTTCATAACCAACCCAGATGAGTAGATAACGCTAATAAGACCCACTAAGTAGAACGCATGTGCTTCCCCGGCCATTGGTCTTAAACACAATGGTGAAGTTCTGAAAAAGGAATATATAAAGAATATAATATTTTTCTTCCATAAGGCCTGTAGTTGTGTAAATTTATATATATCTACATTATACAAAGCACCCTATTAGCGTTGTACAGCGATACATCAAAGAGTGAGTGTGCAAGTGAAAATCTTAACTACGTGCGTGATTTCCATAAGCTCGCGTGTGATATATTTGTCTGGATCTTCTCTTTGTTAGCCTGACACCAACGCCCCATTATTTGACGAGAAAAGCCTTTAGCCGCGTTATTCATCCTCAGTTTTCATGGTACATTAGGAATGACTATGAATACATGCTTTAATAATCTACCCATACCTTTTATGTAGATGAGCGTTTATGAAACAAAGCTCGCAATCACATATCTGTTTCTTCGAATATTGCAGAAATCTTAAAATCTTAATCTGCTACCTGATCCTTTAGCATGAGAATCTCAATTGTAGCAGAATGTCTTCCACCATTTAAGTACTAGGTATCCTGGAATTCTTTACAAATTAATAGCACCGAAACGCAAATTTAAAAATTTTCACTCAAACGAAAATATCAACACATGCCTAAAAAAATATTCCCGACTGTATCAAAGCTATTTTAAGGTTTTCCTCAAACATATAACACGAGAATAGAAAAGAGGAGCAGTCATGTTTGTGACAGATAACTAATAAACCGAATGTATTTATTTATTAGAACACATTTTAATGACATGTTTTTCTATGCGTCTGAATGACGATTGTGCGGTAAGTAGAGACAATTATAAACAAAGATGGAAAAGAGATTCTCTTTTCATATAATAAAAGGCTTAGATTCAATTATAGGAATGTAATAAGCTTAAAGATCTTAGTGAACTATTGAAGTTATTCGAGGAAGCATTGCGGGTCGTTGAAGCGAGCACTAAGTATTTGCCTCGCGAGAGCACATCCATCACGTGACGAGCAAATATTGTAGCTCCACAGAACCGCTTCTATTCAATTTACACACGCTTTTCACCATTATGTAAGGATTGCATTATGGATGTATCAACAGTAACAAATCCAATAACGTTTTATTTTTAAAACTCATCTTGTTCCGCCATTTTATGGATCATGGCGTCCTAATCATTATTCAGTGACACGTTTAATAAGCCTTGGGAAGATAAACAATGGTTACAGCTCTTATCATGGACCGCCAGATAAGTATTTAATCCATAGAACGTATGAACTATTATTGACAACTGGATATTTAACAATCTCGACTAAGTAAAGGCTCATTTTCAGTTTGTAAAATCCAAACCTAGGAAATGTAAAAGTTTTATAGCGTCATATTTTGTTTCGCGCGCAGTTTGCACCACAGACATTAGTATTAATACGTACCCAAATATGGCGGATTTTCATGTGAAAGCACAAACTCAGGCAAATAATATTTGCACAAACAGTTTTCGTGTATATAGCGGCCATTACAACAAGAATGAATGCTAAATGGATTATTAAATTTTAAATAGAAGCGTGTCGGATTTTATTAAACCTCGGTATAAACACGAAATAAAGGAATACGTCTTTTGTCTTTAACTTTTACGTAAATCCAGATGAAGTTACAACAATAATTGTAGCACGAGATGGATGATTAAATTAGATATTGAACGTGTCTGGGACTGTTAAATCCCGACGTTGATGCTAAACAAAAGAATATGATTTTCGGCTTCATACTAAAGACAACACGCGGCATTTGTTTATAAAACTGAAATTGGGGATTACTTTTGTTTCATGTTGTTACCTAAGTTATTCCCCTAGGGTAGGGTAGGGTCCCTCTTTTTCTTTCCCTAAATATGAATGCCCTGCCTTACATTCCGCCTGATATTAGCCCAAGAGTTAGACAGAAGGACGTTATTACCTTTTCAGTAATATTTGCAATACAAGGTGTAACATAATTAACGCACAACCTCTTAAGGGGTCATTGTACTCATCATTATGAACAACTTTTACTATGCGACCAAACCTGAAATCGCAAAAAAAAACAGCTGCTTCCTACATTTATGTTCGCATAACTCGTCAAAATGTAGGGAACAGCTGATTTTTTTTTGCGATTTCAGGTTTGGTCGCATAGTAAAAGTTGTTCATAATGATGAGTACAATGACCCCTTAAGAGGTTGTGCGTTATTTATGTTACATCTTGTATAAGTACCTACCTGTGACACATCCATTGCTCTTTACTTTACCATAGACTGTCTTTGTCCTGTGTCCGATCTTATATGAAAAAACCGGCCAAGTTCGTGTCGGACCACGCACAATGAAGGGTTCCGTAGTTGGGATGAATTTATCCCACGACCAAACTTAACATTGTAGTTGAAAAACATGTTGTACCTACGTAAAATTTTGTGTGATTAACCATGTTATTTTATGACCATAGACTTCTTATAGGTTTTCCTGTAATCTATACGTATAGAACAATTTTCTGTATTATTTTCAAAATTCTAGACTCGGCAGTTTCGGAGATAAGGGTTATGGTCAATTTTCTTTTATAACTTTAAAACTATTTATTTTAAAATTATAAAAAATTGAGGTCTTCATAACAAGCCCTTTCGTTTATTAAGTCACACGGTACAGTTTGCAAAACTTTTTTTAATTTTATATTTTTCCCCAAAAAGTGAACCCCGTATTCAAAATTAATTTATTTACGTTACACGTTCGTGTTTGGGTCACAGAAATTCATATGTATACGTTTCAACTTAATCGGTCCAATAGATTCGGAGCAAATCGGCTGTGACTGAGACAGACACACGAGTGAGGATTCCGTTTTTTCATTTGGAGGAACGGAACCCTAAAAATCACAAAATTATAATCTCCACAGGCGAATACGCAGCCATCGGCGTGGACGTCGACAAGTACGAATCTGAGGAAGCAATCCGGTACCTCTCTGGTCCTTTACGAAAGGAGCCAGGTCACCGGACTCCACAAGCCTTTCGATCTTACATGGCAGTGGCTCCGTCACCCTCTCCATCATACCCAGTCTTCGCCAGAGAAGTCAACAGGAGGCTACAAATGCCGCCGTTCAATTTCACCAATCCTTTACTTGCTTTTGGTGGAGGCAAAGTGGTGAGTACCTTGTATATCTATCACATAATTAATTTATCTGTCATCATTTTTCTCATCATGGCTTCATTTTTCATTATTTTTACCTATTGTGGTATTGTAATTTGATTCTAGGTTTATCGTCTTCACATATTATATAATTAATGTATACAAAATATTGTGAAACATTTTAGAAGAGTAACGGTGGAGTTCTTGCCCATTCTTCTCCATACGAAACTACGTTTTGGAAGGGGCGACTAGAAAAAATTCAATTTTTTTTTTTGTAAATTTTGAGGTTCAAAAATGTCTTAAATGTGCCTATTTGAAACAAATGATTTGACTTTGACTTTGTTTTAAAGAAAATATTTCAAAGTTTCAGTCATTAAAAAAAATGGATTATGAACTTGTTTTCACTAAATTATTATGTAGGCTGATATATTTATAAATTGAAATGTAGAATCTGTTTTTCCACGTCTGTAATAAGATGCTGTAAAAACCAAGCCAGTGTTTTTTTCTTTAACCGTATCCAGAATTCACGGCTAATAAAAACATAATGTAACAAAAAATATGAGGAAGAAAAATCGTTGTGTCGTTCGTCATTGTTTAAATTAAAGATTTAATTAACTGTTTCTTGGCAAGGGAAACACACTGCTGTTCCTGACGTCGTTAATACAACTATAGCATTAACATATACATTGTCCAACTAATTATACAGGATGCATTAATTAAACCTGCATCTGACACATTGGCACATGTACGTAAATACATGGTGCCTTATAGTCAGACGAACATGGAAATGACTACATTTAGAGCAAATTATGCATCGCGTCCATTTTGTCCATTCGTAATTAAATCTGCATCCTCAAAGTAATTAATTCAAAGGCAAAGAATGAGCTCGTCCCCGCAGGAGGGTCGTTTTAATCTAATGAATCCACGTAAAGTCCGACTTACACACTGTTGCGTGATTTTCTTTCATTCAAATGTTTGCATTGTATTTTCATTTTTTTTTTTTTTTTGTAAGTTATAGACAAATAACAACGGCCAGCACTCCGGCAGCAGTCCGCTTACCAGAAGTGATAGCTATAAATCTTCCTCCGGATTAAACTCATCAAAAGTCTATTGGTTTGTCTTGGTACACGAAAATTATGGATTCGGATTACCTTTTTAGTAATAAAAAATAGGCAGATATGAATATGGGCTAGACAAACAATGAACGAAATTGGTAAATAAGGAAGTAAATTGGTAGATTAACACCTTGCTTAATTTGTGTTTGGATAAAGCGACCCGGAAATTTTACAATCCTACCCATAAAATAGTAGAAGGTAGGCACTTTACCTGAACACTGGACCCCGCCCGGTTATCTGACCCTCTAAATGAGTTTTCGTTATTTCACTGCCATTTTGACCGGCTATTCGACCCCTAGATGAATTCTCCTAAAGTTGACACCAAGCTTAATAGCTTTCCGGGCTTACCGCATGTGAAAAAAGGTCGCTTTAGGGTCATTAATTTTGATTTAAAATGAAGAAGTTTAAACTTAATTACAAGGCTTAATTATAATATCTGAAACTTGAAAGATAATGATACGATATTTAATGTACCTACATACCTAACTTTAAAATATGGTTGGATATGAATGAAAATTAACACAAAGTATAAACACGGTGTGAATGTGTGCGTGAAGACGAGTAGCATCAGCACATAACACATACGCACACACTTCCGACTTCGCCCGTGTCTCCTCGGACGGTACCGAGAGCTCTTGCGCTTACACGCACATTCACAGAGTACACTTGATTACCACAAATAAAGCGACCGTTACTTCGTGAGATAAAAATACTGTAGGTAATCATCCTTACATTACAATAGATCCCAGTGGAAGCAGCATGGCTACACGACTCCGTGTGGGTGTATGCACGTGCATTAGCAGAGGCACTGACCAGCGGCGAAGGACCGCGGGACGGTAGGGCCATAGCAGCAAGGATGAGGAATACCACCTACCATAGCGTTATGGGGTAAGCAGTAATGAATTTCTAAATTGATAGCCCTTTTAAGAACTGATCTATCTGATTTTGTTTGGATAGCATAAAATATTTAAGAAACACGACGTATTTGTAACGTAATTTTCAGGAAAACTTTTTCGAGCATTAATTAAGTGATGAAAATGTGTTGCAAATCACTCGAATTTTCACGCACATTGTTGAAAATTAACGTAATTTTCAGCTCTAATCAGAGATAAAAGCGGTCGAAAATCCGTCCAATTTCTTCTATCACGAAATCGGATAACTGGCTTACCCTCTGGTTTGCGACGTGCTTCTTTTGTGAGACAATCTTGCCGTTTGTGACTTAGGTAACAGAATTAGGAGCAACCGAGCGCTATAGCCGATCGCTTAGATTGCCGAAGGATCGGAAAAGCGGATTCTGTTCCTAACGGTAGAGAATTCGGAACTAATTTACTTTAGGGATACTTACTTACATTTATATTGATAGGAAACGAAACACTTGAGACAAAACACTTTATATTCTATTGTAATAATAATTATGTTCAGGTAGGTACATTATTTATGCACGCACGGTGATGCCTTTTTTTTTGGTAGGAAATCATCAAATGACTTCTCCCGCTCTTGGCGGAGCGGGAAGCCGTGTCAGACTTTTACTGACCAAAACCCACCCGTGTTCCTTCAGTTGCCTGTGCCAGGGCACGCAGGGAACACGGGTGGCCCCTGGGCCACCGTAACTCTTTCGAACATCCCGCGACCCTGGCAGGCATCGGCCCTAGTGGAACCCGTCAACGCGGATTAATTTTTATGTTATTTCATAATATTTATACATTGTATATTTGGTTGTATAGTTGCAGCATATTCTAAGTGTTTATTTTATTTTATTTTGTTACCTATATACAATATGTACAAATCACTGAACCTGACTTGATTTCCGTACGTCTTTTTCGGGTACCACTGAAAATCAGCGCTGTGCTGTGGGTCCCCCATAGCACAGCATCATGCTGAGTGGAAGCCTTCTTGTCACAGTCATGATGTGCAGCTGCCGACTATTTCTGTTTTGAGCTCATGATTAGAATGTAGATCTATTTTGTTTTATTTTTCTGATTACTTATATATTTTTGTTTGCACGTGTTTCTGTGACAAATAAACCTATTTTTCTTTCTTCTTTCTTTCATCGGTATAAGTAATTGAAAAGGCCAAAAACTGTTGCATGTAAGTCGTGCCCGTCCTGCCCTATTTTCCCGTGGAACTTCAAAAGTTCGTGCCACACCACATTTAACCTATTGCGTGTTTTCGTGCAACGATAAAACAGTTTTACGCCATTTCCTCTTAGGGTCAGTTTCCACCAAACGGAAAAATCGTCGCAGTCGAAGGCATCTTCTTAAATTTAACAATAAAGACCTATTGCCTCCGATTGCTTGAAATTGTTTGGAGACAAAATAGGTAATCTTTTTTCCATCTTTTTATTTACGCAGTCGGGTTTTTTGATTTTTTAAATTAACTTTTTTTGCTCCTTATTTTTAATCAGTTAAATTAGCAGCAATTGACTCCGTTATACATTTTTTAAAGAAAAAATGCATTCAATAAAGAATAAGATGGTCTTGTAAATTGTTTGTATATTTTTGAGACAGTACTTTTTCCTTGTGTTTGCTTTTTCACGGATTGGCCCACTGATCATACAGTTACTTATTCAATGAAATTTAAAAAGTGCTCAAGACCCTAACAATACGTTGACATTAAACGGTCAAAAATCGGCCATGTTTTGTTTGTAATCTTTGTTTTAATTAGCTGACCTAGTCGGGTTTCTAATCGTTTGTTGTTGCCGCAATAAAAGTTAAGAAATGTTTTTTAATTACTTTTTGGTCGACGATTTTTCTATGTTTGCTCTTTGCATCACAGTCCATCTGTCGTGATATATAAAGCTATATACCTATTAGCTTTATACGATAGGACTGTCATGACCAACGTGAACGGTTGGAGATAACATGACAAAATATTGTTTTGACAACTTTCAAATAGGTACAATAGGTATTTAATATAGGGAGTTTAATAAAGTGACGAGCTTTTCCAAATGTTCAGGTACTGGGTACACATGGACGAGCATGGCGACGCGGAGGGTAACTACACACTGCTGTCAATCGACCCAGCGAGACCACCAGGCCTTTATCCGCTCGCAGTACTACACAAGTCCGCACCGGTAATGTATACTGTACTTGCACAAGTCAGGGAGGGTTGTGCAAGTATAAAGGGGTGCTACGTGCTACACAGTTACACACTTGTTCGGATAGGCATGACTCGCCACACCGGGCGGCAAAATCGAATACATAATGACGGAGACGGTACGTCTCTCTCGTTATCGTCAGCCATATTTTAACTACTGTGGGTGTTGGTTATTGCGCAGTAGAAAAACCGTTTGCAGTTCAAATCAAATTATAATTCACGATCAAATTAATCAGACTAGCCATTCACACACTGTAGGTATACGACACAACTATACGGAACGCACGACAGTTTCTTTACGTGTTCACTGCTCGACAGCCACCGACAAACTCTACGGTTGAGCGTTATGTTGTTGACTCTATCGAGCGCCGCTTGGTGGCGCTGGCATGCCTATTAGTCAAACGCGTGACTAACGTATGTATTTCCGACACATATTTTGCCGTTTGGCTGTGCCGAGTCATGCCGACCCGAACAAATGTGTCCGCATGCCTTACTAACCACCGAACATGAAATCCAAAAGTTGATGGCGAGATTCTTGTCATTTTCATTAAAAACCCTCTCTTCTCTCTGTCGATGTGTTCTTGTGCATTTTCCGGAAAACAGTAAGTTATTATAAAATAGGAAAGATGACCGGTGAGGCTGACACAAGAATCAGTAATTCCTTTTATATGACACGTTGTCAGAAAGTGTTGAACTGTCGCAAATGAGGTATGCGCTTATTTATTTGGCCTCATTTTAGATACCTATGGCATAATGATTCATTACGACCATTACACTAACAGACAGGTGGTAAATTGCAACTATTCATCACAGTACGAACTAATTTAAGCTCGCCAATAGTTGAAATACCAGAGCTTTTCCTGCAATGCCGATGGCCGTTTTTTAAATTCTCAGTTTCAATTTCAAAGATGAAAGCAATCGAATACATCTGGTGGGTATTTCCTTTACCGCAAAAGTTTGTAACAAATTGCTGTGTAATAAGGCCAATTTTATAAATATTCGCATGAATACACTTACATCTACATGCAAATAGATTCGTTATCAAATATCCGAAACACGTACGCACAACGATAGTCGACGTGCCCCGAATAAACGGCATCTTTTAACCGTTTACGTCACATTTTGGCTTGGGTGATGCACTTTGGTGCCAACCGTCGTATGGATTCAAATCTGAAGACGCTAAGGTCCTTTAAACTGGAACAATCTGTAATCCTATAAGCGTTCCAAATATTTACGCATATGCACGTAATTTATATTCGCAACCTATTTCTACAGCAGTCCGTTTGATCTACGAGGAATTTCACGGCAACTTGTTTAACACAGCGAAAAATTTTGGTTCTTGGAAATCTTACAAATATTTATTTCACGCAGGAAGTCCGATTTCTACGGCAGATGGAGTGGCCAGGCGGCCAGGTGCCCCTCTCCGAGCCGCCCTGTGGATTCAGAGGAGAAAAATGCGTCAGTAAGTAACTCTAGTAAAAGCTTTATAACCAAGAACGCCTTCACAGGACACCCGTTGTCGTGAAGAGTGTATTCACTATCCCCTTAATGCGCAACGTATGTTGGAAGCTAATAGAATCAGCAAGTGGGCTGGAGCACTCCATTGCCAACGGCCGGCGGAACGGACGCGACCATTTTGTTTACTGGCGATCTAAAAAACTAATATGTACTGTTAGAGCTCGGGTCGGCATTAAGCGCAAGGTTTGTAAGCGACAGTAAGTGGGGTGGGTCGTAAAAGCGTCGTTACGAGTCGTAGTGAGTCGTAGTGACAAGTAATGCGGAGCAGCGGCCATCGGGCGCACGCGACGCCCGCTGCGCCGACATCGCCACCTAATGCTTACTACGTAAGTACATAGCTTCACACTATTGTACTGACATTTGCTGGACCTACTTGCTTGCTACACGAAAATACTTTAAGGCACTACATAGAGAGCCTTCCGAGCAGGTCTTAAACAAGGATTTTAGGTCAAGCTGGAAGTCCTCCGACCAAGTTAATTCATGTGTCAACATGGTACACCGCATTTTGTTATTTTATCATTCGTATTTATGTAACTAGACCATTTGAACATTAAAAAAGTGGATATGGATAAGTAATAAATAAAATCACCCTTTCATTAAAATATAGGTTAAAGGTATACTCGTGTGTTGAGCATTTTACAAATATACCTATTCCCTTTGCTCTCTGATTTCTGAGTAAGTCGTGAAATCCTAATAACAATGTTAATTAAATTAATAACTAACATACAGTCAAATTACATTTTGTTACGCTGTACAAATACTTACTCTACGTATTCAGAAAATTTGTTTGAAAGCTCTTTAGGCACTTATTGGATATCTACTTTAGTTAGTGGCGATTAAACCACTATAGGTACCCAACGTTTCATTTTGCTATTCAATATAGGTATTCATCATACCTATTCCTGTGAGGTCATTCGTTGATATTAGTATTTCCATCCATATGAGGACATCGTGCGCGCAGTGGCGCCCTCATCGTTTGTTTGGTTATTTATTTTATTTTAGAATGACAATACAGGAAATAAGTAGGATATGTTGTGCTCCACAAGATTATAACGTTATTATACGGAAAACAGTGGCCACTAAGCTCCGTTTTATGTACTACTACTGTACTACTGTTTGTAATAATAATAACGTATAATAATTCGTATCTTGTGGAGCACAACATATTCGGCTTATTTTCTGCATTTTCATTCTAAAATAAAAGAAATAACCAAACAAACGATGAGGGCGCCACTGCGCGCACGATATCCTCATATATCGAAAATAATAAATTTCGTTTTTCTGCGAAGAAGTTTGTGTCCATTTCAATTTGCAGAACTTTATTGACACAGAGCCTTTTCTTGAAAAGAAATTGCACGAAGGAAACGAGCCTTCATTCTATTAAGCGATAATGGCTGCCAGTGGCTGCCAGTGGCCGCCAGTGGCCTGGGGCGTGGGTAATAGTGGCCGCAGTGCCTTAATTTCTTTGTGCCTTTATGTCCCTTGAGAATGCAAACCGAAGGCTTTCAAACGATACGAGGGAAATAGGTGGTTGCTTTTATTTAATTAAAACACAAACTAGTTTTTGATGTCTTGGGAATTTAATATTTAAAAACGTGTGTGCGTTTAGTGGATTGGGTAGTAGCTCAGGGTAGCAAGTACACAAGAAAATAGGTATTTCTAGATAGGTAGTAGTAATGGCCACGTTGCTACCTGAAAAGATCGTTTGAAGCAAAGGAGAACTACTTCCTTTGCTCTGAGTCTTTCAAACGTATTTTGTAACATGGTCCAACGCGCTGCAAGGAATCCAGCTCCGTTCCTCGAAACTAGCGATAAATTGAATACAAACGTTTATTAAAAGCAATTAAAATTCTACAAAGCAAACTGTTTCCATCATTAAATTGAATTCTGAACTTCATTATGACGTTAAATTCCGTTTTCGTTTCGCTAATTCACTAAACAAATA
Organism: Fissipunctia ypsillon; assembly: GCA_947568875.1. Classification (NCBI taxonomy): domain Eukaryota; kingdom Metazoa; phylum Arthropoda; class Insecta; order Lepidoptera; family Noctuidae; genus Fissipunctia; species Fissipunctia ypsillon. Next base: position 10,821,761 of record OX387654.1, read on the forward strand.
GTGAAGTCGAGTTAGGATAAAATGTTTGTAGCAAAGATTAAAGTCGTGTCATTCACCTCGGCGTTGTTTTGAATTGTACCGTATCTTTCAGTCAATCTGGTGATCTACGGACTACTTACGAGTAGTTTGATAGGAGCTGACTGTCTCTAACGACATCATAAACTGAACCTAAAGTCCTGCCATCAAGAACACTAACTAACTTGACTCATAATGAGATCAAAATAGCAGCATGAGCTTCAACTTCAAATAAAACTAACCAGCACAGTAATTGCGTAACACTAACAATTGCAATCTGAATGATTTTGAAGCAAATTGCTTATCCATTGCTTCATACGTTCGAAAAATTTGTCTGCTCCACAACGTAAATAACGTAACGAATGAATGTTGTTGAACTGTCAAAATGAAACCGATTCCTACTGTAAGTATTTTACGCAATTGCCCCGCAGCCGCAGTTTACTTCAAACTCCTCTTTGGTAGTCCAACGAACTATAGGATTGTAGGTTTCTAAATCATTAAAATCAGATTTTTACTTTGCAACATTCCATTAAAGACTGAAACCGCGCTGATCCGGCTGAATCTGTGGCATAATCAGCCTATAATGTTCCCACTGCTGGGTCACAGGCCTCCTCTAGGTAGAAGGAGTGGGCCGTAATCCACCACGCCAGCCCAGTGCGGGTTGGTAGATGTCACATGTCTTCGAATTTTTGGTTCTAGGACATACCGGTTTCCTCATGATGTTTTCCTTCACCGTTTTTAGTGGTGATGAAATAATTTACACAAAGCAAAGCGCCTGTCAGGGTCCGAACCTACGACCTACAACTCGTAAGTCGCGGCCGTTACCACTGGGCCACCACTGCTCAATCTATAGCGCGGAATAGAATTTCGATGAGACCATTCTTTTTCCATTCAATCCAAGTAATTTTTACCCACTCAGGTCACTTCGGAGCATGGGCACTAGGAGCATCAGGTGGTACCCTAGCACTCCTGGCGCTGGCTGCCCTCGCCCTGTACCGAGGCTGGCGCTACGAACAAGAGCTGGACTCACTGCTCTGGAAGATTGACTTCCGCGAACTACACCTGCCTGATGAAGAACAGCGAGCGAACAAACTGAGTAGGTAAACCGAACTTGTATATGTTGTTTGCATGCGCTTGTGCTAATATTTGTTTGGAGTAGTTTGTTTAGATAGGTAGGTACCTACTCTCGGCAAAGGAGATTATAGTTTGTAGAATTTTTCGATATCGTATTGAAAAAATTCTTGTGCATGGATATGGAGTCTCACTGTGGATAGTCAACAAGCGTCAAGCCAACTGTTGTTTTTATTGTAATGATTGTATAATAATATTTTTTTATCATATGAAATGATGTATTCCTTCAAGTAGCTCTATTTTTATAAAGCAGGTGTACTTAGTTGGCCGCCTACATACGAGTACTTATCGCTTTTGCCCACCGTACAAGCTGAATAAATCGAAAACCTAGGTACAACGCGGACGTTTGCGGTGACCACTCTTCGACCTTATTACTAAGGTAATAAAGTTGAAAAGTGGTTCACCGCAAATGTTCACCATGATACCACATGGGAGAAACTAACATCTATACACCGTAAGGACTATTCTTGCTTGCAGCGCTCGGCCGCTATAAGTAACGCTTGCTAACAGATGTGGTCATCATGTGCACGGGATTTTGTTTTCAAATTGGTCAGATGTAAGTTTCCTCGATAGTACCTACTTCCATTTACTCACGTCTTCGGTCTCACGCTGTGTTCAATTGTTGATATAAAATATTTCAAACCAGTGCTTCAGCGAACGGTTTGATATAGAGGCCAATAGAAATAGATTTTATGAACATATTTTTAACTTTTCCATTTAGGAGTTCAGGACTATTGGCGTAAGGAATAGAGTTCAAAATAGATAAATGTGTGTTTCTGCAATTTCCTTCGAGAATAAATCACATCTGGAAATTAATAAAAGAAACCAGAAGTTTATTTCGTGTTGAGTTCATCGCCTGTTTCTATAAAAAACATTTTCGTCACTTGATAAGTAGGTACCGTATATGCAGGATGTAAGGGACTGCCCTCCGGAAACTAACAGGGTGCATTCAGCTCCTTATTTTGAATCATATTCCACCGGAAATATTCTCAGGATTTTTTTAATCGTATTTTCAGTTACTATTCCTTTATTTCAATGTAAATTTACATTCTCTGTACGCAGCACTCCATTTATGTAAATACAATAGCCAAAATCAAAAATCAGCAATGGCGGCAGCCGAAGGCTCGCTGCGCTGCAGTACCTACGCTACGCGCGTTTTGCCACGGTAACGATACATTTCGTGTGAGGTAATAAAACAAATGAGTTTTATTGGATTCCCATAACGTTCCTGAAAAAAAAAAAACATGTACCGGTCATCTTAGTATGATGTACTCAATTCACCCCATCAGTCTGCGGAGGGCTGTCCCTTACACCCTGTACAGGCATATAGGTCCCTTCCTTATTGTTGTATTATCGATGGTTCCGGGACGGAATCATTACTACCTGATCTACTGGAAACAAAATATGTAGGGGAAAAGAAAAATATTGGGTGGAGGTCGAAAACTGGACAAAAGTATAATCAAGCAAGAGGCGGTAAATTTTACCGGAAGACCGCTGTCGTGTTGAATTTTGGGTTCGTTCTAGTTCGTTTTATCAATGCTATTTGTGCCAAAGGAAAAACTATATGGCTTAGATTTACCGTCATCTGATTCACCTACAAATCTGCTACAGCTTTTAGGTGAAAACCAAAATTCATTACGAGTTGATCAGAGCTGAATTCTTCCAGCAAGATAGCAATGCGGGCGGGAACGTCACCTCATCTACCAATGCTGTGGGGGGCGAGAAGAACGGTGGAGGCAGTACCGGCGGGGTCCGCTCCAGTCAGGTGTCCCTCAGTTCAAATCCGGACTTGGACTTTCGCTACTCCGCCATCTTTACCGAGGTAGCGCTCTACCGCGGGCGTCTGCTCTCCGTCAAACGAGTTCGGAGACACCACATCGATATCAACAGGGAAATCAAGAAGGAGCTTAAGATTGTAAGTCAAATTGAATTAAATAAATTATTAAATTAACTGCCAATGCCAAATCAATCGTAAAACTGCAATAAATTATCCTTGAAGGTTAAAATTTAACTTAACCGCTTAGTTTGGCTTTCGTGGACTATTCAACTCGTAGGTCCAACTCAAAAAAAAGATTTACCCAAGTTATAAATAGAGGAGACTTTGTAATTTATTTTGATATATCCTTACGGCGTTCCCTCGGGCCGCAAAACAAACAACGCATTTCTCTTCCAAGCCTTGTATGATGGAGGCACCGACTGAGACAAATCGCTTTAATACATTCGGATTTACTGAACTCCGCAGGTATAGCTACATCATACCTAGTAGAATAGAAATAAATAGGTGGATTTCTCCAGCGATGTATGTTTCGCAATAATCATGTTTATGAACACATTTCATCATAGAGCATTCGGTTTAGTAGCATTGCTCATATTATTAGCATTTTGTTTACTGCTGGTTTTATCCGATAACTACACCGCACAAATATATCAATTCTTATTATTCAGGGTGGCCGGAACATCGACGCGCTTTTTACCATGGATTCAGTGCATGATTTGAACACCCTGCGTATTTCGTCGATTACTGAAATCATGGTTATAGTATGCGCGTCGATGTCCCTAAGCTGCCACCCTGTATTCGTTGGCTAAATGAAGAAAGTAACGTTGTAAAAATTACTTGAAGAAATACGTAAGAACTTAATACTTTTCAGATAAACTTGAAATAAAGCTTTCACAGTTTTACTGTAAGGTGAAGCACCAATAAAGGGTGCTTGTTCAGGTGTGGATAAATACCTTCGTAGTTCGCACTAACTTACACCTGTTTGTTCAGTTTCGAGTTAAGAACCGAGTTTATTGCAACGTCCAATTGCAAAAACTGTAATAAATATTTTGGAACTGCTGAACATTTCTTGTAACAAGTCGGTACGACGACTTTAACCTTTAGTTCAATATGTGACGAAATATGTTATTCTCTGAATATTGGAACGCGTGGGCCCCGCGGCTCTGAACAACCGTATTAGCATTCCTAACAACATGAGAAATATATCTAATACATAAAATATATTTATTTCTACAATGTAAATAATCAAGGTTCAACCTTATAATTTTTGTACCTACCTACTTGCACAATTTTTGTTGTGGAATTAGAGGAGTAGTGGAACTCTTACCTGAAAACGTTAATTTATTACTTGGACCACACCCCAAAGTCACGAAATTTGTAGTGATTTATTGTGGGCAAGAACGATGCGTGTTTCTGTGTATAACTGAGGATAGTGTACACCAATATTAGTCTTTTTGATCTAAGTACCTACCCACTCACTTCTGGGAGTTTTGCATCAAATTGACAACCCTACGTACGTGGGCTGGACAGCTTTAAAATAACTCTATTTTGGAATCGTGCCCGCTCATTACATTAATGCTGATTATCTGATTTGTGGCAAAATAAATGACATACGTCTACTAAATTACGAAAGCTTTCAAAATCAGTTTAGCAGATGACCTACACACTCACAGTCATAGGTGATTTATAATGGTGCATTAACTTCCAATCTCAATAACTCATTCTTCTTTTTAATCTACTTCGAAAAAGGAGGAGGTTCTATGTTCGAATGTATGTTTTTTTTAGGGTTCCGTAGTCTACAAGGAACCCTTATAGTTTCACCATGTCCGTCCGTCCGTCCGTCCTCAGAAACTCTTAGTACTAAAAAGCTATAATTTGGCATGAATATACATATTAATCACGCCGATAAAGTGGTAAAATAAAATCATGAATCCTGTACACGTAAGACGGGGATGATTTTTTTTTCGTCTACCCCCTGGGTCCCCAACCCAGTGTTGTTGGATAGGTGTTTCAAAAATATTGCGGGTTTGTGAAAACAATTTTTCGATTACTTAAGGGTTCCGTTTCTGTTAAAGTGCTAATTTTTGTTAGAGTCGAGTGTCCCCCCCGCCCCTTGCCATCTAAACCGTTAGTTTTGAAAATGAGAAAAAATTCACGGTAGTAGTATATACAACGAAATTAAAAGGAAAACCATCACAGCTAAGTAGGCTTTACATGTTTACGAGTCGACCAACTTATATTTGAAGTTGGAATGTATGAGAGAACATGTTTTTCAACAACAATTTCTTGGGATAAATTCATCCCAACTACGGAACCCTTCATTGTGCGTGGTCCGAAACGTACTTGGCCGGTTTTTTTATGTATGTCCACCGATTTTTCCGTCAATTGTGAACCGATTTTGAAAATCCTTTTTTTGTTTGAAAGGTTATACTTTCGTGATGGTCCCATCGTCACCAAGTCAGAATCTGATGACGAGATCCCATGAAAATCGAGGGAAACCCTGAAATTATATAGGCACACCTATAGCGATTTGGATATCTTTTATAGTATTTCGTTCATTTAAAGCACCATTTGGTGAAGTGGAACTGATGATGAAGACCATAAACGGTCACCGAAACTACTCAATAATAAGTATTTCATGGGTTGGGATTCGATTACTTTAATATGGTTGCTAAGCAATTTACGCTCTTCACAATCAATATGGTGAAGTGGAGCTGATGGTGAAGTACCAGGAGAACGCCTCAACAATTAACGTCCCTGCACCGGAAAAAGAAATATTTTGTAAAAGGTGATGAGCAGTTGATATTAGGCTATTGTAACTTAGATAAATTACAAACCGACCCACAAAAAGTGAAAAAAAAACTTTTTTTAACAAAAAAAAAACAACTGACTTCCAAAAAAAAAAACTACAAAGTGAAAAATAACTTTAATTTCGGAAGTCGATGGCAAAAAACTAAAATACAGATCCAAAGACACCGACTTCAGAAATTAAAGTTATTTTTCACTTTGTAGTTTTATTTTGAAAGTCGTTTGTTTTTTTTTTTAAGTTTTATATTTTACACAAAGCCCACCTATTTATATAGAAGGCACAGCTTTAAGATAAACCATGTCGCAGTAGCCTAGAGTACGTAGTAAGATACAGTAGCGGCACCCATACCTTCAAATAAATAAAACAGCAGGAGTCTCCGCTTCATTTATTATATGTATGTACGAGTATATTCTGTATCCACGCAATACTCGTTCATGCAGCGATAGCTACGAGCATTGTTTCTGCAGCGTGTAATAAATTGTGTGTGTCGGCAGATGCGGGATTTGCAACACGATAACGTGAACGGGTTCGTTGGCGCGTGTATCGAGCCGCCGAACGTTTGCGCCTTATCCGAATACTGCACCAGAGGCAGCCTGAAGGTAAAATACTGCAATAAATACTTAATGCATAGATTTCAATCTTTGGCAACAAACCGATCTCATTATTTCACGCTTTGCGTTTCACAGGATATTCTCGAAAATGAAGACATCAAACTGGATAACATGTTCATCGCGTCTCTAGTTGGAGATATAATTAGAGTGAGTTACACATGCATTTTACCTGCACGATTGTTTCGCGCTCCAAACAGGCAAGGTCGCAGACAAAACTTGACGAGTCGTTTGAAACGGTAGCCATTTATCAGTTTATGTGGGTTTTATTCGATTTTGCCCGCCCTAAATAACTTCTCATCAGCAAATCCTACCAAATGATTTATTAGAACTGCCAATCCGATTGGCCTCTCATGGTCTTTTGTAGTTATTAGGTAGACGGACAATGCCTGAAAGACTATACCCTCGGTGTAGTAAGTAAGTAGGTAAAAAGTATTCTCCTATCTTTTGTTCTTCACTTTTGTCACCACTTTTTTTACCTTTCTAGGGCATGATTTTCATCCACGAATCACCACTGCAGTATCACGGCGCACTGCGACCGTCTAACTGCTTAGTGGACGCTCGCTGGGTGGTAAAACTGGCAGACTTCGGACTGAAGGAGTTCCGGAAAGGCGAAATGCCTCCATCGGAATCAAATGCATTGAGATCTCATATTGAAAGTAAGCATGTTTTCTTTTTTTTTTCTATGTCTTCAAAACATAGGGACACCTCATGTTCAAACTAAATATGTACCTACCTAAAGCTTTGCAGCATGAGTAAAAACCTACTGCAACTACCTTTCGCCATAAACTCTTTATAGGTCTTTCTGTTCATCCTATTCTTATTCAAAGGTCTAGCATATTTATCACCGGAGTTGCTTCGCTCAGCGGGCTGGGGCAAGGAGACCACAAACATGACAGTCGAGTTGCACGACGGCTCGCCACACTCTGACGTATACGCGTTCGCACTGGTGCTGTACGAGTTACACACAAGACGAGGTCCCTTCGGAGGTGATGCCCTCCCAGTACCCTCTCTGCTACACAGGATAGCATCTCCAGACCCTGCGCCATACAGGTAGGTATGTGTCTGAGCAGGCAATGTCACTTTACTAACCAAGACAATTAAGGCCTGCTCAACTGGACCCATAAAATGCATGCTAAACGCCAAATTAGACATAAAAAATACCTAAAACATTTGACATTTTTTTGATAGCTTACCTAGATATCTATCCAATGGTTTTTGCCAAGTCTTTATACTGAATCCAGTCCAGTCTAATTTTAAAGACATTGATCAAATATTTATTATTTCTAGGCCTCCATTTGACGCACTGACTGGTAGTTTTGACTGTGTACGAGAATGTTGCACCGAATGTTGGACAGAAGAACCTACGGCTCGACCCGACTTCAAAGCTATCCGCACCAGGCTACGACCTCTTCGTAAGGGCATGTAAGTTTCTTTACCGAGTTTGATTGCGGATACATTCATAGGATACATTGGACCCACGAGCAATTCTATTCCTGTTTTATTTCAGGAAACCAAACATATTCGACAATATGATAGCAATGATGGAGAAATACGCGAACAATCTCGAGGCTTTAGTGGATGAAAGGACAGATCAATTACAGGAGGAGAAAAAAAAGACTGGTATGAGTTGAAAGACCTGCCATTATTTACAAAACACAAACACGGATTATTCTGATGTCCCTAAAATTGTTTTTCAGAGGCTTTATTAGAAGAAATGCTACCAGCACCTGTGGCCGAGCAATTGAAGCGAGGTCGACGGGTTATGCCAGAGAGCTATGATTCCGTGACCATTTACTTTAGTGATATTGTTGGCTTCACAGCCATGTCAGCAGAGAGCACACCTTTACAGGTATGCATCCTTCAGTCCATAGTTCCATACTGTTTCATTTTATCTGACAACAACTTGTTGTTTCAAGCGCTTTAATAATGTTAAACAATATCAGACGATATGTTCTCCTTACAGGTGGTAGATTTTTTGAACGACCTTTACACGTGCTTCGATTCAATATTAGAAAATTTCGACGTGTATAAAGTGGAAACTATAGGAGATGCCTACATGGTGGTGAGTAATTATGTAGCACAATTTTCTTCATCTTTGGTTTCTAAAACCAATATTATAATAAATGCTTATCTCAGGTATCGGGCTTGCCGATCCGCAACGGTATACTTCACGCAGGCGAAGTGGCATCAATGGCTCTGGCGCTATTGTCTGCTACACGAGCCTTCCGCTTGCGACACCGGCCTGACCATCGACTTATGCTACGTGTCGGTCTACATTCAGGTACATAATAAACTGTTTTCCATCGATATCAGGAAACTAGTTTCAAAATATTGATGTGCCTGGTAGCCGCCATCTTGAGGCAAGAAACTAGAAACTCATCGTCATCTTTACGTTTCCAGGTCCAGTTTGTGCAGGAGTAGTCGGACTAAAGATGCCTAGGTATTGCCTGTTCGGAGACACGGTCAACACAGCCAGCCGCTTCGAATCGACTGGGGCGCGTAAGTAAACATTATTTTGTTTCCATGTGGTTCAAATTTTAATCAAAAGTAACGGTTTTTTTTAACTGCCTTCATCTAGCTCCATACTACCTACCTACATCTACCTATATAACTTTCCTTGTACAATTTCAGCTCTAAAAATCCACTGTAGTCAAGCGTGCAAGACGCTACTGGACCAACTAGGGGGTTACATTCTTGAAGAACGGGGCATAGTCTCGATGAAGGGCAAGCGTGACCAGGTGACATATTGGTTGCGGGGGGAGGAACCAACGGCGGCCGCAGCCAGAGCTCGGCGACGCGCTGCGCGAGACAATGTGCAGCCGCCCGGCAGCACAGACAAGCGAGGACAACGCAGCTCCCTTAAGACTAGGAGCTGGAAGAACCAAGTCGGTGGACTACATAGGTAATGTTGGACTTCATATTGTTTCGACGTAGAGCCTACAATATCTCGACAAAATTTAAAAAAGTTTAGTGATAGAATTGACTAAAGTTGTAGCCAGACTGTCATCATATTTCATCCCCTTGATTTTTGTACAGATGTTGCAGTTTAGAATCTCCTAAAAAGTTGCGTTTCGCTTCCGGAAATCATTTGGAATCGCACACAGATGGAGTTTTACATCACCGCAGCGATGAGTATCTCATGGAAGTAAGTAATATCCCCAGCATCTTGAGTCTTGATGATCGGTTAAGAAACAGAAATAATTATTATGTATTTTAATGTTTTCAGGTGGTTGGTGAAGGACGACTAGCTCCAACGCAACGGTGTGACCTATTAGAAGCACCCAGCCTCCGGCATGAGTACACGAGCGTGTCGTGTCCTATCATAGAGCACACGGAATGTATCCAAACCCCACCTGCCCCCACCCCCGACACGCCACTACTGGTGCAGGACACCTCGCCGTGTGATACCAAGCAGTGCGACATCAAACTGGTGATCAACGGCTGCTCGTACAACGAGCGTGACGGCGCCGGTATTCCACTGCTCGCGGACGCGTAATACGTGCATTTGTACTTACGATGTAATCCTAGTCAATAGCAGCGACATGCATCTCTAGCCACTGCGACATCAAGCATAGCTCGATCCGAGTCGCAGTAGTTACTATACATGTGAGAACGGTGGTCTCGTGGGCGACAGCGGAGTTTTACCTAAAGGTTGGAGGTGAACGCTCGTACTGGATCCGCCAGGACCTCACGTTACCAGAACCGCATTTCTCGCTTTAATGACACTTAATGTAATTGTGATCTACGTCAGTATTATTAAGAGACCTTGTTCAATAGAAATTATTTAATAACATTAAACTTATTTCACAATTGACGGTAACATCGTTTTACTTACACATATTATTTACAACATCTCATATAATATACATATAATGTAACATAGTGTGCGCTGGCGCACAGCTGCTCAGACGGCGGACTCGGTGTCGAGCAGCGGCGGCGCGCGCAGCTCGGGCTCGCGCGCGCTGAAGAAGCCGAGCAGCCACGACGGAATGGCGAAGCGCGGCGCTTTGCGCGCGCCCGCCTTGCCCTCGGCCACGTTCTCCAGCGAGCGCCAGCGTTTGTAGAACTCGATGTAGCTGGCCTCGGGCGCCTTCCGCCGCGCGCGCTCCTGCTTGGACGACAAGCTGGTCTTGCGCAGCAGCGGGCTGTCCTCGTCACGCGGCGCCTCGTCCGTCACGATGCCGATGATGGTGCCGTTGAACACGGGGTCACCGCACACCGTGGCCACGCCCACCTCGTTGTCGAGCGAGCGCGCCGCGTGCTGGCGGCGCATGCGCATGTCGCGCGCAGGCAGCAAGTCCAGCGACTGCGCGCGCACGCCCCAGCGCGCCACCGGCTCGTCGGGCGAGCCCGAGCACGCCGTGGACGACGCGATCGAGCTCAGCGCGTGCCTGCCCATAAGATCGCATATTACTGACTGCTGCGCCGCAGGTCTGCGCTGGCCAGCAGCATGTAGCGCGGGTTGCACGGGTAGGGCGCGTACCTGGGGCGGGGTGCGGCCTGCTCAGGACGCACGCGGCGCTGCGAACTCGGCGACGAGCACAGCGGCGCGGGCAGCGAGCAGCGGGAGCCGCGCATGACGTCCGCGTCGCGCGCGCCGCTCGACATGCGCTGCCGGATAGTACTGCCGCCACCTCCACCTGCACATACGGAATCTGTAACTGAAAATGAAATTAGTTTAGAAACTAAATCCAAATTCACATTTTGCAGTGTGGTGGACGAAAAAGCGTGATTTCGCTAATAAAGGGTCTTTCAACAAGGACGGGTCGATGTTAAAATTGAATAAAACAAGATGTGTGTGAGATATTAACGAAATTTATTTTTTATTTAAAAGGCCCATTTATGCCATTATGGATGGAATATGACATCGTTCAAATGTCCGCCGCGGCTTCGTATGGTGGCACGAATCCGAGAGGTTCAATTTTTAATGAATCTGCTGCATAGATCCGGCTGAATCCGAGCGATGGCCTGCGTTATGTTGGCTTTCAGGGCAACGGTCGAATGTGGTTTATTGGCATAGACCTGCGACTTCAGAAAACCCCAAAAGAAAAAGTCTAGCGGAGTCAAATCACACGATCTTGGTGGCCAATTCATGTCACCTCTGCGAGAGATAACTCTACCCTCAAACCGTTCATGCAGAATGTCGATTGTGTCGTTCGCTGTGTGGCAAGTAGCGCCATCTTGCTGGAACCACATGTCGTTCACGTCCATATTGTTCAATTCAAGCCAAAAGAAATTGTTTATCATTGATCTGTAGCGCTCGCCGTTGACGGTGATGGCCTCACCAACGTCGTTTTCGAAGAAGTACGGACCAATGACGCCGCCACACCAAAATCCGCACCAAACAGTAACTTTTTGTGGATGCATTGCCACCTGGTGAACCTCACGTACAGCGGCGATGTTCTCGGCCGATCTGGCGTTCCTTTGACGTAAAGGTGTTGGTTGGTTGTTTACCGAACCGGTCGTCTCAAATTTAGTCACCAATCGTTGGAGAGTGGAATTTGAAGGGCCACCGCGTCTGCCGTAAAATGGGCGCAATGCGCGCAACGTTTGCACTAACGAACACTCATTTTGATAATAAAGTTTTATCATTTGCACATGCTGCTCAACCGTGTAACTTGCCATGGTGATTTGGCATCACTGACTGCATAATATACAACAGATTTTACAGATCCCACCAAAATAGTATGGCTGTCACAGACTGTCAACATCGACCCGTCCCTATTGGAAAACCCTTTAGTAAATACAGATACTTAAGCCTATCTGATGAGGTAACCACACCACAAAAATGTGAACAACACCACCAAGAAAATACCTGAAAGTGACGGATGTCTGGAATCCGTCAATCTGGGGCTTCGTCTGGGTCGACGGAACAATGGACGCTCCTCGCCTTCGACGGCCCTCTTTTGTATAGCCTTCTCTGTGGCACTGACCAACCAGTACGTCTGGAGCTGTAACACAGAAACAAGAGGTTAGTACTACTGTTATAGGTTAGTACTACTCTGTCAAAAAAAAATACTAAACAGCCAAGTAACTGACCAACGTGGATGTAGCGGTTGGTCATAGTTCTAACCTAACCCCTAACCCACTTGGTCCGGGTACCCTGGCTTAGTTACTGCGATCAACTGTGACAAAAGGCCAGAAAGTTAAAAAGAGGCTCAATTATTTAAAAAAAGTAATTTTAACTCAAAATTATAAAATAAACTAGCTTTTGCCCGCGGCTTCGCCAGCGTGTATGTCGGAATATATCAAATTAATACCTACCACCTACCCTACGTATTAATCCAGGTTCTAAAACATCTGTATGCCAAATTTCCTCTAAATTCAATCAACCGTTTTTGCGCCAATCCGGAACATAAATACATCCCGACAAACAACAAACGAACAAAAATTCTAAAAACTATAGTGTGCGCAACAGACTCGTTCAATCACTTCTTTTAAAATACATATATGCAATGCACAGTTTTGACTTAGTTACTATTTTTAACCGACTTCAAAAAAAGGAGGAGGTTATCAATTCGGTTGTATGTTTTTATTTAATGTTTGTTACCGTTACTCCGTCATTTATTAACCAATTTGAAAAATTAGTTTTTTATTTGATAGGACATACTTTCAGATTGGTCCCATTTTTATCAAAATCCAGTTCTGATGATAGGATCCATTAAGAAATTAAGGGAACTCGTCAAATATTATTGGCAAACACATAGTGATTTTGGTATTTTCGTCAAAAAATCAAGCATTTGTATTCAGAAAGTATGATTTGGTGAAGTGGAACTGGCGAAGAAGACCATAGATGGCTACAGGAACTCATCAATGATCACGGGTGGCGATAAGATATCTCGATTAAGATAATTAAACTAACTACTGCCGACAAACTGTTATGCAGTTTGGCAGATTATATAGTTGAGGCTCAGAATGTCAACTTCCCAAAATGTCTCCTGGTACCAAAATGTCAACTTCCCATAATGTCCCTTTCCCAAAATGTCCCTTTCCCAAAATGTCTCTTTCCCAAAATGTCTTTTTCCCAAAATGTCCCTTTCCCAAAATGCCGCTTTCCCAAAATGTCCCCCATTCTTAGAATTAAGCGTTATAACCCAACTAAAAAATAAGGATGCAAGAGCGAGTAAAGCGAGTTTGGGACTTGGGGCACCCCGACTCGGACAGGTTAGGTTAGAAGGGGATGGCGGGGTCTTTCAGACCCCGCCATCTCCTTCGTGGTTATTTTTTTTTAAACCTCTCAGAAGTAGGAGCCCCGCGAAGCGGGGCTCCGTCGACCACGCCTTACTTCGAGAAATATATTATTGACCTTGATGCCCTTGACCTCAGAGTTTGTCAAAAGGTAATATTCCAAGATTTGACCTTTGAATTTGATGGACTTACCTCTCACTGACGGACAATTGGCAGAATTTCCACATGTGTATCGGCATTCAGAGTCAAAAGGTAAGGTTTATTATATAAATATTGGGAAAGGGACTATTGGGAAAGGGACATTTTGGGAAAAAGACATTTTGGGAAAGAGACATTTTGGGAAAGGGACATTTTGGGAAAGGGACATTATGGGAAGTTGACATTTTGGTACCAGGAGACATTTTGGGAAGTTGACATTCTGAGCCTCAACGGATTATATGTGTGTTATTGTTAATACAGATTTTGAATAAAATAAATAAAAAATAAAAAAAACGACTATGACGAAGCAAATTTAAATAAATGCTTCTGATGAAATTGTACCATTGAACTAAGATCAGTAATAAAACAATGTATCCCAGCCGTGTTGGGGCTTATTGGAAATGTCATGAGATGCACTCTGGCTATAAATTATTTTTAACAGACTTCAAAAAAGGAGGAGGTTCTCAGTTCTTAGGAATCTTTTTTTTATGGTTCCCGATTACTCGAAGACGGCTAGACCGATTTGGAAAATTATTTTTTTGTTTTAAAGGGTATGCTTTCCAGGTGGTCCCATTGTCATCAGGTCAGGATCTGATGAGATCCTGGAGAAATCGAGGGAACTCTTCAATATAGGCACACCTATAGCGATTTTGGTATTTTTTATAGTAACTTGTGCATTTGCTCTCGGAAAGCAACATTTGGTGAAGTGGAACTGATGACGAAGACCACAGATGGTAAGATGGCCACTGGAACAACTCAATAATAAGTATTTCACGGGTTGCGTTTCCATTACTTTAAAATTATTGTTAAGCAATAGAAGCTCGTCACAATGCATATAGTGAAGTGGAGCTGATGGTGAAGTACCAAGAGAACTCCTCAACAATTAACGTCCCTGCATCGGGAGAAGCAATGTTTTGTAAAAGGTGATGAGCAGTTATCATTAGGCTATTGTAACTCAGGCAAATTACGAACAAACCCACTAAAAAGTGAAAAATAAAAACAACCGACTTCCAAAACAAACACTACAAAGTGAAAAATAACTTTAATTTCGGAAGTCAGTGGCAAAAACCTAAAAAATACAGATCCAAAGACACCGACTTCCGAAAAAGTATTAGTACCGAGTTTCGAGTTAATATGACAGCGCGTTAAAATTTTTCCTTACTGTTCCTTACTGTTCTTACGGTCCTAGTGTTCCTTACTTGTTTAAAAAAACTAAGAGTGATAATTTTTATTATTTCCTGAGGCAAATTTTGCCAAGTTTCAAGTGTATTAACCAAAGAAATAAGATTTTTCATATAATCTGTATCACCCCCACAGGGGTGGAATTTCGAAAAATCGTTTCGGATTTTTTCCATAACTGAAATAAAAGATTTCTTATACCAATTTTTGAGTTAATTAAGCCGCACAGTAAAATCCTCCTCTTAAAAATCTAATTACCTCTTCTCACCCCGTCAGGGGTAGTTTTGAAAAACAAATAGTAGGAAACTTTATTGCTTATTTAGGCAAATATTCGTGCCAAGTTTATTAACCAAATGAATAAGATTTTTCATCTAAACTATATCCCCGCTTTTCACCCCTACAGTGGTGGAATTTTAAAAAATCGTTTAAGATATTTCCAAAATTTGACTCAAAGATTATTCATATCAATTTTCGAGTTAATCAAGCTACGCAGTAAAATTCTCCCCTGTAAAATTGATAACCCCTTTTCACCCCGTCCGGGGTAGATTTTCGAAAAAACCTTGATACAGGTTATTCTTTATTTTTGGACTTAAGTATAAATACTGAGTTTCGAGTTAATCGGACTGCGTGTTAAAATCCTTCCATACAAATTTTGACACCCCCAATCCCCCTAAAAAAACCTAAACCTAGTTTAGAAAAACCAAAAATTACAAAGTTCATAATTTACTAAGATAAGTATTTGGGCCAAGTTTCAAGTTTATTAACTCTAGGAATAAGATTTTTCAAACAAACGAAATCCCTCCTTTTCACCCCCTTAAAAGTCGAATTTCCAAAAACCCCTTCTTAGTGCTCCCCTACATTAAGAAAGCCGTGTGCAAAATTTCACGTTCCTAGTCCCAGTAGTTTCGGCTGTGCGTTGATATATCAGTCAGTTTCTTCTTTTATATATATAGACGCCGTCACCAACAAATTATTAAGTCAACCACACGACGACAGATCGGTGACCAAATCTGTCTTCTGACAATCAAGGTCACACATAACATACGACTCAAGTAGCGCAATTTGAAGCATATTACCATTAAAATAATTTATAGCCAGAGTACATCCCATGACAATTCCAATAAGCCCAAACACGGCTAGGATACATTATTTTATTACGGAGTTCCGGTGCCTATCTTCCGGCTTCATCATCAGATCAGTTCAATGCCACCATTTTCATCAGAACCATTTATTTAAATTTACTTCGTCTTAGTCGCTTAACTATCTTAATCGAGATATCGCCACCCGTGAAATACTTATCATTGAGGAGTTCCCGTGGACATATGTGGTCTTCTGCATCAGTTCCACTTCACCAATGATACTTTCTGAATGCAAATGCTTGACTTGTTGATGAAAATACGTAATTAATATTATTTAAATGCCTATAATATTTGAGGAGTTCCCTCAATTCCTCATGGATCCTATCATCAGAACTGGATTTTGATAAAAATGGGACCAATCTGGAAGTATGTCCTTTCAATATAAAAAAAGAATTTTCCAAATCGGTTTAAAAAAATACATACAACCGAATTGAGAACCTCCTCCTTTTTTTGAAGTCGGTTAAAAATAAAGACTAAAATGTTTCCTCAAGAAGTCAAGATGCGAACTATGACTACATTTTCAATCCCTTAAATCTCTTAAAAAGAGGTACAAGCTTACACAAAATTTTTAATATTATTTGTGATTTTTAAAATCAACCCCTATTTTACCCCTTTAGGGGATGATTTTTCAAAAACGCTGAACCACATAATTCTTTATTTCCTACCAAAAGTATGAATTTGAATTTTCATATCCCTAACATAAAAAATGCAGGGTTTCCCATACAAACTTTCATCCCCTATATCACCCCCTGTAGGGTTATTTTTGAGACAAAAAGTAGCCTATGTCCTTCCCCAGGATGCCATCTATCTTCTTGCCAAATTTTATCGAAAGCCGTTCAGTGGTTTAGGCGTGAAAAGGTAACATACAGACAGACAGACAGAGTTACTTTCGAATTTATAATATTATATAATATAGTATATAGTATAGTATAGTATATAGTATAATAGTATATAGTATGGAAGTATGGATTTCGGAAGTCGGTGTCTTGGGATCTGTATTTTAAGATTTTGCCACCGACTTCCGAAATTAGTTATTTCATAATTTTGAGTTAATTTCTTCTTGACGTAATTTTGAGTTACTTATATTTGCTTGTAATAAGTAGCGAATAGTTTTGTTTATATTGTGCTAAAATTTGACCAAGGTTTCGAGATGTTTTCTGTTTGACACCACACCCGTAGCTCGTGTCAATAAGCCAGGCCGTCACACTTACACGTATTACCACGTATCACGTATCGCCACATCTTGAAAACACCTGAACCGATTTTGATGAAATTTGCACGGTTCCCTAAGTTGGTGTAAAGTAATAATGGTCACAATTCGTTTAATAGTTTCGGAGAAATGCCTGAACAAACATACATACATACGTACACCTATAAAATTTTGTATATTAGATTGGAAGCCCTAATAGATTTATCATATATGTCAATATAATGCAGTTCCAATAGTATTACATACATAATCAGCCTATAATGTTCTCACTGCTGGGGCAAAGGCCTCCTCTCTGTGAGAGGGAGTGGGCCATAATTCACCACGCGGACCCATTGCGGATTGGTGGATGTCACTTGTCTTCGAATTTTTGGTTCTAGGACATACCAGTTTCCTCACGATGTTTTCCTTCACCGTTTTGAGAGCAGTGGTGATTAAATTAAGTACACAAAGTAAAGTGCCTGTCTGGATGCGAACTCTCGACCTGTCGGGCCCGATGCCACTGGGCCACCACTGCTCTATTATATATATATATTCGTGTCGAATTAATAACCTCCTTCTTTTTTGAAGTCGGTTAAAGTTTTGTATAATTGATTGGAAACCCTAATAAATCATAAATGTCAATATATTGCAGTTCCAATAATATTACGTGTCGAATAGATAACCTCCGTCTTTTTTTGAAGTCGGTTATAAAATCGGCCAAGTATGTGTCGGACCACGCACAATGAAGGGTTCCGTAGTTGAGATAAATTTACCCCAAGAACAAACTTACTTTGTAGTTGAAAAAATGGTCGCCCATACATCGATATACGTCACGGTCAATTCTCCATTTGCAAATGTAAGTTTGTAATCGCAATATGTGATAAAACTACAAATTAACGATTTTCGGACGTTCTTCCTTTACTTGTGCTGTGAGACCTTGCCCCTTGCCAAATTTTATGATCCTAGGTCAACGGGAAGTACCCTAAGTTTTGATTTATTTGAGAGTATGAAAATATGTCGCTAAAATGGCCGTATTTTTTTTATTGCATTGCCATAAAAGCTCGATTTTGTTTAGAGATCCAATGGACCGTAGAACTACACATTTGATATTAATTTTAACTTGATACCTCTACGCGTTCCTAAGAAAAAGGAAAGGGTATTTGACTGACAGACAGACAGACGGTCGGACGACAAACGAAGTGATCCTTTAAGGGTACTGTTTTTTTCCTTTTGAGGTACGGAACCCTAAAAACGAGACAACTATCAATCGTACAAAATAATATATAATAATTACTAATTACATTTATGTGCCCTGCTGGTTTTAGGCAGAAAAAATAATGATATACGCATTTATTAAGGCGAAAGCGCCTACAAATAATTTTGTAACTCAAATTACCCTACTGAATGACTATTTCATGAAATCATGACATTTGGGCCAACCAAATTATAACTTAAGAGATTATAACGTTTATAATTCTGTAAATACATATTTGTTACGGTCGCGAATCACATTTTGATCAACATACAACCTAATTTTGACCTGCAAATTGCAGAAAACGTAAGAAAATTTGAATTTCGCGGGCTTCCCTGGCTAATGAAATTCGTCATTTCACAAACCTGCCCTTTCCCCTTGATGGGAATAGTTCCTCTTGGCTCGACGATGTATCCGCCAATCTTGTCGAGTGCTTGCTTGCAGCTCGGCGATATGTGTATCTTGAGCGGCTCGCCATTGGATTCCATGCGGGAGGCCGTGTTCACTGTGTCACCGAACAGGCAGTAGCGCGGCATTGTCAAACCGACCACGCCTGCCACTACTGCGCCTGAAATACGAATATTTTAGCATGAATAGACGATTTTTCATAAGACTACACAAAATATTATAAGTATGCTACAGTTGTATCTAAAATAATTATTTACGGTTCTGACCGCGGGTTCTTTACATTTCTAAAATGTAAAACGGAACATTTATAAAATCCCTTTTTTTTTTGTTAATAGTTACTACTTGAGCCGACATTATTTATGAAATATTTCAATAAGAAATATTGTAAACATCCATCCTAAACTTCGAATTCCTCTAAATTAGCATCTTTATCACAAAGGTGTGACGAATATGTTGTGATGGTAAAGGTGTGATGAATATTTAAACATTGAAACTAATAAAACAATGAAAATAATATGGGATCAGCCAGAGTGATAATAACTAGTAAATTAAAATGGATCGGAATTATTATATTATAATTATTAACTATAGGTAATAGTACACCTCTGCCTAACCCTTCGGGGAAACAAGGCGTGATGTTATGTTATGTTACGTTATGGATCAGAATATCTATGAAATTACCTGTAGGATAACTTAACCTAATAAATTATCTGAAGGTATTCTAAGCATAAAACTTACCAGTATGAATTCCTATTCTAAGCTTGAGTGTTTCATTTGGTCTATGAGATATTTTGTGACTTTTGACTGCATTCAACAATTCCAGCGCCATGGATGCGATCTCACCCACGTGTCTATCGCTGTTCCTTATAGGGAGACCAGATACCTGTAAGACACGTTATATTAATAACTATTTTGTTATGTATTGAAGCCACTGCGTCATGCTCCAAAAACATAACTTACCACCATGTACGCGTCCCCAATTGTCTCCACTTTATAAACATCGTAGCCTCTAATTATTCTATCAAACACAGTGTACAGATCGTTGAGGAAGTTCACGACCTGGAGCGGAGTACTCTCGGCTGACATGGCGGTGAACCCGACAATGTCGCTGAAGTAGATGGTGACCGAGTCAAAGGACTCCGGCTCGACGCCCTCGCCCGTCGTCAGACGCCGCGCCACCGACCTGTAACAACCACCCCCATGTACACCGCCCTTAACACATAGGCCTAACCATCCACACTTATATGACATTCTGACGAAACACAATATCACTCCAACTTACCAACTACTTCAAATCATGCTGCTATTTTTACTGTAAGCTACGGATAAAAACGTACACTAAAAACCTTACAGATATGTACAGTTCAATCACAAGCACTAGAGTAACAAAATCTTAATTAAAAAATAATTATCAGATAAAAACTACAATATAACAGTTTCGTACTTAAATTATACATATTTAAAAGGTGAGAAAGACTTAAAATGCTAAAATTAGGTACTATTAATGTTAGGCATGCTGATCTATAAATAAAATTATCAAAAGTGCAGTCTAATTTGACAAAGAATCCACTTGTGCCCCAATACTGAAGTTCACCATAGAAACGCTATAAAATCACTTGCAAAAAGCTATAAAACTAGTTAACTACTTGAAGAAAACTGCCATCACCGACACCTACGTCACGCTATCCCGCCACAGAACCCCAAGCAAGCTCTATAACTACTCAAACTCTGTTAATGAAAGGTGAGCCACGTGTATCACAATTTCGGAACATTTCAATGAAGATTGTGACGTGAGCCTACCACCTGTGTGTGAGGCAAACCATATTAAACTACAATCACCAATAGGGAGTTAATTACCTCAAGACATTTTCACGACATTTCTATAATGGATTCAACCTCCACATCTGGAAAAGAACACAAGTACAACAAAGTGAATACATTAAATTTTTAGACGACGTACCACTGTTTTACATCAAGTCCATGTCGATGTTTCATGTTTTGATGAATGAACTATATTATGTGTATTAGTTTATTTATAGTACCATTATCATTCCAAGCTAATTGTATTTGAAGCGTTGAGTATTAAGCTCATGATTCAATGTACACTAAGCCGACCCCAACATCGCTGGGAAAAGGCTAGGCAGATGATTCAATATACACTAAATAACCTACAGTGTGGTTACTTCTATACATAAATCACGCCAATGTTTGTACTCCCATTCTATTTTACAACACACTCTTTACATAACAACAAAATATAGTGACGTAAAGCGAGCCATTATTCCTGCAATAAAAATAGCACATGATTACCGGTCGACTCGACTGTTAACAATTTCGTGTACCTACTTGTACGGAGATTCACAAAACGTCAAGTTAATTATCACATAGTAGCGATGAGACTTGGACTAAATGTAAACCAGTAAGCACCTGCTGCGACATCCAGGTATGTGATACAGCTTGTTGTATTTGCGTCTTCCTCAACTGTGCTCACATGTATATTATTATTAATTACACCGATTACATTACAAACCTTCAAATTAGTAATAATATAACGATTAGATGACGCTAACACATGACACCAATGTACACAGAATATTAATGACATGTACATGCACATTTCACGATGGTCTCCAGTCGCGACTGGGTCGTGAATAAACATTGTAAAGCTTGTTTCTTTTAATGCATTCTTAGACACAAAACTTTATACTAACGTTCAAAAATGCGCGAATGGTTATTGACATTACCTGATGCGCCATCGGTTTTTATAAACAAGACTTAGAACTTGGATAGAAATTGTATTTGGTGGAGCAGTATAGTATAGTCGAATAATATAAAAGGTAGCTTACTTTGGTAGCATCCTATGTAATAAGTCTTCGGTTTTCTGTTTCTCTTCAATCAATAGCCTCGTTCTCTCGTTGACTAGTTCTTCTAAATTATTAGCATATTTCTCCATCATGTCCATCATTTGGTCCATTATGTTTCTCGATCTGAAACAGTTTACCATAACGTTAACATAAACATACATAGATTTCAACATCATCTGCCTGCCTAGCCTTTTCCCAACTATGTTGGGGTCGGCTTCCAGTCTAACCGGATGCAGCTGAATACCAGTATTTTACATGGAGCGACTGCCTATCTGACCTCCACAACCCAGTAACTGGGTAATACGATACCCTTTGGTAAGACTGGTTGTCAGACTTTCGGGCTTCTGACGACCCGTAACGACTGTCAAAGATCTACGAATGACAGCCGGGACCAACGGCTTAACGTGCTTTCCGAGGCACGGAGGAGTCTCGGTATGTAAAGATGGTCACCCATCCACGGACAACCCCGGCAAGCGTAGCTTAACCTGATGGATCGACCCGTGCGGCTGTTATTATTTAGCCACGAGCTCCTCAACATCATAAGGTTCAAAATATTCTACTTGCTGTAAAATAATTGTAAGTTCACTCACTTTCCAGACTTCATTTTCTTGAGGCGGCTTCTAATGATGGGGAAATCTGGTCTCAAGTTGGGGTCTTCAGCCCAGCAGTCTTTCATGCACGCGACCACGTAGTCCTCAGGAGGGGGGTCCAAAGCGTCAGTGTCAGGTCGGAACAACTCTTCGCCGTCCAACTTAGGTCTCTTCAGACGCTCAACTATATCTGAAAGAATAACCAAAACTTCAACATCGGCAACTCAAAGCCCTTTACGCATCTAGCTAGCGTAGGTGATCCTCGAAATGTAGACGCTGCGCTATTGTAAGGTTAAAACCGCGTCAACGCGACGTTAGTTTCAATACAATCATTTCTACGCGACATCAATCATGAGATACAAGGCACCCTAAAAGGCGCAGACAATATTCACTTACCCTTAGGTTCCGTCCCCGTCGAACCAAAAGGCCCTCTTCTAGCTATTATTTCATAGAGAATGATTCCAAATGCATAGACATCGCCCTTCTGCGTACCACCAACCGTGCCGTTGGGGTTATCCATCTCCCTTAGCAACTCCGGAGCCTTCCATAATAAGCCTGAAACCACAAAACACTTTAATATTCAGAAGTATTATGTAAAATTATTCAGATTTTATTAAATAAGTCTTTTTTTTTCATACCTCTATAATATTGGTGCTCCCCTATAAATTCGTTTTCAGCACAAGCTCTGAGTTCGTGTAGACCAAAATCAGCAACCTGCAATAGAAACCAATGTTTATTTGTATGTTGTATCATCGCTTAGGCATCGACAGTAGTATAATTTCTCCGATTAAAATTAAAACGTAAAATAAATAAACTGACCTGAAGCATCCACCTGGACGTAACAACACAATTCGAGGATTTGAGATTTCCGTGAAAAATTAATGGCGAAGTATGAATGAACATCATACCCTGTAACAAAATAACACCACGTTAAGCGTACGACATTGCTAAGGGAAATGTGTTAAAATTAAATATCAAATTAGACGTACCTTTATGAGATCATGAATTAGCGAAGATATGAACATTTTGTCCAACTTTATATCTTCATTTTCGATTATATCCTGGAAACAACATCGTATTTATTAATATTCATCTATCCCGTGACATTATACCGTTTTGAATACAAATGAAGTTTCGTTCAAATGTAATTCTGAAGACGAATTCTTATGGACAGTAAATCCATGTAATACTCACATACAAGCTCCCTTTGGCACAGTAGTCAGTGAGTAAAAGAACACGCAGTGGCTCCACCACAGCACCAATAAACGAGTTCAAATTGTCGTGACGCAACTCTCGCAGCAGACGCATCTCCTTCATTATCTCACGTGGAATGTCCTAGCAAACATACGCTATTTTAATATACTGCACATAATATCATTGCTTAGAAACTATGTGGGTAATCCTAATCCTATCATAATATTATAACCGCGAAAGTGAGTTTGGTTCTTTGTTACGCTTTCACGCTAAAACGGCTGAACTGATTTGGATTAGGCACATGGGTAGACCATGACCCGCATTAGGACATAGGATATTTTTTAACCTGGGCGACGCCGCGGGCAAAAGCTAGTAATTAATAAACTAATGACAAATTAATGGCAATTTTAAATGTTCCAACCGAAATTATCATCTTCGGTTGAAAGGCATACATGAGCCGTTCCAGCGCAACAGAAAATTATCTATATATACACTTACTTTCTTTTTGGAGAACTTGAGCTCTTTGATCCTGACAACATTCCCCTTAAACTGCGCAGTTGTCGTGAATATCTGCGTGCAGCATTTGCTCTCGCACGATATCCCGCTCGCTAAACTCAGCTGCAACATAAACAATTTATTCGAGGAACGCCGATTTTTGACCAGCTAACAACCACATAATAGCACATAAAGTCTGCACTGTTTACACAAAAGCTAGCGCTTGCCTGCGCGTCTATTTCTGGTAAGGGGTTACCTTACTAGGCGACCACACGAGCCCACTGCCCAAATATCCAGCTATTTCTTGTGGGTCTATCTTCCAGAGGAGACCCTCGATCTCTTGCTCGATCTTCCACTTGCGATATATGCTGATGGTGACGACCAGCGCGCAGAACAGAGTGACGGCTAACGTGCCCGCTACCACGAGTGATGTTATTTGAGAATCGTCTTTGGGACACTTCTCGTTGAGAAACCCACAAGACGGTTCGTCTTCGGGTTTTACACTGTCAGGCCAGTCGATTGGCAGACGAGGGTTTAGTTTGTATTCCTGAAAAAATATACACCAATTTTATTACCTTGTAAATTATTGTCACAAAGCCATGTTCTGTTACAAAAAAGGACAGTTTCTTCACTAATCTCATGACTAAACTGACTGAAAAGTTATACTCACCGGAAACTCTCGTTTATTCTGATGCTGGAAGTGTCCCACAGGGATCATACTGTATGTACAGTTGACGTCGCCATCGCGGTACTTGGTTGGCTTGAACGCTAACACGGAGAAATTACCCTCCGAGTCCGCTCGCTCGTCCAGACGAATGGACATGCCCGATATACCTGCAGGAAGTGCCATATTCTAACAACAACGTAATAATTCGTGACATTAATAAATATTTGGATAATTTAGGCCGTCTTCAAAAATACTTCTTGTATCTTTAGAATATTCAAAATGGTTAAAAGCTGTTTTGAGAAAAAAAAAAACAAAAAATTACATAGTTTCTCAAGGATCGTAGACCCGCTTACTTTTATCAAGAAAATTGTGATGGGCGACACACTTACTTTTATACGGTGAACTTTGGATCATTTTGGCGACGATGCGCGTTCCGTTCGTGGCGATAGCATTCAGTTTAAACATCGTCAACATTTCAGTACGAGTCTCTTCCTTTATTATTTCATCCAAAGCTTTTGCGTAAAGTTTCACCGAATCATATAAGTATGCAGCGTAGATAGAAACAAACTGTAAACAGAACATTATGTTGAGATACACGTTATTGGTTTCTTAATATAATTTATATTTAGCTAAAAGTTTATCCTTATTGCTAAAATAAATGTGTACAGTTGAGGAATGAAAAAGTCAAGCACCTTTAGGATTTCTCCATCGATTGTTATGCGCACGAACGAAAAATTTATTAAGTCCCATGCACAGTTGCATGTGACTTTATTAATTGTCCGACTACTTTCAACGCAACAACATTATGAATGCAAATGACAGTTCGAATACGTGACACGTGCCCGCTAAGCGAGGAAAGATTGTATTTGAAAATAGTTTAACCTTTTCACATGTTTCATGCAAATT
This sequence comes from Fissipunctia ypsillon, assembly GCA_947568875.1. Classification (NCBI taxonomy): domain Eukaryota; kingdom Metazoa; phylum Arthropoda; class Insecta; order Lepidoptera; family Noctuidae; genus Fissipunctia; species Fissipunctia ypsillon. Next base: position 10,847,373 of record OX387654.1, read on the forward strand.
CATTAAAGTTTCTGAGCTCCCAAAATTAAAACAACTACCTTATTAAACTTATTCCCGAATATGGAGTCTCTAAACTTGAAGGGTTCCATCGTGTTGTACTTGCGGACTTTGTTGGTGAACTCCTCGTAACTGCTGGACGGCTCGGATGAGACCACCACCAGTAGCGACTGCGCTCGCTTCTTAAACTCCAGCGTATTCGGACATGTTAGCTTTGTGCGGTCCTCCGTTTCTGTAAAAATTGTTTCATTATAATCACAGGATGATCCTTATTTTCTGTATTCTATGGTGAGAAGTATGAAAGTCGTCTTCGTTCTAATGTGAGAAAGAGATTGCGCTGGACGCGCTGGTGGTGCTCAACGTCCCGTATAGCTCTATCTTTTTCGAAATGATTCTCTTTGATGATAGACCCTGGGCTTTATATCAATAGAAAGCCGCAAATCAAATCATGTTTATAGACATAAATCGTTTTAATACTACGGTTGTTCGATATGTATAATAAAAGGGGGCGGCATTTAGGATACCTCTATATCTATTGATAGCTTATTCTATCATCGTAAAAAGAGATGATTATATAAGAGTGTTAAAATATCTTTCAAAGTTTCCACAATACTGAATAAGGGGTGCTACACACGTGCGACATATATTCGACTTTCATTATATATCTATAAAATATTCAATTTAGCCGCCCCAAACATTTGTGTAGCACCCCTAAGTACATTACGAGCTATTAATACGACACAACTGACGCAAGAATGCAACAAAACCGAATGAACATGACATGTAACACCCTCGTGTCGAAAACACATAAATCAGGATAAAATACAGCCATATACATAATTTCTGTATCAATTAGATTTGCAATTGTAATGTTTACGCCAGGCGAACAATGTGACGACGGTGTAGCTAAAACAATAAGGAAAACGGAACTATTTAACACTACAGACAAATACGCAGAAATTATAGTTGTTAGTGTAACGTTAACCTTTTTTTCTGCTAAGCGAAAATTTTATATTACAAGCTTATTAGAATTTACTCACTTATAAGATATTTCAAGGCTTCTTTAGGTGAATATGTCATCATATCTACAAATATAACCATGTATTCGCCCTTGGAGAAAAGCTGAAGTGATTCCATAGCCGTCATCATTTCTATGAGGCCAGACGTAGAGCCCAAGAACACGTATACTGAAAATTAAAGAGGATTTGTTACTTGTTTGATATGTAAGTTATGGAAACTTATACTGATCGTCTACGGCCATTAGAACAAACAACAATGAACATAATATGGAAAAGTAAATTCCGCAGGTCCCGCTCCGTTTTTAGCCTGCTTTTTTTACAGAAAATGCCAGGAAGAAACAAATAAACCATCTTTCCCGTCCCATCATTGATCCCATCTTTCCAGTTATGATGAGCCAATCTACCTTTAGTGCTTTAGAAGCATCGACTCGTCAGTTTAGCAACAGAAAGCCCATAAAAAAAGATATCTAATCTACTCACTTCTGGTCTTATTCTTGGTATCCTGTATGAACTGGTACCAGAAGCCAGGCGCACAACAGGTCATCTTCTCCTCGCAGCACTTGAAGGCGTCTATCACCGGCCGCTGGTGGTTCACCGTCATGTTGTTCTTCTTCGCGTGGTTCTCCAGCGTCAGCGCCACCGTCACCCACGACTCCTCGTACAGAATGGAGAACTTGTTCCATCTGTAGTACCGTAGGAGCGATATTACGGATTTTGTTGCCTGAAATATTAATAACAGATAATTAGGTTATGATCTTCATGCTAATAATGAATCATCATCATCATCTTTCAGCCGAGTGACGTTCCCTGCTGGAGATAGGTCTCCCCCAAGCGTCGCCACATCGACCGATCCTGTGCTTTTCACATTCAGCGGATTCTTGCGGCCTTCACAAGGTCATCGGTCCACCTTGTGAGAGGCCTTCCAAAGCTATGCCTTCCGGTACATAAAGAAAATGGTAATGGAATCTATCATCTTTGTAGAGGACAGGAGTGTGTATGCGTCCATTAAATGAAAAATCATAGTGCAAAATTTAATGTTCATTTCGGAAAACTGATTGCTATTTCAGGATTTCGTAATCGGCAACAATGTCAACGAATTGTTAATCAATGTCGCACCAGCTCAGCTATTGTCCATTCAAAAGTAAGAGGTAATAATCAACATAAATTATACTATACACAAGCCATGCGCCCGATGGGATTTCCCACCGACAAAAATGACGAACTTCAATACCTACAAACTTTCATCCCCTAAAGGGGTTAGTTAACCTTTAGTTACGGGATGAATTTTCAAAAAGCCTTCCTTAGTGTCAGCCTTCGTTGTATAAGGAACTCTTGTGCAAAATGTCATGCTTCTAGACCCAGCGGTTTAAGCTGTGCGTTAGATAGATAGATAAAAGAATAGAATCTTTATTATATAAACCATAAAAATTTAAATATAAATGTGTTAATTATACATAGGGTGACACAATGGGCGGTCTTATCGTTAAAATCGTTCTTTTACAGACAACCTTTGGATGGATTAAAGGGAGAAGGAGAGACGATACTGTAGGTAGACAGTGGTGTGCCGTTTACATATACAATAAATACATATACATATGTATATAAATATACAATAATAAACATGAAACAAGAGCAAGGAACTATATAATGATGATGTTTAAGGAGAGAGGAAGTGTTTTTTTACCAGAATTTTAAAAGTGCACAAAGGTTGAACACGCCTTATCAACACGGGCACATTCCATAACCATACTGCTTGAACTGTAAAAAACTTGTCATAAGAGCTGGTGAGCTGCATTTCTAGTCTCAAGTTTTCCGATGACCTCAGATAACTAATAAGTGTGTCATGAAGGAACTTACACTGTCTGTCAGTGAATTTAAAAGTTTTACTAAGTAGATTTTAGCGATAATTAATTTAAAAATTGTTACTTATGAAGTACATAGATTAAAATAAGTTGTTGCTTACCTGAGCGCCAGGCGGCTCCAATCTCGCAAAGTTCGACAATGTCGAAGTTTGATAATCGGAACATCTCTGAAACAAACAAACAACAACATCAATATTTTGACAACTTCCAGTACCATACCAAGAGTTTTAGTAGCACTAACAAACACTGTTATCAAAGTTATTTGAGAAATCGAAGATTAACGACGTTGAAGTAATTATTATTATTATTTATTTTCCAGATAAATACAATCCATTTTTGTTAGTAAATAAATAAGCAACTTACAAACTAGTGTTAGTACATACATTAGAAATCATGTCAGGACGATAACAATCTACTACTTCTGGGCACGGTTTGCAGGCAAAACTTGCGTCCTCGTCCAGTGCAGTAATTATATGCACACATTGCAAAAAAAATATTGATTCATGAGGACGAAATTTTGACCCCTTATATAATACCTTCCCCTCTTTTCATACATGTACATATTATTATTTAAATTTTAAGCCAATTAGCTTGTAAATTATATATATTTTCGTACTTATAAATTAAAAAACCTTCTAGAAGTCAAACATTGATATGAATGAAATCATAATTTAATCTCTTGCACAAGGTAAACGAGGCAAAAGCAGTATGTAAGGATCGTAGCAGGTGGCGTTCTGTAGTTTCTGCCTACCCCCATGGGATGAAGGCGTGAGTTTATGTATGTATGTATGTTATACAAGGTGTAATTTTAATCACTGTTAATCTTTTAAGGGGTCATTGTACTGATCATTATGAACAAATTTTTACTATGGGACCAAGCCTGAAATCGCGAAAAAATAAATCATTTTGACGAGTTATGCGAAAATAAATGTAGGGAAAAGCTGATTTTTTTTCACGATTTCAGGTTTGGTCCCATAGTAAAAGTTGTTCATAATGATGATCGCAATGATGAGTACAATGACCCCTTAAGAGGTCAACAGTGATTAAAATTACACCTTGTATAACAAGATATTACATGAACGACCACATTCATCAATAAATTCATTATATTTCTATAGAATATTGGAATCTTTTTTTTTTATTGCGAATAATCACTTTAGGCCATAAGAATTTTATTACCATCGGTGCTCCACTAGTGATCACTTTGTCATTAGAAAGCCGAAGACCACTTTGTTCCCTCAAAAAAATCCCCAATTGTCCTGCATCACTTAAGACGTTTTGACAAAACGACTATCCGGTCATATTTTGCTATACGGCCAAATACCGGATAGTAGCTCATTACTCGGCCGGATACTGAATTTTAATTCTTTACGAGTTTTTCTTAACTTAAGGACTTTATTTATTTCATATTTCCGATCTTCACCTCCGCGGCCACACTCAAAATAGGTTATTTCCGGCCGTATATCCGGCTTATAGGATGGCCGGATATACGGTATACGGCGAAATCCAATTCCGGATTTGCTTATGCTAACAGGTTGGCTCGCATACACGACATATTATTTATTCATTTTCTTTCTTCTTTCTATTCAATTTTTAGTAAGCATTAAACTAGCTGACCCGACAGACGTAATCCTGTCCATATTTCGATAATTGATACGAAATTTCCACTCAAAATGCACTTTCAGTCTTCCCGAATTTTCCAATTTTCCCGGCAACTTTTCAAATTTTTCTTCCCGTAAAAACCTGATTCGGACTATTACACGCATTTTAAAACAAAAATTTGACAAATCGGTCCAGCCGTTCTGAAGTGGTGCGCTTACCAACGACAGCGTTTCATTTTTATTATATAGAAGTTTATACGAGTATAGATAGAATAGTAGAAACCTGGTATCTATCTAGCGGAAGATAGATCTAATCCACGTTTGTGATGAAATGTGTATAACTGTAAAAACAAAAAGAAACATAGTTTTATCATTATGCTTACATAAGAGATCATGGGCAAGTTTCTGGACTGTGCGATGATGGCCTCAGTGTGGCAGCGGCCCTCTGGCCCGAAGAAGGCGACGACGCCCGAGCAGCTCATGTCAGTGAGCAGGCGCGTCGCCGTCACCGTGTCGAACTTGGTGTCATGCCATTCTAGGAACAACTCCACGTCGGGCAGCAACTCTGTGTTGTTGTTCAGCTGGAAGAAAAATGAGGCTTATTGAAACGTACCAATATATGATTGAACGTTGAATTGATTATTATTAATATTTAAAAATTAACTGGGATGGGCCTGTTTCCCCCTCGAAACAAGCAAGATAAGTAAACCTTCCGGTTTAAACTTCTGCTGGTACTTTCATAACGTACGCGTGCGAAAACAGGGATAAAAGCGACTTGCCTGTGGGATAACTGTAACCACATAGTAAGCGTCGATATTTATAGGACATTTATTTATGTATGAGGAATTCTAAAAGTTAACTCAACTTGTTTGCCCTCGAGCTAAAAATATCTACGGAAGTGTAAATATGATTTTGCGCTGATCAAACAAAGTTTATCATTGTAAGAGTCCAAACGAATTTATAATGACATTTTATACTTCTAAAAGTAGTGAATGTAATTACATCGCTTGGAATTTAAACATAAATGAATCATTCGAAACCGCATTGGAATCAGTTTAATATTACAGGCCGGTTCATGTGATTTAATGTGATACTAAAAATATGACACGGTATGCGAGATGAGGCTAATGGAAAGATCCACAGCGTCCTTGGCTAGATTTATTTTAATGGGTATACCCTATCGGGTTTTATCTAAATTATGGTAATTGCTTATGCGAGCAGACCTCCTCGAGGGCAATGGAGAGTGCCCCGGAGATAGTGAGGCCTTGTCGGTCGCGCAGTTCGCCGGTGAGGCATGGCAGGTAGCCGATGGTAAGGTTGAACTTCTTGTTGGCGGCCAGCGAAGGCTCGGCCAATAGGCTCAGCGCCGCGAGTACCAGCACCCGCGCGCCGCGCCACATGCCGTCGCCTTCACCACGACACGCTCACCTGGGGAACAAATACATTAATTAAACTATAACTTCTAAGATTTAGTAATAAGTAGTTCTGTGATCATGGGATTTACGACGTTTTTACCCAGATTACCTAGAATTACCTAGAGGAGGAGGATGGCTGGAAATATGACTAGCCAATGTAGGGAAATCTGATAACAAATAATCGTCTCATGTGCATCGATATAAATCACTGATGTGATACGAAAACAAGCGAAAGGGATTCACCCAAAAAACATGCCTAAGTAAAGAAAACTGATTAACTAGATGTAATCTAATTAGAATAACTAGGTGTGTTTCATACGGTGTAGGTACTTGCTTGCAGAAATCATTTTCCCTATGGCGACATCGTATCGAGATAAACCCTTACCCTTTTTCATAAAACTTCAGAGTCATTGTCCTATTACGATAAGAGGATGATTGGTTGATAACAGTCGTTCTCACACAGTATGCGCTTTGATCTCGCACAGCAAACGTAATTATTGTGATGGCAATTAAAACTTATCATGATAAACATAGTTATGTATTTGACGTGAACTTAAAGAAATTAATAATTACAATCTAATAATAAACACTTTTTAATTGTTCTTTTGCCGCGAATACTTCTATAATCTACTGGCAAACGCAAAAATGACGTAGGTATATATTATGTATATTCTCTATGTTGCATCTTATAGTAACCACATAATGTCTATTGAAATCAATGTCGCAATAAAATCACATTTTTATCTTCTAAATAATTTTTAAAACCTTTGAGATTTCACGGATTGGAATTTTATTGTCTTTTACATACCGCCGCCAAAGAATAATAACTATTACTACAGGCATACTAATACAAATCACACAGTTACCCCAAAGCACAGCTGAAAAAACAGGGAAACGAAATACAGAGAGTCACTTGCACCTTTAATTTTCCCTCTGAATCTGATAAACTGAGCTTCGCATAAAACAAAAGAGCTGTATTTTTCCGCGTCCACTAATCCTTACTAACATTATAAATCCATACTAAACTGATATAATAAAGTCGTAATTGACTATGTCCGTCTGTCTGTTACCTTTTCACGCCTAAACAACTGAACGGATTCCAATAAAATTTGGCAAAGAGATTGATGGCCTCCTGGGGAAGGACATACGGTAATTTTTGTCTCAAAAATAATCCTGCAGTGGGGTGCTACATAGAAGATGAAAGTTAGTTTGGGAAACCTAGCATTTCTTAAGTTAGGGATATGAAAATTCAAATTTATGCTTTTGGTAAGAAATAAAGAATTACGTGTTTCAACGTTTTTGTAAAATCATCCCCTTTTTACCCCCTTGGGGGATGATTTGATTTTTAAAATCATCCCCCAAGGGGGTAAAAAAGGGGATGATTTTACATTTAACATGTAATATAATTCAAGATATTTAAGGGATTGGAAATAATAGTCATAGTCCGTATCTTGAAGTAACGTGTAGTTACATTTCTTCATTTCATTAAAATCGGCCTACTCGGTCATAAGTTAAATTACAATTTAAAGTCATAAAATAACCTTTCTAACATGTACAGTCTGCTGATGTTACGTAGTCAAAATGGCGGCACTAGAGTAGATATTACAAATTAATGGTGATAAATTGAATAATTATTATATTAAGTAAGACATTTAGAATTATAAAAACCTGTTTTATTTACTTTAAAAAACTGGACAAGTGTGAGAAGGACTCGCGCCCTGAAGTTTTCGTCTCAAAGCTGTATTCGCTCGACTGCAAGCTAGCGGGACAAAATTATTTTTTTACTTATTTTAATTGTTTATGAATATTTAAGTTTTATGCTATTTTAGAAAGAAATGGGGGGATTTCTGTGATCTGTATGCGTATAGGTACGTCAAAAGGTGTGCATGCAAAATGAAAGTAGTCTCCCGATTTTACATTTTTGTTGACTGTTATCCCTGATGGCTCTAATTAGCTGTCTATTTACTTATTATAGCTGTATGGCAATATATATATATTTGCAAAAAATGTCGCGGGCTATTTGTAAATTAAAATCATAATTATGTGTGAAATACCTACGTATTTATTTTTTCACTTTATCAAATAACATACAATAATAGTCCAAGAACAACAACAATTATCTATGCACATAAAACAACTCTTAAAAAAATCATATAACTAAATACTTGTTTACTTATGTACAAATTGTTCCTTTCTAACAGAGCACCTGCCATCTAATCTCTTCACTACCCTTGGTTGACTGGTAGATAATGCCTAAGGCATTAAGTCCGCCTTTGTACTTTTTTAAGTGTGAAAAGTTTAAATAAATATAAAATAAAAATAAAAAATATGTAACCACAATAATGTTATATCTAATATATAAAAATTATAAAACAATGTGAGAAATGGCATCATAATAAAATATGAAAATGTATTTACAATAAAAGATAATTCTATCAAGCAGAATCTAATAGTCATCACCAGAGGATTCTTCATCACCACTCTCCAATTCGGTGGAATCTTCTCATAATGAATAATCCCCCTCACTAAATTCGCGAACTGATGTTGATCGGGTTGGAAAGGAAGGTGGGACAATCAACTGCAGAACTTCTGGTCGTAACGCAGTTAATTTCTTTCGCGGTAATTCTCTGAATGTATTTATTATAGGATCGGACGTAATCAAAAGCATTCTCAAAAGATCCGTATTCGTGGCACAGCGTGATCGTTTCCCTGGTATGTCGTTCCCGAAATCTACGACAGTCTTTATTTCGTGCTTCCTGGGCTTCTTCGGAAAGCAAGCGGAAGAAGGCAAGATCTAGTAACTTCTGCGCTGCTGCACTGCGCTGTGTACAAGAATTTTACGCACAGTAACAGGCATCGAATACCACGAATACAGAGCAAGATATAACTTTCATGTACCAACGCAAATCTTTTCAAATTCTAAACAATTTATATCATAACCGGATGACAAAGTTCTTAAAATTACATGAAATCTGCGTAGAAGACTTACGTCTAATCCTGTAATTTCAATACTTAATTCTGCATTAGAAAAAAATCTACGTGCTGTGTTTCCATCATTCGTATTGCCATACCCAGGTTTTGGCTTATCCACAATAAGACCCATGCGCAGTCATGCGCTCTTTAAACGCTTTTTGGATCTCTTGTGAGCATTGCTTCATAATAGCTTTATCGTTATCTCCCCTAACTTGCCAAGTTTTTATTTGTAAACGATAACTGATGTGAAGTAAACATTCAAAAGTGCGGATCCATGCAAGGTAGATAAACCAAATCCAAAGCGTTCTTGGTTGCCGGGATAGTCCCTTGACTCCTCGTTCATAGCAGACGGAGTAGCACCACAAATATAACACTTTTGTGTTGAACGTGTGTCTGTTAAGGCAATCGTGTTTAACAGAGATTTGAGTCCCATCAACATTACATAAAGTTGGAAGAAGCTGACTTATTTCATCCAAAATTTTAGCAGTTTCATCCTTCGTAAACTCATTTGTCTCCATGGCAAAAATGAATTTAATAGGATGGCAATATAAGGTAGAAGGCCGTGGATTTTGCTAAATAACAGCTTCGCCGTCAAGGCGTCTCAAGGGGACAAATGAGTGGACGAACAGAAATTCGTCTGTAGCGTTGATGTTCTCAAAATACGTACTATGCCCGGAACTCCCATCACAACCCCATTTGCTTATTAACGTATAATATGAACGAGATAACACACTTCTAATAAGTCATTAGAAGTGTGTTATCTCGTTCATAAAACGAAAAAGTTTTCTCGGAACTCGGAAGTCCCGAGTGAGCTTCAACTAATCGTTCAGCCGTTTTATCTAAAATCGCCTGAAGTTTAATCTCAGCTCGAGATTCAGTAGCAGAAATATGTCCGTCAGAAGGACAACAAGAAGCTTTAGACTTACCTAGGCTATAGAATGATGGACACACTTAATGTCCTGCTTTTATTGACCACTTTCTAGTCTGTTTGTACGAGTGAGAAGTAGATTTAGAGTCTACATAATAAGCTAAAGTTTCGTCTGGAGTCTATCGCCTACTCTCTTCAGAAAACTTTTTTTTAACTTTCATCGCCACGACGAACGACGACATCGATACTACGATTTTGTTTTGCAACACTTCGATGCCCTTGTTTCCGTGTGCTAATTCTGCTGCAGTGATTAATTCATTAGCACTTCGCGATCCCAAAAGATCGTCCACTCTCCGTCCTTTTGTTTTTGTAGATGACTCATCAAAAGATTTCCGGGGACGCCCTACAGAACGAACCCCCGATGATGTTGAAGGGCACGGCTGGTTCACACGCACAAACATTTCGATTCCGCCTCCTTCTAACCAATCTTTATATTTGATTAGAAATGTATCCTTAGAACACATAGAAGATATCTTATAAGACTTTTCGTTTCATTTTGACGAAAGGCTCGTTCATTTTGAGTTTCCTCAGGGAATCTTCAGAAGCATCCGTTATGACGTCCACATATACAAGGTGAAACATAAATAACGCACAACCTCTTAAGGGGTCATTGTACTCATCATTATGAACAACTTTTACTATGGGACCAAACCTGAAATCGCAAAAATAAAATTAGCTGTTCCCTACATTTTGACGAGTTATGCGAACATAAATGTAGGGAACCGCAGATTTTTTTTACATTTATTTACAATTCTGGATTGAAGGACAAAAAACTTAACTTTTCAGTTGAAAAAGAACTTTAAATAGAGTGGAGAGGACCGATTTGAATGAAATACAGACTAAATGTTACTTCAAGACACGGCCTATAAATTTCCGGTCCCATATTGAAGAACAAACTTAACTTTGCAGTTAATATTTATAACTATACATTACCAATTTACGGATTTTTCTCTTTACTTGAACTGTAAGACCTTGCTTCTCGAAAAACATGCAGCTAGGTCAACGGGAAGTTTGTACCGTAACATAGGCTTTAGTTTATTTGCGAGTGTCAAAATAAATGTACGGCATAAACGTATTTTTATTGCGTTGTCTTAGAAGTTTGATTTTCTTTACAGCTCCAAGCCAAGTTTTTGATATCTATTTCAACTTGATACGTCCACGCGGTTCTGAGAAAAGGGGTCTTGACAGACAACGAATTCGTCTTATAAGAGTTCTAATTTTTCATTTTGAGGTACGGAAATCTATAAAAGATTATTTGAATTTATTATCTGTCTGTTAGTCGCCTTTCATGCCGTAACGGCTGAATAGATTTAGATGAAAGGAATACGAACAGGCCATGACCTGGGTTAGGATTAGGACATAGGATACTTTGAACCCCGGTAGTACCTACGGTCCTGTGGGTAATTTCCGACCTTTACCCGGGCGAAGCCACAGGCAAAAGCTATTAATTTATATACCTAACTAGCTGTGCCCGCGACTTCGTTCGCGTGGATGTCGGAAAACAACTTCCCTATTTGAATCGGATTTTGTTCACAATTTCATGGGTTTTTTTTTTTTCTAAAAAATAAATAAAAGTAGCCCAAGTTACTCCTTAAAACAGCTCAGCTGTCTGCTAATAAAAGTCCCGTAAAATCGGTTCAGCCGTTTCGAATTTCATGAGTTTTAATTTTTTTTGCGCGGAACCCTAATTTTTTTTCTAAAATTAAAGTACCCTAAGTTACTCCTTATAACATCAGCTATCTGCCAGTGAAAGTTCCGTCAAAATCGGTCCAGCCGTTTCAGAAATTAGCCGGAACAAACAAACAGACAAAAATTTTAAAAATGCTTTTTCGTTATAGAGTATCGTTTATACTTTCATAAGCATTTAGTAATAAGCTATTATTTTGACATTACAAACAGACACTTCAATTTTATTTATTTGTATATAGGTACTCGTAGTATGTATAGATAGGATTTGTGCCCGGTAGATGACAATAGGCTCGCCCCTATTACATGGGACTTAAACATAACTGGCGAAATGTGGGAGTACTATAGGTACACCTCTGCTTAACCTTTCGAGGAATACAGGCGTGATTTTATGTTATGTAAAGATTATGATGATTAATAGGTAGGGGAAAAGTTTCTTCGCATTTTTTAAGAAAATTTAAAACATTTTTTAATATAGTTTATTCACATTTAACTAAAGTATGTAGGTACCATTTTGTTCGATAACTTTTTGCCATCTTGTAGGTAGGGACATGATCCCATTGCTATAGAAATTTTGGGACTTCTGATCAAAATACCGCGACAAGTGGTTTTGGCAGTCCTCTCGTGATGTTAACCTGACACTGCCTAAAGAATTCTGAAGAGACCGAAACAGGTGGAAATCTGAAGGTGCAAGGTCAGGACTATACGGCGGATGCATTAACACCTCCCAGCCAAACTCTCTTAATTTTTGCTGAGTGGCTAAAGATGTGTTAGGTCTAGCGTTATCATGATGAAAAACCACACCCCTTCTGTTGATTAATTCCGGCCGCTTTCTCTCAACTTCTTGCTTTAATCTCATCAGTTGTTCGCAGTAGAGTTCAGAATCGATGGTCCTGCCTGGTGGTAACAGCTCATAATGAATAATGCCCTTCCAATCCCACCACACACACAGCATCACCTTGTTGCGAGTTAACCCGGGTTTCGCCACAGTCTGTGAAGCCTGACCGGCCTTTGACCACGACCTTTTTCGCACGTTCTTGTCGTACGTGATCCACTTTTCATCACCAGTTATCAGGTTCTTTAAAAATGGTTCGGTTTCATTACGTCGTAATAAAGAATCACAAATGAGTACACGGTTCATTAGGTTTCTTTCAGTGAGCTCGTGAGGTACCCAAATATCGAGCTTTTTTGTGTACCTAGTTTTTTTCAAATGCGCCAAAACTGTTTTGTGGTCAATTCCCAGTTCTTCAGCTACGTCGTAACTACTGATATGCCGATCTTGCTCCACTTTTTCAAAAATGGCATCCATTTTATCCGTAATAGGGCGACCAGAGCGACGTGCATCTTTGACATTAAAATTTCCGGATTGAAAACGCTTAAACCAAATTTGTGCTACTCTCACAGACACTGCACCAGGTCCATAAACATCGCAATTTTTTTTCGCGGCTTGCGTTGCATTTTTACCTTTTTTGTAGTAAAATTTTAAAATGTATCGAATTTCTTCATTAGATTCACTCATCTTGACAGTACGAAAAACAAATGAAAATCACACATTTTCCTAATTTGAATTTGGAATTATGTTCTTTAACATTTAAACTTTCAATGATACCAAAACCAGCCAGATACAAATAGTATAGCCAAAGAGATTTTATTACAAGTTCATACATACTATAATGCGAAAAGACTTTTTCCCCAACCTAATATAAATGCGAAAGAAACTCTGTCTGTGTGTTACTTTTTCACTGAATTGATCGTTATGTTTGACAGACAGGTAGCCTGGGACCTGTAGACGATCATAGACTTTTCATTCTGGATCGCAAAGTCGCAGGCAATAAGCTAGTAGGTAAACTTATTATTTTACATTTTATCGAAAGACTACATGATGGCGACAATGAGCGTGTCTATTTCTGTAACTCAATAAAGGGAAGTCTTCCTGCAGCGCGTTTTCCGCCCTCAAATGTAGGAATTGCTTCCATGCTGTCAAGTAAGTAATTGGCTCGCAGCCGGCGACCGATTAGACCAATTGACGTGCCGCTGTTTTGACAACATGCACCTCGTCTTCTAAAAACTTGTCTTCAAGACATGCCAAGTAGGTAAATCAACATTTTTGGGATTTGCTTGCCAATTACATTTTATTTATTATTTCATATTGGTAGTTAACTGTGATGTCTTATGCCACATAAGTATTTCAGGTGGTATGTAGCTGTATAAATTTCACGTCTATCGTATACATAAACGCTATCTACCCCCAGAGTCAATAACCGCACTTAGCCCGCGTTGCGCGACGCCGCGGAGTCAGCATGTTGGTGGCACCTAGCAGGCTAGGCTGCCCGTGCGCACAACGCACAATGTCAGGCTAGCCGCAGCCCATTGGAGGAGTGCTCACTGCCCGCACCACACGCACGACCGCCAGCGCCTATGAACCACGATCTCGCCATGAGATAACGCCCGCGATAACGTTCTCCACAGCTATTTTTAGAACTTAATAAAAAGGTAATGCGATTATGATTACATTTCACGCAATGGCATACGCTTCCCGCATAACGTTAAGTTGGAAGTCAAACGGTGGCATTTTACATTTAAATATACGACCGAAAACGCTGTTCTGGCTGAATAAGCCCAGTCTAACTGTAGTCAGTCAAGTTTCATTAGCTTGTTTATGCTTAAGTCTGCGTACTTTTAGCAATGTAACTGGAATCTAATTGGTTTATAAGAAGTTATTAACACGTTTCTTACTTTAAGGTTTTATTTATTATAACCGACAGTTTTCGGTTAAGTTCAGGACAAGTAGGTACTCCTCGCATTTACAAGTGACTCATCTATAATACATAGATGCTTTCAGATCGTGCATCGTTTGACGTTCCTCGGGTAGTAGATTTCACGTGCATAAAAACATTCAAGAAACTAAATATTTCGGGCCTTTTCGTTCGCAAAATATCGCTAACACGAAGGCGTGTGTGGATTAACACAGCAAAACAGCGGAGCAATAACACAAACGAAAAGAGCAATTAACGAATATTTAGGGTGTAGCTGTAGATACCCACACTACCCATTGAGGTCATAACACCACAGGTAACAATGACTGAAAATGGCTAATCGTACAATGCAGTTCTAAACTCAACCGAAATTAAGTTTATTTTAAATGAATCGAATAAAAACTGCTGTAGAAGAGAAAAAAAAAACCTTTGCTATTACATACCAAGGCAAAACGTGGCAAGTGAACAGATACAATTTATCAGGTGTATGACTTAATTATTACAGATTCTTAAGTAGTTTTTTTAATTATAAAAAAATAGTGAACAACGAACTTAATCTTGGAAATATTGTCCATCGTGCTCTATGACCTTGCGCCATCTATCAGGCAGCATACGGATGCCGTCGCGAAAGAAACTTGCAGACTTTGAGGCGACAAAATTAATCATCGACGAATTTACGCACATCATCCAGCGTTTTGAACTGTTTATCCTCTAAGCCGTACTGCATTGGCCGGAACAAATGAAAATCAGATGGGGCCAAGTCTGGCGAATATGCCGCGTACGGGAGACCTTCCCATCCCAAATCCAAGAGGGTCTTTTGAGTCGCGCGAGCAACGTGAGGTCGAGCGTTGTCATGCAGCAGTATGACTTGCGGGCTTCCTTGCCCAGTAAATGGCCTTTTCTGATCCAGCTCTTCGCTCAACATGTTCAACTTTCGACTGTAGCGTTCCGCTATCACCGTCTGACCAGTTTCCAGAAGTTCATAATAAAGCAAACCCTTCATGTCCCACCAGATACACAGAAGAACTTTCTTTAAGTGGCTGTCCGGTTTCGGCGTCGATGTAGAGGGTTGCCCGGGATATACCCACGACTTTTTACGTTTGGGATTCTCGTACAAAATGTACTTCTCATCACCCGTAACAATTTTCCACAAGAAGTCCTTTTCTGTTGCCGGGCAAGCAGTGAAAGACACGTGTTCATACGTTGTCCTAGGTTGTGTTCGGTCAACAGATGTGGGACCCAACTTCCAAGTTTATGATTTTTCCCATTTGGTGCAAACGCTTGGAAATAGCTGTTTGGGTGACTCCTAATTGAGCTGCAAGCTTTTTTTGCATTTGCGTTGAGTCCTCATCTAGTAAAGCTTGCAATTCCACATCTTCAAACTTTCGAGGCTGCCCAGGGCGCGGTTGGTCACTAAGATCGAAATTACCACTTTTAAAATGTTTGTACCAACCAATAATTACATGCTTCATAAACGGGATACAACGTCATCAACAAGAAAACTACAAATTGATTCCCATGCTTGAGAAGCATATTTTCCTTGTTGGAATTCGTAGAAAATGCAGTGCCGAATGTGCTGTTTATCAGTTGCCATCGTAAACTTTACTATTCTGAGAGATTATGTAACTTGTATAGACTTATCGTTTGGTGTTCTAAACTCTTGTGTCCGATCCTTACAAAATCACAAAAGACCGTGAAATATTTCTGTTTTAAATATAGTTTTAAGCTCTAAGAAAAAATCTATAAAAATTAAGTCATACACCTGATAGTTTATCCAATGAACACTTAAAGTGACCGGCACTTCCAAATATCACGTGATGCCGTAAGTCGATCTCGCAAGGTTTTGACTTAACTGGTCAGTTTGTCCACAACGATACCTTATTTATGTGGGTCAGTCGTGTATTTAAATGTCACGATAATATTGTGTCAAGATCATAATGAGCCCTTCCAGCTGTGCCGGCCACGTTTTTCCGAGGAATTCTATGTTGTTGACAGCAAAAATATCTGCCTATAGGTACTATACATTTGTCTCCAATAGTTTCGAAGAATATTTTTTTCTACCCAGTTATGTGCAAAATAGTTCTTTTGATAGTCTAATTCCTGAAGCAGTTCAGTGTAGGAACAAACAAAATATTTACCGGAAGCGAGACACATGAATGCTGCGAATGACACATCATAGCATCGAGTTAATTTTCTTGACTATGTGCTTCCCATTTTTGTAACCCTAGTTTATTAGTGATTCAACTAGTGTTAATATTTGGTCATCATTAACCAACACTAGTTGAATCCCTAAAAAACTAGGAAGTAACTAGAACTGCTGAACATGACTTGATTTTTTCTACGTGACAGTTGTAAAAACTGTTGTTTACTGACGTTTCAGCACATTGCCGATATTTGTTGTATGGTTGAGGTTATTGAGGGTTACTAAGATTATAAAACATAATCTGAGGGTGCACAATAATAATGGTAAAACACAAGTTTTATGGGCCGAGAACTGAACCCTGTGGGACGCCACTGAGTATGGTTTGGGATATCGACATGAATTCTTTAGTTTACGTTTTACGTACATTGACAGGAATTTGAGACCCGAATTCTAAGATCTATGATAAAATGCTTACATCTCACACACTCTACATGCTGTATTTTTAATAAGATGTCGCTAAAAATAGTACAAACGCGGTCAAATGTCTTTTCATATTCTAAATACACTTCTTGGGGCCGCCCTCATCTCTGTTTTATCAATATAAATAAAACGTTCATCAATTCTTGCTAATAAATATCGAATTACTTATACCGAAGCTAAGATCTTTTTTCAGTCTGATCACTTGCCGCCACGATTTTTTTTTTAAATATGTAAATGTCAGTTTATGCCGTTCAGTGCGAAAATCTGTTTAGTTCAGAGTTCAGTGGAAACACATTTTTTTCTAAATCCCGAGTGCGCCCGATGGGATTTCCCACCGGCAGAAATGACGAACATCCATACAAGCTTTCATTCCCTATTTAACCCCTTTAGGGGATGAATTTTCAAAAATCCTTCCTTAGCGCTTACATTCGTTGTACCTACTTATAAGGAATTCTTGTGCAAACTTTCAAGCTTCTAGCTCCTTAGTTCCCATAGTGGAGTCCCAGGGGTCCACGGGAGACTCGATGGGAGTCTACGTTGGGGTCTATCTTCACATTTTTTGTACAGTTTTGGGAATATGGTAGAAATGTAGCTGCAGGGGGTCCACCGGAAACAGCTAAATTTTGAAAGTGGTCTATGAGAAAAAAAGTCTGGGAACCTTTGTTCTAGCTAGATCAAGCGGTTTAAGCTGTGCGTTGTCTGTTAGTGAATTTAAGATTTCTAATAAGTTGGTTTTGAAATTTATGTCGTCCTACAGAGAAACCTTTGGCCTGTCGCGTAAAGTATTACTTACATATTTAAACCACCCATTTGGCAGATAGCACATACCTAAGTATATCCCTCTAGTCTAGTTGATAATCTCTGTGGATATTACTTTTATCAAGAATCCTCCATCAAATTCACAATCAACATCAACAAAATATGAGCACAGAAATCATGCCAGCAGTTTCACAGCTGTTATTGTATTTTTTTTTAAACTGCGGACAGACAACAGCTGTCTAAATATTATTAAAACCAGTACCTACATAGAACACACATGGTACATACCCAAAAGACCAGCACCCTAATTGCGTAACACACTCAATCACAATCTGAATTATTATGAAGCAAATTGCTAATCCATTGCTTCATGTGTTCGAACAATTGTCTGCTCAACAACGTAAGTAACGCAATGAATGTTGTTGAACTGTCAAAATGAAACCGATTCATACTGTAAGTGCGTTACGCAATTGCCCCGCAGGTCTTAACTAGAAAAATAATGATAAATAATCACCATTTCTTTCTGACTAATGAGAAGACACGACAGAAATCGTTACCTATACATATTATTCCTGGTAAGTACGCCTTATAGTCCATTACGTCACACATTTATTCAAGTTAATATTTGTAACCTCGACTTTGGTTACATATTTACCTAGTTATTAATAGTACGCCAAATACATAAGCTAGAGACTGAATCAACAGACGGATAACTAAGATCCAGCATGTACTATATCAGTATGAACTTGACAAGTAGACATTTGACACTAAGGCCGAGTTAGACTTAGTTAAGGGCCCGTCTCTATCTTGCATTTGTAGTTTGACAATTGTGCGACAGTGACAGGAATAACGCTTAGCTAAAGAACGTGTTAGTAACGTTTATAGATCTCGGCCTAAGTATGTACTAAGTGTTTGTTCACTAAGAAGATCAATGCAAGTAAATATCGAAATAATAGTATTTCTAGTAGGTAATATTAGAAGCAAAAGAAGCATCAGTTACGATTTTTTAACGCGATTAAGTCGGGTAATTCATGTTCGACGGATTTTTCAACTATAACTGCCTGAGAATCCCTAACCCCGGGTTTGATGCCCCAAATTTACCTACTTAAGAACACCAAATAGAGCATTTAGACTCAAGACTAAGAATTATACTAACTGAGTCACTACCTACAATTAATCCTAAACTGTATAGGATGTAAAAACGGACTTTGTGCACGATTAAGGCCTAGCGATTTTGCGGTAAAAAAACGCACTAAAGTGCGCGCATTGCGATGAAAAAAAACGCATGTGGTTAATACAGTGGGCCTCCCGCTGCAAATTTGCGATCAGGCACCGCACGTATTTTGTATCCCAAAGAGATATATGTAGTAATCGCACACTACAGTGAAAAAAAAAACGTACCGAGACACCGATCAAGCAGTAGAAAATATCCTTTTGTTTTTTTGATACGCCCGTAAATCTTTATAACTATCTTATGAAAAAGTAGACTTTAACATGCACCTAAAACAGTTTGGGTACAAAAAACGTGCATTTTTTTCACCACCCGTGCCCGGAACCGTGACTGCGTTTGTTAACCGTACGGCAGAAACAACGCACCACATTGCACCGCACCGCAGTGCGCCCTATCCTTTAGTTATAGAAACTAATATAGGTATTTAATTATTATTTACAAAAATAATAACCGTAGGTTTGTAGTTAGCTAAACTAATGGGAAGTTCCTTGTATTCTGCGGTACATCTCTGTACGTAACATGGTTGGCACCCGTTAGCCATTAAATAAATTACAGTACATACTGGAAATTAGCAAAATAGCAACACTAAAAGATGCGGTAACCTCATAAACTAAAGTTAGGCTGGACCAGCTTTTTCCCGAATATAGCACCATGAGAACTACCTATCTATCCACTTTCATTACTAAACCTTATTTATTCACTATTAGGAGATTCTTTTTGATCTCCTAATCATTACTCACACACTGCCATCTATCTCATAATAACTTTCCTACTAATTATCGTCATCTTCTCGCAAAATATTCAAAAATTCAACTAAACCTCACATGAAACAATTTAATGGCTTGGATCTAATAAAATCTGACAAAGAATGGAACGACACGGTAATTCGCAACAAATCAGACATATATATTTAAGAAACAAAATATAACTCTAAATCAGCAAATGCCTGAAATAGAATGTTATGGTAATATTTCAACGAAGTAGCTATAATTCTAGATGCTACTTTATTGCTCACTAAGCACTTTCGTAGCAGTCATAACACTTCACTGCTTCCGTTGAATGTAAATTTTGAGCACCCAAACCTTGCAGTTCTAAGCAATAAGCGTACCTACTTCGAATGGACGAGTTGAATATTTTGGTACCTATTAAAATCTGCAATTTCCAATATTTAGAAGAGGCTAAATATAGTAAACATAGATTATCTACACAGATCTACCTATATTTCAACGAAAAACATGGATCGCCCAAAATGTAGACACACAATACGCAAACAGCTGCTTATCTATCGACTGA
The DNA here is from genome assembly GCA_947568875.1 of Fissipunctia ypsillon. Lineage (NCBI taxonomy): Eukaryota > Metazoa > Arthropoda > Insecta > Lepidoptera > Noctuidae > Fissipunctia > Fissipunctia ypsillon. The sequence goes on from OX387654.1 coordinate 10,867,516, forward strand.
TAATATTAATTCTGACGATTTTATACAGAGAAGCAAGTTTTTCAAGAATATTTAAGCAGATTTAGAATAAATAGTGGAAATTAGTCAATGGCAAGTAATGAGTGTGAGATATAGCACAACAGCATAATTATTTTTTGGAAAATTTCACTAGCCACATGATGACGAATAAAACTTCCAACCAACAGTGTTTTGATAATAGCTTCCAAGTTACATAACCCTACTGAGACTAGGTTGTAACCCGAAGCTAACAGAATATTAGCAACATGCGCTTGACTACAATAAAAAACATGGTGCGATTTGGAATGTGTCGCAAGCGGAATAGTCCGTAACGATATCGATCTGGACAAAGCGATGTTTGGTCTGCCACTCCCGACCGCACCCAACCTAAGTTAATAAAAAAAACCGACCACCCCTCGTCTCCGACGACACACTGACACTATATTGTTTTACTTATAAGGTTGCGATCTGCTTCTACATATTCCGACACCTACATCAGATCTTTAACACTATCTTACAACTCCTACAAATTGGATAGTAGTTTTTCCTTCATAGTGCATGAGAAAATATTGAAGTTAGGTTAGATCAAAATAAACGTGGTCGGTGGTCACAGGAAAGAGCTTTGTTCAACTTTCTGAACTTTTAACACAAAAAACCCGACATTTTCCTTAAAATTAAACTACTTATTTGACTCCGTTCTATTTCTTTATAAAGGCACACTAAATTCCTTGAGATAAACCGGCTTTTTTAAATATTTTATTGAAGTAATGGTAATATTATATTTACTTGTATCTTGACTATTCTATTCTTGAAACCCAGATTCAGGGCTACAAAACTTGTCCTACCACTACAAATGAAAGTATCAACTAGAAATCGTAAAATCCTAGCAGAGCCCAATGCCTAAGTAAGAAGCTACGGCTTACACCATTGAAGAGAATAGAACTTTCGAATTAAATATAGTCGGCCAGATCATTATGCTTAATAAAACAGAAGAAGAAAGTAGAATGGAAAATTCGCGTGGATCCAAAGCGCCTGGGCGAGGAAAAGGTCTTGTTTGGATGAAAAAAAATTCAAGTCAGCTTATACTCTGCTGGTATTTTGTCCGAGTCCTCCGCTGACCACACGATCAAACGATACGTCATGAATTCTTTGATCAGAAACATGTTTTGTAATAAATATCGTGGTTTTCTTCATAACTTTGCCCATACAAATGACGATGTTTTTTTATATTATATCGTAGAAGTAAGTTGTAAACTAAAACAAAAAACAAGTGATCCAATTTCTGACAAATCTTCCGACAAACTCATCGTCCATAGACAAATCTACAGGAAAAGTGATAGTAATATTGAAAATCTTAAGTTCTTGAGTCGATTTTGCGAAGTATCCAGAAATTGGTGAGTCAGCCACGTTGATGCGATTGTAGAAGAAAAGCATCAAGTGAATGGAGCAAATAGAGCTTGAAACTGGCTGCGACGTGATCACGCACGGAAGGACAAACAATCCTGAAGGAGTATTAAGCTCATTTGCGAGTCCAAAGATGATTGACAAGTTTCAATGTTGGAAGCCAAGTTCATTTTTGGGTCAGCAGGCGGTAGACTACTTACGCTAGATACGGCAGTGATTAAACTACTTATCCTTAGATAGGTTACCAACATATTTATTTATGTTGGTATTTGTTACATATCCATTTCAGTTTTCCTTGAACACGTGTTTATTTATGATGTATTAAAATAGGACAATTTAACTCATTAAGAGAATATAGTAAAATATTAGTTATTTATATAATTATATAAATAGCTTCACTTCATACAATCACACCATAATTAAATTGTATATTATTAGGGTTATTACGTGCATCAATCAATTAGTTGGTTACAAATTCGTGTCATAATTTTCCTTGATGTGTCTTATAAATAGATGATTTAGATAGAACAAAACAACAGTAACTCATTAAGTTATTGGTTTAAAAAGTAATAATTTGTGACAAATTGCTACGTTGTGGTTTTCTGACGATCGTTAAAAAGATAATTTACCAAACTGTCTAAAAAACGTGCATAATTTACCAAATTGTCTTAAAAATATGCTCTGTACAAATTAACAAAATTATTTTAGGATTTAGGTTTAGACAGCGTACGGGATAATTTTATTAGCATACCTTGCGTCGTCTAACGGTCTAAGCCGTGCCCTGGATGTCCTCCGTGTCCAGTAATTGATGACAATGGGCAAAACTCGATTTAAAATAATAATTTAGGAATGGATATCCCGCAACTATCCAATATCTGGCTTAATTTTATTATCCTGTATCTGGCCTAACTTCACTATCCAGCAGAATACTGGAGAGTAGGTCAATATTCGGCGGCTAACGAATAATCAATAAATTATCTACAAATAAATAAAAGTGTCCGTTTGTAATAACTAATAAGTATCAAATAATACTTATTAGTTATTACACATCGCCGTATCTCTACGTTGACGTCGTGATGGGGCTTGCGCGCTCCGAACTCTAGGTCTGTGCCGGTAGAGGTTACTTTGCCGGAACAGGTCTAGGATGAGGAGCCAGACCAAGAGAGATACAGAAACCCGCAGGGCAGCATGTGGCGAGCTGCTGGGCAGTAGCGACCCCACGTACCCTATCTCCAGGGAAAAGTCATGTTGCTCATCTCTAGCTTGCCTTTATTGGCCGGCTGGAGTGAACACTGACGAGAACTGACCCCCACCTCATTCTTGCCTTTATTGGCTGGCTTGAGTAGAGATTCGCAAGAGCAAACGTGCTCGGAGGAAGGAAGTAGTCCAGTAAGATGCTGGTAGGGATCTTGACCGTACTTCCGGGATTGTCCTGATAGCCGTGGAATACCTCTCCACTTCTCTTAAGCACCTCAAGACATGTTGCCCCCTTGTCGCTACGACACTATGTGCTAGCGACCGTTTCCGGGGCCCATTGTTGAGTGTGCAAGTCACCCCCTGCCATTTTATCCGTGTATTGTATTTATCAAACATTGGTCAGGCAAGGGCCATAGTCCTTCCATAGTTTTAGATAACCAGTCCACTTTAGCCATCCAAACCCATAGCCCAATATTTTTTTGTCTCCATATCCTGCAATAGTCCTACACCAACCGGGGGTTGTCCTTGGGTGCACTTGCATAGTACGCACAAGGATAATCGTCGGTTGGTGCCTCATTTCCATTGAAAGCGTCTAACGGGCCTCTGCGAGTTGGCTTCGGCCCCTCATATGCCTTTCAAAGGTCCGGGACCATAGGGTCCCGAGAAATATCAAAAACATCAAAATAATAATAAAAAAATATTTTTTATTTTGTCTGTCTATTAGTTTCAGCTAATCTCCGAAAGGGTTGAACCAATAGCTGATGTTATAAGGAGTAACTTAGGCATCGTTCACACCAAACGTATTGTCGCCGCTGACTGTGAGCGCGCGTTACGCAGTTTATCGCTTTTGCATATATTTTTAACTTCTCGTTCACACCGAACCGACTATACGCTATTACGTAGTGCGTTGTCGCTGACTCTCGGTGGCCGATTATTGGACTACGCGCCTATGCACGGTGGACGCGGATTGACTACGTTGCCGAACGTAACGGCGTATTAGATTGCAGCGCCGCCGCGCCGCGGGCACAACTCGAGAAACTTCAATGAGTACAGACGTGTATCTCGCGATGTTCGACACCGAAAAAAAACGCTAGTTGTATGTAATGGGAACCACGAGCGAACTTCCTATTTATGTGTAGAATAGTCGGCCGCTCAGCGTACGCATCCGGTGTGAACGTACACAAGGTCACATGCCTATTCTTTTGTTCACATAAGTAGCGCATTGTACGCTATAGCGTATTGTCGGCTTGGTGAGAATACTGTAGACAGAGTCCACGTTCACACTGGGGCTGACAGTGAGCATACTCATAGTCGGCGGCGAACAAAAAATTATTTACAGTGAACCAATTATGAACCTTAAGCATAGCGTTATTTACGTCGTTAAGCTCTTGTGCATGTCTGTTAACTTTAAAAATCAGTGATGTGTCATCCGCAAATAACACCATTTGTGGTCGGTTTTTCAGTAAAAGAGGTAAATCATTTACATATACTAAAAAGAGGAACGGACCTAATATTGAGCCCCGCGGTACACCCATTTTGACTTTTAAACCCAATGAATTCACACCGTTTATTTTAACTTGCTGCAGTCTATAATTCAAATATGATTTTACAAAGCTAAGCGCAAGTTTACCCAGTCCATAATGCTCAAGTTTCAAGAGCAGTGTTTCATGATTAACGCAATCAAATGCCTTGGATAGGTCGCAAAAGATGCCTATTGCATCATGTGCCTCTTCCCATGCGTTAAAGACTGATGTGTTTTATTAAGGTGACACCGGCGTCAGTTGTACAACGTCCTTTGGTGAAACCGTACTGTTGATCGTGTAGGATGTTATTACGATTAAAATGTTTGAGCGTTTGATTTAACATTACTTTTTCAAACACCTTGCAGAAAACCGGCAAAACCAATACGGGTCTATTATTATTAGTGTTTTTGCTGTCCCCGGATTACAAAAGTGGAATAACTTTACTGTACCTACTTCATTGAATCCGGGAATACACCTTGATCAACACACAAATTAAATATTAAAGCTAAATAGGGTGCAATTGTCTCAGTAATGGATGATTGACAAACTTTTGTAGACATGCCTCACAGACAGAGGCGGCGTAAGGCGTGGGCGACGTGGGCCACCGCCTACGGCCTCGCGGTCCGAGGGGCCTCGCGCCTCGAAGGTTTAAACATTTCTTAAAAGCTGTGAAAGCGACGAAAAAATCTTACTCGTCATAAAACGATAAATATTGACATAACAAATTTGTTTTTACTTAGTCTAGCAACATATGTTGGCTTTGCGTTGCTATCGCGGGGAATCCCGCCGGCCAGAGCTTGGGATTTACCATTCTCTTTGTGTACGTTACTTTCGTGCTTCTCAATGGCTAGGAAGCCAATAACAGTATCGCACGCAGTATTGCGCCATATGTATGTGATATTATTTTGTGTTTTTGACAGTATTTTATGAGATAGTAAGTGTAATTCATTGTTTGAAAACGATTAATACTTAAATAAATAGGTAGTGTCTATTGATCGGTCCGGTAAATTGAACTAAAATGGTTTTTGTTTGAAGTTTGTAGTTTAGTTTATCTTAGTTAACGCTAAGGACGAAGGAAACAACTGTTTTAAGAACAAGGTAAGAAATAGTTACACGGATATTTATCGTATAATATGTCTTTCTAATATTTATTATACCTAGCTTTCTATATAAAATTAAATGTTATAATATATTATTAATTAATTATTATTTTTAGCAGAAAGAGCTTATTACACCATCAAAGATTTTTTATGTGAAAAATATTTCGAATGACTATTATAATTTTGACCTATTTGCTTTGACTACTTACTTAATATATTTTTGTATGTTAACTATGTGTGTTATATTTTAATTTGTATAATTGAATTGTGATTATATATTAATATTTAAATAATTTTATTAACTTGTATAATTTGAATTTGAATATTTAAAAAAAAAAAATTGCTTAAATATTTGTATACCGATGCCGTTGTATAAGGCAAATATGTCGGCCTGTTTAAATAATACTTTTAACAACTTGCATGCTGATTTTTTCGTGCGTATACTCATGTTTGAACAAATAAAAATTATCTATCTATCTATTATATTATTTGTTCTATAGCTTCAATTTGCTGTGCTAGAATTCGACTTATCGTTTACAAGTCTTTTTATTACGCATTTATAGTGAAATAAGTATATATTAATCCGAGTGTCATTTATTACATTACATTACTGGAGTCCATTTCTTATAAATTCACTAGCTGTGCCCCGCGACTTCGTTCGCGTGGATGTCGTAAGATACACAATATGCAAAATAACAGCCATATTTTAATAAAACTCTATTACTTCGTTTTTTCTTAGTGTTCTTTCTTGTTTCTTTTTGCTCGGCTCCTAAGGGTCGTAGCGTGATGTTAAACAGCCTATAACTATCATCGAGAATTGGGCTACCTAATGCAATAAGAATTTTTCAAATCCAACTTTTGGTTCATAATTTCTTGGGTTTTATTTTTATTGCGCGAAACCCTAATTATTTTTCTGAAATAAAAGTAGCCCAAGTTATTTGCCATAACATCAGCTATCTGCCAGCGAAAGTCCCGTCAAAATCGGTTCAGATGTTTCGGAGATTAGTCGTAACAAACAGACAGACAAAAATTTTAAAAATTGTTTTTTTATTATAAGTACCAATACTTTCATATGCATTTAGTAAAAAGTTGTTATTTTGACATTACAAACAGACACTTCAATTTTATTTATTTGTATAGATTGTGGACATGTTTAGTACGTTTTACAATAACTATGTTGGTACTTAAGCAAAGAAAGAAGTACAAATGTTATTATTTTTTTTGTTTACAGGTTACAGATACAATACCCATACAACCTTCTTATCTTAACATGTCAGGTCTAGTCCCCAAGAGAGATAGAGATATAGGGAGGAAATGGGAATCTGGATCAGCAAAAAGAAAAAGAAAAGCTGAAAGAGCTGAATCAAACCAGTTTTTAAGTTCAGGTATGATGAAGTTTCTCAATCAAACTGCATCTGGTAGTACAAAATCATCAGAATCGATTGATTCGACTTCTAAAAGTACTCCAGATACACTGAACATCGATACCGAACGACAGTCGAAAATAGAGATAGGATCAAACTCAAGCCAATCAGAACCTGACGCTGAAATTCCTGTGTTGACGTTGAGTAATATAATTCACGGTCACGAAGAACAGATTGAGATAGGTTCTCTCCCAGTTAGCAGCGACGCCAGTGATGTAGTAAAACAAACATTAGTTAATTCGGATCCAGGAATGTGGACGTTTCCCATGACGGATTCTCAGCGTCATGATATAGTTCAAAGCGGCCCCACACAGCAGTTAAATAACAGTGATGAAGATTATCCCAAAGACGATGATCAAAGGCACTTTTCTAATTTTCATTTCTCGAGAAAACTAAATAATGGTGAAACTCAAAATCGTCGCTGGTTGGTTTATTCAAATTCTCAAAATAAAGTTTTTTGTTTTCCATGCAGACTATTTGGCAATTTACAAACCCAGATGGTACAGGGAGGGTGCTGTGACTGGAAACACCTAAGTAGTATTTTACATAGACATGAGAATACCAAAGAACATATGGCCTTTATGTTCCAATGGATAACATTAGAGAAAGGAATAAAGCACGGAAAAACAATAGACCAAGAAAACGAAAGGCTAATTCGTGAATCTCAAAAACATTGGCACAATTTGTTTGAAAGATTAATTGATATCATTAATTTCTTAGCCTCTCATAATCTGGCATTTCGAGGTCACAGAGAATCTCTCAAGACAGATGACGACACTAGGAATTCTGGTAACTTTATAGACTTATTTAAATTGATATCCAAATTTGATCCTACGTTACGGGAACACATGAAACGCATTACTGACAAACAACTTGTACACCATTATCTAAGCCACGATATACAAAATGAATTGATCACATTGATGTCAAAAACAGTAACCGATGAAGTGATTCGTAAGGTAAAAGAGGCAAAATATTATTCTTTTTTGCTCGACTGCACTAGAGACTGTAGTAGAGTTGAACAAATGTCAGTTATCTTAAGATTTTGTAATACATCAACCGGCACAATAGAAGAAAACTTTATCGGATTTCTTGCTGTCACTGAGACGACTGGAGAGTATTTAACTAGTGCAATACTGGGAGAGCTAGAAAAAAATGGCTTAAGTATTCAAAACTGTCGTGGCCAAGGATACGACAATGGTGCAAATATGGTAGGCGTAAACAGTGGAGTTAAAACTCGAATATTAAATATTAATCCCAGAGCTTTTTTTACACCTTGCGGTTGTCATAGCTGGAATCTGCTGTTGGTAGACGCAGCCAATTCTTCTGTGGCAGCAAAAACATTTTTTGGTTTTATTCAGAAAATTTATTTGCTATTTTCAAGTTCCAGCAAACGCTGGGAATTAATCAAAGGCAAATTAAAGCTCACTATGAAGCCTTTATCAGACACAAGGTGGGAAAGCAGAATCGCGGCAGTGAAGGCGGTATTATTGCAATTTGATGATGTTGTTGAATGCATCGAAAGCTTAAAAAATCAAACGGAACAATCAGACACACTCAGTGATTGTGATTCCGTTTTAAACGAAATGCTCAGTTTAGAATTTATCATAACGTTACATGTATGGTATGAGATATTATCGCGTGTTAATATCATAAGCAAATTATGGCAATCCGTACAAGTCCATTTAAGCATTGCTCTTGAACATTTGCGTACATTTTGTGACTGGATTAAAGAATATCGACAAACTGGATTCGAAAAATGCTTGTCTGACGCTCGTCAGTTTATTGAGAAAAGCAGTTATGATCTGCCAAAAGACTTCAAAAATAGAAGAGTAGCCAAAAAGAAAAGGATATTCGATTATGAAGGCAGCGATCAACCTATACAGTCCCCCAAAAGCCGGTATGAAACAGATTTATTTAATACCATGATTGATTCTATGATAAGCTCCATGGATTCAAGATTTACGTCGTTAAATCAACATTTTGATAGTTTTGGTTTTCTGTATGACCTAAGCAAGTTAAAAAATCTTCCAAAAGAGCAAATATTAAAAAACTGTCAAGATTTACACACAGTCCTGCGAGTGGGTGAAAGCAGTGACTTCCAACCTTACGAACTATACGAAGAATTAAAAACAATGATCCCAAATTTACCCAACTTCATTATAGATGTGAAACAGCTGCTCCAATACATAACAGAAAATAACTTGAAAGAAATTTACCCAAATATTTACATTGTCATTCGAATTTTGTTAACAATACCGGTTAGTACAGCCTCCGCTGAAAGGAGCTTTTCAAAATTAAAACTAATAAAAAATTATTTAAGAAACACAATGAGTCAAGAAAGACTTTCAGCTTTGGCAGTTTTATCTATTGAAGCAGATATAGCATCTAAGCTAAATTACGATACAATGATTAATGAGTAAGGCTAAGAGCAGAAAATTTATGTTTCTTTAATTTTTTTTTAAATTTTTCTTCAATGTTGTTCAAAGAATATAGTGTGCATTTTTATAAATAAAAATTTGACAGTTTCAACTGTTACTATTTTAAAAATCCGTCTTCTTGCGCCACCAGAGGGCCTCGCGAAATGTATCTCGCCCACGTCAAATTTAGGTCTTGCCCCGCCACTGCTCACAGATATTCGGTAATTTTGATCTTAAGTTGCTTAAAAGGTATTCGGTAATTTTGATCTTAAGTTGCTAAAAAATTCCACAAGGCAGGCTGAAACATTTGCTCTTAATAAATCAATAGCAAGTGAGGGCGAGGAATTGTAAAGTTTCTGTAGTTTTTAATTAGAATATTTGTAAAGAAAGTTGCAAATTCCTGAGCAACATCGATGTTAACGCTAATGAGACCGCAGGAAGTTTCCAGGGTGTAATCAGTATTATGTATTTTGTTCCTGTTCATTTTACTGTCAATAATTTTCCAAACTGTCTTTATTTTATCGTCATCTGACTAAACCTTGTTGCTAATGTATGAAGCTTTAGCAGCTTTGCAATTTTTTTTTTAAGTTTTAGAATAAATAGCAATATACTTATTAATAGTTTCTGTGTTAATATACGGCTTAAGGCCATACAGTTCAAATAATATTTCCCTACTTTTCCTGATGCCTTTAGTTGCCCAGTCACTGAATAAAAACTTAGCGCAAAGTTTTAGTTTTCTTTTTAAATGAATTATTAAACTCGGTTTGCACTAATGAAAATAATTCTTCATACCAAAAATTGCCATTATTCATATTTAGGCCCTGAGCACTTTTTTTTTTTTTTTTGTGGATGGGAAATCACCAAATGACTTCTCCCGCTCTGGGCGGAGCGGGAGGGCGTGTCAGACTTTTACTGACTAAAACCCACCCGTGTTCCTTCTGTTGCCTGTGCCGGGGCCACGGTAACTCTTTCGAACATCCCGCAACCCTAGCTGGCATCGGCCCTAGCGGACCCCGTCAATAGTGCTGACATCTCTTTGAGGCGCGCGTGGAACACGACGCGCCGTAGGCCCTGAGCACTTAGCTTGCTAATTAAAGTGCTATTCAATTTATTCAAATTACCGGATGTTATTGGTCTAGTTTGTATCTGCACTTTTTGTAATGGTGAATGGACTCAAAAGTAACTGTTTGACTGCTGTAATCAGAAGGGAGACAATTTACAATGGCTTTATCTAATTAGTCGCAGCAACAAAAAACATTATCAATACATGTAGCAGAAGCCAGTTCCAAAAACGCGTTGGTTCCAAAAACACATTTTGACAGATTAAATGATTTGAACAGGTTTAATAATGTACTGCTATTTGAATTATTTTCCAAAATATTAATATTAAAGTCACCACATATAATTACTGATTTATTACCAGTTGCAAGTTTAGCTAAATCATCTTCCATTACTGACTCATATATATACAAATACATAAACTACAGATAAAATACATAAACTACTCAAAACAAAATAAGGGCCACTTGGTATTTTTACATTTCAGTGTAATTTAAAGAACATTAACTAATTGCTAAGTAGCAAAATATTGATGTTACAAACTCTTCTATATCTAACGTCTTTGATGTTGTGCTTGAGATCAAATGCTGGCCACAATTAAAAAAAAAAATTGAATTTGAAATTTTCTTGTAATCTTGTTTTGATTAGTGGCTTGGTATTCTGATAATTATCATAATTTTGTTTAGATAACTAAACCACATCTTGCGTTAATATGCCACAAATATGAAGACGTATATGGACACAATTACTGCAACCAGAGCCATTACAATGATCCAAGAAGGAAATTCGCAGCGGCCTGTGGGTTTGTAACTGGGTTTTTCTCGAAGATCTAACCAAAATGCTTGGAATCGCCTCAGAGAGACTGGGAGTGTTGCAAGAAGACCAGGTTCGGGTAGAGATCGCATTACAACTGTTCACGAGGATCGGTACAGCCGGTTAAGTGCCCACCGAGAACGCACAGTGACGCTCGTAAGTTACTAAATCGCCTACGTTTGTCAACGGGTACTCGTATCAGTGACCAAACTATCCGAAATCGATTGCACGAAAACCAGCAAACTTCAAAACGACGAGTTGTTCGAATTCCTGTGTCCAGGGCTCAACGTGCCAATCGTATAAGTTCCTCCCGTCAATACTTGGACTAGGACATAAATCAGTGGGTCATGGTGCTTATCATCGACTAGTGCAAAGTAAAAAAATTTAATGACGATCGGCGCATTAAAGGCTGTCGAAGAGACGCGATTTTCGGAAGCCTGTATACATGAAGTTGGCCATTTCGGTGGTCCCAACGTAATGATTTGGGGTGGGATTAGCTTACACGGCAAAACTCAGCTCGTTATTTTAAATGAGGATTCTGTAACTACTCAGCGTTACATTGACAAAGTCATCATGTGATCCCATTTGCAATGTGCAAATGGGTCCTGGGGTTAACTTGGTGCAGGACAATACCCGTGCACAAACAGCTCAAACAACCTACTCTGTGCTGGAAGACTCACACATTCATCTACCGTAGCCAGCAAACAGTCTGAACTTGAATCCAATCAAGCACATTGGGACCAATGGAAACAAAGGGTTAGAGAGAGTGAGCAAGAGGCAAACCTCTTGCTCACAAAAAAAGTGTCAATCAGGACAACCAGCAGCAACTGATTAATGCTTTGAAATTGCCTGGTAAGAGATTCCAGCTGAAAATGTGAGGCATTTGATAGAGAGCATGCATTCCAGGCTTCAGGAGTGCACAGCTAAAAGAGGAGGGCATATGCATTATTAAAAAAACAGTAAAGAATTTTTTAGTTTTTAGTGACTTCATTGTTTGTTTTTTTTTTTCTTAACTTAACGTAATTTTTTTTTTTAAAGAAAGTTAAACATGTATAGTGATAATTAATTTAAACAGTTACTATCCTAAACAGTAAATAATAACATTGTTTTATGTTTAGTAAAACTAAATAAATAATTCCTTTAATAATTTTGTTTTGACCAGTATATTTTTATTTCTTTCTTTTTATAGATAATAATGATACTAATCAGAAAATAGCAACAGAGTAGTAAAAAAAAATTGGTGAATGTAATGAATGAAGAACCTGAAGAGAAAACCAAACTTAAGTTTCTATGGCAAACTGTCTGTCAAAGCCCTACACTTGCCATAAAAATTAGCATAATAAATTCAATAAAGAATTTTTTCAAACTTGTTATTAGTGATATTTATATTGCCGATTTTTTCCATGAAAATGGGGATATGTACCATAGTTGTAAGGTAGAAAACACCAGTTTTGATTGAACAAAATTTTAGTACACAAGGAATCATCAAGTGAATGTATTAAACCAAAGTCCAGGTAATGAATCACAGTAGAGTACCACTACTAAGTTACCACACATTACTGGATTACAAATGATTGGTTTTAAATAAAATATAAAGATTTTGCAATGCTATGCCGTATTTTCATTATACATTATTATTGTTTACTAGATTAAACGCACCTTTTTAGTCCCAAAATAAAAAGCATTTCGTGAAAACATTAGGGCAAACATGAAGGCATTACTCACCATGAATGTCAAATTATCCTGTTTGAATTGTCCTGATGTATCCTTCATAGGATCATATTTAATCACAATCTTATAGGAGTCATTCAATATGTAAAACCACTGTATATCTATATTTCATTTCACATGTACACAAACTGAATATAAACTTCAAAAATGTTTACAAAGGAATCAAGCTTGAATAGCATAGTAGGTTGGATTCTAAAAATACATCAACATGATAAAACAGTATGAATGTGTTCATAAAGCAACACAATGATGACAATATGTAATATGGATCGTGAATCCGGATTAACCGCTTCACGTGCGTGATAGGGTAGTAATGGTGATAGGCTGGAGTTAATGATAATACCAAAATAGATACCTATGCACAATGGAAAAAAAAAAAAATTGCAAATAAAAATTTCTGCTAGATATTTTAATAACATCAAATACTAATAATGATTAGCTCTGAATTTACAGGTAATCTGAGGTATAAACGAATTCAACAAAATAATAACACTGATGTTTTAATCGAGTATAATTTAACACTGAACTTTAGAAAGTCGTAGGTACTCATGAATTGACCTGTATACTCAGTTAATAAGTTATGAAATTACTCTAACGATGTACAAAAGAATCCAAAACCTTTTAATCGATAAAATCACTGTATTGCAACGAGAAACGCAAAAACTTGTAGCTTAGCAAAGTATACAAATAAAATATCTTCCCATCCACCATCACATAACCACCACTACTTGACAAGCACAGCACCATATACACAAAAGTATCGGTAAAAACGAAACAACACTACTCATTCAATAACCGTAACTAAGTTGCACCGATTGAGACGATTAGTCGATTTCGAAAAATACCGTTATAACAGGTTATCCATTATCATCATTCTTCTCTTGCCATCATCATTCTCTTGGAAGCGCTAAGGTAACCCGCGAAATTCAAATTTTCTTACGATCAGTGTCTGGGTGTATGTTGATTAAAGTAACATTCGCGACCGGAACAAATATTTATTTATAGAATTATAACCATTGGAATCATTAATACAATTCCATAAGTTAGTATAATCCTGAAATGTTCAGATTCCAGGAAATAGTCATTCAATAGAATTACTTGGTCTTAGAGAGTTGTATGATGACTTTAATGATTATAATTCTATATATACATATTTGTTACGGTCTCGAATCATAATTTAATCAACTTACAACCTAATACTGACCTGCAAATTTCAAAAAACTTAAGAAAATTTGAATTTCGCGGGCTACCCTGGCGCTTCCCCTTAAGAGGAAACGCTTATTAGGTAGCCCGCGAAATTCAAATTTTTGTACGATTTTTGCAAATTGCAGCTCAGTGTCTTGGTATATGTTGATTAAAGTATGATTCGCGACCGTAACAAATATGTTTTTACGTAATTTTAACCAATAGAATCAGTAATACAACTCCTTAAGGTAGTATAATCCTCAATTGTCAAAATTTCATGAAATAATCATTCTTAGAATTACTTGGTCTTAGAGAGGTCTTATTGATAACTTTAATGATTATAATTCTGTAAATGTATATTTGTTACGGTCGCGAATCATATTTCAATCAACATACAACCCAATACTGACCTTCAAATTGCAAAAAACGTAAGAAGATTTGAATTTCGCGACTACCCTGGCGCTTTCGCCTTAAAGTCATCAATACAACTCTCTCAGACCAAGTTAACCCATATTTAAGGGGTCGGCGCAACATGTCTTTTCCTACCATACTTCTCTATTACTCGTAATCTCGGTAGTCGGCCCTTTCCAGCAATATCACCTTTCACACAGTCTATCCATCCTTTCTTTGGTCTTGCCCTACAGCCATCCACATTCAAACTCAAAACTTCCCTCACGACATTTTTCTCATTCCTCCGCATCACATGCTTGGTATGACCAACCGATTTCCACACACCACTGATAGATTATTTTACTTATAGAATAGGAAACATTCCTTTATTTTTAAAAAGAAACAAAATTGTATTCACAGATTTCTCGACAAGCTTACCTAAACTGGAAATCGAACCAGCTAAAAATTCGAAAAATAAACACTCGCTATTAAGGGTTTAAAGCGGTTTCCCTTCAGGGCCCATTGATTTTTTCCACCCTGTATACTGATTTATTATTCTATCCATTCGCGTCATACCACACACATCCCTTTTAGCATTTTTATCAATGCATACATGTATTGCCTTTTATTCGTCCCTTTGCTGGCCCAACATTCTAATATATCGCTTTCCACGAGTAAACTGAGTTACCGAAAGTAGGGACCGGGAGAGGCACGCCACCTAGCGCTATGGTTCCAGCATAGTCATTCACAAAGGTCGATTCGCTATCATATCGACATTGACACTTGTTCGATAACCGGATTTGTGAACCGAAGGACTGGCAAAACGCTATTCACAGATCCGAGCGAAAGGGGTTTTTATTTAACCGAATGTAGGTGTGTTTAGGGGAAACCACCAATCGCCAATCGCATCACGACAGAGGTGACCTTGGTGGTTTACAACCGTGTAGATGGTGGTTTACCACCAAACATTGAAACGGCGCTGCTGGTCGCCAGCCAAGGTCACCTCTGTCGGGGTCGCAGTTGGCGACCGTGTAGCAGGCGCTTCTCGAACAATGTCGTCGGCAAACAGCATGCACCAGGGTGTTTCCTGTCGTGTGTCTGACGTCAGAGTGTCCATATTCAACAGGAAAAGGTAAGGACCACAGAACATAAAATAAGGACTTGGTGCAAGCCTACAGCCACACTGAACTGGTCAGTTTTGCCGGCAGCCGACCTGACGTATTTAAGTACGAGATTTATACGGCTATACTTATTACACAGTCAAATGATTCACAAACAACACTGGCCAATCTTGATTTTGAAATCGCCAGCGAGTCGCCGGCCACTAAAGTCGCTGCGTGTGTAAATTAAGCTCTGGCACATGAAACAGTGTAACTTAAATTTTTAGTGGCTTTATCCGTCAGGAGCATATGTGTTCTGTGGCAATAATAACAAGGAGTTGTAGGAGTGTATAGTGTTCTGTGGTTTTGAGTTTAGATATGTACAACAGAATAACATACTATGTATAAACTTTTTAGTGGTACCTACCGCACAGTACACTAATAAAGGGTACGTTCCGAATTGCGCTGTAATCGATTTGAGCGTGCTAACAGCCGTTCCGAATTAGCGTGAGCGCGTTAACGATATCCCGCGAATCGTCATAGATGACGTCATGATATGCGCCATCTTGCGATAACGCTGACCATACCCTAAATTGTTATCACCGTGAGCGCTGTCAAAAATGATAGTTGTGCTGTTTAGGGCTAAATTCCGAATTACACCATAATCGCTCACAGCGCTCACATATTGATGCGAGCGCTGTGAGCGATTATGGTGGTGTAACGCAAATGATTGAATTTGCGTTGCAATTTAGATATCATGTTTATGATAGCTGAGAACTGTCAGCAATTCGGAACGCTTGTGAACGCGCTCACAGTGCACTTGAATAAGAACGGTTGGATTACAGTATTTCTTTGTGTATACATCACAAATTTCTTCTTCTTCTTTGGTTTGGTGGCGGCTGTAGCCAGAAGCACAATTTCGAAAATATCATGTTAGTTTAAAGATGATACGACTTAAAAAAACAGCACAATTTTCATTTTTGACATCGCTCCCGGTGATAACAATTTAGGGCATGGTCAGCGTTATCGCAAGATGGCGCATGACAATGACGTCATCTATGACGATTCACGGGACATCGTTATCGCGCTAACGCTAATTCGGAGCGGCTGTTAGCACGCTCAAATCGATTATAGCGCAATTCGGAACGTACCCTTGTTTTAAGTCGCATCATATTATCTTTAAACTAACGTGGCATTTTCGAAATTGTGCTTCTAGTTATAGCCACCACCTAACCAAAGAAGAAGAAAAAATTTGTGGTGTATACACAAAGAAATACTGTAATCCAACCATTAGTATTAAAAAAAAAAAAAGTGCACTGTGAGCGCGTTCACAGCGTTCCGAATTGCTGACAGCTCTTAGCTGGTACTTGTACTGATGGTATCTAAATCGGAACGCAAATTAATGATGCGCGCTGTGTGAGCGATTATGGCGTAATTCGAAATACAGCCAAAGTAACCTACCGTCAGCCGTCAGGTAATATTATTTATAGTAATCTGTGGCTGTGGGTCACGCATGTGTATTATTTATCTTAGTCTGTGATTATTTATGTTCTGTGGGTACCGTGTACGAGTGTACTATTTTTAGGCTTGCTTCTTGTGAAATATAATAGTTCATAATCTTTACTATTCCTAATCTTACTTTACTTTAAACAAAATGGGTAAAGGATTCAATAATTACATGTGTAAGAAGTTCTTCCATCCTGCGTCAAGAGATAATTTGAAGAGAGTAAGTAATGCAGCTGTGACATTTTTTTCATTGTGTTTACAACAGCTTGTGATCAGCTGTATTTTATTTAGCTTTGTAGTAGTTAGCTCTACATAATCATCATTTATTTTAATCTTCAGGTATGGATGGCAGAACAGAAAACAGAGGCTTACAAAAAGAAACAAGAGGAATTACGAGTACAATATGAGAAGGAACAAGAACTTCATGAAAACAAGTAAGTAACAGCTGTGTTATTATCCATAATCTAAGAATTTTAGTCATGAAATAATTAAAAACATACTTTTATTTCAAGGGCATTGCTGAGCAAAGACAGTAAGGACAAATTAAGTTTGAACTTTATGTATGAGCCTCCTCCTGGTGTTAAGAAAGAAAGAGAACGTGAAGATAATGAACCTGAATATAAATTCGAGTGGCAACGCAAGTACAACGCGCCCAGAGAGAGCTACTGCAAGGGGGACAATGAAATCAGAGATCAGCCTTTTGGAATACTGGTCCGAAATGTCAGATGCATCAAATGCCACAAGTGGGGTCACATAAACACAGGTGAGTTCCTTAGTTCTAAACACACATGCAGGTTTACTGCTTCTGACAAGGTTCAAAATTGCAATTAAACTTTATGTTCAAGAGGTAAGGTTTGAAATAAACTGAAGTACCGTAAAACAGGGTGAATAGGGATGCAGAGGTGAATCGGGATGAAACTTTAAAAGGGATTTTAACATTGAATTAATATAGTTTGTTGGCAAAAATTACACTTATGTGTTTATTGTATTATAATTAACAATTAAGTGTCCTTGTTGGCAACAAACTATATTATTTCAACGTTATAATCCATTTTAAAGTTTCGTCCCGATTCACCCCTGCATCCCTATTCACCCCGTTTTACGGTACCTAATTGGTATTTTAAAAACTTTTTTCTACATGTCATAGAAGGAAAACATAATTTTGTAACTGATTCTTAATTTAACTGTTATTGGTACTCGGCCTAAAATATTATTAATATAGTTGGATCCTTTTTACAGACAAAGAATGTTCAATGTACTCTTTATCTATGAGTGAGGCTCGTGCTCTGCAAGCCTCCACATCAGCTCCTGAAGAAGAAGAGGAGAAACCAGATGTTCCAACACTGATGCAACAAATGAGGGATACTGGTCTTGTGATGAAAGCTGGAGCTCTGCCTCTGTCTGCCACTAAGATTGAAGAAAATGACTCATCTAATCTCACTGAAATGGATCTAATCAGTCAATTAACTAAAAAACAGAAAAAGAAGTTGTTGAAGTAAGTAGTTACAAATTAAGCAGCCTAAAACCATCTAACCCAGTATTTAAATAACATCATAACATACATAAGAAATCAGTACTTATGTACAAAAATTATACTTGGTTTTTTGTTTACAGGAAGTTGGAGAAAATGGAAAAGAAGAAGGAGAAGAAACATAAGAAATCTAAGCATTAAGAACCCTCGCGCGTATTAGACAATCAGTTTGTGATGGTCAGCAATTGAGCCACACTGGTATGGCCTGTGGCCAGGCATTGCTACTGGTCAAAGGTTATTCAAACCACTCAGATCTCAGCAGCCCAAATGATCTAATGTGCGCATGCTTACATTGTTATGTCAATAATAATAGACAATGACCAAGAGGCATTGGTACTTGGTATAATTAATTATTCTCCGATTTGATTGATGGATAAATTGAATGTTCTGTACAATGTGTTATGATTACACTCAAATTTACATTAGGGTGACAGACTTAAAATTGTTTCCATGTAAACTAAGTTTTCCTCATGTCATGAAATGTTTTAAATCTGAGCCATGTTCACCATTCCTGAATATTTATCAAGTTTAAAGTAGCGCACATTTATTAGTTTTGCTCTAGATAATTGTAACAATACAGGGCGACTTGTAATTTGGCGTATTCCTTTCAGGACCTGATAGTGTGACCCATTTGCAACAATTAAGCACCCCATAAAGCCTAGGCGAAAATTTATGGGATTCGAGAAAACCCAATTTTTATTTACTTTTGAAAATTTCCTAGAATTCGTCACTAAAAATCACTATTTTCTAAACTCTCAAATTGAATGGCCTTTGTTCCATTCCATTGGGTACCTAATACTTTAACACGGCGCGATGGCGATAGGAAAGTGACGTCTCAACTTGCGACCTGGCTACATAACGTAGAAAGGATTGCTAGGTGGTTAGAAGGTAACATCAATTTTCAGTATCACACAATTTTGTAATATTTCAACAATTTGCAAATTCGACCATTGCCAACATTATTGATTGTTATTATTTTTAAAATTGTATACCTTCGTTAGGTAACTCATTAAATGAAGTTGTCTTTCTCGAAATAGTATGCAAAATTTTGAGACACTGGTGTCAAAGTTATGCAAGTACGTACGTATGTACGTATTATAAAGCTGAAGAGTTTGTTTGTTTGGTTGAACGCGCTAATCTCAGGAACTACTGGTTCGAATTGAAACATTCTTTTAGTGTTCGATAGCCCATTTATCGAGGAAGGCTATATAACATCACGCTGCGACTAATAGGAGCGGAGCATCAATGAAAAATGTTGCAAGAACGGGGAAATTTTATTCCTTTTGAGAGCTTCCGTTGCGTGCGCTGCGTAAACGGTTAAAGTTACGCAAAAATCATGTATGACGGAATTGTTCCTCTTAAAAAGTTCTAAAAAAAGTCCGCGATAGCATGTCTATTTTTTAAGGTTGGCTCACTATAACTTTTTTAATGGTAATCAAATTTGTTATAAAATAATGCATTACTTGCAAAGGTGTTTTAATGAACATGGTATTAATCCTAATCCATATATAGTTTCATAATCAAGGTTGATTAAGTACATGTAAATTCCTTTTTAAATTATTCGAATTGGACCTTTCGTTTAGAAATTACGACGAGTATAAAAATGCTTAAAGTAAGAAAAATGCGATTGTAGTTACCTACACATTTTATTATTTATTGACTGTTTGAACGCGCTAATCTCTGTCAGTACCAGTCGACTTTGAAGAATTCGTTTTGCATTTTATAGGCCAATTCTTGAGGAAGGATAATAGGGTATGTAACATTACGCTAGGATCCTTAGGAGCCGAGCAAAAAGAAAAAGTAAGAACGAGCGCTTAGCGAAAACGAAGTTACAGCGTGGACAGGCGATGCGATGGGGTGGGTCGGGTAACAAGAAACACGCGGACGAAAGCAATGTTGTAGAAAATTTGGTAACATCGAAAGGTTTGTTAAATATTAGGTAGTGATATTTAGTGACGAATTCTGGGAAATTTTCAAAAATACATAAAAATTGGGTTTTTTCGAAACCAATGAAATTTCGCCTTGACTTTATGTGGTGCTTTTATTGCAAATGGGTCACACTATCAGGTCCTGAAAGGAATACGTCAAATTATAAGTTGGTGCTGTTTCACATGTGTTGTTTTCTTTTGTGAAAGTAACTTTTCAAGTTATGTAACTAACTAACAAGTAGGTACACATAAAAACTTTATTTACCTGCTACTGATCTTCAAGCTTCATTATTTTATTTGATATGAGAATGGATGTGACATTCTCATATCAAATTCTCATGTCCGACTTGACAGTTTTCTTTAAAAAAAATAAAAACAAACAAAAGTAAAATAATTATTTTATTTTTAGGTAGGACTTTACCAGCCATTGATTTAAAGGGTGGGGGGAGGGGGTGTAGACCCCCCCCCCCCTTTGAAGAAAAAGTTGCGGAGGCCCCCCTTTTTGAGATATGATTTTTATAATATCCTAACCTAACTTTCAAATTGGCTAAGTTTTACTTTACCAGCCATCGCGTTGGGAGTCCATATTATTTTTTACAGAAAGATCATATTAATAGAAGCCCCGTCGTAGTTTTAGTTGCGGAGATAAATGGTTTACGAGAAAAAAATAACACAGAACACTAATACTCCTGCACATGGTAGTCGTCCTGATAGTCAACGTATGTCCCTAACAGTTGAGAGCGTTTACGTATAAAATGAGGAGAAGAGCTAACCTAACCTAACCTGTCCGAGTCGGGGTGCCCCAAGTCCCAAACTCGCTTCACTCGCTCTTGCTTTTTTTTTTTTTGATTCGGACCTTTTGCTAGTTGGCTCCGGGAGCCTTTACTGCGTAACCGGGCTTTGTTGGGGCCAGAAGGGCCTCTCACCATGTAACAACATTTTTTAAATAGCACGTCTAAGGGGGTTGTTTCCGTTTAGACAGATTTTTGTTTCGACAGTAAAAGTACAATCACAAGGAGTGATAGTGAATAATAATATTTACTACACCATTCATGAAAAAGGTTTTGATAACAGTAACTAAATATTACGGTGACGGAACATTTCTAATATGCCCAAGACCTTTCTACCAGGTTTATTCGTTGGGTGCGCCAAAGTTCACCTAAATTTTCAACTCCGATAATTGGAAATCCGAAAATGTTCTTCCTAACATTTTTCATCCTAACAATCACATTTCCTAACTATGTACTTTGTCTCTAATATTCATAATTCCGAAGCATTCAACTTCATAATGTCAGTAGCAATAAACATCTATTATACTTTTATTTGTTTTCCTATATTTTCTCAACATAACCATCTTTTACACTATTATTCAGTCGTGTCTTTTTTGTTTAAGGGATCCATAGGTTAGGTTACAGTTCTTAGTCAGTAAGAGTCTGACAGACCCCTCTGTCCACCCCAGGGCAGAGGACATCCATGAGGATTTCCAACCCGTCACCAAAAAAAAAAAAAAAAAAGGTTAGAACTGTGACCAACACTACGCGCGAGCCGTGCCGCGGCAGCGGCCGGCGAGCGCCGTTGAGGCTCAGAATGTCAACTTCCCAAAATGTCTCCTGGTACCAAAATGTCAACTTCCCATAATGTCCCTTTCCCAAAATGTCCCTTTCCCAAAATGTCTCTTTCCCAAAATGTCTTTTTCCCAAAATGTCCCTTTCCCAATATTTATATAATAAACCTTACCTTTTGACTCTGAATGCCGATACACATGTTGTGGAAATTCTGCCAATTGTCTGTCAGTGAGAGGTAAGTCCATCAAATTCAAAGGTCAAATCTTGGAATATTACCTTTTGACAAACTCTGAGGTCAAGGGCATCAAGGTCAATAATATATTTCTCGAAGTAAGGCGTGGTCGACGGAGCCCCGCTTCGCGGTGCTCCTACTTCTGAGAGGTTTAAAAAAAAATAACCACGAAGGAGATGGCGGGGTCTGAAAGACCCCGCCATCCCCTTCTAACCTAACCTGTCCGAGTCGGGGTGCCCCAAGTCCCAAACTCGCTTTACTCGCTCTTGCATCCTTATTTTTTAGTTGGGTTATAACGCTTAATTCTAAGAATGGGGGACATTTTGGGAAAGCGGCATTTTGGGAAAGGGACATTTTGGGAAAAAGACATTTTGGGAAAGAGACATTTTGGGAAAGGGACATTATGGGAAGTTGACATTTTGGTACCAGGAGACATTTTGGGAGGTTGACATTCTGAGCCTCAACCGCGAGCGCTACCTCGAAATTGGTCGCGAAATTTTTCTAAGTATTTTTTTCATAGTGCCCCCAAGACGACACTGACCTGAATTTCATTCATTGAAAATATTATGGTAATTATGTTTAGGGATAAAAGCGTTATGATACAACTAGTAGGAGTTTAAATATATTTACATTAATGATATTATTAATTTCAATTTTCGGAAACATGAGTGTTATGAACATCACCGGTAGCACTAGAAATAGTATGAATGAAAACTTTAGGATGAAACATTTTAGGAAGAGTGATCATTCGGATTACAAATCATTAGGAAGAACAATTTCGGGTAAAGAACTTTAGGTGAGCCAATATGGACCCTTCTTCGTTACATGCAAATATGGGTTTAAAGAAAGAAAGAAAGAAAAGAAAGAAAGAAAAATAGGTTTAAAGATTCTTTATTTATTCTAAAAGAACATACATTGTTCACTTAACGAATAAATACATATATAAGGTAACATGTGGTCCAGTAGCTAGCAGTTTTGTTAGTATGATCAGTATTATTATATATAGTATCAGATGTAGGTATATGAAAAATATTTTGCACGTAATTATTTTAGCCGTTAACCTTTTAACCGCCTGACTTCATATCAGTTGGCGTGCCCCCTTCGCCCGGCACAGTGAATCGAAAAATATATACCTACAACAAAGAGGGATGTGCAGTACTTAACTTTTCGATGTCGATATTTCGTTTTAATAACGACATTTGCATTTGCAAGCGTGGTTAACTAACAACTACAACTCGACCAAGCTAAGTTTGCACCTCGCGTCGATGACGTCACACTGACGCTTAGGTACGGGCTGCAAAAAAGGATTCGCTATGACTTTAAAAAAGTAAACAAATGTTTGTTAGATTTTACTTTGCATTTATTGTTTTTAACATTATATTATACATAGGTACACGGGTACACGCCGCATTCCAGCGAGGTGCAAACTGAGCTTGGTGGAGATATAGGTACCTACTTGAATACTACTTACCTTACGAAATTATTCGGCATTTTTCGTAATCCAGTAAAATCAAAAAGTGTTTAAAAATTTGAACGATTTATTAATTAGTACTTAGGCTATTCACAATAAAATCAGTCCAGAGAAGAAAAACTATTATTATTATTATTTAAGTTATCGCACGGTGCGCTCTCGCCATCTCACTCACTCTAATTAAGTTTAAAATTTTCATTCAGACATCACCACCATACTACTTACACAATAAATTAAAATATAACTAGGTGTGTAATAAAAAAAATAATTACCTCTACATCAATGTCAAACTCTTCGTCTGATAAAAATTCTTCATTTTCATCGCCTTCTAGAATTCGTATTAATTAACTCTTCAGTAGTCGTCATGATAAATTTCTGACATGTACATTTATCGACATACGAACGTAAAACTACATGCACAAGCACAACACTAATGGAAAATTCCAGAAGTCGGCACTCGTTTATGACGTAAGAAGCGGTCGTCTTTATACGACCGTGGCGCAGGGCGTACTAACAAAGTAAGTTTCGGAACATGTAGGCTAGGGATGGGATGACCATCAATTCAGTCGCTGACATTTCACAAGTAAATTTACTTAATTTTAAAGAAATTAAATGAAATACTCACAAATATTTGTAAAAAAATGTTTTATTAACAATTGCTGTATTTGTTTTAAAGTTAATAATTAGTCAGTATAACGAGAAATATTTTGATTTATGTTTATTTTTGTATCGGTAAATCTTGGCATATGTCCCGTCCCTCATGTCGGATTTTGTCGTCATGGGCGTTGCACATCAATACAATTTTCTAAAAATAATGTTAGTAAGTCATCTAACTTTGGACCTTTTTTTTAGGACTTCTAAAGACTAAAGTGTATTAAACTGTAAATGATTACTTAGTTAACTATTTACCTAATATAAACATATTTTTGATAGAATACAGCGTAATTAAATAAAAAAGCTGATTAAGAGAGCAGTGATATTTTGGTCGTATATATAAGACTCTGGCGAAATGGGCCCGAAAATATTTGTCGGAGTAATCCGACGTAGGCGGTTAAAAGGTTAACATCTACCCGTAACTCGTAAGTGAGTGCTTGCTATTGGGTCGCTCATTAGAAACTTGGTTTGAGTCCACATACTCGTAGTTATATACACAGATTCTTTTGTAAATTGTTTCTGTTAAAGTATGATATTACACTTGGAAATCTTTTATTATTAATTAATTAATCATTACTAACACTAGTTTGTAAGCTTGCAATTCTACTAACAAATATGGATGTAATCTTAGGATGGATTTGAAATAAATGATTTATTATTATTAATGTAGGTAGGTACGATGTCGACATGTTGGTTTGAACGTTTGGTTGGTTTGGATATAGAACGCTAGCCTAGTAAGTTTGTGTTGTCAATGACGTAGGTACTGCTTGAGTTTAGTTATATTGGAGAGAACAATGAAATACTAAATTTTGTTCCACTACTTTTATGTCCTTCTGCCAAATAAAACGACAACCACATAATTATGTCCGACTGTTTTCAATCTTACGAGACAGATTTTCTGTTAACATTTGCTGTTACAAATGTGATTATGAATCTTGAGGGTAGGAAAATAACAAAATTGTGTTCACGAGTAGCGTTATTACCAGCAGAACTGATACCAGAAGCAGTACTATCTATTTTTGCCAATGCTCCAAACTCAGCTATAACAACAGCATTTCAAGATTTCATTAGGTAATGAATGGGTCAAAGTAGTCACAAGTGCTACATTGAGTTGTTACAAAGAATCTTTTCGTACAACAAATAACGTGGAAGGCTGGCACCGACGAGTGAATAACAGATTTACTAAAAAACCATCCCTCTTGCATTTTATTTTCTTGTTCAAAAAGGAAGCTTTTTTTTTCTCAAGAAAAAAAACTAAGAAATCCTAAATACTTACCACAATTTGACCAAAAATAGAAATAAATATGTTATTGCAAAGGACATGAAGATTGAACGCATGATCCATGATTTAAAGGAAAATTTAATTACTACAATAGAATGCTTAATAATGCTAGGTACTTAATGTTTTTCGTCGGTAGATTGCCGGTAGGTTTGCATGACTTATAATTTGACGTTTTAGTTTTCACTAGCGTCATACCATCAATACACTTTATTATTATACCCGTCTTTTATTTTGTACGTAGCTGTACGTTGGAGATAACAAAGTGACACGCTGTCGAAACAAAAATCTGGCGAAACGAAAATCTGTAGAAACGGAAACAACCCGTCTAAGGGTGCCCCCTTCGGGACTCGAACCTAGACTCGCTCTTGCATCCTAAGTTCTCATTTTATACGTAAACACTCAACTGCTAGGGACACATCGCTCATTTGCGACAAGGTCGACATTTCTCAAAATTGATGATTTTTTAGTTATCAATACAGTTGAGTTGAAAAAATTGCACTCAGTTTACTGTAAAAACGTCATTTCTCTAAGCTCTATAGTAAGAGAGAGAGAGCAGATATTCACAGTTGTGCCGTTATAGTATTGTCTCTTTCGTTTTGGTGAGTTGGGGCAGCAACGACATTATTTAGTTGTGATGTAACAGTGCGTGCGGTTGGTTGTACTTGTGCTCTTGAAGAACGACATTTTTTACGTAACAACGCTCTTGCTGGTAAGTTAAGTACAATTGATTTTAAAATGTTTTCATGAATAACGTGTTTAGTATAAATGTGTCGTTAATGCCGATTATATTCGAATAAATCAGTGCACACATATTTCGTGTTATGACGATATTGCTGAGAAAATTGACAACCATTGGAGTATTATTACGAATTATGACGTTGTTGTTAACAAAGGAAACAATTAATTAATATTAAAAAAAAAATATCTACACATGTCATTACACTTTAAAATAATTTGCGTTATTTATGGTTAAATGTTGCAACATTTCGTAATAAAACGTTTTAGACAATAATTTAAGACGTTTTCTCATTTATGGATTTTTCTTAAAACATTTTTTTTTTTTGCATTTTAGGTAAGAATGGCGTTTCCAAGTAACTCAAGAGGCAAAAAAATGGTAGCATTGATTGACAAGCATAATAATTCGCCCAATGAAGTGGTTACGCCTAATGAAACTAGTGTGTACTTTTGGTTTCTTTTGCGATTATATTTCTATCCTCGCGTATCTATTATAAAATTAACATTATTTCAGGCAATGACGAAGCTAACCAAACATCACACGAGATGAGAAATTTGTCAAATGAGTGTAGTTCTTCTTCCAGCTCTTCATCTGATACGAATTCATCAGCTGATTCAGATTCATCAGATGACACGTTTATTGAAGGTATTATTGTAGTGAATCGAATTTGCTTATAAAGATCTTAATCATCTTAAATTAAATACTTATTATGTTTACTTATTTTGCAGATAGTGACGATTCTGTAAAAGATCCAATTTACATTCCACCTGAGCAACTTCTTCAGTAGAATAGTGCTGAGTTGATAGAGACAATTGAGGATTCAATTCCATTACCGTCTACTTCAACGGCAGATAGACTCATAACCATTTCCGAACCATCTCCTCTGCAGCGTTGTGCTGAGTTGCCATTTGAACAGACAATTGAGAACTCCATTGCTACTAACAATTTGGGTAGCATAATTCCATTGCCATCAACTTCAATGGAAAATAGGAACACAACTTCGTCTCCTGCAAGTCCAAAAGCAAAAAAAGGAAGAAAACGCAAACGGAATGAAGCAAATTGGAATCGAAATGTGAAGAAAATGCTGCGGAATACTGGACAAGCTTATAAAACTGCTGGCAATAAAATAAAAGAAGAGAGGAAAATGAAAGAGCCATGCGGAGAAAAATGCCGGTTACAGTGTAAATCTAAACTATCTGAAGATGAAAGAAAGTTATTATTTAAGAACTTCTGGGCGTTAGGTGATAACAAAAAACAATGGGAATACATTTCAAAGAGTATGACGATCATTACACCAAAATATCGTTACATTCGTGAAGGCGGAGTAAGAAAACCTCGTCAAAAGAATCACGCATTTCATTTCAAGCTGCCCGATAAATCGGTTAGAGTTTGTAAGATTTTCTTTAAGAACACCTTAGGTATTAATGACCGGCCAATTCGCACCGTTTTAGAAAAAGAAGACCAAGTGGCAAATTGTCTTTTAGCTGATGACAAACGCGGTAAACATGATAAACATCCGCGAGTTGACGAAGCTATAAAAAATGCCATTCGTGAATACATAGACGCGATACCAAAAATCGAGCCTCACTATACAAGAGCCAATACAAGCAGAGTTTTCATAGATGGTAGTAAAAATATAGCCGACATCCACAATGACTATGTGGCAATCCAACAGAAAAAAAAATTTGACTTCGGCAATTATATCCTTTTTTATAAAATATTCACTCAAGAATTTAATATTTCTTTTTTTACCCCTAAAAAGGATATGTGTGATGTGTGTCCTATCTTTGAAAACTCTGATAATAAAGAAAACCTAAAAGAAGAACATGATAAACATTTGAAGGAAAAAGAGCTATGTCGAGCAGAGAAGGCCAAAGACAAAGCTGATGAAAATATTGTAACAGCGGTCTATGATCTCCAGGCTGTATTTCAATGTCCCAAAGGCGATGTATCAGTCTTCTATTATAAATGTAAGTTAAATGTAATGAATTTTACAATTTGCGATTTAAAAACAAACAAAGTAGAATGTTTTGTTTGGGACGAGTCCAATGCTAATAGAGGTGTAAATGACTTGGGAACTTGCGTATACAAGTATCTGGGACAGCTTTCGTTACTTAATAATGACAGGAGTCTTGACATTGTCTTTTATTCAGACAATTGCGCAGGCCAGCAAAAAAACAAGACAATAACCTCCAAACAATTACACATAAATTTCTCATAAAAGGGCATACCCAAAATGAGGGTGATGCAGCTCATTCACTAATAGAAAGACAGGTCAAAAAATTGCTAAAAGCTGGACCAATGTACTCGCCAGAAGCCTTTATTGGTGCTATAAAAATGGCTAGAAAAAAACCTGAACCATTTCATGTGAATGAAATGTGCACAGAGGATTTTGTTGATTGGAAAGATGCATGTACTCAAATGGGAGTCAATTTGACGAAGGATGAAGAAGGAAATTCAGTTAAGATTGGAGATATAAAAATTTTGAAGGTTGAAAAGGATAAGCCACGCGTATTGTTTTACAAAAACTCTTACGGAGAAGAAGAATTTTAAAAAGCAGAAATTATCAGAAAAAAGAAAAGGATTGACGTAAACGTCAAGAAAGCTTATGATTGTAAACCAGGCATATCGGACAGAAAGAAAGCAGATTTGTTGGAATTGTTAAACAAAAACCTAATTCCACAGTTCTATGCTCGGTTTTACAATTCTTTGTAAGGTTTTTTTTTCTACAATAATATTACGATAACTATAGTATTCTTTAACATTGTTTTGATTTTTATGTACCTTTATTTTGCTATAGAGAATATTGATTCTTATTTTGTGACAACATTATAATTATGTTACTACTTAATTGTCATAATTATTAAGAGAACTGAATTTTTGAGGCTGATTTTGTGATAAAAATATTAATTACTTAATCTATAATGATAACTGTTAAGAAAGTTGATTTTGAAGACTGATGGTGTGCCATTTCAATGTGATAATTTAGATTTAAGCGTTTTTGATTTTTTGAAAAGATGTTAACGTGACTACGTTGTAGTTCACTTCTGGTTCCTTTAGTAATAAAAAGGTTTTTCAACATCGACCTATTTTGTTATTATTACTTTAAATTTACCTCAAATTTAAAATGATTATTGAGTGTAATGTCATAAATCAAAATACTACAAAAAAAAAATTATTTTTTTCAGCAACAATGACATAAGTAGTACCTTGCTGCGGAAAAAATAGCACAGTATGTCTTGTGCTCTATAAAAATAAGTTTTAATAATTTAACAGAAAACTATAATAAACACACTACATTTTTGTCTAAATAAGTTACCTAAGAAATCAATTATTATAGTATAATTTTAACCTGAAACTATAAAATTGCTCTCCTGTAAAATGATGTTTTTTGAGAAATGTCTACCTTGTCGCAAATGAGCGAGTTGACTGTCAGGACGACGACCATGTGAAGTGACACTTGACAGTGACAACACAAAATGGCGTAGTTTTACGTTTGGTTTCACATACCGGCAATAATCGGTAAATTATTTATAAAGTGTTAATTTAATAGCGCTAATTTAAATCAGCAAAATATATGTTTTTTAATGAAATATGCGTAAAATGTATCTAAATCACTACAATGCGTGTTTATTTCATCATTAATAAGAAGTAAAACATTTTAGTGCATTGACCTTACGTAAAACGAAACGTTTAATGGCGAGACGAAATGTCAAAAGTGAGAAAATATTGCATTTTTTTTGTTTTTGATTATTTTTTTCTCGTAAACTATTTATCTCCGCAACTTAAAACTTTACGAGGGGGCTTCTATTAATATGATCTTTCTGTAATAAAAATATGGACTCCCAACTCGATGGCTGGTAAAGTAAAACTTAGCCTATTTTTACATACACTTCCTTGTGATAGCATTCAACATTCATCTTCATAATTTTATCACAGTAACTTGATCAATACCTAAATAATAATAGTTTCATAATGATAAGGTAGGTACTTACATAAATCTGTCTGATTGTAACAAAAGAAAAAAAAATTAATACATAGAGATAGAAATAAAAATATTATTTACAATCTATTTCATAGCACCTCACATTATTTCTTACAAGTAATTATTTTTTAATTAGGTACCTAGTGATTATACACATTGAAAAACTAACAAAATTAAATCTTAACATAAGTCTTCTCATCAATTTCTATAATATCCTGCCTGTCATTTCTCTCCTTCCAATGCAAGTACAAGACACACCCAGTGATAATAACTATGATCGCAGCCAACACAAACACACTCTTGAGAATAACTTTGCTAGGTGTCACAAACAACGAAGCCTTCCATTGTGAAGGGTCGCTGGGCGGAGCTGGAACCACTACAATTTGTGAATTTGGTATTATTTGAGTCCAACTTTTAGAATATCCTGAGAGGCCAACATTCAAAGTATCAACAAAATTTGGTGTCCGATCCAAGCCAAATATGGAATAAGGTAACTGTAGAGCAAAGTATGCAGACTGTGGCAGTTGAGCACAAACACCTGTCCTGTAAGTACCTTCTTGAGACCATGTGTTGTAACCTATTTTAGGTCCAGGGAGATTGGTTCCTGCAAAAAGAAAACATAAATACTTGTGAGACTAAGCAATTCAAAGAAACTAATTCAATTCTGAAATATCTAGGAGTTTACATATATAGCAATCTCAATTTTAAAGAACATGTTAGGCTGCCTTGCTGTAGAATTCAAAAGCTCCTATATGTTTTTAAAAACCTGAAGCACATTGCTGACTTTAAGTTGCTAAAGTAAATATACTATGCTCTCTGTCAATCGTTTCTAACATATTGTCTATCATTTTGGGGAGGGACATCAAAAACAACTTTGAAGGCTATAGAGGTCACCCAGCGTGCAATACTGAAAGTCTCGACGTTCAAGCCTTTCCGATTCTCTGCAACAACACTGTACGAAGAATGGGAAGTCATAATCGTGAGACAATTATATATGCAAAGCGTTGTTCTCCAAGAACACAGTAAACTAAGCTACAACCCACTACACCTCCAAAAACGAAGAAAAGATATAGTATGCAAAAGAATTAAGCTGTTTAAAACTAAATTTAGTCAACACTTTGCCCTTTCCATTGGTCCATTAATTTACAATAGGCTACACAGAACCCCTAATATATAACCATTAACAAAAATGCAATGCAAGATGAAACTTACCGAATACCTGAGACTGAACTTCTTCTGTACATATCATCCTAATAAAAATCCTATGTAATAAAATATAACATACATTTCTCATAACATAAACACAAACACGTGCACACTCACTCACACCAAAACACACAGCAGAACACTAGACAACAGCACACACATCCTCTTACACATTAGACACATACATTCCCATCTTACACAAATAAGAGGACATGCCAACCTACACAAACTTTTTTATCT
The DNA here is from genome assembly GCA_947568875.1 of Fissipunctia ypsillon. Lineage (NCBI taxonomy): Eukaryota > Metazoa > Arthropoda > Insecta > Lepidoptera > Noctuidae > Fissipunctia > Fissipunctia ypsillon. The sequence continues at coordinate 10,899,195 of OX387654.1, forward strand.
TTTTTTATATACTTTTTATTTATTTATTTAATTAAACATGGAAGACTTACAGCTTGAAAAAACTTAATAAAAAGGAAACCATAGTCTACTGGAAGCCAAATATATTATATATCAATATATTATATCTCTAATACCTAAGTAAAGTAAATACATTGTAAATTGTTAAAATGATTATGTATCTACAAATGAATTCATGTTAATGGTTATTATGTATGTATAATACTTGAGGGGGTTGGCGCTGATAGCTGAAATACAGGCTCTGCCTAGTTCGGGTACAGATGACTACTCCACCTAATCTGACCTAAATTAGCCTGTTAAAATATTTTGTAATCTATGTCAAAGTTTCTTTAAATAAACATTATTATTAATTATAATTAACTGCTTACCAAATGTGACTTTTCTGTTATACAAAGTTCTATTATTGACTGGTATTCTTTCATTGGTCAAACCAGTTACAACAATGACTTTGATGAAGTTGGTGTCATATTCTAATTCATTTCTGAATGAATTCATTGTATGTTGTAGTGTTGTTACATTTTTCTTGACATATATTATGTCAAGGACACCATCCATGTAGAAATCATAGAAAGTGGCCATCATAACATCATTCCCGAAGGAATCAAACTTATCCCACTGCACTTCAAATGTTCTGTAGAATTTGCATCCTGGCAAGTTGCATGGTCTGTTGTGAAGCAGAAAAGCCCTGGTTTCATTACTATTGACAGGACTTAAAGTCATCAAGATGTCTGGGTAACCATCCATGTTATAATCTCCACTTCTCATAGTGATAGTATCTAAATAAATTTCATTTCTTGGTGGCACAAATCGCCACAATGTTCCCTTGCCATCATTGAAATCCACTTGAAGGTCATGCCACTTCTGGATGTCATATATCAATATAGTGCTATTAAAACACTGTACATCATAGCACACAGGTATTACTAAAAAGAATTGTCCAGAGAGAGCAACATCAAGAAACAGAGCTTGGCCATAGATAGTTGGATGGCCCACTAGTAGTTCAATACTGTTGTTATATCTAAATCCTTCTAATTCATCATTCAACCACACTTCAACATTAGATGTAGTTGTAACTAGAAGATCTGCAGCATCATCATCATTAACATCTAAAAATGAGTGTGAATGTGGCAGCTTTACCATCTTAGGCATATCATCACCCATTTGTTTTTCAACAGGAGTTGTTCTGGTCTTGTCGAATACCCAAAACACCCTTTGATTTTGTGTATTCATGCCAAAAAGGTCAAGAATCATATCTCGATTATAGTCCATCACTAATGGTTGACCTAATGAGATGGCTTTAATAAACAAAGCATCGGAACAGTTCAAAGCGGACTCACCACCCCATAATATTCTAACAGTATGCAAATTAGAAGTATCATTTAAGCTTTGCGTGGTCAGCATTATGTCCATGTATGCGTCTCCATCGAAATCACCTGGTACAACACTCGTTATTATAATGTTACTGAAATTACAAGCATATACCGAAGGCCTCATAAAAGGTTCTTTGTCGTAAGCAAGATAAACTACCACACTCGAGTTATTTTTAATGACAAACGCATCAGTTAATTCATCTGAATTGAAATCTCCAAATGCAGCAATAACACCCTCTTTATGTTTGCCAAATGAACTCTCGGTCATATCACTTATTGCATAACTACCAGAGGCTAATAAAACACTTAAAAATATTCTCATTACTAGTTTGAGGGACATTTTGCTTCTTTATTTATTTTAGAAACAAAACATTTTCTCAACAAAATGATCTGACAGCCACAGCACAGATTGCTAATATGCACAGATTAAGTAGTACTCTAAATATGTAGCAAGCTAAGCCACAGCCAATGACGTCAATTGACATGACAATATTTTGTCTCTTAGTAAACCAATCCATTTAGTCATGTGGTGTCCGGACAGAAAGAATAGCACCACCCCATCTCTTCCAATGGGTGTCGTAAAAGGCGACTAAGGGATCATGTGGGTGGTTGATAATTGTCATCATATAACCACCCGGTCAGCGTCAGGGGTTTCGCTGACGCTTAGGGACGTTCCTGCCTCTCGCCGATTGTGGCGGTCCCCCGTCCCATTGGATACTGGGAGGTAGGGATAAGAGTGCACCTGTGTACGCGCGCACACTGTCGTTTTTACGTCTCGTGCACTTTAATATCTCCTGCGCAATTGACTTGGTTCTGACAATGGACTCCGATTTGAACGTAAGTCCTGCAGCGATAGACAGAGGTAGAGAGGTCTGGTTGTGATGCCAACCAGGTTTTGGCTGATGTCTGCATGCAGGTGGCTCAGGAAAGATGGTCGCTTTGCACTGCTTTGGGTTAACAGTGCAATTCGGCAGCTCCCTGGGTGACGAAGCAGCTCTGTTTAGAGAGGCCCTGCTTCCCCCGGTCCGGGGAGGGGACTAGAAAAGGTGTCCTAAATAAGGCTTAACCCTACTCGGAGGTAGTAACCACAGCTGTCTCTGCATCAATCCCATTTAGTCGATTTTACAAAAAAATCCTTCAACCAATAGGGAAGTAAACTGACTTTTGCCACTGATGTCGCTAGGATCACGTGACTCATGGAAAATGTCAATAGCTAAAAAAATATTAATAGAAGGGGGTAATTAATACATAAATGAAATAAAATAAGGAAGGAATATAGTGTAGATACAAGATGTAATATAAATAACGCACAACCTCTTAAGTCGCGAAAAAAAACAAATGTTCCCTACATATTGACGAGTTATGCGAACATAAATGTAGGGAGCAGCTGATTTTTTTTCCCGATTTCAGGTTTGGTCCTATAGTAAAAGTTGTTCATAATTCGCAGGGCACGCCAAATAATCATCATAATATTTCATCGGCACGTTTCTTATACATTGGGTAACAATATTGCAATTTTCCTAGGGATCTCTAATTTTTTGACCGTAAAATACAGCCTATGTTACTCGCTGATAATGTAGCTATCTATTAGTGATCTATTAGTGAATGTTTAAAATCGGTTATGTATTTTTGAGTTTATCCATTACAAACAAACAAACAAAAACTCGTTGGAGCATGTCGCATGTTCCATGTTGCATGTCGTGAAACCGTAAGTTTTCCCCTACCAAAACGCTCAACTGCTCAACGCACCTAAAGAAGTTTTCACTTCAAAAATCAAAAACCCGACTGCGTAAAAAGTGAACAATCTTATGCAGTCGGAGGCAATATTGTTTTCAAGAAGATGCCTCCAACCGCATGAGATTGTTTGAAGTCTGAATTTGACATTCATAAAATGACTTATTTTGACTACAAACAATCTCATGCAGTCGGGGGCAATAGATCTTTATTGTTTTTAAGAAGTTGCCTTCGACTGCACAAGATTGTTTGGAATCAAAATAGGTCATATTGTTTCCATCTTTTATAAAGTTCACTTTTATGTAGGCGAGATTTTTAATTTTTTTTGTTTAGAATTCACCTGTTAAAAAACCGGTGAAATAAAACTATAGAAAGCTATGAAAGTTAACACACCTCACTACGAAACCATAATTTTATATTTTTAGCAATTTTTGGTGTGTCAACAACAGAACAACTCAAAAAATTTGACATTGACAGTGACAGACAACTAAAAAACGTAATGGCGTTAGCGAATAGGTGTCAAATGACAATTTTATAAAATAAAGTTTCTGTAAACGTATTATAATCGTAATCCTAAAATCCAATAGTGTTCTGTTCCTAAAGCCACATTTAACCTGCTGGCATATTTTTTTAATTTGTAATCATCCAACGTTCCATTCGAAATGGCCGTCGAAGCTGTTCAAATATTGAGACGAAATCGACCCGGTTCGAAAGCAAAGGTATATCAACTGAAAATCTTTATTCTTCCAATAATATCCATAGCTATTTATTTTCATGCGAATATACTACTTTTCTGTAGGATTTTTGTCGCTGGCCCGACGAACCCTTTGAGGAAATGGACAGCACCCTCGCTGTCCAACAATTTATACAACAAACCATACGACGAGATCCCTCCAATCTTGAAGCTATTCTAAAAATGCCTGAAGCTCAAGATGAAGGTGTTTGGAAATATGAACATTTGAGGTTAGTTTGGAGAATTTACGAAATAGGCATTTAAAAAAATTAAAAGCTAAGTATCACTTATTTACTTTCAGACAGTTTTGCATGGAACTTAATGGCCTGGCAGTCAAATTACAAGCTGAATGTAAGCCAGAAACATGTACACAAATGACTGCTACTGAACAGTGGATTTTCCTTTGTGCAGCCCATAAAACTCCTAAAGAATGTCCTGCTATTGACTACACAAGACACACACTTGATGGGGCTGCTTGCTTGCTCAACAGCAACAAATACTTTCCTAGCAGGTATGGTTGTTTCTACAACATTACACATAGGATCTGTTATCAGTGTACAATTCATAATAACACTCTTGTTACAGGGTCAGCATCAAGGAATCCTCAGTAGCTAAACTGGGATCAGTTTGCAGACGAGTTTACCGAATATTTTCTCATGCATACTTCCACCACAGGGCAATATTTGATGCTTTTGAGAAGGAAACTCATCTGTGCAAAAGATTTACTTATTTTGTTACAAAATACTCAATTATTTCAAAGGAAATTCTGATCCTGCCTAAACTAGATGATGAAACACCAGTGGGTGAATCAGAAGCATGAGGTTTAAAGAAATAATTTGGTTCTACATTATGAACCGAATTATAAGACATTACTGACTGTTGTGTTCACATTGATTTGTGATGATAACTGAAGTAAAATAGTAATAATGTTTACTCTCAGCATACCCAGTAATAAGGTAGCATCTTTAAAATTCCTTACTTTGAATGAAGTACTTTGAAGCGTTTTGTATTTTAGTTTTATGTCATGAATATTATTATCTAGGTAAATATTTACAACTGGATAACCAAGCTACTTTTTTTAAATCTAGGAAATCGTAAGTATATTGTTACTTAAGAGTGCCCATCCCAGCCCATCTATTGTCAACACAAGTATGGTCGAAAAGCTTGGTGCTTCATCCAGCGCAAGTGAGAACTATTAATAAGCTAGTGAGAATGCAATAATATTGAATGAAAAATAGTGTGCAAAAATTTCTTAAAACTTGTTCCAGGAAATACGTGTTTCTGAGTGAGCCATACAAGTTTGTGAAATAAATGTTTGTCATTTAGAATCTCCATTACATGTGTGAGGTTTCTGTGAAGATGTTTTCATTACTTCTACAATTTATGAGTACTCAGGCTGTGCCCCGAGACTTCGTTCGCGTGGAAGTCGAAGTGTATCTTATACCCAATATACAAAAATAACAGCTACATTTTAATAAAACTTCCTCGTCCCCCGTCCCGTCGCGTTGTATCGCCCGCCCGCGCTATTACTTCGTTTTCGCTTTGTGTTCTTTCTAACTCGGCTCCTAAGGGTAGTAGCGTGATGTTAAATAGCCTATAACTATCCTCAAGAATTGGGCTACCAAATGCAAAAAGAATTTTGCAAGTCTGAATTTTTGATCACAATGTCATGGGTTTTAATTTTTTTGCGCGGAATCCTAATTATTATTTTTTAATTCAAAGTAGCCTAAGTTATTCCCCGTAACATCACCTATCAGCCTTGAAAGTCCCGTCAAAATCGGTCCATCCGTTACGGAGATTAGTCTGAACAAACAGATGCAGATAGACAAAAATGTTTTAAATTGCTTTTTCATTATAAGTATCGTATATACTGTCATATCGACGGTGAACTGCCAATACCACCTAACTGACATTTTTCGAAAAATTCCCTTTTTTATCTTTTTGAATTTAAAAGCGTTATTCGCATGTTTCAAAATCAAACCCAATGGGGAAGGCAACTGTCAAAATGGCGCTGTCGTAGCTAGGTCCCAACATAAGCCAATAGTACAAGGCGTGAGGTGGTTTTATTTATTTTTGCGAAAATGATGCGTTGTTGTGTTATATTCCGAAATTGGAGTCCACCATTTCCCGAGAGACCCTAAAATTAAAAGTTGTGGCTTGAAGCTATTCGTAGAGATTTTTTATAAATTAAACAGAGTAGAAATATTTTGATGAAAGTGACTGAGGATAATTATATTTATGGTTTTAAATTCTAAAACTTTCCATATCATTTACTTGATTTAAAATATTGAAATCACCGTAAATAACGAAATAGCGAAATAAAAGTACATAAACTCATGACTTAACGAAATGTCAAACTTATTGTAGGCCGTGGGGACCTAGCTATTATCACGCCATCTACAATGACATTTCAATCAGACACTTCAATTTTATTTATTTGTATAGATTAGGAATGGCCGAAGTTCAGGTAAAATTTGTGCAAAAAAGTAGATTTTTGGAGGTTTATTCAGAATTTGTTTCTCCAAATTTTTATTTTTTTGCATTCATAGAAAGTGCACAAGATACCTATTAATTCAAAAATTTCAAAGGAAGATGTGTTACAACATCAAAATACAATAATGTACGAGCTTTTGTATGAAAAATATGACGGGTTGTGGCCGCTCTTAAAATAGTATGGGGATAATGAGATGTATGTAATCATTGCATTTACTGCTTAAAGTGTAGATTTATTATAGATGTCTAAGGGCGACTTGCAGCATTTACTTAAATCTCGATTTAAACTCGACTTGGGCTTAAACTTAATTTAAAGATTTGCATATCATCGCCTTGGCTTAAAATCTTGATATAAACGTCAATGTTAAACTGGCTTGTAGATCAGTTGTTAAATCTCGCTTTTAGAGAAATTTTGATGAAATAATTGACAAATTAAATTCTTTTTTTGCCATACACAACTGAGTTGCTATCACTTTTTATTTGAAAACTGAACCCAAAGAATGAACGGCGAATGAATTATTGACTTTATCTCAGTTTAGTTAAATCGAATGTAAAATGTGCAAGACATGCTTAATAAGATTTAAGTCGAGTTTAGGGCAAAATCGGGATTTGTTTAATTTTACTGCAAGTCACCCTAAAAGTATAAATCCCTATTAAAAATAGGTACTACCTAGTATTTAAATGATGTATGTGACTAGATCATGTTTATTATTAATTAAAACATGCAAATATGCTCTCAAATATTAGGATCTATTTCATGTCTCAAGTATCTAACTATTTGTGTTATTTATAAAATAATCCTAAGAAAAAATTGTGAGTTCATTTGTAATCTCCAAGTATCATATTTACTATGCACAATAAAACAAGTTAAAAGTATTCATTTATGTTTTCTTTTGTTTAAAAGGTTTCTTAGATTTATGAGAATGGTGTTGTTTAGAGTTGCAGCTCTGTTCCTTTTGCCAAAACTTCTTTCCTTTAAGAGTTTGGTACCTGCAAAATATAATAACAGACATCAGGATTACAAATGTTGTGAAACCTACAGGTTTTCATCAATGATCAAGGAAATAAAAAGTTGTTTATTAACACTTTGAAGGACACTAAACGCCCAAGCATTATAACAATAAAACTACTAAACTTGCATAGACACAACCTTGTAGCCAGGATTATCCATCAGCAACTTGCTCTGAAATACAGTCTCGTGGAATCGGAAGTGCCGTACTACAGGTATGTGCCCGACCCAGTTCTCGAAAATGGACATATCACATTGTACTGGGATCGATCCATCATCACTGACAGGACTATTGTTGCCAATAAGCCTGATATAGTGGTGGTGGATCGAATAGAGCGGCGCGCAATGATTATTGACGTAACTGTCCCGCATGACGGGAACCTCGTGAAAGCCGAGAAAGATAAACAAATCAAGTATCTTGACTTGGCCCGCGAGGTTGTCGACATGTGGGATGTGGACTCAGCGATCATTGTGCCGATAGTCGTTACAGCCAATGGCTTAATTGCCAAGAGCCTCGACCAACACCTAAGGAGGCTCTCGTTGGGCAGCTGGATTAAGGGCTTGATTCAGAAAGCGGTACTTCTGGACACGGCTCGCATTGTTAGGAGGTTCCTCTCTCTAGAGCCCTGACCGCCGGTAGCTTGGACCCTGTTCCCGATACCGGTGGGCTACTATTTTTTATATTTTTAAATGTTTTTTTATAATCTTTATATTCTAATATTTAAAAATATAATTTATATGTATTTAGTTTAATAAAGGAAATAATAAACTACTAATGTATCTCATTCGGTGTCCTTAGATGCGTTAATAGAATAAATCATATTCATTATATTAGCATAAATCAATATCAATAACTCTACTAGCATTATTTTTACATAACATCACGCCTTGTTTACCTGAAGAGAAGTGTACCTAGAGTAACAACCACATTTTGCCCCAGAGTCCCATGTAATAGGGGGCGAGCCTATTACCATCAACCGGGCATAAATCCAGACTACGGACTGCTACTGAGAAATTCCAGATAGGAAAACCCAATAACACTGCCTGCCTGGGAATTGAACCCAGGACCTCGTGCTCAGCAATAGCGCATGCATTTGCAACCACTAGAACAATGAGGCGAGTCAATCGGGGTTATATTATTCTTATATTCATAATATTCATTTGAGCTATCATGTAGTCTAAACATTTTTAACAAAGCTTTGTTATAAGCTGGGCTATGGTTTAGTGAATGATTTAAAAGAGTGTCCATGGAGTTTCTTGCCCATTCTTCTCCATAGAGATCTACATTTTGGAATGGGCGACTAGCTTCAATTTTCTGACTAACTGACCGACTCTTTGACAATTCAAAAGTGCCTGTAATTGGTTTAATTGAAATAAATGCTTTGAGTTTGAGTTTGAGTTTGATAAAACACTTACCCAATTTGGTTGCTATCTGGGATAGCATCTACTGATAGTAATATGTGTATGATAGGTATTTGTCTTTTTACTACTAATGTTTCAAGACCATCCACTTTAGGCTCCCAAAATTCCTCCACCCTGAAAATAGTTAAATGTTAATTTAATTTTCAATCTGGTTATGACATTTATTTGTAAAGGGTCAAATATAAATTTGGTTCTTACATTTTATAGGCTAGTTTAGTTACTTGATGTTCAATAGAAAATTGCCTCTTCAGTATTTCAGCACATGATATAGCTTTAGAAATAGCAGCACCTGCCCCACTCCACACAACTGCAGTGGCTGCTTTATCTTGCAAGATACCTGATGCATGGGATAACAAGTTTGCCATCTTGCTCCCACCTTTCACCTTAAAAATAAAAATATATTATTAAAGGTATTTGCGTACATCAACATTACTTAGATTGTGCAATACTAGTGAATACATGTTTACTAATAAGCTGATGCAGTTCCAAAGTTCCAACTTTTACACCATTTATTTGTTGTAAAAGCAACACCTAGGCTCAGGGGATATTAGTATTTCTCTACATTCATCATTCTGTTTAAAATTTTCAATATATTCAGGAATATACACGTAAGAACTCACTTGCATCCAAAGGAAATTTTCTGGCAGGTCCTTGATAGGTATTTTGTCACGTTCTAGTTCCTCTTCCACATTTTTGCCTTTGCTATAATTCTCCATTATATTTACGACATAACATACAAATTCAAAGACACGTATTTTATTTAATAAACATAGCTGTAAAAATAAAGGAAAGAATTTCCTAACCTTTACTACGCTTGACAGTTCTTAGGACCGACTTGACTAGTTTGACGTTTTTGTTTTCATGCTATGATTTTGACACATACAGGCTGCTCGGAAATTCGACCTATTCCTTGAAAGGCGGTTATACTAGAGGTCATTTCCAACCGTAGATAGAGAATAGAGGTAGACAAGTCCTCAGCGTATGCAGTATGAGATAGCGATAGTTCGACATAAGTACATTACTACAGCTACGTGCAATTAATATTGTCATACTTAAACTTTACCCCTATCGTGTGGGTAATCTGGTACTAATCAAGTCTTTTGATTGTACTACATCTACAAAGAGTTATTTAATTCATTGTCACCTTTCAGGGGGTGACGTATTTATAACTTTACTTTTATTTTTTCTCTTTTTTTTTAAAATAGCAAACTAAAACATCAATTTCATGCGTTTTTGCATGAAACAGCAGACATTTATTTTGATATTTCAGGGTTAATCTCATAGTAAAACTTTATAATCAAGAGTGCTTTACATGACAGTAGTGTAGCAAATAAAAACAGGACGCGCGCGAACTAAATGCTACCGGGGTGAAGGTGAAGCGCGAAAACAAATGAAATGTAATTATTATTTTATTACAATTTAAACTAAGATATAAATTTATTTTCACCTCAAAATATAAACAGTATAGTTAGATAAACTTGGTCCGTACCAGTCCACATATTTCTTAAAAATGGTTCAATCGGAAAACTAAAAAAAAAAAGGAAAAGATTAAATACGTTTAGTGGTCAAAATAATCAAGTGCTGGTATACCTTATACCTTATTTCTGAACTTTCTGAAATACACGACACACATACTTACCTACTTAACTAAACATCTTTTAAAATTTTATAAAATGAAAAAAAAAGAATTACAAAACAGTCAATAGGTAAGTCAAAGGGACGGAAGAATACTCGCGGATGCTCGACCTCTTTTTAAACACTGAATAAGTAAAAAGTTAATTACCTAAAGGACGTATTACTCTGGATTTTTAATTTGTCCGTTGATGATGCCTTGTCATAGTTGGATTTTAGTTTTAACTTAAATTTTTATTTCAATATCTTGGGGCTCATTGAGGCTACACTTACCCACTTCGTTGCTTTGGAAAAATTCAACAGTAAAATTCGGGGTTTATAGATACCTACCTATATAATTATATTCAATCAATATATTTTCAGAAAGTACTCCATAAGACCTTTCATTAGACACCAAACTCGACAAATATAATTTAAAAAAAATCTTGGGTTCACTTTACATCCGCTATAAGCCGCCAGCTTGGATTTTATGTGACGTCATATATAACCAACCCGCGGAACAACATGACGCATCCAACGATACCTTGTTTGTCAAAATACGGCGAGCAGTTTAGGAGTTATGAGGGAACAGATCAACATACATACATAGCTTGTTAAAATCATAACCCTCCGTTGGCTTCGCCGTCATCAACCATCAACATCAACTCAGCCTATCGCAGTCCACTGCTGGACATAGGCCTCTCCCAGGCTGCGCCACAATACCCCGTCCTCCGCCTTCCGCATCCAGTCTGTCCCAGCCACCTTCTTAAGGTCGTCGATCTATCTAGCTCGGGGGCGTCCCACACTACGCTTGCCAATACGCGGTCTCCACTCCAGGACTCGTCTGCTCCACCGGCCATCGGTCCTTCAACAAACAAGGCCAGCCCACTACTACTTCAGTTTGCTTACTCTACAGGCTATGTCGGTTACTCCGGCTTTGCCGTAGTGGGGTAAAAATGGCTACCTACGCAAACGTGTTTTGAATTTCGACAGAGAACACATCTAAATCAGGTAGTTTTGAGTTGAGTTCGTTGTATTGAATACTCATCCTAGATTTGGCGAGTGTCTCCCAATGTTACGCCTACAGGTGGGTGGTTAAGAAAATCTGGATATAGGAAGATTATATAGGACTGACAACATGGCACGATCAAGTTAGTAATTGTTCGCATCCAATTATACCACTGACATTTTTATAAAGGAAAACTAAGTCATGGACAGTGTGATGGTTCTGAACCGGCTCAATACCGAAGAAAGTCATACGTTGTTCATACGGACATCTGGGGGATATTCCTGGGAAACAAGAAATATTCCTTGTAAACGCACGCTGGATATTCTCGAGACGCTGCGAATGTACAGCATAGGTATCTAAGATTCCATGCTATACTGGCAAATTCTAATTGAGATCGTAGCAAAGCATTGAAAAGAATAATTTTAATTTGGGTCCCAAATGACTTAATTTGCATTTCTTTTGATTTTGCCGATATTTTTACAGCTTCAGAGATGTGATGATGAGAGGTGATTTTTAGTTTTCGGTCTATAATTTACGCCTAGGTCATGGATTTCAGAAACCCCCTGCAAGGTAATGTTGTTTGTTTTGTAAGGGAAAGTAATGGCTGTAATTTTCAGCTATAACGGATGCAAAAACATTTCTCCGCATTCAATGTTATCCCGTTAGATTGACACCAGAGACTGATTTGATCAAAATCGTGTTGGAGTAGACTGACATCTGTCGGTGACTCTACCCTTTTATAGATTTTGAAATCATCAACGTAAACAGAAAAGTCGCAGCTGCCTCGTTGGTCTAGTGGTCACAAGAGCTGTTGCTGATCATGAGGTCCTGGGTTCGATTCCCAGATCGGGTAAAGTGTTATTAAGTTTTCCTATCTGGAATTTCTCAGTAGCAGCCCGGAGTCCGGATTTGTGCCCGGTTGATGGCAATAGGCTCGCCCCCTATTACATGGGACTTAAACATAACTGGCGAAATGTGGGTTGTTCTATAGGTACATCTCTGCCTAACCCATTGGGGAAACAAGGCGTGACGTTATATTATGTGTTAAAAGTATAGAACTATTTTCTGTATTTTTTTCAAAATTTTAGGCTCATTAATTTCGGAGATAAGGGTATGGTCAATGTTCGTCTAATCTCTTAAATAATTTTAAAATGATTTATTATAAAACTAGCTCCGCCCGCGACTTCGTTCGCATGGATGTCGTACGATATACAAGATAGTAAAATAACAGCCACAATTTAATAAAACTCCCTCGTTCCCCGACCCATCGCCCACCGTCGCGTCGCGTTGAATAGCCCGCCCGCGCTATTACTTCGTTTTCGCTTAGTGTTCTTTCTGACTTTTTTCTTTTTGCTTGGCTCCTAACTGTCGTAGCGTGATGTTAAATAGCCTATAACTATCCTCGAGGATTGGGCTACCAATAGCAAAAAAAAAAAAATTCTAATCCGACTTTTTGTTCATAATTTCATGGGTTTTAATTTTTTTGCGCGGAGCCCTAATTATTTTTCTTAAATAAAAGTAGCCTAAGTTACCCGCCGTAACATCAGCTATCTGCCAGTAAAATCGGTCCAGGCGTTTCGCAGATTAGCCGGAACAGACAGACAGACAGACCAAAATGTTAAAAATTACTTTTTTGTTATAAGTGCCGTTTATAATTTCATATAAATTTAGTAAAAAGTTGTTACTTTGACATTACAAACAGACAGTCCATTTTATTTATTTGTATAGATGTAAAGATATGGCTCTGCATACTCATTGAGGATCTCTTGGGCATATCTTTCCCCAAGCAGCGTGCCGTTTTCTTTGGTCACTAGCTCTATGCGACCTTCAGAAGGTCGCATAGAGCTAGTGACCAAAGAAAGAGATGCCAGCCCATACGTGTACAGAGCCTCCACCGTATTGGACTCTTTCTGTGAAGCAGACTTGAATGTATCGCTCACCAGGTGCCTGTACGCTCTTCGCCTTCCAACGGAAGTGAATAGTGAGAATCGAGACTCATCAGCGAACAAAACTCTTGCCCATTCTTCTTCATTCCACTGTAGGACGTGTTCACAGGCGTAACGCAGTCTTGCTACTTGATGCCCTCTCTCGAGTTTGGAGCCATTGCTGGCGTTTGGGGCTTCAGGTTTGCGGTTTGCTTCAGTAAGTCTTCTTCTCACTGTACTGTCATTAATGTACTCTCTTCGGGTCTGAAGAAGCTGTTGCTGGACTTCAACTGCATTGAGGTGGCGATTTCTCAACACAGTGGAGACAATATAGCGGTCTTCTTGGGTACTAGTGCACCTGGGTGGGTCTGCCATTACAAGCTCTCCTCAGATGGTTTCCAGTTTATTCGTACCTTCGCTACACCTGCCGGACCGTTCTTAATATTTTTCCCACCAATAACCTCATTGCTCACCATTCTTGCAGTATGACGCATACTGGTGCCTAGTTCCAGAAAAGCAATGATTCTTGCACATTCTTCAGGTGAAAGAGACGTGATAAGTAAAATTTACGTACTGTAGACACCTTGGCTTTTAAATCAAAATTCATCGATCAAGAAATAAATGTGAAAACAAAAATAGAAATAAAAAAGTCAAAAGTAAAACAGCAAATTCCCGCTATTAGTTTATTATTTGCTGAAAAGGAGTGTTTTTATTTAAAAAGTTTTTTTCAGCGATTTCTTAAAAGACATTACTATCCTGATTTGCTGTCCTGGCTTGGCGTATACTAGTGCTGTTTACATGATGCCAGATAATTTAAGGCGGCGACGTCGGCGACCGCCGATGGTATCGCGCCTGAGCAAAAAAAAAAAGTTTTATAAATTCAAAGAATTTATTTCAAATAGCATAAAAGCCAATTTTGAACGTCAACCAAGTTATTACTTTTTAATCAAACCCCCTCATATTGCTCTGAGCAGACCCCAAATAAGGCCAAAATATGTTCAGTAACAAAGAGGCAGTTTGTAGTTGTGCCTAGGTGTGCAAAATATAAACGTAACATGCTAAAATTTTTGAGCTGGGTTCGCTCTGCTCTTCCATCGTACATATTTTTTCTTCGATTTTAATTTTTTTTATTATATTTCTGTATATAAGTTCAAAAGAAAATTGTACCTATCTAAGACTGGGTGCTGAAATTTTCGAGCTCGCTTCGCTCGTTCTTCCATCATACATTTTCTTCGATTTCAATTTTTTTATTATATTGCTGTATAAATGTTCAAAAGAAATATCTGGTACTGGGTGCTAAAATTTTCTAGCTCGCTACGCTCGCTCTATATTCTTCTCATACCCAAATCATTCTGCATAAATCAATAACGACAAAGTATTTCCTATTTTTGTATGAATGGTTAAAAGACAGCCTGTGGAGGCCTATGTCCAGCAGTGAACGGCGCTAGGCCGAGTTGATTGATTGATTGGTTAAAAGACAATTCAATTTTAACCATCCGAGGCGGCGTGCTAACATTTTCGAGCTCGCTTCGCTCGTTTTTACATTCTACTTCTCAAACTTTTCTGCTTTAGAAATAGCGGCTGGTGTTAGCTATGACATAATCTTGAAAAAAAATCAGTGAGGCTATTTAACGTTTTTCTATCGACTGTGAAATGAAGGAGGCCTCGCAAAGCTGATGACGCCGCCGACTTCCTACGTTTGGTCTAGCACCACCACTGGCCAGTACTGTAACACATGGTTGCGGTCAGAAAAAGAAAACGCGTAGTGAATGCACACTAGCCGATCGAATATTCGCACAGAATACTAGCTTCACCGGTCACATGAAGCTAGTGCAAAAGCCAGGATAGTAAAATCAGTGGTGGGAGTGTTACTAGCTCAAAAAATAGAATCTCTCCTGTTAAACTACTCTAGCTGGAGAAGCTTATTAGCCTAGAAATGAAACTAGTTATGTATACACGAAGCCAGAGTTACTAGCTTGCTAAATTACTAACCTGGCTTGAGAAACTAGCCTATCTTGGGCTTAAAGGAGCTGACAGTGTCGAATTATTGCCATTGATTTGCGGTTAGCTGTACGTGTGAAGGCTTTCACACTTCCAAATCTATCCATAGACGCAGCCGGCACTGACCCGGCTACGCAGCCGCCTGAGCGTGTGAAAAGGGACTTGAAATGAACTGGAATGGACCAGTACACTCGGAAGTTGATGCTTCCGCTTGAGTTCTCGCAAGATAAGAGAGGGTTTAAGGATTAATATAATTATTACTATATCATCTTTAAAGTTTCTTGTTAAATACAAGAATTTCATCTTTAGACTTTTACAAAAAAATGTGTTGCATTTAAAGCAAAATTCTCGAAAACTAAGTAGCGGTGAGTGAACCTTTACAAGCCTATACCTACCTGCTACCTATCTACTAGTACAGGCATAGTGTACCTACTCAGTAACCTACTAGTGTACGTTAAAGGTAGGGGCAAGCTTGGTCAGGTAGATGGACTAAGATAATGATGAGGATGTGTAAATGCTGATTTACTTATTTTTTTTATATTTAATTTAAATTCTGTGTAGGTACTTTGCAAAGGACAGGGGGCCAACCACCACTATTTTAATGTTACTTCAGTGCGAGAAAGAGATGAAGCTATACAGGACGTGTAGCTCCATCTCTTTCCCACACTCAAGTAAGATTACAATAATACTGCGTTAAGAGGTGGTGGTCTAGCTCCAGGTGTTTGATGTATCAAAAAACAAAGGCATAAATACGCCATATTGTTAATACAATGTTACCACTCTCTGTCACGTCTCTATAACTTGCCGTCAAAGTAACTTGCTCAAAATGTTAGGAAAAAGCTGTTCGGCGAATTTGGCTGAAATTTTGGTACAAATCGGCCGGACGACTTGTCTACTATGCGAAATGTGTGATTACATACATTTCGCATAGTACATCTCTGTAGGCAGTCTGTATAGACAAAGAGTTTATATGAAATGGAACTAGTCGTAATTGCTTTTTGTTTATATTTTAGCAGAAACTACATACAACATAAAATCATCCTTCTGACTTCAACATAAAAATGGCTATATCTCTAAAACTGGCCATTTTTATTTTGCGTTCATATACTTTCACACACACTTACAGGCTATATTGTACCAACATTTCAGGCAAATTGGCCGAACGGCTTTTCCCTAACAATTTGTGTGGGGTCCTTTAAATTGTCTCATTCACTACTTACTTTCCTACTGTATAATAAGTATATAAAAATATGCAAGTAAATAGTATGAATATGTAGTGGGGTGGATCATACATTAACCAATAGGCAATGCTGCGAAGGCAGGGGACTTATACAGGTGTAAGGGACAGCTCTCCGCAGACTGATGGGGCTTCAGTATATCATACTAAGATGACCGGTACTTGAAATTATTTCAGGAACGTTGTGGGAATCCAATAAACACGATTTGTTTTATTACCTCACACGCAATGTATCGTTATCGTGGCGAAGCGAACGGCAGCGCAGCGAGTCTTCGGCCGCCGAGTATTTCAACAACCATTGCCGATTTTTTGATTTTATCTGTTTTATTTACATAAATGGAGTGCTGCGTACAGAGAATGTAATTTTACATTGAAATAAAGGAATACTAACTGAAAAAAAACCGGCCAAGTGCGTATCGGACCACGCACAATGAAGGGTTCCGTAGTTGGGATGAATTTATCCCAAGAACAAACTTAATATTGTAGTTGAAAAATATGTTCTCTCATACATTCCAACTGCAAATGTAAGTTGGTTGACCCGTAAACTTGTAAAGCCTACTTAGCAGTGATAGTTTTCCTTTTAATTGCGTTGTATACCTATACTACTACCGTGAATTTTTTCACATCCCTATCCAAAACTAGCTGTCTAGCTAGCAGTGGGGACACTTTTTGTTTTTTTTTTGTGGATGGGAAATCAGCAGTGGGGGACACTTGACTTTAACAAAAATTATCATCTTAAAGCTTAATATTTCAGAAACGGATCCCTTAATTGAAAAATTGTTTTCACAAACCCGCATAATTTTTGAAACACCTATCCAACAACACCGTACACCATGGGGTAGACGAGAAAAAAAAAACATCTCCACTTTACGTGTACAGGAGGTACTTAGCCTAATTTTTTTTAATGATTTTATTCCACCACTTTATCGACGTGATTAATATGTATATCCATGCCAAATTATAGCTTTCTAGTACTTACTAAGAGTCTCTGAGCTAAGCTGCGGACGGACGGACATGGCGAAACTACATATAAGGGTTCCTTGTTGACTACGGAACCCTAAAAACGATAAAAAAAAATTAAATTTTCCTGAGAAATTTTCCACTGAAATATGATTCAAAATAAGGAGGTGAATGCACCCTGTTAGTTTGCGGAGGGCTGTCCCTTACACCCTGTATATATTCTGTGTGGTGAAAACGCTCTGTAAATATATTTGATAGAGGATATTCATTAATTTCTTTAATTAACGCCATAATAATTAGAGAGCAAATGCCTGAAAGAATTTCATCACAGAATTAGCTTGAAAAAATAATAATTGCCGACCATTTCAATGATTTTGTTTCAGGTCTCGCTTTGTGAATTCCGTGCCTCGGGTATCTCCTTTATGAATGAATCTGTATTCTATGGAGTTTTAAAAATTCTATTTTGCGCGTCCCCGAGCAGCGGACCTACCCTACTCGCTATTTCTAATTTCAATGCATCAGTAGGTATTGTGCTTACCTATAGGTAGGTATAGAGTTTTCGTTGAGGTCATGGGCAAGTCTGCCAATTTACTTTTACTAAGTAGGTAGGTACTGTGAGAGAGGTGATTTCCCATCCAAAAAAAAAGGTACTGTGAGAGAGGTAGATACTTTAATAATTAAAACAGTGATTGCAATATAACTTCATTAGGTACCTAATTATTTCTAGAATCAGATAGCTATGTACGTTTTTTTATCATGACATACGCTTTTTCTCATAGAATTGACACCTAATTATTTTTTCTGCCTTCTAAATTCGTATTAGCGTTTATCTCATAATTGTATGCCATTGGTGCCGATCCTCTTGTACACTGAACTAAACTAACTAAACTATCATTAAATTCCTTACTCTTGGCTATGAGAATGTTAAAGCTCTTCTGCAAAAAATATTTCACTAAGTTTAAAAAGAATTTTGACATAACTACATCGAATTTGACAATCGCGACTCCACGTGGTAAGTATTTGTTTGCCCTACCCCGTGATTTTTTCTCGTCGTGTTTTGTATGGAATTTTTCACTTTTTGTATGGAAAATATGAAAAATTATTACCTGCATGTTGAGTTTTAGGGGTTTAAGAGCTTCTTAAAGGGGGTCGAAATTTTAATTATTATTGCGATCGATAGGACACCGCTTTCGAGATATAAGCAAAAGAAAAGAAAAAAAGCTACAGTACTGTTTTTGCACCTGAAGTCGAGGCGTTGGTGTGAATTTTAGTTCATGCCAACTAATTTTATTCCACGCACTTTTACTCGCGATTAAAAATAGTCAGATTTAGTTAGAAAATCTAAATTTTAGGTGAAAAACGTCAAATTCAGAATACCAAAATTACCATTTTTACTAAACTAATAACTCAGTGCCATCTTAGTGCTGTCAAACTAATATATAGTTATGTTGTGTCATTTTAGTCAATTTCAGAATGGGAAATCGTCATTTGACAGGAATAAACTAAATTAGGCTTCTACTGAGTAAGCTCGCTCCATCGTTGACTTTGTCTCTGTCATCTCTGACCTAGATTAGAGTCAAGAGCAAACCTATCACATATAAAAAAAAATTTTGGTGATTTTCGGAATCGGCACCATTATCTTATAATTATTAGAAAAGGTTGCATGTTCAAGATTTTCCCTACAGACGTTTGATTAACTTACTATAAACCGACTTCTTAGTTTCAATGTTCTTCAAACATCATAGAACCGTAACATGAAACTTAGAAATGTTTGTTTCGATATAAAACGGGAGCATTATTAATTTGCCGCTATAATAATATGTACATAACGAAAGGTTATCTGTTGCGATGTGAATGCGTATTACAAGTCAGGGCTAAGCAGATATCTTAACGTGACATATGAATACCCCGTAGGTAGGTCAGCACAACTGGCTAGTAGAGACTGTACCGTTATACTTACCACACGGTATTTAGTATTAATAATAACAATGTCTAACATCTCGATTACTTACCTGCTTTGTTTTTCCTTCGTAGTAGTAGTCAGCGCTCGAAATGCGTTTATTATGGACGATCGCTTTGTGTGCACTGTTAAAAAGTCGTGCTTCGAGTGTTTGAAGTTACCTCAATGTTCATGGTGCCCGACAGAAAACAAATGCTTCTCAAAGAACCTGCCGAAGTTTGGGGAATTCTGCTCTAATAACACCATTGTTCACGTAGATTACGGCTGTGAGTTCAAAAAGTTACTTACATTTGATACTTAATTATTATTATTGTTATAAATTTAAGGTATCAATTTTTGTACCTACGATACTTGGTGAAATTAACGACTTACTCATTATAATGTGAGCGTCCAAGCAAAACGGCATTTAGTTTTCAGTGTTCAGTTTTGTAAGTTGGGTGAAAAAATTGCATTTCTCGATTTTAATTGATTATTAATTAATGGTCAATTATCTACATGTCCATATAGTAAATGACTGTATATGATGTTTCTAAGTACCAGAAAATGTACTTAGAAACATCAGAAAATGTACTGTTATACCAAAAATCAAACTTTGAAAATGCTTTTTCTCAAATCAAGTTTTTTCAGAGTTTCAACTTCAAATGTCTGATAAAAAAAAATGTGCCAGTTTTTAAATATTTTTTAATTCATAGTAACAATTGACTATTTTAGATAGCGAATCTGGTCTTAACTCAATACCCACACTGGACCCTTTTTGCTTGGACGCCCACATATTATTTAGCAATGGTACTTAGCATTAAAACCTTAAACTGAAAAAGATGGTAAGGCTAGAAAGGGGGTGACTATCGAGATGATTGGAGTGGATAGTACTCGTAAGGTATAGAAGAAAAAGACAGTTGCGCCGGCCGACCGCAAATGAATGAGATAAGAGGGCAGGAAAGAGAATGATGACTTAGCATTAAAAACGCCTTCACTATTAGTGCCGTAAATGTAAGACCAATATTTTCCGGAAATTGAATCTTTCATCTGTTACACTATGTACTTATACCTACATAATTATATATTTTAGTATTGTCGTGTCCCAAAATTTAACGATAAGCGGGCACCAGAGGGTAGACTTGCTCATGTTGTGTTGGATGAGATGTGGTGGATAACAGTTCTACTTAGGTTGCCGATATAAAAAACAATTCAGAAATATTTGAAAAATTGTGGTCATGGTAGTTAAAAAATATCTTCAGGGGTGTCAATTTTACTCGTGGGAACAACTATGGATAAATCTTTCAATAAAAATAAAAGCAGTGAAGAGGAGGGGAGTGATGCGGGGTCGGAGTCCGACGCCGCATCTGGCGTGAAGGGCTCATGTAAGAGCCCGGAGCGCGAAGTGGTGGGGGGCGCTGGGAAGAACCAAAAGTTCTTCAAGAAGCGCCCCAAACCGGGGGATGGCCTGGGGTCTTCCTCGGATGGTGGGCTGAGCTCGGCCCGTAAAAATATCAGCCGGCGGGGTGGGGCCCATGAAAGGGGTGTGGGTAGAGGGCTCACCAAAGAAGCCAGCAAGCCGAGCCGAGCCAGCCCGGCCGAGCCAGAGTCGCAGTTGGGGTCAGTCTCGGCTGGGTCGGAGTCAGCAGGTGGTGAGCCGGACGCCGCTGGCGGCTCCAATTCGGAGCAAACGGTCAGGTTCGCAGAGGTCGTGGCAGCCGCGATCAAGAGTGTGGCCTTGAAGAGGACTCAGTCCTCTAAAGACAAGGCCATATCGGCAGCCAGGGCCTCCATTATGGCGGCAGCGGAGGCCAGTCACCTCAGGCCCCCGTCGGACGGAATGACAGAGATGCGGGCGGAGGTCGCTCGCTTGACAGCCGCCATGGAGCTTCTCCGAAAGGAGAATGAGGAGCTCCGAGCGGACCTGGCCAGGCTCCGAGGAGCTGGCCCCCGGGAGGTGCCACAGGGGGAGGCGCGGCATGGGCAGGTCGGGCCCGTGCCTGCTGAGGACCGGGTTCTGGCCCTGGTCCGGCAGGAACTGGCTGCCTTCCGAAGCCGGTTTTCCGCCCTGGAGGCCATAGTCCTGCGGCCCCCGCTAGCGGCGAGCCAGCCGGCCTCGGGCCAGCGGAAGGCGGCATCGTATGCCGCCGCCGCGGCTGCCACGGTCAAGCCTGCATCAACGGGGCAGGCGAAAGGCGGGGCCGTGCAGGAACCCGCGAGGGCCCCAGCCCCGGCGGCGAAACGGCCGCCCCCGCCTCCTAAATCTCCTCCGGCTGACGCCGAATGGCAAGTAGCCGGGGAGAAGAGGAAGGCGGGTAAGGCAGCAAGGGCGGCCAAAAAGAAGGAGAGACGGCAGCGGCGCAAGGAGCGAATCGTCGCGGCTAGGCTCCGTGCCCCAAGGTCCGCAGCTGTAGTGATCACACTACAGCCGGAAGCGCAGAAGAAGGGCGTGTCCTACCGCGACGTGCTTGCCAAGGCGAGG
Source organism: Fissipunctia ypsillon (assembly GCA_947568875.1). Taxonomy (NCBI): domain Eukaryota; kingdom Metazoa; phylum Arthropoda; class Insecta; order Lepidoptera; family Noctuidae; genus Fissipunctia; species Fissipunctia ypsillon. Next base: position 10,921,135 of record OX387654.1, read on the forward strand.
GAGGCGGTGAACCTCGAGGAGCTCGGCGTTGCCGATGGCATCCGGATAAGGGTCACTGCGACTGGGGCCCGGATGCTGGAGGTTCCCGGTGCGGCCAGCGGCCCGACCGCTGACGCTCTGGACGAGAGGCTTAGGGCGTCCCTAAATGCGGACGAGGCCCGAGTGTCCAGACCCACCAAGTGCGCGAACATGCGCATACTGGGTTTGGACGACTCAGCGACGGAGGGAGAGGTGGTGGCCGCCGTTGTTAGGACTGGAGGGTGCTCAGTCGAGCAGGTTAGGGTAGGCACCATCCGTCCTGACTTCACGGGGATGCGAACTGTTACAGTGAGCTGCCCCGTGGCGGTGGCCCGAAAAATAACCGGGGAGGGCCAAAGGCTCAAGGTGGGCTGGGTTTCCACGCAGGTGAAACTGCTGGAACCCAGACCTCTGAGGTGCTTCCGCTGTCACGTGGGCAACCACGTGGGAGCTAAATGCACCTCGGAGGTGGACCGTAGCGGCCATTGCTTCTGCTGTGGTCAGCCCGGTCACAAGGCCGGCTCGTGTAAAGCCGCGCCGCACTGCTTCGCGTGTGCGGCAGCTGGCAAGCCGGCCAATCACCGGGCTGGGAGCAAGGCCTGCGCTCCACCCGCCAAACCCAGGGGCAGCAAGCCCTCTGCCACCATCGTCACCGCCGCAGCCGCCACCACTGCCGCCGCCGCCGCTGCCGGTTCCGCCGCTGCCGCCTCCACTGTCGCCGCCGCCGCAACCACCGCAGCAGGGCCCTCACAGGGGGTTCGGGAGGGGGCTGATATGGAGTGCCAATAATGGCCCCATTACGCCTCCTCCAGGTGAACATCAACCACTGGGCCTCCGCTCAGGATCTGTTGCTCCAGAGCATAGCGCAGTGGTCGATTAACATCGCCGTGGTCGCTGAGCCGTACTTTGTCCCGCCCAGGGATGACTGGGTGGAGGACCTGAGCGGCTCAGTGACTCTAATTTCGTCGGCCGCCGCCGGTACCCTGTCCCTCGAGGCTGTCAATAGGGGACGGGGTTGCGTGGCAGCACGGTTCGGGGAGATTGTCGTGGTAGGGGTATACTTCTCCCCGAACCGAACTCTCGCCGAGTTCCACAACTCCCTTGCGGAGTTGAGAGTCGTCGTCGTCGGATTCCGTTCCCTCCCTGTGCTCGTTCTCGGGGACTTCAATGCCAAGAATGTGGCTTGGGGTTCCCGGCATACGGACACACGGGGCAGGATGGTGGAGGACTGGGCTCTGGAGACGGGCCTGGTCGTCCTAAACCGGGGTTCTGTCCCCACGTGTGTGCAGATGCGGGGTGAGTCAGTGGTGGACATTTCGTTCGCCAGCCCCGCTCTGTCGCCGCGTGTCCTCGACTGGCGCGTCATGGAGGGGGTGGAGACCTACTCCGATCACCGGTACATCCGGTTTGACGTCTCCGCCCAGACCTCGAGCGCGCCGGTCCGACAGGCCCCGAGTGGTCCGCGGTGAGCGTTGAAGCAGCTGGACTGGGAGCTCCTCCTGGAAGCCTCGATCGTGCAGGCCTGGGTGTCACCACCGGACAGGCCTGCTGACATCAATGACGAGGCGGGGTGGTTCCGGGAGGCCATGTCCGAAGTATGCGACGTGGCAATGCCCCGGGTCCGGCCCGGACGCGCCCGGCGCCAGGTGTGCTGGTGGTCGCCGGAGTTGACGTCTCTGCGCGACGCGTGCGTTGCTGCGCGACGCCGGTACACCAGGCACCGCAGGCTCCGTATCCACCCTCCGGATACGGAAGCCATTCAGGCGGAGCTGTACGAGGGGTACAGAGCGGCGAAGACCGCCCTCCGAGCGGAGATCCTGCGGGCCAAGGGACTGGCCCGTGAGGAGTCGCTGGAGACTGTGAACAGGGACCCGTGGGGACGCCTCTATAAAATGGTGCGGAACAAGCTCCGCCCATGGGCTCCCCCACTGACGCAGAGTCTCCGGCCCCAGCTCGTGGAGGACGTGGTGAGCGCTCTGTTCCATACATAACATACTCCCCCGCCAATGGCTCCGCCCCCTGCGGTGTCGGATGCGGACCACGCAGCCGACGATGACGACGATGCTCCGGAGGTGACCGAGGTAGAGCTGAGAGTGGCGGTGCGCAGGCTGAATGCCAGGAATACCGCCCCAGGACCCGACGGCTTACCTGGAAAAGCCTGGGTCCTGGCCTTGGAGGCTCTCGGGCCTCGACTAAGGGGGCTCCTAAGCGCATGCTTGGAGAGGGGCCAGTTCCCGCTTCAATGGAGGACAGGGAAACTGGTCCTCATTAAGAAACCGGGGCGCCCTGCGGACTCGCCGTCCGCTTACCGGCCCATCGTGCTGCTTGACGAGGTGGGCAAGCTCTTTGAAAGAGTCATTGCAGACCGCCTTGTCGGGCGGCTGGTGAGGGTGGGGCCGGATTTGGCGGAGAGCCAGTTTGGTTTCCGCAAGGGGCGCTCTACGGTGGACGCCATCATGCGCGTTCGAGCCCTCACGACGGGGGATGCTGTGGCCCGGGGTGGGGTCGTCTTAGCGGTGTCTCTAGACATCGCCAATGCCTTCAACACCCTGCCCTGGAGTTGCATCAGGGAGGCACTCCGGTATCACCGAGTGCCGACCTACCTCTGTCGCGTGGTCGAGGCCTATCTGACGGACAGGGCCGTCATCTACCCCGGTCACCGGGGAGAGTGGAACCGGCGAGAGATGTCGTGCGGTGTCCCGCAGGGATCGGTTCTGGGACCGCATCTGTGGGACATCGGGTACGACTGGGTGCTGCGCGCCGACCTCCCTGGTGGCGTCGGCGTAGTTTGCTACGCTGACGACACGCTGGTCCTGGCGCAGGGGAGGTCGCACCAGGCGGCGGCCGAATTAGCGGCACGCGGGGTTGTGACAATCGTAGAGAGGATCCGGCAATTGGGACTCGAGGTGGCCTTGCACAAGTCCGAGGCCATGTGTTTTCATGGTCCTCGGAACGCGCCACCATCGGGTTCCCAAATAACGGTAGGAGGGGTTCTCATCGGTGTCGAGTCGACGATGAAGTACCTGGGACTCGTCCTCGACAGCCGAGGAGAGTGCGATTGTCGCAACCCAGCGCTGGGCACGCCACAATTGCGGCGATAAGTCCCCTCTTTGAGGAGTGGCTGGAGAGGCGCCACGGCGTCCTCACCTTCCGCCTGACGCAGGTCCTCACCGGACACGGGTGCTTCGGGAGGTACCTGTTCCGGATAAGGCGGGAGGAAACGCCCGGGTGTTACCACTGTGTGGATCGCCCGGAGGACACGGTGGAGCATACGGTGGAGGTCTGCCCGGCTTGGGCGGAGCACCGCCGTGTCCTCGCGGAAGCGATCGGCAGCGGCGATCTCTCGCGTCCGGCCCTGGTCCAGGCCATGGTACGGAGCGAGAGTACATGGGAAGCCATTACCTCCTTCTGCGAAGCAGTAATGTTCGCGAAGGAGGAGGCGGAACGCGTGAGGGAGAGGCAAGCTTTGCGCCCTCACGCCCCTAGTCGCCGCAGGAGACGCCCTGGGCGTCGGGAATTGACAGCCGATTCCCGGCCACCGTAGGCGCGGGCTTGCGGACGGCGAGCAATGGGTAGCTCGCCGTCCGGTAAGGACCAAGCCCGAGTCGACGGCGCGTTGTGTTCCACGCGCGCCTCAAAGAGATGTCAGCACTATTGACGGGGTCCGCTAGGGCCGATGCCAGCTAGGGTTGCGGGATGTTCGAAAGAGTTACCGTGGCCCCGGCACAGGCAACAGAAGGAACACGGGTGGGTTTTAGTCAGTAAAAGTCTGACACGCCCTCCCGCTCCGCCCAGAGCGGGAGAAGTCATTTGATGATTTCCCATCCACAAAAAAAAAAAAAAAAGGGGTGTCAATTTTCGAAGGATTTAATTTATTTTTTTTTGTAATTAAAAAAAATAGAGATTTTTTTTTTTCCTTACTTTTTATCGAATAGTCATGAGCAGGTCTATCCTCTGGTGCCCGCTTATCGTTGAATTTTGGGACACGTTGTAGATGTTCAAGTGTTTTCACAAGAGAAGGAGATGTCTATGAAAAAATCTTTGCAGTTTGTTCGCAACTCTACATAATACGTGTTCATAATAACATTCCAGTGAGTTTCGAGGAGAATGCAGAGTGTTCGTGCAGCAAGGGCGATGTGGGGCGGAGCTGCTACCCACCAGGTGTCACCGAGGGTCTCGAGTGCTCCGGCCGAGGCACCTGCGTGTGTGGCCAGTGCGTCTGCAACCCGAACCCGGACCCTAAATTCCCGACCAAGGTAATAACTGGGTAGACTATTCGTCGATCCAAGCATGTAGGTATGTTGCGGGATGTTCGAAAGAGTTACCGTGGCCCCGGCACAGGCAACAGAAGGAACACGGGTGGGTTTTAGTCAGTAAAAGTCTGACACGCCCTCCCGCTCCGCCCAGAGCGGGAGAAGTCATTTGATGATTTCCCATCCACAAAAAAAAAAAAAAAAAAAAAAAAAAAAAAAAAAAAAAAAAAAAAAAAAAAAAAGCATGTAGGTATGTATGTTGTACTTTTGAAAACACACGTTTTTTTTGACGGTTCTTCTACCTTGGCCGTTTTCATCCCGTTTCACTGATCTAGGTAAGTATTAATGATCTAAAGATTTTCCGGTCACCTTATCTGGCAAAAAATCTTTTCCGTTTTCTATTATATCTGGTAGATATAAAAAGCCTCTAATCTGAGCCTTAAGGGGGAAGTGCCAGGTAGCCCGCGAAATTCAAACTTTCTTATGTTTTTTTTGCAATTTGCAATTCAGTATTAAGTTGTATGTTGAATCGATGTCGATTTGAGTATCATTCGCGATCGTAACAGAATTATAATTACATTTACAGAATTATAATTATCAAAGTCCATACAACTCCATAAGTTTGTATAATCCCAATAGTTAAGATTTCAAGAAATAGTCATTCAATAGAATTACCTGGTCTTAAAGAGTTGTATTGATTGATGACTTTAATTAATACATTTTTGTAAATACATACTTTTTACGGTCGCGAATCATATTTTAATCAACATACAACCTAATACTGACTTGCAAATTTTCTTAAGTTTTTTGCAATTTCCAGGTCAGCATTAGGTTGTTTATTGATCAAAATATGATTCGCGACCGTAACAAATATGTATTTATGGAATTATAATAATTAAAGTCATCAATATAACTCTCTAAGACCACGTAACTCTATTGAAAGATTATTTCATGAAAAATTTCATTTCAGGATTATACTAACTTCAGGAATTGTATACTGATTGTAATGATTATAATTCTGTAAATACATATTTGTTACTGTCGCGAATCATACTTTAATCAACATAGGTACACCCAGACACTGAGCTGCAAATTGCAAAAATCGTAAGAAAATTTGAATTTCGCGGGCTACCTTAGCGCTTCCCCTTAACGTTGAACCACTATTTACGCCACACCCCGTATATTACTTAGTCCCAACAAATTTAGGTAACTGTAATCTAAATTTTTTCCAAAGAAAATAAAATGTGTGTATGATGAACATAATGTGTTTAAAATAAAGGTCAATAGCTATTATACCTTAGCGCTTCCCCCTTAATCAAAACTATCTTCTTCCAGATGGTGATGGGTGAATACTGCGAGTATGACAACTTCTCGTGTGACGATCCTAAATGCAACGAAGGACCATATTCTCTGAGCAACCCAATTGTCGCGGAGAGCCCCTCTAAAACAACCGACATTGACATCCCTGCCTCATAACGATAAAATGAACGAACATTAATTTAATTTTAAACTGTAATAATTACGTTTTATAATAATAAGAGAACTTTGGTATGTTACACTAAAGAAGTAGGTATAAATATGTTGTGTTTCTTGCGTCTGTAGATAATTTTAGAAATCGTAATCTTATTTGTGTTTGTTATTCAGTCATATCGTATCAATTGCGAAATAAAATAACTCAGGTCTGGACATGTATATCAATAAGTATTAGGTGTAGATAACAAATGATCAGATATGTTATTATTATTTATTTATTTATTTATGTACAAACAATGCTGTAATTAAATAGTAACGCATAAACTGCGAGTACCTACCTACTATCCTAAACCATCCGCAATTGTAAAAGAAAAGAATCTATCTCAACTAAGTTCGTAGGTCGAGTCGCGATTTCTGTGTGGAGTGAAAAGTTCGCAGAATCTCTTTATAGCCAGCTATGCTTAGTTATGTTGTAAAGAAACCTCGGGTGGATGGCTGTGAACCGCGGCGGAGGCAATGAGGTTTTCAGAAGAAGCGTTGGAGCGAAGAAGCCGAGGCTCAATTAAGAAATTGATATGAGCCGAGGCGTCTGTCGCGGATGGCTCATCGTTCTCAAGTACTGCCCGTTATGGTTACGCGAAATTAGATTTCAACGAGTCTATTTTCTCTCCCACAACGAGTTCACCTTTTATATCCTCGATATTTATTGAACGGCTGTCTTAGATGTCAGACTCGGAGAGTCCCTTGCCATAGTTTGTATAGGCACAGCGTTTATGCTTGAAACGTGATAATAATAGGTGGGTTTAATTGGGTAGGTTCCTACTGATCGCAAACACAATAGATTTTGTAATACAACATACAAATCAATGGTAATAGCCGTGTTTGTTACACAGATGCTAGTTGCTATGTACGTAGTTTCCTAAGTTGATTTTGTATGTTTCTATTACTGGACATCTCCATCGTACCTACTTACTTTAGGCCTGTTCCTACTATTATAGTCACTTCCATTTAGATGGAAGTGACTATAGTAGGAAAAAATCTCTAAAGACACAAACCGTCTCTAAAGGCATAAACGTGAATTACATCATGTGTACGCTACCATCACAGACACGAATATTCGCTGTAAATAACTACACAAATATTCGAAACACTGTGTTCCCACTGACAGACTACGACTCCGATCTAATCTGTATCTTTCATCTGGTACAATTTAGGTCATCCGCTACGCAGCGGCACAATAATGGTTTTTTTTTCTCGACTTGCAGTTGCGAGTGACCACAGTCTAGACGGATGGCACAATAAGTTCATAAGTTATCGGAAATTGAACACTTTTTTCTTAACAAATCGAACAGTTTATCCGGAAGCCAAAGGGCTTCCGGATAAACTTGTATAAGAAAGAAAGAAAAAGAATCTAAGTATCTTTCTTTTTAGGGATCCGTAGTCAACATGGAACCGTTATAGTTTCGTCATGTTCGTCTATCTGTCCGCGGCTTAGCTCAGAGACTCTTAGTACTAGAAAGCTGTAATTTGGAACGGGGATACTCGTATTAATCACGCCGACAAAGTGGTAAAATAAAATCTTGATCTTTTTTTAGGGTGCCTCATCCCCTACACGTAATGTGGGGATGACTTATTTTTTTCTCGTCTATGCCATGGTGTGGAGTGTCGTTGGATAGGCTGTTCAAAAATATTGCGGATATGTAAAAACCATTTTTCGATGCAGGGATCCGTTTGCGAAATATTAAACTTTATAGTGCTAATTTTTGTTAGAGTCAAGTGTGGGGGGGGACTCTTGACTTTCTCTGTCTGTCAGCTGAATGGTTGTTTTTTGATATGTGAAAATATTCACGGCATTAGTATATAAACGAAGTTACAAGGAAAACTATCACAGCTAAGTAGGCTTTACGAGATAACGAGTAATAGTCAAACGTGTTTTTCAACTACAATATTAAGTTTGTTCTTGGGATAAATTCATCACAACTACGGAACCCTTCATTGTGCGTGGTTCGACACGGACTTTGTCGTTTTTTTTTGTCACTGACGACGAGACTGGAGAATTTCCAACCTAAGGAAGAATTTATTTATAAAAATAATCGACAATCTTTTAAGGGAAAGACGAATTTTCTTTTAAGAGCAACTTTGTAACTAAACGGCAAAAGATACTCTGTACCTTAAATACCTCCTTAATAAAATAAAACTGTCACCACCGTAACCGAATTTGTGTTCAATAATTGTGGCGGAATGCGGCCCTCGAAGAGCTCGGAGGAGATTCGATTACGGAAGGAGCGCTTAAATTGTTTTAGTGTCGATCAGCATCATACACAAGACGCTAGGTCGGTAATCGGTACCACGTACCTAATTCCCGTAAATTACACCACGTCCTTGTGTAATTATTTGAAAATAATAATTATATGCATGTGTCAGAGAGATATTGCATGATATTGCTTATTGAATTCAGGAGCTAGACCACCACCTCTTAAAGCAGTATTATTGTAATCTTACTTGAGTGTGGGAAAGAGCTGGAGCTAGACGTCCGTATAGCTTTATCTCCTTCTCACATTGAAGTAACATTAAAATAATATTGCTTTAAGAGCTGGTGGTTGGTAGTGGCACAAAACAAAAAGTAGACGATGTCTGATTGAGTTAGTAATAACAGTTTGAGTTAGTATAATAACTCAAACTGTTAACATTTTGACTTGTACTTGTGTTGTGTGTTGTTTTGTGTTGTGTGTGTTGATCTATTTTGTTTTATTTTTCTGGTTACTCTTTGGTATGGAGTCCGCGCATCACTGGTCGGTTTCCCTCAGTCGTCAGTTTATTTAATTCGCCAGTTTCGGTAATTAGTCAGTTTCACTGATTGGTCAGTTTTACGGATTAGACAGCAGTGTTGGCCAGTTTTCGTCGATTCATCAGTTTTATTCAATTCGTTAGTCAAAGTACAGTCGGTAGAAAACTGCACACACGCCTGCTGATTTAAAACTTTTAGCCATATTTATGGAATAATAGACAAACTCATTTTGTGAAATTGTCGAACTGACATACCTACATATTTTTACTTCAAGACTTCTGGCAGGATTCTCGTATCCATAATACTAGTTATACGCCTGTATTATTTTATTGTTAAAATGAAGAATCTTTTAGTTTTATTCAAAGTGAAAGAGGGCGAAGAGTCCTACATGTGCAAAACAATAAAAACGGCTCTTCATGTGGCGTTGTTGAGACAGGTCATCAAAAAAAGATCTTATAAATTGGATGAACGAATTAAACCAGTGGTACGCGGACTCTTTGCATGCACGTATTTCTGTGACAAATAAGCCTATTTTTCTTTCTTTCTACCATTGAATTCGTTCGAAAATATCTGATCACTGTGATATTTAATAAAATCGTTACTTATGGGCTTGTGGCTAAGTAATAACAGCCGCACGGGTCGATCCATCAGGTTAAGCTACGCTTGCCGCAGTTGGTCTGTGGATGGGTGACCATCTTCACACACCAAGACCCTTCCGTGCCTCCATTCGTGGATCTTTGACAGTCGTTACGGGTCGTCAGATGCCCAAAAGTCTGACAACCAGTCTTTCCAAGGGGTATCGGGTATAGGACCCAGTAACTGAGTTGTGGAGGTGAGATAGGCAGTCGCTCCATATAAAATACTGGTATTCAGCTACATCCGGTTAGACTGGAAGCCGACACCAACATAGTTGGGAAAAGGTTAAGCAGATGATGATGAAAATCGTTACTTATGTACTTTCAAAAAATTAAATAAGTCAGTATGTATAAAAAAGAAAATATTTTAAACATTCAGCTGTGTATGTCTACGACGTAGTAGCCTTTTAACTAAACGGCGCCGCACATAGGAGTATTTCACATAAAAAACCGGACAAAATTATTTTATATTTTATTTTACTATTTTATGAATTAAAAGTCAATAATTCATCATAATTAGGCATTTATTTAAAAAGAAAAACAATTAAAAAAAAAAAAGTTACAAATCTAAGAGAGTATTCAGTCTGAAAACAGGATTTGTTTTCAAGAGGATAATCATGAGAAGACCGAATCAATCAGAATCACTGTCTCCGAGTTCACAAGTGATTTGGTCCTCATCATCTTCGTCGTCGGAACTGTCACAATTCAGTGTTTTCGTGAGAAGTATACTAATAGCTTCCTGGGAAAAATACTTGCTTTTATTCTTCCGTTTTATTGTGTTGCAGCTGATGAAGGGATCAGATGTCAGCAACAACCTATTTAAAATATCTCTGTTGCAGTCCACTCTTGAAAATTTTCTTGCAAAGTCAACGCGATATTTACGGAAATGTTTATTCCGGGCTTCAGCAGCCTCCTTTGATAGCTGTCCGATAGGTACAATGTGACTTGATATCACTTGAGCGCCATGCATCAGAATCTTGTGAACTGTAGGTGACATGGGATGCCAAACATACAGTTCCACGTACAGTTTGGCAGTTGTGTGAGCAAAGTCATCGAATTTCGCAGGATCAATATCATATCCGCTTGATATCACTTCAAGAATGATTTGGAACCTTTTTATCAAATCTATATTTATTCCAGTAATCCGAGATGAGCATTCAGGATTGTCAAAAAATCTTCTCGACGTATTTCCGTCGTTACTATTGCCGTAACCGACTTTGGGTATGTCAACAAGAAGGCCCATCTCTTCTTTGAAGCTTTTTTGTATTTTCTGTTTTGTTTCTTTCAAAACATTTTTGTCTTCTGCCGTTCGGGCTTGCCACTTCTGTAAGGGTGCTTTGTACGCCAAGTGCAACAATAGCTCGAAAAAACGAATTCTCGCGTGCAGAATGGAGAGTCCGAATTTCAGAGACTCTTCACAAACATTACTTCTTTCAAGTTTGTTGAAGTCCTTAGCTGTCTGTCCACATATATAGCATCTCATTGTTGAAGCCGTATCAGTCGCGGCATTGCACACCTTTCCATCGACCATTGTGAGCAAAATGGTGTGATTTATTTTAACGGAATCTTCCATACCAGTTGTTTCTTTGAGATTCCTTGCTTGTTCTTCAATATAGCCGATTTCTTCCTTAGTGATATCCTTTGTTTCGTGAATGAACCGAGCCCGGATAGGACGACAGAATCTCACTGAAGAAGGCACTGGATTTTGCCATACAATTTTTCTTGTCTCTCCATTAATAGAAACAACCACTCTCACAGCTACAAGAGAACTTAAAAATATATTGGCATCATCGTCGCCAGTGTTGGCAAATGTTTGCTTAAACTGTGTCTGATTAGATCCATCACAGTCTCATTTTGATATTAAGGTAAGATGTTGTTTCTCAAACTGTGATAATGTTTCAATTACTTCTTGTAAATACTGAAGTAGTCGCAAAGCCGTATGGTCCAGCAAAGCTTGAAGTTCCGCTTCAAAGCTAGTTTCAGTAACTTTTATGCTATCTTCGGCGGGATAACACTCCTTTTTCGCTTTTTGTAAAAGCGAATAGCAAGGATAAATTTCTTTTCGGCCACCTTGTATTAATTCCCACTGCCCTCTTGTAAAATTACCTCCTACAAATAGCGCAAATGCTTCTTGTGGTGTGTATTTTCTCGCGATTGGTACTTTTTTAGCTGACGATGACGATATTGCTTTTCGGAACTTTTTAGCTCTGGTAGGCGTTGACGTTATTTCTTTCATAATCTTAGACACATCAACATTTCCCGAAGTACCTTGACTCACACTTGCAGCGTACGTCAATTCCTCAACAGGTACCCGGTCCCGTAAATCTTTTGTTCTTCGACGCTTGCTTCGATCACACAATTCTCCGAATTCTTTTGTTGGTCGGTCTGCTTTGTGCGTCCAAGTAGGTAGTTCCAGTGATACATTAAGCCATTCCATATTGTTTTATATGAATCTCTTATCAGTATTACGGGCTGCCGACCATCTTTCTTTGAAACTGGTCTTGAAATATTTCAAAGAACGGGTAAGAACACTTGTTTCTTCGGGTGGACATGAAGTTAGTTGCGCAAGTCTTTCTTTCAACAACGAAAATTTTTCTTCAATCTTCTTTCCTTTGAACTCTTTGATAATAGTATAAAGCTCCATTCTGGTGATTTTTTTCACTCATTCCGAAGGATCTATGCCAAAAGAAAACAAAAAAATAAGCTTTGTCGATATAATATAATCTTCCCCATATAGTTTGAAGTGCTATAAAAAAATATGGGGTACGTTGGGGGGCCTTTTTATTCATGTTTCTACTTCCTTAGAATCTACATTTTATACCCACATAAAAATTTTGAGGCGACAAGGCGCGACACATAAACAAAAACACTAATGTATTTCGTTTAAAAAACGAGTCAAAAAGTGCCGCTGTTTATTGATGGCTATATAAGTAGAAAATTTGGAAGAAACATAATAAAATATACTTCAGTATATAGTACTAACCTTCTATATCCATGTCCGAATAGTTAATCTCCTGTTGTTTGCTACACGAAGCCATTAGCACAGAAAACTGATAAACACAAACGAGAGTGCCGAGAACAAAGACACGCGTACAATACGATGACTGGGTTCCGACTGACGTTGTGGCACATGCGCGGGAGTTGAGGGTTGGGGGGTCTGCCTTTTGATATACCGGTTATCATAGGTAAAGAAACATGTATTTTGGGTGCGGTTGGATTAACATCACTATTTTCAATTTTGTCCGGTTTTTCATGTGTAATACTCCTATGTGCGCCGTTCAACTAATACTAAATAATTCAATTTAAATAGGTTAGGTTAGAACTGTGACCAACCGCGCGCGAGCCGAGCGAGCGGTGGCGCGGCAGCGGCCGGCGAGCGCTATATTTCCAAAGGCCAACTACAGAAGATGTCATTGCGGATCTTAGGAATTTTTTTCTTAAAACTCATTTTGAAGGCTTTTATAGGCCTTCAAAATGAGGGGAAATGGGGGTTTTTTTAGGCTTTTTTTTCATTTTTGTCATGCAACTAATATTCGAACCAATCGTCATTAAGTCGTAATTTCTATATTTATAAAAACTGTCGTCTATGGTGGTAAAGGTACGTAAAGGCACGTGGTTTGTTAACTTAATTCTATAATTTTCTTACTGAACCTAAGACTCATCTTGAAGCTATAATTTTCAAACACTCAAATCAAAGTTCAAAAGTACAAAGTAAGTAAAAAGTAAGTAAGTAAGTTCAAAGTTTAAAATTAACGCTAAACTTAAGTTCCACCATGAGGTCTCGCATCAATGCAAAAAAGTTATAACAGATTGGTTAAAAACTCTAAATTATGAAGAAACAGAGCATATTCTAGTCAGACTAACATGAACCCTTCTCTTCTTTATCATAATGTTATACATTGTGATCACCTAATTGTATCTTTATCTTCGATTTATAATGGCACTATCAGCTAACACGTAAACTCATACATAAACACACAAACATAAAACACACACACACACACGGACAAACCCACGATCACACACTGCTACAGTCACACTAACACAGACTCACACTGCACAATACACAGAGCTGCTGATTACTTTTGTCATTGTGTTCTCTTTGGTTCTAAATTAGTTGAATTAGTTTTATTAGTTTAATTTTAATTGTTACAGAGTCTCAATAGTGTATAAGCTATCAATTAAGGGAAAGAGCGAGATAACCCCAACACAAGTATTATTAATTACTTACTGGGGCTGTCTCTATCACATCTGCAAATGTAACTGTCTGAGACCCAATAAACAATTTTATTTTTATTTATTTATTTTATTTAAAGTACTGAAAATTACGTAGGTGTTAAGTATAGTCAACTATAGTGTCTAAATACATTTCGATGTCTACGGCGGGCGCAGCGAGTCGCGAGCACTAACACCGTACAGATAGGTATTATTTTTTAATTTAATTCACAAAAAACATACATTTTGTACCTAAAAGCTATCGTGCAATGCTCACGTCAAGTTATATATTAACTTAATTACATCTTACCAAAAAAACTCTATGACGTAGCACATAGCAAGGCATCTACTTCAGAATTCTATGTACATATGTGGTATGCATAAATAAATTCTAAAACTTTTTGTATCTTTAGAATAAAAGTCTGTATTGGTTCAAAAAAAAGGAAATTAAGTTAGTAAACTTACGAAAATTTAATGCCTATGGGTCTACGGCGTAGCTCGTAGCATGACGTAGCAGTAGTGGCGTAGCTCGTAGCATGACGTAGCAGTAGTGGCGCAGCGTTCATCCAATACTTCAGGAATAACTTGAATTTTCCAAATTCATGTAACGCATCCATGATCATTAGAACAAAAAAATTCTAAAGTTAGACATCTAACAGACTGAATAGGTTAAATATCTGAAGACGAATTTTGCTATTGAATAATTCGCGCGGAAACGTGATCGGACTTTCGAGCACGGAATAAGATGTCAATGGAGGCAGGCGGTGGATATATATTGCACAATAGGAGCCGAGATCACACATAATAATATGGCATTGGTATTCTGGAGTGGGGAAGAATGCGCGTTCCGCCGGCGAGGCGGCGAGGCGGCGACTTCTCGGCGTGCCGCGTGCCGCGTGCCCCGGCGTCAGCGACGGCCGCGGCCCGCGACCCCGCATCCGACCTTCACTCTTCACTTCCTAATTGTTTTCCACGCAAATCTACTCATGAAACTAATGAACTAGGTAGTCAACATTGTTATTAGTTTACTTTATTACTTACATATTTGTAAGGAAATAATGGAAGCATCGTAAAATAAAAACTTTTTTTCATTCAGCGTTGTGTCTCGATGTAACGTAAAAATACGCTGACATTGGCGGACGATTCCCAAATCGTCTGTCCGGTAACGTTGTATTTGAAAAGCAAATTGATGTTACCCATAAGATGATGGGACGGACAAAGCCACGAAATTGAAAAACGATAGTTTAATTTTATATTAGTTGATGAATAATTTATCACAATAGAGAGCATTAAACAAGTTATAAGCGTGCACTTTATGGGAACCGACATATAAGGCAGAATAATTGCTCTCAGAAGACCTATTCAGCTGGTGAGTCATTGAAAGGAGAGGCCACTTCACTCCTTTTATGAAAATCTAAAGAAACAATTGAAGCTGCTTTCCTGAGTCATCTTTGCTCGTTCCCCGCTTATAATCATATTAAAGTGTCACCTCAGAATCTAGAAGTAGAAATAAGTGTCAATCTCGGAGGCACAATCCTGAGGAATATTCAGAACGGAGGGATGAACCTTGAATATTCATGTGGCCGCACTCGTTGACTCTTGAGCGACAACGAGTTCTCTTTCACCTATTTGGCATGATTTAAATTATTTATAACAAACCGTGTGGCCCGGACACGCGGCTTTTCCCCTGTAATTTGGTAAGCGTTTGTACGAAGCAGCCAACATGCGAGGCACGTAGGGAAATATCCTTTATACTGCTGAACATTCTATTAATACATGATGAATAATTTTGTTTTAATAAAGGCGACAGTAAAACGGCCTTCGTCTCCTTTGGAGTTTGTTTTTAAATTCATAATTTAAATATTTTGTTAGGATAAACATTAGGACTACTTACTGCATGTAATGTTTTTTCTACTAACTTTCTATATATACAAAACATGGATCGCAATCTTTAAGAATTACTTAACCAAAGATTTTCTAGAATTTTAAAATTCAACGTGTGACAAAGATGAGTCACAAAGCGACGACGTCTCTTATCTGAGATTTTAGTGTTTGGTGCTTGAAACACTTCTAATCCGTACAGCGAGCAGTGGCAGTAAATTGCAAACTTTTGCTATTTAGACTCGTAACTTACTATTAATTTAATTAATCTTTTCTTATGGACTAGTATTAAGTCATAATTCTGGGACAGTATTTAACGCAACGTCCAACACATAGACAGGTATTTTTCGAGTAGATTAAGCAGAGGTGTATGGCACTTACCACATAAGCTCGTAGGGGAACTTAAAAAATACTAAATGCATAGAAAATGCGTCTTGAGGGGATGCCGGAGAAACTATTCGAATGATGTAAAATGCACAATAAGCTTCGTGACTATGTAATAACAGCCGCACGGATCGATCGATCAGGTTAAGCTACGCTTGACGCGGTCTGTCTGTGGATGGGTGAACATCTTTACATCGGAAAAGCACGTTAAGCCGCTGGTCCTGGCTGTCATTCTTGGAATTTGGACAGTCGTTACGGGTCGTTAGAAGCCCAAAAGTCTGACAACCAGTCTTACCAAGGGGTATCGTGTTAACCAGTAAGTGGATTATGGAGATCAGATAGGCAGTCGCTCCATGTAAAATACTGGTATTCAGCTGCACCCGGTTTGACTGGAAGCCGACCCCAAAGCTGGGAAAAGGCTAGGCAGATTGATTGAACAATAAGCTTCAACCTGCCCACAATGCCATAATGATGCTTCAGGCGTTAATATTTCTTCGTCCTTCTTAGTTTCGTAACAAAATAATACTAGTTCGAATTAATCTAATCACCTCATAGTGCTCATTTCTTGTATGAATAGGAATTCCTATTCATTATCTTCTATGTACCTATACTGCTTATGAATGCTGGCCGAGGAAAATATATCACATCTACTTTTCGTCAGCCTCGATTTAACTGGTAAAGGTAATGGCATAATGAGAGATCGATAACACATTATGACGTCACAAGAAAGGTGTATAAGTAGCACTTTGTACTTAGTTTAACAGGAAACCTTATAGTAGTTAAATTGTCTTTGTGCTCGTCTTCGATCGGCTGCACCGCCTGCTAGAGTGCATCGCCGGTGCAGGTTCGATTCCATTATCCTTCCATTACCACATACTCAAATTACAAGATAAAACTGATCATTACCTATTGACGTACAAACTGACAGCTAAGTAGCTACTTTTGTAACTATACTTATTTATTATAGAACTGCTGTGCCCCGCAACTTCGTTCGCGTGGAAGTCGTTAGATACACAATATACTAAAATAACAGCCACATTAATAAAACTGCCTCGTCCCCCGCCTCGTCGCCAAACGTCGCGTTGAATCGCCCACCCGCGTTATTACTTCGCTTTCGCTTAGTGTTCTTACTGATTTTTTCTTTTTACTCGGCTCCTAAGGATCGTAGCGTGATGTTAAATAGCCTATAATATCCTCGAGAATTGGGCTACCAAATGCAAAAAGAATTTTTCAAATCTGACTTTTTGTTCACAATATCACGGGTTTTAATTTTTTTGCGCGGAACCCTAATTATTTTTCTGAAATAAAAGTAGCCTAAGTTACCCACCGTAACATCAGCTATCTTCCAGTGAAAGTCACGTCAAAATTGGTCTCGCCGTTTCGGAGATTATCCGGTACAAACAGAGAGACAAAAATTTTAAAAATTGCTTTTCTGTTAACAGTACCGTATAAACGTTCATATGTATTTAGTAAAAAGTAGTTATTTTGACATTTCAAATCTGACACTTCAATTTTATTTATTTGTAAAGACAAGCCATGTGCTCGACGCTTTCCATCAGAAAAATGACAAATTTCTTTACAAACTGTCATCCTCTATTTAACCCCTTTAGGGTGTGAATTTTTCGGCTGTCATTCATGGATGACAGTCGTTACGGGTCGTTAGAAGCCCGTAAGTCTGACAACCAGTCTTACCAAGGGTATCGTATTACCCAGTAATTGGGTTGTGGAGGCCAGACAGGCAGTCGCTCCATGTAAAATACTGGTAGACTGGAAGCCGACCCAACATAGTTGGGAAATGGCTAGGCAGATAATGACGGGGTGAATTTTCACAAATCCTTCCTTAGTGCTCACTTTTGTCATTTATGAAACTCTTGTGCCAAATTTCATGCTGCTTGACTCAGCGGTTAAGGTTGTGCGCGTTGTCTGTCAGTAAGTCTATACATCTATACAAATAAATAAAATTGAAGTGTCTGTTTGTAATGTCAAAATAACAACTTTTTACTAAATGCATAGTAAAGTATAAACGGTTCTTATAACAAAACAGCAATTTTTAAAATTGGACAAACCTGCACTGGCACCATATTGTGACGTCATGCACGCTTTTAAATAAACAATAATCATATTATTATGAACATAACATTAACAAGATAATAAAGATAATAAATATTATTGAAAATTAATTTGCACAAAGTAGATTTTTGCTAAACGTAATTTTCAAATGACAGTTGACAAATGGAGGTCATTGACTTTTTTTTTGTCTCAGACGCATAGTAGAAGTAATTACGTACCTACCAAAAAAAATATAAAACGCGAAACATGCAAGTTTAAACAATTTACCTAGGTGTTTAAAAAACGATAGTAAAACTGTATCAGCAGGTAAACTGAAAAAAGAAAAGTTTTTATCTCTTCTCTTGCTGGATCTACATCCATTAACTGCTCATAATACACCAGAACCAGCCACATCATAAGAATTTGAAACTAAGTACGTCGGGTCGACCGAAAATATGCGTACGTACGCGCCCCGCGGCTGTCGGCAACCTACTGAGAAATGGGCTACGTGCGGCCCAGCGGCCGGTGGGTAGTTAGCGCGCGTAAGTACATGGAGTGATTTATCTGGTAATCTATGGCGACGGGTCGAGGGACGAGGGAGTTTTATTAAAATGTGGCTATTTAGTATATTGTGTATCTTACGACATCCACGCGACCGAAGTCGCGGGGCACAGCTATCTATACCAATAAATAAAATTGAAGTGTTTGTTTATAATGTAAAAATAACAACTTTTTATTAAATGTTACAAAGAAAGTATAAACGGTACTTAAAACAAAAAACAATTTTTAACATTTTTGTCAGTCTGTTTGTTGGTTCCGGCTAATCTCCGAAACGGCTGGACCGATTTTACTGGCAGATGGCTGATGTTACGGCGGGTAACTAAGGTTACTTTTATTTTAGAAAAATTATTAGGGTTCCACGCAAAAATATTAAAACCCATGAAATTATGAACAAAAAGTCTGATTTGAAAAATTATTTTTGCATTTGGTAGCTCAATTCTCGAGGATAATTATAGGCTATTTAACATCACGCTATGACCCTTAGGAGCCGAGCAAAAAGAAAAAAGAAAGAACATTAAGCGAAAACGAAGTAACAGCGCGGCCGGGCGATTAAACGCGACGGTTGGCGAAGGGTCGTGGGACGAGGGCGTTTTATTAAAATGTGGCTGTTATTTTACCATACTGTGTATCTTACGATATCCACGCGAACGAAGTCGCGGGACACAGCTAGTGAATGAATTTTAGTAGAAGATGGCTGAAAGCGAAGAAGAATAGTGGTGAAATTAACGTAACGTGTAATGATCGGTACAGACGCCAGCAGGTCAAGCTACCCGAAACTGTCAAATTTTCCCAATCAACCTTGAACCTAATGCTCTACCGATAAAGTTGAAAATCTATTAAAGAAATTTGACAGATTTGATGTGCTGCCGTCCATACAAAAAAGGTAGGTACCTACCTAAGCCATTAATTTGTGCCTGAGATTGCCAGACTTTGTCGTGTTCAAACCATATTGCAATGGGTCAGACATACAACTTCAGAAAACAAAGTTTCGACGTACTTTGTGAACTTTTTCCTAACTTTAAAAGACTGCCTCTGACTAAAAACTATGTTAAGTATAATATTCCATGGGATAGTTGAAGACTTGAAGTCGATCGCGCTACTTTGACTTAGAAGGAGCGTGATCGTTCAGCTGACACAATGAAGTGGCGTGGAGGGTGGCACGGCGCGATTTGCGACGTATCATTGGTCGCGGCGGACGTAGGACGCGGTCTGGACGTATGGCGGATAGCGGAATCGAAAATTTCTTTTAGACTGCAACACATAATGTAGAAATAATTCCAATCGAACTTCACGTACGTAATTATCACATCATGATCTTTAAATACAGAGAAGATAATTGTAGGAATATCTTCTATACGTTTTTATATTTCAGGTAATCGGTACATGAAAAAAAACACAAATGTACCTATAGTATAGTCTGTTCTAAAAGTATCGGATGAAAGTGTAAGCAAACCCTGTTCAGGTTAAATTCTTAGGCTAAAGACTCACTAAAGAGAATCAGTAACATCTGTAGGTAATAAGAAGGTTTACACTTTATATCTCAACCTATTTTTTCAACAATGGGGAAGGTCGGACAAAGCTAATTGTAGATGGCGTGAGCATAGCTAGGTCCCTACTTCCTACAACAAATTTGGCATTTCGTTCAATAATTCCATTTCGTGTTCATTCATGAGTTTAGTTTTATTCTACTATTTCGTTATTTTCGGTGATTTCCATATTTTAAATCAATATTTATTCGACACGGAAACTGTCAGAATTAAAAACCTTAAATATTGTGTATTTCCTCGTAATCACTTTCTTCAAAGTGTTTCCGACATAAGCTCGTACTCTGTTTAATTCAAATAATTCCCTACGAATAGCTTTAAGCCACAATCTTCTAAGCTTAGGGTCTTTCGAAAAATGGTGGACTCGAATTTCTGAGCATTTAGGAACACAACAAGGAGCCATTTTCGCAAAAAATACATAAAAACTACCTCACGCCTTGCATTATTAGCTTGTTTTAGGAACTAGCTACGATAGCGCCATTTTGACAGTTGCCTTCTCCATTATTGTCGAAAAATCATAAACCAAAATTGAGGTTATAAAATTAACCTCAATTGTCAAATGAAAAACATCTTTAAGGTGATTTAAAATTAGAATAACGGGCTTAAGTATTCTAATAATCAAATCAAAGGACTCGATTTATAAGTGGCCCTACAAATTGGCATCCACAGCTCACACCTACTATTCTGATCCATTTGTTTACAATTTCATCAGATACCTACTTCTGGAACACACCATAGGTACATTTGTGAATTTATAAATAGCTACCTATTTATGTATCTGTCACTGCACGGAATAAGCTTTCAATGACTGCTGTTTATTACCTACTTACTAGTTGTTTGTCGCACTCGATTAAACGTCCATAATCAAATTCCGAACGTGAAATAACCAAATCGCTAATCGCGTATATCAGGGACACATTCGGCATGACTACGAGCGAAAGCCTTCACGCTCGCATCCGCACCCCCCGCGCGCCCCCCTTCCGCGCCATCCTCTCAACCTCAAGAGTGCTGGCTGCGGGCGTCGAGTCAGCCGGAGGCCGCCGCGCCGCTGACATCGCACCGTCCCATGCAACACCATTCGTTGCTCTCACAACCGAAGTTCTGCTAAGTGACTACAAGCTACAACCATGGACGTGGAAGAGTTCCGTATTCGCGGCAAGGAGATGGTGGACTACATCTGCACGTATATGAACACGTTGCAGACCCGACGCGTGATACCGTCCGTGGAGCCGGGCTACTTGAGGGCTGCGTTGCCGGCTGAGGCCCCGCACCTCCCTGAGGCATGGGACGATGTGATGAGTGATGTGGAGAACAAGATCATGCCGGGGGTCACGCACTGGCAGCACCCACGCTTCCACGCGTACTTCCCGTCCGGCAACGGCTACCCCTCCATCCTGGGTGACATGCTGTCTGCTGGCATCGGCTGCATCGGATTCTCTTGGGTAAACTTTTATAATATGCCTTAATTCCTGACTGAGGCCAGACTTAGACCCAAAATACCCGAATTAACAAATAAGTTTTAAAATTAAACCATCTGATTAGAATATCTAACAGTTTTAAAACCCGGTAGAAACTTATTGTTGAAGTACCTAATCTTTCGAAACTGATTGACAACCAAAAACAAAAATCAGTGCTACGCCGTAGCAGGTAAAAACTCTTACATTTTTTATATCTACACTAATAGGTAAAATTTGTTTGTAAGTTTGTATGTAGGGGGTAATCTCCGAAAATAATGATCCAATTCTAAAAAAAATTTCGCTGGTAGAAAGCTACATTCTTCCTGAGTGCTATAGGCTATAAATTATATTTAAACCATGATTATTAGCCGAGCTATCACAATTTTTGTTTAGAAAGTCGGAAAGAAATGCCTCTTAAAACAGAATTATTTGCATGCGCTGCCTAAACAATTGTATACAATGTGTTTTTTATATATGTCATAACTCTAGGGTTATATTCTATAAGTAAAAATAATACAAAAAATCCTCGAATATGTGGTCCAAAAATGCATAGTTTCGAAAATATCATGAAAACTCTCGATGTGAGTAAGTATCTATGTTTCATTGATAAATACGAGTAATTCATTTTCATTAATACCAATCTTTCATAATTAAAGCTAAGAAAAAGCGACGTTGTCATATTTCACGTAAGGGTGTTTTACATTAATAATCGTGACTTTGTCGAATTATTTATATGAAAAATGAAAACAAAAAAAAAGATAATTGAAAAATAATTCATATGCCAGTTGATTTTTTGATATGGTCTCATTCATAACCTATCTACAAAAAACACCTATAATTGAAAACAATGTATGGCAACCTGGACCGCCTTAAATAATTCTACAAAAAAGTCCGCGACACCATATTTCTATCTTCTATATTTATTTTATGTTATAAAAAAGTATGTTTTCGACATACTTACGCTTGGATGATTATTTAAATAATAAAATATTAATCCTTATCTAAATAAACATCATAGAGATAAGTTTTGCCAATAAGTAAGTAAGTATGTCAATATTGGTCCTATAGTTTCGAAAATAATATAAAATTACTAAAACGCAAAATGCCGCTAACACATGCTGAAATACACACGAACGAAATCGCGACCGAAGTGCTGAATGACTGACATTTTAGAAATTTTGCACAAGGGTTCGTTTTATAATGTAGGCGAGCTCTAAGATGGTTTTTTTTTTTAAATTGGACCTGCAAAGAGGGTGAAAAGGGGGGATTTCCATGTGTAAAAAATCTTATTTCTTATGTTAATAAACTTGAAACTTAGCACGAATACATTCTGAAATGAATAATAAAGTTTTTCATTATATTTTTTCAAAACTACTTGTCAAAGGGATTATAGGGGTGCTAAAGTTTGTATGGAAGAATTTTAACGCGCTCCTAACGGTTATCCCTAATAACGGTATTAATACTGTTGCGAAAATCTACCAGCAATAGGGGTACTTAATTAAGTTTTTGGGGGAGGATTTCAATGCGTGTCTCAAGCGTGTCAAAAGTAATCTAAACATTAAATGACGAAACACATGATTGAATATCAAAAATCAATCTCTATCGTGGTGAAAAGGGAGGAACAGTTTTATGAAAATTGTATTTTTCCTTTCATCAATAAATTAATAATAAGTAGGTAAAGGTGGCGTTCTGTAGTTTCTGCCTACCCCCATGGGAAGTAGGCGTGAGTTTATGGACGTATGTAATAATAAGTAAAGGATCTTAATCATTAATTTTCCAAAACTACCGGTTAAAAGGGGTGGAGAGGGTGTTAAACTTTGTACGAGAAAATACGAAATCCACGCGGTCGAAGTCGCGGGCAAAGTGCTAGTCTAGTAAAGTAACATATTGCTATCAAAAGTTGTAACTTAATCTTTTACAAAAACACGAGAATTACATAAAAATAACTGTACCAAGGCGAAAACGATCTTATTACTTGAACAAATTAGAGCAATCGACATATTTGGTTGGCGTGCAGCGAGAGTGATGGATCGAATGATAATAAAGCGAAGGCTATTAACTAGCGGTTAGCGTGACAAAATATGTATGTAAAAACACTTATTTAGTAGATTTAATTCATTTTCATGGGTTCTATCGCCATGAACAGTTAAATGTGGTACGTTAGGATATAGAACATCAATGCCTTGACATTTAAAAAGTTTACTGGATGAGTCGTAAAGCCATCACTCACTGTAGTTACATCGTTGTATTAAACGAAAATGTAGTTTTAATTAGATTTCTTTTGACCTATTTTCAGTTTGATTAGTTAGTTAAATTTTCAACACGATATTTAAGTTTATAGTTTTACTTCCTTACTAATAAACGTATTATATCAGGTGAATAGTTACACACCGATTTCTATCTTTCAGTCGTCAGTAATTTGACTTTCGAAAGAAGAAGACAAAGCGTTGTGTAACTATACAGACGCTATACAACATTTATTAGTAAGGAGGATAGTAAATTTTTTTTTATTAGTACCTACGTTTAACGGACATAGAACGGGTTGAGTCAAAGACACCGATTGCAGCAGTATCGATTGTCCTGTAATTGGTGTTTAAATAACTTATGCTACTGCTGACCTTTTTGAGCCGAACTTAATAATACTAGCTTAGTTTTAAATGCGTAGTAACAAGTAATTTCTGTTACCTACCCACGTCGATTAGGTTTCACTTTTGTAAAACAATTGAAATGACGGTTATCTTTTTTGTTCATGGTTTCAAATGAATTGAGTATTGTAATATTATAAGGATCACTTAAATAATTAGCCAATGTTAACCAATGTTGTATAGGTACTGGCCTGTTTCAGCTGTTAGGTTAGGCAAATATATCTACTAATAAAAAAAATGAATAAAATGTTTATTTTTACACTTAGAAAAAAAAACATACACAAGTACACAAGGATTCAAGAAATGTAGAATAGAGTCACATTAAAGGGCGAACTGATGCCTCCTAAACTAGGCCAAAAGCCTGTGTTTTAGGAGCTAATATTCCTCCAGATATAATAGCATACAAGTATTGAGTGACATGCAAGTAGGTACTTATAGAAACCAAAATATAAATACCGGTATTAAACAAACAATAGCTGAATCTAAATACAGTATTAGTTCTATTAAAAGACAATTGTAATAAGATTCTCGATTTCCTCATACGTTAACTTGTGCAACCAATTCGTAAGGTTGTTTTTAACTTCGTATTTAGTATATGGGTATAAGTTTATTTATTCTGTTGTCAGC
Organism: Fissipunctia ypsillon; assembly: GCA_947568875.1. Classification (NCBI taxonomy): domain Eukaryota; kingdom Metazoa; phylum Arthropoda; class Insecta; order Lepidoptera; family Noctuidae; genus Fissipunctia; species Fissipunctia ypsillon. The sequence goes on from OX387654.1 coordinate 10,945,665, forward strand.
CGAGAGCTAACAGCCGCATACTGTCGGCCGGCAAACTTGGAACGGCATTGGACTATATCGCACACGGGAAGCCTTTGCGTCTTTTCAGCTTATCATGATCCAGATGTAACGTAGAGTGCTTCCGCAGCACAGCGCGGAGCACAAAAAGCTGTCTCACAGTTAATACTTCGGCTACTGAATAAAGCTTATTAGTTGCTAAGTCCCTGCGCTTAAAGTGTATGACTTTCAAGATCGCTCTTTGAGCTTTTTCAACTTTAAGTAAGGAGGTTTTGTAGGTTCCGACCCAAACCGGGATACAATATAAAATAATTGACTGGCAAAGGCTCTGATAAACTAGCAAAGCTAAATCGAGATCGGCAGAGTGCCTAAGTTCCTTAAATATATAAATAAATTTTCTGATGCTTGTATATAGGGCTGTGTGTGACTCTCAAATATTTTATGTCTGGAACCAAGGACAGAAATGGGCAGCTGTAATTAGGTGCCTGACCTGAGCAAATATGGGCTTTAATTTGACCTGTTCCCGATGGAGGAGTTAAGGTGTTAGGTAGCGAAATCTAATGACATTTGTTTTTGCTAAGTTAAGGGTAAGTAAATTCTCTGAGAGCCACTCCATTACGAGGCGAAGCAACTGTTCCGTCCTTTTGCTTGCTCTGTCTCAGTCAGTATCATAAACTATCAACGCTGTGTCATCAGCGTATGTAAAAATGTCGCAATTTGGAATGTGTGCTTGACACAGGTCATTAAAAAGAGAGGGCTCGAGGATGCTACTCTGCGGAACACCGAAGGTGATAAATCTAATATTTTAGTAAGGTTAGCTACAGCATCCTCCGTTGAGATTCCTGAAGCCCAAATCCCGTAACTAAAAACATTCAAAATCTAGTCGCAATTTCATCTCAGCAACAATCAAATGTCAAAAATGTAGGGAAATTATAGATATTTTTAACGTGTTGAGACTGAGATCAGACTGTGAATGTTCTTAAAATTACGAGAATCGCTCCTCTGTTCTAAAACCGTACTGATTGTTTGCAATGATTTTGTGTTTAGTGAGATATGCAACGAGACAATTGTTAAGTATCCTATCGAGGATCTTAAATAAAGAGCTTAGTACGGAGATTGGACGGTAGTTTGTTTCATTGGTTCTGTCTTCACACTTGAAAATGGGATGCACGATCGCCTTTTTGAGGACGTTAGGAAAGATTCCAGTATCAATTGCACGATTGAGGATATGCGTGACAGGTGATGATAGAATGGAACTCGATCGTTTCAGTGCTTTGGCTGATATGTTGTCGTAGCCCGTGGCACAATCAAAACGCAAGGTATTGATCAGCCTTTCTACTTGTGTTTCATCTACCGGCAGTATGACGAGAGACTGGCAAGCTGGGTTGTGGAGGGCTTCACACATCATGGTTAGATCTTGGGAGTGGAGTTACTTGAGAGGCTAGGTTACGACCTATATCAGTGAAAAAGCAATTGACACGGTCTGCAATTTACGTAATATGCAAGATAAGTTATCCTGATCTTATCCAAATGTGACGAAACAGATCATAAATGCGGTTCATCGAGATATTATTATTATTACCCATTGTAGTCTGCATATACTTATTCTGTAACATTACCTTTATTATATTTTATAGTTTTCATGTATTGACGGAGATATTTGCGGTAGAAATTGAAATAGAAATAATATTTATTTGCATAAAACATGGTCTATAAAGTTGTTTTAGAGACATAATAGAGCATACATGTTTTACTTACATCATAGCATGCAAATATTATCTTAGGTTACATTACAAAATGTTTCCCGTCAGTAAATTCTTTTAAGGTTCCAAGGTTAGCCGTGACAGAAAGACATTGGACTCGTAATTTAGTATTGATAGCTTAAAGAAGGCCGCTTCGAAACTAAACGTTGAAAGATGTTAATTACAAATTGTAATTATGCGTTAACAAACTGCCAAATGGTTATACTTAAAGCACCAAACAAAAGCTACACGCGACTGTGTGATTGATTCAACCTATTATTCGTAGATTCAACTTAAATGTTCCTAATACTACTAAGTAAGGCCCTTTATACACGAACAGTTTCATTACGGTACGGCGTAAAAACCGCGCCGTAGACAAAACGTGTGAGCTTGTACATGACACGGTGAACAACCGGACGCGGGACGTGACAACGGTTAGGTTCGGCTTAGTTGTGTTTTTCTGTGCCAAGCTGCAGACGTGCGTCATGAATTCATTTAAGGGTCGGTACCAGGAAATCGTGTTGTGGGTTTTGGATGAGTTAATATAGAAAACTTAAAGTAGTAGCCACGAAAAAAACCGTCTGACTAGCTCAGGAGTTTTTAGTGATATTCAATTTTTTTTTAACAACCATCTGCAACGTTTATCCTCAATCCCATTTTTTCACTGACTGGTGACACTTTTGAGCTACCCAGACGTTTTTTTTCGTGGCTACTACTTTAAGTTTTCTATATAAACTTATCCAAAATCCATAAACCGATTTCGAGGTACCGACCCTTAAGAAAAAGATTATCATAGCTGATTACGTGTATAGAAAATTTAACAAAGAAAAAAAAAGGTTTTGGATACATCCGATCATCTAAATCACATATTATAGACCTGTCATGAGTCAATCTAATTAATAATTCTTGATTTATTTCCATTTTAAAACAAAATCAGCGTAGGAAAGCCGTCACGACACGTGAAAATATCCGGTGTCGTCGACAGACTCCCCTAGACTGCCATACAACAATGATGTGAATCACGCCGTGGACAGACACGGCGCATATCGGCGACGGCGCCGTGCCGTGGTGCCGCCGTGTCGTCAACTACACACGGCGAATAAGCCGCAGATTTTCACGACAAGAAAAACGTGTGTGTACAAAGGGCTTAACTCTCCTAACTATTGATAGGTTTTCTTATTAATTACCTGATTTACCTGTGCCTTACCGTGTCTGTTATAGCTATCAATGTAGAAATCCTATGCCCAACTTGGCTTTATTACAAAAAATGTATCGTTTCTAAAGTCAGCTCTAAGAAACGATGCATTTTAGTTCTATAGCACAACAATCATGAATTCTTAAATAAAATGTTTTGAGGGCTTTAGCATTTTCTCTTTAACTATATGTATATAGTACGTCCGTAGAGTCAGACTCTCACAAGCAGTAAACAGAGACCCTATATTCTACTCGACTCGTAGCCATCGCAGCAAATATTCCTGCGCTACGGCGTAGCGCGTTCGAATCCCGCAAGCCTATCGCTCAGGCACCGTAGACCCTGCCTATCTTTCGAGAGTGAGAATGTTAATTACTCGATGCAGGGTTGATAACGTCATAAGAATTAATAAGGACTTAACACTGTCATTGGTTAAAACTAACGAGTTAAGCTTATAGATGAATACCTATAGTTATCTAATCTTATAAACTTGATGTTATGTTTCGCAGGCAGCAAGTCCAGCTTGTACAGAACTAGAGATTATTATGCTGGATTGGATGGGTACGTACACTTACTGATTTGAAGAAACATTATATAATAAAATATTTTGAATTTTCATTAATCATGTAGGTAATTAAAGACACTTTCAAGTTCGAGAATCAAACTGCCGTTAGTATCAGCAACAATAAATAAATTATAGCATACAAAGATGGATAAAAATAATATCACGAAAATACCTTAGCGAGGGACTAAATCCTCTCTCTTTAGTTTCGTTTATCCCGTAGCAATGCATGCGTAGCCGCGTAGCCCCGTAACATTCGTAGCCTCTGTGTCCGTAGCACCTATTTGTAACTAGCAAAAGGGGATGTTTCACGCATCTAATATTTCAGTCAGTAATAATTAGTACCAATTGTGTGAGCTATATTTCACACAGTAGCCTGAGACAGTGCGTGATTAATTTAAGGTAACCAATCATTAGTCTCATTATTATCCTCATTTCATTTGAGTAAAATAAGCAGCAATTTATACTTGGCAACTTTTTTATTTTATTTTTACTCCTAGCTGTGAATGGCTGTTAATATTATTTATAAACTAATGAAATTCCAGGTAAAGCAATTGGTTTACCACCAAGCTTTTTGGCGCTCGAAGAAGGAAGTAAAGGTGGCGGCGTTATAGAGGTAAAAAGGCATATTACAGTAATCATTTATTGTTTTTTTTTAATCGAATGTCTAATCACCAATATCACGTGTAGGGATCGGCTAGCGAGTGTGTGCTGGTGTCAATGCTAGCTGCCCGAGCCAATGGCATCAAACGACTCAAGCATCAGTTTCCCAACGTAGACGAGGGGCTATTACTCTCCAAACTAATCGCCTACTGTTCCAAGGAAGCGCATTCCTGCGTCGAAAAAGCTGCCATGATCTGCTTCGTTAAACTGCGCATCTTACAACCGGATGATAACGGGTCTCTTCGAGGACACACTTTAAAAGAAGTAAGTTGTAGATTATTGAGATGAAATTGATCTCTTCATAACACAATCGAATGTCTTTTAAGTTTTTGGTCCGTTTTTAACTTTTTCATTATGCTGATGGTCCCGTAACTTATCTCGAAAAATGTACAAACATTTGATTTCATTTGAATATTTTTGATCGAAGTTGGAATATCTAGAAGAAATTTAAAAAAAAAACCGTGAAACAAGTTACATTCCAGTGAGCAGTGCATCCTTTTATTTGGCTTCTATTATTGTTTTTAAATGGAAATGGGTCACGCTATGAAGTGCAGGCTATGCAGGAGTGGTGCAGATAGGCGGGCGGTAATTGAAGAAACAAGACGGCACCGGGCGCGCGGCGGCGAGACGACGACGGTGTCCCGCGTTTAATGACTCGCCCGTGGATGCCGGAAATACGTAGCGAGCCGAGCGGTAATGGAGCCGCATTGTGTGCCACTTTCTATGCCGCAAATATTGAAATTTCACGATACTACCCTCTTATGAGAGGTCTCTTTAATTGCGAGCTTCAGAATACGTTAAAGATTATTAAGATGCCTTTTCAATTTTGATTCGATTTACAGGATATCTATTCAGTTTTATACAAATAAGTTTACTTATTTGTTTTCTATGCAGTACTTACTAACAATGATTGTATTCTTATAGGCTATGGAGGAGGATGAAGAAGCTGGCCGTGTTCCATTCTTCGTTTCGATAACCTTGGGAACCACATCGTGCTGCTCCTTTGACAATCTCCCAGAGATCGGGCCCGTCGCCCGGAAATTTCCAAGCGTCTGGCTTCACGTAGATGCTGCTTATGCTGGCAGCTCTTTCCTATGCCCTGAACATAAATATCACCTCGCTGGGATAGAGTACGCCGACTCTTTCAACACTAATCCCAACAAACTTATGCTCACCAGCTTCGACTGCTCTCTCCTGTGGGTTACTAACCGATATCTATTGACGTCGGCGCTCGTCGTCGACCCACTTTACTTACAGCATTGCTATGACCACACGGCCATCGATTATAGGCACTGGGGTGTACCATTGAGCCGCCGCTTCCGTTCACTCAAGCTTTGGTTTATGTTACGAAGCTACGGAATCAGCGGCCTTCAGAAATATGTACGCCGTCATTGCGAACTTGCTAAATATTTTGAAAAACTCGTGAAAAAGGACGATAGATTCCAAGTCTGCAATCAAGTTAAGGTAAGATTGAGGTTAAATTTCTAGATAATAAAGAGTATTCTATCTATCTATTTAAGACGTTTATTGATCTTTAGGGCTTGGTAATATTATAAATTAATGCCGCTCACGCGGACACAGCAAAGACAGGACAAGGTGAGTTCAAGAAGAGCGATGCACGATTGTACACCTTCTTAGTAGGTAGGTCCTATTAGATATTTCAACAATATTTTGAAATCGAAAATCTTTGTCTTCGTAATTCTTGTGTAAATCGATCTTAATTAAACATTTCTGATTTTCAGTTGGGACTGGTTTGTTTCCGTCTTGTGGGCAGCCCCGAGGACCCGGGAGAACAAATAGACGAGCTCAACAAGAAGCTGTTGACCAACATAAACGCGTCCGGCAAACTGCACATGGTGCCGGCTTCGGTCGGCGATCGATTCGTTATCCGCTTCTGTGTGGTGCAGCAACACGCCACGCGTGAAGACATTGGTAAGCGCGGGCTACTTATAGATATGTACAAATTTTATTTGCGACTTATCCACCTACATACATGGAGAGGATTAGCAACGGTGTAGGTACGTGTACCTATATTTTTCCCATGCATGCCCGTGACTAACATACACAACATAACATCACGCCTGTATTCCCCGAAAGGTTAGGCAGATGTGTACCTATAGTACACCCACATTTCGCCAGTGACTTTTGCTTCAATTAAGTACCATCCGGCAACGTCAACATTTGTGCATCACTAACCAATGAGGCAGTGTAACTTATATGGTGCGTCCTGTTTCTAAACGATATTTTAATTATTTCAGAAATAGCATGGGATATTATAAGTGACTTCGCTACGGAGCTTCTGGAAGGACCTGACAAGGAACGGGTATGCAATCATAGATTTTTCTCTATTGACTAAGTCGTGAACCTGGTCCTTACGGGTTTTGAGGAAACTGGATGCGGGAAATAAAGTGAATGGTGCTATATATGCGATTGTAACCAACCGGTCGATGTCCAAAAAGGCTTGACTGGCTGTTCACAATGGTGTGCTGGTGCCTACGCTTATGTATGGAAGTGAATTTTGGGTGTGGCAAAAGAGGCATGAGAGCGATGAGAGTAGGATAAATGATAGATAAATTGAGGAATGATGTAACAAGACAACGTTGCGGTTTAAAAGAAGATGTAGTGACAAAAACCGGTCAAGGACGAGTGATAGGACTCGCGCTCTGAGAGTTCCGTCTCAAAGCTGTCCCCGGCTGCCTGCGGCGTCACTAAAAAAGGGGAAATAAAATAAAATCAACGAATATCTGATCGCCGCAAATGAACCCCCGACCTAGACCAAAAGACCGTGCCCCACCTGCGTGGCTAGCGTCTCGCGGTACGATCGTGCTCCAACCTGTAAACAACGCCACCACCCGCAGCGCGCTACTTATTCAGTTTTTTATTATTTTATTTACCTACTAGCTGAGGCTGCGATTCTGTGACCGCGGCTACGTACAAGTGCCTAGGAGGGAAGTACTAACTTTTATACCTACACACCAATCAATATACGACCGAGATGAACGACGTATGGATCAGATGCGGTCACTCTTCTGTGGAAAAACTTAACACCGCGATTCAAAAAATAGCGTCGTTTGCGTCAACATCCATCGAGTACACTGGTAAACTCAAACTCTCTGCTCTGCATCACGATAGTATTTTTAAATAAACTTTTTAAATCAAATTGGGTTTTATGATTAAATAAAAAAATATCTATTATTATTTAAATTGTCAAAGATAATAATCATTTCTACATAAATATACACGTCAATGTAAGCAACTGCTTAGTAAGTGTAAGAAGGTGGCGGCGGTGGTTCTTATGTACAGACGCCAGCACATCAAGCTACTACAATCTGACAAATTTCTTTAATAGATTTTCGACTTTATTGCTAAAGCATTAGGTTCAAGGTTGATTGGGAAAATTTGACAGTTTCGGATAGCTCGATGTGCTAGCGTCCATTACCATTGCGGACATTTGCGGTGAACCCCTTTTGGATTAGTAATAAGGTTGAAACCGCAAATGTCCGCGATGGTACCTTACAACCTAGTAAGGTACATAAGACCCACCATAAGAACTTACATACCAGGGTAAGTACCTATTTTCAACAAATTTGCCTCTACAAACGGCTAGGTAAGTTGAATTGAAGGCCCATGTGCCGTCTTTTCCATTGGCCACTCTGGGCAATTGCCCAGAGCCCTCTAGTTCCTGCCAAGTTGTACCTAGAGGCTGTCAAATGAAAACCCAACTTATCCCGGGCTATAAATTATAAGCTATAAATTTCTGGGGGTCAGTAACACTGCAGTCAGCAGTAGGTAGGGCAAAACTTGGGTAATCGGTGATAGTTTTGTTTTTTACTTGTAAAATTCGATTAATTGATCAGATTATTTTTCAAATTTACTGTGATATAGTAGACAAAAGAAGCTTTGCTAACTTATATCTAAAAATGTGGCAAATACTGTATTGATTGAAAAATATACATTTATCAAGTCAGTAGTAACTTTGTAATAAAACACATATCCCTTTACACCCGCTCTGAAACGATCGTGAGTTTCAGTTTTTGACTAAAAAAATTCTGGCGCCAAACCGTTTACTTTTTACGGAACGCAACCGGCACCGATCGGTCGTGAGGGTGTTGCTCGCAACGCTAAAACGCGGGGCCTTTTTAGCTCTTTTGGCTGTATAGAAATCTACAAAAACATGGTTTTCGAAAAAAAACCGTCGGGTGAAAAGGGATATTATCTATCACCGAATAGCTGCATATCACGAATTAGCCAAGTTTTGCCCTACTATTAATGGCACCATGACAATTGAAGCTATGCTGATGATATGGTGTTGCTGAGTCCTCTCAGCGACGTCGCGACGTCAAAACACGTGGCATCTGTCACGTCGACTCCGTCGACTCATTGAGTCGGCGTTATTCGGGTCGGATTTAATGCGAAATATCGCATTCAAGAGTATACCTTTCCTTTTCTAATTTACACAGAGTGTAGGAAAAAGAATTAGAATGACATTTGACATGACATGTCAAACATCTGACAATAGTTTCTTACGGAATGTTGCACACAATAAAGTCTAGTCTAGACAGGCACGGCGCCGATTCGGCGCCGGTGGGTAATGCAAAATATTGCATTCTAAAGTATACCTTCGCTGTTCTAATTTACACAGAGTGTAGGAAAATGAATAGGAAGGGCATCAAACATCTAAAAACAATTTGTTACGGAATGTTGCACTCAATAAAGTCTAGTCTAGACAAGCGCGGTGCCGATTCGGCGACGGTGGGGCTGAAACGGTTTGAGCGGTTCGTGGAAGCATATTAGGAGATGTGAGAAGTACACCGTGGCCCAAGGGCTCAGGTACAATGCGAAAACAAGACTGTGAGTTCCTGGTATTCCAACCGCGGAATTTTAAAGTCGACACCGTTCCATCTGTAACACTAAAATAGTGTACCGCTTTTAAAAGAGCGACGCAGGTTAAGTAATTGGGTCATAGGGTCACGGAGGACGTTGCTAATGACGTGGACGTTGAGAGGGGACGAAGGGCGTTGGCTGTCCGTGGGAACATGCTGGCTCGCAGGTTTAAACGGTGCCCGAATGAGGTAAAGTGCAATATGTTCAGGACATACGGACAATCGTTTTATTCGTGCACCCTGTCGGTCAGCTGTACTCAGCGGACTCTCAATGTCCTACGTGTACAATATAATAACGCTTTTAGGATGTTGTTGGGGCTGCATGTTTATAGAAGCTCGTATTGATAATTTTCATGCCATCTGCATCATGATCCGATCAAGCTCCAACAGCATTCTCAAAGTAATGGCGGATAGGTGAGACGGTCTATTTCTCAGCCACTGGATTGCACTCCACGTGTCAATTTTGATTTTGTTTGGTTTTTTTTTTTTGTTTACTAACATAGTTCATAAGTAATTACTAACACAAGTAATAAGGATATGTGTGTAATGGATACGGTCTGAAATAAATGATATTATATATTTAAAAAAAAATTCCTACCTCCATGGGAAAAGACGTGAGTTTATGTATGTATTATCAGGACTTGAACGAGGAGCGTACTCGGCGCAACAAGGCTGCGCTGGCGCACAAGCGTTCGTTCTTCGTGCGCATGGTCAGTGACCCTAAGATCTACAACCCAGCGATCAACAAGACGCCTCCGCCGGTGCCCACCAGCCCCTGCTCCCCGCCACCCTCCGCTGCTGCGCCCGCCACGCCTGATACGCCCATTGACCTGGAGAAGCTTCAACCGTCTACTCCGTGAGTCATCTATCTTTGTCATGATATTTTTATTCGATCGGAAATAAGAGATTAGGTGGTAGTTTCATTTGCATTTACCTAACATGTAGGGGGCACCTGGTGTGAACAGTGACTACCGTCGCCTTTGCTTATAATGGATTGCTAGTGACGAGATATGTTTGGTTAGCCAGCCAGCCCCAACAGCCCGGCACGGCGACTGCCAGCGGGCCTGGCTCTGTGCTCGAAAAACTGCATGCAAAGCGTAGTGACTGGTGAGTGCTAAATATGACCAATAGTCGACTGCGTAGGAATTAGGTAGATAGAGCCTCATCTAGACTTCTATAGATAGAAAAAACTATTTTTACATTTTCTTTCAAATATTTAATCATTGCCTATTGTTTCTTGCAGGAAGCAATCGTCGTGGATCAGCTGGCCACTTGGATTCTTCTTCCAGAGTGTGGATAATGATGCTAATGATCTACCATTGAGGTAAGAGCCAACATTCAGTAATGTAAAAATTACCAATAGGACTTTTTACCAAATGACTCGAACACGAACACCGCCAGGGACCAAATAAACCACGTGGCTGATTTGTCGCCCACAAACGGCATAATTATTCGTTGTTACAATGGAAGACCCGTACTGCTCTAAAGTTATCGTTATACTCGCGGTGCCTGCACTGTGGCCAATCAATGATGAATCCGCGTAAGTAGAGTGCTCTATGGATATTTTGGCGCCTAAATGTCATTGACAGGGGGGCGTTGTTGGTGAACATAGAACAGATTGTACTGACAAAACTATAGATGTACTATATTCTACTAAGACAAAACAAGATGGCGTCGTTAGATCCGATTTTACCCGCGCGCTAAAATAAACCTTGTAGCGTTTTAGGTCCTTGAGCTAGACCACCACATCTTAGAGCATTATTATTGTAATCTTACTTCAGGGAAAGAAATGGAGTTAGACGTCCTGTACAGCTCCATCTCTTTCTCACACTGAAGTAACATTAAAATAATACTGCTTTAAGAGGTGGTGATTGGCCCCCTTATGTTACATATAGGAAGGCTGTTCTACATTATATTGATCTTGTCTAAATGTTATTGTTCTGCTCCTCAGGTTCCGTCACTTGGACACGATGGTGCGCCTCAAGAGCCCAGGCACGACCAGCCGGCGCGGCTCCTCTCCGTGCGCCTCGCCAGAACATCGCGCGCCTTCTCCCTACCATTGATCGACCCCATGTAACCCTCACCCACGCCAAAATCACGTATCGCAGAAATAAATTATTATGTGAGCATTCAAAAGGTTGTGTTACTTATTTTATCGTGGGTTCTTCTAAACACGCATTACTCGTATTATAAATTAAAGTTGCTTGTCGTGTCTATGAGATAGCGTTGTTCTTCTAAACTTTGCAACGGATTACGATGCGGTTTTCACCATCATTTAGAGAATTTATTCCGGAAGGTTTAAGTGTCCTATACCTACACTTATATGGCAAAGAAATCTCGATATTTTGTCAATTCGTAAAGACCGTGTGAAGCAAGGGCGGATTGCTAGTTGAAAATAAAATTGTTGGCTTTGAAATTAATTACTTAACAATTATAATCAATGCATCAGATTCTGAACGCACTTTAGACTACTCGTCCAGTGAAGTGGCTTTCAAGGGTATACTTGAATTCGGAACTTTATATTATTGAAACTCGGAACTATATACTATACATATGTATGTCGCAGAATCAACAAAGGCACAACTATTAGAATAGCTATTATGTAACGTTAACTTAGAACAACGCCATCTATTATCCTTTGTCGGAAACGTCAAGCAGTGTGCTTGGGTGGGGTCGGTACGGGGCGTGGCATGTTTGACCGATGTCAGCTGTCATTCGTTTTGACATTGGACGTATCGGATTTGAAGGACGGCACGTTTTGAGTTGGACACGAGGGCGAGCGGTCGTTCGGTCAGCCTGTACCGAACCTACCGCGTTTCCGTAGTTTAATCTATTTCCATCGCTTTGATTAATTAAGATTTTGTTGATTTATTATTGGGAGTGAATTAATAGACGATTGTAATTACTGTTGAGACTATTATTTCGAACCTACACCATGTCGAACTTGGATTCTGATGACGAAGTACCCCTAATGGGTGACTTACCTTCGTTATCAGAAGTGGGATGCAACTCAAACGCCCCACGTGATGAAAGTGATAGTGCTAACCAAGAAAAGTGTAAAGACAATGCGCACGTGGTTAGAGTTGATACAGAGACGGAAAAATGGCGTTTTCTGTTAGAGCAGCAAAACAAAAACTTTATGGCTATCGTACAAGCAATGAAAACTCCTTCTGCGATTGTGGATATTCGCCTACCTGATTTTGAACCTGAAAAACGGGATGTTGACCCGCGTGCTTGGCTGGCAACAGCGGACATGTGTGTAATCGATCCGGATAGTCATGGTGCATCGTTGATGATTGCCTTGAGCCGCGCACTCAAGGGAGAAGCTTCATCATGGCTATCGTCAATATCTTACCCTGGGATGAAAATGAAATGGAGCGATTTTAAGGAACTGTTTATAGCCAGGTATGATTGTCCAGAGACTACTGCTTCTTTTCTAATCAATCTGCATGGAAATAAACCTAAGGATAATGAGTGCTTGGCCGCATATGCAGCTACCCTCATGACAACCATCATGTCAAAATGGAACGGCCTCACGACAGAGCAGATTGCTGTCGCGACGGTGCTAGCTCATATCGCGAAGAACGATACGCGAGTTCAGCGATTGTCCTTCACCACGGACATCAAAACCCGCAACGATCTACACCGGGAACAGAAGGCTGTTTCGTTTCTGAAGAGGAGTGCCCCATCCGGTGGTGATGAACGTGAGGGTCCTGACGCGAAGAGGAACCGCCCGAGTTGGCCCAACACTGGGCCCAAATGTTTCAACTGCGGGAAACCGGGACACAGATCGGTGCAATGTCGCCTGAGAAGAGGTCTAAAGGCACCTGAAGAGCAACCGAGATCGACGGCATCTAGCAGTGGCAAGAGTAACCAAGCACCAAGGAAAGCCGACTGGATCACTTGCTTCAATTGTAGTGAACGAGGACACTACGCATCCAATTGTCCTAAGAGGGACGCCAAGGAGGCATGCAGCAGCACGGCTGCTGATTCCGCCAGGGAGAAGCGAGTCGATGTGTGCCTTGTGGACGCACCTGCTGGATCTTTACGACATTCTGGTGAGCGATTTGATTTTTATTATGACTCTGGTGCGGAATGTTCACTTATTAAAGAATCTGTATACTGTAAATTTAGTGGAAAACGAATTTATGGAAATGTGACATTGACTGGTATTGGTCAGACTTCTGTAAGGTCGACTGTACAAATTTTGACTACTGTTGAGATCGATGGGATTATTTTTGAAATTCTTTTCCACGTTTTACCTGACAATTTTTTGCGACATAAAATCATGATTGGACGTGAAGTTTTATCAATTGGTCTAGTAGTTCATATGTCGTCACATAAGATACAATTTGAGAAAATGCGGACAGTTCAGACATGTGACATGAATGTTGACCGTAAATTTGACTTTGAAACAATAGACACTGATATACCCCCTGAAAGAAAAAGTGAACTGTTGGACATTTTGCTATCTTTCAAAAATTGTTTTATTTCCGGTGTACCTACATCACCTGCAGACACTGAACCCATGCAAATTCGCCTTATAGACCCTCATAAGACTGTTTATCGACGCCCTTATAGGTTGAGCCCCGAGGAACGACAGGTTGTGCGAAGTAAAATTGATGAATTGCTTAAGGCCAATATAATTCGCTGTAGTTCATCACCGTTTGCGAGTCCTATTCTTCTCGTTAAAAAAAAGGACGGTACAGATAGGATGTGTGTGGACTACCGTGAACTGAATGATAATACAGTACCTGATCGTTTTCCATTACCGCTTATCTCTGACCAAATAGATAGGTTGCATGGAGGCCATTTCTTTACGATTTTAGATTTGGCGTCAGGTTTTCACCAGATTCGAATTTCAGCTGAATCTATAGAGCGGACAGCTTTTGTGACGCCCGATGGGCAATTTGAATATTTATCCATGCCATTTGGACTTCGAAACGCCCCCTCGGTGTTCCAACGAGCTCTTATTCATGCGCTTGGGGATTTGGTGAATACGTACGTTGTAGTTTATATGGACGACGTGCTGATCGTGGCAGAAAACGCTGACGAGGCCCTTGAGCGACTTCAGATAGTACTTGGGGTCCTTTCAAAGAAAGGATTTTCTCTTAATCACAAAAAGTGTGCCTTCCTAAAACAAAAAGTAGAGTACCTTGGATTTGAAGTCAGTCAAGGGCAGATACGGCCTAATCCTCGCAAGGTTAGTTGTTTGACTTTGTTGCCACCACCCCAGACTGTGACGCAATTACGTCAATTTATTGGTTTAGCGTCATATTTTCGTCAATTCGTAGCAAAGTTTTCTCAGATTATGGCCCCGCTATATGCCTTGACCTCCGGTAATGGTCGGATCGAATGGAAATCCGACTATGAGACAATAAGACAACAGGTAATTTCTATTCTAACTAGTCAGCCAGTGTTATCAATTTATGATCCAGCACGAAAGACGGAATTGCATACGGATGCAAGTGCTATAGGATATGGAGCTGTTCTTATTCAGGTAAGCGAAGGTAAGTCACATGCTATTGCTTATTTCAGTAAACGCACAACTGCTGCAGAGTCCAAATATCACTCGTACGAGTTGGAGACTCTCGCTGTTGTCAACGCAGTAAAACATTTCCGACATTATCTGCATGGTCGCAAATTCGACGTGGTGACCGATTGCAGTTCGTTGCAGTCCACCCGTAAGAAAACAGACTTAACGCCACGTGTTCACAGATGGTGGGCCTTCTTGCAAGCCTTCGACTTCGACATTGTTCATCGGAGCGGCAAGCGAATGTCTCATGCAGATTTCTTTTCAAGAAATCCATTACCAGACGACGGAGAGAGCGCTACTTTTGAGAAGGTAAACTGCAAACAAATTAATTTAGCCGAACTGAATGACAACTGGCTGACTGCGGAACAACAGAAGGATGGTGAGCTTTCGAAACTCATAACTGACTTGAGGGATGGAAAACTTCCTCTTGATGTGGCTAAGACCTACGAGCTTCGATCCAGTGTTTTGCATCGGAAAATTCAGCGACGTGGCAAGACTCTGTGCCTGCCAATAATTCCTAGAACGTTCCGGTGGTCCATCGTCAACAATGTACACGAAGGGTTGCTCCATTTGGGATGGGAGAAGACCTTAGAAAAGGTTTACGAGCTTTATTGGTTCGATAAAATGACGAGGTTTGTACGAAAGTTCGTAGACAGCTGCGCCACGTGCAAAATTTCTAAATCACACTCCGGCAAAGTACAGGTAGAAATGCATCCCATTCCTAAGGTAGCTATACCCTGGCACACCATACATATCGACGCTACGGGAAAACTAAGCGGCAAGAATGGCCGAAAGGAATATGTGTTTGTGCTTATAGATGCCTTCACGAAGTACGTATTACTTCACCATACGCTTAACATTGACTCAGTTAATAGTATCAAGGTAGTTCTAGGGCCAACGGCCAGGTGGAGCGCGTCATGAGCACATTGAAAAACATGCTTACTGCAGTAGAAACAGGTAATGGCTCGTGGCAGGATGCTTTGCCTGACGTGCAGCTGGCCCTTAACTGCACGATGAATCGAGTCACGCAAGCTAGCCCATTAGAACTTCTCATCGGGAAGGTTGCGAGGCCGTTAGATATCTTATCAGTAGCTGATGACGACCCTGAAATCGACATTGAACAAGTAAGGTTACAGGCTGTGGAAAATATGGAGAAGGGCTCAGCTTACGATAAGGTACGTTTTGACTCTACCAAAGCTAAATTAAAACCATTTACTATTGGGGACTTTGTACTGCTGCAGAACGAAGAACGAAATCAGACAAAACTCGATCCTAAATACAAAGGGCCTTTTAAAGTCACAGAGGTACTAGAAGGAGACCGGTATTTACTTAAAGCTCTCAATTCGAATCGGACATACAAGTATGCGCACGACCGTCTTCGAAAAATGCCTGACAGCGACAATTTTGACGACAAGGACTCTGATACCGACTCTGACCATGATTCTAGGAAAACTAATGAGATAAGACCTGCTGACGATGAAAGTGTTAGACCTTAGGTGATAATACAAGATTCAAATGTAGTATGCAAGTGACTCAGATTACGTACATTCTAATGTTGTTCGTGACGTCGAGCCTGAGTGTTTACTTAAGGTTAGTGACCAACGTCAGCATGGCAATGTAAGTAATCGCTAAGGTGCAATGATGAGTTGAGGTCGGGTACCGGATGGAGGTCCCGAGGGATTGCCGGATGGAGGCAATGTGATGTGTTGAGGTCGGGTACCGGATGGAGGTCCCGTTGGATTGCCGGATGGAGGCAATGTGATGTATTGAGGTCGGGTACCGGAAGGAGGTCCCGTTGGATTGCCGGATGAAGGCAATGTGTTGTATGTGACGGAGTT
This sequence comes from Fissipunctia ypsillon, assembly GCA_947568875.1. Classification (NCBI taxonomy): domain Eukaryota; kingdom Metazoa; phylum Arthropoda; class Insecta; order Lepidoptera; family Noctuidae; genus Fissipunctia; species Fissipunctia ypsillon. The sequence goes on from OX387654.1 coordinate 10,962,078, forward strand.
GGGTACCGAACAGAGCATTGCATACTAGATTTGGTCGGAATGTTTCATGAATTGGTTTGAAAATTGATGTTTATTGAAACTGATGTTGAGTGATGATTTGAATGTCGAGATTTCCTTTATAAGATTTGATGAGAATATGTGAATCAGAATAAAATTGTGTTGTTCGAATCGCGTGACTTTATCTCCTGACATTTTGGTCAGGAAGGCCGAGCAAGGAACGTTTCACTTTCCATAAATTCTTGTTCCAGATGCTTCACACGAGGACGTGTGAAATTGTCAAGATGGCCGTGTCGCAGAATCAACAAAGGCACAACTATTAGAATAGCTATTATGTAACGTTAACTTAGAACAACGCCATCTATTATCCTTTGTCGGAAACGTCAAGCAGTGTGCTTGGGTGGGGTCGGTACGGGGCGTGGCATGTTTGACCGATGTCAGCTGTCATTCGTTTTGACATTGGACGTATCGGATTTGAAGGACGGCACGTTTTGAGTTGGACACGAGGGCGAGCGGTCGTTCGGTCAGCCTGTACCGAACCTACCGCGTTTCCGTAGTTTAATCTATTTCCATCGCTTTGATTAATTAAGATTTTGTTGATTTATTATTGGGAGTGAATTAATAGACGATTGTAATTACTGTTGAGACTATTATTTCGAACCTACACCATGTCGAACTTGGATTCTGATGACGAAGTACCCCTAATGGGTGACTTACCTTCGTTATGTATATATCGACGGTTGAAATGTAATTTATAAGCGACATTTTGGTCGAAAATGAGTTATGAATGCCATCCTAAAAAGCGGAAAATTTTAACCGTCGATATACGTATAATAAAATCATAGCGAAGTCAAAACTATACATAGAATATTTTTGAAAAAAGTAATTGCTACCAGGTCTGGGAACGATTCTAATGCCGAAAATATAGTTTTTAGAATTTTTGTCTGTTTACCTGTTTATCTGAATATATTCCAGCATCACGCCAATACTACTGGATAGATTTCGTTCAAATTTTTCATAGATATTCCCAGTCTGGTCAGTCTATCTATAGGCTATAAATTATCACGCTATTTGCTATGGGGAATGATCAACATAGCTTTATGTTCGTGTTCTTCTATAGTTTACCGCAATTTGTAAAATTACGAGCCAAAATGTTAGAATATTGCAAACAGTTACCGGTGTAACCTTTTAAGTGATTATCATCACCTTTATGGAGCTAAGCAATCAATCATGACATATTATACAAGGTGGATTTTGAGATGGGGCACTAAGGGCTCCACCACCTCTTAAAACAGTATAATTTTTATGTTACCTACTTCAGTGTGAGAAAGAGATGGAGCTATACAGGACGTCTAGCCCCATCTCTTTCCCACACTGAAGTAAGATTACATTAATACTGCGTTAAGAGGTGGTGGTTTAGCTCCAGGTATGGATGGCAGCACATCAAGCTACTACAATCTGTCAAATTTCTTTAATAGATTTTCAACTTTATTATTAAAGCATTAGGTTCAAGGTTGATTGGGAAAATTTGACAGTTTCGGGTACCTTGATCTGCTGGCGTCTGTACCTTAACCGTTGTCGCTACAAGAAAACGGTCTTATGAGACTGTTCGTAACTTTATGAAACATTTTGATCTTCATTCACAAATTTTGAAAAAAAATTACAGTCAGCAAAAAAATGGACAATTTTCACAAAAACATTTTTTGATACCAATCGATCCGGATTCTTATAAAGATTAAAAAAACCCTAACGGACCAACTGAGTTTTGAGTAAATAGAAGAACAGTCAGAAATCGCAAAAAAATTCGCTGGACCGGGCTGAATAGGCAAAGAATATTATAGCAGATAGTTACTTAACCTTTTAAATGATTATCAAACTTTTATGGGGTTAAGCAGTCAGTCGTTAAATATAGAAGAAGGCAATTTTAGTCAACTTTCAACTAAGCAAATAGCTTAGCGGTTCGGCGACTGCTTTGCAAACCTAACTTCGATTCCCAACAGTTGATATATTTTGTGCTTCTTTTTTTACATCTTGTAGTAGATAATATTATGTGATAGTTCGTAGAATGTAGGCCTCTTCTGTCATCTATGGTTATATCATAATTAAAATAAATATATACATATTGTTAGGTGACTGTTAAAAGGTATCCCGTGTTTACAATCTACTGTCCCTGTGTCTGTGTGTGTCTGTCTGTGTGTTGTGTGTGTGTCTGTATTCTCTACTTGTTTTTTTTTTTTGTGTTGTGTTCTTTCTTTGCGTTATGTTTACCGCAAATACCTAAACGTAAGTATTTTCTTTTTCTTTACTGTTATATTAGTTTAGTTCGTCAGGAATAATCTGAAAGAATGCATCAGTCAGTGTATCAGTGTTGAAAAACTCAGCAAGCAATGAAAAATAGCTACCTACTGAAGGCTGCGAGTCGGTCTCGACCTCAGAACGAGCTGCTTTTCACACGGACCTGTATGTCGCTTGCGTCATCAGTCCGGATTCTCTTTGTACTTTGGCTGCGTTGACCAAAACTAAAAATTAATGTAGTATACAGGAAAGTTTTATAAAAATGTGGTTGTTATTATAGTATATTGTGGTCTTACGACTTCCACGCGAATGAAGTAGCGGGCAGAAGCTAATCTTAGATATATTATCATATTTTGGCAACACATACTCCATTGAGTACTTATGTGTGGCCAAAATGTGTTGTTGTGTTGTTGTATGTCTGCGATTTGGTATGGCATGACATTTCATACATCACAAAGTCCAAAATCTATTGCAGTCAACATATTTTAACAACTTACCTGTCCCCATACAACGCATTTTTCACAGTTTTTTCTTCTGATGAGTTATATATAACATTCTTATATACCATAAAATATAATTTTCATAAATTATTACATGTAGATTTATCCTATTTTGGTTATTTTATGACTCATATGTGACTCATGGACGCAGGGCGAAAACTTCTCTCGTGAGTCATATATGACTCATTGGACAGGGAAGTTGTTAAGGACATTTTAATTACTAATGGTTACTCAAAAATCAACATAGACATAGTTAATTAGGGTAAGTTGTTCTGTATGTAGGTACATGTCGGCGTCCGATCGTAGAAACAGCCATATCGTGATCTGCCTGGCCATTTCACGATACGCCGCCATTTCATAATTTCAAGCCAAGCAAAAATACTCAGAAAGAACGCTATGCGAAAACGAAGTTTAATAATCCATTTCCTTAGACGGCGGGTGAAAACGCGGGCACTCACTAAACCTCTACACAGACTACATAAAGTAGTTAAGTGCATAAATGGCAATGAATGTAAATCTAAGATTCTAAGGGCACGATTCAGAAACCGCACTTGGACTTTGCTAAGTAGGGTCCTAAGCGTCGCATTCGAATATGAACATTACGTACATAATATTAATGTTCACATTCGTATGAAACACTTGCTTACGTTCGCTTATACGAATATAAACATTAACGAATAAGAATAAGGTTCATACATGTATAAAAAGCTTACTTAGCAAAGCCAAAGTGTGTTGAATCTTGCCCTAAACTCATGTAGGTAAACCAATTTATTAAAGTCTATCTACTTTACTAACCTCACCCGCGGGGCAATTGCGTAACATAGGCCTTCTTACATTGCATAACATATATACATACTTTATATAACTAAATATTGTTTATAAGGTGTACTGGGGTAATTCCGACGGGAATTTTTACGAGATGTCTAGAGGTCTACATTTCGGTTAGTTATGTAAAGTAGTTTCATATTTACTGCCATTAATAAGCGACTTCGGTTAACTTAATGAAAAGATTTAACCAATGGATATATTAGATTCATAAATATGTAGTTGGATTCACTAGATAGAGCATTTTGAATTTTTGAATTATAATTTTTTGGTTTACGGGAAATTACGAACTATCTTGGGGTTATTCCGAAATTATTTAAACGTCGACTTTATTGTACTTTGACCAACGGTTTACATTTCTTTTTCAAACGTATTTACCCCTTACACAAAATATCATGAGTTTTGTATTTCGGAATTACCCCAAGAAGAGAATTTTATGGATTTTCGGAATATACCCTTTTTTGGAATTACCCCAGTGCACCTTACCTCCACGCATGGCTACCTACCGTCGACAGACAATCCGGCGGATCTTGTTTCCCTCGGACTGAAGGCTGATTCCATCAGTTGTTCATCCTTGTCGTGGGCTGGTTCGACTTTGCACAAAATGCCCAACCATAACAGACACGATCTACCAGTACTTACTGGTTTCTTGTTCTGTTGTACACTCGCCAGCACATCAAGCTACTACAATCTGTCAAATTTCTTTAATAGATTTTCAACTTTATCGCTAAAGCATTAGGTTCAAGGTTGATTGGGAAAATTTGACAGTTTCGGGTACCTTGATGTACTGGCGTCTGTACTTACATACTAACTCTCTAATGATCTCCTCATGCCTCAGTGACCGTCAATATGGCTTTCGCCGGGGACGGTCAACTGGCGATCTTCTTGTGTATGTCACGCACTGCTGGGGCGAGGCCATCGAGAAACACGGCGAAGCACTTGCTGTATCGCTTGATATTTCGAAAGCCTTTGACAGGGTCTGGCGCGCTGGTCTGCTCAGCAAGCTTCCTGCTCATGGTATCCCAGCTGATTTTTGTAGCTGGATACTAATATCCAGCTACAAAAATCAGCTGGGATACCATAAGTCCAAACTACCACCATACCAGAAGTCTAAACTTCCTTAGTGAACGGTCGATCAGAGTAGTCGTTGACGGCTGCTCTTCCGACCTTATGGCTATTGATGCTGGAGTTCCTCAGGGGTCTGTTCTCTCTGCAACTCTTTTCCTGCTGCACATCAATGACCTACTTCAACCTGATATTATTGGATACGTAGATGACAGTACAGTTTCAGAGAGATACTTGTCCAGCGCAAAAACCAGTGGGGCCGAAGTTCGTTCCTTAAGAGAGGCCTTGGTAGAGCGGACAGATTTGACCTTAAGCCTTGTCTCCCAGTGGGGTGATGATAATCTGGTCTCTTTTAACGCCACCAAAACACAGGCGTGTCTTTTTACCACTAAAAGGAGTCGTTTCGATCAAACTCCTACCTTTCGGGGTACATCTGTTCCTGTAACTGATCGGCTCGATCTCCTAGGCATGGAGTTGACATCATGTCTCAACTTCGAAGCTACCATCAAGTACAAAGCCCAAACTGCGGCCAAGAAACTGGGCATCTTAAATAGGGTGAAGCGATACTTTACGCCTGGACAGCTTTTAACTCTCTACAAAGCGCAAGTCCGATCCTGCATGGAGTATTGCAGCCACCTTTGGGATGGCTCAGCTAAATAGGTACCAACTTGCCGCGCATGACTCGGTGGAACGCAGAGCTAAGAGGCTCATTGGCGACGTAAGACTGGTGGACGCCAAGCTTCACAGCTTGGCTCATCGCCGCAAGGTTGCCTGCTTGTCGGTCTTCTACAGATTGTACTTCGGTGAGTGTGCTCGAGAACTCCACAACCTCATTCCGCCTGCCCCCTTCTACCATCGGACATCTAGACGCACTGCAGGTTACCATCCGATTTGTTTTAGGTGAATGAACCTCCTCAAGTATCAGCAAAATGGCCAAGGTGAAATGGATTTAAAAAAACTACTTGGATATTCGGAAATAGAATTATATTTTCAAATGCGTTTAACCCGATGATACCGTGTGTGATTTAAGTTCACCATTCCATCCGACAGTGTGGAGCAATGTCTTATCTTCTATATCCCAAGCCGCTCCTCTGACATAGTTACTGTGCATATGTCTATCATGGTAAATAACTTTCGGTTCGGAGTTCTCCACTACTTCACAAACTGTGACAATTTTATTGTCACAGCATACTGCCACTTTGTCACCACTGCAATAAAGGAGCAAACAACAAACATGAAAAATTGAACTAACATTCTGACAGTTATTGGTGTGCAGAAGAAGCAGCAATGAGGGAAATAGGAAAGAGTAGGTATGAAACGTGATGATTAACGGCCGAACCCAATAACATATCTATCACCAGTTTTGGCATACTGGAGATAGAAAAATGTATGGTTTTAACGTCCCAATAATCTTTATGAGATTATGGAATCTTACCGGCCTGACATAAGGACAGATAGAATTATACTGTCAACCATCAATAGTGATCTGTATTTTACTGAAAATAGGTTATTGGGTTCGGTCGTTAGTCATCTAAAGTGGCGATAGGTAGAGGATATTTATTAAAATTTTATGCACCAGAAAAACCATTACTGTACAAAAGTGGTCTTTCCTGGGGCATTTTCTACCATAGGGTGAGGCAGAGACAAAACATGCCAGGTGCAACATAAATGGTAGATGATAGCTCGAAAATAATTTAAAGGAAAAATACAAGAAGAAATACTAATACATACATACACATAAATAAAATAAACTCTCTCAAGAGAATTATCGATTTGGTTGATTTATAGTTTATGTGAATATAGAAAGAAATTCACAACCTTATTGGTAGCAGTTTGGTTGGAAGAAACCAAACAAATTGAGATAGAACAGAACAAGAGATAGATAGAATAGAACAAATTGAGTACCTATCTATCCAATTCTCAAAGTAGGAGATCCGTCAAGGTATCCCACATTTTTTTTGCAGTAATTATGATAAGATAAATTTACATCATTATAGCTCTCGCAAATATATTTACTGGGAATAAGACTATTTCGTGAAAATATGACGATTTCCAGCAAACATAATGACTACATTGCAGGAATCACCTTAACTGGGATTACTAGTATAAACTGGTATAAGAAATAGGTACTTACTCTGGATGTACAGCCAACTTGTGTACTGCAGCAGGAAACTCGGTTACTTTGATATCAGTTTCTGAATTTCTTATATCTAACAAATGCAACACTCCTGCTTCATCACCAACTACTAGGCGGTTCTCGTCCATCCATGACAAACAACGAATGCAGCTATCATTTTTCAATAAATCTGTAACAAACAAAACATTTTTATTAAAACTTGGACACATCTGACATCACAATTCACATCACATCATCACATCGTCATCAATTCATAATAATATGGATAGAATGGTTTAAAAAAAAAGTGTTGTTTTTCTTACCAAGAACTGGCTTATCCATATTGTCATCCCATAATGTGACATATTGGTCCATGGAGCCCGTGGCAAAGTTGGTGGTAGACTTTGGCCTCACTGACAATGCATTTATCATCATGCTATGGGCTGCCCTGTAGTTCCTTATACAGATCATGTCAGTTATATCCCACACCTGGAAATATCCTTTTAATATTAAACAGAAATATTGTAAGTACTTACTTACAATGTATAAAAAAATACAATGCAAAAATCCTTCAGTCAGTGTCAGAATAAGTTATTACACTCATCTCATGTCCAGACTCCATGAGTACAAATCTGCCCCCGATAATAAGAAAGACGTATCCAACAAAAAATAAATACGGAAAAAAAAAATTTAAGTTGAAAAACGGGAAAACCCATGCTGTGATTTAGTTATTGCATTTATCAAAATTCTGTGAATGTACTATTTTTTGACCCATACCTCCTCTTAATTTAGTATTATAAGCAGGGGTCGGAATTAGGTAGAATTAGGCGAGTTTTATTATTTACGACTTTCATCCTTAGTACCTTAGCTGTTGCGGCTATTCAATTAATAATGTAATGCAATTCAATCTGCCTAGCCTTTTCCCAACTATGTTGGGGTCGGCTTCCAGTCTAACCGGATGCAGCTGAATACCAGTATATTACATGGAGCGACTGCCTATCTGACCTCCACAACCCAGTAACTGGGTAATACGATACCCCTTGGTTAGACTGGTTGTCAGACTTTCGGTCTTCTGACGACCCGTAACGACTGTCAAAGATCTACGAATGACAGCCGGGACCAACGGCTTGACGTGCTTTCCGAGGCACGGAGGAGTCTCGGTATGTAAAGATGGTCACCCATCCACGGACAACCCCGGCAAGCGTAGCTTAACCTGATGGATCGACCCGTGCGGCTGTTATTACTTAGCCACGAGCTCCTCTCTTCTCTCTCTTCTTCTTCCTCTCTAATAATGTAATGCAATTAAAAATTAAAAATTAAATGCATCTACCGTTGCATCTACCACATACGTCTATTGAAAGGAGTGGTGTACTAAATTGAAAAGACGCAAGTGGTCCTTTTCTCCTAATTTACAAATGAATTGAAAGGCGCAATAACCAGTTACGTCTTTTCACTGTCACACGCGGAACTTAGTGATTAGATGCGCCTTTTTATTTCTCAATCAGAGTAGTTATTCATTGAAAGATTAGACTCATCTACGCAAATACGTCTTTTCATTTAACTTCCATCAAAATGTGTCCTTTCATCTTAGTTAAAGTATAATTGATAATGGGGATGAGCCCTCCTTCACTGTGGTAAATCCAAAGCTAAATGATATTACAAAAATTAAAAAATATCAGCAGATTCATCTTTTTTTCCTCATTCCGGCAATATATGTAGCTCAATTTTGGAAAAAATGTTAGATACGACCTTTTCATTATCGGGGGCAGAAATATTCAGTGGATATTTGATAATTTATAACTTCTTGGAAAAAAAAGTTAGATAGAAATCTCCTGTTCTCTATAACTATCTGAAGACCATAATAATTTGGTAAGTATCAATATTCTTTGACTGATGTTTTTCCTTTATTCTTTTTTTCCACATAATACAGGGTGTAAGAGACAGCCCTCCGCAGACTGATGGGGTGCTTTCAGTATATCATACTAAGATGACTGGTACATGAAATTATTTCAGGAACGTTATGGGAATCCAATAAACCTGATTTATTACCTCACACGCAATGTATCGTTACCGTGCGAAAACGCGCATAGCGAACGGCAGCGCAGCAAACCTTCGGCCGCCGAGTATTTCAACATCCATTGCTGATTTTTTTTATTTTAGCTGTTTTATTTACATAAATGGAGTGCTGCGTCCAGAGAATGTAATTTTACATTGAAATAAAGGAATAGTAACTGAAAATACGATACATAAAATGAAAATTTTCCTGAGAATACTTTTGGTGGAATATGATTCAAAATAAAGAGCTGAATGTACTCTGTTACTTAGCGGAGGGCTGCCCCTTACACCCTGTATATTATTTTACATTTTTTAATTATTCAAAAAGAAAACATATTCAAAATATTTTTTTATCCTGTATTGTCCCACTACAGGGTAAGGTTTCTTCACACACTACTGTTTGCTGGTCTGTCTAAGGTTTAGATAAAAATAATTCCAGTGACCAACCTTAACATTACCATCAGCACCAGCAGTAACATACTGCTTTTCAGGATCAAGGCAGTCAACTGCCAGGGCTGCATTATCATGTTCTGCCACAGAAATCTCTTCTTTCCACTGGTTCCATGCATCATTGTTGTTGGACCACACACTTACTGCTCCACTGTCTTCACATGTTAGCACCTGTAGTAAATTCAATTGTGTTTCTGTTATTTGAACAAACTATTCTACAATTTTTTTGTGCTGTTGTATTCTGCACAAATTCGCTGGAGTCAAATATTAATTTTACTGAAAAGAAATAGTGAAAAGTACCAAAAAATTATGCCCTTAATCCTCGAAAGGGTTGGCAGATGGGTATAGAACACTCACATTTTTCAGCAATTATGTTTAACAGCTGTAGAGGTAATTACACTGGTTTGAAAGTATTTGATATTTATAGTATAAATCAACTTGAATTTATAGGCAAGACTTCTTGCAACATACCTTGGTAGAAGTTCCAATAAAACACCCATCAGCAGTTCCACTGCTCAGGGGAATGCTCCTCTTCTCCTCATTTCGGATACAATGTGCATTAGCTATACATTTGTACACACTGACTCCACCGTTCCAGTACCGACCAGTAAGCTCGGAAGACCCCAGTAACACACTTCCATCTGTAACAGACATTTGAGCACTCTTCAGCAGGTTTTCTAAAGGATATGGCAAAAGAATCCCAGTAGCAAAAACGATTTTCCTACTTTAATTTTAAAAAAAACTGGATTTTACAATACCATAGAATAAATACGTACCGGAATGAATGAGGATATAGTCTAAATACGAAAGAGTGCTTGTGCCGGTGGTATCAGTTCTGTAAATTTCAGCGTTGAGGTGAGGTGGGACGATTTTATTACTATTATCCATGGCTTAAACTTATGTTTTGGTAATTACTTTAATTCCTATTATAAATAAGATATAAAGCAGCAATCACAAAATAGAAAACATGTAAACAAATCAAATACACACTGTTTTTGCTATTTTCATAACCTACAAAAAAAACTTGATGTTTTTGCTTGGCAGTTAATCAGTGCTGCCAGTAAAGATTTTCAATGTCCCTTATTCCCTAATCCCTACTAGTTTGTTTTTCTTTTGTCTAGCTTCACGTAGTATATTTTTTTGAGTACCAAAATCCTAATCACAGAAAAACACTGGATAAACAGATCCTAATCTTATTATGTCTTACTCCGGATTGAAAGCCCCCACCCCCTTCTTTCCAGTTTTCTTTTTACTGCATTTTACCGCTGAATAACACATAGTACATTTTTATGTACACTACCGTCCAAAAGTTTGGAAGCAGCAAGGTAAAGTCAAATAAAACAAAACAAAGTCATTTCAATTTCGATGTATTGATAAAAAATTAAAATATAAACAAAAACTAATTTAAGCAGAGCAAAAATTTTACATAGGTACAATATAAAATTTAAATAAATTTTAGCTTCCTCAAAGTGTCCTCCTTTTTCCTTTATTAGCTTCTCGCATATTCTAGGCATTATATTAATTTATTTATTAAAATAATCTTAATCCTTCCATTCGCTCTCTAATAGGTTCCACAAATATTCTGAGCTCGTAGGAGAACGATTTTTCACACTTCTATCGAGTTCATCCCAAACAAGCTCAATGGGAGAAAGATCAGATGCTTGAGATGGCCATTGCATGACGTTTAAGATTTTTTCATCTGTTCCTTGTTCAAAAAGGTCTGGCACAGTTTAGATGAATACTTAGGATCATTGTCCTGTTGCAAAATGAATCCAGGACCAATTAGATTTAGTCCACTGGGTACGGCGGAATTTTGGAGAATTTTCAAGTAACCTTCCTAGTTTAGTTTTCCGGTTATCCTCACAAGATTTCCGGGTTTATTGTTGCCAAAACACCCCCAAATTATGACATTACCTCCACCATGTTTGATAGTAGGCAAAGTACATGCCTCTGAAGCCCTCTCTTCTTTTGACCGGCGTACAAACACACGCCAATTGGATCCGAAAATCTGATACTTTGTTTCGTCACTCCAAAGAACATTTTCCCATTGCTCTATTGTCGAGTTTTCAATTTGACATAAGAAAAATAGACTAGAATGGGCAAAAGCGCACCAAAACTAGCCAATAGAGCAATAGAAAAATGTCCTTTGGAGTGACAAATCACAGTTTCAGATTTTCGGATCTAATAGACCTGTGTTTGTACGCCGGTCAAAAGAAGAGAGGGCTTCAGAGGCATGCACTTAGCCTACTATCAAACATGGTGGAGGTAATGTCATAGTTTGAGGTGTTTTGGCAACAATAAACCCGGAAATCTTGTGAGGATAACCGGAAAACTAAACTAGGAAGCTTACTTGAAAATTCTCCAAAATTCCGCCGTACCCAGTGGACTAAATCTAATTGGACCTGCAGATCTATTCTGTAAACATCACACCGTGAGCACTTAGGTGAAGTGAGTTTGAAGTGAGCTCAATTCCTAGTAGAGTACCTAAGGTGGGATGACAGTTCACATCACGCTCACTTCACCTAAATTTTCACGGTGGGATCTTTACAGAATAGCACCACTGGATTCCTTTTCCAACCAACAGTATAATGATCCTAAGCATTATTCTGAACTGTGCCAGACGTTTTTGAACAAGAAAAAAGATGAAAAAATCTTATACATCATGCAATGACCATCTCAATCACTTGATCTTTCTCCCATTGAGCTTGTTTGGGATGAACTCGATAGAAGGGTGAAAAATTATTCTCCTACGAGCTCAGAATATTTGTGGAAGCTGTTAGAGGGCGAATGGAACAAATTAGATTAAGATTATTTTAATAAATTAATTAATAGAATGCCTAGAATATGCGAGAAGCTAATTAAGGAAAAAGGACTTGATGAAGCTAAAATTTAATTTAATTTTATATTGTATGTAAAATTTTTGTTCTGCTTAAATTAGTTTTTGTTTATATTTTTAAATTTATCAATACATTGAAATTGAAATGACTTTTTTTTTTGTTTTATTTGATTTTACCTTGCTGCTTCCAAACTTTTGGACGGTAGTGCAGAGACATAAAACAACTGCTATATAAAACCACCTTATTTAAAAAAAACCCTAATAAAACTTCTTACTGGAAAAATGTTTCTATTCCGTGGATGAATTCATGACAACATTAGTATAATGGTGATTTTGCTGTCCTAAATTGTTTCAACTTTTTCTTTTATTTTTTTTTTATGAAAGTAATGACATACATTTTGACTTTTGATGAATTTTTGTCATGACATGACTAAATATTTCAATGAATTTTATGTAAATCATTTTTGACAGTGAATTTGAATTGTATGATGAATTTAAATGAATTATTATTGAACATTATTGATTATTTATTAGTTTATATGACATGTATGTTTTCTTTATGGATTTTATGTAATATGATTTTAATTTCTGACGTTTGATGAATTTTTGGTATGATATGTTTAAATATTTTAATGAGTTTTAGGTACCTAAATGAGTAAAATTTTTGAGATAGTGTTTTTTTTTTTGTTTTATGTAACACATTCAGACACAATGTAAATTGTTATTGAATAAATGAAATGAAATGAAATAATTAAGCCGAAGACGTACCTACGCACGCGCACGGATGTAAAAATAACGCGGCGGGATTTTATCGCGCACTGGATTTTCAACTCGCGGTGTTGAACCGAGCATTGAGAACCCAATAGAGTGCATTCCAACGCGTGGAAAAAACACACTTTTGGATTTTTAACTCTCGGTGCTAAGCAGAGCGTTGAAAATCCAGTGCGCGATAAAATCCCGCCGCGTTATTTTTACGTCCGTCCGAACGTCCACTAACTCTAACCATTTGGTCTGGTCATCGGATAATTCTGGTGATTACTTATACTCTATGTTCAGCACCCTTTTTTTTTTTCTTTTTTGTGGATGGGAAATCATCAGATGACTACTCCCGCTCTGGGCGGAGCGGGAGGGCGTGTCAGACTTTTACTGACTAAAACCCACCCGTGTTCCTTCTGTTGCCTGTGCCGGGGCCACGGTAACTCTTTCGAACATCCCGCAACCCCGGCTGGCATCGGTCCTAGCGGACCCCTTCAATGCTGCTGACATCTCTTTGAGGCGCGCGTGGAACACAACGCGCCGTTGACTCGGGCCTGGTCCTTACCGGACGGCGAGCTACCCATTGCTCACCATCCGCAAGCCCGCGCCTACGATGGCCGGGAATCGGCTGCCAATTCCCGACGCCCAGGGCGTCTCCTGCGGCGACTAGGGGCGTGAGGGCGCAAAGCTTGCCTCTCCGGGCCGGACGCGAGAGATCGCCGCCGCCGATCGCTTCCGCGAGGACACGGCGGTGCTCCGTCCAAGTCGGGCAGACCTCCACCGTATGCTCCACCGTGTCCTCCGGGCGATCCACACAGTGGTGACACCCGGGCGTTTCCTCCCGCCTTATTCGGAACAGGTACCTCCCGAAGCACCCGTGTCCGGTGAGGACCTGCGTCAGGCGGAAGGTGAGGACGCCGTGGCGCCTCTCCAGCCACTCCTCAAAGAGGGGACTTATCGCCGCAATTGTGGCGTGCCCAATGTTCAGCACCCTAATCACGTAACACACTATCAAAGACAGTCTGAATCATTTTGAAGCAAATTTCTAAACCATTGCTTCATAAGCTTGAAAAATTTGTCTGCTCACCAACGTATATGGCGCAATAATTGTTGTTAAGCTGTCAATGTGTAACCGATTCCTATTGTAAGTGTGTTATGCAATTGCCCCGCGGGTGCTTGAATAAAATGTTCCAACCGATTAATGCGCGGGATTAATGGGGGAAAAAACAGCTACTCCCAATTCCCCCAAATTTGCTTTAAACTGGCAGCACTAGCAGCTGTGTCACTGTCAGTGTAATAGTTTCCGTATTGTTGCATACTTTCAAATTACTTTGCATAAGTTGCATCAACATCGACTAACGAAATATTTGATTTGATTGATTAATAGACAACTGAAAAATCGTAGTTTTGAACCCAGACGGGTGCTTTACTTTGTGTTAATTATTTCACACCACTGCTCTCAAAACGGTGAAGGCACCGGCATGTCCTAGAACCAAAAATTCGAAGACATGTGACATCACAGAACACTAATACTCCTAGCGGACTATAGTTACTTTATACTTTGTGTGACATCACCAACCCGCACTGGGCTCGCGTGGTGGATTGCGGCCTCCGTTAGGAGTATATTATGTGTTCTGTGATTACGGCCCACTCCCTCTCACTAAGAGGAGGCCTGTGTGGTTATATAGTCTTTGGTCCCAGCAGGAACATAATAGGCTTTTAGGCGCGTTATGGCGATGGCGCCCTGTATAAATGAATGAAACTATCCAGTTATAATAGATGTGTATTTGTATCACTCAGCACAGTATACAAGCGACAGCGGAAAAATATCTGTTTATACAAACACTGGACAATAATCTTGACACAGAGGATTTATAATGTATGCTTACGGCCGAACCCAATAACCTATCTACTATATCGATGCCTATCTATCACCAGTTTTGGCATACTGGAGATAGAAAAACCTATTTATCTATGGTTTTAAAATCCCAATATAAGAGATTATGACAGTGGTTGTATGTTGTTGTTAAGTATGTAAATTTGCACGCTTATATTCATGAAACAAAACATGTAGAACCTACCAGTGTATTCATATTACCATCTTCTATACCATGTTTTATGCCAATAAAATATTATTATCTTATAATCTATGGAATCTTACCGGCCTGACATAAGGACAGATACAAATTATACTGTCTACCAGTCTACCATCAATAGCGATCTGTTGAAAATAGGTTATTGGGTTCGGCCGTAAACCTCTAGACAAACTAGTGTTATCCGTTTATATTCTAACAGTGGGAAGTTGGGATAATTAGTTTGGTTCGCCACAGGCTGATTATGAGAGTATATTTAAAAATATGCAAGTAAATAGTATGAATAAGCAGTGGGGTGAATGCTAACCATAGGCAGCACGATAATAGGCAATGTTGCCGTCGACTTGGTGAACGAGTGCTTTAGGGTAATAGGGTGTCCGGTAAAAATAGGTGACCTTGAAATAGCATGAGTAGACCTATGGCCGTTCTAAAAAAATATATACAGGATTTTGGCACATGGACTGACACAATCTTTTGGGGGGTTGGGAGGATCATTTGCGAGGTTTCACCCAAAAGCCCAATGTTAGACAAAGATAAGAATCATTTACATGCGCAAGAAAGAGACAAACTTTTTACCTTCTTACGTTGACGATTCCATTGTTGCGTGCGATTCGGCCGTGGCAAATTAGTGTCCCTTATTTTTACAACACAATGAATTATCTTATGTAGCATACCGTACGTTAGAAAGGGTGTACAAGCTAAAGAACTTTTTAAAATAAAACTAACTTTAAAATGGCTGTTAGTTTTTTTTTTATAATGATTTTAGAAGTTGTAATTTTTCATACATTAAAAAAAAATTGTCTTTGGAAGTACATAAGTATTTTTTGTAGACCAATTGCATCAAATAATGATTAATTAGGAATAATAATACATTGCAGAATACAATAAAAGATTTTTCGTGCAATTACCACCATAAACAAAAAAGTAAAATGATTATTTTAAGGCGAGATTTCGGGTAATTTAGGGAAAAAAACTAAAAAATCATATCTAAATAACCGTGGCACTTAGGACATTGAGTCTATGGGTGAAACCTCGCAAATGACCCTCCCAATCCCCCAAAAAAATATGTTGGTCCATGCGCCAAACACCCTGTATATCCCAAGTAGTACCTAAGATTTTTTAGAAACAAATAGTAACTATTTTTACATTCTTCTTCACCAGGAAAAAAAAGAAATCTATACAAATAAATAAAATTGAAGAGTTTGTAATGTCACAATGCTGTTTTTACTAAATGCTGAAAGTTTATATGGTACTTATAACAAAAAAACAATGTTTAAAATTTTTGTGTCGGTCCGTCTGTTGCTCTGTCTGGTTGTTCTGGCTAATCTCCGAAACGGCTGCACAGATTTTGACGGGACTTTCACTAGCAGATAGCTGATGATAGGACGAGTAACTTAGCCTACTTTTATTTTAGAAAAAGAATTAGGGCTCAGTGCAAAAAAATAAGATTCCATGAAATTGTGAACAAAATCCGATTCAAGAAGGGAAGTATTGACATCCACGCGGGCGAAACCGCGAGCAGCAGCTTGTTATAAAAATGAATGAGTTCCATCGCTTATTAGTTTACATTATTATACGTTGACTTTGCCGACAGAATCGCAGTAAATAGTGTAACTAGAAATTGCACAGTACTTTTTTACAAAAAATCGTATCTTAGGTACTAGTTGGGATATATATTTTTTGTATTTTTTTTAGAATGGCCATTAGGTCTACTTTTTGCTGTGTCAAGGTCACTCTGTATGTGCTGTGCGTAGCAATCTCCGCTAGGAGTAATAGTGTTCTGTGGTAGCAACGGCTTATAACAGCCCAATGTGTTTCGTTCGGGGACCACACACAGTGAAGAATTCCTTATTAGGGATAAAAGTACTTAAATAAGTTTTTTTCAACATTTTAATTCTCAACTTAATAGGCGTGATTACTATGAATAACTATGCTAAATTATAGCTTTATAGTACCAAGGGTCTCTGAGCTAAATCGCAGACAGACGAACTTGGCGAAACTATAAGGGTTCCTTGTTCTTACGGAACCCTAAAAAAAAAACCGCAGCGTCACCACGTTCCGTATTGAGCTGTAATCGATTTGAGTGTGCTTTCAGCCGTTCCGAATTAGCGTGAGCGCGATAACGATGTGCCGTGAATCGTCATAGATGTCGTCATGACATACGCCATCTTGCGATAACGTTGACCATGCCCTAAATTGTAATCACCGTGAGCGCTGTCAAAAATGACAGTTGTGCTGTTTTGTTTTAAGTCGCAACTTATCTTTGAAACTAACGTGGCATTTTTGAAATTGTGCTTCTGGCCACAGTCACCACCTAACCAAAGAAGAAGAAGTTTTATTAGCTGTACGAAATTCCCATATAAGCCTGCCGTTCGCCTTTGTGGTGTATACACAAAGAAATACGATAATTCAATCATGAGTACCTATTCAAGTGCACTGTGAGCGCGTCCACAAGCGGTCCGAATTGCTGACAGTTCTCAGCTGTCATAATCATTATATCTAAATGGGAACGCAAATTATTTATGTGAGCGCTATGAGCGATTACGGCATAATTCGGAATATCGTCCGAATGTCTTTGTCTTTCTGCCACTGTCAAACACATGTGATTGTAATTTTAAACGTCACTGTCACCGATTACTGCTAATTATTTAATAATATCGTTTGAAAGTTAATTTAAGTAAATAATACGTTTTAATTGCTATTCTAAAATAATTAAGGTAAGTGAACGTGTAGCTAAAATTTAATTTCTTTTCATAAAAGCCTATAATAACCCTCAAATTGCCAAAATGCTTATTATGTTGCCGAAACTGTTTTGGGTTTATTTAGACTATTACCTTTCTTATCGGTTCTGCACAAAAACTGTAATAAGAATTTAAACTTTTGATGCAGTACCTAGTTATACTACAGTTATCTAAATGGTGGACCTTTAATTATGTGATTCCATTGTAAAGTGATAAATCATTTTTATTTGAAGAAATGCCCAGTTTGGAATTGATACAAACATTGTCTGGCCATAAAGGCATTGTCTGGAATGTGTCTTGGCATCCTCAAGGGAAAATATTTGCATCTTGTGGTGAAGACAAAACTATCAAGCTATGGAGCAAAGAAGGCCAGGAGTGGACAATAAAAACTGTTCTTGTGGATGGACACCAGCGGACCATCAGAGAGGTGGCATGGTCCCCGTGTGGCAACTACCTGGCTTCAGCTAGCTTTGATGCAACAACAGCTATTTGGGATAAGAAAAGTGGTGTGTAATTCTTTTCCCTATGTTGATAACATGAAATATTGTTATACAAAATTCTAAAATACCAAATACTGTGTTCATAGGTCAGTTTGAATGCAATGCAACATTGGAGGGCCATGAGAATGAAGTAAAGAGTGTAGCATGGTCTCCGTCTGGTCAACTGTTGGCAACTTGCGGCCGAGACAAGTCTGTCTGGGTGTGGGAGGTCGCTGGAGATGATGAATATGAATGTGAATCTGTACTCAATGCTCACAACCAAGATGTCAAGAAAGTTTGTAAAGATACCTGTATTCAATATTTTAATTTATAAATAAATGCTTTATGTTTATTCTTAAATTATTCTTTTTATAGGTAGCTTGGCATCCTTCACTAGACATCTTGGCCTCTGCATCATATGACAACTCTGTCAAGTTGTATAAAGAGGATCCAGCTGATAATGACTGGAGTTGTATTGCAACTCTGCAGTCTCACGAGTCCACTGTATGGAGCTTAACCTTTGACAAGACTGGAGAGAGACTTGCCACTTGCAGTGATGACAGAACAGTCAAAATATGGAAGGAATACAAGCCTGACAACCAGGAGGGTGTCATAGTAACTGATAGAGAGTCTGTTTGGAAATGTGTCTGCACATTATCAGGATTCCACACTAGATGCATTTATGATATTGCTTGGTGTCACCACACTGGATTCCTAGCAACAGCATCTGGTGATGACATCATAAGAATATTCAAAGAAAGTGAAGACTCTGATCCTAATTCACCAACATTTGATCTTGTTTGTACTAAGTTGAATGCACATTCCCAAGATGTGAACAGTGTGAGATGGAATCCAACAGGAAACAAAGAACTGCTCTCTTGTAGTGATGATGGTGAAATCAAAATATGGAGTTTTTCTTCTGACTAGATCACATTAGGTTATAAGAATAACTGTTATTTGTTGATCAAGTTACTGCATCAAGTTATTGATATATTATTTAGTTGTGTAGGCTTTACAAATATTGGGGTTTAATAAACGAATATTATATTTTCTCAAGTGGTTTTTATTACCTACCTCTAGTTGGGAACTTGAGGTTAAAATTTATGGTTTATAAATGGCAAAAGCGGCCTAAGCTCCCTATTTATTTTGATACTATCTGATAATGGGCCTCTACAATTCTTTTCCATGCATGAATTTCCATTTCAGTTCACATCTGATGATTTTAACAGTAGGAAAACACATCTTCTCACAGAATAATCTTAGAAGGCTTTATACAACATCAACCACCATCAAAATGTCTACGGGAGAGAAAATTGGTGTCCCTCTGAGGAAAGTTACATCAGTTTTAGAAAAATTTGCTTCAAAACAACTGTCTGAAAGTTGGGACAATACTGGTTTATTGGTGGAGCCTTATACTGCAAGGTAAATAGACGTGTTTACACTAATTTCATTGGTTGAACAAGATGATAAATAAGTTCTCATCATAAGAACTATAGGCATGTTCTATTTTCTTTTCAGGAATATAACAAAAGTACTACTAACAAATGACCTCACAGAAGATGTAGCACTTGAGGCTAATTCTCATGGATGTGAAATGATTATTTCCTATCACCCTCCTATATTTGCTCCAATGAAATCTGTGGTTCAAAGGTATGTCTTACTCTAAATCTTATAGTACCCGTGCATTATTTGAGAATAATACTGTGAAACCGGAACTTCACTTGGTGCATGTATACCAAATATTCGTGTTATTTTGCCAGAACAAAATAGACTCAATTTTTATCGTAATAAAGTAAATTTTGTGGTAGCGAGATACCACGAAAATTTGTACTCTACCGCCAAATGAAGTGCCCACATAAGTGTGTACGGAAATATAATACACTTAGTATTATTTATTTTTGACTGAATGTTAAAACACAGTTCTTTTCAGTGCTTGGAAAGAGCGTATTGTCTCATTCCTTTTGGAGAAACAGATAAGTTTGTACTCTCCACACACAAGTTGGGACAGCGTGCGCGGCGGCGTCAACGACTGGTTGGCTAGTGCATTTAATGTCGAAGAATCAAAGCCCTTGATCCCTGGTGCCCTTAACCCGCAAGTTGGAGCTGGAAGGTAAATTAATATAAAATACTAGCGACCCGCCCCGGTTTCGCACAGGTAACCCAATCGCTATCAAACTTCACAGGATCACCCGCTATCTGAAGATTGCCTGAAAATTTCATAAAAATCGCTCCAGCCGTTTTGGAGTCCATATGGAACATACATACATAAATACACATCGATTTTTATAGATAACTAGTTGTATTACATGCATTGAAACGCATGCCGATGCGTTGCAATGCCACAAAAAGTAAAAGAGTGGTTGTAATTTTTTGGACCAGAAACCCTCGTGGGCGTCCTCAGAAGACCCTATCAAAGTTTCATTACAATCTGATCAATGGTTTAGGAACGCATAGTGGACAAACATACAAACATTCATTTTTATTTATAGGTATAGAAGATAGATAGATTCCTCTAAATAAATGATTATTTTTCCCAATTTACAGGATTCAATTCATATGGGTATGTTATCGTGCTCTGCAAAGTTTATAGGTATTGCACTGTTTAGGTGTGTGTGCGACCGTGCGCCTGGCGACTGATGAGTGATGACCTAATGACCGGCGTCCACTCGTTCGCGAGCTCAATTGCGCAAGATTTACCGTATTTGATGAAAAAGCTCGTAATAGTTCGAGCACAAGTCAAATTATTGCGAGCTTTTCCATCATATTGCACCATAGGACATTAACTTGCGCAATTAAAACTTTCTAGTGGACATCATGCTTTCCTTACTTAATTCTCTTAGCTAAACTAACTGCTGTTGCTTGCACGGGAGACCATGTACCCACAATATCTATTAAAATGTGTGAATGAATAAATCCGCTTAGGTACTTTGCGTCACTACAATGACGGTCAACTTAGCTATCCGCTAGCCGCAAGTTGACCCAGTCTAGTTCGAATAAATGATGAGATATTCTGCAACAATCGATTACAAAATGAGTTCTACAAATTGTTTTAGGTTGCTGCAACTTAAATCAAGTATTACTTTGTCGGATGCGGTTTCAAAAGTAAAGGAATTGACTGGATTACCGCATGTGCGCTTCGCTATAGGAAAGGGGAAAGAAATGTCGAGTGAAATAAATTCTGTGGCGCTGTGCGCTGGCTCCGGCAGCTCAGTGCTGAAAGGAGCTGCTGCTGGTTTATATCTGACAGGTAAACAAGTATATTTTTATGTAGGCAATAGCATAAAAACCTGTTTACAGCGCGCGCTGAACTTTTCACCGCGGCGATATTGGGACGAAAGGATTTTTAAAACAAAACTATCATTTAAAAGTAAGCATAAAAATAACATAAGTGCACAAATTGCACAAGTAGGGACATTTGCGAATTAAAAGTTGGCACATATAGTAACGGTCCCATGGTTGAGCCTTGAGGTACTCCTGATGGAACCGACTTCCATACGGACTTGTAAAAATGGAGAAATACTTATGACTTCATTCATATTTCAGATTCACATTTGCGATCAAAAAGTGTATCCATTAATCAGTAGGTACTATGTAATACTTTAGTTTAAAAAACACGTTTCTTGGATATATATTTATCACTTTATTTTTACTTATTACGGTTCATGAGATACAGCCCGCTGACAGACAGACGGACGGATGGACAGCGGAGGCTTAGTAATGGTCCTTCGGGTTCGAAACCCTAAAAAGCAATACTTGCATACTTACCTAGTAAGACTACTTTCTGATATGTAAATGTTAACAATAAAAAACTTTTCAGGAGAAATGCTTCATCACGACGTACTCGATGCTGCTCAAAAAGGAATTAGTGTCATCTTAACTAATCACTCGGATTCTGAAAGAGGATTCCTAAAAGGGTTTTCTACTAATCTTCAGAATTTATTAGATAATGAGGTACAAGTGCTTGTTAGTAAAGTCGACAAAGACCCTCTTGTTACAGTGTAAGCTTAGAGAATGTGTTATATTCTCTAAGAGTGTCAAGGTGGTCATTCACGGTCAGTCCATCGCGTCCAAAATTTGATCGTGAATGTTAAAATCCGTTGGACTGATGTAAAACTCTGGATGTCCAACGCCAAATGGCGCTATCGTGAATGTCCACCTTAAGTGACTTTATAAATTGCATTTGTTTATAAAATAAAACAACCGAATAAGTTCATTAATTGTATGTTTTATTAATATCTGCATACTGTTATTTCAAATGTTAGATCAACGGAAATACATTTAGGTTATTTATTTTAAATTACTGTTACATGTGAGATCATCGTTATCTTATTCTATCTAGCTCTGAACACGAATATACATAGCGCAAATAGGAATCAAAATATTTCGTTAATTTCTATGGTTCTTACGACTAGTAAAAGTAGTATCTACAATACTTGGCAAGACCTTTGTAAATGTACTTTCGTCTTCCATTTCCTATCTGCATAACTCAGTCCGTTTCGATCCTCTCGATGATCTTCTAGCTGCACTGAAAGATTTCCATTGTTTAAAGATGTAATCAGTTTATGTTTGTTAGAATTTTCGTTAGAGCATGCACACGACTTACTTACGCGGGGCGAGTTTGTCTACCACTTTAATTTTATACGCTTTCTCATTTTGACTATCTTTAAATATTTCTCTAGATGATTTTTTCCGTTTTGGTGTTCCAAGGTTTGGAGCTATTTTGCATACAGAAGAAACGGTTCCGTTTTTATCATCATAATTAATAACGTATTCTTTACGCATATTTGTTTTATAACCGTTCGGCTTTGTGGCATAATCTTTTCCATTGCTCTTCGAGTTTACTGGAGGGATTAGCACTGTGTAACTTGAATCTTGTTTTGGTGATGGTTTTATAGTTTCTTTTGTAGACTTATCCCTAGACGAGTTTCTCTTACGATTACTGTTTACACCGTAGTGGTCATCGAGACAATCTTTAACTTGATGTCCTACTTTCTTAACAATCATGCGACTTAAGTCCTTGGATGTTACTTCGGGTGCATCTTTTGTTGTAGATCTTTGCAATGACCTACTTCTATGATCTTTCTTTTCAATGGTCGATTTTTTCTCGTTTGAAGATTTACTTGCTTGAGATTTTCGGGCATGGCTGGATGTGTTCAGCTCCTCAGTTACCTTTCCTCGGATGTCAATAGCGTGACGCTGTTTATCACTCTTCTCAGCTCGTCTTGAAAGGGTATCTTTGTAGGCAGAACGTGAAATGTCTTTATTTACCGAATGTTTTGTTCGTAGACTACTATCGGTCCCAGAATCTGATCGACGTTCTTTTGTGCGATCACCGATACTTACATCAGAAGAATGAATATCTGCTGAACGTTCGGTTTTGTGTTTACTTATTTCCGTTTTATGCGATTTTCTTTGACGAGAGTTAGTTTTTAGTTTATGGGTGTCTCGGTTCTCCAATGTGTTGGACTTTTCCTTGTTAACGTTTAGATTGACATATATTGGATTCTCGTCCTCGGATAAATGTTTTTCGATGGTAAAACTCATCTTTTCCACGTCGTTTCTGGGATTTCCTTTTATTGATCGACTCGAACTAAAAATAATCAAAATAGTTTGTATTTAATAGTGACCACTAAATATGTCATAATTAGTACATATATTTGTTATATTGTGTTGTTACTTTTTCAGAAAATGTTTTGAAATACATACCGTATCGACTGATCTTCGCGTTGATCAGACTTTTCCATTATTTCACGTTCACGTCTATAAGCCTTCGGTGGTGCGGAAATACTCCTACTTGTTGTAACCTCGTCTTGTCTACGAAACTTAGTTCGTCGCGTACAAGATACAACATCATTTGTTTCTTGGCTTTCTTTTTCAATAATCGGTTTGAAAACCTCAATTTCGTGTATTTCATTAGGTTTGTCTTCATACTTTGAACGTAGTCTCGGGGTCGGGACCGGAGCATGGTTGATATTTAAAGGTATGTTTTGATACTCGGGCGTCTCATCAGAATCATATTCACTATTACACACACTGTTTGAGACTTGCTGTATTAACTTGACGGACTGAAATATATTCCCGACGACATTATCATTGCGTCCCAATGTACTTTTCACATGGTTTCGGCTTTTGTATGAATCTGTTCTACCGTGATCAACACCGAAGTATGTTAGTTCACTATCCCGTAGTTGCCTGGTTTTAGGCTTCCTTTGCGCTGGCGACACTTGCAGACCATTGAACTTAGTTTGAACATCGTCGATAGGATCTTCAGTAGCCTTATTGATTTTGATATGTGTTACCACTTGCTTTTCACGTTTTAAACTATCTTGATTAGTAGGACCTACAACATATTAATAATTTAATATTTTAGCATATTTATTTACAAAGCTTTTGATCAATAAAATGTTAATATTTAAGTTTCAAGTTATTATTTATAGTCTACAATAAACTAGCATGCGATATTACATAATGTGCATAGGTACCTGCTTTAATTGTCCGTAAAACGATGGGTTTCATTACAGATTCAACTGCTTCTCTTGGAAATACAGATTTCACTTCAGCGCTGTAGTGTTTCTCTGATTTCAATTGCTTGTTTACTAAAGAAACTGCCGACAGTACAGAATCATTAGAAAAATCTTGTTTTAAAAGGTCTTCTGACATCCCAAATGCCATGTTCTCTCCTAAAAGATATGGTTTGGGTTTCGGAATTTTATTTTTGAGAATACTCTTTGTAGCTGCTGTATTCTCATCGGAGTCACCAAACTCACTAACACTAATATTTATAGGAGAGCCAACTCCATTGGTCGTTGGGAAATCGTTCTTTTCGCCAAACAAAGTTATAGGTTTGTCAATCATTTCTTGCATAGGCACAAAAGCACTTCGTCGTTTTCTAAAATCATTTGAGGGTGGAGGTTTCTCATCTGTTGCAATTATTTTAACTTTACCCGAATCTGCAGTGAAATGTACTTCAGTTTTGCAGAATTCCACCCTTTTAACTCTTCTGTCGCCTTCTTCAACCGTTTGGTGCTTTTTGTGATACTCGTCTCCATCTGCTTCAATGGTAACAGGCAAGGTTATTGACACTTTTCCAGATGATTGCAGAGTTATATTGTTTTCTAATGGGTCCTCCAATACAATATCATGCTCTCGATAAGTCTTGAACTTAGTTCCTCTGTAGTGTGAAGTCGGTCGGTTTTTGGAAAGCCAATCTCTGAAGGATTCTTCATTATTATTTGTCTTTCTTTCGTCTCTAGGTAAATATTTATTATGTGTATTGTCATCCAGTTGATCATTTACAATTTCCGTTGATTTACAAATGCCGCTATCAGTAGAAGATTCCATCGCTAATGTGTCATTATTGTGTATAATAGTTTCGTCCAGTGGGGATGTGTCTTCAAAACTATAACTTTTTCTTCTTGTGTTCCATTCATTACTGCTGTTTAAAAGTGATTTATATTTAAGAGTGCTTAAGGTTACAGGGGTGTCCAAAAGTGGTGAGTTTCGGCTATTATTTCTACTACCAAATTGAATATCACTGCTTTCTGAATCGTAGGAGTATTTTCTGTGAAGGTTTCTACCAAGTCTTGAATCGAGATCGATAATACTGGCATTGTCAGTGGAAGATGACTCTTCACTTGGCATCCGAATCGAGCTTCCTTTGGTAGAACCTCTCCATTTCGAAGGTTCCGAGATTTCGAAATCATCTGGTTCGGTTACTTTATAATTTTCTGATTCTGCGATAGGTTCAGGCGATGATTCAAACGGGGTAGATGATATCTCCAACGGTTTCATAGGGGATGTTGGTGATTCCAGCATGTTAAAACCGGACGATATTACCTGAAAAACAAAGATTGGATTAAACAGTGCAAGTTACTAAATATGGCAAAATAATCCTTGCCGTTCAGTCGTTTTTAACGCCTTGTACTTATCGATAAGGTGCTTTTTAATGTCAATACTGTTTGTTTTACTTTTGCGATTAGTGTGCAAATATCGTTATGTTAGCAGTTATTAACATTGACCCAATAATCTAGAAACAACTCCCTAGGCACTCCTGACTTAGTCATAAGACTTAGATTGTAGTAGGAAGTAAATACTGCCACCATGACACATATTTCCACCGGTTTGAAGGGTAACGATGCCGGTGAGGCGTAATACAGGCACATGAATTGTTTCAGCTTTGTGTCTAGAATGGCAACGCATATACGATGCCTATGATTTGTCCATAGGGCACGGTTCACATCAGGTGGGCCTTGCCATCCAATAACACAAAAAAGTATAACATACCCTTCGTGAAGAGTGCAGCATGAACGAGGCAGCGGGTGCCCCTGGGGCTGCGGACGAGTGGTAGGCGGCGCGCATTACACGCACGCGCGCGCCCGGCCCGCTTGCGTGGAGCACCTCCATAGCACGTGCAATGCGACGCGTCACGCCTCCTTCTGTCACCTGAAATTAATAACAACATAATTTTTAATAAAGGGTCTTTCAACAAGGACGGGTCGATGTTAAAATTGAATAAAACAAGATGTGTGTGAGATATTAACGAAATTTATTTTTTATTTAAAAGGCCCATTTATGCCATTATGGATGGAATATGACATCGTTCAAATGTCCGCCGCGGCTTCGTATGGTGGCACGAATCCGAGAGGTCCAATTTTTAATGACTCTGCTGCATAGATCCGGCTGACTCCGAGCGATGGCCTGCGTTATGTTGGCTTTCAGGGCAACGGTTGAATGTGGTTTATTGGCATAAACCTGCGACTTCAGAAAACCCCACAAGAAAAAGTCTAGCGGAGTCAAATCACACGATCTTGGTGGCCAATTCACGTCACCTCTGCGAGAGATAACTCTACCCTCAAACCGTTCATGCAGAATGTCGATTGTGTCGTTGAGGTCTGCGAAAGGCCGAGTTCTTGAGCACGGCGAGAAATCGACTGCCTCGGAGTCTCCTGAACACTCTCACGTACAGCGGCGATGTTCTCGGCCGATCTGGTGTTCCTTTGACGTAAAGGTGTTGGTTGGTTGTTTACCGAACCGGTCGTCTCAAATTTAGTCACCAATCGTTGGAGAGTGGACTTTGAAGGGCCACCGCGTCTGCCGTAAAATGAGCGCAATGCGTGCAACGTTTGCACTAACGAACACTCATTTTGATAATAAAGTTTTATCATTTGCACATGCTGCTCAACCGTGTAACTTGCCATGGTAATTTGGCATCACTGACTGCATAATATACAACAGATTTTACAGATCCCACCAAAATAGTATGGCTGCCACAGACTGTCAACATCGACCCGTCCCTATTGGAAAACCCTTTATTAAAAAGATGGCAAGGTAACAGGGATAGCGGAAACCTACGAGTAGAGGGTTAAAATGAGCTATAGCAGGTTTCTAATCTAGGTACTGATTATGCAGTCATGGAATCCTAACTTTTTAAGAGAGCATGGCGTGGTACAAACAAAGACTGATTTAAAACCTACTTAATCATGGCAAGATCCACAAACCACATAGTGTACCATTCTGCCCCCCAGCCACATCCCCAACATCAACACTTCCAGACCAAACCTTGTGGCAAACGTTAGCAAAATTAAAAAATTCTACCCCGATTTTAAAGAGAGTTCCCCGGGGCGCGAGACGGTCTGTTGCGCTAAGCTTGACGCGATGTCTCCGTCTTGCGACTCAGGAGAACTCACAAAGTGCCTGGGAGCAATTACTCACCTTCCCTTATAGGATTCTACATGTCCAAAAAAATTTGGCAACTAAAACAACCCTAACGAAGCAAATTAAAGACAACTGCAACAATTCGACACTAATTTTAGATTCAAAATTACCTGCATTTATCAATCAATCGCAAAAAGGCTTATGTTCACATGTGGAATCCAAATTAAGTGAAGGTGACATCAGGGGAGCGGCCAGGATATTGTTCAGCAGTGATGTGGTGGCGCCTTACTCTCCAGAAACGCTAACAGCTCTAGAGAGTAAACACCCAGCGCCTGCGGATGGTCTCACCTTTCCCGACCCACCGGACTCTCCCGACCTAAATTCAACCTTCCTAACCGTTTCGGCCCCCCAGTTGATTACAGCCGTGAGCTCCTTTCGAAGTGGTTCCGCCGGCGGCCTCGACGGCCTGACTCCACAACATCTAAAGGATCTACTGAGTTCAGGCGCCGGGGAAGCTGGTGAGTCGCTTTTGAAGGAGCTTGCGGCTCTGATTAACCTCATGCTCACCGGCGGTGTGAACGAGGCCGTCGTGGATGTCTTGTACGGGGCCAACTTATGCGCCCTGCGCAAGAAGGACGGCGGCATTCGTCCCATTGCCATTGGGTGCACCTACAGGCGTACGGCAGCCAAAATATGCTGTAAGCTTTACAGCGAAACGCTTACAGCTAAGTTTCAGCCCCTGCAGCTTGGTTTTGGCTCGAAAGGGGGCTGTGAGGCTGCCGTACATGCCCTTTCCACCTTTTTAAACTTCAACAAAGGTGAGGTCATCCTCAAGGTTGACGTGAAGAACGCCTTTAACTCTGTAAACAGGGACACTTTGTTGGCTGAAGTCAAAAAGGAACTACCCGAAATTTATGGTTTTTTGTGGCAATGTTACAGGTACCCTTCCAAATTATTATACAAGGACAATGTTTTGGAATCTGCAGTAGGATGCCAACAAGGTGACCCTCTCGGGCCAGTCATTTTCAGCTTGGCTATTCATCCAATTATCCAGAAACTAAAGTCAAAATTTAACGTGTGGTATTTAGACGATGGGACTCTAGGAGGTGATGCGGACACCGTTTTGAAAGACCTACAACTTCTCAAACAGGAATTTAGATCTATTGGCTTGGACCTTAACCCCTCAAAATGTGAAATCTATCTTCCTGACATTACTGACAGACAATTGACCCTAGATAAATTTAATGCAATAGCCCCACAAATTAAAATTTTAGAAAAAAGTTCACTGCACCTCCTAGGTTCCCCAATTTTAGAAGACAGCTTTTCTCCTTTCATCGACGAAAAAATCAAAAACTTCAACGACATTTCGGACAGACTCTCCAAAATTAATTTACATTCGGCATTCACCCTGATTAGATACTGTTGTTTTGGCCCAAATTTTATATATTTTCTACGTTCTTCCCCTTTATGGAAGCAGCCACATCTGTTGGACAAAATTGACCAAATTATTCGCAGCACAGTAACATCTATTTTAAATGTGGCCTTGGACGACCGAGCGTGGCTTCAAGCCACACTACCCATCCGTTTTGGCGGCCTCGGCGTCCGCAAAATTACCAGTATTAGCTTACCGGCGTTCCTGTCCTCTGTCCACAGCACTGAAAAGTTGACCGGGAAAATTTTAGCTCCCTCCCTGGTTGACTCTGAAGTGCCGTGCTTGAGTGATGCGGTGAACGCCTGGATAGCGGCTTGCCCGGATACAGATCGGCCCGTGAACCCATCTTCCCAGAGACAGTGGGATGAGCCGCTTTGCAGGTTGGTACGGAATAATCTTATCAATACGTCCACCAATACTGCTGAGCGTGCCCGCCTGCTGGCTGTGGGTGAATGGGAGTCGGGCCTCTGGCTTCAAGCACTACCGTCACCCAACATAGGCACTTTGCTGGGTGACTCCACCTTCCGGCTCGCTACTTGTCTGCGTCTGGGCGCTCCTTGTGGGGCTCCACACCGCTGCCAGTGCGGTGAAGCCGTCGACTGCCTCGGACATCATGGCCTGTCTTGTAGCAAGAGCGCAGGCCGGATAGCACGGCACGCTAGCATTAATGACATTATCCGTCGTGCTCTTGTCACCGCCGGGGTGCCAGCTGTTTTAGAACCCAACGGCTTGGCACGCGACGATGGCAAGAGACCAGACGGAATGACCATAATGCCTTGGAAGTTAGGCAGGCCTTTGGTGTGGGATGCAACATGTGTCGACACCCTTGCGCCATCCCATCTTCTTAGTACAGCGGGCTGTGCTGGGGCGGCTGCTGCAGGTGCGGAAAACCTCAAACGGCGAAAATATTCCGAACTTTTTGGGAGTTATATGTTCGAGCCGTTTGGGGTTGAAACACTAGGGCCATGGGGTCCGAGTGCCCACTTGGTTTTCCGAGACATCGCCAAGCGGTTGGTCGACTCTTCACGTGACCAAAGGGCTGGCCTATTCTTTGGCCAAAGGATTAGCATCGCCATACAACGTGGCAATGCTGCCAGCCTTTTGGGCACATTTCCTGTTGACAGCGATGCGGACGAATTTTTTGATGCCCTATGATTATATATTTTTTTTTTTTTTTTTTACATTTGTACATATTATAATTATTATTTTAAGTCTGTTAGCTTATTTATTATGTAAATATTAGATTCATAATTAAACCTTTCCATAATAAAATATTACTTAATCATAAAAACAAAAAATTGTCGTGATTTATAGATCAGTTCGTTTATAAGGCGTGGACACCTGGGTAGCTACTCGTACTTATATTGATGACTAATCCACCAGTTCCTAAAGTAACCGTGTTTGTGAATGTTCTACAAAATGGAAATAAACTTCAAATATTTAATAGCAACTTGTTGAGTTAATCTTACCGTTGCTTAGCAATTGAACTTTCAAAGTAGTGTATGAAATATTCATGACCAAGCATGTGATGACCTCAAAACTGTTATTATAACTGTCCGGGCAGTGGCTACAGTGCTTCGTAGACTTTGTTTGACTGTAGTCAGAGTAAATCATTGTCAAAATGCAATGTGTGCGTGCCCGAGAACTTCTTGCTTAGTCGTCGTGACGAATGTTGTTCGACTACTTTCGTGTCCTGTGGAACTGCTCGGGTACTTGTTTTACTACGATAAGTAGCTAGAACTATAATTAGTAGCTAGCTATGTTGTTAAATGTAATGTCTTAAACCTACCAACTTACTTAACAAACCTTTCAGAACAAAGACACGATTGTCATAGAGGCTGCCGCTGCGAGTTTACCTACGAGCTGACAGAGCAACGAGCCGCGAGCGCGCGCGCGGGTTCAATCTTTGCACGAAAATATTTGTCTGGCCTACTGTGGACCGCCTACAGATAATAAGTATTGTCGCAGTACAAAGATACCATAAGGCTAATATTTAATTTTGTTCCGGGTCTCGGTGTCTGCATGTCAGATATTTGTTTATGAACGCACTCAAGACAAAGAGGGCGTGAGGTAGTGGTTTTTTACCAACAATTTTTTAAATTAATGTTACGTTTATTGGTAAGCATTTATTAAATAAATACGAAGCCATTTACATGTTAGTGTGTTACGCACAGTTGTTGTGGCCTTCACAAGCATTAAAGTATGTATTTATTGTGTTACTAGTGACGTGATCCTTCTTGCGGGGGCGAAATGAAATTGCGGTGTGTTGTGATTGCGATCTTTTCAATGATCAACTCACTTTTGAATAATTAAGTGGGAGTCGGAGACATTTAAATATTTGTATTGTGGCCAGAGAACGACTTAATAAACTTAAGTTAAAATACTTTAAAGCTTATTCGGGGATTTACAGAGGATAGCCATCCATATTGTTGGAAATCTTGCGTGTTTGCCCTTGACTTTGAATAACAGGACAAAAAAGGATCTTGAACTGGCTGGATTCTTTGGAAATCGAATTTTGCAAGGTCCGAATTCGAGAGACACTTATCTTATGTTTGAACCTCTGTAACTTATTTCTATCTAGGTACTTTCCTATATTTAAAAGCATAGAATAGAACCGTCAAGTGTAAGCCAGACTATACCTAAGTAATATTATACATACATCATCAACAATATTTGGACAGATGCAGCATTATGGACAATTCCAGTTAATTATGTAGGTATGTGTTTACCAGCCTATGTTAATGAGTAAGCATTCTTAACTAACTACTTAGAAGCAAAAAAAAAACCTAATTTAAGTACATATTAAATTGTTTATTTTATGTAGGCAATTTATCTGAAGTTTTTTGCTCTATTATTTGGTTCCATTGAGATAAAAAGATAAAGCCTTATTGGCAGGGAGCACTGTCAGTTTGCAAATGCGAAGCCTTTTACTATGAGTCTGATCAAGGCGATTTATTTCAGAAGATAAACTGACGTCACCTGTATAATCGAACGCCAGCTAAACCAGAAGGTCGCATGCGACCCACTGAGCGCTCCACCTATATATATAATACTATAGATATGTCTAGGTATATCAAAACTTGTTTATTTAAATCGATACATAGTGGGTAAATAAAATCATAGGCACCTAATTTTTTGATTAATGAAATAACCGTAATTACACGTTACCAAAACAGAATCAGTGCCTGTCAATTATTTAACAACCGGTTCCCGAGTTGCCACCACGGCCTAGTTTAATTAATTCATGAAGGTAATAGCGAAGTAAAGGTTGTTCATTATGGCTTAGAACCTGAAAACTGATAATTTATTTAGTGTTTGTGTGTTACTAGCTCTTCCTAGTAGAAACAAATTGAAATTTAATATATTTCAATAGTTATGTACACAGATTAACGATAACTGCACAATCTATTGACACCGACGATTAACGACCGCACGTGGTTTTTGCACAGTAAACGGTAAACTTAACAGACTTAGGTACAAATTAGTATTAATCAGAACGCGCGAATTTGTAACAAATGCATGTTTTCAATTGTGAGAATATTTCTAAATGGAAGACGGAAGGCTTAATTTGGTAAGAGGAGGGGGAGGGGTCCGTGACGTTAGCGGTCGTCGACTCCTGCGCGGGCGTGCGGGGCAACGCGCAATATCGATGTTTTACGAGAAATGATGCAGGAAAATCCGCAAATCTGAACATCTTAGTTTCCAATGACTCATCTATCTTATCATTAATATGGATTATTTATTCAAAAATAAACCAAGTAGAGGACAGGGACGCTTCACAAACTCGTATTAATCCTACGGTACGACCTACCTACGTAGGTAAACCGCAATTTTTTAAACAGTCGCGTCATGGATTTTCCTACAAATCTTAATGAAGGCTGTAGAAAGTTTATCAAGTGTGGTTGCTTTTTGTTCTTGATGTCTTTTTTTTCCTATTATGTAGACGAGGTTTTTCCGAAAAATTTAATTTGGTAGATAAGTAAGATCTGATAGTCTAAGTTGTTTGACTTGGTAGGTACCTAAATTAAAACGTAATGACAACATTAAAAGCGTTTTTGAAGAGTGACACTAACGTGTGCCCTGGTGCATATCATAATAGTTGCGTAGCGAAGCTCATCATTTAGTGACATTCACGCAAATAATGATAAGTTGGCGTACACAAATAATACCTACTAGACAAACAACGGACAGCGCGGTGCAGCACAGCCTCGCGGGCCACGGCCTTTGCGCAGGATTTCCGGCAGTCTGCACACGAACCCGAATGTTGAGCTAACAACGCTTCGTTAACTTACGGTTTAATGTAGTTAAGTGAGAGCGTTGTACCAAAGAACTGTATTAAGTTATTGGTAAGCAAGCATTACCATTCGTTTTCATTTCCATGTTTATAATCGTCACTATCCAATGACTCATAGGCTTTATTAAAGTTCACATGTAGAGCCAGATTGTCGTTTTATAGTTTCCTGCTTGAAGATATAGGAAATTATGTGTTAAGCAAAACGATCAGTAGCTTCCTCACGTCTATTTCTTCACTTTCACTGTTCGACAATCGAGCGTTGGGATCGAGATTACTATTGTGTTCACATCACCTTCCTGTTGCAATAGCTTTTGTGATTGCGTTATTATAAGTTGCAAATAGTAGCAATTATTATCTTCTAGGTAGGTGTTGCTGATTCTCTTATTCAATTCCCGTATTATTATTATACTCTCCTCCTCTCCTCTTCCTAATCCCAGATCAGATTAATAATTCCAATTTTTTTATGTACCTATCTTACTACATTTAAAGACACTCGGCGTGAACGGCATCCAAGTTCCAATCCGCTCTACCCAATGGTAGGTACCGGTTTTTCGTAACAGATGCACGTCGTTCCTTTATTCGCGCTTTTGGTTCGACTGTCCAGAGATTCAAGCCTGAGGACATAAGCAATGCCTCTATAGCCCAGGTAAATGGCGCGAACCATTTACTTTTCTAATACCTATTAGAAAAGTAAAAGTAGCAAAAAAAAATTAGCTGCTCCCTACAACTGATTTTTTTTTCGCGATTTCAGGTTTGGTCCCATAGTAAAAGTTGTTCGTAATGATGAGTACAATGACCCCTTAAGAGATTGTGCGTTATTTATGTTACATCTTGTATATATGGATATTTGTGTCGGTGGAATTCAATTGCGTTAGAATTGCAGGCAATCAATCCTACTTTATGACGAAGCTTCGGCTCAGATTGTTTATTTTTTTGAGCCATTGTTGTTAAATGATTTTTATATGCTATGTGTAGCTTGATGTCAATTAAATAAAAGCTCGTAAAATGGAACTTTCGGTTGAAATGGTTTGTTGCTCACGTCGTCATAGGTAGAACTCGCACAGAATAATGAAAAGCAAGTTGTTACGGAAACGCACAGGAACAATTTACGACACTGACATAACTGTTACATACGCTTCTGCAAGACTTGCATTTTAGTTTATCTCTTCCACACGAATTAAAGGTACACAACAAAAAAAAACTTACTGAACTAGCTCTCAGACTGGTTTGTTTGAACATTTCCTCTCAACATTAAACCTTATGCAGTGATACACACGTCCCATTCTTTAAAATAGAATAAATATCCATAATATAGCTCGATCGTCTCGTCGTCCTGAGTTTTAACACCGTAAAAGGAAATGACCACTTTAGCCTTTTGGCAATGACCTCCTGTTAATCGAAATGCCACAATCTTAACTTATTTAGCGACTTATATATTATTCGATAGCTAGGTTCACTTTGTATTTTAACTTCACGTTTTTCTTTTATACATATAACAAATAATATGCAAATTAGAAAGCTTGCATCACACGATACTGTCTGATTTATGCTGCTTTGTAACATTTTTTTAATTGAATGCATTTAAATTATTTATAAGTTGTTGACAAACTTTGTGTGAAATTGAAATATTTTATATTGGCAAAGCTTTACCCTGCTTAGGGGCTGTTTGACCTCACCTTTCCATATTCGGCGGTTCCAGCCCACTCTCGCCGCCATTGATCTGCCACTTCCATGTCAATGAGTTGGTGTGTGTCGTTTTTCGATAATGCAGCTACACTCGGGAGCTCGGGCTCGTTCGATAGAAGCGCACACGCACGTTATCGCTGCGCGCCGGCACGAAGCCTACTGTGCCAGTCACCTCCACTGCCTTCAGCGCGCGAGACGCGGTACAGCCTCACTCAGCCCACAAAATAAATTGTAATATCGCCAATTCGTCATTGCCTTCCGTTGACAAAAACCGTACCTACTTAATGTCAACGCCCACCGTCAGTACTTGGTACCTCTCACGTAGGAAGCGGCCCACGCTTTTACGAGAGATAGACACTGCAATATGGAAACAAATGTATAAACTTCGGTTAACTTTAGAATACAATAAAATATAGATATGTAGATGTCAGAAAGCTTTTTAGTGATCATAAATCAATCTTATTTCGTTCAACGTCCATATTATTTTTTGTGACTGGTATTTAGGTAGGATCCTTAGTCAAACCAGCCTTTAGTATAAACCCATATTTATTCGGTACGGACCGGTTTTTACAGTCACATATGCTCGATGATCTTCAGGTTTTACAATAATACTCCTAAATTCAACCAACGGTTTACCGACAAGGACTACCCACCCACGTTTCAGTCCTCCTTCGAACTTGGTGTGGACTTTGGACCCTTTCAGACTGCAGGATATGCCCTACATTAGGTACTTTCGACACTTTTAGGTGTGGGATAAATTCCATATCTACACGAGTGCGATAACTGTGCGGTATTACATACCTATATCAGATTTAAAAGGGATATTCTGCAATGTCAATATTTTTTATAGGTACCGAACTCGCATTTGGGTGGGGTGGTGTGTGCTGTTCTGTTGCTGACATATGAAAGAGTAGTTTACCTACAGGAATGAATTTTTGAACGGTCTCTGAGGCGACGTGGAGACGGAGTGGATTGGAGAGAAAACGAATGGATTAAAGCTAAGGAACATAGAGAGAGCCTACAAAAGAAGACGTCTATTTTTATTACACTACAAAACTGTTATGCGTCCGTTACGTCTCAACCTCAGGTTCAGTTGAAAACCAGCGCCAGGCACTAGTTGTTTGGCATTTATGCTGAACTGGACCTATTTTGGCGCAGCCGTGGGGCGCAAAATTGTATTTTTAATTTTATTGTATTTTTTTATTTTAATTGCTTCTCTTTTGTTTGGTTTCATATTTACAATATATCTATAATTGTTTGTGTGCCTTGCATTGTGCCAAATAAATTCATTTTCTTTCTTTCTTATTTTTATAAAAGTACTAAGTAGCTGTGCCCCGCAAATTCGTTCGCGTGGATGTCATAAGATACACAATATACTAAAATAACAGCCACATTTTAATATAATTCCCTCATCCCCCCGACCCGCCGCGTTCCATCGCCCGCCCGCGCTATTACTGCGTTTTCGCTTAGTGTTTTTTCCGTCTTTTTTATTTTTGCTCGGATCCTAAGGGTCGTAGCGTGATGGTAAACAGTCTATAACTATCCTCGAGAATTGGGCTACCAAAAGCAAAAAGAATTTTTCAAATCGGACTTTTTGTGCACAATTTTATGGGTTTTAATGCTTCAGTTAACGGTTCGCCTAAAGCACCGGGCGAATCGTTACAGTACCTACTAACTTATCCACAGATAAGTTGGACATCGGCGGAAGCCTTCAAGCTTGCTCACTGCTGAGGATGAAAAACATCTGACTCTGGATAACGTAATCTGAAACATTATTCGCCATTAATTTCAAAATAATTTTATTTTTTGTCTAATTTCAGACTCAGGAAGCCCTATATTTTTGTTTTAATCTTCCACGTAGGTACCTATCGTTTTAAGGAAGCAGTCATTCGCTCTCAATAAAATAATGAATTTCAATTGTTTTTACTAGGTTTTATTTTTGGGTAAAAATGTAGTTAGAGGCAATGTCAACAAACTAGGGATCCAGGATAAGTGCGGTGCGGGGGGGAGGTGAAGCGGATAGTTTAATTAAGATTAATTTAATAATAATAGCCACTGACCTTTATTTTAAACACATTATGTTCATCATACACACATTTTATTTTCTTTGGAAAAATTTAGATTACAGTTACCTAAAGTTGGGACTAAGTAATATACGGGGTGTGGCGTAAATAGTGGGGGAGAAGCGCTAAAGTAGCCCGCTAAATTCAAATTTTCTTACGATTTTTGCGATTTGCAGCTCGGTGTCAGGGTGTATGTTGATCAAAGTATGATACGCGACCGTAACAATAATACAACACAACAACAATATTTACAGAATTATAATATTATAATCAGTAATACAATTCCTTAAGTTAGTATAATCCTGAAATGTTAAGATTTCATGAAATAGTCATTCAATAGAATTACTTGGTCTTAGAAAGTTGTATTGATGACTTTAATGATTATAATTCTGTAAACTCATATTTGTTACGGTCGCGAATCATATTTTAATCAACATACAACCTACTACTGACCTGCAAATTGCAAAAAACGTAAGAAAATTTGAATTTCGCGGGCTACCCTGGTGCTTTCGGGGTCAATACACCGTATATTTAGCTATCACTGACAGACCACAATTTGAACCATGTTTTTCCATAGGTCACAGCATAAAATAATTATTTATTCTATTTTGAAAAAAATACATTTTGCTTTACTAATTTGGTTGTAACTATAAATGACATATATTTTTTTATACATGTGCTATCACGTGAAAATAACTTTGCAAATGTAATTTTAAAGGTGCTAAAGAAAACGTGTGTTTATTTCAAAATTCAACTCAAATCTCCAGAAAATAATGTGACTTGGGGTGTGAATAGTGTAAAAAAGATGTACTACACTGTCGGTACCCCTTATTTTAAAAACTTGTCCAGTTACTGCAGATCCTAAAATAGTATAATAATAACCGACTCCATTATTTAAAAAAAAAGTTAAGTATAGCCATTTCTATTGAAAAAGAGCTGAATTTAAAAAAAAAATACACAATTTCATTTAAATTTGTTACAAATATTGCAAAATGTTTTGAACCAAGTAAAAAGATTTTTGGGGGGGCCGTGAGAAAAAAAAACATTCTCAATAAATCAATCAAATCAAATTAAAATGTGTATTTTTTTTAAATTCAGCCTTTTTTAATAGAAATGGATATAACTTTTGTTTAAATTATGGAATCGGTTACTATTTTGGTTTTGCATGCAAAACCAAAATTGAAAAAATAATGTCATTTATAGAAATTACAACCAAGTTCGTAACGCCAGTTGTCAATTTTTCAAAAAAAAAAAAAATGTTTTATTCCAAGACCTATGGAAAAATTTAGTTCAAATTGTGGTATGTGCTAGCGGATTATACGGTGTATAATCCCTTAGCGTTGGACAACTATTTACGCCACACCTGTACATAAATTATAATTAGAACACACAGCTACTTATCCAGCATTTCCAGTATAAGCTGATCTCGCATTGTGAAGGATTTCCATACAATGAGAGGTCAGCTTATACTAGAATTATATATGTATAGCTTGATATGTAGCCATTGTACCTAATGGAAATAGAAGTGTAAGTAAAAAATATAACCCACCCATAATCTAACCCTTCGGGGAAACAAGGTGTGATGTTACGTTGTTGTTATGTAAAAAATATAATAATACTAATGCACATTAATTTTCTAACATTCAATAAATTACATAATTATGTTTCTTATTTTAACAAAAAAATAATTTGTACAATAAAATATGGAACAAAAATATTCAAATCATGATTTATGGAATTCATTTGAGAGATTGATCCACCACCACCTAAGTAAGCACACATGATTTATTTAGCTGTTTACATTGTACCAATACAATTTAAAAAAATCTGTAGGAGAAAATTTTAATAAGTTAACTGTGGTCATTCAACAGTTATTTCTTTCATGATTAGTTAACATGCTATTAACTTAGAGATGTTGCGCCAACCCCAAATAAATTGGGATAAGGGCATGGTAATGGTGATAATGATTTCCTAATTTGCCGGGAGCTTTATTTCAGAATTACTTCTAAGTTGACTAACATACAAATCTAATAAATTATTATCACATTTTCTTAATTCTAAAATGCCAAGGAAAGCATCACTTTTGAATTTGTTTCTCATGTTCACACATCTTAGGTACTTGGCAACCAAAACATTGTGCTTTTGGCTTGTCATACAAAAGTTATAAAAGATTTTTTGCTCAGTATTATAACTTTTGTTAATACCATTTTTGAAATATCTATAGAATAGTTGTTCTTCATAGTTACACATATTTTCAACTTCTGTCCATTGTGTGGTAGTCAATCCAAACAGCAGACCAATTTGAGGACCTTTGACTACACATGTTACTTGTCCTGATCTATCACTTATTCTTAGAGTAGCACATGATGTTACTTTTCCTTTGTAGTTACTGATCTTTACCGACTCCAGGTTGTATTCTGTCAGCAATCCCCATCCCTTTGTGTTAAGTTTAAGCCGTCGTGCCTCGGTAAGTTTCAAAGAAACAACAGAGTGGTAAAAATTATTGTCGACTTCTTTCTGATTCATGGGAATCTTGCTGTTTATTTATTGGAACAAGTGAGTAGCCAGTAAAGTACTTACTAACTGAATTCACTTGCAGGGGGCTGAAATACTTTGTTTCCGCTTTACCCACTTATAATGTTAAGCTGGTTGTTTGAACTTGAACAATACATCTCAATTCTCAACCAAAAGATATTGTCTTGAATTCAAAATGCATTTCAAACACATTCAAATTCGAACGAGTTTGTATGACATTATGCGGTCGGTGTCTTGTCACTGTCATTATGTCATTCTATTCTATTTCTTCTTATGGCAAGAAAAGCCGATGTCGACCATTCTGCCAATGTCTAAAGTGAAATGGAAATCAAGTGTGCATTATCGTAAAAAAAATCTATCTACGATAGGTTAAATGCTCTAAGATCTACGACGATACAACATCATGTCATGTTTCAACCATTTACACTCCTACCAACTTATCTGTGAAGTGTGAAATGGCGAAAATTGGAACTACGGCCGTCATGTTGAAATGTCATTCGATTGTCAGTGTATACTACATTCGGGTTCTCTGGTTGTTTTGTCGTGATATTGCTGAATTTATAAAGTTAAATATGCCGAAAGCTATTAAAAGTGATGCTCGAAACATTACTCTAAAGGTTAAAACCTTTTTTGAAGAAGAAGCTCGGGCGAGGTCTCCGATTATTCCATTTAATCAAATATACAAACGAATTTCGGCAGCGACAGGTTATTGTTGTCAACTTTCTTGTTATAAATTACCCGATACTTAACTAATTATTTAAGTCCACGAAATATTCGTTTCTATTCTTGCTACAGGTTAGCGTAACGGTAACGTACATCTAATAGGTAACCTGCTAAGTGAGTGAGCAAACTAACCTGCCAGATTTCAAATTTCTACTAATATTTATTTTATTATCTTATATTTCAGGTGTGAGTCAAGGACTAATTTCAAAAATAGTTAAGGAAGGGCACGCAGCAGAAGAAACTGGTACAAAAATTCTTTTTATTACACTACACTACCACTAGGTACCACTGCTAATTATAATTAGTCAAATCTGGTGTTAGGGGTTAGGTACGGTCATAACTAAATGCTAGACATCCAGGTACTCCTTGCAAGGTACCTCTTGAAACCTACTTAAGTTCGCATTAAATGAAAGTTGTATCCCCCCCGTGGAACATTTTATCTGCTGAATTTCTACTTCATTGGATTATTTTTTAGATAAAGCCATTGTTTATTGCTGAGAGACTAAACTGTTAGCGTACCTACGTAACTGTAAATTATCAAATTATTTTATTATTTTTATATAGGTATCATTGTTTTTAATTTGTAAAAACTGTAATTCTTATTAAACGATTATGTCTAATGTAAAATTTCCTTCTAGAAAACTTACTAAATTTTGGGCACCTTATTTTAATTAGCAACACTGAATCGACGGTGCCGTCCTCTTTCAGTTCACAGATAAGTTGGTAGGACTGTACTGGACATGACAGACGAAATGACATTTTTGTTTTGACATTTAGATAGAATAAGTCATAAGTTTAGCTACAGGTACAGGTTATTTTGGACATATTGTGGTTATTTCTGCCTCTAATATTATATAATTTGTATACACTCAGTATCATTAGATTTTACGGGATTTCACTTAATCGGATTCAATGAGAATAGGCTGGATTCACAAATTAGTAAACAAATGGCCCGGGAAAAACACCCTTGGGATGTATAGGTTTCTTCCCATGTTTTTCGTACTTGGAGCCGCTTTGGAGTTTTCTATGATCAACTGGAAAGTTGGAGAAGTCAACTTTTACAGCAGTTTTAAGAGGAGGCAAGCTCACGATATAGTTGAAGAAAAGATAAAGAAATACGCAGCAGCTTAAGATGCCAGCCGGAGTCACTTGGGGTCAATATATAGCATTTTCATCGGCAGCTATGCTGTCTATGTTTGCAGGATCGCAAATTGTGCATCAGTACTACAAACCTTTACGAGATTTAAATGAATACATTAATAAGGAACTCGAGAGTCTACCAGATAATGTAAAAGTTAAAATTAGGCAAGAATTGCAAGATGAAGGTGTGTTAAGCAAAAGTTAGAATTGATAATTGTACTGTGTGAACCTTACGTATTGATGTGATCAGTGTGTAAATAAAGTTGTTATTTAAAAATATATATCTTTGTTTACCATACCTAGCCCAGATATCCCTAACATATTAATCTTATATTATGTTTGAAATTGACATGGAAAGTTTTCTTTTGCCGATAACTCACCAAGTTCCGATTTAACACGTTCGTGGACAGTAACAACCACAGGCGTTTAGATAGTTAAAAGTGATACGACAGTATGCCTGTTGACGTATCAGTTTTGTCATGTCTATCATATCCCTACAAAATAATAATATTCTATGTGACAGAACGCCTTACGACGTTTACGCCTATATCCGTTCTGTCATATCATATGGTTTTTTAACCATGCGTTGTGACACTACACCCGTGGGCAATGTATGAAAAAAAGTAGTGTCTCAGTAGCTGCAACCTGTGAGATAGTACTGTCCACGAACATGTTAAGAAGACTACAATTTTTTTTTTAGAAATATGTGCTCTAACTGAGTTCAGGTTCAGGGTGTAGAGCAACAAATGTTTTTCTCAGTTCCTTGCAACAAGTCCTAAATGGACTTGTGTCTCAGATGTGTATGATGTAACTGGAAATAGGTTCTGCCATCTCTTACAAAACTGTTTTACACATTATTATGTAGGCACATTATTAAAATTGATTTCTGCAATCTGCCTTAACACAGGAATGTGTAGCAAATCAACCCATTGACACAAATAAAACAACTAGGTATAATTATTTGTAAAATGTATTATAGCTAGCTATAAATTTTGGCTCCACTCTTATAATTATATTTACAATAGGTAGGTAAGTACATTAATTTTAACAATAAACTTTATATTCAATAAATTATCTTAAAATGTTATAACTACAATAAAATAGGCACTTACAAAAGTCATTTTTTTATAGAAATTAGATTAACAACTTAGTTATCTTACAAACAAAATATTAAACATAGTTACTAACAACTTACACTTTGTTACAAACAAAATATTACAAATAATAATAATGAAATCATATTGGTCTCAGGTTATTGAGTATTGTTAATAACATGATGCACTATTTTTATCACATAACAAATAAGTTGATGAAGTAGTACATTATGTAGATTGACTACAGTATTCTTGATTCCATCCCATACCCAACAATATTAACATTTAACTCAATCTTAAAATTAGATAAAACACATTTCTGTCAATCTCTTTTTACAGTTAAGTTTGAAGTCAAGTTTGTATGGCGTCTATACAAACTATACACCCAAAGCATCAAAAATGCAGTCTTTTAAAATGTAAAATATTGTACAACATTAGGTCATCTTGCTGAATTTGATATAGTTCGTCGAATCCAATCGACATGCGAGCTAATGGAGTTGTATATGCGAGGTCGCCCCAATCCTATTTTTGTACACGCAATGCGCCAGCCACTGACGCCTTCCAGTGACCATTGCTTTGTTTTATCGTTGAAGCACATCATTGAACTGCCTGCATATTCCTCCTCCTGCAAAAAATGAAGAGGTATTACTATAGAGGCCTTTTTTGCTTACATGAGTATCTCCGATTCATATTTCTCTAGATACTTACATCACAATCATCCTGGTCATACAAAGGTTCGGCGCATATTCCATTCACAGTGGCAATGCTGACATTCTCGCACGTATTCATAGGACTGGTCACCACGTGAACCCTT
The DNA here is from genome assembly GCA_947568875.1 of Fissipunctia ypsillon. Taxonomy (NCBI): domain Eukaryota; kingdom Metazoa; phylum Arthropoda; class Insecta; order Lepidoptera; family Noctuidae; genus Fissipunctia; species Fissipunctia ypsillon. The sequence continues at coordinate 11,005,721 of OX387654.1, forward strand.
TGCAGTTGGTCTTTATTTCTGGTCCACCCGAGGGTGTTGCAGACATTTGGAGACGCTTGTTCTGCGCCGTTTTCAGGTAGACATATAGGTCTCACGAAGTCCGTCATCTCTACCGGTTCCTCCAGACGTACTAGCGCGAGCATACTTCCCTCTACCGGAGAACGGACCATGCCAACTATTCGCCTCTCCTGTTGCCAAGGTGTCGTGCTTTGTATACGCACTGTTCCAAACCTAGCAGTCCATTCAGCTTTTGGTTGTCCCTATAAACAAGCGGTCATAGTTAGTTTAGATTTTATCTTTCTGGTTACACAAGAATTGTGGTAGAAACATAGTTCTTTACTCGTATTATCAGGGGACTAAACTTACTTGGAAGCAGGACGCAGTAGTGATGAGCCAGGAGGGGTGTATGAGCGCGGCGTCGCAAGCGTGCACGTGCGTGCGCAACAGTGCGGCGTGCCACGGCCAGTCGCCCGGGCGTGCCGAGCGTGGCAGGCCCTCCACGCCCGCCACCGCACTACCACCGCGAGCGGATGTCACGCCGCATTCTGGATCGTTACAATGTTATAAGAATATAGATTAGTAGTTTTTCTTCACAGAACGGTGCTCTTCGTTAGTTGTTATTTGCCTTAGCCAATAACCTTAGCCTTTATTTGCCTTAAGAAAGAAGTTTTGTTTTTCATATTTATATGATGTTAGCATTTGCATATAGGTATCGGTGTGAAAAAATGCGGCTGACCTTAGCATCAATGACAACTCACCTAAATTATCACAAATCACTCTTATCACTTTTCGTTCGGGACATTCACTTTTAACAAATGATATTTCTGCGGCGAACGGATCCACTATTTCGACATATTGTGGTTTTTCTTTATTTTGATCATTCTTTTCATCCTGGTCCACGTCTTCGGCATCTGGAACTACTTCTGCGTTAAATGAAGCCCTGTAATAAAGGTGATTTGTCTATTATACACAGAAATCGGTAAATAAAGGTACCTATCTAGTTATACTAAAGTAATTAAATGTTAGTATTTATTCTTGTCTTATCTTTAAATCATGGTCTTCCAAGCTAGTTATGAACTCCTACGCATAGATCTTTACGACTCTGTAAAGAAATAACAATACAGTGATTGTGTTATTACTACTTCTATCCACAATGCTTTGTAGGTATGAATATAGACAAGTACCTACTAATAATACTTAGGTACTTACAACATTACTGGTAGGTAAGTGGTAACGTCGCGTCGTTTGTTTGATTTTTTAACAGCTATTCGATGGAATGCTCGGGTATCGAAACATATGAATGGATTGGAACTAGGGACGATAAAAAGTGACGTTGACGATCATTTCCGAATTTTGTAAATTACCTAGGTAGGTAAGTTACTATCCACGCAAGGTGTCATAATTGACTGGATAGGAAGCATCATCTAGATTCAATCTATCTCTCATGAGAAAATAAAGGTGAACACTTACTTGAAGGTGAGCGCTTTACAGAGCGAGGCGGCGACGCTGGTTAGCGCGCGTTTGTCGTGTTCGTAAGGCGCTGCGCAGATCTTGCCGTCGAGTCCCCTCTCCGCCCACACTGCGTACCCGCTGCGGCTTCGAATGGCCCCCAGGGTAGACTCACTGTTCTCTCTGCGCCAGGATGACAGGGAGCGTGCAATCCAAACTGTGATTTAAAGCACGCGTTTCATTATCTGCTGATACTTACTTTTAGTTCCTAATCAATAAGTACGATGATAAGTCGCTGCGAAAGAAGTTATAAAAAAACATTGCCTGTATCTTTATAGGTCAAACGATAGCGCCTTGTGGTACTCCTCTAATTTCGGGGCAAATATACTTTTTTTTTCCTAACATGGTTTTTATACTGTGGTAGGTACTTCAATTTCGTGGCAAACATTAATTTGTTCATAACATGGGTTTCGTAATAAACGTGTATCCTTAAAGGCCCAACAATAGTGCCTTGTCATCTTATGATACTTCCTGCAGATTCGTAACAAGTGTTTGTTCCGTTGATATTTAGGAAACACTTTCGATTTTATTTTGTTCGATCGTTTTTAAACAAATGCTTGGTAATAATCTTGGAAAAATTTAACTTACGGCATCCAGCTTCGTCGCTACCATCAGGACAGTCGGATGTGCCGTCACATCTTAGGTGAGCGGGTAAACAACGTGTGTGTAATGCGCAGCGCAAACCTCTCGCGCCCGCTGCAGAACAGTGCGCGCAACTGCGCTCGTCTTCTGCTCCTGCGCAGTCGGGGATTCCATCACACTCTCGACGAGATAGGGCTAGCCTCTGCAGGCCGTTAGAGCATCCTGTAGAAAGAACATAAAATAAAATAATGTAAATTCGGTACAGACTCCCATAATAATGATTTCGGGAAATCGGGATCCATGGAGAGGCAGGCTTTGCAATAATTGCATTTATTTACTTACAAAATGCAATACGTGTGCGATCAAAATGAAAAAAACAACTGATTCCTTTTAAAAATGTTGAGGCTTGTTCCCAGGTCCCATCTCATAGTGAAAGTAATTTCTGTAAGAGTTTGTCCAGGTATTTTGTTTAGGCTTAATAAACTCTAAAGCGTACCTGGTTCAGGAGCACAGGATCCTGTGCCGAAGTAGTCCGGGAATCGTGCACAGTCGAAGTGCGGGCGCAACCGGTCGGGCAGACGCGCCCCGCAGCCCGCGTGGAAGGCTCGGCAGTAGGCACGGCATGGCCGGACTAGACGGTCCTCTGAACAACGTGGCTGAAGCATTTGGCACACGAAATCCTGGAATATCCTAACTAATATTATAAATGCAAAAGTGAGTTTGTTTGTGCCGCCGTTTACGCTTTCACGCTAAAACGGCTGAACGGATTTGGATGAAATTTGGTATACCGGTAGACCATGACCCGGATTAGGACATAGGATACTTTTGTCCCAGTAGTAGGTAGGTACGTTCCTGTGGGATAATTTGCAACATGCCCGCGATCGAAGCTGCTGGCAATAGCTATTATAGTAAGAAGATATTATAGTGAACTACCTTTCCTCTAAACTTCAAAAATATGTACGTAATGGCTGTGATCTGTAATGAGGTTGGCAGTGTATTTATGTACCTCTCCGTAATCACAGTAGGCGATAAATGTTGTTCATGTGATTTAGCAGAACCACTTAATGTTACACGTGACGTGAGACAGTATAAAAACCTAATTCTACGAAGGTTGCGGTTTGGCCTATAACTAAGAGGATTCCAAAACATCCTAAGTAGGCTAGGCAATGGTAGGTATTATAGTTTCAATTTTTTATAAGGCTTTTTAATGCAATTCTAATCAATTGGTTACAGTTCCAAGCATTCGTCTTATTTCATGCACTGTTGCGATAACAAATCTAAATTTTATTGCCATATAGCGACGAACTAAGTATCTTGTTGCGTCGGCTTGGAATTCGTGTAAGCCCCAACATTAATGACTTTTTTAAAGGTGTCAAAAATCTGGGTAGAGGAATGCCAAATTTTCTTATTACCTGAGCAAGATGCGAACATTCAGCATCAAGGAGTTCTCTGAAAGCCACGAGGTCTTTCATCAGCGCGTCCTTCGACGTGTGTCCGACTAGGTTAGGGTACGAGGTGCTGTTGTACGGCAAGCTGGAGCATAAAGACAATGTCACTGGGGAGCACTCCCTGACCTCCTCCACCGCATCAGGGGTCACTGCTTCGGTGGTTGGAGCCTCTATGGGTGTCGTCTCTGACTCCTTCAGCTGCAGCGACGATATTACTGAACTCTCCTGTAAGAAATTAACACAACACTTGAAGCTAGTAGGTACATTTAGACATAGTTACTTATCAGTGGCTCGTAATATGTAAGTAGTTTACACTGATATACTATATCACTCCATTAGCTTCAGGAAGTCTTGGATCAATAACCATGACAGACCACTTCCAACCTATGTTACTTTGTCAAAATCATTTAGTTGTCAATTCCTGTCTTACAAATATGGACATCCTTCTGAGTCATCCGCTCTGGCTTCTCGGTAGCTCCTTGTCTTCCTGTATATCCTCTACTAGTTCAAAGGATCTCGACCAAGAGAAAAACCTAGATTATTAATTAAATAAAGATGAATTCATTTAGTAACAATCCTTTCAGAATGCAGGTCTGTGCTGTGCTCGGTATGCTCTCAAAACCTTGACGGTTGAAAATAGTAGGTACTTAACTATGTTTTTCCGTTCTATTCTATTCATTTAGCATATTATATTATCATGTAAATAAGTATTGACTAGCTATATTATGATATTCAATTTAATATTTAGGTATGTGAGGAGAGTCATAGGTACTCAATGTCATGCCATGCACATTGTGAATTGTGATCGTAAACCACTATTCATTATCGCCATTTTCACGATGCTATACCTATAACTATCTAAGTATCTACTTGATTAGGAAGCTGCTGAAACTTCAAGATGAACAGAAATTGTATGAAATGTATTTCTAAAGGCTCTGTTCTTTAATAATTTAATTGCCGCTCGATTGATCGATCTACGAGGTTACACTGCGCTTACCGAGGTCAGTCCGCGGCTATGTGACATTTCTATAAGGTGGCTACTTACCTAGGAAAACATTTTTAACTGGAGGTGTGCTGGATCACGGTGGTTATCTACCATGTGTCGTCAACATACAAATTCCAGCTACCGCATACCTACCTAATCAAGGCTTTCAATCTTTCGAATATAATATTAAAGTTCATTGTTCTTCGCAAACAATATACAAACGAATCAGATAGTTATGTTAATTCGACGGGGTGACTGCCCTACTGCAATGCATTTCAAGAACGAAAAAAAAGAATTAATCTTAGTTAACATTCGAGTAGGTCTGTAAATCTACCTAAAATGAAACTCAAATCTAATAAAACTGCGTAACCGTGTAATTAGCATCATGTAAGAATAAGAATTTGCAATTTGATTGCATTTTGTTTAATATTCCAAAACAGGATTTGGCAACAACAAATACCTACGTATCTGCAACTAAAGAAAAAGGAGAATATGCATTTGTGCAAATAAAGATCACTAACCGTAAAAACTGCGATGTTTCACAATGTTGCTTGCCTTGCTATTTAGCGCTGAAATCTAGCTCGCCATGAGGAATTTGAGATGCTTACATTATTATCTCATTAATAATGTTCAATGAAATGATAAATGAACGAAAAGCAAGGTTTACATTTACATTGCCTTTTGTTTGATTATAAGACAGCGGAAATGGGTTTGTTTGACTTGATGGTTACCTACGTGGTAGAAGAGATTTAACCGAGAATGGAAAGACGAACACGTGTGAAAGTAAAACAAAAATAGAGGAATTGGTTACGATTTTACTGGACAGGACAGTCAATATTTGTTTTCATACGGTACCCCTAACAAACATTAAACCGTTTGCAACCTATTCAGAGCAAAAGAGCGTTAAGTTAAAGTGATGTTATAAGGTGATAATTGAACTGCTTACCTCAATATGTAGTGTCTCCGGCAACGTGGTTATCTTCCTCAGAGTAGCTACGGGCACGGCCAGCTCGCGCGCCAGCACAGCTGTCACCTCTGCGGTGCTCACCGCGGTGAAGATCGGCTCGAACGACACCTCGAAGTGGACGCGAATACCTTCCGTAGAACTGGAATTTATATTTTGATTCAGTAGTTAGCCTAGTTATCTAATGGGCAGACAGAGGAGCCACCGGTGCGGAGCACAGCGGTTGCCGACCCGCGTTTAACCGTCAGATTGACACCCAGCTGTTTTATCAGGATTAAAGGCCTATGTCCACTAAAAAAACTGCCGTGTTCATTAACATGGCTTTACTACACAAAGCGTTTCTTAAATAATGTCGTCATCATTAGTTTTAGTTTTCTCTCGCATTAATTTGTCCACTTGGCTTTTCTGTTTTGATTGTCTCAAGAGTTGATGACATAGTGTCTTTCGAGAGTTGTTTGAGAAATTAGTCACGTCACCGCATCGTTGCCGAACTTCTGAATTGAGTTTGTATCAAAGTTTCTAAGCACTTCTCTAACTTTGAGTTTGGTTCAGGGATCTAGGTAGATGTTTTAGATACCATTTTCTTTATCTCATTAGGTTAATTACCTCATTAAAATAGTTAAGTATACCTATAAGCATTTTAATAAGGTAAGCTGTAGACTACCTAGGTAATTTTTCCCTATTTGTGGCTCCACAAGGTTTTTGTTTACGGTCGTCATGTTAATGCTAACGCTTAAATGTTAACTGCGTAACAGTTACGGTCAGTAAATAACAATTATGCTAGAAAAGCGTTAACAAGAGCAACTGAAGTGGAAGTCACGTAAGATATAATAAAAATTTAAAAAATCTGGGACAACTATTGGCACAGCAAATCTGTTTTACTACTTCCGTCGGCTAAATCTAAGTGGGAATGAGAATTTCTTATATGTTTGAATAACATTTCAACAGCTTCAGGTTCTCAGGGATGTGCCTATCGAAGCTGTGGTAAGTTTGTGAAATCGTTTGTACAATTAAAAACTTAATCAAGCCATTGCTTCACATCTTATGATTCATTTTTATGACTGGAGCCATGTTTATATATTATGTGCCTATTGTAAAAGGAAATTAAAATTACTAGGTTATCACCGTCAATCTAATCCGGGTAGGTAAGTGAGCAGGATTTCCAGCAGTGAAAAGATTCACGGCTACCATTGTAACATTATAATTTTCGATTTGAATTCAGCTCGCAAAAAGAAAGGGCCGGAACATAAAACATCGGGAACAACCTTCAATGTGGATTACCTACATAGTACAGCCAACGTGCGCCGCATAGAAAGTACTAACGAAGCTCTGAAACAAAGCACGTATAGAACTTTCTTGTGTCAAATACATAGCAATGTAGCGCTATGATATCGTACGACACTTTATTTAAACGAATCGACGACGTTTTATAGTACCTACACAAAAAGTAAAAGTTGTTTATATAAAAATGGTCTCGATTTCTACGACAGTTAATACCTAAGTATATAGCGATACTTTGTATGACTAATATATAAAAACTAAATTCCTATCAAGTTGTCGAGCTTGTGTCTCTATGCCAATGCTACCGGTAAAATATAAAATGGGCACAAAAACCAATAAGGTCAAATCAAATACCTAATTGCACACGTTGAACACACTAAGTATTTTCAAGAGACTAGGTAGAATGATTATTTATCTAAGTCATAATGTAGTCGTCTGTTCTTCAAATTAACTGATTGTATAACCATAACAATCATAAGGCACAACTTGAAATTGTAGCGTTTTACTAAAAACATGGCATGCGCAGGCGTACGCTCGATTACAGACCTCGGAGATTTCGAGAAAGTGTACTTTCTCCATCCATCGGTAAAGACATTACTAATCAACACCCATTAACATAATATTAATTTACATGTTAATAAAATCTTTAAAATGATTTTATCTTGGTTAACGAAGTAAGTAGGTGGTTTTTAGCTTGATAGGATTTCGTGTTTGACCGTGATTCAAGTTGGCATTGAACAGGTTTTAAATGAAGTGTTTTAGTAAAGCAAAGACTTAAAAGAGGTCACAACTCATCAGTTCCGTCACCGTCAATGTTTGCTACCTACTGTACCTACTTTTAATTATTCAGGTTGGCATTGTGTGGTTTGAACTCATTCAAGTTTCACTAAGTTTTGCTTTTTTATAGTATTTCTACAAGAAGAAGACTCGGATCCAAGATAAAAACATATTAATCAATGTTGAGTTCCAACGAAGCGAGGCTGCAATTAAAAGCTAACTAATTGTGATGCGTGTATCGTTTTTAATAATTAAATTGCATTGTTATTTCTGACCATTTCGTTTTTAATAACCTTTTCTTTTTGTTACGACTCTTTTATGATATTGTTATGTCTTGCTAGACTTCTGACTTCCGGACGACCAACCAACAGTAGGTAGATTTAGGTAAGTACTTATATTTTAAGAGGTATATAGGTATTACCTAATCTACTGTACGAAGTACTTAACCGGGCCATTTCCTTTCAACTGTATTCTTTCCCTAAATACATAATTTCAACATTTTAGTTACATAAGCCTAAACATTTTTATATGTACCTATATTTTTTTCTTCATCATTTCAGTTATCGATAATTTGATGCCGGAACCAAGCAGTGAGACGTGCATGACTTATGCAACAGGTCCCGGAATTAACGCAAAACCTCTTAAGGGGTCATTCTACTTATAATAAATTATGAACAACAATAAAAAATCAGCTGTTCCCTAAACTTATGTTCGCCTCGTCAAAATGCATCAGATTTTTTTCGCGAATTCAGGTTTATTTTAATTTTTTTTTTTATTTGAGATAGGTTTGCTCTCGACTCTAGTCTAGGTCAGAGATGACAGAGACAAAGTCGACGATGGAGCGAGCTTACCCAGAAGAAGCCTTGGTCCCATAGTAAAAGTTGTTCATAATGATGAGTGCAATGACCCGAGGTTGTGCGTTAATTCCGGGACATTTTGTATAAACGGCACACAACACAATAGTAATCTTACCTGTCCAAAGCTAGTATGTCTGCAGAAACAAAACAGGATTTCAATTCAGAGTTTAAATATAAATTGAATAGCGCCTGCTGCAGTTCTTTTTCACGTGTCCGGTTGGTTCTGGACTCAAGGTCATTGCCCTTCTCGCCCTCTCCGTCGCCAGCTCCCCACGAGGTAACGACGAACGAGCCCCGGAACGTTTGCCGGTTAAGGGGATCTCCGAACAGGTACATGTCTGTGAATACAAAATTATTACTTAGAAAACTGAGGTCTGATTTAAGGGCCTATGCAAGTATGCACACGGCGTTTTACTACTACGCGCCGTCAATGTGCGTATACCTACGCGCTGTAAACGCAACTAGTGCTGCTTCTCAATTTTTCAAGGCAGAAAACGCGCAGACGGACGCGCGTATAAAAAACTCCCGAATGGGTCGTTCAGTGGTGCGAGTACCTAAGGTGCAAGTAAGTACTGTTTGGCAGTGTTTTGATGAATCAATTTACGGTACCACCCATGTATAGGCAAGTAGTTGTGTAGCATTTTGTTTGTTTCCGTTTTTTCGTGCCAAATTCTTAAGTTTTCTCCAATTAGTATTTTCTGTTGACTGTAGCGATTCATTCGAGCATTTGGCAGTAACTTCGAACTTAATAAACTGAGGAATCAAACTAAAAATTCCTGATCTTTACAAAAAAGTAAAAAAATGGTTGGAAGTAACCTGAAATCACTTGGGACACACGACTATTCTGGGAAGAAATTGGCTTTATCAATTCTGTTGCGAGCCGAGTGTGTTAGATTTTAAATTACTTGAGAAGTAGGGCTCCAAAACACAAACGATAATTAAATAGTTTAAATATATGAAATTCATGGGCAAAAAAAGCGACAGAGTGGACCCAGTTGACCCAAAAAATTAAAGTCAAGACACCTTCAGCAAAAACAGACTGGGGCCAACAGACTTATAAAAGAAACTCCCCACGACTATAGTGGAGAATATTGGATCTCCATACCATGGAGATCCCACCCATGGATGGTCTCTCTCCATGGTTGTGTTCACAGAATGTTCCTCTGACCAGTGTGACCATCTGATATCTATAGGTACAAATAAATAAAATTGTAGTGTCTGTTTGTAATGTCAAAATAACAGCTTTTTACTAAATGCATATGAAAGTGGGTTTATAGATACGGTACTTATAACAAAAAAAAAAACAATTTAAAAATGTTTTGTCTGTACGTCTCTTTGTTCCGGCTAATCTCCGAAATGTCTGGACCGATGTTGACGGGACTTTCACTGGTAGATAACTGATGTTATAACGAGTAACTTAGGCTGCTTTTATTTTAGAAACAAAAATAGGGTTCCGCGCAAAAAAATTGCAAACCCATGAAATTGTGAACAAAATCCGATTCAAATATAAGTTGATTTCCGACATCCACGCGAACAAAGTCGCGGGCACAGCTAGTTATCTATAACTTCTATAACCCATGTCATTCCTTAATATCAGCCATAACGAGACTCACGACATGGTGTCATGGCATGACGGAGGCAAAGGAAGTAGGTTGCCTATTCGTTTAGAGGCGCACAACCATGAAAGATTAACGATAACGTGATACAGACACATGATTATATAAATTGAATAACACCTATTGATACCGACATAACAAAGTTTTGTAGTAACATGCACAAGTCACGGCACTCGCGGAAGTACAATCTCTTTTCTTTATCGATCACTCTCAGATTTTAATTGAGGTGATCAAGTTTTATTTTCGTGACTTCAGTCAATATACCTAACATCGGCTTTTGTTGATGTGGCTGTTGTGTGCACATAAAACTTTTTCTATATAAACTTTCAAATCGATTCATCGATTCAATTGCAAACTGGGCCTAAGCAAATTAGATATTCGCCTTCAAGATAATGGTCATTTAATATGCCAGCATAGTTAATAACATCAGCCTGTTATAAGGAGTGCACTTGTCTCCGCGGCGGGCTGCGCATGCGCAAGGCCAAGCAAGCTTACTGGCCTTTGCTCGGGCGGTGACGGGCAAATGTCGCTCAGTTTGCGCCTCTACTGGAACTATAATACCCACTGTTTACTAAAAAAAGAATCTAAATCAGATGATAGTTACATTGGTCGACAGCAAAGCGGAATAGAATTACGACACTGCTAATTACTTGCGGCGAATCGATTACTCATTGATATGGATTGGATTGTAATAACTGCACTCAATGAATATTTTCGCTCCATTTAAAAATATTATGAAACATTCTCTTTTCCGCGTGTTTTATTTACATAAACTAAAGTAAAATATCCGAAAACATGACTGGTAGAGGTAAGTACCCCATTGGCTCTAGGCTCCACTTCATCTAAGATGTTTTGCAACACGGTCCTTTAGGTCAGACGTTGAGTAATGTTACCATTTATGGTTGTAACGTGTAGACCTAAAATTACTCGGTATGTCTGACAGAATTGCTGCAACATTCGCTTAAATTCATCCATGGGTAATTTCAGTTATTTAAAATTTTATAACTGCACAATTGCAGCTGGTGTTTCATGTTGCGTGGTGCATATTAACGTGCGTAGGAACCCCATCTTATCGCCCATGTTTTTATACATCGGTATTGCAAAGAAAGGAGTGTGCATTAAGTACAAACGCACCTTTAGAAATCATTTTGGCAAAAACTTGAGCTTACAAACATAAATATTTACCTAGATTGCAACAGCGAGCACTTGCCGCAGAGAATGTCTTGGCCGACTGAGTAATTTTGCCTTTAGATAGTCTAGCAGATATTATAAGTAGGTATGTCACCAGTAGAAATGTAGAAAACTGTTTCTAAGTGTCACTTAGGATCTCGGAGTTCGAGGTTTCAGTACACGACCAGCTGAACTCGCACCCATATGAACGTATCACTGGGTCACTGCTCACAGTCATCGTGTTCATAATGATACGTACGTCCGAGGTACACTGCCACTGCCGCAAGCAGCAGCAACACGAGCAGCGATGCAAGCGCAGCGCAGCAGCCGCGGCAGGGCCGGCTCAGCTTGCGCCGCGTGAATCTGATGTCGCTGCTCACTGACATCGTCGACTCCGGCGCACGGTGCCGCACACATCTCTGATTGCCGTTTCGCGTCCACCCGTATTCCAGCTGGTGAACAAAAACATTAATTAATAATTACAAACATTAATCAATTACAAACAAACGGGCAATTACGTCGGTCCTTTTTATCTAGTTTACCTACTACGGAGGGACGGTACATTCCGGGAAACACTGCTGAATGTGAAAGCGTGATATAACGACACATCAAGATAACTACAACGACCACTATAGTAACACTTAATGTGTATAATTAACCCAACCTGCGTAATGTCTCACTACCTATGCAGGTACTGCGTGTCTGCGTAGCAGCACAAAAGAACAATTTACCGTCTTAGGTAATGACACTTATATGTTACGATCACACGGAATTATATTCATTCCTAGCGAAGCGAATACATTATAAATCCCGTTGCAATAACCATAACAAATTAGTAAGGTTTGAGCCAATTCTTTACTGGAGATTTCAAGCAACAAGCAATGTCGTTGAGTAAATTCCGCGTTCAGCTTGGCATTCATTCGGTACAATACATTTCAAGTTGAAGATTGAATGATACGCTCCATCACCTTTTGTGATCTACATAATGTCGAAGCACGTTCTTTGTTAAACAAATTACGTAAACAATCTTGTACAGCACTGCTGGAAAAACACAAAACGTATAACTGCCTCGTTGGTCTGGTGGTCGCAAGCGCTACTGATGAGCTGATGAGCTCCTGGGGTTCGATTCCCAGGTCGGGAAGTGTTATTGGGTTTTTCCATCAGGAATTTCTCAGTAGCAGCCCGGAGTCTGGATTTGTGCCCGGTTGATGGCAATAGGCTCGCTCCCTATTACATGGGACCTAAACAAAACTGGCGAAATGTCGGTGTGTTAATATAGTATAGGTACACCTCTGCCCTACCTTTCGGGAATTACAAGCGTGATGTTATGTTAAGTTATAAAATAAAGTTAATTCTAACAGTGTCAAAGATTTATTACGGACACAGTTTTTAGCAAGAATGTTCATAACGTAAACAGTGACAGACGGACACACAGATGACTGCTGAAGCTTAACATAATTATTTCCCATTTCCTGATAATTACATTACAAGACTCATTATTTTGCGGAGTTTGTGGCAGCCATATTGATTTGTCGCAGTTATCCCACAATTACTGCGTTGCGTGATGTGATATAAGCGCCGAAGTGTCTGTTATAACACAATAGATTAGTGGGTTCTACACGGGATGTCCTAGATCTGTAATCATTTACTACGAAGGGTTTTAAGAAAATACATCTTCTAAAACATAAAACAAAAACGAGTTCTTTACATTCAATATTATCAAGGCAATTGCAAGTTATTTTCTGACCTACATAATATTATTATAATTCAGGCGTAGCCGCCCAATTTTTGCTACGAGTGCTACGACTTGCGTAGCGGTTTCGGCCTGCGAAGACTCTACCCAAAACCTAGTACCGATTAAATTACTTTTAAATTGTAGCGCAACTTGCCGGAGACGTCTGTCCAGGCTGTTTATTTCTATGTTAATTAGACCGTAGCCCCCGTAGGCGTTTCTTTTTCGCGACTAGTCTAGACAGTTTAGCGATAGTATCGAAGTTACGTGTCATGAACCTACCCAAATGTATGTCTATTTTATATTAGACTAATTGGCTCTCTCACCACCTACCGGCCTCTACTAATATAAACCGTTTTTAATAAAGTCACGCAGTCACACCATGTGTACAGTAAGTACAGGTAATAAATAACAGTTATGGCATTTATTCGTATCTAATACGCATGTAATTATTTTTATGTGATTATGGCGTGGCCAAATAGTGTGTTACACGCACATTATTATGTTTATTGAACACTGGTAGGTACTTACTTATCGCCATGACGAAGTAGGTTTGTAGATAGGAAAGGTACATACCTACCTAAGTTAGTTAACCACGTACCTACTGCCTTAACACTTTCAAGGACACTATACAAGGTGTAATTTTAAACAGTGTTAATCTCATAAGGGATCATTGTACTCATCATTATGAACAACTTTTACTATGGGACCCAACCTGAAATCGCGAAAAAAAATCAGCTTTTCCCTACATTTAGGTACATATGTTCGTATAACTCGTCAGAATGTAGGGAACACCAGATTTTTTTTTCGCGATTTCGGGTTGGGCCCATAGTAAAAGTTGTCCATAATGATGAGTACAATGACACCTTAAGAGGTTAACAGTGATTACTTGTATACGGCTATAGCAGTAATTATAACAATAAATATTCTATTGTGTCTCGTTTACCGCGCGCGAACCTGTTAAATAGATAACTGCATACAAATAGCACGATATTGCCAGCATGGAATAATTTGGTTAATAAACACTTCCGGCATTTTACAATTGGTTAGACTTCAAATTAAAATCAATTTTGTAAACTGGACTTAATAATGACAATATGATTTTCAAATCGCAAAATCGCTTAGACCATTTAACCTACCAAATCGTGATCGTCGACTTTTTTAATCTATGGTCAGATCATTATATTAGCTACATAAAAATTATATTTGTTGCGAATCCTTACAAGGATGAGACTCGACACACGAGAACAACCTTGGTTCCTACGCATGATACGTTCACTATTCATACAAAACATAAAACATTAGTTGAGAGTACCTACGGTAAATTTCTTAATTTATCATAATAAATACCTAATAATAAGTGTTGATTGTACTTACATTAATTATAATTAATTAAATGTTACAATAAGAAGCTGTTGTAACGCGTTAATAATAATGTAGATTACCGGCGATTCTGTTTCGTGTAATGTCGTAAGGTGCATTACTATTTCTCCGTAGTCTCGAGCACTCGAGCTCTAGATTTCAAACTGCGAGAAAATAGTTCGGTTGCGTCAACGGAATATGGCTGCAGGTTAACGTTCGAACTTTAAAATGCCATTTGGGATTCAATTACGAGTACTTACCCCATTGTGTTTATGTTTGTTGTAAAGGTTACTTTAGACAACGTCTATTTACAATTAACATTCGAGCTATTAGTTCAAGTAATCATAGGCGTGGTTCTAAGGTTAAATAGGCATTCAGTAAGTTATTTGTAGAGATAACTTTTCTTACAAGTTATTGCATCTATAATTATTAATTTAATCGTCTTGCCTGATCGCCCTCACAATTAGATTTGACCTTAAAGCAATACTGTGACTGACTCTATCATGAGCGTATAGCAAAAAACATGGAAACTGTCGTATTCAATTACTGTTTGCAATTGAAAAGTGCGAATATTGAATAACGACTGAAATATAGTACCGACTAGCGACAGAATGACGATTAAATCTACAATACTGGAAGGAAAGTTTAACGTTGATGTTGCAAGACATTTCCAAGTTATGTTTCTGTGAAAATTATCACAAGATTTTAGGGTAAGTAAGGCTTAGTTATGCGGGCCTGCCGTTTATCGACCACAAAAGCGTGACAAGCCTGACATACAAATGGCATTTGGACACAAACGTGCAGAACAAAGAGAATATTTGGAAGCATTTCGAGTGAACGGTTCCTTCTTTCGGGCAGCACAAGTAAGGTCAAGCTAGCTGTGCGGTGCGGATGAGGAAAGCTTTGTATGATGATGAAACTTTAAATAACCGATACTTAATGGCAAATTATTGATGTATGAACTAAAGTCTATTACTTACCTATTAGCAGTTTTGTAATACAAAATAAGCACTTTATTACCTCCTATAGGTGCATTGTTGTTATTAATATGTTTTCCCATGGGAGGCAAGAATATAAAAACAGGTAGGTAGTTAATTAAGTATTTGTGTTGTAGCTTTTTGCCTCCAGTTGCATGTTTTCTTGGTTTACTAGCCCGTGTGCCAAAAGTGGAGAACATCCTATTTTAATATCTTCATTTCATTAGTCATTTATTCATGAACAATAAATTGTATCTGAAATTACATTGCATAAAAAGAAAAGAAAATTAAATTACGGAAGGAAGAAACACGCTAGGTAAATATTACAACAATGCATAATTACAATATATATGAATTTCGTTATAGATCTTCAACATCATAAAGACACTTACTCAACAGGAAACTTTTAAGTTGCTTTTTAAAAGAGCTCGAGTAAATAGCGCCTTTTACATCTAGAGGCAACTTATTAAATAATATAACCGATTGATATCTGGGACTGTGCTTCACAATATTCAAATTAGGCTGTATCTTGTAACGTATAATGTCTTGTCTACGTGTGCCTTCTCTAATCTGTCGTTCTTCTGCTGTCTCATATTCATGTATATATTTGGCCATGTTACTTAGAAGTATAAATACATAAATGCTCGGCACTGTAAGTATATTCAGATTTATGAAACGTTCTTTGCGGGATACGAAGTAATGTGCGAATTGCGCGTTTTTGTAACACAAAAGCTCTTTTGATATTATAGTCATAACTTTTTCCCCAAAACATTATGCTATATCTAATTTTTGATTCTACCAACGCGAAATAAACCATTTTCAATTGCTCAATGCTAATTTCTGTTCTAAGGGTTCTTAAAGCATAACAAGCGGAACATTCTGATGCATTTATAGCATTTAATTCTGTTTTCCAATTTAGCTGTTCGTCTATATGTGTACCTAAGGATGTAACTTCCTTAACGAGAACAATTTTGTTATCATTCAAAACAACCTCTAAATCGTCTTTATTATTATTCATGTTTCACTCGTTTACGTTTAAATATCGAAATTTTATTAGAACGGTGATTAGTAACACAATTATTTACTTCAATACTTAAACAGAGTTATTTCGCAGGTTCATCATCATCATCATCTGCCTAGCCTTTTCCCAACTATGTTGGGGTCGGCTTCCAGTCTAACCGGATGCAGCTGAATACCAGTATTTTACATGGAGCGACTGCCTATCTGACCTCCACAACCCAGTAACTGGGTAATACGATACCCCTTGGTAAGACTGGTTGTCAGACTTTCGGGCTTCTGACGACCCGTAACGACTGTCAAAGATCCACGAATGACAGCCGGGACCAACGGCTTAACGTGCTTTCCGAGGCACGGAGGAGTCTCGGTATGTAAAGATGGTCACCCCAGAGTTATTTCGCAGGTTCAGATGACTAAAAGCTGGCTAAAAATATTTTCATGAAACGCTTTAAGCACTTTATACACGTTGTTCCGCTCGTGTGGCATTCATTAAAAGCTGCAATAATATTCGCACCCCTAGGGTTTTTAATTAAACGCTGACAAAACCCATGTAATTGACTGTGGCTACCTTTTCTGTAAAATATTGTAAATACTTGGCACAAGCAAAATTGTAACTACATTCGAGAAATAAGTGAGTACTTGGTGATTAGGTATTTCAGAACAGAATGATAGGACTTGCTTTTATTGGGATTTATTCTCTGGGCTACGGTGGTAATTAACTATAACGAATAACATCACGACTATTTTCCTCGAAGAGTTAGGCAGAGAACTACGATACGATCCGCGATACTTTTGAATATTTTTTAGTATGATAGTTTTACATTTAGAAAAGTAAAAGAACTTAAATGTCTACACTCTGTACGACAAGAGCGAGTTCAGCAATATTTAACATAACATAACATCACGCCTTGTTTCCCCGAAGGGTTAGGCAGAGGTGTACCTATAGTACACCCACATTTCGCCAGTTATGTTTAAGTCCCATGTAATAGGGGGCGAGCCTATTGCCATCAACCGGGCACAGATCCAGACTCCGAGCTACTACTGAGAAATTCCAGATAGAAAAACCCAATAACACTTTGCCCGACCTGGGAATCGAACCCATGACCTCATGCTCAGCAGTAGCGCTTGTGACCACTAGACCAACGAGGCAGTCAATGTTCAGCAATATTTATTTTAAAAAATTACCTTAGAGGCGTTTGAAAAGGATTCATACTTCAATACATTATTATCAATACGCTTCTCGGACTCCTTCATTGTCTGTAGTCGCCTGCCAGCTTTGAGGCATTTCCAACTACTCTTTGGCGGCGTCGCGGATAAATGACATCCATATCAATTTTATGTTACAAGTATGTGTATTTTTTTTACACACATCCAACGCTCAAACAGTTTAGTCATGGATTAGCATTGTTGGACGACTGTGAGTGCCAGTCTAACACATCGATGATTTCCCGGTCATGATCTAGTCTTTTTTGAAGTAACATATTAGGACCCTTTTTCATCAGTAGTTCCTGGCCATAATGGATAGATAACCATGTTCTCATTTTTCAACTTGCATGTTGCTTTCGGCTAGACACCTACTCAATTTACCGAGGTCCGAGTCGGTTATCGACGATTTTAGTTGTTACATATCGCTTTATCAACTTCGTCATGAATGGTCTTTTATTTCTTCAAAGCGTAGCTTGCTCACGCGACATTTTAGGTCCTTTTGGATTCATATCCACAGTGTATCAGTCTGTAATCTGTATCATACCATAACATGACGTCCACTGAATTAGTGATAGTTAAAACGACTACTTTTAAACCTCTCTTATTCTAGGATTGAAAAGGAAAGAACTCATCGAAAAGAAGTGCCACTCTATTATTGTGTGTTTTATTCGTCGCAGCCGGAGGAGACTGTCTAGCTACAGAATACCTGCCTGCCTGAATACTGCGTACAATGCGCGTGCAGCGGGCAGCGTGCACTTGTCGCGACCTACATCCCGGCTCAGCCTCACGTTTTTGCTCGGCGCTGCAACAACAAAGCCGCCTCGAGCTGAGCTCCGCGCACGCCGCGCCGCAGCCTTTTCGCTGGTTTCTATTAAGATCTCTAACTTTAACAATGCGGACGCCCTCACTTTCGTTCGGTACGTGCTCATTTGCAGATAATGGCGCTTGCGACGACAGAACGCTAATTTAAATGTCAATCAGTATCGCCCATGGCGACAGGTGACATCTTGTTGACAGAAAACGGCAAATGTTGTTAAATTAACGAAAACCTTACCGGTCCGGTTTAATTTTGACAGTTCAACAACATTCATTACATTATTTACGTTGTTAAGCAGACAAATTTTTCGAATTTAAGAAGCAATGGATTAGCAATTTGCTTCAAAATTATTCAGATTCTGCGGGGCAATTGCGTATCACACTTACAGTAGGAATCGGTTTCATTTTGACAGTTCAATCACATTCATTGCGTTATTTACGTTGTTGAGCAGACAAATTTTTCGAGCATATGAAGCAATGGATTAGCAATTTATTTCAAAATCATTCAGATTGTTATTCGGAATCTGAATCATTTTTAAGTTCGAAAAATTTGTCTGCTCAACAACGTAAATAGTGTAACGAATGTTGTTGAATTGTCAAAATGAAACCGATTCCTACTGTAAGTATGTTACGCAATTGTCCCGTTGATTGATATTGTGTTACGCAATTAGGGTGCTGGAGCAAGACTTGCTGGATGGACACCTATGTTATCGCCTCATTCGTAAATTGTGAATACAAAGTAATACCGACGAAATACAATGTCACTACCGGTAAAGAAAGCAGTAATTAAAACAGAAAGGTGTTGCTGTGAAAGTTGAATAAGTACAATTTTGTCAACAGCTGCAAATACCGGCTGGTTAACGTTACGTGATTGTTTACGCTAGAGATTAATTAAATAATCATCAATTTACATTACAATGGGAGTTAGTTTAATCAATTTTACGGATATTTCATGCTTATTTAATGAAAGCCATTCCTCAGAACTGGTTTTACAAGATCACTCTCTGCCTGTTTAAGAAAAAACATGACCCACTGCTCCTATGTTTAACTTGAAGGAAATGGTCCTCCCCTGACTTTTTATTTCTCTAATTTCATAACATAACCATAAATCACACCCTGTAATCCCCGCAGGGTTAAGCAGGGCAGAGGTGTACCTTTAATTATATCATTATTCGTGCTAATTCCTAATTTCGTTTAAGTACAAATTATTTTTTTAAGCAACCCTTTGCGTGCTCGTCGAGATCCATTTTGTAAATGATTGTATCGAAACTACAATCATGTAAGTGTTAGCAAAGCGTCCAGCCGCTATGCTGCGTCTACGCGATTCCCAGTGTCACATCCTCTACGGCGTAGAGCAGGGATCACCAACTAGTTTCATTCCGGATCCGTTATTAAAAATAATACGATTGTCGTGCTCCGTTTAGTAGACAATTAGGTACTACTCACTCGCTACTAAACCAAGATTAAAAACATCAAGAAATAAAACGAAAAGAAACCTGAATAATTTTTTATCAAGTACTATTAAACAAATATTATGTAAGTACTGAACAAAAATAACAAGATAATTTTAATGTGAAATTTTTTTTTTTTTAAGTTTGATCTATAATGTATAAAGATAAAGCGCGGGATAGTTTTAGTTAAAAACTACTGTTTACACCAAATAGGTCGGCGATCCGGATCCGGATCGCAGTCCGCCATTTGGTGACTCCTGGCGTAAAGTATGCGTATGGGCACGCATAACGTAGCGTAGTCTACGCTACATAAATGCCCAGTGAAATGAAACTCCGAAATTCCTATATCGGTAATCCAAATATTAAATTGCTAAACATAAGACTTCAGAACAGTCTCTTTACATACTTAGTACAAAAAAGTAGGTAGACGTAGGTACTGTTAAGTTGGTAGGTACATGGACTTTGACATTTTAAATATTATGATTATGACTCTACCAGTCGTAGCTGTAGCCGGACCATAAAATATCTTCATGACCTTTGCAACTAGGTAGGTAAGCAAACCTTTTGTTATAACTTAGTAATAACCTTGGTCAAACCTATCCAAATATTTTAACATAAATATTTTGGCTCACTCGTAGAATTTTCATAAATACTAACTAAACAAATTATACCAAATCTATGGCATTTTATATGTACAAACATGAGTAATGTCAATAATGATGTAAGTAGGCATCCGCCCATCACTCATCTCTCAGCCTCTTCTATCTATGTTCGCGTGGTGGTTGTTGCAAGTAACCGGACCGCTGACCGACCGTTTTGAAATACTACCTGCGAGCAACCTGTATATGGATCTGTTTGACACCAAGTGGTACGCATATCTATGTCTGTCTATTCAAAGCTCACCTAGTTCTCAGTAAGTAATACTCAGTAACTAGTGTATATCTATGTTGTACATTTAGCATTTCGTAAAAGTGACAGAATTTTCGTTGCATTTAAATACTTGAAAGCGCTATTTCTAGATGTTGAGATGAACTTCGTGACAAACGAAACAGCAGAAGGTCGTGAACTTTTAGATTTGTTCACCTTGCTTATTACTAGTTTTTATTGTAGGTATTTGAATGTCGTAAGGTAAAACTTATTTATTTTTAGGTAGATGTGTAATTTGATTGATGAATTTCAGAAATGGTGATCTAATGCGAAGAAAATAATAATTCCTCGTACATACCTTTGACGCTTTGCGGGACACTAACAAGACACAATAGAAGTTTTTTAGTTATTACTACTATAGCCGTATAGTAATCCTTCAAAAGCTTCAATTTCAGAAATGGCGATTTCATTATCATCGTCATTTCAGCCCGGAATCACACACTGCAGGGTATAGGCTTCCCCTTTTTTCTGCCATACTTCCTGGTTCCGTGCGTCCCTCATCCAGGTGTTTCCCGCGACTTTGATGATGTAATCAACCCAACGTGCTTTTTTGACGGCTCTGGTTTCTATGGCCTAACCTTGGCCACCATTCGGCTACAGTTTTACGCCATCGGCCATCTCCGCGTCTAACTAGATGTCCTGCCCAACTCCACTTGATGCGCATCACCCTGTCCCCGACGTCGTGACGTCGGCGTCGTCGTAGACTTTCGGCTGAAGACGGATTTCGGTGTTACGCACCCGGTCTAGTAGGGTTATGCCAAGCATGGCTCGCTTCATGGCCCTTTGTGTTACTCGTATGCGGTGGATAGTCGCCTTTGTGAGCGACAGCGTCCATGTCTCGGCGATAGCGGTCTAATGCCAAGAAAACAATAATCCCTCGTACCTTTAAGCTAGAGTTCTAGAAGCTATTATATATTAGGTAAGTAGTATCTACCTGGTTTGTAAATATATAATTATATGTGTTTACATTATATTATTAACATAGAAATCACCACTCTATGATGGAAGACAACGATCGAGGAGTTTTGTAACTTTTGAAAGTTCATTAATTTATTATTGGCTCATCAATTAAGAATAATAATAGATTACTTTTTAAATTGGCATCCGAGTCTCAGTGGATACTGGTTGACAAATTCTAATTTGTGATGTAGACAGGCCACTGCGCTGCCGTGTGCGGTCAGCCAACACTGGCCGGCGGCGACCCGGATCACGGATGACATCGCTGCGCCCGCGCCGGTAATATCAACACTGACACACTTCCCTCTCACTCAATTCACATCATTCGCCAAAAAGTCAGAAAAAGCATTAAGTATAGAAAGAAATTCTTTATCTGACTTACTTTCGCAATGTTTCTCGATTTCTAAATCTAAGTACTTAGGTTACTTTTACTGTTTGAAATATTTATTTTCTAATACCTTTTAATTTACCTACCTTTTTAATTTTGTTTATTCCAAAAAGCAGTCGACAAGATTGTTATTCCATCGACTGCTTTTTAGAATATACAATATAGGTAGTACACTATAGGTACAATATAGGTAGAGAACATTTTTGAAACAGTTAGTGGAATAAAGGCTCCTGCAAACAGACGCGACGCGCTACGCGACACAAAGGCACCGTCCTGTCGCGCGACGAGCGGTGCCTTTGTGTCGCGTCTGTTTGCAGGAAGGAGCCTTAAGATTAACTTGTCATCTTTTTACCTTACAGCTGGTTAACTATTCGTTATTAAAGCAATATATTTATGCGAGCATAGTTATATAATACATAAGGAGCCTTGTACCTGCACGGTAAGTATACATGTTCGGGTTATCCCCATGTTTCTTTACCAATAGCATAATATAAATAATTTCAAGAAACAGATGTTATCTAGAAAAGGCATTCATCATAATTATTATTTATCTGAGTAGTATATATCCAATTGTGCGTTCACATAGAAGTGCATAAAATATGAATTAATACATGAATGGAGAGTATTTTATATAGTATGAGGTTTTTCTAGGCGGTAATCTTTATATAATTCACAGCATGATTCTTTCTAGCCCCGAACTGTATGTTACGATAGGTGCAAAACTGAGAAAATTGCAATAGCTAGTAGCTATAGTAAGAGTATATACCTACATAGGTACATCTCGGATAGTCGACGCTCGATCACTTTTCCAACCAAGGCTACTAAGGAGTGGTCGAGCTTGTTACCTTACCGTCTCGTCTGTAAAACTCGTTTAACCAAGCCATCAAAGATGATTCGTAATTCACATTTAGAGAGAAAAATTACCCATGTGCAATTAACTATGTAAGGGTTATTCACGACGATAGTCTAAACGTGCAAAATACTTATAATCATCGATGACAAGACATCTATGCTCTATAGCATAGATATTTTGCCATCGTAGAGACAAAGATGAAATGTCTCATATGCCTGTGATTACACGCATATCATAACATAACATCACGCCTGTATTCCCCGAAAGGCTAGGCAGAGGTGTACCTGTACACATTGACACAATATGCAATAAACTTAATCAGTACTCATATGCTTTATATAAACTATCCAAAATTGTTGATCAATCAGTTCTTTTGACCGCATACCATGCTTATGTTTCGTCGACTCTGAGATATGCAGTCATATATTGGGGCAATGCCACTAATAGGGATTTAGTTTTTAGCGCAAAAAAGATGTGTACGTGCGATCGCTGGTATCCGTGTTCCTGATTCATGTGAACCATATTTCAAAGAATATAAAATATTGACCTTTCCTGCAATTTACATTTATGAAATAGCCGTATTTGTAAAAACAAATGAAAATCTATTTGATAAACTCAAATCTAAAAGATATATGTTAAAAATTTCTAATGTACCACATAAAACGGCTCTATTTAACAAAAGCTTCTTTGGCATTAAAAATATACAACAAAATACCTATTGACATTCTGAGCACTAAGGAACTTCCAGTATTTAAAAATAAATTACGAAACGTTTTAATTATTAAGGCATACTACACGATCCAAGATTGAACGGTTGACCATGTTTTAATTCCACTGCATTTTGGAAATGCTGACATTTATAATAACTAAATTTGACGTAAAATAATTTTAAATTTAATGCCAATACATAATTATTGTAAGCCTAATATGCAGGACATATTGAAACTTTAATTTATTGTTAAGACCTGTAACTAACATATACCCACAATAAAGATATTTTGAATTTGAATTTGTAGTACACCCACATTGACTACTGAGAAATTCCAGATGGATAACCCAATAACACTTTGTCCTATCCAAGAATCGAACCCAGGACCTCATGCTCAGCAGGAGCGCTTGCGACTACTAGACCAACTAGGCGGCCTACACACATATCCTTTAAAACGGAACAGTAACGTCACTGCTTTTTGATGGTGGTACTTCCTCGGATGAGGTCCGTCACAAGGAGGTCTACTACGAATACGAAACCTACTCGAATACGCAAGAGGCCGAAATTAATTTAGTATAGACTCCACTACAGCTGGATTTACAATTAAGAAACAATCATTACGAAAACCCGCTCACTATCCTGGCAGGAAGTTTACACAGAACCTGATACAAATAAAGCGTTCACCTATTTTCATCAAGAACTCATACTATTCTACAAACTTTGTTTTCCTTATTACAAAGTTAAAATGACTTCAAATTTACAATCTCCAAAATGACTTACTAAAGGACTAAAAAATCTAGTGCAAATGGAAGACATTTGAGATTTTCATATTACAGACATAAAACAGAAGAGAAACACAAAAAATATAATACTTATGAAAAATTACTTAAAAAATGCATTGTATGGTCAAAGAAAAATATTAATAAAAAATTGATTAACCAAGCAAATAACAAAGGCAAAGCTACCTGGAGCATAATAAAAGATAAAAATGATAGTGTTAGGACAATAAATAGTATAACATCACTACAGCACAACGGGGAACTTATTCAAGAACCTACTCAAATAGCATCAACATTTAATGATTTCTTCATCGATATTGCCAATGATCACAACTTAAATGTTCTAGATAAACAACAACAGACTCAAAACCAGATAAATAATTATTCTATTTTTCTCAGACCGACCACAGAGCAAGAAATCATTAATACAATAAAATCTTTAAATGACACCAGAGCAGTAGGTTATGATTCTATCTCCACACGAATTATTAAGGCAAGTGCTCATGTCATAGCTCCTATTCTTAACCATATTTTAGAAAATTCATTGTCACAAGGAATATTTCCAGAGAATTTAAAGCATTCTATAGTTAAGCCATTATTCAAAAAAGGTGATCGAAAAGAGCTAAATAACTATCGTCCTATTACACTTGTTCCTGTGTTATCCAAAATCTTTGAAAAGATATACTACAACCGACTAATAAGTTTCTTAAATAAGCATAATATTCTAAAACAGGAACAAAATTGTTTTCAGCACAATAAATCGACATCTCTAGCAGCATTTTCCCTAATTAAAAAGATCACAGAATATCTAGACGATAAAATTCCGGTAGTAGTAGTGTTTTTTGATATGAGTAAGGCATTTGATTTTGTGGATCACAGTATCTTACTAAACAAATGTGAAAAAAATGGTATCCGTGGTGTCGCTCTAGATTGGATAAAAAGTTTCTTAACAGGCCGACAACAATGTTTTGAAGTTACTAATTTAAATGTTAATAATGAATCCACTGTCTACAGATCCTCATCTAGAATGAATAAATATGGCGTACCACAAGGGAGCGTTTTGGGTCCCTTGCTATTCTTACTTTATATTAATGATTTACCAGATTCAATAAACTATGACAGTGTCCTTTATGCTGATGATATTTCTGTTATAGTGCCTAATGATACTAAAAGTTCCACTCATGAAAATAAAATACACGAAGCGGTACAGTCTGTAATAAAATGGCTTGAATCTAATAACCTATGTGTAAATATATCTAAAACAAAATTCATTAAATTTCGTACATACAAAAGCAAACACGTCGAAAGTATTAACATTACAATAAAAGACAAAAACATAGAAGAAACAGACAGTATTAAATTCTTAGGTATAACTGTAGACAAATTTTGTAATTGGAAAGAACACATTAACACCGTATGCAGTAAACTAAATAGATTTGTGTATGCATTAAGAAAGCTTCGTATTGTGTCAGACGAAAAAACAGCCCGCATAGCATATAGTGGGTATGTTGAATCAATATTAAGATACGGTCTAATAATATGGGGCAATTCAACAGACAATGATAAGACATTTATTGTACAGAAGAAGTGTGTACGAGCTATATGCAGTGTCGGTCCACTTGAATCTTGTAGGCCTTTATTCAAAAAACTAAAACTATTGACCTTGACCGGCATGTACTTGTTTGAAGTATCGGTTTTTGTGAGAAAACATAATGAATTCTTTAGATTCAAAGGTGAAAATTACACTAAACAGAGACCAAGAGATGCAACAAAAATTTTAGTTCCTTTTTGTAATACAAATCTAATTAAAAAGAATGTTTATCATATGTGCATAACAATTTTTAATAAATTACCTAAGATCATAAGGGAGCTCCCATTTAAATATTTTAAAATTAAACTGCGTCAATGGCTAATAGAAAATTGTTTTTATAGTTTACAAGAATTTCTACAACATAAATAAATTTTATTTATTTTTATTTTAAGCTTCCTAATGTTTTATGGCGTATCTATTTTTTATCTTAACTTTAAAGAATTTTTGTTGGGTAGGTACATAAAGAAAAAATGTTATTACTTAACTTTTGTTGTGTGTACTGTATATAGTTTATTGTAGTTAACTTAAAATTTACCTTAATTTTAAAAATTATATTAGAATATAGGTATTTTTTGGATATTCTGTATATCTTATTTAAAATAAGAACTTACTTAGGTATTAATGTAAAATTAGGATTTGCATGCCCTAAACAGGCAAAATATGGACTGTACATTTTAAACCACCATTTTTTTTACAACTGGTAACACCTGTATTTTCTGCAAATAAATGTTTCTTATTCTTAAAAAAAGAGCAGCTTCCTTTTGTAAAAACTATAAGATCACTTTGCCTAAGCGTAGCATAAATATTATATACTTAGAAGTTCTTTTCAACATTAATCTGAGACTTATCTCTCTATTGCTCTAAGTAGCTACGTTTATACCACTGGCGTAGGTAAATATAGCAAAAGTTGTCCTGTTTTACAAGATCTACGTGCTTATTTAGTGAAAGAAGATAATAATATAATGAGGGAGGAAGTGAAAATACTGAGACGACAGCTGATCTATGCATAGAAAATAACGACGTGCAACGCAGATTTCAAATGCCGCGGACTGTGAGTTCTAAGAGCAAAAGTAAAATGAGTAATCCGTACAGCACAGCTTATTTGATGTTGCTGCCTGAACGAAAGCGTGATGATTATATTATAATTGTTTACAAGAACGTATTCCAATGAGAATTAATCCTCGACTGCATTGTTGTTCTAGTGGTCTTAAGCGCGGCTGCTGAACGTCCTGGGGTCGCCAGCCGCGCAGTGTTATTGGGTCCTTCAGTTATTTCTCAGTAGCAGCCGAGTCTCTGGAGTCCGGTTAGTGGAAGTGTGAGTGTACTATAGGTAAGTCCTCCCTCTGTCTAAATTATCGGAGCCTTCGGGGATTATCTACAGTCGTATGACGTGTTATGTTAAAAATATATGGTAAAGCTGTATTTGTTGTACGTCAAGATTATTCTTGCAATATTTGGGCAGCTGTTGATGAACACTCATATTTAACTACATTACTCATAGATGATTAACCCGAAGCGCTTTAATTTAGTTTTTAATTAACATACAATGCAGTAGGTAGGTATGAATCTTTCTTGGGAACAGTTTGATGAATACGTATTATTAAACCATGATAAATATTGTATATACGCCAATAGAATATTAGTGTATTTCGGTCGCTTCCGTCTATTATGAGAATTTAAAACATTCCTTTATAGGGCAGTAGTTTCAAAAAACACATGCAAAAATATGCGCATTTTCACAAATAGTTTCACTTGGTGTTGGTAGCTATAGGTACACGTATTCATTCAGTAAACAATTGTTCACTAAATTAGGTACTAATTTTATATAATAACAATAATATCCATACTAGTATTACAAATTTGAAAGTAACTCTGTCTGTCTGTTACCTTTTCACGCCTAAACCACTGAACGGATTTCGATCAAATTTGGCAAGTAGATAAACGGCATCCTGGGGAAGGACATAGACCACTTTTTGTCTCAAAAATAATCCTGTAGGGGGTGGTATAGGGAATTAAAGTTTGTATGGGAAACCCAGCATTTCTTAAGTTAGGGATATGAAAAAATTTATGCTTTTGGTAGGAAATAAAGTGGTTCAGCGTTTTTGAAAAATCATCCCCTAAGGGGGTAATATAGGGGTTGATTTTAAAATTCACAAACAATATTAAAAAAAATTGAGTAAGTACCTACCTCGAGATTTAAGGGATTGGAAATGTAGTCAATGTAAGTCATAGATCGTATTTTGAGGTAACATTATCGTCTTTATTTCATTAAAATCGCTCCACTCGGTCAGAAGTTATTATTTTGTTATTAGAGCGTGATCGGCATAATTTTAACTACACCAAGAACCCCGCCGCGCCGCGTCTGTCTGTCTGAACGCGATAAACTCAAAAACTACCAAACAGATTTTCATACGGTTTTTCACAATGGACAGAGGGTCCATGAGGAGGATTTAGCTAAAATATGACGATGATTGTTGAAGATGTCGAAAAAATTCATGCCGACCGGGCGCACGATATCCACGCGGGCGAAGCCGTGGGCAAAAGCTAGTAGCATATAAAACACAATCTGTTCCTAATATTCATCACAAACAACTTATGGACCGTGTCTGAAATAAGATTTTTTATTTATTTATTACTAGCGAGCCGCCCTGCGTCGCGCGGTTTTTACGACTCGACTAAACATCGACATTTTTTTATTATAATATAAAAGGTGTAATTTTAATCACTGTTAATCTCTTAAGGGGTCATTGTACTCGTCATTGTGAACAACTTTTACTATGGGACCAAACCCGAAATCGCGAAAAAAAAATCAGGTGTTCCCTACATTTTGACGCGATATGCGAACATAAATGTAGGGGAAAGCTGATTTTTTTTTCGCGATTTCAGGTTTGGTCCCATAGTAAAAGGTGTTCATAATGATGAGTACAATGACCCCTTAAGAGCTTAACAGTGATTAAAATTACTCCTGGTATGTATAAGTTTAATACTACACTTTATGGAATCTCTAAATGATTGTGAAAACCACATCAAAATTCGTTGCGAAGTTTAGGAGAACAACGCTGTCATACAGACGGACACGGAAAGCGACGTTAATATATAATAGGTATTTATAGAATTGTAGATATCATATTGTTTAATCTAAGTACCTATATCAAATTGAGTATGCGTTAATTATCTAAAACAGTAGCTTAATACTTAGATAAATCTTACCGGCAACCTACCTAAATTGTAGCACGATCTAAGTGTCGCAGGTACCATTCGCTTTCAAATTTTGTATTGGAGTAGGTACCTAATCAAGAAAAGTTTCTAAAAAACTTTTGAAACTCGCGAGCTTCGAGTGTAGGTTTTCTAATTTTAGGAAACGAATAGAGCCGAATTCGTGGAATTATTTTAAGTCTTTCTTGTCTTGTGCAGTTCAGTGTTTTTGTGCTTTTGCACCTCAGGTGTAGCGTCCAAGGCCCACAAGTATTTAAAGGATACATGCATCATTGAATGCATTCTGTTTTAAAAAGTGAGACTATTTATATATCAATTGCATTTTGCCGTTGCAAAAGACAATGGACTTAAAAGCTTCGCACAATAAGCTCCTGGAGATATCTATTAATAAAGAGAAAGTGGTGATTAAATACAGATAACTGTCACACGAATAATTAAGTGAGATGCAATCTATGATACCATAACAATACCATTGATCCCACGCGTGTCAATAAAATTAACCGCTGCGACACATGCAAGAGAAATTAGAAATCATGGTGGGTTACACTCACCTCTGACTCCCATGCATCTTTCACGGGTCGCGGTTTACTCTCCTTCATGTTTCCAGAGAACGTCATAGCAATGATCCTTTGTTCCGGCCGTTGCACTTTCACACCGTGACCCCTCGCACTGGACTCATGGGCTGTCGGCACAACACACACTGTATTCACGGCTTTCTGGATAAGCTTTGTTATTGAACACTGTCACTTTCTGTTATGATTTTGAGAGCTCGTCGGTTGCAAGGTAAACATGGCTCGGCGCGTGCGCAGCGCGGCGGTGCGGAGGTGCGGTCGCGAGGCGGGCCGGCGCGTACTGAGCGCGGCGTCTCGCGGTAACGGGCACGCACTACAGTTAACTTTCTCTCAACCCAGTCGCACGACCATAAGTTAGCGCCATCGAAAGTCGACACCGGCACAGCCTCACGGGTCAAAGCCTTCATTAATATTTTATTAAACCTCCCCAAAACAATAGTATGCTTTGCTTGTGTACACACTACTTTTGTGTTTCCATATTTTAGTTGTACTTATGTATGAATAGTGGTTATTGTTTTGTGTGTAGTTTGAAATACAAAAATAATATTGGAATTGAAACCAGGGTTGGGGTAGAAACAAAAACAAAATTGTATAAAACTTAATGTATAATTATGATATTTACAGACTTATTTTATATAAAACAAGTAATTTTATAGCTATCAATATATATACTCATTACAACAAGTCATTAATAATTTACATGATGTTTAAAATAAAAGCAACAGTATATAGATTACTGAAGATTAGCAATTATAAATCGTAATAGCACAAAAATTTATGAACGATATTATTGGAAATGAGAGATTCCATAATTTACATTATAATAAAATTATATACAGACATAATTTTAAAGAATGTTTATCGATATAATTGCTTTAAAATCACTACCGCAACACATGGATTAAGTCGTAGATGATTAGATCTTCATCATTTTACGGAGCTTACAAATTTGCTCTACTTCTGTCGATCGATACAAGCAATTATTATATCGTGACTTTGACCTTTTTCAGAGATTGACATATAGTTAATCGATCGGCAAAATATACCAAATATGTTAGCAAACTTTGTCATTTTTCAACCAGCCTGTATGTATATTCAGCGTCACATAAATATAATAGGGTATATTAAACACTAGTACATTATACGTACACCGTAATAGCCATGCCTCACCGGGACGCCACGGCGACGTCGCCAGGTCGCGCTGTCAACTAAAGGTATACAGCTATGTGGGTGGCTCACCTGGCGTCCGCTTAGTTACGCAGCAGTGGTGCAGCTACAATTATCATTAGAGAGAAGCCAAAGAAAAAATTGTTCAGTTCTCTTAAATTCAGACAAAAAATTTCAAGCATTTTTGTAATGTTTTTAGTCTGATGACCGTATTAAACTGGTATTAAATATATGTAATAAGATGTAATACACAGTTACACACACAGGTGTACCATATTATTTGGAAATAGTAGACATTAAGAAGAGTGGTGGTTTCGAAGGGAAGCTGATAGGAATCGGGTTTTATGAAGGCTGCGCCCTTGTTACGCAGCCAACCACACATTTTCTTGGCGACACGACCTGGCTGCGCCGCCATAGCGTCCCGGTGAGACATGGCTCTAAGTGTAAACATGGAAAAATATTCTATGTCAACATTTCAAGTTTGGCTGCGCTTGTTATCAAAATACTTTGTGAGATTATATCAAATTATTAATTACACGAAGAACCTACGTTTCGACGCCTCCCATACGAAACATTGCAGTGTCTGCGATGCTATTTGCACTGTGAAAAAAGATAATTAGGTATTGATTTATGGTGAGATTGGTGAATCAACAGAAGTATTTGCGCTTGCAAGTCTGGCTAATTATTCTTTTCTCGTAGGAAATGGTTGAATAACATAGTGAATGTAGAAAATGTGTAATAATATTTAACACTAGAAATAAAAATAATTATATCACATTTGATTTTATAAAAAATAATATCGTAATTATACACTTGTGGGGTGTATCGCCTGAGCAAGGCTTATTTTTGTCAATAACTTGATTTTCACATACATACACAGTAGATGTCATAATATGTACGCTAGTTAAAAGAATTTAGTTGAGCCTTAGATCTTTGGAAAATCTGAATGTCTTATTTTATATTATATATCGATAAACATCTACAATTTACCTTATTAGTTTTAATAAATTGCAAATCTAACAAAATCGTTTAGAAAAATAAGTCGTCATTTTGGCTTCCACTTTATTCTATAATGGAATGGTCTCAAGAATAACCATTATATCAACATTTTTGTAGCTTGCTATAATAATTTTGTATAATGTACTGTAATTATGACTTAACATAACAGAATAATCGCTATATAAAACACGTGTAATGAAAACATTCTTCAGACTGATGCAACGTTCGTGTTACCAAATTGACTTCAGTACTGTCAACACTAACATCGGCGACAGCACTAACTCACACGGACTCGCGGCCCTCGCAATCGGAAACCGGATGACTTACTCATGAAAACACTTCACACGAAATGGCACCGCTACTGAACAATACATCGCTTTAAAAAATATTTATAACTGATTCCTATCTATTAGTTACACTAAGAAGAATTAATCTATACAGTAATATAAAAGTTTTCAACACTAGTTCAAATAATGTCACTCGTTTACCAAACAAACCGATAGCAGTATTATTATTCTCTATGTGGTGTCGAGCCGACGGGAAATAGTCTCGACGTGAAACAAAACGTATCGACACGTTATCAAATAATCAGTTTAATCTCAGAAGGCGTATAATTATGTTTTTAACAGCTACAGCTTTATAATAGCTTATTGGATCATTAATTAGTGATTTAGTTCGTTCAACGTTTGAGTAACTTACACTAGCGCTAGGTTACAGCAACGCGATGCTTACAAGTTGTTCCCGCCGAGGTTGCGTCACGCACACGATGGACATAATAAAGCCTAACTATTTAACATGCTTTACATTGAGCTCAATATTCAGTGTTACTTTGATAACAACAGTGTTCTATTAGTGCGTTATAATCACTGAGTTCTTCCTGTACTTAGGAATCTCATAACTGGACCAGTAGTCTTATCGAATAATCACAAATTAATTGCCTCTGTTCAGATGGTTAATGTTTATTTTGCTATTGTTTCATTTATAAGTAATTATGGAATTATTTAACTATTCAGTAAATTATGTTTACTACCATTCATACATATTTGTGGCAAACTATGTCTTGATTATTTTAATGATACCAAGTAAATTTTACAGGAATTAATATTAAAATGTAATTTCGGGAGATAATAGGTGGTATATTAGTGGCAGTAGTACACAATTGTGCGGTTGGCTACGAAAGAGCAAACAAACAGCACGTGTAACGGATAACCATAAGGAATAGCACTAACATCGGTGCGACTTTCTTCGCAATTGAAAAATGTTTAATATTTAATAACATATGTATTTGGAAGCACTTTAAGAACATCAAATGAACATTCCAAAGTAGTACCTACATCGCACACACCCACTTTTATCAAAACTTTTCTAACCAATATAACACCTATATTCACATCTCAACAAAATATTACAAAATCTAATAGAAAACCCAGTCAGTGTGATGACTTGATGACAATACAAATTATACGTTTTCAAGTTCACAAAAAAATTTAAAAACAAATTATTGAAAAACTGTGGTAGTATCTCCAAAGTCTCTATCTTCAAAGAAATGCCGCAATTTGTAAAATTGATTAAGAATGATTCAACATTTTATTCGGGAAGTATAAAAGATCTGTACTTATTATAAAACGTTGCATTTAGCGCCGCTTTCGGCGAAAAATTGTGTTGTGATTGAGTCTACCTTATAAAATACAACAGACAAAGAAAAATATAATTTGTGACCGTAACATAATACAATAAAAATTTTACGCCAAATAAATAGTTTAAAGTTGAAATCTAGCTTAACGACTATGGAGCTAAGAGCTAGCAATATAAGAAAAATCACAAGTTTACAAAAAATACAATATGTTGGATACGTCTCACATATCAAAATAATTCACTTGTAAACGTTACATACAATTCACATAGTTTGAAAGCGCATAATCTCCACCACAGTAAACAGTATCACTAACCTTTCTCGAAGGTCAATTCAAAGAATGTATAGTTATGCTTAGAATACGTCAACTTAATTATAATAAACGATACCATAATGACAATAATTGTACTCGGCAATAACTACGATACATAGTAGGTAAATTAAAAAACGAAATTGCACTCTCATTACGCATTTACAAAACGTAACGTCAGACGGCGGTACAACGCAACTTTAGAATATTCAACACTTTACCGATGCGTTCTGGTAAGTTATTGCATACAAATCTTCCAGAAAACGGAAGAAGTCAATATAAATAACATTAAAAATCACAGGTGCGGCCACGGCCGGTGGTCGGGAAGAGTCGCTCCGTGTGAGTAGCAGTGGCGTGCCGTGCCGCACGACAGTGGCGCCACTGTGGCGCAGCCGCGCTCAGCCGCGCGCGCTCGCGCATCGCTCCGCTCCGGCTCTAAGGCACAGCCGTCATGGTCTGTGGAATCTGCGGACACCGATGTCATGCGTCAACGTTGACATAGCACTAACATGTTTCTAGAGAAAACGACCTTCGAACCGGTAATCT
The DNA here is from genome assembly GCA_947568875.1 of Fissipunctia ypsillon. NCBI lineage: Eukaryota > Metazoa > Arthropoda > Insecta > Lepidoptera > Noctuidae > Fissipunctia > Fissipunctia ypsillon. The sequence continues at coordinate 11,040,118 of OX387654.1, forward strand.
AATTTGGACGTGCTCTGCTGTTAAAGGCTTCTTGTGACCAAAGTTTGATTTCAATGTTATAAATTAAGATAAGAAGAAAAAAGTTATATGGGGAAAAAATTGTTCGGTTCCGTAGAAATATGCCTAGAAAATAACTAATAAACGGGCATACCTGGTAAGGTGCTTGCTTTCCTCGTGTACGGCCATCTCCGAACTCTTGAATTCGTTGAGCTCGCGTCGGATGGCGGCCTTGTCCCGCGGAGTCAGGCGAGTCCACGGCTTATCCGCGCGACGGTCGTAGTCATGCGCCTGCACAAAAACATTATACTCATTAATAATTGAATATGGGGCCACTGGCAGACAAAGTCAGATAAGAGGTCATACCTGTTCGTAGCCAAAAAAGGGGAAAGTAAGACCAGCCGTCGGCTTATTAAGTTTTATAAGATATTTCTGTTGCCAAAAAATAAACAAAGATAAGACGGCGACGAACAACTACCGGAAATATACAATGTGTAACTGAATTAATGGACATTATGTAAGTACTTTGTTCAGAATCGTTTACTGAATCAATTTCCGCCATTTTTAATATATGTATGTAATTTTTTTATCCCAAAATAATTAAAACTACGTAAATTACAGTCACACTTCCACTGTACAGTCAAAACAAACCAAAATAGACGAAGTACCTACTACGCTAGACCCTTTTACGTGTGCGACTGTTTGCGTGCGTAGATTTGTAATGTAACCACAATTTTCTCCTACAATCAGTTTAACTAATTTAATAAATAAACAATATTTTATACACAATAATAAAAATTCAGTGTATGTATTATGATTATAAGCCGACGACACCACGGACGTAAAAAAAATCGCGGCGATTTTTTTTCGCGCACTGGATTTAACGCTCTGCTTAGCGCCGAGAGTTGAAAATCCAACAGTGTTTTTTCGACGCGTTGGAATGCACTCTGTTAGATTTTCAATGCTCAGCGCAACACCGAACATCCCGCGACCCTGGGGTCGCGGGATGTTCGAAAGAGTTACCGTGGCCCCTGGCACAGGCTACTGAAGTAACACGGGGGTTTTTAGCCAGTAAAAGTCTGACACCGCCCAGCGGGAGAAGTCATTTCATGATTTCCCACCCAAAAAAAGGAGTAACCTGGTAGAAATCGTCACGCGAAATTTTTCGACTTTTTTCTTTTGAATTCACACTTTCTCTCTGTTTTTTTTTCTGTGAATTTGGTCAAAATGAAAAACCAAGATGGCGGCCGATCTTTTTTTTTCAACAAGACTAAGTCACTCCGTAAGGCTTTCTTATAATATGTTTTAAATCATATGTGGGAAGGAACTTCGTTCATGACTGGGGTCCACGACCGCACACGTTTTATTATTTTTTTAAATGTCTTTGACATATCTCTGGACCCTAGAGTCCCGAGACCTTTAGAAGGCGTACGAGGGGCCGAAGCCAACTCGCAGAGGGCTGTTAGAAGTTTTTGATTAAATGAGGCGCCAGTCGACTATTATCCCTGTTCGCACTATGCAAATGCACCCTTAATTTATTGAATGTCGATATCGTTATCGAACTGACTGTTTTCGAATACAGCAAAGTGATGTACTTCCATACAAACTGTCATCCCCTATTTAACCTCTTTCGAGGAGGAATTTTAAAATCCTTCGTTAGTGCTCACTTTCAATATACATATAAGGAACTCTTGTTCATGCTTCTAGACCCAGCGGTTAGGGCTTGTCTTTCAGTGAATGAATTTTTTTATAGTGTAGATGTTTCCCTATGAGCATTATTATTTACCTGTGTGACTTCGATGTAATCACTGAAGCGTATGATCTTCTTCTCCTTGAGCTCGTCAACAGTGGGTCGGAAGCTGAGCTTGCGCAACAAATAGCGCTTCTTCTCCTCTTTTTGTTTCTTCTCCTCGGCGGGTGACTGACCTGTAACGTATCTTTATTTAATAACATGTGTGAGGGGAGGAGAGTCAAGTGTGTATTTGGTGTTAAATAGAACCCATCACGTAGTAGGCGGACAGAAATCTTACTTCTTTAAGAAATAAGCCCCAAAAACAAGAAGGTTTTGAGATGTAAAAGCTTCAATTCGACAGACTAGTTTACTACTAAGTTCAGCAACAAATCAAAACTAAAAATGTCAGAAGTATTGTGTGCAACAATATTGTTTCAACAATACTGCACGATAAAAGAAAGCAAGAACAATATTTTCATAAAATATTTCATTATCCAGATTATATCCAATAATATTATTGACTCCTAAATAAAGCAGATATAGGAAATAGAGCACATAAGTCACGCAGTGTTTTATGTAACTGTCGAAAAATCAAGGCATAATTTATGCACCCTCAGAGTTAAATTTAAGTGAACAATAGGGCCGTCCAATTCGCTACATATTGGCCGGGAAAGAGATGGAGTTTAACTCCTGACATGAAATGAAGAACTAATAGTATGGAGAGTGTGCTTACTTTTGAGTATGTTCCTCTCGACGAGCTCCTCGGCGGTGGGCCGCATGGACAGACGGCGGATGAGGCGCGCGCCGATGGCCTCCCACGACTCCTGCCGCTCGTGCTCACTCTGCACCACCAGGATGTTCCTGCGCACACATCACACATACATAGCAACTATATCATTATCGCACCCGCGCGCCCTGATCTAACTTTCTCCAAACACTAACACTCCCGTGCACCAACCGACCGACAACATAAAAAGCTTTCGTGAGCCCGAAAATGTTTTCATAGTATCCGATTTACATACACACTTGGCTGATTCCCAAGACCCGTAATTTAGCTAGCAGGTTTAATTAATAAATTAGGGTTGTTCTAGAAATGTACAGCTGGCTAATATTACGATGTAGGTTTACTATAGTAAAATCAGTTGCTTCGTTAAATGAGCTGAAGAAAACATAGTGAATGGTAATTGAATAGCTATTAGCCAAAATTACAACAATGCCAATGCCAAGAGCGAGCTCTTAGAAACAGGAAGAAATAAAACAGTGATAACAATGACTTTGACGATGCAGACTAAAATAACGCTCCCAGGCGTGCATTGTTGCCAGACGGTGTGGAGTGGACTATTACTGTGCCGACCTATGCCTTGCGTAACACTACACGTGCATGTGTTGACGTTCGGCCCGTGCGAATGTTACGTCACAAAATAGTGCATCTCTAGTTAGGTAGCTGTAAAGTCAGTATTAATAAAATATCTTGGAAATAATTCGAGACACAGATTTTACGTTATACCCTATGTGTATGTACATATGTATACTCACTGAACCATATTCTCGCGTCACTAGCTCTTATATTATTTTAAAGCTTTTAAAAATTGAAAAGCAATTTACGAACTTCATCTTTCTATCTACTTAAATAAACAGTAACATTCCATGCTAAGATAAATCAATAATGTTATATCGTTCAGTAGTTTTTCCTAATTATTTACGAAATTAGAAATAAAATTTGCATCTTGTTTGAGTTTGTTTTTCTCATGATTATTTATTTTATGATAATAATGATGTATATACAAAATAGTCATAAGTAAATATCGTAGTAAATATTGAATGAACACGTAATACTGCCAACCCTCATTAGCTAGAACGTAGGTAATGACATTGACAATGTTGTGACATGATATCATACAAAGGAATTTGTGTAATTTTTACGTAATTTCTTACAAACAGTTATGAGTGTTACTATTTGGCAAACGCACCTGAAGTTTTGAATAATTCTGTTACTTGTGCAAGTTGACTTCCGCAACCAACTTTCACTGTGGACACATTCACAGCAACTTGACATGCCGAGATTAACCAAAAACTTTTTAAATTATTTTTTTAAACTTGCTGGTTTTATGGAGAACATAATTAGTCAGTTGCTTTTCCAACCAAACTCTTCTAATGTGAACCTTATTTATGGTTCCGCGATTATTTTAGCCAAACTAACATCTGTCATTATATTGTCAGTGTAGTGCCAAAACACATATGTTACGCCATCAGCAGGAAGTAATTTCCAATACAATAGAAACGCAGCTTGTTTTATGAAGGTCAAATACTAGATAGAGAGCAATCGGCAAAAGGCTAAGTTAGGTGCTATCTGTTAAGAATAGACTATAACGTTTGCAAACGTGATTAACTTAAGAGCGTGCATCGTGCACGGGCTGGCAACGTCGCATTTCTAGAGGTTTTTCGATCTTAGAAACAGACAGACAAACATTTTAATAATTGTTTTTTTTATTATAAGTACCGTATATACTTTCCTATGCATTCAGTAAAAAGCTGTTATTTTGTCATTACAAACAGACGCTTCAATTTTATTTATTTGTGTAGATGACATTGCTGATATGACTAACTGTTAATCGAACTCTAGTTTTCAGCTAAACTGTAGCTTTGTTACAAGTTCTATCCCCCAACGTGTACCCACAACGTAGTCTTTAGGATTCATCATTGTTCTACTATTGTTGTCAGATCGTTGTTAACACATTCAGCGAGTCATCACCATGATACAAATATTAATTTAAAAGTCCGTATGTACACAAATATGTCCACCCAGTTCTCATTCCTTCATGAGCCTATAAGCACTAAACACTAAACGCAGTCGCGGTCATAAAACGTTCGAGCAAGACGGTGAATATAGTAGTACTTTCAAATCTCTGCATTGAGCCTCGTGTCACCTGTCATCTCGCTCCCGCGTTATATGACCGCAGCTGCTACTAACGTTGGCGTATGCAAAACGGTTAGTCATAATTCCCATTATTTAAAAACGTTGTTTTAGGTTATGGGACGTTTAAACGTCAAAAATGTATGGTTAAGCAAACGCTCATCATTATGAACTTTAAGCAACGTTTATAAATATGAAAAAGTTGAAAGAAATCTCCGAAGTCTCGAGGAAATCATTTACTAGCGTTCGTTTGTTTAGTATATGAAATTCTAATCCGTAGCTATTTCGCAGGCACAAAGATCCGTGGCCAATATCGTACAGCACCCGGCTGTTGGTATGGCACTCATAGTTTTGGAAAAAGTTCGGCTTCGTAGAGAGTCGACTATGTCTACACTTGTGCAGGCACATCAACGGCCGCGGACTGCACTATAGCGCTACAAGGTTCTTTTGGCGCTAACGCAAAATAGGAACTAACGCCGCCATTTTGTTTTTTCAATTCATTTCACAAAACAATTGCACAAACAAATATTTAAAACCGCGGCTCCCTATCAACGTCATTCGAGCGCCAAAAGATCGTTGTAACAAACGCGGACAATGGCGGACGAGCACTTTTCACCCTTATGTCCCAATCAATAAGGTTGAAACCACCAGTGTCCGCGATGGTACGTTGTGTAACTTACCTGTTGATAAGCTCCTGGCGGTCGGGGCGCAGCGCAAGCTTGATGTTGAGGCTCTCCTTGCGCGCCAGCTTAGCCGCCACACGATCCGACTCGTTGGACGTCTCGTACTCCTCCCACGGCCGCGCGTTCTCTTTGTTCTCCATCCCGTTGCCCACGCGCACCGGCCGTGTGCTAAACGTAACAAACGTGTTAGAGAACGAAGGGTTATAGCTGATAATACTTATGCTAGCATGTGCTTTTGCATGTGTAAGCTAATAATGCAGAAAATAAAAGAAATAAGGGGTCTATGACAGGCATTTAGGTTTTTACATTAGAGATCATTTTGTTTTTATACCTTTCTTTCGGTTTTAATTAAAGTTGTTCTGGATCATCAAGACTGTTTTTTGTTCTCTTGGAGTTGGATTCAGTGTGGATTTGTAGAATAGTGGTGAGTGTCACTTAGTAGGTAAAATAATATTATATTAGCACTTTTTTGTAATTGACGACGTAACCATGCATGTGCTCCACAATATGTATTGAAATTAGTACCAAATATTGATGAGTCTTAATTATTCGAAAAGTCATAGACCTAGTATACACTTTCAAAGTAAGGCTGTAAGCCTTCTGTCATTCATTACACAACAATACGAAGAAAAGTAAATGACACATATTTATAACTACTAAAATCAATAAAATTAAACTCATTATAAAAACAATAAACTAATACTAATTGGATTATTATAATGTCCTTCGTAATATGTAAACTAAGAAACAACAAAACATTTTTCAAGGTAATCAAAAATCTATGATCGTCTATAATGAAAGTACACGTACATGCAACATAGAATAACGACGTTTAGAGCAAGAGTACAAGAGAAAACAGCCATAACTTTAACAACAGCACATACGTCACATGTAGGTCGTGGCTATAAAGATTTAATTCATTCATTCGGAATTTCTGTTTTAAAATTTCGGCTCTTTGCACTTTTAATTGATTTATACTATTATTATCATATGCATCTATAATGGCGTTAGTGTGTAGACAGTTAGAGATATCGACAGTTAAAATAAGAGAGATGATATTCAGAAGCGTGCACAGCACGATGCATGGACTAAAGGCGAAGCGGACCGTCGGGAGGTCGGTGGCGATGCGTGGTCAACAACACTGGCATAACGTATGGGACTGTTACCATATGCGGATCCTCGGTTTAGGCGGCGGCCGCCTGCTCGCCGACGCATGGTGGAAATAAACGTAACTTTCACTATCACGCCCAACATTTTATATGAACATCAATGAACTGCAGCTGTACTATCTCCTCGCTCACAATTACGTCAAAATGACAAGTCGAAGTAAAAACAAAAGGTCAAAAACTTCAAATTAAACGTCGTTGCATTGCGGGGCCAGCGATTTGGGATCACAGCGGGTGTTTTAAAAACTAACTATAATAATCATTTTGACAATATCGTGATCAAAGAGTAAATAATACGTGTAATTTATAACTTCAGATGGATGGTTAAAGTTAAGCAAGGAATTCTGGTGCCGATTCTCTTGTTGATCATCCAAAATTAAAATTAGAGAGCTGCTTTCTCTTACAAACAGACAGCGTGAGAAAAGAACGGTGATAGATTCACACCTTGTACTTCGGCGTGTTTTTAGTCGACACGTTCTGACCTATCTATATTTCAAGAGTTCAAGTAAACTTTTATTTTTATGTCCGTAATCTCTTTCTTCTACTAGAGAGAAAAAGATAACAGTAGCTTCAATTAAGTTCAGTTTGTTTATTTATTTATTAATAACAAACATATATTCACAACAGAATCGGCAGCAATGACTAAGTGTTGATATGGAAGTGTACAAGTAGTTTGGGGGCTAAGTAGCAGTAATATACTGACTTGAAGCTAGTATGGTGATGGTCCTGCCTAGGCGCCAGCGGCGTTGCCAGCGGAGTAGCGGAAGGAGAAGCCGACGGTGCGGGTCTCTTCTTGAGCGCCGACTTGAGCGGGACCGCGTTGAAGATGGGCTCTTTCGGTGGGATCTCCTCCACGCGGGTCGTGTCCGCACCGAGATTAAGTGGTTCTATGTCGTCGTCCTCCTGTTCGTCCTCCTCTTCGGCTGGTGAAGGAAAAGGATAAAATGCTTTGACTATTGATAAATAGTGTCGTGATTAAATCAACAGCCTCTTGTGGTACAGTACCTGACTTGGGTGTGTCCGAATAGCGATATAGAAGATAAAAACCGTAATAGGGTAAGCAGTTTAGTTACCGAAGAAACACTCACGCGAGTACGCTGCTAAATTAAAAATGTGGACGCAAAGGTTCTGTTCCCCGCGTAATTATTATTAAACTTTGCAGATAACAAGTCTGTAAATAGAATTTAAAAATCATCAATACTTACAGTCAGAGAGAGGATGTTGCGCGAGGGGGTGTTGGTTGTGCGCGTGCGCATGTTGGTGCTGGTGCTGGTGGTGGTGGCGCGTGGGGCTGGGCGAGCTGAACATGGGCGGCGGCGGGATGGGCCCGATATCTGACAGCGCGATGGGCGGCTCGGGCAGCTCGGACAGCATCAGCTGCTCCTCCGCGTCGCCGTGGCCGTGGCCGCCGCCGTCGGTCGTCGACCCGTATCCACCCACTGGAACATTTATGTGAATGCAGTCTTTTACACATTTTATATTTACAGTTTTATTTTTGAACAAACCCATCGGTAAAAATGACGAACTTCCACACAAATTTTAATCCTTTTAGGGAATTTAACCCTTTTAGGGAATAAATTTTCAAAAGTCTTTCTATTGTGCTCACTTTCGTCATAAAAGGAACTTTTATACAAAGTGTCACGCTTCTAGACCCAGCGGTTTAGGCTGTGCGTTGTGTGTCAGTGAATGAATGAATTTAATATTTTAATTAAGTAGATTTGTTTGCTAATTCTGTCCATCCTAAAAGTGACAGGCACAAATCGCGTTTGCGATAAGAAAGACCGCCCATTGTGTCACTTTTTTTTAATAAAACCTGAGAAGTGCAGGGCGGGTCAGTGACAGTGTCAGTTAATAGTTGCACCGCACACGATTCAAAATCGCTTGACGCTTAACTTTTTGTAAAATATTGACAATCTATCTATCTATCTGTACATGCTATACCTACTCACACCACAAATTAACGTAATTTCGTTCTCATTTACTAATTAGCTAACCCACCTGTAATCCCCAACGGCTCACATTTAGGCGTTAATTACCAATTTGTTACGGCCAAGCCTATGGCGTGTTATGGGCCAATCCATTTACAAGTTTGTCCGATAAAGGGTTGCAAAATAAACACTACATCAGTTGTACTGTATCTTGCAATTTTAAATAATGTTTGGGGCTTTATAGGCGCCACATAGACGATGCCTTTTGTCACGATTTTGACCATGACCTGTATTTATTCATATGCTATGTCTTACTTAATTGTTCATGAAAATACATACCGACATCTCCTTGGTAGCATATTCGTCGTGGGATCTTGCCGGTCAAGGAGTTGGGTCGCTCGGGCCTCATTAGCTCACCACCATTTTCCAATTTGTCCTTCTTTGGTTCTGGAATTAAAGAAAAATATTCTATAAATAAAAGAAAACATATTATAATTTTAATTAATTTAACCTGAAGTAGTAAAATTATTTTCATAAAATTCCAATTGCTTTATCCAAGCTTGTTAGAGTTTAATGAACTTCACGTTAGCAAAATTTTAAGGCATAGTATTTAAGTAGTTCAATGCTATCTCAAAACTAGAATGAACAGAGCAGATACAATAACAAAACACCTTCAAGTTTCAAGAAGCGTGAAATTGTGAGGCGCCAGCTGAGAAATACCGTTCAAATCTAATTATGTATATCCCGATTTCCAAAGAGAAACAGTATCCAAAAATAAATATTCCAGATTAAAGCGAGTGTTTTATACCATCTTCATACGTACATCAATTACTGAGCTTTCAATAACAATCATCGATCTTAACATTTTACAAATGAAAGCATATTCAAATGTGGAACAAGAATTGACAGTAAGCCAAGAGCTCAAATGCTCGAAGTAAGGTATAAACATTTCAGAACGTGTGTAATATTTTATCTCTAAGTAGTGCACGTCTAGGTAGTATTGTTTGCATAGCACAAATGAACAATTCCGTTGCGAGTACGAGCGTGAGTAGCGATGAGAAATATAGAATTTCTAGGTACACTATGGCTATGTTCTAATAATAGTCGATAAACGAGCGTGCCACGCGCTTCCATTCACCGCGCGACGGCGTCGGCGTCGGCCTTGGCCTCGCCATGGAACTGTGTTATTGACGCATCTCCGCCGCTATCATTCTAGAGATAAAAGTATGCATAACTTTTGTTGTTAAATCACGCACGAAAACGCGGTTGCAGGGAACCACCCATGATTATCACAACTTGCCAACCTGGGATCTGATAACAAGAACATGATGGCGGGACAATCTGGACAAAACAAACGACCAGTGCTCCACATTAGCCTTGGATCGCAAGCAGTGGAAGATACGGGGCTGTCCCCATGACTTCCACTGCTTTACGACCTTTGCCCAGCAGTGAGATGATGCAGGCTAACATTGACAGTAACAAGTACGAGGTGGTCAAAGAAATAGCACTTTATTAAGCGTGACGGTTAACAGGGGAGAATTATTTTTAAAAGAGTAACCGTGGAGTTTCTTGCCGGTTCTTCTCTATATGAAACGACCAATTGGAACCGTGCACCTATCTTCTGACGTTTCATAAGTGCTCATGTAGGCTTAGGTATGTGAAATAAAATATTTTGAATTTGAATGGAAGAAAAAAACGTGACGCGCCGACCCTAAGTTTAGTAACTCGGGACAAGGTACTAAACAAGGGCAGGAAGATGATGATAGAAGAGAAGTTTGAAATGCTGAACCGGCAAGAGCTCAGCTCACAAGTAAAAGAAGATTAGAAAACTGGATTTTTGATTTAAATAAAAACACTCCACATTTTTGTATTACCGATCATAAAACTTTTGCATGTAGCTGGCCCTATATGCATGTGTAGGTACATCGTTATAGTACCTACGTTATACATACACAATGAGCAGAGCTATTAGGCCCTCGCCCATGTGAGGCAACATTTAACATAGCGCACCAGGCACCGCCAGCCTCGCAATTTTCGTGACCGAATGCGGCATAGTTAGCGATTGCGACATAGATCAACTATGCAAAAACTACGTTTCGACAGATTCTAATGCTTTGTATAAATCTTTTAAAGGCCTTTTTTGTTGAATAAGCCCCGAAATCTGAATAAATAGTTGCGCTGATATTACCTAAGTACTTTGTCACGCTTTATGTAGAGGTAAACTAAAATATTTTCATGATCAGGTCGCCAGCAAATCTGTAGCAATAAATCAGCTAAATGACCATGACATATTCTATGAATGTGTTGAAAAATTTGTAATTAGTATGTAATTATAATTATAGTACATTTCGGTGCTATTTTTAGGAAATGAGTAGGTACCTAAGTGGCTAAATAAACAAAATCCTACGTAATCCTATGTCCCATATAAACGATGAGTAACGGTTCCGCACCGTGAACGTACAAGTTACTACAAACAGTTAATAAACAAACGTTTACTACCGTTTCTGATTGATTAATGAATTTCTCACGCCAAAAGCTGGTGTATTAGGTACACTATTTACTATAAATGACGAATATCTACAGTTCAATGTGAATTACTATACAGAGTGCCTGTGACCTTACGAAAACCTGAGTTAATAAGTTTACTAATTAAATTCAGTTCTGAATCAAAACAAAGAAAAGTAGTTAATTTTATCAACAGGTGACTTTAGGAGTTCATTGTTCATCAATTCATCATCTTACCTACAACAACAAAAAGTTCAAGATGGCAGCCTAAGAAAACTTCTTATCCTGTATACATTTAAACATACAGAATGGATTTTTGAGATGGGGCAGTAAGGGCAGGTGCTTTAACCATTGTCGCTACCAGAAAATGGTCTTACGAGACTGTCCTTAACTTTTTGAGATTTTTTGATCTGAATTCACAGATTTCGAAAAAATATACAGTACCTACGCAAGAAAATAGGTAGATTTTACAAAAACTTTTTTCATGCCAATCTATCCTGTTTCTTATAAGGATCATACAACTCTATAGGACCAACTGAGGTTTGAGTACTAGAAAAGTCTGAAATCACAAAAAACTTTTCCCATACATTTTGTAGAAAATGAGATTCCAACCTACTATTTTACAATGGACCGAATGGCCGAAAATAAACAAAAAAAAAATCGAACCTAACGAACGAATACGCGTTGTAATTTTGTGGTTTGAGAACAATATCTAGATAGTTTGTTGCTTTTGAAAAAACTTTTCCCATACAAATGTTTTCTTTCGATTTCTGACTCTTGTAGCGGACAAGCTTTTTTAACGTTTCCCATGGAAGTTCTAAATTATTTGAGGTCATTTTTTTTCAGAACGTCGGAAATCACAAGCAACAAATTATATTGTTCTTAAAGCAAATAAATTTATAACGCGTCTTCATTCGAGGTTTAAATTTTTTGTTTAGTTTCGGCTAACCTGTCCATCATAAATAAAAAAGTAAGTAACAATTGAAGTATTTTCCTACGAAATGTATGGCATTTTTTTTGGGTTTACTGATTTTTCTAGTAGGTACTCTAACCTGTTGGTCGATAAAATATTTTGATCCTTATAAGAAACAGGAAAAAAAAAGTTTTTGTGAAAACTGCCCATTTTCTTGTTGACTATAATTTTTTTTTTCAAAACCTGTGAATGCACATCAAAATGTCTCGAAAAGTTAAGGAAAGTCTCCTAAGACCATTTTCCTGTAACTAAAACTGTTAAGGCACATGCCCTTACTGCTCCGTCTCAAAAATCCACCCTGTATATTGGTACATTATCGGCCAAGGCTAAAAACTGATCGATTGTCACAACCTTCTTTTGTTTATTTAAGCTGAGAACCGGACATGACCATGGAATCCAAGTTTTTAAGCTTAAACATTAGGTACAATGTTTCATCATAGTTATTAAAATACTCACTGATCTATATTTGATTTTATTGCTGATAGGAAGCGCTCTCTATTAAAAAAGGTTACCGGTTCCAATACTATCATTATTAAAAGCATAAATTAAGTCACCTAATACAATAATTGCTTAGGTTAAATCAACAGGCTTTACAGGAGCGAGAGGTTGCGCTAGCGCTGAGAGGCGCGGGACGCGGTTGGTCCGGGACTGGGCGGATCGATGCCGCCCGCCCTTGGCCGCCCGCGTTCGCACCGACACTTCGAGGACGTCGTTCGCTGCAGCGTTATGTAACCTACGTTGTCCTTCACTCCCACGGACCACAGCTCTGAAGGTTAACCGCTATCTGAGACACGTGTTTTGCAGGTTCCCTTTCTGACCTAAACTGATTATTCAGTACTTTAGGAAAAACGTAGGACAACGTGTTTTCAATCATACCATTTTAGAGAAATCCATCACTTAGATTTGACTGCCTTCGTTGTTTTTAGAATCATAGCGAGACGAGATGTAAGTTGGGGGGGTCATTTTAGTAACTCTAATGACATCAACAAACAACATAATAAATAAGTTCGCGCACATATGGCACATGACAAGGTTTGTAAACAAACATTTTGCCTGCACATTAAAGATGCCATGTATCGTCTTGCTCACAATTTTCCTGCCAAATGGAGGCCATTAAGTACGTTCTTAATGCTGGCGACGTGCAACATCAAACGAACGGGATAGAGCGATGACATCGCTGCAAACACTCACAGACGTGATTGGAATTTTCCCCAATTTCGATTTAGGACAAATAAAGTTATTCATTTATTCGACACTATTAAATCTTTCAGAATAAATACGCTAAGATCTAGAACTCCGTCAAAGCCAGAGTAAATTATGTGTACAACCTAGTTAATGTCACAAGACTTGCTCGTTATCAGCTGCCACCGTTTCTATATAAAAAAACAAAATCTGTTTAATTGCTCTACTTTCAATGTTTTATTACTCGGCTCGCTTGAACACAATGAAAATAATCATCCAATTTAACTAACCTCTATTTACAGTTTCTGTGCATGCATAATCTTGCAGTAAAATATGTAGAGCGTCAGCTGGTTGTCAATCAAAGCAGTCAAAAGGATCGACAGACACCAACTTGTATTACAACAGTGGACAATGTCAAGAGTACGCGAGGTGGCTGCTCGCGAGCTGAACACATGCTCGACTTGCTGTCATGTCGCGTAAAACGACGAGACCACACTCGTTAAAAATACATTTAGCACATAAAAACAGAAAACACTCATCGACACGTCAGGTAGGTATTTGGCCTGTTTACGCTACACATAATGTTAAACGAATACTTTATTACAAGTTACAGTGTTTTAAAACGCTTCACGCGCCCGCGTGTATAAAAATTCCACATGCTATTAATGCAATCTTCCATTAAATTAACTAATTGAGAACTTTACATTAAATCTTCTATGAAACAGTAAACCCTGCATTGATTCTGATTGAAATGGAAAGTAGCCGAAAGAAAACTGTCCAATCAGCAATACCACTAAAGAAAGGCAGAGTTGTGTTTTCGAGAAAAACATGAGATTGTTAGGGGATATCATTATCTAAGACAACTGCACAGAAATCGAGATATATGGACAAATTACAACAAACTGGGTCGCACGCGATAGGTACGCGCAAGAGGAATTTGTGCGACGAACATAAGAAAGCATTTTGCGACATTGACGTACGTGGGCGGGCGGTGACGGGTGAAATAACATCTCTTTCAGTAATTTTTCAACAGTTAATTGCAAAATGAAAAAGTTGAGACAGCATAAACTTCAATAGAATTCTCTTGAGTTTAGTTTGTGTACCGTTCTCAAAGTCTGAAAAATAAACTTTAGATAGTTGAAGTTGATACGCTAACATTGTACTCGTAGATATTTATATCAGTCTATTTGTGCCTAAGATTATTCTTACTCCACGTGGTTGTTTACATGAGTACGTGTTTATTTGGCAAAGAATCGTAAAAATATTGATCATAGCAATCATGGGTGTAATCACGCCACTTTGATTGAGCATTTAAGCTTGGTCACTTCGTAAGTAGTAACTTTCTGCGATCTCGAGCTTCGATTGCTAGTCACACTTGCTGGCACAATTAATCTCATCTGAGTCATTTTCGACGAATAGAGTTGCGTGCACAGTAGGTACCTAACTGAATTTATTTCAAATGCTCTCATTCGTCACAATCATCACCCACGTGCCCTACAAATATGGCGAGTTTGAAATGTTATGTTGTGCTCAATTCTAATAAAAAATGTGATAGCAAATAATGGTGCAACACCTAGTCGATCCAATCAACTTGGTGTATATTTTAAGCGCAGCACATGCAATTCAGTTTATAGACCAAGAGACGGAACTCGTACGCTTATGTCCAGGTGGAACAGAAAATATCCAAAGTATGAAGGTATTTTCGTTGTATAACCTACTCGCTCAGAAACTCCGACTTTACGTTGGGCATTTCGAATAAAAATGCCAGCGTGGGAATGCTTATTCCAAAACATAATATTGATTTAAGAATGATCTCTGGAAAACGAAAATGGTAGAGTTTCATAAAGAGGAAAACATCTGTATTTAATGGAAAACAAACAAACATTTAACGATTTCGACATCGGAGTGGAGACGCAGTGCAGCGATAAACGTTCAGTCAGATTCAGCGGCGACGGTAGGTCAAGGGCAGACCGCGGCAGCGGACGCTCGCATTTCAGGAAGCTGCCTTTGCCGAATTCTGCGAATTATTTCTCTCCCCTTTGACGCAATTTCTCTACCGTTAAGAGACGGATAAAAGGTATAAGTAATTTTACTTTTATGATCAAATAGGAAATGCTACACAAATCATTAATTAAATAAAAAATAAGCTTTTCCGTATTTCTATCTAACAACAAGAGGCTAACAGGTTTTGGTACGACAACGAGAGGTTATTTTCTTGGTGAAATAGGAAGTAAGTGTGACATTGCTCTCTAAATATAAGTTTAGCGTGACTGACGAGGTTATCTATATTAAACGGACGTCATTATTGGAGGAATGTGGTGATTGACATTCGACGGTGGGGCAATTAAAATGGCGTGTGTATGTAGCTTGCATCGCCGACGGCTCCGCTCACCAGCACACCGCTGCCGCAAATAGTTACGCAAGGCCACACGACGCCTTCTCCGTTATTTATCGACATCGACGTCGGGGGCGCCTAACTAACCACGTTACATTCTTACAAACATCCGCTATCCTTCGACACTTTATTTAATACAATCGCCGTTTCCCAAAAATTCCATAAGTCTTGTCAGTACGACCGAGAGGCTCTACTCGCGTTTCAAATCAATATTTTCGTAGCTGAATTTTCCGTCCATTGCCCCAACCATTAATTTGTTTCGATATCATTACAATTGCCTCTTTGCCGTCTAATATAAAAGTATTTCTTTTAAAACATGAATGTAAAACGAATGACTTATTCGAAATTGTACGAACTTTTGGCCATAATTTCGTGGAACGATAAACATGGATATTTCTAAATTCCTCGAAATGATCGATTGTCATAAAGCATGAATACCACGACAGAAATAATCTTGAGCAATGAAGATGCAATGCGAAGACAAATACATGATAGGAATTACAAGATATGTATAGTGTGATTATCTAGGTATGTTATTTACACATGCCGTGAAGAATACACGAGTAGCGCTGCTGGTAATTGAAGGTTGTACGATATAAGACAGCAAGATTCTTTTACTCAACAGTGCCTATCCAAAAGTAAGATGATTAAGCCAATAAAAAGTGCGAAAAAGATAGATAATAGTAAAATGGTTAAAACATAAGTAAAATAGCTACTGATAGGATTGAGATAATTCTTTGATTCCAAGTAAGTAAGCTGTTCACTTAACAGCTACGAAAGCCTTAACAAAAGATGACATAAAAGTGTTAGGACACTGAAATCAATTATAACCTTGTCTGTTGCTTCACGACTTTTACTCCTCACTGAATAAATAAGTAATCTAAGTCCTAGCATGTTTCACTATGTACGGGCACTGAACTTGTATATTTTCATGATTTATATTCACATGAAGCTGTTTTTTGGAATAGTAACTTTTGATAAGGATTTGATGGGTTTACTTCGATTTATCTAAATAACGCCATTTAAAGATCACATTAAGTACGGTCTAGGAAAACAGAATTGATACAAAAAATCTACTGAATGGTATAGAACAAAGGTTGAAAAGGAACCAATAGTAATAACAAGATCCTAAATGCCAAAGGGTACATGCAACGAGGGGAGCGTGACATTGACATTGGCAATGCACGTGCCGGCGGGCGGGGGCAGGAGCTGAAGAATTGAACTGGTGCGTGCGAGCGTGTGCAAGTGCATGCGGATGTCTGGTGCTGGGGTACCATTGATACGCGCGAACAGCGTAAGGTTCGCGTTGTGTCTTGGGATAGGAGACTTGCGGCGCACGTAGTAGTGGTCGTGGCGCTGGGGCGGCGGCGGCGGCACGAAGGGCGGCGGTGGTGGCAGGCGCGCGGGCCTGCGCCTCGCGCCGCCCGCGAACGCGTCCATGGCGGCGAGCGTGCCGACGTCGCTCATGCTCGCGGCGCGCTCGCGGCTGGAAGACTGCGGCCGGCCGCACGATCGTTACTGCTCCCCCCAGCCCCCGGCTCCGCGCGCGCTCTTCGATCGCCGCCCGCCCTCCGCGTTTGCCGTCCGCCCGCCCACGCGCTGCTTCGCTTTGTTTTGAATTTTTAATTTATCGCCATTCATCTAGCATTTGTTGAGAGTATAACAAGAAAATGAGCAACCCTAGGGTTTAAAGAGTGCGATGACCTAGGTTTAAGGGCTGCAAAGCCCCCGCTACGTACTGATCTATCAAGCTTGGAATGCGCCACGGTGTGCCGGTAACCCTCATTTATTATTTTAGTATTAAGTGACAGCGCATTTACATGAAACGTTAGTTTGATCATTACAATACCTAAACACTAAAATGATTTGCACAATCAACGCGTTGGATGAAATAACTTATGTACTTGTTTTTTTATCGGTCTTCCAGCATCCGAAGTCCAAATGCAGATAGTTACGTAATTTAAGTCTCCGCAAATTCTATACAATTTTTCAACATAAAAGCTTAATTAGTTTTCTATGTAATTACTAATTATGTACTTATTATTAATTCTCCGCAAGTTTGTTTGTTAAACTTCAATACTCCCTAAGCCCTAAGCTTATTCCTATTCGTTTTGAAATATTAAAATGTTTAGTTAAATATATAATAGATATTTTTAATTGTATGTGGGCGAAGCTTAGAGTATATAAGTATTGTAGCAGCCCAGCCGTATCTACCTACACAATGCAGTAGTCCAGCGCCTTTGACCTTTAAACAGGGTTCAAATATAAAATTAAAAAAGGTTTTAAATATTATACATTATAATGTAGGTACAAAATTAGCATACATAGGTACGGAGGAGATCATGTCATGAGCCGCAGTGCTACAGCTTGGGACGGTCCAATGCTCTGTCTCTACGCTCCTATATAGTAGTAATATATAAACCGACTGTATGAGGGTTCATTCCAATTATTACAAATAGTAGGAAACCTCGCTAAAACAATGAAACTATAAATAACAGTTACTAAAACTACACAAAGCTACGATGGTTTATTCATATTCATAAGTTTTCGTAACACAGGTATCACAGTTTGCTCTGAATGACAGCAAACTACAAACACCACATATTATTATGTATTTATGCATACGTTATCGCGAGCTTACCTATAAACACAAACAAAGCTGAAAATACATAGGTGTTTGCTCTCATTCATGAATTTTGTTATCCTCTCCGCTGTCGATCGACCTCCTAGGCGTCAGTAACAATATAAATTTAATTGTGTATCATATCATGACAGTTGAAGGTTAATTGGCAGTTTTACATACATACATACATAAACTCACGACTTCTTCCCATGGGGGTCTACAGAAACTACAGAACGCCACCTGCTACGATCCTTACATACTCCTTTTGCCTCGTTTACATTCATACATCTGGTCATACACGCACGCCGGTTGCAAGTACTACGCACCTGACCTTTCTGAAGAACATGACCAATAAGATCACTATAATTATGTCTTCCTAGGGCGTCCCCTTCCGGCGTTTCCACTCACATCTGCCGTGTAAATACCTTTTGTTAGTCGACTTTCATTCATCCGCTCAACATGACCAAACCATCTAAGCATACTCTTTTAAATTTTTGTCACTACATCTTCTTTTAAACCACACCGTTGCTTTATCACATCATTCCTCAGTCTATCATTCATAGTCACACCACACATGCTTCGCAAGGAACGCATTTCCACAGCATTTATTCTACTTTCATGCTTCTTTTGCCACACCCAACATTCACTTCCATACATAAGCGTAGGCACCAGCACACCATTGGCAGTTTTAATTCTAGGTTTATGCTCCATTTAATCCCAGTATCCTTTTATTTATGTGTCGCTATCTTTACGATGATGGGAGCATACATTTTAGACCCATAACCTTTTGATAAAACATAGTGTTGTGCTAAATGTACGGTGTATATTTTCTTCTCATGTAACTGTCATGGATTTAATGGTATCTGGCGTGTTTTCAAAGTGCTAATAGTGCTAATACTCCGTAATCCTGGGCTAAAATCCCAAGTCGGCTAAATGATGCCTTGGGTTTATCTTTTACCAAAATTATAATTTGTTCTGAGATGACATACCACCGCATCGCAGAAAATAATGTTCTTTAGGTTCTTCTGCTTATCGCGTCATGGAGTAGAAGGAAGCGTGATTGCCGAGATCGAATAGTGTTATTGGGTGATTAAGATAAGCAGTCTCAGCATCAACCTTATCTTACGATCTGTAAATGGCAATAGGCTCGTTGATTTACTAATTAATTATTCAGAGAGTAGAATGGTAAAGCCTTGCGTATACATAGGTAACGATTGTCGAGATGAAGTTTTAAGTCATTGAAGAAGTGTCAGGAAAATAAATGCTAAGAAGGTTAAAGGTCACAAACTTAGGAAAGAAAGCTACAAAAAATTGTGAAACTACAAAACAAGAACTGGAAAAAAAGACAGCAACGAGAGTGTTGCAGTTGAAAAGACTTGTTCATTGAAGCAGACTCCCGTTTTACTGGAAAATGTCGCCGGAGCTGCGCTCGACAACACACAGGATACACTAGTAGATATAAGCAGGTAGAGAAACTGAGGTAGGTACTCGTATTATCAACAATATGGGGTAAGAAGGTTTATAGCAATATGTTAAAACCTTGGTTAGGAAAATACTAATACACGCCGTAGGCCGCTGACATGGATGAGAAATACTCTACACTCGTACTTTTAAAAGAACATTGTGTCGGGACACTACACAATAATCTTTGAAAAAGCCAGTGTAGAGTGCTCTTAAAAAAGTGCTAACAAAATTTTAAAATTCCTGAAAAACAATTAAAATCATAAGTTAAAAAGAGATCCTAAATAAATAAATACAACCAAAATAATAAGCAAATAATTAATTAATTCTGTGTAGTTTCTATAATTATTTCGATAAATTTTATCCGTTGTTCGCGGCTATCGCCACATCCTAAAGCAAACGTCATCTGAAGCAAAAGGAGCATTCGATTTACCTCATGTGTTATCTGCGACCACATGGCATGACGTCAGACTGTTGGTAACAACTAAAACTGCATCGTGAACGGTTAAACACCTCATAAATTATTAACTGTGGAGTTAGTAGTTGCTCCGTGGAGATAACACAGGTTCTGAATTAAAGTGCAAGTAGTTTACAGTTTAGAGTTGCATGAAATATTGGAGGTATCTAGTAGTAGGTCAATGATAGTAGCGATTAAATACAATACGTGTTAAATATATTATGAAGAGTAGTAAATTAAGGGGTCTATTTAAAAACGAAGATACGTTTAAACCTCAAAAAAAAAATGGTTAAATACAGTCACTAATCATTACTATAAGCAACGCGCAACGTTTATACAAGATGTAATTTAAATAACGCACAACCTCTTAAGGGGTCATTGTGCTCATCATTATGAACAACTTTTATACAACGAACAACTACAGGCCTAATTCCTTGGCGACTATAATTGCGAAGGTGTTGGACGGTCTGATTCATCGGCAGTTGGATACGCATTTAACAATACATGACGCCCAATTTGGGTTTAAGCAGCATTTATCAACAGAAACAGCTATCCTCTATCTCAAGCATACTGTCCAATACTATGCAAGTAGGAGAACACCGGTGTATGCATGTTTTCAGGACCGTGCCAAGGCCTTTGACCTAGTGTCCTAAGACTGCCTATGGAAGAACCTATCGCAAGACACCAACCTCCCAAGAGATCTGGTTGATATTCTGAAGTACTGGTATAACAACTAGTACAATTATGTAAAATGGACGGGTGTCGTGTCGGGTGGCTGCACACAGATTGTAATGCGGGGTGAGGCAGGGGGGACTCAGCTCTCCCAAGCTTTTCAACCTGTATGTAAACCAACTGATATGTGAGCTCAGCAACACCTATATCGGATGCTCCATTGATGGACACTGCATTAATAAAATCAGCTACGCGGACGATATGGTGTTGCTGAGCCCATCGATCAGTGCTCTGAGGAGGCTTCTCCGTATCTGTGAGGACTAGGCGGTGACCCATGGTCTCAGGTACAATGCAACCAAGAGCTCACTCTTGGTCTTTAAGGCGGGTAACAAATGTTATGACACTGTCCCACCAGTCACCTTAGGGGGCGTCCCGCTTACGAGAGTGACACGGTTCAAGTACCTGGGACACTGCGTGACCGACAGTTTGTCCGATGATACGGATTTGGAGAGGGAACACAGAGCATTGGCAGTTAGGTGTAACATGCTGGCCCGTAGGTTTGCATGATGTACAGAAGAGGTAAAAATTACACTCTTTAGGGCGGGCACATTGCCAGTCTCTGTGCACGTGCGCCCTATGGGTCAGTTATACAAAAAGCTCGTACAGTGCTCTGCGATTCCAATATAATAATGCCTTCAGGGTGACTACCGCACTTTTGCAGTGCGTCGGGGATGTTCGCGGAAACCGGCGTGCCGGGCGCTCATGCGTTTGCGTATAGCGTCCCTGATGCGGCGAGTGCGCGATAGTCCCAACACTCTGTTGGCTATTGTGGCCAGCAGGATGGACAGCCCCATAATGTGGCATTGGATGACGACTCACAGAGCGTCATTCCAATACCTTAAATAATTTAATATGTATTTGTATTTATTTTTTATAACGTGCATGTTTATTATGTTTGCGTAATTTGATGCGTATTATGTTTTTGTGTTGTTTGTTGTTTTTTTATTTAAATTTTTTGTAACGTATGAACTAATTGTGTCTGATAATAAAGTTTTATTATTATTTTTGTAACGTATGAACTAATTGTGTCTGATAATAAAGTTTTATTATTATTTTTGTAACGTATGAACTAATTGTGTCTGATAATAAAGTTTTATTATTATTTTTACTATGGGACCAAACCTGAAATCGCAAAAAAAGAAATCTGCTGTTCAGTACATTTATGTTCACATAACTCGTAAAAATGCAACAAACAGCAGATTTTTTTTCGTGATTTCGGGTTTGGTCCCATAGTAAAAGTTGTTCATAGTGATGAGTACAACACTATCATGGCGGCTCCCTAGCCAATAAAAAAGTAGCGTGTATGTACTTAAGTCGACGTAAGGTTCATGTCACATGCATGTCATAAAACGACATATTTGACTATGTGACAATGAGATAGTTTCAACCTAAAGTGAAGTTTAAATTTTCTAGGAATTGATGTCAAAAGTAGAAAGCAATAACGAGGTAGACTATACTAAACAAAATTGCTTTAGAATACTATTGGAGATAGAGCAGTCGGTCCCTGTGTTCACTTTAAATAAACCTTAGGATTGATAGTTGCCGTCGACTACAAAACTTCCAAGAGACTCTGACTCTTCTCCTGCAGCTATGGTCTAAACTCTAAAGTAAGCTATATGGCATAGTGAACTCGAATTATTATCAACCTGCAATTTATTTATCAATCAAAACAAAAATCATTGAATGCGAATTTTCACAAGGAAGATATACAGGGTGTAAAAAGACACATCACATACCCGTTAACTACGCATACTGCTCATCGAACTAAGTAGCATAGCGCAAAAATTATTGCTGGGAAACGATTTTCTTTTTTGGTGTGAAAAATCACTTTTTATGGTAACACGCAATGTAACACGCGCAAAACGTAGTGCTTACTGTTGCATACAACAGTATAGGGGTCGTGCTGGTATTTAAAGTACAGTTATAAAATTTAAAACAGCTTTCATAAAAAAACGTAAGTAATAAAGTTGGAACTTTGACTTTCAATATTTCCATAACCAGAAGGTTCCCAGGTATGGTCCAGAACAAAAAAAGTCGCAATGATGGGAAGAACATGTAACTTTCGGCTTCGTTAAGTGTCTTTTTACACCCGATATGTGTGCTCTGCATTGCTAATTGTATATTTACCTACATTTGTACTTTTTCTGTGGCCGGTTGATAGCAATAGGCTCGCCTCCTATTACCTACATGGAACTTAAACATAACTAGCGAAATGTGGGTGTACTATAGGTACATCTCTGCCCAACCCTTCAGGGAAACAAGGCATGATGTTATGTATGTATGTAAGTGTATTTGTACTTTTGATTTTTCACTAACTTAATAAAGCAAAGACAGACGAAGGTTACACGATAGTCTTTTCCTCTTACCCGTTTCTATCTTCTATATCACTGCATTTTAAAGAAGCATGACTTACACGTCCCTTGGCAACAGAGGTCCTAACATAAGCTAAAGAAAATTAAAAATGCATTGGTTTTGGTCAACCACTATCTTTCTGAATTTAAATAGTGTTGATTAAGTTTTAAACTGAGCGTCAGAATCAACCAACGAACGACATGAAAGTTTAAAAAAAAAGAAAAAGCCTAAGTTTCACGGTGCGGTTATGTACCATTATTTGGGTGACAAACTATTATCTTTTTTTAGCTCTTATATTGAGTTCAGAAAGATGCGATTTCATAGTTTTTAACACGCTTTTTTATATACAGCATAGAGACGATACCGCTATATTTAGTTTGTGGACGATAGAGTAATTTTAAATTAGTTTTTCAGGAAACGTGAGATTTTAAATTTGAAAATCGTAAAGAATTGTAAGGTTCAGCTTTGTTTACCCATACGTTGACGATCTTGCTAGGCTTCTAAGTCCGTTGGCCAAAACCTTCTTTTTTGTTCCTCCCACAGCATGTAATTATTTATTTTATATTTACACTAATATTTAAAGCTACAGTTTGTTTGTTTGTTTATTTGTTTGGTTGGTTGAACGCCCTAATCTCAGGAACTCCTCATTCGAATTGAAATATTATTTTAGTGTTGGATAGCCCATTTATCGAGGAAGGCTGTACGCTATGTAACATCACGCAATGACCAATATGAGCGGAGCATCAATGAAAAATGTTACAAAAACAGGGAAAATTTATTCCTTTTGAGAGCTTCCGTTGCGTGCGCTGCGTAAACGGTTAAAGTTACGCATAAATCATGTATGACGGAATTGTTCCTCTTAAAATGTTCCAAAAAAAGTCCGCGATAGCATATGTCTATCTTTTAAGGTTGGCTCACTACAACTTTTTTAATGGTAATCAAATTTGTTATAAAATAATGCATTACTTGCGAAGGTGTTTTCATAAACATGGTATTAATCCTTATCCAAATAAATAGTTTCATAATCAAGGTTGATTAAGTACACGTAAATTCCTTTTTAAATTATTCGAATCGGACCTTTATAAATTACGACGGGTATAAAAATGCTTAAAGTAAGAAAAATGCGATTAGTCTATTAGTTACCTACACATTTTATTATTTATTGATTCCTCTGCATTTTATAGCCCAATTCTTGAGGAAGACTATATGGTATGTAACGTTACGCTAAGACCCTTAGAAGCCGAGCAAAATGAAAAAAAGTAAGAAAGTGCGCTAAGCGAAAATGTAGTAACAGCGCGGGCAGGCTATGCGATGCGACGGGGTGGGTCGGGGGAAGCAGTAGCGAGGCTTGATATTTTGTAGGAGGGAAGCCGAAGAAGAAATTGTTAAGATACAAATAGTCATTCAAATACGATTATCACGTTGTGGCGCCGGCTTATTTAGAACAATTTGTGTTGTTGTTGGAATATATATTATTTGGCAATCGTAGACATTACTGAATGTGCTATTTTTCTATGGTGGTAAGTGAAGTTACTCATCCGATCCTCCAAAGGGAAGCCGCTAGAAATGGAGTTGTTAGCGCGCTTCGCCTCTGGGGGGAAGCTAGTTTATTCATATTGTTATGGTCTCTCGTTTTCGTAGTAGTTTTCTCTAAGACAGAGCCAAAAGTAATGTTACTTCGTCGGAATCTATTCCTTATGATTGTATCCACTCTATAAGGGTTTTCACGACGCTGTGTTAACGACTACACCAAAAGCCCTGTGCGAAAACACTCTACTAATAGAATGTGCATTCATTACAAGTATTACAGTTAATATTTTCTCTAATCACCCGCCACTGAGCTTGATTTCAGCCACTCTCACCCATCGGTTACTACCAGTCACCTTGCGTCATATTCGTGAACGGGCGCCGTCAGTGGAGACTTGGTCATTCATCTCTTAACTGCCAGGGCTTATTTTTAATCTTATATTTTGATTTGTTTTTAATTATTTATTTTTTATATTGTTCTCACATATAGAAGCAACAAGAACAATGTACTCAGGATTTTGTAATAATTTCGATTTAAAAGAGTGTCCATGGAGTTTCTTGCCCATTCTTCTCCATAGAGATCTACGTTTTGGAATGGGCGACTAGCTTCAATTTTCTGACTAACTGACTGACTCTTTAACAATTCAAATGTGCCTGTAATTGGTTTAATTGAAATAAATGCTTTGAGTTTGAGTTTGAAGATCATCTCTTCGCTCAGCCTGAGTCCATACACCACTCGAGAACACGTCTTTCTTTGTCAACGGGCATCAGTTCACTACAGTTCTGCGGCTAATAAAGCTGGTCCAATGCCGGCAACTACTAAGGTGATTCTCTGTCGAATCATCTCTATTCGGATTCCGACTACAGATAATTCGACAGAGAACTACCCGTGAAGGTGAAAGCTGTCTTATTCTAAATCCGAATTTCGGATTTAACCAAATAGAGTTCTGACTCTGTATTCGTTCATATAGCTTTCAACATTTCGATAGTCAGTAGCGCTGGCCACGTCTCGGCTTAAGGCCTCTGCCTCGAATTTTGCGGGCAGCGGCGCGGCGGCGGCGGCGGCGCGGGAGCGGCGCGGGCAGGGCAACGCAGACCCGTTCTCGAAACCAGCGGGCAGATCACGCGGCACTATAGCGGCATAGTGTTGTGTCGTCGAGATATTTGTTTTTGTTCGCGAACGAAATGTCTGAACAACAAGAATATTTTGTAGATAATCCCACTAATTACTAGTTATTTTATTAACATAATAAAACATTTTTATATTTGCCTTCAATATTTAGTTCGTTTTTAATTTCTTCCCATAACTGATTAATTAGCCTCCTATTTTTGTGGTTCACATCTTTGCTGTTCCATATCGGTGTCCTATCAAAAATAGATGAAATAATTTGTTCCTGCACGTCCGAGGACATTTCGATACGTCACAAAAATAAATTGCGCAGCACTATCAATGCAGACGCGGCGGTCACCGCTTGACTGGAGTGCACCGCTCGTCGCCCGCTCCCGCCCCGCTGCCGCGCCGCTGTTTTCGAGGTCCGGTCCATTTAATTTTACGCATAAAATCCTGCCGCTCCCGCGCCGCCGCCGCCGCCGCGCCGCTGCCCGCAAATTTCGAGGCAGAGGCCTAAGACTTATAAGTGTCAGGAAGTACCTACGTACTGATTGAAGTCAAAGTGCTAATGCTCTGTGTGTCTTTTCAAAAGCTCATACAGCTGGTTATTTGGCGTTCTAGGAGTGTGTGCTTTATGTCCATGCAATAATAGCGACTAAGACGTCATTCGTCTCGGTTCGGACGACGCGACTCGACATAGCGTCGGACTATTCACTTTAATTGCATTCCATGCAAGCTCTTTCTGACCGGCTCAAGCCGATTCCGCATCGTAAGTGTGGTCACTCCCTTACCCAATATACCCACATACATATTCGCTTCCAGAAACCTGGCGCCGGCTAGCTGGCAGCCTGAACGTTTCAAAAGGGGCTCACTTTGGTTAATTCTACTCCAAACCACTTGCAAAGTTGTCGACAACAATTCCAAGGAAAATGCATTAGTCACAATCACAAACTGTTCTGAAAATAAAGGATAAAGTGGACTACCTTCAGTGCCTACACACTGCTCTGCCTGAAATTGGTGTGTACGAATCAAAAGTACGAACCTCTCAGGCAGGCACACCCCATGATGAAGCCCATCATGGAGACGCGCTGCGCAGGCGGCGGAGGTGGCGGCGGCGGCGGCGGCGGAGGCGGCGGCACGCGCCTGCCGCGCGGGGGCGTTCGTGACACCGCGCCAGCTATTACCCACCACTCTGAACCGTCCCCGGCCCGCACATTTTCACTACATCGTACCCCATCAAGGCATTTTAACGATCAAAGAAATGTGAGCAAAGAATACTCCCAAAATTCTTTCGCATTGTTTTATTAACAAGGAATTTGACATTTAATTTATTGTAATCCGACTTTCAGTATACACTCCAAATTTCCTGAAAACAACGAGCTACTTACATGCACTTTTCTGACATTACAATTGCACCATTGAAAATATGTACTTAGATGTTTAGAAAGAAAGTGTGCGCAATGCGCAAAGGTAAAGGTATATAAAAGGTATCGAATCCATGATGATACTTTATGGCCCAATAGCAATTTGAAATAATTGAAATGAATATTTGATATTGTTAGTGTTCAGTGGAACATATCGTGCAAGCGTCGCGGGGCAACGACGCTGGTGCAGCGGTAGTATCGCGTGCTGGCGCGACCCGATCGATACCGCACGCAAAGTTCGCGCCTCAGGTCTAACCACCGACCATAACTAAAACACATATGTATGTCGAGCAATACAGAAAAAAATGCAATCAATACAGTTGCACCAACGAAGAACGAGACGGCCAAAATCTAGCGTGCCAAAACAGTTTAATTCATAAATCTGAAATCTCCATGGTTTATTTACGTATTGTCCAGCAGTGATAAACATTTTTTTTATTTGTTTGTCACTAAAATGATATCTATATAACAGCAGCAATATAACTAATACGTGTTATCTTTTAAACTGTTTATGGAATCAGCTAAGTGTGCCATCATGTCATTTGTTATGTTATAAATAAAAGATAAGGAATAACCCAAGCTACGCCGAGGCATTATTTGCACAAATGGCAATGGTTTTAATTATTAATTTATTTATAAGCATTAACAAAAAACACATCAAGCAGAACTGTCATTTAGTAATAGTTGCGATTAGTTAGCTTTTAATCGTTATTTCGCGCCGTCTCTACATTTGATTATAAATTGCTTTGTCTTAATTCTTTGAGCTGGATATTTTCTCATCTATCTTCAACCAAAACCGTTTTACAGTTTCAGATTCATCAATTAAAAACAAACGGTACACTGCACCTCCAAAAGCTTTCAAGTCATTTCGGTTCAAGTGATACAGTCATGCGCTTGTTGCAATGATCTCAACGAAGGGTAGGTAAGACAGCAAAAAAAGCATAGAAAGCCGCTTTTCACCGTGTGATTTGACAGGTGGTATATGTATGTGGGCAGGTAATCGAGTGAGGTTAGGGCAGCAGACGCGAGGGTCGGTTTGCGGCAGGTCGCGGCCGGCGGCGCGGGCGGGCGCGGGCGCGGGCGGACCGACACTGAGGCGCGCGCCGCACCGGCCGCACCGCGCCCCGCGCACAGCCGGTACCCAAGTTACACAACCCCCAGACGCCGGCTCCTCAATCTAGACTTCGACGACTGCCTCACAGAATCGCCGCCACACTATCCCACCTAGACGTGCTCCAAAAATTCTAAACATGCGTATTTCAATTTTAGCCCACCGACCCATTTAGCGCTGACAGAACAGCAGAAGATTTTATAAATAAATTATAATGAATTATGTAACCTCTCCATCTGTAAACTAGAGCACCCATTTGTATAGTTTTGAAATCTCAATGTCTTGTTGTCTTATAGATACTGTACCAATGATATGTGAGAATAAGTCTTACCAAAATAAAAAGAAAATTCTTTAGACAAAGTAAATTGTTATACCTACAACTGAAATAGAATAAAAATTGTACGATTTTTTGCCAACTGAATTAGGTTTCGTTCAATAAAAGAGCCGAAAATATTTTTTCTCGCGTGTTTCAAATTGGGTTAGAATAACGCCAACAGATAGGTAACGAATTTGACCAAGGCTCCAATTAATAATAGTAGGTACAAATAAAGTAAAAAAATTACGGGTTCAAAAACTGATATTTCATGACCATACTGCATAAAATAAGTATAATGTGATGTACAATGACGTCACGTTATTGCGGTGGCTCTGTGACAGCTAGACAGCTTGTGGTGGGTCAACGTTCGACAGCCCGTCCTGTCAGGATGTCGTTAATTCCCGCCACGCGTCACTACCTATTCTCCAATTACATTTAATCCGATTCAATAATATCAAGTAGGTACAATAAAGTTAAATGATTAAAATAATATATGAAATATAAGATTCGTAGTTTTGAGTCCAGAGGGACAATTGCGTAACACACTTACAGTAGGAATCGGTTTCATTTTGACAGTTCAACAACATTCATTGCGTTATTTACGTTGCTGAGCAGACAAATTTTTCGAACATATGAAGCAATGGATTAGCAATGTTTCAAAATCATTCGGATTCTGATTGATAGTTTGTTACGCAACTAGGGTGCTGTTTTCATTAAAGAAACAGTTTAAATTACCGTGTCTATTGAAAAATATTCAATGAGCTAGTAGTGTTCATCGATATCTGTTCAATTGTTTTTCAATTACATTCAATCACTCGATAGGAACTGCGGGGTAATTGCGTATCACACGTACAGTAGCAATGCCTTTAATTTTGACAGTTCAATAACATTCATTGAGTTATTTACGTTGTTGAGCAGACAAATTTTTCGAGCATATGAGGCAATGGATTAACAATCAACGGCGAACTGCCAATACCTCCTAACTGACTCCTAACAAACATGCGAATAACACCTTATCGTTTTGAATTTAAAGGCGTTATTCGCATGTTTGTTAGGAGTCAGTTAGGAGGTATTGGCAGTTCGCCGTCGCAATATCCTTCAAAATCATTCAGATTGTGATTAAAAGTGTGTTACGTAATTAAAGTGCTGGTCTTTGTCGATTGCCTAAGTAGGTATACCGCTACTTAGAACTAAGTACCGACTGCAACTTTTAAATCATTATTACACCTCGAACACAGTAAGTAAGTACTTCAAGTGGCATATCTTGTAACTTAGCAGTAAACGATATTTATTACTTGCAAATGCTTATGATTCACAATATAACTTGCAAATCTAAATGTCAAAATAAAAAGAAATCTATGACCAATTTCTACACGCTATTCAGTAGAGTACGAAATGCATGGAGCAAGTTTTTAGTAAAAGTTCGTGTACGAAAACATAATTTGATTGATACAAATCTGGAGCAGCTAATAATAATACGAGTAACAGTCACGAATTAGCCAGATGTGTAATAGACGAAAATACAGACAATATTGTTCGAATTAATACTGACCGATGCTATGCAAGAGATAACAGCGACAGTAAATGGTGTTTAATGTTGAGGTTATTAGGCTGGAAATACGTGAATTAGGCTTTGGGACGCTGGGATTAACATGAATCTATGCACTGATTTGAGAAGGGGATATATTACTTAAAAGGGAATGCAAAGCCAAAATAAAGCTCATTACTACAATTTGGGGATTCCAATAGAAGTGATTTGGGTACAATGAAGATTGCACCGAGACGAATATAATACAGTGTGAGTCTTTATAATGTGCACATATCGAAATGAGGGAATCTATGCTTAATTTTATCGACGGAAAAAATGTTAAAAAAAATCTAAATATTTATTAATATTTTTTATGGATTTTAAAAAAAAATTGTTTGCTTTTGTGACCCCAGTGTATACAAAACTGTGTAACTTTTAAACTAAACGATTTATCACGATGAAACAAACTCCATAATGTTTGGAAGTAATTAGGTGTCGTCATAAAATAAAAATTATGGAAAAAAAATAGCCATAATCAAATATAAACATTTTTTTTTGGCAAAAATCTGATTTTTTTTCATTAATTTTTACAAAAATTGTAAAATTTCTCAATAACATGCCCCCATCACCTTCTTTTTTTATAACTTTAAGTTATTCTTCATAGTATTAGGAACCTAACGGTAAAAATTGCATGTTTTTAACTCAACCCCAACATTTTTTATCAAATGTCAAAGAAAGGCCCAACGCATAGCTACGCACATTGTTTAGCAGGTAGATAAACTTTTTTTTGTTAACTTTGTTGTGAATGCGCGCGGGTCGTTTCAAAGATGGCACTCCGAACGCGGAATCGTATTGTTCTCATAAGGGTGGTTTGTTTGGGATGATAATTAATGCAAAAGAGTTCAATTGAAACCCATTTATTATTAAATACAAAATTTAATGCATCAGGTTCTCAAAATGTCCACCTCGTTGTTGTAAACACAAAGCCGCGCGAATTAGAATTTGGTGTGTCGCTCTCCTTATCATTTCGGGATCATTGCGAATATCATTCGCACAGTTTATTATGCGGTCACGCAAATCGGCCTCACTGTTGATGGGGGTACTGTAGACGCGTTGCTTCATGGTCCCCCATAGGAAATAATCAAGGGGCGTCAAATCGGGTGAACGCGCAGGCCACCCTACAGGTCCTTGCCGGCCGATCCATTTGTCATGATAATTTTCGTTTAAAAATCTTCTTACATTTGTAGCGTAATGGGCAGGACATCCGTCCATCTGAAGAAACATCCTTTGACGCACAGCCAGTGGGACATCTTCCAATAACTGAGGCATATCATCTCTCAATAGACTTAAAAATCTTTCACCAGTCAATGTTCTCGGCAATATGACTGGTCCAATCAACATGTTATCGATAAGACCAGCCCAAACATTTATCGAAAATCTTACTTGGAAAGTAGATGACCGTTTCAGTTTCGGGTTTTCACCTGCGCGGCACCATCTGTGTAAATTTCGACAGTTAGTAATACCGTCTCTAGTGAATGTCGCTTCGTCCATCCATAGTATTTTTCTTGGAAAGTTTGGGTTTGCTCTGGTTTTTCTTTGAATCCATGTGGACATCACACACCTTGGACGCCAGTCTACGTCTTCATGTAGATGTTGCACCCTTTGATAGTGATAAGGATGCAATCCTTCTTTCTTTAAAATACGCCACACTGATTTTTGGGATATTCCGTGACGAAGAGCCAGTCGTCTAGTACTTATGGATGGATCAGCAAACAAATCACTTAATACTGCTTGTTCAGTAGCCGCATCAATAATTACTTGAGGTGGCTCGCGACGATCTCTACTTGATCCAAGTCCAGTGATCGACAACCTTCTGTGAACTTCCTGGAAGTTTCGGGCAGATGGCACTGGTTGCCTGTTAGGATACGCAGCTATGTAAGCCGCGCGCGCAGCTCTGGCACTTCCTTGTCCCACTCCATAATAAAAATGTATGTCGGCGATGTGTGCCGGGGAAAATTCACTTAAACGCGGCATCATGTAGCAGCGAACGAAAGTTATGAAAGTCCAGCGAACGAAAGTACCGAAACACATGTAGCAGCGGCGAATAATTCGGAGCGACTGCCAGTCTGACATCTGTCATAATTCAAGTTCCTTTGGCTGGCCCTACCTCCCCGACCTGCGCACATTCAAAAGAAAGTTTATCTACCTGCTAAACAATAGCTATGCGTTGGGCCTTTCTTTGACAGTTGATAAAAAATGTTGGGGTTGAGTTAAAAACATGCAATTTTTACCGTTAGGTTCCTAATACAATGAAGAATAACTTAAAGTTATAAAAAAAGAAGGTGATGGGGGCATGTTATTGAGAAATTTTACAATTTTTGTAAAAATTAATGAAAAAAAATCAGATTTTTGCCAAACAAAAATGTTTATTTTTAAATGTGGCTATTTTTTTTCCATAATTTTTATTTTATGACGACACCTAATTACTTCCAAACATTATAGAGTTTGTTTCATCGTGATAAATCGTTTAGTTTAAAAGTTACACAGTTTTGTATACACTGGGGTCACAAAAGCAAACAATTTTTTTTAAAAATCCATAAAAAATATAAATAAATATTTAGATTTTTTTTAACATTTTTTCCGTCGATAAAATTAAGCATAGATTCCCTCATTTCGATATGTGCACATTATAAAGACTCACACTGTATTTTATCAACGGTCACATTGAGTACTCCTCCATTTTGTAAATATTCCGAAACCGTGGTGATCTGACGAGCAAAGTTAACTTTTCAATGAGGCGCCCTTACATGTGTTTGTGTATACTTATCTTGTGTCGTATCTCAAATAGCATAATATTTAATAAGCTTTGCATAGCCCTGTACGTGTATATTGTGTATAATCAGTTTTACGCAGGTGTAACCCGTGTAACTAATAAATAGACGGCAAATGCAAATGTATTTGTCATCTGAATATGCAAATAAAATATTACATAACAACCCTGGTATTTTCCCTACTTCGCGTTGATAATTTTATTGTTTTAAGAAAGATAGGATATAAATATAGCCTTGTGAAAATTGTATTTCAAAAACCATCATAATTTTGTAGTCAAGGAAAAATCATATAACCTTACCGATAAATAAATTAACGTGTATTGACTACTAGGTTGTAAATTACATTTATCTAATTACTAGCTTCTAACCGCAACTTTGTCCGCGTCATATTTCTTGTCCCCCCGAAGCGACGGGGTGTCGCTTCGCATCCATCGCCTGCCCGCGGTATTACTTCGCTTTCGCTTAGCGTTTTTTGTGATTTTTTTTCTTTTTGCTTGGCTCCTAAAGGTCCTAGCGTGATGTTAAATTGGGCTATCAAATGAAAAAATAATTTTTCAAATCCGACTACCCAGTCGGATTACCCAGTTCCAGAGATTAGCGTGATCAAACCAGGGACCGAAACCGGTATGATCAGTACAGGTATTTTTTCGGTTACAACCTTTATTTTATTATAGGTATTTTAAAGGTTATCTTAATTCTTAAGTTAGTCGTAGAGGTAACCAACATTCTTCGACATCTGTACCGAATTTATAAAGGTTTTCGGTCCCTGGTTCAAACAAACAAACTCATCAGCTTTATTTTTTGTGTTGGACAGTGTGCTTGACAAGCAGTTAAATAAACCTCTGTCGCTTCACAATTTGGCTTCAGAGATGGATTTTCAACAGAGCACGCTGTTCTTTGTCTCAAGCACACTGTCAGATACTACACGGACAGGAAAACAACCGTGTACGCGTGTTTTCTTGACCTTTCAAAAACTTCGATCTGGTGTCCTATGGTGTGTTATGGAAGAAGCTTTATGACGATACAACACTTCCGGGTGAGATGATTGAGTTGTTAAGATATTGGTACGGCCATCAGTCTAATATGGTGAAATGGGGTGAAGTGTGGGGTCGAACAGGGAGGTCTGGCTTCGTCCAAACTCTTCTGTTTGTACGTGGATCGGCTGATTCGTGAGCTCGGCAGCACTATGGTAGGCTGTTCCATTGACGGAACGTTCGTCAACAACATAAGTTATGCCGGTGCCCATGGTGCTGCTGGCCCCATCGATCAGTGCCCTCGGGAAACTCGTATCTATTTGTGAGCGATATGCGGAGACCCAAGGCCTCAGATATAATGCAAAAAAGAGTGAGTGTCTGTTGTTCAAGGCAAACCAACTGTCACACTCGGTGGGACTGCATTAGATTGAGTAAAATCTTTTAAATATCTGGGGCATTGGGTCGCTGCGACGCAGACGGATAATGTTGACATGGAAAGGGGCGTAGGGCGCTGTCAGTCAGGAGCAAATCCGTAGGTTGGAGAAGTGCTCAAGGGGTGTAAAAACTAGACTGTTTACGGCATACTGCCAATCGTTTTACACCTGGGCTTACAGCGCCTTACGTGTCCAGTACAACAACGCATACACTGTAGCATCAGTGATGTTTGCAGAGGCACGTATAGACGACTTTTACGCAATCATGCGAAAGCGTGTCGGCCCCCTGATGCGGCGGGTGCGGGGCAGCGCCAACAGCCTCTTGGTCACTATGGCGGATAGGGCGGATAGGACGGAAGGTCTAATAGTCAGGCACTGGTCCAGGACACAGGTATTGCCTTCAAACCGTGCCGTGAAATAATGATGTATTGTATTGTATTTTAAAATTTATTAATATTGATTATAGACTTTGACATTCTTATTATTAATTGCCAAATGTATGTACTAACACTAGTGTTTAAGGTGTTTAATATGTAGATAATTACTAACAATTTGGGATCTGTAAAATAAATGATTAATTGATTGAGCATTAGTATAGATTGATTTCTGATTCAATTAATTTATAAACACCCGCCTCTGGTGAGGAAATGCATGTTGTCACTAAGTGTGCTTTTGGGAAAATCCCATTACTCATGAACACAATTTTACCTAACTGAAAAATAATTATACCTTTTCCAATGCTTGGCGACACCCTTTCAGGGTGGGTGTTTTGGGGGCTGTCTTTTGTATAACGTTTAGTAGCATAAGAAACTGAAAATTGGTCACTTGAAATATCCAGGCATTTTGATGTTATTTAAAAGCGATAAGTAATATTTTTATGAGGTACAGTCAACCGCACATCAGTGGTAACACTTGCACAGTTGTACTACGTAAACCACCCTTACGCCTTTAGCACACCGACGCTGCGGTAAGCGAAAACCTGGCGATACCTTGTCAAATTGTAAGAAAAATAACGTGTTTCGCAACGAAACCACAGCGGTAAGCGCTCGTATGCTAACGGCGTTACAACTACGACATGAAGGCGCTGTCAATGTCAAATTGTTACCACTGATTTGTGTTTGACTGTACCTATTCGAGCTGCAGCATCCGTTAAATTGTGCACTAAAAATCTAGACACGGTCAGACTTTCAAAGTCGGCGCCAGTGTTGCGTCTATCGGCTTTTTAAAATCATATATACCACGTCTCGAAGGACCATTAACCCGTTCAGCACTATGGGCGAACCATTCAAGGTTTTGCAAGACGAAACTGAAGTGGATGTTGTTGCACCCCGTCCACAGATTTTCACGTCATTGAGCTATCTTTTACAAACGGGTTTCAAGGAAAGTCCTCTACGTGTTATGTCCGGGATAGCAGCAAATACTTTGACGAAGTTCGTTCTGTTATTCTTGACACTAGGCTTGAGAACTCTACATAAAATATATTATCAGAGTTGACAGATGCCCATCATCTCCACGTAGAGAAGAAGATTATGGCTTTATCTATATAGTAAAAATGAAATGCTGTTCGTTGGTAAGCGCATCACTTCAGAACGGCTGGACCGATTTGGCAAATTTTTGTTTTAAAATGTTCGTAATAGTCCGAACAGGGAAAGAAAAAATGGAAAAGCTTCCCGGAAAATCTTCAAATTAGGGAAAAACTGAACGTCCTTTTTTGTATGGATTATTGAAATTTGGACAGGACAACGTCTGCCGGTTCAGCTAGTACCTACTAAATAGAAGCAAGCACTGACCTATGACATTATTGTTTTGATGATGGTGCGCTGCAGCAGCGGCGGCGACGGCGGCCGCCATTGCTGCTTGTTGGTGTTGATGTTGATGCTGCAGCTGCGACGCTAGCTGCGCCTGTAGCGCCGCGTGCATGCCCACGAGCCGGTCTTGCGCCGCCTGCGCAGCGCTGACGTCGCTCCGTGCCTCCTCGCCGCTCGGCGGAGACACTGGTTCATCTAGAAGAAAGAACATGTTAGTTTCGACAATAATGTATCTTCACCTAATTGCGTGCTGTATATTAACTGATGTTGTTACACAATATCAGTAGTTTAGCTTAGAAACACGTTCGATAAATTTGTGGAGATTAACTTTCTTTCAATGCAGTTAGCCCTGACCCTGAACCTGCGGGGCAATTGTTTAACTACTTACAGTAGGAATCGGTTTCATTTTGACAGTTCAACAACATTCATTGCGCTATTTACGTTGTTGAGCAGAGAAACAATGGACTAGCAATTTGCTTCAAAATTATTCAGATTCTGATTGATAGTGTGTTACGCAATTAGGGTGCTGAACATGTTTTTGAGAAGTTGAAAACGATTGACTTGAGTTTTTCGAGCCCATTGAACGACATCTGTAGTATTTGGATTGGTATTGTTGTCTACTTGAGAGCGTGAATGATACCAAAATTGGGTTCTCCTTTGAATAGAATGTCAACGTACCTACTGGTAACATGTTGAATTAGATGCTTGCTAACAACTCAGTAGGTACCGGTTAGATGTTCAACAGAACTTCGTAATACAGCACAACATAGGAAATTAATCGATAAGCGATAACGATAACCGCGTAGTAATTTAATATTATGTTATCGTTCAAATCGGTACGGAAGTTAAGTACTTACCTACAACAAAATTAAAATTTAATTATTTTTCGAAAAGAAAAGACGATGTGATGACGTGCATTACCATTAATTACGAGGTAATAATTAGATATCTCGTTACTTCAACAATAAGTAGGTACAAGTTCATTTTTAAGAAGCCCATTTTTTGTTCTTGTTTCAACGGTACCAGTCTCGGGTATTACACTAATTAAACATAATTATTATCTACTGTTACTTTATGCAACAGCTGCGTTAAATAATTGTTATGAATAACTCGAATCAAATGTCTTTTGATAACAATAATATTATTAACTAGTTGTTTCCCGTGGTTTCACTTTTGTCCTACTCCTAGTGCTAATACTTCATGTATCCGGATATAAAGAATCCTATATCCTTGTCAAGTTCGTGTTTCAAGTTTTGAGCCAAATTCCATCGAAATCTGTTCAGAAACTGAGACGTCAAGAAACAAACAAACAAATTCGGATTTATTTACTACGTTGTTTAGAACTTTTCTTGCTTAAAATACGTACCTAATGCACTGAAACTTACGTAATATTTGGTAATCAGTTTTATATCTGTCTTATGGTCGTTACAACCATAAGGCAAAATGTTATTAGTATTAATGTAATGTTATTACTTGTTTATGTATTAGGGTCAGAGGAAATAAAGGCTATTTTTATTTTATTTATATTTTTATATCTGTACTTCGACAAATAAAAGTCTCGATTCTTTATAAATTATCATTATTAATAAATCTTTTGTTTTCCGCAAGCCTCTGGGTTTTCTTAGAACAATAATAATTACATTAAGGAAAACCAACTTCAAAGGAATTTATGAGAGAAGCATTATCCTGTGTTACCGTTGCCATTAAGGCTAAAGCGCCAGGTAGCCTGGGAAATTCAAATTTTCTTACGTTTTTTGCAATTTGCAAGTCAGTATTAGGTTGTACGTTGATCAAAATATGATTCGCGACCGTAACAGTATCTACGTATTTACAGAATTATAATAATTAAAGTTATCAATACAACTCTTTACGACCAGGTATTTCTATTGAATGACTATTTCATAAAATCATGACAATTAGGATTGTACAAACTTATGGAGTTACTGAGTTTGATGATTATAATTCTGTAAATGCATATTTGTTACGGTCGCGTATGATAATTTAATCAACATACAACTTAATACTGACTTGCAAATTGCAAAAAACATAAGAAAGTTTGAATTTCGCGGGCTACCTGGCGCTTCCCCCTTAAAGTTGATTTTGATAACTTTAGTTAGTTCTAATAATACTGTATTCATAAATAAATAGTGTTCATCTATTTCCTAAACATGTGTAATCTATTTTTGTACAAGCACACTTGAACTGGATTTCTTAAAACATGTGTTAAACGGAAATAAAATAAACATGTCCTAGTAACAAGTTTTAGCCCACGCGTGCGCACGGACGTAAAAATATTGCGGCAGGATTCTATCGCGCACTGGATTTTCAACTCTCGGTGTTGAGCCGAGCATTGCGAATCCAACAGAGTGCATCCCAACGCAACGAAACAACACACTGTTGGATTTTCAACTCTCGGCGCTAAGCAGAGCGTTGAAAATCCAGTGCGCGAAAAAAAATCGCTCGTGCGTCCTGGGCTTACTGTGATTTCGGAATTTACTTAGACAGTACTTAACACCGTCTGATTCTATTAAAATAACATCATAGTCCTTGCCTCTTTATCCATGTCACAATATGATCAAGGCTGCCAGTCTGAAGTAGCTGATCATCAATATTTTTAATGGAGCTATCTGACCTTCACGTCTTTCAAGTCCTTTTTAACGGCAGAATTTCTGCGTTCCGAGTCTGACATAGCAGAATAATGCACATTACATGTATATCCTATAGGGATCCTCAAACATTGAATGTTACTGACCTCCTTAGTTTGGGAGTCTGTTACTCAATTATGCTTTAACGGCTGAACGGATTTGGAAGAAATTTAGACACAGGTAGACTATGACCTGGATTAAAATCTAAACTAATATTATAAAGGGAAGAAAACATTTGATTTTATATTTGTTTATAATGGATAACCTCAAAAAATACTGACCCGATTTTAACAATTCTTTTTGCATAATTACGTTATCCCAATTCTTGAGGAAGGCTATTAACATCACGCTAGGACCCTTAGGAACCGAGCAAAAGAAAAAAGTCAGAAAGAACGCTAAGCGAAAACGAAGTAATAGCGCGGGCAGGCGATGCGATGCGACGGGGAAGGTCGGGAATACAAGAAATTTCACGCGGGCGAAGTCGCGGGCTAGTATCCCACATATATCGTACCCTTATTGCAAAAACCGATTATCTGCATTTTTTTTTAACCAAAATTAAGGTAAATAGGTATAACAATCGTCTCTCCCAGTCACGACGAAGCTACAGGTAAAACCCGTTAATGCAGATAATTGGTCTTTGCAATAAGCATACGACATTTTAATCCCGGTCATGGTCACCCTGTGTATGTGTGTGTATGGATATTTTAATATTTTTATCCAGGTATACGCAGTAGTTTCCTTAGAATGCGAGTAAAACCGGAAGCAATAGATAGATTTTAGGTTCACAACTCACCGACTTCGGGCACAGGCGTGACCGGGCTTTCTGGTAAGAGGATACCTTTCTGCACCAACTCATCTCTATTCGCTCGGACGGATATCTTCCTCTCTAAGGCTGCAAACAGTAAAATAAAATTGTATTGCACATTTCATAACAAGTACACTTAATTATAACGTGATTCCTAAGAATTGGAATCTAAATAAGATAAGAATAAATGAAAACATAATAATAAGTACTATATTTTTAAATAATGTATTGGTCAGTAGGTATTTAGTTCGCTTAAGGCAGATGCGCTAAGGTAGCCTGCGGCAGATCAGTGTCAGGTTGTATGTTGATCAAAATATGATTCGCGACCGTAACAAATATTTACAGAAATATCATCATTTGAATCATCAATACAATATTTCATGAAATAGTCTCTCAAGTTCAAATTATCTTATTTAATGACTAACGTCTGTAAACACATATTTGTTACGGTCGCGAATCATAATGACATGCAAATTGCAAATAAACAAGAA
Organism: Fissipunctia ypsillon; assembly: GCA_947568875.1. Classification (NCBI taxonomy): domain Eukaryota; kingdom Metazoa; phylum Arthropoda; class Insecta; order Lepidoptera; family Noctuidae; genus Fissipunctia; species Fissipunctia ypsillon. The sequence continues at coordinate 11,080,223 of OX387654.1, forward strand.
AATGCCTGAATGTAATGACGGGCGATCTTTCTCTATCCCTCAAGAGAAGGCTCATCGATATGTGTATACTTCCCATCCTCACGTATGGTTCTCAAACATGGTCTTTGACAATTCAGCAGAGATCCACGCTCGAAGTTTGCCAGAGAGCTATGGAACTGAGTATTCTGGGTATAAAACTTGTGAACCGGGTTAGGAATACAACAATCCGTTCCATCACTAAAATAACTAATGTCACTCTGGAAAGCTGTTGGGCTGGACATAATTATATGCCGCATGTCAGACGATGAATGGGCAAAACTTACGACCCAGTGGGTCCCACTTGGCGCTTAATGGCAAAAGACATCGCGGCAGGCCCAGACGGAGATGGCGGGATGACCTGGACTCCTTTAATAAAGATTGGTTCTTGGTAGCTCTGGACCAGTGTAGGCCCAAAGTTAATCTGATTAACGATTAAAAATTAATGATTAAAAATCATAATCAAAAAATTTTATTATGATTAATTAATCGTAATCAAATTTTTTGATTATGATTTTTAATCATTAATTTTAATCGTTAATTTGATTATTTGATTAACTATTAACTACTCATTTATTTATTTAATTGTTCTCCCGATTTTTCTACCGATTTTAAGTTGGCAAACCTTTTCATGTATGCTTAATTTTACGGGGAAGCCCTCAATAGTATGTATGGATGGACCTAGTGCAGAATCTTCCATATATTTTGGGGAATACCCTTGTGTCCTACAAGGGGGCTTCCCGCTCCGGGATTTACCTGTCTAGTCTATATAAATAGGAATTCGGTATTATTTTTTTCATTAATTTTCTTAACTTTGGAACTAACAGTCACGTTTTAACACTATCTGGCTGACACACGCTCGCTTGCACTCGGTTGGGGATAATTTTTCCAGATTTTGCAACATTTTGTGATATTGTTTCACTCAGTGAGTAACTTAAAAACAAACATGAATTGTGATCATGACTCTAATAGTAGTGGTGTTTCAAATGATCCGTCGGTGTCGGGAAACAATTCCGAGAATTTAACAGTGCAATCGGAATCAGATCTTTCTTCTTCTGCTTTATTTGACGGTACCTATTATAAGCTTCTACTAGACAAATGCACAGACAAGAACACAGTAGCAGTTTGTATGAAGTGTTCGGACCATCAAAGTAAAGAAGTTAAGGGCTATGGCAAAACGACATCTAACTTTTTGGGACACTTAAAACGGAAGCATGGCGCTGACACAGAAAAGGAATGTAATAAATATATGAAAGACAATAACCGAAAGAAAAATAAAAATAATACAGTTCTGACTTCAAGGCAAACTTCGAAAACACCTGTAACTCAAGAAACTTTTGACCGTAACTTAGTAAATTATTTCGTTAACTCAATGATTGCTTTTCGAGCCGTGGAAGACCCCTACTTCATTAAGATGATGGAGGATTTAAATGTGACAAATAGTGGAATCAAGATACCCGGGCGACGTTCTCTCAGAAAAAAAGTAGCTAAACAATCATTCGATCTGATTTGCGAAATAAAACAAAACCTAGCTGCTGTGAAATATTTGTGCGCCACCGCTGATATATGGTCAGGGAAGAAAAGAAGTTTTTTGGGTTACAGTGCACTGGATTGATAATAACTATAAGAGGCGTTCTGCAGCTTTAGCTTGTCGCCGATTTAAAGGGGCACATACATTTGACCGCATAAAAGATTTGCTTCTGAAAATATACTCAGATTTTGATATTGACCCCACTAAAATAGTATGCTCTGTTACTGACAATGGGTCAAATTTTGTGAAAGCCTTCAAGATATTCGGAATAAATACGACATCCTTAATCGAATATGATGAAGATAATGAATCTTCAAGCAGCAAGAACGAGTTGAGTGGAGAAGAACTCGAAGTGACTTCGAGAGAGTTCGGCACAAGACAGGAACACGAACATGATGATCTTCTGTTAGAAGCAAATATAGTAGACGACCATTCACAAAACAATTTGTTACCATTTCACTTTAGGTGTAATGCGCACACTTTAAATTTGATTGCTAGTAAGGACGTCCAAGCCTTGTTGACTGATAAATCGACATGTCTTGGAAAATTGCATTCCACAATAATGGAAAAATGTAACGATTTATGGAGTGCTGCTGCTCGCCCAAAATCAGCTGAGGTGATACATAACATTCTTGGACATACGTTAACACGACCTGGCATAACTAGATGGAATAGTTACTATGACGCTTTGAGAAATATATTGAATATCAGAACTAGTTACTCTCAACTAGCTAGAGCACTTAGTATAAGAAATCCATTACGAGACTCTGAATTTCAATATATTGAGGAATACTGCCAATGCGCTGCTCCAGTTGCAACTGCTTTGGACATATTGCAGGGCGATGACTCATTTTATGGAATATTATTACCTTGCCTGCATGCACTAAAAAAAAATTACAGAAGATCACGACTACTCCAAATCTAAAATTCTGTGAACCACTTGCTGAAAAATATCTACAAAGCGTAGAGAAAAGATTTGAAGAGTTTTACACTTTCGAGTGAAACTAGTAAATATGCAGCCGTTGCAGCTCTGTGTTACCCCAGATTTAAAAAAAAGTGGCTAGTATGTCTAACTGCAGCTGATCAAAAGAAGTGTATAAACATTTTTAAATCAGTCGTAAGGAAGGAAATATCAGAAATCCCAAAGCTTTTAACAGTCAACAATGCAGCCAATAACACACGCCACCAAGAAGACGAGTTTTTTGATTTCAATTCCGACTCTGGCAGTGAAGCGGAATCAGTTGATGATAAAAAGAGAGCGGATATGATAATTTCAAATTTTTTTGCTGAGGGAAGCCAAGAACGAGAGCTTCTACGAAGTTATACTGTTATAGGCAGTGTTTATTAAGAACAATACACCAATGCCGTCCTCTGGCTCGGTAGAAAGAATGTTTTCTTTTGCAACTATGCTAAATAAACCTAGGTCACACAAATTATCTGACGACTTATTTGAAAAAAAAGTAGTTATGAAATGTAACTTGAACATCAAGAAATCAGAAATGTAAAGATCGGAGATTAGTTGATTGAAAATATTCTTCAAAATTAGAATTCAGTGTATTTGAAAGTTATAAATTATTTTTTTGTTCTTTGAATAATTAATAAAAATATTTTAATAAATGTGTCATTATTTTCCATCATTTCTTTTATATAGAATTAATAACATTGATGGATGTATTAGTTTACAATCAAGTTAATCAATTAATGATTAATGATTAACGTCAATAATCATGATTAAGATTTTTTTTTAATCATGATTATTCTAATCATGATTAATTTAATCTGATTAAAATTAATCAAATTAATTAATTGATTAAAAAATTAATTGATTAATGCCAACACTGCTCTGGACAGAGAGAGGTGGAAAGAGAGTAGGGAGGCCTTTGCCCAGCAGTGGGACAATAATGGCTAATAAAAATAATAAAAAACATAGATTGATCAGACTTTCAGAAATCGGGCATTTTTATTTAATAACGGGTACCTTATTCTTACCATTATTGATAAGTTTGTCATGAATGTTATTCCAATGTTCAACTCCAGATGTTATCTCAGATATCATCATAAAAGACCGCAAAGGAGATTTTATTGTGTTTACCGATAAAACAAAAAATTGTTTACATTTCACTTCACGTGTGTGAATCATGTCCGGTTCCGGTTATCATGATGACCGTTTATCACCTCGTGTGTTAAGATAACAGATAGTTAAGATATACTTACTTCTAGAAGCAGCTTCGAACTTTTCTGATTTCTTTTTCCGTTTCCACTTCCATGGCTTGAAAAGTCTACCAAAAGCTGAGAATTTGGACTTGGTTCGCTCAGCCGGCGGCGTGCGCGCGCCCGACCCCAGGCTGTTCGTGCGTACCGCAGAACCATTTTGTTTCTTTGCTGCAACAATAAGTACATTTTAAATGTCAATCAAACTGGAAACTTATTCTTGTCTCATCTTTCAAGTCTTATATGAGTTTGTGTAGTTTTCGCCACACGGACAAAAGGACCATTCTCAAAAAGGATGTCTGATTCACGTAGTGGGTTAAAAATAAATAACTTATGGTTGTGTCATCGAACTTTAAGTGTAGGTATGGATTAGTTAACTTTATATACATTTTAGTATTTCTTCTGTCAGTTTCTTGTGAGTAAATAACAAAAGACATTGGCCTGTTATTGATTCACTGCCGGGCAAAACTCTCTTTTCATACAATGAAAGAACGAGTAGGCAGGTATTGGACACCACTTTGTGCACCGAGAATCCTAATGCTGTATGCAGCAAGCAAAATTTAATGACATATTCGCATGGAGGTCAAAAAACCAAGAGCAAAGTGAAACAAATACTTAGTAATAGTTACTTTGAATGACAACGTTGATACAAAATAGGTACCAGTAAGATCGGTACAAATAGTACTCACACATTCATGATACATCCACACAATCAATGGCCCCATTATGTCGAGAGTCTATTGTTATGAACTGTCCGCGCCTATCACAACACAATACCAAGGAGAACTAAGTATACCTACAAAAGAGAAATTTTCCCGTCGCCTGCCAAGACCACAAATCTATACATTAAATTTTGTATCATTTTATTTCAGTTGCATTTATCAACTTATGTGGAATTGATAAACGTTACAACTTATAATGAAGAAGACAAAAATAAAAACGATGGTGTATTGACGGTTTCGTGAGGTTATACAATTAATTTCATCTGATGATCACGAGAAAGGCAGGACTTAAGTACAAGGTATGCATAACAAACTATAGGAATAAGTCATTGATATGCTGCTGGCGTCTGTAGTGCCGAGTCGAAATAACTTCAACTTCAATTTTCCAAGAAATACAGCACAAAAACCTGTACAGAATAAGATGATCACTTGGGGAAGCATAATCTCGCAACAATTTAAACGAAACTTTGTATGTAATGTTCCTACACACATACAAACTACCTTAACGGATTCCAATTCAACTACAGACACAACATTATTTAAAACATGAATAAAATATTTTTAAACAAGAGAGAGTGAAATAGATAATAATCTAAAAGCGTTGTTAGTGGCTTTTCTTCAACTACAGTACAGTTGGCCATTCTTTCAGCCGCAGTGCGTTCGTCATTTATGTGGCTTCGAGATATTATGCAACATGCACCTTACGTTATGTAACCGCTACTAGTAATCCCGTAACGGAATATATTTTTAACTATATGCTAGGAAAAGTAGGGGAAGACCAAAGAAACAATGGATGGACTGTGTGAAAGATGATATGGCTAGAAAGGGAGTGAATATCGAGATGATGACATAGATAAGTATGGAAGAAAAGACATTTGTACCGTTGAGCCATTTACGTTGTTGGGCAGACAAATTTATCGAACATTTATGAAGCAATGCATTAGCAATATGCATCAAAATCATTCATGTTGTGGTTGATAGAGTGTTACGCAATTAAGGTACAGATTTATAAATAGATATTTCCATCATTAGATATTATCAAATTAAGCTGGGACGCTACTATGACTCGACAATCTAAAAATATTTGTGGAAGAATTCGGCCTCAGATAAGAGACTATTCATTTTTCGACGCTGCCATTACCTTATCAACAAAGAAACCAAATTACCTATATGCGTACTTAGCATTTTACAGCAATGTCCCTCAATATTTTTATGTAGGTAAGTGTGATAAATTATCTAAGTTTTAAAGATCCTGAGCTGAATTGCCTTCCAGAACACAATAAAATAAATACATAAGTAGGTTATTACTTTTTTTTATTGACATATAACTGTTTCTTTTAATGCATTTTCTTTTTAAAGTTCCCTATAATAATATTTATCCAATTGGCCATTTATACTTCATAAATTTATGAATTAAGTACAAAACCATCTGCTGGCGAGTTCTAAATTGATTGAGATGCTCTCATCTCAATCAGTTCAAGCTTCAATTGAACTCATGGAACCAAAAATGTGTACATACATTTATAAGTTATTCATTGCTTAGATACTACGGATATTACACATATAGTTTATTTGATGTTTATTCGAATAATTTACACATGAATCATCTATCTATTGCTGGTTATAAAAAGGCGCGAGGCGTTTATTAGAAGAGTTTATTATAAATCCGCACATGAACGCATATTATAATACAAATACTGTTTACTCAAGGTACTTACTTTTATGTTCCATAAAAATAATATTATTACTTTATATTTATATCTTATTACTTAATTTCACACCAATTTACGTAACTATTACATTTAAATAATTATTGACTCGAAGTCGAGACTCGTTTAAAATGTGTTCTATGCTAAAATTGGCATAACGGTTAGGAAAATAATTTGTTTGTCACCATGCACACGACTTTCTCTAAAAGTGTTTGAAATAAAAGTATAACATTTCGCGAAGTCATAGAGCGAAGTAGCGGACTTAGAGATCTTTAGCATACAAACGGAGAATATATTCAAAACACATGCAGAAAATTACATCGTTTGGTGTATTCAATGAAAGCACGTTGACGCATGAATACGAAATGGATGTAGTTTTTCAAAATGTATACAATGAAAAATATTATCTATCAATTAGCCCTTTAGCTCATCACCTAAGTATTGTTTAATGAAAGAGAAAATTATCAAGAAAGCATTAGTCTACAGTCATCTGTGTCACGGATTGCTCAAATGTATCGACAATTTACACAACATAGTTGTTTGAAGGGCCTTTTGATACAGTATTTTTGCAAGACACATGATTATCAGAAAAATCTCATCAACACTAACACAACGTAACGTGACCAATCAGAAAAGGCAAATGAAGGGGTTATGATGGGTGTGATGGCAGTAACATTTAGTTCGCCAAACATGAGTCACCGGTTCGTGACGAAGTGACTCGCCCACAACAATTGTCAGAGCCCACCAACGCACCTTGCGTCCTCACTTCTCTCACCTTGTTATAAGATTTGAGGTCCTTACCTTCTAAGACCTCGACTATAAGCATGATAGATTATAGATACTGTGACAGGTTTTGACAATCATATCGAAATAATGACTACCAGCAATCTAATGAATACATCAAGCAGTCAATGCTTTTATTCTGAACGTTAACAGGCAGCGTTTGAAGTAAAGCATGAAAAGGAAAGTTTTTGTTTTTAATAATGTGGTGCAATATTAAAAAAAGTAAATTTAAAAAATCAAAAACCCGACAGCATAAAAATTGAACTTTAAAAAAGATGGAAACAAGATGACCTATTTTGTCACCAAATAATCACGTGCAGTCGGAGGCAAAATGGGTCTTTAGTTTTTGAGAAGCCTTCGACTGCATGACATTGTATGGAGACAAAATAGGTCATCTTGTTTTCATCTTTTTTAAAGTTCACTTTTTACGCAGTCGTGTTTTTGATTTTTTAAATTTACTTTTTTTATTTTACACTTTTTAGTTAGGATTATTTTTCTCTCATTGTATTAAGTAACGCTTTAAGTAACGGTCGTAAAGACAAAACCCACTTACAATTGGGTGATAACGGCCTCTTACTCATTCACTCCAAAAGTTCGGGATTTCCTTTTATCATTTCTCATTCCAAATTACATTTAAACATATAATTTGTTTATATTTGTGTAATCACCTTTTAAAACCCTTAATTTTGATACTCCACTCGATAGGTTTGGGAGATTTTTTTTAACACATTTTGGCGCCAAAAATCCGCCATTTTGATTTTTATAATTTTAATATACCCAGTGACACTCGAGCAATGAAGACGAATCTAACGACATATCAGTCGCGCAGCTACAATTATTTAGAGGGAAGCCGAAAAAAAAATTGTTTAGTTCTCATAAACTCAGACAAAAAACTGTAGGTTTTAATCTATGATGTATTAAACTGGTATTAAATATAATTATGTAATGTGATGTGATACACAGTTACACACACAGGTGTACCATATTATTTGGCAATAGTAGACATTAAGAAAAGTGGTTGTTCCGAAGGGAAGCCGATAGGAATCGGGTTGTATGAATGCTTCGCCCCTGCGACATTCATTAAAATCGGTTCAACCGTTTAGTAGTTACGAGAGAACATAGGGACAGACAGACATACACACATACACGTCAAACACATAACCCTCCATTTTTGGCTTCGGCGCAGTCGGGTAAAAATAGAGTCGTTCGTGGCAATTTGGAAAGAGGAATGAAAACCTTAGTAATGTTTGAGGACTGTAAAACGTAGGTACAATCAAGTTATATAAACGTAGGTACGTTATAATCTATTGTTAACGGAAGTCAGTACTAAAACGAGTTTGATATTTGAAGAATGATTAAGATGATGATTGCAAAATAAATACAGAAAAATTCCATCATAAAGTAGCTTTTATTGCGACTCTATAATATTCTATTTGCAAAATTGTACCCTACGAAGGGACAGCATGGAACAATAATAACCGTAAAACTATCTAAATAAAAAAACAAACGCATTCTGTGCACTCTCTGGACCATGACAGGACTACTTTAATTGTCATTTGGTACTCACCATTAAGTAAAATTAACAGATGCTGCGTTAAAATTTTGGTCCTTCGATCCAGCCAGCTCATATTATGAATTTTACATGTTTAGGGGTTTAATCAGTAGCATTAAGTACCTATTAAAGATGTCCCAAAATAAAATAAACGTATTTATAGCTAACTAAGTAAATATCCATTGGCGACTCCTTATTGACCCATTGTGAATTATTTATTTCATAATGACATTCTTAACGAAACAAATGAACACCCTTCAAAGTATCGTCAATACAAATCAGTTAACTGGCTAAGTGGCCAAAGGTTTATATTAAAGTTGTGATCGTGGCACAATAAGGGAGTGTTCAAAGTATCAAACATCATTCAATTATACTTGCGATGATTCAACAGCACCTTTGCGTAACGAATAGGTACCATAGTTAATATGCCTCTCGAGTGTCACCTGCGGTAACAAAGGAACATTACTAAATACCTGCAGAATGCATGCGGATCAACATTTCGATAGATTCCTGTACTATTATTTATATCAATTCCACTTTATATGTATAGCTACTGTGAGTAAAATGTATGTGTGAAAGTGTTTGTGCAGTGATACTCGCTGACCTTCTGATTAGAAATGTCACTGACAAAATAATATTTATCCTCCCAGGAATGCAAATAATTCATTATGATGTAGTACCCGCTTCGTCCTGATAATTGGTTTTAAAATATTGCTACTGTTTGTTCATCAGTAAATGAATGTCAACGTTGACTTCAATTAGCGTTGGCCAATCAGCGGCACGTAGGACGTGCTGTGTTCAGAATCAATGGTATTTATATTTAAAAATTCTATGACTTTTATCAAATAGGTATGACGAATTTAACTATATAAAAATACGATCATTAAATTGTAATAAAATTGTTCATTACTAATTTATCTTCCTAATGACGATGGAAATTATTCTATTTTATGTCTCATACAAATTGATACTCATCCTCCTTACTATAAACTAAAATATAGGTTAAAAAAATATTAAAAAAAAGCTTTTAATTAACTAAAATGTACTAAATAAAACATACGTAAACAAGAACTTCAAATATTTTATTAAAACCTTGTAACGCTTTATCTTTTCGTGTAAGAAGGACATTCACGCCTCAAGCTTTTAAGAAAATATTAAAGTTCTTGTTTACACTATGTTTTTATTTAGTACTTTTTTGTTCAGTAAAAGCTTATTTTTTAAAAGATTTTTTTACGTATATTATATATTTTAATTTGTACTTTTTAGCATTAGAATATGTTTAAATATCTGTTCTATGACCTTCACTTGTAAGGTACTTGTAAATCCAAATGGCCGAAACACAAACAGGGCTATCTTGTTTAGTTGAGGAATGCCCGTGACCACCTTCAAGCTCCATTATCAGACCCTGGATATTAACTAGGACCAGAGTCCTTGTCAAGACGAATCAAATGAGCCCAAACTCAACGGGGTTGTGTCATTTTGTTACAGAGTTCCCATGGCCACCTTCCGGCTCTGACATCAGAACAGCTCCATGTCATAATAATATTGCATTGTCATCCGATTTGTATATGCATAATAAAATTTCTGCTCAATAGGAAACCGGGAAGTGGGTCAAATTTAACTTGCAAGATTTCATTACAGACAGACATTGGGAGAGGGTGAAACTAAATAAAATCTTGTAAATAAATTAAGTGTTGTTGCGTAATGCAATTTGTCTTTAATCACAAATTTAGATAAGCGGGTAATATTCTTGTATTTCGAAAATAAGTTAGTGTCTAAGGTTTGGCAATACTGATCCTATATCTACAACATGTCTCGGAATTAAATGCACTTAAGGGGTCATTGTACTCATCATTATGAACAACTTTTTCTATGGGACCAAACCTGAAATCGCGAAAAAAAATCGGCTGCTTACACTTATTTTCGCATAACTCGTCAAAGTGTGGAACAGCCGATTTTTTTTCCACTAAGAAAGGATTTTTGAAATTTGATTTTTAAAGAGGTGAAAACGGGGATTTTGTTTGTATGAAAAACCTTGAGTTAATAAACTTGAAACTTGGCACGAATACTTATCTAAGTAAATTATGAAGTTTGTCACTTTTTGTTTTTCTAAACTACGCCCTAGATTGGGCTGTGTCAAAGTTTGTATGGAAGAATTTAACGGGCGCGGGCGGTCCGATTGCCTCGAAACTCAGTATTTATACTTAAAACCGAAAATAAACAATAACGTGTATCAGGTTTTTTTTTAAATCTACCCCTAACGGGGTATCTACCATCCCGCACTGTGCCCGCGTGGTGGATTACCGCCCACTTCCTCTCGCAGAGAGGAGGCCTCTGTCCCAGCAGTGAGAAAATTATAGACTGATTGTAACGGAGTACTAAAGTACGAAATCCACTCGGACGCGATCGCGCGGGAAGTGCTAGTGGATAATATGGATATGGCAAATGGATACAACGAGAGAGCTACAGTGTGACCTCATCGAGCGGTGAATAATACAAGAGATAATCACTAATATCCATATAGTATTGTATACAAAGTTACATACATGGTTATACACAATACCGTATAGCGGTAACAATCACAAAACTTTTATGGAAATTGTAAACAGGTAGTACACAAAAAACTGGGTAACATAAATAAAATCGAAATAGGGTCTAGTAAGGTTATTGTGAGATTTCGGGGGTGTCTACCTGCTAACTACGATGGTCATGGGATGAGATGCTTGCGGTAAATTATTACTTTTGGTAGCTAGTAAGTTTTTACTAGAGCAATAGTAAACTTTAAAGTAAACCCTACGTGAAGAACTATTCAAAATTTTATTTCCATCCAAATAATACTTAAGCAACTTTAATTCTATGATAAGATTGTTCATCAGCAGATTCTACACTGTGGGAATTTACCAATCAATCCTGAATTTGCTAGTTTTCAATTTATCTAGATTTTCCGTACTCATTTTTTGTAGAGCTGTTTGTTGGTAATGCTGGTATCTGCACCCTAATTCACAATCTGAATGATTTTGAAGCAAATTGCTAATCCATTGCTTCATAATAATATCGACCCTTTTCAGGAAAAACATCGTAAGCGCCAAAAATCACAAAACCATTTTTTCTTCGTAACCTCTTAATTAGACAGTTTTACATCTTGTCGCGATTACTCTTAAATTTTATTTTAAATTCACACGAATTTATTGTTGTAAGAAATCATCATCGTAAATGAAAAACATCGTTAACTAGGAAAGAAAAAACCCTTTCCTGTAAAAAGTGCAAATTGTCGCTTACAATGTTCTTCCTGAAAAGGCTCGATATGTTCGAAAAAATTGTCTGCTCAACAACCTAAATAACGCAATGAATGTTGTTGAACTGTCAAAATGAAACTGATTCCTACTGTAAGTGTATTACGCAATTGCCTCGCGGAATGATTTAAATAAAATAGTTCAACCTGTCTAATTTTATATCAACAACGGATTAGAGACGACAAGACATAAGGAAAGAAGAAAGGAAACGAGTTTTTTATCCTGTCCACTCCATTATGCGTTATGGCGCAATAAGCTAACAATATTTATTTATTTATTAAAACTTTATGCACAAGTAAAAAAGAATACCGTACAAAGGCGTACTTAATGCCCGAGGCATTTTCTACCACTCAACCCTAGGGTGATGCAGAGAAAACATAGCAGGTGCAACATAAGGGATACATAACACGACAATAACTATAAAATACTAGAATAAATACATAGATGTATACATACATACTTATAAATGGAACAAACTTCGTCAGGAGAAATAACGAACGGTAGAGAAATAACGATCAAAAGAGAAGAAAACGAATCCAGTCAATCAACGCTGGGATGTTTCTGCCAACTTCTTCTTCTTACTTTAAATGGCAACCGATTGGTTACCGTCCTGATGTTCAGAGGGAGCGAATTGCAAAGGAAGACTGCCTGGACAAAGAAAGAAGAGTGAATGAAACCAGAGCGGTGAGAAGGACGTCGTAGAAGGCGATTGTTAGTGGAACGAAGATTTTTACCGTGGGCAGAGCATAAATACTGAATATGGGAAGTCAGGTAAGAAGGAAAACTGGGTTTGTCGAGAATAGAAAATAAGATAGACAGATCCCTCACCTCTCTGCGCACCGATTGCGTTTAAAATAGTTACCCATTCGTCAGAATGCACATCATGCGTCGGATACACAGGTCATACTTACGAAGATTGAAAACGAATCGAAAGCAATTATTGAGAAGCCGGTCAGGTTTATTGAGGAGATCAGCAACGAATGCAATATGTAACTTGACCAATAAACTGTCACCCACCTTAAATTGATTGGTATCAATCAGGCTGTCAACGCTATTAGTGACGAACCAGTACATATAGCTGTTCTAAGAAATGTACGAGTTAGCATTTCACTTTCAATAGACACACCATGTAGATATAAGGTACGAGAAAACGTGAGTAAAATCAGTCTCCCATCAAGCTGAGCCTCTTTTGTGTTCGAGGTGTATAAAACCAAGTATCTACGAAGAAACAAGTTGTTTAAAATGGCATAAATTAGCATCTTCGCATAGTAATAATCGTTTATGAATTGAGTATAGTAAGTTTATACCTACGACTCTACGGTCTACTACTCCACAGAAAACAATTGAATTTATTGTTCATATCAATTGATAAAAAAACGAGGGGCTCGTCGAGGGCTTGATCGATTAGGTTAAGCTACGCTTGTCGCGGTCGGTCCGTGGATAGGTGACAATCTTTACATACCGAGAATCCCCGTGCCCCGAAAAGCACGTTAAGCCGTGGCCGCGTTAGTTTCGGGTGTCATTCTTGCGATCTTGGGCAGTCGTTATGGGTCGTCAGAAGCCCGAAAGTTTGACAACCAGTTTTACCAAGGGTTATCGTGTTACCCAGTAACTGGGTTGTGGAGGTCAGATAGGCAGTTGCTCCATGTAAAATACTGTTATTCAGCTGCATCCGGTTAGACTGGAAGCCGACTCCAACGTAGTTGGGAAAAGGCTAAGCAGATTGATTAATTGATAACAATGTTTCATCGGTTCGCGTTGCATCAATCGAATGGTCACCTATACAAAGTTGCTATATGTAGTTTTACTAGACATTTTCTGAGATGTCATTTTCAGGTTTTTATTGAAGTCGTCGTCGTCATCATCGTTGTCATCGTCGGTTGGAGGTTTCAGTTTGGTTTTTGTTTCTATTTTTTTGCGTTTCACTATTTTATGCCGAGAAGATGGATTGCCTTCACGAGTTCGTGTACTGAACTTGGTATGTTGCAAAAAGAATATCGTCGACATAGGCAAAGTCGATATCCATTTTGAAGCTGGTTAAAAAACGACAAACTGAAACGTTAATGAATTTTTTTGTTCTGGCTTCTTCTGCCAATTAAAAAAGAATAAGTAACGTAAATCGGACCAGAAATGTTGGAGAAATCGGTGCAAAGAAAAAAAAAGTTCATCTATTGCAGAACGGAGGAGGTTCTTTTAAGTCAGTTAAAAACTGAATTGAAACAGAAAGTCTCTTATAATGATTTATAAGCAACAAACAATATCAATGCAATTTAACCTTAAGACTGGCCTTAATATTTGCTTTAAGACATGATTTCCAAGTTTAAACTTACGTTAAGGTTAATTCCGAGATCTTTACCTTTTGTCATAATTAAAGCATAATACGAACTGCATCAGAGAAATTGTAATTTAGGCGCAATATATTACAGCTTGGGCCAAAAAAGACATAATAAGGGCCAGTTTCCAACTAACGCAAAAAATCTCGCGGATGCTCGAGACCTTTTTAAATTTCATTGAATAAGTAAGTGTATCAATATTGACTTTAAGTATAAAATTCGACGCAGACATCACGCTCGATAAACGCTTGATGCTTGCTCGAGTATCTGCGAGGATTTTTCCGTTTGGTGGAGACCATAGGTGGAGACTGATCCTTAGGCGCCACTATCGCTAATACATAGCAACCCTAAAAAAATGAATATTTCTACCAATATCTCTAGTAGAAATTCGGATATTTTTTTTTTACTTTTCTGGATGAGTTGGTCAACCGAGTGTAGATTGTGATACATTAAATTATGGCCTATAAGCACACATCAAATATTTTGTTTTGCATATTAATTTATTTTATTAAAATGTGTGTCTGTTAACAACATTAAAAAAATGACACGCAAGTGCTAATGAAAAATAGGCAGAAATTGCGGGCTGTCGTGACGCGTGACTAACCCAAACCACTCCTGCAGGTAGCGTGATGCCAATAATAACATCATTCATTGTTCCGAATTAAAACACCTTGGTTTAACATTATCCTGATTTTAGTCAACTTCTCAAGCTGAATATAATATTGTTTTATTCAGAATTCTTGGGTATCATTCTGTTAACAGGGGATCATATACCTATAGTTTTTGGACATCCTCAAAGCTAAGTGTAGGGTGAGTGATCAACAGACTGTACAATATTTACATGTTGTGATGTCTACAACGTAGGATTGTTGATGCTAAGTTTATCTTTGGGGTGACGAGCATCATTGACGCCTTGTCGCTTCTCAAACTTCAAGGGAAGCGATGGGATAAGCCCGGTACTTTATCAGCCCTGACCACATAACACATGGGCAGGAATTACATTTTAGGTACTATTCTATCAGAGGCTTACAACCAAAATGTAAAATCTAACCCTTAAATAAAATTATTGTCAACACAACACTATGACATAGAAAGATAATTTTTTGTTGAAACTATTATGTTACAATAAACGCGTGCAAGAGTACAATGCTGTGTTATGTTCGTTAGTTATAATTTCGCAAAGCTATTGTTAGGAATGTGCCTGGGCGTAAAGAGACAAAAGGGAAGGGGAACTGACCGGCGACTGCTGCCACCTCCTTTGCCCCGACATGTAAGAAATCAGTAAGAGATAAAGAACTCGCTATCAGTTGCCTGCGCTCCTGAAAATCGAGTTGGTCGAGGCTATTGGTCCTTGTCCCGCGCACCGCCTGGACGGGCGCGCTCAGCGACATGTCAACTACGCGTCGCCATGTCGTACAGACGGCATCTTCACTATTGTAATAACACCAATTACACTGTCAATGAACACTTAAACAAAGGCACACTAGATGTCAAACCTACGCGAACAACGCCGATCACGACGTTTTCATTGCGAAATGCCTGCGCCACTACAGACGCTCAACGGCAAACTGGCGTGCGGGCGGCCGGTAAAGCGGGGCAGAGTGGGGGCCCGGCTGCCTGCCTCTGTCCCTCCTGCATGTTGCAATGCACTCAGCTCGCCTCTCGGGCTGTAGTCGTGGAGAGCCGACGGGCGAGTATCTGCCGCGCCGCGCGCCGTCACGTCAACACAGACACAACCGGCCTACGAACTACGGTACGTCGCGTCGTGGCGGCGGCGTTAGGCCCGCCGGAATTATGAACGTTTTGCTCTATTTATATTGTAACATTTGTACGGAGATACTGATAACTTCGATTTATATAATACCTTTGTTTCGTACTCGAGTCTTACAAGTTTATTAATTGAGTTTTACATGGAGATAATTATGTGAACAATCAAGCCTCAAGTTATACTCGTAAAATATGGTGGAGTCGTTATAAGTTCAAGGTTGACTTGATTATTTGCAGGTAGGTAAATGGAGGAGTTCCATACTGTGAAGAGTCAATGACGTTGGGTTTCCTTTTAGGTGGTGAAGACAAAGGTGCGTGTATGTGGGTAAAATTTTGGTTTGTATGCCTTTTATGGTATGATGATATTTAGAATGGTAGAATGAGATTTAAGGTCACATCAAGAGATTTAGTTGTTAGTGTCAAAAGCATCTGATAACTCAACATAGAAATGGGGATCTGAGGGTCGAACGTTTTATCTGCTTGAACTCACAATTCGTAGGTACTATGGCAGCAGTTTGTGGGCTGCTCGCACATACCCGATATCGAGCCTTTTAAAAGGTGTTCAGCGTGAAGAGAAGTGGTTAAGTAAGGCAATTTGAAAGGGATGTGGAAGCTAATGGACAAAAGTACATCCTCAATACGGTCGTACCGAAACTGCGAGCAGGCGATCTCGAATGACGAACACAAGGCGGTCTGGCACTCGAGTTGACTCGAGTGTCGAGATGTGGTAGAGCTGACTACAGACTCTACACAGACACAAAAAGCCGTTGACCTAAAACAGTGTTTAGGTCAACTAAGGACAGTAAAACAGGGTGAATTTTCCACGTGTCAAATTAGAAAATATAAAAAACAGTGAAAAATACGTAAAGGAGCCTCGCGACCGATTGTAATAAAACTGCATCATTAGATTATTAGTATTATTACCCATAACAAATTGTAAGAAAAAACCTTAATATACTGGTTTACCAGCACTTTTGACTAACAACTTTCTGCGTCAAATAACAATGAACCTTCGGGGATGAAAAGCTTTCCTCAGCAAACTTTTTTAAAGGACGTCCTGAATAAGTCGAAAACCGATGGCGTGAACGATAATTCTTTATTTCTTAAAAAATACAGCTTGTCAAGTTGACATTTTGCTTTTAGAGGCTTAACTCAAAATGTTTCGTCTCTTGTACCGGCACAAAGTAATAATAGGTACTCATGACTTGCCATGGTAAAAATATAAGCCAGACAACAAGGTGGACGCGTCCACCTCCCAGCGGAAAGGACTGAGCGAGCAGAAAGCATTGAAATGAACTCGCTCAGTCCATTCCGCTCGACTATATTTTGTAGAATACAAGTATACAGTTTACTCTTGCGAGTTAAACGGAGCTCTTAATGGGTCCGCTCCGCTCGCGGTGGAAACCGGGCTTTAGTATCGCCGGGGCTGCACCCCAACTATTTCATACCTACTCTATATTGCAGTTGGTACTTTCGAGGTTATTTTCTAACAGACAAAAACTGACTGACATATCCAATCAGCTGAAGTTAGAAACTTTTGTCTACAGTGGAAGGAAGCTTTGAAACTTGATTTACTCTTTTAGACGTGAAAATTGATGGAGAATATTTTTAAAGAAAAGTTGAAGGTCAGGTAGGTAACTTTTCTGAATGATCTGTAATGGTGTGAACAGGATGCAGAAAGCGGTTGGCTTAATGCTGTGGCACCATTTTTGAATGGTGTCGCCAGTCCATAAGTGGACCAGCAGACTCAGCCTATTGACAAAGTTGACGTAGAAAGATAAAAAGGGGTTAACAAGAGCGCCTTTCACTGTGTCCTACATAATACGAGTATGTAGTACCCCCAGTAATGGATAGGTGCAAGTTACGCGACATAAATATACAATGTGGATCTGAACGTACGACACACAGTACTGATAAAGTGTAATTCAGTGAAAAATAATTCACTGTGGCTAAAGTATTCATTGGATTTGATTGATTTTTTGTATACGGGTAAAGAACATGATTCTCTTTACGTGTTTTAAAGGAATGTCAATCGTCCTGTTCCACCTTGTATGTCATGTTGCAAAATATCGTGATACACGCATAATTCTATTACTCTTGTTTGACTTCGGTAAAATAACATTGTAACGTTTAATTAATTTCAGCATCACAACATACCTTTTAGGCCTTTACCCTTTACATTATTTTAGCACCTAAGCATAATTTGCGAAATAGCTTTGTCATAAAAGATATCAATGTAAGTAACGATAAAGCCAATATTTTTGTCGTTAAATATAAACAAAAGCCTACACAATGGTCGTCTACTTGTCCAAAATTTACATAACATTTCGTTTGCTACTTTCGCTGTGAAGTGTCGACCCGTGACCATCCAACATTAATAACTGGTTGTCTATTTGCCATTACCTACACTAACTTTGCATTTTAAAAATTGGAGTGTGAACCTTTGGGTTCATTCGAGTAATCGAGTCTGGTTAAACCACGCTGGGGTAGGTGCATTTCATTCATTCATTCGTATGTGTAGATTTATTTATTTAAATTAGGTACGCCAACAGTACCTATAGGTATACATTTTACATTAATTAATAAGTTATAGATATCTGATGTATAAACCAAATACAGGAATATACGACATTCACATACTTAATTAAAGCCACATCTTCTAAAAATTAAAAAAAAATATGAATTTAAAAAACAAAACGAAACAGCTTTGACATAAGTAAGACTAAAAAGAAAAAATAAATTGACTGACACAAATAACAATAATACAAAATACGCTTAACTTTGACTTTGCCCATTTCAATATCTGTTTAAATTGCCCATTTCAATGACAGCACAAGAGTGTTTTGAATTTCGGCAGAGAACCAAAGATCACATCCAAATCAGGTAGATTTGAGTTAAGTTCGTTGTATTGAATGCACATCCTAGATATTGGCAATGTTATGCCTACAGGTGGGCGGTTCAAAAAGTCTGGATATTGGCAGTCTCGAAAGATTATATGCGACTGACAACATGACACGTTCGAGTAATTGGTCGCATTCAATAAGACCATTGACAATTTTATAAAGAAAAACTAAGTCATGGACAGTACGACGGTTCCGAAGCGACTCAATACGAAAGAAAGCCAAACGTCAACGTTGTTCATATGGACATCTGTGCGATATTCCTAGGGACACGAAAGAAGCGAAAGAAGCCTTGTAAATGCACGCTGGATATTCTCTAGAGACTTGACAGTGCGAATGTACAGCGTAGATAGATTCCATGCTATTTGCACACTTTGCTATGAAAGTTCTGAAAAAAGCTTCTATAGTACGCAATCAAAAAGATACTGCCCATACAAAAGCTGAAAGAAATATTTTGAAGGCTGTGAAGGTAATTAAACATAGAAGTAATATGTTTTGTTTTTATGTACTATACGGGGTGTAAGGGACAGCCCTCCGCAAACTAACAGGGTGGATTCATCTCCTTATTTTGAATCATACTCCACCGAAAATATTTTCAGGAAAATTTTAATTTTTTTTATCGTATTTTCAGTTACTATTCCTTTATTTCAATGTAAAATTACATTATCTGTACGCAGCACTCCATTTATGTAAATAAAACAGCTAAAATTAGAAAATCAGCAATGGATGTACAAATACTCAGCGGCTGAAGGCTCGCTGCGCTGCCGTTCGCTACGCGCGTTTTGCCACGGTAACGATACATTGCGTGTGAAGTAATAAAACAAATCAGGTTTATTGTATTCCCATAACGTTCCTGAAATAATTTCATGTACCAGTCATCTTAGTATGATATATTGAATTCACCCCATAAGTCTGTGGAGGGCTGTCCCTTACACCCTGTATTGCCAGAAAAGGAGTCGTTAATATCTGTGGTTATGTTGATGAATGCTTGGGTATCGGTATGGTATACAGAGGAGAAGTGAGAAGCAAATAAATTGGCAATATTGTTACCATTGTCACCAAAAATTCCGTTAAGACGCATACGTTCAGGATAATTACGAGGAGGGATCCAAAAGTAGTGAGAATGAGATAGAATATAATGACTATTGATAACATAATAATTTATTTATCTACATAGTCTCCGAGTCTCTCTACACACCGAGTCCAGCGCTTTTCCAAGGCTTCAATCCCTTTCAAAAAAAAAGTTTTGTCTTGGTCCTGCAAAAAGCTCTCCACGGCATCCATCACCTCGTTATCGTCTTCGTACCTGTTTCCCCTTAAGTATTCTTTCAATTTGGGGAACAGATAAAAATCGCTAGGCGCCAGATCTGGTGAATAAGGGGGGTGGTCAACCAATTCGAAGCCAGCTTGCTGAATGGCAGCCATCGCAAACCTGGGCGCGGGTGCGTTGTCGTGATGAAACAGCACGCCCCTTCGAAGGTTCCCTCTCCTTTTCTCTTTGAATGCATTCCCCAACTTGGGAATTAAAGCTGCATAATATTGGCCTGTAATAGTGGTTCCACGCTCCAGGTAATTAATCAACAATATCCCTTCTGAGTCCCAAAATATTGAGGCCATAACCTTGCCAGCCGATGCCACGGCACGAAACTTCTTCGGGGTCGGTGATGATGGCCGTTTCCATTGTGAAGATTGCCGTTTTGTCTCGGGATCAAAATGATGGACCCATGTTTCGTCCATTGTTACGAAACGAGACAAAAAGTTTTCAGAATCTTCTTGAAACTTGTCCAACAATATCTTCGAAATGTCAAGTCGATTTTGTTTCTGACTGTCGGTTAACGTTCTCGGCACCCATCTTGCGGAGACTTTTCTCATATTCAAAGATTGTATCAATATGGATTGAATACTTCCATATGAAATGGTCGTTTCTTGAATTAAGTATCGGATGGTAACTCTTCGATCGCTCAATATAATTTTCTCGACATTCGCAACATTTTCTTGGGTGACTGACGTCGATGGACGGCCGCAACGATGTTCGTCTTCCGTGCTTGTTCTCCCTACTCGAAATTGAGAAGCCGACCTTGCGACAGTGGAATACGGCGGAGCAGACTCTCCTAATGTTGCCTCCAAATCGCAATGAATCTCTTGCGTTGTTAACTTTTTTAAACAGAGGTATTTAATAACGGCTCGCACTTCGTTTTCTCCATTTTCGAGAACACGTTCTGACACGAAGCAAACAAATGACTACATTCAGAAAAAAACAAAAGAGAATCGAAGATTTTTTTCTTTATTAATATTACAAATATGTATCTGAGCTATGCCTGCCAGTATTTTTTTTTCTTACCAAGGAGTATGTCGTTCTCACTACTTTTTGATCCCTCCTCGTATGAGGAATTATTGTTGCGTATTTCCTTAATATATTGCCAGAACACTTCAGCATTTTTATTCACAGCCTGTTCTATTTTGCGTTTATAAGATTTATGGCAGATATCAAACTACATATTTAGGTATTTTACTATGGGGACGGGCTGCAGATATCGAGTCTATTTTTATTCTGCAGAAAAGAGCCATCAGAGCAATATATGGCCTCCGCAAGCGCGATTCTCTAAGGGAACTGTTTAAAGATAACATCATAACGGTACCTTGTCAATATATCTATGAAAACATCATGTACGTAAGGAAAAATCTACATCTTTTCGGTAAAAAAGGTGAACGACACAATTATAGAACTAGAAATGGGGACCAATTAGTTCAACCAGGTTTCAGACTGGCTAAAGTAGACTCATCCTTCATGGGGTACTGTTTAAGTGTTACAATAAAATACCTCCCCATATTCTCCAACTGGATGAAATGAAATTTAAATCATCTATTAAACGCACACTATGCAGCCAAGCATATTATAAGTTGGGGGATTACATCGCAGACAAAAATGCTTGGCTCAATGCTGGTCCTGTTCCACAAGGGCGCAGAAACTAATTGATTAGTATTCGAAAATATTGTTGAAGCTGCTGAAGATTGTAAAAACTATCTTTACATTATAGAGATTCAATCTCTTAGTAATGTATAATTACATTGGCTGCCGACAAACTGTCCTGCAGTTTGGCAGAAGATTTATGAAATACATCTATGTAACTTTTGTTGAAATAAATAAAAAAAAAAAAAAAAAAAAAAGAACATAGCACATGTGTGAGCACTATGTACCTACCTGCTATAAAGCTACCATTAACTGGTTACGACTTTTAGTGACTTGAATTTGCCCTGGCGACTGAGAGTATGTCATGCTCACTCAAATGTCTCGCTGGTGGTGGCGTGTGTTGGATCATTAAGTTCCCTTCAAAACGGTTGAGCTGAATGGTGCTGATCCATGCGTCATGTTCGTGAACGGGCGCCGGCAGTAGGGACTGGTCATCTCTTAGCTGCCACGGCTTATTTTAATTTTTGAATCGTTTTTGAATCTTTACCTTTTTGTTGCGGACGCTTTTAAGGTGCACGTCTTTCTACATTGTTCTCACATACTTAATTTCAACATGAATGATATAACCAATATTTTGTAACAATATTTTGATTTAAAAGAGTGTCCGTGGAGTTTCTTGCCCGTTCTTCTCCATAGAGATCTACGCTTTGGACTGGACAACTAGCTTCAACTCTCTGACTAACTGACCGACTCTTTGACAATTCAAAAGTGCCTGTAATTGGTTTATTTGAAATAAATGCTAAATATTCAAAGTCAAAAGTTTGAGTTTGAATATTTAGAACATCTTTCGCGTATCGACGAAGTACTCTCTGCTTTTGAATTCTTTTCTTTTCTTTCTTTTTTTTTTAATTAATAAAGACTTCGCGATTTTTGCTTATGCTGGATTTTTCACCTTAGTTAATCCTTTTTTTTTCGATGGGAAATCATCAAAATACTTCTCCCGCTCTGGGCGGAGCGGGAGGGCGTGTCCGATTTTTACTGACTAAAACCCACCCGTGTTCCTTTAGTTGCGTGTGCTGGGGCCACGGTAACTCTTTCGAACATCCCGCAACCCTAGCTGGAGCCTTAGTTAATCCTAACATTAAAATGTGATAAAAAGAAAATAAAGGTTTTATTGCGTAAAATACACAATGAGTAGTCTGTATTTCCGCCGTTAACGCATATAAAACAATCGCAGCGATTCACTCATACTCTTGAGTTCATCCAAATCACGTTGCGGAATGGCCGCCCACGTCCGTTGCAACAGGCGAAAAAGATTTTCTGGTATGTGTACGGCCTTCATATTTGGTAGAGTTCTTCTTTGAAGCATATCCCTTGCGTGCTCAATGGGATTTAAGTCTAGTGATTGAGGAGGCCAATGGTAGGACGTTGATATTAGCTGCGGCAACTGGCAGTATGTGGACGTGCATTATCATGCTGAAGCAGAATTGAAGCACCAAATTGGGTCCGTAAAAGAATGACAACATCTGATATAATCGTTACAGCGTAAATCTGTGCATTGAGATTGCCTCTGATCCAAATCAGTTCGGTTTTTCCGCCGATCCAAATACCCACCCATATCATGGTTGTTCCACCACTGTATAGTATGCATGGACTTCCTGGCATGAGTTTAAGCGTTCTTGGTTCCAGGGGTCCTCAAATACCGTGTACGTCTAGTATATCTGGCCTCATACCAAAGCGAGATTCGTCAGAAAACATACAAAACGCCACTCTTCTTCTGCCCGATTTGTGTTCACGAGTCCATTGCAAACGGGCTTTGCGATTGCGAGGCTCAATAGGATTTCTTATGGTTTGATCGCTTATTAACATCCCTGAAGAGCTATGAAGCCTTATAACCAATATCATCGCGGTCATTGTATGATTTCGGCAGTAATTTGTATGTAAAAATCCTGTCTGCGTGTGGTGATGCGAGATCGTTCTCCATGTCGCTCTGCCACGATGACAGAGATGCGGTAACGTATCCAAAGTCGACTTATAACACTCTGCGTAGTGCCCAGAGCGATTGCCACAGCACGTTTTGCCGAGAACCAGCTTCCGACATTCCCAAAGCTCTGATCATTTCTTCTCGGCTCCAATGACGTCTTCTCTTCATAACAACTTTCTTTTATATTGATTCCACTGAGAAGTATGGCAGAAATTTTTTGGCCTCAAATCCTTTACAGGAAAGAATACGACTTGGCAGAAGATTTTCATCTTTTAACCGACATTAAATCAAAAACGCCTTTCCTTTTTCTTTTTCTTTTTTTTTTTCAAATGACGAAATTTACTAAAATGTTTCCATAGGGAGTTACAAAAATATAATAAAAAAACCTTATTTTTAGTCAGTAGCAAAAACGTGCTTGATCCCTAGTCTTTTGATGTGTGTATTTTGTTTCTTTCTTCTTTGAATACAATATTTTACAATATTTATTCATTGTTGCCCAAAACTTTTCTGTTATTAAATCATTTTAGTTTCAGATTTTCTCTGTTCGCTGATAGAACTCTCATGTTAAAGCGCACGCAAGTAAGACTGTCTCACTAAAATCTTCAAGTCTAACTAATTGTTATTAACATTTGACCCGGAATTTGATCCAAAGAGTACAAAGCTCTGATACAAAGAAATCACTGTTTTTAGGGTTTCGTACCTCATAAGGAAAAAACGGAACCCTTATAGGATCATTTCGTTGCCCGTCTGTCAGTCTGTCAAGAATTCTTCCTTTTCTCAGGAACGCGTGGAGGTATCAAGTTGAAATTAATATCAAATACCCACATCTACACGAAAATCAAACGTCCTTCTTCTTTCTTTTTGGGATAAATTCATCCCAACTACGGAACCCTTCATTAGGCGTGGTCCGACGTTACTATAACGAGGGAATTCTAAATCGATTGGTTACCTGCGATGAAAAGTGGATTCTGTACGACAACCGTTAGCGTCCGTCTCAGTGGGTGGACCCGGGTACAGCACTTAATCAGTGCGTTAAAAAAAGATTACTCATAGGAAGATGATGGTGACTGTCTGGTGGACCAGTGCCGGATCTGTACATCACAGCTTCTTACCGAATGGCACAACAGTGACGGCAGATGTCTATTGACAATGATGGAGAAGCTCGCAATTTAACAACCGATACTAGTCAATCCCAATTCCCACTCCACGACAACGCGCGAGCTTACACTTCACGACAGACCATCGCAAAGCTACAAGAGTTACAGCTGGAAGCTCTCGTCACCCACCGTACTCACCGGACCTTGCCCCAACAGATTTCTACTTTTTTCAAAATTTAGACAATTTTTTAAGTGGGAAAAAATTAACACCCAAAACAATACAAAACGCTTCCGCCGACTTCATCGCCTCCCGTTCGACAGACTTCTACAGTAAAGGGATAAACAAACTGCCATCAAAATGGCAAAATTGTATAGATAATTTGGGCCAGTACTTTGATTAACTGAAATAAAAAAAAATACCAAAATATTTATATTTTAAAATTTTCATAGAAATCTCCAATTTCATAGGTAAAGACCTAATATCAGCCTTACTTATAAGTAACAAATCTTTACAAAAAAATAAGTTCAGTTATCAATTTTGGCATTTCTTTATTTTGGTGCTCTAAACATCATATAACATTTATCACATTTAGTTCGTGATTTACGGTCTTTTGACCTCGGACATAACGAACATCTCCCGGATTTAGAATCGGAAGGGGTTGGAGTATCTGATGACCGCTTTTTAACTGCTTTGCTTTTAAGTATTAGCTTCACTTGGTAACTAACTAACAATGTAAGAAAATATTGAAAGTAAATTATAACCTACTTATAATATTGTCGTATCGAAATGAGACTTTGTATGTATATAGTTCGGAAGACAATACTATAATTTGGTATCTTGGATCTGATCTGATGATGGAGCCAAGAGGTGGGTGATGGAACTCTTCAATGGCTACTAGTAAACCCCTCGAGTTTGGGCTCATATGATTCGTTTTGATGAGTCCAATAGATTGGGCTTGGTTACGAGGGTCTGATGATGGAGCTAGGAGGTAGAAGTGGAACTCTTCAGTGGCTACTAGTAAACCTCTCGAGTTTGGGCTCATATGATTCATTTTGACGAGTCCAATATATTGGACTTGATAACGAGGGTCTGATGATGGAGCCAGGAGGTGGAAGTGAAACTCTTCAGTAGCTACTAGTAAACCCCTCGAGTTTGGGCCTATATGATTCCTTTTGACGAGTCCAATAGATTGGGCTTGGTAACGTGGGTCTGATGATGGAGCCAGGAGGTGTATAGAGGAATTCTTCAGCGGCTACTAGTGAACCCCTCGAGTTTGGGCTCATATAATTCGTTTTGATGAGTCCAATATATTGTACTTGGTGTCTAGGGTCTGATGATGGAGCCAGGAGGTGGAAGTGGAACTCTTCAGTAGCTACTAGTAAACCGCTCGCATTTTGGCTCAAATGATTCGTTTTGACGAGTCCAATAGATTGGGCTTGGTAACGAGGGCCTGATGATGGCCCCACTATCTACATAGTGGAATTCTTCAGTGGCTACTAGTAAACCATTCGAGTCTCGGATCATATAATTCTTTTGTGTCCAATACATTGCACTTGGTGTTGAGGGTTTGGATGATTAAACCGGTCAAGTCAAAACTTCGTTGACCGTAGAGTTAACTAAATGAAGAATATAGGTACTAGACTAAAAAGTAAAAATGTGTATACGCTTTGTTTAAATTAATTAAAAGTACGCACAACTAAAAAGCGCTCCACGCTTTTTGAATTAATCATTGGATATAAAAGAAGTGACAAGCTGCATAGGTACTTATATCTTAACTACGAGTCAATTTAATTATTTTATAATTTGCGTGATAAAAGCGTGTTTTTTTTAGTTTTTTTTTTAAACTACATATTTTTATCCTCGAGTATATTTGCAATACTTATTTCAAGATACGTCGGCAACCAGGTGTAAGTACCCAGGGGTACTGGAGTACCCCAAGCGCAGCGTACCACGACCACAGTCACGCTCACAGGACTTGCGTCCGACATAAAATTGATATAGATGTCCTCGACTAACCATTCGACGCTACACCACACCCCACGCAAATACGCGGCGAAAAATCGGTTGAGCAATAAAAAAGTAATCGCAAACTATTTTTTTTATTTTTGACTAGCAGCGCCCCGCGGTTTCACCCGCATAAGTCTCGATCCCGTGGAGATATCGGGATAAAATTATTATATATGTTAATGTGTCAGACATCCAAATCCGTTCAGTAGATTTTGCGTGAAAGAGTAACAAACATCCATCCATTCATCCTCGCAAACTTTCGCGATTAGGTATATGTATTTGGTATATTGTGTATGGGCGATTTCAATCAAACTTTTATACCAAGAATATTTTATTTTTATTTTTGACAGATTTTCCATACAAAAACAGTCAGAGGTCAATTTTATTTCACGGATAAAATATATCTGACTTTGGTTAAATAAGCCCTAAGACGTTGCCAACTTTCAGAATGCACCTTCTTAATACAAATTTCAACCTATTATGGATTTTAAACATATTTTTTGGTGAAATGTGGGTGTAGTGTAGATACAACGACTGAGCTTAACTCTTTAGGGAATACAGGCGTGATGTTGTGTACGTATTCTGAACTTCCAGGGTGACAAAATGTCTAGATGCCGTTTTAACATTTTATGAATAAGTAAGCAAATCTTTGTATGAGATCCAAGGATTTAGACTAGCTCTACTTGAATATTTTAATCATGATAATGATTCAGAACCTCTGGACTTACTAGATAAGTATAACAGATAAAACAACACCCGAAACGGAAAAAAAAAAATTAAATTATAAATTGATAACAGGTAAAGGTTTAACATGTGAACAGATATCAAGTGGTTTCAACTCCAACGCGAGAACTTCTTTTATGTGTACTGTGGCGAGAGTGCCATTCTGAACGCCATTGAGAACTCCACCCATGAATGACAAATACACACGTTCATGCGACAGACAGTGACGACTGATTTCAATCCTAAGATTACATTTATTGAGAATTTAAGAACTCCATAAAGTGGACTGAAGTATCAACAAAAGGGTAATCAACAGATGCTTAACCCTTCACTCATCATAACGCAAAACCGGAAATGAAAATGTCAATGGAATGCAATAATTGAAAAAAGTTGGTTCGTGTCATACGGGATGGAAAATGCAGAGTTGATTTCAGAAATATTTACGGTAGCAAAAAGTATGGAAAAATGTCCGATTTACTTATAAATTTATAAACAATAATATTTAGGCGTAGGTATACTCAAGATTACTAAGGGTATGTGACTTACAGTAAACTTCGTCTATAATTTCAGAATCACTGCTCGTTTCATCGTCTACTGGCCTGTGCCTCGTTTTAACCTTTTGATTTCTAACATCCATATTGTCATGCTGTCGATCACAGTACACTCAGCTGCCCACTGCCAATACACACACCAAATATTAACATCTTACAATACACTTTGATTTCCTAGTTGTACAAAATTTAAAATAACACTAAGACATTACGCATTGAATTCTGAGATTAGATAGCAATTGATAGCATCAACTTATCAAAATGTTTTTCTATTGGTGCTTGATCGTATTGATTTCGTCACAACAAATAGCAATCAACTTATTTACAAGGTCAACAAAAAATATAGGTAGGTAGGTACTTATTTCGCTCATTAAAACATAATGTACCTACTGTTATGTAATGTTATGTATACGAGCACATACAAGGAAGCAAAATATATGCAAAATGATTAGAAATTAACATAAGAGAAGATGATAACAATTATGATGACCTAAAAATTTTAATATTTTTTCATTACCTGCTTTATTTAAAACCCAGTGCCATATGGACCAGACGATAGACGGGCAAACGCTACAATAGAAACAAACGTAACCAGTTCGCGGTTTTCCCGTCTTACCTTTCTGAAATTCAGTTTCACAATAAACATCAGTGTGATCTTTATTTTCTTCTTGTCTGGCTTTCGTGAAGCATATAATAATATTGGCGTAAAATAGTAAGTCTCAACTAGGGCTTCGGCTTCCAATCTCGGTATCCTGAGACCGAAGATTGAAATTTTTGATCTCGCCTTTACCGAGATCCCGCAAGGGCACGCGGGATTGGAAGCCCTAGTTTAAACTACCTATCACAAAAATTATCTGAATTGACGTGGTATAAAAATGTAAAAAAAAAATGAGCTTGAATGAACACAGTGTTCGCTTTTGATGATGGGCTCGGTTAGATTAAGCGTGTTGTCCCTTTTTTATAAATAGATGTATATTGCCCTAGAAAATAAGCGAACCATATTTTCATGCTAGAAACCTACGTAGCGTTAAATGCAAGCAGTGAAGCTTAATACAAACACCTACTATACTAAATACCTTTTAGGTAAAACATTCTTAATTAAAATAACGTATCTTAGCATTTCTATGTAACGACTGCCTTATTCCTATAAGATAAGGCAATCGTTACATAGGTAAATCTTTATAAAAATATGTGGAATAGTGGGAAAAGCGGCGATTTAAGATATCGATTACCTAGAACATAACTCTAGGACAGTCCGACGCCGTTTGTTCATCGACGACGTTATTTCATAAAAGCATTAATGGATACCAGTACCCATTGGAGTAAACTGCAAAAAACTACATTGGATCAGTTGGTTAATCCTAACTTCTAGAAAAAGCATCTCAAGAAGAATATTTACTAAAAATAGTATTAAATAACAAATCCCCTGAGGCAATAATATGATCAGAAAGAGAGGGCACCCTCACCTGCTCTAGTGTACACTGGGAAATCGCTGTCGGATCGACTGTGAGTAAGCATGGGTCCGTAGCACCGCCACGGCGGACGGTCGCGCAGCGCCCGTGGGCCCTCCACGGCCGTTCACCTACGCCAGCCCATCAGCACAATAAACACGGCACTCGGGCCTACATCTACGTAGCACTCTCAGCGTGGCGTGCAGCTCACAGAACTCACGTCAACTCACCGATGGCGGCGCCACATAGACGGCGAGAGCGAACGGAGGCTGCGCGGCGCATCTCCCGCGCGCATCCCTCACCCTTTCTGATTCTCTAAGCCCCGGCGCCCGTCACCCGCCGCCCGCCACGCAGGCCCGCCGTCCCCCAGGCAAACACGTGTACTGTGTTAACGTGATCCTTTGTATGTACTCGTAGTAAACGCCCAATATTATGATATGCCTAGTCTATGTATACTAATGTCGCGATTTTTTTATATCTCGAATACTTAGGTGATGAGGGAATGGTAAAGATCGATATAAATAGTAAAACTCGTTCATTAAAAGACAGACGTTTCTAATTCCGTAATTTAAATTATTACTACTTATATTTTATGCATGTCAATGTGTTTACTGCAATTGAGAAAATACACTTACAATGACTTTTTGGTCGATACTACCTTCTTTTTGATGCTTTTTCCCCATTATTATTTCCTATGCATGTTTCAGCCACCTCTCCAATTCATGAATCATGAATAGGACCTAATACTTTTCTGATCCCTTTTTTGCGATTTATTATTCGTTTGTAATTCGATTTTATTCATTTGTAATTTCCAGTTTATTTTATGTACTAGCTTTTGCCCGAGGCGTGGATGTCGGAAAATATCCCACAGGAACGTACTACCGAGATTAAAAGTACCCTATGAGTTAATGCAGGTAAACAATGTATTAATTCCATAATACATGTTTTCATAATTATAATAAAACGTCTATTGGTTTACGCGCCGCATGCCAGTAAAGCTCCCAGTCGGCATGATTGTTTCCGAAATCTTCAACAATCATCGTCATAATTCAGCTATATTACACAAAACCTTAAATGCATTATACACCTAAACCTTCCTCATAAATCACTCCGTCCATTGGTGAAAACCGTATGAAAATCCGTCCCGTAGTTTTTGAGTTTATCGCGTTCAGACAGACAGACAGACGCAGCGGAGGACTTTGTTTTTTAATAATGTAGTGATTTATGGTTTGTAGAGGACTGAATCAGTAATTATTATTTCTGGCAGTTAAGAAAACATGCAACAGTTTGTTCTATTTAGGATTTCTAAATGTTTCGTATTTCTTCCTAAATTATGTATACTCATTGTTAAGATATAGTTATCAACTATTAAAAATATTCTTACCACAAACAAACCTATATACAGGGTGTAAGGGACAGCCCTCCGCACTCTAACTAACACCGCACAACTAACAGGGTGCATTCAGCTTCTATTTTGAATCATAATTATTCCACGGGTAAATTTCTCTGGAAATTTTTTTTTAATCATTTTTTAGTTACTATTCCTTTATTTATTTATTTATTATTTATTTATTTAAACTTTTCACACTTAAAAAAGTACAAAGGCGGACTTAATGCCTTAGGCATTCTCTACCAGTCAACCAAGGGTGGTGAAGAGATTAGATGGCAGGTGCTCTGTTAGAAATGGAACAATTTGTACATAAGTAAGTCATAAACTTATAATACACATACATACATATTTACTTTAATATATACCTACATTATATATATATATTATATACAAATTCAAGAGAGAGAGGTTTTGAGATGACTCTACGCTATTTATTTTGAAAATAACTCCGCAATCTCCGCTTAAATGCATACCGACTGGTGGCCATCCTGATGTCAAGAGGTAGCGCATTCCAAAGAAGAATGGACTGAATATGAAAGGAAGAATGAACAAAGTCAGAAGTATGAGAAGGACAGAGTAGGAGAAGATTGTTAGAAGAACGAAGATTCTTAGCGTGTGAAGAACATAGATATTGGAAGTGAGACACTAGATAAGAAGGAGGAGTGGGAGAGTTAAGAAGGGAGAAAAGCGTGGTCAAAGCACGCAAATTTCTTCTCTGGCGAATGGGCATCCATTTGAGCTCAGACCTGTAGCTCGACACATGGTCATATTTTCTGAGGTTGAATATGAACCGGATACAATTGTTAAGCAGTCTGTCAAGCTTATCCAGCAACACCGCATTCAAGTCAAAGTAGCACACGTCACCATAGTCAATGATAGGGAAAATCAAAGTCTGCACAAGCATAGTTTTCGTCTTAGCGGGCAAAAAGTTTCTCAGACGATACAGAGATCGTAGAGTACCGTTGACCCTTTGACTAACATTAGAGACCTGGCGCTGCCAGCTAAGCGTCGAGTCAAGATGCAAACCGAGATCTTTCACAGTAGGGGTAATGGGTATGACGGTACCATTGAAAATGAGAGGAGGAAGAGAGCTAAGCGTCACCCTACCCATCATGCGCGAGCTTCCAATTACAATGGCCTGACACTTTGAGGGGTTCACTGATACCCCAAAACTATCAGACCACTTTTTGATTGCATCTAAGTCTCGGTTTACATCTGCTACAGCATCCAATAAACTTTCCACCCGCGCAGCTGTATACAATTGAAGATCATCGGCATAAAGATGATACGAACACCGAAGACAGTGAGTTATAAAATTAATGAAGATGGAGAATAACAATGGAGAAAGAATACCACCTTGTGGAACACCAGCATCCAGGTCACGCCAACTCGAAGAGCTCTCATCAACGCGAACCGACTGCCGGCGTCCCCGAAGATAAGAAGAGAACCATTCCAGAACCTCGGACGAAACCATGAGATGAGAGAGCATAGCAAGGAGAATATCGTGGCTGACAGCGTTAAAGGCATTGGAGAAATCAATTAAAACCAAAACAGTAACCTTAGTATCCTCCATCGCTTCTCTAACGTCACCAGTCACTTTAAGGAGAGCGGAAGCTGTACTATGCCCAGGACTGAATCCAGACTGAAACGAGCTAACAAGGTTGTTCCGGTGAACAAACCCCGCAAACTGTCTGTGAACGCAGGCCTCAAGCACTTTAGACAGGAATGGGAGAATGGAAATGGGTCGAAAGTGAGTGGGCAGGGAGGGGTTTGAAACTTTAGGAAGCGGGCGGACATAGGCCATACGCCACAGGGATGGGAATTGTCCGGAATCAAGAGAAAAGTTTATGATGTGGGTAATCGGAGGAAGTAGGGTATCGAGGATCCAAACGACCATACTACGACTGATGCCGTCATCCCCCACAGCCTTGGATTTTATGGACAGGATGGTCTTTTTAATTTCGTCCAAGGTGACCGGAGAGAAGTGAAATGGTTCTATGATGGGACTAGCTAAGCCAGTAATGAAATTGACCGTCTGGGACAACATTTGGGAATCCAAATGACAAGTGGTTGTGAAGTGACGGTTGATATCATCAAGGCCAATTGTATTAGGAAAATCCACATGACGTGGTTTGCCGATACCAAGAGTACCAAGGAACTTCCAGATATCAGCAGGTGAAGAAGAAGATATGTTCTCGAGAATATGGCGGCGCTTAGCGTTACGTATCATCTGATTACACCGATTTCTAGCAACTTTGAAAAAGTTCCGATTTGCTTCACTGCGATCCTTTTTAAATTTATGAAAGGCCCGATCCCTGCGCCTCATCGCCATTCGAACCCCGGTCGTCATCCAAGGAGCAGGAGGACGCCGAAGTTTAATTTTTTTAACAGGAGCATGTCTGTCGTATAGAGCAAGGACCGCCTGATTGAAAATGCGCAGTTTATCGTCTACAGCTGTCGCCGCTGCCAAGTGATCCCAACTGATATCTGACGCATCCTGACGAAGCTTCTCAATGTCCATGCGCGCAAAACTCCGCATATGCAGAACTTTTGGGACAGGTTTAGGCGGTTTTAGGACATAGGAGAGGAGAATGAGGTCATGTTGGGAAAATCCAGGAGCGGGACACTGACCATGATAGGGAACTAAGGAGGGAGTGGACGTGAGAATTAAGTCGAGCCAAGTATGTTATTTCAATGTAAAATTACATTCTCTGTACGTAGAACTCCATTTGTGTAAATAAAAAGCTAAAATCAAAAAATCAGCAATGGATGTTGAAGTACTCGTCGGCCGAAGGCTCGCTGCGCTGCCGTTCGCTACGCGCGTTTTGCCACGGTAACGATACATTGCGTATGAGGTAATAAAACAAATCAGGTTTATTGGATTTCCATAACACTCCTGGAATAATTTCATGTACTGGTCGTCTTAGTATGATATACTGAATTCACCTCATCAGTCTGCGGAGGGCTGTCCCTTATACCCTGTTTAGTAATTATAGTATGTTTACAAATATTTATTATACCATTCTTGGAGTGCTACTACAATTCACAGTTAAACTGTGGGTCTGGTAATATGCAGGAGGTTTTATAGGCAGTAGGGATCATTATCAAGTAAACATAATTCCACACTGGACTGCATAACCTGGACAAGCCATATCTGTGTGTAAAACCCATTATGAAGAACTTGATGTAAGTAGTTTGACAAAAATCTTGTACTCACTTATGTCACCATTAGCTGTTGCTGAATCAAATGGAATAGATAAATGACGACCACCTTTTCCCACAGGATGCACACCCAGATTTGATTTGTCCTCGTTGTCACCTATACAAAATATATAAAGCTTTTATGTACATATAAAAAGGAAGCAAAAGAATCCTAATTTGAAGCTATAATGAACTTATAGTTTTATGAGGTTGAACTTAATAAAAAGAAATTAAACCTTATTTGATATGTTTATTGTAAGTAAATAAATTGATTTACATACAAGCTAAAACATTAATTTACATCACAATTTCAATTCAAATTATAACATTCCACAGGGGATTATCAATGTAAGAAACATAATCTGAATAGTCCATATAGTCATGCATGCTTCCAGCGCCTTGATTCCGAGTTCTAAATTTCTTGTCCTGCTCCGCAACATAGACTTTCTTGTACCATTCCTTCCAATTACTGACATCTGATTGAAAATTACATTCAAAATCTCTTTTACATAAAGAATACCACAATCTATCATTTTCAAGTAAAACTTTCAGTCTTGTACTTGTTTTACAGCAATTGAGGATGTCCACCACAGACAGGTTGAGCATAATTTTCAAGAGAACTTCTTCTGGTAGCCCATTTAAACTTGCACTAGCATAACCATGGTGACTTAGTATTGTGCTTTTGATAGCAGATACGGTTTTATTTTTAAAAGTTGTTGAGAAATGTTTGAGGTCTCGAAATATCATTGGAATTGATGTAGCTTGAGGTGAAACCACATAGCGACTGATGGGTACACAAATGGAATAAGTATCAAAGTTTAATTCATTGACCACTAAATTCACTAAAACAGTCGCTCCCAGTGGACTCATGATTAGTTTCAGTGTGATACTTTTAAATCCAGACATTATGAATGTAGTTTCGTATACTCCAGAGGGTAACTTCCATTTAGATAATTGCACAATATCAAAAGATTTCAGGGGATCCATCACCTCCATGTCACTATTCACAAGTAAAAACCCATTCTCTATCATTAATACTACGATCAAAACAAATAAAAAATCTTTTTGGATGGAATCATAACTTTTGCTCTCAGATAAAATTCGTTTTACTATTTCATGCAACAGGGGTGATACCTTCTCTGTAGTACTTTCTTCTAATGTGATTTCCATGGTTCATCACATCAATTTTACTTTAATTCATTTTGTAGGGAATTATGCAGAACAAACAAGAAATTTTGGGTAAATTAATTTGGCTGAACAACGATTGTTTACCTAAAATTAAATGTCATTGTCGTGTCGAACAGGCATAGGCAACAAACCGATAAACGTCAAAATTCGCAGCCGACAATGACATGACGCGTTGCGTTTACGAAGGTTGTGGTGTTTTTAAAAACTCATAAGATGATAAAATTGTATTATTTTAGCACAAATATTTTATTTGTAGTATACAAATAAAATGTATAGATCTATGACTTGTTTAGTGTTATCCTAGTTTCAAAATTATACACAATTAAAACTAATCTTATTTTAATAACATTTTCGAAATAAGTATGATGCATATTTTGTCATTACTTATATGTCATATAATAAAAACTTCATATTGAATACAATATGAATACAGAGGAATACCTCTGTTGTTTTAATAATACCAAATCAAAACCTACTGCAATTAAATAAATAAGCGTACTTCGTAAATGCTATAGCTAAGCAAGCTAAGCCAGATTTTGGTTTGTGAAAAATGTGAATGAGGAGTGGTAACATGAGAAGTAAAGGAGCAGAACCTTTCATTAGATATCATCATTATTTTTTTCCATTAGATTTTTTCATTACATTCTTAAATATTGTAAATAAATTATTCCAAGATATCTATATTCAAGTTTTACAAGCCCACCATGTTAAATATTTACAGGACAACATGTTTCTGGTTCCAAAAAGCTTTTAAAATAACAAGAAGTACTTAAACAAACTTCTATCATTATAAGACTCAATAATACTATTTAGGCTGTTTTTAATTTTGCAAGTGTGCTTTAACTGTCATTTCAAAGATGTGCATTCATTAAAAAGCATTGAACTAAATCTGTTGCAAGTTGCAATGGAATTATAGTTTGTGTTTCCCTTTTACAATTAGAACAAAATAACTCTATTTCAGATTTGTGGCTATTCTTGGGGGAGGGAGGCTTATTATACAGTAAAGTATTCTTTTGGCTACTAACAATGAACTTAAGTTCAACATTAGTGGAATGCCAACTGAATTTCTTGCTTATTGTTTCGAGTTGGCCTACAAAAGCTACTGAGTAGATTACAGTACAGCCAGAAGTTGAAATAATTGTAAAAGAGTAATAAAAAAAAAGTTCAATAAAATATCCTTAATTTATTTTATGAAAGAAGAGTCCTACAAGAAACAAAACCAGTAGGTCCTAAAAGAAGCAACAATTTTTATAAAAATTTATGTACATAGGTGAGTTAAAAGTCTATTCACGTTTTAACTCTATACATTAAATAATAGAACAATTAATGATCTTCTTCTTTCCTTTCATAGGAAAATTGTTAAAATAATTATGCAAACTAATGGATTAAAAAAAAATATTGCTGAATGGGCCTGCTCTTGACCTCGATCATGCCTGATGGAAAGCAATGGATGAGGACTATGATGAGTTTACATTATAATTGTTTTTTTTTTCATATAATTATATTATATATCATAAATAAAATTGACCAGTATAATTGTACAGCCTACTGAAGTATATAATTACGATAAGTGCTAACGTTACATGTTTCATGAAGCAGTTTTTATCACATGGCAGAAATAGGTATTTACAATTTGTTATTTTAATAATTACCTACTAGCATGGCATTGACATATTCTAGCGTATATTGTAAATTAAAATCATAGTTGGTTTTCACAAGCTGTCCCAAGTTCAAAACTTTAAAACATGTTTTTTAAACTTCTTACTGAAATCGTATGCAATAATTGTAGGACATGGTATAAATAAACATAGTTTTACTTAAAATCAACAGTAGCAGTGACAGTACGGTAATTGACGAGATTGTAAAGTTTTTAGTACTAGGGCTAACAATAATGGCAGCACTCTCCTGTCCAACGAGGTTATTCGTAATGAAAAAGTTCGCGATCCGAATTCCAAAACAAGTAATATTAAATGAAGTATAATAATACAATAAGACGCTTACCAATACTTCCACTATTCGCTAGTTTCTTGTTGTTCTTTAAAGAACCATCCAAATTATGAGTATTCGAAATTTTATCGTTGTCACTAGCCATTGAAAGGATTAAAGTGGTTAATGTAACAAATAAAAAGTATCACAATCTATTGTCCATTTCAAACATGTTTAATATTTTCATTAGTATGTAAAAACAACTATAAAAGTAAAAAAGCACTCTTTCAGAGGTAAATCATGTTTACACCCTCTGTTTCAGACAGATGACAGAAAGTCAGATCAGAAACTCAACCATAACAACAAAAGGTGCGTTCAAATGAAAAAAAAAAACTATCCTGGACAAGTCTGGTTATATGAAAGTGGTTGGCAGTTTCGATGCAGTTATGTCAATTGCATTAGAACGGCATCTGCTGCATCCAAACTGCAATTTTGTAGCTGACGTACATTTCAAATGTAGTCCATCTGTTTCATCGGCGTAGACACCAAACAGGTAGATGAGATGAATGATGATCTCGAATGCAAGACTAACTGCGTCTAATGCTACAGCTACATTGTCGCAATAACGCGAACTACATTTCGCGCGCTCTTTTTCGCACACCGCTCGATGTCTCGCTGTACAACAGAGACCGCGTGAAGTGTGGTTCGCGCTAGTGCGACAGTGTGTAGCCGTTAGGGTAAGACTGGGAATACACGTCAGATTTTTTCATTAGATTGTCGGATCCGATAGTCTGATCCAGCTACCGGAAGGCGTTGGAGCCATTAGTTTCTATGAACATTCAATACATGTCCGATCCGATAGTGGGGCCGGACGTCCGAGTATGAAACTTGCGCGCGGCGTTTCCGATTTTATTGTCGGTCCGATTGTCTGAAGGCGCGGTCTGCATACTTCTGGACAGAGACAAATAGACGTCCGATTCCTCCCTCCGACTTGCTAGTTGATTCTAGCGTTGACACCGAACGGACGCATCGTTGTGGTTCGGACAGCGGCAGCGGGCGAAAATTATTATTTAATGAATAATAAAGTTTGTCATTATTTAGTTTTTCAAAACTACCCGTCAAACGAATTTTAGGGGGTGCTAAAATTTTATTGGAAGAATTTTAAAGTGCTCCTAACGGTTACCTCGAAAAACGGTATTAATACTTTTGACAAAAAAATATGGACAAGTTTTTGGATTTTTTGAAAATCGACCAACAAAAAGGGTACCTAGTTAAGTTTTTGGGGGAGGATTTCACTGCGTGTCTGGATTTATCAAAGCAACCTAAACATTAAATAACGAAATACATTATTGAAGATTTTTCAAAAATCAACCTCTTACGGGGTGAACATTTTATATGAAAATTTTATTTTTCCTTTCATCAATAAATTAATAATAAGTTAAGGTGGCGGTCTGTAGTTTTTGCTTACCCCTTTGGGAAGACGGCGTGAGTTTATATATGTAATAATAAGTAAAACGATCTTAATCATTAATTTTCTGAAACTACCGGTTAAAAGGGGGGGGGGGGGTTATTTTATAGGAGAAAATACGAAATCCACGCGGACGAACTCGCGGACAGAGTGCTAGTATGAAATAAAAAAAGTAAATTTAAAAAATCTAAAAACCCAACTGCGTAAAAAGTGAACTTTAAAAAAGATGGAAACAAGATGACCTATTTTGTCTCTAAACAATCCCATGCAGTCGGATGCATATAGGTCTTTATTGTTAAATTAAAGATGCCTTTAATATACCCAATGACACTCGCGCATTAAAGACGAATCTAACGACATATCATTCATCAAAATCGGTTGAGCTGTTTAGTAGTTACGAGGGAATATAGGGACGAACATACATACATAGATATGTACAGACGCCAGCACAACAAGCTACCTGAAAGTATCAAAGGAGATGTTTCAAAATGGGCCCAGAATATGTACAATACCTCGAAAAATCGAGAAAAATCCGTGGAGTTCGGGAAAATACTGATAAATTGCATAAATGCATATTTCTCTTGTAATAATTTGATATTTATCAATTATTTTATCGACTTTCAATATGGGGTCTCGCCAATTTAGGTACTCTGTGGTTAAAAATCAATGACAGTAAACCATAGATCGTGAATTGTCTACTGTCACTTCAGTCGCTTTCGTTGTCGATCGTGTTCTGATGTTCTGTTCTCTCGAGTTATTTTTAACAACCTGGCTTTCGTTTTTTGGATTTTGTGATTTTGATTTTGATAGTTGGATCAAAAGATCGCTACATTGTTTTTGTCTGAGTTAATATTTCGACTATTGAATGTTTGTATTCTGTACGTATATGCTATAAGTAAAAATCTTGGCATATCGCAAGTCAACCTATGAGGTTGTCGTCTGCTTTAACTGGACTATAATTTATGTACATCAAGCTACTACAATCTGTCAGATTTCTTTAATAGATTTTCGACTTTACAATTAGATCTAAAATAATATTGCAAAAGACTAAAAGCACGACAATGTTATAATTCTCTTTGACAATGTAATATGACAGAAGTAAACATGTCAAACGTCAATAATCAATCAACATGACAACTTACCGCCATGATGGGTTTTTGTTGTGTGTTGCAATTTCAATTGTACATTCTTGTACTTTACTACCAAACAAAGCCAATTAAAAGTAATTGAATGATTGGAAACTGTTTTAATTGTGTTTCCCCATTTTTTAGTAGGGTGTACCAATACCTGGCCGGGGCTCCATACATTTTGAAACATCTCCTTTTCTCATTCAACTTTGAACCTAATGTTTTAGCAATAAAGTTAAATAATCTATTAAAGAAATTTGACAGATTGTAGTAGCTTGATGTGCTGGTGTCTGTACATACATACAGGTCAAACACATAACCCTCCTTTTTTGGCTTCGCCGCAGTCGGGTAATAAGTAACAGCAATTAGTCCATGTTTTCTTTTGATCCGTATGCAAGCACTCGGGTTGATAGCTTGGGAACGACTGAGTTCAGAAAAAACCTGACGTAAAAATCGAACGTGTATCGAGTAATTACGATCCGATAGTCTGATCAGACAATCGGAAACAAAATCTGACGTTTTCCCAGTCTTACAGTAAACAATACCTTTTTAGTAAGTGCATGTTTCAACCACACGTCAGCACGTGCGATGTTGTCAGTTTTCATTCTAGTTTAAAATTTTGTATCGACTAATCAATTGTCGATTTTATCGATATCTTGTAATCGACATGGACATTATATACCTATTAGTGTTGTTAAGAGAGCATTGTATAACATATAAACCACAGAGCACATTTATATAAACTCCTAAATTTACATGCTCTGTGTCCTATCGGAGATCATACGTCGCGAATTTGCGATCATTATAAAAGTACTCTGTGGTCGCGATTTCGCGAATACATACTTTCGTCTGTGCGTTCATCACATCATTCTCTTCAAATTCATTATTGTTGATAAAAACTATCTATGCTTGAGAAATACGAACGAAAAAATATTTTTAACAATTAAAAACGTTTTCATAAAATCGAACAGTTTTATCTTTTCGCAAAACAAACATTAGGTTTTTTATGCTTTTACAATATTTTAAAGAACAGTGGCTGCTGATGTGATATTCTTGAAATGTCATCGTATATGGCTGGTGTTTTTGATTTAGATTTAGATGTGGATACAGTTACTGTTGGAGATTCAGATGAAGATGATATAATTGAAGTCGACGAGGTATTCATAACAATAATATGATTAAAAATAGAGACACCTCATTATTACTTAACCTAAAACCTTGTTCCATATTCTCTTGATTGTCAAGGATAAATTTCGTCGCAGTTGATTATATTTATTTTCATAGAAAGAAGTTAAAAATGCCATGAGGTTTAACTTTGAGAAGTATAACATACCTGTATTTTTTATCAACTGTTCCTTTTTGCAAATGCTAATTGTTTGTGTTATAAAATGTCTATCAATAAGTTACTAGTCTTGATTTATTTTACAGCATAATAAAATTATAAGTATAGTATTTACTTGATATTAAGTTTTGTTTTCATAGGTGGATTATGAGCCTGAGCTACATGTAAATGCTATTGTAGAGTAAGTAAAACATTAACATACTAGTTTCCTTTTATCCTGCATTTTTAAAATTGCATTTTTAAATATACTTACTTAAATATTTCTGAAACTTTTTCTTTTAGGACTGAAGGATCTGAAACTATTCAATTATGTGAAGATAACGTAAATCCAGGCCAATGTAAACGTCTTGGTCCTC
This sequence comes from Fissipunctia ypsillon, assembly GCA_947568875.1. Classification (NCBI taxonomy): domain Eukaryota; kingdom Metazoa; phylum Arthropoda; class Insecta; order Lepidoptera; family Noctuidae; genus Fissipunctia; species Fissipunctia ypsillon. The sequence continues at coordinate 11,121,762 of OX387654.1, forward strand.
AAGACTTTGAATTACGCAAAGTATTGGGGAAGGGAGGATATGGCAAAGTATTCCAAGTACGAAAAATTACTGGTCCTGATGCAAGCGCACACTTTGCTATGAAAGTTCTGAAAAAAGCTTCTATAGTACGCAATCAAAAAGATACTGCCCATACAAAAGCTGAAAGAAATATTTTGGAGGCTGTGAAGGTAATTAAACATAGAAGTAATATGTTTTGTTTTTATGTACTATACAGGGTGTAAGGGACAGCCCTCCGCAAACTAACAGGGTGAATTAATCTCCTTATTTTGAATCATACTCCACTGAAAATATTCTCAGGAAAATTTTCATATTTTTTTTGTCGTTTTTTGTTACTATTCCTTTATTTCAAAGTAAAATTACATTCTCCGTATGCAACACTCCATTTATATATAAATAAAACAGATAGAATAAAAAAAGCAGCAATGGATATCGAAATACTCGGCAGCCGAAGGCTCACTGGGCTGCCATTCGCTACGCGCATTTTGCCACGGTAACAATACATTGCGTGTGAAGTAATAAAACAAATAGTGTTTATTGGATTTCCATAACATTCCTGAAATAATTTCATTTACCGGTCATCTTAGTATGATATACAGAACTCACCCCATCAGTCTGCAGAGGGCTGTCCCTTACACCCTGTATATATTGTTGGTCTATATTAAGGGCGCGTTTGCAATTCGGACAAAATTATGCTGTTTTTTGGTACATTTTGTGACTAAACTGAACCAAATTAAATAAAACCAATAACTTACACATGTAAATTGGTTCTTCATCTTCAAATAATAGTAACCGTTTAATTGAAAATTGTAGGATTTTATATTGTAAAAACGATCTTCCGATAACCTTTCACACAAAGTTTACGATACCGGGTTGAGTTTAGGTACATTTTTTGTCCTATTATCAACCTTTTTACGAATTCTAAAAATACTGTAAGTAGCCGTACATATTCTATTCCAAAATATATTAAAAAAATTCTAACAAATGTCTCAAATAGTTGCAGAAAAAAATAAAAACAGGAACTAAATTTTTCACATATTTTGCTATTACGGATGAATCATAATCGATTGTGTTAAGATTTATTTTATTTTTGATTCTCGTCTTGGTTTATTGCATGAACATTTCAAATTAAACCTCAATCCGCGCTCGGCCGCCGTCGTGAGCGGACACTGTGTCGCCTGTTTGCAGCAGCTCGTGTTGAAAAGATCGCTGTACAAATACAAAATATTCGATAGAACTAATTTGATACTTGACAAGGTAAGATTATTTTACAATCACAGATTTTTTTATTATAATAATTTATTTCGCTACAAGTAAGTAGGGTTTGTAAATGCCTATTCGTATGACTTGATGAAGTGACCTGAAGGTGTACTTCGGAGATTGCTACTGGAACTGCTCTACGAGTGGAACTAGGTGTGCCGAGTTTGGGCTCGCTTTGTTAGTTATGAAGAGACCTTACCTCCAGACTTGATGGAGTGACCTGGAGGCGTACTTCGGTGACTGCTTCTGGAACTGCTCTATGGGTGGAACTAGGTATGCTGAGTTTGGGCTCGTTTTGTTAGTTATGATGAGACCTTACTTCCAGGCTTGATGGAGTGACCTGAAGGTGAACTTCGGTGACTACTACTGGAACTGCTCCACGAGTAGAACTAGGTGTGCCGAGTTTGGGCTCGTTTTGTTAGTTATGATGAGATCTTATCTCCGGACTTAATGGAGTAACCTGAAGGTGAACTTCGGTGACTACTACTGGAACTGCTTTACGAGTGGAATTACTAGGCAAGACACTTGTGCTATTTGGACAGGTCCTGGCAAAATAAAGTACAGTGCGTAGAAAAAGATGCACAATTTTGGAAGAAGAAAATGGAAATAAATCTAATTCGATTTTACAAAAATTGTCTCCTCCCAGAATTGATTGACCCAAGACAGGCAAGAAATATGGGGCTAAGAGCACATTCTTCACATATTGAAACAAATATTCTAAAAACAAAGAATTGATTACCTCTAATTTGATGTTTTAATAATCATCGACGTACACCCTCAAGTCAATCTATAAAATCCAGAGGTAAGATGTCATCATCCCCCCCTCCGGACGTGATGGAGTGACCTGAAGGTCACTCCATCAAGTCCAGACGTAAGGTCTCATCATAACTAACAAAACGAGCCCAAACTCGGCATACCTAGTTCCGCTCGTAGAGCAGTTCCAGTAGCAGTCACCGAAGTACACCTTCAGGTCACTCCGTCAAGTCCAGAGGTAAGGTCTCATCATATCTAACAAAACGAGTCCAAACTCGGCATACCTAGTACCACTCGTAGAGCAGTTCCAGTAGCAGTCACCGAAGTACACCTTCAGGTTACTCCATCACGTCCGGAGGGGTTTTTTATATATAAATGCCGGAGGACCATAATAACTAACTAAGCCAGCCCCAAGACAACAGCCTACATCTTACTACGCTTCCAGTGCCTAGCAGTCACTGAAGTAGGTATCAAAGTATTATTTTGTAAAAATATAAACAGCAATAGGAAATAGCTTTTGTACGTACTGTAGCGAAAAAAATAAAAAAGGAGAAGCACTTTTTCGCTAAAACACGTTTAATTTTGTTTAAAATAAAAGTAGAAAAAAACATTAAAAGGTAAAAAAAATGAATATTATGGTATAAAAAGAGTTGCAGGTTGATTTGTGTTAAGGAAAAAATTATTAGAGAACTTTGGTCCGATAGGTACGCGAATAACGAAAGAGAATTAAAACGTACTAACTAGTCGATTGCAATCGCTATTAAGTAACGCTACCAAAATATATCGTTATGGAAAAAAGATCAGAGAACCAAGGTATCTCGCATTTTACAGATTTGAAAATAAAATTAAGTAGTCAATGAATTAAAAAATCCGCAGAGGGTTACTAACTACACTATTAAATTAGTACGTAAAAATATCATAAAAAAACGTTGACGTAGGGAGTAGTAGTTCTCTGTTCAGGAGCTGGCGTTGGTTGAGAGACCTTCCGCAGTCAAGATGCGGTCCAACTCTCGACGTTGATCAAGGACGTCCAGCGTTATTTTAGGCCAAAACCTGGAGGCCGAAAGGCGGCCTGTTCTAAGCTGTTCAATCCTAAGAAAATGAATTAGGGTTAGACCAGTGTGATGAGACTGAACTTCCGATTGAGGAAAACTGTTAAAAGATACGTACCAGGAAAAATAAAGATGAAATCACCTGACTCGTACTCAATACACAATACTCAATATTGCTTTACCATAATGTACTAATAGGAACTCACTTCACTTGAAAATAACTCGTTAATTTTCCACAAACTGGGTCAGTATCAATTGATTCAACTTTTGCAACTGAAGAAAAAATGGGGACCCATGTGTCAGAAAAAAAATAATTCGAATCACGAAATAAAAAGATAAAAATCGACCAGACTCAAAGACAAACGGAAAAAAGGTTGACAATAAAGAACCAAAAAGTTTTGACATGCAGAGTTATGCTGCAGTACCTAGCTACGTTATGAAAAGAAATGAGAAAAAAAAAATCAAACTTTCAAAGTATCAAAATTAGTTCACTTGGCTATTATTACCGCAGCTAACAGTGCCTACACTTGTGTGCGTGACTTGTGTCAATGTAGTAGTTCGATTCTATGCCTGTCAATTTTGCAAACGCGTCCTTAAAGTTAGTATCAAATAATTTTTTGGTAAGTACCCATTATCAGATAATAATAATTTAATAAATATTTCAGCATCCTTTTATAGTGGAATTAGTATATGCTTTCCAAACTGGAGGCAAGTTATACTTAATATTAGAATATTTGAGTGGTGGTGAACTTTTTATGCATCTTGAACGTGAAGGTATATTTCTAGAAGATACAGCATGGTAAGTTTTTTTTGTGTAGGAACATAAGTTTGTTTAGGAGATATCATTTCATATGTATATTTATTATGTTTCAGCTTTTATTTGTCAGAAATTATCTTGGCCTTAGAGCACTTACACAGCCTTGGCATAATTTATCGTGATCTAAAACCAGAAAATGTACTATTGGATGCTCAAGGTCATGTGAAACTTACGGATTTTGGATTATGTAAGGAACATATTCAAGAAGGAATAGTAACTCACACTTTCTGTGGCACAATTGAGTACATGTAAGTAATAATGTTGGCCTTGGGGCTTATTTGTTTCTTACCTGCAATCAAATTAATTTCCTTAAACATAATAATCTTGTAATACCAACCTCAAAATATGCAAGAATATTGTAAATATTTCAGGGCACCAGAGATCTTAACACGAAGTGGCCATGGGAAAGCTGTAGATTGGTGGAGTCTTGGAGCATTAATGTATGATATGCTGATTGGACAGGTTGGTGTTTATTAATTACATATAACTTCCTGTTGTCCTATTTATGGTCTTTAGTACAGGTGGAGCTCTAGTATCTTCTATTAGCTATTTGATCAAGCTAAGACTCCTCAGCATCCTTAGGGCTCGTTTGTATGACCATGCACACAAACCGCGTACACGCCGCACCCGCAACCGCGTCTTCAAACCGCAAATGCGCAGCCACCGAACAGCGCCATAATGTCATACGGGTATGCAAAGAGCAAAAGCAGGGTATCGGGGCACTGTAGGCTACAGGTTAGTGGCTTACCACCGAAGTGCGGTCGACCGATATGCGTGGATTGGACGCTGTGCTTAGGCTGCGCGTATGCGCTGTTCGTGTTGAGATTTCTGTTTTGAAATCTCCGAATTCTTTGAACCTTTATGTAATTAGCATAAAACCCAAAACTCCAATAACCTCTGGGTCATCACACACCAAATCCAAGACAGCAAAAGAACCAGCAGAAAACGCTTACATCTGTACGCGCTATGTAGTTGAGTTCTTTTTGGGGTTCCGTACCTAAAGGGTACTTACCCTAAAACCACACAGGCCCTGCTGTTCGTCCGTCTGTCACAGGGCTCTATCTTTTGAACCGTAATAGGTAGAGGCTGGAAATTTTCACAGGGTGTGTACTACTATGGCCGCTATAACAACAAACAATAAATATGTAGTGTTAAAATATTGTGCGGTGGTACGGAACCCTTCGTGTGCGAGTCCAACTCGCACTGTACCATATTTCAAACAGAAATAGACCTACAGTAAGGTGTGATCTGGCGAGCGACAGGTCGAGATCGACAATACAATATTGAGTCAGGCCTTTCAGAGTTGTTGTTAACTGCCACAACAAAATATCTTTGTGGACGATTTTTCGCTCACTGATGCCTTATCTGAGATCCTCAGATAAACTCTCAATAGCTATTGAAACAAAATTATCTATTTAAGCGAATTCCTTCTTTATGCTCGGTTTTTGAGGTCCTCAGATAAACCCTCGATAGTAATTCACTCGACATTTAAGCTAAATTCTTCTATTAACGAAGTGTTCAGAAACACGATATCGAACCAATAATCACTATCGAATGGATAAACTCCGTTTAAGAACCTCAGAAATCGGGCATGAGCAGTGGTGGACTAAGCCTATCGGGGGCCCGGCGCGGCAAAACAAAAAGAGCCCCCCCCCCCCCCTCGTCTTCTCAGTTTATGTAGGTATTTCTAGTAATATTCTGCAAAAAATTAATAATGACAAAAAATATAACGTGCGTAATAATTATACTCTACCTACACCATGAGCCTCGCAATCGGCAGGACTTTTTTTTCATGAGGTGCATTTTCATCTCATAATGCAGTTCACGAAAAGCAAAAATGTAGAATGCAAAAGCAAGTGACGCGAGCTCGAAATTTTTTGCAGCACGTCTCGGAATTCTCGGTTAGGTTTCTTTTGAACATTTTTACGGAATTCCACGGAACTCCACGACCTCATTCCACCGGCCCCCTTCTATCAGCGGACATCTAGACGCACTGCAGGTTACCATCCTTACCTAGTTGCTATCCCACCAATTCGCTTTAAGCGTTTCCAAATGTCTTGTGATGCGCACAGCAAAGGAGTGGAACTCTCTGCCTGCGTCTGTTTCCGAACGCATACAACCCCGATCTCTTCAAAGTGAGAGTGAACAGGCTTCTTCTGGGTAAGCTCGCTCCATCGTCGACTTTGTCTCTGTCATCTCTGACCTAGACTAGAGTCGAGAGCAAACCTATCTCAAATAAAAAAAAAATTAGGAGTTGCATTGTCGACTTATGCAGAAAAGGTTCATTCAGTGTTAGAACAATATAGGATGCAAGAGCGAGCGAAGCGAGCTGGAAAATTTTAACACTCCGTGACCCCGCCTCGGGAAGGTTAGGTTTTCTTTTAACATTCATACAGAAATAGGAGTTACTTTGTCGACTCATGCAGAAAGTAGAAAATGAAGACAGTGTAGGATGGAAGACCAAGCGAAAGGAGATCAAAAATTTAAGCACCCTGCTTGTAGCGCCTGGGTATATTCCATAAGCAATCTCCATTGTGTAAGCTTCTTGAGCAAAGTTATACTTTCGTTATTCCGTGATATTACGCTTTATCTTTTTTGATAGTATCAATGGTCGAAAAATTGGTAAACCGTGTTTTTTAAAGAAATTTTAATAATGTTATATTCTTAAATTTAGTTACAAAATCACTTTGTTTCATTGTTTTTTTATATTCTTCATTCATTTAAGAGAATTGGAGCATAATTAACCATATAGGAGCAAAGTAGGAACATTTTACGGTACTTCTCAAGATTTGGGAGATCCCAGGCCCGGAGGCCCAGGGGGACCGCACCTGCCGTTGCCCCCCTAGTCCGCCAGTGTCTCTGAGCCTTTTGTTTCATTGAGCTTATACAAGGTGTACTTAATTTAAATGACGCAAAAATAAATCTGCTGTTCCATACATTTATGTTCATACAAGGTGGAACAGGACGATTGACATCCCTTTAAACCACGTAAAGAGAATCACGTTCTTTACCCGTATACAAAAAATCAATCAAATCCAATGAATACTTTAGCCACAGGAAATTATTTTTCATTTTCTTATTTTTCAACATGATGTAGATCTGAGTCCGTAATAATAGGTAAACATTGCCGCCGCCGCGTCCCGCACCCCGCACCGCACCGTTGGTCAGTGACTTTTCGTAGATAAAGCGTGTTTGCTTTTTATGCAGTTGATTCTGCTATTTATTTTGTTTGAAAACTGCAATTTTTAAATTTTCCACTAACTACTAATCTTCGTGTTTTAAAATGTTTCGATGGACTAGTACTGTGCTCGTTTTCATTCAATGTCGTACGTCCAGATACACGTTGTATAACTCTTCAAAATTTAGGGAAGAGCAGATTTTTTTTGCGATTTCATGTTTGGTTTGATAGTAAAAGTTGTTCATAATGATGAGTACAATGACCTCTTAAGAGGTGGTGCGTTTTTTTTAAATTATACCTTGTATATGTCAGTCACAATCACAAATGGGATGGGATACTTTTTTACATTATAAGTGTAGTGTGTAATATTTTGTCACATGTATACAAAGATTAATATTATATTTCAGCCACCATTTACCGGAGACAATCGTACAAAAACAATAGAGAAAATTTTAAAAGGTAAACTAATGCTTCCTGCCTACCTCACACAAGACGCACGTGACTTGATAAGGCGCTTAATGAAACGTTCGGAAACGCAACGTTTAGGGGCACAGGGCGCGGCTGCCGTCCGAGGTCATGCATTTTTCAAACATGTTCATTGGGATGAAGTGTTTGCTAGGAGATTGGAACCACCTATAAAACCCAGACTGGTAAGATTATTTTGTTTTCGTAGTTCGAAAAACTAATCAGCTGCCCAATTCATTTGTGGATTTGGTTTTGAAGTTTTGTAGGGAACAGGAACAGCTGATTAGTTTTTCGCGATTATGATGTTGGTCCCATGGAGTCTGTACCACACCCTAAAATATGACCTCACATTTCTGATACACGCTGTGGAGTTCATATGATAAATAGAACGGGTGTAAAAAAAGTAATAAAAAAAAATTAAATCGACTTCAAAAAGAAATTAACTCAAAATTTTGAAATAACCGACAAATCATTCAGGCCGAACGCCGATAAATATGTCCGACCGACCTAATGTTCAGTTGTGAACAGGGTTTGGAACCGGTACCGAAAGTACAGGTTCTGTATCGGTACCGAAAGTACAGGTTCTGTATCGGTATCGGTACTTACAGGTTCTTGTCATTTCGGTACCTGGGTACCGGTTCCAGACGGGTACCGGAACTCCACCCAACAATTACCAAATTCAGGTACCCGGCGCGTACCAGAAACCTCATATACCAGGAACCTCGTACGGTTGCCAACCTCGGAACTTATTTTTCTAATGCTTAACTATCGTTTTTTTACTTACTATATCTGTTTTCTCATTCTAATTCACGGACATATTTGTTTGGTACCGGTACAGTACTGATACTGATTAGATTATTTAATACCAATAGTATAGGTACTACGTCTGGTACCGGTATCACACCAAGGCCATTGGTACCGGTTCCCAAGAATACCGGTATTTCAAGCCCTGGTTGTGAACCAGCTCTAAGCTTAGCACGCCTGTGCACGCAAGACTATTCTTACGTGCGTTGCATTGTGCGCTACAGTTTACCAAAAAGATTTTTCCATCAATTTTACGGAATTATTTTTGCTCAATGTTACTAAGGTAGATGAACCTACAGAATGATTTCGGCTTTGTGATGGTGGCCTTCCACTCTGTCTGTCTCACTAGTATTTTTGCAAGAAGTGTACTCGTAAGTAATAGAGTCACTTCTAGACTTAATCTTTTTACTAGTGACCCGCCCCTGCTTCGCACGATTTAACGACGTGTCAAAACATCGAAATTTCTTTATTATAACATAATGTAGCGAAAATAAAAAAAGAAACACTTTTCACCACTTTATACGTATAATTTTGATAAAAAAAAATAAAAATATACACTGATTATCTAAAAAAGGAATAATTTGAATAGGTAATAAAAAGTTGCTAGTTAGTTTGTTTTATATAATCACGAGAAAACTTAAGTTTTTCTAGGCAAAATACACAAGTTTCGTTAAGGCGAAAGCGCCAGATAGCCCGGGAAATTCAATTTTTTTACGTTTTTTACAATTTGCAAGTCAATATTAGGTTGTATGTTGATCAAAATATGATTCGCAACCGTAAAAAGTATGTATATTTACACAATTATAATAATTAAAGTCATCAATACAACTCTATAAGACCAGGCAATTCTATCGAATAACTATTTCATGAAATCTTGACAATTAGGATTATACAAACTTATGGAGTTGTATTACTGATTTTGATGATTATAATTCTGTAAATGCATATTTGTTACGGTCGCGAATGATACTTTAATCAACATACAACTTAATACTGACTTGTAAATTGCAAAAAACATAAGAAAGCTTGAATTTCGCGGACTACCTGGAGCTTCCCCCTTAGCGACCTATCCAATCGATTGTAATCGCTTATTTAGGGTTTCCTTACGTGATTTATGGTTTAGGAAATTGAAATTAGCTAAGCTAACTCGTGTTTGACACGGTCGCAAATTAAGATAAAATTGTCTAGAAAATAATAAGTTCTCAGTGACGGTATTACTAACTACATCACTTAGCTAGAATATAGAAAAAAACACAAGTCATTTATTCAAACTCGGCTGAGAATCAGCACTTTTCGAACGTCAAAAATTACATAAGACAATCCCCCAGAAAAGAGAAAAAAGGTATCCTCGTCTTGAAAATCTGCAAGTTGAAGTCTGCCGTTGAAATTATGTCCACAAGAGGTGACGCTGTAGTGGCCTTCGAAGTAGGTAAAACCGAATGGTTCGAGTTAGCCCACAGCCTGAAGAGGAGCTATCAGGACACAAACGTGGAGGCCAAAAGACGACCTGTTCTACCCGATTTATCCAGGTTGGTGAAGATAAAAGATTAGGTTTGTTCTCGTCCTAAATCTTGGAGATTCAAAATCGTTCCAGAACTAGAGGAAACGCGAGGCGGGAAACAAACTTGCTTGCTATTAATGCCCTTTATAATGTGAACTTTCCGACATTATCGATAAGTTTTTATAGATTCCATGGCCGATGTAAATATCAGACGAAAATTTATAAATTTATTCGATCGAACTCAATCCATTGTCTCTTTGCAACTCACGCTAGCTCTCAAAAATTGAAGGACTCATATGTCAGAAAAAACTATTAATTCCAAAAATTACGAAATAAAATAAAAAAATAAAAATATCGACCAGAATCAAGATGAAGTGAAAAAGTTGTCATATGAAAACCAAAAAAATTTAAAATGCAGTGTTACGCTGCAATAAGTAAGATTAGTTTTAATGTAATAAACATTAAACTTTCCGCAATAAATTATCTAAATGTAGGCGTCATCAAAATCCGTTACGTAGCTAGACGAACTACGCGATCACACAGACAGACACGAAAAGCGACTTTAATTTATAACATGTACTAGCTTTTGCCCGCGACCTCGCCCGCGTGGTGTCGGAAAATATCCCACGGGAACGTACTACCGAGATTAAAAGTACCCTATGTGTTAATCCAGCTAAACATTGTATTGATTACGTAATACATTGTTTTCATCTAACTCTATTGGTTTACGCTTCGCACGCCGGAAAAATTCTTAGTCGGCATGATTTTTTCCGACATTTTTTATTTTTTAATTTAAGATAGGTTTGCTCTTGACTCTAGTCTAGGTCAGAGATGACAGAGACAAAGTCGATGATGGAGCGAGCTTACCCAGAAGAACTCATTTGGCATATTCAACAATCATCGTCATATTTCAGCCGATTTTCACAAAACCTTTAATGAATTAACTTGCTCATGAATCACTCCATCCATTAGTGAAAACCGTATGAAAATCCGTTCGGTAGTTTAAGTTTATCGCGTTCAGACAGACAGACAGACGCGGCTGGGTGACTGTTTTATAATATGTAGTGATAGTTTAGAAACGTATTAATAAATACGCATGTTTGTGTTACTATTTTCAGACAAGTGATGATGACGTTTCGCAGTTTGATACAAGATTTACTCTGCAGACACCAATTGATTCACCTGATGAGTCTACTCTTAGCGAAAGTGCCAACCTTATGTTCCAGGTAACTGCATTGTTTATTTTATATTTTTATCGACTTTAGCTGTCTATAATGAAATCGGCAACTGAAAGTAGTTACCAGCGCAGATGTAGATAAGGCAATAATAATTTCGTTATTATTTGTTGAGTATGATAAAACACGCGTTAACACGTTCAGTGCCGGCAGCCCTCCTGGAAGGCTCTCTCTAGTCGCATTTGGGATGTCGGCCTTCGTGGAAGACTCATTTTAAGGTTTTTCTTAGCAAATAAAGGGTTGTTTTGAAAATAAAATCAGTTGTAAGTATATTTTAACAACATATATTAGTATCATAAGCGAAAGTCTGACAACCAGTCTTACCAAGGGGTATCGTATTACCCAGTAACTGGGTTGTAGAGGTCAGATAGGCAGTCGCTCCATGTAAAGTACTGATATTCTGCTGCATCCGGTTTGACTGGAAGCCGACCCCAATATCACTTGAGAGCAATAAAATCGCACACCTTGACTTTTTTTTGTTAAGGCAGTTTTATTCATGAATCTGAATAAATATTTAAAAAAACACACATACTAATTGAAAGTCTACCTCATTACCTTTCTAATGATATCAAATACAGTGTAAAAAAATACCCATAAGAGGTTTTACGGCACAAAACCCAACAAACGGGTAAAATTACCCAATTTCGCTTAAGAAATAATGAAAATCAAACTCAAAATTCTTGATCAAATTGTTTATTAATGAGGTGTATTCCCTCCCCTAGCCTTAATTACAGCTCTTAATCGGTTGTTCATGGAGCGTATTAATTTTACCATGAAATCTTGTGGTATAGCGTTCCACTCCTCTTCAATGGCAAGTTGAAGCTCTCGGAGGCGCGTAGGAGCAGGGCTTCTTGCTCGAACTCTTCTTTTTAGCTCATCCCAGACATGCTCAATCGGATTGAGATCAGGACTACGAGCGGGCCACTCCATCGCGGTGATTCCAACGTCTTTCATGTAGTCGCAAACTGTTCTAGCGACATGCGGTCTGGCGTTGTCGTGCATTAGGAGAAAATCTTCTCCCATAAGCCACGCAAGCGGCCTCACATGTCTTTCGACGTATCGTGCAGCCGTCAAACCTCTCGATCTCGGGCTGGTATTCGCCCTAGTGATGAATACAATGTCAGTTTTAGTGTCCAACATTATGCCACCCAAAAACACACGATCCACCGCCAAAAGCCACACGTTCACTTATGCAGCATTGTGAAAATCGCTCTGATGACCTTCTGTAGACCCTAGAGCGTCCATCATGACCATGTAATGTCATTCTGCACTCATCAGAGAACATAACAGACCGCCATTGGTCATACGTCCAATTTAAATGTTCCCTGGCAAATTGTAGTCGGGCTTGTCGGTGAGCTGTGGTCAATTTGGGACCATTTGCTGGGCGATGTGAAGTCAGTCCTGCTTCACCAAGTTTTCTACTGACTGTCCACCGACTTATACTGACATTTCGAACTTCTCGAAGCTCTTGTCCCAGTTGAACCGCATTCAGTTGCCGATTTCTTAAAGACCTCGACACAAGAAAGCGGTCATCACTTCTGCGTTGCCGGCCAGATCCTGGTCGCCGAATGTAGCCACCGGTCTCTTGAAACCTCTGGTACACACGACGAACAGAGTAACGGCTCAAATTTAGTCGTCGAGCAACTTCACTTTGATTATGGCCTGCTTCGAATAAGGCAATAACTTGAGCGGCTTCTGCGGGCGTGGTATCCATATTTTTCCGTATGCTTTCAGTAGAGATGTTATCACGTTGACCTTCTGTATGTAACTGATTAAAAATCCTGTTTGTTTTTTTTTGTTTTTGGGGAATGGCATCTCGCAGTTAAACCTATAGGAGGTTGTCGACTGCTTAACCGGGCTTTCCTGTGGATGCCTCAATAAATTAAGGCCTCCAGCCAGGCTTAAAACTAAGACTAAAAACTAAGCGACTACACGCTAAGGGCACCCCCTGTGGGGTACGGACCTCGGCTTAGGGCGTCGCTGGGAGAGGACAGCAATGGGACATGCTGGATCGGATTATGATTAAAAATCCAAAAAAAACCGACCCTTTTATACCTGCGGGTAAGGGGTGCAAGTAGTGACAATGCAAACGGGTTAATTTGGCTAATTTAGTGTACGGCTGGTTTCTGTAAGTTACGTGAAGGTCAATGATTTTAATTTTTGTGTTTTTTTAAAGCTAAGCTTGTATTCTTTAATTTTGCCTAATCATTTGTACTCAATATCTTTAGATTTAAGAAAAAAATCAGTAATAAACCAAATTACAAGGGGTGTGCGATTTTATTGCTCTCAAGTGTAGTTGGGAAAAGGCTAGGCAGATGATGATGATATGCGATGGTTTTAAGCATTTTTAATTTCAATAAATTTTCAACCCCTGACCGGGGCCCGTATTTCAGGGGTGGTAAACTATTTTCATGGTTACAAATATTCACTAAAAATATTTATTTTGAGATTATAGAACACGAGGTTGAGTTTATCAATGGAGGCTTTTCAGGGTTCCATAATAAATTGATAAAAAAGGAACACTTGGTGTGACTGTTTGTCCATTTGTCATAGCTGCTTATTTCAGGAACTACTAGTGCTATAGTCTTAAAATTTGGAACACATAAATAATGCTTGTCTATCTGTATAACGAGTGAATCTAATTAACCTGTATTGTCTCCCTACAGGGCAAAGGCCTTCTTCTCCCTTTTCACATAAGTGAAAGAATTGAAAAAATACTATTATTTTCATTGCTAACTTTAAAATTGAAACCCCCCAAGGGTTTAATTTTAAAGTGGGAAGTCAAATGGGGTATCGCATGAAAGAGCTTCATTTGCACATTTTAAAATTATTTTCATTTATGTTTTTGACTTATGAATACTTACGATTAAAAAAAACCCGTAAACATACAACCTCCCTCCCTTATCTCCAAAGTTAGCAAATTAAAATTAAGTACAAGAAAAATAAAACGATGTGCCTAACTTGCTTGCACAGGTCAGAGCAAGTAAGTGAGTTTGTATATTTGGGGAGTCTGTTTACAAGGGATGGAAAGATGGATGAAGATGTGGAAAGGAGAGTAAATGCGGGTAACAAAGTGAATGGTGCTATACATGCGATTGTGACCAACCAGTTGATGTCCAAAAAGGCCCGACTGGCTGTTCAAAATGGTGTGCTGGTGCCTATGCTTATGTATGGAAGTAAATGTTGGGTGTGGCAAAAGAAGCATGAAAGTAGAATAAATGCTGTGGAAATGCGTTCCTTGCAAAGCATGTGTGGTGTGACTATGAATGATAGACTGAGGAATGATGTGATAAGGCAACGGTGCGGTTTAAAAGAAGATGTAGTGACAAAAATTTAAAAGAGTATGCTCAGATGGTTTGGTCATGTTGAGAGGATGAATGAAAGTCGATTAACAAAAGGTATTTACACGGCAAATGTCAGTGGAAACGCCGGGACGCCCTTGGTTGACGTATTGTGATTTTTTTGGTGACGTTCTTCAGAATGGTCAGGTGCGTAGCACTCGCAACCGGCGTGCGTGTATGACCAGATGTATGAATGTAAACGAGGCAAAAGGAGTATGTAAGGATCGTAGTAGGTGGCGTTCTGTAGTTTGTGCCTATCCCCATGGGAAGAAGGCGTGAGTTTATGTATGTATGTATGGCATATGAGCTCTGTGAATAATGTGTGAACTCGAATATGTTAAGCGATTTCAATCCATTTTCTCTGATACTCTATCTTTTGGCGCTTGAATGACGTTGACAGGGGCGCTGTTGAGAAACATTTGTGAAATTGTTTTGACCACACGCCAAAAGAACCTTGTAGCACTATAAATTTTATTTCAAACTTGCTAACCCGACAAAGGTTGCCCTGTCAAAATTTCAATTCCCATAAAATAAAGCTCTCAGTTTTTCCCGAGTTAGAACATTTACCAGGTAACTTTTCTAATTTTTCTTTCCGTAAGAACCTAATTCGAACTATTACGAACATTTTAAAATAAATATTAGCCGCATTCGTCTAGCCGTTCTCGAGTTTTGCGCGTATCAACACATTTAGCCATTATTTTTTTAGGGTTCCGTAGTCAACAAGGAACCTTTATAGTTTCGCCATGTCCGTCCGTCCGTCCGCAGTTTAGTTCAGAGACTCTTAGTAATACAAAGCTATAATTTGGCATGGATATACATATTAATCACGCCGACAAAGTGGTAAAATAAAATCATAAAAAAATTTTTAGGGTACCTCCTGTACACGTAAAGTTCAATGAAGGGAAAAAAATTCTTCCTCGCTTTACATGTAGGGGAGGCTTCCCCTACACATAAAGTGGAGATGACTTTTTTTCTCTTGTCTATCCCATAGTGTGGGGTGTCATTGGATGTTTTTGATTCAGGGATCCGTTTGCGAAATATTAAGCTTTAAAGTGCTAATATTTGTTGTAGTCCCCCCCCCCCCTCCTCCCTCCAGCTAAACGGTTAGTTTTGGATATATGAAAAAAATCACGGTAGTAGTATCTATATACAACGAAGTTAAAAGGAAAACTATCACAGCTAAGTAGGCTTTACAAGTTTACGACTAATAGTCAACCAACTACACATTTGCAGTTGGAATGTATGAGAAAACATGTTTTTAACTACAATGTTAAGTTTGTTCTTGGGATAAACTCATCGCAACTACAGAACCCTTCATTGTGGTCCGACACGCACTTTCCCGGTTTTTATTTACCTATATAGATTACATAATTTGTCAGGGCTTTACCTACGTGGCGCCATCTGTAATGGATGAAATCCACAAACCGCGTGTTATAACTGCACGTTCCCCACGACGCCCGAGACCTCAACACCACCACTTCGCAGTGCCGCCAGCTTCCACTGCGCACCCACACTCTCACGCTCAACATGAAGACCTCATGGACGTTCAAGGTTTACCTATATAGTAAGTACCTACCCTTAGAAATAATTGAAAATAGATAAGTGTTGTGTTAATTTAACTACTGGTCTGTATTAATGAGAAATAGCGGGTTTATCCTTCCTGTTAACTTTGTTACATAGATAACCTGAATTACTAAAATTAATCACAATTGTTTGATTGAAGTGTAGAGAGGTAACATTGTTACGATTAGATAGAGAGAGTTGTGTAAGAATATAAGACAGACTTTTGTGTTTTATTTTCATTCAGAAATAGTATGAACAAATAAGTAAGTACATTTAAAACTTTGCGGCATTGATATATTTTGTTAACATTCATTCACTGATTTACTCTCGATTTTATTTTTTATACTGCATTGCCTATTACTGTAAAGGAGGTTTTTTTTCGGCCAAAACTTGTACCGAGGTACAAATTAAAAGTTAAATTCCTTCCAATAAATTGTGTTATTAACAATATTTAAAATCCTCTGATATTCGATAGATTAAGAAATAAAAGAATATAAAACATCACTACCTCACATCGTAACTGCGTTCAACGAAACGTTCATAACAGCAGTGACAAAATATTACATCGGTGACGGTCATCATCGGGCTTTAAAACACATAATCTAGAGAAAAACTCCTAACGCTTTAAAAGAGCTTTATATAAATCCTTCATTGTGATACCATGCTCTTTTTTTTAAACACATTTTGGGGCCAAAAATCCGCCAGGTCGCCTGACAGTCAAGGGAATCTAAAATATGTATTTGGTCAGGTTGTTTTTCATTGTGAAGGCTAGTAGATAGTAAAGACAACGTAACAAGGAATTAATAGTTTGTTTGTATGCCAATGGGAATTTAGTTGCTAGGCATATTTGAAATAAAACCAAATAACATGCTTATTTTCTTTTATTCCATTTCCTCATTTTCAAAATCTCTTAACTAGCCGCGCTCGTTTAGCAGGACTACTAATTTTGCCGGGCTACTAATTTTCTTTGTAGGTTTGAGGAAAGCGAAAAGCTCCTCAAACTTGGAATCAACATTCAAAGTTGTGGTCCTGCTGAACGAGCGTAAGAAAGTTATCATCGTTGATTTCTCGGTAAATACAAATGTTTCAGTTCTGTTTTTTTTTACGTAACGAATCACTTAAAAGGGTACTTTCACGTAGAGGGGTACTAATTATTTGTATATCTAGAATAGCTGTAGCACCGCCGGGCCATCTTCAAAGTCGATTTTCTCGAAAACTACTAAGGTACTAATTTGGTTGTTCGAGTACTAATTGCCTGCCCTGCGAAATTTAACTTTTTTCCGCTTCAAATAATTATGTAAGTATTTTTTTTTCATATCTAGGTATGTTAAATTAAAATACAGCTTATGTTTTTTTTCTAGCAGATCGAGATTTATTTTTATTGATGACATAATTTTAGATTTTTTTTAACAATTTTCATGAAAAAACAAAAATCAATGAATTTAAGTAAAATTATTTTTTTCCTTAAAATACCAACAGTATTGGTTAAATATAATGCTAAAGAGACTAAGTAAATCAAAAAGACTTATGGTATCTTTTTCTACATCCTTCAAAACTTCTGTTCAATCTTTTTCTCTTATGTTTTCTATCTGGTTCATCTCTCCTCAACATCCAGCAGTAGTCTGCCATCATGTTTGCGTCCCACCTTCCTTGGTATCTGCTCTTCATAACCTTAATATCTCTTGGAAGCGCTCACCTTGTTCTTCACTTACGGCACCAAGATTCTCAGGAAAGAAGTCAATATGAGAATGCAGAAAATAGGTATAACTTTATACTCATATTGCAAGTTTATGGAAATTGCTGAGCATTATTATGCACTATATTTTCATTATCTTCACTATTTTGTTTCCTAAAAAATGTTTTACTACCTCTTTGAATAAATTCCAAGCATTCTCTTCGGTTTTATTCATAGCTAGTCTTGCATTAACTTCCTTATCTCAGGGCCAACAAAAATGCCTTCTTTGATCTTTGTATCAGATAAATGCTTAAAATACATAGGTACTTGAAACAGGGACCATCTTTAGGTAGTGCCTTTACAAATTGCTTCATAATACCTAATTTAATGTGAAGTGGAGGTCGCAAAATTTTTGAGCGATCAACCAGCGCCTCTTTTACTTACAACATTTTTAGTTCCAGGGGTTAATGATGCTCTTTGTGGCCAATCTTTTTTGATCCAATGTTGTACTCTATTCCTGCTATCCTATTCAGAAAGGAAGCAGGGATATTTTGTATACCCTAAATAAATTGTAAGTTAACGCTAGTTATACGCGGTAATACTAAGAAAAATGAAAAAGTAATTTGCTCAGAAAAACATGATGGATTTTTTTTTCGTAGCTTTGTACCCAATACCTACCCAAATTGCTAATTAGTTTTTTAAGGGGAAAATCATCGCAGGCCTGTATTATTTACCAAATACGGAAGCGATTGGCGTTGGTGGTCCGGCGGTAGTCACGGACGTCACTCCAGAGACAGGAAACGAACTAACAGAGTCGGAAAACCGAAACGGAATGACATCATTCTCCTGCCCTTATCCCAATTTATTTGGGGTCGGCGCAACATGTCTTTTTCTTCCATATTTCCCTAGTAGCACAGAACATAAATATACCAGGATTAGTCGTCATCTCGAAACGGAATGACAACAACAATTAATAAAAAAAAAGATAATTATCGGCCTTGAAACACAGTCAAGCTAACCACATAAAATAATCTGAAATATGAAATAAATGTATTTGTTAAATTATTGTTCGCTAAATGTTTCACAAAAAGAATGTCCTAGGCAAAACACTGCTTTTAATACAAAAATAAGATAATAATCAGTACATTTTTAGGTTAATTTCTTAACTGGCGAAATGTGGGTGTTACTATATAGGTACACCTCTACCTAACCCTAAGGGGAAACAAGGCGTGATGTTGTTTTGTGTTAATGTCTTTTTGTTACGTTTAAAAAATGAAGTAACAAAACGCATCATCGGAAGAAGTGTATCACAACTCACGAGGTTGCCAGATAAAAATTCTTGGTATGAAAGTTATTTACATCTTTGAATGACAATTTCAGGTGGTACAAATGTCTAAATAAATACAATTTTTTTTTCAGAATACGATTTTTTCCTGTATTTTCGTACCTTTGTTCTTAAGGTACAGACGCCAGCAGGTCAAGCTACCCGAAACTGTCAAATTTTCCCAATCAACCTTGAACCTAATGCTTTAACGATAAAGTTGAAAATCTATTAAAGAAATTTGACACATTGTAGTAGCTTGATGTGCTGCCGTCCATACATTGTTTGGCCACAGTTGTATGGAAAAAAACCTCCTTTAATAAAGGAATTGTTTCTGATAAGAAGTGTCCTAGTTCAATTGTAAAAAGAACCCCACGAGACCCGCCAAAACTAACGTTAGTTATTAAACATAGAAAATGAATTAATACATAGGTTATTAATTATTATAGAGGATATCATTTTAGTATAACACTATAATTTCTTTTATTTTATTTAATGTCTGATTTTTTGTGTCACTATAATAATTTGTCACCAACCTTCTGTTTGGAAAGTTACAGAAGTGTGTCATTGTTTACTTTTATAATCTGTACAATATCGTTTCGTTTTTATTGTAATTTATAATGATCAAACGAACTTCCTACAAAAAGCTTATGAGAATTGGAATGCAATAATAATGTATAACTATATTATATCGTATTAAAGATGTGTTTAAGTTATAAGAATGATTGTTATTTGAAAGTGAAATAATAAAGGGTAATACAGAGCACAGCAAGTCTTAAACATGGATCAAGTGCTGCGTCGTATTAGTGATATTTACTGATTGTACAGATTATACTATATGCCTTAAATACATTACACAGAGTTGTTGACTATTACAATTATAGAATTGACTGAAAAGCTTTTATTTTCAGGCCTAGAGTAAATTCATATAGTTGACCATTTTATGCTAAGGATGAATTCAACTACAAAAGATGCCCATGTAATAATATCGGAAAAATGATGGTACTGTTTTATACTACATATTATAATTAATGTACATTTTATACAAGTTACCATTTAGTCTAATCTTTTGGTAGGAATTAATCACATGTAATAAATGTTCTAACCCCGATATGACAAAATAATAATTTACAATATACCTTGTTACCATGCTTCATGAATTGATTAAAATGTCATTTTTTATTTTGTAACCAGTAGTTTTTTTTCCTTATTTATTAATAATCAAATAACAAATCAGGTTTTTAAACAAAATATTTTTTTTATAAATATCGATAAAACAAAATAAATTCTTTATAAATATCGAAATAACGTAATAACAACTTTACATTGTTATTAATACACACAGCTGGATTGTGATATGTAAGCACTGCTAGGAGGTTACTTCGTAATAAACTGACATCAAATTAGTATTCAGAAGCTATGAACTTAATAGTATTAACTTACAATTAATCAATATAATTATATCACATGCTTACATCTACTCGGCTAATAGCTATAATTTTTTAACAATGTAATCATTTAAGCTTTAAGAGCGTTGTCACATTTTGCACCTCTCTCGCTCACACAAAACCTAATTTTTAAGAACGTTAAATGAAAAGATGCATTTTTGAAAAATGTAATCAATGGGCGGTCTACAAAATAATATTAGTTTAATAGCTAATTATTAAAAACACATTTTTATTGTGGCATTTATTTACATCATCTCAAAAACAGATCATAACACTTAATTACATAAGTTTATTAGATAACACAATAGAAATGTGTTTTTGAATAACTACCTATTAAATTAATATTATTTTGTAGACCGCCCATTGATTACATTTTTCAAAAAAGCATTTTTTCATTTAATATTCTTAAAAATTAGGTTTTGTGTGAGCGAGAGAGGTGCAAAATGTGACAACGCTCTTAATAATGTAAGTTGGGAACATTTAACACAGACAAGGGATACTCCTCTGTGTACTGTTTAGTCAAAGAAAATAAAGCACTGAACTGCATTGCATTGCATAGTCCACTCAGTATCCCTACTAAGTGGGCTATGCAATGCAGTTCAAAATGGTTGCTAATACCATTCCTACCCTAAAAAAAAATACTCCAAGGACGAAAAAAACAATTCTGAAATTATCAATAAAATATGAACCTTATATAAGATTCATTAAATCAGCACAGCTGAATTCAGAAAATGTTAAGCAGGCCAAGACACTAGTATTTAAAAAAATAATATATTGCAATGGAAAGATAAACAAACAAAAAAAGAAAACCTTACACAACAAGAAATTGAACAACTTATTCTATTAGCTACAAAATGGACATAATGTCTGAAGGTGTCCATTTCCAAAGTATTAAACAATTAATTTCATTTCTGTACAATTTTCACAAATAAGGTAAACATGACATTCGTTTTCTTCTGAAACCATACAAAATTGTGCATCTCTACTGCACATAGCATTATGACCATCCACAGAACGCAAAAGAGATTTTTTGATTTCTGCTAGTGGTTTCTGTGTTCTAATAACACTCTTGCATTGAGAACAACTCAGGTGACCATTTTTAAGCTGAAAATTAGTCTTCTGGCACACAGGGCATATAACATTGTTATCTTCTTCAACTGAGGACCAATCCACATTTTCCAGTTGGCTTTTTTCATACTCTTTGGTGCACCTGTAAAGTATTGTTTTATAAGATAATAACTTTAGTCAAAATAACCATAATTAAAAAAACTTCCTGCTACACATGCAACAGAGGCTTAGGTCATACAGGTCTGCTGTCTTATCTTCCATAGTTTGCAGTACAGGTCTACACCTTTAGTTACAGGTACTCATTTATTTGGACAAACTTATTTGACAACACAGAGCAAGTAAGTATCTACTCTACTACTTCTGCCTTATGAAGTCATATTTATTTTTGTCTAATTATGGGATTTTTTATACAGAATAATTGGGCATAATGATGACGAACGAGGACATACCATTCCAACTCTTCTTGTAAAAGTTCTTTTCTGAGTTCCTCCATAAGTTCATATTCTTCATCATTGATAATTTCTTCAGAATAATTGAACATATCTTTGTAAATATCAGTTAAAGTGTTGCATAAATCTTTTTCTATTAATGACCCCCGTAGTTTATCCATCAACATACAACGGCAGTTTTGAATTTTGTGTTTGTAATTCTGAAACATTATTTCTATAATATTACTCATATTGATTCAGTGCAGCAAGAAAACATTAATAAAATGATCTAATCTTAATTACAACTTTCACCTGTTACGTTTTGGTATAAATAGGCCTAATATTTTTTAAACAGCTGATACAAAGCTAATTGTAAACATTTACATTGGTGGATAATACTGGTCATGCATAATATAATGAATACAAGGACAAACATAGTAAATACATTGGACTACCGTGCAGATAGTAACTGACCTAAACATTATTTGAAGTAGGTATGAACTTACCTTTCTCATTTTTTCTTTCAACTCTTTTGGAGATTGTTTAGGTCCGTACCCTAAATTTTTGAATTTCGGGGATGAAGTCATATTCAAGAAAGTACAGTAATAGGTTTAATAGTTGTAAAAATCTGTTAAAAAGACAACATTACAAAATTTTGCTCGCAAAAAACAAAACAGTTGGCGCTAATATTTATAAATGTCAATGTCAAAAAAAATATCAAAATGAATCATTTCAAACTAATTTCAAATGATGACATTTGACAGCTTGCTGATAGTGAAGCGAAGAGGAACGTCTGATAGCACTAATGGCTAGGCTACACAATGATTACTTTTATGTTTTCTGCGCAATATTTACAAAATACATAAGATTCACGGTGTCTGGTGCATCATTTGCCAAATGAAAATGGTGGAAAGGAGGAGTCACGTGTTATCTTAATTTACTTCTTGAGAAACCTTTGCGAGCCAATAAAAAAAAAAACAATTTACAAGTAATTTTGATTCTGATAGAACCGTGCAACATTACACATTGCAATAAAATAATAGGAGGCTATTTAGAAGAAAAATTACAGAACAGTAGCCTACTGTAAAATACTAAACTACTTATGATTAATGAGAAAATCTGAAAATAAAACTAAAACAATATGGCAAATAATAAAAGAGCGTACAAATAAGAATAACAAAAAGCCAATGAATTACATAAAATTGCGTGTACAGAAAACGCGACTACCATAGCCAACGCTTTCAATGATTATTTTGTATCATCGGGAAAAACGGGTACTTACCGCATACGGGAACGTTTGTCCAACTGGCGGTCCTATCTCCTCCCAAAGCGAAAACTCGTAAGACCTGTTGACCCTAAGGAAATTAAGTTTATTATAAAAAAAAATTGAAAAACAAGCGAAGTTATGGGCATGACCGCCTATACTTATAAAAGCATGCGCTGCAGAATTAACATTGTCGCTAACTTATTAAATAAATCAGTCTTTACTTGAAGGCTCAGTCTCTGACCTGCTGAAAGTATCGATAGTGAAACCAATTTACAAAAAGGGAGACCAGACTGACACTAGTAATTATCGGCCGATAGTATTGCTACCGACCTTCTCAAAAATATTGGAGACTGCGATGAACGACTTTACTCTTATTGAAAAAGATATAAAATATTCAACGACGGCCAGAATAGGTTCAGGAAAAATAAATCCACGACATTAGCAATATATCTCGAAAGCTTTAAATATACCTAATCAAAAACCGATAACAAAAATTACGCAGAAGGGATTTTACTGGATTAGAGCAAGGCCTACGACAGAGTTTCATACGAAATTTTACTCAATAAATTATATGCAATAGGTGTTTGAGGTACAGCACACAAGTGGTTCTGCTCGTATCTAGAAAATAGGGAACAATTCGTAGAGGTAGAACATAGCGACCAAAAGACTGGCTAAATAACACAAGCAAAAACACAATGTCAATACCACAAGGTAGCGTTTTGGGATGCTTAATATTTTTTGTTTATATTAATGACCTCCCTAAAGACATTGACGTCTAAAGTATTTTATTTGACGATATTCCTTACAGTAATAAAGAAAACCTAAACTTAAGTTTAGACGATAAGCTCTCCAAAATAATATCACGGTTAAAAGATCACAACTTAAAATTAAAGGAGATGTTTCAAAATGGGCCTAGAATATGTACAATACCTCGAAAAATCCGTGGAATTCGGGAAAAATACTGAAAAATTGCATAAATGCATATTTTTCTTGTAATTATTTGATATTTATCAATTATTTTATCGATTTTCAATATGGCGTCTCGCCAATTTAGGTACTCTGTGGTTAAAAACCAATGACAGTAAACCATAAATCGACCATTGATCATAGATCGTGAACTGTCTACTGCCACTTCAGTCGCTTTCGTTGTCGATCATATTCTGATGTTCTGTTCTCTCGAGTTATTTTTAACAACCTGGCTTTCGTTTATCCTTACATTGTTTTTGTCTGAGTTAATATTTTGACTATTGAATGTTTGTATTCTGTACGTTTATGCTATAAGTAAAAATCTTGGCATATCGCAGGTCAACCTATGAGGTTGTCGTCTGCTTAACTGGACTATACTTTATGTACAGTCGCCAGTACATCAAGCTACTACAATCTGTCAGATTTCTTTAATAGATTTTCGACTTTACAATTGAATCTAAAATAATATTGCAAAAGACTAAAAGTAAATGTTATGATTCTCTTTGACAATGTAATATGACAGAAGTAAACATGTCAAACGTCAATAATCAATCAACATGACAACTTACCGCCATGATGGGTTTTTGTTGTGTGTTGCAATTTCAATTGTACATTCTTGTACTTTACTACCAAACAAAGCCAATTAAAAGTAATTGAATGATTGGAAACTGTTTTAATTGTGTTTTCTCCATTTTTTAGTAGGGTGTACCAATACCTGGCCGGGGCTCCATACATTTTGAAACATCTCCTTTGACAAAACAAAGCTAATGCAATATAGACCATACCAAAACGCAAAATGGATATAAATTACTCATACAACAACATAAAGCTGCAATGCATAAACAAGTTTAAATTGTAAGGTTTGACTATAGATACCAATATAAACTGGAAAGCCCATTTAGATGAAAAATTGGCAAACAAACTAGCCAGCTTTATATATGCCTTGGAGGAGTTTAAAAGAGCTACTGACTCTAAAACTGCTCTAAAATGGTCCTTTGGAAGATGGGGCCTTTCACTGGTTTTTTGAAGAAGGAGACTGTTTCATATTAGATAGAGGGTTCCGAGACGTACTATGAGATTTAGGATCTTTTGGATACGTGTCGCACATGCCGCCATCGAGAAGATTAGGAGAACAACAATTAACTACTGAAGACGCTAACAAGTCTAGATTGGTGACAATATGCAGATGGGTCGTGGAAGCCGTAAATGGAAAATTCAAAAGAGACTAAAATATTCCGGCAGACATTTAACAGAGCATCAAGAAATATAATGGTTGATTTTAAAACGGCAGCTTCTCTCATCAACTCTTTCCAACAGCCTTATGATGACAGTGACTACACAGAATCTTTCATACAGATTATTAATGAAAACGTAAATAGATTTAATCATTTAGGGGAATATGTCGAACATAATAACGTAAACAGACAAAGGGCCACTTTTCAGGTAATGGAGGCTAAATACCCGATCTGTAATGATTTTCCGCAGATGATCAAAGAGCAGATTATTTTATTTGCCGTCGGGACTTACCATCTCAAGATAGCTAGGTCATATTGTTGGGAGCACGTGCGACGAAATGGAGTATATCAAATAGAATTGTACAGGCATCTAGAGCGTATAACTATAAATAACGTTTCCGGTGTTTTGATGCGGGCGAGAATCGAATAACCCAGCTGAAAGCGGGCATAATGCGATAGTAAACTACCTTTGCTCTTGTACCTATTCACGGTATGCGCACGTTGGGGAGCTATTCTCATGTTATGTGATATATTACTTAAGTTACGCTAGACATATAGGCATAGAACAGCTTGCATCACTTATGGACTCGGCCATAGTCGATTTAGACGGTTAATTAATATTAAATAAACATTAAAACACATAATATTGTTTTCTTCACTACTGTTATAGGGCAAATAAAACTGGCTTATATCTCTCAGCCTACAGAAGTACCTATCAAACAAACAAATAATGTAAAATATGTAAGATTAATATGAGTGATAATGAGGGACAGATTTTGTTTCTGTTGATGCTGGATTTTTTTGTGTGATGTTTGCACATTATCCTTTATTATTTATTACATAAAGTACCCAGTGCAGCGGTGAAGAGAAAAATCCTGTTCTCATACAAACAAGAAGAGAAGAGAAGCACGAGCATTAATCACTTCGCTTATCCATTACGTTTTGATGATTGGAGGCCAATTTATATTCATAAAATAAAATTACTATCGTATAATTATATAAGACTTAGACCTGGTCATATTGCCATCCTGAAAAAAATCTATTTCTAATAATTGGTATACAATTACATCTCTATCTAATGTAAAGGTAAATAGCAACTAGTAACATTAGCTGTCAGATGAAAAAAACAATGTGTCTGTGAGTGAGTGATAAGTAAAAATATGGACAAGTCCAAAAGTTGATAGACCTTTTATCAAACGTATTTAATTCAATAAAACCCCAAGTTATAACTTATTACTTTGACACACACCAAAATTTAGATCACCAAAATGAACGATGTTGAGAAACGGCAGTCCCGACCTGAAAAGGAGACAATACATTCGGGACACTTCATGGTGTCACATTTTGAAGCTGAAGCCCAAGACGACTTTGACGACTTGGTCACGGTCCCCGAAGAAGATGAGAAACAAAATGTTCAAAAAGTCACAGCTGTGGCCACCTATACGATGCCCGGGGCGATGGTACCATGTACGCCTGATAAAGAGGAAAGTATTCAGCAACTTTCTATAGAGATATCTCTAACAAAGTTATTCAAATGTATGACTTTGGCCTATAGGTGAGTCCTCACAAAGTTATATTCACGTAAATGATTATAGAATAGACATACTGTAGCTGTTAATTGGCATTGATGTTTTCCTGGTACATGTTTATTTAGTTGAGCATGCCTAACTTACGATTCTAGTAGCTGTTGTTGCGTGGTTATCTAAATCTCAAACATGTTTCACTATTGTGTTTGGAAATATATCAAATATTGATTACAAGATGCATTATTTATGCAGAACTAGCTTTTGTTCACGGCTTCGCCTGCATGGAGGGCTGAAAGTATTCCACAGGAATATACGTCTGGGATAAAAAGTCCTCACTCAAGCCATGAACACAGGCCGTGGTCTACCTGTGTGCTAAATTTTATCAAAATCCATTAAAGCGTGAATAGGTAACAGACAGACAGAGTTACTTTTGCATTTATAATATTAGTAGGGATAATTACTTCAAGGGCACAACAGTTTAGTTTCAATTTGATCTCTGCTTCAATTTGGCATATTGAAGTTTATATATTTTAACTATAATTTCATATCTTAAGGTTATTGAGATTGTTATATATTTAATAATATCAAACATCTTATCAGTAAAGCATCAAATGTTCTCTAAAAATAAGGAAACAGTATGTTTCCATTGGGTTTAGCATGCAAAGATAAGAGGAGGTCATCATAGTCAGTACAAAAGACACAGGTCATATGCTGAGATAACTCAGTCTGTGAATACTTATTAATCATTTTATTTATTTGTATAGATAATTTACTTTTCATTTTATTAAAGCTTTTGTGCTATTCTCCATTATTTCTTGTCTATTATGTAGCTTACATGATAAATGAACAATCATTAAGCTGACTTACTACTTTCTCTTGATACCGCTTTACTTTACTATGCGATATTATGTTGATACTTACTCTTATACAATGATCGAATCTGTAAACATATTAACATGCTTTGCACTACAACTGGTTGTAACAAGTTTATACATAAATTTATTTGCATGATGCTTGTGATCTGTTTGATAAAAGTCGATCATAGTAGACTGATATAGTTTTCAAGCTCCACTATTTTACATGGCTCATCTGAGCTTATAGAATTTGGATAAGCAGTTCTTGAGTAATAAGCACATTAACGGACTGAGAGATATTGTATTTTATATAAAAAGAATAATATTTGAACCAGCTTATATTTAAAAAATGTGGCCGTATTGGGATGCCTGACAGATGTGAAACATCAAATTGATGGTTATTGAAAGAATATTATTTTATAGTTATTATAGTTTTAAGAATAGTATATGAGCCATGCACACATAAGGGAGTAGAGAGCGGTGGTGGAGAAGGGTCATGACGGCATAAGAGTGTCATGCCGTTTGCCGTCATGGCATACAACTTAGACCCCTGAGACGTTTCACATCAAAAATTGTAGTAGTTTCCCAAATTAATGGAGTCATAAGAAATTTTTGTGGTCCAGCAAAATAGTGTATGAAGTTATTGACCTTATCTACAGATATCTGGAGCTAGACCACCACCTCTTAAGCAGTATTATTGTAATCTTACTTGAGTGTGCGAAAGAGATGGAGCTAGACATCCTATATAGCTTCATCTCTTTCTCACACTGAAGTAACATAAAAAAATACTGCTTTAAGAGGTGGTGGTTGGCCCCCTGATATCATATTAGATTTTAGGATACACAAAATAGTAATATCTTAACCGTCACCAACATCCTTGCGATGTTGGTTAAAAGGCTATCTAAAAGTATAACAGTCACTCATTCTCTGGTCATTCACCTATAATTTCCATTTGTTATTGCTTAGAGTAGGGGTCTCCAACCTACGGCCCGCGGGCCAGGTCCGGCCCGCGAGCACCAACAATCCGGCCCGCGCCGTCGATATCTTACTCGCCGACTAGTTCCAAAACGAAAATTTGCGCGTAATTCAAAACTACAGTATGTTGCTATGATGGGCTAACTAGGTGCTGGCCCTTGGGGGCTTTAGTATAGGAATTAGTCTGGCCCTTGGGCTTAAAAGTTTGGCGACCCATGGCTAACAGTATGTTGTGGGCATTTTACTGAAGAGACAAAAATACTAAAAACTGAATATAAAATCTATTAAAACAATAAAAGGAGCATCAGTATAGAAACCTTAGTACAATACGCGCCACGAAAGATAGACTGACGAGCGTCAGTAGTGGAGAGCCTGCGCAGGTACAGTTGTGTATGACTGGTGGAAATATAAAACATATTATAATATATATTTATAACATAACATATTTATAATATATATTTGTTATAAATGGTTCAATATTTCAAGAAGTCTCATCTTTAGTGGCATGTATTATACTAGTTACACAAAAAATTAGTTAATTTGTCTTGACAACTAATTAACAAATTTTTCGTGTTTTTCCTTATGCTTCATACTAAATTTAAAAAAAATAGCAGCTAAAATGTGGAAAATTTTAAAATAATGTTAGAATTATTTACTTATGTACTTACTACTTAATTACATATTAATGTAATAGAATGTACATAATAGGAGTGTACCAAGCCTTTTATTGTTTACTAAGTTCAGGCCATGAAACCACATTTTTTTTCCAGTTTCGCCTAAAAACATGGAAATCAAAACAAAACATTGCTAAACTCGCTTTTGTGGAGTTCTGTAGATAAAATAATAAAGAAAAATACGGGTATAGGTACTTACCTCTTGGAATCACTGCAATAGCAGTATAAGTTATACCTAGTAGTTGTAGCTATTAATTATAGGAAAACCAAGGAATTTCGTCATGTACACGGCAAGAGCGAGGGATAGTCTTTAGTTACTTTTGTGATGACTTATGCTGCGGCCACATTGTCGCGTATGGTGAACTGCATTTCGCTCGCTCTCTGTTGTACAGCGAGACGTCGAGCGGTGTGCGAGAGAGATCGCGCGAAGTGTAGTTCACTTTATCGCGACAGTGTGACGGCACAATCACTCCTTCATAGCTAATACCCCACCAAACCATCACTGAAGTCGGATAGTGCCCACGTTGCACTTTGTCGACTAATTGGGAAGCTTCCTTAGAGCTTTAAGCATAAATACGGTCATTTTGTTTGTTAAAATGTTGCTCAATTGTAAAAAATTTCTCATCCGTAAACAAAATTTTTCTGTGACCTCCCTTTGCGTACCGCATCAGTAGTTGTTTCGATTTTACCACCCTATTCTTTTTAAATTATCAGTTAAGAAATGACCAGTACGTCTCTTATAGGCTGCAAGTCCTAAGTCATCTTTTAAAATACGCGACATGGTTCTAGGTGCTATCTTCATCTCCCGAGATAAAATCTTTTGCTTTCGGACAGGATTTCTTCGAATTCTTTCCCTTACTGCTTTGACCACCTTTTTCGTACGAACACTACGTGGACGGCCAGATCTTTTTCTGTCACAAACAGAGGAGGTCTCATTGTATTAATAGCCCGGTACACAAACATTTTACTAATACCAAGCGTATGGAGAGTTTTAAAAATTGCATTTGGCTCCTTACCTACTTTGTGTAATGCAATCACAGCGATTCGGTTCTCTTTATCATCCCACTCCATTTTAATATCGCAAAATATTGTACAATGTTTTGGCGCCAAAATGAGAAAACTCAATGAACAATCATATAAAAATGACAGATTCCAAATTCAAATGTAATATTTTCTTTATTTTTAATTGTAACAGTATTTATGGCCAGACTAAGTATATGAGAACTATTTTAGGATTCCATATTTTATGTAGGTAGGTACCTAATAATGAAAATGAAAACATCGGAGGTGTTCTAAACTTCAAATAAATTACTTTCGTTACATGTCGGTAAATAAAACATTGGAATAATCAGTCGTGATTATTACAATGTGTTATTTACCTACGCGTTCTTTGACTCGGCATCGCTGTCCGCCACGGCCTTGAGCATGAGGCACGTCCGCACTTTATGAGCCGGCGCGCCGTACTGACCAAGGTTAGGAGCACACGATGCGTTGCGGCGCCGCACCGCAAAGATTTCGCTGTATCGGTGGGCACACGAGCGGTGCGGCACTGCAACGTTGTTATGTCGCAGCGGCGCTGCCGGCGCGCCAGCAGTGTTCGACAGTCTGTTAATATTGGGTTGTTGCATAATTTTTTTCCCACTTTAAAATGATATTTTTTATACTTATTTATTTAAACAATTAATCGACAATATAATCACCATAATTATCGAGAACATGTAACCATCTGCTAGGCAAAGTTTGACGCCGTGTGACGTTCTCATACAAGACCCAAGACTCGTCACTGGTGTTAATCGACTCGAGAAAGCTCTTTCTTTGCGGGTACAACAGCAGACTTTCACAAATGTTGACATGTATTGCACGTTGAGCATCGGTCAAAGCATGGGGCGTCCATCTTGACAAAACTTTACGGTAGCCCATTGCCTGCAGATGGCGATATAGTACTGTAGTGATATTTTAGAGTTTTCTCTAAATTTCTGGTGCTGAAATCCGGGCGCAACTCAAACTCGCGCCGCAACGCATCTTCGTCAAAAGTGACGGGTCGACCAGTATGAGGAACATCTTTTATACTTGTGTCACCTTCATTAAAGCGTTGAAACCAATTTCGCACTGTGCGATCAGTAGTAGTGTTTGGGCCAAAAACGGTGTTGATCTTATTTGCCGTTTCCCTCGAACTAGTTCCCAATTTGTGTTCGTGTAAGTAAATCGCTCGAAGATGTTGTTGATCCATTTTGTCAATATTAACTAAATTCCAGTAACGTGCTCGCGTTTATATATCCTATGTGAAAGATACGAGAACATTCTACTATGTACTAGATTTATTCTAGAAAATTTCCGAGACAACTGGATATATTAAGGAAATATAGAAGTGGAAAAAAAAAATGCAACAACCCAATAAAAATGGATCGTAAACAATAGAGCGGTGTCGCTCCGACGTCGCAACGCATTCACCCCTCCCCGCCTCATCTCGGCGGTTGCAGGTCCGGTGCGGCGCCGCAACGCATCGTGTGACAAGCCACAGATATTTCTATGTAAGACGACGCAGCGACACCGTTCCGGCGCCGCGCCGTCGCCGCAACGCATCGTGTGCTCCCGCTCCAACGCGCGAGTTTTTTTTGTGTCCGTGGGAACACAAGTACAGAACTTCGCATTTATGTTGAATTCATTCAACGCTCAACGCTGAGCGTTGAAAATCGGACACGGCGCTTATTGAGCAGAGTTTGTGCTAGCAGCAATGGCATTCTGGCGGTTATTGCGGACAAAGACTGCCCTATTCTAAGGCATCACATTAGGGTTCTGACTAAAACAAGTTAATATCGACGTAATTAATATTTGAAGATGAGTGATACTTAACCACCAAATTTGTTACCACTAACATAGTTCTTAGGTACTTATTTACTAACCGAGATGGACCTTGTTGTTTGAATTAAATAATTATTTGATTTTGATTAAACTTGCGGTGTGGAAAAATCGCGGCGGTGTGAACAGATGTAGGTACCGCATTCTATTTGTTCTAATCCTAGCGCGGCACACATTAGGGTTCTGACTAAAACAAGTTAATATCGACGTAATTAATATTTGAAGATGAGTGATACTTAACCACCAAATTTGTTACCACTAACATAGTTCTTAGGTACTTATTTACTAACCCATATGGACCTTGTTGTTTGAATTAAATAATTATTTGATTTTGATTAAACTTGCGGTGTGGAAAAATCGCGGCGGTGTGAACAGATGTAGGTACCGCATTCTATTTGTTCTAATCCTAGCGCGGCACGCGTTTTATCCGCGGGCGTGGTTATCGCGACAATGTAGCCGTAGCATTGCACTTGGAAGATGCGCTTGCAACAACTAGATCAGTGAAGCGCGCGAGTCCAATGAACGACTTCTAGCTAAAATATGGTCAAATATTGCCACTTAATTAGTTTTTTAGTTAATTAACTAACCATTTCATCTCATAATCTAAGTATATGCATAGAAAAATAAAAAAAAATGTTCTGTGGGACTACGCATACGGCATTATACGAGCTGAGGATGACGACACACGCTGTCTTTCAATTTTGAAACGCAAAAAAGTAAGGGTGATAAGTGTGATAATGACAACACACACACAAACGAGACGACGCAATAAAGCTATCAATATCGTGGTCAACTTGCGGTGAATTAATTAAGCTTGGGAGAACAGCTAGATTATCCATCTCATAAAAGCATTCGTTTGATGGATCGAAGTTATATCGTGTATTGAAATGTATTGCTAGATCAAATATGCTCCGATCTACAGGGTCTCCTACTCTCTACAAAAATTTCGCCGCAATCATCACTCAATCAATACTTGGAACTGATTGATTGAATTTAATGCGTTATTCTTATTTCAAGAGATTTGGTGTAATAGCAATATGTATTGATCGACGCTTAACGATATGATCGTTCTATGCAAATTCGATTGAGCGACGTCCAGCGTGTTAGTGTAATACATCATAAGAACATTAAAAACCTATAACTGTGAGTGGGGCCTACTTACCCAATTGTCAAGTGAATTGCCTATAAATACTGTTGAAAGAGCGCTTGCCGTAAAGTACGTTATGCAATAGGTATTCCTTATAGCCTGTTGAATCCTAAAATTGATATCTATATCAAATTTATTGTTACAAATAGCTTTTCTAATTTGCCTTCTGCCTTTTATTTGTACAAGTAGAGACCGTAGATAAGATAGGCTCTTTCTTTGTTATCAAACTGTTATTTGCAATAAGCTTAAGATCACATATTGATAGCGATGCTGATAACCAGCTTACCACTCGATCGTCTAACAATTTATCCATTGTGCAGCACAGTTTTGTAATATTGTCTGCACTTTTGACAATTTTTTTTTTTTTTTTTTTAATCATGGCTGTTTTAAATTCGTTTAAAGTTAAAATGCTTCTTATTAGTTCGAGGAACTTTATAGTTAACATTTTTGTAACAGTTAATTTATCTAGCATTAGTTTGTG
This sequence comes from Fissipunctia ypsillon, assembly GCA_947568875.1. NCBI lineage: Eukaryota > Metazoa > Arthropoda > Insecta > Lepidoptera > Noctuidae > Fissipunctia > Fissipunctia ypsillon. The sequence continues at coordinate 11,155,673 of OX387654.1, forward strand.
ACTGGGAGACGCGGGAAGAGCATGGTGAGTTTTTTTTTTCTAAATTTGTTTTTATGTTTGGTTTTTCTCAGACAAAAATTAACTTCGCCAAAATGGAATCGTTTTAAAGGTATAAAACTCCGGTGGAAAGACAAGATTCGATTGAACAACGTTATATGGCGGTGCTGGCACATGCAGTGTAAGTGCATTCATTTTTTATTTGAAATATTAAAAGCATCAACTATAGGACATTCTACATACAACATACGACATTCTACATACTACAACATGATAGAGGCATTGAAAACGGTTTATGCCATCAATTCTGTATAGCCCATAAAAGTACTTCTTTGTTGACAAAATTCTATTTGCAGAGATCTCTTTGACGACGACGTTTCTTTGTGCCTACGTATTTTTTTATCTGTTACTATGTTCAGTAATAGAATTTTTATAAAAGAAAATGACTCATCTCTTCTCATTAGGTGTCTGCGTGATCGGCTTTCCGTAGTTAGGACTTGAATTGTTAATGTTAAGTGAGAGTTGAGATGCTTAGGTTTCGTTGCTTTAAATTGAGGTTCATGTTAATATCTGTAAGTTAATTGCTGAACTTGCTGTAAAAAAATAAAACCTCGAACAGGCATGCACTAGACGCGTGCTAAAAGTAATATTTTGATAATGATGTTGACATGAAATTGGTTATAGGCGCGAAGTTTCAGACAACTAATTCTTGTCTGGGAAATTGAACACCTGTACAAGTGCGCCAAACAGACTGGAGCACCTACATAGGTATATGATACAGGAGATAACGGTGACCCCAAACTGGACATTAAAATAAAGACAAGGTTGATTTATATTTGATTGCTGCTACCACGGTGATATAATGCGTATTAGGTACATTAATTTAAATACAATAATTTGTTTCTGCTGTTTAATTCTGTAATTCATTTGGAGGCCGGTTGATTGGTGTCTTTAAAAACAATTTATTTTTATTTGTTGGGATATAGTGATTTTAAGAGATACGTAGTTCTTTTTGCAATGTAAATTAGTTTAAATGAATACTAAGCAGTGTTCACAGTCATTAATTACATTTTACATTAATATTCTAATTATATTATTTATTTTAATTCGGCTATGTAGAAGTTAAGTATAGCAAGCCACGCCCACGTTTTGAATTATTGAAGGCGTGTCGGTATTACCTTCTACGAAGACTATGTGAGTATTGTATCACATTCATATCTGGTTGAGTAATAAATTATGATATAGAAAAGCTATTCAGAGTTATGCGAGGTGAACCTACGTCTGCGCGATTAAGAATTTACCGATAATGTAGAATATGTAGGCCAAATAATTGATCCAAAATCTATTTCATCTAATATCTATTTCAACAATGTTAAATATTTGAACAGCGCTTGTCTAGATATTAATAAACGTTAAAGGCCCAGAAGGTGGTGTGATGTAGTTCATGACAACGTTAAGACAGCGATATCTTCTATTGACACCTTGAACACCGAAGATGCTGATAATATTCTACTATTTATATTATTTTAGTACCTATTATGTGTAATTAAGTTACAACTGCATTAATTATGTTTGCAGTTATAAAGAAACAAAATACATTGGTATGCCAATTCGCTTCCCCGTTAGATGTTGACACGCACGTAAAACCAGAGGTAATGTATAGGCATAATTAATATTTCTTTTTTATATAAAACTAACGGTAGGTATCCCTATTAAAATAATGATACTTTATAACATTACATATTTTTAGGCAACAATACTAGAAGGTAAATATTGGAAACGAAGGGCCGAGGCCGTTATAGCAGAATATAAAAAATGGCGGAAGTTTCATATAATGCGACTCCTTGGAAAGGGAGACACTTCCGTTCAGGATACGGTAAGAAACAATTTTTATGACTAAGTACATATTCTTTCCTGAAAAATCGAATGTCTGAAAAAACATGGTTGGTTTTTGCTTAGATATCGGACATGGACACGGTGGAATCGTTCTCGCAGTGCAGCGACCTTGCAGGCAACATGCTTACGGACGAGGACTATCTGAACTTCATGACTGACACACTCTTCTCCACCATCACCAGCCACCAACCCTTCGCCTTCCCCGACTGTAGAGAAATAGGTAAATTCAATTTTGTAGTGATGAAAATAAGGACAAGCTTACATTAAAAAGGAATGGGGCTACTGAGGAATGAAAATGCATACGTTAACGTCTATTTATCGCTTAGCCCGAAATAAATTGTAATACTGCATTTTTTATTTTAAAACATTGCAATAATCTAAACCAAATTACGTTTTCAGCCAGAGGAGCAAGTTTAGCAGACTTCATTCAACCAAGTTTAGGCCCACTGCAACCCAATCTTGATGATTTTATGGACACATTGGAACCACTTCAGGGTAACTGTTATTTTAATTTTAAATCTATATCTATACAAATAAATAAAATTGAACTGTCTGTTTCATAATCAGCCTATAATGTTCCCACTACTGGGACTGTCTGTTTGTAATGTCAAAATAACAGCTTTTTACTAAATGAGAGTAGCTTAGGCTTCTTTTATTTTAGAAAAGTAATTAGGGTTCGGCGCAAAAAATTTGAACTCATGAAATATAAAGTCGGATTTATTTTTTTATTTTTTGCATTTGGTAGCCCAATTCTCGAAGACAGTTATAGGCTATTTAACATCATGCTTCGACGAGGCGAGCAAAAAGAAAAAAAGTCAGAAAGAACACTAAGCGAAAACGAAGTAATAGCGCGGGCGGGCGATGCAACGCGACGGGTCGGGGAACGAGGGAGTTTTATTAAAATGTGGCTGTTATTTTAGTATATTGTGTATCTTACACTTCCACGCGAACGAAGTCGCGGGGCACAGCTAGTATTAAATAAGTTTTCTATCTACCTGCTTCAGTACTAATGTTTCATTAAAATGTTTCAGATTTGTTGACGCCCAGATTATTACCGCCAGTGCCAGAGGAATCTGCGTTAACTTCCGAAGATTCGATGTATCGAGGGGGCATGTCAGTGGACACCTACTCTCCACAGAGTTTTATGAACAGCAGCCAGAGCAACACGGCCGGCACGATGCCGACCAGTCAGATGTCTTTGCACGGTACTATTTATAGTTTACACATATCACGTCAACCGTATCAGGCCTCTGCCTCGAATTTTGCGGGCAGCGGCGCGGCGGCGGCGGCGGCGCGGGAGCGGCGCGGGCAGGGCAACGCAGACCCGTTCTCGAAACCAGCGGGCAGATCGCGCGGCACTATAGCGGCATAGTGGTGTGTCGTCGAGATATTTGTTTTTGTTCGCGAACGAAATGTCTGAACAACAAGAATATTTTGTAGATAATCCCATTAATTACTAGTTATTTTATTAACATAATAAAACATTTTTATATTTGCCTTCAATATTTAGTTCGTTTTTAATTTCTTCCCATAACTGATTAATTAGCCTCCTATTTTTGTGGTTCACATCTTTGCTGTTCCATATCGGTGTCCTATCAAAAATAGCTGAAAAAATTTGTTCCTGCACGTCCGAGGACATTTCGATACGTCACAAAAATAAATTGCGCAGCACTATCAAAGCAGACGCGCGGCGGTCACCGCTTGACTGGAGTGCACCGCTCGTCGCCCGCTCCCGCTCCGCTGCCGCGCCGCTGTTTTCGAGGTCCGGTCCATTTAATTTTACGCATAAAATCCTGCCGCTCCCGCGCCACCGCCGCCGCCGCGCCGCTGCCCGCAAAATTCGAGGCAGAGGCCTCAGTGTCATGACAGTGACAGCATTCGTCATCGTGTAATGTAAATCCCCTACTTATAATTCGATTTATTGAATAAAACCTTTTGAAAAACAAGTACAATTACTAAACGACATCACTTTTCTAGGCACAAGCAACAATACTCAAATGATGTCGATGGCAGAACAAACAATAAAGAATGAGCGGCAGATGGGAATGTACGACAACAACAGGCTATTTTCCCAGTCGGAACTACAAAACAATATGATGAACGCTCAAGAGATGCTGTCTTCATACCAACCCATCAGTTATGAACAACAGAACACTTCACAGTCAGACCACCAAATGCACAATGTTTACGTTGGAAAATCATCTAGGTTACAATATGTTAATACTCCAAAGATTGTCGCGCAATCTGAACCTTATAAATATAATACAGGTAAGTCGATCGCCGCGGGATTATTTCTTTCGCTGTCCACTTGCAATAAGAAATAATACTATTACGTTTATGTTTACAGGTGTAGTACCGCCTTCACAAACTGCACCAGAAACTGTGTCATTGCTGCAGCAACCGATACAGAATTCTAAGTACGCGTCTACTATAGTGATTCAGGGGCGGGGCGGGTACGGACGAGAGAAGCCGCGACAGAGGGTGTCCCACTACTCGGGGCAGGTGCAAAACAATCAGTATCAGAGTTACGGCCAGTCCATGAGCCAGTCGGGGCCGCCGGTGTCCCCGCAGGGCTACGAGTCCCGCTCTGTGGGTTCGCGCCAGACGTCGCCGCAGATGCAGTACTTGCAGCCAAGCCCACAGGACTCGTATAAGGGGAAGCCCGTGTCGTCTACGGTGAACCCACGCTCGTTTAAGATGCCTTCACCGCCGCTGGTGCCCGTCACAGCTCCACAGGTGAGACCTGATGAAGAATTTATTTGAGAGTGTATTTCGTCTATTTGAATGTCGAGTTTTACTAACGTTTTTGTGTGGACAGATGTCGGGGGCGAGTTCGAGTGCGGGCGCAGTGTCGCGCGTCAACAAGGAGCAGTTCCGCTCGCACAGCCTGCCGCTGGGCTCGCAGCTGAATCCCGACTGGACCGTGAGCGCGCCTGCGCAGGTCGCGCCCACGCCCGCGCCCGCGCCGCATGATGTGTCGGTCGCTAAACACAACGCGAGGGTATGCGCTTTTACTAGATCACATTTTTTGCCAGGACCATCCGGACGGAAAAGTTATCCCCGAGCGAGATCCCCGATTCGGATCCAGTAATTATTCTACATCCTAACAACCGCCACTGCTCCTCCCGAGATTGTCCACGCATCGAGCTTGTCAAGTTTTGAATTGCTGACGTTTTGAAATTACAAATTTGTTATTCAATTTTCCATGGGCCAACTACAAGACTTCCTTTATATTACCCAACAGATGTCTGTGGAAGTGAAGAGTGATTTAATCGCTCGTATCCTCGTGCAATGAAATCTCGGCAAACGCTCGAATCATTTGAAATGGTAAGTACGGGTGTACGTGTAACGTACAAAGTTGACAATTTGCAGGCTCGCGAGTCGAACCCGGGCGGCATTCGCATTCGGTCACGCTCGACGTCGAGCGGCGTAGTGGAGGGCGGGGCTGGCGGGGCCGGCGGGGCTGGCGGGCCGGCCGGGCCTGCGCGCCGCCCGCCGCCGCTCAACAGCGTCGCGTCCGAACCCACGCTGCCGCAAGCTAGCGTAATGCTCGCGCAGCTACTCTCAGCGCAACACTGTCAGTCAATATACTAATTTATTTTTTACGTCACTCGCTCGCACGCTTTTTATAAGTTGGATACAGATCGGATTAACAATAATTGATAAACGTATAAGTCTCGAGAGATCCGGCATCGGTCACCAAACATGTTTTTTTTTCACAATTCCGATCTGTACCCATATAAAACTCCCTACTAAAACCCGCGATTTCCTCTGACGTCTTTCGTTTGTCCAATTGCAGCCCAAAGCCTGTACAAGTTGAACAGCTGCGAGGAGGGCGCGGCGTCGGACCCCACAAGGTCGCCAAGCCGGCGCGCGCAGCCGTCGCCCATCGGCAGCGACGTCATGTCGCCGCATCACGTGAGTAGCTGGGTAATACGATATGGCCGAAGGGCAGATTCTTTAGATGCACCTCATTGTGACTCAAAAGGTCCTTTTTAACCTTTTTTTTTTCTTGCTTCTAATCACGATGGTTATAGGTAAGGTAAGGAATTGGTTCGATATTTTTAGGCGTCGATCATTAGGCCGGCAAAGTAGCTACAAAATACCTATGCCATGTCCTCAACTGTAATTAGGGCTATGAGTAATTCGCATTGAGTGTTAGCAATGGATATCCACTGTAGGCGTTGAAGCCGCGTAAACGCTGCCCAAATGCATGCGCTCACGCTCACGCTGTACTAGCATTTTATCTTTGACAGCTCTGATAGCAGCAACCCAATAGCAACTTTATTGAAACGACAATAAAGATCACTGTGATTTTGACAGATTTGTCAATGGTAGCAACCCAAAAGCAACTAATTGAAACGACAATAAAGATCACTGTGATTTTGACAGATTTGTCAATGATAGCAACCCAAAAGAAACTTTATTGAAACAACAATAAAGATCACTGTGATTTTGACAGATTTGTCAATGGTAGCCACCCAAAAGCAACCTTACTGCATTGACATAAACACGGAAACTTTTAATAAGTATGTTGCTACTTATTCTAAAACTTTTTAAAAAATTTGCAAAGCGGCTAAAGCTTCATACATTAGCACCAAGGTTAAGTCAGCTGACAATAAAATAAAGACAGTTTGGAAAATTATTAACAATGAAACGAACAGGAACAAGAGACATAATACTGATTACATACTGGAAACTTCCGGCGGTCTCATTAGCGGTAACATCGATGTTGCCCAGGAATTTGCAACTTTCTTTACAAATGTTCCAATTAAAACTATAGAAACTTTAAAATCCTCGCCCTCACTTGCTATTGATTTATTAAGAGCGAATGTTTCAGCCTGCCCTGAGGAATTCAAATTTAAACATATAAACCCTGTGGTCGTTGTAAAGGCTTTTAAGCAACTTAAGATCAAAATTACCGAAGATCTGCGGGGCATGTCTGCAAAAGTTTGTCAATCCATTATTGAGACAATTGCACCCTATTTAGCTTTAATATTTAATTTGTGTGTTGATCGAGTGGTATTTCCAGATTTAATGAAGTACAGTAAAGTTATTCCACTTTTTAAATCCGGGGACAGCAAAGACACTAATAATTATAGACCCGTATCGGTTTTGCCGGTTTTCAGCAAGGTGTTTAAAAAGTAATGTTAAATCAAATGCCCTATCATTTTAATCGTAATAACATCCTACACGATCAACAATATGGTTTCACCAAAGGACGTTGTACAGCTGACGCCGGTGTCACCTTATTTAAACACATCTTTAACGCTTGGGAAGAGGCACATGATGCAATAGGCATCTTTTGCGACCTATCCAAGGCATTTGATTGCGTGAATCATGAAACACTGCTCTTGAAACTTGAGCATTACGGACTGGGTAAACTTGCACTTAGCTTAGTAAAATCATATTTGAATAATAGATTGCAGCGAGTTCAAATAAACGGTGTGAATTCATTGGGATTAAAAGTCAAAATGGGTGTACCGCAGGGCTGTATATTAGGTCCGTTCCTCTTTTTATTATATATAAATGATTTACCTCATTTACTGAAAAACCGACCACAAATGGTGTTATTTGCTGATGACACATCACTAATTTTTAAAGTTAACAGACATGCACAAGAGCTTGACGACGTAAATAACGCTATGCTTAAGGTCCATAATTGGTTCACTGTAAATAATTTAGTATTAAATGAGAAGAAAACTAAATGCATAAGATTCACGTTACCAAATGTTAGAAGTAGTGAATGTCACGTAGTATTGAATAAGGAAATACTACAATTCGTCGAACAGATTGTTTTCCTGGGAATTACGCTGGACTCAAAGCTGCAGTGGAGTCCTCATTTAACATCACTAGCAGGGCGGCTAAGCTCGGCTGTTTACGCTGTTTGGAAAATCCGCCAATTAACAGACGTGGATACCGCGAGACTGGTCTATTTTAGTTACTTTCATAGCGTCATGTCTTACGGTATTTTGTTATGGGGACGGGCTGCAGATATTGATTCTATCTTTATTCTGCAAAAGAGGGCTGTCAGAGCCATCTACAACCTCCGCAGTCGCGAATCTCTAAGGGAACTGTTTAAAAAAATTAACATAATGACGGTACCTTGCCAATATATATATGAAAATATTATGTATGTTAGAAAAAATCTACATCTTTTTAGTAAGATAAGTGATCGGCATAATTTTAACACTAGAAATAGGAACAAATTAGATCAACCACGTTTCAGATTGTCTAGGGTACACACTTCTTTTATGGGGTACTGTGTAAAATGTTATAATAAAATACCTCTCGATATTCTTCAACTAAATGAGAAGCAATTTAAAACATGCATTAAACGCACTCTATGTAGACAAGCATATTATAGGTTGAATGATTATATCATAGATAAAAATGCTTGGTTAAATGCTGGTCGTGGTCCACAGCCACTTGGGCTTTGTTAAAATTTAATTATTTTTTTGTTTGGAAGAAATGCGTCCCTTTTTTTCTGACACTATGACCTTATTGTTTACTAATCTCTTTTAAATACAATCATTGCAAACTATAGTTTTGTATAAATTAGAAGCATTTTTTCAGTTTTGTAAATGTGAGTACCATGGAGCGGTTTTATGTTATGATGTAGGTATGTTGACTTAAAAGATTATGGCAGTTGAGAGTATGTCATGCTCACTTAAACGTCTCGCTGATGGTGGCACGTGTGTTGGATCATTCGGGTCCCTACAAAATGGTTGAGCTGGATGGTGCTGATCCACGCGTCGTGTTCGTGAACGGGCGCCGTCAGTGGAGACTAGTCATCTGTTAACTACCAAGGCTTATTTTTAATCTTATATTTTGAATTGTTTTTAATTATTTATTTTTTACATTGTTCTCACATATAGAAGCAACAAGAACAATGTACCCAGGATTTTTAATAATTTTGATTTAAAAGAGTGTCCATGGAGTTTCTTGCCCATTCTTCTCCATAGAGATCTACGTTTTGGAATGGGCGACTAGCTTCAATTTTCTGACTAACTGACTGACTCTTTAACAATTCAAAAGTTCCTGCAATTGGTTTAATTGAAATAAATGCTTTGAGTTTGAGTTTGACAATAAAGATCACTGTGATTTTGACAATGATTCAAAATTAGAGGTAAAATAACTGAACGGTCTGTATAAAGGTTATTTTGGCGCGCGGCCAAAATCGGAACTAACGTCGCCATCTTGTTCTATCAATACAATTTCTGTGGCACTATTTTACAAAATGTTCACCAAAAATTCCCTGTCGATGTCAATCAGGTGCCAAAATACCCTTGTACCAGTCGTACATGGTTAGATCCAAACTACGTCACATTGACGCGATGTTAGCGTCGCGTTGGCGTAGCGTCAACGCCTATACTACACGGCTACTGTATTACAGTAGCCGTTATCTACGCATTCAGTACATCACTAAGTAAGCAAAATTGCTGGGAAATGACTTTTATTTTTGGTGTAAAAAATCGCTGTTTTCGACAGTGCGCAATGTAACGCACGCAAAATATTTTATTTATGATTGCATACAACGGTACAGAAGTTCTGGGGGTATAAGATAAGTTAAAACATTTAAAACTTGTTTTCCTGAGAAATAAAGTGAAAAAAAGTTTGGAACTTTAATATTTAATTTCTCCGTAAGGTTCCCACCCAGATAATGGTCCAGTCCTCTCGGCTTCGTTAAGCGTCTTTTTACACCCGTTTTACACTCAGCCTTCACGATAGTTTAGGGATGTGGCATGTCGTGTGCGTGTCGCTAGTTAAGGTTTGCGGACCAGATAAAAGCCAAAAAAAAATGGAGTCTCTTTCAATAGATACTACTAATCATCATGATGTTTGCTACGATTCGATGACAATATAGCTAACAAAGTTGTATGTACCAGTCCCTGTCTCCGCCGACGTCGCCGGGCGGGACGGGTGGGATGGCGGGTTCGCCGCGCGCCGGCAGCCCGCGCGAGCCGCGCCGCACGCACCTCCACGCCGAGCAGAAGCGGCGCTACAACATAAAGAACGGTTTCGACACGCTGCAGGCGCTCATACCGCATCTCAACACTAACCCTGCCGCTAAGGTTTGTAACTAAAAAGATTTCAAGATACTATAGAGAGGCTATCAGAAGAAGTGTCATAGAAAAACTGTGATCCCATGTGTCAGTGACGCCATCTAGCATAATACAGCAACATTACATAATAGCCAAGTTTTACACGATACACTTTTACCCACACCAACCTTTGATTACCAACCGTCAGATAGTTTGACATAACTAAGGAAATTTATATTAATATCTAAATACTCGGTCAATTATAAAATACTAATGAAAATAAACCGTAGTAAAGTCCAGTCATTTTGTCACCACGAGGTTTGCAATACCACCATGTACAATTCAGCATATTTTCTTCGAAAATGTTTTTCTTTATTGGACATGAATGAAAAAACATTAAATTAATTAGATAACACGAATGAGACTTTGTATGTAACCAAACTTACAGTAAAACCAGAAAGGCGTTCGAATTAGAGGTTGATACAAGTTGCTGAAAGTTTTTGCAAGATTATCCGATTCCTACTCTGACTGCCTTTTCTTCGAAAGGGGAGGAGGAGCTAACGTTTATAACGAGGCGAATTCACCTACATTTCGCCAGTTATGTTAGGTTTCGTATAAGTTGGCAAGCCTATTGCCACTAAAATGACATAAATCCAGACTCCGGGCTGCTACTGAGAATTCCCTAATGTATAAACGCAATAAATCATGCCCGAATCGGAGATCAAACCAAGGTTCTCTCAAAAGTCGTGCTTGACCACTCACATCAAAAAAGCGGTAAAAAAAACACATTTAGGAAAAAAAGTAGTTAAAACCTGCTACGATTTATCTGTTGTTAAGGCGTAGTATTAGCAATCTAGTTGTGTATTATTGTTACTATAAAGTTATTAGTCTGTAAGCCTTCTTAAAATTTAAAAATAAAATAAAATGAATAAACATTTGTAGATAAGTAAAGCTGCAATGCTGCAGAAGGGTGCCGACTATATTAAGCAGTTGAAAGCCGAGAGGAACCAAATCAAAGAGGAGATGGAGGGCTTGCGACAGCAAATAGAATGCTTAAACAATTCTATCACGTACGTATACACAGTTTTTGTTTAACAGTAGACCATATAAAAAATAATAGACAAATCAAAAGATACGAAAGAGCATATTATTTTATTTAACATGCTACATTCGTGTGTAATTTGGCGATTTAAATAATCGCCAAATATCGCTTCGGCGGCAGATAAAGTGTATCCGTCTTATGCTAATTTATTGATATCGCCACAGAATATACAGGGTGTATCAGAAAGGTGTGGTCAAAAAGGGTTTGGTACAGACCATTAAACTGAACAACTTTCTCCATGGGGCCGTAATCGAGAAAAAAATATCAGCTGTCCCATATAAAACTTCAATATCTACTCGACCCAAATGTACGGGACGGCTGATGACAACTTGTACTTTTAGCTTCATATTTAAAATGCGGAGTGCGCCTGGCCTGGTATCGCTAACAATGCGCTTTGGCTTATTATAAATTTTGAAGCGTCCCTATATAACTTGAAAGGTGTAGCGTTCTGTATCTTGCACTTCATTGGACTGGTTAACGTTTTTATGTAATGGACATTTAAATCGCCGTCTAAAATAATAAGTTCTGAAAAATAATCGATTAAAACCAATTTGCGATTTACGTTATGACTATCTTCTTTAAAATAAGCATCGTGTGATGCAAATAAAAAGAATGCTACTTTTGAATAAACAAAGTACAGGTAAAGCAGAAAAAGTATGCGCTTCGGTAATCTTCGTGTTTTTCGGAAACAGCTCGATTAGATTCGGTCTCACCATCGCGCGTCTCTATTGCCGAAGATAGACGATGACGCCCGACGCGCATGCTTTTTTTTACAAAGCTGTAAGTATGCAACAACCCGTAACGTCATTTTGCAGCAACTGCCACTCGTTGTTGCCTGCAACAGGAGCGCCGGTGTCGCGAGCGCGCTCTGGCCGCCTGCGCGAGATGTTCGCGCGACACGTTGCCAACAGGACCATGCAGAACTGGAAGTATTGGCTCGTATCCTTTTGTAACAATATACTTTAAAATTGTCATTATTTATATAATCACGTAAGTATTTCATAAAACATTAATAACTTCAAATCGGACGGAAGATATGGGTTACAGTTTTTATATGGAAAGCTGGTTGTAAAACGTTTACTAAAATTTTGGTTGGTGGGATAGGTGTTGCAATACAGAGATTTATTGTTTACACTCGTGCAATGATAAGTTACCAAAGCTATTAGTACAATGATGTTTTTTCTATTCCTTCGTCAAATAAAGGTAACAGACGTAAATTAAATAAATTGCATATCATACAGGTTTTTGCAAGGGTATTTGACTATTATCAAAAATAAAGATGAATGAATACTGAATGAAAAGATGTTTCAGAAAAAAACACGAATTGTGAAGAACAAAAAAATATAAAATCGGTAGAAACTTACTCTTGTCACTCTAAGCGGTCTCATTGTACTCCGTGGTGTGAAGTTACTATGGCGTTCCTGTGTTGTGACGTCAGATCGTAGTAATGCTGTCTCTGTCTAGCATAGACTATACGTGAGGTATTTAACAATTTTTGTTTTTACTGTGACTATTTTCTACGTTTCGAGAAATTAAAATACCCTATGGCAAGTTTTAATTTTGTGTAAATCCTGAGGTTTTTTTTTTTAAGTTGAGCTGCTTCCGTTAAGAATTAGTCAGAATCTACCCCTCAAAGAATAAAGCTTGAATTTAAAAATAGCACATTTTTTCCTCGTTTTTTCTAAGATGACGCTATTTTAAACAGGCATTTTTACAAAGTTGCTAACAAAACAAGTGCGATAACATATCGTTTTGCCGGCAACCTGCACTTTTTACTACTCATCTATGTTTTATTGCCGCGACATACCTACGTCAATGATAAAAAAAGTGACTGATAAAGCCTAAGCCGAATGATAAGCCTAGTTAATAAAAAATTAGTTATCACATGAACAATGCATATCTTCACATCATGGGTTTTACAAAATATTTTACTTTAAGTGGGCTTAAATTTTCCGGATAGCAACAATGGGGATTACTTCCTCATTGTTCCTATCGAATAAATGGAAACCTACTCATAACTGGACGTAGTTACACGAAAAGGATCCAATCCACACAAAGTCATGTGTGGATTGGATCCTTTTCGTGTAACTACGTCCAACTATGCACTTTGTAACACATGGCTTTTAATTTGAGATATTTTTTTTATACCACAGATAAGGTTTTTATTTAAGATAAATGATCACAAAAAGGACTTGGACTGCCTCGTTGGTTTAGTGGTCGCAAGCGCTATCGCTAAGCAGGAGGTCTTGGGTTCGATTCCCAGGTCGGGCGGTGTTGTTATTGGGTTTTTTATCTGGAATTTCTCAGTAGCAGCCCGGAGTCTGGATTTGTGCTCGGTTGATGGCAATAGGCTCGCACTCTATTACATGGGACTTAAACATAACTGGCGAAATGTGGGTGTACTATAAGTAGACTTCTGCCCAACCCTTCAGGGAAACAAGGCGTGATGTTATGTAAATCATCACATCATGTATCACACCCCAACCTTTTTAAATTATTTTGGTTCGATTTTATAAAGTCATTCGTCATCTGACTTGCGTTACTTTGTTAATGGAGTCTAACAATATTATAATTTGTAGTACAATTATGTATACTGTTGCCTTGCTCTGTTTTAAGATAAATCTCTCATTATGCACACCGATAACCACAAATTGTGAAAATAAGTACACGCAGAGATTATATTAGTTCAAGTTTATAATTCACCAATCGCCCTCCACCGTTGGCTCCTACTTACTATTCGGTTTGTTGTTGGGCAACAAACCGAATAGTAGCAAGTTTTATTTCATTCAAGTTCAAACAGATCAGCATCCTGATTGCGTACACACTATCTATCACAACCCGAAGTATTTTGGAGGGCATTCCTAAGCCATTGCTACACATGTTTGAAAATTTCGTCTGCTCAACAACTTAAATAACGTAATGAATGTTGTTGAATTGTCAAAATAAGAGGCATTGCTATTGAAGTGTCAATCAATACATTTCGTTATCAAGTGCGTTCAGTTTAGCGTAGTGAGCGCGGCGCTGGTGGAATCGTTCAGCGCGTGCGTGTCGTGCAGCAGCGCCGCCGACCTCGTGCGCACCACGCTGCTGTGGGCCGAGCAGCACTGCTCGCTCGTGGAGATGCGCCCAGGTGACACTGATACAACTATACCCTTCATTTTATATTTCCAACATCAGCAGATCGTGGTTAAATTGGCGGGCTGATTATCAAAACTGCCTTATCCAACATGTCCCGGAATTTACGCACAACTTCGAGTTATATAAACATAAATGTAGGGAACAGTTGTTTTTTATTTTCGCGATTTCAGGTTTGGTCCCATAGTAAAAATTGTTCGTAATGATGAGTACAATAACCCATTAAGAGGTTGTGCGTTAATTCCGGGACATGTTGTATACCTTATCAAGATGTCCACTGCTGGACATAGGCCTCCCCAAGCATCGCCACAATAATCGGTGCAGCACTCGGCTGCTTTCATAGACCTTTACCAGGCAATCTTTAGAGAGGCATTATAAACTGGCATTATCAAAATAGTTTTAATGCAGTTACCTTTGAAGCATGTTCAGGAGTCGTAGTTGATCCCGAAGTAATATTTGATGTTCGTATTTGTCACCAGCGGTGTTGAACTCCCTCCGCGTGCTGTGCACGACGACGGACATGCTGACGAGCCCGGAGCGCCTGCCCGACGAGGCGCGCGCCGCCGTGGCCGCCAGCGCCGGCGTCAAGACGGAGCCCACGTAGGGCGCGTCGCCTGCGAGTACAACGTGGGAGCGGGACTCTCGAATTATACATACATTCTCGACAACTTTTGTTTGGGAGACGCCGTCAACGTTGTTCCGAGAGTCCTCACATGTAACATCTTTTGCGTTGGCTCGGACCAAAAGTCGGTGCGGTCATTGTTAGTGCGTATCAATGCAGAATGTTACATAATCGACCGACAAAAAACATTTAATATAAAAAAAATACTAAACGACACTGTGACTTGGGAGGTCGGTCCTCTTATCTTTGTTGTTTTTTATTTATTTTTGATCAACAATTACGTTTTGGCCAATTTCTATTGCGTTTCGATCCACGTTTGCCTTTATTTTGATTCCGCCATTTATTGTTTATTTGAATACCTCATGAAAAATATAATTATGGAATAGAGCCATTTTTTGGGCAAATAATATAATGTTTTTATGTGAAGCCTGGCCGTATCTTTTGACTGTTGAGTAGCAAATATTTCTTACTGATCGTAAAATATGCGAAAAAATTGTGGCAACTGAACTAACTCGTATTGTCTTGTTTTTTATTTTGACTATAATCGAAGTGTCACACTGCCCGGTTTGAAGTGTAAGCATACATCTAAATTGTTACTTCTTTTTGTATACATACTTTACTAAGTTTATAAATTGTATAAAAATTGTTGCTTTTCACTAAATTATCATGATTGTTAAAGCCTTGATAACATCGTCATATTATGGATATGAAGGCTTACGTTTGTATAAAACTTAGCTGTAAAATTATTAACGGGTAAAAAATTTGGTGTAGCATAACAAGAAAGATTTTTTTTTATAAAAGGTATCACATTGTCAACATCATCTTTTATGTGGTATTGTAAAACAACAGCGGTACAAAATTCGTAGTTTTTGTAGTGAGATCGGTCTTATGGCCCATTTACGGGAGGCAGACAGTCTCGCCCCTCGACGGACGAGAAACTCTCCTCGTGTAAATGAGCCTTTATTCGAAAATTCGAGCAGACATTACCCGCGCCTTGTGTTTGTGGGGGTGATAAATGAAGTGTCCTAATCTAGTGCCTTGTATGTACATGGTAAATAAATGTAATGTTATTGTAAATACATAACCGTCACACAATTTGTGATCCTCAACGAATTCCGCGGAGGAGGATCTTGTAGTTGCGAGCAATAGTAACCTGAGTATCGGGCGCGAGTATGTTACTGAGACGAGTTAGGAATGCTTACTAATTTTAGTCACATTGTTAAGCACAAGGCTTTAGTCGGTTATTATATGTATTGCGGCCAATCGATAGTCTGATATTATTGTTGCTTGCAAATGCACGTTCTACTGTTTGCCGATGAAATGCCATTTAAATAATTCCAATCTTGGACTACTTACATATTTTTATAAAAATCTTACAAATTTTTTAGTCCAACCTTCCAAGATCCCAGGAAAGGTCTGCAGCTGTACTGGCTGCGACTTAACCAATGGGGCGAATTAAATGAAATAACTTTACCAAAGATATAACAGCCGCAGAACGCATTGTGTTGAGCGAGTGCATCATGAATATGTACATGTGCCCGTCCTGTCCGATAACACGTGAATACCAATGTAGTCCGTAAGAAACAATGAATGAATTTATTGAATTTGTCGAGATTTAATTTAGAATTGTCTATGTTTATTTACGTAAGTACTTTAAGCAAATATTTTTATAATGTGTGATAACACAAATGTTTTTATATAACTATAAATAACTCGGTGCCAACGTAAATATTGTTGTAATTTGTTATGTAGTGATATAGTTTTATGAAGTGTCGTTGACTGGCAGCGCGTTGTCGTTTGTTAGCGTCGGCGCCGCGCCGCGCTCGTGAGCTTTAAATGAGGTTAAGTGCAATTGTTGTTCTATTGGAAATACAATCTGGAAACATACTAACGGTTGTTTTAATTGTCATTTATTTGGAACAAACAAGGTACAATAGAATAATAAGTTATTACATCGTGTAATAGTCACGATTTATTACAATCTTAATTATTAGTTCAATCGTTCTCTAGCTTTCAACTGGTCGGTAGTCAGTGCGAACATAGTGTGTTAAAATGGCTAATTGAGATTCAATGTCAACACCTTTATAAATAGCGTAAATTCCTCGCGTATGAATCGTTTATCCGACTTTCAGGGTCATAGTTATAATTGCTTGATATATTGCTTTAATAGGTAAATAGAAACGCCCTGCTGGATGATACACTATTCTCGATATAATTATTCAATGTCAGCACGAGAATGTCATTGTAACTTATGCTTATATACCTACTCTAATCATTTTAATCAGTGAGTAACTAGCATCGTTGCTTAAAATATGCACTGTATCATACTTGTAAAGATGGGTAGGTGCAAAAGCCTAGCGTGTTTGAAGAAATCAGACGAAACTTGAACATACTTTTGAAATGCAAGATTGGTACTAGGGAAATGCTAAAGTTCATTTGTCTTTTATTAAGTCACTAAAATACTGGGCATTCGAATGCCCAGCTGAGCTGTGTCTTCCTATCCGTTAGATTGGTCAATTTAAAATAAATATTCATGCATTCTGCCTAACGGGCAGTCGGCGACGGGGTTATTTCGAGTTCTAGGAACCTTTTCGAGTAAAGATCTCATCTAGACAACGCCACGCTGTTACGAAAACTTGATCTTAACGTATGCAGATTTCAGGTCAAAAGGAAAGGTCACACGATGGGTTAGTTGGATCGTTGCGCAGCGGCGAGCATGCGCGCGAGTCGCGAGGCAGGCTGCGCGAGAAGAGCGGCAACAGCGCCCTGCTCCACCACGCAGCCACTGTCGAGGACAACGCCGCGTTCGTACCCGCGCACTGACGATATGCGGTGCTGCAAAGTTGTGGGAGCATTTTAGGAAGCGTTGACGTAGGTACGCTGGGAGCCTGAGTTTGAGATCCATAAAGCGTCCTTAGACGTTACTTACGAATATGAACTTGTATCTGTATGAAAAAAAGATTCATATTCCTAAAAGCAAATGTGATTAAGCGTTTCATGAATATTAACCTATTGACCACTTGGTTTTGTATCAACTGCCGTGCCCCCAGCGCCCAGCTCATAAATCGATAAATAAATATTTACGACGAATAGGATCGTGCAATGAAATAAAATAAAAATAAAACTAACACAGGTTCTCCGTCGTATAAATACGATTGAGGCGGCACGGGCACGAAAACATTTGTCGTATTAATCCGATTTGGGCGGACAATAGGTTAAATTAAGAGGAATAAGGCTCATATTCGTAAGAAACGGTTACTGTTTTTACGAGTAGGTGAACGACTTCTATTTCTCCCCGAACCAAGCATGGTGATTAGTGATTTATGTGTGTTAATTTTGCTTTTGAACATTCAGTCGGTAGCTCTGTTTAGTGATGTAGGTAGATATTTTCTTATTCAGTTCTTAGTAGAGGTCGATGCTCTATAAACTATAGCATAATGAATAATCAGCCTATAATGTTCCTACTGCTGGGACACAGTCCTCTATAAGAGGGAGTGGCACTCTGTGTAATCAGCTATAGTGTATGGGTTATTTGAGAAGATAAATGATTACCGCAACGGTGATGATGGTGGTGTGAGGTGCGACTGCTGCCAGCGCCGCAAGCAGAGCTCTTTCAGCGGTAGCGTCCAGCGCTGCAGCGGGCTCATCTAGTAGTAGAGCCCCTGCAAGTCGCGCGTGAAGCGCTGCGCGGGCAGCCGCCACGCGACCCGTGCGTCCTGCACTCCATCCTGAGCTACCGGAGCGACTGCATACACTGCACTCTGCAAAATATACGCCCAGAATGTTAGCAAGAACCAAACAAAAACCTACCTTCAAGTGAATGTAGATGTGGTAATGAAGTTTTTGATCCTTTGTATTCCACTATATTATTTGGCCTGCTGACCTTGAGCATTGCCACTCGTAGAGGTGCTTACCCACCCCCCGCTAGCAACCTCTTGCTGACTGGCTAATCTTTTTACGATAAAGCTCTTCTTGTAAGGTTTTTGTCTTACGAAAGAAGAATATAGGTTGTAGATTATTCACCAAGGGGATAAAACAGTGTCTTAAGTCACTAGAGCTATATTGACTTCTGAGTAGAGCGAGGGATTCAAGGTCTTTCAAGATGATGACACCTTTATAAAAAACAATTCAATTTTCTTTTTTTAAAGTTTTAGTACGAATTTTGAGTTGATGTTCCAAATTCAAATCACTATTGACCAGCGGGTTATAATGAATTTCATAAACATAACATAACATCATGCCTTGTTTCCCCGAAGGGTTGGGCAAAGGTGTACTTAAAGTACTCCCACATTTCGCCAGTTATGTTTTAAGTCCCATGTAATAGGGGGCGAGCCTATTGCCATCAACCTGGCACAAATCCTGACTCCGGGCTACTAGTGAGAAATTCCAGATGGAAAAACCCAATATCACTTTGCCCAACCTGGGAATCGAACCCAGGATTTCATGCTCAGCAGCAGCGCTTGCGACCACTAGACCAACGAGGCAGTCAAGCATGATGAATTTCAGTGTAAAATTATTGCTCGGCTAGACCCTAGGCTATTTAATGACTTACTTTAGGTGAGGCTTGCATAACATATAATTTTATATTATCTAGCAGGCGGTGCGTTAATAATTTTAGAAGGTTCGCATACCTAATCCAGCAGGCTGAGCGGACACAAAGTCGAACAACCCGACGGCTCTCAAACTTTGCCAAATCTCTTCATCAGTATGCACGGCCAGAGGGTCGAGGTTCTCCCGAAGCGTGCCAGAAAACATAGCGGGGTCCTGTGGCACTAGCACGACGCGGTGCCTGAGCGCGCGCAGCGGCACGCGCGTGATATCCTCACCGTCGATCAGCACTCGGCCGCCGCTGATTGTGGTCGCGCCGGCGCAGGTCAGTAACAATGTGGACTTCCCGCTACCGCTCCGGCCACAGATTGCTACCTGATTTTGTAGGAAGTGGTTAATTTATTATAAATAAATTCTTTCTTTTTTTTTTAAATTTTTTCCTTTCTTTTTCGCTTATGTATGGAAGTGAATGTTGGGTGTGGCAAAAGAAGCATGAAAGTAGAATAAATGCTGTGCAAATGCGTTCCTTGCGAAGCATGTGTGGTGTGACTATGAATGATAGACTGAGGAATGATGTGATAAGGCAACGGTGCGGTATAAAAGAAGATGTAGTGACAAAAATTGAAAAGAGTATGGTTAGATGGTTTGGTCATGTTGAGAGGAAGAATGAAAGTCGACTAACAAAAAGTATTTAAACGGCAGATGTGAGTGGAAACGCCGGGAGGAGACGCCCTAGGAAGACATATAGTGATCTTAGTGGTGATGTTCTTCAGAAAGGTCAGGTACGTAGTACTCGCAACCGGCGTGCGTGTATGACCAGATGTATGAATGTAAACGAGGCAAAAGGAGTATGTAAGGATCGTAGCAGGTGGCATTCTGTAGTTTCTGCCTACCCCCATGGGAGGAAGGCGTGAGTTTATGTATGTATGTATGTGTATGTAAATTCTTTATTGGCATAAGCTGACAGAAGTTAGTGACTTCTTTTAGTAAGGTTGCAATTTAGCAAACTAAGTATTATGCAGCAAAGGTAATACAATTATATTACCTACTTAAAATTAAGTATACCAAAAAAAAAAATAAGTAGACCAAAGCAAAAAAAGGGAGGTGTCGTGCGTGGAACACCCGGTTGGAACGAAGTTCCTTTATATAGCTGCATATTATTAATACAGGGCCATCTAGTATTGCGGGATGTTCGAAAGAGTTACCGTGGCCCCGGCACAGGCAACAGAAGGAACACGGGTGGGTTTTAGTCAGTAAAAGTCTGACACGCCCTCCCGCTCCGCCCAGAGCGGGAGAAGTCATTTGATGATTTCCCATCCACAAAAAAAAAAAAAAAAAAAAAGGGCCATCTAGTATAAATTTTTAGAAGCTAAAAACTTATACTAGATGGCTCTGTACTAGAAACAAAAACCAAAACTTTTGATACTTGAAAATTGAGACCTTGAAACGTACTTTTTCGGGCATAACGCTTTTTCGTTACGTGACGATTTCTACAAGTCAACTCCTACCGCAAGCCGCGTTAAAGAATTTCGTTCCAAAAATTAAACAACTTTAAAATCAAGATTAAAAATAAAATTAGAATAAAAACAAAAAAAAAAGATTATATACATACTTAGTATTTTCTAGTAGGTAGTACCTACAGACTAGAAAATACTCAGCATCTTTCAATATCCAGCTTCAACGTTTTACGTAAGGCACCGAGGTAGGTATCCCAATTCAAAATTATAAAATTTTAAGCGAGTTATGAGACTGGATTTGTTTCAGTAGGTAGGTATCGTTCCTTGTAAAGGTTAACTAGATACCTATACCTACACAGATATGATAAGATGGAAACATAATTGTGGTTGGATTAGGTACCTTTTGACCAGGTGAAATCGTTAGGTTGATATTTTTAAGTATCGATGTCGAGCCCGGTTCGTGCTGAATACTGACATTCTCGAATTCTATTTTTCCGTTCCTCTGCCATCCGGCAGGTATTGGACCTGAAAATAAATAAGACACAAACGTTTGTTACAACAAAGACATTAAAGTTCATCACAATAATATACTTAATCATTAGGAATTATATTCCCTCTCACTGAGAGGAGGTCTGTGTCCCAGCAGTGGGAACATTATAGGCTGATTATGCTAGAGTAGCTACCCAGTTACCCATCATCTCTCAAACTCTTGGTTGGAAACCATTTTTATGGCCTCTTTTAGCACCTCCTGATTAACTCGTCTGGTATATGGTTTCAACCAAATTCTGTGCCAATTGTATTTGGGAAATCGAAGACCTTCTAATGATGGCTGATTATGCTATATTCCCACACGTTTATTCTTTGTTTATTTTGTTCTTTGTTGTACTTATACAAATAAATAAAATTGAAGTGTCTGTTTGTAATGTTTACTAAATGCATATGAAAGTATAAATACGGTAGGCACATAGATTTTTTTTTTTTACATTTTTGTCTGTTTGTTCCGGCTAATTATTAATAAAACAAAACCACGACGACGCGACGTATCATTTTCTCTAGGGTGTGATGCACTTTTTTTTCGATTCGATTCAAACTTCTCCACGACACAGGGAATCCTAGTGTGGAGGCACAAATTCAAATAGTGCCAGAGAATTGGATTTGTAATGCTCTCTTGAACAATGAAGTTTTTATTACTTTTATTACATGCATTTAGATAGAAAAACTTCCAGAAGTAGGTACTTAATATAGCGCCAATGCAAGATTTACTTACAGTCATCCCTATAATCCTCCTGCGGCACATTTGTATCGTCATGCACGCGCTCGAGCGCTGCCAGCTGCAGGTGCAGGTCGGCGCGGCACTTGGCCAGATGCGCGAGGTATGCGGGCAGTAGCAGCGCGTACGCACCGGCCAGGCCCGCCGCCGCACCGCTCGCGCCCCCTTGCAGGCACACCGTCAGTACCACGCATACGCAGCCTGCTCCTACCAAGTCCTGTAATCATCATTTCAGCCGAAAGACATTGGTAAGTAGGTACTGCTGGCCATCTGAGGAACTGATGAGCAAACAGTATATAACAGCAAACAACTCGTGTCAGGAAACAAATTTGCGTCCGAACACTAACCGTGCGATGCCACATTGACTAGAACCCATTCGAAACCTGCCTGGGTCCCTAACCGGTGCATTACTTATTGACGAAAACCCATATCTAGGCGTGAGTCACTAGCATAGGAAGCTCATTGAACAATCTTGTTTAAAGAAGAAGTCAAACATAACATACAATATTCTTTTTTAAATAAGTATGAAAGACTGCATCACTTACCAAAGTGAGTCCAAGCCAGCGGTTGGCTGAATTCAGCAGGAGCAGTGTATTATGATTGGTGTCAAGACTACGCTGGTATGTGGCGCGCATGCGCGACTGCAGCCGGCCTGCGCGAATCGTACTGCCGCCTGCGCAGGTCTGCGCGCACAGAGACACCACCACCGCTGCGCTGTGGGCCTCTGCGCACTGAAGCTCCCTGGATTTCGAGCAAATGCTCAAAATTATTAGGCTTCCTCGATTTAATGTCACTAGCACTAGGTACTTACTAAATAAAAAAAAAACCCTAATCTAAATCTTTGTTGGAATTTGATAATGTAGGTAAAGTAATAAAAGTAGGTAACCTAGTTGCTATTCCACCAATTCGCACTAAGCGTTTCCAAATTTTATGTCTTTTGTGTTGCGCACAGCAAAGGACTGGAACTCTCTGCCTGCGTCTGTGTTTTCAAACGCATACAACCCCGATCTCTTCAAAGTGAGAGTGAACAGGCTTCTTCTGGGTAAGCTCGCTCCATCGTCGACTTTGTCTCTGTCATCTCTGACCTAGACTAGAGTCAAGAGCAAACCTATCTTAAATAAAAAATAAAAAAAAGGTAAAGTACCTACCCCGAGGTTTCAAATAAATTACTTAATCATCGTAAACTCGTTTGTTTTATTTAATTTTTTTTTTTTTTTTTTTTTTACAAAAAAAAGTCCATCTGTAGAAAATTCGGTGAGTTATTAATGCAGATTCATACTCACACGATTGTTAAGTATATTTGATTGTAATTTTATTCTTCCATTCTCTTCTCTATTCCTACCAAATGACGCGTCACCATCCATTGCCCGTCTTCCTAGCTAATATTTACTTACTGCGTATGTACCTTGCGTTACTCAGGTAGACCGACTGCAGGGTGAGGTAGCACAACAGCGCCGGTATCGACGCCAGCAGGGTCCACGGCGCGATGATGGCGTTCACCAGCACGGCTGCGGTACATAGAAGGGCCAGCTGCGTCCAGCGGCTGATTGCTGTCGGCAGTTTCTGAGAAGGAATATGAATGTCACCATTAGATTGTGAGAACTGTTAGTTTATAATCTATCGGTTAGTTTATATTTCCGTTAGATTATAATCATACCGCAAAACTGTGCTTCTTAAGCTAAGGACCCATGCTCCCCTCTTTCCCTCCTATGATAAAACAGCTTACCAGCAGTTCACTAGCACTCCCCAATCTTCTCAGCCTAACAACTCACAGAATCTCCTGAAAACTTGTCTTCAATAATTGAACTTCTTAGTAAACTTCTGTTAACTTTAATGTACTCATCCAATAAAACTCAATTACCGTCCAACGATGCTACTTCATTTATTAATTCACTTTTATCCCATAATAATGGCTCGGTTTGTGTTTCTTCAATGGAATGTGAGGAGCGTGTGGCATCAGAAACACGAGCTCACATTCCTTTTGAACAAATATAAACCTTTAGCTTGATCCCTCGCTGAAACTTGGCTAGTCCCGAGTCTTAGTTTCCGTTTACCCTCTTTTAATATTCTTAGAGGCGACGGATCTAATTAATTTTCTATGGAAACTGAATGCTGTACTTAGAGAAGAGAATAAATTACACTGCGGCAGGGAGTATTTAAGGCTATTATTACATGATCTAGGATTTAAATTTAAGAAATGCGGATCTAAAAGGAAACTTTTTATCGAACAGGCAAATATAACATCGTGGAGGTGGAAATACATAAATACTATTAAAGAATATCGTAGAGAAGGAAGACATATTTTATATCTTGACGAAACTTATGTTAATGGGTCTCATAACGTTTCAAAATGTTGGCAATCAAAGGTTGAACGCGGCGTGTTGTCTCATATTGGTAAAGAAGACCGTTTGATCATTGTACATTGTGGAGGTCAAACTGGATTTGTAGACGGAGCACTTGTCATATTTAAATCCAAATGTAAAACAGGTGATTATCACGATTCGATGAATTTCGTGAATTTTTAGTAAATGAATAAACTAAAAGCGCATGCATGTAAAACAGGTGATTATCACGATTCGATGAATTTCGTGAATTTTTAGTAAATGAATAAACTAAAAGCGCATGCCTAATATACCACCAAATTCTGTCATAGTAATGGATAACGCAGCTTATCATTCGGTTCGAGAAGAGAAAAAAAAGCCGACTATGGCTTCTACCAAGCTAGCTATGCAAGCATGGCTACGACGACATGACGTGCCCTTTGATGATCCACTTAGAAAAGATGACTTATTAAAATTAATTAAAAGACATTTCATACAAGATATTTACAAAATTGACGAGTTATTGAAAAGAAACGGACATGAAGTGTTGCGTTTGCCTCCATACCACCCAGACCTGAACCCAATTGAGTTGGTCTGGGGTGATATCAAAGGACAATTAGCACAAAAAAGTATCGACTCTAATTAAATTTGGACCAAAAAAAAATACGTTAGAAGGATTATTTACTGAATACTCCGTAGAGAAGTGGAAGCATTGTGCACCACGTAATTCAAATCGAGAACGAATACTGCAAACATGACAGATGTCTAGATGATGTTGTTGATTTTATTATTAATGTGCAGGACGATTCTGATGACTCTGATGATGGCTGCTTCGAAAGTGAAGAATCAAGTTCCAGCGATATTGATATGGACATAAGTGATTGATTTATAATTTTGATAAATCTTGTTAATAAATAGTACAAATCTAATATTTTATTTTGTTACCTACATAGTTTATAGTTGATCCATTCAAATTTTGTATCGTCATCAATTAATTTTCTAAAAATAACCCTCCTTTTTTGACTTCGCCGCAGTCGGGTAAAAATCACCACCTGTTCACCGTTAACCTGTATGACGTCACATATCTTAAGAACTGTCCAGTGTGCATTTCGCCTCTTGTGTGTTAGGCTACCCTCGTCGTCGTACCCCCGCACCCCTGTACCCCGCGGGCGAAGACTGTCTATATCTAGGTATAGTATTGGATCTTTTTTTTGTTTTTGTCTAGTTTTCGTTTTTTATTATTTCGCACGTTTTCACTTTACACATCCGACATTGGCAGAATTGTCGACATCGGCACCATTGCCATAGATATAAATAAAATAGAATAGAAGAAGTCAGTCTGGAAGACTAGATTTGGTAAATATGATATTAATTGGATATTTTTTTATAGTTAAAATGTACTGGATCCCTACACACTTTTGATGTGTGTATTTAATGCTTATCAAAGCGTGAGGTCAACCTAATCAGGGTTCCGTCATAGATGAAGTATCAAAGGTGACTGGAAATCTAGTCCAATCATTATTTCCGGTGATATTGAGGGAGTTGCTATAAGACCGTTATTTCCAGTTTTTGGACGACAAGCTGATGATAACAATAATATTTTTTATTAACCTAGATAAAGGTACTTTTTTAAATTATGGTGATTCAGCTAATCTAGCTTAAATTCCATCGGAGATAAGCACATCACTTTTTTCCTTTTCGCCCATTTTGACGTATGTAAGGAGATAAATTGAGATTAATAACTTAATAAGTCATAAATAAGTAAGTGTTTACTATTCATCGCCATCGGGGATTTTTTTACCTTATCGATGACCAAAATATCAGCAGAGAACCGATGCAGCGTGTCGCCCAACGGTGCGATGCGCAGATGATGCGGGGGGGCCCGCAGCGTGGCCCGCAGCAGGCGGTCGTGCACGGTGCGGCGCGCCTTGGCCGACGCGCACGCACTCGCCGCTTGCGCCGCGCCCGCCGCCAGCGCGCCACCCCCGCACCAAATTGCGTATGTGCGCACGCCGCTCCATGTCTGACACAAGTTACAAAATCAATTTTCCTTTGCTGTATGAAACCTTGGGAACAGCTGCGATGAATGAGTACTTATGTATCATAACATTATGACTGTATTTCCTAAAGGCGTAGGCAGAGATGCATACCTACCCGGTAGGTGCATCCACATTTTACCAGTTATTTTAAGTCCCATGTAATAGGAAGCGATTCTGTTGCGATTCTATTGACTCCGGGCCACTACTAAAACAACCCGATGATTGCTCGTTGGGTAGCGATCCCAGGAAACTACGCACAGCAGTCGTGCTCAAATAAATCAACGTGTAACCTGTACCTACCTACGATGACTAAAAGAAACGAAACTATTTGCTGAAAACGAACGTGGCTTCAAAACATTGCTTAAGCTGATTAGGTAACGTCATATATCATTTGGGAAGAAAAACGTCTTATTATACAGGGTGTAAGGGACAGCCCTCCGCAAACTTACAGGGTGCATTCAGCTATTTATTTTGAATCATATTCCACTGGAAAATTTTCGTTTTTTTAATCGTCTTTTCAGTTACTATTCCTTTATTTCAATGTAAAATTACATTATATATAGGTATATGCAGCACTCCATTTATGCAAATAAAACTGCTAAAATCTAAAATCAGCAATGGATGTTGAAATACTCGGCAACCAAAGGCTCGCTACGCTGCCGTTCGCTACGCGCGTTTCGCCACGGTAACGATACATTGCGTGTGAGATAATAAAACAAATCAGATTTATTGGATACCCATCACGTTCGTAAAATAATTTCATGTACCGGTCATCTTAGTATGACAGACTGAATTCACCCCGTCCAGTCTGCGGAGGGCTGTCCCTTACACCCTGTATACCTGTTGATCAGAGAGCTCAGTGCCCGCGCTTTGTGAGGTGGTGTGCGTGAGCCAGTAGTCTGCGGCCAACGCCAGCGCTTGCGCAGCCGCCGCAGTGGCCCAGTACGCGCCGCCCCACCAGCGACAAGCTCGCGCGTATTCCCACCATATCGCACACTGAACAGAACCAAGTAAATATAAATAAATTAATACGCCAATATAATCAATTTATACCTATTGAAATGTTGGTAGACAGCGACCAACAATCTTCAGGGTGTTCTGGGGAACAAATGATGAAGATTCTACATCAATAGTTTTATATTGTAGAACTAGGTCCACACTCAGAGGAGACAAGTATGCATTTAAGTACTTACAGGTTAAAACTACAACTAAGTGCCAAAAAACAGTCAATACATACATAGATATACAGATAGGTATTTATATTATAATTAAAATAGTCTGGTGGAAACGTAAAGTAGAATAAATCACCTCACTGACTTCTTCTGGTTTCTGCGATGTGTTGGAATCTTCATCAACGACTATGGTGTTATTAGTTTCTATGCCATTGGAGGTCAGAGAACTATATGGCGTCGTGTCAACCATGGAGTCTTCAACGACATCTAAAATAGAATAAGCAGTTAAAATAAAAGAAAGATTAGAGATGTAGTGAATTGGAACTTTACTAGCTCATGTTGGAGGAAAAGCGTTACAAACCGTTACTTTGGTTGTCTTCTGGTGCGGTTTCGGAATCTGAGCTTATAAGCCGTCGTAAAGTTTTTGGTGTCCATCTGGAACAAAATTTATTTGTTTAGTCAATTATTCTGTTCCTTTATATTTTGGATCTAAACCAAACCATCCGTGATCAAATTAAATAATAAAAGGGTGTTAACAAAAAGACGGCCAACTCTAGAACTAACGAGAATTGGCTCTTTGAAGTTGGTATACGAGTATAAGAAGTAAAACATCTTTCACTACAGTTAATTTTAACTTTGACTTGTTTAAAATCGAAAAGTACCTGTTGACACTGCGTGGTGCCCTGGGCTTCAGCAGCCGTCGCAGATAGCTGGCCTCTCTATGTAAAGCAGCGTTGGACTCGTCTGCACTCACAGCGCGTCGGACATCCGGGCGCCATCTGTAAAATATAACCACCGAACTTTTAACGACTTCCGAAAACTCGAAGGATCTGAATACCCACGTGATTGTTCGTTATAGGCTTAGGTTAGGATTGCAATTTCGAACTCCAGACTTCAGTGAATGGTCAGCTAGTAGTCAAGTTTGGAGCTGGAGGTGGCATTCGTCAACTAATTTCATTTATCTACCATTCTGACTTGTAAAATTACAATCTCAGCAGGTTCTCCAAGAACTTACTTGGAGTTATACATGGATGGTGGCGGTGAGGACAGCTGCCTGGAGAGTGGTACTCGCGGATGAGAGGACACGCGACGTCGCCAGCTGCCGCCTGCACACGTCGAGACTTCGGGCAGCAAGTGAGCCCCCGCCGCTTCGCTGATGCCCACCTGCGCAGTACAAAATAAGTAATAGGGCTAGTGCGAATTAGAGCGGGCCGAACCGCAATGCAACACATTGCAAAAACATCCTCCTTCATCATTTTCTGTGAACCAACGCACACTACAGGCGGGTCGCATCGCACACCAAATGCATTGCGCTGCGGCCCGTTGTGGCTGTATTGTGCGTTTGACTGGGTGCTGTAAATCTGACATAATAGGTATGTGTAACAAGTGTTTGATATTTTAAGATTCTGATTCTATTAAGATAAATTTACACCACAGTCGCATGCGCCTTCCGTATCTAAGAATAGGTTGAAGATGACTTCATGGTCCAGTAAGTGTGTAGGTATTTCTACAAATATGTTTATTGCCATTAGTTCGCTAAAAATGGCTTTGGCTAATTGGCTTCAATTTTAGATACCTAAAAATTGTAGGTTGCAAACTTACAATGAGCGTTGGTTAGCGATCTCGTTTTGACACATTTCAAGTTTCGGTACCTATGTATATTTGGGCAAAAGCGAGCTTTCGTATTTACAAGTTGTATTTACCGAGGTCTCTTCAGAGTTGCTGTGGAACCGGGCCCGGCTTAGCGCTCGCACGAGGCGCGACCGCTCCCGTGCCGTGCCACCGGGCGGGCCGGCGCCAGCGCGGGCGGCCGCGGCGCGCGCCTCGCCCGCCAGCCGCGCCCAGCGAGCCAGCGCGCCTTCACAAGCTGCGCCGCGCCCAACGCCGGCCACGCGACCTTCTTCCATTGCTATTATCTAGGAACATGAAAATGACGTGGGACTAAATGCTTTTGAACGACGGAGCGAAAGACATAAAGACGGATTTTTTACCTATGATGTTATTTTATTTTTATACTTACTAGTTCATTTGCAATAAACCAGTTATGCAATATTTTAATTTCTTATCCACTTACCTCAGCGCCTATTCCCTCAATCTTAATATTTATTGTGAAGTCCGGTTCTTACCTTACCTACTTATCGCATGTTTCAATTCAATTTTGATTAGTATTGCGACAAAACGAAAAACGAAACCAAATGGAATATTTTATTTTTATTTTTGTACAGTCGGTACCTATCGCAAGGTTCACGGTTCAGCCGACATTAGCCGCAGTTTGATTAGTTTCTTAAATCTCGGTAGGAAAAATCTTGAAGAATCCTATGATTCGGTTGTGTCGGGTCATAGGAATATAACTTACGAGTATATCTATGTCTCGGTTCTATTATATTAAACTACTACCGTCCATATCCCCTATTCTAGAATTATTGTTCAACAAATAGCCTCTAGCTCAGAAGTTGGAGATGGAACCTACCAAATCAGCATAATGGAGAAGTTCAAGTCTGTTGGTAGCAACGACGACCGTGCGTCCGGCGCGCGTGGCCGGCACCAGCGCGCGGGCGACCAGGTGGCGCGCTAGGGGCGCATCCAGCGCAGCCAGTGGCTCATCCAGCGCCAGCAGCTGCGCGTCCGAGTACAGCGCGCGCGCCACGCACACGCGGATGCGCTGCCCGCCCGACAGCGGCGCGCCGCGGCTGCCGAGCCGAGTTGCGTCACCCTCTGTTTGGAAACAAGCCGGTCTCATAATGAATCCTACTGTACACTCGTCATACACAAATGTATGTAGTATGTTACATACATATCTATACGCATAATAATAAGCATCATTGTTCGATTAATGATTTCATTTGTAACTGTATACACGTGCCTTGATTCATGTGTTTGCAGTTTCTAGTGATCTACGCTGATTGTGTTGACAAGGTTGCCTGATAAATTGATAATAAAGTTAAGTTCAACGTCCATTCTGCTTTCTTGCCTGGTAAAAGCTGCAGATCAGGTCTCAAACCGGTCGCTCTCAACACGCGCCCGTATTTCCTCTGGCACCACGAGCTGTCCATGACGATATTGTTGCGCACGGACCCCTCCAGCAGCCACGGCGGTTGTCCCGCGTACCACGTAGAACAGTTCCTGTGGACAAACGGACGATATAATTATTACAACTTGTAAATGGCCTTCAACTCCATATTTTTTAAGAACACTGTAATAAGTGGTAAACTAGTAGGAACTTATTCACTTTCTAGAAGATTGATACAAGCTCTAAGGGCAACAGCAGATGAATCTTAGCGACATTGCGTTCGGTCAACAATAGCCAAATCACTCAAATCACACGTTTCAGCGATTACCTACTTCGACGCTGCGTAGCGGTATGGCGACTTCCGTTTGAGTACGGTTTAAAAATTGCGTTTTCTAACGCTATTGTTTGGCGGAGAGATAAAGCATTCTTGTATAGTATATCGAGCTTCCGAAAAGAGATTAAATCGCTGATTGCTGATTCAAAGATTATGCAGCGTTTAGAGTAGAATCGAGCACCTGAAAAATTACTAAATCGCTGATCACAACCTTATTTAAGTTAGGACTCAATCATCTTTTGTAATTTCGACAGTTTTTTCTACAAAATCTGGCAAAACAATTTTTTTTTTTGGACAAATGAATAATTACAAATTGTAACTGATCTACGAAAAACGACGGGTCTCAGAAAATAATGTCCATTAAAGCTAACTTTTTCTTTTCGGTTTCGGTTTCAGCCCAAACCAGAAGGGGAGCCGAAGATTCGAGACACTATTTGTAACTTAGCGTACTGCTAAGCGGTACGCTAGGCTAGTTCGTAATATAATACCATCTGTATCTGTACTATGAATGCCTATCTACTAGGTTTTCTGCCTTAGAACCCAGATAAACACCGGACGAAATCTCTGCCTTTACGTTAAGTTAAAGTTTATTATTCGTTTATTGAGCATAGTAACTGCAACATGTAAGTAATAAAATTGTGTGAATTGAAGCGATGTGCTGGGTACAATAGATACTTGTCATTCGTTCACCAATATAGCTATGAGTTACGTACAACGTTCTACTGTTTTAATTAAGGTAATTAGTTTTAAATTGCTACGCTATTTTCGTTTACGGATAGGAACATTACATCGCTTCTCGTCTCAGGAGAGTCGTTAGGCGACTAACACACTAGAGTTCACTAGACGGCAGTGGCGCAGCTACATTAGAGGGAAGCCGAAGAAAACATTTTTCAGTTCTCATAAACTCAAACAAAAAACTGTAGGTTTTTAATTTTATGATGTATTAAACTGGTATTAAATATAATTATGTAATGTGATGTGATACATAGTTACACACACAGGTGTACCATATTATTTGGCAATAGTAGACACTAAGATGAGGTGGTTGTTCCGAAGGGAAGCCGATAGGAAACGGGTTGTATGAAGGCTGCGCCCCTGCTAGACGGCGTATAGGTAATTATGTAATAGAGAATATGCTTGTTCCTAATTTATGTAAAATATTCTAATATAGATTCCAAATTTCCAGTCAAGTTTGCCACAATTCAATGATTTAGAAAGGCCTACGATAAATCCCCGTGATACCCACTTTGTTATATTTCAGTGGCTATTCCGATAAAGGTTGTATCTATTGCGAAAATTATTATTCTTACTTGTTATAAACGACGTCACCTCTGTCCACATACATCTCTCCGAGGATCGCAGACAGCAACGAAGACTTCCCAGCTCCAGTAGTCCCAACTACCATGATCAGTTTTCCTGTTACGATAATGATCATTTAAATTGATAAATTATATCAGAATCGGCAACAATTAATGTCATGTGTCTACGAATAGGCATCACGGCAGGGCAAGAACCGCTAAAACAAAAACAGGTAATCGACTCTCACCTGCTGGAATTTCTAGATCGTCTACTTCTAGCAGCATGTCGCTCCTTTTGCCCCAAGTGAAGGCTGCGTTTC
Source organism: Fissipunctia ypsillon (assembly GCA_947568875.1). Lineage (NCBI taxonomy): Eukaryota > Metazoa > Arthropoda > Insecta > Lepidoptera > Noctuidae > Fissipunctia > Fissipunctia ypsillon. The sequence goes on from OX387654.1 coordinate 11,188,239, forward strand.
TAAATCTAACTAACGAGTCCGCTCGACGCGTTGGCATTGTGAATACTTCATCATCAGAAAACTGATCAACACATTCAGCTCCGTCGGGTTCATCTCTATTGATTATATAATTATCATCAACTCCGTTTATATCAATAAAATTTTCCTGGTTTATATCTTCTTTGGCCGGTTTCTTTTGATCCTCAATATCATTACATTCATTAACATTGTTCGATTCGGGGAGTTCCAAGAAATCTCTAATTCTCTTCGTACTAACCTAGATAACAAAAATATAATCTTTATTTACTGGTAGTTGTTTAGTTAGAACTAATACATCAATTTTACATAAATGAATATTAATATGTTTTCCTTACCATCGCTTGAATCACCATTAGCACTGTTACTGGCAGTATGAGAAGGGGAACAGTGAGTTGATTAAAAAACGCTAATCCAGCGAATACATTAGTAGCCGTTAACTGACTGTTATTTTCTATAAAATAGTATACGGTAAAAGTGATAACTGTTATCATTATCGTCGATATTTGAGTTGTGAAAGCTGAAATGATATTGAAAACGTTTTACTCCAACACAATTTTTTTGTATTATAACTTAGTAAGATGTTGAAATTATGCGCTTACTTAAGAAACTCCAGTAAACAGAATCCTTATTTAGGAGTTTCAGTTCAAGTTCTCTCAATTGCAAAATTTTCTCATTGAACAAATCCTCCCAAACGTAAAGTTTGATAACATCTATTCCGTGTAATATTTCCGTCATCTTCGATAGTCTATGGTCGGTACATTTTGCGATATCCTTTGAATTATCCGATAATTTCTTTCCGATATAAAACTGCATTGGCGTGATTACAAGAACGCTTGCCGCGGTTCCTATGATGGCACTTATTCCCAGTTTTGTGTATAATAAATACAATATAACGACTACCTGTAATTTAAACAAAAGTTATATAAAAAATATTGAGAATTTATAATCGACTGTCTCTATCAAAAGCGACAGTTTACCTTTAAAGGTATGGCCCAGATATAATGACAGATCCAAACACACGACATGATATTATACGTGTCCTGCGAGACCAGATTCGTGATGAGACCACTCCTCGCGGAGCTGTTGACCTCGGAGTCGTGCAGCAGGCGGGACTCCTCGTCCTCGTCAGCGTCGGTCGATGACCACGGGGCCAGCCTCATACACTTATCGTACACCATGCTCTGTCAATAAAAAACTGCATAAAATGCAACTATTATATATTACATAGTAAATATTCAAAATATCACAGCAATAACATAGTCATTAACAAAAGCTGAGTTGTCGTAACAAATGAACGAACTTGTAGAGCTGTCTTCAGTCTTGTGCCTTCAACCGTCACTAAATGTGTTGAATTCTGAGATAAGAATGCTTGACTAATTAGGGCCATCGTAATTATGAGAAGCATTACATATCCGTTGTTAAAGAATTCTTCAAGAGTCACTTGTGCGCTGGGGTCATACATTTTAGTCGAACCTTCAATGTACTGGATTATAATGGCTAGTCCTAAAGGAGGCACTACACCGATCAAATCTCCAAACAATTTTAATATTCCAGCAATATAAAAGTTTGGCCATACTTTACGAATGTAACATGACCACAGACTGGGGCTTGCTTCTTTTGCTTTAGAATCCTGAAAATGGAAAAACATTGTGATGATAAGTTATGTCCCTATCTAATGAGTGAATACGATCACTTCAAAGTAGGCAGTAGCTACGTACGTCTTGGTCTTTATATATTTTCACAAATTCCTTATAATATCTAACCGAGCGTTCCTCGTCGGGTAGTTCTCCTAAATAGTCTGGTTCCAGTGGTGATTTATATCCCTTTTTCAATAGAGAATTTAGCCAAAAGAACGTAACTTTAGAATAGAAGTGTGTGTCGTTATGTTTGTAACAAATATTCGGCACGCTTGACTTAAGATCGTTTCGGAAACGTTTCGTGACCTGAAATATAAGTATTTAGTTAGTATCAAGATTATAAAGAAGGATCTTTCAGTAAGATTTATGTCAAAATCATTTTCAGATAGCTACATTGAGCAACGCCATCAAATTCCAGCTTTCCGATATTAAAACATCATCGAGTTGTGATATTATAACGCGTGGTAGAGAAAGGGCTTTGAATGCTTTGATAGCTTCACGTAAAATCTCGTTCGTATTGACCGCACGTGCACTCATGGGAAATGCCATCTGAGAGCGGCGCCAGACGCATTGTGGAAGTCGTCTCCTCCGATGTGCTCCTTGCGCGACGGCTGGCGCCGGCGGCGGGCGGCACCCGACCTGACTCATACACCACATACCGATGCTTCTATATCAGTGCTCCCAGTTTTAAGCTCAATAACCGTTATTTAATTCAGTTTTATTAAAGAGAAAGTGGCACCGTGGCTCGTTACGGTGCGCTACTAGAGGATAATGATATGCGACCAACACGCACATCATAATTATATTACGCACGTATCGCCGCCATTCTCGTTACTATTACAGTACGACACAACTTAGATGTAGCATCGGAAAAATTCGTAAAACCGATTCGGATAACCATCCGAACTGAGTGCGCCTTCAAAAATCACCAATCTTGATTACTGTTTTAAGCGAAAATTATCTTTACGCAAACGCAATAACTTGTAAAGTCATATAGCCAAATACATTAATAAAATTGAAATGAATGAACGTAAATATTCAAATTTATGCTACATCTAAGTTGTGTCGTACTGTAACTTGGTGTATATTATTGAAGACACAGTATTTATAAACGGAATTTTACTAAGCAATCGTGAATTCATATAGTCGCTAGTCGTAAGCGAATCATCAACACTGACGTATGTATCTCCGAGAAAAGATTTTTAGACGAAATTATATATAAGCCAATATGTACATTACAATCAGCTAAGTACACACGCTAACTAGCTTAGCCCCGATGAGCCGTATTATAGACTGCTTAATTTGAATAGTACCTACCTATGTACATTTACATTATAGTATACATATATCTACATATAATATCTACAGCCAAATAAGTCATAGGTTTACGTGATCATTCAATATCTACATTTGCATAAACTGATGGAAGCACACGAGCGGTTGAATGACTGAGTGACGTTTTCCTGTTAGAAAAGAATTAATGAATGACAGTCAGGCAACAGACTGAAATATGATTTTTCAGAATTAATATTTTAGAAGATCCTTTACAAATATATTAGTTTGTAAAATATTAATATTAAGAGGCTAGTAAGTCATATTACTGATTGTCAATTTGAAAGAGTCATCGGACGCTCGTGTAGTTTGCAGCTCGGTAAGGTGTTTTTAATCGGAGACTTACTGAATCGATTGTAGGATGATGGGCTTAAACGGAAGGAACGCTTATCAAGTTATATGCGCTAAGTCAATAAGTGCTAGCACTAAGGGGATGGGTGGATCAGTTTATATAGTTCCTAGAATCAATTAGCGTATCTACCAGCCTACTATCAATAGCTTAACTAAAATAACGCGTGAGATTCGTGCTCACTACCACGTATTATGCTGTCATACAATGGTAAACGCTGCCATCATCCGAACGAACGTAAGCACGACATTGCCTAATCTTTAATATTTGTTGATTCTTATACGGAATGACGTCATAAGTCCTAATGGTCACCCCATTGAATTCCACCGCTTTTGTTTTATGATCCATTATGATCCATACGCAATGGTACCTTTTTATTATTGTATGAAGGCTTGTAATAATATGTAAGGTAGTATGTACTTACGGCCTAAACGAAAAAAAAAAACAACCGACTTCCAAAAAAAAAAACACTACAAAGTGAAAAATAACTTTAATTTCGGGAGTCGGTGTCTTTGGATCAGATGTATTTTAGTTTTTTGTCACCGACTTCCGAAATTAAAGTTATTTTCACTTTGTATGCTTTTTTTTTGGCAGTCAGTTGTTTTTTTTTTTTTGTAAAAAAGTTTTTATTTTTCACTTTTTAGTGGGTCGGTTTGTAATTTATCTAAGTTACAATAGCCTAATGTCAACTGCTCATCACCTTTTACAAAATGTTGCTTTTCCCGATGCAGGGACGTTAATTGTTGAGTTCTCCTGGTCACCATCAGCTCCACTTCACCATATGCTTGTGACGAGCATAAATTGCTTAGCAACCATATTAAAGTTATCGAATCGCAGCCCGTGAAATATTTAGTATTTCCGGTGTACTACGGAGTAGTTATCATCTATGGTCTTCATCATCAGTTGCACTTCGCTAAATGGTGCTTTCCGAGAGCAAATGCACGAGTTACTATACAAAATACCCAAATCGCTATAGGCGTGCCTATAATATTTGAAGAGTTCCCTCGATTTCTCCAGGATCCCATTATCAGATCCTGACCTGATGACAATGGGACTACCTGGGAAGTATACCCTTTCAAACAAAAAATAATTTTCCAATTCGGTTCAGCCGTCTTCGAGGAATCGGTGAAAACGATTCCGACGAACTGAGAACCTAAGGATGATTTTTATCGTAATTAGGTACACGATTCCATCTGCTGGTCTTAAACCATGGTCAGTTCAATTCTGCTCAGAAGCCCTTGGCAAAGTATACTAGGTACCTATACTACCTATCCCTATCTGACTATCTAATTGGCTATATCCTTTGAAACTATTAATATTGCAGTTAGTATGATGGATAAATTACCTCGTCATAGAAACAAACGCAGTCAATTACGAATATCAGTAATGTCATCAGTAGCGAAACGCCTTGAACGTATAGTTCTACGTGAGTAGATGCAGCTCCCGTGACGTAGTGTGGCCACAGGATTGTCCCCGCCGAGATGGTGGCGAGCATCCAGTATACAGCGAGGTAGAGGATGGGGGCTGCGGAGCGCCGGGTCCACAGGGCCACGTGGAAGGCGGCCGCGGCCAGCCACGACCAGGGGGCCATCAGAGCGGCCACTAGCCGCACCGTGTCCGCAGGCCGGAGCATCGCCGCAGCCGCCTCGCAACACCAAGCCACTCCCAGCACGAGGCTTGCTATTCCACGTACATTCTGTCCACGCCATCGTTTGGAGTGCCTGCGTTAGATTTTATTGTTGTTAAGAATTTTCCCAGCAAAGAGAACAAACCAAAGAGATGGTGTCTTGGAATGGTTGGTGTGGGGGCTGTCAGCCCAGGGTTATTTTTCTAGGCATAAAATTGAGCTTAAGCATAGCGTCGATCTAAAGAATATTGTAATCAAATGGTTGCGATTACAAAAAGCAAATAATTAGTTTAAAATAGTCACATAATAAATACGGTTTGTTTTTTAATAGCAAAAAATGAATCACGTGGAATTATTAAACATTCAACAGCCGAGTTTTATATTATCTTTCCTTATTTGTAAACCAAATAAAGCGGCTCACAGCATTCACGATAAGTGTATGATGTTTAAAAATAAATAAGGAAACTGTTTATTTATATTGATATTTTCACTTCAATCGTTTCTCATTAATGATTTATCCGATTTCCGGTTTATTGATAAACAAAGGCGGATTTGTATTTCAGGATTATATCAGTTGGAATTAAGCTTTACAGCATTGTTGGTATATGGCTATATGGCGATAGTATTGATAGGTATGTCGTGTGTACCTGTAGTGTTTGTGTATGGGAGCACAGCAGCACATGAGTGCGGCGCTGATGGAGGCGCAGTACAGGTTGATGCAGTGCAGCGCCGCCGCCAGCGCGCGCACCTCGCAAGCCGCGTCGGCGCGCGCGCACACCGCCTCCATCCCTCTTGATGACAACTATTTCGGTGATATCACGCACTCTCACTGTCCAATAATGCTTTTACGATAGCTACCATTTGCGTGTAGGCGATTCTAATGAAACACAAATATTATATTTAGTAATTAGGCTAGGAAGTCCGAGCGTATATCAAAGCGATTTTTATTTTTGCATCTTGTAACTAGTTGAATATAAAAGAGGACTGGCGGAAGTTGGGTCTGGGCTTATAACGCCAGATAGTCTTTGATTAGTACTAAATATTCGGTAAGTATAAAGGTATGTCAACCTTTTTACCATCGTAGTAACATTTTAGTAACGAGTGTCAATGTATAACTTTCTCAATTCTCATAGGTACGTATGTATGTTACGCTTTACGAAATTACGAGAACACTAACTGAGGGATAATAAGTAGGGTATCTTTTCATGAAATTTGCTCGGTTGATCTGCGGCAGGTATCTATACCTACATCACCTTAACACGACAATATAGTTAATATTGTCCTAATTATATTAATATAGTTAATATTGTCCTAATTATATTAATATAGTTAATATTGTCCTAATTATAATGCTTGAAATATTTTCACTTTAGTTCAGACCAACTGTAATTTTTTATTTTAGGCCAACTGTAATATTCAGTCAAATGACTAGCATGAAGTAATCTAGGCAATGTATAACTGTTGGTGTTTTAACGCCAAGTTTCTAAACTGTCCCATCATGAACAGGGGAACAACGAGGATATTGTGAAGAATGTTTCATGACTAACGATCGGATTCGGGATATTGATTTGGTAAGATGATTATTTTGTAAATGGACTACGTCACTCAGCGTCATTCCACTTCGGCCGGTATTCACAACAAAACTCACCTCCAAAATAATTTTAATTCCACTGCAAAACAATCACTCGTCACCATCCGAATGTCACTAGTTTGAGAATTTTACGTTCATCCGCTTCCCATTATACTGAAAATGATTGTTAGGTTTATGGCATTTTGTGGTTGTTATTATTCGATCAGTTTGTGTAAATTTGCATCGCGTTTAAAGCGTGGCACGAGCGGCGCGTGATAACAGCGGGTTACTACGGTGGCGACTGGCCGCCAGTAGTCGGAGTGCCGCGTGCCGCTCGCACTGTGCGGAGTGTGTCGGCTCGCCGACGTTGCACTGACTCGAGGCTGGGCCGGAGCCGGCTCGGACACCGGCGCTGGAGGGCATCGCGTCTCGCCGTCGTCTCTCCAGCATTACTATGCACAGCCGGCATTCTATTCCACAAGCAGCGATTGACCTGCTACTGCAGATGCTCGCTTTTTTATTTCTTTTACTAACTGGTTGTTTTGCGGAACATTTGAAAGTTGCACCTACATATACCTACGCAACTTCAGAACTTACTCTCATGTAGTGGGCGACTAATGTACAAGGTGTTATTGAAATAACGCAAAACCTCTTAAGGGGTCATGGTACTCATCATTATGAAGAACTTTTTTTTTTTAATATTCTTTATTTAAGGGATTTTTGTACACAATTGCGACGATGTCAATCCCATCGTACTTTTACAAATATGAGCTTACTTCCTAAATTAATTTATCTTATAGTAAACTTAATCTAATCTCCTATCTAATAAAAAGGTATATAATATTTTTGCTGCTTCAGAGGTAGGCTTAGCTAAAATACTATGGAACACTCCAACATCCATTACCGACAATTTCATCGCGTTGATAACTGCGTTTCTCTTATGAGTATATCGGACACATTCCACCAACACATGCTGTGCACCCTCTATCTTGCCACACACCTCACAGTTTGGAGAGTCAGATTTTCGCATGAGATAAGCAAAGTTGTTTAGTGGAATATGTCCTGATCGCAAACGATGTGCAGCAACAATTTGGCTTCGATTCAGTTTTGACCCGGTGAACCAAGGTATATGAGGAGGCTCACATTGTATACTTTTATACCAGATTCCTTACGATTTCGATCTTTCATTAAAGTGTTCTTTCCAAGATAGATTGTTTATTTTTCTATATTTACATAACAAGAACAACTTTTACTATGAGACCAAACCAGAAATCGTGAAAAAAATCTGCTGTTGCCTACATTTTGACGAGTTATGCGGACATAAATGTAGGGAGCGGCAGATTTTTTTTCGCGATTTCGCGTTTGGTCCCATCGTAAAAGTTGTTCATAATGATGAATACAATGATCTCATAAGAGGTTGTGCGTTATTTAAATTACACCTTGTATTGTGTCTAGGTACTTACAGTTATAAAATCTAGGAGTTTACAAGTGTACCTGCTAAACTGACTAGATTATATTTGAATAATGTTACTGAAATATTCTAAGCGCAGCTCATTGAGATAGATCTGTTCGAAGTTGACCTGTTACGATACCTACACCTACTTTTTTTTTCAGTACTCGCATTGAAACCACATCATTCTACTACTGAAAGAATGCTACAACCAATTCTCGGAATCAAATGTACTTAGGTACAGGCTGAACATAAATATTTTCGTGTTTTTTATGCCAATATTATTGCATGCATAGATTTTATTACCTATATTCCTAAGCAATTAACCTCTTTTTATGAAACCATCGTATTCAATATTCAAAAACAGACATCATCAGTTCATCACCTTTCAATATAATTGTCTTTTTATATGCAAGTGTAAATAAGCTTGTGTAAAAAAGTTTTCTTTTTATTTCCACAGAAATTAAAAAAAAACTTTTTACACAAGCGATTCATCAGGGGAAACCCCGGAACGGTTCGTTTCATATTATGCATAATTTCAACTATTAGTATTCCATGCCAACCTACTTCGTGAGCTGTGACCTCATCGAGAGGCCATTTTTCAAATACGTTTTTGGTTCATGTGTGTAGCTTACGCACTCGATACATAATGGCTGGCGTGTCACACACAGCGAAGATAATATTAAATATTATCTACTATAATGATTGAAAAATGTACATTTATCAAGTCACTAGTAACTTGGTAATAAAACACAATTATCTATCACCGAATAGCTGCATATCACGAATTAGCCAAGTTTTGCCCTATATCGAGACCCCTCCGTGCCTCGGAAAGCACGTTAAGCCGTTAGTCCCGGCTGTCATTCGTAGATCTTTGACGGTCGTTACGGGTCGTCAGAAGCCCAAGTCTGACAACCAGTCTTACCAAGGGATATCGTGTTACCCAGTAACTGGGTTGTGGAGGTCGGATAGGCAGTCGCTCCATGTAAAATGCTGGTATCCAGCTGCATCCGGTTAGACTGGAAGTTGACCCCAACATAGTTAGGGAAAGAGCATAGAAATATAATATTATAACATTTATAACGCTTAATGTAAAGATTCTTAACCGACCGTACACAGCTCAGCAAGAGCGTCATTCTACCGGAAGCCGCAGCCGTCTTAAGAATCTCATGTATCTACAGGCTGTTCAGTTTTTGCAATGAAGCGCATACAACAATTTACTATTGCTAGACCTAATCGACAGCTCATCTGACGAAGGTTGGGACAGTGGATTCAATACTCATGTTGCATTTAAAAATAAAAAACGTAAAATCTGGGTAGAAGACCACATAATAACCAGAAAACAGCACGGTGAATCTAACCTTTACCAAGGTCTCTCCGAAAATAATACCACGTATTTTAGAAACCCAGACTGATGAACTAATGCTAAGAAATAATGCTCGGTTCACGTCTGGCGGCCGCCTTCAGCCCCCGACCAACCGCGTCGCATCGCATCGCCCGCCCGCATTATTTTACTTCGTTTTCACTTAGTGTTCTTTCCGACTTTTTCTTTTTGCTCGGCTCCTAAGGGTCGTAACGTGACGTTAGCTTATATCTATCACCCAAACACTCAATGAACTCAGTCAGATTATCGGCGTTATTAACTGGCATAAACACATTATTAATTATTACACCTCCCACCATACCAGTCGATATTCGCAGAGCCGCTAGGCGGTCGCTACTACAACTAACAGGTGAGACATACGGAAACTTAGTTTTGTTCCACATTATGGCTAAGCCTTCATACGGAGAAGACTTGGGCACACACCTAAAATCTTCATTAATTTCATCAATTTACAAAGTCACGGGGTATCAACCAAGTCTCCTGCAGGAACACAATGGTGCCGATTCTCTTGTACAAGAAACTAAACTAACTAAACTATCACTAAAATTCCTTACTTTTGCCTATGAGAATCTTAAAGCTCTTCTGCAAAAAAACATCACTAAACTTAAAAATAATTTTGACAGAACTAAACGTGGAACTTCACGTGGTAAGTACTTGTTTGCCCTACCCCGTGATTTTTTTTTTTTTTTTGAGCCGGAGGCGCGCAGGGGGGCAGCCTCAACGTGTTTTATATGGAATTTTACACTTTTTATATGGAAAATATGAAAAATTATTACCAACATGTTGACTTTTAAGGGTTTAAGGGCTTCATAAAGAGGGGCCAAATTTTCATTATTTTTTCGATAGGACACACTGTTTTCGAGATTTATGCAAAAGAAAAGAAAAAAAAAGATACAATACTGTTTTTGCACCTGAAGACGAGGTGTTGGTGTGAATTTAGTTCATGCTAACTAATTTTATTCCACACCTTTTTAAATCGCGATTAAAAATAGTCAGATTTAGTTAGAAAATCTAAATTTTAGGTGGAAAACGTCCAATTCAGAATAGCAAAATTACCATTACCATAATATTAGGTTGGCGAAAAAGTCTTTTCGCATTATAGTATGTATGAACTTGTAATAAAATCTCTTTGGCTATACTATTTGTATCTGGCTGGTTTTGGTATCATTGAAAGTTTAAATTTTAAAGAACATAATTCCAAATTCAAATTAGGAAAATGTGTGATTTTCATTTGTTTTTCGTACTGTCAAGATGAGTGAATCTAATGAAGAAATTCGATACATTTTAAAATTTTACTACAAAAAAGGTAAAAATGCAACGCAAGCCGCGAAAAAAATTTGTGATGCTTATGGACCTGGTGCAGTGTCTGTGAGAGTAGTACAAATTTGGTTTAAGCGTTTTCAATCCGGAAATTTTGGTGTCAAAGATGCACGTCACTCTGGTCGCCCTATTACGGATAAAATGGATGCCATTTTTGAAAAAGTGGAGCGAGATCGGCATACCAGTAGTTACGACGTAGCTGAAGAACTAGGAATTGACCACAAAACAGTTTTGGCGCATTTGAAAAAAACTGGGTACACAAAAAAGCTCGATATTTGGGTACCTCACGAGCTCACTGAAAGAAACCTAATGAACCGTGTACTCATTTGTGATTCTTTTTTACGACGTAATGAAACCGAACCATTTTTAAAGAAGCTGATAACCGGTGATGAAAAGTGGATCACGTACGACAAGGACGTGCGAAAAAGGTCGTGGTCAAAGGCCAGTCAGGCTTCACAGACTGTGGCGAAACCCGGGTTAACTCGCAACAAGGTGATGCTGTGTGTGTGGTGGGATTGGAAGGGCATTATTCATTATGAGCTGTTACCACCAGGCACGACCATCGATTCTGAACTCTACTGCAAACAACTGATGAGATTAAAGCAAGAAGTTGAGAGAAAGCGGCCGGAATTAATCAACAGAAGAAGGGGTGTGGTTTTTCATCATGATAACGCTAGACCTCACACATCTTTAGCCACTCAGCAAAAATTAAGAGAGTTTGGCTGGGAGGTGTTAATGCATCCGCCGTATAGTCCTGACCTTGCACCTTCAGATTTCCACCTGTTTCGGTCTCTTCAGAATTCTTTAGGCAGTGTCAGGTTAACATCACGAGAGGACTGCCAACCACTTGTCGCGGTATTTTGATCAGAAGTCCCAAAATTTCTATAGCAATGGGATCTTGTCCCTACCTACAAGATGGCAAAAAGTTATCGAACAAAATGGTACCTACATACTTTAGTTAAATGTGAATAAACTATATTAAAAAATCTTTAGAATTTTCTTAAAAAATGCGAAGAAACTTTTTTCCCCTACCTATTAATATGCCACTCAGTGGCATACCTATTAGTGCTGTCAAACTAAAATATAGTTCTTTAAGTTGTGTCACTTTAGTCAATTTCAGAATGGGAAATCGTCGTTTGACAGGAATGAATATCATTCTTAATTCGTTGGGAATGAACTAAATTTTGGTGATTTTTAGTGTAGTTTAGACGTATTTGTGACAAGAGAATCGGCACCAATGTCATTAGTTTTAGTGAATTCACGCACACATTGCTATTTACAATAAATTGTAGGACAGTGTTGTTGTAGTAGATAACTTACAATCCATAGTTAATTATTTAGATTCTTAATTCCTCTCGCCGTATACTCACGGAATCGCCTAAACCTGACGTCCACAGGCCAAAAATCAACAGTTAGGAATCTTTCAAGCCCACTTCTATAGATCTATTGTAACTTTCAAAGAAACAAATTCCGTTTAATGTCCGTATATTGTATTCGGTATGTTAACATAACTTGCGCATATCGGCCAGTATCTTATGATACTTTAATATAAAATATATATTATATTCATTGTATCCATTAAGTGAGCGATATGTCGAAGATAATATATATTTTATATTATCTTCGCTGTGTGTGACACGCTTTAAGACGAAGTCTGGTAGAAATATGACGCGCTCACGATATATTATAGTATCTTAGCTGTGTGAGGTCGGTTAAGATAATTTATATATTTACATTAAGCGCTTTAATATGTATTGTCTTCGCTGTGTGTGATCCGCTTTAGCATGCGATATTCAAATGGCAGTGGTTCGCATTATAAACATGGCGACGCGGTGCGCGCGCGCAGTAGTTCACTGGCACACATATGTCGCTTGTTATTCTCCCCACTGACCTTATTCTCATTCCACGGCTTTTCGCTTGCTCTCACGCCATCATAGCCCAGCTTTACCTGCATACCGATGATCGATCACTTGGCACTTTTATAATGTCTGTATTTTATTAATGTCTGGCAGTAGAGATACACAAATAACTTGTCATAATAATGGATAAAGAAAATGAAAAATAATTAGTAAAAATGTATATATTTTATGATTACTTAAATGATAATATATAAAATATAATGATCACTTAAATGTACTTACTGACGAACTTATAATAACTGTGGATACTGGCTACGTCCGTAAACATATGTAGGTAGGTACTAAATAGACTAAACATTAATTAGAATTCAAGTAAGTCGTTAAAAACATGTTTAGAAATCTAAATCCCAGCCGGAAGTTTCGTCTGGTGGCAGTTTATCCTTGGGGTACTTCTCAAAGTTGGCGAGGTCCAGGTTGCTAGCCACAGGCTGTATCAGAGGAGCCTTCAGTCGCCTCTCCAGAAGCCCTTCCCAGTCGAAGCCCAGGAACCACCTGCACAGTGGAACAGTCATAATTAATGACAAAACGAGGTCTTGGCAGAAGTGCAGGTTCGCGGTCAAAAATACATTCATTCAGTTTCATAAGTGACCTAGACTCTAGGCTACAGAGGCGAAGCGCGCTAACAACTCCATTTCTACCGGCTTCCCTTTGGAGGATCGAAAGAGTAACTTCACCTACCACCATTGAAAAATAGCACATTCAGTCATATCTATGACTGCCAAATAATATATATTCCAACAACAACACAATTTGTTCTAAATAAGCCGGCGCCACAACGTGATAATCGTATTTGTATGACTATTTATAACTGAACAATTTCTTCTTCGGCTTCCCTCCTACGAAATGTCAAGCATCGCCACTGCTAGGCTAGCTTTCTTAAACATATTCATGGTAAAGGTTTTTTATCAATCTTGTAAGTGTAACGGTTTCGAACGGACATTCAACTTTAGGTACCGCTGCCGGTACCTGTCACCTGTGTGTTAAACTATGAATTATACAAATCACGATATCATAAAATTAACATGCTAATAAGAATATCAAGATTTTGGAGTCAAACAATACGTAGGAACTCTGTGTCGGATTCTTTGTAGTGTCTATGAGACGTGAAATGAATTTATACAAATTCGTTACATGTCCTGCACATTTTTGACGTGTTGATGACGATATTATGAAGATATCGCACCTTCAGAATAGTAGTGACTTAACTCAAAAATCTAAGAAATCGAGTTACGATCTTTTTTTACTCATATTTCACAAAAGATAAACTTAACTTAATACAGAAATCAAATAATTGATAGGTTTTCATACAAAATTAATTAATTAAATCAGTTCAAAGTTCAAATCATCATCAGTTTGCAGTTTCAAAACTTTGTTTTCGTTTTCCCAAAAAAATGATTTTTTGAGATACGTCACTACTGTTCTGAAGGTGCGATATGTAACCTTGAACGTACTTGTGACTTTTAATGTCTGCTATTCCGTTTTTGAGGTATCCGAGTCGTTCGGCGGGCACCGCCCGGCACAGTTTGCGAATGAGCATTTGTGCGGATTTGGCGACCCGCGGGTGGAACGCGACGGCGTCGATACCGCGCAAGATCAGCGTGTACGTCTTCATGTGGTCCCCACCAGGCGCACGGAATGGAGGCTTGCCAACTAACAGCTCATGGATCAGCACACCTAATGCCCAACAGTCCACAGCTCGGTCGTGGCCCTGCATCGAGTGTAAAAGTTAATAAAAGGACGATTTAAAAAAATGCAAAAGATGGCATTTAGTTATCAACAGTGATAGGAAGGAATAGGTAGTGCTAATTTGCCTAAACTTCGAGGAAGGAAGTAACATAGAGTGGATAATACCTCCTCTAAAATCCCGGAATAATTTTAATGATGTAAAAACAACGAATTTTTTTTCGGACTTGATTTTTTATCGGATTTGTAGTTACAAATTATTGATTTGAAAAATCATAACATTTTTTAGGATTACACACACACACACATTTATATCTGTAACTTGTATGGTGTACATGGTAAAGAGTATTCTATCTATCTATAAATAAAGTCCAATAAATAATTAGTGGTTTTTAAATCCCGGGATTTAAACGTCATTAAAATTATTCCGGGATTTTAGAGGAGGTATTATCTACTCCATGTTACTTCCTTCCTCGAAGTTTAGACAAATTAGCACTACCTATTCCTATCACTGGTTATCAACAAACCTTATTTAGAACTATTTCTGGAGCTACGTATTCGGGTGTGCCAGCAAACGTCCATGTTTTGCTATTTGGTGAAATCCGTTTGGCAAATCCAAAGTCAACCTACAAAAACATATCGGCCATGTATTCCACATTGTCAAACTTAAATATATGTTTGGTTTACAATTTTAGGTAGGTACCAATTTAACATATCCTTGTTTGTCCAGCATTAAATTTTCAGGCTTGAGATCCCTATATATAATATCTTTAGAGTGCAGATATAGGAATGCTTCGACGACACAAGCCATCATGAAGCGAGCAATATTCTCAGGAAAGTAGCGCTGCTTCTGAAGGATAGTCCAAACGTCTCCACCCAGCACCGGCTCCATAAGGAAGTAAATATATTTATTGTCTTTGAATGTGCGATATAATCTGAAAAAGCGAAACAATTTCCAGTAAATCATTGATAATAATCAATTCATTTTCGTTTTACGTTAATTAATTGATTTTTAACTTGGACAAGTGTGTCGCCAGACGTAAGCGTAACCTATAGTTATCTCAAGATAAGGGTGACAACTGATATTTGCATTTTATACGGCATATTTTTCTTTCTTGTAAATCTTGAACGGAAATTATGTAACAATAAACCACATGCCATGGAATGGCAATGCGTATTCAAAATCGTATAAGTAGGTACCTAATTTCAATTTATTTGTGTTGCAAGGACACATTTGTGTTCGTTGTGCGAACCTAATTCCAGTTTTATTATATGACAAGCCATGTTCCCGATGGGTGTTTCTATCGGCAAAAATATTTTATCCCCTATTAAAATTATTGAATTTTCAAAAATTTCATGACTTTTAGACCCAGTGGTGCATTGTTTACCAGTGAATGAATTTATGATTTTTATTAAATGCAACTTGTTTTATTGTGCTTGTGTGTTTTATTTTTCTTTATACGCCACGTTTAGTGCAAATACATGTAGGTATTATCTTTCTTTCCTTCCTGACCAATATCTCTTTACGTACGCAGAGTGGCCTTTTTAGTTGTTCTTGTTCTTATTTCAATTTATTCGTAAATTATAACGGGACAATTACAGGAAAATTACAGGGCAAGCCCTATTTCTGTCATAGTACCTACCTATTAAGAAATATACCAGCTGTACTAAAACACATTTACCTGCAAATAAACGGACTTTTGCACGACATCATGATATGTTTCTCATTGTACGCATGCTCCTGTTGCTGTTGCTGCACCATGTCGATCTTCTTGAGGCACTTGAGAGCAAACGTTAGGGACTTGTCGGGTTTGTACTGCACCAACTCGACGCGACCGAACCCTCCCACACCCATGGTGCCCACAATCTCCAAGTCTTTGAGTTCCACGAATTCGAATTCTGAAAGCAATAGTTGATCGTCCAGTCATCAATATAAA
The DNA here is from genome assembly GCA_947568875.1 of Fissipunctia ypsillon. Classification (NCBI taxonomy): domain Eukaryota; kingdom Metazoa; phylum Arthropoda; class Insecta; order Lepidoptera; family Noctuidae; genus Fissipunctia; species Fissipunctia ypsillon. The sequence continues at coordinate 11,204,465 of OX387654.1, forward strand.
AAAAAACCAGCCAAGTGCGTGTTGGACCACGCACAATGAAGGGTTCCGTACTTTGGATGAGTTTATCCCAAGAACAATCTTAACATTGTAGTTGAAGAACATGTTCTCTAATACATTCCAACTGCAAATGTAAGGCGATTAACACACGGCACCGCGCACCGCCGCGGTTGGCGGTGAAGCGGATCTCATGTCGCATTGATCTCTATTCAATCCGTCGATGCCTAACACACGTACACCGCCTGACCGCGCGTTCGAGCGGTGCTCTCACCGCCACCGCCCCTCCGCGCGGCCGGCCGCGCGGAGGGGCGGTGCATCACACACGGGGCGCCGCATTCTTGCCAGTGTCTGTGATCAAACTGGTCAAATCCGCGTTAAATCCAACCGCGCGGACAGGCGCGTAAACCGCCTTACCGCGCGGGGTACCGCTACGAAATCCGCTTTACCGCCACCGCCCTCCGCGGCGGCGCGCGGTGCCGTGTGATAATCGCCTAAGTCGGTAGACTATTACTCGTTAACTTGTAAAGCCTACTTAGCTGTGATAGTTTTACTTTTAACTTCGTTGTATAATATATACTACCACCGTGAATTTTTTCACATATCCAGAACTAACCGTTTAGGTGGCAGGGGAGGGGACACTTGACTCTAATAAAATGAGCTCTTTAAAGCTCAATAATTTCAGAACCGAATCCTTTAATCGAAAATTTGTTTTCACAACCTCGCAATATTTTTGAAAGACCTTTCCAACAACATCCCACACCATGGGGTAGACAGACATCCCCACTTTACGTGTAGGTACCTACAGGAAAAAAAAATTTTTTTTTTTCGTGATTTTATTTTACCAGTTTATCGACGTGATTAATACGAGTATGTATATCCATGCCAAATTATAGCTTTCTAGTACTAAGAGAAGCTGCGGACGGACAGACGGACATGGCGAAACTATAAGGGTTCCTTGTTGAGTACGGAACCATAAAAACGATTATTTGTCGCGCGCTAAATAATAAATATGCAGGTCAATGATAATTTTAGGTTCTAATCCGCTTGAAAACGTTTATCTGTGTGGAAAATAATCATGTTACGGAATTCCTAAAGAAGATTCGCAGCATTTACGTAGTTAATTTCACCCAATTTGTTTGGTCAAATGTCCAACTGGCACCCTAATTGCGTAACACACTTGCAGTAGGAATCGGTTTCATTTTGACAGTTCAACAACATTCATTGCGTTTTTTACGTTGCTGAGCAGACAAATTTTTCGAACATATGTATAAAGCAATGGATTTGCAATATGCTTCAAAATCATTCAGATTGTGATTGATAGTGATGTTACGCATAGGTCATCCAAGTAGTTATAATCACTCCGTTTAAAACTTAACTTTAGAACCTTTGCATAGTAATTGTTGTGTAGGTGCTTTAGGCAATGGGCTATATCAGAACTAAGTCAGGTGAAGAGGATCTGGTCCTGTATTGACCTTTATGGCACCATTCTTCGATAGATAAATAGATACACAATTTACATAACTTACCGCTTTTAACTTGCGACGTTTTCTTTTGTTGCGATGGTCTCGGCACATCATGTCGAATTTTCCTCAGTTCTTCTAAATTGCCGAATAATTCCGTAAACGGTCTGTTAAATCCAAGAAACAAGTGACATTATAACCCCAGAATTTTCAAAAAGTATAAAAATCAAATCAACTGCAGGACCTTTCCTAAACTTCCTTATCTACCTATTAGGTACCTACTTTGCTAATCTAACATATAATAAAATCGTAGCGTAGTCCAAACTTTACATAGAAATTTTTTGAAAAAAAAAAAATGCTACGACATAGATATCCGTGTGCTACGAAGTCTGGGAACGATTCTAGTACGGAAAATATAGTTTTTAGATATTTTTTTTTCTGTTTGTCTGAAAGTATGTTACAGCATCATGCAAATACTGCCGGATAGATTCTAAAAATTAAAATTTTGCATAGATATTCCTATAAGTCTGGTCAAACTGTAGGTTATAAATTTTCACGATATCTGATATTATATGATAGCTGATATTACGGCGGGTAACTTAGGATACTTTTATTTTAGAAAAAAAAAAATAGGGTTCCGCGCAAAAAAATTAAAACCCATGAAATTAAAAACAAAAAGTCGGATTTGAAAAATTCCTTTTGCATTGGGTAATCCAATTCTCGAGCATAGTTATAGGCTATTTAACATCACGCTAAGACCCTTAGGAGCCGAGCAGAAAGAAAAAGTCAGAAGGAACACTAAGCGAAAACGAAGTACTCGTAATAGCGCGGGCGGGCGATTCAACGCAACGGTGGCGACGGGTCGGGGGGCGAGGGAGTTTTGTTAAAATGTGGCTGTTATTTTAGTATATTGTGTATCTTACGACACCCATGCGAACGAAGTCGCGGGGCACAGCTAGTAGTAGATAAAAATTACGTAACCATTTTTTAAAAATTATACTAAGAATTGGTTAAAGTTACCTAAACTTTACGGTTTATAGTCATGCTTTTATTTTTACGAGCACAAGATAACGCGGCGACAACGTCACAAATCGAGATTTCTGTACGAGTTTGAAATAAGTACTTAGCCAAACCTGACATGAACACGTGAGTAAAAACCGTATTTAAACTTAATCAGAAATACTTAACCACATTGCAACTTTTTATCAAGAGATCATCAAACTCAAACTCAAAGCATTTATGACAATTAAACCAATTACAGGCACTTTTGAATTTTCAAAAGGAGTCGGTCAGTCAAAAACAACCGACTTCCAAAAAAAAACACTACAAAGTTAAAAATAACTTTAATTTCGGAAGTCGGTGTCTTTGGACCTGTATTTTAGGTTTTTGTCACCGACTTCCGAAATTAAGTACTTAGTGGTTTTTTTTTTGGAAGTCGGTTGTTTTTTTTGCAAAAACGTTTTTTATTTTTCATTTTTTAATGAGTCGGTTTATAATTTATCTAAGTTACAATTGCCTAATGACAACTGCTCATCACCTTTTACAAAGTATTGCTTTTCCCAATGCAGAGACGTTAATTGATGAGAAGTTCTCCTGGTACTTCACCATCAGCTCCACTTCACCATATGCATTGTGACGAGCTTATATTGCTTAGCAATCATTTTAAAGTAATCGAATCGCAACCCGTGAAATACCTATTATTGAGTGGTTCAGGTGGCCATCTGTGGTCTTCATCATCAGTTCTACTTCACCAAATGGTGCTTTCCGAGAGCAAATGCACAAGTTACTATAAAAAATACCTAAATCCCTATAAATAAAAAATAAATAAATAAATAAAACTTTAATTCAGACTACAGTCCATAACAGTTTTGTTAGTATTTTGGTGTTAGTAACAATGTGCTTACGTAAGTAGGTTAGTATTGTTAGTTTATATAAATGCGTTATTTAATTATACCCATGACTGTCCCCACCCAGTGTCCCTGAAAGGGACAGTCCGGTCTGGCAGCTATCATTTTCAGGATGCTGCTGTCACTACCGTGCAAGCGCTGCAGTAAGGAGGCCGCTTTCTTTCGCATGATGGCATGGAAACCACCTGTGCGAGCCTCCGCGAACATTCCTGAAGCACTACAACGCCATGGCAGTCCCAACAATTAAACAAATTATTGAATTGAACACGCAGGACGTTGTAGGCTCGGCGCGTGTATGATACCCACAGGCCACTCGTGTAAAAGGATTGACAGAACGCCTTAAAAAGGGTTACTTTGACGTCTGTAGTACAACGAGCAAACCTGCGGGCAAGCATATTGCTCCTCACCGACAACGCCCTGCGCTCCCTCTCTATATCTAAGTCGTCACTTAGGTCACTCGTCACAATATGGCCCAGGTACCTAAAACTACTCACAACCGCTACGCCAAGTGCTACGCCGTTGAGACATACGGGAGGAACACCGCGCGGCTGCTGCTTAGGTGCCTTAAATACCAGAATCTCACTCTTCTTTGAGTTGTATATTAAGCCTTATAGGTGTGCCTATAATATTTGAAGAGTTCCCTCGATTTCTCCAGGATCCCATCATCAAATACTGACCTGATGACTATGGGACCACTTGGGAAGTATGCCCTTTCAAACAAAAAAGAATTTTCCAAATCGGTCCAGCCGTCTTCGAGTAATCGGGGAACACACAAAAAAAAATTAAAAAAAGATTCCGACGAATTGAGAACCTCCTCCTTTTTTTGAAGTCGATTAAAAAGATGAAGCTAGTTGATCATCGTTAAAGACATCAGTAGTTCTTTACCCTCGTTCCAGCGTCAGGCACTCGACTCCCGGCGGCTGTGCGGTGACGGTGGCCAGCCTGCGGTCCTCGTGTAGCAGCGCCTGCTCGCCAAAGAACTGCCCGCGCCCGAGCACCCCCACACGCTTCTCACCACTCTCGCCTTCCCGCTTCGTCACCACCACCGTACCACCCCGAATGATATAGAATTTGTCACCCCGGTCGCCTTGTCGCACAACCGGCGTGCCCGCCGAAAAGAACTCCTGTAATATGTAATCATGAGACCGCGTTCCTCTTTTCTAATGCTTATTTTATAATAAACAGGGTGTTCGGCGCATGGTTGAACACACGAAAACAGCGAAGTGGTGCGGTCATGCGCTATGAACTCACTCCAAAAAGCTCTGACTTTTCTCCGCGTTTTTTTTTAAATCTATTTTATTAAAAAATTGTGTATTGTGTGTGTTGTGGGTGTACCATAATAGGTACACCTCTGCCTAACCCTTCGGGGAAACAAGGCGTGATGTTATGTTTATTAAAAAATTCAAAAATTACCAAAATTTATCGCTTAAACCCATAGATATCCACCGAATGCCAAGAAAACTGTTCCAAAGCTGCTTGGTTCTGTTGTTAAATGTTGTTATGTTCTGATAAAATTCATACTTTGAGCAGATAGTAGATTTTTTAATAAATTTGATTTAAAAAAAACGTGGAGAAAAGTCCGAGTTTTTGGCGTGAGTACCTACATAGCACATGACTGCACCACTTCGCTGTGTACATTTGTTCAACCATGCGCCGAACAGCCTGAATACTTAAGTAGATTATTATTTCATACCCTCTTGAGGAATTCGGAGATTTTCGAGAGTTCGATAGGATGAATGCCTTGAAGTAGAGGCACTGAAGCCAGGAAACGCATATTGTCATCTTGCTCTTGTTGTAGACTGCGTACCATTATCTTTTGGAAAACTCGTCGCTCCAACATCCATACTTGTGCTTCTGTTATACCTGATTTAAAAAGAGTATAATGTGGGTATTTTGTTTGCCTCAAAAGTTATAATCCGTAGAAAAATTGACTTACATCGTATTGAGGCGAAACGTTTAGCTTTGTAAAGAATAGCAAGTTCACCAAATACTTCTCCTTGTCCGAAGGTTTTTACAACCTGTCCACCTTTGAGGACTTCAAACTGTCCGTTTGCTGAAACAAAAAGATGGCTGCCGCTCTCCCCTTCCCTGATGATGAGGCTGCCTGCTGGGAACTCCTGGCGACTCATCGCTTCGACTACTGCTGCAAGTCGCTCATCATCCATCAAGTTCCTTAAGAAGTCATTAGCCATAACAGCCTTTCTTATTTGTTCAGCTGACCTATAAAAAGTAATAAGTTTTATAGATTTATGCAAACTAAGGTATAAATTAGATAGCAGGTAATACCCGCCTTGATTCTGATCATAGATCTAATCTAAATTTTAAACTTCGATACTTATAATTTATTAATATTCAAGAGTGTGAGCTAACTTACGTCTTATCCTTTTCGTATTTTTCATAGTGCAGATCATTAAGGCGCGAGGGGTCTGTAGGCGTGTGGGGCGCGATCACACCGCTCTTGCGGCGCCGCCTCTTCGTCCGCTTCTGCTGCTGCACCAGCTCCGATATAGTCTTTCGACCAGCGCTGCTCTTGCGATCATCAAAATCAGTGTCAGAATCTCTGCTATATCTCGACGGGTTTCTACTCTGTGTGCTCCAGGTAGTACTGATCTTTTTGTCGTCTCTTAACTCCATACCATTGGTAGTGTTACTACTACTATTTCGATTTTCAGTTTTGACAGACTCATCTTCATTACCATTCGGTAATTCCTCATTGATATTGCTGTGAAATGTATCTGTGCCACCGTCAGGTATTATCTGAAAGGAGGCGATAATAAAATCAAATGAAAACATTATCAAATTTATGTTGGAATTAAATTGATGACGATCACTAATAATGTCAATATCAGACTATAATTTATATAAGTATACTAGCTACTGCCCGCGACTTCGTCCGCGTGAAATTTCTGTTTCCCCCGACCCACCCCGTCGCATCGCATCGCCTGCCCGCGCTGTTACTTCGTTTTCGCTTATGAAATGAAATCTTTATTTTCCAGATCTAAATCCACACACAATAAATTACTATAAATACACACGTAGACAACGTAATAAATAAATAAAAATATTCATACATAAGACACATTCACATTACACACGCACACACACGCGCGAATTAGGTAATCGGCGTGTGGTACGACTGCCATCTCATATGTAGGGGGCTGTGGTTCCATTCCCGTACCGCGGCCACCAAAGAATTGACCGATCGATGTATGGCGGTACGTGCGGAGGCCGACCGACTCCTCAGCAGCGCCTGCCAGCAGGGCGCGCGGCCCGCACAGTACAAAGCGCTCGCGCTGCACCACCGAGGCAGTCGAAACTACACGCGCCACGCGTCGTTGTACTGCACTCGCATGTCGCTCAGTGCTGCCTTGGTGTAGTTCGTCCACAACTCGATTGTGTAGACGCTTGTTCAGTAACTGGTAAACAGCTGGGCCTTCACAACGTCGCTACAGCGGCTAAATCGTCTAGCTAGCATGTTGCCGCGCACCGATATGGCTCGTGGCTGTCTTTCTACGAGTAGGTATATCGGCGTAGTCGGAGAAGTCGGCTGTTATTACATGACCTAAGTATTATATTTGACCACGTCGACATTCCCAAGCGCAGTGCCGTAAAGTTGAAGTGGCGGCAGATCCGACCAGCTGTTCTGGCTTTCAAACACATGTACAGTGATTTGTCCGGGTTGTACCTACATCATGTTGTGGTCTTTAGCGTACTTTTCACACACAGCTAGTAGTTTGCGCATTGCCGACGGAGTATCGACGGAGCTAGCAGAACCATATCATCTGCATATGAAATATGATGCTTAACGCTTTTTCTTACTTTTTTTCTTTTTGCTCGGCTTCTGAGGGCCCTAGCGTAATGTTACATACCGTATAGCCTGCCTCAAGAATTAGGCTATAAAATGCAAAAAGAATTTTTCAAATCCGACTGGTAGTGACAGAGATTAGCGCGTTCAAACAGTCAATAAAAAATAAAATGTGTAGGTAGGTAACTAATAGACTAAGCGCATTTTTCGTACTTTCAAGCATTTTTATACCCGTCGTAATTTCTAAACAAAAGGTCCGATTTGAATAATTTAAATTGAAATTTACATGTACTTAATCAACCATGATTGTGAAACTATTTATTTGGATAAGGATAAAGGGCTTGTACACAAAACTGCGATGCGACGTCGCATCGCAAGAAGCTGCGAGCTGATTGACTGACTGACTGAGAAGACAATGCGCAGCTCGCAGATTCTTGCGATGCGACGTCGCATCGCAGTTTTGTGTACAAGCCCTAATACCATGTTTATGAAAACACCTTCGTAAATAATGCATTATTTTGTAACACATTTGATTACAATTAAACAAATTATAGTGAGCCAACCTTAAAAGATAGACATATATGCTGTCGCGGACTTTTTTTTAGAACTTTTTAAGAGGAACAATTCCGTCATACCTACATGATTTTTACGTAACTTTAACCGTTTACGCAGCGCACGCAACGGAAGCTCTCAAAAGGAATAAATTTTCCCCGTTTTTGCAACATTTTTCATTGATGCTCCGCTCCTATTGGTCGTAGCGCCTGCCTCGATAAATGGGCTATCCAACACTAAAAGAATTTTTCAATTCGAACGAAGAGTTCCTGAGATTAGCGCGTTCAACCAACCAAACAAACAAACTCTTCAGCTCTATAATATTAAATAGTGGAGATTACAGCACACTCTTCAATCCAATACAATTAATAGGAAGGTAATTTTGTGGTATTGTTGTTGCTGTTATAGCCGTTCTCTAGCTTACCTCTCCGAAAAATCGTGACTCCCGTGACTGAATGCACAACGCCCTTCTCTTAGCTACTGTCTAGGCTAGTTTACTATACTATAACCACAGTTAATTCCAACTCCAACACCCTGTTGGCGATGATTGGGGAAAGGCTGTTCTTTCATTCGGCATTGTCAGTGCCAGTGCTAAAGAAAATTTTAAATAACGAATGATTTTAAGTTATGGGCGTTTCCTACTCCGTATCACTTACGGACATAAGATTAGTTCTGTTTTCGAACTAAGAATGAATGACAACACGATTTTAGTTGTTTTTGTCCGTCCGAAAATTTTTAATTAACTACTTTCGGACGAGCCCGTATCTTCGTTGACGGACTTAGGGAGTAGGTCCCCTGCTTCGTACAGTTTTTAGACTTGACAAACCATCAAGATTTCTTTAAAACACATAAACATTCCGCAATAAATCCTCTAAATGATGGTGAAAACCACAAATAAAATCCGTTGCGCAGTTTATAAGAAGAACGCGATCACACATACAGGCACGAAAAGCAACTTTAATTTCTAAATATTGCAGCATAACTCTGTATGTCAAAACTTTTTGATTCTTTAATGTCAACCTTTTTTCCGTTTGTCATTGATTCTAGTCGATTTTTTACCTTTTTATTTCGTGATTCGAATTATTTTTTTCTGACAGATGGGTCCTCATTTTTTTCAGTATGGTGCGTCAGTTGCAAAAAGTTGATCTGTTGATACTGACCCAGTTTGTTGAAAATTTACGTGTAATTTGTGAAATCGCATTATCTGAGTTGTTTTGATAATATCAAGTTGCTATCCTTGTCATCCTATCTTTTACCTTCGGAACGATTTTTTCAAGTACGAATTCAATACTCCATGGTTTGAGTCAGGTTTCATCTTTATTTTCCTGGATTAATTAGTTTAGAACAGGCTGCCTTTCAGCCTCCAGGTTCTGGCCCAAAATAACGCTGGACATCGTTGGTCAACGCTGAGTATTTGACCGCATCCTGCTGCGAAAGGTCACACAACCAACGCCAACTCCTGAGCAGAAAGCCAGCTCCTGCAGTCTACGACACCTCACCGGACGTAATTAAGTTAGACGACGATTTTCTGTGATATTTTTACATACTAGTTAAGTAACTCTCTGCAAATTTTTAATTCGTTCACTATTTAATTCTAAATTTTCAAACCTGTAAAATGCGAGATACCTTGGTTCTCTGATCTTTTTTTCCATTACTGTTTATTTTGGGAGCGTTACCTAATAGCGATTGCAATCGACTCGTTAGTACGTTTTCTTTTTCTTTCGATATTCGCGTACCTTACCCTTTCGGACCCGCAACCCTTTTTATACCTTAAATATTCATATTTTTTTTACTTCTAATGTTTTTTCTATTTTTCTTTTAATATAACAAAATTAAACGTGGTTTCGGCGAAAAAGTGTATTTCCTTTATTATTTTTTTCGCTATAATATGTATAGTTAAGTATATGACGGTAACAATCAAAATTATAATTTGCAATGTTTTAAAAGTAGTGGTAGCCTACACCTCAAAACTCGTACACTTCTATCACGGCGCATTATATTGTAGTCTTTGCGTAGCGTGTGTCGTAGCAAGTAACATCGCAGTGCGTAGTGTCTGTCGTAGCGCGTAGCGACTGTCGTAGCACGTAACTAATATCGTAGCGTTTTGTTGTTGCATGTTTAGTTTACGTCTGTTCTAGCACGGAATTTCCGGCGCATTATATTGTAGTCTTTGCGTAGCGTGTGTCGTAGCAAGTAACATCGCAGTGCGTAGTCTGTCGTAGCGCGTAGCGACTGTCGTAGCACGTAACTAATATCGTAGCATTTTGTTGTTGCATGTTTAGTTTACGTCTGTTCTAGCACGGAATTTCAATCGTAGTGCGTAGGGTCTGTCGTAGCATGTAGCGACTGTCGTAGCATGTGACTTTCTATCGTAGCACGAAACGTCTATCGTAGCATGTAGCATCTGCCATAGGGTATAGTCTGTCGCACATCGTTCCGTAGCGTAACGTGAACCATTTAAGTCATAAGTGCACCGCATAGTTTGGGTGTTTTGGGTTTTGTAGATTAAAATATTCCATTTTGCTGCATTTGATATTTATTTATTATCTGCAAAAAAAGCGACTAAGGCTGGGCGAAAATCTTCTCCTAATCTCTCCCTAATTCTAATTCTTCTTCTAATCGTTGAAAAAATACTGTTTGGATATCGAAATATTTTGTTACGATATTCGACCAATAATTATTAGCATATAGATAATCTGACTTATGAAAGTCTAGAAGGGCTTATTTCTAGAAAATAAACCTATAACATTATGCAACAACTACCGGCTAATTGTAATGATTCTGGCCCGTTCAATTGCACATTAATTGACATCAAAACGTTTCGTTGCTATGCTCTAGGAGTATTCAATTGTGTAGGTTATCATCAGTGATAGGAAGGAATAGGTAGTGCTAATTTGCCTAAACTTCGAGGAAGGAAGTAACAGAGTGGATAATACCTCCTCTAAAATCCCTGAATAATTTTATTGACGTTTAAATCCCGGGATTTAAAAACCACGAATTATTTATCGGACTTTATTTGTAGTTACAAATTATTGATTTGAAAAATCATATCATTTTTTAGGGTTACACACACACACACACACACACATTTATATCTGTAATTTTTATGGTGTAATAGTAAAGAGTATTCTATCTATCTATAAATAAAGTCCAATAAATAATTCGTGGTTTTTAAATCCCGGGATTTAAATGTCATTAAAATTATTCCGGGATTTTAGAGGAGGTATTAGCTACTCCATGTTACTTCCTTCCTCGAAGTTTAGGCAAATTAGCACTACCTATTCGTATCACTGGTTATCATACACTTAGCAGCATAATCGGTAAAATATAAAATAAGTACAAGCCCATAAGATTTAATTTTCCAATTACAATAAACAAGTCTAAAAATGGATAAAAACTTAATCCCTCATTATTTTTTCATGATTGCTATCTGCAGTGATTCGAATAACTTATCACATTATTTTATCAAACATTTCGTTTGATATTTAGTTATTTAAGATGGCATTCAGATAACCAAAGAGGTATTTTAGATTTTTTATTTGTAGACAAGCCCTTTGTTCTAACCGTTGTTATCAATAGGCGCTGGTAGGTACCTAGGTACACTTCAGGTGTCTTCCACATAAGCTATGTATCTACGTGCGAAGCTACGTCTACCAAAGAGAGATCTCATTTCTCATTATCACTGAATAAAATAAGGTGGAAGTATTTTTCACTTTTTTTTTAACAATAATTGAAATAAGTAGATGTGGGTTTAATTACAATGGTAGGTATTGTTAGACACGACGATCCTTATGACCAATCATTGTGGAGAAAATAATACTAACACAATTACCTGCATATTTATTATTTAGATCAGCATGAGAATAGTTGTCCCCCCTCAGAGGACGTAGGTTGTATTTATAAAAACCTTTTAGTTTTTCTTCAGGTACTTAGTTCGTCATAATCGTAGAAATATAAACAAACGCTAAGCGTCAGACAGGAGGTACCTAGTATTCTATAGTTTTACTTACAAAGATCGTTTCACGGCGTTCCTCAGGTTTATTTGCAGCAGGTACAGTGAACTTGTACCTCGCTCGAGAAGCCCATCTGAACGGCGGACACAACACCATTTGGAATGATTTATTTTTTTAAGGAATTAAATTGCATTATACACAGCACTGCATAACAGAGTAGCGAACCACTAAGGAGCGCTCGCGCCGGCCCGACACTGCTTGAACGACGCAACCGCAGCCCTTATCTGTCTTACCAGATAATCTCACCATTCCGATTGTTTTAATTATTTCACACTAAATAATCACTACCTACTATGTGTTATCAGAGAGCCTTGCATCTTATCGCCATAATATGATTGTCACCTAATCAGTATTATTCACAAAAGAGCAATTAAATCTGCTATTCTATAAACCAAATATTTGGTAATCCAGTAACGGGAATTAATAAAGTTGATGCGGAAAATAAAATACGAGTATTTTATACTATAATTTATTTATAACGTAAATGAGTACACAATGCCAAAGGCTTTAAAATGATTCACTTCATTCAATGTTTTTCATTAGAAAAAAAAATATTTACACTTTAAAAGAGAAAATCAGCTTTGCAATCCATTAAAAATTGCCACACAAAAAGGAAAATTCGTATTATTAATTTACTTTAGGTATCACAAATCGTATATGAGGGGCTCGCTGTGCACTTGGCTTGAAAAATCTCGGTTAAATAATATTGAACTAGTATTCTGTAGATCCGTGCATTAATAAAATGTGCAAAGTTGGTATCTATAAAATGTGCCAAACGGAAGACATTCATTATGTAACAAATCTATTGTAGTTTACATTAAACTTCAAAAACATTTTGTCAACATTATACTTACAATGTACAGATACAGGAATTGAGCACGGTATTGTAATATTTCAAATACTGGCCGGCTGCAACAGTGCGCACGGTGTGCACGGGCCTCGCGCGGAGTCGCGCGCACGCGCATTTTGGCCCACTATGCAACTGCAACGCATACTGATTGCGTTTACTACTAAAAACTGCACCAAAACGTCATCTTACTATATCTATCTAAGATGGTACAATGTATAAATTAATGTATGTCATACAGTAATTTTTATTTTATTAACTGTTATATTTTTACAACAGCATTAATGTGAAACTAAGAACGTAAAATATTTTCACATTATATTTAGTCATAGTGGTTATTTTTGATGATAATGTCGCAAGCTACAAACTAGACAAGCAACTAATTAATTTCACAATCAGTATGCGTTACATTATCTAACTACATATGTACGGGTTAATCGAAACTATTAAAATCATAGACGTGATGTGTGACGATGTCGTGCGTTACAATGACTGTCATGGCACGTCTACGACTTTAATGTTTAGCACACGGGAGCAAACATTACCCCGCTAATATCTGAATAATCTACAACACCAACGGAACAGCTTTGACGAGTGCAATTGACGAACAAGTGATACTTATTAACTCTGGCTACTTTTTAACAATATGAACCTTCGGGTACAGGTTATACGCACAACATGAGGCGGGAGTCCCGCCGGTAACACTATGTACAGTCGACAGCAGCCGGTCGCTGACGCGCGGGCGGCGCCAGCTGTGGCGGTAGTTGCCTCCAGTGCCGCTAGCGAACGTCGCAACTAGCTAACACCGCTACTGATATGATTTATTATGCACAATATAACAATTCGCTTTAGATCTAATGAATACAGTATCGAAGCCGTCGATCGTATAAGTTGTGCACAGCATAAAACAAGAGAGTAGTATGAAACTTTAATTTAACATCTCATAAAAACTGAGAAACAAACCGCGTTACAAAATACATATCCTTAATTTTATGATTATAATATTTATAATACATTGATCTTGATGTTATTTTTTTTCAATCTTATTGTAGCACACTAACCATTTTGTCAGATATGTAATTTAAATTCTGATTTTTCTCCAAGTAACAACAATTTGGCTTATATTATGTAACTTTATACAAAACTTAGGTATTCTGCTTTTGTGATTTATTACATTATCATTAAAATCATACATAAAAGACTTAAAATAACATAATCAAAAATTATGTATCTTTTAGAATGAAGCAAACAAGACAGGTTTTGTTCAGAAGTTGATTAAATTATACAGTAACGAATAGACACCAATATAATGTTTGTAATTAATATAATTATTCCAAAACAGGTCCTGTTAACATAATTGTGTAGATATGTTTTAATCATCAAGTTTTATATAAATAAAACTTGATGATTAAAACATATCTACACAATTCACAAATATTTGTGACTTTGATTCATAAAAAATACTAAAACTAAACAATAAAATCAAATAGAATCACATGTACTTTTTTCTGTACTCAGATACAAAATCTTGCATTAATCAGACAATTCCTACAAACCTAAGAATTACTTAAAATAACGCATTCACGCATGAGTATTCAGCAGTAAAGCACAAAATATTGTTCGAAGCTGCAACGAGACTACAATAACGTACGATAAAAGTAAATATAACTAATTATATAAAGCCAGTGGCACTAAAAGGTGAGAGTAATAATCAGTAAAAGGAAAATATGACACGAACCGCTTATTACATATCGTACGGAAAGAAAATAGAATACGAATCGAGGCAAAGAGACGACAACTAATTCCGTAAATATCACATGAAACCTTTACGAGTAAGCACCTTTACTATTATTTTAAAAGATTGTGCGCGAAGACTAGAATTCTGCAAGACAAACAATAATAATGTCATGGAAATGCTACAAACTGAGTTAGTTAATCTAATTCTGGTTTCAAGATGACACAACTGGGTGAGAACATCACCTTAACACCTTTAATTAATTAAAGCTATCATCATCAGACGACACCGAGCCGCGACGCGCCCCCTGTGCCCGCAGACGCGAGCTCCGAGACACGAGGTCGTGTTGATATGTCGGCGAGGAGGTCGTGCGGGGCAGGAGCGACGCGTCTGCACCAGTCCCAACGTATTCGGTACATTATCTCTACTTGCTACGTAAAGGTTTGAAAATAAACGGACAAAGCTCTAATACGTCGACGTCGACGCAACCTCTCATACAGACACATCTGTAACACAATGTGTACCATATTCCTTAGGAATTTACAACAACATGTGAAGATTGACAATCAACTATGAATTAATCAATTCAGATCTATATATTTATGCATATAGTCCTTGAACTACGTTAAGATTAAACTACTCTAGATGGCAAACATGTAGATATGTTCTTAGAAAAAAATTCCTTAGGTGTAATGAAAACTTTTAACAAAATGAAGTAAAAAATAAAAGTCTGTTGTTTTGTTCTAGTTATCTATCTACACCACGACTTATAGATTTCGTAAGTTTTTCTCACTGAAAGACTATAAAATCTATCGAAAAGAGGTTAATGTCATGCAACACTTCTCCGAATACGTATGAATCGATGGGTTTTTGTGCTTTGGTATAAACGTTGAGCGAATTCATAAATGATACAATACTTTAAAATCCTAATGCAAATGTTAGATCTAAAATTTACAACTTCTAAAAGGGTTGGACCCGTATGCGTGTTTGTTCTATAAAATGAAAGTCCGTACGCCAGACAAAAATATTAAAATAGCACTGTAAAAATAAGACATCGTTAAAAGACAATAGAATTATTGATTAAACATAACTACATACAAGGAGAAAATCTCAATGATATGTAAGAACTCGACAGAGTTCCCTTCTTCCCTTATAGACTACAGCTAAAGCGTTTCGCCTACATTACATTCTGTAAAACATTAGCTTATTTATAAACTAGCAACTGATTATTCGATTTACACTAACAGGACCTCAAGTAAACACTCCCAGGTCAGAGATTAGAAACCGTAGGAGAAGCGAACAGCACACGGTGTGGCGTCTCATGCGGCTCGCCACCGCACTGGACTGACGAAAGGAACGGGGACCATCAACAAGGTAAGCTTCAAGCGAAATGTACGAACCAAAACGACACAATGTTAGTACTACCAACTAACGACACAGTTATATCAATATTCAAACTGGCATATACAACATGTCCCGGAATTAACGCACAACCTCTTAAGGGGTAATTGTACTCATTATTATGAACAACATTTACTATGGGACCAAACCTGAAATCGCAAAAAAAAATCAACTGTTCCCTACATTTTGACGAGTTATCCGAACATAAATGTAGGGAACAGCTGATTTTTTCGCGATTTTAGGTTTGGTCCCATAGTAAAAGTTGTTCATAACGATGAGTACAATGATCCCTTAAGAGGTTGTGCGTTAATTCTGGGACATGTTGTATAAACGCCAGGAGACACTGTTTGCGGAGGAATAGAAGTGGCCGCGACTGTGAATACCGTATGACTGCGACGTTGGTCACGTTCTCGGGATAGCCAGCAACTATGTGGTATAAATTGTATCGCTACCTACAAGGTAACTAGAAAAAATATAATACGTATGTGTAAAAATAACAACCAAACACATGGCACCACATTAATATCGCACCAAATAACTTGTTAGTCAAAAATAGATGTTCTGAAATTTCTATTGTCTCTGTGTATATGTCTACCTACTAGATAATAACGGTGACGTTACTGTAATGATTAGATTCAATCATTTAAGACAGTTTTAACGGTAACTCACTCGCGTTTATAATCGAAAAACTCTAATATAATTATGAGTGGAGAATTACCTTTTAAGTTAACGAGTATATTATTATTTAGAATAAGATCGCTGAATATGTATTTAGGAAACAACATTTTGGAAATTTTAAATAAAAAAAATATTGTGACCCAATAAAATGTGTTTCCCGTTTAGTATTTACAATTTTTATGATATGCAAGTGCAAAGCTCACTAAATATATCATTATAGTAAATACTTCTTCTATTGTCAATGATACAGTGTAACATCTACACTAGACAGTACGGTACTCTAATCGTAATATGAATCCACTTCTGTGTAATTAGTAAAATTATAGTAACCCTTAGAATATCTAAATAGAACGAAAGCAATCACTTTAGCTGCTCGCACTTGTATAGCATTAGGTACACAAATCATTTATATTAAAGTTCAACTTAATAAAGTATCTCTGTTAGAAATTTTAATGACTTTGGTATTTCATAAGTTGTGTATGGCGCGGCTGCGGCACCCCGCAGCGGACGCTTCGACGACTCAACGACGCTCGCTCATTACTCATTAGTTCGCTACCCAAGCTTAGATACTTATACGGTAGTCGGCTAGCGTTTATTATTGATCCTTAAATTTATGAATTATGTTTGTACGTTTACAAAGAGAGTTCATTGTCATGTTAAGGTGATGGTGACGAAGGTAATATTCGAGTTAATCGTTTCATGATCCACTGGCTTTAGTATGGCGCAAATCTGTTGTATCCACTTCTGTACACTGCAGTCTGTAAGTTAAATATTATCACTATTAGTATCCTTTGTACGTATCGTGTTTCGAGAAACTATATCGCCGACAAAATGAAATGAAGATCATACCCCGTATCCCGACACCGGTCCGATACCGTGGCCCAAGTATGGATCTGCGTATTCTCTGCCGTACCTGCAACACGCAACATGATTTTTTGTGTAACATAATACTAATTAATTATTTTTCACTTCAGTGCAGAGCAGACTATTAGAAGCAATTTTTCTATTTCTATGTGTTCTACGGTCTACTTGTTCTACACATATCATAAAAGTAATGCACTACTCCATTGTATTTAGTTTATTGCATAGGTATATTTTAAAACTACACTAATGGAATAGTTTGCAATAACTCAAAAATAGTGTACTGTCTTAAGGTCAAGTAACAGGTGGTCAGGTTTGTTTTTAATCGCGTAAATCGGGTATTAAAATGAGTGATAATCACCAATTCTATTTCTTTTTTTATGCATGAGGTATATTTAATCAATTAAAATAGATTAACTCCGGGAATAGTGACCTTAACAGAGGGCCGAGTGTTAGTTTCGGATTATAGAACGTTATAAGTAATGTTAGTTGAGTCCTGAAAGCTTTGTATTTACATGAGCGACATCAAAGTGTTGGAGGTGGACGTGGGTACTGACGTGGCACCGAGCGGCGCCAGCGCGGGCCCGGGCGCGGCGCTGACAGCGGCAGCGGCGGCGCGCGCGGCTGCGCCGTAGTTGGCTGCCGCCGCCGCCGCCGCCGCGTGCTGCGCCGACGTCAGCGGCGACTTCAGCAGGGGCGCCGCCGCCGCCGCCGCTGCGGCTGCCGCCTGCGGAACACACCAACGATCAGCGCGCGCTCTAGCATCCGTTCACCCCGCACTCGAACGTTCTTATCCGAACAGTGAACCCACAAAGGCACGAAAACGATCACCTTTTTTTCTCTTGTAATCTTACCGGTATGGGGAGATCCACAAACGACATAATGGCGTAAAGATGATTTCCATGTCACATTGAATAGCGATCTGCGTAGCCATAAGTTGAAAGCGAAAACGATGCAGAAAGTAGGTACTACATACAAGAAAAAGATTGTGCACGTTTGTAAATACTATATATTTACATAAAAATCGATTCACATGCAACTCTGCCGGCACACGTCTCTATGATGTTTGGTGTTATATCTTCTGCACAAACCATCCATTTCAGTTATCGACTTTTAGAATGAGATGCAGACGATATTGTTAATGTCGTCGATGAACATGAACATGCATTTAAAGAAACAATTAAGACGGGATCGATCCAAACTAAATCAAAACGTCGGAGTATTCTAATGCTAGCTACATATTATTATCGGTGATTGTTAGTGTACTTATAATTGCAATTACATTTGTGGGCTCAATGTTCTACTCGCAGCATGGTATTAGCATCAGATAGATTCAACGTACAGCCTCAACATATGCCTAAAACTAAATCACCCACCACAATACCAACGAACAAGGATAAACTCAACAGAAAGCAAACCGCGCGAGCCGACCGGCCGCGCGTGTGCCAAGTCCATCTGGTTACCACAAACACAATGTGCACCCTGCTTTACGGTGGATTACCAACCAATAGGACCATACGAATATAATAAAGGAGCAAACAAAATCCCAGCACTCACTCCATGATGGATATCAAACTTATACTAGCGTGGTGGAACATGAATCAGGAAGCGATACAGATACAGTCGCATATCGAGCGAAACTGAACTCTAAAGGCGTGACGTTTACCTCGGCTGCCGGCTTCGCGGCCTGTAACAACCAACACACGCACTGTCACCACCTGGGCCCTCACTCAACTCGACTCTTGACACGGTGTCAGAGCAGACTAGTCAGTACACTCAATCATTAGGTACAGGTACTCAAATATATTAATAATGGAACTGACATTGGAAAGAGTAAAAACCAAATCTTTATTTACCTGCAGTCTGTAGTTGGAGTCAGCCGTTGCGGCCGCGGCTAAGAACGGGTCGTAATACACACTGCAAAATAAAATAACATTATACAGAACATTTATATATTTTTACATAGCTGTAATATTATTTGCAAATTAATTTCCTAAGTATATCAAATTGTAATTGAATAAAAGTACGTACTTAATAAAAATATCTAATCTACTTTGTGCAACGAACAGTAATGTTCATTCAAGTGCTATTAGTGCAGAGAAACATTAAAGAAGAAACTAGACAACCGTCATCTACTGGTAGTTGACTAATTAACACAATATTACAACGTTGGGATAAGCATTAAACAAAGTTATCTATAAGCTTAGCGAACAATCCAGTTAGAATTAACGTGACTATTGTTAGTTACACATTTACACTCAATAATTACGTGATGTGCTGGTGTAGTTAATTTATTAAACAGAAAATAACTCATACCAAAGTTAGGTGAATCGGGGACTAGGGATGGGGGTGTCTGGGATCGTGGAGGAGACTTGCGCCCTGTAGTATAAACGATGCTGTTAATAAACTAGTTTACATGGTCGAATACTGGTATTCAGCTGCAGCCGGTTAGACTGGAAGTCGACCCCAACATAGCTGAAAAAATGCTAGGCCATCGGCCTATGCATAATTATGGTGGATTTAACATTATGCAACGAAATCTAACTGCAAAAAAACCGGCCAAGTGCGTGTCGGACCACGCACAATAAAGGGTTCCGTAGTTGAGATGAACTTATCCCAAGAACAAACTTAACATTGTAGTTGAAAAACATGTTCTCTCATACATTCCAACTGCAAATGTAAGTTGGTCGACACAATATTGAGTGATTTACCATGTTATTTTAAGACCATAGGTTTTCCTGTAATCTATAAGTATAGAACTATATTTTTTATCAATTCTCCATCTATTCTCTATATTTTTTCAAAATTGTAGGCTAAGCCTCGGAGATAAGAGCGAAACGGTTTTTCACCTATTTTCTTTAATAACTTTAAAACTATTTATTTTAAAATTATAAAAAATATATACATATTTGAAATACTAATAACATGCCCTTTCATTTGATATGCCACATGGTACAGTTTGCAAATTTTTTTTTTAAATTTTTCCCCCAAAAGTAAACCCCGTATTCAAAATTCATTTATTTACGTTACACGTTCGTGTTTGGGTCACAGAAATTCATATGTACCAAATTTCAACTTAATCGGTCAAGTAGATTTCAAGTAAATCGGCTGTGACAGACGACATATGAGTGATCCTATGTAACGGTTCCGTTTTTTCATTTGGACGTAAGGAACGTAAAGAGTTACGAGGAAATTATTTTCTACCTTTCTTGAAGTGGTTCTATAGTTAGTTTAATACGGCGCATATTCTAAAGCGCTCAAACTAGTGAAAACATATTATAATCTATACCAATAAATAAAATTTAAGCGTCGATTTATAATGTCAAAATAAAAACTTCTTACTAATTGCATAATAAAGTATATACAGTACCTACTTATAACAAACAAGCAATTTTTAACATTTTTGTCTGTCTGTCTGTTTGTTCCGGCTAATCTCCGAAACGGCTGGACCGATTTGGAAGGTACTTTCACTGGCAGATATCTGATGTTACGGCTGGTAACTTAGGTTATTTTTATTTTATAAAAATAATTTGGGTTCCGCGCAAAAAAAATAAAACCCATTAAATTATGAACAAAAAGTCGGATTTGAAAAATTCTCTTTGCATTTGGTAGCCCAATTCTCGAGGATAGTTATAGGCTATTTAACATCACGCTACGACCCTTAGGAGCCGAGCAAAAAGAAAAAAGTCAGAAAGAACACTAAGCGAAAACGAAGTAATAGTAGAATGTGGCTGTTATTTTATTATATTTTGTATCTTACGACATCCACGCGAACGAAGTCGCGGGACACAGCTAGTATTAAACATCGGCATATCTTGTCAGTAGGTATGTATACCTGTCGCTGCATGGTGTCAACAAAGGAAAGTAGGTTGTACCCAACGGGAATATATTAGTCCGTGGAGTGACTTTTCCGACGGCGGCGACGAAAATAGGTCGCGAGTACGATGATATATATACGACAGGATCTAAACGCAAATGTTATAATGCCTAAAAGTATATGATCCACTGCAGTAAACAAAATCAGAAAAATATATGATATTCTTCAGGATACATATAAGCTAGTTAGATAGTGTGTTGAAAACATAATAGAACTAATTTGATACGATAGAAAAAAAAAACACAATTATCATTGTGGTTTTGTGGTTGTGGCGAAATTTTTAGAGGTATCCCTCTAAAAATTTCTTTTAACGATTAAAAACCATACTCATGCAATCTGATTTTTTGCCAGATTATTCTACAAGCAACATGTTAACGTATAGTGTTTTCATTTTTTAGTCCAATCAATAGATTTTTTGTAAATAGATAATGGCTTCATATTTTGCAATAATCTACCAGCGTTGTGTCATCGCGCTTCTCTTTCTTTTCTATGCAGTTCGACAGTGATCGCGCTTTAGGTTCTGTAGTCCCCTTAACTAAAACTGCTTTTGACTGCATATTATTTATCCTAAGACTAGGAATATATTTAGTTCTGATGGACACCAGAGACAAGCTATATTTCTACTTGAAGTAGGCAATTCATGGATTTTAAAATAATGTGGCATGACCTTGCAGCATAATTTGAAAGCTTTCTGAAATCAGACTGAATCGCCTCGATTTTAAATGTTATCCTTTACCTCATCATATTTCACGTTCTACTGACTACTATAATGGGGTCATAGACGTTTTTAGAATAGTTCATTGGTTTGATCTAAATTATGGTTTCGGACTAAGAATTGTGTTTCAGGAAATGATGATAATTTGGCATTGTTAGCGAATTAGTGGAAATAGTCCTATTTTGAAGACTGATAATAATCTAATCAATTTAACCTAATTAATTTTTGGCGGATTTTGGCCATATCAATTTTGTCATTAGGCAGATATAAATGCGGTGGTATAATCGGTCAAGATTATAAAGTGTCGTGTGTACGACAGTAACTTCATAGCACATGAGTAAATAGTCTCGGGCGGGGAAGGGGGGGGGGGGGGGGGTAGTGCGGTGCGTTTACTCACGGTGCGTAGGCGTGCATCTGCGAGGCGTAGGCGGCGGCGCGGTTGAGCACGGCGTGCGAGAGCGCGTGGGGCGAGGCGTGCGGGGCGTGCGCGTGCGGCGGCGGCGCGGCTCGCGGCTCGCGGCGCAGCGCTACATGCAACACACGGCAGTGGATGGGGGGCATGCGTTACCTGCGGCGCTGGGCGGCGCGCGGCGCCAGCACGAGCGGCGGCGCGGGCGCGGCGGCCGGCGCGGCGCCCAGCCACGGCCACGACACGCCCGACACCCGCAGCCCTGCGCACACACCGCGTGAGCTCCATGCGCACGCACCCGGCACCGCGCATACACGCGAGCCATATAATACAACACCCTACCCGCTCGGTTCGCTACGCATCACAGTTTCGTTGTGTGCGACGATGTCGTTACGTTAGGCTCATCTCCTCGCTACTGAGTCCGAGCAGGCGTGGGCTTCGAGTGCCAGCACTGATGCGGCGGGGCTGCAGTCACCGCAGAGGGTGCTAGTATTTATTAGATTCGATTCGACAGATAGGGGCCAGAATCTAAATAACCGAGTAATCCCACCACATTGAGTGAAGGAGGTTCATGCTCGAATGATTGTTATGGTAATGTAAACGCGAAAGCTTAATTTAGTTTATCGATTAAATATCATACCAAAATCGTAATGAAGGTTCTCACCTTCCGGCCACTGGACACACACTGGAACAAAATAAATATGATATTTATATATAAACTTCACAAGTTAGATGGAGGATTTCGCTAGATCTAAAACAAAGAACATACCTATAAGACATTCTCTACTACAAAATTGAAATATAGTGCATTACGGAAGTTGCATTCATTCCAGCAAATGTCAAGGTATGAACATTCATGTGTCTTGTAATAGCTGTACAAAACTGTGTTAAGTTATCTAGCAAGCTGTCTAATTGACGGTGTCATCCGTTTATTAATACAGTGAGTTAAGTTCGCCAGGCAATGCGACGCCGGAGACAGCCTTCTGCAACGTTCGGATATACTTGTCTGTAATACTGAGTGAAGTTTATGTCTGTATGATGCGGCTCAAATGTACCGCGTGTGACGAGTGCTCGGCGAGACTGTCTCCGGAGCTGTGGACTCATTCTCTAAATAGCATTCACCTAGGAGCATTCAGACAACGGAACTAGCCACATGTAGGAATAAGTAAGTACATTAACATGGACAACACCGATGTTACAAGTTCAGCTCTCTCACCCAAAGTGGGAACTGATCCATTTCTAGCCAGAATAACTGGATGGATTAAAAAGAGAAAATCCCAAGATGCATTATATTTGTACAGGTGTGATACAATAAGGAATTGGTATTTATAGTAATGTGTGACTTTATAACTTTATTTTGAAAGTTTTAATTGAACTCATTGATTGTATTTCATGAACGATCGTTGGGTTACTTACCGTTAGGAACGGTTGGAGGTTTCTTTGTCTGCACTCGCGCTGTCGCATTATTAACCTGATTTGAAGTAAAATCTATATGAGAATACGTTTGGGTTTATACCAAAAACAAAAACATTGGCTGATTTTATATAAACTTTATACATCAAAAAAATTGTAAATTTTTAAAACAGGTTTTTATTTCACAGAATAGATTATAATTATGCAAGGATATGGATAATATTCAAGAAGCACTTGATTTAAACTCGCCGATCAGAATATTTGTGAGAGTCGAACCCACTCGAGCTTCTTCTTTAAAAGAGGAATATAAAAGTTAAAATATTTAGTATGAACTTCTAGTGTGAAAATCAGCCAATTGGATACCAGATGTCGCACAAATAGAAAAAAAAAACTAAAATTAAATTAAGACGAACTATTAAATACCAAACAAAAATAATTCATAATTAAAATGAATGAATTTTGATAATTAACGGCAGACATCTGATATGTGAACATAAAATAAAGGAAACTTGGGATTTACTTTTGACATTAATAAGGGATATTTAAGAATATTAAAGTGAGCATACTTTTCCACTCTTAACCACATTCACTCTCTTCTTAGGCGCAGACTGACTCGTCTACAAGACCACTTTTCAGCGCTTCTATTTAAATGTAAAATGAATAGATAGAATGGAACTAAAATTTGTTAAGCAATCTTACCTCTGCGGCATTGTGACGATACGGTTCGTTCTACATTTCTCTGTGAGACACTCTCTCTTTCGATCGGCATATTAAATGACCGTCTAGAGAGTAAAGGGATAAAATAAATAAGGTTTGTTTGTGGATTAGACGCCGGCATACTTAGTGCTAATATGCGGGACCGCGGCGCGGCACGCTAGCATGACAGTAACTACAGAGCAGACGAGCGCAGGTTGCGGTGGGCGGTGGGCGTAGGAGCGGGATGTTATAAGTTACATAGTGCTACGGATGGTATTCATTGAGTCATGCACACCTCTATCTTTCTGCCCTCAACCACGGTGCCGTGAAGACGCTCTCGTGCTCGCTCCGCATCACCACTATTTGCGAATGTTACAAAACCGAATCCCTGCATGCAAGACAGACAAAACATGCATTAAAAACAGCGTCGCTCAAAAAACAACGTGCAACAAAAATTAACATTTATGCATTGCATATTCTTTTAAAATATTCTAGTGAAATATCGAGAAAATATTATCGAGTCGATTACGTTGATACTTTGAGCGTATTCTAGCTGTATGGGTACACATAAGCGTTTGGATCACAGTAATAAATTAATGTAACGTCGCTCGACCTAGTAGTCTGTACTATTGGTAGGAGAGTTTGTATCACTGTATACAACGAGTCTTAAGGATTGTTCGACACTAATTCATAGACACTACTTACTTTAATCAAAATGACAAGTCATTGTGTGAGATGTTAGCTGCGATTTGTTCTATACAGAAAACTCACCGATCATGCAGTGGCTAAGATCAACTAATTGGATCTAGGAACACAGGTATACCCAAACGGACTTGAGATTCTATTACGGAGCAACCACAGTACAAAAATCAAACATGGATACAGTAATTATTTGTACATTTAGATACTATCATTAAGTAAAAATAGACTAACTTTGGAATCATACCAATATTACACCTATATTATTTTACAATATAACATTGTGCATGTACTTTACAGTGCCCAAAACTAACACGTTAAACATAAGCGATACTTTGATTTATTAGATATTGATAATACACCTGGTACATCCTAATTAATTACAATAGGTGAATCACACAAATTACTGTCAAAATTGTCGTAAATGGCATTCAGTACGCATTATACAATTTCGTTCAATATTATTGAATCAATAGATCGTGCTCAGACAAATGAAACTACTTACTTTCAATAAATGGTGATAACCCATAGATACAAAAAGCAGCTAGCACAGCACACGATACAGTGGAAGAGACGAGTTGTGAAAGTGGCAAACAACTTGCTGATTGTACGAAACGCTTACACTTATAAAAGCAAATGACAGCTCTATTATTACCATTCTGAGTGCAAATACTTAACGTAAACATTAAATCTGGGCAGAGAGAAAGAGAAAGAAAAAATAATAATTTACGAAGAGGCGAGAGCCCGTCCAACGCGTTACCGCGGTACCCGACCGGACTGTAACACAACGCACACAGTGCAACAAGCTCTCAGTATGTTGACAGACACAATCGATCCGACGGACGAGGAAGACACAAGTGACGTACAGCTCGGGGACATGACGTTCATCTCGACTCGGAGCATTCTAAACCGGTTCGTTTGTTTACCACTGAATGTTGGTATTTCTTATGTATTGTTATTTTCATACCGTTGAATGTTTTCAAGATAATACAATCATCGAATATATATAAATAAATAAGGAGAAAAGAGTTTAAAATTATTCTAGTCATTCATAGCTACGTAAAGTTTTTTTTTTTTTTAAATAATTATTGTAAATATATATTTGCAAACAC
This sequence comes from Fissipunctia ypsillon, assembly GCA_947568875.1. NCBI lineage: Eukaryota > Metazoa > Arthropoda > Insecta > Lepidoptera > Noctuidae > Fissipunctia > Fissipunctia ypsillon. The sequence goes on from OX387654.1 coordinate 11,230,642, forward strand.
AACAGCAACTGTAAGAACAAATTATGGGTTATGTTAGCCAAAACCGGTTAGAATTTTCCCAAGTGAAAACGAAATGTTACCGAAGTTATACGAGATAAAGCCAAACTAAGTGATGCACCCTAAAAGTTACTTCTAGGAAAATAACTTCATCATATAGTCATTGCGTTACATTATATAACATTGTGTTTCCAGGGTTCAGCAAAATATACATGCCCAAAACTAATAAAAATTATATTCCCTTGTTAGGAAGCATATGACTGAACGAATTTTTGTATTATTTATTAATAACATAGTGGACAGAATAGTAAGTACACTGTCAATCTAATAGACTAAATACATCAGAATGACTGATCATCCAAACTACAACATAGATGCATTAAAAGGTTTGTACATAGCAGTATATAATCATGTCATAAACATAATAAAGATATAAGAAAATACAACAATATAAAGATCGAAGCAGTTTGGACGATTGTAACAACCTCATTAGTGATGAATAATAGAGCTGTCCTGAAAATATGACTTAGGAAATCAGCTGTTATAGTGACGATGCATCATTCTCTAATACTGCATATCCCAATGTGAGGCATTGAAGAAAAAATAACTTGGAGCTATTATTTAAATTAAAAGAGTAAAATACTTCTTGACATGAGCGAGCATGGACTACTTTAGGGGCGGTCACCAAACTGACACAAGGAAAGCAGTAAACACGAAAAAGCGTTCAATCCAATCAATTATTATAAAAATATTTCGATAATAACTCTTTAAATTTCATGGGAATTATCATTTACAGTGAGTTGTTTTTTGAGTATAATTGAAATGTAAAATTAATGTTGCTAAATATCAATATATTGCACCAATGACTTACTTCAAGCACATCATTCTATGATAGTTATGAAATATTCTTACATTTGAACCAATATGGAAACTCACTAAAATGATACAATAAGTATGTCGATAGTGCAATCAAGTAAATATAGTTCAGATTTGTTTAAAATCAGAATAATAGACATTATTATTCAATGAAAATATACAATGCAATTAGAGATACTGCACCAAACATTAAAACCAATATGCTATGAGAAAGAAGTTTGTTTTAAAACACAATTATGATTATATTAACTAAGCCCATTTGCCTTCAAATTTCTGTTAAGCAAGGAATAATTAATCAAATCGCATGACTTGAAGAGAAGTAAAACTTTAGAACATATTATTATTAGGAAATATTTGTATAAAATCGGTAGTTACTTTGGTTTGGGCAGCGATAACTAATAATTGTTAGTAAGACCTCTTAGCTACTGCACTTCTGCTTGCCGTTATATCGTTCTTAAAAGTCATTTATCAATGTTAATTTACTCCAAATGTGGTAAAGTCTAACAATACAAGTATTACAAGTCAATAGCTATGAAGTGCAAGATTGATATATAAATTAAAGGAATATATATTTTGTTTTGGTTAAATTATATTATTATTCATTCAGAAATTATCAAAAAGAGATACGTGCTTGTAAATTTTAACCCTGACTTGCTTAAACGAGGTTATTAAATGTCCAGTTCTGAATTTTAAACGAAAAAGAAAGTATAATTTCGTCAGGTCTCACCTTGGCAGATGGCTTTGCCTAGCATGTTGATGAGGAGGGGCCCCGCGGTAGCAGTGCATGAGACTTAAAATTAACTAACAAGAGCAATAATATCTGCTTGGTTAACCTTGATAAACATACTCGACGAGTTTGTCAGTCAAGTGAACCTTACTCTTGCTCTACTGCCTTGTTTAGAGTTGGAAACATATAATGACCTCCTTACAATGTTATAGCTATTAATTATTCCTTTAATTTACTTAAAGATTTGTAAAGAAACAAAAAGAACACTGTATTAAACTGATCTTTAAAACTATTGTTTTATTTTGAGTCGAATAAATCTGTTACCAAAAAACGTAGAGGTTAACAATTTCCAGTTTTTTGTTTCTGAACATAGAGACACTTTTAAAAAGTGGCCACAATGAAATCTGTGTATCAACAGATTTCAATGAGCCACTTGATTTTCAGCTCAATTGCTGAAAATATTGCTTACCTTCGAGCCACGTTCATTGAAGATAATTTCTACATCAAGTATTGTGCCATATTGCTGAAAGGTAAAAGGTTAGAAATTAAATAGCTGGTTGTTTACAACGATAATTGGTTTGGTTTTGCCATGCTTGAAGGGTATAAAAGTGGAAGTGTACGTACCCCAAACATATTTCTAAGGTCAGGGTCCCTAAATCTGAAGGGTATATTGGAGACGTGTAACCGTTTGGGCTGCGACGCTTGTGAGACGGGCACGAGTGTCTTTTCAGGCGTGCCGGCGGCATTGCCAGCGGCGACGGCGGCGCTGACAGCCGCGGCCGCCGCGTGCGCAGCGGCTGCTTGCTGCGCGACCACGGCCGCCGCTTGCTGCGCCACTACCGCCGCCGCCACACTCACTGGTGCGCTCTCTTCATTTGATTCGCCTTCGCTTTGCTGGGGATGGCAAATATTTGACACGATTAATTATCTTTATATTTGTGTTTGATCAGGAATCCAATTGAGCACTGAAGCTTGTGTTAGACAAGCTATGTAATTATTGGAATTTATTGACATTACCTATGTTTAGGAGCAGTCTGTAACTAGCAATGGAAGGTGATTTTCTCAATAATCACCATAATCCAGCATTGAACTCGGTGGCGAGATATTGGAGATTAGAGTGAAAGCGATGTTCAGCAGTGGGCTGCTTATATATAGGTTGATGATGAAGAATCATGGATCATCAGATGATGAAGGACCAACGGTTTTGCTCAGCACTTCTCAAGCAATCGGTAAACCCTCGATGGAACATGGAACATTGGAACTAATCATGAACTAATACACTGGCAAAACATTTAGCCACAAACGAAATTAGTCTAGATGCCCCAGAGACCGTTATTTGTGAACCAAACACACCACTCTAATCAAGTATATGGGTACCTAACTATACAGAAAAAAATTTGTTGCAACTATACATTACGCCTACGACCCAATATCTACAATATATGAAATATTTTTATAACTGGTTGACGTAGAAACAGTTTGGTAATAAAAGTATTTACAGACATGGGTCAGTTATCGAAAATCATCTGTCACTCTCCGGCAACACACGAGTGTGCCGCCCCATTTCACACAGCTGAGCACGACATGAGATACTATGTTACCCCAACCGAGAAATGGTATATTCAAGAGGTCATATTTTTATAAGTTTTTCCTCTCTTTATGTAAGTAACTATACAGACCCAGATGTAAGGATGTTTCGAAGTCTTGGATAACGCAAAACACTGTCTGCATACAGGTACTTGGGTAGTCTATTAATCATCATATCTTTGCAATCTTACGAGCTCAATATTCAGGCGACTGGCGAGTATACAAAAAGTATTGTTATCGTTATCCATAAATGCGAGCACAATGGGAATGAAGCTTGGATGCTTTGCCCCAGTATCTGGGAGCAGTATCCAACCATGTCGTTTTTAAAAGTTATTGTTCGCACATAGTCAATGTAGTCGCATTTTGTTTAGTTGATCTACGATTATAAAAAGAATGAATGGAACTTACTGAGGTGTTATTTTGATTTTCTATGGAATTTTGCGTGTGTGACTGTGGCGGCGGTTGAGGTGAGAAGTTAGCTGGCGGTAGCGGCGCAGGCGGTGGCGGTCCTTCGCTCTTCACGAGCGGGGGCTGTGGTGGCGCCGTCGGGCCCGCAGCTTCGGCCTTCACTCCCGCGAGCGCGTCGCCGTTGGCTGCAAACTGTGCAGCGGCCGCCGCAGCCGCCGCCGCCGCAGGGAACGGGGTCGCCATACCCGTCCCCACCATATGCTGAAATTAACAAATAAAACAACGCTATAGAAACTGTTCAGTGTTCACCTATAAGTACCCATATATATGTCAGCAGAACGACATTGATCATCAGAGAATTCGGAGCTATTTATCTCAGGGACGCGGTCTAGGTAGCTTATGTACTAATTCTGTCGTAATAAATAAACCCGTTTATAGTTGACGTTTCTGGGCTGCGAATCGAAATATTGACGCGAAGAACTCGTGCCAAAACACGAGCCGCTTTGCACTGGCTCCTTCACAAACAGTAAATTCACATGGTGCCAGGGCCGCAGAGCGCATAGACCCCTAGTTAGAGACTTTTACCAGATCTTTATTTTGAAACGCAAGTTCTTAACTCTTTGAAAATTACCTAACTCACAACTCAAAGAGTTAGATTACATTAAGAAATCTAGAATCCTGAACAACGCATCTGCCAGGTATTAACTTGCCAGTTAGTGAGTTACCTAGAGTTGATGCCATTGTGCATTGTTACGATGACAATAAAATTATTTATACACAAAACCATACAATATTAGAATATTATGTTTTTAATTAAGTATTCAAATTAGTAGGAGTTAAGGTCGAATTTCCAACATAGCTGCACAACCTGTTGTTATTTTTAATACACTCGCTCTCTCTCTTTAATATTATTTTACGTCCCAAAAGACTGTCGGTCGGTAACAAAATTAAATTGCGAATGAAATCTAACAGAGAACAGTGGCTCGTCGCCGCTGAAAAACTGTGGCTCTGGGCATTAAGCAGAACGTTTTCAGCTTTCATCCTTGTATTGAACGTTAATTCCAGTTACTTTATCATGCAGAGTAAGCTAGTTTTAGTAGTGTTGTAAGAGGTTGTACGCTACATTGAAGCAATTTAACAGAACGGAATACAGCAAGTATCTACGTAGCGCAGCGCCCGGATACGAGAAAATTAGGAAGTGGCCATTGGACACAATTGCATAGACTGCCGGCTGACTCCGCGCTCGCTGGATCACAGACCTCGTCGCAAATTATCGTATTGAAATAATGTTTTTGCTACGTTACGAATAGACTCATATGCCTATGATGTCTCGACATTATATAATTAAAGGATGTCTCTCACAAATTCGTTCAACCCGTAACAGTATTAGATGACGTCCTTTGTCGCAAGTATTGAAAGAATGACTACGGAATCTCTACGCGTAAGTTTTAATTAAACATGAGATAGGAAGGTACACTGTTTTACACAATATTTTACATAAGTATGTCAGCCCGTTGCCCCGTAGACACAGGGGGCGATACCTACGTGACTGAAAAATCTAATGGTTTTTACTATTCCCTATTTTTTTCTTCTCATGACGAGTTGAGAATTCTCTCTTTTAGTACCTACGTCATAATATTACTAAGGCAATTTAAGTATTAAAACCAATTTAGTAAAGTTAAAGTACATAGTAATCTTGAAATTTTCAGTGACCTTCGCGAACATTCGTAAAAATACTCTCAAAAGATAGATCTCGGTCAAATTAAGATAAAAGGTAATCATAGCATATTTTTTGGAACGAAGTTTTTTAACGCGGCTTGCGGTAGGAGTAAACTAAGTAGTTGAAATCGTCACAGCGAAAAAGCGTTGTCTCCTACATGCGACTTTCTCTCTCTGTCTCTTTCTATTATATATAACAGAAAGAGACAGAGAGAGAGTGTGAATTTGGTCAAAATGAAAATCCAAGATGGCGGCTGCGAAAATGTTCAAATTTTTCGCCATGGATGTCGCTTTCATGGTGTTCGAGGGTGTTAAAGCCGATAGTGACGTTAAAATGTAAACCGTAACCGTACCGTTACCGTATGTGTAATAGCGGCTGTGAAATTTTTCATATTTTTCGTCATGGGTATCGTTTTTATGGTTTTTTTAACATTGGGTTTCGCCAGAAAAACGTTGTTTAAGTTCTCCCACACAAAACTGCGAATTCGCATCGCATCGCAAAAATCTGCGAGCTGCGCATTGAATTGTAGCTAACAATTGAATGCGCAGCTCGCAGATTCTTGCGATTCGACGGCGCGTCGCAGTTTTGTGTGGGAGCCCTCTTTAGGGCTCCCACCCTAGTGTCTCTTTAGACACAAGGGTGGCTTCGTTTATACTGACCCCATCCCATGACGTATAACTAGAGTTTATTATGCTAAGCAGTCCGACATAAAAAGATGGCGGAAATGAATAGTTCTAACCATTACTACAGAAGGGAAAACTGGCACTAGTAGTCGAGATTGTATATTAAGCCCTCTACATATTGGTCGTCGCGTCCCATCGTGCTCGGGCATCGTTTTTCTTGATAATTGACAAAATTTCTTTTGTTATTATTATGATCTTATACGCAATGCAAGGCAAATCAAAGAAAACGATACAATGTGGGATGAAGAAAGCAAAAATACGTCCACAATGGCTTGTTGCCCTGCAACTGCAAACCAACGCGATATCGCTTTACGTCTTGTATTGTGCACCGTGCACAGCCGGACGGGCTTGAATTGATAAAGCTTCCCGCGACACGTGTCCCTAGAGATGTAGGGCGAAGTCGAGCGACATCGAAAACGTTGAAAAAGGTCATGAGGTACGATATCTGGCGACGTTGGTCGACATAGCTCGACGTTACCCAACTTCGCTCGACATCTCTACAGACACATGTCGCGGGACATTTGTCCTCTAGTGAATACGAGGCTTTACCACTGACAATACTTGTAAGTGGGCTTAATGAGAGCACTGTCAGTCGTAATGTTATTTATAAATATTTGCAATTTATTTATTTTACTATTTATGTACACACAATAAAACATTATATAGTTAGGACATTATGATCATTGAGTACAAAGGTACTGCTTATTTCTTAAGAAATTTATCAATTAGCTAACATTTTATTATAAGTGAAGCAGTAAGGCGAATGTAGAATTTAAGACCTGTGAACAATTCAGGCTGCGGAGGCTGCGCACACCATCATATTGTCTTATTATCTTGGTCGGCTTATTCCTACCTATTATCAATTAATCAAAAATAAAACATTTATTTGGTAGTTGGATAAAGCATTATAATATTGTATTTTATTCTAATCTAGGAAGACCATTGTCGAATAACTGAGCAACCAGCGCGGGCGTTATGCTATCGTCATCGGCATCACTGTACGATGCTCATCAAATCGACCCTTTTCAGGAAAAACATCGTAAGCGCCAAAAATCACAAAACCATTTTTTTTCTTCGTAACCTCTTGATTAGACAGTTTTACTGTCTAATCAAGAGTATCGCGAAAGTTTCAGTCTTGTCGCGATTACTCTTAAATTTTATTTTAAATTCACACGACTTTATTGTTGTAATAAATCATCATCGTAAATGAAAAGCATCGTCGTTTTCGGAAAGAAAAAACCCTTTCCTGTAAAAAGTGCAAATTGTCGCTTACGATGTTCTTACTGAAAAGGCTCGAAATATTCTAGCAGTAACTGTAATCTATGACATAGCTCTAGACTCGATCATTTATCTCTGCACACCGTTGGATTACGTACAATCCTCTTCACCACAAAACAAATAAAACTATTAAAAAAATCAAATCACCACTATTCATGACTACACATCATCATTCTCCTGCCCTTATCCCAGTTTATTTGGGGTCGGCGCAACATGACGACATTCACGAATACGCATCAAGACAGAGAAGCGACATTAAAATATGAAAATGATGACTGAATTTGGATTTGAAGAAAGATTTGAATGTTGCCATGAAAACACTACATTCTCCAAAAAAAAACGTATAAATGGCGAATTCAAATTACTGGCATTTAACCAACATTAATCAGTTTTTTTTTTATCGTTACTCAACATAAAACTTGTTGCAAATGCACTGGGCACTGGCTCCAAAGCTAAGAGTCTTCTTCTCCAAAATGTCTTAGATTTGATGGAACAGAACTGAGTTATCACACCTCTAAAAAACGAGGTAGCAAAAGTCTCTTAAATGATGAAACCACTGCCAACAAAATCCTGCTAATTAGCATGTATATTATAGATTGATAGAAGATAGAATACTCTTCATTATGTACACCATAAAAATTACAGATATAAATGTAGAAATTTTATACATACGGTGACACAATGGGTGGTCTTATCGCTAAAAGCGATCTTTTACAGACAACCTTTGGGTGAATTAAAGGGAGACAGTACTGTAGGTAGTCAGTATTATTATATAGGAATAAGCCTAAGGCATTAAGTCCGCCTTTGTACTTTTTTGAGTGTGAATAATTTAAATAATAAATAAATAGAAATGCCATATTCTGGTGAATATGGTAACTCCATTGCTACCATCCCAGGTTCTGCGTTTTGATATACAGATTTAATCAAATATTTGTTTCTTCTTTTATCTTTGTGCAGCTTTATAAAAAAAGCTAATGTATGTATATAAATTAAAGCTCTGTAATTGTTTCATATAATGTACATACTTTCATTTATGAACGCTTCTGTAACTAAGCGACACCAGAACTGCCATTTTTCTTTGTAAAGCGCTAAGTCCAAAGTAATAGTTGTTTATATTTACAACAGTCAAACAACCATTAACGGGAGAGCAGGATTAAAGGCGGGTAGGTAGCGGGCAAATTCCGAGATAGTCCCATAGATTACAATTGTACCCGGTTCCTGTAGAAATACCTAAATACAGAATTTTCACGCCTGGGTTTTGAGTTAGGTAGTGCCGAGGGGTACTGGTGGGACACAAATTCGTTGATTCGACGATGGTTTTCAGCATAAGACAAAATAATTTATATTTGTATCACATCGTAACTTTAAAGACCTTGAAATTGAAACCCAAACTACAGCCGCCGTGCCCAAAGTAACGCAATGACAAGAATCTTGTTAAAGTTTCATAACACCGCATCCTTCGGTAAACTTTGTAAAGTTTCTAATCTGTTTTTGTGCTGGTACACAAAACTGAAGACACTTAATGTTGCTAACTCCACTGTCAAGATTTAGTGAACTAATTTAAAGCTTGGCTAGTTGGATTAAAACAATCCTCCGTTATGTGTTGGTAATAGGTAAACTAAGTAGGTATAGAAAATAGTAATCCTTAATAGTTGAACTTCAAACTAGTAAGTATGAATACTGGCAAATGTAGGTACCCAATTGATACGTTCGTCACGCGTAGGCCTCCGCACACCGGAACCTCAATAATGATGCGACACCTCGAACCCATGTCGAATCCATTTTGTAGTTTTTTTTAGAAAATATATGTAAAAATTTAGTGCAATATTTTCTTTAAATTACTTTTCCTTTCCTGTCTTTTTTAACCGCCGACGGAAACAGAGAGTGGCACACAAAACACAGTGGCATCGTAGCTCCCAATTTAGATTCTTTTCTGTTTTGTTTAAAAGATGACTTGATCGAGAGTGTTCTTAGTTCTTAATGATTCAAGAATCTAGCAATTTGAAGATTATCATCTCTTTTCTAGTTGATGAATGGATGTGAGCATCTTCCACAGGTCTGATCGAGTCGAAATTTGGTATTCTGTTTACTTCAATGATATTAGAATAACACAGTAACCTTGAACTGATGCTGCAGCATCACCTGGAATTTGCAGGATACCCAACCCCCTCACCAACTTACAGCAGAGGTATCGTGTTTGGGCTCATTGGTGTGGTCTCAATGAATACGTTATGAGTAGGTACATGTCTCGAGGGTTTTTTAAATTTATAATTTATTTATTGGGTATATACAATATGGATCTGGACGTACGACATTAAATTAAAATGAGCACAGTACTAGTCCATCGAAACACTAAAGCACGAAGATTAGTAGTTAATGGTAAATTTAAAAATTGCAGTTTTCAAACAAAATAAATAGCAGAATCAACTGCATAAAAAGGAAACACGCTTTATCTACGAAAAGTCACTGACCAACGGTGCGGTGCGGAGTGCGGGGTGCGGCGGCGGCAATGCTTACCTATTATTACGGACTCAGATCAATATCATGTTGAAAAATAAGAAAATGAAAAATAATTTCCTGTGGCTAAAGTATTCATTGGATTTAGTTGATTTTTTCTATACGGGTGAAGAACATGATTCTCTTTACGTGGTTTAAAGGAATATCAATCGTCCTGTTCCACCTTGTATATATATCTCTCCCAAAATTCTATGGCAAAAAGTATTTCTGTTTTACCATTATTTATTTTCTTTTCATGCGAATTCTCAAAGCACGCTGTTAATTAAGTGACATTGCAGACCACCTACCGGCTTCTAAATTCAAATCCCTTAGCAATACGGTGTAATTCCTCCCTCCCTAAAAAATAAATAAAACGTTTTGTGAATAGTACAATTCTACCATTGTGTCGCCTTTACAACAGGCTAGGGGCTCCATTTGAGAATCAGCCGTTATCGTTATTCGTTTTCACCTCGATAAAAAGGTCTTATTTTAAGGTAAACAAGTAGATAACGTAACTGTAGAATTGGCGGTGGTAATTTCCACTTCTTTTTTCAAACATTCAAAATGTACAAAGCAAACCGTGGAAAACAAAAAGAAAATATTTTTGTATCATACAGGCATGTGTGGAAACAGAAACAGGCCACCCACAGACCAGAACATCAAGGGATTTAACTCGCTTAAGCAACCTGGCTGCTTGGCCGCAGACATGGGGTTGCATCACTTGCGTTTCCGAAGTCCTCTTTCACAAAAGACTAAAAGCAAATCAGGAATATGCGATTTTTTTATCAAACAGACTTTTATAATAAAATAAGCGAGTGATTTGAAATTCGAGGTCCGTTTCTGTCTGAAAAAGCAATGAGCAATTTCTTTCGATAAAAGATCCGGAGGCGATACCGATAATGTCAATAGTAAGAAACCAGTCAACGGGTGGTAGAAATAATAGTAATATTTTTAATAATGCTCCTTTGATGACGGTTTTACAGTCGTCGTCGCTTTTATCGATTTTTAACCTCTCTTCTTTGCTCAGTTTACAAAAATAAAGCTCTTTAACCTTACAAATACTTCTTAGCGGATAGTAAAAGTTCTAAAACCTAATATCACACAAGACACTGCAATGGAAATGATTAAGTTAATCGCCAATAAACTAACATTTATCGCCAATTAAGTTTTGTTATAATAACCTTACCTACGTTGGGGAAAGTAATAACGTCTGCAATATGCTGGGGAGAAGAAAAATAATAATGTCCTACTAAAGTGTGGCGATACTTATTAAACGATAGTGTTACAAGCTTACCAGCCAATAAAGTAACATGTGACTGTTAGTTATTTTTAAGACGAAACGAAACAACATGAAGCAATAGTATAGAGAAGAAAGTCATTGTGCCAAGACACTCGAGACGACATACGCAAGACAGTGGAGTGTCTCAGCTCTTCTGTGAGAGAACGAAGAGCACTTCCGTTTTTGAGTTCTAATTTTCCAACCGTGACACCGCCTCCGACACCGGTCCGAGGCGGACGATGATTTAGTACATGTGTCAAGTTGCCTTAGCACCCTCCAGATCTTGTTGCTATTTATGGTAACACGACGACACAATAGTCGACTCATGACTCATTCCGTAACAGCGAAAGAGGCTACGTATATAAACGACAAGTCAGTAATACTCAACTAACTTCATGCATATTCTAGTCACATGGCCCAACGGCTACAACTTTATTTAAATTACAATACGATTTTCATAGCAAAAAGTTTATGTAAGAGGACGAATGGTAGTAGCCTGAAGAAGCTACTGAATAATTGATAATAATTAAGTGCCGACTGCTGATTAAGTAATACAAATATGCACTACATATTAATGGTATGTTGACATTAGAGATGAAACAAGATGGATGCTTGGTGAATACTTAGAATAAGGTTAGAATAAGCAAAGCACTACACATGTGGTGGGCCACCTTCCAGTTGTATCCGGCAGTCCTGTAAACAAACTGACTTTTTATAGAGCGCGCCTGCGATTCGTCTCGCACAACCGCCTTGCTGCTTAGTCTCGTTTGCTTCGGAAACTGTATATGTTTGTAAACGGCTAGGCTCAGTTTATATTAGTTTCTATATACAGGGTTATTTTGGCTAGCTTATACATAACTGGCGAAATGTGGGTGTATTAGAGGTACATCTCTGACTAACCCTTCGGGGAAACAAGGCGTTATGTTATGTTTAGCTAAAATCCGTAGACGCAATGGATATCGATATCTAAACATGATTTAAAAAAAAAATAATTTGATGATATTTTTGTGGGGTCATGGACCCCGGTTATTGTAGTTAAGTAGTAGGTACTAGAAACATCAGTTTAAAAAATCAGGTTTTTTTATGTGTAAACTTCACTGACGTGATGAATATCGAAATCTAAACACGATAAAACATAAGAAAACAGTTCTCAACTCATACTTCAAGTAACAACACTAACTGCGATCGTTGATTTCCCAAAAAAAAAAATTCTATTTATTTTGTATTTTATCGTGTTTAGATATCGATACCCATCGCGTCTGCGGAGTTTAGGCTAACCAATTAAAAATAACCATGTATATTACCCACTAAATAGCTGTTACCTACTAAGAGTATGTACTTATAGGTTTCTTAAACAAAGAGCATTTTAGGAGCAAGAAGACCATTTAAGTTAATTTAAATTCTGATATCGTATTTTGTAGGCGCCACAAATGTGAAGAGCCATACATAGTATTACAATATTGGCAAAACGTTGTTTAAAAGTACTTCGATAACGTCGCGGTCTTATTACGTTCATAAGATAATAATATTTTCGAACAAAGTTTTGAATTCAAGAAAAACATTGAAGTTTGAAAGCAGCATCCACGTTTCTGAACCCGTCGTAAGTGCATGGTTCATGATATGTTCGTGTAGATTATAATGGTTTGATTTGGTACTGAAATGATGGAAGAAGTGCATATCATTGTGATATGTGTTATTTAGTGATGTTGTTGTTGTTATTATGCTTCATAAATAAGTAAGAAGTGCAATATACCTACAAGTTTTAATTTTCATTAAATATTGTTACTGATGGAATGTTTTAGTGAATTCAGGCACATAGGAACATGCAATGTGTGGTGATATCATCGAAAATAAGAAGCGTTACACTTCAAAGACTAGTTACATAAAAATCTTGTTGAACAATAACGAAATTGGCTCCTACGAAGCATGAATTCAAATATAAATATAATAAAAAGGTTTGAAAATGGAAAATTATAGTACGGAATAAAATTTTTATACTACAGTGCATGTATCATTATTTTAGTACATGTGCATATCAGTAGCAGAAAAGGCGGCTCCGAATAGGTAAACAGAACCATATTTTATTCGAGTTGAATCTGCAATGAGATGACTTGAAATATGTATATCCAAGATCTTCCTTCTGAATAAGTTTGAAATTGAATTCAACTGTTCAGGGCATTCCCTGATGTATCATGTCGTAGGTAGGTTCTCAGTCAGTGAAAATACATAAAATGGGCTAAGGAACATTCGATTGAAAATTTAAAATATCCATTGTATGGGAACAAGTCCAGTCGATCAACCATAGAAATAATAAATGTCGTTAAAACTGCTTGATAAAAAGCTATCCTTAAAACTTGAATGTTCGAATAGGACGAGGCGCGGGCTGATTCACAATTAGGCAATTATACGAGGAGCGATTAAATGTAATTGAACACGACACAAGTTACGGGCAACGCACGGAAGGACACTTGTTCAAAACATGCGTCATCTCGAACAATATACATCTGGATCTGGACCGCTAATTTAGATATCTCTGTATTATTCTTAAATAGCAATAATTTCTTTTTGCATATGTACCTACACATGGTGGCAACTGAAACGTGCCAGTCGCTGAAATAGTATTAAGAAACGTAGCAATGTTTGTAAAATAGCGATCAATGAAGTAAATTCGTGCAGTTATTTTTAGAAATCGTTAAATTATGATTTACGATACTTCTACGTAGGTTAAATGTTCTTGTGAATGCAGTTTTCAGATCGTAAATAAATAAAATATTTCATCGATTGGAGTGGGACGGCACGATTGGAATTGTTTGTATCTATACTGCCTATAACCCGAAAAAGATGACATTATATTCAAGACCAAGATTAATAAGTAGCCGTGTGCCTGCATGTTTTCTATTTTTATGAAAATGATAATGATAACATAATTCCTATATATACAAAAACCAGACCCGATGACCAATTAAATATATGATATCAATTTATTTATAAAACATGAAGTAATCAACGTGTTTTCACGCTTACAGAAAACTTAAAAAACGGGAAGTTTTGGATGCGTGTTACCTCCTCGTAAAATAACTACATGTTCGGAATGTCAACGTTATTTCTAGTCGTATCTGCCTCTCAACTTCAATCCAATGATACAACAACGGCGCGACATATTTCTAGATATGTTTTCCCGGCTATTTGCTCCGAGAAGAGTTCAAAGAGTTCAATAAACCTCTATATTTAGCAGATGTAAACTGAACAGCATTAGCGCTTTCTACAAACGCGACGATAACCAAGTAGTAATAAAATTATGCGCTGCTTAACAAAGAATTAGAACATGATGCAGCTGCAACAGTTTCTGAGGAAAAATACATCCAGCTACGTCCAACTTCCAATACCGGCTTGATTGATCACCTAAGTTGTGAATGACGTTAGTGTGATGAAAACTGTTAGGTTTATTCCAATTTTATACATATCCGTGTCCTGAATGGAAGTGGGAGCCATTAAGTCTTTATAAAATTATCAGATTAGGATTGAACAGCTGTAGTTGAGTAATTAACCTAACCATACTTTCCTTGTACACCGATTGCCTGTAGTGTTTTTGTTATCATAACAATGAATTTAAACAATACATTTATCGCTACTTCACACTGTTCTTTACTCATTACATCATTATTCGGATCAATTTCCAATAATGATGAACAAACATGAGGACAATTCAAACATAATTAGATACCTAGATCATGGTAATAATTGTTCACAAAAGCGTGGATTAATGACAAGCCGCTTCATTGAAGTGTGTGGACTGTGGATGTTGGTGTAACTCCCTGCCCCTCCTCCCCCTCGCGCTGCGCCCGCGCCCCCCGTGTGCCACCCGCGGCCCGCCTACTACCCTGACACCCTCACACTGAACAGATGCTGAGTCTGATCTGAGTAAACACAAACACAGACCCCTTTTAAGCCGACGGCACTATAAAACTACACAATGAAAATAATGATATATCCCTTGGGGTTTAACTGAAATGTGCTATGACAATAAAAATGTCCACATTTTTTGACATCATTTTTTGGTCTTTGATAATAATATAATAGGAAAATAACAAAAACTGTTCAAATACAAGTTTAATCGCCTTATCTAATAAAATAAGCTAATCTGTAAAACACCTAGCTACATAATTAAAGTTTACAGTGGATATTACACAAAATATTTGAGCTGGGGCAGCGACTACTTTAATAACACATTTTTCCTTCTCGTCTCCTATATTAATTAGTTATTTCGGAATATTTTACACCTAGTTAGTCTGCGGTATTGGAGTGATTTAATTTTTAATCATTTCAGGTAGCCGCTTCAGGCATAAAATTGAAAATGTTGCATAAGACCATGTAATTTTTTTGATGATCACAATTGATTTTCTCGCCATAGGCTGTCGTCATATGAGTCACCACGACTAATAAGAGTTCACGAGTTCAATTCGGAGAACTATTGGTTTGCTGCTAAGTTGCTAACGCTTTAAAACAGAAATGTGGCGTCACAAGTCGAATTTTTCATGTTGAGACATTTTCAAAACAGATGTAATCATTTTCTTCAAGATTTCCTAATAGACCTACTATTTTTTCATTCTGTCAGTCACATAATTTTAGTATGGGAATTGATGTAGTAATTTCTTCTATGGACCACTTTTCAATAGTGGACTTCTGTATCTTCTAATGTCTACTGAAAAGTCTGAAACTTGATACCTAAGTTTTGTATAATAAATATACATGTAGGTACCATCAGCCACAGTGTGCATAATGTAGTGCATATGTAGAGAAAGGTAGTTCAGTTTAATATTTCAAATAAGTGAACACTCCCAGATTTGCGTCCGGATTAGCCCTCTCAGGCATGGATAGAGCTTGGGTTTGAACGGGATTTCTTCTCGTGAATATTATTTTGTATTAATATTCAACAGTTTGCAGCGGCGCTACGTGACCGGGAGAGTATTTACAATGCTTAGCGAAGCGCGCAACCCAGCCTCCGCCCGGCCACCCTAATGCCCGCTACCTACCTACACCGACATTATGTTTATGAATGATCTTGACGGTTCGCAATAATGATTACCGTTATTTAACAACGATTATATGTATGGTCTTTGTTATTTAATCACCGAATTATCTATTACACTTATTTGCTAGGCTGGAGATTCAGACACACATTCAATTTTAGCAGTGCTAACGCATGAGCTGCTACAATATGTAATACCGAATCCTACAAAATGTAAGTACAAATAAGTATTCTATGTGTAGGCGTATATGCAAATGTATGCATTATTCTGTGATAACCTTGACCTTTTTGACCAATTCTTTTGTCTTAGGATCAAGGATATTCACTGAAAAGATTCTGTACCTCCATCAATTACGGTCTCCATTTTACGCCATTACTTACATACCTTTGTACTCAATACTTATACGTCGTATCTGTATCTATTTTACTGCGTGTACATAATTTGATAAAATAAAATAAAAAATAAATAAATTATTGTAATTGAAAATGAAGTAGGGACAGGGTAAGTACATCTTGTGTGCTGGTGAAGTATTACACGATGAGTTTGAATTTTTCTAAATGAATGATGCAGAACTTATGAACAACTGATTTTTGAGTAGCTCACAGTTAAATAAGCTATAACTACAAATAAGTAGTACAAACTGACTTCACGTAATGATAATAAATTACCCGCATTTTATTGTACCGATAAAAAACATTAGGTTTCATTATTTGTCATGTTGTAACAATACGCAGATTGTGTTGGGTGAATGCGACCCGAATCCCGACCCCACTTAGAATGCTGTGCGTACATGTACATAATCAAGGCCGATCTGAGGGCGTCACTCGGTAATGTCCTCGCAACAATGGAGATGGGCATTCAGAGCTCGTAAACGGCGGGAATAGCTCTCTTCCGGGCGCTGCAGCGACGGCAGCCGCCCCACTCCGAGCCAATATCCGTGTGAATACAGCTCTATTATGTTATTTAATTTACTACACAGAAAAACACTATTGCTACACTTTGTTTAAGACGCTACCCCGAGCAAAACCTTGCGATTGTGCGTTATTCAGATGCTAATAACATATTAATTAAGAGAGATAAACTACATCTAAAAGCACATTATTAATGTTCGATGTCCTATCATCACATTGCACGTTCTTATTTATTTTTATATGTTATAAATACATTTAAAATCTCCTTGTAAAAAAATTAATAAAATGATTGATTGCATGCATCTTTTGCTAAAGGTAACGTTCGTTTTATTTTATTTCAAAAGCTCGCTGTTCTATTTTTAAATTAAAATGATTCCAAAAATTGTGTGAATTCTATGATTAATGAGCGTGCGAAGGGAGCGGGACAGAGCAGATCAGAGCGGCCGGCTGGCAGGGCAGAGAAGGACCGAACGCTCAAGGTCGTTCGGTCGGGGAAGCGCCTTAAGTGAAAATACAGAAACTCTAAAAGAAAAATTGAGCGCAAAATGAAAGCATATTCTGATCAAAACATTCAAAATTGAAATAAATTAGAAAATTGTTTTTACTTATGAATTTTCAACGTAAGCTGGCAAAAGCGGGTATAGTACAGCACTAGATTAAATTCTGAAAATTACAACTTCTATTAAAACTGATAACTATTCTTATTCAAAAAGTATTAGTCCAAAACTGAATTACTGGCCGTAGGAGAGATAAAAGTGTACTGTCAATGTTTTTGGTCCCATGAAAGTGTGGGATACCTCGAGTGGCAATTTACTCCGCAATGCTTACACTATAAACCGCAACCGCTCTCATTTTAAGATCTATCTTCGGTGAATTTTAGGTAACTCTAGATGGCGTTTGTATTCTGATATAGATTTTCAAAATAGCGCTCGCAAAATGATGCTGAATTTGAGCCTAGATTATCGATGTACTCGTAGTTCATTCATAGTATCATTGCAATTGGCATCCGCCAATCGATGAAAGTCTGTATTTTAAAAGTAAAATCATAGTTTTAAAATAATAAAAAAAATGCGGTTTGGGCTTTCGGTTGAAAACTACAAAACATGTGGTTAAGCATTTTTGGAAACTCCGAAAATCCGCCATTTAAAAAAAAAATCAATGAGTATTTGACGGAGATGGCGGGATGAGCTGGACTCCTTTAACAAAGATTGGTCCTTGGTAGCCCTGGACAGAGAGAGGTGGAAAGAGAGTAAGGAGGCCTTTGCCCAGCAGTGGGACAATAACGGCTAATAAAAAAAAAATTAAAATTAGTTTCTTAGATCTTCCGGTTAAAAATATGAAAACGTGTTCCAAAATTTTTGAAGATAAAGGGTGAAAGGGTAAGGGGGGTTTACACCCATCTATAAGGGGTAAAATAGAGGATGAAAGTTTGTACGGGAAAGTCCGAAATCTATAACGCGGACGAAATCGCTGGCAAAGTGCTATTATCCTAATAGCATAATCTTATCTTTAATCATATTCATAACTTTCAGGGCCGCTTTAGATCTTGAAACTAAATATAGAATTTGTACAGATTGATGAAAGATAACAGTTGAATGAATGATTGAAAGTTACGCCCGAACCAAATGTTTGGGTACAGAATTTGGGTTCACCCCTACTACCGTAGTTTTCGTGTTCGGTTCCACACGAGAAGCGGGGAGCATTTGACTTGGCCCAGTTTGGCTCAGTAGGTACCTACCTCTGTCTGAGCCAGAATACATTATTTTGCCAGATGGAAAAGCCTTTCTAAAATTTACAATACGAATTATGTTATGGTTTAAAACAGAAACTATCCTATTCTACGCGCAAGATTGTGTCTAAATTGTTTTATTGGTGCCTACTCAAGAAAATTCTGTGAGGAACATTCATATTATCCCGAACAAAATCATTTAATCTTTAATCACCTTGCTGTAACAAGAAAGCCGAAGCATATTTCCAAAATAAGAAAAACAATAGAAGTTGTGGTAATTGATTTTATGGCGGAGTGTAATTGCCTCACAATAGGTACCTATAACTATATCATCAATAATTCCCACCTTCATTCGTCCCCCACACGTCGGTCTGCCGCTCGACGAATTACCGGAATCAATAAATATTTGATTACATTTTGAACGACATTTTAGGGAGAAACCGAATGTGTCAATAAAGAAGATTCCAAATTCACATTATTTACTTTGGGTCTAACAAATATTTGTAAATTCCTGCGGTGAATTTAACCTATCCCTGTTTCTTGTATCCTTGTTTAGGTAATGTTCGCGACAATTAATTACATTTCAAATTGTGTAGGAACAGTATTAAGATTTATAGGCAGAGATGGTTTCTCAATTTTACGACACAAAATTAGTCAATACTCAAATTTCCTTTAGTCCTGTGAATAGGCCTCTTTCATCATCATCATCAGCATACAGCAGTCCACTGCTGGACGTAGGCTTCTCCAATTGCACGCCATTCAGCTCGATTCTCGGCAACTCTCATCCAGCTGCTACCAGCCACTTTAAATTTATGGACCAGTCGTACCATGAGTGTCCACGTTTCAGCTCCGTAAGTCATAATTATGACTTATGACTAGGCCTCTTTAACTCATAAATATTACGGATCATGCACTCTCCCAGACATACTTCTTCCGCTGTGCTTTTGAGTGTGACAGAAATGAAAATTAATAATGGATTGGAAGCCACAGGATAAACATAACATGTACTTAGTAAGCTTTGTACGTGCGCTTGTTAGTTATGTATGCAAATCAGGCAGGCGTATGGCTACTTCACGCCAATACGAGTTGCTAGTCACACGTCTTATTATATCGCTACTAGAAGAAATCTATTGACAAATATCATTACCAAGAGTGTCTATTACAATCAGTGGTCTCGAACGTCATAGAGCGAGATCGGTAGAGTTGCCAGCTAAAATCGCTAATATTGTACCCAAAATCGGTATTTGACAAAAAAAAATACAATATTCAATCCAATTCGTTTATTTATTGAAAAAAAAAACTTACAGAACAGAGCCCATATCGGTAGAAATACCGAAAAATCGGTAGGTTCGAGACCACTGATTACAATTTTTTACAAGCGCAAATTACTATCGAACGTGTGTGAGTGTAGTATAAATTATCAATGAAATAGTACCTAATAAATTATTGGATAGGTCTAATTAATTAGCGAATGAATAACTGAGAGCATAGGTTCTCAATTATAAATAAATACAAAACATATAAAGCATTCTAATTATTAAGATAACAAAGTCTTTTAGACTACATCACTTCACATAAAAGAAACAATAAATTTTAAAAAAACACACACGTAAGTACATAAACCCACGCCTTATTCCCACGGGGGTAGGCAAAACTACAGAACGCCACCAGATACGATCCTTACATACTCCCTTTGTTTCAAAAATGTTTACATTAATTTATTAAACTATTTTTAATAATAAAATGTATTTAATTTACATTACTACAACTTATCCAACGTTTTTTTTTTTTGTTGTTGAAATAAGCTCGTACCTAGGTACTCTAAAAAGTAAATACCGGCTAGTCTACATTATAATTATAGTCCGACCAGGTTCAGGTTGTCTACAACATTCCTGATCCGAAAGAGTTCCGTTCCATGCCCGGCAGAAACAGATAATATGGCAACCACGTATTCTGCTTTATATTTAGATCTATCTAAAGTAATGTACTGCAATACACGCTTGGCTTTGAGTATTCCTGATCGTGAATCAGACTGAATAAATTAATGGAATGCTGTCCGTACCAACAGGCACCAAACAATCAGTTGAGTCCGACCGAATTTCGTTTTTCGGCATTTTTCGACTGAAATATCTTTATTCCGCAATTTTCGTTTTTCGGATCTCCGAAATGTTATAACAGGTACTGTAATACAAATCGATTATACAGAATGTTGGGTTTCTACCAAACATCCTGTATAATCCCTGAAAAAAGTCACCCCTCTCCCTCATCTCTATTTTTTGAGGGATTGGGGGTGTAATTTGCTAGCGAAAAATTGTTTATTTTGAAAATGGATTTAAAAGGTGAACGGCAGGTTTTGTACAGCATACTTTTTTTGTTGTTTTGTTATATAATTTGTACCACTTTTTAAGGCAACTAAGCCATTTATTTTCATGATTTCAAGATTTTAATAAATAAACGTAATAAAATCGTAAACTAAACGCAGTTACGTTTTTAGAAGTTGCCATGTGAAATAACATTAAATATAATTAGGAATTAGAAATATAAATAGAAATAAGTATCTCCTAATGCATCCCAGTGAGTAGGTATGTACGATCCTCATCTCAATTTACCTACTTAATGGTAAGAAAACACTACAAAAATAGCGACAAGCAATCTAGAACATTTACGTTATCACCAAAACAATATTTATATAACAATCTACATTAGTACCTTAAAACATAAAATTAGTTATAACTTTTACGTCCCAAATTCAAAAAAAATAAAAAGGGCTCGTCTATCATAACTACCAATTAAAACAAAAAATATCCCAAAACACGAAATTTTATTAGCTGTACGAAAATTCCATACAAGCCTGCCGTTCGCCTTTAAACACTTTCATACTTTAACACAATTTTAAGACTGGAAGCTCTTATTGAAGTCATTATCTGGAACCAACCCTCAGTACATAAATGTCATTGCAGATAACACAAAAATTATTGCGTTCAACCACAAACAAAAAAGTGAAGACGACATTTTTCGGGTAATAAAAAAACAATATTACCTACCGTGACACCTAAGACAGGTTTTATATGTGAAAACTAGGATAATATATGATGCTATATCCCTAAGAAAATTGTGTCGGTCCTTCTACCAAACACTCTGTGTAATAATAATGATCATTTTATTTCAAGTTTCACGACTCATTAACTTAAATATTTATACACACTCAATCAAAGACAGAGTTAAATATAGAAATTATAATTATGAATTATTATTTTGTCTTATGTACGAGTATACGATACCGCTGCATATTTCGATTTCCATGCCATAAATGTTAGGAATATTTTCCCGGAAAATTTTACAATTGCCGTTTGAATGGAAAATCTAGAACGGCATAGTTCAAGCGTTAAAAAATGATGGTGTACTATTACAGAGGACAAAAGAACGTTCACGTTGGTTGCATCACGGGGCGTTCGCTCGGTTCGCCGAGCCAATCTCTTTGAAACTGCACCCGAGGTCTTACCCTATTTAACGGACCGCCGATCGCGTTAATTAAGCGTTTTCAATTTATATGCCACATTTTATGTACAGCTTACATTTACATAATGCGACGAAAATACAGCAATGTTTGATACTTATGAAAAATCACACGATTTGTTAACGTGAATATTCAGCAGGAGTGTTCTTGATGAAAAATGTTGCTGTAATTATTATTACTCAATGATTTTTGTAGCCGATATGTTTTTTTTTTTTATGTAGGTGAAAGTTAAGAACATTCAGAATATAATGCAAATAATAAAATAGTGCTGTTATTTTATAAATATCTCACATTAGATAGTTACATGGAGTCATAAGCATACATACATAATAACAAGATAGATACTTCTTGGAATGCTATATAACTAAGGAATTTCTCCTGGCGCACGCAGGCATCTCACGCGAATGGTCACGCCACGCTACATAACATGGAAAGTAGCTATAGATTTTATCAAATAAGGTTTTTGACGATTGACTGTGTGTGCTTATAATAAAATAAAACACAAAAATCAGTTCAGGGTTTTTTAACAATGCTGACTAAGCAATAAAGTTAATTAAATATGTAATTATAAGAACTTAACTTGCTATAGAAACAAATGAAAGTGACTACATCGTCGAGAAACAACAACTAACTATAGACAAGAAATTGATACAATCAAACAATGAAAGCAACAAATTGTAGCGATGGGTAGGGTATCCCGCGCCTACGCCTCCTGTAGTGCTCTTCTGTAAACATCGCACCGTGAAAACTTTGGTGAAGTGAGCAGTCAATCCCTGGCGATCCCTAATACTTATAACAGCTCACTTCACCCAAGTTTTCACGGTGAGATTTTTCCAGAATAGATCGGCTGTTCTATATTGATAATATCAAACTATTCTCCAGTAAACATAGCTACTGTCATAGAAGTGTCAAATGATGGAAAGAAATTCCGACAGAGCGTGACAGCGCTCATCTTCGTCCGCTGCGGCTAGAAATCCTGGCTGACGGCTATAATTGGGCCGAGCACCTGGCCCTGAGACCACGCTATCACTTCACCTACGGGAAATATTGATCTTATTCGAGCTTGATTAACTTTGTCGCGGTCGTCGATGCTAATAATACCCAAACTCTGGCACCGGTCCAGGCGAGGTCTTAATGGTACTTCGATACACGATAATTTTCAAAGGTGACAAACTATATATTTGATTCGATTTGATTCAGTACAGAGATAGAGATAACACCATATTTCACAGTATAAATGTACATCCACCCACGCATTTATGTAAATTAGTGACACTCCAATTACCGTTAGAATCTGTGCGTATGTTCGTATTCGTAGGCACACGCGGCAACCACGCTAAACTGCCCCATGGGCCTTCTTAACAACCTGCGTTTACAAAGCTGAATCCACGAGTCCGTACAGCAATGTATTCAGGAATTGTTACTGACAATACTAGCTACGATCTTACATACTATAACGAAGCAGAAAAACATTCAAATATATTCCAGAATTATTCGAGGGCAATATTCCAATTTAAACTCCGCATACCGAAACTCAACAAAAATATGCATTCGATGCATATGAACTGCATATAAGTATGTAAGTTGGAAACTCAACGCACTACTATTAATGTCTGCTTATAAAACCAGATATGCAGGTTACGCACAAAAAGATTCGCGATTAGCAGACAGGTAGTAGGTACAATCGATTAAATATTTAAAACATGTTTGCATGCAAAGCGGATACTTAAGTTTAATAATGTCTTGATTCATATACGAAACGTTTGAGCGTCAACACTACTTAGGACTACTGAGTATCTTTTGTTTTTATAATCCGCATAATCAAGTCAGTTTATGATTGTAATAAAAAAAGAACAGAAAACAGACTATAAACGTAAACTGCTCTTGTCAAAAATTACGTAGCTACATATACGACATAATAAAAATCGTGTGTCGAAACATCAATAGAAAAGGTAAATATGTAAATAATGAATAAATGTGTGATATGTAATAAATAACATTACGTATACAGATCAAAGCGTGTCTGGTGTCTCGTATCCCACTCCTGGCCTACATCAATGTCACTTGCAGATTGAGGCAATTTAATTTATTTATTACATAAGGATTTTGATGAGATTACACTAACATGCATATGAAATGGAAGCATTGAATGGATAGCGAGACAGTTAAGTCAAATTACAGTTTATAATCGGTATAACGCCACAAAATATGTAGCATTTCAAGTGCTACGGTAAAAGGACTTGTGAAAATTCTACCATATACCTAGTTGTACGTGAAAAGAGCCTGAAAGAAATCTTTTGTAACGCACCGCACATTTATTAACCTTGAATTTACTTGTTCCCTGAGGTCGTGTTCATTTTCACTTAGCTATTGTTAATGTAATTTTCTTCTTTTCGTGCGGAGATTTCGTTGATAATAATATTAAACACGTTAGCAACCAGTATTTAGACGCATCGCAAATAATTATGTTTTGACACAAATCTACTAGAAAAGATGAAATCTAATAGAAGCGAAACATTAATTCGTTGATATAAAATGCCTTGATCTACTACTACAAGATCATAAAACTAAGAGGACAGATCTAATAATTACACAAAAACAAGAATCGAACTGTAAAATAGAGAATTCGGGTTATGCCTTATTATTGTACCACGAAGTACAATCTTTCTTGGCGTTCTAAGAAATTAAATGATTTAAAAGAAAATTAACCTCTCGCATTTATGAACAAGAGAAGAAGCTTAAAAGTACTACGATACGACGTTTAAAAATGAGGGTTAGTCGTGCGGGCGAGTGAGTAGGCGTTCCTTGTTTAATATAAATCGAATTGGCAGACATGAAATGAGATCAGCTAACTTACTGTTAGTAAATTATAATCTAGTACTTAATCATTCAGACATGTTAAATGTGAATGCATTCACATGCGTAAGTAAATTAGTGCTAAATAATAAACGGTAAATACCAGCAGGGTAGGTGTTCCTGTATCGATGACATTGCCGTTACTCACCTGAAATAAACAAAACTCACTAAGTGACTTCTAAGTTTGGATTAGATGATGTATTTTATGAGGTAAAAACAAGTCGTTCATGTAACATT
The DNA here is from genome assembly GCA_947568875.1 of Fissipunctia ypsillon. Lineage (NCBI taxonomy): Eukaryota > Metazoa > Arthropoda > Insecta > Lepidoptera > Noctuidae > Fissipunctia > Fissipunctia ypsillon. Next base: position 11,255,973 of record OX387654.1, read on the forward strand.
GTGATAGAGTAACCGATGGAATGAATCGATGACACGGTTCTGTTGATTTTGTATATCATAACTTCTTCAAATAGTTTAATCGTTATCAGACAGCTGACAATAGTGTCTGATCTTAAACTAAACATCGTTACGCATCGGTTTCACGGTGTTAAGTTAGGTACATTAAAATCTATTTCAAAATAACTCCCGAGTTCGAGCGATTGCACAACTCAGGTATGCATAATGTTTTCGCAACCCCAATAAAGTGGTTAGTCTTTATATGTGGGCGTCCACGCAAAAAGCGTCCAGTAGTGGGTATTGAGTACCAGATTCGGTATCTAGAATAGTCAATTGATAATAAAGATCAAAAATATATTCAAAAACTGCCACATTTTTTAAAATCAGACATTTGTAGTTGAAACTCTGAAAAATCTTGATTTGAGAAAAAGCATTATCAAAGTTTGATTTTTGGTACAACTTACTATTTCCTGATGTTTCTAAGTACATTTTCTGGTACTTAGAAACATCATATAAACTCATTTACTATATGAACTTGTAGATAACTGAGCATTCAATAATAATCAATTAAAATCGAGAAATGTAATTTTTTCACCCAACTTTACAAAACTCTCTCAAATCTCGGAAACTAAATGCCGAGAACTGGACCCTTTTTGCTTGGACTCCCACATATGTATAGTAGTAGGTGTCAAGTTGAGTAAGTGATTAATGATTACTAAGTAACCCTCCCGGAGGTAGTGCGGCTGATAGCGGTTTGACTGGCTAAACTTTAATATTGATAGGACTAGACATCATGTATGAGTAAACATCGGTTTGGAAAGGTTAACTTGTCTTCCTACTGCCTACATAACCTAGTAAATAATGACTGAGAATGAGTAGTAACCATACTCGACTCGTTAATGTTCGCTGCTGAAAGCGAGTACCAGCATCACATTGACGGTCGTATACTCGTGTTACATGAGTGTAGATTATTTCCCGAAGAAACAGTGCGCTAGACAAACAAAGAAATATGCTGGAATATGATCCTCTAACTAAATAATAAAAGTTGTAGCCTTTTGAAACATGTTCCCATTGCGAGAATATAAAAATACGGTTAACTATTTGTAAACGTTAATTTCAGCATAGGTACTGGAAAACTCAATAGTGTGAACTTTCAAGGCCCGTATTACAGAACGTCACTCAAGACTCAGGCATTACTTAAAACTAGATTCAAGCCATTTGATTGGTTGAAACTTAGTTATAAGTAATGCTTGAGTATCGAGTGACGTCTGTAATACGGGACTAATTCAATTCAATTAATTCAAATAATTTATTTCAATCCATTGCAGATCATATTGTTACCGTTTCATTAATTGGAATAAAATTACAAATTATATAACAATGAATATATATATAAAAAATGATTTTATTTATTTATAATGATAAATGATTTTATTTCTGTAAGTAGGTTTATACAAACACTTTTACACGTCAAACATTTTTTTTTAAACTAGATGAGGCCGGCGTTTCCTATCTGACTACTCTTAGAAGAAAGGCCGAAAAACTCAGAGGTCACAGTCTCTTTTAAAGTCCAGACATAATTTTGGTCAGATCATGTGAAGACCATGTAGGTTGGTGTCTGAAATGGTCTTTTGAGGAAAGAACCACATAGATTGAGTAGACCTGTCCACTCAGTGCAAGCATCTGTCAGTAATCGTACAGCTCAACATAAAAGTTAAGGAGCTCAACGATTCGACGAAACGGTTCCATTTTTCTTTTGAGGTACGGAACCTTAAAAAACAACACTGAAACAGGAAAGGGGACAAATTAATCCTGAAATTGTTTTTGGATTGGAAATCATCAAATGACTTCTCCCGCTCTGGGCGGAGCAGGAGGTCGTGTCAGACTTTTACTGACTAAAACCCACCCGTGTTCCTTCAGTTGCCTGTGCCGGGGCCACGGTAACATCCCGCGACCCTGGTTGATGGAGTGATTCCCTATGAGTTCTTTTTTGCTTATTTAAGAACGTAACAATACAAAACATTTGAAGCTGCAGATGTTTGGTAGCCACGAGTCATCATCATCATCTGCCTAGCCTCTTCCCAACTATGTTGGGGTCGGCTTCCAGTCTAACCGGACGCAGCTGAATACCAGTATTTATGGTAGCCACGAGTAAGTAATCAATATTTAGGGCTGATTTAACCAAAGTCAACTGCGGAATAAAATTGACGTCTGACAGTTTTGTTATGGAAAATCTGTTAAAAATTAAAAATTTATTCGCTGAATTAGACTTATACTAGGTATAAAAGTTTGATAGAATTCAGCCTTAGTGATCTTTAAAAGAATCTTCAAACAATGCGTCTTCCTTGTGGGGATTTTTTTAAAACACATACATATGTAGCAATGAATTAAGGAATAATTGTTGTTCAAAGATATTTCGAGTTGAGAGCAAACGTAAGTGATGCACTTTTGACGTCAGGTATTGCATTGCGTTATCGAGTCCGATGGTCGAGTCAAGGGGCGTCGCGACGCGACGCCGCCGGCCGCGGACCGAGCAACGTTGGCACAGACCCAAATATTTTTCACGCGCCTCACTCTGCACCGGGATAAGTTGCCCTATTCACCTGAATTGGAATACGAATACATTTAAATCAAAGAATGATTTATCAATATATCGCCGATATAGTTGCTCAATTGGTAAATACATCGAACGCGCATCGATCCTTTTAGGATTGGTTTCACGGCTGTTTTTTTTGTAGATTGCATGTTTGACCCTGTGATACCGGATTATTCTCATCGTTACATTATCCTCAAACATAGCTTAGTAATCAATAGCAGACAGTAAATAAACTGTTACTGGTGTGCTGACAATAACAATGGCCGAACGCGATAAAAGAAAACTGTTTTCATCATAATTTTACTTATCTTCGAGGATGAGGACATTAGTAAATCTAACAACATTAAGGTTCGCGGAGCTTCTGAACTATGTACGTTCATCATTAATGAAGTGGTGGTTAACTGGGGCTAATTGATAACACGTAACAAGTACTTATAAATCATCTAGAGTATACGGATTAATGTGTATACTCGTACATCTGTTTAGCAGTGAGCGCGTCACGTCTGGCGGCCCTCCACTCCACTAAACGTAACAAACATTATTGCACAAATCGTGCCAGATCCATTTACTACATATTTTTCATACATTATGATGTTAACTCATTTTGTGAGTGAGTTTATACCTGAAAATAATGTAAAACAGAAAACGTTTATTTTTACTTCACTTGTTTACAGAATCGCTTCTATTTCAGTAGATACCCAAGCATCAAAACGTTTGATTAAAGTTCACCAATTTGTAAAATATACAATTAGGAAAGGTTTACGCATTACTTCAGAGTCCCAGACATGGTTGATATTCTAATTCATCATATTTAGGAGTTTTGATGCACATTAAGTTTTTTACTTTTTCAGTCTAAAATATACCCGAATCTAGATGATGGCAGTAACTTTTCAAAAGAACTGAAACCCCGGTACAAACTCGCTCGACTACTGTGGTGACTGCATTCTAATCTCCTTTCACAAATTACTCTTTGGAAGAGATCTATGGTTAGCCGTGTTTATCGATAGAACGATACATATTTTTGAATTTTGTGCGAGTCATGTTTTGACCCACGATCTGCCCAAGAACTCGTTTTCTTTTATTACCCAATCGACGTAGTTTTGAGTTCGATACTATTTCAGTGTATTAAAAATTTAAAACTATGTTTGAAAATATCCTGCTTTTTTTTTTTGTAGCGCTCCTGAGTGGGCGTTCCCAGTGTGTGTGGATGCATGATGGATTTTTAATATTTTTTTACGATGTTTAATTTTTCATAATCTTACTGAAGACATTTTAATTTCGCCAGGAACATTCAAACTTGCGGTTTCTATGGCAGGGCCATTATGCTACGACATTGTGTAAATTATAAAACCTTTTATAAACACGGGGCTTTGAGAAAGATTTTATTAAGTAACTTAAAACAATGGAGATTAATTTTAATTTCAGATTAAATTCCCTCGAATTTAATCTGAATCATCTAGATAGGTAGGACCTTACCTATACAGACGATCTATTTATCAACATAAAAATTAACATGTGATCAATGAGGCATAGTTTTTGTTTCAAGCCTAGAAATGCTGTCATTAAACACACAAGACGATAATATCGAGACAATAATGATTGAAAAGAGTATAAAAAGTGAAAGTGTTCTGTCTTGTTCTTCAGAGAAACAAACGTGTCTTTATGTGTACAATTAACGTTGACCGTGTAGTCTTGAGCCGCTTTCCTTTAGATGGTCTATTACACGCACGTCGACAGTGCATCGCTCCGATTGAACGATGCTCAGAGGCGGCCATCAATATAAACGGAATGATAGTTATAATCTGGTACTTGCAACTATTTACTACATTAATACCCGTTTGCCTTCAATAGCAGGCGCATACCACCGACTGCAACTAACCAAAATAATTATTGTTTAGATATCACTAGAAGCATAAACCCGTCACTTATTGATTTACTCTAGGAGATAAACTGTTGATTAAGCGATGCCATTTGGAGACTGAACATTTAGTGGATGCTGGAAACTTGCAATACCTACTAATGATAAAATTAATAATACGAAGACGCCAACAACACAAACAACGCCGATAATAAAGTTATTTCAAGGACTTTCACCCTTTGGGTTGATTATTTTATTACATATACGTGTCAAAGGCAAACAAGTTAATAACATTGGTTCTCGTAGAGACAATGATAAAGAACAGTAAATCGTCTCATGAGCGGTCAACTGTGTAAATGCCCATCATCTTGTGGAAACGAGTTGTATAAAAAAGTTGTTTCGCTGATTCAACATGGTACGAAGTTGCTCGCATAAATATGGGTGGATCAAGGTCCCGTGATTGCGGAAACATTGGTAACGCTTCCTTTCACCTGTGCAGTTCGACGCGGGTGCACCGTGCACTCAAAGCTCGCTATGCAACCAAGAAGGTAAACACTACGAACTGGTAGTCCAGGTGTACTGCCACGTACGCACTCAAGCCGCACCTCGACACGCTTAATTAACCGCACTGAAATCAATCTTATAATTCATCAGTCTTTGTCTCGTGATTGGATACCGATCTATTTTGGTGCTTGAGAGCAAAGAATTTATCTAGTACAACGCCAAATTCACATAACACAATATCCCGGTTGTTTTTGGTCTATTCTAGGTTGAACGTAGGTAGAAGAGTAAGCGAAACAACATTTCGAAGATTTTATTTTGAGGAAAATCTGTTTCATTTTCTGTATTTTTGATTATTATGTAACATATAGGTACCTACTATTACTTGGTTTGGTCTTGGCCCTAGGCGATACATTAGTCTCTTAATTTAGATATTATCAGATAAGCAGTATCTCCGTGGAAAATACTGGTATTCAGCTGCATCCGGTTAGACTGGAAGCCGATCCCAACATGTTGGGAAAAGGCTAGGCAGATTGGCGGACAAGTACATGTTTACGTACAAATGAAATGTCATTAAAAACCTTATAATGCTTGTTATCAGCTCACAGATAAATGTTTGACCCCATTATCTGTGTATAAACACGCAACGACTTCCAATCAGTGACCGAAGCCGAAGATAATAACAGGAAGAACTAAACAATATACATACGTACCTTCTTCATTATTAGAATAAATCTATATAGAAACGAAGATTAATTTAACTTTCTTTTATTTTTTGTACCGATATTGAATTAGAACATCGTTTATTTTAGGCAGCATTTCCTACTGCAGTTTATTATTTTGAATGTTTTTAATTTCAAATTGATTAGCAAAACATCTGAGGAAATTTCTAAGGATTAAAATGCTGTAAGCAGAACAAAGCTGCGCTGTATACAGCCGTTTTACAGCGAGGATTAATGTTTAATACGATCTACCTGGTAAATACAATGCTCACGATTCAACGCCATTAAATGAACGCGAACAGTCCCTGATCTGAACTATCTCATTTGTAGGTACATCTCCCAAATAACATGCAAAAGAGATGTTAAAAATCTTCTTCTTCTAAGCGTGTCGATAGTAAATCTAAATGGACTCGGCCCAGAATTCGGCTACGTGTTTGGCGCATCACTAGCGTCCATCAGCTTCTGTAACGTGCAGACAACAAAACACGCAGGACACGGTATTAAGTGTCCCATTTTTTGTGAAACAGCACCACATTTACACTCCAAGGCGGAGTCGTCTATGAATCTCCACCTGAACATGTTTTCCTCGCTTCGACCAACCTAGGTCCGGAGTCTGTTTAAAGACTTCCAGGTTAGCCAAGGCAACTCGTGTCCAGATGGGAGATTTTCAGCAGGTGGATCGAGTGGTATGAAGCACTGTCTCGCCAAGCTTCAGTCAGATCGTTCCCCAGTGAGTGGGACGACACACTTTCAAAAATTGTTTCGGCTTTTCAGCCTTTGTGGCACAAGAATGTTGTCGTGCATAGGGTGTCGTGTGTCGGAGACCATTTTGGCTCTTTCGCTGGAGCTTGACACCGCTCTGCGAGCTTCTGGTGGCGCTACTCCTGCTAGTGAAAATAGCATTTGTACCGGTGTCGGTTTTAGACGACCAGTGATGATCCGGCACGTTTCATTCAAAGCTGTATTCACTAACTTTGCATGTGCAGAACGACTCCACACGGGGCACGCGAATTCACCGGCAGAAAAAGATAGCGCCAGCCCGTAGTCCGCATAACGTCAAGCGAAGCATCCCATTTTGATGAGACCAGTCGCTGAAGAAGACTGTTGCGAATGTGCACCTTCTGCTCGACGTGTTTGCAGTTTTTGCTGAATGTCCAGAGTAACACCAAGATATTTAGTGGAGTGGCTGTGCTCGATCGACACCACACCCCAAACGATGTTAAGTTTGCGGCCCACCTCTCTGTTGTGGAGATGAAATATGCAAGACTGGGTTTGGTAAAAATGGGGTTAGGGAATCTATATGAGCATTCCTAAGATTTTCAGTTTAAAATGAGACTAACAGCATGAAAATTGGGTCCAGTTAAAATAAAACAGTAAAAATAAATTGTGTTTTGTACTTAGAACAGTGAGCCAAACTCTCAAATCATCATTTCGCAATGATGCGCAATATTGTACCTCTAATAAAAATAGGAGCACATCAAATATTTTAGGTACTTAAGTGTATCTATTCTAAATTGACACTGGGAGCTGTAAATCATGTGTAATAGCACTCAAGTCGTAGACGGTCGTCTGATACGACGATATTTAAACTAGATATCTAAGCTGTTGGACCATGGCCAATGTATCCAAAACGAATTTTGACAACAGTTTTGAGATATTATGTTGATACCAACCTATAAAGTAGAATCATCACATCAAGATCGGGTGCTAAAAAAAGTAATAAAGAATTTATGTCACCTCTTAGTTAGTGTTTTACAAAAATAGTCGAGAGAAAACCGCAACACGCGCTTAGTGACAGTGAGGAATGGAACAAGCGGTTATCGAACCACAAAAAAACATTACACAGAGAATACCACAGAATGTTTTAAAAGATTGTTCAAACACGACGCTACAGTGTAATAACATAGTAACTACACAAGTTTCCGTTAACTCCTCCTTACTGATATTCAATTCTCTCTCATATAATTCTTCAATTTACGTTTATTCTTCTAACTAAACAACAATTTACTCCTAGTTCAATAAAATAGGTAATGATTCTGTTTTAAGAATGTAACTTGTAAGTATTTTTGAAATATTGATGCTCTTTTGGAAAAGGTGGAATTCAGGCCGTTCTCTAAATAAATGCTCAAGTTAGCACAAAATCCGGTCACCTATTTAATTGTTATGAGTAAGAAAAATATCAGAGCATCATGATAATACAGCGGGGTCCCAAAATACCATGGCAGTTGTAGCATTTTTAGCTTATAAGTTGCTATAATAGATAAGGTAGGCAATCCGCCGATTTTCAATTATATGTGGGAACCAGCGGGGCAATTGCATAACACACTTGCAGTCGGAATCGGTTTCATTTTGACAGCTCAACAACATTCATTGCGTTATTTACGTTGTTGAGCAGACAACGTTTTCGAACATATGAAGCAATGGATTAGAAATTTGCTTCAAAATCATTCAGATTGTGATTGATAGTGTGTTACGTAATTAGGGTGCTGGTCTTAAGCTGCTATAGGAAATCTAATTTAATTCATCTATCGATATTGTCCAAACAATGATCAATTTAGAATATAGTGGTGGTCATATAATTAGAAACACAAGTCACTTGGTAGTGTTAATTACTTTTTTTAAATGTTATTTTTGCAATTAATTGGAGGTAAAAGATCCGTTTACCACATTAAAATATACACTCGTAACTCTAGTTTAAAAACGATCTTACACTTTGTTAACTAATACTTAAAAGATTTGAACAAAATATAACTTGGAAAAAAATATCAATATCTTTAGTACTGGCGGCAGTCGGAGAACTAATTAGAAACACAGGAAATCAACACTAAAAACTTAAACAAAACTCCAATAATTTGTATAAATCGTGAAATGGATACTATCGAATACCTTACTCATTACCGATTAGTACTTGGTACAAGTTGGTATACAAGTTGTATATTACAGCTTTTCAATGACGCGTGACGTGGGATTGATTTTATCAATTTTTCACTCGTTTCCTATGGAAGGTGTGAGAGGTATCTCCAAACTTCAACAAATGCGTCGTAAAGTAGATTGACGTTAATGACATGTAGATCCGACAGTGTTTTCTTCATGATGTGCTACTGATTCTCTATCGGATTTAAATCCGGACTATTAGCAGGCCACTCCAAATTGTAACAGATTGTTCTCTGAGAAACACTTTTACGCTGTTTGCTGTATGCTTTAGGTCATTATCGTGTTGAAATATCCAAGTCACTGGCAAATTTTTATCGCAATATAAGATCACTGTTTCGTCCAAGATGCCTCTGTACCGATACTGACCCATTAGCCCTTCAATCTTTCTCACGGGTCACGGGACCAATCCCGTATCCCGAAAAACATACCCACACTTTAACATTTCCATTTTGTGTACTTACTTGTTATTCAAAGCCTCGTTAATTGGTCGTCGTACATAACATTTTCCGTCGGAATTCACCGAATTTATTTTAGTTTCATCCGAAAATAAAACTTTTTTCCATTGATGAACAGTCCAACTGCCATATTTTCTAGCGAAGGCTAGACGATTTTCTCTATGTTGCCTGATAAGAAATGGTACTTTCCTAGCAAGTCTTCCAAACAATTTCCCTTCAACCAACCGCCTACGAAGTAGTCTTGCGGACAAGATTCGAGGGTGGTCCTGTAAAAATACTTCTTTTTGAATAACATTAGAACCTTTGAAGGGGTCCGTCTTAGCCAAACTAATCATAAGAACTTTTCTAGGCACATTATCTGATGTTCTACGCTGTTTGTAAAAATGTGCAATGGCGTTGAAATACCATCTTTACGGAACACTATATATAGGTGAGCGGCTATTTTTCTGTAAGCCCATTTTCGTTGGGAAATGAAAATTCACAATATTTTTTCTTGTTACTGCATCACAGCTCTTCTTTTTACGCATTTTTAGGGTTCCGTACCTCAAAAGGAAAAAAACGGAACCCTTATAGGATCACTTCGTTGTCCGTCTGTCTGCCTGTCAAGACCCTTTTTCTCAGGAACGCGTGGAGGTATCAACTTGAAATTAATATCAAATACGTAGGTCTATGGTCCTTTGGAGCTCTAAAAAAATCAAGCTAAGTCAACGCAATAAAAAAAAACCGGCCAAGTGCGTGTCAGACCACGCACGATGAAGGGTTCCGTAGTTGTGATGAGTTTATCCCAAGAACAAACTTAACATTGTAGTTAGAAAACATGTTCTCTCATACATTCCAACTGCAAATGTAAGTTGGTCGACTATTAGGTACTCGTAAACTTGTAAAGCCAGTAGGCTAAGCCAGTTAGCTGTGATAGTTTTCCTTTTAACTTCGTTGTATATACTACTACCGTGAATTTTTTCACATATCCAAAACTAACCGTTTAGCTGGCAAGTGTCCGCCACACTTGACTCCAATAAAAATTAGCACTTTAAAGCTTAATATTTCAGAAACGGATCCCTTAATCGAAAATTGTTTGCACAAACCCGCAATATTTTTGAAAGACCTGTCCAACAACACCCCCACACCATGGGAAGAAAAAAAAACATCCCCAGTTTACGTGTACAGGACGTAGGTACCCGAAAAAAAAATTGTTTCATGATTTTATTTTACCTTTATCGGCGTATTTAATATGTATATCCATGCCAAATTATAGCTTTCTAGTACTAAGAGTCTTTGAGCTAAGTTGCGGACGGACGGACAAGGCGAAACTATTAGGTTGGGGAAAAAGTCTTTTCGCATAATAGTATGTATGAACTTGTAATAAAATCTCTTTGGCTGTACTATTTGTATCTGGCTGGTTTTGGTATCATTGAAAGTTTAAATTTTAAAGAACATAATTCCAAATTCAAATTAGGAAAATGTGTGATTTTCATTTGTTTTTCGTACTGTCAAGATGAGTGAATCTAATGAAGAAATTCGATACATTTTAAAATTTTACTACAAAAAAGGTAAAAATGCAACACAAGCCGCGAAAAAAATTTGCGATGTTTATGGACCTGGTGCAGTGTCTGTGAGAGTAGCACTAATTTGGTTTGAGCGTTTTCAATCCGGAAATTTTGATGTCAAAGATGCACGTCGCGCTGGTCGCCCTATTACGGATAAAATGGATGCCATTTTTGAAAAAGTGGAGCAAGATCGGCATATCAGTAGTTACGACGTAGCTGAAGAACTGGGAATTGACCACAAAACAGTTTTGGCGCATTTGAAAAAAACTGGGTACACAAAAAAGCTCGATATTTGGGTACCTCACGAGCTCACTGAAAGAAACCTAATGAACCGTGTACTCATTTGTGATTCTTTATTACGACGTAATGAAACCGAACCATTTTTAAAGAACCTGATAACTGGTGATGAAAAGTGGATCACGTACGACAAGAACGTGCGAAAAAGGTCGTGGTCAAAGGCCGGTCAGGCTTCACAGACTGTGGCGAAACCCGGGTTAACTCGCAACAAGGTGATGCTGTGTGTGTGGTGGGATTGGAAGGGCATTAATTCATTATGAGCTGTTACCACCAGGCAGGACCATCGATTCTGAACTCTACTGCGAACAACTGATGAGATTAAAGCAAGAAGTTGAGAGAAAGCGGCCGGAATTAATCAACAGAAGGGGTGTGGTTTTTCATCATGATAACGCTAGACCTCACACATATTTAGCCACTCAGCAAAAATTAAGAGAGTTTGGCTGGGAGGTGTTAATGCATCCGCTGTATAGTCCTGACCTTGCACCTTCAGATTTCCACCTGTTTCGGTCTCTTCAGAATTCTTTAGGCAGTGTCAGGTTAACATCACGAGAGAACTGCTAAAACCACTTGTCGCGGTATTTTGATCAGAAGTCCCAAAATTTCTATAGCAATGGGATCATGTCCCTACCTACAAGATGGCAAAAAGTTATCGAACAAAATGGTACCTACATACTTTAGTTAAATGTGAATAAACTATATTAAAAAATGTTTTGAATTTTCTTAAAAAATGCGAAGAAACTTTTTCCCCTACCTATTATAAGGGTTCCTTGTTGACTACGGAGCCCTAAAAACGGCCATTTATACGACTTATTTTGATACTCTCAAATAAATCAAAACATATAGGGTACTTCCCGTTGACCTAGAATCATACAATTTGGCAAGAAACAAGGTCTCACAGCACAAGTAAAGGAAAAAATTCCGAAAATCAATCATTTGTCATCATCACAAGCTTTCACGTTTATAAAATGAGTAGAATGTATTGTAGTTTTAAAATTCAATTTTAGAACATAAATTACACTTTGTTTCTAATTAGTTATCCGACTGCCAGTACTAACGTTGTTGATATTTTTTTCCAAGTAATATTTATTTATTATTTTCTACTAGTTAACAGAATGCTAATGATCGTTTTTAAACTAGAGCTATTAGTGTACCTACATTTTAATGTTGTAAATAAATCTATTACCTCCAGTTAATTGCAATAATAACATAAAAAGTATATATGACCAACACTGTATATAATGAGATTTAATGTAGAAGTTCTTTATGTCGGCCTGTTGATTAGCGAGCGTCAACGAGCGGTCGGTAGACAAATGAACGCCCGCTGGAGGCGGCTGCCATCAAAACTACAAAGAAAGTAGGTGGCCTGGCATTTTGCTTGGCGACGTTAGACATAGCTGATATGTATTTACGACAAATATTTACATCCAAATATACAACATGTAACAGAAGCATACACTTCACAACATGTAGAGGTACCGTATACAAAACCTAAGAAAAAGTCTTATTCCTGAAAGTTTAGATTTTTCAGAAGGTATTAACTTGAGATCGGTATCTAATATTTAACTGACTTTGTTATTTTTTATTACCGATGTTTTTCAGCCCAGATTATTCGTTTTATTATAGGAAACAAAGCCTTATTTAAGTATTGATATTGTGCACACACCACAGTGATAATTTGATCTTCTCGTAGATCGACATCTGTGGGTAGGTTTGTTTAGTTGACGTGTTGGCTGTTGCCCTTATTCTTATACCTTTTATACAGGGTGTAAAAAGACACATCACATACCTACCCGTTAACTACGCATACTGCACATCGAACTAAGTAACATAGGACAAAAATTATTGCTGGGAAACGACTTTCTTTTTTGGTGTGAAAAATCACTTTTTATGGTAACACGCAATGTAACACGCGCAAAACGTAGTGCTTACTGTTGCATACAACAGTATAGGGGTCGTGTCGGTATTTAAAGTACAGTTATAACATTTAAAACAGCTTTCATGACAAAACGTAAGTAATAATGTTGGAACTTTGACCTTCAATATTTCCGTAACCATAAGGTTCCCAGGTATGATCCAAAACAAAAAAAAATCGCAATGATGGGAAGAGCATGTAACTTTCGGCTTCTTTTTTACACCCGATTTTTATAATACCAGTTTAAAAACCAAAACTACTTTATAAAAAAGGGAGGATTTCACCAATGAAATGAACGAGATAAGCACATCTAAACTACGTTCAAGAGCTGTCAGTGTCATTATCCCAAAGAAAATAATGACACTGACAGCCCTTAAACGTGGTTATGTGCTGATCGCGTTCAGTTTCATTGGTGAAATCAGCCCTAAGAGTAACCTGACTAACGATCGACTAATTTATGTATGATTAAATCAGATATTGAGCATATAACAAAAAATAGATTAAAAGTCAATTATTTATAGATCTACAAAAGTGGGTTAAATGTTTTAAAAATAAATATCACATACGAATGCAGACACGCAAGTTTATTTTAATGCCATCAAATCAAAGCTTCTCGCTACAAAGAAAATATCACACACACAAACAAACAGTAAATTGAATTAGATTTTGATATTGACATAACCCTCCCCTCCCTTAACCTCTTCCCTCTGGAAAACAACTGCTAAAAACCAGAATCTCGGAGATTGTAGGCATGGAATCGTCGTCATTGAAGCCGAGCATCTGGTAGTGAAATTCATCCCATTATAGAGTGAACGATTACACATAGACACAGGTGCTTTTTCAGCGAGCGGTATTACCGTAAATAAACCCAGCCGACAATCGTAATATACAGGGTAAGTTTTTGAGATGACTGCAGAGCGAAAACCGAAATCATGAGAAGAGGATTTCCAGGACTCGAGTTCACGTCTCTTTGGAGAATTATTTGTTTTCTTTATAGTTTGGGATTTTGTCTAGAAGTTTTATCACAAAAGCTCACTCTGTAAAGTTTATAACATTGTGTGCACGCCTATATTCTGTGCTAAAAAATTTAAAGCAAATCCTCTTTAGTAAGAAACACAAGGAAATGATACCGCCTTTTTTAAAATTCATCTTCAGTTTACCACTGAAGGGCATCACATTAAAATAGATTCCATTGTACGTAAATATGGTTCCGTCGTGGCATATTATAGTTTTATTGATCCTGTGTTGTGTTTGCCCATTTACCTCTAGGGATGATAGAAATACGAGCAGTTTAAGCGCCAAATACATCAATTTTGCTAAAAAATCATTTTTTTCGAGTGGATCGCTTTGAGGTTTCTGATTACAATAGTCAAAGACCCCTGAAGTTTGATCCCGTTGTGGTCATATTGAGACACACTTTCTAAAGCACAATCTGAAAATCTTTTCAATGATAAATTGATAAGGAATATTTGGTTAGCATTACGAACTTATAGAAAACCATTACATTTGCTGGAATATGCTCGCACTGTCGCATACCTAAATTCCATTCGAAATTATCGTAATTTAATATTATTTCGGTTTCGTCGAGATGGTATCTGAATACAATAAAAGGCGTGTAAGTGAAACGGATACATACAATCAATATACCGAAATTACATCGAGACGAGACGTATGAGGTACTTACTATCGACAAACGCTAGGCCTTTCCAATTTTGAAACAATTTTGCTTGCAAGCTGCCATTATTGTATGGTACTTATGACAAATTAAAACAGAGGACCATAGGGGCAGGGTTTCTTCAATGAATCAGTGTATATGTTACGGCTAAAACCCGAAGTGCGGCTACAACTAGTTTTAGCCGGCTTCAACTAGGTGTGGCCGGTAGCAGTTGGTTAAACTTAGGTGTGGGCTGAAAAGTAGGTTAGGTTAGGTTAGTACTGTGACCTGACTACACAACGTACGAGCCGAACGAGCGGTGCGAGCGGTGCTACGGCAGCCGTTGTGTCGTCACAGTTCTAACCTAACCAACCTTTCAGCCTACATCTAAGTTTATCCAACTGCTACCGGCCACAACTAGTTGTATCCGGCTAAAACTAGGTGTAACCGCACTTCGGATTTTAGCCGTAACATATACAAAAAGCAACTTTAAGGTGTAAAGGCGTCCGTTTTGTCGATAGTAAGTATATATTCCTAATATTGTTACAAAACACGATACAAGCCTTCCGCTTTGGGAGACATTTAACAAATTACTTGTATGTTTTTAAGAATTTATAAATATTAATTACCTAATTAATTATGAACTGATCAGGACCTATAACTATGAAGTGCCTCTTTAGCCTTTATTATAATTATTAATTAAGACGGCGATAACAGACCTTTAATGATTTTAAATTGAAAATCACGTCTTTAACGAGTAGTGATTTGGAAAAATATATGTTAAATTAGAGCATTTTCTTAATAACTTATTATATGAATATTTTAGATTGTTTATATTACATAGTGTAATTAATTTGTAAAGCTACGTTTAATGCGGATAAAAAAATGAGAATAACGCAAAACTATCAAGCATATTTTTATGACACCTTCACCATTTTAAAGATAATTTAATTATTTATCTTTTAGTATACGTGTTTTATTAAAATTACTTTTTGTTTTATGTATGTTTTGTGTAATTAATAATACATCTAATTTGGGACAGCGCTCCTTGATGGGCGAGTCCTATTACTGGGTGGACGTACGACGCGTTGCGTGAGCTCAGCACAGAACACGCAAGCTATGCACTGAAGGCCGCTGGCATTTATCTGCGTCTTAACAAAAGAGTTACCTATCTTCGAATAAGCAAGCTTTGCACAGGCGGAGGCACGATGTAGATCCCTAATATATTCCTTTCTAATCTAAAAATAAATAAAGGTAAGTAACGATCTATGTTTGCACGATATTGATCCCTTCGTATCATTGTCTCGCTCAGCAGCAGTGAGCTTGTCTTTTGGAGCAATATTGTTCTCTTATAAGGTTTTTTTCTTCTAATAATATTCGATGGGTGCCGGGACTGCCTCGTAGGTCTAGTGGTCGCAAGCGCTACTGCTGAGCATGAGGTCCTGGGTTCGATTCCCAGGTCGGGTAAAGTGTTATTGGGTTTTTCTATCTGGAATTTCTCAGTAGCAGCCCGGAGTCTGGATTTGTGCCCGGTAGATGGCAATGGGCTCGCACCCTAGTGCATGGGACTTAAACATAACTGGCGAAATGTGGGTGTACTACAGGTACACCTCTGCCTAACCCTTCGGAGAAACAAGGCGTGATGTTATATTATGTGTGGGTGCCGGGAAGCCATGGTGTAGGCTGTAGATGAACGTGTATTACTGACGGTATTATCTAGGTATCTATAGTATTACAAAATTAGACAAACTTGCAAGTTGAGGTTTACAAAATTTCTTGGTAATGTTTATATTATGAGAATGATGTATTTGTTCAGCAAACATCAGCGAGGGCGAATGTAAAAGAAAGCTTCCGCCAGTAAACAAATGACGAATCGCGTATGGCTCAATGCTGAGTGGCTGACAGACGAGAGCGTTTACCAAAACCCGTATGAATTTATCATGAAAGGATTTTTTGTAAATCTTTGATAGTTAGGCATTTCGGAAGTACCTAATTGGTAGATAGTTTTAAAGCTTTAATGGCGCCGACGGAAATATTGATGGTCAATATTCTGTAACAATATGTTTTGTTAAGTGCCAGTTTCCAGCTTGCTCGCAATTTCTGTTGCAATCAGGGTCTACCACAAAATCTTCGGCCTATAAATCTAACAGCGCCTGCCTATGAGCCAGTCATTAAAAGCAAACATTGTTTAGTATTTACACAACTTCGGAAAGTTGTACGGCAGCTTTATTTCCACACACCGACCAATGCGTGAACAATTTACGAATTCAATAATACGTAATGCGCTCATTTCATGTACCGTGTTATGTACAGCGAGAAAAGCCGTACACATTTTCTTGACGCGTAAAGATTTAAATAGCAGAAACCAAGCCGTCATCCGAGGCAAGATGAGGGACGGAAACCTATTTGCCATAATCGTAGCGAACTAAGTGCTTGTCTCACGGCAGGGCGAGAAAATTCTTAACTTTAAAGTTACTGCTGAATAAACTAAATATAGTATACGGTATAAATGTTTTAATACATTACTAAAATTCTCAGTGGCAGTAATCATTTTACCTCGATGTTCGAAAAAGTATTATGGAGAAAATCTAGGTACTTACGTAGCCTGCATAATAAAATAACATATTAATTAGGTTCTTCCGATATGTAAGTATACCAAAAGCTGCAGTTGGGCAACATTTCACTGAAAGTAAGCTGTAACTGTAAGCAACTAATATTGATACAACAAATAATTGGAAAGTTTATCCTCAAAAGGGCTAGATAAGTAAACCGTCAACCAACGGAGTTCCAAACGCGCGAAATAAGTAAGTCATTAACGGATCCAAGGACGACTCGGCGACCGTGTTTCGAACATTTAAATTAATTTGACTTTCAGGGATACCGAACACCAACAGATCTGCTGCCATTAGAACCGGCTGCCCCGTAACAGAATTAGTAAAATCTGAAAGTATTTTTTTATTGTTATATTCTGAACATTTCTAAAAGGAACTGCTAATGCTTGATAACTTTTATACGTCGCTGATATCGGGCAAATGTTTTTCATTAGTGAAGCTGTTGTCTTCTTACTGTTATTGCTGTGATTTTGATTTAGGTAGTGTCCTTTGTAGTAAATCGATATGTTCACAGTATGAAACTGTTTAGTCTCTGTCTCATGGTTACCTGCTCCGCGGCAATAGCCGCGGAGCAGGTAATCAAATATTATACTTCAGGTAGGCGAGCAACATCCACTATCTCTTACACTACAGATAATAATGCGTTACGTGTGTTACCTACTTTACAATGCATTAAATGGATCACAGCAAGCATGGTGTTTATGGCGTTGCTGTATTTAACACAATATGCGTCTGGACCATTTTTATCGACGTTGAAATCTCATTGTCTTGGTTATTTACTTTTTGTTCACACGTGTTTATTGTTAGGGTGGTCCCCTAGCTAGGTTATTCATCTAAAAGTTAAATACGGTTCAAAATAATAATAATGAGCCAGCTGCGATTTGGAACGAGGTTTAGCTTGCTGCTACCTGCGTGTTTGATGTTTCAATGTTTACTGGCAGGTAGTCGACCCAAAGTCGTGAAGTTAATACATCCATGAACAGGGAGATGTGAACAAAAGGACGGTATGCGAATAATTTGTCCTTATTACCATCACTGGTGGAGTTTCACGTTCACCTTGAGCCATGAACAGGTTCCTGTAATCTCCCCTTCCGTCGCTGGCAATGCGGCTCGCTCCAAATATTCAAGATGAGGGGATCAAGCAAGACGCTGCTTTTTATAAAATTTTATTACAAATTTTTAGACGTCTGACATCGTAGGTACTTATTACCTACGATGTCAGCCGTCTAAAAATGTTAAATAAAATTTTATAAAACCTATACTAATTTTAGTTACCAGTCTTCGGGATCCCAGAAACGATCAATCGCAATTGATCAATGCCATCAATTTCTATTATAGTAACTTTGTCAATCGCTTCAATCGCATCTGGTAAACGATCAATTTGCGCATCAATGTGTATCAATCACGTAAAAATTGACAATTGCAATTGATCCTTTACTGGTATCGTCTGTAGTCAGTCTCAAAAAGATGTAGGTACCAACACCGACAAGAATTCATTTCATTGTCTATAATTTGTGTTCCATAATTCTATAGCAATATGTAGCTATAATTAAGTACCCAATGTGTAGTATGTTTTGTGGCTATACATTGATACAATATTATAGGACATTGATTGTAGATAATTAAATGAATTGTCGATGTTTACATCGTTTTACGTTGAATTTACAATGATCGGCAAAATAATTTTGTGTACTTACATATAATTATGTATCTTGGTTTGAAAGATGCTGAGGGTCACTGGGCATATTTTGATTAAAAATAACAATACCTAATACGTGTTTATTTAAATTGATGCTTTGGTAGTTTGGTCAAATCCCGTACGAAATCTATGGCTCTATCATGAATTCATGAGCTTAGGTCTAGGTTTAGCGTTTTCTAGGAATAAACAGTGTTTGGGCTTTTGGGATACACACAGATATGGTTACATATACAGGGTAGGTACCTACTGATTCAATATTCTGAGTAAAAGAACGATAAGTAACTGACGACTTCAAACAGTGGTCTCAAACCTAACGATTTTTCGGTATTTCTACCGATATGGGCTCTCGTTATAAATTGGTCTGTAAGTTTTTTTTTTTCAATAAATAAGTAAACAAATTTGAATATTGTATTTTTTTGTCAAATACCGATTTTGGGTACAAATATACCGATTTTCTACCGATCTCGCTCTATGATGTTCGAGACCACTGACTTCAAAACATCTATAAAGTGGGTTAGGATTATTAATAAAATTTGTTTCCCAACAGTCAATTCGGTGGCGCCGAGTCGTCAAGAGCAGCGATCCAAACATAGACGAGGTACTACACAGTAGGTACCTACACTTTTTTATCAATTTACTAATAAACCTTATATTCATCATACTTATTTGAATCTGAAATTGTGTGCTTGACAGGATTTGTGGAATATCTAGTTCGGTCTTAATCCAAAGTAGACAGATAAAAATTCCACGTTATTATTATAAACAGCATTTTTAATGAAGAACGCACGCATAAACATAAGCAATGAGGTGTTACATTTCAGACGTATTTCTACCTAGTTAATGAAGCTAAAGGTGCCTAGGTATTGGCTTACATTTGAAATCAACGTGCCTGTTACTATTCGTCATACAGAGAACGCGAGCAAAAGCCTTGTATTCAAGTTATAATAAAATTGTTTTAAAACAAATAAAACGTGCACAACATTGCATGATTCCAAAAGACGTTTGGCAGGTTCATTAACAAACAATTTATTGATAATAATAAACTATTTTTGACAATACATACCTAAATAAATATAAGTACATATAAAATCACGTAGTAGTCTACGTACATAGGAGTACCTACTTTTATCAATTATCATAGTAGGTATCATTGTAAGCAGGTAGCTATTTTGTCAAATTGTCAGTTTTGTGTTCCACGGAGTCTGATAAGTTGCAATAGATAAATTAATACAACAATATCTGCTTACAAGGTACCCATGAAGCCATGACACGATATTTTCTAACGCACAGGAATAAAACTTTTGACTATATACAAAAATACGTATTCAAATAAATATACAACATTAGGTAAGTACAAAGAGTACGATTATTGATACAACGTTGTGAGTAAAATGAAGACCGTCTCTTTTTATCTTACGTCATTTTATTGGAGCAGAAAAAGACAAATAACTACAAATTCATTCAACTTCAATGTCAACAATGGATGCAAGAAATTCAATGATCCGTATTTTCATTATTTATGTAATTCTTTTTGATTATTAACAATAAACGCAACAAAAAAAAAACTAATTAAATAGTTATCAGGCGATATGAGAGTCAGACCTAAATAAAGGTTACATTATAGTTTGTTAGGAATTAAAATATTTTATGACAATAACAATGGAGATGGACAGCAATTAGCAGTTATGATCTTTATAAGCCAGTGAAACCGTGAAGTAGGTATGTAACGCCATGCGCCATAACATTGTGCTCCGCCGTCTGACACCAGGGTTATCTTTATTACGTCCCGGGCTCGAAAAACATATTATTATCTATGTTCCTATAAAAATGCTATTTATCGTTAAAGATATAGAAGTGTATACTCACAGGATAATACATCCCCTGCGGCGGCAAAAAAAAGGCCCCTGATCCCCACAGCTTGCCGTTTGTATTTACTTTGTGTTGCACAAAAATACACTCCACGTACGCCCTTAAGCTGGGCGTAAACTTCCACAACACTAACTTATAAATTCGAGGTAATCATGAGTATTTAATGGTCTTACAGTGAATAGTACTAAAATAATCAGGGTTGTTTAACTTTGAGGTTATGTGAGTATAGCGCGGAGGAACGCGCTCTAGCACTGAAAGCGGTTAATGTCGATGTGCAACAACGGACGGCTACGAGCACGCGTGGCTACTCAGCGAGTCGCCTCGCCCGTGCAAATCACTGTGTGAAAGACAAGGATAGAGAATCGAGTCGGTTTGATTCGATATTCGAAGCGCGACAAGTAATGTTGCCGTGCCTTTTACACATAATTACGGATGGTTTTCAACTTTTCGGTCACAAGCACAACTCTCAATAACAACAATAAATGCACTGGTGGTATAATAAGTATAGTTATTTTACCAGGTATTCGTTCTTTTATTTAATAATATTTCTAAACTCTCACTCTTACAAAGGTATGCTGTTTACAAAGAAAATTCTCAAAATAAATGTCGCTTGTTTTCAATATCAAGGTCAAAGCTAAATTCCTAGCGAAAAATAAAATAATAATACTAAGTAGTGACTTATCTATTTATCTGCAAAAATAAAGCAATTTCTGTAGTTTATGCTCTAGTCATGATTATGTACGGTAAGCTACATTGAATGGAGTGAGAGAGAAACTGCACGGTAGCGGGCCCTCCCTTTGTTGTCCCTGTCGCAGTGCCGAGAACGGTTCGGATCAATGAATCGTTCCCGGGCCCCCCGCCCGGACCCGGCGTCATCCCAACCTCTATGCTCCGCGCTCCCTCTCGTGTCTTCTCATCTCATTGTCATTTCCCATTTACTTACCTACTCTCGTCCCACGTTCACCCATGGTTTTGATACAAAGATATTGTATTTTTTTTTTGTAGGTAAACGGAATTTACGGCAACTACCGTGTTACCTATTTCTAAAGTTGCTTTCGTTATGTTCGAAATGGTACCAAGTTTGGAAACGGTTTTCAGAATCTGCAAATGCTTCCTTGAATCGAAAAACTGTGTTGTAGATACTCCTATGTCGCATAGTTTGTCACATAAATATTTTATATGGCACACCTAAATGATGCCTAAGATTATGAATTTACGGCAGCGGCAAGGCACTGACAGGACTATTAAATAAACTGCTGCCGACTGGGTATAGGTACTTACTTAAAGTTTACTGAATGAATTGGTAGGCATAGCTTACACAATTCAAGCCACCTTAAATATGGAATGGGAGCTACCTACTATGCAAAAAAATTAAACAATCGAGCTTTGGTAAGTACCTACTTGGAAACAAAGGAAGTTGTCGGGTAGTACATTACAATAAATTGTTGACGTCACAGCTTCTCGCTACGAGTTACCAAGTCTGTTTGTCTGTCTATCTCGGAAACTGCAAAACTTTTTTGGACAGGTATTTACAATTAGTACACCAATAAGTTAATTGGTGAATGGATATCAATCGAATTAAGGCTCCCGCAGACAGGTGCGACACGACGGTTTACGCGGGTGCGTCTCATATCATATAAAGTTATTTGGTAAGTATATTTTCATTTCAATAATGTTCACAAGATATAATAAACGTGATACCAACTGTTGATATAATTTCTTTAGATGTAACATTTATATGCTCTAAAACTTATTTCGTATAACGTTATTGGATATAACGTATATTTAATCGAAAATCGTTAGGTACCTATATCGTTTAAAATATATATTTGATTGATACCATCATTATGGTTAACACCCCGATTCAGAGCAATCCGACTCGGATAGGTTAGTTTAGAAGGCTAAGGGTGCGTTTCCACTGAAGAGGAGACGAACGGAGCTGAGCGGAGACGTGCGGGAATCGACCAATCACAATAGTTGAAATCCTCATCGCTTCAGTGGAAACGCACCCTGAGGGTGCGTTTCCACTGAAGCAGAGACGAGCGGAGCTGTGTGAAGACGTGCCGGAATCGTCCAATCGCAGACGAGACGAGAGACTCGATGAGGATTTCAACTATTGTGATTGGTCGATTCCCGCACGTCTCCGCTCAGCTCCGCTCGTCTCCGCTTCAGTGGAAACGCACCCTAAGGCCGGAGCGGAGCGGAGCCCCGTTTTTTTTTTGGTGGTTTGTGGTTATTGGTTTTTTTCGGGTTAGGTTCGGAATAAAAAGATTATTCCGAACCTGACCCGAAAATCCTAACCCTAGACGGTCGACGTCAGGGGCACCCCGAGGTTCGGTTTGGTTAGGTTCCTTTAAACCCTGCAGACAGAGATACGAGCCCCGCGCAGCGCCGCGCAGCGGGGCTCCGTCGATCTGCTGTCAGTTTATACTTGCATGTTGCATGCTTGCTTGCATGCTGCATGTATGGTGTGTGCTTGTTTGCATGCCTGCTGCGTGCATGGTGTATGCTTGTTTGCATGTTTTTTTACAGGGAAATAAAAACCTTGCTTCGATTGATTGACTATCAAATCACAAAAAAAAACAAACGTTTTATCATATTAGACTAAATAGGTTTTATGTCTTTTGAGTGGTATATTTAAAGATTTTATATTCAATGTATGTTATGCTTATAAAATTAGTTACTTTAAAATTATATCAAACGTTTATTATATTAACTGATCATTATATCAAATAAAATTAAAGATTCAGTTGTTATATCTTGTAAATATTAGAGATTTTGTAATTATATCATATATTACTTACCCGGTTTACGCG
The DNA here is from genome assembly GCA_947568875.1 of Fissipunctia ypsillon. Lineage (NCBI taxonomy): Eukaryota > Metazoa > Arthropoda > Insecta > Lepidoptera > Noctuidae > Fissipunctia > Fissipunctia ypsillon. The sequence goes on from OX387654.1 coordinate 11,279,442, forward strand.
ATTCTGGTAGAATAATTTCCATGAAGTTTTCATAGACATTGTTCTACTAGAATCCCGTCGCGCCTGTCTGCGGGAGCCTTTAGTGCCAGCTCTCTTTTATTACAATTTATCACAGGAAGTTGCTAGTTATATTATAATTTAAAAAAATCGGCCACGCACATTGAAGGGTTCCGTAGTTGGGATGAATTTATCCCAAGAACAAACTTACCATTGTAGTTAAAAAACATGTTCTCTCACACATTCAAACTGCAATGTGAGTTGACCGACAATTAGGTACTTATTCGTTAACCTGTAAAGCCTATTTAGCTGTGATAGTTTTCCTTGTAAGTTCGTTTATGTATACAAGTATATACTACTACCGTGATTTTTTTCACATATTCAAAAACAACCATTTAGCCAGCAGGGGGGGGGGGACACTTGACTCTAACAAATATTATCACTTTGAAGCTTAATATTTCGCAAACGGATCTCTGAATCAAAAAATGGTTTCCCATCATCCAACGACACCCCACACCATGGGATAAACGAGAGAAAAAAGTCATCTCCCCTTTATGTGTAGGGGAAGCCTCCCCTACATGTAAAGCGAGGAAGACTTTTTTTCCTTTCATTGAAACAATTTTTTTTTCAATATTTTATTTTTACACTTTGCCGGACTGATTAATATGTATACCCGTGCCTAATTACAGCTTTCTAGTACCTAAGTCTCTGAGCTAAGCCGAGGACAGACAGACATGGCGAAACTATAAGGGTTCCTTATTGACTACGGAACCCTAAAAATGATCAACAGTGTGTGTGATATGGTTCATGTGGTCCATTTACTTAAAACTACAAATTAAGAGCGTCCTGCGTCTGTACATAATGTACCAATTAAAACTAATTAAAGAATGCGGATGCGGGTTAGCTTAAAGTCATAGCACTTTTGAGATTGATCATTTTTCTAACTTTGTAACAGACTCCGTTTGTAATATTGATTTCAATACCTACCTATAGGTTTAGGTACCATAAAAAAGCCAAAAAAGCACGTAACAACATATTACGTGCTTTACATCTCGTAGCAGCTTGAAATAACAAAATTCATGAGAAAACGTAAAATAAGTTGCACTCATCTGTCTAGGTTACAAATGGACTTTTTTTACCCCGCAGCTGTGTGGACCCCCGGCCCCCGACACGAGTAGTTAAGTGTGAGAACTAGAGCGGATATATTTTCATTGTTACATGACGGAATAAAACTCTCAATATGTGTAGGTCCGTGAAATGTCTTAAATACTTTTACATATTTAACTGGGCTTGCAAAATTGAATAAATTGTTTTAGCCCTCGTTATCCCACGAACATCTGTTCCAAGTGTTCCAACTCCTAAATAATTTATAAATACCTACTTAAGGATTAAATCCCGATCGTCCTGTATCTACATCTAATAAAGGGCTTTTCAAAGCCACGAAACGAATTCCCAAATTGATTAGAGAGAAACAATGGGCAATATTAGAGTATCTACATATAAGTAGCTATCAACAAGTTCCACATAAAAATGACAAAGAGGTGATTCACTAGGTACTGCCCAAAATGATCAATAAATGGCTTGAAACGAGTTTTAAAATAGGAAAGTTTAAATAGACAACGCCATCTGTTGACGTAGTGTGGCATACAAATGACTAGGTTATGGGGCTGGCGACTGCCTGTGAATTCATTGGCAAGTCCATGGAATGTAGTTTATCGTTATGTTCCCCCCCTATCAGTTGAGGAAACTTTGCACTAGATGTCGGTTGGAAGCTGAATATGAAACGAATCGGTATTTTTGTTTTCAACTTTTCAAAGTTCGAGATGGTATCATAGCATTGGTATGGCCAAACGGAGCATAGAGATTTTTAAATATGGCCTTTTTAAATTCTATAAGCTCTGTTACATTATAATAAACCCATAATCCCCATATGTCTTTAATGGTGAACGTGTAGACGAAATTTTATTGAAGTTGCTCTAAAATCAGAAATCAGAACAGTTTTTTCTCATAAAAAATACAAATTTTGAGAAAACTGCGATTTTTTTGTAGAGAGCCACATTGTGTCAATCGTGTTTTGAACTTTTGGCCCTAATAATTAACAAAAAACGTGTGCGGTCGGGGGACCCCGCCCCGTCAGAAACGAAGTTCCTTCTCACGTATGTATGGAACAAAAACAAAATTTTCGCAGCCGCCATTTTGGATTTACATTTTGACCTCACTATCGACTTTAGCACCCTCGAAAACCATGAAAACGACACCGATGACAAAAATTTGAAAATTTTCGCAGCCGCCATCTTGGATTTTCATTTTGACCTCTCTATCAGCTTTAGCACAATTAGCACCCTCACAAATTATGATAACGACACCCATGACGATAAATTTGAATAGTTTTGCAACCGCCGTCTTGGATTTATATTTTGACCAAATTCACACTTTCTCTCTCTACCTCGATAGACAGAGAGAGAAAGTGAAGGAAGCGTGAATTCGAAACAAGAAAAGAAAGTCGCATGGTCGCATAGAAGGGGCATACAAGTATAAACGCTTTTTCGTTAGTGACGATTTCTGCCAGTTTACTCCTACCGCAAGCCGCGTAAAAGAACTTCGTTCGAAAAATTTTCAAATCATGAAAAAAATACATAAAGCTTTGTAGTTTTTAAGGACAAAAATTGATTTTGCTCAAACATGCTTGGAAATTCGAGCATTATTTTGAGAACCTTCTTCGAGATAAATCGAAAATGCTGTACTGGTCAATTAAGTACATGCGAACAGCGACCGGCAATGTTAGTATGAAAATCCATATCTGTCGTGTTTAGCGGCCGGCAATGTTAGTATGAAAATCCATAACTGTCGTGTTTAGCGACCGAATAAATTACTATGAAAACTCCAATCTGGCAAGTACCTAATTTAAAAATGGAACGAACTTGTTGCTTTGACACATTCATGGTAACCAAGGTGGTAACTTATCAAAGATTTTATTTAAATCTCGAACTGGCTTCGCAAATAGAGCTGTTTAAAGTAAAAAGAAGCAAATGAACATACTGGCGCGTGAAAAATTATTGTTGTACGTCATTGAATCTGGAATTTATAATTAATTGTTGAATTTTCGCGCATTATTTTAGAAAAGTACTATACAAGCCTTGGCCGCAACCAGGCATTGATGGACTCACGTATGTGTGCCTCGGTTTCGCCTTGGGCCACATTTTCATCTTCGTCCATCAATGCCTCTGTTGTCGGCCGCTGCAGTAATGTACTATTGCATGCAGCCGAAATGAGTCAACATATCTTCTTGGAACCCATTTCACCTAAACAGAAGTAAATGTTAGCATTTATGTATTGATATTTTAATCTCCTTGATTGAAAGAGATACAAAAGTCAGTGGTAGTACTTAGGTATAGTACGCGTCAAACTTTATGGCGGCTAGCGGCTGTGAAGTGCGCTACTCGCTGCGCAGTACCGCATCCCTCACACCCGCCAGTTGACACGTGAATTTGTTACTGCGCAGCGACCTGCCTCATGTTCCGAGCCGCCATAGTTTGAATCGGGATGTACATTCGATTGTTATGTTGAACGTTACAAATAATTTTCTACGAGCCTATTCCAAAAGGTCACGTTACCTACCAAAAGTTTATAGAAAAGCTCAAAGCGCAAGCAATTCCGGGATTTTAGCGTGTAACTTGGCCTTTCAATTATTTGCTTCTAAGTGAGTAGGTATTGTCAAAACGGTGAAGGAAAACAATGTGAGGAAACCGGCATGTTATAGAACCAAAAATTCGAAGACGAGTGACATCTACCGAGCCGCACTGGGCCTGTGTGGTGGATACGACTCATGGCCTAAAAAAATTATTATTAATTAAATATCATGAAATCGTACTACTCGTTACTTAATAAGCATCATGAAAACTTTTTTAATTTCCTTCCTAATAAGATCTACGTAGCAATAGTATACCTAGTGTTAGTAAGTATGTTAAGTTATGCATGTACATGCATAACTTAACGCTTTATTATATGAACGACTAGCTATGACCGCGACTTCGTTCGCGTGGGTGTCGGAAAACAACTTACTTTTATTTTTTTTTGCGCGGGACCCTAATTATTTTTCTAAAATAAAAGTAGCTTAAGTTACTCCTTATAACATCAGCTATCCCGTTTCGGAGATTACCCGGAACAAACAGACAGACAAAAATTTTAATAATTGTTTTTTTGTTTTATGTACCGTATAAGTATACTTTCCTATGCATTTAGTAAAAAGCTGTTATTTTGACATTACAAACAGACACTCCAATTGTATTTATTTGTATAGATTAGATTAATAAACGACTAAAGGCTAGTTTTTTTATAGATACCTATGTTAACATCGTAACCAATCACAGACGTAATGGTACAATACATTATAGGAGGATCATAAGGACCATTAAAATTTTAATTAAAAGTAAGAAGGTATCTGAATCAAATTCTTTTACGACTGTTGATTTTTCAGGAAAATTAATTTGGTTTCAACAAGCAACGTTAAAGGCGGCATTGGATATTCTCCGTTATCAAAAAACAATTAATCAGTCAATGTAGGTACAATAAATCTCGTGAGTACATACCCAGATACATTTATCGATGTGCTCCCAGTCTTGGTACCACTCCAGTAATAACAAACACTTTGTATGCAATGTGTACTTGCAAGTACCCATTTTAGTCAGTAGGTACTTGTGGTTAATTAAATTAAATATTTAAGTACTTAACATAATTTTATGACAGAATTTTCAAGTTTTTTCGATTTTTAAATGACAACCTAACAAGTTTCAAAATTCGAATTTCAAAATAAATTGTTTGTATTTGCAACATGCCTTAGAAATTAATAAGTTACCTATAGGTACTTACACTTTAGAGATACGCTATATTATTCATAGGTATTTATTAATGTAATAAAATATATTTTTGTAGAATTACCATTAATTAAATGCGAATTACGGTCGCTATTAAACATTTCGAATTTGGCAATAACTTGTATTGAGTTTTTCTTCAGTGAGCCGGAAATCAAATTATGTCAGGGAAATTCTGAATTCCTCTTGTAAACTTCGTTATGACATGAATAAGTTTGGCTAAACTTTCTTTTTGATGTGTATGAAGCCTTGTTAGGGGATTTTAATGCTGGAAATTCAAGCACAGCGCAATATTCTCAGTGTTACGAAGCCAAGATGTAGAGGAAACCTGAAGAATTGCTTAACGTAATTTACAACAATAGCACGGCTAATATTAAACTGGACTCTTTAGGCACCACATTCAAAATACCCAAAGGAGTAAAACAGTTTGATCAGCTCTCTCCTAAACTTTATAGGAAGGAGGAGATATTTAAACAACTAACAGAGTCGTGGGCACTGAAGAGCATCCAGATTGGGCGCAAAATGCTATCAAATCTTCGCTTCGCAGACGGTATTGTTCTTTTTGATTCTTCTTCAGATCAACTACAACAAATGCTCCAAGAACTGAGCACTGCATGCCTTGAGGTTGGACTGACGATGAATTGGTCAAAGACCAATGCCGCTAAACATAAGGTCGAGGTCGATAGGTAGGAAATACACTATGTTGACGAATATATCTACCTGAACCAGCTAGTTTTCTTCTAAAACAGGCAGGACAAAGAAATCGACCGTCGCGTGGAAAATTCCAGGAGAAGCTACTGGTCCATGAAGGGTGACCTTCCAATATCACTAAAGCGTAAGATCGTCGACATATGTGTGTGCTGCCTATCCTAATCTATGGCGCTCAGACTTGGTCTTGATCGAGGCTCAGAAGTCCAAACTTAAGATTTGCCATTAAGGCATGTCTTCCCTACCATTACCGCGCCCCCGGTCCACTCCTTGATATGCAATGGCCTCTGTTGCACCATGAAACATGAGGCTGCAGGGGCTAGTGTGAATCTTTGGGTTCATTCGAGTAATCGAGTCTGGTCAAATCACGCTGGGGTCGGTGCATTTCATTCATTCATTCAACTGTACGCTCTTACCCACGAACGTTTTCTTGCAGCCGCTCGTCCATGCTATTAGTCTCTTGCGTTACTTAAAAAAATTTCTATTTGCATTCTCTGTTTGAAACTTTTACGTTGTGTAAATTAAACGAGGCTTATTTTTATCCAGACTCTATCTATGGAATTGAATAAATAACTTTTGAACATTAGCACGGCAACTGGTTTTGTAATAGACTCCAGTAGGCCCTACTCTTGATGATCGTAAGTAGCATTTATATTGTTCCTCCAATTATCTGAGCACTCAGCAGTATCTCGTATTTCTGGAAAAGCGAGAAAATGTTGGGGCAATAAATAGCTCATTATGACGATCGCCGCCTTCGAACTGAGAATTTATTTGTGACTAGGTAGGTTTATTCCGCGACTCCATTCGTGCCAATCTCAAATATTCGGCCTACGATTGCCTACGAACGCATTAAATTCACCAAACTACTTCGTAAGTTGATTCTATAAATAAGCAATCTAAAGCTTAATGTCCGACGGGTACATAAATTGGATTGACTATTATTTAACATTTCACAAATAAGTAGATTTAGTTTTGTTGGCACGAAATTTTCTTTTAGTCAGATTTAAATTTTCTATAGCGTTTAGCTGGCGAGGAAAAACAAGCAATTTATAACATGTAAGTTCCTTTCATCGTTATGTATACATAAAGGTTGTGACATTATTGCTTCACTTTTGACGAAATACAGCGCAAGCAAGACACTCGGCCTTTCGGTGAATCTGATCGATATACGATTCAAGTGTTCGACACTAACAAACAAATGTTGACTTCCTAGTTAGTATTTCTATTATAAAGCTGCAGGTCTCGAAGGATCATTGAAGAAACTGAAGTATTAAGGACGTTTTGTCATTGCCAATGGACTTGGAAGGTGGATTTTAAATCTATACTTCTATACTAATAAAGCTGAAGAGTTTGTTAGTTTGTTTATTTGGTTGAACGCGCTAATCTGAACAATCCCGTCGTACATGATTTTTGCGTAACTTTAACCATTCACGTAGCGCACGCAACGGAAGCTCTCAAAAGGAATAAATTTTCCCTGTTTTTGTTTTCATTGATGCTCCACTCCTGTTGGTCGTAGCGTGATGTTATACAATGTGTCTGTACACAGTGTGACGAAAATTAAGGGTGAGGTACAGACCATCAAACTGAACAACTTTCTCCCGGGGACCAACAACGTAATCGCAAAAAAAATATCAGTCGTCTCATACATTTGTTCGAGTAGGTATTGAAGTTTTGTATGGGATGACTGATTTTTTTTTCACGATTACGATGTTGGTCCCCGGGAAAAAGTTGTTCAGTTTGATGGTCTTTACCTCCCCTTTAAGTTTTACTATTCCGAAACCAGACTCCCTGTATAACACTAAACTATTCAACACTAAAAGAATTTTTCGAGCATCGAAAAATTCTTTTAGTGTTGAATAGTCCATTTATCGAGGAAGGCTATAAGCTATATAACATCACGCTACGACCAACAGGAGTGGAGCATCAATGAAAACAAAAACGGGGAAAATTTATTCCTTTTGAGAGCTTCCGTTGCGTGCGCTACGTGAATGATTAAAGTTACGCAAAAATCATGTACGACGGGATTGTTCCTTTTAAAAAGTTCTAAAAAAAGTCCGCAATAGCATATGTCTATGTTTTAAGGTTGGCTCACTATAACTTTTTTAATGGTAATCAAATTTGTTATAAAATAATGCATTATTTGCGAAGGTGTGTTTATAAACACGGTATTAATCCTTATCCAAATAAATAGTTCTATAATGAAGGTTGATTAATATCATGTAAATTCCTTTTTAAATTATTCAAATCGGACCTTTCGTCTAGAAATTACGACGGGTATAAAAATGCTTAAAGTAAGAAAAATGCGCTGAGTCTATTAGTTACCTACACATTTTATTTTTTATTGACTGTTTGAACGCGCTAATCTCTGTCACTTCCAGTCGGATTAGAAAAATTCTTTTTGCATTTTATAGCCCGATTCTTGAGGAAGGCTATAGGATATGTAAAATTACGCTAGGACCCTTAGGAGCCGAGCAAAAAGAAAAAAAAAAGAACGAGCGCTAAGCGAAAACGAAGTAATAGCGCGGGCAGGCGATGCGATGCGACGGGGTGGGTCGGGGGAACAAGAAAGGAGAATGGCGATATTGCATGTCATTTTGGACCCATTGATAGGAGTAGCGTACATAATGGAAACTTATAAAAAGTTTAAGAACGATATAAAACTAACAAAAAATCAAATGGAAAGAAAGTTATAGAAATTGGGAGAAAAAAGATATGCAAGGTAGAAGATTATATAACCTAAAACTAATCCAAAAGTAGATACTTATAGGACATTATTTAATAGTAGAATGTTTTTTTTATTTATGATGTATCAAACATGTCTTGTGTGGAATTAGAATACAAATCTCTATAAAAAGTATACCTGAATACATGTTTCTAGTCAGAGACACCTAGGTGTATATGATGATACACAGTGTAGTAGAAGAGCTGAATTGCTATGGTATTTTCTGTAAAAAGGAGTCTGTAAGGTCACAGACTTTTATTTTTTTTGCAAGTAGGCTTTCACAAACACTTTTTGTTGCGGCGAAAAAAACGCACCGCAAGTCACCGATAAATGAAGATAATGGAATAAGAATTATTGACACTGACAGCCAGCCTATATTGACAGGAAAACGTTCCGTTTTGGGTTATCACTAAATAATCGTAATTATAATTTTTAACGGGCTGTTTACATTTAATGTTATTTTAATGTTTGGTTTTATATGTTTTTGTGTTATATTTTACAAGATTTAAGTATGAAAAGCGTGTTAAAAAGGAAAACCCTCAAGTAAAAACATACATAAGTGTAAAAAGGTGAATCTGTTGTAATCACTACTGTAGATTGAAATGTAATCTGAAACACCTTGCGTTTCGTAGCTACACGATAACTTATTTTTTAATAAATGAAAATCATTTCTAGCTTTTAATTCCCAACCCCTAGTGACTCAACATTTTTTTTTATAAAACTCTTTTAAGCTTGTTATCATAATCAATATAAACTTGCACGTGAACGGCGTTTCCATAATTTTCAAATTATGTGGGTCCAACGGTTGGACCAACCATTCTCCTTTCACGCGGACAAAGTCGCAGGCGGAAGATAGTGTGGATATAAAGTGAAAGTGAATCTAAGATTAGATACCGATGTTTTTTATTCAAACTTTGAGATAACTTTTATTAGGCGAATAATTCAGTTTCAATTATCGGAAATCTATAAAATTGCCAGCCAACTAGAGACGTTGTTTTACTACGTCCGGCACCTCTGTCTTCTGGGCAGTCAGTCAGTTCCAATTTTGTTGTCTAAATCTCTTCAGATTACTTGTAGATTGGGCTGACACAACAAAAAATATATTTCTCCGATCAATTTACTGAAAGGTGGCCTTGTGTTCACAGGCCTGGAAAGTAGCCTGAATAAATTAGGCAAAAATGGAGTGATAAATATTTATTTGGACACAGATCACAGAGCCAACATTATCAAGTTCCGGATTAGCCCATAAGCAAATTAAACTATAGCTTAGGGCATCACGTATCGGGGGGCACCATAAACTTAAAAACTAATATTGTCCGCGAATTTAATACCCGTAAAAGTCGCAAGTGGCATTTCAATAAATAAAAGTGAACCAAGTAATAAGCGTCACCTTCGTACGTATTTTTCTGTTACTTTCTTCTTGTATGTTTATATATGTGTACATAAACTGATAAATAAATAAATAAATGTATGCTTTGGTTTTTATTGTAATACCTACTCCACGTAGGTATCTCTTTCGTCTTTCGTACATATTCTAAGGTATGTTACCTAATGATAATGATTTATCTCGTTCCAATCTAACCGGATGCAGCTGAATACCTGTATTGTACATGGAGCGACTGCCTGTCTGACCTCCACAATCCAGTTACTATAAAACACGATACCCCTTGGTAAGACTGGTTAAGAATAAGAAACATTTATTTGCAGAAAATATAGGTGTTGACTTTTGGGCTTCTGACTACCCGTAACGACTGTCAGAGATCTACGAATGACAGCCGGGTGTAATAAATACGGTAAAAAAAAATAAAGATCGATACTAGTTTACTAGTGGTTAGCGGGGCCCACAGGTGTGGATTGCTTAGGGGATCAAGTAGTCTTAATCCCGCACTGAACATTATATTATTAAGGTATAATAAAACAAAATAACAACAGCTCGTCTGTATTTCTCGAAGCCAGAGATATACAGGGTTTCCGGTAAACAATGGATAACCTTAAAAATAGCATTTAACAGACCTTATGACCGTTCTAAAATATATTTAAAAAAAAAAATTCCCAAGTAGGTAGTAGGTAGTCTTACTTACCTAAGCTGCGATACAATTTTTATGAAAAAAATACTGTGCAATTTTTGGTCACACTATTCCCCTCTACATTATTATCTCTATTAGTTAGTGTACAATATTGAACAACAAGTAACCGATGGAATTCATTCATTTGTGGTCGTGGTGAAGAATAATGTAAAAAAAAGTTCGTTTTTTTTTTAATTCTTAGATAAGTATTTACCTACTACTTGGGATATATTTTTTTTGTATTTTTTTAGAACGGGTACCTACTTATATAGTCTATTGTATTATTATGCTATTTCAAGGTTATCCATTAATTACCGGACATTCTGTATAGTAGGTACACCCACATTTTACCCGTTATCAGAGGCGCGGGCCCAAATCCAAATTCTAAGCTGCTACTGAAATATTTTCTAATCGAAAACCCAGCACCGCCAGAGCAGTGTTATTACACTGCCCAAACTGAGAATCAAACCTAGACCGAGGACAGCAATTTATTGCGCTTCTACTATGTACCTACATAGACTAGACTAACATGCCAGTCAAAAATAATACCCAAAAGAATATTAATTAACCAATTAAGTCTGTTGATAAGGTCAACATTAAAATAACAGAGTGCTAATCACATAGTATATTATCTTACCCGGCGGCATATTTCCTAATTATATTAAACAATATTCCTCTTGATTTATGAGTGTTGTTCCACAAAGAGTTTCGTGGAACTTTAGGTACTATCACACGATCCACAAAGATATCTATTTATCGAGAGAAATTAAGGAAGTTTCGTTTCCGATAAGTGCGCCGGGCAGTCGATTTAGAAGTTTGTTTATCTTTTAATCAAGGCAAATTAAATTACCTACACATAACGAAAGTTGGAGAAAACTCGGTAAGTGTAGAGCTGTACTCTACCTTACTTACCGAGTTTTAGTAGGTAATTGTCCTAGTCTGATCAGAAAACTACATGAACGAATACACAAAATTGTTAGTACTTTATGTTAAATACGTAAATAGTAATAAAATCTAAAGGCATATAGGTAATGTAATACCTACCTTCTAGTTTCTAGATCCGTAACGAACTAATGGAATGCTACCTAAGTGCTGAAAATACAGCGCGGTAGCAGCAAATAAGACTTGTGACATGCAGTTTGAATTTATTGTCCCTAGTACATACAGGTAGCCACTATATCAATCAAGCTATAATTTCCAGTATAAGCTGATCTCACATTGTGTTTTCGCACAATGAGAGATCAGCTTATACTGGCAATGTATAGCTTGATATGTAGCCGGGTGTACAAGAATACCTACTTTTAAGTAGGTGTATGTAGGTGTGTGTACCTATGTCTTGAAGAAGAAGACATAATTATGTATTCTCTCTAATATACATAGGTACTTTGTAAAAGATCGTAGATAATAGGAATGGTCAGTACGAAATATATGGGAAAAGTTTTTTTGCGTTTTGTGGCTTTTCTAGTAGGTAGGTACCTACTTTAACCTCAGATGGTCCAGAAGAGACTTTTCATCGTTATACGCAACTGCAACGATAAGCATCATGAAATAAACGTGAGAATTAACGTTTTTCTCCTAAGAACGTTTTTCTGTAGCTACAACGTCTAACATACCTGCCCTTCGAGAATTCAGCCTGTATCTATAAAAAAGCAGTGACCTGTAAGACTGAGAAGGTCTTAGAAAGATCAGAAAAATAAAGAATTGCCGTTAAAAGAAAGTTTAGAACTCCTTGAGGCAGCTTGAAACTAATGTCGAGCATTAGAGATCGTAGCTGCTGGCAATCCGTTTCTTTGCCGTAGGTACCTACTTAGTTACTTACCTAGGTACATGTTTGTGTGTAGGTACTGTAGAGGTTTTGTCCGGTTGGTTGCCCTTGATAACCAACCTTCACGAATATTTTATGAGTCGATGGCATGAATAATGGGATTACTTTAAACAGTGTTTCATATTTAGAAGATTAGAAAAGAATTGAGATTCAGCTTGGAGAGCTGACGGAGCGCTTCATTATGTAACAATATGTGGATTGAACTATAATAGTACATTATGACACGAGTGTGCTATGTCGGTCATTACACTGGAGGCGGTATTATTCGCGCGAGCCGCAGGCGAGCGCGATAAAGGAGCCGATTGTGTAATGATCAATGCACACGCGTTTCATACGACGTTTTTCAACATACTTGCGAGTCAAAAAATAAATAAAGTTTCATAAATTAATTACCTATGTAAAAAAAATATGAAATATGGCCCGCGGATTCCTTTTATCGCGATGTCATCGCAGGTTGAAGGCGAGGCAAAGGCATGAAGCTATCGAACAGTCTAATAGTTATTATAAGCATAAAAACTAAATATTTTGTATGTTATTTGGATGTAGAACACGAAAGAATGTTATTTTATGGCAAAAATAAATAATTTGATGAAATATTATGTTAATTTATCATAATTTTATTTATGTACACAGTAGGCATAAAAAGGCATGAAGTCTCTTTGATGTGATTATAAAAGCGCACATCTCCGACTAGTAGTTATCTGTGGCGCACATTACCGCACTAGTGCGGTGATATAAAGAAAAAGCACGCGTGTTTAAACACTGCATTATGAACCTAAAAGCTGTTAATAAGAGCCACTTTACAATTAATCAATCAATCAATCAAATCGTTTATTTGTGATACATGGGTTACATACAGGTGTTCATAACATAATTACATACTAATATTGTTCATTCCATGATCAGCCACTTGGACATACAAATGATTAAATAACATAATGGAAATATGAGTCTAACATTCTAATTCCATTTCAGATTAAATAAAAATTGTATTATTACGCATGTCATGCATGACAGACACAAGACAATCAACAACAATAAATTATCTTCAAGCGAACATGAAACATTTAAAAAGTTCTAGTCGATAAAAATTCATCTACAGAGTAATAACACTTTTCCATAAGAAATTGGGACAATTTATTTTTAAAGATATTGCTACATTCTTTTATGTCATTAGGAATTTTATTGTAGATCTTCGTGGCCATAGCAAAGACACTTTTCCCAAAGAGGGTAGTTCTATATTGACTCGTAAGGTTATTATACAAATGACTTCTATTTCGCGATCTGAGCTCTAATCTAAATAGTGATGGATGATGTCTAATAAACAAGGCCATTTCAAAAATATATAAATGATAATGATAAATGATTTTATTTCTGTAAGTAGGTTTATACAAACACTTTTACATGTCAAACATTTTTTGTTTTAAACTAGATGAGGCCGGCGTTTCCTATCTGACTACTCTGAGAAGAAAGGCCGAAACAAACTCAGAGGTCACAGTCTCTTTTAAAGTCCAGACATAATCTTGGTCAGATCATGTGAAGACCATGTAGGTTGGTGTCTGAAATGGTCTTTTGAGGAAAGAACCACACAGATTGAGTGGACCTGTCCAGTCAGTGCAAGCATCTGTCAGTAATCGTACAGCTCAACATAAAAGTTAAGGAGCTCAACGATTCGACGAACAATACCAAAGAAAGGACATTTGGGTAGGCCACATAATTTACTCAAACTGGCAAACTATGATTAAAGCTGAGAGAAAAGAAAAAGAAAAAAACAAGGACCCACATAGTCTTCACATTCACAGTAATTATAATAATATTACATTTTACAAAGTAAATATTCATGTCAATGTATATATAAAATTCATCAATGACAATGTGTATAAAGGTGGCACGGTAATTATTTTTAATTTTTTAAAGTAGACCTTGCAGCTGTCAGTTCTGTTGAGACCACACATTGCTCGCACGCACCTTTTTTGACATTTGAAAATTTTATCCCAGTTGGTAGTATTCCCCAGAAAATGATTGCATAACTGAGTCTAGAAGCAACATTACTATGATAAGCTACGAGCAATGTGTTAAGATTGACCTTTTTCGCTAGCATGTATAAACGATAAGATGACTGTGACACTTTTTTGCAAACAAACTTACGAGCAAGTGTGTTGAAAAAATAATTATTCTGATGTATTAAATACGCCTTTCATTATTCGATCCGGTAATATAATATTTATAAGGGCTTATATATAAGCCCTTATAGTACTTTCTTCCCTGAATCCTGTGAACACACACCTGAAGTTCGAATGTCATAAGAGTAAACTACAACTCAAATATAGGATCGCCTACCCCGCCTACCTATGTTGCTTGGTTGTTGTAGTAAACTAAGTAGTTCGGAGGTTTCAAGGCAAGCTCCACTATTCCAGCCGTTAATTTATTTTCATATGAACGAGGTGTTAATTAACGAATAACGAATCTGTGGCTATACAGGGTTAAATTAAATTAGCTAGAGAAACTCCGCAGACGTGATGGGTGTCGATGTATAAGTACGACAAAATAAAAAATAAAAGATTTGATGATTTTTTTTTAGGTCAACGACCGCTGTTATTGTTGTTACTTGCAGTGTGAGGTAAGAAAATCTGTTTTCTTATGTTTAGATATCTGTACCCATCACGTCTGTGAAGTATACACAAAGAAAAAACAGATTTTTTTAACTAATATTTTTTATTTTATTTGAGATGGGTTTGTCTAGGTCAGAGGTAACAGAGACAAAGTCGACGATGGAGCGACCTTACCCAGAAGAAGCCTGTTCACTCTAACTTTGAAGAGATCAGCGTTGTATGCTTTCGGAAACACAGACGCAGGTAGAGAGTTCCACTCCTTTGCTGTGCGCATCACAAAAGACATTTGGAAACGCTTAGTGCAAATGGTTGGAATAGCAACTAGGTAGGGATGATAACCTGCAGTGCGTCTAGATGTCCGACGGGCAGGCAACCTTACGGCGATGAGCCAAGCTGTGAAGCTTGACATCCACCAGTTTTACGTCGCCAATGAACCTCTTAGCTCTGCGTTCCATCGAGGCAAGCGCGGCTAATTGGTATTTAGCTAAGCCATCCCAAAGTTGGCTGCAATACTCCATGCAGGATCGGACTTGCGCTTTATAAAGGGTTAAAAGCTGTCCAGGCGTAAAGTATCGCTTCACATTATTTTCTTGTCCGCAGTTTGGGCTTTGTACTCGATGGTAGCACCGAAGTTGAGACATGATGTCAACTCCATGCCTAGGAGCTCGAGCCGATCATTTACAGGAACAGATGTACCCCGAAAAGTAGGAGTTTGATCGAAACGACTCCTTTTAGCCGTAAAAAGTCACGCCTGTGTTTTGGTGGCGTTAAAAGAGACCAGATTATCATCGACCCACTGGGAGACAAAGCTTAAGGTCAAATCTGTCCGCTCAACCATGGCCTCCCTCAAGGAATGAACTTCGGCCCCGCTGGTTTTTGCGCTGGACAAGTGTCTCTCTGAAACAGTACTGTCATCTGCGTACCCAACAATACCAGGCTGAAGTAGGTCATTGATGTGCACCAGGAAAAGAGTTGCAGAGACAACAGACCCCTGAGGAACTCCGGCATCAATAGCCATAAGGTCGGAAGAGCAGCCGAAAATGACTGCTCTGATCGACCGTTCACTAAGGAAGTCTGATATCCAGCTACAAAAGTCAGCTGGGATGCCACAAGCAGGAAGCTTGCTGAGTAGACCAGCGAGCCCGACCCTGTCAAAGGCCATCGAGATGTCAAGCGATACAGCAAGTGCTTCGCCGTGTTTCTCGATGGCCTCGCCCCAGCAGTGCGTGACATACACAAGAAGATCGCCAGTCGACCGTCCCCGGCGAAACCCATATTGACGGTCACTGAAGAGATCATTTTCTTCAAGGTAGGTCAGCAACTTACTGTTCAGTACCCTTTCCATAACCTTGCACAGAATGGAGGTAATGGCGGTCGGACGGTAATGGGCTTTGGTCTGCACGGTCGCCCTTTTTGGGCATTGGTACATTTGCAAGCTTCCAGGATTTTGGTATCGCCCTTTTTTAAGAGAGAGCTGGAACAAACGTGTCAACACAGGAGACAGTTCAGGCGCACACTGCCTCAACACTCGCACTGGAATGCCATCAGGCCCGTTGGTCTTGTTCACGTCTAGACTGCATAATACTCTTCGGACCTCTTTAATGTGAACTGCGATCTCCGACATCGAGGAGTCACAATGACGTAAGTAGGTGGTTGCTAGGAACCAGCGTCCAGACGTGAATTGCTTGCAGCTTTCTCACTTGCAGAGTGAGCCAGCGACCCATCAGGTTTCATCATTGGAGGTAAAGTGGACGACAGAAATTCGATTCAACCGCTTTAGACAGGGACCAGAATTGTTTACTACTCGGAGGGTGTGAAGCCAGCTTGGCCCCAATACGTCCGACATGGTCAAAACGTGCCCCACGTAAATCCCGTATGCAGAACTTGGCAGCAGAATTAAAGGTTATTTTCACCGCGCGTACCCTACGCACTCTAACTTTGCGGTCGCGGGCCTTGACCCAGGCTTGGTAAGCTCTTTTCGGGCCTCAGCGTAGGCGCATTCGGCATTATACCAAGGCCGGGATTTGTGACCGAGTGGGATGTCGGAGAAAGGAGTAAAATACTCCATCCCCTGCCGTATCACGTCCACAACCATGTCAGCACGACACCCGAGGAGAAGCACATTTGCTGCCATGGATAAGACGGTCAAAAGTGCCGCATCTCATCCCAGTCTGCTGACTCGTATCGCCATACTCACCTCGTGCCTCTAGGACTCTCATCTAGAGGAGAGCAGGTCGATATGGATTTCACCAGACAGTGGTCAGACGTTCCCCGTGGGGCTGACCACACACAGACCCCAGCTTGCTTCTTGAACTTGTGTTCAAGAGAGTAACCCGGGTAATTGAGGTACGCCACATCCGATGGGGTTATTATATTTGTCTCCGTTAGGAAAAACAGGTGTGGCTTCTCAGTCTCAAGGTGGTGATGGACCGGATCGAGATTGGAGTGCAACCCCTTGATGTTAGTTTTAGTGGGAGGAAGTGCAGCCGTTGTTTAACCTTATTTTTCTTTTGTGCTTTGGTCATATTTGAGTAGAGTTTTTGGGGAAAAAAGTCGACTTGTCGAGGCGCTGCTCAGTAATCCAAGTAAAACACTAGAGCTAACCAAACCTATGGGGAACTCATTTGGAGACTGCGGGGACGCTCGAACTTTCCCGAATATGGCCACCGGGTCCTCCCATCCAGTCGCCGGCTGGCACGGTGGAGCATACCGGGATTTTTCGCGACTTGGCGGGGCAGCCTTTGGCACGTGGCTGGCGTGCCACTTGGGCTCTCTACTGACTGCGGTCGGGCAACGGCTGGCACCTTGCTTCGGATCCCGCTACCCTTCAAAATGAGTTACCTGGCTAATTATGCCCAGAAACCAAGACCGGTTCTGAACAGCGCAACTGACAATCTTCTTCTCCCCCAAATGCACTGGCACACTCTCACACTGACGGAACACAGCAAGCTGCTTGGCGCCAGACTCTGGTGGGATGGTGGTCGCGAGCCAGGCGGCCCCTTGCTGAGCCTACCACCGGTAAGTGGGATCGTTCAGCCGTACCACAGGCAAGCCTGTGGTGCCGTTGCCCGGGGTGGACTACTAGGAGGTATCATAGATCCCAACCACCCCAAAATTTCAAGTGAATACACTAACTGTGGTTGATGACCCCAAAAAAACTCATCAAATTAATTTCTGTTTTGTTTGATCATGTTTAGATATCGATACCCATTACGTCTGCAGAGTTTCGCTAGCTAATTTAATTTGACCCTGTATTCACCACGTACCTTGTTAAATAAATCGGCTTGGATTTAATTTTTATGTATAGGCGGTCGGTACACCGATGTGTAGGCGTGCCGATGAGATTTTTAACGGAAGATCTAAAAATACTTTATTCTGTTATCAAATCAAATACGTTTTCAAACGCTACGTTGCGTAATGAGAGTATTTCATCATGAAAATGCTGAAATACATATTGAATTAATTATTCCTCCGTTATAACTTCCATTAATTTCCTTATATTATTTGAAACAAAATAAATTATGCTTCACACTTCATGAGCTCACTGTGAACAGAAACGCTATTTCCTACGTAAACTTCTCCAAAGTTTCCTTCAAAATGTGTTTGGTTAGTATTTAAACAGATTGTGTTTTCTTTGCTAACAAAATGATTTTCTAACATTGTTAAAACAAGCAGGTAACTTGCCTACTTATTTACATTATGTTAGAGCCCGTATCTGAGAAGTATTGTAACAATTTAATCATAATGAAACGAAAATTGATGTTAAAGTAGTATCTAGGTGCCTGTTTAACATTGTTAATGAAGTTATCCTTTGTACTCAGAGCTCTGATGTTGAATCAATTAATATGGTTCTGATTGGTAAAGTTATGAAAGCTTTTGCGTGAAAGCACACTATATACCTATTAGTACATGTATGTGTACACATACATATTATTACTATACATTATTTACTAATATGTACAATACACGGCACGAAAATGAGACTTGACGAGCGTCAGTATTGGGGAGCCTGCGCAGATATAGTCGTGTACGACTGGTGAAAATATAAAACATATTTATAATAACATAATGTAACATATTTATAATATATATTTGATTTATATGGTTCAATATTTCATTCTACGTGGTGTGTCAAGTATCATCTTTAGTGGCACGTATTATATCTCTGTTTGATTTTGTATCGCTGTAATTATTTGTAAAAGCTTTTACTGCATGTTCGATTTCATTTGTATACCTACGTTCCATTGTAGCTCATCAATTTCCTTTTCCTTGTACCTAGAGGTTACTTGATGGTTCATACTGTGGTGTAGCTACTAAGAAGAAGGCACTTATTAACTGCGACTATTACAGCGTCATCAAGGATTCTGTTTGAGTCGCGCGGCGAGAACCAACCATGCCTAAGCTTTATTAGTTGTCTGAGGTGCGGTGGAAGAAAAATTACAAATTAAGTTGGTAGTAGAAGATTTTCTGCCTTTGGACAGGCTTTCTAGGTGCGTTTAAAAAAAAAATCACTGAAACGTCTACTGCAGGTACTCAACGCCAAATTCCCAAATAATAATGAAACACATTGTTTTATTGTATGAATCCCCAAACAATATCATTATCAATCAAGCCCTAATGTCTTTCCCAACGACCTACGTAACCAGTCCTTATTTGCATCTAAATTAAATACACACGGATAAGTAGGTATTACCACAGTCTCATATCGATTTCAATTTGGCCTCTCGTTTGACGACATCATTCCTGATCGAAATCAAACAATTCTATTATGGTCCTGAAATAACAAGACAGCTGTCCTTCGATAATCCGACGGGATTGCGAACCTATCAGTTATGATGACTGACTGTCCACGTTCATACCGCAGCTTCCAGAAATATATTCCTAGAGTTCGAAGAAAAAATATAAAAACTTTGACCGTTGTTTTTTTCAAGAGAGCGTAATTACGCTCTCTTGAAAAATACAACGGTCAAAGTAGTAATTACTAACGCAAAAATTAATTATAACAGAAAGCCGTTTACGATTGAGAATTCTAAAAGGTAAGCTCCTTAATTAAATTAAAGAGATGATACTTCACAACATGAAGCAAGCTCTTCTGATTAATGAAATGTTTTCTGCGTTTTTTGTGTGAATTTACGAGGAGTATTACAGTGAAATACCAGTACTTACGAGTATCTACAATCACACAATACAAGTACTTACTCACTCGTCTATTGTTGTTTAAATGTTTTTTCATATAAATAATAATTATTAGGGTTTACTTCTGTGTTATTCCCGTAGACGTAGCAGAAAACTGAAATTTACAAATTTACTGCCAGCTGACTGCCACAGTGCCATGCCACCTCTTAGAAGTCACATAAATTCAAAGTAGACACTAAATAAACACAAACCATTATCTGAATACTTTTATTCTCAGACAGAGTCAACAAACAGAATAAACATTAACCTTTTTGTTCTTTTTCACAAGCGGAACATTTTAATCGAGCACAGGCCCTATATTATGCACTTAGATGCTATCAAAAACAAATCGAATGATTCGCTAACATCGCATCGACGAACCCGTGTCGATGCCAAAGCTTACCGGAAATTGAAACCATGACACTGCACCGCCCATTCGTTTACGTACAGTCACGAGCATTACGTTACATTTACGCAAGATTCAAAAGCGATTTTCTCCTAAAGTATTGATAGTTATTTTATGGTGTTACGAACACAGTATTATCGAAACCATACTATTATGAAATAGGTCTTTTCTCAAAGGTGTAATTTTTATTTCACGAGAAAAAGGCTTTTGAATCTTGCGTAAGTGTATATACGAGTATGCTCGTGACTGTACAGCCATCGCAGTCATCGCACAGCCAGGCCTACCGCGCCGACCTTAATAAAACCTTATAGCTAATACTTACACGTTGTATATTGACAAACAAATCCGTAGGTCGCAGATTGTGTTTCGGAGTTTCCGTATCATTGCCTGATATTTGTGTTGGGCGGATATTAGGTAATTAAGTGCCTATTTGTTACTTACCTACGCTAAGAGAGAAAATGTATTGTTGTTCTATTTTAGTTACCAGCACTTATTATTAGCTCTCGCTTTCATCGAAGCGACTTAGAAATGTTTGGGCCATTAGTCTTTCCGTAATTGATCTGTGTGATTAATCTTATCTAAAAATATAACTTTCTGAAAACGGGAGGGGTTGCTAACCCGTGATTTTTAAGTGCTCGTTTGTTTTTAGTTCGTGACCTTAAAAAAACTCATAGCGTATTTTATTGATGCTACAATTAATAGATGCACTACTTTAAAATCGGGGAGGATTAACCCCTTGGGTTCCTGCATTAGCATATAGACAGAGGAAAGAAACCTTCCTTTCATTTTACTTTTATAAAGATTAAGTTCAACTCTTTCCTTGATTTGGTTTCTTTTTGACAAATACATACGCCAAGAAGAAGAGTCTGAGCCTTTATAGCTAAATGTCTCCCATGGAAGTCAACTTGTCTAACAAGGTAAAGCAGCATTACCGGGGGAGGCTGGTTTTTATAAATACTAAAGAGTGCTTCGGGGTACGGAAAGCAGTTTTGTAAGTAGGCTGTAATCTCTTGTCAAGCCAAAGTTAATCAGACGGTCCGAATCTTATAAATGACTTTGAATGAGGTCTTTTTTTTGTATATATTATTCTACAGTATCAGTAAGGGTTTATAGAAATAAAGTATTCGGTCGAATCTTATCGACTGGTAGAAAACTGGCCAGTTTCCCTTGAGAAAACGTTAAGATGAAGATTTATTAAGCAAGTATACCTAATATACTTAAAATATGTAACGCTAAGCAACATTTACGCTCCTCTGCTCCCCTTAAATCGATATTACTAAATCGGTCAAGGGCCACTAATGTGATACGGAAACTTGTGTACCGGTGTAGGGTGAATCGTATAGATGAGTGATAAGAAAATAACGTCATTAGCTGTAACCGTAACGAGTAACTCGTACTGATATTATGCTACACGAATTGTCATATTCAAGCCTTCTGTGTTAGATATTATAATGTTGTACACTTAGTTACTTTTTATAAATTTAATAACCATTGATTTGATTGCATACCCATAGAGTTCCTTAGTCATCAGTATTCCACAGCTGGACAAAAAAGTTACTTCTTTTTCTGGTCACGAAATTCATGAGAAAAGATTGAGCCTACTTCGTTATGTGTATCTCGCTAGCAATTTCCTTATACCGCATATAATTTCTGCATAATATTACATTTTCACACATTCGTGTCAATAAGTAGGTACACGAAAACGGTGATAGTAAAGTTACTATTTAGCTGGATCTAGGTGTTACGGTCGAGACTGGTGTCGGTTTATAACTTCGTTACTGGCACGGGAGGCTGCATCCGCGGTGACATACATATCATTGTGCTGATTTAGTGGTGAACGTTGGTCCGAACGATAATGACCTGTGGTTTGCCGCTAATGACATAATCAACACATTAAGAAACTGATTAGTAACTGCGCTTTGTACACATTTTAACTAATTTTAATGTTGTTTTCGTAAACAGAAGGCCAATATGCTCTTGTTATTATGAATAAGTCATCCATTCCCTAGATACAATAGTCTATTCCTTGCTTACGTAGTAACTCATGTCTGGCTGGTAATGTAAACTGCGTAAGCTTCGTAGCAACTTGCTACAAAGCCTACGGACGTGCTACAGACCGACACAAAAACCTCTTTGTAAACATATTAGTGCTCTCTTTTTTTTTTTTGAATGGGAAATCATCAAATGACTTCTCCCGCTCTGGGCGGAGCGGGAGGGCGTGTCAGACTTTTACTGACTAAAACCCACCCGTGTTCCTTCTGTTGCCTGTGGCCACGGTAACTCTTTCGAACATCCCGCAACCCCGGCTGGCATCGGTCCTAGCGGACCCCTCCAATGCTGCTGACATCTCTTTGAGGCGCGCGTGGAACACAACGCGCCATCGACTCGGGCCTGGTCCTTACCGAACGGCGAGCTACCCATTGCTCGCCGTCCGGTAAGGACCAGGACCGAGTCGACGGCGGGTTGTGTTTTACGCGCGCCTCAGAGAGATGTCAGCACCATTGAAGGGGTCCGCTAGGGCCGATGCCAGCCAGGGTTGCGGAATGTTCGTAAGAGTTACCGTGGCCCCGGCACAGGCAACTGAAGGAATACGGGTGGATTTTAGTCAGTAAAAGTCTGACACGCCCTCCCGCTTCGCCCAGAGCGAGAGAAGTCATATGATGATTACCGTCGAGCAATTTCTTTGTCTTGTCGCGCCTGGAATGAGACAATTTGGCCCAGATATATACAAGATGTAACATAAATAACGCACAACCTCTTAAAAAAATCTGCTGTTCCCTACATTTTGACGAGTTATGCGAGCATAAATGTAGGGAGCAGCTGTTTTTTTTTCGCGATTTCAGCTTTGGCCCCATAATAAAAGTAGTTCATAATGATGAGTACAATGACCCCTTAAGAGGTTGTGCGTTAATTATGTTACACCTTGTAATCTCCTCATCCCCAATGTATAGTCTCTTTTTGATGCTGTTTGTAATGAGTTTGGTTTTGACATGTTCATCTTAAGCCCAATCTCGAGGCTTGCCTTGTTCAAGTCTGCGAGCATGTGACCCAACTGAGCCGCTGATGAGGAAAAAAGTAATATGTCATCGGCGAAGCGGAGGTTTTGATAATCTCTTGTCGGCGATGACTAGTCCCTTGTCTGCCCAGTTTTGTGCCAAAGTTTTGAAGGCTTCCTCAAGAGTGGCAGTAAAAAGCTTAGGGGACAACGGGTCTCCATGCTTGATATCTATATAAACAAAAAAAAGTCCTGAGTGACTGACTGACTCATCAACGCCAAGTCCAAACCCTTAGACCTAGAAAGCTGAAATTTTGCACAGAGGTTCCCTTTATAATGTAGAAGACAAGGAATAAGGAAGGATTTTTTGAAAACAACCCCTAAGGGAGTAAAATAGGGGATGAAAGTTTGTATGGAAATTCGTCATTTTTGTAGTTTAAACCATGCAAATTGGTATTTAGCATTCTGGTTACAAATTTAAAACCATGTGTTTCAGCGTTTTTGGAAAATCATCCCCTAAGGGGAGAAAATAGGGGATGAAAGTTTGTAAGGAAGAAATTGGTATTAAGCAGTTTAGAAATTATGAATGACGTGTTTTGGCATTTTTGGAAAATCATCCCCTAGAGGGTTAAAAATCCTTACTAACTCTCATCGGTTAGCCCGACTTTCACCATCGCCAAAGACACTTTTGTAGGTAATTCAGAGAACAATATCTTTACTAAGTTCCGTACCTGTAATTATTTAAGTAACTTTTTTTTTCACTTACTTTAGTTTTTATTTCGGAACATAATATTTACATAATATATAAGCTAGCAGACTTAAAAATAATAATAATAATTAGGTATGAAAAAAGCAAGAATGACGGCTGTCAAATTCGGCCTGATGAATGAATGATGATGAAGAAAATCAAATATAAAACGGAATGTTGATGAGATCAGCAACTCGCCGCGCACGCCTACCACCTCCGGACTCGTCGCTCAGCTCCGCCCCGCCGCTGCCGGTACCCAGCCCCATCGAGAGTGCTGTGATACCGGCCATGGCAGCTGCGTCGAGCTCGAGCGACGAATATTTTTCCCCGCCGACGTCGCCAACACCTGTACGTCGGCAGGGGAGAGGCCGGCCACCGAAGAGCTTGGGACTTAGGGGCCAACCGGCCCCGAGCCGGGTCCCCGCTGCCGGTGGTTGTGTGCAGCGCATGAGATGGACTCAGTCTATGAACGAGAACGTCATGCGCGCATATTACGGGTCTACAGAGGGAGGAACTAACCTCACTGCGTACCGCAATAGGATGCTGTCTCTCTTCCAGGAACTAGAACCAACCGTCAACACTTCGGCCCAACGACTGTCGGATCAGGTGCGGGTCATCCAACGCAATCACAGGTTGGACGATGCTGCACTTGATAGGCTGCGCTCAGAGGTACTGGACAACCATATCGTCTCGACTTCGGCACAAACCGCGGTACAAGCGTCACCCATAGATGCAATCCCGCCGCGGTTCAATCATGTTGAAGAAGAATATGATAGGGTTGGCACAGTAAGTAGCCAGTGCAACGTCCGATTGAGGAGCGCACTGGAGGATGCGTTTCGTGAGTATAGGTCAACTCCGACCGAACTTAGGCCCCGATTACCACGCTTACCTATGCACAAGAAAAATAGGGCGCTGGTGTGTGCCTTGGACTCGCAGCTTAAGAATGTGTTCGAAAGCAGCGAGGATCTTGTTGATACACACTCGATCCTGTATTGCGCGGCTGTTGCTGCATGTCGTTTAGCTAACGTCAAATTTCCAAACTGTGACGGAGCTACTCGACCAAAACCAGCCGTACCAGCCTGGCAGTGCAGGATCGAGCGTCGTATCGATGGGACCAGGGTACTCATCGGCAAACTATACTGCTTCAGGGAGGGCAATACACGACCACGAGTGATGCGCTTTGTAAGGCGGGCATTCTCGGGGACTGGAATCAGCCCTCGAGAATACATGTCCCGTGTCACAGAGCGCATCGACTTCCTGAAGCAGAAAGTTTGTGCATGGGCGAGTCGTATTCGGCGGTATAAGCGGCGGGTTGATCGATACACGCATAATCGCATGTTCCAGAGCGATGAGAGGTGGGTATATAGAGCTTGGGAGCGACCTGAACAAAATGTGACAGACGTGTGCCGCCCGGATGATGCCGCTACGAATGTATTCTGGCGCAGCATCTGGTCGGTGCCCGTCTGTCACACTGAGGATGGCTGGATGCAGGACGTCGAGCGAGTGTGTGAAACAATACCAGAAATGGAAAAGGTCGTAATTACGCCATTTGACGTAGCCAGAGCAGTCCGTCCGTTATCGAATTGGAAATCTCCAGGACCGGACGGACTGCACAACTTTTGGCTGAAATGGCTAACTAGTTCACACACTTGCCTGGCATCTCAGTTCCAGTCATCCTTAGAGTCTGGGTCGCTACCGCAGTTTCTAACAACAGGCGTTACCCACCTGCTCCATAAGTCAGGTAGTCCCGCGGAACCCAAGAATTATAGACCGATCACGTGTTTGTCGACAGTCTATAAACTTCTTACATCCATTTTGAGAGCGAAAATTAATATACACATTGAGAGTAACTTGATTATATCTGCCTCTCAAAATGGATGCAGGAACGGGTCCCGCGGTACTAAGGAGGTACTCCTCATCGACATGGCCATTAGCCAACAGGTTCGTCGATCCCGCAAGGATATGTCGACATGCTGGATAGATTATAAGAAGGCCTACGACTCGGTGCCACATACATGGCTCATGAGGGTGCTTGAGTTGTACAAGATTGACGCAACTCTACGCACCTTCCTTGAGTCGTGTATGGGGCAATGGAGGACGGTCCTTCGCTATCCAGGGTGTGGTCAGATCCAGAGGAATGATGAACCTGTATGGATTAAACGGGGAATATTTCAGGGCGACAGTTTGAGTCCACTTTGGTTCTGCTTAGCCCTGAATCCTCTAAGCACACTGCTGGAGGATTCAGGTCTAGGCTATCGGTTGAGGAGAGGTGGTCAGGTCATATCTCACCTCCTCTATATGGATGACTTGAAACTCTTTGCCCCCAACAAATTGCGACTGATGGAGCTACTGAAGGTAACTGAAACTTTCAGTAATGCCATCAGGATGGAATTTGGTGTGGACAAATGTGCAGTCATGCATGTAAAGCGAGGCGAGATTATGGAATCCGAGGGAAGTCAACTTTCGGATTCCATACACCTCAGATCCCTCTCCTCATCCGAAAGCTATAAGTATTTGGGTATGTCGGAAGCGTTAGGCATCAATGTCGCTGACATGAAGCAATCGTTGAAGGAACGCTTCTTTGGTCGCCTGAAGAAGGTATTAAATAGTCTTCTTTCGGGCGGAAACAAGGTGCGCGCCTTCAACGGCTGGGTCATGCCAGTTTTGATGTACTCTTTCGGCATACTCAAATGGACTCAGACCGAACTAGACGCCCTGGATAGGAGGGTCCGTACATTGCTGACCGCAAACCGGATGCATCACCCACGATCATCGGTGATGAGACTGTACATCCCGCGGAAGTGCGGGGGTCGAGGCTTTTTAAATGCGAAGACCATCCACAACCGCGAGGTGTGCAGCCTCAGGGAATATTTTTTAAAAGCCGACGTGGGTATGCACCGTGATGTGGTCGCAGTGGACAATGGGCTCACCCCGCTCTCCATGGCTAAAGAGAACTGGCGCAAACCTGTAGTACTTACTACAGATGACCGCAAGGCGGTATGGCAAAACAAGGAGCTTCACGGGCGCTTCTACCGGGCTCTTCATGAACCCGGTGTAGATTTCTTAGCGTCCGTATCCTGGCTACGTTTCGGTGACCTCTTTGGGGAAACTGAAGGTTTTGTTTGTGCAATTATGGACGAAGTTATTTTGACGAATAACTACCGGAGATATATTATGAAGGACGGGACGGTTGACGTGTGTCGGGCATGCCACCGTCCGGGTGAGTCTATCAGACATATCATCTCTGGTTGTTCTCGTCTGGCTAACGGAGAGTACTTGCACAGGCATAACCAAGTGGCCAGGATTATTCACCAGCAACTTGCTTTGAAATACGAACTTGTGGACTCTGAGGTACCGTATTACAAGTATGTGCCCGACCCAGTTCTTGAAAATGACCATGTCACGTTGTACTGGGATCGGTCTATCATCACTGACAGGACTATTGTCGCCAATAAGCCTGATATAGTGGTGATAGATCGATTAGCGCGCCGCGCAATGATTATCGATGTTACCATTCCACATGACGAGAACCTCGTGAAAGCTGAGAAAGAGAAACAAATAAAATATCTCGACTTAGCACACGAGGTTGTTGACATGTGGAATGTGACCTCGGCTGTCATTGTGCCGATTGTTGTAACGGCCAATGGCCTGATGGCCGAAAGCCTCGACCAACATCTCTCGAGGCTGTCGTTAGGCGGTTGGATCAAGAGCCTGATCCAGAAGGCAGTACTCCTCGATACGGCTCGTATTGTGAGGAGGTTCCTGTCTCTGCAGCCCTAACCACCGGTAGCTTGGACTCTGCTCCCGATACCGGCGGACCTCTATTTTTTTATATTTTTAAATGTTTTTTTTTTGTATATATTGTTATTAGAAATATTTAAAAATGTAAATAGATAAGAAAGAAAATAAATAAACGAATAATAATAATATATACATAATATATATAAAAAAAGTTAAATATAATCATAGGGCATCAAAAAATTCGTCCGCATCGCTGTCAACAGGAAAAGTGCCCAAAAGGCTGGCAGCATTGCCACGTTGTATGGCGATGCTGATTCTTTGGCCAAAGGATAGGCCAGCCCTTTGGTCACGTGATGAGTCGACCAACCGCTTGGCGATGTCTCGGAAAACCAAGTGGGCACTTGGACCCCATGGCCCTAGTGTTTCAACCCCAAATGGCTCGAACTTATAACTCCCAAAAAGATTGGAATATTTTCGCTGTTTGAGGTTTTCCCCACCTGCAGCAGCCGCCCCAGCACAGCCCGCCGTACTAGGAAGATGGGATGGCGCAAGGGTGTCGACACATGTTGCATCCTATACCATAGGCCTGCCTAACTTCCAAGGCATTATGGTAATTCCGTGTGGTCTCTTACCATCGTCGCGTGCCAAGCCGTTGGGTTCTAAAACAGCTGGCACCCCGGCGGTGACAAGAGCACGACGGATGATGTCATTAATGCTGGCGTGCCGTGCTATCCGGCCTGCGCTCTTACTGCAAGATAGGCCATGATGTTCGATGCAGTCGATAGCTTCACCGCGCTGGCAGCGATGTGGAGCCCCGCAAGGAGCGCCCAGACGCAGACAAGTAGCGAGCCGGAAGGTGGAGTCACCCAGCAAAGTGCCTATATTGGGTGACCGTAGAGCTTGAAGCCTGAGGCCTGACTCCCACTCATCCACAGCCAGTAGGCGGGCACGCTCAGCAGTATTGGTGGACGTATTGATAATATTATTGCGTACCAACCTGCAGAGCGGCTGATCCCACTGTCTCTGGGAGGATGGGTTCACGGGCCGATCTGTATCCGGGCAAGCCACTATCCAGGCGTTCACCGCATCACTCAAGCACGGCAAACTGGCAGAAATCGTCACAAACGAAAAAGCTTTTATACTTGTATGATGATGATGGCGGCGGCGAATATTTTCAAATTTTTCGTCATGGGTGTCGTTTTCATAGTTTTCGAGGGTGCTAAAGCCGATAGTGAAGTCAAAATGAAAATCCAAGATGGCGGCTGCGATAATTTTCAAATGTTTCGTCATGCATCGTTTCCATGGTTTTCGAGGGTGCTAAAGTCGATAGTGAGGTCAAAATGTAAATCCTTTTTTTTTTTGTGGATGGGAAGTCATTTGATGATTTCCCATCCACAAAAAAAAAAAAAAAAAAAGATGGTGGCAGAGAAAATTATGTTTTTGTTTTAAATCATATGTGAGAAGAAACTTCGTTCTTGACGTCCCCCGAGCGAACACGTTTTTTATCTTCCAGCAATCATATATCAATCCGCGCGGCGCTGCTCGGATACTATACATGTAGGTACATGTATAAGCAGTGCGAGAAGACCTGAATTGACATAGGGTACTTTTAATCCCGGTAGTACGGTCCCGTGAGATATTTTCCGACATCCATGCGGGCGAAGCCGTGGGCAAAAGCTAGTTTATTATATTTTGTGATAAGCACAACGTACTTGGAACAGCATATTAGTTTAACAACATGTAAAAAATACATCAATAGTGAGGAATTGAACAACCACAGGTTTGTAAAGCACTCATCGAAGCTCTAAGCCAATTACTTTGTTCAAAATTGGCCGTTGTTTTATACATACCTATGTCATAATTGATTGTTTTTCTCCATAAAGGCATAGCGCGATAATAATCATTTGGTAGGTTAAGTCTGTAACTATCTGCAATATTCTAACCAATAGATTACAGGTTCGTTTTTTTTACAATTTGCGGCAAACTGTAGAAGTATACGAACATAATGCAATATAGCTTATCCTCCATAGCAAATAGCGTGATAATTCATAGTCAGACTGACCAGATTTATCTAATACGGAATACGAGTATCTAGGCAAATTTTGAACATAATCTATTCAGTAATATTTGCGTGATGCTGGAACTTACATTCAGACAAACAGGCAAATATCGTAGGACGTAGCAATTATTTTTTTTTTTCTTCTAAAATATTAAATTACAGTTTTGACTTCGCTACGATTTTATTATATGTATGTACTTCTACATGTTGGAGCGAGGTATCGTACTTATTTTAATCAAAGACTCTGAAGGCAGATTTTTCCTCGTATTTATTAAAAAACTTTTTCTTTTATTACAAACGTGTTTTCTTTAAACAGGTTTGCGGGAAATTACAGTGGAGACGTAGAGCTGAGATAAAAAAGTTTTTATTACATAAAGCTACAGATCGATGGCGTCAAACATAACGAAAATACCTAGAGCACATTGGGCCAAAAGAAGGTTCCGTGTTCTGTGACTGGGAAAACGAAATTCATACACTGGGATTTAGAATTTTAGACCCCATAGTTATTGTATTAGCTAACAGCCATAGTAGTGAATTCGAAGACATGTGACAGACACATGAGAGGAGGCCTGTCTCCCAGTAGTGGGAACATTATAGGCTAATTATGCTAGAGTAGCTACCCAGTTACCTACTATGTCTCAATCTCTTTGTAGGAAACAACTTTTGTGGCCTCTTTTAGCAGCACCTCCTGATTAACTCGTCTGGCAAATGGTTTCAATCAAATTCTGTACCAATTATATTAGGGAAAAATTTAACTGATCCTCTAAAACTTACTAACCTTCTAATGACGCACACTTTTTTAAATAAATGAGCCTAATTATACAACTAATCTCGGGTACCGCGACCAAACGGGTAGGTTGGGTTAGAACTGTGACCGACAATGCTACATCAAAGTTGATCGCAGTTACTTGGCTATTTAGTATTTTTAGGACCCCAAAATAGGAATTATTGGAGGTTTGCAAAAAGAGGCGCGTTATTATTTTTAAAGTGTTCCATAATATTTTTCGGAAAGCAAAATGGGAATTATTTAAGTTTCGATTAAATACATGCCAGTTTATTATAGGTACTTTTTTTTTGTTCCCTTTTCATTGGGACATTTTAATTAGCTCGATTTTTAAACATGCAGCATTATATGAAGTAAGAAAACTCATACTTTACAGGACCTTAAAAAAATCGCTACATTTGATGTCAAGTAGGTATCTACACGATCGAACATTTGCGGCTACAGTCTACAACAAATAATCATAACAACTATAACTGAAACTAAACATAATCAGATTAGTCTTAAATTATGCATATATTTGGATTAGGTTAAACTTAGTAAGCCTACTGTGTACATACGTATATATTTAGGTACCTACATATAAATTGATGCTCTAGATCTTAGAGCATCCAGACATTGTTTTTTTACCACTAGGTATGTATCTATTCTGACGTAGGTAAATACCCTTTCGTTGATGAAAACTCAGTCATGCATGGTAGTTGTAGCTACCTAGTTTTTACACCCCGAAGTCCAAAGCGGACTTCGGGGTGTACAGTTATTTTTACTTGTGTATAAAGTTTAATAAATAAATATTACTTACTTACCTAGAAAGTAATTACTATAAAATGTTATGAAGAAACTGACTGCTCATCATAAATAGGACTTTCATTTCAGGAATATTATTTCTCTTTTAGCTAGTTTTATACACGTAATTAAACGTTTTATAATAATTAATAGTGGGTACAGCCTCTTTCACTCTTTCACAGGTGGCCTTGAAATGTAGGCCAGAATGCTGAATAGGTGCGCAGCATTAACAGACAAAGATTGATTACTTTTTACTCCTTCTAATCACGCGCTTCTTTAAACAGTGACTGTGAAAATCTATGCAAATTATTTTGAGCTTTTGGTCACGAATTCGTTTGTATGAAAAATAGAGTTTGACCCTTTTGGTTTGAATAACTTAGAAACTGCGGTCCAGGCCAAGGTAGAAGCCAAGAGAAACATAATTATAATAGTTAGTCTGTTTACTTATTTCATAGAAATTACTTGGTGATCAGTGAAATAGTAAAGCTTTCAATTTCAAAACGCCATCAAACCTTATATGCTAGCTGTACGACTTACACTGAACAAGGAGGGTATTTCGAATAAGAGATCCTCGGTTTATATACTAATCTATATCTACGATTAACCCGCAAATACACGAGTAGCAAACATATCTATCATTCAGGTGAACGGAATGGTTCGGCAATTAACCGCGCAGCCGATTTCAAACTATTGTTAATGAATAATACCTAGGTATTATATTAATACAAGTCTATTATAACGAAGTACCTAATGGACTAGAAGTAATATTCTCATTGAACATTCATAACCTCCACTTCTCTAAAAGTTTTAGTACAAGATTTACCTTTACTTAATTGTTGTTAAATTTGGAATCCCACGACTTCTTATTAAGAGTCCACTTACTTTCGAAAGCTAAGAACATAATTATTTTAGTAAATTACAATCAAATTAAGCTCGAAGTCTCTCGACACCTTAGTTATTATTTATTTCTAATTAAAGCCCTCTTTTCAACTAACCTTAGAATAGAAGGCAGAAGCTTATACGGCTTACTGTTTGTGCTAACAAGATTAGAAGGAATACCTGCTTTACATGAGCAATACATGTGAGGCAAATCCCTTCAATTCCACTGACATAAATATGGGGAGACTATCTTCCGATTATTAAACCTGGCACAAAAGGGAGGAGTGGGTGGAACAAGGCTGTCAATGATGATGATGAACCTCCGAATACAAGAACGACACTTAAATTAACCCGTTTTAAAAACAGTTTCTGTCGCCACAATGAGTACACCTTAAAAAAGTGTCAATGACTGTAGGTGACTTAACGCGACTTAAAACCGAGTTGCGTTTGACTATTCGCCTGTAAGTTCATTTATTAGGTAATAGTACTTAGAAGGTAGTTTAAGCAGAACTATTAGCAGTGAATTGGGTTCCCTTGATGAACTGATCTGATACGCCAAAGACGAAGGGATCGCGTGATGCCAAGAATTTTGCGCTCGTGAAAAAAAAGCGCTGGTCGTTTGTGGCCGACAGATTGGTTTTCCTCAAAATTGGAGTCGGCTAAACTGAGCATCAATTACGTCTGGATAAATGGCTTAAAATGTAATAACATGGCGTGATCGGTGCGGTTTTTTAAATATTGTTACAAGAATAATTAATATGCGCGTGGTGTAATAGAGTTGGAATAAAAATAAAACTTGCATTGGTTATAACTGCCATAAACAATAGGAGGCCTTAACCCAGCTGTGAGTATAATATTATGTGAAAAAAACTAAGTTTATAAAAGTAAGGAGTTTGCATATCTTCATCTAAGAAAAGTTTTATTAACGTCACCGAAAACTTCTAGACTACAAAATAAAGTTATTCCAACAAGTTTTATTTAAGTAAATGTCATAATAACAAGACTGAAGTAACGAACAGAAAGAGAAAACGAGAAACGTAGGTACCTGAATGTCCAACTTTAAAAAAATCTTCAGAGACAATGACCGACCGACCGTAGGCAGCGTAGCGTCCGCTGCTACGAGCGTAGAGCACGCCGCCGCGCTGATTATAGGCAAATAGTTATCGCGTGCCTCGCTCTATTACTCCTGCCTAGACTTTGGATAACTATTCCATAATACCAGTTAAATACCACCCTTGACCCGACAGTGCATTAAAACACCTATTAAATGAATATTTGCAATTTGTTGTAACGGCTCAAGTTTACAAAAGCTCGTTTATTTAATAAATTGTATTACAACCTACGTGCTACAGCGCGTTAGTGAGATCCAGCGGAGCGTACGATAAGGTATCATGCCGCGGATTGCACGCAACACGTAGTGATAACCGTTAAGTAAAATAGAATTGCATTTTATAACGTATAACAACGATGAAAGTTCTCTATTGCAATTTTAATATTGCCAAGTTTAAACTTGGTCTGAGATAATATTAGTCCATCGAAGTTTGTATTTTTAATATAAATTAACGTAAGTTTTGGGTCATCAAGATCCCTCGGGCCTCAGGGTCAGTCTGTCGCATCTACAGGATTATGATTACTTTACAAGTTTGAGACATACATAAGTTGGGGATAACGAACCGCTATCAGAATTAACTAACCACATCATGAGGATCGGTCTGTTTAGGCACAGTAAGAGGATTAGCATCTTCAAAAATTCTTTCTTTGTTATTACTAAAATACTCGAACGTATTACAAGTAAAAGTGAGTGCGTCATTAAACGTGAAGAGAAGCTTTAAATTTTTATTTTAAATAACAATGCCCTTTATTCGAATTTCTAAACACTACAGCATCGATCAAGCGTTTTCAAAGTCGATATTAAATGTGTCAAAGTGAAATGAGAAGCAAGTAGTCGGCAATACAATAGTGTTGACGTGATTAATGGCGTGACCAGGATACGGGGTTCAATTGAGTGGAGCAATATAAAATGAGCATTGTGCTCCCCCCCACACCCTGCCCGGCCCGCATGCCCCCGCCGACAATAAACGCCCCTTATGAACTTTCTCCTGTGTATTCGGAAATAATAGCGAAAAAGTTGTTAAGGCCTTTTAATAATAACTTTCCCACATCGCGTGTACAAACTATTTCTATAAGTTGATCGCTAAGTATTTCTGCACAATACTTACATTACTTATTTTTATGATATTTACTGCTGGGTGATACGTCTTACTGTGGAGCTAAATATAGGTATAAGTTACGCTTATAGGTAGTATTTATTTTATAAATAAACGTCAGTAAGTGGCTGGGCTAAAATACGCTGAAATACTAAAATTAAGTCAGAATCTTTCACCCAACTTAAACGCCTTTGACCTAATATACCGTGGCCGCCACATTTTCATATTCATCTGTTCATATTTCAGTTAGTGCGCAAAAGGAATCTTACTAAATTAACATGTCGCGGTTGCCACTCGCCAGCTTGCCACTGTGGAAATGTCAAACGAATTTAACTTTTAAACCGTTTCGCCTGTTGAATCTTGACCGATTTTCCTCGGCGTCCTCATCCCAGTTTTCTGTGAATATTCAAGTGAATATGAAATTTAATATCCCCGAGCCCGTTGAAATACACTTCCAATTTCCTAGTAACGTAGCCGCCTCTTGTAATTATAGCAATTAGCGAGGTTATTTTTAAATAACCTAGTTACGTTGAATAATTAAATGAATAAAGAGGAATAAAGAGGATATTAAAGGAAGTAAAATAAGCATGCTGAAGGGGGGATGCCCGAGAAAAATAAATTCTCAAGAGCTTCTGCTCCCGCGAAGCTGTAATGACTGCAGGAAATAAATGACAGCCCCGAGGGCGACCGAATTTAGCAAATTGGGATATCATTTTAAATGTATGAAACTTCTGCGTTTTAATATTTCTGAAATTCATTTCTATTGTTGGCACATACATATATATAACTACATAAAGAACACTGAAGTAGGTAGTAGGTACCTAATTGCATGTATTGCTCAATTATTTATTTTTGTACCTTTTCAACGTTTTACTAATTGCGATTTGTTATCTAAAGGTTTGAAATTACGAACGGAAGCGCAGCCAACAATTACTTGGTACAGTTCCGTACGGCACTTTCTGTGGCAAGGTCAAGACCTGGCGGTAGGTGAGCCACCAGCCTCGTCTTTATGCCCTGGCCTATATAATACGTACAAATAAGAACCAAGCTATTCTTACAAGTAATTGAACTGAGCCTACTGTTCAAATCGGCTTAACAAACCGCGCAATTCATGGAGCGACTCGTTAACAATGAACAGCTACTAAGCTTTGGAATAAATGGGGTTTTTCTGCTTCATCATTCTTTTGTAATTTAAAAAATGTAAGCAAAGAAGCTTATTTATTGATTCGAGGTAGCATTATTATAGTAACGACTGAAACAACTTTCATAGCCGGGGACAAGTGTTTTAGTCTGTGGTGACCGGTGTCAAAGCCAACCCTTTAGGGGCGGTGGCACTAGAACTGAAGGAATGCCATTGAAATGGATCGCTAGTCTCGACTCAACCTTGCTAAGCGCTTCCTGTAACCAGAAATGACGAAAGTTTCGGGCATGTTGGAGTTTACAATGAGGCTCGACAGTAACTATTACTTAACTCGGTCGCTTCATTTGTACAATATTCATTGGAAGATCATTTTGATGGGCACCTACTGCGACAATGGTAAATCATATCTTAGCAATGAAGTGCAGGAGCTGTATCACTCAAAAAACACAAACTTTATATGGGAATTAAAAAAAAACCGGTCAAGTGCGTGTCGGACAACGCACAATGAAGGTATCCGTAGTTGGAATGAATTTATCTCAAGAACAAACTTAACTATGTACTTGAAAAACATGTTCTCTCATACATTCCAATTGCAAATGTAAGTTGGCCAACTATTACTCGTTAACTTACAAAGCCTGTGATAGCTTTCCTTGTAACTTCGTTATATGTATATACTGCTGCCGTGAATTTTCTCCCATATCCAAAAATAACCATTTAGCTGTCAGGAGGACATTTAACTCTAACAAAAATTAGCACTTAATATTTCGCAAACGGATACCTGAATCGAAAAATGGTTTTCACACACCGCCTATTCAACGACACCCTAGATCAGTGGTTCTTAACCTTTTAGTGTTATGGGACCATTCGACAAAATTTCCGTCTTGCTATGGACCACCAACTGTTTGGAGGTAATGTACAGTAAATGTAAATGAATAAAGCGTTGTTCTATCTATAAATAAGACATTATATTATAGTATTTTTAATTCATCACTTATTTAATATTTTTAGGATGACTTCGCGGACCACTTTTAGTGCTTCCAGGGACCACCAGTGGTCCGCGGACCACCGGTTAAGAACCACTGCCCTAGATATACGAGGGATAGACGAGAAAAAAAGTCGTCCCCACTTCACGTGTAGGGGAGGCACCCTAAAAAAATTTTTTTTCCTAATTTATTTTTCCACTTTGTCGGCATGATTAATATAAACCCGAGCCAAATTACAGTTTTCTAGAACTAACAGTCTCTGAGCTCAGCTGCGGACAGACAGCCAGACGGACATGGCGAAACTATAAGGGCTTCTTGTTGACTACGGAACCCTAAAATTAAAATAAAAGCACAAGTAGGTACTTGGGTATGAAAAACACAAACAGAAACACGAAATTGTACGAATTTTACAACAATTTCAGAATCCAAGGATTTTGATTCCCATAATCCCATTACATATTTACCTACTTCGTGTATAATTCATAAATGTGCTAAGTAAATCTCTCTAATTTCATTTCTTGCCGTCTGTGAGCCCCTTTTGACTTAATTATGAATTTAATGTGCTTAGACTTAGATATTCTCTAGGCCAGGCAGATTACATGGGATACAGGAATAGTCTACTGAGCCTTTGCAAAATAACACTTTATTATGACAGGATACGTTCTTAATTTGGCACACGGCTGACAAGGCGAGTCGTGTCCGAAATGAAAAGCTTACTTTACTTGTAAGATCTAACTTAGTAACTAGTAGGTAGGTGTAACGTATAAAATAATATCATATAATGTAGACTATAGACTCAGACCTAGGGTACTACTTTTGCATAGATATAATCTTCGTAATAGTAGATTATGCATCAAGGGGATAAAGAAGTGTCTTATGTCGCGGGCGCCGTATTGAACCCCAACCGTAACAATTTTTTTTAATTTTTTTATTTGAGGTAGGTTTGCTCTTGACTCTAGTCTAGGTCAAAGATGACAGAGACAAAGTCGACGATGGAGCGAGCTTACCCAGAAGAAGCCTGTTCACTCTCACTTTGAAGAGATCGGGGTTGTATGCGTTCGGAAACACAGACGCAGGCAGAGAGTTCCACTCCTTTGCTGTGCGCATCACAAAAGACATTTGGAAACGCTTAGTGCGAATTGGTGGAATAGCAACTAGGTAAGGATGGTAACCTGCAGTGCGTCTAGATGTCCGCTGATAGATATTTGCAGTATTCGCGTCTTTTTTATTAGTGTTTTATCTTTCTTTTTGTATTCTACTCGTGGTGCTATAATGTTCTACTCGTGGGCAATGATTTAATTTTTGTAACTAAAATAGCTACATACTTATTTACAAGTACATACATACTTACTTACTATACTAGCTACCCGCTCATGCATCGATCGCTTGTGTGCGATCTACTGATGTGATGACATGTCAAAACGTCAAGATTCGTTAGATGACTTTTGTATATTATTCTAATTATTAAATCTAAGAAAGTGTGTAACTTGTAATACATAAGAATTAATATACCTAACCCAAAGACACCGACTTCCGAAATTAAAGTTATTTTTCACTTTGTAGTGTTTTTTTGGAAGTCGGTTGTTTTTTCTTTTTTGCAAAAAAGTTTTGTTTTATTAAAGTATATACGTAACTTACCTTCCTACTAACTAACCTTGTGGCCTTGGTTTTTGGAGTGAATGCAGTAACGGAGGGCTACAGTGAAAATTCTATACAGATTAAGGATACAATAAGCTGACGCATTTGTTACAACATCAATCTAAAAATACCGTGGATAACTGATCCTTGGACACCTTTGTCACCGCAACCATCCACATCAAAACACTATTCATCTAGCCCACTGCCTCAATCACTACTTTCACCAACTTTCACGATCCAAAATGATCCTCAGCAGACACGAAACTTTACTCAATAGCAATACTGATTTAAACTCTACCTCAACTTCAATAAAAGTACCGAATAAAAGCATAACTTTGTCTTTCCAGAACTGGTCTAATGCAGGGGTTCCCAAACTTATTTTGTCTACTGCCCACTTTGAGAATAAATTATTTTTTAGCGCCCCCATTTTTTCACCTACTTAAAAACCACTACCTAGATGAAATTACAATTCGCCCCTAAGCCTCTACACAACGCCTCCATTTTTTTTCTGGGTCTCTTACTGCCCCCCTTTAGGCCTGCAGCGCTCACAAGGGGGCGTTACCGCCAACTTTGGGAAAGGCTGGTCTAATGTATCAAACATTACCTTTAACTTTTATTTGTTTTAAATAGGTCTAGTAACTGTAATTATAATTTTAATAAATACTTTGATTCTTGACTTTT
This sequence comes from Fissipunctia ypsillon, assembly GCA_947568875.1. Lineage (NCBI taxonomy): Eukaryota > Metazoa > Arthropoda > Insecta > Lepidoptera > Noctuidae > Fissipunctia > Fissipunctia ypsillon. The sequence goes on from OX387654.1 coordinate 11,318,463, forward strand.
ATTGTTTCGCAGATGGTGTGAAAAGTAGAGTATTCTCTTCGGGGATAAAGGTGCCTTCGTCTTGGGCGAGCTTGAATCCCTCGCTGCGTTATGGTTGCGTGTCACCAATGTTATAACACTCAGGATTCTTGTCTAAATCCCCTAGCTCCGCTCGGGATTCAATACGGCGCCCGCGAATAAGACCCCGCTTTGTCCCCGTGGTGTATAATCGACTATTGTTTACGTCCACTTTTTAATTAATTTTCCACTTACCTTTGGCGAGGGGCTTGTGGCTAAGAAATAACAGCCGCACGGGTCGATCGGTCAGGTTAAGCTACGCTTGCCGCGGTTGGTCCGTGGATGGGTGACCATCTTTACATATCAAGACCCCTCCGTGCCTCGGAAAGCACGTTAAGCCGTTGGTCCCGGCTGTCATTCGTGTATCTTTGACAGTCGTTACGGGTCGTCAGAAGCCCGAAAGTCTGACAACCAGTCTTACCAAGGGGTATCGTATTACCCAGTAACTGGGTTGTGGAGGTCAGATAGGCAGTCGCTCCATGTAAAATACTGGTATTCAGCTGCATCCGGTTAGACTGGAAGCCGACCCCAACATAGTTGGGAAAAGGCTAGGCAGATGATGATGACTTACCTTTGGCGATCTAACCGCAGTTTCAAACTCACCCAAAAAAAAAAAGCAAAGCCATAAAGCCGACCTGAACTAATGCGGTGCCAAACTTTTCGGTTAAAAACATGTGAGAATTTTATCAAGTCTAATAAATAAATGAGTTCGGATTGGTTACAAAATCTACTGATGATATTTGACTATTTCGTCCATACGAAAGATAAATTATATAATAACGTAACGACACTGATGTGGATAATTCAAATGGAATACTTCATTTCCCAACACACCGCACTCTATTACAATCCGGACAGCCATATCACCCAACTAATATTAATAACTTAATTGGTGGTATACGTATAATACGAGTACTTGGCTTGCGTAAAAGTTTTATCTATTCAAGTAACTATTTACAAATGTCCAATTTCACAATATTCTATGAAAATTCAAGTGCTTATAAGTTACATAAATCTGAAACGCGGTTAAAGAGCGAGATACTTAAACTATTGGATATTGGAGCAAGTCACAATGAAGTCACTTATGGTATTGCGAGCGCCAGCTGAGATAAGCCTGGTTTAGAGCGAGCCGGGTGAACTTGTCGCGAAATTCCGAACTATTTCCGTGCTATCTCTGTTTCGTGTCGCGCTGCAGTCGGCAACTCGGGCTTGGGGGCGTTCTAACTGCAATATAACAGCTTGTTTAGTGCTTCTGATGAGGGACCAACTTGCCGCTAAAGTCCCCTTTTTGTTGGCTATGTTATATTAAGATTAATGTTTGCACGCTTCAGAAGTTCAGAACTTCTGTGCTTGTTCAGATGCGGTTCGTGTTGTGTGTTTAAACGTCGGCACATTTAGGTACCGCTTTTACGTTTTATTTGTGTCTTGGCTAATTTTACTTACTCTGAGTATTGCTGAATCTGTAAAACATGTATGATTCCAATTCGCTGCAAAATACATATTATAGATTTTGTTCTTTGAGTATATGAACATTATAATATATGAACAACTATGGCGAAAATCTGCCAAAGAATTATTAAAGTTTCGAGACGTCTATAACCCTAGAAAACACGTGCCATTTGCCAACTACAAACAATTCTGCGAGCAAGTTGTTTTCACACAATGTGATGGAATGTTATGCCATTCTCCCTCCGTGTAACCTGCACGGGAGCACGCCAGGAGCGCGATCTCTCTCAAACGTTGTTCAGAACGCTGTAGGGTACTTGGGAATTTGACCGCATAACTCGTGAACTATCAGCCCCGACCCTGCTGTGAATATTTCAACGTCATCTGTCACTCTGTTTCTGTAAATTGTTAATATATGACTGTAAATCTGTAATAGTCCGAAGAGGCATGGCAGTTTGTATTAATTTTATCGTCTGGCAAATGTTTAAGTAAGTAAATCATAACATTGGTGACACGCAACCATAACGCTACTCTTTATTTTAGAAAGAAAGAAAAAAAGAGAAGAATGAATATAGCAGCATGCAGCAGAATGAGATATAAATCCTAACTAATATTTTATATGCGAAAGTGAGTTTATTTATTTGTTACGCTTTCACGCTAAAACTGCTGAACGGATTTGGATGAATTTGGCACATGGGTAGACCATGACCTGGGTTAGGACACCGACATAGGATACTTTTTATCCCGATATCCCCACGGGACCGAGAATTATGCGGGTGAAACCGCGAGGCGCGCCTAGTAAGACATAAAAAATAAAACAAATAGGTACACATTACTCAAATACTCTAATATTTTCGCAAGTTACTTTCGAAATTGCGGTAATTCACTAAAGTGTGGATAGATTTGAATCATGTGAAGCTTAAACCTTATCTAATTCTGAACCAATAAGAAAACGATAACTTAATACGAGTCTTGCAGATGTTTTTGTCGGAAACCGTTTTCGCTTGTGGTAGAGATTGCTACCATGTAATATGTGGGTAGGCATGTAGGTACCTAACCTACTTATGTACGTATACTCGTTCGTAGGCAGACGAAAGACTTGTTAGAGAAACAGACTTTAAGGGGACTAATGTTGTAGGAGACGCCCTGGGCGTCGGGAATTGACAGCCGATTCCCGGCCACCGTAGGCGCGGGCTTGAGGACGGTGAGCAATGGGCAGCTCGCCGTCCGGTAAGGACCAGGCCCGAGTCGACGGCGCGTTGTGTTCCACGCGCGCCTCAAAGAGATGTCAGCACTATTGACGGGGTCCGCTAGGTCCGATGCCAGCTAGGGTTGCGGAATGTTTGAAAGAGTTACCGTGGCCCCGGCACAGGCAACTGAAGGAACACTGGTGAGTTTTAGTCAGTAAAAGTCTGACACGCCCGTCCGCTCCGCCCAGAGCGGGAGAAGTCATTTGATGATTTCCCATCCAAAAAAAGGGGACTAATGTTTATAGTAATTATAGCGAACACTTATGTAGGAAACAACATACAAGAACAAACACTGGAGGGCAGTTATAACATTTATACGTAACTAGCTTCTGCCCGCGACTTCGTCCGCGTGATTTTTTTTTATGCTTATAACCTTCGCGCAACTTCTAACAATAAGTTGACAAAGTTTTATCGCAATCGGATTAACGGTATGGCAGCCAGCGCATAAAGGGCAAACATACAAACATTCATTTTTAGGGTTCCGTAGTTAACAAGGAACCCTTATAGTTTCGCCATGTCCGTCCGTCCGTCCGTTCGTCCGCAGCTTAGCTCAGAAACTCTTAGTACTAGAAAACTATAATTCGTCATGGGTATACCTACATATTAATCACGTCGATAAAGTGGTAAAATAAAATCATGAAAAAAAAATTTAGGGTACCTCCTGTACACGTAAAGTGGGGATGTTTTTTTTCTCGTTTAGGTGGTGTATTTCAAAAGTATTACCGGTTTGTGAAAACAATTTCACAAACCGGTACGAGAGATTACAGAGTCAAGTTCCCCCGTCCCCCGTCAGCTAAACGGTTAGTTATGGATAAGTGAAAAAATTCACAGAAGTACATTCAACGAAGTTAAAAGGACAGTCACAGCTAAGTAGGCGTTACAAGTTTACGAGTAATAGTCGGTAATAGTCGACTAACTTACATTTGCAATTGGAATGAATGAGAGAACATGTTTTTCAACTGCAATGTTAAGTTTGTTCTTGGGGTAAATTCATCCCAACTACGGAACCCTTCATTTTGCGTGGTCCGACATGCACTTGGCCGGTTTTTATTTATATAGATATACTCTCAAGTAGGTAACGAAGTATATGTAGCTCACTGTAAACCCTGTATTACATTAAATTGATGACGATCACTAATAATGTCAATATCAGACTATAATTTATATAGGGTGTAAGGGACAGCCCTCCGCAAACTAACAGCGTGCATTCAGCTCCTTATTTTGAATCATATTCCACCGAAAATATTCTCAGGAAAATGTTCATTTTTTTATCGATTTTTCAGTTACTATTTTACTATTCCTTTATTTCAATGTACAATTACATTTTCTGTACGTAGCAGTCCATTTATGTAAATAAAACAGCTAATATAAAAAAATCTGCAATAGATGTTGAAATACTCGGCGGCCTAAGGCTCGCTGCGCTGCCGTTCGATACGCGCGTTTTGCCACGGTAACATTGCGTGTGAGGTAAAAAAAACAAATCAGGTTTATTGGATTCCCATAACGTTCCTGAAAAAATTTCACGCACTGGTCGTCTTAGTATGACAGGGGCGAAGCCTGCATACAACCCGATTCCTATCGGCATCCCTTCGGACCAAACACTCTTCTTAATGTCTACAATTGCCAAATAATATGGTACACCTGTATATAACTGTGTATCACATCACATTACATAATTATATTTAAATACTAGTTTAATACATCATAAGATTAAAAAGGTTTTTGTCTGAGTTTATGAGAACTGAACAATTTTTTCTTCGGCTTCCCTCTAATGACAATTGTAGCTGCGCCACTGTAGTATGATATACTGAATTCCTCCCATTAGTCTGCGGAGGGCTGTCCCTTACACCCTGTATAATATTTTAGTTACACGCGCGAGATTACACGAAAAGCATCAAGAGTGTTCGCACAAACACGCGTTTATTGTATTTACCTACGTAACTGTGAAATAAGAAGCTACTTTATTTAATAAGATCAACAATGAGTGGTGACGGTTCTAAATTTTCCACGAAAGTAGGTGGGCAATATAAAAGCCGGGCGGAGACAGATGGCACCTCGCGGTTACAAGAAAAATAACCGAGCGTTCGTTTGCTATGACAATGACTTATCTGTCTGAATTCTTCTCTTTATAGATAAGTATTCTCCATTATCTGGCAGAATGGTGATAAAATGTCGACATGAGCAATTAAGATTTTAAAAAAGAATGTGGAACGGTAAGTATGTACTTACTATCAGATGCATTAGTGTAGAGTAGAGAGTAAATACCAAACTTTTTACAAAGATTAGGATAAGATTAGATTATTAATCGTGATTAAAAAGGTGTGGAATAAAATTGTCATGAACTAAAATTCACACCAACACCTCGACTTTAGGTGCAAAAACAGTACTGTATCTTTTTTTTTAATTTCTTTTGCTAATACTCGAAAATCGTGTGTCCTATCGCAAAAATGATGAAAATTTTGACCCCCTTTATAAATACTTAAACCCCACTAAAACCCCTAAAACTCAACATGTAGGCAATAATTTTTCATAGTTTCCATACAAAAGTGAAAAATTCCATATAAAACACGTCGAGGCTGCCCCCCTGCGCATTTTTCTGAACGACTCACGCCTATACGTAGTGACGTGATTAGTTGTCAGTTTGATCGAATTTAAGCCCGGTTCCGGCACTTTGTGCGTTAAGTGAAAATAAAAGCACTGGCCAAATTTAATTTGGCGAGGAGAGTGACAAACCAACGTAAGCGAGTAATATTTTAGAAGTGGAGTTTCTTGCCCATACGGAACTACCTTTTGGAATGGGCGACTAGAATCTATTTTGTAAAGACATTCAAAAGTGCCTTTTATGTGTCTATTTGAAATAAATGATTTGACTTTGACTTTAAGTAATGTAGCTGCGATTTTATACCTACCTACTACGTATTACTATTTTATTACGTACCTAGTCGCGAAAAGCACCAAGAAAAGGAAAGTAGCCGTTAAGTAGTAGGTAGGTAATAATCTTGCATAAAGTTCCGGAAAATTCTTTTGTGGGAAGTATAAGGTACCTACTTATTCAAAAATGTCGTTAGTCCGTCAATGAATGCAAAACGGTTACACGTGCAGTGATAAGGTACAGCATGAGACCGCCTTCCGGAGCCCTGGTGGCATTTCGACCACATTCACTCCTCCCCCCTCTCACTGCGGCGGAACAACTCCTCGCTGCATACTTTTTGTGAAATCAGATTTATTTCTTCCGCTCGTACGGTAGTTGGTGTTCTTTTTCAACTAGACTGCCTTTGCCGCTAAAAACTTGTTTGAAACATGAAAGGAAAATTGTTACCAATGTGAAACTGCGATTGTAGCGTTGGCGAACAATCATAGTTTCCAGATGTAATCGAAATAAATATTTCCTCAGTTTTATTTTTCTGATGTTAAAAATAGGTTGGTAACGTGTGTATAAAATCTTTAATGTTTATAAGATTTATAAATTGATGATGGTTTCATAGTTGGTTTAAAATAATCCCTGAGTATAATCATTTCCACGCCGTAGTAAAATACTTTATTTAGTTTTTGGAATTAAATTTCAGTAATCGTTTATTACGTAGATGATAGGTAGGTAGGTATATACTTACCTACATATTCACCTAAAGAATAAATGCACCACTCTGCTCATTTCCTAAATATTGGCAACTAGCCACAATCAGCAGTCATATAAAATGATTAAAGTTATTGATTGCACGTCAACAATTAACGCGAAAGTTTTCAGCGTGTCATTCCGCAAATGGGCGGGCGGGAGTGATATTGGACCGGCTGCCGAGTGGTCCCGCTAAAAGCACACTACAAATGTTACAATGCTCTCCGAGTCGTCTCAGCTTTCTCCACCATTCATTCACAATAAACGTTCCCTGTGAGGACAAAAATTCTGATATACTACTTTGTGACTAGGAATAGAAGAATAAAAGGAGTCTATCTACGAGCAATATTTTGCATGAAATGACTTGAGCGCATGAAATCGTGTCAACTACCCTCACTCTAGCTAGCATTTGTTTACAGCACTAGATTTGATTGAAAGTACCATGTTGTAGATAGGTTTTGCATTTATAATTGAAATATCCGCACAACTCAACATATCGTACCTACTCGTACCTGCAAATGTATTAATTAATGTATGTAAACAGAAATCCTCAAAGGAAAGCTTTATTAAAATAATCCTGCTTTCCCAATGAAAAAGAACAGCATTAATTAATTTCGTTAAATGACGCAATTAAATACCTACATTTACATCGGAATGTCCGTGAGGCGTGCTGCGAGCGTGCATTGCTAATGGTTTACTACGAATAACCAACTCGTCTCGATTAACACTCCACGGAAACGATTCCACGATGAAAATGTTTGTTTCTCTCCACGACCGCGAAATACACATCAATCTCAATAACTAACATTTACGGACTTCGTACATCGTATTGGGGGCTAATTCGAAAATAATTGTGTACAAATGGAACGATAAAATAAAATCGTTGTTGAAGAAAAGTGCACCCGAGGTAGGTGTTGCTTAGAAAGCGATTAGACTAAATGGTAGGTTAACATGTGGGTCTACGAATAGATTACACGCGAATGTTACGTAGGTAATTATGAGATCAATAAATACACTACGCAGCTAACAAAGACCATTATGTGTTACTATTAAAGTGAGTATAGACATTGCATAGTAAACAACTCATTTTTGGTAGATAGTTAGGTAAGTACTTAGTCTAATAATTCGTAGAACTTGGAATGAAACTGTTTCGGCGATGAACAGAACTTTCAATGTAGTGAAGCCATCTTATGTCTGAAATTTAATTTAAGTGCCTTTGTGCTCCTGATTCATGAAGTTTTCGCGGTAAATGCCTATAATTTAGGTATGTCTGTTTTGCTTTATAAATTAATTTTACCTAACAGAGTGGCGTGTCAACTTTTGCATTTTGCAGCGACCGTTCAATCACAGACAATCTCCCCGTCAACATCAACGTAGTTCATTACTTATCTATAGGTTAATTTACTTATTTGAATTACCCATTAAGATAAGCATTAAAGATTAGTTATGCTAATGAGTTTTGTTTTTAACGAGGACGCCTAATGTTTATCCTATACAGGGTTGCAGGGACATAGACGCGAGGTCTGTTACCATACATTCAGTACATGATTCTTTCGTTCGAGATTTCGTTGAAATTTTTCGTCGGTTATTAAAAAAAAAATTGCTGTTCCATCCATTTTAACCGCGTAGTTACCATTGTAATAGCTGATTTTTTGGTAACAGGTTGTGCGTCGATGTCACTGCCATACTGTATAGATGACAAGCAAAAGGAAGTGTCTCCTAGAAACAAAATAACAAAAATGTTCTCTTTGCCCAAAAGAGAAGTGGACGAATTACAACGGCTGTCCAACAAAACAACGGCGAACTATGAAAACTTCAGATAGTTACTAACTAAAAACAAAATATTAAAGGGGGAAATGGTGAGTGTTGTCTGTGCCTAGACTCGGAGGCAGCGGCGGGCGCGGGCGCGCGCTTCGGGCAACAGGCACGTCGATATGCATCGCTAGGCGAACACCATCCTCCGATATCATTTATACATCAACTGCACTGTGTGAACACACAGATGTACAGTTCTGTGCTTAATTCGCTCACTGAACACCACACACCCTCTGAACTTGCTTGTTTGCGCCGCCGCTGCATTTATACAGCTTCATCGAAGTTTGAGGTATCACAAATCATGGCTCTCGTGTATATAACTATGGCGTTTTGTTTAATGAAAGGCAGCGCCACTAATTAGTATTAGATACATTTTCAGCTGTATTACCTACAGTTTATGTAATTAAGTAGGTAACTGGTGCTTGATAATGATCTGCAAAAGTCACTAGACAAAGTAACTAAAGGTAAGCGTAATTAATGAATAACCTAGGTACTAGGTACTGTAAAGAATTTATGCCGCAAGCGACCATGTTGTGTACAGGCTGTTAGGCCATTACCTATGGTTATATTCGATCGTTGAGACAAGTTTAGAATTACTTTTGAATTTGAAGGATATGCCTTTTGTTTGAAGAAAGGTCAGTCAGTCGGCCTTCTGGCCCTGACAAGCGGATCACTACTTGTCAGCGATGATTTACTTGTTGTAAAGAATGACATATCATAGAATTTTATAAGAGTAGATAATAGCTAAGTCTTAATGTATATTATGTAGCACACATCAATACCCCATAAACGTAACAGTCCATCTATAGCCATGTGTAGCTATAGGTGTATACCTATAGATATACCTGTGTACCTATAGGTACCGCTTCTTAGGTAGTTAATAAAACGGATACAGTCAAAGTTTTAAAAAAGTGCATTTATATAGGTTTTAATCAAAATATTATATCAATACATATTAATCGCACTGGCCGGTTCAGACTAAAAAAATAATTTGAAGCAATATTTTCAAGAAAAAAAATATTAAAAAGAAAACTTTTATGGCATCCTAATTATTTTGTGTTCAGATGGCCAATAGTAGGTATTTATTTCCAAAATATAAATAATACCAATGGGGCTTTATCTTTAATAGTAATTAACAACGCAAAAAAAAGAGTATGCTTTACGTTGCATATTTAACTAACACATAAGTACAGCCTTATTTATAAAAATCTCGCTAATCACTGGTTAGTTGTTTAGCTAACTCATGAGTTAGCTCTTGACCAATGATTACCTAACGATTCTTTATTTATAAACGCTATAGTTAGTAGGTGATTCGTCGCGAAACGAAATATATGTGAAATTATGCGTTCGGCACAGATTATAATTAAAATGGTCGACAAAAAAAAAACAGAATTTTAAGAATAAAGTTGTCTAAAGCACGATTTTTGTATCTGTCGTGACTTTGGCTGGCAAGTCAAAAAAAATTATAGGTAAAGCACATCAACATGATCCATTACGTACCTAAAAAATGAAGTGCCGGCTATAAAAAAAAAAGGTTTTCTTATGGGAAATAACACCCTCAACATTTTTTATTATTACAACGAGAGTATACAATTAACCCGTTCGCTGCTATTTGAGGTTGAAAATACAAAAAAAAATACGTTTTGACTTACTCGTAAACTTTTAATTGAAAATAGCATCCTGAACGTAGTGCACCGCTTTGTTTAAAGTAATTAAAAGTACCTACACACAACTAAAAAGCGCTCTACTCTTTTTCAAATAAATCATTGGATATAAAAGAAGCTGTATACGTACTTATATCGTAACTAATATAAGTCAATTTAATTATTTTATAATTTTAGTGCGTGATAAAAGCGTGTTTTGTTTGTTTTTTTTTTTTAACTGGGTACATATTTTAATTATTTACTTTTTAGTCTTTAGTCTAGCATCAAAAGTGTATAGGGATCAAGGTATTTAAAAAATATATTTTATTGTCCTATTGAAATTAAATTAAAATGTCTATTTAGATTGGTTAATTACAATGTTTTCGAATGTGTAGATCGAGGAAGTACTCTCTGCTTTTGCATTAATAAAGACTTTTCGCGATTTTTGCTTACGCTGGATTTTTCACCTTAATTAAAAATCCTGACAAAAAATGTGATAAAAAGATAAAAATAAAAGATTTTAAAGATTTTTATTGTAGTCTGTATTTCCGCCATTAACGCGTATTTAACACAACCGCAGCGATTCGGCATACTCAATAAAAGTTCATCCAGATCACGTTGCGGAATGGCCGCCCACATCCGTTATAACAGGCGAAAAAGATTTTCTGGTGTGTGTACAGCATCCATACTTATTTGGCAGACTTCCTCTTTGCTAGCATATCCTGTGCGTGTTCAATGGGATTCAAGTCTGGCGATTGAGCAGGCCATGGTAGGACGTTGATATTAGCTGCGGCAAGTGTGTTTGCAACGACTTTGCAGTGTGTGGACGCGCATTATCATACATAAGCAGAAATGTGGCACCAAATTGGGTCCGCAAAGCAATTAAAACATCTGATACAATCGTTTTAGCGTACATCTGTGCATCATAAGATTGCCTCTGAACCAAATCAGTTCGGTTCTTCAAATGCTCGCCCATATCATGATTGTTTTACCACTGTACATATGCATGGACTTCCTGACATGATTTGAAACGTTCTTGGCGTCCAGCGATCCTCCAATACCGTGTATACGGGCTCTGCGATTGCGGGGCTCAATAGGCGGTCCACGTAGCAGCCTTCGGGAACGGAGATTGACTTCATGCAAGTGATTTCTTATGGTTTGATCGCTTATTAACATCCCTGAAGTGCTATGAAGCTTGGTAACCAACATCATCGCGGTCATTGTGCGATTTCGTCGAGCAGTAATTTGTATGTAACGATCTTGTCTGCGTGTGGTGATGCGAGCTCGTCCCCCATGTCGCTCTGCCATGCTGCCAGTGATGCGGTAACGTGTCCAAAGTCGACTTATAACATTCTGCGTAGTGCCCAGAGCGATCGGCACGGCACGTTGCCGAGAACCAGCTTCCAACGTTCCCACGGCTCTGATCGTTTCTTCTCGGCTCAATTGACGTCTTCTCTCCATAATAACATTCTTTTGTATTGATTCCACTCAGAAGTATGGCAGACATTTTACTGATTTGGTCTCAAACCCGTTGCAGGATAGGAATACGACTTGACAGAAGATTTTCATCTTTTGATCGAAACTCAAAAACTGTTCCCTTTTCAAATGACGAAATTTACTAAATAGTATCCATAGGAGTTACAAAAAATATATGTAATTGAAAAACCTGATTTTTAGTGACTAGCAAAAATGTGCTTGATCGCTAGACACTTTTGATGTGTGTAGTGTATATTCTTCATTTAGTTATTATGTCTAGTCAACGAACTTATGATTCGAGGAGTTTACTAGTACCCACTGAAGAGTTCCACTATCCACCTCCTGGCTCCATCTCCAGATCAGCTCCAAGATATCAAATTATAGTATTGTTATCCGAACTACATATACATACAAATTTTCATCAAAACGAATCATATAACCCCAAACTCGAGCGGTTTACTAGTAACCACTGAAGAGTTCCACTATCCACCTCCTGGCTCCATCATCAGACCCTCAACACCGAGTGCAATCTATTGGATGAATGAAACGAATCATATGACCGAAAACTCTGTTTTCAAGAGGCAAAATTAATAAATCGAAATACACAAGCTGAGGTACTTATTAAGCTTACCTACCTGAGATCCTCTGAAAAGCGTTCAGAATCTTTTAATAAAATGACAAAATGAGAACCGCATTTTACATAAAATAACCTTTCAGATTCTTTCTAGAAGTACTTACTTATTAAAAATACTTTAAAATACTGGTCATTTGACCCATATTCCTGTGCAGGAACGGAGGTCAAGAGGATTTTACTGTCCGAGTCTCGATTCCGTGAATCAGCGTTATTTTAGAAAAGGCTCACAACATTTTACTCAAACTATGCATGCAGGTGGATTCGAATTCAAAAGCTAGTACAATAATAAGTAGTTTATTTAATCCATTTAGTATCGTTGAGTCGGTTACAAAACGTAACATCACGCCTTGTTTTCCCCGAAGGGTTAGGCAGAGGTGTAGGGCAAAACTTGGGTAATCGGTGATAGTTTTGTTTTTTAATTGTAAAATTCGATTCATTGATCAGATTATTTTTTAAATTTACTGTGATACAGTAGACAAAAGAAGCTTTGCTAACTTATATCTAAAAATGTGGCAAATACTATAATGATTGAAAAATATACATTTATCAAGTCAGTAGTAACTTGGTAATAAAACACATATTATCCATCACCGAATAGCTACATATCACGGATTAGCCAAGTTTTGCCCTACCTATAGTACACCTCTGCCTCTGCTCTGCTGTGTACAGTAGTAGTGTGAGTCGGTTATTCCGAGAAATATGTTAGGTTTGTACGAGCTTTTAAACACCTTTTCTTTTTAACATGGAGTAAGCTCTCATTATACTTAGCTGTGTTGGGTGTGCAGAAAAGGGGTGCAGGTACAGAATCTAAGTAACATTTTAATATTTACAGACCTTACAATTTGATCATCAGTTCGCGGAAACAACCTGCGACCCTTTGTGAGTGAATGATGCAAACCAAGCACAAAGTACATAAAAAATAATCATTACCTATTAATTATTATGTACTTTGTAGCGTCGTTGTATGAATTTACAGGCAAATGACATTTGTATTTAAACTAGCGACAAATTACAGATAATTATTAACTGTATTTAATCGCTTAATGTAAAGCCTGCCTTGATTTATTTCAGGAAGAGCGCATCGGTTAATACTCGTATCACATCGCTACTCAGATGAAAGGAGATTAATCAGTAGGTATATTATTATTATAGTGTTGGTTGTGAATATATTGAATTTTATTTCATCATCTGCCTAGACATTTCCCAACCATATTGGGGTCAACTTCCAGTCTAACCGGATGCAGCTGAATACCAGTATTTTACATGGAGCGACTGCCTATCTAACCTCCACAACCCGCAGTTTAGTGGGTAATATGATACCCTTTTGTAAGACAGGTTGTCAGACTTGCAGGCTTCTGATGACCCATAACGACTGTACAAGATCCTCGAATGGCAGCCGGGACAAAAGTCTTAACGTGCTTTCCGAGGCACGGAGGTGTCTTAGTATGTACAGATGGTCACCTATCCACGTACGAACCGCGGCAAGCGTAGCTTAACCTGATCGGTCGACCGTGCGGGTGTTATTACTTCGCCATAAGCCCCTCTATATTGAATTTTATTTAACTGGCGAAACGTGGGTGTACTATTGGTACACCCCTGCCTAACCCACCTAGGAAAACAGGCGTGATGTTTATGTTATTTAGAAGTAGGTGGGTAACTTTGTTTGCTTTGTTTGTAACCACTCAAATATCCAACCAAACAACCAAACAGCAACAGAACTAAAACCAAAAGCATTTGTGCAATAAATTTTGTACATGGGGCTTTCGTAAAATAAAGAAACCTATTCATTGGTTCATATTTTTTCCTGCTCGGTGGGTGCTCCCATCGACGACGTCGGTCAAATACTAATTAAGGACCTAGACCACACATGGATATAAAAGACACGTTCAAAGAGATCTGCCTACTACCTGTCTATAATATAGTAGTCAAGGTATCTAAATAAGTAGTAGCGTTTATCATGAAATATACACGACCACTACAAAGTCCTGGTACCTACGTAAGTGGAAGTTAACAAAGGCCTTATAGGTATAAGGTAAGCCCTAATTACTAGACGCAAGCTTTCATTTTGCACACAAAATAACAGGAGACCAACCCATGCTGTTACAGCTCGTATCATGGACTCGAATCTTGTCAGTCTTTAAAATTAAAACATCAGAAACTTGCACTTAAGTAGTTTCAACTTCGCTTGTATCAACCAATTTTCTAGATCGCTTTCCACTTGATAACAATCCGATGCACAACATAGCTTGTTATTCTTTCATTTTGCATAGCGATGCATTGAATAATCAAACATGGATAAAGTTCTTCTATGGATTGCACAATTTGCACAACGAAATAGATATTTTTTTCCCAGAATTTTCCAAACGAATTGAGTTTCAATTTCGTTAGTGAACTCATGATAGTTCTTGTTATGCTTCTGTAGCGTATACCTACTGTACAGAATAATATTGTTTCCTGGAATTAATTAGGGCATACAAGGTACCTATATGTGGAAGCATACGATACTTGTTTAATTTACAATATGTGGGAACACATCCAAGTATTCCAAGTTAAACCACCTAGTGCCTCATTGAGTATACCTAAGTTCGGTTCCCGAGGCAGTCTTATCGAGGTACGAACTCACAAGTTACAAAGCCAAAGTTTAAGCATTTATTTCAATTACATCATTTAGAACTCGCCACTTTTTAACTAACTGACTTCAAAAAAAGGAGGACGTTCTCAGTTCGGCGGAATCTTTTGTTTTTATGTATTTTCCCCGATTACTCGAAGACGGCTAGACCGATTTGGAAAATTGTTTTTTTTTTTGTTTTAAAGGGGCTTCCTAGGTGCTCCCATTATCATCAGGTCAGGATCTGATGATGGAATCCTGAAGAAATCGAGGGAACTCTTCAAATCGAGACTTTTCAAGAAGAACATCGTAAGCGACAATTTGCTGGGCACGCCACAATTGCGGCGATAAGTCCACTCTTTGAGGAGCGGCTGGAGAGGCGCCACGGCGTCCTCACCTTCCGCCTGACGCAGGTCCTCACCGGACACGGGTGCTTCGGGAGGTACCTGTTCCGAATAAGGCGGGAGGAAACGCCCGGGTGTCACCACTGTGTTGATCGCCCGGAGGACACGGTGGAGCATACGGTGGAGGTCTGCCCGGCTTGGGCGGAACACCGCCGTGTCCTCGCGGAAGCGATCGGCGGCGGCGATCTCTCGCGTCCGGCCCTGGTCCAGGCCATGGTACGGAGCGAGAGTACATGGGAAGCCATTACCTCTTTCTGCGAAGCAGTAATGCTCGCGAAGGAGGAGGCGGGACGCATGAGGGAGAGGCAAACTTTGCGCCCTCACGCCCCTAGTCGCCGCAGGAGACGCCGTGGGCGTCGGGAATTGGCAGCCGATTCCCGGCCACCGTAGGCGCGGGCTTGCGGACGGCGAGCAATGGGTAGCTCGCCGTCCGGTAAGGACCAGGCCCGAGTCGACGGCGCGTTGTGTTCCACGCGCGCCTCAAAGAGATGTCAGCAGCATTGAAGGGGTCCGCTAGGACCGATGCCAGCCGGGGTTGCGGGATGTTCGAAAGAGTTACCGTGGCCCTGGCACAGGCAACAGAAGGAACACGGGTGGGTTTTAGTCAGTAAAAGTCTGACACGCCCTCCCGCTCCGCCCAGAGCGGGAGAAGTCATTTGATGATTTCCCATCCACAAAAAAAAAAGCGACAATTTGCACTTTTTACAGGAAAGGGCTTTTTCTTTTCTAATTAACGATGTTGTCATTTACGATGATAATTTCTTACAACAATAAAATCGTGTAAATTTAAAATAAAATTTAAGAGTAATCGCGACAAGATGTAAAACTGTCTAATTAAGAGGTTACGAAGAAAAAATAGTTTTGTGATTTTTGGCGCTTACGATGTTTTCCTGAAAAGGCTCGAAATAGTGTAGGCACACCTTTAGCGATTTGGGTATCTTTTATAGTAACTCGTGCATTTGCTCTCGCAATACGCAACACCATTTGGTGAAGTGGAACTGATGATGAAGACCACAGATGGCCACCGGAACCACACAATAATAAGTATGTCACGGGTTGCGATTCGATTACCTACTTTAATATGGTTGCTAAACAATTTATGCTCGCCACAATGCGTATGGTTGAGTTAAGTAGAGGGGCTCGTGGCTAGGGAATAACAGCCGCACGAGTCGAACGATCAGGTTAAGCTACGCTTGCCGCGGTTGGTCCGTGAATGGGTGACCATCCTTACATACCAAGACTCCTCCGTGCTT
The DNA here is from genome assembly GCA_947568875.1 of Fissipunctia ypsillon. Classification (NCBI taxonomy): domain Eukaryota; kingdom Metazoa; phylum Arthropoda; class Insecta; order Lepidoptera; family Noctuidae; genus Fissipunctia; species Fissipunctia ypsillon. The sequence continues at coordinate 11,334,662 of OX387654.1, forward strand.
CGGAAAGCACGTTAAGCCGTTGGTCTCGGCTGTTTTCGTGGATCTTTGACCGTCGTTACGGGTCGTCAGAAGGCCGAAAATCTGTCAACCAGTCTTACCAAGGAGTATCGTATTACCCAGTAACTGGGTTGTGGAGGTTAGATAGGCAGTCGCTCCATGTAAAATACTGGTATTCAGCTGCATCCGGTCAGACTGGAAGCCGACCCCAACATAGTTGGGAAAAGGCTAGGCAGATGATGACAATGCATATGGTGAAATGGAGCTCTTCTGATACTTACCAGGAGAACTTCTCAACAATTTACGTACCTGCATCCGGAAAGCAATATTTTGTAAAAATTGATGAGCAGTTGACATTAGGCTATTACTTATAACTTGGATAAATCACAAACCGACGACCCACTAAAAAGTGAAAAATAAAAAACATTTTTACAAAAAAAAAAAAAAAAACAACCGACTCCCAAAAAAAACTCTAAGTACAAAGTGAAAAATAACTTTAATTTCGGAAGTCGGTGGCTAACAATTAAAATACAGATCCAAAGGCACCCGACTTTCAAAATTAAACACAGACACAAACAGACTTCTCTGTCAGTTAAAAAGTTAGATGTCTGCGTTGATTCTTGTGGATATAAGAGAGCAAGAAACTTCATGTTTATAATTTTTAATAACTATATGATGAATTGATGTCTTACAGATGTACCTAACTCTGTGTTGTAGGAACTAGGTACCTACTTATGGACATTGATATTTCCTGCCCTCACCGGCCTTTGTCCAGCTGTGACATGCGAAAGGCCTGAGTACTGAGTATATCTACTTTCTAGGTAACTACCTAACGTACTATGTTTCATAATCATGGCAATTACCCTATCCCTGTATTAGGGAAACATTGATGATTTCTGCGAAACCACTCATTACAAACGTTTGGCAAAATGATGAATTATGAACTTGTCTATAAGCTGGGTTTAGTCCCGGGAATTCCCGGGAAATCCGTAGTTCTCGTTTCCGAGAAATTCAGATCGAGAAAAGTCGGGAACTCGAGAAATCATTTGTCTGCTAGTGCCAAGTTTGCGGATTTGTAGATTGTACCGAGTCGGTACGATCAAAGGATGCCGCCTCCGACGGTAATGTAAATCAAGGTTATATTAAATATATCATGTGATAAAGGGAGTAAAACAATAGCCATACTTTTTCACTTAACATTAAAGTCCCTGTTCAAAAATCAAATCTTCTTGATGTGCCGAGACTTTTTGATACCACTTTTGGTCATTCTCCTCTGGAGAAATTACACAGAGCACTAATTTCAGTCAAGCCTACTTCAACTGAAAACGAACGAGTCTTTTCCATGTCGGGAAATGTTATCAACAAAATAAGAAGCCGGCTGTCGGACGATGCTATAAATGCTTTGGTTTATCTTAAGGCATATTTTATCAGAATTAATTCGAAATGTTAAGTGATTACTAGTCCAAGCACAGCTTAAATTAACACACAGTTGCCAAAAATAGTGTTGTGATTATTCACTTATTTATTACTAATCGAGTTGAGTTCATTTTTAATTCATAAATAAGTTTTCTTTTTATTTGATTATTTTTGTATCTATTAAGAGTTTATCAGAGAGAAGAAAGTAGTTTATGTTTATAAAAACGTTGATTTTGGTTATATTCTATGTAAAGACGAAAAATACTGTAATTTTTTGTTATTGACAAGAGATTTTGTTGATTGTTGTCCAGTTTAAATACACATTTGTGTGTTAACGACGTTTTTCTTTGTAAAAACAACAAAATTAAGCTTAAATGAAAGTTTCTCGGTTACCCGGACAGTCCCGAAAAATCGAGTTCGAGAATTCTCGAGACCCGAGAAACGAAAAACCTCGAGAAACCATACACCCTAATACGTTGGTACATAATTCATACAGTACCTACACAAGTTCGATAGCTGTTGCGCTGATATACATAACATTGATTATGTTTCAGATTCACTGAAACAATAAAACAATACGCTACATCTTCGTAGCTTTGTAGTTGTACCTATGTGTATGTATGTTAATCTGTACCCAAGTATTTAGCTTTACAAATTCTACAACATACATGAGCTGTCAAAACTTATCGAGATATCCAAGTACTTAAGTACGGTCAGCAACAGAAGTAGATTAACACTGTTACTTTTACCTACATGTGAAATCAATAGATCCGAAATTATTAGTACACTAATTTTCAGTATTTCATGTAATAGCTAAGAGTTTTTATCATCGGAATTTAACAACTGTCCATTTTTTTAAATTCTTTTGAATATAAATTGTGTTAAAAAACCTGAAGTCTTAATCGACTTTTGTTGCTGACCGTACGTTGTTCCTTAATTAAACGAAACGAGAAAGGGCTACATCAAAATAACAAGACGAGCGCCAAGCAGACAGATAAATTATAACATAAGCATAATGACGACTCGAAGTTCTCGGCGCGTGAGTCAAAACCACGTAAATAAACGGACATGACACCATCACTGCCCAGTGTTAAGAATGTTCTTGTTATGATAAAGTACGATTTAAAGTCTTGGTTGCCAAGCATACCTTTTATTTAATATTTTAATAGCCAAAGGCTGTCTCTGCCGTATTCCTCGCCCTTTGTTGACGTCCAAATCTCCCATTGTTATAAGCAGTCTTATCAATTTCTTCGTCAACCGTACCGCGAGTATTTTGTGAAAAACATTTTGATTTCAGAGCGACTTTAGATTGTTTGTTGTATTATTGTAAAAAAAGGTTACAGAACTTTTGTTCGGTGCTATGGTGCAAGAAATTTCTTAAATAGAAAAAAATTACAATAAAAATAAAATAAAGTAGAACATCGAAGAATAAACAACGCAACGATACAATTGAAGCGCAATATTGAAAAGTTACCCATTCAAACGTGTTAGGAAATAAGAAAGTACGAAGTTTCTTTGTAAATTAAATCAAACAACTTTCGAAGAAATAAAACCGAGTTCAACAGGTTGGGTTAGTTACCCAATAAAGATAAAACTCTCGTCTCGTTCATTAACAATACAACACAATTGTTACATGGAACTTTTTAACATAAATTTACCAAGTTTAGGTACCGTCCGCAACTTTTAAGTGCATGTTGCAAGTATGCACAGCCGCCTGCAGCCTTGTAATTAAAGGAATATCATTAAAGTATGGTTAAACGGTAAAACTTACCTTTAGTGACAGCTTAAGGTTTGTTGTTTATAAGTTAGTAGGCAGGTCGGTGGACACGCGTGGCGGGTGTCGCTTGCGGGGCGAGGGGCGGGCGGGGCGTGCGTTGTGGCGCGGCGTCGCGACGGCACTACCGCGCGCCGCTGCCGCCCGCCCGAGCGTCCGCCCGCCCAAGCGTCCGCCCGCCCCACGCGTCGACGAATTCCTTGCTGTGATTAATCGTCGAGCCACCTGCGGAGCCTTTTGTATATCGTTAATGTGTTCGGCTTGGTCTCTATAAACAATTTTGAATAACAATGAGGTATATAGGACATTTTCCATCAAATTCACATTAACTCTCTATAGGTATTTTCATATGTAGGTACGATAGCACATTTATTATAAGGAAAACTTGTCAAGAAATTATAAGTATAAAGTCAAAATACCACTTCAACTTGCCTTAAATAATGCAGAAATAAAATACCTATCAATTAGATAAGTTTAACTGTGTAGGTATATTATGAGTATAAAATAAACAGTAAATAGTCGTATCCGCACAAAGACTGCTTAGCATAAATCCTACACACACCGAGTTTTATCCTACTTCCGACTAATATGTATTATAAATGCGAAAGTTTGTGAGGATGGATGGATGGATGTTTGTTACTCTTTCACGCAAAAACTACTAAACGGATTTGGATTAAATTTGGCACACATATAGTTTATAACCTGGTTTAACATATAGGATACTTTTTATCCCAATATCCCTATGGGAACAAGATTATGCGGGTAAAACTGCGAGGCGCCACTAGTAGTACATAATACTACATACACAACAAATAAAACAAAGTTGTTTCTCTATAGTTGTAATAACCGTGGAGGGGGGGGGGGGGGGGGGGTGAACGGAGGTAACACAGACTTGTAACTGCTATTAATTTGTGCGGTGGAGAGCGGAGCCGATAAATGAGCTCAGGATGAGACAATTAAAGAGATACCATGACGAATGATGCTACGCAGATAAATTATTATTAATGTTGTTTTCTTATCCTGTAGATCACGTAGATTGAAATTCATAACACTGCGCACTGTAGGTACATTTTCTTTCGCTGTCTGCCACGCTGGTGGTCTACCTATAACTCACAAGCGCGACTTTCTTGCGTTTGATTTCTAGGTCGGGCATTATTGGGTCTTTCTTCAGGAATGTCTCGGTAGCAACCCAGAGTCTGAAACCGTATCCGGTTACGAATTGCATTGTGACGAGCTTATATTACTTAGCAATCATTTTAAAGTATTCGAATCGCAACCCGTGAAATACTTATTGTTGAGTTATTCCGGTGGCCATCTGTGGTCTTCATCATCAGTTCTACTTCACCAAATGGTACTCTCCGAGAGCAAATGCACGAATTGCTATAAAAAATACCTAAATCGTTATAGTTGTGCCTCTAATTTTGAAGAGTGCCCTCGATTTCTCCAGGAGCCCATCAACAGATCCTGACTTGATGACAATCAAACAAAAAAAGAATTTTCCAAATCTGTCCAGCCGTCTTCGAATAATCGGGGAACATACAAAAAAAAAGATTCCGACGAACTGAGAACCTCCTCCTTTTTTGAAATCGGTTAAAAAGCGCCTTTATATATTTATTTTAACTAGACGTTATGTATATATATTTTGTTTTTTTAATTTGAGGTAGGAACCTTACTGACGATTTACCCCGCTAGATGGCGCACCTGCAACGCTAGGTAAATAGAACAACATGGCGTCCGTCTGCGGTAAGACTAGCTAACAAAAAGGTTATACTTAGTAAAAAGGTTAAAGTTCTTAATAGAGTTTGGCCAACGAAAGCTGACCACGAATTACTTTCAAAAATTTTAGTATGGCAATATTTTAGGACTGTCAAAATTGCCAGTTTCCAATTTGGATAATTTTGATATTTCGGCTATAAGAAACAAAATAAACGAATTTTATGGAGTGAAAAAACAAGCCCCAACATTGAGAAGCCTGCACAATGAGCTGAAGGAAGCAATTGAATTTACGGGATGCCGTGAAAGCCTTAGAAAAATTTTACACAAGAACGGGTTGGAGTTCCAAAACAATAAACATGCTTTACTTACAAAAAATATGATATTGTGGCATGGAGACACAGATTCTTGAGATCAAAAAAAATCAGGAGATTTGATAAATCAGAAGAGGCTAGAAGTATAGATGGGCAATCCACCCACCCGGGTTTAAACCCAGGTGGGTTTAAACCGGGTGTTTTGGGATAAACACCCGATTTCCACCCAAATTTCGGGTGTAAATGATTTTTATACATAAATGACATTTAGTTTTTAATTATTATTCTTTTATTGAATTATACATAATTAGGTGAAATAAAATAATGCAAGAAAAATCTTTTTTCTGGTACTAATCAAAAACAAATGGCCTACTTAACAATCAATCACTATCGGATTCTCCATTATCATTGTTACAGACGACAAAATGTAAAGGCTGTCTGGCTTCCCCTGACGTTGAAGGTGTAGGTTCGTTGTAGTCATCCAATATTATCGGGTCTATAGAACTCTCTATTCCGGTTTCATTTTCATCATAGCTCTCATTAAGTTGGTCTATAAAACTCTCTATTATGTTTTCGTTTTCATTTTCTTCATCTAACTGAATGTTCTCATTATTAAGTTTATGTTTAAGATTCCAGTTGTAACAAATATAGGAAATTTTTGCGGCTCTTTCCGTTGAAAGTCAATTTCTTTTGTTATTATGTATATATCCTTGAATACTGAAGGAACGCTCGGTTGCTGCTGATGTACACGGAGCTGACAGGATGCGTACCGCTACTTTGCTTAGCTCTGTCGAACTACAGATTCCTTTCCACCACACAATGGGCTCAATACTAACGCACTGAATTCCATATAAATTGTCTGGCCCAAAAGTTTTCTTTAGCTTTGTAACAAGCCAGTTCGGCCATCACATTATGTAAACTTAGTTGCTGGCCTAAATCGTGGATGAACTCCATAGCCTGAAGTTCTTCATCTTGAGTAAGTTCAACACCCTGAGCTGAAGAATCCAGCATATACGCTGCCAAATGAATTGGTCTAATGGACATTTTGCGCCTATCAGCGACTGATGTCAGAATTTGCTGTTTGCCTTCTTCGTTCAACATTGAAGTATGAAGCAATGCGAAACGTATTTTAGCCAGTATATCTTTAAACGTAATGAATACTTTGTGGATATCAAACTGATCTCCCTCCAAGTTAAATATGCTTTCAGTAATAGGTTCTAGAATACTTATACATTCATCGGTCCTCCTCCAGAAATCGTCATTTAAAATTAGATTTTTAATATCCCTTGCAATCAGCACATCCTCACTAACAGCCATTCTTTGCAAGGCTATCTTGTTTGTTTTTAAACTTTTTAACGAAATAACGTAACTTCCCCATCTAGTAACACAAGGTAGTTTTAATGTTTGTGCAGAATCTTGGTTTTGTCTCAATTTTGTCAGTAGCGAATTTAGTCGTTGGCTCTTTTTAACAGTTTTTATTAGATTTAAGGCTTCTATCACAAGAATTTTAATGTCTTTTACCTTTGAGCAATCTTGGCATAACAAGTTTAAAACATGCGCACAGCAACCGAGAGGAACAACATGTGGATATTTAACTTTAATTAATCCAAATGCTTTTTGAATATTTCTGGCGTTGTCACCAATGAGGACAAGAAACTTATTTACCCCATAGACTCTCATTACTTTCTCAATTTCTTGACTTAGGTATTCACTAGTGTGTGCATTAGTTTCCGTGTTCAAGCTTTTTATATATGCAGGTTGCGGTTTTGATATCAAAAAGTTTATTATTCCTTCATTTCTCAGGTTACTCCAGCCGTCACACTGAAGATGCAAGTAATTGCATGCATTTAATTCCTCATCTAACTCTAGACGCATCTCTTTATATCGCCCTTAATACTCACTACAACATAAAATAAGCTATTCAAAAGTTGAAATAATAGAAAATGTGATTTTTGAAATTTCGTTTTTATCTCGTACCATTTTATTTTACCCTCCCTGATCTAACTAATGTTGCCTAGAAAGAAATGAAATGAATGAAAATCACTTTTAAAACATATTTTTTAACATCACTAATTTAATTTCATCAAATCAAATATACACCCAATTTTCTGGGTGTTTATGGGTGCTTGCGGGTGTTTATCGGGTTTTTATCAAAGCACCGGGTTTAAACCCGGTGGATTGCCCATCTGTAGCTAGAAGGTAAACAGATTGTTTACCTTGATGAGACATACATATATGCAGACGCGAGCACATCAAGCTACTACAATCTGTCAAATTTCTTTAATAGATTTTTGACTTTATTGCTAAAGCATTAGGTTCAAGGTTGATTGGGAAAATTTGACAGTTTCGGGTAGCTTGGTGTGCTGGCGTCCATACATCAGAACTATAAAGTTAAAAAATCGTGGCAAGGGCCTTCAACAAGTGGTGTCACTACTAATATATCGTCAGGAAAAACACATATTATTGTGCATGCAGGATCGGAGGAAGGGTTTGTGCCAGGTGCATTATTGGTATTCAGCACAAAATCCAAATCAGCTGACTACCATGATAATAATGAATGCTACCAACTTTATGAAATGGTTTGAGGAAATGTTGATACCAAATCTCACTAAACCTAGTGTACTTGTGATGGACAATGCAAGTTACCATGTGAAACAAGTAAACAAACCCCTCTACTATGTCTGATTCTAAAGCTAATCTCCGAATGTGGCTTCAAGAGAATAATATTCATTTTGAAGAATACCATACCAAAGCTGAATTAATGTGTTTGGTGAAAGATAATAATCCTGCAGTTGTTTACGAAGCAGAAGTACTTCTAAAAAAACACAGTCATACCCACAATCACGAAATTTTGTTACTGCCACCGTATCATTGCGACCTCAATGCAATTGAGCTTGTATGGAGTCAGGCGAAGAGAAAAGTAGCAAGCAAAAATATAGGAATACTAGGGTCTGAAATGCAAAATTTAATAAAAGAAGGTTTTGTATCCATAACTGCTGATGACTGGAAGAAGTACACTGATCATGTACTAAATGTTAGACACCAGTACCAATTAAGGGACCGCATTGTTGAAAACGACTAGAACGATTCATAATATATGTCGGGGACAGTAGCAGTAGCAGCAAAGAAAGCAATGAAGCTGATTCAATATTATCAGGTGTAGAGTTTTTGGAATCCGATTTCGACTATGACTCATTTTTTTTATTTTTTTTTTTATTTGAGATAGGTTTGCTCTTGACTCTAGTCTAGGTTAGAGATGACAGAGACCAAGTCTACGATGGAGCGAGCTTACCCAGAAGAAGCCTGTTCACTCTCACTTTGAAGAGATTGGGGTTGTTACATGCATTCGGAAACACAGACGCAGGCAGAGAGTTCCACTCCTTTGCTGTGCGCATCACAAAAGACATTTGGAAACGCTTAGTGTGAATTGGTGGGATAGCAACTAGGTAAGGATAGTAACCTGCAGTGCGTCTAGATGTCCGCTCATAACCCCTATGTTTTGTTTTGATTTTATTGTGTCATCCCCATCACATCAGTGGTCTCTATTCCATTAAATAAATGCATGAATAATAACTTTTTATTTAATTCAACCTTTTCTGTATAAGGCTGTGCCAGGAATGTTGAACTGTGAACTTCAATGTGCAGAGGTTAAAAATGCCAAGATAGTTTCGTTTAGAGCTTAACTTTGGTACTGATAATGATCATCCTCACGGCGAAATATTGTAACGCTAACTTGCTTATCCAACATTGCGCGAACACATAATGGTGGTTTAACAGTTCCAAGTAAATATCAAGGGTAATAAGGTTATTATGGTCCAAGTATATAAATATGAAATACTGATCTAATTATCGCATAATATGTCTTGAATAATAAATAGTATCAACTCCGTTTAAGCAGTGTATAGCCAGGGTTGGCAGCTCTTGATTTTTTTAATTCCCGCCTTTTTTGTTGGACAGCTTTCGTTGGTCAGACTCTTATTTTAAATTGTAAATAATTTGAATAATAAATTAATTTTATGAGACTGTACTATTGCATTAGGTAATGCAACTTGGAATGATATTTATAAGGGGAATAAATAATTAAATAACAAACGTAAACTGCAAAACAAACTTCCATGTTTAGGCCTCCTTTTTCATCTATGGTTATAAAAAAAAAAATTATCTATGTTTAGATGACTGTTAATGAGAAATCCGGTGTGTTTACAATCTACTGTTATATTATTTTAGTGATATCCGTTCGTCAGGAATATTCTATAATAGATAGTAATAATGCATCAGTCATTGAATCAGTGTTGTGCCATTTGGTAGTATATGCAGGAACGAAGGTGTTCATTAATTCACTAAAAACGAATAACTTCGCAAGCAGTGGTTAATTGCTACGTTGCAAGCATTTTACAATCACAAAACAAAGGTGGTGTTCTGATCATTTTAGAGCTGAAGACTATATTAATGAAGGATATTTTTCAGGTCAGAGTATTAACTGTAAAAACACAATATTTTTAGTGCTATTTACTTGAATGTAACGTTAAAAGTTTATCGTGAAGTAGTTCAATATCACAAAAACAAATATCTTTGACATTCTTATAAGCATGTTTTTAACCTTTTGGTATTATTATAACCTACAATTATAGTAACAAGGATGAAATAAAGCTGAAATAATATTGAAAAACACCGACAAATTTTGCCGCTCGCCTTTGACAGTTTGCTTTGTTTTCTTCGTGTCCATGTGGTACTATCTGCTGTCTCAGCTTTGCGTAAAATTCCCTCTATAATAGCTATAAGTCAAATGTAATACTGTATGTAATAATGTAATACTTGCTGCTTCCTAATCGGGTTAAGCCTAGCCTGTATCTGAGTGTACTTTAAAAGCAAATAAATAAATAAATATTTTTCAACACATTTGCTCAAAAAATGCATTTAGAAAGCCTGTATACATTGTTCAAAGTTAAAAATTACGCACCATACAGTGTGAATGTGCGGTAAAATAGGTACTCTCACCTGAGTACCTATTTTACCGCATACTCCGTTGTATAGCGCCGTGCGTATCCTTTACAGTTTTTTTTATTCCATAAAAAAGATATAGGTAAGAATTCCACCAAGGAGTTTCACATTACGAGAAAAATAAGCTGACTGATCGAACCTCCTTGTAATCGCTTTTGATCAATAGTTTTGTCTTACTAAAATGAGACGAAAGATAGGTAGTTCTAATTTTCACCACGCGCACGTGGCGATATTTGCCATTTTAGCATAGATTATGCTAGAGTCCAGCCGTATATGTGTTCTGTGGTCCAGCCCCTGCATTTTAGCAACGTCAAAGATTGTTGCGACTTACCGACTGTTATCTAAAAACAAAAGTTTTTTTCATTACCTATTGTACTGTTTTCTCGCAAATGTGTTGAAAAACGTTGTTGACACACGTGCGTAAATAGGTACCTATTTACAAACTCGTGACTATGGTACGCCCTCGACTTCGTCTCGGACTTACATTCGTCTACTCGTTTGTAAGAACCAACTTACCTCACTAGTATCATAAATAACTAATTTGTAGGTCCAACAATCCGTCAGATATTTTTTTTGTATGACCTACGTTTTGTAGGACGTGTGGGTTGATATATTTGCGTTTGGGTTGATACATTTGATCTCCACTGTTTCATTTAGTTCCTACAAAAAAATCGGCTACCGATCGTATGCCATCTGCGAACGCTCTAGTCTTCCTAAGTATTTCATTTACAAAGCCCCGAATTTGGTCGAATACAAACAGCCTAATTCTGGCATTACCTCGCTGTGGCGAGTGGCGAGGTGCACCATAAGATGTGAAATCATGCACAGCAAACAATCCCGCTTATGAGCTGCCGAACTGATAACGACACATTTACGAGCGCGCGGGGAAATTGAATTTCTAAACGAATTTTTGGAAGTGTCAATGTTATGAAAACATCTATGATAAATCGGGGTAGGTAGTAGAAGCATACTCCTTTATGTATGAATTACGATACAGATTATTGATAAGTACCTACCTATAAAATCGATAACCTAAGCTAGACCTTTTAAAGTTGAAGCAACTCCCGAAGAAGCAAATTGGATTATGAGTTCGGTTCTCAGGTCGATTATAGAACTCTTATAATAGGTAGAGCTTGATAGTAAGTTATTTAATCGACCTTTCTCTGAGTGAATAGGTCCTATTCATACAGAGAAAGAACAAACATTGTTGGTCACACCCTTGTTCCAGTGCTCAGTGTTTTGGCGTTTTCAGATCTTTTATTTCAGGTCACTGTGATTCAGTGACATCTTATATATTAGGTACCTACCTATTTGCGATCACGACTTTCTTTTAGAATTTTATTATGTTTACCACCAGGATTTCCGTTTTTGAATAAAGATACAGGAGAAGTTTTCTAGAGCCTTAATATCCATAGCGGAGCTTTAATAGATTAGACGGATGATACCCGTTTGTCTGTAACTAATCTCACAAAGGCATTGCGTAGGTGGATACCTACCATATTTGATGTAAAACGCAATTTTACAATGATTTCTAGGTATTATAAAAAAGGGATTTTAATTATAACTTCGTCCCATATAACGACCAACAAAACCATTATTATAGCCTAGAATAGTCAGCAGCTAGACATTACATATGGCTTCTCCAATCGCAATATATACAACTCGATCTTCGGTTTATCTCATCTAGCTGATCGTCGCTTCCCCAAGCTTGAAAGATTCTTAGGCTAAGAACTCACAGAGCGATTTTCAGCCGCACCCGCCGCGGTTGCGACGGCGGGACCGCAACACTCGTACGAACACGTGTACTTGGAAATGTAGATCCTTTCAAGACGTGATTTAGGTACGCCCGCGGCCTGCGCGATTGTTTGCGGGTCCGGCTGCACCGGCGGGCAAAAATGGGGAAGGCAACTGTCAAAATAGCGTTGTCGTAGCTAGTTCCCAACACAAGCTAAACATACAAGGCGTGAGGTGGTTTTATTGTATTTCTGCGAAAATGATGCATTGTTGTGTTCCTAAATACCCCGAAATTGGAGTCCACCATTTTTCGAGAGACCTTAAAATTAGAAGATGGTGACTTACCGTCAAGCCCCACCGGCGCCTTTTCGGCGCCGGTGACTCGCGCATTTCACGCACAGATAAAATTACAATAATTCAGTTTTATATCGGCTGTGCGTAGTTTTACTCTATGGTATGGAAGATATTCTCGTCAAATAAATAATTCTAAACCAAAAATAATCATATGGCAATTTTTGTGAGCGCAGTCACAAACGTACCGTGCCATCGGAATTCTCCCAGGGCTTGAGCGTCGTTGACGTCATCGCGTATTAGGCTTAGCCGGTTAAAGCTATTCGTGGCGATTTTGAAAAAATTAAACAGCGGGTCAGTAACATTTTGAAGAAAGTGATTAGGAGGAAATATTTAAGGTTTTAAATTCTGACACTGTCTATATCAAATACTTGATTAAAAATATTGAAATCGCCGAAAATAAAGAAATAGTGAAATAAAACCAAACTCATGAATGAACACGAAATGGAATGAATGAACGAAATGTCAAATTTATTTTAGACCGTTGGGACCTAGCTATGATTACGCCATCTACAATTAGCTTTACCCGACCTTCCCCATTGTAGTAGAACCGCGCGGGTCGCGGAAAACCGCGACCATGGCGGGCTTCGCCCGCGCGCTCGCACTCTGCGATCGGTTGGCGGGCGTTTCTAGTCAGGGACATACGTCCCTGGCGGTCTGGGACCAAATAACCGCCCGTCTTGCGATCATCGCCCGCCAAGTTTGCGGGCAATGACCGCAACCGCGACGGCTGCGTAACCGCACAAACAACCGATCTCGTAAGTTTAGAAATAAAATAGCTGTTCCGCCACCGCGGCGGGTGCGGGTGAAAATCGCTCCGTGAGATCATAGCCTTAGCCTACGTTCTACGGCTTACTTGTACCTATATCGGGCCTATGTCACTTCAGCTTGCTTATTCTTCTTAGCGTGTCGGTGGCAACCTTAATAGAGCCCAGAATTTGACACTCACTGCGGGTTTAAGGCGACGCGAATCGCACGCGATACAAAGGCACCGCGTGTCCCGCGACAAGCGGTGCCTTTGAGTCGTCGCGTTGCGTGTCGCGCCTGTTTGAAGAAGCCTTTGTATTAAAGCGGCGACATACCTATTTATGTGGTGTGATAGCATCTTTTAAATTTTGGTACTTATACATATTTCTACATACTGGATGTATGTAGAAATGCGCCGCAAATATACCTAAAATGTTACATAGGATAAAGCTCTACGTTAGTAATATTAACTTAACTAGCAAGCACAAGTTTCTATGGAAACCGCCACACCTATTGATTACTCATGTGCTTAATGTGTAAGCAATTCATTTGATTTTGGGCACATCAAAGTAGCGACAGAATACAAGCGTACCTGGCTACATCATTGTATGCTTAATTGCTTAACATTTGTGGTGTACCTTTATGACCATTCTATTTCAGGATGAGAAGTTTCGGAGATGTAAATGCTTATCGACCAGTAACATCGAAATATCCGACTGTTTGAATGGGTTCCGTTTATAAGCCGGGTAAGCTTATGGTAGGCTTATCACCTCTTATGAGTAATGTGAGTTCTATTTTTTTGGATTTCCTTTCTTATTCGTAATTACTTCAAAGCATATCCCTCAATTTTTTTCAAATTGGATTGTTCAGGTACAAATTCGTTAAAATCACCAAAGGCATCTTATATTATGACTATGATTAGAAATTGATATAATAATAACCCCTTACCTACGTGTGGTAAGCAGAATCAACAATCGCAACCTTGAAACAACATTGAACAATGATTATTTGGCTCCTTTGTAGTTCCTGCTATTGAAGCTAGCTATGCCAGAAGCCAGTTTGTTAGACCACAGTAGGCAGATCTTGAAGGCCTATTGAACGCACCACGGTCTTTCAGACTCCTATTATTAGGAAAATAAAGGGAATATATACTTAAATGAAAAATAAATATTTGTGTTAATATTTATTAGCTACTATTAGAAGCCACAATCGCTTATAATCTTTTTTGAATATAAAACCTAAATATTTACAATCGGATGAAAAGAAAAGAAAATAAAAGACGACAACATAATATTTTGCGATGATTGCACATTATACGTGTTCAATCACCGCTCCCAAATACTTCAAAAGACATTTTGCTGCTACAATAAATATCTCATTACGTACAGACACAAGTTCCTACCAAATGTCGGTATTAGCGTCGGTATTGGCTTTATATTGAAAACGATTTGGAGGGAGCATTATGGAGAGGCGATACAGCATTTTTTTAAATCACTCTCTTGGTGTTTTATGTCAATTTAAAGAAAATTGTACGTGTGAATCTTTGTAAAACTCCAATTGTGCGTTTTCCATGCCTAACAACAATATGTAAAATAAAACATAAATGTATTTGTAAAAAAAGGATGTCAAAAACTAAATCTTATAATAAAAATAAACTTACAACACTAAATTACATAAATTTACGTTTCTACATATCAACTATAATATTTGAAATAAATAATATTTTTTTCTTTTACACTCTATAATATTAGTAATGGCACTAGTTATTATTCATGTTATAACAAGGCACAAGGGCGAACAAGGGAAGCTGTAGCAACCGTGGTAGCAACGTTGTACACACGACATCGTATTGGAGATTGACTGATTACCTCGACGATTCTGTACATGATGTACTGTATATTTTATAAGATTACGATTATTAGTACACTGCGGATCTTTGAGAGTATTCGGCGTTCCGTCGTAATAAATTGATGTTCTCCGAACTTGACTGAAAAAGTATATCCGAAATACGTGAGATCACTCATAACATGAATTTCAGACTTTCCGCCTACATCATTTATTCAACTTTTGCGTCAAATTATTTACAGTCAAAAGGCAGATTACAATACATCTCACTTTCTGCCTTCGAATTTGAATTCTATTTATGGCAGTGACTAATTATATTAATTATTTGATCAAACAAAACCACTTTATTTATACTCGCACAATTATACGTTTACAATGAGTCAATATTTGACGATCATGAGTTAATTCGAATATAATATGTATTGTAAATATTTACGTGAATTTTTATTTAATATTAATAGTATTACACTTACAATAAAAATAATATCGGGTTACCAAATTGACTCAACGATAGACTGATTTCATGCACATACGATTCTTCATAAATTTTTATGGCAAAATGAGATTTTACAATGGAGATGATGAAGTCACCCCTACCTTTTAAATGTAATAAATGTTATTCCCGATTTTGTCAGTTTTGTAAATTTAGTGTTACTACCGCCAATAATAATTATAAAACTTTATAAAGCTCTAAACTACAACCGATCGAACGCGGTATTGTCTTAACATATGAAACCCCGCAACACGTTCGATTTTACGAAGCTACACACAAACATATAAGTACATACGACACACATTCACGCATAAGTACAAAAAGCGTACAATATACATCCTGAGATTAAACAGACCTTCTGATAATTATATAAAAATAATTGCAGTCACAACCGTTTACAACGACTTCGAAGGGACCGTCGGATTACGGTTGTTATAGCCGATAGTCGTTATATGCAAAAACTGTTAAGTAAATAGAAATGTTGGGACCTCAACATGTCGTCATCATAACCGGTACGTCGTTTTAAGCGATGTTGTTATAAACGGTTTTGACTGTATAACATAAATGTAAGGCATAAATACAGACTGTTTGCATTTATTTTATTTTATATTTCTACGACAGTGTAGACAAAATATGATTTAAAAATATACGCTGAAACAATCAAATAGGCAGGTATTTTTTTTAGCATTTTGCGCTTTCTTATGTAGTCATTTAATTTAATCACATTTAATATAAAATTCTATTGAAAGGCACAATTTTAAGGCAACTCTATAAATAGTTCTCAATTTAACATGACTCTAAAAACTATGTTTGAATAAAAATTCTAAAAACCACGAAATTTCTCGGAATACTGACAACTTGATCATTATATAAATGCGGCATAAATTATTGTATATTTTGAGACAACAGCTTTACGTTCCTGACTATTTATACACGATAGAATTATTTTCCAGCATACGTAGGGTTTTTGAACGTCGACGTCGCTTGCTTGTATATGGGGTTCTCGCCCTAGGAAACAAAAAATAAAGTGAAAACCAAATAGGTACTTAAATTAATGAAAAAATAAGCCGGGTAAAGAAATGCCAGTTAATAGGGACGAAGTCGAAGACATGTGACATCCACCAACCCGCACTGGGCCTGCGTGGTAGATTACCGCTGCATCGTTTCACAGATGAGGCCTGCCTGAGTCACAGCAGAAACGTAGGCAGGTTATGTTGTAGTAGTGTCGAGCAAAACAAATGATATAACGGTGATGTCCTTCTCAAACCTCATTAGGCGCGCAGTTCTTAAAACCAGCGCGTAGGGGTATCACCAGATGTATGAACGTGGACATAGCAACAGGAGGACCCACTCATGTAAGGATCGTAGCACAGCACGTAGTCTTCTGTTGTTTCTGCCTATCGCCATAGGCAACGTGAGCTCCAAATGCATAACAAATGAAAATGTTCCCAAAATGTGCAATGTAAACCCCAGTTTTTTTTTGGACTTTACTACCCACTATTGAATTTTGTCTATGATATTTATTCCAAGATTTCATGCGCATTATTTTCCTTACCGTGTCCCACTTGGCCATCATGCGTTCCTTCTCGAAGCGCGCGA
Organism: Fissipunctia ypsillon; assembly: GCA_947568875.1. NCBI lineage: Eukaryota > Metazoa > Arthropoda > Insecta > Lepidoptera > Noctuidae > Fissipunctia > Fissipunctia ypsillon. The sequence continues at coordinate 11,351,646 of OX387654.1, forward strand.
ACTCCCTGCGGTCGTGGATGGTCGTCGCCATCTTCCACAGCATCAGTAACGCTAGACCCACAAGCACGATCGCCGCGATCACACCGAGCACAATACCCAGGATAGGCACCTATGAGTCATGAAATAATAGCAAGTGAATGTGGGTGTACTATGATAAGGTACACCTCTGCTTAACCCTTCGGGGATTACCGGCGTGATGTTATGTTTTTTAGGGTTCCGTACCCCAAAAGGAAAAACTGAACCGTTATAGGATCACTTCGTTGTACGTCTGTCTATCTGTCAAGACCCTTTTTCTCAGGAACGCGTGGAGGTATCAAGTTGAAATTATATCAAATACGTAGGTCTATCTTCGAGCTCTAAAAATATCAAGCTCCTAAGTCAACGCAATAAAAAGTTACAGCCGTTTATGCGACATATTTTGAAACTCGCAAATAAATCAAAATCTCTAGGGTACTTCCCGTTGAGCTAGAAACATGAATTTTGGCAAAAAGCAAGGTTTCACGGCGCAAGTAAAGGAAAAACTCCGAAAATCAATAATTTGTAATTTTATCATATACTTAATTTTTTTTTTGCTATTACAAAAGCTTGCTGCTTACATTTGCAGTTGGAGAAATGACCGTGACGTATAACGATGTAAGGGAGAACATGTTTTTCAACCACAATGTTTAGTTTGTTTTTGGGATAAATCCATCCCAACTGCGGAACCCTTCATTGTGCGTGGTCCGACACGCACTTGGCCGTTTCTTTTTTTTATAATAGCAGGTTAGTTAAGGTGGTGGTGGTCGGTGGTGGTGGTAAAAGCCGCGATTTACGAGTATAGGTCATGGGTTCGAACACAGGCAGGCATGTACTTTGTGCAAATGAATTCATCACCACTGCTCTCAAAACGGTGACTTGAAGACATGTGATAACCAAAGCGTCCTTCCATTTTTCGGTTTACTCCCGGTCGTCCCCGCCCCGTCGTCCCCACTGGGTACGAGTGGGGAAAAAAAAATTCGTTCCTCCCCAGTGGTGACGACTGAAACTTTTTTTTTCCATTCGTGCCCAGTGGGGACGACGGGGCGGGGACGACCAGGAATAAACCGATTTTTCTGTCTTTGCTTTAGACTGATATCAATGGCGTGAAAGGATCTGTGTATGGCATTCCAATGGTATGAAAACACTGTCTCAAGCAATGGAGGATGATAAGCTAAAGAACAACAAATAATATCTTTATTGAAAATCGATTTTAGCTGTAAATGCAAGTATAAATTAATTTTACATTTAATTACGATTTCCCCTTAGTCTGTTGTTTTCATTCTGGAAGTTGTTGAAAGACTTTTGTTCAGTAGGGAATGTTTACAAGCAGATATGAAAATGATAGGTTCAGCCACAACATGTATTTGTAAAATTAATATATAAATAACTATGGCTATGACTAATATCCTGTGATAAAAGAAACTGTCACGCTTGACAGTGAACTAGCGTCAAACGATGTATCATAATCATTACTTTAATTATAAATGCTTCTAATTAAAGTAATATTAGTCCATACCTTCTTAGGGCATTCTCTTTCCTTCTGCGCCCTAATAACAAGTTGCTGGTTCTCGTTGTAAGAATAGACGTACACGTACAAACAGTCTTCGTCGTCGTAGAATGAGCACAGATGCTCGTTTCGAGATTCGTTGGCTGAAATAAAAGACGAACATTAAGGTAATAGCACTTTGAGGTCACGCGCGGGTGCATGGTAATGATTCAGTGCGGATGACACACTAGACGTGTCAATGAAGATGTTGACACACGAGAAGCGTGTCATACCTTTAGGGCGAACATACATATGCCTGTAGCTGGTACAAAACTTTGCAAGTAGCTGGCATGCCGTGTGCCACAACTTCTGGTTGGTCAAGGTCACAATGGCATGCCAGCTACTAGCAGTTTTGTACCAGCTACAGGCATGTGTAATAATGTGTATTTTCGCCTTTATTTCTAAAGGTGTATGTAATTGTAGGGCACATTAAAGGGCAGGGGTGGAACTTACAACCATTTCCTCGCTACAATTATAATTAGGTTTATTCCCGTCAATGAAAACTATAAAGAAGTCCAAAAAGGATGGCCATTGAAGTCTCCAATTGTAACTTTCGGGCTGTGCATATTAATAGGTATAAATAAAAAATTTGGATACGTCGTACCCAAAATTGAATTAAGCGGTTATATAATTTTGCTTATCTTTTTGAACTTACGAAGAAGTCGTAAGTTTAATAAGATAAGGTCGCTAGTTTGCGCCTTATCTCATGTCGTTTAAACCGTTTTAATGAGATTTTTTTTTTTGTAATTTTTCTCTTTCAAGCAGATAGTGGCTGTCATATTTAAGAATCGTAAGAATCATTGTCGTTGTAATGCCTCACCTTCAATTTTGCCTTCTTCTACGATAGGGAACAGCGCACAATCGCCACAGTTGTTAGTATCGGGGTTGTACAGCGGACCTCGTTTATGTACCTCACACAGTACACAGTCTTTGAACTCGCCGCATCGGCCGGGACAAGTCTAGAACACATTGATAAATGTTTTAGCAGGGTCTTGTTAGGAGTTAATTAAATAAGGAATAGTATTTTAGTCCTTATATGGGTACTTACAGGACACTTTTCACAGTATTTGCCAGAGTAATGACGATCATCATCAACATTACACACACATTGACCGCAAACACATTTTCCGTTTCCACTGCATATTTCGTTGTTTTCTGTAACAAACGTAATGATTAGCGCCTTGAAATCGAAAGTGTGTATTACATCCAGTTATAGGTAATTACCACACTGATTAAGACACAATTATATACAATTACTGCACTGTAAACGACACGCCAAACATGTCGCAAAAAACACAAACACGGCTAACGTGGCTTAAACGCCGTTTAATTTTCATGATTGCTTAAATCCTTCGAGTGGTAATGAGTACTTTAAACGCCGCTAGCAATTTTTGCGTTTATTGTAAGTATATAAAATTTACGCTCCGCGTCTGAAAAAGTCCATCTCATACATAGTAAAACGGGGCTCTGATGCCTAAAGTCCAAGCTACGGCCTAGTTTATGCATCAGCGTCCTTACCCTCCAGAACCTATCTGTACCCATTTCATCATCTGCTTAGCCTTTTCCCAACGATGTTGGGGTCGGCTTCCAGCTGAATACCATTATTTTACATGGAGCGACTGCCTATCTGACCTCCAGAACCAGTTACTGGGTAAAACGATACTCCTTGGTAAGACTGATTGTCAGACTTTCGGGCTTCTGACGACCCGTAACGACTGTCAAAGATCTTCGTGCTTTCCGAGGCACGGAGGGGTCTTGGTATGTAAAGATGATCACCCATCCACGGACCAACCGCGGCAAGCGTAGCTTAACCTGATCGATCGACCCGTGCGGCTGTTATTACTTAGCCACAAGCCTCACATCTGTCCCCATCTATTCTATGAATAATTCATCCATATCGCATTGTAATTATATGTGTCTTTCTGGGTTGCAAATTAATTATTTATTATTACATTTAGTAATTACAAGCTGTGTTCGATGGGATTTCACATCGGTTAAAATGAAGAACTTCCATATAAACTTTCATCCCCTATTTAATTTATTAATTTCCAAAAATCCTTTCTTCTGCTCCCTTTGGTTACATGATGTATGTGCAAAATTTCATGTTCCTAAATCCAGGGGTTGAGGCAGTGCGTTTTCTGTCAGTCTTACCAGGCGACCGGCAAGGCGTCTGATCCTTCAAGCACTGGCAGGCGGGCCCAGTGTACTCTGGCGTACAGCTACACTTGCCGCACACGCATTCACCGTGCTCGGGGCCGGAGCATAGCAGACCCTTGTTCATGTCGCATGTGAAGTTGTCGCACTCGCAGAACGGGCCGGAGATCACCTGGTGGAAAGAGGGTAAAGTTTAAAGTTGGTTTCTGACAGCAGCGAATTTGTCAAACGACATAAAGAGAGGTCAAGTAAGGCCAACTGTATTCACGCAACCAAACTGATAATAGTCCAGAAAGGTTTGATGGCAGTTATTAAAGAAAAAAATTTGGTTTTTGCAGATTTTTTTTATCAAGAGTTCAACCAGTTTATGTGGCAGTTAAAAAAATTATAACTGAGCGCGATATGTTATCTATCACTTTTGCTTTGCGTGTCAATGGCTCCTACTTTACCAACTCAGGAGACATATTTAACTAACAATAGCCAATTTGATGCTTTCATATGTAGCGGCCACCCAGGTGACGTCTCACAACGGAATAGACAACAATACGACATTCTAACGACATCCCATCAAGGATCAAAAAAATGTAACTATTAAAAAAAGTCACAAATACTGAATATTTCTTACCTTTTGAGAGTCATCCATCTTGTTACACTCACAAACACCACAGATACATGTCCCTCTATTCGAGCAAAGAGGTCCGGAGCTCGCATTAGTAGGCCTGCAGCCGCGTTCCTGTTCGGCTGATACGCCACCATGGGCTGAACATTCGCAGTTTTTGCCGAAGCGGCCGGGGTGGCACACGCATACTCCGCACGCTGAGACACCTTCACCGCTGCAGACTAGGGGACTGTCGTTGTAGGCCTGAGTGTGGAAACGAAAGAATTATTGCTGTAGTTATTCAGATGTTTTTGGTATGGGTGGCTTAGCATCTAGTTTTGGTTCAGCATAGGCGTTCGCCGAAATTATACGCTGCGTAGACGTAGCGCGAACGCGACGCTAAGACAGCGTCAATGCGACGTTGTTTCATTATAATCACTAATCAAGTCTCTATGAGTGCCGTGCAGCGTATTAACGCGGCGTCAACGTCCATGCTGGATAAACGCGACGTAAATTTTTAAGCCGCAACGGCAAATTCAAGTGATACTTCTCGCATATTATATTGCGCAGATAACGGTAACGGTAGAATATACCAGATGCACCGAAAGAGTGTTGAAGTTCTGATTCACAAATGACTACAAACTTGAGTGGAATTTAAAGAAAATAATGTGTAAATCTATACATATACAAATAAATAAAATTGATATATCTGTTTGTACTGTCAAAATAAATGCATTCTACTTAATGCATATGAAAGTATATACGGTACTTATAACAAAGAAAAAAAATTCAGGATTTTTGTCTGTCTGTCGGTCTGTCTGTTTGTTCCGGCTAATCTCCGAAACAGCTGGACCGATTTTGACGGAACTTCCACTGGGAAATAGCTGATTTTATAAGGAGTAACATATGCTACTTTTACCTACTTTAGAAAAAGAATTAAGGTTTCGCGCAAAAAAATTAAAACCCATGAAATTGTGAACAAAATCCGATTCAAATAGGGAAGTAATGACATCCACGCGAGCTTAGCCGCGGACAACAGCTAGTAATGAATATAACTCACATAATGTTTAGGCTGTTCGCAGGGACAGTCGCAGACCATCTCGAGGTCAACGGTGAGGCTGTCTGAGATACCAACGGGGGAGATATCGAAAGTCTGCTTCCACTTGTTGCGGTCCTTTGGGCATTCTTTGAGGGTAATTTCAGCTGTGAATTCTACCACATCTCCCACCTACAAATGTATGAAACAATTAGTACATAAAACCCAAAATATATATATTTTTTTTTTTTTTTGGGTAATATACCTTTAATCCGTCGCATTTGTTTGTCTGAGTGAGCTCTTTGCCGCTAAGACAAGATGAGTAATACACTATTTGTACAGCATCACTCGATGAATCTTTCATTTCCACCGCTGACGTAATTTTCTGCAAATAACATATTGTAACCATTATTTTTATAACTGCAATAAAACTTAAGGTCATTGATAAGCTATTGTCATACAAATCAAAGTTACAAATTAAAACACTATAAAGGTCAGGCTTTTATCCCATATATCTTCATACCCTAATGGTTCCTAAAAACCTAGTTTTTATTTTGTTGTCCAATCCCATAACAATGTTTATGATTGATTGATTTTCTGTCAACAATCTTCATCATCATCTGCCTAGCCTTTTCCCAACTTCGTTGGGGTCGGCTTCCAGTCTAACTGGATGCAGCTGAATATCAATCTTATGTACAAATTGCATCGTTATAAACTTGGCATTCAACCACCTCTGCTGTTACACATTTGTTTAGTAGCGCCAGGCAAGCCAGACTCCTTTTTATGTACATTAATACTTATTCTATACGACAATATTTACAACAATACATAATTATGTTTATGGTTTAAGTTAATGTTAGGTTAATATTATTTTTATATTGGCTGGGGAGTTTGTTGCGCCACTTCTTCTTCCCAGCTAAAGCACTAGGAAGTGGTGACGGGCGGACGTTTTGGGGGACTGTCTTATGTCATTTTGACGTTCGAAACGTGGTTCTCAGCCTAGTTTGAATAACTGACTTTTGATTTTGATATTGGTATTATTGTTAAAATATTACGAAGACTAACCTTTAATTTGTAACTACAACATTATCGGGAATTTCCCGCAATGGTAGCTCTAAGTAAGATAATAATAATAACGTTAATGTGGACTCAATAAAATATAACTTAATACAGTTATATTACTAAAAACTAACCTACAAATAATGTGGATGGATTGATAATAAATAAACAAATCAAATAAATAATTCGCAATATTCAGAATTAAATAATTATTGCTACAGCTATAAAATAGCTTCCACGAGTAGCGATATTTATATTGCTTCCGGCGTTATCGTAGGCAGTCAACCTTACTCCCTAACTTGCTACTGGGTTTACCACAGCTGAGCTATTCTCATACACTTTAATCAATTTGCCTAGCCTTTTTCCCAACTATATTGGGGTCGGCTTCCAGTCTAACCGGATGCAGCTGAATACCAGTATCTTACATGGAGCGACTGCCTATCTGTCCTCCACAACCCAGTAACTGGGTAATACGATACCCCTTGGTAAGAATGGTTGTCAGCCTTTCGGGCTTCTGACGGCCAGTAACGACTGTCAAAGATACACGAATGACAGCCGGGACCAACGGCTTAACGTGCTTTCCGAGGCACGGAGGGGTCTTGATATGTAAAGATGGTCACCCATCCACGGACCAACCGCAGCCAGCGTAACTTAACCTGATAGATCGACCCGTGCGGCTGTTATTACTTAGCCACAAGCTCTCCTATTTTCATAAACTGTTTAACTTTGTTAGCTTAGTGGTTAACTTTATAGTGCATGCTGTGGTCTCGTACAGGTGAAGGAGTACACCTACTGAATATGTTGCCCTTTATTTATGTGTCATGTATTGTGTACATCTTTTGTTGGAGGTCCTAAATCAATAAATAAATACACTTCGTAGCAATGCTAAAATCGAAATGAAATTGTGAATTTGATTTCATTTGTTATTTTGGGGTTTACTAACTTAGTTCATAATTAATTACTAACACAAAATATGGCTGTATGTCTGTATTGGAGAGTCAAAATAAAGTTGTTGTTATTATTATTATCATAAAAGAAGAGGGTTGCTACTGGTACTCACGTTATACTGTTCCCGCACAAGGTCGACGATGTTATCAGAGTCGTTGCTAAGCACTCCGGTACTTGATCCCTCGATGTGCTTGCTCAGCTGTTCATATACGCTGATCTGTTCCGCCGTCACCGCGAAGATCACGTTAATGGCGTGTTTCTTTACCTACAAACATACGTTAGGAATATTACTGTGAAATTTAGTTTATCGTAATCATAGTGTGTGACTAGTGATAGAGTGGGGTACATATCGGAAGGCCCATGAATCGGAAAGAATTGGCGAAAAAGGGAAGAATGATGGCAGTAGGTTGTAAAAAATTGTGGTCGATGATAAAAATGCCTGTGCGTCAGAAAATCTCCGACATACGTCACAGCCTGCTATGCACGATTATATATGGAAAAAACACATTCCTCGTTTTAAATACTGAAATTCACAACATATAGCTTGGGGTCCATTAAGCCCGCTTGCAACACAAATCACCAAATAGGCTAAACGTATTTAAAACATAGTTCTATTTCTGTAAATCGTTTGAAGATGAGAGACAGAATGATGTTTTAAAAATGTTTAACACTAAACGTATTTATTGATTTGTAGTGCAAGTGGGCCTTAGTATCGTTCTGGTTCAGAACGCGTGAATTGGAAAAAATATTTTACCATTACGATACCAATCTCCAAAATATTAAAATCATTTGACTAATTTCAACAATTACTTCAATTTAAGCCAATTTAAATAAATCATTTGAAAATGTGTAGCTAAGAGTGACTGTAATAATTTAACCAAAGTATGAAAGTGACCTGTTCCTTATTTAGGTGTAGTAAACATGGAAGAATGAATCAAAGGTTGTGGAAAAACTAGAACCAATTAAAAACAAAACACAAACCTTATGATTAATCTGCGAAATACTGGGGTAATCCTGCAACGTCGAGTGTGTGTAGGTATTGTCCGTCATGTGGCATTCGCCATCGTTAGGTTGAACGATACCACCAAGCTGCAATTGAACAAACAGTTTTATTAACAAGCATTATCTTAACATGTCATGCAGTCTGTAACGGCAACTTTTATTAACGTATTCTTGTAGTAAAGGACAGTAAAACATCTTGCATCTCCATGATCCATGATCTTCCGAAATGCACTGCATAAAAATTAACCAATCCCTACTTTTTTTTAGGTAGGTTTATTGACAGCCAGTGTTCAGTAATTTTTTTTTAAGAGTTCTACGAGTTACAATCGACTATGTCTATATCATCTCAAAATAACAACATTACCTTTCCGTCTCCAGCGTAATGGAAGCCAGCATCTGTTGAGAAGACAAGTAGTCTTCTGGCCTGGTCGCGCCAGCCTATTTGTTGCTTACACACAACCGCTTGCATGATCGCGTCGAAGCCTCCTTCGGGGGCGTCCAAGTTACCTGATACGTCTGCCTTAGCTACCGCTTTCTGTGGGACGAGAAACAGACAGTCAATCAAAGACTAATGAATTAAGCATTATAGTCCTAAATACCATGCAGTAAGTACGCTTTTTATTTCAAGAAAATTAAAAGGATTTCCAGAATTAGTTCTCTTAAATTCGACCTTAGAACCCTCCCACTGCCTTATTGTAAAAAGCGTCAATGTATAGCAATTTTTGAGGTCAATGATTAGTAGCCGGTGTTTATGGGATATTATTATCATAAGATGATAACGTACCTCGAAGAAATCAGTATCAGTGCTGAGCGACATCTGATTTTGGTATCCATAAGGCGCGGCACATCCGACACAGGGCGATATTAAACTGAAAATAATCACATTTGAATTATCTGATCCAATACCATTTCTAAGCCATATATTTAATAGAATATTTCAATACTTACTTCTTGGGCACAGTAGATACGTAAGGCATGACTAGTTTATCTACAAATGAGCCAAAACCGATCCTGAACATGGAAGTCATGTTCCTCATGGTAGCAGAGAGCAAACTTCCCAGTGTACTGAGCTTCTCTTTGTCATTTTGCATAGATCTACTGAGGTCCATAAGATAGTATAAGTCGACGGGATAATCTTGAGCCCTGGAGTAAGCAAAGGTCAGCTTCTGCATTTGATCTGTGAAAAAAATGGAATTACATGTAGGATTGGCATAACAAATTAAATTCATCAGGACATTGTGTCATAGATAATTTTAATATTAATTAATCCATACAACTCTGCAATGACATTGAACGCGAACTGTTTATCATAACTAGTTGAGTTATGACTGATTACTTAATTTCCCACACAGAACGGTATGAAAACAATGTACTTACTCATTCTTAAGTTGAGATTCACTTTCTGTGGTTTCATTTGTACTAAGCTCTCGCCACCAGCAGCACCAGCGGCACCTCCGGCCGCTGCTGATGAGGACCCTGACGCTGAGTAGCTGCTTCCCTTCGAGCTATAAGATTCTTCGAATGATGATGAACCTGCTGCCATACCCATTCTGGACTTTGCTGAAAAGCAAAAGTACCGCATGTAACCAATTTGCTGGGAAAAAGGGAGAATCATTAGGACAGCTCCAATTGTTGACTATATCTGTTACATACCTCTACTCAGCTCAATATTGTACTTGGGATCGACAGAGCGCTGGTTGTCCGGATTGAAGATGTAGGCTTCATCGCATCCTGCTGTTCCGCCCCTCTCCATGGCAGGGTTGAAGCACCTTGGGCCATTGAACTCAGCCGCGAAGCACCAAGCACAGCTGGCAGTGCGAATACAGTCGCTGCAAGTCGTCTTACTGGAGCAGGGGTTCTGCGCCAGGAGTTGTTCCGCCCGCTGCCCCCAACACACCGCCAGCAGGCTCACCCATACACAAAGTCGTAAAACAGTCGATCGTTGTTTGTACATTTTGTAGTTAATCTATAGATTCGATTTCAGACCAAATTCTGTAACAAGGACAATTTTGATATTAATAAAAGTCGGTGATTTAAACTAAGTTGCAGTTTGTTATACGTATAACAAGCGATTCAGCGAGATCATATAAAGTCATAACTTTCTACAGCGTGACCCACTCTTAAAGGCTAGAACGTAAGGAAAACTTATTTTAATCTTGAACGCAATATACCTACTTTTGTAATTTAGTACATTACCGGTATTACATAAACTCGTGCAAGCCTCATATAACATGCATTGCGAGTAAACGCAATGGAGTATTATAGTCTCTCATAAATTAAACAATAACCTACATAATAATCATGCCTTATATATAATCCCCGACCGGAATCCCTTACATGTAAATGTGTTGTATTTACTATCGGTCGGTCAGCCACAATAGGCACTTCTATATTAATTCCTCTGCATGATACTTAATTAATATGTTTGATCATTAATGATTGTCTTATCACCATACTGCCTGCACACTTATGTATGTATGTCTATCTGTACTTAAGGGGGAAGCGCTAAGGTAGCCCGCGAAATTCAAATTTTCTTACGTTTTTTGCAATTTGCTGGTCAGTGTTAAGTTGTACGTTGATGAAAATATGATTCGCGGTCGTAACAAATATGTATTTACAGAATTATAATCATTACAATCAGTAATAAAACTTGTTAAGTTAGTATAATCCCCAAATGTCAAGATTTCATGAAATAGTAATTCTTGGGGTAACTTGGGGTAATTCTTGGGGGGGTTGTGTTGATGACTTTAATGATTATAATTCTGTTTTATTTTAATCAACCTATAACTTAATACTGACCAGCAAATTGCAAAAATTGTAAGAAAATTTGAATTTCGCGGGCTACCTTGGCGCTTCCCCCTTAACACGTTGAACGCCATGGCAGACACCATTTATCTGCCAGTGTGTATTCTCAGTGGGCTTCATGAAATATTAAAAAACAGTCAAAATTTGTTAACATATTTTTCCGGTTTAATTGTATGAAAAATGGGTATAATCTAATATGAAATAAATACAATAGCGAAAAATAGTAAATATAGAGAAAAAATAGCTGGCAGTCACCATTATCTGCCATGGCCCAGCCAAAGCACTATTCGTTATTTCAGTGGAGGGGGCCACGCGGGTCACCTTGTCAACCACCCCCCGCACCCGCGCGTAAGCGCTGCGCTTGCTCTCGCTACTACTCAGTGGCAAAAGTCGTACGCTAAAGTGCGGACCGTTTCGCGCGCTCTGTAATTTGTAATTATACCTACATACGTATTCAGTATTCGTTACTAATACTCCTACTATTACTAATAAACATGGAAGACTTGGATTTTGATATAACCGCTGAACATCTGATGCAACTGGACAATATTGAAATATCATTACTAAATAATAGTTTTATAATGCCGAGTTCAGATGACGAGTGTAGTGATATAATTCAACCCCTAAGACGAAAGTGCCGCCGAATTATATTATCAACTAGCGAAGACAGCGATGCCGAAAACGTTCCGCCCTGCCCCAGTAATAATACAAGCCCTTCGAACATCTGGACAGAGGTTCAAGGTAATCAACGCCGTATTATTCCGTTTACAGACATTTCTGGTCCCGCACCCCATATAAAGTGTATGCATGGAATGACTCCTGCGCAATGTTTTTCGCTTTTTTTGACTGATAACATATTGCAACTAATAGTCGATGCCACTAATGAATATGCAATTAAAGAAATAACACAATTACCTGAAGCTTCTAAATTTGCACGGGTTCGTAGATGGACACCCACTAACCCTGCTGAGTTGAAATGTTTTTTTGGCTTGATTTTATTTATGGGCTTGGTGAGGCTACCTAAATTAGCTGATTATTGGTGTAAGGACGACATGATTAGCCATCCATTTCCAAAGACCATTATGTCTCGTAATCGTTTCGAGCTGTTGCTGCAAATGTTACACTTTTCAGAAAATGACAATGAACATAAATCAGACCGACTGCATCGTGTCCGCAAGCTGTATGATGAAGTAAATAAAGTATTTCAGGAAAACTTTTCGCCAACAGAAAACCTGTGTATAGACGAAAGCATGGTCCCTTTCCGTGGGAGAATTATTTTCAGACAATACAATAAACAAAAGAGGCATAAATACGGGATTAAAGAATTTAAACTATGTACCATACCGGGCTATACTTATAAAGTAAAAGTATACGCGGGGAAAAATGATGATGTTCATAACACACCCACAAATGTTGTGATGTCTTTATGTGAAGATCGTTTTGAAAGAGGGCATACATTATTTACGGACAACTGGTACACAAGCATTACATTAGCCAGACAATTATTACAAAGAGAAATGCATCTCGTCGGCACCGTAAGAAAAAATCGTAAAGGTTTACCAAAAGAGGTCATTGATGCCAAACTTAAGCGTGGAGAGTATAAAGCTGCAGAGAGTAACGACGGAATAACGTGTTTAAAATGGAAGGACAAGAGGGATGTGTATGTTCTATCCACTAAACATACTGATCGATTTGTTAATATTCAACAGCGTGGGAAAACTATACGGAAGCCAAAAATAATTGTTGATTACAATATGGCAAAGGGTGCGGTAGACCTCTCTGATCAATTAGCGTCTTATTCGACTCCACTACGAAAATCTGTCAAATGGTATAAGAAGCTTGCCATTAATTTACTACTAAACACTACAGTGATAAATGCTCTAATTTTGTATCAGTCAGTCACAAAGAAAACTATTCAAATAGTAGATTTTAGAAAGGAAATTGTACAACAATTCTGCCAAACAGAGAGCGAGGAGTATCGACTTCGTGAGGTGCCTAAACGGTTGAAGCATCAATTGTCTAAAAAAGATGGCAAATCTAAAAGTACCCGACGTTTGTGCTCTGGATGCTATAAGCAAAATGTCATTTTGATGGGCCGACAATATGCTAGAAATAAAACCAAGAAAGTCAACACATTTTGTGAAACCTGCCCTTGTAAGCCGTTCATGTGTTTTGATTGTTTTAATAGATTACATAAAGTTTAGAACTTATGTCTATTTCATGGGCCGACAATATGCTAGAAATAAAACCAAGAAAGTCAACACATTTTGTGAAACCTGCCCTTGTAAGCCGTTCATGTGTTTTGATTGTTTTAATAGATTACATAAAGTTTAGAACTTATGTCTATTTCATGGGCCGACAATATGCTAGAAATAAAACCAAGAAAGTCAGTATATTTTGTGAAACCTGCCCTTATAAGCCGTCCATGTGTTTTGATTGTTTTTTTTTTCATTTTTATTATGTATAATTAAGAAAGAAGTCATTTAATTTGTTTGATCTCCAATTTTAAGTCATAGCGTAGAGTACTGTATTTTTTATTTTATAATAAAGGTATTTTTCTAATATTTGGCATGCTTAATTTTATACCCCAATGATGTAAATAATTAAAATCATAACTGTATGACACAATTTATTTAACTAAAAGTCATCCGTATAAATGTTAAACCAGAAATGTCAGAGAAAAAATGTGTCGGGTCCGTCAGGTCCCAAATATCTCAAAGACTTGTAAGATTTTTGCCGCGCTAAGGCGCGAGGTTTGTTCTACAGCGCCCCGCGGGTCACTGCGAATAGCGTTCACAAACTTATTTATGTCTGCCAGCCCAGTAAAGACATTTTAACGCAGATCGTACTGGCAGTCAAACCGTGTCTGCCGCGGCCCGATGGACCCGGCTCATTGTCAGCCATACGGTGTCTGCCATGGCCCATAGGGCGAAGGCGTATTTTTTTTTGGGCGTTCAACGTGTTAACATAATAAAGCTGAAGAGTTTGATTGTTTGAACGCGCTAATCTCTAGAACTGCCAGTCGGATTCAAAAATTATTTTTGTATTTGATAGCCCAATTCTTCAGGATGGTCGTAGTGTGATGTCAAATAGACATCACACTACGACCCATAGAAGCCGAGCAAAAAGAAAAAGTCAGAAAGAACACTAAACGAAAACGTAGTAATAGCGCGGGCGGACGATGCAACGAGGCGGGTCGGGGGATGACGGAGTTTTATTAAAATGTGGCTGTTATTTTAATAATTATATTGTGTATCGTACGACTTTCACACGAACGAAGTCGCCAGCAGAAGCTAGTACTTATCTCTACATCTATACTGATATTATAAAACTGAAGAGTTTGTTTGTTTGGTTGAACGCGCTAATCTCAGGAACTACAGGTTCGAATTGAAAAATCTTTTTAGTGTTGGAGAGCTCATTTATCGAGGAAGGCTATAGGATATATAACATCACGCTACGACCAATAGGAGCGGAGCATCCATGAAAAATGTTGCAAAAACGGGGAAAATTTATTCCTTTTGCGAGCTTCCGTTGCGTGCGCTGCGTAAACGGTTCAAGTTACGAAAAAATCATGTATGGCGGGATTGTTCCTCTTAAAAAGTTCTAAAAAAAAGTCCGCGATAGCATATGTCTATCTTCCAAGGTTGGCTCACTATAACATTTTTAACCTTTTAACCGCCTACGTCGGATTACTCCGACAAATATTTTCGGGCCCATTTCGCCAGAGTCGTATATGTACGACCAAAATATCACTGCTCTCTTAATCAGCTTTTTTATTTAATTACGCTGTATTCTATCAAAAATATGTTTATATTAGGTAAATAGTTAACTAAGTAATCATTTACAGTTTAATACACTTTAGTCTCTTAATTAGAAGTCCTAAAAAAAGGTCCAAAGTTAGATGACTTACTAAGATTATTTTTAGAAAATTGTATTGATGTGCAACGCCCATGACGACAAAATCCGACATGAGGGACGGGACATATGCCAAGATTTACCGATACAAAAATAAACATAAATCAAAATATTTCTCGTTATACTGACTAATTATTAACTTTAAAACAAATACAGCAATTGTTAATAAAACATTTTTTTACAAATATTTGTGAGTATTTCATTTAATTTCTTTAAAATTAAGTAAATTTACTTGTGAAATGTCAGCGACTGAATTGATGGTCATCCCATCCCTAGCCTACATGTTCCGAAACTTACTTTGTTAGTACGCCCTGCGCCACGGTCGTATAAAGACGACCGCTTCTTACGTCATAAACGAGTGCCGACTTCTGGAATTTTCCATTAGTGTTGTGCTTGTGCATGTAGTTTTACGTTCGTATGTCGATAAATGTACATGTCAGAAATTTATCATGACGACTACTGAAGAGTTAATTAATACGAATTCTAGAAGGCGATGAAAATGAAGAATTTTTATCAGACAGTTGACATAGATGACGTGGACATTGATGTAGAGGTAATTATTTTTTTTATTACACACCTAGTTATATTTTAATTTATTGTGTAGTATGGTGGTGATGTCTGAATGAAAATTTTAAACTTAATTAGAGTGAGTGAGATGGCGAGAGCGCACCGTGCGATAACTTAAATAATAATAATAATAGTTTTTCTTCTCTGGACTGATTTTATTGTGAATAGCCTAAGTACTAATTAATAAATCGTTCAAATTTTTAAACACTGATTTTACTGGATTACGAAAAATGCCGAATAATTTCGTAAGGTAAGTAGTATTCAAGTAGGTACCTATATCTCCACCAAGCTAAGTTTGCACCTCGCTGGAATGCGGCGTGTACCCGTGTACCTATGTATAATATAATGTTAAAAACAATAAATGCAAAGTAAAATCTAACAAATATTTGTTTACTTTTTTAAAGTCATGGCGAATCCTTTTTTGCAGCCCGTACCTAAGCGTCAGTGTGACGTTATCGACGCGAGGTGCAAACTTAGCTTGGTCGAGTTGTAGTTGTTAGTTAACCACGCTTGCAAATGCAAATGTCGTTATTAAAACGAAATATCGACATCGAAAAGTTAAGTACTGCACATCCCTCTTTGTTGTAGGTATATATTTTTCGATTCACTGTGCCGGGCGAAGGGGGCACGCCAACTGATATGAAGTCAGGCGGTTAAAAGGTTAATGGTAATCAAATTTGTTATAAAATAATGCATTATTTGCGAAGGTGTTTTCATAAACACGGTATTAATCCTTATCCAAATAAATAGTTTCATCATCAAGGTTGGTACATGTAAATTCCTTTTTAAATTATTCAATTCGGACCTTTCGTTTAGAAATTACGACGGGTATAAAAATGCTTAAAGCAAGAAAAATGCGCTTAGTCTATTAGTTACCTACACATTTTATTTTTATTGACTGTTTGAACGTTGTAATCTCTGTCTACCAGTCAGATTGGAAAAATTCTTTTTGCATTTTAAAGTCTAATTCATGAGGAAGGCTATAGGGTTTGTAACATTACGCTAGGACCCTTAGAAGCCGAGCAAAATATGTATAAAACCTTAATATTTAACTTTGATAAAGCTCAGAAATCTCGATGTTCTGATATGTCCATTGCTTGCACTCAAGCAATGGACATGTCAAAACATGTAATGTGCAAGCCTTGCACCCGTGCGAAGCAATGGGCGGGTGGCTAGTTATACATATAATATGCAAACAATACTCATTGTTTGATAGGTACTTATTTGAAACTTAGTACCTTAGCTTACCTGCTGACTAACTTTGAAGATTGGATCTTAGGTGGTGGCTTGGTTGGAAGTAAATTCTTAAACATGTAACAGGCCAAGGTCTTTATAAATACAACTAGGTCAATGGGACAACTAAAAGGATAATTTTATTTACAAATTCGAAGAACAAAGCAGCGTATGTAAATGAAAACAGTGGTATAAATAAAGGTTGTGTTAATCCAGTGACGAGGATTTAGACCGCACTATTAGCTGTAAAGTATGAATGATTGTACGTCGCCGTCATCGGCTCACAGGTAGTAAATAGCGTTGAGTAAACGTTATGATACGGTTGGGACATATGGCCACCTGTGGGCGGCGGCAGCGAGTGAGAAAGGGCGCCGCCCACGCAGTCGTTTCCAGTCCGCCTCGTCTATTTTATGCCATGTTCCGAGTTACTGACCATTATAATGATATCAGTTGTTTGAAACCTGTAGGTACATGCCTAACTTATTAATTGTAAAGGTAATATACACACTTTTCCTCTTAACATTACTTTTTCCATATAAATAAATGAGTAATTTACACACTAACGTCACACACAGCAGAATCTAAATAAGGCCGTGTGTTCACCTTGTTGACTTGAATTGCAAACAGCATGTTAACTGCCTTAAACGCTTATCTTTCCACATAAGCTGTAGGAGTCAAATAAATTAACTAGGTTGCTTTGAGTTGAAACGTCGTGCGAGTACGCTACTACAGAGTGCAATATTATTGGAAACAAACTTACATATAATATGTTTTATTGTGTATAAACCGAGTAACCGACTAACAAATCCAAAGTTTCGTAATTAGGAACGAATAGACAACAAATTGTTCTAAATCCTCAAGACGTTATTTAAATAAAGCAAATACCTACGTAAATTCTGGTATTTCATAGGACTTAAAAATTAGAGGTTGAAAGTTTTTAATACCGACCGTCAAAAAACAAGGCAAGGTAAAAGAGAGATTTTAGTAATCAGTGTTTGTGTTATGCTGCTCTTGTTTGCACTTACATATTATTGACACCGGCGACTTGATAAGTCACTTGACATATCACTAGGTTAGCTCACATAGTATTATCATCACAGTTGTGTCGGTACCTACTCTCAGTCTTTACAATAAATCTTTATATAAAATTTTTGTTTAAAACTTATCACTTGTAGCTTTTAGCTCCTTTGTTAAGTCTACAGTTAAACAAATTAATAACACGTCACCTAAGGATATAATATTTATTTATTTATTTTATGTTTAAATTTAATTCACCAAACAAAACTACTTATATCTCAAATTATGGGATTTTTATCACATTTATAGTTATTTTAATCAGTCTAAAGTAATTTCTGCAAATTATATTTGTAATATTGTTTGAAACAGCGCGACGTGCGCCCGCGCCGGATACACGCGTGACTAATTGTACAGAAAATAACTTCGTCAGCGGGTGATACAGCGAGCGCCGTCACAGTTTCTTCTCGGAATCGATACTCAATACACTCATCAAAACATAATCACTGCGATAGGGCCGACAGAACTCATAAGACCTGAGAATATTTATGTCATAGTCCTTTAGATTATCCCTACGAATGCGAACCACCCCAATATTGATAATTTAAAACAGAAGAACACAGTTCTCTGTTTAAATAACTAAGATCGTACCAATCAAGTAGTTCATCACACGATGTAAAATCATATCGTTCAATGGGTGTTCCTCAAGGTTCAATAGTGGGGCCAATCATTTTTACGCATGACCGTCCGTACGGAGTGTTATGCAGTATGTGTCAAGATTTCATGTGCGTTTGTAATTAACATCAAAATACCTTTAACGAACATGATTGTTTGCTTTAAGATCCACCAAAGAAAGACGTAAACGACGCTCTGCTACAATACGGCCAACATATCTTGGCGAGTCTGAACATAGACTCTGCAAACTTTCGCGCTTATTCTCTCACTCACACTCGTCTCATGTCACCATTTGGTTCCTAAAAAATGTTACTGCGCAGCCTTCCGCGCAAAGTTCGGACACGCCAAGATACGTCATGTCAGCCATATTGTACAAGAAGCTCCCTAAATCAAGAAACGCTATTGGTATAACGAGTTGCTATATATCAATAAAAGTTATAGCTAGCAACTTGATTTATTCACTGCAAATAACTTAGGCACTAATTACCCAGGGCCTTGATTCACATTAGTTTTTAGTAAGAAGCGCTACTCTGAATTGAAAATTACCTAGAAATTAATAATATGTACCTGAATGACTTTGAAGTGTGCTGTTTCACTGAACATCGCTTGTGATAATGGATCAGTGGATGGTCCACTGTGGATCTTGGCATAATGTTTACTTACGTAGAGTCAAAACAAAACCTCAGGGTTATCAAATTTATTCCAAGTGCTAAAAATATGATATTTTACATACATACAAGATGTACTGTTACTAGGTTGGGTGGTTTGTTATTGAGTTTTTCTATTCGGTTATTACATACAGGATAAACTAAATAAAAACTAAATAATAAATTGACTAATAAACTGATGAAGCTTAGAGTTACCAAAACAGGTATCTCATGAAACAGCATGAAACAAAGAAAATTGTGTGCACTATATTGTAAGATTTACTTGCACTGTAATATTATGTTGATGACAATAGGCTCGCCCCCTATTACATGGAACTTAAACATAATTGGTGAAATGTGGGTGTACTATAAGTGCACCTCTGCCTAATCCTTCGAGGAATACAGGAGTGATGTTAAGATGCACTGTTACATCTTCAATAGTAGCACCGCGAACTTTAATACGACGTAACGAAGCCGAGGGGCAGACTGAAGAGCCGTAACCACGGCCGTAACAGTTTCCTCCAGTCAACCATCCCACTAAATGACAGCAGCTCTAGTGCGGCACTATTAGAACTGTGGCTACTTAAACATCCCCCTCCAAAAAATCAAGTCATTTATTCAACTCCAGCTGAGTATGTTGAGCCTGCAGAAAAGCTCTTAGCGGGCCACCAACTACTATGGCCCCCCTGGAAATCTCTTAACCGACTTAGAAGCAAGATGGGTCGCGGTGGGTACAACCTAGTCAGGTGGGAGTACTCCGATAAGCCACAGTGCGACTGTGGAGCCACATCACAAACGATGCCTCACCTCTTGTCGTGTTCTGTGTAAAAACACCTATGGAAGAACATTGCGAGGCCAACTCTAACGCTGTCGAAGTAGCCGAATTCTGGTCGAAGCTTATACAAGGTGGAACAGGAGGATTGACATTCCTTTAAACCACGTAAAGAGAATCATGTTCTTTACCCGTATACAAAAAATCAATCAAATCCAATGAATACTTTAGTCACAGGAAATTATTTTTCATTTTCTTATTTTTCAACATGATGTAGATCTGAGTCCGCAATAACAGGTAAATATTGCCGCCGCCGCGCCCCTCACCCCGCACCGCACCGTTGGTCAGTAACTTTTCGTAGATAAAGCGTGTTTACTTTTTATGCAGTTGATTCTGCTATTTATTTTGTTTGAAAACTGCAATTTTTAAATTTTCCATTAACTACTAATCTTCGTGTTTTAAAATGTTTCGATGGCTTAGTACTGTGCTCGTTTTCATTTAATGTCGTACGTCCAGATCCACGTTGTATAAAATTAATAAAGGAGAATCATTGATACGGCGAAGAAGAAGAGTCAGTCGTTAGTGTATCATAAGATGACCCCCTAGTTTGAAGAAAAACCGGTGCTTCTGTAGGTCGAGTAAATTACGTCATTAACAACTCTGACCGACCAAACGATGATTCAAACTGTGATATCGTAAGCATTCTTTCGCTTATACAGTCACATTTGATGGCCATACGAACATTTAAATCATCAGTTGCTCGAACTTGTGAGTTGTGCTTGTGAGTAAGTTGAGTTAAATTATGAACAGAGCTATGAGGAAAAGAAACATACTTTTCTATTAGCTGTACCTATGTATGGTATATGTTCTTACTTTGTTTGATAACAAATTTTGTTTACTTACACGTAAACTAAACACACGACTTCCGTAATAAGTACCTCTTTGTAACGCAGATTACGTCATATTTTAAAAGTCGCGATTTACGAACGGGACTCATATAAAACATGATGCGCTTTCTAGGAAATTGATTAGCTAACAAGTTTATCAGAACGCACTACCCTACAAAGTTCCGCAGCCTTCAGCGAGTTTCCTTATATCGACGATAACGGTTAAGGGGTGTACCAGCCGGGTCATCGACCGCTCCTGCTTACTTTGGCGGGCGCAGCGCCGCCACTGTTAACCCACGACATGGAACGCCATGTATGGAAAAGAATCCCCAATTAAAATGTTGCATGTTTTTACTTTAGGATTTTGCTACATTTTTAAATTCTTTGTTGGTTATCTTAGTTTTACATTCTAGGTTGCTCATATTTGACCGTTTAGCATACAATACCAAGAAAAAGTGTATCTTCAACATTGAAAATATGGAATTGAATAATAATAATTTTCCTTAAAATATGACTAAGGCATGAATTAGATCATAAGTTTTCAAGTGAAAATATGAGTTCTCAGGAAACTACATGATGTTATGTGATGAATTGAATGTTATGAACACATTATTTATGTCTATTCATAAATAATGATCAATGATTATTCTAGTATGAAGTTGATTGCTTGAATGGAAAGTAATTTTTAAATGAAAATAAAATTAAACGGAAGAATCAAAATAATATTATCTATCATTAATATGTGCTAGTATGTGACTAATTAATTACATGTAAGCCCAAAAAATTAATAATTATTTTTTAAAAAATATGTACGGGCCAGTATAGTTACTGGAACTAATATTTTCGTTCATTTTTTTTTAGTTCAGTTTCATAAAGGTGCTATTTGCACAGCTGATTTTTGTGACTTTATAAAGTATACATTTTTTTTTATATTTCTCGGGACCCCAGGGTCCCGGACCTTTAGAAGGCATATGAGGGGCCGAAGCCAACTCGCAGAGGCCCGTTAGACGCTTTCAATGGAAATGAGGCACTAACCGACGATTATCCCTGTGCGTACTATGCAAGTGCACCCAAGGACAACCCCCGGATGGTGTAGGACTATTGCAGAATATGGAGACAAAAAAAAATTGGGCTATGGGTTTGGATGGCTAAAGTGGACTGGTTATCTAAAACTATGGAAGGACTATGGCCCCTGCCTGACCAATGTGTGATAAATACAATACACGGATAAAATGGCAGGGGGTGACTTGCACACTCAACAATGGGCCCCCGGAAACGGTCGCTAGCACATAGTGTCGTAGCGACAAGGGGGCAACATGTCTTGAGGTGCTTAAGAGGAGTGGAGAGGTATTCCACGGCTATCAGGACAATCCCGGAAGTACGGTCAAGATCCCTACCAGCATCTTACTGGACTACTTCCTTCCTCCGAGCATGTTTGCTCTTGCGAATCTCTACTCAAGCCAGCCAATAAAGGCAAGAATGAGGTGGGAGGTCAGTTCTCGTCAGTGTTCACTCCAGCCGGCCAATAAAGGCAAGCCAGAGATGAGGAACATGAAAGTATACATTATTATTACAGGATAAAAACAAGCTGATAAGCTGAGAGTTACCAAAACATATCTCATGAAACAGAGAAATAGTGCACTATTGTAAGATTCACTTGTACTGTAATACTATGTTGATGGCAATAGGCTTGCCACATTGGACTTAAAAATAATTGGCGAAATGTGGGTGTGCTATAGGTACATCTCTGACTAACCCTTGGAGTAATACAGGAGTGATATTCTGTTATTTAATTGTTTTTACTCTTCATTATAGGTACATATATTTAATATTGACATATGAGTTAGGTATACAATTTTTAATCTTTTTCACAATAGATTTTGTGAGATATAAAGTATCAATTAAAAAAGAATACCAAGCTAGTATTAGTACCTACAAATATTGAATGCATATCACTGTAGCACATTCAATTAATATACATCAATTTAAGGCTTAACAGTTTAGTACTGAGGCAAGTAGTCCCAATTTTGGCCGAACATTTTCTAGATATTCCTGATCTCATAATTAAGATGAAATTAGCTGTTTCTTGTCATCCACTGTTCTTATCACCAATATCATAGATTTAAACCTGTTCCTAAGTAAATTAGGTTTGATTGAAGTGAGTTGTTCATGTTTTATTTATAACTCACTCATCTGTGTACTAAATATTTTTTGCTAACTGATTTTAACCAGTGTCATGTCATAGGGCAGGAAATCCGAAAGGTACATATTTTGTTTACAATTGGTTGCAGCTTTTTTTATCTTAATTATGGATCATGTTGTTAAAAGTAAAATGTTGTTAGTTGATAAAAGTTGAAACCAGTGGATATTGGTGGTATTAAACTTCGAGACAAATAAAAGATTAGTTTTATAATTTTTACTATATCTGGTTTTGTAAAATTACATTGTTTTAAGGCGAAATAAATATAATTAGGTCGCTCGTAGGCTGACCACTCAGCTGAAGTTTAGATATTTTCAGATCAATACGGAATACACATATGACTACTAATTACAATGCAAGTAACACTTACCTGTGCTTTTCCGTTATAAACGATGCTATATTATGGTCAAACACATTTTAATTAATTTTAGTTTTATCAAATAAATAATCCCAAGTTCGCAAAATGTACAAAATATATGAACGAGTGATTGAAGCAAACAGATAATCATTCACAGGATTACTCATCATTCATTCGGGCTAGGCAGAAAACTCAATGCATTCATTCGCTTGTATTTTACTGAAGTTCAGAAACTACATTTGCAAAGGCTTCTTTATTTTATGTGAAGTTTTTTTTTATGTTTTGTAAGAAAAACTGATAAACTGTGATTGATCCTTCTTGACTGCCTGTGATTGATTCTTCTTGACTACCTGGAACCGCACATTTTATATTATCTCGCACATTCACAATGTAATAAGTAATCAGAAGGATTAGAATGGACTATGTTAGAGGTTTTGAACGCAATGTAGTTCCAAATCGATTTTGTTCCATTCAGTTCCATTATGTTGGTTGCACGTCGATCGTTCAGCCAATGAAACACTTCTGGCCTTTCTTCTTCGAAGAATATGGCCGACATTTTGATATTGCTGTCATGAAGATTTTTCAGTGACAAAATTTTAACTTTGTAGTTCTTCATGCACGGTTTTATGTTCCCAAATCGTTTTATTTTTTAATTGCTTAGACGGAGTGTAGTGTAAGCTATTTTATTTTTTGAAAATGGCAGCTGATCGCGAGATTGCTGCTGAAGACAGCATCAGAGTGGTTTGCCGATTTCGGCCACTGAATGACTCTGAAGAAAAAGCTGGGTCTAAATTTATTGTGAAATTCCCCTCAGGACCCGATGACAATTGCATTTCTATAGGGGTAAGTGTATATAATTTTAATGTCTATTGCTTTCCCCTATCATCGCCCTAAATTAGATCATGATGACTAATACATTACGAGTTGTTCACCTGCTACGAAATGGCCTTTCTTTTTCATTCCGCTTCGATGGTTATGATTATGATCGTGTTAATTTAAAGATTCTTGCCGAATTATCTCTGCAAAAGTACTAACGTCTTTGTTTTGTCGAAAATCAATACAAATACTACCTCGACCTTGACCTGAGTTGATTTAGCACGATTTTTTATGGATTTATTTTGTTTAATAAGCTTAATTATTTTAGCACATTACTTACTTCCAATTCCAAGATGAACAAAATATGAATCCTTGCTCATTAAATTCTCATAATTACCCTCTTTTTTTATACACAAAAACATCTTGTACATGCTGAAGAATCTCTGAAAATGACTATGTATTGCAATAAAAAAATATAAGTATCAAATATTAATTTTCTATTCTGCTACTATAATGATTCTTATTAGAAAATCATTTAGAATACCTACTCAAATAATGTATGTGTCAAATACATTATGATTATCAGAGATAAGCTAAATATATCAAGAATAGTTTGCCTCACTGACCCTATAATTATTACATAATTTATTGCATCCTATAAAGTATGTAATTAGAACCACTAATTGGAACTGGATATATTCACATCCAGTTATGATTGAAGCATGTCTAATAAACATATCAGTAATTATTTTCGCTTCCACTAAAATCAAAACGTAATTGAAACTGGCACCTGACAAAAGAAACCAGGAAAAGATAATGAGGTTCATACTTATTAATATGAGGGTAGTCAAAAAATCTTAAAAAAACTAGACGGTCAGAATTTGACAGGCAGTAATGCATTATTTACAATTTTTTCTTTTTATTAATATTCCATGATGTAAGTAACAACATTATTATTTATTACTCCTTTTTTAAATATAAATAAGTAATAATATAAAAATAATAGCCTGCCCAGCATAAGGAACAGGGTCCAAGCTAAAATTAAATAAGTATTAATATTATGTTTTCAACAATTTATTTATAAAGCAAATTGGTTCCGCATTTATTTTGGCTCAAAATGTAACAACATACAGTTTATTGCCTGTCTAGGTGATGATGTCAGATACTTATGTTGACCTGATTCATCTTGGGAGAATATACAGTCTGTCTACAGTATACTTTGCTTTTGACTACACAGGAAATATTTGCAAATGAGGAATCTATAAATAAACTGTTCAATATGTCTACCAACACCAATAGGTACATTGAACCTTGTTAGTTACATCTGCTGAAAGCAGAAAATTGTTTGAAACATTACTTACTTCACTAAAATTAACCTTAGAAGGGAAGTGCTTGTTTAACATCTAATTTTCGAGAACATGAGTCAAGTTAACTTATGACCAGAATTTTTGAAGTTAATCATATTTTGAGTATATTAGTTTTGAATGGATTCAGGTATTTTCTTTCTGGAAATGATGACAATACAAAACGAAACAAACATCATATTTTGATGTTGCATTTGGCCTTCATGGTACATGTTGCAATAGACTGTTTTCTTTTTCTAACTTTAATTGTTTAAAACAATTTATTATTGCAAGCTATTAAGCACATACACCACATCCTAATATGTGAAATGTTAAGAATGTTTTGAACATTGTAAGGTCATTTGCAAGTGACTAACACTTGAACAAGTAGAAGTCTATTAATCTTGCAAGAGTAGTATTATCTACAACAAGTAGGGTATTAGCTTTGTTAAATTACTCATAGTCTTCAAGCACAAATTGTAATTCTGTTTTTAGTCTACTTGAATAATTCATAATGTCGTTATTATATCATACATCTTATACCTATAGGTAATAAATATTCTTTACAATGTCTCGCACTGTACACAAGAGTTATTTAGAATGAAACTTTCTTATTAGTATAGTATGAATTGCCAATTCAATTACTACATTTTCCCAACACAATATATTTTCTAAAATAAATGTACTGCATTTCTGCTCTATATACATTTTTCAACTTTTTTAGGGTAAAGTATACTTGTTTGACAAAGTATTCAAGCCAAATGCAACCCAAGAAAAGGTCTACAATGAAGCTGCCAAGAGTATCGTTTCTGACGTACTGGCTGGCTACAACGGCACTATTTTTGCATATGGGCAGACCAGTTCAGGAAAAACACATACTATGGAAGGTGTCATAGGTACGAGTATGTAGTGTCAATTAAATAATGAATATCAAATTCATCTTTTTGAATTAATTTTTAATACTTTCTTTTTTGTTTTGCAGGGGATCCAGGGAAACAGGGTATTATTCCACGGATAGTAAATGATATATTCAATCATATTTATGCCATGGAAGAGAACTTGGAATTTCACATTAAAGTGTCATACTTTGAAATTTACATGGACAAGATCAGGGATTTGTTAGACGGTTGGTAACTCAACTATTTAAATAATTAATATCCTAATATCTACAGTAAGAGTGTACATGTCTGACTGGTAAAATGGTTATTTTCAGTATCAAAAGTGAACCTCAGTGTTCATGAAGACAAAAACAGAGTCCCATTTGTCAAAGGTGCTACAGAGAGATTTGTGTCAAGTCCCGAAGAAGTGTTTGAGGTTATTGAGGAGGGAAAATCAAATCGACACATTGCAGTCACAAGTAAGTATTAAACATAGTACAAAGTAGAAGCAAGTTGTGTATGTTCAGTTATTAACCAACACTTTTTACTTCAGACATGAATGAACATTCATCTAGATCTCATTCCGTCTTCCTCATAAACGTTAAACAAGAAAACCTTGAGAATCAAAAGAAACTTTCGGGCAAGTTATATCTGGTGGACTTGGCTGGTTCAGAAAAGGTACTTATTATTCTAATACTGAAATTATGTTAATGAATCAACCTTCACTAGTTAATGCATATGTATTACATTATTGTAAGGAAATATTATTAATTATTTTCCTGGTCAAGTAAACCATAAATCCTTATTTCGGAAAATATTTTAACAGGTATCTAAAACTGGTGCTGAAGGTACAGTCCTTGATGAAGCTAAAAATATTAACAAATCGCTATCGGCGTTGGGTAATGTCATTTCTGCATTGGCTGATGGAAACAAATCACATATACCATACAGAGACTCAAAACTGACGCGTATATTACAAGAGTCGCTCGGTGGTAACGCTAGGACTACTATCGTCATCTGTTGTTCCCCCGCATCGTTCAACGAGAGCGAGACTAAGAGTACACTTGATTTTGGTAAAAGGTATGTGTTATTGACACTATTTAAAATTTTGCTACACCATTGCCATGCAGAACTAAGGAAATGTAATGTAATATCAACACATCAGTCACCACTCGATTCCATAAGTTCGCCCATGAACATCCAATAACAGAAAGAAAAATGAATTGGCATTCCATATAATCTTTACTACTCTTGTGACAATCATACTTCATGTATTATTTCCTTTCTAGAGCCAAAACTGTCAAGAATGTTGTCTGTGTCAACGAGGAGCTCACGGCTGAGGAATGGAAGCGCCGTTATGAGAGAGAAAAGGAGAAGGTGGGCAGGCTGAAGGGCAAGGTCTGTACCATAAAAAAACACCATTACATAGTAAAATTACTTTGACAGTAGGATTCTTTTCCTGATGACATATTCAATTTATTAGGTCGAAAAACTGGAAGCAGAGTTGAACCGCTGGCGCTCGGGCGAGACCGTACGGATCGAGGAACAAGTTAACTTGCAAGAAATCGAGGCCGTCACTCCCGTTACGTCATTCATTGAAGAGAAACCACCTGCGGCGGTAAGTGATGATTCACTATGAACTATTCTAAACTATAGCAAGATATAGGAATCAGTGTAACACGGATGAATGGTTTCAAATTAATAACAACTATTGTTATTGTTGTAGGACACTCTTTTATTCTAAAGAATTTTCTATCATGGAATGGTACATGCCATATACATAATGTTCATTGACTTCCAAGTTCCATAGAAATAATAAGAAGGTCAAAGGTTTAATAGAAGGTCATCTATCGACCTTATTCATTACGTCCTTCAAAAAGGTCAGGTGCGCAATATGCGCCGCCTGTGAGCATGTATCAATAGTTAGAAAGAAAGAAAATACATTGATAGTGATCAAATGAAATTATTGTTTGGAACATAATAAATAACAAGCAGTTTCTGTAGCTTCTGTTTGTGCATGTAAAACACATGTGTTTATCTAACCAAAATTGTTTTTATCAGCCGGTGCCAGTCGCCGTGTCTAGTGTAGTCGAAGATGCGGCAATGCAGGGCAAACTGGAAGCCCTGTACCAACAACTGGACGACAAAGACGAGGAAATCAACCAGCACTCGCAGCTGGTGGAGAAACTCAAGGACCAGATGATGGAACAAGAGGAACTCATTGCTTGCACAAGGTAATGTATAAGCGCGGTAGTACAAACTTGGAAGCATTGATTCTGCGCGACGTTCGTGCTAATTCGGAAACACGAAGATTACCGAAGCTCATGAACCTTTTCAGGGTTTACCTGTATTTGAATCCATGGATCTTCTCGTGACTGTTTTATTTTGATCTGTAATATTAAAATATATACAAAAATATAAACCTTTTGGGCTTTGCTGCGGTTGGGTAACAATTCTTCATTAATACATTTTTAGCAGTCATGCTGTCGTGCATGATGCAACGTCATTTAGATATGCGATTAACAAAGCGACATGTTTTCGTCACACATTGATAAAAACGTGCTGATACCTGAAAATACTTGAACATCTTTTAAGATAATAATTATGTGAGCGTCCAAGCAAAAAGGGTCCCAGCTCTCGGCATTTAGTTTCCGAGATATACGCAGTTTTGTAAAGTTGGGTGAAAAAATTTCATTTCTCGATTTTAATTGATTATTAATTAATGCTCAATTATCTACAAGTTCATATAGTAAATGACTTTGTATGTTTCTAAGTACCAGAAAATGTACTTAGAAACATCAGAAAATGTACTAAGTGGTACAGAAAAACAAACTTTGAAAATGCTTTTTCTCAAATCAAGTTTTTTTCAACTTCAAATATCTAATTTAAAAAATGTACCAGTTTATGTAATATTTTTTTAATTCTTATCATCAATTGACTATTCTAGATACCAAATCTGATCTTAACTCAATACCCCAATACTGGACCCTTTTTGCTTGGACGCCCACATAATATGTTTAATTTACATCCAGATGGTGGTATTTGTTTGATTAATAAGTATGAAGAAAAAAAAATTGAGACCTTCTTTATTTTCTTGACTTGAGATTTATATTATAGATGTACCGGCTAGGCCATAGGCGAATACTCGACAAAATGCGCCAACTATAGTCGGCTCTTTAATTTATTCATATTTCTCTGCTTTAAAAAAAACAGGGTGATTGGAATGAAATCAGTAACCAAAAGTATAAGGTTAATCATTTTAATTTTGAGTTAGCCTTACGATTTGTAATATAATCTAGGAATAGGACCTCTTCCTTTGGAAATCAAGAAAAATATGATATTAAACAAAAAAAAAAAATTCTAAATAAGAGCTTCCACAACTCTGAATAAAGAATGTACGTAACCTATTAATTAATATTCATTTCATTAGAATCACAGTTTTGTACGTGTCCGACCTCCACCGAAAGCAACAGCCAACTAGTCTGTCTTTTTGCAACCGACTTGAGCTATAGTCATAACCGGTCATAGTCGGCCCATCTCTAATTTATTTTCATTCAACAATATGTTCACAACAGGCGCGACTACGAGGCCCTGCAAGGTGACATGAACCGCATCCAGCAGGAGAACGAAGCCGCTAAAGAGGAGGTCAAGGAAGTGCTGCAAGCCCTCGAGGAGCTCGCTGTCAACTACGATCAGAAGTCGCAGGAGGTCGATAGCAAGAGCCGCGAGTGCGACCAAATGTCTGAGGAGTTGCAGACCAAACAGGTCAGTTAAGTCTTTGCGCGTCGTATGAATCCCATAGGTTCAAAGTCCATAGTTTACTAATTGTGTTTGTAATTCGACATGCGAAAGGTAAAAGGATATAAATTAGTTGTAATTAGTCTGACCGAATTTCGTTTTCGGCAGAAATATCAATATTCGGCAATTTTCGTTTTCGGCCGAAAAATATTTAGTACCAGCAAATCAATACTTTCAATTAATTTATTCAAAGAAAATTGATAGTAACAACAAGTAACTAACTGCAAAAATGCAGAAAAAATGTTTATTCTCGCGTAAAACATTAGAGGTATTAATAAATTATGTCTTTGAGAAAAGTATAAAGTTTCGTGTGAATTAAATCAATAATAAGTTTTAAACGGTTATGTATAATGATTAAAATATTGAAATTTATTTTACTTTTACCAATGAAGAAACCATCGACAAAAAAAATTCTGTTTTCAGCCAAAAAATAATAACAGTTTCGGTCGGATTCTAATTGTAATTTAAAACATCAGGTCATCAAAGGACTACAAAGTTGAACTAATTGGGCGAACTCGAAGGTTGCTATGTTGTATACTAAACATTTCCTTGTTTCAGAGTGCCTTGGCCAGTGCGACATCCGAACTCCAACAACTGCGCGACCTATCAGCTCACCAACGCAAACGAATTGCCGAACTACTTACGAACCTTCTTCGAGATCTCGCAGAGATCGGCGCTGCTGTCGGAGGATCCGAACTGGACTTCAAACTGAACGTGGACACAGTGGGCAAGTTAGAGGAAGAGTTCACGGTGGCGCGTCTTCATATTAGCAAGATGAAGAGCGAGGTGAAGAACATCGTGCAGCGATGCCATTCACTTGAGTCTGCCAACATCGACGCTAACCAGAAGGTCAGTGAACATTATCCGCCCACATTATTATTGCTTTCCTTGTTGCAAAATATTACAATGAACTTTTTACACTTATCAACACCAATAAACGAGATATGTAGATGGAAACATTTTTCTCAGGCTTAAACTGAATTTCTTTAACACTCTAAAGTCCTTTTGTACACGGCATGGCGTATAAACCGCGCCCTAAAAAAACGCGTCTGTCAACAAGCTTCCATAGTGATCCGTGCAACACTGACGACCGTGCTTACACACGGCGTATAAACCGCGCCGTAGAAAAAACGTGTCTGTGAACAAGCTTCCATAGTGATCCATACAACACTGACGACCGTGATTACACACGGCGTATAAACCGCGCCGTAGAAAAAACGTGTCTGTGAACAAGCTTCCATAGTGATCCATACAACACTGACGACCGTGCCTTCACACGGCGAATAAACCGTAGTTTTACACGGCAAGCAAAATGTGTATGTACAAAGGACCTAAAAAGCGTAAGCTCGCAAAACTTGTAATAAGAAGTGAAAAATGTGTCAATTTCAATATTACACATCGATTTGTTCGTTGATTCCTCGTAGGGAATGCATGCACGATTTTATCCTTGTATGTGTACACATGTTTGAGCAAATAAATATATCATAACTTATCGAACAATAAATAGGCAATTTTATAAAATTACAAAGAAAGGAGAATTCGATTCGATCCTCTTCCCAACAGATCGAGGAGTACGAACGCTCGCTGGGCGAGTGCAGGCTCCTGATTTCTCAACACGAAGCGCGATGCGCGTCGCTCGCTGAGTCCATGCGGGAGGCCGAGAACAAGAAGCGACAATTGGAGGAGGCCGCTGACGCTCTGCGCGAGGAATGCGCGCGCTTGCAGGTATGTGGACCAAAGACTAAAATTTAACTGTTTATTTTTTTATAAAGCAGCAAAATACTGAAGTTGTCAGCGTTGATTAATAGCATAATCGGACTATCATATTGCCCACTATTGGGACACAGACTTTCTCTCTGTGTGGCATAGTGTGGGTTGGTGGAGCCCCACTGCCCCACATTCGTTCCTCTGTAATGAGGGCTATCATTTTTGTGCTCACCAGTTGGCGCCACTGGCGAGTAAGGTCCTATCAGTTTTTTTATTTGATATGTTTTGGATATGTTACCGGTAAAATCCTTCGGAATACTTGTTACGTACGCAGTGCCAAGTCCCGGACGCGGAATATGAGTGACATGACCTTATGACCCCGGCATGACCCCGCTCACAAAAAATGGTCTACTAATGTTTTTATCAACTGCCACTCACTTAACGTAAATTGTTTTGTGTTCTTGAATAAACAGTCCATACTATAAAATGTAAACAATACTCGTATTACGAGAGATGTATTTATAAACAAAATATGATGACAACACAGAATGGCCGAAAGTGAAAGTGTTGTTTGTTTACGTAAATTTATTTCCCCAAAGAAAATGTATTTATGATGTTATTTCGTGCAAATATTACCTAAAACGATGTAATAACTACTTATAAATGAATATTCATCGACCTACCGTCATTAGACACGAAAACACTTAATTTTCAATAAAATACCACTCGTAGAATCACTCGCGCTAAACGTCTTTGTCGAAACGTCAGTTTTTACTTCTTTTTTTTTTCAAGTTTTCAAACAAATTTTTTGGTTTAGAATCATTTAGTTGACGAGAATATCCATCGGACCATAGAGTAAAACTGCCATACAGCATATTAAAGTACCCATAACTTCATGTAATATTTATATTTCATACCTAATAAAACTTCAAATGGATATTTATATTATATTGTTCCTAAAATTGAATTATTGTGATACCAGATCCATCCTCACTTTGTACTTTAAATCTTAAGGCATAATAATAAATCAGGAATGGCACAATCTTTACAACAATCATGAATAAATAATGTAAATCTGCAATGAAAAAGCCTGCAAACAGTAAACCTTCAGTGACAGGCATATCTAGAGACCTTACTCTCGGCGATTTCAAGCGTGACAGCCCTCAATCCTGCTTGTAGGTATTATATGAACAGATACTCTACAATAGCCCAAAAACTATAAATATTTGACTGTGTACAGGCCGCCGAGCGCGTGCAACTGGCAGCTGCTGAGCAGCGCGCCGACTCGCAGGTGCGCAGTGCGCTGGAGGCGCAGCTCGAGCAGCTCCGCAGCGCGCACGCCACGCAGCTATCCGCGCTGCGCGACGAGCTGGCTGCGCTGCAGCGGCACCACCAGGAGCTCAAGGAGTCAGTACCGACACTAATACATGTGTTTTGAACCGAACTCGTATTTCAACAATCTTGATCTACATAATGTTACACGTAAAGCCGTCGGTCCTGCGCTTGAAGTTCAGTTCCCGTAATTAAAAACGTTCTAACTCTTGTCGCAAACTCATCTCAGCGACAATCAGTGTCAAAAACAGCGACATTCAGTGTGAAATTAGAGGTATTTATGACAGACTGTCCCTAGAATGTGAATGTTCTTAAAAATGCGGGAACACTGTAATATCGGATACGTAGTTGGCTAACTCCGTTGAGATTGGCCGTCGTGTCCAAAATTCGATCAGGATATTACCTTAATATTCACAGTAGAAACCTATTGACCTTCGCTAACGTCACAAAGATATGAATAATACTCGTCAGTTAGACAAAATACTAAAGTGTATTTGTTTGTTTGCAGTACCTACCAGGAACTGACGCTGGCTCGCCAGCAACTACAGGACGACTACGAGAAACTGAAGCGCGAGGAGGCCGACAAGTCCGCCAAACTCAAGGAACTCATGTTAGTGTCACGTTCGCCGCGACGTATTCTCGATAAAGCCGAGAAAGAGGTTGTCAATCAACAGATGGTGTTGAAAGAGGAGGGTGATATCTTTAGGGATTACATCATATCGCCGAAGAGGGAGAAACTAGGATTTGCATACGGAATGGGCCTTGATATTGAAAAAGCTTCTGCCAAGGAGGAGAAGTCGCTCTCGGCAATTTCCAAATCCCCTGTCCCCCGCCACTCCTGCAACATCCACCCCCTCCAACTGCATCTACTTATATCTGTCACCATGATCCTACTCACCCATCGTTATCCACAAATTGTTGTTTTGGTTTAAGCTTCATTACATGTTTTCTGTGATATAAATGTGGATCTCTAGACACCAGACAATATTTTTTGCAGTGCCTTTAATGACATGATCAGCAATTATTGAATAGAGAATCGGAATTGGTTTTAGTTGGCATGTTATTTTATTGAAAATATGTCGAACGGGACCAGCTCAGATTACTAGTTAAATTCTATGTATGGATTGCTGGATGAAATGTTGACTTTAGCTCAGTTTATTAATTTAATGTGTGTGAGAGATCCATGTATTTATTTGATGTAATAATAACGATGCTATCACATTTGCAACTGGCTTATATTTGGAAGGATAGCAATAGTACAAAATATTTAGATCTGTTATAATGTAATTTGATGTAAGCCAGTTGTATTTATTGTTGTTTTGATATTCAAAACGATAAGTTTAATTTTTTTATGCATTTTTGACGCTTTGCTTTGAAGACTAATCATGACACTAGTTGATAAAGCATTTAATGTCTAGTCAAACATTGATTATTTTGCTTGTAAAGTACTTAAAATATTTGAATGTCGTAGTTATTTGCTATATTGTAGCATGATCTATATTATTAACGTTGTATTTATTTAGCATGAAGTTTTTCGTAAAAATACGGTAAATAATGTAGTAGTAGAACTGAAGCTATATTCTCTACTACATTTCGTTATGAATTACCGCGTTGTGATCATTTCGGTTGTTAATATAATATAGCATAAATGAATGGGCGCGCTTTCTAAGCTGGTATCAAGTCACACTGCCTTACTGCGTTGTAAACAATGAGGTATTTGTACAGTTGCAAGTTTACCTCTACGGATTTCGTTTTAAAAACTGTGTGCTCCTAGATTTATTTACACTTGAAATAGCGTACAGTTAAATATAAACCTTTAGTCGTTTGTTAGAACAGCTTGTATCGCTGTAATACGTAAATAATCGACTCGTATTTTATAGATCGTCGTTGATGCTTGCACAAATTATTAGTCGCAAATATATGAAACAGCAAATTAGAATGATAACGTAAAACAATATTTTCATGTAAATATAGCTGTAAATAACCCTGAGTGTTTGTATAGAGAGTCGGCGAGTAATATTTTTATCAAACTATTTTTTTATACAATTTGAAAACCGTTAAAGCTAACTTCGCGTGGATATTATCGTGTTTCGGAACAATAGTGTTCACCTTACTCTTTGTCCAAATAAGATCTCGTATACTTAATCAAAGTTAATAGAGGCAATTTAGATGATAGATATACGTAGGTATTTTAAAGTTATTGATAGACGACCGACAGGCGATATGGAACCATTTAGTAATAATTTCATTTGAAACTGCCATGTCTGTTTTAAGGCATTTACTATTAAGAGCCATTTTAGCATTCCTTCAAGCATTTATCACATAGAATTGAATAGCATTTAACTGATAATTTATCATTGCATGAAACATTTTTCATTCCACTCTAATACTGACCGTTATTCAGTATTTGATTGCATTGTACCGCATTATATTGTTCCTAGTGTCCATGTCACTTTCCCTAGTCTGTGTGCACTCGAACTGCCGAAGAGTGATTGTCGCCTCCATGTGTTTAAGATACCGTAAATAAAAACTTATCAGTGTTTAAAACGATATACTAAAACCGTATATTTTATGTGCGTGTAACTTAAACACACCAGGCGTGCGTATCTTTGGTCTAGCAACTTGCTCGATGCAATATTTAGAACATTCCTATTTCAAAACACTTCTAGATTAAATTGCTTGAAAGAAGCGACAAAACGTATATGTGTTACACATTGTTATGATCGATGTAAGTACGATGTAGACGTAGTGCGAGGTCTTGTAACGCCTTACGCTTTTTACTTTTGAGTTATCATTTTATTCCGCACGTATCCCATTCATATTCATTCTGCCGAGGGTTGGCATTTTCAAAAAACGTATGGCCTAAGTATAAGGAGCGGTGATGTATATGGATGGGTGCGTGCTGGGAGTTAGATAGCTCACATCTGTTCGCAGGTAATAAGGGGTGACCGTTAACTATTATTGAATTCTTTAGCATTTAAGTGTACTAATGAGAGACCTATTGTTATGTGTAGTCAAAGCGTGGAGCGGCGTGAACAAGCCCGCGCTGACCTCAAAGGATTGGAGGACACTGTGGCCAAGGAGCTGCAGACACTGCACAATCTGCGCAAATTATTTGTACAGGATCTGCAGGCGAGTACAATCAATACTGGAATCAGTTTGATTAAAATTGTTTTTTTTTTTTTTTGCATAATTATTATTAACATTCTATCGCGCAGGCAAGGATAAAGAAATCCAACAATTCGGAAGAAGGTGCCGAAGAGGAGGGCGGCTCGTTGGCTCAGAAACAGAAGATATCGTTCTTGGAGAACAACTTGGAACAGCTGACCAAGGTGCACAAACAACTTGTGCGCGACAACGCGGACTTGCGCTGCGAGGTGCCCAAGCTCGAGAAGCGTCTGCGAGCCACTATGGAGCGCGTCAAGGCGCTGGAAACAGCACTCAAGGTACATTTTACTATTCAAACTCCAAAGCATATCTGTCAATTACCATTTACAGGCACTTTTGAATTGTCAGAGTCGGTCAGTCAGAAATATGAAGTTATTTGCCAATTCCAAAGCGTAGTAGGTTCCTATGGCGAAAAATGAACAAGAAACTTCTCAAGGACACTCTTTTCAATCAACTCTCTTTTAACGGATACGCTCGTTACGAGAAAAACAATGCACTTGCTGATTACGCGGCTGGTTACGCGCTTTACTGCGGATTGAGATGACATCGTTGTGCTAGTTATTTTTCTGGTACAATCTATCGCGCTTTTTACTATTTCTGTTGTTTATATCTGTGGCGCTTGTGAACTTTTATCGCGCTTGACAAACATTTTTCATTTATCAAAAGTTAGCTCATAATCTTGTACGCAGTTCATTTATTAATATTGTTAACTAACTATTTTATGTGTTGGGTTTGCAGGAGGCAAAGGACGGTGCCATGCGTGATCGCAAAAGATATCAATTTGAAGTTGATAGAATTAAAGAGGCTGTCCGTGCTAAGAACCTCGCACGGCGAGGCCCACAAGCCCAAATTGGTAAGTCGAATTTTAAATGGCATTGTGCTACATTACATGGGATAACAAATATTAACGTTGCGATTTTTTCCAGCGAAACCCATCCGTGCTGGTGGTGGTCATCTAGTGGGCGGCGGAGCGCCCGGCGTGGTGCGACCTGCGCCCGCGCAAGATATCAAACGGAAGTCTATCATTGTGGGCGCGCGAGGTAACTGTATTTGAAAATATGTAATCTGCCCGTCGTAACAATTAATGAAAATTCATTACTAAATAATTATGCACTTGTTACAGATGAGAGTTGAAGAGATAGCCGTTACATCATAGAGAATTTAAATGAAACTTCATAGATGTACCTTACAGGGGCGACGAAAATAATTATTTTAAAATCGTAACCATTATTATAACTATGTGTTTATGGAAAGCCTAATAATAAGTGCAACAAAAAAAAAAGAAAAATATTGGTAGTATTCTCTTAGGCTTAATGTTTTGAGCTACCTAATATTAAAGTCTATAAGTGCACATGGATTTAGAACAGTTAATAGCTTTCTGCGATATAATATATCAGGTTTCATATAAATTCGATATAGTACCAGTTCTAAAATAAAAGTATTACGGTTTGAGCAGACCGAAGCTTCAATGGTCTTTTGATGTTGCTATTTTTAAATCAGATATAATATTTTTATGAAATGACAAAAAGTATTAATTTAGTTTCTCATTATGGATGCTTAAACTCGATTAAATGTTCGATGAACTTAGAGATTATTTATCTGCTTGAGAAAGAAATGCGGCTAACTGAGACGTGAGCAATCATTCAGTACAAAGACATACCGAGCCAGTTACCAATTTGTGTGAAATAGACGGGATATACATGCTCTCATTTCTTTCTCATATGGATATAAAACAATGATTTCCAAAATGCAATATCTCGTTATCTTTAAGAATATGCTGTGAATTAATTGCAGAATTGCATATGCTGCCGCACAAATAAAATAAAAACAAAAAAAGTAAAAAAATAATATTAATAATATGTATGTTACTGTCGGCGTTGTTATCAATTCCACGTGTGGTGGCAAATGCAGAGCAGTGTGCATCTTCAATGTGTAGTTGTAGTTTAAGCTTCTTTAATATATATATTTTTATATATTGTGATAAGCGTTGATATGCCGACATGCGAGCATTTATTTAGTTAACGAAACGAAAACCTTTGGTATATGTTCACAAGGTGTCATGGGTGATAACGAGAAGGTTCATAATTATTCAGATACATAAAGCTTCAGGTATCCGCTCATACCCAGTGAGTTTGCATTGGTTTCACGTGCGTGTGCCTGGACGACTTGCTACTACAAGCAAGTTCACTGTCATTAGGCACGGTCTGCGCCAGATTGACATGCGATTCGATATTAGTGGGTGATTTTTGTATTCAATCATGAATATGAAAATCTCTTTCAACTAATCACATTTAGCTCCAGTGACTTGAAATATGAAACTGTAACAGTACGTTTGTTACTGCTTATGAAACATAATAACACACACATAGTTGTTGCATATTGTAGGTTATCATTCATTGCACCTTTCGCTTAGTCCCCCCTACTGCGCGTCACCTTCACGTTAGCTTGTGAGCTGTGATGTTTTTTTAGCAAATATTTTACTTTTGTATTGCGTCTTTCTTGTAACTGTCTCAGTAGTAATTTTAGTCACTAAGTTACAATATCGGCTCTTATAATATAGTCCGTAACAATTAAGAAAATATATTTTTAATTAAATGTATGGCATATTTCACTTCGGATCATCGTCTGACATCTGTTCACATGAGAAAAAAATAAACTTTGGAAAAATCTAACATAATATGTTTGATTCGTTAATAAAGTTCTCTATTTGCTTTAGGATGCAACAGCTTCGCAGTAGATCTGTAACTTATATAAGTACTTATGAATTAATCACGACAGATCGCAGTCCAGTATAGGCTTGCTGCATCTAGACACGGAGCAGTGTAGTGCCCATGTGACTGCGTCCTATGAGGAGTTATGGAACTATAACGCAATGTCCAGAAAACCAAAGATGAATCACAAGTTTTAGATTTATTGTTCGAGATTACTTACCAGCTGAAATTTAATGTAAGCCCCGAATTACTCAATGGTTCCAAAGCTCCTTAGTGTGTTGCAATACATTTATATCGTTTAGATGTAAAGTTGTAGTAAATTATTTCACACTTAATTTAGATACATGATTTTTTATCATATTTTATTTATTGTATTACATAAAACTAAATTATCTCGTTTTTTTCACTTGTGAAGTGTAATAAATGCGCTTTTTATATACCTCTACTTCATTATTTTAAAATCATGATCAAATACCATATATTTTGCATTCAAAATTAGAGATGCCTACAAAGATGCATTCCACGAGGAAAGCACATTGTATCTTTGTTAATCTTTAAGATAGTTGTTTTGTTAAAATGTAGTTAAAGAGGCTATCCTCGGTTTCCACTCGCCTGTTGCATAAATAGCTCTAGCCGGAGGTCGACGCGCCTCGGACGCGCCCGAAGGTTGGCAACCCCAAACCGACAGGCTTGCCTTTGCACCAAGTGATTTAGTTTGTATTGACATCTTTTGTATCATGTATTTTAATATATGGAAAATTCTCAGAAAGAGTGTTTTCTTGATTTTTTTATTTATTATGAAAATAAAATCATGAATTTATTTGCTAAAGCGTTTTTTATTGAACTCTACCCTCGTAACTAACCACTCTCTAGAAAGAGACAAACCGATTGTGCACTTGTAATTTTCAATGCTTTTCCCATCAAAATTGGAACAGTGCGCCTTTGTTGCAGAAAAGAGACGGGATATTGGCCGCACAGTCGCTTTGTCTCTTCCTAGAGAGTGGTGGTGGTGGTAGGTGCTCTGTGGAGTGATCACTTGTGACGCTAACGCTCAGTCCACTCTCTTATGAGTCCGACTCGCTCTGCAGTTTTGAAAATCATGAACGACAATCAAGTAAATAATAGGACACTGAACATTAAACAGCTGATAAAAATAACGTTTTAATATAAAAAAATAACAGTTGCCGTTATTTGGATAAATCAAAAATATTACTTTGCATGATTTCATAAAATGTTAAAAATTCCCTGTCTCTGGATCGAGCGAGCGATTATAACATCACGCCTTGTTTCCCCGAAGGGTTAGGCAGAGGTATACCTATTATAGTACACCCACACCCGAACCACCCGAGCGATTATACTTTTTCTTAATTTAATACACATACATACATAAACTCACGCCTCCTTTCCATGGGGGTAGGCAGAAACTACAGAACGCCACCTGCTCGGATCCTTACATACTCCTTTTGCTTCGTTGTAACGTCAAGTGTATCTACGTAGACAAACGCTGAGCTTACCTAATTCGTTACTGCGTGATATAAAGGACGAACCAAAAACGACTATCGATTTGACTATCTGTGATTAGTCCAGTCATTTGGTAGTTTTACCTGGAAAGTTTTTAAACTGGTGATTTCATTGAGGTCGACGTGCTCTCTTCGAATGTTCACATTGTCCCCAGAGTTCTACCGCAAAGGCATAAATGACCATCCCATGAGATTCATCCCATCCAATTTTTCCTCAACTGCTCAGATATCTAAGACTACCCCCATCTGCGTAGATACACTTGACGTTGTAAGTATTCAGATATTTTTGGTTAGTTGTTTGTATAGAAATTATTGACAAGCATCTGCTCAGATATTAATGAAGGAATGAATGTTCAGATATTAATGGTAACTTGTAGTGTATGGAACTTATTGACATTTTAAATTATTCAGAAGTATTTGGTCACCTTGTCTGCTACAATATATCTGACGGCGACTGTACTACTCTAACGAGAGCATTCATACAACGTAATTTTAATAGTTTCACGTCTGCGCGTCTCCACCTCACTAGTACATACATGAAAATACCCGCAGAGTTACAAAGAATAGCGACAAGACCCCCTGAAAACACAATTTTGCAGTATTTTATACTTCACACGGTTTGCCAAGAACCCTCCCCAAGGGTTCACTTAGCGCAAACGTGGAGGAGGGTCCACTAGTAATATGCGCATGGCATATGAGCTCTATGAAAAGTGAGTGGACTCGAATGTGTTAAGGCGTGAAAAGGTAACAGACAGAGTTACTTTCGCATTTATCATAATTATAATATTAGTATGAATAATGTAGCCGCAACACGGAACACCCTATACATATTATCATGTAGAATTGTTGTGTGAATGCTTCAGATCTCGTTATCCTGTGATCTCCTCTGGTACAGTCGAACAAGCTCACAGTATACAGTCAAAAATATTTATCTTCCCACTACACTTCTTATATTCGTTTTTATTGTGTGCGTAAAAACTTTTTTAAGCTTATGGCATTCCCTTGGCCCGCTTTCTCACACGCCAGATCACAGCAAGCCAGGCCGACAGGCCGTGGGAACCGTCGCATCCGATAAGGCCTGTTGTAATGATACTAACATTATTCTTTATTCAAAATTTCAAGCATAAGTAATTCCTGAAATAAGCAGCTTTGATAGACGAACGGACAGACAGAAGAAGTCGCACCATAAGTGTTCCAAGAACAATTTTATATGTGCGTCACTTTCACGTGAACAAACAGTTTTTCTTTCTTCTTCCTTTTTTACAATTTTGATACGGAACACTGAAAAGCCTCGATTGTTAAACTCATCCTCGTGTTTTATAATTTCATATTATATATATTTTGGGTGAATATTTGTAACCGTGAAAGTGGTATTCCACCCCTGAAATACGGGCCCCTTGACCCCGGCCGGAGGTTGAAAATTTATTGAAAATAACAATGCTTGTTCCTTAAAACCAACGCGTATTAATTATTTTTTTATATTTTATTTTCAAATTTTGTAACGCTGTATTTGCTAAATAAAACCTACATTTAAAACAAGCCCTCCACGAGGGCTCATGGGTCGTGGCATCACAAATG
This sequence comes from Fissipunctia ypsillon, assembly GCA_947568875.1. NCBI lineage: Eukaryota > Metazoa > Arthropoda > Insecta > Lepidoptera > Noctuidae > Fissipunctia > Fissipunctia ypsillon. Next base: position 11,393,931 of record OX387654.1, read on the forward strand.
CGATTAGAGAGAGCCCTCCAGGAGGGTTCCCGGCACTGAACGCGTTTACTGCTGAACGGATTTGGATGGGCACGCGGATAGACATGACCTGGGTTAGGACATGGGATACTTTTTATCCTGATAGTATGTTCCCGTGCTAGTATTGTATTTCTATAAGTCTTGTAGTTCTAGAAGAAATAAAATACGTTAGCTATATGTACCTATTGTGGTTTACTGTTAGATAACAAGTCTACATCCTAAATAACATGTATAAAATATTCATTACATTAGCTTGTGTAGCTCATTACGGAAACCTCGAGATGATTATGTACGTAGCAAGTTATTTGGATGTAAAATATATTGTGTTACTGTTCCTTAGGTGTCATATTTTATAATGTCTACAATAAACACACTATAATACAATTTCATTTTAATATCTTATAATATGTTATTTTAATAATAAGACATCATAAATAATACGTCCAAAACAGCTATTTGCTACATAAAACAGCTCTAGGTTCCCAACAATGAACACCTGAATACATACTCTTACACATTTTATAAATTCCATTTTTATTTACATAATATATTATTTTATTATCTTTGTAAAAGACCGGCTTCTATAATACGCAAATATAACATTACAAGCCCGATCAAAACCTATGAATAAGGTTTACTACCTAGTCAATCTTCTATACATATAATATTTAATTTGTAACATAAAAATAAATTATATTTTTGTAGTGTTGGTATCTTTAGCTTTACTGTGCATAATATCTAAAAGTCAAATTATCTTAGAAACTGGTCTACAGTCCTTTCACAGTAATTTTACCTCTGACTGCAGCAACCCAAAAGCAACCTTAACGTGACGACATAAATATAGATTTATGATTTTGACAGGCTTGTCAATGAGCTCGACCCGACAGCAAACATATTGTGACGAGTTTAAATATAACTGTGATTTTGACAATGATGCAAAATCAGAGGGAAAATAACTGTAGAATGTACTCATTTGTTTGTAAACTTTACGGCCTGTTTCACCAACTATGGATAAGTTCCGGTTAACTGATCTGATAGATCATTTCATACAGATCCTGTTCTCTTCTTGAATTTATCTGACGGACAGTGACTATCCGGAATCTGGGAAACGACCATAAACGTATTTTCGAAAGTAGATTGGCATCAAAGTGCATTGTATGAAGAAATAGAATCATTCGATTGTTGGCGATCTATTGTGTTATTTAAACCATTCTCCTTAGCAGTAGATGAAGTTCTGTAACAAAAATAAAATAATGAACACAAATATTGATGTTGATATGGCTGTATGTATACATCGAGCTTTATGGTGTGTGTCCATTGAAGCTGAAAATCACCTTAAGCCCGCGTCTAATTTAAAAGCGATCGTCGTGCGAATACACGATTGGTCCCGTGCGTATGTCACTTTTTGTTCGAAAAACCGGAAAGCGCCCTCTGTCGGTGCAACCACGCGTTCAGGTTCACCGAACAAAAAGTTGGAACGATCGTCTAGTCGCGCGACGATCGCTTTGAAATAGGACGCGAGGTAAGAAAGGGACTGTCGTGCAGTTACGAGTGACAGAAAAAAAGACAAAAAAATCCGAAATTTTACTAAAACACTACACGCTACATAAACTGCCGCGTTCGATATGAAGGTGTTATTTACGAACCCAAAGAACGGTAGCAACGTGATGAGTTGTGCGCGGTTGGTGCAGTCCCTAAGCTCTGGAAGCACGAGTAGTATGTGACGCAGATACGCCTGGAGAGCCACTCGCCGCTGCTCGACCAAATGAGCGTCCTATAACATATAGAAATATATTAATAGGTCTCTTTTTACTTGCGGTGTTCATATCGTAAAGAATTCAGCGGCAAATGCAACGGGAAAACGCATCCATAGTTACAACCGCAGTCAGACCACTTTTCACCTTTAAGCCCTTAGTAATAAGGTTAAAAAGTGGTCAACCAGCCCCAGCAAATGTTACAATAAATGGAAGTTAATATTGCCACAATCGCCATTAGTTAACGGATTGGAATTTATAGTATTTTGCATTTATTATTTTTGCACCAGAAAATACACATAACATAACATCATGCCCGTAATCCCCGAAGGGTTAGGCAGATGTGTAGGTACCTATAGTACACCCACATTTCGCCAGTTATGTTTAAGTCCCATGTAATAGGGGGTGAGCCTATTGCCATCAACCGGGCACAAATCCAGACTCCGGGCTGATACTGAGCAAATCCAGATGGAAAAACCCAATATCACTTTGCCCGACATGGGAATCGAACCCAGGACCTCATGCTCAGCAGTAGCGCTTGCGACCGCTAGATCAACGAGGCAGTCCCCAGACTAGAAAATAAACAGTAAAAAAAATATGCAGTTATGGGGACTGCCGACAGAAGTGAAAACTTAAAACTAACAATTGCATGCGAATATGGCATCTATTTCAAAGACTTTAGCGAGTTAAATAGAGTAATTTGGTTACAGCGCCAACTCAAGAAATAAGATTTTTCATACAATGGCTACAGTAACATAATGTGGCGACCCTATACTGGCCCGCGCAGTCCCCAGATTTAAATCCGATTGAGCACGCGTGGGATATGCTGCAACGAATGGCTTTACAAAATTTTCCGAAAATCTAGTGACAGACGGTGGATTTTTCATGCATCTTCGTCGAACCTGGGACCTTATCCCACAAGGAGAAATTGATAACCTCATTTTGAGTGTAAATAATCGTTGCAGATGCGTTATACATATGCGAGGTGCTTTAACAGATTATTACGTTTTATTGCATACTAAACTTAATGTTTCATTTAATTTTATTTCTTTCTTTAATCACCAAAAACAATAAGTTTACTTTTAGCAAAATTTTAACTTTTTTTATTTTTAGCTTTTTTTATGAAAGCCATATTAAAAAATAAACTCAGATTTTTATTTAATTTCCTGTAAGGCTATAAAAAACTGCGCATTCTTATATAAGGATGCTTTAAGAAATTCTTTATAGTTTCGTTTCAATACATGAATAATTAAAATATCCCTAGATTGTGTTGATATGTGTAGATGTCATATTCACATACAACTGTTAGTTTTATATTTTCACTTCTGTTGGCAGAAACAATTTTTTTTTTCAGGTGTTTGCTCTTGTAAACTTACGCGTTTTCGTAATGCTTTCTTTGGAGGAAACTTATACGTCGCTATATCAGGATGACATTTTCTTAGCTGCATGTGTAGTTCGTGAAACTTAGCGTATCTATGATAAACGTTCCACTCCTCCTGTCCTATCTTCAGGTAGATCTGAAAACGATACATTCATGTTATGAAGGACATCACAAATTGCTATAACACCCGACGCAGCTCGTCACTGTAATATTCAACTTTATCTCAAAGAACGCAAGGTCGATATTTGTTTGGCACAGACAATAGCGCTGAGCTGCTTTTCGGAAGGTCTGCACCGGCCCTAAGAGTGGCGCATGGGTGTTGAAAGCGTTAATTTACCTGATAAACATGATATGAATGTGTTTTCTTCCCAACTAGGAATGCGCTGGGTATGTGAGCCTTAACATTCGACTCGGGATAATCCAGCACTTCTATAGCCGATATATTTTCATATTCTTTGAGTCGCTGCTGCAGATATGTATTGAACTCCATAAGCTCGGCGTGCATCTCGGCTACCTACAAATATACCGCATGTCTAGTAACAGTTTGATTAACACCACCTTTATTTCGAAGCAGTAAGGGCTGTTTTCGTATTTCAAGTGTTACTAATGACGTGCGTTTAACGCGTTTACCTGGACTAGTTTCCTTTCATACTGATCAACTTCCGCACTATCCCCGGATTCGTGTTTTAAAGCCTTCCCAATTTCAACAGCCGACATGTATTGACGCAACTGGTCTTTCAATCGGTCATTTTCTCTAAAAAGGAAAGCATTGATAAACTGATGAATACAATTTGAGCTTGACCACTTCGTTGGTACCTATACTATTTCGAAGATATGTTGCCCTACGGTACACCCACGTTTTACTTACTTGCTCAAATCTAGTACTACATTTTCCAACTTCTTAATTTTTTCCTTACTGGCTACTTCCATTTGAGTGAATTTCATTTGCAAGTTTAAATACTCTTTTTCCTTATTTTCTAAAATCAAACTTAGTGCCTTATCCTCCGGCACACCTTCGTCTTCTGTGAAACAAAACTCTAAGCATGAAGTACTTCCATCAATACTTCCTGCAAACTCTTCACTGTCGCTGTCATATATTTTTAAATTATTTATACTTAATTCAGATATATCGTCTTTTATAACATTATTTACATCAATACTGTTTGAAGATGAGAATATTTCCTTTGCACATTCTGATAGTTTAGACAGAATTTGTGAAGGGCTGTCCATAGCTTTGACACTGTCTGGAAAGAAGTGTCTCAGACTGCTCTTGTATTCCGAGCTAGTGGGTTCACTACTTGAAGCAGCCTGAGAAACTATTTTCGGATCTGGTGAATTGAGGCAAGTCGCCGGTGCACTGTTCCATGCGGAGTTATCTCCTTGTTCTGCAGCTCCAAGAGATTTCCTTTTATTTGCATTGAGATTTTTTTGTTCGTTTTTATCAAAGGAAATAACTTGGCGCAAAGGCCTTCGTTTTGAATTACTCGACGATTTCACGGGCATTGGCAAAGGTATCACATGTTCTGCTTTGTTAGAATGATTAGCTTGTAGCGAGTCATTTAACTCTGGTCTGTCGATTGATAACGCAAACAAAACTGTTGATAAACCTGAAATAATAGATAATTTATTATTAGTGTTTTATTTATTTTTAATAAAATACTATGCCATGTTAAAGTGGGCATTCACGGTCAGCCCATCGCGCCAAATGGCGTGATGTACATCCAAAATTTGATCGTGAATGTTAAAATGCGTTGGCGTGATGTAAAATTCTGGATGTCCAATCGCTCCATTTGACTTTAGTCGTTTGGAGCCACGCCAAATGGCGCTACCTTGAATGCCAACCTTAAACTATCATCTGCTTTTCATAAGGGGGCTTTATTAAACAGGTTATTTAAAAAAAATATTATCTCATGGAATAAATTAATTATGATAAATATTTAACCTGCCGCCATGCTTGGAAGAAGATGAGAGGTATCAGGATCTCTGACCAGAGCGCCTTCCTCATAATATTCCATTAGCAGACCATGAGCTACCCAGCTTTGAAGATACCTGATAAAAATTAGAAAAAAATATGGAAAAATAACTCAGATTTTTTATTTTTTATATCTCCTTGAAATGTTTACCTGTCAAGAGATCTCTCATTAAAAGTTGCTCTGAGAAAAGCTCTGAAATATCCTAGTGGTGTATTGATGTTTGTGAGAATCTTAAACCTTTCCTTTTCATGTTTCGTTAGATGTAGGCAAGTGTAACTCCAAAGAGAGTTACCTGAAACAAAACAATACTTACAATAAGTAAGTTCGATTAACATTGATATAATTTTTTTTTTAAATATATACTTAAGTAAACATTATCAGGCATGTGTACTGAAAGCGAAACTATTTCTGAGTATTTTTTTTTTATCATACTTATAACATTATCTTACCAACATTAACAATATTAAAAGTGAAGTTTAAACCTGCTGTAACCAAATTCTGAATTGCCGAGTTTGATAAATTAGTTCTAATGCCATGGCTAAGCAATTTCTCCCATTTTTCGCATAGTTGTGCTATTCTGAAATAATCACCTAGTTAATATTACATTTTCTTAATCATTCAGTTACATAATAGAGCTAACTTTTATTTTTATCACCTTATATCATCTTCTGTGGCTAACTCAGATTTTCCTCCAAAACGAGTTTGACAATTTTGTACACAGTTTTGTAGTTCCTGATAAATAATTTTTCCATTATCTATCCTTTTCTTTAACTCCTCTCTATTGTCTATAGCATTAGCTATTGTGTTTAGTATCTTACTGTTCTGAAAAATAAAACTATTTTAAATTTTACCTTCAGTTTATTTGTTCCTGTGTGAATAACACACAGGAAACTATAAACAAAATTGTTTTAATTCACAGTATAATTTGATAATCCTCAAAGCGAAACAGTTCGTATTAGTTTTTTTTATAACAACCTAATAAAATATACCTAACTAGCTGCTGCCCGCGGCTTCGCCCGCTTGGATGTCAATACCTATTTGAATCGATTTTGTTCGTAATTTCATAGGTTTTAATTTTTTTACGCGGAACTTTAATTTTTCTTCTAAAAGTAAGCTACTCCTTATAACATCAGCTATCTGGAAGTGAAAGTCCCGTGAAAATCGGTCTAGTAGTTTCGGAGATTAGCCGGAACAAATAGACAGACAAACATTTTTAAAAATTGTTTCGTTGCTATACAAGTACAGTATTACACTTTCATATGCATTTAGTAAAAAGCTGTTATTTTGCCATTACAAACAGACACTTAAATTTTATTTATTTGTATAGACAATTATTAAATAGTTTCTTATTAATTACATTTCGTGGTAAATGTTACAGCGAAGAACCAGCAGATAATTGTTGTGGTAAAGCTTACACTTGCTGTTGATGGGTACATCATTGGTAATGAGTATGAGAGTGAGCTACAACTCAAGAACCCACTATTTTAACACATCTATACATCTATCTATACAAATAAATAAAATTGAAGTGTCATTTTGTATTATCAAAATAACAACTTTTTACTCAATGCATAGGAAAGTATAAGCGGTTCTTATAACAAAAAAGCAATTTTAAACATTTTTGTCTATCTGTCTGTTTGTTCCGGCTAATCTCAGAAACGACTGGACCGATTTTGACAGGACTTTCACTGACAGATAGCTGATGTTACAGCGGGTAACTTAGGCTACTTTTATTTTAGAAAAATAATTAAGATACCATATTATTCACATTTTCATACTTAGATTTACCCCTATTTCTAAAAGCTTGATCAATTCTGATCTTTAATCTCCTACAGATTTGCAAATCAGAAACTTAATGATGCTTTCAGGAACCAATTGTCACTTTTTTACAGTGGCGTGCCTAAGGATGAAAATTAGGGCAAGCCGACGATTAAAATAAAAACGGATTTTCTTACGTTGTTCATACTAAAACCATTATTAAAATGTTGGTTATTTAACCTTTAAAATACGAAGAGTTCTACGTATATTTTAAGCATCAGTAGGTACATAATTAACATAAGCGCCATCTATATTATTGGATATGCATAACTACACTGCTTAGGCCAATCAATTATTATGATTTTAAATTAATTAATTATGATTTTACTAGGGCAAGCCCGGCTTTTTGGCTTCTATGAAGGTACCGCCGCTGCTTTTTTAACAGAGGATTGGAGAACATACATACATAAACTCACGCCTTCTTCCCATGGGGGTAGGCAGAAACTACAGAACGCCACCTGCTACGATCCTTACATACTCCTTTTGCCTCGTTTACATTCATACATCTGGTAATACACGCACGCCGGTTGCGCACCGCACGCACCTGACCTTTCTGAAGAACATCACCAATAAGATCACTATATGTCTTCCTAGGGCGTCCCCTTCCGGCGTTTCCACTCACATCTGCCGTGTAAATACCTTTTGTTAGTCGACTTTCATTCATCCTCTCAACATGACCAAACCATCTAAGCATACTCTTTTCAATTTTTGTCTCTACATCTTCTTTTATACCGCACCGTTGCCTTATCACATCATTCCTCAGTCTATCATTTATAGTAACACCACACATGCTTTGCAAGGATGCACACATTGCATTTCCACAGCATTTATTCTACTTTCATGCTTCTTTTGCCACACCCAACATTCACTTCCATACATAAGCGTAGGCACCAGCACACCATTGTGAACAGCCAGTCGGGCCTTTTTGGACATTAACTGGTTGGTCACAACCGCACATATAGCACCATTCACTTTATTTCCCGCATTTACTCTCCTTTCCACATCTTCATCTATCTTTCCATCCCTTGTAAACAGACTCCCCAAATATACAAACTCACTTGCTTGCTCCACACTTTTATCATTTATTTTCACATCACACATTGATACATCCTCTTCTCTTTCAAACACCATGATCTTCGTCTTATTCACATTTATATTCATCCCTTTCATCTTATATGCTTCATCCATGACAGTCACCATGTCTTGCAACTGTTCTGCTGACGATGCAAGTAGAACTTGATCATCTGCGTAGAGAAGGCATTGAGATTGGAGAAATGAACATCTATACACCGTACGGACTATTCTTGCTTACAGCGGTCGGCTGCTATAGTAACGCTTGCTAACAGATGTGGTCATCATGTACATGGGAAATTTTTTTCACGGGGTATACGTAGATCTATACACTATGCACTAAACTCTCTCAAATTGTTATAATGCTAGATACAGCCTCATCTATTTGGTCCTTGGAATACTGGTTGGTTGGATGATTAGTTTGCTAAGTGCACCATTTTGTCTATTAGGTACACTTACATCAAAGCATGACTAACAAAACAAAGCATGGACACACACAAGGTGTTATCAAGTATGTTATTTTGATAGCTGCTAGCTTTTAAAAAGGTGGATATAGTTACAGTTTATAAGTCATCTATTCATATAGCGAGCATTAAAAACCGTTAGTTTACCAAGATTTCTTTCTAAATAAATGGTTATTTATTTTTGTCCTTGTAAAGTGGGTAGGTATTCATGTAACTTCAGTTCACAACTTGAATACGACAACTTAAATACAATTGAATGTTTGCACGTAAAATTAGGTTTCGGCCTTAATTCTAACAAGCACTTGTGGGAACTAAACTTCCATTTTATATACTTATTCGTAATTACATTAATGAGCGACAGTCATTTCTTACCATTGTAATGGGCCCTCGTAACTCATAACATTAATAGAAATTCAGATAATCTAATAAATCACATAATCTTCTATAATCTAACAACTACAAGTTACAAAGGTAAACATTATTTATTTTGACTTTCGTTGTATTTGTCTGACAATTTGTAATTTTGAAGGATGACATCTTGAACAACCTTGCCTAATTTTCCTAAATAAAGAACAATGGCCAATTTTGCTTATCAGAACGCAACTTAATTTAATTCTGAACGCATTCGTAATTTTCACGTTCGTAGAGATTTCCATACTGTTTTATAGTCTTTGTTAACTTTATTTCTAAATCAAATTGTAGGCAATGCCAACCATAATAATAATACTTAAAAAGATTTATTTATTTATTTAATATAAGGCTCTTCAGCAATGAGTAATATACTATTACTATGTAATTTGATTGTACAGACGCCAGCAGGTCAAGCTACCCGAAACTGTCAAATTTTCCCAATCAATCTTGAACCTAATGCTATAGTAATAAAGTAGAAAATATATAGTTAATATATAGAAAATATAAATTTGACAGATTGTAGTAGCTTGATGTGCTGCCGTCCATACATACATTGCAAAATTAAAAATCTAAGCGCCTCATAGTCATTAGCATTACATATAAAAAAACCACAGCATGCACTACATTATGCGTAGCTATTAAGTAACAGAATGTTTATTTTAGATAAAAATAAAAAAAAATATATCATAAGCTAAATTAGTTTCAATAAATTACATAAATTAAATTTGATTACATTCTATTTATGATAATTTTTTATATAAGAAATATTTGATTTTAGACTGGAGACAGATGAGTGAAAGAGGTCCATGTCCACTTCGTAATCTTTATATGCAGCATATATTCTAGACAGTGCAGTGGACAGTATTGCCTTAAGTTTGTATGACATCTGGGCATGCATAAAAACCTCATATTAGTACTTCTTGGCAGATTACGTGGCACATGGATGAGCAATAGCTCAGCAATTATTTTAAAGTAATGGAATCGCAACCCATGAAGTGCTTATTATTCAGTTGTTCCGGTGGCCATCTGTAGTCTTCCTCATCAGTTCCACTCACCAAATGGTGCTTTCTGAGAGCAAATGCACAAGTTACTATAAAATATACCCAAATTGCTATATAGGTGTATTATATTTGAAGAGTCTCCCCCGATTTCTCCAGGATCTCATCATCAGATCCTGACTTAATGACAATGGGACCACCCTTTCAAATAAAAAAGAATTTTCCAAATCGGTCCAGCCATCTTCGAGTAATCGGGGAACACACAAAAAAAAACATTTCGACTAATTGAGAACCTCCCCCCTTTTTTGAAGTCGGTTAAAAACATCTCAATGGGGATAGCAACTGTCAAAATGGCGCTGTCGTAGCTAATTCCCAACCACAAACTAATAATACAAGGCGTGAGGTGATTTTATACAAGGTGTCCAGAAAGGGTATCGGGTATTTGTAAGTTCAATGAAACAAAAATTATTTGTATGCAATAAAAAAGTTTATTGTTTATTATTAGCATATGAATTGGAGAATTATTTGGAAAAGATGATGTTATCCAAATGATGACCGTTACGTTGCTGGCACTCTTCTAAACGGACACGAAGATTGGCGATAACACGTTGACACATAGCTATCGATATTGCTGCCATTTCTGACCTGATGTTTTGCTTTAACTGGGTTAGATTCGTCGGATTGTTTTGATAAACCTTACTTTTAAGGTATCCCTATGCAAAATAGTCAAGCGGGCTAAGGTCGGGGCTTCTGGGAGGCCAGTTGATGTTACCCCTTCGCGAAATGACTTTATTAGGGAATAATTCGTTAACAACTTCCATTGAGTCATTTGAGGTATGGCAAGTGGCCCCATCTTGCTGGAACCACGTTCTTGAGTTGAAACCTGCAAACTCCTGCAACTCTGGGACCAAAAAATTTCGCAACATATCGCAATAACGGTCACTATTCACATTAATTGCTCGGCCTCGTTGATCTTCATGAAAATAAGGACCAATTATGCCTTTAGCAGACATAGCGGCCCAAACAACGACCTTTGGGCTATGCAGGGGTCGTTCATGCTTTCGTCTCGGATTCTCCACTGCCCAGTACCGACAATTCTGCTTATTAACATGACCATTCAGGTGAAAATTTGCTTCGTCACTGAACAGTATGTTGTTAAAGTTGTTAAATCGCTGCAGCATTTCATTCGCAAAATTCAGTCGATTAGCATAGTCCGTATCCTTCAATTCTTGAACCAATTGAATTTTATAGGCTTTTAGATGTAAGTCTTTCTTTAAAATCGAATTTAAAGACGATTTTTTGATGTTCAACGCTTGGCTTCGCTTTCGGATGGATAAAGACGGATTTTGACGAACCGACGCCTCAACTTCTTCAATTGTTTCTTCATCGCGAACTGAACGAGGACGACCAGAGTTTTGAATTTAACTGTCGCACCTGTATTCTCGAACATCCTGATCCATTTCCTAATGCTATCGTCACTTGGCGCGTGGCGTGTACGATATTCCGCACGATAGAGACGTTGAGCAGTCACTATTGAATCACCATTACGATAATACGCTCGTACGCAAAATGCGCGATGCGTTCCCGAGTACTGTTCCATCGTGACTAAAACTCCACAAAATGGCGGACGCCACGAACCCCTCCCCGCACCCTTTAGACGCCCCGTTTCGAATATGGCGCGAAAACAAATACCCGATACCCTTTCTGGACACCTTGTATTATGTTTGCGAAAATGACGCGTTGTTGTGTTCCTAAATGCTCTGAAGTTGAAGTCCACTATTTCTCGAGAGACCCTTCAGTTAGAATCATCTTACGTCTTACATCTTATCATCTTAAAAAAATCTCTACGAACAGTAGAGATTTTTTTTTAAATTAAGTAGAGTTCGAGGTTAAGTCAGAAATATTTAAGGTTTTAAATTCTGACACTATCCATGTCAAATACTTGTCACATCATATCACCGAAATTAACGAAATAGTGAAATAAAACGAAACTCATGAATGAACACTAAATTGATGGAATGAATGAACAAAATTACTCTTAGGGACCTAGCTATGATCTCGCCATCTACCGACCTTCCCCATTTAAAATGACACCATAGATTACAAATATACCACCTATCACCAAAAAATATTTTGCCTAATGAACATTTCATTTTATGTAAAGGTGTTTTGCGTAGTTACTTGATTGTACTTTTTAAAATATATCTAATGCCGTACTCAGTTATACGCAAATGAAACAGCATATCAAGTGATGTTTTTAAGAAATTTCGTCCAAGCATGTTATGCTAGGGTACACACGTACATAAACGTTAGTCACCAGCGACGTCAGATTTCCATTGTTCTTTTTTAATTACTCAGTAGCTTAGAGCATTTAACCTACTCAGTAGACACCGATTGATTTGACGTTTGGATTTAATCGACTTAATGCAAAATTTTCAATTAATTAAATTAATTAATTTAATTAATAGTTGAGCTAAAAGTATCAGACGTCTTATTTTTGGTCAAGATTATTGAAATCGAGTTTCACCGCGCGTTACGATTCTTCCATACAAACTTTTACACTGCTTTTCAAATCTAATAACGTCTTTATTACTTATTCGTGCAAAGTTTTAAGTTTATAAACCCAAGAAATACGATTTTGTCATCGCAAATTGAATGGGTGGACTTGATCGTGAGTAAAGGCAAAAAGGCCTTCTTCCAAATTACTAGATTGTAATTGCCATATTGAAAAATGGTTTCAATTTAAAAATATTTCTAAACAAAATGGCGGTGCCAGCGTGAGTTTATGGAATTTGTAATTCGTTCGTGTGTAATTTACATTTTGTCTTTTGCTGCTAATTTATAAACTTAGAACTTATTTAATTTACTCAAATTAATGATTTGTGGTTACTATTTCTTTGTATACTTTGAAAAGTGAGTTTAGCCATCGGAGTAAAGAAGTTGTATCATGAGTAATTACGAAGATGATCAAAGCGAGGATGGAGAATTAGCGCGTAGCCCTACTCAGGATGAAATGGATTTTAGGTAAGTAATAATCAAATTTAGCAATGTTCTTTTCCTTTGAATTGATTGAGAACATGTAAAAGATTGTAATGTAAATGTTGTGAAATACCACGTCTGTCAAACAATGTGAAGCCAGTCGTATTGGTTTTCTTTCTTGTTCAACGATTTGTTCTCACACCTGCTTAAAAGAACCAGCTATTTTCGTCTTCCATCATCTTCCTTAGTTTAATGTAAACCTTCCTGTGAGTTGGAATGGGTTTTCCCAATCGCCATGATTACGAGGAAAATGGTTGTGCAGTAATGCGCGGCAGATGAAATTCTAGTTTTCGTGTCTGCTTAACCTAATGTTATATCATAATAAGCTAATGTTTATAAAAATAATACGCTACGCGTTACATCGAAAAATAACTTATTTCTCTCACAAAACTTTGTAGGTTTCTCATTTCACATCAACTGTTTTTGCCTTGGCAAAAATTATCAAGTTGGCTGTCTGTCTGTATATTTGGCCACATCAAGGTATATAATATCCAGAATAATGAGTATTTATGAAAGTATTTTTCTTATTTTTGTATATTCAAATATACTCTGATATTTTCTGACTCCTATGGTAATTTTATAGTTTATCTGATGAAGATCGTGACAATGCTGATTCCCTAATCATCAAGCCTCCGCAAGCTGTAATTCGTACAACACATCGGGACAAAAGAGGTCATAAAAGAACTGCCAAGGACAGATACAAAGATAATGCTAGGAAAGAAAAGAAACATCTCTACAGGTAATTCTTTTTTAAACAATATTTTTGATTGATCAATTAACTTACTGTAATTTACAAAGCTTTAACTTACTGTTAACAGTATTGTGATTTTAATGTTTTTGATATAAATGATTATTTTATGTTTAGATAGTTCTGATAAAGAGTTAACTTCATTTTGCATCTTAGACAAACAATAGTAATAACTAGTTTGCTGTGTATATGAACTTCAAGATCAGTTGATGCAGAATTTGAAGGAATGTTAATTGTGAAGTATTTATATTTTGACTGTTTTAAAGTTTTAATTCATTTATTCAATGCATAGTGAGATATTTGTCCATTCTTTAGTTTTTCATCGCCTTGTATAAAACATGTTTATAAACCTAATATTATGTGCTTTAAGGTCTGACATCCTACTGACATTGGGAATGTAATCGATCAATCATAAACCTTTTTCAACAGGGAACGAGATAAGTCTGACAAATCAAAGCGAGAGCTTAATAAGAATCCTGATCGTGAGGATATGGCCAAAGAGTACTATAGAGAAAAGCAATATTATAGGGAGAAGGAAATGTATCGAGAAAACAAAGAAACGTTTAGGGACAAGGAAGTTTATAGAGAGAAGGAAGCATACAGAGAAAAAGAAATGTATAGAGGAGATGGTAAAGATAACATGTATAGGGATACTAAAGACATCCGAGAGAAAGAAATGTATCGCGAGAGAGATATGAGAGAAAAGGAATTGTATAAAGAAAAAGAAATGTATAATAAAGAAAAGGAAGTTTACAGAGGTGAAAAGGATCCTTATAGAGAGAGGGAGCATTACAGGGAGAGAGAAATGTACAGGGATCCTTCTTTCAGAGAACCAACTAGGTCTAGAGAAACCTATAGAGAAAAAGATATGTCATATAAAGATAAGGATATGTATAATAAAGAGAAAGATATGCAAAGGGAAGCTTATCTTGGCCGTGACAGACAGTATAATAAATATGCTGAACCAGAACGAAAACGTCCTGACAATGAAAGAATAGAATCTAGATTAAGATCATTAGCTGAAGAAGGCCATACTAATCATAATAACGAAAAAGAAAACAGAGATAGGACATCTGGAGATAAAGAATTGGAGGATTTAAGAACTAGACTACTGAATAAAAGAATAACCAAAGAGTTACAAGGCCAAGATGGCAAGAAAAGTTCTGAATATTATGAGAAAGAGAGTAAATCCTCATCTCGTCACTCATCACTGGACAAACATCAAGAACATAGGAAAAATAAAGTTTTGTTTGCAGGTAATAATTGTAAATATACTTAGTAATATTGTTTTATTTTGGATAGAAAATTGCTGTTTAGTGTATCATTAGCTACTGTAATATAATTATTATATGCTTGTATATGCATTGTAGCATCAAATTATTATGAGCATCTTATAAAAATTAAAACCTTGTTTAAGATAAAGAGAGGGAAAAAAGGAAACATGAATCCCGTACAGCGTTAGAGGCTAGAAGACAGGAGCACCGTCGTCGCGGCAAGAAGCGTTCTGTGTCGCCCACTGAGACCACCACAAAGAAAACTAAAACTGATTCACCAAACTATGGTGATTCTGTAGTTACTGTATCTGATTCTAGTGATGTTGAAATGAAAACTGATTCACTGCACTCTGAGCCTGAAGATGGTAAGTGATAATCAGTGAATTTTATGGATACAAAAGTGTTATATGTATAAACATTTTCGATCAACAACTGCTAGATCCCTAATACGACCTTTAAAGATGGCCCGAAAAGTAGAGCGCAAATACTTTTGTAGTCTTATTTCAAAATAGTATGGCCCAATTTAAGTCCCAGCCCAAAAATTTAAATCTGATTACACCACCAATAACCAAATACATTGAAATAACATTATTTAAATCATTTTAGGTGAGCACACTAACAGTGAAACAGAGGAGGATAGCTCGTGTACAGAGTCGGACTCTGCAGCCGATTCTAAATCTGAGGGAGAGGAAGACGAGGAACATATGGATGACGATAAGTCTGATAAGGAGGATAAAGAGCAAGAAAGAATCAATGAGAAGACTAGACCTCCATCTAAATCGAAGTCACCCAGCCCAAGCCTGTCCAAAGCCAAGCCCGAGTCACTACCGTCATCTCATGGGTCACACTCAAACAGGTAAGTTTCTTTATTGATTTCTGATTTGATGATAGGATAATGTCCGTTTCACGTGAAGAGGATGGCGAATTTAGGCATCCAAAAACTTTTAAATCACTTTATTCAAATATTTGGTTCTCCTTTTCGAGAATTATACAATTTGTTTGTAATTTTTTACAAAATATTTGTGTCCTTATTCCCAAAGGTATAACATAATATATCAATCAACTCAGCCTATCGCAGTCCACTGTTGGACATAGGCCTCTCAGGCTGCGCCACAACACCCTGTCCTCCAGCTTCCGCATCAAACATAATATAATGCTAATGTTTAATTACTTTTTCAGGTCACTGTCCAGATCTAAGAGTAGAAGTAGATCACATTCCTTTTCACCTCCTCCTCCTGGAGAAAATGGAAAGACTACTGAGGAAGAAAAACCCAATGAAGATGATGAGGAAACGAGACAGAGAGAGGAAGCTATTAATGCTCTTCCTCCTTACTACCCTGCTTTACAGGTAATTATCATTTTATATTTTGGAAAATTAACAAATAAGTCTAAGGAACTGACATGCACGATTCGAGCGTTAAGCCTACAACTACCTAAGAACCGACTAAGTCTACTAATAACTGGGTTTGCACTGCACAGTGTGTGTTGGCGCCTCTAATTTGACGGATTCCTTTCGCTCGCGGCCATGTTAGCCCGCCCACGTCGTCAGCGCAGTCTTCCTGTAGCAGTGTGCTAAGGTGGTACCATGCGCTATGGTATGCTCACGCGGTGTGCACAAATCCGAAATGTTTTAAGGGACATTATTAAGCGATAAATTCCAGTCTAACTGTAAAAATATCTTTTATTACTCTGTTTAAACATAGCAAAACAATTTTTGCTTGCAGGTGAACGATAAGTAACATTGCTCATGTAAAGTTACGCCACTATCTACCTTTTGTTATTAAACTAATCATGATCATTTTATGGGAAATATTAATCAAATAATTAATAACATTTTATAGGGGTGTCGATCCGTTGAGGAGTTTCAATGTCTCAATAGAATTGAGGAAGGCGCATACGGAGTCGTTTACAGAGCGCGTGACAAAACAACAGACGAAATTGTTGCTCTGAAACGACTTAAAATGGAAAAGGAGAAAGAAGGATTCCCCATCACCTCTCTGAGAGAGATTAACACATTACTCAAGGTAAGATCACAATCTTTAATTTTATTATTGTTAGCTCACTTGAGCCATCACAATGCATCACTGCTCTTTTCTCGAAGGTATTTTATTTTAAAACTATTTTGTTTACTATACATACGTGCTAGTGTTTGAGCCCCGAGCTGTGAAGCACTCGATGGCTCCTGTGTTGAATTCATTTCATTAATGCCTTGTATTTTATTCCTACAGGCCCGGCACCTCTTACCTGCAAGAGGGTTGTGCTAGAGGTGTGACCCGATTGCAAGGGGCTCCCTCCGATACGGGCGGGCTAAAAGTATCTTAGGAATTTATTCCAGGGGGACCAACCCTTCAATGCTTTCTTGTTACGTTCTACATCTTCGAATTTGATGGTCAACAAAAAGTAATTTTTATAAACAATGCTTAAAATACGAACATCGAAGGTTACTATAAGATAATGATGCAAGTTTTGATTAAGATCATCAAGAACATCAGGTAAATTTAGGGAGTATTTTAAGTTCTGCTGAAGTACTTCGAAAGTAATCTAAGAAAAGTGTTTTTCAATCAATACTTTTAAGTCTCGCATTATCTTAGGGACTAGGAAAACTCATGGCTTTTATACTCTTTATATATAACAACTTTTTAGCTGTTTGGCAACTTTTTATGGTTTCTTTTTTTTCTCTAAGCTGTGAATCGATAGTTGAATAGTATAATGAGTAATAAAAAGTTGACGGTTTGCTGTAAATCCTGGTATGATAATGTAATAAGAGTCAGCTATATAAATTCATCTTCTGTGTTGGTACAATGGCTTGGCAACCCATTCACATATACATAGAGTGCATAATTTGCTCAATGATCACTTGAAATTGTATTCCCACTTAAGGCAAAAAAGCATGACAAAACTTAGTAAATGTGTGCTATGAAATATATTCCTTACTGATACATATCTAGAATCGTTAATCGTTCGTTCGTTAATCGTTCTTACTTAATGCAAGACAATCATATTTACACCTTAAAGCATATCCTGCAAATGATCCATGAAATGTTTTATGTTTCCAGCACAACATTTATGTTTTTATTTCTCAGAGTTCATCAACAGCTGTTTATATATTCACTTTAAGAAACGCTATGGGACGCTTGACGCGGCTAATTTCCCCAAAAGTGACGTACACGCACTCGTCTGACAAACGTATGAGTTTGAGACAGACGGCACAACTCGACAGACATGCTTCTTGCGCGCACGACTGATTTTGCTTCGCATAGATATACAGTAGATGATGTAATAGCTATGCTTTAATTTTACGCTAACAGGGGCAACTAAAATCCCGCAAAGCTTGGCAATTTCTATACAATCTTGGTATCACCGAGACATCATAGTTGACCGCAATTGCCAAGAATTGCGCTATTTAATTGTCCGTATAAGCCCGCATCTCAATAATGTTAAAGATCGTTCTGGTCCAGATGTGTAAAACTAGTACACTTTTGGCTTGTTTTCTGCATTTTGTACAGAAGTCGTCGATAAACCAATATTTTTATTTAGAAAAATCTGTACAAGTTTAGCCGCACAACAAAATCATGGCTATTGTAACCTTTTGAGTGTCGCATGATACCGACTGTCGATGTAAAATCGACTAGATATGTGTTAAATAAAACCTTGTGCGCGATTGCACTGTTCTTGAAAGAGGAAGGTTGAGTAAATTACTCCTTAAGGGCGAAGCGATAAGGTAGCCCGCGAAATTCAAATTTTCTTACGATTTTTGCAATTTGTAACTCAGTGTCTAGGTGTATGTTGATTAAAGTATGATTCGCAAGCATAATAAATATGTTTTTACAGAATTATAATAATTATAATCAGTAATACAACTCCCATAAGTTAGTCATCATCATCATCTGCCTAGCCTTTTCCCAACTATATTGGGGTCGGCTTCCAGTCTAACCGGATGCAGCTGATTACCAGTATTTTACATGGAGCGACTGCCTATCTGACCTCCACAACCCAGTTACTGGGTAATACGATACCCCTTGGTAAGAATGGTTGTCAGCCTTTCGGGCTTCTGACGGCCAGTAACGACTGTCAAAGATACACGAATGACAGCCGGGACCAACGGCTTAACGTGCTTTCCGAGGCACGGAGGAGTCTCGGTATGTAAAGATGATCACCCATCCACGGACCAACCCCGGCAAGCGTAGCTTAACCTGATGGATCGACCCATGCGGCTGTTATTACTTAGCCACGAGCTCCTCTGTATTTTCTGTTGTTTCCTGTAATTTCTGTAGTGTATACGAACGTTGGTATATCTAAATAAATAAATAATCCTCAAATATCAAGATTTCATGAAATAGTCATTCTTAGATTTACTTGGTCTTAGAGAGTTGTATTGATCACTTTAATGATTATAATTCTGTAAACAGATATTTGTTACGGTCGCGGATCATATTTAATCAACATACAACCCAATACTGACCTGCAAATTGCAAAAATTGTAAGAAAATTTGAATTTCACGGGCTACCCTGGCGCTTTCGCCTTAAGGTTGACTGAAACTGGCGGCGCACACTTGAGTTACAATAGACTACTAGCGCGGCTTATGCTCAGGTAAGCCCGCCATTAAAATATGCACCAACTAAGGATTTTTCCTTACTCAATCAAAATTAAACTAGCTGGCAAAACTTCGCAGAGATACCCATCAATGTCAAGTTTCGCCAGCTAATTTAATTTGCAGATTGCCTGAATATGGTCATATAATTAATTAGCCCAGCCTGTTCCAGTCCACTGCTGTACCCATATGTCTCTTAAGTGATGGTCAATGTTTAATACTTAATCAAAAGTAAGCTAGCTAGCTGTCAGAGCACCTAAATGGAATCAAATATTATTCAGATTATTGCCAACCAAATATAGTGCGGGACGCCCCCAGCTAGATGGACCGACGACCTCAAAAAGGTGGCTCGGACAGACTGGATGTGGAAGGCGGAGGACAGGGTGTTGTGGCGCAGCCTGGGAGAGGTCTATGCCCAGCAGTGAACGGCGATAGGCTGAGTTGATTGATTAAAATACATAGCCTTCAATGCGAAACAAATAAGTGTTAAATTGGCTAATCCAATACAAATCGGTGCCCAGTTTGACCCAAATTCTGAACAATTGTGCATTATACAATCAAAAATTGTCAAACATATTAGTGGCAAATTGATTCTATTATTTCGATCAATTTGATTACAATTGAATCGATCAATCGAACATGATTTAATTTAACTCAATACCCCTCTGGATCGCATCATTTTGTTCACTTTAATTTATACAAGTCGCGTGAGTGGCGTGTCTGCGACTGTCATCGCGTGTCTCTATACTGTATCGTAAATTTTTGATGTCTGCCTCGACAAGCGTCACTAGAAAACACTAGGACATTTTCCTCAGTCAACAAGTTTGTTTATTCATTCTCGGGTTCATGGAATATCGTCGAATAAATGTGTTCCAACAAAGCGGCTGTGACAATACAAACAGAATGACATGTGTGAATAGTGATCAGATGTTTCACCCATATAAAAAAATCTGCAACAATTAAATTACAAAACGTCACGCCTTGTTTCTCCGAAGGGTTGGGCAGAACCTATAAGTGCACCCACATAATCCCTTAACTGTCGAAATGTGGGTGTACAATTAATTTAGTAATTATGTATTTCATTAAAAAAAAACTCAGGGTTATCTTTATCTTCAGGGTGGTCATTGAGATTGGCCATTAAGGTTAGTCGCGGCTCGAACTCACTGGTGGGCGTGATCAAAAAGCACACCGGGCATCGTGTCCGACAGAGATAGTATCAGTGATGAGCAGTTAGGGCCATAGTACACGGGCGGTTATCAGCGGCGGTTCGACGTTGCATCCGGCTGTTGATTTTCTCCCGCCTGTGAACCGCGACGGAAAACCGCACAGTGTAATTTGCAGTATACAATTTTCATATAAAATTGTATCTGGTGCGGTTCAAGAGCGGATTCCTGCGGCGGGAGAACCGCCCGTTAATATGGCCCTTAGGCGCTAGTCTACACGCACAACTTCTAGTTTGCACGCACACAAACACGGTACCGTCAGTTCATAGTAAAATGAGCGCGTAAAAAAATACGAAAAGTCCTTTGGGAAATCGAGTTTTATGAAAAAACCACTTCATAAATCAATTACAAATAAAGTTCACTAAACTCTTGATATTTGAGCTTTGTTGGTGCCGACTTTGTTTTGGAGATTTTACACATTTTTTATTACTTATTTACGCCTAAAGTTACGTTAAAATTAGCAAGAAAAATGAATCTTTGTTGGCTCACAACTTTTTAGTGGCTTTTTATTTTACTCTTCTGTTTCCACACAGACAAAATTAATAATGAGATCAAACGATACAGTGGCGTAATACCCTTCCGAAATTTGTATGGAAAGAATATCGACTAGTGCAACCTTAAGGGCAGACCTTAACTACTGTAGCTAGAGGAAAACGTTCTTAGGAGACCATCCTCAATTTTTAGAGGTAAGTACTGCAAAACCCGAAACTAAATGCTTTGAATGGTCCTAGGAAAGTTGTTCTTGTAGCTGCAATGTTTAAGGCTGGAGGTACAAGGACAGCTCTTACTGCCTATCTCAAATAACCACTGTGAATATATTTTCTTATTTTATCAGCAATTACTGTTTTGTTTTTCGCCATAATTTGCTGTCATGTGTCAAACGTGACTAGCTTGCGTGAATGGGGTGAACATACATAAACTCACGACTTTTTCCCATGGGGGTAGGCAGAAAATACAGAACGCCACCTGCTACGATCCTTGTATGAAGTGAATTCTGTAGAAATATCGATCCACCCATATCACAGTCATAGCCTTCTGAGCTGCGGGCCGTCCATTCCTGAGCATGCTCTGACTCTGACGTACACGAACACAGAGCCCAATCGGCCCGGAGCCAAGAAGACCCTAACCCAGTACTTTGACGATAGAGCTTTATAGTTATATTCCAAGTCCAAACACTTTTATTGCACCTTTTTGGTAAAATAGAACATCAACAAATTTGTCATGTGTTCCCAGAAGTCTAGTTAGTTTTACTCATTTGGTACTAAATTAAATGAGAAAGGAGATACAAAGGAGGGAATGTTTTACAATCTGTAATTTTGCAGTTTCCAACAACACGTCATCTTTTTCTCCGATTCTGCGACGAAGTGGTTGAAGCGTCTACGGAATATTTGTTTTTCTTACCAAGTTCAATGAAGTTCTGCTTGCTGACTATGAATCTAAGACAACGAACGCCATGTGAAGATTATCTAGATCAGGGTACCCCAACCTTTTTCCGGTCTGTCGGGCTGGAATATAAATATTCTTTCATTATTTATTAATTTCCGTGAAAAAAAACAAGCAAACTTCATAGTCAAGCTGAACAGTGACTGAATAAGTAAATTAATTACTTAAATTGTATATTAGTAAAGGTGGCTACATACATTACTACAGACTTCTCATACCTGTAGTTACGTATGGTGCTGCCTTAACTGGGTTGTTATCTTCACCATGTTTATTCTCCGGGAGGCGTGCTCCCCTGGTCTAGATTATCTTGTAACTAATCTGCCCTGCTTTTTTGCCTGTAGAGCTTAGTGGAATATCGATTTCCGTTTATTACCCAGCATGGTAATAAACGCAAATCGATATTTCAGTAAGCGTTAGTCTTTTGAATCTTAACACTAGCTTTTTTTTATATTCTAAGAGCCGAATACTACTTTTAACTTATCAGAATTGAACATGTTTGAATATCCAGACTGATAGAACGTATCAAACGCCCCGAAACTTGTCCAAATAGCACTAGTAGTCTATAGATTCTAAACGAAGTGTCTTTTTCAATTTCTATACTTTAGCCAATTTTTCTAAGTGCTTTGTAGTACACTCTTTCAACCTCAGAATGTTTTTTCACTAATTTGAAAGTAATAAGTACTTTTTCCCGTTTGCATCCTCTAAGAACCAATTTCGCAATAGCATAAGCATAATCGACATTATAATGATCCCACTGAGTTGGATGACACTGAATGAGACAGGCCTCCTCTCTGTGAGAGAGAGTTTCTCTATACTGTTAAGCATTTTAACGGGCAGATTTGCATAGTGAGACTGCGTCAAAATGTTTCAACAGGACATTTAATAACTAACAGTATGGCGAAACTAGCTTTATATGTTTTCCTTAACTACGCATTCAAAGTTCAGTATAATCAAGCAGCTGCCTGGCTGGGGGCCTAACAGATATTGAGCTGGATGAAAATGCTCTTCAGATGGCGACCGCAACCGCAAGCCGAAACTCTATGAAAGCGCTTCCGAAGATGGCCACATTACCGCCTGTCACCAAACGGTGGTATGTAAGTCTATGAAAACTCATAGACTTAAATAGAAACCAGTCGTGTTGCTGCTGTCTCTCATAGCGATTGGGCTACGGTTGCCGTTGCGGTGTGCGGTTGCGGTCGCCTTCGGAAGTGTACCTTAATAAGGCTAATAAAAAGTTTGAAGATTCACTAGCCTTCATCAGTCCATTTAGGATGGCAAAGCGATTGCAAATGAAGCCTCGAAAAACGGACGCTACTTTATTTTTACCCGACTACCAAGAAGAGTTATTTTTCCTTGCCTCCAGTACTTACGAAAATATGTAATTTCAGCCACTTGCTACTGATCAGATGCACCAAGCATGAATTTTTCTATATTTTTATTTTGATAACATGATTTTAAAGCATCTTTGAGATGTGCCATTGTTGCTGTCCTGTACGCGTAGCATGACCACTTCTATATCTACAGTACGTAGACAAATTGATAATTCTTTTCTTCGTTTTTGACAACGCGCCGTAGAAATCATTCTACAATCTGTCATTTTGTCTTTCGTGTCTTCCATTTCTACGGTGGTCTTGCTACGCGTGGTGGCGTAAGATCAAAGCATTGTATTTTATTAAACTTATTTTTTAAACTGCCCTGTCACAAAGTAGAAAGAAAGTTCTATCGATACTAAAATAAGAAGAAACATCATTGTGTTCTAGCTTTCTAATCACACTCGCATCAGTAAATCGCTTGGGTTTTAATAAACATGCCACTTACTTAGCTGATTATTTAATCGACAATTTACCCGATTATTACTATTTTGTAATATTTTCGTAGAAATAATTTGTTTTTTAATGCATCGTTATTAACCCTCGATGTTCGTAATTTTCTGCCATCAAATTCTATTATGATATTCGAAAAATATATACCATGTCAGTAGTTGGAATAACAACTGGCATGGCAATAGGTGGAACTTGCGCCCATTTTGCAAAACTTATCTTGAAGAAATTATCCACATTAAATTATTGTGTTATTAAATTCACCTTAAATATTTCATAATTATTATCATTATTGTTATAATTGTTTCGCTGGTAACGGTATCTACTTTCTTATCAGGATTCCTACATCAATAAAACCTCGGTAAAGAAGAAATGTATATAAGATATTACAGTATAATAATATTTATATTGTCGCAGATGTGAAAGCATCAATGTATTCCTTTGCCCCAGAAGTTCCAATTTAAATAGGTATATCATAAACATTTGATGTATGTATTTGATAAAACCGTCATTGTTATTTTCAAATCCTACACTCGAACTTCAACTTGTTTTATGACAATAGGCATATATCTAAGTTATATTTTCGAAAAGTATCGTTATAGAAATTATCGCAATAACTGATTAAACCATTGAATAAGTCGAATTGCTTACTATAATTTCTGTATCCAAAATATTTATCTGTGTCGCTCTAGTTTATGTACAAATACTTACTGTAAAATATTTGTAAGAAAACTTTGGTTGATACTTTCGTAAATTAAAATCACGTATTTTTTTAGTGATTGTACAAGTTTAATTATAAAAAAAAACCGGCCAAGTGCGTGTCGGACCACGCACAATGAAGGGTTCCGTAGTTGGGATGAATTTATCCCAAGAACAAACTTAAGTAGTTGAAAAACATGTTCTCTCATACACTCCAACTGCAAATGTAAGTTGGCCGACTATTACCACTTCTGGTTAACTTGTAAAGCCTACTTAGCTGTGATAGTGTTCCTTGTAACTGCGTTATACAAGGTACCTACAATCAGCTGTTCCCTACATTTATGTTCGCATAACTCGCTAAAATTAAGGTAACAGCTGATTTTATTTACGCGATTTCAGGTTACGTCCCATAATAAAAGTTGTTCATAATGATGAGTACAATGACCCCTCATGTTATTTAAATTACACCTTGTCTAAACTACTGCCGTGAATTTTTTCACATATCCAAAAACAACCTTTTAGCTGGCAGGCTTTTGGTTGGAGTCAAGTGGGGCCCCCACTTGACTCCAACAAAAATTAGCACTTTAAAGATTAATATTTCTCAAACGAATCCCTGAATCGAATAATGGTTTTCACACACCCGCAATATTTTTGAACTGCCTATTCAACGACACCCCACACCTGGGACAGACGAGAGAAAAAGTCTACATGTGTTCACCCTAAAAAAATGTTATCAAGATTTTGTTTTACCACTTTGTCGGCGTGATTATTATTTATACCCGTGCCGAATTACAGCTTTCTAGCACAAAGAGTCTGAGCTAAGCAGCGACAGACAGACAGACGGACATGGCGAAACTATAAGGGTTCCTTGTTGACTACGGAACCCTAAAAAACCTTCAAAGAATTTATATTAACATTTTATCCAGACACGATAGTCTGCGTGATTTTAATTATTGGACATCAGGAATACAGATATTGTTATCTACGGTTTGATTAAATAACACCTGTCACAAGTGTTTTGTATCTGAATATTATTGTCAATATTTATTTTGTTTCCGCGTTTGCTTTAATTAAACTGTAGATAAAACAATTACTCATCGTAAATGCCACATCACTCGACATGTTTCTGTTTTGTTGTCAGAAATGTTTTTATTTTTTTATATTTTTCTTAGAACAAAATATTTTGTTATGTATCTTTTTAGTTTCAGGAGCTTAAAGCAATATAACAAAAAGTTACATGGGGTTTACTAATGTTACTGTGTATAATTTTCTTCAAATCGTTGTCGTACAGTCATTCTCGTATTATAGGTATCTGAAAATGTTTTCTTCACAATAAATCTGTATTTTTTAAAGCAAAGTGGCTATTTTAGAATGTCTCTTGTTTGATTTTGCCACTTCAATTTCTATTGTTATTAAGTTATAGCCTTTTCAATCTCTCCTTAATTGATTTCAAGAGTTTGAAAATCTCATAGACAAGACTGTTTTAAATAAAACTACAATTCAGCAATGTTAAAGTGTAACTTGGGTTTCTTTCCTTTTCTGTCTTAGGGCTGATTTAACCAAAGTCAGATAACTTTTATCCGCGGAATAAAATTCACGTCTGACAGTTGTTGTATGGAAAATCTGTCAAAAATTACAAATTTATTCGCTGGATTAGACTTATACAAGGTATAAAAGTTTGGTCGAATTCGCCCTAAATTAATTTTGTCTGGAAATTATTTTACACTAACCTGCGTTTTGTTTTGTACTGTCAAGTGATTTTGTTTAAAAAACAGGAATAAGCATAATTATGTGTATTTATGTTGTAGTTTGGGTACATTTCTGGAGTGCATGGTATGTATTTATTTACTCAGTATGTCTACGGAGCCTCAGTATCAGGAAAATTTAATTTCGTAATTTATTAGTTTGCTCATTTTTGTTAATTGTTATTATATTACTGGTGTCTATGTTAAAGCCATACTTAACTACGCTTCATATGGGTGCTTTATCTTCGTCAAAAGGTATTTTGTACAGGCGTTTTTCTGCAGTTCTAATAAACTTGTACTATTGTGAACATCTTCAGTTTTGATTTTCACAATACATTCGTTTGATATTGTTGTTTATCAAGGGGGTTTCAACTTTTCTCTATGGAAGCTGTCATTGTCACCCCATCGCCATTTTGATTTTACTGCAAAGTAGCGGCGCACAAAGAAACTGGCATATGTGGGTAGAGGGCACTTAACCAAACAATAATGTCCATACATGCCAATTTCATCGTGCGCCGCAACTTTAAATAAAAATCAAAATGCGATGGAATGACTATGTACTTAAAAATTTGTATTACATAAGAAATAGTTATAGCTGCTACTTCATGATGTACCCAAACTGACAGCGGCATTAGTTGACAATAATTCATCATTAATATCCCACGACGCGGTGCGTGTTTGTTTTCTATAATACGTGCGTCATTTACAGTAATCAGCATTATTATTTCTCTGATCGTATTGTGAAGCATTCATTTTCAGATAATTTGTATTTTCGATCGCATGCGCGACAACGTAAGGGTTTGGACGATAATATGAAATATAGTACGCGTCAAACTTTATGGTGGGTGTGAAGTGCGCTACTCGCTGCGCAGTATCGCGCCCCTCACCCCCGCTGACACGTGAATTTGTTACTGCGCAGCGACTCGCTTCATGTTCCGAGCCGCTATAAAGTTTGATCGGGCAGTACCATAGCTTAAGAATGGTCCGCCATGGCTACCGTACTAACACATCGCACATTCTGCTCTGTTGTTGCAGGGCCAGCACCCGAACATAGTTACAGTGCGGGAGATAGTCGTAGGCTCCAATATGGATAAGATATTCATTGTTATGGACTACGTAGAACATGACTTGAGGAGTCTCATGGAGACTATGCGTGGAAAGAAACAAGTATTTTTACCAGGTAGGCCACAAGTAACAATATTGCCCAAAATTTAATTTTTATCTTATTCGTAATCTTCAATATAAAGCGTTATTCTGCTCTTTACAGGAGAAGTTAAATGTCTAATGACGCAACTACTCAAAGCAGTTCATCATCTCCATGACAACTGGATATTACACAGGGATCTTAAAACTAGCAATCTTTTATTATCACACAAAGGCGTATTAAAGGTTTGTATAATTATTGGGGATGTTTTGCTTTAAATCGAAAGAAATAATTTAAAGGTCGTAGTAATGTTTACTCATTGCTCATTATTCAAATAAATTGTTTTCAGGTAGGAGATTTTGGCTTGGCCAGAGAGTATGGCTCCCCGCTGCGCCAATACACCCCGATCGTAGTGACGCTGTGGTATCGTGCGCCCGAGCTACTCTTGTGCTGTAAAGAATACTCTACTCCCATTGATATGTGGAGCGTAGGGTGTATATTCGCCGAATTTATAGCCATGAATCCTTTGTTTCCTGGAAAGTCCGAGGTGGATCAATTGAATAGAATATTTAAGGTATGTTCTTTGGCCTTTAAATCGAATATTTTATCAAAAGGAAAGAGAAACATATTCACAAGTAATGTATGATTTGTTTACAGGATATGGGTACACCTTCAGAGATGATTTGGCCTGGCTACAGCGAACTGCCTGCTGTACAGAAAATGACTTTCGCAGAGCATCCTTCGGGTGGGCTGAGGCAAAGAATAGGTTCCGATTTACTTTCGGAAACGGGATTATCTTTACTGCAAGGTTTCCTAACATATAATCCAGCTAAAAGAGTGACAGCGGACGCCGCGCTAGAACACGCTTACTTCAAGGTAACTATGAATGTTTTTATTCCACAGTTCCAAACTAATCATTTTAACTGCCAATGTTATAATTATCAGGTCTGCAAATGCTCAAAATATGCTGCAACCCAAAGATGTATCATTAGTGTTGCAACGAATAGTATATTCGGCCTCGGGCCAAATACCGAATATTCGGCCAGTTGTGTGGCCGGATAGCTGAATATTTGGCCAAATTATTCGGCCGCTGTCACATTGAGCTTCGCCAACTGCGTTAATGCTTGATAGTGTTACGTTTTTGCGTAGGTTATAGCAAGCGATGTAAACAAATATTTTTTTGTTGTTTTATTTGAAATAGATAAATGAGAGGTATGCAATAGACAAAAAAATACGCTTTCTCGAACTAGCAATGTATGTTCATCATTATAAAAGTTAAATGATTCATTTACTGTGTTTGTTATTTTTTACTTCAGATTCGGTATTCGGCCGAATAGTGATTTAATATTCGGTATTCGGCCGAATATCAAAAATGACCGAATATTTGTTACAACTCCAATCATGACACGAAGTTGACTGGTATAGACTTGTTAAATACTTGAATCTAAAATAGTGTCGTGTTTGGTGTGCAGGAGCAGCCGGTGGCGATCGAGCCGGCGATGTTCCCGACGTGGCCCGCCAAGTCGGAGGGCAACCGACGCACCACGCACAGCCCGCGCCCGCCCGCCGGCGGCGCCGCCTACGCGCAGTACGCGCGCGCCGACTCCGACGAGGCGCTCGGCTTCCAGCTGCATCAGCGCTCGCTCAACGTCGCGCCTGGCTTTTCGCTCAAGTTCTAGCGACGGCCTCTCGGGCGACGCTCGAATCTACACTCTTAGCTAATACTAATTATTACCGTGTAACATCGTTTAATCTAGCTACGTAACATTAGCCGGGCGTAGCTTTAGGTACTTTAATTTCCAAACAAATTAGTCGCTAAAGTACCGCTACTGCCGCAATGATGAGATCTTAATTGCCATCTCGCTAGAGGCCGTCACTTTTCAAGGCACAATAAAATAGAACATGCAGGGGAATGACAAATTCTTTACACATCACACAATGAATAATTTTTTTTAATTTCATGACAAGAAAACTGCCATTTTGATTAGTATTCTGTATATTGCAATAAAATCATGCGTTACAACATTACTAAAAACGTTAAATAAAAACCTAGTGTATATAATATAAAACATTATTTATGTACTTACGGAATATATAACAACAATTTATAGAATTAAATATCTCATTGTGACTCTGCCATTGTTGATGTATGTATATGTAAAATAGCATAAAATAATATTTTTTCATTATTGATGTAATCGTGAATGTAATTAATGTATTGAGAGTAACGCTCAAAATATAAAACGGATTGAGTAAATAGCGTTCGATCTCTGATATTGTTAAATGTTGAATGCACATAATGTTACGAACTATCAACATTTCTGTGAAGTTACAGGTTACACTGTGTAAATACCTCTTAATTTTAGTGGTGTACCTCGATGAAGGTGGAATTAGTGTAGAATTAAAATATGGTACAATAATTATATGTTTTCGACAGATATGGAATTATTATTTAATTATCCCTGTGTACCTATAGGATACTTACAGATAAAACAGGAAATTAAACTGATATTCTAGCAATCTAAATTTTATTTAGGATTACAGATCTGCATGTATTTTTAGTCTGGGCTACATCACCAACATATTGAAGGATTGATGCACGAGATTTAAGTTGGTGCGGATTTATTTAGATCAAACTTCTTTCTCGTTCATTTTGGTAGATAATAATTATCACAATAGTAAACTCTTGATACTGGACTAACGGCCGGCGTCGTTCATGCCTTTGGGCAATGCCAGTAGTGAGTTTATCAAGTCACCGTTGCGTTTCCACGTTTTATACTTGGTGTCTACCAGAGCATTTGTTTCAATCACCATTCGCCGGTCCAGGACGTCATCTCTATACGCGTTGATCATTGAATGAATGTGCCGGATGTACTGAAAATCGAATATTACATAATTAAAATTGATTAAAAGGTTTGACAGAAGTAATCGCTACAATAAATCGCATCCTGAATCTTGGGATGAATTAATGTAGTTTTGGTGCAGTGCGAGTGAATCCCTGCCCCGAGGGTAGCGTGGTAGTCGGTAAGTCTGCTCGCTCCAGAGAGGATCCTCCATCTATGAGGATTTGCACATGCGGGTTGAAGCTTCCGCAGAGAATATTTAGGAATACTACAAACAAAACAAATGACTCATTATTTTAAAACGGAGCAATGGGTCTAAACCCACTTATTGTATGTAACATTGACGTAAGTTAATAGCACTAGCTTTATTAAACTTAAGTGGATACTCAGAGGGATTAACAGGAATACTAGTACCTAATGAGTAAACCACAGTGCAAGTAATCATAAAAATATAAGTAGCCTACTGACTGCCTCTCGAGTTATCTAATCTGCTGATGAAGTTTCCGAGGTGGCCACTTGTGAATCATGTACACAGCGGATATCGAAACGACTTGTTAGCCCAAAATTAAAACACATTCTATTATGTTACCACTGATGCGTTACATAACCGTCAAAGCCATATATCCGGTGATAATGCACAATAAACACTTATCTATAGTAGGCACACGGCCGTTAATATAGCACGGAGTTTTAGAAAAGTTCGGCTTTGTAGAGCGTCGGTGTCGTCTCTCGTTACTAAAGCTGCGGACACGAAACCATGGCATCGACAAGA
Source organism: Fissipunctia ypsillon (assembly GCA_947568875.1). NCBI lineage: Eukaryota > Metazoa > Arthropoda > Insecta > Lepidoptera > Noctuidae > Fissipunctia > Fissipunctia ypsillon. Next base: position 11,425,161 of record OX387654.1, read on the forward strand.
AGCGATGGTCAAGCGGGGCGGTGCGGTGGCCACCTCTCGCCACTGGTTTCGTGTCCGCAGCCTTACTCCTCTCAGAGGAATTGAGATGGAGACTAACATAGGAATCCTCTGTCAGTCTCCACCACACCAAAAACTCCACGTACCATATTATCAACAGTGTTGAAAATATGACGTTTTAGATTTGGTCTGCGAAGACGAAACCAGCGGCGGCCGAGCGATGGCGACTGCGGAGCGAGGCGATCCGGCAGCGGGCTTGAGGTGGGTACAAAACTGGCGGTCAATCAAGTAGGAAGTAGCGGCCGTCGAGCGGCGAAGTCAAACAAGTTTTGTTCCCGTCGGCGCGGCGCGGTGGCGACGCGCAAGCCCAGCCAGTTTCGTGCCCACCCCAAAGCCCGCTGCCGGAACGCCCCGCCCCGCACCGCTCCGCAGTCGCCATCGCTCGACCGCTGGTTTCGTGCTCGCAGACTTAGAAAATAACAAATTCCTATAGGTCTTTTTACAATAAGAAGGGGTGCATAACTTCATAGGTACAAACTCAAACTCAAAGCATTTATTTCAATTAAACCAATTACAGGCACTTTTGAATTGTTAAAGAGTCAGTCAGTTAGTTAGAAAACTGAAGCTAGTCACCCATTCCAAAACGTAGATCTCTATGGAGAAGAATGGGCAAGAAACTCCATGGACACTCTTTTAAATCAAAATTATTACAAAATCCTGGGTACATTGTTCTTGCTGCTTCTATTATGTGAGAACCATGTAAAAAATAAATAATTAAAAACAATTCAAAATATAAGATTAAAAATAAGCCCTGGCAGTTAAGAGATGACCAGTCTCCACTAACGGCGCCCGTTCACGAACATGACGCGTGGATCAGCACCATCCAGCTCAACCATTTTGTAGGGAACCGAATGATCCAACACACGCGCCACCATCAGCTCACATTTACAAAATTGAAAAAATGCTTCTAATTTATACAAAACTATAGTTTGCAATGATTGTATTTAAAAGATAAGTAAACAATAAGGTCATAATGTCAGAAAAAAAGGGACGCATTTCTTCCAAAAAAAAAAAAAAAAATTAACAAAGCCCACGTGGCTGTGGAGCAGGACCAGCATTTAGGCAACCATTTTTATCTATGATAATTATAATCATTCAACCTATAATATGCTTGTCTACATAGTGTGCGTTTAATGCATGTTTTAAATTGCTTCTCATTTTGTTGTACCTACTCTTGCAGTTGATTCGGATACGAGCACTTCTGCATTCTGCAGCGTACTTACCTAGTGAATTAAATTCACAGCTTAGATATTCACGGTTAGAAATTGCGGTGAAAAAATAAAAATAATTAGGTAGCTACCCAAGTACCTAACTACTAAATAAGATCCGATGGCTCGGAGCTCAAAGATTATGGCACTTTACTCACACAAGGATGCGGGTTCAAAACCGGGCAAGCAGACTTATCAATGTGACTTCTTCAAATTCATAATTAGGTATACCAACTTTATAATTTTATTTTTATTGGGACCATGATTCACGATAGGTAATCACGAGTTGTGGACCTGTGTGACCTGTATATTGAAATAAAATGACATTATGTCATTAATTAAGTAAAATACTTTTACTGTTGTGACCAACCCTGAAAATGTGAAATGAATACTGCTGATCCTTGGACCAGCAGTTTGGAACAAGCATATGAAGCAAGAACTTTCTTGATAGTTCTTGCTTCATGTTTGTTCCTTATAGTTTTCTGTTTTTCCTCAACTCAGCCTATCGCAGTCCACTGCTGGACATAGGCCTCTCCCAGTCTGCGCCACAATACCCTGTCCTCCGCCTTCCGCATCCAGTCTGTCCCAGCCACCTTTTTAAAGTCGTCGGTCCATTTAGCTGGGGGGCGTCCCACACTACGCTTGCCGATACGTGGTCTCCACTGTAGGACTCATCTGTTCCACTGACCATCGGCGCTTCGACAAACATGGCCAGCTCACTGCCACTTTAGTTTGCTTACTCTGCAGGCTATGTCGGTTACTTCGGTTCTTTTCCGGATAACTTCATTCCTGATTTTATCCATCAAAGAAACTCCATAGCGCGCTGAGCGACCTTGAATTTGTGGACCAGCTCAACTGTCATTGTCCACGTTTCGGCACCGTATGTCATAAATCAAATAGTGTCCAGAAGTTAAAAAAAAATGTTAAATAACTATTTCTTTGAAGTGTAACTTTGTTGTGTAATGTGTTTTATTTTTGTTTATTCTCTTCAGTGTTGTGTAATGTGTTCTGTTTTGGTTTATTCTCTTCAGTTGTCTCTATGTTTAACTCTCGCGCTGGTCTTACCGTTTTTTCTATTTCATAAGTAAGTTTACATAAGTGGAAACTTGTAATTGGCCTTCTTCTACATATTACTTCTAACTACTCGAATGTATTAGCTGTAAGTTTTCTTAAAATTAATAAAATAAAATAAAATAAATAAAATAACGGGCAGGACGCACTGGTTGAAGACCTTAGTCTTCAAACATTGCGGGATAGGTGACGAGAAGACTTGACGAAGTTTTCCAAACGCTGCCCAACCCAACTGGATCCTTCTGTCGGCTTTTTTCTCAAAGTTGTGTCTACCGAGCTAGATGACTTGCCCTAGATAGACATAGATACTCCTTCATAACTTCAAAAGCGACCCTGCGATGCGGATTGGTCTCGGCAAGACATCCCAAGTAACACATCAAAGCAGTATAACAGCCGACTTGCAGCATTTCTGTATCGTTTTCGCATTTTGAGTTAGTTCTATAGTAGCATTACAAACGTTTATACGGCTACTGTAATGCTTATTTGGGCACAAATTATACGGCTTTGGATCCTAAATATGTTCACAATAGTTGTTTAATTGCATTACAGACGCATTATATTAGTATTATTGTGGTCAAAGAAGGTATCAATCGCATTATAGAACCATTATTATGGTCAATGAAGTTGCCAATCGCATTACAGAAGCATTATACTAGCGATATTATTGATAATGAATATGTTAATTGCATTACAAAAGCATTAGAATGTAGTAAAAGAATGATTGGAGCTATTTAAGTGTTCACAGTTAGAACTTAAATAAACCCTCCATCATTGCAAAAACATCTCTAATACCACGGTACAAATGTTATAATAAAATTAACGTTGTAATTTAACTACTTTGTCTCGCAATATAATATGGACGAAGACGGTCAAAACTGAGTGAGTGACACCATATTTGTTTTCATCAAAACAAAATTAATAATACTGGGTAAGTTTTTGACTCTTTTGTTATTTCATGCCTTCAAATATTGCGCATTGTAGTTTACTGTAAATGTCTATATAAGTTTCATTGAAAATTTTCACGCGCCTTCGATATTTTGTGGTTTTGATATAAAATGTTATATAAAGATATGTGTGAAATAACCAAAACATTTGTGTATTCCTAGTATAGAAATAATTTTGCATAATTAACATAATAGTATTGGTTAGGAAGTATTCAATTAAGTTATATCATTATTATATAGGTCTATTGCTTTTATAAATAGGTCCGAATGGTAACATTTTTTGGTTATAAAATATTTAAAAAATGGTGTCGGTCTATAGCAGCCCGGTGAGCCTTTAAAAAGGCTAATTAATGCCGCTAGCAGTATAAATACTCACACGTGCACAGTTATTAAGCCAGAGGCCAGAGAGAAGACTTTTGATGAACCACTGTAGTGCCATTGTCTACAAAGTAGTTCTATAAGGGTTCACCGGTATACCAATAGACTTTATGTAGACTGAAATAGTGCCATTACTTGAACGCAATTTCGGGGATCCTTGAACAAAACAATAAAACCCATTTCAGAATTTTTGTACAACTTGAATCCGTTTGCCAAGAGTTGATAAAAAGGCTTTCTTAAAGCATTATCTACATAACTATTCCCGTGCATGGCGTATTAAAATGATTATGGTGCTTATGCTATCAACAAAAGTAGATAGTTTCATTCGAGTACTTGAATATCACTCAGTTAACAAGGCCATAATATATTACTATGATTCCATAGAACTTATTTCAATGCCAGCACACCGAGGACCTTACACTGATGCTGTTGCGCGTGCGGGACTGCGGTAAAGTTTACCTAGTGAGACCGAGTTAGCGCTATGCATGTTTAAAGCGATGTCCTGCGTACGCTCTGCACACCACAGTGGAAACCGATTTTGTATGTTCAGTTGTGAGAGACTCACATGGCGGTTGTGCTCGTGCGTGTCGTTCTTTATACGTCATTAAGATTTTTTTCGTAATTAGTTCATAAAAAGGACCGTTATTTACTTCATTCTCTGTGTAGTGTAGTCAGATACAGTATGCCATCAAATATATCTGTATAGGTACTTTAGGATGGTCAAAAACTTCAGAAAACGCACTAATATCTTTTTTATGGGTGATGCTTTTTTATAATAATGTTTTCTTATTTTCAGTAATTTTTGTACTAACCATACAAAGCCGTACCTACAAAATAGTACAAACGATAGAGAGGGAAAACAATACTAGTTATTGTTTGTGAGAAGAAAATGGTAACTTGTGGTGGCCGCCTAAAAAGACACAGTACAAATTAATGAAAGATGAGCAATCCAAGTCCGATAAATGAAATGTATATATATATAGTGAATGAAAAGTAAGATTAATGGACTGCAGATTAAAAGGAACAATATTCGAACATATCAGCTTGCTGAAGCTGAATTATCAATAATGGAAGAAAATTCAGACACAGACGTGAAACGACACAGGCAAGGTTGCACCCCGGACGACCGTAATTCAAAATCAAGAAGTAATGAAATATGAACTTATTGTTTTTGAGAATGTTTTTTTAGAATTTAGATAAAAATTATGTTCCAACATACAGGGTGATTTTGTTGTCTGATTATACCCAGAGAGGTGAAATGTATGTAGGTACTGAACGACTTACCAACAGACCAACCACGGAAACGCAAAAAAAAAACAGTTGTTTCATACATTTCGGCTCAAACATTTTTTTGCGTTTTCGGGGTTTGTCCCACAGTAAAAGATGTAGTATGACCTACTTAAGCACCCCTCAGAGTATGGTCAGACATAAAGTCTGATTTGAATTTGTATAATGAATCTATTTTTAATAAGGCAATGATAAGAAAACAAGTATATTGAGTTAATTTTCATAAAGCAATTGAAACTTGAAAGTGTCATTGTTTATTTAAAGTTAAAACACGATTTTGTTGAATATTCTCATTATTCGTAATAAAAGATGTTCCAAAACACGAGGATTCCGTATCGTGTTTATTTCCAATGTTGACAGGTCCTACTTGATTTTGGTGACCTACGGAACCTTTTTAATATCGCTATAACTCACTTCACACGAATCGTTTTGTTGTTCATTGATCACATTCGAAGACGTCATAATTTTTGCTTGTTCCTTTGATATTTTTCACCTGAATCCTCCGGTTTTTACTCTTATTTTAAACGATTTTTTCAACATTTTATGAAACAAAATGCTGCACTTATTTTTACCTATATTAAATTACAAGTACAATGAAATCACAACTTCATTTTGTTATTAGCATATTATATTCGTTATACACACACGGATAGGCAACACACACAGTTAAATTAATAATAAGTATGTAATATCTATTCGTCCACCACAAAAATTGCTGTTGTTTTGTTGATCATATAAAATGTGCTTTTCCCCTGTTTTTCCTTTTTATGGGCGACAAATGGTTTTACGAATATAGTAAAATGAATGTATATATAGCTTTACGCATTACAATAACTCACATGTATTTGATTAAAGAGCTGTTAGATGTACAAGAGAACTCAGTTGATCTTTAAAAATGCAAGCATTACATTGATTCACGTTTATGCTGATCAGCAGTACTAGGCTTTTACTTACCACTTAAAAGTGCTATTACACAACGAAGGGCACTAAAAACAGCTCGAAGTTCTATAACGGCTTTACGGTGCATTATAATGGTACAAGTTTATGCTATTAAGCAGCATTAGGCATTATCTTACTACTTAAAAATCCTATTGTAGACCTTAAACCACTAAAAACAGCTGAAAGCTGTATAGCGGATTTGCGTGGCATTATAATGGTTCATGTTTATGCTATTAAACAGCATTAAGCATTTATTTACTTCTTAAAAATGCTATTGTAGATCCAAATGCACTAAAAATAGCTAAAAGCTGTACAGCTAGCTTGTGCTTTGCTGCACTAAAACTAAAGGCTTTACAAAAGCATTTTGATATGCCATTATCCAACCGTTATACAGTGTAAAGCATCATAATGGTTTTGAAATGCCAATATAAAGCGTCAAGATGCTCGGTGAACTTATATACGAGTTGATACGGACCTTAAGTTCTACATAAGTTTATTATTCGTTTGTTAAAATGCTTTCTGTGTTACTTGGGATGTGAATTGTACGTAGTCACGTACGACGATAGTCATCGTCTTGTCCAAATTCATGCCGAGGCCAACCCGACGAGAGGCTCCATTTTGGCTGTGCAGCATCTGGTTTAACTGTTCCAGCGTTTCTGTCATTATGACGATGGCATCGGCAAAGCTAAGGTGTGAGATGTAGGTACTCCCCGTTCACGTTGATACCCTGCCCAGTCCAGTCCAGCGTCTTGAAGACGTCCTCCAACGCATTGGTAAACAGTTTCGGGGATATCACATCTCCCTGTCTCACTCCTCTGAGCAGTTGGATGGGGCTGGTTTTTTGATCCTGGATCCGGACAGGCATCGTGGCAGCGTTATACAGAGATCTCAACACTTCAATGTAGTAAAAACCTTAATGAATTTTACACTTAAACCTTCCTCATGAATAACACCGTCCATTGCACAACTAACAAAAAGCTTAATATTTCAGAAACGGATCCCATAATTAAAAAATTGTTTGCACAAACCCGCAATATTTTTGAAAGACCTTTCCAACAACACCCCCACACCATGGGAAGAAAAAAAACATCCCCAATACGTATGGATACAGGAGGTACCTACCCTAAAAAAAATTTTTTCATGATTTTATTTTACCACTTTGTCGGTGTGATTAATATGCATATCCATGCTAAATTATAGCTTTCTAGTACTAAGAGTCTCTGAGCTAAGCTGCGGACGGACAGACGGACGGACGGACATGGCGAAACTATAAGGTTCCTTGTCGACTACGGAACCCTAAAAAACAACAGACTTCCAAAAAAAAAGCACTACAAAGTGAAAAATAACTTTACTTTCGGAAGTTGATGTCTTTGGATCTGTATTTGGTTTTTGCCTCAAACAAATCTATGTATACAAATAAATAAAACTGAAGTGTCTGTTTGTAATGTCAAAATTACAACTTTTATTGTATGTACTAAATGCATAAGAAAGTATAGGTATCTATCTATCTGTCTGCTTGTTCCAACTAATCTCTGAAACGGCTGGAACGATTTTGACGGGACTTTCACTGCAAATAGCCGATTTTAAAGGGAGTTACTTTGGCTACTTTTATTTTAGAAAAATAATTAGAGTTCCGCGAAATTAAAACCCATGAAATTGTGAACAAAAAGTCGGATTTGAAAAATTCTTTTTGCATTTGGTAGTCCAATTCTCGAGGATAGTTATAGGCTATTTATCATCACGCTACGACCCTTAGGAGCCGAGCAAAAAGAAAAAAGTCAGAAAGAACACTAAGTGAAAACGAAGTTCAACGCGGTGGGTCGGGGACGAGGTGTGGCTGTGATTTTAGTAAGTATATTGTGTGTCTTACGACTTCCACTCGAAAGAAGTCCCGGGGCACAGCTAGTATTATATACAAGGTGTAATTTTAAACAGTGTTAATCTCTTAAAGGGTCATTGTACTTATCATTATGAACAACTTTTACTATGAGACCAAACCTGAAATCGCAAAAAAAAATTAGGTGTTCCCTACATTTTGACGAGATAAGCGAACATAAATGTAGGGAAAAGCTGATTTTTTTTTCGCGATTTCAGGTTTGGTCCCAATGATTTGCAATAAAATTGAAAATTGGGAGAGCGTAATAATGCCACCATAATTACGAAAACAGTTAAAAATCTAATCGGCATTTTTGGATTTTTAACAAAAGTGATATCAGTACTTATGTAGGTAACCTAACTTTACATCTATTTTTTTTTTTTTTCAAAATAGGTCATGGACAAACTTTTAGCGATAGGTAATGCAGCATTTTTTGATTGCAGTAACCACAATTTTGTAAGTACCTACCTACCTCCCTAATTAAGTATTACTGTATTTCACAGCCGCAGAATTCCAAGGAAAATTCGGAGTGCTCAAAAATAGTTTAACAACATTTTACACAAGTTTAACACAACAGTTTAACAACTTACAAGCGCGATCGGAACATTGAAAAAAGACCGAGTTAGTGTCACTGATCTCATCATCTACCTAGCCTTTTCCCAACTATATTGGGGTCGACTTCCAGTCTAACCGGATGCAGCTGAATACCAGTATTTTACATGAAGCGACTGCCTATCTGACCTCCACAACTCAGTTACTGGGTAATACGATACCCCTTGGTAAGACTGTTTGTCAGACTTTCAGGCTTCTGACGACCCGCAACGACTGTCAAAGATACACGAATGACAGCCAGTACCAACGGCTTAACGTGCTTTCCGAGGCACGGGGGTGTCTTGATATGTAAAGATGGTCACCCTTCCACGGACCAACCGCGGCAAGCGTAGCTTAACCTGATCGATTGACCCGTGCGGCTGTATTTCTTACAAAATTACCTTATCATTTTCCACGTAGGGTATTATTTCGGCTAATTCCTCCTCTCCATATGATTCGATTTCAGGCTCCTCGATGTAGTCGCTGGCAAATACTTCACACGTGAGAACCAGCGCCATGAAGAAGAAAACCGCGGGACGGATTAGGTTTAACATTCTGTATCACTACAAGCAAAAAATGCGATGTTAGTTTATCCACAAACTCAAATCACTCAACTGGAATTTATTTACTGCTTTATTAGACTGAGCATTTTGCTATCCCGCATGTGTGCACCAATGAGTACTGGGCAGCGATGCTACCTATCCACCGAACAGTTCACTTTTCTAATGAGGACTAGAAAATATCGATTATGCATGGATGTAAATAAACATTTAACATTCAACCGCCAGGACCTTAAGCTTAAATTGATAAGGTAGGTTTACGTTATCACTATCAGGTAAGCTGGGATTGTATAATATATTATTATATTCACTAGTTTTGGTAAGTCCTTTCATAAAACTAATGCCGTGAACCGTGGGTGGTTGCGCGCTGCCTACTGCTGCCTGCTGGCTGCTAGGCTCGGAACAGAAAATTAATCTAATGAGGAAAGTATATAAACAATCCACCCACTCCTTTTATATTTTATGAAAACAATTTTCACACCTAGATACAATCCTATCAAGAGAACAACCGCGGTGCAGTGCTGCAGCATTGAGCTTTCTCGCATTTACAGTTTTGAATTCCTTTTTCTGTCGGTACCTTGACACAAAATAAACGGCTTGAAATGAAAACGTTTACATAATTATAAGAAACTCATCTCATAAGTAGGCTACCTTACCTGGAATTTAAATTAATCCTTCAGTTAGGTTTAATCCGTGGTCTAAGTAACACAACACTAAAAGTAGAGTCAGCAAAAGTACACCCAAGTCCGCCGAATTGTTAAGTAATGAAGCGGATTGTATTTGATGGTGACTGCCTGCTTTTCGGAATGGCAATGGTGAAATGTGTAGCGTCGGTTAAATGGGCAGGCAATGGTGGGCGGCCGGCCGGGGGGCGAAGTTGTTTTTCCTGCCAGGATCGCGGCGCGCACTCGGGCGGAACTGGAGCGACGGCCCACGGAGCAGTGCGACAGACAGCTCAACCGCACTCTGCAACCCAACGCCGTATCTGTGCTTGTCAACTTAACTTACGTCATATTTTATTTTTACTTAACCCGTAACGATATCTGGCATTAAATAGAATGACAATCGTAGACCTAGTTTATTTTTATTAACTTTGTAGTTTATTGTTTCATGAATTGCGTGGATCAAATGGTAGGAAAGGCACCATTTCATAGAACTACCTAATATTTGTTGTTACCTACCTCGTAGCATTTTTCTGTCTAACGATGTTTTGGGGTTGTTATGGCGGTCCCTATTGGTTGAAGTTTGGAGATGGTTTTAGAGCCTGGCTCCTGGTTGGTGGCTTCTTAGTCTCACTCTTATCACAGCAGTGACTTGACATAACGATGGTGTCAAGCACGTACCTTGGTACTGCAGACAGACTTATGTAAGTTTCATAGAACTTAGAACTTAGTAATGAGGATGAGCTATTTGCTATCATAGGTATGTACTACTGTCTACCAACTACTGCCCTGCCTTGGAACCAGAGGGTTCGTAAATCTCGTATAATAGCTAGTCTTCTGAAGTAAAATTAGATATTTTGTGAAATCTAGACAGCCAACAACACAACAACAACATAACGTCACGTCCATATTCCCCTAATTGGCACCCATATTATTTTCGTCAGTTATGTTTGAAGTCCTATACACCTAAAGCTGGCTTCCCACGGTGCGTGATTCTGCGGATTATCACGCACGGCCGACGACCACGGAGAGCCACGCACCGCACACGAGGCTCTTCCAACGGTGCGTGTCAGTCTGTGTGGGTCTTGAGATTCCAAGTCATTTTGTCATTCCAAAATATTGGTAAAAGAGAAGCTTGCACCGCACCTTTGAAGTTACCGACTTGCCCTGGGTCGGACGCACCGCGACGGACGTGAATGCGCTACCACGGACGATACTCTTCCCATGGTGCGTCGGTGCGGGCTAGTCCGCGTCCGTCCGCAATATCACGCACCGTGGGAAGCCAGCTTAAGCAAGCACCCGCAAGTCATCAACTGGGCACATGCACACTGCACAGTCACTCTGGTTCATTTTGTGTCCCTCCTATCCTCTAGTTTAATCTTTTTCATTTTTAACCGACTTTAAAAAAAGGAGGAGGTTCTCAGTTCGTCGGAATATTTTTGTTAATTATTTTTATGTGTGTTCCGCGATTAGGTACTCAAAGACGGCTTTTTTGTTTGAAAGGGTATACTTCTTCTTGTATACTTCACAGGTGGTCCCATTGACATCATGTCAGGATCTGATATTGGGATCCTTTTTTTTTGTTTTTTTTTTATTTTTTTTTTTTGGATGGGAAATCATCAAATGACTTCTCCCCTCCCGCTCTGGGCGGAGCGGGAGGGCGTGTCAGACTTTTACTGACTAAAACCTACCCGTGTTCCTTCAGTTGCCTGTGCCGGGGTCCACGGTAACTCTTTCGAACATCCCGCAACCCTGGCTAGCATCGGCCCTAGCGGACCCCGTCAATAGAGCTGACATCTCTTTGAGGCGCGCGTGGAACACAACGCGCCGTCGACTCGGGCTTGGTCCTTACCGGACGGCGAGCTACCCATTGCTCGCCGTCCACAAGCCCGCGCCTACGGTGGCTGGGAATCGGCTGTCAGTTCCCGACGCCCAGGGCGTCTCCTGCAGTGACTAGGGGCGTGAGGGCGCAAAACTTGCCTCTCCCTCACGCGTTCCGCCTCCTCCTTCGCGAGCATTACTGCGTCACAGAAGGAGGTGATGGCTTCCCATTTACTCTCGCTCCGTACCATGGCCTGGACCAGGGCCGGACCGTGTCCGGTGACGACCTGTGTCAGGCGGAAGGTGAGGACACCGTGGCGCCCCTCCAGCCGCTCCTCAAAGAGGGGACTTATTGCCGCAATTGTGGCGTGCCATCGCACTCTCCATGCCACCATGAGATCCCGCCGGAGCTCTTTCCGCCGTGCCGCGATTTCTCGCGGCAGTGATGATGGGATCCTGGAGAAATCGAGGTAACTTTTCAAATATTATAAGCACAGCTATAGCGATTTGAGTATTTTTGTAGTAACTTGTGCGTTTGCTCTCGGAAAACACCATTTGGTGAAGTGGAACTGATGATGAAGACCACAGAGATGGCCACCGGAACATGTCAATAATAAGTATTTCTCGGGTTGCGATTCGAAACAATATAAGCTCGTCACAATGCATATGGTGAAGTGGAGCTGATGGTGAAGTACCAGAACTCCTCAACAATTAACTTCCCTGTATCGGGAAAAGCAATATTTTGTAAAAGGAGATGAGCAATTGTCATTAGGCTATTGTAACTTATATAAATTACAAACCGATCCACTAAAAAGTGAAAAATAAAAAACTTTTGTGCAAAAAAAAAACAACCGTCTTCCAATAAAAAACACTACAAACTAAAAGATAACTTTAATTTCGGAAGTCGGTGACAAAAACCTAAAATGCAGATCCAAAGACTCCGACTTCCGAAATTAAAGTTATTTTTCCCTTTGTAGTGTTTTTTTTTGGAAGTCGTTTTTTTTTTGCAAAAAAGTTTTTAAGTGTAGCACACTTCACGTTCGTGTCACGTGGGAGCTCGCGTCACAAAGTTGGCTACATAATTAGCTGGGCACGCCGGCGCCGCACGTCATAATTTTTAACAGAAAAAAAAAACAGTTTGTGTTTCCCACCAACGTAATCAAATGGTAAATCCATTTTGATTGTAATGCTATATTTAGAAATATATATTAATTTATTAGACAGATACACTATAACGTTTTACTCTAGGCTAATCATTCATATACGTGACCAATCGTCTGGGCCCGATTGGATTTCGTTTTACTTATTTACTTAATCCTTACACCATATTATAGATAAACAAAGGATGTGTGGTGCCGGACGTGATCCATTGACATTGGCTCTTTCTATTCCCATAACTTTGAACTTGATTAAACCCTACCTATATATTAGGTAGGTACCTATCAGTAGTTAATACCGATAGCTTTGTCTTGAAAACAATATAAACGACGTAGTTTATTACTCATTTTCTTACCAGGCAGGCGCAGGTATGACTGCATTAACTTCATGGCGAATTGTGATAAATTGAATCTTTGTGTCACGGGCACAGGTAGGAGGTAGCTAGAAGAACGATAAACTCATAGTTACTTATGTTTTATTTTATTACTTAATTAAATTAAAACATACAAATACAGGCAACCTTGAACCTAAACTTTACTTATTAGAGCAAGTGAATTCTGTCTGTACTCCAAGCCATGAGCGCAATGTGTCAAGTTGATGAGCCACGGCAGCTCGCGCGGTCCCTCCCAAGCTGGTGTACTGTTCCACACTCGTCTCCCATGAGAAAATACTCTGAAGTTCCTCCTCTGTTCCAAATTCAGGGCTGTAATAGAAAAAAAAATGTTGTCTGTGGTTTTACTTGCTAAATAACGTACTCTCTTCAGTTATCATGAGAAAACTGTTATGTTGGGGATCGATAGCCTGTGTCGTTCACCCATAGTTCGTTACCAATCTGTTTGATGATTCCCACTAGGCGGATAATCAATCAGCTCCTATCTTAATACGAGAAATAGCGTACCAAATAGTGTGGTATTCCTGGTAAGGCAAGTTTTTGAGGTCGACACCGAGGGCTGATGCGCGTCGCAGGGCTGCTCCGACGAAGTGATGTGCTCGTCGGAAGGGAACCCCGCGACGGACCAGCGCATGGGCTAGGTCTGTCGCTAGCATGCCAGGGTCCAGGGAACTTAATGCTCTTTCACTATTCACCTGAGGATATAAATCAACATCTTAGTAGCATTTCTTCCGGCTTTGAGAATCATATGGTTATGCCAACTTACATCCATGGTTGCAATAGTTCCAACAGCAACTTTCAAACAATCAAGCAGTCGATCATAAGATCTAAACAGGAGCTCCTTGTCTGATTGCAGATCTTTATTATAAGTGCTCGGTAATCCTTTGATAACGCAACTGAATGCAAACGCCTCTCCGAGCAGGAGTCCCGCAGCTCCTCGAATCAGTTCTAATCCGTCTGGATTACGTTTCTGGGGCATCAGACTTGATCCCGTCGAGAACTGGTCAGAGAAGCGAACAATGCCAAACTCTTGAGAACTGTAGATAATCAGATCTTCGGCTAATCTACTAAGATGCAGGGCACATAAGGAAGCCCAGTTGAAGAATTCCACTGTAACAAAAATCGCTGATTAAAGAACACCCATCAGTTACAGATGGACGTGAATTCGATTGCCATAGTTACCTACCCAGATGATCTCTCGAGCTGACGGCAAACATGGAGTTAGGCGTCAGGTCTTCGAACCCTAGATTGTTAGCCAGTCTCAATCTATTGATAGGCAGGGCACAACCGGCAATAGCTCCACTGCCTAAAGGACAGCGCGAAAGGCGACTCTTTTGTTGTTCTAGTCTTGTCACATCGTCGTGGAGAGCCCAAGCATGGCTGAAATTTCAAATGAAATAGTAAACAAAGTGAAACCTCGAGCACATTTATTGATGTGCTTTGGTTGTGATGTTTCAGTTACCTCAAGAGAAAGTGACTCCACCGCACAGGTTGAGCGCGTTGAAGATGGGTATAACCTGGTGCAATTATATCTATTTCACTGCTAGCTCGGTTTGCCAGGACCTTCAAACATTGGTAAGTAGTTACAACAAATTAGAATGACAATGGTTTCGACTATTACTGTTAGTTGAACGTTGGAAATATATTATACCGTGATTAGTTCTTTGAGGGCGGCGTGCAACTTAGGTAGGTTGCCAAGCATCCACAGTCTAGTATCGGTGGTCGACTGGTCGTTGCGGCTTCGGGCTGTGTGCAGGCGCAGCGCTGCATCACCTGCGTATTTGAACAGTCGCCGCTCTACCACTGAGTGGATGTCTTCTTCGGGATCATTCAATCGCCCGCTTTTTATCATTTCCTCTTCAATGTCCTTCTCCACCTTTAAGGGTAGTCATTTTATAACAAACGTGAATACTAAATTCACCATTCATCTAGTCGTAGAAAGTAGGTACAGTGAAGCCGGCACGCCCCGTAATACAGGGACTAGGTAAAAGCACAGTTATACCTAGTCCCTGTATTGAGGGATAAAAAAATATTTTAAAACTACGGTACTTACGGTGTACGGTATTCGATGTAAACTTACCTTGCTAAGTCCCTCCTGTATGGCTTTATTGTCATCTTCTGAGAGGTGTCCACTTCGATGTAGCTCGGTAGCCCAGCCGCGACTGCCTTGTATATCCTCTCGGAACAATCGAGCATCCACTGCTAGCGAGTCGTTTAATCTCCGCAGCACGGCTGAGGGTTCCTCTTCGAAGCATCCTCCCCATAGTTGATACCTGTCCTAGAGAATTAGCTTAAATGTTTTATTGTACCTAAAAATATATTTTTAGATAGATAATTATATACCCAAGTCTTAGCTTTTCAGCACAAAATTCGTGTGTTATAGTTATAATAAATTAGTTAAGTAATAAGCCTCAAACAAACAAGATGTGTACTCACAGTAGACATTATCTTCGAAGAATGACTGCTAAGATAATTAAATGTTGAGGCACATGATCGTTCAACATAAATTTCATTATCTTTCGCTCTCATATCTACGGGGGTTAAAAAGGTTATAAACAATCTAAATATTTTACACATTTACTGTAATGTTGTCGGGATGTGTTTTGTCTATTTGCATCTACATTATGTACTTATTTAAGTTTGGCGACAATAGGTCAATAGCTAGGTTGTCGGAGTAGCACGCCAATAATGAGGCCACCCCATCCACCACCCATCCATTGGAGTTGGACTCCATTTAGATTCATAGAAACCGCTTTGCTATTTATGTTGTAACAGTGGGACATCACGAGCTCATCCGCCTTAGATTCCGGTGGCTACTTGCCCCCTTTGGGCCCCAAGGCTATTTGATACCTATTAAAGATATGCTGTTAATACTGCTAATGCGTGCTATTGCTTAAAAACATGTGATTTATAAAGAAAGTCCATCGACTTTCGATCAAATGTAGTGATGAAAACTAAACGTAATACTATTCTCTTACGTTTTGTTCCTTTCCAGTAGTTTTGATTTGACAAGTTGTAAGCAAGATGTGGATGACAAAGACATTGACATATGACATACATTTGACAACGAATACAAAAGCATAACCTGAAAAAAACGTTCTTTACAAAAATATTATTTAAATATATGATATAAAATAATATTTAAAACAGAGGTTTGTTAAAAAAACGTAACAATAAGACTTAAAGTGCTGGTAAACTAGATAGTTAAAGTGACCACACGTGTTTCGTAAACTTCGTAAAGTATGGTCTAACTTTGCTTTTTGATGAAAATACAGTCAGATAAAGCTTAAAAATGGATAACGCAGAAACAAGTTCTACGAAAGATGATGTGAATGTAACCAAGGAACAGGAGGAAAATAATTTTCCGCATTATACACTATTTGACATTACGATAGATTCAGGTTTGCAAGACGATGAGGGCAACGAAATTCCGAGACCTTTTACCAAAAATCAAATGCGTAAATGGTTAAAAAAAGTGAAATGGGAAAACCGCAAAGCTGAGAAACGAGCCAGAGAGAAAGCGAAAGCTAAAGAAAGGAGAAGAGAGGCACGGGAGGCCAATATTGATCTAGGACCAAACAGAAAGGCACTGAAGAAAATGAAGTTGGAAAGGCCGAAAAGAAGTACTGCAATAGTAATAGATCTAAGTTTTGATCATTTGATGATGGAGAAAGATAGGTTTAAGGTAATAAAACAAATTCTCCGCTGTTACTCAATAAACAGGAGATCAGAAACCCCCGTTCAATTCCACATTACTAGTTTTGGAGAAAAAGCGAAAAGTGATATGTCTAGGCATAATGGATATGAACATTGGGATGTAAGTTGGATTCATATTGTAAAAGTCATTTGCATGTTAGTTTTTTCATTGTTCTGCCTATTTTTGTCATCATCTATAAAAATAAGTTTGTGTTATGTATGTTATAAGTTAAGGGGTTAAGTTAAGGTAAGCGAGTATAAGTTCATCTTAATACTTATGACAGCATGTAGCTCCTAGATTATAGTTATTCACAAACTAAGTCCTAGATCGAATTACTTAAAAGTTGTAAGGCCACCAGATGGGATCCCACTTACTAATAGTCTAGCATTTTATTATAGAAATAGATGAATGGGAAATATAATACAGACCCTACAAACCTATTATTTTATTTGAATTATGATGCATCAGTCCTTTTTAGTTATAATACATTATATACAAAGGTTTAATCACTGCCAGCCAATTTTCCCCAAAATAAAATAACTTATTCAAGAGAGCAGTGTTGGCCCAGTGGTATCGACCCCGACTTGCCGAGTTATAGGTTGTGGGTTCGAACCCAAGCAGGCGCTTTACTTTGTGTAATTTATTTTAACACTACTGCTCTCAAAACGTTGAAGGAAAACATTGTGAGGAAACCGGCATGTCCTAGAACCAAAAAATCGAAGACATGTGAGATCCACCAACACGCACTGTCCTGCTTGGTGGATTACGGCTCACTCCCTCTCACTGAGAAGAGGCCTGTGTCCCAGCAGTGGGAACATTGTAGGCTGATTATGCAGCCAATTCCCCAAAATAAAATAACTTATTCAAGTTTTCAACTTCCTGTATTATAATATCAATCTTGTACACAATATTGAATCATTTTATAACATATCTATGTATAAGTCACAATAAATAATATCTTTTAAATAATAAAATATCTTTACTGTTTACAGATAAACTTCAATGAAGCACCATATCTTGAAATATTTCCTAAAGAGAATATAGTGTATTTAACAAGTGAATCTGATAATATCATTGAACAATTTGAAGAGAATACTGCCTATATTATTGGAGGCCTAGTTGATCACAATAAGCATAAGGTAAAGTTTTATATGCTGTAATGTTAAATTAATGCCTATCCTAGACGGAAAACTCCTTGTATTTGTGCATAATAGACTGCAAAATAATTAATATAAATGCTAGGCATTAAATGCTGGGCAGTTTCTTTGGTTTTAAGTTGTTCAAAAGTACAAGTTAAATAAATTTATCAGTATTATCAGAATAATCATGAAAAAAACATTGAACAAATTGTCATTTAAAAAAAAACAATATTTTCAGGGTCTCTGCCATAAAATAGCAGAAGAGCAAGGCATTAGACATGGACAACTGCCATTGGACAAATACATTAATATGAAAACTAGGAAAGTGCTGACAATTGATCATGGTAAATATCCTTTCTAAAGACACCACACATAAATTACGTAATTGGAATAAATAAATCTAGAAAATAAAGCGTAATATCTTTGTTTTTTTTTTACAGTATTTGAGATTGTTCTAAGAGTGTGTGAAGGAGTGCCATGGCAAGAGGCACTATTAAAAGTTCTGCCACTGAGGAAAGGTGCCCACGTTTGTGACAGTGTTAGTAATTCTAATTCAAGCTTGGACATTTCATGTAACAGTGAACATTCAAATTAAATTATTCTTATTAGGTATTATGTATAATTCTTGTTATGTTTACCTACTTATGTAAAAATAAACATTTTTTTAAACAATATATACATGTATGTATAATTATGTCGTATTTATTTAAATACTTATCATGTTAAACACAACAGTTAATGATGACTAGTAAACATTTTATAGTATTTATCACTAGAATCAAATTTTGATTGCAGTTACTAAAAATACTTTAATGTTTTAGCATTCAGAAAAATATTTACATTTTATGTAACTGTTAATTATTGTAGGAAAGCCTTAGAACAAGGGTTCTATTACCTATATAAGTACATATACCAAATATTCTTAACAATTATAAACCAAGTAAAGAATGCTTTGCTTCATAGGTATCATGTACAGAAGAAAATATCAATACTTATCTATGATGCATTTACACAGTAAAAACCTGACTTGAGACACATAAGTAAGTCAAGATTTTCTTACATAATTATCAACATGCAGAATACTTATTACGTCTCATCTGATTTACGACATTAAAAGCTAATTATTAGGCAGGTTTATAAGAAAAGTTTTGGCGATTTGTGGGCACACAATGCAATAATCAATAAACATGTTTGTGATGTAATAATATCATATCTAGCACGGTTTGTAATGCTCTTACTACTTGTAGAACGATTACTACTTTATGTAGTGAAGATTACAAACACGAGTCAATCTAGATTACTGGGCGGCAATTTTAACTTATTTACCTTTTACGATATATTCGAACAGTTGTTTATTAGAGCGAGTGCAGGTAATTACTTATCACCTTAGGAGCATTTCATAGCCACTAAGGTGTAGGTAAGGAGTAAATCATTTTCAGAGACATTTTACAGGGTTTAAATAATTAAGTTATGCTTTTGAATGAAATTTTTAACAAGGGGGGCTACTAGTTCAGGATTGTTTAAATGTACATGATGTGTACCACGAACAAAATGAAATTCGTAGTTTTCATGGGTTTGCTCTAAAATTTCTCGCATTTCTATAGAATACGGGTCGGCCGAATATGGAGAGTCTATCGCTTTGACATATAAGGTTGGACATTTCAGTCTTCGGACGAGAGCTTCGACGAACTTCTTGTCTTCAGCATTAAATAATGAATACTTCAATCTGGAGTCACGTGAGAAAAAGTATTTCGTCGGATCAGTTTGTGACTGCTTTGCGCCCCTTTTCAGTAGGTGGGGAACACTTTCTAAGGCTACAGACTTCCTAGTTCCCGCATGCCAAATTTTAATCATATCTTCTAAAGTATATAACGGAGGCTCTTTATCCAACCGTGTTTGTGCGACTAATCCTTTTCGCATGGTTTTAGAAATTCTTTCTATTACAGAATTTAAATCGTAGTCGTCGTAAATAAGACTGTCTATTGCAATATAGAATTCGACCTCATCAGGGAACACAGTCGCAAAACGCATGGCTGCTATTGCTCCCATAGAGTGAGACAGTAATGCAACTTTCTCCATCTTGAAGTACTCCTTTAGATATAAAATAATTCTCGGCAATTCCCATTGATAGTACAGCATACCTGAAAAATGTAAAATTATAAAATTTAATTGGGGTGTGACTGTGTAGGTGACCGTTACTTTTATAAATAAGTGCAAGAGTGCAAGCAGCATACTAGCCACATTACAATTAAACGACTAAAACTAATCATGAACTTACCAGGGGGAATCCAGGATGAAAACCCATGTCCAGGGAAGTCCAGAGCTAATATAGGTCTATCTTTGATGATCATCGGTATTAGGGGGTCCCAGGTGCCTGCGTTGTCTTGCCAGCCGTGTAGTGCCAGGATGGGTTGTTGGTCGCCGCTGCCCCATAGCTTTCCCGCGATGTGCCCAAACTTTACTGGGATCTGTATTTCTTTAGTCGGCACCTGTCGAAGCAAGTAGATTTATCATTAAAATTACCACACTATTACTAGATAGACTTGACTGCTTCGAAAAAGCTTTGTGGTACATATTTCGAAGTATTGAAGAGGGATGTCACACTTTGTCACCTCTCTCGCTCACACGGGACCAAATTTTTAAGAATGTTAAGTGAAAAAATGCTTTTTTGAAACATGTAATCAATAGGCGACCTACTAAATTAGGTAACTAATAAAAATACATTTTATTGTGGCATTTATTTAAATTATCTTAAATACAGATCATAATACTTATTGAGCTAAGTTTATTAGATAACACAATAGAAATGTGTTTTAATAACTACCTATTAAATTAATATTATTTCACTCAATAATAACACACTGTTCCACCTCAATAATATTACTTTCCTTAGTAAGTTTCAGTTTATATTAAAACATTATTCTTAACGTTGATGTTTCATTTACTTTATTCACTCATGTTACTTTGCTTGTTTTTTTATTTTTATTTTATTATATTAGATAAAAAAAACAAGCAAAGTAGGAGCAACTAACATGTATCGAATTTGTAGTAAAAATGTATCAAAAGTTGAGGGCTGTTCTGGATAATGGGAAATAATTTCCCAGTTAATTATATTTTGCTTTGAAATACCGGATAATGGGAAATAATTTCCCACCGCAAAACCCCCATTTCCCCCCTCTTTATAGAAAAAGGAGTCTTTTTTTCGGAATCTCCATGGCCCATTTACCTAAAAACCGTGACCAGTTTTCAATTTTCTCAAAAAAAAAAGTTTGTTTGATTAAGGGTTAACTTGTTAAAAAAATATAGAAATAAGTACCAACTTATAACTGTAAATTAAATGTAGGCAAGGTACCTAGTCTTAAACACGAAGCTAGTCCAAAACACGCGAACAAAAAATTGCTGTTCCCTATATTTATGTTCGCATATTTCGTCAAAATGTAGGAAACCGGAACACCGATTTTTTTTTTGCGATTTCTGGTTTGGTCCCATAGAAAAAGTTGTTCATAATGATGAGTACAATGACCCCTTAAGAGGATGTCCATGAATTCAATTTGACCCTGTATTGTATACAATAAACAACATTAATATAGGTAAAAAAAAAACGATTCTACAGGTCAATGGGTAAAAATAATGCTAGCTAGCTAGACGAAGAAATGAACTTGACATGTTTTATTCAAAAGCCTTCAGCAATGATAATAAAAAATAAAAAAATCGGAATATCGCAGTAATTTTAAATTACTGAACTGAACTTCAAAAATAATAGGTATTAGGATGACAGAAAGGTAAAAAAAATGTAACTCACCTGAGTATGGAGTTTTTTACTGAGGATTGGCAGAGACGACTTTAAATTCGCTACACTAGAGTTCAAAATCAATTGGGGCAGCGACCGCTTAGCCATATTTTAGGTTTAACTGCACAACCTATAGGTATAGTTAACGAGGGCACGGTAAATTCGCAGTTTTTCCTACTGCTTTAATTGTGAATATTAATACAGTGACATGTTAAAATAACCATAGTTACGAAGAGGTTAAGTTTATCGATCCGCGAACCGTCACGAATGAAATATAATTGTTACCGTGATTAAATTTCGGCCAATGACAATTTAGAGTTATCACGTTAGTACTTTTTTGAGTATTAGGTATGACGTTTAGATAAGTAATATATGCACAGTGATTGAAGATATTTCAGTAAAACAGCGCGGTTTAACGTGACGCAGTGACGCACCGCGCGAGAATAACATTGCCAAGGCCGGACTCACTATTATGTACGATTGAATGTTATACTCCGAATGGACTTTGGACGCATATTACCAGTCATCTACTTAAACAAGGTGTAATTTAAATAACGCTCAACCTTTTAAGGGGTTATTGTACTCATCATTATGAACAACTTTTACTATTAAATATTCATTTATTTCAGGCTCTTGTCCCATAAAATGTTAGTGTACAATAACTTAAACTATGTTAGTAGGTGCAAATTATAATCTTCTATTTTCCAATGTCAACTGAGCATTCCATATCATGTCAATTCTATTATATACATTGTCATAAAGCTGTTTAATTATCAAGTTATCACTTTTACTGAGCCGTAACCTAAACGAACAGATTTTCTACCTTCTAATTGCAAAAAAGTCATCAACTATGAGACCTAACCTGAAATCGCGAAAAAAAATTGCTTTTCCCTACATTCATGTTCACATAACTCGTCAATATGTAGGGAACAGCAGATTCGCGTTTTCAGGTTTGGCCTCATACTAAAAGTTGTTAATAATAATGAGTACAAATGACCCCTTAAGAGGTTGCACGTTATTTAAGTTACACTTCGTATAATTTTCAACCTTTTTGGCCTCGCACAGGTCTTCTTTGTTTTGTTTTTTTTTTTCTTTCCTTTTATTTTATTTGTGTTAAGATATTGTTAGTTTTAATGTTCTTTTTATTGTTGTATTTCCTGTGCGTGTCCCAAATAAAATATTTTTCTTTCTTTCTATAAAAAAGGAGAAAGTTTTGACTGACTGACTGACGTATCAACGGACAGCCGAAACTACTGGGACTAGGAACGTGAAAAGTAAGAAGGGGTTTTTCGACCTATTTTGTTTGTATGAAAAATCGTAGGTATTCCTTGGGTTAATAAACTTGAAACTTGGCACAAATACTTATTGTAAGTAAGTATACAGTTTGCCATTTTTGTTTTCTTAAACTACCCCCAAAAAGGGGATTGGGGAGTGTCAAAGTTTGTATGGAAGAATTTCAACGTGCGGTCCGATTATTTCGAAACTCGGTATTTAACTTAAGTTCAAAAATAAAGAATAAAGACGTGTATCAGGGTTTTTCGAAACTCTATTCCAAACGAGGTGAAAGGGGTAGTCAATTTTACATGGGAGGATTTTACTGCATGGACTGATCAGGTTGAAAATTGGTACAAAAAATCCATAAGATAAATAATGGAAAAGTCACAAACGATATTCCAAAAATTAATCATTTTGGGGGTGAAAAGGGAGTAAAGTTCAAAATTAATTTCCAAACAATCTCACGCAGTCGTAGGCATTAGGTTTATAATGTTACATTTAAGAAGATGTCTCCGATTGCATGAGACTGTTTGGAGACAAAATAGGTCATCTTGTTTCCATCTTTTTCAAAGTCCACTTTTTACGCAGTCGGGTTTTTTGTTTTTTTTTTTTTTAATTTACTTTTTTCATTTTACTCTTTAATTTTTTTTAACTCACTGTATTTAGTAACGTTTTATGTAACGGTCGTAAATACAATACCCACATAAAATCTGGTGATAACGGCCTCTTACTCACTCACTCCAAAAGTTCGGGATTGTTTTTTATTATTTTTCATTCCAAATTAAATTTAAACATAAATTTTGTATATATTTTTGTAACTACCGTTTAAACCCTTCATTTTGATACTTACCCCATTCGATAGGTTTGGGATCTTTTTTTAACATACATTTTGGCGCCAAAAATCCGCCATTTTGATTTTTTATAATTTTAATATATTACGTACCCAGTGACACACGCAATGAAGATGAATCTAATGACATATCACTCATCAAAATCGATTCAGCTGTTTTGTAGATACGAGGGAACCTAGGGACGGACATATGTACATACATACATACAGGTCAAACACATAAACCTCCTTTTTTGGCTTCGCTGCAGTCGGGTAAAAAGATTGTAAACATACATTTTTGAAAACTACCTTTTAAAGGAGGGGGAGTTGAATTTTGTGGGGGAAAATACGAAATCCACGCGGAGGGACTCGCGGGCAAAGTGCTTGTTAATTATACAGTGTGAGTCTTTATAATCTGCACATATCGAAATGAGGGAATCTATGCTTAATTTTATCGACGGAAAAAATGTTAAAAAAAATCTAAATATTTATTAATATTTTTTATGAATTTTTAAAAAAAATTGTTTGCTTTTGTGACCCCAGTGTATACAAAACTGTGTAACTTTTAAACTAAACGATTTATCACGATGAAACAAACTCCATAATGTTTGGAAGTAATTAGGTGTCGTCATAAAATAAAAATTATGGAAAAAAAATAGCCATAATCAAATATAAACATTTTTTTTTGGCAAAAATCTGATTTTTTTTCATTAATTTTTACAAAAATTGTAAAATTTCTCAATAACATGCCCCCATCACCTTCTTTTTTTATAACTTTAAGTTATTCTTCATTGTATTAGGAACCTAACGGTAAAAATTGCATGTTTTTAACTCAACCCCAACATTTTTTATCAAATGTCAAAGAAAGGCCCAACGCATAGCTACGCACATTGTTTAGCAGGTAGATAAACTTTTTTTTGATAACTTTGTTGTGAATGCGCGCGGGTCGTTTCAAAGATGGCACTCCGAACGCGGAATCGTATTGTTCTCATAGGGGTGGTTTGTTTGGGATGATAATTAATGCAAAAGAGTTAAATTGAAACCCATTTATTATTAAATACAAAATTTAATGCATCAGGTTCTCAAAATGTCCACCTCGTTGTTGTAAACACAAAGCCGCGCGAATTAGAATTTGGTGTGTCGCTCTCCTTATCATTTCGGGATCATTGCGAATATCATTCGCACAGTTTATTATGCGGTCACGCAAATCGGCCTCACTGTTGATGGGGGTACTGTAGACGCGTTGCTTCATGGTCCCCCATAGGAAATAATCAAGGGGCGTCAAATCGGGTGAACGCGCAGGCCACCCTACAGGTCCTTGCCGGCCGATCCATTTGTCATGATAATTTTCGTTTAAAAATCTTCTTACATTTGTAGCGTAATGGGCAGGACATCCGTCCATCTGAAGAAACATCCTTTGACGCACAGCCAGTGGGACATCTTCCAATAACTGAGGCATATCATCTCTCAATAGACTTAAAAATCTTTCACCAGTCAACGTTCTCGGCTATATGACTGGTCCAATCAACATGTTATCGATAAGACCAGCCCAAACATTTATCGAAAATCTTACTTGGAAAGTAGATGACCGTTTCAGTTTCGGGTTTTCACCTGCGCGTCACCATCTGTGTAAATTTCGACAGTTAGTAATACCGTCTCTAGTGAATGTCGCTTCGTCCATCCATAGTATTTTTCTTGGAAAGTTTGGGTTTGCTCTGGTTTTTCTTTGAATCCATGTGGACATCACACACCTTGGACGCCAGTCTACGTCTTCATGTAGATGTTGCACCCTTTGATAGTGATAAGGATGCAATCCGTCTTTCTTTAAAATACGCCACACTGATTTTTGGGATATTCCGTGACGAAGAGCCAGTCGTCTAGTACTTATGGATGGATCAGCAAACAAATCACTTAATACTGCTTGTTCAGTAGCCGCATCAATAATTACTTGAGGTGGCTCGCGACGATCTCTACTTGATCCAAGTCCAGTGATCGACAACCTTCTGTGAACTTCCTGGAAGTTTCGGGCAGATGGCACTGGTTGCCTGTTAGGATACGCAGCTATGTAAGCCGCGCGCGCAGCTCTGGCACTTCCTTGTCCCACTCCATAATAAAAATGTATGTCGGCGATGTGTGCCGGGGAAAATTCACTTAAACGCGGCATCATGTAGCAGCGAACGAAAGTTATGAAAGTCCAGCGAACGAAAGTACCGAAACGCATGTAGCAGCGGCGAATAATTCGGAGCGACTGCCAGTCTGACATCTGTCATAATTCAAGTTCCTTTGGCTGGCCCTACCTCCCCGACCTGCGCACATTAAAAAGAAAGTTTATCTACCTGCTAAACAATAGCTATGCGTTGGGCCTTTCTTTGACAGTTGATAAAAAATGTTGGGGTTGAGTTAAAAACATGCAATTTTTACCGTTAGGTTCCTAATACAATGAAGAATAACTTAAAGTTATAAAAAAAGAAGGTGATGGGGGCATGTTATTGAGAAATTTTACAATTTTTGTAAAAATTAATGAAAAAAAATCAGATTTTTGCCAAACAAAAATGTTTATTTTTAAATGTGGCTATTTTTTTTCCATAATTTTTATTTTATGACGACACCTAATTACTTCCAAACATTATAGAGTTTGTTTCATCGTGATAAATCGTTTAGTTTAAAAGTTACACAGTTTTGTATACACTGGGGTCACAAAAGCAAACAATTTTTTTTAAAAATCCATAAAAAATATAAATAAATATTTAGATTTTTTTTAACATTTTTTCCGTCGATAAAATTAAGCATAGATTCCCTCATTTCGATATGTGCACATTATAAAGACTCACACTGTATTATGAACGAGGATTACTGAGTAATCCCCCCTTATATAATACAACTCAGCCGACTCCGCCAAATTCCCTCGTTATCATGCCGGTCGACGAATCACAGGTGTATGGGATAATTTCTAGCTTACCAACAGATTGTGCCACTGGCCACGATAACATCCCAGTAAAAATAAGCCCTATTCTCACTTCACACATAACACACATATGTAATTGTGCAATTGAGACCGGTATTTTTCCTAGAGTATTTAAGAAAGCCGTAGTCCATCCAATCTCTAAAAGTGGGGACAGAAGTAATGCGTCTAATTATAGGCCGATTTCTGTTTTGAGTTCCTTGTCTAAAATCCTTGAAAAAATATTAAATAAATCCTTAACTTCATCTTATCTCTCCAAATATAAAGTAATTGCCAATAATCAGTTTAGACAGGGAATCTCCACTGAAGACGCTGTCCACGATCTTGTAAACAGCGTTGTTTCTAATTTGGATAAAAAGCAAAAATGCTATGGTGTCTTTCTAGACTTATGTAAAGCATTTGACTCGGTTTCTGTCCCCACACTGCTTCTGAAGATGGAAAATATTGGAATACGTGGCCTTGCCTTAAAAATATTCACAGATTACTTGTCTGGAAGAATCAGCGTGTAAAAAACAATTCGTTTGTCAGCAAAGATGAATGAATCTGTTTTGGGGTGCCACAAGTAAGTATATTAGGACCTACCTTGTTTCTAATATACATAAATGATTTGTGCGAAATGTCTATCCCCAACTGTGATATATTCACCTACGCTGACGACACAGCGCTTATTGTATACGATGTTGACTGGGGAAAGGCCAAACAAAGAACGGAACACTCTCTCCACCCTTGTGATGGAGTGGCTATCAGCAAATCTCCTTAACTCCCAATATTGAAAAGACCAAACTCTTACGTTTTTCCTTGCCGCATTCTATTCCTTTACTTACAGAGTCTAGTAGGTATAAAAAAATAGTAGGTGTAAAAGCACATTCCTGTTCAGAGCATAATATCAGCTGCGATTGTTTTACACTCTCCTTAGCTTCGAGTATCAAATATCTAGGGGTGTACATTAATGAAAAACTAACCTGGCGCACCCATATCGAGGCATTATGTATACGTACCGGGAAGCTCATCTTCATATTTAAGGAATTAAGACATTTCGCTGACCCTGCAACTTTGTCATTAGTCTACCAGAGTCTATGTGCATCAATAATCACCTACTGTATTACAGTATGGGGAGGCACTTATAAAAATCTTCTTATTCAAATACAACGAGATCAAAGGGTGATTCTAAAGGTTCATTTTAAACGTAGAGATTATCCAACCGCCCTGCTGTACTCGGAAACCCAAGTCGTCACTGTGCGACAACTCTTCATTTTGTGTGTAGTCTTACGCCGCCACTCCATCCTACCTCTTCGACTCGAAACATCCTTCTAAGACGTCGAGGTCGTCGGGTCTGTGACTCCGTCCAATATCGTTGCGCATTTGCTAGCCGCCATTACTCAGTTCTAAGCCCTCGTCTTTATCTCTCATCTCGGATACATCGGCTAATCGATTATTTACACGTTAATTAAGTTTGCACTGAAAGCAAAGCTAACTAGTTGGTTGCAGATTTTGCCTTACGACGTTACAGAAGATATTCTAACGATCACCTCATGAATTCCATTCTCAACACTGATACTTGTAATAATTACCGAGTCACTTTAACCTGATTGCATTTAAGTTAATATTGAATGTTTATGAGGAACTTTGGCTCCTGAGATACAAGTATCTTTTTACTCATTCCAGGAGCCAGCTGTTCAACCTGATTTTGACCACCACATATACAATCGTGTATAGTGTATGACTAAATGTATGTGTTTCCCTTTGTACAATAAACTTATTATTTATTTATTTACTTACTGATAATTTTATTTATTTACTGATTTTATTTATTTACTGATAATATATAATATCTATAATATCGATTATTAATTATAGTACCTATTTTAGTCATGTATAAGATTACCTAATATCAATAAAAATATGAAAAGATTGTCATAGCTCACCACCATTGGGAAAAGGACCGATTGACTATCGGTGGGCAGACCTGTGTAGAAAAGAACTTCCTTCACATTAGTGCCGCATCTGGCTCTAGCTAGCCGCGCTATGAGAGCTTTCTGACTCTTGAGATGTTAATCAAGGCTCTTAGCTACCAAGCCATTGACCGTAAGTCCGCAACTACTATTTGTATGTTACATACAACTGTCAAAGACCGACTGCAGCGAAGCCAAAAAAGGAGGGTTATCATCTTTGTGCCTGTTTAACACTCTTGTGGTTTTTATTCAGGATGCACCCCTATTTGGAACATATTTTTGATTTAGGTAATTCTTGTATTCATTCTAATATAACTAGGTATAAAATACTAGCAGGTACCTTAATTCATCATTTTAATTACTTACATTGATAACATACAACTTAACATTAATTAAAAATAAGTATTCATAAACTTAATTTATTCTTTTCTATGAAGTTTTTAATTAATGGTGCCACTCTTTCAGGATTATTTAAATGAACGTGATGTTTGCCGGGCACAAAATGAAATTCGTACTTGTCATTCTGTTCTTCTATAATTTCGCGCATTGCAATAGAAAACTTGGAGGTAGAGAAAGGAGAGTCTGTCGCTTTTAGGAATAACATTGGACACTTCAGTCTTCTGACGAGAGCTTCGACAAACATTCTATCTTCAGGAATAAGTATGACGTACTTCAGTCTGGAGTCCCGCGAGTAATAATATTTATTGGGATCGGTTTTTGATTGCTTTGCGCCCCTTTTCAGTAGGTGTTGAACACTCTCTAAGGCTATAGACTTACTCGTGGCTAAATGCCATGTTTTAGTCATTTCTTCTAACGTATACGTGGGTGGTTTCCTTTCCAACCAAGCCTGAGACACAAAATCCTTTTGTAGCAGTTTGGGATATATTGTGTTTACTAATTTATTTGAATTTTGGTTTTCTAATATAAAACTGTCTATTGCTATAAAAAAATCGACGTCATCAGGAAACACGCTCGCGAAGCGCATACCAGCTATTGCTCCCATAGAGTGAGACAGTAAGGAAACTTTGTCCCAGTTGAAGTGCTCTTTTATATATAAAATCATCCTCGGCCAGTCCCATTCGTTGTAAGTCATACCTGAAAATGAAAAACATTGAAATCCTCGTATGGTAGAGCGGTATTCTTTGAGTTCTCAAAGATCGTGTACTGAGTCGATATAACGATAAGTACCTATACGTAGGTATCATTTTTTATTGAGTAGTAGCTATCAGTGGCGAGGTGTGAATTTTTGTAAGACAGAAGCAGAAGCTAAGCCGGTTTTAACTTATCTACTATCAATAAAGTAAACATTTATTTATTAACAAACAAATAAATGTCTTTGTTGAATTTAACACCATCTATCGTCAAATAGTAGAACCAAAAAGACGCTATCACTACACAAACAAAACTTTCATGTTTTAGAGAAAAAAAAACTTAACTAAATTAGGTACTAAACTATCATTCTAAAATAATAATTATTATAGGAATATAAAGAATCGAATACAATACAGTTGAACAGGTGAAAACTAAATAAAATGTGCAATATCCCTTCATCTCGTTCTCGCTGACGCACATTTTCTATATCTGTCTCTATCGTAACCCGTTGTACACCGGCTTGCTCTCGTCCATTATCAAGCGGTGCCAGATGACCTAAAGTGACGTCATGATGGGATCGTTAAAGTATGAATTTTTAGTTCCCGATTATGACGTTTTGGCGCCGGGTTATATTAGAACATTTTTTTGTTGTTGTAATTCAAAGCTATTTAACTAGGCGTTTTAGTTGTTTGAATGTTATGGTGAATTAAATACCCGTAGTGTAACTATATTTTTTGGCAATAGTAGACACTATTGACTGTGGCATTTTTTAGTAGCGGTAGTGTTGCTGATGCGAACCTCCGAAGGGAAGCCGGTAGGAATCGTGTTATAGGCTGCTTTCGCCACTGGTAGCTATGATTGCGACAGGTACCTATAATAAGGCCCACAAATTAAAATATAATAATAATTGTGTATGTGTACCGGGAGTCCAGGACGAAAACCCATGTCCAGGGAAGTCCAGGGCTAATATAGGTCTATTTTTGATGATCATCGGTATCAGGGGGTCCCAGGTGCCTGCGTTGTCTTGCCAGCCGTGTAGTGCCAGGATGGGTTGTTGGTCGCCGCTGCCCCATAGCTTTCCCGCGATGTGCCCAAACTTTACTGGGATCTGTATTTCTTTAGTTGGTACCTGTTGATATAAAACAATAAATTAATAATAGTGAAGATCTAGTAACGAGTTTCGTAACGAGTTAATAGCAACTAGCTCTGTCCGCGACACGCTTCTCGTGAAAGTCACAAAATCATAAACACCTACACGTTACAAACATCATCTCTAATCGCTATAAGCCGATGTCCGCACGGACCTTGTACGGACATAAAAATTCGCGGCAGGATTTTATCGCGCACTGGATTTTCAACTCTCGGTGTTGAGCCGAGCATTGAGAATCCAACAGAGTGCATTACAACGCGACGAAAAAACACACTGTTCAATTTTCAACTCTCGGCGCTAAGCAGAACGTTGAAAATCCAGTGCACGAAAAAAATCGTTACGATGTGTTACGTCCGTCCGTACGTCGGCTAGCCTATCTAATCTTTCAGCAACCATCGCGAGAACCCATTCATCTGATTATCCCATAGGGACAGCTAAGTCAGTTTTTCCATTTTATGAAGGTCATCGAAGTGATCGTAAAATTACAATACAGGTCAGTTTATCAATCTTCTTTCCGGGCTTACTTCGGCGGTCATTATCCTTTAGATAACCGCGATTAGTAAGCACGTAGAAAATACCTACCACGTCACAAATTGTACCTACGAGTGTGATTAGTATGACCTATTTTAAATCTAAAATAAACAGAACTCGTAAAGTAACTTACTTGAGTGTTTAGTTTTTTGTAGAACGCAGAAAGAGCCGTTTTGATTTTCGGAACATTATTGGTGAAACCCGTGTAAAAGAGTTTGGCCATGTTTTACCCCGAAACCTTAACCTAACCTAACCTAACATATACCTAATTATTCAAAAGTTGGTAGTTGGAGTAACTTTCAGGAACTGACTAAAATAGTATCACTTAACATTAATCGTCTTCTTATTTAATTTGTGAAGGATATTCATTTGTTATGCCTTTCTACAATCATGTATTTAGGTAACACACGAAGACCATTGAACTGTGGATTTGGCTAAATATTCTGATTCAATGACATTTAGAATGTAGGTACATACATAAATAAACAATGAACACTTTTGTTAATTAGCTGAGACACTTTTTCGTTTATATTATACGTTTCACGCAAATATTGTGTTGCAAAAGTCGTGCTCCGTTATATGAATCAATTGTTGAACTGAAAGGAGTTTGGACTTGGTACCTAGATACCTAATCGAGTTTTATTGTGAAAATATCCAGTAGAGTATTTAGCGGAGATATCATATCAATATTGGTCTCACGATTACTTATTTTATTTAATCAACCAGAATATTATATCTATAGGTACCTGCCTATAATTTTTTGCTCTGGTCGGTGCCCTTGGCTAGCTATTTACATAACTGGTATCATCATAACACACGGTGTACTTCGCACTTTGGACTTGACGGACCATGACACGACATGTAAAATATTTGAATAAATGTAGAGTTTGCAAACTCCGAGGTAAGTAACTAACATTTTAACTCTTCTTAGGCCCACTTGCGTGTTCATGGGTTATCCTATATAACTCGGAGTTAATAGGGATAATCAAATAATTCATCTTGTGCCACCAAGAATTAGAGGTAGGTACCTAAACCTAGAGTTAAACTTTTAAATATTAAACCCACCGATGCATGTGGGAGAGTTCCGTCGCTCGTTAACTCTGGGTTTAGTGTAAGTAATGTCAAAATAAATTAATTGACGTTATGAGGTCCCCTCATAACGTCAATTTAAATTTTATAACATGACAATTCATTTGTGGTTTCCATGGAGACTTAGTTTATTGATTGACAAAAACGTCAGATATGGAAAAATATGTTTTAAGTTTTTTATCATTTGTATTTAAATTTTTACATGAGTTCATGAATATATTGCCTGCTGATATACTTACTATAACGTCGAACAATATAAAATACAAAATAAGTTATCAGCTCCGACCTCATAATGTCAATTTATTTTGACATTACTTACACTAACCCTGACTAACCCAGAGTTTAGCGACGTAACTCTCCCACATCGGTGGGTTTAATATTTAAAAGTTTAACTCTAGGTTTAGGTACCTACCTCTAATTCTTGGTGGCACAAGATGAATTATTTGATTATCCCTATTAACTCCGAGTTATATAGGATAACCCATGAACACGCAAGTGGGCCTAACTCTAGGTTTACCTCTAACTCTTGGTGGCACAAGATGAATTATTTGATTATCCCTGAGTTAGCTATTAACTCCGAGTTATATAGGATAACCCATGAACACGCATGTGGGCCTAAGAAAGAAAGAGTCACGACAATGATCACTATTTAGGCGTCTGATGCAATCATGTAACATAACTATTATTATCGTCATCGTAAGGACTCTTGTAAACGCTAATAAGATCAGACGTGTTCATGTAGATATTGTAGATCAATAGTCGCCTATTATTTTAAACGAACTTGTGAGCAGTGCGCTGAAGCTAGACAAGAATTAACTACATATTCTTCGAAATCGTGCGTCAGAAAATCTGCCATGTTTAGTCAGATTACAAAGACAACCGAGTTAGACACACGAGCCAAATTACAGTATCAAATTGTTTTTAAAACGTATATTATTGGATTTAGCTTGGCTTGATGTTAGAATGATGTGTACAAGCTTAAACATAGTAACTAAACTCGCGAGCAACCAAATTGACTCAACCCCATACAACCCGTGCATACAAAGTAGTTTTTGTAAAAAAAAAGCTCTTCTCCCATTTAAGCAAAAGTTAAAGTCTGACGTTTCAGCTTTAAGATGATACCATAAGTATTGAAACCGGTTTAGTTGTTTTCGAGTAATTGCTATTTGAGTCGAAATGCATGACTAGAAGTTGAGTCGATTTGGTTGCTTGCAAGTGTAGATAGGTGTTATGGCAGAACGGTCACTAAACGAAAATACAATATGCATAGTTAACAAAGTCGAGTCTTGCTGCATGCCTGCAAGTGCGTGTTCGATCTTTCATGTAGGTCAAGATTTACTTACAGTCGTTTTAGTAGGTACCGCATACGCATATTATTATAGATAAGTAAAGTAGGTAGGTATGCATTATAGGTACCTGACCAACAGTAATACTCCATTGCATTAAACTGCATTAGAAATTTTAGTTGTAGTTGCAAGATCAATATTGGACCTAAAATACTACCTTGGGGTACACTTTTAAAAATATTCCTGGTTAGTAAAAGTCTACTCTGATAGAAGCTTGGAATTTCTAATGTCCATGGTAAATTAATTATAGGTCATGCATTGATCGTCATCAAATAAAATATCAATCAAAGTAGTTGTATTTTGATTAGCATAGAAGGGGGACGAACAGAGTATAACGCTTTTCCTCAGACCACTGTATGTAATTATTTGTTCCAGATTTTTTATTCAAAGTAAAATATGATGAGCCTAGGTTCTAATAACTAGGTTACTTTTAAAATTGTTATACCCTATAGTTGTTTTGCCAAAATAATCATTTCTGTTTTATACATATTATGCAGAAGCCATGTGTCTTTTTATGCGATATTTGTCTTTACCTGATTGTCACGTAGCAAGGCATTGAGAATATTATGTAGTTTCCAAGGTACGTTACAATAGGAACTAGAGTTGAAGAAGGATAAATAAAATGTTTAATTCATAGTAGGTATTTCCTGTATGTTTTGCGTCACTTCAATGTTTGTGTTTGTGTTTGTGATTGCATTTTCATAAGCATTTTCACATGATAGTTTTTAAAAGTACATCTCTTTGTACTGTAGAGGCTTTAATTGGGCCGGCCTTCAGCATGAATCCTCCTCGGATTGTGGCATTGGCTGATAAGACAAACACTGGTTTATTGAAATATATAGAATAGGTTCGAAGTATGACATATAGTCAAATTGTTTTATATTGAGTCAGTGCTGTGCAGTGCTGTGCTAGCTTTACGGTTGACAATGTAACGTGCTTTCATATAAGCTAATAAAAGTAATAGCAGTGCTTCTGTGTGTCTCATTCACAGAACACTAATGTCTCATTGATATATCCACCAACATACCTCGGAGTCGAGACCACACATACAGAAGTAGTGATCTGCCCTAGCATCGTGGCAGGCCACTACAGTACCTTTTTTTTTCTTTTTTTTTGGGTGGGAAATCGTCAAATGACTTCTCCCGCTCTGGGCGGAGCGGGAGGGCGTGTCAGACTTTTACTGACTAATACCCACCCGTGTTCCTTCTGTTGCCTGGGTTGCCTGTGCCGGGGCCACGGTGTACCTACTTACCTAACGTAGGTAGGTACAAAGAAAGAGTACAGAGGGCGATCAGATGAATACCAACGTCTAAAAAAAATGTTTTTTTTTTTGGGTTTAGGGTGATGATGAAAAATTCAACAATGTAAAAATTATGTTATCTTTTATTATCAGACAAGACAAAGAATGAACCATTTAAAAAGGGATCTTATATGATACCGTCATTATATTCTTTGTAAGTATACAGTTGTGGTAACTATCTATTCCATATATATAAATAATAGGTACAGTATTGACTGTAAGTTTTAATACCGACAAGGATAACCTACATTATACAAAAGTTGTGTGATGTTCTTTGTCTAATAATTCAGTTAAAATAATTCCTTGCACTTTTACTCAAATCGGAAATTCGAAACAACCAATAGGTATCGAAAAATATTATAAAATACATATCATTTACTTCTATATTCAAATGCAACCTTCAAGTAAAAATCAAGGAATTCACAAAAACGACGACTTCAGTAGAAAGTTTATCTACTTATCAAAAATATCACATTGAAGTATCTAAATATGTTTAATGTTTTACCTAAATTAAGTCTTATATAAGCACCCACATGACACAGTCTCATAATCGGTACTTTACACAAAGAAGTAACCGTTTTAAAATTATAATAGCTTGGGTAGGTCCTGATGTTGGATCCCAAGTTTTACGTGTTGTACGTTTTACTTGTTTCACGTAGCAGGTGCGCACAGCTCTAGAGGTAGGTCAGGTTCGGTGAGACCTCGTCGCATCGCGTTCAGCAGCGAGCAGTGTCCCCGCGCGTCCAGGTCGAGCGCCCACAAGGCAGCACCACGTGCGCCCGCGCGCCTGGCCGCTGCGCTCGCGCCGCCCACGTCTGCTCCACTCAGATACGACGCCCATTGCCCACCGCGAACGCTGAACGTACCCGCAGAACTTCGACTCTCCTTCCACTGATGCGTCGCTAAACCATCTGCGACCTGTGCCAAATAAAATAACATTAGCTGGTACACAATTTTTTTAGGAATCATCGAACTTTCAAACTAGAATGGCACCGACTTCAGCAATGGAAAATACAATTCCTAGAGCCAGAGAGCCTGACTAACTTCGCGATTACCAACATGGAGTATGGCTCTGGTAGGATGATTCTGCGAAGGGCCTACCCTTTTCGCAGAATCATATAATAAGGCATAATAATGTGTCGCATTTGCTATCCACAAGAATAGTAACCAATTATTATGTTGTTTAACCCATTCGCTGCGGCGGACGCCTATCGGCGTCTTTTGATTTAATATTCAGGTGCGGAAGACGCCCATTGGCGTCTTTTTTAAATCGCTTATATCTTATCTTTATATTATCCTTATGAGGTGCGGAGGACGCCCATCGGCGTTCGCGACGAAAATCGTCCCACACTTGGCTAATGCGTAATCATAATCATAATCATTTATTTGCTGCGTATTTAATGCGTAATTTTTATCGCCGCAGCGAATGGGTTAATTCCAATTGCCCTAGATTTGGATACGTAGGACTCGTAGTATTTTGGGTTCAGAAAGTGCACTCAAGATCGAAATCTTGACTCGAGATAATTATGTCTGCAGGTCATGCAAGATCTACATATTGTACACCATCACTGGAATTGAACCCAATCTAATCATGCGGATCTACGCTTCAGAGTGCTGCGTCATTTAACATGTTACGTTCACACGATGAACATTGAAGTATTCACTATCTTTCTTATCAGCCGATAGAAACCATGTCGCGAGATAGTACAAACAGGTATGTCTATTGTCTGTAGCGGAAAACGGTTTCAGGTTGACCTTGCTAGACGTTCCGCAATTAATTTGATTATTTGATAAAATGCCCTTACAGAGACAATACAGAATTCGGACCCGGGTAATTATGATACAGAACTCGAACGATCTATATAAAGGGTCGAAAAAATAAGCTGTTACCAGGCGACAATAATTAAGTTATATAAAATTCAGTAATGTTCACTCATTATGTGAGTATAGCAAAAATCTGTTTGTTGAGGAATAAACGTAAGGCGGATTAAGTTATATAAAATTCAGTAATGTTCACTCATTATGTGAGTATAGCAAAAATCTGTTTGTTGAGGAATAAACGTAAGGGAACCGCCCCAAAAAAAAGAAACGATTCGACAATGCAAAAACTGTAAGACCAAGCATAGTTTCAGACTCCTAGCATAACCAAGTTAACATATTGGCTGATGTATGTTGGACCTGTTTCTCTACTAACCTCATAGTAGGCCAAGAACCCAGGCACTCGTGTGTACGGTCCAGGTTCTCCTGGGCCGGTAACTGGAGCTCCAAGCCCAGCGTTTGCAGCGCTGCGCAGGCTGTACGACCGCGCATACGCAGGAACTCCCAGTACCACATGGCGAGGCGGCAACACACTCGTCCAGTACGTTAGGGACGTGTTCTGTACAAAACAAATTACATGCTGATATAGGGGCAAAATCATCAAATTGCTATAATTAATTACCTTACGATCCATAGAAGGGAAGCAAGGAAACCTTAGTGGAGCTGCTATATCGAACACAGCGAATACTCATATCTCACACGCGTTTTTAATGAAGGGCTTCTTGTCTTGTAATAAAAGGGTTATTGGAACTGTGTGTTAGCAGAATCTCTTGATTTTAATCTGTGTCAAAAGTCAGGGCATTTTGAGTTTTGGGAATCGGGATCGCAACCTATAACATCTTTTCTCGTTAGCAATATATATAACTATTTAAAACAAGACTTACCAAGCTATTAACTCCTCTAACATGACTAGATTCCAGTGGAACTAAAAACGACGTCTTTCCAGTCGAGGATGCGTAGTAATCATTAGCAGCAATCGCGACCCAGTCTAACTCAGCGGCTAGAACGTAAGGCTTGTACGCTAATTGAGCAATTTCTGGGGAAGCGGAGACCATGGCTGACAGCTCCAAGTCTTGAGGACGTAAGGCCTTTGATAACTCTGTCAGTAGTTCAGCAAAGTTGTCCCTTTCTTTATTGTCGACTGTAGCATTTGTGCATGGAGTCTGAAATTAAATTTTAGAATTAGATTCATCAACGCTTATGGCTTGATTAAGGTGACATTTGCTTTGTAGCACGAACTTGGTACAGCTTCAGTTAATTATGCGGCTAGATTTGTTTTTTAAACATTTGCTTCATTAAATTAATGTTCAGAAAAATAAATATTTTACCTGTTTACATCCAGGATATTGCCAAGCAATCTGAACTCCATCAAAGTGCCATCTTTGCAGGAATTTCAATACGGAGTCTACAAATGTCTTTCTGTTTTCTGGGCTTGATACCATTCTACTCCATTTTCTGCTTTCAGAGTCCGTTAGTCCACCAGCACCAATAATAACTTTGACACCTGTTTGCTGCAACTGAGTCAACTTGCCGTAGAAGTCTGGAAGAGAGCCATCATCGTTATACCTTTAGACAAGGACTTGACAATCAAAATAATCGGCAAGTTTCTTTTGTATACTATACATACCATTTTCAAGATCCAGCTCTGGATTTCCAGGTACCAAATTGAAAGAATTGCCATCAAGATGAGCCCACGCGTATATTATGTGCGTGCAGAGAGTTGGGTTTACTTGTTCAGGTCCAAAGCTGCCTTTACCGGGCCTGAGATAAAAAAATGATTTTTCAAATATTTTGTCGTAATAATATACGTGTTATCTTTGACTAATCGATTGTTTGCTGTCTTTACCTATAGAAAGCCCAGTTAGTGAAGTAGCATCCTACGATAGGTTTGTCCTCTTGCGTCTCTTCGGGTTCTAATCCTGCTAGCCGCAGTGCAGACTTTGTTCTGCATTGGGCCTTCTCAGGCCAGTCGCAGTGGTTCTGTGTTCACAAAATTATTACTAGTGTGTTGTAAGATTAGGTACTATCATTATGTAAATGTCTTCTTTTAATCCCACCTTTCATTCAAATGCTTTTAAATATCAAGCATTGAATAATTCTGAATATTTAAGACATATGCGTTTTTAAGGATTAACTTACCTTATGCCAGTGCAGCGGCGCGGGACACTCTAGTTGCATCCAGTTGCCGTTGAGACATAAATAATACTTGCTGCATTTACTCTCGTCAGCTTTGAATACGTTTCCAGTGCACGACGTGCCTGCAAGACTTGGACCCTGTCAAACATCACAATATAATGATATTATAATAATGTTACAGAATTACTTATTCAATCCTTTAGTTAGCAGCTGAAGCTTTTTATGGGTTACTTACACTGTCAGTGTCTAAATCCGTGTCAGTGCCAATAACAGCATCCGTATCAGTGTCGGTATCAGTATCAGTGTCAGTATCGGTATCAACTTCTTCTACAGGTATCATCACTGGGATATCATCCGTTTCCTCAATGTCCGGAGTAGGAGTGGCGCTCGGTATCGAGACTGGGATGTCTATATCAGTTTCTGCATTCTCTGCTTGCACTGTTAACATAATGCAAAATATTTATTACTTTTTGTTTTACTTGACCATCCTGACTTTTTTTTACTGTCTGTCTCATAAATCGAGATTTGAACGGTTATATTTTGTTGTGTTATTTTTGTTGTTTTTTTGTCGGTTTTCTTATTAGAGCCCAGTATCTGGATTTGTACTTGGTTGATGGCAATAGGCTCGCCTCATATTACATGGGACTTAAACATAACTGGCAAAATGTGTACTATGTAGGTACACCTCTGCCTAATCTTTTGAGGAAAAGAGGCGTGATGTTATGTATGTATTTTGTCAATATAGTGATAAGGTAGGTACAATCTGATTTCAAACTTACAGTCTTCAAGCGAGCACCTCGGTGGTGCTTCACTGCCACGCAGCACATGATTGATGGTAGCGAGGAGGGGTGACTTTCCACAGCCGCAGTTTCTTCCACTGAAGTCATCAAGGTCAAGGGACCACGCCATACTGCCTCCCAATCCCATGGAACGGACATACTCTGCCTTGTGGCGCACCATAAAGTCATCGTCGAATGACACCCATTGATCGTCGAAGCTGGCGTACGGACCCATACGACCACCTGGGTCACGGGATACTTGCCAACCCTTCATTCTGATGCGGTCGCATATCTGGGGAGAATAGATAAAATGTGACTACCGTAGCAGAAACCGGCAAGTAGGCTGGGTACTACATTTAAATATAAACAACAAATTTTATTGTAGATAGTTGCTAATTAGCATTGGATTACTAAGAAAATTAAGTCAAAATTTCATATTCAGTGCATTTTACACATGTGAAAATTGAGCATTCCATTAATGCGGTGCCTTTAATCTATTGGGTATTTAGTAACTCTGCACAGTCTACTTCAGTACGTAACAGCAGTACACAATAATTTATTTGATTATTAATGATTTCCACTATGTACTACTCACTTCGTAGAATGACAAGAAGCCTCTAGCTCTGGTCTCATCGCCAGCCTCTCCACCCGCGTAGGAAGGTACTCCGAGGCCAGTTCCTGCGTTTTCTTCCAGCGAAAACGATTGGCCGTAGAAAGGCACACCTAATATGAGCTTCTCAGGAGCTGCTCCTTTGTCGATCCAGTAGTGCACCGTGAAGTTCTGCGGAAAAATACAGTTGATATTAGTAGGGCCTTTGAAACAATAGCCATGTCTAATTTTAGTTTCTGGTAAGGACTTACAGTGTTCAAAGTTTTATCTATATCTCCGTCGCTAGCATACATTGGGGATACATGTCCAGTCTTCTTATCCCATTGACCGTGGTAGTCGTACGTCATTAGAGAAATCCAATCCAGATTTTTGGCCAGCGTCGCAACATCATAGCCTGAAAAGTGAAATAAATGTCAACATGCTGAAACTTACGTATTTACGACATAAATAATTGAGGGCTGAGATAAAATCGTGTCTTACCAGCATCTATGACTCGTTTGCTGGCTGAGACAGCGGCGGAGAGCAATAAGCCGCGAGGCTTGAAGGCAGCTCGTAGTTCCTTCACAAGACTAGCAAAGCCTTGTTTGTCAGAGCTCGGACCCTTTTCACAGTTCACCTAGACAATAAATACCGTAAGTTATCTTTGTTCATTGACAATCAGGATCAGAAAAATCTTTTGATATTATTTGTAACACTCACCTGCCAGCACTTAGGATACTCCCAGTCGAGGTCTAATCCGTCGAATTCATATTGTTCGATAAAGTCTAGAGCGTGAATCACGAACTTCCTTCGCGCTGATGGACTGTTCACCATTCGTGAATACTTGTCACTCGCCGAGTCGTCCCATCCTCCAATACCAAGGACCACTTTCACACCTTTCTCTTTTAGAGATACAACCTTTTCATAAAATTCTGTAAAATGTGAAAAAGTATTCAGTTACTATTAGAATATTATGGTATAATATACTATGGCAGATCCAGGAGTAGATGACGAAACGAGCTTGACGCCTACAGACAGGATTGGTCCACACTAGCTCAAGACAGAGTGAAGTGGAAAGAAGAAAGGGAGGCCTTTGCTCTGCAGTGGGACAATTCAGGCTAAAAATAAATAAATAAAAATAAACTATGGCATAAATAAAATATTAGAACTTGTTTTAATAGTTACTTACTGTTTTCCACATCCAACCACATGTCATGTGGTTTGATCACTAGGCGCTTTGTGTCGAGGACAGCAAACGCGTACACTATATGGGTGCAAAGAGAGG
Source organism: Fissipunctia ypsillon (assembly GCA_947568875.1). Lineage (NCBI taxonomy): Eukaryota > Metazoa > Arthropoda > Insecta > Lepidoptera > Noctuidae > Fissipunctia > Fissipunctia ypsillon. The sequence continues at coordinate 11,466,863 of OX387654.1, forward strand.
GATCAATGTCGCTAGGTGTGTATTTTCCTGGACCGGGTCTGGAAAAGGATTAAAATTTGTAAAAATTGAGAAGAACGTATAATATAACAAATTCATGGTTTTGTATATTTCCATGTGAGAGCATAAAACACATAATTTAATTACCTGTACCAAGCCCAATTAGTGTAATAGCAGACGACCTTGTAGCGTTCTTCCAAATTGGTACTGACTGCAGTCGTGGGTCTTTTAGTCGTCGTGTCTACCATGGGTTGTTTATGCGTCGTTATTTGTGTGGGCCTTGGAGTCGGCTTCGTGACAGGCCGCACTTGAATATCATCCAGATCTTCGTCTATTTCGTTTGGAGGATCAATTATTGGGTCAGATAATATTGTTGTATCTTCGTCTACGCTAGGATCCAGTAAACCGTTCTTGATTGCGTTGATAAGTGGATGCTTGCCTTGACCACATCTAGAGAAGATAGGAAATTGTTAAATGTGTTACGAATCGTAGGTTTGTACATTTCCAAAAATATGTCATATTTACATGGGTTAAAGATTTACCCATATAACTTTTCTGTCTACTCACCTATTTCTAAAATCGTCAAGATCAAGAGCCCAGACCATACCACCAGCGAGGTCTAATGATTTTATGAAGTTCACTTTCTTTTTAATGATTTCAATATCATCGAACGACACCCATTGGTCGCCCTTGTATGCGTATGGACCCATTCGCTGGTTAGGATCTTTCACTACCTTCCAGCCGTTATATCTGATGCGATCGCAAATCTAAAATGAGAAAGAAGATATATTTATGATTATATTTTTTTTGGTCGCTTAGGATTCCATTATGGTATTTCAGTATTTGTGGTTCCTTACCTCATAATAAGACAAGAAACCTTTAGCTCTAGTATATTCTCCTGCTTCACCTCCAGCTGAAGCTGGAGCGTTTAAGCCAGTAGCTTCATTGCCCAAACTGAGGGTCTGTGGTGAGTCTTTGTCGGCACCCAAAGTGAACGTTTGTCCGTACATTGGCATACCCATTATTAGCTTATTCGCTGGCGCTCCCTTTTGCATCCAATAATGAATTGTGTAGTTCTGTAATTAAACGAATTGTTTTATTAGAATGGAATTATTATTCCGTGATCGTGATCGAGAAAAGTCCTTTACTTTTTATGTCTCACTGTCGGTTTCATTCAGGAATACTCTGAACTAGACTCATTGTCATGTTTAGGTGTTTGCAAATTAAATTCTTTATTCGGATGAACATACAGTACGTTCTTTTGATGAATCTTAAGATGCCATTTGGCAGTTATGTAAATAGTAATGTCCGTACCGCATTGAAGTAAGTGGTGCCGTCTTCGGGGTGGTAATACAAAGGTGCTACATGACCAGTCCGCTTGTCCCACTGTCCGTGGTAGTCATAAGTCATGACAGCGATCCAGTCGAGGTGGCGAGCCAGTACTGGCACGTCATAGCCAGCGTCTATGACTTTCTTGTTAGGAGATACGGCCGCTGATAGAAGCAGACCCTTAGGTTTGAATTTAGCTGATAACTCCAGGACGAGGTCGGCGAAACCTTCCTTGTCTGAATCAGGACCCTTCGAGCAATCAACCTGTGCATAATAAAATTATAGGAAATGTTAGTAAGAATAATAAAGTGTAAAGTCGTCTTGATTTATGCATCACGTTCTGTCTGTAACAATTTTAAGTATGTAGGTACGGTTATGTACAACATTCGGTAATTCTATAATGTAAAACGATTTCTGTCTTGCATGTTATGCATTTACCCTATTAAGTCCATTATCTTGTTATTTACTGCCCAATGGTTTATGTTTGTTTTTTACTCTTGATTGCCCTCGCTATTAAATTCAAAGGAAATTTTAGCGGATGTTGCTTCGAACAATTGAACGCATCAAGAGAGGACAAGTGTATGATCTTCATAGTTTTTATAATTGACTGCAGTGAAAAGTGTTAGAAAATTCTCACCTGCCAACACTTAGGATACTCCCAGTCGAGGTCTAAACCATCAAATCCGTATTTCTCGACGAATAGAACGACGTGTGAGACGAATCGGGCACGGGCCGCGGGGTCATTGACCAGCTTAGAGTACTTGTCACCTGCTGAGTCATTCCAGCCGCCGATAGCAAGAGATACCTTGATACCATATCGTTTGAATTCTACAACCTTCTCATAGAATCCTGAAAATTTTGAGAACATTAACATTAAAGTCGATTTGATAAAAACCGCATCAAAATCCGTAGCGTATTTTAGAAGAACTACGCGGTCACACGGACAGACACAAATAGCGACTTTGTTTTATAATATTTAGAGAAAACTTAGAATGTCGTTTATGAAACTTACTGTTATCGTAGTCTGACCAGGAGTCATGGGCCATAATCAGACCATCGTCGCCGAGAACAGCGAAACCATAGACGATGTGGGTGCAAAGACTCGGGTCGATATCCTCTGGACTATACTTGCCGATACCAGGACGGTACCATGACCAGTTCGTGTAGTAACACACCAGTTTATAGCGAGCTGGAAAATAATTACCGTCATTTAAGTGTGCATTGATATTAAAAAAAAACTATTGTGCATTAAAATTACTTTATTATTAACAATCTTTGGTTTTATTAACGGGTACAAAACCTACAGTTTAGGAGAGCAGGCTTGGAGCTAATGTCGGGCTGTGTGACGCTAGTTGAAGAAACCATTGGCTTATTTGGTGCTGGTTGTGAATGATCGTGTCCGTGGTCATGTGTGTGATCATGTACGTGGTCATGTGTATGATCATGTCCTGAATGATCATGATCATGTCCTGAATGATCATGGTCATGAACATGACCATGCTCCGGCATCGCATCCATTTGAACTGGGCGCGATGTGGTCGTTGTGGTTGTAGTAGTTGGGCTGGCCTTGCGTTTGCATTTAGCGTTCTTGGGCCAATCACAGATCTGTTTCTCCTGCAAAACAAAATAGCGATGTTCAGATAACTTCAAACTTATCGAATCTTAATTATGGAGTATGGATATTCTGTATTATCGTTACCTGATTCCAGTGTAATCCTGCACTGCAGGCAAATTCTTCGAATTTTCCAAACAAGCAATGTAGGTATCGAGTGCAGTCAGTGGGCAACTGGGCATATGTACCAGTTTCACAGTATTCTGAAAAATTGTGGAACGATATGTACAATCTTGAAGATATTTAGAAATATCAATACAATGCAATGCAGGCCTTCTGAAGGGAACGTATGGGTGGTTAAATCGCTTAGTACTTTTTTATTTGACTTGTACCACCTTTTTTTTTTTTTTTTGTGGATGGGAAATCATCAAATGACTTCTCCCGCTCTGGGCGGAGCGGGAGGGCGTGTCAGACTTTTACTGACTAAAACCCACCCGTGTTCCTTCTGTTGCCTGTGCCGGGGCCACGGTAACTCTTTCGAACATCCCGCAACCCTAGCTGGCATCGGCCCTAGCGGACCCCGTCAATAGTGCTGACATCTCTTTGAGGCGAGCGTGGAACACGACGCGCCGTCGACTCGGGCTTGGTCCTTACCGGACGGCGAGCTACCCATTGCTCGCCGTCCGCAAGCCCGCGCCTACGGTGGCCGGGAATCGGCTGCCAATTCCCGACGCCCAGGGCGTCTCCTGCGGCGACTAGGGGCGTGAGGGTGCAAAGCTTGCCTCTCCCTCACGCGTCCCGCCTCCTCCTTCACGAGCATTACTGTTTCGCAGAAGGAGGTGATGGCTGCCCATGTACTCTCGCTCCGTACCATGGCCTGGACCAGGGCCGGACGCGAGAGATCGCCGCCGCCGATCGCTTCCGCGAGGACACGGCGGTGCTCCGCCCAAGCCGGGCAGACCTCCACCGTATGCTCCACCGTGTCCTCCGGGCGATCCACACAATGGTGACACCCGGGCGTTTCCTCCCGCCTTATCCAGAACAGGTACCTCCCGAAGCACCCGTGTCCGGTGAGGACCTGCGTCAGGCGGAAGGTGAGGACGCCGTGGCGCCTCTCCAGCCACTCCTCAAAGAGGGGACTTATCGCCGCAATTGTGGCGTGCCCAGCGCTGGGTTGCGACAATCGCACTCTCCATGCCGCCATGAGATCCTGCCGGAGCTCTGTCCGCCGTGCCGCGATTTCTCGCGGCAACGGAGTTACGCCCCGGCGTCCTGCCTCCTCGCGCCACTCCCACATGTGCGCGAGGACTTTTGCCTCCAGATCCCATGGCGGTAATCCGGCAAGGAGGTTCGCCGCCTCCCCGGAGATCGTGCGGTATCCCCGGGCTAACCGGATGGCCATGACCCTCTGGGGACTTGTACCACCTTGAGTTCGTCTGATGAAACGGGATTATAAAGTACATAACTTTTCGGGTGGATACAAGAACGGGGGTTCACTACTAACCCAAATGTTCGTCCATAAGAACTTATCTGGCAGAAGTCTATCGACACAGAAGTACATACTTGTGTAACAACTTACTGGGTGGTTCTTCATTGAGCTGCTGCATCACAGTAGACTGGGAGTTGGAGTCCATCACGGGAGCGCCGCTCTGTCGCTTGTCAGTGCAGGACGAGGCGGAGGGGAAGTCGCACTGGCTGCGGTCGGGCCGCCACGTGAGGCCGGGCGCACAGCTCTGAGCTATCAGGAGCCCATTCACGCACACGTAGAACTTCTCGCACTTAGGATGAGCGTGGTATGTGCCCGTGTTGCAGCCCTAGAGAATAATGAAAGGTAGCATCATTTTTGGTCTATTGCAAGAAATTAAAGCTGTTGCTGTAGATAGGGGTTCAATAAAAATCCCGTCAGCAAAAGTAAACAGATGTTTTAAGTATGAGCAGAATAAGTTGGTTCGTCGATTCGGTCACTGACATGAAAGCTATTGCTCTATAATAAATTATTATTTTTATAACTACCTTGCCAGGCACTTGCGGTTCATCGGCGAGTGGTCTCTTAGTAGTAGAAGAAGTAGGTCTCATCGGTCTTCTAGATGACGTCGTAGGCCGTTTGGTGGTGGTAGTAGTGGTGCTAGTGGTGGTCGATGTGGTTGTCTGTGGCATCGGAGATTTGGACGGTTTGCCCACTGTTGGAACAAGTGCATCTATATTAGCAAATATAAAGGTTTGGAATTAGAGAAGCTGATGGTGCTGTTGGTCTTTTAAAGCACCACAAACCATTAAGTTAAGTTTTGCAAGTATTTCCACGATGATGATTAACGGAATACGCAAGTCAACTTGTGGATCTAATGGGGACTAAAGGATTAATTTGGGCCACAGCCGTTTCTGAACAAATTATGAAAACGTTATTGGTGTTCTGACCTTCACACATAGCGAACTCGACCCAGTCACAGCGTCTAGTGCGCCTGTCCCAGTGAAGGCCAGGCGGACACAACTGCTTGCGCCAACGTCCTCCAACACAAAGCAAGTACGAGTCGCAAGTCGTCGCGGGCGCATGCACGTCGTTGTCGCCGCATGACGAGTCCTCGGATGGAGAACCGGATGAAGGAGCTGTTGGGAAATGGTCAGGTCTTATTCAATATTAATTTATTTATTGCCTTCTACAATGTAATGTTATATATAATGTAATGTTACATGTAATATAACATTACGTTATATAGTCGTATTTACATAGATATCGATACCCATCACATCTGCGGGGTTTCGCGCTAGATAATTTAATTTGACCCTGTGTACTTAAAAATTGAGGATGGGGTGTAAAAGACGATTATAAAGATAAAGGGTCCTAATATGACTTGCCTTTTGTAGTTGTCGATGTTGTTGAAGGCCTGGTCGGCCGTGTTGGTCGTGTTGGTTTAGGAGCAGCCGTCGTAGATTTAGGTACTGTAACAAATGAAAATCAATTTTTAGTCTACAATGATTTGACATCAAGTAATATTTTCTTTTGACAAGAAATATAGCTTCAAGAGCACTATAGTCGAAGTTGTATCTTCGATTCTGCTGGCTGTTGAAGCTGTCTTTTTCCACACGAAGTACTGCCATGTTTTTTTTTTTTAAATTTTACCGCTGAGCTTTAACGTCACCCTCTAACATCAACACAATAATTTAAACTAACAACAAATAACAATTACTTCAAAACCAAAATGCAAGTTTGTATAGAATTCTGGCTTGTTCCGATAAAGTTGTTCACCTTTTAATGAGAATGTTGTGCATGTGATGTTCACACAGAATTCAAAACTCGTGATTATCTGTTACTATCCTTATAAATACGAGTATGTTGTTGGTGTGCCTTGCTCAGTACATAAATAAAGGACAAGCCAGGGTTGCATTACACTCCAACCTCATAAATGGTTGATACAAGTAAAAATGTTAAAGCTTCATTCCGAACATACTTCATAAATTAAACCATTTTTGAACATCTTCAACTATTCGACATTATTCAGACTTGGGTGAGGTAACGTAACCTTTTCCATCAGAAAACCAAACTGTTTTGATGGAATGTGTCCGAAACGAAGTCTATTATGTAAGTAGAAGAGTATTCACCTTCACACTTGGCGTACTTGGGCCAGTCGCAATGCTTCTGTCCGTTGCTCCAGTGTAGTCCAGGCGCGCAGTGCTGCATGTGCCACACGTTGCCGTCACAGTGTAGGTACGCGTTGCAGTCGCCGGGAACTGAGTTGTACTGTTCGCCGGCACATGAGTCTCCGTCTGCAGGACCCTCTGCTGAGTCTGTGGGAATCGGGAACAGATAGAATACTCTTTATAGCACACCAAATAAAGGAAAAACTAATAAATTACACTAAAATATTGGAAGTATAGGAAAGTGGAGCGGGGATCGGCACCTTGCAGACCTTCATGCACAGTGTTTTCAGGGACCAACACAGATGCAGTTAGGTATTTTCCTAAATATTGGGACTTATTCATTTTTATCTCGTTTTGGCAAAGGTTCATAATAATATCAATTGTGACTGTCTGGATTGGGCTGGATGGACTTAAGCACCGTCGTGGATCTTTAGTTTAGTTTTAATGTTGGAATGTTGGTATATTTACCAGATTGAACCGGCTCAGTGGTGGGTTTAGTGGTAGGTCGCTGTGTAGTGGTGGTGGTTGTGGGTCGTCTGGTGGTGGTGGTCGGTCTCGGCGGAGGACGTGACGTCATCGGTGCTAGAGTCGTAGTTGCTGTGCTTGCTTCGCTGCTTGCTGTTTCTAAAAGAAAAGTGACATGTTGTAGTCTACTACCTATTTTCCTATGACTGCAATGAATTCATCCAATGAGCTGCACCCGTTTGTTTATTCATAAAAGCAAAGAAGGGAGGGCCAAGGTGAATCCATAGCAGCAACAAAACGTAGCAACAAAACCTCCGATCCAAAAGTAGCTCCATTAAAAAAATTGTTACCAGTGCACTTGGCGAAGCTAGGCCAGTCGCAGCGGTTGACGGTGGAGGCCCAGTGTAGGCCGGGCGCGCAGCGGTGCTTGCGCCACGCGCCGCCCTCGCACTGCAGGTAGCCTTCACAGTCGCTTGGGGCGGAGTGGTAGTCGCCTGCGTTGCATGATTGACCTTCTATGCTGCCTGTAAAGGATAAATTGTATATTAGATTAGACCTGTAAATTATTGAGTTAATAAAGTAAGTTACTGTGTTAATCTTGGCATCTGTCGCATTTTATCATCTCTCTCGCTCACACGGGACCAAAATTTTAAGAATGTTAAATGAAGAGATGCTTTTTGAAAAATGTTATCAATTATCGAACTAATAAATAATATTAATTTCATCATCATCATCTGCCTAGCCTTTTCCCAACTGTATTGGGGTCGGCTTGCAGTCAAACCGGATGCAGCTGAATACCAATATTTTACATGGAGCGACTGCCTATCTGACCTCCACAACCAGTTACTGGGTAATACGATACCCCTTGGTAAGACTGGTTGTCAGACTTTCGGGCTTCTGACGACCCGTAACGACTGTCAAAGATACACGAATGACATCCGGGACCAACGGCTTAACGTGCTTTCCGAGGCACGGAGCGGCTTGATTTCTGATATTAATTTAATAGGTAATTATTAAAACACATTTTTATTGTGGCATTTATTTAACTCGTCTCAAAACAGATTATAATACTGATTGAGCTGAGTCTATTAGATAACACAATAGAAATGAGTTTTTAACAAAATACTTATTAAATTAATACTATTTATTAGTTCGCCAGTCGATTACATTTTTCAAAAAAATATCTTTTCATTTAACATACTTCGAAATTTGGTCCCGTGTGAGCGAGAGAGGTGACAAAATGCAACAGCCCTTCTTAATGATTTTATGAACGGTTTTATTGACTGCCTCGTTGGTCTAGTGGTCGCAAGTGCTACTGCTGAGCATGAGGTCCTGGGTTCGATTCTCAGGTCGGGCAAAGTGTTATTGGGTTTTTCTATCTGGAATTTCTCAGTAGCAGCCCGGAGTCTGGATTTGTGCCCGGCAGATGGCAATAGGCTCGCCCCCTATTACATGGGACTTAAACATAACTGGCGAAATGTGGGTGTACTATATAGGTACACCTCTGCCTAACCCTTCGGGGAAACAAGGCGTGATGTTATGTATGTATGTTTGTTTATCCGACCAATAATACAACTGGTTGAATTCTAGCCTCCTAGCCCGTTAACCTTCTCAGGCCTAGCGTTAGCCAGCGGTACTAAGCTCAGCATCCGTACCAGGAATAGGTGTATACGTCACGATTGACAGTTGTCTAATTAAATTGGTCGGCCAGCACCTTATTCCCAAGACCCTGTCATTTTAATAGAAGCGCTACGCCGTTGATATATATATATATGTTATATGACAAATGACATATTATTGATGTTATTCCACTTACCGGAATCAGCTGGAGGCTTTTTAGTGGTAGTGGGACGTTTCGTGGTGGTGGGTCGTTTCGTTGTAGTGGTAGAAGTAGTAGTGGTCATGGGAGTGGTTGCTGCAGGCCACCATGTTTGACTGGTGCTCTGTGTTGTGGTGGTTGGATTCCAGCTCGGCCAGGTTGTTGAGGTTTGATCGTGGTGGTGATGATCGTGGCTGCCACCTCCGATAGAACCTAGAATGAGGAAGTTGGTGAGTACAATAAAGTAATAGGTGGCGACGGTCCAAAATAATATCACGTATCGTGTTAACAGAAAAAAAAGTATTGATTGCGGTGCGCGACGACTTTGGGCAAGCTCATATCCTCGAACAAAATGTGTATACAGTTTAATAAAAGCATGCTTATTGCTAATCTCAAAATTTTACAAGAAGCAATAAATTTATTTGTAGGTAATTAAACTCACCATCAGCAGCAACAGTGGTAGTAGTAGGCGGTGACGGTGTGACGGGTTCAGGCGGTCTTTCACAGGCGGTAGTTGGCGGCGAAGGTACACCTCTACCGAGGGCGCGGCCGGCAGCACGAAGCAGTGGCGACGGCTCCGTGCAGCAACGGTTGCTGAAGTCGTCCAGGTCTATCGCCCAGGCTGTGACACCACCCATGCCTTGACGTAACGCCCATTCCACCTGCACACAATTCGCACATGAGTCCTAGGTCAAGCTAGTAGCTACATTTGCTATATACCTTTACTTTGAAACACTCTCTTCATCAATTGATAATATAATACCAGTACCTATACATGAGAAATACAGGAACTCTAAAAATAACATTGCTTTGTGGACGCAAAAGCACCTAGCAAGTAGTTATTCAAAAGTAGCAACACTATAAAATAACAGTTACTGTTTAATACGAATAAGTCTAACTAATTTAAATCAAAATATAACAGTTTTATTAGTCATGATGATTGTAGATTAGTGATGAATCATGCCATGTAATTTACAACCAATAACAAAAATTAAAGGCGACCTGATGAGGCGACCTAAATTATGTTCAAACTGCGGTTTGGGATTTCAATTGAATTGCATTGCATTGAAGAAATAATTAATTCATGGAAGCAGCAAAAAATAGTAACGTATACAAACCTTTTCAGTGATAGATTTGGGGTCATCGTATCCAACCCATTGGTTGTCAGAGTATGTGTAGGGTCCTGCATTGTCCTGTCTGCCTGTTTTCCATCTTAAGTTCTTCACTATAATAAAAATACGATTCAGTATTCAGATTTTTCATCACAGCTAGCACCCTACTGCCTACTGCGGTCCACTTTTGGATTCAGTGTTACGGCAAACTTGGAAACTCACCGTTATTATTCATAAAAAACTCAAACGTTGCTCGCAAACTCTTAATAAACCTATTTTAGTAAAAAAAAATGTTTTTTCAATTTCTTTCGAATTACGATTTGAATTTGAAAGAAGAAAACAAAACACTTTATAACTAAAATAGGGTTATAATACGTTTCAGTTTTTTTATGAATAAGGAGGTCAGTTTTTAGGTAATCACTTAATTTGCAAAAACAAAACACAGTCGTGAAGCGTGACCACAGAGCGTGACTGAAATGTGATATTCAATCAATTCAATTCAGTTTATTTATTCAGTAACAATTAACATTGCGTTCGAGTACAATCCAGTCGGAAAGTTAAGTATTAGGTGTACAAATATAGGAGAAAACATTAATTAAATGACTAACCTCTGTAGCATATTTCATAGTAAGCCAACATTCCGGGTTGCTTGGTGAACTCTCCCGGCTCACCCGGTCCGGCGGCTGCGGATCCTGGTCCCTTAGCTCCATCCACGTCTGCTAGTCTGTACGACTGACCATAAAACGACAAACCAAGGAGAAGTTTCTTAGGGTCTGCTCCACCACTTATTAGAGCTTTGACAGCGTATTCCTGAAAAAGAATTATATTTCAGAGACAATTCAGATAACTCAGATCAAACAATAAAAAAAAGTATTTTATTTGTTTATACTTACGATTGAATAATAAGCTAGAGTGTCTCTGGGTGATGGTACTAGCGGAGTATGGTGTCCAGTAGCCCTCTCCCATCCGCCATGGTAGTCATAAGTCATAGTACTGAGGAAATCGGCCGCCTTCGATAGAACTGGTAAATCGTACGCAGACTCGATCACTTCTTTGTAACCAGAGAGCGCGACACCAAGTTCCATGCCAGCTCCATGTAAAGCTTTGGATAATTCCTGCAAAGGAGAAAAAAAAATCATCAATAACTTATTTTTCCACAACAATATTTATTCAAAGAACAGTGAAATAGAGTATTTATTTTATACCTGAACGAATTTAGCAAAATTAGCTTTATCAGAAACCGCACCCTTCTTGCAGTTGCTTTGCCAACAAACTGGGTAGTTCCAGTCCAAATGAAGTCCTTTGAAGTTGTGCGTGCGCAAGAATGGAATCAACTTTTCTATGAACTTGCTGCGATTCGCCTCAGAGGATACCATTCGGGAATATTTGTCGCCAGCGGAGTCCGTCCAACCGCCCAAACCTAGGATGACTTTGACGTCTCTCAAGGATGTTACACGTTCATAAAGATCTGAAAAAGAGTCAGATTTATTTGCTTTTAAATTTGACAGGATATTATGGTCTCATATACTCTTTGTACTGCGTGTAGCTTTATAAATCTGAAGACTATTACGTCTTCTTCCCCGAAGACAGAACAGTCAACCCAATAATACCCTTATTTTCAGAAAACTAGTTTTCAAACTTCCTTTAATTGTAATTTTTACTTACTGTTGGTGACATCAGCCCAAGGATCGAACTCCTTCGCGATGAGGTCATCCGGGGAGAGCGATGCGTAAGCATACACCACATGAGTACAAAGCCGTGTGTCTATGTTTTCAGGTACAAATTTCCCGTCACCGCGACGATAGAACGCCCAGCTTGTCATGTAGCAAACCACAAGTTTGTCGCTCTGTTTACCTAAAAATGAAAAAAAATGTTTCAGAAAGAGTTTCGTTTTCCTTCAAATAATTGTAATTGGAATCATGTTAAAAGTATATCTTACTCTTTTTGCTATCTATCTCGGCAACGACACGCTCAGGGTCATTACTTGCTGTCAGTTCTTTGGTAGGGTCATTCCACTGAAAATAAACATTGAAATGAATGGAATGTTCATGAAATGAAAAGATAACTTAAACAATTGCTTTCAGCTGAAATTATTAACACTTACCTCAAAATCATTTTCGTATGCTTGCGATAGAAACCGAGCTGCATCCTCAACGCTGATTCGTAGGCTTTGTCCTGGCATACATTTTGCAACGTCTTGGTGGCTGTTGAAAGAATACAATATTTAGGGTTTATATTCCAATAGCCAGTTTTATCTTCTATCTGAAGAATAAATATGACAGTGTTACATAATATTTTCTATGAAAAGGTGTCAAAACGCAATATTTATCCCTAAGTTAAAAGGTAACTGGATATTGAAAAACCAGCGCATAGACTAATAATAGTGCCATTATACCATATAAGGAGAGTATCTTTAAATAGCTTCATCTTACCCGCAGAATCCAGTAGAGGGATCGTAAAGGCGTTCATCTTCGCAAGACATCCTGTAACTGATGCCTCCGGTGCAGAAGTGGAAGTGTGCGCAAGAGTCTTCGTCAGATGCCAAGTAAGCGTTCTCAGATTCACAGGATCCTATCTTCAATGAGGATTGATCGGATTGGACGACTTCACCTGTGTATAAAAGAAAATGGATTTGTGAGTTTTACTATATTAAAGGTTTTAATAAAAAGTCTTTGGTTTAATAGTAAGGGGATGTTACCGTTCAATGTTGTTGAAATAGCGCTCAGCATTGGGAATGGTTGACCGCACAGTCCTCTGAAGTCGTCCATATCGATAGATGACGCTGCAGCTCCTGCTAAGCCCGTGGTAACCACAAACTTCATCTGTTCGGAAATATTTTTTACATTAGAAATGTGATACTCCATGATCTGATTAAGAAATAGCCGTAAATTAAATAACAGTAATTCGTTGCTATTAGTAAATTGACGGTCAACACGAATATTTATAGCTACCTTCTCTAAGACAGTGGTTGGAGTATCGTAGGTGATCCATTGGTTGTCGAACAACGCGTAAGTGTTCCCACCTTCATCTGTACCACTCGGTCCTTTACCTTCGCGTTCAGCCATACATATCTGTAAATAAGAAAGCATAATTAGAATCATTAAATATTACATTTTCATAATGATTCGTCCAGAACCGTATTAATTTTGAATGCAGCAATATCTACACCATAAAGAGCATATGCAAGGAGTTGCATAACTACTCTTACAGGAGAAATTATGATGATCCTGCTATGTCCGAAGGCATTGACAAGATTACCTTCGCATAATAATTGTCGAAAAGTGATACTTACTTCGAAGTAAGCCAGAAGTCCTTTAGTCTGTGTATAAGTTCCTTCCTCGCCCCATCCACTGACAGCGGCGCCAGGTGCGGGCAAGGTTGACGGCGCGAGAGTGTACGAGCGCCCGAAGAACGGAACGCCAAGGACTAACTTTTCAGCGTTCATGCCGTGACGCAGGATGAATTTCACCATGAATTCCTGTGGAAATTATTAAGTAGGTGATTTTTTACTAAGTCAGGGCATTCAGGAATTAGTGAAAACGTTTTACCTAATGAATTGAGTTCTGATGTAAACAAGACCTATTCAAATATGTGAGACCTATTGGCACTTTGGGAACTTTAGTCTGATAAATCGCTAAGTTTTTACTAGTTACTTAGAATTAAATATTAAGTACGCAAATAAAGATATTTTCTAAAACAGAAGTTGTTAGTCAATGAGGAAAGACTGTATTTATTTTAAACCTGCTTAATGTATTTACTCTCTACCATAATCAAAAGTCCATGAAACATTATACAAACATAAACATCGACCCTGCAGTCCGCTGTGTACTTACAATATTATCATATCGCTGGTCCCGAGCGGCAGCTCCAGGGTCTCTATGTAACGGACTGTGCTGCACGGCCCTCGAAGGTGCTTCCTCGCGCTGGGCGTGAGTCATGTCCCACGCCTGTAACACTGTGTAGTCGGTAGCTCCGCTCACTGCGCTTAGGTCATACCCGTCTTCTATTTGATACCTGTGATGATACGGAGTTTTTGAAAAAAAATGTTTGTTTTTGAAATTGTTTTTCGCTAAGTTTTCAGCTTTTTCCTGTTAGTGTTTTTGAAAAGTGTTTTTTTTTTTCTTTCAAAGTTTATTTTGGAACTAACTGTTTAGTTTCTTTTACTATAATGGGAAGGCTGGTTATTCTTACCTGAACGGTGGCAGAACAGTCGAAAGCAGGAATCCATAAGACGAAAACTTCTCTCGGAGCTCGTAAAGTAAAGCTGTCAAAAGTTCTTTTTCTTTTTCGTCTTCACCTGAAATTTTTCATCAGCATTAGTACATGTTCCTTATTTCAGGAGTGGCACATACTTAGTACTCACTCGACCATCATTTAGGTAATGACATACCTGGGTATACCCAATGGAGATCCAGTCCATCGAAGTCATGTTCTTTCATGAAGTTAACAGCACTTTCAATGAACATGCTTCGTCTATTTGGTTCTTGTACCATTTCGCTGAACAGGCGATCTGTGCCTTCACCTCCTACACTGATCATAACTTTCATCCCGTGAAGGCGACGTTTCAACCCGGTTGCTATGCGGTAACCACCTGTAAGAAATTACCTTATTGATTTGAACGTACCGATTATTTAGTAGAAAGGTTCAAAGAATATTTTGACGGTTTCTCTATTGGTAATATGTAACTTGTACTAGCAAAATGTTCAAAGGTAGTAATTTCGAGACTTTTATGTTTTTATGTTGATGATGTCCAAAAGGTAACTGAAAACTGAAGAAATCTAAAGTATTATATGTCACCGTAAGTAATTTTTTGAGTAACTTCTCTTACCTTTAACGATATCGTAATCTTCATTGTTGGGAATAACAGAGTAAGTATGGGGATGCATAGTGGCGAATGCGTAGTGAAGATGTGTGCAGGAATTGGGCACCAATCCAGCGGTGAAGGCCAGCGGAGGGGCCCTGTATGCGGCCCATGACTCCATGTAGCATACCACTAAGCTACGTGTTCTTGGGTCCGACACCGTCTGCTGCATCGCTAGACAGTCAAACAAATAATATAAATATAGAGAAACTTACAGTAAATGCAAATATTGAGGAATTAGTCATGAAATGTCTGTTACCTTGTAAGTTCGCATTTCCTAGCTGCAATCTCTCATCATTGCGAGTGCTGCTGCCAAGAAAACATTGGATTTAGTTATAGACTTTACTATTCATTTATCATCAGAGTAGGCAATGCTTATTATTTGAAGGTCCTTACTTATTAAGATAGCCAGCAGCTCCGTAATATTTCCATCCACTCAAACCCTCTTCATCCGAAATGACTTCAGCATCCTACGGACAAGGCATTCATTACGTTCGAACCAGATCATCTTTTTCATAGTTTGCATTTTGTGATGCTGAATTACAAAATGACAACATAATTAAATTATACCTATTATTATTATCATTTATAATTTAATTATAATATTATTTCAATAATTTATTTACCTCTAATAATTTAAATGAAGATCCCGGTTCTATAAGTGAGATCGGTCGTTTTTCCACAGCGTCACGTAATGGCAGTCTTTCGTCTCCTTCATCACGAACACTCCTATAACGTAAATACCCAAATCAATTCTGGTGCTTTGTATGTGCATAATAAGACACAGTTTTCAAAGCGTTTTTATTCTATTTACCTTAACGGTATACTTTCGACAGAGGCACGTATCGGTGCAGCAATGGGATCGTGCTGAGGGACAGTCTCGACGGCGCTTCGTGCAAACGTGAAGCCCGCGCGAGGAGACGCTAGTGCGTACGCGCATAGCGCTAACGCTAATGCGCACTGCAAATAAATAAGTCACATGATAAAATCAGTTCAAATTACAAACAAATAAATTAAAAGCGAAATAATGTCTTTTGTTTATTTTCAAAGCTTCGAAAACATTAGCACTTTGGTATGGGTTTCGTGTTTCGTCTGCCTTTCCTTAATTTTTATTCTCGACAAGAGGCAGCTATCGTGTGTCGCATTAAATTCATGGAATAGATGGCTTGAAGGCTATCGACCTTTATCATAAAAAAGTTTGTTGACATCCATAACAATACAAATGGTATCAATTATCTGGCGACATTTAAATTAAAGCTTATAGGGAATACCGTTAAGTGTAGAGATTGTAAAAAGTGCTTACAAAAAGTTTACTCTTCTAACAATGTCTTTGTAGTGAATCAATTGATGGCTAACAAAGGAACCATCAATAAAGATTGAATGATTTTTCTATGTGCGGCGCCCGAACTGAAAATATATGAAGTGTAGGCGGTAGCGGTCAGCGACCTTTCGATCATGTATCGCATCGTGTCTTTGCGTAATTTACATAACTTGACAGACTCAAGAATTAAGATCAACACTTGAGACTGGTTCAACAAAGTTTGTGTATATTCTCATTTTATTGTGGTGCCGATGTCAACGGCCGCGACTTGTTTAGATCAGCATCGGGTTATTTGTGGTAAAATATTTAGTTTGATATGAACATAAATAGGTGCAGTAGTTTTAATGCCAATGCCAAAACAGCAGCAAACAGCAGACACCAACGAAATAACTTACAGAAAGATACCATCGATACATATGCCGCAGCTACATAAACAATCTTATTTACGAGTATATATATATGTAGTTCCTTCTATGAAAATATTTCATGAAATCTTTTCAAACCGTTGATGTAGGTACCTAAATGTGTACCTAAACACCTACTCGTAGCACGTAATCCGAAACTGAATAGGAATATCTTTCTCAGTTTGCGTTATTTTCAAGCTGAAGAAAAATCGTAGGTATCTTAGGGAAAACCGTGACGTTTTCGCAAGAAACAAAGATAAATACTAGAGATCGTCTACTCTATATAAATAAGCAGCGGTTATTCTCAAAATCCTGCTTTCCTCGTATTATTATTAAACAGGTAATTTTTGACCACCGGAATAGATGATTATCTAGCGCTTTTGTGGTGTATTTTGGGTGTGGAGAATCGATCTAATAAATTACTAATAAACGATCTCTAGTACATTGACTCGGGTCGTTCGGAAAACAACACAATTTGCATACAGGCAGCAGGCAGGTAGCGGCCCGGCTACCCGCGGGGTCATCGTCATCATCCCAACCAGTCCAAGATGTTTTCGCGTGACATTTCGCCGGCGATTAGGACATGGGCTTTTATTTTTTAATGTTTTTTGGACTCGATATTTGTGATAACTTAAGTATGATTATAAATCCCACCAGCCGTGTTATTGTCCCAATATCCACCTCATTAACTTTACGGTCAAGATATGTGCATTCAATTTGCATTTATACTCCGATCTCATGCAAAATGCCCTCAATAAATAATGTTGATTAGCTTTTTGTCAAAATTGAACAAGAATTATTTTTATGACTTATTGCCTGGCTGTAGAGGTCTAATAGAGTTCAATTAAGTGATCAACACCGAGATTAAAATAAATACCCCTAGATAATTTAAAAGATATAGTTGTTCTAGGAAACTGGAGTGATTCGACCTGACATTGTGTTGATATGAAGGCCGAAGGAGCGGCGCACGAGCATGCGTCCCCGTGCGTGCATTGCATACTACCATATAAAATAGTGACTATTATAATATGGTAATACTATTTTACTTTAAAATACCTGTAACACGCGAAGACACGGTCATTATCTACATTTTTGCTAGCTGCTTGATCGAATAGAGTTAATGGGTAGGTACCGTCGATACCAATTTACTCTCGGTATGCAGTTGGAGATGCATACAATACACATACATACATAAACTTTCACGCCTTCTTCCCATGGGGGTTGGTAGAAACTACAGAACGCCTCCTACTACGGTCCTTACATTATTCCTTTTGCCTCGTTTGCGTTATCTGGTCATACACGCGCGCCGGTTGCGAGTACCTACTGCGCACCTGACCTTTCTGAAGAACATAACCAATAAGGTCACTCCTAGGGCATTCCTTCCCAGCGTTTCCACAACAACGGCCCGGTCTCCCGGCGTTTCGTTAGCATACCTACTTAATTTACATACCTATTTAATTTACAAAGTCTTTAATGTATTTAAGTAGGCACTGAACTACCACAAAATTCAAGAAAACGTACGATATATTATGCGATGCTATGAGAATGCGACGGTTTCCATATAACAGATAAGTAAGAGATTTTTCTTGACGCCTCGAAAATTAAGTATTTGAACCGATCGATAATTTCTCAGCCCATTTATGGTACGCGCTAATTCACATATTTGCTGTACTTGACGATGGTTTTGTGATCAGTTATTGCGCTTTAGAATTCATAAGATACCTATTGGCAAAATAAAACGATTCTGTTTATAATAAACATTTCACTTTTTTGTAGTAGGTACTTAGGTATGCTTATTAGCAAGTACCGTCCATTAAAA
Source organism: Fissipunctia ypsillon (assembly GCA_947568875.1). Lineage (NCBI taxonomy): Eukaryota > Metazoa > Arthropoda > Insecta > Lepidoptera > Noctuidae > Fissipunctia > Fissipunctia ypsillon. The sequence goes on from OX387654.1 coordinate 11,485,178, forward strand.
CAATGGTCAATTAATGTCAATGAGTCACGATGCGGATATAAAGCCTGTGCAACGATGTCACTTCTTCAAACTTAACATGAAATTAGTCATTGCTTTAAGAACGCTTTTAAACCACAGTTAGCCGAGCTTTGTCAATAACACACGTCTGTTATTTGCTTATGTTCTCGTGTTTTAGTGGTACTTGCTAACTATCTAATGTTGTTTGGATGATATTTCAAGTCGCTTCTGTATATGTAAGTGCCGCTATCTCTTCTAAAAATATTTTCAAACTAATCACTTGATTAAACGTTAAAAGAGTCTTGTACATGTTACCATAGATATATGATAATAAACAAGTTTTTTTTTATATTTCTATGCATGTTACAGTATTGCCGGCCTATTTTTTGTATCTAAGTCATCAATAATTTGGGGTTTACTATAAATCATTTAACTCGTTATTAAACAAAACGGTTTCTTTTTATGTATTTCATAGAAAATACAGCTAAGTATAAACATAAATTCAAATCGTAAAGACGATTATCCATTTAGGTAAATAAATAAACAATAAAGTTGAGTGGAGCATCTTTCATGCAAAGATACAAAGATGAAAACCGGTTTCGTACTAAGTGCTGCCCTGGTTTACCCTGATCCCGACCTTGCTCCCGACCACGTGTGCCCCACTGCCTCATATCAGGCAGGTGCTGCAGTTAACTTTCTCATATGACTTTATATATAAGTGGGCATTCATGTCGTGCATATGAAATGAGCCAAAGAGACACTTACTTATTTCACCAAAGCAAATTTTGGGACAGTATTCAAATAATGTATTAACAGTTAAGTGTAAGCTACTGGCCAGGCATCTGTATATTTGTTACGTATCTACTATTTTAGGAATCTCAAAATCTCAAATATTTTTCGTATTTATTTTTGTATTAATATTAGAGTTCATTAAACTTGACCCATAAATAATAATCGCTCTTCCTCAATAACTTAAATGTGGTGTTAATCACTGTGACCGGTATCTTCAAATGCCTAATTTTGACATTTTAGGTACCTAAACAAGTATCCTAAAGTAAAAACTTTTAAACTTTCAAGAAAAATAAAGTGATTACGATATCATAACACTTACCCAAACTGTGAAGTTATGCCCCATGACGGGGAGCTTTCAGCGATACTTCGAACTTATATCTGAAAAACAAAAATACCTTAATGTAACTTCTGTTTGCAAAATTACAGGCATTTACCGATAAGCAGTTTAAATAGATACCCGTGTTTATTTTTATGGATGAAAGTATAATGCAATGTAAAATTATGTTATAAACGTACCTATTTTGTATTATTCTGTGTAACTACAATAGGGTATAAATTAAACACTACCCCTGTGTTGTGAAGCTGCGCGTGCGCGGGTCTGGTGCGACTGAGCGGGCGGCGCTCGCGTCACCTAGTGTTAAATACTCCGGTGTCATCGAGCCGAGCTTCGCGTCGCACCCACGTTTGTGCACAAGAATCAGAGATGTTTAGGGACATGTGCTAGAGAGGAAACAAGCTCAAATGGAAACAAAATCTCGTTATTTTTACAGCTATACCAATGGCAGTATCGACGAGAAGTAAAAAATAATGCACCATCGAAGGAGCAGGGGCTTTTAATGGCTGGACTACAATGAAACTCAATTATCTTTCTTTGAAGTACCCTATACATTAATTATTCACGATAAAACTAGAGTTTCACACTTTATAGGTACTAATTTTACAAACTTTTCAACAGAGCCTACCTACTGCACCGGTGTTTCGCTCAATTATGGATCTACAGTCAAGTAACTCATGGTTACCCTAACATGAGACAAAATGTTATTATTTTAAACTACCGGTTAATTTGTAAGCTTTTTTGTCCCGATCAGCGATTTGAAAAGATCTTTAGAGAACTACTTGACTGTCAAAGCTTTTATATTCTTTAATATTCTTTCATCATTGTTGAGAGCTTTGTAGAACTTTTTAGCTTTAACGTGTTAGTACCCATTCAAGTCTTGTTTTCTTACGGAAGCTTTAAGAGAGCTACCTAATAAATCTCATCTAAAAAGAAAACAACTGCGATGTTTCATCCATGGATCATTGAAAATAACAATCCGCTAGGTGCTTCTGCTTACTAATGGCCGAACCTAATAACCTATCATCACCAGTTTTGGCATACTGGAGATAGCAAACCTACCTATACATCCCTAGGTCCCTATACAAGGAATCTTACCGGCCTGTCATAAGGACAAATAGAATTATACTGTCTACCATCAATAGCGATCTGTCTTTTACTGAAAATAGGTTATTGGGTTCGGTGGTGAGGGTAGTCGTTCAGTCTTTCTTGAATTAGACGACCCATGTTCATCAATGGGTTTTGAGTAGTTTTATAGATCAAAGGGGCAATTGCGTAACACACTTACAGTAGGAATCAGAACAACCTTTATTGCGTTATTTACGTTGTTGAGCCGACAGATTTTTCGAACATTTGAAGCAATGGATTAGCAATTTGCTTCAAAATCATTCAGATTGTGATTGATAGTGTGTTACGTAATTAGAGTGCTGCATCAGATTTGATAAATCTCAATCCATTATGCTTTGAAGAGATTGTGATCAGAAAGAAGTTCTTTCTTTTGGAGTGAAATAAGACAGATGATGGATAGACGTTTTTAATTATTTAAAGACAGCTTAGTATTATTTTCCCTTAAGATTATTTTATCAAATGGAAAAATGTGGCAGATACTATATTTCATTTAAATAAAACATCTCGTAAAAACGGACCATGAAACCGTTATTAAAATCTAATAAAATTAATGAGCTACATAAAAAAAAGAATGAATGGATGAAGAAAAAAATGTCAATAGGTAAAGATTTCCATAAAGTGGGTTATTGACTTTTGGTAATAAATTATTTAGGTGCTTACCTATAAGTCTAAAGGTACAATTATTAAATAATATAGACGATCAGCGATTTGCTTTCTTGAGTTCAGTCAAAGGACGTTGTTATCTATAGGTGTAATACATATTTAAATAATTACCTGTCCCGACAGATTCATCAACGCAAAGCCTAAACCGCTGGGGCTACAAACTTGAAATTTTGGCTTTTAATGCCTTTTATGTTGTAAGCATCCACTAAGGAAGAATTTTTGGAAATTCGACCTTTAAGGGAGTGAAAAGGAGGGATTTTTTTTATATGAAAAATCTTATTTCCTGAGTTAATAAACTTGAAACTTGGCACGAATACTTATCTAAGTAAATTATGAAGTTTGTCATTTCTTGTTTTTCTAAACTACTCGCTAAAGGGGATTGGAGGGTGTCAAAGTTTGTATAGAAGGGATAAGAATTTTAACGCGTGGTCCGATTAACTCGAAACTCAGTATTTATACTTGTAAGACTGAAAATAATGAATAAAGTGTATTAGGGTTTTTTTTTGAAAATCCACCCCTAACGGGGTACTAAAGTAGAAATCCTCGCGGACGATGTCGCGTGGGAAGTGCTAGTAGGATGACAAATAAAATGAAATTTTAGATAGATAGAATACTCTTTATTATGTATACCATAAAAATTACAGATATAATACCGAATGCCTATTAATTAACGAATGCCTCTTTGTTCCCTGAATTTTGTATTTTTTTTTACTAAGATTTGCCAAATAAGAAGTTAGTGCTAACTGGCACTAGGTAGTTTTAAGCATGGACTGGTTTATTTTTTTCAATAATGTTATACTAAATCTTTAATTAATTATATTATATGATTTATCGATATGAGATTTGAATAATCAGACTAGCAAATAATTATAATTTGCAATTTGCACTTAACGATAGTTTGGGTTATGAACTAAAAATTTATTTACTAACCTGTTTTACGATCTTGTTTGTCATGTTTTGATATCATCAAGATTTGCCAAATGTTTTACATCGGTAGTCTATATTAAGGTACGTGTACCTGATTGAATTGATCTGTCTATACCTACCTGCTGATTTATGAAGTATCCTAAAATTAGGCGTAAATAATATTAATAATAAATATACATAAAGTATAGTTCGCTCTACATATGATTTTTACTGGTCTGAAGTACCAGAGTGCTGATCTAACATAATCCAGGATATCCTTAGTAGGTATAGATTATGTGGTATAGATAGGCTCTATCCAAAAAAAATCATTTAAGTACCTTTTTTTTCGTTGCGTTGTAGGTAGAGAAAATATTTGAACACAACATTCACAAAATGAAACTCAAAATTCACGCTTTTTCCACATTTCACATTGCAATATTACTTAGCATTGAAAGGATCCGCGCACTCCTTGATGTCAGTTTGTGTATCGAATGCTTTGCTAGACTTGGCAAGGGATCGTCAACTGGTGGTTGAGTTTGTCACAAATTTATCCTCGTTTACAGCACCGTGCCTCATAAGAATGAAGCCAGTTTTGATGTGTCTGGTTCGATGATAGCTATACCAAATCTTATTAGACTGCACTCGTTGATCTTTTCAAAAGTTATATAATATACAACTAGTAATAAAGTTCTATCAGTTGTAGGACGTCAGGTCCTGAGCCCGGACTCGCGTCTTGCTAGCGTACGTGGTGTCGAGGTGCGTTGGCGCACCGGGCTCCTCCATCATTACTATGCACGAAGCGTTTCTTCCATTCTGGCCGCCAATGTCACTCGCATTGTTTACCGGTACGACGCTGTCGCCATCGGCTCACCGCCTAACTGTACACACACGAACTAAGTAGACCCTGAAATTGGCAATGCCCTTGTTTTCAAATGTTCAAAGTTGACCCGAAAGAGTGACCTAGCTTCTTAGGAAGTTTTGATCATGTATACAGTGCATACATGTTGTTATTATTCGCATTTACGTGGACCTGTGTGAGCGCGTAATGAGCTGATGCTAGAACAAGACTTTTTATTATTATGTTATTAATGGCTCGTTCGGAATCTGGATCATCCTGCCCTTTGGAAGAAGGACAAACCGGAACCGGTATGTGTTTACAGTTTACTGAGTACTTGTGCACTAGCATTGTGTGTGCCGCGAGGGGGGGTTGGTGGTGGCGGGCGATGGCCTGGAGCACCCCGCGTGCTGCGAGCTCTGTTTCAAGGCGAAGTTCAAGGCAGGCCGTTGGCATTTATTGTATGATTCGTCAACATTTGATGTCAGATGCTCCGCGCCTACGCTCAGTATGGGTTCACAGTTTAAAATGAAATTAAATCTAAAATCAAATTATCTATTGTACTCGTGGTTACACTTCATTGTGTATCACTATTATTTTGATAAAAGGCGGAACAATGGGGACAGAAATTAAGAACGTTTGTTACAGAGCAGAGCCGCTATTATTTCATTGAGTGGGTCCATCAAATCGATTATTGAAAAATCATCGTTATCTGTGTAGTTTCTTCGGAGGGGTTAGTTTCTTGTTTAACCAACTTTCATCATTCGATTTAGATTTTTTACTTCATTTTTAAATAATAGGTACTTTAGTACCTAGTTTAAGGATTCACTGATCTGATCAGTAGGTATTTCAAATAAAAGAGAAATGATGATGTAGCTAGATAGATCGATACGGAATTTTTTTTAATATGACGTGTAAATGTGATTCCGATATCCTATTTATCTGTAAATAGGATAAGCAATTTCATTTCATTTCATACAAGTAACCATTTTTACTCTTATCGAACATCTTTCATCATCTTTACCACTATCGTCCATTTGTTTGTTTACAATGGTCACAAAGTTTTCACGATAACAGAATCCGCTAATAGCGCGTGGTCATGAGATCAAAGTTAGTTGTAAATTATACAGCGGTGGTGTTGGACGCTCGTGGTTCGATTAGCATAGCTGTTGCCAGTCGGTGTTGCGATGGCGTTGTCTGAGCGTCACTTGTTTTTGAGCAAACGGCTTGTCACTGATAGCGGTCTCACTGATGGCGGTGTGCTGGTTGATGAACGCGGTACCATCGAAAAAATTGTTACTAGGGAACAGGCAGATAAAATTGTAGCTGAAAGCGATGGAAAAATCAAGGTAACGCGTTATTTTACAGCTCTCAACTACATAAACTATGCACTTTGTGTGAGGCACGCCATTTTCCTCAAACAAGTCTTCAAAGTAATTAATTACTGGTGAGTAATTTGCATTGGCGTATTCATGGTGATCTATGATGCACTATATACGATAAAGGCACGAGGCTTGTTGTGATCATTTTAGTATTTTGTACTCGAAAAAACAGATTAGATTTTTATAAACACAACATCGTTACAGGTTAGGTCACGGTCTAACGGACCGGCCTCCAGATAGCACAAAACCGCTGTCGTCGACTATGAACTAACTTCCAAGGTAATGTTTGTTACAATCTTATTACCCATGTTTCAGGTGGTGGACGGCGGAGACCTGGCGCTGCTGGCCGGAGTGGTTGACTCCCATGTGCACGTGAACGAGCCGGGTCGCACGGCATGGGAAGGGTTCCGAACAGCCACCAGCGCTGCAGCCGCCGGGGGCATCACCACCATCGTCGATATGCCCTTGTAAGTTGAACAAAGGTTGGTTTTAGCTGGAAGGAATAAGAAAATCCTTATTGGCCTGGTGAGTCTGTGTTAAGTTAGAAAATCCACACAGCTGTAATGGCAAAGAGCATAATTATTATAAAATTTACAAGATGGGCGGACGGCAGGCATATAAAGTACCTAATGCTGACGGTAATCCGAGGCCCGCAGGCTACAGACATCACATAGATCAGAAAGTAGTAGGTACTGTTCGATTTTGTTTATGGATTTGATTCTACGTGGATTTGGCTGTAATGTGGAAAACAGAGAATACATAGAATTTGGTTTACATCTCACCAAACTCATGTGATTCGGCTGAGCCAATGATTTGACTACTTAAGTACTTGATTTGTTGTATCGACACACTAGCGATGTGTGTGAACTCTTGTCTATCACGGACTGTCACGAACAGTAATTAACTATCAACATTAAATAGTGCCAAGCATTGTTCTGATCACTATTTGGCACTTATAATAACATCATACAAATTTCATACTCATAATGTAAGGATCATTAATTGATGAACCAAAAATATTACTTAATGCGGTGTACTTAATTTAGTCTCTACTTAAATACACCTGGTAACTATAATTGTTCTGCTGACCCCATTTATAAATTGTAGTGGCTAATGTGCCTATTCATATACCTACGATAAACATTACCCTACTTTAGTCGAGTTGTGGCACTATATCGCTCATTGATAACTAGAACTAAGCACGATCGTCAATCGACTACTTCGTTAATTATTTTTTAACAGTTTAGTAAGTTTTACGTATTATAAATATTTTTTTATTTATCGTATATTGTCATACTGATTCCAATTAATGTTAAAAGTGTTCATGTTGTATGTCATGTTCTGCAATGGATAACTTAAAATGAGTTCCAATGACGGTTTGAAATCACATCTAGCGAAATAATCGATAAAGAGATAGTTTATCACACCTATCGGTGTCCTACTAAGATGATTAATTTCTGTCTCTTATATCAGACTAGATACTGCTATCTAAGACCGGCTACGAAATAGCTCAGAGGTCAGCGACCCCTTTACAACTTAAAGAAAATACATTTATCCAATAGGAAAAATACATCATATATTATTTTAAAAATTGGCTCTCATCTTTTTCCAGGAACTCAATTCCACCGACCACGACATTGGAAAACTTGAAAACTAAAGCATTGTCCGCCGAAGGAAACGTCTATGTGGATGTAGGATTCTGGGGCGGAGTTATTGTAGGAAACGATGTAAGTATCAAAATAAATGAATAATTAAAGATGAGCCTGCGCATTGGGTGCTTGTCCAGCGCAGGCGACGCGACTACGGCATGTTTTCTCACCGACATGTACGTCTACTTACAACCGTGATGCAAATGCTTGGGAGGTTTTTTTATACATAAGTACTCAGAAAATAGCACCAAATAATTAATTTCCGTGCCTACGCTCTTGCTACGCGACTGCTACGATGCGCCTACGCTCCTACGCTTTTGCTACGCGGCTGCTACGCCGCGCCTACGTTCTTATACTTCTACTACGCGGTCTTACGATCCTGCTACTCGACTTACGCTTTTGCTACGCTCCTCATACGCGGCGCTTAAGGGGCGGCTACGAGGCGTTTATACGCTGACGCTGTCATTACGTCCAACAAACTGAGCATGCGCAGGACAAACGCTATGTGCGAAGAGACGAGAGCCTTGGGCAGTTATTTAAATTTAAATTCCCATTACATAAAATGATGTTAGTATCTAACACGAAAAGGTAGGGTTAACGACGGTGATCGACGCATTTGTCCCCATATCAAAACCATTATTTGCTTCATTGGACATATTTTTACCACAATTGGGTAAAAGAACAAGTTTTAAATGTTATGAGTTTTGTCGCACCATAATAAAGAAGCAAAATAATAGTAAACTTCTAAAAGGATAAACGGAATTCGTTAAAAATGTCTTTATGCAAAAAAAAAATGTGTACCTAAAAAGTCGTATTTTTACTCAAAGCTAGGTTATTCACTCTTGGAATAGGTAAAACGACAAATCACTTCCCGTAGTTAATTTTAATTTATTTGAAGTGGAGCTGGCGTTTTATCATTTCTTCGCAATCATTAAATAATAATATTGACTTAGATAAAATTAAAAGATACCGAAATAAATCTTTTCTTATTTGTTTTGACATTTGACAGATAAAATTCCTATTCCTAACTTCAAAAAGCTTTAAAATATTCGTGTTACTTTTCAGGATTCACTGCGAGACCTAGTGAAGGCTGGCGTGGTGGGTTTCAAATGCTTTCTCTGTCCGAGTGGTGTCGACGAGTTTCCCAATGTAGGGCCTGAAGATTTGGACAAGGCCTTTGCTGCCTTAGAGGGAACAGGATCAGTGTTGGCAGTAATAATAAGAACAAATACTTTAATGATATATGTTTTTGGCTTTATTTGTAGGGATGACTCTTTGGTCTAGTGATCGCAAGTGCTCCTGTTGAGCATGAGATCCTGAGTTCGATCCCCGGGTCGGAAATGTGTTACCTATTGGGATTTTCCAATAGGGATTTCTCAGTAGCAGCCCGGAGTCTGGATTTGTGGTGCCCGGTTAGTAGGGCAAAACTTGGCTAATTCGTGATATGCAGCTATTCGGTGATAGATAATTGTGCTTTATTACCAAGTTACTACTGACTTGATAAATGTACATTTTTCAATCATTATAGTATTTGCCACATTTTTAGATATAAGTTAGCAAAACTTATTTTGTCTACTATATCACAGTAAATTTAAAAAATAGTCTGATCAATGAATCGAATTTTACAAGTAAAAATCAAAACTATCACCGATTACCCAAGTTTTGCCCTAGTAATAGGCTCGCCCTCTATTACATGGGAATTATGTAAACATAACTGGCGAAATGTGGGTGTACTAAAGGTACACTTTTGCCTAATCCTCCGGGGAATACAGGCGTGATATTATGTTCTTATGATATATATATATGTTTTAGTTCCATGCTGAACTTGAAGATGACAGTCCACCCAGTAAGAAGAAAATTAAAAAGAAAGGTATTTAGCATCGATTTTATTAATGTGACAAACGTCTTTTTACGCCAAAAAGAATGCCATGTTTAATTGCAAATTGTAACGGTCCAACAGTGAACTAGTAAAAGCTGCTTAGCATCGATTTTTTAAACGTTGTTACAGTAAATAACATCTTATTTACAATTCGCCTTGTCCTTGAGCCCTTCAATAAATGAGTTTGTTGAAGTTGAATAACTACTTACCAACAATTTAACCGAAACAAGCGATCCTTTTGTCATATGTTCGCTTCAACATGATAAAAGGATTGTTGTTCATTCTTTTGTTTGTTTCAGATCCCGAGGAATATCAAACATATCTTGAGTCAAGGCCGCCTAATATGGAACTAAATGCGGTGTCGCTAATTAAAGATTTTGTTGACAAAACTGAGTAAGTTGTTTTTGGTGAATCGCACATGCAAAAACGTTTGCCACACTTCTATGAAGAAATATTGATCCACTGAAGCGCTCTGGAGTGTTTATGATTAAATTATTTATACTTACAGTCTTGTTGGCCTAGTGGTCGCAAGCGCTACTGCTGAGCATGGGGTCCTGGGTTCGATTCTCAGGTCGGGAAAAGTATTATTGGGTTTTGCCAACAGGAATTTCTCAGTAGTAGCCCGGAGTCTGGATTTGTGCCCAGTTGATGGCAATAGGCTCGCCCCCTATTACAAGCGAATTAAACATAACTGTTGATGTACTAAAGGTACACTTCTGTCTAATCTTTCGTGGAATACAGGCGTGATGTTATGTTATGTTAAATTACTTTTATAATAACTCACTTACACCTGGTTTCTGGAAGGTGACATTAGCATACAGATTGTTAAACTCATGTCGAGTGTTGTTTTACCTATTTGTTGTTATATGAGCCAGCCAATCGCGCATTTAACATGAGTTTGACAATTTCTCAGCTTGTGTTAATTGGCCTTTCAGAAACGGAGTGTAAAGTAGTCACTTTTTGTTGTTTTTAGAACCTAGTGTTAGGACAGTTCCTCAGTCTTTATGACCAACAATACTAGCGTACTACGTCCCACTGCAGAGTAAAGGTCTCTTCTTATACAGAGAAGGCTTGAATGAGCATTAGTCACCACGCTTGCTAAGTAGGGTTGGCGATTTCAGACTTATATTAATTAAAGTCCAGGTGGTCACGATGTTTTCCTTCACCGTCGTTACACTTAGAGAGTACATGACATACCTACATATGAACTGAAAAAGTCACATTATTCCTTGCCCGGACTTAAAGTCAGAAACCAACCTCGTGAATGAGAGGCGAGGGCTTCACTGGGCCACCACGCCTTTATGACTAAAGCTCCAAAATAGAATTAAATTTATTTTCCACTAGCGTCCGAGTGCACGTAGTCCACGTGTCTTCTTCGGAGGTGGTTCCCCTACTTGTGGAAGCTAGGAAGGCCCGGCTGGCGAAGGGACACGAGGCCTGGCGCGCCGGGGTCACGGCGGAAACCTGCCACCATTACCTCACCTTCAGCGCTGACCAGATTCCTAAGGGTCGGAGCGAGTACAAATGCGCTCCACCCATTAGGGATAAAGATAATAAGGTATTTTATTCCGACATTTATTTCCTTGTGGCTATATCATTCCAGGAGCAGAGAACGGACGGCTGTGCCAGACCCCTACCGTTTAGTCGGTAGGAGTCCGACACAGCCCTCCGTTCTCTCTCACGCCTCGGTGTTCCTCGAGTCAAGAACCGGAATATAGGTAGGTTGGGTACACATTCTTAGCGTACAAATTATCCTGATCACAAAATGATCTGCTATTAAAAAAATCACAGGCGAATGGAAATAAGTTTATACTTACAATAGAGCTTTTAGATTTACATACAATAAGTGATGAGATTTGCGAGCGTTAAGTATGTTGATAATTAAATGTCATTTATGTAATTTTAAATAAATCAATAATTTAAATAATACGTGATAATTATATTTTGATTTTTTTTTTGTATTAATTATTTTTGACTGCCTCGTTGGTCTAGTCGCAAGCGCTACTGCTGAGCATGAGGTCCTGGGTACGATTCCCAAGTCGGGCAAAGTGTTATTGGGTTTTTCTACATATCTGGAATTTCTCAGTAGTAGCCCGGAGTCTAGATTTGTGCCCGGTAGATGGCAATAGGCTCGCCCCCTATTACATGGGACTTAAACATAACTGTACGGTGTACTATAAGTACACCTCTGCCTAACCCTTCGGGGAAACAGGGCGTGATGTTATGTTATGGTGCGTGTCTGGAACGGGGTGGAAATATATTCGATTCAAGCTAAATGTATACCTATAATGTAATATTTGTCAATTAGGGGCCTTCTAGCATTAGGAGCATTAGGAGCATTCTGGCTTTTCCAGCATTCTAAGCCGCTAGAGTATTTTATAAATTAGTTAATTTACTTAAGCGTAAGTGTTAAGTTTTGCATTTAACAAGGGTTCCCTATGACGGTGACATGTTCACAATATGATCAAACTCTCGTTAATAAATATTTAAAAAAAAATATTGCAATCTATGTTTGTAATTCAAAATATGAATAGTTATAGAACGTTAGAAATCTGCAAAAAGTCTTTATTTAGGTATACTTTGGCAATAGAAAAAGAGAAAATATAAAATATATTTACAGGAAGGAAACAATAAATATTTTTTTTAAACTGTAGTTTTTTTTTAATATAATAAAATACGTAACTACTTACTTAACGTTTTAAAGCATTTATTAATCGTGTATTTGTTGCAGGAAAAGCTATGGGAATACTTATTAGAAGATAAATTAGATCTGGTGGTGTCCGACCACTCTCCCTGCACTCCGGACCTCAAAAGCTCGAATAATTTGGAGGCTTGGGGCGGGATTTCATCTGTACAATTCGGTACGTTACCGTTTATTAATATTTCAATTTATGATGTAGGTACACCTAATAACGGCTATTTAAATCACAAAATATGGGTCGCTATATTTTTCATAGGTACAGGTAGGTACCCACTGAATTTTATCTAAGTCCATCCATATATCACCTTCGCGGCTCTATCTTTGTTGGAGACAAATTAAGAAAAAAAAAGCGGACAAGTGCTTGTCGGACCACGCAGAATGAAGAGTTCCGTAGTCGGGATGAATTATCCGAAGAACAAACTTAACATTGTAGTTGAAAATCATATTATGTTCTCCCATACATTCCAACTGCGTAAGTTTGTAAGCACAATATTGGCAGATTTACCATATTATTTAAAGACCATAGCCGTCTTATAGGTTTTCCTGTAATCTGTAAGTATAGGACTATTTTCTGTATATTTTTTCAAAATAGTCTCAGTAGTTTCGGAGATAAGGGGGGAATGCTCAATTTTCATATATTTTCCTAAACAACTTTAAAACTATTTATTTTAAAATTATTTAAAAAATATATTTATTTAAAATATACTTGAGACGCTCATAGTAAGCCCTTTCATTTGATATATCACACGGTACGGTTTACGAAACTTTTTATTTATTTTATTTTATTTGATTAAGTTGAAAGGTACCTTTCAACTAAATCGGTACATATCAATTTATGTGACTCAAACACGGACGTGTTACGTAAATAAATGAATTTTGAATATGGGGATAACTTTTGGGAGACAAATAAGAAAATAAATAAAAAGTTTCGTAAACCGTCCATTAGATTCGAAACAAATTGGCTGTGACATACGAACACACAGACACACGAGTGATCCTATAAGGGTTCCGTTTTTATTCCTTTTAAGATACGGAACCCTAAAAACGATTAATTTATCTACGTAAACCTAACTTATCAAAGGACAAAAGGATTTAGGAAGTAGATAATAAAACCTCACAGCAAATGAGAAAAGTAATAAACTTTTATATATTTTCTAGGTTTATCACTGTTCTGGACCGCAGCGAGTACCCGTGGCCTCGACTTGACCTCGATCAGTAAATACATGAGTTCAGGGCCGGCCCAACTATGCGGCCTTCAGAACCGTAAGGGAGCACTGAGGCCTGGCCTTGACGGTGACCTCATATTCTTTGACCCTGAAGCCTCCTTCACCGTCACCACTGAAATTATACGACACAAGAATAAGGTAAACGATAAATATTGAATATCGTAAATAACAGTATATGCGGAAATTATGTGTAGTGCAGTAAATATCGTTTATTGTTATAATAGTTTACCCTTATGGGTGCAGTGCCTGCCCAGGGCCTTTCTTTAAAAATCCATAACTCTTTTTGGTAGTTATTTAGCGACTCCATGATGCCAGCAGCTACTGTTGATTTTGTATTCGTAAATCTTTATAAAATGTCGGACAATAATGAGTACTTAAGTATGTTCTTCAAAGACATCCACAATTGGAATTAAGCAAAGCTAGGAAGTGCACACAGCAACAGAATAAAGTTAACACTATCCAAAGTTTTAAAAGAGATTTACGAGTATGTACCTACGATTGAAAACTTGTTAGCGTATTCTTGTTTGTAACAAATTAGATTTAAATTAGTAGAGTGTATATTTAGAAAAGAATATATACACTATTAAATAATCAAAATTCCATAATGACTAGCGACTTTTGTAGCAGACCGTGAGTACTTGTTCGTTTCCGTAGTCATTTCAGGAACATTTTTGTTTGTGTATGTTCTAGTAAGTTATTAAAGTGTCATATCAATAAATAAATAAACATAAAGACGTAATGATGCGAAGAGTCTGTTCAGGTTCATGGCCCAAATGTAATTCGTAGCTGTGTGTACCTACTTAGGGTACGATGGAACTGTCATACGCATTGCGATTATAAAACTTTATAATTAATAATGTTCACGCATGATGTTGACAGCCTGCGTATTGCTATCACACAAGGTTTAGCCGTTCTTCGTTTTGGGGTACCTATTTACGCATCGAGCATCGATACCTATTATCACGTCATCTTCAGACAGCTAAATAAGAGGACCTCAGCGGATATCATCAAAGAAGCACCAATAGAAGCAGTTTACGAATACTTCCGAGTACTTCTTCGCGGAACGTTAAAACCGCTCGTTTTTTCCTTCTAGACTTTATTCACCAAAAAACCGCGGTTAAAAAAAAAAAGAAAAAAAAAGTCCTAGGTAGACAGACTACATAAAATTGTGTGGCAGATATCGCTGTTATAGCTTATTGAGTGGGTTCAGAGTTAGAAGGAATTGACTTAAATTGTTCATGAATAACAATAAAATTAGGCTTTCCAAGTTACGAAAAAGATTGATAAAAGCCCATGATTAAGGTTTGAAGTAACTTGATTAACGCACTGAATATCCTTCAGATCATTATTCTGCTTACCAAGCAAATATGGAACTTCATTATTCCTATAAACTACTACATTTTTTACATCATTTATATCACCTGTCAGAGTTGGAAGGCAGACTCCTCAAAGAGTAGTAACTATGAGCAGACTGACAAGTTACTACTGTTTTTTCTACCTATACTCTTTATTCAAATCAGTGTTTGTCTTTTTAAACTAATCATCACATAAACCCGCGAAGGTTGCATGCTAACAGCACGCCAGGTTAAAACCTCTGCAGAACCTACTTACTTAACTTATCGGTTATATGGATTCTCATTTCTTTGTTTCAGTTGACGCCATACATCGGTAAGGAGTTGAAAGGTGTCGTGAAACAAACCTACCTGCGCGGGCGCTTAATTTACGAGGACGGAAAAATTGTGGAACAGCCTAAAGGAAAATTATTATTAAATGATATTTGAAGCTTTAGTACAATGTTATTATTAGAAAGTGTTAATTATTTACATACTAAAAAATATAGAAACGTTAAATCATTGTTTCATTCATTATCTTTTCTTCTTTTATGGCCATTATTTTATTTTATGTGTTTAGTAGGTAAGTGTTTGTAGAAGGTCATCTACTGCCTCAACAGTTACAAAGAAAACTAAATACCTACATTAATTGTAGTTAAGCGTCCACTGAATCTTTATTTAATAAGCATTCATTCATAAAAACACTAGAATCGACTATAATATTTTATCATAATAGGTCTTTTTAACGTTCTTTAGGTTCCTTAGGTACGATTTAAGGGTGTGGTGCCCTAATTCGTACCACCGATAGCCTAACGGCCAAACCCAATAACCTATCTATCACCAGTTTTGGCATACTGGAGACAGAAAAACCTATCTATCTATGGTTTTAACATCCCAATAATTTTAAGATATTATGGAATCATACCGGCCTGAAATAAGGACAGATAGAATTATACTGTCTACCATCAATACGGTCGTTAGTCATACGGTACTAATAAGGTGTCAAAGACGATACATAAATCTAAAGAATAATAAAACAACGTCATTAACACAAATTAAAAACTACAAACAAATGATTTTTCAGCCGATTAAGTGGGATTCTTGTCTATTTGGAGTCATCAAAATAGTACGTAGAAAGAAATATAATATTAATATTATACTTAGCAGAAATACAAACAGTGAAAAAAGTGTCCTCAACATTCCTTAGTACTATAAAAGTTAGGAAGAGACTGGACTCTTACCTCCTTACTAATAAACGTATTATATCAGGTGAATAGTTACACACCGATTCCTCTCTTTCAGTCGTCAGTAATTTGACTTTCGAAAGAAGACAAAGCGTTGTGTAACTATACAGACGCTATACAACGTTTATTAGTAAGGAGGTTAATGGATTAAATGTTGATTTAACATAAGTTATCGTCCATTTCTGCTGTTTTCCTGTGTCATATTATTAGGTCTTGAAATTTTTATTTTCTCAGGGTACGATTTAGGAATTCTCCGCAGGTACGAATTAAGCGAAGGGGCCTTCAAAGTTTAAAATCAAAACACCTGCCATAACTTTAAGAAAAATACGGTTTGGATATGCTTATATGAATGCTGGAATACCACGAAAATAGCCATGAGCAAAATAATATCTTTCTCGTCATATTCTTTTCAGAGATAGGTAGTTTACATGCATGAAATTTTAATGCAGACGGAGCAGTTTCTTAACATATAACATAACATCACGCCTGTATTACCGGGAGGGTTAGGTTAATAGAGGTAAAACGGGCTGGTGTCCGCAACTTCGCGTCAGTGCGCGTATTTTGCGTAACGGGTGGGAACATCAATTATTCGATCCACCCTAGCTCCTCAAGGAAGGCCAGCAACGCCTTGGTGTTACTGACAACCTCACGTAGGGTACCTGGGTTACCGAAGTACTTTGCCCTGTATGTGGCGAGCACCGGGCAGTTTAGTAGCACATGAGCTGCTGTCTCGTCTTCCTCCATGCAGGCCCTGCACATAGGACTGTCTGTGACTCCTATGACAAAGAGGTGTTTATTAAATGACCAGTGGCCAGTTATATATAGCTGCTGTAACTGTACGCAGCTGATGTTTAGTTAGTCGGAGAAACTGTTTCGTGAGGCGGCCATCAATTGTACGGACTGCTTCCTTGGCCTGCCCCACACACACCCTCGCCCTGCCCCAAGCATTGCTTGTGATGTTGATCACTGGTGCGTTTCCTTACCAGAGTACTTAAGTACCCGAAAGGGAGTAGCGCGATGGGTTCAGGTCCCACTGGTGCCATGCTCGACCCCTTTCTGGCAAGTTCGTCGGCTGCGTCATTGCCTGTGTCTTTTGATCCATTGGATAGTTATGTTATCGAGGCTACACACCTGGTTGAGGCGCTGGTGACACTCGTATATTAGTCAAGAATCAACTGTGTGACTGTTTAGGGCTTGCAGGACAGCCATTCTGTCTGAGAGTATGCGGATCGAGTGGTCCGTAACTTCCCTGGCCATGGAGTCTGCAGCGGCTAAAGAAATACCCATGCATTTGTATAGATGTATAGATAATTGTTTTTCTATACTAAAAGTAGCCTAAGTTACTCCTTATACATCAGCTGTCTGCCAGTGAAAGTTCCGTCAAAATTGGTCCAGCCGTTTCGGAAAGCCGGAACGAATAGACAGACAGACAAACATTTAAAAAATTGTTTTTTTTTTGTTATAAGTACCCTGTATACTTTCATATGCATTTAGTAAAAAGCTGTTATTTAGACATTACAAACAGCCACTTCAATTTAATTTATTTGTATACATAGATACAAATTACATACACATACATAAACTCACGCCTTCTTCCCATGGGGGTAGGCAGAAACTACAGAACGCCACCTGCTACGATCCTTACATACTCTTTTTGCCTCGTTTACATTCATACATCTGGTCATACACGCACGCCGGTTGCGAGTACTACGCACCTGACCTTTCTGAAGAACATCACCAATAAGATCACTATATGTCTTCCTAGGGCGTCCCCTTCCGGCGTTTCCACTCACATCTGCCGTGTAAATACTTTTTGTTAGTCGACTTTCATTCATCTTCTCAACATGACCAAACCATCTACCGTAGCGGGTCGCAGTTCTAATCTAACATAACCTAATCTTTTTTGCTAATAATAGTAGATTGTTATACAAGGGATGAAAGGGATCTATTTAGGCACGAGATGATTTGGCGTTCGAGTGCCTCCACCCGAGGTAAACACTCTGCTTTTCATTTCGAAGATGAAGAAAGTAAAAAAAACCTGATAAGTTAAACCTACAATATTTTTAACCGACTTCAAAAAAGGAGGTTCTGGTATTCGACCCATATGTATGTATGTTTGTATGTCCGCGATTTTCTCAAAAACCCATGCACCAATTTTGATGTTACTTTCATTAACGTGATCTACATACTTTCAGGAAGGTTTTAGTATATAATACATTAGGTAATTATTCTTCTGTACGAAGTTATACGAATAAATGTACTGCATCTCCAGCATTTCTATGCGAATTTTGATGATTTTTCTTTTTTTATGCGTTCTTCGATTACTCGAAGACGGCTGGACCGATTTGGAATTTTTTTTTTTTAAAGGGTAAACTTCTCAGGTGGTCCCATTGTCATCAGGTCAGGATTTGATGATGGGATCCTGGAGAAATCGAGGGAACTCTTCAAATATTATAGGCACACCTATAGCGATTTAGGTATTTTTTATAGTAACTTGTGCATTTGCTCTCGGAAAGCACCATTTGGTGAAGTGGAACTGATGATGAAGACCACAGATGGCCACCGGAACTACTCAATAATAAGCATTTCACGGGTTGCGATTCGATTACTTTAATATGGTTGCTCAGCAATTTATGCTCGTCAGAATGCATAATATGGTGAAGTGGAGCTCATGGTGAAGTACCAGGAGAACTTCTCAAAAACCAACGTTCCTGCATCGGGAAATGCAATATTTTGTAAAAAGGTGATGAGCAGTTAAGATAAGGCTATTGTAACTTAGATAAATTGCAATCCGACCCACTAAAAAGGGAAAAATAAAATACTTTTTTCCAAAAAAAAAAAAAAAAAAACAACTGACTTCAAAAAAAAAAACTACACAATTCGGAAAATCGTGCTTCCGGCACAGCGGTCTTGATTTGAATTTCCGAATTGTGCTAGTAGCGGGATTATTCTCAGATTCGAAGAAACGCTTGGTGAGGCGTTTCATGAACTGCTGAACGGTGGGTATTTTAAGATCAACGTGAAGAGACTCGTTGCGTACATAGTAGGGTGCCCCGTCACCTTTCTAAGGGATCGGTTCTGTAGGTTCTGCATCCTATGGATATAGCGAGGCTTAGCGTATGCGAACACGATGCAAGCATACGTCATGATGGGACGGATGACCGCGGTGTTTAGTAGGAATAATTACCTAATGTACTAAAACCTTCCTGAAAGTATGTAGATCACGTTAATGAAAGTAACATCAAAATTGGTGCATGGGTTTTTGAGAAAATCGCGGACATACAAACATACATACATATGGGTCGAATACAGAACCTCCTTTTTTGAAGTCGGTTAAAATATTGTAGGTTTAACTTATCAGGTTTTTGTTTACTTTCCTCATCTTCGAAATGAAAAGCAGAGTGTTTACCTCGGGTGGAGGCACTCGAACGCCAAATCATCTCGTGCCTAAATAGATCCCTTTCATCCCTTGTCTATGTTTACCTATTATTACGGACTCAAATCACATCGGATATCATGTTGAAAAATAAAAAATAATTTCCTGTGGCTAAAGTATCCATTGGATTTGATTGATTTTTTGTACCTATACGGGTAAAGAACATGATTCTCTTTACGTGGTTTAAAGGAATGTCAATCGTCCTGTTCCACCTTGTATACAAACTCAAATAGAGGCATATGAAAAATAGAAACGCTACTGTACACACAGCTACATATCAAGCTATACATTTCCAGTATAAACTGATCTCGCATTGTATAGGATTTCCGTACAATGAAAGGTCAGCTTAGACTGGAAATGTATAGCTTGATATGTAGCCGTGTGTACATCGTTCACTTTACTTGGGTACCATAAAGATACAGGTTTCCGGTACAGACAAACCCGTACGGGTCGGTTCCGATCGGTGCAGGTATAATATTTCCAGTACAGGCGAGTCTGTGCGGGTCGGTACCGATCGGTGCAGGTATAAAATTACCATGTTATTGATCATAAGCGCTCACTTATAAAGAAACAGGTTTATACTTGTCGGTGCCGACTACCATAATAACCCTGATCGGCCTGTAAGCACCCTTACTCTTTATTACTTATCAGCTGTTATCGCTTAAGCGATTCTACGTTATACATATACT
The DNA here is from genome assembly GCA_947568875.1 of Fissipunctia ypsillon. NCBI lineage: Eukaryota > Metazoa > Arthropoda > Insecta > Lepidoptera > Noctuidae > Fissipunctia > Fissipunctia ypsillon. The sequence continues at coordinate 11,505,370 of OX387654.1, forward strand.
TTACAATTATGGCTCACATGTTACAATTATGCCACCCTAAGTCTCAGTAAACACTAATAGGGCTCTATTCTGAGTCTTTGCACTTGATAACACTTCTTTAACACAATAGCGTCTCTCTAACACTGATAAGAGTCTATATGATGATAATGAAGATGAGAGTCCTAACGGCACGAGGCGATTATGGCAATACGAGTCAGCAGACTGGGATGAGATGCGGCACTTTTTTGCGTCTTAATCATGGCGGTAAGTGTGCTTCTCCTCGGGTGACCCCTCGTGCTGTGCTGACGTGGTTGCGGACATGATTCGGCAGGGGATGGAGTATTTTATTCCATTCTCCGACATCCCGCTCGGTTACAAATTCCGGCCTTGGTATAATGCAGAATGCGCCCACGCTGAGGCCCGAAAAGAGTCTGCCTACCAAGCCTGGGTCAGGTCCGCGACCGCAAAATTAGAGCGCGTGGGGTTCGCGGGAAGAAAAGAGCCTTTAATTCTGCCGCTAAGTTCTGCAAGCGGGTTTTACGTGGGACACGTTTTGACTATGTCGGACGTATTAGGGCAAAACTGGCTTCGCACCCTCCGGGTAGTAAACAGTTCTGGTCCCTGTCTAAAGCGGCTGAAACGAATTTCTGTCGTCCCACTATACCTCCAATGATGAAATATGATGGGTCGCTGGCTCACTCTGCAAGTGAGAAAGCAAATCTATTTGCAAGCAATTCACGACTGGACGCTGGCTCCAAGCAACCACCTACTGTACCTCATTATGACTCCTCGATGCCGGAGATCGCAGTTCACATTATAAAGGTCCGAAGAGGTGCAGTCTATACGTGAACAAGGCCAGCGGGTCTGACGGTATTCCAGCGAGAGTGTTGAGCCAGTGTGCGCCTGAACTGTCTCCTGTGTTGACACGTTTTTTCCGCCTCTCTCTTAAAAAAAAGACGGTACCAAAATCCTGGAAGCTTGCAAATGTGCAACCAGTGCCCAAAAAGGGCACCGCGCAGCGATCGTGCAGACCCTGCTCATTACCGTCCCATCGCCATTACCTCCATTCTGTGCAAGGTTATGGAAAGGGAAAAGAGTAAGTTGCAGCTATATGGCTTTCGCCGGGGACGGTCAACTGGCGATCTTCTTGTGTATGTCAGGCACTGCTGGGGCGAGGCCATCGAGAAACACGGCGAAGCCCTATCGGTTGCATGTCGAAGGCCTTTGACAGGGTCTGGCACGCTGGTCTACTCAGCAAGCTTCCTGCTTATGGCATTGCAGCTGATTTTTGTAGCTGGATATCAGACTTCCTTAGTCAACGGTCGATCAGAGTCGTTGACCGCTGCTCTTCCGACCTTATGGCTATTGATGCCTGAGTTGCTCAGGGGTCTGTTCTCTCTGCAACTCTTTTCCTGCTGCACATTAATGACCTACTTCAGCCTGGTATTGTTGGGTACGCAGATGACAGTATTGTTTCAGAGAGATACTTGTCCAGCGCAAAAACCAGCGGGACTGAAGTTCGTTCATTAAGACAGGCCATGGTAGAGCGGACAGATTTGACCTTAAGGCTTGTCTCCTAGTGGGGTGATGATAATTTGGTCTCTTTTAACGCCATCAAAAGACAGACGTTTCTTTTTATCGCTAAAAGGAGTCGTTTCGACCAAACTCCTACTTTTCGGTGTACCTACATCTGTTCCTGTAACTGATCGGCTCGAGTTCCTCGGCATGGAGGTGACATCATGTCTCAACTTTGGTGCCACCACCGAGTACAAAGCCCAAACTGCGGCCAAGAAACTGGGCATCCTAAATAAGGTGAAGCAATACTTTACGCCTGCTACAGTTTTTAACCCTTTACAAAGCGCAAGTCCTATCCTTCATGGAGTATTGTAGCCATCTTTGGGATGGCTCAGCTAAATACCAACTTGCCACGCTTGACTTGATGGAACGCAGAGCTAAGAGACTCATTGGCGACGTAAAACTGGTAGATGCCAAGCTTTACAGCTTGGCTCATCGCCGCAAGGTTGCCTGCTTGGCGGTCTTCTACACATTGTACTCCGGTGAGTGTGCTCAAGAACTCCACGACCTCATTCCACCGGCCCCCTTCTACCATCGGACATCTAGACGCACTACAAGTTACCATCCCTGCCTAGTTGCTATTCCACCAATTCGCCCTAAGCGTTTCCAAATGTCTTTTGTGATGCGCAAAGCAAAGGAGTAGAACTCTCTGCCTGCGTCTGTTTCCGAACGCATACAACCGCGATCTCTTCAAAGTGAGAGTGAACAGGCGTAAGCTCGCTCCATCGTCAACTTTGTCTCTGTCACCTCTGACCTAGAGTCAAGAGCAAACCTATCTCAAATAATTAAAAAAATATTCACTATCACTGATCGCACGATGTTGAGGCTTCGCAGACGGCATCGCCAACATAATCGTGTTTTGTACTTAAAGTCGTCTTTAGCATTGAATACACGCTCCATACAGTTGAAGATTTATGATTCTTAGATAATTCATTGAAATATGTTAGTAACACGTTTTCCGATAAAGACTTGACTCTTTTTCAGCGCACCATTTCATAAAAATATCGTAAGATTTTAAGTATCTTTCTTTTGATGTCGGCTTTAAAAGGTTTTCCACTATTGTTTTAGCCTCTTCTCTAATGAAATCAGGCGTTAAATCCATATCTGAATATGATAAACTCATTTTATCCAAATATCTGTACATAAATTTAAATAATAATCATCTCTCGACAAAACAACTAAAGATCGAATTGCCACTTTCCCGCCTTTTTAACCGACTTAAAAAAAGGAGGAGGTTCTCAATTCTGTTGTATTTTTTTAATGTTTGTTACTGTACCTCAGAACTCCGTCATTTATAAACCGATTTGAGTTAGTTTTTTTTTTTTTTTTGAAAGGATATACTTTCAGATTCGATTCGATTCGTCATGTTCGTGAACGGGCGCCGCGCGCCGTCAGTGGAGACTGGTCATCTCTTAGCTGCCAGGGCTTATTTTTAATCTTATATTTTGAATTGTTTTTAATTATCTATTTTTTACATTGTTCTCACATATAGAAGCAACAAGAACAATGTACCCAGGATTTTGTAACAATTTTGATTTAAAAGAGTGTCCATGGAGTTTCTTGCCCATTCTTCTCCATAGAGATCTACGTTTTGGAATGGGCGACTAGCTTCAATTTTCTGACTAACTGACTGACTCTTTAACAATTCAAAAGTGCCTGTAATTGGTTTAATTGAAATAAATGCTTTGAGTTTGAGTTTGATTGGTTCCATATAAATTTGGTCAAGTTCTGATGAGTGGTTTTTGAGTTAGCTTCAGTAATACGTATTTTCTCCACTTACGGCTGAACCCAATAACCAATCTATCACCAGTTTTGGCATCCTGGAGATAGAAAAACCTATATCTATAGTTTTAACGTCCCAATAATCTATAAGAGAATGAGACTGATAGAATTATACTCTCTACCATCAATAGCAATTTGTCTTTTACTGAAAATAGGTTATTGGGTTCGGCCGTTAGTGTATATTGATGAGTTATAATAATTTCCTGTCACACATTACAAGCAGTGGTATACGACTTCGTGTGGGGTAGGTACCACAACTAAAAAGTGAGAAATAAAAACTTTTTTGCAAAAAAGCAACCAACTTCCAAAAAAAAACACTACAAAGTGAAAAATTACTTTAATTTCGGAAGTCGGTGGCAAAAAACTAAAACACAGATCCAAAGACATCGACTTCCGAAATTAACGATATTTTTCACTTTGTAGTGTTTTTTTTTGGAAGTCGGTTGTTTTTTGCAAAAAAGTTTTTATAATGCAAGTGCTCTAAAAAAGCGTTTTCCAAGCAGCCAAATTGTGCGGAAAGTGCCACTTTTTCACACTAGTGCTTTTCCGTTTTTTTTTTTTTAATTTTAACTCCGTCGTCAGCCCGACAGCTTTTATTATTCGAGAAAAGTTTTACAAATTAATTAAGTACAGATTATTATCATTCATATAAAAGGTAGGTACAATCAAACTAATAACGCGTTATTAATGACTCTAGATTTAGATTTTGATCAATAAATTAATTTTAAATATTCATATTTGTAGCTGAACGTATATTTTGCTCGTGCCTTTTTGCGATACGACGTGGCAGCTATTTGCACATGCGCAGTAGCAGTAGTAGATTTGCTGAGCGCGCATGTATTTAAAATAAGCCCGCCATTTTACTAATTTCTTGCTTAGTTCGAATTCGATCTGTGTAAATCTTAATACTTTTTTATTTCCTCACACAATGCATACCTTTTTTTTTGGATGGGAAATCATCAAATGACTTCTCCCGCTCTGGGTGTAGCGGGACGGTGTCAGACTTTTGCTGACTAAAACCCACCCGTGTTCCTTCAGTTGCCTGTGCCGGGGCCACGGTAACTCTTTCGAACATCCCGCAAGCACAATGCATACCTAGTAAAACGTTGTATGATACACGTGCGTAAGATGATTTCCGACTCGTGTCGACTTATACACTGCCTATAAAATGCCACTCGCCGGAAATCACCTATTTTCCGCACTTGTCTGTGGCGTTCTACCAGCCAGTATTTTTTATCATTGATGATGGTAAATATTTAGCTCAAAACTATGTAAATTAAATAATAATTTAGTGAAAAGTGAATTATAAGTATATTTACAAAATTATATTTATAAATCTATACTAATATTATAAAGAGGAAGAGTTTGTTTGTTTGTTTGGTTGAACGCGCTAATCGCAGGAACTACCGGTTCGAATTAAAAAAATATTTTAGTGTTGGATAGTCCATTTATCGAGAAAGGCTATAGGCTATATAACATCACGCTACGGCCAATAGGAGCGGAGCATCAATGAAACATGTTGCAAAAACGGGGAAAATTTATTCCGTTTGCGAGCTTCCGTTGCGTGCGCTGCGTAAATGGTTAAAGTTACGCAAAAATCATGTATGACGGGATTGTTCCTCTTAAAAAGTTCTAAAAAAAGTGCGCGATAGCATGTCTATCTTTTAAGGTTGGCTGGTTGGTTGGTTGGTTTTATTTTTAATGGTAATCAAATTTGTTATAAAATAATGCATTACTTTCGAAGGTGTTTTCATAAACATGGTATTAATCCTTATCCAAATAAATAGTTTCATCATCAAGGTTGATTAACATGTAAATTCCTTTTTGAATTATTCGATTCGGACCTTTCGTTTAGAAATTACGACGGGTATAAAAATGCTTACAAAAGCATTTTTATACCATTTACCATTTTTTAGCATTTTTATAAAGTAAGAAAAATGCGCTTAGTCACAGACACAGAATGTGTCTGTAGTTACAGACACATTTTATTTTTTATCGACTGTTTAATCGCGCTGATCTCTGTCACTACCAGTCGAATTTGAAAAATTCTTTTTGCATTTTATGGTCCGATTCTTGAGGAAGGCTTTAAGGTATGGAACAATACGCTAAAACTCTTAGAAGCCGAGCAAAAAAAAAGTAAGAACGAGCGCTAAGTGAAAACGAAGTAACAGCACGGGCAGGCGATGCGATGCGACGGGGTGGGTTGGGGGAAAAAAAAATTCACGCGGAGGAAGTCGCGGGCGGAAGCTAGTTTATTATAAGTATGTTACAAATTTGTAGATAACGGTGTCTTTGGATCTGTATTTTAGGGTTTTGCCACTGACTTCCGAAATTAAAGTTATTTTTCACTTTGTAGTGTTTTTTTGGAAGTCGGTTGTTTTTTTTTTTGCAAAAGTTTTTTATTTTTAAGTTTTTAGTAGGTCTAAATATGGTATAAATCGCTATAGGTGTACCTATAATATTTGAAGAATTCCCTCGATTTCTCCCGGATTCCATCATCAGATCCTGACCTGATGACAATGGGATCATCTGAAAAGTATACCCTTTCAAACAAAAAAGAATTTTCCAAATCGGTCAAGCCGTCGGGTAATCGGGGAACACACATAAAAAAAAAATAAGATTCCGACGAACTGAGAATCTCCTCCTTTTTTGAAGTCGGTTAAAAATCATTTATAGCCAGAGTGCATCTCATGATAATTCCAATAAACCCTAACACGGCTAGGATATATTGTTTTATTACGGAGTTCCGGTTACCTTCCAGCTTCATCATCAGATCAGTTCGATGGTACCATTTTCATCAGAACCGTTTATTTAAATTTGCTTCGTCCTAGTCGGCTAACTATCTTTATCGAGATATCTTATTGCCACCATTGAAATACTTATCATTAAGGAGTTCCCGTGGCCATCTGTGGTCTTCTTCGTCAGTTCCACTTCACCAAATGATACTTTCTGAATGAAATTGCTTGACTTGTTGACGAAAATCCAAAGTCGCTATATGTTCGCCTATAATATTTGAGGAGTTCCCTCGATTTCTCATGGATCCTATCATCAGAGCTGGATTTTGATAAAAATGGGATCAATCTGGAAGTATGTCCTTTCAAGAAAAAAATAATTTTCTAAATCGGTTTATAAATGACGGAGGGGCTTGTGGCTAAGAAATAACAGCCGCACGGGTCGATCGGTCAGGTTAAGCTACGCTTGCCGCGGTTGGTCCGTGGATGGGTGACCATCTTTACATATCAAGACCCCTCCGTGCCTCGGAAAGCACGTTAAGCCGTTGGTCCCGGCTGTCATTCGTGTATCTTTGACAGTCGTTACGGGTCCGAAAGCCCGAAAGTCTGACAACCAGTCTTACCAAGGGGTATCGTATTACCCAGTAACTGGGTTGTGGAGGTCAGATAGGCAGTCGCTCCATGTAAAATACTGGTATTCAGCTGCATCCGGTTAGACTGGAAGCCGACCCCAACATAGTTGGGAAAAGGCTAGGCAGATGATGGTTTATAAATGACGGAGTATTGTGGTAACAAACATAAAAAAAACATACAACCGAATTGATAACCTCCTTTTTATGAAATCGGTTAAAAAAATTTTTTTTTTCTATTTTGTTGATTTATTATATGAATCATAACTTAAATTACATTCGTTCCGTAGTTTATAATATTATCTGTGGTGGTATAAGTAAATATTAGGGGGCGCAAAACTCAAATCTGGCCAGAGGCGCTTATGACCCTAGGGTCCCCGCCCCTGCTTCCAGTGTCATAGCTAGCTACGACACTGGGAACAGGGGCGGGTCGCCAGATAAAAATAAAATATACTCGGAAGTATATCTACTATCTACAACAATTTCAGCTGCTGCGAAACGCATGAAAACTGAACATGAATTAATTACAGTTTCAATAGCCTCCAAAATTAACGCGCTTGTCTTCTATGGATTTCCTAATCAACTGTGAACAACTAGTTCTAGGTACCTACTAGAAAACCACGTACCAACGTTTGAACACTTACTTATACTTAATGCCTTTTTTATAAACCTGCCTTACCTGCCTTTAACTAATTAAACTACGATAAATTGGGTTTCTATAGATGCAAGCAAGCATCGGTGCAGCTGGAAAAAACTTTGAAAGAGATTTCAACGTTGAGTAACTTACATGCAAGATGGTCCTAGAAAAAACTGGTATAAGCAAAAAACACGAAGCAGTTTATAGATGTCTTAAGGCGAGGTAGACCCTGCGAAGTAGGTATTTAACGCTACCAACCTACCCACGGAGCGAGCCGTGCGCTTACGCAGCGTGAACTTACATGAACCCAAAATGTGTCACAGTATAGGTAAGCGTGTCGTGTAGGCAGTAGGTCAACTCATTGGAATGAAGTTCTTTAACGCGGCCTGGCAGAAATCGTCACTAACGAAACAGCGCGTTCATACTTTCTTCTTTGAAATTCACACTTTCACTCTCTCTCTCTCTCTATCAAGAGAGAAAATTTTCAAATTTTCCTTCATGGGTGTCGTTTTCAAGGTTTTCGAGGGTGCTGAAACCGATAGTAAAGTCAAAATGAAAATCCAAGATGGCGGCTGTAAACATTTTCAAATTTTTCATCATGGGTGTCGTTTTCGTGGTTTTCGAGGGTGCTAAAGCCGAGAGTAAAGTCAAAATGAAAATTCAAGATGGTGGCTGTGAAAATTCTCAAGTTTTTCATCATGGGTGTCGTTTTCATGGTTTTCGCGGGTGCTAAAGCCGAAAGTAAAGTCAAAATGAAAATCCAACATGGCGGCCGTGAAAATTTTAAAATTTTTCATCATGGGTGTCGTTTTCATGATTTTCGAGGCTGCTAATGCCGATAGTAAAGTCAAAATGAAAATCCAGATGGCGCTTACGAAAATTTTCATCATGGCTGTCGTTTGCATGATTTTCGAGGGTGCTAAAGCCGACAGTAAAGTCAAAATGAAAATCTAAGATGGCGGCTGCGAAAATTTTAAAATTTTTCGTCATGGGTGTAGTTTTTATAGTTTTCGAGGATACTAAAGTCGACAGTGAGGTCAAAATGTAAAATGAAAATTTTGTTTTTGTTTTAAATCATACGTGAGAGGAACTTTGTTACTGACGGTGTCTCCCGACTGCACATGTTTTTTATTTACTTATTTAGCAGTTTACGTACACACATGTAAACAGACCAGAAGAAAGGAACAGACAAATACGTACAAAGGTGATGCTGATGGTGGTGTTTTATTTTAAAGTAGGTACCTATATAAAAATTAGTTTTGAATATTTATTATTTATTACGGATTATTTACTGTCGAAACCCAGTGTTATATTGGGGCCATGCCTAATGGGTTGATTGGAAATGATACGATTGTCGAAATTAAGTGTCCCATAATAGCATCAAAAAAAGGATTGGCGAAAGCTATAGAAGAAAACAAAAGTCAAATAGTAAAACATTATAAAACCGAGTGCGTCGGGGGACTTCCGACAGGAACAAAGATCCTTGTTACGTGATAACTCTCACATGATTTTAAATAAAAACAAAAGTTTTACAGCCGCCATCTTGGATTTTCATTTTGACTTTATTATTGGCTTCAGCACCCTCGAAAACCATGAAAACGACACCCATGGTGAAAACTTGAAAATTTTCGCAGCCGCCATTTTGGATTTTCATTTTGATTTTGCTATCGGTTTTAGCACCCTCGAAAACCACTAAAACGACACCCATGATGAAACACTTGCAAATTTTCACAGTCGCCATCTTGGATTTTCATTTTTACTTTACTATCGGCTTCAACACCCTCGAAAACCTTGAAAACGACACCCATGAAGGAAAATTTGAAAATTTTCAAAGCCGCCATCTTGAATTTTCATTTTGACTTTACTATCGGCTTCAGGACCCTCGAAAACCATGAAAACGACACCCATGATGAAAAATTTGAAAATTTTCGCAGCCGCGAACTTGGATTTTCATTTTGACTTTATTATCGGTTTTAGCACCCTTGAAAACCATTAAAACGACACCTATGATGAAACACTTGAAAATTTTCACAGCCGCCATCTTGGATTTTCATTTTGACTTTATTTTCGGCTGTAGCACCCTCGAAAACCATGACAACGACACCCATGATGAAATATTGGAAAATTTTCACTTTTTTTTTTGTGGATGGGAAATCATCAAATGACTTCTCCCGCTCTTTTACTTTTACTGACTAAAACCCACCCGTGTTCCTTCTGTTGCCTGTGCCGCGGCCACGGTAACTCTTTCGAATATCCTGCAACCCTGGCTGACAGCCGCCATCTTGGATTTTCATTTTGACCAAATTTACACTTTGAAAGTCGAGTCGTGACGATTTCTACCAGTTAACTCCTACCGCAAGCAGCGTTGCAGCGTTAGCGTTAAGCTTCGTTCCTAAATAAGGATTCCGTTTTTCATTCGAACGTACGAGACCTAAAAAAAAAACATACTGACTTATTTACACTATGTCCTACGAATGTATTGTTCGATAAATTAGCGGAACAGCCGTGCGCTAGCAAAACGGACATAGGTCCTACCTCGTCCAGGCCTGAATCACAGTACTAAACAACAGTGACGAGATAGCAAGGAATCAAACCCATTGATAAACAATATCGACCTAAATAGATATATCCCATTAACCTGATTCTGAACAGGTGAAATCATAGGCGAAATCTGATTATTGGAACCAGGTTGACATCTTCATCTGTTTCAAAAGATACGGTTGTGACTATCACTATCTTAAATAACAGGGTCTAGCGATAAGGTGTCGTGCTACTTGCTATGCAATTGACTGATACAACAACAATTGTACCTATGTATTGTTCATATCCACAGTACACATTTCAACGCTCTTACGACAGCATTACTTATTTGTCGAAAAACGTGTTTCATTACCAACAAATTAGGTTTTACACGGTCGCGATCATTACTCGAACAGATAATTGCCTGTGTCATTGAGGTAAAGAACAGCAGTATGTAAAGCTGCTCTCGTCTTAATTGTTATACAGTTTTTACTGAGCAGCTGCACAGTACTGACCACTATGTTGCTGCCACACATTTTATTATCAACGATATTATTGTGTAAGTTGTTTGCAAACATAAATGGCATGGATTTTGTGCTACATAAAGTACACGTTGATAATGTAGGTAAGTACATAATTTTATTTGTAGCGGGAGTTACCTGTCGTCTGATCGGGCTGTCAACAAAACCTTTAGAGAAGCAATTATTCTTAAGTCGTCATGTGGTTACTGAAACCGAGCAGTTTGAAGGTGGAGTCTTGGTTGACGAGAACGGAGTCATTGAAGCTGTTCTGAAGGAAGAATCTGTGGATTTGTTACTCGGGTCTGAAAAAAGCAAGGACTGGCAGGTAAGTGAACTTCAATAGATTTTTTTACAACAACTGACCGTTAGGATATAGATGAGGAGAACTAATTATACAGTACTTAGGTATCAGTGGCGACGGCTTCATACAACCCCATTCCTACCGGCTTCCCTTCGGAACAACGACTGTACTTGAGTTTATTATTACTAAATAATATAGTACATACATAGTCATATCACAGGTATTTAATACAATATCATAAAATAAAAAGCATTACAAAAACGCGTATCTATAATTATATAGGCGTTAAATTAAGAAAAGTAAAGGAATGACTTAAATTTTTGAGGAAATATTAAAATGATATTTTATTGAGTTTTAATAAACTCATAATTGAGAACTGAACAATTTTTTTTTTCGGCTTCCTTCTAATAGAAGTTGTAGCTTCGCTACTGGTAGTTATACAGTTAGGTTAGGTTAGTACACGTAATGTTTTATGTAGTTCACGTGGACGTAGATAGTTAGTTAATTCTATGTAGGTATAAGTTTTTTTATTCACCTTACCGTGTTAGTAAACTGTACAGTGTTTATTAAACATTCGTAAGGTATGACACGGGGGAAGTTTATTGCCTGTGGCTTACTTAACATAAAATTGAAGCAAGAATTGACTGGCACCGTCTAAACAACACAATACAATATTGTAGCATGATACGGGAAAGTTAGTGTTGCTGTTCAAAACTGGTATAGGTGTAAACAGCAAGTAGGTTGTAGGTACTATAAAATCGCACGTATGGACGGCAGCACATCAAGCTATGTCAAATGTCTTTAATAGATTTTCAACTTTATCGGTAAAGTAAGGTAAGGTTCAAGGTTGATTGGGAAAATTTGACAGTTTCGGGTAGCTAGACCTGCTGGCGTCTGTACAATAAAATGGCATTCAATTCTGGCTTGAAATTTTTTTTCTATCATTCAAACATGAGCGAACGAAACAAATTTTTTTTTAAATTTATTTATTAAATTATCGAGTAACAATAGACTCATCTTATCATTAGGTACACAATTTAGATATAAATTACGTTAAAAACAATATACAAACAAATTATTATTTACACAAACAAATACAAAAATAAATAAATAAAATTAAATTATAAACTATTAAAATTAAAATTAGATCAAATAAAATAAAATAACATAAAATAAAAACACAATAATTATAAGTTGGAACAGCAACATGCCTGCCAGAAAATTATAAAAAAAATCTTGAAAAGACGTTCAATAAAATTGAATGAAATATTTGGCAGCGCAAATACGGATAATATAATTACCTACTTGAATCAATTCTACAAGGACGTACAACTCTGTGATTAGACGAGTCAAAACTTGAATACAACAATTACCTGGTGTACCTAAACAGAAGTCGCATGCAATTTTTGAATGACAAAACTTGCATTCAATTATTGTACCAATGGCATTGTATGGAAATCGCACGCGTGTAAACACTTGCATACAATTCTTGAATAGCAATAGATACGTGCTTTATGGCATGCGATTTGCTCTTGAACGTTCCAGAAGCTTGCACCGTCCAAATGGTGCTTACAGAGTCGGCTTTAGTCATACTAAAATACTAAAGTTACTGAAATTGCGATTGGGTATCAGTTATTTACAACTAGCTTACAGCTTGGTAGCCCCTAGCCCCAATACCAAAATAATATGGTCAAGGCCTACGTTTGCAAAAATTTAACTCAATGTCGGGAATTATTGTCAATACTTACCTGTATAGACTCCTACATCATCAGTGTAATGGCCTACAGAGGTTATTGGCGTGTCGGTCACGCTAAGTAGGTACATGTCTTTTGGTTATTACCTATTGTATCGAAACATTATTTGTCTCAAGAGCTTCATTATCCAGCGGTAAGTCGAATTGGAGATTATTCAAACTGACAAGGTCCAGTTTACAATATGTTTTTGTTCCATTCTAGCTAATAGATGGCGGATCATGGGCCTTAATGGCAGGAGGAGTCGACTCCCATGTGCATGTGAACGAGCCCGGCAGGTCCTCCTGGGAGGGATATGTCACGGCTTCCGAGGCTGCTGCGGCCGGAGGGATGACCACCATCATAGATATGCCTTTGTAAGTATGTCAATTTAATTTTTCTATTCTTATATTGGAAGATGGAACGAACCAGATATAACACAAGCCATAGGTCATACCTATCTTAAAAACCGGCCAAGTGCGTGTCTGACCACGCAAAATGAAGGGTTCCGTAGTTGGGATGTAGAAAGGAGATACAGAATTATCCCAAAAACAAACTTAATATTGTAGTTGAAAACCGTGTTCTCCCATACATTCTAACTGCAAATATAAGTTTGTACGCACAGTAATGAGAGATTTACCGTGTTATTTTAAGACCATAGACTTCTTATAGGTTTTACTGTAATCTATAGGTAGGTACAAAATCATTTTCTGTATTTTTTGAAAATTTTTGGCTCTTTTGGAGATAAGGGGTATGGTCAATTTTCGTCTATTTTCTTTTATTTCAAAATTATAAAACAAATCTATTGAAGACCTCCACGGTGAGCCCTTTCATTTGATATGTCACACAGTATAATTTGCAAAACGTTTTATTTAAATTTTATTATTTGGCCCCTAAAAGTGACCCCATATTCAAAATTCATTTATTTATGTGACACGTCCGTGTTTGGGTCACAGAAAATGATATGTGTACCAAACAAGTTAATCGGTCCATTAGATTCGGAGCAATTTGACTGTGACAGACGGATAGACAGACAGACAGACACACGAGTGACCCTATACTATAAGGGTTCCGTTTTTTCCTTTTGAGGTACGGAACCCAAAAATACTAGGCAGTCAGCAAAGTAGTGACCTTGTGATGTTGTGCATGCCCCCAGACTGCGCCGGATCGCTCGTGAAGGCTTACTATCAGTCACTCTGATTGCAAAAATATTTAATCAATCATGTTAGCTTTCTCTCATCTTTGATATAGGTAGGTATTGGATTGGGTTCTGTATCAAAGGTTTGTTTGCGTGTTCTATATGATTTGCAATGAGGCTTCCGGGATAGAAGAGTTTGCCTTTGAAGGGTACATTCTACTCAAATATTATCTACGTACTTTCCTAATTCTGTCATCCAGCAATTTCTGCAAGATTTCTAATCAAGCATTTGTCATAATGTCTCTAATGTTATAAGCGGAAGCGGGAAGCGGCATGTTGTCGTTGGCCTGCTCTATTTTTCTTTTCTTTTGTTTTTTATACAAAATCGATAAGAACACATATAGGTACATAGTCAAGTATATTGCCCGCGGCTTCGCGCGCGAGATGTCAATACTATTTGAATCGGATTTTGTTCACAATGTCATGGGTTTTTTTTCTTTTTGCGTGGAACCCTAATTCTTTTTCTAAAATAAAAGTAGCCTAAATTACTCCTTATAACATCAGCCATCTGTCAGTGAATGGCCCGTCAAAGTCGGTCCAGCCGTTTCGGGTATTAGCCGGAACAAACAGACAGATAAAAATTTTAAATATTGTTTTTTGTTATAATAAGTACCGCATATATGTACTTCCATATGCATTTAGTAAACAGCTGTTATTTTGACATTACAAACAGACATCAATTTAATTTATTTGTATTTCTTTTATTCCAAATTACAGGAATTCTATCCCCCCTACAACGACTCTTGAAAACTTGAAAGTTAAAGCCAACATTGCAAAAGAGGAAATATTTGTCGACGTTGGTTTCTGGGGAGGCGTTGTCCCTGGAAATGAGGTAAAAGTATTATTTTTTATTGTACAGTACTTACACAAAAAGGGCTAAAAGAGGAAATTAAACCAGTATGCAGAAAGAAGCACAGTAGCACAGAATAGATACTAATAAGTACCTATTACAATAGGTAGTCTGTGCAGACGGGTATGCAAGAATAGATAACGTAATGAATTCTTCTTTGTTCTTTATCATTTGCCGTCATCACAAATCTATAGTACTAATCTATTAAAGCTGAAGAGATTATTTGCTTTTTGTTTCTCTTTTCATTTGATAGGCAAATTCTTGAGGAAGGTTAAAGGCTGTTTTAACATCACGTTACGACCCTTAGGAACCGAGAAAAAGTAAAAAAAGTCAGAAATAACTCTGAGCGAAAACGAAGTAAAAGCGCGGGCGGGCGATGCAATGCTATATTTTATGTTAAAACAAGAAAGTTCACGCGGATAAAGTCGCGGGCAGAAGCTAGTCTTTTATAAAACAGTATAGTTATAAGGACGAGAACTTGGGAGACCATTATTCGGTAGAGGCGATTGAAGTAGCTGAAGCGATAACCGGAAGTTTCAATGAATCCTACATTTTCCTTCAACAATCTTGTCCTGGTGCGAGGCCAACCGTGTCAGAAAAAAACTGAGATGGCGTAATTTAGTAATTAAATATTTAAGTAATGTAGGGTATTGTATTATTTCCTCATCTGTATTTTTCCTTCTTTTTCAGGAAGAGTTACAAGACATGGTAAAAGCTGGTGTTGTGGGTTTCAAATGCTTCTTGATCAACAGCGGCGTGTCCGAATTTCCCAATGTTACACCAAAAGATTTGGAGAAAGCCTTGGTTTACCTCAATGGCACTGGAACCGTTTTAGCTGTAAATATTGATTTTCCTATATTATTTGATTTGTATTATAAATGGATGCAGTTAAGGAGATAAACGGGTGTGCTAAAAATTAAACATTTTCAGTTCCACGCTGAAGTACAAATTGGTGATGAGAAACCTGAATGCAGCGGTCCTTCATGTCCAGGTAATTAAACAGTTATTTTTAAACTACTTATAGCTACATAGATACTTTTAGGAATCGACTTTCAATGCTATAAATTTTAACAAAAACTAACAAAAACTTGATTCATATTTTTATTTTTATTGAAATTAGGTACGAACTGTTAAAACCTTAGGTACGTATTCTAAACATTAAAAAAAACCGGCCAAGTGCGTGTCGGACCATGCGCAATAAAGGGTTCCGTAGTTGGAATATCCCAAAAACAAACTTAACATTGTGGTTGAAAAACATGTTCTCCCATACATCGATATACGTCGTGGTCAATTTTTCAACTGCAAATGTAAGTTTGTAATCGCAAAAAAAAATTTTTTCAGTGGTAAAACTACAAATTTACGATTTTTGGACTTTTTTTCGTTACTTGTGCTGTGAGACCTTGCTTCTTGCCAAATTTCATGATTCTAGGTCAACGGGAAGAACCCTTATAGGTTTTGATTTATTCGCGAGAATCAAAATAGGTATGTCGCATAAATTGCCGTATTTTTATATTGCATTGAATTGAAGCTTGATTTTTTTAGAGCTCCAAGGGACCGTAGACCTACGTATTTGATATTAATTTCAATACGCGCTCCTGGGGAAAGGGGTCTTGACAGACTGACAGACAGACAGACAGATAAACGAACAGACCGACGGACAACGAAGTGATCCTAAAAATGTGAGACCACAAAGAGTTTGACCGGTTCCAGATTTATGCTAATGCATAAAATGTCTGTGTTGGAAATAGGTAGTTACAGAACAGACTTACTGTTAAATTAAATAAACCTACCATTTCAGATCCAGTTCTGTACGACACTTACCTTGCATCCCGTCCCGAAATAATGGAGCTAGAAGCTGCCTCCTTAATCGCGTCACAACTACACAAAACTGAGTAAGTTTCATTATTCGAATATTATACGAAATTCCAGTCTGCTTACAGGTCATTGAATATTTTATAGAACAAGAATCGGTCATGCAAGTTTTTATAAGAAAAAAGTTGACGACCCCATCTAGAAATATTAAATCGTCAAATAATGGCGGGGAATAAATTACGTAACCGTTATGAATATGTCACCGTACGATGGTGAGAACCGTTAGTTTGTAACCTATCGGTAATATTCCCGTTAGATTACTTATAAACTGTCGAAAAATTGTGAACTGGGTTAGGATAGGTTAGTAGACCTGTGACCAACCGCGCGCGAGCCGAGCGAGAGGAGCGAGAAGTGCCGCGGCATAGTATAAAGAGAGGAAGTACGTTATCTTCATACAAACGCACCGCGCGCGGCTTGTATGTGTGCGCCAAAGTATCTATGCGTCGCCGCACGCACACTTAAACAAATCTCGGCCCGTTTCGCAGCGCGCCAATCGGGGCTAACATCGCACGAGGTTCGCGCGTCACGGCTTTTCGGCACCGCTAAATGAATGAAAAATGTGTCATAATCGCAGGAGAACGTATTGCTGTGTGTTTGGGTTTGGCTTTTTTTTTATAAATAATACTGCTATGAATCTTGAATCTTCCTCTCCATTGTTGAACTTTATTGACTAATGATCACTGAATTAGTTATACAGAGATATGTGTTATCTTTGGCAAGGGCCGGGCTTTAAACTAATGAATTGGTGACAGTACTATCAGTAACCTACCGTTTACTCGTGCTCATCACCGCCCCGCGCCGCCCGTCTGCTGGCCCGTCGCTCTTTCTTTCATCGTGTAAGGTTTCATCATCGTTTAGGTACCCAGACAAGTAAAAAATACAGCTTCCCGACCCTTGCCAATTTATTGGCACTGAATTAAAATTTAACTAAAAGTGACAACCCTGAGACAGTAGGCAATTATATCGCGGATTGTGCTGGATATAGCCTACTTCCTCTCTTTAACTATGGCCGCGGTAGCGGCTGGCGAGCGCTACTTGCAAGTTGCTCGCAGCTAGCAGGCTATTTAGTATCAGCGCATGGTGCGTTACGTCGCAAGCAAGTTTGATACCAGTTCCCAGTTGGTCGGTTTTCCGTGGGTAGATTATATTTATAAACTATCGAAAAATAATGAGTTAAGTTATAAATTGTTTGTTGCAATTCACAATTTTTCGATAGTTTATAATCTAATGGAAATAATAGATATATAGGATAGATTATAAACTAACGAAGTTCATAAGTATACGGTGACATACTGATACCCAGATACACGCTACGAAATAACAGAAAAAGATACCAATTCGGTAAAAAAGAAGAAGAAAAACTGCTTACGCATAAAAGCATACATCCACTTCGCTGGCTTGCCCACCACGTTGAAAAATAGAGCATCCGATGGTGACCGAATGTCACGTAATGACTGGATGTAGAATTGTAGACCTGCTATTTATTCAATCAATCAACTCTCTGCCTATACGTTTGTCCACTACCCGCTATTATTTCGCCGGTGTATCAAGCACACCGTTTTATTAAACCGTAAAAACAGCCGGTGTGGATGATGCACTATATTTCATCATACTTGTAGTGCTTCCATTTTAGTCGATATTGCAATAATAATACGTAGTACTTTCTAAGTCCAAGCATTTCGTTTCGTTCATTCTTAAATTTCGGTCATTTTGATGTACGACAACACTACGTGCGAGGTTTATCCGCTTTGAGAAATATTATACTCTGTCACTTAAAATAAACTTGGGATGTGTTTACTCAACTTGGGATGCTTGTAAATAATGATTATTGTACTATTGCAATATCGTTTTATTTATTATTTATGTTAACAATATGTTAACCTTACATTTTAAACCATAAAACATATAGGTCATCGATCGTTTTATTAAATTAAACCCATTTACTTGTAATCTGAAATCAAAATTTTCGTTGTTCATATTTACGACCAATTTAAAATACAAGTCGATCGTAAATTCTTACGAAATACACACTGTTTACTAGCTCTGTTCATAGCCATTCTAAAAAACCCCAAGTATCTACTCATTTCTAAGAACTCAAGCCGCTACCGCTTTTTTCATCATCATTTAGTCATCGGCCGGCCCGCCGGCCGGCCGATGACTAACGCCGCCTGCACTCTACATCTTTTGTCTGGCGAGCGCATGCACTCAAGCGGTGAACATTGGCCTCTCAAGTTGCGCCACAACACCTAGTTATCTGCTTCCCGCCTTTAGTCTGGGCCAGCTGCCTTGAGGTCAGCTCATCTAGCTGGAGGGCGTCACATGCTGTGTTTGGCGATAGACAGTTACAACTTAAGGTCTCATGTGCTTCAACAGTGAACGGCCTTCTTTGACAGACATCAGCCTCCCACTACTTAGCATAATCAGCCTATAATGTTCCCACTGCTGGGACACAGGCCTCCTCTCTATGAGATGGAATGGGCCGTAATCCACCACGCGGGCCCAGTGCGGATTGGTAGATGTCACATGTTTCGAATTTTTGGTTCTAGGACATGTCAGTTTCCTCACGAAGTTTTCCTTCACCGTTTTGAGAGCAGTGGTGATGAAATAAATTACACAAAGTAAAACGCCTGCCTGTGTTCGCACTTACGACCACCATTGCTTAAGCTTGCCAGATCTGCAAGCTATGTCACTCCAGTTCTTTACTATTTATGACCGTTATTTATTTTCGCAGTGTTCATGTCCACGTGGTGCATGTCTCGGCGGAAGGCGTAGTTCCTATCCTGGAGGCGGCCAGGGAGGAGAGAATCAAGGGTGGTTACAAGGGTTGGCGGGGAGGTGTTACTGCGGAGACGTGTAACCATTACCTCACGCTCAGTTCGGAACAGATCCCTCCTGGACACTCCGAGTATAAGTGCGCGCCGCCTATCAGGAACATTACGAACAAGGTACCCTGACTCTTTCATCCCATGTAAATTCGTGTGGTCACCCTACGTTTAGGGAAGGTGGAGGATTAAGTGGGACTTCAACGGTACCCAAAGACATTCAAATAAGGCCCTTTCTTTGGCACTGAATTTTAGCTTTGCTTTGAATATGCACACTTTCACGGTAGAACTTGGTTGAGATTTAAGTACGTGGTGGGTAATCAGCGATTCTTTATAGAAAGTTCTAGCAATCTCCCTATGCCTCGACGTACCTCGGGGGAATAGTTAGAACTTACTGATTATACCTAATGTTTTACTTACAGCAAAAGTTATGGGAGTATATCCGTGATGAAAGATTGGATTTAGTCACATCCGATCACTCACCCAGCGTTGCGGAGCTCAAAGGACCAAACTTCATGACAGCCTGGGGTGGAATATCTTCCGTACAGTTTGGTAATAATAATATACAGGGTGGATTTTCGAGATAGGGCAGTAAGGGCAGGTACCTTAACCATTGTAGTTACATGAAAACGGTCTTATAAGACTGTCTGATCTGCATTCACAGTTTTATTAATTGTACAGTCAGCGAGAAAATGGGTAATTTTCACAAAAACTTTTTCGATGCCAATCGATCCTGTTTCTTATAAGGATCAAAAAACTATCGGATCAACTGAGGTTTGAGTACTAGAAAAGTCAAAAATCGTAAAAACTTTTCCCATACATTTCGTAGGAAATGAGACTCCAAGTTGCTTTCTTTTGTGACGGATAGACCGGCCGCTATCCTAAAAGTCGGAAATCGCATAAAACCTTTCCCAGAAACTTTTAATTTTTTTTTCTAAATGTTGTAAATCATTTGAGGACATTTTTCCCAGAATTACAGAAATCACAAACTATAAACTAGCGGTATTATTCATAAAAAACTTAAACGTTTAAATCGTTATATAGAAACCTATTTTAGTTAAAAGAGTGTTTTGTGTATGGTTTGAATTTGAAAGACAAAACACTCTTTAACTAAAGTAGGTAGGTTTATAATGCGTTTTAGTTTTGAGGGTTCCGTACCTCAAAAGGAAAAAAAAACAGAACCCTTATATGAGCACTTCGTTGTCCGTCTGTTTGTCAGTCTGTCAAGACCCATTTTCTCAAGAGTGCGTGAAGGTATCAAGTTGAAATTAATATCAAATACGTAGGTCTACGGTAAACAACAGCTCTAAAAAAATCAAGCTTTTATACTCAAGCCAGTTTTATACTTAACAATTTTATACTTAAGCCATTTATACTCGCAAATAAATCAAAACCTATAGGGTATTTCCCGTTGACCTAGAATCATGAAATTTGGCAAGAAGCCCTTGCTTCTTGCCAAATTTCAAAAAAAATATTTTTATATATTTTTTAATATTTGAAAAATATTTTTTAAGTGATAAAACTACTAATTTACGATTTTCTGACTTTTTCCTTACTTGTGCTGAGAGAATTTCTCTCAGCAAAAGTAACGGAAAAAATCGTAGTAGTTTGCAATTACAAACTTACATTTAAGTTTATTTTTGGGATAAATTTATCCCTACGCAACCGTTTATTGTGCGTGGTCTGACTCGCACTTGGGCGTTTTTTTTTAATGAATAATACGGCTAGTATATAAATTCTGTTCTCAAAGTAAATACAATTATAACGCGTAGGTATTCGTTCGAAATTCGAAGCTCTAATTTCTTAATTTCTTTTGTTCATTTTCGGCCAATCTTCATTGTAGCGGCAAGTCTATCCAAGGGCAGATTCAGGATTTATTCCTGGTAGGGGCAAAAGGGCCAGACAAGTAGGAGTGTCCCACCTAGTATTACATTATGTCTTTGGGATTAATTATAAATAATCCCAAAGACAATTAATCAATCAATGACATACAATAACTATAAAAAATACTTAAGTTTAATGAAAAAATTACATGTTTAATAATGATAATTTTCTATTATTTCCTGCTTGGGGGGCTGGGCTCCTTGGCCCCCTGTATCCGCCGTTGAGTCCATCCATCACATAGAAGTAAGTTGGAGTCTCATTTCCTACGAAATGTTTCCTACGAAAAGTTTTTTGCTATTTCTGACTTTTCTAGCCCCTGCCCCCTAGTAGTCTCAAAAATCCACTGTGTATTTTAGTATTAAAAACGAATTAATAAAAACATAGGTACTAGGTTTAATTACTAATTCCACAATTCTACTGTTATAAGTTCTATTAGAACAGGACAGGTAAGTACCTATTTCATGAAAAACATACTTATTTCCTGTCTACTTGCAGATCTCTCATTATTTTGGACGGAGGCGAAAGCTCGTGGATATTCATTGAGTACCCTGAGTCACTATTTGTCTGCGGGCCCGGCGCGTCTGTGCGGCCTGCAAGAGAAGAAGGGCTCACTTAGGCCCGGCCTTGATGCTGATCTCATTTTCTTTGATCCTAACGCCTCATTCGTCGTCACGCCGGAAATCATAAAATACAAGAATAAGGTGACTAAAGTTATTTTAATACAAATTCAACATTTATTGATCGAGGTCAATCTTCTACTTTCTTTCTTGTATTGAAATACTAACCCATTCGAAACTATAATACTTATATTACTATATTTAGATCTAAAATTCACGAGTTTCTTCTTTTAAGTAGGTACATACCTACTTATATCGATTTGACTGGATTTGGAGTAGATAGGTACCTAATTATAACTTTATCGCTTATTTATAATTATAAAAATGTCTTAATAATAATGGTTGTCGATTCCGGGGGTTGTCCTTGGGTGCACTTGCATAGTACGCACAGGGATAATCGTCGGTTGGTGCCTCATTTCCATTGAAAGCGTCTAACGGGCCTCTGCGAGTTGGCTCGGCCCCTCATATGCCTTCCAAAGCTCCGGGACCCTAGGGTCCCGAGAAATATCAAATGGTTGTCAATTAAACCTATCGATTAAATCAGTTTTAGTCAAGGCCTAGCTTAAGGCCTAGCTTACTTAAGGCGGAAGCGCTAAGGTAGCCCGCGAAATTCAAATTTTCTTACGATTTTTCCAATTTGCAGCTCAGTGTCTGGGTGTATGTTGATCAAAGTATGATACGCGACCGTAAAAAATATGTATTTACAGAATTATAAAATTAGAATCAGTAATACAATTCCTTGAGTTAGAAATGAAATGTTAAGATTTCATGAAATAGTCATTCAATAGAATTATTTGGTCTAAGAGAGTTGTATTGATGACTTTAATGATTATAATTCTGTAAATACATATTTGTTACGGCCGCGAATCATATTTTAATCAACATACAACTTAATACTGACCTGCAAATTGCAAAAAACGTAAGAAAATTTGAATTTCGCGGCTACCCTGGCGCTTTCACCTTGAGGCGGATCCGTTAAGGTAGGTAGCTCGCAAAATTCACTATTCAATTCAAAATTCACGATTTTTTGCTTTTGAACTTCGCGGGCTACGTAGTTATGAAGGAATCAAGTTCAATGTACAATGTAGTAGTAATTTTATTTCCAAGTTCAATGATAATACCATTGCATCTGCAGCTGTAAGTGCTGCTGAAATAGCAGATTCGTAAAGTTATTCAGCTAATTTTAATCATTTTCTCTAATTACAGATTAGTCCTTACATGAATAGAGTGTTAACGGGAAAAGTTATGCAGACTTACGTAAGAGGACAACTCGTCTACTCCGATGGCGAGTTGATAGGTGGACCTAAAGGACATATCTTGTTAAACGAAGATTAAATTTAAAAAAAATAAGTACATATATGTTTATTTCCCCCGAAAGCGAAAGCCAAGATGGCTGACTCATAAGTAATTCCACCGTCATCTGAATGACTGAATGATATACTTATTGTTTTATTAACCATGATGAAAACGGTTACAAACCAATTACACCAATTTAAGACTTTGCCTGTGCTTTCCACTGATTTAGAAATCATGATTTTGATTTATAGGTCAGTGGTGCTTTCTGCCACGGCAGTAAACGTGCTTGACAAGCAAGAACAACTCAATTGCTTGTTAAGCAATTTTGAACGTCTAGGGACACCCCATTAGGACTTTGCGACTGAATTCGGTCGTAAAGCTATCGCTGTCTATGTCGAGACTGCAGCTCTAGGCGTGTCAACAAGCTATGGTGAGCTGATCTCGTTCTCGCCTTACCTCTAAAGAGTTACACCCGAGGCATCCCAAAAGAAATGTAGTCGGATAAAGGAAAGGATAATAACCATCTAATTACACTTACAAAGAAAGGTAAGGAACGCTTTTTGTACCTTTTGCAATAAAAGTGCGTAGGTACGTTCATGTAGATTCTACAAGCAGGAGCTGGATTCTAATTTACTACGTATGAATGTATTGAATATTATTTTGATGGCATGTACATAACATAATATCACGCCTTGTTTCCCCGAAGGGATAGGCAGAGGTGTACCAATAGTACCTACACCTACATTTCGCCAGTTATGTTTAAATCCCATGTAATGGGGACGAGTCTATTGCCATCAACCGGGCACAAATCCAGACTCCGGGCTGCTACTGAGAAATTCCAGATAGAAAAACCCAATAACACTTTGCCTGACTCGGGAATCGAACCCAGGACCTCAAGCTCGGACCACTAGAACAACGAGGCAGTCAACGCAATCACGCGCAAATACGTAGGACAAAACCCAACCTTTGATAGGATTCTTTAGCTATCGTGGCAATGTGGTTGTGGAAGGTGAGCTTTCCGTCGAATGTGACTCCCAGATCGTTCATGGTCGTTGTTTTCATGATAATCATCATCTGCCTAGCCTTTTCCCAACTATATTGGGGTCGGCTTCCAGTCTAACCGGATGCAGCTGAGTACCAGTATTTTACATGGAGCGACTGCCTATCTGACCTCCACAACTCTGTTACTGGGTAATAGGATACCCCTTGGTAAGACTTGTTGTCTTGACTTTCGGGCTTCTGACGGCCCGTAACGACTGTCAAAGATACACGAATGACAGCCGGGACCAACGGCTTAACGTGCTTTCCGAGGCACGGAGGGGTCTTGATATGTAAAGATGGTTACTGTTAGGGACCTAATTAAGGTCTGATTAAAATGCATGGACTGTTAATAAAACTAGGTACAGTGACGTCGATGTTGGTAAGCGTTTTTAATGCGCGCGCGTCGTTGTCGGAGACCGGTCGCGAAGTGGTCCGACGGCCCGCGTCCCGCACGCCGCACCTCTCGCCGCCGCCCGCCGCCTTCCGCTGTCTCACGACAACAGCCGAGGATTGCCGAGTGGTTGGAGGCGCCCGAACATCCTCCCCGGGTTGAAGCATTCAAGTGAGAGGAAGTGGGCAGACATTGTTGAAAGCCCGCACCACCGTTCCTCTCTTCGTCTTCAGCTCCACTACCCGTGTGGTCCCGTCGCAGCCAGGGAAGACCTTGATGACACGCCCCAGTGGCCACACCAAGGGCGGTTGGCCTTTCTCTTTGATGAGAACCAGTGCTCCCACTGAAAGTTGACCTGTTGACGCTGTCCATTTAGTTTTTTGCTGGAGCAGAGAAACATATTCTAAATGAAAACGGTTCCAAAAATGTTGCTTCACGTGCTCCACTCATTGGTAGCGCTCCAGTCGCCCGATGTTAAGATCAGTAACCTGTGGATGCGGAACAGATATTAGTGGTCGCCCAATTATGAAATGTCCAGGAGTAAGAACGGAAAAATCTAGAGGATCAGTGGAAAGAGGGGTAAGAGGACGGGAATTTAAGACGGCCTCTATTTGAGTCAAGCACGTGGCCATCTCCTCGTATGAGAAGTGCGTTAAGCCTAAAAGTCTCTTTAGGTGATGTTTAGTAGATTTGACGGCGGCTTCAGCAATGCCGTTGAAATGGGGGGAGTATGGAGGCGCAAAGGAAAATTTGATACCTTGTTGAGCAACTTCAGACACGAGATTCGAGTCTTGTAAAAACTTACGTAGCTCATTGCAAGTGCCTATAAAGTTTGTCCCATTATCGGACAAGATGCTTTCGGGTTTACCACGACGAGCCACGAAACGGTTCAAAGCAGCCATGTAGGCTTCTTTCGTAAGGTCTGTAACAAGCTCGATGTGAACAGCCTTAACAGCAAGGCAAACAAAAATACACAGGTACGCCTTTATAAGCCTGCACCCTCGCCCTTTGCGATCAGCTATCAGCACTGGCCCAGCATAATCCACACTACAATTTAAAAATGGGTGTTCTAAATGTGTCCTTGAAGAGGGCAACTGACCCATTGTAGGTTGCACAGTTTGACACTTGTGTTTAAAACATTTGATGCATTTTTTAACAATACATTTTGAAAGATTTCTACCACCAAGAGGTTGGCCTCTACATTTGGCGTATATTTGCTAAAAGCAGCTGAGGACCAGCGTGTAAGCAGTCGAGATGATATTTATGAAATATTATTTTAGTAATATGGTGCTTACCACATAATAATACCGGGTGCTTGACATTATAATCATAAGGTGAGTTATCAAGTCTCCCTCCTACGCGGATGAGATCATTCGAATCTGTAAAAGGACTCAAAGAAATAAGCCTATTTTTTTTCGGTAAAGACTTTCCTGATTGCAGTAAATGATACTCATCAGGAAACATATCCATTTGAGCGTGACGTAAAATAAAATTTGTAGAATTTGCAAGTTCTTCAAAGGAAAGGGAACCAAGGAATGTATTATGTTTATGTCTTAAATTGTAAATAAATCTTAGTATAATATAAGCGACGACTCTCTGTAAGTGATTATAATTGGAATATTTGTGAATAAGTGATTTAATAAATAAATGATTATCACTATGATGTGACAAATGATTTAAAATTAAATTATTGTATGATTGAAGATGGGATGAGTGATCAATAAAGTGTGATGATACAACTTCAGGTAGATCTTGCTTCAATTTCTCATTGGGCATTTTTGGTCAATGTATTTCATCATTTGACAAAAATTGAGGACCTGACCACCATAAGGAACACTCGCTGATAAGGTCATCCCTCAGCCCGCGAGAAACAAGATCCGCCGGTTTCTGCTTCGACGGCACGTAGCTCCACGTGTGCCCTATAGTACATTCTTGTATTTCATTAACGCGATTACGGACAAAGGGTTTTAATAAATTAGGTGTCATGGAAAGCCAACTTAACACTATTGTCGAATCGCACCAAAGGTAACATTTACTCACGGGTTTGGTGAAGGAATTCCGTACATTAACAAACAGTCTTGCTCCTAATAAAGCCCCACATAACTCAAGTCTAGGGATGGTTGTTGGCTTGATTGGTGCAACACGATTTTTAGAGACCAACAGCCGTACTCTTACCAACCCATCTCTAGTACTAGACTTTATATAAATACATGCACCGTAGGCCTTTTTGGATGCATCTGTAAACACATGAATCTCATTTAAAGTTGAATTGTCACATGAAATCCATGGGGGTATTTTAAGGGTATTTAAACATGGTAGACTGTTCACAAACGTTGACCAGGAGGTATGTATATTATCTGGTATTTGCTCGTCCCAGTCACACTTAGCCGTCCATAGACTTTGGATGATAATTTTAGCCTCAATAATGCAAGGACCTACCAGACCCAATGGGTCAAATATTTGACTAATCACTGATAAAATGTGGCGCTTTGTGATTGGTTTGCTAGTATCGACCGATATTGAAAACTCAAGAGAATCAGGTTTACATAGCCAATAATAGGCCTAACGTTTTAGATGACACGTTTCTATCCTCAGACAAGTTCAACCTTCCAGAATGCTCTGAAACACCGGCTATTTCTGTTAAAATATCTAAACTATTTGATTGCCACTTTCTCAAATGAAAGTTAGCTGACGCTAAAATGGATGCAACTTCTTTACCCATCTGGACCACCCCGGAAACGGAGTCGCCACCACTCAAATAATCGTCGACGTAAGTCTCGTTCAATGGACGACTTTACAATGTCATTAGAGGCGGTTGTTGCTAGACTGACTAAGCTCTTAGTAGCTAAATAAGGGGCGGAAGCTGTACCATAAGTAACAGTGTTAAGACTGTACGTTTGAAATGGTAGCTTAGAGTCAGCACGAAAGATAATTTGTTGCAAGTTACGTTGTGATGGTGTTACCTGAATGGCCCTATACATTTCTCTATGTCACCAGAAATAACAAACTTGTGCTGACGGAAACGCAGCATTATAGAAAAGAGACTATCTTGGACAATGGGCCCCACCATTTGGATGTCATTAAACGACACTCCAGAAGTAGTCGCTGCTGATGCATCGAAGACTACCCTGAGCTTAGTTGTGGTAGTGGATTCTCGGATGACTCCATGATGTGGCAAAAAATACTCTTTTTTGTTACGTGAATGAGGTTTCATTCTTGAAGTATTCACAGTCATATGCCCTAAGCTCACGTACTCCGCGATGAATGCAACATATTTCTCCTTAAAGGCAGGATCACGTTGGAAACGACGTTCCAATGATAAAAATCGACGTTTGGCCATTTCATAAGAGTCGCCTAACTCACTGGGATCATTTTTAAGAGGCATTGTAACTATGAAATGCCCGTTTTGATCGCGCACAGTGTTAACACGAAAACTTTCTTCGCAAGCTCGTTCTTCCTGTGACAAGGAATGCTTAGAAGAAACAGAGTCGAGCTCCCAGAACTTATTTAGGTTGTTTGTAAATCGTTCATGGAGATATTACAAAAATGTGAATGTATATTTTTTGATGGATGTTTTGGAAGAGCCACAGAGCCTGATACTATCCATCCGAGCTTTGTCTCATGTAATTTGGGCTGATTTTTTCCTAAATTAATTGATGCGCTGCCCAGAATATTCCAAAATATTTCAGCTCCAACTAGTATGTCAATCTCTGATGGAACGTTGAATGACGGATCGGCCAGATTTAAATCTAATGGTATGGGAATACTACTTATGTCGACTAAAGTGGACGGCAATAGTTTGGTAATTGTAGGTAATATGAAACAATTTATGTCTGTCTCATAGCTGCCGCTGCGCGATTCAATGGTTAGTTTGCAAGACCGTGCGCTCAATGTAGTATGACTGTTTATACCTGTCACCGTGGAACTAGTGCTACGTCGAGGAAGATCTAGCTGATCACATAGTTTCTGCGTAATAAAATTAGCTGTGCTACCATTATCGAGCAGGATCCTGGCGTCGACTTTGATGCCTCGGTGGTTCACCACTCGCACCAACGCTGTGGACAGTAAAATATGAGAGGTAGTATGTTGCGACCGAGCGTCACTAGACAAGGAGATATTTTCTGTGGTGCCATTGTGTGGAGCGGCACCTCCAGAAATATCAGTGGGCAACGCTACACTACTGGGCATAGGATCTTGGAAATGAGTTGACTGTTCCACGTGTAAAAGGGTATTATGTCTACCTTTACAATATTTACAACGAGCTAACCTACATCGTTTTGTTACATGACCACTACGTAAACAGTTAAAACAGACTTTAAATTCTTTAACTTTCAATATACGTTGTTCTACGTTTAATTTTCGGAACCCTTCACAAGTGTATAATAGATGTTTTTGATTACATAAGGGACATTTTGTTTTATATTTTTGATTTGAATTATCGGTTTAATTAGACTGGATGCGGTCCGATTTTTTAAAAGCCATAACACTACCAGAATCAGTTGTCGAAAATGTGTTACACAATTAGGTAGCAGGTTCTAGAACAAACAATCCATATGGATTTGTATCTTAATTTACAGTCAAGTATTATGCCTAGCTAAAATAATAATAGATGGACTTCAAATTTATATACTGTATGTTGTGTGATACTATATCTGTGGTGAATTGTCTTAGTTTGTAGTCTGTCTCTGTACTTATTAAAATAAAATAAAATATCTGAATTTATCTTTAACTGGAATAGGAGTTTCCTTATAAAAGAGGTTTACTAAGGGAATATTTCTCTTCTGGGTGGATATTTGTTGGCGACGGCGTCCAAACCTGATAAAACTACGCTTTCCAAACTTCTGACACGACTTAGCGCGACATATACATATTTGCCTTTTTGCTAACTTTTTATTTGAAAGGGTATCCTGTGGTCGCATGTAAATTTGGTTAAACTCTGATGAGTGGTTTTTGAGTTAAGTAGCTATTTTGGTCCATTTAGTGTATGTTGATGATATTATAATAATTACCTGTCACTATTATTTACTTATCATGTAGTGGTATACGAATTCGGATGGGGTAGGTATATACCACAACTAAAAAGTGGAAAATAAAAACTTATTAATTAATTCAAGCTATTTTTCACTTTGTAGTGTTTTTATGGCAATGGGTTGTTTTTTTTTTGTAAATAAGTTTTAGCGTATTGTGTATTTTACGACTTCCACGCGAACGAAGTCGCGGGCACAGCTAGTCCATCATAAAAAAGTGAATTATTTTTCACTTTGTAGTGTTTTTTTTTTTGGAATTCCGTGGCTTTTCTTATAGGTAAATAAGTTTTAGTCGCGAACGAAGTCGTGGGACACAGCTAGTGTGTAATTAAATAAATAAAAACTATTCTTCAAGAGAGCATTACAGAATTGAACTAGTAAGAAGTGTGGAGGCTAGACACTAGGATTCCCTGTGTCGTGGAGACTAGTCTCCTTCTTACAGTTTATTAGGTACACAGTGGGTAGCTAGGTACATACATAGCGTACCACGACACCGCGCGCGTAGTGTTTTTCTCATCGGTTGTTTGGTTATTTCTTTTATTTCAGAACTAGCGACCCGCCCCGGCTTCGCACGGGTGCAATGCTGATACTAAATATACTACAGAATGTCTTTATATACAGCGTTCATAGCTTTTTTTGTCATTAGACAATACAAACATGTTTTCTTTAGAGGTTACTCTTGAAAGAGCGACATATAATTGGCCATGTGAAAAACATTCAACGCTCAAATCTAAGCCTGCAACGTTGATAGTTTGACCCTGCGATGTATTAATGGTCATTGCAAAAGATATCTTTACCGGAAATTGTAGGTGTTTAAATTGGAACGGTAAATCCGATGGTATCAGAGGAATTCGGGGAATCAATACATCTTCTCCAGTACCACATCCGATGAGTATGGTGCACTCTATTATGAAAGTTTTTAGTGATTTTACCAGCAAACGCGTACCATTGCAAAGTCTAGATGTAGTGATGAAAATGCAGAAAATAAATTAAATTAAAATTAAAATTTATTTATTTCGAGTAACTAGACCCATAGAAGACAATTACAAAACATTCCACACTAATAATATAATATAACAGAATAAAATAATAATAATAAAATTCATAATAAATGTCAAAAATTCAAATTAAAATAAAATAAATTAGCATTAAAATTAAAGTTATAAAATTACGATACTTTAAACACATACAAGACACTAAAGGATTAATAACGCCTGCAAAACGGCCTTGCCTGAACATGCCTGCTGCAGCAATGCAGCATGTAGGGGCAGTCCAGTCTGTCAGCAATCATCGCCAGGACTGCGTCGGAGCTGGCCCGTACTCTGCGCACCAGAGAGATGCTCCGCCTGCACATAGTTGCGTGAAAACAGGCGGTGCGCTCCTCCGCGAACATGCCCGAGGCGCTGCAGAACCGAGGCATCCCCACCACCATCCTAAACGCATTATAGTAGAGAACGCTGAGGTCGTTATAGCACTTCTTTGTGTAACGAGCCCACAGGCTGCAGGTGTAAAGGGATGTACAATACGCTTTAGATAGTGTGACTTTCACCTTCCCTGAACACCTAGCAAACCTGTAGGCTATCAGGTACGACTTTACTTTACCAGCCATCGATTTAAGGGGTGCGAAGGGGTGGGAGAGGGGGAGGGGGGATGTAGAACCCCCCCTATGAAGGAAAAATTACGAAGCCCCCCCCCCCTTTTTAAGATATGATTTTTTTAATATTCTAACCTAACTTACAGTTACCGGCACGTAACTTGGCAAGAGATTTTCGTAGTGGGAGAAGTTCGCGCATATAAAAATGTATGAAATTGTGCGTGCGCAAACTTCCCCCACTACAAAAACTCTTGCCAACTTACGTGTCGGCAACTGTACAAACTGCACTATAACTAAAAATAAAAAACACGTAACGGATCTAAATTCGTTTCCAAACAATAATAAGATCAATGACCCTTTCAAGGTCAAGGTCAACACCCCAAAAGTCAAAGTTAAACCAAAATATAGTCAAATCTTGGAATATTACCTTTTGACAAGCTCTGAGGTCAAGGGCATCAAGGTTAATAACATATGTCTCGAAGTAAGGCGTGGCCGACGGAGCCCCGCTTCGCGGGAAAGACCCCGCCATCCCCTTCTAACCTAACCTGTCCGAGTCGGGGTGCCCCAAGTCCCAAACTCGCTTCACTCGTTCTTGCATCCTAAGTTCTCATTTTATACGTAAACGCTCTCAACTGCTAGGGACATACGTTGACTATCAGGACGACGACCATGTACAGGAGTATTAGTGTTCTGTGACCATGTGAAGTGACACTTGACAGTGACAACACAAAATGGCGTTGTTTTACGTTTGGTTTCACATACCGGCAATAATCGGTAAATTATTTATAAGTGTTAATTTAATAGCACTAACTTAAATCAGCGAAATATATGTTTTATAATGAAATATGCGTAAAATGTATCTAAATCACTACAATGCGTGTTTATTTCATCATTAATAAGAAGTAAAACATTTTAGTACGTTGACCTTACTTAAAACGAAACATTTAATGGCGAGACAAAATGTCAAAAATGACAAGATATTGCTAAATTTTTACGATTTTGATTATTTTTTTCTCATAAACCATTTATCTGCGCAACTTAAAACTTTACGAGGGGGCTTCTATTAATATGATCTTTCTGTAAAAAAAATATGGACTCCCAACTCGATGGCTGGTAAAGTAAAACTTAGCCGGCTATCATGTTGAAAGGAACTTCCGCTCTCTCTCAATGTCCTCATTATCACTTAGGTCAGGCGTAAGAATATGTCCCAAGTATTTAAAATTCACTCTCTCCAGAGGTGTCCCGTTCAGTCTAACAGACGGAACATTCTGGGGACTTACTGCACCAACTCCAAAAAACATGAACTGGCTTTTTGCTACATTATATCGCAAACCATGATCATGAGCATAGCTTTCACATACATTTAACAACCTCCTCAGACCACCTACCGACGCACTCAGCAACACCATGTCATTTGCATAACTGAAATTATTCACAGACACTCCATCAATATGGCAGCCGACATGGCAGTTGCTGAGCGCGACGATCGTCATTCATGTACACGTTGAATAACGTAGGAGATGTCAAATATGCATGTTACCACAGACATAGATCTACATAGATAACGCAATTATTACGATTTGTATTGAAACCAAGCGTGCCGACCTTTTAATACCTACTGTGACGTCACAGCTGCAATTTAGTGACGGGACATCCAAACAGATTCAAAGCCATCGATGCCGCCGATGCCCCTTCGCCCCGCTACGATTCAACTGAAGCTGCCGCCGTGATCGTCTCGCTCATACTCATATATTTTATATCTGTTGTCCCGCTCGCTCTCACCTCGCGCTCCTACCCGCCAACCACGCCAGCAATCGTCAGTACGCCGAGTTGTTTAAAAGTGAGCAGTCGCGTCGCGCTTTAGAGCAATTTCATTCTACATTTTGGATACTTTCGCATAATCTCAAGTAAGTTTACTAAAATATATTTGTTGATATTTCTTTGAAACACAAAGCATTAGTATAGACATGCATGATGAAGATAAGAAACAGTAGTTTAGATAACCTAAAAATTACAAATCGATTAATATGAATGACATCGATTTTCTGACAGACGAATGGTATAGACAGACGAATGATATATAGACAGACGAATGATATATTTGAATGGGAGAGTTTCGAGGAATTACCAGTCCACATCCTACATGGCGTTTCATCTCTGAGGTAGCCAACTTTTTTCACATATTGAGGCAAAGGATCCTATGAATAAAGCAAATTGGTCAAGCTGGATGTTTGTTGCACAGATATAGTTTGTTGTTTAGGCGTGAGTAGATGAGTATGTATGTATTTTATTTCCTACTAATCCTACTAATATTATAAATGCGAAAATTTGTGTGTTACTCTTTCACGAAAAAACTACTGGACCAATTTTGTTAAAATTTGGCATGGAGGTAGCTGACACTTGGATTAACACATGGGGTAGATTTTATCCCGGATATTATACGTTTAGGGGGGTTTAATAAGACTAAGCTGTGGTATATATATAGTGAATTTTATAAAATTTAATGCGTAATCATATTTTACTTGTTGTAGGCTATGGAAACAACAAAATCGCGAAATAAAACCAGAAAAGATATTTTAGAAGCTAAAAGAAGAGCTAGCCGAAAACGTCATGAAAAAATAAAAAAGGATCCGGAACTAAGTGCATTGAGAAAAGAACAACAAAAAGAAAACTATGCAAAGAGAAAGAGAGAGAAGCGTGTCGTATCTATTAAAGATAAAAGTACACATGAACAGCAAAACCAAAGACAGAAGTGGCGTGAAAATTCGAGTGCGTATTACCGCAAAAAAAAGCAGGATAAGGAAGTACCTCAAGTAAATATTAGGGAAGAAGGAGAGGAAAGTGAATTGTATCAAAATGTATAGAACAAATAGTACTGTGTTTAGTCGGGAACCAGTCTTTCCGTCCCGTGGCTGCAATCCATTTTTCTTTTATGATTGGATCATGTGGGAAACTAAAAAAAAAATTTTTTAAATGCAATAGAAAATAAACACATTAAATATATAAAAATAGTCGTATAATGTTGAAAGGATAAACAAAAACACATTAAATACATCAACCCTAAAAAAATTATCGTCCTTTTTATAGCTGTCCTGTAAAATTAGGTCATGCATATGAGCTTGTTATATCTACTAAATTGGCTTTTTTTATATCATTCGTCAGTCCGATATCGATTAAAATCGATTATTGATATATGTTGTAGAACGAACAGCACTAGTTGCTACAATTGACAGACGAATGACAAATTGCCTGTATCACGAAGTCGAAGCGATGCGCGACAGTATCGCTTGTGCAATATTCATCGTCTCCTAACACACAACGTCAGATCAAACGTCCAAAGCAAACGCGGCAACGTAATGTGAATAAAGTTTACTTAACGGTAATTAATAGTTAGGGATATTCTGGAACGACACGCAGCTTGGAATACTTAAAAACAGTTTTAATATGAATTTACGCATAATATAATTTTAAAATAACTTACCTGTGATAGGAAATATGTTCCTGCCTTTGGGTGCTCGAAATTTTTGGGCTATTGCAGTTAATTATCACGCAACGAGGCATTTTTTTAGTTTTTTGCGGACGTTCGGCTGCAACAACGGACGCGTGGGGACTGAAGTTAGCGGCGATCAACCTCGACGCTTGGTCGGGGTTCAGACACGCGAAGTGCATGCATTTGCGTTATCTATGTAGATCTATGTCTGTGCATGTTACGCTGTACTCCACAAGACAATACGTTATTATTATTACAAACAGTAGTTTTCCATTATTATGTTTTATGAAAATCCTTCAAATGGAACTTAGTGGTCATTATTTTCCGTTTTAAGGATTAGCCCCACTGCGCGTGTGGTGTCGTCTTAATCTAGCGATCAATGTAAAGAAAAGATAAACAAATCGAGGACTATGATGGGGTGTCACCAAGTATAGTTCAAGGAAATGTTCCAACGCTTTAGATGTCTGTGGTTCCCTGAATATATTGTTGCCTGATTTTCAGTTGGTAGCATTGTTTGTCGTCTAACCGTCGCGCTTCTTTGAATGAGTCTTTTATTTGTTATTGTTATGCTTGTGATTTTTTTCGCATATTGATATTGCCTATGGGGTTTTTAAATTCAGTTTATTATTTGTTAATATTAAATTACTCAACTCTTTTCGTTACTTTCCGAGAATAACTTTAAAAGGTATTATAGTGTCACTTTTGACAGATAATATAACCTAAAAAGTGAAATATAAATCGTACAAAACTAGTCCAAACTTTGCTAAAATTGTGTATTGTTTTATAATGCTGTTTTTAGATGCCAATTGTAATAAACAATAGTATTGACGCAACACGTCCGGCAGACGGCACCAAAATGCAACTAGAATCTTTGGAATTGGCTGGTTGCACACTAGACCGGTATATTAGTACTGATAATTCGCGCCCTTCGTTTTTAGAGGTTTGTTGAATCATTCTTACCTCCTCCAAGATCTTTTACTGTGTACTAATATAATTTTGAGCGAACGCATGCATCCAAACTTGTGTACTAGAGTCGTGTAATTGTTATTGTTACTTTCCAGATAACTGGAATAGCCTCTCAAAGAAGTCCAACATGCAGCGGCCTGAGCGCAGGAGACTACAGGAACCTCGCGGCCTTAGTGAATCACCCCAGCTTGTCGCAATTGAAGATATTAAATAAAGTTCCACTGCCACCTGAAATTATGGAACACTTTGCCCGTATCCTTTACAAAACATTCAATCGTGTTATTATGGTTTGCGCCACATTTATAAATCTGGCGCAAGCATAATCTATGTAAACATAGTACCTATTGATTTAACCAGTTAAAATACATTTATTCATGAAATTGTTGTGTTGTTATCCTAAGAATTTAAAGAAAAGAATGGTTGTTGCTAAAGTTTTGATAATTGTTGTACAATCAATATGTTTCGTAATTAACCTATTGTGTTATAAATTATAAATGAAATACATAATATTTTCCTTATAGAAATGATCAGATATGCAGTGCCACTGTCTAATGGGAGTTTTTCCAGAAATCAGCAGAGTTTGGCTTGCGATAGACAGCAATATATATGTATGGGCCTTTGAACATGGAAGTGATGTAGCATACTTTGATGGTCTCGGCGAGACTATAGTTAGCGTGGGCTTAGTGAAACCCAGGGCTGGAGTTTTCCAAAATTTTGTCAAATATTTATTAGTCTTAACAACAACCGTTGAAATAGTAGTCTTAGGTAAGAATTGTTTTCCATAATATTAATCTGAAATCTGTGTAAGGGCGAAAATACATTTGCCTGTAGCTTGTACAAAACTATGCAAGTATAGCTTGCATGCCAATGTACCATAATCACAATGGCAATATCATTATGATTCCACACCGAAAAAGGGATGGTGTTAGCGGTCATGTATAGCTCCATCTCTCTCTTGTACTGGAATCATGATGGCATTAAAATGTCATAATACGGCACCAGGCATGTATGTTTCTGCCCTAAGACAGGCTTTCAGTATTGTATTGACATAATGCATGTGTAAACAGAAACATTTTATTTCACTCTTCAATAGTGACATACATAATATTAGAGTCCAACCAAATCTCGTTTTTGATTGAAAAATCTACCTGCAAACAAAAAAAAAAAAAAAAAAATCGGTTTTCGGCCGAAAATGCAAATCAGCCGAATTTCGCTATCGGCCGAAAAAAAAACAACATGTTCGGTCGGACTATACATAATAATTATACAATTTTCAAGTCTCTGTCTATGAATCTAATTGAATATTTGTTTCAGGGGTAACATTTTCTTCTAGTAAAAACGATGGGTCTGGTGAATTACAAGAGATACAGTTAGTTCCTGAGCCAGTGTTTGTGTTGCCTACTGATGGTATTTCTATGATGTGTGTCAAGTCCACAGCCAAGGGAAGGATCTTCATGGGAGGCAAAGATGGGTGTCTGTATGAAATCACTTATCAGGTATGTT
Organism: Fissipunctia ypsillon; assembly: GCA_947568875.1. NCBI lineage: Eukaryota > Metazoa > Arthropoda > Insecta > Lepidoptera > Noctuidae > Fissipunctia > Fissipunctia ypsillon. The sequence goes on from OX387654.1 coordinate 11,542,327, forward strand.
ACATAGTACATATTAAAAATAAGCTTTACGCCTTTTACTCCTGGACAGCTTTTAATTCTCTACAAAGCGCAAGTCCGATCCTGCATGGAGTATTGCAGCCACCTTTGGGATGGCTCAGCCAAATACCAACTTGCCGCGCTTGACTCGGTGGAACTCAGAGCTAAGAGGCTCATTGGTGACGTAAGACTGGTGGAAGCCAAGCTTCATAGCTTGGCTCATCGCCGCAAGGTTGCCTGCTTGTCGGTCTTCTACAGATTATACTTCGGGGAGTGTGCTCAAGAACGCCACAACCTCATTCCGCCGGCCCCCTTCTATCATCAGACATCTAGATGCACTGCAGGTTACCATCCTTACCTAGTTGCTATCCCACCAATTCGCACTAAGCGTTTCCAAATGTCTTTTGTGATGCGCACAGCAAAGAAGTGGAACTCTCTGCCTGCATCTGTGTTTCCGAACGCATACAACCCCAATCTCTTCAAAGTGAGAGTTAACAGGCTTCTTCTGGGTAAGCTCGCTCCATCGTCGACTTTGTCTCTGTCATCTCTGACCTAGACTAGAGTCAAGAGCAAACCTATCTCAAATAAAAATAAAAAACTATATGAACAAGCAATCATAGTTTACACCTTAGTTAACATACTCCAAAGAGTTTTTCAAAAACTTGTTTTGGATCCTCCAGCAGCTATAATTGTTACAGCTTTTTATTATCTAAATGTTACATATTTCACAAAATCTAATAATTCTTTCAGGCTCAACTAGGGTGGTTTGGGAAACACTGCAAGAAAGTGAATCACTCAACAAGTACACTATCATTCCTAGTACCGACGTTCCTCAGTGCGGCCTTGTATGACGAGGACCCCATAGTTAAGATTGAAGTAGACAATTCTAGACATATTCTATACACTTTGAGTGAAAAGGGATGCATAGAAGTGTTTGATTTAGGCGCCGATGGAGAAGGACTGAGCAGGGTTGTGAGACTAACGCAGGGAAAAATTGTTTCATCAGCTTTTGATATTGTGAAGTAAGTTATGAGACAGTTTTATAGTCCACCAATTTTTTAAATGTGATTTTAATCACCAAAGAAAAGTGGGTATCATTTATGATACCTACCCACTTTTCAAATATCATGTGCTGTTTTACTAACTAAAAACTGCTTATAAATAGGGTGTCTGCAAAGTGGGTAATTTGTATGTACTACTTCCTACACTAATTTAATTTATTATTCTAGAACATTGGAAGCCAACAACTTTAAACCAGTAGTAGCTATATCAGCAGTAGATGAATCAGAGTCTGATCATCTTAATTTAGTAGCTGTTACACAGACGGGCGCTCGTTTATACTTTAGTACTGGAAGTTCAGAGTAAGTAAATATTCAATTCAATTTGATACACATGTGTAGTTGTATGTTTTAATAAAAAATAATACATTATTTTATGTCTTCAGTGCGACTCAAGGCGGACCTCTAAGACCGCAGTATCTAACGTTGCTGCACGTACGACTACCGCCTGGATTCACCCCTAACTCTTCAGTATTGAAGCCGAAACAAGTTCATAGCGCCGTTTATGAGAACGGTGAGCAGATATTTTTTACTGTGTTTTTTCTTTAAGTATTTTTTTTTACTATCTCAAATAGGTCTGTATCCTATACCTACTCTAGAATAGTTTATTGATATGTTAATTCTTCAGGTACGTTAGTAATGGTGTGTTCTGCGGGCGGCGGTGGCGAGGCAGAGACCCTGTGGTGCCTCTCACGCGTGCTCGCATCCGCGGCCACGTTCAGCGAGTCGCATACACTGCTGGCGCTCGATGGACCAGCTTGGGCACTCACCGCGTTGCCACATTATCACTCTAAGCATCTCTCTCAAGCTATGCTGTCCAAAAAAGGTAACATTTCCCTTATTCTAAAAATAACTTTACATTTATTTAAAGGTTCAATTAAGTGACATAGGTAGATGTCATCCAAAACAGTGTCCGCTAGCAAAGAATAATAACTATAGTTATTGAAGAATTCCGAAGTGTTTTCTTACGATTTATAAAAACAATGGTATATTCCTGTGAAATGACAGTCACATAACTAAAAATCCGAATTATAGACTGCAAACTTATACACCTCGTAAGTTGTATGTAATATCGAATGTTACATAAATTACATTGTATGTGACAGAGGTGTGGAGCGTGTCTCGGTGGGCGGTGGTGACTGGGGCGGGTGCGTGCGTGGTAGAAGCAGGAGCTGCGCCCGACCTACTGCGGGCATTGTTGCGTGACTGTCGCGGACCTGACGCACACCCCGTCAAGGACTTCTTTCAGGTATTTCCACTATTGCTTTATTCGTTTTTCTACTGCTACTTTGAACTCAGAGACATGAAAAAGATTGCAACAAAACTTTTCTCCAGCTATTTTATAGTTGTGTATACCATAGTGATTGTGGTTTCTTAACTCAATCATTTTATCACAGACGATCACACTCATCTGCTGAACTTAAAACTCAGCCAAAATATTTCCCTAATACACATACACATTCCACAGTTGTACAGCGTAGAACAAGCATGTGCGTGCGCATTGTTCCTAGCATGCGAAGATATAACAAGTGGCGACCTCTCTATCAGCGAGTGGGCGACCCGTGCCTTCTTCCTATACGGCAATCAGCTATCTCCGACGCCTATGTTCCAACAGGCTTCACAGATGCCTTCTGCTATCAGTAAGTAAACATATTTCATAATAATGCAATCTGAAAAGTCTGAAGAAAGACTTACTTACTCTCTTTGTTTATTCACAGCTTCGCCAAAATTCTCGCCACGCCAAATGTCGACCCCAATGTCTATGAGAGGACCACAAGGACAAATGCAACCAGGAAAACTGAACCAGTCATATCAACAGGGCCCTATGAACCAATCCTTCCCTGGATCACCAAACCAGTCTATGATGCCTCAATCCCCATTCCACCAGAGCATGTTGAGTCCAGGGTTCAACCAATCATCGTTTGTGGGCAATATGACTCAACAGCAGAGGGACCCTAACTTCCCGGTGCCCATAGAATATAGCGCGAAGCATAATGGTCTTTATATCTACGTTGGCAGAATCTTGGCTCCGATATGGGGCTTGAAATGTGTTACGATGTCGCAGTCGCCTGATCACAAGGAATTCGTAAGTAAAAATATTGTTGTCATTTACAGCAACTTAAATTTATCTTTTAAAAGGACTGTTCCGCTTTTTTATCTAGTCGTTTATATTATACTAGCTGTGCCCCGCGACTTCGTTCGCGTGGATGTCGTAAGATGCACAATATACTAAAATAACAGCCACATTTTAATAAAACTCCTCCATTCCCCGATCCGTCGCCAACCGTCGCGATGAATCGCCTGCCCGCGCTATTACTTCGTTTTCCCTTAGTGTTCTTTCTGACTTTTTCTTTTTGCTCGGCTCCTGAGGGCTTTAGCGTGATGTTAAATAGCCTATAGCTATCCTCGACAATTGGGTTACCAAATGCAAAAAGAATTTTTCAAATCCGACTTTTTGTTCATAATTTCATGGGTTTTAATTTGTTTTCATGGAACAGACAGGCACAGACAAAAATGTTAAAAATTGCTTTTTTGTTATAAGAACGTTTATACTTTCCCATGCATTTAGTAAAAAATTGTTATTTTGACATTACAAACAGACACTTCAATTTTATTTATTTGTATAGAGATGTATAAATAGATGAAAATTTTGTATGGAGTGATTTATCTGGTAATCTGTGCCGTTGCGTTAAATCGCCCGCCCGCGCTTTTACTTCGTATTCGCTTAATGTTCTTTCTGACTTTTTTCTTTCTGCTCGGCTCCTAAGGGTCGTAGCGTGATGTTAAATAGCCTATAACTATCTTCGAGAATTGGGCTACCATATGCAAAAAGAAGTATTCAAATCCGACTTTGTTCATAATTCTGACTTTTTTCTTCCTACTCGGCTCCTAAGGGCCGTAGCGTGATGTTAAATAGCCTGTAATTGTGTTCGAGAATTGGGCTACCAAATGCAAAAAGAATTTTTTAAATCCGACTTTTTGTTCAAAATTTCATGGGTTTTAGTTTTTTTTTGCGCGGAACCCTAATTATTTTTCTAAAATAAAAGTAACCTAAGTTACCCGCCGTTACATCAGCTATCTGCCAGTGAAAGTCCCGTCAAAATCGGGCCAGCCGTTACGGAGATTAGCTGGAACAAACGGACAGACAGACAAAAATGTTAAAAAGTGCTTTTTTGTTATAAGAACCGTTTATACTTTCCTATGCATTAAGTAAAAAGTTGTTATTTTGACATTACAGACACTTTAATTTTATTTATTTGTATAGACTAAAAAAATAGACACTATAATATACTATTATACTATACCATTTGAAATAAGATTAGAAATTTAAAGAAACCTTTCTTACAGTCCGTTCAACAAATTTTGACTTCTATTGCTTTGGTGGCATGAAAAATAGCAGCTGCAGTAAACTGTTGGTATTGTAACCACGTTTTTGCTTTTAATGCCATCCTTCTGCCTACGGAATAGAGGTCAAAATCGGTTGAACGGACTCTAAAAAATGTTTATTGTATTTCTAATCTTATTTCAAATGGAGTATAAGTGATAAATAATTTGCAATCACTTATTTCACACAGATGAGTAGCAAAGTGACGGGCGAGGACTGCGCGTACATAGTTCAAAAGTTGCAGCGCGTGTCTGCTTTCATGCAACGAACGCTCGCACCCCCACATTCCGATGAGCACACCTCCCTGCACGCTCTTAAATTATTTATTAGTAAGTGTTACTTTCTTATTATGGTTTCTTGTTTCAGCTACTGAAAGGAATTCTTGTCAAAGTCGAAGCATATATTCCAAATAATGTACCATTTATAGGGTACTTTTGAATAACAAAACGTGTGTTTTATAATCAGAGAATTATGGCTGCAATTTGATGTGAGAATTGCTATAGGTTGAAAATTGTCTGAAGCCAGAATTCTGTAATGTATCTCAACCCCAACCTTGATCTGCAGTCTTTGACGGCTGCTTGTGATTCGCCCTCTCAAAGACTCTAGATTGACAAAACCAGCCGACTCAGATTGACAAACTCGGCCGTTGATTGTTTACAGACAAGGATTGGGATCAAGATTGCTATTGCGATATATTATATATAGCAAGTGGCCATTAGTGGTTAAAATATATAAACTTGTGTTTTGTTTCCAGCGATGTCTATAGAAATGTTAAGTTTATGGAAGGTGCTCTGTGAGCATCAGTTCCACGTGATCGCCGCTAGTCTTCCGCCTGAACAACAAAATGCGTTGCAGGCAGCTAGTTATAGGTATAACATCTTTTATCTAATCTATGCACATTCAGAAAATATGATGAAGAATAGTTTCAGAGTAAATTATTACTACTCATTCTAGCAGGTCTAAATGTAGAAATAATAAAATATTTTTTCTTTTAATGTCTTTAGGGAATTATTAGTAGGTGGACAAGAAGTAGCATGCTTACTCCTCGGATCTCTAGTCGCCGGTTATTTAAGAGACAACGCATCAGTGGATGGCATCTCTCAAAAATTGAGACAGCTCTGTCCGACACTTTATAGGCAAGAAGACGCTACTTGTTCTAAGGTAATAATAAAATATTTTGTTAGTAATATTTATTACTAACGAATTATTTTAATATATTTAAATAAAAAAAGTATCTGTAAGAGCTTTTTTATATGTATATGGTTTTATATTTCAGGCCAACGAATTGTTAATATTTGCAAAACAGCAGAAGAATCCAGCTGAACGAGAAGAAATGCTTCAACATGCACTCAAACTATGTAAAGTGAGTATATTGTACAGCCTGATGCAAACATTATGGTGGCTCGGAACATGAGGCAAGTCGCTGCGCAGTAACAAATTCACGGGGGGTGAGGGGTGCGGTATTGCGCAGCAAGTAGTGCACTTCAGAGCCGCCATAAAGATTGATCTTACGGCCCTTAGAGAATAAGATACATTGCGCCCACTAAGTGCCTCAGGACCCTGTTCCTCTAACTACCGTTCAAATCCGTCAATTATTTGCGGATAACACCACAACTGTTTCGTTTTAAGCTTGGTCGGCTAGTACCTTTCATATCTGTATGAAAACTTGATCTTTCTTTTTCTAGGATGTAGCACCAAACGTGAATCTTCCATTGGTCTGTTCAAAATTAGTGTCAGCCGGCTTTTACTCTGGAGTTGTTGAGTTGTGCGTGGCGTGTGCGTCTAAACTGGACCCACAGGACAAAGCCGTACATTATTACAAGAGCGATCAGCCCTCTCAGGATAGGGAAGGACACTTTATTTATTATAGAAGGTAATATAATCTCTATTATTTTAAATTATGTTATTTTAGATGGAAGTCCAAATGCAAATATGATTGTGGTTGGATTTTATTGCTTTGACAAAAACTGTATTGAATATCCCCCAAATTTTAATGATTCATGATAAAGTCACGTGAGATTTTACAATAGATTTATTGGAATAGGCAGGCATTTAAAAACTAGGAGTTATTTTATTTTCACAATCAACACTAACATGCTAGATTGTTTTCCAAACTTTGAAACCTTATCTTCACATGTTACTTCAAAAATCAGAAATATATGACTTTCACTAACATATTCTCCTGATATTATTTAGAATGGAGATATACCGTGAAGTGTGCTCTGCTCTAGAGCGGTTGTACGAGCGTAGTGCAGAGGTGTCGAGCAGTGAACCTTCGCCTCTGCGCTCCCAGCCTACCAACGACAACATCCTCACCATGTCTCCTGCAGACGCTAACTACCAGGTATACTGTCAAAATTATCGATATTTTATTCGATAAAAGTTTATCGATCCATAGGACTTATTTGTAAGAAAAAAAAAATTTGTTTGCAGGGAAGAAAATTGGTGTGGGAATGCCTCTCCCGTGATGACGAACTTTTACATGTTGCGGTGTACGAGTGGCTGGTATCAAAAAATCTGGGATCAGGTAATTTACACTTTCTTTACTTTATTAAAGAAGAAAGTATTTCCTGAAATTTATCATTTCTTCATCTCACGTTATAAACCTATGTTGGATGAAGAACAGAATAGCTCGTTGGAAACATATTATACAGAACGTCACTCAAAACTCAAGCATTACTTTAAATTAGTTTTAACCAATCAAATTTCCTTTAAACTAGTTTGAAGTAATGCTTTGACAAAATGCCTTTAGTTTAACTATATCATTCGGATGTATGGTGTAATAAAGTAATTTCTATAACAAAAAGTACTGGCCCAGTTTATCTTAGACATAACTGACATTGATAAAGAAAAAACATTATGAGGAAACCTGGACTTATAGTCAATATAAATCAGAAAACGCCAATCCGCCGTGGTGATCAATGGTCGTGCCTTCTCTGTATGAGAAGAGGCAATTGCCCTGTAGTGGAACAATAATAGGCTAGTATTTCTATTATTATACTATAACAAAAACTCTTTGTCCAGAGCTGCTATCGCTGGGCACGGCGCCGCCGACGTCGCTGCGCACGTACCTGCAAGCGGCCGCGCGCTCGGCCCCGCCGCCTGCAGCGCTGCACTTGCTGGACCTGCTGTGGAAGGTGCTCGAGAAGGGCGGAGACCACCTCGCTGCCGCTAATGTGCTGGAAGGACTTGCTACCAGACCTGGGTAAGTTCGATACTTGTAATTTCGCGTGTTACCGCATTCGTATAAATGTATAACAATAATAATGTAAATATTGAAATCTTGTGTACATAATAGATTGCACATAATATACAGTTGTGTGGCAGTTGCCTCGTATGCGAATGTGCCACTCGGCCTCCTCTAAACACGAAATAATATAATTTAAGCGGATTTCTAATTCCTTATGAGGTAATCTATAAAAAGATCGACTGTTATAACTTCTTGCATCGTTTGGACGTTGACGATATAATTTGTGAAGATTCCAGTTACATAATTTTAAAATTGTAACGCTACAGGTCAGGCGCAACCCTGGCGCAGCGCATGTCGTGGCTGTCTGCGGGCGTGGTGTGCGTGCGCGGTGCGGGCGCGGGAGGCGCGGGTGGTGGCGAGCTGCTGCGGCGCCTGGAGGAGGCGGCCGAGGTGGCGCGCGTGCAGAGCGCTGTGCGCGCCGCCGCGGCCGCGCTGCCGCGCCAGCTGCAGCCGCACCCGCTGCACATGCAGCGACTGGATGATGAGCTTCTCGAGATCACGCAGGTAACTAATTCATTTATTTAACTTACACATAGTTCTTAAATTTATGGAACTCTTTTTTAAGGAAATAGGGGAGGTCTACGCCAAAGAGGCGACTACTGCTTAGAGGCATGAGCCACGCTTTAATATAGGTATTATAATCCTAATAAATGCGGAAGTGAGTTTGTTTGTTATGCTTTCACGCTAAAACAGCTGAACTAATGAAATAAAATTGGATGAAATTTGGCACATGGTAAAATTGCAGGGTGTACTAGCTGTAAATAGGAAAAGAAAAACAAAAGCGAAGTTATATTTAATTTCACTTAGAAACATGAAAAAAGAACAATTATGTAGTGTATGTAACTATATAAAGACGCGTTAAAGTATCAGAGGATTTATTATTTTATCTAGTTATTAATTTTATCCAACATATCAACTCGCTCACTCCTAACAAGTTACTAAGAACATAACTACAACTAACAAAGTAAATTCTAACTAAAAGTAGACTTGACAGATGTAACGGCGGGTCTCAAACTACACAGCTTGTATCTTGGCGACCCAAACACTACACAAAGTTATTACATAATTTCATGTGTTCAGCTAGCGCAAGAACAAACGTCATAAGAAGTCTGACAATCTTCAGAACTCATATTTTGAACATAGGCGGACGTCAGTAGCAGGCGGTAACAATTTCACATTGATTCATTCAATTGCATCCGGTTAGACTGGAATCCCCTCATCGGGAATCAATAGCGGATTCTCGGCCACCGTAGACGCGGACTTGCGGGCGGCGAGCAATGGGTAGGTCGCCACCCGGTAAGGACCAGGCCCGGGTCGGCGGCGCGCTGTGTTCCACGCGCGCCTCAAAGAGATGTCAGCACTAACTGATGGGGTCCGCTAGGGCCGATGCCTGCCAAGGTCGCGGGATGTTCGAAAGCTACCGTGGCCCCTGGCACAGGCAACTGAAGAAACACGGGTGGGTATTAGTCATCAAAAGTCTGACACTCCCTCCCGCTCCGCCCAGAGCGGGAGAAGTCATTTGATGATTTCCCACCAATAAAAAAAAGACAGAAATCTTCAACATACTTGGGAGAAGACTAGGCAAATGATGATGATGAGCTAACTGTGCGATATGTTTGTTTCCCAGCTTTACGAAGAGTACGCGGATCGCTACAACCTATGGGAGTGCAAGCTCGCGATCGTGCAGTGTTCGGGCCACAACGACGCGCTATTAGTCGAGAATATCTGGAGCAACATCCTGGCCGAAGCGGAGGCCGCCGCTAGAGGCCTTCCTACGCCTGACGAGAGACTAGCCTCCGTGCTTAGCAAGCTCACTACTCTCGGCAGGGAATATGTTAACACGGGACACTGTTTCCCATTATGTGAGTAATAATTTCACTTGATAATACAGTTGATTGAGTTCGTAAAAATAACTAAGTCTTATATTGTACAAATTCTTGAACATAATCTATAAATGGTATAAATCAAAGTCGCTTTTCGTGTCTGTTTGTGTGTCCGCTTAGTTCTTATAAACTAAAACATTCTGATTATTTAGAAAACAAGGTTTAACAACGGCTGCAGTTCTTCCCACTAAAAGTGCACCTCACTAACATCAGGGGGTTGCACTCCAATCTCGATCCGGTCCATCATCACCTTGAGACTGAGAAGCCGCACCTGTTTTTCCTAACGGAGACCAAGATAACAACTCCGTCGGATGTGGCGTATCTCAACTACCCGGGTTACTCTCTTGAAAACAAGTTCAAGAAGCAAGCTGGGGTCTGTGTGTACGTCCGCGATGACATTTGTCGTCGTCGTCTCGGTTGCTTTGAGAAATCGGGCTTTTCTGTCATATGGCTACTAATTGTGGACACTGGCGTGGAGAAATCTCTCTACATCATCGTCTACCGATTGCACAGCGGTGACCAGGAGACAACAGCGCTCTTTAATTTCCTCGTGGAGTCGACTGACGTAGCCCAGCAGCGGTACTCAACAGCGAAGCTCATTTTTCTGAGGGACTTCAACGCCCATCATAAAGAGTGGTGGTTCCCGTACCAGAAAACTGACCATGCCGGGTTAGAGGCGTGCGAGTTTGCTTTAACGCTAGATCTAACCCAGGTGGTGAATGTGGCAACGCGGGTACCGGATGTTGACGGCTATACACCCAATTGCTTGGACCTTCTGCTGGCATCTGATTCAGACAGTCATTCAGTATGAGTCTCAGCCCCGCTGGGAACGTCTGACCACTGTCTGGTGAAATCCATATCGACCTGCTCTCCTCCAGATGAGAGTCCTAGAGGCACGAGGTGAGTATGGCGATACGAGTCAGCAGACTGGGATGAGATGTGGCACTTTTTTGCATCGAAAAATTCAACACAGGGATGTGATGAAATTTTTCGTAGGTTATGATAAAAAAAAATGTTGTTGCATACATTTTGATCGCGTAGGTCACTTTTCTATGAAACAGTAGATTATTTTTTCGATACCGACGAATTTCTATGCGAAGGGGTCTAGAATCATGTGCTGAATTCGTGCTTACAGTTTACCAACATCCAAATCGAGGTTACAAAATCTCTCCCCTCATCATCTTTATTAGCTGATTCCCTTCTCAAAGAAAACTTCAGTAGGGACATTCCAAGTTTTGAATACAAGCCCACTTCTATTGCCAAAATTAAAAAAGTATTCTTTAAGTCTTAACATAAAAAACACTGAAGACTTATGGGGGATTTCTGTTAAGGTTATTGGAGATATCATTGACACAATTGCCCCTGTCCTAACAGGCATATTTATTCAATGTTAGACAGCGGTATGTTTCCTGATTTAATGAAACATAGTAAAGTAGTACCAATTTTCAAATCGGGTAGTCTTCCAACTATAGCCCTATATCTGTGCTACCAGTATTGAGTAAAATATATGAAAAAATAAATAATTTATTTGCCGATAATGTAGATATACAGATATGATGGTTATTTTGATGAGAATCCCGATACATTTTGCCTTACGGCATGCAAAATTATTTAATATAATACATTTACTAGACAAAAAACATAAACAATTGGTTTCACGAAAGGTAGGTCGACGACTGACGCAGGAGTAAAACTCATCAGTCACATTTTGGAATCCTGGGAGAAGTCCCAGGTTGCAATTGGCATTTTCTGTGATCTCTCTAAAGCGTTTGACTGCGTTGACCACAATACATTGATCTGTAAATTAGTCCACTACCTAATTCGTGGACGAGCTGCTGATCTTGTTCTTTCCTATCTATCAAACAGGCAGCAAAAAGTAAACTTTAACGGGGCGACTTCCTCGGGATCTTTAGTTAAGATGGGAGTGCCTCAAGGTTCAATTCTTGGAACTTTCCTATTTCTAATTTATATTAATGACCTTCCTTGCATGATGGCTAATTTATCGGATATAATACTATTCGCTGATGACACTTCGCTTATTTTTAAAATTGATAGAAAAGATACGAATGTCTTACAATGTCAACGATAGTCTGGCTATTATTTCGAAATGGTTTGCAGCTAATAATCTTTTACTTAAAGATATATTTATTGCTAAACTGTGTACATTAAGTTCTTATTAGTAAACATTACATTTTTAGTTTCAATAGTATACTATACTATATAATTACATATTTATCATAAAACTAGTGGGTAATTTGAATGTATTTTTTTTTTCAGATTTCATCGTGCGTCAACTAGAAATCATGAGCTGCAAACTTCAAGCGGACCGAGGGATGGTGTTTAGAACAATTTTAAATATCGGTGTATCACTGGAACAAGTGCTGGACATCTATATCAAGTACGTAACCCTATTTATGATGCAGTTTATAAATTTGATATAAGTTTCGTAACAATCCACTAATATGCGACAGCTCTCGACGGCTGCGAGCAATATCGCATTGTGATCTCGACAGGTATAATACATAAGTTTTACAGTCCAAACGTTTCATCAAACTTGTCACTTATGGGTGGTTCAATTTGTTAACTATGGTTTTCTGCCTTAGATTGGTGAGCGTAAACGAGCGCGTGTGGCTAGGCTGCGGCGACGAGAGTCACGTGTGTCGCGCGGCGGCCATCTTGTTGGAGAGCACGCGCGCAGAGCTGGCGCCGCTGCCGGCCGCGCTACGGCGGCGCGCACTCGCACGCTGCAAGGATCTGTACGAAGCCGCCATGTCTGCGCTACAGGTTTGTACAACGATGCCTTTATTAAGGCGAAAGCGCCAGGGTAGCCCGCGAAATTCAAATTTTCATACGTTTTTTTCAATTTGCAGGGCAGTGTCAGGTTGTATGTTGATCAAAATATAATTCGCGACCGTAACAAATATGTATTTACAGAATTATAATAATTAAAATCATCAATACAACTCTCAAGTTCAAATTACCCTATTGAATAACTATTTTATGAAATCTTGACATTTGAGGCTAATTCTAAGCACATCCCCCTTAAGGGTTCAGTTTTCCAGTCATATACTTGTCACCGACACAATATAGTATGTCGAAATTCTTGTATTGTGGAGATAAGGATAGTCGAACTAACTACATACATAAACTCACGCCTTCTTCCCATGGGAGTAGGCAGAAACTACAGTCGAACTAACTCAGCCGTCAATAACGGTACAGGCCGCTTCAAACTTTATGGCGGCTCTGAATATGAGGCGTGTCGCACCGCAGTAACAAATTCACGTATCAGCGGGGGTGAAGGGTGCGGTACTGCGCAGCGAGTAGCGCACTACACAGCCGCCATAAAGTTTGACGCGTACTATACAAGACTATCATTGGATTCGATTTGATTAATTTTAGGAATTAATAATATTGTGGTAAGGATGAATATCTCGGTTCGACTATGTTCTTTTCCACGATATTACCTCGTTTCTCATGCATTCCTCGATCGAAATATTTTTATATGTGATCTTTTTATCACATTTTTGATGATAACATAATTCAGTTGTCTTCAATGTTGGCTTGTGGTTTCTTTCCAGTCGCGGCCAAACACTCAGCGTCTTATCGATCGGCTGTCCGTGGCGCAAGCACATTTGGACCGCATGGATTGAAACTAGTTATAATTTGTAGCGTAAGGTATTAAGTTACATGTGCACATTACTTCAGAACATAAAGATTTCACAAGTCTTACCTGCAAACTTGTGATAACTTGCTTCATATTGGATTAACTTAATCACTATGTTGTTTTTTGCATGAATCAGAAATATGTATAATATATTTTTAACTGGTAAATTTTAGGCGTGCATATGTCGTGGCCAGATCTTAGAATTGATAATTTCATGCAAGGGTTCGGTCATTTCATGAAATAGTTGTATTTCATGAAATGGCCAGCTAAAATTGACTATATCGTTTAAACATCAACATTTAATTATATTTCAGTCGACGTTTGGCCATATCATTAATGTAGGGTATCTGTCGTGGTACGATCGTAGAAATGGCCATATCGTGACGAAAGCAACCTATTTATCGACATTCCCGCTGATCACTGGGCAAATCGCAAAGTAGTTGCATTTCACGCCGCTAGTGGCACCCCAACCAAATGGGTTAGGTTTGATTAGAACTATGGACAACCGCGCGGGATCCGAGCGAACGAAGCGAGCTGTGCCGCGGTAGCGGCCGGCGAGCGCTACATTCAAATTGGTCGCAGTTACTTAGGAATTATTCGAATAGGAATAGAATGCACAACAAAAACAAACCGAAATCAACGCCTCTACGGGTGGATAATCTAATTATTTTACGATATGATCACTAATGTTTGGCGACATCATGAACTAGTCATGCGTTTAACTGTTCATATCATCAAACATTGAGTATTCAACGATCTGGCCAGACCACATCATGATGTGACCAGCGGTTGATGTTCTATTTCATGAAATGCAACAATTTCATGAAATGGTCGAACACTTCATGAAATGATCAATTCTAAGATCTGGCCATGACACATACATAATATTGGATTGGATAACCAAAATCAAAATACACATTGACTGACATAATTTTTTTATTTAATATTTTAATAAATTACTAAACATACAAAAAGTCATACAGTAATTATTAATAATTATATAATTTGCTAACTATTGTCTGTTAACATAATATTTGAAGTGGCAGTGACATACAAACATTCTCCTCATACAATTATGTCAAATGTACAAATATGTTGAATCATGTGCATAATTATAAAAATATATGTGATTATGCATCAAAAGGCACTATGAAAATGGTTTCTATTTTTGTAAATAAACAATGATGATTTAAGAACAATACTGACTGTGATTTATAATCCTCGTAGAACGTGAAATGCTTAATGAGATCTAATATTTAAATTGATCGTAAATTAAAATTAGTCTATTTAATATTTACAATCCAGATTCCCTAGGGGTGAAATAAGTATGGAAACCGCCAGTAGTACTCAGCGTGTCCTTTAAATTAACAAAAGTTTGATATTAATGATAAATGAATAATGCCGTGACTATGAGGAGTCTTCATCGAAAGGGTTGGTATTTACCTGATGGCCTGGGTGCTGATCGTCATCTGGGTAAGAGTATACTCCGCTGTGCTGTCCTCCGCTGATCGTGGGTACTCCCACCGTATTCATTGGAGATATATATTGCTGTTTAGAGGGATCCCTCCCTGTAGAGTTTTTTCTTATAACTGTAGTGTAAGTAGGTGTAGATTTGATCGGCATGTCTCTAATTCTGGTTCCTGCGCGGTACGTGCCGAATTCGTCCGGAGGAGGCGGTAGCGAAAATCCATCTGAAGTTTGCGTTATTTCGGAAGTTTCATCACTTAGTTCCTTTGCGAGTTTATGACGCATTTTTCTAGGCATCGTGTAGAACGTGTTCATCTGAAAGTAGGTACAAAATGACAGTTATATTCCTTTTTATTTATGTAATTAATTTTAAAAGTTGGAAAAGACGCGTTTACCTACCGGTCTTGGAACGTTGTAATTCGTCTCTGGCGGTAGATGTAAAACTAGGTGGTCGCACAATGCGTCCATTTCTCTCTTCCTGCTAATATTCTGTAAGGAGTGCACCCTGCAGGTGGTGTGTCGTGGCATGTCGCACTTGTTCGCACTCTCCTGTTCAGCCATGTCGTGCATATAACGTGCTGAGTGGAAGGAACTTGTTCGCCGCACATCGAAGTTCTTCGAGGGACGACGCGACACTGCACGTCGAAACGAATCGGTTCTTCGAACGTTGCACTCGCTGCCTTCATCGCTATCGTGATATGTTTCGCAGTTCGATTCTGTAAAATGTCAGCAATATTTGCTTTAGTACCTACTTAATTTGTTGTCGAGTCGCTTCTCAAAGTTCAAACAAAGTTTCCGAAAGCCCGATTCAAGTTTGTTTAGTGAATCTACTGTCAAACCTGATGTGATTGGCCTAACAAAAAACCAAAAGACAATTAAGTCACTTGACCTGACTTTTGCCTTTTTGCTAATAATACATTTAATAATTATTTTAACATGAGATTTCCAAGGTTTATAAAAACTCGATTATTGCTTCTGTTTTTATTTGCCAGCCCTGCTTTACCTTCAGTGTTATAAGCGCAGAGCGGCGGGTCGGCGTGGTCGCGCGGCAGGTCGTGTCGCGAGGTGCGCTCATACGTACACAGCACGAGGCCGCACGCCGCGAGCGCTACTAGAGCGACGCCGCCGCACAGCGCTAGTGCTAGGCTTGTTATGTTCTTCACGCTGCTTGCGGTTACCTCGGGAACTAAACACAATCAATGAAAGATAGTTAAGTCAAGCGCACATTACAGCCGCTACGGGCCGCAGAGCAACGCATTTTCATACAAAAAAGCGCGGTGCGGCCCACCTGTAGTCTGCGTGGGTTCATAGAAAATGTACGAAAATCATGAGGGAGGATTTTTGCAATTCGTTGTGCTGCGGCGCTGCCTACCCTAATTTGCTTTATTCATTACCTACGTTGGAGGGGCAGCAATGCAAATACCAAGTCATATTTAAAAAATATAGGCAATCATGGGGACTGCCGACAGAAATGAAAACAAATCTAAAACTATGCATAGCATGTCGCATGTCGGTGACGCGAACCCGTAAGATATCGCCCTACCAAAAATCGCTTAACGCGCCTAAAGAAGTCTTCACTTCAAAAATTACAAAATAGCGAACGTCTAACAAGTATACGAATACAACGGAGAAAAGAGTTAAAGGGATATGATGAATGATGTTGCTGAAATTCCTCTAGAAGTCTTAAATTAATAATTAAGATAACTTTTGGTCTACAGCATGTGTTAATAGAGCCTAAAAAATAACGACAGTAAAATCACCCGTAAAATTACTCTTTAGTAGTGGATGACTTGGGAAAAGCCTAATAAATGCATAGAACAAGACAGGGTTAGACCTGTCTTGTATGGAGTAGAATGTTGGGCTACAAAAGGGATGAATGAAAGGCAATTGCATGCAGCTGAGATGAGAACGCTAAGAGGGACGTGTGGTGTTACGCGAAAAGATAGAATTAGGAATGAGTACTTACATAAGATGAACTCTGAAAGTGGCAAAAGTGACTGAAAAGTTGTGTGGGAATCGGTTGTCATGGTTTGGGCATGTGATGCGGAGGAATGAGGAAAAAGTCGTGAGGAAAGTTTTGAGTATAAATGTGGATGGCTATAAGAGTAGGGGAAGACCAAAGAAAAGATGGATGGAATGTGTGAAAGATGATATGGCTAGAAAGGGGGTGACTACCGAGATGACGACTAATAGAGAAGTATGGAAGAAAAAGACGTGTTGCGCCGACCCCAAATAAATTGGGATAAGGACAAGAGAATGATGAACAAGACGACCTTTAAATGAGTACTCACCAATTTCTTCACTGACTATGCTGTCTTTATCAATTTCTACGACTTGGCTGTCTCCTTTATCGTTGAAAGCGATAATAACGAATTTGTAGCTTTCTTGACTTGGCTCTTGTACCATGAATGTCGGTTCTAAGTTGATTATTGATACGAGTTGCTCTTCAGTGTCTACTGCTTGCACGAGGAATTTGAATTTCTGGAACACAACACTACATTTAAATAAAAAATACTTTGTTACAAAAAAAAAAATTGTTACTAAAATTTTCGGAGGCGCAAAATATCAAGTATACAGCGTGCCGCTTTAACGCGTTACCTGTTAAATTATTAGTAGCTCACTAACCCTGTGCGGCAAACGCTCTTATGCGTTCAATAAAAAATTCGTGTGGTGCTATGAACGCTTATGCGCGGTTGTTTCCGAAACAATAGAAATGAACAATGAACGCACAGGTGCGGCGCGCCGCACTTGAAGAAAGTTATGTAAATTGGGTGGACGCGCATACGCGTCGCAAGCATATGGCAAAAGTCCGAAAAACGCGCATGCGCGTCGTTCGCACAGAATGCGTTAATGGCGACATTAATTTAACACACGTATACGGTTTTCGTTTTTAAACGTTATTATTTACTGATGTATTTACAATTTTCTAAAATAACATTATGGAGCAACCTGTACTTAAAGAACTGTAGCGCAGAGGTCATTTGCCGGGGTCACGGATCATAACATCGCATCAATGAAATTAAAACGAATGGCATGCAAAGAGTAGGCGATTTGAAGGAAAGAGAGAGCTTTATTATTTAGTTAGTTTGAAAATTTTAATTTTTCAATTTATGAATTATTTTATCTTATTATAATTTTTATGATTACTGGCCACTAGCCCTACCCGTGTGTTAGTAAAACAATGCTCTTGTCTAGCCTATTCAGTAAATATGTACTACGAATTGACTCGCTCCAGTTAATGTATATTTCGACCACCCATTTGTTTCGATAAGTTGCTATCACTACCAAAACTAAGATTCAAATTGACTGCCTCACCTGAGGTAACCCCCCGTCATGTCCCTTCTCACACGTCACAATGATATCATCCAAAGTGTTCTTCTTAGCTTCACAATTAGTTGGTGGTCGCGGTATAGTCTCGTCGGTCACTAGGAAGGTGCACGGAGTGTGCGTCAACCCTTTTGTAGGCACTTCGTTTTGTCCCCAACAAAATATTGTGCCTGGAAAAATGCGCGGTAATAAAGAATCATGTTTGAAAAGCATTTGCAATAACCGGCGCAGTTAATAAGTTAGGGTGCTTACATAAAGAAACAGGTTTCCGGTACAGGCGAGTCTGTGCGGGTCGGTACCGATCGGTGCAGATCGGTACGACCCGCACATCGGTTGCAGATCGGTTAACTTATGTGCTCACTTATAAAGAAACAAGTTTAAATTTGTCGGTGCCGACTACCTTATTAACCCTGCACCGATCGGTACCGACCCGCACGGGTTTGTCTGTACCGGAAACCTCTTTCTATAAGTAAGCACCCATAAGTTGTAAAACAAATGCCAAAAAAAAAATTGTCATGGGGACCGCCGACAGAAGTGAAAACTTAAACATTAACATGTAAACAGGCCGCTGCCGTCACATTAGAGTTGTGTGCATGGTCATATCGCATGTCGCGAACCCGTTAGATTTTTCCCTATCAAAAAGCGCTGAACGCGCCTAAAGAAGGTTTCACTTCAAAAATTGTGCGAAAATAAAAAAAATACTGACATCTAGGCTCGCTATTGGAAATAACGAAACACAATGTTTTATCCTTTGTAATTTAAACTCAGCAACATGTTAACAATAATTTTGTCCATGTTACTAAACACAAAGAAATTATCTAAAGACCATAGGTTCAATCAAAAGTTTCAACTTACTAAAAGCCGTTCCATTAGGTCGTTCATACAGTAATGTTCCCTCCTCAGTCTCAACCGTCTCGTGCGGGTGGTTCCTCAGAGTGGAGACGTTAACTGCCTCGTTGACTAACACCCAGCGGTACGACGCAGGCGCAGGGTTAGCTTTCACGCTGCACGTCAAGTTTATCGCTTCGTTCTCACCAACGCCGTATTCTACTATCACTTCATCTTCGCAGTAGGCGGGATCTGCAATTCGTGAAAAAATATTATTTTATTTCGTATCTTGCGATACAATGATTCACGATTCTTAGCAAAAATAAAGTTTTATACAACTTATACTAGAAGTAGAATAGAATACTCTTTATTGTACACCATAAAAATTACAGATATAAATGTAGAAATTTTACACATAGGGTGACACAATGGGCGGTCCTATCGCTAAAAGCGATCAGAGCGAACAGACAACCGTTGGATGGATTAAAGGGAGAAGGAGAGACAGTACTGTAGGTAGTCAGTGGTGCACCAGTTATATACACAATAAATACATACATACCATACGTAGTAGTAGTTTTATATCGGTCCCTCAATGTTGAGATTCGTGACTTGTTCTATTTTTAACCAACGAAAAACAGGAGGAGGTTCTCAAGTCGATGCGTATACAGGATGTCCGGTAAATAATGGATAACCTTGAAATAGCACATAATAGACCTGATGGCCGTTCTAAAAAAAAATGCAAAAAAATATATATCCCAAGTAGTAGGTACCTAAGATAGGATTTTTTTGAAAAAAAAAAACTGCAATTTCTAGTCACACACGATTTACTGCATCTCTGTCGGCATAGTCAACGTACAATATTTTTTAACAACAAAATAACCGATGAAATTAATTAATTTGTGGTCGTGGTGAAGAAGAATATATATATAATAAAATGTTAGTATTTAAAAAAAAATCTTAGGTTACTACTAAAAAAAATATATCCCAAGTAGTGGGATATATATTTTTGTATTGTTTTAGAACGTCCATAAGGTCTATTATATGCTATTTCAAGGTTACCCATTCTTTACCGGACATCTTGTACCTATATTTTTTTTTCGTGTATGACCACGCATAACTTTTTACAGCGTAGTCAGATTTTGAAGATTCTTTTTTATTTGAAAGGATATTACATGGGACTTAACTGGCGGAATGTGCAATGAGAGTACTATAGGTGCACCTCTACCTAACCCTTCGGGGAATACAGGCGTCATGTTGTTATTATGTTATGTAAAATAAAATGAGTATTTCTAGAATCTTACAAGTGACATCAACGTTGATTGGTTCGCTGTACGTGGATCCCTCGTTATTGTTCGCGACGCACGCGTACTCGCCCCCATCGTCTTCAGTTACGTTCTTGAGTTCTAAAAACTGCTGAATTGTGTCTTTACCATCTTTTTCCGTATTTCCTACCATGTCTTCCTAGAAATTAAATAGAAATGATTAAATTGTTGTGTAACGATTCAAAAGTACAAGTGTTATTCTTGGCACCACTTCAAATGGAACTCAATTATACCTACCTTTTATGATCATATTTTTATTGAATAGTAAATTACCTTGTGAAAGAAGAGCAGCTCATAAACAGCAGGGTTGGCTTGATAACTGCACGCTAGTGACAAATTGGAACCTTTAACTACGGCCACTGTATTATTCTCTACATCTGCATCGGTCACGACGATTTCTAGTATGGGTGGATCTGAAAAGGCAAGAAAGTTTCAGTTACGTTTGCTTCTAAAATTAGTCTAAAATCATGTTGCAAATAAACGAACAGAGCCGTATCTTTGCAAATGCAATGTATACAAATAAATAAAATTGAAGTGTCCATTTGTATTGTCAAAATAACAGCTTTTTACTAAATGCATATGAAAGTACATACATATATATATACGGTATTTATAACAAAAAAAATAACAATTTTCTTAAATTTTTGTCTGTCTGTCTGTTTGTTCCGGCTAATCTCCGAAACGGCTGGACCGATTTTGGCCGGACTTTCACTGGCAGATAGCTGATGTTATAAGGAGTAACTTAGGCTACTTTTATTGCAGAAACAAAATTAGGGTTCCACGTAAAAAACTTAAAAATAAACCTTAAAACTTAAAGTCTGATTTGAAAAATTCTTTTTGCATTTGATAGCTCTATTCTCGAGGACGGTTATAGGCTATTTAACATCACGCTACGACCCTTAGGAGCCCAGCAAAAAGAATAAAGTCGGAAAGAACACTAAGCGTAAACGAAGTGCGTGGGCGAGCGATGCAACGCGGCGGATCCGGGGACGAAGGAAAATTAAAATGTGGCTGTTATTTTAGTATATTGTCTATCTTACGAGTTCCACGGGAATGAAGTCACGGGGCACAGCTAATATGTAACTATAAAAAAAAATGTTGACATCATGTTCATCTTGAACCGCAATCATAATGTTAATAATCTTGCTGTCGTTACGAGAAGCCGTCTAACTAGTTATGCTTCTGTTTCATATCTGTAATCACCAACACAGCTTTCGCAGAAACTTTCCATAATGTTAACGCTACCGTTTTCGTCATAAGCCATTACTCACATAGCACGGTGAGGGGTAGCGGTTGCGCGCACACGAACTGCTCGGAGTTGCGGCGATGCGCCGGCGCACAGCACGTTATTGTTGACTCATCGTACTTCCGGTCTATCGTCAGCTGGATCTCGCTTGCCACGAGCCGCTGGGATGGCTCCATCTGTGTGGGTTACAAAATTATTACAGCCAATTATCACGATTAACGTCACCAGTGTACGAGATGACTTTGTTACCGACTCATTTGTTGGTCGAGGACTACAGAAATTAGATGATTTCTGTAGTCTCCGCCTAACAAATGAAATGACAAGGCAATGGTCACTATAAGTCTTTCTATGGGATAGTCTGCATATATTAGGTTTACATAGTTTAGTCTGCGATGAAACAGCTGAACACCTAACTAACTATTCTCAGAAGAGACAGCTATGCAGTTCTCATTTTACAGATTACGGCTGGAAGACCGTAATTGGCGGCGAGCTTTTGACCAATTATCGACCAAGATGACAAATTCCAGTACCTACATAACAGTTACTACCTATCATCTTAGCACTAAACAATCTGAGAATACCCGATCAAACCGTCATTCACAATCATGTTATGACAGATAAATAAACGCATCAAGAGCATGTCACTCACTGTAATTTTCTGCTCCAAGTTGAGCAGCTGATTGTCGGCGAGCCGCCACACGATGGGCGGCAGGGGGCGCGCGCCGAGCACGCGGCACTGCAGCCGCAGCGCCTCGCCCGCGCGCACCCGCCCCACGGCCCCGTCCGACTCCGGGCCCTCGCTCCGAAGGGACACCAAGTCGGGCGGCACTTTCATTGATAATGTTATTTGAAATAGGAGAAGAAATAGGGCTAACCGAGCAGGGGAATTACCGTTGCAATTGTGCAGGTCAAGGTAACAGTTAATAGTTGAAGCATACAAGGTACAAAATCGCTTGATAGATTACTTTTGGTTCAATATTGCGGATAATGCAGTGGACTGCAACATTACTACTTTAAGTCTTGTTAACCTTATGTGATAAATATGTTGTAGTTGTTTATTATCCCTTAATAAATAAAATAAAATAAAAATATTGAACTGCTCTAAGAGTGTACTATGGTAACCTCCTGGTTCGCAAATGAAGTATGTATAAATGTATAATTAATATATGTCACCGTATAATAATTATGAACTTCGTTAGTTTATAATATATCGGTATTATTTCCGTTAGATTATAAACTGTCGATAAATTGTGAACTGCAACAAACCATTAATTTTTCGATAGTTTATAATCATTCATGTGAAGCCCTCAAATTGTGAACTGGTATCAAACTTGCTTGCGACCACGGAGCACAAAACGTGCGACGTAACGCACCGTGCGCTAATACTAAATAGCCTGCTCAGCTGCGAGCAACTTGGAAGTGCGCGATGGTCACAGTTCTAACCTAACCTAATCCATTTCACCCAGTTCACAAATTTTCGACAGTTTATAAGTAATCTAACAGAAATAATACCGATATATAGGTTATAAACTAACGGTTCTCACAAACTTATGGTGACTTATAAACCTAGTGGATTTTAAAATCTCCTAATTTTTCGCCACATAGGTACCTATAATTATGTAGGCATAGTTGAAAACGAGCAACTAAGGAATCCAGTGGTAAGTAGGTATGATAATAAGTACCTACTAAGAACAATTTCTGGGAATGCAATAAACGGCGTGTCATGCCACTTAGTCTTCTAGTACGTACCTACGGGCAACTTAGCTGGAAGATAACTGGAGTATGCAGTATTTATAATGTAGGTATTGTATTTATACTTACAATACATATCGATCGTGATGTCTATAGACAGCGGTGTAGTTTTTTCGTTATTTTTAGCGAAACAAGTGAAGACTCGGCCGTGGTCCTCGCGCTGTAACGGACCGTATATGAGGTCGCTGCGTACGCGGTGTTCCGACAGCGGAGTGAGAGTGTTCTTCAGGAGACGTTGCTCTGTCCACCATGACAGTACAGCCAGCGGTTTACCTATCACATTGAGGAATTATATGAAGGATTGGAAACTTCTGATAAAAAAGTAGATGCTACTGTGGATTGAGAGAGTCACAGCAGTATTGCATTACTGCGTCATTACTGCGATCATCAGGAGAAGCTTTATAAAATATTAGAGGTACCAGAGCGGACACCAATTTTCAGCCTTATTACTAAGATAATAAGGTTGAAAAAAGGTTCACCGCAAATGTCCGCGATGGTACATAGCGGAATAGGTATCAGCAGCATCTAACAATTTTGCAATTGAAATCCGATGTCTTTAGGTAAGTATGTGTTACTGAAGAAGGAACAATTTTTCTTCTTTGCAATTTTATGCAATTACCGCGACACCACATCACGATAACGAGAGCTCCATTAAGATCGGTGAGTTGATTACATAATCGCTGAATTGACTGATGTTACTACACATTGAGAGCTCGAGCAGACGGAGATCAGTCAATCGTTCCACGGTCATTCATGAATCATGCGCACATAGGTAAGTAAGTTACTGATTCCGTTGACTGCGGTCAAACCATCCGGTATAAAAGATCGTGGAACCTCTCGATCGTTCTCTGTCTGAACTCTGGACATAGAAAAAAAAATAATACCACGTGAAACCGCCCAAACTGGGCATATCATAAGCTATGTAATCTACTCGTTTAATGTAAAAAAATCGCTATTAAAACGGTAAGCTAATCGTTGTATTTTTAACCTTATCAGAACTTTCGATACCTGCAATCAGTAAGCATTGTACAGGGTAGGTACTTACCTATAATTCTAACTTGTTGATGCTGTTTTAAACAGTACATTTTTAACGCGACCGGCAGAAGTTTCGCGTCTACACAAAATACTTAATCTTCTATGGCCGAGAACTCTAGGCTCATTCCTATGTACAAACTACAAACAGTAAATAGCCTTACCTCCATAAGCCACGCAGGCGAGATGAACCGTGTCCCCCACATAGTAAGGCCCCACGTTCTGACTGGTATTGGCACCAGCGCTGGCCTTGGCCACTTGAGTGCCGTTCTCATGCACCACCCACAGATGACGCGGTGGTTCTAGAATTTTAATGGAATAAGCAACAGATTCCCCCTTTGTACTTTTAAAACGTGGTTTAACGATAGCAGTGTCACTAACAAGCCGAAAATATCGTAAACCACGTTTTGAACAGTGGATTTAGGTTTCTGACTAATGCCTAGGTATAACAGGCCTTCGAAAAGAAAAACCACTACCTACCTACTAGGTAATACATACTTAGAAATTTTAAGAAATTGGTAGGTATCTATTTTTATCTACATGATAAACTATTTACCACATGTCTGTCTAAACGAGTAGGTATAGCTAGATTAGTTATTAAAAAAGTTATTCAACAATCGTGATAAACCCCTAACCCTAAAAAGTGTAATGTCTGTAACCTAGCTAATTATTATGCTATTAATGATGTGATGTTTACGTCGCGCAATTGTTTAATAAATGGAGCGAGCAGTTCCGGCGCAGTCAGCTTCCTCATTAGCCTCGCGGACCAATTAACTGAGCCGCGGCTATTCTGCGGGATAGGTAAATTTCAGTTCGGTTCGTTACAGAATGCCTTTGTTCCGTTCATGCGGTTTATGTAAAACGAAAAAATAAGTATTATTCTCGCGTCGACAGCAATAACTTCAGTGAGTTGTTCACACGTTTAAATGGGATAATCTACAAGGTTTATCGTAATTATTTGCAGGACTTTACAAAATAAATCTCTCTAGTTGAATTGCAGAAAGAACTGCACACTATCAGATAGGTACATATTTCGTCAGATAATGATGCACTATGACTCATCTGACATGAGTTATGTGACATATATATAACTCACTCGTGCACATTGATCCTATAGTCATGCAGACAAGTGCATGATGAGCAATTTGCAGTCACATGCCACGGAGATCAGCGCGTAAAGACGTTAACAGTTCAAACCGTGCATTACGTTAATTTCAGAAATTGCTACGGTACTCTTCAAATCATATGTCCTTCACCTTCTGTTGTTGTATTGAACAATTCCAATCAAATAAATCGGGGAATTTCGAGCCAGAAGACAGCATTTTTATCTATCTACATTTACTATGTATACATTCAGTAGGTATACAGTTAGCTGCTGGGGCTCTGACGACTGATATTGGCCTACCAAATATACCATTACCAGTCAGCCAGTCGAATAGTCCATAGGGTTGGAAAACAACAACATCGGTCCCGTATATGAAGGCAAACTAAGAAATCATATAATCAAAGAAATGAACAAAGCTTACAGTTTTTTGATTACCAGCAGGACTTTATTGTAGATACCAGGGACGCAGCCTTCATACAACTCGATTCTAATCGGCTTCCCTTCGGAACAACCACTTCTTAAATTGCCAAATAATATGGTACACCTGTGTGTGTAACTGTGTATCACATCACATTACAATACATAATTATATTTAATAATAATCATCATCATAAGACTAAAAACCTACAGTTTTTTGTCCGAGTTTATGAGAACTAAACAATTTTTTTCTTCGGCTTCCATCTAATGATAATTGTAGCTGCGCCACTGGTCCTACAATGAAGTCCTCAATTCCAGGTATCAATAGGAACCCAGCATCTGTAATGATCTAGTACTGATCCAGTTTTGCCCTTGGCAGAAATCGAAGAAGCAGGAAAAACATGCTGAATTTAGGTAGGTACCTACTTACCGATAACAGCGAGTTGAACGTAAGTTTTATGCGCAGGACTGGCAGCGAAGTCTGCGAGACAGGTATAGACGCCGGCGTCCGAGGGTCGCACGGTGACTATCTGTAGCTTGTCCTCCCCTTCGGTATCGCCCGTCACCAGACGGTAGCGGCCGCCTCCCGACGAGGTGGTGCTCTTGTCGCCATGGCGGAGGTCGCGACTGCTGATGCAAACCACGTGAACGGTCAAAGGTTCCTAACTTATACTCAATATATTTAGAATGTCACTCTTACACAATACCTAAACCTGGAGGTAACTACGCATTCCTCCTTCGGGCCCAAGGATATTAATTAGGCAAGGAAATTTGAAGTTTAGAATACCTAATCAGGTAACCGGCAAGAAGAGTAGAAGGGCAGTAACGTGCCTATGGAGACGCGATAAAAAAAAATGCGAAAACAGTGATAAAGGCCCGTATTACAGAACCTCACTCAAAACTCGTTTAAAGCCTTTGATTGGTTGAAACTAGTTTTAAGTAATGCTCGAGTCTTGAGTGAGTTTCTGTAATACGGGCCTAAGTGATGCTGTACGCAAAGTTGGCTCATTAGGTACCGTAGAAATGATAAATATGATAATGTCCATTAACTGTCGATGGTTTTTCTTAATCCAATTGGAAATATTTCACGTTTTGTAAGTAGAGATGAGCTTTTAGCGTCATCAGATCTCAGGCTGAATTGTATTGAAATAAATCAGTAATTACCTGTAGAATGCGGTAGATGAACCGTTTTTGTACCAGGCTAGAATATTAAGCTTGTCGTCGTCTTTCTCCGCGGTGATGTTGCATGGCAGCTCCACACTCTGGCCCACCACGCCGTCCACTAGGGTCACCAACCAAAAATGCAAAATGGCTGAGTAAGATCTAGATTTCTAGATAATCTTAGAGACAGCAGCGTTATAATTAAGTAGGTACCTATGTTGATAAAAGTTTTGGGTAAATAAATATGCTGACTGTTTTATAAGAAAAGTTGTCAGATACCTACCTACCAGCATGATTATGGCCGATTTTAGCAGTGATTTTTCTTCAACCTCTACAAGCCTATGCTACTGCACCTACAGCGATAGTATCACAATTTGCGATGTGTTAATTTGATATTCAAAGTAAGTAAGTAAGCAGGTAACCACCTATTATCTGTAGTTAGTTAATTAAGGAGGTAGGTACGGTAGGACTGCCTCGTTAGTCTAGTGGTCGCAAGCGCTACTGCTGAGCATGAGGTCCTGGGTTCGATTCCCAGGTCGGTCAAAGTATTATTGGGTTTTTCTATCTGGAATTTCTTAGTAGCAGCCCGGAGTCTGGATTTGTACCCGGTAGATGGCAATAGGCTCGCCCCCTATTACGTGGGGCTTAAACATAACTGGCGAAATGTGGGTGTACTATAGGTACACCTCTGCCTAACCCTTCGGGGAAACAAGGCGTGATGTTATGTACGGTAGGTATTCTTGCATGCTAACCGCATTCATTCATTAATTTGGCCATTCCATAATCATCTATAGGTACTTACAATAAAATAAAACTGAAGTGTCTGTTTGTAATGTCAAAATAACAGGTTTTTGCAAACGATACATAACGAAGAAGCAACTTTTAAATTTTTTGTTGTGTCTCTCTTTATTCCGGCTAATCTCCGAAACGGCTGGACCGATTTTGACGGGACTTTCACTGGCAGATAGCCGATATTATAAGGAGTAAGTTAGGGTACTTTTCTTTTAGAGAAATAATTAGGGTTCCGCGCAAAAAAATCAAAACCCATTAAGCTGTGAACAAAATCCGATTCAAATAGGGAAGTATTGACATCCACGCGGGCGAAGCCGCGGGCAACAGCTAATTTAATAAAAAGGGACTGAAAGCGAAGTAATTAATTAATTCCTTACAATAATACCTACTTTGAACTATTTAGGTAGGTATGTTAGGAAAATTATCGATATCCGGAAAAATACTCAGGCGGATCTTGCTTTACTTGAGAGATAGAACGCTTCCGCTAGGCACAACCAATTAGGTTGCTACTTAATTTCCTATGCTAGGAAAACAAAACAATTTTATAGACATTTCTTCTTCTACAACTATTATCTGTGATTCCATTTATTGATGAATGGGTAGGTATACCTACACCGCGGCTTATTTCAAAGATATTATTTTGTAAATAAAAACTGAATTTATGTGTCGCAAATATCGCAAACCTATGCACTTTTTGATGATCCAATTTTTGACCTAAGTGTTCATAATAAAAAGTTTTTGGGAAGATATAAACAGCTAGAGGTACTTACCCTTTTCATAGATTTCTTGCGCACATAAACAATTCAATAATGAAACAATCACCGTTAAATGTATAAAACAATTCATTTTTACACAAATATTATAATTATTTTATTACACATTACAAAATTCGTAGCCCGAAATTTCACAAGTCGAAGAGGGCACGTCCCGATTGGGCGCAACGGACACGCGTTTCAATTGGCGCGCTCGGCCGCAATAACGATATCGCCGGTCCAGGGAGCGCGGGACTCCGCTACCGGCCGGCGTGCGCGGTCCCCGAACGCTTCCGGAGCGCCCGCCTGTCCCCGCGTGTGACGTCACGCCCGCCCTGCTTGCCTGCCGAACCATCATTTACCTTACACTTTTTAATTGGGGAGGTCAAAACAATTGGGTCACTTCATCTGGATTTATTTACTGTACAAACTGGGAAACATTTTATTTCTGGTAGTTATGCTGTTTCCGGTTTGCGCTGACCCTATATACTCCTTTGTGTGCACTTGTTATCGGCCGAATGACCGTGTAAATTACGAATTTGCAGCCGGTGTGTAACCGTGGGGATTGTGCTTCAGGATCGGCGGAGCGAATGCTTTTATGTTTGTTGAACGCGTTAACGAATCGAGATCAATTCTACCACAGCAAAAATAGTGTGATAAGTAATAACAGCAAGTTTAAAAGTTATAGGAGGGATTTTACAATGGAAAAATACATAAGTATATATATTTAAGGTTTTTTATTCAACATAACAGCCTAGTTAGACATTCAATGGTATTGTTTTATAAGTATGTTAAAAAATGTACAAAATTGGATTCTGAAAACACAGAACACAGATGCAGTAACATTAAGGCTAGGAGGTAGTTTTAAAGCTTAGGACAATACTAATCAAGTTGTTTCAGGGACCGAGCAAATAATACTGCTAACATAGCAATCACAGCGCTACCAATTGTGCCAACTATAATCTTCTTTTTTGTACTGCGTCGTTTGTTTGCCTTCAACTGAAAATAAATTGTGAAATAAATTAACGGTAGGTAACACTTAGAATGACTTTTACCCAAATTACAACAATTAACACAAGACTAACAACCGTAGTAAGAAAACATTAATGTGCTTTTAGTGAATTCTTTATTCAATGTACATTTCAAGAATCTTTACCTTCAATTGTGTGTGTACTGAATTGTTCATCGAGTTTAAAATGGTGGCAATTTCATTTAAAGTGAAGAGTGCTATGTTAGATGCATATTTGTCTTTGTAAAGCAAACAATCTGATATTCTCTTAGTTTTGGTCAGAACCATATTGCTGGCAACCATGCTTAAATGAATTCTATGGAGAAGTAATGCACACTCCTCAAAGACCTCTACTATCTCCATTGGACGAAGACTTGACCTGAGGAAGATTTAAGAAATAATATTTCTTTATTATTGATAAATCATACTATACTATTGTTTCTAGTTAATTTTGCCCTATTTTATGAAGAAATAATATTTTATTTCGACTACTAATTAGGTACTGTTGTAATTAGTTACCAAATAAATATTATTCAAGAACTAACAATGGATTTAATTGAATGGACTGGAGTTTTCTGCGCTCCTTGCCTTCATCTTTTCATGTTTTTAATATAACTAAGTAGGTACTTGATTGTTCCAGTATTTACTTACTCCCTGTAAGTAATCCACAAAATGCAACAGATGTGCTGAATGAACCTAGCGACTAGAGACAACAGTGGAAAAATATTAACATAACACTGGGTCACTTTTTACATAAGAAATGCGCATGTGAGTGATGACGATATTTTGATGATGTTCTTCTAAATTATAATTACATTTTTAGTACTTACGTGCAGACAGAAGTCTCATCGTATGCAGGAATTAATTTGGCACGTTCAATGATTTGTGTTCTTATTTCTGGTTCAACAATACCCAACCTCGTTAGATCTTCGTCTGATAATTCTGACAATCCATACTGGTCAATATCTTGTTTTCTGTGTGTAATAAAAGTAAACAAAATTAAGATGTAGTTAGTACTTATATCAAAATACTAAAGTTCGTTTGTTGAACAATCTTACTTGAATATATCGATATATTTTTGAGCACCTAGGCCACATAATATCGAGCTTACGGTCTCTTCAAACTTTGCGGAATCTATCTCAACAGTTTCCAATACTGTTTCTGTTTTCTCAGACATCTTTTTATTATTATTTGCGAATATTTTGTTTATTTTTGCGACTGAGTGAAATAAAAAATTCAATTGTCAATAAATTTTGACATTGACGTTTGAGACCGTTCCGGTTGACGGTAATAATTGAATTATAATTCATGCTCCATTCCGTGCATTGTATTTGTGCTCTGGCAATATCAAAACAGCCTACTGTGTGAGACACTGATTCGAGTTCACTAGTATCAGACCGAATGGGGAAGGTCGGGCAAAGCTAAATTGTAGATGGCGTAATCATAGCTAGGTCCCTATGGCCTACAATAATTTGGACATTTCGTTCATTCATTCCATTTCGTGTTCATTCATGAGTTTGGTTTTATTTCGTTATTTTCGGTGATTTCAATATTTTTATTCAAGTATTTGACAAAGAAAGTGTCAGAATTTAAAACTTTAAATTTTCCTCATAGTCACTTTCTTCTAAATGTTTCTGACCCTCTGTTTAATTTTTTCAATATCTCTACGAATAGCTTTAAGCCACCATCTTCCAATTTTAGGGTCTCTCGGTAAATGATAGACTTAATTTCGGAGTATTTAGGAACACAACAACGCGTAATTTTCGCAAACATAAAATAAAACCACCTCGCGCCTTGTATTATTAACTTGTGTCGGGAACTAGCTACGATAGCGCCATTTTGACAGTTGCCTTCCCCATTGGGTAAAGTGTATAGGCAAATCTGCGTCAGTTACTTTTTCTCATTTTAACGATTTCCTTCAAGTAGTAGTCGCTTAGAAGGGGCTTATGGCTAAGAAATAAAAGCTGCACGGGTCGATCGATCAGGTTAAGCTACGCTTGCCGCGGTTGGTCCGTGGATGGGTGACCATCTTTACATATCAAGACCCCTCCGTGCCTCGGAAAGCACGTTAAGCCGTTGGTCCCGGCTGTCATTCGTGTATCTTTGACAATCGTTACCGGTTGTCAGAAGCCCGAGTCTGACAACCAGTCTTACCAAGGGGTATCGTATTACCCAGTAACTGGGTTGTGAAGGTCAGGTAGGCATTCGCTCCATGTAAAATATTGGTATTCAGCTGCATCCGGTTTGACTGGAAGCCGACCCCAACATAGTTGGGAAAAGGCTAGGCTGATGATGAGTAGTCGCTTGGCCCAATACAGGCCGACATGGAACATAAGCATAACTGGTGAAATATGGACGTCCGTGCACTATTATCTTCTGCCTACCCCTTTTGGGTAATACAGGCCTGATATTATTATTTATATTATTTTCCCTATTATTTATTTTGCAGTGGCCGCCGGACATGGCCAGTATAATAATACTTGACTTAATATCGACTTTTGTCGCTAACTGGACCTAGGGCAAAACTTGGCTAATCCGTGATATGTAGCTATTCGGTGATAGATAATATGTGTTTTATTACCAAGTTACTACTGACTTGATAAATGTATATTTTTCAATCATTATAGTATTTGCCACATTTTTAGATATAAGTTAGCAAAGCTTCTTTTGTCTACTGTATCACAGTAAATTTAAAAAATAATCTGATCAATGAATCGAATTTTACAATTAAAAAACAAAACTATCACCGATTACCCAAGTTTTGCCCTACCTATCGTGTACGGTGTGCCTTAGGTAGGTAAGCCACCGCCGCGCCGTAAAGTAAAAGGAAAATATTAGGAGTCAGGAGTAAGGACCGAAGCACATTTATGAAAACGTCGCCGATCTACCGTCACGTAACTTACACAAAAAAAAAAACTTTTAATTCAACAGGGTCAAATTAAAATAGGCAGCGAAACTCCGCAGAGTTGATGGGTATCGGTATCTAAACATTATATCATTGTCAAATTTTTAAGTACTTTTTCGTTTTGTCGTGTAAGTATAAATATCGATACCCACCACGTCTGCGTCAAAAAAAATCAGTTGCTCCCTACATTTATGTTCGCATAACTCGTCAAAATGTAGGGAACAGCAGATTTTTTTTCGCGATTTGAGGTTTGGTCCCATAGTAAAAGTTGTTCATAATGATGAGTACAATGACCCCTTAAGAGGTTGTGCGTTATTTATGTTACATCTTGTTGATGTAAATAAAAAAACGAATAACTCTAACTTCATTTATTTTATTTTTCTACTTACCCAAATACATTAATACATACACCACAGCGTAACACCATAATTCTTTGTACAAACTTTGTTGTACTCTTCTACATTTTAGTGCATCACGAATATTCTTAAAACACTAGTAAACTCGTAATTTGTTAATGTCAGCATTTTAGTCTATGTGCTTAATAAATGCATAGCGTTTTCTATTTTTTATTTTTTTTACTTATCATCCCGTAATCGTTCACACTGATCACGGGGCTTCTAAAACACCATTACCTACGCTGACCACAGAAATTACTAATCACTTCGTTGACACAGCGGGGCAATTGCGTAACACACTAGGTACAGTAGGAATCGGTTTCATTTTGACAGTTCAACCACATTCATTGCGTTATTTACGTTGTTGAGCAGATATATTTTTCGAACATATGAAGCAATGGTTTAGCAATTTACTTCAAAATCATTCAAATTGTGATTGATAGTATGTTACGCAATAGGGTGCTGGTTTGAGGTCGAGCAGTAGGCATGATATACCTATGAAATGCCATGTGGAATCTTTGCGGAATAGTGAGATTTTTTCCTATCTACATATGTCTTCTCCGTGTAGCTAATGTAGCTTCAAAAAGAATATAAATATTTTGTCACATTAATGGTCAGGAAAACGTACCTAGTGTTATCCTTATTTTTATCTATTAGCGATGTTTGTCAACATATAAATTATGGCAATAAATAATACATTATAAAATCGAAAGTAAGGTTTGTATAAATTCTAATTAACTAAACTAATATCTAATTGAGCAACTGGCGAGGCGTATCAAATTTAAAATTTTGGTACTTATAAATACTATTTGAGGTCGAGCTTGAGGTCCTGGGTTCGATTCCCAGGTCGGGCAGTGTTATTGGGTTTTTTCTATCTGGAATTTCTCAGTAGCAGCCCGGAGTCTGGATTTGTGCCCGGTAGATGACAATAGGCTCGCCCCCTATTACATGGGACTTAAACATAACTGGCGAAATGTGGGTGTACTATAATAGGTACACCTCTGCCAACCCTTCGGGGAAACAAGGCGTGATGTTATGTTGTTAAATACTATTCTAATGTTGTTTATCCAGGGGTTAAGTTATCTACGATTGCTTTGACAGCTTGCCAGGTTTCACGCGCCGTGGACACAATTTGGGACCCCGGCAGCAAGAAACCGTATGGACCGAATGAATCCCGTAGGTCCACATGGTATGAAAATTTGATCCCAGCGCGTGCTTTCGCCCAATCATGAGACATTCCGGAAGCAGGTTGTCGTATTTCAGCGGCTGTGCCAACCTGCAAGACAAAATACAGTTATTCAGATGACATCATAGACTTATTAATATATGATGACATAGCGTACGGTGACGGTGTGAAACTACATAATTATCATCATACTTTGAAGGGATTGGAGTTCTTTAAATTATGGATCCTACTCATAGTTAGCACTATTATGTATCTACTCTTTATAGAAATTGGTAATTTATTAGACCGCTCAACTAGCATGGAAATCTTTTTTAGGAAAGATAAATCTACAGGGCTGATCCGAACAGGGTTCTTGATGTAATGTAATGACACAGGTTTAGGGGCTAGCCACGGATGGAACAATAATAATATCTACAAAGTAACACAGGGATAACCGATCAAGTTTCTAACATTAGATTCTTACTTGATACTTGGTGCCATATAAGTCAGCAAGAGCGACGGTGGCCAACTTGCCCATCTCGGTGAGCATGCCATCGTCTGCGAACGTCTCATGCGCGTGAGAGCTCGGCACCAACCACGCCTGCGAGTACGCGTGCAGCGACAGGTACAGCTGTGAATCAACGTGCCATTATGCCAATTAAACTTTAGAAAATTACGCTACCTACTTATTGTTTAATCTAAACGACACTAATGAGCACGCAAGCCGCTAGCTGCTTTATCGTTCCCATCAATTTAAAAAGTTCGGTGTTACTATTTTGTAGGACCGTTAAACATTTAGCTAGATAACACAAGCCACTAACACCCAGCATTAAGAATATTTTAGAACAAGAAACAGGCCAGAGTAGGTAAGTTTGATCAATGGAGTTCCGTTTCGCATAATTATCTGTTTCTCTATTTCAAATATCTCGATTTTTGTTCCGCTGAAAAAATCCGTTGGTACGTGTGGTGATACGTGATACTTTTAGTAAATATAAAAACGACAGAGACTGGGTAGGTCGAATAGGTACGTCTCGTTGTAAGTAGGTATTTTCTTCAGTTATACTCGTAATAATAGAAAACGCGGGACTTACTACTCTCCGACTGAATGACAATGCACCATGCACATGTCTACCTATTTGTACATAGCGTATTAAACAATTTACAAATACCGGCCAAGTGCGAGTCGGACTCGCACACGAAACGTCCCATATCACCATACAATATTATAACATTACATATTTTAATAAAATACTTCAGTTCAAAAAAACACGTTTCTTGTATTTCCTTTAATTGTTACATTTATTTTATTATCTATTATTTGTTGTTATAGCGGCAATAGAAATACACAATCTGTGAACATTACAACTGTTTACCTATTACGGTTTATAAGATACAGCCCGCTAACAGACAGACAGCGGAGGCTTAATAATAGGGTTCCGTTTGGCTCTTTTCGGTTACGGAACCCTAAAAAACTAAGTCCAACATGATCATGAACTTGATTAATTGAGGTAATCTGAATAATTTACGTGTAAGTACCCAACACGTCTTGCATAAGGAGGAAAACTTAGCAAGCGTAAAGATTAAACGAGCTTAGTTAAAAGGTGTCAGTCGGCACGCAATTGTAATTGCACATGGATAACACATCTAGCATTGAAACAAATCACTCTTTCTTACTACATTTAGACCAAACAACAGGCTACAGACCGCATTTTACAACTTCATACACTGTCTTGAACATCAGTACTTTTGAGGTGTTCGTTTGAAAGTGTATAGTAGAAAATCTTTTGAAAGTAACGATGTGGGCAAATACCGTATTCTGTCGCAATTTCTAGCGATGACGTGCGGTCTACCTTTACGGTTTTGAACGAATGATAAATTACTATACTTAAAGGCGGTGGAAACCATTTCCGATTTCTATTCAGTGCCTACAGGTTGTGACTTTGTGACTGCTTATACTCATAAATTTTAGTGAATGTGTCATTCGGGAGAGTGATATCTACCATCTAGTTATCAGCTCTATAAAATATGGTGTTAATAAAGTACCTCCAAGACTTGCTGGTAGTCGTAGACCGCTTAAACAGTATCCCAGACCGAGTGGTCCAAAGGCACATGGGATAAAGCGGAGGTGGCCAACTATCATTTAAAAATTTTAAAGTTGGGACAATCTCAACAGTTCAGAAAATTTCGCTAATTTAATAATTTTCAAGAAATCGACGTAGTGAGTTCAAATCTGGCTGGAAGATGCCTTGATAGTGTATAGGTTATGTTCCTATTTATGTTCAGTGTGGCTCTGCAACGCTTCAGATCTTATTTTTACTTGTCTGTTCTAACTTTATATTAAATTTTAGTGGAACTTTCTAACCCAGATAAAAAAAATGAAAGTATCCCAACTTTAAAATTTTTAAATCATAGGTGGCCACCTCCGTTTTGCCTCATTTGGCTTTGGATCACTCGCTCTGGGACACCCTGTATGTACCTAGTCGTAAAATAATACTGAAAGGGAAGGCAACCAAAGGTTGATGTACCTAATGCCACGCTGTATTTCTACTAATAGCCAAAAGATAGCATATTATTATGTCTTCGGTACTAGTTTGTAGATAAACTAATAAGATCTAAAGTGAAAACGAATACTACGAAACCATTACACCCGGCAATTATACTATAATGACATTATCGTTGTGTGAATCCGTCACGCGATAAAAACCCCGAGATAGAAAACAAGATTAGATACTCGCTTGAACCTCTGTTCATATTGGCAGATTACCGAGGTTTACACACTCGTAGGCACAACAGTTTAATACGCCCATCGACATTTGCAACAAACAGTGACCCTAAACCAGTGAAATTAAGTGATCATAAAGACAACCTTTTGAAATTGATCAATAAAGTACCTAAGTATGTCATTTTCAAGTCAATAACATATCTTAGCTATATTAAAGTTTTCAATATTTCCCGACAAAAGAGGGATAGTTTATACTTATTTTTTTTAAGGCTTACATGTTTTTAATTCAATGAACTTCATAAAGGTACAAAATTAACTAACAAACTATAATAACCTATCCTAACTAAAACTATTAACAAACTAAAATATGGCGTCGAAAAATTCCTCCGCATCGCTGTCGACTGGTAATGTACACAAGAGACTGGTGGCATTGCCACGTTAAGGGGCAATGCTTAGCCTTTGGCCAAGGCAAAAGTCAGCCCTTGAGTCACGGGAAGTTTCAACCAGCCATTTGGAGATTTCGTTGATTGGCTGAGCACTCGGACCCCACGGCTCGAGGGTTTCAAGCCCAAACGGCTCGAAAATATGTATAATTACCGGTAAGGTTAACTTAAATAATTGCCTACCTTGATCTGTCCTCTATGTTCGGATAGGAACTCTGAAACGGCTCTTGTCTCTGGCTCGCTGAAGGGATGTGGTCCGGCATAGTTGTCCGAACAAGGGTCCAGTGACGAGTCCTTTTCACTCCAGTGGTAGTCCCAGTTGCGGTCCGCATCCACGCCAACACACTCCGTCTGACCCCAGTTCCATGGAAACCTTCGTGGGAAAGATTCTTATTTATTTATTTTATTATTTACGTAAACACAGTAAAATATATACAGATACGATATTATAAGTATTGAGAACAAAGGTACTGCTTATTTCTTAAGAAATTTCTTCCAGCAGACCTGCGAAAGGAGAAATGAAAAAGAAAGAAGACAATAGTCTGTGTGAACAAGAAGAGAAGAATATGATTTGTGACGTCTTAAACTAAAATATTAAATATACCTACACATATATATCAATCTGCCTAGCCTTTTCCCAACTATGTTGGGGTCGGCTTCCAGTCTAACCGGATGCAGCTGAATACCAGTATTTTACATGGAGCGCCTGCCTATCTGACCTCCACAACCCAGTAACTGGGTAATACGATACCCCTTGGTAAGACTGGTTGTCAGACTTTCGGGCTTCTGACGACCCGTAACGACTGTCAAAGATCTACGAATGACAGCCGGGACCAACGGCTTAACGTGCTTTCCGAGGCACGGAGGAGTGTCGATATGTAAAGATGGTCACCCATCCACGGACAACCCCGGCAAGCGTAGCTTAACCTGATGGATCGACCCGTTCGGCTGTTATTACTTAGCCACGAGCTCCTCATATATATAACGCATATATATAACGCAAAAATTAACATATACTTAAATAAATAAATATGCTATAAATATAAATAAACCTAATAAATACCTATAAATATATAAATTCTCACAGTTGAGAGGAAAGATAATGCTCTTTTACTCGATATTTGAATTGAGAAGGTTTATTCGATCCAAATTTTATGTATTTTCTCCGCTCTTCCTCTTTATGGAAACAGCCCCACACACCTTTTAGACAAAATCGATCTAATTAATAAATACTCTAACATCCATTTTAAATGTGGCATTGGACGACCGTGCATGGCTGCAAGCCACACTACCCATTCGTTTTGGTGGGCTCGGCGTCCGCAGAATTTCCAGTGTATGCTTACCGGCGTTCCTGTCCTCGGTCCACAGCACTGAAAAGTTAACCGCCAAAATCATAGCCCCTTCACAGGTTGACTCTGAAGTGCCGTGTTTGACCGATGCGATGAACGCCTGGAAGGTGGCTTGTCCGGATACGGTGCAGCCAAAGAACCCGTCTTCCCAGAGACAGTGGGATGAGCCGCTCTGCAGGTTGGTGGAATAACTTTATTAATACGTCCACCAATACTGCTGAGCGTGCCCGCCTGCTGGCTGTGGGAGAATGGGAGTCGGGCCTCTGGCTTCAGGCGCAACCGTCACCCAACATAGGCACCATGCTGGGTGACACCA
Organism: Fissipunctia ypsillon; assembly: GCA_947568875.1. Classification (NCBI taxonomy): domain Eukaryota; kingdom Metazoa; phylum Arthropoda; class Insecta; order Lepidoptera; family Noctuidae; genus Fissipunctia; species Fissipunctia ypsillon. The sequence continues at coordinate 11,581,068 of OX387654.1, forward strand.
CTTTCCGGCTCGCTACAAGTCAGCGTCTGGGCGCTCCTGGCGGGGCCGCTCATCACTGTCAGTGCGGTGAAGCAGTCGACCGCCTCAGACACCATGGCCTTTCTTGCAGCAAGAGCGTTGGTCGGTTGGCACGGCACGCCAGCATTAATGACATCATCCGTCGGGCTCTTGTAACCGCCGGGGTGCCAGCTGGTTTAGAACCCAATGGCTTGGCACGCGATGATGGGAAGAGGCCAGACGGAATGACCATAATGCCTTGGAAGTTGGGTAGGCCTTTGGTGTGGGATGCAACCTGTGTCGACAGTCGACACCCTCGCGCCATCCCATCTTCCTAGCACGGCTGGCCGTGCTGGGGCAGCTGCTGCAGGTGCAGAAAACCTCAAACGGCGATAACAACAGCAATATAACAATATAACAACCTTACTGGGAGCTATATGTTTGAGCCGTTTGGAGTTGAAACACTAGGGCCGTGCCGTGGGGTCCGAGTGCTCATCGAGTATTCCGGGATATCGCCAAGCGGTTGGTCGACTCTTCACGTGACCAGAAGGCTGACCTTTTTTAGGTCAATGAATAAGCATTGCCATCCAACGTGGCAACGCTGCCAGCCTTTTGGGCACTCTTCCCACTGACGGCGATGCGGAAGAATTTTTTGATGGCCAATGAGCTCTCCCTTTTATTATTATTTTTTCTCTTTTCTTTATATACTTGTACATAATATATATATTTTAGTGTAGTGTTAGATTGTATATTGTATTTAAGATTTGTTTTAACTTGGGTGAAATAAATGAACAAAAAATTGAGAAATAGATTTTAAATCTCGAATTCTAGGCGGAAGTGAGTTCCACAATCTTAAAGCATAGACAGAGAAGGAATAAGAATAATAGTAGCTTATGGAATTTAAGGAGGGATCTAAGGTGTGATCGCTAGATCCCTCCTTTAATTCCATAAGCAGTCATTCGGTGCGTCGCTAGGCGACGAGCGTAAGAAAATCGCTCACACAGGTATGAAGGATAAGACGGGTTGTGTCAGATGTTGAAGAGGAGACATAATTCGAGTGATCCAGCGAAGGCGGAATGGGAGCCACTTGAGTACCTTGCGAAGGTGAGAAACATGGTCATACTTTCGCAGACCGAAAACAAAGCGAATGCACAAGTTTTGCAAGCACTTGAGCTTGTTTAATAGATCCTCAGTAGTATCCAGGTAGCAGACGCGCATCGGCATATAATCTACGGCTGAATAAGTGTTTGTGCCAAAGAAATTTTTGTCTTCAAGGGCAGGAGACTTTGAAGGCATTCTTCTTAGTAGTTCCTAAGACTTAGTTGACTACACATCCGCGAAATATTTCATCCGCGGATGAAACGTTACCCTTTTAAAATTGTAAGGCGACGAATCATCCGCAAGTTCGGATGGGTCGTTGCATAGTTAATACTGATGTGGTCAAATCGGCCAAATAGACAAACAAACATTTGTGTATAGGAACATTGTCTATGTCTGTTCTTTGGTTTCGCCGGTTTCGCTTAGCGGCTATGTGTACTATAGGTAATAATAATGTACCTAAATAAATGACAGGTATTTACTAGACATATGATATATTACATATGAGTTACATTTCACTTGCACGAATTAATAGAGCCCTCGTGACTTATACCTATTACTTTGATAAAACGTAATACCATCGCTGTAGAAAGTGTTTTGTTAACACGCTTTTAATAGCTTCACTTGTAACTAAGTAACAAACAATATAAAAAATCTTGGAAGTAAATTTTAACTTACTTATAATTGTCGTATCGAAATGAAACTTTGTATGTATATAGGTACTGGGTGTAAGGGACAGCCCTCCGCAGACTGATGGGGTGAATTCAATGTATCATACTAAGATGACCGGTACATGAAATTATTTCACGAACGTTATGGGAATCCAATAAACCTGATTTGTTTTATTATCGTTACCGTGGCAAAACGCGCGTGTAGCGAACGGCAGCGCAGCGAGCTTTCGGCCGCCGAGTATTTCAACATCCATTGCTGATTTTTTTATTTTAGCTGTTTTATTTACATAAATGGAGTGCTGCGTACAGACAATGTAATCTCACATTGAAATAAAGGAATAGTAACTGAAAATACGATAAAAAAGAGAAAATTTTCCTGAGAATATTTCCGGTGGATTATGATTCAAAATAAAGAGCTGAATGCACCCTGTTAGTTTGCGGAGGGCTGTCCCTTACACTCTGTATAGTTCTGATGACAATGCTATAATTTGGTATCTTGGAGCTAATCTGATGATGGAGCCAGGAGGTGGATAGTGGAACTATTCAGTGGCCCCCTTCAGTAAACCCCTCGAGTTTGGGGTCATATGATTCGTTTTGATGAGTCCAATAAATTGCACTTAGAGTTGAGGGTCTGATGATGAAGCCAAGAGGTGGATAGTGGAACTCTTCAGTAGCTATTAGAAAAACTCTTGAGTTTGGGCTCGTATGATTCGTTTTGATGAGTTCAATATATTGCACTTGGTGTCGAGGGTCTGATGATGGAGCCAAGAGGTGGACAGTGAATCTCTTCAGTGGCTATGAGTAAACTCTTCGAGTTTCGGGTCACATAATTCGTTTTGATGAGTCCAATAGATTGCACTTGGTGTTGAGGGTCTGATGATAGAGCCAGGAGGCGGATAGTGGAACTCTTTAGTGGCTACTATTAAGCCGGGCAAGTCATAATTTCGTTAGACTTATTAACTAAATAAAGTATATACTTACTAAAAACTAAAAACACGCTTGTATCACACACAAAACATTATAAAATAATTAAATTGACTTGTATTAGTTAAGATATAAGTACCTATGCAGCTTGTCCCTTATTTTACATCTAATGATTAATTAAAAAAGCGTGGAGCGCTTTGTAAATTAATTAAAAGTACACACGTTTAATGAATAGATTGGCTGCTCTACTCTCAGAAATAGCTAAAAAAACTTTCCTATACGAGTCTAAACGTCGTTGTAAATTATTTGAGGAAAAAATCTCAGAATGTCAGAAGTCACAAGTAACAAATTAATTAAAAACTGTTCTCAAAGTAAATAAAATTATAACGTGTTTTTCGTTCTTTTTCGGCCATTATTCTTCGTAGCGGCCAGTCTATCCATCATAGAAAAGTAAGTTGGGAGTCTCATTTCCTAGGAAATGTACGGGAAAAGTTTTTTTGCGGTTTCTGACTTTTCTAGCACTCAGACCTCAGTTGGCCCCATAGTTCTTTGGATCCATATAAGAAACCGGATCGATTGGCATCAAAAAAAGTTTTTGTGAAATTTGCCAATTTTCTTGCTGACTGTACAGTTTTTTCAAAATAATTATGTGTGTAGGGATCAAAATTTCTCAAAAAAATAAGGACAGTCTCCTAATACCGTTTTCCTATAACTACAACGGTTAAGGTACCTACTAACTGACTCGTCTCGAAAATCCAGCCTGTATAACGGAACGGAAAATTACCTACTTGCATGCCAAATTTGAAGGCAACTTTAAAACGAAAATATAAATCCTCTTTATTCCCTATTCCGTGTGAATTAAAAAAAAAATGTTACCTAATTAATTACAGGTGTACGGAACTTAGTAAAGTTTTGAGCGATGGCCGTTTTGTGTGGATGTGACGCATATTTTATTTTCCCCTAACTTGTTTCTTTTTGTGTTTATGTTTTTTTTTGCGTCATGTTTACCGCAAATAAAAGTATTTTCTTTCTTTCTTATTGTTCTCTGAATTTCTGAAGTGTCTTTGGCGATGGCGAAAGTTGGGCTGTGTTGGGTTAGTAAGGATTTTTAACCCCCTAGGGGATGATTTTCCAAAAACGCCAAAACACGTAATTCGTAATTTCTAAATAATTTCCTTCCAAACTTTCATCCCCTATTTTCCCCCTTAGGGGATGATTTTCCAAAAATGCTGGAACAAATGTTTTATTTTTTAACATATTTTTACACAAAATGCTAAATACCAAAACATGTCAACAAGTTTTCCATACCCCTATTTTACCCCCTTAGGGGTGGAATTACCAAAAATCTTTCCATAGTGGATGCCTTCACTGTATAAGGTAACAAAGTGCAAAATTTCAGGTCTCTAGGTCCAGCGGTTTGGGCTGTGCATTGATATATCACCCAGTCAGTCAGTTTACCATTTTATATATCGCTCACCTAGCAGTATAATGACACATCTACTTTTTTCTTATTTTACAGAAATGAGGGTCAAAGATTTTACAAATGTTTGAAACGAAGTTATGAGTTCATTTTACATTTTATCATGGATTTTATGGTTTTAGCAACTAGTATATAACTTAATAGATAAAACTAACATCGTGCCGTTTTACCGCTTTATAAATTATACACTTTTAAACACTTAGGCCGTAAAAACTCAATTTCGCTTTTTTTTGTAAATGTGTCATTATACTCCTAGGTGAGCGATATACCTACATATTTTTATCTCACGAAGCGACGTACGCTTTACTTGTGTTTACCAAGGGTACAAACGCGCTGTGAATGTGTGCCTGAAGACGAGTAGCGTTAGCACATAACACACACGCACACTTCCGAATTCGCTATTGTCTCGGACGTTACCAAGAGCTCTTATTCACAGCGTGTTTGTACACTTGGTAAACACAAGTATATCCCACGTCTCGGTTCGTGAGATATAAATACTGTACGATAATCCTTAAAAGGCATGACGTGTTTAATTATGAAAATATCTGTGACTTTTGTTATAAACAAAGCTTTCATTACAAACTTGTCTTGTTGGTTGTAAGTACTATACAAATAATAAGATAAGCTGATATGAACATCTGTGGCCACACCATATGGCGAGAATTACAACAAAAACAAAATCTTTGTCGGTAACGTCTCGTTGTAGCTGCTCGAACAGGATGTCCCTCATCTTGAGCAATGTAGGTAAGTACAACGTTATATATACACTAAGCCCAGGTACGCACGGGCAATTTTTTCCTGCGGCGATTTTTATTCGCGCACTGGATTTTCAACGTACTGCTTGGCGCCGAGAGTTGAAAATCCAACAGTGTGTTTTTATGACGCTCTGGGATGCACTCTGTTGGATTCTCAAAGCTCGGCTCAACACGGAGAGTTGAAAATCTAGTGCGCGATAAAATCCCGCCGCGATATTTTTACATCCATGCGAACGTGGGCTAACTTTCTACAAAGGTAAAAAATATTATAAAATGAATACCTTTCAAAGTAGTTACTAATGATTTCATTACAATTTTTCTTTTAATAAAAAGTAAACCATAAGTGAGATGTGCCAGCTAATGGTACCTAATCGAAAGTGATGGTCACCGCCGTCAATGGACGCTTTCAAAAGAGGTTTATATACTGTTAACTTTTTGTATGTTACTTTTTGTTACTAAACCGGCTGCAAAAAAATTACCTAGTGGTCAAATTTTTGGCCAGCCCAATTACAGATAAATAAAAAAGTTACGCCCGTCACCGAAAGAAAAGCATGGCTCGTTTCGGCATTGCGCACGAATATCTAGCGAGCACATACAAATAACATAGGCTATCGAGTCGGTGTAATTCAACATTTCCCCGCACAAGGTGGTTCAATCAAATGACTTACCATCCTACATAGTAATCGTCGGAATGGTCGGGCAGTCGTGAACGTGTTTTCCTCCAGAGCCGGTCGTGAGTGTGCGAATGCTCGTAACCGTCGGGGTTCAACACCGGCATGATGTAGAAGTCGGCCTGCTTGAGCACTTCGTATTCCGCGCCTATTAATAAGTACAACAAACAAGTTTACTACCTAACAAAAATGTCAATTGGCTACGCAAAGAAAGTTGTACTCGGATTATTATTAATTGAAATAGTTTGAATAATTTATTAGGTAGATGGTTACCTACGCGTCAGTGAAATTTTAGAGAAATGTCGTGCATATTTATATGATTATGTAATAACTGTTATGATCTAACCTAGGCCTTTCTCCCCCTCGACGAGTGCATGTATCATCCACGTCGCGACGGCCGGCGCTATCCACTCGCGCGCGTGCGAGCCGCCATCCAGCCACACGGCAGGCTTCATGTGCGAGCGCAGTTTCCACTTTTTCTTCTCTTTTCCTTTTATCACAGTCTCATTATTTGATAGTGAAATCTGAAAATAACAAGACAGATTAGCTTATCTTGTTAAGATAAATAACAATTTTTTTTTAAGGGACCGATTTTCTGCCGGGTACACATATCAAGAATTATTTACCTTTACTGCAACAAGTGGTAATCCTTCCGATGATCGACCCAGTGGTATGAGCTCTACTAAGTCAGAATGCGAGTGCTGTAGATACTCTAAATACCGGAGGATATCTGCATATCGATGATATCTTCGCCAAGTCATCGGGTGACCACGTAACTGCACCAACTCAAGTCTCTGTTTCTTTGACAGCCGTGGGTTCTCGTAGGTTATGGCTTTCTGTGATAGAAATTAAGATAGTTCAATTCAAATTCAAAATAGCATTTCATCACAAACGTCTATGATTGAAGCTACCGTACCTGCAAATCCCAAATTACTATGTCGAAGTCTATTTTATTTGATTTGAGATGATCTTTGACGTCTAGGAGAAGATCAGGAGGTACAAGCAAGTCGGTGGAGCCGTTGAGTGACGGTGAGGTCCACCACATGAGCCCCGAGCCCTGAGCCTCTTCCTGCAAGTCTAACATCTCGTGCACCTTCCACTGAACGTCGGGATACGTTCTTATTAGCTGGAATCCTTTGTAGGTTTTCTTCAAAGACTTCTTTGCAGATTTTTCTAGAGAGCGATATGAAACGCCAATTAGAACATTTTTTGGCAAGTCAGCCACATTCAGACAAAAAACGTGAGAAAGTTGTAATAGTAAAATCATTGCCTTTAGAAAGTTGCAAACGGGTTATTTTCTGGGACCAAAACTGCTGAGGTCGGCAGGCCCGGTACAGACAGGATGCTTGATTTTTGGTGCCCTGTTTACTTACTATATATAAGTTGTAAAATAGCCTTTGATTAAACGAAGTTCAGTGAAACAATCGGATATTTTGATAGTGAGTCTAGGAAGAAATGTCACACATCAATGTGCGCAGCAGTGGTCTCGAACCTACCGATTTTTCGGAATTTATACCGATATGGGCTCTCGCTATAAATTAGTCTGTAAGTTTTTTTTTTTCAATAAATAAACGAATTTGATTGAATATTGTATTTTTTTGTCAAATACCGATTTTGGGTACGAATATACCGATTTCAGCTGGCAACTCTACCGATCTCGCTCTATGACGTTCGTGATCACTGGTATGGAGGAACGTTCTCGTATATAATATACACGCGAGACAAATGGCTTTTAAACTGTTTTGTAATTCCGATAATTTTCTGTAATTACGATAATTTAATATACGAGTGGTTAAATGATAAATGATTTTATTTCTGTAAGTAGGTTTGTTCAAACACTTCTACACATCAATCATATTAAAAAAAAAAAAAAACTAGATGAGGCCGGCGTTTCCTATCCGACTACTCTGAGAAGAAAGGCCGAAACGAACCCAAAGGTCACATCTCATTCGAAAGTCCAGACATAATCTTGGTCAGATCATGTGACACCATGTGTCTGAAATTGTCTTTTGACGAAAGAACCATACGTATATATTTGAGTGTCTAGACTAATCTAGAACCTCAACTTAAAATTTAATGAAAAAGAACTAAGTAAGCAAATGTGCCGAAATGCTCACAGTTTCGAACCAAAAAATAGAACTGTTTACCCGACCACAACGTCATTAACAACAGTTTACTCTCTATAAATTAAATTAATGAAAACTAAGTACTGTCTCTGACGCCAGTATTGTAAATACGAATACATTTTGAGATGCTATGGCACGTTTGCTTTTGAATGACACACTGCTCTGGTTTCTAGACTACTGACCAGCACATTTTTAGCAAAAGCGTAAGTCTAAATCTTAATTTTTAACACCTCTACTCTAACTTCTAATAGATGATCAATTCATCACTGAGGTACCTACTCTTCCAATATAAACGCGTTCATATGGTATTAATAGTCATTTGATGTCTTCCCATCCAAAAAAAAAACAGCGTATTAATAATGACGAGAAAGTGTTGACTTTACATCATGCGCTTGCGTTGCTTTATTGCCTAGCTCGTAAAACCCATCAAGTACCTATGTAGGTATTTAAAATAGCAAAATAGAATGCCTGCTGAAATAAGGCACAAATATTATGCCTCTATGTAAAAAATAATTTATTAATATCTTTATATTTCAAATGACTTTAATTATTTTAACTAAATATAAATTGTTAAAGTAAGTATTTTTTTTTTTTTGAGTTAGTGAGGGTATTCTATCTAACTAAGTATTAAAATAATGAATGTTGTGATATTATCTGTTTAACTATAACCTATCTAACTTGTAGCTAAGTTATACTTAAAGTTAACATGGTAAATGTAATACTTGCGCCCTAACAGGGTCATAAGCCTAGTCATAGCCTGTCAAACTGCGCTACTCGCTGCGCATAGTGCGCATTACCCCACCCCTCACCCCCGCTGACACATGAAGTTGAATCGGGCTGTAACATAAATTAATAATACTAGGCTGTTCTATTATTTTCTTAGATTATACTTCGTTAACTGCTTCTTGACTTTTAATTAAATAAATTACTCCACTAATTATGCAATAGGTAGTAATCTTACTTATAGTAATATCATTGGAGATGTATGCGCCGTCACTTTCTTCTGTATCCAGTAGCGTTTGGAACCAGCTGCTTGGTGCTGTCGTCAAGGGTCGAGGAGTAGTCGTGGTGATCGGTTTCTTAGGCAAAATATCCTCAGGAAACCAGCTGCTGTCAAACCATGATGACTTGGAATGCATAAACCAACTGTATATTGATGAAAAAAATCCTGAAAAAGAAAATCGTTCTATGAATGAGAATTTTCAAGTCATAATGGATCTCGGGAAAATGGGAAATCTTTATCATGACAAAGATCATCAGGTGATGAATAAAGAAGTCTACGTATGAATGGATAAAAAAAAACCTAGCAAGTAGTGGATACATAAAAGCGGTCCCTCAAGCTATAACAGCGTGCAAAATTATTTCCGGTTTGTTGCGTGGAACTGTTCAGTAGTTCAATAGTAATTCTTACTATCGGAAGCTTAGTCCAGTAGTTACTACATTTAAGGAGAAACTTTTTTATGTTAGTGGGGCAAGAGTATCGAGCGAGAGCTGGAGGCTGGGTGCGCGGGCGCAACGCGTCGTGCGCTGAGCCTCTGCGGCATGCGACAACTTCCCCGAGCATTTCCACTGCATGACTGATACCTACTATGTTAATTACCCCGTCGCGTCGTCTTGTTTACGATTATTCTCACGTTCGTTTATATTTGAACGTCATCACTGAGAATTGGAACATAATAGTCATAACAGCTTTGAGAGAGTCGAAGAGAAATTTCGATTATAGTTTAATTTTATTATGAGAATAGAAGATAATCATAACGATCAGCTCTTTGTAAGAACTAAGAAATAGTATAAGAGCATGTAAGACGGAGTTATTGACATGAGAAAGCACTGTTACGTGTTGAGCTACTTTGTAATAATTACTTAACAACTTTCCCGATTATGACTTCGACTATAAAACTTAAGTAAGTATGTACCTATATCAACGAGAGATCTACTGATAATCTTAGACACTTGCTTTAAAGCATTTGAAGAATATGTAAGTAGATAGGTACCTATATGTATACATGACTTTGATAACCCGTATATATAATGTACCTAGTTAATCTTTATTTGTATATAACTACCCGTCCCTGCAGCCAGGCCAGCCAGCCAGGGGCGCATACTAACCCGCCCCTGAGGGTCTACTCCCTAAGTACGAAGTCCGTAGTTTCGGCCCAAGTTACCGGCCGTTTGCTACTCCGTATCACTTACGGACATAAGATTAGTTCGGTTTCCGAACTAAGAATAAAGGCTCCTGCAAACAGGCGCGACACAGGGTGCCCCTGTGTCGCGTGACGAGAGCGGTGCCTTTGTGTCGCGCGCGATTCGCTCACGTGTCGCGCCTGTTTGCAGGAGTCTTAAATGACAACACGATTTTACTGTTGTCCCTACGCCCGATGTGTTTTTTCTCTTCCGAAAATTTTAATTTTACACTTGTTTTAACGGATTTACTACTTTCGGACGGGCCCGTATCTTCGTTGCGGACTTAGGGAGTAGACTCCCTGCTTCGCTCAGGTGCAATGGAGACATGTCAAAACATCGAGATTTCTGTGCTAAAATGTAAGTTGTGTGTGGCACACTGGAGGATGTGATACATTTATTGACGGAGTGTGTCAGATTTCAGTCTGCAAGAGAGGATCATAAATATGTACGATGTTAGCATGTTCCATCATATTTTGTCCTCACCTAATTCTAGAGCTGCTCATACTTTAATTAAGTTTGTGTTGTTACGTTTTACATAATTATAAGGTCCGATGGGACTGGCATGTACACCTGTATAAAAGTCCCTAATAATAAATAAAGAGGAAAAATAAATGTAAGTAAAATAATAACAATGTTTTATACCACATTACCTACACACAAACTTTCGGGAATAAATGCTATTAAATGGTGGTGGAAACCGCCACTCCATTGTGTACTTTAGACCATCAGCGCGGCGGCGGTCACACAGACAGACACAGAAAGCGACTTTGTTTTGTAAATACTATGTAAGTACAATAGATATATATGTTAAATTAGCAATAACGTTATTTCTAAAGTGTTTACGTAATAGGTACTGTAGAAGCTTTAATCGGGCCTGCCTTTAGCATGAAATCTTCGCGAGTTGTTTGATTGGTTTATAAGACAAACACTGATTTTAATAGATAGAATAGTTTGAAATTTGACAGGATAGGAAAATTGTTTTATATTGAGTGAGTGCCAATATTACGTTTGTGATATAACGTGCTTTCAATAAGCTATTAAATAATAATATGCACTCATATGTCTGTGATTGTAGTGTTGACGCCCTTCCCACACAGCAATATACACATCTCACACTACACATATCAGACACGAATACACGTAGTGATCTGCTTGGCCCCCCTGATACCCTGGCAGATCATTACAGTACCTACTGATAATTTTTAACAACACTTGTCGATTTAACGGATCATTCTGCAATGTCTTACCTAGTTATTGCTTTGGTTCTCAAACATTGCATTATTCCAAAAATAAGTACCTACCTAGCTAGTGCTTATCTATAAACCTAAAGTAAGACAGTATATATAGCATACCACAGTCTAAGTCTAGTTGTTTCTGTATTGAGGTTTGGTATAATATTCTGGGGCGACTGTAACGAGAGTGAAAATATTATTAAGGCGCAAAAACCCTGTATTAGATCTATGTTTAATCTTAAAGTGACCGACAGCTGCATACCTGTTTAAAAAAATATAATCTTTTAAATTTTGCATGCCTATATATGTATATTAGAAATAGCCATTTTTGTTAAAACAAATGGTCACTTATTCCCGATTTTGAAAAATACTAGAAACAGGACTACAAGTTTAAGAACTCAATACGTAGACAAGTTATGCATTGATGGATATAAAACTGCACTATTGAAAAAGAGTGTTATGTGCATGGCTCCTCTTAGTTATAACCTTGTACCAAAAATGATTAAAGAGCAACCTTTAAGAAGATTTAAAAAGTACCTTAAAAATTACTAGTTCAAAAACTCTGTATAAGATTTTTTAAATGACAAGACTATTTAATTTTCAAACACTACCGTCACCCAACATAGGCACTTTGCTGGGTGACTCCACCTTCCGGCTCGCTACTAGTCTGCGTCTGAGCGCTCCTGGCGGGGCTCCACATCGCTGCCAGTGCGGTGAAGCCGTCGACTGCCTCGGACATCATGGCCTGTCTTGTAGTAAGAGCGCAGGCCGGATAGCACGGTACGCCAGCATTAATGACATTATCCGTCGTCCTCTTGTCACCGCCGGGGTGCCAGCTGTTCTAGAACCCAACGGCTTGGCACGCGACGATGGCAAGAGACCAGACGGAATGACCATAATGCCTTGGAAGTTAGGCAGGCCTTTGGTGTGGGATGCAACATGTGTCGACACCCTTGCGCCATCCCATCTTCCTAATACGGCGGGCTGTGCTGGGGCGGCTGCTGCAGGTGCGGAAAACCTCAAACGGCGAAATATTCCGATCTTTTTGGGAGTTATAATATATTTTCGAGCCGTTTAGGGTTGAAACACTAGGGCCATGGGGTCCGAGTGCCCACTTGGTTTTCCGAGACATCGCCAAGCGGTTGGTCGACTCTTCACGTGACCAAAGGGCTGGCCTATTCTTTGGCCAAAGAATCAGCATCGCCATACAACGTGGCAATGCTGCCAGCCTTTAGGGCACTTTTCCTGTTGACAGCGATGCGGACGAATTTTTTGATGCCCTATGATTATATATATTTTTTTTACATTTGTACATATTATAATTATTATTTTAAGTCTGTTAGCTTATATATTATGTAAATATTATGTTCCGAAATAAAATAATCACTTCCAAAACAAAAAACCAAGTTTATATAATATGGAATTAAATAGGTAGCTTTAAGTAAATAGAATAATTGTAGTATAAGTTAATAAAATTTTTGCATGCCATGAGGCAGATTGTATAGGGAGTCAAAAACACTGTAACACCTAATTGTATTAATTACCTACATTCTATGCAAATGAATAAATCTATCTATCTAAATATGGACTTTATAATTGCACGACAAAGCGGAATTGTGCGACATGGAGGCACGGCAAACAGCCTGTGGTTTCTGCCTCGGCAGTAATTGTCTGGGACAAAGGAGCGCGCCAGCACCGCAAGCAAATCAGGAGCGTCAATAGCGCCACGGAGCGTCTTACAGGTCATTGTGAGCTGATCTCTAGCGAGTTATATCCGAGGCAACCCAGTAAGAATTTTGTCGGATAGAGGTAAGGATAGTAGCCGTGTTTCTGCTTATACAAGGTGTAATTTTAATCAGCGTTAACCTCTTAAGGGGTCATTGTACTCATCATTATGAATAACTTTTACTATGGGACCAACCCTGAAATCGCGAAAAAAAAAATCAGGTGTTCCCTACATTTTGACGAGTTATGAGAACATTAATGTAGGCAAAAGCTGATTTTTTTTCGCGATTTCAGGTTTGGTCCTGTAGTAAAAGTTGTTCATAATGATGAGTACAATAACCCCTTAAGAGGTTAACGGTGTTTAAAATTACACCTTGTATAGGTACCTAAGGAACGCTTTCTGAACTTTTTCTAATAAAAGTGCGTAGGTACTTTCATGTGGATTCCACACGCAAGAGCTGGTTTACAGATTGCTACGTACGAGCGCATTAAATATTATTTTGAGGGCATGACTGGTGCGAAAATCGCGGCAGTTACGCAGAATAAAACCTAACCTTTGGAAGGATTGTTTAGCTACCGTGGCCATATGGTCGTGGAAGGTGAGCTTTCGGTCGAATGTGACTCCCAGGTATTTCATGGCTGTTGACTTTGTGATGGTATTATTATTTAAATTATATTCAAAATTAACTGAGTGCCGCATTCGACCGAATGTCATAGCAAAGCATTTGGACGAGTTAAACTCCATCGTGTGGTCTACGCTCCACTTGTATATCGCATCTGTCTTGCTGCAGTGCCAAACTGTCACGCTCGGAGTTTATTTCAGGTACAGTTTCAAGTCGTCACCATACAAGAGACATCTTGCATGAAGTAGAATTTGAGAAAGATCGTTGACCATTATAAGAAATAATAAGGGCCTCAATATTGAGCCTTGACTCACGCCGGAATGCGTGTGATAGGTACCCGACACGTACATACCAAGCCTAACAATCTGCTGTCGATTACGTAGGTGTTGCAAAGAAACGAAGGAGAGATGGTGTGAACCCTATTTTGCTAAACTTCATTAGCAGCACGTCATTGTCAACCCTATCAAACGCCTTCCGGAAGTCGAAGTAAAGTACGTCTACCTGATGCCCACGGTCCAAACTAGATGAAATATAATCCACCAGTGTAAGGAGATTTGTGTCAACTGACCTTTTACTTCTATAGCCGTGCTGCTCATTACAAAGATACTTGTTTATTTCCTCATAGATAGCAGTATGGAAGATGTTCTCGAAGACCTTCGCCGGGGAAGATAGAATAGCGATAGGGCGGTATTCTTCAACGGAGCTTTTATTTTGAGTTTTAGGGATAGGTGTAACTCTAGAAACTTTCTACTCAGAGGGATATGTACCCGTCTGTAAGGCTAAATTAAAAATGTGGCAAAGAGGATCAACGAAAATATTTCTTAAGTCTTTAATTATGAAGGGGGGATGTTGTCGGGGTCAATAGAATTATAGAACTGTTAAGTTTAAGTTTATTTATGCCTTTAAGAATGTCTACATGGCTCAAGGGGGGTATATTTATGTAATTGCTGTTGTTACTGGAATGGTCAGACGCACCGATATGATCAGCATTAAGCTGCGGAACGTCAGGCAGAAAAACAGCTGAGAAAAATTCAGCAAAAGCCCCTGTTGCCTTACCACCCGAAAAAGTTAGACCCTTTTTGGCGAAGCCAAAAAAGGAGGGTTATATTGTTTGACCTGTATGTATGTCTGTCCCTATGTTCTAAACAGCTGAACCGATTTTGATGAATGGTATGTCGTTAGATACGTCTTTATTGCGCGAGTGTCACTGAGTATATTAAAATTTTACACAATGAAAATGGCGGATTTTTGGCGCTAAAATGTATATTTTAAAAATAAATCTCACAAACCTATCGAGTGGGGTATCAAAATAAAGGGTTTTAAAAGGTGATTACAGAAATATATACAAATTATATGCTTAAATGTAATTTGGAATGAGAAATGATAAAAAACAATCCCGAACTTTTGGAGCGAGTGAGTAAAAGCGTTGTCACCCGATTATAAGTGGGTATTATATTTATGACCATTACCTAAAGCGTTACTTATTACAGTGATAGAATAATAATTATAACTAAAAAGTGTAAAATAAAAAAGTAAATTTAAAAACTCAAAAAACCCAACTGCGTAAAAAGTGAACTTAAAAAAGATGGAAACAAGATGACCTATTTTGTCTCCAAACAATATCATGCAGTCGGAGGCATCTTCTTACATTTAGGGCGCCTTCACATTTGCCACAGTGCCACGCGGTGGCAGCGCGGCTGCAGCGCTGCTTTGCTAATCCATATAAATAAAAAACGCACGACTGCAGCGCTACACCCGCGTTGCGGCGGCGCATCAGTTCATTGATCGACTAGTGACGATGCGCACGTAGTTTTTGTTTAAGTCTAAATATGAACGAAAATCAGGTTAAAGAATTTATCGATGGGGTTGAGAGTCGTCCAGCGATATGGGTAATTGGTAATTCTGAAATTTTTGGTCACAGTAGCCTTTTACTTTATGAAATTCAGTTCGTTGACTTATACAAAATAACGGCAACGTTTTCTTAGGTTTCTTAATTTTTCTTTTTCCAAAATCGTTTTTCGTTTTAATAGTAACATTAACAGCAGTGTTTCGTCGTCAGTGTCCATCGTGAAACTAAATGTACAACGCTGTGATGCTCGAACCTAGCGGTTGCAGCGCGGCGGCAACGCCGCGCTGCACTTTGCGGCTAATTTGAAGGCGCCCTTACCTTAAACAGATAAATAAAATCGTCATTTCATTCGGGGGTTTAATCTAAGATGTAAGAGGGACTGCAATGACAATTTGATTTATTACTTTTTAGTTCGTTTTTGGGCAGGACAGTCGCGTTTTTTAAATTTTTTTATTTACTTTTACTTACAGTTCACTTTTTACGCAGTTGGGTTTTCAGATTTTTTAAAATTTACTTTTTTAAATCACTACGCGAGAATAAGCGAACTTAAAAATTGGATGAAAAACTGGTGTGAACCTGTAGAGAAATTGCGTAACACAATTAAAGTACGAATCGGTTTAATTTTAACAGTTCAACAACATTCATCGCGTTATTTTCGTGGTCGAGCAGACAAATTTATCGAAAATGTGTAGCAATGGCTTAACAATATGCTTCAAAATCATTCAGATTGTGGTTGATAGTGTGTTACGCAATTTGGGTGCTGCTACAGCTTCAATGGGCACGCCTTAGGTTAGCAGCTTACACAGACGTAAACTTAAGAACCAGCACAAAGAGTTACCGTGGCCCCGGCACAGGCAACTGAAGGAACACGGGTGGGTGTTAGTCAGTAAAAGTCTGACACGCCCGGAGCTCCACCCAGAGCGGGAGAAGTCATTTGATGATTTCATAGCCAAAAAAAGGGCCTAGCACAAATAAAAATGATTTTTTATTATGGCGTGTCAATTTTAATTAACGCAATAAAGAAATATCATAAGGCATGTTTATAATAAAAACAATGATACTTTGCATTTCTTTCAAAACAATTGAAAAAAAAGCTGTTCATTTTTCAAAAAAATTATGAAAATGTGAAAGAAAATTCTATGACGGAATAATTCCGATTGAGAATGTAATGCAGTTCTTTTAACACCTGCATCCTCTGAATGCGTTCGTTTCCATGAAAGTAGAAGTTAATTTGTGTAGATAAATTAATAAAGATGTAGATTAGTTTATTAGCTAAGTAGTTGGTCGAACATGAACCCTGTCTGCCTTTGTTCGACGGGACCTCTAATCTTAAGCAATTTGATATACCATCACCATACAACTGCATAATGTGTATGCAAAATCGACATAGAAGCAGCTTAATTCACGGGCATGACCTTGAATGTAATAGATAGAATTAACCTACCGCTGAACCTTACAGCAGATATTATCCAAGATTTCAATAAAAAGTGAAAGCAGATACTTAATTGAACAATTTAGATTTATCGCGCGACTGCTTAAATAACGCTCTTAAAATATTGTTGTCATACTTACATACTTAACAAAATAATTATGATTATTGATCGTGTAGTGTTCAGTATAACTGTTTTCTTGTGTTAATCGTGGATTTTATGGCTTTATTCAAATCATAAATCGAAATATCTAAGAATCGCACCTACCATTCGAATGCTACTTATTGCTACTTGGTTTGCCAATAAATTGTTGCTAAAGTTGCTATTAAATGAAAAGTTTATGTATAAAAAGTCATTATTTGAAGTGTTGTATGTTACAATTATTATGGATGCTTAATTTTACCTTTGACCTCTCGTTTTAGCCGAGCTGTATTTTTTCGTTAACTTTAAAACCAATTAAAAACTAATTTTAATTAAGCCTTCTGATTCTAAGCCTTAAAAATAGGAGAGAGCATATTATAAACCAGAATTTTACAACACAAATTTGGCCACTCATTGATTATTCTTCTCCATAAAAAGGGTGACAAAACAGACATAGATAATTACTGCCCCATCAGTTTGATTTTGCACCTGTTCAAAGTCTTCATTAAAGTAATCGAGGACCGAATATCAGGATCACTCGACAAGCAACAGCCTCCTGAACAGGCCGGATTCCGCCGCGGCCTCTCTACTACTGACCACCTTCACTCCATCAACCAGATTATCGAGAAACACTCAAAATTCTAGCTCCCACTTTATATCACCTTTGTGGACTATTCAAAAGCTATCGATAGTATCACCCATAGCTCAATTTTTAACGCCCTGCAGAATCAAGACATAGACACCACTTACATTAATCTTCTACAAAATATTAATAGGAACAGCACTGCAGCGATTAAGATCAGTTCCATGAAGGGACCGTCCTTCCAGATTGAGAAATAGTTAAGCAAAGCAACTCGCTGTCTTCGAAACTATTCACGGCTGTACTGGAGGAAGTCAAAGAGCCAAAGGGCTAAGAAACAAAACTTGTTTACCAAAATAATAATAACTCCACCGCCGTACCCACCACGACGTCAACGTAGAGAACGTTGACGTCGTTGTGGGGTTTGCGTGCTTCAAGAAGCACTAGGTCTGTGCCGGTAGAGCTTACTTTGCCGAGATTGATCTAGGGTGAGGAGCCAGACCAAGAGACACAATCTAAGCCAAGGTAGCACATGCCGAGGGCTTCATGGCTAGGGGAGAGCACTAGTCGTTAGTGTGCCGGCTCTGGATATAGGGGGCCTCCAGTTTTATTCACTCTTACTACAGTGAAGGCAGGGCTCTGCTGTAGTTGACTTTTTAAACCCCTAGCTACTCGGGGGAACCACATGAATACTCGATCTAAAACAAAAAACAACTTCAGGTTCGCCTGAAGTTATTTTTTGCTGATTCGTCAGCCTCAGATAAATGACGAAACTTCACAATTCTCTTCGTCATCTCCCTCATCTCTTTTTCCATGATCATTGCAATCTTTCCGCATCACTCCATAAGTTGAGATAAGATCTAAAAAATGAGTTATATTTTTTTATCTTAGAATATCAAAAATCAGCTCAATTCTCAATCTGGAAGCGGAGAATTATGAGAAACCCGAATATTATATATAAAGGGAACATTTTATAATGTACTGAATCGTAATTGTACTGTCGAAACTCTACTACACTTTTAATATGCTCTGACTACAAGGATTGTCTCCGAGAGAATATTTCCAAACGTCATCATCGTAAGAAAATGATCCTATTGGTCAGTTCTATGCGGCGTACTGTTTTTCTTACGTGCTGAGCATTGTAACCTAACTGATCAACCAATCGCGACTGGATCGAAGTGCTTGTAACCATGGGTAATTCGGATATAAGTATTGGTAGGTGCCGGTGGGCACAATTCCAACCTAACCTTACCGGGGTCATGACGACACCGGGCCAGTGGCGCCCTCATCGTTTGTTTGGTTATTTCTTTTATTTTAGAATGAAAATGCAGAAAATATGCATGTTACGTTTTATTATAATCCTTGAAACGGAAAATAGTGGCCACTAAGCTCGCGTTTTAAACATTATAATAAAACTTAGTCTTTAAGAGTTTTAATATATTAAAACTCTCAAATACATGTATTTGTATAATCGAGAAACTACGACCAACTAGGCGACTAGCTAGGTTAGAATATGGGTGATGCCTGGGTAAAAAAAAGAAATTCTATTTAGTCCGTCAGTCAGATCATAAAAGAATATTAGACACGTACTTTTTGCTTTATCATATTAAGAAAAAAATTACATAAATAAAACTCATTAAAGTTGGGGAGTGGGGGCTCGCTATGTCACAACTAAGTATAAAATCTAGCAAGGCGTGACGTCATGCCATATTTTAACCTAATGTATCGTCGTAATCTATTCATTACGTAAAAAAAAAAAAAAAACGTGTCCAATATTTTTTTGAAAATGGGCCCAGAATATGTACAATACCTAGAAAAATCGAGAAAAATCCGTGGAATTCGGGAAAAATACTGATAAATTGCATAAATGCATATTTCTCTTGTAATAATTTGATATTTATCAATTATTTTATCGACTTTCAATATGGCGTCTCGCCAATTTAGGTACTCTGTGGTTAAAAACCAATGACAGTAAACCATAGATCGACCATTGATCATAGATCGTGAACTATCTACTGTCACTTCAGTCGCTTTCGTTGTCGATCGTGTTCTGATGTTCTGTTCTCTCGAGTTATTTTTAACAACCTGGCTTTCGTTTATCGCTACATTGTTTTTGTCTGAGTTAATATTTCGACTATTGAATGTTTGTATTCTGTACGTTTATGCTATAAGTAAAAATCTTGGCATATCGCAGGACAACCTCATAGGTTGTCGTCTGCTTAACTGGACTATACTTTATGTACAGACGCCAGTACATCAAGCTACTACAATCTGTCAGATTTCTTTAATAGATTTTTGACTTTACAATTAGATCTAAAATAATATTGCAAAAGACTAAAAGTACGATAATGTTATGATTCTCTTTGACAATGTAATATGACAGAAGTAAACATGTCAAACGTCAATAATCAATCAACATGACAACTTACCGCCATGATGGGTTTTTGTTGTGTGTTGCAATTTCAATTGTACATTCTTGTACTTTACTACCAAACAAAGCCAATTAAAAGTAATTGGATGATTGGAAACTGTTTTAATTGTGTTTCCCCATTTTTTAGTAGGGTGTACCAATACCTCGCCGGGGCTCCCTTTTGTAGTCATCATCCTTATTGTCACTAGATCAGTCTAGTGAAAATTCTAACCTTATCTAAGAAGGTTCTCTCGAGTCTAAAATTGCCTACGTCAACCTCATGGAGGATTCCCGTAAGTGCAAAGCGATATTGGTACACGTAGGTAGTACCGATATGGTTTTCTTAAAACATAGGGTCATAAATCATCTTACTCCTCCTCAACACGAAGGCATGATGAAGCCTTTGAACCGAAGATCAAAATAATAATGCCTCAAATCTGTTTTTGCTTTTTTTAAAGATTTCGACATTGTGTGGAGCTTCCAGATTTCGCCGAAGACAATCCATAATTGAAACAACAAGCTATACGCTATTACAAAATAGATTAGTGGAGCCGCAGCATCAGCTTGTATCGGTTAGCATTATTTTTAAGTTGAGTGCTATGATAGAAAGTTGCACATAATAACGTAAACTATGTACCGGGGAAAGCCATATAGCGCTCTAATGTAAAATACTTTCATGCGTTAATTTAAGCTATATTAATCTAAATTATGTATGCTTTTATATATAAAAGTATCTAAATTATGTACGTTTTCAAAATGACGTTTCAACATTTTTCTTTCACAAGTATACCTAAACACATATTATCTTCATGAACATTATACCTACACGATATTCTGCTAATTGTAATATTTTTTTTTCAATAAAATTAAGCGGGATCTCTCTGCAGGTTGCATGTTAATCTTTTATGAACTTACATATTTAAAGTTCATAATTTAAAGCCTAGACTGCAACATATTATATTTACGTTAGATATACGTTTTAAAGCGTGAAATAGCGCATTAGAAAGCACGACTATAAATAAAAACACATTTTTCTCAGTGAGTCCGCAATGATTCGGTTCGTCTCGCCTGCGTTTTATAATGATGATTTCGGCTGAAGTTCGACATTTTTAGAGAAACTCCTTTTCATATGCTTGTGGTCATGGTTAGCGCTTTGACTATCATTAGGTATCATTACGCAGATGGTTCCTTCCGGTAATATCCGGTCGAAATGCAAAAGTTATGTCAATGTACACTTTCAATCACAGCATATACAAGATGTAACATAATTAACGCACAACCTTTTAAGGGGTCATTGCACTCATCATTATGAACAACTTTAATGGGACTGGCATACACAGTCGTGTAAAAGTCCCGAAATAAAAATAAAGAGAAAAAAAAAAATTAACAACTTTTACTATGGGACCGACCTGAAATCGCGAAAAAAAAATCAGCTGCTCCCTACATTTATATTCGCATAACTCTTCAAAATGTAGGGGAATATTTTGACTATATTTTTTTCGCGATTTCTGGTTTGGTCCCATTGTAAAAAATGTTCATAATGATGCAATGTTCCCTACATTTCGAAGAGTTATGCGAATATAAATGTAGGGAGCAGCTGATTTTTTTTCGCGATTTCAGGTTTGGTCCCATAGTAAAAAGTGTTAATAATGATGAGTACAATGACCCCTTAATAGGTTGTGCGTTAATTATGTTACACCTTATAGTTTGCTTTTGGTGAGCCGAAGTTTTCAATCGACGTTTGACCTACCTCAATGGTTGTCGGAGATTGTGCTACGCTATCACGTAGTGTTTTGAAGTGGTCTCTATTAATATGATTCTCTTATAGTTAGTTCTACTTGGAAGAAATGTATTAATCTACAAATAAATAAAATTGAAGTGTCTGTTTGTAATGTCAAAATAACAACTTGTAACTAAATGCATAAGAAAGTATAAACAGTACTTATAATAAAAAAGCAATTTTTAACATTTTTGTCTGTCTGTCTGTTTGTTCCGGCTAATTTCCGAAACGCCTGGACCGATTATGACGGGACTTTCACTGGCAAATAGCTGATGATACGAGGAGTAACTTAGGCTACTTTTATTTTAGAAAAATAATAAGGGTTACGCGAAAAAAAAATTAAAACCATGAAATTGTGAACAAAAAGTCGGATTTGAAAAATTCTTTTTGGTTTTTGGTAGCCCAATTCTCAAGGATAGTCATAGACTATTTAACATCACGCTATGACCCTGAGGAGCGGAACAAAACGATAAAAGTCAGAAAGAACAAGCGAAAACGAAGTAGGTAAAAGCGCGGGCGGGCAATTTAACGCGATGGTTAGCGACGGGTCGGGGGACGAGGGAGTTTTATTAAAATGTGGCTGTTATTTTAGTATCTTGTGTATCTTACGACATCCACGCGAACGAAGTCGCGGGGCACAGATAGTTATAACATAAAAGTAGACTTACCTACAAACCAACCTTTTGCTGGCTTTTCCGGAACTCTCTTTACTTTGTTTTCTTCGAAAAATGACGACAACCACCCGGAGTATTTGTGTGGACAAGTAGTTTTCTTCTTGGAATACGGTGATTTGGTTGTTTTAGTGGTGCGTCGCATAGGGCGAGTCGTGGGTCGTCGCGTGGTGGACAGCGGTGGTCGCCGCGACGTGCTCGGCCGCTTGCTGGGCCGCCGGGTCGTCGACGGCCGCTTGGTGCTAGGCCGAGCCACCTGCTCCATGTCAGGAGATTCCATTAACACGTATTGGTCTCCTATCTGAAGAACCGGAAGCCCTGTCACGGCATTAGGCTTCCCTTGTGGTGGTTTAGCTATAAAATTAGTATGACTTTCTATATTAATATTAGTGGTCTTAATGACTTGTTTTTCTTCAACTTTAGCGTTTTTCATAGTCACGTTCACTTTGGGGATTTTCCCCTTGAGTATCACTTTAGCACTTAGTGTGGTGGTGCGCGTTCGAGGCGCAGGGGTGGTTTCGTACGAGTCTTCGTATTCGTCCCACACGGAAAAAGGATCTAGGGATTCGGAATCGGAGATGTCTGCGGAGTGTCTGGGCGGGTGGCGGACGGCCGCCGCGCACGCCAGCAGCGTCAGCAGCGCCAGGCGACGCGCCATGTGTCGAGCGTGTGCGCATGGCGAGGTGCGCGCGCACTGTACGCCCTGTGGCCGCCGCCGCAGTCGGCCGGACCACCTTCCCTGCCACTGTTATTATGCGTCGATGTCGCTTTCAACGCGCCCGCGATCACTAGGTCAACACGCCCGTTCCCGCTCGACTTATCTACGTGCTACGTGCCCGCTTCCTCGGTACACCTTTATAGGGCCATCCACTCTTCACATCTTTTATTAATTCACCAGTTGAATATAATAAATACCACAAGGTAAGTACCTGTTTTTTAGACGTTTCTAAGAAAAAAACCTATGAATTCTATACTTATTTATATCGTTTACCTATAACTATTTCTATGAAAATACATAGTTAAGTATTCAAATCAATTAAAAAAAAAGTTAACGTTGAAAATATTGTTATAATCTTCTAGTCTAGGACGTGAATAAAACACAATATTAACCAGTTAACCCACTTACCTTTAATCGTAAAAGTAATGATAAAACGATGGAATACATAATAATAGTACCTACCTATACAGACAAGCGAAATCAATCAGATTTCTAGTTCGTCTAATGAAAGTTACAAACGCAGCAGGCGTAACAAAGTGGCGAGCAAAGTCAACATCAAATCATATTGTTTGGTATTAAAACATATGATTTAATTTCCATCGTTTATCATCACATATGAATAGACAACGCGTGAAATGTAGTTCAAACTGCATGCTTCGTTTAGCGCCACCCGGCGCGGCGGCGCCATGGCGCGTGCGCGGCTTAGGGGTGTCTACTCCATAGCAATCACACTTCACTCGGATTTGTTCCATAATTCCATTGTACTATTTGAAATTACTATCCGTCAAGCTTTCCTTTTAAATAATTTATGTATGAGCTTTCTACAGTGGAGGATGTTGGAAAATTTTACCTGCATTTCTCTTTCCAAAAATACTCTATTGAACCCATTGATATGAATACCTGTAGGTAATAGCCGTTGGACCTCAAAGTAATGTCTAATTTATTGCCGTTTAGCAATCTCTGCAAAATGGGAAACTCAAGTTAATCATTGTACCTAATGGGCGTGCATAGTTTATGGTATCTACTTCGTGTATGCGTTTTTCATTAGGGCAAGACAATGAAGCGGAAGACGATCTTTCTCGACCTAATTTTTCCAAAACAAAAGACGTATTGGCAAAACTTTATTGTGAGAAACGTGATGCACTATGATGCATATAGATGTTATGTAGGTATTTTAATGTAAGAAAGAAAGCAGATGTTTCACTTCAAGTTGAATTCTCCTTATGCGAATCGGGTTTTCCTCGAAAATACGAAGGTACGATAAGTATCTTAGGGTCGATTATAGGATTATTGTTATGGGTTTCGGATAAGTTAATATAAAAAACTTAAAGCAGTAGCCACGAAAAAAACGCCTGGCTAGCTCAAGAGTTTCACCAGTCAGTAAAAAAAAAACAGATTGTGGATAAACCTTTGGCGTAAATAAGAAATCACCTAATTAATACTATACTTAAATAAAGACAACAAAGAACAGTGAACTCACTGATTTGTTCTATTTTCCATAACAATGCTTCTGTTTTCCGTAAAAAGTTCGGAAAGTTTCTGAATTTTTACCATAGTAATTTATAAGGAAATATCGGGTGTGAAAATTCAGAAAATTTCCGATCTTTTATGCAAAACAGAAGTATTGTTATGGAAAACAAAAAAAAAATACGTGGTTAGAAAAAGTAGGTGGTGGAAAAAACAGGAAATTAGGTGACTTCTTATTTACGTCAAAGTTATCAAAATACGGCAGTGCTTTTTGCACGTTTTTAGTGATATTAATTTTTTTTTAACAATTCGGTATGTAAAGTAAAAATGTCCTACGCTGATGCCAAAATCATTTCGAGCTTTTAAGTTTCTTAACCGTATTGTTCTATTTTTCTAATTTCAAATTCAAAATTTTTATTTCAGACCAAGGGATCCATATAGTGTCAGCATGAACTTAGACGTTAGTAAACACAGTAACTTAAACAATAATTATAACTTTAATTGGCTACATGAACATGTGCACGCACATGTCTGCCAGCCCAGTGCCTGATAAATGGTCCATTATCCTTGTCCGCTAGTGTAGCTAAAATACTGTTAGGGCTACCCCTGAATCACCGCAACATCGATGCACACCGTTTGCGCATGATGGCATGAAAGTCATCTATTCGCGCTTCCGCAAACATGCCCGATGCACTGCAAAACCAAGGTAGCGCCAACAATATCCTCAACACATTATTATACTGCACGCGCAGAGCGTTGTAAGCCTTCTGCGTAGGTATACCTAATCCACAAGCTGCACGAGTAAAATGACTGGCAGTAGGCTCTGAAGAGCGTCAGTTTTACCTCATCAGTGCACCGCGCAAACCTGCAGGCAAGCATATTGTATCGGGCTGCCAACGCCCTGCGCTCCCTATCTACATATATCCTGGTCATCTGTGAGAGAACCGGTGACCACATGACCGAGGTATTTTAAATTCAAATTCAGCTCGATTCTCGGCAACTCTCATCCAGCTGCTACCAGCCACCCTGCGAAGATCGTCGCTCCACCTAGCCTGAGGGCGTCCTACATTACGTTTGCCGATTCGCGGCAAACCTAAACCTACCTACCTTACCTTACCTACTTTCCTACTTTTTCTTTTTTTTTTACCTTTTCTATCTGGAATTTCTCAGTAGCAGCCCGGAGTCTGGGTTTGTGCCCGGTTGATGGCAATAGGCTCGCCTACTATTACATGGCATTTAAACATAATTTTGTATTTCATAATGATATTGTGAATTACAAAGTTATTTTTTGCAGTTCCAGAAAATCGTCCATATTTAAACAAAATTAGATAAAAAGCGTTATAATAACTTTATAAGAAAAAAGGTAAAAAAAAGGGCCAAGTGCGAGTCGGACTCGCACACGGAAGGGGCTGTACCACCATACAATATTGAACACATGTATGTATGTGGAGGGGGGCCCCTTTAATTTTTAACTTAATTTTATTTTTATTATAGCAGCAAAAGCACATTCTGTGATTTGCTATTTAAGCCGATTGGTGATCGTAGTATCATGTATTGTATCTCGTAAATAAATAATACTGAACAAGCATAGGCCTTCGACTTCAATGTTCAGTCGCATTGGATAAGAACCAAGTAGGTATAACAGCGAAGATTTAGTCCATTGTCTATGAAGATTTCATACACATCGAGTGTGACTTTACTATGAAGATAAGTCTATTCTCTATGAAATTTCCATACAAATTTCATGTCACTTCTTATCAGAGAAAAAGCAAAGGAAAACAAAAAATGGAATACGTAACCTAACGTCACTCTTGTTTTCCCGGAAGGACTATAGAGGTGTAGAGGTGTACCCATATGTTTAAATCGCCATTGGAGCGAGTCTAGTGCCATCAACCAAGCGCTGGCTCCAGACTGTTACTGAGAAATTCCTGATGGAAAAACCTAATAACACTTTGCCTAACTTGCGAACTGACCCCGCAGCAGTAGCGCTTGCGACTACTAGACCAAAGAGGCAATACAAAAGTGATAAAATGTGAAAAAAAAACAACCTGCCTCTGTGCCATCTAAGATAAATTCATGGCAATTATTCTTTTTGATGTTTACACCTTAAATAAATCACTTAATACATCTCGTTTTTAAATATTCGTTTCAATGGATAGGTTTTTTTTCTTATTTGAGGTTTGCTCTTGACTCTAGTCTGGGTTAGAGATGACAGAGACAAAGTCGACGATGGAGCGAGCTTACCCAGAAGAAGCCTGTTTACTCTCACTTTGAAGAGATCGGGGTTGTATGCGTTCGAAAACACAGACGCAGGCAAAGAGTTCCACTCCTTTGCTTTGGAAACGCTTAGTGCGAATTGGTGAAATAGCAACTAGGTAGGGATGGTAACCTGCAGTGCGTCTAGATGTCCGATGGTAGAAGGGGGCCGGCGGAATGAGGTCGTGGAGTTCTCGAGCACACTCACCGAAGTATAATCTGTAGAAGACCGACAAGCAGGCAACCTTGCGGCGATGAGCCAAGCTGTGAAGCTTGGTATCCACCAGTCTTACGTCGCCAATGAGCCTCTTAGCTCTGCGTTCCACCGAGTCAAGCGCGGCATGTTGGTATTTAGCTGAGCCGCCCCAAAGGTGGCTGCAATACTCCATGCAGGATCGGACTTGCGCTTTGTAGAGAGTTAAAAGCTGTCCAGGCGTAAAGTATCGCTTCACCCTATTTAAGATGCCCAGTTTCTTGGCCGCAGTTTGGGCTTTGTATTCGATGGTGGCATCGAAGTTGAGACATGATGTCAACTCCATGCCTAGGAGCTCGAGCCGATCAGTTACAGGAACAGATGTACCCCGAAAAGTAGGAGCTTTTTTCTCAAATACTTAAATTGCACTTGACAGTGGCACTTGACTCTAACAAAAATTAACACTTTAAAGCTTTCAGAAACGGATACACATATTTCAGAAACGGATCCCTTAATTGAAAATTTGTTCTCACAAACCCACCATATTTTTGAAAGACATCCAAAAACACCCCACACCATGGGGTAGACGAGAAAAAAAACATACCCACTTTACGTGTACAGAAGCTACTCTAAAAAAATGTTTTTTCATGATTTTATTTTACCACTTTGTCGGCGTGATTAATATGTCGTTCATTTGCGAGAAGATTGACATAATTCAAAAAGAGCAATTTTTGGTTTTGATGATTTAAAAGTTTAAAATCAGCGGTAAGAGTGCGACGAAGCATAATGTTCACACCTTTCTAGTTTCCTCATTTTTGGCTTACTGTAATGAAGTAATTTAATAATGGCCGTATTCACAAAATTGCTACGTTCACCTGTATAACTCAAAACTGATGATTTTTTAGTTATGTCACCCTTCTTGCAAATGAGCGATGTATATCCATGCCAAATTATAGCTTTCTAGTACTAAGAGTCTCTGAGCTAAGCTGCGGAAGGACGGACATGGCGAAACTATAAGGGTTCCTTGTTGATTACAGAACCCTAAAAATACGGCTACAGTCTTAATTATGAATAAACTTATCTACTAACAGTTCCTACTACATAAAAACAACTGGCGGAAGTGGTTTTTTTTTTTTGGTTTAATCTGTGTGTACAAAACTGTATTAATACTCAGTTTTTTGTGTTCCATCCAAGCAAAAAGGAACACAACACATACGGATTGTTCCAGTGTCTGTCTATCACAATCGATTTTCTCACAAACACTGACGTTCAAATTTAAAAAATACAGGAGCACTTGGCATTTGCACAAAACTCCTTCTCACATGCAGGTCTTCAAACGAAACCGCTGCTGATCCTGGTAAGCCTAGCTCGGCCAGGAACTCGAAAATTCAAAGGGGAGGAGCAAAGGCTCACCGGTGATCAAAACCCATGATTATTTTGGCCATGATTATATTCTAGTTTTAGTCTATTGAAATATTTCGTAGATTTTAAAACATCTCTCCAAATACAAATAATATTTGTTTTTTCAGTATATTACTTTCTTACTGAACATTTTAATTAAGTATGTAAAATCAAGAAACACACTTACAGACAATTGGATTTAATTTATATGTGCATTTTATCTCTGTTGAAAGACTTTCAATACTTTCAAAATATAGTGATGAAAAAAGAGTAACTTTTCTTGCTGAATCATATTGAAAGCTGTTCATCATTTTAGATTATGAGTTGTAAAGGCATTAAAACTTTCTCTTTTTTTCGAAATCATCTTTTACGTACTATTTTTTACTTGTTAGGTTTTTTCTTACACTTGAGCTCACTACTGACCAGTTTACAAAAACTTTATGTGTTATTTTTTTCTAATGTAACCCAGATAATTATATTCCATGGACCTATTAGTGCTTAACTGTTTTATTTAAACCACACGTGCGGTAATTAATATTAATAATTAAATATGTAAGTATCTACCGTGAGAATAAACACGACCCCCCAAACGATTAAACTTGCCTACCTAATAATTCATGTCGAGAGTTCTAGAGTTGACTTTAAATTACACGCTCTAGTTTTTATGCTAATTATCGTTTATTAGCATTTATATTATAATTACATACATTTTTTAACCTGAAAATTCGCAAAAGTAGAATCAAGAAGTATTTATTTTCAGAGAATTTTACTCTTTATTTTAATCTAGGTACTAAAAACGGAGAAACTGTGTTTGTTTAAAATCATGGCCATGAATAGGGAACAGCTAAAATAAAAATCTTTTATATATTTATTTATTTCTAAATCTGGTACTTATACCGACTTAAAAACGGTACCTATGCTTAAAGCGCCAGGTAGGCCGGGAAATTAACATTTTCTTACGTTTTATGCTATTTGCAAATCAGTATTAGGTTGTGTGTTGATCATAATATAATTCGCGACCGTAAAAAGTATGTATTTACAGAATTATAATAATTAAAGTCATCAATACCACTCTTTAAGACCAGGTAATCCTATTGAATGTCAATTTCATGAAATCTTGACAATTAGGATTATACAAAATTATGGAGTTGTATTACTGACTTTGATGATTATAATTCTGTAAATGCATAGTTGTTACGGTCGCGAATGATACTTTAATCAACATACAACTTAATACTGATTTGCAAAAAACATAAGAAAGTTTGAATTTCGCGGGCTACCTAGAGCTTCCCCCTTAATGTAATTTATTTTCAGTCAATTGTCTTCCATCAAAACGGTACACATTATGCCTACGTCTATGTATTTACTACTTTAATAATATTATTATTTATATTTACCTACCTACTTACATTTTATTTGATAAGTATCGTACTTTTTCCTTATTCAAAATATACTGAAATAATAATATAACATTGACCTGTAATTGTCCAACTGCAGGGAAAACTTTTAGCTATAGCACGCTCTCGATGCGTGTTTAACGATTATACAGGATGTCCCAGACCGAGTGGTCCAAAGGGAAACCTATCACTTAAAAATTTTAAAGTTGGGATATTCTCAATTTTTTTTTTAAATCTGGGTTGGAAAGCTTAATAAACAGTTAGGAAAAACAAGTAAAAATAAAATCTGAAGTAAGAACATAATCTTGTACCTACACTACCGTCACTATCAAGGCATCTTCCAGCCAGATTTGAACTCACTACGTCGATTTCTTGAAAATTATTAAATTAGCGAAATGTTGAAAATATCCCAACCACCTCTGCTTTACCCCATTTGTCTTTGGACCATCGGTCTGGGACACCGTAGACCATTATTAACTTTAATCCAGGTTTCGTCACGACGCGATGTTTCCATCACCGCTAGTCCATGATGTCTAAGATTAACTTAGAAAGTACAGACGAAATTGAAAAGCCACGTTGGTACTAGCATCCTGCATATTCGTCTTATTATTAGGATTATAAAAGGAAAATAATTATTTTTCCTAATTCTGTGCTGAAAAATTCAACTACGTTTTGTAAAATAATAATAAAATGAAATGATAAATGATTTTATTTCTGTAAGTTTGTACAAACACTTTTACACGTCAATCATATTTTTTTTCTAATTAGATGAGGCCGGCGTTTCCTATTTGACTATTCTGAGAAGAAAGGCCGAAACAAGCTCAGAGGTCACAGTTTCTTTAAAAGTCCAGACATAATCTTGGTCAGATCATGTGAAGACCATGTAGATTGGTGCCTGAAATGGTCTTTTGAGGAAAGAACCACACAGATTGAGTGGATCTGTCCAGTCAGTGCAAGCATCTGTCAGTAATCGTACAGCTCAACTCAGAACTTAAGGAGCTCAACGACTCGACGAACAATACCAAAGAAAGGAAATTTGAGTAGGCCGCATAAATTACTAAAACTGCCAGACCATGATTAAAACTGAGAGAAATAAAAATAAGGACCCACATGGTCTTTACATTCACAATAATTTAAAAATATACAATATATTAATATATAAAACAAAGTAAATATTCATGTCATTGTTTATATACAATTTATCAGTGTCAATGTGTATATAAGAAAAAAAACAATAAAATACCAGTTAACTTTTTAAAACTCCCATTAAATAAACGACTCATATTAATGAATCATTTAATTAATAGTGTCACTCAAACCTACCTATAAAATAGCTTTAACTAAATTTTCAATCTAGAAAATGCGATCTTTATCGATAACATGAATTTTATTAAAGAAGGCCGGAATAGAAAGTCATACCTTCCTAAATCCTACTACACCACATAAGACATATTCAATTATGAATTTATAATCTCGCTTTTTTATTGAAGTGTCGTATCGAGCATTTATTATGATGGCCGAATTTCTATACTCTCTGTGAGCGTCTGTGTTCCCTTCCACATATAACCCGCCTGCTTTCAAAGCAAAAGTGATCAGTAGATCTATTCTGTATACATCTCACCGTGTAACCTTTGGTGAAGTGAGCGTGAAGTGAGCTATAATTTCCCGATATAATAGGGATGACACTACTGACAGCTCACTTCACCTAGTTTTCACGGTGATATTTTTACAGAATAGCGCTGCAGGCATCTTCTGGGCACGCTCGTTCCTCATCCATCGCTTTCCATCAGGCGTTTTCGAGGTCAAGAGCGTCTACCCATTCAGAGATTAAAAAAAAATATTGCATAATTATTTCCCTGAAATGACCCCGTTTAGTGTTCTCACAAACCATAGGCAGTCGTGATCGTGACCAGCCTGAAACAATCTTAGCTACAATAGTTAGCTTATGGAGAAGATCACGATCATCTTGAGTTACAATTAATTAAATTAGTTAGATTTCAAAAAGTTATTATCCAGTTGGCAATCTGGCTAAATAAATTGAATATGAGTTTTTCATTTATGTCCAACTTTAATCATTAATTCTGTGTCGTATTCTTCACAAATCGTTGGATGGCTCCGCAGTTTAAAATTGTGGTTCCTTCCAGTCACCATCATCATCTTCCTGCCCTTGTCATATGTTGCTTTGGGTCGGCGCAACACGTTTTCTTCTTCCATTGTGTCCTGTCAACCGTCACGCTATCATTCACTCCCTTCTTTTTCATATCATTCCTCACACAATCCATCCATCTTTTCTTTGGCCTTCCTCTCCCTCTCCATCCATCAAAATCTGTATTCATCACTGTTTTACTCTCATGCGTTTCCTCCCTCCTCTTATTATAGTCTACGATATACGATACGTTTTTAGACATTGGAACTAGCAGTTAACTTGTAATGAGCGCTGGAATTTACTACACATCCTTTCATGGAGGCTGAGCAGACTGATAAAGGTATTTAGTAAGAAATCTAAACACGGTATCAAATAACAGTACCATGGTATAATACACGAGGGTTCTCTATTAATTGTACATAATGACACTGATAATTACCCTAATCATACCGTTGCCGAGGTACCTTTATAAAGGCATGAGGAACAGGGTGTAAAGTTCACTCATCCTCTCAAACTCTGATTGCGCGATGCGGGATTTTGCGTGACGTCAGTGTGATCCATTGTGGCGATGTAGATATGCCACCACATCACTCCCCTCCGAAGACCGGAGGTCGATAGTGGGCAGAGTCGTGTATCTTGCGATGCTTGCCAGGGCCAGTTGAGGTTCCAGTGAGTCGGAACCGGTTGCCGCATAGTTCGCGGTGAGTCGGAACTGTCTGCGGAGATGCCCCAGTGAGTCGGGGTGGCGCTGCGTTTTGCTCCAGTGCGTCGGATGTGGTACAGCACCGGGTTGAGGCTGACTGCTGGCATCGACCAGGAGAGGTTTGAAGGGCTCTGCTTGTTTGACCGGCCGAGAGTGCAGTGTGCTGTGCCAAGGTTGCTGATGAGGCTGAGGGTGATGACCAGGTATGCGCGGTCGCTGCGTGCTGGTGGTCAGGATACCCGTTGAAGCCGTGGGTGTTGGCTGGCTGTGTGACTCGCTGCTCGAAAGCTCGAGGAAGTGATGCTGATGACATCACGCTGTAGTAGTTGCACGAAGGCTGCGCTGCCGATCACGTCGGAGTCACCAGTATAGAGGCATGAGGAACAGGGTGTAAAGTTCACTCATCCTCCATAGAAAAGGGAGGATCCTCCGACCAGACGGGTGTTGTGTCTGGTGGGCTACTGCCCGACGGTTGATGTCGGGATGTTGTATATATGCTAGTCGCGCGGTAAACTCCTAAATGTTATAATTGCGCGATGCGGGATTTTGCGTGACGTCAGTGTGACGAGTTCCATTGTGGCGATGTAGATATGCCGCCACCCACACCTTTAACATTTTACAAATTGCATTAATTCCATACAAGCTAACAAATAATTATATTCGTAGGATACAAAATGTTAATCTAGTTACCAAAAAATAGGCCCCAACTTGATCGCTTTAAAGCGGCCGAGTCTTCATCATCATCATTTCAGCCGAAAGGCGTCCACTGCTGAACACGGTCTCCCCCAAACATCGCCACATCGACCAGGCCTGTGCTTTTCGCATTCAGCGGATTTCTTTGGCGTTCTCAATATCATCGGTCTACCTTGTGGGAGGCCTTCCAACACTACCCTTACCCTTTCCGGTCACTACTCCAGACTCTTTCGACCTTCAACGAATATCTTGCGGATATTCTGAGTATAAGGTGCGCCACCCTGGTCGATACACTCTCGATCTTCACCAAGTTGCTCACAAGGGACTTAAACCCGATACCGTCTTGGACCTGCTGATCGCCCGACTGAAATAGAGAAAGTTCCTGGATTTGAGGATTATTGTGTCCTCAATTCTCAATTCTTTATTGCGTACCGTAATGTAAAGGGTGTCTCAGTAAGAGTGCACTTTTTCATTTTAAAATAAAAACAAGTATTTTATGACAGAGTTGTGATATTTTTATTGTATTGTAAAGAAGACATGTTCCGATTAAGTATGGAATAAAATATCCGGCAAATGCCCCCCCCCCCCCCGGCTCCGATGACAGGCCATTACTCTTTTCATGAAATTTTCCATGACTTTTGCACAGAGATGTGGCTGTATCTCACCGATGACGCGTTGGATTTCCGATTTGAGCTCAGGAATTGTTTCGGGTTTATGCTAATAATAATGGGATTGAATGAGATGAATAATGAGATTTCACAACACCCCAAAGAAAAAAATCGCACGGCGTTAAATCGCACGATCTTGGTGGCCAGTTGACATCAGAATCTCGTCAGATAATGTGTTCTGGAAATCGTTGCTGCAATAAGTCGATTGTTTCATGCGCGGTGTGGCAGATTGCGCCGTCCTGTTGAAACCACATGTTGTCCAGATTCATGCCGTCCAGTTGAGGCCACAAGAAGTCCGTTATCATATTCCTGTAACGAATGCCGTTCACAGTCACTGCAGTTTCGGCCTCATTTTCAAAAAAGTAAGGTCCAATCACGCCGCCTGACCAAAATCCGCACCAGACAGTTACTCGTTGTGGGTGCATTTGTTTCTCATGGATTGCATGAGGATTTTCCGAGTCCCAAATTCGACAATTTTGTGTATTCACGAAGCCATTCATATGGAAATGCGCTTCATCGGAGAAAATGACTTTTTCGATAAATTGGCATCGACTTCACTTGGCTCCATTACCCATTGAACGAATTGCCGGCGTTTTCCGTGGTCTGCTGGTTTGAGTTCCTGAGTTAGCTGAATCTTGTACGCATGAAGGTGGACTTTAGTCAAAATTCGCTGCGTAGTGCTTTGTGAAATTTGAAGTTGTTGAGAACGATGCCGAATTGATGTTTTCGGGTTTTCGGCGATACTCTCCTTTACAGCAGCAATGTTTTCAAGAGACCGCGACTGGTCCGTTGACCCAAAGGATTCTTATTATTCATAATCGACCCAGTTTCTTCAAATTTTTTGACCACTCTTCGAATGGTTGACACATTAGGTGCACTTTCTCGGCTGAAAATTTGGCGAAGTTTGCGAGCGGTTTCAGCGTAACTTTCCCCATTTTTGTAATGAGTTTTCACAATTATAACGCATTGTTCTTTCGAAAAGCGCTCCATTTTTAATAATCGGAATAAACAGAGGTGACAGCTGTCAAATTTCAGAGTTGCCACTTGCATGAAAAAAAATTATTCCAATTTTAAAAAGTGCACTCTTACTGAGACACCCTTTATATAAGGTGTATCTATTCATACACGAAATCTCTTAAGGGGTCATTGTACTCATCAATATGAACAACTTTTACTATGGGACCAAACCTGAAATCGCCAAAAAAAATAATCTCATCCGTATATTTATGTTCGCATAACTCGTCAAAATCTAGGGACCAGCAGATTTTTATTTCGCTATTTCAGAGTTGATCCCATAGTAAAAGTTGTTCATATTGATGAGTACAATGACCCCTTAAGAGATTTCGTGTATGAATAGATACACCTTATATAGTTGGTCAGTAATTGTTATATTAGTCACAATTATGGACTCTGTCGGGCACAGCATAGATCAAGTAGGCGAGAGGCGGAAGGTGGGTGCTTAGTGTGATAAAGAATAATAACAAAATGTACAAATAAAAATGTGTTTTATTTCAAAAAAATAAGTAAGCAAACCAAGTCTTACAAGCATCACGATACAATCATATTACAATATTCTCTTTCCTACTGGTATTAGTTATTAAATCTGTATTATATCGCGTGTAAAAATACACTTAACGAAGCCGAAAGTTACATGTTCTTCCCATCATTGCGATTTTTTTTTTGTTCTGGACCATACCTGGGAACCTTGCGGTTACGGAAATATTGAAGGTCAAAGTTCCAACTTTATTACTTACGTTTTTTTATGAAAGCCGTTATAAATGTTATAACTGTACTTTAAATACTGGCTCGACCCCTACATTGTTGTATGCAACAGTAAGTACTACGTTTTGCGCGTGTTACATTGCGTGTTACCATAAAAAGTGATTTTTCACACCAAAAAAGAAAGTCGTTTCCCAGCAATAACTTATGCCCTATGTTAGTTCGATGGGCAGTATGCGTAGTTAACGGGTATGTGATGTGTCTTTTTACACCCTGTATTTATATTTAAAGTGCCTGTTCACACCGAGTCAAATTCCCATACAAAGTGGACAATGTCCTTTTATTATTAGTTTAGTAGGTAGCGAGTTTTACTGTTTTATTAATACATAATTGAATTTAAGAATTATATATAATAATTGTTATAATAATTGTTTTTTAACTTACAATAAGTACATTTATTTATTAAGTAACATTTTAAAAGCAGTTTATTTATTTAAATATTTTTTTTTTTTATATTTCTCGGGACCCTAGGGTCCCGGACCTTTGAAAGGCATATGAGGGGCCGAAGCCAACTCGCAGAGGCCCGTTAGACGCTTTCAATGAAATGAGGCACCAACCGACGATTATCCTTGTGCGTACTATGCAAGTGCACCCAAGGACAACTCCCGGTTGGTGTAGGACTATTGCAGGATATGGAGACAAAAAAAATATTGGGCTATGGGTTTGGATGGCTAAAGTGGACTGGTTATCTAAAACTATGGAAGGACTATGGCCCCTGCCTGACCAATGTTTGATAAATACAATACACGGATAAAATGGCAGGGGGTGACTTGCACACTCAACAATAGGCCCCCGGAAACGGTCGCTAGCACATAGTGTCGTAGCGACAAGGGGGCAACATGTCTTGAGGTGCTTAAGAGGAGTGGAGAGGTATTCCACGGCTATCAGGACAATCCCGGAAGTACGGTCAAGATCCCTACCAGCATCTTACTGGACTACTTCCTTCCTCCGAGCACGTTACCTCTTGCGAATCTCTACTCAAGCCAGCCAATAAAGGCAAGAATGAGGTGGGAGGTCAGTTCTCGTCAGTGTTCACTCCAGCCGGCCAATAAAGGCAAGCCAGAGATGAGGAACATGACTTCTCCCGGGAGATAGGGTACGTGGGGTCGCTACTGCCCAGCAGCTCGCCACATGCTGCCCTGCGGGTTTCTGTATCTCTCTTGGTCTGGCTCCTCATCCTAGACCTGTTCCGGCAAAGAAACCTCCACCGGCACCAGACCTAGAGTTCGGAGCGCGCAAGCCCCATCACGACGTCAACGTAGAGATACGGCGATGGGGTTTTAAATATTTATTATTATTTTTATTTATTGCTTAATTCATATTTATTATCCCTAAGGTAAGTAAATTATTCGATACTTTTGAAGCAGCCCACATACTAACGGGCTTACAGCACGTCCGTCCACACCGCTGCACGGCCAGGCACTGAGGGCCGACGCGCCGACCGCTCTGTATCATGCGCCCGCGCTGGCGACCAGTGCCTCCTCCGCCGCACTGTGACATCATCGGACAACGTGCCGCCTTGGAGCCAAGAGATGTACTGCCGCACCGCGATTTTTTTTTTTTCCTAACTATGGCATCTCGTAGTTGGCCAAGAGTGGCCGTGACTACTTAACCGGTCAATCCTGTGGCTGCCTTAAGCGAACTCAAAGCCCCCAGCCAGGGGCATGTTTCTTATATTACTAAGTGACTGCGCGCTAAAGCCACCCCTTGCGGGGTACGAACCTCAGCTTAGGGCGTCACTGGGGGGACAGCAAGTTGGGACAGGCTGGATCAGACTTGGATAATTATTATTATCTGGGGAATTTAAAGCTAAAGGCTCAGCTTCGGCGCGGGCTGGCACTTCTTCGAGCAAGGGACGGGGAGGGGGGGGGGGGGGTTCGCGGTTTTCACGATGGACCTCGGCGGCGAGGTCGGAATGTCGGTTTTTTGTGTTTGTAACTGTACTAGAGGCCCTATTGCTTTCTTGGAGGAGAGTAATGGGGTCATCTGGGTCTAAGAGTGTATGCCTCGGACGGCGGACTTTACTTATACTAGAGGGGGTATAACTAGCGGCCTCGACAACTAGTGGGTTGCGATGTTTGACGGCGGTGTCAAAGAAACGCTTGGAGTTACGTTTCATGAATTGGCACCGCGAGCCGGAGTGAGCCTTTTATAAGTTTGCGCGTTCATGGAGCCGACGCCAAAAGTATAGAACGCGCGAGACGATCCCTGATTGGTCTATCCACAATCAGGGTAAGTTGTGCACTACCACTACTCAAGGAATTGTAAATACAATATATATGGGCTAAAATAAATTATTATTATTCGTATTACCGTAAACCGCTGTTTCACTTACCAGTTACTACCGACCTCCTAAAGTGGTGACCCCGACGTGATGTACGCCCGTTAGTATGTGGGCTGCTTCAAAAGTATCGAATAATTAACTTACCTTAGGGATAATAAATATGAATTAAGCAATAAATAAAAATAATAATAAATATTTAAATAAATAAACTGCTTTTAAAATGTTACTTAATAAATAAATGTACTTATTGTAAGTTAAAAAACAATTATTATAACAATTATTATATATAATTCTTAAATTCAATTATGTATTAATAAAACAGTAAAACTCGCTACCTACTAAACTAATAATAAAAGGACATTGTCCACTTTGTATGGGAATTTGGCTCGGTGTGAACAGGCACTTTAAATATAAATACAGGGTGTAAAAAGACACATCACATACCCGTTAACTACGCATACTGCCCATCGAACTAACATAGGGCATAAGTTATTGCTGGGAAACGACTTTCTTTTTTGGTGTGAAAAATCACTTTTTATGGTAACACGCAATGTAACACGCGCAAAACGTAGTACTTACTGTTGCATACAACAATGTAGGGGTCGAGCCAGTATTTAAAGTACAGTTATAACATTTATAACGGCTTTCATAAAAAAACGTAAGTAATAAAGTTGGAACTTTGACCTTCAATATTTCCGTAACCGCAAGGTTCCCAGGTATGGTCCAGAACAAAAAAAAAATCGCAATGATGGGAAGAACATGTAACTTTCGGCTTCGTTAAGTGTATTTTTACACGCGATATAATACAGATTTAATAACTAATACCAGTAGGAAAGAGAATATTGTAATATGATTGTATCGTGATGCTTGTAAGACTTGGTTTGCTTACTTATTTTTTTGAAATAAAACACATTTTTATTTGTACATTTTGTTATTATTCTTTATCACACTAAGCACCCACCTTCCGCCTCTCGCCTACTTGATCTATGCTGTGCCCGACAGAGTCCATAATTGTGACTAATATAACAATTACTGACCAACTATATAAGGTGTATCTATTCATACACGAAATCTCTTAAGGGGTCATTGTACTCATCAATAATGTTAATCAATGTTAATTTGTTGAATGTACCTGTCTAATTGATCGACAATATTCAATTCAATGCACCTCCGCCACAAAGACAGAAATGGCATTTAATTTCGATTTTCGATAGGGAGGCCCTTCGTTATTCTAATGTGCTGAAATTACATGAACTATTGATACTTGTAGAGGTTTTTCTTCAAACTGTAATTGAGTTTTCGTGCCTATAAGGGCGGATTTCACTAATGAAACTGAACGCGATCAGCACATCTAAACTACCTTCAAGAGCTGTCTGTGTCAATATTCCAAAAAAATAATGACACTGCTGTCAGTGTAAGGGCTGTCCCTTAAATTGTGGTTTAATTATGTGCTGATCGCGTTCAGTTTCATTGGTGAAATCAGTCCTAAGTGCCAGTGAATAAAACGGCATTATTCGGTTGTGGAGCATAAATAAATTTTCATGTTATTAACTAAAACTCCATGGAATTTCGTAAGTCCGTACCTACCTAATAATTCCAAAACATCGAGGAAAAACCTGTATGGATGATGAAATTAACGCAATTGTTATACATACATATATCCCATGTCTTCATAATGCCCTATTATTTGACGTAGGACTGTTCCGTTTATAATCTTATAATAACATCCGTACGTTCCCATTGTTACTTGTACGTATTACGTGTGGTGCTGGGCGTTACCACGATCACCGAAAACTGGACCTAGCAACATACTACAAGCGTACACTCCGGACCGACGAGAAGACCACCGAATCCGCAGAAGAATTGAGCACGTTACGTATGGTTATGAGAAGTCCGAAGAGAGGAGAATACTCACTATTAAAGATACGCTTACCTACTCATAAGACGGATAATAGATTTTTAAAATTAACATCAAAGTTTAGGAGGTCGGTAGTAACTGGTAAGTGAAACAGCGGTTTATGGTAATACGAAAAATAATCATTTATTTTAGCCCATAAATATTGTATTTACAATTCCTTGAGTAGTGGTAGTGCACAACTTACCCTGATTGTGGATAGACCAATCAGGGATCGTCTCGCGCGTTCTATACTTTTGGCGTCGGCTCCGTGAAAGCCGCCCTTACGATCGGTTAAGTCAGTTTGAAGAAAAATGGACGAGCGACAAATTCGAACACTATACTTATGCGAGTACTTGTTAGGCCACAGTGCGCGGGCTGCGGCTGACCATATCAACACTGCATTTGGCGCTGGAAGTACAAGCCATGCGACGGTGTCCCGATGGTTTGACCGTTTTAAATCAAGAGACAGGAGCCTTGAAAGTCAGCCACGCTCAGGACGACCACCGGCAGTGAATGATGACGATTTACGCCGCGAACTGCAGTCGAATCCGGATGCTACCACTCGTGATTTAGCGGAAGCACTTAACTGCAGTCACCACGCCGTGGATACCGTCTGCATGAGCTTGGGTATCAAAAAGTTTTGGCTTGGTGGGTACCGCGCATCCTTACAGACACCAGTCGTGCAGTCCGTGACGCTTTCTGTCAATCACTTTTGCTGCGACCCCGACGTAAAGAGTTTTTGTCTGATCTGGTTACTGGAGATGAATCATGGATTCATTACGAGAACGATACACGTCGTGCTTTTCGGCTGTTTCGAGAAGAAACGCCACTAACTCAACCGAAGCTGAGTCAAAAAGACCGCATAAAAGTCCTGCTTTGGTGTTTCTGGGACACACAAGGCATGCTGTTTTATGAACTATTACACAATGAAACTATAAACGCTGACAAATATTCAACCCAGCTCACCAAACTATCTGCTGCTATCAAGAAAAAACGACGAAGACGAGTCAATGTAGTTTTACTACACGATAACGCTCGACCTCACGTCGCATTTGCCGTTCGCCAACAGTTAGAGAACTTGGGCTGGATGACGATACCCCACCCACCTTATTCCTCAGACTTCGCCCCATCAGACTACCATTTGCTTAGTTAGAGCCCTGAAACAACATTTGCGGGGTAAACAATTTAATGATATCTCGGATTTAGAGGCGGAGTTGAACAACTTTTTCGAGGCACAGCCATCAGAGTTCTGGGCGAAAGGCATACAAACTTTGCCTGATCGTTGGCAAGAATTCTTAGATGTTAATGGTGAATACATCATTGACTAAGCTTTTTGTATTGTAATAATAATAAAAAAATATAAAACGTAAACCAAGTGTCTCATTACTTTTGTGCCAACCTGATAATTTGCATAACATGCATGCATAATCAGCCTATAATGTTCCCACTGCTGGGACACAGGCTTCCTATTCCTCGCGTCGAGAGCGAGTGGGCCGTACGTTATCTACACGTGGGCTCAGTGCTGATTGGTAGATGTCACATGTCTTCGAATTTTTGGTTCTAGGACATGCCGGTTTCCTCACGATGTTTTCCTTCACCGTGTGGCGAACCAAACTAATTATCTATGGTTCCCACTGTTAGAATACAAACGGGCAACACTAGGTTGTCTAGAGTGTTAGTCGATGGTTCATGTGAACAGATAGAGGATTTTGAA
The DNA here is from genome assembly GCA_947568875.1 of Fissipunctia ypsillon. Taxonomy (NCBI): domain Eukaryota; kingdom Metazoa; phylum Arthropoda; class Insecta; order Lepidoptera; family Noctuidae; genus Fissipunctia; species Fissipunctia ypsillon. Next base: position 11,622,731 of record OX387654.1, read on the forward strand.
TCCGAATGTAAAACTTATCTTAGACTAGACTCTGTGTAAAGATTATTATCCGGTGATTGTATAAACGGATATTCTTCGGCTGTCGCTTGTATACTGCGCTGTGATACAAATACAGAACTAATACAACTGGACATTGTTTCAATCGGATAAACAGAGCGCTGTAACGCGCCTAAAACCGTTTTGAGAGCAGTGGTGATGAAATTATTTACACAAAGTAAAGCACATGCCTGAGTTCGAACCCACGACCTACAACTCGTAAGTCGGGGCCGTTACCACTGGACCACCACTGCACAATAATAATTTATTGAATCAGCGAAATCCCTTTAATAATTCAATGCAGAATAGTCATGGGACGAAAGCTAGTATAAAATAAAACAGAAGAGTTCTTTTTCGAACTGCTTATCACACCTGTAAAAGTGAACCGGGTTACAGCCGAGTTAACAGATTCGATGGGAATTGGCCTCCCCAGAGTTCCCGCTTTCGGTGGAGATGTACGACTTGCTGAGTAGTTTTTTTTTTAACGGCAATCAAGACGATTTTCCTTATCAATTTGGGGTTTTTACAGAACTATAATTATGTATGTAATAATGTGTAGGTATTGAAGATAACATAAAGAACACATACCTATTGGAGATTTCCAATTCATGTTTGTTCTACTTCTCATTATATTACGGCAATAGCTGACAACATTTCTCATTTCATCAGATCAATGTTTTTCAATCAACTATCTCTGAATTGTGTGTTAAAGTTCCCACACTTCGATCACTTCAGATCATTGACACCTCCAGCAATGCGTATTGTTAATACAATAAAGTCAAGAGCATCGGTAATACCCGTCATAAATTATGTATAGACAGTAGGCGCTGCCGTTGTGAGAAATTAATTAAGTAGAAACTTGATTTTGTGACTGAATCCAGTGGAAATTATGAACATAGCGCTAAGTTGTGATCGTAGATGTTGAGTTGCGACAACTCTTCTACTGTATAAATCACCTTTTGCTCAGCCTACAAGTTTCACTGTCATAAAATATATATCTTAAACTTAAAAAGTTGTTCACTAAGAAGAAATAGTGGCATGGTGTAACTTTATACGCAATTAATTTAACTTTTTCGAACTTCGGAAAAAACAACAGTTAAAAAACTCGTTTTACCAGCAACTCCTAATTAAATACCATCGAAGTCACTGAATTTAATTTGACTGAGACGAGTCATCATTATTATAGTGATATGACCTTACTCTTTCACTATAAAGCATTTGGGCAACCTCCAGGCCAGACGGTTTCGTTTTTTTGGCGCATAATTAGATAGATAGGTATATGATTAACAGAATGCATTTTTTAATTGTTAACAGTTGTTGGAACGCCACAAGTCCATCACTATTTTATGCAGGATGTCGGGACATCTCTATTTTTCAATTCGCTTGATGTTCGTTCCTCTTCCCGGCAGCCATTAACATCGCACATCGTTAAAAATCGCACCTCGTTAAGAATTCCCTTCAAACTCATTTTAACCCTATTAATTAACGGTAGACACATGACTGTAAGGTATCATTGGAAAGGCAATTTATTTAAATTTCAGAATAAATCAATAAATATGGTTTTTTGTTTACCAGGGAATAAAAAAGCAAGCTAATGCAAATGATTAAAAAGTTAAATTTCATTTTATCAGCAAAAATTACAACAAAGTCTAAAACAACTTAAAACCTAGTGTTAGCCCCCCTAGCCCTGATGACTGCGTCCATGCGTTCTCTCATGGACCTAAGTAATGTGACAACAGTCTCTTGAGGAATGTTGTCCCATTCTGCAACGAGCCGCATCTTGGAGGTCTTGGAGAGTGGTAGGGGCAGGATCACGTGCCCGTACTCGCCGTTTCAGTTCATCCTAAAGGTGCTCAATAGGGTTCAGGTCTGGATTTCGCGCCGGCCAGCGCATAACAAGGATCCCAACTTCTTGCAGGTAGTCTCTTACAATTAATGCAGTGTGACAGCGGGCATTATGCATTAACGTGAACCCACTGCCAATAAAACCCGCATAAGGGACAACTTGCTCCTCTAAGATCTCTGTTATGTACCGAGGAGCAGTCAGCGACCCTTGCCCGCGAGCACTTCCAGTCCGAGAAACACACACAAGGTTCGTTTTGCCGTCGATTGACATGCCGCCCCAGAACATGCACGAGCCACCCCCGTATTCCACTGTCTCTTGAATACAGGCTTGTGCAAATCGTTCCCCTTGCCTCCTGTACACTCTTCTATGCCTGTCGTTGCAGAAAAGACACACCCTCGTCTCATCCGAGAAGAGCACAGCCCTCCATTGGTCTATTGTTCAATCCATATGGTCACGGGCAAATTGCAACCGGTCTCTCCTATGCTGTGCAGTCAATTTAGGCCCTGTATCAGCCCTGTGTGCTGCAATTTTCTTCTCCCGCATTCTTCTTCTAATCGTGGAGACGCTCACAGAAGTTCTGCGAGCTGTTCGCAGTTGTTGTTGCAGCTCAACAGCATTGGAGAACCAATTACGTAAAGACGTCGAAACCATGAAGCGATCGTCTCTTTCGGATGTGCACCGTTGTCTTCCAGATCCACGTCTTCGGATATAGCCACCAGTCTCTCGGAAGCGTTGGTGCACTCGTCGAACGGAAAAACGACTCAAGTTCAGTTGCCGAGCAACATCACACTGTCGCATCCCTGATTGTAGTAGTGCAATGACTTGAGCGGCTTCATCTGCAGTGGTATCCATCTTCTGGGGTGTTTTTCTTGCTGTAGCTGTTCACGTGTATTCACTTCAAAGGTTGGATAGCGAATGACCCGCATTTATTGTTTTTTGTTTTTGGGGAATGGCATTTCGCAGTTCAACCTATAGGAGGTTGTCGACTGCTTAACCGGGCTTTCCTGTGGATGCCTCAATAAATTAAGGCCTCCAGCCAGGCTTAAAACTAAAAACTAAGCGACTGCACGCTAACCCGCATTTAACCCGGGTCCCCCGTTTTATACCCTTGTAGAGAGGTGTAATTAGTGGCCGTTGTAATGCGTATTTTGACAACATTTTTTTAACGTTACGTGCTATTGAGATCTGTTATGTTTAGGAATTCTAACTGTTGTTAATTTAAAGGTCGTTAAACATACTTTCAATTCATACCAATATTAATTGGGCTTATAACTTAATAACTTATTTTCGGAGGGGTGCGATGTTTGTGACGCCAAGTGTAGTTTAAAAAAAAATAATAATAATACGACGTGTAAAAGTGATTCCGATATCCTATTTATAGAATAAACAATTTCATGTCATTTCATTTCCTAATATTTGTGTTCTCGGATCTGATAACATTGAAGTGATAATATACCATTAGTGTTGGATAATTCATTCGACTTTAATTGTGATCACCCACCGAATCAAGCCTTGTATGCAACAACAGTCAATCTATTCTCCTATAAGGAAAACAAATTCAACAACCTATGTATATAGTACAGAAGTTAAGTAATGAAGTAATTACTTAGTAAATAATATTATCTGCGCTCATCACATCATTTCATACGAATACATGCCAATAACAACAAATTACTTGTTATTGTGTTATTTTTAGTTACAATAGATACGAAATTTGTTTAACAAATCAGGTCTTTAATCTGCATTCCAAACAATATGCCTGTGTGGTCGGTCACAGGTTCAGTTCAAAATCAGCGAGTGTCAGAGGGAGTGCGGAGGCGAGCGGTCGTGCAGTGGCGAGCTGTCGAGTGTAAATAAAACACGCTATTCAAAGGTACTTGCACGCTCTAATAACCTACCTAGTAACTGAACCACAGGCGAGCGATTGCGACTCGCTCCTCGGGGTCAAGACAGTTCACTGCCAGCTCTGTGTGAAGCCAGCGAGGGTCATTGCCGCCACACGAGCCCCACAAGCAGGCAGGTACACGTCTATTCTGCATGCTGAGCCTGTTTGACGGGTGATCCACGAATGAATGTCTGATTGACACCATGCCTGTTCGTTGCCTCTCTCTTGCACTAACTTTAAACCACTATGCTAACTGCTCACCCTGTGAAAGTCACGTATGTTCTACGCACAGTAGCGAAACTCTAAAATGGTTTTGTATTATTTCGGTTTTTTTAAAGTGGATTCTTACAGCATTAAGTTTTGGATTTTTTCATACAGGTCAGGATGCCAGAGGTCATTTATTATCATCATCTCGTAATTCAAACTTTATGTTGACCGTAAAACAAAAAGTGGTTTGGTAAAGTAGTTTAGGTAATTTATAGGTACATATAAGTGAAACCTTGCAAGATCTTGCAGTGAATTAAGTATTACCAAAAATACAAAAAGTGACGCGCTCCAATTTGACATACGTGATTAAATTACTTAGGTATTCACGGTAATGTTTTTTTTTAATTTAGCTGAAGGGTAACGACGTCCATATCATTCAACTTATAGTACAATAACAATAACTCAATTTACTGATATATACTTAAAACTATGCCCTGCTTCGCACGGCTTTTACGACTTGACAAAACATCGGAATTTCTTCATTATATATAAGTTTTATATCAATGTATTACATTTAATCCTTCCGGAATAAATTCTCTAAATGATGATGGTGAAAACCACGTCAAAATCCGTCGTGCAATTTAGAAGAACAACGCGATCAAACGGACAGTCCGAAAAGCGATTTTAATTTGTAATAGGTATGCATAAAAGTAGGTACAAACAAACTGCCTTACCTAATCCATATTGTTTGTATTTATTCTAATGCGTGATTATCTTTAGAATTCAATGGAACTTCATTTTACAAACCTATCAAAAATGCACTACTGCTTATACAGGATGAAATTGAAATCGTGGGCATCCTCTTAAGGGGTCATTGTAAACAACTTTTACTATGGGACCAACCCTGAAATCGCGAAAAAAAATCAGCTGTCAAGTATCTCGTCAAAATGTAGGTAGCATTTTGACGAGATATGCGAACATAAATGTAAGGAACAGCAGATTTTTTTCACTATTTCAGGTTATATAAATATATTATAATTACTAATTCCGAGGCAAGCAACTAAGTAGGTACATACCTACTCAAATAATGTTATAATTATGAGTAATTATAATAAACGTCTGGCAACCTGATTTGATTCGTTTTGTTCCGTTTGTTGAACAACGGACTAAAGTTTTGTAGTAATTATTTCCTGTTGTTCATGGCGGTCATTTTAATTTTGAGTAAATGCACCTTATTTTTATTCTTTACAACACCCCAATTACGTATTGCACTTTCTATCACAATCTGATGAATTTGAAGAAAATTCCTAATCTATTGCTAATGTTTGAAAAATTCGTCGGTTCGACAACGTAAGTAAAGCAAAGAATGTTGTTGAATTGTTAAAATGAAATGCATTGCCGTTGATTGCGTGTTACGCAATTACCCCGCGTAGGTTACACGGTAACATCTCGTTTCCCGTGACTTTCGCCCGATTTCCCGATTTATACGAACTGAAGTTGAACTAATAAAGTAGGATCCAAAAATAGTCTGTTGGTGCTCAAGCATCACTACAAACACACGTACAAGTTAGTCTTCGCCCCCTCCACTTGCTCCTGTTTGTGACCGAACAAACTTTTTTAAAGTCTTATCTGTCAAGAAGTATTTACTTCATATTTAACGATGTTTAAGCCATTAACGAAAGGTATTTTTTCACATTGTTATGTTAGCGTTTGATAAACAAGTCGTCTGATGAGTGCCTGCTGTAATAGGTATTTACCTACACACAGCTGTGATAAGACGGTATTCGCATGTATACGTGACACTTTCATTGGGACTTTGGTAAAGCAATGTGAGTACCTGCCTCAGTTTTATTTATTTTGAATATTATTACTTATGTTTAATAAAATTTGTAGGTATTATTTTTATTGTAAGGACAGTTTGTTCACTTGTTTATTTCATAGGGTTGTTATAGATTTCAGAATGTATGTGGAAGTAGGTAGCAGGGATGTATTATTTATATATAATTTTAATCTGCTTTCTTTTAGAAACATAGGATCAGTTATAATAAATCAAAATAAGTTTCTGTTTTCATATAAAACTAATAAAGCAACCACAAGATTTTTTACGAAAAGTAGAAACAATTTGTAAGTCAAAATGGCCAATAAAATTAATTGAATAATTACCACTTATTTAATATCATGTCACAAATAAAAACTTTGGAAAGGCACAAAAAGAAATATGTTTAAAAAAAATTATAATATATCTGATTATAATTATAAAAAACCGGCTTAGGCTAACCGGCATTGTGCGTGTCGGACCACGCACAATGAAGGGTTCCGTTTATCCCAAGAACAAACTTAACATTGTAGTTGCAAAACATGTTCTCCCATACATTCCAACTGCAATTAATGTAAGTTGGGCGACTATTACTCGTTAACTCGTTAAGCCTACTCAGCTGTGATGGTTTTCCTTGTAAGCTCGTTATACTGAATGATTTTTTTTACCGTCTCGAAATTTTTACAGGGTGTTCTACCCATAAATATGAACAACTTTCACTATAGGAGCACCTATGAGATCACGAAAAAAATCTGCTGTTTAATACATTTTGGTCAAGTAGGTATTGAACTTTTGTATTAAACAGCAGTTTTTTCTTTTTCGTGATTTTAGAGTTGGTCCCATAATGAAAGTTGTTCATATTCATGGTTAGAACATCCTGTAAAAATTTCGAGACTGTAAAAAAAATCATCTAGTATATATACTGCTGCCGGGATTTTTTTCACATATCCAAAAACAACCATTTGGCTGGCAGGGGGGGACACTTGACTCTAGTAAAAATTTGCACATTTAAGTTTAATATTTCGCAAACGGATCCCTGAGTCGAAAAATGTTTTTCACACACCCGTAATATTCTTGAACCGGATACCCAACGACACCCCAGACCATGGTGTGGGGTGTCGTTCTAAAAAGTAAATGTTGAAAAAAAAAAGCAAAACTTTTTTTTGAAAAACTTTTTTTTTCAAGATTTTATATTACTTGCCAGTTTGTCGGCGTGATTAATATGTATACCCGTGCCAAATTACAGCGTTCTAGTACTAAGAGTCTCTAAGCCCCGGATAGACATACAGACGGACATGGTAAAACTGTAAGGGTTCCATGTTGACTACGGAACCCTAAAACCCGTTAGTTTTTCAACCTCGAATCTTCCTTAATTCTTAGCGTGTTGTCTCAGTAGGCTCATAACCGATTAATCTTACTAGATATGAGAAAGTTACTTTCTCATACCTATCTTGTAGATCTGATATCTGGCTAAGACACATTCTTCCTTTATTTGTTATCAATGTTAACAGCAGACGAGTACAGGAAACGACATTCGCATTCGACATCATTTATTAGACATTGGCAGACAGACTGCTCACTTTTTGTTTCGTGAAAAGTACCTACCAGCTAGATAGATTTTATTTTAAAGTTAGAGGTGAGATACTCGTTTAATTTGCCGCTCGGTAAGACTTTAATTATAAAAGGTTTAATTTAAATAACTGCCGACGTTAAAGTTATTTAAATTACACCTTATACACATACACGCTCGGTTATAAACTAAGTTAGTAGTTTTCTTCTAACTACATAATAGTTCAATAACAATTCTCGACCTCAACGTATAACAAGCCAAGAACAAATCAAAGCGCAAGATTATTGATTGTCTTGTCCATCGTCCTTTTAAAATCTCTATTTATAACCAAATGTTAATCGGCCTAAATAAATACGTAGTCTAGCTATAGCTATTCTAAACTTCTTGACCTACATACTTTCCGCTTGTCTCTATTTTTAAAGCCGATGATAATGCCATGCTATAAAGATAGTCAACTTTATAAATGTAGGTCACAAAGTGTTGGAACTCCGAGCACTATTAACTAAATCACAGCACTGAAACCCACAACAGACATATAATTTCCCGGTGGTCTAGGCACCCCGAGAAAGAATCAACGGGTGATGCCTTGTCTCCCCAAGTTCCCCGAAATGATTGTTCATACATTAATTCCCAACGTCCCCAAAATATAAAATTAAATTGTTTATAAAGTTCACACCTGGGGGCCAACCACCACCTCTTAAAGCAGTATTATTTTAATGGTACTTCAGTGTGAGAAAGAGATGGAGCTATACAGGACGTCTAGCTCCATCTCTTTCCCACACTGAAGTAAGATTACAATAATACTGCTTTAAGAGGTGGTGGTCTAGCTCCTGACCGATCCTCGTACTGACGTTTCCAAAAGTGTTAGAATAAAATAAAATCAGTAACTGGTTAAAATTAACTTTATTTTGGAAGGTATATTTTCTCTGTGTACCTATGTATAATTTGTGCTGTGTTTTTAGATGTTTTTGAGATATATCCAGGGTGTTAGGGATGTATCCAAGGGGTGAGTCAGGAATGTATCCAGGTTGTTCTAGGGAAAAATATAGTGTACGGGAAAAATTTTGCGTGTTGGGGTTGGAGTTGCACCTCCAACATACCCAATTGCTTTCTGGATTCATCCAGAAAGCAATTCTTTAGCTCAGGAAATTTGTACGTAAGTAAACACATCACGTAGACTATTAATCACATTTTTATTGTTAAATTAAAAAAGAAAATTATATATAACAGTGCTTCTCGATTTGATAACAATCACAGCATTTGATACACATTAGAAACTAAACTATCTTTGACAATCACAACTTGTATGTGCAGTGATCTCACAGTAATCAACCTTAAAACTAAACTATTAATCTTTGGCAATAACAGCTTGTATGTTCAATAATACCACTGATATTATAACCATGGTCCTTCTTGAAGAATCCCAGTTTTCTCTCAAGTAATACCAAACATAATAACATTTAACAATACGTAGGTACGTAAGCATTAATTCGGCGACTGTACCATTCAAGATTTCGGTCAAGACTGAAGACAGACTCGTACAACTTTTATTTAAGAGGGAACAGGGCCTGCGATTCTCCATACAAATGTATTGCCCTTTTATCTTCCTGAGTAATGCCTCTAGAGCAATCATTTATTTTTCATAAAATCAAGGTCTGCTGTCACGTCCGTGTCATTTCCTTTTTAACAGACTTCAAAAAAGGAGAGGTTCTCAATTCAGTTGTACATTTTATTATTTTTTAATGATTGTTACCTTAGAACTCCGTCATTTATAAACGAATTCCTTTTTATTTGGAAGTCGGTGGCAAAAAACTAAAATACAGATCCAAAGACACCGACTTCCAAAATTAAAGTTATTTTTCACTTTATAGTTTTTTTTTTTTGGAAGTCCGTTGTTTTTTAGCAAAAATATTTTTATTTCAGCACAAAGACAATATGACCCTCCAAAAATTACAGAAAATGCCCCATTTTTACCGTCGTGATAAGAGGACTACCATACAATTCGAAAAGTTTTTAACATAAAAGAAAACGAAGAGGACCTAGACATACTCTTTCTTAAAATTTAATGTAAAAGATTAGAAGATTTCGAGGACAAAAAAAAGGGAATACAAAACGTCAATCTCGTCAAAATTTTTGGATTATAATCGGTCTAAGCTGCAGCTGTCTCTATCGCACTCTAAGCTCGGTTGTTCGGGCGCAGCGCGTCGGCAATAGTTTCTACAAATACCTATTTTTCAAATTCCTCGTAGGCCCCGTCCCCTCTTAATAATATAAGCTGGGGAGATAGGGCATCAACAATAGGTAAGCGCCGTGTCCCGGAGTACCGCTTTCTGTGCCTAACGCGAGCCTCCTCACCTCTTGGCTATTAGGTGGTTTATGAACGTTATTATGCCTCATTAATAATTCATTTAGCGCCATTGACTGTAATGACTATATAACGGCACAATAAGTAATCGCTGAGTCAACATCCCACATGTCGACACCACAGACTACCTACATACTCATGTGTCGACACGCTCGCAAGTCAAGTCAAGAAACTTGGTTTCCTTATCTTTCTTGCCTTGCACAAGATCTTTGTCATGCGAAACGTGAACAATAATTGTGAGACGCTCCAATCGATTATGTATCACAGCAATCAGGCTTTTTTAGCAACAATAGTCCTGTTAGCAGACGGACGTAAAAATATCGCGGCGGGATTTTATCGCGCACTGGATTTTCAACTCTCAGTGTTGAGGCAAGCATTGAGATACCAACAGAGTGCATTCCAGCGTGTCGAAAAAACACACTGTTGGATTTTTAACTCTCGGCGCTCAGCAGAGCGTTGAAAATCTAGTGCGCGAAAAAAATCGCCGGGCACAAATCCAGACTCCGTGCTGCTACTAAGAAATTCCGTATGAAAAAACCCAATAACACTTTGCCCGACCTAGGAAACGAACCCATGACCTTATGCTCAGAAGTAGTGCTTGCGACCACTAGACCGGCAGTCAAATGATGATCAAATCGGATCATCTTTTTTAATGTTACTTTTATTCTTTTCAGAAAGCGAAATGAGGATGCAATGGGGTGTGTTCGTGGCTATATCATTATGGAGCGTTGTAAGCGGCCCCCTGACGAAGGCAGACGCTAGCGACGTGCTTGATCCGGTGGTCATTCAAGTAGAACATAAGCGAAATGAGAGACTTTCAGAGCCAATTCCAAAGGTAACTTACAATTTATAGCCTCCTGCTGCAGGATTTTGATACAAATGCAGTATGCAAGGTGTGGTGTTTCAAAATTTTCCAACTCGTCTTCTACCAGCAGGCGATGTGACACATGTGACAATTAAGTACTCACTCTCGCGTCGAACAGATTTGTCTAATTCATGTCACTTTTTTCGCTTTCTGCCAAAGCTGCCATAGAAATTACTCGCCTCGCTCTGTCAAACGTGATATTTTCTCGACAAACCCTAGCATGGCACCTAAGTTATATATCGGCAGTTCATTTTCCATGCAAGGGTGGTGATTAACAACGTTTGGTGTTTATGGCTATAATAGCGAAATCAATTCCAACCGCATGTTAATACGGTTATTTATTATTTCATAACTTCGCACTTGTAATCCCGGAAGGGCTAAGCCGAGGTGAAGGTACCTATAGTACCCCCACATTACGCCACTTATGTTTAAGTCCCATGTAATAAGGGGCGAGCCTATTTTCACCAACCGGGCACAAATCTATTATTAGGATTGATTGGGATTATTTATTATTATTGACGTTTATTGAACGTCAATCCTTTTACTAAATATGGTGATTGTAACAATTTCAACCTTCAATTTATCAAATTATGACCGCAGGCCCATTTGTCATTCATGGTGATTTTGTATGTTGATTTCGGCATCATTTTCGTAAAGAGCGCCCTCGTAAACCATGACAGCCATCTTGAATTTGGACCGACCAAATCAGACCAAATTTTCACCTAAGGGGGAAGCGCCAGGTAGCCCGCGAAATTCAAACTTTTTTTATGTTTTTTGCAATTTGCAAGTCAGTATTAAGTTGTATGTTGATTAAAGTATCATTCGCGACCGTAACAATTATGCATTTACATAATTATAATCATCAAATACAACTCCATAAGTTTGTATAATCCTAATTGTCAAGATTTCATGAAATAGTTTCAATAGAATTACCTGGATTTAAAGAGTTGTATTGATGACTTTAATTATTATAATTCGGAAAATACATATTTTTTAAATCGTAAAAATTGCCAATTTTTACGATTTGCGTATGGCAGCTTATGGGATAATAAATAATTGTTGTATTTTACATGAATTTTTTCATGATTTTGTAACTTTTTCAATTAATAGGACCAATCTTCCTTTTCCTCGTGCTAATGTCAATGCCAAGAAAACGTTAATAAAGTCGGTTACACAAAAAACTACACATAAATTAAAAGAGGTGAGAACGTCGAAATCAAATGAATTAACCGTATGCTATGATAAAAATTATTGGTTTTTTTAATAACTTTATACAACGGTCTCTTGTCGCGAGAAAACGAAGTGTCAGTGCCTTTTTCGAGTTTCCTCGAGCTTGGCGGTCATGTTAGACATTTGAATGACATCAGAATTGTAGACAAATCTGGACAAACCGTGAGAGAGAACGTTGTCGCGCTTGTGTCATGTTAACCCTGAGGATTCAATAACCGTTAGGTATTGGACCACAGAACAAAACTGCGTTGATAAAAAGGGATAGGTAATGATTTCATTCGTGATATACCGTCAGGGATTCTCAGAAAGTTACTAAATGGATCTTAGTGAATCATCTTCTGGATTACATTACAGGTAATTAAGTCAAGGCTTCACCAATTGACCCACTGGTCATGTAACAATTTAACGAATGGAAAACAGTCCAATTATAGCAGAGCGTAGCGTTTCTATACAATTAAACTTTAATATGTATATTTTGTCAAAGTAGAATTTATTCAATTTATGCATGCTTTCCTCCTTCATAATATTTTCTTATAATGAAGTAGATATTAGTAATTTTCTCAATATCAAAGTGAAAACATCACATTTTCAAAGGGTATCTGTGAATAATCTGAGGAGCTCGTGGCTAAGTAATAACAGCCGCACGGGTCGATCCATCAGGTTAAGCTATGCTTGCCGGGGTTGGTTCGTGGATGGGTGACCATCTTTACATACCGAGACTCCTCCGTGCCTCGGAAAGCACGTTAAGCCGTTGGTCCCGGCTGTCATTTGTGGATCTTTGACAGTCGTTACGGGTCGTCAGAAGCCCGAAAGTCTGACAACCAGTCTTACCAAGGGGTATCGTATTGCCCAGGTACTGGGTTGTGGAGGTCAGATAGGCAGTCGCTCCATGTAAAATACAGGTATTCAGCTGCATCCGGTTAGACTGGAAGCCGACCCTAACATAGTTGGGAAAAGGCTAGGCAGATGATGATGATCTGTGAATAATCTATCTATGCTAATTATAATAACTACTATAAGCTTTCATTATTTAAGCCAGACACCACATCATAACATCGTAGGTATTAGTTAGCGAATGTTTGAACTTTCCCTATAGACCGGTATCAAAATAAGGATCCTGACTGGGCTTAAAGCCGCGGCCGCACTGCTAAGGCGACCGCGACGCGACGGGGCGCGACTTATGAACAAATAAAATTGTCGCTTCTGCAGTGCGGCCATCAACATATACATATGTTTATATATGAGTTAGTTTTCACGAAATCGCCGTCGCGTCGCAGTCGCCTTAGTAGTGCGGCTGCCGCCTAAGAGGCGATTTAGTATAAGTACCTATACAGGGTGGTGATTAGGTTATCACATTAATTGAAACCACGCATTCAGTACATGATTCTGGACCCCGCTGCGTTGAAATTTTTCGTCGGTTATTAAAAAAAAAAATTGCTGCTCCATACATTTTGACCTCGTAGATAGGCAAAAATGTATAGAGCAGCAAATTTTGTTTTTAATAACAGACGAAAAATTTTAACGTAGCGGAGTCCGGAATCATGTACTGAATATGTGGTTTCAATTAATGTAATAACCTAATCGCCACCCTGTATAGGTACAGATAATACGACAATAAACGAGAACACTGGCAATACTAATAAAGGGTTTTCCAATAGGGACGGGTCGATGTTGACAGCCTGTGGCAGCCATACTATTTTGGTTGGATCTGTAAAATCTGTTCTATATTATGCAGTCACTGATGCCAAATCATCATGGTAAATTATACGGATGAGCAGCACGTCCTAATGGGTTATTGTAAGCTCACCACAACGAAAATTCGCCACATTTAAAAATATTGGTTAACTTGCCACAGTGACAAAATAATTCACAACAGGTATAGTAAACTCGTCACAGGTACGTCAAACTTGTTTTGAATGTACCGACAGCAAAACGAGATTTCTTTTTATTCATAATAATCAGTATTATATACATTAATTTTGCGATAGGTTAGGTTAGGTTAGAACTGTGACCAACTACGCGCGAGCCGAGCGAGCGAAGCGAGCAGTGCCGCGGTAGCGGCCGGCGAGCGCTACCTCGAAATTGGTCGCGAAATTTTTCTAAGTATTTTTTTCATAGTGCCCCCAAAACGACACTGACCTGAATTTCATTCATTTAAGACAAAAATCAGTGAAACGACCTTTAATCATTCTATTGGTATATGTTTCTTTCTGAGTATGAGTAAAAATATTATGGATATGGACCCACTTTTAAAGCTGTGGCCTGTTTTCGTGAGACAGATAAGACTGTGGCGAGTTTACTATAATTTTTACTAGTGGCAAATTTTCATTATGGCGAGTTTACAATAACCCGTCCTAATGATAAAACTTGATTACCATACCCTCAAATCGTTCATGCAGAATGTCCATCGTAGCGTTCGCTGTGTGGCACGTAGCGCCGTCCTGCTGAAACCACGTGTCGCCCACGTCCATATTGTTCAATTCGGGCTAAAAGAAATTGATTATCATTGATCTGTAGCGCTCGCCGTTGATGGTGATTGCCTCACAAACGTCGTTTTCGAAAAAGTACGGAGCAATGACGCCGCTGGCCCAAATTTAGCCAGATCTATGCGGAAGAGTCATTGAAAGTTGGACCTCTCGGATCTGTGGCACCGTGCGAAACCGCGACGGACCTTTGAACGATGTCATACTCCATAAATAACATAAGCCTTTCAAGTAAAAAAATAATTTCGTTAATACGTCACACACAGTTTGTTTTAAATTCCATTTCAACATCAACCCGCCCTTATTAGAAAACCCAAGAAGACACATAACATAAGATAACATAACATAGGCAGAGAACAGAGTATTTTGGAACTATCAAATAATTCTAGCATCAAAATTAAAAAGTGATTTTTTTAAACAAACTCAATAGTTAGTGACAGGCAGACTATGGGTTATGCCAAACTTTTAATAGCTATAGTGACTAACTAATGGATATCTTTGATTGAATTTTCGTATGCAGACAGGGAACGTCATTAGATATACGCAGTTTAATAAAATATTGTTGTATTGTCCTCTCCACCTTGTATAATTTCTTCTTTGTTGTGGTAGCTTTGCATATTAATATACAGTAACGAAATTTGATCTACTTTTGTATTGAATAAAACAGTGTTATGAGGTTATGACTAACGATACTAACATAATCGCGCCACATGGCGTTAAACTCTATTTATTATCTTGGAAGTGCATACTAATGACTAATAATACTTGTTATATGCATTAGGTATTTATAAAACAATAATATTTAGTTGCAACAAATATTCTGCATTATTGAACTTTATTTAGCCACATATATGTTCGAATAAGGAAGGTTCCGTTTATCTCTATTCCCTATTATTTGTCTATTCTATTATTCTAATTATTTGACTAACCAATAGAATATAGTCACGACTATCTGTGCCCCGCGACATCGTTCGCGTGGAAGTCGTAAGAGCTACCAAATACAAAAAGAATTTATCAAATCCGACTTTTTGTTCACAATTTCATGGGTTTTATTTTTTTTTGCGCAGAACAATGCAAATATTTAAATGCAGCGTTCAGGTACTATTGAAGACAAAAGTGCATGGAGAGCCTAAGGTCGACTTTTGACTGAGGTTTTGCATTACGTTTCATGACTTTCATGAGACGACTAGATGGCGCTGTTCAAACATGAAAATAACACCGCAAAGCTTAAAAACCTTATTATGCAGAGGCACATAATAAGGTTTTTAATACCTAAAATAATTACTAAGAAATAATAATATATTTATATTCAAATAAACATAAATTATTTTATTTTCTTATTTCCGAGTACTTAATACAGCGCCATCTAAACCAAACCAAATAAACCAATTGGTATATTAGTTAATTCGACTACAGATGGCGTAGATCATAAATAATAAAAATCCCTACATTCACAAACTAGCTCTCATTTTCGCATTCTACAATAAGTAGATCGTAGCTCAGGTGGATAAGCATGACAGAATAACAAAGCTCGTTTCACAGGGCACTGGTTCGAAACCCAGTTCACAGTCGGTTTTTTTAAATTTTATTATTATATAATGTAATTTATATTCTATTTTTTATATTTTTAAACGTTTTTTATTTTATTTTTTGTTATAAATAATATAAGATGTATAAATGAATAAAGGCATAATATACAAGTATACATATACTACTCTACTATATATAACATTGTATAAATAAATATATATAAATTACTTTCGTAATTGGTGGTAAGTATTAGTATTATTAGTAAGAAACATTTATGTAAGAAGATTTAGATATATTTTTCTTACAGATTAAGATTTACTAAGTTTAGTTCTCGTAAAGGATAAGAAATTAAACTATTTTAGTGATATTATACATTAAGACATTTAATTCTCAAAGAAGAATACAATTTATTTCTTTCTTTCTTATACAGTGTATAACCTAACCTAACAGTTTTACACCCAATTGACAATTATTTAATTCACTTGTTATGAGAAATACAAGTAAAATTTATAACTGAATAACTCTATTACAAAATGGAAGACATTAACAAAGTAAAACTGTATAATAGATGTTATAAGTATTCTAAATCAAAACTGTGTTGTGCTATTCTTATAGTATTTAGTTTTATTTACATAATGTTATAATACCTTACACTATATATGCAACCTTAGTTCTGTAAATATTTTACCTACTCACAAATTATAAAAAAATTACGTTTTGCATAATTATGGTTAGTGGTATTGACTATAATGATTGATTTGTGCATTATGTTATGACTAAGGTTCACAGCTTAAGTATTCGTTCCAGAACGAGGAAGAAATTGAAGCTAAACCTCAAATCAATAACAATTGTAAGACCGGGTTATAGCTGTCATTTTGGGACCAATTTGTTTATAATAATAAATAAATAATTAATTATATTAGAAAGGAATCTATGTTTATATTGTTTTTATTTTAATTTCTTATATTATATAAGAAATCAAAATCATTAGTGTAAAAACATTTTGTTGTTATAAAGTAGTGAATAAATTTATCCCACTTACACTAAGTTTGATCACTGTAATTTATCAAATAAATTATAGCTACCCCGGTCTTTGTTATTACTCAATCCAATAGTCAACACTTTATATTATTTTTTTAATATTTCGTGTGTCCGCCATTTTGATCGATTACAGCTTGCAACCGCGAACCCATGGAGTTTATTAATTTTTCACATAAATTTAGACCCCGTATAGAATCCCATACCTGCATGCAGTGAGTACTCAGTACTTCCTTAGTCCTTTCGTTCCTATTGTCCCACCTTTGAACCATAACGCCCCATAAATTTTCAATGGGGTTTAAATCTGGCGATCTCGCAGGCCAAGGAATAATCTGTATATCCGATTGCTGGCTAAACCACTCTTGCACAATTATGGAACGGTGTATAGGACAATTGTCCTGCACGAACGTTATCACTGGCATGTCTTCTACAGGAAAAACATTCCGTACGGTGGGCAACATGACGTCATTCAGCACATCTATGTAGTTTACACTGTTTGCACGACTGGGTATTACAGTAAGTTCTCCTGGTCCTGCAGCACTCATCCATCCCCAAATGTTCACTGTTATACGACCGGATTCAGAGTTAGGCACAACGTGATCACTATCATAACGCGTATTATTCCTACGCCACAACCTAACTCGCCCATGCTGGCTAGACTTGAAAGTCTTTTCATCACTGAAGATGACTCCGTTGCTCCAGTCGAAATTTCTGTATTTCAAAGCGAACTCCAATCGTGCTCTTTTATTAGCTTCGGTTAGCAATGGCTTAATAGCATGTCGACGATAATGCAGACCTTCACTATGAAGAGCACGATACACCGTCCGCAAAGATGTAGCAAACAACTCTGCGTAATATCTTGTTGGTGTAAAGCCATTTTCCTCATAACCTTGCACCATAAGTTGACGCTGGTCTGAGTCAATATGGCGTCTTCTGCCAGATCTACTACGGTGTTCCAACGAACCCTCTTCTTGAAACCGCTTTATCCATAAAGTGACAGTCTTTACCTATAAGGGAAATATATTATTTATTATTTTCGTGTATCGATAACCATGGATAATAAAATAAATAACGAACAGTGATTTTAAAACATTACTTACGTTTAAGCCAGTTTCTCTCGAAATTTCAGAATAATTTAAGCCTTGATTATGCAATGCTATTATTTGGGCCCTCGTAGCCATATCAATATTTGAACGCGAACTCATGATAAAAATAAATATTAAAAACTTGTAAACGCAATCGTAACTGAACTCACTCATAGATAGTAAAGAACATTATGATTGAACAAAAAGATTTAATTTTTACACAGTCAATATTAAACTACCCTCAATTCTTTTGAGATTTATGATACGGGTTAAAGTCACTTAACAACTTCAATATAATAAAGAGAAGGATAATTTCAACTCAATGTGTAATGACGCAATGGTCCAGTGGCTAATGGTATCGGTAAATTTTATGCCACCGAGTTCGAATCCTAGTTATTACGTGCTTTGCTTTATAAGGTTTGTAATGTCGTAGGAGAATTTGTGTTAAAATTGAGTAATATTGTAACTAGCAAAAAACAAGATAATGTTCTTGTATATTTTCCAAACCAACTACTATACTAGCGCCATCTATGTCATCCAAGACATATTATTAAGGCGATGAAACCCTGTACAAACGATTTTGGTTTGGAACTCTCCATGCACTTCTGTCTTCATGTGTACAATTCGTTTACAATATTTAGATCTACATAATTACAACAATCATTTGAAGTACCTAACTGGTTTTTACTAAAGATCACTATTTAAAACAAAAGAATATTAATAAGCAGGTACACACGGCTACACAAGCTATATGTTTCCAGATAAAGCTGATCTCGCATTGTATAGGATTGCCGTACAATGAGAAGTCAGCTTTCATTGGAAATGTATACCTTGATATGTAGCCGTGTGTACACAGGCTCCTGTTTATCGAAGCATCGGATTATTGTTTCACATACCCATGATTATTGTTTTTTTATCAGGTTATTACGATATACTTACAATAAATTACCTACGAGTAAAAATAGCATATTGAACAGTTTCTGACTTACATTGTAGTCATTTTGTGCTTTCAACCACGTCAACTGTATACATAAAACAATCTCTGTTTTATTTAAATCGAATCAAATCATCATCACGCTTGTAATCCCCGAAAGGTTAAGCAGAGGCGTATCTAAAGTGAACTCACATTTCGCCAGTTATGTTAAGTACCATGTAATAATAGGGAGCGAGCCTATTGCCATCAACCGGATCCAAATCCAAACTCCTGGCTGCTACTGATAAATTCCTAATGGAACATCCAATAACACTTTGCCCGACCTGGGACGCGAACCCATGACCATGCTCAGCAGTAGCGCTTGCGACAACTAGACCAACGAGACAGTCAAATCATTTATTTGTTTGAATGAGGAAATATATATAACAAAACTATATCCTACATTAACAGGTGTGTAAATATCTATTATAATGAAAATATTTCTTACATTAATAATTCATTTTCATTCATTATAAGATTAATAATTCGTCATTGCTACCACCACACTGCACACTGGTTTGTGGTTTTTTGTTTGATATTTTTCATAATATATTTATAGACAGACGCATAGATCTTATCTATGTAAATAGTTTGTAAAGTATTAAAAATATATATCAAGTCAAATAAATGTGTTTATTATGAAAACAATATTAACAACTTCTTTTCCGTTGTTTCCTCAAATCACAGGCAGAACAAGCAAGCCGGAACATCAGTATAATTGGTGACCATTTCGTGGTCGATGGGAAGCCGCTGCGCATCGTGTCGGGATCGCTGCATTACTTCAGAGTGCCTGCCCCCTACTGGAGAGACCGTCTGCGAAAGATGAAAGCTGCTGGGCTTAACTCCGTTGCCACGTAAGATATTGTGGCAGTTTAGATTCTATTATGATCCTCCTGTCCTTATAAGCATGTTCTTAGGGATCCGTACCCGAACGGTGCCAAACGGAATCCTATTACTAAGCCTCTGCTGTCTGTCCGTCCGTCTGTCTGTCAACGGGCTGTATCTCATTTACACAATGAAATTTTCACAGATTGTGTATTTCTATTGCCGTTATAACAACATCATCATCTTCCTGTCCTTGTCCCATGTTACTTGGGGCCGGCGCAACACGTTTTCTTTTTCCATTTCCCCCAGTCAAAAGTCACGCTATCGTTCACACCCTCCTCTCTCATATTATTCCTCACACTATCCATCCATCTTTTCTTTGGCCTTCCTCTTCCTCTCCATCCATCAACTTTTATATTAATTACTCTTTTCGTCACATGCGTTTCCTCCCACCTCATCACATGCCCATACCAAGCCAAGCAATTTCCGTTCAACTTTTCTGTCACTGGTGCCACTTTCAAACTTCCCCTTATCATTTCACCTTATCATTTTTCATTCTTATCTTGTCATTTTTTACTTTATCCATTTTCGTCACTCCACACATCCATCTCAACATTCTCATCTCCGCTGCATGCAATCTTTTTTCACCCGTCTTCTTCACGGCCCAGCATTCTGATCCATACAGTACAAAGACCCGAGGTACCGAAAGTCAGCGTAGATCGGTAAGGACGTTCCGGTGAGAGATATGGGCACAGGACTGAAGAGATCGCCAAAATCACAAAACGAATATTCTGTTTTGGTCCGACTTAATCTCAGGCCTCAGGCTCAGGCTCTTAAAGTTAAAAATTTAAGGGGGTCCCCATACAAGAAACGTGTTTTTTTTTACTAAAGTAAATATTGTACGGTGGTGCGGAACCCTTCGTGTGCGAGTCCGACTCGCACTTGGCCAATTTTTTTCTTTCACACAATTATCATAGGTACTTATTCCTTTTTTTCATTCATACAATTTTCATAGGTATTTCTTTTTTCATTCACACAATTTTCATAGGTATTCCTTTTTTTTCCACACAATTTTCATGAGTAGATGTTCCTTTTTTTTCTATCACCAAATTTTCATAGGTATTCCTTTTTTTCTTTCACACAATTTTCATAGGTATTCCTTTTTTTCTTTCACACAATTTTCGTATAGCTGTCATCTCGGGATTCACTTTTCTCCCAGCCATATCATCTGCTACACATTCCATGTATCTTTTTTAAGGTCAATCTCTTATCGTATATTATAGTCATCCATACAAACATGTCTATCTTTCTTTATCAAATAGCAGCCCCTAGAACAAAACTTGTTAATTGATGCTTGTAAGAAAACCAACCTACTTAGTATCATTCTTTACAATATAGTACACTACACGTACTTTACATTTCTTTCAACATGGCCTTCCTGCTAAATAATGTTGTTTATCGTCCTTTAGATACGTAGAGTGGAGCTTCCACGAGCCTGAGGAACGACAATACTCATTCGAAGGCGACCGCGATGTCGTCAAATTCATCCGCACAGCGGCAGAAGAAGGCTTGTATGTGCTACTGCGAGTCGGCCCCTACATCTGCGGGGAAAGGGATCTGGTCAGTAACCATAAAGTATAGTCAGTGACCATAAATCAATGACAGTTTGATTAGGTTTTTTTTTCTAGCGATGACAATATCTTACATTTTAGTGAAAATTACTTCTACAAATTATTATTTTAATTAGATGACAGGTAGTCTACTTCTATTCCAAAACTTCCTACTGCTCACGTGATCATTATTTTCCCTGAACTAAAGAGCATTAGCAATTAAAATTGGTTACCTAAATATAGTAAACAAGAGTATACTCCAAGGTAACGTCAGAACGTTACCTTCACGCATTTTGAGCAGTGGGCCTAAGGGGGTCTACTGTTTAAAATGCGTGAAGGTAAGCTTAAGTACATACCTACTTGTATTTATAGTTCAAGAGATCTAAATAATATTCGTCTTTATGGTCTTCCATAGACAAAGAGGCCAATTCTCGTACATAATAAACGTTCAAATTCAAGTCGCAATCTCATCTCAGCGACAATCAATGTCAAAAACTTAACAAAAATGTAGGGAAATCAGAGGTATTTTTGACAGACTGAGATTAGAATGCGAACGTTCTTAAAAATACGGGAATTGCCCGTCAGTCAAAGGAGTGGAACTCTGTGCCTGCGTCTGTGTTTCCGAACGCATACAACACCGATCTCTTCAAAGTGAGAGTGAACAGGCTTCTTCTGGGTAAGCTCGCTTCATCGCCGATTTTGTCTCTGTCATCACTGACCTAGACTACAGTCAAGAGCAAACCTATCTCAAATAAAAAAAAAATAAAAAAAGTTATAAGAAAGAAAGAAAAATGCGTTACAGCAAAAAAATACACCTTAAAACTAACAACGTACTTATAGGTATTCTTCTTAGCGTATCGATGGCAAAAAAATCGTATAACATTTTTGGCCCAAAATACAGCTACTCACTGACGCAGTCATAAGGTCATCAGGTGCACAGGTAACAGAGCATGCGGCGCAAAGTTGAAGGTGGACCATTGCGAAACGGTATTGATAATCATCATCTGCCGAGCCTTTTCCCAATTAAGTATGTTGGGGTCAGCTTCCAGTCTAACCGGATGCAGCTGAATACCAGTATTTAACATAGCGCGACTACCTATCTGACCTCCACAGACCATTTACTGGGTAATACGATACGCCTTAGTAAGACTGGTCGTCAGACTTTCAGGCTTCTGACGACCCGTAACGACTGACAAAGTTCCACGAATGACAGCCGGAACCAACGGCTTAACGTGCTTTCCGAGGTACGGCGGAGTCTCGGTATGTACAGATGGTCACCCATCCACGGACCAACCGTGGCAAGTGTAGCTTAACCTGATCGATCGATCCATGCGGCTGTTATTACTAGGTATTGAGCATAGGTATAGATAATATTTTATACATTTGATTTCAGTATTTTTTCGCAATGCAATCCGTTATTATAAATAACATAACATCACGGCTGTAATCGCCGAAGGGTTAGGCTGAGGTGTACCTATAGTACACCCACATTTCGCCAGTTATGTTTAAGTCCCATGGGGGCGAGTCTATTGCCATCATCATCATCATCCACAGCCCGTTTTCACCCACTGCTGAGCATAGGCCTCTCTTTTCATGTGCCAACCCCCACGTTCCTGTGCCAACCTTTTCCAGGTTCTACCCGCGATGTTAACAATGTCGTCTGCCCATCTCGCCGCCGGACGGCTGACGCTTCGTCTTCCAGTCCTTGGACACCACTCAGTCACTGCCTAACTCCACCTGTCATCACTGCGCCTTGCCAGATGTCCTGCCCAGCTCCATTTGAGTTCCATAACTCGTTTTCCGATATCGAAAACTTTCGTTCGAAAACTATTGCCATCAACCGGGCACAAATCCAGATTCCAGGCTGCTGCAGATTGCAGGTGCGGTCCATGGCCCTTTACGGAGCTCCGGTGTGGGCGCGTTCCGTGAGGCGGCGACCGGTCCGTCGGTTGAACGCGTCCCAGAGGGTCATGGCCATCCGGTTAGCCCGGGGATACCGCACGGTCTCCGGGGAGGCGGCGA
This sequence comes from Fissipunctia ypsillon, assembly GCA_947568875.1. Lineage (NCBI taxonomy): Eukaryota > Metazoa > Arthropoda > Insecta > Lepidoptera > Noctuidae > Fissipunctia > Fissipunctia ypsillon. The sequence goes on from OX387654.1 coordinate 11,646,117, forward strand.
ATCTCCTTGCCGGATTACCGCCATGGGATCTGGAGGCAAAAGTCCTCGCGCACATGTGGGAGTGGCGCGAGGAGGCAAAACACCGGGGCGTAACCCCGCTGCCGCGAGAAATCGCGGCACGGCGGACAGAGCTCCGGCAGGATCTCATGGCGGCATGGAGAGTGCGATTGTCGCAACCCAGCGCTGGGCACGCCACAATTGCGGCGATAAATCCATTCTTCTTTGGAATGCGCTACCTCTTGACATCAGGATGGCCACCAGTCGGTATGCATTTAAGCGGAGATTGCGGAGTTATTTTCAAAATAAATAGCGTAGAGTCATCTTAAAACCTCTCTCTCTTGAATTTGTATATAATATATACAAATATAGGTATATATTATAGTAAATATGTATGTATGTGTATTATAAGTTTATGACTTATTTATGTACAAATTGTTCCATTTCTAACAGAGCACCTGCCATCTAATCTCTTCACCACCCTTGGTTGACTGGTAGAGAATGCCTAAGGCATTAAGTCCGCCTTTGTACTTTTTTAAGTGTGAAAAGTTTAAATAAATAAATAAATCCCCTCTTTGAGGAGTGGCTGGAGAGGCGCCACGGCGTCCTCACCTTCCGCCTGACGCAGGTCCTCACCGGACACGGGTGCTTCGGGAGGTACCTGTTCCGGATAAGGCGGGAGGAAACGCCCGGGTGTCACCACTGTGTGGATCGCCCGGAGGACACGGTGGAGCATACGGTGGAGGTCTGCCCGGCTTGGGCGGAGCACCGCCGTGTCCTCGCGGAAGTGATCGGCGGCGGCGATCTCTCGCGTCCGGCCCTGGTCCAGGCCATGGTACGGAGCGAGAGTACATGGGAAGCCATTACCTCCTTCTGCGAAGTAGTAATGTTCGCGAAGGAGGAGGTGGAATGCGTGAGCGAGAGGCAAGCTTTGCGCCCTCACGCCCCTAGTCGCCGCAGGAGACGCCCTGGGCGTCGGGAATTGACAGCCGATTCCCGGCCACCGTAGGCGCGGGCTTGCGGACGGCGAGCAATGGGTAGCTCGCCGTCCGGTAAGGACCAGGCCCGAGTCGACGGCGCGTTGTGTTCCACGCGCGCCTCAAAGAAATGTCAGCACTATTGACGGGGTCCGCTAGGGCCGATGCCAGCTAGGGTTGCGGGATGTTCGAAAGAGTTATGGTGGCCCCGGCACAGGCAACTGAAGGAACACGGGTGGGTTTTAGTCAGTAAAGGTCTGACACGCCCTCCCGCTCCGCCCAGAGCGGGAGAAGTCATTTGATGATTTCCCATCCACAAAAAAAAAAAATGGCTGCTACTGAGAAATTCCAGATGGAAAACCCAAAAACACTTTGCCCAACCTGGGAATCGAACCTAGGACTCATGCTCAGCAGTAGCGGTTGTGACTGCTAGACCAACGAGGCAGGTGATTATAAATACTTGTACCCATACCAGCCAGATTGCAGGGTCAGATGGCAATCGCTCCGTGTCAAAAAGTGCATTGACTTGTATTTATAACTGAAAGACTAGACATTGTCTGCAACTTTCTTGCTCCTACTGACCTCAAATAAATTAAAGTTTTTACCTATGGCTTATTATGGAGCTTAATAAAAGGAACATCACCGATTTCATTTTTCATCAACAACATCGATTTCTAATATGATGCACTCATATTATGCAAATTAAATCCGCTCTTATGAAAATGACTAAAGTAGGTATTATTAATAATAACCCCGCCGCCATAGCTCTACGTTGATGTCGTGGTGGGGCTTGCGCGCTCCTGAACTCTAGGTCTGTGCCGGTAGAGTTTACTTTGCCAAAACAGGTCTAGGGTGAGGAGCCAGACCAAGAGAGATACATAAACTGGCACGGCGGCATGTGGCGAGCTGTTGGGTAGTAGCGACCCCACGGACCCTATCTCCCGGGAGAAGTCTTGTTCCTCACCTCTGGCTTGCCTTTATTAGCCGGCTGAAGTGAACGCTGACGAGGACAGAGCTTCCACCTCTTTCTTGCCTTTATTTATTTTACAGTTTTTGTACATACATATAAACACACAAGAAGAAAGGAACAGAAAAATACGTACAAAGGTGATAAGTACTTATTTCCAAATAAATCTCTTCCAGCATACCTACCTACGATAGGAAAGTAGATAAAGAGATGTAGACAACGTGTGTAAGAGTAAAAGAGAATACAAAATACACAAAATCAAAAACTATGTAATATGAGTATATACAAATATAACATACATTATGAGTACATACAAATACATACATACATACCTACTTCCAAAATAAATGTCACTAAAATGTAGCATAAAATAATAAATACTAGCAACTATGACGAAGTGGAAAGATAGTGTTATTGGTTGGCTTGCATGAGGATTCGTAAGAACAAATATACTCGGAGGAAGGAAGTATTAAGATGCTGGTAGGGATCTTAACCCCTTAAGATCAGCGGTTTTGTAAAATCACCCCTTAAACCCCCGTTTAAGCGGTGATTTTACAAAACCGCTGAAACAGGTAACTCTTTATTTTTACCAAAGGCTTAAATTTTAATTTTAGTGTCCCTAACTTCAGAAATCTAGGGTTGCCCATATAAAATTTCTATATCAACCCCTATACCACCCCTGCAGGATTATTTTTAAGAAAAAATGTAGCCTTTGTCCGTCCCCGGGACGCTATCTATCTCCAGGGGGCCTGCCACCACCTCTTAAAGCAGTATTATTTTAATGTTACTTCAGTGTGAGAAAGAGACGGAGCTAGACGTCCTTTAGAGCTCCATCTCTTTCTCACACTGAAGTAACATTACAATATATATTATACTTTTTATCTCGATATGTTCACGGGATCGAGACTTATGCGGGTGAAACCGCGGGGCGCTGCTAGTAAAGTATAAAACAAAACTTGTGTTAGTAAATATAGTTTAAAACTACGTTAGAATCAACTTCACTTACTTTACCACTACTAGTTTTTCCTACTTATTATAGATAGAATATGTACTCTTTATTATGCACACCATAAAAATTACGGATATAAATGTAGAAATTTTACATAGGGTGACACAATGGGCGGTCTTAGGTAGTCAGTGCTGTACCATTTACATATGCAATAAATACATTCAAACATATATATTACAATAATAAACATGAAACAGGAGCAAGGAACTTTATGTAATGATGATGTTTAAGGAGAGAGGAAGTGTTTTTTTTTTTTACCAGAATTTTAAAAGTGGACAAAGATTGAGCCCATTATCGATACGAGCAAGGCATTCCCTGTTGGCTTGAACTGTAAAAGACTTGTCATAAAGCTGGTGCAATGCATCGGCATCTATAGTCTCAAGTTTTCCGAGTTTCAATTATACTCTTTGTTTACAGGGTGGTTTCCCGTACTGGCTGCTCGGCAAATATCCAAACATTAGGTTACGAACTACTGACAAAGGTGTGTTATCCTACTAATGTAATAAACTCGAAAGTTTGCGAGGATGGATGAATGTTTGTTACTCTTACACGCTAAAACTACTGAACGGATTTGGATGAAATTTGGCACACAGATAGTTTATAACTTGGATTAACCATGGGATGTTTTTATCCCGATATCCCCACGGGATCGGGACTTATGCGGGTGAAACCGCGGGGCGCTGCTAGTTGATCAATAAATGTGAGAATGTTTCAATAATCATCTCGTGTTGAATTACTTTCTCTCGCTGTTTTATTATAATGCTTTTTATTACATTTCGCAGATTACATGGCAGAGTCCGAGATATGGCTAAACGAATTCTTCGAGCTAGTGTCTCCGTCACTGTATGCGAACGGAGGACCTATAATTTTAGTTCAGGTAAAATAGAAGTACCTAATATGATCTAAGAAGCTACATGATTCTACTCTTTGAATAAATTTATTTGTTTCTCAGGCCTGTTTATCTTCTCTTGTTTATAATGAATTTTAGAATTGATTTTGACTGCATTCTGTTTTTGCTATTAAGTATAACGTGATCCACAGGCGTGCTTTTGATTGAGTCCATTTGCCTTCAATCAATTCAAAAATGTATTATCGCTTCAACGTATTATTAACAGTTCAATGAACAAAGGTTGACTACCACGAACTCTTACAAACGTCCATGCAGAGAAAGCTTTGAACTTTGACCCCTTTTCCTTATATTTAACGCCAAGTTATCTACATTTTTAATCAGTCGCCCCGAAGAGGAATTAGGAATTAGAACTAAACGGTTATTATATACATTGACCATTTATGAATTAAGCTTTTTGTTGTTGGTACAGAGGAAAGGAAGGTAAAACCGACCCTGCAGGTACCTACAAAGATCCACCTTAATAATTTTGAAAGGATTATTCCTTTCAAAATTATTATCCATCTCTTAATGAGCTATGTCATGAGGAAGCTCTTCTTGCTCCCCCTCATGGTCAGCTTTACTCAACGCTGCCGTCCACTTGAGCACTGTTTTAGCAAGGAAAAGTTTTTGAAAAAAGAAAATGGCTTATGGGTACATTGCGCTTGCGCTGGCTGTGCCGAAGACGATGATGAGACAGTGTTTCTCTGTGAACAACATGTTCTGACCGCTTTTGTATGCTAAGGTAAACGCAGCTATCAACGACCCATCGAAAATCTGTAGTTATTACCGACCTATAAAAGTAATTCGAAATCTTTACGTTTCCAGAACTATTCTAGCTATAGGTAGGCAAAGTTACACACGCGTTTATTCCTTGAGCATCGTATACTTTTACGTTAGTGTGAGTAGCTGTGCAAAAAAGAGATAAAATACGTCAGTTACTGCGGGGCAGCGTGGACGCAGGACGTGTCGTACTGTTCCCTTGTTCCTTCAAGTAAGTACGTGACTTTTCTATTTAAGACATTTATACAAACAAATTACGTCTATACTTTATCTTATATTACTAAATGTATTCATTTAAGTGTCAACTCGTGATTTCTTACGACATTTTATTAATAAAAAGTAATTTGAAAAGATAAAACTTTAAAATAAAATGGGATGGTGTTAGCTTCATCAGTTTTAGTCATGGCACCTATCAACGACCCATAAGTCGGCAATGGCAGCAACGTAACTTTTCGTTTTATTTTTCTTTTATGTTATTATATCACACTAACACAAGTATTTTTATGGAGCAGTTTAAATCTAAGCTATCAGTCTTTATAAAAATCTAGTAGCGACTAAACTTTTTTGTCTAGTTTTTACCTTTTAGCATTGTCAATTTAACCAAAGTTATGATATTTTTCGAGGATCGATATTGAATAGTTATAGTAATAAATCATTGTTTTTGTGTTTAAAAATGTGCCTTTGTTCATATTTTTTATGACATTAATCAATTATAATCTATTTTATAGTCCGAAGGTCAATTGAATTAAAATAAAGTTTTTTTTTATGAGTCGGTAATACAATTTATGTTTGTACTTACATACTTTATTACCGACCCATGAGGGTCGGCAATAGCAACTATAAGAAGCTATTACCGATCATATATAGATTATTTAGTTTCTCACCTATTTTTATGACATAATAGGTACCTATTAATAAATGCTACTTCTTGGCTAAAGCAACATAAAACATACAATTATATTTTTTTCCAGAAGTATGGAGCCACAAAAACGGCGAAAAGTGTACAGTAAAACACAACTCGCCGAAGCAATCAAAGCAATTAATGACGGTACAAGTGTATATGAGGCATCAAAAAGGTTTAATATTCCCAAAACTACATTGCGAGACAAACGGGACGGGAAATATAAGAATGAAATTTGCGGAGTTCAGCCGGTTCTTAATTTAAGTGAGGAAAAACAGATTGTAGACTGGATTCACTACCTTGGCAAGATGGGATTTCCAGTTACAAAAGAACAATTATTAGAAGCAGTGGCTAAGCTAGTCCAAAACTTAAATCGTCCAAACCCTTTTAAAAATGGTGTGCCTGGCAGATATTGGTTTGAGAATTTTATAAAGAGACATCCAACAGTATCTAAACGCGTTGCACAAAATCTTCCCTCAAGCCGAAATCAAGTCACAGAAGCGGCTATACGTGCATGATTCGACAGAGTGAACAATTATTTTATGACAAATAATTTGCATCATGTTTTAGAAGATCCTAGACGAGTGTTTAACTGTGACGAAACTGCTTTCTTTTTATGCCCAAAAGAGAAAGAAGTTTTGGTCAGCAGAGGTAGCAAACGAGTGTATAATCGTGTTGCGAATGACGAAAAAGAGTGCTTGACTGTGCTTGTGAACGTTTCAGCTGACGGAAATCTAGCACCTCCAATGATACTTTTTCCGTATAAACGTTTGCCAAAAAATCTTGTGCCTACATTACCTCGTGGATGGGGACTTGGTAACACGGAATCGGGTTGGATGAACACAGAAGCATTTTATGAATATGTTACCAACTGCTTCTATCCGTGGCTTGTAACAAATGAAATACCATTTCCAGTAGTTTTGTTTTTGGATGGTCACACATCTCACATATCACTTCCACTATCAACATTCTGTAAAGAAAAAGCAATCATCTTGGTAGCTTTACTTCCCAACTCTACACATATACTACAACCGCTTGACGTAGCTGTTTTCAGACCAGTCAAAGGAACATGGAGGACTGTTGTGCATGAATTTAGAATTCAAAATAACTATGCCAAGCTTAAACGCACTGATTTTGCTCCGGCAGTAAAAAAATGTTTTGAACAATGCCTTAAGCCTGAAACCATACAGAGCGGATTTCGATGTTGTGGATTATATCCATTTGATCCGTCTTAAAATAAACTACAGTAAACTGTTGCCAAATTTAAAACATACTGAAGACATCAATCATATAACCACATCTGAATATGCAGAAAAATTTAAACATGATTTTGAGGCTAGATTGTCACCTATAACCTTACAAACTTTCAAAGATTCGGGAGGCCAATGGATGGGAGATCCAACTTATAAAAAGTTATTCGAATATTGGAAGAAAATTACCCCCGAAAACGCCATAAATCAAGAGAGTGGAAGTATTCTGCAGTTAGGGGAATCAACACTAAATAACAATTTTGTGAATGAAACGCCAGATATATCTGAGGCTATCCTCAATTTTGATATAGTTGCTGAGAGTAATCTAATACTGCCAATAGAGCAAGGTTCAGAGGTATTGGGAGAAGAGGCATCCAACTTAACCTTGCTTATTGAAAAACCTCTACCTTCGTCGCCTACTGTAAACTTTTTAACTGTACAAGATGAGTTCAACCAGTTTCTGCAGACATCTACTCCTCAACAAGATAATATACTTCTACCATCTACCAACGAGTTAACACCCTTGTCCACTTCGATTCTTGCACCAGAAAATAATACTTTAATTGAAATAACCGCGGAGCCACTGCAAACACTTCAGGAGTATACACCATCACCCAAAAATGCAACCAAAGAGGTCGCTCCAGAAACAAGTGGTAGCTCTGCTATTCCTACACCATTTAAGAATTATGCGACACCTTTCAAAAATTCTCTTTACTTTCCGAAGAATAATATCGATTACAATAAAAAGAAGACATTAAATAAAAAACTCACGCCGACAGTAGCTATATCTGATGAGTTTATGGAATATCAAAGAAGAATTATAAAAGAAAAAGAAGACAAAGAAAATAAGAAAATAAAAAGAAAACAAGAAATCTTGGAAAAAAGGGAACAAAAAGAATTATTGAAGAAAACAACGACCTTAAAAGAGAAAAAACCTATTAAAAAAGTAAATGCGGTTAACAAAGAAGATTCTCCTGTAGCAGGACCTAGTAAATATCAATCAGATAGCGAATTCGATTTTAATTTACTTCCAAAGAAAGCAGCAAAGCGTCGCGTGCTTTGTAACAGTGAGATAGAAAATGAATCTAAAAAAGAACATGAACATTCCAATAGTACTTTTATTAATGATAGAGATTCTTCTGAAACAGAAACTACCGTACGTCTATTAGAGTCAGACTCTGCAAGAGAGACAGTTAAACGTCGAGTCTTATATAGCAGTGAGTCTGATGATGAATGTATTTTTAAATGACTTTAATGTTTCATTTGTAAGCACCAGTTGTACCAAATCATATTTCTAAAAAGAGGTGAACCAATAACTGTGATGATTAATATTATAATTTTCAAAAAATGATTATGATCTCAATAGCATAAGGAAATATCCTAGAGTTTGAAATCCTTAAATTAAAATATATTTGTATGAATAGTATTATGTTGATTAATTTAAAAGTTTATAATTATTTAGTTCATAGGTATTACTAAGAAGTACTAATTTGTTTTAAAAATTGAATAAGTATTTTCATTTTTATTTTGTTTTATTTTATTAAGATCGGTAATCATCACCATCACTAGCTTATATACATTCCATTGCTGGAAAAAAGGCCTCCTCTCATACTCGATCGGGAATAGCTACATAAAAATCGTTAATAGCTTCACAGCCGTTTTTATGGGTCGGTAATTGCAACAATCGACTAAGTCACATTATAAATTATTTTTTACAAGATAATCCTTTATTTAAATGTATTTGATTCAGTAAATACATTTTTTATACATAACACAAGCATATAAAATTAAACTATTAATCTTTAGAGGAACCAGTATACTAAAAAAATATGGTTGATTTAAAAATTGCCTTAGTGGGGTCGTTAATACCTGCGTTTACCGTAGTCCATTTTGCCTTTCTGTGTGGTCCGTTGTGCCTCGTTTTAGGGCGACGTCGCATCGCAGTTTTGTGTACAAGCCCTTAGAAGGTAAAACGGACGAACTTAAGCTTTTAAAAATCATCTAATATCTTAATTGTCTATGAGTACATGTATTTGATATCTAATAAACAAGTAGCGTAGAGTAAATGTTGTTGATTAATTTTACTCTCGAAAATGTTGAATAAAATGAATAGTTTTTTTTAGTACATTCCGTTTTGCCTTCCCTTCCCCTACATATGATAGAAGAAGACCTTGGAAGACCGACCTTCTTAATGAAGCATTTTCTGTTCCGTGTAGGTAGAAAACGAGTACGGGAGCTATGGCAACGACCAGGAGTACCGAGTGCAGGTCCGCGACATGATACACAAACACGTTGGTTCTAACGCCATCCTCTACACAACTGACGGGAATTCAATCTCCTTCTTCGGCGGCGGAGCAATTCCTAACACTCTCACTACCATCGACTTCAATGCTTACTCAGGTGGGTGCACTATTTATTTTATTGCAGATATAACATATCCCCGCGTCCTAACCAAAAGCGATCGTCGCGCGAGTACCCGTTCAACGCGATCGCTTCTATGAATTTTGACGTCCAAAGCGAAATGATTGGTCGCGCGACCATGTCATCTATACAAATAAATAAAACTGAAGTGTCAAAATAATATAAAAGTATATACGTTACTTATGACAAAAAACAATTTTTTAAATGTTTGTCTGTCTGTCTGTCTGTTTGTTCCGGCTAATCTCCGAAACGGCTGGACCGATTTTAACGGAATTTTCACTGGCAGATCGTTGATATTATAAGGAGTAACTTAGGTAACTTTTATTTTAGAAAAAGTATTATGGTTCCGCGCAAACAAGTTAAAACCCATGAAATTGTGAACAAAAAATCGGATTTGAAAAATTCTTTTTGCATTTGGTAGCCCAATTCTCGAGGATGGTTATTGGCTATTTAATATCACGCAACGACCCTTAGGAGCCGAGCAAAAAGAAAAAAGTCGAAAAGAACGCTAAACGAAAACGACGTAATAGCGCCCACGCTATTACGTCGTTTTCGTTTAGCGTTCGTTTAGGGCGATGCAAAGCGGAGACGAGGGAGTTTTATTAAAATGTGGCTGTTATTTTAGTATACTGTGTATCTTACGACTTCCACGCGAACGAAGTCGCGGGGCATAGTTAGTATTCATATAAAAGATCACGACGATCGCTTTTGGTTAGGATGCGGCCTATAAGTTTCTTTTAAGATAGTATAAAAAGAGTAAAAAGTTACTTTTAGACTCACATTCATGGTCTAACTTACTGAGAAATAACGAGAAATAATATCTGCTGTTTCATAATAGCAGATTATACAATAAGTGAAAAAAAAAGTGAATTTAATTCGATGGACTAAGTTGGATCCCGAGCGCAGCGAAGGAGTCTAGATTAGAATCCTGAGCGTAGCGAGGGATACAAGGACACTTGACTGCGAGAAAATAAATTGGTACAATTCTTGAGATTTTGGCGGCAACAAATTGTCTACTAATTGGCGGAATATTTTTTTTTAATTTAGTTGTATAGCTCTATGCAATAGCTCCATTTAGCCAGCCAGTTACTTTCAGTACGTTTTATTTATTTTTTATACATAATTCGTATAATTCACGCTTGTTCCAAATTCAAAATGTTTTTATTCACTGTTATCGATGAATCAAATGCGCTTTTTCGAGTGGCAATGGTAAAAAGTAATTTCTTATACTTAAAGATCTTTTCAAAATAGTCGATTGCATGTCGGTGGTGACACTTTGACCTTTAGCTAGCCTAGCGTGGTACGGAGTTTCCTTAGAATAAGAGGGCAGCTTAAATTGGTTTTGTTACCACTGAACTGCGACCGTACCTGGTAATCAGGGTCATCATCTGTTTACGGAACCGTACATTATACTCTACCGAGTTACACGCCGTGAATTCTGCACACACAGCATTTCTACCTACTTAATATTGCAATTAGTATATAAAAATATCATCACATAGTATAAAACAAAGTCGCTTCCCGCGGTCTGTCTGTCCCTATGTATGCTTAGATCTTTAAAACTCCGCAAACGGATTTTGATGCGGGTTTTTTAAATAGATAGAGTGATTCAAGAGGAAGGTTTCAATGTATAATACATGCATAATGTAGTAGAGAAACACTGACAATTTTAGAGGTTTCTAATGTGATGTCGTAAATAACCACATTTTTTTGCACTTCTATTGCAAACGCTGGCTGAACCCTACGAGATAGATCAAAATAATGTAAGTACTACAGTATTGTACACCTTAAAAAGGTCTACAAAAAAGTCCATGATAGTATAGATCTATCTCTTAGGGATAACTCACAATAACCATTTTTTATCCTTTACTTTTTACGAGAAATAATGGCTTATTTACGAAGCGATTTTGTACCCTACAGGGGGTGCCCTTAGCGAGTAGTCGCTTAGTTTTATGCCCTGGCTGGAGGCCTTAATTTATTGAGGCATCCACTGGAAAGTGCGGTTAAGCAGTCGACAACCTCCTATACGTTGAACTGTGAGATGCCATTCCCAAAAACAAAAAAAACAAAACGCGCTTGGCCCTGTAGCACTTTATGATTTGCAGCGATCGCACGCGTTTATCGGAGCTCTCTAGCGAGGAAAATAACAATTATTACCGTGCTTTTCAGCGCGACAACGTAATCCGTACTTACGATACAACTTACGTACACGTACCCATACGCACGCACACACACACGTACACGTACTCGTACTTACGTACGTTACGATAAATTAAAAAAAATATATATTCGAAATTCTATGATAGTATTTAAATACTAAAGTGAATTTTTTTTAAGACAAAACGTGCTTTTCAGCGCGACAATGTTTTCGAAATTGTATGTTCGTACTTTACAAATATACTACTCGGTCAATACTGTACTCGATTTGGAAAAAGCTGTTCATTTTCCTACATAATTTCTTAATTCTTTGAACCCGTCTGGACTGATCCTCATAAAATGGTGTTGAAAGTAGGTTGTCCTGTTATTTTATTAAGAAACCTGAATCCACTTAAACTTTGCAATGGTACGCGTTTGCTGGTAAAATCACTAAAAACTTTCATAATAGAGTGCACAATACTCATCGGATGTAGTACCGGAGAAGATGTATTGATTCCCCGAATTCCTCTGATACCATTGGATTTACCGTTCCAGTTTAAACGCCTACAATTTCCGGTAAAGATATCTTTTGCAATGACCATTAATACATCGCAGGGTCAAACTATCAACGTTGCAGGCTTAGATTTGAGCGTTGAGTGTTTTTCACATGGCCAATTATATGTCGCTCTTTCAAGAGTAACCTCTAAAGAAAACATGTTTGTATTGTCTAATGAGAAAAAAGCTGTGAACGCTGTATATAAAGACATTTTGTAGTGTATTTAGTATCAGCATTGCACCCGTGCGGAGCCGGGGCAGGTCGCTAGTATTTAAATAAATCAGTGTTTAACAAACATTTATTTTTACCGTCGCGGTACTTTGACCTAGCGTGCGTACTGGTCAGAGGCACGTTTTCACAAACGGACTCAAGTTTCTGTGATCAAACCAGTGTGGACTCATTCAGTGAAAAACACACTTCGTCCTATACTCATAATCGATTTTCATGAGCAAATATAGCTTAGGTCAACAACACAGTCGTGGTAAGCAAATCGCGGCGTTAAAACATCATCACACTACCCGACCGACCTAGCCTTTTCCTAACTACTTATATATGTTGGGATCGGCTTACAGCCTAACCGGATGCAGCTGAATACCATAAAACCATTATGTACCTTCGTACCTTTGAATCGATTTTAGAAGTCCGAAGTTGAACTTGAAATTCTTCTAATGCACATAAGTACTATCGAGGAAACTACATCTGACCAATTTGAAAAAAAATCCCGTGCACGTTGCCCCATCTGTTCGCAAGCGTTACTATAGCGGCCGAGCGCTGCAAGCAAGACTAAATCCCGTGCACGATGCCCCATCTGTTCGCAAGCGTTACTATAGCGGCCGAGCGCTGCAAGCAAGACTAAATCCCGTGCACATGACGCCCCATCTGTTCGCAAGCGTTACTATAGCGGCCGAGTGCTGCAAGCAAGACTAAATCCCGTGCACATGACGCCCCATCTGTTCGCAAGCGTTACTATAGCGGCCGAGTGCTGCAAGCAAGACTAAATCCCGTGCACATGACGCCCCATCTGTTCGCAAGCGTTACTATAGCGGCCGAGTGCTGCAAGCAAGACTAAATCCCGTGCACATGATGCCCCATCTGTTCGCAAGCGTTACTTTAGCGGCCGAGCGCTGTAAGCAAGACTAGTCCGTACAGTGTGTAGATAATATACTGGATGATTTTTTTTACCGTCTCGAAATTTTTACAGGATGTTCTAACCATGAATATGAACAACTTTCACTATGGGACGAACTCTGAAATCACGAAAAAAAACCTGCTGATTCATACATTTTGGTCGAGTAGGTATTGAACTTTTGTATGAATCAGCTGATTTTTTTTCGTGATTTCAGAGTTGGTCCCATAGTGAAAGTTGTTCATATTCATGGTTAGAACAGCCTGTAAAAATTTCGAGACGGTAAAAAAATCATACAGTATATTAAATATTTTATGTTTTAATTAAAAAAATATATACATACAAAATTAAAAATAATTTCATAAAATAACTTCGATATCGTTCGTTCATCTTCAGACTTATTTATTATTTTATAATTTTTGGAAAACGTACAGCTAGGTACAGGAAAACGTACATGTAGGTACAATAGTGCATTTGTTAATAACACGAATATGCCCAGTAACAACACAAATAGTGTTAAATATTATTGTTTTTTAAATAGACAAAAGTTTAGACTATTTTTTTTTCATTTATTTAGATGTGAACAAATCGTTCGCGGAACTGCGCCGGTTCATGCCAGAGGGTCCTCTGATGAACTCGGAGTTCTACACGGGCTGGCTCACCCACTGGGGCGAGAGTTTCGCCACCACCAGCGCCGATTCGGTGGTCTCCACGCTTGGCCAGATCCTCGACTACGGTGCCAGCGTCAACTTCTATATGTTCTTTGGAGGCAGCAATTTTGAATATACTGCAGGTACGTTTATTGGTTTGTACATACAGATTATGTAGAAGCGCTGCGCAGCGCTTTGTGCTTCAAGTGTGGTTATCAATGCTCGTGCTTTCTCTGTATGGGAAGAGGCATTTTGTTCTGCAGTAGGACCATAAAAGCCTGGGATTATTATTATTTCCTTTGATTTCATTTATATCACATACTTATCATTTACATTTTAAAATAATTTATATAAAACGAAAAAAATTATTTAAAATATTTTAAAAAGTACCTATCGGCATCGAGTACAAGCTGCCGGTGGTCAGGGCTTTGTGATTATTAAGTAGTACTTATATGCGGACTTAATGCCACTAAGCAATTTAAACTAAAACTATGATGTTCTGGAAATCTTACTCGATCCCGACTTCAGTTATAGACAGGCTTATAAATAGAGTTACGATGGAAAGTGATATCGAGCATCTCAAATCGTTCAATTAAACGCTACGAAACTAGCCATCGAAGTAACTAAATGATAAATGATTTTATTTCTGTAAGTAGGTTTGTAAAAACACTTTTACACGTCAATCATATTTTTTTACACTAGATGAGTCCGCGTTTCCTATCTGACTACTCTGAGAAGAAAGGCCGAAAAAACTCAGAGGTCACGGTCTCTTTTAAAGTCTAGACATAATCTTGGTCACATCATGTGCAGACCACATGGTCTTCACATGTTGTGACCATTTCAGACACTAATCTACATAGATTGGTGTCTACAATGGTCTTGAGGAAAGAACCACACAGATTGAGTGGACCTGTTCAGTCAGTGCGTCAATAATCGTTCAGCTCAAATCGGAACTTAAGGAGCTCAACGATTCGATGAACAATACCAAAGAAAGGTCATTTGGGTAGGCCGCATAAATTACTCAAACTGCTAAACCATGATTAAAACTATCTGAGAGAAAAACAAGAAAAACAAAAAAACAATAGTCTTTCACATTGACAATAATTAAAATAACATAATACTTTATGAAGTAAACATTCAAGTCATCGGTCATTCATATACAAATAAATAAAATTGAAGTGTCTGTTTATAATGTGTGTCAAAACAACAATTTTTTACTAAATGCATTAGATAGTATATACGATACGTATGACGAAAAAGCAATTATTTAAATTTTTGTCTGTCTGTTTGTTCTGGCTAATCTCCGAACCGGCTGGACCGATTTTGACGGGGGGGTTTCACTGACAGATAGCTGATGTTGCGGGGAGTAAAATAGGCTACTTTTATTTTAGAAAAATAATTACGGTTTCGCGCAAAAAAATTAAAGCCCATGAAATTGTGAAGAAAGAGTCGGATTAGATTTTTTTTGCATTTGGTAGCCCAATTCTTGAGGATAGTTATAGACAATTTAAAATTACGCTGCGATCATTAGGAGCTGAGCAAAAATAAAAAGTCAGAAAGAACACTAAGCGAAAACGAAGTAATAGCGTGGGCGGGCGATGCAACGCGACGGGTCAGGGGACGAGGGAGTTTTATTAAAATGTGGCTGTTATTTTCGTATATGGTGTGTCGTACGACTTCTACGCGAACGAAGTCGCGGGGCACAGCTAGTTGTATGTATAAAATTCATCAATGTCAATGTGTGTACCTATAAGAAAAAAAAAAGCAAAAAAAGAACAAAAAAAAAATCTTTATCTAAAATATACTGAAACTTTCTTTATTTTTACAGGAGCCAACTACCTGGGTACCTACCAGCCGGACATCACTTCATATGACTACGATTCGCCTCTGTCGGAGGCCGGAGACCCCACTCCCAAATATTACCTCATTAGAGACAAATTGAAGCAGGTACCTATCTGACGTCTGTTTTGTATCACATTCAGGTATAGCTAGGTAGCTTATTAACCAAAAAATTGCTTTTAAGGACAACTTTCCATATATCTATTCAAATACAGGATGTCCCAGAACGAGAGGTCCACAGGGAAATAGTGTAAAACGGAGGTGTCCACCTATCATTTAAACATTTTAAAGTTGGGGTGCTTCTTTTAAATCTGGGCTAGAAAGTGTCTCTAAAGTTTAATAATAGGTTGGAAAAGACAAGTAAAAATAAAATCTGAAGCGTTGCAGAGCCACACTGAACATATAGGAACATAACCTATACACTATCAAGGCATCTTCCAGCCAGATTTGAACTCACTACGTCGATTTCCAATGAAAACGAGGCAAAAGGAGTATGTAAGGATCGTAGCAGGTGGCGTTCTGTAGTTTCTGCCTACCCCCATGGGAAGAAGGCGTGAGTTTATGTATGTATGTATGTACGTCGATTTCTTGAAAATGATTAAATTAGCGAAATTTTCTGAACTGTTGATAATATCCGATCTTTAAAATGTTTAACCGATAGGTGGCCACCTCCGCTATACCCCATTTGCCTTTGGACTACTCGGTCTGGGACCTGCGACACCCTGTAGAAATATTCCCTGTAAATATGTCGTAGGTGTGCCTTGCGTAATATATAAATTGAAATTATGATAAACAATAATTGACTTGATATGGGTGTTATTGTTAATACAGATTTTGAATAAAAAAATTAAAATCGTCTAGTTTGGGTTCTTTAAATTTTTTTATAACAAAATAAATAATTTCAAAGCAGATGGTTTTTGGCAAAGGAATAATCTAATCGAAATTACAAACTATGAGTATGCACTTACATATAACTTGTTTTTTTTTCAACTTTCAGTATAACTTTGTAGACGAAAGCATCCCAGTGCCCACAGCAAGTCCGAAAGGTGACTACGGGCCGGTCAATGTTGCTCCAACAGTAAATCTGATGAGTCCCGAGGGCCGTGCGCATTTAGGCAAGAAATACGATGACTATACGGGCTCAACTCTGCCTACCTTCGAACATCTGCGCCAGCGAGGAGGTCTGATGCTATACGAGACCACGCTCACCGAAGCTGATGATTTGCTATACATCAAGAAACCACGAGACATGATTTTCGTATATGTCGATGGAGTTAGTATTTCTGTAAATCATAATAATTGTATTTTAAAATTTTAATCATTTTGGGTACGGCACATAAATATTGTGAGCCGATTCCTTACTCTGGATACCTAAGTACCGTCAGTTCTCAGCTCTAGGTCTTACCTCACTGCAAACGGAGTATTATTTTGATACGTATTTTCCTACATTATTATTTTGAAATTTGATTAAAATAAATATACTAAAATCCCATCTTCCTAGTACGGCTGGCTGCGCTGGGGCGGCTGCTGCAGGTGCGGAAAACCTCAAACGGCGAAAATATTCCGATCTTTTTGGGAGTTATATGTTCGAGCCGTTTGGGGTTGAAACACTAGGGCCATGGGGTCCGAGTGCCCACTTGGTTTTCCGAGACATCGCCAAGCGGTTGGTCGACTCTTCACGTGACCAAAGGGCTGGCCTATTCTTTGGCCAAAGAATCAGCATCGCCATACAACGTGGCAATGCTGCCAGCCTTTTGGGCACTTTTCCTGTTGACAGCGATGTGGACGAATTTTTTGATGCCCTATGATTATATATATATATATTTTACATTTGTATATATTATAATTATTATTTTAAGTCTGTTAGCTTATATATTATGTAAATATTTTGTTCAGTTATACAGACTAAAATAATATGTTAAAATAAAAAAATAAGGACTGAGAATCAGATTTTGGATAATATAACGTTTGCTCGACGACAAGGCAACTGCTACGCGCCGTCTACGAACGCCTACTAAACTCCTGAGTAGCGCCTACGCTGCGTAGACCCTAGCGTAGGCAGGGTCTACGCGGGTAATACACTGTGGTGCTTACGCTACTTCGCGTTACTGACTTAAATGAATCCTTTATACCAGTTTGAGCTGTCCAACTGGGACATACCTTTGTCCCACGGACTTTTTAAATAACTGGCAAACTTTTAGGCATCGATACGTGCAGATGCATTCTAGCGAATTAGACAGACTTAAAGCAATCTGGCTGATAATTTATTTTTATTTTTCAGGTATTAAAAGGTCGCATCAGCAGAATTCACAAGATCTACAGTCTACCTCTGTCTGCCAAGAATGGTTCAGTATTGTCATTGCTGGTGGAGCCCCAAGGCCGTATTGGTTTTGGCAGTCAAATCCACGATTTCAAGGTAATATTTTTCTTTTTTTACATACCAATATATATATTTTTAAATAACTTTGTTGATTACCTGCCTATTTCAGTAACCGCAATGTTGGTATAATTCAATATTCAATAGCCCGAATGTTTTCAACGTGCCCCCAGCACGTTGAAAACAAAATGAGATGATGCTAAAATGAGATGATTTTTGAATGCACAAGCCGAACGCCCGTTGGATTCAACTTCGGCAAAAATGACGAGCTTCCATACAAACTTTCATCCCCTAGGCCTATGTAACCCGTTTCGGGAATGAATTTTCAAAAATCCGGCCTTAGCGCTCACTTTTGGTTATAAAGGAACTCTTGTGCAAAACTAGCTTCTAAAGCCAGCGGTTTAGGTTGTACGTTTTCTGTTAGGGAATTTAAGTAGAATAGACCTAGGGCTAAGATACCTCTATTTCTGACTCTGTTGATGTTTTCTAATAATAATTTTGATATTTTCCAGTGTCCGGGTTGGACACACGAAATTGTAAATTTCTTGATACTTACCTATTTTTATTTTTATTGGCCTTATCGATGATTGTCATGTTTTCCGTAGTCTACGAAACCCTAATATTCATATCGTGGACCACTAATGTTACTATCTACTTATCAATGTGGTTGGACAATGGTCCAACCACATTGATAAGTAGATAGTCAGAACTACAAACAAACTGTCAAACTGGCGCCATTGCGCCACGTCCGAGTAGGCTAGTTGACAGTTTTTAGGAAACCAATCAATATGTTCCTTGTGGTCTATTTTCCATAAAACATGAATATTTCATCAAAATGTTAACATTAACAATACTAATTTTTCATTTATAAAACACAATTTAATTTTCATAGTCAAAACGAGGCACACTGTAATGATGGCCTGGATCAAGTGATGTCTTCATCTTTTAATAAAATCGTCAAATCTATGACATCTGTGACAGATTATCTGTTGTTAAACAAGTAAAAACAAATTCAGTGTTTCCACCCTTTGCTCTTGAATTTTCCCTGTGATGTTTGATATCGATCCAAATAATAAATTATTTATTTGTATTTTTTTTTTAACCAATCAATGAATCGAAGGGAAAAAAATTATATAATCGATTATTACTTGTCGAATCGAATCGATTAATAGCGATTTAAAAATAAAGAAGTGATGACAGTGATCTAAATATCTAAAACGCAAGTAGAATGGACACTTTATAGCTCGTTTATCAAAACTCATCTGACGTTTTCGTTTTGATATTGCTTAAAATCATACATTTCAATCGTATTTTTTCTGAGTATTCCACAAATAAACATGCGAATGCTATTCACTTTTTCTAAAACAAGCCCCTGAAAATAAAATTCCCGGAAAATATCCTGAGGTGGGAACCCTTAAACAATGTTATTTTGTCATTATCGAAAATCATGACGTGTCGCGCTCTGATTCGCGTAATCGCGTTCAATGTCACGTGAGCAATGGCTATATTTTACGTAATTATTTCTCAAAAATATTAATTGAATCTAAAATCATTTACGAAACTAAGTTTAATTTTGATACTTTTAGTTCACAACCATTCTACATAATAAAATTCATAAGGTATTTTTTTTACTGTCAACTAGCCTATTGTGGTTAGCTGTTTTGGTACTTCATTACCTATGTAGGTATACAATTTACCGTTCAGCTGATGGTTATTGTATGGGAAGTAATTTTTTTTTCTAGATTTCTTATAGGTTACCTACTCGTAGTTCTGTGTATTTTCTAACCAAAGTCAGAGTTACGTTCAAATCACGAGTCCAAATGCCAATTTATTTAACAGTAATATATTTACGAATTTATACAACGACATTTCATCTAAACCTAAATATTACGACGTAGTAACTGATAAGTAAACTGTAGGTATTCAGTTAACTATCTACCAATTATTGCGAAAGTTAAAGCAAGAATAAATCGAGCGGTTAGTATGTACACACACGCACTGCTTTTTTATTGGCTAAGCAGCTGCCGCGATAGTGTTGTACTCATCATTGTGAACAACTTTTACTATGGGACCAAACCTAAAATCGCGAAAAAAAAATCTGCTGTTCCCTACATTTTTACGAGTTATGCGAACATAAATGTAGGGAACAACCATTACGTTTTTCGCAATTTTAGGTTTGGTCCCACAGTGTAAAAGTTGTTCATAATGATGAGTACAACACTATCGCGGCAGCTCCCTAGCCAATAAAAAAGCAGCGTGTATGTACCAATTAACTGACCTCGATCGAAGTGCCTCTGGGCCTATCTACAATTTTTTTGTAGATAGGCCCAAGACCTAATTAATAAGTATTATAGTTATTAGGTACAAAATATTTTGTGGCTGCTGTACAGTCACACACAGCTGTAATATTGTAATTTGACATTGACATCGCCTTTATGTTGTAGCAGCTTAGTGGCGATTTTCCTCGTGCAAGTGTTACCACTGATGTGTGGTTGACTGTACCTGTGCGTTTCATTACCATTTAGATTCTTATGTATTTTAATTTCTATATTTGAAGGCTTTCCTTCGAGCGCAGTAGGCACTGTTTCACTTGAAACAGTGACTAAGTGGTTTATTCAAAAAGCATAGATAAGTACTACTGTATCTATGCTTTTGAGGAGTAGCTCAATCAACCAATTCAGCTCGTATAGAAAGTCAACATCCCCATCTTCGTGCCTGTCATTTATATTATATGGATAAAATATGTAGGTATGTCTCTCCGAAGACTCAAATTAAGATACGAGGGGAAATTAAAGTTAAAACTCACTCAGATTTATTGGCAGTTTAATCTATACTGACGCCCACAAAATAAGCAAAAAAATACATAACATGACAACGACGTCCGTGCAGAAATTATCTTCTTATTAAAAAAAATCTTAACAATTTTTTTTTTTGAAAATTCATCCCCTAATGGGGTTAAATGTTTGTATGGAATTTAGGATTTTTTGCCAATGGGAAATCCCATTGGGCATATGGCTTGTTCAACGATAAATTGATGACATAAAATTACATCTTCCGAACCCGAAGTACTGTTATCGAAACATATTATTGTGTTATATTGGTCAATTACTTATCTCGCTATAGTAATCCTTGAGTCAGACAATGACCAAGACAGACGACTGGCTATTGTTATTGACACAATTATAGTTCACTACACTTCCAAATATTTATTTTATCTAACCTTTTATAATTCTAATAGCCTTCATGTCAAATTAAACGCTTTGTATTTAAATCCATGATAATCGTGGTTCGAAAATAACGAGAACTAAAAAGTGTTTTGTATGTTAGATTTGTGAAACATTGGCCCACACTAGAAGTTAATCCTGTCTCTGTACAAGTAGATCAATTTGAAACGAATAGTGATGGAGCTTGTACTTATTCTATAAGGTCAAATTAAATTAGCTAGCGAAACTTCGCAGATGTGATGAGTATTGAATTCTAAACACGATAAAACAAAAAAAATTGATGTTTTTTTATATTTATGACCGCTGGTGAAATTAATACAAGCGTTACTCAAAAGCGTTACGTCTTTTTGCGCAACGTACCTTTCACGGAGTAAACTCCAGTCGTGCGTCGGAGCTGACACAAACATTTTTTTTTTATTATATCGATACTTACCCAACATCGCTGTGGAGTTTCGCTAACTAATTTAATTTGACCCTGTACATATATGTGTGTGATTTCGCTGAATTTTTCACCGATTTAACTATTTTTTGTTACCATTTTAGGGAATACTAAGTCCCGTGGAGTTCAATAGTGTGGCATTAGACGGAAAGTGGAAGATAACTGGATTCCCTCTAGAGACATTCAACACATCATCAGTAAGGAGTCAAAGTACAGCGTGCCCCACATTTTATGAGGGTGACTTTACTTTACCAGCTGGGCAGGCGCCGCTAGACACATTCGTCTACACTAGTGGATGGGGCAAGGTGAGACTAACATCAAATTCAATGTGTTCAATGATTTTAATTTTGTTTATTAAAGTGGTAGATAGGTACACCCGCTTAGCTGTCACCCGAGCTAACATCGAGTCTGACTATATTCTACATAATACAACGGGCCGCTACAATGGCGACATTAATTTAACACACGGAAGGGCCAGTAATCTTAAAAAAAATAACATGATAAAATAATTCATAAATTGAAAAATGAAAATTTTCTAACTAACTAAATAATAAAGCTCTCTCTTTCCTTCAATTCGCCTACTCTTTGCACGTTTTTCGTTTTAATTTCATTAATGCAATGTGACCCCGGCAAATGGCCTCTGCGCTACAGTTTAAGTACATTTTACGTACATTTTAAGTACATTTTATAGGTTGCTCTAAAATGCTATTTTAGAAAAAATAAATCAATAAATAATAACGTTTAATGAAATTAAAAACGTGTGTTAATGTCGCCATTAAGGCTGCACGCTGTATACCCATTTAGTGAATTCTAGTGGTCCTAATAAGGATCAGTCATCATCACAAATAAACCTATAATGCCATTACGAACCAACCAATATTCTCATGGGACCAAACCTGAAATCGCGAACAAAAAAATCAGCTTTTCCCTACATTTATGTTCGCATATCTCATCAAAATGTAGGGAACACCTGATTTTTTTTTCGCGATTTTGGATTTGGTCCCATAGTAAAAGTTGTTCATATTGATGAGTACAATAACCTCTTAAGAGGTTAACAGTGATTAAAATTACACCTTGTATACTAATAATAAAGCTGATGAGTTTGTAATGTTTGTTTGAACGCGCTAATCTCTGGAACTGCTTGTCGGATTTGAAAAAATATTTTTGCATTTTCTGGAGTAAAGCTATATACTATTTAATATCACGCTAAGACCCTTAGGAGCCGAGAAAAAAGAAAAAAAAGTCAGAAAAATGTATGTCTATACTTATGATAAAGCTGAAGAATTTGTTTTTTTGTTTGTAATCTCTGGAACTACCAGTCGCATTTGGAAAAATCTTTTTGCATTTTTGTTAGCCCAATTCTGGAGCAAGGCTATTTAACATCACGCTAGGACGACAGAAGCTAGTCCTTGTGTAATGTGGGTTGGTTCGTTTCTGCATAATTGCGCCCATTTGTGTATTGTCTCATTTAGCTAAAATATACATAATCGTAGTGTTATAAAAGTTTTATTTCAATATTGCAGGGCTACGTTTGGGTGAACGGGCACAACCTTGGCAGGTACTGGCCCAGCGCTGGTCCTCAGATGACCCTGTACTTGCCCGGGCTCTGGCTGAAGCCAGCACCAGAGAAGAACCACGTTCACATCCTGGAACTTGACAAAGCTCCCCAGGTCCTTGCCATGGACTTCATCGACCATCCTATACTCAACCAAACTGGGAATATCAACTGGTGGAGATATCAACCGAAACGAACTTAATACTCGCAATATAATGTACAATTAAACTATAAAGTTCATAATATTTTTTTTATACAATAAATGTTCGTTAGTGTTGTCCTATTTTTATTCCTCGCCATGTGTTTCGGCGTACAGGTGCTCCTGCTTCGAGACTTTGTAAAAATATTAAAGTAATTTTTTTTAATAAAGTATAATAAGTGATTTAAAAGAATAAAGGCGGAGACTGACTTGCAACGTTTGTTTGTAATACGTATCATTCTAGGCGAGCTTGGTTACAAAACGGCGATACACAAGACACTGCGAACGCTCGCTTCAAGCAAATGGCTCAAGCGCGCTCCATTTCTTTTAACAAAACGGCGATACGCTAAACGTGGTGAACGCTCGCTTCGAGCACTTGATCCATAAACTCGGCTTTCCTTTAGATTTGTCAATAAATAAAAGTGTTTTTCATTATCACATTGCATTTTTACTTTGGAAAAGTATATTATTATTTTGGAAAAGAGAGTAAAACGTCGTGCTTGTGACGACCCGTCAAGCTGCACTGACTTGTTTGTAAGCATGTAAACCATGCGCTCGCAATGCTCGCATCGAGCGGCTCGGCTCGCTGCACGACTAATGTAAGTCCATGTTCGCATCGACGCGAAAACATCGCGCGCGGAAAAATCGTGTGCTACGCTAGGAACGAACAAATTCACATGGCCGCGATTTTTCCACGCCGCGTTTTTAAATCGCGCGGTGTTCAATTTTCAACCCTCAGTGCTGAGCGTGGAATGAATACGACATACGACATTCTGTACTTGTGTTGCCACGGACGCAAAAGAAATCGCGCGCGTTGGTCAGTAAGGAGACGTGCCGCAAGTGCGGGTGGACAAAATCGCATGTGTTATTGCTGGCAAATGTGCCGCATCGACATTCTAAAATACCTAAAAAAAATCAGGATATTGTCTTAAATCATCATAGAGCGTCACAAATTGACCTTTAAAATATCGGTCATTGTTAAAGAGATAAAGGTTGACTGGTAGAAAATGCCTATGGCATTAAGTCCGCCTCTGTACTTTTCTGTGCATGAAGTATTAAATAAATAAATAAATAATGCACCCAAAATTTCTTCTGCTTTGCCACACAAATAGCTAGGTACCGCTAATAATTTTACGGAGTCCATGGTACGTCCGCACTGCAGGACAAATCAGTTCATAGTGGCGCGAAAAAATCGCGCCAGGCGATATTTCCACGCCACGATTTTTACGCATCCGTGGGAATGTGGGCTAACGCGTTACAAAAATTCGATACATTACAAACAAAGGTTGCAAGTCAGTCCTCGCCTTAATGTTATTGAACCCAACCATAAACCCAAGTAGGTACCTACATTGTGTGTAAAAGTATCACTATTTTCAGTTATTCGAAGTGAGAATCTCCCAATAAAATGTACCTAATTTGCGTGTAAGAATACACTTGTATGTTCAAAATCTTGGGGAATGAATTTCAAAATTCAGAATTTTCTGTCATTTACCTCATTATGGGGATACGATACGACATACAAACACGTAGGTCCTAAGGAAAAACATGGAAATTATAAGTATAGCTATTTTCTTATTAATCTTCTTTTAGCTTTTAATAACAATTTATAA
The DNA here is from genome assembly GCA_947568875.1 of Fissipunctia ypsillon. Lineage (NCBI taxonomy): Eukaryota > Metazoa > Arthropoda > Insecta > Lepidoptera > Noctuidae > Fissipunctia > Fissipunctia ypsillon. The sequence goes on from OX387654.1 coordinate 11,671,019, forward strand.
AGGAATTAAAAGGAATAAAATAATAACCTACATTGATTACTAATTGGTATTCCTCTATATATTTGCATTGTTTTGTACACGCATTCCATATCAATGGACGTAGCTAGATCGTGCTCGTATCATAGTTATATTCCTAGTAAGATAGTTATGAACCGCTTTCCTAATACTATATTACGGTATATAGCTATATCCCTAGGGATATAGCCATACAAGGTGTAACATAAATAACGCACAACCTCTTAAGGGATCATTGTACTCATCATTATGAACAACTTTTACTATGTGGACTAAAGCTGAAATCGTGAAAAAAAAAATCTGCTGTTCCCTACATTTTGACGAGTTATGCGAACATAAATGTACTGAACAGCTGTTTTTTTTTCGCGGTCTCAGGTTTGGTCTCATAGTAAAAGTTGTTCATAATGATGAGTACAATGACCCCTTAAGAGGTTGCGCGTTATTTATGTTACACCTTGTATAACGGCTACTACCATGTTACTGCGACACATACAGGTATATCTAATTTAACCCTAGAAATGTAAAATGCTAAGCTTGAATCAACTTCAAATCATTTTGAGATGTTCCGTTAAAAATGTTTTAGCACAAACAGGTATCAAACATAACAGGAACCAACCAACAAAAGAGCCGTCAAACGCTACAAGTGGTTGCGTTTTCGGAGCCAGTTTAAAATCTGATTCTACTATAGAAGCTTAGAGAACACAAACAGAACAATTTCACACTATACACCCATAACGAGTGACACGAAAGAGACAGATGTAGAGAAGTCATTGAAGTGTGAAAGAGTCAAAAGTAGGTAGATTCATTGTGTGTGTGACGAAGTATGATAAGGAGTAGGTAATGGTGAAGCGAGCCTGTCGTCGTGTAGCTCGCGACAGCGCCGGACCGTTCTTCACCGGCTTCATAATAAACCACGTGGCCGGCTCAGCGAACCTACAAAAAGTGAGTAAAACTACGGGTTTATTGACCGATACGTAGGTTAATAAATGTAACTTTGAACCTGTATATTCGTCCCGTCTGAAGCCACCAATACTAATTCATTTTGTACCTCGGTTTGAGCTATAGATGCCCGTAATTCATGAAGTTCGAAACGGAAAGTTTGTTTTAGTCTCTTATTATTAAGTTGGTTGTATTTGTATAATTAGTTAGATTTTTTTTATTTAATTTGTTGTTATATCAATGGTTTCTAAATGGAACTCATATGCACAACATTTTATTTTATTCTATGACGTTTTTACCTTAATTACTTACCTTGAAATGGTTTAAATTGATATTCTCTATTATTTATATGTTTACTTATTAGCTATGTATTGATGTATGAATGGTTACCTAATAATAATTTGTATACATAAATACAATAGCCGCAATAGATTGGTATGTACCTACATAAAAGCAATTAATAAGTCCTAAATACAGAATATTCTTTCATTCATTGATGACATTATTTTTGCGGTTTCATGCATAAGATTACTTGAAAAAGTGGTGCCTTCAGTTTGCGTTGTGAGTTCCTGTTGAATCCCGCTGACGGACAACTTGAGGCGTCAGCAGAATTTAGCAAGTTAAGGGCTCATTGGCATTGCATCGCAGTTTTATGTGGGAGCCCTTAACCTGCTGAATTCTGCTGACGCCTCAAGGCGTCATGCGATTCAACAGGTTAAGAAAATTAAAAAGTATAGGCAGAACAGCCTTAAAATGTCGTGTAGCAACTTAGGATCAGCTGTTTTTTTAAGTAGGTTGGTATCCAACTAGTATTGGTATTATTATTATATCACCGTTACAATACAACGATGTACTACTGTTAAAAATGAAAAAAAGCTGTTTAACAACGATCGAGAATTAGAATAAAGGGATCTGGGTAGAATATTAATAATACATATTATTATCTGTAAAAGATAAGGCTTTTATTTGCGTACACGACATTCGTTTAGTCTTATAGGTATGGTCATGTTCTAGTCATTTGTGTTTAATAATTATAATTGTTTAGTATCGTGTGCTCTGTCGTGGAGGTTGTAACATGAGATCGACATCCATTAGGTAGGTACCTGTTTATTTTGACTACCGCATATTTCAATGAAGTATACAACTATACGTATACTACGCCGTAGGTATTTCCATATCATAACAAACCATCCGTTCCGCATACAATTAAAAAATAAGTAAACAATAAAATTAATGGTTAAAATTTAAAAATAACTTCGTTATCAGATCTGACGATCAGTGATAAATTGAATGGTTAAGTATTATTATTTTTTAATAGAATAAATTTAATACACGTAAAATTAAATAAAACTCAACAGCTGAGCTAGGAGTCCAGGGTTCGATGCCTAGGTCGAGCAGATTGCTATTGGGTTTACAGGCTCGCTAAACATAACTACCTACTTACTATAAATAACAAAATCTGGGTCCTGTTTAATAAACTATACAAATTGTAAATTGTAGAAACAGGCTACAATTTTACATATTTCTGTTTAATAAAAATTTCATTTTACAGGTGTCAGTTATTTTGTACCTCAACCTAATGACTAAAGAAATTAAAATATTAGGTAGGTATGTATACATATAAAAAAATGGTTCTAACAACGAATATTGAAACTAGTTATGTTAGCGATGATGAATGTGTGATTGAACGGCGACGGCGAGTTTTTCGTAAAAGGAACATTTTACTTTTAATGTAATAAATTTAATGTCACTTTTTTACAAAATTGTAAAGTTTTGACATAACGTGCGAAAACTATATAATTTACAAAATATGCAAACTTGTAAGTAATTACAATTACAGGTAAATAATTATAATTGTAAAATTATATGTTCAATAAAGTAGGTAGTTTTCCCTACAAATATGTGAACTGATACCTGTAAAGTGAAAATTTTTATTAAACAGAAATATGTACAATTGTAGCCTGTTTTTACAATTTATAATTTGTAAAGTTTATTAAACTGGGCCCTGGGTGTACATGTACACCCTGCCTACTCCTGCGGAGAAAACAGGCATGTGGTAATTAAATGAAGATAAAGAAAACGTTGGCCCCGCAAACATGGCCAGAGATCGCACAAAATAGAGAGGTTTGGAAGGAAAAAGTGCAGATCTTTGCCCAGCAATAGGACACAATGTAAGCTACCTACTACTACATACAACAACAAAATAATATTTGTTTTGTGTGTCTAGATGGTGGCAGATGATTTGAGTTGCGAGGTGGGACCGCCCTGCAGCCTCGTGTTAGCCGATGGATCGATCTTCACAGGACGGAGTTTTGGGGCCCAGGTGCCTGTACAGGGAGAAGTTGGTAAGTACATCAATTAGTTCCTGTTATTTATTTACACACAAACATAAACTCACGCCTTCTTCCCATGGGGGTAGGCAGAAACTGCAGAACGCCAAAAGCTACGATTTATTTATTTATAGTTTTAAAATTAAGTTTATTATTTCGTTTATTAACTTTCTTTCTTATCTATTTATATTTTTAAATATTTCTTAAATTAAAGGTATAAAAAAAAACATTTAAAATATAAAAATTGAGGTCCGCCGGTGTCGGGAGTAGGGTCCAAGCTACCGGTGGTTAGGGCTGCTGAGACAGGAACCTCCTCACAATACGAGCCGTATCGAGGAGTACTGCCTGCTGAATCAGGCTCTTGATCCAACCGCCTAACGAGAGCCTCGAGAGATGTTGGTCGAGGCTTTCGGCCATCAGGCCATTGGCCGTTATGACAATCGGCACAATGACAGCCGATTATTATTATTACGGTCTTAGTTGACGCCTAGAAGCGTAAATAAAACGTCTTTTTACTTTACTCACAATTTTAGAAAAAAAAAACCGTTGTGTTGATAAAAGAAACATCGCTTGGTTGAGATTTTGAAAATTAACTTTAATAATATTTGTTACCTTGATCCCTTAGTAATAATTGAAAAAAAAACACTGTCTAATCTAACTGCCTAATCGTAGTGTTGTTGATCAGTATTTCAGACGGGTATGGTCGGGTACCCGGAGTCGCTGACAGACCCGTCGTATCATGCGCAGCTGTTGGTGCTCACATACCCGTTGGTCGGCAACTATGGCGTCCCCGACGAAGACGAACGAGACGAACATGGAATACCCAAGTAAGACGTTGTACAAGTAGTGATGTTCACTGAAGAACACATAAAAATAAAACGAAAGTGTAACCGGTTTGAGATGGTACAGTAAGGGTAGCAACCTGAACTGCTGCAGCTAACGGAAAACGTTATTAAGAGATCTTCCCTAACTTTTGGAGTAGGTAATTGCAGGGCCGGATTTAGAGGTGTGGGGGCCCTGGAACAACAAAGGAATGGAGGCCCCTAATTATTTTTGAAATAGGTAGGCTAAATAATATTTTGCGTCAAAAACTTTGTGTTGTAATAAACTTTAAATTATAGCCTAGCGAGCTTTTTTCAACGACAAATCATTGACGATTTGTCGTTGAGGCCGATGCGATGAATGCCGATGCAGTTGCATTTTATGTGGCCCCTCTCTTGTGGAGGCCCCGGGCAGTTGCCCCGGTTGCCCTCCCTTAAATCCGGCCCTGGTAATTACAGAAACTGAATTCACAAAAATATAATTAAAACTCGAAAACGTTTTCCTGTAGCTACAACGCTTAAGGGCTCGTGCAGACTGCTGACGGCGCGACACGACTCCGGTAGAACAATTTCTATGCAAACTTCATGGAAATTGTCCTACCGTCACCTTGGCTCATGTGCCTGCCATATGTACCTTCTGAAGTCTCTGCAAGCACACAAGCCACCATGCAACGTCTAGTTTGAAGTTAAAATAATGACTGTCTTTTACCATCTCTACGTTCCAGGTGGTTTGAATCCAACCGCATATGGGCAGCTGGTTTGATAGTGGGCGAGGTGAGCACTCGCGCGTGTCACTGGCGCGCTAAACAATCCCTGGGTTCTTGGCTAGCAGCCCACAGTATTCCAGGCCTCTGTGACGTTGACACCAGAGCCCTGACCATCCGTCTCCGAGCTGGTGTCACTCTTGGACGTATCATTCAGGGAGTCCCGCCATTTGGACCACTACCAGCGCTATCAGACCCAAATGCCAGGAATCTGGTTGCTGAAGTGTCTGTTAAGGTGAGCCTAAGTATTTTTATAAGTAACTTGTATTGACCTTTAGTGTACCATTGAATCCCTGCATCTCATAACAAAATCAAATCCACTGGTTGCTCATTTCATAAAGAAAAAGTTTTTTTTTTCAATATAGACCTTAGAGTCGTGTTGTATTTGCTACTATAGTTAATATATCTGTACAACATTGCATTGTGTTGTTACGCATAATTACACATGTTACTTAATATTAATGTTTCCTCAAGTTTTCCTTCAAGAATTTTTATTTAGATCACATTCTGATGTACTCATCATCGGATCGTTAAGATCGTATAACATGCAAGGAACAAACAGCAACAAACCTTAAAAAAAAAACGTAAAGTTGATCATGAATTTAAAACTATTTTGTATTCGGAGTAGAAGTAAGTTACCAACTTGTTTTTCAGGAACCAAAAATATACAACCCTAATGGTGAAGTTACAATAATGGCTGTAGACTGTGGGTTGAAGTACAATCAAATCAGGTGTTTGATTAAACGAAACGCCAAGGTTGTGTTAGTACCATGGGACCACAAGTTGGACCCCAGCCAGTACGATGGCCTGTTCGTCAGTAACGGTCCAGGTGACCCGGTCAAATGTAAGAAGGTGGTAGACAACATGCGCTCAATCATTGAAGACAAGACAAACGTAAAACCGGTATTTGGCATCTGTCTGGGACACCAATTACTATCCACTGCAGCTGGCTGTAAAACTTACAAAACCAGGTAAATAACGAACATTTCATTGATTTTTTTCTCATTGACACACTTGAATAGCTATAAAAATATGAGTAGTAAAACTCATTTTATTCTTTGTTATTTTATTACTCATTTTAATTTTAAAGGTCTCAAAGACAAACACATTTATTCGTCGGATATGGTAGGTACAAAGTTGGTTATAAATAAGTTCAGGACACATCCGCCGCTAAAAGCGGCATACGTTGGTCTAGTGCTAGTGGTCGCAAGTGCACCCGCTCAGCATGAGGTCGGGGTTTGATTCTCAGGTCGGGCAATGTTATTGGGTTCTGCATTACGAGTTCTTCAGTATCAGCCCGAAAAAATCGTACTTTATTTTCATACTGGTATTATTTTATTTCAGTTACGGTAATCGTGGACACAATTTACCTTGCACACATAACGGCACTGGCCGATGTTTTATGACATCACAAAATCATGGATTTGCTGTCGATGCGGACTCACTGCCGGAAGGCTGGAAAGTTTTATTCACCAATGAAAACGATAAAACTAATGAAGGTATTATTCATAAAGCTTTGCCTTACTTCAGTGTTCAGTTTCACCCGGAACACACTGCCGGGCCCACGGATTTAGAATGTCTTTTTGATGTATTCGTCGATGCTGTGAGATCTTACAAAAATAAGAAGTCATGTAGTATAGATGGCATCATTACAGAAAAACTAAAGTTTATACCGACTTTACATGAAAGACCAAAAAAAGTACTCATCCTTGGCTCTGGTGGCTTATCAATCGGACAAGCTGGCGAGTTTGACTATTCAGGATCGCAAGCGGTGAAAGCTTTACAAGAAGAAAAGATACAAACTGTATTAATCAATCCTAATATTGCAACTGTACAGACGTCAAAAGGCCTAGCTGACAAAGTATATTTCCTTCCTATCACACCGGAATATGTAGAACAGGTTATCAAAGCAGAAAGACCCACTGGAGTTCTTCTCACATTCGGTGGCCAGACAGCCCTAAATTGTGGAGTCGAATTGGAAAAATCTAAGATTCTAGAGAAATACAATGTAAGCGTTTTAGGTACTCCTATTCAGTCAATAGTTGATACTGAAGACCGCAAAATATTTGCTGAAAAAATTAATGCAATTGGCGAAAAAGTTGCCCCAAGCGCAGCTGTAACAACAATTGAAGAGGCACTGGTAGCTGCACAGCAAATTGGGTATCCAGTCATGGCTCGATCTGCATTTTCTCTCGGTGGTTTAGGATCCGGTTTTGCTAACAATGAAGATGAACTTCGAATACTTGCACATCACGGACTGTCACATTCCGATCAACTTATAATCGATAAATCTCTTAAAGGATGGAAAGAAGTGGAATATGAAGTGGTTAGAGACGCGTTTAATAATTGCATCACCGTGTGCAATATGGAAAATGTAGATCCTTTAGGAATACACACAGGAGAATCAATTGTAGTAGCACCCAGTCAAACTCTCTCAAACAGAGAATATTACATGTTGAGAAACACTGCCATCAAAGTTATTCAACACTTTGGAATTGTAGGCGAATGTAATATTCAGTACGCTTTGAACCCAAATTCGGAAGAATTCTTTATTATAGAAGTAAATGCCAGATTATCTCGAAGTTCAGCTTTGGCAAGTAAAGCAACAGGCTATCCATTGGCCTATGTAGCTGCCAAATTAGCACTGGGTATATCCTTACCTGTTATTAAGAACTCCGTGACTGGAGTGACGACTGCTTGCTTCGAACCAAGTCTCGATTACTGCGTGGTCAAAATACCAAGGTGGGATTTGGCTAAGTTTACTAGAGTAAGCACAAAAATTGGTAGTTCTATGAAAAGTGTTGGAGAAGTTATGTCAATAGGCAGGAGCTTTGAAGAAGCTTTCCAGAAAGCATTAAGGATGGTAGATGAAAATGTTAACGGGTTCGATCCAAACATTAAAAAAGTTAATGAAGATGAATTGCGAGAACCGACTGATAAGCGAATGTTTGTATTAGCTGCTGCTCTAAGGGAAGGCTATACTGTGGATAAGTTATACGAATTAACCAAAATTGATCATTGGTTCCTAGAGAAGTTTAAAAATATAATACATTACTATCAAATCCTGGAGGCCGATCATAATGGTTCAATTCCTTTCGATATATTAAAGAAAGCAAAGAAAATTGGATTTTCTGATAAACAAATAGCTGCTGCTATAAAAAGTACTGAAGTCGCCGTTAGAAAGCTTAGGGAGGAATATAAAATTATTCCATTTGTTAAACAAATTGACACTGTTGCAGCGGAGTGGCCAGCTACTACAAATTATTTGTATTTAACTTATAACGGTACCACGCATGATCTAGAATTTCCTGGTGGTTATACTATGGTTTTGGGATCAGGTGTATATCGCATTGGAAGCTCCGTGGAATTCGACTGGTGTGCGGTCGGGTGTTTAAGAGAACTTAGAAATCAAGGCAAAAAGACAATCATGATTAATTATAACCCCGAAACTGTCAGTACTGACTATGACATGAGTGATAGGTTGTATTTTGAAGAAATTTCTTTTGAAGTTGTTATGGATATTTATAACATTGAACACCCAGATGGAGTTATTTTATCTATGGGAGGACAATTACCCAATAATATTGCAATGGATTTACATAGACAACAAGCAATTATTTTAGGTACGTCTCCTGATATGATTGATAATGCCGAGAACAGGTTTAAGTTTTCCAGAATGTTAGACCGGAAAGGTATAATGCAACCGAGGTGGAAGGAACTTACAGATTTAGAATCAGCTACAAGTTTTTGTGAAGAAGTAGGATTTCCATGTTTGGTACGTCCATCGTACGTTCTAAGTGGCGCAGCTATGAATGTTGCAAATTCAAACCAGGAATTGGAAGCTTATTTAAAGTCTGCTAGTTTAGTAAGCAAAGATTATCCAGTGGTAATATCTAAATTCATAATGGATGCAAAAGAGATAGATGTAGACGTAGTCGCTGCTGATGGTGCTATTTTCTGTATGGCAGTATCTGAACACGTTGAAAATGCGGGAGTCCATTCTGGCGATGCAACATTAGTTACTCCGCCGCAGGACATTAATGATGAAACTTTGGAAAAAATAAAAGGAATCGCCAGTATTATAGCTGAGACGCTAGATGTAACTGGACCCTTCAATATGCAACTTATTGCAAAAGATAACGAACTCAAAGTCATAGAATGCAACGTCAGAGTTTCAAGATCATTTCCATTTGTTTCTAAGACGCTAGACCATGATTTTGTAGCGATGGCCACCAAGATTATCATGGGTCTACCGGTGGAACCAGTTAATGTAATGACTGGTTGTGGAAAAGTCGGCGTGAAAGTACCACAATTTTCATTCTCTAGATTAGCTGGTGCAGATGTAACTTTAGGAGTAGAAATGGCATCTACCGGTGAAGTAGCATGTTTCGGTGAAAATCGTTATGAAGCCTATTTAAAGTCGTTAATGAGCACAGGATTTAGAATACCCAAGAAGGCTATTTTGCTATCTGTGGGAACATTTAAGGTAAGAAACAAATAATATTAAATTCAATGTTTCTTACTTCCCACTTTATGCAACCTTGTTCATAATCTTTTTAATTTTCAGCACAAAATGGATTTACTTCCGAGTGTTAGAATTCTACATAAAATGGGGTATAAATTGTACGCCAGTATGGGCACAGGAGACTTCTACACTGAGCACGGAGTCGAAGTAAGGCATTTTTGTAGCCATTGTTTTTATCTCTCCTTTTAAAAAACCTTTATCGATTTTTTTTTTATTACAGGTTGAAAGTGTTCAATGGACATTTGATCATATAGGTGATCCAGAGGATGTAAGATCGGAGGGGGAACTGATGCATTTAGCAGACTTTATGGCGAGACGTGAATTAGATTTAGTAATTAATTTACCAATGCGAGGTGGTGCTCGACGGGTGTCTTCATTCACTACTCATGGATACCGCACTCGCCGACTAGCAGTGGATTACGCTGTGCCTTTAGTTACTGATGTGAAGTGCGCTAAACTATTAGTTCAGGTTTGTTAAGTGGTTTATTATTTATACCGATATTTCTGTAAGATTTTTTCCAAGCTTAAATAAAATAAAACGTTACTAAATATAATATTTTACAGGCTATGCATCTTTGTGGTGGGGCTCCTGTAATGAAAACACATACGGACTGCATGACATCGCGCAACATCATAAAGTTGCCAGGTTTCATTGACGTACACGTGCATGTGCGTGAACCCGGTGCCACGTACAAAGAAGATTTCGCTTCTTGTACTGCGGCTGCTCTCGCTGGAGGCATCACAATGATATGTGCCATGCCAAACACTAATCCTCCAGTAATTGATCGCGCTGCTTATGAGTATACTTCTGCTTTGGCACGCGTTAGTGCTCGTTGTGATTATGCACTGTATATGGGAGCGTCATCCACCAACTTTGATACTGTTTCTGAAATGGCTCCTCAAGCGGCTGCATTGAAAATGTATCTTAACCAAACATACAGTACTCTTACATTAGATGATATGACAATCTGGCAAAAACATCTGCAGAACTGGCCAAAGAAAATGCCTGTATGTGCTCATGCGGAGCGAGAAAAAACTGGAGCTGTCATTTTGATGGCATCTTTACTCGACAGACCTATCCATATTTGTCACGTAGCTAGGAAAGAGGAAATCCTTATAATTAAATCCGCAAAAGAAAGAGGCCTGAAGGTAACTTGTGAAGTATGTCCTCATCATTTGTTCCTAAGCACAGCAGATGTTGAAGAAATTGGACAAGGCAGGGCTGAAGTGCGGCCAGTATTGTGTAGCCCGGAAGACCAAGCCGAACTTTGGAAAAATATAGATATGATTGACGTTTTTGCGACGGACCACGCACCACACACTGTGCAAGAAAAGAATTCACAGAAGCCACCTCCTGGTTTTCCCGGATTGGAAACAGTTTTGCCATTACTTCTTAATGCAGTTCATGAAGGTCGTTTAACTTTGGAGGATCTGAAAAATAAATTCCATCGTAACCCTCGTAAAATATTTAATTTGCCGGAACAACCAAACACATACGTTGAAGTCGATATGGACTACGAATGGACGATCCCACAAGCTATGGAATTTTCGAAATCAAAATGGACACCATTTGCAGGCATGCAAGTTTGTGGAGCAGTTCATCGCGTAACATTGCGAGGTGAAATTGCGTATGTTGAGGGGCAAGTTCTAGTACCTCCAGGGTTTGGTCAAAATGTACGAGACTGGCCCATCTCTAAGAAACAAACATACTTTACTATTGAAAAAATGGAAAAAGAAGTCAGTCGACCAAATTCTGCACTCGATATACATACATCTGCTGATTTGAGCAGAGTTAGTGATATTGATTTTGATCAAATCGACAACAGGCCTGAGATGCAATCCAAGCCTAATAATGTCCATTTCAATGAAATTACAGGTGCAAGATGTTTATCACCATTACCCCAAGTGACTAGACAAAGATGTGATAGTACGTCTAATTATAATCCCCCTGCAACAACAGTTTCTCAACGTCAACGTAGCGACTTATTCGGAAAAAGTATAGTAACTGTTGACTCATTTACTAAAGATACTCTCAATGACGTATTCAATCTAGCACAGTTCATGAAAACCAGTGTCAACAAAGGTCGATACCTAGACGATATTTTACGAGGCAAAGTTATGTCTTCGATATTTTATGAAGTCAGTACTCGAACTAGTTGCAGTTTTGCAGCAGCAATGCAAAGACTGGGTGGTTCTGTAATCCATACAGATGCTACGAGTTCATCAGCAAAGAAAGGTGAAACTTTAGAAGACAGTGTTGCAGTAATGGCAAGCTATTCTGATGTAGTGGTACTGCGACATCCTGAGCCCGGTGCAGTTGCGGTAAGTTAAATTATCCTAAATTATAACTTAACTGTAAAATATGATATGTTGTTGAGATACCAATTTAAATTTTATTCTTCAGCGTGCAGCTCGCCACTGTCGCAAACCTATAATTAATGCAGGAGATGGCATTGGAGAACACCCCACACAAGCTCTGCTCGACGTCTTTACAATTCGTGAAGAAATCGGTACAGTTAACGGATTAACCATCACTATGGTTGGAGACTTGAAGAATGGTCGAACTGTTCATTCTCTTGCACGGCTTCTAACTCTCTATCAAGTACAATTGCAGTATGTCAGCCCTCGAGGACTAGGCATGCCGAAGCATATCACAGATTACGTTGCCTCTAAAGGTATACCTCAGAGAGTATATGAGAGGTTGGAAGATGTATTAGAGGACACTCATGTTTTGTACATGACTCGAATTCAGCGTGAAAGGTTCCAAAGTCAAGAAGAATATGAAAAGGTAACTATTATTATTTATTCCGAATTGTTACTTTCTAATTACATTTCTATCCAAGCAAATCAGTTCCATTACACAAGGTATAGTGTCGACATACTTACTTAGATTCGCTTCGACGATTTTTTTTACTCTTTTGCCAACTAGCTCAGGCAAATACCACCATATCCCTACGCTCAAATGTATCAACTTGTATTCCAGACACGAGGGCTGTTAGTGGTGACTCCTCAGCTGATGACACGCGCTCGCAGGCGCATGGTGGTGATGCACCCACTGCCGCGCGTCGACGAGATCTCGCCAGACTTCGACTCGGACCCGCGTGCCGCCTACTTCAGACAAGCCGAGTACGGCATGTACGTGCGGATGGCTCTACTCTCCATGGTGGCTGGCGTGAATCCGCTCATTTAGAATCACTGTGCTACTTTCAACACATTATATAATTTCTAATCAGTAATTAATTAATCTACTGAATCATTCATGATTTTGGAATACTGAGTTTCCGCTTGATATGTAATCAAAACGATAGAATCACTGGAAAATATTTTAAATCAGAAGCGCATTACAAGTGTTACAAGTGTGCCATCGTTTGATGATACTGAACCGTATCAAAGAAACATAACACGTCTAGCTACTAAGTATAGTCCTTAGGTACGTCATTTAATAGGTAGCTACTCGCATCTACGTAATACAGATTCGAAACCCCAGATTGAAAAAAAATTGTTCTAGAATGTAAACAAGAACATAAAAGCATATTTACGATATTATGTATCATTACGTTTATTTCGTACCAAGGTTAGTTAGTATCATTTCTTATGTTTTTACTAGTACCTACAAACACACAAACGCCATTCAACAACGCCGACCATTCCTATTAAATAAAAAATTGTTATAAGTAATAATCAGATAGTATATTAAATAGTTCTTATACTTTACAATACTTTAGTAAACAGTTAATATTAAAGTAAACAGTAACAAACTGGCGTACATTATTTTTCCTCCTATAAATAAGATTGCAAGCATCTACAACATAGTCAATAAACACGTGCGAGATTCCATACACTTAAAGAAATTATAACGAATTCCGAGAACTATACAAGGATTGATATCCCTACACACAAATCTTGTTTACAAAATACGTAACATAACATCACGCCTTATTTCCCCAAAGGGTTAGGCAGAGGTGTACTCATAGTACACCCACATTTCGCCAGTTATGTTTAAGTCCCATTTATTAGGGGGCGAGCCATCCGGCACAAATTTCAGACTCCGGACTGCTACAAAATTAATACGAGTATATGTTTTAATTCAACTTAACTAAAATGGTTTACAATTTGGATTCCTCTCCACTGATAAATTCATTAAATCTCATATGATCGTGACTCGAGGAGTTTTCAACGTGTACATCAACAAAGGTAAATGCTGATATACCAGGATTGTCAGTCGGCGAATCGTGAACTTGCTCAAACTTTGGACGCTGCTTGCGGAGCGGTTTTTGTTGCGTTCTTTCATGTTTGCTTTCTGTTCTTGTTGGTAACTTAAAACCACCTTGGTTCGCTAATTTTCTCTGACAGTCAGTCAGTTTCTCACGAACCACATCTAAATACTCATTGGCTGTCATATCTCCTCCTGGCTCTTCTAGCAGCAATTTGCAGAGTCTCTGAGCCTGTTCCAAGTATATTAGTGCTTGTCTTATTGCTTCAAATCTTTCGCTAGATCTCGCCATAGCGATGAAATGAGGAATAAAGAATTCGAGAACTAGTCGTCGGCGCTCCGTTTCCATCTTTGATGGTACCACAAACTGTAAGTACAAAAAATAAGTTTAGTACAAGTTATCATTTGTAGTTTTGTGTTTGCCAAAAGGAAACCGTGCGGTTCGGCATAACAACACAATGTGAACCCCCTAATCCCGAACCCGCATCACTCACGATTCGATGCTTACAAGCCATGGAATGATGATTACTACATCTGTTTATTACATTTCTTAAAATTCTGTTTTATAAAAAAATACTATAATTTTAAATAATTATAATTTAATTTTTAATTTAACTAATTTAATTTAATTTTTTAAATAATTACTATAATTTTAAATAATTATTTGCATATACCATCAAGTTGTGAATTACTTTATATATCAAAATAAGATTGTAATCAAGATACACTATTTTTACAAAACAACTTACTATTTGTCGTTCTTTTTTCTCTGATCTTTGCTTTTTTGGGAGAACTTGAGCATTTCGCCTTTCTTGTTGTAGTTTGTATTGTTGTTTTGTCCATTTATAGTTTTTGTCTCGGTCTTTGTCCCTATCCCTGAAGGTTGTTTGAGTATCATCGTCACTATCAGAACTGTCTTGATAACTGGACACAACCGGAGGTAAATATGGATTGATAAGACGTAAAGGATTTTTACACGTTAGTATATCATACAGTCTTTGACTGTTGAACGCCGGATAAAAATCTTTTTTGGTATATTTTATCTTTTGAAGCGCATTTAGAACATGCATCACAGGAGCCTCTAGGATTTCTGCTATTTTTTTTTGTTGTGCGTGTAGCAATGGTTGCGGTATGTTTTTAACTTCATTACAGCTTTCTACAAAATAATTAGGCATCCTTTTTTTCACACAATTCATGTAAAAGCTTCGCAAAAACATTCTCAAAGATTCGCCGAGTCGATCTTCTGGCCATTTTGCGTAATTATCTTCACATTGCCAAAATAGATGGTTTTTAATATGACTAACATCTAGACCGATTTTGGCTGTTTCATTTTCTAGAAAAGTCTTATGTAACGCTAAAGTGAACAAATAACAACGTATATGAGAATGTGCCAAACAACTTTGCAGATAACGTTCTGCGGCTGGAAATATGATTTTCCATTGGATATTCTGATCTGGATTTTGGCCTCTTTTGTTTCTATATCCTATAGGTACTAACAAGCATCCAAAACCTATAGCCTTGCTTACCATATCTTTTTTGGGCCATTGATAAGAGAAATTAGTTCTGGGATTTTGTATTATTCTCCTTTCTCTAATGATCCACTGGTTAGCTGCATTGGGCCAAGCAGCGACAAGAGCAGGAAATATTTCATAACCGATTTTGGAGCCATTTTTAATTGAGTCGCAGTAAATACTGGCGCCTTGAGTTAAGGCAGAATTAACTTCATCAGTAGTCAAACCTAATCCAGACCCTAAATTGATTATGAAATTATCCACAAAGTTATTCATAAATCTCAAAGAGTTGAGGTAATAACATCTCTCATATAAGTTAGGCGACTGTGAAGACTTGGAGGCACTTTCAGCGACTTCATCGTCGTCGTCATCGCTCCATTCGTCCAACGCTTTCACATCCACGGATGTCCACGTCTCATCTGGCAACGCCCCTGAGGTGAGCGAATAGTTGGAATGCAAACTGAGTCCTATTTTTTTTGGTGTAGCGGCCTTAGTTATAGTAGAATAACCATAATCAGATTCAGCTTCGCTAGAGTTCGACTTGTAACCAGAGGTCTCTGTATCCTCTGCTAGATTGCTTTCTGAATAAGCTGCGCGCATGTTAGTTTTAGGGTATATGTGAAGATCCTTGGTTGAACTACTTAACCTTCTGGTATATTTTAATATTGATTTTCTCGGAGCCATAACATTTTCGTCTTGACTCCCTTTCTTTTCATCTATAAAATTATTATTAGTTTCAGACTCATCCTGTTCTTCGGGTAGTAAAGCATTGATATTTCGAAGTCTATTAATGTTTGAAATATTACTTTTTGTAACTTGTAAACTAACTTGTTTTATCGGTCCACTGTATCTTCTACCGACACCCCCATTTGTATCAGAAATCATTTTGTCTTCGGAGGCCAACAATGATTCAGTGTTATCCAATTTAGTTTTAATTTGTTGTAACAGTTCTTCGCCCCTACTAGCAGTGTAAGGAAATTCATCTGAATCGTTTGATTCCTTTTCAGATTCGGTATATAATATGCTATCATCAGAATCACTTTCATTAATCACTTCGTTTTCTTTTTGCAGCGTGCTCTCTAAAACTTCCATTTGCTTCAGTTTTACATATCCTGAAAACACAGACTGAGATTATTATGTGTTTCTAGTTTTAAAATGATTTAACTGTACGGAAAAATATTGTTAAATATAGATTTATCAATGTAATTATTTTACCTGGTACTTTACCGTCCTCTATGCGCAATTTGTAGAAAGGTGCATCGAGAACTGCGCTGTAATCGGAGGTATCTCCTGGTTCACTAGCTTCCACATTGTCATAGATAACAAAGAGCCTCGGAGCTGACAGAGGCTCCTTTTGCCCTCGGTTCCTCTGGAAGCTGATGTGTTCGTGCACGGACTCTTGCAATCGATCCGCGAAAAATACATGTTTGTTTTGACGCACCATTGCTTCGTTTATAAAGTGCTCACGTTCACTTATTGGATTGTTTTTTATTTGATGTACTTCTCTGAAATCAAACATGAAATTGATTATATTTTTATATCTCGACACGTGATTACTTTTTACATTTACCTACATATTAAAATTTTGAGGTAAGTATTAACACTAAGCAGATGATAACAAATGAATTAAAAAATAAAATAAATCACAGCTAACATGTGAAATATGTAGATGTTAAGCTTTATCATTTAATACCAATCTCTTTCCCAGTATCATATCTGTCGGCACGATCGATTTAATGCCGTAATAACAAAATTAAATTAAATGCCTTGAAGTAAGTACCGAATGCAGTACCTGCCACCTCTTATCTTATTTAATCAAACAAGTATTAGTGGATGAGGGTTCAGTCAGGGGTCTTGAAAGTGTGCTTATACGATTTAAACCAAGTAAAAATTCCTAACAACATTTATATACTACTTACAATAATAAGAACTCCACCAACTTTATTCCAGTAAAGTTAATAACTACAGACTTCATTATTTCGATTATTTACATAAACAGGGAGGTTACAACAGATTATTACCGTTGAAGATTATTTTATCATTATTGAAGCAAATCCGATATCTGAATGATAGTCAAAGTGAGGGACTTTCCTTCTGCCTCTACAACTGATAAGGACATGCATGACACCAATTTCACTAATATTCTTAATTACCTATATAAACCAGAAGGCCAATTCTCGTACTTAAAAAACGTTCAAATTCAAGTCGCAATCTCATCTCAGCGACAATCAATGTCAAAAACTTGACAAAAATGTAGGGAAATCAGAGGTATTTTAACAGACTGAGATTAGAATACGACCGTTCTTAAAAATACGAGAATTGCCCCCAGATAAATGGGCATAGGACTCTAACCCAAAAACAAGGATTAATATAATCATGGAGTTATCGATTTGCGTTTAACATACTTCACCTAACAGAAACGTCAAATTAATTTAAAAGACGCCTTGAGCGTGTCGGACCACGCACAAGGAAGAATTTATCCCAAGAACAACCATGACATTGTAATTGAAAATATGCTCTCTCATACATTCCAACTGCAAATGTAAGTTGGCCGACTATTACTCGTTAACTTGTAAAGCCTACTTAGCTGTGATAATTTTCCTTGTAACTTGGTAATACAGGATGAAATTCGCGAAAATCGCGAAAAATAAATCTGCTGTTTACTACATTTATGTCCGCATAACTCGTGAAAATGTAGGGAACAGCAGATTTTTTTTTTCGCGATTTCAGGTTTGGTCCCATTGTAAAAGTTGTTCATACTGTTGAGTACAATAACCCCTTAAGAGGATGCCCATTAATTCAAGTTAATTCTGTATTTTTATAATTACTACCGTGAATTTTCAATAAAGCTTAATATTTCGCAAACGGATCCCTGAATCGAAAAATGGTTTTCACACACCCGCAATATTTTTGAACTGCCTATCCAACGACACCCCACACCATGGGATAGACGTAAAAAAAGTCATCCCCACTTTAAGTGTAGGATCCCGGCACCCTAAAGCAATTTTTTTTTTCAAGATTTTATTTTAAATCTTTGTCGGCGTGATTAATATGGTGCATGTATACCTACCCGTACCAAATTACAGTTTTCTAGTACTAAGAGTCTCTGAGCTAAGCCGCAGACAGACAGACAGACGGACATGGCGAAACTATAAGGGTTCCTTGTTGACTACGGAACTCTAAAAACTGACTACCTACATGACTTTTGACTTTGCGCTTAAAACTGGATAAAAAATTGTTAAGTCTCTTATAGAAAAATTAGACACAAGTTTGAAGTACGTATCGTTTTCTATTTTCTACTGTTTGGAAATATGTGATTTTGAAACCGGCTACTAGTCTGCAATGCAGACCCTTATGAACTATTGACTTATAAAGGTCAGATGGAAGGTGGGTCCTCTATACAAAAAAAAAACATTATCCTTTGTGATTTGTTTTGTACAAAATAATGATAAAAGAGATGTAATAGACAATAAATTATTTTTTTTTAAACACATCTTCATCGCCACCGTTCTTGTATCTACCTGAGGCATTCTGAGGCAGAGTCGGGTAAACATTTGGGCACGTTAGTATTTAGAGACAACAGTTTGTTTGTCCTTCGTCTTTTCATTAGTAGTTTAATTAGGATTGCACAAAATTTTAAAAAGCAATGAATATTGATTGTCTACTCACATACCTACTTGATTATCTAACATCAAAATTAAATCTGTGCATAACGATTATCATACCTATTGTAATTATACCAAAAACTGATTTAGATTGTATAAGGAAAAGTTTAATATACATATTTTTTATCACTTCGTGTCACTGATTTTAGATTCCATGAATACGATTAAATTCTACAATGACGAAAGCAAACATGTCGATTAAAGGCAATGCAAAGATTGGGACAACGCAACGCATTGCAAAATTCCTCCTTCATCACTTTCATACATTTTGAACCAACGCACACTATGAAAATGCGTTGGGTTTGGTTTCATTGGTTATTAAACTTACCGTTCGTAGTTCTCAAAAAACTGCACTGAGAGGAGAATATTATTCAATAAGAACGCATCGGAGTCATTCTGGAGCTGGTAGCGCATGCGGTCCAGCGCCTCCTCGTCGTAGTTGCGCGCGTGCTGCAGACACGGCGCGGGGCCGGGGCTGGCCGGCGGCTCCGCCAGCGCGGCCGGCAGCAGCGGTGCCTCCTGCTTGCCCAGTCTCCTGTTCGCCGGGTTTGCCTTCTTCCTCCGTGTCTCCTCTCGCTTCTGCTCCTTCCATTTCTCCCGTTCAAAAAACTTATCGGGCTCCTTCTGAGTTTTCTTTGATTTACAATTGCCCATTGAAAAACTTCACTCGCTAAATTGATCACGCTAAGATTATTGTCAGAATAGGTACTCAGACCATGCAAACTGTCGCGCACATTTCAGTTCTGAATATTTAAACACGTAAAATTAAATTTAAAAATGCGTATTGTTGAGTATTCTGTGTTTACGTCTGCACGAGTAAACAATGCCCGCAGCACTGACAAAATGATTCTCACAAGTCGATCGGTGAAAAACTGTTCTTATCAGGCACCAATGATGATTGATATAGTTATCGTGCTTAATCGATTAGAGCTGCAGTGCTATGCCCAGAATGACGCGATGCCGATGTCACAGGGTGTTTTGACAAGTGGTGCATGTTGGCAATCAGACCTCGCCTGTCGGTCTCGCACCTTGCGTGCGCGCCACTGAAGAATCATTCAATAGGAAAAACTGCATTCCTTTTGCTCAAGACACGCTATTACGTAAACTTCACACGTTACATCAATAACCTGTATATTGTCACTTTTGTTTTAATTGAATTCGATTCAGAAGTAGTAAAATAAAACTTTTTTACAAAAAAAAAAAAACACTACAAAGTGAAAAATAACTTTAATTTCGGAATTCTTTGGATCTGTATTTTAGTTTTTTGCCATCGACTCCCGAAATTAAAACTATTTTTCACTTTGTAGTGTTTCATTTGGAAGTCGGTAGTTTTTTGTAAAAAAGTTTTTATTTTTTTGTGGGTCGGTTTATAATTTATCTAAGTTACAATAGCCTGATGTCAACTGCTCATCACTTTTTTACAAAATATTGCTTTTCCTGATGCAGGGACGTTAGTTGTTGAGGAGTTCTCCTGCTACTTCAACATATGCATTGTGACGAGCATAAATTGTTTAGCAACCATATTAAAGTAATCGAATCGCAACTCGTGAAATACTTATTATTGAGTAGTTCCGGTGGCCATCTGTGGTCTTCATCATCAGTTCCACTTCACCAAATGATGCTTTCCAAAAGCAAATGCACGAGTTCCTATAAAAAATACCCAAATCGCTATAGGTGTGCCCTATAATATTTGAAGAGTTCCCTCAATTTTTCCAGGATCCCATCATCAGATCCTGGTCTGATGACAATGGGACCATACTATACCCTCTCAAACAAAAAAATTAAAACCATTATCAATTTTCCAAATCGGTCCAAAACGTCTTCGAGTAATCCCGTAACAAACATACAAAAAAAAGAAAAAATACAGTCGAATTGATAACCTCCTCCTTATTTTGAAGTCGGTTAAAAAATAGGTAGGTGGTGCCTATTTGGGACCTATATCTACCTATTATAACCAAAATATAAGTACCTACCTACCTGTACCATATTTGAAATCCTTATCCATCCACCGCTGAAGAGACAATCGACATTCATCACATTTGGCACGCGGAATGGTGACGTCTCTAACAGCATGTGGTGTTAATGCACAAAGTACCTACATGCGGTTGTCTCCGAGAAATCTTTGCAAGCTGGTAGGTAGATACATTTTGGGTAAATATGTAGTCACGGCAGCAGCTGGACTCTTCCCAAACTCTAGGTATATGCCCTCTATCCTATACGCCCTACATTCCTAGCCACCAAAACTAATAGCCCCATGATGCTGCTTAATAACAGGATCCGGTCATTGTCTACCTCAGTGTCAGTTGATAATCAACAATTAACAGGGGTTAGGACTTCTGCGACCGAGAATAGATATACATAGAGAATTATATTATGATGATAAACGCTCATAATGTAACTTGTCTAGAACTTAGCTATCACTGTAGTTGGTTTAAAAGTTAAATTATTTTCTTTTAGGTACAGATTAAACGACAAAATTGTCCATGCCACTATATACAGGGTGACTTTTAATTTGACGTATTCTTTCCAAGACGTTGTAGTGTGACCCATTTGCAATAATTAAGCACCCCATAAGGACAATGTGAAAATTCATGGGATTCAAGAAAAACCAATGTTTATATATTTTTGGAAATTTCCCAGAATTCGTCACTAAATATCACATTTCTCTAAACTCTCAAATGGAATTGCGTTCATTGCTATTTCATTGAGTACCTACTACTTAACAAACCTTGCAATGTGACCAAATTTTCTAAAACATCAAACAGTTAACAGTTGAAGGAAGAAGTTTATTAACCATTTTCAAAAATCATCGACGTACATGAACTTTGACACCAGTTATTTATCTCAAATTAAGCGTACAAATTACAAAGAAGACATCTTCATTTAATCAGCTATCTATAAAAGTACAAAAGTTAAACAAATATTTAGAGGTGCCGATGAAACACTCGATAATGTTGGCAAAGGTCGAATTTGCAAATTGTTGTAATATTAAAAAAATGTGTGATAATCGAATTAATACTTTCTAACCTCCCAGCAATACTGCACAAGCTAGGCACCCATGTCGTCATGACCAGGTCACAAGTCGCGGAACGGCTTTTGAGTTTTTAACATGATTTACGGTGGTCGACACCGGTGCCTTCAATCTCTATTGTACTAAGGCAAAGAATAAGACAAGCAACGGATCTCATAACAATTAATTTCACTTCAAAGTTACCTAAACAGAAATTAGAAGAAGGGTAAGGGCCTTGCACAAGGCACTGAGGTGCCAATTGCGCCAACAACACCTTTAATCAACAGGAATATCCAACCAACAGCAATCGGATTTAGGTGTTTACGTAATAAGCTTTGTCAGTGCTTTCTACGTAGCTTTCAAATAAATTAGCACTGAAGGCCCTTCAATTTCATATTTTAAGGAGTTCATATTGTATGGGAATTTTTCTGAATCTATGGCTAATGTCATGATATACATACAAAGGATTTTTTCCAAAAGTCTCAAAAGTATTCCTAAGTCAAACTGTTAGAGTATAGTACCTACGTGCGCTGTATGTTTAAATAAAAGCAAATCAAGTGAGAAGTGAACTATGACCAGCGAGTAGACCGTGAGTCATGTTAAAAACTCAAAAGCCGCTCCGCAACTTATGACCCTGGTTATGACAACCTGGGTGCCTAACGTGTGATCGATTGCTGGGAGGTTAGAAAGTAGTGGGATGGATTAAACCAGTTAATTAATTCGATTATTACACAATTTTTTAATAAAACAAAAATTGGCAAATTCGACCTTTGCCAACATTATCGACTACTTCATGAGCAACTCTAAATATTTCTTTTTACTTTTGTACCTCGTTAGATAGCTGATTAAATGAAGATGTCTTCCCCGTAATTTGTACGGTTAATGTCAAAGTAAAATTTTGTGATAACTGGTATTAAAGTTCATGTATTATATATACGTAGATGATTTTTGAAAAATTTTAATAAACTTCTTCCTTTAACTTTTAACCATTTGGTGTTGTAGAAAATTTGATTACATCGAAAGGTTTGTTAAAGTATTAGGTATCCAATGGAATAACAATGAAGGACATTAAATTTGAGAGTTTATAGAAAAGTGATATTTAGTGACGAATTCTGGGAAATTTCCAAATATACGTAGGCGGTCCCATAATAAATTGGCCTAACTATGAACCAATGAAGGCAATTAAACGAAACCAATTTTATTTTTCTATATAATCACCATGAATAACACATTTCTGACATTCTGTGATTCAACATCTCTAAACCTTTATAAAAATAATTACAATTTTTATCCTCAAAATGACTGAAGACGGCCGCCTGTAACTCTTCATCGCTTGAAAACTTTCTTCCTCTTAAGTCCCGCTTTAAATTTGGAAATAAATAATAGTCGGACGGGGCCATATCTGGACTGTAAGGTGGATGTTCAACTTCTGTGAACCCGCATTGACGAACTGCATCCTTCGAAACACCGGCGGTATAAACACGGGCGTTGTCATGGAGCAACAGGACACCTTTAGACAGCTTGCCTCTTCGTTTTTCCTTTATCTTGTTTCGTAATTTATATATTAAAGAAGCATAATATTCGCCGTTCACGACTGTAATACGTTCTTTAAAATCCACCATCAAAATGCCTTGAAAATCCCAAAAGATTGTGCACATCAGTTTTTTAGTCGATTGTTGCACCTTTGCCTTTCTAGGGGGCTTTTCACCCTTATAACGCCATTCCATTGACTCGCGCTTACTTTGTGGATCATAATACAAGATCATAGTTTCATCACAAGTCACTATAGCCGCTCGATCACAGTCTTTGGATTTTCGCCACAAAGATCCAAAAACTCCGAAGCGCAGTGCACTCTTTCCTGTCTCTGTACCGCTGAAAGAAGTTTCGGTACCCATCTTGCACTCACTTTTTTCATGTGAAGATGTTCATGGGTCGCGCGATGAACGGTACTTTTAGAGCGCCCAAGCCTAGCTGCAATTTCTTTAATCTTCAAACGGCGGTCACTCAGAACCTCCTCTTCGATAAGAGCAATCGTTTCGGGAGTGAGCACTTCCACAGGTCGACCGTCGTGGCCAATGTCTTCGACGGTTTCTCTCCCGAGGCGAAACTCTTTCACCCAATTTTTCACTGTGCTATAGGAGGAGGCAGACTCCTTATACACGCCATCCAATCGTTCTTTTATTTGGGCAGGGGATAAACCTTCTTTTTACTGAAACTTTATGACACTTCGATACTCAGTTTTCGACATTTTGAAAAAATACGCGACTCTCGTCATTCAAATGCCTGTTAAACTAAGACTAAGCATTTCATGTCGATGCGTGTTTCTTATATTAAGTGCACGATAAACGTACTATTTAATGCAACACAACATGTAGCGACATGTCGCGTAGAACTATATCAGGCCAGTTCATTATGGGACCGACTACGTACATAAAAATTGGGTTTTCTCGAATCCTATGAATTTTCGCATAGGCTTTATGGGGCACCCCAAATCACCCCATGTGCTTAATTGTTGCAAATGGGTCACCCTACCACGTCCTGGAAGGAATACGTCAAATTACAAGTCACCCTGAATATACAAGATGTAACATAAATAACGCACAACCTCTTAAGGGGTCATTGTACTCATCATTATGAACACTACTATGGGACCAAACCTGAAATCGCGAAAAAAAAATCAGCTGCTCCCTACATTTCGACGAGTTATAAGAACATAAATGTAGGGAGCAGCTGTTTTTTTTTTCGCGATTTCAGGTTTGGTCCCATAGTAAAAGTTGTTCATAATGATGAGTACAATGACCCCTTAAGAGATTGTGCGTTAATTATGTTACACCTTGTATAAATCGGTCCAATTGTATTTAGAAGTTTGCATGGGTTTTCAACATGTGTACAGAGTAAGGGTGCTTACATAAAGAAACAGGTTTCCGGTACAGACAAACCCATGCGGGTCAGTACCGATCGGAGCAGGGTTATTAAGGTAGTCGGCAACGACAAGTTTAAACCTGTTTCATTATAAGTGAGCGTATAAGATAACATGGGAATACTATACCTGTACCGATCGGTACCAACCCGCAGTCTCGCCTGTACCGGAAACCTGTTTCTTTATGTAAGCACCCTCAACCAGGTCGAAATTGTTATCGTTTGGGACGACTATTTCTGGACTATTTTTTTATACCAAGTTTAAGCTGAAATCCTTAAACGCTTAGCAGAAAACACGTGAGGATTACGGCGAAAAAGCGTTCCGCCATAATCCTCACCGAGGTACCTTTATAACTCTGGAATACATGAAAGACTATTTTCGAGAGTCAGCTTGGGGTCACGACTACTAGTTCATGACTATATTTTTAAATAGAAACCAAGTCGATATTCCTCGCCGTTTGCCCGCACGAGAGGTGAGGATTATAGCAGAACCATTTCGCTGTAATCCTCACCTACCTATAGCTCCTACTTCGGAATCACGACAATTTTTTTTTATATTTCTTGACTATTTTTTGGCATTCTCAAAATAGATTTTCATGAAGTTTTTAAAAGTGAGGATTATAGTGGCATGGTCACCAACAAAAAGTGTAAGCTGAGTCAGAAAACAAACAAATCATAATTAAGGTTGGATCAGACGCGCCGACATCCACGAAATCTCGAAGATTTCCATCCAGATGCTATCGTTAGTGCTGATATCAGTAATTAATCTTTCGGTCTACTTACTAATACCACAAAGTAATCGTGATCGTTGCTTTTCATAACACCGAATCAAAAGTGAGACAACCCGCCAATTAAGAACATATAAAATCAAATCCGTCGATTAATTCTACAGTATTTTTCTTTGTGTGGGACACACAAAAGCAGTAGGTATACCTATTTAGTAGAGCCATTGTGCTAAATCAAATACATATTATCCTTTTTTATTATACTTATAGTTTTTTACCAGTAAGTAGCCCACTTGTTCACCAAAATTTTGTCCAAAAAGTCCTCACACGGGAACATCTAGCTTGAGGCTCTGCAATCGCAACTTTTTCCCATGGGCCAGACGGTAACTGGATCCATATACAGAAAACCCATTGAAAACGAAAAAAAAAAATTTCTATTTTACATCTCGCTTCCTTCGTGGTACTTAGGGCTGATTTAAACCAAATTCACCCTTAGGGCTAATTCGACCAAGCTTTTATACCCCTATAAGTCTAATCCAGGAAATAAAATTTAAATTTTTGACAGATTTTGCATACAAAAACTGTCAGACGTCAATTTTATTCCGAGAATAAAAGATATCTGACTTTGGTTAAATGAGCCCTTAGTGGTCAATCTTATACCAGCTAATAGTAGTAAAAGTTATCGATGATATAAAGGTGCTTATTGCTTCTTTTGATAAAGTACCTCGGCTGCATGAGCTGCATCTGTATTCTGTAGTTGATTTTTCGCCAATCTAAGCGAAAATGATGTCCGACTCTTGAGTCTGGCTTTAGCTGAATTCTTTAAGATTTTTAGGTTATGGTACCTACCTACTATTCCGAATGACGTGTGCATCAGAATGACGGGTGTATGACTAAAATGGCCATGCTAGATGCATGAGATCAATGTACCGAATGTACGTAAAATTTGAAGCAATATACTATTATAAAACCACCCACTATTATAAAACTGACCCAGATTGGCGCCATGAGCCGCTAATCTGATGTCAGAATGGCGGGTGTATTCTAAATCTGAACAAATTATCAATTATCTGAGTGTGAAATGCCTATACCGTCGTAGCAATGTACGAGCAATGTACATACGTTATCATATTAAAAGCATAACTCTCATGCATATAGCATGGCCATTTGTAGGACTCATACACCTGTCATTCTGATGCACACCGAATGACAGGTATTAAAAAAAACTTCAATTTATACCGTTACTTATTTTCATTTATGAAACTGGTACAGTACAAAAATACTTAATTTATCTACATATATCAACAGTTTCTTAGTCATACAAATTAAATAGTTCTTCAATGATTCGATTTCATTTGTTAGGACATAAAAAGACAAACCATGGCTTATAAAAAATAGGTAAAATAAAATTATATCAAATCATATAATTTTGCTTACATGTAATATAAAAAAAGATTGTTTTAAATAATTTAACTATTCTTCCACAATCTTGGGATCAATTCCTAAAATATCATAATAAGATTCAATTGATTCGCCTACTTATAATTACTATGTACATACACGAAGGTTATACATACTTTGGCCTATTGAACATAACAGTATAATTACACATATTAATTGAAAATACGGACAAACTAAGTACTTCAAAATACATAGTTACGTAGCAAACAAAATAGAAGGTTTTAACTTGACTTGCGATCTAAAACAATCTGGTAAATCAGCATAACTTGCATCTCCTGTAAATGCACAAATTGGAATTTACATCGAAGCCGTCCTTCAAAACAAGTTGTGGACACAAACATAAATATTTTCGTAACTTGTATCCTGATATGTTTTTATTGTAATATTAATGGAAGACGACTCTCAACTCCTCAATTACAAAGTGCTCTGGGAATGCTAGGGTATATGCCGCAAGACTTCAGCCGGGGGCGCGCTCATGCCTGGCTCCTCCATGTTGTTAGCTATGCTGGCATCGTCTGCTTCAGGAGTCGTGTTCACTCGTCTGCTGGTCTTCATGCGCTTCGCCTCGCCTATTTTCTTTTCTAATAATCGCCTGAAAGATAAAACAGGAAAGTTATGATTTCATTACCTCTTCTTCCTATGGCTAACTCGATCAGTGAAATGTCACAGATTACGTTCGTCTACGCTACGCAGTCTGACGCTACTACAGCGTTGAATCAGATACTTCGATGAGGATGTCCATAGATAGTGGGGATGTTGGTGTGGAGTGAGAAAAAAAAGGATCCGGTTCAAGACATAGAACGTGTCATAACAACCGCTAACATTACTTGCATTAATGAGACGCCTTATAAACATTTATCTACTGATAAAACTACATAAAAGTACAAACAAACAAACAACGTGTGTATAGGTATGCTTATTACCACAATTTACTATAAATAGGATTAATTATCTGACGTTAAGACTGTTATATTATTATCGCTTAATCCGTAAGCTTTGGACACGAATGGATTCTCGGTAACTAATCTTCTGGTAAGTATTCAATTGGGCACACAGCACATTACACACTTTCTCTCTTATCAGCAATGGCATTGTAACGAATACCATTTGGAATAATAAAACCTCCAAGTTGATTATGTAATATTACGAGTACTTCTTCCGACGAAATGGCGATATCAATCATACCGTCTTACGTGAAGAACGTTGCATACCGTGAGTTTATCCTCAAACGTAAACAAAAAAGTAATTAAAGAGAAACATAATTCCTTTGTCATGAAGGTGTTCGTAAAATGTAAAAGTCTGCCCAACTTACTGTTGCCTGCAATCAATGAGCACTCCGAGAATGAATACGGCCAGGATTGCTATGAGCATCACCACTGTCATCCCCACGATGGTGGTCACCGTGAGGGCTGGCAGATCCTCAGAAATCATCGCAACCGTCAGGCTGGGATCCGCCGTCGGCATCACATCTGAAATGAAATCACGTACTTTAACACGAGGTAACCATTAAATAGCCAATCTGGCATCAGCGTTTAATCTGATCGAAATTGACACCAGGAAATATCTGAATATTTCGCAATTTGTTTTATTAAGCCACTGATGCCAAACGGACAGTGTTATGACCACCCAAAGTACCTACTATTGAGCGTAGATGTATGCGACAGAACTCTCGTCGGTCATTTCACAAGGAATTTCACAATTTCGTCATTTTCGGAGAAAGCGTTTTAATGTTTCACATAATATTATTGTTTAACCTTTCATATAATTACAGAAACAATTGTAAAGTCATTGTGTCTCGCGTAGATCCGCGTTTCCGGCAGCCATATGTAATTCTCTCCTGAGTACCTACATACTAAAAGCTGAACCAGAATAATTTTACTGTCGTAATATTTTTCTTTTTCATTTAGAGGTTATGACAGTAACGGAAATCTATTAAACTTGTTATCTATAGTTTATTTCCCCAAAGGCATTTAAAGGGTCCTTCAAACAGGCGCGCCTCGCAACGCGAATCGTGGACGACACAAAGGCACCGCTCGTTGGGCGACACGCTGTGCCTTTGTGTCGCGTCGCGTATCGCGCCTGTTTGCAGGAGCCTTTATACGGACGACAGGAAATGGCTTATCAGTGAAAAGAAAAACCCGCAAAAACCATAATTATGTTAATTTTATCGTAGGCAGAGGCGGGTGGGTACATTCTACCCAATTTACCTGTTGTGTTATTTATGATATTTAGGTAACAATAAATTCTATACGTCAGTAATTGAAAAGTGATAAATCTATACAAATAAATAAAATTTAAGTGTCTGTTTGTAATGCCAAAATGCATATGAAAGTATATACGGTACTTATAACAAAAAAAACATTTTTACATTTTTGTCTGTCTGTCTGTTTGTTCCGGCTAATCTCCAAAACGGCTGAACCGATTTTGACGGGACTTTCACTCGCAGATAGCTGATGTTACGGCGGGTAACTTAGGCTACTTTTATTTTAGAAAAATAGAGTTCCGCGTAAAAAAAAATTAAACCCATAAATTATAAACAATTATGGATTTGAAAAATTATTTCTGCATTTGGTAGCCCAATTCTCGAGAATAGTTTTAGGCTATTTAATATCACGCTACGACCCTTAGGAGCCGAGCAAAAAGAAAAAAAGTCAGAAAGAATATATAATAGCGCGGGCGGGCCATTCAACGGGACGGGTCGGGGGACGAGGGAGTTTTATTAAAATGTGGCTGTGATTTTAGTATATTGTGTATCTTAAGACATCCACGCGAACGAAGTCGCGGGGCACAGCAAGTCTTTTATAAAGCTGACGAGTTTGTTTGTTTGGTTGAACGCGCTAATCTCAGGAACTACTAGTACGAATTGAAAATTTATTTTAGTGTTGGATAGCCCATTTATCGAGGAAGGCTATACATATAACATCACGCTACGACCAATAGTAGCGGAGCATCAATGAAAAATGTTGCAAAAACGGGGATTTATTCCTTTTGAGAGCTTCCGTTGCGTGCGCTGCGTAAACTGTTAAACTTACGCAAAAATCATATATGACGGAATTGTTCCTCTCAAAAAATTCTAAAAAAAGTCCACGATAGTATATGTCTATCTTTTAAGGTTGGCTCACTATAACTTTTGTCATGGTAATCAAATTTGTTATAAAATAATGCATTATTTGCGAAGGTGTTTTCCTAAACTTGGTATTAATCCTTATCCAAATAAATAGTTTCATAATCAAGGTTGATTAATTACATGTAAATTCCTTTTCAAATTATTCGAATTGGACCTTTCGTTTAGAAATTACGACGGGTATAGAAAAATGCGCTTAGTCTATTAGTTACCTACACATTTTATTTTTTATTGACTGTTTGAACTCGGTAATCTCTGTCACTATCAGTCTGATTTGAAAAATTCTTTTTGCATTTTGTAGCCCAATTTTTGGGGAAGGCTATAGGGTATGTCACATTACGCTAGGACCCTTAGAAGCTGAGCAAAAAGAAAAAAGTAAGAACGAGCGCTAAGCGAAAACGAAGTAACAGCGCGGGCAGGCGATGCGATGCGACGGGGTGGGTCGGGGAAACAAGAAATTTCACGCGGACGAAGTCGCGGGCGGAAGCTAGTTTTTTGATAAATATACGTATTTCTACGCAGCACAACCTTGCATACAGGGGATGAGAGATTTTAGTAGTTTGAGTAAGGTGCTCTTGATAAGTCAGAACAAAATAACACGAACAATGTAGAATCGAAAACCTTTATTGACGTGAAAGCTAACGGATAGGTGAAGGAAGATATCTTTATAGATCTTTTATAGACGGGAATACAATAGAAATAAAGGAATCTGAGAAGAAAGTAACTAGACTAACTGAAGGAAAAGGAAAAGTGGCAACCTTAAACAGCGGAAGGAAATTATCATTGGATAGAGCGGGGGGGGGGGGCTATGGCGATAAATGCACTTCACTTCCGGGAAGGGGTTTCGGGGGGGATAAAAGTCCAAGAAACAATCATTGTTCGTTAAGTACTAAGTCAAGTATAGACTGTTTAGAGTGACGCATAATACTGTTTACCTTCGTCCGGCCAATTCATTGAGTTGTCTCCAGGAGAATCCATTTTCTCTATGTTCTTCCGTTGCAGCTAGTCAACTGTGAAAAAAAACAAATATGATGTAACTCGCTGTTCCTGCGACGCGTTAAACATTCCAACCCCCGTTTGACTTTCTCGATTTTCGTAAAATCCTTTTTTAACAGCACACCCTTTAAGGAACCTACCTGGAAAAATCAAGTTTACAAGGCTAGGCTAAATTAAATATTAAAGTACCTGAGATTCCGTGAAAAGTCTTTCAGTGAGTGGTATTTGGAAAAAAGATTTATTCAGAAATAAATCCAGAATATAGTTTTATTAATACTTCGCGTTGGTATTATTAACTGGATGTGTAAGATGAGTTCATAGCAGGCTCATCAGAAAAGGGAACCGTACGAGAGATGGAGTCAAAGGGGAATAATTTTGGCCAGCAGTGTAACAAGCTAAGTAATAACAGCCGCACGGGTCGACCCATCAGGTTAAGCTACGCTTGCCGGGGATAGTTCGTGCATGGGTGACCATCTTTACATACCGCCTCCGTGCCTCGGAAAGCATGTTAAGCCGTTAGTCCCGGCTGTCATTTGTGGATCTTTGACATTCGTTACGGATCGTCAGAAGCCCGAAAGTCTGACAACCAGTAACCAGTAACCAAGGGGTATCGTATTATCCAGTTACTGGGTTGTGGAGGTCAGATAGGCAGTCGCTCCATGTAAAATACTGGTATTCAGCTGCGTCCGGTTAGACTGGAAGCCAACCCCAACATAGTTGGGAAAAGGCTAGGCAGATGATGATGAGTGTAACAAGATTTATAGCTTCATTAAAATAAAGGCCCAATCGTATTACTTATCGGTAAGGTTACTTTTAAAGTAAAGTCATTAATCAATAAAAATAACAGATTTCTATGTCTTAATCTCATAATCATAAGCTTTTATGTGCTTCCGATGGTTTGGTCCACAGCTGTAGATATAGGTAGTAGGTAACAGCCACTCAGCATTTTTAGTTTGGCTTCATACGATGCTACGATGCTACGATGCTACGATGCTACGATGCTACGATGCTACGATGCTAACGTAATATAATGTTGCTGTTGAATTGATTAAATTGTGTACAAAAGCCAAATCAAAGGTTTAATTTACAAACTCCCACGTAAGTATCACGTAAGAATTATTCTACGCAGTTGTAAGTATGTATTAGTTTCTCAACCGAATCATCAAAGGAGTGATCGATTCTAAGGGGCCTTAGGGCCTTGACAAAGTGACATTCTATCAACGATAATGATGATGGGAAAGTTAAAAATTTATACTGAAACGGAGAGCAGTGGTGACCCCAGGGGTAACGACCGCGACATGTATTTTGTATGTCGTAGGTTCGAACAAAGACAGGCGCTTTACTTTGTGTAAATTATTTCATCACCACTGCTCTCAAAACCATGAAGGAAAACATCGTGAGGAAACCGGCATGTCCTAGAACCAAAAAATTCAAAGACATGTGACATCTACCAACCCGCACTGAGCCCGCGTGGTGATTACAGCCCACTCCCTCTCACCGGGAAGAAGCCTGTGTCCCAGCAGTGGGAACATTATAGGCTGATTATGCTAAGCTACCGAAAAGCAAAAAGGCTCCCGCAGACGGGCACGAAGAGACAGCGTGACGCGACTGGTGGAACAATTTCTATTAAAACTTCATGGCAATTATTCTACCGCAGTCGCGTCGCGCTGTCGCTTCACGCCTGTCTGCGGGAGCCTTAAGGTACAAGTTGGGAGCCGACTACAGACAGCAGCAGCAGACGACATGTCGCCGCGACACTACTGGTTTCTATCTATTTCTATGAAATACCTTCCGTAGCTATTGAAATGTCGTTTTCATATAAATATAATATACATATACCCTATCTATCACCAGTTTTTGCATAGTGTAAATAGAAAAACCTATCTATCTATGGTTTTAACGTCCCAAGAATCTTTAAGAGACTACGGAATCTTACCGGATGACGTACTACCATCTAAAGCGATCTGTATTTTACTGAAAACAGGTTATTGGGTTCGGCCGTTAATCATGTTGAAAGTCGTTGTAGAAAGACGAAACGTTTTTTAAAAAGCGATTGCGACTTGTCTAGCCCTCTGGTAGGTTATCGAATCCTGTTAATATTATTGAAAGCTCGGTTTTTTCAATTTGCAAATTCTTTCCTTGCGTGATTACAAACACATTATCAGGCTCTGATAAAGCGATTCTGTTTAAAAGTGGATGGTTTTGATATTTTCGTGATATTCATCATTCCTTACGGGTTTAGAAAACAATTCCAAGAAGTACAATAATTGATAATAATATGACGCAAATCAATTATGATCAAAGATAACATTTTGGATATTTTGGTCTAAAATGTCATAAAAATTACATGTAGTAGCAAAGATTGATAATCAATGCCGCTATCAGATATTCACATCTTCGATTATAGAATTTAACAAGGAGCCGCCCCTGACATTGTTCGCTGGAGCGTTCTACCTACTAAGTTCAGAAACCTAATTCATGATTGACATTTAATGTTCGATAATGATATCCATTAGTGCAAAATCAAATTCTTTTAAAAATCTTAATCTCAAACGTGAACAAACAACACAAGTGAGAGTGAGTGAGTGTGAGTATTGATAATAGAATAAAATTAGCTGCTTCTGGACACCGCCATGGGGTTTTCGCCAACGCCTTGTGTACATCGGCGGACAACTTCAATGGTAATGATCCCATGAGCACATTCCTAATAAGTACTGCATGACATACAACTAAAAGTGCATTCATACAACTTTTCAAGTTGAATCTGATGCATAGAACTGTCAATGGAATGAATTTGCGTCTGCGCAACAGTAGCACCGGATTATCGAATATGTAACAATTTGTGTACCTACCTAAGTCACGTACCTACTATAGTGACGTATCTGTTGTGTTGTCTTCACATGATCACATCCAATTTGTAATACCACAATGCCGTATGTTCGAATCAGACAAGATTAAAAGTTTACTTCTCTTTTCCGCAGCCTTTAAATAAATTAATTGTTACCCAACACTCATTAAGTCGGGTCAGTTTTTAAACAGGTGCCGTATCAAGCCTCTTGTTATTATTTCAGCGTGTTTTCAAACACGTGAGCTTCAATAGTTGTGTTTTGCTACTTCACTATATTAATATTGTTGATGTCGTTTTCGATCTTAACGATGGTTTTTTACTCTCAGGTATTATTGTCACTGTCATGGCCGTCATCATCATTCATTAAGGTAAAACGGTGTTATGTAAATATTTATTGTGATTTATCTGACTGGCTTTTCAAGCTTCTCTTAAATCTGCTTTCTCTTGCCAATCATTTTGAAAAGCGTGAACATTAATGCTAGAATTGCTCTTTAGCCTGTATTACTTTGTAAAAGACTTCAACCATTCGCGTCTTACGACCTTCGAAAATTGTTGCGTGCCCGTTCAAATGTAGGTGCACCCTAATTGCGTAAAACACTATCGATCATAATCTGAATAGTTTTGAAGCAAATTGCTAATCCATTCATCCGCTCCACTATCCATCCATCTGCATCCATTCATCTGCTCAACAACGTATACAATGCAATGAATGTTGTTGAACTGTCAAAATGAAATCGATTCTACTATAAGTGTGTTACGCAATTGCCCCGCAGTTTTAAATAATTGAGACATTTTCCTGGCTTATCTAAATCTACTATAGATAACATGCAGATCGAAAGTATGAGCTACAACAAATAGGTACGTCAAAAATCGTTTTTCCGAAATGTTTTCTTATCAACGAATTTAGAATTATGCTTATAAAATATAATCATTCCAAGTATTATGCAGCATTTATCAATATTATAAGAACTGCTATTGTTTTTCTAGGAACTGCTACTTTATCAAAATATATTCGTCTTTTGAAATAAGTAATAAGATGGCTTTCCTGTTTGTTCTTGTGTTACAATTTGCAGAATCAATCAGTAATGGTCCTACCTAATCAATATATACTATTTTCTGCTGTAGAATTTTGTTGTTTTATTATTGGTTATATTTAATGCTTTGGTTATATACTTATCGTTACCTTCATATATGTATACCTACCTACTTAAATGAAGTAGCCATTTTTAAGTAATATACATATATTTTAATCTTTACTTTGTATCTAATTATATAATTCCAGTCAGTCGTCCAGCTTGACATAAACCAGTTGTGAGTAGTGCTCTTCAGCAAATACCTATGCGACAAGTTCAATCAACGCAGTATATTCCCCCATGACTCAACTGGGCTGAACACATAACCCGGTTCTCCCAAATTGCTTCAATCCACTCGTATCCCTGCCTCGCTATGTCCCGAATCCAGGGTCCTTAATATGAAGTATTAATGCCATCATGCTTATTTATTTATTTATTTAAGCTTTTCACACTTAAAAAAGTACAAAGGCGGACTTAATGCCTTAGGCATTCTCTACCAGTCAACCAAGGGTGGTGAAGAGATTAGATGGCAGGTGCTCTGTTAGGAATGGGACAATTTGTACATAAATAAGTTATAAACTTATAATATACATACATACATACATACATACATGCTTCCGTTGCAAAAAGGGATGGTGCTATAGTCAAGTATAGATCCGTCTCTCTCTGACGCTGGAAAAATGGAAAAATGATAGCATATTTTTTTTTTTTTTATTTGAGATGGGTTTGCTCTTAACTCTAGTCTAGGTCAAGGTTGACAGAGACAAAGTCGACGATGGAGCGAGCTTACCCAGAAGAAGCCTGTTCACTCTCACTTTGAAGAGATCGGGGTTGTATACCTTCGGAAACACAGACGCAGGTAGAGAGTTCCACTCCTTTGCTGTGCGCATCACAAAAGACATTTGGAAATGCTTAGTGCGAATTGGTGGACTAGTAACTATAGGCAGGGATGGTAACTTGCAGTGCGTCTAGATGTCCGATGGTAGAAGAGGGCCGGTGGAATGCGGTCGTGGAGTTCTTGAGCACACTCACCGAAGTACAATCTGTAGAAGACCGACAAGCAGGCAACCTAGCGGCGATGAGGCAAGCTGTGAAGCTTGGCATCCACCAGTTTTATGAGCCTCTTAGCTCTGCGTTCCACCGAGTCAATTCTTCATAGTACGGTCCCTGTCCATTTAGTTAGGGTATCCAGACTGGCGAGTTTCTAACTGTCGTGAATACTCTGCAAGTCTGAAACTAGATTCTAACCGGTTTAGTGCAATGCCCCTGTTGTTGTCCTTTAACTTATTTAACCTTGTCGTTGTTGTATGTATGTATCTTGTATGTATAATTGACATTCATACATAAATAGATAAATAATGAATAATAAAATATTTTTTAATTTAATCTTATCAAATAAAAATTATGACTGATCTTAATAAAAATAAATGTTCTAATTTAGTTAATTAAAATTAAGGACATGTTTTAAAATTGTTAATTGATTAAGTATTCATTTTTTTTCAACATTAATTTTATACTTTTTGCTGTGCCTTTGTTTGTAATTGTACCTTAGCTTAGCCCATTGTAAAATCTTCACACATTATGCAATGCAAATAAAGATATGAATATGAGTACATTCATTAGATCATTAGTATATGATTAATATACAGAGTGTGGCGTACATAGTGGTCCAACGTTAAGGGGTCAACACACCGTTTATTCAGCTATCACTTTTTCATTTTGTTTTTTTGTTTATATCTGTGGAATACATGTGATCACGTGTAAATAACTTTGTAAATGTAAACGTGCCCGTCAAATAACTTCAAAAGTTTAAAAAAATCTTCTTATTTGGTCCAAAACATTTTGCAATACCTGTATCGAATTTATATGAAATTATTTTTTTTTTTTAAATCAGCCTCTTTTTTAATAGAGTTCCGTTGAAAAAGAGGCTATAACTTTTTTTTTAAATAATGGCATCAGTTAATAATATACCATTTTAGAATATGCATTAATTGGACAAGTTTTAAAAGTAATGGGCACCAACAGTGTAGTTCATTTTTTTACGCCATTATTTGCACCCAAAGTCACAAAACTTTCTAGAAATTCGACTTGAAATTTGAGATGAAACACATATTTTCTTTTGTACTTTTAAAATGACATTTAAAATGTTATTTTCACGTGATAGCATATGTATTTTCACAATTATAAACAAAAACAGAATGAAAAATAATGTCGTTCATAGAAATTACAGCCAAATTAGTAGGTACAGAAAGCTGTAAATTCTTCTAAAAATAAAAAATTCTGAGACCCATTGAAAAAAAATGGTTTAAATTGTGGTATGTGATAGCTGAATATACGGTGAATCGACCCCTTAACGTCGGACCACTATTTACACCACACCCAATAGTTGGGATTCTATTAATCCCAGGCAGGGATTTTGTTTTGCTTTACACTGCACGATGTTACCAGCAACAAGTTACAAATTTGCTTTATTTCTTTATCCCGTGGGTTTCATCATCATCGTCGTCTTTCTGGCCAGAAGAACTCAACTGCTGCAATACCTTCATGTGAATCTAGAATCATAGTACTCGTTTAATAATCACAGTATTGGTGTTGGCTGAAGAAACCTTAGTGCGTTGATCTCAATGGGCTTCATTTAAGGGTTCTTGATCACGATCAATGATCACACATTTGAATATCTCTCTTATCTGCTACAGAACGACATCGGCGGTAAAGAACCTGCATGGTCGATGATCGCAAAATAAAATGCTTGCTTGCCTGGAAGCCAACTTATCACTTCCGCGATATCGTACAAATATTATAGCGATGAATCACTGTGTCGCCAGTCACACGTGGAAGTGACTACCGAACCATTTTTAAGTCAATATAGAAATGTGTTTTATGTTTCCATTTACACTGAATTTCAAAATCAGAAAGAGTCATAATTTTTCTGGTGCTTGAAAAGACCAAGTGAAATGTTATCAAAAGACTTGGGTCCAGTGGTCATTATCACACACTCATGAGTTGACATTCAATACCTATAGGTAATTATGAAAACACTTGCATGTTGTGAAGCATTGTTATATCGATCGTTATCGATAGTAACATCAATATCGATTGTTTAAATAAATTGTTTGACGTCGTCTTCAACACGGCTTGACTCGAACGAGTATCTACGACTAATTATATTCTGGGTAAAATACTTAGCAAATTTTAGGGTTCCTTACCTCAAAAGGAAAAAACGGAACCCTTTTATGATCAATTCGCTGTCCGTCCGTCTGTCTGTCAAGACACTTTTTCTCAGGAACGCGTGAAGGTAATAAGTTAAAGTTAATATCAAATACGTAGATCTACGGACCCTTGGCGCTCTATAAAAATCAAGCTTGTAAGTCAACGCAATGAAAAAATACGATCATTTTTGCGACATATTTTGACACTTCCAAATTAAATCAAAACTAGGGTACCTACTTCTCGTAGACCTATAATCTTGAAATTTGGCAAGAAGCAAGGTTTGGGAAGAAGGGTAAACCCTTCTAAAAGGTCTCAAAGCACAAGTAAAGGAAAAAGTCCGAAAATCGATAATAAGTAGGTAGTTTTATCATTATCAGATAAAAAATATTTTTTTGGTATTACGAACTTACATTTGCAGTTGAAGAATTGACCGTGGCTCGGTACCTATATTACCGATGTATGGGAGAACATTTTTTCAACTACAAAGTTGTTTGTTCTTGGGATATACATATTTATCCCAACTACGGAAGTTACGGAACCCTTCATTG
This sequence comes from Fissipunctia ypsillon, assembly GCA_947568875.1. NCBI lineage: Eukaryota > Metazoa > Arthropoda > Insecta > Lepidoptera > Noctuidae > Fissipunctia > Fissipunctia ypsillon. The sequence goes on from OX387654.1 coordinate 11,709,716, forward strand.
TGCGTGGTCCGACACGTACTTGGCCGGTTTTTAACTATGTATAGTATCAAGTATGTAGATAGATATCATTTCTAAAACATTGTAATAATAATGAAGTTAATATATAAACTTATTTACTAGTAGCAGTACCTTTTTTTTGCTGGAAAATCATCAAATGACTTCTCCCGCTCTGGGCAGACTTTTACTGACTAAAACCCACCCGTGTTCCTTCAGTTGCCTGTGCCGGGGCCACGGTAACTCTTTCGAACGTCCCGCGACCCTGGCAGTAGTAGGTAGCAATACCTGTGTCATTAGTCATTACTGCATCGTCAATATTTGAATGAAAGAAACGTAATAGTATCAAAGAATTTAAAAGGAATACACCTGACTAAACAAAAGCACAGTATAATAAAGTTACAGTAGTCTTCATAGAAAACGGCCGAAACGACGCGCTTCGAAATACAAAAGTCTCGAGTGCGCGTGCGCGGCAGTTGCGCACGGACGCGGAAGTTGCGACATTTAGTTACGTGAAATATGGCACGAACATATCGACTGTATTTTTCAGTGTATGGCTGTTTGAATTCATCAATATCGAAGCCAAAAGTATAATTTTTTTAAATACCAACTCAGTCGGCAAGGTAAGGTTAGGTAAGCCTATAAGAATAACAATAATTTTAGTTTTTATTTATTTCTGTCATAAGTAGGTAGGGATCGTCTAGTTTAAAACTGCACGCCCCTCCACTGCGTTGTGCATACACATTTCAAATGTTTGTACTAAAATTTCAGTGGAGGGGCGTGCAGTTTTAAAATAGTTGATCTCTAGTTGTATACAGGGTGTAAGGGACAGCCCTCCGCAAACTAACAGGGTGCATTTAGCTCCTTATTTTGAATCATATGCCACCGGAAATATTCTCAGGAAAATTATAATTTTTTTTTCTCGGGTTTTCAGTTACTATTCCTTTATTTCAATGTAAAATTACATTCTCTAAATGCAGCGCTCCATTTATGTAAATTAGACAGCTAAAATCAAAAAATCAGCAATGGATGTTGAAATACTCGGCGGCCGAAGGCTCGCTGCGCTGCCGTTACATTAACGTAACGATACATTGCGTGTGAGGTAATAAAACAAATTAGGTTTATTGGATTCCCATAACGTTCCTGAAATAATTTCATGTACCTTGCATCTTAGTATGATATACTGAATTCACCCCATTAGTCTGCGGAGGGCTGTCCCTTACACCGTGTATTTATTGAAGCGTAGCGAGCATAACGTCCTTGACAGGAACTTAGTAGGTGAGTATCTCTATTTCTCCATGCGATGGATGCACGAGTGAAGGAACAAAATATACCTATACTGAATTTTGCCCCCGTGTATTTCGGTCCGTCACAGAAAGTCTTTATCGTGCGTCCCACGATCCCACGTCCACGAAAACCACGTCCGTGGAATCTAAATTATTCAATTCATATTCATCCAAATGATTTGGTATAAATAAAATTTCATTGACGATAAGCAAATTTATTTCGATTAGGATTTAACATTACTTACCTACTTAAATTACCTTAGACAAATTTACATATTTTTTTCATACAACTGTGTCATATTTTGGTCAGTAGGTCGACTTTTATAAATTTGTGAATTAACTTGAGCATTTAGATAGGTGTATGATATATGTCATCGCGGACATTTTCTAGACCTATTTGTTTAACTTTTCTATAGAAGGTATGTTATGTTTAACCCGAATAAATGGATAATGTATACTTTCGGTCATATAGTCGCGGAACAACATGGCACTTCCAAATATCTCGTTTAACGAAATTCGATGAGTAGTTTAAGAGTTAAATAACATTATCAAATATCCACGTCCCAAGAGACACACTCAGTGGGCAACCCTAGTACGTGTTTATCTACCGAGCGGACCTAGGTAATTACTTCAAGGTCACAGCCGACACATACTACTGCTACTTTATTATACTGTGACAAAAGGTTTGCATATACCTGAAGAATAAAAGGTATCAAAACAAAACAATCAAAACAAAAGACTTCTCAGTGACTTATGTTGCACCTAGTCACTCGACGCGACGTGTAAAAAAAATGTTGTATTTATAATTATTCTGCAATGTTCTTATACTCAGGTCTGTGACTGTATTGTAAGTATGTACATCATCATCTCATCTGCCGAGCCTTTTCCCAACTATGTTGGGGCCGGCTTCCAGTCTAACCGGATGCAGCTGAATATCAGTATTTTACATGGAGCGACTGCCTATCTGACCTTCACAACCCAGTCACTGGGTAAGGGCTAAGGGGTCCTCGAAACGATCAATTGCGATTGATCAATTGCCATCAATTTCTATTGAAGTATTATTGACAATCGCTTCAAATACACTGTGCAGACGGTTAATTTACGCATCAATATGCATCAATCACGTAAAAATTGACAATTGCGAATTGCGATTGATCTTTTCCCCTTAACATGATACCCCATGGTAAGACTGGTTGTTAGACTTTCGGGCTTCTGACGATCCGTATCGACTGTCAAAGATCCACGAATGACAGCCGGGACCAACGGCTTAACGTGCTTTCCGAGGCACGGAGGAGTCTCGGTATGTAAAGATGGTCACCCATACACGGTCCAACTCCAGCAAGCGTAGCTTAACCTTATGGATCGACCCGTGCGGCTGTTATTACTTAGCCACGAGCTTACACACGAGCACAACTTAGTGCATGAATTGCATTAAGTATCTATATACCAAAACTTTTTCGTGTAGGTTCAAAACCATACATAGTATTGTATGATTCATTCTGCAATACACTAGTATAATATGACTGTTTGTGCATGAAATGGGAACCACTGTACTTTAACACCCGACACTTTTTTATAGTAGCTATTTTTTTGGTACAATAGATCCTTTTTAGTGTATATTTGAAAACTCCAAAGTGAGCATAACTATAGGGGCCGAGAAAAAAAAAATAAAAAATAAAGCCTAGTTTTTTTATAGTAGCTATTTTTATTGGGTAGACCCTTTTTAGTGTATATTTAAAAACCCCAAAGTGCGCAAAACAATAGGCGCTGAGAAAAAAAAGTAGTAAAGCGTAGTCGACGGAGCCCCGCTTCGCGGGGCTCTATTGTTTAAAACAAATAACCCCGAAAGCGATGGTGGGGTCTTTTAGACCCCGCCATCCCCTTCTAACCTAACCTGTAGGAGTCGGAGTGTCCCAAGGCCCGAGCTCGCTTCGCTCGCTCTTTAGTGTTTAGTGTTACACACAGTTACACAGTACACTACAGTGTACTGTGTAACATAAAAAACATAAAAAAGAACACAAAAATTTTTGAGAAAAAAATTTGGCGTTTGTGCAATGCGAAATTTTGCGAAAGTGTTCCCTACATTTTAAAACACATCGCTAAGTCGTATGTTTGTTCAGTATGAGGTTTACTGGGGCCGTAAAGATATTCTAAGTAGGCAAAAGATAAGCTACATACAGCCTGTATACAAGGTGTAACATAATTAACGCAAACCTCTTAAGGGGTCATTGTACTCATCATTATGAACAACTTTTACTATGGGACTAAACCTGAAGTCGCAAAAAAAAATCTGCTGTTCTCTACATTTATGTTTGCATAACTCGTCAAAATGTAGGGAAGAGCAGATTTTTTTTCGCGATTTCAGGTTTGGTCCCATAGTAAAAGTTGTTCATAATCATGAGTACAATGACCCCTTAAGAGGTTGTGCGTTATTTATGTTACACCTTGTATACGATACATAATTACCTGATAAAAAGATATCAAGAGCATATTGCGTAGGATTAGAATTAAGGTTAGGTATTCGTTTTTCAAAAAGTATCAATTGAGTGTACCGGATGGAAGGACATCGACCAAGGTTTAGTAACGGGATCATTGTTAGGGAACTGGGTCAAGAACTCGAGACCATCGCAGGCGCATCGCTAAGCAGTTCATTCTTCACAAACACAACTGTGAGCTATGTGGAAACGATCACAGTCACGATATGTAGAAGGATAACTTCATTTACATTTTTTTAAATTAAAAACAAGCTATAAATCTTCATCTTCCACTCGTCTCAGACTATTCGTTAGATCAACATTCAAACAATGTTTCTTTTCTCACTCACACTTTATATTGAAGATAAGGACGAAACATGTTCAGCTGATCGTGAATTTGGACGTGCCAAATCCAACCTTCAATATTGACAGGTATTTTCCGCCAATACACCTAGGTAGAACGCAAAAAATACAAATGGCAGGTAGGTTTCCACTTACATAAACACGCAGACGTGAACAAGCTGAACCTTTCACTTGGAAAAGAAACTAGTTTTGTTAAACTCGATTTTACACACTAAATACTTTGGTAAGTACTGTTTATGATAATATCACTATTGTGTTTAGGTTCGAATATCACAGTATGTGCGCGCGTCGGGCGGCGTGTGTTCGCGCATGCGCAGCGCTCCACGGCGCGTCTCTCACTACAGCTACACTGTGGTGTCGTGTCGGTAACAGCGAGATCACTTCACTATAATGTCTTGTGACAAAACAAAACCTTTTGCTAGACAATAGTTCGGCCACAGCGGTTACAGCCTATTATTGCATCGCCCGCTATTGTATGACAGTGGGAACGACAACAATCATCTGTGCCTTATAAAAACACTGTCAATTCAGTTTCAACCTTACATCTAAACCGCCCCCTTTTACGCCAGATCCTGTTAAGCCAGGCGTTGAACGTAGATAAGTTATCTATTATAGTAAAATTGACGTCGATCTACATTGAAATAGGTATGCAGCCATGTACCGTGAGTCATCAGCACAACTTACCAAGAAATAGATTACTTAGGTGTTCATTGATTTTGAATTTGCAATTATCACTTATGTAAGTACTTAGTAAGTAAATAAAGTATGTATCTACGTGAGCAATAAACTAGAAACAAAAACCTTGGTTCTTTCAAAATACTAAAAGAATTCGTCCAACACGTGTAGACGGAGTTAAATAAATTACATAAGCTATATGTACTCGTTTCGCAGAAGTTGATTTGCTCTTATAATTTCTTCCATGTATAATTTGCTTTCATGCAGCCAAGTGAACGTACGACGTGATCACGTGACTGTACAGTCGACTCCGGCGCAGGTTGTTTGCACTACTTGGAATCTGCGCTCACAAATCCATAACGGATATTACATTATTTTCTGTTCTACGCCTCGAACCTCGATACGAGCCTGAGATTTCAATATATCCGATAGCTAGAGATGATAACCGATTTAATTACCTACGGTAATTCTGCCAATTTATAATTACTTAACTGATAATTATTATAATAATATGCATATGCATAATAAATGCTCGTGAATACCATTGTCATATTCTTAAAACTCAAGTGCTTAGCTTGAACATTCATAATTATATAATGCACTTACCTAAGTAGGTAAGTATTAATAATAATTATTCATTTTGACTATTGATCGATTCATTGTTAGGATAATAATTAGCAGACAGTTAATGACAATAATAAAAGGTCTATCGTTCCGGGGGTCCACTCCCTAAGCACGAAGTCCGTAGTTTCGGCCGAAGTTACGGGCAATATTACTTACGGACATAAGATTAGTTCGGTTTCCGAACTAAGAATTAATGACAATATGATTTTACAGTTGTTCCTACCCCCGATGTGATTTTGCCCGTCCAAAAATTTTAATTTTACATTTGTTTTGACGGATTAACTACTTTCGGACGGGCCCGTATCTTCGTAGACGGAGTTAGGGCAAGAACGGCCCTGACTTACGAGCGGTCGTCGTGGGTTCGAACCCAGGGGCATGCATGCATTATACCGTGTGAGATTCATTTCATTACCTCTGCTGTTGCTCTCAAAACTATGAAGGAAGATACATATTATGAGAAAACCCTGTCCCAAAAAGCTAGGTAGGAAAAATTGGAAGACATGTGACCATAGATATAATATTTCTATGCATGTGACTCACACTGCGACCGCGTGTTAGATTATGGCCCCTCTATGGGACTCTCTCACAGAGAATAGGAATAGTGATAGGACATTATACAACAGGGTCATTGCACTCATCATTATGGACAACTTTTACTTCATAGTAAAAGTTGTTGTGGTTGTTGTTGTTGTGAATAAATGTAGGAAACAACAAATTTTTTTTTCGCGACTTCAGGTTTGGTGCTATAGTAAAAGTTGTTCATAATGATGAGGAGGTTGTGCGTTCATTCTGAGACATGTTGTGTACTTACTGTACCTACGTACAATATATGTATGCTGTACTACTTTAGTGTATTATTTATTTAGCGTCCGACAGTGTTAAAGTGTCAAGAAAATCAATTCTATTCTATTTTTTTACTATGGCAAGCAAAGCCGATGTCGACCATTCTGCCAATGCCTAAAGTGAATTGGAAAAGCAAGTGTGCATTGTTATAAAATTTAAAAAAAATAAATAGAATGGAAATTATAATTAATCTAAAAAGGTGACATCATGAGAACTCGATCATAATTTCTAATAACTAAACCGGAAGAGGAAATAGGTACATGTTGTGTTACCTAATCGCTATAAAGTTAATCACAGTCATTTTCAATTTAATATCTTGTTACTAGTTTCTATGAAATAGAATACGGACTTAGTATCACCAATATAATGAATAGGAAATTCAATCTATTCTGAATTCAAAGCGGATTGGCCGTTGGTCGACGTAGGTATTACAAACTGTTATTGAACCACGACCAACTTCTTTTACAATATCAAATTGTTTTCATACATAACATCGCGCCTTGTTACCCCGAAGGGCTGGGCAGAGGTGTACCTATAGTAGGTACCACCACATTTCGCCAGTTATGTTTAAGTCCCATCTAATGGAAGCGAGGCTTTTGCCATCAACCGGGCACAAATCCAGACCCCAGGCTACTGAGAAATTCCAGATAGAAAAACCCAATAAGACTTTGCCCGGCCTGGGAATTGAACCCAAGACCTCTTGCTCATGCAGCAGTAGCGCTTGCGACCACTGGACTAACGAGACACGAATAGTTTTCGTATGAAGAAATCCTGGAGTACCTACAATGAAACAAATGACATTTTATTTATAAAAACAAGTAGATAGAAATCTTGTTAGAATCAATTTATAGGACAATTATCATATTCATCCTCTTACCATTAGCTATCCCAGTTAATTTGGGGTCGGCGCAGTATATTTTCTACTGCCATAGGTACATCTCTATCAACTGCCATCACATAAAGGAACACCCCTAGTCACCATCACCATCTTACCGTAATTCTTTCACACAAACTATTAATCGGAAAATCAAAACACGACAAAATCGTCGCTAAAATTTTCCCTTCTCCTTTCATAAATGACGTTTTAAAGTGAGTAAACATTAATTACTACAAACAAAGCCCCCGATTATCTTGTACACAAATATTTTCTATGACGCGTCACTGACACGACTAATACATACAAACAGCAATTCATAATCGCCCCTATTCCATTCTAATAAGGTGTATATTGAAATAATAGTTTTCGTTAATGACACCTAAATTTTTAATTTTTTATCAATACATTCAAAAACATGAATCAAAGTTTACCTACTAAAGATTATTAGTCATAGAGAAAGTGACTACACCGACCTTCTGATTGTTTCGGCTATTATTAGACCAAAGTATCAAGTTATAGGTATTTATTCGTAGATAAAATTAACTGTTTTAGCCTTAAATGAGTACCTACCTCAATCCCTTCTTAGGATTTATTTTGGTAGAGATTTAGCCCAAAAACATTCTTCAATACCCAGTTCTTAAAAATAGACTGATCACATAGTATATTCAAGTAAGTACCGAAACTAAAATAGACTTACGGCCGAACCCAATAACCTATCTATCACCAGTTTTGCCATACTGGAGATAGAAAAACATATCTATCTATGGTTTTAACGTCCCAATAATCTATAAGAGATGGAATCTTACCAGCCGGACATAAGGACAGATAGAATTATACTCTCTACCATCAATAGCGATCTGACTTTTACTGAAAATAGGTAATTGGGTTCGGCCGTAAAGAAAAATCTAGCCTGGGCCACAACTTCAAAACTCACAGAAGCGCGGCCTTCATTAAAGAGGAAAAGAATTAAATGAGGTCTTCTTGCACGTGACTGAAATTCCATCCAGCCTGTTCTAGACAGTTCCTCATTTAAACAAATGATAATCATCATCGGGTACAAGCCGAGATTGTTACCAATACCTTTCAATTACCTACATTATTATCTCTCTATAGCTTGCATTGGAACAACTGATATCACTAACACCGAATTAACCCCATCATAAATAAACAACAACTAGATCATGATCGTTTTTATTTATTAATGGCACCTAATTATTTTATCTTTGTACTTTGTACTACTTTCGTGGTGATGCGTAGTCTTAGTTTGTGCTCTACATGTGCTAGGATTACTTATGCAACACCATACTTTTTGTAGTCAAGGGCAAGGATGGCTATTAACACAATACCTATTACAATCATACTGTGCTAAACTCTCTCTTTACATACGTACTTAGAATAATTGCCGTAGCTTCACAACAGTCGGGAGTTCGGGACGGGCAACGAACAACCGTACTTTTGCACATCTAAGTCTAACCAAAAAAATTAAAATAATCCAGTAGTCTAAGGAGGATTAAAAAAGACAGAAGCATGATTTACTTACCTAAAAAATAAGGTAGGTACCGTAACGGAAAAAAAATCTCTCGTTGATAAAATATATAGAACCGAAAGTTCATCCTGACTATTCCTGACATTGTATTTAAAAACTTCACTTGGGGACGATCCAATGTTTCCGTTGGGGAAAACACATCAAGCTTATTTCAAGACTGTAAAGGCTCCTGCGAACAGGCGCGACACGTGACGCGACACACAGGCACCGCGTGTTGCGCGACGAGCGGTGCCTTTGTGTCGCGCGCGATTTGCGTCGCGTGTCACGCCTGTTTGCACGAGCCTTAAAATGTAATATCACACATTTTATAATTATCACAGTTAATAAACTCGTCTCCTGTTACCTTTTGGAGGTCTTTGGGTTTAAAAACAAAAAAGTTTCCCAACAGCTGTTGTTTTCGATACAAATAATCCTCCTGACCGATTTCAGCCACGGGCGGCGGCCAATCTCAACGGAGATTAGCCAGGTAGATATTATAGTGCATAAGTGTGTACCGCAAACACAGGGGCACTCTCTGTTCCTTTAAGGCTCCCGCAAACACGTGACGCGATACAAAGACATATCTCGTCGCGCGACATGCGGTGCCTTTGTGTCGCGTCGCGTGTCACGCCTGTTTGCAGAAGCCTTTACTCTCATAGTCCAATGGGACGGCAATCCGACGCGGGGAGATATCAGGCGCAGGGCCAACGGCATTACGTGCTTTCCGAGACACGGGGACCTCACACCACCAACTTCCAAACTCCGGGGAGCTATTGAGAAATTCCTAATGGAGAAACCCAATAACACTTTGCCCGACCTGGGAATCGAACCCAGGACCACGAGGCAAACGAGACAGTTAAGAGTAGATATTAAAATGGTGAACGACTTTAATACCTTATAAAAAATAAGTTAATTTGCCAACCGAAATTGTAATGTTTTTACCAATTTTCATTTTAATTGCTTTGTTGTCTGACGGACAATACATCATGTTGTGACTTGCTAAGATTTCAGTAGGCTACGCATTGTTCTGCTGAAATAAATTACGTTGGTTTTTATGTAATTCCACGTCATACTCGTATCATTTCGTGCGTATATACGCACACCCTCCAAAAGTGTTCAGTCGGAGTAGTCATACCTATATATTTTGCAGATTATCATAAATATGATTAGGCATGACGTATAGTAGGTATACAGGCCTTATGAAATGGGTATATTAAGCTCTTCAAACCAGTCAGTAGTGAGAGTAAAGTGCAATAAAGGAGATTTACCTTACATTAGCATTGGCAAGATAGGAACGGATTGAAGACGAGAGTGAACACTCGAAAGGAGATCACCCATTTTGTTTGGCGATTTGGGATAAAAAAAGCCAGGCCAGGAATGAATTACATTTGATTTAAATGGTGGCAGTAGTAGAAACAATTCTTTGTATAGCGACCGCTGTAATGAATTTCTAATTACTCACAACAGTACGGTTCCCGTCGCCGACATTCTAATTCTTACTTGAGGGGCAGTTCCCGTAATTTTAAGAACGTTCACAGTCTGATCTCAGTCTCAATATGTCAAAAATATTTTCAAAAAAATATTTTCCTTACATTTTTGACATGTTTTGACATTTGATTGTCGCTGAGATGAGATTGCGACTAGATTTTGAATGTTTTTAATTATGGGAATTGGGCTTCTGAGGGGCAATTCTCGTAATTTTAAGAACATTCACAGTCTGATCTCAGTCTCTATATGTCAAAAATACCTATAAATTCCCTACATTCCTGACATTTGATTGTCGCTGAGATGAGATTGCGACTAGATTTTGAACGTTTTTAGTTACGAGAATTGGGCTTCAGATAATAATCTTCGAACGCCTTAGTAAAAAATAATGCATTCTATGTGTACTGTAAAAATTTGTAATTATTATTGATGGCCGCCAAAAAAAAAAATATCCCAGAATGTGACCTATACGAAATAATCAGTAGAGAGTGATTTTCAAAAAAAAATTAAAATTATAAAAATATGACCAGCGTGGCATATGGTATAATTATCTGTAATTAAACATTCTAATTAAAAACGTAGAAGTGAATACATACGTGCAAGAAAACGGTACCCACGTAAACACCCACATACATTTCACGATAATTTCAGCTATCAAATCCGATAATCATGATAAATTATCGTAAAATCAATTGCTCATACAATTAATATCATACTATCGATGATACACATCCGCATTAAAATACGAGATTTTTAGATAAGAAATGACTGATTGCAAATATATTTGTACCTTGAAAACTATGTCAGACAGAGTATGAGTAAAGACTTCACGGTGGATCTTTGATTCCCTGTCAACTTCGAAAATACCGACTAGCCTGCACCCTAATTGCGTAACACACTATCAACCACAATCTGAATGATTTTGAAGCAAATTGCTAATCCATTGCTTTCATATGTTCGAAAAATTTGTCTGCTCAACAAAGTAAATAACGCAATGAATGTTGTTGAACTGTCAAAATGAAACCGATTCGGACTGTAAGTGTGTTACGCAATGGCCCCGCGGGACCCCAGCGCCGGGTACATAATGAAACATTTTAATTAAAGCAGTGACAAATACCTAACCCAGATCTCAGATAATGTTAATCAACATTACGTAAGTAACCTATAGATTAATAATTATATCAAATACCTACAACATAAAAGCCGAACAGTGGACTGTGATTGGTCGGTTTTAGGTAAGTATTAGACTAGAACCTCCCAGAGTTGCTAGATTATTTTTAGTCCAAAGAGGAAAAGCAAATTATATTTCACATTTACCTACACCTTCCAACCTTCACGGCGGTTCTTCGCAGCCGCGGTTCAGAGGCTGTCACTTAACGGCATCGACGGTCTTCTTCCTAGCATATTCAATGAAAAGACACTTTTTTGCTCTGAACAATCAACCCACTTGCCTTTGCTGGCTGTTTATCTGCTTGTTAAAAAGACCACACAGTTTGGCCGTAATAGCACATTGAATTAAAAATGTTCAATTTTGAAGAGCGTCTTTTCTGTCACCAGTGCTGTGACAATCTCTCATATTTACGCCCCGGTATGTGTATGTATTCGTCAACTGCCTTTCAAAGTACTATTTTTTTATAAAATTGGACATGACTTTAACATGTGTCAACAGTTCAACACTTCTTTACCATTATCCGTTTGTAGCTTGTAATAAGAGAACAGTTACAAGAGTTCTACGTTGGGAAACGTTCATCTATTAACCGCAATGGCCAGTTGACACTGTGTTAGCTGTTAGATGTGAAAATGTGTGCTCTTGGTAAACATTAGGAGAGAAGTACAGCTATCTAAAACGATGTTGGGCGTAGGGAGGCCCCTGGCATGATGGCGGCCCACTTAAAGTGGGCCACTTTCCTGGTACTAGAGCGCACCGGATGTTGAAAACTGTGTCGAAAGTCGACGCGATGTCGCCGTACAGATATAGTATTTTATGTCACGAAGCGACACGTGCTTTACATGTGGTTACTAAGTGTACAAACTCGCTGTGAATGTGTGTGTAAGCTCAGGAGCTCTCGGTACCGTCCGAGACAATGGCGAAGTCGAAATGAAATGAAATGAAATTGTTTATTCTGTAAATACCACTTACCTACCACCGGAAATACTCACTCACTCATTACTCAATACTCACTTACTCTATCAGAATCACTTTTACACGTCATTATTATTATTTTTTAAGCTAGATGGAGTCGACATTTCTTCTGACTACCCCTAAGAATAAATGGCGAAACAAACTCAGGGGTCAGAGTCCCTTTTAAAGTCCAGACATAATCTTGGTCAACTCATGTGAGGACTATGTAGATCCGTGTCTGAAATGGTCTTTTGAGGAAAGAACCACCCACACAAATTTGAGTGGACCTGTCCAGTCAGTGCAAGCATTTATCAGTAATCGTGTAGCTCAACTCAGGACTTAAGGAGCTCAACGACTCGACGAACAATACCATTTGGGTAGGCCGCTACGATCAATTTATCGTAGGTAGGCTGCATAAAGTACTCAAAATGCCAGACCATCATTAAAACTAACTGAGAAAGAAAAAAATAGATGACCCACATAGTGCTCACATTCACAATACCAATTAAAGTAATATAATACTTTGCAAAGTAAATATTCATGTCATTTTGTATATAAAACTGAAGTGTGTGCTTGTGCGTGCGCGTGTGTGTTATGTGCTGACACTACTCGTCTTCACGCACACATCCACAGCGTGTTTGTACCACCACATGTAAAGCTCGTGTCGCTTCGTGAGATAAAAATATATAAGTACTATACTTGCCTCCGTTTCCGAACTAGACGTACTGTAAGGCCGGCAAGGCGGCAACATACAGTCGGAATTCCGTTTCGAAAGCAGCAAATCTACTCATAATCTAGTACTACTACTAAATTACTACTAGACCTTACTAGATTATGAATGGATTTGCTGCTTTCGAAACGGAATGCCGAATGGGAATTCCGACAGTATGTGGCCGGCCTCAAGCGCTATTTACCTACTCGAAGCAAGTTCATTGCCTGTGGCATACAAGAAAATTAAAGCAACAAATGACTTGCATTGTCTGAACGCTATTTGTTTAGACGATGTAACTTTTATTTTTTGCTTCAGCATAAGTTGCTCTAACTCTGTAAGTCTGTAACGCTCTGTGTGGTATACCTTATGGTATGCCACCGTGTAAATCAAATTTCAATACCTACTGTTCGAGTGTTTTTGTTTTATAAAAATATTCAATAAAGTAAATTATTTAAAAACACATAACTGAAACATAGAGCAACCTATGAACTGAAAAGAGAAAAACAAGAATAGAATTTATAATGCTTGTTTTTCTCTTTTAAGTGTGTTTTAGCCGTCGGGTTTTTTGTTTTTTTAAATGATTTGCTTTATTTCAAGCTTTTCAGTTTTATTATTTGGAATTGACTCATTACTAGTATTTATTAACCGACTTCGAAAAAAGAAGGTGGTTATCAGTTCGACACGTACCTATGTATGTAATGTTATTGGAACTGCAAGATATTGACATATTATGATAATCTATTAGAGCTTTCAATCAAATGTACAAAATTTTATAGGTGTACATATCACACCTTTAAAGACAAACCGTTACTTAACGAAAATATAAAATTTTACACAGGAGCTGAAACAAAAAAAAATGCACGGCTTTTTCGCAATAGAATTTAAGATCATGGTGCTTTGAGCCATCTTTTGAGGTCATAATGATGGATATTTTACCTAATTTTATTTTATTCATCGTATAGTTTACGTAATTTTAAGAAAGATGGCATTAGTAACTCAATTCTTGAAAAATTTCGTTTAGTAACTATTTGTCCATAAAGTTGCGATATGTATGTTTGTCCACGCATTTCTCCGAAACTATTAATCGGATTATAACTATTTTTTTTTTATTGGCTTACATTTATTTCAACTTGGGGAACAGTGCATGTTTCATCAAAATCAGTTAAGTTTTTAAGATATCGACTAATACGTGTAAGTGTGACGGCCTGGCTTATTGATACGAGTTACGGGTGTAGTGTCAAAGGGAAAACATCTCAAAACCTTGGTCAAATTCTAGTGCAATATTTACAACAAAACTATTAACTACTTATTACAAACAAATATTCCAGCTTTTACTTAAAACTAAACATTACGAAATAAAAAAGTAATTTAAAAAAAATAAATCGACTTCAAAAAGAAATGAACTCAAAATTATGAAATAAGTTTAAAGCATAAAACTAATACAGATTCCAAGACGCCGACTTCCGAAATTAAAGTTATTTCGTAATTTTGAGTGAATTTCTTTTTGAAGTTGATTTTTTTTTTAATTACTTTTATTTGATATTTATATTGTTGTAATTTATTTTAAAAAAATCTTCCCACCCTTTTTTTGTATTTCCAGATGCAATATACAGGATTTATAATATTTATACAGGTATTATAATATCTATATGTATAGCCTATGTCACTCTCACAATTAAGACGAATATAACGACACCTCATATGTTAAAATCCATCAAGCCGTTTAGGCTATAGAGCGTGCCAAAGAAATAGACATACATGCATACGTAATACTCTCGAAAAACATTACCATCCTTCTGGGCCAGTCGCAGTCGGGTAAAAACATTAAATACAGTATAGAGGCATGAGGAACAGGGTGTAAAGTTCACTCATCCTCCATAGAAAAGGGAGGATCCTCCGACCAGACGGGTGTTGTGTTTGGTGGGCTACTGCCCGACGGATGATGTCGGGATGTTGTATATATGCCAGTCGCGCGGTAAACTCTGATTGCGCGATGCAGGATTTTGCGTGACTTCAGTGTGACGCGTTCCATTGTGGCGATGTAGATATGCCGCCACATCACTCCCCTCCGGAGACCGGAGGTCGATAGTGGGCTGAGTCGTGTATCTTGCGATGCTTGCCAGGGCCAGTTGAGGTTCCCGTGAGTCGGAACCGGGTGCCGCATAGTTCACGGTGAGTCGGAACTGTCTGCGGAGATGCCCCCAGTGAGTCGGGGTGGCGCTGCGTTATATGCTCCAGTGCGTTGGATGTGGTACAGCGCCGGGTTGAGGCTGACTGCTGGCGTCGACCAGGAGAGGTTTGAAGGGCTCTGCTTGTTTGACCAGCCGAGAGTGCAGTATCTATGTTGTGCCAAGGTTGCTGATGAGGCTGAGGGTGATGACCAGGTATGCGCGGTCGCTGCATGCTGGTGATCAGGATACCCGTTGAAGCCGTGGGTGCTGGCTGGCTATGTGACTCGCCGCTCGAAAGCTCGAGGAAGTGATGCTGATGACGTCACGCTGTAGTAGTTGCACGAAGGCTGCGCTGACGTTCATGTTCGGGGTCACCAGTGTAGAGGCATGAGGAACAGGGTGTAAAGTTCACTCATCCTCCATAGAAAAGGGAGGATCCTCCGACCAGACGGGTGTTGTGTCTGGTGGGCTACTGCCCGACGGTTGACGTCGGGATGTTGTATATATGCTAGACGCGCGGTAAACTCTGATTGCGCGATGCAGGATTTTGCGTGACTTCAGTGTGACGCGTTCCATTGTGGCGATTAGATACACAACCGCCACAACAGAAAAGATAATATTCTCCGGTCGTATATTACGGTAAATATTTAACGGGAATTCAACTTGTGTTTATAACGACAAGTAAGTAGGTAGGTACCTAAATATGTTTGTGAATTGATTAAAAATTAA
Source organism: Fissipunctia ypsillon (assembly GCA_947568875.1). Classification (NCBI taxonomy): domain Eukaryota; kingdom Metazoa; phylum Arthropoda; class Insecta; order Lepidoptera; family Noctuidae; genus Fissipunctia; species Fissipunctia ypsillon. Next base: position 11,725,596 of record OX387654.1, read on the forward strand.
GAAACAGGTTATCAACCCATACAAAGAACATACCATAGAGTCATAGAATTCAACGCAATAGATTTGATTGATTCAAGGATCTCGCTATGTACAGTGTTGTATAGTCGTTATGTGGCTACAGTCATGGTGTTAAACTTGTTATAACCGGGGTAATTTAATTTTACCATTATTTGAGACATCAGCATCACGCATTCACGCATTTGTGACAATCAAAATTGCCTTATTTTATATACACTGATTGAAAAACAATAACTTTTAATGAGAGGGGTTTGTGACGAATTGCACCGTGCAAAATATTATACGTACATATAATGCCATAATATTTATTTGCAATCTGATTGAGGATGTTCTTTCTATTTATTATTTTAATAGTTTACCTGATTGAAAAACATAATTGCTTACTGAACATTTTAATAGTTCTGATCAGTAATTCTGTTTTTCAATCAAGATCTACTAATAGCAAACTAGTGTTTAAGGTGAAAGCGCCAGGGTAGCCCGCGAAATTCAAATTTTCTTACGTTTTTTGCAATTTGCGAGTCAGTATTAGTTGTATTTTGATTAAAATATGATTCGCGACCGCAACAAATATGTATTTACAGAATTATGATAATTAAAATCATCAATACAACTCTCTAACACCTAGTAATTCTATTGAATAACTAGTTCATGCAATCTTAACATTTCAGGATCATACTAACTTAAGGAATTGTATTACTGATTCTAATGATTATAATTCTGTAAATCCATATTTGTTACGTTCGCGAATCACACTTTAATCAACATTCATCCAGACACTTAGCTGAAAATTGCAAAAATCGGAAGAAAATTTGAACTTCGGCTACCTTGGCGCTTCTCCCTTAACAGGAAATATTTATTCATTAAGGGGGAAGCGCTGAGGTTGCCCGCGAAATTCAAATTTTCTTATGATTTTTGCAATTTGCAGCTCAGCGTTTTGGTGTATGTATGATTCGCGACCGTAACAAATATGCATTTACAGAATTACAATCATTAGAATCAGTAATACAACTCCTTAAGTTAGTATAATCCTCAAATGTTAAGATTTCATGAAATAGTCATTCAATAGGATTACTTGGTTGTATTGATGACTTTAATAATTATAATTCTGTAAATAAATATATATTAGTCATGAATCATATTAATACGTAACGTAAGAAAATTTAATTTCGCGGGCTACCCTGTTGTAATAAAAATGTACCCACAGCCACGGAAATTACTTGTTAAGCCAATAAATTGACACCTTACATCAATTTGCCGTGTTATAGCCATCTTACAAGGTGTAATTTTAAACAGTGTTAATCTATCGCGAAAAAAAATCAGTGGTGCTATTCTGTAAAGATCCCACCGTGAAAATTTAGGTGAAGTGAGCGTGATGTGAACTGTCATCCCACCTTACTCTACTGGGAATTGAGCTCACTTCACACTCACTTCACCTAAGTGCTCACGGTGTGATGTTTACAGAATAGATCGGCTGATGTTCCCTACATTTTGACGAGTTATGCAAACATAATGTAGGGAAAAGCTGATTTCTTTTTCGCGATTTCGGGTTTGGTCCCATAGTAAAAGTTGTTCATCTCATCATTATGACCCCTTATGAGATTATGAGTCTGTGATAGCCATTTCATACAACTGTCAAAGAACGTCAGTTACATTGTAACTGTCAAGATGAACAGGCAGAGGTGTACCTACCTACATACAGTACACCCGCATTTCGCCCATTATGTTTAAGGGGTCCCCGAAACGATCAATTGCTATCAATTTCTATTGTTGGTAGTAATATTGACAATCGCTTCAACTGCACTGGATACACGGACAATTTGCGAATCAATGTGTAATTAGTCACGTAAAAATTGACAATTGCGATTGATTGTTTCGGGGACCCTTCAGGCACCTGTCCCCCAGCTAGGGTTGCGGGATGTTTGAAAGAGTTACCGTGGCCCCGGCACAGGCAACAGAAGGAACACGGGTGGGTTTTAGTCAGTAAAAGTCTGACACGCCCTCCCGCTCCGCCCAGAGCGGGAGAAGTCATTTGATGATTTCCCATCCACAAAAAAAAAAAAAAAAAAGGCACCTGTCCCACCGCCGGCGATTAACGAGAAGCGAGTAGAGCTAGCAACTAAAAACGAGTTGGCGAGCAATGGGCAGCGAGTGCGTGACGGCGACGAGCGATTACTCGCTGGTATGAGTCTGCACCAAGCGTGAGTATCTCGGCGAGTGTTCTGCCTGCCAAGCGTCGCTGAGCGAGTACTCTCTTTTTTCTTTTGAGCGAGTTTTCTCGTTTTTCTTTTTTTTTTGAGTTTTTTTTTAATGGAACGCGTCACGCAAAATCCTGCATCGCGCAATCAGAATTTACCACGCGACTAGCATATATACAACATCCCGACATCAAACGTCGGGCAGTACACACACAACACCCGTCTGGTCGGAGCATCCTCCCTTTTCTATGGAGGATGAGTGAACTTTACACCCTGTTCCTCATGGCTCTATAGATGGCTCTTATCGCTGCGACAAACGAGTACTCGCCGGCGGCGGCGGTGTGAACAGTCAGCGATCAACTATTTATATAATTATGTATCTCTTTTACTTACACGGGACCTACAATATATTGTACGTTTCTTGAGCGAGAAAATCGTTAATAGCTAGTCGTTTCCTCGTCGGCGGTGGGAGAAGTGCCTTAGTCCCATGTAATAAGAAGCGAGCCTATTGCCATCAAACGGGCGCAAATCCAGATAAAATCCCAATAACCCTTTCCCCGAGATGGGAATCGAACCCAGGACCTAAGTTGGTTAGTCAACTTCCTTTAAAATTAATTTCCCTGACTTTATAACTTTGATACTTAAACTTGAAAGCCGAGTCATCAAGTGAACATCAAAGAATAGTAAAAAAATATTGATAAGCCAAAACATTGAAGTATAGTGATTGCTTATCACTAGGTACTTACTTACTTGTCTTGTCTTGTCTTGTCTTTACTTGCTTGTCTTTTTCGGGTGACCACTGAAAATCAGCGCTGTGCTGTGAGTCCCTCATAGCACAGCATCATGCTGAGTGGAAGCCTTCTTGTCACAGTCATGACGTGCAGCTGCCGACTATTTCTGTTTTGAGCTCGTGATTATAATGTGGATCTATCTTGTTTTATTTTTCTGATTATTCTTATCGTTTTGTATGCACGTGTTTCTGTGACAAATAAACCTATTTTTCTTTCTTTCTTATGTGATTAGATGTTTTTTTTTTATTTGCCGGCCAATATACTGGCTGTCATATGTAATATAATTAAATTTTCTTTCATGTTTTATAGTTCAATGTTTTGGCAATAAAGGTTATGCTTCGTAGAACTGAAAAGTAGATCACGTGGTCGTTATCGAATATTTAATATAAGGTACTTTGTAACTATGTAAGCAATCACCAAGCAATCTGGCCAATACCTTATCATTCTCAATTTTCTCTGACCTAAGTTCAACCGAATCCAGTATCGGTAGTCCATAATTATGATATTGGTCCTGTATACTCAGGGACAAAGATTTCAAGGATATGATCCAACACGACGGTCTATGGGAAGGTGAAAATCGTTCCTGGAGCTAGACCACCACCTCTTAAAGCAGTATTATTGTAATCTTACTTCAGTGTGGGAAAGAGATGGAGCTAGACGTCCTGTATCTCTTCCTCACACTGAAGTAACATTAAAATAATATTGCTTTAAGAGGTGGTGGTTGGCACCCTGAATCTGTGTGTATCTATGAGTATACAAAAATCTGGATCCTGATGGCTTCACTCCATACACTAACACAACAGCTTTCATATCAACAAGATTCGTCTATTCGTCTCGTCGGTCAAGATTTGAGAAGACAAATTTTCCATGCATAGGTAGTTAAAATGTCTAAGTAAATGGTCAAAATTCTATTGTCAATAACGTGAATAACATAATACAGCATCACGCCTGTAATCCCTTAAGGGTTAGGCAGAGGTGTTCCTATAGAACACTCACATTCCGCCAGGTATGTTTAAGTCCCATGTAATAGCGAGCGACCCTATTACCAACAATCAGGCACAAAACCAGACTCTGGTCCTGAGAAATCCTGAGAAATTCCTAATGGAAAAAACCTAATAACACTTTGCCCGACCTGGGGTCGAACCCAGGACCTCATGATGAGCAGTAGCGATTGCGACAACTAGACCAATGCGACAGTCAACTCATTAGTACTGATATTTTCATTCATAGCCCTGTTTATGGCAAGAACTGCAGCAAATTATGCAGTGTGCTTATTGAACTTGACCTTGTCTGACCTCTACTACTTGGTGTTGGCGGTCTTGACCGTCATGTTATAAGTCATGTTACGTCCTAGCACTAATCAAGGTACTATCGGTAAATATCTTCATAAATCCAACATAATATAGCAGTGCCACTGAGCGTTGAACAATGAAAATGTATATCTAAAATCAAACAATATAATAATTATTTACATGGATAAATAAACTAAACACCTTATTATTTTATCATCTAAGTCTAATACAAATAAAATATTTACAATAATAATGACACTAACACTGATATAAAATAAATCCGTAATTCAATGAAACTCGTTCGCTATCGCAAACTCGCAGCGCGTGGTGACGCGACGGTCGTACCAGGTACGGCGCACGCGCACACCGCCCGCCGCGCGCCGAATAAACCAAACACAATCGCTGGACATCACAATCCGAACTTAGAATACTTCACGAAGTAAAAACCTTTGTTCACATGGGAACACAACAAATTGCACATAAGTTACGTAGTTAACTTGAACAGAGTATATATTTAGGACTAGCTTTTGCTCGCGTCTTCACCCGCGTGGAGGTCGGAAATTATCCCACTGGATCGTAACTACCGCGATAAAAAGTCATGTCCGGTCATGGTCTATCCGCGTGCCATATTTCATCCAAATTCGTTCAGCCATACACAGTTACTTTCGCATTTATAATAATTATGAAGTAGGTATAGATTAGTACGGATTCTGTAAATAAGATTAAAAACCGGATTATGTGTTTTGCCATTTCGTTATTATTTGATAGCAAAAAACCCTACGAGTGACCTACGACCCACCTGATAATACCTAAGTGGCCTCGCGCCTCGCCAGCTCGCCATCTCCAATGCATCGCAGATGCGTTGTCATCTCAATGACAAAGCTAAAATTTATATTATCATTATTCTAGCAATTTCACGTACCATGGGAGAAACGAACATCTATATATATATATCGTAAGGACTTTTCTTGCTTGCAGCGCTCGGCCGCTATAGTAAGACTTACTATAACAGATGTGGTCATCGTGTGCACGGGATTTTATTTTCAAATTGGTCCGATGTAAGTTTCCTCGATAGTACATGTGCCCATACCTCACACTGAAACACAGCAACGATGCTTGGCGGCAGATATAGGTAAAAGTACTTCCCCAAAGCATAAGGTACTTTTCTTACTAAAATTATTAAAATATCAAAGCCTTCAACAGCTTCGTTCAGTAAAATATTCATAATAAAGCAAAAAGATAAGAAGTAGGTAAGTAAGGTCATTCCATAATCCTTAATTCCTTTTTGTAGGTACTGTTAAACTCTTATCTAATATCTAGGGTAAGTCCCCTCGATCTAAAAGACGATAAGTTGCAAGGTCATCATAAAGAAAGCGGCCAGGTGCAAGTTGAAGGGACAAGAAAGGTTCTGTACCACCGTACAATATTTAACACTACATATTTCTTTAAACACGTTTCTTGTATGGGGACTCGATTAATTTTTATCTTTATTTTATTTTTAGGGTTCCGTACCTCAAAAGGAAAAAAACGGAACCCTTATAGGATCACTTCGTTGTCTGTCTGTCTGTCTTTCGGTCGGCCTGTCTGTCTATCAGTCTGTCAAGAGCCTTTTTCTCAGGAACGCGTGGAGGTATCAAATTGAAATTAATATCAAATACGTAGGCCTACGGTCCCTTGGAGCTATAAAAAAAATCAAGCTTCTAAGTCAACGCAATAAAAAAATACGGCATTTATGCGACTAATTTTGATACCCGCAAATAAATCAAAACCTTTAGGGTACTTCCCGTGGTCCTAGAATCATGAAATTTGGAAAGAAGCAAGGTCTCACAGCACAAGTAAAGGAAAAAGTCCGAAAATCGTTAATTTGTAGTTTTATCACATTAAAAATCATTTTTTGTGATTACAAACTGACATTGCAGTTGGAGAATTGACAGTGACGTACATCGATGTTTTTTTTTTTATTTATTTAAGATAGGTTTGCTCTTGACTCTAGTCTAGGTCAGAGATGACAGAGACAAAGTCGACGATGGAGCGAGCTTACCCAGAAGGGATGTAAGGGAGAACATTTGTTTTTCAACTACAATGCTAAGTTTTTTTTGGGATAAATTCATCCCAACTACGGAACCCTTCATTGTGCGTGGTCCGACACGCACTTGGCCGGTTTTTTGTTATAGTACGAGTAGCACACTGTGAACATTTCATGTGTTTACCTATAACGGTTCAAAAGATACAGCCCTGTGACAGACGGACGGAATCCTTTGCGTACGGGACCCTAAAAAAGGATATGATTGATTAAACCCATGTCAAGTAATGTTGTTTCTGGAAGCCTTCGTACTTCTTAGCATTTTCCTAGGTTTTAGACAGTTTTTGTGGTCTTATGGTTAAGTCATCATAAGTAAACTTAATACATTTAAAATTCCACGGAACTGATGAACTTCCGTGGGAAATTCTCATAGAAGCCCTCTGCCCGGGTAAGGTTACATGGCGCTCTCCTCCTTAGCTCACAGTTTTCCTCCAACCTAACTTAGAGAATCTCACCTGCATCAATTCTAGTGATGTCCGAGCACCCGTGCCTTTTTCCGCATGATTTCTCGCAATGAGCACAGCCACCTCACCTAGCACAATGAGCACACAGTCACCTAGCACAATGAGCACACAGCCACCTAGCACAATGAGCACACAGCCACCTAGCACAATGAACACACAGTCACCTAGCACAATGAGCACACAGTCACCTAGCACAATGAGCACACAGTCACGTAGCACAATGAGCACACAGTCACGTAGCACACAGTCACGTAGCACAATGAGCACACAGCCACGTAGCACAATGAGCACACAGCCACGTAGCACAATGAGCACACAGCCACCTAGCACAATGAGCACACAGCCACCTAGCACAATGAGCACACAGCCACCTAGCACAATGAGCACACAGTCACCTAGCACAATGAGCACACAGCCACCTAGCACAATGAGCACACAGCCACCTAGCCTTTGCGAACTAATAATGATGGGAAGATTTCGTGTGCTGATTTTTTTTTCATTTGAGATAGGTGTGCTCTTGGCTCTAGTCTAGGTCAGAGATGACAGAGACAAAGTCGACGATGGAGCTTGCTTACAGAGAATTCCACACCTTTGCTGTGCGCATTACAAAAGACATTTGGAAACGCTTAGTGCTAATTGGTGGAATAGCAACTAGGTAGGGATGGTAGCCTGCAGTGCGTCTAGATGTCCGATGGTAGAAGGGGGCCGGCGGAATGAGGTCGTGGAGTTCTTGAGCACACTCACCGAAGTACAATCTGTAGAACGAGAAGCAGGCAACCTTGCGGCGATGAGCCAAGCTGTGAAGCTTGGCATCCACCAATCTTACGTCGCCACACTTATATTATTATGTTAAGATGTAATTCCTTCGGGGAAGGCGTTATGTTATAAAATCCGTAATTGATTAGGTACTAATAAATTAAAGTCAATTAAAGTCAAGTATTCGCGAAGGTTACCTTAAAAGCTAAAGCTACACAACGATAGTCAGTGTTACGTTTGTGTTTATCCATAAAATAAGCTCATTTTCATGTTTATAATATGAGTGAGTTTATTTTGTTTCTAACTTGAACATAATACATACTTTACACTAACATCACGCCTGTATTCCTCAAAGGGTTAGGCAGAGGTGTACTTATAGTATACACCCACATTTCGCTAGTTATGTTTAAGTTCCATGTAATAGGGACCACTACTGTAACTTACTTGTTTTAACATTACCTGACAGGGTAGGTACTAAAATTTGAAAATTACCGATAAATTACTAACAAACTAACAGGCACACAAATATCCTTATTTATAACAAATGTCCGTCTCTTGCAGTCGCACAGGTAGTAGGTATTGTACACACAATAAAACACTAACATAATAAAATAAATCTGATAAATGCTTTATTCCATATAAATAAGGTATACTTTTAATACGCGTTGTAACTTGGATTATATCTTTATAAGTACTACATACCTACATCACGTAAAACAATTGTTAGATAATAAAAATACCTAGTAAGAAGAAATAAACATAAAATCATTTATTGGAATGAAGTGTTACACAATTTGGTAAAAGAATTAATTGTTACAGGACTTTGAACATTCTCGAGTCAGCGCGGTAATTGCGTAAACACATTTACAGTAGGAATCGGTTTCGTTTTGACAGTTCAACAACATTCATTGCGTTATTTACGTTGTTGAACAGACAAATTTTTCAAACATATGAAGCAATGGATTATCAATAAGGTTCAAAATCAATCGGATTCTGATTGACAGTGGTGCTGATTCTCTTGTCACAAATGCGTCTACTAGACTAAAAATCACCAACATTTAGTTTATTCCTGTCAAACGACGATTTCCCATTCTGAAATTGATTAAAGTGTCACAACTTAACTATATTTTAGTTTGACAGCACTAAGATGGCACTGAGTTATTAGTTTAGTGAAAATGGTACATAATTTTGCTATTCTGTATTTGACGTTTTTCACCTAAAATTTAGATTTTCTAACTAAATCTTGACTATTTTTAATCGCGATTAAAAAGGTGTGGAATAAAATTAGTTGGCATGAACTAAAATTCACACCAACACCTCGACTTCAGATGTAAAAACAGTACTGTATCTTTTTTTTCTTTTCTTTTGCTTATATCTCGAAAACGGTGTGTCCTATCGCAAAAATAATTAAAATTTCGACCCCTTTCAAAAAGCTCATAACCTTAACATGTCGGTAATAATATTTTTTCATATTTTCCATACAAAAAGTTAAAAATTCCATATAAAACACGTCGAGGCTACCCCTGCGCGCCTCCGGCTCTAAAAAAAATTCACAGGGTAGGGCAAACAAGTACTACGTGGCGCGATTGTCAAATTCGATTTTAGTTCCGTCAAAATTAATTTTAAATTTAGTGATATTTTTTGTAGAATAGCTTAACCTGCTGAATTTTCCTGTCGCCTCAAGGCGTCAGCAGGATTCTCATAGCCAAAAGTAAAGAATTTTAGTGATAGTTTAGTTAATTTAGTTCGATGTAGTACAAGAGAATCGGCACCAGTGTGTTACGCAATCTGGTAAGCTTTGACTCACAATCTCAATAGCTTACATTTTGACAATTCAAAATTTTTTGAAAAGCCTTCTTCTACACAGTTAGTCAATCGAAATGAAAATTATAGGATTATCAAAATACTTAATAAATTTTAATGAGATGGCGAGTGTGTTACCAAAAAGTCTCGTGTTGAAGGTAACCCATCACTGGTGCACAGCATTGTTGCTACAACATGTTTTGTTCTTCTGGAAACATTGTGGCTTTGCTAGCAACACAAAGATCATGTCGCTGTAACAGTATCGCGCAACTTTTGTTATTTGCTATGAATACGGGGCTTGCACACTCTGTTTCGTATATTTAGGACGCCGTTCATTCATCGATATCCCTTGTGATACTTATATGACAAATACGCGTCAACGCCATGGAGGATCCCAACCACCACGCCGATGTACTGGAAACATAAATAACAAACACATTATTTTATAGTCCTCCATAAAACATAAAACAAAACACGAAAATGTAATAAAGTTTTTGTGTTGTTATGATTATAGTGGCTGTAAAGAAATTAACGATAAAGAAATAACATTTTAATTGTTCAAGCGAAGTAGACTACGCTTTATCGAGGTCGACGTCTGTCGTCAAATTCTCCTGTCGATCTGCTGGAAAAATCCTAATGAAATAACTTTGAGCTTTTAAGCTTTGTGCTATATTAATCGTAAGATACACATTATCCTAAAATAACAGCCACATTTTATTAAAACTCGTCCCCCGACCCGTCGCGTTGCATCGCCCGCCCGCGCTGTTACTTCGTTTTCACTTAGCGTTCTTACTGAATGTTCCTTTTGCTCGGCTCCTAAAGGTCGTAGCGCGATGTTAAATAGCCTATAACTATCCTCGAGAATTGGGCTACCAAATGCAAAAAGAATTTTTCAAATCCGACGTTTGTTCACAATTTCATGGGATTTAATTTTTTTTGCGCGGAACCCTGATAATTTTTCTAAAATAAAAGTAGCCTAAGTTACTCCTTATAACATCAGCTATCTGCCAGTGAAAGTCCCGTCAAAATCGGTCCATTAGTATTCGGAGATTAGCCAGAACAGACAGACAGACAGACGGAAATTTTAAAAATTGTTTTTTTTTTTTTTGTTATAAGTATGTAGGTATAGGTATACTTTCATATGCATTTAGTAAAAATTTGTTATTTTGACATTACAAACAGGCACTTCAATTTTATTTATTTATATAGATGTATAGACAAAATAATCAGAATTAATTAAAGGCAGTCATCATAGAAATATAAAAAAAAACAGTTTACTATATACGAATATAGATACTGCTGATACTGATAGGCTGTTGTGATTTATCATACAAACGAAACCCCCCCTTTCCACCCCTTAAAGATCGAATTTCCAAAAATCCTTCCATAATGGATGTTTACAACATTAAAGGCATCAACAACCAAAAATTCAAGTTTGTAGCCCCAGCGGTTTAGGCTCTGCGTTGATGAATCAATCAGGACTCAGGACAAGTAATTATACAGGGTGGAATTTTCTAACCGCACCTGGAGGGAAAGTACTCTAAATACTGGAGGTAGCAAATTTTACTCAAAGGAAACATTCCTTTATTTTTAAAAAGAAACAAATCTGCATTCAAAGATTTTTGAAAATTCGCTTGCCACACTCGGGAAACGAACCAGCTAAAATCCGAAAAAATAACATCCTGTATTTTTATAGCATGGTTCTTTTTTTTCTTTTTTTTTTTGTTAAAAATGATTGATTTGAATAATCATATTACATTTTTAGGGTTCCGTACTAAAATTGTGTCAAATTCAAATGTTTTGTTTTAAGAAGGTAAAATAAAAGTAAGTTAGCTGGTTTATGTGCTTATTTGTTTCGTCATTATCATTATTCCTTGATTTTAGAGGAAGTATTCTTTCGGAGGAGGTAGTATTAGTATTGTGAGGAAGTTTCTCTATGTTACTTACTCCCTCGAAGTTTAGGTAAATATACTCTACCTATTCCGATCTTTGATAAAATAAAAACAAAACATTTAAATTTGACTCAATTTTTGTACAGAACCCTAAAAAATGTAATATGATTCTTCAAATCATTCATTTTTAACTATAAAAAAGTCCAATAAATAATTCGTGATTTTTAAATTCCGGGTTTTAGAGGAGGTATTATCCACTCCATGTTACTTACTCCCTCGAAGTTTAGGTATATATATTCTACCTATTTCGATCTCTGATCATGACTATTCATGACTACCTTTGATTAATTCTGATTATTTTGTTTTTAAATACGAAAGTAAGTGTATTTGTCCCACTTTCACGGCTCGTCAATCAACTTATCGCGATGTTCCGCATTTTCATGATTACACATGCAAAATGAATCAGGAAGTCTTCAAAAGTCGCTGATTTTGTTATTTTACATAACCTCTGTTTAATGATCTTATAACCTGAATTAAAGAAAGACTAGCCTTGTTTTGGAATTCAAACAAATTTCTATATTCAAATAAATGCAGAGAGGAATCATTAAAAATTTAGGAGTCCTACAACGAAAAATGAATCTTGAATCTAATCGAACTCGAAACTATGCGTCCAATTATTATCATTTTTATTAGAGATAGGTTTGCTCTTGACTTTAGTCTAGGTGACAAAGTCGATGATGGAGCGAGCTTACCCAGAAGAAGCCTGTTCACTCTCACTTTGAAGAGATCGGGGTTGTATGCGTTCGGCAACACAGACGCAGGCAGAGAGTTCCATTCCTTTGCAGTGCGCATCACAAAAGACATTTGGAAACGCTTAGTGCGAATTGGTGGAATAGCAACGAGCTATGGATGGTAACCTGCAGAGCATCTAGATGTCCGATGGTAGAAGAGGGCCAGCGGAATAAGGTCGTGGAGTTCTTGAGCACACTCACCGAAGTACAATTTGTAGAAAACCGACAAGCAGGCAACCTTGCAGCGATGAGCCAAGCTGTGTAGCTTAACATCCACCAGTTTTACGTCGCCAATGAGCCTCTTAGCTCTGCGTTCCACCGAGTCAAACGCGGTAAGTTGGTATTTAGCTGAGCCATCCCAAAGGTGGCTGCAATACTCCATGCAGGATCGGACTTGCGCTTTGTAAAGGGTTAAAAGTTGTCCAGGCGTAAAGTATCGCTTCACTCTATTTAGGATGCCCAGTTTCTTGGCAGCCGTTTAGGCTTTGTACTCGATAGTGGCACCGAAGTTGAGACATGATGTCAACTCATTATCATCATAGGTCTGTCAAGTTTAACTAAATGTTAATATGTACTTCATTGTAGAAGGCAACATAACATCGGTATTAAACTGTCCAACGAGTAAATATACCAGAATCCAGTCTGGCTCGAAAGTGCGTGAAAACCGGAACTAAACCAGCATCGTGTAATCCCGTCTTGTACCTAAATAGTTAGGCATACACTTACATAGACAGCTGTCATGGCGGGGTAGGCGGCGTACATGTTGACGAGCGCGTACCGCGGGTACAGGTAGATGTTCACCGCTACGCCCATGTAGGATGATGCTGATAAGTATAGGAAACACGCCACCGCATTGAACAGGCATTCCTGCAATATTTACATAAACGAAACCGATTAAAAATAGCACCTTAGTTGTGTAAGGCACTCGCTATCTAAATTGGAATAGAGTGGTAGGTTTAGACATCCCGTAATGATTTCTCATTTATGGCAAAACACAGTTAATACTTCATAGAAGCAAAAATACCTTTCCCAAGGATTGCTGACAATTTTTTTCTGCTGTTTGATTCCACAGGCACAGGACCCTGTTTCATTTTCAAGGGTTATTAATGTCGTTATTGAAGATCTTGTTACCGATTGATATAACGTACTAAGCACTTATTATACCCGCGTCGTTTTAGCATGGCAATAGCGGTCATTGCCCTGTCCCTAATATCTCTCCGGAGGAATCCAAACAATAAACTATGTATGGTTTTTCGTTATCGGAACATGTTGAAGATCACGATAGATATTGATTCAGGAAGTTAACGGACTTTATTTCAGTTTTTGAAGAATGCTAGAAAATGCAGGTCAATGACCACTATTGCCACGCTAAAGCGACTCGGGTATAATTTCTTTCTCTAAGGGCAAAATGTATCACGACTTGTTGTTACAGCAGAATGTTATGAAGGAGGAAGTACAAAATCAAACTACCAATGATGATCATTAACATTTAAAATATCGAAAAAGCTACTTATGACGAAAATAATTTAAAAAATGAATATGTATAAAACTACCTCTCCACTGTCGATCGGCCTCCTAGAGGCCGTGTCGCACAGCAGTTGAAGGATGATCGATTCTTGTAACCGGCCGCGGCCCCATTAAATATTTCAGTTCTTTAAAGTTTTTCAGGATGACGTTATATGATATAACCTATATCTTTTCTACTTACAAAGATAGATTGCCGTATGAGTTGTTGTGTGTTGGTGGAGAGCACGTAGCAAGTAATGAGGAGTGCGGTGGTGAGGAGACACGCCGACGCCGTCGTGAGGAACCCGTGGAAGGCAGAGCCCATGCTGCTGGCCTCCGACATGCCATACTTTACAAGCAGGCTCTGGCAGAGACCGCCTAACATCTGCCGGTAAGAAAACAGCAAGGTAAAATAAGACAATACAAAAAATGTTCCATCGTCAAAAATCGACAATGATTTCCTAACTATTGCACTTGAGATTACTAAACTTCAAATTGATTGTCATCGACATAATGTATGTTACTGTTAATCTGTTACCATTTTGGGGTCACCACCTAGAGTTGAAATTTTATGGAAATGAGTCAAACTATTACGCACTGAGCTAAAATGTGGCGAAATTGATTAGCCAGATGAACTAATTACAAAAACCACTCTATGCTTGACGAAAGAATTCGGCTTGCATAATAAAGACAACTGTTGCGCTGAAACAGAAATTGCATACTGCAGAAACTAAATGAAGGGCACAAGGCTTGAATGATGAGGGTCCAAAAAATGTTTATTTTTTATTTTTTTATTGTATATGGTAGAATACCGCGAGCTTCATTTTTTTGTCAAAGAACCAAACGTTTTAACGACGAGAGTCGCGAGTCGTTTGAGGAAAACAAAAAAGTGTGCACAATCATCGTTTTAGTATAATTATTTCAAATACACTTTAGAGGTATTTTTTTATCTAAATAACATATGATTAAATAAAGTCGGGTTTTATTAATCATATTAGACATAATAATAATACTAAACCATATTTTTTATCAAAACCCTGCAGTTATTCTTTTGATAGTTCTTACATTCTAATTTCACTTTACTTATCCCAAAAACCTCATGAGTGGACATTCATTGTTTTAGCCTTGTGCCTTCAAATGGTGGATCCATTTAGTTTTCACAGAAAGATTTTGTGGTACTTACAGCTTCAGCTAGCTTAATGATGCCATGGTGGGAAGTCAAATATCCAAGGTTGAGGCATTCGCAGCATCGACAGCAGCAGCACTTTATGCCCTTACCACCACCAGCGCCCGGCGGCACACGCACTATTGTCGGTCCACGAGTCATTTTAGATCACTGAAACTTCACTGAAAGCACACCGGCTTGCAAGTCCATAAGAAACTTCAACCGCACTGTTGAATCTCTAGACAGGAAATAAGGGAGAGTTCAATCCTCTTACACAGTCAGAATTACTCATAATAACGTATATTTAGAAGACCGCATAGTTTTTAGGTGTTTGGGAACGCGTTCATTCAACTCTGACCTACACAATAAACTTTAAAACTTTAAAATTTTCAGTTCACTCTTCGTAGCAATTATTTTTATTTTTTTCGACAAACACAGAAATTGTCTGCCGAAGTTATTTCAAACAAAAGACATGTCTGGAACGGAACAAAGTTGAAATAATTTTAAATGAGTCGCGTGCCCGCGTTGCGTGTGCGCTTAATTATAAAAATAGAGCGACGCACTCGCGACGGGAGGGTAGATTTCTATTTCAGGATATTATTTACAAACTCATTAACCTTATTGTTTTGTTTTTTAGGTACAGCAACATATCAACATGTGGTATCTTTAGTTAAAATCTGGTCGGCTAGTGTAAACAAATCATGTGTTCGGTACGTTTTAGTTTTTTTAATGATAATAAAACGACTGTGGCTATCTGTCTGGCGGGCATACTTCCGTGATTCCCTCTAGTGGAATCTATCGGCTGATCTCGTCTTGCTCACGACATATATACCTACTGAGTACTTGAACATGCAAAAAAAATTGCAGCCAAGATCATGCACCAGTAACGACTCTTAGCTATAAGCAGTTTACCTACTCCTTACCTTTTCGGGGCAAAGATATGGGTGTATGGATCCTCAATAAAGCTGTCCCTAAGAACCCTAGTCCTACAGGTCCTCAGACCTCCAGTTCTTAGGTACCTTCTCATTAATAATAAGGGTCCATATTGGCTCACCTAAAGTTCTTTACCCGAAATTGTTCTTCCTAATGATTTGTAATCCAAATGATCACTCTTCCTAAAATTTTTCATCCTAAAGTTTTCATTCATACTATTTGTAGTGCTACCGGCGATGTTCATAACACTCATGGTTCCGAAAATTGTAATTAATAATATCATTAATGTAAATATATTTAAACTCCTACTGTTTTTTATCATAACGCTTTTATCCCTGAACATAATTACTATAATATTTTCACTCATACTCAGAAAGAAACATTTACCAATAGAATTATTAAAGGTCGTTTCACTGATTTTTGTCTTAAATGAATGAAATTCAGGTCAGTGTCGTCTTGGGGGCACTATGAAAAAAAATACTTAGAAAAATTTCGCGATCAATTTCGAGGTAGCACTCGCCGGCCGCTGCCGCGGCACCGCTCGCTTCGCTCGCTCGTCTCGCGCGTAGTTGGTTACAGTTCTAACCTAACCTAACCTATCGCAAAATTAATGTATATAATACTGATTATTATGAATAAAAAGAAATCTAAACAAAAAATATATGACTTTGAATAATAGTGTAAAAGATGGTTATGTTGAGAAAATATAGGAAAACAAAGAAAAGTATAATAGATGTTTATTGCTACTGATATTATGAAGTTGAATGCTTCGGAATTATGAACATTAGAGACAGAGTAGTTAGGAATTGTGATTGTTAGGATGAAAAATGTTAGGAAGAACATTTTCGGATTTCCAATTATCGGAGTTGAAAATTTAGGTGAACTTTGGCGCACCCACTATATTAATGATGAAAGTGGAATGAGTAGGTATCTGTGGCTCCGACACTTGGCATCCAGGACACGGAGTACTTTTAATAGATCCGGGATCAGTGGGCCAAGCACGAACGCCCAGAGTAAACGTAATGTAAAGTAAAATTTAAAATACTTGTTTCGTACGTAATATTTACTTAGTTCTTAAAAACTTTATTCATCTCTATGGATGTTACATAATGTTCTTGTCGCACAAACCAAAATGCTTCAGGACAGTAATTGTATTTCAATTCAAAAATCGTTCGAATCTACGTTCCGTTTACGTCGCGCGTTCGTGCCAAGGCATTAGGAGTTCGAATAATGGAATTAGGAGGAAAAGGAAAAACTGCTGTCAGTGTAAAATGAAATAAAACGCCATAAAATACCAAAAGTACAAACATTTATTTCTTATCTGTATAAATCTGTTTCTAAACTGTGTCCAAAATAGTAAGTTTTCTGATTTTGTGGCGTGTCTACCTTTCACTTGTATAAAATCACGTAATACATACATAAATTCACTTCATAAAAATACTTACCTGTCTGCTTTATAATTAATTCAAAGGTGATAAACATTGGCAAAAGAGTAACTTAAATATCTTGTAACTACATCTATCACTAATTAAGTAATACATACCATTTTGCAAGGCAACATTTTTATTCTAAGCATTATGCGAAATTTAATTATATTGGAAGCTAGTGAAAAAAAAATCGCACCTGTATACAGGGTTATTTTAAATTTGCTAGCTAAACTCCGCAGACGCCATGAGTATCGATATCTAAACATGATAAAACAAAAAATAAATTAATTTGATGTATTTTTTTTTGTGGACTGTGATGTTATTGTAGTCACTTGAAATATCAGTTTAAAAAATCTGGTTTTTTTGGCTAACTTCACAGACGTGATGGGTATCGATGTATAAACACGATAAAACAAGAAAACAGTTTTTCTCAACTTATACTTCAAGTAACAACACTAACAGCGGTTGTTGAACTCCCAACAATAAAATAAAATCTTTTTATTTTTTATTTTATCGGGTTTAGATATTGATACCCATCGCGACTGCAGAGTTCACTTAGCCAATTTAAAATAACCGTATATATAAAGTTACACAAGTCACATAATTAAGTAGTGTTGACACATACCTACACATTTTTACATCGAAATTTTTTATAGGTAGAAAAGAGCCGAGAAAGAAGTTTAACCCTGCCAAAAAATTCACCGGTATAGCTGGGCTTGAAACAACCTGGCGGCGACGTATTTAAAAGATGCCCATCCATAGATAAATATCACCCGTTTTTGCACAATTCCATTGCATTTGCAGGATGCATATCCGGTACGGCTCTAATAATCCTTCCATATCCTAAGGGCACGTCTGCTTTACCATTATCGCCCCCCGGTCTACTCCTTGATATGCAATGGTCTCTGTTGCACCATGACACATGAGGCTACAGGGGCTAGTGTGAATCTTTGGGTTCATTCGAGTAATCGTCGGTGCATTTCATTCGTTAATTCATTCATATAGCGAGATTGTTTATATGTAGGTACTAGAAGGTCTAAGAAAGTCTTTATTAAAGTTATTGTATGAGCAGACCACAAAATATGTGCTGTGATGTTTCCCATGTTTTTATTCAGACTATTTTAACATTTTGTTTCAAGGTACAACATAGGTACCTAGGTGTTTAAGCATTATTTAATAGCTCTATTCAAGTTGTGTACTAAGTTAACATATACAGTAAAGAAAAGATGTAGCACCAGTAGCACCATCATTTAGGTATTTTAAACGAGTAAACACAAACATAGGTACACGAACATATTATATTATACCTGTTAACGTTAATTAGTTTTGTCGTGCCCTTCGTTAGCCTAGCAGTAAATGTCATAGCAGAACAGGGTAGATTTATTAGCATATAATAAATTAATTTATTATTCATACCCGCATGCATTCTACATTCATTTCGGAAGGAAGGCGCTTGAAGCGCGTTTAAAAAAAAACTTTCCCGTTAGTAACAACCACATTGATACTAACGGGAAAGTATTTTTAGACGTACCCTACGTCTAAAAATACTTTCAATATGCTTAAAAATTAATGTCCGTGACTGTACTTATCTACCTAAGTGTATTTGAAGCATCCTTGTTTCTGGTATAATGCAGTTTTCTAACAATCAAAGCATAGCAAATGCGCAATTATATTTCGTAGGCAAACAATCAATCACTGATATACACGATAAAGAAAATAATCAAACACGATTTTGCAGATATAAACAATGCACGTTTTCCAAATATAAAAAATGCAAATTTTCCTCGTTTTTATTTGTTGCACTGTCAAATATTCCCGATGTAGGTAAGTACCTACCTAAGTAATTCCCTCGGAAAATCATTATCATTAAAAATAAATGGTAAAATAAAACTTACTTATCTACAATTACTAATAATTATACATGCTATTCTTTTTTTTTGTTTAATATAATTACAAATATTTATGCATCAGTTGGCAACAATGAACCATTTGCCCGCAGACTAGATAGGCCTATTTGGCCCTGTAAAGCATAAACATTTCTGCAGTGCAGCGAAGTCGGACATCAAGTTCTAGATTTTAGCCTAACGAATAATGTAGAGGTTAAATTGTTTGTAAAAGGTACCTACCTATGTATACCTAATCTCTGGAAGCATATAACGGATTAGAAAAAAATCTTTCACTGATAGAAAGCTATACAAGACTCTCGCAGACGAAGTCGTGGGCAGAAGCTAGTCATGACTAAAGTCAAGAACTTGATTTCTGACTAGTTATGCCTTCGCCTCACAATCAGACACATAAAATAGGCAAACTTATTTAGCTTGAGCCACATCTTGCCAATAACAATGCTTAAAATATCGCAGATTTAAGATAATGAAAGTGCAATGTAGGAAGTTTTTACGTCGGATTAATTCCTCTTTATCAGATAATTAAATCGAATAATGTGTTTTTAATCAACGTGTAGGTACGAGGTAAGACGCACATGACTTTAAATATTTTTCAAAGTTAAACGTTTCTTGATCCTCCAAAGAACGGCAACTATTTTATTTACATATTGACTTCACCACGGTTAAATACTTTAGTTTAGGTGTTTTAAATATACATTCCAAAACCTTAATACCAAAATAATAAGTTCTATTCGAAATAGTACTCCAAAAACAACTATGTATATGGGTATAAAAATAAAAGCCATTATAAATTATATAATATTCAAACACTTATAAGTAGGTACAGTTTGACAACGTTCAAAGGTTCCATCGTTTACCTTCGGAAAAACCGATATACTTATATAGCGAATAAAATGTGACTATCGACCAGTAGAAAATGTTCCCCACCTAAATTATTATAGATTGGCGCTCTAATTCCGTCACTCCCTTATTGGACCAGTCACATCTAATTCGGCAAAGTTCAGGTTTACTAATAAACGATGGAACCTTTGAACGTCAAAAAACAGTACCTACAGTAATTCGGCAAAGTTCAGGTTTACTAATAAACGATGGAACCTTTGAACGTCAAAAAACAGTACAGTAATTCGGCAAAGTTCAGGTTTACTAATAAACGATGGAACCTTTGAACGTCAAAAAACAGTACAGTAATTCGGCAAAGTTCAGGTTTACTAATAAACGATGGAACCTTTGAACGTCAAAAAACAGTACAGGTACTTACAAACAGTTTACAAAAGGTGTATATAATTATGTATAGCTGTAAGTACCAGGATCTTTTGGCACATGATCAAAATCGGAACTAACTCCGCCATCTTATTTTTCAATACATTTCACAAAACAATTGCACAAATGTTTACCAACTGCGCCCCCCTGTCAACGTCATTCGAGCGCCAAAGATCCTTGTGTAGCAAATATACGCACAGTATCAAACAGAGCACAGTCTGCACAATTACACAGATTTTCGCAATTATGGCCGATACAGGAGCTGTATTCTTTCGGCTGAAATGATGTTCGATACAGGAGCAGACCACCTTCTGACTACACACTAGATTACCCACGACATGAAGTTCTGGCTTTTTAGTGGTCCTGTGTTGGCAGATGGTATTTTTAAGTGACTAAGTAGTATTTTTTACTGACCTAATCCTGAGTTAACGGCTAGATACACATTTTGTTATGCCCACTTACGTATTCACCTCACCCTTATAGTGTCCAGTGCACTTTTAATAATACCTTTATTAAATTCAGCCCCATAATTCGTTGAAATTGAAATTAATTTATTTGCCAGAATATAGGTACCTACTTACATAATAAAATGGTAAAATAATTTTAGTCTCACTATATTCGACTTATCAGTCGTGCAAATATTTCTAGTATATGCATAATAGTATCTTGAAATTACATCAATGTCATTCATTAGTCATGTCGTTACCTAGCGCCTGCCACGACTTTACTTCTGACCAGAATAATGTATTCCAAATATTGAAGGATTATCCAGGATGACCAAGAGTAACTTCTAATGGACGCTGTCTTATGTTACAAGTTACAATGAATGTATTCGTAGCCAAGGTTATATTTTTCTGAGAGCAGCGCCACTAGCGGCTGATTCTGGAAACTAATTTCGTTATGCCTTTATTTTCGTAGGCACTTGATGGCCTAGACAAGTGACAATCGCTTTCAAGGCGTTTCGTATTCTACAACGACTTTCAATAGGAATGGCATATATTTTTCGCTAGCTTATGTCAATCCAATACACTTTTCACTTTTCCAACATTGTTATCGCTCGCATAGAATGTCACTTTGTCTAGGCCCTCTGCCCAATATTGGTCATAGTAAATGAAAAGGGTCACTAAATTAGTAACGCGTGACATTAAATAGCATCTGCTTATATAAAATTAAGTAATAAATTACTAAAAGGTAGTGAACAATGACTCGTGTCCAATATTTAATTAAATGCCTCGGTACTGACGATTTGCTATAAACGTACTGAGCAAATACAGGGCCGCCATGACTAGTCCCATGATCTGAAATAGATAAACAGTAAATTGTGTTTAGTTTCAACGTGCCTATAATCGGAAAGGGATGTGCTAAGGTAGCCCGCGAAATTCCAATTTTCTTAGCCCTTAGGGTCAATTTCACCAATGAAGTTGAACTTGCTCAACACATCTAAACCGTGTTCAAAAGCTGTCATTGTCATCATTGTTGGGGAATATTGACAATGACAGAAAGTTTCTAGGTGAATATCGCCCTTAGTCTAAGATTTTCACTGACGTTGTGTAGAGTTATCAATACTTCTTAATTTCTTATGAACTTACCGCTGCTGCTAGGTAGGGTTCATAATCTCTTCTATAATACTGATCCTTCGCATGATTAACTTCTATCATCAGAGTGATGCCAGCACACAGGTACAAGATAA
The DNA here is from genome assembly GCA_947568875.1 of Fissipunctia ypsillon. Taxonomy (NCBI): domain Eukaryota; kingdom Metazoa; phylum Arthropoda; class Insecta; order Lepidoptera; family Noctuidae; genus Fissipunctia; species Fissipunctia ypsillon. Next base: position 11,747,566 of record OX387654.1, read on the forward strand.
ACGCCACGCCATGGTATATCACCTCCTGAAAAACCAGAAAAAATATAAAAACACAGAAAACTCAAACTCAAAGCATTTATTTCAAATAAACCAATTACAGGCACTTTTGAATTGTCAGTCAGTCAGAAAGATGAAACTAGTTGCCCATTCCATAGCGTAGTAGGTACCTATGGAGAAGAACGGGTAAGAAACTCTAGAAACTTCTTCTTCTTCTTCTGTATAACTATACAGGTTGGAAAAAACACTGGGCCCTGTAGGGAAACCAATTTAAATCCTTATTATAAGATAGATTATTTTAATTAAAGGAAACATTCCTTTATTTTTAAAAAGAATCAAAACTGTTTTCAAAGATTTCTTGACAAGCTTACCTAAACCGGGAATGAAAATAGCTAAAAATTAAAAAAAAACACTCGCTATTGTATTCTACTAATCGAAAGGATTATTGTTCAGGATAAAATCTATTTAATAAACATTTGGTCTTAGAAATAAAAAAGATTTATTTTATTTTATCATCAATTCTAATATGAAGGACACGTAAACACGAAAGAAAATTATTATCTAGCAAGACATTGATTTTTTCCATCCTGTATACATAACCGAATATAGGAACCCAGTATGTATAGAGTACCTATCTACTTTTTACACGTCAAACGTATCTACACTGCTACAAGTATCTGTTGGCTGTTGAATGACATTTACAGGGAGGGTGCTGTTGGTAAACATTTGTGAACTTTTTTTGCGAAATTGTATTGAAAAATAAGATGGCGGAGTGAGTTCCAATTTTAGTCACGCGCCAAAATAACTTTGTGGCGCTGTAACTAGTTAAGGATACCATACATGATCGGATCTCTCATCCGGTTCGTGTCACCTCTTAAACATTCGTATCCTGTGTATAAAGCGGCCTCAAGGCCAGCTTAAAGTTACATCGTTTGTATCTATGTGCTATGTATATTATCTGGTCAGGCCAACTGACGCAGGTTCTCCTGTTCTACTCGTCTCTTCATAATTTCCATGGATTGGTTCGTTTATGTATATATCTCTCTCTCTCTCTCTCTGGACAGCCAGCCTCATGACGCGATGACTTCACTGTCTTTAATGTTTTACTTACATAGATAGTTTTTGATATGATAGAAGCTGTAGACAAGGAGACGATGCACGATGTTAGTAGGCAAAATGTGCCTACAAGGCAGGCTACTGCGACGAGTAGGTAGAAGAGTTCTGCCTTGCCGTTGATGCCTGAGTAGCGCCCATGGTCCATGTAGTAGGCCACAACGCCGACGCATGCCGCACCCAGCAACTGGAAACCATAGACTATATTCTTCAATAACTGATTTAACATCGTATGGCAAAAATGCCGGATGGATTTTAGCTAGGTACTTGATGTTTAGTCTCAAACATAATATATTTACTGTGTACAGAATTCATCCATGGTTTTTGACTATGTTTTTAAAAGTTTTGTCTCCTTATCGCCAACAGACAAGTGGTAATCAAATAATGAGAATTTCATGCAGTATAATTCAGTCATATGGGTCACTTCAATCTACATTCTACAGTCCCATTTTCCTCTTCAGATGGCGTTTTAAACCGTGGCAGGTACTCCTGAGTAAGCTGAGTGGTTTTTTAGTGAGTAATTGATATGAACATTTATTAGGAGAACATGGAATGTCAAGGACAAATAAATTATAATTATTTATTTAAATAAGTTTCCTTAATTTATTAACATTGGACTCAACCTTGGCTACATTGTTAACATGTTAGGCTGGGACGCAACTCAATGAAACACTTCAAATATTTGCAGGCAATTGTTCTGCACAAGGTTTTCCTCAAACCTGCAAATTTTATCAACAAACCTCTGCTGCATTTAAAACACAAAATTAAGTGTTTTGACGCACTTTCGCGATGCAAATCATCGATCGTTTGTTTATTCTGGTTGCTCCGAGAATAACCGCACGGATGAAGTCATGGCAACCTCGTAAAACGCGAGGTCGGAGAAAATTACAATATCTTTACTTCAGAAATTATTTTTTATTACAGTTAACTTCAGAACTTTGCTGTTTCTGAAATTATTTCATGAATATTTCATGAAGATTCTATGTTTTTGTTTCTTCTTTTTTAATCATAATCTTTACTAGCTGTTGCCCGCGGCTTCGCCCGCGTGGATGACAATACTTTCCTATTTGAATCGGATTTTGTTCACGATTTCATGGATTTTAATGTTTTTGCGCGGAACCCTAATTCTTTTTCTAAAATAAAAGTAGATTAAGCTACGCCTTATAACATCAGCTATCTGACAGTGAAAGTCCTGTCAAAATCGGTCCAGTCGTTTCAGAGATTAGCCGGAACAAAAAGACAGATAGACAAAAATTTTTAAAATTGTTTTTTTGTTTTATGCACCGTATATACTTTCTTATGCATTTAGTAAAAAGTTGTTATTTTGACATTACAAATAGACACTTCAATTTTATTTAGGTATTTGTATAGACATAAACTAGAAATATTACAAGGGGTGACACAATGGGCGGTCTTATCGCTAAGTGCCATCTTTTAAAGACAACGTTTGAATGGATTAAGGGAGAAAGGAAAGACAGTACTGCAGGTAGTCTGTGGTGTACCATTTACGTATAATTATGTAAACTCATACAACAAACACACAAATAAACACATATACATGAAACATTTAGTTATCTATATAAATGTATACAATACAATAATAATCATAAAACACGTGCACAGAACATAAAAATGACGTTTAAGGAGAGAGATAGGTAGTGTCTTTTTAAGATAATTTTAAATAAATAAATAAATAAAAATGGACAAAGATTGGGCACGCCTTATATTATAAAGCAATACATATACTGCTTGAACTGTAAAAGATTTATCATAGAAACAGGTCGACTCCACACGTGACCAGAGGGCTGGCCTATTTTTTGGCCAAAGAATCAGCATTGCTATACAACGTGGCAATGCTGCCAGCCTTCTGGGCACTTTTCCTGTTGACAGCGATGCGGATGAATTTTTTGATGCCCTCTGATTATTTACCCCCTCCCTTTTTATATACTTGTACATATTATTATAATTATTTTAAGATTGTTAGGTTTTAAATTATGTCAATAGTAGAATATATTTAAGATTTGTTTTAACTTGATTGAAATAAAAATAGAGCATCATAGAAACAGGTGGAATACATTGGCATCTCTAGTCTCAAGTTTTCCGATGGCCTTTGATATCTATAAATTGTGTCATAAAGGAACTTGAAACGTTTTTTTAAGATAAGAAGGGGTTTTAACAAACACTTAAATTTAATTTATTTGTACTTATAGATAGATGTATAGTTCAGTCACAGCGTACTATGAGTACAGCAGTGCAAGTGGGAACGCAGAAGTTCACCAATTGAACATTGTTCAATTAACTTGTTACAATAAAAGTGACTATTGGTCTAAATGCAGTAACGAGAGTTAATTGCAGAAGTTTACGTCCACTCTGACTCATTTGATAAAGATAGGCTGCTAAACTCATATACCAACACTAGATACCTACTTTATGTTTTTAAATATTCTCGCAGACGATTCAATAGAGCGCGATGACGCCATGCGTGACATCATCCATGGCCTTTTCAAAGAAGTCCGGACGGAAAACCAAACACTCAACTATGAAAATGTACAAACTGAATACATTTAATACATTGGCATTAAAATCGTGACAATTCATTGATGCACGGTTCAATTTAAATCTTGAACTTATACTTCCTCGGCTTCAGTTGGGATACGTAACTGAAACAAAGTAGGTAATCGAGTAAGTGGTTCTTTAGGGTCCCCGAAACGATCAATCGCGAATCGGTCAATTGTCAATTTTTACTTGATTGTTACACGTTGATGCGCAAATTGACCGTCTACCAAGGGCAATTGAAGCGATTGTCAATATTACTACAACAGAAATTAATGGCAATTGATCGTTTTGGGGACCCCTTATATTTAAGAAATGTATACATACATACATAAACTCACGCCTTCTTCCCATGGGGGTAGGCAGAAACTACAGAACGCCACCTGCTACGATCCTTACATACTCCTTTTGACTCGTTTACGGTCATACCTATATCTGGTCATACACGCACGCCGGTTGCGAGTACTACGCACCTGACCTTTCTGAAGAACATAAGGTCACTATTTCTCTTGTTAGGGCGTCCACTCCCGGTGTTGTTACTCACATTTGCCGTGTCAATACCTTTTGTTAGTCGACTTTCATTTATCCTCTCAACATGACCAAACCATCTGAGCATACTCTTTTCAATTTTTGTCACTACATCTTCTTTTAAACCACACCGTTGCCTTATCACATCATTCCTCAGCCTATCAATCATAGTCACACCACACATGCTTCGCAAGGAACGCATTTCCACAGCATTTATTCTACTTTCATGCTTCTTTTGCCACATCCAACATTCACTTCCATACATAAGCGTAGGCACCAGCACACCATTATGAACAGCCAGTCGATCCTTTTTGGACATCAACTGGTTGGTCACAATCGCGTGTATAGCACCATTCACTTTATTTCCCGCATCTACTATCCTTTCCACATCTTCATCAATCTTTCCACGCCTTTTCCACAGGCTCCCCAAATATACAAACTCACTTACTTGCTCCATACTCTTATCATTTATTTTCACATCACACACCGATACGTCCTTTTCTCAAAAAAAAAAAGAAAAGAAAAAAAGTTTTATGAAAATTTATATTCTCTGTTTATTACTACGAGAAAACGTAGATACATAAATTCGTTCGCCTTTTCATCAGACCTTGTGTTTTTACATTCGACTTCTTAAAATCAATGTTACTGATTTTCCAGCTTTCAAATTATCGACTGGTTCTAATTTCAGCCTGTCTACTTTTCTCGTAACTTTTATTTAGGTGCATAATTCAAGGAGCCTCTTGTTTTGATACGATCGTGTTGCCCAACCATGGTATTTACGTAACTGAAACTAGGTTACACTCCGGATCAAAATATCTGAGTAGGTAGCCAGGAAATATTGTTGAACATTCACACCATACGCACACGGATATTAGCCAGTGTAGCGTTAACAACAGGGACTGAAAACCTTTATAAATTACGGTACAGGTATCGAAGAATTTTGGTTACCTCTACGACTAAAGTTACCGTAATCTGGGTAACCAAGAAGAAAAAACATGCAAACTCTATTTAAGTTACCGTTTTAATACCGATTAACTAAATATGACCTTGATTACGTGAAAGAAACGGAATATCGCCAGCCAGCCAGGGCGGCCGTGATTGGTCAGCGTTGAACAATCACACAGCGATGCGCGCCCTTTGACTAATGCCGACGGGCACGTGTAAAGGCTGCTACAAACAAGCGCGACTCGCGCGCGACACAAAGCCACCGCTCGTCGCATAACACGCTGTGCCTTTGTGTCGCATCGAGTGTCGCGCCTGTTTGCAGGAGCCGTAAGATAGAGGTAATTTTTTTAATTTCAGTTACCGGTATTTTTACCGGTTGTATCCAATTTAAGAATTGGTAAAAATACCTTTAGAAATACCTAACATAAAATAAACGTTGGAACCGAAAAAATACCTGTATGGATCATACCGGTTTCGGTCCGCGGTTAGCAATGCTATTTATGTAGTGATAATGGGGCTTTGATTTTTTAAACTAACTATAATTTAGTTGCTGAGGACCCGTATCGATAAAAATCCTTTTTTAGGCATCGTATAAGCAATCCTACCTTTATGTGGCTTATCTGAGGCGTGTAGTTCCTACCTATGAATGTAGGATTGTAGGTAGCTAAGTTCTATCTTATGATTGACAAATCGGCCTTTAATGTGTTTAAAATCAATTAACGAAGCATTAACGTCTATTTAAAACCAGACCATCGATTCCTGTTACTGTATTTAATAATTAGATATGTGAATAATCGTAAACCTATTAAAATAAAAGCAAGATGGCGCCGTCCTCAGCTGCCACCTACTCGATGTAGTAATTCAGCGCCATTGACGAATATCATCGTAATCGTCAATTGTTTTTGTTTATTTCGAATGTCAGATAAGTCTTTTAAAACAATGAGTTTATACCAACACTACATTACCAAAATCGCCGAAACTTGCTTGCTATCCCAGTTCCCAACCCTAGCAGTAGTTAATGTCGAGTAGGTAGGTACCTAGTATAGTTGAGCCGTTTTGAACCGAGTCATCGGTTCATAAACGTCAGTAACAAAACAATCGCTACTATTACCCACATAACTAGCGCTCTCAGTAAGGCTAACGAATGCGAACGTGGTAGTTAGCAAAAAAGATTTATGGCTTGATGACCCAGTTCAAAACGGCTCAACTATAGTGGGTATTGTTGTTGTGCTGTGTAGTGCTGTGTCCTTACCAATTCTGCAAGCTTCAGGAGTCCGGGAGTGGTGCCCAAGTAGCTGCTGTTGATGTATACGGGGGTGCCAGACGTGGCCACCGTCGTCCGAGTGATGGTCAGCGAGTGAGACATCTTGGTTCACTGTAATGTCATAAGCCTCGTATTTTAATAATGAACCTATGGACTGCTGCAGATGTTAGAGTTGGGGAAGACTCTTTAGTCTTACATGATGGATGGATTGTGTGAAAGATAATTTGACGAAGACGACGGCTAATAGAGATGTATGGAAGAGAAGCTGCAGCATACGCGGACCCCAAAGAAATTGGGACATGGACAGCACGGTTATGGTTCACCACGTTCACCACACAAGGTGCCCATTTGATGAAGACGTCTGTCTGGCAATACAATCTTCTGTTCGTTTTGATAGAAAATGTTTTGGTTTTCTTATCTCTCACGATTTAATATAAGAACTTCCTATTTTTAAGTAGGTACTTAATATCAATTCATTTGTAGTAGGTACCTTTCCATTTAATTTATATCCAGACTCATTGGGGGCATTTAAACAATTAAATATAACAGAAACGTAAAAAAAAGTAAAGTTTAAATAAAAACAATCGAGATCAATTGAAATTGCCTGAAATACGACATTTTAATTAAATAGTGGGCTTCTTACGCTACTGTCAGGACTAACTTGATCAAAAGTAATGTATTTTAGTATCGATCAGAGCACAGTCAAAAGACAAAACTAAAAATTATGTCATTTCCGAATAAGGGTCGGTTAGGTCAACGTGTAGGCGTGTGAGTCTGACGCGCAATGTTTGTATGCCAGGGTCGCCTGCTCTCACAATACTACACTATGCCTTACCTATCTATATGATGTGTAGCTGAGTTTATTCACTGGCTTGCACATCACACATGCATGCAAGCATCTGTCAAAGAATGTCTCGTGGTAATCTATGCATCGATTGACCGTTGATAGTGTAATCATCAGCCCAGCCGTTTTGCCGCTGGTTTATGAGTTGTGCGGCACAGCTGTTATCAGTTTACATTGAAATATATTGTTTATTAAACAGAGTATTAAGTAAATCATATTTGAGTAAACTTGAATTTGAAATACGTTTAATTGGAAAAGTTTTTTCCAATTAAACGTGAAACGTGAAAACGATTTTTAAATGTATGCAAGATCTATATTTTATACATTACTTGTGTACTTTAGATAAAGTAAACAAATTAATAATAATCTAAAATGTAGTTATTTTCCTTTCAGGATTTATTTGACGAAACTATCGTGAGGAAGCATACATTCTGTACTATCACGATTCTAAATTAGTAAACAATAAAATGGTACTTACAGTGTTTATATTCGTCGGGAAACTAAGGGAAATGTTTTAAAACAAGTGAAAAGCGCACGTACGCACGAGCGAGCGATGTTGGCACGACTGTGAAGTGGGCACCGCACTTTGGCGGTGAGTCACCAGTCGCCGGCGAATATCGACATTGCGCACACAACATACAACAGACGGCAGCTTTGCGCACCGACATCACCTGGATGCTATCGATGCGTCAGGAGCAGCCAGACTTCCTCAAACACAAAAGAGCAAATAATACTTCGGTGATGAAACGTTATTACTCCTTTTCTCTACACATGAGCACTTGCAACTCTATTAATAAAAATACCAGCCCGCATTTTAAAACTGCAAGTCAAAGGCCTTTTCTCAGACTGCTAACGAGCTTAGATCGCCCCGCTCGCTTACGCACTGCAATTTGAGACTCCAATATTCAGATTTCCTTGCGAAGTTTTCCTTTAGTGAGTTAACTGTGTGCACCATTGTCGACTGCATCATCATTCAATGGTCAAACGTGGGGCGAAAAAATGATAACAAGTAATAGGTACATGTATGAGACCAAAGACACCACACCACCTAAGGAAAAACTAGGAAAAAGCTATCTTAAAACAAGGCTAACATTATCAACTGGGGACAGAAAACGGATAGTTTCACTTTGCTTCACTAAGTTGGTGGGAAAAAATGGAATGTTCAAAATTTTGAGATCCGTCGTATCGATCGATCGATAGATCGAATGGAATAATACCAGAAAAAGGTTTTGGTAGGTATGTATGGGGCGACTGTCGTTGGCCTAAAGGGATGATTTTTCATTTAGCAAAAGGTTTTCAGATGAAAATCTCCAAGAATGTCGTTTACAAAAAAGACAACCGACTTCCAAAAAAACAATACAGAGTGAAAAATAACTTAATTTCTGAAGTCGGTGTCTTTGGTTTTGCTTTCGTTTTTCCCACCGATTTCAGAAATTAAAGTTATATATTTGTTTTATTTATTGTTTTTAATTTAAGATAGGTTTGCTCTTGACTCTAGTCTAGGTCAGAGATAACAGAGACAAAGTCGACGATGGAGCGAGCTTACCCAGAAGAAGCCTGTTACCTCTCACTTTGAAGAGATCGGGGTTGTATGCGTTCGGAAACACAGACGCAGGCAGAGAGTTCCACTCCTTTGCTGTGCGCATCACAAAAGACATTTGGAAACGCTTAGTGCGAATTGGTGGAATAGCAACTAGGTAGGGATGGTAACCTGCAGTGCGTCTAGATATTTCATTTTTTTATTGTTTTTTTAGGGTTCCGTACCTCAAAAGAAAAATCGGAACCCTTATAGGACCACTCGTGTGTCTGTCTGCCCGTCTGTCACAGCCAGTTTGCTCCGAATTTAATGGACCGATTAAGTTGGAAATTCGGTACACATATGAATTTCTGTGACTGAAACACGGACGTGTAAAGTAAATTAATTAATTTTGAATAAGGGGTCACTTTGGGGGAGCAAATAGGAAAATTAAAAACTGTGGGGTCTCGAATAAATTTTTTCATAATTTCAAAATAAATAGTTTTAAAGTTATTTAAGAAAATAGACTCAAATTGACCATACCTCTCCCCCCTTATCTCCGAAACTACTGAGCGTAAACTTTTGAAAGTAGTACAGAAAATAGTTCTATACTTTTAGATTACAAAAAAAACCTATAAGAAGTATATGGTCTCAAAATAACACGGTAAATCTCTCATTACAACAACCTTACGTTTGCAGTTGGAATGTATGGGAGAACATATTTATCAACTACAATGTTAAGTTTGTTCTTGGGATAATTCTGTCTCTTCTATCTTCAATCTTCATCCCAACTACGGAACCCTTCATTGTGCGTGGTCCGACGCGCAATTGGTCAGTTATTTTATTTTTTGGAAGTCGGTTGTCTTTTGTTAAAAAGTTTTTTTATTTTTCACTTTAGTTGTGGAACCTACCCCACAAAAATTCATATACTACTACTTGCTATGTAAACAACAGTCAAAGGAACTTATAATAACATCATCAATACATCGTATTATTGAAGCTAAATCAAAAACCACTCGTCAGAACTTGACCAAATTTTTATGGGACTACCTCAGGAGTATACCCTTTCAAATATACAAAAAAGGATTTTCAAAATCGGCCCACAATTGGTAAAAAATATCGATGAACATACATTAAAAAAAATACATACAGACGACGAACATGGAACCTCCTCCTTTTTTGAAGTCGATTAAAAAAGAAACATGGTCTAGCAAACAAATATTTTAAATTGAATAAGGAGCTCATTAGAAACTTAAAATAACATAATCAGTTTATTTTTCGCAAAAAATGTCTACAACATTGACATAAAGAACTTTGTTTTGGTGCTTATAGCACAGAAATCCTCATAGTTTAAGCCCAGTAGCACATGTTTTGTATCTTGCCACTAACTTATAAATAATAATTTAAGATACAATAATTGTATGGTTTAAGTTTTGAACAAATAAATATTGTTTATTGTTTTCCTTTGTACGAAATATCTAGTAAGTAGGTATGTACCTACCTTTTCTTATTTTACAACCTTCAACTTACAATATTATAAATAAAAGACATCTCAATATATGTTAAAATATATTTATTAACTTTTTACAAATTAGTTCAATAAAATTAACTATTGTTTAAAAACTTTACATAACACCCGACATTCAACACAACTTAAATATTTCAGTACTTAACAAAAACATCAAAATGTAACTTATAGAAGTATATTAAATAAATGTAAGTATTGGTACCTACATAAGTTTAAGTGTAGAAAAACGTGCTCAATCCCATTTACACCACAACATTTATTTTTAGTTACATTTAGATAAATATTTCCGAGATAGGTACGTACCATATTTTCAAGACTTGTAATTACTAAATAAAAGATTGGTACAGTAACTATAAATATATTAACTTCGTAATAATTTAAAAAAAGAATGAGCAATCATTAAAGATCTTGGTCACTGCGATACGTAGTTATCATGTATCAGGTACTCAAACTCATACATTAGGTACTAAAGTGCGTATAAAGTTGTATCTCGTCCCAAATTACATTCAAATATATTATTTTATCATTCATTAATTCGTTTTAGATTAACATACAATATATAACTTTAATACAAACGTACAGATTTTTGCAAGACTAGTCTAACAAAATTTGTAACAACCATATGATAAAATACGAGTAAATAGGTACAAAGATTTACCTTTTATGAGAAGCCTAAGAATCTAGGTACTTTGTCAAAACTGGCCCCACTTTTTCTTTGAAATATATTATTTTTTACATTATATTTAATTAATAAGACGCTTCTGATTCTTGTCGATTTCCTTCCTTTTCATTATGAATTCAAATAATGTGCATTATTATTTAAAATAGTCTAGTTTTGGTTGATCTTAACACTTCAGGAGCTAGACCACCACCTCATAAAGCAGTATTATTGTAATCTTAAACATTAAAATTAGTAACATTAAAATAATACTGCTTTAAGAGGTGGTGGTTGGCCTCCTGCTGTTCTTACTAATCTTTTCATGCGACATTCTCCGAAAAGGTATACAAAGTTTTTATAAAAAGATTAAAACAAAGAAAAATTTGTCAACATACACCTAATTTAGCACACCCATTCGTGGACAACTGGACGAACTGAAACCTAAATGATACAGCTCCATACTTTTTCTGACAGGGGAAATACTGCCCGCTCCTATAATTTCATTTACTAATTGTACAATGTCGGTTAAATAAATAACCCGGTTGGACAGTGGTTCATCGTAAATCGTACCTTACCATTTTATATATATTCCTTACATGTACACAATCTATGGCCATTAATTTAAGTATTATTCTATTAATATTCTTATAAAACCGTACTGTTTGTTACATGACTTTTAAATACAGTAAAATTATATTATAAATTACACATCTATCTGCATAAAATGCAATGATTTTGATCAACGAATATAAAGTGAGAAAATGTTCACTCGTTTGCGACAGAATTACCATATCAGATAAAAAAATAATATCAACGTTCAATATAGATATCTAATAGTTTTAATAAGTGTAGATCAGCCTGGCAGCTAAAAACACATTCATAAGGCCTTCGATTTCGAAATTCTGTAAACAACAAGATATTATTATGTAGGTACTTTACTCTCTACGAAAATATTTCAAAACGTTTATTACAAGTAGGTATATTAAAGTATCTCGTGACAAACTCTAAATATTTCTTCTTCTAAATATTCTCATGAAATAAAATGCTTAAGTATTATCAATAGCCACGTTTTCTGGTATAAAAATAAATGTTTAAAATAAGTGCTCATTGTAAAGATCGTGAAAAGTACAGTTAGATTTCGGCGTTCAGAATCGAAAGCGAAACGAATGTGAGTGATACGATAATAGGCTTCCATTGAGGTTTATGGTAGTGGCGCGGCGCTTGCGCGTGAGGATCACGCTCACGCCGCCTGCGCCGTCGTCGCCGTGCCGCGGAATTCCTTGAATAACAGGAACGAGCTAGCTCCGTACGCCACAGTATTGAAAATACCAAATACCTGTACAAACAAAATTATATTTTACATTTTTTAAACTACAGTCCAAAATAACTCCTACCCGGAAACGGCGATTAGCGTCATCAGTGTTGATCTACGGTCATTGTGGTCACTGTTCCCTTTACTTTAATAGTTTTGGAAAGAACGAAGGACCATAGACTTGCGATTTAGAAAAGACTTTCATAGGCTACTTGCAAGTTCAACATTTTGGCGGTTTTCAATGATCCACATAATGTAATACTTAAGATATCAAGTAGTGGCATGAGGCAAGGTCTGCCATGAGAAAATGTCACATTGCTTTTGTTAACGGTTAGTCACAAGTAAACATTAAAAACCCCTGCTCTATTACTGTTGGTAAGTTAAGATACTACCTACGAAAGTAAGTAGGTAGTCGATATGCAAATCAAAAATAGAAAGTAAGATTTGATTCGTCGACGTTCTCAAAGAAAACTACTAAATATACAACTATCTTCATTAGTCTTATAGACTTCACATGTGTTCTAAATTATCTGCAATAAACCTACTTATTTATTTTCATTTCTCAATAATATCCATCATTTTCAATAGACCTTAGATCATTCAAAGTAATTAATTCATTATTTTCTTTCTAGAGATTCTAGACGTACGGTTCTAAACTTTATTGTTATAACGGTTGCGAAACCTATAAAGCTTGTCTTCAAGTGTATCTAGGAATCTTTCGCGCTAACTAATCAATTTTAATTGGCATATTTTTTACCGAGCAATCATCTTAACCATCTCGTTAATTAGGGAGCAGACTGATGGTAACAGCGTAAAATAAAATAACATTTTAACCCTTAACGTTAAAAAGCAAACGGTAAAACAAATATCAGTAATTGCACTTAAGGTTCCACACGGTATCATAGACGGGAAAAGGCTAACTGATGACACTGAACCTATATCGTAACATATTATGAACATTCACATAAGGCACTAAACATAAATTAATTGCTATTGACTATTGTTACTGCCCAGTTTGTTCCAGATATGGTCAACAGTATTTTGTGTACAATAGTAATTACTAATTGTCGTCACGTAGACGTAGCTCAACAGAAAATTATTAAAAAGCAGCTTTAGTAACTCTAAAACCTGATGATACCATGAGAAAATGTGACTTATTTTTTTTGCATATCAAGCTCGTATACATGTAGTTGAGTTACCGAAATCAGAAGGTAAGTAATCCGAATCAAATTCACAATTTTTTTGTGTTTACTCAATATACTGGGAGCCCACAACGCTCACCAACTGCTGCTGGGACTCAACGCTCAGGGATTATCATCATTAGCCAATAGACCCCCCCTTTACTAGCATGGGGTCATTGATCATTTATTTTGTACCAGGCTTGGAATTGCCACGAAGTTTCTTGCCCGTACTACTCCTTTGACAGTTCAAAAGTGCCTCTAAATGGTTTGATTGAAATAAATGTTTTGAGTTTGAGCTATTTGCACTACGTGTCACCCAATATCTGTGCTTCTTTTCGTCAAATAAATATTATTACACTAGTCCACTGCTAGAGATAAGCCTCTCCAATCGCTCGCTCTGGGATGATGATGACAATCTATTAATGATGATGATGCTTTGATGATACTTACAGCAGCTGCAACATTGGCTCCATACGCATGCGTGTAGTAGCTAGCCGTCGCTGCGAACAGGACTATGAAAGCGATCAGGTACATCAACGTCTCTATGCTTGTGCTGATCAGCTCCTGGAAAGGCAAATATATTTTCGTCAGAACGGAATTTCGTAGACATAATCGCAAACATAAATGTTGTTGGTGTTGTTTCATTAAAATGAGTTGTTCAAATATACATGGGCCATTAGGACAGTCATGGTGACTAGGTGAGTAATTTATATATTGGGAGAAAAATACAGGGTGTAAGGGACAGCCCTCCGCAGACTGGTGGGGTGAATTCAGTATATTATACTAAGATGACCGGTACATGAAATTATTTCAGGAACGTTTAGGGAATCCTGAAGGAAAACCTGATTTGTTTTATTACCTCACACGCAATGTATCGTTACCGTGGCAAAACGCGCGTAGCGAACGGCAGCACAGCGAGCCTTCGGCCGCCGAGTAGGTATTTCAACATCCATTGCTGATTTTTTTATTTTAGCTGTTTTATTTACATAAATGGAGTGATGCGTACAGAGAATGTAATTTTACATTTAAACAAAGGAATAGTAACTGAAAATACGATTAAAAATAAAATTCCTGAGAATACTTTCAGTGGAATATGATTCAAAATAAGGAGCTGAATGCACCCTGTTACTTTGCGGAGGGCTGTCCCTTACACCCTGTATAATAATAATTTTAAAATCTCCTTTTTGAATTGTCTCTAGTGCTAATCTAGTGCTAAAACTGGTAAATGCGGATAATTAACGAGCTTAATTTCTTAATCAATTAAGTAGCGGAAACCTCGATCCCTCATTCAACTGTTATACAAGTAAGTACAGTAATTAGAAACCCGCATTTTCGTAAGTGGATGATTTTATTTTTATTTTTGAGAATTTTCGCAGTTCGTTAGTGTACCCAGGGAAACTGGTGTGAAGCTGGTTCTTATCTATGCAAGTACTTACTGATAAAAGCCAGTTGATAGGCAATTTAAGCGCGTCCTTGATGCTGAGCAGGAAGACGAAGCTCCACATGAGCGTGGTGATGAAGCTGGTGACTGCGACGAAGACGAACCACGTGGAGTACCATGGCGACGCTAGTGCCATGCACAGGATACCCAGGACCTGGAATAGAAAGAGCAAGTCTGGTCAAATATTATTCGTAAGTTGTTTATTGCCAGTCATTATAATTGGATTTCCAAATGTTCTTATTTTAATTAATAGCTGCAACAGTAGCCTCATCGTTTCTCAATCTCTTTTTTCTACTTTTATATTTTACAACGTGTGATTCTTTATTTTTAGATAGTTCAAATAACACATCTTAGATTTACCTGTTTGGGTTTAACTTTTAATCCAACTCTGACAACCATTAACCTTCATTTTAGCAGGTTTTCGGACTACGTAAAAGTGAAATTGATTGCTCTCTCAAAAAAAAACTCATTTGAATTTAGATGCTAAACATAAATTGTAGATTTCAGGTTATATTTAATTCCTTAAGACTTACAATTTAATAAAACCACCTGTCTTTATTCAGTCTTACCAAGGGGTATCCTAATACCCAGTTACTGGGTTGTGGAGGACAGATAGGCAGTCGCTCCATGTAAAATACTGGTATTCAGCTGCATCCGGTTAGACTGGAAGCCGACCCCAATATAGTTGGGAAAAGGCTAGGCAGATGATGATGATGGCTTTATGCAGTTCAAATAAGGCTTTTTAAATTTGAGTTAGAGCACAACTGTGTTTCTGTTTCGAACCTGCACAAGGTAATTTGAAACTTGTTTCCTAATGTCAATATGTGATATTATTTTGTGTTACAGGTGTGCAATCTTATCTTCCACCAATTGTGATAAAGATGATTCCAGAACATGACGCATCGTTAATCATATATTTTTTGCTAGGTCGAGTTAAAAATAATCATGCGCACAGCGAGCTGTAATTAAATAAAATGTCTAAGCGACGGAGAATTTTATCACGATTAAGAAAAACAACAGAGCTATGTAAAAGCTATTTAATATAGCTGGTGGATTAAGCCACTTTGTAGGTGCCAAACAATAGTCACTAGTCAATGACTAACACAGCAAAAGATGTACCTACATGACATTGTTGTTTAGATTACGTATTTTTTATCGCAGGAACGATAACATTCAATATCATTAGGTTCCACGTTCGAGGGGTCTTTGCGATATTTTCTTTTGATTTTTTCCTGTTGATAAATAATTGTAAAGTTACAACTATGTAGATTGCGTTCGATCGATGCCAACGATTGTTTAGATCGATTTATGCAGTGTGGTGCATGCCAGCCGGGTTACGTTCATCAATCGACCGTGGATTTGAGGCGATCATCGTCGACTCTTCGACGTCGGCGTCGATCGGCTGGAATTTAATTGCACCTAGATCATGTAGGTAAGAGTATTCCAGTGGCGCTGCTTGCTGGCACTCCATTTTACACACACCCTTTTTTTATCGGTGCGGTGCGACTTTTGACGGGTATTATTTCCAATGATGCATTTACTTTATAACTTAACTCGTCGATTGCCGGAAACGCAGATCTACGGGATCCACAATGGCTTTTTTACTGTAATTTTACGCAAGGTTAAGCTACAGGGGAACAGTTTTGTGGCATTAGATGTTCAGGCTCTGGAATAATTCAACTGTTGCATTTTTTTTTAAACTAAACTCGTTTTTCTACCTCGTCACTGACCTACTTTTATCAGTTTATTATCAATTGGCTGTGCCCCGCGACTTCGTTCGCGTGGAAGTCGTAAGATACACAATACACTAAAATAACAGCCACATTTTAATAAAACTCCCTCGTTCCCCGACCCGCTGTATTGCATCCGCCGCCCGCGTTATTACTTCGTTTTCGCTTAGCGTTCTCTCTGAGTTTATTTTTTGCTCGGCTCCTAGGGGTCGTACGTCATGTTAAATAGCCTATCCTCAAGATTTGGGCTACCAAATGCAAAACGAATTTCTCAAATCCAACTTTTTGCTCACAATTCCATGGGTTTTAATTTTTTTTTGCACGGATCCCTAATTAGTTTTTCTAAAATAAAAGTACCCAGCCTTAGTTACTCCTTATAACATCAGCTATCTGCCAGTGAAAGTCCCGTCAAAATCAGTCCATTAGCCTTCGGAGATTAGCCAGAACAAACAGACAAAAATTTTAATTTTTTTTTGTTATAAGTAGGTATATACTTTTATATGCATTCAGTATAAAGCTGTTATTTTGACATTACAAACAGACAGAATTATATTTATTTGTATATAGATTTTGCAAATATTTTATTAAGTAACTTGTCTGAAACTCGTTTTCTGCTTGAGGCACATGATTTCACTAAGCCAATTAATGTTTAATTATATTATACAACAAAATAATATTTGATGCTGGGTGGCGCGGGCGCTATATAGGGTGACTGGTAATTAGTGACCGATACTTAAACACATGATTGTACTCATGATAACAAACAACTTTTACTATGGGACCAATCCTGAAATCGCGAAAAAAAAATTAGCTCTTCCTTACATTTATGTTCGCATAACTCGTCAAAATGTAGGGACCAGCTGATTTTTTTTTCGCGATTTCAGGATTGGTGCCAGAGTAAAAGTTGCTTGTTATCATGTGTAAAATCATGTGTTTAAGTATCGGTCACTAATTACCAGTCATCCTATATAAACAACGTAATGTCGGCGTCGTTCATATCTCTTGCGATTTCTATTTTATTCATTTATTTTACTTTGGTATACCTATACATATTAATAATAGTTAATAGACTATTTAGAAATTCCCCAAGTGAAAACCGTGCAAAAATTAAATAACTTAACATCTAATTACTTGCCGTCTAATATTCTTACGATGATGACAAAATACCTTTGATGATATTATATCTACATAACAAAGTTAACTACCTATGTACCTATGTGTAATTTTAAATAAAATAAATAACTTTTAACCAGCGCAAGGTTAAAACTACTAGCGGATTTACTAGCGGTAACATCCCAGTACCACTAGCAACGGTGTCAGGTAAATGTGAACCATTAGCGTCCATCGAAAAAGGTGGCAAGCGCGGGAGCAGGTAAGCGCGCGCCGTCGCCACACCGCGCGCCCGCACCGCCGCGCGACGGCCTCTACGAACCAAACCGGTTTGATATCGCGCGCGAACACGAACCCTCTGTCGCAATGCCCACTAACAGGTGTTGTTTGTAGAAATTCCATCCGATAACCAAACAGGGAAACGTTGTCTTACAATATATTGCGAGTGTCCCACCAAGACATTAAAATACTCGAGCACTCTCCGTGCACAGAACATAATTAATTGCAAGCACAACTTAGATGACATCCGCTCCACAAGTATAAATGTTTACGTACGTCCCTACCTTACTAAGGAGGGACGGAAATGTGTGTCAAATGAGGCACGTGCACAGTTGCATATAATATGGAGAAAGTGCGTCGCCGGGCGCAGCCGCGTGGCAAAGTTGTCGTGTGGACGTATATGTGACGCGACCGCCATACTGAGCTCTTCAATGGGTTCACAGACCATCATCGCTTTTACACGTTGCAGTCTCGCTCCAAATAACGAAACGTGGCCGGATTTCCGACACTACTGTACCTATTCCGTATCTATTGATGAAAGTGCCACAAACAATAGGACACACCCACGGAATTTATATGGAAGTAGGGACAACACACCAATACTGCAGTCTTTGCTCGATTAATTTCCCAAACTATCGCCAGATTTTCTAGTCCAGACACAACGTAAGTCATAAACAAATCTGTGATTAGAGATATCACTACAGTCCGTTCGTCGAGAGAATGCGTTCCTGACAGCTGTCAGTCGCACAATTTCTATAAGGATCAAATTCACAAAACACATATTCGTTAGTATGAACGCATTCTCTTGACGGCCGGACTGTGAGTAGCAAGTAATTCTCCTTTATCCCGAAACTCGATTTGGACAGTTTTCACACTAATGATTGCCTTCGCATTTCAAGGTCTATTTGCTGACACAAATATTTAGGGTTCATTTAACGTAGGTCTAGCGTAGGCGTTCGTCGAACGTATGCGCAGCTCAAATGCACCGCGAGAATGCCACGTTTTAACACGGACTCATCCTATCTTCACGGAAATGTTCGGAAAATAAAACAGTATAAAAGTACGAATTTATCAGTTTCAGGGACCGAAAATTTTACTTTTAGGCAGAACTTTTATTCCATCATGGATTCCGTCGGTAGTAGTCTACGTAATTTTTACGTAGTTTATGTTTAGTTGAATTTTGTCTGTTATTTATTTGTACTACAGAAACTAAAATACATTAAAATGACATGACAATTTTTTTTAAATAAAAGTTACGAACCCATTACGCTACTTCTGCGTAGCAGCTACGAAGAAAATGCGTAGCGCTGCTACGCGGAGTCAACGCTGCGTTTATGGATCTTCTACGCCGCTTCCAAGTAGCTGCTACGTACAAAACGTAGCGTAACGTAACCAAACGTAACGTACGAAAGAAACTGCGTAGTGCCGCTACGCGGAGTCAACGCTACTTCTACACAGATGCATAGCGCTGCTGCGTGGAGTCAACGCTACTTCTGCGCAGATGCATAGCGCTGCTGCGTGGAGTCAACGCTACTTCTGCGCAGATGCATAGCGCTGCTGCGTGGAGTCAACGCTACTTCTACGCAGATGTATAGCGCTGCTGCGTAGAGTCAACGCTACTTCTACGCAGATGCATAGCGCTGCTGCGCGGAGTCAACGCTACTTCTGCGCAGATGCATAGCGCTGCTGCGTGGAGTCAACGCTACTTCTGCGCAGATGCATAGCGCTGCTGCGTGGAGTCAACGCTACTTCTACGCAGATGCATAGCGCTGCTGCGTGGAGTCAACGCTACTTCTGCGCAGATGCATAGCACTGCTGCGTGGAGTCAACGCTACTTCTGCGCAGATGCATAGCGCTGCTGCGTGGAGTCAACGCTACTTCTGCGCAGATGCATAGCGCTGCTGCGTGGAGTCAACGCTACTTCTGCGCAGATGCATAGCGCTGCTGCGTGGAGTCAACGCTACTTCTGCGCAGATGCATAGCGCTGCTGCGTGGAGTCAACGCTACTTCTGCGCAGATGCATAGCGCTGCTGCGTGGAGTCAACGCTACTTCTACGCAGATGCATAGCGCTGCTGCGTGGAGTCAACGCTACTTCTACGCAGATGCATAGCGCTGCTGCGTGGATTCAACGCTACTTCTACGCAGATGCATAGCGCTGCTGCGTGGAGTCAACGCTACTTCTACGCAGATGCATAGCGCTGCTGCGTGGAGTCAACGCTACTTCTGCGCAGATGCATAGCGCTGCTGCGTGGAGTCAACGCTACTTCTGCGCAGATGCATAGCGCTGCTGCGTGGAGTCAACGCTACTTCTACGCAGATGCATAGCGCTGCTGCGTGGAGTCAACGCTACTTCTACGCAGATGCATAGCGCTGCTGCGTGGAGTCAACGCTACTTCTGCACAGATGCATAGCGCTGCTGCGTGGAGTCAACGCTACTTCTACGGACCTTCTACGCATAGAACTGTTGAACTCTGTTGTATATGATATTATCATATCTTCTTAAAATTATTAGAGATTATTAGGACTGTCGTCTCATAATTGGACATTAATTATTAGCATTAGGAAAGTTTTCTAAAGTATTTGTGCCCTTAAAGCTATCTCTGTTGTTGTCTTCTTAATCAAACGTTGTATATTCTTTCGATACTATAGACAGATAGTGTATGTTTTCTCAGTAATATTAACAATTAGTTAGACTCATTACTTAGCTATACTTGCGTGTATTGGTGCCGTTACTCTGCACCATGTGAAGGTACAATACGCAATTGCCCTTGAAGTTAATACCAATTCAGAATGGCGGCTAATTAAAGTGCTTCTCCTTCGATCCGTGCTTATTTTTAAACCGTAGTTAACGTATTATTATTGTATTAAATTACGTCGGTTAACGTTTCTAAATACCGTTGCATGACTATCGAGACAGTTTGTGGAACAATATCCAGGGAAATGGACACAAAGCGGTTAATAGTATAAAAATAAGTGATGAATGCGTTTGCCTGACACTGTTCCGTCAGTGGAGTGTTGTATCGGAGTCGATCCAGCAACGCAACGGTTGCGAAGTGAAAATGCAATCAAGTAACATAACATTGGGGTCAATGGGTGCGTGTGGCGTGGCGGCGTGGCCAACTTGCCCAAACACTGTCTAGTCAGTAGGCGGTTCATTGACCATACTTCCGCATAGGGTTCAAAATGAACGTCGTTAAATGGAAACCGATTAGGTAACCTTTAGACTTAACTTTCAACTAGCAACTTGCCGATGTGTTTATTAACTTGACTGGCTTATTTTTAACAAACCAAATATTTTGTATATATAATATAGTTTAATAACAATTTGCATTACCGTATAATAATCATCATCACCACAAAATTGCAAAGTCGTTAGACTCGTCGTTATAATCTTTAATTATTTCGTATCTATTATGCACTTAAGAATAAAGTTATATTCATTAAAAAAACCAGTTAGACAACGTCATTACGTAACTTGGACTATTGTTTTAAACGACATACCTGCCTAGTCAGGTGCAATTTAATTTTTATTTATTCTCGTAGCGCTAAGAAGACAAATGCCTCCTTGTCGCGTCGGTAACATTCAATTATCAAATATACAATGATGTTGACCTTGACAGATAATATTATAAAATAACATTAAATATTCCCACATACCTAACAACATGCCAATCGTCGCCGATTTGACGTTGTGAGTGAATTTTAATTCGGTACTCGCTCACGCTCATGAAAATGACGCAATCCCCAGATCTAGTCTGACTTCGATTTAAGCAAGCCAAGTGCCTGGCCACCAATTGAGTCGCCCAGTTTAATGGTAGCTACGAATGGTATTCAAGCCAACTAGATTTACTGTAACAACCTGCGCGCCTCCGCATTCTTCACTGCTTAGTTATACCTATTTCAACTCTATTCCAGCCAGTAGGTACCTATTCTGTAACCTTTTTCATTTCGACTTTGACCGCAGCTTGAACTTTATTAATTGATTTCTACAAAAATGCAAAAGCAAACCCGAACAGAATGATTTTAATAGAAAGTTCTTTCAATTTCGTTGACCTTGATTTCGCAACCGTGACTGTTGAGTGCACGACAGCGCAGTATGGATCGACGAAAGCGATGTTTACTAACAGATGGACACAATAACATAAAAACTGGCCTGCTTGCAAGGGAAATAAATAATAGAGAATTATCTACATTGGATACTCATAAATATTGAAGTCATAAATACGTACCTATTACGTGTCTTTTCCTTGTGACCTTCGGCAACTAATACGAAAGCTACACAGTAACACACACACACCCCCCCACACACACATAAAGGAAGTAACATATTTATTATATGTATAGTAAACAAAACAAACGAAGCGCTGAAATAAAGGCTCCCGCAGACAGGCGCGACGTGACGCGACGGTGCGACGCGATTCTGGTAGAACCATTTCCATGAAGTTTTCATAGAAATTATTCCACTAGTATCGCTTCGTGCTGTCCTGTCGCGCCTGTCTGCGGTCTTAACGAACTCACACCAGTAATAATTTGAGAAGCTGGTGGGTTATAGCTATGGGGCAAACAATAGACACTCATTGTGTTACATTCACAGGGAAATGTGCTCTGTGTGAATATAAAACGTTGCGGTTGGATGACATCAATCCAAGCAGACAACAGGCCGCTGTTGTTAACTATTAATTCAAAAATCTAATTTTAATTCGAAGCGGTTAACAACGGAAGCAAACATTGGGAAAAGGTGGTTTAAGTCATTAATAGGGATAAGTTCAATCATGTCAAAGATCATATTATCAAAAGAGTAATATGGTGGAACAAAAAATGTAAGAATCAAAAGTCAGCGTAGCGTAAACAATATAACTATAAAAAATATTTCGTTCCTAAACATATGTACCTACGTAGTCAATAGGCAGGTCAATATCGGGAAAATTCTAATCGCTAACTACATCTCGGAAGCGCTGGAAAAAGAAAAACTTAACATTCAGAATGTTAAGCGCTATAATGTTAAGGGGAATACCAATTTATTATAATATTGACCTAGGTTACGTTCAGCAACTACCTGCAGAACAAGTTTTGACTTTAACAAAGTAATAACATAATATAGGTACCTATATCTAATCATACAAGTGCCTAACCACATTCCTTTTAATTAAAAAATTAAACCCAAGGCTGAGAGGATCAGTAACTCAATAGACGTGATGTGAGAGGTGCTGGAAGTCATAAGTCAGAGGTCACACAACGAATACCTCGAGGGTCTTTTAGACTAATTGATGAAAGTACACGAACTATACACCCTTCTTACGAGTACGAGTATAACACTGTCTTGTTCTCCTTTTATAAGTGAGATGTTAAAGCTGGATTATGAAAACGTTTTTATTAAAAGTGTATGTTTGTAGTTGTCTATGATCTCCGTGACCTGTTTTCTCGGACGATGCTAACAAGAAAAATAAGAGAACAACAGATGAGCGTCCTCCCAAAATAACCGACCGTGCTGTAGCGGTAGACGAATATAAACTGTTGGATACACGCGATTAAAACCATGACATAATGAGAGATAAGACGGGTGATAGCTTTCCCCTGTGTAATACGAACCCAGTGCCGTGAACGTGACATCTCAGCGCTAAAATTTTCCAACTTCCAAATCTTGACAGTGACTATGTAAGTACGTGCTACGCGACAAAATTTTATGACCATTGTTAAATGTTACACATTCGTAATACAGTCGTCTCGAGATGTTAAAATATTATTCAGCACATCATACTGAAATTATAGCATTGACTCTATTTACAGATGTGCGCTGTGATCATTTGCGCTGTGTGTTGTTTGGACATCATAGTGTTGGTTTTCTTTCGTAAATACGAACCTATTACCAAGTTAAGTCTTACCTGCATACACTGTTGCTTTACATGCATACAGTACAACTGAACTAAGCGTTTAGGTGTGTCGCAAGCTAGCGTATACAATGCGAAAATTTCGAAACACATTTTTGTGTTCGACGTATGTAACAACAGGTAGTTATTCTGTTACGTTAACCGTGTTCTTAGATATGGATTTTCACTCAAGTAACAATGTTTCAGTTTAATGGAAGTGCTAAGCTAACACGTTGCTCCTTCGTAGTAACACTCTTGTTTGGTTTGGAAAGCCAAAAGACGTAAGTATAGAAGTTAATTGCCTATGGGATTCAAGAACCCCTATAATATAGATAACCATCGTCCTAACTTGATAATGTACTATTAAATCGTCGTCAGATTATAAAATACACAAACACTTTTGAACAGACGATGTTGGACTTTTAAGAATGAAAGTAAGCAAAGAGAAAACTTTCCTATCCGAATTGCGTAAGCAACTCATTAAACTTTCAACCTAGACGTAGCCCAGTTGATTTAGTTCTTCAGGTAAACTATGTCTGACTAGTGAAAATGATTATGAGGACACGCAAGTACACGTTATTGAGCAGCTGAAATGATGGGAAAACGCCAAGTTGTCACACCGGCCCGCCTCGACTCAAAGACGCGTAGGTACGACGCCGACGCTTGCCTCCATGGCGGACCACATGTTGACAGTACTACTTTCATTTTGATGCCAACTTTCACCCGATGTCGCTCTCGAATGAGCTACGAATGCAAAATTTTAATCGTCAGTTAATATGCTTGTTATTTTTTTGCTTAATACATATTCCAATCGATATCACTTCTTGTTCCGTTCATTCTAGTGTCTTTCTCCAACTTTTTCGGTTTATATAGATAGATAGATATTCACTCTTTAGATAAATGCAACGTTAACGCCAAAATTATGTAATTCCTTAAGTTTTCATTTAGGTAAAATCAATGAACCAAAACCTGAAACCAATATTATCGAATCCACGAATGATTTGAACAATGGCACACATTGTTTGATAACAAGTTTCGACTGCTTTATCGTCAAAAGATCTTTTGCCATTATATTTTTATCTACAAGCGTACCTACTTATGTACGATTACAAAGAAAGAAAAAGAGATTAAATGGATTATGTTTATGACGCAGGGGCGCTACAATATCTATTAGGTGAGTAACTGTTTATCAAACCCATACCTGAAAGTTTTTGCAATTAGACACACAGACACCCAATCACCCAATCCCCGAGAGACGTGTCACTAAGTGTAATAAGAAAAATACAACTTTATTGCTCGTTACTTGCTTGAAAATCCATTATTTAAACAAAACCCATGAAGACTGACAGATGAATACCACCAGTTTAATGACGAGGGAGAGCCTATTGAAGACGATATTAGGGACGAACTAAAGCGAAGCTATCGAACAAAAATTATGGTACCTACTAAACTATTTTCGATACGAACCATAGCTATAGGTAACTAGGAATCTATTTCAATCTTAAACAATAGCTTAGTTTATTTTAATAGTAGTATTTAGGTAATTGAAATTTTGCCCAGCTGCAGCCTTGAAATTGAAACCGCAATTGACAGCTTCGAATATATGGTACTTTTAGGGTTTCCAACGACGACGTGGCAAAAGTGTATGTAAGTATATAGGTATATTGATGGTCATCCAGTAGCCATATTTACCTCAACATAAAAAAACCTTTAAAGAAGCTAAAAGCATACCTTCCTATTGAGATTCCCGCTAACTTCTACACATCAGTCGAAGCATCGATCATCACGGAACCCTAATACAACAGAGAAATCTGCCGTGTTTACAGAATCGAAAGGAATGATACAGAATTACAGACAAAAACCTTAACAACATTAATGCAGACTGTGTATATGTGTCATCGTTTGCTTATTCATGGATATTCATAGCATGTTACGTAAACTTTGCGAATATATGTATATGAAGGCACATTTAATAATAGGTACTTGTTTTTCATTATTAGTACCAGATTAAAATTTGGGAAATACGAGCTTATCTTAATTAGCCGGTAACAATGTCACAAACTGTTTTTGGTGTTTATTGCGATTGTTGCGGGTACCTACTTCAACAGTTTCAAATTCCGGTTGAATAAGGTTTTTAAATTTACCTGTCGCGAGGATTTTAATTAGAATTCACACCTACAGGAACAGACGAAGGGGGGAATTCGAGGCCTTCGAAATGATTAAACTAACATCACGTTGGCTACACAGACGAGCTCATTTGTAACGATTTGGTATGCCATTATTCAACTTATAAACCCAGTAAGTACCTACTATATTGTCAACCTTATGGTATCGTGTATTTATTTCCTTATACGACTATATTTATCACTATCGTTCAACGATAGTGCCGCCTGCTCTAAGGTCATAGTTGAATGACATTTCTGGCTTTAACTGTAACAGTTTATAACCGATTGAATTTGAGATAACAATCACTAGCTAATATTTGTTGTTTGATTAACTGATAACCGATGTACGAATGTTATATATTTTGTTCCTAAAGTTCCATACTTATTGTACGCAGGTATATATAATATTAAATAGCTAGTCGTCGGTTCCCTACCTACTTTTACTCGCAACGATTTCAAGCAGATTTGGCTGGATTTGTAATGTCACGTAATATGAAAGCGAAAGCGAAATATACACTTAAGCTGCGGAACCTACAGATTCGATTACAAACACATAAAATTAATGTCGTCAAATATTTGCGGCTTTTCCTTGTCGCAGATGACTGAAGAATGAATTACATGGATGTCGGTACCTACTTCGTCTATTTTTAATCAAAACTAAGTTAACTATATCGGAGTAGAGAAACAGAACGGTGGTTAAAGAGCGTTTAAACATTAATCCAACAACTTAGCAAAACAGCGAGATATTTCTTTAACTTTCAGTATAGGTATACTCTACAGGATAAGTTAATAAGAGCTCCAATTAGAACAATTAATCTAATTGAAGCCAAAGACAAGCAAGGGGAAGTAAATAATATACCTACCTATTACGTAATCTTCCTCATCAAAACCTGTAGCTAGCTTGCATTCGGAGTAATGCTATCATTGCACTTATTCTAGTAATGGTGATATTGATGACGTGGCAGATTTTATAAAACAGGAAGCATATCCTTTTATAGGTACCCTAACATACTTATCAAGTCCTGATGCTTCTCGATCCTTTCATAATTTAGAAGAGCTTATAAGATTAGCGTTACAAAATAGAATATTTCTCCTCACAGCGAAATAAAGATTAGTGAGCATTGTCGTGTGCTTATAATATTAATTCTACTAATATGGACAGTATTACTGGAGCAGAGGCAAGGACGGACGATGATATCAGCAGCGTGTAGAGCCCGAGTAGGCGATGGCGACCTCACGCCCAGTCGAAATATGACGAATCCTGCGTATTAGAGTTCAAATAAGGCGATACTTTTATTAGTACCAAGTTAATATTTATCGCTCCGACAACTGACTAACCATTTCAAGGCCGCACAGGTGACCATAAAGAACTTCGATCAATAATAGTGCTATTATTGATCGAAGATAAAGAATGACAATTCTCAGTGACGTACGGTTTTGGTACCTAATTAACGAGTCACAGGTGGAGAAATGTGCGATGATTGTTTTTCAGTTCTAAGTAGGTATAAGACAGTGTAGTGATTAATTACCTAATTAATCTATAATAATAAACAACAATATGTCAGCAGTTTTCCTCCATTCGTTCAACTGCACTCTGGATTAAATGTTGCTCTACATTGGTGCCGATTCTCTTGTACACCGAACTAACTAAACTATCACTAAAATTCCTTACTTTTGCCTATGAGAATCTTAAAGCTATTCTACAAAAAAATATCACTTCTAAAACTAATTTTGACACAACTAAAATCGAATTTGACAATCAAGTGATTTTTTTTTTTTTGAGTCGGAGGCGCGCAGGGGGCAGCCTCGACTTGTTTTATATAGAATTTTTTGCTTTTTATATGGAAAATATGAAAAAATATTACCTACACGTTGAGCTTTAGGGGTATATGTGTTTTTAAAGGGGGTCGAAATTTTCATTACTTTTGCGATAGGACGCACCATTTTCGAGATATAGGTAAGCAAAAGTTTTCTTTTGCTCATAAAAAAAAAAGATACTGTTTACTGTTACGGTACTGTTGTAGCACCAGAAGTCGAGGTGTTGGTGTGAATTTTAGTTCATGCGAACTAATTTTATTCACACCTTTTTAATCGCGATTAAAAATAGTCAGATTTAGTTAGACAATCAAAATTTTAGGTGAAAAACGTCAAATTCAGAACAGTAAATTATCATTTTCACTAAACTAATAACTCAGTGCCATCTTAGTGCTGTCAAACTAAAATATGTACCTATAGTTAAGTTGTGTCACTATAGTCAATTTCAGAATGGGAAACCGTCGTTTGACATGAAGAAACTAAATTTCGGTGATTTTTAGTCTAGTTTAGAAGCATTTGTGACAAGAGAATCGGCACCATTATCCCAGCCATTGTAAGACTAAACGACATTTTAACAATCAAAGTACAATATCAGCGAATACAAAACATTCACAATAACAATACCAGAAATGCTCGCTATGATTAAGCTACTGACTTATCATTATCGTGTGAGATGGATAGCATCTCTTGTATAAAGATAGCAAACTTAATCTATAGAATATAAGTACATTATGTTTAGAATAACCAGAAACACAATGAAATAATTTACATACTCATCTGCCTATTTTAACTTTCAACAGACCTTAGAATCCCAAATTAACCAATCAACTTGTATTAATAGAAGCTATTTTTAAATATACCAACGATAAATAAATAGAAAACGATTAAGTAATTAGATGTAAAATGACTTCATCTGTGATGAGACGTAAATAGGTACGTAATAAATCAGGAAACATCGTAGTAAATAACAACACGTTACAAGAATGTGTACCTAGTACAAATAATACTAGAGTATTAACTGTAGGTAGGTCCTTATTTACCTCCTGGGTCAGAGCTTTAGGGAAGTGAGGGTATGATTATAAGTAGGCTACTAAAAAAAAAAAATACTTATTTTTATTGAATGATTGATAATGATAATATTTTTCCCGTTGCGTTGCGAGCGCGAGCGGTTAAATACAACCTTATGTAGCACCTACAGCTGGGTACTTGAATTCAATATTGCGCTCTGTTATGCATCTGTTTCCCTTTTACTTAAGGGGGAAGCGCCAAGGTAGCCCGCGAAATTCAAATTTTCTTACGATTTTTGCAATTTGCTGGTCAGTATTATGTTATAGGTTGATTAAAATATGATTCGCGGCCGTAACAAATATGTATTTACAGAATTATAATCATTAAAGTCATCAACACAACTCTCTAAGACCAAGTAAACCCCAAGAATTACTATTTCATGAAATCTTGACATTTGGGGATTATACTAACTTAACAAGTTTTATTACTGATTGTAATGATTATAATTCTGTAAATACATATTTGTTACGACCGCGAATCATATTTTCATCAACGTATAACTTAACACTGACCAGCAAATTGCAAAAAACGTAAGAAAATTTGAATTTCGCGGGCTACCTTAGCGCTTCCCCCTTAAATGGACCGATTTTCAGTTCCATTATCAGTATCTTACCAGAAAATATGTATATAATTCTGGATTAGGTAGACCAGTAGGTACTGGATTGATGGCTGTCTCTAGAATTTTTAAGGATTTTTGGAGAGCCGGGCTGCTCTACCATAGCAGGTACCTACTACTTCTTACAGACTTCTTCATAAAAAAGCGGAAGGAGACGCAGGGTCCATGGCAGAGGCGGATACCTTGTAAAGCCATATTTGCCATAGTCGAGATACATGTGGCCCAAGGAACAGCTAATTTAATTTCCTACTTACCATCTCAATAAATGGTTTCCGATACCGTTTTCTTACAGAATATTCATAATATCATAAGCAACAGCACGGCGCGCGGCGGGCATACAAAACGCGAATGAAATATACATAGGTACTTATTCAATATTAGTTGTTTCATAGCGTTGGTGAATGGAGGAGTAAGATTATCGCGCCTCCTCCGCAAGCGGCTCGGCAGTCGTAAGTACCTACAACCTGCGTCGTCAGCCCCCACCGGCCGCGCCCCGCCGCCATGCTGCCTACTGACCTCCACGACACCAAAAAGCATTCTCAGCGACAATATGCAACGTTTTATGGCCTCGATAACTCATATGCATAAAATACATTAAGCTTGTGTACACGCTCTCACGGTACGAGCGGCGAACGCGACCGCCCGTTAATGACACGCCTAACTTAGGAGATCTTGATTGTTGAATATAAAATGACAGCATCATTCCTCTTAACACACTTTAAATTCAGCTTTTTGTCGTCAAATGCATAGTTTTTATCAAATATAAGCTAGAACATTTATAGAAATAAGGTACTAAGTAGTTACGGTACTTTCCGTACCGATGCCGCGATGCTGTAAGAGGTAGCGTTAGGAAATTCAGGTAGCGTTAGTAAATTCATTAGAGCTGTACACCTTACAAGTCAAAGCGCAGAGTGATACAATATTTTTTAATTTTATAACATCATATAAATTCATGTACCACGACAATAATATCCTGTGTATCATAAATAAATAAATTTGAATTTGAACAAACTGCAAGCCAAAGAATTAGTAGATAAGGAAACTAGTAGGTAAGTTTGAGCATACATAGTTAAAGAACTTATACATACCTACATACCTACTTTGTAAGTATAATAATTTGTAATAAGTATTGACAAACTTTCTTTTATTTAAGTACTTATATTTTTCGGGGTTTGGCATTTACCTACATTTAGGTAGGTACTTATTAGACAGTCTATTCAAAGTTTTTGTAAAGTTTCTCACCCAGGTATTAATCAGACTATACTTAGCTGTTATTCAGCTCAATTAATTAAAAAAAAATAGGTACTTACAAGTTGTATTATTTTTAAAAGGCCCGGTGGAGTTTTGAAATAGTTAATGTCGATTTTAATCCAATCTAGCGCGCCGCCTTGCTGCTGGGATGAAGGTGCAGTTGGTTTGTTGTGTTCCGTAGTCACCACTGTCTCGGGCGCCATCATTATTTGTATTAAAGGTTCGTTTTAAAAGTTGAATTCGTGTGCGTAGATCACGAGCACTGCCACTATAATAATAATATTTAGTACACTGTGGACGCGGCACACATTTTCGTCCGTCGATTAGCGAGCGTAGTATCGTCCGTGCAGCGCACAACTGTCGAGCGGAACGGAAGAGTGGCGGGTCTGCCGCCGCGGGGAACAAGAATGGTGGTGATGGCGTTTGTGCGCCACAAGTACGACCTGCCCCGTGCGGTGACAGAATGCTACGCATATTATTAGTTATGTAGGTGCTCATAGTGTGTCGCGAACAAATAAAGGCAAGTAGCTAAATCACTAACCACTTAGCAATATATTAGCTACAAATAAACTGTCGCAATACACACCTATAATTCCCTGAATACTCATAAGGATTTTTTGTTTTTATTACGGTCTTTTACTTCAACATACAACGTAAAGTAAGCTACTGTAGGTTCAAAACACTACGCCACCTCCTGGGTACCATGGGCCCAACTGCCCAAGTATACAAATATAGGAACTATAAAAGTTCTTAATTGAGTGTAAAGATAAGATTTAAAAGCTACCTACAAGATCAAAGAAAGAGTGGGACGTAGTACCATACCATAGGGGAACACCAGGAGAGTTCAGAAGCTAACCCTCAAAAGAACAAGCGGGTGATTTGATTCTTTAGTCCCCTTTACTAAACACTTGAAGACGCCAACGCCATCTATTGTTTAATCGTAGAACTTTTTTTTCTCAAGAAGAGGTAAGTTTTTATACACTTCTTTTCGAGAAGTTTTCTCCCTATAAAAGCTTCTCGAAAAGAGTAGGTAAACGCCAACACTAGACAAGTAATTGCCCTCAGTAATCTCTAGCAATTCAAATCCTGAAGGATTTGATTGAAGGTCTGAAGACCTAGATACGGCCGCTGCTACATAGCTTTATAGTGGCAATGTAGGTATGCCTCTGATTGATATTAATTTGTTTTTTTTACTGGTATTTATTTAACGAATCTGCAAGTTATTATACACTTCTGGACACATCTATTGGCCCACCTTAGAGTTTAGGTTTCGATGGCCCCTACCGAAATATGATTGCTAGATTGAACAAAAACTGTTGATGCAGTTTTAAACCTGATACATTTTACCATCTTTTTCGATCGTATTGTTTTAAATTTGAATTCAGAATACCATACGACATGGAGCTACGCCTAACAAGTCGGATATGCGCCTTGTTAAAGGCAATTGATTTTTGAATAAAAAACATGTTTTATCAAATAAAGGTTTAATTTAATAACGCGTGTTACCTCCATGGGCATCTACCACAGCTCTCATACGATTAGGCATAGAGTTTATCAACCGCTCTATGAAATTTTGAGGGATCATCTCCCATTCCTCTTCTATGGCAGTTTTCAACTCCTGCATCGTCTGGGCAACTGGCTGACGAGCCCTAACACGTATTTTTAGCTCGTCCCACATGTGCTCAATGGGGTTCATGTCTGGGCTTCTGGCTGGCCAGTCCATAACTGTGATGTTCACATCCCGAAGATATTCCCTGACGATGCCGGCCGCATGGGCTCTTGCATTATCATGCATAAAAAGGAAATTTGGGCCCACATAGTCCGCGTATGGTATCACGTGAGGTTCTAAGCACTCACGAATGTACCTTTCAGCATTTAATGTTGGCAACCGTGGTCCTGTAACAACCTCAAGTTGAGTTTTGCCGCTCGCGGATATACCGCCCCAGACAGTCCATGAGCCACCGCCATAAGCAACCCTCTCTTCAAAGCAGCATTATGCGAAACGCTCTCCCTTACGTCGGTAGACCTTCTTCCTTCCATCATTGCCATGTAACACAATTTTAGACTCATCAGAAAAGAGTACACGGCTCCAATCTTGCTGTGTCCAATTTAAATGACTGCGTGCGAAATGAAGGCGCGCTGTTCGGTGGGCTCGCGTTAGTTTGGGCCCATTAGCTGGCTTGTGTAGTACAATATCGCGTTCTTTTAACCTTCTCCGAACAGTTCGAGCGCTCACAGATACTCCGTGGAAGTCGCGAAGTTGGTTTTGTATCTCAATGGAGGTAAGGTGACGATTTCTCAAGCTGGTCGTCACGATGAATCGATCCTGCCTTTCAGTTGTGACCCGAGATCGTAGCCTTCCTT
Organism: Fissipunctia ypsillon; assembly: GCA_947568875.1. NCBI lineage: Eukaryota > Metazoa > Arthropoda > Insecta > Lepidoptera > Noctuidae > Fissipunctia > Fissipunctia ypsillon. The sequence continues at coordinate 11,780,712 of OX387654.1, forward strand.
GGCGACGAACAAAGCCGCCAGTCTCTAGGTACCTCCGATAAACATTTCGGACCGCAGATCGACTTAAATTAAGTTGAGCACTCACGTTTCTTTGGCTGTGTCCGGCCTGAATAAGTGCCACAGCTTGGGCGGCGACTTCAGGTGAAGTATCCATAGATTATTGATAGAACCTCACCTTAATGTTAAGAATAAGTAATGTTTGTTGCAAAACCAAAGATATCAATCACTTTTTCAAGAATTAAATCCAAGTAAACCAATAAAACCAAGTTTTCTTAGTATTCGATTGTTTGATATCAACAAACAGGCTCCAAATTGTCTTTTGTTTCTTTAAATTCTGTGTTCGAAATTCAAAAAAAGACTATTGAATGAAATTGTGAATGTGCCAGGTTCAAAACTGCATAAAAACTTTTTGCTCGACCTAATATAAAATTTTAGCTAGGACCAAACGAAACTGAAAATACAAGGTGGGCCAATAGATGTGTCCAGAAGTGTAGTTACGACACATGCATAAGCTTGCTACAATGTAGATCTTACGGGTCACTGCTTCTTACAGAGACTGATGTATATAACACGGGATTCCTGGAACAAAAGTCAACGATGAGTCAAAGGAGATGTTTCAAAATGTATGGAGCCCCGGCCACGTATTGGTACACCCTACTAAAAAATGGGGAAACACAATTAAAACAGTTTCCAATCATCCAATTACTTTTAATTGGCTTTGTTTAGTAGTAAAGTACAAGAATGTACAATTGAAATTGCAACACACAACAAAAACCCATCATGGCGGTAAGTTGTCATGTTGATTGATTATTGACGTTTGACATGTTTACTTCTGTCATATTACATTGTCAAAGAGAATCATAACATTGTCGTACTTTTAGTCTTTTGCAATATTATTTTAGATCTAATTGTAAAGTCGAAAATCTATTCAAGAAATCTGACAGATAGCAGTAGCTTGATGTACTGGCGTCTGTACATAAAGTATAGTCGAGTTAACCAGACGACAACCTCATAGGTTGACCTGCGATATGCCAAGATTTTTACAAAACAAACAAAGCAACCGTACAAGCAAATAAAGCATAAACGTACAGAATACAAACATTCAATAGTCGAAATATTAACTCAGACAAAAATAATGTAACGATAAACGAAAGCCAGGTTGTTAAAAATAACTCGATAGAACAGAACATCAGAACACGATCGACAACGAAAGCGACTGAAGTGACAGTAGACAGTTCACGATCTATGATCAATGGTCGATCTATGGTTTACTGTCATTGGTTTTTAACCACAGAGTACCTAAATTAGCGAGACGCCATATTGAAAGTCGATAAAATAATTGATAAATATCAAATTATTACAGGAGAAATATGCATTTATGCAATTTATCAGTATTTTTCCCGAATTCCACGGATTTTTCTCGATTTTTCGAGGTATTGTACATATTCTGGGCCCATTTTGAAACATCTCCTTTTTTTTATTAAACGCATGTGAAGTGATCTGATTGGCTGTTAGTAATTCTGTCAACCAATCACAGCAGTTGACATGTGCTTGACAATATTATTTGCTAATCCGGGCGTAAATCCCAATAGTGGGAACACTCATTGTGATCAATATCAATCTGCCTAGCCTTTTCCCAACTATGTTGGCTTCCAGTCTAACCGGATGCAGCTGAATACCAGTATTTTACATGGAGCGACTGCCTATCTGACCTCCACAACCTAGTAACTGGGGAATACGATACCCCTTGGTAAGACTGGTTGTCAGACTTTCGGGCTTCTGACGACCCGTAACGACTGTCAAAGATTTATGAATGACAACCGGGACCAACGGCTTAACGTGCGTTCCGAGGCACGGAGGAGTCTCGGTATGTAAAGATGGTCACCCATCCACGGACAACCCCGGCAAGCGTAGCTTAACCTGATGGATCGACCCGTGCGGCTGTTATTATTTAGCCACGAGCTCCTCGTCATATTGTGATATGACATGCATAATACGATTGGTTCATAACTCGATCCAAGAAATGTTGTACAGTCCGGCCGTCGAGAGATTGCGTCCCTGACACCTGTCAGTTGGACAATTTCTTTTTGTAATTCGCAAAATACATTTATACAAATAAATAAAATTGAAGTGTCTGTTTGAAATGTCAAAATAACAACTCTTTACTAAATGCATAGTAAAAACGGTTCTTATCACAAAAAAGCAATTTTAAAATTTTTTGTCTGTCTGTCTGTTTGTTCCGGCTAATCTCTGAAACGGCTGGACTGATTTTAACGGGACTTTCTTTGGTAGATAGCTGATGTTACGGCGGGTAACGTAGGCTACTTTTATTTTAGAAAAATAATTATGGTTCCGCGAAAAAAATTAAAACCCATGAAATTATAAACAAAAAGTTGGATTTGAAAAATTCTTTTTGCATTTTTGGTAGCCCAATTCTCGACGATAGTTATTAGTTATTTAATATCACGTTATGACCCTTAGGAGCCGAGCAAAAAGAAAAAAGTCAGAAAGAACACTAAGCGAAAACGAAGTAATAGCGCGGGCTGGCGATGCAACACGACGGGTCGGGGGACGAGGGAGTTTCATTAAAATGTGGCTGTTATTTTAGTATATTGTGTATCTTACGACTTTTACGCGAATAAAGTCACGGGGGACGGCTAGTCGCTATTATGAAACTGACAGGTGTCAAGAACGCATTCTCTCGACGGCCGGACTGTAGTTGAAAACTCGCGAGACCAATCGGCGTAGACTCTGTCGATTCCCTACCTGGAGCGATCTCGTTGCTTCATGCAGGTGTATTGCTGCTCTAAAGGAGCTAATGTCCGTGTAGTCCCTCGTAGTCTCTCGGACGAGGTGTGGCGGCACATCTACATCGCCACATTGGAACGCATCACACTGACGTCACGCAAAATCCTGCATCGCGCAATCAGAGTTTAGCGCGCGACTAGCATATATACAACATCCCGACATCAACCGTCGGTCAGTAGCCCACTAGACACAACACCCATCTGGTCGGAGGATCCTCCCTTTTCTATGGAGGATGAGTGAACTTTACGCCCTGTTGCTGATGATGTCTGATGATGTCCTGTTGATGCCTCTATACTGGTGACGTCGAACATGAACGTCAGCGCAGCCTTCGTGCAACTACTACAGCGTGACGTCATCATCATCGCTTTCTAAAGCTTTCGAGCGGCGAGTCATACAGCCAGCCAGCACCCACGGCTTCAACGGGTGTCCTGACCACCAGCATGCAGCGACCGCGCATACCTGCATCAGCAACCTTGGCACAACATACTGCACTCTCGGCTGGTCAAACAAGCAGAGCCCTTCAAACCTCTCCTGGTCGACGCCAGCAGTCAGCCTCAACTCGGCGCTGTACCACATCCGACGCACTGGAGCATAACGCAGCGCCACCCCGACTCACTGGGGGCATCTCCGCAGACAGTTCCGACTCACCGTAAACTATGCGGCACCCGGTTCCGACTCACTGGGACCTCAACTGGCCCTGGCAAGCATCGCAAGATACACGACTCTGCCCACTATCGACCTCCGGTCTCCGGAGGAGAGTGATGTGGCAGCACATCTACATCGCCACATTGGAACGCATCACACTGACGTTACGCAAAATCCTGCATCGCGCAATCAGTTTATCGCGCGACTAGCAATATGTACATCCCGACATCAACCGTCGGGCAGTAGCCCACCAGACACAACACCCGTCTGGTCGGAGGATCCTCCCTTTTCTATGGAGGATGAGTGAACTTTACACCCTGTTCCTCACACCTTTATACTCACCCTGTTGCCCATGCCTCTATAGAGGCTTGAATGTAAAAGAAACAGCATACGAGTGAAGGCTCAGAAAAAGCTTATGAACAGTATATTGGGTTCATAATATCATGTAGAAGGTACCACTACTTAGTCCACTTTATTTATAAACGTTGCCATTAAAACTAAACCCCAGTATGTGAAGATAATAACATCGCGGCATCGCTGGATTAAAAACCTATGCTTAAGATAATAAAATTCTACCAAATAATTTTATTAGAATGAATTTATTCCAAGAGCAAATTTAACATTGTATGTGATGTGTGAGAAACATGTTCTCCCCTATCTCTCTATAACAATTGCAAATGTAAGTTTGTACGCACAATATTGAAGGAATTACCATACTTCATAAAAATGTTCCTGTAATCTTTATGTACTAGAACTCTTTTATGTATGTTTTTTTCAAAAATTTGGGCTGTAGTTTCGGAGATAAGGGGAAGGGCTATATTTCACTTGAATAATTTATTGTTTACTTTTTAACTATTAATTTTAAAAAATTGAGACACTCACAGTAAGCCCTTTCATTTAACCACGGTAGTTTCTAAAACTGTTTTTTTTAATTTTCTAATTTGGCTTCTAAAAGCGACCCCCTTATTCAAAATTCATTTACGTTACACTTCCGTGTTTGGGTATATATAGAAGTTAGTATAGAAGTTCATTCAACTTAATCGGTCCACTAGATTCAGAGCAAATTGGCTGTGACAGACGGACAGACAGACGCACGAGTGATCCTAAAGGGTTCCGTTTTTTCATTTGGACGCGCGGACGTACGGAACCCTAAAAACTCATCGAATGCGTAACCGGAGGTCGGTTAAAAACCAAGACAGCTTTTTAAAAGCCGAAATGACTAGGTAGGCATGGTGAGTCGTGTGGGGTCGAAATAGATTGGCTCAGAAAATACCAGAATACTTCTGGCTTACCCCAGGAATAGAATATACAACATAAAAAAAACGCCATTGATATAGTGCTAGATACGGGATAGTGGCTCGATATTGTCCGTGCGAGAACGGGAAAAGGCGTACGCGACGTCGTGACCAAGTGAGAGGCGCGTCAATCGAAAAGAAATGGAGGTGGGCTCAGAACACCAAGTAACAAACAGGGTGTAGTAGGGTCGGAAGGTCATCGGGATATAGTAAAGGGATAAATGGAAAGAGAAACTTAATTAGCAAGGAATATCATTTGAATGCCACAAATTGTAGCCATATAAACTTAGTATTATAGTTTACAATGGAACAAAACGAAGAGAATTTTAAAACTGTAATTAAATATGCAAATATGCTATAGGGCTGTTCAATAGTCACGACAAATTTTATCTGAGAAGTACATAACTATTGCAGTTTCAAAGCTTTTGTCCAAATGTCAAAACTGTCATATTTATTCTTCAGATGTTTATCAATTGAAAAACAACCATAAGGGCCAATCAAATTAAAGACCACTGTAACAATCCGACTCTTATTTTAGATCCCAAAGCAACTGACTTCAGTAACCTTTCACGAAAAGGCCTATGTTCACATGTGGAATCCAAGTTAAGTGAAGGTGACATCAGGGGGGCGGCCAGGCTACTGTTCAGTAGCGATGTGGTGGCGCCCTACTCTCCAGAAACTCTTTCAGCCCTGGAGAGTAAACATCCGGCGCCTGCGGATGGTCTCACCTTCCCCGACCCCCCCCCCCCCCTCCCTCCCGATCCGGATTCAACTCCTTTTAATGTTACTGCTCCCCAGCTGATTGCAGCCGTGAGCTCTTTCCGAAGTGGTTCCGCCGGCGGCCTCGATGGCCTGACTCAAAGAAAGATTTATTGAGTGCAGGCGCGCCCACCTACAGGCGTACGGCAGCCAAAATATGCTGCAAATTGTCGGAATACAACCTCAATTGTCTATGCGACTACTTCACAGAAAAAGTGAAGTGATGTTCTTTTTATAATAACTTGTCATGTCAATTGAGAAAAATATGGTTGTCTTATAAAACACATATAAAATATTAATAAAGCCATATAAATAAGTAACTGTCCTGTTAATTACCCTATTACCTACCCCAACACAAATTGTATAGCGAAGTTCTTACCAACAAGTTCCAGCCCCTACAGCTTGGCTTTGGTTCCAGAGGGGGCTATGAGGCTGCCGTACATGCCCTTTCCAGTTTTTTAAACACCAGTAAAGGTGAGGTCATCCTCAAGGTTGACGTTAAGAATGCCTTCAACTCGGTTAACAGGGACACTTCGTTGGCTGAAGTAAAAAAGGAGTTACCAGAAATTTATGGTTTTATTTGGCAGTGCTACAGGCATCCATCAAAATTATTATATAAAGACAACGTTTTGGAATCTGCAGTCGGATGCCAACAAGGTGATCCTCTCGGGCTAGTCATTTTCAGTTTGGCTATCCATCCCATTCTACAACAACTAAATTCAAAATTTAATGTCTGGTATTTAGATGATGGAACACTAGGAGGTGACGTAGACACCGTTCTAAAAGATCTTATATTCCTAAAGCAGCAGTTCAAATCCATCGGCCTTGACCTCAACAACTCCAAATGCGAAATTTACCTTTGTGAGAATACGGACAGACAATCGACTATACAGAAATTCAATTCAATAGCCCCAGATATCAAAGTTTTAGAAAAACGTTCACTGCACCTCTTAGGTTCCCCAATTTTAGAAGATAGCTTTTCACCATTCATCGACGATAAAATCAAAAATTTTAACGATATTTCGGACAGACTTTCAAAAATTAATCTACATTCGGCTTACACTCTAATCAGATATTGCTGTTTCGGTCCAAATTTTATGTATTATCTCCGCTCTTCCTCTTTATGGAAACAGCCACACCTTTTAGGCAAAATCGATCATATTATTCGAAGTACTTTAACATCCATTTTAAATGTGGCATTGGACGACCGTGCGTGGCTGCAAGCCACACTACCCATTCGTTTTGGTGGGCTCGGCGTCCGCAAAATTTCTAGTGTAAGTTTACCGGCGTTCCTGTCCTCGGTCCACAGCACCGAAAAGTTAACCGCAAAAATCTTAGCCCCTTCTCAGGTTGACTCTGAAGTGCCGTGTTTGACCGATGCGGTGAACGCCTGGAAAATTGCTTGCCCGGATACGGTTCTGCCCGAGAACCCGTCCTCCCAGAGACAGTGGGATGAGCCGCTCTGCAGGTTGGTACGGAATAAACTCATTAATACGTCCACCAACACTGCTGAGCGTGCCCGCCTGCTGGCTGTGGGTGAATGGGAGTCGGGCCTCTGGCTTCAGGCGCTACCATCACCCAACATAGGCACTATGCTGGGTGATACCACATTCCGGCTCGCTACTTGTTTGCGTCTGGGCGCTCCTTGCGGAGCTCCACATCGCTGTCAATGCGGTGAAGGAGTCGACTGCCTCGGACACCATGGCCTATCCTGCAGCAAGAGCGCTGGTCGTATGACACGGCACGCTAGCATTAACGACATCATCCGTCGGGCTCTTGTCACCGCCGGGGTGACAGCTGTTTTAGAACCCAACGACTTGGCACATGACTATGGGAAGAGGCCGGACGGAATGACCATAATGCCTTGGAAGTTGGGGAGGCCTTTGGTGTGGGATGCAACCTGTGTCGACACCCTCGCGCCATCCCATCTTCCTAGCACGGCGGGCTGTGCTGGGGCGGCTGCTGCAGGTGCAGAAAACCTCAAACGGCGCAAATATAACAACCTCATTGGGAGCTATATGTTTGAGCCGTTTGGTGTTGAAACACTTGGGCCGTGGGGTCCGAGTGCTCATCGAGTATTTCGGGACATCGCTAAGCGGTTGGTCGACTCTCTACGGGACCAGAGGGCTGGCCTATTCTTAGCCCAAAGAATCAGCATTGCCATGCTGCCAGCCTATTGGGCACTTTTCCGATTGACAGCGATGCGGACGAATTTTTTGATGCCCAATGAGCTCTTCTCCCTTTTTTTTTATTGTATACTTGTACATAATATATATATATTAGTGTTATCTTGTACCTACTTACAGAAATAAGACCATAAGGGCTGATTTTTCAATCGTCAGATAACTGTTATCTGAGGAATAAATATGGCAGTTTGACATTATTTTCTATACAAAAGCTGTCAAAACGTCAAACTTATTCCCCAGATAAAAGTTAACTGACAATTGAAAAATCAACCCTTAGTTGTAGTAATTTCCAACAAAAAAAAAACGAATATACAAGTCCAAGTAAACTATGCAAAGAAATAACTGCAGAAAACTCAATTAAATTATTATTGTTGTATAATTAAATATTATTAACAGGATCCAAATGTTTTTGGAATGATTGCAAAATGTGATTGAATTAAAACAACCAAATACATTTTCATTTATATTGAGTAAACTTAGAAAAAGAAGCCTAAAATTTTTCCTCCAAGATGTTTCCTTCTGGCTTCTTCATGGTCCATGATTCCACCACTGGTTGTCAGGACCAGGTAGCTGAAAAAAGATAAATACAAAATTATTAATTTAAAAAACAGCATTTGCTTTCTGAGTATTGCAACAGTAAGGTTTCTTATATTATTTACACTTGTTCAAAACACCACTAACAATATCTATCAATGTGAAAGATATCAATTTGTGACATTTTATTCAATTTAGCACAACATATCAAATGCCGACCAACAAGAACTATTGGCGATCCGCGGTAGTTATGCAAATCACAGTACATTTTCCTATAAAACATGGATGAATTTGGTTGTTGGATGATATCTTTCACCATTACTGTCTGTTACTTTGATATCTTGAGTAATGAGGTTTATGAATAATATGTAAACAGTTACATTTAGAAATTGTACCATGTTAAAATGCAGTTCCCTAAGCTCCATGGTTCTTGCTAAGACTAGGGATAACAATACATAAATTGATGAAAATTAAATGAAATTGTTTATTCTATAAATAGGATATCAAATCACTTTTACACATCACAATCAAGAAATGGCGAAACAAACTCAGGATGTGAGCCAAGAAGTAATTAACTTGATGTTTATCAAATTGCCACAAACGTTATACTACTGTCACACATGGCAATAAATACAACATTCACTTTATTTCAGTTAACTAGCTAACTTGACCAAGCTGTGGTGAAAATACTAATTTGAAATATCAATAGAAGAATAGCAAGGTACCAGAAACATTTAGGTTAAGAACATGGACAAATGTCTTATTGGATAAAAGTTGACTGCAAAAAGCTGTAAATAGATGATGATAGTGGCATAAGCTTCAAGTTCTCAAGTACTTGTGATCAGTTGTCTGGTATTGATGCCTAGATGGCAGTAATGCCATTATTTAGCTTGTTTTACAAGTAAAGCCTGTAGGATGTAAGTAGTATTTCAAAGTAAACAGCTTACCCGAACTGTCGTGACGGTAGCAGGTTAGTCCACCTCTCAATGTCGTTGATGGGAACGTCGAAGCGGGGTGAAATGACTCCACATTTGTTCAATCTGCCGGTCAGATTAACAACAATCTTTCCAGCTCTGTGGTCATCGACGATTTCAAATTCGCCAATGTAACCGTGCTTCATCATCACAGTTAAAAACTTGACGATGACTTTGGAACAAGGCCGGATTAGCACTTGTCTTTTGCCGCGCTTCTCAGCATTGTGGATTGATTTGAGAGCATCACTCAATACGTTCATACGCACCATGGCTGAAATAACAGAGATGTAAATGAAAAACTTCGTCTAACCAATAAATTTGGTAACAAGGAACTTCACATCTGCACGAAGAAACGTCAAAACACCGTGAATCGCCAGAGGTTATCACTGAACATTGATTAATTTAACCAAAATATTATATGTAACGAAGATCACAGTAACTGCTTTGCAATATTAATTACTTTCTTGTGATTTTATGGCGTTAAAAACAATGATTACCTAGGATTTAATACCCGCCGCAGCGAACCGAAATGACAGAACACTCCGAAAGAAATATTTTAGTGATGGCTGTTTGGTGGTGTGAAATTAAAAATCTACTAAGAACTAATAAATCTACTAAACATAAAATTATGTTTTAAAACTTAAAATAACAAAGAGAATAAGACAACTTTTGAATACACTTCTAATCTTTTAATAACAGTTTTAATTGAAAATTCTGGTCTTTTTAAAAAAACATTAAATTACATAATTTTTGCTTAGACCCGACTCGGTACTATGCTATGTACCCCACTAATAAACTTCCGCTAGTACCTCTAAACATAATTATTTCCGTGTATTAAGATATTTAATATTATAATATAATATTGGATATCTATAGTATACCTTCAACTTTCATGCTATAAAACACAGCCAAACTATTATTACCGACCACTAGCAAATAGTTTTCAAATAATAGCGTGTTACATTTTAACAGTAAGAGAGAAAAAAAGAGGGCGTAAAATTTTTAACTTTTTAGTTCTTTTTATTAAGAGGGAAGCGCTAAGGTAACCCGCGAAATTCAAATATTCTAACGATATTAGCAATTTGCAGCTCAGTGTGTGGGTGTATGTTGATTAAAGTATAATTCGCGACCGTACCAAATATGTATTTACAGAATTATAATCATTAGAATCAGTAATACAATTCCTTAGGTTAGTATAATTCTGAAATGTTAAGATTTCATGAAATAGTCATTCAATAGAATTACTTGGTCTTAGAGAGTTGTATTGACAACTTTGATAATAATTATGTAAATACATATTCGTTATGGTCGCGAATCATATTTTAATAAACATACAACCTAACACTGCCCTGCAAATTGCAAAAAACGTAAGAAAATTTGAATTTCGCGGGCTACCCTGGCGCTTTCACCTTAACCAATAAATTGTTGTTATCAAAAAATTGTTTATTCATATAAAATTAAACTATACTCTGATTTTTTTAATTTGCCGCGGTTTTTCAGGATCATCTTTTATAACCCAAAGTCTAGATAGTTGTATTGATGAGTTTAATTATTATAAGCTAGCTTCCACCCGCGACTTCGTCCACGTGAAATTTCTTGTTCCAACCCACCCACCCCGTCGCATCGCATCGCCTGCCCGTGCTGTTACTTCGTTTTCGCTTAGCACTCGTTCTTACTTTTTTTTTTTACTCGGCTTCTAAGGGTCCTAGCGTAATGTTACATACTTATAGCCTTCCCTCAAGAATTGGGCTATAAAATGCAAAAAGATTTTATTAAATCCGACTGGCAGTGACAGAGATTAGCGCGATCAAACAGTCAATAAAAAATAAAATGTGTAGGTAACTAATAGACTGAGCGCATTTTTCTTACTTTAAGCATACCCGTCGTAATTTCTAAACGAAAGGTCCGAATTAAATAATTCAAAAAGGAATTTACATGTACTTAATCAACCTTGATGATGAAACTATTTATTTGGATAAGGATTAATACCATGTTTATGAAAACACCTTCGAAAGTAATGCATTATTTTGTAACAAATTTGATTACCATTAAAAAGGTTATAGTGAGCCAACCTTAAAAGATAGACATATGCTATTGCAGACTTTTTTTTAAATCTTTTTAAGAGAAACAATCCCGTCATACATGATTTTTGCGTAACTTTAACCGTTTACGCAGCGCACGCAACAGAAGCTCGCAAAAGGAATAATTTTTTCCCGTTTATGAAACATTTTTCATTAATGCTCCGCTCCTCTTTGTTGTAGCGTGATGTTATATAGCCTATAGCCTTCCTCAATAAATGGACTATCCAACACTAAAAGAATTTTTTTAATTCGATCCAGTAGTTCCTGAAATTAGCGCGTTCAACCAAGCAAACAAACAAACTCTTCCTCTTTATAATATTAGTATAGATTAGTATAGATAAATAAATACATATTCTTGAATGTCTTTGTAGAAAATGTCAATCGTCATTCATCAGAAGCCCGAAAGTCTGACAACCAGTCTTACTACAGAACACTATAATCCTAGTGTTATAATGCCGAATTTAGTAGCCGGAATATGAAGAACTATTATGTATGTGTTATAAAATCTGTAAAATACCATATTTCAGGCAAATAAATGAATCTGTCCAAGGCCCCGTGTTCCGCCGTGTTCGGCCGGTATCTTGTTCCCCTGTTACTGGGTTGTGGAGGTCAGTTATGCAATCGCCCTATGTAAAATACAGGTCAGCACAGGGCAGGACAGCTGCATCCGGTAGATAGATTGATTGATATTCTTTACTGTCTCGATTCGTATTTCATAAATTGCAAAAAAAGTAAGAAAAAAATTAATTTCACTGGCTACCATAGAGCATCCCAGCATTAAAAATATAATGACCTTTTGGGCAATTTGCTCTAGATCATAGACACAATGTCCAAAACGTAAGCTAAGACTGGGGATATACGTCAGATTTTTTCAGCAGATTGTCGGATCTGATAGTCTGATCCGGCTACTGGAAGGCGTTGGAGCTATTAGTTTATATATACAGACGCCAGCACATCAAGCTACCCGAAACGTCATATTTTCCCAATCAACCTTGAACCTTATACTTTAGCAATAAAGTTGAAAATCTATTAAAGTTTGACATATTGTAGTAGCTTGATGTGTGTCTGTATATTCAATATACGTCCGATCCGATAGTCGGGCCGTACGTCCGAGTCAGAACGTGCCGCGCGGCTTTTTCGATTTTACTGTCGGTCCGATCGTCTGAAGGCGCGGTCTGCATACTTCTGGACAGAGTCGAATAGACGTCCGATTCCTCTCTCCGACTTGCCAGTCGATTCTAGCATTGACACTGAACGGATGCATAATTATGGTTTTTACAATGAGCAAAAATTATTCTTTAATGAAGTTTGTCATTATTTAGTTTTTCAAAACTTCCCGTCAAAGGGATTTTAGGGGGTGTTAAAGTTTGTATGGAATAATTTTAAAGCGCTCCTACGGTTACCTCGAATAACGGTATTAATAATTTTGACGAAACATAGACAAGTTTTTGGGTTTTTCGAAAATCAACCAGCAAAAGGGGTATCTAATTAAGTTTTTGGGGGAGGATTTCACAGCGTGTCTGGATTAAGTCAAAGTAATCTAAACATTAAATGACGAAACATATTATTGAAGATTTTTCAAAAATCAACCTCTTTCGGGGTGAAAAGGGAGGAGCAGTCTATATGAAATTCTTATTTTTCCTTTCATCAATAAATTAATAATAAGTTAAGGCGGGGTTCTGTAGTTTCTGCCTACCCTCATGGGAAGAAGGCGTAAGTTTATGTAAGTAAAAGAATTTAATCATTGATTTTCCAAAGTATAACACCCCGTCCACCCCTTTTAACCCTACCGGTTATAAAACTGTCACTAGAAAAATATGGGAAAAATATATGAAGGTCTACATTTCTTTCTGTGATACTTTTATTTTCCAAGTAAATCGTTGTAATCGTTGTTGTGTTGTGTTGTTGTAGTTATTGTCGTTGTAATCGTTGTTGTCGTTGTGGTATTGTTGTAATCGTTGTACCGAATAGAGTACATCCCGACCCAAACTGTAATATCTGGTTACATTTCATAGGAGAAAATACGAAATCCACGCGGATGAAGTCACGGGCAGAGTGCTAGTATGCACTAAAAAAGCAAATTTTAAAAATCTACAACCCGACTGCGTAAAAAGTGAACTTTAAAAGAGATGTAAACAAGATGACCTATTTTGTCTCCAAACAATCTCCTGCATAGGTCTTCATTATTTTTAAGAAGATGCCTTTAATATACCTAGTGACACTTGCGACGAATCTCACGACATATCATTCATCAAAATTGGTTCAGCCGTTTAGTAGTTACGAGGGAACATAGGGACGGACATAGATACATACATAGATATGTAACATACATAGATATGTAACACATAACCCTTCTTTTTTGGATTCGCCGCAGTCGGGTAATTACTGTCCGACTCCGTACGCAAGCACTCGGGATGATAGCTCGGGAACGACTGGGTGCAGAAAAAGCCTGACGTAAAAATCGGACGTGTATCGAGTAAATACGATCCGATGGTCTGATCAGCTGATCAGACGATCGGAAACAAAATCTGACGTGTATTCCCAGGTTAAAACAAATCTGCAGCCAACCAACGAAGCCAAACAAAGATATTTTTACTTTGCAGTTTTATTAACTGGCAACAAAATAATCGACTAACAAGCAGTTGTAAGTGTGTCTCTAGCGCTAGTCGGTCCCGATAACAGCCGAAGTTTACCGAACACTGTCGAGTGTCGAAAAGAAACGAAACAAAAACATTATTTTTGCCGTAGAGGTACCCGTTTTGCTCGTCGTCAAGTCGTCGCGTCCTTCGACGATTGTGCAATGAAGTTCATGTCATGAAACTTTCGAAGTTTTTAAAACTTTCAAAAAATAATTTAATTAAGTTGTTGATATTCTGAGACTTCTTAATAGTGATTTAGTTAATTATAATTATGTTAAAGAGGTGCAACATCCCAGTATTTATATATACAAAGTTGAGTGAACTTATGAAGTTGTGAGTAATCCCTACCTTGTTCATAGTTGCAAGGCGAGCGAATTCCACAGGTGTATAACGAATGTTGTGGCAACTAAAATCCTAGCAACTGATCTGAAATGACGGAACTCACTCTAAAGTTGTATTAAAGTGTAAAGGTGCTTAGTAAATACTGAGAATAATGTAGATAAAAGTGTGTATAAACACGAACAACGAGATTTAACGTGTCATGGAAGAATTAGAGCGGTGGTCCAAGATGTATTGCAAACAGTTTCGTGGAACTTTTATTATATTGTTTTTCTACTTTGTACATCCTATAGCATCAGTAAATATTACAGGTAAGTCATTTAACGTGATTTGTAATTATTAGAAGTTAGCAATTTAAAACAAAACTGACAAGTCTTTTGTGTTACTCCTTTTCAAAGTTCTTCTTTATTTCTAACTTATGGTCCCTTAGCAATGAAGTAATGCAGTATTGTCCAGCGCTTCTATGTAAACTAATTCCATAGTTTCTGACAAGACACTAAACAATTTCAAAAATTAAAAAAAGGTAACTTTGTTATTATTTAGTATTTTATGACTCGAAAATACCTTGAAACATTTTGAATTTTTTTACATCTCAAATAATCATACTTCCTCTCTTGAATTATTATGTACGTAAATTACTTATTATTTACTAATTATAATTAATTTTCAGTGGTGCGGTGTGTGTGGTGTGTTATAGATATAAGTAGTTAGACTAATTTAAATTCAGCCATGCCTATCAAAGTGCTTGTAATAGTAATCTGCTATTATTTAATCACATTGCTACTGCATTCTATGTATAATGTTAAGGTTGTGTGACCTCCCAACTATAGTGTTGTGTCGTAGCCGTGATAGTAATACAAGTTGACAAGGCAGTAAGTATTCTAACAAAGTCTGATTGTATTGCTCTATATTTTATTATCTTCCAAGAAATAAAGTATTAACTGTAAAGCACACCTGTATAAACCTTGTAAGGCTCTATCTAAGTTTATTTTAGACATTATTGATATTGCCGAAAGGAAAACATTGCATGAGGAAACCTGGACTTGTCTGACTGTCTGTTTGTTCCGGCTAATCTCCGAAACGGCTGGACCAATTTTGACGGGATGTTCACTGGCAGAAAGCTGATGTTATGGGGAGTAAATTAGGCTCCTCTTTTATTTAGATTTGAAAAATTATTTTTGCATTTGGTAGCCCAATTCTCGCGGATAGCTATAGGCTATTATTTTAACATCACGCTACGACCCTTAGGAGCCGAGCAAAAAAAAATCGTAAAGAACACTAAGCAAAAACGAAGTAATAGCGTAGGCGGGCGATTTTTATCAAAATGTGACTGTTATTTTAGTATATTGTGTATCTTACGACTTCCACACGAACGGAGTCGCGGGGCATAGCTAGTAGGGTTGCGGAATGTTCGAAAGAGTTACGGTGGCCCCGGCACAGGCAACTGAAGGGACACGGTGGGTTTTAGTCAGTAAAAGTCTGACACACCCTCCCGCTACGCCCAGAGCGGGAGAAGTCATTTGATGATTTCCCATCCAAAAAAAAGGGGGCACAGCTAGTAATTAATAAAAGTCTGAAATCGCCAATCTGCCTTGAGCAAGTGTGGTGATTAATTCTTGTTCCATATGTGTCTGTATGACAAGAGGCCTTTGCCCTGCTGTGGGACAGTTACAGGCTAGTATTGTAAAAGCCACAAGGCATTTAACACATTCAGTGCCCAGCACCCGACTCCCGGGTCCAACAATAATTCGTTTGTGTGCCCACAACCCGGCTCCCGAGTCGTACATATAGATAGCTATTGTTGACATGTGACCATGCCCAGCACCCGCCTGCCGGGTGCAAATCAAAACACGCCAATGAACAAACAACGAATTATTGTTGGACCCGGGAGTCGGGTGCTGGGCGCTGAATGTGTTAAAATCCTCTTGTCTTTAGTAGTAGGTTCAGTAGGTTGGTACCTACTTAGCTCAAGATTAGATGTCCTTATTTATTTAGTACTGTATGTAGACATTATTTTTAGTCTTTAACATTTCGTGGGAACCTGGGGTCCCGGACCTTTGGAAGGCAAACGAGGGGCCAAAGCCAGGCCCAATACACTTTTTTTAATTAAATGAGGCACCAACCAACGATTATTCCTGTTCGCATTATGCAAGTGCACCCAAGGACAACCCCTGAGGACTATTACACTGTATAGAAACAAAGATATTGGGGTTATGGGTTTGTGTGGCTAAAGTGAACTGGTTATTACATACAGTTTCAGAGAGATACTTGTCCAGCGCAAAAACCAGCGGGGCCGAAGTTCGTTCCTTGAGAGAGGCCATGGTAGAGCGGACAGATTTGACCTTAAGCCTTGTCTCCCAGTGGGGTGATGATAATCTGGTCTCTTTTAATGCCACCAAAACACAGGCGTGTCTTTTTACCGCTAAAAGGAGTCGTTTCGATCAAACTCCTACTTTTCGGGGTACATCTGTTCCTGTAACTGATCGGCTCGAGCTCCTAGGCATGGAGTTGACATCATGTCTCAATTTCGGTGCCACCAACGAATACAAAGCCCAAACTGCGGCCAAGAAACTGGGCATCCTAAATAGGGTGAAGCGATACCTTACGCCTGGACAGCTTTTAATTCTCTACAAAGCGCAAGTCCGATCCTGTATGGAGTATTGCAGCCACCTTTGGGATGGCTCGGCCAAATACCAACTTGCCGCGCTTGACTCGGTGGAACGCAGAGCTAAGAGGCTCATTGGCGACGTAAGACTGGTGGATGCCAAGCTTCACAGCTTGGCTCATCGCCGCAAGGTTGCCTGCTTGTCGGTCTTCTACAGATTATACTTCGGGGAGTGTGCTCAAGAACTCCTCGACCTCATTTCGCCGGCCCCCTTCTATCAGCGGACATCTAGACGCACTGCAAGTTACCATCCTTACCTAGTTGCTATCCCACCAATTCGCACTAAGCGTTTCCAAATGTCTTTTGTGATGCGCACAGCAAAGGAGTGGAACTCTCTGCCTGCGTCTGTGTTTCCGAACGCATACAACCCCGATCTCTTCAAAGTGAGAGTGAACAGGCTTCTTCTGGGTAAGCTCGCTCCATCGTCGACTTTATCTCTGTCATCTCTGACCTAGACTAGAGTCAAGAGCAAACCTATCTCAAATAAAAAAAAAAAAGTTATCTAGAACTATGGAAATAGGTACTATGGCCCCTGCGTGACCAATGTTTTATATAAATCAATGGTTTTTTCCCTAATAAAATAATTCCAACAGAGTAAACTTATAATGTAGTCGTATACTTTAAATGGCAAGAAATAAACTAAATAAGCCAAAAGGAACTACTTAAATTTGTTTTTGTTGTTAGTGTTCTTATAATTTTTCAACTAGGTTATACCTAGTCACACACAGTATACACAGATAAAATGGCAGGGGGTGACCTGCACACTCAATAATGGGTCCCCGAAAACAGTTGCTACAAGTTGAACAAGGGGGCAACATGTCCTGAGGTGCTTACGAGGAGTGGAGAGGTATTCGACGGCTATCAGGACAAACACGGAAGTACAATCAAGATAGGCAGACGTAATTATTAGGAGGTTATAGGACAGTACATCCCCACTTACCTATTTTAGAATTTGGGCTATAGAAGGCTTTGTGGTGATAGTATTCTCCGACAAACCTATCTGGGGATAGTTGTCAAGCTGAATATAAAATAATAATTCACTTAAAATTTCTGTCCTCTCAGACCTCTATGATACCTACCTAAACCCTCTGCACAATATTTATCACTTGTTACCAATTAACATTTAACCAGCTACCCATCAATTAAACGACAGAAATTGGAAAACAACAACATCCTTTCACAATAACTGATTAATCATGACCTATGCTCTGTGTGGGACTGCATGCAATGAGAGGTCAAGCTGTATCTTGAGATTTTCTCAACCAATCAAGATAAAACAAACCGTTGTTTGTAAGATACGCTATATGAACATTACAAATGCAAAGTTTCTGTCATGATAATAATTGTGTGATTAAATAAGAAGGATGAACATCATTAGCTAAATGGCATCTAATTAGCTGTTGATATGTGACGGGCGTAAAATAATCTAAAATGTTTTACCTAATCGTGTTTTCTTGTATCGATTGTATCGACGTACCGTCATAAACAGTTACGCACATCACTAGCACACTGTGTATGACCCGGAAGTGCAAGCGAGAGGTCAAATCGAATTCAGGCTAGGTATGTACCTACCTACCTATGTATATTATGTACGAAACAGTAAGTTTCATTGAAATTCGTCTAAGCGTCCTTTCGTGATGATGAGGATACAGACATAAACTAATTATAATAAAAATGATCGATTCAGGTTCTAGAGCCGTTGACATTAAATTTTCGTAAAAATCAAACTTGCTTTTGCCTGCGGCGTTTGCCAGTGTTGTATGTCGGAAATTCAGAATATGACATGAGACTTCATTTCAGAATAGCCTCCTGCTTACCGTCGTTAACGTTCCCGTTGATTGATGTATAGTAAGCGGTCTTTAACCAATCCTGGGAGACGTCCACTGAAAAGATCTCATCCATAGAACAGTATGTAGGTACTATTTTGCTCGCTTTCAAACTGTAAATATTTTCCTCTACTAATAGTGTAGATTTCCGTTTTTACGTCAATTAAGCCACACAGTCACTGCTTACTGCAGATGCAGGCCCCTTTGTGCCCTGCTGCCTGTGATACGCAAATTCTGATTTCAAATGCGGGCAAATCTGACAAACTGTGAGAGGAATCGGTTTTTTGACTACCATTGAGCAAGACTACTTTCGAAAACATTTCCGGATATTTACAGCAAGCTAACACCCATAATGATTATGCTATACATTTATTTTGATAGGCTCCTGTTTGCCTTTTTATGATTCCGTACGTCCAAATTTAAAAACGGAACCCTTAAAGGATCACTCGTGTCTGTCTGTCTGACCGTTTGTCACAGCCAATTTGCTCTCAATCTAATGGACCGATTAAGTTGAAATTTGGTACCAATGTCAATTTCTGTGGCCCAAACACGGACGTGTTACTACGTAAATATTTTGGGAGACAAATAAGAAAATTTAAAAACAAGTTTTTCACACTGTACCATTGGTGTGACATCACATATATATCAAAATAAAAGGGTTTACTGTGAGCCGTGAGGGTCTCTAGTATAC
The DNA here is from genome assembly GCA_947568875.1 of Fissipunctia ypsillon. Classification (NCBI taxonomy): domain Eukaryota; kingdom Metazoa; phylum Arthropoda; class Insecta; order Lepidoptera; family Noctuidae; genus Fissipunctia; species Fissipunctia ypsillon. The sequence continues at coordinate 11,800,154 of OX387654.1, forward strand.
AGGATAAGTTTAAAAGGAGTGCGAATATTTCAGGAGGTAATCAGGTGCATAAAACTGGACAACTTTCCCCAAGGAACATAGGTCGAAATCTTAAAATTGAAAATCGACTTTTCATACAAAGTGACTGGTCACGTGACTCAAGATTGTATGAAAAGTCGATTTTCAGTTTTAAGATTTCGACCTACGTTCCTTGGGGAAAGTTGTCCAGTTTCATGCACCTGATTACCTCCTGAAATATCCGCACTCCTTTTAAACTTATCCTGTATAACATCACGTCTTGTTTCCCCGAAGGGTTAGGCAGACTGGCAGAGGTGTATCAATAGTACATCCACATATCGTCGTCTCAAGTATATATTTTTTGTCATTTTAAAATAAATATATTTAAAGTTATTTAAGAAAAAAGATGAAAATTGACCATTCTACCCTTTATCCCCGAAAGTGCTGACCCTAAAATTTTGAAAAAAATACAGAAAATAGTTACATACCTAAACATTGCACGAAAACCTATAAGAAGTCTATAAGAAGTATTAAAATAACATTATAAATCTCCCAATTACAATTTCCAACCAAACCAAATTCCAACTGCAATTGTTTGCAGTTGGAATGTATGGGAAATCATGTTTTTCAATTACAGTGTTAAGTTTGTTTCATCCCAACTATGGAACCCTTCATTGTGCGTGATCCGACACGCACGTGGCCAGTTTTTTTTGCGATTTTCGTGACTTCAGTTAGTTTATAACGATAACAAAGCCATAGACAACAAATGTATAAGCAGGAGAACCTCTCAATCAAAGACTTTAATGAACTTTGCTAAGTTAGAGTGGACCTAAAATATTCACTCACGAATTACCGTCAGTCCCCATAACTCTCTTGTTAATTCACAGGCAGGTGGTTAATTAAACGCCTGTTTATTAATGAGGACTAGAGTAAAATGTAACTTTATAATAGTGTTGTGTTGTCATGCCTAAAAATATAATAAAATTGTTAAGTACTAGGAAAAATGTGTTTACAAGAATCGGCCAAAGAATGGGACTATTATCTATTATTTTTTTGTAAGCAACAATTTACATAAGCAAATTAAAATCGCGTGCGTAGCCGTAACCTATTCTCAACTACATAACAAATAGTGAATCGTTGGAACAAGTAAAAAAGGCCTTGTGTCGTCAAGGATCTAAGGACTAGCTGTTTGAGAAATGCATTCATGGGCACGCTCCCATAAGTGCGTCGCTGCTCCAAACTTAGGGTTACCATAATAAATTATGAAGTATTTGGATACAACGTTGGTCTCCGCCCTGGATGTCCGCGGCGGAAATCCGGGTTGTTATTATGGTGATTAATTTTCTTTAAAAAATATGAAACTCGATTTCAGAGCATAACCAGCCATAAGATTTCCTGGCCTCTAATCCAACCACCTCGGTTCACACCAAGGTGTAAGATGAAATGGCGATACTGACTGCTCTTTCTAAAAACCCGACGAATTAATCGATACAGCTTTCATTTTAATGTGACTGATTTCAAAATCCTGTGTAAGATTCAAAATATAGTCATGTAAGGCCTCTAAGGAAATTATATTCCAAGAGCTAACACTAGGTACAGCTGAAACGCCTGCTGCTCTTTTTTAAGTTTGTTCCTATCCTATGAACTCATACGATAATTTGCATACAATATAACTTTTCCTAACTGTAACCATTATGTCGATTTAGTATTTCCTGCAGCAGTTTGCAGTGGTGGTGACCCTACTACACGCACATTACGATAAACGCACACTGGCAAACTTGTACACTTGCTATTGACTTTCGATCAAACCGTGTAGGTTTAAACCTTTCCTGAAGCCCACATTGAATTCCGACTAAGGAAACGGAAACCTATATAGGTTAAATCGATTTACTCTCGCTTTTGCTAATAATTTAACGATTGTCGACTTGTAATTAGAAACAAATGTTCACTAAACTTACTAGAGCAGTAAATAAAGCTTATTTCTCCAAAATAAGTAACACAAACTCACACCCCTCTAAATCCCCAATTAAATTGAACACTCCCCATCGTAAATTGAAATAGCCGACCTCTGTAGCTAGTTTATTTCAAAAAGAGGTTTTTCTAGTAAGAAAGTTTACCCTCTGAGGCAAAAACCGGCGACAAGGACGCGCGACGTGCGCGAGTCGGCGCGGTAAACATCATCATAAAAGCTGTAGTCTCGCAAGTAGGTAGCTACTGCAGGAACCTCCTGTATGGGGTTATTAATATTAAAACACAGCGAACCGGGTAAATACAGGCAATGAAGGATCAGGACGCTACCTACATACATAGTCGAGTTGCCTTCGTCCTCCACTGAGTAATTTCACAATGAAGGTTACGGAATCCATTAGTTTGCAACTGTACCACATGAGTAAAGATCTTTACTCTGTGACTGTACCATATATTGCAACGTGTATTGTAAACGCTTTGAATTAAAGTAATATTCTGTTTATGTAATAGTAAGCTATGAATAAATTATGTTAGTGTGTACGTGGCACAGAAGTTCACGGTTACATTGAACTTTTATCAAGTTCAGTCTTATAATATAAAATAATGCATTCTACGTAAACATTCACGTCTTGGCATAATAGTTTTGTAACGCTACTTATTTACACACGTACTCATTCGTGTTTTTAACGTTTCATACCCTGTATAATGTGAGGACCTAGAAAAAGTAACGTTCTATTTTAACCAAAGATCGGATATTCGGATGCATATTTACCTAAAGTTGAGGTGTTGGCTAATATGGAATGCACTTTTGTATCGATCGTAAAAATGTCGTCGTCACAACGTCACGCCTGTATACCCCAAAGGCAGAGGTGTACCTACCTATAGTACACCCACATTTGCCAGTTATGTATGTTTAAGTCCCAAGCAATAGAGGGCGAGTCTATTGCCACCATCCGGGCACACATCTAGACTCCAGGCTGCTTCTGAGAAATTCCAGATGGAAAAACTCAATAACACTTTGCCCTATCCGGGAATCGAACCCAAGACCTCATGTTCAGCAGTAGAAAAAAAAAACTCAAAACTTATAATAAATAAATGTTGATACTTGAGGCTAAAAGTAAAACGTCGCATGCATAAATAATTTTTATATTAAACTATGATAAATAAATATTCATGACAAAATGTAGTTGATAGTCGACCAAACTACCTAGATCCGGAATATGAGCCCCAGCAGCATCGCTAACAACTTACTTTATTAATAAAACTTTTAGTTGATGAGTTTGTTACTAGCAGCTGGCATTGTAATAAAATGAATTTCGAAACTAATTTATTATTCTAAACAACAAATTCGCAAACAACTTGAAAAATAATTCCCGATAATTATGTCATTGCTACTGGACTGGTTGCCTACTTGTATAAAAGGGTTGACTACAGATCTTACCATTCCGAAGGAGTTTAACTGTATAAATATTCAAACGAATCAATCGCTAAATGCACCGTATTCCGTGTAGTAAGTATATGGATAGAAGGAGAAACCAGGTTTGGCCTAAAACTTTCTTTGGACTAAGATTTAGCTTAAAAATAAATGAGTAAGTAAGTAATAGATTTTTTGTGAGTCCACCTGCGTACACAATGTTTTTTCGGGGTCCAATTACATAATAGCAAATGTATTTATTCATTTATTCAATTTTATGACGACACTCGAACGGATGTGGTTGTCAAGTCCCGGAAGATAAGATAGTTTTGGGCGACTATAACCCTAGCGACCCTTATTCATTATTCAAGTTATGCGACGAAATCTTAACTGTATTTGTTTGTAGGCACGCAACTTACCAAAGATCTAGAGTATTTCTTTGTACAGCAATCGCAATTAATCACAAACCTCCGGGCTCACTTTTAATTATTATTAACAAGTGTTTAATAAATCCCTTTTCAACATCTCACATAACTGACATGAAAATGACAAGGGTAGGTTAGGTAGTATTTATAGAATTTTTAATCAAAGTAGAAAATATAAAAATAATTATGAATATTCGAATGTTCGCAGGTTCATAGTAACTGGCAACATCATGCTTGTTTCCCCGAAGAGTTAGGCATAGGTGTACCTATAGTCCGTCAGTTATGTAACCACCCAATTTTCGCCCATATTTCGCCCAGTTGTCGTGTTATGCCACAACTAGCAAGTTCTACAATAAAGAGACATAAAATTGAAAAGGACACGCACGATATCCCGCTAAAATTAATTACACCACTGTGTCCCAGCACCGGAATTGCGTAACATACACACAATCTGAAGCAAATTGCTAATCCATTGCTTCATATTATGTTCGAATTTGCCTGCTCAACAACGTGAATAGCACAATGAATCTAGTTGAACTGTCAAAATGAATCCGATTCCTACTGTGTGTTATGCAATTGCCCCGCAGGAGGCTCAAGCAAGAGCCGAAACAGCTTCCTTAACTATGTCTCGATCACATCAAAAGTGATGCTCCTAAAGCCAGATGCGATGTCTGGCGCAAAAAGCACTATATTCTCATCGGATTCTTTCAAGTTTCCGAGGATCCTCCATCTTGGAGTCTTATTCACAATCTGCTAAAATAAAAGGACATAGGATTGGTTACTCCAATTTGATTTCCAGATGAATTCAAAACTTTACAGGCAAACCGTACCCGTACGATGTCGATTTAACCGCGATTCCATTAACTCGCCATTGTCTGACCGCCTCTTTTGATCGATTCGATCGGCAAAAGACCAATCTGAAGTCACGGAAACCGTGCTGAATGTTTTCCATTCACTCAATCATGTATACCTTCCGCCTGACGCAGGTCCTCACCGGACACGGGTGCTTCGGGAGGTACCTGTTCCGGATAAGGCGGGAGGAAACGCCCGGGTGTCACCACTGTGTGGATCGCCCGGAGGACACGGTGGAGCATACGGTGGAAGTCTGCCCGGCTTGGGCGGGGCACCGCCGTGTCCTCGCGGAAGCGATCGGCGGCGGCGATCTCTCGCGTCCGGCCCTGGTCCAGGCCATGGTACGGAGCGAGAGTGCATGGGAAGCCATTACCTCCTTCTGCGAAGCAGTAATGCTCGTGAAGGAGGAGGCGGGACGCGTGAGGGAGAGGCAAGCTTTGCACCCTCACGCCCCTAGTCGCCGCAGGAGACGCCCTGGGCGTCGGGAATCGGCAGCCGATTCCCGGCCACCGTAGGCGCGGGCTTGCGGACGGCGAGCAATGGGTAGCTCGCCGTCCGGTAAGGACCAGGCCCGAGTCGACGGCGCGTCGTGTTCCACGCGCGCCTCAAAGAGATGTCAGCACTATTGACGGGGTCCGCTAGGGCCGATGCCAGCTAGGGTTGCGGGATGTTCGAAAGAGTTACCGTGGCCCCGGCACAGGCAACAGAAGGAACACGGGTGGGTTTTAGTCAGTAAAAGTCTGACACGCCCTCCCGCTCCGCCCAGAGCGGGAGAAGTCATTTGATGATTTCCCATCCACAAAAAAAAAAAAAAAAAAACTCAATCATGTATGAATGTGGCGTACCTACAAAATATGAAATTGATAATTAAATATTAAAACAGCAGTTTCTTGAAGGATTATAAAATGACTATTTTCAATAGTTAACAGCTATTGAAAAACTTGTAAGTAGTTATCAATCTACCTTATAATTATTCGTTATGCCTGAGTGCCTCAGTTCAGGCGCGTACAGTACTTTTTGAGTGATACGTGATACGTATCTGGCTTGACACACTTTTACGAGCCCTGTTCAAACATTGCGGTGTTTTGCAACTCCTAGATCCCTGAGAAGAATTCTAAGACTTCACTGAAGGAATTATCGTCAAGATTTTGCGTTTTCCCAAATGATTACTCTCTAGCAAGATCAATGTCTGCCACCATCAGACTGGATGTAGTAGTCTTACTGAAGCGTTTAAGCGCTCACTCCCTTTCTATGTTTTTATTATGCATAGTGTTGTACTACTAAGTTTTATAAGTAGCCGACATATACACCGAGGTCAAGTTTTTTTTTTCTGAAACACATTACCTTGCATAAAACAAGAATGTTGACTAAGTTTTGATACAATTAATATAAAACAGACAAGCAAAATGAATAAAAGAGCATTTAGATACAACGCACAGCAGCACAATTATGATAAAACACATTTTGCAAACTGATGAACAGCCAGAAATACTTTGGACTAATGCCTCTTTGGGGACAGTAAAAAGCATTGAAAAAACCATTACGCACCGTATTTATGGCGAGCCTAACGCGACACAATTAGGTATAAATTATACAAACATACTTAAGATATAAGTACTATGGTGTATTACACATAGGTAAACTCATTTCCCAAGTACGGCAGCGATGACACTCCCGAGGGTACTTAATGAAAAGATCTTAATGCTGGGGTCTATCCACCATCTTCATACATTTAGGGAACCTACAGAAGTACCTTCACAAACCTGTTATAATATATTATTATCTAGTTGGCAATGTAATAGTGCTAACATTCACTCATTTTTGTGGAAACCCGAATTTGTGCTTAGCGACACTTGTTTCCAAAATTCCAACACACGCTGCGCAATTAACGATAAATTAATCATAAATCACAAGTAAGCAAGAGTTGAGCTTTCTCAGTTAATTTTCGCGTGTTCAGTTTAACAGTGTAACCCGACTGCCTCTTGCTTTAACGTTACGCCCAAATTATATATATAATTCAACATATAATTAATTTATATGCATCCTCTAACAAATGAACCGCTAAATAAACAAAGTTAATCCACTCGGAAAATAAATTAAGTAACTGCTTAGCGAGCAGTGGCCAGAGTGCGAACATTAGTGCTATTCTGTAAAAATCTCACCATAAAAACTTAGGTAAAGTGAGCTGTCAATCCCTAGAATCCCCTAGCGGCAAGTAGGATGTCAGTTCACTTCAAACTCACTTCACCTAACTTTTCATCGTGAGGTTTTTACAGAATAAATCGGTAGATACTCGCAACAGTGCCAAGCTAATGGCCGGCAAGCATCTGAAACGTATAATATAGGACAAGCGATACACGGCACTGCAACTCGACGGCATGGCCGTTTTGGTGGACCAACCCACGAAACATTTGTAAGACACGGGTAATCCTGTTTGTTGTTCTTTAAAAATGTACCAAGTTTCTATCAACACTTTACGACTCTATTGCATAAGAATGATTGAATTTGAAATATCATCAAAATATCAACTCATTCTAAAATCCTTTCAGAAACCGCCGCGAAATAGCCCCGAAAAAAATTCGAGGGTTTAGAAACTCTGTTCAATATAGCGAAAAAACATAAATAAACAAATAATACAATTTTATTAATACAAAATGACTGAAAGTCGCGCCTATGATTTTAATAAGGAAAGGAACCCTCGAAATATAATTATTAACCAACTCACATGAAATGGTTTTATTACTGTGTACCTACGCGAGGCTCAGAAATAACACAACACAAATCACTTGGGATTTTGGGATATTTAATAGAAATCCCAACAATTTTACAATCTTGCGGCCCTTTGAGACCACAATAATATTTTAAACTAGCTGCTGCCCGCGGCTTTGCCCGCGTGGAGATCAATACTTCCCTATTTGAATCGGATTTTGTTCACAATTTCATGGGTTTTAATTTTTTTGCGTGGAACCCTAATTATTTTTCCAAAATAAATGTAGCCTAAGTTACTCCTTATACCATCAGATAAGATACTCAAGTGGCTCCCTATTCCACTTCGGAGGAACTCTCGGATATTGTGTTTGCTATTTAACGTCCTTCACAATCCTAAAATGCCATCCTACCTGCGGGAACGCATTTCCTACGCTCGTCCTTCTGATGCTCCTTGCAGGTCACATCTTAGAAATCTCCTTAAATCCCCTCCCCACTCAACCGACTTCTACTCCTACTCCTTCACTGTGCATGCGGTTCGGTTATGGAATTCACTTCCGCCTGATATTAGGGACTGCCAAACTGTTGCAGTGTTTAAAAGAAGAGTGAAAGAATACTATCTTTCCACTTCGTCATAGCTATTAGTATTTATTATGTTATGTTTCATTATTATCGTATATTTTTTTGTGATATTTATTTTGGTAGTACCTATAATGTATGTATTTGTATGTACTCATATTTTATGTTTATATATATATATTTGTTTATGTTCATATTAGTGTATCGTTTGTGATTTTATGTATTTTGTTTTCTCTTTTATTCTTACACACGTTGTCTACATCTCTTTATCTACTTTCCTATCGCAGGTATGCTGGAAGAGATTTCTTTAGAAATAAGCATCACCTTTGTACGTAATTTTCTGTTCCTTTCTTCTTGTTTGTTTATATGTGTGTATATAAACTGTTAAATAAATAAATAAATCAGCTATCTGCCAGTGAAAGTCCCTTTGAAATCGGTCTAGCCGTTTTGGAGATTAGCCAGAACAAACAGACATACAAAAATGATAAAAATTGCTTTTTTGATAAGTACCGTCGATACTTTCACATGTATTTTGACATTACAAACAGACACTTCAATTTTATTTATTTGTATAGACGACCCGTGTGCTACTTATACAGATAGCTTGGCTGAAAACTATATACTTCATTGAGTTTGACATACGTGTTAGAAAAGGTCGGGTACCTGTTGATGATGTAGCGAGCGGCTGACACGAATAAAAGGATCGATTAACTTCTATTTTTACTCATGGTCGTGCGGGGCGGTAGCTTTACGCTCTGCTGCCTGGGCTCTGGTAAACAAAGGACACTAGGAACGTAGGACGCCCAACAGCATTTTCATGTTCGCGCAATGTCTCATCGTCACAACGACATTAATCATTGATTGTACATATAGGTACAGGATTTATTGTCGAAAATATTAGCGGGCGATCCCCACATGGGCACTGTCGGTATTTATCTGCCTTTTATTTTGTTCTTATATTCAGGTCTCCAGGGTTCCTAGGTCCGTTTACGCCTTCTACATGAAAGGGCTTTTTTTCTCTTGCCGATATTGTCCCACTGCTGGGCTAAGGCCTGGCCGAAGTCCTTGCAGGTACTTTTTCCTGCGCCACTCGGAACAAGTGCGTTATTGTTAGAATATCGATTTGAAACCCAAATGCAAATGATTAATCAAATTATAATTGCCTCCTTTGAAATCTCTGACCTAATTTTCTATTAAAATCAATACATCCAACTTTACGTTACTTATGTTTGCATTAAATGGATATCATAAACGTGTACGTGTAACGTGAGTCCCATATGTTTCATTTAGCGGTTTTTGTGATTTTTTCGGTTCATAATAATTAATGACTGCCTTTTTTAAACGTGAAAAACAACACATTCGTAATATTGACACTGGTTAAATACAATCTCGATCCTAAATTATGCCAAGTACGATCGATCCTTATACACAAATTACACACATCAAAGGTGTCTAGGGATCAAGCAAGTTTTTGATAGTTACTAAAAGTCTGGTTTTTTATTTCATTTTTTGTTACTCCTATGGATACTTTTTAGTACATTTCGTCATTTGAAAAGGGAATAGGTTTTGAATTTCGGTCAAAAGATTTTCATTTTTAGATTTTTTTTTTTTTTTTAGATTTAGATTTTTTTTTGAGGTTTAAACTCGTTGCAGGATTATTCCTGCAACGAGTTTGAGCCCAAGTCAGTAAAATTACTGCCATACTTCTGAATGTAATCAATACAAAAGAACATTATTATGGAGAGAAGACGTCATTTGAGCCGAGAAGAAATGATCAGAGCCGTGGGAATGTTGGAAGCTGGTTCTCGGCAACGTGCTGTGGCAATCGCTCTGGGCACTACGCACTACTATAAGTTGACTTTGGACACGTTACCGCATCACTGGCAGCGTGGCAGAGCGACATGGAGGACGAGCTCACATCACCACACGCAGAAAAGATCTTACATACAAATTACTGCTCGATGAAATCGCACAATGACCGCGAAGATGTCGGTTATGCGAGGCTTCATAGCTCTTCAGGGATGTTAATAAGCGATCAAACCATAAGAAATCAGTTGCATGAAGTCAATCTCCGTTCCCGAAGGCTGCTACGTGGACCGCCTATTGAGCCCCGCAATCGCAGAGCCCGTTTACGATGTGCTCGTGAACACAGAAATAGGGCAGAAGAAGAGCGGCGTCGTTTTGTGTTTGTTTTCTGACGAATCTCAGAACCGAGACTTAGATGCAATCAAAAAGTGGTCTGATAGTTTTGGGGTGTCAGTGAACCCCTCAAAGTGTCAGGCCATTGTAATTGGAAGCTCGCGCATGATGGGTAGGGTGACGCTTAGCTCTCTTCCTCCTCTCATTTTCAATGGTACCGTCATACCCATTACCCCTACTGTGAAAGATCTCGGTTTGCATCTTGACTCGACGCTTAGCTGGCAGCGCCAGGTCTCTAATGTTAGTCAAAGGGTCAACGGTACTCTACGATCCCTGTATCATCTGAGAAACTTTTTGCCCGCTAAGACGAAGACTATGCTTGTGCAGACTTTGATTTTCCCTATCATTGACTATGGTGACGTGTGCTACTTTGACTTGAATGCGGTGTTGCTGGATAAGCTTGACAGACTGCTTACCAATTGTATCCGGTTCATATTCAACCTCAGAAAATATGACCATGTGTCGAGCTACAGGTCTGAGCTCAAATGGATGCCCATTCGCCAGAGAAGAAATTTGCGTGCTTTGACCACGCTTTTCTCCCTTCTTAACTCTCCCACTCCTCCTTCTTATCTAGTGTCTCACTTCCAATATCTATGTTCTTCACACGCTAAGAATCTTAGTTCTTCTAACAATCTTCTCCTACTCTGTCCTTCTCATACTTCTGACTTTGTTCATTCTTCCTTTCATATTCAGTCCATTCTTCTTTGGAATGCGCTACCTCTTGACATCAGGACGGCCACCAGTCGGTATGCATTTAAGCGGAGATTGCGGAGTTATTTTCAAAATAAATAGCGTAGAGTCATCTCAAAACCTCTCTCTCTTGAATTTGTATATAATGTATATATATAATATAGGTATATATTGTAGTAAATATGTATGTATGTGTATTATAAGTTTATAACTTATTTATGTACAAATTGTCCCATTCCTAACAGAGCACCTGCCATCTAATCTCTTCACCACCCTTGGTTGACTGGTAGAGAATGCCTAAGGCATTAAGTCCGCCTTTGTACTTTTTAAGTGTGAAAAGATTAAATAAATAAATAAATCTCGCTTTGGTACGAGGTCAGATACTATACGTACACGGTATTGGGGGACCCCTGGACGCCAAGAACGTTTAAAATCGTGCCAGGAAGTCCATGCATACAGTAGTGTAACAATCATGATATGATGATAATCATGAGATGCTGTCATTCCTTTGCGGACCCAATTTGATGCTTCATTTCTGCTTATGCATGATAATGCACGTCCACACACTGCCAGAGTCGTTGCAAACACACTTGCCGCAGCTAATGTCCTGTCATGTCCTACCATGGCCTGCTCAATCGCCAGACTTGAATCCCATTGAGCACGCATGGGATATGCTTCAAAGAAGAGCTTTGCCAAATATGGATACCGTATATACACCAGAAAATCTTTTTCGTCTGTTACAACGGACGTGGGCGGCCATTCCGCAACGTGATTTGGATGAACTCTTATTGAGTATGCCGAATCGCTGCGATTGTGTTATACGCGTTAACGGCGGAAACACAGGCTACTATTTGTTTATTTCACGCAATAAAAACCTATAGAAACTTGTATTTTTATATTATTATCCCATTTTAAGAGGGTTGTCACATTTTACACCGCTCTCGCTCACACGGGACCAAATTTTTAATAATGTTAAATGAAAAGATGCATTTTTGAAAAATGTATTCAATGGGCGGTCTACAAAATAATATTAATTTAATAGGTAATTATTAAAAACACATTTTTATTGCGGCATTTATTTACATCATCTCAAAAACAGATCATAATACTTAATTACATATGCTTATTAGATAACACAATAGAAATGCGTTTTTGATAACTACCTATTAAATTAATATTATTTTGTAGACCGCTCATTGATTACATTTTTCATAAAAGCATTTTTTCATTTAACATTCTTAAAAATTTGATTCTGTGTGAGCGAGAGAGGTGCAAAATGTGACAACGCTCTTAATGTCAGGATGAAGTAAGGTGAAAAATCCAGCATAAGCAAAAATCGCGAAGTCTTTATTAACCCTTTAACCGCCTACGACGGATTAATCCGACAAATATTTTCGTGTCCATTTGGCCAGGGTCGTATATTTACGACCAAATATCGTAATGATTCAAGTTGTCCGGCGCTGGGGGCACGACAACTGATATGAAGTCGGGCGGTTAAAAGGTTAATACAACAGCAGAGAGGACTTTGTCGATCTACACATACGAAAACATTTTATTTCATCAATCTAAATAGACATTTTTATTTAATTTCAATAGGGCAATTTTTTTTTTTAAACCCTGAATCCCTAGACACTTTTGATGTGTGTAAACTGTTAAAATCCAATAAAAATAATCACTGCATACGTTAAAAAAGGCATAGAATCACCCTAACCAAAAGAAAGTACCGATAAATGACAGAAATTCTGATGTAAATTATGATTTTCTTTTGTTTATTCCATCAATCCACTCATGTCTTCAATAAAGAGTACCGTTCCCATCAACAGTAACACATAACCTGAACCCCTTCCAACTTCCAATCCAACATCATCTGTTCAAGAAGGTTAACAATGAAATAAATCATAGTAGAACAGTGACCTAGTTAGTGATGGACATTTAAGTACAGTTTCCCGGCAATGGCATTTTGTAGGTACTTTAAAACCGTGGTCAGACAAACGTTAAACACCATGCTACACATGTTACATCACACGCATGTTTCAATTCTATGTACCTATTAGGTCTAAATTCAACTAGTATGATGGTGCGATAAAAGAAGCCTTTAATTTCATAGCATTGTGTGTGAGAGTATGTCTGTATTCATGCTCTGGGAAATGAGCCGTTTTATTAGCTCTAGTGTTGGTTGCGTCGGCGTCGACCGGTTACCGCTGTGGTGCGCTGTGGCGTGCCGTTTGTGGACTGCGGTCAAACTGCACACATACTTCAACAACGACAACGGACTCGCTGAGAGAGTAGAGCAGCAACATTTAGAAGGACTAAAACACTGTCCGTTCTTTGTGACTCAGCTCATTTGAATCCACCAAACGGAAGTACAATCTCGCTTTGCAATTAACATGGCCAGATTATAGCAGCTTCTGACCCCGGTGAATCGTTATACAATCAACTATTTACATTGCTGAGCCAGAAGTTTACAGTTAATTACGGAATCAACGAGTACAATTTATTCTGGAAAAGCAGAGCACAGCTGCTGTTTATAAATCGCGGATGGGCTGCAAATATGTGAACTGAGGAGCAGATATTATAATGCACACATTTTCAATTATACAATATGTACAGGGGCAAATGAGGCAACTAATGTAGCTGGTATTATGTCCGTATGTACTCGTATGCTATTCCTTGAAAAAGCACTTGACAGTCTTCGTTATAAAGGGACCTAAAGCTAATCGAAGGGTTTCCCGTACATTGACGTACTCGTATGAGTAGATACATGCTCGCAGTCCATATGACCGGCGTTTGTGGTACACATGCCGACAATTCCAGTATAAGCCGATCTCTGACTGTACGGAAATCCTATACAATGCGAGATCAGCTTATACTGGAAATGTATAGCTTGATATGTCGCCGTGTGTACAAGCTCAGGTTACCGCCTGTTATTGCAACTTGAGCGACAAAAAACAGGAAACGAACTAGGTTTAACACAGAATTGGTATAATAGTCATTACGATACAATTTTAATTGGAGCATTGAATTAACGTAAAATGTGACATTGTGATTTGTGGTTATATGTATTTTATGTAATTTTGTAAATACAATTAATTTTTATAACCACTATACGAAATTTATTTTATTATGGAAAGGTTTAATTATGAATCTAATATTTACATAATAAATAAGCTAACAGACTTAAAATAATAATTATAATATGTACAAATGTAAAAAAAAAAAAAAAAATATATAATCATAGGGCATCAAAAAATTCGTCCGCATCGCTGTCAACAGGAAATGTGCCCAAAAGGCTGGCAGCATTGCCACGTTGTATGGCGATGCTAATCCTTTGGCCAAAGAATAGGCCAGCCCTTTGGTCACGTGAAGAGTCGACCAACCGCTTGGCGATGTCTCGGAAAACCAAGTGGGCACTCGGACCCCATGGCCCTAGTGTTTCAACCCCAAACGGCTCGAACATATAACTCCCAAAAAGTTCGGAATATTTTCGCCGTTTGAGGTTTTCCGCACCTGCAGCAGCCGCCCCAGCACAGCCCGCTGTACTAAGAAGATGGGATGGCGCAAGGGTGTCGACACATGTTGCATCCCACACCAAAGGCCTGCCTAACTTCCAAGGCATTATGGTCATTCCGTCTGGTCTCTTGCCATCGTCGCGTGCCAAGCCGTTGGGTTCTAAAACAGCTGGCACCCCGGCGGTGACAAGAGCACGACGGATAATGTCATTAATGCTAGCGTGCCGTGCTATCCGGCCTGCGCTCTTGCTACAAGACAGGCCATGATGTCCGAGGCAGTCGACGGCTTCACCGCACTGGCAGCGGTGTGGAGCCCCACAAGGAGCGCCCAGACGCAGACAAGTAGCGAGCCGGAAGGTGGAGTCACCCAGCAAAGTGCCTATGTTGGGTGACGGTAGTGCTTGAAGCCAGAGGCCCGACTCCCATTCACCCACAGCCAGCAGGCGGGCACGCTCAGCAGTATTGGTGGACGTATTGATAAGATTATTCCGTACCAACCTGCAAAGCGGCTCATCCCACTGTCTCTGGGAAGATGGGTTCACGGGCCGATCTGTATCCGGGCAAGCCGCTATCCAGGCGTTCACCGCATCACTCAAGCACGGCACTTCAGAGTCAACCAGGGAGGGAGCTAAAATTTTCCCGGTCAACTTTTCAGTGCTGTGGACAGAGGACAGGAACGCCGGTAAGCTAATACTGGTAATTTTGCGGATACTTTTATACGAATTTTACGTAATTTTATACGAAATACATTTTATAATAATACGCTAGTTGACAGTTTTTTTCCTCAAAATTTTAATATTTCAGCGAAATATTAACATTATCAGAACTAATTTTTATACGCAATATTAACATAACTGGCGAAATGTGGGTGTACTATAGGTACACCTCTGCCCAATCCTTCGGGGAAATAAGGCGTGATGTTATGTTATGGTATGCAATTAAAATTTTGATTATTGATGTTTTTTTTTTATTGCTTTCTCGAGTGTCGTCATATTTTTTCTTCGTCAAATCAGCTTGTTTATTATTATAAACTAAATCACCTGAATTCAGGTAAATAAAAATCCTTTAGAATCGAATGTCGCTTATTGGTATGTTAGTAGTCGCTGGCTTCAACGTGCCATAGGTGTGAGTCACGTAACGGAAACGGTTCTTTCGATATTGATGTCTCAGCTTGATGCGTTCCCATGTTTTACTTTTACATAACCTCGCTTCTTACTTTGCGAAGTAGATGAACAACTGTAATATTGAATACTTTTTATTACTGTTTATATTTCAAATCCCTTTATTGGCAAACATCTGCGCATCCGAGATACCCGAGCGGAGCACGTAAATTAAACTTAGCTAAACGAGCATTTTATTCTTTATGTAAACTCTTAAAAATCTCCTGCTAGCGAATGGGAATACTTTTATTTTATTGTGATCTAAAAAATGGACGCTCCCTAAAATAACTTTTTGATATTGTATCCTTTTGCCTGCTAAAAATAAAGTACCTACAGTAACAGTTCTTTGAAAACTAGTTAAGTCTACTTATTCTAAGTACATTTATCTAGTTTTTAAAGAACAGTTTCTGACAAAGTGAAGGCTCTGACATGCAGGCACTTAGTACATACCTACCTATATTTTCTGTACCGATACCCGCACCAAGCAATGAGGGAGATTTATACAAACTAGACCATTTCTGTGTAATATGATTTGACATTCTAGTGCCTTGGTGATGTTCGATGTAGGATTGTAGGTCCTCACTGGACCTCTATTCGCTCTGTCTATTACAACTGAATAGTTACCCTAATTTGTGTGCATGTAACACGCTATAATTTGCCGAGTTCTTAAGTAAAACGAAATGAGTAATGATTAAATCACTTACAGGCTGTTTCATTCGGTTTTATATTCACAACCATGCATTTTGGATGCTTAGCAAATTAATTATGTACTTATCTATTACCTTGTTAAGCCGATAGGTAGCATCTAGAAAAACTTGCTCATTTGATAATTAGATTTTTAGAAAAAACTATTGATTGATGCTTTTAGGAAAAAGAAGTTTTCACTTTGTGATTGATAGATAAAGCAAACCGAGTGCTAGCTGTTCCAATGACCTACCTAGTAATGGTAGGCGTATCTTATCAGTTTATCAACTTAGATATTGCCAAATTAAGATAGAGTGCATGCATAGCCTCTTTTACAGGCTGACACGTTGTAAAGCAATTAAAATGGGAGTTTACTTGTCTCTGATATTCATAGACATTATCTTAAGTCCTTGACCTAGATTTTAGAGGAGGTAAGATATCTCCTGTAAAATGTATCTTATAGGTTCTTGGTTATGTCATAAACTGAAAAAGGTGCATTTCCACTATCTTCAATTTCCACCCTCTAATTTAATAGCACTCCGTGGTATATATGAGTCATATAGGAAGGAACTAAGACTTTCACGGGTTTTTATTGCAAGAATCGGTGAATGGGTCTTTTAAGATGAAAAAACCGCGGAGTGCTATTAAATTAGAGGGTGGAAAATGCACCCTTTTCAGTTTTTTCAATATATCTCACAAACGACGTAAAATTTGGATATACTTTATATGAAATTTTTTGTAGGGAATTGAATTATCCATCGAAATGGGTTATAAAAAAAAAAACAACTTTTTTGCCAAAAATGTTGAAAAAAAAGAAAGAAAAAAGCCAAAATTTAGTTTTTAGGCTTCCGTCCCCGAAAGGTGCCAAATTGAACCCTATTACTAAATTACTAAGCCTCCGCTGTCCGTCCGTCCGTCTGTCTGTCAGCGGGCTGTATCTCATAAACCGTAATAGGAAGACATTTAATTTTGAAATTTTTACAGATTGTGTATTTCTATTGCCGCTATAACAACAAATAATAAAAATAAAATAATGTTAAAAATTTAAGGGGTCCCCAATCCCCATACAATAAAACCACTTTTGATTTTGATTTTTTTTTCTTACCCTGGCATGTAGGGTGTCATTGTCTAGAACTCATCGAGTAGAGTACAAATATATTTATATACAATTTTATCTTTAAAAATGAAGAAATAGGGGGCTGCAAAAGTTGTCAGTTTTAGACCATTTTTGTACGAGTTCTATCGCAACAACTAAACAAGTTAGCAATTTGAAACTTCTAATGTACCATATACTGTATTTAATCAACAATACTAAAAACGCCAATTCATAAGGTATTTTGTTTAAATATGGGCGATTTTCTGCAACTGCAAAAATCTCCGACTCTTCACGTGACCAAAGGGCTGGCCTATTCTTTGGCCAAAGAATCAGCATCGCCATACAACGTGGCAATGCTGCCAGCCTTTTGGGCACTTTTCCTGTTGACAGCGATGCGGACGAATTTTTGATGCCCTATGATTATATATATTTTTTTTTTTACATACACTACCGCTCAAAAGTATTTGGCCACCTAGTAAAATACATTTTGTAAAAGTTTGATTCAATGAAACTGTTTATTAGCATTTTTAAACATAACAATAATACACTTTTTAAATTTTGGACTCATCTATGTGTCCACCTTTATTTTTAATGACAGCCTCACAAAGCTTCGGTAACCTAGCTACTAATTTTTCCAATGTTGTCTTGGTTATCTTCTGCCATTCGTCTTGCAGTTTTCGCCACAAGTCTTCCTGAGATGTAGGACAACGTTTCCGTACTTGTCTATCCAGCTGATCCCACAATAGTTCTATCGGGTTTAGGTCTGGGGATTGTGGAGGCCATATCATGAGTTTCAACACCTGTTGTTGTTCTTTTCCTTTTAAAAAGTCCTTGCATAGTCTTGACGTGTGTTTCGGGTCATTATCCTGTTGAATTATAAATCCCGGACCAATTAAATGAGTTCCAGAAGGCACTGCATTATTCTCCAATATCTTTTTATAACCTTCTTTTTTTAAGATTCCCTGTATTCGCACAAGATCTCCAACATCGGAGCCACAAAAACAGCCCCAAACCATCACAGACCCTCCGCCGTGTTTAACTGAAGCTACAGTACAAGCGTCATTCACCCTTTCGTTTGCTTGCCGCCGTACGAAAACTTCGTTTGGATCCAAAAATTTCAAATTTTGATTCGTCCGTCCAGAGGACCTTTTCCCAATCTGCTATTGTCCAGCTCTTGTGTTCTCTAGCCCAATTAATTCTCTTTTTTTGTTAATAGTTTTAAGAAGCGGTTTTAACACCGCTATGCATCCCTTAAGTCCTGCGTCACGGAGTCTTCTTTTGATTGTGGACACACTGACTGGTTTATCACGATCCACATTAAACTGTGTTGTTATTTCCGGTGCAGTTAATCGTCTATTCCGTTTGCTTTTAATAACTATACTCAAATCTTCACTCGAAGTTGTGGCTCTCGGTCTGCCTGAACGACGTTTGTTGCAAATTGTTCCTTCAGTCGCAAATTTCTTAACGATGTAGTCAACAGTTTGCCTTGGTATCTTCTGCAGTCTTGAAATCTCACGATTACTTTTACGGGATTTATGAAGGCCGATTATTATGCCTTTGATTTCTTGGGAATATTCCTTAGTTTTACCCATTTTCTTCAAAAAATAAAACTCAGAAGTGAAAAACAAGAAAATATTATTAGACTTTAAGTACTGATCTACGGAGAGCGTGCTTTCTGGTCAAATGACATCAGATAACTAACGTAATACTATTTGTAATAGTTATACTACATTTTAGTTATTTTTATTTCTCAATAACTAAATCAAAACAAAACTGTGACTTCAAAGATTAACTTCGAAGAAATTCCGACAATATCACTATTCTGGTTTTATGACCAGAAGTCGGCAAATAACAATAAGTTGTTTACGATTTTACCGTAGATAAGTATTTAGCGGTGATATACAAACAATGAACCCTAATATTTTTTTTTTATGTATTATTTGTAACTTAAACAAAATGCAGGTGGCCAAATACTTTTGAGCGGTAGTGTATGTAGGTACATATTATAATTATTATTTTAAGTCTGTTATATTATGTAAATATTATGTTCCGAAATAAAAGATTATTTCTCATCGTACTAACTGCAAAAATTAACTTTGTAATTCACAGTATCATTATGAAACTTATCTTCAAAGTTATCTTTGCGATTGTTAACATTTAAGATGAAAAATATTCTTCGTTTAGTAACCTATTTTTTTAAATATGTAATGTTAAATATTGTACGGTAGTACGGGACCCATCGTGTGCGAGTCCGACTCGCACCTGGCCGGTTATTTTGCCTACAACTTTTTTTTGGTTCAGAGATAGGTCATTGCTTTAGAGAAAAAAAGTAGACAAGATAATTTCCTTTAAAATGCTAAATAAAAATAAAAATCGAAAAAAAAATTATTCTGCTGTACAGATGTTGTTTTCATTTTCGTTTTGTTGAAAAATAAATTATTTTACTCAATAAACAAAGGTATTTTAAGTTTATTGGTTGATAATACATAACTATTACAACAAAATTAGGTGTATGTAACCATGGTGATATTATATTTCTTCAATAACATTCTCAAACTGTGTATCTGTCGCAGTCGGTTGTAGCCGTGATATAGCTATATCCCTAGGGATATAGCTATATCACGGCAAAGGCACCGCCGTCGCTCGTCGCGCGACTCGCGGTGCCTTTGTGTCGCGCCTGTTTGCACGAGCCTTTATAGCCTCTGAATAACGCACTATCGCAAGGTTTTGCTCCGGGTAGCGCCTTAAATTATGTTACGCATTTACTTAGAACCAAACTCAGAAAGTGTTATTTTACTTATTCCATCCACCCCTTACGCGTTATTAGATTTAAATAACGACCGATATTCAAGCGGCAGTCCAACTTAAAGTTTGTTG
The DNA here is from genome assembly GCA_947568875.1 of Fissipunctia ypsillon. Classification (NCBI taxonomy): domain Eukaryota; kingdom Metazoa; phylum Arthropoda; class Insecta; order Lepidoptera; family Noctuidae; genus Fissipunctia; species Fissipunctia ypsillon. Next base: position 11,820,310 of record OX387654.1, read on the forward strand.
GAGAACATATTAAAAGTTTGTTTGAAAGCGTTTAGCAAAAGCAAAGTCAAATGTACCTACATTGTATTCAATTATACAAACGAGAATGAACTTTGAAATATTACGGACACGACATTAAGAAACACTGTATTTTTAAGGATTTATCAAAGTATGCATAGACACACTGACACTGCAAGGGGTTTTCCATCAAAATGTATTATTTGCATTCTTGTAAAAATGTTCTTCTAAATGAATTATACAAAAATATTCAACAGCACGAATAAGCACCAACATAAGCCTCACATTTTTAACCAAAAACATAATTACTTACTTCCGTAATGCATTATAAAATTATAATCATAACAATTTTACCTAAGACTTTTCATCTGCGTCAGCGGTGGTTGCTCGCTCGGTATCAATTAACCTATTGTGTGTTTCCTACTAATCTCCGAGAAATGTTTTGGTAAACTTTTAACTGTTCCCGTTTAAGAAAAGGCTAATGTACGCTAACTTCAACCGTCGGTATGATACTCAACACGTGTTGACTGGTTGGTAACTGGGTCAGGCACTGCAGTCAATCAAGAGCCGCGTAAAAAATAAACAAATTCACTGTTTCTTATAATTGCATCACAAGAACATGTTCAACATTATGATTTTGCTTAAACTTGATTACAAAATTTACAAAATGAAAGGACTTCTATTGTTATTGGAGAAATCTTTTCCTACCCAAGAGGAGGCATTCAAAGGGCACGAGAATGCGTTAATGTCCTCACTCCACTCGTAACTCTTTATTATTTCAAACCTCATTATAAATTCACCGAACGTCCAAAATTGTTAACAAATGCTTACACGATTGTCAACGACTTACCAGCTTATTAGTAGTCTCTACAACACCACCATAGTGTTCAACATGCTTTTAGGTTGAAACGGAAGTCTGGATTGTTCAAAATGATCTTTTATCAAACCTAACTATGAGTAAATACTAGAGGTTATAAGGAACGCAAAAGGATTTGCCGAAATTTATACGTTGGCAGCTTAATGATCCCACAGAGACAATACTAACGAAAAGGGTCCAGAATAGAGGTCAACAATATGTTACCATCAATGTTAAATAAGTGTCATCTATAAGGATTTTACTGTTAGTAGTATTGACGTGAAAAATTACCTCGAACTTTTATCTTCGAACAACGACAAGGACTCCAGATACACCGTATTTTCGGAGCTTACTAACACCAATCTGTCAACGGCTTATTCGACGTGTTTAGTACCGATTTATTTCTTTCTGCTAGTTACTCTAATCGTGGCGCAGTATTTTTATCCATCTGTTTTATCGTGAGTTCCCATTACTATTTCAACCGAGGAGTAGGTTACCTCGGTTAAAATATGTGTGTAAGTGCAGGAATTTATGTGAGCCAGTTATTCTTAAATATACTTAGATATGCGGTGGAAACATTTTTTTTCGCAGAAATTATCTATTTTACGCATCCTTAAATGTACAAAACAATTTGACTTTTAGAATTAGGTAGTAAACCTTGATCATTAACGTTTCTAAACGATAGGACCGAACGGCGCATATAATACTTATTGTATAAATATACACTATAAATATTCATCGTGAAATCTAAATGTTCATCGTTTTGGGGCTGCGATAAGAATTCCGTCTTCTTATCATGAGGTTAAAAAGACTTTCCTCTTTCAGTCACCATTAGGATCTCTTTGTTGTCCGTCAGTACGACTTGGCTAGAGGGTTCGTAATATCGGGTACGTTTTTAGTTTTGCTCTCGGCCCTCGGCTCTCGGTGTTGACAAACGGAAATTAGCCGGTCTGTAATACGTCCTAGAAACAAGGGAAGCAGCTTTAATCAAGACAACCACTCATGAAATGTTTTAGGATACCCGCGGGAGCGTAAAAACAGGACATCCAACTTTTGCCACTAAAGCTGTCTCATCAGAGCCGCTATCTGGTTCATCCATCCGGAAAAAAAGCAATATTTGAATTCAATGATTGTATTTGTTAATATTTCTAAGCTTTATAAAATTTTGTAATGTTTTAAAGGTTTCGCAATCGAATTCATGAGTTTTTCCGCAACAAGCTTCGACCATCTGCAGTAGCGATTTGATGGGGAGATAAATTCGGTCAATGAGCAACACGCCTCCACAATATTGCTCAGGCTGGTTCAAATATAATAGCTATAAAATAGAATCGGAATTTCTTGGTTCACACACAAAGCTTTTACGGCAATTAGGAATTATGTTTTAAACGTTTAGTGACCGGTGCCTCGCCGAATTAACTATTTGCTAAACAATAAATTTCTGTTCTGCGTACACAAAATTCTTAAAACTGTTTTTTCTCTTGCAGTACAAATGCAGCCACCGCGGTTTAGTATGCAACCTTCATCTTCGAATAGTATAGTCAGAGAAGGAACTACAAAAATCTTGCAGTGTTCTGCTATGGGTAAGTTAATTAGCTTTATTTCTTGGCGTCATAGTACTCTATAGCAAACTCGAATATGTACTCACCAAAGCCCGATAAATGTGGCCCTAGCATAAATAATTATGTTGTTTCGCTTATCATGGGTTATCATAAAACACTATAAAGGGGACTTGCTTCTTCGGCTGGTACGTGTTAGCGCGAGTACATAACACAATAGTCTTATAAAGTATATTTTCCAACCCGAATGAAATTTAAACAAATAATGTTATCCGTGTCCTAAGTAATGCAAAAACTTAGAACTCCATGAACAATATAATTTTGCACATTTTAGGCATACCACAACCAATGTACAGATGGTCGAGAAACGGTACACCGCTCAGTGAATATTCATCAGAGTCGTTTTATAAGATTCATAATACCCAGCGGCAGGATGCCGGAGCATACCAGTGTATAGCGAAAAATGACGTCGGAGCAATATTCAGCGAAAAGAACAACATTGTCGTCGCGTGTAAGTAAACTTTCATACGTCTCTTTGTACTTTCATGTGTCTCTTTGTTGTGTAGGCGGAATAATCTTGGAGAAAAAATATGTCTACCGTCCTGGAAACAACTATGTTGTATAAAAAAGAAGTTTGTTAGTCAACCCATAAACATCTGAATGTTAAATTTTCTGTATTCTAGTATAAAGCCGCGTTTTGACTACCTTACCGAGCGAACATTTTGTTCAGCAAACATCTGCTATGTTTGCTGTTCTGCCGCTCAAAACAGAAAACATCGGTTTTCACTACAACGAAAAAACGATCTTCGCAGAGTCCAACCGATCATCATTGAACAAACAAATGTTGGCTCGCTCAAGTGTTTTCATTTACCGCGCGAACAAACGCTTGCTCGCTCAGAACTGTTCAGAACGCCAAGTGAAAACGCAGCTTAATACTCAATTGCTTGAAAAATCTTTGTTTTCAGATATGGGTGTGTTTGAACCTATTGCTGAAACAGTAATAACTGTTGAATCTGGTAGAGCGGCAGTAATAGCGTTTCCGCAGATAGAATCTGAACCACCACCGTCGGTCATATGGCAGGACGAGAATGGCGCTCTGCGATATGATCAAAAATACGCTGTCACTAACAAACATGAACTCGTCATACTGTGTACTTCACACGAGGACGAGAAAGCATACAGGTTAAATTCTATCCTATTCTCAGTTGTGCCATTGATTTCAAATTTTATTAATCACAGAAGAAAGTGTTTTTTATTAAATAATCAAATATTTCAGAGTACGTGCCATAAATACACAGCTAGGAAAAGAAGAAAACAGTCCTTACATACAACTTAACGTTTTTGGAACTGATAGCAAGGAAATACCACCAGAAATAATTATAAAACCAGAAGACACGAAAATAGTAAAAGGACAGGAATACACGAGTTTATATTGTATTGCAAACGCTAGGCCTCTACATGAATTAGAAACCTTATGGTTTAAAGATGGAATAATGATTGACTTGGCTGGAATCACATTCGACCTAAACGATCAATGGAATAGAACTCTTACTCTTATATCAGCTAATCTAACGCACACTGGACAGTATACATGCCAAGCCAGATTAAAAACAGGAGGGTACGCCACTGATTCAGTTTCTGCTATTGTCACAGTGTTAGAGAAACCAGTGTTCCTATCCAATTTAAAATCCGAAACATTTGGAGAATTCGGAAGTACTATAGTTCTGGACTGCAATGTTCAGGGTATTCCTTTGCCTAGTATTACTTGGTACAAAGACGCTAAAAAGATCGCGAGTGTCGGTGCTGGTGCTGGAGAATCTGATAACCCAGATGTCGACGACGGCGGTGGCAGATACCGGGTGGAAGTTGACCGCTCACTCGTCATTAACCATCTAAAAATGGAAGATACTGGCATATACCAGTGCATTGCCAGCAACGAAGCAGGAGAATCTTCTATTTACACATGGCTGAGGATAAAAAGTAAGTAGGATCCCTAATTCAAATTTTAACAACGCCTTGACAGTTACTATGGTTTTAAAACTTGCATATGAAATTGTTAAAAGTAAAACAATGCATGGGAATTACTGATGTATGTTTGAAAAAATATCAAGAATTGAATTCAGATCATTATTATTTATTTCTGGAATTCGTTCTCCGGCGCGTAATGCGAGTCTACTAATCCGTCAAGCTCTGTATGCCTCAGGGTCGTTGTCATATTGTATGTGTGTATTTAGGCAAAATAACAATACTGACTAATTAACGTATGCCACTATCGTGCAGTGAAGGACAATAGGCGGCTTCCGCGAAGTCACATGAAGTTAATAAGAATGAGGACCTCCGATAAAAAAGCAAAAACGTTCAGATTTGACACTGGCAGTAAGAATGAATTACTTGTTGTCATTTAACAATTCACTTATAGCATAGATGATTTTATTTTTCAGCACAGAGTGATGATTGCTTTATGTACCAATTTTTTATTCCTTGCCTTAGGTGACATGCAATATTTTAATTACTTACATGTTATGTTATTTGATTTGTTCTTAGATTATACTGATTTATTAGAAACATTCCTGCATTATAAGATTAATGCGTAATCCGTAGATAGATCATAGATAATTATATATTAAACAATGTAGATTAGTTTTAAATACACTTCTAAGCCACTTTTATTGAGCTATGAATTAGCATGACAATTTGATTACCTAAAATATTCAATAACAGATCATTTTCGAAGACACGTACATAACTAACTCGGGTGGAGGAAATGTAGGTAACATTCCTACTTTTATGTGGTAAGGTGCGTGTAAAACGCAAGAGTTTAACGCACATCCTTCTAAAAAATTCATTCATTCCCAGCAAAATTATAGTGGGCCACGAGACACCTGTGCGGTTTACGAAGTGTGCTCAATATTGACCATTTAAAGTTATGGTGTTTATACCTAGTCCACCATGAAATTAATAAATGTCCAAATGATTTCATGTCGATTCCCTTTTTTAGTAAATTAACCCATCGAGGCATTGTTTAAAATAATTGAAGAGAAATATAATAAAATAAATATTTTAAGAAGAGGAATATTTTATTATTGCCAGCATGTTTATACAAGGTGTAACATAATTAACGCACAACCTCTTAAGGGGTCATTGTACTCATCATTATGAACAACTTTTACTATGGGACCAAACCTGAAATCGCGAAAAAAACATTAGCTGCTCCCTTCATTTATGTTCGCATAACTCGTCAGAATGTAGGGAACAGCAATTTTTTTTTCGCGATTTCAGGTTTAGTCCCATAGTAAAAGTTGTTCATAATTATGAGTACAATGACCCCTTAAGAGGTTGTGTGTTATTTATGTTACATCTTGTATATTAAATTATATTGATCACATCAAGTATTATATTACTTATATCTTTATTAAAATATAATCGCATGCGCTTTTTACATAGAGACAAGGTGTGACTGATATTGTGTGTTATACTAACATTAGTTAAAGAAGATTTCGTACATATTTGAAATAACCCGCTAGTTCGGCTCGTGTTCTAACCGTGTGCGTGTGGCTTGTAGCGTCCCCGCCCATAATGCAGACTCCGCCGAACAACCTCACCGTCCTGGATGGCAAGGACGCCACCGTCACGTGCCGCGCCGTCGGAGCACCCACCCCCAACGTCACCTGGTATTTTAATGGTTAGTAATTAGGACACTTCTGGCATCTGTTCATACTGTTAACTGTACGGTAACTCTTTACCAGAAGATTTACTTCTTAAATATCGTGGCAGACTATGAGTAATCAATTAATCACAAGCAATTTTTTTAATTTCGTTCCAAATCTATAATGTATAAATAAAAATGAAATGCTGTTCATTGGTAAGCGCATCACCTGAGAACGACTGAACTGATTTGGCTATTTTATGTTTTAAAATGTTCTGACCGAATTGGGCTTTTGTGGAAAGAAAAATTGGAAAAGTTTCCCGGAAAATATTCAAACGAAGACAGGACAACGTCTGTCGGTCATCTAGTTACAAATAATAATTCAAATGAATCCTGTCGTCAACAAGAGCAAGAAGTCACATTTAGGTCCCTGTTCTGCAATAATTTACTGACATTGTTTTAACAACTCCACAACTGTTACAGATTCTTTAATCATAAACTTATCGGCAAGACTACAAGCACTCGAAGAAGGCGACCTGCTAATCACAAGTACTACAACCGCCGATAGTGGAAAATATACCTGCGTACGATCAAACGATGCTGGGAACGTATCCGGGGAGGCTTATCTCACCGTACTAGGTGATTACCGCATCTATTAAACGTGTCATTTAAAAGTTTATAAATAATTCCGTTTCATGTCAAGAAATGCTCATTACTAGTTCGTTTGTAATATTTCTGTAATTGATAAGTTATAAATTGTTGACGTAGATAAGATTGGATTTATCAACGCTTGGATATCATCAATTTTTACTTTACTTTCAGTTAAGATGTTGGGGTATTATGTCGCTATCATGATTGTTATCACCGCTGCTGGGTGAGACAACGTATTGTAACAAATTAGTTCAGTCCAATTAATGTAGGCCATGTAGTTATAAAACGTATCGTAAGAATCATTACAGGAGACTGAAAATATTATCTGAGAATGAGTTAGGTAAGGGGACTACTTTACCTAACTAATTCTCAGATACATTTATGTGGTTTATTTATTTACCTTTTACCATCTGGCAACGTTTGCTGGTTTCGGCTCCACCTGAAAGGATTTACTAGTCTGCAGTTCTACATTATATAGTTTAGATTATACTCTACCGAAGCCAAGGATAAGAGTGCAAGCGATCCCGGATTTGCGCGGTATTCCTTGGGTGTTCACTAGGAGGAGACTACCAATTTTTCAAGGAATATTAAACCCGATGGTCATCACGACTGCCGCTTAATCATATTTTTTTCCTAAAATAAAATATGACTATAATTTATAGCAATCACTGTATTTGCTTTGAATTCATACTTGGGTATTAAAAGTAGCTCTATTACAAACTTTTTTGAACAAACAACTTCGTGACAAAGGGTTGGGATATTCATTTTCTTAAACCGTTTAGATAATATCTTCAAAATGAGGGGAACCTTCCGAGTGCACAAAAGATAACCCTTTTCAACGTCATTTTACTTGATGAGATAGAAAAGTATTTTTCAGCCGATATTAGACCGCTTTTGGTATTTGAAGGCATTTACGTATTCCCCTTCTCTATATTCAAATCTTTTTAATCTATCCTACGTACTTATCAGCGTAAAATGATACTGAGCGATATACGCGGTATTTACAATTCAACTCTCAAAATAGAATATCAGGAAAAAATGCTGGAATCATTTCCGTTTCCTATTTAAGATACGGAACCCTAAACGGGGCTTTCTTTTTTTAGTGAGAACGCAAATTATTGCTCCACCTGTGGATACACGAGTGTTATTGGGTCACACGGCAACGCTACAATGCAAAGTATCGAACGACCCGAATGTGAAGTACAATATTGATTGGTTCCACAACAAACAGTGAGTTGGAAAACATTCACTATTATTATTGCTGTGAATAAAAGCTGGTGACGTGTTAACTATATTATTGTTTTTTTTATAGGCCAATGACAGCTGGTACCCGCGTATGGGTGTCAGCAGATGGAGCGCTGCAAGTGCAGGCCGTGCGTGCGAGTGACGCAGGCGAGTACACATGCGTAGTGACGTCGCCGGGCGGCAATCACACGCGCCATGCGGTTCTGTCCGTCATCGAGCTTCCGTTCGCTCCTACAAATGTACGTGCCTTCAGACTCGAAGCTGCGTCACAGCGAGCTGTCAATGTCTCGTGGACTCCGGGCTTTGATGGAAACTCTCCTATACAAAAATTCATCGTACAACGACGTGTTGTTCCCGAGTTTGGTAAGTCAAACGGTCAGCGCAGATGACCACAAAACTGCAAAAACATATGAACAAATATTTTCAATCCTCAATTATTTTCTTCATAGGTCCTACACCTGACCCGTTACTGAACTGGGTGACAGAGCCGATGAATGTATCGGCAAACCAGCGTTGGGTTCTCTTAACCAGTTTAAAAGCCGCTACATCGTATCAGTTCCGAGTATCAGCTGTTAACACCGTGGGAGAAGGTCCTGCTTCTGACCCAACTGATGTCTTAACATTGCCTCAGGAAGGTTTGTTAAATGAATACCTAATAAACTCCAAAACGAAAATTTAAATCATGTCTTGAAAAACATTTACACCGAGGAAACATTTTGGATAGTCTAGCACGGAAATTCCATTTCCAAATTTCGTTGGCGGCAAAGTGACGACCGAAGGACGACATACCATTTTCTATGCAACGAATGAAAGCTGAAAATCCATAACACATTGTAATTTAAAAAAAATAACCGACAAAAATAAAACAAATATTGTCGTGGCGAAACACGGATTTACCGATATCGACAGCAAGCTTGTCCTGCTTACTGTCGGTAAATAGTAAATTATTTAGAATGACAGACGGCATTACGCTGTGGCAAATCCAGACAGACTTTGCACGTGTGACGCCGGCTTTGCACTATTAAAATGGTTCATATTTAATTTCACATCTGTTGGCACAATAAATGGTAATAGCACTTTAAACATTTTGTACACCTCAGTCTAATCCTTTGGAATCTCGACTTAAAACTTAATTTTAAGTCTTGGGCAGGTAAGATATTTTTATGGATGTTCTATATCATAATAAATTGTATTCTCTTTGCGATCAAGCAGCCAGTGATCTTATATGCTGCCAAGGTATGCGGAATATTTTGAAACATTAGATTGCATTTGTTTTGACCATGCCTTTTTCGTATTCTACCATTTTAATGTTTTGACTGCTGTTTTTAATAAGTAGCAACTTTTTTAAACATAATTTAAATAATGTGCGTGTTTTTCTTCTCTTACAAATAAATAGACTTAATAGCTTATGAAAAGAAAATGTTTGTGGAACTTGTGATGTCCGATAGGTTGCATTTCTATTGTGTATCGTCTGCATGAAACGTGACTTGTCTATAATTATTACAAAATGTATGCCAGTAGTTCTGAATGATATTTGATACCAATGGCAATATTCCTCAAACGCATGGGGTGCATGCAAATAAAACATATTTATAAAATTATAATTCAATATTTTTCACTCTATCTCTCTTGCTTGTTAAACTGAAACGCAGTTTTTGCATATTCTTTCTGAAAAATCCCTACTAAATAATGAATAATGCAATAATAATAATATTTTATTCACCAAAAAGAAAAAAACAGCATGCTTTTGGATGAGCAATCTTTGCGTGAGGAATACTCACATTTTAATCATCCTATTAGAAACAGAAACATAACCCAATTGTTCATGTTTCCAGCACCATCCGGTCCCCCCGTCGGCTTTATGGGCTCTGCAAGATCTTCGTCCGAAATCATTACACAGTGGCAACCACCACTCGAGGAACACAGAAACGGACACATCCTGGGTTACGTTATCAGATACAGACTCCGGGGTTACGACAACAGTCCGTGGACAGATCAGAACATTACCAACGAGGCACAGAGGAACTATCTCATTCAGGACTTGATTACATGGAAAGATTACAATGTACAAATAGCTGCTTACAACGACAAAGGTGTAGGTGTCTTTTCAGATAGCTTCATGATAAAAACAAAAGAAGGTGTGCCCGAAGCGCCTCCCGATAGTGTTCGATGTGAGCCATTCAACTCTACAGCATTAACTGTGTGGTGGACACCGCCCAATCCACAGAAAATCAATGGCATAAACCAGGTGCGTACAACATCACATTAGCACAAATGAAGGTGGTGATTTAGTTATTAGTACAAGCTTCCTAAGATACGTCCTTCTATCCAATATTAAATTTTCACAGGGCTACAAAATGCAAGCGTGGGTCTGGGACGAGAGAGAGGGTGCTAACGTTGAGCAGAAACTTGTTAGCGTCCCCCCTAATCTCCTTGATCCTCTGACTGAACAATCAGCTGTTATCAGCGGCCTCGAGAAGTTTACTGAGTACAACATAACGGTGTTATGCTTTACGGAACCCGGCGACGGCCCACGTAGTGACTATGTACAAGTTAGGACGGACGAAGATAGTAAGTTAAGACCAAAAATAATATTATATAATTACTAACTATATTTAAGTCACTACTACTACAATATTTATCATCATGTATAATATGAATGTAATTTAATTATGCGAGTAAAAATAGACATAAACCTTCACCCCTCTAAAACTATAATAAGATTACTTACGTATAATGTAAGGGTCATCGTAAACATGCAAAAAATGTTTTTTTTTTCTTCAGTTCCGGATGAAATAGGAAGTCTACTCTTTGACGATATATCGGATCGTGCAGTGAGAGTGTCTTGGACAGCGCCTAAAAAATCAAACGGAATCCTAATGGGCTACAAACTATCTTACGAGATGAGAGATAGTAACGAAACGATACGAGAGGAAGTTCTACCACCGAATGTCACTAGCATTAGGGTGGAACACTTGCAGGTATGTGTATGCAGCATTTTTTTAAATGTTATTTAGTGACAATGGCAAACAAGCTGTCTGTCTACCGGATGGAGGTGGTCGCCACCGCATATACCTTCAACTGTCATGTTATGAGACACAATTCAATTTCTATTGTTACCGACAGTTGAGAGGATATGGACATCTGCAATACTAAAAGCATCGCGAGCATACCTTTAAACGGATCTCATTTACGCTGCTTGGCGGCAAAAATAAACGACCAACTCAAACATCTCTACTACTCCAAAAAAATCATAGTTTAGTAATAAAATTTCAATATGTGCTAACAGTATAATTATCTCGTTTTAAGGCTAGCACACACTACAAGTTCTGGCTATGCGCTATGACTGCGGTCGGCGAAGGACCGGCAAGGGCCGCTGTAATTCAGTCTGGCGTAGAACCAGTACTTCCTGATGCTCCACGTAACCTCGCACTCTCTAACATCGAAGCATTCTCTGTACTGCTACAGTTTACACACGGCTTTGATGGCAACTCTTCTATATCGTTGTGGACAGTACAGGTAATATTCTACATGGTGTTTTTGGTACAGCTTTCTTATTAATGTGAATTTCAATTAATTACATATGCTCATCATAATCCTCTGAAAAGATCTCGTAAAAGTCGGCCTGCTTGTCTTAAGCCTCGTGCAGATTGGCGGGTCGCGTCCCCCCAGCCTGCACGAGCCTTAAGTGGGTTGTGATAGCAATAAAAACTAATTCTCTCGGATTTCTGATAAGATCACCTTCAACTTTCGTTCTTCAATATACGTTTTTTACTCCAACAGGCTCAAACCGCACGAAATTCATCATGGGTGACAATTTTTGAAGTCAACGCTCCTGATGCCCAGTCTATACACGTGACTGGTCTCATACCATTCACTACGTACAGACTGCGACTGATTGCTACCAACGTGGTAGGCTCGTCACCACCTTCGGAGCCTTGTAAGGAGTTCCAGACTATTCAAGCGCCGCCTCAACACCCGCCTAAGAATGTGACAGTACGCGCAGTTAGTGCCACCAATCTACGCGTCAGATGGATTGTAAGACATTCAATATCAGTATTTTTTAAATATCATCTTGCTTATTAATGTTTTTGCTTTTTCACATGTTTACTTCGCATTAGCCCGACTATTTAATAATGGAATAAGCTCCCAGGCATGAGCTCACGCGGTAAAGACGCTTTATCTGAGTAGTCCAAAGGCAAATGAGGTAAAGCGGAGGTGGCCACCTATCATTTAAAAATTTCAAAATTGAGATATTCTCAACAGTTCAGAAAATTTAGCTAATCAAGAAATCGACGTAGTGAGTTCAAATCTGGCTGGAAGATGCCTTTATAGTGACGATAGTGTAGGTACAGGATTATGTTTTTACCTTCATTCAGTGTGGCTCTGCAACAGCTTCAGATTTTATTTTTACTTGTTTTTTCTAACATATTATTAAACTAGCGAAGCTTTCTAGCACAGATTTTTTTTTAAATTGAGAGTACCCCAACTTTATTTTTTTTAAACGATAGGTAGCCACCTCCGCTTTACCCCATTTCTCATTGGACCATCGGTCTGGGACACCCTGTAAAATAATTAACTTATGATTTTAGCCTCTGCAACAAAGCGAATGGTACGGTAATCCAAAAGGATATAACATAACGTACACAAAAAGCGATAGTAACGACACATTACATAGCATTATTGAGGACCACACAGCAAACTCACACGTACTGTCTAATTTAGAAGAATGGTCAGTGTATGAAATACGAATGACGGCTATCAACGAAGTAGGGACTTCAGTCGCAAGTCCCACAGCTATGGAAAGGACGAGAGAAGCAGGTGAGATTCAACAAATACTCTTTTGGTTGGTCTACAGTTAAAAGAAAAACATAACTCAAACTCAAAGCATTTATTTCAATTAAATCAATTACAGGCACTTTTGAATTGTTAAAGAGTCAGTCAGTTAGTCAGAAAATTGAAGCTAGTCGCCCATTCCAAAACGTAGATCTCTATGGAGAAGAATGGACAAGAAACTCCATGGACACTCTTTTAAATCAAAATTATTACAAAATCCTGGGTACATTGTTCTTGTTGCTTCTATATGTGAGAACAAAGTAAAAAATAAATAATTTAAAACAATTCAAAATATAATATTAAAAATAAGCCCTGCCAGTTAAGAGATGACCAGTCTCCACTGACGGTGCCCGTTCACGAACATGACGCGTGGATCAGCACCATCCAGCTCAACCATTTTTTAGGGAACTGAATGATCCAACACACACGCCACCATCAGCGAGACGTTTAAGTGAGCATGACATACTCTCAACTGCCATACTCTTTCAAGTCAACATACCTACATCATAACATAAAACAGCTCCATGGTACTCACATTTACAAATTTGAAAAAATGCTTCTAATTTATACGAAACTATAGTTTGCAATGAATGTATTTAAAAGATTAATAAAAATCTTACTACCAAAATGAAAGAAAATCCTACCTATTGAATTACTTATTCAACATCTAAAACTTGATGAAATAAATATTAAAAGTAAACAATAAGGTCATAATGTCAGAAAAAAAGGGACACATTTCTTCCAAAAAAAAAAAAAATTATAATAATTAACAAAGCCCAAGTGACTGTGAAGCAGGACCAGCATTTATCCAAGTATTGTTATCTATGATATAATCATCCAACCTATAATATGCTTGTCTACATAGTGTGCGTTTAATGCATGTTTTTTAACAATAATAATGTTTGGGATTATTATTTTTATTTTATATCTCGAGAGAACTTCAAATTCTGTTAAAATTTTACAGTTCCGTCACGAGGTCCCACGGACGTATCAGCCAATGCCACATCTTCAACAACAGTAGTCGTTCTTTGGGGGGACATCCCATCGCCAGAACAAAACGGTTTGATCGAAGGATACAAAGTGTGTTATGCGGCAGTAGTGCCACCACCACGACCCGAACAAAAGAAAGTGGAGTGCACAGCAGTGCCGTCGAACCAGACTCATACAATAACGCTTACAGAGCTGAGGAAATACGTTGTGTATCAAATACAGGTGTTGGGATATACAAGGTTAGGAGATGGAGCCTTGAGCGACCCGCCAGTCACAGTCAGGACTTTCGAAGACAGTATGTATAAGGTCTTGTCAAATGTGGAGACGACAATAAATTTAACTTCGTATATTTAATGACGTTCTTAGTCTGCATATAAAAAAAAAACAAATATGAATTGTCTAGTCGGCTGTGCGGGGCAAAACACATAGTCGGACCATCACTACTATTTAGAATGTTTGAAAGATAAAATCGATGTTAGGATTTATTTGATCGTTTCGTAATACATGCAATACAGCATGCCAGTTTTTTCATTTATTGTTGTACTGTCGTCTCCATATTTTGTAGCTGCTATAATACCAAATAATAATTAAATATAACTTGTAATGATTTCCTTTCATTTCGCGCTCAGCTCCCGGTCCACCATCTAACGTGTCGTTCCCTGACGTGACGTTCACGACCGCGCGCATCATTTGGGATGTCCCAGAGGATCCTAACGGGGAGATCCTGGCGTATAAAGTGACGTATCACCTCAACAGCACCGCACAACACGTGTTTTCTAAAGAGTTCCTGCCTTCGGACCGAACCTTCAGGTAAGAGTTTTCTGCTTGGTTTTTAGTTTTTACCGAAGTTTATTAATTTAAACAAATTCAAAATATTTTATTTCACATAAGCCTACATGGGCACTTATGAAACGTCAGAGATATTTAATAAAGAACACCAAGAGCTAGAGATACATTCAACAATGGGATACAATAGTATATAGGAAAGGTATTACTGATAATGTATATGTTACAGCTGCAACCTGAAGTGCGGCTACACCTAGTTTAATTGGCTGCAACTAGGTGTGGCCAGCAGCAGTTGGTTAAACTTAGGTGTTGCCTATTAATTCACGGGTAGAACTAGTGGTAGCCTTCTTCATACCTTCCCCTCCTCCTCCTTTTCCTTTCTTTCTTGTGCCCACAGTTCTAACCTAACCCACCTTTCACCCTACACCTAAGTTTAAGCAACTGCTACTGGCCACACCTAGTTGTAGCCGGCTAAAAGTAGATGTAGCCAGACTTCGGGTTTTAGCCGTAACATATACACAAATTATAGGTGTACATAACATTTATAGAGAAAAGACATTGGACAGAAGCTGCTACTAAGTTTAGGTTGGCTCTAAATAGTGGTGGATCAACATATTATGATCTACTATGGAATTTGTTGCTTTTTTCATCTATTGTTTTGGCACAATCATATAGGTTTATTTTGTGCGGTGCTTTCTTGTCCATTCTTTTCCATTGAAATCAACACTTTGTAACGGACTGCTAACTTTTGTCTTAGTAACTAATTACAACACCAATAATATAAAAATTGTTCGTTTTCACATTCAAGTAAAATTATAGTATACAATAAAATAGGTCTTAAGGTAAGTAAAGTTGCATGTTAGAGTTGCAGCCAATACCTAAACTAACTTAATATCTTGTAATTATAGGAATCAGTTCCCACCCTCGTTAACTAATGAGAAAAACATCTTGCAGCACCCGCAGTTATGTGATCACTAAGTAGGAAGGTGTAACATATTTTTATTACAGGAATAATTTGGAAGTTTTAAGATTAGTTTATGTTATAATTTGAATAAGTTGAATTTTATATTGTTTTATACTAAGCACAAGAATTAGGAACTGATTAGGTGCAGGAGAAATCAACAAAGAAAAACATTAACAAATAATAATGTTTTCACCTCACAACCTCGGAAAGATTCCGTTTAATATTCGAAATCTGAGTGCATGCATTTTAGCCGCTAGCGTGGAAAGCTTTTTAAAATTCGAAACTTTCTATTCAATAATTTTCTATACAGCCAGTCCACTGAAAATGTATTAATACTTATTTCATGTCAGTGCGCCAACCTCATTTTTAGAATAATTGCACTGGCCAGCACGACGACTGACACGACGCTAATTTAAAGCTGTTTTTCTTGCACCTAGCATTTTCCTCACTGTAGTGAGATGAAAAGTCGTGTGCACAGAACACTAATACTCCTGGCGGAGGTCGTGTGTTTCGCTCGGCAGCAAAGTTATTGTGCGTCTCGTACCTTTGAACCCCTCACTACGCTCAGGGTTCAATACAAGTCCTCGCGCCAAAAAACAACTTTGCAGCCTTGAATAACAAATAACTATTATTTGCCAAAAACAGTGCTTTACGTTTCCTTTAGTCTACATTTAATAGCTAGGTTCAGTAGGTTAACATTATCCTTATGATCTCCATACTAGGTCGAACGTGTCTCGTGAAGCCCTTGAGTGTTATTACCATAATGAAAATGCGCCTTACACTAAACTGATGGATTCTTATTGCTACAATCGAAGAAGCACATTAAAAAGTTCTACATTATTTTGGAATAGGGCAACAGAGCTATCTTCGGAGCGCTACTACCAGTTCAGCGTACGCGCGCAGACACGGCTTGGCTGGGGTGCCACGGCGCGCGTGCTGGTGCTGAGCACGGCCAACCGCGCCGCGCCCGCGCCGCCACCGCGCCCCAACGTGGCGCGCTCGCTGCTGCAGCCGCATCACATCACCTTCTCCTGGACGCCTGGCGACGATGGATATGCACCGCTCAGGTACTACTCATCATTCTCTTGCCCTAATCCCAATTTATTTGGGGTCGCCGCAACATGTCTTTTTGTCGTCTTCTCGGTATTCACCCCCTTCCTACCCATAATCATCTTTCACACAGTCCATCCATCGTTTCTTTGGTCTTCCCAGCCATCCACATTCATACTCAAACCCATTCAAGTACTATTACTACGGTCCTCCCCGACGAAAGTCTTGAAGGGAGTTGGCTGTTGGAGTAGTGAGCTTAATAGTTATCATCGAAAAATTTACTAAATACCAATTTTCCCTCCCCGGCGATAGAACCCATGGTGGGTTGGTAGTTAGGATACAATCAACCGCACGTCAGTGGTGAGTGAGTCATCATGAGTGAGAAAATCATGCATAGTGCTACTATAATATAAAGGCACTGTCAATGTCAAATTGATACTATGGACGAGCAGCAGAAATAGATCTTTAGATACAGTAACGTCACACAATGTTTGTCATTTTAATTTTTTACCAGATACTACACTGTGCAACAAAAGGAAGATGGAGGAACTTGGCAAACGATTCCCGAGCGCGTGGATCCCTTCGTGACGTCATACACGGCTGAGGGTCTGAAGCCGTACACGCCGTATCAATTCCGAATTCGAGCGACCAACGACATCGGCCCCAGTCGATACAGTAACGCAACCGAAACTGTGCGGACCCTGCCCGCTGGTATGTACTTACTGATTACGGTTTTTACTGCTATTTACTTGTAAACGTATATTTATTGTACAGTAGTTCAATATTTAAAAAAAAAATCTGTTTGAAATACTTATGTGCATGTTTATAAACTTGTGGTTTTATTTTAACCCACATATATACCTATTAGCAAGGATGAAATTAAGCCGAAAAACTTTGCCGCGCGCCTTTGACCGTTGCTTTGTTTATGTGGTGTTTTCCCTATTGTCTAGAAAATTATCGTCTGGCTTTTGGAGTACTTTTAATAGTGTGACAAATGAAGATCGTCTTTCAAAACACGATCGATCGCTTTAAAAATATAAAAAATACTTACAAACTCAAATCGCTACGATTGCTACGATTTACCATGTTATTTTTTTTTACCGACCTATCTATACTAATATTATAAAGCTGAAGAGTTTATTTGTTTGGTTGAACGCGCGAATCTCAAGAAATGCTGGTTCTAATTAAAAAATTCTTTTAGTGTTGGGTAGCCCATTTATCGAGGAAGGCTATATAACATCACGCTATAGCCAATAGGAGCGGAGGATCAATTAAAAATGTTGCAAAAACGGGGAAAATTATTAAATTATTCCTTGTGAGAGCTTCCGTTGCGTGCGCTGCGTAAACGGTTAGTTACGCAAAAATCATGTATGACGGAATTGTTCCTCTTAAAAAGTTCATTAGAAATTACGGCGGGTATAAAAATGCTTAAATTAAGAAAAATGCGCTTAGTCTATTAGTTACCTACACATTTTATTTTTTATTGACTGTTTGAACGCGCTAATCTCTGTCACTTCAAGTCGGATTTGAAAAATTCTTTTTGCATTTTATAGCCCAATTCTTGAGGAAGGCTATATGGTATGTAACATTACGCTAGGACCCTCAAAGCCGAGCAAAAAGAAAAAAAAGTATGAACGAGCGCTAAGCGAAAACGAAGTAACAGCGCGGGCAGGCGATGCGATGCGACGGGGTGGGTCGGGGGAACAAGAAATTTCACGCGGACGAAGTCGCGGGCGGAAGTCAGTAATAATGTATGACAAAGATTGTGGGTTAATGCTGTGAATACACCGTTACATTTTGATCGTTTTAATCCCTTGGACAGGTGGTTTAACTTACAAAATACTATTTATCAACAACTTACACAGTATTGTATCTCTCAAAATTAAAAAACGCTAGGAAGTGATAACGTAACATTCGCAAAATGCACGAAACCAGTAGTAGCGCCACGAGCTAGTTACCTACTTACCTACGTCGCGTCGTCGAGGCATCAGTGTATGCCTAATTACCTACACTCCGCCGGCTTTATCAACTTAGGTTATTGACTCGCTCAGCTGATGTTCATGTAAACAAATTAAATGGTTCCGATAATGTTCGGGTGTGTAGACTGGTTGGCAATCGCGGCCCTGAGCGTGTGAAGGTGTACGGAATTGTCCTTGATTTAACAACTGCTGCGTATCCCCCACAATTGACTGACCAGACGGAATTTGCGTGGTGAGTATACCACGCAGTCGCAAAAATTGCAAGTGGTTTGGTTCGCTGTAGAGACGACGAGCCGCTCGATTGCGCATCGTAACCCGCGATCGCGTAAAATGGTGCACCATGGCAACGAACTCCAGGTTTGGAGTATACGTAATTACGAGACGCCATTACTTTCGCGCAACAAGAATCGTAAACAACGATACGCCGATGACGTCTTAGAGAAACTGATTTTTTTAAATGTGCTGCCCTTAGCAGCACGCGGGGCGAGCGGCTTTTGCATTGCCAATCAAATGGGGTTTTGGGGCGGAGTTTGGTCTAGCATTGGCTAATTTTGAGTCCACGTGGACAGCGCTTACGCGTCATTTGTGAAATAGTTCGTATTAGTGTTGTTCACTTTGAATGTTATCTACCACACACACACACATCCTATGGGACGCAATGAGTTTCGAATGGTACCTACTAATGGTTCGTATTGATTTTTCACTATTGCGAGAATTGATTCGAGTTTAAAAGAAAAAGTAATTTTATTTTTTCAATTTTATCTTTAGAAATCGATAGTGTTTCATGCACCGGATCAACCCTCCACGGGATTAAAACGGTCAAAATGTAACAGTGAATATTTAGTTGGTAAGCCTTTATAAATAACATAACATCACGCCTTGTTTCCCCGAAGGGTTAGGCCTTTATAAATAAATAAATAATAATATTCCAATTACCATTTCACAGCACCAAGCAAGGCTGTAGAAAACCTCCACGTGGTTCCAATCACGCCAAGCAGCGTGCGCGTTCACTGGACGCCCCTGGGCGACGCGCACTGGAGCGGAGACACGCGCACCGGCGGCTACCGCGTGCGCTATCAGCCGCTCACCGACTTTCCCACCGCGCTGCAGCAGTCCATGAAGCAGGAGGTGCCCGGCATCAAGGTACTGTGCCGATGGTCTGCTCCAAAAGTATTTCACTAAAACGTAAACAAATGGATCTCAAAACGTACTTGTGGTGCCGCTTACAAATTGAGTGATTGGATTATTTGAATACTTAATCCCGAAATTTTAATTTTAAAAACTTCAACTTTCGTCGCTGATTTTTCAATAGCAATTGAATAACGTTATTAAAACAACAATTGTTGGAAGAAATGTTGAGATATAAAGTTGAAAACTTATTAATAAAAATGAATGTGTTACTAATTCGGTTTAGTGACTGATTGCTTAAAAAAATAGCTTGAATAGGGTTTATTTACACTTTCATCAGATAATTTTGCAACAGACTTTACATCAATAATACTTTACTATTTCAAACGCGTTAAAGACACGCTATTATTCTCCAGTTTCAAGCACCATGGACCATTTCAAGCAGTTGCCATTATACTCTGTAGATTCCCGACTGTTAAAGGGGCCATACGCTCCGAACTTGTTAGCCAACAGTAACAAGGCGTATGATAAGCCCATTTTCACTTGAACTACGAACATCGCTCTTACAAAATAAAGGTGCTGTCAAAGTCTCGAAGTGAAATTTTTGCCATGCAAGTGCGGTTTTATGTACGAAGTATTCTCTTTCGCATTAACATTTTATAAATCCTGTGTCCATTTCAGAGCGAGGAAGTAGTCTTAACGGACCTCGCGCTAGACCGCAACTACGAGATCAGTGTGTGCGCAGTGAACTCGCAGGGCGCGGGCCCGGGCGGCACGCCGGCCGTGGTGTGGGTGGGCGAGGCCGTGCCCACGGCGCCGCCCACGCGCTGCGCGGCGCGCGCGCTGTCGCCCACAGAGGTCACGCTCTCCTGGACGCCGCCCACGCAAGCGCAGCAGAATGGTGACTTGCTGGGATACAAGGTATATAATAATACCAACCTATTATTGTCTCACTGCAGGCTACTGAGTGGGCCATCACGACACATGGTCAACTTTTCTTAATTTAAAGTAACTTTCCTTGGCAGATCTTCTACTTAGTAACTGATTCTCCTGAGGAGCCCGAACCCGGGCGTCGCGTAGAGGAAGAGATCGAGGTGGTACCCGCCACGGCTACCTCGCACTCACTCGTCTTTCTTGACAAATTCACGCAATATCGCATACAGGTATTTAGTTAGGGCATGTATTTAATCAAACTTCAAATAATTCCCATTTTTTGCTATCCTAAAAATATTATTGATCACTCTAATATTATAATGAATGCTCCTCTTTTTGTGAACCTCAAATAATTTCTATTTGGTGTCCTAAAAATACTAAATAGCCAAGTAACTACGATCAACATGGATGTAGAGCCCCGGCCGCAGTAGCGGCACCCCTCGCTACGCTCGCGCGGTCGGTTACGCTTCTAACCTTTTAGTCGGGGTGCCCCAGCTTAGTTACCAAGCGCTAATCTGTCTTAATCATGCGTTAAATTTTATTGCTGCCCTAGAGGTCCGTGAACTTACTAACCGACGACGTTTAGTCGGTTGTCAAAATCATCGAAATAAAAAACGCGAGTCTATACTATACGGCTAGCTATATAAAATGATGCATTGTCAGTGAACATTGACATTTGTGTCATTGCAACTTTTTATTTTGGTTGCTTTGACAACTGACCGATCTAGGAGTGAATGATACATCCTAACGCCAGGTTTGTTATTTTTTTTTTTTTTTTGGTGGAACGTAAATACCATTAACATCGATGTTTATTTTAATGGCTGATTTACTAATGTCTGATTATGAACAGTTTGGTGAAACTAGGTCTTAGTCTCTCTAGTTAATCTATTGTCAAATCACTTGACAACAGATTATCTTTGAAAAACCAAAAGCTACTTGTGTTCAATTAATTAACCCGAGTTTAAACAAATTCGTCCAGGTGCTAGCATTCAACGCTGCCGGCGATGGTCCTCGGTCCACCGCAGTGATGGTCCGCACACTACAAGGCCTTCCGTCAGCTCCACGCAACATTACGTTCACCGACATTACGATGAACAGCCTCGTCGTGTCTTGGGAGCCGCCCTATAGACGCAACGGACTCATACAGGCCTACCTTGTGACTTACGAGACCATAGAACAGGATGAACGTGAGTTTCATATGTTCACTCAAAATGAGCCTAAATTAGTAAAACAGATATAACGTAACAACTACAAAAATAGTTTTAGTAAATTCTTCAGTTATTTGATTACAGACAGAGATAAAATATAAGATAAGAACACGATTAAAGAATAAACAATATTATTATGACAATTTAACATTAATTGCTGTAAGAACAATAAAATGTTAAATTGTTATTCATTTCGGTCAGTTTTTATTTTGTGAGTATACGTTTGCGTAACGTTTCGGGGAATATAGGCGTGACGTTATGCTCAGTTAGTTTCGTATATGAATCGATGCACTAGGTCTTTCAAAGACCGCTTTTAGGGATAAGACCCTTTGTAAATTTCTACATGTAATTTTTATAGTGTACATCATCATCATTCTCTTGACTTTATTCCAATTTATTTGGTATCGACGCAACATCTCTTTTTCCTCCATACTTCTCTATTAGCCGTTATCTCGGTAGTCGTCTCCTTTCTAACCATATCTTCATATCTTATCATCTTTCACACAGTTCACTCATCGTTTCTTTGATGTATTCATTCATTTTTATGGTGTACATAATAAAAGTTTCTATCTATCTTTCTCTACCGCGCAGGTTTCAGCAAGCAAGTAAAACAGAAGGTGACAGAGCGTCGCTTAGCGGTGGGTGGACTAGAAGAAGAAGTGGAGTACCGCTTCAGCGTGCGCGGGGTGACGGAAGGGGGCGGCGCGGGCGCGACTGCGACGGCGCGCGCGCGCACGGGCCCGCAGACCGGCTCGCCCGCCGCGCCGCGGGCGCTCGTGCTGCAGCCCGAGCCTGCCGCGCTGCGCCTGCGCTGGCTTAACGCTGCGCCCGGCGGCGGGCCCCTCAAGGGATACTACTTTGAAGCTCGCCGGAAAGGTGCGTCACTATACTCGCACGACTGATAGATACATACTCATACGCGTATCATTATGCAGGGTCACATTAAATTAAATGGCGAAACTTAAAACAAAAAAAACGGTCAAGAGCGAGTCGGACTCGCGCACCGAGGGTTCCGTACCATCATATATAAATATTTTGGTTGTGTTACTTTACGTACAGTCCTTCAAATGTAGGAATTTTAACACTGCGGTGTAGAATATTGCAGTTTTAGGTCAGCGCCATCTCTTGACCGATAGTGGAATTAATGTAATTTTTGTTGATGATTTCTGAAAAAGTGTGCTATTTAGAGACATTTTTCCTGTAATCTTTACTTAAACTTCTATCACATAGAATAATTTCATATTTTTCTCTATGCAAACTTCGGAGGTAAGGGGGGAACGGTATTTTTTTTTACATTTTTCGTCAAAAATCGAAAACTATGCGGCCTAAAAAAGAAGAAAAAATGTTTGAGAATGTGCAAACAGCGCTCTTTCCTATGATACCCCACATACCCTAGTACCCACTAGACCCACTTCGAATTTTTAAGACCCCCTTTCAGGCCCTGTTGCAACAAAGAAATATATTTTTATTTCTTTCTTATTTGCAAAATAGTTGGGCAAACGTCATCTAAAACTGTTCCAAATTTCAAGTTGATAGCATTAGTAGTTCTTGAGATATGCAGCTGTGACAGACAGACATACTGAGTAGCACCATAAGGGTTCCTTTTTACCATTTTGGTACGGAACCGTAAAAAGAATCACAGGGTCAACCGTCCGCCCTGTAATATAACCTGATAAGAAATAAATAAATCAGCTGTCGTTTACCGATACCTTAATAATAGCATGATAAATAAAAATAGCATGTATAGCAAGCTAGGAAGTATCATTGAATCACTTGCATATCGTATTATGTGATGTGAGGACATAGAGATGGCTCTATATAGGGTGACTGGTAATTAGTGACCGATACTTAAACACATGTTTTTACAGATGATAACAAGCAACTTTTACTATGGCACCAATCCTGAAATCGCGAAAAAAAATCAGCTCTTCCTTACATTTATGTTCGCATAACTCGTCAACATGTAGGGACCAGCTGATTTTTTTTTCGCGATTTCAGGATTGGTGCCATAGTAAAAGTTGCTTGTTATCATGTGTAAAATCATGTGTTTAAGTATCGGTCACTAATTACCAGTCGTCCTATATAAGCCACATCACGTACATAGTCGACACTAACTACTGAGCTCTTTCGATCTCTTAATTCGTGGCCGACGAGTACCTACATGAATGTTATATGTTTAATGCAGCCAAGGAGTCGTGGCAGGCCTGTAAGTTTATTCGTTATTGTGTGCACCTTCTAGAAAATCCTTTCACTAAATTAATGTTCAATTAGAGCCTATCACTGTAACATTATTAGATGCAGATTCCGTAGCGTTATTATAATGGTACCCAAATACATTAATTGTTTTTGCCATCGGTATCAGAATCATATAAAACATCTTAGTGCACAAATTTTTGGTAACGATCTAAATCACATGCTATAAGATTGACGGAACGTTTTTTTATTATTGTTCTGCATACAGATGACACAAGATGGGAAACGATTACCAGAACCAGCAATGGCATGCAAGAGGAGTTCACAATATCATACCAAAGTCTTTTGCCGTCGACAGCGTACTCATTCCGAGTGATAGCATACAACATGTACGGGATCAGTAACCCAACGTACAGCGAAAAAGTCATCGTAACGCCTTCGAAGCTGTATCTGGAGTACGGATACTTGCAGTATCGACCGTTCTATAGGAGCAC
Source organism: Fissipunctia ypsillon (assembly GCA_947568875.1). Lineage (NCBI taxonomy): Eukaryota > Metazoa > Arthropoda > Insecta > Lepidoptera > Noctuidae > Fissipunctia > Fissipunctia ypsillon. Next base: position 11,844,822 of record OX387654.1, read on the forward strand.
GTGGTTCATGGTCGCGCTAGCGGCTGCTTCAATAATCATCATCATTATGGTCATTGCAATTCTTTGTGTGAAGAGCAAGAGCTATAAATACAAAAGTGAGTTTTTTTAAATATATTTAAATCCAGTACGTTAGCAGACATCATTAAAGTGGATACGATTTTAATAATTATTATTTTGTAAATACATAAATGTGTTACCCCTGTGAATCACATTTTGATCAATATATAGGTACAACTTGACACTGTCCTGCAGATTGCAAAAAACGTAGGAAAATGAAACGTAGGAATTTAATTCGCGGGCTAACTTAGCGCCCCACTTAACCTGGTAATCTTTTTTCCCAGAAGAGGCGCAGAAAACTCTGGAGGAATCTCTAGCAGGAGAGAGCGATGAGCGCGGCACGCTGGCAATGGAGTTGTATCGCTCGCGCCAGAACTCCAGTGCCAGCGGCGGCGCGGCCACGCTGCGGCGCGGCGCGGCGCTGGCCAAGTCCCCGCCGCGGCCCGCGCCCGGCTCCGTGGCTTACCACAGCGATGAGGAGAGCCTGCGCGCCTATGACGAGAACCCCGACGACTCCTCGCTCACCGAGAAACCCTCCGAGATGAGCTCCTCCGACTCTCAGGTGATTACTATCAAGATCAGCGTCGTCTGAACCCTCGCTCAGAGCGTACGAACACTAAATCCCCTTATTTTTTCTCCACCACTCCCTGGAGCGCGTTACGGTAAATATCGACGACAGGTCTCACTACTGCTATCTTTATCATTTTGGACACGCTTTCGACGAGATCAGCACTTTCGTAGTTGTATTTTTATTGGTTTGAGTTGAGTATATTAGACGGGCGCCTTAGCGGCGTGTTAGTGTAATTTTGTATTATTAAATAGACTATTAAGAAAATACATGCTAAATTTAAAATATATATATATTTTCTAACTTCGGTAAATTTTTAATTAATATACAGTCAACGGTAAAAGTATAACGTTTTCTTTTTAAAGAACTTTACATTAGGAGTGTAGATAAAGATAAAAGTAATATTAGCATGAGTGTTGTCATTGATAAAACACCTTTTAGACTTAAAACAATACTTTTGATGTTGACTGTACATAACATAAATTGAAAATACATTTAAATAAGTTATCATCATTTTTTTTTTTAAATAAACCCGTCATAAGTTTGTCAATATTCGAGATGAATAATAGTTAACCTTTATTTTTAACAGAATTCTGAGAGCGAAAACGAGAGTGTGAGGTCGGAGCCGCATTCTTTCGTGAACCACTACGCTAACGTTAACGATACGTTACGGCAATCGTGGAAGCGGCAGAGGCCGGTGCGGAACTACTCGAGCTACACGGACTCGGAGCCCGAGGGCAGCGCCGTGGTGAGCCTCAACGGCGGCCAGATCGTCATGAACAACATGGCGCGGTCGCGGGCGCCGCTGCCGGGCTTCTCGTCCTTCGTATGACACGAGCCCGCCGGCACGGCGCCGCACGAAGCCGTGCACATGTAACTATTCACTGCCCATTCCCAATTATTTCATTAATTCGTTGGCAACTATTGCAATTGTACATATCGAATATAATTTGTAAGCTTTAATTAAATTGGTAAAGTATCTGAAATTAAATTATGATCCTTCAGATTATGTATTTGGGATATTCTTAAAGTATATTCATGTAGTTGTAAGTTCAAAATACACTTTAAAATTTAATTATGTATGAGGATTTCCGATTCAAACAGCTTGTAATAAATTAATAATTACAATATTTTATGCCATACCACAAATTAGAAATTTCGATAAAAAGCACATAATAAATATTTAGTAAATATCTTGACTAATGGCGACTGTAGGCTATTTAATAGGACGTAATTTATAGATGGAGATCTCGTTTAGTTAATTTGAGTTTCTTTAATTGACTTTTAACTATTTACATTTCAAGTTGTTTTGTGAAGAAAATATTTGTTTGTTAAGATTCACCGTGTGTTTGTATAAAACTGACAGCGTGAATGAATTTTCAAAAGGCCACATATTAAGTGCCAGAAAAGATGTTGGTAATCATCAATCTAAACTCCGAGCTAGTATGCTTGTTACTTTAAATCTCGACCTTCTTTTAGTCAAGCTTGAAGCAAGTGGCAAACGCGAGGTCACGAAGCTTCGCCAATATAGTGGTAGTTAAAAGTCTAGGTATTCGGAGCCCGTCTTCAGCGTAGTCTGGTATAATTGACCGAACACCTCGTTAAATGCCCTATTCCACTTGGAAAATAAAGATTAGCTCAAGGCCAACGTCATTAATATACTGATGATACTGAAAGATGTTCCCATGGCTCAATAGCTTGATTTCAGGGCAATTCGGTTCATTTTTATTTCTCATTATATATTTTTGTTGTACTTCATAAAATTCCACAAAACACAGTGCTGCAAGCATGTATTACTTATTACTATAATGTGCATTCTTGAAACAATGAAGACTATAATGTTGTTTATATGTAATTTCATTAATCAATAATCATCTAATTAGATAAATAGTGTATATTTTATTTAACTAAGGCCCCCTTACACCACAAATCATTAAATACGTATAACGCTAAACGAATTTAAGGTGAAATGGGTCCCAAAGAAGATATTTTGACACATTTCGGCTGCACGCAAAATCAATTTTTGTCCTCAAAAACTACAAATTTGCCTAATTTTTTTTGTCATAATAAAATTTAAAATTTTGTTTAGTGAATTATGAGGCCCAAAACACGATTGATACGATTTGGCTCGATACAAAAAAAAAAAATGCAATGTTTCCTCAAAATTAGTATTTTTATGAGTAAAAACTGGTTTATTCGGTTGTAATTAAAGCAATTTGGATAAAATTCCGTATACACGTTCACCATTAACCTTTTGAACGCCATTGTCACATATACGTGACAAGCAAGCGCGTGCCCTGTACGCCAACGACACAAATATGTGACAAAAAATGCGGTGCACTTTATCACGAAATAAACAATTAAATCATTACTTTTGTGTGTTTTTATTTGTATACCTTAATTATTTAAGCTCTTGTCCATATTTAATTGCTTGAAACGAATTAAATTATACCATGGATATAGAGAAATTTGATGACAAAAAAAGATAAATTAAACGTTTAAAAAGTGTAGCTTGGCGTGGAGGGCACGCGCGTGCGTTTATGCTCTGGCGTTCAAAAGGTTAAATACTCATTTTAGTGTAACAGAGAATTTTAAATATAAATATTTTTTAAATTTTATATGCTCCGTTTGGTCATACCAATGCAATGCTACAAAACCCGCTACGCATCTTTCTGTTTCTGTCAATCGTTTGAAGTTGACCGAGGCAGAATGATGTTTTAACTATGTTTACGTTTAAACTCATTTATTGATAAGTGGTGCACACCAGGCGGGCCTAAATATATTGCATTTGATTTATGAATTTTGCATACTATCTAACACGTAATTTAATCAAACTTATCGATAAATCAGTATTGATTAGTGCTTAGAAAAGTTCATAATCGTAACTCTTTCAAGTTAAAGTTAAGTAAATAGTGACGTGTCTGATAGATCAGTACGAATATTCGTAGTTTAGCATTTTATAATATTTTTACAATTACAATTATTATAATAATGCAATTGACTGATAGATGTAGTGTCTAATTCTTTACGTATGTAAATATATCATAAAATTTTATTACAAATGCATCCATGTATTTGAATAATCTGGCACAATTTCTTCAAAAATAACCTGTGATCTTATTATGTATTTGGATTGTGACTTTCTAAACTAAACAATTTTTTTTTTTATATTTCACAATTTATTTGTATTTATATATCTATAAAAACAAATATTAGCAAAGAGACAATGTAAAAACATAGAAACACACATGATGGTGATGAAATTGATTCAGATCTGCTGCCCTTACACCAATTTGAGGTCGACACAGAGTATCTTCATGATAATTATTGATTATTCAATGTATTTAAAAAAAATATTATACAAATTTTATAATTTGTGAACCAAAAGATTTTAAAAATTGGACCAGTAAGGTTACTAATATTTGTAAATACTGAATGTACTTAAATTAGTAAATTATGCTAATACGTCATGGTGATACAAATGGCTAAACGTCAATTCATTGTAATGACATCCCAATTAATGAATGAGGTCTTGATTAAATGTATTTTCATAAATACATTTCAATTTTGTTACATATGTTTTTACATTAAATCGACAACGTTTTACCTACAATATCGGCACGTGTGGTATATTACTGTATGCAATATCAATATTTTTAAATTGAAGGCATACCCCACGTTAACCGGATAATCAATAAATATACCGTGACCCCGTATCGTAATATATAAGCGATCGTCGCATTAATTTGTCACTCCTTTGTTCCGAAAACTCGAACGCGCCCTCTGTCGGCACAACGACGCGTTCGGGTTTGCGGAACAAAAGGAACGCGTCGATCGCGTATTCGCGCGCCGACCGCTTATATTAGGATACGGCTGAACCCTGTGTCCTAACCAAAGGTGACTGTGGCGCGAATACGCGTTCGTTCCCATGAATTATGACGTACAAACGCGACTTGATTAATCGTGCGAGTACATCATATTCATATAAACGATTTCATATTCACGCGACTCTCGCTTTCGGTTAGGACACGGTCTAAAGGTGTGCCATCATTTCAAAGACTAAATCAACTTTGTCTTTATATATGTAGTTGTATGGTATAAGTATTTTTATTTACTTGAATAAATAGCATAAATAATTACTTGTTTTTTTTAACTTTTAATTTCAAACCTTTCAGGTGTGTCTGCTATTATATAGATGCTGATTAAACTGTGGGCTGGTATTACCAGCCATTATAATATCACAGGATTGGAGTCAAGGAAGGGTAGGGAACCCAAAAGAATGAAAATACTCAAATTGTCACTTATTCTGACAGAATATAATATTCATACAGTAGGTACAAGCTTAATTGAATTTAAGGTCTACTTACATCAAAAAATTATAATAACAATTTGTCGCACTTGTCTAACCAAGGTTTAGGAACGTACTTTGGGACATTCTTCCATTGCTTAATTACATTATAAGCAGCCAAATCCACGATAGAAAAGTCATTTCCGTAAATCCAATTTTTTTGTTGCGAAAATAATTTCATCACAACTACTTCTTTATTCTTTTCTGGTGTTCTTTCCAACACGTGGCAGAGGTCAAGTAAGTAGTCAAAATGATGATCATTAGGATTGTATGGAATAACACTTGGGTAAACATATGAAAGGTATCGTAATATGTTTACATTGCCTACAATGGGAACATCCAGAGTAGATAACTTCAATTCAGTGTCAGCCGAAACTGTAAATAAAATAGAATGGCATTAATAAAACTTCCACAACAATGAGCTTAGCATTAATCTGGGGCCAGATGTAGCACTATTTGCAATCTTAGCTCTTATGCAGCTTAGAAGAAATTTTGTTATCTTTAACTGATTGGCCACTAATACGCAAGGCGTATCATAAGAAAACCTCCAGTGAGGCAAGTGACGCGCCTGGTGCGGAACTATGGTACAACAGATTTAAAATAGTAAAAACAAAAGTAAGTACCATTTTGTATCCTAAATTATCACATGCATTCTGGTTTTATAATGGATCCTTCGATTCGAAAATATCCTAAGACCAAAATTTTATGTCAACGGAACTATAATACAGCTTCACTATGGGTGATAGTGTACTTCGTTCATTCCCCACGACACCATTGAAATCGACACCACTGGTGGTGTCGTGGGGAATGACAGAAATCACTTCCCCGCGACCCGCGACACCATCGAAGTGATATCCCGCTCAACTGCTATTGATGTATAACATAATTTGACGAATTCGACGATGATTCGGCGCACAATGTCACATTCGCAAAATGTCTTTTCTCAATATGCCACATTAGCAAAATGCCACGCTATCAAAATGACACATTCTCAAAAAGCCATATCACATAATGTGCGATTTACTTTAATGCCAATAAAAGATTGTTAAAGTCTCTTAGTGACTTCTTGCAGTAGGGCTGATGATTTATGAATAATTAATTAATAATACTAATTTAATTATTTCCGTATTGGTTCTACGATTTGCTTGTAATCAAGTAGTTCTTAAAGTTTTTGCTAGGTGGCGTTATTCATAAAAACATATTAATGTCCAAATAAAAAAAAAATGACTGTCCGAAGTGAAATTTCGAGGTTTGACATCATGCGAAAATGTCATTTTGCGAAAAGGCATTTTACGAAAATGGCATTTTGCTAATGTGACGTTTTGCGATGTGGCGTTTTCAGAATAATGACAATTTGAGAATGTGACATTTTGCGAAAATCCAATAATATGTCATTTTGCGAATGTGGCATTGTGCGCCGAATCCTTCGACGATGGTAGGTATTTTCTTTCATTTATAGGTTTTGAGTCGGATAATTTTATTTTTTATTTATTGCTGAATGGGCCTGATCTTGTGCTTGCTATTGTGTATTTTAATTTGGACACTGGGTAACCGACTGTTTTTGGAATTAAGTAATAGTAAACTGGTAGAAATCGACACGACTCTATGCGACTTTTTTTTACTTTACCAAATGAACGGTGTACATTTTCTTAACTTTATTGCATAAATTCAAAACGTGCCAATTGCCTAATAGCTATTTTTGGGATTGTCGATTCGCCAACAAATCGCCACCTTCGTGCGAATCGCCACCGAAAAAATAATATTATTTAAAAATGACGATTCGGGCGAGTAAATTCGTGCGAGTTGACCAATAACCCGTTTTAACCGGAGAGATGTCACCTGGGCTTCTTTATGCAGTACAGGCAAACCAGTGAGGTTAGGGTTTTAGACTGTAGTCAGAAAAATAAGACATAATAGCTGCACAAGGAAGGAATGAACTGAACGATAATACTTAAAAAAAATGTCGAAACTATGATAAAAAAACTGTGTAAGCTGGAGTTATGTCACCTCAGCTGCGCATGTCATATCTTCCGAACGAAAAACGATGTGATTATGTATAATACAGAAAAAAATATATATAATAGTTTATAGCTCTAAAAATAAAGCATAATATTAATAGCTACCATTGGTAGCAAAATTTTCAAGTCTCTGGTCAAAATACTCTCAAGTTATAAATCGATAAATATGTATAAGCTGGAGTGACGTAACCCCAGCTTACACAAACATGTTGTATTAATGAAAATGCCAAACGCCGAGTTTCGATTTAAACGACAAAAATTAAGGCATAATAGCTGCCATCGGCAGCCTAGGCCTCGTAGTTTCCACGTAATAAACAAAAACCAGGTTCCGCGCCAAAAAAATTAAATTATTGCAATTCAATTCAATTCATCTTTATTGTGGATCATAAGAAAGTGTACATAATACAGCTGGTGTTAATGAGTTTTGTGAACAGCTACATATGTCCTACCCATAGGGCGTACAATAAAATATAGGTAAAGTGAGTTTTCATGCATGTCGACAATAATATAACAAGACATTACATTACAATAGGGCACAAAGGGCTGTTCTCAAGGTCATGACTTTTAAGCATTTTCGTTATAGTACTGCACAATTGTATAATGAATGTCAAGTCCTGACAGTGCGACAGCTCTTTGTCCTAAACTGTACGCTGTGCAAACATACTCTTTTACAATTTGATCTCGATCTCTTGACGAAGCGTAGGACCGCGAACGTGTGTCCCATAGAGAGACACAGAAGTAAACTTGCAAAACGCCATTAATACTAACGCTACGCTGTTTAATTCTAGGTAGTCGTATTTACAACTATGTCAACAAGCAATGTAACATTTACAAAATGAACAAATCAGACTGCAAAGCTCAAGTCAGCAAATGGATCATCACCCTTGGTTATGAAGAGGTTGAAAGAATCATTGCTAATACGTAGTAGCTACATACCTCTCCCGCTGTTTAACTTTCCCCAGTCCCACTTATCCCTCATCACACATACACACCATACACCCTTCACATATTTTATCACAAAACATAAACACAACACCTACACAGTTGGTTAACTTTGCTTGGATTAATTAATATTTTGTTTATATTTTTTTTATTTTTATCAACATATTTTCTTTATTTAATTTTTGTCCTAAACTCTTTGTTTTCTGTATAGTATACTGAAACTCCGGACATACATGTTTTTGTATTTGCCAACCTAGAGAGCCCTGACACCCATACCACAAGTTCAATCTTAGCTTGGGTGTCAGAGGTGTATAATAATGTGTAAATTTACAATTTGGGATAAAATTTATGTTTTGTTAACAACATAGTGATTACTAATTGTAATTTTGGAAAATAAAAATTTTTTTTTTTTTTTTTTTTGATATTTCTCGGGACTCCAGGGTCCCGGGCCTTTAGAAGGCATATGAGGGGCCGAAGCCAACTCGCAGAGGCCCGTTAGACGCTTTCAATGGAAATGAGGCACTAACCGACGATTATCCCTGTGCGTACTATGCAAGTGCACCCAAGGACAACCCCCGGATGGTGTAGGACTATTGCAGAATATGGAGACAAAAAAAAAATTGGGCTATGGGTTTGGATGGCTAAAGTGGACTGGTTATCTAAAACTATGGAAGGACTATGGCCCCTGCCTGACCAATGTGTGATAAATACAATACACGGATAAAATGGCAGGCAGATAATTATTACAAATTATTAGACCACTAGCTTCCGCCCGCGACTTCATCCGCGTCAAATGTCTTGTTCCCCCGACCCACCCCCCGTCGCATCGCATCGCCTACCCGTGCTGTTACTTCGTTTTCGCTCAGAGCTCGTTCTGTGAGAGTGAAAATGGCGGGTGTACCATAGCGAATTAAATTATACCAATTACCAAAAAAATGTACCTAAATAGTACTACTTAGTACCTAGTTCTAAAAAATTTGTACCACCTTCAGAACAAAATTATTTCGAAATTAATGTACACCCGCCATATTGACACTAAGATGGCGGGTGTTCTGTAATATTTTATTATTTAACCATTACTCATAAAATATAATTACACCAAAAAATTGTACCTAAAAAGTACCTCAAGTAAAAAGAAACACACTTGATCAGTGGGATAGTTCCTGAGAAATAAAACAACCGTGTCTCGTTTAGGTACTTTACTGTTTATTATTATTATGAATTATTATACATATTATTATTATGTTAAATATTAATTTAATAATTATTATTCGTGTGCTTATAAATCGTAATTAAAAATATCCGTAAAATATAAATGTATTGTATAACTATATCAATATATCATGACTGTTCAATGTTACCTTTGGACATTGACTCAGCACTCTGCCTGCCTCATGCGGTCCAGTTAAAATATTGACTTGGTTGCATATTACACGCATAGGACACATAGAATTAAGTATAATAGTGTGTGTTAAGAGAAACTAGTATATAAGCAGAACATTTTGTAAATAAATCAGATTTGAATTTTATATTCTTGTCTCATTACCCCTCACTGTGGCCAAGACACCTTTAGCCATCTCCGATCAGTCTCGTGAGTCTGCGTGACTGGCAGTGAGTGTACCCTTCCCGAACCTGGTATTCCTGTCTACTATCCGTCTGTTACCTTAGGTCGCATGGTGCAGACATCCTGTACTTATCTATATATTTATTTATCACACACTAAGTATATGGTAGGCTAGGGACTGTTAGGCTTGTAGGTCTTTGTAGGTTCCTTAACTTATCATATATTTCCATGTACCGTCACACCCTTGACAATATTGCGGCCTTACGTGACGTTTGTTAAGGGTGGATGTACATTTTGGTCCTTCGAGCCGGATGAATCACGCGGTTCCCCTTGCCCAGAGTAGGGATAGACTTTGACAGACTGACATTTTGGAGAACTGGGGGCTGGTGTGCTCAACAAAGCACCAGTTTTCGGTAATCTGAAGAACATTGTACTAGGGTATTCTGTCGGAAAGCCTCTCGTTGCGGATCGGTCACTGGCCTCCCACAAGCGGGTCTCACCAGCTGATTGAGAAGTCGCACAAATATAACAAGAGCGCAGATACCACTAGTACGGACTTGACTGTTAGAGTAGGGTAGGGCGTTAGGGAAGAAGAAAGAAGAGCACAATGGAGATACAGGAAATTAACGAATTAATCAAGAGCCAGGAAGCGGATTACAACGAGATCAGAAGAGTATTGACAAACATAAAAAAAGACTCGCCCACAAGAAAAACAGAAAAATACATCAATGAGAGAAAAAGAACCTTATACCAAGTTTTTCAGCGAGTTCAAGAAAACCATACAAGACTACAGGAACAGGAGGTGTTATCAACTCATAAGTATATGACTACAAACTACTTTGACAACGCTAAAAAATACGCACCAAAAAATACAGGTACAGAGAAGGCACAAAATATAGCGACTTCGAACTTATCTGCAACAAATACTGACGCTACAAACACTACTTTACTAGCTACTGCCATAGTAAGAACTACCGCGTATGACGGGATGCCGCAGTTGCTGAGAGTATTGTGTGATCAAGGATCAGAAGCGTCATTCTGTACTGAAGAAGTAGCACAATTGTTATCATACCCACGACAAAAAATCCAAGCCGAAATAAAAGGTATCGGAGATGAAAAACCAAAAACGTCAAACTACACAATCAACATTACTCTACAACCAAGGTATTCCAGCGATTACAAACTACCAGTAACGCTAATAGTACTACCAAAGCTAACAAGTTCCCTACCAAGGAATGATCTACAACAATTACAAGAAAAAATCTTGGATAATGCACTTGTAGCAGACCCAACTTATTATAAAAAGGGACCTATTGATATTATATTAGGTGCCCAAGAATACAGCAGAATATTACTACAGGGTTTCGAAAGACTAAGGGACGGAATTATCGCTCAGAATACAGAATTAGGGTGGATTTTATCCGGATTTTATCCCAATGAAACAAAGAATGGAGTTAAAATACTCAGTATGGTGGCTTGCACCGAAGATGTACGACAACTTACCAAATTTTGGGAATTAGAAGAAATTCCACAAAATTACGAACTTACAAATGATGACCAGACCTGCGAAAACTACTATAAAGAAACAACAATAAGAAACCCAGACGGAACTTACACAGTACGACTTTCTTTAAAAGATGCAAACGTAAACTTAAACTTAAACGGTGAATCACGCAGGAAAGCCGCTGCACGGCTACTACAATTAGAACGACAGTTCGCAAAAAATGAAAATTTACGACAACAATACATTGACTTCATGAATGAATACCTACAAATGGGTCATATGAGAAAAGTAGGTACAACGAACTACAACTCAGGAAAATACTACATACCACATCAGGCAGTAATCAAAGAAGACTCATTAACTACAAAACTACGCGTGGTTTTTGATGCGAGCAGTAAAAGCAGCACAAAAATAAGCCTTAACGACAATATGTATAAAGGACCACGATTACAACAAGACTTATCCACTATACTTCTACGATGGCGAAAACACAAGTTTGCCTTTATGGCAGATATTATGAAAATGTACCGTTTCATAAAAATTAACGAATTAGACTACGCACATCAAAGGATACTATGGAGATTTTCACCAAAACACGCAATTAGTGAATATGAACTTACAACTGTAACCTACGGTACAACTAGTGCCCCCTATCTTGCGGTACGAACATTGCAACAACTTGCGATAGACGAACAAAACAATTACCCAATTGCAAGTCAAGCTACTTTACAAGATTTCTACGTGGATGATATTTTATCCGGAGATTCCCAGGAAAGCGCAGCTAAAGAGTTACAGAGTCAGTTAATAACCATGTTAAACAAGGGCGGTTTCAAACTACGAAAATGGTCCTCAAATAGTTCAGAGCTACTGGAAAATATACCAGTGGAAGACAAAGACGATCAACTGCTCAAACTACCGTTAGACGAGTCCAGGAAGTCATTGGGCATAATATGGTCACCACGGGAAGACAGTTTTCATTTCCAGATAACTATAACGGAAAATAAAAAACCAACGAAAAGATTTATTATGTCAGAAGTTGCGAAAATATTCGATCCCTTGGGCTGGTTAGCGCCAATTATTATTAAAATGAAGCTGCTCATACAAGAACTCTGGACGAACGAGATAGGATGGGATCAACCTGTTGATGACATAATCCAGAAAAAATGGGTTGAATTACAAAACCAAATTAAAAGCATAGAAGAAATTAAAATACCACGATGGTGTTACATAACAGACAGCACAGAAATTGAGCTATACGGTTTCAGCGACGCTTCCGAAAAAGCTTACGGAGCGGTGGTATACAGCCGCGTAAAAATCAATAACATTTACTACGTTACATTATTACAAGCAAAATCGAAAGTGGCGCCAAAGAAACAAAAAACTACTCTACCTCGACTTGAGTTATGCGCTGCACTGCTACTAGCCGGTTTAATGGAAAAAGTAAAAGAAGCGCTTATCTGCAAGAACATTACGATATTTTGTTGGACGGATTCTATGATCACGTTAGGCTGGATAAGAGGAGAGCCAGAACGGTGGCAAACGTTCGTAGCCAATAGGGTGTCTCAAATTAAACAACTTTTACCAAACGCAGAATGGAACCATGTAATTTCTGCTGATAACCCGGCTGATATCGTTTCAAGAGGTCTTGAGCCGGAAAAATTGATTAACTATTCACTGTGGTGGAACGGGCCACATTGGTTAAAAACCAACCAGATTCCTATCACGAAAGGTATGCCGCAGACGAACCAAGAAATCAAAGTGTGTCATACAACTACAACTGAGATTGAAAATAATGATCTCTGGAATAGATTCTCCAGTTTAGATAAAATGGTAAGAGTGTTATCTTACTGCTACAGATTTACAAACAAACAATCAACAAATAAGCTACTTACTAGTAATGAACTAAACGTGACAGTAAAACGAATAATTCAGAAGATACAACAACAGGAATTCAAAGATGAATTGAAAACCATACAAAGTGGACAACCCTTGAAGAAAAATAAAACATTATCCACTTTAGATCCGTTCATAGACGAGGACGGACTACTTAGAGTTGGAGGCAGATTACAAAACTCCAATTTGCCTTACAATCAAAAACATCCAATACTTTTACCATATAACCATCACGTAACGTCATTAATTATACAAGACGCACATACAAAAACTTTGCATGGTGGTAACAAATTAACAATGGCTTATTTACGACAAACATACTGGATCATTAGTGGAACAAGAAAAGTAAAGAGTATAATTAACAAATGTGTGAGGTGCATACGATACAAAGCAGACACAAACTCACAAAAAATGGGAATACTGCCAAAAGCACGAGTAACGCAATCCTACCCATTCACTTATACTGGAGTGGATTATGCGGGACCAATACAAACAAGAACCATGAAAGGGAGAGGACACAAGTCTTATAAATCATACATTGCTGTTTTTGTATGTTTAGCAACAAAAGCAGTGCACCTAGAATTGGTGGGAGATTTAACAACAGAAACATTTATCGCTGCGCTACGCAGATTCATGGCACGAAGAGGTCACGTGTTACACATGTACAGTGACAATGCAACAAACTTCGTAGGAGCAGCCAACTTTTTACATCAAGAAATATTACAAATCACGCAATCGCCGGAATTTCAAAACGCAATGACGAATATAGGAACACAGTGGCATTTCATTCCTCCATCATCACCACATTTCGGTGGCATCTGGGAAGCTGGCGTAAAGTCAGTGAAACATCATTTACGTCGAGTAATCGGGGATTCGACACTAACATACGAGGAAATGACAACCTTTCTACACCAAATTGAAGCGTGTTTGAATTCAAGACAATTGTGTGCGCAAACCGAAAATATTAATGACAACACAATACTAACTCCAAGCCATTTTAAACACAACAATATAAATCCAAGTAAAAGGCCATTAGCAAAAATCACAGAAGTACACCCGGGAAATGATGGTGTAGTTAGAGTGGTAACTCTTCAAAAATCAACAGGCGCTTGTCATAAAAGATCAATTCACACGTTGATCCCGCTCCCTGTGAACGAAAACGAAGAAATTGAAACAACTAGCAAAAACATGCAAACGTCTACGCAATGTAACATGTCAACAGCCACAATAAACAAAAAAGGTATACGATCATCGAAAAGTTGGCTAAAGGGTTTACTAGTTCAGACAATGCTTATTTTATTAATCGGCACCGTATCGACTACGCCCACATACACATTAAAAAATTTAAAGCCAGGGCTATACGTTGAAGACATTGGAACCACAACTATTAATCGAGGAACGTTTAGAATTGAAACTGATTACGAGAGAGGAAGCTTGGAACTAGACCAAAAGAAGATCGAAAAAATAACAACACAATTTCAACAACTTTGTAAGGACACTCAATACATCATGGATGAAACGCATTGCAATGAATTTTATCACCATTTAAATGAAGAAAAAGCAAAATTTGAGACAACAAAGGAATACCTAACAGAGATAAAGAAAACTAGGAAGAAACGAGGTCTCTTGGGACAACTTTTAACATCGGTATTCGGAGTAAATGATGAAGTATACAGGGACATAGAAACATTAAATAACAATCAGCAGAAGCTTATAGACGCTGCCAATCATCAAACAAAGATAATGATATCCACCATCGCAGGTGTAAACCAAACTGAAGAACAAATCCAGAAGAAGTTAGAGAAGTTCCAAGCAAAACTAAATGAAGCAATATCGTTCATGAATAACCACAATGTTTGGTATAAATCGATTGACAAAAATCATATCAAGATACAAGTAATGCAAACCTACGAGTTAGCAAACAATTTTATAAACGAAATTATGGACTATTATAAAGGCTTACTTGAAATTTATACACAAAAAACCACTATATACAGTATACTAACACCAAAACACATTAGCAAAATTATACAAATGGCAAATCAAAAACTACCATCAAACTTAAAAATTATTCAGGGTCAGATAATACAAACAGAGATGAATGTTAATACTACGCACATAAGAGTGTACGCGTACTTCCCAATACACGACATCACAAAGTATACTCTGATACACGTAACGCCAATTCCAGAAAGGAAAACAGATGGATCTTTCGAGTGTTTAACGATACAGCAGACATTCATGGGTTTCGATTACAACAACGAGCGCTACTTTGAATTAAATCAAGACGAATTTAAAGACTGCCTTCAAAGTAACACAGAGTTTGTCTGCTATCCCGTAGCTGTCAAGAACATGCAATTAAATAAAAATTGCATAGTTGAACAACTCTTCAGAACAGAGAACGACACCCACACCCAATGCACGTCAAAGACCTTCAAAATTTCGACAGATGTTGTATGGAAACAATTATACATGCAAAACACCTGGCTCTTCATTGCAACAAAATCGGTTGCCATATCGATTGTGTGTGACGGCCAAAGACAAGAAATAACGATACAAGATGTCGGAGTTCTCTATATTTCTGAGAATTGTGTCATTAAAACACTAAACAACATACTTGCTGCAAAAAGGACAACGACTATAACAGTACTAGCGTCTTATTCCAAAACGACGAACTTCTCCATTAATACGCAAATCCTACCAACACATATAAAAGACATATCCAAGGAAGAATTAGTTTTAGACAAGTCAAAGGGAGTTTTCGACCATTTACTCACTTCGGAAACAAATTTACAAACTCAGCTAGACAACACAATTTGGAAACAACTACAATCACATACATACATCGCCAGCATTAGCACCTCACTTGTCATTATAAGTTTAGCATGTGTTTTAATTTATTTCGGCCCACAGGTATTGAACAAATTTCGAGCCACCATTGCAGCAAGAAGGAAGACTACGCCACCTATGCAGCAACCAACAAACTGCCCACCACACCCGCGACAAACTCCACAACGGTACGGCATTCCACACAGCGTGCCCACCCCGTCACAACAAACTGAACAAGGCCAGGCCAGACCATACGAGACCATCGAGTTGTACCAATTGGAGTCCCGTTCCTGAGAGTCGCCAGAATGTTCAATGTTACCTTTGGACATTGACTCAGCACTCTGCCTGCCTCATGCGGTCCAGTTAAAATATTGACTTGGTTGCATATTACACGCATAGGACACATAGAATTAAGTATAATAGTGTGTGTTAAGAGAAACTAGTATATAAGCAGAACATTTTGTAAATAAATCAGATTTGAATTTTATATTCTTGTCTCATTACCCCTCACTGTGGCCAAGACACCTTTAGCCATCTCCGATCAGTCTCGTGAGTCTGCGTGACTGGCAGTGAGTGTACCCTTCCCGAACCTGGTATTCCTGTCTACTATCCGTCTGTTACCTTAGGTCGCATGGTGCAGACATCCTGTACTTATCTATATATTTATTTATCACACACTAAGTATATGGTAGGCTAGGGACTGTTAGGCTTGTAGGTCTTTGTAGGTTCCTTAACTTATCATATATTTCCATGTACCGTCACACCCTTGACAATATTGCGGCCTTACGTGACGTTTGTTAAGGGTGGATGTACAATGACAGTTATCGTGTTTACTTAAGACACGGTTGTTTTATTTCTCAGGAATTATCCCACTGATCAAGTGTGTGTTTCTTTTTACTTGAGGTACTTTTTAGGTACAATTTTTTGGCGTAATTATATTTTA
Organism: Fissipunctia ypsillon; assembly: GCA_947568875.1. Classification (NCBI taxonomy): domain Eukaryota; kingdom Metazoa; phylum Arthropoda; class Insecta; order Lepidoptera; family Noctuidae; genus Fissipunctia; species Fissipunctia ypsillon. Next base: position 11,861,488 of record OX387654.1, read on the forward strand.
TGAGTAATGGTTAAATAATAAAATATTACAGAACACCCGCCATCTTAATGTCAATATGGCGGGTGTACCTTAATTTCGAAATAATTTTGTTCTGAAGGTTGTACAATTTTTTTAGAACTAGGTAGGTACTAAATAGTACTATTTAGGTACATTTTTTTGGTAATTGGTATAATTTAATTCGCTATGGTACACCCGCCATTTTCACTCTCACCTCGTTCTTACTTTTTTATTTTTGCTCGGCCTAGCGTAATCTATACTAATATTATAAAGAGTATGAGTTTGTTTGTTTGTTTGGTTGAACGCGCTAATCTCAGGAACTACTGGTTCGAATATTTTTTTTTTAAATGTTGGATAGCTCATTTATCGAGGAAGGCTATAGGCTATATAACATCACGCTACGACCAATAGGAGCGGAGCAGCAAGGACAAATGTTGCAAAAACGGGAAAAGTTTATTCCTTTAGAGAGCTTCCATTGCATGCGCTGCGTAAACGGTTAAAGGTACGCAAACATCATGTATGACGGATTTGTCCTCTTAAAAAGTTCTAAAAAAAGGTCCGCGATGGCTAATTATGTCTATCTTTTAAGGTTGGCTCACTATAACTTTTTTAATGGCAATCAAATATGTTATAAAATAATGCATTATATGCTAAGGTGGTAATTGTGTGTCGTCGTAATTTCTAAACGAAAGGTCCGAATTGAATAATTCAAAAAGGAATTTACATGTACTTAATCAACCTTGATGACGAAACTATTTATTTGGATAAGGATTAATACCATGTTTATGAAAACACCTTCGGAAATAATGCATTATTTTATAACAAATTTGATTACCATTAAAAATGTTATAGTGAGCCAACCTTACAAGATAGACCTATGCTATCGCGAACTTTTTTTTAGAACTTTTTAAGAGGAACAATCCAGTCATACATGATTTTTGCGTAACTTTAACCGTTTACGCAGCGCACGCAACGGAAGCTCGCCAAAGGAATAAATTTTCCCCGTTTTTGCAACATGTTTCATTGATGCTCCGCTCCTGTTGGACGTAGCGTGATGATATATAGCCTTCCTCGATAAATGAGCTATCCAACACTAAAAGAATTTTTCAATTGGAACCAGCAGTTCCTGAGATTAGCGCGTTCAACCAAACAAACACACTCTTCAGCTTTATAATATTACTAGCTTCCGGTCGCGACTTCGTCCGCGTAAAATTTCTTGTTCCCCTGACCCACCCCGTCGCATCGCATCGCCTGCCCGCGCTGTTACTTCGTTTTCGCTTAGCGCACGTTCTTCCTTTTTTTTTGTTTTTGCTCGGCTTCTAAGGGTCCTAGCGTAATGTGACATACCCTATAGCCTTCCTCAAGAATTGGACTTTATAATGCAAAAAGAATTTTTCAAATCCGACTGGTAGTGACTGAGATTAGCGCGTTCAAACAGTCAATAAAAATAAAATGTGTAGGTAACTAATAGACTAAGCGCATTTTTCTTACTTTAAGGTGAAAGCGCCAGGGTAGCTCGCAAAATTCAAATTTTCTTACGTTTTTTTGCAATTTGCAGGTCAGAATTAGGTTGTATGTTGATTAAAATATGATTCGCGACCGTGACAAATATGTATTTATGGAATTATAATAATTAAAGTCATCAATACAACTCTCTAAGACCAAGTAATTCTATTGAATGACTATTTCATGAAATCTTAACATTTCAGGATTATACTAACTTAAAGAATTGTATACTGATTCTAATGATTATAATTCTGTAAATACATATTTGTTACGGTCGCGAATCATGCTTTAATCAACATACACCCAGACACTGAGCTGCAAATTGCAAAAATCGTATGAAAATTTGAATTTCGCAGGCTACCTTAGCGCTTCCCCCTTAAGCATTTTTCTACTGATCCTGGATTTCTAGTCTTGGCCGAGACCGAGAATTAGAACAAAATCATTTTTCGAGATCGAAACTTTATAATGCTTTAAAAAATTCCAAAAATTCATCAATAAGTACCTATTCATTATTTTAAGAACAGAGCTTCATAAGTTGTCAAAAAAAAGTGGAAAACACGCGAAAAAGACATTCATAACATAATTAAATTCTTTATAGCAATCAAAATTAAATAAGTACATAGGTATATTATAGACTTTCCTGCTCTAAGAACAGCTGTTCGCTGGTGACACTCATAGGTGCAGTTATTTTTTTGCAGCCGGTTTTTGGATTTAAATAAATGCCAGTATTCATAAATGCTGGCATTTGTTGGAAGCCTTAGATCTCTAGGAAAGCTACCAAGCGCTTGTTCAAGCACCAAGTTTATGTCTCTCCCATCAAACATAGATCATCCGAATTGCTTAGTCTCAGTAAGGCATCAATCAATCTATGTGTCTAAAGAATTTAATAAAAATGAAGGTGGCAACAAAACAGATATTTATGAACTATTGAACTACTTGTAAAGCTTCAGTTGATAGAGCAACTGTTATGTTTGTCTACTAAAATAAATTGGATACTTACCACACTTGAATATCAGCCTTAAATTTATTTTACAGTTATTTTTTGATGCTTGAATATTTTTAACATAGTTTTTAATTTTTGACACTTTCTCGTTAGGTACTGAAGAGTGAATATGCCATGAAATATTGAGAGCCACAGATGATCCTTTTAGGATAACATTCAAGTACCAGGGTAAACTGTCTGGACTAAGGACCAATACAACTTCTTCAGGCTTAGGTAACTGAAATAAAACATAATATTATTAAATGGATAATTTAATATTGGTTTAGAATCTCATAAGAGTGATTTTAATACAACCTCAGTCAAATACATTATCTTCCCATAAGCAGTACCAAGAGAGATGTGATACTAGCTAAGTTAAAAAGTTTATTAAAATATAAATGACTAGCAACCCGGAGCTTTGCACGGTCTTTACGACTTGACAAAACATCAAGATTTCTTTATTAAAGTATAGGTATGAACATAATTATTTATGACACTGGCAGAATAGCCAATTGCAATATAAACAAAATATATATTACATGCAAACCTTCAGCTCTAACAAAACTCACTATACAGGGCATTTTTTTAATCACTATCCAAATTTTCGCAGGGTGTTCTACCCATGAATACGAACAACTTTCACTATGGGACCAACTCTGAAATCATGAAAAAAAATCAGCTGTTTCATACATTTTGGTCGAGTAGGTAACTTTTGTATGAATCAGCTGATTTTTTCTTCGTGATTTCAGAGTTGGTCCCATAGTAAAAGTTGTTCATATTCATGGGTAGAACACCACCACAGTCACAAAGACAGACATGAAAATCAACTTTGTTTTTTATTATGTAAAGATCTTACACATTTCCCTGGTTTGCTTGTTTGAACATTTTGAATATTGCCTTCTTTGCAATGTGAACTAATCGTCTTAATTCTGTCATAAAGGGTATCCAATTTTTTTAATAATTGTTCCTGACGTTGTTCCAATTCAGACATTTTATTTGATCCCTGTAAGATAAATCGAATTTTATATAAAAATACAAATAAATATATACATGTATAGTTAAAATTATCAACATTAGTGCTACAGTCAACATCATTGGGGCAGTTTGTAGGTGTTGCTTACACCATCCCCAATAAAAAGGAAAATCTAAATCGTAAGGACTATAAGTATAACACGTGGCAATCTGATAAAGCTCAATGTTACTTTAAATTCCAGAATGTGTAGGTGCTAATAGCTTGGTGGTAGGTGTGATGGCAAGGTGTTTTTAAAAAACCCAGTAGTATATACATAGAATTGTGCATTGTAACTAGGATGTTTGAGGCAGAATGCACTTTACCAGTAACATAGACGTACAGTATTAGTACACAACAAGTACAATGTAAGTAATACAGTAACATAGAATCTAAGATTAATCCCAATAGGTGTTAGTTTGTGTTAGTCATATTATATAAACAGGAATAAATTAAATAATTTAATAACTTCAGTGACATAAACCTTAAGAAACTTGATAACCTGGTTACTGATATTGATGTCGCTATAATCTTCTTTAAAAAAATCTGTCCGATATTTTACGGAATACATGCAGTTCGGCAATAGGATTTCTTTATCATGAACAATTATTTTCTTCATACGGTACATCATTTTGCAGAAATGATGATAAAAATATTGCTATTTTATTATTATTCTTACCAAACTGAATTGGAACTGTTATTAATAAAATCACTAAAAATACTCAGCCTGAGCCACGTTTCGATCACAGAACACATATACTCCTAGCGGAGGTTTCGATTGACGTCTGACGGTGCCGGTCACAGACCACCACAGACGTAGACAGAGAATAGAGGTAGACAAGTCCTCAGCGTATGCAGTATGAGATAGCGATAGTTCGACATAAGTACATTACTACAGATACGTGCAATTAATATTGCCATACTTAAACTTTACCCCTATCGTGTGGGTAATCTGGCACTAATCAAGTCTTTTGACTGTACTACATCTACAAAGAGTTATTTAATTCATTGTCGCCTTTCAGGGGCTGACGTATTTATAACTTTACTTTTCTTTTTTCTCTTTTTTTGAAATAGCAAACTAAAACATCAATTTCATGTGTTTTTGCATGAAACAGCAGATATTTATTTTGATATTTCAGGGTTAATCTCATAGTAAAACTTTAGTATCAAGAGTGCTTTACATAACAGTAGTGTAGCAAATAAAAATAGGACGCGCGCGAACTAAATGCAAAAAAATACTAAATGATAATACTATACTAAATGTTAAAAGCGCGAAAACAAATGAAATGTAATTATTATTTTATTACAATTTAAACTAAGATATAAATTTATTTTCACCTCAAAAATATAAACAGTATAGTTAGATAAACTTGGCCCGTACCAGTCCACATATTTCTTAAAAATGGTTCAATCGGAAAACTAAAAAAAAAGGAAAAGATTAAATACGTTTAGTGGTCAAAATAATCAAGTGCTGGTATCCCTGTCAAGCTATTATCCGACTATTGACAAATGACACGAAGCAACATAGATAATAACCTAGCTTAATATGCCTCACACATAAGTCGGTTAATACAAAAAACAAGTTAGGATTGTATCATCTGTTTTGATGAAATTATCAATAAATGTTGCTTATTATTGACAGAAAATAGTCTTGAGTACAATAATTTTTTGCTTTACTTGCAGCTTGAAAGGTTATGTTTGGTTGATTTCGTTCACTACGACTTTTACAGCCATATATATAGCAATTCACCATCACTACACAATAAATATTACCTTTTGGAATATCAATAAAGTCACAAATTACACAAAATAAGCGTTTCACAGTTTTTATCAACGAAAATCTTTTAACACCACAACTTGTTTGCCACCTATGACTAGTGATGGCAAACAACAAAAAACCGATACGCAAATAGAGATAGAAAAATTATGCTATGTCCTGCTCACACATATACATTTTGACATACATGTCATCTCACTCTCCCAATGATTATTATTTTAAGAGCATGTCTACCTCTATTCTCTGTCTACGACCACAGAGTACTATTTTATGTACAAAACCGCAGACCACAGAACACTAATGCTCCTAGCGGAGCACAGAACACTATTACCCTGTAGCGGAGACACAGACTGTGCCGGTGGATGGTCTTTCTTGTCGTTCGCGGACACAGAACATCGCAAGAACATTATAACAAACGTCCTTTGAACATCGTAGATAGAGAATGAACTCATTTCATTTTCTATCTAAAATTTTTAGATTTGGTTTTTTTAGTTAATTAATTAACCGGCCGAGCACCACCACTGCAGTTGGTTACCCGTCACTTTTATTATTTTGGGGTGCTATAGACCCTTTTTAGTGTATACAGGGTGTGTCGTAAATAGTGGTCCAGAGTAAAGGAGTCGATACACTGTATTCTTATGTATCACGTACCGAAATGTTAACCATTTTCAGTTAAGGGTCTCCGCAAAAAAAAAAAAACTTTTTTTTTTAAATTTCTATACCTTGCTTCACGAATTTGGCTGTAATTTCAACAAGTATCAATATTTTTTTAGTCTGTTTTTTTATTATTACTCTTGAATATGTGTATTATCATATCCAAACCCTTTTTTCTATTTTAAAGTCAAAGATACTTAAAGAAATTAATTTGTTTCCAATTTCAATACTCATCTCCAGCAAATCATTTGACTTTAGGGGCATATTGTGTAACAAAATGTACAGCACTGTTAGTGCCCATTGGTTTTAAAAATATCTCATTAAATGCAAAATACAAAATGGTAAAATATTAAGTGGTAAGACTTCAGAAAAAAAAGTTATTAGTATTCAAAACGAAAGACAGCTAAATTTGCTAAAAACATTTTTTTCGGTTAAGTAAATTACAAGTATTGCAAACTGTTAAGGATTAAACCAATAAGTTTTTTTATTGTAAGTTCTTTGATTGGCTTTTGAAAATAAAACATTTTTTCAAATTAACCATTTATTAAAATAATCAATACTCAATCATTTATTGCAGTCATTGTACAAAAGTTGTTGACAGTACAGGCACAGTACAGGTACAGCATTGAACCCAGATAGGGCGCAGCAATTTTAATACTAAAACAATACTACATGAAACGAAACAGAATACGAAAAGATAAACCCTAAAACAGTAAATGCGTAAGTATTGGTATTTTTAACTCAAACTTAAAATTAAGTCGAACAATGAATTATTCATTACCCTGTTTTTACAGAACAAATTAATGTTTTTACAGAACAATTAATATTTTACAGAAAAACAATGTTGTTTTTACAGAACAAAAAAATTCACTAATTATCACAACTATTTTTAAATTAATAAGTTTTTTCACTGTTATTACATCAAATGTTCAAAGTGGCGACCACCAGCGGCGATACATGCTCTGCACCGCCGAATAAAAGATCGCTTTAGTCTGCGTGCAAACCCACTTGTATTTATCTCTTCAGCCGCTGCTTGAATTCTTTGTCGTAATTGTTCAACTGAAGTGATTTGGACTTTATAAACTTTTTCTTTCAGACACCCCCGGTAGAAAAAATCAAGGGGGTTCAGGTCTGGCGAACGTGGTGGCCATAAAATTGGGCCTTGCCGCCCAATCCATCTTTGGGGATAAGTATGGTTTAAATGTTCACGCACAATAACTGCGTAGTGAGCGGGACAGCCATCATTTTGCAGCCACATTGCTTCTCTTAATTCTGGATCAACATCTCTCAATAACTTTGGGAGGTCGTTTTGCAAAAAATGTAGCTGTCTTTCGTTTTGAATGCTAATAACTTTTTTTTCTGAAGTCTTACCACTTAATATTTTACCATTTTGTAATTTGCATTTAATGAGGTATTTTTATAACTAATGGGCACTAACAGTGCTGTACATTTTTTTTACACAATATGCCCCTAAAGTCATATGATTTGCTGGAGATGAGTATTGAAATTGGAAACAAATTAATTTCTTTAAGTATCTTTGACTTTAAAATAGAAAAAAGGGTTTGGATATGATAGTACACATATTCAGGAGTAATAATAAAAAAACAGACTAAAAAAATATTGATATTTGTTGAAATTATAGCCAAATTCGTGAAGCAAGGTATAGAAATTAAAAAAAAAAGTTTTTTTTTTTTTCGGAGACCCTTAACTGAAAATGGTTAACATTTCGGTATGTTATACATAAGAATACAGTGTATCGACTCCTTTACTCTGGACCACTATTTACGACACACCCTGTATTTAAAAACCCCAAAGTGCGCAAAACCAACCACGAAGTGCGCAAAATGAACCACGAAGAACGAAGTCTGTACCTATATTTTGAAAACACGAAAGTGCGCAAAAAAATAACCACGAAGGGGATGGCTTCGGGGTTACTTTTTTTTACCTATAAAATTGTAAAGCTTCGCACGCGCGGGTGACCAACAGTAGTGGAGCCATATTATGTTTTATTCTTGTATTTGTTATTTTTTGTACTTAAAATTTTTGTGTTCAAGTGCATTCAATTAAGATACCTGTGACGGAAGACAATTTGTCAACCTATTGAACTCGTATTCTTGCAAATAAATAATATTTACAGAGAGCGCAAAAAGTGTATTTTGCTTTATTGCGATAATGTAGCTGCTAGCTATAGCAATAGATACAGTTACATATTAAAGTGTGACAGTGCATGTACAGTGCTACAAGGATCCTTTGGCGCTTGAATGACATTGACAGAGCGGCATTGTGGATAGAGGGAGGATTTTTTGGCGCCTAAATAACATTGATGGGGGACGTTGTTGGATAACTCAGGTTCTCTGTGTGGTTATCATTTTGTGTAATCATCATAGACTTTTTAATATAATTATTATTATTTTTTACAACAATGCACACTTAATTTCCATTTCACTTTAGACATTGGCAGAATGGTCGACATCGGCTTTGCTTGCCATAAGATGAAATAGAATAGAATAGAACATTTTGTGTATTGACAAAACAAGATAGTGGCGTTAGTTTAGATTTTGGCCACGTACCAAAATATTCTTGTAGCGTTGTAAACATTTGTGAAATGATTGAATGATATTGAAAAAAAATGGCGGCGTTAGTTGCGTTAGGCGCGTGGCTTTTGGCAACACGCCTAACGCAACTAACGCCGCCACGCCAGAAGATAAACATGCGTTGACGGTCGGCTGTGTCTGTAATTATTTTTCCTGGTATTTTTTGTCTGGTATTTAACCGGAAGTACCAACCTTTGTTAAGTTTCATAAAATCAATAATCACCAAAGACAATATCTATTCCAAGTTGACTATATCCGTTTTGTTGTTTTCTCACCTAATCAACAAAATGAATGAATAAATTTCTACGAAAGTTTATACAAAATTAGATCATTATTTTTAACTTCCAACGGTTTATTTACTATGAAGAAATATTAAAATCACTTTTAAAAGAAACTAAAGTGAGTCTTCTGGTCGAATAGTTTCGAAAGAAAGAAAATGGCTACCGATGTGTTCCGTGCGGCAACTACCGCTCCTGCCAGTGATAACTTTCGATAAATTATTCTGCAATTCAGCCCCAACCTGTTATATTTTCTTGTATGAATTATTGCTTGTGTATCAGTTAATTTCAAGGATCATGTTAATTCGTTTTACCGAAAATTCATTACCTACAAGTTATGAAAACGACATGGCGGACTGATAATCAACCAATAGGAAGCCAGCATCGAGCGTTTCAGAATTGCATGTACTCGCATTTCGCGTCATTACGTTTTGGTGCCCTCTTTCTCCTATAAAATTTAGTAGGTAATCTTTTGATATCAGTGAGTTGATTGACTTTTCAGTTAATTACTAAAAAGAGAGTGTGAATATTGTGTTTAAAATTGTTATGAGACGATCGTTTGATGTGAAGCATCCCGACGGCTGGGATCATGACTGCGTTGGATTTAGGATGAACTGAAATGCAATACCATCTTTTTGTTTTTGTAAACAAGACTATGTTTTTACGATACACGTGCGAGACTGTATACAATTGACAGTTGTTTCCAATGATGTCGGGAAGGGGGGCAAAGAAACGCGGAAGGCCTCCAAAATCGGGGAGTTTCGAGAAAAGCAGGAAATTCCAGTATCATTTGTTGAAAAAACCAAAATATTTACTAAATCAACAAAACGCAGGGTCAGCTTCTTTGGTTAGCACACCCTCAGCATCAAGAGCATCGTCTCCTCAAGGGAGCGATATAAGTAGACGAAGTACACGAAAACAAAGAGGAGGAAAGACACATAAAAATAAAAGAGGTGGAATATCAGGTTCGTATTCACGAAGAGGATACAACCCACAAGCTGCAGATTATCATGAATCGGAATATCATTATGGATCTGATTTTGGAGATGAATACAGTGATAGGTCTGAAGCTGAAGAAGATCGCGCCAGTGAAAGTTCTGATGGCAGTGTAGGTGGTGACGCTGCTGTGAGCGATAGTGACTTTTCGGTCAGCAGCTTCAGCACTACCAGTGGTACACCTCGTAAGGTTAATCATTTACTAAGACCACCTAGTCCAGATCCTCTATGGCTTCAACAGGAAAGACAAATTCCAGTTTTAGGCCTTCCTCCTTCTTCAGATGACTTGCTAGTTCCACAGAATTTAATTTTACAAGTTTTTGGTGTTTATGAAGTGTTAAGACACTTCAGGCATCTGGTGCGACTATCACCATTTCGCATAGAAGATCTGTGTGCAGCTATAAGTTGTGAAGATCAGAGCAATCTACTTGTAGAAGTGCATATGATGCTACTAAAAGCTTTATTAAGAGAAGAAGATGCTCAACAAACACACTTTGGTCCACTGGACCATAAAGACAGTGTTAATATTACTTTGTTTTTGTTAGATGTCATGACATGGCCTGAAGTCCTTAGAATTTACATAGAAAGTGACAAATCATTTGATCAGAATGTTGTCAAAATTTTAAATGCATGTGAATATCCCTTCACAACAGTTGATGATCGTTTGGCTGTTCTTCAATTCTTATGCAATCAATTTTTAATAACTAATCCAGTTCGTGATGATCTGCTTAGTGAAGGTAAGTGAAATTAAACATATATTATACAGCTTTTTGCCATTGTGATTTTACATTAATAGGTGCTTATCACAGGTTATTAGTTTTCATATTTGCATCAGCCTGAGACTTGGCTGTGAAGCAAACATTTCAAACAAGAAAGGCTATTTTCCTTTTTTAAGTTAACATAAAAAAGTGAAACTGTTAAAAGTTAGCATCACTCACATTGGATTGTTTCTTTGTAGTAACTTTATTATTTTTAATTTTATTAATTATATTATTTGCTTCATAATAGAGTTCATTGTGGTAGCAGCTGTTTAAAAATGAATTAAAGTTAAAATCTTATATTTATACTAAAAACCATTGATATCCACTGTTACTTTGTCTGAACGTAAAATGGAACAACCTAGGAGTGCTATAAGTTGAATTTTTGAAGTGAAAACTTCTTTAGGCGTGTTGAACACTTTTTGGTAGGGGAAAAACTTACGGTTTCGCGACATGCTCCAACGAGTTTTTGTTTGTTTATTTGTTTGTAATGGAAAAACTCAAAAATTACCTAACCGATTTAAAAAATTGTTTCACCTATTAAGCTACATTATCAGTGAATAACATGGGGTGTATTTTATTGTCAAAAAAATGGAGATGTCTACAAAAATTGCAATAATGTAACCCAAGGTATAGAAAATTAGCCTATGAAAGTCATTATTTGGTGTGCGCTGGAAAAACTATGGATGATACATAAAATAATGTACTAAATGTTTATAGTACTCATCATTACCCACAAAAAAGTCCACTAGGCTAGATGGCTAAGTATTACAGTTAAGTCACAATAACAGTTTTTTGATCAAATTAGTTGATCAAAATATGAGTAGAATTGAAAGATGAAGACATTTGTATTATGATATTAATTGTATTTATTATTAATCATTTGTATTATGTTATTATTAGTTTCTTAATTAATCAATTGATTATGTACACACGCCAAAAGAGTTAAGTAACCAGTCACGCATACTACAAAACTATATTGCTACTATAGGTACTACTCACAATGACAGTCATGCACAAATCGCATTCATAGAGTGAGTGTGCTAACATATTGCATAACATAATTTCGCATCGAAAATTAAAGCATTCATAGCCCAACGAATAAGCCATACACTTCTGAATATTGCTATGTGAGTTTGAATCTCGGAAGTGGAGATTCTTTTTGTGATTTAAAATTTTAAGCTAAAGCAAATAGAATAATTTTTGTTAAGAAATGGTTTTATTTATTTAAAATAGCTTAAATAAATAAAACAATTTTTAATAAATATCTTTATTTAAAAAATAAAAGAACTTCACAAGTTAACATGTTTTATCATAAATGCAACAATATATTTAGAATATACCTACCATTACATCTTTTTATACAATTATTTAATAAACAATGGGCAGAGTGAATAAACATGTCACATAGATAAAACATATAATTTGATCCAGAAACAATAACATCACTCACACTCCAGTACCGCTGACTTATTTTATATCATGGCTAATTTATTATGCTGTGAAAGTTTTGAAGATGTAATAGTATTTAGTATTTCGTTTATTCAGTTCCGTAGAGTTTGCATAGTGATGTTGTGTGCTGCTGCTGTTATGCTGGTCTTAGCAAATAGATCTTGGGTGGCAACAATCTCACGGTGCCGAGGCGAAGTATTTGTGTAAGCCAATGGTGTTGGTCCAGACAGGCGACGGTTTTTTTTGTTACGATGCACCCACAGTCGAACGGTTTTTCGCTACAAGAAAAAAAAATGAAAATACATATTTAGAACTAAGGTCAAGGTGACATAGTAAATTAATACATTATTATTGAATTTAAAGATTTTAATTGATTTCTTCATTTTAAATAATATTGATGTTTTTAAACATTTTAATTAATTTAAAGATGATCGTAATTTTAATTTTATTTATGTGAGTAATGAACTGTTGTTATTTAATTTTAGTTAATAGTATTATTGTGGTGTGTATTTGAATCTTGGTTACTAACATAATTTCGTAATATACTAACAAAAAATGTGGATCACTGTATCTGAAGTAAATAAAATAAATTAAATTCATTATTATTATACTCACCGATACCATTAGGCGCCTTGGGATTTCGCTAATAGAAATGTTTGACTCATGTAAAACAATAATCTGAGCTTTTTGGAATATTGTTAAATGATGCATGGTCTAAGATAATCAATTTATCACAATCACAAACGTAAAAGTGCAAAAGGAGGAGTATAGGTGTAGTTGATAATGCAGACTGACTCATACATAAGTTCACAATTATTAAAGGCAGGAATATATTTTTAAAGCGGGGAGTTAGCTTCTAAACTGGCAAATAATTATAAGTAGGCGAGAAACTTGTGGTAGATTCTCGAATCGGTCAGAATATCGCTTTATTCAGTTACCTCCTTACTAATAAACGTATTATATCAGGTGACACACCGATTTCTCTCTTTCAGTCGTCAGAAATTTGACTTTCGAAAGCAGAAGACAGAGCGTTGTGTAACTATACAGACGCTATACAACTTTTATTAGTAAGGAGGTTTGTATATTAAATCGAAATTACAAAATCTCAAAAATAATATTTTAGTAAACTCGTGGTTCGAACTCTAATCATTTGTCACTTGTAGGTAGTTACCTGTTGCGCCACGAGAGCAACTATCCATTGTGGCGAAATTATGTTAAACTATCATTTAGAAGACGTTCGCGCACTCACTCTACGAATGCGATGTGTGCGTGGCTGTCATTGGTAGCAGTACGTACAGTAGGAATATAGTTTGTAGTGTGCGTTGGTGACTAAACTCTTTTGGCGTGTGTACATATAATTCAATTTTTAAATTATTAGAATCGGACCTTTCGTTTAGAAGTTACGACTGGTATAAAAATGCTAAAAGTAAGAGAAATGCCAGTGTGAGCGAACGTCCCTACGCTTAGTCTATTACTTACCTACACATTTTATTTTTTATTGATTGTTTGAACATACTAATCTCTGGAACTACCAACCACCACACTGACTCGGACTGGCCGTCTGACATAAGCCTAGTTAAGGCTACGGTCTCTTTAAAACATTATTTCAGTAACCTATTGTATCTTTTTTAGAATATAATGAAATTATTGAAAGTACAAATAATCAAAGTATTGTTGAACTTAATGATGATAATGATGCTAACAATTTAAATAAAGTTCATTAACATCCTTAAAAATACAAGATATACATAATATAACTACATACTAGGTAATTATTATTTCAATTAGGTTATATTTATATTTTGTACTGGACTTGCGCAGTCCAAAACTATATGAAAATGTATAAATACATTATAATTATTGCTCAGAGTGCCAATAGATGTGAAAACCAGACTAATAATAATTTCAATTCACAAATTAAGAAATTTTAATTAGTAATACTAAAATTAATTTTAAAATTTAAAAAAAAAACACTTATTCCAAAGTTTTAAGTTTTTCACTTCTGTCGACAGTCCCCATGACTGTCTATTTTTTTAAACTGAATTTTTTTCTCGAAAGCTATGCATTTGCTGGCTGTGACATTTTGCAAAAGTGTTCTACATGATGACATCAATAGGCTAAAAAATTTGAAGCGTCTCATGCGCAGGCCATAAAGTACAGTGCAGCCTCCTTCTGGGCCTGTTGTTTACTCTGTGTGGTTATTTTAGCCCATAGCTCCTCTAGCGAGCAACTGATGTGGTCAAGCCAGTTTCTTACATCTTGGTTGCAGTAATATTGATAAAACCAGTTACAGAAATCCAAAATAATTTATAGTTTCATTTAACTTCAAAACCACATAATATATATTTTTTTAAATATGTACTTATGCCTACCTTTATATTATTTGTTTAAAAATCCACTTCTACCAACCCTTATGGGAAACAACCAAAAATCGTATAGTAAAACCTAAATCTTATGTAAGATTAAGATATTTATTTTGTTATGGATTTTACAAGCATGAAGCTTGTTACTACACAAAAATCGCCTTTGCCCTTCGAATAGGGAATGTCAGTTTAGACCCATAATACTCCTTATAGCTGTCCAGCTCTCATCATATGATAATTGTGATCAATCAATGTAATTAAATTAGCAGAGGGAATAATTCTAAATAAAGTCAATGTTCAATTCATTAAGTTATGTTTCTTATGTCTATAATGCCTGTCAGGTTGTTATAAAAGTATTGTCAATACATATGTTTTAATTCTTATGATACACTTTACAACAAGTTTCTTATAGCCTCTTGTGGCCTTATTGCCTCACTCGAAAGACGAATGATTGATTATTTTTAATTGATGTCTTTCTCTCTTTACAGTTCCTATACATTATGATGATCATTGTCGAGTATGCCATCGTCTGGGAGACCTTTTATGTTGTGAAACATGTCCCGCAGTCTTTCACTTAGAATGTGTGGATCCTCCATTAGGCGACGTACCATCTGAAGACTGGCAATGTGCCCTGTGCAAGCAGCATAAAACAATGGGAGTCACAGATTGCCTCCCAGATGCTGAAAAGCAGGGGTTAATGTGTAGACACGAGCACTTGGGCTTTGACAGGCATGGAAGAAAATATTGGTTTATAGGTCGACGTATATTTGTGTAAGTATTCCATATAAAATGTCAACTAAAAAATAATATTAACTTGTTATGGCGCGGGCTGTTTGGTGGTAAGTGCACAACGAATATGATTTGAATCTTATATTTATTAAAAAAGTATTGCCAAATTAAAATTTTAAAAAAGCATATTCCGGTAATTACAAGATTTTATTTAACTAGCAATGTTTGTATGTTAGTTTGTTTGGGCCTAATTTTGCAAGCTGAATTAAAACCACTTCCTCCATCCATCTTACGGGAGTTGATATTTTACATGTTGGTTCCGTTCTGAAGATAATGCATTTTTATGATAAGCATGACCTGATTCTACACCCAGAATTAGCTCCAGATGAAGGAAGCCCTCAACAGGACAGACGAAATTTTATATACGTATTTAATTATGACAATCCGTTTTAAAGTCCACCGTGACCTAGCTGCTGCACCTCTTCAACGGTCAACAGTACAGACCTGAAATTTTATATACACATTTAATTATTATTGTCCATTCTAAAGTCCACCATGACCTGGCTGAGCCCTGTTGTGTTGGGCTCGTTGACAAGTACCTTACAAGTGAAGGTGATAGAACAGATATTTTATCAAATTGTAATGCTAAAAATACTAAATAAAATATAAGTAAAAATCTTTTAAAAACAAGCTTTTATTGAACTAAAAAGGATTAAATAAAACTTACGTAACCATAGAACTTTCATATTTTCTTAAAAGCTTGAGGCTGAGTAAGTGTAAGAAAGACGTTCACGCCTCAAGCTTATATAATAATTATAAATTTTATTAAGTAATAAATATAATAATAAAAGCTTGTTTCTAAAAACATTTTTTTTAATAATATACCTATGCTTTTACGGTATACGTTTATCAAGCAAGCGACAACCCTGGTGACGTTCTTATTTCCGAAAGCAGCAGAACTTCTAATCCAAATATTATCCTATGTTCCATAAAAGATTATTTTAGAGATTTTCTTAGGAACTGATGTTTCAAACTTTAGTAACGTCATAATAAAAATTAAATTATACTTTTAGTGAAGCTGAAAATGGTGATGTGTGGTATTATTCATCACCTCAGCAATTTGAAGAACTATTAAATGTTTTGGATTCTGATGAGATGGAAGCTCCTCTAGTTCGGGAACTATTGGAAATGAAACAAGAAATTTTAAGACAAATGGACATTACAGAGCGTCTGACAAACCAAGTCAAAGGAAATCGGAAGTCATACTTGGAGATTGAAAACGCTAATATAGTTAAACAGCGAAAAGTCAAAGAGGAGCAAAAACAATATGACCACAATCCAGAATTCAAAATAGAAGATGATAAGCTTGATAATGTGTCATCCCTAGTAAACGATGGAGATGTGGTAAATGAAGTTACAGTGGTCAGTGAAGACACCACCCATGAAGACAATGATGAATCTATAGAAAATGATGATAATAATAAAAAAACAAAAGGGAATACAGTTAGTAGAGGAAAACTACCGCTTCAAAAAAAACACGAAGAAGGTATGGTAGCAGCTGTTAATATTATTTCTTTTGGTATTAATTTGTTCAATTAATTATCTATTTTGCAAAGTGCTGCACTCTTAGTAATGCAGCATACTCAACATGACTACTGATAGTTCTCTGCTCTCTTTCGGTAAGTAATATGTCGAGACTTTCACCTTTTACTTTATCTTTGTGATTGTTTCTACCTCAGTCTTCTCTTCTCTCTGATGCGTTCAATATCTATAAATCAAACAACTCATGAGTCCACTGCTGGACACAGGTCTCTTCCGGGCTGCGCCACAACACCCTATCCTCCGCCTTCCACATCCAGTCTGTCCCAGCCACCTTTTTAAGGTCGTCGGTCCATCTAGCTAGCTTCCCACACTACGCCTGTCGATACGCGATCTCCACTCCAGGGCTAGCCTGCTCCACCGACCATCGGTCCTTCGACAAACATGGCCAGCCCACCGCCACTTTAGCTTGCTTACTCTGCAGGCTTTGTCGGTAACTTCGGTTCTTTTCCAGATAACTTCATTTCTGATCTTATCCTTCAAAGATACTCGGAGCATAGCCCGCTCTATAGCGTGCTGAGCGACCTTGAATTTGTGGACCAGCTCGACTGTCAGTGTGCACGTTTCGGAACCGTATGTCATAACGGGCAGGACGCACTGGTTGAAGACTTAATCTTCAAACATTGCGGAATTGGCAACAAGAAGAACGACTTTATGAAGTTTTCCAAACGCTGCCAAACCCAACTGGATCCTTCTGTCGGCTTCTTTCTCAAAGTTGTGCCTACCGAGCTGGATGACTTGCCCCAGGTAGACGTACTCCTCCACAGACCCCTCCTCCAGCCCCAGGGCGGAGGACATCCATGAGAATTTTCCACCCCGAAACAAAGAAAAAAAAAAAAAAAAAGGTAGACGTACTCCGTCACAACTTCGAAAAGTGACCCTTCGATGTGGGTTAGACTCGGCAAGACGTGCGAATTGTACATGACTTTCGTCTTGTCCAAATTCATGCCGAGGCCAACCCGCCGAGAGGCTCCATTTAGGTTGTGCAGCATCCGGTCTAACTGTTCCAGCGTCTCTGCCATGACGATGCATCGGCAAAACGAAGGTGTGAGATTTACACGCCGTTTACGTTGATACCCAGTCCAGTCCGTGTCTTAAAGGCGTCCTCCAACGGATTGGTGAACAGTTTCGGGGATATCACATCCCCCTTTACACCCCTCCCCTTTTTCCCCTGAGAAGTTGGATGGTTCTGGTTTTCATATCCTGGATCTGAACAGTCATCGTGGCAGCGTCATACAAACACCTCAACATTTCGATGTAGCGCCAGTCAATTCGACATCGTTGCAGAGAGGCTAGTCGACAAGTGCCATACACAGCGGCTGGTTGTACTCTACGGTCTTCTGCACTATCTGCCGAACTTAAGTCTACGGTACTGTAGTACTCTGCCAGGGATCTTTCGGGGACCAAGCAGACTACTACGTTTGTTATGTTGGTGTCTGATTTGATAAGTGTATGGGGCGATTATCATACACCGGAGTCCCATGATATTACTTTAATGGCTTATGGCAAGCTCCTTACAAGTTCAACGTAAAGCTAGGAGTCACTCAATATAAAACAATTTTACTATATGTCCATCTTTCGAACTTATTCTACTATAAAATCTCATGACGTGTCTTAATGGCCAGCTGTAATTCCGATGAAGGTTTCATGCTGAAGGCAGGCTCGATTAAAACCTCTACAGTACTGAATCCCTTTCGAAAACCGGCTTGATCTGGTGGCTGGAACTTGTCAAGTCTCCTGGCGAGACGGTTCGTGACGACCTTCGAGAACAGCTTGTACACGTGGCTCAGAAGTAAGATGGGTCTATAGTTCTTCAGTAAGGTTTTGTCACCTTTTTTGAATAACAGAACCACCGCACCTCTGCTTCACGCCTCGGGAAAGTCATCATCAAAGAGGGTACTCTTTGATGACGGAGTTGAAGAGACTCGCTATCTCTCTCAGAACTGTAGCCCCGCCCCCGAAATGAATGATGTACCCAATATTTTGTAACCATATTTTGATTTAAAGGAGTCTCCGTGGAGTTTCTTGCCCGTTCTTCTCCATAGGTACCTACTACGCTTTGGAATGGACAACTAGATTCATCTTTCTGACTGACCAACCTCTTGACAATTCAAAAGTGCCTGTAATTGTTTTTTTTTTTAAATAAATGCTTTGAGTTTGATCCGGGATGTCCTTCGTGTAGTGGCGTGTTAATTCGGCTCGATGGTCATCTTCACTATGCCCCGCTGGTTTTACCGTTTCATTGCCCGTAAAAATCCCCGAATTCCTTGAGTTGGCTGTCAGTGGCACCGCGCGCAAGTGAGATTGTCATTTGGGGAGTCCGGCTGTTGTGTGCTTCCCCTTACACCCTGCCTTGCAATATGAGGTTCAATAATTTATTGCACTCGACAAAACCTCTTATACTGAACAAAACTCCTCCAAAGGAGCTCCTTCAAATGACTCACTGCGGAGCTAATATGGAAATAACATGTGCTTTCTCAGTAACCCAGACGTTTTTGGTGCGACTGAATCTGTGGGGTCCCTCAGAAAAGAAAAGGGCAAAGAGAGCCCGTTGCCGCTTTTATATTCAAGCTATTTCTGGAGCGCAACTTTCGAGAATGAGATGCATTCTCAAAAGGTGCGCTCCAGAAATAGATAATTCAATGCTAAAAGTGAACAAAGCTACAAAGACAAATCCTTCCTATAAGCAGTTAAGAGAGATTTAGTTTTTATCCAAAATAAATTATTGTAGTCTGTTCCAAAAGTATCTAATGAAAGTGTAAACAAACTCCGTTGAAGTTAAATTCCGATGCAATCTCTCACTAAAGGGAATTAGTAACACATTCATCTATATATTAGGTCCTTACATATGAAATTGGCGTTTTGTACGGGAGGAATATAAAGTCATTTTTTTTTGTAAAATATATTTAATTAATCAAAGTATGCACCGTTGTTATCTATGCAGTTTTGCCATCTCATAGGTAGTTCATTGATCCCTTTACTAAAAAAAACATGGGGGCGAGAATCAATAAACTCTTTGAAGGCGGTTTGGACTGCCGCATCGGAGTTGAATTTTTTTCCTTGTAAGAAGTTGTCCAAATTCCTGAAAAAATGGTCATCTGTTGGAGCAAGGTCCGGGGAGTACGGTGGATGTCGCAGACATTCCAATTGTAGCTCATCTAACTTAGTGGTTGTTTGTTGTGCAGTGTGTGGTCTTGCGTTGTCGTGAAGCAGCAGTAGCCTAGAGCGATTGACCAATCTCGGTTGTTTAGCAGCTAGTTCTTCCTTCATGGTTTGCAGTTGCTGACAATAGATATCTGCCGTAATCGTTTGGCCGGATTTTAGAAAGCTGTAGTGAACGACACCGGCGCTAGTCCACCAAACACTCACAAGTAACTTTTTCTAAGTAAATTTTCGTTTAAGGCAGGATTTGGCTGGGTCTCCAGGGTTTAGCCATTGCGAAGAGCGCTTCCGATTATGGTACAGTATCCACTTTTCATCACAAGTAATGATTCGATTTAAAATCCCTTCATTATTGTGTCGGTTGAGCAAAGTAACACAGCAGTCGACGCGTGTTTGCAAGTTCGATTCACTCAATTCATTAGGTACCCATCGTTCAAGTTTTTTTATTTTCCCGATTTGCTTCAAGTGGATTAATACAGTTTTATCACTTACCCCGAAGCCTGCAGCTATCTCTGAAGTGCTTTGTGATGGATCCGCTTCCACAATAGCCTTTAATTCTTCATTTTCCACTTTGGTCTCCGGCCGTCCACGGGGTTGGTTCTGAAGGTCGAAATTTCCAGAACGAAAACGTTGGAACCAAAAACGTACCGTGCTTTCTTTTGCGACACCAGCACTGTACACATCATTAATCCTTCGAGCTGTTTCTGCAGCACTGGTGCCACGGTGGAACTCGTACTCGTAAATATACCGATATTTCATGTTTTCCATTTTGCGGTAATAAGCCAAAGAAAAAAATAATGAGGAAAACACAAATGAATGACTGTTTTCAAAACTCAAATGTACCAGCTAAATGAATTTATATATTTGAATTTGGAATTCTTAACCAAAGAGGAGATATTTCAGACCAAAGTGGTCAGTACGACAAAACGCTAATTTCATAATTATGTAAGGACCTAATATTTAAAGGATTTCAACTTTTTACACGACTGCCCCAAAAAAAGAAGTGTAATGTTTTTAGGGTTCATGCATGTATGTGAGTTTCTTTTTTCCACCATAACTTTTAAATACCTGAACGGATTTGGATGTATGTGGAATCGTTAGAATCCTTACATCATCCCGAGTGACACTGGCTATATTTTTTTTTAAAGAAATTCAATATGGCGGCAGTATGGCACCATTTTCACATGTGAAAAAATATTTTTTCTTAAAAAATAAATAATTAAAAAAATTAAAAAACTACTGCCCTACCAAAAAACGAACTAATAGTACAAAACAAATTGAATTATTTAATCTTTATACATACAAGGTGTAACAGGACGATTGACATTCCTTTAAACCACGTAAAGAGGATCATGTTCTTTGCCCGTATACAAAAAATCAATCAAATCCAATGAATACTTTAGCCACAGGAAATTATTTTTCATTTTCTTATTTTTCAACATGATTTAGATCCGAGTCCGTAATAATAGGTAAACATTGCCGCTGCCGCGCCCCGCACCCCGCACCGCACCGTTTTAGTGACTTTTCGTAGATAAAGCATGTTTACTTTTTATGCAGTTGATTCTACTATTTATTTTGTTTGAAAACTGCGATTTTTTAAATTTTCCATTAACTACTAATCTTCGTGGTTTAAAATGTTTCAATGGATTAGTACTGTGCTCGTTTTCATTTAATGTCGTACATCCAGAAACACGTTGTATACAAAGCGAAAGATCACTCATTTACTCCTTGACTAAACAGATAAATAAAATTGTCAGTGCAGTCGGGGGACCTCTTAGATTAAACAGTGTTCCACAGAACGGTTCCCAGACCTGATTAGATTGCAATTGACAAATCATAGATGGAAAGTAAGGTTAGAAAATTTATCTCAATTGTTGAATAAAAAACGTCTTTAAGGTGATTTAAAATTAGAATTTCGGTTTTAAGTATTCAAATAATCAAATCAAAGCACTCAATTTGTAAGTGGCACTACATATCCACAGGTACGTTTTCTTATCCATTTTTTTACGTTTTCATCGGATACTTTTGAAACAGACATAGATTTCCAGCATCTAGTCTTGAACAATAGGGAATATGGATGCAATTTTTTTTTATGTGTAACATCTTTCCTCTCGCTTTCCTGCAATCTATGGGAGTGATTTCGTGAAAAGGGACTGAAGTGTATAACAGGACGCCAGGAAGCGCGCGCTATTTGATTTAACCAATGAGCGCGTGCGGTGCTAGAGTTGGCCGTCAGATGGTACCAACCCATTTTCTGAGAGGTTTACCAACCTCTACTGTGTACAACCTGTACTGTCTGATGTAGTTTTTATTAAAAATTAATAAATAATGACGAACAAAAAGGACTGATAGTTTACTAAACTTCGTAGAAAAAATTATTTTAAAATGTAAAAATATGCAGAATTTATATCTAAGGTCTTCAATGAAAAAAATTGGTGAAAATAACAAAACTTGATTTTAGTTTGAAACATGTTCATTTTATTGTTAACGAAATTACATGAAAATTATACAACGAATAGGAAATATTGTACAGATTACGAATCACTTACAATTTTATATGTATTTAATAGTAAAATAGCGGGAAATTGGGGTTTAAACGCAAGTAGTCCGAAAGGGGGCGGAGTTTCGCCAAGGCTGTCGCCAAACTTGTAAATTTTTCAATTTTTATGATTTGCGGATGCCAGTTGAAGGGATATTAAACTCTTTCATTTTCTACTACAGTTCAAACGTCCGTTACGATGGACGCCATTATGATACTGTTTTGGTTACTTCTCCATTTTTTGTCTCAAATAAAAAAATATGTGCTTTATTCAAGCAGAAATCGCACTTACTATAAAAACTTTGTGAGATTTCAAGCAGTTTGCAAAGAATAGATGTAAGTAAAAATGTACATACATTGTGTATACATTTTTTACTGAAAATAAGTAATGCATTAAAAATGTAAAAAAATACCGAATTGTTTCTGGACTCCAACACAATACATATTTAAACATTGGAAAATATTTGAATTACTAACGTATTCCCTATTAACATTTTATAACATGTTTTGCTTTAAATTTCTGAAATACATACATACTCGATGAATGAAATCCACATAATCCAAGTTTTTTTTTTCAGTGACAGAAAGGTTGACAAGATTAAAGTCCAATCAAATCTCTAATGGAACTTACCTGTTTAAATTAGGAAATGAAAATAGTTTTAAAAATTACATAAACCAGTACTCTGCAAATCCTTTAGCTTTAAACAAGCCACAGAGAAATGAAGAAAGAGACAAAAAACGATACATGTCCCATAAGTTTTCTTTGTCTTCAGCACAAGAATTCAAATGGGTAGGCTTGCTAAATGGTAACTATAAAAAAAAAAAACTTATGTAAGACTAAAATCGATCATGTTACTTTTTCATGTAGGAATGCAAATTAATTCTAACGATTTTATTCTTCTTCAGCTACAAAACCATTACTGGAGGCTACACTTAGACAAACTTTACTACAATTAGAATCAAATATAGTATTACAATTTATGCACCCCAACTGGTCGCTTTTGAGAAAGCCATGGGTACAAGCAGTACAACTTTGTCAAGCACCTCGCGATTTCGCTAGAGCCCTTTGTGTACTACAGGTTTGTATTTTTGTTTTACGAAAAAAGAGTGGTGGAACTGATTATTGATACTAATTTGAATATATGTTTACAGGCATGCATTAAAAGTGTGGTTTGGGTACCAGCGTGGCATGAACAGCTAGGCCACGTTAGGTTAGCACGCACTACTGCAACCGAAAGGGAAGAACGCAAAAAACTAGATAAGAGGGAAAAAAAGGAAAGAGATGAGGAAGAAGAACGATATCGTACAGCTTACAATTTTGTGAAATATTCTCTTGGTCTTCGACATCAGGTATGCCTAAAAATTAAAATGGTTGACATGGTTCCTTAGAACCCCTATCTTTAATAGTTCAGATTTATGCACAATACTGACCCATCTCAATGGATCACTCTGTCGAAATTATGTGTTATGTGTATTGAAATTATGTCTTAACTTCTTGAATGCTGCATAAAGTCTCGTAACCACGAAGATAGTTTCTCGACTAGAATAGGAGATTATCGAAAGGATATAAAAATGAAAGTTGAACCAAGTAAATAATTTATAGGTTCAATTCACACCGTGATGGCAGCAAAGCAGTCTTCATTACTATAATACATAGTATCGCTTGAGAGGCTCGAAAGGTTGGGCGGCAGCGTCGCCTCCTCTGTCATATGAACCAGCCCGAGGCGCAGCGCGCGACCTCGCACAGCCACGCCTTTGCACGCCTGCTGCCAGCGTCACTGCTTGCCGGCTGCTGCCATTTCGGTGTGAAATGAGCCTTACGATACTCAAATTAAAAAAAAAAGAGGATCGCCTCCACTTTCAAATATCAGAGTCCGTGTAAACAAAAAATCGTTTTTCGGGATGTCAAACAAACTTTAGAGAAAATCGCAGGGTGAGTCTCGTATAACCTTTATACAGGGTGTTTGGCGCATGGACCGACACAATGTTTTGGGGGTTTGAGGTTCCTTTGCTAGGTTGCACCCAAAGACCCCATGTCCTAAATGTCACAGTAATTTAGATAAGTTTTTTTTCTTTAAATTACTCGAAATCTCGCCTTTGTCGTCATTACTTTTTTGTTTAAGGTTGTAATAACACCCAATAACTTTTATTGTATTCTGAAGTGTATTTTTATTCTTAATAAATTATTATTTGATGCAGTAGGTCTGTAAATAATGACTTATGCGCTTCCAAAGTCTTAAAACTGTATAAATGTATCAAAAATAGCAGCTTAGAAATTAATAATAAAAAAAAAACGAAATATTATTTTGAACTTAGCTTCATTTTAAAAGATCTCTATTTTATACCCTTTTCAACGGTATGCTACATGTCATCGAAATGATTAATTATGCGGTCAAAATAAGAGATACCAGTTGTCAGTATCGGGATAAATAGACTGATGAGATAAGATAAAATGTTTCTATTAAAAACTAGCGACCCGCCTATTGAAATACTATCTTGAATTCGTGCAAGCTTATTACTTTTGTTAGGTTAGTGTTCAGAAAAAAAAATATGACACAAAATTACCAAAAAGCAAAAAAATATAAAAAATCTGTTGATCCGATTGCTACCAAACTTCACAGGATCACCTGCGCTGGCGTAATCTGAAGATTGCCTGAAGATTTCATCAAAATTGCTCCAGCCGTTTTGGAGTCCATAGGGAACATACAAAGACTTTAATACATACAGATTTCAGTTACATTATTTGTTCAAATTGTCCTCCTCTACTCCGTATACAGACACGACACCTATTTCTTATTTCGACGGTCGTTGTGTGGAGTCGAATTTCTGCTTTCATCGTAGGTATCGAATGCGGCGCTAATTCTTTCAATTGAAATTTCTCTCTGGCACCACCGTTGCGTAAACTAATTGCTTTGCACGTACCCAGCCGTAGAAGGGTCAAATCCAGGGTTGTCAGGTCTAGGGATCGTACAGGCCAGTTACACAGATGCGACATATTTTTCTGTAAACTGACCAAGGAAGAAATAAAGTTAATAACGAAAAAAAAAAAACTTTTTGCGGCAAAAATAAACATTAAAAATCATTAGTAAAATTAATGTTTTAAGTACCTACTTAAAAAAAAATTACCAGTCAAAATTTTTGGGATGCGTGTTCGGCCGCCACGGCTAACTAGTATCTCTAATTTTGACCTCATAATAAGTTGTTTCGATGACGTGTAGCATACCGTTGGAAAGGGTATAAAATAGAAAACTAAAATAAAGCTAAGAAAATAGTTTTTAGGTTTTATTTAAATTAATTTAGAAGCTGCCATTTTTATACATTTACACAGTTTTAAGAGTTTGGAAGTACATGAATCATTTTATACAGATCAATTGCATTAAATAGTAACTTATTTAAAACTAGCTGTGCCCCGCGACTTCGTTCGCGTGGAAGTCGTAAGATACACAATATACTAAAATAACAGCCACATTTTAATAAATCTCCCTCGTCCTTCAACCCGTCGCGTTGCACCGCCCGCCCGCGCTATTACTTCGTTTTCGTTTAGTGTTCTTTCTGACTTTTTTCTTCTTGCTCGGCTCGTAAGGGTTGTAGCGTGATATTAAATCGCGTATAACTATCCTCGAGAATTGGGCTACCAGATGCAAAAAGAATTTTACAAATCTGACTTTTTGCTCACAATTGCATGGGTTTTATTTTTTTGCGCGGGACCCTAATTTTTTTCTAAAATAAAAGTAGCCTAAGTTACTCCTTGTAAGATCAGCTATCTACCAGTGAAAATCCCGTCAAAATCGGTCCAGCCGTTTCGGAGATTAGCCGGAACAAACAGACACAGACAGTCATTTTTAAAAAAAAATGTTGTTTTGTTATTAATATCGTATATACTTTCATATGTATTTAGTAAAAAGTTGTTATCACAAACAGAAACTTCAATTTTATTTATTTGTATAGATAAAAATACATTGCAGACTATAATAAAAGTTACTTTTATCACATCTATTCAAAAAGAGCTAGTTTATTCTTCGTAAATGGGCACTTAAATAGCTCTTTAATCCCTAGGGACTAAAAGCGATTTGAATTTGGAATGTGGATATTGTTAGTAAAAGTTCCAATCACCAAATAGATCGATCATAAACATTGTATGGACAAGTAACAGGCTGTTTGACAAAGTAAACCGCGCGCTAGCCAAATTAAAAAAAATGTTTGTGAAAAAGTAAAAAATGCGCGAAAGCATTCCGCCTTCGTTCGTAATTGTTTATTTAAATTCGGATTTTACTTAGTTTTATAAAAAAAATATTATTTCTGATATTATTGTCTTATTGTTCCTAATTGGATGTATGTATGTAAATATATAAACGTAGTATTCTTATTCATATGTTGCACTTACTTATTTTCTCATAGAGGGTGAAAAAAGTAGAGTCACCTCGGGAGCAACACTATTTTAAGCTCTAGTGACGCACTTTGAATCCCTTGCTGCGCTCAAGATTTTACTTTAGAATCCTTCGCTCCGCTCTGGATTCAAAGAAACACTCTCGCCTTTAAAACAGTTGTTTGCTCCTTTGGCAAACAATCTACTAATGTTTTATTACACATCCATTAACAAAAAAAATATGACGATCTATAAGCGTGATTTCGGATAATTCAAGGAAAAAACAATAAAAATAAATATATCTTAATTACCGTGACACTTAGGACATGGGGTCTTTGGGTGAAACCTAGCAAATGACTCGCCCAATCCCCCAAAAAATTGTGTTGATCCATGCGCCAAACTCCCTGTATATACCAGTTTTTGTTTCTCTACTGTGTAAACACATGAATGCGAATACGTTAAATCGCCTGGCGATTCTCACCTAGTCTCGACGGTCGAGGAATTCCTTTTGTAAACGTTGCAGGATGTCGGCTCATTGTAGTATGAGCCAAGACTACGCACGCTACAAATGTAGCATTAAACACTGTTGCTCAGCTTTGCTGAAGCAAAGCAAAGCAAAGCAAAGCTGAAGCAAAACTGGCTTTACACTTCAGTGTAAAGCCAGTTTTAGCATAGGAAGTACTTTAAGCGATAAATCATCAATGGTATTTTTTTAAATGTCATACAATTCCTATAGTATAATTCTCATACATTTTAATCAAATTAAATTATTTTGAGGTATGGAAACAAAAAGGAGAAGAGTACAGAATTCACGGACAATGGGGATGGTTATGGAACTCTTCTACCAGAAAATATAAAAAGCATAGTAACACAAAAGCCTGTCTTTTAAATGGTCCGGCTAAAATAGCAGTGCGAGTAAGAGAAGGCAGTACCATAAAAGTGTTAGCTGTTGAACCAAAAACGTATGACTATCTCATTTCAAACGAAGGTGAAAATAAAGATGTCATGGAAAAATGTATGTATTATGTTCATTTATCTTTTTATGATATTATACTTTTTGAGGGGCTTGTGGTTAAGTATTAAGTACAGCCCGCACGGGTCGATCACAGGTTAAGCTACGCTTCCCGAGATCGGTCTGTGGATGGGCGACCATCCATTATGTATTGAACTCCTCCGTGCCTCAGAAAACACGTTAAGCTGTTGGTCCCGGCTGTAATTCGAAGATCTGGCACTTGTTACAGGTAGTCAGTCATACGTCCAAAAGTCTGACAACCAGTCTTAGCAAGGGGTATGGTGTTACCAAGTAACTCTTCTGGTTAGACTGGAAGTCGATCCCAACATAGTTGGGAAAATACTAGGTTGTTTATATTGTTAACTAGCTGTGCCCCGCGACTTCGTTCGCGTGGAAGTCGTAAGATACACAATATACGAAAGTAACAGCCACATTTTAATAAAACTCCCTCGTTCCCGTTTGTGGCCCGTCCGCGCTATTACTTCGTTTTCGCTTAGTGTTCTTTTGCTCATCTCCTAAGGGTCGTAGCGTGATGTTAAATATCCTATAACTATTTTCGAGAATTGGGCTACCAAATGCAAAAAGAATTTTTCAAATCCGACTTTTTCTTCATAATTCCATGGGTTTTAATTTTTTTGCGCGGAACTATGATTATTTTTCTAAAATAAGAGTAGTCAAAGTTACTCCTTGTAACATCAGCTATCTGCCAGTGAGTCCTGTCAAAATCGGTCTAGCCGTTTCGGAGATTAGTCGGAACAAACAGACAGACAAAAATTTTAAAAATTGCTTTTTTTGTTATAAGTACCGTATATACTTTCTTATGCATTTAGTAAAAAGTTGTTATTTTGACATTACAAACAGACACTTCAATTTTATTTATTTGTATAGATGTATTTAAAAAAAATAAAATGATTACTTTCTTATTAACAGTGCCACCATCAATGCGTAATTTAAAAGTTGATAAGGATGAAGATGGTTTTGAAGAAATAGATGTTGAAAAGGCACTGAGCTCCTCAACAAGAAGGTATTACCCAAAAATTGCAAAAAAATCCAAATTGGATGAGTTTTTAGCTCGACGAACATACTTAAAGTTCATGGAGGAAAAGAAGTTAGCTAACTTATTAGCTAATGTGAAAAAAGAAGATTTAGAAGTTAAAAGCGAGGATGATAAGAATATAGATGTAGAAAATGATGATCCGGAACCTGACATATCAACAATTTGTGGCACAGTCAGTGGAAGCAAGCAAAATGATGCAAGCAATACTGAGAAGGTAGATGCACTGAGAGATGAATATCAAAAAATATCTCAGTTAACAAAAAGATACCAGTGTTACTCACATTACTGTAATAAAATCGATACATCAAATATTTTACAAAATTCCGAAATAAAAATTAATTGTTATTCACCACTGTGCATTACAAAAGGGAAACTTTTGACTCAATTAGTAACTTTATTAAAAGGTGGAGTCGTAAATTCAAATAATTTAATAGGAAATTCTAAAGATAATACCAAAATGTCAATATTGGAACAATATTTGTTAGGTAAAAGTTCATCTTGTACAAGTTCAAACGAAAACATATTGACTGACCTATTATCGGCAGTTGCGTGTGCTCAAGAATGCGACAATAAAAGCAGTGATTGCTATGTTAAGAGGAAATTAAGTGGCGATGACAGCGATCAAAAGGATGATATTGATGATAACTCATGTGTAGTTAAGTCAGAGAGTACACTTGAAGAATCTGCCGTACCAGCCGTCGGGAATGAAATGGATATTGACATAACATGCAACAGTAATGAGGACAATGAAGTTGAAATAGGTCCACTGAAAGAGTTAACTGATTGTGAATCCCCAGAACAAGATAATAATACTAGTACAGCTAATGATAGCAAGGAAAGACCGCCCATCCCTAAACTGAAAATAACAAGAGGGAGGGCATCTAAAGCATCTTCTCATACACAAAGTGTTGGAAATAACCATGAAGCAAAAGATTCATCTTACAAATGTTCCGTTACTTCAGCTAAGACTAATGACAAAGCAAAATATCGAGCAATAATCAACAGGAGATTTGGTTCTGCAAAGACCTACAAAAGAGAGGACAAGTCTATTAAAGATGAAAAAACTGAGGGGAATGTAGTAAGAGTATATTCCACAGAGAACCCTTCTGGAAAAGTATATCTAAAACGAGTTCAAACATCAGCCGTGGAAAAGAAAAAGAAAAGGACCCCTGTGAAGTATCCACTGTGTTCAACATTCCATACAAGGAGTAAAGCCAAAACTATAATGGTTTTACCTCATCATGAATTGCGAAAACTCTGCAGGCAATCTGGGCATAATTCGGTGGCTGGGTTTAGTCATAATGCAAAACCTAATCAAGCAGTGTGGCCATATCCATGTCCTCGGCCATTGTTTAAAACATGTTGGTTATATCGCACTGTAAATCTTCAGTGGTTAGCAAGTGCAGCTTTGCAACTTCGCATTATGTGGGCTTGTCTACGTTGGGACGATATGGCGGCCAAACCAGCTTCTGCTGATGGTAAACATCAGCTCACTACTGATACAGAAATAGTATCACTTGAATTACTAAAACATCGACATATAGGACAGTTTTCGGAGCGAACGCAGTATCTTCGCCGGCGGGTAGTAATACCACTCGAATTACCCAAAACAGTTCGTGAAGTGACATCAATTCGCAGTGGCTTAAGGAAAAGGAAGCGTGCCGAATCTCCCCAAAACACCGAACCTCAGGTAATTAAACTAAACAACTATCTCAATTGAAAAAAAAGAAAATATGTAGATTATAACCGTGTTTTAAACAGAGTATATTGTTAAATGAAAATCATTTATTTGTTAAGGTCTCTGAAGAGTGGGTCGATGAAGATAAACTGGAACTTTGGGAGGTGCGTCAATACGGTGAGCGCACGGAACGCGCTACTCCGGTCACCCGCACCTCCACCGGCAAGCTGCCGCAGCGCAATGTCGCGCCGCCGGCTAATGCTGCCGATCTTAAAGATAAAATGGAGCAACAGCTTCGTGAACAGAGAGCTGCCCATCAACAGAAAAGAGCATTAGAAATGTCACAAGGTATTTATTTCTAGCCACTATTGTGTAACAGACCCTGTCATTAGTATTATACAGTACTAGACACTAGCTGTAAAATTAAACAAATGAAATTTATTATTACAGAAAAAGCGAAATCTACTCCAAACCAGAACTCTGGCAAAAGTACACTCACATCTTTACTGACTACAAATGCAACCACTCCCACGGGCCAGAAAACAGTTATTGGCACCAGAAGAATTATTATGACAAAAGGTGCCGATGGTTCAACCCGAGTTATCAGTCAACCTATCACGGGGTCAACAAAATCGGCGCATAGCGATGGAGTTAGTTCGAAATCCAATGCAACGCCACAGAAAGATGGGCCACAAAAAGTTCAAATAATTCGGACACCCGATGGGAAAATAACCGTTAGAGGTTTGTTAGCGGGGCAGCAGCTAATTCAAATGCCCGATGGAAAGTTACATGTAGTAATGGCAGGTCAACAGGGTGTCACGGGGCAACTGGTGGCGGCTTCTCCGGTGACTAAACCAGTCGAAAGTGGTAGCTCACCCGCCGCAGTCGCTCAAGTGAAAACCGCCATCGAAGAGCCGAGACAAACGCCGCGCACGGCCTCATCCTCCGCTCAGCAGGTGGTAGTGCAAGGCAACCGACAGATCGTGGTGCAGCCGGCGCCACAGATGGTCGTGCAGCCGCAGCAGCAGGTGGTGGTGGCGCCCGCGCAGCAGGTGCTGGTGCAGGCGGGCGTGCGCGCTGGGCCCGCGCCGCGCGTGGCTCCCGTGCAGACCGTGCTGATGCAGGGCCAGCTGCTGCAGCGCCCAGCCGCGCCGCGCACGCCCGCCGTAGCACCGCGCCCTGCGCCGCAGGCCCCGCGCCCCCGCCCCGCGCAAGCGCAGCAGATCGTCGTCAATAACCCTGTGCTGGTGCAGCAGATCGCCGCTGGCAAAATACAACTGGCGACGGTCAACGGGCAGCAAGTTCTCATACGGCCCACTGGAAATAACCAGGCGCAGATAGTCGCCCACATCGGGCAGAGTCCGTCAGTCATGAGCACGGCGCCGGTGTCTTCTCCAGCGTCCGCAGCCCGCCCCGCGCCGCCCACGCTAGCCCCGCATCCCACTCCACCACCGGTTCAGCCACAGCCGCAACAACAACTACAACTACAACTTACCGAAGACGAAATTGTAGAGAAACGACTTTTGGTCGGCCAACCTCCTGGCACTGTAATAAAGACTGTAACAGCACAGGTAATTATGATATGTTTATACAAAGCTGAGACGTGACTGCTAGGTAAAAATTTAAACTGCTCAAGAGTGCTATGAGCTTGATTTGTGTTTGAGCCGTATTTAGAAAAACTAAAAATGCATTGTATCGCTATTTAACGTTTCTGTTTTCGCTACGCATTACTATCTATTAAACTCACGCTAATAGTTAAATGCTTAATAGTGATTATGCAATTAGTTTTTATTTAATCACAAATCAATAAAAGGCGGTATTATTACCCCAACAAATTATTAAAACTTAATAATATTTTTCTTTTTTTTCTAAAATAAAAGTCGCCCAAGTTACTCCTTATAACATCAGCTATCTGCCTGTGAAAGTCCCGTCAAAATCGGTTCAGCCGTTTCGGAGATTAGCCGAAACAGACAGACAGACAGCCAAAAATGAAAAAAAAAATAGTTTTTTTTTGTAATAAGTACCGTATATACTTTCTTATGCATTTAGTAAAAAGCTGTTATTTTGACATTACAAATAGAAACTTCAATTTTATTTATTTATATAGATGTAGACGAAAATGCAGAAAATAAGCATGTTATGTTGCGTTCTACACGACTATACGTGATTATTATTACAAACGGTAGTTTTGCATTGTAAAGTTTTATTATAATCCTTAAAACGGAAAATAGTGGCCACTAAGCTCGCGTTTTAAGGATTATAATAAAACTTAACAATGTAAAACTACTGTTTGTGATAATAATAACGTATAGTCTTGTGAAGCACAACGTAACATGCTTATTTTCTGCATTTTCATTCTAAAATAAAAGAAATAACCAAACAAACGATGAGGGCACCACTGCGCGCGCGGTCACGCGGTGTCGTCTTAAAGAGGTTTTCAGTTGTCTATGGTAACTTACTGCTATTGAGGTTTGCCTCATCTGCCAAATAATACGTGATTTTAAGTTAATACCTTGAGTTGTCATGGAAACTTCGTCAAGGTATGAAAATGAACATTTTCGTCCAGTGTTTCAGCCACACTTTCCATCATTACAGGTCATGCAGACAAGTAGTGGACCTAGCATAGTTCTACAGGGCCTGCATGGATATTCTTTGACACCACAACAGTTGGCATTGGTACAGCACCAAGTGAAACAACAATTGCTAAAAGGTAAATTAGTACATACCTAGATTTATTTAATTTGTTAAACTTCATGGTTATCCAAGCATTCATTGACTGCACTTTTACAGCTCAAGAGTCTACTGGCAAGCAGGGTATGCTGGGTCCCAGGAAGATGTACCTGGCCGTGCATCCGGCGCCCAGCGCGCCGCCGCCGCTCACCCCAGTGGTGCCGCAAGCTCTGCACTCGATACAGTCAATACAACCACTGCCCGTGCCTACGCATCAGGTAATATATTACTATTAGATGACGCTCTGGACTCGAATGACAACTATTTACTATGTATGTATGTATATTGCGAACCGAATTTTAAACATACATAATTTATTGTAAATGGATAAACTAGGATTCCATATATTGATGAAATATTGTTATCATATTGCCTTACTAAAATCCGCCATATATTCAACATGATTACTATTGAGTAGATGAGAAATGGCGGATTTAATAACAGGCTCTGCTCGGTTTCATATTGGGGTGGGATCAAAATGAGCGCTTTATTTTTACATAACTCGAAAAAGCAAATTCACATTTCATAAATAGTTACCAAGTTCAAACAAGGAAAGCAATGCTGTTTCTGTCGGATGCACTTGTTGTGATCAAACCCTAAGTAGTTATGTACAAGACATGTCTGTGCATACAATAATGTATTATAATTTATAAGACTGGCACATATTTATGTTATTAAAATGGTGTGAATAATAATTACTACTACTATAAGTTATACATGAAAAACACCAAAGATTTTTGTAAATATTAAATATCCATGTATATTATAATTTATATTTTTAGATTACACACGTTTATCCTCCTCCTCCTCTGATTGAATATAGGTAATAGTCGTAAAGTAGCATTTATCTCAGTATTATAAATCTTTACAACTGGTATGTATTCTTTCATAACATTTTAAGAGACTCATTCAAGAGACTTTTATGCAGAACAACACAAGGATGCCCATATCAATAAATATTGCGTTTTTCTTATCTTTTTCTTTGCTATCGTTTGTGATTTCTACCCATGTCTGCCCTGCAAACCTATCCAAATCGTCACACACACCATCTTCGCCGCACTCGACCTTAACGGCAATGTCCTTCCTCAGGCGTTTAGTATTGGATAGCGCAATTACCTAATTTGCCACTTACCTAATTTTTTAAACCAATATTTTAAACGAAAAATGTAGGTGCTTTTCGTCAATAATTTTTATTTGGCCTTGTATTGTTTGTCTCGTTTAGTCGAAAAATTAATATTTAAGCCGCCGCCGTGCCACCAGAATTGGTAATATTTAATATTTTCAAGATGCTTAGATACAATTACATCTAAAAATAAGACCACCGTATTATTTTTTTTCTAAATGTTTTCATTTTGTAAAATATGTTTGAAATTCGTTCTATTCTAAACAGACGTAAACGCCTTTCGGGTCAGCTAATAAATAATAATAATTATTATTATTTATCCATAGTAATACATAGACACAGAGCATTGTGGGAGATATACTAAAATGATACGTAGTTGTGTGTCGTTAAAAGGCTACAAAAATCTATATAAACAAACATATAAACCCTGTCTCTTAAACTAGGAGGCGTGTATCATAAGAAACAGTGTATATCCCTTATTACTAACTATGTAGTGAGTCTATAAAAATCTGTTATATTTATAAGGCTCACTTGCGCGTTGATGGGTTATCCTATATAACTCATAACTCGCGAGTTAACAGCTAACTCAGGGCTAATCAAATAATTCATCTTGCGCCATCAAGAGTTAGAGGTAAACCTAGAGTTAAACTTTTAAATATTTAACCCACCGATGTGGGAGTTACGTCGCTAAACTCTGGGTTAGTGTAAGTAATGTCAAAATAAATTGACGTTATGAGGTCCCGCTGATAACTTATTTTGTATTTTATATTGTTCGACGTTATATTAAGTGAAAATTCAGTACTATATCAGCAGGCAATATATTCATGAACTCATATGAAAATAAATACAAATTATAAATATATTTTTGTCAATCAATAAACTAAGTCTCCGTGGATACCACATACTCGTACAATCGATTAAAATGAAATGTCATGTTATAAAATTTAAAAGACAAGAAAAGAAAGTATTACGTATCGTAATGTAGTGTAATAGAGATGGGTATACAATTTTCGTTCATTGTTCGTTAATTAATTTTTGGTCGGATTACATATCAGGCCATGATATGAGGAGCTCGTGGCTAAATAATAACAGCCGCACGGGTCGATCCATCAGGTTAAGCTACGCTTGCCGGGGTTGTCCGTGGATGGGTGACCATCTTTACATACCGAGATTCCTCCGTGCCTCGGAAAGCACGTTAAGCTGTTGGTCCCGGCTGTCATTCTTAGATCTTTGACAGTCGTTACGGATCGTCAGAAGCCCGAAAGTCTGACAACCAGTCTTACCAAGGGGTATCGTATTACCCAGTTACTGGGTTGTGGAGGTCAGATAGGCAGTCGCTCCATGTAAAATACTGGTATTCAGCTGCATCCGGTTAGACTGGAAGCCGACCCCGACATAGTTGGGAAAAGGCTAGGCAGATTGATTACATATCAGGCCATAGACACTGCAATCCTATTTTATGTTTCGTTGATCGAACTGCAATGTTCCCAACTCAAAAATCACTATTGTCAGGTTATCTAACCCGGTGTTACTTTTTAGTGGCGCAACGCGTATTATGAGTTAAATGTTAATTAGTTAACTCCGAGTTTACAAACTCTACATTTATTAATTTAACCCGACTAAACGTGCAAATGGGCCTAAGCGTCATAAGCGTTTGAGTGACGTTAACGGACGTTTTTTAGGAAAAGCTAAACAGGAAAAAAAATATTAAAAAGTGTATTCGTACATGAAAATCAAGAAATGGTAATTCTGTTAAGGGGCTTACAACTTTTGAAATGTGGTCAATTGATCCACATTTTCATTAGAGATTT
Source organism: Fissipunctia ypsillon (assembly GCA_947568875.1). Lineage (NCBI taxonomy): Eukaryota > Metazoa > Arthropoda > Insecta > Lepidoptera > Noctuidae > Fissipunctia > Fissipunctia ypsillon. Next base: position 11,897,660 of record OX387654.1, read on the forward strand.
AAAGCATTTGCATCATTTTTCTTAATTCGGGCTATAAATTGGTCACTCTTTGAACGGTGTTTTAGAGCCGCAAGGTCACAAAGTCTGTGGCGGAAAAGCCAAACGTCAAATCGAAAAAAGCCGCAAATCGCTAGGTATCTAAGTCGCAATAACAAAAAACTACATTTCAAAAATGAGTGCATCTTTCTATTAGGTCATTACTTTTGCGCCACCATTTTATGACGTTTTTTGCCGATCTGCAGTGCATTCGCGCAACATGGGCAGCTCACTTTCACTTCAGCTTGATTGTTTTTTCTCCAACATAATTTAAGTAATGCAATTTACCTTCTTGTGCAAAAAAAACACATGATTGCTTTTTAGAGATTAAAATTTTTGGAAAGGTGCTGTTATTAAGTTAATACATTAATACAAGTTATGTACATTTGGCATATTAAACTGCGTTGCGACACACTCATCTTTAAAAATAATCCCGTTTTTTTTTATTTCAATTCTTTCCCGTATAGGGGTCTGCTCAGACAGAACAGCAAGATGCTCGAGCATTTTACATTGATTATTTGATAATTAACTAAATTTTCAAATATTTTGTTTGAAAATTTAAGAGTTGAAAATAGCGTGCAAGGTATAATTCCGCAAATCCGCGCGGCATGTTATGTTCCTCGCAGCCAGCACGCGTGCGGGATGCTTGCGTACAGTCGCCATCGCAGCACATGAATAAATACCCCACAGAGAAAAAGATTCTAAGGCCGGCCACATACAGCAGTCGGCGTTCCGTTTCGAAATATAGGTTTAAATACGTCTTAACTACTTCTCAAAAAAACAAAAGAGCCACTTACTTGAGAACATAAGATAACATATTGTAATAAACTTATTCTAGGTACCGGTCCCTAATATAATACAATAAGGCTTAAAATTATTTTGGAATCTCTAAAGCAGTAAATACATTCAAAATCTAGTTCTCAGTCCGAAATTTTCTCCGATTCGAAATTCCGCATGGTAGTCTGTACGTGATTTTGTATGGATTTGCTACCTTCGATAGTCCGAATCGATATTTCGAAACGAAATTCCGGTAAGAAGGATTTTCAAATTGTTAATAATCCATTTTATAACCTCTACCTATCCCTTAAACCTAAAACCGTAGCTGGGTATGGTATTACTATAAATACACATCTTTCTTGCCAGGGGCTACAATGCTTTTTTAAAACTGTTTTTAAATCTTATTCATGTGCTCTTCGCGGCTCCTCTTCTACCCGTTTTCACTAACACTAGGCGGCATGTAAAGAACATCCACTAAATAAATATAAAAAATAATTTAAATGCTTTATTTTTTCACGTTTTTAAACTCGAATATCTCAGAATATATATCACTTACGAGATTCATCACTAAATATTTTTTGTTTGCAATCACTTACTCTATCAATTGACACTTATATCATAACTGGCTGCCAGTAAAGGTCGGTATCGGTAGATAGGTATGCCAGGTCCCATACAAAACTGTCGGACCTCTAATGCGTAGATATATTATGTAGAAACATTTCCCCAGCCACTTAGGCGACCACTAAAGTTACCGGCGACCACTAAAGTTACCGACACCGATTCGCTGATCCGTAATATTAAGACAGCTCTTGGGGGTTGCCTAGCAACCCGGGCCTATAACATGATACGTCTAGCTGAGTATTCTGTATAACGCCTAGAGTAGTATCTCGAGCAAAACGAGCGTTAGTTGTAAGGCAACTTCATTTCCTATGTGTACGTGACCCGAATGTGTCGAAGCTCCGTAAAGTCGCATTACGAAGCGTTTACCCTAGAAAAATGGGAAATTGCACTGCTTTAGTCGTCCAAATCAATACAAGTTCAGATATATTATGTTACCGTAAGATTATGAACTTCGTTAGTTTTTATAATCTATCTCGCGAGATTATAAACTATCGAAAAATTGTGAACTGCAACAAACCATTTACAATTTAACGCATTATTTTTCGATAGTTTATATCTATACATGGCAAACCGACAAATTGTGAACTGATATCAAACTTGCATGCGACGAACGCACCTTGCGCTAATACTAAACAGCCAAGTAAGGGAGCCCACACAAAACTGCGATGCGATGTGGCATCGCAGTTTTGTGTAAAAGCCCTTACTGCGACCAACTTGGAAGAAGCGCTCGCCGGCCGCTGCCGCGGTTGGTCACATTTCTAACCTAACCTAACCCATTTGGTCGGGGTGCCCTAGCTGAGTTACTGCAACCCATTTGGCTACCACTAAGACCTACCAATCAGAGACGGTTCACAATTTTACCGGTGATAAAATCGGACAGATTGTGAACCATGTCGGTAAGTGCTGGTTCGTTCACAATTTGACGGTTTGACATGGATAGATTGAACTATCGAAAATTAATCCTAACTAATATTATAAATGCCATAGTGAGTTTGTTTGTTACGCTTTCACGCTAAAACGGCTTAACGGATTTGGATGAAATTTGGCACATTTATTTATTTATTTATTCACATGGGTAGAGGGTAGACAGTGACCTGGATTAGGACATAGGATAGTTTTTATCCCAGTAAACGTTTCCGTTGGATAATTTTCGATCTCCACGCGAGCGAAGCCGCGGGCAAATGTTAGTACTTTATATGCTAAGCAATACTGCTTAGCATATAAAGTACTAACATTTGTAAACTGTCGATAAATTGTGAACTGTACCATACGGTACAGTTCACAATTTATCGACAGTTTACAATGTCGCGAGATAGATTATAAACTAACGGTGTTCACAATCATTCGATGACATATTCATATTTATGTCATTGTCATTTAAGCAAAGTAGGCAGGTACAAAATGTACTCTCGTTATTTCGCCTATACTTCTCTGATGTTCCCGAATGGAGTCATAATTATCTTGCCCTTATCCCAATTTAATTTTCCCGAATGGAGTGTAGGTATTAAAACTCGTGTGACAAACAAACACTCGTGTTTTAATAACCCCCGACAGGAGGCACTGTTAAAATTGTAATAATTAATAAATTACTGCAATTTTAATAAACTACTTTTGTCAAAACACATACAACGTGTATCTGGACGTACGACATTAAATGAAAAAGAACACAGTACTAGTCCATCGGAACGTTTTAAAACACGAAGATTAGTAGATAATGGAAAATTAAAAAAATTGCAGTTTTCAAACAAAATAAATAGCAGAATCAACTGCATAAAAAGTAAACACGCTTTATCTACGAAAAGTCACTGACCAACGGTGCGGGACGCGGCGGCGGCAATGTTTACCTATTATTACGGACTCAGATCTACGTCAAGTTGAAAAATAATAAAATGAAAATTTCATTGGATTTCATTGATTTTTGTATACGGGTAAAGAACATGATTTTCTTTACGTGGTTTAAAGGAATGTCAATCGTTCTGTTACACCTTGTAATATAATGGGTATTTTTTTTTCACACAACAAGTAACACTACTGTTTGTTTGTTTATATTTGATTTTTTCTATGATCGATTTACATACAATGTAAGTATTGCATAAATGTAAGATTTCACTTATGGAATGTTATTTAACAGTTTTTTTTATGTTATGTTAGCACATTTCGGTACGTGCAGCATACGCTGCAAACAGTAATTTTTAATAAATTTTTGCGAGCTGCGCTCAACAGGACGTGTGAGCACTGCAAACATTTTACTTTCTTCTTTCACTTACGGTTCGCTTCGCATTATGGCTAAGTTGCCTCACTTTTCGTGTTCCGATTTGGCTTTTAGGCGTTATTATTCTTAACGCACCGAGTTTCTGCGCGAGCAATAGCACAAATGTTCAGCGGATTTTAGTCGAGCATGCCCACGCAGTTGCCTCTGTCTGCGCTGACCCTAAGCAAGTAAAATATAAATTAAACTGCAAATATTTTTTGATGTGATTGTGTTCTACTGCTCCTATTAGCTCTGTAGTACATACCGCTAGTCAGTTTAAGTCTGTTGACTAATACAAAAATATTTTTGCCGAAAACACATACACGCCTCGCCGAAGTCTCTCTAATAATATACTGTTATGTCTAGCGCAACTTTTGGTGCCCACTCCGCAATGCAATGCATTGAATTGTAGCTACAATTCAATGCACACACACGACAACGCACGCAGACGAGGCATCGCAGTTTTGTGTGAGCTCCCATAAATCCTCCTAATTGACTTTCTTTTACAATTTATATGAATCATCACACACTAAAGGCAGGCCACACACGGCTTTTTTTGTATTGCAATATAATAAGCGTTGCGGCCCAATGCGGCTTTAATATCCGCTTGCATTTTTAGTTGAGATATCGACACCTGCGTCGTTTGTGTACGAAATGCATATTGGGCAGTGCATGAAGTAACAGTAACATAAAATAAAATACGCACAACTTCCCTCTCCCCCATTTCGTAGGTCATGTACTCGTATATGCTTCGATTGGAACAGTTACAATAGGTATTTTGTGCCACAGTATTGTAAGAATATTCATGCAACACAAAAAAGTGCCGGTTGTTATAAAGTTTTACCTGAAAATGCCCATAGTTATACACGGTCATAAGGGACATCGATGCGCAAACAGTTACCATGAATTCAGTATATTATTCTAGACCCACCAGCGTTGAAAGTTGGTTACAAGAAACAAATCTGCTGTTCCACACATTTTGACTGGTGGGTCTAGAATCATAATTATACTCAATTCATGCTAACAGTTTGCGCGTTTACACTGTGTATATTCTTGACTATAGTAACAGATTTGGTATTGATAATTTTCTTTGGTCAGCAACTCTGTCTTTTTACATCTATAATGCTCAAAAATTATTATTAAATCAAAAAATATTATTATCAATAACAATCTTAGTTCTAGTACTATTGAATTAATTCCCCCAAATAATTATTGAAGTATAAGCTACCGGTCTAAAGAATTGCTCATACACCACCTGTTAACATGTATTATACCTGTAAGTTATTACAAATTGATTCCTTATTAATATATTGATAGTAAATATCATTTGAATAAAATATTAAAATAATCATTGACTTTTATTTAATCACAACCTGTTTTTTATGTAGTTTTTATTTCTTGTAATTATTTTTTTCTTACAAACGTTTTGTGGGGGTGTATGGGCAATTCAATGCAACTATGATTGAATTTTTGAATTAATAAATAGGGATTGTTTATACATATTTATAGTTTTAAAACAAATTATTGTTATTACTTTAACTGACATGAACTGATATATTCCCACAAACGGATGTTGATGGTTTTTAGTTTTTCTTTTTTTTTTTACATGAAACCCTATTTCTTAATTTGAATTTTCAATAAGGTAAATATTTTCTAGGGAAAAGGAAAGGAGATGATGCTTCATATTTTGACACATATTACACCTTTTACTTATAGGATGTAAGTGAAGAAGATCAAATAAAAAGACAAACACTTTTGAATGGTGAAGAAAATGTGGCAGAGGCGGCGAGTCACAAAGAGGCAACGCCTTCCAAACCTGAAGATATCAAAGAGAATAACACGAAAACAGATATAATAAATTCGGGACCAGATGTTCTACACAATAAAAAATTTGTGTTAACCCCTGACTATATTCAACAAAGTAAGTACATATTTTCCTTTTTGTACCTTTAATTTCGTAACGAAACGTCAGGTAATTCTCGTCATGCGTTATTTCATCGTCTAGCAACAACTCTATAAAGGATTTACTGCACTCAACTCGGTATTTTTTTTCTTATAAATTAAACATATTCCCGTAATGAATATAAGGACGTGCAACTCTTAAATTAAAGAGAACTGTTCAATTAACGATTCGTGTAATTATGCCAATAATTAGTGTGTGCAGTTACAAATATAGGGTTAGACGAGCTGCACACTACACCTCCCCTTTATTTAAAAAAAAATGTTATTATTACTTAAATACATAATGCATTTTTTACTTCAACTAAGCTAACATCACAACTAGAAAAACATTCTTTTAAACATTACATATTATATAAAAAATACATCTTATCATAACAAAATATTTTAAGTTACAGTTTTGTATTATTTTTATGAATTACAAATTCTTTGTCATCTTATAAAATTTTTACATTTGGTGATACATCTTCAATGACTCTGTGTGGTCCTAAATACATTTTATCTAACTATCTATTTCCTACTTGATTTTTAATTAGAACTAAATCTCCACTCTTATATTTTAATCCATTTACATTTTTATCAAAATTTATTTTTCTTAATTCCTTACTGAATAATAAATTATTTCTAGCTTCAGCTTGTGCTCTTAGAAGTCTGTATTTTAGCTCCAAATGCTAAGAATCAGGATTATATAAGGGATCAACATATGAGTTTTGTGCTATATTAGATGGTAAATTACAATTTTTCCCAAATACTAACTCGAGTAGAGTGTATTTTGTCTCAGAGTGTATTGTAGTGTTAAAAGAAAAGGACCAGAATGGAAGCCAACTGCTCCAATCTGTTTTGTTATTGTCACACTGAATTCTAAGATAAGCTTCTAGAACCTTATGAGTATTTTCCAATCCTCCCAGAGTTTCGTGATGATAAGCTGTAGAATGCAGTTTATTTATATGCATCATATTGCAAATCTCAGTAAAAACTGTTGACATAAACTCTGTTCCCTGGTCAGTTATTATCTCTTTAGGAATACCATATCTCAGAATAAAATTGTTTACAAATAACCTAGCTACAGAAACAGTATCTTTCTTCTCTAAAGGATATGCTTCGACGTATTTTGTTAAATCACACTGTAATGTCAGAATATACTTAAAGTTTATATTATATACATTTAAAGGACCCATTAAATCTAAACTAACTCTTTCAAAAGCAGTGGATGCCGTGGATGTGATGACCATCGGTTCCTTCGTATGCCTATTGGAATGCTTTTGAATTTGACAACTTCTACGCTTTACGAATTCTGTTACGTCATTAGTCATTCCTGGCCAATAATAGTACTTCCTAATATTATTTAACATTATGTTTACCCCCGCGTGGCCTCTCGTGGGGTTACCCACGAGGTGGAAGTCATTCAAGATCACAGTTTTCGTGTCTTTGTCAGTAACTCTTCTCACATCTTTAATTACAAGTAGCTTAGGAATATCATTTAAATGACTCATTTCCTTTATAAAATTGTTAACGAAAATTTCGTAGTGCTTGCTTTTAGTTATTATGAATTCGTTTATTTTGATTTGCTTGCAGAAACGTTATAATTCTCTCGCTAACACACAGTCGATAACGATCGAGACAACACAAATATTGCTGATTTTTCAGGCACGAATTTGCAGCTACCATTATGACTAGTGAAAAGTTTGGATTTTCCTAACTAATTTATTGTATTTTTATTACTAAATAATATCAATTCAACGCTGTCAACTGGTCGTTTGAGGATTTCCACTACCTTAGGTTGATCAGGCCTTGGAGTAGAGGATACCTCAGTAGTCATGTCATTGTTGTCACAGTCAGTGCGTAACCTTTGAGTCTGTGCCATGACCGGTACTACATGCTTGTTCATATCCTTTAAGTTATTGGATGTAATAGGTATACGGCTCAATGCATCTGCAGCTGCGTTGTGCCGTCCTGGGACATAGCTGATTTCAAAATCATATTTCTCATCTAAACTTTGTCAACCGGCTTGAAGGATCGGTCATATTAAATAAATAAATCAACGGCTTATGGTCTGTTTTAATGTAAAACTTTTTCCCAAATACGAGGTGGATACGACAGTACAACAATAAATGAAAACACTAGCAATACTAATGCATAAGAGTATTTGGGAACTATCAAATAAATCCTCAAGTTAAAATTAAAAAAGTGATTTTTTCTAACAAATTAAATAGCATAAAAGTGTAAACAAAATAGAACACCATTTAAATATTGGGTCACTAACTTGTGAGAAGACTGGCGACAGCGCGCTGTCATGTGTATTGTGTGTCGCGTTGACGAGACGCGCGCCGACGTGGTCTTTTAGCGCCATATTTAATATTATTATTTACTATTACATGGGACTTAAACATAACTGGCGAAATGTGGGTGTACTTTAAGTGCATCTCTGCCTAACCCTTCGGGGAAACAAGGCATGATGTTATGTTAATATTATTAATGTTCAATAGAAACAATTATGAATCACAGATTTATTAACCGAATAGTCAGAGTCACCCTCGAGTTTAATCACAATCACTGTTCAATCACTTAGCTAGTCCCTAGTCATTAAATCTTCAAATTTCATGTCCGCCATGAACCCGAACGCACAAATTACACCATCTTAAAAGGTTATTTCTAAGTCTTGATAAGAGGTCCCCGGTTTTAATTTATTAAAACATATTATTATAGTTATTCTGTCTCTTAAATCATCAACGGTATCAACGTCTGTTGAATAAACTTCATTTTTGACATGATCCACAAGAAGAAATCCAATAACGTACGGTCCGGTGACCTTGCTGGCCACCTCGTTGATTCATAACGGCCAATCCACTGCTGTCCGAACATTTGAAACAAACGCTCTTTGACAGACCACTGAATGAGCTGGTGCTTCGTCTAATTGGTACCACATCCGGCTGTGCACGTCTAGCGAAAGCTAGTCCGTGTACTCTGAAACGGGTCCATTGAGGAGTTCCAAAAATTTTACACTATTCAAATTGCCATCAATAAAAACCGAACTAATTATGCTATTCCTATGTATGCCAGCCCACACATTGATAGCAAATCTGTACTGGTGCGAAGTCTCCCGTACTAGATGCGGATTTACGTCGCTCCAGTACCGAAGATTCTGTCGGTTTCACACACCGTTCCTTGTGAATGTACTTTCGTCAGTCCACATCACATTGTACAGAAAATCTAAATCTTATATATATAAAAATCTCGTGTCACGATGTATGTCCTGGATGAACTTCGAAACTACTGAACCGATCTTGATGAAATTTGGTCACTATGTGTAATTTGGTCCAACTTAAAAGATAGGATAGTTTTCATCTCAATTATTGACCTCAATAACTTTTATTGCAAATTAAATGTTTAATATACGGTCTCGGTTTGCATCTTGACTCGACGCTTAGCTGGCAGCGCCAGGTCTCTAATGTTAGTCAAAGGGTCAACGGTACTCTACGATCTCTGTATCGTCTGAGAAACTTTTTGCCCGCTAAGACGAAAACTATGCTTGTGCAGACTTTGATTTTCCCTGTCATTGACTATGGTGACGTGTGCTACTTTGACTTGAATGCGGTGTTGCTGGATAAGCTTGACAGACTGCTTAACAACTGTATCCGGTTCATATTCAACCTCAGAAAATATGACCATGTGTCGAGCTACAGGTCTGAGCTCAAATGGATGCCCATTCGCCAGAGAAGAAATTTACGTGCTTTGACCACGCTTTTCTCCCTTCTTAACTCTCCCACTCCTCCTTCTTATCTAGTGTCTCACTTCCAATATCTATGTTCTTCACACGCTAAGAATCTTCGTTCTTCTAACAATCTTCTCCTACTCTGTCCTTCTCATACTTCTGACTTTGTTCATTCTTCCTTTCATATTCAGTCCATTCTTCTTTGGAATGCGCTACCTCTTGACATCAGGATGGCCACCAGTCGGTATGCATTTAAGCGGAGATTGCGGAGTTATTTTCAAAATAAATAGCGTAGAGTCATCTCAAAACCTCTCTCTCTTGAATTTGTATATAATATATATATAATATAGGTATATATTATAGTAAATATGTGTATAAAGTATGTGTATTATAAGTTAATGACTTATTTATGTACAAATTGTTCCATTTCTAACAGAGCACCTGCCATCTAATCTCTTCACCACCCTTGGTTGACTGGTAGAGAATGCCTAAGGCATTAAGTCCGCCTTTGTACTTTTTTAAGTGTGAGAAGTTTAAATAAATAAATAAATATACGACAATGGTAAGTCCCATTATTTCCTAACAGATGGCGGTGTAAGTTACTATATCGATAAAACCTCTAACATCTTTTGATATCTAGGTTAAGTAAGCACCCAGTAGATGGCGTCGTGTTTTGATTCTTATACGCTAGGTCGTTTATTTTTGGAAAAAACCGAACTTTGCCGAATTAAATGTGACTGGTCCAATATGGGAATGACGGAATTAGTGCGTTAATCCTATTCTATCCTATCCTACTAATCTATACAAATAAATAAAATTGAAGTATCTGTTTGTAATATCAAAATAACAAAATTTTACTAAATGCATAAGAAAGTATATACGATACTTATAACAAAATAGCAATTTTTAAAATTTTTGTCTGTCTGTCTGTTTGTTCCGGCTAATCTCCGAAATGGCTGGACCGATTTTGACGGGACTTTCATTGGCAGATAGCTGATGTTACGGCGGGTAACTTAGGCTACTTTTATCTTAGAAAAATAATTAGGGTTTTGCGTAAAAGAATTACATAACATAACATAACATCACGCCTTGTTTCCCCGAAGGGTTAGGCAGAGGTATACCTATAGTACACCCACATTTCGCCAGTTATGTTTAAGTCCCATGTAATAGAGGTCGTGCCTATTGCTATCTACCGGGCACAAATCCAGACTCCGGGCTGCTACTGAAAAATTCCAGATAGAAAAACCCAATAACACTTTGCCCAACCTGGGAATCGAACCCAGGACCTCATGGTCAGCATTAGCACTTGCGACCACTAGACCAACAAGGCAGTAAAAAAAATGAAAACCCATGAAATTATGAACAAAAAGTCGGATGTAAAAATTCTTTTTGCATTTGGTAGCCCAATTCTCGAGGATAGTTATAGGCTATTTAACATCACGCTACGACCCTCAGGAGCCGAGCAAAAAGAAAAAAGTCAGTCAGAACCCTAAGCGAAAACGAAGTAACAGCGCGGGCGGGCGATTTAACGCGACGGGTCGGGGGACGAGGGAGTTTTATTAAAATGTGTATCCTTTCGCACATACTTAATTTTCTATTGTCATGAGTGCGTAACTTTTCTAGTAATAACTTCCGCATGCATTATTTTCTTGTCTAATTCTGATGACACGCTTTTTGACTCTATGCCTCAAGCATAAGGTGTAATATTAAAACAAATTTGGCGAAGGTTATTGAAGTTGCGAGCTGACAACATGTTGTGTTTTAACAGATGCAGATTACTGTAGTATAAACTCACGGAATAGATAAATAAGGTTGGAAAGGCCCTCGCTTCAATTTTGTACTAGGACCAGTGTCGCCGCTTGACTCCCACTATTTTAATTTCTACACTTACGCAATAATATGTTTACAAATATTTCGCACACAACCAAATCACACACACATAAATCTCAGGGCAGATATTTGTTCGCCTACTAGCACTAAGCTCCCGTAGGCATAGATACTACATGCATAAAAATTTTCATACACGCTAGTGCTTGACAAAGCCGATATTCTTTGTCGATAAATTGTCTGATAAATTTATGGGGAAAAATGAAACATTAAATAAATATTAAGAAATAATTTTATTTTACTTTGATTAATTACAAATAATCACTGTCCTTGGAATAAAACATATTTATTAAGTAACTGGCGCTTGCTGTTATTTGCGAACGAATTTTTCAAAACAAAGTGTAACTTCATGTTAATATATTTTTCAATAATTGCTTTGGTGAGGTCTGTGACGTGGTTTGCTGTAGGGTATTGGCCAATTTGATGATAAATTATGTTTTTGAATATTTCACTCTCACTTTCAATTTTTGTCCCCAACATTTTCTTATTTATATTATGAAGAGTTTCCGTATAAATTTTGATAACAGATTCTGATATTTTACAGATCTGTATCAAATCTTTTGACGGGTATAACAGACCACCCTTATCTTTAGCAAGTATAAACTTATGTTCTTCATTTATGCTATTGGACAATAGCGCTCCAATGCATCGCAATCTATTTGCTTAATTAAAATATGCGCTATGTATCCTGCAATATGGCTAATGATTTGATTGCTAAAATCTGAGATGGTATTGACAAATGCGTTTATATCCTCTTCGTTATTATCATCATCATCATCATCTTCGACCGCAATCCTTCGTATGGATCTATTAATCCGTGCTACAGGAGATGATGCACAATCAAGAATTGAAATGTGTTCAAGCGCAGTACAATTTCCACTATCGAGAGCCTTTAACTCAATATGAACTAAAAGTTTTTTGTATGCAGCTTTAAACTGGCGGGCCGTGGGGTTATTATTGGCTCCACCATGTGACCTTATATTACCAAACAGCATTTCAAGGTGATCCTGGCTTACTTTGTAAAATGGCATAAAAATAAGAAATCCGGGACGTATTAACGTTTCATAAAAATGTTTAACAGCTGCAGCACATCCAATAAAACCATTGAAACCAGTCTTACGTAAACTTTTTGTCAAAAGAGTTCCCTCTTGTGTTCTCAACTCGGATAGGTATGTCGTCGCCATGTCTAGGTAACTAAGCAGCATTGCAGCGTTGGCTTCTGTTAAGAGCTTTTTTGTAGTTATATTCATATGTGTTTCGGGAATTAAAAATGTCAAACATGTTGTTAATAATCCTTAGAAAAAATGTTGTGTTTTCACTATTTTTGAATGAAGGCAGATTTAATTGGTCACGACAAAAGTCCATAGCGTCTGCGACACTTAGGCTAAACAATTGCGTTGCAAGCTTAACTTTCATCTTATTATTTTGAAAATGAATATGTTGGTATCGGAGCTTGTTCGCTAAATGAAAGTTCTCCTTCATTTGAAGGTTATTTAATACCTCCAAAAATCGCCATTCTATGGTATTACCATCTTTATCTAAAAATTTACTGTAACATTGAAAAGCATTACGGATTAGTTTTATCATGTGGGATGGGTCTAGCAGCACAACTACTGGATGATTCGTAGACGGGTGTGGAAAAGAATTTTTTTTATCTTGGATTGAACAGCTTAAGCATTCCACCATTGCCATATTAGCAGCGCATCCATCAAAAGTTAGGGAGATTATTTTTATGCCTGTTTCTGCAATAAGTTCCAAACATTGTTTTATTAAGTCTGCGAGCTGTCTTCCGTTAATTCCGTCAACTAAGAAAAGCTAAATCTTGTCTACGCCTATTTGGGCCTAGTTTCACTAAAATAATATTCTCTTGAATATTTTAGTTTAGCGTGCAAATCTTGCAAATGTTGAGACAATCCTAATCCCCAAACAAAATATAAAATAATATAATGATCTAATTACAATAGCATAAAATATTGTAGAATATAAAAAAAAAATGTTAGCAGTGCAAAACTTACATTGCAGTAGGTTCGTATTTTACTGACAACGTATATGTAGGTCATGACGTCTCACGTGGCGTGGGGATGAATGTACTCCTCAGCACTGAACTCGAACTGACTCCTGACTTCCAGCTGGTCCACATCGGACCCGTACAGTTTATGTCCCGGCGTCCTGCATATCCTCTCGTCATAAGGCTTGTACAAAAAAAAATGGGGTCCTAAAAATATTATAATAAAATTAAACTATGTAGCTAAAAATATATATTAATATGTAAATAAAAAAATTAAAACAATCAAAAATCCTGTTACGTTGGTTTAGGCTGTCATTGAAACAGTAGGTATTGTTGAACCCTGCTATGGTGTTTACTCACTGACTTTTAACCGGTTGACAAATTGAAAAATAAACTACAATAGCAATATTCCATTAATCAATCGACATTGTCGTCGATAGCTTACGTTAGTGGATCTGCACAAGCGCATCACTAACTCGTCGTAAGAAGCAGCGGCCGTACTACTCTATGCATCCGCATAATAAAGTATCGTTTTGTAATCTTTACATTGCTTGTCCAGTCACATAAGCGACACACTTAGGTAGTGGTTAAGGAGCAATATATTTATTGCAAAAATAGTACAGTCGCTGTGATATTTGAATACAAAAATAACATGGTAAAAGCAAGAAATATTTTACGATTTGTTATTTTTCATGATTTTAAAGACAAATAAGTGATCCTATTATTTACAAAGTTTTGGTTTATACAAGAAACCATTGAACAACACGGTATTCTTATAATTTGCCACGATCTCCGTCGAAAGTGCACTAGTTCGCGGAGACGGCCATTTGCTTAGGACATGGGCACTGTGTCAATGTCGCGCAGACACCGACACGCCCCATTGCCACTTCTCCTGTTTTTTATATTTCTATGAAAACGTGCAATATTCGTCCATCTCGTTCGTGCTCGATGACGCATTTTTTTCTATATCTGTCTCTATCGTAACCTGTTGTACAGCGGCTAGCTCTCGTCCATTATTAAGTAGTGCCACGTGACCTAAAGTGACGTCATGACGGGATTGCTATTGTATGAATTTTTTGTTCCCGATTATGACGTTTTGGCGCCACGTTGTTTTAGAACGTTTTTGTTGTCGTTGTTGTAATTAAAGCTCGTTTTTGTTGCTTGAATGTTATGTTGAATTAAATAACCGTAGTGTACTTAACTGTACAGCTTGGCCAAAAAGTCGTGAAAACAATGGTGGCGCCACTATCGTTCATGTAACTCTAAATAGTACGACGAAAACGGTTTTGATACTTAGGTTTTTTTTTACAATTAATGTGAATATTGGCGGGTTTTATGAAAAAAAGAAAAGCTCTGAAACGCTTGTTCAGCCACTGCCTAGAACGATAGCATTTGCAGTTATTTATTTTAGGGCCGATTTTTCAATCGTCAGATAACTTTTACCTGAGGAATAAATATGGTGGTATGACACATTTTCTATACAAAATCTGTCAAAACGCCTAACATATTCCTCAGATAAAAGTTATCTGACGGTTGAAAAATCGGCCCTTAATAAATTAAAAATAAAATTATTAGGTATTTCAAAATATCTTGATGTCAACTAATCCTACATTATGCGAGACAATTTTATGTTTTACAAGACCCCAGATCACCTTATAGTACCCGGACCCTACATCGCCTTATAGTACTGATGGATTTACCTAAAAAATACTGTATTTATTTTTGTTCAGTGATCTATGCAATATTAACAAAAAGTATCAAAATTATTCGAACGCGCTGCATTCCGAATATGTTTTGTAAACATAACCTCAAATTCGTGAATGTTCATTTCAATAATTGTATGAAAGGTTTATACTAGATATTGCACTTTGAAATACACACATTGCATCTGATTACATGTATAAAATATCATTTTATCTGTCAGTTCGTAGCCACCTCGAGTATGCCTCTCAAGTCTGGAACCCCAATTATAATATTTATATCGATCGTTTGATCGTTCGATACAGAGAAAATTCCTAAGGTACATTCAATTTCGTTCGAAAACATATCTACCGAATTATAACAAGCGATGTAAAAAATTTCACATTTTACCTCTTTGTGAAAGAAGAAAAATTGCTGATTTAGCATTTTTATCTAAAATTGTGAATGGATCCAGCGAAATCCCCGAGTTAGTGAGCAAAATTGGGCTGCGAGTTTGTTCTTCGTTTCTGCGTAAACCTCGTTTGTTGCACATACCATCGACACGAACTAATTACAGAAAAAACTCTTACATTATTAGAGCAAGCCGTATGTATAACGAAACCTGCCAGGAAGTTGATATAGATCTCTTTAATACTAGTGTGTCTAAATTTAAGAAGATTCTTTGCCACCACTTTCGACAGCATAAAATAGACTGGCTTTATAATAATACACTTGCACTGTGTAGTAAATTATTAATCATGTAAAAAACGCGAATGTAACGCTGTCTAATACCCAAGTTTCATAAGTTCTTATTTGTACATGTTAACTGTGAAAACTTGTAATTGGCCATCATCATGTTAGTATCTTTTACATTGTGTCTGCCTAGCTGTAAGTTTTCCGAAAACTTAAAATAAAAATAAAATAAAATCTGCGGTTCTTTTATATACATCGTTGAGATCGGATAAAATTTGTACGGTCTCGAGTTCCGCCAAACATCTCACGTACACTTTATAAATTATCGCTCTTGCGGAGCTGGGGATAACAGATCTGTTCATTATGAACACAATGGGTCACCAGTATCACCACAATAACGCAAACAAATAAAAATAAATACGAGAAACCGTCACCAATTACAAGAAATGACAGAATATGTACCTTACTCGACGAGACAAAACGAGTGTTGCCAACGATTAAATATTTTAGTTCCGTTTCAGGATTTTCTTGCCAAACTGTAACTATATTTTTTATAGAGTCAATAGACATTATTGAGTGTGCCATTTTTCAATAGCGGTAGAGTTGCTAATGCGTGCCTCCGACGGGAAGCCAGGAGGTATCGTGTTATATGGTGCTTTCGCCACTGCTCTCTATATCCACTATTTACTTACCTGTCTATCTACTTAGGTAGTGTAAATGACGGAAAATTTTATGAACCGTAAAAGTAACTTTGTAATGGTATGTTGTCGTATGTCGTATATAGGAATACAAAATTATTTACGCAATTCGTATATCTAGAAAACGGGACTGAAGTTCCGATATATTTTAGTTTTCCTTGCTCTTTATAGGCTAAACACTAATTGTGTTCAAAATTGAAATTTTGTGTGTCTGCTTAGAATTATGATAATTGGTGTTTACCAGGGTATAATTACGAATTGAAATATGAACTTATATTCCTGGTAATGAAAATATTGTGGTATTGAATGGTGGTGGTTGCTGGTAATGATGCTTGACAAAACTGACAACCCTAATTTGCACTGCTGGCGGTTGGCGGAGCAGTAGGTCTTTATTTTGGCGGCATCGACGCACGCACAGGGGAAAGCTGTACAAGCTGCGCTTCTATACGGTTTTATATCTATTTCTAAGGGCGAGATTGATTGAAATTACAACACGTAAGTATTTTGGCTAAGCATTATTCCTGTCACTGTCGTACAACTGTCAAACTACAATTGCGCAAGATAGAGACGGGAACATATGTCAGCCAAAGCATTTGCTGAGTAACGTTCATAAATCTCGGCCTAAGTCTTAACCTGCGCCATTTAAATAATGGTGTTGTATATATGGTTACAGCTATTAAAAGTGCGCTGAAGCAAGAGAACTTGAATCCTGAAATAGAAGAAAAACTACTACAGCTTCAACGCTACCAGGAAAAACGGATGAAGCCTGAGGTCCAGCCGGAGAGGGAGACCCGGGCGATCGCCGTCGTTGCGCGCTCGCCCACGCCGCCGGCGCGGCGCCGTGCCACTTCCACGCGCCACGATGAGGACGACGACGAGTGGGTGGACAGCAGCCCGCGCAAGCGCGGGCGTGGCGGCCGCCCCGCCTCACCCCCTGCACCCGCGCCCCCACCGCGTTCCATGACACGTGCGCCGCCCACGACCCCGCTGCCTGCGCCGCCGCCCGCGCCAGCCGCGCCAGCTGCGCTCGCGCTCCCCTCGGGGACCGACGAGCGCCGCCGAGCCGCTTCAAACAATTCTCGTCTACAGATGCTGCTCTTCAAACATAAAGAGATGCTTAAGAAGGACATCATTAAAAAACGAGGTCTTCTTGAGAAAGAGCTCGGTGTCGAGATACAGGTAGATATACTTCCTAGACTGCTGCATATTTCACATGGGAAGTACTCTCACTTGTGTATTTAACTAGCTTCCGCCCGCGACTTCGTCCGCGTAAAATTTCTTGTTCCCCTGACCCACCCCGTCGCATTGCATCGCCTGCCCGCGCTGTTACTTCGTTTTCGCATAGCGCTCGTTCTTCCTTTTTTGTTATTGCTCGGTTTCTGAGGGTCCTAGCGTAATGTTACATACCCTATAGCCTTCCTCAAGAATTGGACTTAATAATGCAAAAAGAATTTTTTCAAATCCGACTGGTAGTGACAGAGATTAGCGCGTTCAAACAGTCAATAAAAAATAAAATGTGTCAGTAACTAATCGACAAAGCGCATTTTTGTCTTACTTTAACCATTTTTATACCCGTCGTAATTTCTAAACGATAGGTCCGAATTGAATAATTTAAAAAGCAATTTACATGTACTTAATAAACCTTGATAATGAATCAAATTATTTGGATAAGGATTAATACCAAGTTTATGGAACACTTTCGCAAATAATGCATTATTTTATAACAAATTTGATTACCATTAAAAATGTTATAGTGAGCCAACCTTAAAAGATAGACATATGCTATCGTGGACGTTTTTTTTTGAACTTTTTAACCGTTTACGCAGCGCACGCAACAGAAGCTCGCAAAAGGAATAAATTTTCCCCGTTTTTGCAGCATTTTTCATGGATGCTCCGCTCCTATTGGTCGTAGCGTGATGTTATATAGCCTATACCCTTCCTCGATAAATGAGCTATTCAACACTAAAAGAATTTTTCAATTCGATCCAGTAGTTCCTGAGATTAGCGCGTTTAACCAAACAAACAAACTCTTCAGCTTTATAATATTAGTATAGATTTGATCACAATGTTGCAGAAAGAGCTGTCTGCGGAATTGGCGCTCCGAACTAGAGCAGAGCGTAGCAAACAGGAGGAGGTTAGGGGTGGCAAGCGTCGTGGAGTGACCGCGCCGTCCACGCCCAGACCTAACAAGAGATCTGTAAAGAAGGAGAAATTACTATGTATATGTCGTACACCTTACGACAACACCAAGTAAGCAAGTTTTTAATATCTGCCAACTTATATTCATGTCGTCTTCATCTGTCTAGCCTTTTCCAAACTATAATAACGACTTATATACCTGTAAAGATTTTATTTATTTTTCATTACCTACGCAATTGTGCAAAATATGTAGGCGCCAAATAATATCTATCTCAATGACTCGCCAAAATTGTACTGTAACAAAAATCTAGGCATACAATGTCGCCCATGGGCATGTGACCGCCCGTAATTTTCTGAATATTCATGAAAAAATGTCGAAAATAAACTTTAAAAGGGGAGTCTATCTATACATATAATAAAATTGTAGAAAAGTGGTGTCTGTACAATGGAAATAGATAAAAAAAAAGTAGCAGGAGTTGTTATTATATCGATGCCGAACCCGAAATTGTAATTAAATTTTTTTTTGTCTGTTTGTCTGTGTGTTTGTGCACGCTAATATCAGAAACGGCTTATTCGATTTAGATGCGGTTTTCACTAATATATTGTAGTGAGCTTCACTTAACATTTAGTATTTCATGTCAATCGGTTCATAAATAAAAAAGTTATGTCAATTTAAAGAATCACGGCGAACATTTGTTAAATAAGGTATTCTATCAGAGTACGTACACGCCTCGCGCCTGCGCGTCCGTGGCTATATAAAGCGCGCTGAGAGCCGCGCCGCGCCATAGTTAGGAAAAAAAAAAAAAAAAAAACGCGCCGCGGCCATAAGGATTCAGTTATTCGTAGCGAACGCACGTATCCTGGAGAGTATAGGCGAATAGTTGCATTCGATTATTGCGATTCACTTGAATACTGACTGTTTGCATATTTCATTTATTTATATTTTAGGGTTTGTAGGTTAGGTTCTTTTCCTTAATTTTCTCTAAAATTTTGTAAATAAATATTGTAATTTGTTATAGGTTAGGCATTTTTTTCCTTGATTTTCGGTATACTTATCTTAATTTGTATTTAGGGTTTGTATATAAATATTATAAGTATTTGGTAAAGGTTAGGCATTTCTTTTCTTGATTTTCTTTATTAAGTATAAGTTCATTAGCTCAGGTTAGTAATTAATTTTTCTAGCAATTCTTTTGTTTTATAAAGTTAGTACGTTTGGTTTACACGCCTTAACACTTATTACTTAAACTGTGATAATTTTAGACTGTATAATAATCTGTAAGTATTTATAATTTAATTGTTTACGATAGTATGTGTTTACTAAATAACTGTGTGTTAAGTAGTAAGTACTATTTTATTGTAAGAATGCCTCGAAGAAGATCCAACCTCTCCCAATGTAGCAGAAATGCTAAAAGGATGAGATTAGTTCGATCACAGGAATCTGAGGAAGGTCGTGAGGCAAGGCTCTCTGCAACTCGGGAACATCAGGCTAGGTTTCGGGCTGCAGAAACTTCGACTCAGCGAGAATCTCGATTGAGTTCAAATCGTTCTCGAATGATGACAACTCGAAATAGGGAAAACGGGGAACAACGAAAGGCACGTTTATCTGTCGATCGCAAAGCTCACGCGCTATCGCGTGTGTCTGAGACTTTTGCTGACAGGGAAACCCGCCTGAGCTCCCAGAGAGTACGGACAACAAATGCTCGATCCCAGGAGACACAGGACGAACGGGAAATACGTCTCACTGCCGATCGTGAAGCTCATGCACTATCGCGTGAGTCTGAGACTTTCACTGATAGGGAAATTCGCCTGAGTTCTCAGAGGGTTCGGACAGCAAATGCCCGGTCTCAGGAAACACAGGAAGAACGAGAAATACGTCTCACTGCTGATCGTGAAGCTCATGCACTATCGCGTGAGTCTGAGACTTTCACTGATAGGGAAATTCGTTTGAGCTCTCAAAGAGCACGAACTTTGCGGTCTAGAGAGCTGGAAAGTAGTTTCGATCGTGAATCTCGATTAACAGCTGATCGAGAGCGACACAACAATAATAGACTTCTTGAAAATGATGATGAATATCGACAAAGATTACAAACAGCTAGAGAAAACTATGAGCAAACCCGTCAGAGCGAGGAAAATTATTTATTAGCTGAGAGAGAACGAGTAAGGGAAATTCGGCAAGAAGAAACTGCAGACCAACGCCAGTCACGGCTGAATGCCGATCGTGTTGCGCATACAATCAATAGAATGGTGTCAAGATCGATAGAAGATCCAGAAAGTGGAGCGGAGATTGAAATCCTTCCATGGGCGAACAAAGAGAAATCTGGTTATTCATATTCGCCCAGAATTGATTACTCTGAATTCGCCATTATAGGAGGTATGGTGGTATGTTGTCAATTTTGTGATGCCTTAAAATGGCAAAAAGAACCAAATGGCATATGCTGTTCAGGTGGCAAAGTACTCATTGAAAATTTCCGTGAGCCTCCAGACATTATAAAAGCTTTACTAAATGGGGAACATCCTCAGTCAAAACATTTTTTAGACAATAGCCTTTTGTATAATAGTGCATTCCAAATGACATCTTTTGGGGCCAAACAAATCACAGAGGGCCCTTTCATGCCGACTTTTAAGGTGCAGGGCCAGGTTTATCACCTTATTGGATCTTTGCTTCCACAAAATGAGCCTAAATTTCTTCAAATTTATTTTGTATCAAATTACAATAAACAAGCTCATATCCGACATGATAACTTTCCTCGATTGAACATCGACCTTATATCTCAACTTCAAAATATGTTACATCAAGTAAATCCGTATGTCAGAAGTTTCAAAGCTGCAATAAATTCCATCCCACAAGGCCAAAATAACAATTATAAAGTTATAATTAAGGCTGATAGACGTCGTGTGGAAGAACATCGTGGAAGGTACAATGCTCCTGTTGCAGACGAAGTTGCAGTAATCTTAGTCGATCAGGAATGTGACGACGTGATATAGTATTACGTACTCATGATGATCGCTTACAACGTATTTACGAAATACATCGAGCTTATGACGCTCTGCAATATCCATTGATATACTTCCATGGTGAGGATGGGTACAATTTCGGACTATCAAGTTAATCCAAGGACTAGAATAACAAATTACAATAAAAAAATATCAGCACTACAGTTTTATTCTTACCAGATACAAATTAGACGGAACTGTTTTAATTATTTGCAACGATTTCGAGGATTATTCAGCCAATTCATCGTCGACATGTACGCAAAAATAGAGACAGAGAGGTTAATTTATATACGCACTAACCAGACACGATTACGTTCTGAGGATTATGTGCATCTGCGAGACGCAATGCAGCAAGATAATAACGTGGAGAACATGGGACGATTAGTTATCTTACCGTCAAGCTTTGTAGGAGGTCCACGTTACATGCACGAGCGTACTGAAGACGCCTTTTGCTATGTTCGTAAGTACGGTCGACCTGACCTTTTTATCACTTTTACCACTAACCCAAAGTGGAATGAAATTTCAGAAGGGCTTTTTGCCGGCCAGGCGCCACATGATCGGCACGACATAATAGCCCGAGTGTTTCACATTAAGCTCAAGCTGATGATTGACCTAATTACAAAAGAAAAGGTTTTCGGACCATCAGTGTGTTTTATGTACAGCGTTGAGTGGCAGAAACGGGACTTGCCACATGCCGACATTCTGCTGTGGTTAGAAGAAAAACTTAGACCTGATTCTATCGATACTGTTATAAGTGCTGAATTTCCCGATAAGACCCAAGATCCCGTGTTATTCGATATTATTAAGACTCATATGATTCACGGACCATGCGGCACGTTAAACAGAAATTCTCCCTGTATGCAAGAAGGTCGTTGCTCTAAAAGATACCCTCGGGCCCTTTCAGAACAAACGATATCAGGAGAAAATGGGTATCCATTATACCGTCGAAAGTCACCACAACAAGGTGGTTTCACAGCTAAAATAAGATTACATGGCCAGGAAATAGATGTTGATAATAGATGGGTGGTACCTTATTCACCGGTACTATCACGAACCTTTCAAGCTCACATCAATGTCGAGGCATGTAACAGTGTTGAATCCATCAAATAAATATGTGAATAAGGGCTCTGACCAAGCAACTGTGGGGTTCGCTAATAATGATAACGATGAAGTTACAAGGTTTCAGTCGGGCCGGTATATAAGCTCCTCTGAGGCAGTTTGGCGTATTTTAAGTTTTTCGATCCACGAGAGATATCCACCCGTCATCCACCTTGACGTTCATCTTGAAGGTGGACAAAGAATATACTTCAACCCTGATAATGTAACAGAGCGTTTGGACAACCCAAGACGAACCACTCTGCTCGCTTTCTTTAATCTTTCCGAAACAGACGCATTTGCTAAGACACTCTTATACAACGAAGTTCCATCGTTTTATACCTATAATAAACAACAGGGTATTTTTAACCGCAGAAGACGTGGAACAGCTGTAGTAGGTGAACCAGGTATTTTTAAAGATCACGTCATTGGTAGGGTGTATACGGTTCATCCAAATAACTCCGAATGCTTTTACCTGCGCCTACTGCTGCACGTTGTCCGAGGGCCTACTTCTTTTGCCGATCTCCGAAAGGTTGACAATATCGTACACCCTACATACCAAGCCGCTTGCCGGGCACGTCACTTGCTGGATGGGGATCAACATTGGGATGATGCTTTGTCAGAAGCAAGTATTAGCGAAAGTCCTCGTCGGTTGCGACATTTGTTTGCAGTCATGCTGGTGTTTTGTGCACTTTCTGACGCTGCCCAGTTGTGGTATAAGTATCAGAACAAATTGGCTGAGGATTTTTTTAGGCACGTACAACTTAATGATAACAACCCAATTGATGAGAGATTACGTGAAAGTCAATTGAATCGTTGTTTGTTGGCTATTCAAGATATAGTTACATCTATTAGGGGTAATCCTATTTCTCAATATGGCATGCCGGAGGCATCATTTGACGGTGAACGTATTAATAGAGATTACGCGATGGAAACCAACTATGATTCAATTGACCTGGCCGAAATTTTACAAACTGATGTCTCGAGGCTAACTGATGAACAGCGTTTGATATTTGATCGGGTGTGCCGCAGCGTTGATAGTACTTTGGGAGAAATGCTATTTGTAGATGCACCCGGTGGAACGGGTAAAACATTTCTTACGAAAGTTATTTTGGCGAAGGTACGAAGCCAAGGTAAAATCGCGCTTGCTGTCGCTTCATCAGGCATAGCAGCCACATTGTCGCCAGATGGGAAAACTGCTCATACAATGTTCAAAATTCCGATCGATTTAGACCGCACAGAAAGCCCTGTTTGTAATATTTCAAGAAACAGCGATAAAGCTAAGGTTCTTCGTGAGTGTAGCCTTATTATATGGGATGAGTCCACAATGGCCAATCGAAAAGCAGTAGAAGCAGTAGACAGAACGTTGCGTGATGTCAAGCAAAATGATCAACCCATGGGTGGCATTACTATGCTTTTTTGTGGCGATTTTCGTCAGACTCTCCCTGTAAATACCACGTGGAACAAGGGCTGATGAAGTTAGAGCCTGCCTAAAGAGTTCTCGACTGTGGTATTACATTATCCCTTTGCATTTGACATTAAATATGCGTGCGCAAATTGGAGGCAACGAAAATGCTCAAGAATTTTCAGATTTGCTACTTGAGATTGGTAACGGTGTGTATCCGCAGGAACAAGGAAAAGTTGTTCTTAATGAAAACCTATGCAACATAGTTTCATCAATGCGAGACCTCATATCATCTGTGTATGGAAACGCAACGCAAATACCAACTTGCGAAAATTCCTGGCTTTGCGAAAGAGCTATTTTGACGCCACGAAACGACCAAGCAGTAACAATAAACGCTGAAATTTTGAGCTACGTTCCGAGGGATTATGTTGAGTATATCTCCATTAACAGAGTCATGGAAGAAGGAGAATCTACAAGCTACCCAGTAGAATTTTTAGAATCCCTCAATGCTCCTGGACTACCAGCACATAAAATAAAATTAAAAGTAGGCGTACCCATAATGCTTCTTAGAAATTTAAGCCCCCCAAAACTTTGCAATGACACCAGGTTAAAAGTGACTAATTTACAACGAAATCTGATAGAAGCAGAGATTTTAACAGGGTGTGGAATAGGTGAAAGTGTTTTCATTCCTCGGATTCCTCTCATTCCAAACAATTTTCCATTTAGTTTTAAACGAGTCCAGTTTCCAGTCAGCCTATGTTTTGCGATGACAATTAATAAAGCCCAAGGTCAGACGCTGAAAGTTGTGGGTGTAGATCTAAGTATCAGCTGTTTCTCGCACGGTCAGTTGTATGTGGCTCTGTCACGGGTTAGCAATCCTAGGAGCCTGTATGCTTTCATCCCCGATGGCCATATGTCAAATATCGTATACAGAGAAGCATTACTGTAAAGTAAATTTTTAGCTACCCAAACGACGGTATATGTAATTCAAAATATGCTGCCCGAAAAGTCACTATTCCACGCGGACGAAGTCGCGGGCACAGCTAGTCTATAATATTTTTCATGTTATTCAATTTTTAATTTTTTAAGTAGAGTAGATTTGCTTTCTATTTTTTGACACATCTCCGAAGTTCGATTCTGTTTATTATTAAGATTCTGTTTATTATTTCTAAAAGCTTATGAGTTATTTTAACAGATTAATTAACATTTTTAATGAAAATTATCGACTATGAAAAAAAAACCGGTCTTTTTTTTTTGGTAAAAAATTGTTAATTTTTTTTTTTTTTAAACTAGTGTAAGTCCATAAATTACTGGTATTCAGCTGCATCCGGTTTGACTGGAAGCCGACCCCAATATAGTTGGGGAAAAGGCTAGGCAGATGAGTGTAAGTCCATAAATTGTCCCCATAGGGTGCCTTTTTTAATCATTATTTGTAATCTACTACATAACAGCTACAAATTCACAGAACATTATTGATACCTAACTGTAACTAAATACGAGGTAAGACTCTAAGAGTCAAATTTAGGAGAAAAAAAAATGTGAAAGTCAATTGAATGTCCCCCCCGCTCTTAGCAGTGAGTACTAAAAGGTTAAACTAATAATGAGGATGATAATGGAATAAGATCGGGAGATCGCGGCGGCCAAGCAATGGGACCTCCTCTGCCAATCCACCACGGATAATTTTGATTTAAACAATCAAGAATTAGTCGTGCGAAGTGTGCTGGAGCTCCATCTAATTGCAGATAGATCCGCCTTCTTGTTCCCAGCGGTACTTCCTCCAAAAGCGTATGCACACGTAGCGTCACGGGGTCAGTAATCAAGCGACTGAATGAATCAAGTAAGGCTAACCGACAAGCACGTGGTAGGGACCCAATTGTTAAAAAGCTGTTTCTAGGAACCGGTTTCTACCTGAGCGACTTTTTATTTGAATAGTAGCAAATGTTCAACAAGTTGTTTGCTGATTTTGTTTAAGAGATGGCTGTTATGTTTTTTGAATGATAGCAGTTCGTCAGGAATAATCTGTAGGAAAGCATCAGTCATTGTATCAGTTTTGTGTCATTAGGTAGTGTAGTATACACTATACATGGAAATTTCATAAATGTGGCTGTTATTTTAGTGTATTGTGGTGTCTTACGGCTTCCACGCGAATGAAGGCGCGGGCAGAAGCTAGTAATATGAATAATTAATTAACAAGTAAAAAATGTAAGGTGTTTGAAACTTCGATCAACAATACCAACTAAATAACGGGTCACGTACAAAATCAAAGCTAAATGCTGTCCGCGTGAATTTATACCTATACAGCTACATTCGTTTACTAACGAACTGAGATAAAAGTTTTACAACAGTTTTAAGTTTAACCTAATTACAACCATGGCACCTAGTAATAAAGTCACAAATCTTCAAAATATTATTATTATTTCAAATTTAATTTAATTTATTCAAAATATTATTATTATTATATTGATATTTCTCGGGACCCTAGGGTCCCGGACTTTTGGAAGGCATATGAGGGGCTGAAGCCAACTCACAGAGGCCCGTTAGACGCTTTCAATGGAAATGAGGCACCAACCGACGATTATCCCTGTGCGTACTATGCAAGTGCACCCAAGGACAACCCCCGGTTGGTGTAGGACTAATATTATTATTATTACTTACGATCATTCGTTTAATCCGATCCAGCATGTCCCATTGCTGTCCTCTCCCAGCGACGCCCTAAGCCGAGGTCCGTACCCCACAGGTGGTGCCCTTAGCGTGTAGTCGCTTAGTTTTTAGTCTTAGTTTTAAGCCTGGCTGGAGGCCTTAATTTATTGAGGCATCCACAGGAAAGCCCGGTTAAGCAGTCGACAACCTCCTATAGGTTGAACTGCGAGATGCCATTCCCCAAAAACAAAAAACTACGATCATTCGTCACAAAAGACGAGAAAAGCAATAAAATTATTCTGTCACTTAGAAATGAAAAGACATAAGTTAAATAACATTTAGTGTAAAATCAACCTTAGGCAGCAGCAAAGTACTTTTTCTTGTTATGGCCTTGCGAGCTACATCGTTTTGTTTCGTTTCGGTTTGCTTTGTCGAATATTACTACAGGAGGTATGGAGTCGCGGTGAACACTAAAATAATTTATAATATGAACGTAAAAGTTTAGTTAAAATTATTTATGTTTTGGGTATCACGTTTGTTAGTATACATACTTATTATTTTAATAGGGTTATGTTTTTGTGTATAATATGTTTGTATAATAATATGTACAAATAAAAATATCACTAGATTCCACATATTTATAATCATCTTTACAATCTTCATAATACAAGTACAGTTCAATGCAATTAATAAATCAAAAATCAAAATGTTTATTAACAATTCAACATTGGAGATTTTTTTTTTCAACTGGATTAATTTCCTTTAAATAAGTTGAGTTTGTTGTACAATTGTCGTTTTGATTTGTTTTTGATATCTCCCGTTTCTTTTTTACATATACAGGCTGTTTGGAAGGTGGGTGCAAAGCCTTAAAGGGGAGTTAATACAGACCATCTAGAACATTTTGAGCCATATTTGTCCTAACCAAAGTCTGATATTTATTTTTTTAGAGAACTTTTACGATTTTGGTACCAAAATCCCAAAATTTTCCAATTAAGGCCTAATAACGCAAAGATTGAGTGAAAATTTCTATTTTTTTTAATTTACTTTATTGGCCTAATGTGTGTTTAATGGTATGAAATCATTTCGAAGCACCGTATTTACTAAAAAAATAACTTTCAGACTATTTAAAATAAAAAGAAAAAAAAATTAAAGAAAAAAAATGGATTTTAATTGACATTTAAAAAATAAATAAAATAGCTACTGGTGTTCAAATAATTTTAAAAACATGCTGAGTTATTGCTCTTTTTTTTAAGGTATCATTTACTTAGATAGCTTTACAATTTTTGAAGTTAGGGTGCCTGAACCAGTTAAAGTCGATTTTAAGGAGTAAAAAAAAAAGACAGTTTTTGATTTGATTTTTTAATTTTGATGTTCAAAATGGCTTCCGCCACAGCGTATACATTTACGACAGCGATTTCTAACTTCTGTCGTGGTGATTTTAAGCTGCATTTCTTCTTTCATTGTTCTGAAAGCTGCTTCTATTCTTTGAATTAGTTCTTCTCTTGTTGAAATCTCAGTTGTGTATACGAGCTCCTTTGCCCGTCCCCAGACAAAAAAATCTAACGGCGTCAGGTCGGGCGATCGCGCGGGCCAAGGAATGGGCCCATCTCTACCTATCCAGCTGCCTGGAAAACAGTTATCAAGATGTTCTCTGACAATCAATGTCCAATGAGATGGACATCCATCTTGTTGGAAAATTATTGGCCTGTCCGTATTTAAAATGGGTACTTCCGCATCATCCAGGAGTGTTGGGAGATCGTTTTGTAGAAAATTCAGATAATTTTCACCGTTTAAATTATCTGGTAAAATGTGGGGCCCAATCAACGTCCGTCCAATTACTCCAGCCCATACATTAACGGAGAATTTTGCTTGGAAAGACACCTGAAACAAAAATTAATTCTAATTAAAGTGTTCTTTGAAGATGTGTTGAACATCTGGACTTAAATTAATAAACATTAATTTGTATACCTGTTTTTTCCAATGCGGATTGTTGTCCTTGTCAGCCCATTCATGTAAATTATGGAAATTCGTGATTCCTTCTCTAGAAAATTTGGACTCATCAGTCCAGAGGATAGATTTTAGAAACCATCTGTCGTCAATGTCGCTATTGAGCATAAATCGGCAGAACTGCATCCTTCTCCCAGGATCGGTTTCTACCAAGCCTTGCACGCCTCTACCGTGAAACGGATATTTATGTTCCCGATGCATGGTACTCCACACTTTCCATATTGAAAGGTTTAAGTTTCTCGCCACAGTTCTGACGCTGGTTGTAGGATCCGCTTCAAAGGCTGCAAGTATTTGTTCTTCAACGTCGGGGTCATGTCTTCCTGGATTCACTCCGGGTACTGCATGATGGATGCCAGATTCCGAAAGTCTGCGATACGTGTTGTAAAAAACTCGAACATTAGGTAGCCTGAAATGAAATTGTTTATTAGTAACGTCAGTTACAAATCAACATGGCAATTGAAGTAATAATGTTAGTATTAGAAGTTACTTTACCTGCGGTTCGGGTAACGTTCTTGGTACAAACGTCGTGCCAAAGCTCCGTTACCATCAGCTCTGCCATACATAAAAACGATATCCGCTTGTTCCTGAGATGTAAATGCAGCCATGGCAATCGTACATACACTCAATTAAAATGTCAATTAGTTCAATAGTCCGAAATAACACGTGCAGGAGCGTAAAGCTACAACTGAACACGGTAAATCACAAACGCAATACAAGTAATTCCAAAATTAATAATCAACACGCGCAGGAGCATTAAGCTACGACTGAGTACGGTGAATCAAACGTCTACTCGCAACGCGCAAGGGCAGAGCAGTGAAGGAAGAGAGAGAAAAGATGACATCACCGAAGCGACGGGTCGGGTCCATCTCAGGTACTAACGAATTTATAAACTCAAAAAGCATCTTTACATCCTCGGCAATAAGACCTAAAGTTGTCTTTATCATAACAAAAGAATCAAGAGCCCTTTGTTATCGTACGCCGCCCGGTCCGCCGGCCACCACGGCAGCCTTTGTTTCGTTTTGTAAGGCCGACTTTTTTTAAGTGCGTCTAAAAAATAACCACTTTAGACTTTAGTTTAAAGTTATTTGAGGAAAAATCAGGTTGATTTTAATTTTATTGAAATTTGAAATTTCTTACCCTTAATTGGAGGAGCTCGTGGCTAAGTAATATCAGCCGCATGGGTCGATCCATCAGGTTAAGCTGCGCTTGCCGGGGTTGGTCCGTGGATGGGTGACCATCTTTACATACCGAGACTCCTCCGTGCCTCGGAAAGCACGTTAAGCCGTTGGTCCCGGCTGTCACTCGTGGATCTTTGACAGTCGTTACGGGTCGTCAGAAGCCCGAAAGTCTGACAATCAGTCTTACCAAGGGGTATCGTATTACCCAGTAACTGGGTTGTGGAGGTCAGATAGGCAGTCGCTCCATGTAAAATACTGGTATTCAGCTGCATCCGGTTAGACTGGAAGCCGACCCCAATATAGTTGGGAAAAGGCTAGGCAGATGATGAATTGGTCCAGGCACCCTAACTTCAAAAATTGTAAAGCTATCTAAGTAAATGATACCTTAAAAAAAAGAGCAATAACTCAGCATGTTTTTAAAATTATTTGAACACCAGTAGCTATTTTATTTATTTTTTAAATGTCAATTAAAATCCATTTTTTTTCTTTAATTTTTTTTTCTTTTTATTTTAAATAGTCTGAAAGTTATTTTTTTAGTAAATACGGTGCTTCGAAATGATTTCATACCATTAAACACACATTAGGCCAATAAAGTAAATTAAAAAAAATAGAAATTTTCACTCAATCTTTGCGTTATTAGGCCTTAATTGGAAAATTTTGGGATTTTGGTACCAAAATCGTAAAAGTTCTCTAAAAAAATAAATATCAGACTTTGGTTAGGACAAATATGGCTCAAAATGTTCTAGATGGTCTGTATTAACTCCCCTTTAAGGCTTTGCACCCACCTTCCAAACACCCTGTATAATGTAACCTTACGTCAATAAATTTTTCAACTGATTTGAGTAAAGTAGTTTCGTGATTGTGTTCATCTCCTCCAGGAAACACATTCTTGTGAATATATAATTTTAAAACTGTTTGAATAAAATAATAATATCTTCACACACTTTGACGATACCTGACTCACCTGCACATCAATATCAGATGCGGAGAGTTTAGTATCGGTTGCTACCAATTGTGGGTCCTTCGACGGGGGTTGAATCTGTTTTTGAAAAAACTCTTTATTAATAAATACATATTAATTCCAACAATACAATGATTTATCGTGTCACAAATTCATTTAAGCAAAAAACAAAAACCAATAAAAAAGTACATTTCGATTGTGTATTATTAATTAATGTACCTGTAATTTAGGCACTGCTGTTTTAACCAATCGACGTCGGTTAGTATTTCCGGATATATCCGATTTATCAAAGTGATCCGAACATATAACCGAATTCTTAGCTGGCTTATAAAAGTCATCTCTTCTTTCTCTGGCGACAATCGAGATCCATTCTGCACACGTAAACGGATTGCTAGGAAAGCTAAAATAAAAAAAAAAAATCTAAGTAACTATCTAATGAGAGTCCAAAAAACAGACACAAACGTAGCATTAAGCAATTTTAAAGTTCTGGTAACAAATTATTTAAAATTATTACAATACAAATCTACTCCATGCATCTACTGTTCTGTTACGCAAAACTTTGGGCATGTATTGGCCAACCTTGGCCAAACATTTGTAGCGGTGGTTTAAAATTAGTAATTTTGTTCAAAATTTGATATTATTTGCTAGTTTAAAGCTTATAATATAACTTATTTTACATGTACTTACCGAAAGTAAGACACTCCGGCCGATAAATTGCTTTTTCGGGCATTATTTTTGCAACTTTTGAATACACATTGCGGCATTGTGAAACGTGTTTACATTGGGTGTGTTTCAAGCGAACTAAACAAAATAAGAGCTCACGTCTCAAGTGCGCTGTTATTTACCGAGACGTTATTTTTGCGCCGACCCGATATCTAGTTGGTATTGTTGATCGAAGGTTTGAAAAGTGTAAGTTACAACACCAGCGACGATGCGACACCTAGCGGGATGAATGGGCAGTGTCAACCTGTGCAGTTAATGCATGCAAGAAAATCTTTGGAACCAATAATTTCAAAAATATAGAGTAGCATTCCATAATTAAAAGAAGTCTGGTATTCTTTTGTGAAATTAACGCCTTCTTTCTATTAAAATAAATTAAAATATTAACAGAAAAATGCATCGAGAACTTTACCGATTCAGCAATCGAGTACGAAAAAGTCTGAACCACATAACCACGATTCCCCCTTAGATTTTTCTGATGTCGCTAACCCGCCGCAAGCATGGTGATCCATGCTCATGCCGTCTCTGTATGAGAAGAAGCCTTTGCCCTGCTGTGGGACAATAATGGGCTGGTAATATTAGTATTAAACTTTAGAGCATTTAACCAATGGACTTGTAACACCAAGTCCATTGGTAAAATTGTTCTAACGTTTAATTAATCTCTCTTGAGCAAAATAAACATGCTATTGGCAACATTTTATAAACAAAAATGACTTATCAAGGTAATCAACATAACAGGATCATAGCTAATTTAAATTGCACCCGCGCCCAAAGGACCAATTTAAGATAACCGGCTTTATTGTGTCTGACTTTCGTTTGGCAGATGTCAATTTTCAACCCTGAAACTTATTCTTTTGTACCCTAGATTCTGTCATACATAACATAATAAAGAGCAATATTTTGAAAAAAATATACAAAAACGTTTGTTTTAGTTGTGGTCCATGATGGTCCAAAGTTACCCGAATTGATCATAGTTATAGCTCTCAAAATTTCTTATTTTTGAGGGAAATAGGACTTTTCGTAGAAACATGACGATTCCCCAAAGAGTGCAGAATCGAAGTTAGAAGAATAGTAGTGCCACAAATTTATTACTTTTTGTTTTTCTTTAGATTTTATGTTGGGTGCGAGCACTGTAGCAACTGGTTCCATGGCGATTGCGTTGGGGTCACGGAAGAAATGAGTAAGACGATGGAAGAGTATGTTTGCCCAGATTGTCGTCGTGCTGAGGAAACACAAGAACTGTACTGTCTCTGCCGACAACCTTACGACAATTCACAGTACGTCTTTTCACCTTTATTATAGCTGTACGAAAACGAAATAATATATGAACCACGCATTATTTTTAACATACACAGTTAAACAAAATTGTCGCCTCTATTACATGGACTTGTCATTGGCTAAAGAGGGTACGACCTCTCTTACAACTGGGTTGTCGTGTCGCGGCATACAGCCGTGATTTCTTGTTATTAAAAATAATTGTTATAAGCATGTACTGCCCACTTCACGGCAAAGGCCTTTCTACTTTAATTCCACCTCACTACATTTTAACAGCAGCTATAAACAAATAATAATATTTAATTATTTTTCAGATTTTACATATGCTGCGATCGCTGTCAAGATTGGTTCCATGGCCGTTGTGTTGGAATATTACAATCAGAAGCAGATAACATTGACGAGTACATTTGTCCAAATTGTCAAAAAAACAATTCTGTCAATTTCGCTAATATGAAAGAGCTTACTCTTAAAGATTTTGAAAACTTAAAGAGACTGGTCAAACAAATACAGCTTCACAAAAACGCATGGCCTTTTATGGAACCTGTAGACCCCAGAGAAGCTCCCACCTATTACAAAGTAATCAAAGAACCAATGGGTATGTTTTATTTTTCCTTATTATGGATCATTACAATAAAATTGAGATGCTTTCTAAATATATATATATTTTTTACAGATTTACAGACTGTGGAACGAAAAGTGAATGAACAAATATATAGTACTTTAAGTGAGTTTATTGGTGATATGACAAAAATATTTGATAACTGTCGATACTTTAATCCAAAGGACTCGGAATTTTATCGATGTGCTGAAGGTCTTGAAGCCTTTTTTGCACAAAAAATCAAGTACTTTCGTGAAAAGTTATTTGAAACGACTCAATGATGAAAGTGCTAGTGTACAGTGTCTAAAGTATAAATTGTGATGAATTCGGTCTATAGAACACGCTGCTGGTTCGCTGTTTTCAGTTCTCTTTTTTGTGTTTATGATCTGTCTGTAAATTGTAAACTATGTGATGAAAATTACAAAGAATAATTTATATTAAATTTCAAGCTGAAGGTATCTAATAGAGTTTGTCAGTTTTGGTTCTCTGTGAAAGTATTTATTGTATTTATTACATATTTCAATATTATATCCCTGAATAAAGCTGACGCTTGTTAGATATAAGGCTCTTGACGGGAAATATTATTATATATACATTTTGTGAGATATTATGTTAGCTAATATAAATTAGCAACTTTAGTTACGTTAGTTGTATTTAGAATAAGACAAACGTATTGTATGTAAGTAATAAATTTTTAATAACAACGTCTTGATATCAATTCTGCAAATTAAATCCTACATTTGAAACAATACAATCTTAATGTATATATTTTATTGAAATTGTTTAACGTTGGTACCTATATAACATATAGTGGTGCTCATAAATGTGATAAATTCTGGATTTTTTTGCTGAATAAAGACTGATAACCACTAAAATATTTTAAGAGATGTCAAAGTGCCGTTTGATTTGGGTGCCAACTTGTAAATTGAGACTGAAAACAAAAATAATTAAGATTTTTGCTTCAATTACTCTTCCCAAACAAAAACAGATGCGCGTAGTGACGACGACCCCATGAGTATTTTGAGATTATTCTACTCTACTCCTCCAAGTTGTCCCAAATTGGTAATGTACAAAATTTTGATGGGACATATTACACTCGTATAAACTCATCGTTCACTTTTCCTCACTAGGGCTGCATGTGAGTAAGGATTGAGGGCCTTAATCGTATATCTAAAACCTTAATAATGTTGAAATTGTAAATCCAATTCAAAAAAATTTAGAACTAAACTTTTGCAAAAAAAAAAAACAGCTGACTTCGTTTATTTTTGTGTTTTAGAAGTGAAAACTTCTATATGCGCGTTGAGCACTTTTTGGTAGGGGAAAACTTACGGTTTCGCGACATGCGACATGTTCCAACCAGTTTTTGTTTGTAAATTATTTTGATAAACTCAAAAAATACATAACCAAATTCAAAAATTCCTTCACCTATTGAAAGCTGCATTATCAGCAAGTAGGTAACATGGGTTGTATTTTATTGTCGAAAAAAATAAAGATTCCCTAAGAAAATTGCAATAATGTAAATTGTAACTAGGTGTGTTGAGGAGCACGTGCCTAAGTAATAACAGCCGCACAGTTCGATCCATCAGGTTAAGCTACGCTTGCCGGGGTTGGCCGTGGATGGGTGACCACATTTACATACCGAGACTTCTCCGTGCCTCGGAAAGCACGTTAAGTCGTTGGTCCCGGCTGTCATTCGTAGATCTTTGACAGTCGTTACGGGTCGTCAGAAGCCCGAAAGTGACAACCAGTCTTACTAAGGGGTATCGTATTACCCGTTACTGGGTTGTGGAGGTCAGATAGGCAATCGCTCCATGTATAAAAAACTGGTATTCAGCTGCATCCGGTTAGACTGGAAGCCGACCCCAACATACTTGGGAAAAGGCTAGGCAGATTAATTGTAAATTGTAACAAGGTACAGGCTGGCCCAAAATAACGTTGACAAAATACAAACGTCGAAATTTTTTATAAATACAAATGTTAAAATGTTATATTTTGCGTTTTCTTTTGTTTTTTGTTATTGTATACTCATTCTTCGGCGTCATTTTTAACATTGTTTGTTTGCTAAAAAGCGTTAAAATGATATTTATTTCGCTATGTCAGTGCCACGTGGAGCCATAATTTCATTGCACGAGCGTGGAAAAAGGTAGTGTGAGATAGTACACATTCTTGGTGTTAGTCGTCAATTAGTTTCTTTAGCAATTAAACGTTATAACGATCTCTGCAACATCGGAGACCGTCCTGGAAGAGGGCGCAAGAGGACTGTTAGCACTTCTAGGAACCGACACAATGGTGCCGATTCTCTTGTACACTGAACTAAACTATCACTAAAATTCCTATTCTAAAAAAACTTCTAGTGTAGACGCATTTGTGACAAGAGAATCTGCACCACTATCAAATCAAGATTAGTCCGTAATCCATGAACCAAGGTGAGGAAAATGTCGCGAGACTTGGGGATTAGTCGCTCCACCATACAGCGTATCGTAAAACATGATCTACAATGGGGTTAAAAACTGAAAGCTCGTCATAGGTGGCAGCACTTTTAACCGTCTTCAAACCGCCATTGTTGTTTATGCGTTCACTGTTGTGTCAGTTACAAAATATACGAAAACGGGGAAAAAATGTCTACGAATCTGTCTTCAGCTGACGGGTTGACTGCTTTGACTTTCGTAAATTAAAAAATAGAGTGGGTGTATCCCTGAATAAAGCTGACGCTTGTTAGATATAAGGCTCTTGACTTCGGGGTGGCACTCTTTTTACTGTGTGGGTTTTAAATCATGTTGTCGAAAAATACTTTCTAATAAATAACAAATATGTAAATATTATAATAGCACTCATCGCGATCGCTCACGAACTAATTCGATTTAATTCTAAAAAAAAAAAATGGAAAATCATTTCTACGTTACATACGGGGTGTCAAAAGACACATCACATCCGTTAACTACGCATACTGCCCATTAAACTAAGTAACATAGTGCAAAAATTGTTGCTGGGAATCTACTTTCTTTTTTGGTGCGAAAAATCACTTTTTATGCTAACATGCTCAAAACGTTATGCTTATGGTTGCATGCAACAGTATAGGGTCGTGCCGGTATTTAAAGTACAGTTATAACATTTAAAACAGCTTTCGTAAAAAAAAAAACGTAAGTAAAAAAAAGTTGGAAGTCTGACCTTCAATATTTCCGTAACAAGGTTCCCAGGTATGGTAAAAAAATACAACATAATATGGTACAAAAAATATCTCAGTGATGGGAAGAACATGAAACTTTCGGCTTCGTTCAAGTGTCTTTTTACACCCGATATAATAATAATATTAATTTAACACTGATACATTTCCCATTGAACACTCAGCATAACTAAATCATATTAAGAAGTCTCCGCGGTAACTTCGGTATCGTAGAATAGCCATTCTCGCCGAATAATAACATTTGTAAATATCAATTAATCATAAACCTTATTTTTTTCAAGTTAAGGTTCTTGATTTTTTGATATTTACAAACGTGATTATTCGGTGAAAATTTAATTTAATAAAAACCGAAGTTTTTGAGGGTAGTTTAGCTGTACATATTTTAAATTAAAAACAAAATAGTAAGTATAAAAGGTTTGTAAACACCTGCATAAAAGTCGCGTTTCTTCCATTTCAAGGAAAAAACTTAGAAAAACACGTAGCTATCCACTTAAAACAACGTATCCTTCCGTTTGCAACTGATGTTTGATGTCAACTAAACTTAATCAGCACCCTAATTGCGTAACACACTATCAATCGGAATCTAAATCATTTTGAAGCAAATTATTATATATTTATTTATTTATGTATTTAAGTATAAATACTGAGTTTCGAGTTAATCAGACGGCGCATTAAAATTCTTCCATACAAACTTTCAACACCCTTAAACTCCCCTTTGAGGGGTAGTTTTGAAAAATTGGACCGATTTAAGCAAAAACGATCCAACCCACAACCCCGACAATGTAGGTTGGATCATTTTTGCTTAAATCGGTCCAATTAACAGTGAGAAACTTGAAGTTTCTCACTATTAATTTTTCAAAACTAAGCGTAAGTTTTTCTAAAGTAAGCGATGGCTTACTTAGGCAAATATTCCTGCTAAGTTTCAAGTTTATTAACAAAATGAATAAGATTTTTCATATAAATTGTATCCCCTCTTTTCACCCCCACAGAGGTGGAATTTAAAAAAAATGTTTAGGATACTTCCAAAACT
Organism: Fissipunctia ypsillon; assembly: GCA_947568875.1. Taxonomy (NCBI): domain Eukaryota; kingdom Metazoa; phylum Arthropoda; class Insecta; order Lepidoptera; family Noctuidae; genus Fissipunctia; species Fissipunctia ypsillon. The sequence continues at coordinate 11,935,208 of OX387654.1, forward strand.
TGACTAAAAGATTGTTTATATCAATTTTTTATTAATCAAGCCACGCAGTAAAATCCTCTCTTTCAAAATTGACTACCCCTTTTAGCCCCTATCAGGGGTAGATTTCGAAAAACCCTGACGCAGGTTATTTTTTAGTTCAAGTCTTCAGTATAAATACTGAGTTTCGAATTAATCGGACTGCGCGTTAAAATTCTTCCATACAAACGTTGACACCCCCAATCTCTGAAACAGTACTGTCATCTGCGTACCCAACAATACCAGGTTGAAGTAGGTCATTGATGTGCAGCAGGAAAAGAGTTGCAGAGAGAACAGACCCCTTGAGGAACTCCGGCATCAATAGCCATAAGGTCGGAAGAGCAGCTGTCAACGACTACTCTGATCGACCGTCCACTAAGGAAGTCTGATATCCAGCTACAAAAATCAGCTGGGATGCCATAAGCAGGAAGCTTGCTGAGTAGACCAGCGTGCCAGACCCTGTCAAAGGCCTTCGAAATATCAAGCGATATAGCAAGTGCTTCGCTGTGTTTCTCGATGGCCTCGCCCCAGCAGTGCGTGACATAGTCTCCCAGTAGTTTCGGCTGTGCGTTGATATGCCAGTCAGTCAGTTTCTCCTTTTATACATATAGATTAATATGATTGTGTTCTATGACTGTTGGAGGGTGGGGACGGGGTCCATACAAAATCCTCCATGGTCTTTAGTAAAGCAAATTGTCATTTTTTTTTTTAAGAATAAAAAAATGTTTTATTCCGAGATTGGTAAAAGTAGTTCAAATTGTGGTATGTGATAGCTGAATATACGGTGTATCGACCCCTTAGCGTTGGAGTACTATTTAATTTACGCCACATTCTGTATAATATGTAGTGAGAATTCTTGATTTTTTGCAGAGAATATCGTATTTTCCTGGGCTGAAAGAAATTATCTAAAAAGAGTTAAGCAGAATCAACTGAATACGCCGATTTTCGTTTTATATTCACCCCTTTAGGGTAAGGGACAGCTCTCCGCAGACTGATGGGGTGAATTCAGTATATCATACTAAGATGACCGTTACATGAAATTATTTCAGGAACGCTATGGGAATCCATTAAACCTAATTTATTTTATTACCTCACATGCAATGTATCGTTACCGTGGCAAAATGCGCGTAGCGAACGGCAGCGCAGCGAACCTTCGGTCGCCGAGTATTTCAACATCCATTGCTGATTTTAGCTATTTTATTTACATAAATTGAGTGCTGCGTACAGAGAATGTAATTTTACATTGAAATAAAGGAATAATAACTGAAAAAACCATTTAAAAAAATGAAAATTTTATTGAAAAATTTTCCGGTGGAATATTATTCAAAATAAGGAGCTGAATGCACCCTGTTAGTTTGTGGAGGGCTGTCCCTTACAGCCTGTATATTATAATGTTCTGTGATATTCAACCGGTGTGTACGTGTGTACGCGGCATAACATAAAGATTGTTGATGTTGTTTTTTTTTTTAACAATACGTAATTTATTTTTACGTGAATAAAAATGGTAAAATTTTACTGTTTTCGGCTTTAGATATACCTGATCAAACCCATAAAAAAAGAATATTGTCTTTGGCATGCATATCCGAACGCTGTAAGGACAGCGGACAGCCGTGAGGTTATGTTTACTGCATAATTTTGTCGAGTCAGAATTCAGTCGGTATCTAATTTAGGACAAAACTTGCTCAATCATTTTAAAGTTACAAAGAAAGTAATCAAAATGTTGGTGACGCTGAAGACACTTCAACAACAAACTTTTCAAATAGAAATCGACCCAGAGGAAACAGTCAAAGCGCTTAAGCTGAAAATTGAAGTCGAGAAAGGTAAAGATTATGTTGCTGATCATCAAAGACTTATTTATGCAGGAAAAATCTTGCTGGATGACGATAAATTAAATACCTACAACATAGATGAAAAAAAATTCATTGTTATCATGGTAACAAAACCGAAATCCGCGGAAATTCCGGCATCAACTACTTCTGCTCCAGAAGCTGGTGAAAGTGCCTCAACGGAAAGCGGTGACGGTAAACCCAAACCTACCGCTGAAGAAGCGCCCAAACCACCTCCCGCTGCAGAACCTGAGCCTGTGGCCACCGCAAATGAACTTGACTTTGAAGCTACAGTCCATAGCATTATGGACATGGGATATAATAGACAGCAAGTGGAACAAGCACTACGGGCCTCATTTAATAACCGTGAAAGAGCTGTGGAATATTTAATAACTGGCATCCCAGAAGAATTACTTCAAGAACAGGATGCTGAAGAAGGCACTGATGAAGATCCACTGGCTTTTCTTCGTGATCAGCCTCAATTCCAACAAATGCGTGCAGTAATCCAACAAAACCCTAATTTGTTGAATGCAGTTCTTCAACAGATTGGTCAAACTAACCCAGCGCTGTTACAGGCAATCAGTCAACACCAATCAGCTTTTGTCCGAATGTTGAATGAACCTGTGAATCCATCTGCTGCTGGTGCAGTAGCAGAAGAGAATGCTATAGAGATTCCGCAAGTACAACAGCCACAAGTCTCACCACAAGACAAAGAGGCCATTGAAAGATTAAAAGCATTGGGCTTCCCAGAACATATGGTCATCCAAGCATACTTTGCTTGTGAAAAAAATGAGAATCTTGCAGCCAATTTCTTACTTTCACAGAATTTTGATGATTAAAATTTATTTTTTCATGGACATCTTTAAAGAGACAAAATTAAAAAGATAACAAAAAAATGTATTTAATATGTTGTCTACATCAATAGCCTAATATTAGTGTTTACTGCTTGTGTTTCATGTGTATTTTTACACTGAATTTCAAACATTTTGTCATAATTCAAAATCTAATAAAATTTCTTATTGTTCAAATATTTATGTTTTGTTTTTTAATTCTGTCCTTACAAAACCCTATCTGTTGCAGGTGTTGGTACTATTACTATCCAACATGAATGTGGAAAAAAGAGAAAAATTACTGAATTTGAAATCCAGTACATTTTCATTTTAGTTCTTTTTTACCATGCTCATAGAGAGCCTTAACGAAGTAGGTTTGATTTATGCAAACGAGTGAATGCACATTCTGTCAATTAATCAAACAGGGACAGCATTTTTTGTTGGTCTATCCATATAAAAATGTTAAGAATGGCAAGAAAAGAGTGCTCATGTTCTGGTTCTATATTCCTTTGGTACCAAACTTAAGAGCACTACCACCAGGGGATGTGCGAGGATGTGTGCGATACCCACTAATAGGATTACTTCATTTTCCTAGTGGGTCTTGTACAAGGTACAAAACAAGGATATCAACATGTATGCGGCGTATGAATTTCTACCAGAGAAGTGCGAGGGAGGAGGCGTAGCGGAGCAGCGAAATGGTGTGACTCCTTCCACTGAACCTGTATAGCGGTCGAGTGGTAGAAGATATAGTTACTTTACTCTTTGAGGATGTGTTTGCGTAGGGTACAGCGTAGCGGACTCAGCTGTGCGAGCGTCAGCGTACTATATACTATCCTCTGTGTGCGAGAAAGGGAAGGGGGTTACGTTACGAGTCTCGAAGTCTGTGCTGGGACAATCGTCGTTGAGTTCGAGTAGTTTTTTAATTGAATGAATATTGTCATTTTTTTTTCTAATTGGCATTTCGCAGGTCAACCTAGAAGGTTGTCGGCTGCTTAATTAACTGGGCTTGCCTGTGGATGCCTCAGTAAATTAAGGCATCTAGCGGCTCCAGCCAGGGCATAAAAACGTATACTTAAACTAAGCTACTATTCGCCAAGGGCATCCTCTGTGCGGTACGGACCTCGGCTTAGGGCGTCGCTGGGGGAGGACAGCAACTAGCGAGGGATAGGCTGGATCGGATTAAGAATATTGGCTCGTGTTCTTAGACCATTTATCCTATGGACCTGTAAGGCTGCTTTTCCACCAGAGATGTGCTATGCAGCAAAGCCACGAGGATGAGAAAGCTAAGCTACGAAACGATGTGACCGTTTGAACCACTAATGCTAAGCTGTGTAGCGGAGCGAGTAAGATGTGCTATGAAGATGCACAGCTCGAGCTATGCGATGCGTCGACAGTACCTAGGGAAGGCCATAACACATAGCTACACCACTCAATTCTCAATTCTTTATTGCATACCATAATATATAGGTACCTATAGTTGGTCAGGAATTATTATATTAGTCACAATTATGGACCCTGTCGGGCACAGCGTAGATCAAGTAGGAGAGAGGAGGAAGAGAACGGGCGCTTAATGTCGCGCATCCATAGCCTCTCTATGTAAGTGTTCTGTGTCCATAGTTCCCATTCATAGCGCGCATATTTGTGTAAGTCAGTTTTTTGTTTTCTTTTAGACCTAAGTCAAAGCTGTTTTGTTTATAATTTTATTTGTCATTTTAGTGAATGTGACATGACGATGTGTGTGAAATGCCGAGGCGGGCTTGTGGCTAAGAAATAACAGCCGCACGGGTCGATCGATCAGGTTAAGCTAAGCTTGCCGCGGTTGGTCCGTGGATGGGTGACCTTCTTTACATATCAAGACCCCTTCGTGCCTCGGAAAGCACGTTAAGCCGTTGGTCCCGGCTGTCTTTCGCGTATCTTTGACAGTCGTTACGGGTCGTCAGAAGCCCGAGTCTGACAATCAGTCTTACCAAGGGGTATCGTATTACCCAGTAACTGGGTTGTGGAGGTCAGATAGGCAGTCGCTCCATGTAAAATACTGGTATTCAGCTGCATCCGGTTAGACTGGAAGCCGACCCCAATATAGTTGGGAAAAGGCTAGGCAGATGATGATTTTAATGAATGTAATTTTAATATTCTATTTTTATATAATTTACGAAGGTTGCTTTGTTTTATGTAGGTACCTAAATGTCGTGTACACCTGTAATTGGTATATAGGTACATAATATATGAACCCATACTTTAGTATTTAATGTACATGCTGTTAGCGTAGGTACATTTTAAATACCTAAATAAATAAACCCGTTTCCACCAGTGCTATCGACCAATGAATATGATTGGTGGATATCAAACGCATCGATAGCAACGTAGCATATCATATCTCTGGTGGAAAAGCAGCCTTAGAGTTAGGCCTTCAACGCACTACCGGCTAGCCGCTTAGGGAACCGGCTGCCATTGCGGCAGACCGCAACGGTACGCCGTACTCCGGCTAGCCGTATCGTCTCGGTTCTATTGCGGTCCGCCGCAATGGTCAGTGCTTCTTGAAATATTTTATTGAATTGATTTTATTTTATATATGTACTTATTTTCTTGAATTAAATTTTGAATAGGTACATCCTTTGCTAGATACTCGACGTGGCAATGGACAGTTCAAGACTTTTTTCAGAACTAAGTAGATTTGAAGACTCTTTAATCAGCGCATTTGCTATCCCATAAAGCAGGGCGTTCTTTAACTTCTAAAATGAACTTCTCGGTATAGAAATCCATGACGAGACACGTGCGAGTGATTCACGAATGAACGATGGCGGGCAACTGAAGCGCCCCGCGCGACTGGGCCACATAGTGCGTAGAGGGATGCGGCACACAGCAATATTCAACCGGCACGGTGCGCCGCAGTCTCAAGCCAACCGGAGCTGTTGGCGGTTGACACACAGAGTACTTTTATATATACCTAAAGTATATATAAGGTGTGACAATTAACGCACAACCTTTTAAGGGGTCATTGTACCTACTCATCATTATGAACAACTTTTACTATGGGACCAAACCTGAAATCGCAAAAAAAAACCAGCTGCTCCCTGTTCGCATAAGGGTGGTACCACACCAATGGATCGATCGTCGATCGATGCAATCGATCGATGGTAGAATGGATTAGTTGACGTCGATCGATAGTAGAATGGAATGGTGAAATTGATTGTCTGTAATTGGTATCCAATTTTGCAATTGAAGGAGCCACCATATTTAAGAGATGTTCAATATCACTGTTACTCATTCGAAAAGCATCCAAAAAACCACTGTTTGAAATGTAATTTGCAGAATGTAAGCGATCTTTGGCTTTAAAAAACGGTCGCATCCAGAGTGTTATGCGTTTGCGTCTCCGTAATAATAGTACGAGCAAAATCGTACTGGCCAACAACAACGCGTCCTCTTGTGAATACATTTCGAAAGAAACTGATGGAATATAGCCGGGGTCAATCGATCTACGTCGACCGATGCCATCGACCGGCAATCGATCGATTGGTTAGTCGACCGGTATCCGTCGATCAATTAAAGCTACCACACCAATCGATCAACGTCGACCGATGTCGATCGATGACATCGATCGACGATCGATCGATTGGTGTGGTAACACCCTTACTCGTCAAAATGTACGAAACAGCTAAAGTACTCTGTGTGTCAACCGCTATGGGTTGACGGCCGGCCGCAAGTCAGGCGATGGAATTATACGATTTCATATAAAATAGACATGCGGTCTGCCGCAACGGCGCGCCGCATTGCGGCTAGCCAGTAGTGCTTCGAAGGCCTTACGCGCATAAGGCTGCTTTTCCACTAGAGTTGTGCTATGCTACGTTGCTATGGATGAGTTTGATATCCACCAATCATATTCATTGTACCACATACATAGCACTGGTGGAAATGATTTGAACTAAGCATGTTTTTTTATATGGAAGCGTGCTATGGATGGGAGCTATGGATGCGCCGGATGCGCGAGTGGTGTAGGTAGCTATATGTTATGGTTATGGCCTTCCCTACTGCCAAAGCATCGCATAGCTCGAGCTGCGCATCTTCCTCGCGGCGGCGCATCTTCATAGCACATCTTACTCGTTCCACTACACAGCTTAGCATTAGTAAAACGATCACATAGTTTCGTAGCTTAGCTTTCAAATCCTCGCCGCATAGCACATCTCTGGTGGAGATAAGCAGCCTAATTCTAGGAACAAACAAAACAAAGTCTGTCACTTGGTGTGGGACAAGGTAGACAATGCTGCCAACTTAAAAACAAAAAGCTACCGTATTGATATTTTATTTTCCTTTCTAAAACGATAGATTCCATGAAAAGAAGAGATAATTCATGAACTTACAGAGCACTCGTATAGGAGTCTTCATTTACCTTTTCCCGCGCAAATACGCAATGTCGCGTTCTTACGCGGCGTCCTAAGTGAGCGATCTAGAAACGAACGCGAAACGGCGCGGCGCGGCGTTAGGCCTCTGCCTCGAATTTTGCGGGCAGCGGGGCGGCCAGCGGCGGCGGCGCGCGGGAGCGGCAGGATTTTATGCGTAAAATGGGGAAGGTCAGGCAAAGCTAATCGTAGATGGCGTGATCATAGCTAGGTCCCCCACGACCTACAATAAGTTTGACATTTCGTTCAGTCATGAGTTTACTTTTATTTCGTTATTTTCGGTGATTTCAATATTTTAAATCAAGTAAATGATATGGAATGTGTCAGAATTTAAAACCATAAATATATCCTTAGTCACTTTCTTCAAAATATTTCTACTCTGTTTAATTACAAAACATCTCTATGAATAGCTTTAGGCCACCATCTTTTAATTTTAGGGTCTCTGGGGAAATGGTGGACTCCAATTTCGGAGTACTTAGTAAAACAACAAGGCATCATTTTCGCAAAAATAAAATAAAACCACCTCACGCCTTATTATTGGCTTCTGTTGGGAACTAGCTACGACAGCGCCATTTTGACAGTTGCCTTCCCCATTAAATAGACCGGACCTCGAAAACAGCGGCGCGGCAGCGGAGCGGGAGAGGGTGACGAGCGGTGCACTCCAGTCAAGCGGTGACCGCTGCGCGTCTGCATTGATAGTGCTGCGCAATTTATTTTTGTGACGTATCGAAATGTCCTCGGACGTGCAGGAACAAATTATTTCAGCTATTTTTGATAGGACACCGATATGGAACAGCAAAGATGTGAACCACAAAAATAGGAGGCTAATTAATCAGTTATGGGAAGAAATTAAAAACGAACTAAACATTGAAGGCAAATATAAAAATGTTTTATTATGTTAATAAAATAACTAGTAATTAATGGGATTATCTACAAAATATTCTTGTTGTTCAGACATTTCGTTCGCGAACAAAAACAAATATCTCGACGACACAACACTATGCCGCTATAGTGCCACGCAATCTGCCCGCTGGTTTCGAGAACGGGTCTGCGTTGCCCGCGCCGCTCCCGCGCCGCCGCCGCCCCGCTGCCCGCAAAATTCGAGGCAGAGGCCTTAAAACAACAAACAGTCGATACTATTGAAGTGGCCTACGTGATCGAACGAACGCACGTGGAGTGCAGTGCGGCGCGGCGCGAAGCGAAGCGAACGCGATCAGTTGGCTTGATATTTTTCCGCGAACTTGATGCGGTGCCATCACGCGGCTGGCGATTCGCGCGCTCGTACAGTGGTCTCGAACGTCATAGAGCGAGATCGGAAGAAAATCGGTATATTTGTATCCAAAATCGGTATTTGACAAAAAAAAAATACAATATTCAATGAAATTCGTTTATTTATTGAAAAAAAAACATACAGACTAATTTATAACGAGAGCCCATATCGGTAGAAATATCGAAAAATCGGTAGGTTCGAGACCACTGCGCTCGTAGGACAAAGCCGCCGCTTCGCACCGCAACGCATTGAATTCTCGTGTCACCGCATCGGATCGCTTCGCAATCGCGTTCTCTTTGAACCGCCTACGTAAGACGCTGCGTTCTTATATACCTATGTCACTCATTTGTTCGGAAAATCGGAAAGCGCCTTCTGTGGACGCGACCAAGCGTTTGGTACGCCAAACAAAATGAACACGACGACGCCCGACGATCGTGTTAGTTAGACTGAAAGCCTCTACGCAATCTACACGTCTTACACAGTTATTTTACCTCTGACAGCAACAACCTATCAAAAGCAACCATAATGTAACGAAAACAAAGTAGTGTGACTGACACTGGCATGGCCACCATCAGGGATTTTAATTTCGATAACAAAAAAAATTTGTCGCTAATTAGTCAAAATTTGTCGCTAATTAGTCAAAATTTGTCACCAAATATCAGAATTTGTCGGTCACTGGTTCAAAAGTTGTAAGGGTTTATAGGTGACCGATCCTGGGAGCATCTCCCTAGCTTGGCCACATTTACGAGGAGGAATCAAAAAGTAGTGAGAACGACATACTCCTTGGTAAGAAAAAAAATAAATACTGGCAGGCATAGCTCAGATACATATTTGTAATATTAATAAAGAAAAAAATCTTCGATTCTCTTTTGTTTTTTTTTCTGAATGTAGTCATTTGTTTGCTTCGTGTCGGAACGTGTTCTCGAAAATGGAGAAAAACGTATACCACGGTCGTACGCTACAGAAAGACAAGAGCAGACAAAGTAACACAAAACTCTAACTAACCACGATCATTAAAGTGCGAGCCATTATTAAATACCTCTGTTTAAAAAAGTTAACGATGCAAGAGATTCATTGCGATTTGGAGGCAACATTAGGAGAGTCTGCTCCGCCGTATTCCACTGTCGCAAGGTGGGCTTCTCAATTTCGAGTAGGGAGAACGAGCACGGAAGACGAACATCGTTGCGGCCGTCCATCGACGTCAGTCACCCAAGAAAATGTTGCGAAAGTCGAGAAAATTGTATTGAGCGATCGAAGAGACCATCCGATACTTAATTCAAGAAACTGGCATTTCATATGGAAGTATTCAATACATATTGAAACAATCTTTGAATATGAGAAAAGTCTCCGCAAGATGGGTGCCGAGAATGTTAACCGACGGTCAGAAACAAAATCGACTTGCCATTTCGAAGATATTGTTGAACAAGGTTCAAGAAGATTCTGAAAACTTTTTGTCTCGTTTCGTAACAATGGACGAAACATGGGTCCATCATTTTGATCCCGACACAAAACAGCAATCTTCGCAATGGAAACGGCCATCATCACCAACCCCGAAGAAGTTTCGTGCCGTGGCATCGGCTGGCAAGGTTATGGCCTCAATATTTTGGGACTCAGAAGGGATATTGTTGATTGATTACCTGGAGAGTGGAACCACTATTACAGGTCAATATTATGCAGCTTTAATTCCCACGTTGAGGAATGCCATCAAAGAGAAAAGGAGAGGGAAACTTCGAAGGGGCGTGCTGTTTCATCACGACAACGCACCCGCGCACAGGTTGGCAGTTGCGATGGCTGCCATTCAGCAAGCTGGCTTCGAATTGGTTGACCACCCCCCCCCCCCCCCCCTTATTCACCAGATCTGGCGCCTAGCAATTTTTATCTGTTCCCCAAATTGAAAGAATACTTAAGGGGAAACAGGTACAAAGACGATAACGATGTGATGGATGCCGTGGAGAGCTTTTTGCAGGACCAAGACAAAACTTTTTTTTTGAAAGGGATTGAAGCCTTGGAAAAGCGCTGGACTCGGCGTGTAGAGAGACTCAGAGACTAAGTAGAAAAATAAATTATTATGTTATCAATAGTCATTATATTCTATCTCATTCTCACTACATTTTGATCCCTCCTCGTATATCTCAAAAATTAAGGCACCTATATATTTAGGTTAGAGTGGCTTAAACTTCTTTGAAAACATTTAAACTTGCTCGTGGTCTATTTGGTGTATGGACGGCAGCACATCTAGCTACTACAATCTGTCTTTCTTTAATAGATTTTCAACTTTATCGCTAAAGCATTAGGTTTAAGGTTGATTGGGAAAATTTGACAGTTTCGGATAGCTTGACCTGCTGGCGTCTGTACATACATGAATTTTATGATGAGTGCACATCGATTGGAACGCCATGATAAATAAATATACAATAATGTCTGAAATCATAGCCGCAGTTGTAAGTAATTATAAGTATAAAATGCTTAATTTATCTCAGCAGCACAGTAGCGCAGCGCGAGGCGACCAGATAAACCGTGAAAATAATGTGAAAGGCGGGGCGAGCTGGGAGCAAATTAGTGAAGACTTTGATGTTAGTTAATTTTGCGTTTTACGCAATTCGTAAGTCAAGGAGCATTTACCGAGGAGTCCGTTATTATAGGCTTTTCTAGCCGCATAATTTTGCCGATCGCTGAACCTTCGAACTTTTTAATACTAATTTAAATAAAAAAAGGAATTTTAAGTACTTGCTACTTTTATGATAACTGTATGTTTTCATTACTTTCTTACTAAAATATTACTTTATACTGAACACTATACCTATAATAAAATAAGATTTTCTGAAATAAGTAATGAAAAAACGTTAGTGCTAAAAAGGTATTTCATAAAGTATTTCTAGACTTTAATAAGGTTTTATGCTACGTAACATAAATTGTAATTTAGTCCCACGGTGGGCGCCACTAAAATTTTTAACTTAATTGTGCAACTGTTTTACCAAATTATAACGTTAGACGTTAGGCTCTAATTTACGTTAGAATAATAAAACATCTGTCGCCGAAATAAGAAATTATATGATTTACCCAATATGTTAAATTTATTGTACATACCTTTAGTAAAATGTTTAAAATACTTAAACGTTGAAAACGTATTGTAAGTATTTATATTTATTTATTTTCTCTCACAATGGTTTTGTAACAATAAAACAGTTTTGAACTATATAAACATTTACATTGTGAGAGCTGGTGCCTGAAGTAGGTTTTGGAAAAAAAAACCTGTATTTATCAACCTATTGTTTGAAATATACTACAATACGTTACAAAAAAAAATACATACACTACCGTCCAAAAGTTTGGAAGCAGCAAGGTAAAATCAAATAAAACGAAACAAAGTCATTTGAATTTCAATGTATTGATAAAAAATTAAAATATAAACAAAAACTAATTTAAGCAGAACAAAATTTTTACATACAATATAAAATTAAATTTTAGCTTCGTCAGTGTGGGCACGCCACAATTGCGGCGATAAGTCCCCTCTTTGAGGAGTGGCCGGAGAGGCGCCACGGCGTCCTCACCTTCCGCCTGACGCAGGTCCTCACCGGACACGGGTGCTTCGGGAGGTACCTGTTCCGGATAAGGCGGGAGGAAACGCTCGGGTGTCACCACTGTGTGGATCGCCCGGAGGACACGGTGGAGCATACGGTGGAGGTCTGCCCGGCTTGGGCGGAGCACCGCCGTGTCCTCGCGGAAGCGATCGGCGGCGGCGATCTCTCGCGTCCGGCCCTGGTCCAGGCCATTGTACGGAGCGAGAGTGCATGGGAAGCCATTACCTCCTTCTGCGAAGCAGTAATGCTCGTGAAGGAGGAGGCGGGACGCGTGAGGGAGAGGCAAGCTTTGCACCCTCACGCCCCTAGTCGCCGCAGGAGACGCCCTGGGCGTCGGGAATTGGCAGCCGATTCCCGGCCACCGTAGGCGCGGGCTTGCGGACGGCGAGCAATGGGTAGCTCGCCGTCCGGTAAGGACCAAGCCCGAGTCGACGGCGCGTCGTGTTCCACGCGCGCCTCAAAGAGATGTCAGCACTATTGACGGGGTCCGCTAGGGCCGATGCCAGCTAGGGTTGCGGGATGTTCGAAAGAGTTACCGTGGCCCCAGCACAGGCAACAGAAGGAACACGGGTGGGTTTTAGTCAGTAAAAGTCTGACACGCCCTCCCGCTCCGCCCAGAGCGGGAGAAGTCATTTGATGATTTCCCATCCACAAAAAAAAAAAAAAAAAGCTTCGTCAGTGTCCTCCTTTTTCCTTTATTAGCTTCACGCATATTCTAGGCATTCTATTAATTTTATTAAAATAATCTTCATCTAATTTGTTCCATTCGCTCTCTAATAGCTTCCACAAATGTTCCGAGGTCGTAGGAGAACGATTTTCCACCCTTCTAACGAGTTCATCCCAAACAAGCTCAATGGGAGGAAATCAGGTGATTGAGGTGGCCATTGCATGATGTTTAAGATTTTTTCATCTATTTTCTTGTTCAAAAAGGTCTGGCGCAGTTTAGAAGAATGCTTAGGATCATTATCCTGTTGAAAAATGAATCCAGGACCAATTAGATTTAGTCCACTAGGTACGGCGGAATTTCGGAGAATTTTCAAGTAATCTTCCTTGTTTAGTTTTCCGGTTATCCTCACAAGATTTCCGGGTTTATTGTTGCCAAAATACCTCCAAACTATGACATTACCTCCACCATGTTTGATAGTAGGCACAGTACATGCCTCTGAAGCCCTCTCTTCTTTTGACCGGCGTACAAACACACGTCTATTGGATCCAAAAATCTGAAACTTTGATTCGTCACTCCAAAGGACATTTTCCCATCGCTCTATTGTCCAGTTTTGGTGCGCTTTTGCCCATTCTGGTCTATTTTTCTTATGTCGAATGGTTAGTTTTGGTTTTTTAGCTGCAACACATCCTCTTAGTCCCGCAGACAATAAACGTCTTTTAACAGTTGTTTTTGAAACGGGTGTTTCTCGCATTTCATTCAGAGCTGCGGTGATTTGTAGGGCAGTTAAGCGTCGATTCCATTTAGAGAGGATCCTGATGAAGTTGTCTTCTTGCCTTGTTGTGAATTTGGAGTTTTGGACCTACCAGATCTCTTTCTATCTTCATTTTTCCCAGTTTCTCGTTTTCTAACAAGGGTATAGTGGACACCTTTACGAGAGATTCCGAGCCTTTCTGCGATTTGACGTTCACTATATCCTTCCTCACGTAGAGTACAAATAGCGCCTCTCTGTCCGAGTGTGATTTGCTTGCGTTTTGCCATATTCAGAAGAAAAAATAAGGTCAAAGGAGTCGTCGATAACTTTCTAATACGGACAATGTTAATATCACAACTTTCACGTGCCAATGCTCCAGTTGGACTAAACAGGGTCTTAAAAAATTAAACCCACCAAATATTACCAATAAAACCACACCATTGCAACAATAAAGTACCCGACGGATTAAGTTATAAAGCACGTGTTTCGTCAAAACTAAGGAGTTAGTTAAAACTTCATGAATGTGGAATAACAATCCTTTTATTTTTATAAAGCTTGTAAAACGATAGTTTATTGCTAATTTTTGCCGCCTGTAGTCGGTATTAATTTATTTTGTTTAAAGACCGGTGTTTTTCCAAACTTTTGGACGGTAGTGTACCTAATAATCTTAAATCAAAGATATTGGTATGTATGTACTTGGATACATGAATGTTGGAGTGAAATGGCGGGGTATATTAGGAGTGCAGCGAAAGATATTTTGGGAGAGACTAAAGGAAAGGGTACGATAGATAGGGATACATGGTGGTGGTCGACAGAAATACAGAATGTGTTGCAGGATAAGAAGAGAAAGTTCAAGGAATGGCAGAGTGTTGAAGATGAGAATGTTAGTTTGAAAACAGAAAAAAAAGTGTCAATATGATGCTCTAAAGAAAAAAGTGAAAAAAGCTGTGGCGGTAGCGAGAGCAAAAGCCCAGGATAAGCTTTATGACACACTGGATAGTCTAGCAGGCCAAAAAAACGTATACCGGCTTGCTAGAGCTAGAGCGAGAAAGATGAGGGATGTTTGTCAGATAAAATGTATAAGGAATGAAATTGGAGTAGTGCTTTCGGATGATCAGAAAATTAAGGATAGGTGGAAGGGATATTTTGAAAGACTGATGAATGCGGAGAATGACTGGAGTGGTGTGCTTGAGAATAAACAAGTAAATGAGGGGTTAGTGAGAATGATTAGTATGGATGAAGTGAGAATAGCAGTAAATGAAATGAAGAATGGTAAAGCAGTAGGTCCGGACGGAATACCAGTTGAAGTATGGAAGTTATTACGGGTAGATGGATGGACGTGGTTAACTTTATTCTTCAATAATTTGTTGCTGGAAGAAGCCATACCTGACGAATGGTGTAACAGTTCACTGGTGCGCATAAAAACCTGCACATGGTATTCATTGACCTCGAAAAGGCATACGACCGAGTGCCTCGTGAAGTTTTGTGGTAGGCCCAATGGTAGAAATGTGTGCCAGGGAAGTATGTGCAGTTGATTCGAGCGATGTACAATCGATGCAGTACCCAAGTCCGGTCTACAGTGGGCACTACCGGCAGCTTCAATGTGGCTGTCGGATTGCACCAAGGGTCAGCATTCAGCCCTTACCTCTTCGTGATGATAATGGACGCTCTTACGTCGGATATCCACGAAGAGGCGCCCTGGTGTATGCTGTTCGCTGATGACATTGTGCTGGTTGCTGAGAGCGGCTTAGAGATCCAGAGCAGATTGGAGGTGTGGTGGGCAAAACTGGAGACCGCGGGTCTGAGATTAAGTCGGACCAAAACAGAATATTTGTTTTGTGATTTTGGCGGTCTCTCCAATCCTGTGCCCACATCTCTCGCCGGAACGCCCGTACCGAGCTGCTCCGACTTCCGGTACCTCGGGTCGTTTGTCCAAGGGGATGGCGAAGTAGACCGAGACGTAGCGCACCGGATCAACTCAGGATGGATGAAATGGCGACAGGTCAACTGTGTTGGACAACTTGCGACCCACGGATGCCCCTCAAATTAAAGGGAAAATTTTATAAGTCCGTGATAAGGCCTGTCGTACTGTATGGATCGGAATGCTGGGCCGTGAAGAAGGGATGAAAAAAGATTGCATGCAGCAGAGATGAGAATGTTGAGATGGATGTGTGAAGTGACGAAATTGGATAAAGTAAAAAATGAGTATATAAGGGGAAGTTTGAAAGTGGCGCCAGTGACAGAAAAGTTGAAAGGAAATCGTTTGGCTTGGTATGGACATGTGAAGAGGAGGGAGGAAACGCATGTGACTAAAAGAGTGATGAATATAAATGTTTATGGATGGAGAGGGAGAGGAAGGCCAAAGAAAAGATGGATGGATTGTGTGAGGAATGATATGAAAGAGAAGGGAGTGGAGGGGGGGGGGGGAATGACAGCGTGACTTTTGACAGGGGAAAATGGAAAGAGAAAACGTGTTGCGCCATCCCAAGTGACATGCGACAAGGGCAGGAAGATGATGATGTACTTGGATACCTAATATGAGCCTACGGTTCTAGTTAAGGTTAGAATAATGAAACTTCAAACAGTTTGAACTTGTAATAACATATAACTTAACAAGCACCTTCTGGGTATGCTCGCTCCATCCTAGATCTCCTCTACCTATCGCGTTCCATCAGGCGAGATCGAGGTCAAGAGCTGACCCATTTCATAATAAATTTAAAAAAAAAGACTGCCTCGTTGGTCTAGTGGTCGCAAGCGCTACTCCTGACCATGAGGTCCTGGGTTCGATTCTCTGGTCGGGCAGTGTTATTGGGTTTTTCTCTATGAATTTCTCAGTAGCAGCCCGGAGTCTGAATTTGTGCTCGGTAGATGGCAATAGGCTCGCCCCCTATTACATGGGACTTAAACTGGCGAAATGTCGGTGTCGGTCTTCGGGGAAACAAGGCGTGATGTTATGTAAAAAAAAGTACTAGAAATCGTACTAAGTAATTTGCGTTGCGTGGAATTTTAAGTTTCGTAAATAGGTATAGAATTTATTCATACTAAGCCATGTTTATGTAGGTCAGCCGCAGCACTAAACATGGCTCTATGTACGAATGTGAGATTTATCTAGGTAAAGAGCCATTTTTGGAATATAAATATCTCATCAAATGGCATTTTTTTAAAATTACCTACTAATTGTATGTTAAATTGCTAGATTTTTTTACTTTTTTTTGTGTCATATCATTTCAAACTTACCCAAAGACTTCTTCTGTTTATGTTGTCTTTACACGGGTAAATCTGGAAAAATATATAAAAAGCATATAAAAAGCACACTAATTTATAACAAAACCGTTATTTCTCGAGTTCCTAACTATGCATACTAGGTTCCACCCACTGTAAACTGGCTTTCAACTTTCGTCACGGGCAACTCGCTCCAAGTATCTCGTCTGTACATGCGCATCTATCTGTTTCTTTCTTACCGTAAATGAAACGGAGCGATCTACCTATCTGCCAGCGACTAAGTGCACATTTTGTTCGATAAATAATTACATATTTATATTTAATGTAGATCTGTTTATGGGTAATAAACCACAAAGCTTACAGCTTTCCTTTCGTAGGTTCAAATTATACCTTATATATTTCGAAACAAACATTCCACGATATGATATCATAGATACTGTCTAGACACTACTTAAAGTACTTTGTACTTGCTTGTATGGACGCCAGCATATCAAGCTACCAGCTAGGGTTGCGGGATGTTCGAAAGAGTTACCGTGGCCCCGGCACAGGCAACGGAACACGGGTGGGTTTTAGTCAGTAAAATTCTGACACGCCCTCCCGCTCCGCCCAGAGCGGGAGAAGTCATTTGATGATTTCCCATCCAAAAAAAAAAAAAAAAAAGCAAATCAAGCTACCCGAAACTGTCAAATGTTCCCAATCAACCTTGAACCATAACAATAAAGTCGAAAATCTATTAAAGAAATTTGACAGATTGTAGTAGCTTGATGTGCTGGCGTCTATACCAATGTATGGAGAAATTGAATTCTTTAATACACTCCTTTGCAATAAAAACGGGCACCTTACAGTCATAGGCTTGTCTATGGATAAAATTAATATTTTTAGTATGTCCTTAACTTAGATGACTAGAAATTTCTTATGAAAATATAGTTTTTAACACTTAAATCCTGGAATCGGTGTTTTAGACAAGGAAATGAAAACAAAGAGCACCTGCCATCTAATCTCTTCACCACCCTTGGTTGACTGGTAGAGAATGTCTAAGGCATTAAGTCCGCCTTTGTACTTTTTTAAGTGTGAAAAGTTTAAATAAATAAATAAATAAATAAAGAGCCCTGTTAAAATGGACATTTTTATGGGTATAATGAAATTAAGACTACGGGTATCTTAATAAAAAAAGACTACTTAAAAAATAAAAATAATAACGAGTATGACCTCTCCTTGCAGCGATTACGGCATGTAATCGTCTTGGCATGCTTTCCATCAGGCTTTTGATGGTGTCCTGTGGAATGTGTTCCCGCTCAGCCGAGATCACACGTTTAAGCTCCCTGATGTTTTGTGGAGGTGGTTGGACAGATCATACTCGCCTTTTTAGGAGGTCCCAGACGTGCTCAATGGGGTTAAGGTCGGGGCTCCGCGCTGGCTAATCCAAACGACGAATACCGACCTCTTGCATATAAGCATCTACGTCGCCAGAACAGTGGGCCCGAGCATTATCGTCCATGTAAATGGCATCTTCACCATTTACCAGTCAGTACAGGTTGTGCATGTTGACAAAGGATTTCTGTTATGTACCTTTGCGCATTTAGTGAGCCATTTTCAATGAATACTAACTCGTTACGATAGCTGGAAGTTACACCCGCCCAAAACATAACGGACCCTCCCACCATAAGGGGTGATTTCTTCAAAACACACGTCGGCATAGCGTTCCCCTGGTCTTCGTAACACTCGCCGACGTCGGTCCTCACCATGCAGACAAATTTGAGCCTCATCAGAGAAGAGTACGCTACGCCAGTTACCTAGTGTCCAAGATAGGCGATTTCTAGCGAACCTCAATCGAGCAATCCGGTGCTCACGGAGTAATTTGGGGGTCCGCGCTGGTCGTCGACTGCGTGTATCAGCCGCTAAAAGCCTCCTCCTCACAGTCCATAGGCTAACTTGTACTCCTCGTACCTTTTCAAGGTTTCTTTTGAGGTCTATGTAACTGCATTTGCGGTTCCTTAGCGCCTGAGTCACTAAAAAGCGGTCGTCTCGTGGTTGTGTGCAACGTTTTCTCCCAGAACCTTGCCTTCTCTGAACGGAACCTGTCTCTTGGTATCGAGTCCAGGTTCTTTGGACGGTTGAATAATTCACGTTTAACCGCTGTGAGACGTAACATTGGCTACACCCCTCTTCCAGCAGCGCTATAATTATACTAGCTCTTATTGCTTTTTCTGCCATTACAATAGACACAAAGATAAGGCAGGATTATGTGACAAACATAAATTATTCTACTAAAAATAACGAGAAGTTACGTTTTAATTGCCTGATAAGGATAACCTTTTAATAGCAAACCCACGAAAAGTAACTAAAAGTTACGAATTTGGAATTAAGTTTTTTTCATACCCAGACTCTCTATTAAGTGCCAGTAACATACATAATTTGGCTAATAAAACCTCTCTAGAACTAAATTATTACCCGCCCGTTTTTTTTTTGCAAAGGAGTGTACATTTTTAATTACACACAGACTAAATGTGTGTCATGGCGAAAAATTGCAACTAATTAGCGACATTTAGGAGAGAAAACAGATCTTCGCTAGGTGACCTAGATTTTGAGATATACATGTGGCCAAGCTGCGGAGATTCTCCCCAGGTCGGCAACCTAGAAACGCTAACTTTTTAACCAATGACCAACAGATTCTGATGTTTGGCGACCGATTCCGACTAATTAGCGACATTGGGAGACAACAGATCTTAGCTCGGTGCCCTAGCTTTTGAGATTCAAATTGGGCCAAGCTGGAGAGATGCTTACTCTTACAAACTTATGAACCAGTAACCGACAAATTCTGATATTTGGCGACAAATTTCGACAAATTTTTTGTGTTATCAAAAGTAAAATCCCTGATGGTGGCCATGCCAGTGTCAGTCACACTAATTAAAAAAAAAGTAGTTGTTTTTCTTTACATGTTCTTGCATGCGTTAACAGCAAAGGTTGACATTTTTCACGGAGCACCTTACTGAGCGAAAATGAAAATGACTAATAAATGTTGAGCAGACAAATTATCCGAACATATGAAACAATGGATTAGCAATATGCTTCAAAATCATTCAGATTGTAATTGATAGCGTGTTACGCAATTAGGATGCAGGTCGAGAGAGTAAATGGTCTAAGCTCGAGACGCCGAGTCCATTTACATTAGACTTACGTTAAGATTCACAGGCCGCGAGTAGGAATAAAGTAACCTTAGTCCAAGCCCAAACCTTCGAGCCAGTTATTGTATTTTGAACTTTATTCCAACAAACGTAAGTAGTTTTTCATAAAAAAAAAACTGACTTAGAACCTAGTGTAGTGTCAATTTTGTACTGAGAACTTTACGTCAGTCGGAAACAAAGTTCAAAATACAATAAGCCCACGTACGCACGGACGTAAAAATATCGCGGCGGAATTTGAAAATCCAGTAGGTACGCGAAAAAAAAAATCGCCGCGATATTGTTACGTCCGTGCGAACATCGGCTAACTGGCTCGACGGTTTTAGCTTGAATTAAAATTAGAACTCGTTTTGTAATAAAGCCGGCAAATGTTTGAACTAAGACTATTTACTTTAAACGCCTGTGATATTTCCACAATTATTAGATTTACCACAATAATGTCCCCATGTGTTTCCCATTTCAAATCAGAGGAATATAATGAAATAATAAGACCACAATAATACATCAAACAGTTAATATTATTAATTTTATAAATAGCATTAAGTTAACATAAAGAGCTATGTTGGTATAAATTTTATTCATTCTAAGTAAAGGCACTTTCCACAATGTCTATCATTAATGCTAAGTTATTTGCCATGATCAATATATCAGTAACATGGTCTCTTAAAAACAACAAGTAGATAGTATACACGGCTACATATCAAGCTATAGATTTCCAGTATAAGCTGATCTCTCATTGTATAGGACTTCTGTACAATGAGGTCAGCTTATACTGGATAGTATAGTTTGATATGTAGCCGCCTGTACATTATATAAGTGATCTTCTGTACATATACCTAGCTATGTGTTTACTACATTAATAAACAATTTCATTGTTACAAAACTACACAATCAACTTAGAGGTTTATATATCAATCATGGCAAATAAAATATATAAAATCTTACTTTTAACTCTGGTAGTCAGCTAAAATTACCCATTCACAAAAACAAAATACAATGTGTATGTATATTATATGATGTGGATGACAGAACTAGTTACTAGTCGTTTGAAAAATAACATGCGTTAATCCCAATGTTTTTCGAACGATACGACACATAAAACCGATAGTAATTGATTAAAACAATTCTCTTTCTCATCCACATTATTACACTAGTATAATATATACAAAGATTTTTTATACATTTTTTTTTACATATCTTTCATCTATACACAATGTACAAAATTCTTATTCTCATTTATTAAAGGTATGTATCATTTATTAGTATAAGAAAAATAGATAACTGTACATTGCAATATGGATATTGCACAAAACAACTAAACATATTAACTTTGGCTTATCCATTATAAACACCGTGTGGTGTCAAAAGTAAAAGGTAATAATCAGCTTACAAAGTGTAATGTATCTATCACTTTTCAGTATCTTCAATCACAGACCCTATGACAATGACTTTAGCAGCATCCAAACTGTTTGTTTAGGTTTAGATGAAGAATGCCTTATTTTACATAGAGGAAGATTATACAAATAAAAAATCAATTCTGGAAAGGCACAATCATATCAATGGCAGACTAAGGCACTTGTTCCGCCGCCGACGAGAACGACTGGCAAGTATGTGTTTTCTTGCTCAAAAAACGAAAAAAATAATGTATTCTATGATCTTTACATAGAATAAAACAAATTCGCTTTTCGTGTCTGGGTGACCGCATAAATCTTTGCATTTTGATGCATTTTTCGCCGCTCTTAGAGCATTTATTCCGGAAGGTTTTGTGTATAATACAATTAATATTTAACTTACATAATTATAGCAAAAAAATCTCATGTTTTGACAAGTCGCCTTTGCAACCGTGCGAAGCAGGGGCGGGTCGCTAGTTTCTCCATAAACAAAATGTAGTCATAGCTGATCGCAGACTGTTCACACTGTATGTTTAAGAGCTATGAAAAAAAACTCGAAAACGTGCTTGTCGAATCGTTCCTAGCTTCCAACTAAATCGCAGGACGCTTATCGTCGGCAGCGGAACACGAACTGGGTTCTGAGGTATAGAATATAATAGTAGTTAATTTTGCCGAAACTACGTTTGAACTCACAATATAAATGAAAGTACACAGAAATTACATTTGAATAAAGTAAAAGACGACGATGTTAGAAATATATCTGCTTTTACAACTTATCTAATATGTAAAAAATGAGGCATAATTGGGCGCACCGCGCCGCATTGCAAAATTTGAAACGAACCATCGCACGGTATAGGCGGGCCACAAAGCCGGCTTTTTGTATTGAAATGCTACGCGCTACCTGAAAACGGGATAATTTTTTTAATGCTTTATTTTCAATAAAAATGTTTTTTTTTTCGAGTGCCTATCTATTAGTCGTAATGACACAATTTCATAAAGTTACTACAAACTTTGCTGTTTCTGGCGAGATTCAAATATTAATGTCTCTTTGAATAAAGTAAACCTAGATGGATTTCTAACATCAAACGTTATGCAGAATTGACAAAAAAAAGTTACTATTATAGGAAATCACTTTGTCCCAATCACATAAACCATTGTAAGATCATCACTTATAGATCAGTGAAATGATTAGCAGTTTACAGAATTATTCATGGCGTAAACTGGAATTTTTTATACTGTTTGTTTAAAAAATTTTTGCATATTCAGAATCGGTCATTTGTGGTCTGTCACATTCCATAACATCACAAATACAACGAAAAAGTACCTTCGGAAGAAAAAATAATAATTTATAGTACTCTTAAAAATCATTTCATCATAATGACATAATTATTATAATATTTCGACTCCAACCATGGCACCAAGTCGAAATTGCTTGAAATGTATGCAATGAAAACATTTTGGAATGGTATGTTAAGCTATGACTTAAGTTTTCATTCTATTCAACTCATAAGCTTATGGTAATTTTTAACAGTTTAAAATATTTTAAATCAAACAGTGATGTAAACAGCTACTATTATGGAGTCTGTCGAGTCTGTTATTATACAGCATAAAATCAAACAAATGATATTAAAACAACAATAGAAAATTACAAAACACATTAACAATTCAATACATCAAATCTAACAATACTTTAAAAAAATATGGATTGATCAACCAATGCATGAACAATTTGACTTGACTTCATCAACTGCTAAATACAGAACTGTGAAGAATCCTTGTGAAGTCGAGAGCCAAATTATGCAATCTGAATGCAGCACTTTAGCACAGACAGTACAGTAACAATGAGCGCAGGCTCTCTGGCAGGCAGCGGCACACCCGTTAGCCAGCTGGACCTCATTCTGTCTTTTGCTGACAATATAATTCTTTTAGGGACTTTAATTCTTCTATAAGTGCTTTGTTTTGGTTTTCAAGCACTGCTACTCTGTTCTCTAGACATTTAATGTATTCTTTTTTCTTACGACGACATTCCCTTGCTGCTTCACGATTTTTCAACAGCCGTAGTTCACGTTTGCGCGTTTGATCTTCTAGCATTGGACCTGCAAGTATTGTAACATTTACTGATTTAACAATTTATTTGAATTGGATAATACAATAGATTAAATTATGACTGAATACCAACCAGGGACATAAAAATGTTCATCTTGATTTGTAGCATACTGCACAATGGCACCGCCTGCCCCCCCTCCTGACACAGACAGCGTGTGTAAACCGCTCTCTGTCTGGAGAGCTCCAGCTGGAATGACTAAAAATAAATTAGATATTAAAAAAAAAAGGTAATCCATTTTCCACAAAAATGAGAGTAGTTTTAAATGCCACACAATATGATGAATGAAAAAATGATAGGTATATAAACAAGAGAGCATATTAAATGCGAGGTCTTAACAAGGTCCATCCTGTGCTTAATCCAGGTTACTCGGTAGCGTATTTTGAGCATACATACTACAGGATACCAATAGGTGAATTTCTTTACAATAATTATGCATAAAATATTGTATAAAGATTGTGCTCTGTTTTTAAAATATAATTACAGTAGCCCTATTCAGTTCGAACTTCAACCAAAAAAAAAAAAAAAAAAAACAAATAACAGAAATCTTGGCATGGTCAGACACAACAGATCAATGATTCATCTCCTAACAGGGTACTTATATAAAAACATTTTTAGGGTTCTGTAGCCAAATGGCAAAAACAAAACCCATAATATTTCGTCATGTCTATTTGTCCGGATGTCACACAGCCATTTGACTAGGAGGCTATAAGCATTTAAGTCGATAAAAATTGGAAAGGTGTATTCTGTGCACCGATAAACAATGATGGTGAAGTGAAATTACGAAAAGTTATTGGTGGTACTCCATGTAACAAAAAGGATGAAAAAAAATCAGCGCACTAAGCGTATGGGGTTTTTGTTGGATCCCATAGTTAAAAAGATTATGATGCTTCTAAATGACATTGAATAGTTTTTGAGATAGTTTTCGGTTACCACTGCATCAATTAACTATAGTTCCGATAAAATCAATATTGTGTATGCATGCGTAAATATTCATCCCGACTATGGAGACCTTCACTGTGCGTGGTTTGACACACTCTTGGTTTTTTACACCTGAAACTATTAGGTTGGAGAAAAAGTATTTTCGCATTATAGTATGTATGAACTTGTAATAAAATCTCTTTGGCTATACTATTTGTATCTGGCTGGTTTTGGTATAATTGAAAGTTTAAATTTTAAAGAACATAATTCCAAATTCAAATTAGGAAAATGTGTGATTTTCATTTGTTTTTCGTACTGTCAAGATGAGTGAATCTAATGAAGAAATTCGATACATTTTAAAATTTTATTACAAAAAGGTAAAAATGCAACGCAAGCCGCGAAAAAAATTTGCGATGTCTATGGACCTGGTGCAGTGTCTGTGAGAGTAGCACAAATTTGGTTTAAGCGTTTTCAATCCGGAAATTTTGATGTCAAAGATGCACGTCGCTCTGGTCGCCCTATTACGGATAAAATGGATGCCATTTTTGAAAAAGTGGAGCAAGATCGGCATATCAGTAGTTACGACGTAGCTGAAGAACTGGGAATTGACCACAAAATAGTTTTGGCGCATTTGAAAAAAACTGGGTACACAAAAAAGCTCGATATTTGGGTACCTCACGAGCTCACTGAAAGAAAAGTAATGAACCGTGTACTCATTTGTGATTATTACGACGTAATGAAAATGAACCTTTTAAAGAAGCTGATAACTGGTGATGAAAAGTGGATCACGTACGACAAGAACGTGCGAAAAAGGTCGTGGTCAAAGGCCGGTCAGACTTCACAGAGTGTGGCGAAACCCGGGTTAACTCGCAACAAGGTGATGCTGTGTGTGTGGTGGGATTGGAAGGGCACTATTCATTATGAGCTGTTACCACCAGGCAGGACCATCGATTCTGAACTCTACTGCGAACAACTAATGAGATTAAAGCAAGAAGTTGAGAGAAAGCGGCCGGAATTAATCAACAGAAGGGGTGTGGTTTTTCATCATGATAACGCTAGACCTCATACATCTTTAGCCACTCAGCAAAAATTAAGAGAGTTTGGCTGGGAGGTGTTAATGCATCCGCCGTATAGTCCTGACCTTGCACCTTCAGATTTCCACCTGTTTCGGTCTCTTCAGAATTCTTTAGGCAGTGTCAGGTTAACATCAGGAGAGGACTGCCTGTTGTCGCGGTATTTTGACAGAAGTCCCAAAATTTCTATAGCAATGGGATCATGTCCCTACCTACAAGATGGCAAAAAGTTATCGAACAAAATGGTACCTACATACTTTAGTTAAATGTGAATAAATTACATTAAAATATGTTTTGAATTTTCTTAAAAAATGCGATGAAACTTTTTCCCCTACCTATTATATCGAGAAATAATGTTTCAAGATGGGCTTTGCCGCTTTGGTGCTGTCGATGTTAGAAACATCGTTTAAAGTTATTTGAGATTTTAATGCAGTGAACTGTTGCGCTCATAATTCAGTTCGATTTCAAGTATCTAGTATCGAGTTAACGTAACGTCATTCGATCAGGTAGAGAACCCAAATAAATGCGAAAAGTCTAAGGAAAGACTAGCTGTGCGAAATAATGCTTCCCTACCCAACCCGTTCGGTTCGTACCATCTGCTGAAAATCTCCAACCTGGACTAGAGTTGCCTTGGCTAACCTGAAAGTCATTAAACAAACCCCCACACACAGACAGACAGACACACACACACACACACCCGCACAGACGCACACGCACGGACAGATCCCGGTTGGCCAAAGCAAGGATTACCTACTCAGATGGAGATTCACAGATGACTATGTCCTGGAGAGTAAATGTGGTGCTGTCCCACAAACGATGCAACACTCGATATCATGTCCAGCGTGTCCTGTTGGACGCTACTGGAGGTGCCGAACTCGTAGCCAAATTTTGGGCCGACTCAATTTAGGTTGCCATCAACACGCTATGAACCCACAATTCGGCTCAATAGATGTCGTTGCGTGTAAATAAATGTAAATATTAATCGGCGACGGTGACTTATGGGACGGATATATTTGTGAACGACAGATTATTGAATAATAGCGTCATAATTTTGGAATCTACTCATCCACTAGACAATGATCATAAACATCATCGGATTAAAAAAAAAAAACCTGTTTGGTTTTCATTTATGTACCATAACTATGTGTAATATATATTTTTTAATTTGGCCCGAGATAATACGAGAATTCCAACGATACCGCATACATCAAAATCGGTTCAGGTGTTTACAAGTTATCGTTGTATGAAGAAACTATTTATTACACAGACGTACATACATACATGATCCCTGAAAACAACACTCCTTTTGACTAATAGATATCTATTATCCTCATATTCGATCATGTTGAATGCTGAACATTCTGTAAAATAGATCTGAAGATCCTGTAGATTGTGTAGTAGAACTGTACTATGGTTTAACCGCTTTTCGCCTGATGTTAAGCGATTATGAGGTCACAATATGGCGCAGATAGATTACTTATTAATTTCATGATGTTTGCCAAAATAGATAATTACAAAAACTGCAGCTTTACAGCATACAACGTAGCGAGATCAACATTAAAAACTTTTTAACAAAAAAAAAAAACAACCGACCTCCAAAAAATCACTACAAAGTGAAAAATAACTTTAATTTCGGAAGTCGGTGTCTTTGGATCTGTATTTTAGATTTTTGCCATCGACTTCCGAAACACTTTGTAGTGTTTTTTTTTGGAGGTCGGTTGTTTTTTTTTTTTTTTTGTAAAAAGTATTTTATTTTTCACTTTTTACAAAACATTGCTTTTCCCGATGCAGGGACGTTAATTGTTAAGGAGTTCTCCTGGTACTTCACCATCAGCTCCACTTCACCATATAAATTGTGACGAGCTTATATTGCTTAGCAATAATTTTAAAGTAATCGAATCGCAACCCGTGAAATACTTATTATTGAGTTGTTCCGGTGGCCATCTTATCATCTGTGGTCTTCGTCATCAATTCCACTTCACCAAATGGTGCTTTTCGAGGTCAAATGCACAAGTTACTATAAAAAAATACCTAAATCGCTATAGATGTGCCTATAATATTTGCAGAGTTCCCTCGATTTCTCCAGGATCCCATCATCAGATCCTGACCTGATGACTATAGGGCCACCTGGAGAGTATAACCTTTCAAACAAAAAAGAATTTTTCAAATCGGTCCAGCCGTCTTCGAGTAATCGGGGAACACACTTAATAAAAAAAAGATTCCGACGAACTGAGTAAGAACCACCTCCTTTTTCGAAGTCGGTTAAAACAATTTATAGCCAGAGTGCATCTCATGACAATTCCAATAAGCCCAAACACGGCTAGGATACATTGTTTTATTACGGAGTTCCGGTGCCTACCTTCCGGCTTCATCATCAGATCAGTTCGATGGTACCATTTTCATCAGCACTATTTATTTAAATTGGCTTCGTCATTGTCGCTTAACTATCTTAATAGAGATATCTTATCGCCACCCGTGAAATACTTATCATTGAGGAGTTCCCGTGGCCATCTGTGGTCTTCTCCATCAGTTCCACTTCACCAAATGATACTTTCTGAATGCAAATGCTTAACTTGTTGTTGAAAATATCAAAATCTCTAAGTGTTTGCCTATAGTATTTGAGGAGTTCCCTCAATTCCTCATGGATCCTGTCATCAGAACTGGACTTTGATAAAAATGGGACCAATCTGGAAGTATGTTCTTTCAAATAAAATAAGAAATTTCCAAATCGGTTTATAAATGACGGAGTACGGAGGTAACAAACATTAAAAAAAAAACATACAACCGAATTGATAACCTCCTCCTTTTTTTGAAGTCCGTTAAAAATAATTAGTATGAATTAATACGTAGACAAACCAACTTTAGACTTATGCTATCTAAGTATACTACATTCTAAAATAAGCAAATGAGTCCTACCTATAGCGAAATTACCCAGTAGGGACGCTAGCATAACCATATTAAAATTAAACCAGCCAAATGCGTGTTGGACCACGTAAAATGAAGGATTTCGTGGTTAGGGTGAATTTATCCTAAGAACAAACTTAACATTGTAGTTGAAAAACATGTTCTCCCATACATTTCAACTGCAAATGTAAGATGGTCGACTATTACTCGTTAACTTGTAAAACCTACTGAGCTGTGATAGTTTTCCTTTTAACTGCGTTATATATGCTACTGCCGTGAATTCATTCACATATCCAAGAGCAACCATTTAGCTGGCGGGGGGGCCTCTAACAAAAATTAGCACTTTAAAGTTTAATATTACGCAAACGGATCCCTGGATCGAAAAATGGTTTTGGCAATATTTTTGAACGGCTTATCAACGATACCTCACACCATAGAATGGACGAGAAAAAAAATATCATCCCCACTACAGGTGCAAGGGAGGTACCCTACAATTTTTTTTTAATACTGAGTCTTTGAACTAAGTCGCGGACAGACAGATAGACAGGCAGACGGACATGGCGAAACTATAAGAGTTCCTTGTTGACTACGGAACCTTTAAAATGGTAGACATCAAAAAACCATAATATTTAAACGGGAATCTGAAATAATTATGAATAAGCAAAGTAGGTTGGTGAAGTATGCCGTCATCATGCCTTCTCACCGCTGATTACGTCACCGGGTTGAATATTAATCAAGTCTCACCAGTGATGACGTCATTGTTGTTGGAATTTGTACTTATAACTACAGATTTATAGCTAACATTTAAAGTAAGTAGATATAAAGTATGTTTAGATCAAGAAGGAAACATATTTATTTATTTATTTATTTAAACTTTTCACACTTAAAAAAGTACAAAGGCGGACTTAATGCCTTAGGCATTCTCTACCAGTCAACCAAGGGTGGTGAAGAGATTAGATGGCAGGTGCTCTGTTAGAAATGGAACAATTTGTACATAAATAAGTCATAAACTTATAATACACATACATACATATTTACTATAATATATACCTATATTATATACATATATTATATACAAATTCAAGAGAGAGAGGTTTTGAGATGACTCTACGCTATTTATTTTGAAAATAACTCCGCAATCTCCGCTTAAATGCATACCGACTGGTGGCCATCCTGATGTCAAGAGGTAGCGCATTCCAAAGAAGAATGGACTGAAAATGAAAGGAAGAATGAACAAAGTCAGAAGTATGAGAAGGACAGAGTAGGAGAAGATTGTTAGAAGAACGAAGATTCTTAGCGTGTGAAGAACATAGATATTGGAAGTGAGACACTAGATAAGAAGGAGGAGTGGGAGAGTTAAGAAGGGAGAAAAGCGTGGTCAAAGCACGCAAATTTCTTCTCTGGCGAATGGGCATCCATTTGAGCTCAGACCTGTAGCTCGACACATGGTCATATTTTCTGAGGTTGAATATGAACCGGATACAATTGTTAAGCAGTCTGTCAAGCTTATCCAGCAACACCGCATTCAAGTCAAAGTAGCACACGTCACCATAGTCAATGATAGGGAAAATCAAAGTCTGCACAAGCATAGTTTTCGTCTTAGCGGGCAAAAAGTTTCTCAGACGATACAGAGATCGTAGAGTACCGTTGACCCTTTGACTAACATTAGAGACCTGGCGCTGCCAGCTAAGCGTCGAGTCAAGATGCAAACCGAGATCTTTCACAGTAGGGGTAATGGGTATGACGGTACCATTGAAAATGAGAGGAGGAAGAGAGCTAAGCGTCGCCCTACCCATCATGCGCGAGCTTCCAATTACAATGGCCTGACACTTTGAGGGGTTCACTGATACCCCAAAACTATCAGACCACTTTTTGATTGCATCTAAGTCTCGGTTTACATCTGCTACAGCATCCAATAAACCTTCCACCCGCGCAGCTGTATACAATTGAAGATCATCGGCATAAAGATGATACGAACACCGAAGACAGTGAGTTATAAAATTAATGAAGATGGAGAATAACAATGGAGAAAGAATACCACCTTGTGGAACACCAGCATCCAGGTCACGCCAACTCGAAGAGCTCTCATCAACGCGAACCGACTGCCGGCGTCCCCGAAGATAAGAAGAGAACCATTCCAGAACCTCGGACGAAACCATGAGATGAGAGAGCATAGCAAGGAGAATATCGTGGCTGACAGCGTTAAAGGCATTGGAGAAATCAATTAAAACCAAAACAGTAACCTTAGTATCCTCCATCGCTTCTCTAACGTCACCAGTCACTTTAAGGAGAGCGGAAGCTGTACTATGCCCAGGCCTGAATCCAGACTGAAACGAGCTAACAAGGTTGTTCCGGTGAACAAACCCCGCAAACTGTCTGTGAACGCAGGCCTCAAGCACTTTAGACAGGAATGGGAGAATGGAAATGGGTCGAAAGTGAGTGGGCAGGGAGGGGTTTGAAACTTTAGGAAGCGTATTAACATATTAACCTTATGAAAACATTGTCTTAAATTTTATTTACTTGTATGTAAAATGAGGAGTTCACCTACTATTTACTTCGTCTTAAAGTATAATTAGGCACTTTATACGTGTAACCGAATGAAAAGAAAAATCAGTGCAAATAACGAGTGTGGAGCATGGTTGGATCCCATTATTTAAAAAAATATGATGATGTTTCTAAGTGATCCGCTGCTGTAGTCGAAAAAAATGTGTCATCCCCTACATTTTCAAACAAATACATGGTGGAAATGTTGAATAAAATGGTGGTAAAACTAAAAAAACCCCTTCATTGAAATTTGGTGTAATTTTTGAGAAATGGGATATTTTCGGTTACTTACAACTGCAGAAATAACGTTTTTCAGTTTCTTTGAGAAAATGCTATGAATAATGTACAAACTTATTTTCGCTGTCGATAAAAATCAGCATTGTGCATGAGTAAATAGTCATACCGACTACGCACTTGGCCGATTTTTGTCTACAGGATGTATCAGAAAGGTGTGGTCAAATTTAAGGGTGTGGGTACAGACCATCAAACTGAACAACTTTCTCCATGCGACCAACATCATAATCACCCATTAATTTGACCACACCTTTCTAAAACACCCTGTATAATGAAGGTAAGGTACCTCAGACTCGTTTAGTGGCCTGAACTTTATTGTTGCTCAGAATCTATGCTTTAGATACCTATTTTATTTGTTTCATACAATTGCAAGAAGTTACTTTTTTGTGCAGCTTTATCGCCATGTTGTCACAAAAATATTCCAGAAACATATTATTTGAAGTCGTCAAATACAAAATTTAAAATAAAAGGAGAGTCAAGGATCTAGTGAGCTAGACTGAGTTCTACCTGAAATTTCATCATAAGTTTAAACAACGAAAAAATCACGACTAGTCGCGAAGAAGAAGAAGAAATAAGTAATTACATTTTCTTTAAATTATACCTATGACAACATTGACTTACTTACTGATTTATCATCACCCATTGATGAAAATAATAATTTAACCTATGTGGTGAGCATATGAACATTAAAGCATTTCTAAATTGTTTAATAGCGTGTCAATGGAAATATAATAGAAGACAAGAAGTTCAATGAATCATATAACTGGTAGCCCACAAATCAAATCTACCCTAAAGGATATTAATAATTATTATAGTGAGATTTAGTTGCGTAATCAAAACTAAATGTATGAATTCCTAAAACCAATCTATATACGATGTAAAACAAATGACAATGGTAGAGTCTTGAAGCTAGTGGTTAAGCTGTGTACCAACACAATGTACATTAGAGTTATGTATGATGCGTTGTAACAGGTTAGTGACACATGTTGCACACAGAAACAAAGAGTGTCAACGGCGGCACATATAACTGACCTGGCCCAAATGATAAAGAAGATGACAGCGACACTTCGTTCTCGCTTCCTGGTTTAGATCCCGTGCGATTTTCTGCAATATCATCAGGTTCTTATACTTATGAGTATTTTGGTTAAATCTGTTCAACCTTTTTATGATGTGCAAGACCTGTTATTTGAACAATATTGATGGTATCGTAAACCTACATGACCTAAGCAATTGATGAGGAAAATTACTTATTATTGTATGATCTATTTATTATGTGTGAACACTATTCAATTCTGTTTAAAGGGGTTTTATTATTTTTTTACTAGGATTTTAGGTACGCGCGACATATCAAGCATTTCCAGTGTAAGGTGACCTCGCAATATACGGAAAGCCTATACAGGGCTTAACGTTAAGGTACCTGCTCTTATTAGAGCAGGTACCTTAACCGTTATAGTTACAGGAGAACGGTCTTACGGCCGAACCCAATAGCCTATTTTCAGTAAAAGAGAGATCACTATTCATGGTAGACAGTATAATTATATATCTCCTTATGTCAAGCTGGTAATATTCCATAATCTCATAGAGATTATTGGGACGTTAAAACCATAGATATATAGGTTTTTCTATTTCCAGTATGCCAAAACAAAGGATCGATTGGCATCAAACAAAGATTTTGTGAAAATGGCCCATTTTCTTGCCGACTGAACATTTTTTCCATAATCTGTGGATGGGGATCAAAATTTCTCAAAAAAAATATGGACAGTCTCCTTAGACTATTCTCTTGTAGCTACAACTGTTAAGGTAGGCCGTAACTGCCCCATTTCAAAAATCCACCTTGTATAATCCAAGGTTGGCTTGGAAATGTATGGAAAAGGAAAGAAAAAAGAAAGAAAAATTGTGTATTCTGCACAAAGAAAACGCACATTAAATAAAAAAAAGACATAAAACGCGTGATAGGTCGTCGTTTGTGCTAGTTTCTAGTACAGTCAACCTCACGTCCATGGTAATAATTTTTCATTCAGCGCCTTTATGCCGGGGTTTTCGTAGTGTAAGTGTTACCACTGATGTGTGACGTGTGCTTGTTTGTGCAACGCATTTAGTAAACCAAAATTCGGGGATCTAAGTATTGTGGTGACCATTTCCTTTATAAGCATTAAAAAAAAATCGAATGAACATAATTTCCGAAATTACCTTGAATCTTTGCTATCATTTTCATATTATTTTATATTCAGAAGACTTCTGCTTCAGATAATTTAGTAACCGATTCGTTGCGGCTCCCATTCTCGAAAACTTCTAGCTGTGGCGGCGAACAAATATTTCGGGGCACGCCTGTCGTGTCAAGCGCCATAGAAGTTGATGACACGCCTATCGTGCTATAAGCCATGTGTAAAAGAAAAAGTCTTTTTTATGCTTTTTTGACTTGATTAAGTTTAGTTGTCATCAAACATCAGTTGTAAACGGAAGGATACGTTGTTTTAAGTGGCTAACTACGTGTTTTTCTGTCTTTTCCTTGAAATGGAGGAAACCTGACTTTTTATGCAGGTGTTACAAATCTTTTGTACTATTTTTTGTTTTTAATTTTTATTTATTTATTTACATATGTACTGTACAGCCAAATCACCCTGAAAAACTTGGTTTTTATTAAATTGAATTTTCACCGAATAATAACGTTTGTAAATATTGAAGAATCAAGAACCTTAACTTGGAAAAAATAAGGTTTATGATTCATTGACATTTACAAATGTTACAAGCATAGTGCACATATTTTAGACAATACAAAATAAATGATTGATTGATTGATTATTCGGGGAGAATGACTATTCTACGATATCTAAGTTACCACGGAGACTTCTCAATATGGTTTAGCTATGCTGAGTATTCTATGGGAAATGTACCAGTGTGAAATTATTATTATTATGTCGGGTGTAAAAAGGCACTTAACGAAGCCGAAAGTTACATGATCTTGCCATCATTGCTGTATTTTTTTGTTTGTTTTGGACCATACCTGGAAACCTTCTGGTTACGGAAATTTAGAAGGTCAGAGTTCCAAGTTTATATTACTTACGTTTTTTTATGAAAGCTGTTTTAAATGTTATAACTGTACTTTAAATACCGGCACGACCCCTATACTGTTGTATGCAACCGTAAGCACTACGTTTTCACGGCGGACAGAGCTCCGGCAGGATCTCATGGCGGCATGGAGAGTGCGATTGTCGCAACCCAGCGCTGGGCACGCCACAATTGCGGCGATAAGTCCCCTCTTTGAGGAGTGGCTGGAGAGGCGCCACGGCGTCCTCACCTTCCGCCTGACGCAGGTCCTCACCGGACACGGGTGCTTCGGGAGGTACCTGTTCCGGATAAGGCGGGAGGAAACGCCCGGGTGTCACCACTGTGTGGATCGCCCGGAGGACACGGTGGAGCATACGGTGGAGGTCTGCCCGGCTTGGGCGGAGCACCGCCGTGTCCTCGCGGAAGCGATCGGCGGCGGCGATCTCTCGCGTCCGGCCCTGGTCCAGGCCATGGTACGGAGCGAGAGTGCATGGGAAGCCATTACCTCCTTCTGCGAAGCAGTAATGCTCGTGAAGGAGGAGGCGGGACGCGTGAGGGAGAGGCAAGCTTTGCACCCTCACGCCCCTAGTCGCCGCAGGAGACGCCCTGGGCGTCGGGAATTGGCAGCCGATTCCCGGCCACCGTAGGCGCGGGCTTGCGGACGGCGAGCAATGGGTAGCTCGCCGTCTGGTAAGGACCAGGCCCGAGTCGACGGCGCGTCGTGTTCCACGCGCGCCTCAAAGAGATGTCAGCACTATTGACGGGGTCCGCTAGGGCCGATGCCAGCTAGGGTTGCGGGATGTTCGAAAGAGTTACCGTGGCCCCGGCACAGGCAACAGAAGGAACACGGGTGGGTTTTAGTCAGTAAAAGTCTGACACGCCCTCCCGCTCCGCCCAGAGCGGGAGAAGTCATTTGATGATTTCCCATCCACAAAAAAAAACAAAAAAAAAAAAAAAAGCACTACGTTTTGCGCGTGCTACATTGCGTGTTACCATAAAAAGTAACCAAAAAAGAAAGTCGTTTCCCAGCAATAATGTTTGCCCTATGTTACTTAGTTTGATGGGCAGTATGCGTAGTTAGGTAACGGGTATGTGATGTGTCTTTTTACACCCCGTATGTAACGTAGAAATGATTTTCCATTTTTTTAGAATTAAATCGAATTAGTTCGTGAGCGATCGCGATTGGTGCTATTATAATATTTACATATTTGTTATTTATTAGAATGTATTTTTCGACAACATGATTTAAAACCCACACAGTAAAAAAAGAGTGCCATCCACAAGTTAAAAAAGGTTGTCAACCCCTAAAAAATTCAAATTCACAAAATATCCAGAAACGAAGGATGTAGGCATGAACTACTTGCAAAATAATGAATATTTTACGCTGGATAAATCTTCCAAAATGCAATTTGAGCGAGTTATAACAATTTTAAAAATGACACGACTCGCGTGTCAAGCGCCACCCAGAAAAAAAAATTGATGGCACGCCTGGCGTGCCATCCGCAACGAATCGGTTAATTTATTGCTTTTTATCATAAGAAGGTACACAATCACCAATGCAAGTTTGCTATGGTTGAATTATGTTTGATCTTCAAGATTAAAGTAATGTTATACATTGTAATCACAGCACAATCTTTATATCAAGATTTAATTGTTTTATTGTTTATTAATTTAATTTGTGACATATGTGTTGCATTAATAAGACTGCGTTATGGACTCACCAGCAATTTCAGCACCACCAAGATCATTCAAGATTTTGCGGTATGAAGGACGCCTGGTCAGCATTTCCCTGTACTTCCGCTTCGGACTCTCGTCACCACTACAACTGTCATCGCTGCATGATTGGCCTTGGGTGCTGATTAATGTGTTAGGTTCAGGTTTAATCTACAAAGTCAAAAAAGATTACTTAGTTGAATTAAAATAATTTCCACAGCTAAGCCTTGACCTGAAATGTAGATGCTTAGAACTACTATGAATAAAATACCTATAACTTCTCATCTTCTTCAACTTCACTGAAACATTAGCCAGTTTAACGCTATTTTTGGAGCTATCATGAACATTTAATGATATTAGATACATACTTGATTGTACACAATTTTCTTATTTTTCAGTAACCTCTATAATATAATCAGCATAAGCAAAATTATATTAGAACATAAAAAACAAATTTTTTTTTTTGGGTAGTCTTGTAAAAACAAAGTTACATATTATAATGAATACTATTGCTTTGACATATCTCGAGACCCTGGGATTTATTTCCTGGACCTTTGGAAGGCATACAAGGGGCCGAAGCAAACTCGCAGAGGCCCCTTAGACAATTTTACATGATGAGGAGGCAACAACCGACGATTATCCATGTATGCACTATGTAATGAATAGTATTTCTTTATTACAATAAATACATATAAATTATATTTTTAAATATTAGAATATAAAGATTATAAAAAAACATTTAAAAATATAAAAAATAGTAGCCCACCGGTATCGGGAACAGGGTCCAAGTTACCAGCGGTCAGGGCTCCAGAGAGAGGAACCTCCAAACAATGCGAGCCGTGTCCAGAAGTACCGCTTTCTGAATCAAGTCCTTAATCCAGCTGCCCAACAAGAGCCTCCTTAGGTGTTGGTTGAGGCTCTTGGCAATTAAGCCATTGGCTGATACGACTATCAGCACAATGATCGCTGAGTCCAAATCGCACATGTCGACAACCTCGCGAGCCAAGTCAAGATACTTGATTTGTTTATCTTTTTCGGCTTTCACGAGGTTCCCGTCATGCGGGACTGTTATGTCAATAATCATTGTGCGCCGCTCTATTCGATCCACCACCACTATATCAAGCTTATTGGTAACAATAGTCCTGTTAGTGATGATGGATTGATCCCCGTACAATGTGATATTTCCAAATTCGAGAATTGGGTCAGGCACATACCTGTTGTATGGCACTTCCAATTCCACAAGACTGTATTTCAGAGCAAGTTGCTAATGGATAATCCTGGCTACAAGGTTGTGTCTATGCAAGTACTCTTCGTTAGCTAGACGAGAACACCCGGAGATGATGTGTCAGATTGATTCTCCCAGACGGTGGCATGCCAGACAGATGTCAGCTGTGCTGTCCTTCACAATAAATCTCGAGTAATTGTTCATTGTGATAACTTTGTCCATAATTGCACAGACAAAACCTTCGGTTTCCCCAAAGAGGTCACCAAAACGTAGCCAGGCTACGGACGCTAGAAAATCTACATCGGGTCCATGTAGGGCCCGGAAAAAGTGTCCGTGAAGCTCCTTACTCTGCCATATCTCCATGTGATCGTTAGTGTCAAGCACTACAGGCTTGCGCCAGTTCTCTTTAGCCAAGGAGAGCGGGGCGAGGCCCTTGCACAGTATTTTATTTTATCTCAAAATGACCACCTCCCTGATTATTAGTGAATCAGATAGAGCTTTTTATTCTAATTGCGAGAGTAAAACTCCCACGAATCCATCTTAACTAGTTTAGGAGATATCCGGGGGTAAAACTTTTTACCCATATTTTGAAAAAAATAATAAAAAAAATATTTTAAAAAATATTTCATCTAAACTTTTACAGTTGCTTTATTTTTTTAGCTACATTTTAAAAGGTCTTGTTTTTATCTATTTTACGAGTCCTTTATGGCTGCTCTAGACCTCGTAGGAACCAAGAAATCAGCGATTTTGTGATTTTCGTTTTTATTTTTTTTGCCCATGTTCCTCAGTATTAGAATCTGCAATTTACTTTAAAAAAGAGGTAATAAGGTAGACTACCAACACAAAAAAAACAACAATTATTTCCGTGGAATCTCGGAAATACTAAAATTTACCCGAACTTACCCGAACCCGGGGTAATTACCCGCAATTTTTTTAAATTAATTCATTAAACCCCGAGCGGTAACCGGTTACCGCTTGCTATTGTCTTTCTATTGTGTCTCTAATTACGGTACTTGATAGGTTAACATAGGTTACATTTACGAGAACTGCCTTTATTTGTGTTTTTAGTTAGTTAACTAACTAATTTGGTCCAGTGATAGGTAATATGGTGCGGGAAGGAGTCCACCCTCGAAAGGCAATCGCTGAAACCCCGTATATACATATTACTCTGGAGGACACGGGGGTGAGGCACTATGGAGCCGTCAAAGACTCATAGTGCCACTTTGCCTCAGCACGGCTTGACCCACCGTGCTGAGGGATGTCACTCCGAGCTCCGATCGGATGACTTAATGCTAGGGGGGCATGAGGGCGCCAACCCTCATGTTGGTCGGCGAGTGGCAAGTGAAGCTACGGATTGCGCCGTAGCCGGTCCTTCACATGCTCCGGAAGAGACCGCAAATACACGAGGAGTACACCGAGACCCAGATCCTCCATTAACCAGATTACAGGCTTTTAATATTTTTATTGAAGAGAGTAAAAAAATAAATGGACGATTGGGTAGGCCAACGGATCTAAGTAAACCCGAGAGGGTATGTTTGATGTCATTAACTCTTGCAAAACATTTGAATTCTCCGCTTTCCAATGCTCAAGAGGAAAAATTTGCTATGGCTATAGGATTATTTATTTGTAAAGCAGAAAAAAAATTCAAGACTTGTAAAAGCAACTATTCCCATTTCGTGAAAAAGAACAAAGACTGGTTGAACAAATCATTTATAGATGATATTCCTCAAGACTTAGTTCGCTCACGTATTGATGTTTTTCCTCAAAATTTTACGCAGAGTGCGTTGCATATTGAGGAAGAACAGCATATAACACCTACAGTGAGTGCTAATGACCTTGAGGAACAACATGTAGATACATCATTTACTACTACTCTCAGTCCCTATACAGAAGATAGCAGCAAAAAAAGATTCGAGGAACTTAATCCACGTCAAAAACAAAGAGCCATAAAAAGACTTAAAGCGAAACTGGAAGATGAACCACCTGAAAAATTGACAAAAACGTTTACTAAAACAATTACTGTTGGAGACGAAAAATTAAGTAAAAAAAGTGCACGTGATTTGGAGATAATTATTAATAAGTGTATTGAAACTCCGGACAAACCAACTAAAATACTAAATATGATAAATCAAGAAACTCATCCTTATACTCCAGAAGAAACTCTTGGAATAATGATTGACAGAAGATTAAGCGTCGAAACTTATAAATTTTTACAGCAAGACTCCAAGAAAAGAGGATTTAATCTATATCCACCTTATCATCAAGTAGCGCAAGCCAGACAATCATGCTACCCTTCAGAAGAAATATCTGTTTCAGAAATCGAAGCTTCTGTTACCCTGCAGGGTTTACTGGCCCACACACTCCAGCGTATCTTAGATTTAAATGATGAATCTGTAAATCATTACATGGAAAAAGAGAATATCAGCCAATTGGCTTGTACTTTTTGTGTTTCTTGGGGATTTGATGGAAGTACTGGGCAATCTGTATACAGACAGGAATTTAGAGAACATTCTGGTGACTCCGATTTTGACGAAAAGTCAATAATTGCTACAACTTTGGTACCATTGAAAATTCAAGAATGCGGAGGCAAAAACAGTTTAATATGGTTAAATCCAGCCCCACAGTCATTTCGTTCTTGTAGGCCTCTTCACATCCAATATAGAAAAGAGACGCAAGAAAGAATACTGTCTGAAAAAGAATATATAGAGGAACAAATAAGGCTTTTGACTCCTATTACAACACTTACATCAAAAGGATTTATTGTCTTCACAAACTGTAATTTAACGCTGAGCTTAATTGATGGAAAAGTTTTTAATATAATAAACAACACGCCTTCCCAATTAAGATGTGCTATTTGCAAACTGACCTCCACGAATTTCAATAACCTAGACCTTGCTTTTTCAATACCAATTACAGAGGAAGCGGCACTGAAAAACGGCATGAGTCCTTTACATGCGTATATAAGATGCCTGGAATTCTTGCTGCACTTGGGATATAAAAATGACCCAAGAGTCAGACAGTGGCGAGTAAAGAAAAATTCTGATCTGGGACAAATTACTGCAGAAAGAAAAAAAGAAATCCAAAACCAAATTAAGGAAAGTATGAGTCTATTGGTAGACGTTGTTAAACCTAATTCAGGCACCTCAAATGACGGCAATACGGCTCGGCGAGTATTCAAAAGTGAACAAAGCCGCCAAACGTTTGCTAATATACTTGGCATTGAAAAATGGCTCGTCGATGACCTAAATGTAATTTTAATAGCCATCAATTCGGGATTACCAATAGACGCAAAAAAATTCGGTACATTTTGTAAAAATGTGGCTTATAAGTATGTAGAGAAATACAACTGGCACCCTATGACTACTACTATACATAAAATCTTAATTCACAGAGAAAAAATTATAGAGAATTCAGCGCTACCCATAGGACTACTCTCTGAACAGGCTGGAGTCGAGGAATAAATTTTGGCGTCAGGATAGGGAACATCACAGCCGGAAAGATTCTAGGGTTCATACTATGATGGACTTATTCCACAGGGCGCTTGAGTCATCCGACCCTGTCATATCAGCGATACGGCTAAAACAACGCCTAAGTAACCGAAGGAGAATGCCACTGCCAGAAGCTGTGATGTTACAACCGGACAATTCTGAATGTTTAAATGAAGATAACAGTGATGTCGAAGAAGAAACTGCATGTACCGAGAGTGAAGAAAATGAGTTTACAACACTTCTTTACAACGAAGATAGTTTATTTAACGCAGATGATGTTTAAGCACAATTATTTTCAAAACACAAGCCAAAAGAATTCTACTATATTTATAAAGTAAAAAATATGTCTTAAAAAAATTTGCGGGTAATTACCCCGGGTTCGGATAAATCTTAGTATTTCCGAGATTCCACGGAATTAATTGTTGTTTTTTTTTGTGTTGGTAGTCTACCTTATTACCTCTTTTTTAAAGTAAATTGCAGATTCTAATACTGAGGAACATGGGCAAAAAAAAATAAAAACGAAAATCACAAAATCGCTGATTTCTCGGTTCCTACGAGGTCTAGAGCAGCCATAAAGGACTCGTAAAATAGATAAAAACAAGACCTTTTAAAATGTAGCTAAAAAAATAAAGCAACTATAAAAGTTTAGATGAAATAATTTTTTTAATATTTTTTTAATTATTTTTTCAAAATATGGGTAAAAAGTTTTACCCCCGGATATCTCCTAAACTAGTTAAGATGGATTCGTGGGAGTTTTACTCTCGCAATTAGAATAAAAAGCTCTATCTGATTCACTAATAATCAGGAAGGTGGTCATTTTGAGATAAAATAAAATACTGTGCCTTGTCCACTGCAACCACATTTCGATGCATTCCCACGTCGGCTTCTAGGAAATATTCCCTGAGATTGCATATCTTACGATTGTGGAGGATCTTAGCATTTAAAAAGCCTCGACCTCCACACTTTCGCGGGATATAAAATCTTATTACCGATGATCATGGGTGATGCATCACAGCTATTTCTTATTATTATGACATTAAAATTGAAGTATTAGTTTTAACCTTAGTAACAGTGAAAGCATGTTGTATACTTACATAAAACTCAAATGCTGGCACCATTCTAAGCCACTCATTGTGTACAAGAATGTAGTAAATCAATGGCTGTGCAAGGGAGCTATTGCAATGCATTCAAACTGCACAACAACCCATTTCCCTCAGATGACTATTACTAGTTTACTGAAGTATCTTTCATTGATTTACAGTCAATATTATAGACATGTAATAAGGA
The DNA here is from genome assembly GCA_947568875.1 of Fissipunctia ypsillon. Classification (NCBI taxonomy): domain Eukaryota; kingdom Metazoa; phylum Arthropoda; class Insecta; order Lepidoptera; family Noctuidae; genus Fissipunctia; species Fissipunctia ypsillon. The sequence continues at coordinate 11,976,941 of OX387654.1, forward strand.
CCTTTAAGTTCTAATATACATTGGTAAATGGTAGCATTATACATTAGCAGATAATAACATTTGTCTAAGGTAAAGTAAAGGAATGCATTGCAGAAAATATGGAAAATTTTGAAATAAAATTCACTTCAAGTAATAGTATAATAATATAAAGCACATTAATTAAAAATTGACCTTCAATATTTAATATTATGCAATTTATAAATCTTACCTGCAATGTTTGCAATGTCCCTTGGGTTGTGTGTATTACAGAACTTGGTTTGCTGACAAGAATCACATTCCCTTTTGGTAACTGCACAGACTGTATATTGGATGCTGTTTGTATAACAGATTGTTGATTTGGTTGTATTACTGATTGTACCTGAAAATATAAATGTCTATAAGTTTCTATCATTTAGTCATAGGAACTGTCATTATTTTGTAAAGCCAAAAATGTAAACAAATCATATTCATCACTATACTGATGATAATAAACTGTAAGCCGTAATAGATTTTATCTAAACTGATTAAGTTACCTATTGATATGATTGCAAAAAATATAAACATGCAGGCACCTATCACTCAAATATTAGATTATTACACTAATTTAGATCTTGGTTGATAAATATAGACAACCAACCAATATGTAGGTTATGGACTTTATTCACAACTTGTTGTAAACAGTACAAGAGTACCAATGAAAATAAATAAAGATCAAAATAAACACCTGTGCAGATGGAGCTTGACTTGGTAAAGTAAGTTGCACAATGCTAGTGACGGCTACTACGTGAGGAGCAGACGCGCCCGCCGTGGAGCTCGCACTGCCCAGCGGATCCGTGGGACCAGCACCACTTGAAGTGCCATTCTCTTCCACCATTCCATCCATGCCCACTAAGGTCACCTAAAATTCAAGGTCAACTTTCTGTGCATTCCTTGATCTTCAGACATGCTCAAGGCAATATCTTTCGTTGAATATAAACACTCTCTGGTTTTCTGACAAGTTTCTTGTTGGCTTGGAAATCCTAAAACGGAATCATCGCGTCATAGACGGGACGCGGAATTTCCTATTGCGTCTAATACATACGCAACATATTTACGATATTTACTAGATTTGAGGATTCCAATATCTTATTATTAACGAATCCGAATATAAGTAACCATGACAGGTCGCAAGGTTTGTCTTCACAAGCACTCACCAGTTACGTATTCCTCGTCACCGTCTATGCTGCGTCCGGAGTGGGCGAACGGGATGGTACGTAGTAGCCACGTCAACTGCGAGAAGACTCGTCACTGGCGGAGACCTATGATCTTGTATGCGTCATAACAATATGGCCGAAAATTGTCAGACGCATGCGCTAAATGCGCTGTTTCTTTATGTTACCCACCTTGGAAGAAATCGAGAAAAAATTAAGTCAAAGTTTGACAGTTCTTTGTTGTTTTGAAGACTGGCAACATATTTGTTTACTATCCGTTATGTTTACATCTATGGTCAGGAATAAATAATAATAAAAAAAAACTATCCGTTGTCCATGGAAGTACTATGTACAGATGCCAGCAGGTCAAGCTACCCGAAACTATCAAATTTTCCCAATCAACCTTGAACCTAATAGTTAAGCGATAAAGTTGAAAATCTATTAAAGAAATTTGACAGATTGTAGTAGCTTGATATGCTGCCGTCCATACTACATTGTAATATTGTAAACGAGCGCTACGAGGATAAAAACTGCCACATGCTCACTTTACTATGTAATTTATAAGTAACAATGGACTCAATATGTTAAACTTTTCTATATTTCGTAGAACGAAATATAAATGTTTTAAATGTGTGTGTAAACGTGGCCACTAAACTTGAGCGACTTATTTTTGTTCCTGATCCTTTAGTGCTATTATTGATCGAAGTTAACAACTATGTTAGTAAACTTAACCTTCACACTTAACCTAACACTGCCCTATAGTTATGAGAAGACAAGCTCAACACTGATGTGGAAAGCTTGCTGCAGCGATTTACACACAAACAGCCCAGTTTGCTCGCGGCACACTGCAGTATAATGCAATGGCGGCTTTGGCCCTTAAAACTGACTGAGGCGCCAATAGGAAAAAAATCGCCAAGGGCGAGTCGGACTCAGGAACTTAGGGTCAAGGTACCTACTTTTCTTTGTTCTACTTGCAAGTATTTAATTTTTTATTTTTTTTAAAGAAACAATATCAATTTTTAGATACATAACAAACATTACGCGCAGTCTACCGCGAGAAGCGGTGAGGTAGCCCCCGAAATTCAAATGTTCCTACTATTTTTGCAATTTGCAGCTCAGCGTCTGGGTGCATGTTGATTAAAGTATGATTCGTGACCTAACCGTATGTTTTTACATAATTTTAATATAACTCCAGTTATCCTCAAATGTCAAGATTTCATGAAATAATCATTCTTAGAATTACTTGGTCTTAGAGAGTTTAATTGACTATAATTCTGTAAATACATATTTGTTACGGTCGCGAATCATATTTTAAACAACATATAACCCAATTACTGATCTGCAACTAGCAAAAAACGTAAGAAAATTCGAATTACGCGGGCCACCCTTCGCCTTCGCCTTAAACAGGGACGCGACCTATAGCAGTCCGGGTCACAGAATCGACTAGCTGTTTGATTGATTGAGTGAGCAGCGAGGCAAGCGCCTCGTCTCCGCCCGCGCATATTCAGCCATGCGCCCGCGCGCATGACGTCTCATTCTATCTAATGCAACGAATATATCTACTTCCCTTGTGAGACTCCGAACTCAATGAGCCTCTCATAGAATTGTTGTACCACGACCATAATTCAGCCAAACTCATCAAAAAGCGACTTTAGCTCAAGCTAATAAGATTCACGTAATTCGTCTCGGTAACTTTGTAAAATAGTCCAGTTGCGTTATAATTTGAATTTTTTCAGAGGCGCCAGAGAAATTGTACAAAGGAAATGTTTCAAAATGTATGGAGCCCTGGCCATGTATTGGTACACCCTACTAAAAAATGGGAAAACACAATTTAAACAGTTTCCAACCATCCAATTACTTTTAATTGGCTTTGTTTGGTAGTAAAGTACAAGAATGTACAATTGAAATTGCAACACACAACAAAAACCCATCACCAGTTTGACATGTTTACTTCTGTCATATTACATTGTCGAAGAGAATCATAACATTGTCGTACTTTTAGTCGTTTGCAATATTATTTTAGATCTAATTGTAAAGTCGAAAATCTATTAAAGAAATTGACAGATTGTAGTAGTTTGATGTACTGGCGTCTGTACATAAAGTATAGTCCAGTTAAGCAGACGACAACCTCATAGGTTGACCTGCGATATGCCAAGATTTTTACTTATAGCATAAACGTACAGAATACAAACATTCAATAGTCGAATTATTAACTCGGACAAAAACAATGTAGCGATCTTTTGATTCAACTATCAAAAACAAAATCACAAAATCCAAAAAACGAAAGCCAGGTTGTTAAAAATAACTCGAGAGAATAGAACATCAGAACACGATCGACAACGAAAGCGACTGAAGTGACAGTAGACAGTTCACGATCTATGATCAATGGTCGATCTATGGTTTACTGTCATTGGTTTTTAACCACAGAGTACCTAAATTGGCGAGACGCCATATTGAAAATCGATAAAATAATTGATAAATATTAAATTATTACAAAATAAATATGCATTTATACAATTTATCAGTATTTTTCCCGAATTTCACGGATTTTTCTTGATTTTTCGAGGTATTGTACATATTCTGGGCCCATTTTGAAACATCTCCTTTGCAGCTCACGTGCATATAAACAAGCACTGGACGGACGAGAGCGCCGCGTGATGAAATAAAAAGGGTTTCTCAGAATTTTCGGTACACACCTGCTCGGAATAAATAAAAAATATTCTATTTAGGAGTAGGTTTTTTATAATATGGTTTATTGAATAGAAAATTATTATATTATCGGTACATTAAGTTTGTTTATTATGATGTAGATAGTACGTACCCATAGTAAGTAGTCGGGTTTTATTATGATGAGGCACTGCCTACGTTACCTCCCTTGGAAAACCGCCACTCGTATAATGTTGGGGCTCGCCTGTACCCGACACACCAGGGAGGCTGGAGGCGCATCTTCTTCACATCATAGCGTAGAAACAATCGACATGAGCATCAGCAAACATCCTTGATGCAGTACAGAAGCGGGACAGTCCCAACAATACCCGGAACGCATTATTATATTGAATGCGAAGGGCACTGTACGGTTTTTGAGTGTAATCTACCCATAGGCTGCACGTGTAAAATGAGGTGCAATATCCACGAAATAAGGTTCTTTTAACGGTTCAAGAACAACGTACAAACCTGAGAATGATCATATTAGCTCTCACCAACAGCGCCCTCCTTTCTCTTTCAGTATCTTCATCTCTGAGGTCAGCGGTCATAAAGATCCAATATATTTCACCTTAAATACCCTCACAAGCGATATTCCGTTCAACTTGACCGGAGTTATAGGATCAGAACATCAACCGCTGGCACCAAAGACCATGACTTCACTCACTTTAGTGACGTTGTAGACCAACCCATGCAGTAAAGCATATTCTTCACAGATGGTCACCAACCTCCTAAGACCACAAACCGAAGCGCTCAGAAGCACCAAATAATCGGCGTAACTAATGTTGTTTATACATACTCCGTCAACGTAACAGCCGGCACGTTCTCTGCTGAGCACCTCGATCAGCCCATTGATATACAGATTGAAGAGCGTGGGTGAAGTCAACCCCTCCTGCCTTGCCCTGCATTCCAACCTATACGGCTCTGAAAAAGCCCCAGCCTAGCGTACCCAATTGATTTGGCCTCCATACCAGCATTTTAAAGTGTTTGTCAACTTTAGATGTCGCTACTCTCACTAGTCCAAGAGTTTGACAGTTAGCTGTCACTATCCATTCATTGTTTTTATACATGTGCGACTTCTTTTACGCATAATTAATTAATATGCCCCGTTGCGCAGCTTTTGACTGCAAAAATACGGGGACCCATGTATTTGTCAAAGATGTTAAAAGACGAAAAATGTGAGAGAAAGCTCTCCAGGAATAAATTGTAAGCCCGAGATTTCGTCGAGACTATGTGCTATTTTTTTTAAACCTGAAGACTTAGGGGAGAAATTCGTATACAGGGGATGTTTCCAAGAGAAAATTTGTTTTCATTACCTACAGGCATAGTGCTCCACATTCAGGGTACAAAGCTATGAACAAACACGAGCGTGAATGTGGGTAGTTTACGCGAAAGTTCGGATGGTTCGCGCGACAACGGTCGAGCCGAGTGACTGTGCCCGTGTAAAGGTGGTTTCCCACCGGCGCGACGAGACGAGGAGTGGATGTGATGGGCGAGAATTGTTTGTAAGGAAAAATTTCAATGGGGAAGGTCGGGCTAAGCTAATTGTAGATGGCGTGGTCATAGCTAAGCCCCTACGGCCTAACATAAATTTGACATTTCGTTCATTCATGAGTTTGCTTTTATTTCGCTATTTCGTTATTTTCGGTGATTTTAATATTTTAGATCAAGTATTTGACATGGAAAGTGTCAGAATTTAAAACCAAAAATATATCCTCAAAGTCACTTTCTTCAAAATGTTTCTACTCTGTTTAATTTATAAAACATCTCTACGAACAGCTTTAAGCCACCGTCTTTTAATTTATAGGGTCTGTCGGGAAATGGTAGACTCCAGTTTCGGAGTATTTAGTAACACAGCAACGCATCATTTTCGCAAAAATAAAATAAAACCATCTCACGCCTTGTATTATTGGCTTGTGTTGGGAACTAGCTACGACAGCGCCATTTTGACAGTTGCCTTCCCCATTCTCGTCTTGCCGTAATCATAACATTCTTTGAATTCATTTCATTTTCATTTTTCGAATGTACGAGGATTGAGATCCCAAAATACTAGGCTTTAACCTGCATAATTATGGACGAGAAAAAAATGTTGTACGGTTGGCAACTCTGCTTGAAGCAGTGTATTTGTGCCGTGTGCAGAAAGAGTAATATTTCTATGTTGTCTGTGGGAGTAATATTCTGTGGTCAGATCAGAGGATCAGAGTTATTACAACTCCGCTAGAAAGAGTATTAATGTTCTGTGGTCTGTGTCAGTGGACACAGCTAGCTTGCTACATAATAGTAATCTGTGGACACAGCATTGACAGTTTAGTTTTGTATTTTATGAAATGTCAGAAACCAACTAAAAAAACAAAATAACAAATTGTGTGTAACCCTGTGGTGTAACCAACTACCTACATAAAATAATGGCCCCAAAAGGTTCTTTTGAAAATCATTATGATGACTATTCCCCTGACGATACAGCCAACATTCTTAACAATTTTCGAGATGGGGTGAGTTTTCTTATTTTAGTTTGTTTACTACAGTCCCTGTATGTACATTATTATTACTACAGTCCCTGTATGCTCAATTATTTATCTATAATGTAGGATCATTCTGGTTAGTTTTTTTACTTTCATCCTAGGTGCTGTAAATGGAACCATTAACCTTAGAGTAACCCTAATTTATTATTAGTATAAATGTGAAAGTGGTATGTTTGCTACGCTTTCACGCTAAAACGGTTGAACGGATTTGGATAAAGTTTGGCACATGGGTAGACGTTCCTATCGGATAATTTCTGACCACCACGCAGGCGAAGCCATAGGCAATTGTTAGCATGGAAATAAATAAATAATAGATATTGTTTTTGCTGCTTTATTTGCCTAGATATCGACTAATAAATGACGAGATAATAGCTTTCCAACCTGTTTTAATGGCGTATAATACTAGCTTTTAATGGTGGCTTCACCCGTGTAGATGTCGGAAATTCTCCCATGGAAACATACTGCAGGGATAAGAAGTATAGTGTAGTGTTGTCCTAACCCAGGTCATGCTCTACCCGTGTACCAAATTTCATTGAACCATTCAGCAATTAAGGCCTTTAACACTCTCACCACCATGTGGTACGCCGGCCGCCCACGTAAATTCTAGTGCAGCATGCTATTATTGATTTTTTGTGGCGAGTTGCTAAAGAAATGGAATGGGCGGCGCGCCGCCCACATGGCCTGTTGCTTTGGAAAACTGTATATATGCATGGTGGTGAGAGTGTTAAAGGTAACAGAGTTATGTTTGAGTTTATAATGTACATTAGTATGGATTACGGCAACTTACTAGGGTGCTCATGAGTCAACCTCATCTAGTCATCAGTACAGGAGCAAGCAGACAGTAAACAAAACTCTGTAAGAGGTTCTAAACTCTTTGTGGGTTACAAGTTCCATTATGGAAGTTACAATTACCCCTTGCAAAGACAACAACCTATAAAAACCAATAAAGTACTAACACCCGGTTTCTGTAACACAATTTGCTAACAATTGGTCAAGCACACATCAACTACTGTAAAATGTTGACTGAATTACCAAAACCCAATTGGATCAATTGACTTGCTTTTAATTTTGACACATTGATCATTTTTGATCCAGAAACCGGGATTACTTACAAGTAAGAACTGTATTAATTATAAGACATCATTAGTTTTGATAACCAATTCTCCTCCCCCTGTTTTCCATATTCATAAGCTTGATTATTTTAATGCCCTTCTTTTACAGATTTCGGAAAAATTTGAAACAAAATTGCTGAAGTTTAAAACTGAAAAATTACATGTTCTTAAGATGAAAATGGAAAGCAACATATTTTTTGATGGAACAGTATATACTGGTTCAGCGGGTCTTGCACTATTTTATTTTATGAATTCCTTGAAAAATGATAATAACCCTGAAACACTAAAGGTTAGTGTCTAGTAATATAATAGAATTCTATTAATAATAATCCCATTTCAAGGCGATTTCGGCTATGGTGACTATTTCTGCTTAGAAACCTAATATATCACTAGTATCATATCAAAAACCCTTGGTTGGTAACTCCTTCACAGGTAGATACAGATAGATACATTCAAATACTTCAAAGCCTCTACAACTAATCAAATTATTAAGACCCATTAATTTTATAAAACATGGGTATTTTTGAGGTCCTGGGTTCGATTCCCAGGTCGGGCAGTGTTATTGGGTTTTTCTATCTGGAATTTCTCAGTAGTAGCCTACGGGTTACTACTGAGAAATCCAGACTTCGGTCTGGATTTGTGCCCGGTTGATGGCAATAGGCTCGACTTAAACATAACTGGTGAAATGTGGGTGGACTATACAGGATAAGTTTAAAAGGAGTGCGGATATTTCAGGAGGTAATCAGGTGCATAAAACTGGACAACTTTCCCCAAGGAACATAGGTCGAAATCTTAAAATTGAAAATCGACTTTTCATAAAAAATGACTGGTCACGTGACTCAAGTTTGTATGAAAAGTCGATTTTCAATTTTAAGATTTCGACCTATGTTCCTTGGGGAAAGTTGTCCAGTTTCATGCACCTGATTACCTTCTGAAATATCCACACTCCTTTTAAACTTATCCTGTATAGGTTCACCTCTGCCTAACCCTTCGGGGAAACAAGGCGTGATGTTATATGTTTATGTTATGTGGGTATTTTTGCAATGCATAAAATACATTGAATTCAATACTCAATCATTTAATGTATTCAACTATGTTTACTTAGGTGGTAAGATTATTATGAATCCCGATGGGCACCACAAAATTCAAAACAATAATGAAAATTTGTGTACATGGATCTCAGATCAACAAAAAAAGGAAGATGGCGCGCTGCGAATAACGAAAGTGAAGCCACAAAACCGTGCTCCTGCAAGTAAAATACACGCTCACGCACACACATACAACTAAAACCATGCTCACCGCTCTTAGAACGTGACGAGTCGTCGTCTAGTTAACATAGTTTTAAAAAATAGAATTATGCCTTTCTGTTTAGTGAAAAGTTGTAAAAACAATAGTAAATCACATAAAAAGTCTCACGGAATCACTTTTCTTACTTGAAATAACATCGTTTTTTTTATTAAATAAACTATAGGTTTTACGTTACTTTGAACAAAAAAAAGCCAGTGAACGAACGCAGTGACATCAAGTGCGAGGGTTGCCATAATATGATTTTTTTTTCCCATTCGAAATGTGATTTCTTACATCGCGTTTTATTCCTATTTTCTTATTTTTATGTATGTAACATTTTAGCTTTCCTATTAATACTGAAACAAAAAGTAAATGGATAGTACCTATAAGAAATAGTCGAAATGATCCCGAATGGCTGCCATCGAAAACCAGCGTGGTTTGTTCCGATCATTTTGATAATAACGACCTTTATACAACTAATAATCATGGACTTCGCCGTGTGACCAAAAGTGGATATCCTAAAAATTTATGTACAATTTAAAAAAAAGGATAATAAATAAATACAATAATTAAACACAGGCTGTATTTTTCTGATTTGATTTAGTTTCGCAGCTTAGACTAACTAATTAAAATACTACTGTCCCAAAATTTTATTTTTATATTTTAGATATCATTTCCATCGTCCGTGATTGCTGAAAACTCAAAAAAAATTGTTTATTTTTTCGGATTAGAAATCCTTCTAAACAATTGAGGTGCAATACCATACTATGCAATATGTTACAATATTATCTTACCCATACATTACTACACCACATTTAATACACCCAAATTATAGGGAAAAAATTTAACAAATGGCAACCCTGCGATACACACATAGATAAAAAGGTGGCTTCACTTTTGATGTTCGCGGCGCTCCATCTTCCTTTTTTTGTTGATCTGAGACATGGATGTAGAACATGTGAACATACAACCGGTTTCAGAATTAATAATATGAATTTCGCGGGCTACATGGAGGGCTAAAAAGTTTGACAAGTTCTCAATTTAAATTCTCAATTCAAAAATCCGATGGCGTGTTTACAATGCTTATTCATGCCAACACTAGTACAGGGTTGTAATAAAAAGCTTTTGGGTAGGCAAATAATACGAGCTACGCTTCTTTAACCACTACACATCAGCAGTGTTGAGGTGAAGAAGAAAATGCGTTCAGATTATTTGTTACTGGTTACCAAACGATTCTATTATCCAACGCACATGGAAGTAGCTACGTATCAGCTGTAGGTATCAATGATACGGGGCCCACAAGCTATAGGGGCCTCCAAGGGTGTAAACATAAATTCGTAAAATATTATCCAAAACCTCAAGTTCTTATTGATAAGAGGTCCTTAATGAATGAGTACCTAATGTAAATTAACGTAATTTAAGGATAACAAAGGTCACAGCCACGGTCCAATTCTCGAAAATTCTGGAAATCTAATCTATCCGAGTTCCAATTTTCTAGTTCGCTTCACTCGCTCTTGCATTCGCTATGTAAGGTCACAATGGCAAGTTAACCTCTGGATGCTATTTGATTTATTTTGTAAAAACACAATAGGTACCTTTTGAGCTTCGCCGCTGTCCGGTAAATAGGGCCTCCAACATGTTTTGATACAGGACCTCTTTTGGGCTAGCTAATTATTTCGTCATGGTCTGGTCTGTCCGGAATTCCGGATGTTACTCAGCCACTTTACATAAAGACTATTTGTACTGTATCGATTAAAATTGGAAAGACGCTAAGCAATGGTGTAGTGAAATTACGAAAAAAAACAATTAGGGGTGACTTTCTCCGTACATGTGCCGAAGGAAAAAACAAATTTTAATGTCCTTTTCGTTGGATCCCATAATTAGAAAGATTATGATGTTTCTAAGTGACTTTTTTAATCTAAATCAAAAGTTTTTAAGATATGGGATCTTTTCGATGACAACCGAAGTGATAACTTTTTTTTTCCTGGTTTTTTTCGAGAAATACAAACTTATCCTTGCGGTCAATAAAGTCGATGTTGTGCATGCGTAAAATATTCATCCCGACTACGAAACCCTTCACTGTGCGTGAAGCTCGCACTTGGCCGGTTTTTAAATCGATTTAGGAGATGTGGAGTATCTCACCTACCGGCAAGACAAATTCAAAATATTTTATTCCACATATATAAGCCTACATGGGCACTTATGAAACGTCAGAAGCAAGGTGCACGGTTTCAATTGGTCGTTTCCTATGGTGAAGAACCGGCATGAAACTCCACGGTTACTCTTTTAAAAATAATTGGCTTTTACAATGTTTTCAAATTGCAGTGATAACCCTAGATTCATAAACATTCGTCTCACAGACCGCGCAAAACGTAAAAATGATTCACATTTTTAGAGTGAGAGATAGAAAGCTGACGTCGCAAGTACCTTCCTAAGTCGTGTGCGTTACTCCAGCAGGAAAGTAGCTCCTAGAGTGATTTGAATGGAACGTATAATTAGTGCGTGTTCTGCTGTAAATGTGCGCCAAATAAAAAAATTGTGTGCTTTGTCGTTTTGGAAAAAACGGAAAAAACGGAAAAAACGATTCCTGCTGGAGTAACGTTGCTCCAGCAGGAAAATTCTAAACGAATGATCGGAGAGAGAAATATCGTGCATAAAAATTGTGCACTGAAAATACCACGTGTAACAGGAGGATTGACATTCCTTTTAACCACGTAAAGAGAATCATGTTCTTTGCCCTTATACAAAAAATCAATCAAATCCAATGAATACTTTAGCCACATGAAATTATTTTTCATTTTCTTATTTTTCAACATGATGTAGATCTGAGTCCGTAATATTAGGTAAACATTGCCGCCGCCGTGCCCCGCACCCCGCACAGCACCGTTGGTCAGTGACTTTGCGTAGATAAAGCGTGTTTACTTTTTATGCAGTTGATTCTACTATTTATTTTGTTTGAAAACGGCATTTTTTTTAATTTCCATTAACTATTAATATTCGTGTTTTAAAATGTTTCAATTGATTAGTATTGTGCTCGTTTTCATTTAATGTCGTACATCCAGAAACACGTTGTATAATTTGTGCGTCTTCAGGTTTTCGAGATATTGCATTTCCTGCTGGAGTAACGTTTTGCAGAATCATGTATCTCTAAAACCATTGTATGTGCGCCTGTAGAATAAACATACACGAGTAGCTCTTAATTTGTGCGTATTTGTGACAGAATTAGATTTAAGAAAATATTTATAATTTTTAAGTAACGACGGTGTCATAACTTTGACGACAAAATACAAGAAACCGGCTCAACCCAAGATGTGTAGGTGTAAACCAAAAATTAGTGCATGTAGTCAAAAATATGTAGTGAAAATATTCAGCTTGGAATGTTTCGCATTAAGTAGATATAAACAAAAAACAAAATATGTCAAAAACGGCTGGCTAGCCGACCAAATTCGAATGACTACAAAAAAGCGACGGAATCGATGACCTACTTTATTGCACGTAATCAACCTAAGCTGTTGTTCGTACAGTCGCGTTCAAACGTTTTTGGCTATTATACGACCTAATTTTGGGGTGCGTCAGCGGATGGCGCGGGGCCAGAGGTAAGCAGTGGTGGCGAGGCAAAAAAAAAGGAATCTTCTATTAAGGGCCAATACTACCTCAAATAGCTTAGCATGATCCTCCGTTATAGATTATGAAACTTTGCATAATAACTGAACTAAATACAACGTGCCGCTACTATGGCGACATTAATTTAACACACGGGAAGGGCTAGTGAGTGGCCAGTAAACATATACAGGGTGTTTGGTAGAACGTTGAACATACGAAAATGGTGGTTAGTTGGGGTCATCTGCTACCCACTTGGCCCAAATTATTTGACCTTAGCACCACCGTTTTTTTTTTACTTTTTCTTAATTTTACAGAAAATTACCAGTTTTTTAACTTTAAATTCGAATATCTTTACTTGCGATGGGTAAAACAGGCAGGATGTTGTTTTGTATTAATTTCTAATAATAGCAGACTCTCATAAAATATTTGTTTGGTACAGATGTTAGTAGGAAAAAAAGTTTAGAGTCTTTAAAGGTGCAAAAAGATCTCTCACGGAGGAGCTCGTGGCTAAGTAATAACAGCCGCACGGGTCGATCCATCAGGTTAAGCTACGCTTGCCGGGGTTGTCCGTGGATGGGTGACCATCTTTACATACCGAGACTCCTCCGTGCCTCGGAAAGCACGTTAAGCCGTTGGTCCCGGCTGTCATTCGTAGATCTTTGACAGTCGTTACGGGTCGTCAGAAGCCCGAAAGTCTGACAACCAGTCTTACCAAGGGGTATCGTATTACCCAGTTACTGGGTTGTGGAGGTCAGATAGGCAGTCGCTCCATATAAAATACTGGTATTCAGCTGCATCCGGTTAGACTGGAAGCCGACCCCAACATAGTTGGGAAAAGGCTAGGCAGATTGAAAGGTGCAAAAAGATGTAAAAAAAATACTTAGAGCATAACTTTGACTTGCATTAAAAAAAAACTAAAAGCGATCGAGAACTTAGGATTATATCAAAATATCTCTATATGAGCTTTCTAACGGTATGTAATTTACATTTACTAAAACAAAAATTCAGGACTTATTTGACAATTTTATCAAGTAGGAGGTTTTTGACGAAACAGAAAATTAAAATGTTTTGCGAAATTTAAAACTGTAAAGTTGTCAAAAAATGTAGCAATCAATTTAAATGAGGGGATTACTTAAATTACCCATTCAAAGGGCCTTTTTCTGTTACCTAAATGTCAGTGGGTAATAAAACAATTAAATTACATTGAAATGAATTTATTCAATTAAGTAATTGCTCAAATTGACGCCCTCCATTTTTAATGCACGCGCGACATCTGCGTCTTATTTCAACGGTTGTCGTCCGCAGCAGCATCTCTCCCCTCATCACTTGGAATGCAGCATTAATTCTGTTGATTAATTCTTCACGCGTTTATTTATTTATTTAAACTTTTCACACTTATCATTCGTCACACTTATCATTTATTAGCATTCTCTACTGTAATGTTCTTAGCCGCGAGTGCGAGGAATAAAACACCGACACGTCCGTTCATTAGCTTTGTATTCAAAGACTGACATGTACAATATTTGCGCCTACCTACATACATCACACTCCTCCACAACAAGTTTTTACATAATATTAATAGCTTAAAAATACCCAACACCTCTTACAACTATTACTAACTAGACCTTATAATTATGTTTATTTTTAATTCGACATTGCCTAACAAGGCGCTCTCGAAGCTGGGGCGATACTACACTCGGCAAGGCATCTTGAAATTCCGGGGAGGGTGGCGCTGCCGGGGACACAGCCTCGGCGACCTCACCCTGTTCCGGTGCCGGAGGCGGAGATCTCAACCCTGGCTCATCTGTGGACTGCGCAGACTGACCCCCCTCACGTAACACAGACGGCTCATTACCACAGTCCAAACCCGGATTAGTGACCACTTGCTGACCAATCTCTGGAACGGATATTAACGATTGTCTGACTGATCTTCTTTTTATTTGATCGATGTGCCTGTGAACTATCTCTCCCCCGCTACCCCTCACTTTGTAGTTACTAGGCCCGACACACTGTACTACCTGCCCCGGTACCCATTTCTCCCCCTTCAAAAATTGTCTGTACCATACCTCCTCATCCGGGCCTACTTCCCTGTGCCCCCCTTTTGCTGCCTTTTTTTGTCGTTTCTGTGATTTAGCGACTGAAGTTTCCCTATCCGGTTTTAATACATCTAACTTAGTTCGTAAGCGTCTGCCTAACAATAACATAGCTGGGCTTTCCCCTGTTGTTGAATGTGCGGTGTTCCTATAATGTAACAAGTAAGTCCATAATGCCCTATCTATGTTTTGTTTACCCAGTGCGGCTTTCTTTATTACCCGTTTAAGAGTTTTCACTGCGTTTTCCGCTAGGCCATTTGACGCCGGGTGATATGGGGCTGTAAATATATGTTCTATTCCATGATTGCTTGCGAAGTTATGGAATTCCGTGCTGGTAAAAGGTGGTCCATTGTCTGACACAATTTGTTTGGGAAGCCCGAATTTACTGAAGAGTTCGCACAGTTTATCTATGACCGCCCCGGCCGTGGTACTTGTCATGTTGAAAACTTCTACCCATTTAGACGTGGCATCGACTGTAACTAAGTATGTTTTACCAAATATGGGTCCCATGAAGTCTAAATGTAACCTAGACCACGCACGATTTGGCCAAGGCCACATGCACAGAGTCTGCCGCGGCGGCGCGTCGGCCTGCGCTGCGCACAGCTCGCATGCACGGCACATGCGCTCCACTGCTTCGTCTAAGCCAGCCCACCACACATAACTACGCGCCATAGCCTTTGACTTGACTATCCCCATATGCGGCTCATGGAGCATGTGCAAAACCCTCTCTTTACAATTCTCCGGTACCACTAACCTATGGCCCCACAAAACGCAGCCCAATTCCTCATAAATTTCCTTTTGTCTGTTAAAAAATGGCTGTAGTGCCGTTATATCGCACTCAGTAGGCCAACCATCTCGTATGTAACTCAAAATTTTAGATAATAGTGGGTCCCTTCCAGTTTGGCGTCTGATTTCCTCGTAATCTAACAATAAAGCTTGTTGAATGAAATGCAAATAAGTTTGTTCGGGCACCGCGTGACTCATTTCTTTACGTTCGCTAATGGCGACCGGTAAACGCGACAGTCCGTCGGCTCCGTTCTCATTAGTTTTCACGTATTCTATATCGTAAGTATAAGCCGAAAGAATTATAGCCCATCTTTGCATGCGACTCGCTGCCATAGTCGGTATGTCCGTATGCGGTCCGAAAATGGATACTAGCGGTTTGTGGTCCGTTCTCAACACAAAACGGCGGCCATACAAGTATTGATGGAACTTATGGACACAAAATATTATAGCCAACGCTTCGCGATGAATTTGTGAATAGTTTTTTTCCGCGTCACTCAGAGTACCTACGCGATATATAAGCTATCGGCCGCTCGCCGCGGCCGTCCCGGGCCGGCTGTGTCAGGACCCCCCCTATCCCGCGCGCACTCGCATCGCAAGTCAAGATAAGAGGGCGGTCCGGGTCGTAATGAGCTAATACTTCCGAACTAACTAACACATTCTTAATGTTATTAAACGCTCGCTCACAGTCGCGCGACCAATACCAAACCTTTCCCTTCTTGAGTAACTCATACAAAGGCACTAACCTAGCACTCATATTCCGTATAAACTTGGCGTAAAAATTTATCAATCCTATAAATGATCGTAACTGGGTGACGTTGGTAGGCCTAGGTATTTTAGTTATGGCCTCCAGTTTCCTGGGGTCGGTCTTTATACCCTCCTTTCCTAAAATATACCCCAAGTACTGCACTTCGTTTACCAGAAAAACGCATTTATTAGTTTTTAACTTTAGTCCCTTTTGATGCAATCTACTGAATACCGTTTCTAAAGCCCTCATGTGTTCCTCTTTACTTTTTCCTCCGATTATCACATCATCCAAAAATACCTCCACATTAGGAATATTACTCAACAGATTGCACATTGTACGCTGAAAAATTCCGGGGCTAGACGCGAGGCCGTAAACCAACCTATTGTACCGGTATAAACCCCTATGAGTATTTATCACCGTATATTTTTTTGTGTCGTCTAACTCAATTTGGTTATAGGCTTGTGAGAGGTCTATTTTTGAAAAATATTGCGCCCCACTCAACCTTACTATGACATCATCAATTTTAGGTAAAGGGTAACGATCTACAAGCAAAACAGGGTTTACGGTGGCCTTGTAATCTGCACAAATCCTTAATGAGCCGTCCGCCTTATTTACCGGTACCAATGGAGAAGCCCAGTCTGAACAGTCGACAGGTTCGATGATGCCATCGCGCAGCATGCGTTCCAATTCTGCGTCGACTCGGTCGCGCAGCGCATACGGCAGCGGCCGCGCGCGATGGAATACCGGCACCGCTCCGTCCCGTACCCGTAATGTTGCCTTGCCTCCTGTGTACCGGCCCAGACCTCCATCGAATAACTCCTTATACTTGTTTAGTAATAATTGTATTTCTTTATTGAATTTTACACTATCCACTTTATTACAACTACTGAAAATAGGTAATTTTATATTTAATTCGGACAACCATTGTCTTCCTAACAGTGATGTCGTTCCACCTTCAATAACAAACAAATCTAATTCCTTCTCTACCCCCGCATATTTTACTTTTGTCTTTATGATTCCTAACGGCTTTAAAACAGACCCATCATAAAACTTAAACCTAACACTAGTTTTTTCTAACTTTAATTGCCTAAAAAACCTCTTATACGTGTCACTGTTGATACAGGACACCGCCGTGCCTGTATCCACTTCCATATTTATCGTATTATTCTCGATAGAAATTGGCAAACTAACCGCTCGGTAATCGTTGAGGCATAAGTGATGGAAGTCCTCTTCCTCCTCCCAAGTCATCTGCCCGACTCCCGGTTCCTCCGCATTCGCATAATGCATAGTGCGTTCTTTCTTGTCCGCTATTCCCGCGGCTCCCTGCTCCGGGCACTCTCGCCGCAAGTGACCCTTCCGACGGCACTGGCTGCACTCGTATTCCCGAAACCGACAGGTCTCGTAACCATGATTGGTTGCTCCGCAGCCCGTACAAGCCCCCATGCTCCCGTTAAACATTCGCTTTCCCTGCATGTTCCCGCCTGTTGATGCCGCGCTAAGCGCTCCACCGCGCGCTCCGCGCTGCGCTTGCGCGCTTCCTTTGCCGCACCGGCTGCCTCCGCTCGCGTCTGAATGCCGCCCGCCGCCCGCTACAGCCATGGCATGCATGTCTCCGAACTGCGCCGCGCTGTCCCCTCTGATGCTAGCCGTCCCCGCTGCATCTACCACCGCCGCGTTCCGCTCCGCCGCTTCTAACGAAGTCGCCAGTTTGACTGCGTTATTATACGTCAGAGCGTCATCCTCCGCAAATAATCTTTGACGTATCGTGTCACTTCTAAGCCCGCAGACGAACTGATCTCGCAGGTTTTCACTTAGGTTGGAACCGAACTTGCAGTACCGCGCCAACCTTTTCAATTCTGCGACATAGCATGCTATAGTTTCTTCCGCCCGCTGCCGCCTCTGTCTATATTTGTACCGTTCCGCTAACGCTGACGGTGCCGGCTGTAAATGCTGTGCCAGTAAATCGACGGCTTCTTCGTACTTCAACTCTGACGGCTTACTAGGACTTGCTAGATTTACTAGTAATTCGTATGCTTCGTCCCCCATAACCGCGATTAATGTAGGTAGTTTACGCTCACTTTTTACCTCGTTCGCCGTAAAGTACATGTCCAGTCGTTCTATATACGACGACCACACTCCCGTCTTTACGTCGAATTCGCTCACTTTGCCGATAGACATTATCCAACACAATGTATAATCGTACAATACACGAAATCCATCAACTCGTCGCCACTGTAATGTTCTTAGCCGCGAGTGCGAGGAATAAAACACCGACACGTCCGTTCATTAGCTTTGTATTCAAAGACTGACATGTACAATATTTGCGCCTACCTACATACATCACATCTACCAGTCAACCAAGGGTGGTGAAGAGATTAGATGGCAGGTGTTCTGTTAGAAATGGAGCAATTTGTACATAAATAAGTCATAAACTTATAATACACATACATACATATTTACTATAATATATACCTATATTATATATACAGGGTTACAGGGAAAGTCGTACTGAATATTAAATGAGGTTATTATTCAGGTCATTTCTGATGATTTTGATTCTGAAATAAAATGTCCGAAACTTAACCGTTATGGAGATATTAAATTTTAAAGATTATTTTTAAAAATCCTTTATTTTTTGGCTTTTAGTCGTTTTCTTTGGGATTAGAGCTCCTAGAGTCGGTTTTTTTGATGTATCTAGTTAGAAGACATATCCATTAATAAAAATGATCAATAGAAACTGAACCTACTACTAACAGCTTAAAAAACTGCTCGACAACGGTTAGCATTATGAATTTTCTAATAGAGTGTTCTTAACTTTGATGGGCTTTAAAAAAAAAAATGTATGGAACTTATTCTGCGAATAACTTTACAAAGTTCTACGTCTCTTTAGCTATTCAAAAAGGTATATCATCTACTAGGTTTGTTCATAAAATCTTAAAATAATGTTATTAGAATAGACCCATCTGGTAGTACAACATAACAGAATTTCGATACAAAAGAATCCGGCTTACTACCTAGCACTTTTAAACAATGAAAAAAGGTTTGGGTAGACATTGTTTGTACCCGGGAGACGTGCGGTGACAGGTATTTATGTCATTTTAAATGTCTGAATTGTCAAATCGTGGATCGTGGTGTTTGTTTAGTCTGCTCATGCGATTCTTCCATGGTAGATGTGTTATCCGTGCCCTCCGATTTTTTTTTTTGTAAAAACGCGACTTGGCTTGGATTTTTGGACTGTTTCATCTTCTAACTGTGTGACGTGGCTTGTAACTGGACTTTGATTTGTGTTGTGAACATGGCAACATTTAACAACGAGGAATATGCTGACATCCTAATGTGTTATGGATTTTGCGAAGGAGTGTCGTTGCGTTGCTCGCAATGAATACATGCTAAGGTATCCTACTCGCCGAGTACCTGATATTGGCGTATTTGACAGAGTTTATCGAAGACTACGAGAAACTGGTTCTGTGCTAGTACGTCGGACTGACATGGGACGACCTCGTGTTCTTGATGACGACGACGAAGATAATGAAATACGACGTCTCTTTGAAGCCGACCCAACCACGTCAACAAACGTTGTCGCTCGACGGCTTGGTATTTCCCAGTGGAAAGTCTGGTTCGTAATGCACAGTTCTGGGCAATACCCTTACCATTACACGCCAGTGCAAGTAATTGAAGAAGGGGATCCATTGAGACGACTAGACTTCTGCAGATTTATGCTCAATGCCGATAATGAAGATCCGGATTTTTTAAAGAAAATCATGTGGACAGATGAGTCGAAATTTGACAAAGACGGCATCACAAACTATCATAACACCCATTATTGGGCTCCCAAAGCGCAAGGTAACCCCAAGAAAAAAAGACCAAAAGGGTCACAAAGGAGATTCAGTCTTAATGTGTGGATGGGTATAATATCAAATAACTTGATAGGGCCATACTTGCTGCCCGATAACTTGAATGGCGAGACATATGAAAACTTTTTGAGGGAGGAGTTACCCTCTTTAATGCAAGACTTGCCTATTGCATTGAGACGAGACATGTTCTTTCAACATGATGGCTGCCCAGCGCACTACAGAAGAAGTGTTCGAGCATGGTTGGACGAGAATTACCCAAACCAATGGATTGGAAGAGGCGGACCCATAGCATGGCCGGCGAGGAGCCCCGATTTAACGCCGATGGATTTTTATGTGTGGGGTCATATGAAAAGCCTAGTATACGACCAAATGACACCGATCGCAAATGTCGATATTCTAAGACAAAAAATTATTGATGCGGCTGAGGAAATGAGGCGGAACCTACGAACTTCTGTCGTGAAAAGTAATTTAAGAAAAAGAATGAGACTTTGTGTAAGAAATAGCGGCGGCCATGTAGAACATGAATTATAAAAATATTGCTAAAATTTTTGTTTTTTTTTACGTATTTTAGCTACTTTTACCTCAAACTAAAAATGTACCCTCTCCTAACTTAACTGTTATTTGGGCAATGTTTTGCCTATTTAATAACAAGTGTTATACCTTTTTGAATAGCTAAAGAGACGTAGAACTTTATAAAATTATTTGCAGAATAAGTTCCATACAATATTTTTTATTAAAAGCCTGTTAAAGTTAAGAACACTATTAGAAAATTCATAATGCTAACCGTTGTCGAGCAGTTTTTTAAGCTGTTAGTAGTAGGTTCAGTTTCTGTTGATCATTTTTATTAATGGACATGTCCTCTAACTAGATACATCAAAAAAACCGACTCTAGGAGCTCTAATCCCAAAGAAAACGACTAAAAGCCAAAAAATAAAGGATTTTTAAAAATAATCTTTAAAATTTAATATCTCCATAACGGTTAAGTTTCTGACATTTTATTTCAGAATGAAATTCATCGGAAATGACCTGAATAATAACATCCTTTAATATTCAGTACGACTTTCCCTGTAACCCTGTATATATTATATACAAATTCAAGAGAGAGAGGTTTTGAGATGACTCTACGCTATTTATTTTGAAAATAACTCCGCAATCTCCGCTTAAATGCATACCGACTGGTGGCCATCCTGATGTCAAGAGGTAGCGCATTCCAAAGAAGAATGGACTGAAAATGAAAGGAAGAATGAACAAAGTCAGAAGTATGAGAAGGACAGAGTAGGAGAAGATTGTTAGAAGAACGAAGATTCTTAGCGTGTGAAGAACATAGATATTGGAAGTGAGACACTAGATAAGAAGGAGGAGTGGGAGAGTTAAGAAGGGAGAAAAGCGTGGTCAAAGCACGTAAATTTCTTCTCTGGCGAATGGGCATCCATTTGAGCTCAGACCTGTAGCTCGACACATGGTCATATTTTCTGAGGTTGAATATGAACCGGATACAATTGTTAAGCAGTCTGTCAAGCTTGTCTGGCGTTTCTACTTCCGTGAAGTAGACAAGTTCTTTGGCTCTTCCCCACACGTAAAAGTCGAGCGGAGTGAGGTCGGGTGATCGCGGAGGCCATGGGATTGGTCCGCCTCTGCCAATCCACGAATTGGGGAAACAATTGTTTAGTAGCTCGCGTACGCTCAGACTCCAGTGAGCTGGGCAGCCATCATGCTGGAACACGGTAGGCCTGTCTTCATCAAATGCTTCTTGTAGCAATGGTGGTAGATCGTTGATCAAAAACTCTAAATAATTGCTACCATTAAGATGTTCGGGCAAAAAATGAGGCCCTATGAGCCTGTTTCCAATCACTCCGGCCCAGACATTGACTGAAAATCTTCTTTGGAACCCTCTTCGTCTCTTCGTATGGGGGTTTTGATCTTTAGGGGCCCAATGATGCAAATTATGCAAGTTGGTAATCCCTTCTTTATCGAACTTAGATTCGTCCGTCCACAGTATGCTCCGCAAAAAGTTGACATCTTCTACATCAGTATGCAATTAGTGTTGGCGCGTCCATACGCTAACAACATGTCAGCGTATTCTTCACTGGTAAAGGTAGCCATTTTTCACCAAGAAAAACGTAATAGCGCACAGGAACAAGAAACTTAACAGTACAGTAACAAGAAACTTAACAGACAGATAACACAACAAGTAATTAACAAAACGACTCGGAACGAAAACAGAAGTGACGGGCACAAACGATCGCAGAGGCAGTTAAGTCTCGACTGATTCAAATTATTCAAAATCATCGTTTTGGCCTCTTCAGCGGGCTCCGCCGGGAGCGAAAGAGAAAAAAACATGCCTTATGACTGCGCACGAGTGAGGTAAATGTTTACCTGCTTACTGCTCCCGACCCCAGGTAACAAATGTAAGTGGTTTAGTTTTCCTAGAAATTTCGCAACAAAGGAGTCTGTGCAGTGACTGGTAACAGAAAAAGGCCCTTTGAATGGGTAATTTAAGTACTCCTCTCATTTAAATTGATTGCTACATTTTTTGACAACTTTACAGTTTTAAATTTCGCAAAACATTTTAATTTTCTGTTTCGTCAAAAACCTCCTACTTGATAAAATTGTCAAATAAGTCCTGACTTTTTGTTTTAGTAAATGTAAATTACATACCGTTAGAAAGCTCATACAGCAGAGATGTTTTGATGTTATCCTAAGTTCTCGATCGCTTTTAGTTTTTTTTTTAATGCAAGTCAAAGTTATGCTCTAAGTATTTTTTTACATCTTTTTGTACCTTTAAAGACTAAACTTTTTTTCCTACTAACATCTGTACCAAACAAATATTTTATGAGAGTCTGCTATTATTAGACATTAATACAAAACAACATCCTGCTTGTTTTACCCATCGCAAGTAAAGATATTCGAATTTAAAGTTAAAAAACTGGTAATTTTCTGTAAAATTAAGAAAGAGTAAAAAAAAAACGGTGGGGCCAAGGTCAAATAATTTGGGCCAAGTGGGTAGCAGATGACCCCAACTAACCACCATTTTCGTATGTTCAACGTTCTACCAAACATCCTGTATATTATAATAAGATAAAATAATTCATAAATTAAAAAATTTAAATTTTCAAAGAAACAAAATAATAACCAAAATGAGATCACTCTGTGCAAAAGATTCATTCATGAAGCTATTTATCAGCTGACTTACGTTCGACTCGGAACGGCAACGCCTCGCTACGCGCGCTGGCAACCACGCAATGCGCTTTGTATGATTCGTCCAATCCGGAGATGCGTAATTAGTGTAATCAATCGCTTAATCGCTTATCATCCTCTCTTATTAGTTATCTATACTTCTTTCTATACTATTATTATAAAGAGGAAGAGTTTGTTTGTTTGGTTGAACGGGCTAATCTCAGGAACTGCTGGTTCGAATTGAACAATTCTTTTAGTGTTGGATAGCTCATTTATCGAGGAAGGCTATAGGCTACATAACATCACGCTACGACCAATAGGAGCGGAGCATCAATGAAAAATATTTCAAAAACGGGGAAAATTTATTCCTTTTCCGAGCTTCCGTTGCGTGTGCTGCGTAAACCGTTAAAGTTACGCAAAAATCATGTATGACGGGATTGTTCCTCTGTAAATTCCTTTTTGAATTATTCAATTTGGACCTTTGGTTTAGAAATCACGACGGGTATGAAAATGCTTAAAGTAAAAAAAATCAAAGCAACTTTATGAGAGTTAGGTACGTTTCTTTACATATTTTATTTGTAGGTTAGAGCTGTGAGTCATTTTTCAGTAGCAGCACGCAGTTGACGGTGTGGCAGTGACATGACACCGTTCTCCGTTCGCGGCGGAACTGCATCCAATGATCCCTGTGCACCTGTGTTTACGCAAACACTTGTGTATAATATGTCCCTATGATAGGTACACATACATCATACCCTTCGCCTCTCATGCACACATTACACATACAGTGGATTTCGGGTATAACGACAATGAAGGGACCACTCTATTTTCGTCGTTATATCCGGAAGTCGTTACAGGCAAAGGTAAAGAGATACAGACACGTACACATGTGTAGTTTATATTCATTTATTATTGAAAATATTTGCACACATAGTTATTCACCGGTACATTTAAAAAAATGTGTAATATTAGTTTGCTTCAATTTATTTTTTTGTGCTAGTGTACGCTGTAGGGTGTATTCTATTTTCATTACTTCTTCAATATCTATAATATCCTTTCCATCACCAAATAAACAGTATCTTTTAAGCTTTGTTACAACACCTAACACATCCTTAGTTGTAGGAATCTCACCTTCCTTGCAATCTTCTTCTTCCTCCTCATTTTCCTCATCTTGCGTCGTATGTGATGGAACAACAGTTTCAACAATTTCACTATCGGACAAATCGCTAGTAGTGATAAGTTGACTGTCAATATCAACATATGTTGCCCAGTCCGCAACATTTGTTCCGCTTGATGATACTGTAGTCAGTTGTGCCAATGGTATGTCCAATTCATCATCGGAGTCGTCGTCAATTGTTGTGATAGCCGAAGATTTACGGAACCCAGCGTGTAGAAAACACTTTTTGATCGTATCTGGAGTCACCCGAGCCCATGCCGTAGTTACCATTTCAATGGCATCTAAAATATTAACAGAAAACGGGCCTGCCGAGTTTTCAATGTCGTTCATCATTTTCTGTACTAAAATCTTCCTATAATGACTTTTGAGGGTTTTAATTATCCCTTGATCAATCGGTTGAATCACTGATGTAGTGTTTGGTGGTAAAAATGCCAGTTTTATGTTGGTCAAATTCTCTATTTTAGGATGAGCTGGGCAATTGTCAATAAATAAAATGATCTTCTTTTTGTTATTTCTTAACTGGGAGTCCCATTTGCGTAGAACTTTTTCGAAAATCTCTGAAGTCATCCAGGCCTTTTTGTTTGCTTCGTAATCAACTGGCAAAGATTTAACATTTTTGAAACATCTGGGTTTTTTTGCCTTGCCTATGACCAATAATTTTCTTTTTTCCCCTGCCATACTTGATGCAAAAAGCACGGTGATTCTATCTTTTGATAATTTTCCACCAACGCACTTTTCCCCTTTAAATTTCAAGGTTTTGTCAGGAGTTAACTTAAAAAACAAACCTGTCTCGTCAGCGTTCCATATTTGGCTATCAGTATAACCTTCAGTCAATTTTGGGAAAACTGTTTTTAGCCAGTTGTCACAGTCACTTTGCGATACACTAGCGGCTTCTCCACAAACTTTGCCTACTACAATATCGTGTCGTTGACGAAATCGGTATATCCAGCTTTCCGAACACTCAAAATCCATTTTTCCAAACAGTCTGCCAAATTGATTAGCCTTTTCTTGCAGCAGACGACCGCTCAAAGGTACGTTTTGGCTTCTTTGGGCTTTGAACCACATTAGAAGGGCATTTTCGATATCTTGATGCGTCGGTTTGCGGTTTTTCTTATTTTTTAAGGATTTGGATTCAAAGCAATCTAATATTTTATCACGGTTTTTCCACATCGTAGATACTGTTGAATGGGAAACTTTGTACTCTTTGCACAAATCAGCATTGTTTTCACCGTTTTTCAATTTTGAAATGATTTCCGCCTTTTCTTTAACAGTGAATGTGCGTCTAGCAGCCATACTTATTCAAAAGTTTACTAAACCCAGTTGCTACTCAGAATATCACTTTGTAACTGAACCATAAAAGCTCCGAAACGTACACGCTTCCCCTACCTACTTAGTTGATATCTATAAACAAAAGGTAAAGGTCTCCACACTTGCTGACCATCTGTGTGCAATGGATGTAAACAAAAGATAAGAAATGTTTGTGAAAGAAAAAAATCTTTGTCTTTGGCGGCCGACTCCGGTCGCAATATCTGCATGGGATTTCTAGGAATTTGTTACAAATGATTCATTAAAAACAGTCGCTACACCCGAACTCGGCGTTACATCCAAAGTCGCTATAGCCACATGAATTTTGTACTAAAGTATGCTTTAAATTCAAGGGACTTAGATTTAACGTCGCTATAGGTAAATGGTCGCTACAACCAAGGTCGTAATAAATGAAATCCACTGTACTTATAAAATTAATTTGATGCTTAGATAATATACTTTTTTACAGACTGCATTGGAATACATAAACATTGAAAATCTAAATGGACGCCGAATTAGCTTTTTGTGTGGAGATGCAGGGCCACTTGCTCTTGCAACTATAATATCATATAAACTAGGTTCTAAACATGCTGATAAGACGCTGCCGGATTACAAAACTTTAGCTCAAAGGTAGAGTGCTATAAAATGTTACCACACAGCCATTAACGGCGCACCGAGCTTTTTGACACAAACACGTTTTTATAAATTTGTAACCCTTGTTTGACGAAGTAAACAATTATATTATAATCTAGGGAAATACGAGGTGTGTTCAAAAAATAACGGGAATTTTCGTTTTTTGTAAAAAGAAAATTTATTTATTTGTCTACATTATTGTTGTCGCCTTCAAAATAGTCCCCATTAGATATTATGCACTTGGGCCAGCGCTTCTTCCAATCGTCGAAACACTTCTCAAACTCGATTTCTGGGATATCCTTTAGCTCTTACAGCGATGCTCTTTTAATGTCATCTATGCTTGTAAAAGGACGGCCCTTTAAGGTTCTCTTTATTTTTGGAAATAGGAAAAAGTCACACGGAGCCATGTCTGGCGAATATGGAGGCTGGGGCATCTTTACAGTATTGTTTATGGCCAAGAATCCACGAACAAGCAACGAAGTGTGAGCAGGTGCGCACTATCGTGGTGCAAAAGCCATGAATTGTTTTTCCACAAATCCAATCACAAGTTTTTTTCGGATTGCTTCACGCAAACGGTGTTGAACTTGTAGGTAGTCTTCCTGTTTGACCGTTTGACCTTGTGCCATTAAAATCGAAGAGCAGTAAGCATAACCTTCACGTTCGACCGCACTTGTCGAGCCTTTTTCACGGCCATCTTGGAAACGCTTATACTACTCGTAAACTCTTGTTTTACTCATAACAGACACCATAGGCCTTTGTTAACATTTCACACACTTTGTTACACTTTATTTCATTTCTTACGCAAAATTTGATACAAATTCTTTGATCCATTTCTTTTAACAAACGAAAATCGCCGAGCTCATAAAAACACATCTAACCTTAGCGGCTGCCACAGACAAAGTAAACAATGAATACAGCTGAAAATTTTATCATACTTCAGGGGCATGTACCTATACCAACATAATAAAACAAAAATTGACACTTGGACTCCAAACCCGCGAAATTTAAAAATTCCCGTTATTTTCTGAACACACCTCGTATATTAGGTATTGGTATTATTAGGTCGATGGAAACACGATTTGATAAAGTTGGCTCGATAGAATAAATTCGCAGTTACCTATTTTCGAGTCTTTTTTACCCGACTGCCCCAGAAGGAGGGTAATGTTTTTTGAGAGTATGTATGGACGCCAACACATCAAGCTATCCGAAACTGTCAAATTTTCCCAATCAACCTTGAACCTAATGCTTTAGTAATAAAGTCGAAAATCTATTAAAGAAAGGTCATTGTGCACCTTAATATGGAAACCATACCCATGACACAAACGAAATAGCAGAGTGTATTGATATATGGCTCTGATTTACTATGGCATTAGTCACATTAATGTGAGCCACGGGAATCTCGAAAAATTCAAGTGTTATAAACTGATATAGGGAAGATGAATATAATGGTAATTCATTAAAATATTTGTTATTGAATTTGATCCAAATCAAGGATAAGATCATTTAAAAAGGCAGCGGGTGCCTCTGTTGCTTCCTGACGTCTGGCCCAAGACAGATAATAAACGATGCTAGCGATGTGGGCGCAGCTCCCGGCAGTGCAGCGGCCGTGTATACATGAGCAGTAGCACTTTTCTATACTTTGTCTTCCGTGTTGCGTGGGGTTTAACAAAATATGTGTATAGTATAGTACTGTTTCATTCGGATATGACGTGACTGGATTCGCCCTCTAATCAATATCTTATTGCACGACACGCAACTGTTTTGTTTTTCCATATCAACGAAAATCCAATCCAAAAGCAAAATTTGCTTTCTGTTTCATGGACTCTGGTTATTTAATAACCAGAGTCCATGAAACACGCTAATGTAGTCGATAAAACCTAGACTAGTCATTTTTATTTTTATTTTTTATTATCTAAAAAGCAAAAAAAAAAAGCATTATAATAATCAAAATTTAGGTATTATTAAAGTTATTTAGTATAATCAAAATTTAGAATTTAGGTATTGCAGGCGGGGACAAACCAATAACCAGAAATATGGTGTAACTTTTGTTTTTTGCCTGCAATATCAAAATTCTATAGATTATATTGCTTGTTTTTCACTTTTCAGCTATGTGTTTTTGCAGTCAGTTTAAAAAAAAAATAATTTGCTTTTTCCTGTAGGTACTTCTCTACTTTTATATAGAAATAAGTAATTTGATATTATGAATCATTTACTAAAATAAAGTTCATATATGACTGGAGCGTTTATACTGGATAGTTTTTATTTTTATTTAAGAGCAATATGATGAAAATAACAACGAAACCCATTGAAAAAGTGCAAAAGTGTGGTTATTTTCTTTACTGTATATCACGTAAAGAAAAAGACGGCGACCAAGGCAAACGCTCCGTGCGCCTTTCAGAAAGAAAATCTTGCATTACTAAATTAAATACTACTTATTTTCCAAGTTTAGGTGTATGAGGGTTTCCACTCGCTCAGAAAAGAGGAGTAAATTCACGCCAGTAGCACCATGGGATTCCAAACCGAGAGGATTTTGACACTTTTGCAATAAAGGTTCAATTCCATAGGCAAGTCTGCTGTTGCCTTCGGAATTGAGTAGGTACCTTTACAGATTCTAGCATCATTTTAATTTTTCAGATTGATGTCACTAATTTCCTTGTTACAAGAATCACCTGATGAGCTTTTATATGGCAAATCTGGATATCTCTATGCTTTACTATTTGTGAACAAACATATTAGTGGGAAAGAGGTAATTCCTGTGAAGCACATTGAAAAGGTAGGTACTTATAACAATAAATACTATACTATAATCTCAACCATCTCTGCTTATGTACTGCTGAATTAGTGCCAAAATCAAAGAAATTGTGCCTCTTTAGTTAAATAAATAAAGACTATGTTTAGTGTGGACTTCAGCTTGACGGTCAGTGTTCTAAGGGTGCGTTTCCACTGAAGCAGAGACGAGCGGAGCTGAGCGGAGACGTGCAGAAATCGTCCAATCTCAGACGAGACGAGAGACGCGATGAGGATTTCAACCATTGTGATTGGTCCATTCCCGCACGTCTCCACTCAGCTCCGCTCGTCTCCGCCTCAGTGGAAACGCACCCTAAAACTGCCCTCGCTATACGTAATCTCATAGTTATTGCTCACTATCTTCTTTCTGCCCTCGACTTCGTACGCGTGGAAGTCGTAAGACACCACATTACTTTTAATAACAGCCACATTTTTATCAAACTTTATACTATGTAGTTTTGGTCTCAGCAGCCAAAAATATACAGTGACACCCTCATTGTCTAGAACTCATCGAGTATAGTACAAATATATTTTTATTTTCAAAAATGAAGAAATAGGGTTCCACAAAAGTTGTCAGCTTTAGACCATTTTTGTATGAGCTCTATCGCAACAACATTATTTATTGATTTTAATAAAAACTACATTAAAGTTCCTCCATATTACAAGCAGTTTTATTTTTTAACCGACTTCAAAAAACGGAGGAGGTTCTCAGTTCGTCGGAATCTTTTTTTTTTAGTGTAAGTATGTTCCCCGATTACTCGAAGATGGCGCGACCGATTTGGCAAATTCTTTTTTTGTTTGAAAGGGTATATACTTCCCAGGTGGTGGTCCCATTGTCATCAGATTAGGATCTGATGATGGGATCCTGGAGAAATAGAGAGAACTCTTCACCTATAGCGATTTGGGTATTTTTATAGTAACTCGTGCATTTGCTCTCGGAAAGCACCATTAATTTGGTGAAGAGGAAATAACTTTGTTTTTCAGTTTCTTGGAAATACGAACTTATTATTAGGTACCTACTGTCGATTCCGTTTTCATAATACAAATAGGGTATCTCAGTACCTGCCTGCTTAGGGACAAAGAAGCTAAGTATTAGAGGGATGGAAAGTTTTAAGGAACCCCGTCATCGACTTCAGAGTTAAGAAAAACTTCAAATTAGTTGCTACATTATGTGTTGCCACTTTCAGGTAATTAACAGTATATTGAAGTCTGGAAAACAATATGCCGCGGTAATGAAGTGCGCGAGCCCATTATTATGGCACTGGCACGAAAAAGTATATTTTGGAGCTGCTCATGGAATGGCGGGAATTCTATATATGCTGTTGCAGGTACAAATTTCCTAGGTACTTACCTACCTAAATAATTGAAATATGGTGAACTAATCCTATTAATTTGTCGTTAGGGCACAGATTACCAGTTAACTCCATACAAAATTTTCAATACCTACTGCTGTAATCGCCTACACTTTCGAGTCGCTAGACGCTGCGAACGAAAATTTACCTAATCTTACAAGCGTAAAGTGAGTTTTGCTTTGTAGCTGCACGCTGCTGCGTCACAGCTGCGTAGTTATTGTGAATTGCTAGGGCCGACTCTTTCGATAAAGATGTCAGTAGGTATATTTGTCGTACACTTTATGAAATAAAATATAATGTTTTTTAATGTTTTAGCATGTTTAATTGTTAAAAATACTTATGAAAGACCGAGAAATATTTGTATGACGTAACCACTCCGCATGGCCACGAATACGAATGAAATACGAAATGGAGGAAACTGAAAACACGATTAATTTATATGTTCGTTTATTTACGCAATTAGCATAATAGGTAACTACTATGCTTCTACACTATGAACAAACGTGCGCTGGCGCCATATTGTGTCACGATGCTCGCTTTTCTAACACTTGAACGAAACAATAATCATATGAAAATAACATTAACAAGTTATTAACGATAATAAATATTATTGAAAATTAATTTGCACAAAGTAGATTTTTGCTAAACGTAATTTTCAAATGACACTTGACAAATGGAGGTCATTGACCTTTCTATTTTTATCTCAGACGCATAGTAGATGTAATTACGTACCTACCAAACAAATACAAAACACGAAACATGCAAGTTAAAAACAATTGACCAATTTAAAAAAGGATAGTAAAACTATATCAGCAGGTAAACTGAAAAAATATAAGTGTTTATCTCTTCTCTTGCTGGATCCACCAACTGCACATAATACACCAGAATCAGCCATATCATAAGAATTTGAAACTAAGTACGTCAGGTCGACCGAGATATACAGTTTTTCCCTGGATAAAGTGCACAAACGAAAATGGGTGAAACTAGACCATAATTTATCGACAAAAAAATTGGAATTAAAAAAAAAATTGTATTATTAATATTGATGGTTTAATTTTTTATCGCCTACGACAGACCCTTTTTCTTAAAAAAAATTTTTTGTAACTCTTAAGACTGTTTTTATGCCGTGTTTTTTTATTTGCTAAGCATCATGTGATCTTAGCCATTATCACTGTTTTTATTCAACGAAATACTCGCAATGTTTCAAAAGATATATTTTTTTTTTAAGAAAAAGGTGATAAATAATTAAACCACCAATATTAATAATACAAATATGTTTTTTATTTTTTTTTCCAATTTTTTTTGTCGATAAATTATGGTCTAGTTTCACCCATTTTCATTTGTGCATAGAAATGGGTCTCTACCCGGTAAAAATCCAAACTGGGTAAATACCCATTAATACCCATTTTTACCTTCCCAATTTTAATTTATACCGGGTAAAATTTTTTAATAAATTAACCAAATTACGTTATAATTTTCACGTCTGTCTGCAGGGTTGCCATTTACACATATTCTGGACTATCTCACAATAAAATACAGTTTTATCAAAAATTTACTGCATAAATAAAAACAACATGTACCTACATATTATTATTCCTAAACCAGAACGGATTTGGGACACTTGCGCGAAAGACACTTTCGCGACTGGACTTTTGCGTGAACGGCCTTTTGCGCGAATGGACATTAGCGCGAAACACACGAGCGAAAGGATTTTTGTACGAATGGACACTTGCGCGAATCCACTTGCGCGAAAAGTTACGAAAATTCTTCAAACATGAGTGTTGCTTTCATAGTTTTCGCAGACGCTGAAAACGATAATGAGGTCAAACTCAAAATTCAAGATAGCGCCACCTAAAATTTGCTAATTTTTCGTCATGGATGTCGTATTCATGGTATTCGAGGGCCCGGGCGCTAACAACGATAATGAGGTCAAAATTAAAATTCAAGATGGCGCCACCGAAAATTAGCTAAATTTTCATCATGGGTGTCGTTTTCATGTCGAAAATAAATAAAAAAACAAAAAGTACACAAAAACTATTGACGACTAATTAGACTATTTACTTCCAGTCTGTCTGTAACTGGAACTTAACTGGCGAATACA
Source organism: Fissipunctia ypsillon (assembly GCA_947568875.1). NCBI lineage: Eukaryota > Metazoa > Arthropoda > Insecta > Lepidoptera > Noctuidae > Fissipunctia > Fissipunctia ypsillon. The sequence goes on from OX387654.1 coordinate 12,009,344, forward strand.
ATTCTGCGTGTACTATTCACAGCATACACGCCTACCCCAACCTTTGAAAGAATACAGGCGTGATGTTATGAAGAAATCTCATTTCCGCAACTTTTTCGCGCAAGTGGATTCGCGCAAGTGTCTTTCGCACAAGTGTCTTTCGCACAAGTCTCTTTAGCACAAGTGTCTATCGCGTATAGAGGTATGAGGAACACGATGTAAAGGTCACTCATCCTCCATCGAGTGTTGTGTCTGGTGGCTGCCCGACGGTTGATGTCGGGACGGCGTATATACATATAGTAGTCGCGCGATAAACTCTGTTTGCATGACGTCAGTGTGATGCGTTCACATGTGGCGATGTAGATATGTCGCCACACGCGCAAGTGTCTTTTGCGCTAGTGTCTTTTGCGCAAGTTTCTTTCGCGCAAGTTTCTTTCGCGCAAGTGTCTTTCTCGCAAGTGTGCCTTCGCGCAAAAGTCCGTTCGCGGAAATGTCTTTTCGCGCAAGTGGGTTCGCACAAATGTCGTTCACGGAAATGTCTTTCGCGTAAGTGTCCTGCTACCAATCAGAACTACACTTCTGGACACATCTATTGGCCCACCTTGTATTTTCAGTTTCGTTTGGTCCTAGCTAAAATTTTATATTAGGTCGAGCAAAAAGTTTTTATGCAGTTTTGAACCTGGCACATTCACAATTTCATTCAATAGTCTTTTTTTGAATTTCGAACACAGAATTTAAAGAAACAAAAGACAATTTGGAGCCTGTTTGTTGATATCAAACAATCGAATACTAAGAAAACTTGGTTTTATTGGTTTACTTGGATTTAATTCTTGAAAAAGTGATTGATATCTTTGGTTTTGCAACAAACATTACTTATTCTTAACATTAAGGTGAGGTTCTATCAATAATCTATGGATACTTCACCTGAAGTCGCCGCCCAAGCTGTGGCACTTATTCAGGCCGGACACAGCCAAAGAAACGTGAGTGCTCAACTTAATTTAAGTCGATCTGCGGTCCGAAATGTTTATCGGAGGTACCTAGAGACTGGCGGCTTTGTTCGTCGCCAAGGAAGGCCACGATCTCGGGTCACACAACTGAAAGGCAGGATCGATTCATCGTGACGACCAGCTTGAGAAATCGTCACCTTACCTCCATTGAGATACAAAACCAACTTCGCGACTTCCACGGAGTATCTGTGAGCGCTCGAACTGTTCGGAGAAGGTTAAAAGAACGCGATATGGTACCACACAAGCCAGCTAATGGGCCCAAACTAACGCGAGCCCACCGAACAGCGCGCCTTCATTTCGCACGCAGTCATTTAAATTGGACACAGCAAGATTGGAGCCGTGTACTCTTTTCTGATGAGTCTAAAATTGTGTTACATGGCAATGATGGAAGGAAGAAGGTCTACCGACGTAAGGGAGAGCGTTTCGCACAATGCTGCTTTGAAGAGAGGGTTGCTTATGGCGGTGGCTCATGGACTGTCTGGGGCGGTATATCCGCGAGCGGCAAAACTCAACTTGAGGTTGTTACAGGACCACGGCTGCCAACATTAAATGCTGAAAGGTACATTCGTGAGTGCTTAGAACCTCACGTGATACCATACGCGGACTATGTGGGCCCAAATTTCCTTTTTATGCATGATAATGCAAGAGCCCATGCGGCCGGCATCGTCAGGGAATATCTTCGGGATGTGAACATCACAGTTATGGACTGGCCAGCCAGAAGCCCAGACATGAACCCCATTGAGCACATGTGGGACGAGCTAAAAAGACGTGTTAGGGCTCGTCAGCCAGTTGCCCAGACGATGCAGGAGTTGAAAACTGCCATAGAAGAGGAATGGGAGATGACCCCTCAAAATTTCATAGAGCGGTTGATAAACTCTATGCCTAATCGTATGAGAGCTGTGGTAGATGCCCATGGAGGCAACACGCGTTATTAAATTAAACTTTATTTGATAAAACATGTTTTTTATTCAAAAATCAATTGCCTTTAACAAGGCGCATATCCGACTTGTTAGGCGTAGCTCCATGTCGTATGGTATTCTGAATTCAAATTTAAAACAATACGATCGATAAAGATGGTAAAATGTATCAGGTTTAAAACTGCATCAACAGTTTTTGTTCAATCTAGCAATCATATTTCGGTAGGGGCCATCGAAACCTAAACTCTAAGGTGGGCCAATAGATGTGTCCAGAAGTGTATTAATCATATTGAACACGGCAACTTCTAAATTACAACATGGAAAAAAATACCCAGAACACGGTTTTCATGAACACACACACCTTACAATTTTTTAATGGCAACCCTGGTTGATTGGTAGCCCAAAATCCGCCATATTGTTTAGTCAGCTTAAAGTGCGCGTGCGCTGGCTCTAAGTCTTGATCGATAATAATACCACTCTAGTGATGTAGAGGTTATATTAGTTCGTAATTTTATTTTATTTTATTAATTTTAAGAAAACTTACAGCTAATACATTCGAGTAGCAGATGTAATATGTAGAAGAAGGCCAATTACAAGTTTTCACTTATATAAACTTATGTATAAAATTGACAAAACGGTAAAAACAGCGTGAGAGTTAAACATAGAAACAACTGAAGAGAATAAACAAAAATAAAATACATTACACTTCAAAGAAAAAGATTATTAAGTAATGATTTAATTATTTTTTGTTTTCATATACTGCTGTTAGCTGTAATCAGAAATATCACCGTGAGCGCTATCAAAAATGACAGTTGTGCTGTTCTGTTTTAAGTCGCAACATATATTTAAAACTATCGTGGCATTTTCGAAATTGTGCTTCTGGCTACAGTCGCCACCTAACCAAAGAAGAAGAAGAAAGTGGTGTGTACACAAAGAAATACTGTAATCCATCCATGAGTATTTAAGTGCACTGTGAGCGCGTTCACAAGCATTCCGAATTGCTGACAGTTCTCTGTCATAATCGTGATATCTAAATCAGAACGCAAATTATTGATGTGAGCGCTGTGAGCGATTACGGTGTAATTCAGAATGCAGCCTTTAACTATCAAATCATTTCAAACAACTGTCAATCAATGTCTAAATTTTTACCCGGTACTTTTAAAATATACCCGGTAAAAATGGGTATTTTATAGTTATTACCTATTTAACCCCTTCTTTCCCATTTTTACCGACCCATTTTTTACCCAACCGCTCATCTCTATTTGTGCACTTTATCCAAGGACACACTGTATGCGTACGTACGCGCCTCGCGGTTGTCGGCAACCTAGCAGTGGCGCAGCTACAATTATCATTAGAGGGAAGCCGAGAGAAAATTTTTCAGTTCTCATAAACTCGGATTATTGTAATGTTTTTAATCTTATGATGACTGTATTAAACTTGTATTAAATATATGTAATGTGATGTGATACACAGTTACACACACAGGTGTACCATATTATTTGGCAATAGTAGGCATTAAGAAGAGTGGTTGTTCCGAAGGGAAGCCGATAGGAATCGGATTGTATGAAGGCTGCGCCCCTGCAACCTAGTGAGCAATGGGTCGCGGACGAACCGGCGACCGGTAGGTAGTTAACGCGCGTAAGTACATGGAGTGAGTTATCTGGTAATCTGTGGTTAGGGTTGCTAGATCCCATTTAATAATAGGTCTTTACCTACGTAATTCGAGATTCATTAACCAGCATTTTCAGATTTAATTATCTGTGGATTGGCGCGCAATTCGAAATTCAAATAACTTTTTTCGAAAGCCGTGTTAATTGAATTTCAAATACAGTCATTTGTTTTTCGATAGATTTTTGTTTTGGTGAAATTGTGGTAGTTTTTGGCGCCAAGAATAAACTTATAATTCGTACAATTTTCGAATATGAGTTCCTACGTGGAAATACCGCTGCGCAAACAATACGAAACATTAACGACGTGTGCGAGACTAACACTGCTTGCATAAACACGGTCCATTATTGGTTCAATCGTTTTAAATCTGAAAATTATGAGTTGAAGAACGAGCCTTGCGGTCGGCCGGTAACAACGAATTGAAGGCGATAGTGGAAGCGGATCCAACTCAATCTACGGCTGAGCTTGCTGCGGGCCTTGTAGTTAGTGTCTAAACAACATTGAAGCACTTGAGTCAAATCGGAAAGATTAAAAAGCTAGATAAGTGGGTGCCACACGAACTAAGCGACCAACAGACAAAATTACGCGTCGAAGCATGCATAGCACTACTGAATCGGCATATAAACGAGGGAATTCTAAATCGAATTGTTACCTGGCGCGATGAAAAGTGGATCCTGTACAACAACCGTAAGCGTTCGTCTCAGTTGGTGAACCCGGGTACAGCACCCAATCAGTGCGCTAAAAAAAGATTACTCATAGGAAGATGATCGTGACTGTCTGGTGGACCAGTGCCGGACTTGTACATCACAGCTTCTTACCGAATGGCACAACAGTGACGGCAGATGTCTATTGCCAAGAATTGCAAACAATGATGGAGAAGCTCGCAATTCAACAACTAATACTGATCAATCGCTCTTCCCCATTGCTTCTCCACGACAACGCGCGAACTCACACTACATGACAGACCATCGCAAAGCTACAAGAGTTACAGCTGGAAGCTCTCGGTCACCCACCGTACTCACTGGACCTTGCCCCAACAGATTTCTACTTTTTTCAAAATTTGGACAATTTTTTAAGTGGGAAAAAATTCAACACCCGAGAGGCAGTACAAAACGCTTTCGCCGACTTCATCGCCTCCCGTCAGGCGGACTTCTGCAGTAAAGGGATAAACAAACTGCCATCAAAATGGCAAAATTGTATAGATAATTTGAGCCAGTACTTTGATTAGCTGAAATAAAAAAAAAATACCAAAATTTTTATACAAATCTTCAATTTCATAGGTAAAGACCTAATACACTATATCGAAGGAGTCCTAAACGCTATTCACAAATCGAAAATCGTTAAATTTTGAAAGTTCAAATCAAAATTACTTATTACTAGCTGTGCCCCGCGACTTTGTTTGTATGGATGTCGTAAGATACACAATATACTTAAAACTCCCTCGTCCACCGACGCGTCGCGTCGCGTTGAATCGCCCGCCCGCGCTACGCTATTACTTCGTTTTCGCTTAGTGTTCTTTCTGACTTTTTCTTTTTGCTCGGATCCTAAGGGCTGAAGCGTGATATTAAATAGCCTATAACTATCCTCGAGAATTGGACTACCAAATGCAAAAAGAATTTTTGAAATCCGACTTTTTGTTCATAATTTCATGGGTTTTATTTTTTTTGCGCGGAACCCTAATTATTTTCTAAAATAAAAGTAGCCTAAGTTACCCGCCGTAACATCAGCTATCTGCCAGTGAAAGTTCCGTCAAAATCGGTCCAGCCGTTTCGGAGACTAGCCGGAACAAACAGTTTGTTATAAGTACTTACCGTATACACTTTCTTATTCATTTAGTAAAAAGTTGTTATTTTGACATTACAAACAGACACTTCAATTTTATTTATTTGTATAGATTTCTATGATTTACTTCTCTGATGTTTACAAGGAAAGTTTATTCGAAACTAGCTGCGCCCCGCGTTTTCACCCGCATAAGTCTCGATCCCGCGGGAATATCGAGTAAATAAAAGTATCCTACGTCCTAATCCAGGTCACGGTCTACCCATGTGCCAAATTTCATTAAGCGGGAAAGCGTAACAAACAAACTCACTTTCGCATTTACCTATAATATAATATAGTTAGGAGATATATATATATATATATATATATACAAATAAATAAAATTGAAGTCTCTGTGTGTAATGTCAAAATAACAACTTTTTACTAAATGCTTATGAAAGTATATACGGTACTTATAACAAAAAAAAGCAATTTCGAATAAACTTTCCTTGTAAACATCAGAGAAGTAAATCATAGAAATCTATACAAATAAATAAAATTGAAGTGTCTGTTTGTAATGTCAAAATAACAACTTTTTACTAAATGCATAAGAAAGTATATACGGTACTTATAACAAAAAAGCAATTTTTAAAGTTTTTGTCTGTCTGTTCCGGCTAATCTCCGAAACGGCTAGACCGATTTTGACGGGGCTTTCACTGGCAGATAGCTGATGTTACAAGGAGTAACTTAGGCTACTTTTATTTTAGAAAAATAATCAGGGTTCCGCGCAAAAAAAATAAAACCCATGAAATTATGAACAAGAAATCGTATTTGAAAAATTCTTTTCGCATTTGGTAGTCCAATTCTCGAGGATAGTTATAGGCTTTTTAACATCACGCTACAACCCTTAGGAGCCGAGCAAAAAGAAAAAAAGTCAGAAAGAACACTAAGCGAAAACAAAGTAGGTAATAGCGCGGGCGAGCGGTGCAACGCGACGGGTCGGTGGACGAAGCGAGGTTTTAGGTGGCTGCTTTTTTAGTATATTGTGTATCTTACGACTTCCACACGAACGAAGTCACGGCGAACAGCTAGTTATTTTATAAAATTAGCACTGGTTCCCTTTTTTAATATAGTAACCCTTACCTACGTTATGTTACGAAATACCTAATAATAATTATTTATTTATTTACCACTGAACATTTCCTACCATAAACGTTCCCTCTAAACATCGAATTTCATACCTATTTGATAAATTGTTTAGTCGAGAATATTTTCTTCATACCTACATATATGCTTTGTTTATTTTTATTCCAGGCTCGTTTATTCATCAACGTTGTTGAAATACGTACTTTTATTAAACCAGCTATAGACTGGTTACTAAATCAGCGCTTCCCAAGTGGCAATTTCCCATCATCCATGGGGAGTGGCTCGGGAGACAAACTGGTTCAATGGTGTCATGGAGCTCCGGGATTTGTACCCTTGTGCACTCTGGCTTACCAGGTTATTCAAAAATTAATAGATACCTAGTATACTCTTAGGCCTTGTTAATAAACGTGAAGTAAAGCTACGAACAGAGAGGTTTAGGTAAGTTTGGCTTTACTCCGCGTTTATTAATTACAGCGGCAGTTGTTAGACTTAGGTGTTGTTTAGACTCAGTCGCTCTCACTCAGGTCACACAACCGCGCGGCCGCTGCGCGAATGTTTTCGTCGACGTCCGCGCGCGCGTTCCATTCACCTCCCTACCTGCTCGGCAGTTAAGTCGCTTGCTCGCTCATTCAGTTTAAACCGTAGTTGCTAAATAAATAGAGCGTACTTTGCTATAAAAGCGTGGTTTACACGCGCGCAACGCAGCGCCTCACGGCTGCCGCGTTGTGATTTTGTCGTTAGCCGACTTTCGCACGGACGCAAAAATAACGCGGCGGTATTTTATCGCGCACTGGATTTTCAACTCTCGGTGTTGAGCCAAGCATTGAGAATCCAACGTATGCGTTTCGATGGCGCGGCCACATTCAATCCCTTATAACTTTTTAACCATAGCTTTGACTTTATGGTTTTGGAAATCAACTTTTACAATTTTTTACAAAATCTTGGCATGGTTCTTTTTTTTTTTAATAACGCCGTGGCCGTGCCATCGAAACGAATACAATCCAACAGTGCATTCCAACACGTGGAAAAAACACACAGTTGGATTTTCAACTCCCGACGCTAAGCAGAGCGTTGAAAATCCAGTGCACGATAAAATCCCGCCGCGTTATTTTCGCGGCCGTGCTAACGTTGACTTAGAATGCACGCGGCGCCCGCCGAGGGCAGCCGCGCGACCTTTTCGAGTCTCTCAAGCGATACATTGCATGATTGCCTTCAAATTAGCCGCAATCAATCGTGCATTCATGCGTCAGCAGCGCGATGGCAGCGCTTCGCCGCAGCGCTCATTAGAAACGAGCCGTCGCGTTGCTGCTTCTAGAAATGAAAATTTAAAATGGTGCGATTTTGGCTGTAACTGCCCGCCGCTTAGTTGTTGGCCGCGTACCCAGCTCACCTCTACTTGAAGGATGTGTCAAGAATGTTCAAAGCTATAGCCATCCATGTATCTACAGTCAAAAAATAAATCAAAATATACCTACGTAGCTTCGAAAGCAGTTAAGTTACAACTCTAATTTTGTTATTGTCCTATTTTTGCCAGCGCTCAGGGCTATACTAAAGTTGGGCATTCACAGTCAGTCCATCGCGCCAAACGGCGTGCTGTATATCCATTTGATCGTGAATGTTAAAATCCGTTGGCGTGATGTAAAACTCTGGAAGTCCTTTCGGTCCATTTGACTTTAGTCGTTTGGAGCCACGGCAAATGGCGCTATCGTGAATGCCCACCTTTAAGCGTGTCTTAAGTTCAAAAATTGACGATACGAGTTACGAACACAATAAATACATATTTTTGTCCTTGTAGCAGAAAGTTGAATTATTCTTTCCTTCTGTATTCCTAACTCTTGCTGACTGTACTACGGGGAAGTTTGAAAGTGGCGCCAGTGACAATAAGTTGAAAGGAAATCGTTTGGCTTGGTATGGGCATGTGACGAGGAGGGAGGAAACATAATTATGTGACTAAAAGAGTGATAATATAAATGTTGATGGATGGAGATGGAGAGGAAGGCCAAAGAAAAGATGGATGGATAGTGTGAGGAATGATATGAAGGATAATAGCGTGATGTTAAGAGGACGGATAGCAGGTATCTACTCATAAATCTGCTAATAATAACATTCTGTGGTCTCTGTGATCGATCATGAATCAGCCTGTACAACATGTCCCTAAATTAACGCACAACCTCATAAGAGGTCATTGTACTGATCATTTTGAATTTTTTTTACTATGGAACCAAACCTGAAATCGCAAAAAAATCAGCTGTTCCCTCCATTTTGACGAGTTATGCGAGTATAAATGTAGGGAACAGATGATTTTTTTTCGCGATTTCAGGTTTGGTCCCATAGTAAAAGCTGTTCATAATTATGAGTACAATGACCCCTTAAGAGGTTGTGGGTTAATTCCGGGACATGTTATATATATATTTTTTAAATAAATAAAGGATCATCATAATATATAAATTTTAATGTTTCAGATTTTTGAAGAAGACAAATATATGAAAATAGCTTTGCAATGCGGAGATATCATATGGAACCGAGGATTATGTACTAAGGGTTATAGTATGTGTCATGGGGTCAGCGGAAATGCATATGCGTTTATACAACTGTATCAAGCCACGAAGGTACCTATGACACCTTTATAAAATAATAATTTTAGCACAGTGCACACACACTCAAGCATTTCAAACCGAGCAGTTCACCAGCTTCCTATCTTACGATATTTTACTACACCCACTTGAATACACTATTTTTCTACAAACATATATACTTTTATTCTTGATGACTAATGAGAATTGAATTATTCTGCAAAACAGACAATCCGCATATAATCTCACGAATTAGATTTTGATGCCTCAGAACAAGCACTCACTACAGGCAACAATTTTTATTTTTCAGAAACCTATGTATCTGTACCAGGCTTGTTGCTTTATGGAGTGGTGTGCAGTGGAGCGCTCGGGCACAGAGTTACATCACCCGGACAGACCAGCATCATTGTTCGAAGGATTAGTAGGGCGTCTTTATTTAGCCGAAGATATAACACGGGTCTTAGACGCCAAGTTTCCAGCATTTACTCTGTAAGTCATTATAATGGTATTGAAAAAATATCTCATTGTAAAAATATTTAATAATGTTTTAATTCTTATTCATACTTAAATTAGATTCATTAATATCACCCAGCTTAAATTATAAATGTAAATAATGCTACCAGGCGGCAGTCCAACAGTTAAGCTTATAATATTATATCCTGCATATCATACATACTTTGTAAATTCTAATTTGAACACATTATACAATAATTAATAAGGAAAAGTATTGGAAGTATTGTTACTTATTTTAAATACGGAACTTAATTACATAAAATATATCAAAAGACAATAACATAACATCATTAGGAATAGTATCATAGTATCAATCTATGCATCTATACAAATAAATAAAATTGAAGTGTCTGTTCGTAATGTTAAAATAACAGTATTTTACTAAATGCATATGAAAGTATATACCTATAGGTATACAGTACTAATAACAAAAAATCAATTTTAAAAATTTTTGTCTGTCTGTTTATTCCGGCTAATCTCCGAAACGGCTGGACCGATTTTGACGGGACTTTCACTGGCTGATGTTACAAAGAGTAACTTAGGCTACTTTTATTTTAGACAAATAATTAGGGTATCGCGCAAAAAAAATTAACTCTGGAGCTACCAGTAGGATTTGAAAAATTCTTTTTGCATTTGGTAGCCCAATTCTCGTGGATGGCTATAGGCTATTTAACATCACGTTACGACCCTTAGGAGCTGAACAAAAAGGAAAATAGAAAGAACGCTAAGCGAAAACGAAGTAATATAGCGCGGGTGGGCGATGCAACAACGCGGCGGGTCAGGTGACGAGGGAGGTTTATTAAAATGTGGCTGTTATTTTAGTATATTGTGTATCTTACGACTCCACGCGAACGAAGTCGCGGGCCACAGCTAGTATAAAATAATAGAGTAAAAATTAATCCAGAGGACGCAAGGGGGTCAAATTGATTATAGACGTTCAGACCTGTATAATTATAACGTTATTTGAAAGCACGAACGGGAAAGCGTCATCTGCATTCCATACAATATATTTGATTTGAATGCAGCGTGACAACCGCATCATAATCTTTCGTCTGCTGAACGTCCTGATTGCTCAGGAACCGGATGTCGATAATTATTTATGTAAACTCTCTCCAAACAATCTCATGCAGTCGGAGGCAGTAGGTCTTTATTGTTAAATTTAAGAAGATGCCTCTGACTGCATGAGATTGTGTGGAGACAAAATAGGTCATCTTTTTTAAAGTTCACTTTATACACAGTCGGTTTTTTTGATTTCTTAAATTAACTTTTTTTTATTTTACACTTTTTAGTTATAATTATTTTTCTCTCACTTATTAAGTAACGCTTTAGGTAACGGTCGTAAATAAAATATCTACTTATAATCGGGTGGTAACTCTTACTCACTCCAACGTTCGGGATTGTTTTTTTATCATTCCAAATTAAAAATAAATTACAATTAATAATAGTAAATAATTACTATTCATTGTATATTTAAATTACATTTAAACATATAATTTGTATATATTTTTATAATCATCTTTTAAAACTTCATTTTGATACCCCACTCGATAGGTTTGGGAGAATTAAAAAAAAAAATATTTTGGCGCCAAAAATCCGCCATTTTGATTTCTTATAATTTTAATATACCCAGTGACAGTCGCGCAACAAAGACGAATCTAATGACTTATCATTCATCAAAATCGGTTCAGCCGTTTAGTAGTTACCGAGGGAATATAGGGACGGACATACATATAGGTCAAACACATAACCCTCCATTCTTGGCTTCGCCGCAGTAGGGTAATAAATATATGTATTACCGTCTGCTCTACATATATTAGAAGTCAATGTTATGTAGTTTCGACGGTAAATAATAATAGGCTAAAACTAATAATGCATTAAAAATTTTGACTCCAATACAATGTACGTTTAAATAATGAAAAGTTTTGAGTACTTGCATGTTCTCTATTCTCAAGGTCAAGGCTCACTAAAATTAGTCTGTAGAGAATGATTTATTGATACAGGCCTAGAACTGCTGCATTTAGGTTCAATCGCGATTGTATGCAGTTATTTTTCAAAAAAATTGAAATTTGATAACCAAGCTAATCAACCTTTCCCTCATAAACAATAAATGTTCCCATTTCCATAGCCTACTTTGGCAAACACAATGTTGCATTATACCTTAGTTGTACGTTTACATATAATGTGTAGTGTTGCATTTTTCCATACGTAAGGACCATGAAGTAATATCACGAGCTGCCTTTTACCTCTCTTCCTCTACTATTGAAGTGTTATTATAATATCATCATGTCACTACAAAATACAGTACCCGAGCGTTAAAAAAAATAGCACACGAAATTTTTGATTGAGACATTACATAGGTATGAGTTACAGAGACTAAGCTCAAGACGAGATGTGTCATATTAATGTCGTGTACTGTAAGTAAATGATTGTAATGGACAATTCTAGTGGTGTGAAGTGCATGACGCTTTACTCGAGTGGTCCACGCGTCGTAAACTACTTACTGCCACTATCATTTTGGAAATGTTAATGTTTTTCTTTTTATTTGGTATACAATAAAGTATATTCTATATATCTATTTCAATACCTTAATTTCAGTCAACTTGGTGTTGAGTTCATACAGCGTGCAGCTTTAAGGGCGACATTTATTTAACAGACGTATACGGTTTCGCGTTTTCGTTTTATGAAGATATTTTAATTTTATTAAACGTTATTATTTATTGATTTATTTATAATTTTCTTAAATAGCATCTTAGAGCAACCTGTACTTAAAGAACTACAATCATTTGCCGAGGTCACGGATCATAACATCGCATCACTGAAATTAAAACGAATAACGTGCAAAGAATAGGCGAATTGAAGGAAAAAAAATAATCTTCAGGAATAAGCTTTCCATTATTCTGCCAAAAAAATAAAGATTCTTCTTCTCTTGGGCATTTTCTCATTCACCAAACATACCCTTGTATTAAATCCTTTGGAGCTGAATGCCATTGGTTTTAGAGAGAGCTCAAACAATTATTTTATCATATTATATTTTTTATGATTACTAGCCACTAGCCCTACCCGTGTATTAAATTAATGTCGCCATTGTAGCACGTTGTATAGTGTGCGCTGATCTAATCCACGTTAACCCGGTATAGTTCCACCATGGAATTATTAAGTACATACAATCGTACAACTGGAAGCTCAGAAAGTATGATTTGGTGAAGTGGAACTGACGAAGAAGACCATAGATGGCTACAGGAACTCAAAGTACTGAAAAGTCGGTCTGGATAAAGAAAGCCAATAGAGATCGTCTAAACTAAAATGACGCGCCCTACCACTTAATTAGTTTATTTAGATGTGTGAGTGCAAATATTAATAACGACACTTCATCTGTGTGGGAGCGTCGATTGTTCGGTGAACTACGATCTGTATGTGTACAAAACGATCGACTAGTTGGGTAATAAATCTGACAATGCTTGCACTATGGAGCAGCGCCGTCACATTGTATGAAACAAGACGTCCTCTCCTCTCGCGCGTTAAGATCAAACTAAACTAGTTGGACAACAAATCCGAGAACAACGCTTCCTAGCAAGTACGGTCTACAAAAAATTCTAAATACTTAAGTAAAATAATTTATTTACGTATTTTTATGTAATGCTTTAATAGGATTCTAAAATGACTGGACTATATGTTTATGGTTCTAAAAATATCACGATTCACTCATCTCAAAAGAGTCGCTTTCGTCTGAATCAGAGTCAAAGTGTTGTGAATATTGTTTTTCTCTGTCTTCAACATGTATTTGCCCACATTGTACGGTCAATCATTTCGAGTCGTTCATTTATTAGTGCCATAATGGATATTAAATTTTGTGCAATGTTTTTATTAGCCACGTAGTTTTTTAATATCCCTCATATTTTTTCTATGGGATTGAGTTCCGGGTGGTAAGGGGGTAATCGTAAAATTTCAAACCCTTTTGATTGAATCAGTTCGTCGATAGCAAATCTTTTGAATCTGTCTTTGTTTTTTAAAATTAAATCATACAACTCTATTTTTTTCATCGTTTCATCAAACGTAATATTTTTTTCAGCAAGCCATGTTTGCATGTCTTTCTTATTTGAGTTGGAGTTAGGAGCTTTTTCTGTTAAAGCATTGTGGTAAGAAGCGTTATCCACAACGATGACAGAGTTTTCTGGGAGATTGGGCAGCAATTGTCTGCTAAGCCACTTTTTATAATTATTAAGATTCATATTATCGTGATAATCTCCACTTGATGGGTTTGCTTTATACACTAAGCTAGCATTTGGAACAAATCCTTCACACCCACCAGCGTGAACAATGACCCGCATACCTTTAGATATCTTTTTTTGTACTGGTGATACTCCTTTCGCTAGTTTCCTGCACATGTCTTGAATATGTGTTGTGTGAACGTAACTTTCATCTGTGAAAATGATATATCGACCCTCATCACGGTATTTTTTTAATTGCTTCAAATATTGGAACCGCGGCATTTGTATGTCGTGCTTTTCAACTAGAGCTTTACGGTTGTCATCTATTTTTGACCACTCCTAGCCTGATTCTTTCAAAATAGTACGCAGTGTTTCTACACAGCCAGTAAAACCAATTCTTTCTACCAATATCTGTTTAAGCTTTCTTAATGTTGGTACTTCATTAAATTCTGTATGGAATGAAGCTCTCGTTCTTCGAAGCACACCCATATCAAAATCTTCCAGGTTGGACTTAGGACGCACCCTTTTTTGTTTTGAGGGAGATTTAAAAAAAATCTGCGATGTATCCCTTGATGTACTAGCTTCTTTTTCTTCTTTTAAAATTCGCGTAATTGTGGATTCACTAACACCAACGGCTTGGGCAGTTCGCCACCTAGCATCAGAAAGTTTTTCAACTCTATTTTCCGCTTCATATTTCATTCGGTGGTATACTTTTGCAATAATTTCTTTTGCCTGTAAAAAAAATCAAAGGCATGTATTGTTGTAAGTCATCATATACCGTATATAATTTGGTGAAACAAATAAAAAAGTTAAATGTGACTTTACAGGTTATAAATGAAATGTTTTTTATAAGAAATATTTTATTTACCTGGCTCCGAAGATGCTTTTTTGTTGACATGTTGACGGTACTTTTGAGATCGAACGATGCGTGCTCCTACGTTTGAGTCTAACCGGCAACTGAACGACCAATTACAATTGCATGTTTATGTGTATTGCGTCCATATTTGAAATTTCCTTGTGTGCGCAAATGCGGAGGTGGAGCGCGTCATTTCAGCTTAGACGAGCTCTACCTATGTAGTGTGTCCATTAGATCAATGACCAGTGGTCATGTGTGCAGGAGGCACTACGTAACTTTGTTCCTAGACTCTAGGAACTACTATTACTACTACTGGTACTTTTATTGGAAATGCAAACCAAACTACGTTTATATCGAGTCCTGTCCTATAGTTGCCCTGTAGTTGAGGCGTCAAAAAGTAGTAATCAGACACACTCGCTTTTACAGTTCACTAGCTGCTCACGGTTTCACTCGCATCCTAGGGGAACCACGTCATGAACCCGGGTAAAAAGTAACATATGTTTTAAATTAGGACTTTTTCAATCTGTGTGCCCGAAATTTCAACCAAATCCGATCGGCCGTTAGGACTCGAACGAACTAATAAATATGATTAAATATTCACACGTTCACATTTCTAAAATAAATAGGAAGTTATAGGATATTAGTACGGATAAAGAGTTGTGTAAGAAATTTGGACGAATGACATTCATATTGTAAATACACGTCACATCAAAAAAATTACCTACGTTATAAAAATGGAAACATGAGCTACACTGATGACTGTTGTGTTAACTTGTATTATTGATTTACCAAAAGTGCGAATAGATTTGTACCTTTGTCCTAGATACTAGTTTTTGGAAAAGACAATGGGCAAAAGTGGTCCAAATATCCACCACTAACGAGAATAAAGCAACCATAAAAAATCTACTAGTAACCAGTTTTGTTTCTTCAATTAGTTTAGCCTAAACGGCTTGATTGATTTAAAAAAATGAGGTATCATTAGATGGGTCTCGAGTTCTTGACACCATGATTGGCACTGGCTATATCGTCGTCTGCTTACTGGCAAAACAAGATTAATGAATTGTTTTTTACTAAATCGAGTTAAAAATGCAGTTACATGTAATTATTTACACGCTATCTACTGGTAAAACCGAATAAATGCAATGTCCAATGGCTGCAGAGATAATGAGTTTGTAAAAGTAATATCTTTATAACATAATAAATAGTCTTATGGCTTAAATCCGTTTCAGTTTATACAGTTAATAAACAATAAATACGGTTAAAGCTTTTTACCTTTTATAATTTAAATGTAAAATAGTAAGAATTATTCTGAGAAAAGATCATAAATGCATTTTTTGCTGTAGAGAAATTAGCAAACCAAGAAGTATTTAAGTTAAGTAGTAAAATGGAATAAATAACTTTTTATATAGTTATGGTGTTTAAACTATAAGGTTCATAATTACAAGTCAAAATCAAGTCTGGCGAAATGTGGGTGAACTATAGGTACACCTCTGCCTAACCCTTCGGGGAACCAAGCCCTGATGTTATGTATGTTATGTAATTACAAGTCATTATACAAAATTGAAATGAGCTTTTGAAATCATTGAATTCAGAATAGATATATCACGTTTATTAAGTACAGGTAAAACATATTATATGTGGTCCCGTTTCGATCTAAATTTAACTTTATACAGTTTTTACTAATACCAAATATTATATATGAGTAAATCATAAAAGAAGGGTAGTTAGTGCAACATTTTGCTTTAACAGCTTTTTAATTAATGACTATATCAAATTATAACTTTGAAAAGTCATTTACTCGAATTGCACTTATTACTTTTTACCCGTAAGCAGACGATATATATTTTGAAGAAAAAAAACTACGTGACGGATTTTAGCCACCATTGAGAGTAGCATTTTTGGCGGTTTTTTGATATTGTATTTATTAAATTTAAATTCAACACCCCCTTTAAAAGGTAGTTTTCGATAATGGTGCCGATTCTCTTGTACACCGAACTAAACTATCACTAAAATTTCTTACTTTTGCCTATGAGAATCTTTAAGCTATTCTGCAAAAAAATATCACTAAATTTAAAAATAATTTTGACAGAACTCGTGCGACACTACGTGGAGTACCACGTGGTGTCGTACGATTGTTTGCCCTACCCCGTGATTTTTTTTAGAGCCGGAGGCGCGCAAGGGCAGCCTCGACATGTTTTATATGGAATTTTTCACTTTTTATATGCAAAATATGAAAAATTGAGCCTACATGTTGAGTTTTAGGGCCGATTTTTCAATCGTCAGACAACTTTTATTTGGGGAATATGTTTGACGTTTTGACAGCTTTTGTATAGAAAATTTGTCAAACCGCCACATTTATTCCTCAGGTAAAAGTTATCTGACGATTGAAAAATCGGCCCTTAGAGGTTTATAATAAGCTTTACAAAGGGGGCTCGAAATTTTCATTAGTTTTGCGATAGAACACACCGTCTTCGAGATATAAGCAAAAGAAAATAAGAAAAAAAAGCTACAGTACTGTTTTTGCATCTGAATTCGAGGTGTTGGTGTGAATTTTAGTTCATGCCAACTAATTTTATTCCACACCTTTTTAATCGCGAGTAAAAATAGTCAGATTTAGTTATAAAATCTAAATTTTAGGTGAAAAACGTCAAATTCAGAATAGCACAATTACCATTTTCACTAAACTAAAAACTCAGTGCAATCTTAGTGCTGTCAAACTAAAATATAGTTAAGTTGTGTCAGTTTAGTCATCTAGTTTAGAGGCATTTGTGACAAGAGAATCGGCACGAATGTATGACTACGATCATTTTTATTTTTTTAGGGCTGATTTTTCAATCGTCAGACAACTTTTACATAAGGAATAAATATGGCGGTTTGACACATTTTCAGCTGTCAAAACGTCAACCATATTCCCTAGATAAAAGTTATCTGACGATTGAAAAATCAGCCCTTAGATAACTGTTTCCCTCTTTTCATCAGGCTAAAAAACAACAACTTTTATTTGGGCTTTAACTTTTCACTGACAGATATTATTTTATGGGTGTCTTAATAAAAGTTACTCCTTATTCAATAGACTATGCGGTGACATAGGTCCTGTTAGTGGTGGATATTTGGACCAAGCCACACACATTCTGGCCCGATGTCCTTTGTGATCGGATCGCATCGCATCTGCAGTCCGGTGTCGTTTAGGAGCTGTCAGAGCAGCGCGGCACCGGCCTCGGCGCGCGAGTGCGGCAGCGGTGGCGCGGCGCGCCACGTGTTGTCGCGCGGCTCGTAGGTCTCGACGCTGGCCAGCGTGGTGCGCGCGCGGTAGAAGGCGCGCTCGCCCGCGCTCTCGCTGTCGCCGCCCGCCACCACCAGCACGCCCTCGGCCGCGCCCGCTGCGCAGCCCGCGCGCGCCTCCTTCAGGCTCGCTACCTCTTCCCACGTGCCCTGAAACCCATGCAGACAGTTGGAGCATAGAATGCGATACACTCATAATATTTCAATCGATCAACGTGAGCGTTTTTGCAGAGCATTTTTTTTTTGGAATATAAATGCCAGAAGTAATATACTTAAAATCAAAATACCAAATTGTCAAGTCCTGTCAAATGTATGGGCGTTGAAACACTGGTACAGCTCTCGCCAAACTTTGTGACCGCCTTGAATATAGTCGCGAGTCCGAACTTGCGCATGGTACAGTCGAGTGGACAATACGTAATCAACCAAACAATTTTCGTTTTCTAACATTTTTAATACTTATTTTATTATGTCAATTTATTTTTATTTGGTGATTATAAAGTTTGTGTTTATTT
Source organism: Fissipunctia ypsillon (assembly GCA_947568875.1). NCBI lineage: Eukaryota > Metazoa > Arthropoda > Insecta > Lepidoptera > Noctuidae > Fissipunctia > Fissipunctia ypsillon. The sequence goes on from OX387654.1 coordinate 12,027,763, forward strand.
CATAGGTTATTTTATTTAATTTAATATATAATGTAGGTATGTGTTATTTGTAAAACATATAGGTTAGGTAACAATAGGATAAATGTAAATAAAAAAACATTAATATAAATAAAAACTATATTCACAATGGGGCCACACCTTCCATAAAAACATCTCCCTTACTAGTGGATGGTTCCGCATCCGAATCACTCTCTTCACAAAAAATATCCGAATCATCTTCATCTGATTCATTATCGCTCACGTGAATTATTATTTTTTCAGTTAGGTCATCTATGATGACATCACTTTTCTTATATTCTTCTTCAATATTTATAACTTTGTCGCATAGTGCAGTCCACTCCTGTTCACCCATGCTATTTACTTTTTCTTCCACTAGTTTCATAATATCAGTTATATTATTTGTGACATTTTTTTTCGCCACGTAACCTTTTATGGATGCCCAAGCCATTTCTATGGGGTTCAAGTCGGGATGGTAAGGTGGAAGCCGTAATATTGTGTGATTGTGTTCTTCTAAAATTTTATCAATATTAATTTTTTTTTTCTTTGTGTATAGAAATTAATTTATACAGTTCTGGTTTCAGCATGTCAGAACTGCAAGGGATATTTTTTGCCGTAAGCCATGCCACCATTTCTGCCTTTTTGCTATTTGACGTCGGCGCTGCATCCTCTAATTTGTTATGATAGGGTGCATTATCTATCACCATAACCGATCTCGGTGGGAGATTCGGCAAAAGTTGTGTGCGTATCCATTTTTCATAATTATTATAATTCATATTATCATGGTAATCTCCGGTTTTCGTACCTGCCTTAAACATTAAAAGGCCGTTGGGTACAAATCCTGATTTGGATCCAGCATGTACAATGACGACACGTTGACCTTTTGATATCTTTTTTTTAAACCTTTAGTGCTACTATCACTCCATGCCTTCGAAGTGGTATGCGATGAATCGACATACGATTCGTCAGTGTAAACTATCGGTCTTCCTTCTGCGCGATATTTCGTTACTGCACGCAAATATTCAATTCGCTTACAGCGAATATTTGTATTTTCAATTAATAATTTGCGATTGTCTTCAGTTTTTTTCCATTTAAATCCTATTTCATTTATAATTCTCCTCAAACTCGTTGCGGATCCTTCAAAATTTATATTATTATCTTCTTTTAATTTTTTTTAAAGTTGAGCAATTATCGGCAACTCTTTCTGTGTTACATGAAAATTGTGGATACATCTTTTGATGACACCTTGGTCAAAATTGTCGATTCCGGTTACCTTTTTTACCCCTTGCCTCTTCTTTCCGGGTGTACGAAAAACTGCTAATAAATCGGAACTTGGTTCATTAGCAACCGATATAATACGTCGTACAGTTCTTTCTGATACTCCTGTAGCGGCTGCAGTCCGTTTATGTACTGCCTTCAAATCGTATTTAAGGCCTTCTTCAGCTTCTTTCTTCATAAATTTATAAACATCGTAGACCATTTTACGAGCCTGGCGTCGTAAAACATTACAACGTCCAGTAGGCATGTTTATAAACAAATAACAACGAGTAACAATAACAACAAGTAACAATAACTAAAAACTATAACAACAAATTAACGAAACGATCGAACGAATTCTGAACGCGACAGTACTCTCGGAGCTCAACAAGTGCGTGATTCGTGTACGGACGTAGCACTCACACTAAGGCGTGGGTGCCAGCGCGCGTCGCGGGTGAGCGGTGCGGGCGCGCGGGGTGTGGCCCTGCCCCCAAGCTCTTGTGCGTCCCGCTAATACCCTGATTTTGTGTTCTGCGCAATGCAATGAGCCTAGTTTCGGGGCGGTCACAAAGTTTGGCGCGGGCTGTACAGTACGACACAACTTAGATTTAGCATCGGCAAAATTCGTAAAACCGATCACTATCCGAACTAAGTGCGCCTTCAAAATCGCCAATCTTTATAACTGCTTTAGGCGAAAATGACCTTTACGCAAACGCAATAACTTGTAAAGTCATAAACCAAATACATTCGTAAAATTGAAGTGAATGAATGCAAATTTTTCAAATTCATGCTACATCTAAGATGTCTCGTACTGTAGATAGTAACACTGGTCTGCGATACAATTATACGCTGTTCCAAAACAATTTGATGAAAATTTAAACAAACCTGCGGATGGCCAATAGGGGACTGGAATTATTTTCAGAAAGTGTTTAAAATTGATACTATATGAAAAATGATATTTTCTAAAAAAAAATCGCTCAAACGTAACAAAATGTCACCTCTGAACAAGATGTGACTCAGGCTGGCTGGACAAATCTTCAAAATACGAGTAGCTCGCATTTAACTAGGTCAATAGGGCACTTTATGTGACGGCTAAACACCCTTGAATCAGAATTTGTGACGCTACAGAATTTTAGATAATCGATCGAAAACGTGTCCAGCCAGCTTGAAAAACCACTTTTCGCTGGTCTGCCCGTTTTCACCGACATCCCTTAAGTTTAAGGGATCCCATAAGAACGGTTAGGGGGCTGTTAAAGGGTGGTTTCTTTTTCACCAACAGTAAGGGGTCAGTTATACGTTAAAAGGTCCCCTAAATTTAGGTGGGCGAAATGTGGGCTCATAAACCGGCACATATGTAAGTGACATCTCAAGCAAAGAAGATGGATAGCGATTTATATGAATTTGTTGTTAATTTAGAAACTGTTTCTACTATATTCGACGTTAATAACAACCGTAGATCAAGAATATATCGGAAACGACCAAACTACGTATGTACTTCGAAAGTTTTCATGAAACTGACTTTTTTCGGAGATATACATACATAGGTTAAGTAAATCTTCAATGTTGTATTTATTGGAAAATATTGAAGACGCCATAGAATTTCTTGGTACGAAGTGAGCACTTAACATAAAGATTTTCTAAGTACTTAGGCCATGAAATAACATTAAAAAAATACCAAAAAAAATTTACCTATAAACGTGATTTTTTTTTATGTTTAGTCGACGATACTGTGACGATTCGTTGTATTCTCGTAATTATTATTATGTAAGTAAAGCGCATGTGGGCGGTGACGGGGTGGTAGCAAGTCTGTTTTGCCGGATCTTTAATATGTGTTGGAGATATGGCCGTGTGCCGGATGATTGGTACAAGGCTGTAATTGTACCACTATGTAAGGGAAAGGGCTCTCAGCAGGAGTGTTAAAACTACCGCGGCATTAGTCTTTTGAGTATTATTGGCAAACTGTATGCAAAGGTTTTAATAAATAGAGTAATAAGAGTGACAGAGGAGAAAATATGGGATGTGCAGGCAGGATTTAGAGAGGGAATGGGTTGTATGTATCAATCTCGCTAAAACTGGCAAACATATCAGAACAAAAACAAATCAATGAAAATGGACGGAACAATGTATCAAAACTGGCGAGCGCCTCCACATCAAACGCCAATAATAGACTAACTGAAGAAAAGACCGTAGCTCGGAAAATCTGCATATTGAGTACGAACAACTCCAACAGAATACTTAAAATTGCTGACAACACCTTAGGCCCAAACACGCAAATATGTCATTACTTAAAGACAAATTGTGGAATCAAAGAAATTATGAAGGGAATTGAACTTAAATTGCAAAACTTTACAATGGAAGACTTCTGTATAGTTTTAATCAGCGAGGCAGATTTCAACACAACAAATGACTCCATCAACATGATACTAGCCATAAGAGAATCACTACAAAAAGTGCAACACACAAATGTTATTTTATGCGTCCCTACGTTTAAGTACAAAAGTTATGCTAATATGTATAATTGGAGAATCGAAAACTTTAATAACCTACTGTATCTCGATATCATGACTCACGAACATTGCTATACACTTGACTCAAACAAGCACTTAACGTATGACTACTCAATGTTTTCAAAGAAAACAGGCGTTATCAATAATTTAGGCATGTACACAATTTTCAGGGACATTAAAGCACAAATTGAAGGTATTATACAATTCAACGCCTGCATAACACACAATGACAACTCTGTATCATCTGAAATAAGTAACCAAAATTCTGTAATTCAAACAAACAAAGATTTAAGCTGTGATAATTTATTTCGTGAATAATTGTTTAACTATCATGCATCAAAACATTAATGGTTTGATTAATAAATCGGACATGCTATCAGTGTGTTTGGATGAGTTGGCGACAGAAGGTATGAAGGTAGATACATATATTATGTATTACGGAACATAACATGAGGAAAGGTGACGAGAATTACTTGCAGATACCGAACTTTATTTTGGGATCATATTTTATGAGATGTAGTAGACATGGGGGCTCATGTATTTTAATTAAGAATGGATTGCGATTAAAAGGTCTCGATGATATTAACAAAATGTCTATTATAAATATTATTGAATGCTCTGCTATTGAATTAATAGACCACAAAATATATATTTTATGTATTTACAGACCGCCGAACAAAACAATCGGATCAATAAATTCTTTCTTTTTAATTTTAAGTAAAATATTGGATAAGCTACGTAAAAGTAAAAAAAAAATATTATTTGTGGGGATTTCAATACAGATATAACAAACAATTCAAAAATATCTACTGAATTTGTAGAACTACTGTTAACTAATATAACCCTTCAGTTTAATCAGGTAACACGAAGCGCCAGTAACACTTGTATTGACAACGTAGCTCATAACATTAAGGGATGCAAAGGTGTAATTAGAGATTTTGCGCTCTCAGACCACACTGCACAAATTATGAAGTGTCCGGTAAAAAAGTGTAGTCCAATTGAATATTGGTATGTATATAAACGTAGTTTCACTAAAGAAAATAGATGTATATTTGCTAAATATTTAAGTCGAATCTCGTATCATACTGTATATGAGTCTACAGACCCTAACAGTGCTTACAATTCATTCCATGATATATTCAGCTTGATATATGACTTATGCTTTTTCCTATTAAAAAAATTCGTTTAGTAATATTTCAAGACCTAAATGGTTATCAAAAGGTATAAGAATGTGTAGTAAGCGTAAACGCGAACTTCTCTGGAATTATAGGAAAAACTCAAACAACGTCAATAAAATGAAGTTTAAAGCTTACGCCACAAAATACAAAAAAATCATCTCTCTAACAAAAATGTCCCAGAACAATTATTTTATTAATACGGCTGTTAATAAATCCAAAGCAACATGGAAAGTAATTAATGACGCCAAATATAATTATCCTAATTATCCAAACTAATAATCAATGACGAGATACTTACTGATCCTAAGACTATTGCAAATACCTTTAATGACTATTATGCTGACATTGTTAAAAATACTAATAAAAATCTTTTTCCTGGCTCAACACGATCGTATTCCACTAACTTGACATTTAACCCTAAATCAATATTCATGCCCCCAATAATTCCTCCAGACATTCTTAAAATTATAGCTTCTCTGCGGAATACAAATAGCGCAGGTTATGACGGTATTACTACAAAGATCGTTAAGGATGTAGCAACTTTAATTGCTGCTCCCTTAAGTTATATTATCAACCTGGGCATAGAACACGGTATTTTTCCAGAGAAGTTAAAACTGTCAGTAGTAAAACCAGTACATAAAAAAGATGACAAATTTTCCATGAATAACTACAGGCCAATTGCTTTAATAACCATTTTCTCTAAAATATTTGAAAAAACCATATATAATTGCCTCTACCCATTTTTCGAAAGTAATAACATATTTACCCCATGTCAATATGGTTTTAGGAAAAATAAATCGGTTAATATAGCTATATATAACTTTTTACACAAAGTCCTTCTAAATATGGACACTAGGTCCCCAGCCATAGCGCTGTACATGGAAATGTCAAAAGCATTTGACAGTCAGTCATAAAATACTCTTAAATAAATTGTATGCATTTGGCGTAAGAGGTAACGTATACAGATTAATAGAATCATATCTCAGTGACAGAAAACAGGTGGTAGAATTAAAAAGAGTCTCTTTAACTACCAGAACTGAAGAAACCGTTGTGTCTAAGGTTAGAAATATCCTCTCTGGTGTCCCTCAGGGCAGTATTCTAGGCCCACCACTTTTTCTAATTTATATAAATGACATGTCGACAGTTACAATGCACCATATGACCTTATTTGCTGACGATAGTACTATATTGTTTACCGGTAATGACAGATCTGATTTAAAACTTGACCTAAATAGCACCCTAACTACAATCATAAAATGGCTTGATGAAAATGACTTAAAAATAAACTTAGAAAAAACAAAAATAATGGATTTTAAGCAGCGAGTTCAACCTGATGCCAATTTAAATATATGTTACTCTCAAACCAGCATCAGAAGAAATCGATGTAACCAAATTTCTGGGTCTCTATATTGATAGCAAAGTAAATTGGAAGTCACATATTGAGCAAGTTTGCAAAAGACTTAGTCAGGGCTCTTATGCTCTTTATCTATCTCTTTAAGGAACACTGTCAGTCAGTCTGCACTTCTAACTGCATATCATGGATATGTTGCTCCAATCATACGCTATGGCATCATATTCTGGGGCAACTCTGTAGAAAAAGAGCGTGCTTTTAGAGCCCAAAAACGGTGTATCAGATCGATGTGCAATATACACAAAGTAGATTCATGCAGGCCACATTTCACAAATTTAAAAATATTTACTCTCCCTTGTGTTTACATATATGAAACCGCAATGTTCATAAAATCAAATCCAAACTTGTTTGAATTTTGCACTAGGGCCAGACACAAAGACAAGCTGCGCATCGCAGCCAGTAAAACAAAGCTTTTGCACCAAAGCATTTTTTGTATGGGCCCACGTATCTTTAATAATCTTCCACCTTTTCTCAGAACTATGAGCGATATAAATACCTTCAAAAAAAAATTACACGAATTATTGATAAGTAAATGTTATTATTCTATAAGAGAATTTCTAGATGACAGTACATTGAAGCAAATCCACTGAATGAATAATTTGTAATTTGACATAAATATTTAACTATTTCATTAATTTAATTATAATGTATTCCATGACAATTACGTAGGCGGTCCCATAATGAATTGGCCTAACTATGAACAAATGAAGGAAATTAAACGAAACCAATTTTATTTTTCAATATAATCACCATGAATACTAACACACTTCTGACATCTGTGAATCAACATCTCTAAACCTTTATAAAAATAATTACAATTTTTATCCTCAAAATGACTGAAGACGGCCGCCTGCAACTCTTCATCGCTTGAAAATTTTCTTCCTCTTAAGTCCCGCTTTAAATTTGGAAATAAATAATAGTCGGACGGGGCCATGTCTGGACTGTAAGGTGGATATTCAACTTCTGTGAAATCGCATTGACGAACTGCATCCTTCGAAACACCAGCGGTATGGACAGAGGCGTTGTCATGGAGCAACAGGACACCTTTAGACAGCTTGCCTCTTCGTTTTTCCTTTATCTTGTCTCGTAATTTATATATTAAAGAAGCATAATATTCGCCGTTCACGACTGTATTACGTTCTTTAAAATCCACCATCAAAATGCCTTGAAAATCCCAAAAGATTGTGCACATCAGTTTTTAGTCGATTGTTGCACCTTTGCCTTTCTAGGGGGCTTTTCACCCTTATAACGCCATTCCATTGACTCGCGCTTGCTTTGTGGATCATAATACAAGATCATAGTTTCATCACCAGTCACTAGCCGCTCGATCACAGTCTTTGGATTTTCGCCACAAAGATCCAAAAACTCCGAAGCGTAGCGCACTCTTTCCTGTCTCTGTACCGCTGAAAGAAGTTTCGGTACCCATCTTGCACTCACTTTTTTCATGTGAAGATGTTCATGGATCGTGCGATGAACGGTACTTTTAGAGAGCCCAAGCCTATCTGCAATTTCTCTAATCTTCAAACGGCGGTCACTCAGAACCTCCTCTTCGATAAGAGCAATCGTTTCGGGAGTGAGCACTTCCACAGTTCGACCGTCGTGGCCAATGTCTTCGACGGTTTCTCTCCCGAGGCGAAACTCTCACCCAATTTTTCACTGTGCTATAGGAGGGGGCAGACTCCTTAGACACGCCATCTAATCGTTCTTTTATTTGGGCAGGGGATAAACCTTCTTTAAACAGAAACTTTATGACACTTCGATACTCAGTTTTCGACATTTTGAAAAAATACGCGACTCTCGTTATTCAAATGCCTGTTAAACTAAGACTAAGCATTTCATGTCGATGCGTGTTTCTTATATTAAGTGCACGATAAACGTACTATTTATTGCAACACAACATGTAGCGACATGTCGCGTAGAACTATATCAGGCCAGTTCATTATGGGACCGACTACGTAGATGTATTATATTTTAACTGCATATTTACCGAACTTGTGTCATGAATTTTGTATGCCTTAATGGCGGGACATAGCAGACTTACCTGTATTTAGCACAACATCTTATGAACCTATGATCCACAATAAAATTGTTTGAATTTGAATCTTCTCCTTAAGGTACATAGCCGAAAATCATCTGGCAAAGCACAAGAAAGTCTACTGTGCTTTCGTTGACTTGGAGAAGGCCTATGACAGTGTGTGGAGGGCGGAATTTTGGTCAACACTATCCATGTACGGTGTGGACTAGCGCTTGGTACGGGCACTGAAATCTTTATACAAGGATTCCAGTGCTTGTGTTAGGATAAATGGGGCATACACGGACTGGTTCGGCATCTAGAGGGGTGTTACAGGGTTGTGTAGCGTCACCGTGGCTTTTCAACTTGTACATGGATAGTTGTCTCACAAATTTTAAAGAGAGTGAGTGCGGATTGAGGATGAATGAGCTGTTTGTCAAATGCCTTCTCTACGCAGATGATCAAGTTCTACTTGCATCGTCAGCAGAACAGTTGCAAGACATGGCGACTATCATGGATGAAGCATATAAGATGAAAGGGATGAATATAAATGTGAATAAGACGAAGGTAATGGTGTTTGAAAGAAACGAGGACATATCGATGCGTGATGTGAAAATAAATGATGAAAGTATGGAGCAAGTAAGTGAGTTTGTATATTTGGGGAGTCTGTTTACAAGGGATGGAAAGATTGATGAAGATGTGGAAAGTAGAGTGAGTGCGGGAAATAAAGTGAATGGTGCTGTACATGCGATTGTGACCAACCAGTTAATGTCCAAAAAAGGCCCGACTGGCTGTTCACAATGGTGTGCTGGTGCCTACGCTTATGTATGGAAGTAAATGTTGGGTGTGGCAAAAGAAGCATGAAAGTAGAATAAATGCTGTGGAAATGCGTTCCTTGCGAAGCATGTGTGGTGTCGACTATGAATGATAGGCTGAGGAATGATGTGATAAAGCAACGGTGCGGTTTACATGAAGATGTAGTGACAAAACTTAAAAAGAGTATGCTTAGATGGTTTGGTCACGTTGAGACGATGAATGAACGTTGACTAACAAAAGGTATTTACACGGCAGATGTCAGTGGAAACGCCCGGAGGGGACGCCCTAGGAAGACATATAGTGATCTTATTGGTGATGTTCTTCAGAATGGTCAGGTGCGTAGTACTCGCAACCGGCGTGCGTGTATGACCAGATGTATGAACGTAATCGAGGCAAAAGGAGTATGTAAGGATCGTAGCAGGTGGCGTTCTGTAGTTTCTGCCTACCCCCATGGAAAGAAGGCGTGAGTTTATGTATGTATGTAAGTAAAGCATTTTTTATTTTATTTCAGAAATAATTATATATCTCCAATAAATCAGTTATTCGTACCATTGAGGTTTTATGCTACGGGTAATCATTTGTTGGCTGTGGCAGACATGGGAGAGATAAGTGTGGCTACTTGCAGTCGAATAATAAAAAGAGTGTCTGCACACACTACACCAATTTCACTAGCTTGTATTTCTCATCCATTGTGAAATTTTGGCTACGCTTCCTCTTTTCTGCCATTATAATACACCGTAACGATAGTACAAATAGCAAAGGAATAATTATTTAAAGTCTAGATTTATTTATTAAAAAATGCCACGAAATAATTGGTAAAATAACATGCAACGCACTGTTACAATAAAATCGAATTTCACGTCAGTACGTCACAAAAGAAAGAAGTGTCAAATACAAGTAAGACCACAGATAACACACGAGGTTTCGTAATATAAACACAAAGTAAATAAGCCAATAAACATGAAATAATTAACAATATGAATGAAATAATGTTTATTACTACTATAAAAACATGATTTATTAACAACTGTATCCATGTAAGTGTATACTTTAGAGAATTTCATGAAAAAACTATCTTGTTTCAAAGTATCGATAAGTCCAAAAACGAATCAGTCACTACTATCAAAAACAAAACGTCACTTAGTTATGTGTCCCCTAGATAGGTGATAAAAATGCTGGTGAAACGAAATTTAATTTAGGGGCTAGTTTGGGGGAGCTTTTAAGCTAAAGGTCCCATACGTAGGTGGTAGAATAGGGGATGTCGGTGAAAACGGGCATCAATCTCGGTAACGGAAGTGATTTTGACAACTTTTTGCATATCAACGGGTGTCACATAAATTTGTGACAGGCATCGAGCTAATTGTGATACGTACAGCGGTTTAGTAGAAAAATGCAAAAATCTGTGTCCAGCCAGCTTGAATTTACGTACAAAACTTCTGGCTGGCACTTCCGAATCTCAATAACGGGAGCGTTTTCGAATATGAATAAAAACTTAATGTCCAGCCAGCCTGAGTTCAAGCTGGCTGGACACATGTATTTCCGCTGCCTGGCTCTCATGTTTGCCTATCGCCGCCAACCTTCAAGCGGCGCTGGCACTCAAGTGTGCCACCCGTTCCCGCGCTTTTTAAATCTCCATTTTTAATTATAATTCAAGGCTAATATATTTTGTTTGGAACGTTGAAAAAAAAAAGTTAAAAGTGACGTTTTGACAATGACATTTGGCGCGACTGATATCTCCGTGTGTTTTTTTATTGAAAATAAAGTATTTTCGTGTCTAATCGACGGTAAGTGGATAAATATTCATTTATAAGTAGTTATTACATCGTTTTAGATAATATTTGCACGAAATAACATCATAGATACCATTTTGTTTGAGCAAATAATGTTACGTAAACATACGACACTTTTGGCCATACTGCGTGGATGTCGCTACGTCCCCGTCAGGGGGCGCGGCTAGCGGTGTCGGGGTTACCCCCCCCTGACCGCGGAGGCCATACGGTGACCCGTAAATACGGGCCCCTCGTCCTGGTGCCATCTTGGCGTAGGAAGAATGGGCGCAGCAACTACGTGCGCCCATGTGTGTGATTGCTATGTGTTTTTCTGTAGGCGCGTTACGACGTTGTCCCACAACGCCGCTGGCTTCACGACACCTCGGCGGTCAGCCCCCACCAGGTGAGACCCCCAGTTACCTGGGGGAGGCCCGACGAGGACGACCATACTCTGTTGTAATCATATTTTATTTATAAATACATCTCTCGTAATACGAGTATAGTTTAGAATTTATAGTATGGTATGTTTATTCAAGAACCCAAAACAGTTTACAATAAGTGCTAAGAGCCAATTGAGACATCAGTGGACTATGTTTTGTGAGCAAGGTCATAAACATGTCGCGCCGCGGGAATTCCGCCCGAGACTTGACAGATTGTGACGTCTCAAGTATTCAGCGGTAGTATGATTCATGACCGTACCAAATATGTATTTACAGAATTATAATCATTACAATCATTATACAATTCCTTAAGTTAGTATAATCCTGAAATGTTGATTTCATGAAATAGTCCTTCAATAGAATTACTTGGTCCTAGATAGTTGTATTGACGATTATAATATTATTATAATTTCATAAATACATAGTTGTCACGGTCGCGAATCATATTTTAATCAACATACAACCTAATCCTGACCTGCAAATTGCAAAAAACGTAAGAAAATTTGAATTTCGCGGGCTACCCTGACGCTTTCACCTTAATACTTCCATCTCAGCTATTGAACCGTAGCGTTCGGTCTGTGGCAGCGCATGTGCACGTTCAGAAATTTGTTAAGAGTAGGTACTGACAATATTTCTTTATGTCGCCGTAAATATTGACGTGGAATAATAATGAAATGGCAACACCTATTTTGGCAAGTATACGAACCAATACATAGATGGCGCTGAGAAAACATCGTTACAGTATTAACATTTGATATCAATGGTCTTTCTCACCTCGGTTCCACAAACTTTGATAGTTAAAACTTCTGTTTTTAAAGTTCTGGGCGCCATGCGCCATTGAGTTCATAGAAGGAGCAACATTAGGACATTATAGATGTCATTTCTACTCTAATGGTTGGTATTGTTATGATGACAACGATAAAATAATTAGAAAAAGTTTAAATCAATCAATTTTTGTTCACTGTTTGACTTACCTAAAACACGAAGATAATATTTCACTAACTTAAATATTAAGATTTTATGTTATATACAATACAACAGCGTAACATAAACACATAACAACGTGTTAGTTAAATAAAAAACGTAAAATGCCTGGAAACAAATCTAAAAAAAAAAAATCTTACAAATTGACTCTGCCAGCGGATTAGTTTGTATGAAAACTCTATTGATGATTTGATTGAATGATATTTCAGCAAATTTCTTAAAATAAAGTAAGTAGCATTATTTGAGCCAGCAACCGAGAGTTTTTACGTTATTTAAATAACACGTTGTAGGTTCATGTTACGCTGGAATATGTTCCTTATTTGTTTTATCGTGTAAGTGTTTTTATACTGTATGTTATTTTTAATTTGAAACCTAACAATCTTAAAATAATAATAATAATATGTACAAGTATATAAAAAAGGAGGGGAAATAATCAGAGGGCATCAAAAAATTCATCCGCATCGCTGTCAACAGGAAAAGTGCCCAGAAGGCTGGCAGCATTGCCACGTTGTATGGCAATGCTGATTCTTTGGCCAAAAAATAGGCTAGCCCTCTGGTCACGTGTGGAGTCGACCAACCGCCTGGCGATGTCTCGAAAAACTAAGTGGGCACTCGGACCCCATGGCCCAAGTGTTTCAACGTTTTTAATGAGAATCGATTTAGAAATAAGACTTTATTTATATAACTCACCTAGCTAACTAGGTAGCAAACTACTACTAACTAGGTAATAACGACAATTTTCGTCCGTCGATTTTTCGATTACAATTTAACCTATTGATCGCCTCAGTTGGATTCATATTCATACGAGAAATGTCTTCGTGCCCGTGCGGTCGTGCCGCCTCAGTCGTATGAATACGACGGAGAACCTATGATCGTTTTTTATTTCATTGTACGACACTATTCGTCGTCATGTCCGTGTACGGGCGCCGTCGGTTGAGACTGGTAATCTCTTAACACTCAGGGCTTATTTTTAATCTTATATTTTTAATAGTTTTTAAGTAAATATTTTTATATTGTTCTCACATATAACAAGAATAATGCACCCAGGATTTTGTAAATTATTACAAAATCCTCGGTGCATTATTCTTGTAGAAACTCCAAGGACACTCTTTTAAATCAAGATTACTTGATTTAAAAGAGTGTCCTTGGAGTTTCTTGCCCGTTCTTCTCCATACGGATCTACGTTTTGGAATGGGCAACAAGCTTCAACTTTCTGACTAACTGACTGACTCTTTGACAATTCAAAAGTGCCTGTAACTGGTATAATTGAAATGAATGCTTTGAGTTTGAGTAGGTATTTGTCGATTTGTGAGCTGGGCGCTGGGGGCACGGCAACAGATATAAAATCAAGCGGCCAATAGGTCAATAATGTTACTAATTAAAACAATAATTGTTGGGAAATGTGGTGAGATTTAAATTTTAAACCTTCTAAATGCAGACGAATGTGTTACTAATTCCCTTGAATGCGTAGGAATTTAAGCTGAACAGGTTTGTTATCACTGATCAAATTAGTTTTGGAACAATTTATGTATTACCTCATCAAAGCTGTAACGTTCCACAGACGTGAGGACTGACCGCCGAGGCGCATTCCCACCGATGACATACAGGTAGTTGTCAAGAACGACTGCTGCAGCTTGGCTACGAGCATGATGCATCGGTGTCAACGTATTCCATTTTCGAGATGCAGGATGATAACATAATAAATCTCTGGTGTGTCTCCATGTGTGAGTACAACCTCCGACTATGTATATTAGTCCTAAAAAAGAAATGTATTAGAAATCAGAACGGAAAATAAAAATGCTTTTTCTTGGAACTGCTATTATACCTTCAAAATTGATGACGCCCATTCCAAACCTTGGCTCCGGCATTCTGCCCACTAATGTCCATTCGTCAGCGACTGGATCGTACACCTCAACTGATGAGCCCATGTCTGATCCCACCCAACCTCCAAAGGCGTATAAATTTCCATTCCAACCTGTTAGCCCAAATTCACAACGCGCCTCCTTCATTGGTGCTATATTCGACCACTTATCTGTCTAAAAGAAAACTTTTATATTTAAAATAATATGTTAATTTAAAAAAAAAACGCAAGAGCGAGCCGGGCTCGCACAATTAGGGTACCGACCTAGATAACGTTTTTTATTTGAATTGAGCCATATTTTGCAAAACATTTTGGTTAGGTTAGATACTAACCCTATTCAAATCCAAATAGCTTTAGAAAAGGAGATAAATAAGGGGGGAATGTTTATTCTTTGCAACTTTGAGCTATTTCCTCCACCAGACCAAACATTACAAAAAGATATTTTGGAATTCTTATCGAAAGTGCTTAAATGATACCTACCCAACACGATACATTTATTAAACCTTTTTTTCTTAGGATCGAATTGACCCCCAATACCTATATAAAAAAAATGTCTTTGACCTGCGATATGTGTGCGCGTCATCGAGACCAATTGTGAAGAAGAGCAACCAATTGTGAGAAGTACGAGTCTGACCACGCACAGTGAAGGGTTCCGTAGTCGAGATTAATATTTTCGAATGTACAGTATTGATTTTATCGATCGCATAAATAAGTTTGTATTTTATAGTATTTCTCTAAAAAAAGAAAAAGAAAAATAATGTTATTTTTGCGGTCGTAACCGAAAATATCCCTTATTTTAAAACGAGTAAAAAGGCGGATGGACAGACGTCTGAAGGTCTACTTTGTTTTGGTGTAAAAATAATATACCTAGATTAAACACTATACCTGTGGATCGTAAACCTCTCCATTGGCGAGTATTTGACTTCCTTGTTCGCCTCCGACGGCAAAGACCCGCCCTCCTAAAGTGGCCACGCCTGGCTGGATTCGTGCTATTCCCATCGGTGAAAGTTCTTCCCATTCTCTTGAAATAATAAAACATACATAATATATAATATGCTTTTATTTATCATCATCTGCCTAGCCTTTTCCTAACTATTTTGGGGTCGGCTTCCTGTCTTACCGGAATAGAATAGAATATTCATTTATTTGCTCAGAATGTAGGTATTTACAATAAGGTGGTTACAATGATATTTAAGAATCCTTGTACATTCTACCATTTTGGCATGCAAACATTGATGCAGTTCATCAACAAACATTGTTGATACACAACTAAAATTTATCAGCTAGAAAATCGGATGCAGCTGATCTTACCAAGGGATATCGTATTACCCATTAACTGGGTTGCAGAGTTCAGATAGGCAGTCGCTCCATGTCAAAGTACTCTGTCAGACTTTCGGGCTTTTGACGACCCGTAACGACTATTAAAGATCCACGAATGACAGCCGGGACCAACGGCTTAACGTACTTTCCGAGACACGGAGGGGTTTTGGTATGTAAAGATGGTTACCCATTCAGGGACAACCGCGGCAACCGTAGCTTAACCTGGTCAATCGACCCGTGCAGCTGTTATGACTTTGGGTGCTTACATAAAGAAATAGGTTTTCCGGTACAGATAAACCCGTGCGGGTCGGTACCGATCGGTACAGGGTTAATAAGATAAGTCGGCACCGACAAGTTTACCCCTGTTTCTTTATAAGTAAGCACATAAGTTAACATGGGAATATTATACCTGCACCGGTCGGTACCGACCCGCACAGACTCGCCTGTACTGGAAACCTGTTTATCTATGTAAGTACCCTTAGCCACAAGCCCCTCATATATTTATAATATGCTTTATCACTTTTTAATATATGCCTTACAACTGAAATGGTGTTAATTTTTGTAGTTTTGGTCTTTGATGGGCGCAAGGTTTTTATAATAAACTAGCTTTTGCCCGCGTGGATGTCGGACAATATCTCACAGGAACGTACTAAGTACCGGGATTAAAAGTACCTACCCTATGTGTTAATACAGATAAACAATATATTAATTCCGTAACACATTGTTTTATATAACAAACATAGGACATGTCACAGGACAGCGACTTCCAATCGTCCCATTCTGTGATGTACACAAAGTGCACTATGTAAACATTTTAGTATTTAGAGTGAAATAAGATAAACCAAATTACTTACCGTTTATGAAGATCGAATTTTAGCACTGAAGAGAGGATATTGTCTTGATTATAGTGTGTTGATAATGGTTGGTGCGCCGCTTTGTCGCGGCATGATCCTCCAGCTAAAAGTAATATACGACGCGCGCGTTGACGGGGCTCCACCAACAGTGACACTAAAGCACCGCGACGTGTTTTCTAAAAAAAAAAAAACCAATAAAGCAGCTTAACTCACAAAGCATGTAGTAAGACTATGTTGACGATGACCTAACGGCGGAAACTATTATTTTAATCGATATCAAAACGGAATTTGACATTCAAATCGAATCGTGTTCGTCCCCCCCTACTAGGCTAACTTGAAGTAGGTAGGTATGATCATCATTTTCCTGCCTTTGTCCCATGTTACTTGGGGTCGGCGCAACACGTTTTCTCTTTCCATTTTCCCCTGTCATAGTCACGCTATCATTTACTCCCTTCTCTTTCATATCATTCCTCACACTATCCATCCATCTTTTCTTTGGCCTTCCTCTCTGTCTCCATCTATCAACATTTATATTCATCACTCTTTTAGTCACTTGCGTTTCCTCCCTCCTCTTCACATGTCCATACCAAGCCAAACGATTTCCTTTCAACTTTTCTGTCACTGGCGCCACTTTCAAACTGCCCCTTATACAAGGTCTACACGTCTTATACGTTGTCTACATCTCTTTATCTACTTTCCTATCGCAGGTATGCTGGAAGAGATTTCTTTAGAAATAAGCATCACCTTTGTACGTATTTTTCTGTTCCTTTCTTCTTGTTTGTTTATATGTGTGTACATAAACTGTTAAATAAATAAATAAATAAATAAGGTGTAATTTTAATCACTGTTAATCTCTTATCAAAATGTAGGGAAAAGCAGATTTTTTTTTCGCGATTTCAGGTTTGGTCCCATAGTAAAAGCTGTTCATAATGATGAGTACAATGACCCCTTAAGAGGTAAACAGTGATTAAAATTACACCTTATATTCTCATTTTTCTCAGTCTTCTTCACGGCCCAGCATTCCGACCCATACAGTACGACAGGCCTTATCACGGACTTGTAAATTTTCCCAATTAACTTGAGCGGCATCCGTGGGTCGCAAGTTGTTCCTGTGACCTGTCGCCATTTCATCCATCCTGAGTTGATCCGGTGCGCAATGTCTCGGTCTACTTCGCCATCCCCTTGGACAAACGACCCGAGGTACCAGAAGTCGGAGCAGCTCGGTATGGGCGTTCCGGCGAGAGATGTGGGCACAGGACTGGAGAGACCGCCAAAATCACAAAACAAATATTCTGTTTTGGTCCGACTTAATCTCAGGCCCGCGGTCTCCAGTTTTGCCCACCACACCTCCAATCTGCTCTGGATCTCTAAGCCGCTCTCAGCAACCAGCACAATGTCATCAGCGAACAGCATACACCAGGGCGCCTCTTCGTGGCTATCCGACGTAAGAGCGTCCATTATCATCACGAAGAGGTAAGGGCTGAGTGCTGACCCTATGGTGCAAGCCGACAGCCACATTGAAGCTGCCAGTAGTGCCCACTGTAGATCGGACTTGGGTACTGCATCGACTGTACATCGCTCGAATCAACTGCACATACTTCCTTGGCACACATTTCTCCTTAAGGGCCCACCACAAAACTCCACGAGGCACTCGGTCGTATGCCTTTTCGAGGTCAATGAATACCATGTGCAGGTTTTTATGCGCACCTCTGTATTTCTCGCACAGCTGGCGGATAGCAAAGATGGCATCTGTTGTTCCCCGACCAGGCAAAAACCGAATTAGTTTTGCGAAATTTCACTTCTCTTCTCTCAGTCGCCTTTCAATAACTTTTTCCCAAACCTTCATACTATGTGATATTAACTTTATTCCTCTATAGTTGTTGCACTCCAGCACATCACCTTTGTTTTTAAAGATGGGCACCAGCGAACTGTTACACCATTCGTCAGGTATGGCTTCTTCCAGCAACAACTTATTGAAGAATAAAGCTAACCACGTCCATCCATCTACCCGTGATAACCTCCATACTTCAACTGTTATTCCATCCGGACCTACTGCTTTACCATTCTTCATTCCATTTACTGCTATTCTCACTTCATCCATACTAATCATTCTCGCTAACCCCTCATTTACTGGTTTATTCTCAAGCACACCACTCCAGTCTTTCTCCTCATTCATCAGTCTTTCAAAATAGCCCTTCCACCTATCCTTAATTTTCTGATCATCCGAAAGCACTACTCCACTTTCATTCCTTATACATTTTATCTGACAAACATCCCTCGTTTTTCTCGCTTTAGCTCTAGCAAGCCGGTATAGATTTTTTTGGCCTGCTGGACTATCCAGTGTATCATAAAGCTTGTCCTGGGCTTTTGCTCTCGCTATGGCCACAGCTTTTTTGGCTTTTTTCTTTAGAGCATCATATTCACCCTTTTTTCTGTTTTCAAACTAACATTCTCATCTTCAACACTCTGCCATTTTTTATTTATTGTTATTTATGTATTTATCAGGAACAATTTATATTGTATTTGACACATAACATTACATACATCATTATTAATAGTATAAATTCTAAAAGTGAACATGCAGCAATAATATATATATATATATATATATATATATATATAAATACTTAGCATTTTTTTCCTTTTAAATAGAAGATTGGAATATTAATATTAAATTACAATTCGTCCAATGAGTACAAGTTTTTATCTAAAAGAAATGCTTTGAGCTTAACCTTAAAAGAGCTAGTGTTTAACAAAATTTTTAAATCCCATTCCTTGAACTTTCTCTTCTTATCCTGCAACGCATCCTGTATTTCTGTCGACCACCACCACGTATCCCTATATATCGTACCCTTTTCTTTAGTCTCTCCCAAAATATCTTTTGCTGCACTCTTAATATACCCCGCCGTTTCACTCCCAACATTCATTTACACTTCGATCATTTATGTCCCCCATGTCTATCATTTTATCCACCACTCGCTCTTTAAATTTCTTCGCACAATCATTCTTCTCCAGCATATGCCATTTTATTTTATGGGGAGGTCGCTCTTTGTTTTTTTGATTGAGCTTTATTTTTAAGACCATTTCCATAATTAGGAGCCTATGCTGTGAGACTAAATCTTCTCCCAGTAGTACTTTGCAGTCTTTGATGTACTTTCAAGTTGTTGCGTCGTACTAGAAAATAATAAATTTGCATCTTGTGATTGATACTTTTGTACGTAATTAGGTGTCGGCTACTGCCAGGTCAAATGCGGAAGCGGATGTTAAGTTACAATAATCATGTAGTTCTTAATATTATCAGACTTATAATAATGGAAATGATTATATCTCTTACCATGTCAACTCTGACTGTTTTTAGAGCTACAGCTATAGATGGATCTTGTACATTTTTGATGGCTTGATCTAAAACTTGTGGTGAGATAAGTGGCAGTCTAACATGACTCAATACTTCGAAGCAATGACGTCTACGACATGCTGGATCGTGCTCTAACCATCGTAGAGCTGCATATAAAACCTGAAAATATTATTTATTTTGTTCAGAATAAAGTAGGTGGTACCATGCCCAGCCTGAGTCGTACATGGTGTTGACCATAGAAATATAAAATATCAATGGTGTTGACTAATCTTGATAATTTTGGCTTTTGGCACGGTAATTGATTATCTCTGCTCCTTGACCTTTCTTCTGTGACAATGTTTGGCCCAAAGACTAGTTCGTAAGTTATAGCGAAATTTGCGTCGGAGCGAAATTCGCTTTTCAGTCTTTCTGAATTAGTTAAAGCACGTAGTGGCTATTTTAGCAAATGCTACTACACTGACTACACGAATATCACGTTCTACTAGATTATTTAAGAGGATATCGTGCGTGCAGTGGCGCCCTCATCGTTTGTTTTGTTATTTATTTTATTTTAGAATAAAAATGAAGAAAATAAGCATGTTGCGTTGTGCTCCACAAGACTATACGTTATTATTATTACAAACAGTACTTTTACATTGTTAAGTTTTATTATAATCCTTAAAACGGAGCTTAGTGGCCACTATTTTCCGTTTTAAGGATTACAATAAAACTTAACAATGTAAAACTTCTGTTTGTAATAATAATACCGTATAGTCTTGTGGAGCACAACGTAACAAGCTTATTTTCTGCATTTTCATTCTAAAATAAAAGAAATAACCAAACAAACGACGAGGGAGCCACTGCGCGGTCGGTGTCGTCTTAAGAAAGTGATATTGTTTTAGACTTTTCAGAAGCAGTCGGGATTTTAGAAATTTTTGGCATTGTCTTCCCAAGCCCTTTATTTTGATACCCCATATGGTTAAGCTACTCTATTTTAGTGTTCACAACTACTTTTTGACTTCTTAGGCACCTGTCCCACCGCCAGCGATTACCGAGAAGCGAGTAGACTTAGCAACTAAAAACGAGTTGGCGAGCAACGAGCAGCGAGTGCGCGACGGTGACGAGCGATTACTCGCTGGTATGATGTAGATGTGAGTCCGTAATAATTTACAAAAAAAGCAAAAATATGAAAATGAAAAATAATTTCCTGTGGCTGAAGTATTCATTGGATTTGATTGATTTTTTGTATACGGGTAAAGAACATGATTCTCTTTACGTGGTTTAAGGAATGTCAATCGTCCTGTTCCACCTTGTATACTTAGCTCTTATCGCTACAACAAATGAGTAGGTACTCGTCGACGACGTGAACAGTCAGCGATGAACGAAATAAATGTAATCTCTTTTACTTACACGGGACTTAAAATCTTTTGTACGTTTCCCAAGCAGCGAGAAAATCGTTGCTATCTAGTCGCTACCTCGTCGGTGGCGGGACAGGTGCCTTCTATATGGCCCGTAAATAATACTTCATTTGGGTGTTGTTAAGTTTGGGACCAACTTTGATTAAAATGTCAAATAATAATTAAATTTATTGTTGTAAATGCGTCAAAAATTAAAATAAAAAAAAACAAATAATTCACACTGATATTTTTAATTAGATGTTCCCTGGCCAGGATTTAGGCCAAAGCCGCCACTGAAAGAGATAGTGTAACTGCACTGTGTACGTATTTTTAAAATTAATACAATTTTATCAAAAATCTACTAAACTCTAACAAGCAGGATTGTTTAAACGTCTATGTAGCGGGTCAACGATTAGAAGTTTTGTAAAACAGCGGGAAATGAAACGTTAAATTGTAGATTTTAGTTCTAGATAACGCTCGTGGCTCTGTGTGTCATGATGACAAAAATAATTCCGAAATACTATAATATGCTTTGTTCACCAGTAAGGATTTTAGCCGTTTTTTTTTTAAATAAGCTCACGTTCAATTCTTTGATCGACCGTGGTATGTGGTTAAATACGACTGGCGCCATGCAAAATAAACTTTTATACATTAATACTATGTGGGATCTTCTTACGCATAAGCTATTGTTATCCCGTCGACTTCAGTTATTAATGTCTGATATTTTTTTTAAATAACTTTAGTTTTAACAAATACAGCAACCTCAAAAATATATAAGGTCGGAAGAGTCAATATTTTAAATTTAATAAATAATGGTTTACATGTATCTATGACCTGTAATCCAAACATTGTCCTAATACATTTATGTAAAACAACTACCTGTAATCCAAACATTGTCCTAATACACTTATGTAAAACAACTAGCTGTTTTGTAAAACAGCGGACTCTACAATCCATCTGTGACATACGTATTACGTGAAACGGTCACTAACATCCGATAGCGTTTTGTTTACAATTAAATTTTTTTTTAAAATGTATACATAATTTTGATACAATTTGTCAATTACATAATCCTTAAAGTAAAGCTCGTGCACTTTCTTTTGCAATGAATTATGTCGACATGAATTCCAAAACTTGGCAACGTAGGTATAAATTTCAGTGCTCGTGACTGTACTCGTTTGATAAGTTGATAACATACCTGAGCTTCACTGTCAACTTTTAGTTGCTCTGAAGAAAGCAAAGTTATTAGCTGTGGTAATGGCAATTCTAAAAGCTCATCTCCATTAGATACTATATTCCAGTTTGCTTGAACATGCTCTAGTGCCTCCTTTACCAACTCTACGCAGTTGTGAGCTTCTGCAAACCTATTATAACAAAAACAAGAATAGATAGATGCATTATTATACCTATATGCTATTATAATCTATACATAGTTGGTATACAACAAAGTGGCATTTTGTGTCTGTCTTTGTGTCGCGTTGTTCTCCCAAACTACGCTACAGATTTTGATATGGTTTAACCAGCAGTTATACAGGGTGTATCAAACGTAATTGTCCAAAGGTAAATGGGTTAAAGTGGAGGTGGCCGCCTATCATTTAAAAAATTAAAAGTTGGGATATTAGGTAAGTAGTAGTTTTTTTTTTAATCTGGGCTTAGAAAGTTTCGCTAAAGTTTAATATTAAGTTAGCAAAGACAAGTAGTAAAAATAAAATCTAAAGCGTTGCAGAGCCACACCGAACGTAAATAGGAACATAATCTTGTACCTACACTATCAAAGCATCTTTCAGCCAGATTTGAACTCGCTACGTCGATTATTTTGTTCACAGGGTTGAAAAATACAAGTGAAAGTGTAAAATTTCTTGAAAATAATTAAATGGGGAAGGCAACTGTCAAAATGGCGCTGTCGTAGCTAGTTCCCAACACAAGCTAGTAATACAAGGCGTGAGGTGGTTTTATTTTATTTTTGCGAAAATGACGCGTTGTTGTGTTACTAAATACTCTGAAATTGGAGTCCACTATTTCCCGAGAGACCCTAAATTAAAAGATGGTGGCTAGAAGCTAATAGTAGAGATTTTGAAAAAAAATAAACAGAGGGTAGAAACATTTTGAAGAAAGTGATTAAGAGGAAATATTTAAGGTGTTAAATTCTGACACTTTCTATGTCAAATACTTGATAAAAATATTGAAATAACCGAAATTATAGAAATAGTGAAATAAAACCAAACTCATGAACAAGCACACACAAACAAGAAATGGAATGAATGAACGAAATGTCAAATTTATTGTAGGCCGCAGGGACCTAGCTATGACTACGCCATCTACAATTAGCTTTGCCCGACCTTCCCCATTAGCGAAATTTTCGGAACTGTTGAGAATATCTCAACTTATACATTTTAAATGATAGATTACATACACTATCTTCGCTTGACCCCATTTGCCTTTGGACCACTAAGTTTGAGACACTCTGTATGGTATAATTTTTTTATTTTATTTATTTATTTAAACCACAATTTTATTATAACACCTTCACAGAATCATCCAAGGTGATGTTATAACTTATAAGAAGTCATAATGTTTACACTTCATACAAAATAAAACTACTTGTAAGGAAAATTACAAAGAATAATCTACTTACTAATATAATAATTACAAACATAGCAACGTTTTTATCAAACCTTTTTCAATTATTCTTTGTGCCATTTGAATGAATTTCTGCAGCTTTTGCCCAAATATATCCTCCGATACTGTAGTAATGTTAATAATATAGAAATAATTTAGGTTAAACTTAAATAATAATAAAGAAATCACGATGTTTTGTCAATTCGTAAAAACCGTGCGAAGCAACGGCAGGTCGCTAATTGACATATACCTATATATATTTTTTAAACCGACTTCCAAAAAACACGTGACAGAAGTGAAACTTCAAAAAAATAAAGAATAAGAGAGATTTAGTGTGAGAGAGAGAGAGTTATATCTTTCTTCTCACTCATGTAACAAAATGTGACTAACCCTCGGCATGCCTGGAGGCAAAAAGTTACACGATATGCCTGGTGGGTCTGTCAGACCCGGATTTTTAACTTGTTATTTGTCTAATAAGTTTTGATAAATAAGTTATTATAATGTGTTAATCATTTTGCTAGGGGTATATATTAAAAATTAAAATAAAAAAAATATTACAAATCAAGAACTATTTAATTATTTTTCTAATTAAACTCAGGTACCGGTTTTTGACAAAAAACTAGATTTCGTTTCTCGTCATATATTAGACTTATAACATACTCTTGGAACTATACGCACTTACTATCCTACTACTATGAGTGAGTGCTGCGGACTGATGTAGCGGGTGGGGGGCGTCTAGCGATTCATAACAGCCAGCTATTGAGTGCGGTTAGGCGCAAAATTCAAATTTGAATGAAAAACAACGGTTTATGTGCAGAGGTGGGTCTGACAGACCCTACCAGGCATACCGAGGGCTAAACGTGACGGGTCTTTGAAATTCACTCTCAATTCTCGTCCAATTATCGAATCGCCGCCTAAGAAGTTTCACTTCAAAAACACTCAACCTGCAAAAGAACTTCGAAAGTCGGTGGCATTGTTTCTTTATTTTATTTTTTTTTGTCACGGACTACTGAAACTACTGAAAGTTATTTTTCAGTTTGTAATGTTTTTTTCTAAGTCGTTTGTTTTTTTTTTTTTTGTAAAAAAAAAAAATATTTTTTAGTTGTGGCATCTCATACAAATTCTTGCTTTGTATTTATTTTACTTTGCAAGTAGTAGCATTATAACTAGTGCCCGACCGAAGGTTCGGTTTCAGTCAGTTTCAGTCAAAAAGTGACCGAACATTCGGCTCGACCGAAACTGGCGTTCATAAGCTGGCAGTTTTGTTTGTTGGCAGTTAGAGTACAAACGGCTGATAGATAGACAGACGGTGTAGACTTGTAATGGCACCCTTTTTGTACAAACCCATGAAAAATAGTGTTTACTTATAAATTGAAGTAATTTTGGCGACTTGTTCCGTTTGGGTACGGTTTAAAAATTGCGTTTTCTAACGATGCTGAATTGTTTGGCGGAGAGATAAAGCGTTGTCGCTGTATCGAGCTTCCGCCAAGCGACTAAATTGCTGATTGCTGATGCTAAAGTTATGCAGTGTTTAGGACCTCAGTCGCTGTATCGAGGAGCTCCCAAAAACTACTAAATCGCTCATCGCATATGCTAACAGTAGCGTGTCTACTATAGCTCTTATTTAAATCAGGGCTGATTTTTTAATCGTTTGAATATTTAAAAGTTTTTTACTCAAAATCATCAATACAGGATTACGACTTACTTTGTCAACGTATTTATGAAAATAAGATTTGACAAATAAGATGCAAGAGCGAACGGAGCGAGTTCGTAATTTTTGTGTACGTACGGGGCCTCCATCTGCAACCAAACTGCGTCTTACTTACGGAACATACAATTTTGGCCTTGTTTGGGATTTGATTAAAAGTACTTCTCGAGACTTACTACTGTCCCAACCCAGCAAGTCAGCCATTTAACTAACTTTTACATACTTAATAACTTCATGACTTTAAGAATAACTTTATTTTTTACAGAATAATTTCATGAATTAGCTGCAGTTGCCAATGTTGGTTATATAAACTACCACTTAAGTAATAGTTCAAATTACATTTTAAAGACTAAATTAAATTGAATATGCATTCAGAAACCAGGTATAAAAGTATGTGATTCATGTAACTGATTATGGTAAAATATCCACTATGTAAACTACTAAACAATACAATTAGAAATTACCTGAAGATTCCAAGTGCATTAGAGGGGTGCAATTCTCTCCTTAGAAATTCACCACAGCCAGTAACAAGCTCTCTGAGTTGTAGCATATCCGCAGCAATCAATAAATGCTGTACTGTACTTTTATCAATCATAATTTCACCTTAAAAAAGTATAAGAGATAGGTGGTACTTTTTCATAAAACCCTGGGTTTATTTTTAAGAATGTTTCAGGAGTTAAAAATAGTTTTTGAAAAAATAATAGTAAGACTGGAAATACACGTCACATTTTTTCATCAGATTGTCGGATCCAATAGGCTGATCCGGCTACCGGAAGGCGTTGGAGCCATAAGTTTGTATGAACATTCAATACACGTCCGAGCCGAGAAGTCGGGCCGGATGTCCGAGTAGGAAACTGGCGCGCGGCGTTTCCGATTTTATTGTCGCTCCGATTGTGCGAAGGCGCGGTCTGCATACTTCTGGACAGAGACAAATCGACGTCCGATTCCTCCCCCGACTTGCCAGTTGATTCTAGTGTTGACACTGAACGGACGCATCATTATGGTTCGTACAATGAGCGAGAATTATTCTTATAAATTAATAATAAAGTTTGTCATTATTTAGTATTTCAAAACTACCCGTCAAAGGGATTATAGGGGTGCTGAAGTTTGTATGGAAGAATTTTAAAGCGCTCCTAACGGTTACCTCCAATAACGATATTCATACTTTTGACAAAAAATATAGACAAGTTTTTGGGTTTTTCGAAAATCAACCTGCAAAAGGGGTACCTAATTAAGTTTTTGGGGGAGGATTTCACTGTTTGTCTGGATTAAGTCAAAGTAATCTAAACATTAAATGACGAAATACATGATTGAAGATTTTTCAAAAATCAACCCCTCTCGGGGTGAAAAGGGAGGAGCAGTTTATATGAAATTTTAATTTTTCCTTTCATCAATAAATGAATAATACATTTAAGTAGCGCTCTGTAGTTTCTGCCAACCCCCATGGGAAGAAGGCGTGAGTTTATGTATGTAATAATAAGTAAAAGGATCTTAATCAATAATTTTCCAAAACTACCGGTTAAAAGGGGTGGAGGGGGTGTTAAATTTTATAGGAGAAAATACGAAATCCACGCGGATGAAGTCGCGGGCAGAGTGCTGGTATAATAAAAAAAGTAAATTTAAAAAATCTATTAACCCGATTGCGTAAAAAGTGAACTTTAAAAAAGATGGAAACAAGATGACCTATTTTGTCTCCAAACAATCTCATGCATAGGTCTTCATTAAAAATATGCCTTTAATATATCCAGTGACACTCGCGCAATAAAGACGAATCTAACGACATATCATTCATCAAAATCGGTTCAGCCGTTTAGTAGTTACGAGAGAACATAGGGACGGACATACATACATACATATGTACATACATACAGGACAAACACATAACCCTCCTCTCTCTCTCATTTTTGGCTTCGCCGCAGTCGGGTAATAAGTAACGGTAATTCGTCTATTTTTTTTTTGCTTCGTACGCAACCTCTTGGGAAAATAGCTCGGGAACGGTCGTTCCCGAACTCAGTCGAGTTCAGAAAAAGCCTAACGTAAAAATCGGACGTGTATCGAGTAAATACGATCCGGTAGTCTGATCAGACAATCGGAAACAAAACCTGACGTGTATTCCCAGTCTATGAAGTAGTGAGTGGGGTCTATAAAAAGCAAACATTCAAATATTTAAAGCATTTTACAAGATCTAAAGTTAAAATCATATACAATGTGTAACATAATTAACGCACAACCTCTTAAGGGGTCATTTTAGTCATCATTATGAACAACTTTCACTATGGGACCAAACCTGAAATCGCAAAAAAAATCAGCTGCTCCGTACGCATAACTCGTCAAAATGTAGGGAACAGCAGATTATTTTTTCGCGATTTCAGGTTTGGTTCCATAGTAAAAGTTGTTCATAATGATGAGTACAATGACCCCTTAAGAGGTTGTGCGTTAATTATGTTACACCTTGTATATGGCAATTAGTGATGAAATGATAATCTTAGAAACTAAGGATATCCCCATTGTGGACTGTGACAATAATTACCTATCGTCCATATCATTTTAAAAGCATGAGTTTGAATATTAGCAATTACTCAGTTTTAGAAACACATTTTCTTTAGCGTGTCAATGTCAATTTATATTGAGTTGTCCCGTCCCGTCAATATCAGTTGTCATCCCACTGTCGTGGAACAGCACCACATTTGCACTCCAGACCGGATTCGTCTATAAATCTCCACCTGAACGGGATTTTCCTTGCTTCGACCAAGCTGTGTCCAGTCTTTTTAGAGTACTTTAGAAACTTCCAGGGTAGCCAAGGCAACTCAGGTCCAGGTGGGAGATTTTCAACAGGTGGGCCGAATGACATGGGCAGCACTCACACGCACACCCTTTACTCTTGCTTTAGACAGTATGCCAGTAAGTGTGAGGGCTAACTAAAAGACTGAAAAGCCGCAACAACTTCACAAAGCTGTTGCAGCTTTTCAGCTTTGTCGTGTATCGTAAACCATTTTAAACATTTGAATCATTTAGGGCTGATTTTTCAATCGTCAGATAACTTTTATCTCGAGAATATGTTTGACGTTTTGACAGCTTTTGTATAGAAAATGTGTCAAACCGCCATATTTATTCCTCAGGTAAAAGTTATCTGACGATTGAAAAATCAGCCATAAAATAAACAAAAACATTTATTATATAAATGAAAATAAATAATTATAAACAATGGTTTTTAAAATCTTCTGCATCACTAGCCTTAAGTATAAAGTGAAACCCTGATAGAAAGTTGTTTCTATTATACCTTTTAGTTTTTTCTTTGCGGAATATTATGTTTATTACCTGTGTATATAAAATCTATTATCATAGGTAGGATATCAGGTGGAACACTTGGGAGGGCAACATATCCTTTTTGAGTCTCTTCCAAGCCCACATTAAACATTGCATCAAAATAAGCACAACTTGCTGCAAGCACCACGCGATGAGCCTGAAATAAAAAAATATTATCACTTGTGTGTTAAATAATTATGTAAATGTGTTAAAGTAACAATCATCATCATCATTTATTTTTTCAAGTAACACGGACTCAATTACACAATTTACAAGTAACTATATTATCTATAACAATAAAATTAAATGCCGTTTGTTGGTAAGCTCATCATTTGAGAACTGCTAGACCAATTTGGATACAAAAAAAACATAATAGTCCGAATAAGGTTTTTAGGGAACGAAAAATTTTAAAAGTTGCCTGAAAGATTTGCGAGTAAGTGATAGTGCTTTTTTCTATGGGATTTTCTTTTTTGTATGAATTATTGAAAGGACCCCGCACAAAATGTTAGGAAAAAGCCGTTCGGCCAATTTGGCTGAAATCTTGGTACATTATACCCTGTAACATGCTGATTGAAAGTCAATATGGGCGTAAAAATAATAATGGCCAGTTTTAGAGATATAGCCATTTTATGTTGAAGTCGGGAAAATGATTTTTATGTTATAGTTACTGCTAAAAAATAAACACAAAGCAATCACATCAACCACAACAGATTCCAATTAATATTAAATCTTTGCCTGTATGCTTTGAAGGAGTAGGCAAAGATGTATTACATACATTTCGCATAGTAGACAAGTCCGGCCGTTTGCTGAAACTTTAAAGAAAATAATTCTGGTCTGTATTCTTGTATTGATAGTCTATTTGAACACCGGGTAAAATATTGACCAGTTTCCTGTAAAACTGATTATTGTATAATATTTATACCTTTATTACAAGCTTTTAACTTGCTTCGTTCATATGTGTTTCCGGTTACGCGCTCATTTGTCAAGCACTTCCTGGCATCCGATTCGAGCTGAAACTTGCTTATCTATTGACAAGTGCTTTGACACTAGGTGGCGTTCAAGGTCTGATAATGGAGCCGGAAGGTGGCCATGGGAACTCCTCAACCAACTTAGATAGCAACATCGTGCTTGGACTGGTTGGCTTTGTCTTGACAAGTACCATAGCCCAAGGTAGTATCCAGGATCTGATCATGGAGCCGGAATGTGGCTTGTAGGAAATCCTCAACCAAACAACATAGCACCATCGTTTGGGACTCATTAGATACCTATTTAATGACAAGTGCTATTACACTAGGTGGTATCCAGAGTCGGATGATGGAGCCGGAAGGTGGTTACGGTCACTCCTCAAGTAGGTAAACCGGTCGTGTTTGGTTTCATTAGATTTGTCTTGCATAGTGCTATTACGCCACATGCTGTCCAGGGTCTGATCATGGAGCTGGAAGGTCACCATACGAACTTCCCCTGTCAGTGGTAACGATCCCATCTTTGGATATTACTGCACTTGTAAAGCTGGAGCAAGAACTCTTGGCACATACGCTCATGTAATAGCAATCTTATGTTAAATGGTATTCGCTCGTTATAATGAAAACGTAAAATATCTGTCACTAAAAATGTAGCAAAATGTACAAGATGCTAGTGCCTAATCTAGCTTGGAGTACTGAGCTGCCGCTACCGCTGCTGCAGCGGATAACCTCAAGTGGCGTAAATACAGGGTAGGCCAATTTTTTTTGCAAATAGCAACACTTGATTTCTCAAAAACCGTTAGAGGGAGGGGCGCACGGGTAGCGGGGAATTGTGAGTCGCTTCATGCAGTTTTAGTCACGATGGAGCGCTTCACGGGAGAACAGCGTGCTTTTTATGTTAAACAATTTTACAAAAATAACGATTCCTACGGTTACGCGGTACGACGCCTATTTAGAATTGAATACGGATTACGCGGTGTAAGTGAGCGTCCAAGTGATAATTTAATCAAAGCTTGGGTCAAGAAGTTCGAGCAAACGGCAAAGTATGGGCTGCCATATCAGCAAGGGCATAATCGATCCGTATTTCTTTGAAAATAATCAAGGAAATAACGTAACTGTGCATAATCGATCCGTATTTCTTTGAAAATAATCTAGAGATTATTTTCAAAGAAACCCACGAGCCACGAGCTCCTCAGATTTAGAAATCTGAGGAGCTCGTGGCTAAGTAATAACAGCCGCACGGGTCGATCTATCAGGTTAAGCTACGCTTGCCGGGGTTGGTTCGTGGATGGGTGACCATCTTTACATACCGAGACTCCTCCGTGCCTCGGAAAGCACGTTAAGCCGTTGGTCCCGGCTGTCATTCGTGGATCTTTGACAGTCGTTACGGGTCGTCAGAAGCCCGAAAGTCTGACAACCAGTCTTACCAAGGGGTATCGTATTACCCAGTAACTGGGTTGTGGAGGTCAGAAAGGCAGTCGCTCCATGTAAAATACTGGTATTCAGCTGCGTCCGGTTAGACTGGAAGCCGACCCCAACATAGTTGGGAAAAGGCTAGGCAGATGATGATTTCTTTGAAAATAATCAAGGAAATAACGTAACTGTGAACTCAGTGGAATACTTGAAGATGTTGCGAGAGTTTTTGACACCACAGTTACATGAATTTGAATGATACAACAGCAGGACTTGGATGCAACAAGATGGAGCAACATGCCATACGTCAAATGTAACTTTACCGGTGGTTAAAGAAATGTTACCTAACAAATTGATTTCTCGCAGAGGTGATATTCCATGGCCTCCAAGAAGCCTGGACCTTACACCTTACGATTTTTTCTTGTGGGGATACCTGAAAAGTCGAGTGTACTTTAATAAACCGTCAACCATATCCCAATTAAAAGAAAACATCAACGAGGAGATATCCGCGATCCCTCGCAGCATGTCTCAGCGAGTTTTCCAAAGTTTGCGTAGTCGATTGCAGGAGTGCCAATGACGTGACGGGGCACATCACGACGATGTCATTTTTAAAAAATACATTTCAATATACGTTTATTACGTTAAATAAACAAAATAACATTTGTAGTTTTATTTCTATTCATGTTTCAAATGTGCCAAAATTTATGGCCCACCCGTTATAATAACCTCGCTCATCTCCTTTTTAAAGAAATCACCAAACGGTTGCTTGACACTTCCCAAGAGCTGATTTTTACTTTGGCCAAAGGTTAAGCATTGCCATTCAACGCATGCCAGTCAGTCGACAGCGATACGGAATTTTTCGATGCCTATTTTAGTTTTACATTAGACTAGCGACCCGACCCTGCTTCGCACGGGTACAACATACTGATGTGGCGACATGTCAAAACATCGAGATATCTGTGCTCTGAAATCTTTATTACTTGTTTCCGAAATGAAAACCATTTTTACATGTTATAACGTAACATAAAGCCCTGTTATGGGTGGGTTACATTGCGCGCTGCTGTATTATACAACGTGTATCTGGATGCACGACATTAAATGAAAACGAGCACAGTACTAGTCCATTGAAACATTTTAAAACACGAAGATTAGTAGTTAATGGGAAATTTAAAAAAATCAGTTTTCAAACAAAATAAATAGCAGAATCAACTGCATAAAAAGTAAACACGCTTTATCTACGAAAAGTCACTGACCAACGGTGCGGTGCGGGGTGCGGGGCGCGGCGGCGGCAATGTTTAGCTGTTATTACGGACTCAGATCTACATCATGTTGAAAAATAAGAAAATGAAAAATAATTTCCTGTGCCTAAAGTATTCATTGGATTTGATTGATTTTTTGTGTACGGGTAAAGAACTTGATTCTCTTTACGTGGTTTAAAGGAATGTCAATCCTCCGTTTACACCTTGTATGTAAACAGCGATGACACACAAAGTCGTCTTCCAGCAATAATTTTTGCTTAATGTTATTTAGTTTGATGTACAGACGCCAGCAGGTCAAGCTATCCGAAACTGTCAAATTTTCTCAATCAACCTTGAACCTAATACTTTAGCGATAAAGTTGAAAATGTATTAAAGAAATTTGACAGATTGTAGTAGCTTGATGTGCTGCCGTCCATACATAATGCATAGACAATGGCTATGTGGTGACCACTTAAACCTTTCGAAACAGATTTTAAAAATTATGGTGAAATCCAATGTTATCACAGAGACAGACGAAAAGCGACTTTGTTGTATATGTTGTATTTTAAATTTTTTAACTATTTTTTTAAAATATGATGTATTGTTGTAAATAATCATTAAGTAAATAAAAATACTCCATAAAAAAAAAAGAGTTTCAATACAAGATCCCAAAGTTTCAGCAAAATTGCCCAGATGATCTTTCTAATATGTAACATGTGTGTCAAACATCTCTATCTACCCCTTCAGGGTGTACACACAGGGTATATGTCTGTATGGGTATGAAGGGATATGAGACATATAAAGATGTTTTTAAACCATAAAATATGAATTGAAACTTGTGATTGATGTGAATGCTTTTTGTTTATATAAAAATCATCTTTCTGATTTCACAAACATAAAACATGGACACAAAAAACATATGTAACATATATAACATAAACATTTTTATGGAACATAAAAATGGCTATATCTCTAAAACTAGTCATTATTTTTTTAGCGACCATATTGACTTTCAATTAGCATGTACCAAAATTTCAGCCAAATTCACCGAACAGCTTTTTCCTAACATTTTGTGCGGGCTCTTTGGACCGGACAACATCTGTCGGGTCAGCTAGTTTATTCGGCTGAAATGAAATAATTTTAAAATTAGTCAAAATCCTAATGTTTGTTTGATTGTTATGCTTTCATGTTAAAACTGCTGAGCAGATTTGGATGATATTTGGCATACAGGTACACCATGACCTGGACATACACATAGGATACTTTTTATTCCAGTAGTTTGTTCCTGTGGGGTAATTTCTGAACTCCACGCAGGCTAACCCGCAGGCATAAGCTAGTAAATAATATTTTTACTAATTATTCTAAACCATAAATAATTTTGTATGCATAACCAAGCCAATTGGACATGGATGGGATTGGCCATTTGAATGAGACTGCTGTGCCAAGTACACCAACCTGCACAAACCACAATTTAAAAAGTTGAAAGTTACATGGCGGCTTTTATTTTAGTTTTGTTCTAGTGTTAGTAGCTACTCTTAAATTGTACTCAATATTTAATGATTATTTATTTTTAACAATTACTTATCACATAGATTCATAATTTGATACTTTAAAGGGCCATCTGTTAGGTTTGGATTCGGTTACATGAAAGTGACAGTGAAGTCACAGGTGCAGTCTGCACTCATGAAAATAAAGAGTAGACTAGCATGCATTTCGACTTAAGTTTCAGTATCATACCTTAACTCTCGTTGAGCCTGATATTAAATCTATATCACAAAACCTTCCATCCCTTTTGAAGTGATGTAAGTTTACAGAAATTTTGTTGGCGTAGTCACAACATTTGTAAGGACGAGCACCATCTTTGGCTGTGCATTTCTCATAAACATTTGTCGTCATGTCCAAAATAAAATTA
The DNA here is from genome assembly GCA_947568875.1 of Fissipunctia ypsillon. NCBI lineage: Eukaryota > Metazoa > Arthropoda > Insecta > Lepidoptera > Noctuidae > Fissipunctia > Fissipunctia ypsillon. Next base: position 12,062,057 of record OX387654.1, read on the forward strand.
AAATTTTATGTATCCACCGGAAACTAGACAAAATAGACGACACTGTCGGCCATAAAACTATAACATATAAATGACACATATAATTAGCACATTCGCCAGAGGAACTTCAATGAAGTCATTCTAATTCATCAAGTTTTTATTTTGACTTTTTGTCTACTGGCTTGGCTTTGATTGACAGTGACAGACAAACTGACAGTGTTGTACTGACAGTAGTACTGACCACAGACTACATAGAGATACTCTATATATAATATATTATATATATATATTTTGTTATTTTAATTTTAGGAAGTTATTATAATAATTATATGTTAAAAAAAACTTAAAATATCTTTTTCTACTAACTAACGAACTAACTAACTATACAAATAAATATACAAAACAAAAGGAAACTTAGGCGTCGAAGTACTCGTCCGCATCGCTGTCATCCGGAAACGTGCCCAGAAGACTGGCAGCATTGCCACGTTGAATGGCAATGCTAATTCTTTGGCCAAAGAACGAGCCAGCCCTCTGGTCACGTGAAGTGTCGACCAGTCGGCGAGAAATTTCCTTAAAAAGGAGACGCGCACTCGGGCCCCATGACCCGAGCGTTTCGACCCCAAACGGCTCAAAACTGTAGTTACCGATAAGGTTACAGTATTTGCGCCGCTTAAGGGTCTCAGCAGCCGCAGCAGCGGCGCCAGCACAGCTCGCCGTGCTTGGAACATGAGATGGCGCAAGGGTGTCGACACAGGTTGCGTCCCACACCAGAGGTCTACCCACCTTCCAAGGCAACAACGTCATGCCGTCTGGTCTCTTCCCATCGTCACGTACCAAGCCGCTTGGTTCTAATATCGCTGGTACGCCGGCGGTGACAAGAGCTCGACGAATAATATCGTTAATGCTGGCGTGTCGTGCTATGCGGCCTGCACTCCTGCAGCAGGACAGGCCATGGTGTCCGAGGTTGTCGACAGCTTCACCGCAGTGACACCGATGCGGAGCAACACAAGGTGCGCCTAAGCGGAGACACGTAGCGAGCCGAAACGAAGAGTCATCCATCATAGTGCCTATGGTGGATGACGGAAGCGCTTGAAGCCACAAGCCTGACTCCCATTCTCCCACAGCCAGCAGACGGGCACGCTCAGCAGTATTAAATGACGTATTTACTAGGGTATTCCGTATAATACTGCAGAGCGGCACGTCCCACCGTTTCTGGGAGGCTGGGTTGTCAGGTAAATCCGTATTGGGACAAGCCATCTTCCACGCGTTCAACGCATCGGTCAAACACGGTACCTCAAAATCGACCAGTGAGGAAGATAAAATTTTCCTGGTTAATTTGTCGGTACCGTGGACCGAAGAGAGGAAGGCCGGTAAACTTATACTTGAAATTTTGCGGACGCCGAGACCACCCAGGCGAATGGGAAGTGTAGCTTGCTGCCACGCTCGGTCGTCCAGGGCCACATTTAGAATAGAAGTTAGTGTGTTTCTAATAATTTGGTCTACTTTTTCTAAAAGTTGTGGATGCTTCCATAGATGGGAGGAGCGAAGGCTATACGTAAATTTTGGTCCAAAGCAGCAGTATCGAATTAGTGTGAAGGCCGAATGGATGTTAATTTTGAATAGTCTTTCCGAGACGTCATGAAAATTTTGAATTTTTTCCTCAACAAACGTTGGAAAGGATTCGTCAAAAATTGGGGACCCTAGGAGGTGAAGAGAGTTTCTTTCCGTAATTTTGATATTTGGTGCTATTGTATTAAATTTTGCTATGGTAGTCTGTCTGTCAGTGGTTTGGGGAAGATGAATTTCACATTTTGAAAGGTTAAGGTCTAGGCCGATGGAACTAAATTTTTCTTTTATAAAAGCTAAATCTTTTAAGACTGTGTCTACATTACCTCCTAGGGTTCCGTCATCCAAATACCATACGTTGAATTCAGAATTTAGTTGTCGAATAATTGGATTTATTGCCAAACTAAAAATGACAGGCCCAAGAGGGTCACCCTGTTGACATCCAACGGCTGATTTCAAAAGGTTGTCTTTATAAAGTAATTTAGAGGGGTGCCTGTAACATTGATATAGGAAACTGTAAATTTTGGGTATTTCTTTTTGGACTTCTGTCAACAAGGTGTCCCTGTTTACGGAATTGAAGGCATTTTTAATGTCAACCTTAAGGATGACCTCACCTTTACCGCTGTTGAGGTAAGTCGATAATGCATGTACCGCAGCCTCACAGCCCCCTTTCGACCCGAAGCCCAGCTGTAGGGGCTGGAATTTGCTGGCCAGTGTTTCGCTGTAGAAAGCACAGCAAATTTTGGCTGCGGTACGACGGTAAGTGGACCCTACGGCAATGGGACGAATGCCGCCATCCTTCTTGCGCAGGGCACACAGACTTGCCCCATACAAGATATCAATGACGGATTCGTTCACATTGCCGGAGAGCATGAGATTGATGAGGGCCGTCAGCTCCTTCAGAAGAGACTCACCAGCTTCCCCGGCGCCTGAACACATTAGGTCCTTCAAATGTATATGTATATATATATATATTAGGTTGGGAAAAAGTCTTTTCGCATTATAGTATGTATGAACTTGTAATAAAATCTCTTTGGCTATACTATTTGTATCTGGCTAGTTTTGGTATCATTGAAAGTTTAAATTTTAAAGAACATAATTCCAAATTCAAATTAGGAAAATGTGTGATTTTCATTTGTTTTTCGTACTGTCAAGATGAGTGAATCTAATGAAGAAATTCGATACATTTTAAAATTTTACTACAAAAAAGGTAAAAATGCAACGCAAGCCGCGAAAAAAATTTGCGATGTTTATGGACCTGGTGCAGTGTCTGTGAAAGTAGCACAAATTTGATTTAAGCGTTTTCAATCCGGAAATTTTGATGTCAAAGATGCACGTCCAAAGAATATACTACTCTCTGACAAGAGTGCACGTCGCTCTGGTCGCCCTATTACGGATAAAATGGATGCCATTTTTGAAAAAGTAGAGCAAGATTTCAAGAAGATTTGAAGATATCAGTAGTTATGACGTAGCTGAAGAACTGGGAATTGACCACAAAATAGTTTTGGCGCATTTGAAAAAGCTGGGTACACAAAAAAGCTCGATATTTGGGTACCTTACGAGCTCACTGAAAGAAACCTAATGAACCGTGTACTTACTCATTTGTAATTATTTATTACGACGTAATGAAACCGAACCATTTTAAAGAAGCTGATAACTGGTGATGAAAAGTGGATCACGTACGACAAGAACGTGCGAAAAAGGTCGTGGTCAAAGGCCGGTCAGGCTTCACAGACTGTGGCGAAACCCGGGTTAACTCGCAACAAGGTGATGCTGTGTGTGTGGTGGGATTGGAAGGGCATTATTCATTATGAGCTGTTATGGTGATAACAGATGGTCCTGCCTGGTGAGGCAGGACCATCGATTCTGAACTCTACTGCGAACAACTGATGGGATTAAAGCAAGAAGTTGAGAGAAAGCGGCCGGAATTTATCAACAGAAGGGGTGTGGTTTTTCATCATGATAACGCTAGACCTCATACATCTTTAGCCACTCAGCAAAAATTAAGAGAGTTTGGCTGGGAGGTGTTAATGCATCCGCCGTATAGTCCTGACCTTGCACCTTCAGATTTCCACCTGTTTCGGTCTCTTCAGAATTCTTTAGGCAGTGTCAGGTTAACATCAGGAGAGGACTGCCTGTTGTCGCGGTATTTTGACAGAAGTCCCAAAATTTCTATAGCAATGGGATCATGTCCCTACCTACAAGATGGCAAAAAGTTATCGAACAAAATGGTACCTACATACTTTAGTTAAATGTGAATAAATTACATTAAAATATGTTTTGAATTTTCTTAAAAAATGCGATGAAACTTTTTCCCCTACCTATTATATATATAATATGATCCTGGCCGATTTCGGCCACAGCGACTCGGATCTGCCTATTGATGACATCGCTGGTGTGCCCTCATGTGACTGATATAACCAATTTTTGCCGTGAAAGTGCGTCCACATTCACGACAAGTCATACTACGTATACAGGGTGTGGCGTAAATAGTGGTCCAACGTTAAGCGGTTGATACACCGTATACTCAGCTATCACATACCACAATTTGAAACTTTTTTTCCATAGATCTCAGAATAAAATATTTTTCTATTCTTTTTTGAAAAATGTACAACTTGCTTTACTAATTGGGCTGTAAAATTCAGCTCTTTTTGAATAGAAATGGCTACAACTTTTGTTTAAATTAAGGAGTCGGTTATTATTATACTATTTTAGAATCTGCAGTAATTGAATAAGTTTTTAAAATAATGGGCACCGACAGTGTGGTACATTTTTTTTACACCATTCGCACCCCAAGTCACACAATTTTCTAGACATTTGAGTTACATTTTGAAATAAACACATTTTTCTTTATTACCTATAAAATTACATTTACAAAATTACTTGCATGTGATAGCACATGTATTCCACAGTTATAAACAGAAAAAAAATATGATAAAATAATATCTTTTTTGAAATTACAGCCACATTAGTAAAGCAAGTTGTAAATTTTTCAAAATAGAATAGAAAAATATTTTATTCTGAGATCTATGGAAAAAAAGTTTCAAATTGTGGTATGTGATAGCTGAGTATACGGTGTATCGACCGCTTAACGTTGGACCACTATTTACGCCACACCCTATATACTGACTTACTGAATGACTGACTTGGCTGCATTCCTAATTACACCATAATCCTGAAGCATAATTAATCGATTTCCTAAAAGAGACTATGGCATTCTCAAATTGTCTTTGAAATCAACGCTGTCGCTTCCCAAGACAGCGTTCTCAACGGCTATAAAAGATGCTCTCTGAGACAGAATCGTTCTTTTTCTCGGCACGTCGCCGACGCAACGAACCCTTTGAGATAGGGCGAGTACTTTATTGTGTTCTTATGGTTAATCTATGTCCCGGTAGCCACATCGTAACTTGTATAATTGTAGCTTTTTGACGTGGCTGCCGGCAGTATAAATGTTCTCGGTAACCTATCTCATTACCGAGAACTATGTGTTATATAATTTAATGTTCAACACGTGTGTACTACTCTTTTTTCTTCATTATTAAATGACGCTGGCATGCTCGCCACGCTGCTACCAAGCCGCTTGCTGCTAAGCTTCTTGCTTAATTTGCCTTGCCACATGTGCGAGAACCCCTACGGTTCAAGGTTACGGCCATGGCTATTCAATGTGCTCACTTCATCCTGAATCACTGTAAACCACTGCGATGTGAGAATTCCTCTGCCTTCCATCTTCCTCGCTTTGCCTTGGGCTTTACAGCACTTTCTGCCTGGCTGGGAAACGCTACACGCATCGCAGGGGTTTGCAGGAATCTTTCCTGGAACTCACAGGCACCCCTTGCGCTGTTTCCAGGGTTGTTCCAGGCGATTAGGACTACAGGGCTACTTCAAGGTCTGACGCATCGCGTCGGGACGAATTCACTACCGCAGCAGGCACTAGCCCCTGGGGCACGCCCGCTCGTCCACCGCACTGATCGCTTTGACAGAGCCTTTGCGAGCGTTGCGGGGATAGCGGCAGCGCTCCAGGCCCCACTCTGCATCCGTGGGGCACGTGGCCGCTACTACCACTACCGCGTGGCCGCTACCGCCACCTACCGCGTAGTCATTGCCGCGTGGCCACTACCGCCGCTACGCGTGGCCGCTACCACCTCGGCCGCATCTTTACGCCACCTGCTTCACGACCCTGCCCTGCAACTGTGTACAGCATCCTGCGTGCGGCATTCTGCGTGCTACCTAGTGGACAAAGCCCAGGGTAGTACCTATACTCATCCTACGACCAGTGAAAGATCTGAAAGGCTTTAAGAACCTACCCCCTAGATTCTGTGCTCGTGCTCTAGTTTAAATAAACGTGTTATTAAGTGGGATCTTATTTTCATCCAAACTACCCCAAAACTTTAAATACTGTCTACCTGAAGCACTATGCCACAATTGCTCACATCACTCACATCAACATTGCGTTCCGATTTAGATATCACGATTATGACAGCTGAGAACAGCTGTTAGCAATTCGGAACCCTTGTGAACCTGCGCACAGTGCACTTGAGTACTCATGGTTGGATTACAGTATTTTTTTGTGTATACACCACAAAGGGGAATGCATAGTCTCCATAGTATCCTAGGCTCAAGACTGACATCAAATATTAATATAAAAATGGAGTGTTTTAAAATCTGTTAAATAGTATTGGATAGCTAAAAATATATTCAAATTGACGCCACTATTATAGAAATATTTAAAAAAAATAACGTTTTGAGGTTAATTTTCTATATGAAAAAGTGTCAGACCGTGAGATAATTCAAGAACTTTTTTTTTTTCAATGCTTGATTATTGCTAATGGTAGGAGGGGTCTTCCTAATACAGAGTTGATATGACAGAGGGGCATTAAATTACACTACGTATACTATACGTGTTTAGTATTAATTCGATACGGTATAAAAATAAAAAGCACCAAAAATGAGATTTTTTTTTTTCAAACAAACTAAATAGCTTACAAATCAGTGTAAAACGTAACCACCCTTTGTAAATTTTAACTGACCTTAGGTACCTTGGTAACAAAGACTACTATAATATTTGGTAACAAAGCGGCAACGTCGCGCGCGCGCCGGAGCGCGCTCAGATTCTCGAAACACGTGTGGATTTTCCAAACTCCAGTACCGGAGGTTTTGACGAGTCCAGATGCCGTTCCGAGTAAAAGTACTCTCATCGGTCCATATTACATTATTTAAGAAATGACGGTCTTCGGTTGTTTTATTTAGTAGCCATTGGCAGTAACTGTTCCTGACCGGCAAGTCTCTCGATAACAAAGCTTGCACCTTCCGATATTTATAAGGTTTGCGTTTGTTACGTTTTAGAACCTTGTGGATGGTTCTATGGCAAACCCTAAACTGCCGGGCAGCTCTGTGGAGACTCGTTGTCGGGTTGCGGGAAAAATGGTCTAAAATTCGTTCCTCCCAAGCAGCGGGTATTTGCCACGGTGGCACTCCCTCCTGTTGTGGCACTATACTTTTATTGTCCCGTATTCTTTGTACTGCCAATGTAAATTAAAATCATGTCAGTGTATTCTGACGCCGTGTAAGTTACACGAGGCATTGTTGAACACTAATTACACACACACAACCAGTTTAATTACGTGTCCTATCACAATAAAAAACAGTCAATCACAAAAAAAAAACACTAACACTAAATAATAATAATCCCAAGTTACGTGTCCTGTCACAATAAAAATAAAAAATACTGTCTTAGACTTATTTAGATTTAGTGTCCTATCACAATAACAAAACAAAATCACAATTGTCAGCGCGAGAGTTCGACAAAACAAAAGCGGCGCAGGAGCTTCCGTGTTACATAACATACGTTCCGAAAGGATAGCGTCGGCGCACTGAGGCTCTACTTACCGATCGCAAGGATCTAGGATACAATAGCAACACACTGACCTATTTCTATTTCTTTTACGCGCGGGATGTTTTGCTATGATTGTCACTCTCGTAACGAAAGTGCAAGTTTGTGTGTATTTATTGCTTCCTTGTTTGCATGGCCATCTTTTTAGTGAAAATATTTGGTTGTACTTGTGACTTACGTCAGAGCGGCAACAACGCATCGTAGGTTATACTCAGATTTATCGTTTTAAGGTGCATGACTTGTGCGTCAGCTGTTAGGAAAGATACATCGTGTTCAAACGGGGCGAAAACTTAAAAAATCATTTGCGGCTAAACTACTGCTCCTATTTAATTGATTTTTGGTACAGAGCTTGAAAATGGTACCTAGTATAGGCAGTTTAAAGGAAAGCCCCTCTGTCGTATCAACTTTGTATATTTTTATCCAATTGTAGTTATTAGGGTATAATTTTGCCGTTTTAAATATCCAAAATCGAAGGCAGCCTTGATCCTTGATTCCAGAGGCAAAGTTGTCGTTGAAGGTTTGAACAAAATCCAGAAAACAAAGCCAATTTCTTTGGTAAAATTCCGAGTCAAGTCCATATAACGAAACCAGGTCGCAGTAAAAGAAATCGAAGAAAAATCAAAACACATCCATATTGAGCGTAACTGTGTGTTTGTACTGGCGAAACATTCACATAAAAACATGTTGAAACCTCTGTTTTCTGTCAATGTATTGTCACTGATTGTCACTAAGCAACAAGCGAAGTGTCAGATTCAATTCAGTGTTGTTACTATTACGAAAAACTTATAAAATTAATTCGATATATCGATTACTTTTTTAAATTGCCGATAATTGTTTTTTCTTATTTTTTTTTTTACGAGTACACATTAGTTTTTATTTTCATGATTTCTTTTAGTTGGTTTTTAATAACAATACCAGTAAAGTCCCGTGGGTATGCCGCCGTTGGGTAATTGTATTTGTTTATCGATTCAAATCGATTGATAAAATATTAAAATTAAAATAACATTTTGATGCTGGCAATATTTTACCAGCGTCCAAATCAAGTCTTCTTGTTTTTTTTACTTATTTTAATTGTTGTATATTGTAGTGGCGCTCATTTGGAAGAAAGTAAATACATTTTTTTATGGCAAAATTAATACATACAGTATTTTTCTCTAGTTTAATGTCCACTGAGGGCCTCAAATGGGCATTTCCCTTTCTTCTTCTTCTTTGGTTAGGTGGCGGCTGTAGCCAGAAGCACAATTTCGATGCGACTTAGAACAAAACAGCACAACTGTCATTTTTGACAGCGCTCACGGGACATCGTCGTGATTTTAGGACTTTTCCCTTGGAACTTCCACGCCCCTTCCATCCCCTTTAAAGTGTAGTTTGGGGAAGTTAAAGTCCTTCATTATTTACCTAGTTAAGTATTTTTGATAAGTTTTTTAAACTGTAGGAATTTTTGCTAAGTTTTCTAAACCGAAGGAATGAGATTTTTTTACGAACTTTGTTCCCCCTTTTCACTCTAACAGGGGTTGATTTTTGAAAAATCGTTTGTAAATTTCCATGCCGCGATTTTTACGCGTCTGTGGGAAGTGGACTTACAGATGGGGAAGCGTTCGTAAGGCTTTTCCAGTGCCTCCAAGCTCCCCGGCGATTAAAGTAGCTGCGTGTGTACAACACTTTATAATACATACTAATGAAATAGCATTACAGTGTGAAATGCTATCTGTCAAAAAAAAAAAAAAAAAAGAAGAACTTTTGGTGTTGATAAACTTCATCATATCACTATTTATTTATTTTTAGTTTTCAGGCAGGACTACTTGTTTAGATTGTTAAAAATATATTATTATTGAACTGCAGAATAGGGAGACTTATTAAAAATATGTTAAATAAGGTTTTACTTTCTTCCGACGTTGCGTTGGTTTGTGTCCAACATGCGCTGTCTACAGAAAAAGAAGAAATTATGGGCCTCCTAATTGGAGAGGTACATACTTACTAAATTCTATTAATTGTTTTTTATGTCTAGCTACTTCCTTACTGATTAAAAATCACTGAATTTTTAACAGGTCCATAACAATGGTACTTTGGTTTCAATTGTGTCTTCCGTAATACTACGACGCTTAGATAAAAAACCAGATCGTGTTGAAATATCTGAGGAGCAGTTGGTACAAGCGACATTGCGTGCCGAAGAATTAGCGACTGAAGTCAACAGACCCCTACGAGTCGTTGGATGGTATCATTCTCATCCTCATATCACAGTGTGGCCCTCACATGTTGGTAGGTTACACAAAAATTAAGATCTTTAGTAATTTTGTTTATATCTACACAAGAATTTATTCTGGAAGGTTTATTTGTACCTACATTACATTATTATTGAACTTACATCTAAGTAATAAACCAATCTCGATGGTTTGACAAGTCGTAAAAATCAAGCGAAGCAGGGGTGGGTTGCAAGTTGTTTTATAAAATTTAGATTTAATAATTATAGTATATACTAATATCAATACCTACATTTTTCAGATCTTGCTACTCAGTCCATGTATCAAAGAATGGACACAAGCTTTGTTGGCATTATATTTGCCGTATTCCTTACAGATCAGACAACAAAAGCTCCTTCGGTAAACCCCAATTTTCCTTATATCTGATGAGTATTATGGCATAAAATATTCATACAGGGTTTCCTATAATTAATGGATGCAGTTGAAATAGATCACATAGAAGAACTTATGGCAATTAAAACAAAAAAAATATCTGAAGTTGGATTAGCAGTTTATATAAAAAGACAATTTATGGTACTCACTATGTTTGATGGTTTTTGTGTTGTTTATGTTACATTAATAGTGACAATGGTTCGGTTGTATGAATAGCTATTGGTTTTTATAAAAGCCATTCTAGGTTATCCATTAAATATTGGGCATCCTGTATAATAATGGTCTCCACACACAAGGCCAGTTTACGAGTCATTACACAAAGCCAGAGTACTGAACTGTGTCCAAATGGATTTGTAGTTGTACATCCTCATATACAACTACCACAGCCAGTACAGGACAGAACTCAACTGAACTGACTCACAAACTGGCCTTGCACCCAAAGGCCATTAAACCATGAAAAAAATTAACTTTAGCACATCCATGAGATCCTGTATTTCTTTTGTTACCTAATTGTAATGTTACCTATTTCCAGATTCAAATTACTTGTTTTCAATCTATAAATGATGGTTCAAGTCAGAGTAGGAAAGAAATTGAAATGGAAATATTAAATACTAATGACTCTTTATTGTCAAACAATTTTGAGGTAAGTATGGATTAGGATTAAGTATACTATTCTTTGTTGTCACATGATAACATTAACAACTGTTTTAATTCAATAGAATTGCAATTTTATTATCATAGTTTTTTACATTGCCAAACCTTAGCTTAGCATACCATTGGTTTTGGTTAAACTCAGGGGCTGGAAAGTTTTTCTATAAAAAATATCATCCTTGGTTGTATTCTAATGTAATGAATTTAATTTTAAGACTTTAACTCAATTGCCTGCAATATTAAAAGACGAAGAAGATGAAGCTTACAATAATGAGGCTGGGCCAGATGAAACTGATGATATAATAAACAAACAACATAATGCAGCAGTTAGAACTATTGCAATTGGACACATTGTTGATAAGGTATAAAACATTAATTTTATCAAGCTTGAGTGGTAAAACAATCAACATACGATACTGAAGGATGCAACAAATCTAAATCTAACATGCTACTAATCTATACATACTCAGTGTGGAAAGTTGAAGCAGGCCCTGGAGGGGAAATACCCTAAAGGCCTTGTTTCTGGTCACGCGGGTTTGCGCCCTCGTGCGAGCCCGCATGCGTGAGATTAGCGCATGTGATGCACCCGCAAACTCCGCGTACCGCAAGTGCGTGGCTTGCATGGCAGGAAAGTAGATATGTACGTAACTATAGGATGCGAGCGGCGTGCATATGCGCCAGACTCGCACGCGGGCACAAATCCGCATGATAGGAAGAAGGCCTTGAGTGTATTAGTATTGATACCAGAATTGTTACGGAGCTTCGATTCCGACTCCGAAAGGTCGGAACTCTTCCGATTAATTTGATGCCTCCGATTCCGACTTCGGCTCCGATAATTTTGAATCTGACTTAAGCCGGGAATTTACGTAAGATTTTTTCATCACATAGTCGGATCCGGCTATCGGAAGGCGTTGGAGCCATTATTTTGTTTGAACATTCAACACACGTCCGATCCGACAGTCAGATCGGACGTCTCGAGTCCGAACCTGGAACGAGTCGTTTACGATTTTAATGTCGGTCCGATTGTCTGAAGGCGCGGTCTGCATACTACTCGAGATAGAGACAAAATAGACGTCCTATGGAATAGTAATAATACTTTTATTGGAATCTCTAGAGAATCAGTTGTCATTTGACTGTTAATTCGTCAGGCAGTCACAGCGGGCGAAGCTTACCTCTCCCCGCCGTTATTTAGTGATTTTGATTTAGAACAAAAACGTGCCGATGCTCTCTCCACTGGTTTTGTGCTGGTACAGATGTACAAACATACTAAGTACCTATACAAATACTAGCGGACCCGGCAGTCTTTGTCCTGCCCGAACAGCGCTACCTACCGGGTCCAATTGTGTTTTCAAACCATCCAGGAACCGTTATCGTTAGAAAGGATGGTTGCCGATGGCAAGCGGTTCTGAAAGTATATTCAAGATTGCTATCAAATTGCTTATATTTGCTACATTTCTTCAATAATTGCTACATATGATACATTCAGAGAAATATGTATATTTTTTTGACCAGCCATTCTGACGTCAGGATGGATGGTGACCTCCGTGTTCAGCAAGAAGAACGCAGAATTTCTAAAAGTTTGTTGTATCAATAATTGCTTATTAATTGCTACCTTCACGAATTTAAGTGTGAGCTTCGTACATGCATTAGGTAAAAAAAATGCATCAGGAACGCATTCTCCCGACGGCCGGATTGTAGAGCTCGTACAAACAAGTTTTAACTTGGTAATTTTTATACACGCTCACGCTCGAAGTCTTAGTTTATTGTTTTGTGTATACGAGTATCAGATGCGTTTGTTAAATTAAGTTCAGAGCAATGTATTAAGTAGTTTAATTGTTGTGATCAAGTTTATTTCAATATGAAACCAAATGGAACTACTTTAATGCAATTGACGCGAATACAGCTAAGTGTACCTACCTAATAATTTTTGAGAAAACTTGGAAATAAGGACCCTCAACACATCTTTCTTCTACCTCCGCCTCCGGTTCCGACTCCGATCAGTCTTTAAAACCTGCAACTCCGGCTCCGGTTCCGGTAAAACAACCTACGTAACATCCCTAATTGATACTACCAATTTTTGCTCAAAGGAAACATTGTTTTTTTTTTCAAAAGTAAGTAAATCTGCCAGTGGCGCAGTTACAATTATCACTAGGGGGAAGCCGAAGAAAAAATTGTTGAGTTCTCATAAACTCAGACAAAAAACTGTAGGTTTTTAATCTTATGATGTATTAAACTGGTACTTATGTATATATAATTATGTAATGTGATGTGATACATAGTTATACACACAGACACAGATGTACCTACCTTATTATTTGGCAATAGTAGACATTTAGAAGAGTAGTTGTTCCGAAGGCAAGCCGCCGATAGGAATTGGGTTGTATGAAGGCTACGCCCCTGAAATCTGCATCAAAACATTTTTAGGGTTCCGGCCTTAAAAGGCCAATAGGTGCCGTATTATAACGTTTTAATGCCATCATGATTCCAATAATTCCAATGCAAGAGAGAGGTGGAGCTATATCTTTGTTCTCACTGGTTCGATAGTCGAACTAGTCAGAATTTTTTTCTCCTTAGGTCGACCGTCGAACTACCGTGATTTTTTTTTCTCATTTGCTCGAACGTCGAACTAATTTTAATCGAGAAACAAAAAACAATAAAATAAAATTTTAAAAACGCTTCTTTCGTTAAAAAGGTTTATCTTAATAAATATAATTCGTCTGTACGTGTATTTGTCACCTAACTCCTCCTAAACGGCTGGACCGATTTGGATGAGATTTTGTGTGTATATTTCAATGGGTTCCTGGTTAGCGTCAGAATGGCCGGTTCCCTATGGCAAGCGGTTCTGAAGTGTGCGTTACTCCAGCAGGAAAGTAGCTTCTAGAGTGATTTGAATGGAACGTATCATTAGTGCGTGTTCTGCTGTAAATGTGCGCCACATAAAAAATTTGTGCGCTTTGTCGTTTTGGAAAAAACGATTCCTGCTGGAGTAACGTTGCTTCAGCAGGAAAATTCTAAACGAATGATCGGAGAGAGAAATATCGTGCATGGGCAGAGAGCTTATATTTGTGCAAAATTGCACACTGAAAATAAAATTTGTGCGTCTTCAGGTTTTCGAGATATTGCATTTCCTGCTGGAGTAACGTTTTGCAGAATCGTGTATCTCTAAAACCATTGTATGTGCGCCTGTAGAATAAACACACACGAGTAGTCCTTCTTAACGCTTATAATAACTATAAAAAGTTTCGAAAGTGTACATGCATGCGTTAACGAATAATGACGATGTTATGCGCGCGCGCGAACAGAGCGGACGTCTTGTGTTCGTTACCGAAATTTAATTGTTTATCTCGCTAAAATGTCGCGAAATTGTGCTGGTTGTGGTGTGTACATGTCTAACATGCCATATATTGAGTGTTCTAAAAAGACCTGCAACAAAGTGTATGAATTAAAGTGCCTGGGAATTCCTACGGAAAACTTTGTTACGTTTACTCAGGAATATAAGGATCAATGGGTATGTCCTGAGTGTATCTGCTCTCAACGCAAGCCTAGTCGCAATGCTGATACACCTGTTAGCAGAAAATCTGGCACAGTAAACACTTCTTCAATCAGCAGCAACGTGAACACTCAGCGAGGAAGTCGTATAAAGAACACGGAATCTCCGGTGACGGAACCCAAATTCAACTTGCTAGAAGAGATCAAGGACTTTCGAATTGAGGTATTGTCATGCCTAGATGTCCAGACAAATAAAATGGAGAATATGCAGGAAATATTTAATTGTACGAAAAATAAGTTGCAAGAATTGCGTTCATATGTGAAGGTAGGTACTTGAACAAAAAGTTGATCAAGTATTTGCATTAGAAAATCAAATGAGGGAACTAATAACGCGTAATCAATATTTAGAACACCAACTTAACATCTCCAAAGTGTCACAAACATCAACAGACACGGCGAAACTTCCTAAAAAAGCATTGAATTATGTCGATGTGATTTGTAAACAATCCGCAAATGACCTGGGTAACGAGTCTACCACCGGCGCCACAGCTGTGATATCGAGTGGGGCCACGAAAACGGTGGAACAACTAATGACTAAGCAAGTATCACAGGAAAAGAGGCAGTCTTTATCAACAACCGAGGCTGATATGAGCAGCAAGAAAGAGAATAATGAAGGGTGGAAAATAGTCCATAAGAAGAAAGGGAAGATTCAAAATAAAAATGTAAAGACAGGCCAAAACTCGAGCCTTAAGGAAATTCAAGCAATGGAGCGTAAGAAACATCTCCACATTTGGAGATTACATCCGGAAACTACAGTGGAAAAATTGACCGCTCATGTGATACAGGTGTGTGGCTCTGAAGCTAATGTCAAAATTGAAAAAAATAGGCATAAGACAGAGAGAGATTATGCTTCATTCATTGTTGGGATCTCGGAGGGCCTTTACCACAAATTATGTCAACCAGAGGTGTGGCCTCTGAATGCAGAATTTTCCGAATGGATTTGGTTTCGGAGACCAACAAATAAACCAAACGACGGAAGATAGAAGAATTGAAATGTATTATCAAAATGTAAGAGGTCTTCGTACAAAATTAGAAATCTTTAGAAATAACATAATATCATTTAATTCAGACTTATACGCTATAACTGAATCAGGCTGCAATGAGTCCATTCAAGACGCAGAAATTATCCCTCAAGGATATAAAATAATACGTTGTGATCGAGTGGATGGGCGTAAGCAGGGCGGAGCGTTTCTCGTGGCCACGCACCGTTTCGAGCTGTGACAGGTACATGTCTCGGACGCGTCAATAGACGCCTGCGTATTTGAAATTGTTTGTGCAACGGTTCATTTAAAGAATAGATTTTTGTTTTGATGTTGCGTTGTTTATATTCCACCTGGGAGTTCGGAGAGTGATTATATGATTTTGTTTAGGGTAATAGAAAATATATGTAATAGATATAGACATGTGATTGTTATTGGAGATTTTAATTTACATTCTTGTCCTGTAAATATTAGCAATTATTATGAATGCTTTATGTCATATTGCGAATTCACTCAAA
This sequence comes from Fissipunctia ypsillon, assembly GCA_947568875.1. NCBI lineage: Eukaryota > Metazoa > Arthropoda > Insecta > Lepidoptera > Noctuidae > Fissipunctia > Fissipunctia ypsillon. The sequence continues at coordinate 12,077,823 of OX387654.1, forward strand.
GTAACATGGTACCCAATGTCTTAGGCCGACACCTGGATTTGGTTCTGAGTACGGGTTTTAGCGGAGAAGTGTCAGTGGTGTTGGCGGACGACGCGCTCGTTCCCGTCGACCCGTACCACCCGCCACTAGCGGTGTGCGTGCGCCCCGCGCCCTCAGCCCCCGCGCCTTCGCCCGCTGCCGAATCCCTCTTTAACAGCACGTGCAGTAACAGACCGCAGTGGAATTTTTATAGAGCCGATTATGAATTATTGTATTCGACGTTAACTTCTGTTGACTGGAGTACAATGTATGAAATGCATGATTTGGATGACATTTTAAATTTATTTTATGTGAAATTAGGTCATATTTTAGACGAATGTGTACCAAGGAAAAAGTTTACCCAGGGAAACTCACGTTATGTGTATCCCGAATGGTACACCGGAGAAATTATTAAAGAGATCAAAATTAAAGCAAAACTTCACAAACTGTTTAAAAAATCGAAACGTGATTGCGATTACGAAGAATATGCTAAATGTAGGGCCCGGATAAAAAAGTCTATAGAAATTGCACACAGAAACCATAAAAATAAAATTCAAAATCAGTTTGCTAAAGATCCAAAATCATTCTGGCAATATATTAGGTCAAAAAAAAGTAGAGTAAATAGGCAAAGTATTATAAAAGATGGGCAAAATCTCGCTGATGAGCAGTGTGCTAGGGAATTCGCATAATTTTTTGAGTCGGTATAGTCAGGAACCACCGCAACTAGACGTTCAGGCGGCGATGGCGGAGGTCAGCAGTGCTACCAGTGCACGGGTACATTTAGAGACCTTGAGTCTCAAAGATGTGCAGGATGCGCTAACGAACCTCAAGCCGAAACGATCATCTGGCCCTGACGGTATACCAGCGTTTCTCTTTAGAGATTGTGCTAGAGTTTTAGCAAGCCCGCTGCATTACATATATAACACGTGTTTAAAGTAATCGACGTTCCCGGATCAGTGGAAGACTACACGTGTCGTTCCAGTACCCAAGGGTAGGGCAGGTCCAGATGTCAGCGGTTATAGATCAGTTGCAGTGTTGTCGACGCCGGCAAAAGTTTTTGAAGCCGCTATTCAACGCTGCATACAGGGGCAAGTCCGAGCGCAACTGTCGGACGCGCAGCACGGCTTTCGGTCAGGACGCAGCACTTCCACCATCCTGCTTAACTTCATGGCACAGGTTATACCGGCAGTCGACTCTGGAGTACAGGTAGACGCGGCGTACTTTGATTTTAAAAAGCCTTCGACACCGTGGACAATGATTTCTTACTTAGGAAGCTGGCAGATGTAGGATGTACTCCACACTTGCTACAGTTCTTTGTCAGCTATATGAGAGACCGCCAACAGTATGTTGACTACAATGGGTACGAGTCGAAGCCGTACTTCACTAGGTCCGGAGTAAGCCAGGGCAGCAATTTGGGGCCTCTTGAATTTATCATAATGATAAACAGCTTGCCGAGGTCGTCAGACATGGCTCATGTTTATTGTTCGCAGATGACCTCAAGTTGCTGCTCGAGGTAAGGGATGAGTCAGACTGTGAGCGACTCCAGGGTGACATTGATAGAGTGGTGAAGTGGAGTGGTGAAATTCAGAATAGGTTGGACATTTTTTCGTGTTACTTTAGTGAACTTGCAAAAGTAAGTTTACATATAATATGTTACGAAAGCATCAATTAGTGTAATTTTATGTTTATTGTTTCTTTTATTGTTTTACTTTTTAATTTTTGACTGTAAAACATTCTTAAGTTAAAAATTTTGTATAAGGTTGTATCTAGTTAGAAGAAATTTTGTATTAATGTATTGTTGTAATAGATGTTATTTGTGTTATTTAAAATAGTTAATAATTTTTACAAGTAGCCTTAGCTATCGCATTAGGTTTGTAACTTGTAATGATAGTATAAGAGTTTTAAATAAATAAAAAATAAATAAATAAATATTGGTTGAAGTCAAAACGACGGTGTCATAACTTTGACGGCAAAATACAAGAAACCGGCTCAACCCATGATGTGTAGGTGTAAACCAAAAATTAGTGCGTGTAGTCAAAAATATGTAGTGAAAATATTCAGCTTGGAATGTTGCGCATTAAGTAGATATAAACAAAAAACAAAATATGTCAAAAAACGGCTGGCTAGCCGACCAAATTCGAATGACTACAAAAAAGCGACGGAATCGATGACCTTCTTTATTGGACGTATTCAACCTAAGCTGTTGTCCGTACAGTCGCGTTCAAACGTTAGTTGGCAATTAACCATTGAATAAACTGTGCATAATAAAATCCACTTAATGGAACAAGCAGAGTTCTATACGCAGCAGTGGACGGAAAAAGGGTTGAGATATTGATGATTATGACTTGTTATTTTTTTCACTTAGATAGGTATTTAAAATGTTCAAAATACAATAATGTCTGCCTGCACGAATTGAACAAGACGCTGTAGTAAAAAAAACTGTTGCCTTTCCAAATTATTGGTTACTTCTTAGTGCAAATTTTTATAAAAGCTATATTTTTTTACCTAATGCATGTACGATGCTCAAACTTAAATTCGTGAAAGTAGCAATTAATAAGCAATTATTTATACAACAAACTTTTAGAAATTCTGCGTTCTTCTTGCTGAACACGGGAGGCCACCATCCATCCCGACGGCGACGTCAGAATGGCTGGTCAAAAAAATATACATATTTCTCTGAATGTATCATATGTAGCAATTATTGAAGAAATGTAGCAAATATAAGCAATTTGATAGCAATTCTTGAATATACTTTCAGAACCGCTTGCCATCGGAAACCATCCTTTCTAACGATAACGGTTCCTGGATGGTTTGAAAACACAATTGGACCCGGTAGGTAGCACTGTTCGGGCAGGACAACGACTGCCGGGTCCGCTAGTATTTGTATAGGTACTTAGTATGTTTGTACATCTGTACCAGCACAAAACCAGTGGAGAGAGCATCGGCACGTTTTTGTTCTAAATCAAAATCACTAAATAACGGCGGGGAGAGGTAAGCTTCGCCCGCTGTGACTGCCTGACGAATTGACAGTCAAATGACAACTGTTTCTCTAGAGATTCCAATAAAAGTAATAAAAAAAAATATCGAAATCGATAATTGTTTGTAATTTCGATTCCAAATCAAAGGACAAACTTAAATTTGTGGTTGAGTAAATATTCTTCCAAACATCGAAATATACGCACAGTTAATTCTCCAACTGCAAGTGTAAATTGCAGTGGGAATAAATATTTCTTATGTGTGTATAAAGATGTAGGATAGGACCTACCTAATTCACTTTCGAAAACGGCAAAATGTCACACTATTAGATGATACGTGGAAGTAGGACGGCAGATACGGACGGCAGTAGGAAGTAGGACGATCGGGAGAGAAAAAGAGACAAGACGAAGTAAACTTGGGGAGCGTATATTACCTATCTACCTATCTTTTTTACTTATAATATTATTGCCTTATAGTTATAAGTTTGTATCTTCGCGCAAGTGCTAGCAATAAGTTGACAAAGTTTTATCGCAATCGGATATTAACGGTATAGCAGCGCATAAAATACAAACATCGATTTTTATCTATTATTTACTTGTTTTGGGGTCCCTATAGGTTTTGATTTATCCGCGAGTGTCAAAATATGCGGCTTGTATGGCCGTATTTCTTTTTTGCATTGACTTAGCTTGATTTTTTTATAGCTCCGACCGGTAGACCTAGGCATTTCATTAACTTCAACTTGATACGTCCATGCGTTTATGAGAAAAATGGTCTTCTTGACAGAGACGTACAGACTGATTCCCAGTTCAGGCAAGCGAATTTTCAAAAATGTTGGGATGGTTTTACAGTTTACTTTTTAAAATAATCGAATATTTCCTTTGAGTAAAAATTGGAAGCATCAATATTTAGGATACTTCCCCTCCCGGGCCCGTTTCAACTTCCCCACTGTATAGGTATAGTACAAATGCTTTTCGTGTAGATGTCTGTATGACCGCTTTAATTGTTCTGAACTACAAAATGGATTTTAGTGCGGTTTTCACAGTACATTGCACCCGTGCGAAGCAGAAACGGTTCGCTAGGGTCGGTATACAAGGTGACAATTGAAATAACTGAAAAAAAATTAGCTGTTCCCTACATTTTGTCAAGTTATGCGAACTTATGGAGCAGCAGATTTTTTTTCCGTGAGTTCTCATTCATTTAGTCTCATAGTAAAAGATGTTCCTATTGATGTGTACAAACTTTCAGGTTTTCAGTTAGCCGACATTCGCACGGACGCGAAAATAACGCGGCGGGATTTTATCGCGCACTCAAACTCAAAGCATTTATTTCAATTAAACCAATTACAGGCACTTTTGAATTGTTAAAGAGTCAGTCAGTTAGTCAGAAAATTGAAGCTAGTCGCCCATTCCAAAACGTAGATCTCTATGGAGAAGAATGGACAAGAAACTCCATGGACACTCTTTTAAATCAAAATTATTACAAAATCCTGGGTACATTGTTCTTGTTGCTTCTATATGTGAGAACAAAGTAAAAAATAAATAATTTAAAACAATTCAAAATATAATATTAAAAATAAGCCCTGCCAGTTAAGAGATGACCAGTCTCCACTGACGGCACCCGTTCACGAACATGACGCGTGGATCAGCACCATCCGGCTCAACCATTTTGTAGGGAACCGAATGATCCAACACACACGCCACCATCAGCGAGACATTTAAGTGAGCATGACATAGTCTCAACTGCCATACTCTTTCAAGTCAACATACCTACATCATAACATAAAACCGCTCCATGGTACTCACATTTACAAATTGAAAAAATGCTTCTAATTTATACAAAACTATAGTTGGCAATGATTGTATTTAAAAGATTAGTAAACAATAAGGTCATAATGTCAGAAAAAAAGGGACGCATTTCTTCCAAACAAAAAAAAAAAAAAAAAATTTACAAAGCCCAAGTGGCTGTGGAGCAGGACCAGCATTTAGCCAAGCATTTTTATCTATGATATAATCATTAAACCTATAATATGCTTGTCTACATAGTGTGTGTTTAAAGCATGTTTTAAATTGCTTCTCATTTAGTTGAAGAATATCGAGAGGTATTTTATTATAACATTTTACACAGTACCCCATAAAAGAAGTGTGTACCTTAGACAATCTGAAACGTGGTTGATCTAATTTGTTCCTATTTCTAGTCTTAAAATTATGCCGATCACTTATCTTACTAAAAAGATGTAGATTTTTTCTAACATACATATTATTTTCATATATACACTGGTCAGCAAATAAACCGAGCCACCCGCTACCTAGGAACTCTGATTCGATTTTCTCAAAAAGTATAAAACTTACAACTATCAAAGTTATACCTACAAAAAGTGCGTTTTATGGTGATTAAAATGACTACAAATTAATTCTAAAGTACCGTCAACTCACATTGTAATCAAGCAACAAACACAATGCTAACGATTTGCTCTGTTTTCACCAGAGTTTGAAATTAGCGTTCTTTTTCTCTACAATGAGGGTAGTCGGATATTTCTTATCATTTCTTTAGTTTTTGTCCATCGTTTGCTCAGACGCGTGTGTTTTTGCTACTTTTTTCGATTAATAATGGATACAACACCTCAGGAAGCAGCTCAAGCTGTAGCATTACTTCAAGCAGGCATTGCGCAACGTGAAGTCGCTCGAAGGCTTCGAATCAGCAGATCTTCGGTGCAACGAGTTTACAGACGATACCTAGAGACTGGAGCATTCGATCGCCGTCCAGGTACGGGTAGACCTAGGGCTACATCAGTAGCAGATGATCGTTATATCCACCTTACTGTTCTGCGAAATCGCCACCTCAACGCAGTTCAAGTCCAACAAAGTCTGCGTGACGAACGCCAAGTGGTCATAAGTTCAGATACCGTCAGAAGGAGACTTGCTGAACGGAACCTGACCCCAAAAAGAGCTGCAACAGGCCCAGCATTAACGGTAGCACACCGTCGAGCACGACTTGAATTTGCTCGAGAGCATAGGGATTGGACATTAGAGCAGTGGAGTAATGTACTCTTCACTGATGAGACCAAGGTGAGTCTACATGGAAGTGATCGACGTCAGAGAGTATATCGTCGCCCTGGAGAACGTTATTCTCAGTGTTGCATCGAGGAAACTGTTGCTTATGGAGGAGGATCTGTAATGGTCTGGGGCGGCATCTCGTTAACAGCACATACAGCGTTAGTTTTCATCGAACCGACGGGCCGTACACGTGGACTGACTTCTCATCGCTACATTACTGAAATCCTCGCAGACCATATGGTACCTTACGCAGGATATATCGGACAGGATATGCAATTGATGCATGATAATGCACGGCCTCATGTTGCTCATGTGGTGACCCAGTGTCTACGCGACGTCAGCATTCGTACGATGGACTGGCCAGCTCGAAGCCCGGACTTGAATCCGATAGAACACTTATGGGATGAGCTGAAACGTCGGGTTCGAGCCCGGGTACCTGCTCCAACAAGGCTTCCAGAGCTGCGAATCGCAATTGAAGAGGAGTGGAATACAATTCCTCAAGATTTTATCGTCAGGCTCGTAAGGTCGATGAATACAAGGATGCTGGCAGTTATCCGAGCAAGGGGAGGGAATACGGAATATTGATCAAAAACTTTTTTTTTTGATTTTATCTTTGTTTTTGGCTTTAATTTTTTTTTTCACTTTATCATTACTAACGATTGTCACGACTGGAAAACGACTCTTCTTTGTAAAATCCTTAATAAACACTGAAATATTGATTAAACCCAATGAGTTTCCTTTCATTTTAATCACCATGAAACGCACTTTCTGTAGGTACAACTTTGATAATTGTAGGTTTTTTAGTTTTTGAGAAAATCGAATTAGAGTGCCTAGGTAGCGCTGTCCAATGTATATTGGCAAGGCACCGTCATGATGTTAATTTTTTTAAACAGTTCCCTTAGAGATTCGTGACTGCGGAGGTTGTAGATGGCTCTGACAGCCCTCTTTTGCAGAATAAACTAAAATAGACCAGTCTCGCGGTATTCACGTCTGTTAATTGGCGGATTTTACAAACAGCGTAAGCAGCCGAGCTTAGCCGCCCTGCTAGTGATGTTAAATGAGGACTCCACTGCAGCTTTGAGTCCAGCGTAATTCCCAGGAAAACAGTTCGACGAATTTTAGTATTTCCTTTTTCAATACTACGTGACATTCACTACTTCTAACATTTGGTAACGTGAATCTTATGCATTTAGTTTTCTTCTAATTTAATACTAAATTATTTACAGTGAACCAATTATGGACCTTAAGCATAGCGTTATTTACGTCGTCAGTCAAGCTCTTGTGCATGTCTGTTAACTTTAAAAATTAGTGATGTGTCATCAGCAAATAACACCACTGGATTTTCAATGCTCTGCTTAGCGCGAAGAGCTGAAAATCCAACCGTGTGTTTTATCCACGCGTTGGAACGCACTCTGTTGGATTCTCAATGATCGGCTCAACACCGAGAGTTGAAAATCCAGTGCGCGATAAAATCCCGCCGCGTTATTTTCGCGTCCGTGCGAACGTCAACTTATTTCGAAAGTTTCACAACACTACTGAAACAAAACAAAGTGTGAAACTGTTTGGATGATTCGGAATGACCTTTGTAAGGCAGGGGAGGTTATGATCAGTAGCTAGGCTTATAATAACAAAAATGCTAGTTTCCCTACTTGCGGATTTTATTGAATTAAACAAAAAATTCATGTCATCTTTTTTGTCGTCTTTGGCACGAGAATCGGTTACTGAATACCCTTCTATATGTAACATGTTTAAAAGCAGCCTGTATTTTATGCATAAAAGTCTACTGCGGAAACAGTATGTGAGTGGATAGATATTTAGAATATTGAGCTTCAGATTTAAAAAAAATTAATATGTGCGTAGATCATGAATCTACATGGTTAGGGGACAACGGGAATACATGTTGTCTCCGTCACGGTATTTCGATTAATTTTTATTAAATTACTATTGAATTAATAACAAGTAAAACATTTTAGTAGGCCGTGTCCCTGGCTAACGGAAACAGCGATATTTAATAAACATGACTATAAATACCGTGACGGGGACAACAGGAATACATCAAATCTATAAAATTGAGCCCTAATCCTTCATGGCGACAAACATGATTGAATTGAATAAAAAAGCATAAATGTTAGTTTATTAAACTGGGTGAATCAAAACTAACAAATTCTTTCAGATGTCCAGGCCTATGCTAGAAGGTCTTGTAGCAAGAAACACTCTCAACACAATACGCTTGAAAGCATTAAAAAGACAACACCAGGAAATGATGTCTAAGTTAGAAAATATGTCTTGTAATGTTTAAGATACACTCTTCATTTAATGATGGTTGCTGAATTACATTTGAATGTACCTATTTTTTTTGTTATTTCGATAATTGAATTAGCGAAGTATTTGAATGTTTCAATTATTCAAGCATCATAAAATGAACAGTGTATAAAATACTAATTTACCATTTATAATTATTATAATAAATAACTGCATAGGAAAAATGATATTTTTTGTTTACAACTATGGGTTGGATTATTAAGTTAGGTTAAATCATTCTGATCAATCATTTCGAAACCATCAGATGAGTCTATACTTGATAGTCGGTTCCTTTTAGTTTCATTTGATTCCGTTTGCATCATATTTGAAACTGCTCCAGTAATATTCCAGAATGCATTATATGCAGTGGTGCTCCAAGTACTGGCTGGTTCTGCTACCTCTAAAGTAGATTTCATTTTCACCTGCTCTTTTTGTTGGTCTAAAACAATAAAATTAAGGCAAAATAACAAAAATTCAAATCTATCTACTTATCTATACAAATAAATCTATTAAATAAAAATTAAATGACTGCCGCGTTGGTCTACTGATCGCAAGTGCTACTGCTGAGCATGAGGTCCTGGGTTCGATTCCCAGGTCGGGATTGTTATTGGGTTTTTCTATCTGGAATTTCTCAGTAGCAGCCCGGAGTCTGGATTTGTGCCCGGTAGATGGCAATAGGCTCGCCCCCTATTACATAGGTACAGCTCTGCCTAACCCTTCGGGGAAACAAGGCGTGATGATGTTATGTTTTTAAAAAATTAAATGCTATTCGTTGGTAAGCGCATCATTTACCAACGGCTGGACCGATTTAGCAAATTTTTGTTTTAAAATGTTCGTAATAGGGGTGGGTCTATGTGCGTTACGCCAGCGGAATGTTGTCGCTTTTCAGGATTTTGGCTTGACAGATAATTGGTACCTCATCTCTTGTAATTGTGCCCGAAATTTATAAAATTTAGTGCGTTCAGCCGATCCAAAGATATTCACGAAAAACAGATTCCGCTGGAGTAACGTTACCCCAGCGGCATCTTTATAACCGGTGGCCGTAGCTAAATATAAACTAGCTACTTAGATAGATAATTATAATTTGTGCATAATTGTGCCCAAAAATGAAATTTGTGCGTCTTGAGGTTTCAGAGTTATTTAAGATGCCGCTGGGGTAACGTTTAACAAATTGCTGTATCTCTTAAACGACATGACATACAACTACGATTTTTTTTGCGACGGGTGGGTCTTAATTTGTGCAATTTTATTTTTTCTATAATCGACACCGTTGGAAAATTAGATATTTTTTTTCCCTAAAATTGATCCTTGCGCTGCAATGAGAAAGCCTAGAAACTTCCAATTATGGTGGTTTGTATCTTACCTTTTATGAACTCAAAGCATCATGTGAAATTAGATGTTTCTATTCCAACTCCTTAGAGAGTTATTCCATTTTAATTAAAATCTGGCTACAATATAATGTAACGCTCCAATAACTACGGTACGGTACTAATTATTAGTTTAATCATAATTACCGTTAATTATGATTGAACTAAAAATTAGTACCTTTATTAAATTCTTTATCCGTAAAGTTTCAGCTGAAAAAAGGAAAAGCAATCACGATTAACCGAACGAATTCGAATGACTGCATAAAACACAGTACATTGTGCCAACCTTCTTAAATTGGTAGTATTATAATTAAATTTTGATGGGTACAGGTGCGTTTGCGGGATGTTCGAAAGAGTTACCGTGGCCCCGGCACAGGCAACAGAAGGAACACGGGTGGGTTTTAGTCAGTAAAAGTCTGACACGCCCTCCCGCTCCGCCCAGAGCGGGAGAAGTCATTTGATGATTTCCCATCCACAAAAAAAAAAAAAAAAGGTGCGTACAAATGGTTTAAATAACTATTTACTTACTTTTATATAAATGTGACGTAGAGAGTTATCACTATCAGAGAGTAGGTAACAGTTAATTTATTTCATCTTAACAATGTATCACAAAACCAATGCGTATTGGCCAGCCGAAAGTACCCGCGTCGTGATCATACACACAATTCCTTGAATTATTGGGAAAAGACAGGCGCACACGCTTTTCACACACGAGTAATTAGCGGCAACTCTTGTTTTATCTCCAACATGAACTACAAGCTCTGGGGATTGCCCCCACGTAATGTTTTACTATTTATTTTATGTGTGTTATTTCCGATTGACGAATGGGCTGAGATAGACAATATAGACATTCACTTACCTCAATTTGATTAATTTGTGAATATTTTTAGTAAATAATAAAACAAAATTATACATAAGTAGTATGAAATGCAAGTTTATTTAAATTCAAAACAAAAGCAATAAACGGTATTTTTCTTTTACTGTTGTGTCATATTATCTTTTTTTAGCAATAAAAATACCATTTATCGTCAAATAAACACATTGTATGTAGTCTTTATTAAATTGTTGTTAGGTACCAACATTTGACTGAGAGTTTTAAGATTTGCATATCCTCAATATGGCTTACACACTGTGTGTATACGTACGTGTTTTGCATAACAATAAATTTTAAGTAACGCTTTTGTGTGAGACTTTAAAAAAACCAAATCTTGTACTAATGAAGGTTGGCACAATGTATTGTGCGACCGCTTTTATGCAGTCATTAGAATTTGTCCGGTTAATCGTATGATTTCTTTTCCTATCGTTTTTTTCTTATATCTGAGTAGTTCGAAGGATTTTTCAGCTGAAACTTTAAGGATAAACAATTTAATAAAGGTACTAATTTAAAGTACATCAAAGACTGCAAAGTACTACCGGGAGAAGATTTAGTCTCACAGCATAGACTCCTAATTATGGAAATGGTCTTAAAAATAAAGCTCAATCAAAACAAAGAGCGACCTCCCCCTAAAATAAAATGGCATATGCTGGAGAAGAAAGATTGTGCGAAGAAATTTAAAGAGCGAGTAGTTGATAAAATGACAGATATGGGGGACATGCATGATCGAAGTGTAAATGAATGTTGGAGTGAAATGGCGGAGTATATTAGGAGTGAAGCGAAAGATATTTTGGGAGAGACTAAAGGAAAGGGTACGATAGATAGGGATACATGGTGGTGGTCGACAGAAATACAGAAGGTGTTGCAGGATAAGAAGAGAAAGTTCAAGGAATGGCAGAGTGTTGAAGATGAGAATGTTAGTTTGAAAACAGAAAAAAAGTGTCAGTATGATGCTCTAAAGAAAAAAGCCAAAAAAGCTGTGGCGGTAGCGAGAGCAAAAGCCCAGGACAAGCTTTATGACACACTGGATAGTCCAGCAGGCCAAAAAAACTTATACCGGCTTGCTAGAGCTAGAGCGAGAAAGATGAGGGATGTTTGTCAGATAAAATGTATAAGGAATGAAATTGGAGTAGTGCTTTCGGATGATCAGAAAATTAAGGATAGGTGGAAGGGATATTTTGAAAGACTGATGAATGAGGAGAATGACTGGAGTGGTGTGCTTGAGAATAAACAAGTAAATGAGGGGTTAGTGAGAATGATTAGTATGGATGAAGTGAGAATAGCAGTAAATGAAATGAAGAATGGTAAAGCAGTAGGTCCGGACGGAATACCAGTTGAAGTATGGAAGTTATTACGGGTACATGGATGGACGTGGTTAGCTTTATTCTTCAATAAATTGTTGCTGGAAGAAGCCATACCTGACGAATGGTGTAACAGTTCACTGGTGCCCATCTTTAAAAACAAAGGTGATGTGCTGGAGTGCAACAACTATAGAGGAATAAAACTAATATCACATAGTATGAAGGTTTGGGAAAAAGTTATTGAAAGGCGACTGAGAGAAGAGAGTGAAATTTCGCAAAACCAATTCGGTTTTATGCCTGGTCGGGGAACAACAGATGCCATCTTTGCTATCCGCCAGCTGTGCGAGAAATACAGAGGTGCGCATAAAAACCTGCACATGGTATTCATTGACCTCGAAAAGGCATACGACCGAGTGCCTCGTGAAGTTCTGTGGTGGGCCCTTAAGGAGAAATGTGTGCCAGGGAAGTATGTGCAGTTGATTCGAGCGATGTACAGTCGATGCAGTACCCAAGTCCGGTCTACAGTGGGCACTACCAGCAGCTTCAATGTGGCTGTCGGCTTGCACCAAGGGTCAGCACTCAGCCCTTACCTCTTCGTGATGATAATGGACGCTCTTACGTCGGATATCCACGAAGAGGCGCCCTGGTGTATGCTGTTCGCTGATGACATTGTGCTGGTTGCTGAGAGCGGCTTAGAGATCCAGAGCAGATTGGAGGTGTGGTGGGCAAAACTGGAGACCGCTGGCCTGAGATTAAGTCGGACCAAAACAGAATATTTGTTTTGTGATTTTGGCGGTCTCTCCAGTCCTGTGCCCATATCTCTCGCCGGAACGCCCGTACCGAGCTGCTCTGACTTCCGGTACCTCGGGTCGTTTGTCCAAGGGGATGGCGAAGTAGACCGAGACGTAGCACACCGGATCAACTCAGGATGGATGAAATGGCGACAGGTCACAGGAACAACTTGCGACCCACGGATGCCCCTCAAATTAAAGGGAAAAATTTATAAGTCCGTGATAAGGCCTGTCGTACTGTATGGATCGGAATGCTGGGCCGTGAAGAAGACGGATGAAAAAAGATTGCATGCAGCGGAGATGAGAATGTTGAGATGGATGTGTGGAGTGACGAAATTGGATAAAGTAAAAAATGAGTATATAAGGGGAAGTTTGAAAGTGGCGCCAGTGACAGAAAAGTTGAAAGGAAATCGTTTGGCTTGGTATGGACATGTGAAGAGGAGGGAAGAAACGCATGTGACTAAAAGAGTGATGAATATAAATGTTGATGGATGGAGAGGGAGAGGAAGGCCAAAGAAAAGATGGATGGATTGTGTGAGGAATGATATGAAAGAGAAGGGAGTGAATGATAGCGTGACTTTTGACAGGGGAAAATGGAAAGAGAAAACGTGTTGCGCCGACCCCAAGTAACATGGGACAAGGGCAGGAAGATGATGACTAATTATTGGTTGAATCATAATTATCGTCACTTAATAATAACTCATGTATTGGAGCGTTACATTATAATAGTAGCCGGATTTTAATTAAAATGGAATAACTCTCTAAGGAGTTGGAATAGAAACATCTAATTTCACATGATGCTTTGAGTTCATAAAAGGTACAAACCACCGTAATTGGTAGGTTTCTAGGGTTTCTCATTGAAGCGCAAGGTTCGATTTTAGGGTTTTTGAAAAAACATACTTATCTAATTTTCCAAGTGTCGATTATAGAAAAAAATAAAATTACACAAATTAAGACATGTATGTCTGTTATGCCGTTTAAGAGATACAGCAATATGCTAAACGTTACCCCGGCGGCATCTTAAATAACTCTGAAACCTCAAGACGCACCAATTTCATTTGTTGGGCACAATTATGCATAAATTATATCTATCTAAGTAGCTAGTTTGTATTTAGCTACGATCACCGGTTAAAAACATGGCGCTTGGGGTAACGTTTAGCGGCGGAATCTGTTTTTCGTGAATATCTTTGGATCGACGGGACGCACTAATTATAAATTTCGGGCACAATTAAACGAGATGAGGTACTAATTATCTGTCAAGCCGAAATACTGAAAAGCGACAACATGCCGCTGGCGTAATGCACATGGTGGGTTTCACTATTCTCGTTGAGCTTTCCCATTGACGTGACGGTAATACTGATACTACTTGTACCTACCTATCACTATTCCCGTTGCGTTTTTATACCGCGACTATATTATTTTATACCGCGGATAAAAAATCTTCAAGCGCACTTATCGACGCTAACGTCGGTAAGTGCCTAAGCTTATTTAAGTATTTGATTTATTGGAAACAAAACATTTTATTTTAAATGTTGAAAATCGGTAGTTGACCTACTACTTACGTGTTCAAAACAGCAGCAATCCAAAATGGGTAAAATGTTAATGGAAATACCATCACAAAATTTCGAAGAATTGAAAAGTATAGTTAAATTTCTTTTTACTATAATGTATGTATGTCTACGATGCGTAATTTGATACGTACTATTTGTTGAGTACACCCGGCTTTGACAGTTATTTGTTTTCAGCTAGAGTTTCATTATGTTTTGTTGAGGCCATTTTCTGTAGGATATCGTTGATTTTGATTTTTCACCAGGCGTTTAAAAAAACGCACTAAATAGAAATACGGAGACATTTTGTAGGAGGATTTGAGACTGATTTGAAAAACACGTGCAGTCTCAGTATTACCATTGCAATGGGTAATGGGAATTAGTGGGACCCACCCCGTAATAGTCCGAATCGGGTTTATACGAAAAGAAAAATTTGAAAAGTTGCCGGAATAATTGGAAAATTCGGGAAAACTGAAAGTGCATTTTCTATGGGAATTTTGTATGAATTATTGAAATTTGGACAGGACAACATCTGTCGGGTCAGCTAGTTTTTAATATAGGTGGCATTCGCTTGGAGCTTCGTTTTAATTGTTATGAAATAAATATTAGTAGTATTTGTTTCAAAACATGCTGAAATTGTGTCAGTATCTTACAGTTTTGCATTTTCTTCATTTAAAAAATAATCACTCATAGAACTTGCCTAGAGGTATATATTCATCTTCACTGGTGTCAGAAGAATCTACATCTTTATCCAGAGTTTGCATTTTTTCCATGGAGAAATTTGTAACTAATGAGCTGCTGTTGTCAGAGCTGTCACTGCACTCAGCCAGTGGAACATCTTCAGGTTTCCAATAATCTATTAATCAATATAATTTATTAAACTGTGCTTCTGCAAAAAATCCTATCATGTTAAACAGGAATTGCTAATGATGAAAATGTGTTAAAAGTTAATTTATTATGTGAAACATCATAATTATAATATTTTATTTTACCCCATACATAATCATAAAATATGAATGATACTGGATAAAGATATATCATTATTCAGATAATATATCTACGTACTGTTTACTACTGTTATACTGTTTGGATCCTGTGAGTAACCACATTAATCTCATCATGAGTGGTTTTCTTTCCTAACAACTAAAGTGCTAATTCTTTTCTTTTTTATTTAAAACATCAGCAAGATTCTTTTAATTAATGACATTGTAGTAGGTGTGCAAGTAGAAACTCGGCTCTGAAGTTGGTTACATTAAAAAAAAACATCTTGAACGCATTTAATTCGCCGGTTATTTTAGATACATGTAGGTTAGTCATTGTCGTTTTTATAACATAAGTTTCAGTTATTTACAAGCCGACACTATGTGTATATCACTTTTATAAATATGGAAAGTGATAAGCAACATTTACGCCATTGCATTCTATAATAGGTACTTACTACGAGTTTCTGGAATCTGGTCAAACTGTTACAGCTGAACGTTACCGGGCTCAATTGATCAAATTAAGTGATACTCTGGAGGAAATAGGATCCATTTACGGGCCAAGGAACGCGGAAAGTGATGTTGCTGCATGACAACGCTCGTTCACATACAGCAAAATCAACTCAGAAACTATCTTTTCCTTAGGCTGGGAAGTTATCCAGCATGCGGCGTATTACCCAGACTTAGCTCCTTCTGATTACCACTTGTTCAGATCGATGTCGTCATATTTAAAAGACCAATGGTTCACGAAAGTTGAAGATGTGCGAAAATGGCTTGATGACTATTTTGCTTCGAAACCACCAAGTTTCTATCACGAAGGCAGCATCACCAGCACCCGATAAATAGCAAAAGGTCGTAGATAGTAATGGCGAATATTTCGGTTATTAATCTTTGTAACCAGTATCTTTTCAATAAAGTTGAATTTGACCAAAAAAAGCAGTTACTACTTGCACACCTAATAATAATTTAACCAAGGACACAGAGTACCTAGTACAGAGGATTCACTCCGCAAAATCATTTAAATAAATATCTTACTAAAAATTCAGGTCGCACAGCGCTAATTACCTACAGTTATATTCACCTACAAGTTGCCTCTCTATCACGTAACTCTTATACCTTCAGACTACGTAAGGGACGTCTTCGTTTAAAGAATAATTAATCTGAATATTTAATTACCAGTTATGTGCCTAATAGACATACGGCATAAGTTAAATAGTTTGTACCTTGTCTATGAAACTAAATACTTATCTCTTTTAGATTTTTAATACTCTAAGGAGAATGGGCAAAAATATATGAAGCCTGGTACTCGGCCCAATAGCCATAATATATACAAGGTGTGACATAACTAACGCACAACCTTTACTATGGGACCAAACCTGAAATCGCGAAAAAAAAATCAGGTGTTCCCTACATTTTGACGAGTTATGCGAACATAAATGTACTGAGCCGGATGTAGGAGCCGAGCAAAAAGAAAAAAGCCGGAAAGAACACTAAGCGAAAACGAAGTAATAGCGCGAGCGGGCGATTCAACGCGACAGTTGGCGACGGGTAGGGGACGATGGAGTTTTATTAAGAGGTGGCTGTTATTTTAGTATATTGTGTATTTTATGACATCCACGCGAACGAAGTCGCGGCGCACAGCTAGTATTTAATAAAAAAAAATGATTTTGTTTGATTTTGTGATAGTGATAATGGTGATATTATATCGTTGTCTTGTATAAAATCATGTGTGGGTTGATTAATAGGTACTAAAATGAATAAATACTCAAGAAAAAAAAAATTAGTTATTTTTTTAAACATTATTATCAATAATGACATCGTCGAGGAACGCTGCAGGAGCAGTGAAGCCTTCATGTCTGGCATATCCTAGATACCACACGATTGAAACTATATGAGCACAAGTGCCGACTGTTCGTCGTCCAGTCAAACGTGCAATAATAATTGCATAAAATGTTATGGATATTGGTTTCGTTTTCATTAACATTGTTGTTTACCAATACCTACATAACAATAATCGCTCTTGACCGTACGTGACGCGACTGTATGCGTCCGCGTAAAAACCAATCATCTTATTCATTAACATTCTATTTATTTAAACCTTGGAGTGCGCTTTCTCTATATATTTCTAAAATGTATAATCCATTTGATAAATGCTCGATGCAGTAGGATAGGGCTAGCTTCTGTTGATAGGTGTCTAAAGAAAGTAAAATAATCCGTCCTTCCGTCAGTAGTGAGAAGTTCGTGACTTTCCATTTTTTGAAAATCCGCTCTTCGGCTATTCAAACGTTTTCTTTCTATTGGGTTGTTGCATAATTTTTTTTTTCACGTCTAAATTTCCTTAATGTTTCCAGTTGTCTCGGAAATTTTCTAGAATAAATCTAGTATATAGTAGAATGTTCTCGTATCTTTCACATAGGGTATATAAGCGCTAGCTCGTTACTGGAATTTACCTAGTTGAAATTGACAAAATGGATCAACAACATCTTTGAGCGATTTACTTATACGAACACAAGGAACTAGTTCGAGGGAAACGGCAAATAAGATAACACCCTTGTTGGCCCAAACACTACTGCTGATCGCAAAGTACGAAATTGGTTTCAACGCTTTAATGAAGGAGACACAAGTCTAAAAGATGTTCCTCATACTGGTCGACCCGTCACTTTTGACGAAGATGCGTTGCGGCGCTAGCTCGAGTTGCACCCGGATTCCAGCACCAAGGATTTAGAGAAAACTCTAAAATATCACTACAGTGCTATAGATCGCCATCTGCAGATAATGGGCTACCGTCAAGTTTTGTCAAGATGGACACCCCATGCGTTGACCGATGCTCAACGTGCAATATTTGTCAACATTCGTCAAAGTCTGCTGTTGCACCCGCAAAGAAAGAGCTTTCTCGAGTCGATTATCAGCAGTGGCGAGTCTTGGGTCTTATATGACAACGTCACACGAAAGGCTTTTTGGATGCCTGATGATAAACAGCCACTAACTCACCCAAAACGCAGTTTGCATTATCACAAACTTCTTCTGTCAGTCTTCTGGGATTCGCGAGAAATGTTATTTTGGCAATTATTCCCGATGTCCACCACTTGTTTGGCCACCACTGGGGGACAGCGAAACCAATTAGAAAAATATTCTCGTTGTCCACCACTGGGGGACAGCGTCACAACTTTCTAAATTATTTCCATTCGCCACCACTGGTGGAAAGCGACACGGATTTTTATACATTCCCTATGGCCACCGCCAGGGACATACCAATAGAAAATGGCGCCTAGGATACGCATCATAGTTGCGCCCCTTCGGAAATAATCTTAATATTAAAAAAAAACCGTGTGCGATCGGGGGACCCCCGTCAGGAACGAAGTTCGTTTTTACGTATGATTTAAAACAAAAACAAAATTTTCGCAGCCGTCGGCTTTAGCACCCTCGAAAACCATGAAAACGACACCCGTAATGAAATTTTTTTTTAATTTTCGCAGCCGCCATCTTGGATTTTTACATTTGATCGTCACTATCGGCTTTAGCATCCTCGAAAACCATGAAAATGACCCCCATGATGAAAAATTTAAAAATCTATGTTATGTGTATGTATGTGTATATTATTGTGTATATCTATATTAGGTCCTTACATATGAAATTGGCGTTTTGTACAGGAGGAATATAAGGTAATTTTTTTTTTGTAAAATATATTTAATTAATCAAAGTATGCACCGTTGTTATCTATGCACTTTTGCCATTTCATAGGTAGTTCATTGATCCCTTTACTAAAAAAACCATGGGGGCGAGAATCAATAAACTCTTTGAAGGCGGTTTGGACTGCCGCATCGGAGTTGAATTTTTTTCCTTGTAAGAAGTTGTCCAAATTCCGGAAAAAATGGTAATCTGTTGGAGCAAGGTCCGGGGAGTACGGTGGATGTCGCAGACATTCCAATTGTAGCTCATCTAACTTAGTGGTTGTTTGTTGTGCAGTGTGTGGTCTTGCGTTGTCGTGAAGCAGCAGTAGCCTAGAGCGATTGACCAATCTCGGTTGTTTAGCAGCTAGTTCTTCCTTCATGGTTTGCAGTTGCTGACAATAGATATCTGCCGTAATCGTTTGGCCGGATTTTAGAAAGCTGTAGTGAACGACACCGGCGCTAGTCCACCAAACACTCACAAGTAACTTTTTCTGAGTAAATTTTCGTTTAAAGCAGGATTTGGCTGGGTCTCCAGGGTTCAGCCATTGCGACGAGCGCTTCCGATTATGGTACAGTATCCACTTTTCATCACAAGTAATGATTCGATTTAAAATCCCTTCATTATTGTGTCGGTTGAGCAAAGTAACACAGCAGTCCGCGTGTTTGCAAGTTCGATTCACTCAATTCATTAGGTACCCATCGTTCAAGTTTTTTTACTTTCCCGATTTGCTTCAAGTGGATTAATACAGTTTTATCACTTACCCCGAAGCCTGCAGCTATCTCTGAAGTGCTTTGTGATGGATCCGCTTCCACAATAGCCTTCTTCTTCATTTTCCACTTTGGTCTCCAGCCGTCCACGGGGTTGGTTCTGAAGGTCGAAATTTCCAGAACGAAAACGTTGAAACCAAAAACGTACCGTGCTTTCTTTTGCGACACCAGCGCCGTACACATCATTAATCCTTCGAGCTGTTTATGCAGCACTGGTGCCACGGTAGAACTCGTACTCGTAAGTATACCCACTCGAGCTCCAAACACTCCAGGGCATTGTATCTTTAACACTTGCCAAAACGCAACCCGCCATCGAATACGAATACCAGAGACGATCAAGATTCACATTTTCTGTGAATACGCATGAGTTATATATTCCTGACGGTGCTAGAGTATGTCGACAACACCTTGAGAGCAATGCTTGGGAAGAGCTACCTCAATTCTGCAATGTCACACATAACTTCAATGCACAATAGTTTAGTGACGTTTGTCACATGTTGAGAATGGCTTTAAATCGTGAACCTAGGCTAGATTTCAACATGAGAGGTGCTTTAAGCAACGAGGATATACACTTTTGGACAGGATGCAACTGCAAACAGTTTGATTCCATATTACAACAAACACCCTGGCTAAGTGAGAGGTGCAAGGAACCTCGAAGTGCGTTAGGGATATATCTGACGAAAATACGTACCGGAGACTCGGATGAAAGACTAGCGACGTTATTTAATATGACACGAAGAAAGCTGGAACGTTTATTAACTATTGTGCGCGAAAGCCTCATAAATGATTATGTAATATTTTACTTAACGATGATATTAGATCGCGACTTCCGGGACAGCTTGGATGCTATCGAAGCATGTGGATATGAATCCTACGTTCCACCTGATGGGAAACACGGCTAACTAAGCAAGGTAATGAAGCTCGATCAGTTACAATATGCCGGTGGGTAGTGGAAGTGGTGACGGGAGGTTCAAACGAGATTTCAAGCTTTTGCGGTAAAACTATTTTAATAAAACACTACCAAAAATGTTCATTGATTTTAAAATCGTCGCAGCTTTAAATAACTTCCACATACCCATTGATGATAACATTCACGCAGAGGTCTTCCTAAACAAAATCAGGGAGAAAATAGATTTCCCGAATGTGCTGTTTTAAAGCCCAGAAGATGATAGTCGGAAGGTGACAGATCAGGGCTATAAGATAGGTGAGGTATCGTTGTCCAACTGAGCTTTTCTAGAAATTTACGGGTCACTTTCGCTATACAAGATGTAACATAAATAACGCACAACCTCTTAAGGGGTCATTGTACTCATCATTATGAGCAACTTTTACTATGGGACCAAAGCTGAAATCGCGTAAAAAAAATCAGCTGTTCCATACAATATGTTGACGAGTTATGCGAACATAAATGTAGGGAGCAGCTGATTTTTTTTAACTGATCGAGCTTCATTACCTTGCTTAGATAGCCGTGTTTTCCATCAGGTGGAACGTAGGATTCATATCCACATGCTTCGATAGCATCCAAGCTGTCCCGGAAGTCGCGATCTAATATCATCGTTAAGTAAAATATTACATAATCATTTATGAGGCTTTCGCGCACAATAGTTAATAAACGTTCTAGCTTTCTTCGTGACATATTAAATAACGTCGCTAGTCTTTCATCCGAGTCTCCGGTACGTATTTTCGTCAGATATATCCCTAACGCACTTCGAGGTTCCTTGCACCTCTCACTTAGCCAGGGTGTTTGTTGTAATATGGAATCAAACTGTTTGCAGTTGCATCCTGTCCAAAAGTGTATATCCTCGTTGCTTAAAGCACCTCTCATGTTGAAATCTAGCCTAGGTCCACGATTTAAAGCCATTCTCAACATGTGACAAACGTCACTAAACTATTGTGCATTGAAGTTATGTGTGACATTGCAGAATTGAGGTAGCTCTTCCCAAGCATTGCTCTCAAGGTGTTGTCGACATACTCTAGCACCGTCAGGAATATATAACTCATGCGTATTCACAGAAAATGTGAATCTTGATCGTCTCTGGTATTCGTATTCGATGGCGGGTTGCGTTTTGGCAAGTGTTAAAGATACAATGCCCTGGAGTGTTTGGAGCTCGAGTGTAGTCGGGAACCTGAAGCTCTCGTACATTCTGTTCTACTTCTGGTGTGACAGGTGGTCTTCCTACAACGTTGTCAATTCTCTGCCAACATCGGTGACACACACGTCGTGTGTTGTTGAACTCCACCTGAAAATGGTAAAATACAATCTTGTTGATGTAATGTTGTATTTTTATAAAAACATTTAAAAGAATGAGGTCTGTAGGTATTCAGGTCTAGTCATGGCATACTGGTATTGTTTTCACATTTTAAGTAATGCAAGTAAAAATATATGTACTTATAGCCGAAGCGATGGCTTAGTGAATAGATAACAATAAGAAACTAAAGAACAATAAGAGAAGTGTTTTAATAATAAGAACTATAAACGTGCGAACTGAGTCATAAAAGGATCTAAGGATTGTGAGAAAGCTGCACAAGTCATCTATACCAATATTATAAAGCTGAAGTGTTTGTTTGTTTGTTTGAACGCGCTAATCTCAGGAACTACTGGTTCGAATAGAAAAATTCTTTTAGTGTTGGATAACCCATTTATCGAGGAACTACAACATCACGCTACGACCAATAGGAGCGGAGCATCAACGAAAAATGTTGCAAAAACGGGGAAAATGTATTCCTTGTGAGAGCTTCCGTTGCGTGCGCTGCGTAAATGGTTAAAGTTACGCAAAAATTATGTATGACGGAATTGTTCCTCTTAAAAAGTTCTAAAAAAAATTCGCGATAGCATGTCTATCTTTTAAGGTTGGCTCACTATAACCTTTTTAAAGGTAATCAAATTTGTTATAAAATAATGCATTATTTGCGAAGGTGTTTTCATAAACATGGTATTAATCCTTATCCAAATAAATAGTTACGTAATCAAGGTTGATTAAGTACATGTAAATTCCTTTTTAAATTTTTCGAATTGGACCTTACCTTACGTTTAGAAATTACGACGGGTATAAAATTGCTTAAAGTAAGAAAAATGCGCTTAAACTATTAGTTACCGACACATTTAATTTTTTTTGGCTGTTTGAACGCGCTAATCTCCGTCACTACCAATCGGATTTGAAAAATTCTTTTTGTTTTTTATAGCCCAATTCTTGAGGAAGGTTATAGGTATGTATGTAACATTACGCTAGAAGCCCGTTAGGAACCTTAGAAGCCGAGCAAAAAGAAAAAAGCAAGAACGAGCGCTAAGCGGAAACGAAGTACGTGCAGTTGGTAGTCTGCAGCTTGGTTCGGAAACGCACTTTTACACACAACACTAGGGCAGTTCAATAAGACATGTGCGAGCAAGAGGTCTGATTAAAATGATTTATGGCTCAGTTCGCACGTTTTTAATGACTCAAGCATAAAAATATAACAGACAATAATAATATAAACAAACCGCTTCTAAAGAGAAAAACTGAAGCTGGTGAAGTGCGATATAGTTTAATGAAGTACTAACCTCCAAAACTGCGTGTTCTCGTATATATACCAAAAAACTCGGGGCGCATTCTTGGAAGATCATCAGTTAAAACATGCTGTTGGTATCTAGCACGATGTAGGCCTCGCCGACACATTACACAGTTGCGATGTTCTTCCATAACGATGTTCCAAATCGATAAGCACAACAGTAGTCCACAACACTAGCCAAGATAAACGTTTATAGCGGGTAATAATGTTCAAATGGGGCGCCGGGGTTAGTGATGAAAACAGTATGGTATAAGAAAGTACTAGGTAGAATAAACAGCTGCGGAACGTCGTCTCGCGCACAGAACGATACAACGACTAATGAATGATGCGGCACAAAAGGCTGTCCACTGGCACTGCGCACCGCCCACCCCATCCCGCAGCTGATTCCCTATACCTACCCGAGGTCTATAGTTACCGTAGTAACAAAAAATAGAAATCTTAAAGGTAATACTACTTTTTTATGTCATCATCATCATCCACAGCCCGTTTTCACCCACTCTGAGCATAGGTCTCTCTTTTCATGTGCCAATCCCCACGTTCCTGTGCCAACCTCATCCAGGTTCTACCCGCGATGGTAACAATGTCGTCTGCCCATCTCGCCGCCGGACGGCCGACGCTTCGTCTTCCAGTCCTTGAACGCCACTCAGTCACTGCCTTACTCAACCTGTCATCACTGCACCTTGCCAGGTGTCCTGCCCAGCTCCATTTGAGTTCCATAACTCGTTTTCCGATACCGTATCGAAAACTTTCTTTTGTCTTCGGATCTCGACGTTTGGAACTCGGTCTATCAATCGTATGCCGAGCATGGAACGCTCCATGGCTTTCTGTGCAACTCTCACCTTGTACACAGCCTCTTGCGTGAGCGTCCACGGCTCAGCACCGTACGTCATGGTGGGCAGAACACAGTGGTTATAGAGACAGGACTTCAGACATTGTGGAATTTTGGCTGTTTTCAATATGGCATCCAATTTGCTAAATGCGACCCACCCAAGCTGTATTCTTCTAGAAATCTCGGTTTTCTGATGCTCTTTGCCAAATGAAAGAATATGGCCAAGATAGACATACTGGTCGACCATCTAACGTTTCATTTCCTACTTTAACAGAAGTAGGAAATGAAACGTTAGAGATGGTCGACCTTTTTTGTGTAAAAAAAAAATGTTTTTTTTTAATGTAAAAAACATATTTTCAAAAGTCATCACCATTAGCATAATATATCACGATGCATGAATAGTAACACAATACATTTCTTGTTTTAAATAATGTTTTACATTGTTATTTTTCGTATTTTCAACCATGATAGGTAGGTATATAATATCATCGTATTTGCAATTCTGATATCAACTAAAACTGGAACTTTGGGGGCTTCCCGTGGTTTTCGGATTTCGGACAAGTCGCCATGGTAAATATTGTTCCTGATTAAAAGACCTATCCAATGACACCACAATTATTGCTATTGGAGGGAGTACCAAAATGCCCATTCTCCTTTGCTTAGTCCCCATTATTTATTAATAAGTACCTACGTAATTGGGCAAATAAAAAAGTATGTACGAGTACCCTGTTGTCTACATAATCTTACTACATAATATTTAGTTGTAGTTAATCCATGGTATCTACCCGCCAAGACAAAAATACTAAAATACAATTAAAAATAGGTATATACTTATCAAAGCTAAACCTGACCTTGTAAATACATCTTGTAAGTACCTACCTAACTATACTAATAATAACTACGTAAATACGCGTGACTTAGGGCTTGTCCAGAAAGGGCGAATTCGTCGCGAATCACGCGCGAGTCGAGGGTCTGGCGTTATGCACGCGATTTACGCGCGTATTTTGAATTCGCGCGATGCTTGTGGACGCGATGTATTCGTGCCTAGTATCTCAATAGCGCGCGAATGAATTCGCGCGAAACGTTTCGCGACGAATTCGCTTCTTCTGGACAAGGTCTTATATAAGAATAACATATGTAAACATTTGGTAGGTAGGTACCTACCTAATTACTACTACAATTATCTATGGGTAAACTGCATTTCTTTACCTTCCAATGTCCTTTGGAAGTGTGAAAAACGTGAGGTTTCAGATCCTTGTTATTATTCAAGCAGCCGAATGCGATGCAATACGCTTTTGCCATCATTTTAGTTAATATCTTATAAGGTGCTGATAAACATGAGCATTCACTTGTAATGAGCATTTGTGCGAATGTTACATCACAGAAAAAGACGAGAACATTTTAGCGAGCGTTCTAAAATGTTCATTCATAGCAATGTTCGGCTCTATGCTTGGCTCGGCTCGTTGTTCAGTTCGACAAATATAAAAACGGCGAATATTCGATTTTCTGTTACAAGTGAATGCTCAAGTCTATCAGCACCTTTAAGCGACGAACGGGCAACGCGACGCGGCGCGTGAGTATGCGTTACGCCAGCGGAATGTTGTCGCTTTTCAGGATTTCGGCTTGACAGATAATTAGTACCTCATCTCGTGTAATTGTGCCCGAAATTTATAATTTGTGCGTCCAGCCGATCCAAAGATATTCACGAAAAACAGATTCCGCTGGAGTAACGTTACCCCAGCGGCATGTTTTTTAACCGGTGGTCGTAGCTAAATACAAACAAGCTACTTAGATAGATATAATTTGTGCATAATTGTGCCCAAAAGATGAAATTTGTGCGTCTTGAGGTTTTCAAGATGCCGCTGGGGTAACGTTTAACAAATTGCTGTATCTCTTAAACGGCATGACATACAACTACGATTTTTTTACGACGGTGGGTCTTATTTGTGCTTAATTTGTGCAATTTTATATGTTTTTTCAAAAACACTAAAATCCTTGCGCTTCAATGAGAAACCCTAGAATCGAACCAACTATGGTGGTTTGTACCTTTTATGAACTCAAAGCACCATGTGAAATTAGATGTTTCTATTCCAACTCCCTAAGGAGTAACTCTAAAGTTATTCCATTTTAATTAAAATCTGGCTACGATATAATGTAACGCTCCAATACATGAGTTATTATTAAGTGACGGTAATTATGATTCAACCAATAATTAGTAGCTTTATTAAGGCGCTGTACTTAGTCAAAATAGGCTTCACAAAACAGTTTTTTAGCCAAATGTATACATTCTAGAGCAGCTAAAAAAATATATGTTAATTTTGATCATATTTATGGGTGGACCATTGTGTTCAAAACACGTTTTCGGTAAATTTTCTCGATAAAAAAAAAACATAAAATAACCATTTAAATTGAAATTGTAGCAATTGTAACTGTATTATTTATAAACAAATCTTGATATTAATAATAACAGTGATGTAATATATAATAATAAAGGGAACTGTTGTTTTTATTTATCGATTGGAATAAGATATTTGTAAGGATTAATGTATTTAATGATAAATAACTCGAACGAGTCGAACGAAACGTCGCGCCATCGCGGCGTCTTTTCGCTTCTCTTTCATTTCTACGCGGAGCAACAGTGACAAAAACTATAAAATAACTAAAAAGCAGTGACCGCTGAGGCGCGCTGCTTGATGGACCTATGACAGTTTGTTCTGCTCCGAAAATAATCATTTACGTAAAAAATGGGCAACAAGAAGAATATACGGAGGGCAATAAAGAGATCTTATTCGACGAAACAAAAATACATGATGGAAGTTGTAAAGTAAGTACCTACCTTTTTGTGCACACCTTATTTTGTTTATATAGATGCGTAATTTCGTAGTCAAATTCATAGCTCGATTGGTCTAGCGGTCTCGTGCATTGACGTTAGCGTCTAATGCCCCGGGTTCAAACCCCACCGTGATATATGTACACTTTTTATTGATTTTCTTATTTGAAATAAATATTTTTGTTGATAATTTTATTTTTGGCCGATTTTCTTGTTTGGAATTTTAATTATAACTTTTGTTGATTTCCTTATTTTTGTAACAATTTTATTGTTTTTTCTTTATAGTAAAAAGAAACGGTTGGCGAGCAATCCGTCAGCGGATGAACCATCGGAAAAAACTTTTCATGAGTAAGCTTATACATGGTGTTACAGAATATTATATGCATATAATATAATAATTTTGTTTATTTATATCTTTTTTTGGTCTGTGTCATGGCAATGGGTGTAATTTACCTGAAATAAATGAATTTATTATTATTATTATAAATAGTAACTAGTAAAGCGACAGGAGGTCATTGAACTCATCTTCATGAAGAACATTTGAAAAAGGTCACCCGCGACATAGTATTTTGTTAATTATCAACATTAGTAGGTATTTATAACATAACACAATGGGCTAGGCGCATAAGGACCACTTCTCAAAATGAGAAAGTGGGTTTAGGCGCAAAATGGCTACAACATAAAGTGAATAAATTGAAATTGGCATTCGAGTCTCAAAATGCCAAATTTTCTAAATGCTAATTTGCAAATTACTCAAAGTGCACATTGTTGAAATTCCTAATTTTCTCAAAAAAAACAGATAATATTAAAATTATTATTTTGTTTCAATTTTAGATTACAAAAGGGTTCTGAGCACGAAAACCCTGGGACATCGCTTTCAATTGCAACAGTTGTAACTCCAGAAGCCGATCCAAAATCAAGTGATAATGAGTAAGTATCAACAGATGGGTGAAGGTCACCACACAGGTCGTCACACAATGCGAACCGACGGATAGCCGATGACTCCGCGGTCAACTTCCAAAGAGGTAGCATGACGAACGTCGCAACTCCTAGTCCAATTGTTCTGAATCACTGTCAACAACTGTCCACCCGTCTGTCTGTCCACGCATTGTATTCGTATCATCATCATCATCAGCCTATAGCAGTCCACCGCTGGACATATGCCTCTCCTATTGCACGCCATTCAACTCAAGTTTCAGCAACTCTATTCGGTACATTCGGTAGGTAATTATTTTGTTTCTTTTTGCTTATAATAAAAAAAAAAATACGTGTTTTTTTTATTACAGAGCAATCACTGACGATGTGCTATTCGTTGAACCGTCAACCAAATCTCAAGAAGGTAATCCCACCAGCCACCAGCACCAGTATCCACCAGTTCATGGTCGAAGAGTCGTTGATATTATGCATTTTATCCAGCAGCTGCAAACTACATCCGGCCATAGTTCTTTGTTCAATTGCAATTTCTCACAAATGTCACTCATAGGAGAAAAAAGGATCGGCTTGATCTCCAGATTCAAGTTTAGATGCAATATGTGTAAAGATGACTTTATTGTCACAAGCGAAGATTTATCAAGTACACATAATGTCAACGCTAACGTGGGTGCCGTTACAGGAATTACTTCTGCTGGCATCGGTTTTTCACAATTTGAAGAAATAACAGCATGTATGGACGTACCCATATTTACGAAAACAACTTATGCTCAAGTTCAAAACCTAGTTTATGAAAAATGGGAGTCAACATCTGTTGAATCCATGGCAGCAGCAGCTATGCGTGAGCGTGATGCAGCGGTAGCTGAAGGAACATTGAGCAAAGATGGCATACCTCTAATAGACGTATATGCTGACGCCTGTTGGTCATCGCGATCCTACGGCAATAATTATAAGGCATTGTCAGGCGCTGCAGCAATCGTAGGTCGCAGATTTGGTGAAGTATTGTTTTTAGGCATTAAAAACAAATACTGCCTTGTATGTGCTCGTGCAGAGAAAAAACAAACTGCTGCACCAGAACACGTTTGCTTCAAAAACTACACTGGGTCATCTAGCGGAATGGAGTCAGAAATAATTTGCCAAGGATTCGAAACATCTGTATTGATGTACAATATTATTTATGGCAGGTTAATTGCTGACGGCGACTCGGCTACCTATGCAAAAATCTTGGCGCGTAATCCGTATCAGAATCATACCGTTCAAAAAGTTGAATGCCGAAACCATGTGCTGCGCAATATGTGCAATAAGTTGAGGGCTGTAGCCAAAGACACAAAATATGCCTTGGTACACAGAAAAACGCTGACTGAATCAAAAATTCTGAGTATTCGAAAGGTTGTTATTGCATCAATAAAAGAGTATAAGCTGGAAAAAGACAAAATGGAAGCAGTAGCAGGTTTTAGGACTGAAATACAAAATTCTATTCTACATGCTTTTGGTGATCATGAAAATTGTAAGAACTATTACTGTTCTAAAGAAAAAGCACAACAGAGTAATATGGAAATAAAAAACACTACATTTTGGTTCAGGATACAGACAATACTCCAGTCAATACTTTCAAAATCAAGAAGCCTTCTTGAAGACGTAGATACCAATACAGTAGAGCGCTTCAACAGTGTGATTGCAAAGGTTGTGGGGGGAAAGAGAATTAATTTCTCTCTTCGTGGGGGTTACCACGCGCGTTGCAATGCTGCAGTTGTTTCTTTCAATAACACCCACCCGAGGCATCTACTTCATAAAAAATTTTTAGGGAAAAGTCCCAGAAGTATCCTGAAAAAGTTTGAAGAACGAAGACTGATGAAAAGAAAATTAAACAAAGCAAAACCTCATAAAAAAAATCGGATGCTAAAGAAAGACAATGCTGTTCAACATGATTATGGGGATCAAAGTTCTGCTCCAGATTTAACACCGGACGAATTAAATGCCGCTAAAGAATCATTCCTACAAAATTTAAAGCAACTAACTTCAGACAAAGAAAAAATACTAGTATCTACTATAAATCAGAGAGATAGCGATGACTGGGTAGAACTAAGAAAAAATATGCTAACAGCATCAAATTTCGGATTAGTAGTGAAAAGAAGAGAGAATACCAGCAAAGCCAAGTTAGTGGAAAATATATTATATAAATGTAATCTTAGTAATATAGCGGCAATAGCACATGGCGTCGAAAATGAATATCTCGCTTTACAGCAACTTGCCATCCAAGAAAAAGTCGCCATTGAGCCGTGCGGGTTGTTCGTGGACTACGAATATCCCTTTATTGGAGCAACGCCCGATGGTTTGATAGGCCAAGACACAGTAGTGGAAGTGAAATGTCCTTTAGTGGCATTCAAAAAGGGTCTAGAAGAATGTATAAGAGAAAACAAGATACAAATATGGAAATACAATAAAAAAAAGTGGACTGATTGAAGTGAACAAAAATAGTAATTGGTACTATCAGATTCAAGGGCAGCTCCATGTAACACGTAGAGAAAAGTGCTTTTTGCTGTGTGGAGTGGTGAAAACAAGCGACTAAAAACAGAAATTATAAAAAAAGATGACGATTTTTGGGAAAAAAAGATGAAGGAAAAGCTAGTGTCGTTTTTCATAGACTGGCTTTTGCCTGAAATAGTCGATTCTCGGCGAGCTCGGGGAATGCCACTGCGAGAAAAAAAATCGTCATTAGTAGTCCCGTCAAGTGACGTCAACAAAGAAACCGTCCCTTGTTGTAGTAGAAGACTAAATTTTGAAGATTTCTGACTTGAGTAGTTTTTCTTTCTACAATTTATATCTTTACATTTCACTCTGTATGCGTAAATACGTCTTAAATATAACATTAAATTAAAATAATTAGCTTGTTTAAATTTGATGTATCCTTCCTTTTCGTTCACCTGTCCATCCATTCACCCCGTCCGTATGTCAACCCTTTCATTCGTCTCTCCACGCATCCGTCTGTCCACACGTTGTATTCCTATACACCGTAATTAGTGAAAATAAAATCGTGGAAAAAAAAATGCTGTGAAACAGCTGTTTTTTTTTTTTGCCTATAATTTTTTAGGTTACTCGTAGTATCCTTTGGCAGGCGCAGGGGGTTAAAAGTGGTTAAATCTGATAACAACCTAAAAAGATATGGAGTCTACAGTGTTACTCCTCTTTAGTATGCAAGAGCGAGCAAAGCGAGCTCGGAACTTGGGGCACCCCGACTCGGACAGGTTAGGTTGGAAGGGGATGGCGGGGTCTGAAAGATCCCGCCATCCCCTTCGTGGTTATTTTTTTTTAAACCACCCAGAAGTAGGAGCTCCGCATAGCGGGGCTCCGTCGACGACGCTTTTTTTGATATTGATTGGACGCAAATTTAGACCCGCACGTGATTTTCCCCGACCATAATAGGTGATTACATGGCACTGAAACGTGGTCGTTTACTATGGGCCTCATTAGTAAGCTCAAAATAGCCCAACGAGCTATGGAGAGGGCTATGCTCGGAGTCTCTCTGCGTGATCGAATCAGAAATGAGGAGATTCGTAGACGAACCACATAGCCCAGCGAATTAGCAAGTTGAAGTGGCAGTGGGCAGGCCACATAGCACGCAGAACTGATGGCCGATGGGGCCGTAAAGTTCTCGAATGGAGACCACGCACCGGCAAGCGCAGCATAGGACGTCCACCCCCAAGGTGGACAGACGATCTGATGAAGACCACAAGATCGCGCTGGATGCAAGCTGCTTCCAACCGGTCCTATTGAAAATCTATAGGGGAGGCCTATGTTCAGCAGTGGACGTCCTGCGGCTGATATGATGATGATGATGAATAGGTGATTAAAGTGTTTTGAGGTTAGATTACAAATATCTGTTTTTGTCAAAAATGGTACGTTACCTTTTCACGGGAGTGGAGTGGTACCGGGGGAGAGGGGAGACCCCCTTTCCTTCCCCCTCCACCTCACACCCCCATCCGCCTGCCAAAGGATACTAAATTTTTAACCATTTTTTCCCGAGTGAATAACTTTTTTGTATAAAACAGCTTTTTTTTTCGCGATTTTATTTTCACTAATTACGGTGTATAGGAATACAATAGGTTGGCGCCATAGTAAAAGTTGTTCATAATGATGAGTACAATGGCCTCCTTTGGTATTACTTACACTCTTTTGTAACACACTGTATATTATTTTTCTTCTTTAAAATATATCTGTAGTAGGTAATAAAAAATATTGTTTTTATTGAAATAATAATAATCCAATAGGATAAAATAACAATAGGTAATTCAATAGGAACGCTATTGAATTACCTATTGTTATTTTAATAAAAACAATATTTTTTATGAATTATTAAAAAAAAGAAAACCAAATATTATATTGTAAAAATAACAACATATATTTAAAAAAAACAACACGAAAATATGTAGGTAAGTATATAATGTTTAAAAAATAAGAAAAAAGAAATGCATCCAATGAGATTCGATCTCGGTTATCATCACGGAAGCGCGGCGCAAATCCGAACAGTGACGCGCTGGGCCAATCGTACATTGTGTTGAGATTGTGAAATTACGCTCTTGAATGCAATGGAAGTCGCGCATCGACGAAATTCGCGCGGTGCACCCCGCATTGGGCGGGACTACTCGTGTCCCACTTCATCTGCTTCACCCCCTCAAATACGTAACAGTCGTCTATTCACCGCGCCTTAAATTGTTTATCCTTGAAGTTTTAGTTGAAACTACTCAAATATAAGAAAAAAACCATAGGAAAAAAAATCTCACGATTAACCGAACCAATTCGAATGACTGCAAAAAAGCGACCGCACAGTATATTGTACCAACCTTCTTAAATTGGTAGTATTATAATTGAATTTTGAGCGGTACCAGGTGCGTACAAATGGTGTAAATAACTGTTTGCTTACTTTTATATAAATATGATTATACACACAATTCCTTGAAGTTCGGTTCGGTGTTGACTTTTAGTATTTTCAGTCTCGTTTTATCTCCAACATGAACTACAAGCTCTGGGGATTCCCCCACGAGTGTTTTACTATCCCGGTCGTTCTGACTGACGGAATAGGACAGCTGTGTATTTTATGTATGAGTGTGTTATTTCCGATTGGTGAATGGGCTGACATAGACAATATAAACATCAACTTGCCTCAATTTGATTAATTTGTGAATATTTTAGTACCTAAATAATAAGGTGCACTGGGGTAATTCCAAAAAAGGGTATATTCCGAAAATCCATAAAATTCTCTTCTTGGAGTAATTCCGAAATACAAAACTCATGATATTTTGTGTAAGGGGTAAATACGATTGAAAAAGAAATGTAAACCTTTGGTCAAAGTACAATAAAGTCGACGTTTAAATAATTTCGGAATAACCCCAAGATAGTTCGTAATTTCCCGTAAACCAAAAAATTATAATTCAAAAATTCAAAATGCTCTATCTAGTGAATCCAACTACATATTTATGAATCTAATATATCCATTGGTTAAATCTTTTCATTAAGTTAACCGAAGTCGCTTATTAATGGCAGTAAATATGAAACTACTTTACATAACTAACCGAAATGTAGACCTCTAGACATCTCGTAAAAATTCCCGTCGGAATTACCCCAGTACACCTTAAAACAAAATTTCACATAGTATAAAATGCTATTTTATTTTAGTTCAAAACAAAATCTATAAACGGTATTTTTCTTTTCTTGTTATGTCATATTATCTTTTTTAGCATTAAAAATACCATTTATCATCAAATTAACGTAGTGTAGTCTTTATTAAATTGCAGTAGGTACTAACATTTGACTAACCTACTAATAAACGTATTATATCAGGTGAATAGTTACACACCGATTTTTCTCTTTCAGTCTTCAGTAATTTGACTTTCGAAAGAAGAAGACAAAGCGTTGTGTAACTACACAGACGCTATACAACGTTTATTAGTAAGTAGGCGAGATTAAGATTTGCAAATCCTCAATATAATATGGCTTACACACCGTGTGTACGTGTACGTACGTGTTTTCATCATCATCATCTGCCTAGCCTTTTCCCAACTATATTGGGGTCGGCTTCCAGTCTAACCGGATGCAGCTGAATACCAGTATTTTACATGGAGCGACTGCCTATCTGACCTCCACAACCCAGTTACTGGGTAACACGATACCCATTGGTAAGACTAGTTGTCAGACTTTCGGGCTTCTGACGACCCGTAACGACTGTCAAAGATCCACGAATGACAGCCGGGACCAACGGCTTAACGTGCTTTCCGAGGCACGGAGGAGTCTCGGTATGTAAAGATGGTCACCCATCCACGGACCAACCCCGGCAAGCGTAGCTTAACCTGATGGATCGACCCATGCGGCTGTTATTACTTAGCCACGAGCTCCTCGTACGTGTTTTACAACACAATAAATTATAAGTAACGCTTTTGTTTAAGACTTTTTCAAAAAACGAAATCTTGTACTCCCAATTCAAGAAGGTTGGCACAATGTACTGTGCGGCCGCTTTTATGCAGTCATTCGTATTTGTTCGGTTAATCATGAGATTTCTTTTCCTATGGTTTTTTTCTTATATCTGAGTAGTTAGGATTTTTCAGCTGAAACTTTAAGGATAAACAATTTAATAAAGGTACTAATTATTTATTGGTTGAACCATAATTATCTTCACTTAATATTAACTCATGTATTGGAGCGTTACATTATAATAGTAGCCGGATTTTAATTAAAATGGAATAACTCTCTAAGGAGTTGGATTAGAAACATCTAATTTCACATGATGCTTTGAGTTCATAAAAGGTACAAACCACCGTAATTGGTAGGTTTCTAGGGTTTCTCATTGAAGCGCAAGGTTCGATTTTAGGGTTTTTGAAAAAACATACTTATCTAATTTTCCAACAGTGTCGATTATAGAAAAAAATAAAATTGCGTAAATTAAGCACAAATTAAGACCCACCGTCGTAAAAAAATCGTAGTTGTATGTCATGCCGTTTGAGAGATACAGCAATTTGCCAAACGTTAC
This sequence comes from Fissipunctia ypsillon, assembly GCA_947568875.1. NCBI lineage: Eukaryota > Metazoa > Arthropoda > Insecta > Lepidoptera > Noctuidae > Fissipunctia > Fissipunctia ypsillon. Next base: position 12,112,626 of record OX387654.1, read on the forward strand.
CCCAGCGGCATCTTGAATAACTGTGAAACCTCAAGACGCACAAATTTCATTTTTTGGGCACAATTATGCATAAATTATATCTATCTAAGTAGCTTGTTTGTATTTAGCTACGAGCACCGGTTAAAAAACATGCCGCTGGGGTAACGTTACTCCAGCGGAATCTGTTTTTCGTGAATATCTTTGGATCGGCTAGACGCACAAATTATAAATTTCGGGCGCAATTACACGAGATGAGGTACTAATTATCTGTCAAGCCGAAATCCTTAAAAGCGACTAAATTCCGCTGGCGTAACGCACACGGCGCGTGATTGAGTATCGAACTAACTTGAGACTCGGCCGGCGGCGGCGCGCGGCACCCCACTGAATTGCCCGTCAAGACGTGCCCGCTGTGTACTTGTAGCTTCATACCTAAAATGCGGAGTGCGCCTGGCCTGCCAAGGATGAGGTTATGATGTACCTACCATAAATTTGTTTCTCATCTATACTTGTAACAGGATCAGGTTCAATGGACAGTAATTTTATGTTAACTTCAGATACATCCGGTATAAGACCTTCCAATTCAAAGTCAGATTCTGAAAAATTAAAAAAAATATAATTGATTCAAAAAATTAAAAAAAATATCTTTCAAAATGAATAAACAAGGATATATTTAGTTACCTAAGTCTTGTCTCATATTCTTGCATAATTTAATTACAGGTAATATCACTTTGTAAAAAACACATATAAACATTAGCAATAAATATGTTAGTAGATAGCCATTAATATATTTCCCAGTAAGAAATACTATTATCAGGTTGATATTGATTAATAGGAAAGCCTGTAACAGAAAAAAATATGTTCAAAACATGTAATTAATGGAAATTTTCTGTAATTTCTTCAGTAAATAAAATGGATTGTTTCATCAGAGTAGGTAACATAAAATAAAACATGGAATTCGGATGTGGTATTGTGATTTCAACAACTGACAGTAAATTCAGCAACGAGTTTTAATCATAATTATCTTCTTAGATATTGCTGCTAATACAGTGTGACACAACGGACTTGGTGATTGTCTTTGCCTCTGCCTGTATGCTTGAGGTAGAGGAGCCACTCGCCTACGACCTCGCTAGCCTCGTTAGCAATTGTGAGAGTGGATTTGAGGTTGTTGTTGGGGCCGACACCAACAGTGACCACCCACTGTGGGGCATGGAAATGCAAAACGAAAGGGGTGAGGTTTGGTTAATTATTTATTCACAAGTTACCTATCCCTACTATACACAGGTTCTGTCTGAATTGATCCAACATTTGTAACCAGACATTTGAGTAGGGAAACGGGACCCTAAAAATGTGAAAACGGATTGAGTTGATTTTATGGTGTTACAGAAATAGTATTCTCGAATCCATACTATTATGAAATAGGTCTTTCGTCAAAGTTTAATTCATTATTTGACAAGAAAGTCGATTTTTGAATGTTGCATAAATGTAAGGTATTTATGCTTGTGATTGTATTGTCCGAGAGATTGGCAGTAACTCCTAGGCATTGCTGGCCTTTCTTGAGAAGTTGGGGAGCATCAAATGATCAAATTTCCTATCTGTTGGCACAATATGCACTTGTACATGGAGTTGCAGACACCTGCTTGATATACAATAGATTTAACCGATTTTTTGCGGTGCCCGTTTTCGAAAACTTCTAGGTGTGGAGGCGAACAAATATTTTTGATTTTCCAATTTATTTAGAATTAAATTGAAGAGTGCTATTATTTACATATTTATTATTTATTAGAAAGTAGTTTTCGACAACATGGTTTACAACCCACACAATAAAAAAGAGTGCCATGTACAAGCTAAAAAGGTTGTCAACCCTTAAAAAATTCAAATTCACAAAATATCCAGAAACGAAGGTTGCAGTTGTAGGCATGAACTACTTGCAAAATAATGAATATGCGCTGAATGCAATTTGAGCGAGTTATAACCATTTTAAAAATGACACAACCCGTGTGACATACCCCACCCAGAAAAAAAAAATCAATGGCATGCCTGTCATGCTATCTGCAACAAATCGGTTAAACAATTAAAATTATTTTATCTTAACTTATTGAACATAACATGTGCCTTCAAACTCTTTACTTTCCTAATTTAGTATGGGCAGTCCAACAATATTCATTGTGCTGACTGTGGGCATGGAAGTTACCTGGTAGGTTGCAGATGAGGCAACAAAACACTGTTATTTAAAATTTTTAATGATTAATATATGATTAATTATAAATTGATAACAGATAAAGGTATATGACAATAAAACAATAAACTGTACTTATCATAAAAATAATGCTACTTAACAAAAATACAACATCTATCATAACCAAATTTTAATAAGCGAATACTTACTTTGGTGTGATTAGTTTCTCTTAAATACAAGAAATCATTACATCTGCTTTGCAACCATAGTTTCAGTTGTGTTGCTGCTGAATATAGTTTATCTCCATGACTGGTTAGCCGTTTTAAACATGTAGTTCTATGTTTGTGTTTTAACCAGCTCTCAAATGCATCAATGCTTACCACTGTGGTGCATGAACCCAAAAAGAATTCTAAAAGGTTGACTTGTCGATGAACACTTACACTGACAAGAAACAGAATTATTGAAAATACTTAAAAATAACTAAAGATTTATAACTTTTGAATATTGGGAGTGAATACTTACAAAAATATAATATTAAGAATAAATATAAATGACAAAGACATCCACATTTTTCTCCAAAATAAAACATCTTCAAGTAAGCCAATAAATGCTGCCAATAAGAGAGATGTCTGGGTATTTTTGGTTTCTGAAGATTTTGTCGCATTCCATTTCAATGCTTTTTTTAATGTCGCTAACATGAGTTCAAAATATTATCAAATGTTTTGCACAAGTACAAGTTACAAGAAAATTGACGTCTAAATCTAAAACTGTCATCTGTCACTGTACTGCGTGTTTAGAACCGAACGAACGAAGAAAGACGAACAAGTATTACCAGATTATAAAAATTAACAACCGTGTTGGGATTAAAAATACGGTGTTTTCGGTGTTTCAGACTCAAAATACCGTAGACACATTTGAAAAATACCGAGTAAATTATGGTGTAAAAAGCAAAAGACCTTGAATATTCAATATTTTTATTCTTAATAACCATTTTCTTAATATCTAAAAAAAAGAACATTCCGACGAATTGAGAACCTCCTTCTTTTTTTGAAGTCGGTTAAAAACAAGAACTTCTTGATCATCTGAAGCTGCAGTGATTTTTGACAACATATTCTTAGAAGGTACAAAATCAGGTCCCGAGAGAGCTAGCGAGTCTCTTCAACTCCGTCATCCAAGAGGGTACAACGCCCGGTAAAAATGCTGTGATTCTGAATCTATCTACACAAATAAATAAAATTTAAGTGTCTGTTTGTAATGTCAAAATAACAACTTTTTACTAAATGTATAGGAAAGTATAAACGGTTCTTATAACAAACAAGCAATTTTTAAAATTTTTGTCTGTCTGTCTGTTTGTTTGACCGATTTTGACGGGACTTTCACTGGCAGATAGCTGATGTTACCGCGGGTAACTTAGGCTACTTCTATTGTAGAAAAATAATTAGGGTTCCGCGCAAAAAAATGAAAACCCTTGAAATTATGAACAAAAAGTCGGATTTGAAAAAAACTTTTTGCATTTTGTAGCCCAATTCTGGAAGATAGTTATAGGCGATTTAACATCACGCTACGACTCTTAGGAGCCGAGTGGAAAGAAAAAATCAGAACGAACACTAAGCGAAAACGAAGTAATAGCGCGGGCGGGCGATTCAACGCGACGGCACATATTACCAGATAAATCACTCAATACAAAATTTTCAATATCTACTACTATAATAGCCTACACCTTCGAGTCGCTAGACGCTGCGAACGAAAATGTACCTAACCTTATAAGCGTAAAGTGAGTTCTTTTGCTTTGTAGCTGCGCGCCGCCGCGTAGTTATTGTGAATTGCCAGGGCAGGCAGTACACTATATGAAATAATATGAAATAAAATAAAATGCTTTTTAATGTTTTAGCATGTTTAATTGTTAAAAACACTTACGAAAGATCGAGGAATATTTTTATGCTAGGTAACTATTTAGTATTCTGTGACCACACCCCGAGACTGTAATTGTAAGACAAGTAACACACACAACATACGCAACGTGTAGTACCTAACTATTTAATAACCATTGACGTAACCACTCCGCATGGCCACAAATACGAATTAAATATGAAATGGAGGAAACTGAAAACACGATTAATGGGGAAGGCAACTGTCAAAATGGCGCTGTCGTAGCTAAGTAGTTTATTTATTTATTTGGGACAAACAAACAGTAACACATTATATCTGCGCAAATAATATAAACAATGATATTATATAAATGTGAAACTCACACCGTTATCCACAGCATATTTCACACAGTTCCCAACACAAGCCAATAATACAAGGCGTGAGGTGGTTTTATTTTATTTTTGCGACAATGAGGCGTTGTTGTGTTACTCCGAAATTGGAGTCCACCATTTCCCGAAAGACCCTAAAATTAAAAGATGGTGGCTTAAAGCTATTCGTAGAGATGTTTTATAAATTAACGGTCGGCGATTTTGAACACAAATTAAGTAGGTAGTGGTAATGAATATTACGTGATATTGAACCTGTCTTTGTATAATACGTTATGATCTGGGCACTTTCTTACATACACATACATAAACTCACGCCTTCTTCCCATGGGGGTAGGCAGAAACTACAGAACGCCACCTGCTACGATCCTTACATACTCCTTTTGCCTCGTTTACATTCATACATCTGGTCATACACGCACGCCGGTTGCGAGTACTACGCACCTGACTTTTCTGAAGAACATCACCTTTCTTGTTGTTTATAATATTTTGAATAACATTTGTCACATTATAAATCGTATCTACATGTGTGTGTGTGTGATATTTGTGAAAAGTAAAAATGTAAACACGCACGATTGGCGCGAAACTTCTACTTTGGATATCAAAAAACTTCATTACTTCATAAGAATAACTATAGGCCCATTTCATTGGCCACTGTGATCTCGAAAGTGCTTGACGGTTTGCTTAACACTCAGCTGGATAAATACCTGAATTTACATGATAACCAGTTTGGCTTCAAAGCAGGTCTCTCTACAGAAACAGCTATATTGTGTTTAAAGCAGACTGTCAAGTACTACACTGATAGAAGTACACCTGTCTTTGCTTGCTTCCTCGACTTGTCGAAGGCATTTGACTTGGTTTGCTATGATCTGCTGTGGCAAAAACTGCAGCAAGCGTTAGTGCCAGACGAACTGATCCGTATCTTTCAATACTGGTACAACAATCAGGTCAATGTTGTTCGATGGTCGGGGGCTTACTCGACCCCATACAGGCTGGAGTGCGGCGTGAGGCAAGGGGGGCTAACCTCACCGAAGCTCTTCAACCTGTATGTTAATGCGCTGATAGAGAGGCTCAGCAGCACGCATGTCGGTTGCCATATTGGAGGTGTGTGCCTAAACAATATCAGTTACGCTGACGACATGGTGCTGCTGAGCGCCTCTGTCTGTGGTGTGTCAAGGCTGATTGGCATCTGTGAGAAGTATGCTGAAGAACATGGTTTGTTGTATAACACAAACAAGAGCGAGTGCATGGTCTTTCGGGCCGGGGGGGGGTGTCCGGATTACTTACCGGCAATTAAGCTCAATGGATGCCCACTTAAAAGAGTTGATACGTTTAAGTATCTTGGACATTTATTAACCTCTGGCTTGGAAGACGATGCAGACATTGAAAGGGAACGTAGAGCGCTGTCTGTTCGTGCGAATATGATAGCCCGCAGATTTGCTCGGTGTTCGAGGGGCGTCAAAATAGCCCTATTTAGGGCATTTTGTACGTCCTTTTATACTTGCAGTCTGTGGATGGATTACACGCAGAAACAGTACAGTGCTCTACGTGTCCAATACAACAACGCGTTCAGGGTGCTCTTGGGGCTGCCTCGCTTCTGTAGCGCGTCGGGGATGTTTGCCGAGGCGTGTGTGGATTGTTTCCACGCAGTCATGCGCAAGCGGTGCACATCCCTGGTGCGTAGGGTACGGGCCAGCCGCAATAGGATCCTGAACGCTTTTGCTGAACGATTCGACTGTCAGTACGTGAACCACTGCTGCATGGTTCACGTACGGACTAATGTTAAAATATTATTTTAATTTAATTTGATTTAGCTGTTATCAATTCTAATATTAATGTATAATTTCATTTAAAATTTTTAAGTAATCCTTGAATTTGAATAATTAATAATTTTTGTAATGTAGGTAGTTTAAATTATATGATCCACAGTTGGTTGAGATAAATAAATAAATAAAATTACACTACTTACTACTTATTTAAATGATTGCCCCTGTGGTGGAGTTTGGATGTTCGAAATATCCAATTTTTATATTTTTAGCCTCGACCACCACTGTCATCAAAATGGCGATCATCGCATTTACAGAATTGGATTTTACAAAGGTAAATTAATAAACTTGTGCGCTAAATGTGAAAGATGTAATGGCGTTAAGATAATATATTACGTTTTTTTATCCAACTCTCTGAATTAACGCACATTCATGATTTCATGATTTGGTGGGTAGCTTATTAAATATTTTCATATTAGTATGTCATAGTCGTCATTCTGTGGTCCAATGGGTTATTCTTTAGGGCCCATTGATTTTCCAGCCTGTATATGCATTTAGTAAAAAGTTGTTATTTTGACATTACAAGCACACTTCAATTTTATTTGTGGGCGTCCAAGCAAAAAGAGTCCATTAGTGGGGTATTGAGTTAAGACCGGATTCGGTATCTAGAATAGTCAATTGATAATAAGGATTAAAAAAATATTCAAAAACTGGCACATTTTATTAAATCAGACATTTGAAGTTGAAACTGAAAAAACTTGATTTGAGAAAAAGCATTTTCAAAGTTTGATTTTTGGTACATAGTACATTTTCTGATGTTTCTAAGTACATTTTCTGGTACTTAAAACATCATTTACTATTAAACTTGTAGATAACTGAGCATTACCTAATTAATAATCAATTAAAATCGAGAAATGCAATTTTTTCACCCAACTTTACAAAACTGCGTATTATCTCGGACATTAATGCCAAGAACTGGACCCTTTTTGCTTGGACGCTCACATTTATTTATAATTATTATGTATAGATACACCTACCTAGATATATTTGGTTATGGTAATCACTAATCTGTCATTTGTGGACTCCGTGGTCAATCAGATATTCTGATATTCAATGTCATTTTATAGTGTAAATGTTTACGAATAATTTTATTTTGATACTTACTTTAATTTTGTTTTGGATTCAACTGTACTTTTCTTTAAAACGTAAACGCATTGCTCACTCTCATTGCACGTGCTTTAGTCCTAGACACAGGTGGGGTTGTCGTCATTATTATCTCTAACATTAATAAAACATCATTATAGGTAATCATCATTGTTCGCCACTGCTGGAGATAGGCCTCCCTAAGAATAGCGAAAACTAGGACCACTTAGGTTGTCGTCAACTCTTCAGCCTTATAAGCCATCAATTCTACGGGCCAGGGGCGCCGACTTCTAGAAAACTCTGTGGGTGCTCATACTCATGCCCACAGAGGGGGGGTTCTTTTTTAAAGGCTACTTACTTGGCTTACTTAGCCTCCTGAAAATCACACAATCCGCTCAGTAGAATTCATGTTAAGCGTATAGGCAGTAGGGTAAGGAAGTTATTTCATTTTATGAATGTAAATAGGAAAATAGATAAAATAAAATTCAAGGTTAAAAATATAATGAAAACAATCTAATCATACTAACTACCCTAGATTGTCCTAAAAGATTTTTTGTTGAACAAAGTTTTAAGTACCTATACACTGTTTGAATGCATTACCGACCAACATACATCTTATTAATGTCTGACGGCAAGTAGTTTGTGCTGCGAGTAAGACGAGCTCGAAAATTTTAGCACCTTGGATAGGTTAAGGTTTTCTGACTGCAGTTACTTTGATGACTAGAATTAAGAAAATCCACGATGCAAAATCGAGCGAAAGCTAGCGTTAAAATTTTAGCACCCCGCCAGGGACTTAAAACACCTTCATATAGGTTACAGAATTATAGGTTACATTTTGAATTGATAACAGAATCAAATATGTAACACTTATTATAAATGTGTTAAGCCAAAACACTTAGAAAAGTGTAACCGATATATTTGTAACAGATATAAAAGTGTTAATAGTGTTACTAAGTGTAACAGGTAAACGCGGCGTTGCCAAATTTACTATGTACTTATTTATGATTAATAAATAAGCATTAGATAGCCGCAATCCAGTCGCCGTCTGTTAGACGTGCAAAATACGTGCTCCGAAGTATTTAAAATATTCGTGATTTAAGTATTTGAACACTTTTGTGTTTATTTGACTGCAATTAATCAATCAATCCTTTCTTAAAAAAAAAAAAAAAAATACAACCATCCTAAAATCAACCGCTCTTACCACTTCAACAAGAAATTGTACGTCCTGATAGTCCCGATATCTTGATAGATCCGGAAGTATATTCGGAGGATTATTCTCAATCAGTCCTTTCTTATAAAAAAAACCCGTCTGGATGTGGACGAAGACTTTTTAAAATTTGTTTTATTTGAGATAGGTTTGTTCTTGACTCTAGTCTACATAGGTCAGAGGTGACAGAGACAAAGTCGACAATGGAGCGAGCTTACCCAGAAGAAGCCGGTGCACTCTCACTTTGAAGAGATCGGGGTTGTATGCGATCGAAAACACAGACGCAGGCAGAGAGTTCCACTCCTTTGCTATGCGCATCACAAAAGACATTTAAAAACGCTTAGTGCGAATTGGTGGAATAGCAACTAGGTAGGGATGGTAACATGCAGTGCGTCTAGATGTCCGATGCTAAAGGAGGCCGGCGGAATGAGGTCGTGGAGTTCTTGAGCACACTCACCGAAGTACAATCTGTAGAAGACCGACAAGCAGGCAACCTTGTGGCGATGAGCCAAGCTGTGAAGCTTGGCATCCACCAGTTTTACGTCGCCAATGAGCCTCTTAGCTCTGCGTTCCACCGAGTCAAGCGCGGCAAGTTGGTATTTAGCTGAGCCATCTCAAAAGTGGCTGCAATACTTCATGCAGGGTCGGACTTGCGCTTTGTAAAGGGTTAAAAGCTGTCCGGACGTAAAGTATCGCTTCACCTTATTTAGGATGCCCAGTTTCTTGGCCGCAGTTTGGGCTTTGTACTCGATGGTGGCACCGAAGTTGAGACATGATGTCAACAACATGCCTAGGAGCTCGAGCCGAGCATTTACAGTAATATTTGTACCTCGAAAAGTAGGAGTTTGGTCGAAACGACTCCTTTTAGCGGTAAAAAGACACGCCTGTGTATTGGTGGCGTTAAAAGAGACCAGATTATCATCACCCTACTGGGAGAAAAGGCATAAGGTCAAATCTGTGCGCTCTACCATGGCCTCTCTCAAGGAACGAACTTCGGCCCCGCTGGTTTTTGCGCTGGAGAAGTATCTCTCTGAAACTGTACTGTCATCTTCGTACCCAACAATACCAGGCTGAAGTAGGTCATAGATTTGCAGCAGGAAAAGAGTTGCAGAGAGAACAGACCCCTGAGGATCTCCAGCATCAATAGCCATAAGGTCAGAAGAGCAGCCGTCAACGACTACTCTGATCAACCGTTCACTAAGGAAGTCTGATATCCAGCTACAAAAATCAGCTGGGATATCATAAGCAGGAAGCTTGCTGAGCAGACCAGCGTGCCAGCCCCTGTCAAAGGCCTTCGAGATATCAAGCGATACAGCAAGTGCTTCGCCGTGTTTCTCGATGGCCTCGCCTCAGCAGTGCGTGACAAACACAAGAAGATCGCCAGTTGACCGTCCCCGGCGAAAGCCATATTGACGGTCACTGAGGAGATCATTGTTTTCAAGGTAAGTCAGCAACTTACTGTTCAGTACCCTTTCCATAACCTTGCACGGAATGGAAGTAATGGCGATCGGACGGTAATGGTCTGCACGGTCACCCTTTTTGGGCACTGGTTGCACATTTGCAAGCTTCCAAGATTTTGGTACCGCCCTTTTTTTAAGAGAGAGACGGTACAAACGTGTCAACACAGGAGACAGTTCAGGCGCACACTGCCTCAACACTCTCGCTGGAATGCCGTCAGGCCCGCCGCCGGCCTTGTTCACGTCTAGGCTGCACAATACTCTTCGGACCTCTTTAATGTGAACTGTGATCTCCGGCATCGACGAGTCACAATAAGGTACAGTAGGTGGTTACTTGGAGCCAGCGTCCAGACGTGAATTGCTTGCAGAGAGAGATGCAAATAGATTTGCTTTCTCACCTGCAGAGCGAGCCAGCGACCCATCAGGTTTCATCATTGGATGCAAAGTGGGTCGACAGAAATTCGCTTCAGCCGCTTTAGACAGGGACCAGAACTGTTTACTACCCGGAGGGTGCGAAGCCAGCTTGGCCCCAATACGTCCGACATGGTCAAAACGTGCCCCACGTAAAACCCGCTTGCAGAACTTGGCGGCAGAATTAAAGGCTCTTTTCTTCGCGCGAACCCTACGCGCTCTAACTTTGCGGTCGCAGGCCTTGACCCAGACCTGGTAGGCAGAGTTTTTTCGGGCCTCAGCGTGGGCGCATTCTGCATTATAGGCCAAGGCTGGGGTTTGTGATCGAGCGGGATGTCGGAAAATGGAATAAAATACTCCATCCCCTGCCGAATCACGTCCGCAACCACGCCATCATAGCACGAGGGGTCACCCAAGGAGCACACTTGCCGCCAAGGATAAGACGCAAAAAGTGCCGCATCTCATCCCAGTCTGCTGACTCGTATCGCCATACTCTCCTCGTGTCTCTAGGACTCTCATCTGGAGGAGAGCAGGTCGATATGGATTTCAGCAGACAATGGTCAGACGTTCCCTGCGGGGTTGAGACCGATACTGATTGACTGTCCGGATTAGATGCCAGCAGAAGGTCCAAGCAATTGCGTGTATGGCCGTCAACATCCGGTACCCGCGTTGCCACATTCACCATCTGGATTAGATGTAGCATTAAAGCAAACTTGCGCGCCTTTAACCCGGCATGGTCTTTTTTCTGGTACTGGAACAACCACTAAAGAGTGGTCATAAAGATGATGGGCATTGAAGTTCCCCAGAAAAATGAGCTTCGCTGTTGAGTACCGCTACTGGGCTACGTCAGTCGACTCCACGAGGAAATTAAAGAGCGCTGTTGTCTCCTGGTCACCGCTGTGCGATTGGTAGACGCCGATGTAGAGAGATTTTTCCACGTCAGTGTCCACAAGAAGCCATATGGCAGAAAAACCCGATTTCTCAAAGCAACGGAGACGACGACAACAATTGTCATCGCGGACGTACACACAGACCCCAGCTTGCTTCTTGAACTTGTGTTCAAGAGAGACGCCAGCTTGCTTCTTGAACTTGTGTTCAAGAGAGTAATCTCAATACGCCACATCCGACGGGGTTGTTATCTTCGTCTCCGTTAGGAAAAACAGGTGCGGTGGACCGGATCGAGATTGGAGTGCAATCCCCTGATCTTAGTGAGGTGCACTTTTAGTGGGAGGAAGTGCAGCCGTTGTTTAACCTTGGTTTTCTTTTGTGCTTTGGTCATATTCGTGTAGAGTTGTTGAAAAAGTCGACTTGTCGAGGCGTTGCTCAGTAATCCAAGTGGAACACGAGAGCTAACCAAACCTATGGGGAACTCATTTGATCCAGTCCGCAAACCGGGATTTTTCGCGGGTTGCCGGGGCAGCCTTTGGCACGTGGCTGTCGTGCTACTTACTACGGCTGGCCAACGGCTGGCACCATGCTTCGGATCCTGCTACCCTCCACAATGAGTTACCCGGCTAGTTATGCCCAGAGACCAAGACCGGTTCTGAACAGCGCAACTGACAATCTTCTTCTCCCCCAAAGGCACTAGCACTCCCACATACCGATGGAACACAGTAAGCTGCTTGACGCCAGACTCTAGTGGGATGGTTGTAACGAGCCAGGCGGCCCCTTGCGGAGCCTACCACCGCTAAGTGGGATGGTTCAGCCGTACCACAGGCTAGCCCGTAGTGCCGTTGCCCGGGGTGTACCACTAGGAGGTAGATCCCAACAACCCCAAAAGACTGTCCCAAATCTAGATACTTACCCCTTCAACAAGAAGCTGTGCGTCTTGACAGTCCCATATTATTTGATGATGATACAGATGATAATTTAAAAACAAAGAAATAATTAATTCGGATTCTGTTCGACTGCACAGAAGTATGGAGGGAAATGTTTGGAGTGTGCGTTACATTGCGACGGTTTACTGGTAGTTGAACCAATGGATCCAAGAAAAAACCATTTTGGTGAATTAATTGCACAGGAGCTGCAACATGTAAAACCGTGCATGCGTACTTATATGCTTACTCACACATATTAAAGACTGTACACCAACTAAATTTTAAACATATCGAAATGCTCAAAGAGTAAAGCATAATAGGATAGGTACTTACTTGTCAAATATTTTTTATTTGTAATTTGTCGCACTCATAGCAGTAAAAATAAAAGTAAAATTAAAACACTGTTTCTATTATATAATAATTACGATTTATACAGGGTGATTGGAATATGGGTGCAAAGCTTTAAGGCGAAGATAGTACAGACAGTTTAGAACCATTTAAGCCATGGTTATCTTAGACAAAATCTTATCTATTTTATTAAAATTTATTTTTGTTTGTTTTCAAAAATTCCCAAAATTTTAAGTATTTAACTGCTTATTTATGGTCAAATTTAATGATAAATGAATTCATTTTTATTTTATTTAACTAAAATAATGTGTAAGCAATCTAGCAAAATAAATTTTAGGCCTCTGTTTCATTAGACATTTTTTTAACAGACATTTAAAGTTCATAAAAAATAAAAAATCATATAAATACGTTTTTAAAACTTATTTTAAAAAACCGAGGGTGCTTTTTTTCAAACTTTTTTGAAAACATGCTTGATAATCGTTCTTTCTTTTGAGGTAAGTATCATTAACCTGGATATCTTACAAATTATTGAAATAAGGTCCTACGAACCAATTTGAGGGAGAAATTTTAAATTTTAGGCAGATTAATAAAAACTACATTTGAATTGAAATTTATTTTTCATGTTCAAAATTACTGCCGTGATTCCTTATACAAGCACGGCTCCGTCTTCTCACTTTTGTTGTTGTTATTTTCAACATCATCTCCAGCTTCATGGTTTCAAACGCTGAATTAATTCTCCCTATCGATTCTTCTCTCGTATTTATTTCTACATTCGTATATACCAGTTCTTTGGCCCGGCCCCGCACGAAAAAGTCCGGCGGGGTCAGATCTAGTGAGCGAGCCGGCCAAGGAATGGGTCCATCTCTGCCGATCCAGCTGTCAGGAATGCAATTATTTAAGTATTCTCTTACATTTAACGTCCAGTGCGCTGGACAGCCGTCTTGCTGAAAGATGACTGTTCGGTCTCTTTCGAATATCGGGACACCGTTTTCCTCTACCAGCACTGCTAATTCGTTTAGTAGAAATTGCAAATAATTTTCTCCATTCAAAGGTTCCAGTAAAAAGTGGGGCCCAATCAACGTTCTGCCAATTACTCCAGCCAATACATTGACAGAGAATTACCTCTAAAACGACACCTGCTTCTTAAAATGTGGATTGTTCTCTTTGTCTCCATTCATGGAGGTTGTAAAAGTTTATTATGCCCTCCCTAGAAAATTTGCTTTCATCCGTCCACAAGATTGTTTTTAGGAACCACGCATCTTCGATGTCTCTGTTGAGGAGGAAACGGCAGAACTGTATTCTTCTTTGGGGATCATGCTCTTCCAGACCTTGTACACCCCTGCCATTTAATGAATACTTGTCATTTTGGTGCATTGTATGCCACACCTTCCATTGTGAAATGTTTAGATTTCCAGCTACTGCTCTGGTACTGGTAGTACTAGTAGGATCCGCTTGAAATGCTGCTAAAATGTCTTCGACGTCAGGTTCGTGAGTCAACGCGTGGAACCTGGGTTCCACGCGGTGAAACCCATCTTGGGCAAGTCGACGATATGTGTTGTAAAACACTAGGACATTCGGTATCCTTTTTTTATTTATTTTGGATGGGAAATCATCAAATGACTTCTCCCGTTCTGGGCGGAGCGGGAGGGCGTGTCAGACTTTTACTGACTAAAACCGACCCGTGTTCTTTCAGTTGCCTGTGCCGGGGCCACGGTAACTCTTTCGAACATCCCGCAACCCTGGCGACCTTTACCCGGATGTCATCTGCGATACCGAGCTCGTCGAGGTTCACCACTTCCCTCGCCATGGCAAGCACGTCGCGGTAGGACACGCCCTTCCTTTACGCTTCCGACGCTAGTGTGATTACTACAGCTGCGGACTTCCCGAAAACCGGCTTCGGAAGGCAGCCAGTTCTTGCCACACCAGGGCCAGAACCCAGTCCTCAGCAGACACAGGCCCGTCCTGTCCTTGCCACGCCTCCCCCTGTGGCACCTCCCGGGGGCCGGCTCCTCGGAGCCTGGCCAGGTCCGCTCGGACGGAGCTCCTCATTCTCCTTTCGGAGAAGCTCCATGGCGGCTGTCAAGCGGGCGACCTCTGCCTGCATCTCTAACATTTCGTCCAACGGGGGGCTGAGGTGAGTAGCCTCCGCTGCCGCCATAATGGAGGCCGTGGCTGCCGATATGGCCTTGTCTTCAGAGGACTGAGTCCTCTTCAAGGCCACACTCTTGATCGCGGCTGCCACGACCTCTGCGAACCTGACCGCTCGCTCAGAATTGGAGCCGCCAGCGGCGTCCGGCTCACCACCTGACGACTCCGAACTGGCCGAGACCGGCCCTATCTGCGACTCTGGCTCGGCCGGGCCGGCTCGGCTCGGCTTGCTGGCCTCCTTCGTGGTGAGCCCTCTGCCCACACCACTTTCATGGGCCCCACCCCGCTGGCTGATCTTCTTACGGGCCGAGCTCACCCCTCCATCCGAGGAAGACCCCTGGCCATCTCCCGGTTTGGGGCGCTTCTTGAAGAATTCTAGGTTCTTCCTAGCAGTCCCCATCACTTCGCACTCCGGGCTCTTAGATGAGCCCTTCGCGCCAGATAGGTACGGTGTCGGACTCCGATGCCGCATCACTCCCCTCCTCTTCACTACTGGTTTTGTTTTTATAAATTGGATCCATATTTGTTCCCACGAGTTAAAACTTTATATTGTCTCAAAATCTAGTGGTTCGCACTAGCGACTAATTTAGCTACCCATTAGTCAAGTTATCAACCTCCCTCACGGTGCGCCGCCGCTTGGAGGTTTGGGGTGATTTTTATAGAGGTTTTCTTCCTCGCGGCGCGGGCGGTTAAGCCAAGACCCTCGACCCCCGTTAAAAGTCAGAGACATGACCTTGACAATCTTTGGGGCTACGAGAATAACGGTGGCAGAAAGAGAAGACTTCTGCCTGCCTGCCCGGCGGCAAAGTTAGTGCGCACCGATCCCGATCTTACTCCGCTGCTATGCGTCTCTGCTTAGAGTGCAGAGAGACACACGTTGGAGCGTACCTCCGACAGGATATTGGCATACTGGCAACAAGACCCCTTAGGCACACAGTACCTAATGGGGAGTCATTGCCTGCACCCCAGGGTGCACCGTCCCGGAGACTAGCCTTCCCCCCGGACGCATCCATAAAGGAATTCTAGACCACAGGCACACGGGGAGGTTTCCTGTCCAAGCACCCCACCTACCCCTTTTTTTTTTGTTTCGGGGTAGAAAATCCTCATGGATGTCCTCCGCCCTGGGGCGGGCGGAGGGGTCTGTCAGACTCTTACTGACTAAAAACCACCCAGGTGTTCCATCTCACACCTACGCCGAGGGTCGCGGGAACTTACGATCCTTCCGCAACCCCCGGCTAGTGCCGGCCCGCCACGGCAGGCCTCTCCTCGTGTCGAGGGGGGGAGTGAGGTGTTTGACTCCCCCCGCGACGTCTAAGAGGGGCGCGCGTGGAACACTACGCGCCGCTACCTCGGGTCTGATGTATGGGGGGCGACGGACGTCCCCGAGTCCGTCGCCCCTGGACCCATTTAAGGGGGCTGGAAGAGGGCGTTGTCCGCCCTCCGCCGACGCCCGGTGCGCCTGCTGCGGGCCGGGTGAGACGATGTGATCTCCCTCTCCCTTTCCGTAGCCTCCGCCACCGCGTTCCAGGACTCCTCGCTGCCGACCATCGAATTCACGACAGCCGGCAGCGACAGGTCACTGCCTACTCTAGAGATGAGGGCACGGCGCGGCTCCTCCCAAGCGGCACACTCTGCCAGCGTATGCCGCGCCGTGTCCTCCCGACAGTCGACGCAGTGGTGACACCGGGCGTCTGGTTCCCTGTTTATGCAACACAGGTACTTCCCGAAGCAACCATGCCCCGAGAGCACCTGCTTCACCCGAAACGACAGGGAGCCGTGCCTCCTCCCGAGCCAAAGGTCGAGCACCGGCCGGACCGCCTCAATGGTGCCGAGGTAGGGCGTGAGAGCCTGTCCCACCATTCCGCCACCAGGACCTTGCGAAGCAGCGACCGACGCTGCTCCATTAATCGCTGCATCGGTCGCTCACCTCGCGCTTGCATTTCCTCGCGCCACCGATACAATGACGCGAGTAATTTCGTCTCCAGGTCCCAGGGCGGGGATCCGGCCAGTGCGCAAGCCGCCTCGTAGGAGATCGTGCGATACCCCCTGATGACTGACGGCCATCGCTCTCTGCGATTGCGAATTGCGAATTTTCCTTATCATCGAGTATGGTGATGTGTGCTACTATGACCTGAATGCAGGTCTCTTCGGTCAACTTGACCATCTTTTCAATAACTGCATTCGATTCGTATTCGATCTGCGTAAATATGATCATACGTCACTTCTAAAGTCCTTCTAAAGCCCACACGCCAGCGCAAAAAGTAAAGAATCCAATTGCTGACTACCTTGTTTTTGTTTCTTGACTCTCTCTCTCTTCTCATAGTTACCTGGTACCACCTTCAGTACATTTGCGTCAACCATAATAGAAATCTACGTTCATCACATAATCGTCTTCTTCAATGTACCACTCACCGCACTGACTTCATTCACTCTTCCTTCTTAGTTCAGTCTGTCTCTCTGTGGAATGGCGCTCTCCCAGGAAATCAGGAAGGCAACCAACCGATTGCCTATCCCTTTAACTGTAATAAAGTTAAAGTTCGCGAGCACTTTCGGATTTTTTGCGCGGAACCGTGATTACTTTTCTAAAATAAAAGTAAGCCTAAGTTAGATACTCCTTATAACATCAGCTATCTGTCAGTCAAAATCCCGTCAAAATCAGTCCAGCAGTTACGGAGATTAGCTGGAAAAAACAACAAGACAGACCAAAAATATTTTTTTTTTTTTGTTATAAGTACCGTATACAGAGCGTCCCACGGATATGCCACATGGAGGGAAAGTACCTTGAATATTGTAGATGGAACATTAATCATCATAATCCTTTATTTATTTCAACATCATATTACAGGCACTGGTTAATAAAATGCACAATCTTAAATAGAGAAAGGTGTCTGAGGTAGGAGGGTCCTGAGTTACAGATTACCCGGCTCTCTTTTAAAGGACATGTTAATTTACAAAACAGTTAAGATATAATAGGTATTATAAAGTCTGAAAATGCAATTGAGTGCAGAACGTAAAAAAAAAATTAAAAACAAAATCAAAGAAAAGCAAGTCAACATAAAGTTCAAAGAAATATACAAATTCTAGTTAGAAAAACTAGTTTTTCTGCACCATAATCTGCCCCGTTTGGGCTTTAAATATTAAATTATTAATTAAAAAGCCTAACTAATTAACTTCCATGACTGATTTTTGGCTAATTTTATTTATTAGTGATAATAAAATACTAAGTGTGTTTTGTTTTTAAAGATGAATATGTGGCCATATCCTGGGGGGTTCGGGCGTCCCCGTAGTCTCCAAATGAGTTCCCCATATGTTTGATTAGCTCTAGTGTTCCACTTGGATTACTGAGCAGCGCCTCGACAAGTCGACTTTTTTCCCCAACAACTCTTCACAAATATGGCCAAAGCAAAAAAGAAAAACAAGGTTAAACAACGGCTGCACTTCCTCCCACTAAAAGTGCACCTCACTAACATCAGGGGGTTGCACTCCAATCTCGATCCGGTCCATCACCACCTTGAGACTGAGAAGCCGCACCTGTTTTTCCTAACGGAGACGAAGATAACAACCCCTTCGGATGTGGCGTATCTCAACTACCCGGATTACTCTCTTGAACACAAGTTTAAGAAGCAAGCTGGGGTCTGTGTACGTCCGTGATGACATTTGTTGTCGTCGTCTCCGTTGCTTTGAGAAATCGGGTTTTTCTGCCATATGGCTACTTGTGGACACTGGCGTGGAGAAATCTCTCTACATCGGCGTCTACCGATCGCACAGCGGTGACCAGGAGACAACAGCGCTCTTTAATTTCCTCGTGGAGTCGACTGACGTAGCCCAGCAGCGGTACCCAACAGCGAAGCTCATCTTTCTGGGGGACTTCAACGCCCATCATAAAGAGTGGTTGTTCCCGTACCAGAAAACTGACCATGCCGGGTTAGGAGAAGTTTGCTTTAACGCTAGATCTGACCCAGATGGTGAATGTGGCAACGCGGGTACCGGATGTTGACGGCCATACACCCAATTGCTTGGACCTTCTGCTGGTATCTGATCCGAACAGTCACTCAGTATCGGTCTCAGCCCCGCTGGGAACGTCTGACCACTGTCTGGTGAAATCCATACCGACCTGCTCTCTCCAGATGAGAGTCCTAGAGGCACGAGGCGAGTATGGCGATACAAGTCAGCAGACTGGGATGAGATGCGGCACTTTTTTGCGTCCTTATCCTTGGCGGCAAGTGAGCTTCTCCTCGGGTGACCCCTCGTGCTGTGCTGACGTGGTTGCGGACGTGATTCGGCAGGGGATGGAGTATTTTATTCCATTTTCCGACATCCCGCTCGGTCACAAATCTCGGCCTTGGTATAATGCAAAATACGCCCACGCTGAGGCCCGGAAAGAGTATGCCTACCAAGCCTGGGTCAAGGCCCGCGACCGCAAAGTTAGAGCGCGTAGGGTTCGCACGATGAAGATAGCTTTTAATTCTGCCGCCAAGTTCTGCAAGCGGGTTTTACGTGGGGCACGCTTTGACCATGTCGGACGTATTGGGGCCAAGCTGGCTTCGCACCCTCCGGGTAGTAAACAGTTCTGGGCCCTGTCTAAAGCAGCTGAAGCGAATTTCTATCGACCCACTTTAGCTCCAATGACGAAACCTGATGGGTCGCTGGCTCACACTGCAGATGAGAAAGCAAATCTATTTGCATCTCTCTTTGCAAGCAACTCACGTCTGGACCAAGCAACCACCTACTGTCCCTCATTGTGACTCCACGATGCCGGAGATCGCAGTTCACATTAAAGAGGTCCGAAGAGTATTGTGCAGTCTAGATGTGAACAAGGCCGGCGGGCCTGACGGCATTCCAGCGAGAGTGTTGAGGCAGTGTGCGCCTAAAGTGTCTCCTGTGTTGACACGTTAGTTCCGCCTCTCTCTAAAAAGGACGGTACCAAAATCCTGGAAGCTTGCAAATGTGCAACCAGTGCCCAAAAAGAGCGACCGTGCAGACCCTGCCGATTACCGTCCGATCGCCATTACCTCCATTCTGTGCAAGGTTATGGAAAGGGTACTGAACAGTAAGTTGCTGCCCTACCTTGAAAACAATGATCTCCTCAGTGACCGTTAATATGGCTTTCGCCGGGGACGGTCAACTGGCGATCTTCTTGTGTATGTCATGCACTACTGGGGCGAGGCCATCGAGAAACACGACGAAGCACCTGCTGTATTGCTTGATATCTCGAAGGCCTTTGACAGGGTCTGGCACGCTGGTCTGCTCAGCAAGCTTCCTGCTTATTACCATAAAAATCAGCTGGAATACCTTCCAGCTGATTTTCGTAGCTGGATATCAGACTTTCTTAGTGAACGGTCGATCAGAGTAGTCGTTGACGGCTGCTCTTGCGACCTTATGGCTATTGATGCCGGAGTTCCTCAGGGGTCTGTTCTCTCTGCAACGCTTTTCCTGCTGTACATCAATGACCTACTTCAACCTAGTATTGTTGGGTACGCAGATGACAGTACAGTTTCAGAGAGGTACTTGTCCAGCGCAGAAGCCAGTGGGGCCGAAGTTCGTTCCTTAAGAGAGGCCATGGTAGAGCGGACTGATTTGACCTTAAGTCTTGTGTCCCAGTGGGGTGATGATAATCTGGTCTCTTTTAACGCCACCAATACACAGGCGTGTCTTTTTACCGCTAAAAGGAGTCGTTTCGATCAAACTCCTACTTTTCGGGGTAGGGCAAAACTTGGCTAATTCGTGATATGCAGCTATTCGGTGATAGATAATTGTGTTTTATTACCAAGTTACTACTGACTTGATAAATGTACATTTTTCAATCATTATAGTATTTGCCACATTTTTAGATATCAGTTAGCAAAACTTATTTTGTCTACTATATCACAGTAAATTTAAAAAATAGTCTGATCAATGAATCGAATTTTACAAGTAAAAAACAAAACTATCACCGTTTACCCAAGTTTTGCCCTACATCTGTTCCTGTAACTGATAGGCTCGAGCTCCTAGGCATGGAGTTGTCATCATGTCTCAACTTCAGTGCCACCATCGAGTACAAAGCCCAAACTGCGGCCAAGAAACTGGACATCCTAAATAGGGTGAAGCGATACTTTACCCCTGGACAGCTTTTAACTCTCTACAAAGCGCAAGTCCGATCCTGCATGAAGTATTGCAGCCACTATTGGGATGGCTCAGCTAAATACCAACTTTCCGCGCTTGACTCGGTGGAACGCAGAGCTAAGAGGCTCATTGGCGACGTAAGACTGGTAGATGCCAAGCTTCACAGCTTGGCTCATCGCCGCAAGGTTGCCTGCTTGTCGGTCTTCTACAGATTGTACTTCTGTGAGTGTGCTCGAGAACTCCATGACCTCATTCCGCCTGCCCCCTTCTACCATCGGACATCTAGACGCACTGCAGGTTAGCATCCCTACCTAGTTGCTATTCCACCAATTCGCACTAAGCGTTTCCAAATGTCTTTTGTGATGCGCACAGCAAAGGAGTGGAGCTCTCTGCCTGAGTCTGTGTTTCCGAACGCATACAACCCCGATCTCTTCTCTCGTCTTCAAAGTGAGAATGAACAGGCTTCTTCTGGGTAAGCTCGCTCCATCGTCGACTTTTTCTCTGTCATCTCTGACCTAGACTAGAGTCAAGAGCAAACCTATCTCAAATAAATTAAAAAAAAAGAATAAAAGTTTAATTATTTTTAAGTCTATGGTTTTTCTGTTCATTAATAGTTTCTTTTTATTTAGACAACTATTCACCGAATTTCGAATAATACACACTATTATTCGGTGTTCGACGAATAACAAAAAAAAATGTCGAGTAATGCCGAATACCGAATAAGTAATAGTGAGTATTCGCGGCATCTCTAATTACTTATTAGTTATCTAAAAATATTGTTAACGTTTATTTTAAGGAGTTTCTTGCCCATTCTTCTCCATATGAAACTACCCTTTGGAAAGGAGAACTAGATTCAATTCTTCTTTTTTTCATGTACATTTTGACAATCATAAGTGCCTTTCAATGGTCTAGCTATGTAATTGAAATAAATTATTTGACTTTGCCTTGGTAAAATCTTGAATTTCGTCCCAAGTCCCAACCTAACCTTGGACCTTGACTATAGATTGTATGTAAATTGTTATTTATAATAGGTACTACGTTACATATTTAGGTAAGTCGGTGTTCGGCCCGTACACCGCGGCTCGCGGCTGCGCGGCTGTACTCTGCAGAGGACCCATATATAATCATTACGTCTACTCCTCCCCGCGGCGCAAACGGATACAGTGCGTTAGCGAAGAACGACGTTCCCACCGTACTAGCTATGGCATTGTAGATAGATAATTATTGTTGAGAACGGACCAAATTTATAATTACAGTAAAATTTATAGTGACGTGGAAAAGATACAAGTTTTAAGATGTTTCGTCGAGCAACGACCAAATCGTCGTTATCACCAGTTGTTTTAAAAGGTATGTTGTTAGTGAATAAATAGTATAATATACTTAGGTAGCTAGACCGCACTGTAGGTACATAATGTACAGAGCGGTCTACTACTGAATATTTTTTTAGTAAAATTTACTTACCTATGCGTCCATAAAGATACCTTAGGCTTGTCATAATATTTTAGAGTGAAGTCTGGACGGACCAGCGAAGTCAGAGTATTTTTTTTTTGCGTATTAAAATTTTAATTCAAGCGTCGTCGCCGCTTTTGTTGTAGAAGTTGGGGAAACTGGCAGTAAATAAAATTACTGTAGATGTAGAGACTGTTGCGTATTTATGAGAGAGAAAATCTCCAGTCTCAGAGAAATTAAGATGGATATTAGTAATTAAAAAACTCAAAATCAACATTAATAAGTAATATACTTTAATAAAATAAAAAAACATACAATATTATGCTTATGCTGCATAAATTATGCACCTATTATTATAAACATGACTACTCGGTCCTTCTGCATCCCTAGCTTTATCTTCACATCTTCGTTTGGCTCCATCTGATTCTGAGTACCATTCGTACTTTTCAGATGTAAGGGCTTTCTTTAATAAAACTTTATTAGTTTTTATTTTACTTATCAAAAAAACTTGAGCAGTTGTCATTGACGACTCCGCTCTGGAGTGTAAACACAACACATTACTCCTAGCGGAGAGTGTAAATGTGGTGCTGTTCCACAAACGATGAGACACTTAATATCGTGTCCTGCGTGTCCTGTCAGCTGCACGTTAATGGACGCTAGTGATGGCGCCAATCTCGTAGCCGAATTCTGGGCCGAGTCTATTTAGATTGCCATCGACACGCTAAGAAGAAGAAGAAGTTGTGGTTGCTGTTAATTCTTATATCTGACCCTGCCACTAGCGAGGCCCGCGAGCGACAAAACAAATGCAATAATAATCAAATTTAACGTACAAACTTAAAGTAACTTCAAACTTCTGGTTACAATAATTTATAATAAAACTTTTTTAGTTAAGACTTACAAAATAACAGTATAAAGGCTCCTGCACACAGGCGCGACTCGCAACGCGAATCGCGCGCGACACAAAGGCACCGCACGTCACGCGACAGGCGGTTCCTTTATGTTGCGTCACGTGTCACGCCTGTTTGCAGGAGCCTTAACGGCTATTGGCCGCAATACCTATTGGAAGCAGAACAATGGTAATAAATATTAGGGACTATGTGTGCCATGGTGGAAGTTTTGTGAATGAGACAAGCGTCATTAACAACATCTCAGCCTCTCACTCAACGTTCCATTCCCACGATGTGACGTAACGGGCAAGTCAGTGTCGTCTTACGGCCGAACCCAATAACCTATTTTCAGTAAAAGACAGATCGCTTTTGATGGTAGACAGTATAATTCTATCTCTCCTTATGTCAAGCCGGTAAGATTCCATAATCTCTTATAGATTATTGGCACGCGTCCCAATAATCTATAAGAGATTATAGAATTGACGCGACGTTAAAATCATAGATAGGTTTTTCTATCTCCAGTATACCAAAACTGGTGATAGATAGGTTATTGGGTTCGGCCGTTAATACCCAGGTTGACCTAGGTATCGGACCGCAGTATCGGACTAATGAAACTCTGACCTCAAGTGGGACAACATTTTCTTCCCCAACCTTCCTTAACCTTTTCTACAAAAGTCCAAAAAATATTAATAAAAAACTGTAACATTTGTTTTCAACAGAATTTCGAGGCTATGCTTCGGGGTATTCAACTGATCATAAGGAACCGTCAAGACCTTGCGTTAGAACAGAAATTCCCGGTCCCAAATCGCAGGCACTTTTAAGACAAATGGATGCATATCAGGTAAGCATCTGCACAACAATTTATCTCAAATCTACGTTTATCAGCCCCTTGATCAGCCCCTAAGATTGTTTGATTAATTGAATAAAAGAATTAAAAATATCAGTCAGGCTAATCAATTAAGAATAGGTGTTCAAAAAAAAACCCCACCGAATGCATAATCTCATCCTTTTTTGAAGTCGGTTAATAAGATGCTTCTACCGCTGTGGTCGGACGTTTGGTAAGGTTGTGTCAGTGTTATTGCTATCACTGTGTAACGCTATCGTTATAGTACTGCGACACCTTTTTATTTATTTATTTTTTTGGATGGGAAATCATCAAATGACTTCTCCTTCAGTTGCCTGTGCTGGGGCCACGGTAACTCTTTCGAACATCCCGCAACCCTGGCTGATGCTACTGCGACACCTGCGTCGTAACGCGTAATTAACACGTTAAATAAGACATTTTTTTTTTGTGGATGGGAAATCATCAAATGACTTCTCCCGCTCCGCCCAGAGCGGGAGAAGTCATTTGATGATTTCCCATCCACAAAAAAAAAAAAAAAAAAGCTGTGCACAGAATACACCTTTACAATTTTCAACGATATAGGTAGTATTAATAGTCTCCGAGTAAAATTGCTGTGTCACATTCGGACAGACGGACATGACGAAATTATAAGAATAAGTGTTCCGTTTTTGCTATTTGGCTTCAGAACCCTAAAATGAAATCGCAAACTACCCGAACCGTCTTCATTTATTTGACACTAGCTGTTGCCCGCGGCTTCGCCCGCGTGGATGTCAATACTTCTCCATTTGAATCGGATTTTGTTTACAATTTCATGGATTTTAACTATTTTGCGCGGAATCCTAATTATGTTTTTAAAATAAAAGTACCATAAGTTACTCATTATAACATCAGCTATCTGCCAATGAAAGTCCCGTCAAAATCTGTCCAGCCGTTTCGGAGATTAGCCGGAACAAATAGACAGACAGACAAAAATTTTAAAAATTGCTTTTTCGTTAGTACGTATATCGTATACGACGTGTAACAGGAGGATTGACATTCCTTTAAACAACGTAAAGTGAATTATGTTCTTTGCCCGTATTATACAAAAAATCAATCTAATCCAATGAATACTTTAGCCACAGGAAATTATTTTTCAACATGATGTAGATCTGAGTCCGTAATAATAGGTAAACATTGCCGCCGCCGCGCCCCGCACCCCGCACCGCATCGTTGGTCAGTGACTTTGCGTAGATAAAGCGTGTTTACTTTTTATACAGTTGATTCTACTATTTATTTTGTTCGAAAACTGCATTTTTTTAATTTTCCATTAACTACAACATTAACATTACTAATCTTCGTGTTTTAAAATGTTTCAATGGATTATTTTATGATGATATAATGGAGTATTTTATAACATCATGTACCACAACATTATACCTATGTGTGTATTTGAATTTGAATTTGAATTAGTACTGTGCTCGTATTCATTTAATGTCGTACATCCAGAAACACGTTGTATACTGTCACATGCATTTAGTAAAAAGCTGTTAATTTGACATTACAAATAGACACATCAATTTTATTTATTTGTATAGATTGTGTAAGCTGTTATAAGTCTACAGGGTCAAATTATATTAGCTAGCGAAACTCCGCAGACGTGAACCCATCACGTCTGCAGTCTCATCGATATCTAAACATGACAAAAATTTTTTTTTGGGTCAACGACCTTAAGTACGTAGTGTAGCAGTGGCGAAACCACCATATAACACGATTCCTACCGGTTTCCCTTCGGCGGTTCGCATCAGCAACTGTACCACTTTTGGAAAATGGCACAGTCAATAGCAGTAGTCGCTTCGGCTTCTCTCTTACAAAAATTAACACCTCGCCGCTGTAGTGTAGTTACTTGGAATATTAGTCTTTTATGTGTAAACTTCACAGACGTAATGGGTATCGATATCTAAACACGATAAAACAAAAACAAAATATTTTCTCAACTCATAGGTACTTCAAGTAACTACACTACTAGCAGTCGTTGACCCCAGAAAAAATCATCAAATCTTTTTCCTTATTTTGTCGTGTTTAGATACGCATCACGTCTGCGGAGTTTCGCTAGCTAATTTAATTTGATGATAACGTTCAATTGGCAGTTAATGGAAACAATTGTTTTTGTCTCTGTATTGTACCTAACTACATACGTTCAAATTAGATTATGTAGAGCTGTTTTGTCCTTGGTAATTTTTGATGTGTTGACTTTGCTGCAAGTCTACAACTGCTTGCTATGTTTGTACAGTTTATCTTATCACTGAGTTTTGAGTGTGTCCTTAATAAACTTAACCTTCGTATCGATACAAAAATAAATAAATAATCGTCTTTAAGGCTCCCACACAAAACTGCGATGCAAATTCGCAGTTTTGTGTGGAAGCCCTAAAATAATGGGCAGGTAGGTACATAATTATATACTTTTACTTTCTTGTTATTTCAGCAATGTGGTTCTGTTCAACTGTTTACTGACTTCGATAAATGCGCTGGAAATTATTTGGCGGACGCTGACGGCAATATTATTTTGGATACCTATACGCAAATATCTTCGCTGCCTCTTGGATATAACCATCCGCAACTTCTTACTGCTTTCGACAATGATACCAATATTGTATGTATAACTACATTAAAACTTTAAGGTGCAACCAGACTGCTGTCGGTTGACGATCGACCATCGATAGATAAGGACGATTGTTACTAGTGAATCCTACTGCACCATTGAACCAAACCAACTAACACCGAATGATCTAACGTCGAATGAAAACTGTCGACGTCGATCGACCGCAGGCAGTCTCCGCGCACCTTTAGTCAAACTTTATGAATAATTATGTACCTAAATGTGATTATTAAATGGTTTCAGAGGGCCTTGGTGAACCGACCAGCACTTGGAGTGTTTCCAGCAGTCGACTGGCCTGAAAAATTAAGAGATGTTTTGATGTCGGTAGCTCCTCCCGGTTTGAATCAAGTAATGACTATGATGTGTGGCGCCTGTTCTAATGAAAGTGCCTTCAAAGCTGCCTTCATACGGTATGCTATAAACAAACGTGGAGGCAAAACAACCTTCACTGATGAGGAAATTAAATCGGCCCTCGAGAACAAGCCACCAGGGGCACCAAATTTATCAATCATGTCGTTCAAGGTTCGTAGATATCCTTTATCTTTATGCATTGCTATTTCTCTATGTTTTGCTTTGGTCGTCTACTCGTCTAATTGTTTTTACTAGAACCCAGTAGTTAGAAAGGCAGGTATCACAGCTAATTTGGTGCTAGCTTCATGACACGGATTTCATTTTTGGATGGGCCCACCGTAATTATAGAACATTATTTTGACCACGTTCAATGTGAGGAAACTCGCAAGACTACCTCAAGAAAGAAAGGGAATGTTTATAGATGACAGAAAGGAAACATTGATCGTCATTCTGATAACGATGAGAGAAATATGGGTATTTTTTTTACTATTCCTTGCCTTAGAAGAGTGGTAAAGCACATTATGATTGTTAACTATTTCTAGTGCTCTGTCCATATAATATAAACCAGGCGGTAATGAAGCAGTATTAGGTACATACCTACTCGTATAAATGCTCTAAAATGCAGTAGTGCAGCTACAAATATCATTAGAGGGAAGCAGAAGAAAAATTGTTCATTACTCATAAACTCAGACAAAAAAATTGTAGGCATTTTTGTAATGTTTCTAATCTTATGATGACTGTATTAAACTGGTATTAAATATATATAATGTGATGTGATACACAGTTACACACACAGGTGTACATTATTTGGCAATAGTAGACATTAAGAAGAGTGGTGGTTCCGAAGGGAAGCCGATAGGAATCGGGTTGAATGAAGGCTTCGCCACTGCTAAAATGCAAACGCATGGTGTGTTATATGGACAGAGCACTAGAAAGGGTTAAGTGCCAAAGATTGAAATATTTTTATATGTACATGGTGTCCATGGCTGGAAGCAAACAATCTCAGTGCAGCAATGATTGGCTTGCTACATTACAAAATGGTAATTATTAGTTTAAGGTAACTGTTATAAAAGGCAGCCCGCCCGATGTATAAAAGGTAGCTCGGAAGATTAGCTTAAGAAATTAATAAGTTACCCCAGACTAGACTTACCTCGATAATGTTTTTGCTCATACACTTATAGTTTTATAGGAGTAGTAATAGTTACTAGGTAAGTACTACGATAAATTTTCAACGCACCGAAACGAATTTAAATTGGTTTCACATTGAACGTTTGTAAAATTTATTTCTAGGGTTACGTGCCTACCTTCAAATCAGTAGCGTATTACTCGTATTAGCATAGCTGATTTTTCTCCGAGAATGATTCGTTTTCTACGTCTCGTCGTTGGGTTAGGATACAAGAGACTAGAAACACCGCGAAAATAGATTTCTGTTTTTAAGTTTATCTTTTTATTATAATCAGTTACAGATTATTAACATAACAATATTACATCCTAAACTAACTACACAAAACGATTAAAAAACTAAAATATGGCGTCGAAAAATTCCTCTGCATCGCTGACGACTGGTGTACCCAAGAAACTGGCGGCATTGCCACGTTGTATGGTAATGCTTAGCTTCTGGCCAAGGTAAAAGCCAGCCCTTGGGTCACGGGAAGTGTCAACCAGTGTCAGTTATTGCTAAATAAAATAGATTTCGAAAGTGTAGTCTAACATTAATGGGTTCAATAATTTTCCCCTAAAATGACAATCCATTAATCAGTATCCCATTTCGTTAGACAAGCACTAGAAGCCTATTGTTGGTTTTATGATCTTGTCCTCCTTGTCCCCTTGTACGGCGACGATCACGACCGGCGACCGCTATCGCCAGTTAACTGGCTTAAATGTTTCAATAACATTGCTTTCCGCTGGGCATTACACCAAATAATGTAATGGATGGATGTATGTGTTAATGTAATGGAGCACTGATACGTTATGAACTATGTACCATCGCGGGCGTCGGAGATAATTCATTGCCGTGTTACTAGCTCTAGTAAATACCATAGCAATTGTTTGGGTCCCGCATACAATAATGAAATTATTTCCTACATCAATATTATGTCACTTACGCAGTTTTACTATAGCCATCTTTAAATTAAAGATGACCAATTTCGATAGTTAGGTACTTACCTACCTATTGTTATTTATGATCATATCATAATATTTCAATTCTCAGTCGATAATGAGCTGCGACTGGGGCAATTAGTTTTTGCACGTCGATATCCCTAGAATCAGCCACTGGCCAACTTTATGGAGAAGCAGGTCATTTTTATGATAAACTCTTTATTCAGAAAGCGTGAGCACAGGAAGAGGCTGACTGAGACCCTAGGTGCAACTAACTCTGAGATTGACTTCGTTATGTCGACGAAGAAGCAAAATATATTCAATGACTTCAGAATCTTTTCGTGTGCCTAGGGAGCTCCGTGCGATTGCAACGATGAATTTATGGAAACTGTCTATACGCTTGAAGATCCTTAGGACCCGTAGTACCAATAGAAAAAAAAAACCTACTACTCAAGCTCATAGAAAGGCGATAGTGGCGATTCCGCAGTCTTGAGATGATGCGCTTACATACCGGCAGCTCAATAGACGGATCTCCAAGTCCTTGAAGTGCGAAGTACGACGATTTAATAACAAGCATACTAAGGACACAATAGAGTGAGACAAGGGTTCTTTGCAAGAGCTCTGTTTATTGGGCAGCGAAACCTATGGCAGATTCGTATCCTCCAAACCAGAGCTTTAAAGAGAGGTCAAGTCGACATGTTCTATGGGCAGCTGTACCAAAATCTTCTTCACAGGCCGGCTTAGACTTGGCCAAAAAATAATTATCCCAAATGTTAGAGTGTACCTGTATCCTATTTGGGATACTTAATTTTTTGGTCAAGTGCGATTTGATGAAAAATAGGTGCTTACTTACGAAGACCTTTTGATCTATGTAATTTTAATATAATATTTATCAAATAAAAATTTATAGTTAGCTAAATATGGTGCAGATTTTTTTTATTTCATTTAGGTGTATAGTTTTGGAGCTAGCGCAGGCTTATTATGGCAGGCCAGCGATCGTTCCATTACTCAGTGTAGTTTAGTTCGAGCGCGACTCGCTCTTGGCCAGGTTTTTAATATCATAATCCCGGCTGTGATGAAAATTGGTAATTATTCAAGAAATGTACCTATTTCTTTTTTTATTATTATGATAATTACTTTATCCACATTTCACTATAATCACAATTTTATTTGAGCTTGTCAAATAAAATTGTTTTTGACTAGATTGCTAGTCATTCCATGCTCTACGATCATTTTCATACAATGATATACCTATGTTATCTAAAGGTAAGATTGTCATTTCGGATTTTGAAAAGTCCTGTTAAAATACAGGGACTTTTGCAAAAAAAAGCCCGGACAATATAGATATCTATTTTTAAATCTTTATTTTTCAGTAGATGATTTTAACTTATTTATTTTCTTTTATTATTTTCTTTTCTTATTTATTTCCCTTTAGTCGAAAGGTCTGGGAAAATTACAGGTCCGGACAAAGTTCGAACGACGACGGGGGAGCCAAAAATCTGGACATGTCCGGACCAAACCAGATGGTAATCTAAGGGTGCCTTTACTTGCACCAGCACCCTGATTGCGTAACATTCTATCAATCACAATCTGAATGATTTGAAGCATATCGCTAATCCATTGCTTCAAATTTTGTCTGCTCAACAACGTAAATAGCGCAATGAATATTGTTGAACTGTCAAAATGAAATCAATTCCTACTGTAAGTGTGTTACGCAATTGCCCCGCTGGCGTTGGTTCAGGGTAGATGTTCGTCGAACGAACGTAGGTATGCGTATTTTCTATTCAATATCGTCGAATTCAACGGATCTTCCTTTCTTCGAATTCTTCGGATGTACGAGGAGGGATCAAAAAGTAGTGAGAACGACATACTCCTTGGTAAGAAAAAAAAAATAAATACTGGCAGGCATAGCTCAGATACATTTGTAATATTAATAAAGAAAAAAATCTTCGATTCTCTTTTGTTTTTTTCTGAATGTAGTCATTTGTTTACCTCGTGTCGGAACGTGTTCTCGAAAATGAAGAAAAACGAAGTGCGAGCCGTTATTATAAATACCTCTGTTTAAATAGCGCAATTAAAAGTTAACGACGCAAGAGATTCATTGCGATTTGGAGGCAACATTAGGTGAGTCTGCTCCGCCGTATTCCACTGTCACAAGGTGGGCTTCTCGATTTCGAGTAGGGAGAACGAGCACGGAAGACGAACATCGTTGCGGCCGTCCATCGATCGACGTCAGTGACCCAGGAAAATGTTGCGAGTCGAGAAAATTGTATTGAGCGATCGAAGAGTTACCATCCGATAGTTAATTCAAGAAACTGGCATTTCATATGGAAGTATTCAATCCATATTGAAACAATCTTTGAATATGAGAAAAGCTTCCGCAAGATGTGTGCCGAGAATGTTAACCGACAGTCAGAAACAAAATCGACTTGACATTTCGAAGATATTGTTGGACAAGTTTCAAGAAGATTCTGAAAACGTTTTGTCTCGTTTCGTAACAACGAACGAAACATGGGTCCATCATTTTGATCCCGAGACAAAACAGCAATCTTCGCAATGGAAACGGCCATCATCACCGACCCCGAAGAAGTTTCATGCCGTGGCATCGGCGGTCAAGGTTATGGCCTCAATATTTTGGGACTCAGAAGGGATATTGTTGATTGATTACCTGGAGCGTGGAACCATTATTACAGGCCAATATTATGCAGCTTTAATTCCCAAGATGAGGAATGCCATCAAAGAGAAAAGGAGAGGGAAACTTCGAAGGGGCGTGCTGTTTCATCACGACAACGCACCCGCGCACAGGTCGGCAGTTGCGATGGCTGCCATTCAGCAAGCTGGCTTCGAATTGGTTGACCACCCCCCTTATTCACCAGATCTGGCGCCTAGCGATTTTTATCTGTTCCCCAAATTGAAAGAATACTTAAGGGGAAACAGGTACGAAGACGATAACGAGGTGATAGATGCCGTGGAGAGCTTTTTGCAGGACCAAGACAAAACTTTTTTTTTTAAAGGGATTGAAGCCTTGGAAAAGCGCTGGACTCGGTGTGTAGAGAAACTCGGAGACTAGTAGAAAAATAAATTATTATTTTATCAATAGTCATTATATTCTATCTCATTCTCACTACTTTTTGATCCCTCCTCGTATATCACAACACCAAGTTGAAATTATCTACATACCTACTTATATATAGCAAGTTATGCTATCGGCTTTTTTTATAGGTACCACTGTCAATCTATCCGAGTCGGGGTGCCCCAATTCCCGGGTTCGCTCGCTCATGCATACTAGATTTGCTTTCCTTCTGCATTAAAATAAACCTTCAACATTTACCGTGGCTCTGGGAGATAACTTGCAGTATATTCTAACTAGGGCAACACTACAAAAAAGCTCTCTAACTCTAGCTCTGCTCTATCGTGGACGAGGCATTTTCTTTCTTTACACAGCTTGAACTGCGACTTAAATTATTTAATACGTAACCGACGCCAATACAGGTTTTTATACGATTATTAATACTAAATTCGAACACAGGGACCACTCTTACAGGGGGCTTTCCATGGACGTACATTTGGCTCGTTGGCGGCAACAAGATCGAAAGCAATTCACAAATTGGACTTCCCGTCTTTTGATTGGCCAGTTGCTTGGTTCCCACACTACCGGTACCCTCTGGAACAATTTAAACGTGAAAACGAACAAGAAGATAAAAGGTAAGATTTTTGTTTTAGCTAGCATTTATGTGTATTAAGTAATATGATGTGCTTAGTTTTTTTTTTTGTAACACAATGGTTTTGTCTTTAGCAGTTATTATTTTATTTACTCTCGGGAGCAATGAATCCGACTCACCAACAACATACCCACCTAAACCTTACTCAAAATGGGATCAATTCGGAACAAAACACAAGGTAGCTAGCGAAACTCAACCAATGTAATGGGTATCGGTAACTATAGGTACATAATTCCTTAAACAAAAAAAAATATTTGATTACCTCTTTTTGGCGTCAACGACCACATGTAGCGAAAAACGTAGTCTGCAAAAGAGTTATGTAACCAACGCACACTACAAAACTATATTCCTACTGTACGTACTGCTACCAATGACAGCCACGCACACATCGCATTCATGAATATTTGTACCTACACCATTATGTTGTGGTAGAATGTATAGAACCTAAAAAAAAATATTATCACCATACTATGTAATACTACATTCTTACAAATAAATAAATTCTAATACTAATTCTACGAGTTTGTTTGAAAAATTCGTTTGCTTGACAACGTAGCTCGCCATAAATGTTGTTGGATTGTCAAATTGAAAGGCATTGTGATTGTTAGTGTGTTACGCAATTACCCCGCTGATTCCACAAAAAAGAAAGCGCTAAAAAAATTGTGTTTTTTTTAGTCTTTTGCTTAGGAACCATGATGAAGAAATAAGTAGGTATAAGTTTTTAAGGTGGATGCGCAAAGGTAGTTCGCGAAATTCAAATTTTCTTGCGTTTTTTGCAATTTACAGGTCAGTGTCAGGTTGTATCTTGATCAAAATATATGATTGCGAATGATTTCGGAAATTATGTCATTTTAGAACAAATCTAACTAGAGAGATGTATTGATGATTCTTATTGTTATAATTATGTAATTACACATTTGTTATGGCGCGAATAAATTGCAAAAAACGTATGAAAATTTGAATTTCGGGGGCTATAGTTGCGCATTCACCACAAAAACATTCAGAATTTAATTTCCCAGGCTTATATACCTACTATACGAGCTAAAGTGACTGGACTACCATATCATTATAAATGTATTTGTCGTAATTTTGATTTCAGGTGCCTCGCATATGTTTGTGAGCTATTCGAAACTTGGCAAAAGAAAAATCCAATTGCTGCTGTAATTATTGAACCCATTCAGTCGGAAGGAGGTGACAATCAAGCTTCACCGGAATTTTTCCAAAAATTGCAAAAGATTTGCTCCAATGTAAGTTATTCGGATGACTCGCTATTTAATTATTTATTGGTCTGTCTATAACTGTTACACTGTAGGTACATCCAACAACATACAAGCTAAGTGCGTTATCGCTTAATATTGTGCACTTGGATGGCTCACACAGCATACAAAAACAATAAATCGAAAAAAAAAAACAATAATAATTCAATAACAACAATAATTCTCGAAATGTTGTCACATTTTTTTTTTTAAATAACGATGTATACAGGGTGTCCATGTCCAGTAACAACATACACCGTGTGGGGTGATAGTTTGTGTCAGTAACTACCAATAGAGAACAATCTTCCGCGGAAAGTTACGGTTTCCAAATTATACAAAATTATACATAAGATTGAAAATTCTCTACCTTGCAGATTTTTCACCATATTACTATGAGAAAAATCTGTTTCTAGTACTTATCTTTTTAACAATAGATTATTTATGAATAGTTGATCTATTCGTTGGAAATTAATTTTCATAAAAGACCAAAACGTTCAAGAAAAAAAAACTCAAATTTTTCACTCAACGATTTTCTTATCACCTAACTTTAGCCTCCGGTTAAAAAAAAAATTAAAGTGACTGTTTTGTATAGCTCGTAAGTGCTGTAAAATCCTAAAGTTAAATGTCACTTGTCATGAAATGTCAAGGTCTATTTTTGCGATAGGACCATAGTGACAGTTGGATGGATAGTTTTCATAGACATAGAGAAAGGACTGCGCGTTCCGTATTCAGTTGCGCAGCGATTACAAACCGAAAAGTACGAATGTGACCAAGCGACAACCGCGAAAAAAAAATCAGGTGTTCCCTATATTTTGACAAGTTATGCGAACATAAATGTAGGGAAAATTCGCGATTTCAGGTTTGGTCCTATAGTAAAAGTTGTTCATAATGATGAGTACAATGACCCCTTAAGAGATTAACACTGATTAAAATTACACCTTGTTATACAGGATGTCCGGAACATTGACGTATAAAAAAAAATTTGTTCCCTCTTATCGTGAGGTATCCGAATCACACCTATTTATGTTCCGCGACTTTTCATAGTTTTCGAGTTATGAATTTTTTTCAGAATTTTTGAGAATTTTCGACCTGAACACTTAAAAAAATTATAAAAAAAATGTAGAAGACTGTCGTGGTTTTTTTTTGCAACTGAATCTTCATTTCATCTTCTTCTTTCTTCTTCATTAATCAACCAAGGACGAGAAAATGGGCAAATATTTTTTTATCCAATGTCTAATTTTAAGAATTTTCCACCTCGCTGTCTTTGAAGGCCGATTTTAGCCAAAGTCGCCCATTAAGTACTACTTTTTTTTTAATGATTATGAAAGCTGAAAGTTTGGCGCATTCGTGAGGCTTACTTATGAATCATGAAATCACCTTTTTAGATTTTTAATGTAAATTTGAAAATTTATGTGAAAGTTTATTCACCGAACGTAAATTTTTTACTTTAGACCAACATTTTTATTACTTTCATCACAGTCACGAAGCTGCATATTTTATGCATAAAATTACTACTCATGAAGATTCAGTTGCAAATAAAATTCTCGACAGTCTTCTACTTGTTTTCTTTTTTGAAATTTTTTAAGTTGGTCAGGTAGAAAATTCTCAAAAATTCAGAAAAATATTAATAACTCGAAAACTATGAAAAGTTGCGGAACATACATGGGGGTGATTCGGATACCCTACGACACGAAGGAACAAAAATTTTTTTTGGACGTGAATGTTCCGGCCAGCCTGTATACAACATAAAAATAATTACTTTTTCTATCATTAATCACTGTAATTTTCAATGATTTTCCTATTAATTAAAATTGGAACACTGAACCTTTGTTATTACAGGCTTGCAGAAAAAAGACAGGTATAGGACGCACAGTCGCTTTATCTCTTTCTAGACAGTGGTCAATTCTGTGAGACTAATTTTCAGTCCATTCTCAATGTCCATGATAGATTCTGTCCTGCAAAAGTTTTAAACTGGGAGTTTTTGTCGATAATGGTAAAGCAATTATGAAGTCGACTATACTTACCAACTTAACAAAATGCTAGTTTAATGGTGATGTTTGAAAGATATACTTAATACTTACCTGGCTACCTACTTGTCCTGTGCATTTTCATTACAAAATACGAAATAATGGATTATTCTAGCTCCAGACCGGCGGATTTGGGCCAGTAGGTACCGTAATTTTGACAAAACCTAGGGCGGTTCTGTCGCCGCGGGACTCCGCTCTTGAACCGCACATGAAACTTGTATGCTGTAAACTACACTGCGCGGTTTCCCGTCGCGGTTCACGAGCGGGGGAAAATCGCCCGCCGCATGCAGCGTCAAACCGCCGCTGATAACCGCTCCTTCAAACTACACGATGGCGGTATCTATTAATATAAGAGCTGCAAGAGCAATGATCATTGGCGGATGCATATTGAGTAATGAACGAAAGACGGCGTTACACTGCATTCCGTGTAGTTTGATGGTCTGCGGCAGCTTTCTCGAGTGGATTCCCGCGGCGGGTGAACCGCTCGTGTAGTATGGCCCTAATTAAGTAAATAATAATTTTATCTTTAATTTATTTCGATAGAATGGAGCAGCTTTGATTTTGGATGAAGTGCAGACTGGATGTGGACCAACAGGTAAAATGTGGTGTTACGAACATTTCAACTTACCATGCCCTCCTGATTTGGTTACATTCAGTAAGAAGATGATGACGGGTGGATTTTACTGCAAACCCATATATAAGTAAGTTTTTGTTTTAGCCAAGAATATATCTAACACCATTTTATCGACCTATACATATACTATACTTAATACTTAGCTATATACTTTCGTAGATTCCATGTTTCAAGCAAATAACTTCCTTTTTTCTATCAATTTTTGCACACTGATTATCGACAAAAACAAATAAGTACTTAACCTTCTCACTTCCTCTTCTGAACTGATGCAGAACTCGTAACTGTCTAGTTTTTTTGTATGTGAGCACTGAGAGTTAAGGGGTAGGTACCACGTGTTAGATATAAATTGCATGAATATTTAGCAATTACCAGTTATATATTTTCTCTATCATCCCTCATTTCAGGCCTCCACAAGCCTTCAGAATATTCAACACATGGATGGGAGACCCATCGAAGTTAATCATGTTAGAACGCGTGTTAAAGGTCATAAAAACTGACAAACTTCTGGAATTGGTGCAAGAGTCAGGTCGTGTTTTGAAATGTGGGCTTCACGACCTGGAGTGTGAGTTTCCGGATATGATAAATAGCGTGCGTGGTCGAGGCACATTTTTGGCATTCGATGCTAGCACAGTTCAATTGAGGGATAAAATGGTTGCCACTTTAAAGAAAAACGGTAAGCAAATTCCTACTTACTACTTTTGTAGATTTGTATGGTTCCGTATCTAGAAAGACCGCAGTGGCGTAACTACTAAGGTACAAAGTGGTGTGTGGCGCCAGGACCCTCAGTATTTGGGGGCCCACTCAATTTTATTATCACACAATGTCACTGGGCCCCGAGGTCCACTTAGGCTAACAAGGAACTGGCTTATGGCCCCCCAAAGCTTAGTCGGCGGGAAAATTTGGATCTCTTGTTTCTTAGAGTTTTCTGCATTAGTAACACAACAGCACACACACATAGCAACTCCTACTTCTGTATGAAGGTCAAAGAAAACCGAACCTAAATCCCAAGTAATTTGAAAAAGAAGCATCAGTACCTACACAATATTCTAAACTATCTTGTAATCGCTAAACCATTTCTCCATTAAGATACCTAAGGCGCGTTGTTCGAATGACAGTAAACTAATTAGATTTCAATACATATACATATGTATTTTTTCATTTACAGGTGTGCTAGCAGGAACGTGCGGAGCATCCGCAATTCGTCTTCGACCTGCTTTAATTTTCGAACCAAAGCATGCCAATATCTATTTGGATATACTCAGAAAAACATTACTTGAATTAAAGACGGCCCGTGTCTGCGGTTAGGATGAAGAGGGAACTTTATGAATGCTTCCAGTAATTTATCAATTTATGCATTTGTATTTTATGAGTGTTTTTTGCACTAAGCGTATGGTCCAGCACATAAGCGTTGACGTCATGTCATGTCGTGATGTCGCGTCTCGTAGCGTACACGTTGCACTAGTGCAACGTAGACATCGCGAGGACCGAAGACGCTACGTCGACGGTCTGCGTCTATTTTTGTGTACAATGATCAGAAAATGTAGAATCCCATCGAGGAAACATCACGATTGGCTTTGTTAATAAAATTTATTAAGAAGACAAAACAATAGAAGAAAACAATAGAAAAAATACAAACAAAACAATAGAAGTAAATGAAAAGTCTATGGACCCATTGAAGAGTTTTTGGTCAACTGAATGTAACTATTTTGTGAACGTGTAAAAATAACCTACTTTTGGCGCTAACTGGACATGTAGGTACCTGAGAAAACATGGTGTTTGCGTCACGTTAGCGCGTCATAATTTTAATAATACAAGTGACCCGCTCGTGCTCCGTACGAGTACAATGGCGACAGGTTAAAATATGGAGATTTCTATGCTTTACCTAAGTTAAATATTAATTATGTATAACCGTTCCGGAATAAATTCTCTAAATGACGGTGAAAACCGCGTCAAAATCCATTGTGTAGTGTAGAAGAACTAAGCGGTCACAGACAGACACGAAAAGCAACTTTGTTTTATACTATTTATATGTATGTACATATAAGTAGGTACGCTGCGCTTACGCTGGGCTAACGCAAGGTGCCTATACCTACTTGATAAGAATTTACTTTTTTTATGTGCCATATTGTTGTCATTCATTGAATTATCAATGTTTTCATGGCTATTTTATTTTTTCTAGTGCATCTATATTTTTGTAGCAATATAACCTTATAATAGGTACCTAAACACAGGGTGATCCGTCGAGCTTGAGATGGGTCAGTTGGGACAAGTTTGAAACTATTAGACATTAAGAAAATTGATCTAGGAATGGTTCCTTAAGTCAATTCTAGAGTTAAGGAAAACTGCGTACGTAGATTCTCAGACCAAAAAAACTCATACATAGTACACCACTTGGGAATCGAAGCTAGTTATTTTCCTTACAAAATCGAATGGTGTTTTAATGGGTAAGGTCACGGAATAGATAAGATTTCATTTCTTTATTACCATAATAGTTCCATAACTTTTGTAGTCAATTCATATTATCCACTTTCCCTAGATAAAAGAAAGTTTTTCTTGAAAATCTGTGAGAGTAATTTGTCTTAACTCTGAAATTGACGACATACGGTTCCTTAGAACTAAGTCATTTCTCTACTTAGCAGTAGCGTAGCTAGAATTATCATTAGAGGGAAGCCAAAGAAAAAATTGTTCATTTCTCATGAACTCAGACAAACAAAATTATAGTAAATGTGTATGTATGTGTATTATAAGTTTCTAACTTATTTATGTACAAATTGTTCCATTTCTAACAAAGCACCTGCCATCTAATCTGTTCACCACCCTTGGTTGACTGGTAGAGAATGCCTAAGGCATTAAGTCCGCCTTTGTACTTTTTTAAGTGTGAAAAGTTTAAATAAATAAATAAACAAAAACTGTAGGTATTAAGCATATGATGTATTAAACTGGTATTTAAAAATAATTATGTAATGTGATGTGATACACAGTTACACACACAGGCGTACCATATTATTTGACAATAGTAGACACAGAAGAGTGGTTGTTCCGAAGGGAAGCCGATGGGAATCGGGTTGTATGAAGGCTACGCCCCTGCTACTTAGCTATAAGTTTCAGATTTCCCCATGCTGACCCATTTCAAATCTCAACGGATCACTGTATATCACTTCGGTAGTTTGCTGTAGGTATGCCAGTTTACACACGCAATTCCTTTTAAAACTATCCGATGTAATAATTGGAATAATTAACCCTCTAACATACCTATGTAGTAAGAAGAAGAATTTTAAATTTGAGAAACAGTGTTCACATAGATTGAACCAACCATCTATAGAATAGACCAATTTACAAACAAGCAAAGCTATCTATAGATAGGTAGCATAAACACAATGTATCTAATTCGAAAATATTGGTCTTTAGTATATTCATTGTTTAGTACTCGTATCCAATATTGTTATCATTATCCTCAGTTATCACAAGAACTTTGTAAAGGCAATTTTGTGCTTTCCTGGAAAAATTTAGTTTGAAGTACTTGCTGGATTTTGATATGGGCAGCCGAAATCAGCATCTACCTTTTAAAAAATTGTCGCACGATCGATTGTAATAACAATTTAATTGTTCATATTTCTTTATTTTACGATATTTCTTTTTTTACGACATTTCTTTATTTTTCTGTATTTTTTTATAAGATGTAGGTACGACCTGCAACTAAACACGGTACGTACACGTCCGGAATACTAATTGCGCAAGTGTAATTTGAATTTGCCCATTTTTTTTTTACTTTCACTGTAGCAGACAATACATATTAGGTATAATACCTACTTAATAATACTGTGACTGAAAAATGATCGGTGTTTCTCAGAGTTGCTGCAAATTGAACAAAAACAATAGAAGACACCGCGTTGTTAATATTCATATACAATTTAACAAATTAATAATGGCATTAATTTATTTAATCCATCCCATTTCCTAAAAATAATAATCATCGTCTTTTTGCTGTCTGCGTGCGACCAAGTTGGATGTAGCGCTCGCTTCACGTACTCGGTTCGCACGTGGTTTGTCAAAGTTCTATCTTAGGTAATCCTAACCCATTTGGTCGTGGTGTCCTAGCTTAGTTACTGCGACCAACTTTAGCTGTTGGTACAGATAGTTTTAAAAAAAACTGTAAAAAAAGGTAGGTACATAGTACATAGGTACCTGCGTTTAAACAATGTTCACAGCAAAACGTGTTTAACTTGAACGGATTCAGAGAAATGCGTACCTATGTAAAACGTACCTATACTAGCTAGTTACTTAAATACAGCTATAAACC
Source organism: Fissipunctia ypsillon (assembly GCA_947568875.1). Classification (NCBI taxonomy): domain Eukaryota; kingdom Metazoa; phylum Arthropoda; class Insecta; order Lepidoptera; family Noctuidae; genus Fissipunctia; species Fissipunctia ypsillon. Next base: position 12,153,640 of record OX387654.1, read on the forward strand.
TGTGGGCATAATTAATGAACGTCTATATCTTTATTATAGTAAGGAAAATAAATACTAGTACGACTGATTGATGTCTTCCAAAATTAAACCAGGTCGATTCTGAAAATTGTTTTTTTTTTTAAACCCCTATCAGTAGATACACAACGATTGTATTTTTGTAACACCAACTTTACCACCGCATTAGAGAACGCACAAACTTTTTAGCGAGCGAGAGCGATAGACGGCTTTTTAGACCTATGTATCCTGCATAATTGCGTATGAAGTTTCATCGGTTCATTTAATTACGAAAAATAAGGACTTGAAAGTTTGTATGAAATACCGTACGTCGTAAATGCTCTTAAGCACTTACCTACATCTACCAATTCTACATTTCTACCATGTATTTATGGCACACGATCACACGATGAGGAAGCAGTGGGCGCGGCCCGTTGTCGACAAACTACTCAATTTGCAAACTTACACGCTCACTAATGACCAGTCTTGGCTAATGTGCAAGATCACAAATACATTTTGAATGTGTAGGTCGTGCCGTGCAGTATTTTTATGCGTTAAATAGGCTTCGAGATAAAACTGATTGTTAGGGCCTATACACACGGCAATTTTTATACGCGCGCTGTAACGGGAATCGTCTGCGCGTTGTCTACCTTGCAAAAGCAGCACTAGTTACGTTTGCAGAGCGTGTCGATTTCACGTAATAAAAACGCCGTGTACAAAGGCACTTCGGTTTTGGTTCGGTTGTTAGCATTTTTTTAATCAATTATCAAAATACACATAGTAGCGATGGCCTATTTGCCCTCACCCTTAGGTGAACCTATGGATTGGTAGGTACCACCGCCAGGGGTATTTTCTAGCTTCTCTCACTTCCGGTCTTTGTTCAGTCCACGGTCGGGAGCGACAGCGCGTGTAACGCCGTCGCCTCCTTTTACGAGGAAGTGATGGTCGCTTAAGGGGGAAGCTCCAGGTCGCTCGCGAAATTCAAACTTTCTTATGTTTTTTTTTTTGCAATTTGCAAGTCAGTATTAAGTTTTATGTTGATTAAAGTATCATTCGCGACCGTAACAAATATGCATTTACTGATTTATCATCGTCAAAATCAGTAATACAACTCCTTATGTTTGTATGATCCTAACTGTCAAGACTTCTCGAAATAGTCATTCAATAGAATTACCTGGTCTTAAAGACTTGTATTGATGACTTTAAATATTATAATTCTGTAAATACATACTTTTTACGGTCGCGAATCGCATTTTGATCAACATAGAACCTAATACTGACTTGCAAATTGCAAAAAACGTAACAAAATTTGAATTTCCCGGGCTACCTGGCGCTTTCGCCTTATGAGTCGGAGGAAAGAGAGCGGGAGGATACAACCCCTCCCTATCCACAGCAGATTACGACACACAGCGGGCGCTGAAGAGCGCACAATGATCTCCGGCCGCCATAAAATCGTGTCGCCCGCGGGTGACTTACGAGTTCAATTTAGAATGAGTTTACTTCAATTATTACTTACTAATTCCATGGTTTACTTGTCTGACGTGTATAAAGCAAGTTTATCGGAACTAAGAAAAACTTATTAATAATTTATTTTTAGTTACCACTGAACCCAGTGGTAATTTTTACAAATAATACATATAACCATTCAATACCACTCTATATCACTCAATGTATATTTTATATTAATACTTATGTTATGTTACGAAATACTAAATAATATTTATATACTTACTTACCACTCACTACCATCAAAGTTACCATTTTGTAGCGTTCCCCCTAAACGAATATTAACAGTCGAATTCGGTAGCGAATCGAGTAGCTGTGCTAGCCGGGGGAGCGTGACGAACTGCACAAGTACCTAACTATTCCAGCCCCCCAGCAAAAAGTTGTTGAAGAACACCGTGTGGTTTTAGTCAGTAAAGTCAGTATTGAGAGACTACAGTTAGAATATCTATCTCTTTGATTTTTCTCGAAGAGAATCTCTTGGACCTCTAGGTTGTAAATGGCTCGAACAACCCTTTTCTGTAAAACAAATATAGTTTTAATGTCCGCACAGGTTCTTATGACATAAGACTATGAAAATAACTAAAATAAACAATTTTGGCTGTAACTACATCAGCTATCTGTCGAATTTTTTTAACAGCATAGGCTGCCGAACTAAGCCATCCTGACAATTTTGCTATGTGTGGTGGGCCCAATTGTAATTTACCGTCAATAGTTATTCCAATAAAAACTGTCGACTCAACAGTGTCCATCTCTATTCCATTAAGGGCTGATTTTTCAATCGTCACATAATTTTTATCTGGGGAATATGTTTGACGTTTTGACAGCTTTTGTATAGAAAATGTGTCAAACCGCCATATTTATTCCTCAGGCAAAAGTTATCTGACGATTGAAAAATCAGCCCTAAATTGAACATTGATAGATAACTGCGTGACATTTGGCGTTGAAAATTTAATGAGTTTAAGTCATTTTTTCGTTCAGGTTCATAACTGGCGATATGTGGGTGTATCTACTATAGGTACACCTCTGCCTAACCCTTCGGGAAAACAAGGCGTGATGTTATGTTATGCGTTTCGTTCAGGAGAAGATTATTTACAATAAACCAACCAACCAACCAACTTTAGAGAGTGCATCCTTAACTTGTTCAAAGATGACTAACTGACGTTAGATTTTAAAAATGTGGGAAGTGTCATCTGCGAATAATACAATCTTGTGTTTATCCCATAAATGATAAGGTAAGTCATTTAAATAAATTAGAAACAAGAAAGGACCTAGAATTGAACCCTGCGGAACGCCCATAGTGACCGCAGATCCTGCAGATCTCTTGCCATTAACATCAAACCTCTGAATTCTATTGTTCAAATAAGAAGTCAAAAGGTCGAGTCGAGAGCCCTGTCCTTCATACGTATACTAGATGATTTTTTTTACTGTCTCGAAATTTTTACAGGGTGTTCTACCCATGAATATGATATGAACAACTTTCACTATGGGACCAACTCTGAAATCACGAAAAAAAATCAGCTGATTCATACAAAAGTTCAATACCTACTTGACCAAAATGTATGAATCAGCAGATTTTTTTTTTCGTGATTTCAGAGTTGGTCCCATAGTGAAAGTTGTTTATATTCATGGGTAGAACACTGTAAAAATTTCGAGACGGTTAAAAAAAAATCATCCAGTATGTGGGCGTCCAAACAAAAAGGGTATTTAGTTTCCGAGATAAGTATATGAAGTTTTGTAAAGTTGGGTGATAAAATTGCATTTCGCGATTTTAATAGATTATTAATAAATGCTCAATTATCTACAATTTCATATAGTAAATGACTATATACGATGTTTCTAAGTACCAGAAACTTTAAAAGTTTAGTAAAAAGGTACCGGTGGTCGGTATATCAATGTTTTTCAAATAAAATACGTTTCAATACCCCGTACTAATCTCTATTTAAATAATTCCTGAACCCTGTGCTACTGCGAAGCGAGCTAATGTAATAATTACAATGCTACATGCAGTATAGGCGAAAAAGATGTCGTTTGTAGAAAATTGTGCTGGACAAAATAAAAATTACTTTGTCATGCAATATGCAACATGGCGAGTTTTAAATGGCAGGTTGACAGGCACACACCGAAGTTTCCGTATGTCTTTTCTTCCCGTGAGTCATACGAAGTTTGCTCCCGACATGTATTTCGGTCTATTCAAAAAAAGTTTCAGAAAATGGGAATGTAATAATTTAAAGGATGTTATTGCAGCTGCTGTTCAAGCTTGTCTGAAAACAAAATCTATAGTTACAGCTGTTCTTACTGGTGATGAGAAAGGAGAAACGTTTGTGAAAACTTACGACTGGGTAGATTTTTTCCAACCTTATTCTGTAACTATTAACCAACTTCTGCATTTCTATCATTTTGAAACGATTGAAGATAATAAAGGGCACATGTTCTGTTACCAAAAAAGTACTGACAGTCAACCAACTGTAGCAAAGGTTTTGAACCCGAATAAGGTAGGTATACGGTTTTCCGTCAGAAAAATCCCCTGCAGGCATGACGTACGAAAGAAAATCGTAACTTTATAATAAGATTCGTGAATTCGTAAGTGAAGAATCTAAAGACTTTTTATGCCCGAAACCCATTCCATAAACGAACCAAGTTCCTCTAGCATTCCAAAAGATCACAATTCCGTGCCAACTACATCTGTCGAGAACCTACTCTTTTCGGAAACAAACAACTGAAAAGAGTACTTGACAAAAACCAACATGTTCGTACTGCAAACCTGGTTGGTCATAGGAATTAGGTACGAGGAGGAATTTATTTTTGGCCAAAACGTAAGTTGGATTCCCAAATAGAATAAATTTTTGTGTTTAATTTTGCCTAGTGGTTATGTAATTTCATAAAAGGTACCAGTAGCCAAAATAATCATTGTTCTGTTCCAATAATTATAAAAAAAACCTGTCTTGTTATTTTGTTAGTTCCTAAATAGAGTAGGAATATTCAGTTTTAGTTTTTTATTGCTAATTGCTGTAGTATTTACTCACTTTTGACTAGGTGAACGCTCCAGTAGTTGACTAATTAAGGCAGATTTCGATACAAAAAAAATGTTTACTAAATATCTACTAGAAATTTTGACTTGATTATTTTTGTGTACATTAAAAATTAGTTATTTATCAATATAAACTCATGAAATTTTAATTTAGTTTTACCATTATTTTATTATTAATTAATGAATTAAAATTTCAGCTAATGCGCCTGTAGTTGTCCAGAGGGATTTAATGATTGACCAGTTTTTAACTAGTAGTTGACCAGTTCAGTAAAAACTACAGTTTCATTGCAACAGTATGTTTTATTTAATCAAATAAGCAACATCTGAATATAAACGACTTATATTTTAAATAAATTATTAAATTGAAACAGTCTCCATTGTTTTTTCTCTTATTTTACTATTAAAATTTACCAGAAAATAGATCAACAGTTCAAAAGACTTACAAAACTTTGGTTCTATAACCTCTCTTATAATATTTCCTTAACAAGAAACAAATAAAATAAAAAGTACTTAAATAGCAGTCTTGTCATGGTTTTTGGTAACTACACAAACCACTTAGGTAATTTGTTAATAGCTTAACAGCAGCAGTTCAAAAGACTTAACTTTGGTTCTATGAACTCTCTAATAATATCTACCTACTTAAGAGAATAGAATAAAATAAAAGGACTTATATATCAGTCTTGTGATGTTTTTTTGGTAACTACACTAATCTCACTTAGTATCTTTCAGGCAAATATTTCGCCATTTCGGCGACTTTGTAGGATCCTCTTTGGTTTATAGGAAGGGGAGGATTTATTTTTTCAATAATATCTTCGTTCTTATACCAAATAGTGTCAGGTTTTTCAGGCCACTTGAATGTATTTGGAGTAGAGAGTACCATGACACTAACCTCCTTATAGTCATGTTCACTTTTTTGAATAATTCCTGGAAAATATTCGCCCTCGTATTGCACAATGACAAACATTCCTATATCATACCGATTATCGGCTTCCCTTTGTTTATTTTGTTTTGAATCAGTTTTATCCTTTTTTCTTATAATTTTTCCTGCTATATCCGAAAGAACTTCATTGTCTTCGGAATCACTGGTATCGGAACAAACAACAGGTCTGCGTTTTTTTATAAATGTCTTTTGTTTTGACTTTGGAATTTTTTCGATCTTCTTCTGTTCCTTTAATTTTCTCATTTCAGCTCTCATTACTTTTTTGTTGTCTTTATCTTTTTTTTCTTTTTCTTTATTGTCCCAGTAACTGACCCACGACGGAGAAGATATCGCATCGGGATAAACGAATTTGTTTCTCTTTTTCTCATGTTTTATAGGTGACTCCGTTGGCCACACAACAGCTCCGGCAAATGCTGTACTTATTTTGACTGAAGGGACTTTCCGAATAATCTGGGAGTTTTCTGGTTTATTAGGCTCGAAGGGTTCTGGAGTGTTTCTATTCAAGATCTCAATTTCCGACAATCCATCGCCGATTTTAAAAATATCATTTTCTGGGTTATTTTGGATATCAACTACAGGATCATCTGGCTGGTTTTGCTCATCCTCCTGGTTTTCTATCACTTCATCGGCGGACTTTAGAAAATCGTCTTCTGGAATATTTTGTACATCAACGTTTTGTCGAGCTTGAGTTGCAATAGGCCTGATTGTTTCTTGCGCAGAATCCTTTAACTCTTGATTTTCTAGTAAGCCATCTCCAGCAGAATCTATGTTCTCCTCATTTTCTACATTTCCTTCGATATTGTCAGAACATAACTCGGTTTTTAAGTTTGCGCCATACATAAAACAATTCTTTTGCAGATTCTTCTCCGGTCCAATCTTCGTCTTTGTTTACTGCACGAAAAGCTTCTGCTCTTCCTCTTCGCATTAATGACTCTATGTAAAGAAAGTGTTCTGGGCCTATTTCTGTAGGCTTATCAGCAATGTCATGCCTTGTTTGGTCATTAATACAACGACTATAATCAATCGCATCTGCGTTAAATGGATAAAGACCACATTTGCGGAAACCATTGGCTATCGTTGATGGGGTAGCTGCTTTAAAGGCTTCTTCCAGTAATGGAGCAAAAACAGATCGCGTCAGTACTCTTGTGCCTGTTTTGAGTTTGTAGTTTTGAACCACTAATTTCTAATTATTTTTTAATGGTCTGAAAACCGACACATCAGCGGGTTGTAAGATGTGTGTGGAATTGGGGTACAAAGCATATAGTATTATGCCATTTTCCATGCATAGCTTCGAAACTTCTCCACTGATATGGGATCGATGACCATCAACCAACAGCAAAACAGGGAATTTGGTACCATTATTTTGCAAAAAAGGCAGCAGGGTGTTTGCTATGTAACCGTAAAATACCTTGCACGTCATCCAACCATTTTTTGATTTACCGACTGACCATTCTTCATTTATATTTATGGCTATATCTCTAGGAATCCGTTCATACGGGTAAACTACAGCTGGCGGCAAAATTTTTCCAGACGCGGCGAATGTTCCTAATACGGTTATATTTTCTTTCGAGTTTTGGCATACCCCGTATAGATTTTTCATTCCTTTAGGTCCAAGTATGACACCGTTTGAAGGATTGGTTTGAAACCCCGCTTCGTCACAATTAATTATTCGGTCAGGATCATCCAATATATCTAACGCGTTTTCTGATTTTAAATAATCATATAGATTAGAGTGCCATGTTCTTATGTCTGCTTCTGTTACTCTGCTTCGAGCTAAGTCAATATTCTCGGAGTGTCGTTGGCTAATATTGGGATGTCTTTTAAGGAAACTCTCGAACCATGTTCGTCCTGGCAAATTGTCTTTAAATACTGTAGGTCTGTTATCTTTCGAAACAATATCGTGAACTGTATGCATCAGGTTTTGTTTATTTATTGGGAAACCTTTTTTGGCCATAGCATTTATCCAACGACAAAGTAGTTCTTCATGTGGTGTAAGAATAGATGGAGGCCCCATTTTTCTTACAATTGGACTTCTTAATTTAATTTTATTTATTAGCGTGGAATGCGGAATTCCATATTTTCTGGCAGTTTCCCTGATTTTGGCGCCCTCATTTATTTCCTGCACCGCATGCAGTAGACTTTCTTCGCTGTACTTAAAAAACTCTTTTTTTGGGGGCATTTTGCATATTTATCTGAAATAAAATTCGAACTGGTCAAACACTAAAGCAAGCAAAAAACGTTTAAATGTTCAGTAGTTGACCACTGGTCAATTACTGATTACGGAACATTATACAAAGTTTTAAGTGAATACCTAGATAATACTTCAGGAATACACACTGTTTTGATAATAAATACAACTTTTGTTAAAATTTCAGTTGTTGACCAAATTGGTCAATTACTAAAATTTTTTATATTTCTTGTATGTATAATTGACCACTACATTTTTTCTAATAAAGAAGTGAAATATTTTAAATATTATTACGTCACAACAATCTATATTAATATCAAAGTAAGAAAAACACAAATTTTGAATAGAAAGTGCACAATAAACCAGGATTTAGTTGGATTTTAAAAACTTACCTCTAGCAGCCTTGCTTACTTCGCGAGCACAAAATGGCGACTAATTTTAAACCAATCTGAAAAATACGCAATAAAAGTCAAACTACACTAGCGACTTCCCTAAATTCTGATTGGTTGCTAGGCTGATTAGTTTTGACACATCAATTTGTAACCAATCAGAACATCTGCTCGTTTGAAAGCTTAATATCGGCGCTTAAATTTGAAAATGGTCAACTACTAATGCATGGTCAACTACTAGAGCACTGACCCCAAATACCGACAAGTGGACCATTTTACTAAACTGACTGTGTATCCATCCTTTATTTCGATATTAATTGTTTAAACTTTGATGTTATAAGTAGATATAATTATAAGTTGATTTCATGGAGAGTATCTCAGTCTACAATAATAAATAAAAATCTATGTAACAAGCAAGTAGAAGTGGTTTTTTTTCACCCAAACTTTGAAAATGCTTTTTCTCTAATCAAGCTTTTCAGAATTTCGACTTCAAATGTCTGATAAAAAAAATATGTGCCAGTTTTTGAATATTTTTTTCAATCCGAATTACTATTCTAGATACCGAACCTAGTCTTAACTCAATACCCCACTAAGTACTGGACCCTTTTTGCTTGGACGCCCACATATATGTAGGTATATATGTAGGTAATACGATTTCATTATATCAGAGGGGCAATTCTCGTAATTTTAAGAACATTCACAGTCTGATCTCAGTCTCAATAAATCAAAAATACCTATAACTTCCCTAAATTTTTGACATTTGACTGTCGCTGAGATGAGATTGCGACTAGATTTTGAAAGTTTTTAGTTACGGGAATTGGTATTTAGTTCACAAAACAATTGCACAAAGGTTGTACTAAGTATATACTAACGGCCGAACCCAATAACCTATCACCAGTTTTGGCATACTGGAGTTAGAAAAACCTATGTATCTATGGTTTTAACGTCCCAGTATAAGAGATTAAGGAATCTTACCAACCTGACATAAGGACAAATAGAATTATACTGTCTACTATCAATAGCGATCTGTCTTTTACTGGAAATAGGTTATTAGATTTGGCCGTTAGTACCTACATAATAAAACCATGCACAACTGCTTGCCAACAGCGCCCCGCTGTCAACGTCATTCGAGCGCCAAAAGATCCTTGTAGCAGCCTAAACAAGTCGAATACATGTTATTAGAAGATCTATGAAGAATATTAGGTTACGTAGGTTGATAATACCTACAACAAGGGCTGAGGGAACATTCAATTTTGTGGTACTTACAAAGTATGTATTACATTTTACTGGGTAAAATAAAAATATACCAACTTTATCTTAGATATCCGTAATGTGCCAAATCCAATTAAGTTTATCATGTGCAGAAGAAAAGTTGACATTTAAAGAAACACTTTCTCTACTAATGTTAGTTATCGTCAATTCTTCAGTTGCTTGGCGTGTTTGTTGACCGACTGAGACCGATTCAAAAACGCCGTTACTTGCTTAATAGTACAAAATATATGAAGTGTGATTTAATGGAATCACTCATTTCATGGGTACTTATTAAATACCGTTCCACTGACCTCGATCACGCGCCAACCAACTAAGGCGACGAAAAGTTAGAAAAATTCAATGATCAATTTCTCTTTTATGACTAGTATGTCGGATTGATTTTTTTTGGTTCATTTTACATGTACCTACGTCAAGCTGTCAAGCTCTTTAAACTCTACTTTATATCTAGATACAAGTGTACGAGTTTAGAGAGTTGACGGAGTAGCTACTTACCACTTCGCCGCGCCGCTGCCGCGCTGCAGAATCACTTCTTCAAGGAGCTCCGACATCCCGTTCGAGCCTCGGTACCGAGAAGAGGCTTTTGTTCACGGTAAGGTGTAATGTGTAGCTTTAGGTAAGCTGGCGCTATATGTACACATGACACCGTTTTGTATTTCTATGACACAGATCGATTAATCAAGTCGCGTTTGCACGTCATAAATCATAAAACGATCGCGTCAATCGCAATTATGTCCACGCCGCCGTCCACGCGCGATGGCTGCTTTCAGTTAGGATGAGGGATGACTAGAGATGGGCGGGTGGGTAAAAAATGGGTAGGTAAAAATGGAAAGGAAACGGTTAAATAGGTAAAAATTATAAAATACCCATTTTTACTGGGTAAAAATTTAGACATTGATTGACAATTGTTTGAAATGATTTGATAGTTAAAAAATACCGTGTTACGGTATGTATTAAACATTTATACAGTTGGAATAAAAATGTTGTCTAAACTAATATTATTCTTGTGAAATAAAATTAAACTATAATGATTTAAAAATATTTTTTACGTTTATTTGTAAATAACACCGTGTTGCCGATTCTCTTGTCACAAATGCCTCTAAACTAGACTGAAAATCACCCAAATTTAGTTTATTCCTGTCAAACAACGATTTCCCGTTCTGAAATCAACTCATTCTTAATTCGTTGTCTGAAATTGACTAAAGTGACACAACTTAACTATACTTATTTTAGTTTGACAGCACTAAGATGGCACTGAGTTATTAGTTTAGTGAAAATGGTAATTTTGCTATTCTGAATTTGACATTTTCCACCTAAAATTTAGATTTTCTGACTAAATCTGACTATCTATTCTCTATTATCTATTCGCGATAAAAAAAGGGGGAAACAAAATTTGTTGACATAAACTGAAATTCAAACCAACACCTCGATTTCAGGTGCAAAAACAGTACTGTATCTTTTTTTTTCTTTTGCTTATATCTCGAAAACGGTGTGTCCTATCCTAATGGTAACGGTGGTAACGGTGTGTAAACCTACACGTGTTTTTGATAAATAAATATATCTTATGTTATCGCAAAAATAATGAAATTTTCGACCCCCTTTTTAGAACCCATAAACCCCTAAAACTTGTATGTAGGTAATAATTTTTCATATTTTTCATACAAAAAGTGAAAACTTCCATAGAATCGAGCCCCCCCCCCCCCCCCTCCTGCGCGCCTCCGGCTAAAAACGCGATTGTCAAATTCGATTTAGTTGTGTCAAAATTATTTTTAAATTTAGTGATATTTTTTTCCAGAATAGCTTTAAGATTCTCATAGCCAAAAGTAAGAAATTTTAGTGATAGTTTAGTAGTCTAGTTCGGTGTACAAGAGAATCGGCACCATTGTTTGCTCCTCGGATACTATATAAGCAGTGCGGATTGATATATGATTGCTGGAGGATAAAAAACGTGTGCGGTCGGGAGACACCCGTCAGGAATGAAGTTTCTTCTCAAATATTATGATTTAAAACAAAAACATAATTTTTGCTGCCGCCAACTTGGATTTACATTTTGACCTCATATCGACTTATGCACCCTCGAAACTAAGAAAGCGACACCCATGACAAAAAAAATTAAAATATTTGCAGCCGCCATCTTGGATTTTCATTTTGACCTCACTAACGGTTTTAGCATCCTTAAAATCTATAAAAAACGACACCCGTGACGAATAATTAAAAAAATTTCGCAGCCGTCATCTTGGATATTCAAGTCGCATGGATGGGGCATAGAAGTATGAACGCTTTTCGTTTGTGACGATTTCTGCCAGTTTACTCCTACCGCAAGCCGCGTAAAAGAACTTGGTTCCAAAAATCCTAAAACCTAACCGAAATTTATGGTTTTATGTGGCAATGTTACAGGTACCCTTCCAAATTATTATACAAGGACAATGTTTTGGAATCTGCAGTAGGATGCCAACAAGGTGACCCTCTCGGGCCAGTCATTTTCAGCTTGGCTATTCATCCAATTATCCAGAAACTAAATTCAAAATTTAACGTGTGGTATTTAGACGATGGAACTCTAGGAGGTGATGCAGACACCGTTTTGAAAGACCTACAACTTCTCAAACAGGAATTTAAATCTATTGGCTTGGACCTTAACCCCTCAAAATGTGAAATCTATCTTCCTGACATTACTGACAGACAATTGACCCTAGATAAATTTAATGCAATAGCCCCACAAATAAAAATTTTAGAAAAAAGTTCACTGCACCTCCTAGGTTCCCCAATTTTAGAAGACAGCTTTTCTCCTTTTATCGACGAAAAAATCAAAAACTTCAACGACATTTCGGACAGACTCTCCAAAATTAATTTACATTCGGCATTCACCTTGATAAGATACTGTTGTTTTGGCCCAAATTTTATATATTTTCTACGTTCTTCCCCTTTATGGAAGCAGCCACATCTGTTGGACAAAATTGACCAAATTATTCGCAACACGCAAACATCTATTTTAAATGTGGCCTTGGACGACCGAGCGTGGCTTCAAGCCACACTACCCATCCGTTTTGGCGGCCTCGGCGTCCGCAAAATTACCAGTATTAGCTTACCGGCGTTCCTGTCCTCTGTTCACAGCACTGAAAAGTTGACGGGGAAAATTTTAGCTCCCTCCCTGGTCGACTCTGAAGTGCCATGCTTGAGTGATGCGGTGAACGCCTGGATAGCAACTTGCCCGGATACAGATCGGCCCGTGAACCCATCTTCCCAGAGACAGTGGGATGAGCCGCTCTGCAGGTTGGTACGGAATAATCTTATCAATACGTCCACCAATACTGCTGAGCGTGCCCGCCTGCTGGCTGTGGGTGAATGGGAGTCGGGCCTCTGGCTTCAAGCACAACCGTCACCCAACATAGGCACTTTGCTGGGTGACTCCACCTTCCGGCTCGCTACCTGTCTGCGTCTGGGCGCTCCTTGCGGGGCTCCACATCGCTGCCAGTGCGGTGAAGCCGTTGACTGCCTCGGACATCATGGCCTGTCTTGTAGTAAGAGCGCAGGCCGGATAGCACGGCACGCCAGCATTAATGACATTATCCGTCGTGCTCTTGTCACCGCCGGGGTGCCAGCTGTTTTAGAACCCAACGGCTTGGCACGCGACGATGGCAAGAGACCAGACGGAATGACCATAATGCCTTGGAAGTTAGGCAGGCCTTTGGTGTGGGATGCAACATGTGTCGACACCCTTGCGCCATCCCATCTTCCTAGTACGGCGGGCTGTGCTGGGGCGGCTGCTGCAGGTGCGGAAAACCTCAAACGGCGAAAATATTCCGATCTTTTTGGGAGTTATATGTTCGAGCCGTTTGGGGTTGAAACACTAGGGCCATGGGGTCCGAGTGCCCACTTGGTTTTCCGAGACATCTCCAAGCGGTTGGTCGACTCTTCACGTGACCAAAGGGCTGGCCTATTCTTTGGCCAAAGAATCAGCATCGCCATACAACGTGGCAATGCTGCCAGCCTTTTGGGCACTTTTCCTGTTGACAGCGATGCGGACGAATTTTTTGATGCCCTATAATTATATATATATATATATTTTTTACATTTGTACATATTATAATTATTATTTTAAGTCTGTTAGCTTATATATTATGTAAATATTATGTATTGGTTTAATTGAAATAATAAAATTGTTCTAAATTGTTCTTTTGAAAAAAAAAAACCAAACAATAATACCAATTTTTCCGTACAAACTTTCATCCCCTATTTTCTCCCCTTAGGGGATGATTTTCCAAAAACGCTGAAACACTTGTTTTTCATTTTTAACCAGAATGCTAAATACCAATTTACATGGTTTAAACTACAAAAAATAATATTTTCCATACAAACGTTCATCCCCTATTTAACTCCTTAGGGGTTAAATTTCAATTAAATAAGTTTATGGCAAATATCTTTAATTATATGTTAAGGTCGGTCAAACCGCGTCTGTCTACTGAAAGAAAGAAAGAAAGAAAGAAAAATAGGTTTATTTGTCACAGAAACACGTACATACAAAACGATAAGAATAATCAGAAAAATAAAACAAAATAGAACCACATTATAATCACGAGCTCAAAACAGAAATACTGCGAAAGTTAGGTATATAAAATAGGTATTACTACACCCTACACCTATCCAAAAGGTAGGCAACTTAAATTCGCTGAAAATATGTACATCAACAAACTAGGTACTCTCTTGCTGAAAATACTGCTGCCCCCTTCTACCATCGGACATCTAGACGCACTGCAGGTTACCATCCCTACCTAGTTGCTATTCCACCAATTCGCACTAAGCGTTTCCAAATGTCTTTTGTGATGCGCCCAGCAAAGGAGTAGAACTCTCTGCCTGCGTCTGTGTTTCCGAACGCACACAACCCCGATCTCATCAAAGTGAGAGTTAACAGGCTTCTTCTGGGTAAGCTCGCTCCATCATCGACTTTGTCTCTTTCATCTCTGACCTAGACTAGAGTCAAGAGCAAACCTATCTGAAATAAAAAAAATATATATACTGGATGATTTTTTTTACCGTCTCGAAATTTTTACAGGGTGTTCTACCCATGAACATGAACAACTTTCACTATGGGACCAACTATGAGATCACGAAAAAAAAAATCTGCTGTTTCATACATTTTGGCCAAGTAGGTTTGAACTTTTCTATTAAAGAGTAGATTTTTTTTTCGTGATTTCAGAGTTGGTCCCGTAGTGAAAGTTGTTCATATTCATGGGTGTTCCACCCTGTAAAAATTTCGAGACGGTAAAAAAAATCATCCAGTATACAACGTGTATCTGGATGTACGACATTAAATGAAAACGAGCACAGTTACTACTACTCCATCGAAACATTTTAAAACACGAAGATTAGTAGTTAAAGGAAAATTTTAAAAATTCAGTTTTCAAACAAAATAAATAGCAGAATCAACTGCATAAAAAGTAAACAAGTTTTATCTACGAAAAGTCACTGACCAACGGTGCGGTGTGGGGTGCGGGGCGCGGCAGCGGCAATGTTTATCTATTATTACGGACTCAGATCTACATCATGTTGAAAAATAAGAAAATGAAAAATTATGTCCTGTGGCTAAAGTATTCATTGGATTTGATTGATTTTTTGTATACGGGTAAAGAACACGATTCTCTTTACGTGGTTTAAAGGAATGTCAATCCTCCTGTTACACATTGTATGCAAGACGAAAAAATAAAGATATTTTAATTATTTAATTATTTTAAGCATTCTTACTTTTACCATTTTACATACATCATAAACTACAAAAAAAAAAAATACGATCAAATCTTGATAAAAATTACAAAAAATTGTGTTGCGACGAGACACTTCTTAGTGCTAACCGTCTACCCAATTTTCTAATTTCGATTCAAAAGTCGTATTCAGTTAAATGCGACAATCGCCATTTTGATGACAGTGGTGGTCGACGCTAAAAAACATAAAAATTGGGGATTTCGATCATCTAAACTCCACCACAGGGGCAGTGAATCATTTGGGTTTGGTCATCAGGTGGTGCATCATTTAATTATGTGACGAATTAAACCATTGTTCAAGGTAATTAAGTAGTGATGAAGTTTTTTAATAACCAAAGTAGAAGTTTCGCGCCAATCGTTCGTGTTTTTATTTTTATTTTTTACAAATATCACACTCACACTTTTTTTTTTTTTGTGGATGGGAAATCATCAAATGACCTCCCGCTCTGGGCGGAGCGGGAGGGCGTGTCAGACTTTTACTGACTAAAACCCACCCGTGTTCCTTCTGTTGCCTGTGCCGGGGCCACGGTAACTCTTTCGAACATCCCGCAACCCTAGCTGGCATCGGCCCTAGCGGACCCCGTCAATAGTGCTGACATCTCTTTGAGGCGCGCGTGGAACACGACGCGCCGTCGACTCGGGCTTGGTCCTTACCGGACGGCGAGCTACCCATTGCTCGCCATCCGCAAGCCCGCGCCTACGGTGGCCGGGAATCAGCTGCCAATTCCCGACGCCCAGGGCGTGTCCTGCGGCGACTAGGGGCGTGAGGGTGCAAAGCTTGCATCTCCCTCACGCGTCCCGCCTCCTCCTTCACGAGCATTACTGCTTCGCAGAAGGAGGTAATGGCTTCCCATGCACTCTCGCTCCGTACCATGGCCTGGACCAGGGCCGGACGCGAGAGATCGCCGCCGCCGATCGCTTCCGCGAGGACACGGCGGTGCTCCGCCCAAGCCGGGCAGACCTCCACCGTATGCTCCACCGTGTCCTCCGGGCGATCCACACAGTGGTGACACCCGGGCGTTTCCTCCCGCCTTATCCGGAACAGGTACCTCCCGAAGCACCCGTGTCCGGTGAGGACCTGCGTCAGGCGGAAGGTGAGGACGCCGTGGCGCCTCTCCATCACACACACACTTGTAGATACGATTTATAATGTGACAAATAGTATTCTAAATATTATAAACAACTAGAAAATGCCCAATCTTAACGTAATATACAAACACAGGATCAATATCACGTAATATTCATTACCACTACTTAATTTGTGTTCCAAATCGCCTGGTTTTATTGTAATGATGTGCGAAAGCGATTATGCCAAACGATTTTTTTTTAATTATCGATCAACTCGAGTAATTATTAATATAACGAATGACAGAATCGATACTTGGATATATAAAATTGTTCTAAGCATTAAATAAAATAAGCATTGTTTATTATAATGATTTACACTTCTCTAATGTAATTTTAATAGTTTTTCGGACATTATATTGTTCAAACCGAATCAACAGATAGTGCCTATGACCATAGGTAGTGCCTACCTCATTTATTGAATTTCGCGCCAAATTGTTTCTATTTTTGAATTTAATTTCGGAATGCGCTCGGTATTCAAAATTATTTCAACATAATTATTGGACAATTATTTATTGTGAATATTATTTTTGATAGGTACTTTCTGACAGGCCTGTTGGTCTAGTGGTTAGTGACCCTGACTGCAAAGCCGGAGGTCGTGGGTTCGATTCCCACCCAGGACAAACTTTGTGTGATGAGCATAATGTTTGTTCTGTGTCTGGGTGTAATATGTATTTATAAATTATATAAGTATGTATATCAGTTGTCTGGTTACCATAACACAAGCTCTGCTTAACTTGGGATCAGATGGTCGTGTGTGAGTTGTCCCAAGATATTATTATTATTATAGTTTGCTACAGAATGCCCAGTATACATTTATTAGGTAGGCTTAGCAAAATTTTGTTTCGGAATGATGATTAAATTGGGTATTCCGCAAAAACTACACTTCTGGACACATCTATTGGCCCACCTTAGAGTTTAGGTTTCAATGGCCCCTACCGAAATATGATTGCTAGATTGAACAAAAACTGTTGATGCAGTTTTAAACCTGATACATTTTACCATCTTTTTCGATCGTATTGTTTTAAATTTGAATTCAGAATACCATACGACATGGAGCTACGCCTCACAAGTCGGATATGCGCCTCGTTAAAGGCAATTGATTTTTGAATAAAAAACATGTTTTATCAAATAAAGGTTTAATTTAATAACGCGTGTTGCCTCCATGGGCATCTACCACAGCTCTCATACGATTAGGCATAGAGTTTATCAACCGCTCTATGAAATTTTGAGGGATCATCTCCCATTCCTCTTCTATGGCAGTTTTCAACTCCTGCATCGTCTGGGCAACTGGCTGACGAGCCCTAACACGTCTTTTTAGCTCGTCCCACATGTGCTCAATGGGGTTCATGTCTGGGCTTCTGGCTGGCCAGTCCATAACTGTGATGTTCACATCCCGAAGATATTCCCTGACGATGCCGGCAGCATGGGCTCTTGCATTATCATGCATAAAAAGGAAATTTGGGCCCACATAGTCCGCGTATGGTATCACGTGAGGTTCTAAGCACTCACGAATGTACCTTTCAGCATTTAATGTTGGCAGCCGTGGTCCTGTAACAACCTCAAGTTGAGTTTTGCCGCTCGCGGATATACCGCCCCAGACAGTCCATGAGCCACCGCCATAAGCAACCCTCTCTTCAAAGCAGCATTGTGCGAAACGCTCTCCCTTACGTCGGTAGACCTTCTTCCTTCCATCATTGCCATGTAACACAATTTTAGACTTATCAGAAAAGAGTACACGGCTCCAATCTTGCTGTGTCCAATTTAAATGACTGCGTGCGAAATGAAGGCGCGCTGTTCGGTGGGCTCGCGTTAGTTTGGGCCCATTAGCTGGCTTGTGTGGTACCATATCGCGTTCTTTTAACCTTCTCCGAACAGTTCGAGCGCTCACAGATACTCCGTGGAAGTCGCGAAGTTGGTTTTGTATCTCAATGGAGGTAAGGTGACGATTTCTCAAGCTGGTCGTCACGATGAATCGATCCTGCCTTTCAGTTGTGTGACCCGAGATCGTGGCCTTCCTTGGCGACGAACAAAGCCGCCAGTCTCTAGGTACCTCCGATAAACATTTCGGACCGCAGATCGACTTAAATTAAGTTGAGCACTCACGTTTCTTTGGCTGTGTCCGGCCTGAATAAGTGCCACAGCTTGGGCGGCGACTTCAGGTGAAGTATCCATAGATTATTGATAGAACCTCACCTTAATGTTAAGAATAAGTAATGTTTGTTGCAAAACCAAAGATATCAATCACTTTTTCAAGAATTAAATCCAAGTAAACCAATAAAACCAAGTTTTCTTAGTATTCGATTGTTTGATATCAACAAACAGGCTCCAAATTGTCTTTTGTTTCTTTAAATTCTGTGTTCGAAATTCAAAAAAAGACTATTGAATGAAATTGTGAATGTGCCAGGTTCAAAACTGCATAAAAACTTTTGGCTCGACCTATAATAAAATTTTAGCTAGGACCAAACGAAACTGAAAATACAAGGTGGGCCAATAGATGTGTCCAGAAGTGTATTACTTGTCAATATTTTTGTCAATGTTTTTGTTAGTTGTATGAGCTTGGTGGTTTATTTTTCTATGTGCAATTGAGTGGTAATAGTCCCCGAGTAAAATGGCTGTATAATATCCGGACGCACGGACAGACGGACATGACGAAATTAAGGATTCCGTTTTTTTTCGGATTTTGAATATCGAGTTTACAATCAGCTTGAAACTGCCGATTGATTTACAATATTATTATTATTTGGAATAGCCGCTGCCAGGTTCCGTACGATGAATATGTTATATAAAATGTATTGTACCAATAATATTTATCGCAAAAACATACGTAAACATTGTGGATTTTTTTTTTGGGTTGGCCTATTCTTTGGCCAAAGAATCAGCATCGCCATACAACGTGGCAATGCTGCCAGCCTTTTGGGCACTTTTCCTGTTGACAGCGATGCGGACGAATTTTTTGATGCCCTATGATTATATGTTTTTTTTCACATCTCTGACCTAGACTAGAGTAAAGAGCAAACCTATCTCAAATAAAAAAAAATTAAAAAAAAACATACTTATGTACATATTATACTTTTCTTGGATTTATATAAAAAACATTGTAGTTGAAAAACATTTTGCCCCATACATTCCAACAGCAAATGTAACTTTGTACGCACTATATTGTTCAGAGACTTCTTATAAGTTTTTCTGGAATCAATAATCAAAGAACTATTTATACCGTATTTTTTTAAAAAAATTGACTCAGTTGTTTTGGAGATAATAATAATAATAAGTTTGCCGGAACAGGTCTAGGTGAGGAGCCAGACCAAGAAAGATACAGAAACCCGCAGAGCAGCATGTGGCGAGCTGTTGGGCAGTAGCGACCCCACGGACCCTATCTCCCGGGAGAAGTCATGTTCCTCATCTCTGGCTTGCCTTTATTGGCCGGCTGGAGTGAACACTGACGAGGGACTGACCTCCCACCTCATTTTTGCCTTTATTGGCCGGCTTGAGTAGAGATTCGCAAAAGCAAACGTGCTCGGAGGAAGGAAGTAATTTTACGGACTTGTATTTTACAAAGGTAAATTAATAAACTTGCCCGCTAAATATGAAAGATGTAATGGCGTTAAGATATGAGTTTTTTATCCAACTCTCTTCATTAACGCATATTCATAAGATTTGATGGGTAGCATAATAAATATTTTCATAATCAATTTAATGTGTCGTACCTATGTCGTAATTCTGGGGTCCAATGGGATACGCTAAAGAGCCGACAGAGGTTCGTGTGTTCGGGTCCAATTGGGGGCGCTCCCGAACTATACGGTTAAAAACCAATCCGCCACATATAGTCAGAGATGTGCAATTTTTTAAAAATCGTGTATACAAATAACATAACATAACTTTATTTCTCCGAAGGGTTAGGTAGAGGTGTACCTATTAGTATACCCTTCGAAAGTTAAGTCCCGTGTAATAGGGGGCGAGCCTAATGCATCAAACCGAGCACAAATCCAGACTCTGTCTTGCTACTGAGAAATTCCAGACGGAAAAACCTAATTACTTTTTGCCCGACCCTTTTTTTTGGATGGGAAATCATCAAATGACTTCTCCCGCTCTGGGCAGAGCGGAAGGGCGTGTCATACTTTTACTGACTAAAACCCACCCGTATTTCTTCCGTTGCCTGCGCCGCGCCGGGGCCACGGTAACTCTTTCGAACATCCCGCAACCCTAGCTGGCATCAGCCCTAGCGGATCCCGTCAATAGTGCTGACATCTCTTTGAGGCGCGCGTGGAACGCAACGCGCCGTCCACTCGGGACATATTTTGCCCGACCTGGGAACCAAACCCAGAACCACATGCTCAGCAGTAGCGCTTGCGACCACTAGGCTACCGAGGCAGTCAAAATGTATACAAATATTATGTCAAAATCAAAAGTTTTTTTTCAATTTCCCGTAATTTACAAAAACATAAAATTTGCAAAAACTGGCACTTAATATTCCTTTGCAGTATTTGATCCTTGTCAGCATACTATTGGATGATCCAATAATACAGGATGCTGTTTTTGTATAGAATCCCTCGCTACGCTCTGGATTCAAATAAACACTTTCGCCTTTAAAATAGTTTTTTACTCCCTAGCCAAACAATCTACTATTTTCCCATCACCACTCGAAAAAGAGCATTTGATGCATCGATAAAACTGTATAAAACTGTGTATAGAAGTCTCTCTTAGTCACTGAGTGAATAAAAACATTTTGAATTTGGAACAAGCACGAATTATACGAATTATTTACAAAAAATAAATAAAACGTGCTGAAAGTACCTACTGGCTGGCTAAATGGCGCTATTCCATAAAGCTATACAATTAATTTAAAAAATATTTCCAATACGACCGTTTCAAAATCAAACAAGAATTTAACCACACTGAATTGCGAAACCTGTTCCAATTTCACTATACCTTTTTAATGTTTATAATTAATCCTTTGTTCTCTTAGTACCGAATATATAATAAAATGTGATAAATATGAATACTATACTACTATTTATTTTCTCACAATCAATAATAAAAAGTAGAGTACACAACTCATGAAAAAAATTCATCTCGGTCCTTGTATCCTTCGCTCCGCTCAGGATTCTAATCTAGAATCCTACGATGTTCTCGGTATCCAACTTAGTCCCTCGAATTAATTTCCCTTTTTTTTCACTTGGTGTATAATCTACTGTTACTTACTTGATAACAAAACTCAAAATAGCATACACCTTTGACCAATGTTAAAACCTTTTAATTGCCTGGCTTTTTTATGAAATAAGTATAACGGGCATAACGGCGCAGGATAGCCTTTATCAGAAGTGGTTGTCGTATTAGTGGTTCAGTAGCTTCAATATCATCAGGATTGTGCCGAAATATAGCAGTTCGTCGTGGACGTGGTATGAAAGCGGCCTTCCCTGACATCTTCTCTTCTATCATCTGGTCATCCAAATACAGCCGCCACGCAACCATCGATGCGGTGCGGCACTCTGCTAGAGTGATTGTCACCATCCAGTGTCACTCTATCCGGCCTTTTCGGTGATTCCAGTAATTTCGTAACAAACAGGCGGCGCCTTCTGCTGCGTCGTCAAGTATTAATCTTTTTTTTAAATTTAATTTTCAGTCTGTCAGTGTCACATTTTTAATTCAGTCTGGGTAAAGAAGATGAATGTATTTAATTCTGCGGAATTGACATAACGACACGCAATAAACTATCCTTTCAGTTATTTTACCTCTGACAGCAGCAACCCAACAGCAACCATATTTTAACGAAATTATAGATCACTGGGATTTTAATAATCTTATCAGTGGCTGCAACCCAACAGCAACCTTATTTCAACGGAAATAAGGTTGTTGATGGTGGTTGGTTGGTTGGTTTGATATTGCATTACTGTGATGCAATATCAGAGGTAAAGTAACTGTGAAAGGATTGAATGATGAGTCGGTATAGCAGATTCTATCATGCATAACACACTCACAGTAGGAATCGGTTTCATTTTGACAGTTCAACCACATTATTGCGTTATTTACGTTGCTGAGCAGACAAATTTTTCGAACATTATGAAGCAATGGATTAGCAATTTGCTTTAAAATCATTCCGATTGTGATTGATAGTGTGTTAAGCAATTAGGGTGCAGACAAAGGTGACGAACATATTTTGGCTGTGACTGTACTTTTTTATTATTATTATTATCCTCAAACACACATTATTTTGTTTTTACAATTTTTACTTACTATTGCTACCATCTATATATATAAGAGGAGAAACTGACTGACTGACTGACTGACTGACATATCAACGCACAGCCGAAACTACTAGGACTAAGAACGTGAAATTTTGCACACGGCTTCCTTTTATAATGTAGGGGAGCACTAAGAAGGGGTTTTTGGAAATTCGACTTTTAAGGGGGTGAAAAGGGGGGATTTCGTTTGTTTGAAAAATCTTATTCCTAGAGTTAATAAACTTGAAACTTGGCCCAAATACTTATCTTAGTAAATTATGAACTTTGTCATTTTTGGTTTTTCTAAACTACCCCCACGAGGGGGATTGGGGGGTGTCAAAATTTGTATGGAAGAATTTTAACACGCAGTCCGATTAACTCGAAACTCAGTATTTATACTTAAGTTCAAAAATAAAGAATAACCTGTATCAAAGTTTTTCGAAAATCTACCCCGGACGGGGTGTAAAGGGGTTGTCAATTTTACAGGGGAGTATTTTACTGGGTACCTTGATTAACTCGAAAATTGGTATGAATAATCTTTGAGTCAAGTTTTGGAAATATCCTAAACGATTTTATTAAATTCCACCCCTGTGGGGGTGAAAACCGGGGATATACTTTAGATGAAAAATCTTATTCATTTGGTTAATAAACTTGACACGAATATTTGCCTAAATAAGCAATAAAGTTTCTTACTATTGGTTTTTCAAAACTACCCCTGACAGGGTGAAAAGGGGTAATTAGATTTTTAAGAGGAAGATTTTACTGTGTGGCTTGATTAACTCAAAAATTGGTATAAGAAATCTTTGATTCAAGTTATGGAAATATCTTAAACGATTTCTTTTAATCCCACCCCTGTGGGGGTGAAAAGTGGGGATATAGTTTAGACGAAAAATCTTATTCATTTGGTTAATAAACTTGAAACTTGGCACGAATATTTGCCTAAATAAGCAATAAAGTTTCTTACTAATGGTTTTACAAAACCAATAGCCTACCAATACCTGACGGGGTGAGAAGGGGTAATTAGATTTTAAGAGGAGGATTTTACTGTGTGGCTTGATTAACTCAAAAATTGGTATAAGAAATCTTTGATTTCAGTTATGGAAAAACCCGAAAGGATTTTTCGAAATTCCACCCCTGTGGGGATGAAAAGAGGGGATACAGATTATATGAAAAATCTTATTCTTTTGGTTAATACATTGAAACTTGAAAATATTTGCCTCAGGAAATAATAAAAATTGACACTCTTAGTTTATTAAAATAAGTAAGGAACACTAGGACCGTAAAAACAGTAAGGAACAGTAAGGAAATATCTTAACGCGCTGTCATATTAACTCGAAACTCTGTACTAATACTTTTTCGGAAGTCGGTGTCTTTGGATCTGTATTTTAGGTTTTTGACACTGACTTCCGAAATTGAAGTTATTTTTCACTTTGTTTTGGAAGTCGGTTGTTTTTATTTTTCACTTTTTAGTGGGTCTGTTTGTAATTTATCTAAGTTACAATAGTCTAATGACAACTACTTATCACCTTTTACAAAACATTGCTTTTCTGGATACAGGGACGTTAATTGTTGAGGAGTTCTCTTGGTACTTCACCATCAGCTCCACTTCACCATATGCATTGTGACGAGCTTCTATTGCTTAGCAATAATTTTAAAGTAATGGAATCGCAACCCGTGAAATACTTATTATTAAGTTGTTCCAATGGCCATCTTACCATCTGTGGTCTTCGTCATCAGTTCCACTTCACCAAATGTTGCTTTCCGAGAGCAAATGCACAAGTTATTATAAAATATACCAAAATCGCTATGGGTGTGCCTATATTGAAGAGTTCCCTCGATTTCTCCAGGATCCCATCATCAAATCCTGACCTGATGACAATGGAACCACCTTGAAAGTATACCCTTTCAAACAAAAAAATAATTTTCCAAATCGGTCCAGCCGTCTTCGAGTAATCGGGGAACCATAAAAAAAAAGATTCTGAAGAACTGAGAAACTCCTCCTTTTTTGAAGTCGGTTAAAAATAATTTATACCCAGAGTGCATCTCATGACATTTCCAATAAGCCCCAACACGGCTAGGATACATTGTTATATTACTGATCTGAGTTCAATGGTACCATTTTCATCAGAAGCATTTATTTAAATTTGCTTCGTCATAGTCGTTTGCCTATTTTAAATTTAGATATCTTATCGCCACCCGTGAAATATTTATCATTGATGAGTTCCTGTGGCCATCTATGGTCTTCTTCGTCAGTTCCACTTCACCAAATCATACTTTCTGAATGCAAATGCTTGATTTGTTGACGAAAATACCAAAATCACTATGTGTTTGCCAATAATATTTGAGTTCCCTCAATTCCTCATGGATCCTATCATCAGAACTGGATTTGGATAAAAATGGGACCAATACGGAAGTCCAATCCTTTCAAATAAAAAAATAATATTTCAAATCGGTTTATAAATGACGGAGTAACGGTAACAAACATTAAAAAAAACATACATCCGTATTGATAACCTCCTCCTTTTTTTGAAGTCGGTTAAAATAAGTAACGTGTTGTATTTCCTGTGCGTGTCCCAAGTAAAATATTTTTCTTTTCTTTCTTTCTTTCTTTCTTTCTTTCTTTCTTTCTAACGAAGTCAGAACTGTGCATTGCATATTTTTGAAAAGAAGTGACTGAACGAGTCTGTTGCGCACACTATAGTTTTCAGAATTTTTGTCCGATTGTTGTTTGTCGCAAAAACGGTTGATTGAATTTAGAGGAAATTTGGCATACAAATGTTTTAGAACCTGGAATACTGTGATATTTAGTTTTTTCTTGTTTTCTACCATTTGGTAGTGACTTTACATTATCATTTTTATAGTGGTAACTTCATTGGTACTCTGTCAGTTGTGCGACAACCACCGGTCCGAGTGGGTGAAAATTTTTTGTGTCCTGTAAATTTTGCAGTTTTAGCTAAAGAAAAAGTGTTTTCATGCAGCTATAACATTCCAGCGGGGTACTTGCGTAACATACAGTAGGAATCGGTTTCATTTTGACAGTTCAACAACATTCATTGCGCTATTTACGTTGTTCAGCAGACAAATTTTTCGAACTCAAGAAGCAATGGATTAGCAATTTGCTTCAAAATGATTCAGTGGTGCTATTCTGTAAAGATCCCACCGTGAAAATTTAGGTGAAGTGAGCGTGATGTGAACTGTCATCCCACCGTACTCTACAGGGATTGAGCTCACTTCAAACTCACTTCACCTAAGTGCTCACGGTATGGTTTTTACAGAATAGATCGGCAGATTCCGATTGATATTGTGTTACGCAATTAGGATGCTGGTTAAGAAAATACTGTCTATCATAGGTATATTCCGTATTTCGCATTCAGTCATCATTACTCGCGAAATGTGATGTACCTAAACCTACCTACTATACACCTGACTAACCCTTCGGGGATGATAGGTGTGATTTTGTGTTGTATTTAAGTACCCTAAGTCTTAATTCTATTGCAGTTAAGTATATGAAAAAATGGGAAACAATAAAAAGCGAAGTAGGAGAAAACCAGGAGCCCGTAATTATGCTGATTACTCCGTGGAAATATTAGAAGTGCTGTAGATCTCGTGCAAAACAAAGTTATTTCATGGTTTAGACCGTCGTGAGACAGGTTAGTTTTACCCTACTGATGGCTTGTCGTTGCGATAGTAATACTGCTCAGTACGAGAGGATAGGTATTTTGTTTTAATATACATAAGTTAAAACAATACTCAAACATACTCAAAATAATAGGTACTTATTGAAGCCATAATTATAAAAATAACAAAACATTACGCCTTGTTTCCCCGAAGGGTTAGGCAGAGGTGTATCTATAGTACACCCACATTTCGCCAGTTATGTTAAAAGTCCCATGTAATTGGGGGCGAGCTTATTGCCATCTACCGGGCACAAATCCAGACTCCGAGCCGATAATTATAAAAATATTGCCAAAAAAACATGGCATTTATGATTTGTAGTCGTAAGTAGCAATCTGATTAATTTTTGAAAAACGTAAATTTATTTATTTAATCTTTTCACACTTAAAAAAGTACAAAGGCGGACTTAATGCCTTAGGCATTCTCTACCAGTCAACCAAGGGTGGTGAAGAGATTAGATGGCAGGTGCTCTGTTAGGAATGGGACAATTTGTACATAAATAAGTTATAAACTTATAATACACATACATACATATTTACTACAATATATACCTATAATATATACCTATATTATATATATACATTATATACAAACTCAAGAGAGAGAGGTTTTGAGATGACTCTACGCTATTTATTTTGAAAATAACTCCGCAATCTCCGACTGGTGGCCGTCCTGATGTCAAGAGGTAGCGCATTCCAAAGAAGAATGAACTGAATATGAAAGGAAGAATGAACAAAGTCAGAAGTATGAGAAGGACAGAGTAGGAGAAGATTGTTAGAAGAACGAAGATTCTTAGCGTGTGAAGAACATAGATATTGGAAGTGAGACACTAGATAAGAAGGAGGAGTGGGAGAGTTAAGAAGGGAGAAAAGCGTGGTCAAAGCACGCAAATTTCTTCTCTGGCGAATGGGCATCCATTTGAGCTCAGACCTGTAGCTCGACACATGGTCATATTGTCATATGTTATGTTGTGGTCATATGTTAAATTAAAGTATACTTAAAAAAATTATCTGTATTTTTTTGTGATAACTGATAACATAACCCTAGAGTCAACGGTATTTTTGTATGGAAATTTTGTGGTACCTG
The DNA here is from genome assembly GCA_947568875.1 of Fissipunctia ypsillon. Taxonomy (NCBI): domain Eukaryota; kingdom Metazoa; phylum Arthropoda; class Insecta; order Lepidoptera; family Noctuidae; genus Fissipunctia; species Fissipunctia ypsillon. The sequence continues at coordinate 12,180,820 of OX387654.1, forward strand.
CAACAACTTTGCCTATTACCTGTGAAAAAAAATATCACATTCATGCCAATAATGTAACTGCCGGGGGGACAAGAACTGTGTCTCATGCACACGGAAAAATAATAAGTAAGTACTGAAAAGATCAACATTATATTTATTGAGATACCCTTCTAAGAAGTTGTGTCTTTTACATACAACTTTGCCTACGACTTTGGGTGCTTGTCATTCGGAAAAACAACATGATTTAAAACGATTTGACCTCTACTTTTGCTTTTAATGAGCTTTAAAACAGAAAACAGACCATATGGCTTGCCAGGCATACTTAAGGCCTGTTTTCCATTTAAAACTCATTAAAAGCCATATTAATAAATAGGTTCAGAGATACCTACGAACAAAAAACGTCAAAATCCAGGCAAAGTTACAGTATTTTACGGTATTCAAATAGCACATACCTAGGTATGAACCTACCTAGGAATATATTTCTACAAGGTATTCCAAACAGCGGCATGCATAATACCTATAACATAATACTAGACGTACACAGCGTATTAATAGAAAGTGACGTCACACACGTGATATATTTAGGAAGCAGTAGATACTTACGTAGGTATATCTGTCTACTTCTATAATTATACAAACTCTTGCGACGAGCAGAAATAGCCCAAATCTCTCAACCTGTCCGAGTAGCTCTCTAACGATTGTCTATAAACATTATCTAGATTCACGCAGGTAGATAAATCAAAGAACTGTACCTACCTATTACATGTGGGTAGGTAAGTATATTGTAAAATTATTCCGAAAAAAAGAAATAATTCCATTAATTCTTACTAAAGCCTGACTCATCCATTATGCTGTGAGAAGCAGCTGAGCATTGTGAATTTGTAGTATTTAATTTTAACTGAAATCGATATTGTTAATTGATTACAGTCACAATAGATAACACATGTGTGATGTACCGTGTACCTACGTACGTCGTACCGTGTATACTAGGTACACATTACCTATACCAAAAAAAAATGGTAGGGCCTATACTAGGTACCTATGCATGCGATGCATTAGAATATAATAAAAATCATCTTTTTATACACTTTAGGTAGGTAGGTAGGTACATCGTTTTTCGGAAAATTCAACAACAATCATTCTATGTAGGTAACAGTCATTTATCTTGATTTGGAACATTACGGGAGGTATCACCCACAAGTGCCCACAACGAAGTGCTATTTACGTATTGCGATGATTTAAATAGATCATCCACTGAAATATTATTTTTACGCATAACATTGTAGCTAGTGCTGTGTTTACCCGTACTAATAATTTCACTACTGTTTTTGTTAACATTGCATCTAAATTCATATATGCTCATGAATTTGTTCCTTCTCTTCTTCCTTATTTCTTATTGTCCCGATGTCGGTAGTATTTCAAGTGAATCGAATTTAGGAACAACAAGAGCGGCCGAACTTTTGGGAGACCTACGGTACCTACACGTGAAAGACGGAAGGAAAGGTATAATAGTAGCGAATGTAGAAAAGAGATTGTTTTCTTTTGACCATTCATACAGAATAAGAAGTTACTTTTTGACTAAAGGTAAACGCACACTTATCCGCGCCGAATCGGACGAATCGCCGAAAGAATTACTAGGAACTTTGTTTCGTTCGGCGCGGACAAGTGTGCGTTTACCTTTACGCAGAAGTTTGAGAATTCAGAGAACGTAGGATATAAGAGCAAGCGAAGTGAGCTCAGAAATGTTTAGCACCCCGCCTCCGCCGGGATTACTTTTGCCCATTCATATAGAAAAAAGACAAACTTTATAAACTTGTGCAGAAAAGATAGAAAACATAAAATATAAGAATTTACAATGCGATAAGAGCGTAGCGAGCTCGAAAATTTTAGCTTCCTATTACGTTTATATGTTGCATCAAACTGCCTCTGACTTACTGAACATATATTTTGGTCTTGTCATCAGGGACTTGATTAACCCTTTAACCGCCAACGTCGGATTGATCCGACAAGTATTTTCGTGTCCATTTCGCCAGGGTCTTATATTTACGACCAAATACCGTAATAATTCACTGTGCCCGGCGCTGGGGGCACGACAACTGATATGAAGTCGGGCGGTTAAAAGGTTAAAAAACCCGTTAAAACCCGCAGTTATTTTAGTTCAATCTCAAAGGTGCCACCAACTGCATAGGACTGCTTGAAGTTGAAAGTGAGCTTGTTTTCAACTTAGTTTTTTAGTTACAGTCGGGTTTTTTTGTTTATTATTATTATTTTAAACCTTTTAGTTTGGTATGATTTTGGAATCGTCTCCTCAAGCCCTTAATTTTTATACCATACCTACATGGTCATGGTGATAAACAATTTTTTTTCAAGACATTTTACTACTTATTGAAGTCTAAAATCAGACATTTTGATTTTATAAAAACAAAACCATCGCAAGACCCAGACGAGTCGATAGACACCTTATGTATTATTTAAATCCAGTCAGCCGTTAGGATGCTTCTAGAGTATAAATAATCCCGCATACAAAGATAATAGATACGCATGGAAAACAACCCTGTCTTTGCTGTCACGAAGTCGGGTAAAAAAGACTTCTCTAGATTAGGACCCACAGGACCACAGATCATTTATGATCTGTGCCCAGGACCGTAGGCCCGGGGCGAAACGCCCTCACCACTCTCCCCTAAGTCCGCCACTGCCAGACAGCTGAGTTGTGTGTAATCTGTGGTTGTGTCTTAGGTTAACTGCTGCGTTATGCATTGTCCAGAAATTAAACTTTTAAGAACTATACATTGAAGTGAGAGACCTACTTACTTTCCGCTTTGGTACAGCTACAAACGCGAACAATGTAAACTGATAATTTTAACAGATAGCCTATTGTTTGTCCTATTTCTACATACCATACATGCGTTGAGGTATCTCAGTACAATACTATTTTCAGGTTCAAATACAACGCGGGCCTACTAACCTATTTGTGTTGGAGCTAGTTTGTTGACCTCGTTGACCAACGACCTGCTCGCGGTTAAATACAAAAGCCACGAAGCTATGTGTTGTGCAGCGTGCTATATCGTCTAACTTACAACTTGGCATCATTATGCGCGGTTGTAACTACCGACTACAGCGAGCATTGACCCTTTGTATCATTATGTGAATGTGCTAGTTAGGCCTACATTTTGTAGGTGATTACACAAGTAAGCAATTAGAGATGTAGGTTTATACGTAGATACGGGTTTTATATACATAGTATCACACTTTTATCTAAGTACTTACTAAAATCTTTGGTGTTGAATTAAAATATTTTTCATTCAAACATTTATGGTAGCAGGCCGCAGGTAGCAGGTAGCAGGGCCGGATTAGCCACGTAGCAGATGTAGCAAATGCTACAAGCCCCGCGCTTGGACGTACAAAAAAGCAAGTCTAATAAAGTCTTGTTACCGCCCGCCGGTAGGTCCAATGGAATATTATGTTTGAACGGTCAACAAAAATCTAACCTCTCCGAGGCGGGAGCCTCGGAGAGGTTAGATTTTTTAGATTGCTATAAATTTTCGAGCTCGCTTCGCTCGCTCTTGCTTGCATTTTAATTTCCCTTAGTTCTTAATCTTTTCTGCGTAAATCAACAAAGTAGGTACTGTAATGATCTGCAAGGATGTTATGGGGGCCAAGCAGACTATTACGTATGTCTTGTGTCGATTGTGAAGTGTGCGGGATATCACTAAATTACTGTAGATCAAACACGGCAAAGCAGTTTATAATTATATTGACTTCACTCTTTTAAAGGCACATATACAAGACGCTCCTTTTTTATCAATATGTACATCAGTCAGGGCCGGGATCTATGGCCGAGAGGCCGACTGTCAACTATACTTATTGTTTTTCTTCCCCTATTCGAACTTTCAAAATCAACGTTTGTCTTCTTAAATCAATCAACGTTTAAACTTGCGATGGTTGCATCCTAATGGCACGCCCGGTTCCTCTACAGTACCTCCTATATCAGTATGAATGGTCTAAAGAAATCATAACCTATCCATAGTCCCCCTTGGTAGGATTTGCTACGGGCCCCAGGCTGGCTTAATCCGGCACTGGTAGGTAGTGGTACCAATCTATAATTTTTTTCATCACCAATTTCAACGAGCGCTTCCTGTCGTCCGGGAGGGTTGGCAAGTGTTAAGCTCATCCGGCCAACATGATGGGAACGAGGCCTCACAATACTTCGCACTGGAAGTTGTAATAGCCACTAAGGAATTAGCGACATGGCCTTACCATGGTGGATGAACACTTTCAATTCGCTACTTATTTGATCTGTCCGTTTGATCCGTTGTTTTCTAACAATTTCAATTTTTAGGATCCGAACTTTTAAAAAAATGGAACCTTTAGAAAAGCACAATTTTGACCGTCTGTCACAGAGGATTTTCTCCGGATCCATGGAAGCTAGGAATATCAATTTTGGCATAATGTTAAGGTATCGTTTAAAAGAGCTTTTATTTAAGAATTCTAAAAATCAAAGCTGTGCCCGTCTGCCCGCGGCTCACTCAAGTGTGTGCCTATGAATTTCCAAATCCAGATTGAAGGAGAAACTTAACTTTGCAGTCGAAAAAACTATTGATAGAATGTAGAGTGGACCAATTTGAACAAAATATAGTTTAAAAGTTATCAACTTCATGGTATGAAGTGAATCTATGAATTTCTAATTCAGGATTGAGGGTAAATACAAAACCAAAGACACCGACTTCCGAAATCAAAGTTATTTTTCACTTTTTAGTTGTGGTACCTACTCCACACAAATTCGAATACTACTTACCTGCTATGTAAATTACAGTGACAGAAGTTTAATAACTTAGAATATCATCCACATAAACTAAGTGAGAAAAATATGTGTTATTGAAGCTAACTCAAAAACCACCCAAGCAAAGGTAATAAATTTTACATGGGACCAACTTCGAGGTATACCCTCCCGAATATTACAAGAATTGTTCAAATCGAACTACTCTGTAAAAAGTTATGCGTGATCCTAAATAATAAAAAATATACACCTCGAATTGAGAACCTGCTTTTTTTCGTCGGTTAAAAACTTCCTTCCTCCTTGATCATGTTGTACCTATTATTAGTAACTTTCACCAATCAGCACCGAAAATGTTTATTTTATGCAAATTAGTTAAAGAAATCGAGTGCGTGAGAAGTGAGAATATACTATGTTATCAATGAGAGTGGCATCTTATGTGATTTTTTATTATGACGAAAACGATTCCATGACACTTTTTGATTAGCAACTTGTTTGACGAGTGTGTCAAGTATAGTCATGATGAAAAGTTGAATCTCGCGGGACACGATAAATCAAGAAACTTGTTTCAGAAAAGCAATCAATAACGTCAAGAGAGTTGAAGTAAAAGTTACCTATTTAGTAAATGATACTTATGCTGTTCGTAGTAAGTTACACATGTAGTCGTTGCACTCAGTCTAGCCCCCATGATTAGGACAGACATTCAATCAATCCGTAGGTACAGTCAACCGCATAAACTGTATATTGCAACGAAACAAAAAAGATCTATGACAAATTGTTACCTACCTTTTATAAAACGTGTAATTTAACTAACTGAAAATCTGAAAAGTAACATTGTATGGGATCAAAACACGAAAAATACAGCGGTTCCCAACATTTTGTCGAGTTATTTATACAAATAAATGTAAAGAAAATGTATTTATTATTATTTAGTAGATATTCATACTTTTTGCGCAATGACCATAGTTTCTCTATGACAGATGTATGTAGGTAGAGATGTCAACATGACAATATGAAAAATTACGATGTAATAATTTTTATTCTAGTTGTTAAATATTTTATTAGATACATTTTGAGAAGTACATCATTTTAGTTTATAATTTGATTTAGTTTATCTTGATGTTAAATAAATACTTAATTTCAGAAGCAACACATTTTGGTATGATTATTACGCCTAACATAATAAGAAATATCTAAATAAAATTGAAGTGTCTGTTTGTAACGAAAAAAATAACAGCATTTTACTAAATGCCAACCTTAATTCGTTGCTAAATGAAAGTATATACGGTACTTAAAACAAAAAAAAACTATTTTTAAAATTTTCGTCTGTCTCTTTGTTCCAGCTAATCTCCGAAACGACTGGAGCGACTTTGACGGGACTTTCACTGGCAGATAGCCGATGTTATAAGGAATAACTTACTTTTATTTTAGAAAAAGAATTGGGGCTCATTTTTCAAACCTATGAAGCAATGGGTTAGCAATAACAGTCCTTCAAGACTTTCGGATTGTGATTAAAAGTGTGTTACGCAATATTAGGACGCTGGATGTGTAAAATCTAGTTTGCGGTTTACCTATCCTGTAGGTAGGTAGGACAAAATCTAAGGGCAACTTTTGCGCTAAGCGAGTTATGTTTCTCAGGTTATTTTTTGACATAGAACCCTGAACCTTTTCATAATCATTTTTTGCAGGACAGTTTATGTGCAGGGCAAGTCAAGGTACGTGGTTTAGGTACTGCTTTTAGTGTGTTCCCCATACCTACCTACAGGAGAGGTTACTTGAAGACAAACTTTGTTTTTGCGGGTGTTACCTACAAGGGAGCACGAAACACAATCAAAGAAGCATAAGTTTTAGGAGTTTTGCTAACTTTTTAATTCGCACTGTATCGAACTACATACAGCCGCAATGAAGACGTTCAAGAAAGCAAAAGTGTGAAGAAGCTGTATTATACCTGTTATTTGGTAATAAATTATGCTAAGCTTTGATAAAAGGAGTTAAGTCGGTACCTAGTCTAGCCATCAGTAAATAACTGTGGTAATTCTTAAGGGGGAAGCGCTAAGGTAGCCCGCGAAATTCAAATTTTCTTACGTTTTTTGCAATTTGCTGGTCAGTGTTAAGTTGTACGTTGATGAAAATATGATTCGCGGTCGTAACAAATATGTATTTGCAGAATTATAATCATTACAATCAGTAATAAAACTTGTTAAGTTAGTATAATCCCCAAATGTCAAGATTTCATGAAATAGTAATTCTTGGGGTTTACTTGGTCTTAGAGAGTTGTGTTGATGACTTTAATGATTATAATTCTGTAAATACATATTTGTTACGGCCGCGAATCATATTTTAATCAACCTATAACTTAATACTGACCAGCAAATTGCAAAAATCGTAAGAAAATTTGAATTTCGCGGGCTACCTTGGCGCTTCCCCCTTAAATAACATAGTCTGTCGTAAGAGTTTCTTGGCCGACTTTTGAAACAAGTCGTTGGTATTACTACAAGCGGGCCGCAAAGCAAATTCTTGCAATGCGTTGCGCTCGAAACACTTTACTTTAAAGTTAAGTTTAGGAAGATTTTAAAAATATACAGTGTGTCTTCATAATGTGCACATATCGAAATGAGGGAAACTATGCTTATTTTTTTTTAATGTTGCTTGCCTGTCGGTCTTCTACAGACTGTACTTCGGAGAGGGTGCGCAGGAGCTCCACGACCTGATCCCACCATCGCCCTTTTACTACCGGAATACCAGACGTACTGCAGGGTACCAACCGCACTTAGTTGATATCCCGACCAATCGTACTCACGCCCGTAGCACACCTCCGCTGCGAAATACGAGTAGCGAAACCGCTGGATGAATTTCGCTGCGATCTAGTGTAGTTTGAGTAGCGGAACTGGGCGTCGGAACGTCACGCGAGTCAGTTGAGTTAGTAGTTTAGCTTTTATTTTTTGTCGACTTCCACAAACACGTGCGAAAACAACGCGGCACCGCTACAAAACGGCGGCTGGAGCAAATCGTCGAAACCACGTGGGGAAAGACTTAGAATTATAGTCAAATCTATGTGTTAGAATAGGGAGTTTCGCTAGTTTTTGCGCTTCTCCTACATATGGACAAGACATGGCGAAATTACTGCGGTTCCGCTCTTATGGTTTCGCAGCGGAAGTGTGCTACTGGCGTCAGCGCTTCTCCTCCACATTTATTATGCGCACAGCCAAAGTGTGGAACTCTCTGCCAGCGTCGTGTTCCCTTTCATGGTTATATGTACTCTGTTTATTTTTATGACCTCGACGCATTCAATTAGTAATGTAGAAGAATAAGATACTTTCTGCGCAAAAAATCCTATTAAATAATTCTCAACGGGATTATATTTATTTAGTCATTAGACATACTGTGTGGAAAGTCCATTGCGGCAATCAGTGCGAAAAAAAAGCTGTCAATGGTCCCGCAAATCAGTTTATTACAAAAATCTCGTAGCATCACTTTTACGTCCATTTTCATTCATTCCACGTTTATTCGTTATTAAATTCTGCATAAACCAGGCATACACAAGATTCATCTAGGGCCAGTAGTTCTCGAGATACACATCTTCGAAATATTGGGTAAACGATTCATTTTGTTACTGTACCACCTATAAGGTAAAGGCGCGTTTTTGTTTACTTGATTATGGGCCTAATCCATGAATAGTGAACTATGACAGTCTTCTGTTTCTCGTATTACTTATTCTTTTTCATCATTTTCAAAATGATTTCATCTCTATAGTAACGTAGAAAGTAAAGAAAACCCTGTTAGATGGTATGTTTCGGCATCGTTTTTTTCAGTTCTTTTTTTGACCTATAGTAAGTGTTCAATATAGGTCGTAGGACTCGTAGGGTATAAAACACGCCTGACTTGGCAAAAAATATGGGTGTGATATTCAACGGCTTTTTGAGATAAAAACATCATCGTAGGTATTGACATAAACAACATTTAAGAACTTTGCGCTTTATTTAAATTTTTCGAAGCCGTATATTTGGAGAACCATTAATCTTACGACACTTGTGGAGAACATTTTTATGCAGAATTACCAATGATTAAATTATGAAAGGAAGAACCTTGTAGTAATATAAATTGTGGTAAAACCAATATTTTTCGAAATATTTGCATAAAACCGACTTTCGGGACCTTTGACAATCGATAGTATTTTTTTTTCGCACAAGATGTCTGTGTGAAACACACAGTATTTATTTAACATAACATCACGCCTTGTTTCCCTGAAGGGTTAGGCAGAAGTGTACCTACCTATATAGTACACCCACATTTCGCCAGTTATGTTTAAGTCCCATGTAATAGGGGGCGAGCCTAGGGGGCAGTATTTCCAGCTAGGGTTGCGGGACCAGCTACGGTTGCGGGACCAGCTAGGGTTGCGGAATGTTCCAAGGAGTTACCGTGGCCCTGGCACAGGCAACTGAAGGAACACGGGTGGGTTTTGGTCAGTGGAAGTCTGACACGCCCTCCCGCTACGCCCAGAGCGGGAGAAGTCATTTGATAATTTCCCACCCAAAAAATAAAAAAAGGGGCAGTATTTATTTATAATGCCTAATTTTTTGGATTTATTTTGCAGATTTGCCTTTAATTTAACTTATTTTCCTGTGCTATACTTAGGTATAGATAAGTAGATGGTACTGGGAACAATTAGAGGATATGATTTTGCCAAGCTATCAGATATGGGACACCTTAGGCAGTAATGACCCGCCAGCTAATGTTCTATATTTATGAAACTTGATTACATGTTATAGAAAACTATCTCTAAAACTATTTCACTCACATACGAAGCATGAGTAACGAGTTAATCATAATATCAGACCATAGGTACATTCTGACCTGACGAGTGACGGTTTATTTTTAGCTCTATTTTTTGGTCGTGCTCAGTTGATCTTTCGCTTTCTCGAATGACTAAGTTGAATGTTTTAATAATTCGGATTCAACGCGATGATGAAGGTGGGCGAATCACCATTCGCCCACCTTCCATTCATTTGTCGAATAATAACCGTTAAATGAATTGAATATATTTGTACGTAAGTATGTTTTGTTGAAGTTTGACATACCTATTGTAGTTTCAGTTTAATTTACAAACAAGCTAATAATTGAAAAATAATCTTTGATTCCGATGCTGAGTCACTGAAAAGAAGTTGAATGAAATTTTCTGTCACACAGCCACATTATTAGCATGTAGTGAGTGACGTAAGTGAGTCTTACCGTATCAGCTGTAGTGACTGTACCGCAACCGGTCTCTTGAAGGCCGAGTGATGCTGAATACCACACTTAATGCGATATCTGCAGTCTGCTTCACATTTTATTTGCATGAGTTTTTATAAAGTAAGTAGAATTTAGGTATTTTAATTAGGTAATTATTATTTGGTTAAATTACTCTTATGAAATGATTCGATAACCAACGCGACGGTATAAAATATGTTCCTTTGGTGTTCAAATTAGAAAAAAAAAAATTTCAACTAAGTAAACTCTTCACTCAGTTATGAGTACCACTACTTAATAGGTTGATGAGGTTCACTGACAAGCAATCAGCGAAACTGACAAAACACTAGACTATCTCGAACAGGATTCAAGACTTACGTCTAAAACCGTAGGTAAACGAAATATACACAAACGCCCCTTAATTTTATTAGTGAAGGGTCTAAGAACTTTGATACATACCTAGTTAAATAAAATTAAAATAAACTAAACACTCATGTAGATTTGTTAAGAGCTACCTGAGCTACTAGTGAGGTAATAAATTAAATTCGTCAGATCAATTTTTGATCTGAGGTATCCGTATTAGCGTATGAGGCAATCTTAACCAAACAATGGAATATCTTAATTATTTTTTCTTTACATAGCCGCAGAATTAAGTAATGCGCCATCGCTCAGGCAAATAGAATTACCTATCCGTGTTTGTGGGTCATCCATCATACTGCTAGGAACTGAATATTGCATACTTGGAGAATGCATTATTATATACATCGGCTATTGGATTTATGAATGTTATACACCTCCAGTCTGGTAGTCTTGTCCTTCACGCGCACGTCAGCTGGTTGGTGTGCGCTACTAGCGCTATTATTGTGTCGTGTATCCGCTGTTCGTTGCCATTCGTGAATCGTTCGTTAGTATTCGCGTCTTCGAATGTCAGTCGATGGAAAACGTGCGCTCGGATCGTTTGTACTTGTAGGTGCGGTTACGTTACCGCTACCTCTACCTACGCTTTGTCTTATCGTGCCCACACTGACACCACTGTGAATCTGTGTTTTATCGATTTCATGTGCGAAAATTTTCCATTTGCTGGCGATTTTGCTAACAACGGACAATTTTATTATTGTTTTATTGGTTACTCATGCAGATTGAAAACAAGTGTCATTGGACAAGATCGGTCATCCATTTAGTGCAAGTGTGTTCAACATAAACGTGATAGTGTCGTACAATCATTTGTGTGTAGAACTAAACAAACGAAGTTGCATAAGACAGAAGAAACCGGAGAAGTGCTACGATCGCCGTGTTTCGCCTAGTGCAGGTGGAGACCGTTTTGCTATCCGTGGTTGGCACCAACGTTATAGTCACCGGAAGAGCCAAATGTTATTTTAAGGTTCGTGCCTATTACCTATCTTAACAGAAAATTAAGATTCGCTGGGACCCAATACATCCATGATCTTGTACTTCTCATTAACAAAGTTTGAAAGCTTATTTCTCACACAGTCAATGTTGTGTCTTGTCTATGAAATATGACACTGACGTTAAACAAAAAGTATTGTACATGCACAAAAGATTCAGAAGTGCCTTGCATGTGCAAACCTATAAGATAGCTATAACTTAGCTTCAAAAAGATAACGCAAGCGGCTCTGTTGCTTAGGTGATGAATAACGTAATAGTCGAAACAATAACAGCAGTTGTAGTGGAAAGTGGCGCCCTCTAATCTGTGTTCCAGCTTATCTGCCCTCGTGGATAACTAAATACTATTGAATGGGATTCCCATTAAAATTAGGTTTCGCGCCACTGTAACGTGCATCTAGAATGATTAATTATGTAGATAGTCAAATAAAATTTTGAAGCTTATGTACGACGTATTAGTTACGTTGACTGCATTTAACTATATGTAGTATCTTACTAGTTATCGGTTTTTACAATGAATTTTATTAAGTGCCACCTAAAACATAACATCACGCCTGTGTATTAAGTGTTTCTTGACCTACATTTTTGTTTTCTAATATGACTGGTTAAAATTGTGTAGGTTAATTACAAGTACCGACTAGTTGTTTATCAATTTGTATTTCCATGCCGGTAATGGCGTCATTGACATCACTATTCACCTGTCAAGTGTCACCACTCAGTCCACTCACCACATGCAGCATGCAGCATAGTGTGGCACAGTATTGTATATTAAGGAATTTGTAAACAAACATACCTACGCAACTAGATTTCTGGAATTGTTAGATAATTTTGGTAGGTAGGTAATTTAATTTTACCGTCTGATTACAATACACTACGCAATGAACTAATTGGAATAAATATCATTAATTGGAATCGACGACTGATGATGGATGACACATAAAAGTGTAGGTACTTACAATTTCTCACTATCGACTAGAGACGAACTGAAATGGTAATTTATTTTATCATTTTAATATCAACAGGGATTCGATACCTACTACTTCATTGCATAGGTCGTTTATTCGTTCTGTAATGGTTCCGTTTCGTACTTATCTACAAAGGGAGAATGAAAACAGGACTCGGGACGGGACCCTATTACTAAGCCTACGCCGCCGACTATACCTAAGTATAGATACTTGTACATAATATGTTTTTGTGTTAGCTTGTACTTATATTGCGGTGTATATATTTTACCGTAAATTATTGAAAAAGACGGTAGTGCGCTAGTCCGACAGGCACTTAGGTAGGTACTACGTAAAAATCGGCTATTTTAAAATATTTCTAATTTTCTACAGAAATATCATACAAAATAGTAGGTTATGTACCCTGCCGTCATCGGGAATAAGGTTCAGAGTAGCTATCCAACAGTGGCCCAACAGAATTTCTGCCGAGCAGAAATTACGCGACTCACAAAAAATTACGCTCCTCTGGCTTCACCCTAAGAGGATCGCTCTCAGCCGCATGCATATAATTATAGGCACCGAGACTCGAGAGCCTTAGCAGCTCATGGTTTAGGCTCTTGGTGAGATGGTTTGTTATTTACTTGCATAAAATACCTATTATTAAAATAGTAATGGCAAAATATGGGTGTACGTAACACCTCTGCCTAACCCTTCGTGGAAATATAGGCGTGATGTTATATTGTTGTTGAATTATATAGTCTCGTAACCTGAATTCCGTAACATAATAAACCTCTCTTCTTAGCCGAGACCACAATGTTATTAGTATCTAGGTAAGTTTAGGTAGGTTCCAACCTACTTTTCTTTTATGTATAAGTACATAAGTAAATTAAAAAATACAGACGGAACAAACATACCTCATCAATGCTGCAGTACCTCCTCCTCTTGCACGTAAATTATATCATCCATTTCCCTTATCATTGGTAGGTACCTACCTACATAGAGAAATTAAGCAATCCACACTGGTACAGTCGACCGCACGTCTGACATCTGTGGCAACACTTTGACCTTGAGTTGGCCTAGCGTAGTATGGAGTTTCCATAATAAAAAGAAATAAGTTTTTATATTTCTATGGGAGTTTCAATAGAATACATAAATATGAGGCCAGCTTAGACCGATTTTGTTACCACTGACGTTCTGTCGAATGTACATAATATACCTAAAAATGCAAGATTGCAAGAAATAAATGCATGTAGTTATGCATTTTGTGTTGTACCAGTGGAAATATAGGACTTCGAGTTTGGATATAATGATGACAGTACAGTTTGTATCTACCTAGGTTGTTATTCAAGTCATTGAGGTAATATGTACTACGTACTAGATATTACCTCAATGATTCAAGTAGATCTTTTCTCTGATTTCTCTTGACTCGTCGCAAAATCCATCGACTTCATAACTACGATCACGAATTCCACAGATTACTAATATCAAGCTAACGAATTCTAACGAAAAAGATATAAAAAAATAAGTATTAGAAGCATGGACATAAGATGATGAGTGTTGCCACTTTCGTGCTTTATGGGTTATTTTCCTACTTCCGCTTTTTCATAACATATTGAAAAAAAGCGTGGTGCTAAAAATATCAAAATATCACTTGTTGTTATTCAAGCTAAAGTTTTTGATCATTTTGTTATTCAAGCTAAAGTTTTTGAATTGCTATTATTTTTGTAAAATCATCGCGTTCTTCGTTTTACTACGCCAACAAAGTTCTTCCTGGTTATTCCAGAGATATTTTTTTTTACGTTCATAAATTCATTTTATTTTTGACAAATGACATTGTCGAGTGGAATGCGTTTTGAGGTAATTACAAAAAAATTGTCACATCAGTTTTAAAATTCTGCCTTATTAGTAATTTTTCTGGATTCTTACATAAATTATTGTTCGATTGTATCAATTGGTAAGTAAATTGTGTAGTAGTATTGAAGTATTAGTATAAAGCGGATAGGTACCGAAATCAAAGTACGAAGCAGTCATTCAAATCGATTTGTTTAAATCTTGTATCGTGTATTTTCGACGAGAAACTCACGGGTACCGTGTGATTTGTTTATGTTTACTGTATTTTAGTAGCAATATGATTTTTATTTTATAATGTAACCTGTTATCCTGTTATGTAGATGACACTGACCATTTTTCATCCTTAATCGATCTGTCACTCTTTTTTGTTTTGTTTTGTGTCCATCGTAAAATAGACTAAATAAATCATTCAGTGCTTTTATGCAAGTAGTAGGAACAATAATGGTATTTCACATAGGTATAATTATGATTTCAGATCTTTTACATCCCTTGAGGGAGACCAGCGATGGTGGACTACTACAGGGTACTTGGTGTTACTCGAGCTGCTTCCGAGGCAGAAATAAAAAAGGCGTAAGTTCTTTAAAATCAATCAGTTTACCATAAACAGTTAAAAAACTTTAAAATATAGCATGCTTGTACTAGTTCTCTAAGTATCTTCCTAATGTTTTTACATTTCTCTCTTTCCATTGTGTGTAATTATAAAAGCATTTTAATATTATAAAGCTACCAACTACTTACGAAAATATATTTTTGTGGCAAAATAATTATTTTATTACATTAGCACTTATTTTTCATGAACCTACACTGACCCACGTCTGGTCTAAAGTCTCCCCCATAGTCATCCCCCATTAGATTTCAATTAGTGATAATTAAACACATCTCAGATTAAAGTATCCTCTACATTTTTCGCAGTTAGTAGAGGCAATGCTACAATTTATCAGATTCTCCTAATGCAAACAATTTTAATTTCAGTTACAGAAAACTAGCATTAAAATGGCATCCTGATAAGAATCCAGATAATGCTGATGAATCTAATAGACGGTTCAAAGAAATATCTGAGGCTTATGAAGTTCTTTCTGATGGTGAGTGTGAGTTTATTATTTATATTTTACACAAAACATTTTAGTATGTTTGTTTAGCTGGAGTATTCAATGTTGCTCAGTTATCAATATCTTTAATACAGCTATTAAGGTAATTTTTTGTCTTCTAAATTTACTTAGATGCTTTCAATATTGTTTAACTTGTAATATAGTAATCCCTTATTAAATATTTCATTATTTATGTGTTATACTACTATAAATCAATTACTCAAAGATTAAACTATTTATGAATATTCTATAAATGTTGTTAACCTTTGATTATGAATACCACAGCTACTCAACAAGTTAGTGCTTATGTATCTTGTATTATTATGTCTACCATTATTTTCTATCATTTTGATTGATATTTTTAAACTGAATGCAGCATTCTTTAATTTACTCATCAATGGATATAAATATCAACATTGATATGTAAAATAGCACTATTAATAATTCTAAATGTAATGTAGTTAGAAAATTACTGGTTGCTCGATAAAGAAGTGTAAAATGATTTTTGTTGTTGGGTAGCAACCAAGCGGAAAGTATATGATGCACGGGGATCCAGTCATCACGCACACAGATATCAAAGCAAGAACGGAGTCAATGGGCATCGCCACTTTAACTTCAGAGGGTTTTTTGGAGACACTCCCTTCCACCGCTTTTTTGGTAGCTGTCCATTTAATGCAGGATTGGCTTAAGAAGTTGTGAATATTATCATTTGCTTATATTTTGTAATTCCGGTACTGGCTTAATTTTTTTTTACCTATGTGGCCCAATTCATAACTGATGATCTGTAATTCAGGTTAAGCATAGTCATGGTAATATTCAGAACAGTGTTGAAAAATGTAACCTTAATTTTATTTTGTTTATTTGGGTTCTTACGTTTTGTTACTAACAATGAGTTTTGTGCGAGTTAATATGACAAAGTTTCAAACGTTTGTGTGTAACATTCTTATAGGTTACTTAATAATGTAAGCTTTATCTGGAATATTGGCGTTATAGAATTTACTATGACCTATATTAATAAGAAATTAAGAATATTACAAACGCCTAGGTCTAAAAACAACTTAATGGAGAAGGTACAGCTTCACACTAAATTGTGTAATTTAACAAGCTTTAATCATAGGAATCTTAGTAGAATTCTTAAATACTTACCTATATCATTATTGACATGCTATGACGGAGATTAGGATAGTAGAGAACCTTTTCACAAATGTTAAAAAATGTTGCATTAAAAATAGTCTACTTCGTTTAGTTCCGATTCTTACAAACGTGGAAGTTTTTATTTATGTTAAACATTCATAGGTTATATACAAACATATCCTCCTACGCACGAAATGATTCACCTCCTTGGTGATGAATAAAATGGGAACATTACATTATATTTGGCGAGTCATTGTAACGGTACTTTAGAAACACGGAAGTCGGCTAAAAGTAATTACTATGATATTGATGCTGCGTTCTGGAAACTTCCAAATTAGGATCCAAAAACAAAAATTACAATAATGAAAACACGTGGCTATGGGAATTCTAAAGCAGCATTAGTTATGTGAACACTAAAATTGAGTTCAATACTCTGTTTCTTTTCAAAAACTAATCTGCATCACAACAAAAACCTATCATTCAAAACATTATGTTTAATAAAATACGAGAAAAATGTCTCGGCTGCGTAACAAGTATTTATGAATGAAAGTCACATTGTGCTAAAAAAAGTTTTTTTTTTCCAAAAACAGAATCCTCACACATCCTGAAATATTCAAAATATTTATACCTACCTATCAACATTCACACACCACAACACAAACATTTTTAGAATCGCGTCCTCATCTATAGGTATATAGAGTATAAAACAAAGTCGCTTTTCGTGTTTGTCTGTGTGTCCGCTACGTTCTTCTCAACTACACAATGGATTTTGGTGCAAGTATAATAATAAATTAAGATTTAAGTAGGTATCTATAGCACAGAAATATAAACGTATTTTGACAAAAAAAAAAAAAATTGCACCTATTCAATCCATTCTGCCACGTAAAATGTAACTTCTATTTGACATCTTCAAACTTCAACAGAGAGTTGGTTTCATACCAAACTCAACCTTGACTGGATTTCTAAATGCTTATCGCGTTTTTATATTATTTTTGCCCTCATGTAGGTACTTACATGCTTTGCTTTTTAATTCTTGAATAATAATTGCGAACTAACTCCCGACACTGACCCTTATTTTATTTTTATCAAGAGCTACTATCGTATCTTCCTTTAATTTGGAAGCTCCAGATAGGTTCAGCCAACTGGTTAGTACATACGGATACCTAACCTGTCAGTCTGGTTTACTTATAAAATTAACAACATTTTCCACAGCTTTATTTTGTACGTTTTGTATTGTATTGAGTAGTTTGCTGCTATAGTACCTAGTACCTAATTGACTAACTATTTGAGCAACCTAATTTATGAAAGTATTTCATTAGCAAGAACCTCGCGTTATGTAGGTAGGTGCTGATATTCAATTACGTGACCTATGTCATAAGTTAATAAACTTCCGGTCACGTATTAAAGGAACTTGATTATATTGTATTATTATATTTATGGTAAAACTGATTCTTTAACCTTGGATGGTACCAAAATTATTGCTGAAATTATTAACTACAGAGTAATTTTAAATCACGCCTACTTAGTTCGTGTGCGTTAATAGTTCTTTTTTCTTTATGAATAATTCGAAATCACATAGCAGTGTGCTACTGGGAAATTCGCCACAGACTCAGTTTAAGGTCATTTCTGCCGAAGTTTCGTGCATTGGTGACATCACTTCTGTTTATCTCCGCTGCGCTGTGGATTCGAGATCCCGCGTAGACTTTGAAAACTCGAAAATATGTATATATGTACATACATTCTAGTTCGAATTATTGAACTCAACGCATGATGACGTTTACAAAGGCAAAAACCCCGCACATCTTATGTTAATTAGAATATAAATACATACGCATTTTTTGCTGTTTATTGCAGAAAGGAAACGGCGAGTGTATGATCAGTACGGCAAAGAAGGGTTGAACAACGGCAGAGGCAGACGTTCCGCCCCTGACGACGATTACGACTTCGGCTACCCTAGTTTCCCGTTCACATTCCGTGACCCTGAAGAGGTTTTCAGAGAATTCTTCGGCGGGTCTCCATTCGGCGATTTATTTGCTGGTAAAACACTTGAATCAGATTGACGCAATATTATTGTAACCTAGCTGTTGCCCGGCGCTCCGCTCGCAATTCCGCCGTCAATTCTTCCCTATTCGAATCGGATTTTGTTCACAATTTCATGGGTTTATTTTTTTTTTTGCATGGAACCCTAATTTTTTTCTACAATAAACGTAGCCTAAGTTACTCCTTACAACATTAGCTATCTGCTAGTGAAAATCCCGTCGAAATCGGTCCGGCCGTTTCGGAGATTAGCCGGAACAAACAGACAGATGAACAAAAAGTTTAAAAATTGTTTATTTGTTATAAGTACCGTATATACTTTCATATGCATTTAGTAAAAAGGTGTTATTTTGGCATTACAAACCGACACTTCAATTTTATTTAATTGCATATATAATAGAACACATTAGAAGCCCATCAACCTAGCGACATAGGCTTGCCTTCGAGAGCCTACTCTTTTTGGATGTTTTGCTGCAATTAAAGTTTATCGATTAATGGCCTGCTAATGGGACACCCATTAGTCACTTTTATTTTGGTGATTGTATTAATGTTAGATATATGTTATATTTCCAGAAATCAACGGTCATGGACATGGTCATCATAGGCACGGTCGTCGAAGCCACCCGAGCACTTCCCTCACTTCATCCCTATTCAGCCCATTTGGGTTCGGCATGCAAGGACTCGATGACATATTCGCACATGCCGCGACCAATGGGAACACTTTCACTTCTTTCTCTACATTCAATAGTTCATTAGCGGGACCTGGCAGCGCCAACATGAGGAGTACCACAACCACGACGCGCGTCGTCAATGGGAAGAAGATAACAACTAAGAAGTAAGCATGATTTTGTTTATAAAGACCACAAAAATTGCATCTTTTGCAAAACAAAAGCCGGTCTCACTGTCAGTAGTTGATGTCAGTATGTATCAAAGTGCAAACTACCCCCGAATAATAGGCCCGCAACATCAAGCGACAACAACAACGGTGCTTTAGAGATGCTGCGGGGGCCTATTATTATTCAGTAGAACTGTTTTGGCATTATTCATCTTTAAAAAAAAGCCTGGAGTCCGATTTGCGTAAGCGAGCGTAGGTTAGACAGCTGTCTGCTTTTATACATAAATTATTAAAATCGCATGCAAAATCACGCTATTAAACACTAGGGAATGGTGTGGTAACCATACCTTGGGGTCCAAACGTGGGTTGCATTCATATTTGCTGTCCAATTACAAATAATAAATAGGTCTGTACACAATATTTTAATAACGGACTAAAGCCAAAGGAAACTATTAACACAATGTTTCCTCTTACCTTCGGAAAAACGAGCGCATCAAGATGATACTAATTTTGAGCGATTGCTCTGTTTACCCTTCTTTTTAGGGTTATAGAAAGCTATAATTTGGCAAAATCTGTTAAGATATGTCGGAGGGATATGATAAAAACAGGGATTTAATCAAATCACGGAGGATGTTAAAATAACAACACGATTTTATCATTTCCCTAAGCAAATCTGGTGATTTGAACAAATCCCTAAATCGATTCAGTGAAATGATAATAAAACATGTCCAGTTCTTGTTTACGTGTGTGAGGATCAGTTTAATGAAGCTATTATTTCAAATCGGTACTTCAGTTGGCATCATAAGAGATTGGCTTCCTAGAAACACTCTTCAATTATCTACAGTTACATTAACCGATTCAGTTCCATCGACTAAGCTGAGTTTGCGTGAAATTGCAGGAAAATTATCTTTATTTGGAGGTCAAGGATTCAAACAGTGTTCTTGCCAAGAGTCCAAAGTACGATGCAAAACGAATAAATGTGCCTGTAAGAAAAATAATGTTCTGTATAATTCACGTTGCCACAAATCTGCTACGTGTTTTAATAAATGAATATTACAAACAGGCATATCAATTGTTACGTTTTTCTATTTTTTAATAACTTTTTGTTTCTCTGTTTTCAAATAATTATGTTCTAGTGGTGATTTTTGAGATCAATATTGCATTGTACTGCACCTGATTATTATAATTATGTAGGTAATCTTACAAAATAAACCTTTAAAATACTACAGAAAAGTTATTTTTGTCATTTCACTTAACCAATTTTGGGATTTGTTCAAATCACTAGATTTCTTTAGTGGGATTTGTCAAATCACCAGATTTGCTTAGGGAAATGATAAAATCGTGTTGTTATTTTAACATCCTCCATGATTTGATCAAATCCCTTATGGATTTGGCCAAATCCCTGTTCTTATCATATCCCTGCGACAGATATACAACGAAGTTAAAGTCCAAGTGAGCGTAAGTGAACGCAACTTGAGATGTTGATGTCGAAAACACGCTAGCGTAACATCCCAACTTTATGAGGGTTCTTAATCGCTTTCGTCCATTCTTTATATTGTACTTTTACCTGACAATTCAGATAAAATAGCCATGATTCTAATTTATTTATAGCTTCGGTTTTGGTGGACATGAAATAAATTTCCACTTAACATTTCTCAGGAGACTTTTAGACATAAAGTATATCTAAGTATCTCAACAATAATGTGAAACGGATTAGTTGGCAAAAATGTGTATAGTATCTTTAAATACACTACATTGTACTCAATAATAGTATTTTATTATTACAGGGTGACAGAGAACGGTCGGGAGACAGTAATGTCGTATGAAAACGGAGTCCTGAAATCAAAGACTGTCAATGGCGTACCTCAATCATTAACATATAGTTAAACTATGATATAATAGCTTATAACCAAACTTGATCCAAATGTACTCAACATGTTATGCGATTTATGAGTTCGACCTTATAATTTATAATTTTGCTTTATTTAAACATGTTGTCCAGTCACTGTAAATTTTAGTGGTGGAAATGTCTAAACTAAAATAATGCCTATCTAATTTTAGTTTTAATAGGTTACTATTTGCTTCTATACCTAACTTTAAATAATTATAATTTGAGTGAGATTTTAGAGTATTGCTCAATGTATAAATCTCGCTCTAGGAATTGTAGGTTCTTTTGTCGTCGCACGTGCACTGGCCGATGATCTCTGGCTCAATAACGAGCTATGTAATTAATTATGCAAATAACACCGCGATCTTACACTTTGTGCGCAGCGACGATAATTTAATAATTTGCTGCCAAGGTAAGTTTTATTTTTTTAGTAAATACAGTATAGACATAATAATCACAGTTACTTTTAATTTCGATTTTTAAAAAAATATACCGACATACGATTATAGGAAGTTAAATTCCAACCATTTCGAATCAAAATTCTAAATATTTAATTAACCATAATTACGATTGAAGGCATTTTAATTTTGTAGTTAATATTTTTTAAGAATTTTATGTTGATAGAAAAGCTTTAATTGACGGAAAAATATCATCAGATTTTTCAATATCAATTGCGTATTTTTACTATGTGGTACTTATAATAATAATATTAATATAATATCTGTGTAGCAAACATAGCTCTCCTAAACTTATGAAATAGACTCCACCTTAAGAACCGTAAGTAGTCAGCCCAACTCCCTGTGTAGCAATAGTTATGTGTGTCAAATCTTTGTCGTTACATACAACACTATTCTCTGTAATGCGTTTGCACCAATAAAAATTCAAACATGCAATATTTCGAAACTAGTCATATGAAACAAATCCCACAACTTGTTTTGTTGAATTTGCGTTCCCACTACATGAAACTAAGTGATAGGGAATATGCATGTTTTTTTTTGCTTAATCAATAAACCTAAGAAATTTATTAAAAGTCAAACTTAACTATTGCTTTGTTGCTCAAAAAAAATAATTTCTTGTATATTCCCTATTGTTTTGACAGATTTGTTGTTGGTTGTGTTCGCACTGACTAAATAGTAACATATTCAATAGGCATGGTTGGATAGAGATTTGTCTTGTTTGACTTTCGCACTGTTATTTGTTTGTGTCTTGCAACTTGTCTATAGCTTGCGTTTAGTGCAAGGTTTAATGTTTTCAAAATAAGCCGATAAACATCGGACATGAAGTCTCGCACCCTTATAATATTATAGGGACAAAATCATCATCATCTGCCTAGCCTTTTCCCAACTATATTGGGGTCGGCTTCCAGTCTAACCGGATGCAGCTGAATACCAGTATTTTACATGGAGCGACTGCCTATCTGACCTCCACAACCCAGTTACTGGGTAATACGATACCCCTTGGTAAGACTGGTTGTCAGACTTTCGGGTTTCGGACGACCCGTAACGACTGTCAAAGATCCACGAATGACAGCCGGGACCAACGGCTTAACGTGCTTTCTAACGTGCCTAACGTGCACGGAGGAGTCTCGGTATGTAAAGATGGTCACCCATCCACGGACCAAACCCGGCAAGCGCAGCTTAACCTGATGGATCGACCCATGCGGCTGTTATTACTTAGCCACGAGCACCTCTATACATCTATAGGGACAAAATAAAAAATCATATTATTTAAATTTTATATTATAATCAAACTATTTATTTACGTGCATTATTTTTTTTTATTTTAACCCTTTAACCGCCTACGACGGATTAATCCGACAAATATTTTCGTGTCCATTTCGCCAGGGTCGTATATTTACGACCAAATATCGTAATGATTCAAGTTGCCCGGCGCTGGGGGCACGACAACTGATATGTTGTCGGGCGGTTAAAAGGTTAATTTGGTCTGTCTTGTTTTGAATATTCATACATCGGGGACAGAGTGAAAGGGACCGAAGTGTTAGTTGCTCTCTTTCTAAGCTACAGTAGGTCTCTATTTTATGTTGAATCGATGAATATGGTAATCCAAGATCATTTGAACACTCAAAGTAGAAATCTTAAAATTTTGAATTAGGTAGGTATCTATAATTCTAAAGGTGCGAGTAGACAACATGCTACAAGATTAATAAAGAAACTTTTGTTATTTAATCGGTTTGTAAAACATGTTTAGAGATGTGAATCGTCAAACAAGCTTGAGCGTTTTTCGCCATGTGTAAGGGTCCATACAAATCCAAGGGTGACTTATACAGCGGCGCCGGCGGTGCCGCTGCCGCCGCTACGTCATGTGTAACGGGCACGGCCCTGTCGGTTCAACAAGTTGTTTGACAACGCAAATGTGGTTCGATTGTAGAACATTGACGAAATCGGTTTTCAACATGTTTTTATCTGAATTTTTCGCCAGTGCAAGCGCACAGTTATATTACAAGACTTAAATTTTAACTATTTGTGTCAAAATGCACTGACCAAAAACCTTATTTGCACCATTTGTAAATATTGCATAATTGAAATAAAACTTTAAAAGCCTAGAAACTAAATGTTGGTTTCTAGGTTTCTTTGGAAGCTATCCATTGATATTTTATTTATAAGTAGTACTATTAGGTACTTCTGCGGTCAGTGTATACCTAAACTTACATTTAATCGATGTTTTTCGTTCCGATTACTGGACGATAGAACAATTCAGATTATGTAGAAGATTGTATCGTAGTCATGCCCTAAATTCCGTAACTCACGTGACACAAAAAAGTAATTAGTGTTTTACTATGTAAAGCTAACATTTTAAATTAATGTGTTTGCCAAAAAATAGCTTTGTAAGTTAGATTTGCCAAGTTTTTGTTCAAATTTTGTATTGGGTATTGATGAAGTCATTAAAATTAAACTACCAATACTGTGTTTCACATAGTACTAAAATATAATCTCCACTTGGATATGCTAATACAAAATGTACTTAATATTTCTGTTGCACAGAATTTGATTTAAATTTTACAGTATCATATTCTAATAACGTAGTGCAACCGATACCGCTTTACATTAGTAAATAGTGCCATTACTAAACCAGAGGAAGCAAGCCTAGCACACATGAAATGTAAATAATAATGTTAACTGCAAGATCTCGTTCTTAAATTATCAGCAACTATTAAGCACTGCAGGAGGAATTATTAATAAATAAAAATAATTTGTATCTACATTTTTATTTTATTTACACATAACATCCTTTGACCTATCAGCACACATCTCAAATGCATCCTTACACAATGTTGTTTTGATTAACCACCATCAAATAAGCACTTTCCTCTCCAAAAATAATCTCAACCCCCCCTTCCAGTCTGGCTTCCGTCCTGGTCATAGCACCACTACAGCGCTTCTGAATATTACGGACATTATAAGGATAGCCAATAGGATAGATAGATAGGATAGGATAGGGATAGGTGGTTAGATTTCAGTAATGCTTTTAATACTGTTGATTTCCATGTTTTGCTTGGCATTCTATACTCTCTTAATAGAAGTCCATCGGTAATTGACTGGTTTCGAAGTTACCTGTTCGGTCGCCGGCAACATATTTGCATCGGAGAGATCTTGTCTTCCTGAAGTACCGCTGGAGTACCACTTCTGCCGGTGTACCACAGGGTGGCTTGCTATCCTGTTTACTTTTCGCAGTTTATATTAACCGATTCGTTGCGGATGGCACATTTCAGTGCCATCACTTTCTTTTGCGTGAGGCGTTAGGCACGGATGTGGGTCATTTTAAAATCGATGGTAACTCCTTCAATTAAGTTAAGGAAGTTTTTACTCAGAACCAAACTATCTTCATTTTTCACGTATATTAAGCTCGTAGCCTTCGTTTCTGGATATTGTAAGAATTTTTTTTAAACAGGGGTAACCAACCTTTTTGAAAGTTGAAAGTCGATTCGTTGCAGATGGCAAGTTTCAGTGCCATCGGTTTCTTTTGCGTGTGGCGTTAGGCACGGATGTGTGTCATTTTAAATCGATGGTAAGGAACTCCTTCGATTAAGTTATGGTTTTTACCCAGAACCAAATTATCTTAATTTTTCACGTATATTCAGCTCGTTTCTAGATATTGTAAGATTTTTTTTTTGTTTTTAACACGCTTTTATTAGCTTCACTTGTAACTAACTATGTATGTAAGAAAATCTTGGAATCTTAATTTGACCCACTTCCCGCAATAATTCATTTGAAACCAACTGGCCAAAATATTTACATCCTTGAATGTCCAATGTTGTAATGGCATCATATTCAATAGGTCTGTCCATCATTATTTTTTCTGTGCACGTTGCACTGTCCATCATATTTTTTTCTGTGCACGTTGAAGCATCCTAATTTGTGTTTTTGTTTTGTATAAATTCCCGTTCCCAGTTTTCCGAGTGTTCCCAGCGTTGTGAATACGTTTGCGAATTCTGTTCTATAATTTTGTCATCGTCGCACTGAGTTTCAACTTCTGTCTCGGGAATGTATTTTCTTTTCCCCGTAAATCTTAAACAATAAATAGACGATAAATATCCATAATAGAATGACAGTATTTAGCAAAATGTTATTTTTTACTGACAATAATACCTAATTTTGAATTTTTTTTTGTGAATACCTATTATCTATTTATTCAAACTTGGCAGTTTTTCATTTGCATAGCTTAAACAGTTGAAATTTGTTACAAGGAAAACCAAAACAATATTTTTAGACCTCAATAATCAATCAAATCATTAGAAAATGCGAAAAGGTTTAGCGCAACTGTAATAAAAAAGTCACTTACCCTCCATTTCCAGAAATACACTTATTTTGCCACTTTTAACCACTTATAACAATGTGCCTGGCCGTTCACGTTATATTTCGAATGTAAACTAAAAGTATTCAAGCTTTGAACATGTAAAAAATGGTCAAAATACTGTTTTCTTTCCCGCATGGCTGAAGGCACAGATGCGTGTCATCTAATCGTATGGCGTTGGGCACTGAACAGTGTCACGTTATTTTTGTTCGACGCCACAGTTAAAGTTAGCGAAATTAGACATCGCAACGAATCGGTTAACTCAATCTCCGAACTAATGAACTAATTTCTTCCTACCATCTTTATGCAGATGATTCACCACGAGCTCCTCTTGGAAATCTGTCGGAGGCTATCTTAACGATTAATCGTGATCTGGCCCGTATATGGGACTGGAGCAAGAGGTATGGACTTATGGTTAACCCCATAAAGACACAGGTTGTAGTGGTGGGCAGTTCTAGATCGGTCTCAAGAATCGACTCTTCCCCCAATTTTTTTTTGACAACTCAATTATTCCCTTCAGCGCAAAAGTAAAAAACTTGGGGATATTCATTGACAATAACTAGCTATATACACTTCTGGACACATCTATTGGCCCACCTTAGAGTTTAGGTTTCGATGGCCCCTACCGAAATATGATTGCTAGATTGAACAAAAACTGTTGATGCAGTTTTAAACCTGATACATTTTACCATCTTTTTCGATCGTATTGTTTTAAATTTTAATTCAGAATACCATACGACATGGAGCTACGCCTAACAAGTCGGATATGCGCCTTGTTAAAGGCAATTGATTTTTGAATAAAAAACATGTTTTATCAAATAAAGGTTTAATTTAATAACGCGTGTTGCCTCCATGGGCATCTACCACAGCTCTCATACGATTAGGCATAGAGTTTATCAACCGCTCCATGAAATTTTGAGGGATCATCTCCCATTCCTCTTCTATGGCAGTTTTCAACTCCTGCATCGTCTGGGCAACTGGCTGACGAGCCCTAACACGTCTTTTTAGCTCGTCCCACATGTGCTCAATGGGGTTCATGTCTGGGCTTCTGGCTGGCCAGTCCATAACTGTGATTTTCACATCCCGAAGATATTCCCTGACGATGCCGGCCGCATGGGCTCTTGCATTATCATGCATAAAAAGGAAATTTGGGCCCACATAGTCCGCGTATGGTATCATGTGAGGTTCTAAGCACTCACGAATGTACCTTTCAGCATTTAATGTTGGCAGCCGTGGTCCTATAACAACCTCAAGTTGAGTTTTGCCGCTCGCGGATATACCGCCCCAGACAGTCCATGAGCCACCGCCATAAGCAACCCTCTCTTCAAAGCAGCATTGTGCGAAACGCTCTCCCTTACGTCGGTAGACCTTCTTCCTTCCATCATTGCCATGTAACACAATTTTAGACTCATCAGAAAAGATTACACGGCTCCAATCTTGCTGTGTCCAATTTAAATGACTGCGTGCGAAATGAAGGCGCGCTTTTCGGTGGGCTCGCGTTAGTTTGGGCCCATTAGCTGGCTTGTGTGGTACCATATCGCGTTCTTTTAACCTTCTCCGAACAGTTCGAGCGCTCACAGATACTCCGTGGAAGTCGCGAAGTTGGTTTTGTATCTCAATGGAGGTAAGGTGACGATTTCTCAAGCTGGTCGTCACGATGAATCGATCCTGCCTTTCACTTGTAACCCGAGATCGTGGCCTTCCTTGGCGACGAACAAAGCCGCCAGTCTCTAGGTACCTCCGATAAACATTTCGGACCGCAGATCGACTTAAATTAAGTTGAGCACTCACGTTTCTTTGGCTGTGTCCGGCCTGAATAAGTGCCACAGCTTGGGCGGCGACTTCAGGTGAAGTATCCATAGATTATTGATAGAACCTCACCTTAATGTTAAGAATAAGTAATGTTTGTTGCAAAACCAAAGATATCAATCACTTTTTCAAGAATTAAATCCAAGTAAACCAATAAAACCAAGTTTTCTTAGTATTCGATTGTTTGATATCAACAAACAGGCTCCAAATTGTCTTTTGTTTCTTTAAATTCTGTGTTCGAAATTCAAAAAAAGACTATTGAATGAAATTGTGAATGTGCCAGGTTCAAAACTGCATAAAAACTTTTTGCTCGACCTAATATAAAATTTTAGCTAGGACCAAACGAAACTGAAAATACAAGGTGGGCCAATAGATGTGTCCAGAAGTGTATATAATATAATCAATTAACTCTCTTGCGACATACTGTATAGTGTCTATGGCTCCGCATCCAATACAAGATAAGACGATCATGCGATGGTCTGCCAAAATCGTACCGAGCGCCGCCGAGTGCCACAGCATGCGAACCATCGGCGGTGAGGAGTTGAGCAAGCAGGCTCCCACCGAAAAAAATGTTACAGCTGGTCGTAGTGAGAAGAACAGACGGGCTCACTACGTAGAAGCCACAGCCGATTCCACGGGCGGACCCATAGCATGGCCGGCGAGGAGCCCCGATTTAACGCCGATGGATTTTTATGTGTGGGGTCATATGAAAAGCCTAGTATACGACCAAATGACACCGATCGCAAATGTCGATATTCTAAGACAAAAAATTATTGATGCGGCTGAGGAAATGAGGCGGAACCTACGAACTTCTGTCGTGAAAAGTAATTTAAGAAAAAGAATGAGACTTTGTGTAAGAAATAGCGGCGGCCATGTAGAACATGAATTATAAAAATATTGCTAAAATTTTTGTCTTTTTTTTACGTATTTTAGCTACTTTTACCTCAAACTAAAAATGTACCCTCTCCTAACTTAACTGTTATTTGGGCAATGTTTTGCCTATTTAATAGCAAGTGTTATACCTTTTTGAATAGCTAAAGAGACGTAGAACTTTATAAAATTATTTGCAGAATAAGTTCCATACAATATTTTTTATTAAAAGCCTGTTAAAGTTAAGAACACTATTAGAAAATTCATAATGCTAACCGTTGTCGAGCAGTTTTTTAAGCTGTTAGTAGTAGGTTCAGTTTCTGTTGATCATTTTTATTAATGGACATGTCCTCTAACTAGATACATCAAAAAAACCGACTCTAGGAGCTCTAATCCCAAAGAAAACGACTAAAAGCCAAAAAATAAAGGATTTTTAAAAATAATCTTTAAAATTTAATATCTCCATAACGGTTAAGTTTCGGACATTTTATTTCAGAATCAAAATCATCAGAAATGACCTGAATAATAACCTCCTTTAATATTCAGTACGACTTTCCCTGTAACCCTGTATACTTTTTATTTGCACCAAAAACAACCCCATTTTATGTCCAGAAAATCACTGTCCATTCCATGGTTGCCTGAGCGCTCGCGGACTGAAGAGGAGACGGTTGAGCGCCCTTACAAATTTTGGAGGACAGAGATCGCAGTATGCGATATGGTCGCCAATTGTATGTTTTGTAGTTTATAATGTATCTTCAAGTAATGTATAATGTCGTGTGCAATAAAGTATATAGAAATAAATAAATGAAGCTGTTTTGTAAAACAGCGGATTCTACAAGACATCTGCGACAATCCATCATGTCGCAAATTGTCCGTCGATCGAATGTGAGCCTTGTTGCACCTTATAGCCCTAACAATATGTCCAACACCTTTTTGGGATCCTCAGACAGAAGGTATTAGAGGTTTTATAGGCAGCAACCACTACGTTCCATCGCGCGTAAAACAACAAACTTGATAATATCACATATAATGAATTAACTCTGAAAATTACCTAAATAATTAAAGCTCCATAAAATAATTGTGGACACGATAATTTGCCATGAAACTATATAGATATAAAATTAATATAATTATCGAAGATCGGCGATAGCTGAACTATGTTTTTTTTTTGTATTAATAATAAATCAACACATGCTCACGCCTTCTTCCCATGGGGGTAGGCAGAAACTGCAGAACGCCACCTCACTCACCTCAATGATAGGTGACAGGCGACAAGTGACAATTTGACAATTTTTTGTTTAATAAAGATTATCACTGACGGTGGAAAATCTACAAATAAATCGACTTGTCGTGACAATTTGACATATTTCTGATTAAGGCGAAAGCGCCAGGTAGCATGGGAAATTCAAATTTTTTTACGTTATTTGCAAGTCAGTTTTAGGTTGTATGTTGATCAAAATATGATTCGCGACCGTAAAAAGTATGTATTTAAATAATTATAATAATTAAAGTGATCAATACAACTCTTTAAGATCAGGTAATTCTATTGAATGACTATTACATGAAATCTTGGCAATTAGGGTTATACAAACTTATGGAGTTGTATTACTGATTTTGATTATTAGGTCCTTAATATGAAATTAGCGTTTTGTCGTACTGACCACTTTGGTCTGAAATATCTCCTCTTTGGTTAAGAATTCCAAATTCAAATTTATAAATTCATTTAGCTGGTAAGTACATTTGAGTTTTGAAAACAGTCATTCATTTGTTTTTTCCTCATTATTCTTTTGCTGCACAATGGAAAACATGAAATATCGGTATATTTACGAGTACGAGTTCTACCGTGGCACCAGTGTTGCAGAAACAGCTCGAAGGATTAATGATGTGTTCGGCGCTGGTGTCGCAAAAGAAAGCACGGTACGTTTTGGGTTTCAACGTTTTCGTTCTGGAAATTTCGACCTTCAGAACCAACCCCGTGGACGGCCGGAAACCAAAGTGGAAAATGAAGAATTAAAGGCTATTATGGAAGCGGGTCCATCACAAAGCACTTCAGAGATAGCTGCAGGCTTCGGGGTAAGTGATAAAACTGTATTAATCCACTTGAAGCAAATCGGGAAAGTAAAAAAACTTGAACGATGGGTACCTCATGAATTGAGTGAATCGAACTTGCAAACACACGTCGACTGCTGTGTTACTTTGTTCAACCGACACAATAATGAAGGGATTTTAAATCGAATCATTACTTGTGATGAACATTGGATACTGTACGATAATCGGAAGCGCTCGTCGCAATGGCTGAACCCTGGAGACCCAGCCAAATCCTGCCCTAAACGAAAATTGACTCAGAAAAAGTTACTTGTGAGTGTTTGGTGGACTAGCGCCGGTGTCGTTCACTACAGCTTTCTAAAATCTGGCCAAATGATTACGGCAGATATCTATTGTCAGCAATTGCAAACCATGAAGGAAGAACTAGCTGCTAAACAACCGAGATTGGTCAATCGCTCTAGGCCACTGCTGCTTCATGACAACGCAAGACCACACACTGCACAACTAACAACCACTAAGTTAGATGAGCTACAATTGGAATGTCTGCGACATCCACCGTACTCCCCGGACCTTGCTCCAACAGATAACCATTTTTTCAGGAATTTGGACAACTTCTTACAAGGAAAAAAGTCAACTCCGATGCAGCAGTCCAAACCGCCGTCAAAGAGTTTATTGATTCTCGCCCCCATGGTTTTTTTAGTAAAGGGATCAATGAACTACCTATAAGATGGCAAAAGTGTTAACAACGGTGCATACTTTGATTAATTAATTATATTTTACAAACAAAAAATTGACTTTATATTCCTCCCGTACAAAACGCCAATTTCATATGTAAGGACCTAATAATTCTGTAAAATGCATATTTGTTACGGTCGCGAATGATACTATAATTAATATACAACTTAATACTGCCTTGCAAATTGCAAAAAACATAAGTTTGAATTTCGCGGGCTACCTGGCGCTTCCCCCTTAATAAACAATTTCTCTTGACAGGCGACAGGTGACAATTTGTTCGGAAAAACTCGTCAAAGGACGATGGGCGCTGGCGTCCCCAAAATTGAAACTTAGTCAACCGACTTGAGAAATATCTCATTTAAAAGGTCTTGGCTTAGATACTGATCATTCTTTACTATGACGACGACCGTCAAAATTATGGGGTTTTCCGGGAAAAGAAGGAAATGTAATGGTACTACTGTAGTACAAAATAAGTTAGATTTTTGAAAAATAAGTGAAAATCGTATTGATTTTTACTTTAGGTACTTCATATTGTATTTTATTTTTCATGACATAACATATTCACGCCGTAGGTAGGTAGGTGTAGGTAGAGATTGTGTACCTATAATACGATTTCTAAACTTAAAGGTCTTGGTTTCCTGATCTTTTATTTACTACGGTGACAACCGTCAAAAGTACGAGTATGGGGTTTTAAGGGAAAACAATTAAATGAGATGATATTTTGTTGCAGAAATAAGTTTGATTATGAAAAATAAAAACAAACTGAAAATCGACTATATTTCATCTAAGTATAATTATATATTTAACATGACATAATGTAAAGCCTGTATTCCCAGCAAGTGTAGGCAGAAATGCATAGTATACCTACTCCATTTTGCTAGTTACATTATAATTGCTATGTAATGAATGTATAGGTAGGTACCAAAATAACAACAACAGTTGCAAGACATGGTGACTGTGATGGATGAAGCATAATAATGTATTTATTTATTAAGAGTTTATCCAATTAAAAAACTACTCTCCAAGAGCGGACTTAATGCCTGAGGCATTTTCTACCTGTCAACCTTAGGGCGATGCAGAGACAAAACATGAGAGGTGCAACATAGGTAACTCGAAAAAGAAATAAAAATATGGGTAAAAATCATTTTAAAAACAAGCTTTTAAATTACTAAAAAATTCTAAGTAAAACTTACGTAAACATAGACATGTGAAGACATGTCACTTCTATCACCTTCACTTGTAAGGTACTTGTCAAGATAAATCAAAATGGCGGAAACACAACAGGGACAACACAACTTGTTTAGTTGTCCGTCACCACCTTCCGGCTCCACCTTCAGATCCTAGACACCACATAGTGTAATAGCACTTGTATTGACAAGTGCTCAATACGTCCAAACACGATGGTGCTATCTTGTTTGGTTGAGGAGTTCCTATGGCCACCTTCCGGACCCTGGATACTACCTCGGGCTATAGTACCTACTTGTCTAGATAAAGCCAACGAAGCCAAACACGATGGTGCTATCTTGTTTTGTTAAAGAGTTCCTATGGCCACCTACCGGCTCCATCATCAGATCCTAGACACCTCGTCAATACATATCCAATGAGCTCAACGATGGTGCTATCTTGTTTGGTTGAGGAGTTCCTATGGCCATATTCCTACTCCATCATCAGACCAACACTACGGTACTTATCATATTTTTGCGTTGGCACTGAAGTTAAAATATAACCTATGCCAAGTTTCAGCTCCATCGGATGCCAGGAAGTGCTTGAAAAATAGATGACAATGGGAGTAACCGGAAACACATACGAACGAAGCAAGCTAATATAAAGCTTGTAAAAATCATAATGAATCGGATACATGGATACATGTGTGCGGTTATGTGTTGTAACTTGTAAGTATCACGTATCTGGTTAAATATGGATATTCGTTATAACATACATACATAAACTCACGCCTTCTTCCCATGGAGGTAGGCAGAAACTACAGATCGCTACCTGCTACGATCCTTACCCTTTTGCCTCGTTTACGTTCATACATCTGGTCATACACGTTGCGAGTACTTCGCACCTGATCTTTCTGAAGAACATCACCAATAAGATCACTATAATATGTCTTCCTAGGGCGTCCCCTCCCGGCGTTTCCACTCGCATCTGCCGTGTACCTAAATATCATACCCTTTGTTAGTCGACTTTCATTCATCCTCTCATTATGACCAAACCATCTAAGCATACCTACTCTTTTCAATTTTTGTCACTACATCTTCTTTTAAACCGCACCGTTGCCTTATCACATCATTCATCATTCAAACAGACTCCTCAAATATACAAACTCACTTACTTGCTCCACACTTTTATCATTTATTTTCACATCACACATCGATACGTCCTCTTCTCTTTCAAACACCCCGGTTGGTTGGACCGTTCCTGATACCAGTGGGCTACTATTTTTAAAAAAATTTAATGTTTTATATTCTAATATTTACAAACGTGACAGATATGTAAAGTAAAATAAAGGAAATAATCTAATTGTACCTAAATAATGTTATCTATTGGTTGGTATATAGGCAGGTGATCCTCTTGAGCGGGTGAACCGATCAATATAGATAGTAACTTAAAACAAAACCTTAAAACTATTAAACCAAAGAGGTTCCCTTTGCTTTAGTGGTTTTGTATAGTTAGCTACTGATCCCAAAACGATATCAGAAGTAAGATCTAGTAGATCAATACCGCTAGCAATTAGATATCGTGATTCGTTGTTATTATAAGCTATTAGGTAGCTACCTTCGTCGTTTTTATAACACGACACGATGCAATGGATTTTGTTTGGACACGTAACATTTAGTTGCGAGTTGCGAGACAGGAATGTAGGTACCAACACTGGTACATGTTGTTACCACAAATCAAAATGTGATGTCCATTAGAGTATTATCATGGCTTTAGTATATAGCTGCTGCTTTTGGTTTTCATTGCGTTTAGGAGGAATTTTGATCGGGATATTTGCATTAGTAAGTTTAGTGAGTTTAGTGTTATAAACAACGTTAGAGTGATAAGTACGATTTATTAACACATCATACACCATAAGTCTTACATACTTAATACCAAAAATTAGTTTCAGGGACTCCTGATACTAGTATTTTGTTGCTTAGGATACAGTCAGTCTCAATTAGTAAAAGATGAGATTACCAACTGGACAAATGATTACAATCTCATATATGCAAAGAGCTATCTAGAAGACATGCAAGCAGGTGGGCATGAGCATACAGTAAGATGTTAATGCTGCGGTCCCACGGCCCGCTTTCTCACAGGCCAGGTCGATGGGCCGTGGGAACCGTCGCATCCGATGAGGCCTGCGCTCGAAATGCTCGGCTCGGGCCCCGACAGGCCTCGACAGGCGTAGCAATGCCTGGCGAGGCCTGTCGATTAACGGGCCATGGGACCGCGGCTTTGTAATGGTTGGCCACAAAACATGATAGGTAGTATTAAATCAATTATTTATTTTTCAGATCCAGATAAATATCTTTCACTTGGCATTAGTTTTGCAAGTATTTACATGGTTGTATGCATGATTTATATCTACGGTGCTTATACGGTAAGTACATACGTGATAATTTCTCAGTATATTGTTTATTTATTTATATACAAACTTTATTGTACACCAGATTATATATTACATAAAAATAAATTGTAAACTAAAAAACATAGGTACAATTGGCGGCCTTATCGCTTAGGTACTGCGATCTCTTTCAGGCAACCTTAGAATGGAAAGTGATTTTCTAGACTTAAAATGGAGTTGTCTTTGGTGCAAATAAAATGTATAAAAGTACAGACGCCAGCACATCAAGCTACCCGAAACTGTCGAATTTTCCCAATCAACCTTGAACCTAATACTTTAGCAATAAATTGAAAATATATTAAAGAAATTTGACAGATTGTAGCAGCTTGATATGCTGGCGTTTGTATAATATACTTACTAGATACACAGATATGCTAAATAATAGATACATAGATACTATATAAGCAACGAAAATAAGCAGCAGCAGGCAGCAGGTGGCGCTCTGTAGTTTCTGCCTACCCCCATGGGAAGAAGGCGTGAGTTTATGTATGTATGTGTGTATAGATTATTACAGCTAACAATACGAACATAATCACAACAACAAATAAGGTAAAAGTACGTATTCCCGTTAGTGTACTAGTACCCGTTAACAAGTCAGTTTTTTATTATTGCATTTTTCTACCAATAATAAAGTAAAATTTGCGAATGGCAATACCTTCTCGGTAATATTTTGTACAATTGTAATGGCAACATTGTCCAAAAAGTTTAATAGCGTCAAAACCATGCGATGACAAAAGTTTGCTTTGTGAAAATATTATGTAAGTTCAAAGTTCTGTCAGGGAACTACGGAACCACCACGTCGCATTGATGAGCTAGCCATACTGCGACGGATAACGTTAAGGTAAGAGTGTTAATTTTCTAAAATATTTGAGTATATTTTGTTGCGATATAACTTATAAATTGAGGTGAATCTAATTGAGAAATAAATAATTTTGCCGTTCACATCTATTGGTACTAACAAACCCTTCTTGACCTAGTACCCGTTAAAATCGTATTTTTTTTATCGGATATTGGTACACGATGAACCCGGTAATACACGTTGTACCGAAACCCGTTATTGTGTACTTATTGCCTTGAAATAGGTCTCATTTTCCTTTAAAACTGTAGAATACATTGCCGGATGTTGGGACTTGCATTAACAGTTGCATTTAAACCCGACATCGTCCTTATTGCCTTGTGTTAAGTTCTCTTTTCCTTCGAATCAACAGAATGTAGTTTCTATGTTCCTTGTTTGTGTTGTAATCACCTGGATTCGATTGCCTCTTTAGTTTTTGATGTGTAACATCTTTACTATCGCTTCTGGGAGTGATTGATTGATAGGTGAGTGATTGGTCAAATTGAATTGGATTTGGACAAAGACATGGACCTGGAGTCGAAATCGAAGCCGAAGTCAAAGCAAGGTGAGATGTCAGATGTTACACATCATATGCGACTACTGTAAGGCTCACTCGTTTTTTATGATTTCCTAATTTTTGCACATTTCGAGTCACTGCTGTGCTGTTCTGAAATCAGCTTTTTCGATGCGCATCATGTGACGCGCTGCTGTTTTAGTATGGATATTGATAACCACGCAGTAATTTGAAGCAAACTTCAGACCGAAAAACTTACATGACTCGATCTGTGGATACCCGACTAATTTTGTTCGCTTGCTAGCATTAAGTAGAAATACCTATTATTTCTACTAAATAAACTTGTTCTTTTTATAACGCTGGCCTGTCTGTGTTTCTATCATGTAAGCTCTTGAGTTAGTAATTTATCGTGTTTACGACAATTGAGGCAAGATTTTTAATTATACTGCCCTGGGAGACAGAAATCCATACCATACTCCACGTTTCTTTTTCACAATTTGTAACCCTTAGGTTTTGGTTTGTTTTTAAGTAATTGAATTACTACCATGTTTTAATGTTCGGTCGTTAAAATATTTTAAAATTATTAATATTTTCCTATTGATACGGATTCAGAAATTTTCAAGAACAGTGTTATTTTTTTTTCAGATAGCCATGACTGATAGGCAGAAGGCCATATTAAAGGCCATAGAGGCAGTCAAAAAAGGAGCCTCAATTTCAGCTGCTGCCAGGCAGTTCGGTATCCCACGGTCGACGTTGGATGACAAATAACGCGGCCGCTATTCTGTCGAATGCTCCAAAGGACCGGCTACAGTTTTGACGAAAGAAGAAGAAGAACATTTAAGCAGGTGGATTATTTTTATGGCAAATAGTGGGTTTCCCGTAAATAAGGCGCAGTTATTGGATAGCGTGAGTTTATTGGTGAAAAAGATGAAGCGAGATAACCCATTTCGAAATGGCAGACCAGGTCGTCATTGGTTTGAAGCTTTTATAAAGCGACACCCTGAAGTAGGCCAGCGAGTGGCCCAACATTTGATGCAAACCCGTGCTTTAGTCAAAGAAAGCGACATAAGAGCATGGTTTAAAGAAGTGGAAGAATATTTTATAAAGACACATATCGAAGAAGCAACTCGAGATCCACGTAGGATTTTTAATTGCGACGAAAGCGCTTTCTTTTTGTCACCGTCCGATAACAGAGTTCTGGCAAAACGAATACATTTGAAAATTTTTCATTAATAAAAATGTTTTTCTTTTTTGGATAAGCCCTTCTTTATTTTACACAGAAATGCAAAAATATTATTTCTGTGAACTTTGACGTAAACCAATAGAGTTGAAATTTGCATTGAAAATTACCGGATTCAGGGACAATTTAACGTTTACTAGTACAAATCTACCGGGTACTGGTACAATTAGCCCTTTATTTTATATTTTTGTATCATTGTTTAAGAAAATTTATACTAAATAAAAAAAAGAATATTACAATAAAACTTGTTTAAATTATCTCTCTAGTCATGTAATTATTTTTTTTGTAAGTCTTCTAGTTTTAGCATAGCATACCTGCAAAGTCAGTGAAGTTCAAAACTTCACGGTTACTGGGCCGTTTACCTTAATGTTCCTGAGTCTGCGCGCATTTTATTGGAACGTAATGCATTCCACAAACGAGCGGCCAGTAAAAGGTTTGTCAAGGAAAGTTGTGGAATGCATTGGCATTTTAAGCTTCAAGTTATCTGATGACCATAAAACTTTCGTGTGAGAGTCGCAAAGAAATGTCTCTTGAGCTAGAGAGAGGTGGAAGGGGAAAAGAGCAAATTATACAAAAGAGCAAGAATATTGAGCGAATTGGTATCCACTTGAACTTCACACGAAATTCGGAAACATGGTTATATTTGCGCAAACCGTACTTTTATGAACTGTGCAAGCGCAATCTTGGTAGCATTCGGTAGAAAATCACGTACCTACCTAGTCTCTTCAAAGACGTAGCGGAAGCAAGTAGCTTGCGGCTAACTTCTTGTAGGTAGCTGGGCAGTCCAAGAGAAGTTCTTGTCGATGAATATCCCCAAGTTTTTTACTTTCTCGTTTCAGCAAAAGAAACTTGGGGAAGAGTCGTCCAGTCGATTCTTGAGCCCGTCCTAGAACTGCCCACCACCACAACCACAACCTGTGTCTTTATGGGGTTGACCATAAGTCCATACCTCTAGCTCCATTCTCATAGGTACGGGCCAGATCACGATTAATCTTAAAGTGGAGCTCGTGAGTAAATTTGTAAATCATCTGCATAAGGATGGTAGGAAAAAATTAGTTCGTCGGAGATTGAGTTAATAAAAACTGCGAAAAGTAAAGGGATCTGTGGTACACCGGCAGAAGTGGTACTCCAGGAAGACAAGGTCTCTCCGATGCAAATACGTAATCTTTTAAGTAACATCCAGGTACAGTTAGCAAAAAAAGTCTGTTAACAATCAATTCAGTTCTTGAAACCATACCTAACTGAAAAACCAGAAAGATGCTGGCACCTATTTAAAATTCAAAAACACAAAATCATTTCTATTAACTAAAGCGACAGGACCGACTTTCATAGCTGACCGTACCAATTATGCCAAATTACTATAATTCATAAAAAATGTACTTACCGTTTATTTGCCCCACAGTGTAACAACATGCTAATGGTCACCTACATATTGATGGAACTACTGCGTCTCATTTTGATATCTACTTTAGTTGCAACCTTTCTACTCCTGATCAAGCAAAATACTATGGACATTGGTTTACTGATAGGGGCAAGTGTTGCAGGCGGATTTCTACTTCGTAAGTTTTTAATTAGGTACTACTGGATATTAGAAATAGAAAAACTTTACTATACTAAGGTCAGCGCCCTAATTGCGTAACACACTATCAATCTGAATCATTTTGAAGCAAATTGCTAATCCATCGCTTCCTTCGATTGCTTCTTAAGTTCGAAAAAATTGTCTGCTCAACAACGTAAATAGGGCAATGAATGTTGTTGAACTGTCAAAATGAAACCGTTTCCTACTGTAAGCATGTTACGCCCCGTAGAAGGTATTTCGAAGCTAAGAGAGAAGCGCCCCGCCATACGCCAAGGTTGTTCTCAGACCTATTTAATTATGTACCTAGGTGGTAACTTGGTGAGGAAATTATATTTGTGTAGGACTACTACAAAGTTTATTATGTAAAGATAGTAGTAGAGTACCTGCTGAGATACTAATATTAGTGTGTGCTTTCAGTGGGAATGTTCTACTTATGGGTGTGTGCTGCCAATCTGCCTATAGTCATAAACGAGATGGAACGTGATGAGCAGGCTGCTATCATCAACAAACTGCAAGAACTCCTCGATGGCAACAATCGGAGAACAGTTCCGCGTGCTATAGATAATATTCCTTTTTCAGCGCAATCCGAAGACATTGTCAACAGGAACCTTTTTATTGTCCCCAGAAAAACAGGAACGCATGTCAGTAGCAGAATCAATGGTCCCTTTAGAATTACTAAACCTTCATAAATTAATAATTTCAAATAAACTTATTAAAATTGTATTAATCTTGTCTTGAAGTGCTGATAAATTTTAATAGACCCACCCACCCACTCGTAAGTTAAGTAAATGTTTATACTTAGTTTTTTTTATTTTTCTTATGTAATAGGTAAAACAACTAAAAACATTAGGTACCTATACCATCCTTCTGGTGCAGTAGGGTAAACATAAAACAAACGTTGTGGTAATGAGTGTCATGATTTCCAAAGATTTGTAGTGATTTTAAATAATAAACTAATAATAAATAATAATAATAATAACTGTTGCAGTGTTTAAAAGAAGAGTGAAAGAACACTATCTCTCCACTTCGTCATAGCTATTAGTATTTATTATGTTATGTTTCATTATTATCGTATATATTTTTTTTTGTGATATTTATTTTGGTAGTATAATGTATGTATTTGTATGTACTCATATTTTATGTTTATATATATATTTGTTTATATTCAT
This sequence comes from Fissipunctia ypsillon, assembly GCA_947568875.1. Lineage (NCBI taxonomy): Eukaryota > Metazoa > Arthropoda > Insecta > Lepidoptera > Noctuidae > Fissipunctia > Fissipunctia ypsillon. The sequence goes on from OX387654.1 coordinate 12,221,199, forward strand.
ATTAGTGTATCGTTTGTGATTTTATGTATTTTGTTTTCTCTTTTACTCTTACACACGTTGTCTACATCTCTTTATCTACTTTCCTATCGCAGGTATGCTGGAAGAGATTTCTTTAGAAATAAGCGTCACCTTTGTACGTATTTTTCTGTTCCTTTCTTCTTGTTTGTTTATATGTGTGTACATAAACTGTTAAATAAATAAATAAATATAAAACTGAAAGTATGCGATTTGCCTCAAATTATTTTTATATCAGTGTAGTCATGAAGTTTAAAAGTATCTCATTTGACAGTAACCGTAAAAGTACTGTTTTTTTTTTAACGAAAGGGGAGTGGAAATATGATGTTTGGAGTGTGACGCCTGTTTTGCTAAGTTAGTTCTCTTCGAGCCTCGGAACCAAAAGGTTATCTTTAAGAAGTCATACCTACTGTTAAATTGAGTAGTAAGTAGTACCAAGTTTGTATATGTGTGAGAATATAATTACAGTAATATTCGTACCTACTGAAAAAATTGTATCATTTCATGAGGTAGGCCCAAGTAGCACTGTCATGTCTTAAAAAGGTATTGGATGTCTTCGAGACAATAACTTAATTCTTGGCCATTGTCTTGGTTAATCGGTTTGCGGATGGTAAACGAGACACAATAGAAGTTTTAGTGCGAATTTCACCAATTAAATTGATAGCGATCAACACATCTATACCGCGTTCAAGAGAAGTCAGTGTCAATAATCCACAGAAAATAATGACACTAACAGCCCTTAAACGTAGTTTATGTGCTGATCGCGTTCAATTTTATTGGTGAAATTTGCCCTTACGGTTTGACGTCTATAGACGTCAAGCGCCCGCGAAAGTGTTAAAAACATAAGTGCGTAAGTAAAGCTTCCTCATGGGTGATAGAATAATTCTACCTATGATAATATTTAAGGCGTAATACCTGCAATCAAAGTTCCCAATCTTAATTTAGCTGCCACAAGAACTTCGTTAATGTGAGCCGTTAACTGTATGTTAGCTGGAGAGATGTTACCGCAGCTTCCTCATGCAGTACAGACAAACCAGTGGATTAGGGTTTTGGACTATAGTCAGAAAAAAAGGCATAATAGCTGGACAAAAAAGGAAAGAACTACAGTCGGGTAAAAAATGTTAAAACTACGATCAAAAAAACTGTGTAACCTGGAGTTATGTCACCTCAGCAGCTTATGTCATCTTCCGAACGAAAGAAGATATGATTAAGACGTAATATAGCTAAAAAAAAATAAGCATAATAGCTGCCATTGGCAGCAAAAGATTCAAATCTCTGGTCAAAATACTCTATGAGATAAATAAACCGCTAAATATGTGTACGCTGGAGTGACGTAACCCCAACTTAAGGGTGCGTTTCCACTGAAGCAGAGACGAGCGGAGCTGTGTGGAGACGTGCCGGAATCGTCCAATCGCAGACGAGACGAGAGACTCGATGAGGATTTCAACTATTGAGATTGGTCGATTCCCGCACGTCTCCGCTCAGCTCCGCTCGTCTCTGCTTCAGTGGAAACGCACCCTAAAGGCTCCTACACACAGTGCCGGCGGCAGGGCCGCCGGGCAAGCCGCCGGCCATGCCGCCGTGCACCCGGCGGCATTAAAAGCCACCGGCTTTGCCACACAAAGGAGCATTTTGTGCCGGCGTGGCCGCTCGGCATAAAACCGGCGGCACTGCCGCCGGCATGTGTGTAGCAGCCTTAAGACTACTACACACATGCCGGCGGCAATGCCGCCGGGTTCATGCCGAGCGGCTATGCCACCGGCAATACAAGCCACCGGCACAAGCCGCACAAAACCGTCAAGCATCATTCCGGTTGTGACAGTCACATAGAACGCTAGTGAAGTGAAAATTTTTTTTGGTTGGTTGGTTACAATGAATACGAAAATCATCAGCACTGCCGCCGCAGTTGTAATTTTTATTTTAATAAGAAAAAAATACAAAAGGACGAGAAGGTTTTGGGTGCGCCCAAGTTTACAAAATAGAAAATGGCAGAACGGTACTGTAATGATAGAAGAGTATAAAAAAGATGATGTGGGATGTCAAGGTTTGCGCAATAGTATGTTCTTTGGGTTTCTGAGAATGACATATGAAGATTTTGAATTTTTGCTAGAGAGTACTGAAGTGTACATTAGCAAAAAAAATACTGGCTGGAGAAAGGCTATACCTGCTAAAGAGAGGTTGGCAGTAACGTTGCGGTTTTTAGCTACAGGAGAAAGTTATTTCAGCCTTGGAGAACTGTTTAAAATTTCACCACAACTTCTTTCCTCACTGATTCCCGAAGTCTGTCAAGCAATAATATCAAAACTTCAAATTAAGGTAATCATTTTTTTATGACTCACTCTTGATATTCACAGGGAAGCTCACTCACAGGGAATCCTAGAGGGGAAGCTAGAGAACACCATAACCTAATATATATTTGTACTCTATTGACCAAATAAATATTTTTTTATTTTATTTTTATTTACGATATGGCCTGAATATATGTGATATTGCTGGAATTGGATAATATTTGAGTATAGCATTACATTTAGGGTATATATTTATTTTTGAATGTTTATTTTAAATTAATTTTTATTTCCTTTTTCTCTTCTAGATGCCAACCACAGAAGAAGAATGGCTTTCGGTGTCACGTTTGTTTTTCAAGAAATGGAATGTTCCCGATTGTTGTGGATCCATTGATGGGAAACACATACGTATACAATGCCCCAATAATAGTGGCTCAGAATTTTTCAATTATAAATCGTATTTCAGTATTGTGTTGTTGGCATTAGTCGATGCTAATTATAATTTTTTATACGTCGATATTGGTTGTCAAGGAAGAGTTTCGGATAGGGGTGTTTTTAGAAATAGCTCGCTTTACGAAGCATTACGAAATGAATCTATAAATCTACCGACACCAAGACCTTTACCTGGACGGACTATGAATGTACCATTTTATTTCCTTGGTGATGATGCTTTTCCGATTTCTCCTAACTTAATGAAACCATTTCCTGGACAACATGAGCGAGGATCTCCGAAAAGAATATGCAATTACAGATTTTGTAGGGGAAGGAGAGTCGTGGAAAATGCTTTTGGCATATTATCGGAAAAATTCAGAATATTTCATTCAATAGCTAATTTACAGCCAGAGAAAATGAAAATTGTAGTAATGGCTTGTGTATGCCTGCACAATTTTATCCGAAGAAATGACGTTGATGTTGAGGATAATATGATAACGATACCGGCACCAAAATAAATATTGAAATAAATCGAAATTTGGAACCTTCAATGGTCAGAAATGAGTTGATGAACTATTTTCTTTCAGAGCAAGGACAACTTCCATGGCAAAATTACATTTCATAAATCAAACATATTTTTATTGGGAACAACGTTTATTTAGCATATAAGTATCTATATAATGATATTTTAAGTAAAATTCTAACTAGGTAACATTTTGTTAATCTGTGTTTGCCTCATTAATCTCACTATCAATCACAATGTACCAGTACAATCATAGTTTTAATTATTAAATTCTTAATGTAGCATCATAAATCTAAAAGAGTTTTAATTATTTTTCCAAACATGAAAAATTGCTGTCCTGAGTATCAGAATTGTCGGTATAATTAGAATGGCTAGTGGAAGGACGTACACTTTCAGGTGTCGAAGTGGTAAAATATCTTTGAGCTGCCGCCACCGTGGAAGGTCTTGAGTAAACGCCCATTTCAGCCTGATAAATTATATTATTAATATGATGTTGTACTGTAGATATTGTTATGGGATCCATTTTTCGTATTTTATTTGCTATGTGTTCTCCGAATACCGAGGCATCGTCGCGAGCAGATGACGAAGCTGACATATTTTTTAAAACTTGTAGAGCTTCGGCAATATCACTGTCTCCATCAGTACCGCATCTCCTTTTCCGGGAACTAGTCGCTGTTGCATTATCTTGATGACTGTACTGCGAATGCGTCTGTAAATAGAAGGAAATAATATGATTTTTTTTATCATGGGAGGTATTTAATATTTATACTAATATTATAAATAAATAAATTGTAGGGGGTAATCTTCGGAACTACTGAACCAATTTATATTGATTAAGAACTGATCACCTCTTCTTGAGATCCTGGTTTGCCGTCTTAATACAAAATTATAACAAACGTACAACATTGCAGGTACAACAAAAAAAAAAAAAAAGCTTTTATCTCGGGAATGGAGCACCGATGAATTATGAAATTTTAATCGATTTCTAACGTTAGCACAGCTGGCTCATGAGGAATCCCTAATAACTTTTAAAAGCGAGACTTTTTTCTTTGAGACTAATTATCGAATTAATCCTGGCATAATTAAAAATCTCAAATTCCATTGTGGGCCAGCGTAGCTAACACATCTTAGTACACGCGGGCGAAACCGCGGCACACCCGTGACACTCCGTGTATGAGAGTTGAAGCGCCGCCCGGGGACCTTGAGTCGCCGCACGAAAGAGCATGCTCTTTGCCAACCATGGTTGACACACTAGTATTTTTTAAATTCAATTCAATTTTTAATCTTTATTGCATTCTTGTATATTTAAGGGTCTTAAATATCGAAATGAAAATGTATAAACAAATATACAACATTACCTTATCTAATATAATATCATTATTTTGCTCATACATTATTTACGTTTTACGTTCTTTATATTTTATGCAACACATTTAACAAGTATAATTTAATTGTATTTAACCTTTATATGAGATAAGACTTTATACAACATTATTACTTATTTATTGTGGATCTAGGTATTGTAGCTATTTTTATTCGGTTCGATTGTCCCTACAGCCATATTTACAACAATATACGCTGGGTATGATTGTTTAAATTAATAAATACCACGCTTTAGTCGCGTCGCACAGCCCCCGCGCTCGCCCGGGCACGCACACATAGCCATGAGTCCGCGACTCACTTTTTGTGTACACATGCAAGTGTCGCGTCTTCACTTTAGTATATGTTCTGTGACCGCGAGTAGTTAGTCTGTGATAAAATATAGGAAACATGAATACTTACATCATTCTCACTATTTACTGTGGGTAGTGGTTTATTTTTGTCTCGCAAAAAGTTCAATGCCTTGTAAGCAAACCACTTTGGTTCCTGTACATCGTCTGTGCTTGCACCAGATTTGTACAACTGTTCAACCTTCTTTTTTTCCCGAAAATAATGAGAGGTTAAATTTTTTAACTTTCTCTCTACTTCGCCATTATCAATGTCAAATACACTTGCAATTATATTCAAGGCGTCCATTCGTTTGTTCCTATTCTTATAGTCTGCATTTCTGGGATTCCATAATATATCATTTTCATGAAATTTTTCAATTAATAGCAACACAGTTTCGTCGTCCCAATGAAACGACATTTTAATTTGTTGAATACACACAAACCGCACACCACTACCGCTCGAATGCCAGGCACGAACTGACGCCGACAAGCCGCGTAACCCGCCGGCACACCCCGGCGGCCATGGCTTTGTATGCCGCCGGGTGCACGGCGGCATAGCAAAATTTTCAAATCTCTAGGCCTCATATTTTAGTTTCCACGTAATAAACAAAAAAGGTTCCGCGCTAAAAAATTAATATTATTGCCTCGGAGGAGCTAAGGAGCGCAGCTGAAGACGGTATTTGAAAAACTATTTTGAATTCTAGGACGACTTGTATTTTATAGGTATACACTCTTTAGCAAAGTTTATCTTGGCTAAATCAAAGCTATTTTATAGACATCTTGTGTAGGGGGGGGGGGGGGAGGATTCAATTCATAGCAAATGCCAGATTAGGTATGCATTTGCTTTTATCGATTGAGTTCGAAAAGGCAGATGTAGAGTATAAAACATATTTTAATAGGTAGATTTTGGCCAGCGAGTCGTGTCACAAGTTATTTATTCAAATTCTTCATAGGACAACACTTTTATCTGTCAAAAGAACGTTTCGGCATCGGGTAAGACACCCCAAAACATGATGATACTTATTTTTTCTTAGCCAGGTATAGGGACTTTTCAGTACCTACATTAAGTATATTATTTCACTTTACATAATAGACAATAGTTGCATCGTCTAGACACGGTAAATACGTACTTACGTATATATTATTATTTATACGTAATAATTATTTATAAGTAATAATTAGTTATACTTACGTTTGTTTTTGTGGATGGGAAATCATCAAATGACTCCTCCCGCTCTGGGCGGAGCGAGAAGGCGTGTCAGACTTTTACTGACTAAAACCCACCCGTGTTCCTTCTGTTGCCTGTGCCGGGGCCACGGTAACTCTTTCGAACATCCCGCAACCCTGGCTGGCATCGGCCCTAGCGGACCCCTTCAATGGAGCTGACATCTCTTTGAGGCGCGCGTGGAACACAACGCGCCGTCGACTCGGGCCTTGTCCTTACTGGACGGCGAGCTACCCATTGCTCGCCGTCCGCAAGCCCGCGCCTACGGTGGCCGGGAATCGGCTGCCAATTCCCGATGCCCAGGGCGTCTCCTGCGCCGACTAGGGGCGTGAGGGCGCAAAGCTTGCCTTTCCCTCACGCGTCCCGCCTCCTCCTTCGCGAGCATTACTGCTTCGCAGAAGGAGGTAATGGCTTCCCATGAACTCTCGCTCCGTACCATGGCCTGGACCCGGGCCGGACGCGAGAGATAGCTGCCGCCGATCGCTTCCGCAAGGACACGGCGGTGCTCTGCCCAAGCCGGGCAGACCTCCACCGTATGCTCCATCGTGTCCTCCGGGCGATCCACACAGTGGTGACACCCGGGCGTTTCCTCCCGCCTTATCCGGAATAGGTACCTCCCGAAGCAAATTAGTTATACTTACGTAATCATTACTTATTTAGGTATACGTAATAATGGTGCCGTTTCTCTTGTCACAAGTCCGTCTAAACTAGAGTAAAAAAAAAATCACCAAAATTTAGTTTATTCCTGTCAAACGACGATTTCCCATTCTGAAATTCAGTAAAGTGACACAACTTAACTATATTTCAGTTTGACAGCACTAAGATGGCACTGAGTTATTAGTTTAGTGAAAATGGTAATTTTGCTATACTGAATTTGACGGTTTTCACCTAAAATTTAGATTTTTCTAACCAAATCCGACTATTTTTAATCGCGATTAAAAAGGTGTAGAATAAAATTATTTGGCATGAACTAAAATTCACACCAACACCTCGACTTCAGGTGCAAAAACAGTACCTACCTACTATCTTTTTTTTTTCTTTTGCTTATATCTCGAAAACGGTGTCCTATCGCAAAAATAATCAAAATTTCGACCCTCTTTATAACAGCTATAAACAAAACTCAACATGTAGGTAATAATTTTTCATATTTTCCATACAAAAAGTGAAAAATTCCATACAAAACACGTCGAGGCTGCCCCTCCCCCAGCGTGCCTCTGGCTAAAAAAAAATCACGGGTTAGGGCAAACAAGTACTTACCACGAGGAATCGCGATTGTCAAATTCGATTTAATTGTGTCAAAATAATTTTTTTTAATTTTTTTTTTATCAGAATAGTTTTAAGATTCTCATAGCCAAAAGTAAGGAATTTTAGTGATAGCTTAGTTAGTTTAGTTTGGTGTAATAGAGAACACACATAACATCACGCCTTGTTTCCCCGAAGGGTTAGGCAGAGGTGTACCTATTATGGTACACCCACATTTCGCCAGTTATGTTTAAGTCCCATGTAATACTACTACTACATGTACTAGGCCATTATCTTCCAAAAAACACTATACTTAGGTACATACATACCTACCTAAGTACATCATTAGTTGAATTATTGTTATTCTGTCTTACATTATCTTACTTGATGAGGTAAATATGAAATGTTCTGTACAATTATTATTCTCGGTCCTCTCTTGTTCATTATCTTTATAAATAATATTGGTAACTGTTTTCATCATTCCAAATTTTTGTTATACGCCGATGATCGCAAAGTATACAGACCTATTCATAGCATTAAGGATTGCATTGGATCTTCTCCAAGAGGACTTGGACCGACTGACGGACTACCAAATTTTACCAAAAATAAAAACATCATAAGGTTTTCATACTCATTGTGTGGTGCTTTATTGAATAAAGTGAGTTCGATTCGTGATCTTGGCGTATTGCTCGACTCCAAACTCTGCTTGGATTTGCATATCGACCAAATCGTAAATAAAGCATATAAAATGTATGGGTTTATTATGAGATCCACTCATGACTTTAAGCGGACCTCTTCGTACCTCTGCCTGTATAAAACACTAGTCCGTCCCCAGCTCGAATATGCTGTTTCCATCTGGAACCCGTACTATGGCAAGTACACTGACATGATAGAAAACGTCCAACGTAGATATCTTCGTGCAATGCACTACAGGTGTCACAAAACTTATTTAGAGTATAATCAGTTACTCAGTAAATACAGACTTTTGACACTGAGCTCTAGACGTAGGCAATTAGAGGCAATAACATTGTATAAAACTGTTAATGGCAATTTTGACTGTATAGCTTTAAATAATGTATTGTGCTATGCAGTTCCCAGAACTGTCCATAGAAGGCGGGTGCGTGCGGGCAAACTCTTTGCAGTAGGTACTTGCCGATCAAACACTGGTCTCCGTTCACCAATTCGGCGAATGGCAGCAACCTATAACGAAGCATTCGAACACGTAGACATATTTGCATGCACTTTGAAAAGGTTTCGTAGTCTTTTGTATGAGGCACTTGAAACTAAGACTAAATTTTTAAATTTTTGTTATTGTTTTTAAATACAATTTTTTTTTATCGCTTTCGTAACATTAGTGTAACTGTCACGCATGAACAGTTCACCTCCTAGTGACTGTAACGTTTTATTTATTAATGGTAATCTGTGGACAGCGCTGTGGGCTACATTATTACTTAAATTATTTATGTTTTTCTGCTTGTAAAATTACATTTTGTAGCTGTTTGTTGTTCCTATCTAATAAAATAAAATAAAATTAAAAATTAAAAACAATAAAAAATGCTCAAAAACAATATTAAATAAATGACATCAACTTGGAATCAGAATATTTGACGAAATTTTTCACTATGACAGATAGTATTCTACAATATACACAAACATAAACATAACATCACGCCTGCTGGCCTGCATTCCCCGAAAGGGCAGAGGTGTACCTATAGTATACCCACAAGTCCGATGTAATAGGGGGCGAGCCTATTGCCATCAACCGGGCACAAATCCTGACTCCGGGCTGATACTGAGAAATTTCAGATGGAAAAACCCAATAACGCTTTGCCCGACCCGGGAATCGAACCCAAGGACCCCATGCTCAGTAGTAGCGCTTGCAACCACTAGACCAACGAGGCAGTATTTTACAACATAAATTGAAATAAAAAGTGTAAAGAAATTGATTGTGCCTTGGATTGAATGTTCCATTCCAACTTATATCAACAAGCTAACTAACATTATAAAAGTACAAAAGTATCAAATCGTTTTTTCAGACTATATTAAATTTGATGTTCCACCTGAAGATTTTTTAAATTTGCCGCCATTTCCTTGTGCCACGCACGACTCGCTAGCTAAACTAGGTATCGATATGACGATAAAGTCGTACAAATGTACGACTTTATCTTACTATATTGCGTGTAATAATAGCGTAGCTGAATGCATTATTAACTTGAACGGTGATGCAATATTTATTAGCTTCGCCACCACTAGAAATTACGAGTAGGTAGGGAGGTGAGTACTTGTATTGATTTTCTTATTAGGCTAGCTATCTACCTATTTACTATAAAACTTTGAGGTGAGGTGAGGGGGGCTGGCGCCGGTCAGTACTAAGCACAGAACATAAATACCCTAACGGTACTGAGCGACCGGTGAGGAACGCGCAGAAGCGAGACGCGCAGATCGATAAATCGAGGCCACACGCCCCGCTACTTGACGTGGATTCACTCAGACCGACAGGGCGACAGCCAAATGCATTTTTTTTATTGTGTTGAGCGTTTTGCTAATTTTCGTACTTACCATACAGCTATAGGATCTCAGCTTCTTTGGAAAAGAAATGGGAGGTGGAAAACAGACGCGGTTTAAACAAGGATAAAATAAATAAATAGTTGCATAAACTTCTGCTTTATTGTACAGAGCGGCTATCGACGGTTATCAATTTTACGAATAGATTTCAATTTGGTAATTGAGTGCACTTCCACGTTCACTCTTAAGACGGATGTTGACGAAACTGAAACCTACACCACCGGCGGTGACGGAGGCGATTGCTCCGGTGTGGTCGACGTCCCGAGCTATGATCCCCTGAAATCAAAACATTAATTATTAAGTCTGCGTGTCGTATGAACCCCATAGGTTCAGTCATTAGCTTACTAATCGTGTCTGTAATTACGACATGCGAAAGGTTAATCTTCCTTATATTAGGTAATGTCATGTTATCTTAACCTGGACAATCAACGCTGGTACCGCTATAAAGTTTGAGTCTCAAGGCAGGTAACCACTACCTATAATTTAGTAACCTTATGTTTATTTATTTATTAAGTATACCAAAAGCAAATACATATACTTAACGTATTATACTGTTCTAGTTCTAGTGGCAGTAAATTTGCATTTATGGTTTTTCAAAGGTCTAAAATACCACGATCGTCATCAAACGAATGAAACGATGATGTCGTAATGAAACTTAATTCCAGTTTTGGGGAAAAAAAATACTTTGTAGGTAAGAAATAGACCATGAAAATGATTGCGCACATACCTTAATAGCTTGCTGGCCGGGATCCGAGTAGAACACTTCCTTCACTCTCTTTTTGAACGGAAAACCCATGTATTCTGCTTTCTGTTGCCATATTAGACGACCGTTGTAGCTGGTGCCAATAATTAGGTCACTTGCTGTACATGAAGATATTGCTATCAACACAAATACACTTAACGCAAGTACGCACTTCATTCTCAAAATCGCTTTACGTGAAACTTCAGGTCTGACTAAGTGAGACTCGATCCTTCATACAATTTATATCAGACAAAGTTTGATTATAGTAGATACCTATGCTAACTTCTTAATGACTTCACACGAAATGTTTTCGTCTTGATAATGGTAACCCCTAAGGGCAAAGACACAACGCAAAGATAAGCTACCGAGATTAATTTAGAGCATAAATATCATATCATACAAGTTTGTCATTATTACTCTTCTGAGAAAACATTAGTACCTACTGGCCACGGGGAATGTACATTACGACGCTCAATTTGTTAGCAACTCATTTCATCTATCTATGTAAATAAAAAGAAAAGTCCTGACTGACTGACTGACTCATCAACGCCCAGCCCAAACCCTTAGACCTAGAAAGCTGACATTTTGCACAGAGGTTCCCTTTATAATGTAGACAAGGAATAAGGAAGGTTTTTTTTTTAATTCAACCCCTAAGGGAGTAAAATAGGGGATGAAAGTTTGTATGGAAAATCGTCATTTTTGTAGTTTAAACCATGAAAATTGGTATTTAGCATTCTGGTTATAAAATTAAAAACCACATGTTTCAGCGTTTTTGGAAAATCATCCCCTAAGAGGGGAAAATAGGGGACGAAAGTTTGTAAGGAAGAAATTGTTAGCTTTTTGTTTAGAAATTACAAATGACGTGTTTTGGCATTTTTGGAAAATCATCACTTAAAGGGTTAAAAATCCTTACTAACTCATCATCGGTCAGCCCGACTTTCGCCATCGCCAAAGACACTTTAGTAGGTAATTCAGAGAAAAATAACTTTACTAAGTTCCGTACCTGTATTTGTTTAGATAACTATTTTTTTCCAAATTCCAACGGGATAGGGATTAAAGAGGATTTATATTTTCGCTTAAAAGTTGCCTTCAAATTTGGCATGCAAGTAGGTAGGTAATTTTCCGTTCCGTTATATTGTGTTCTACTATTGTTAGGTTTTAGGATTTTTTGAACGAAGTTCTTTTACGCGGCTTGCGGTAGGAGTAAACTAGCAGAATCTTCACAAACGAAAAAGCGTTCATACTTGTACAATGATAATGGCGGCTGCGAATATTGTCAAATATTTCGTCATGGGTGTAGTTTTCATAGTTTTCGAGAGTGCTAAAGCCGATAGGGAGGTCAAAATTAAAATTTAAGATGGCGGCTTTGAAAATTTTCAAATTATTTGTAATGGGTGTCGTTTTCATAGTTTTGGAGGGTGTTAAAGCCGATAATGAGGTCAAAATGAAAATTCAAGATCGCGGCTGCGAATATTTTCTATTTTTTCGTCATGGGTGTCGTTTTCATCGTTTTCGAGGGTGCTAAAGCCGATAGTGACGTCAAAATGTAAATCCAAGATGGCAGCAGCAAAAATTTTATTTTTGTTTTAAATCATAATTATGTGAGAAGAACTTCGTTCCTGACGTCCCCCGACCACACACGTTTTTTATCGTCCAGCAATCATAAATATCAATCCGCGCGCCGCTCCTCGGATACTATATAAGCAGTGCGAGAAGACATTAATTACCTGGATTAACACATAGGGTACTTTTAATCCTGGTCGTAGATTCTCGTGGGATATTTTCCGACATCCACGCGGGCGAAGCCGCGGGCAAAAGCTAGTACAAAATATTTAAGCTTTTTTGCAGTCTTCCTATAAATTGTGAGAAATCACTAAACATTATTTTATAAGAAATTCACCAGTCTTACCAAGGGGTATCATATTACCCAGTAACTGGGTTGTGGAGGTCAGATAGGCAGTCGCTCCATGTAAAATACTGGTATTCAGCTGCATCCGGTTAGACTGGAAGCCGACCCCAATATAGTTGGGAAAAGGCTAGGCAGATGATGATGATTGTTTTATAAGAAATTAAAAACTATTAACATTTAAGACGTTTATTCCGGATAATTTCTGTAATATATTTAAAATTAAAATAAATTTACACAACAGCGTTTTTAAATAAATATTTTTAAATATTTTATTAGGTTATTACATAGATAAAGCAATTTCGAACCAATGTAGGTAATTTAAATCCACACACCGTAACTGGTAACCACATGAAACATGCCCTAAAAAATATTGTGTTGAAGTATGTGTACGGTCAAGGACCGAAAATGTTAAGCAAGTTTCAAACAAATTCCTTTCCAACGTAGCAAGTCGCAGCGAAAGCATGTCTCCTTTTCGACCTGACATTTTCATTCCTTGACATTCCGTACATGACAGTTTGCTACCACCTTGAAATTTATCAAAGTAATTTTCCAATTACCGTGAACCATTGAAGTTATACCGAACTAACTTGCATTGCCGCAAAACGTGGAGTTGTCTCCATATCCAGTGAATCAGAAGTGATTTGAGAACGTGTATCAGAATTGTCAGTGCTGTTATGTATTGATGTCATAGACATCTTTTCATCTTTCATACTACCATTGGCGTCTACAGAAATATCAGTAACGTTCGACTTCTGTTGCGCATCTACCATATCTCCGCCGCCGCCGCTGAGTGAATTCCAAATACCCTTTGAAGATTCCTTGAGAGTAACTTTCTTCTCGCCCATGGTCGCACCTTTGTCTTTACCATCTTTTGTCTTTTTGCCAAGAACTGGAAATGAGCTTAATTTGGGCTTGGAACTCCGGACCGCACCGCCCCTTTGTATGGGAGCGGTGTCCGCTTCGCACTCTTCCGTAATTGAAGTGAGCAAGTCTGCCGAATCAGATGGCACTGCTTGTCCGGCTTGTATAGGAATGTCATCTGGAAATAAATGTTGAAATGTGTAAATCATGTCCAATCAGGATTTCGTAATGAGTTATTATTTGTGCCTGAATTAAACATTTAGAAAGATACATGTAGGTAATGCAAATATCATAAACAGTTCAGATTATCCAAAAAAATATCGTGTTGTTGCAATTAGCAGTGTGTACTTTTAGGGTAATGGTTTGTAGCTTGCTTTTCATATGCTATGGTACTATCTACAGTCTACACCAACTAAAGGGGCTTCTAAATGTGCACTGCAATATTTTTATTGCAGAGTATGGCCGGTAGTTTTTCGTTTACACGGGCAACAATAGCTGATGAAACTGTTTGTGCTACAGCAGCTTTTATAATTTCAAATAACAAAAATAAAGGAAAAAAGGACTTTCTTACGACGATATTTTAAGAGGTGTGTAATGATAGACATCCAATTGGCCGGTTTTAGAAGCGCCTTAATATAAGCTAGGCAACGTTTACAATGCAATAAGTATACCTACATGGTTGACAACAATGCAGGGTTTACTATTTTAAGCTACGTTAGACGTTAGCTAAATGCAGAAATAATTTTATTAAGAATGAACGGTTTCTTAACCTGGGTCTGTGTACGAAAAAAACCCTTTTGTCAATTTTTTATGTAATTGTGAGAAAGCTAAAAATAATTGAAATATATAGGTCTGCGTGCCTATGCAAATGCGAGTAGGTTCCTACAGTTTTCGTAGCGTAATTCGTGCTAGTCACAGCTAGAGACCGAAACCGGTATGATCAATAGGGGTATTTTTTCGGTTACAACATTTATTATATTTACAGCTATTTTTAAAGGTTACCCTTAATTCTTAATTGAATACAACCAGTACTCATCAATACCGGTAACCGAAATACAAATTACCTCTATCTTACACGTGCCCGTCGGCATTAGTCTTAGGGTCAATTTATACTAGCGCAGAGTCGAAGCGCATTGAAGCGTCAAATTCTTTACAACTAAAGCGAAGCCGCACGAATGCGCGCGTATTCGCTTTTACGTGTAGTAATGGGCATCAACAGCAGTGCTATTGAATCACTTGCCGTAATTTCCGACTGATGACGCGTAGGTTCGCTAGTGGGCGCATGGATACGCGATAATGCGCGCGCACCAATCAGCGTTGTTCACGCGCAGACGCGCGAATTCCGAAGAATGCGCGCGTCTTTTTAAAATCTTTGAAGTAATGTGTGCGTTACGCTGTGGAGTTAAGGTTGAATTTGTTATGTTCAGTTTTGGATAGACGCTTCGACTCTGCGCTAGTATAAATTGACCCTTAGGCTGTTTGTATGTCAAAGAGTCGAATCGACTCGCGCACCGGCGAACGCCGACCAATCACGGTCCTAGCTGGCTGGCGACATTTAGTTTTTTTTTTCGTAATCAAGGTTATGTTTAGGTAACCGGTATTTAAATGATAATCTAAATTATAGAGGTAACATGTTTTTTTAAATTCTTGGTTACCCAGATAGCGGTAGCCTTAGTCGTAGATGTAAACAAAATTCTTCGATCCGTACCGTAATTTATAAAGGTTTTCGGTCCCTGGTCACAGCACATTTTTTTTTGGCTGGTAAATCATCAAATGACTTCTCCCGCTCTGGGTGGAGCGGGAGGGCGTTTCAGACTTTCACTGACCCACCCGTGTTCCTTCAGTTGCCTGTGCCAGGGGCCACGGCAACTCTTTCGAACATCGCGCGGCTGGTCACAACACCTGAGTGCTATTCTGTAAAAATCTCACCATAAAAACTTAGGTGAAGTGAACTGTCAATCCCTAGATGCCTTATAGGCAGGTACGATGACAGTTCACTTCAAGCTCACTTCACCTAACTTTTCACGGTGAGGTTTTTACAGAATAGACCGGCTGTTCATCACTGGCGCTCTCGACAACATAGTTAATTTCGCCTTTGATTTACTTCATGAAGATAACTACAGATAGATATTGCATTTTCGTGAAATAAAATGTAGGTTTTAATTAAAGGATAGCTGAAGATTAATGTGTGATTTTTAAATTTCTTGAAAGCTCTGCTAAATAATAAGAAAAAAGAAACGGTTTTTCACGCACAGTGAAGGGTTCCGTAGTTGAGATGACGTATGCACAATATGGGTTTTGTCGGCTATAAGGTTGTATTTCTTATTGTTTCTCGAAAAAACGTAAAGTTATTTTATAAGATCTGGTGGCCTAAGCAGAAGTGTCGAAGCTAATTTAACAAAACTCACAAGAAGAATTAAGGGCGATATCAGTACGTAACGATATCGAGCGCAGAGGTTCACCTTGGTTTAAGTTGTAACATAAACCAGTCGTTAGTTATACGTTTTCGTAACTTTTATAGAAACTGTTGTTTTCCACATCTGCCAGCTTCATCAAAAAAATTACGGGTACTTACCTCATAAAAAAAATAGGGCACCTCTGATTGTTTTTTTTTAAGTTGCTTGTTCGATAGCTCATAGAATGAGGATGTTTTTGAAATAATGTGTTTGCTTCGTGTCATAATAAAATAATGTAACAATTAACGCTGTTTAGGGTAAACCAACGATGTTCTAATTTTGATATTTATCTTTTAATCATTACTTTAATCTGTTCGGTATAAGTTTCTGAATACCGACAAATCATCACAAAAGGGTCAGCTTCAAATTGAAACAGTAATCAAAGCTTGAATAGTTGATGTAGAGAGGAATGTAAAATTATGATTACTTTTGGGTACCTACTTAGGTACTCTTTTGAAATTATCAAACTGTCGTATTTGCCAAAAGGATCCATCTACCCGTCAGATATTTATATATTCACTATCATGACAAGATATTACACAGTGACATTGACATTAAAAATATGCAAATTAAATTTTACAGAGTCGTCAGATTTGCCTTTTTATGTTTTGAGTGAGGCCCCGTACGATGAGATGAAAATCAACAGCGCTGAAGATCCCGTTATTTTTTGTCCTTTTTTAAAAACTGTAACCCCTATCCGTAGGGCGCCTATCTCAACCTTTTCAAATATATTGTTGGCATTCTCTCATCACGCCCCACCTACTCAGCTAACAAGTTTTTGTACAGAATATGCTTACTGAAAAACCCTTTGGGCTTCCCTAGCATACAATATCATTTAGGTGTATACAAGTAGTTTAGGAGCTAGCGCAGGTTTATTAATCACGCGCAATACAGTAATTACAGCAGACCAGCGACTGTCCCACGGACTGCTCAATGTACTTTAGTTGGGAACCTTAATTGTATGAGCCCGACTCGCTTCTTGGCCGGTTTTTCGGAAAACTTGTTGCGAATTTGAGTGATTTGGCATTATTACTTAAATTATTTGAAAAGTTACTTCAAGCCACCTGCAAGACTACATATAAAGAACTCGACTTTTCAAAATCGCTAATCATTTTGAATAGATCAGTTTCCCTTTCTCACAAACAGTAAACAAAATTGTCCAAAATGGGTTGATTTCGTGCACGGCTTCTTAAGACCCAACTCAAGAATGAAATAAGCTTTCGATCCGTAATACTTAGGCACGTACTACTATGACTATAGTATACCCCAACGTTCGTGGTAGACGCGGTCATAAAACGCGGGCTGAGATGACACAAAATAGAGTACCTACCTATAGTTTTTAAAAATTTTGTACTAATTATTCACATTACTCATCCATATTATTCATCGTCCTACTCGATCGTTTTATGACCGCGACTGTTAGGAGTCTTGGCGTTAAGTATAGGTTTATTGAAGCAATGGATCTTTTAACAGTGGTCTACTTATTAAAAAGATGAAGGACGTGTTCGACTAACACACTGACATAGTGGATGGAGCTGTGCTCATAAGTTGCACTCCTACAGCTGGACGTCACATGTGCTTCAATAAGTATTTCTAAAGTCCTACAAAAGTAAAATAATGTGATTTATTTTCCTAAATACCTCAGTATATTACTTGACAAAGATGTTAACATAATGTACACAATATTTTGAAAAAGGTTTTTTTTCAGTGATTGCCTAAGTTAAGGATCTGTTTCAGTATCCTTGGAAAGTCTATAATTTCCCCATAAAGAGGATAGGGCAAAACTTGGCTAATTCGTGATATGCAGCTATTCGGTGATAGATAATTGTGTTTTATTACCAAGTTACTACTGACTTGATAAATGTACATTTTTCAATCATTATAGTATTTGCCACATTTTTAGATATAAGTTAGCAAAACTTATTTTGTCTACTATATCACAGTAAATTTAAAAAATAGTCTGATCAATGAATCGAATTTTACAAGTAAAAAACAAAACTATCACCGATTACCCAAGTTTTGCCCTATTATTTGGCGTGTTTTAATATTGTGAGATTATGTTAGACTTATCAATGTCACTGCACATACAATTAATGTTTTTAGTCCACAAGCTACAATCCAAAGTACGAGGCGAGGAGCATGCATTTGGCAGCATACAGTAATGTTCATCTGTATGTAAACCAAAAACATTGAAATACAGTATCATGTCAGCTAGGTATTATTTATTATATTGGCAGCAATTCAACAACTGTCTACATACTAGTAGAAGAATGTTAAACTAAAACATAATAAAATTGCAGGTAGCAGTATACTGGATAACAGGTGAACTTTAATTCTCACCTGGTAACTTCTTGGTACGGAATGATGCATTGGTAATCATTGACTTGGACATCGTGACGGTAGTTGTCGCTGGTGACAGTGCTACACTAATCCCCATGGGGCCGTCACATGGTTGTCCTGAAAAAAGTAATAATACAACATTAGTGGGAAATTATAATAGAGAACATAGGCGTCTCACACTGCCCTGAGTCAAGCGACGAGGAGCGGCAGTGCGGTTTTAGTGTTTTATGCATATAGATCAGTTGGTATCAAAAGCGCATGCTCCCGTGCGCGGGACGCACATACGGAGCCACGCGGCGCCGCTGTGAGGTGTTTGATATGCCTAAGATAATTTCTGTTTATAACATTTATTTTGGAAGCAAAGGATAAATGATTAGGACTTTGTACAAAGATATGCAAGAAATTATAAATTTTATGTTTTCTGTATACCTGAAGGATTATTTTTTAAAGAATTTATAACAGCACTGGTAACCAACATCACATCAGGAAATAGTTCATACTGGGCTCTTTGGTCGATATCTTGCACTGCCTGATGTGCTAATGTATAGAATTCATTGAACATTGCAAAATATGCGCCTTCAATCATTTCTAATAAAAAATTAGGTGAAACTGGTATTCTAGAAATTTTTTTTTCAGATGAACCACCATTTTTCTTCTTGAATCCTTGCGTAACTATTCTGTAATCACAAAATATTAACACCTGGTAAATAAGTAGTACCTTAGTACATAACTAATAATAATTATGGTATGAAGCCCCATACAGTTAATATACTAACTAGTAATAAAACAGACTAGCTCTAGTAAAATATGAGTATGTTGTGTCTTTTTCGAGAAAACAAATCAACCAACTCAAGGGTGGTACACTGCCATTATTTTTTAAGGTTTCATATAAAAAATTAGAACCCTCTTTATGATTGTGTTTAAATTAAAATTACCTGGATGCAGCAATGCAGAAATGTCGTAATGCCAGTTTTGGTAACAAGCTCAGTTGGCGATTGTAAATAAAGAGCAATGCTGACATCACTCTCAGCCGATTCTGTGCATTGATTACTTCAACTTGTGGCAGTGGTCCCCAGCTCACTAGTTTAGTATTACACTCTTCCCACCTCCGCAATGCACTTTCAGTAAGAAACTGGGATCCCAAAGATAGTGGCTGAGAATAAACAAATAATCAGTTTAAATATTGTCCTTGCAATCAGGTACACAGTTTTTTATATTTGAGACATTGCTTTTAACTAGTCTATTCTTAGAACATTAAATTATCAAGCAAAATACTACTTTTATTAAAATATATTTATACCTCATGATATATGGAAGATTGAGCCAATGATGGAAGTCTGAACGAAACTACTTTGGGCTTGCCTTCTTCATCTACTACTTCAAAGTTATACAAACCTGTAAAATTAATTACAAAGTTGTTTAAGCCAATATACTTCTAGTGATTAAGCTATAAAACAGATTGTTTGCCTTATGTTTTACCAATCAATAATGTTTCTATGCAACGGCATGTCTTCTTGTTTCCTTGAGCCACTGAACTCAGATAGTTATAAATTAATGTAGGAACAAACTGTAGTGTAAATCTTTGTAACTCAACCTCTTTTGATCTGTAAAAGCTGAATAACTGTGTACATACATTTTCCATCATCTGAAATGTAACACAAGTATTTTAGGACTAGTTTCCAAAGAGTAAAATGACACTTATGGTGTTGAAAATGTCATGCATTATACTTATTTTATTAGTTTACTGTAAATTGAAAATACCTGCTCAAATTGTGAATCATTCTCTATTTTACTACTATTGTTAGCTTCACTTTCATCTTCACTGTAGAACAGGTTAAAAATGGCAGTAGCTATTTCATGATTGTGCTCATGTTCAGCTGCAAAACTTTTTATTTCATTTTCTTGCAATGCAGCATACTCACTGAGCCACTCAGATATCAGTTGTTTCCATTCTGCCATTATGAGAAATATAATTCTCTTTCTTTGCACCTGTAGAAAAATAGATTACAGGTACCTACATGGTGAAAACCAACACTGAAAAGTTTATGAAAGATTTTTAGATCCAATAAAATCATTAAATGAAAGTATTAATTTTTATTTGTTACAGTCTGACTTAAGGTGTCCTTTTTCTATTTTTATTTTCTTGTTCAAATAATTATATGTATGTACAGCACAACATTTAGAAAAAGTACGAAGTCAGGGAAATAAATTGTTTGGATGTGTTTTGCCACACCCCTTGTGCTAATAACTTTTACATCGCTAGCATTGAAATAAGAACGTAGTATGTAGTTTTATAATAATTATTACGACGTCTTGTTGGATTATACTGTAACAAACATAAGTTTTAACTTTGCGTAAAAAAACAATAAAATCAGAACACTGAAGACACTATGATGATGACTTACCTGCCAATTCAAGGATTTTTAGTTTTACAGATTTAATAAGTTAAATTTCGTTACTGCATCAAAACAGACACATGGTAATAAAATTTCAGTATTTTTCCTGAAATTCTATGGAATAATGGAATTGGACCCACAAAAACACAGATGATGACACTGGTGACATACGATTCGTCTTGTCCATAGATTATACTGTTTATCATAGATAATTAATTTACACTTTATAAAGTATTGGTCATCCCACAAATGTGTAGTGGCAAAAAGAGAGTAATCCTCACAGTTCATGAACGTAATAATTACCAATGCATTCAGAATATAATCCTGCGTTCTAATACAAAAAAGTAGTATTTTTGAAGACTTCTATCTATTATTTCCCATGCTTTTAAAAATAAATTAATAATATCCAATGATTACAATGTATGTATGTACTTCATTCTGGTAACAGTCTCATCTCAGTAACAAAAATTCTGTTTTTTTCTAATCTAACATGACCATTGTCTAAAACTAAACAGCAACAGAAACTCATTAGTGCTGCCATCGTACGGACGAGCTTTCTGTGTTTAATTCAGGTTTTTAAAAACAGGAAGCTCGCGACTGGCAAAAACAGAAACTCCAAAATAAATTATGAATATGATTAGAGTCTGAGTAACGAAAGCTGTCCAAGAAAAAAGGCGGGAATTTAAAAAAATCAAGAGTGGTCAACCCTGGCTATACTCTGCTTAAACGGAGTTGATACTATTTATAATTCAAGACATATTATGCGATATTTAGATCAGTATTTCATATTTATATACTTACACCATAATAACTTTATTACCCTTGATATTTACTTGGAACTGTTAAACTACCATTATGTATTCGCGCAATGGTGGATAAGCAAGTTAACGTTACAATATTTCGCGTCAGGATGATCATTATCAGTACCAAAGTTATGAGTCATAGTCAAAATCGGATTCCAAAAACTCTACACCTGATAATATTGAATTAGCTTCATTGCTTTCTTCGCTGCTACTGCTACTGACCCCAAGTGTATGAATCGTTTAAGTTCGTTTTCAACAATACGGTCCCTTAATTTATACTGATGTTCAACATTTAGTATGGACGGGAGCACATCAAGCTACTACAATCTGTCATATTGCCAGACGGGTATGTGGGGCGTCGTCGTCAACCACGGTTGCTGGCAGAACCGCGTGCGCGAACTAACTTACTGCGCGAGGCGCCGCTCACGAGCGCGCTCCGCACTCTCAACCTCATTGCTGAGGACTTGGACATATTCTGTTGCACTTTGGGTGAATTTACAAGAACAGCTATCTGTACAATTTGTTATGGTCAAAACAGGGTACTTAAGTTTTAAATGTGCTACAATATCGCATTGGGTCTAGCCTGTAAAGATATTTGTAAGTATGGATAAATAAATAAATAAATAAATATTTCTTTAATAGATTTTCAACTTTATCGCTAAAGCATTAGGTTCAAGGTTGATTGGGAAAATTTGACAGTTTCGGATAGCTTGACCTGCTGGCGTCTGTACATGATCAGTGTACTTCTTCCAGTCATCAGCAGGTATGGATAGAAAACCTTCTTTTTATTTAATTTTTCTTGGTATTCCTATATTTTTGCTTGCTACTTTTCTCTTCGCCTGACTGCATACAAGCTCAATTGCATTGAGGTAGCAATAACACGGTGGCAGCAACAAAATTTTGTGATTGTGGGAAGACTGTGTTTTTTTAGAAGTACTTCAGCTTCGTAAACAACTGCAGGTTTATTATCTTTCACCAAACATATTAATTCAGCTTTGGTATGATATTCGTCAAAATTAATATTATTCTCTTGAAGCCATATTCGGAGATTAGCTTTCGAATCAGACATAGTAAGGGCTTTGTTTACTTGTTTCACATGATAACTTGCATTGTCCATCACAAGTACACTAGGTTTAGTGAGATTTGGTATCAATATTTCCTCAAACCATTTTATAAAGTTGGTAGCATTCATATCATCATGGTAGTCAGCTGATTTGGATTTAGTGCTGAATATCAATAATGCACCTGGCACAAACCCTTCCTCCGATCCTGCATGCTCAATAATATGTCTTTTTCCTGACGTAGTATTAGTAGTGACACCACTTGTTGAAGATCCTTGCCACGATTTTTTAACATTATACATAGTTCTGATGGACATATGTCTCATCAAGTAAAAAATCTGTTTACCTTTTAGCCTCTTCTGATTTATTGTCCTTAAGAATCTGTGTCTCCATGCCGCAATATCATATTTTTCTGTAAGTAAAGCTCGTTCATTTTTATTGTTTTCAAACTCAAACCCGTTCTTGTGTAAAAATTTTCTAAGGGTTTCACGGCATCCCGTAAATTAAATTACTTCCTTCAGCTCATTGTACAGGCTTCTCAGTGTTGAGACTTGTTTTTTCACTCTATGAAATTCGTTTATTTTGTTTCCGAAATATCAAAATTATCCAAATTGGAAACTGACAATTTTGACAGTCCTAAAATATTGCCATATTAGAACTTTTGAAAATAATTCGTTCGTGGTCTGCTTTCGTTTGCCAAACTCTAGGCTATTTAATATTTCTATAGATACATGTTATTGGTCGTTTTTTTGTGTTTATGTGTATATTTTAGTCGAATGGTAAATTACTTTTTATTTTTTAGAAGCATCACTAATTTACATATTGCTGTGCAACTGCAACTTCATGCCACGTAATGGAAATGTCAATGCCAAAATTATTGCGGTTGTAGAGAATTTTTAGTTTGACGAAAATATAATACAAACTTCAAATATTATACTAGAATATTGCCGGTAGCATTTGCACTTTTTAAATAACCAATCAATGGGTTCCTCCCATAGTACGGAAGTGCCAGGAGGCGGCTCTGAAGGATATCATGTTTTGCGGGTTTGTGTTGTTAAATTTATAAAATTTGTTATTTACTATTAAATGTTAAATTGCTCATTGCATGTTTTTCATTTCAGGTTCAGGATGGATCTCCTGGTCAAAAGGCGAATCTGGAAGCATTTTTCGACTTTATAGTAGCTATTGAAGATACTAGATTGGACCAGGATAATGACACTCTAAAGGAGTTGTTGAAAAAAAATGTCGATAAAACAATCAAAATGTTAATTTATAGTAGTAAAACCCAAACCGTGAGGGAAGTAATGATTACACCTAGTGCTAACTGGGGCGGTCAGGGTTTGCTTGGAGTTAGCATTCGATTTTGCTCATTTGAAGGTGCTAATGAAAATGTCTGGCATGTATTGGTGTGTATTAATATTATAGGACCTCCTTTTTGATCCTATTGAACATATTGTTTTTAGTTTATGTGTAGACGACATTTATGTATACAATTTATTTTTTTAAACTTACATCATAACTTGTTAGTCAATGATCTTGATGTCATCTGAGATTGTGATTGATCATAACTTGCTCTTCTAAGTATTTTATTTATTTATTTTAATAAGTATAGAGACAGACTACAAACTAAGACAATTCAGCACAGATATGACAACATACAGTACTTATATAAACCTGAAGTCCAATTATTACTGTACACAGCATTCAAGATTTAATATGCTTTAAGATTTAATAAGCTAGTGACAGTTAAGGTGATGGTGACAGTTATGATTTAAGATTTAATATGCTAGTGACAGTTAAGGTGAAATAATGCGGAGATAATGACACTGTTGCGTTTACAATTTATATAAAGAATTTCTAAATTCATTAAAACTGTTCAAAAACAAGTCTACCTTAGGGCATATTGCATGAATAATATTAATACTTAATATTTGCTTTTCTTACAGGAGATACATCCATCGTCGCCTGCAGAACTGGCTGGTTTGAGGCCATTTTCTGATTATATAATAGGAGCAGATTCTATTATGCATGAGAGTGAGGACCTATTTACATTAATTGAGGCCCATGAAGGCAGGGCTCTGAAGCTTTATGTGTATAATGTAAATGACGATACTTGCAGAGAAGTGCACATTACTCCAAATCATAATTGGGGAGGTGAAGGTAGCCTTGGGTGTGGAATAGGCTATGGTTACTTGCATAGGATTCCCATAAGAAGTGCTCAAGCTCTGCCAGCACAACAATCTTATGCAGCAAGTGCACCAATGGTATGCAACACTTGGTCTTCAAAGTTATTTTTCACAATTCTATGGTTTTATTGAATAAAAGGTTTACTCACGTTAATAACTTTTCAGGTGGCACAAACTGTTAACGTTCAACAGAATCTAGTACCAGGTGTACAAAATCTGAATATAGATGATGATAAAACGCCATTGATGTCTGCACCTCAAGTGTCAAATGCTCATGCAGAGTATCCACAAGGTGCACCTCCACCTTTTTTGTCAGGAGTTCCAATGGTAAACCCTGGTAGCTATGCTGGCCCTCCTGGTGCTGTTGCTGCTGCTATAGCACCAGCTTTTCCAGCTCAACAACAAGCTGGTCAACAAATAATCTCTTCTCAGCAGCCTATTTCTCAAGCACAATCAGTTGTATCAAATATGGCTGCTTATTCTAGCAGTAAGTATCTGCTATATTTATCGAATAATATTGAATTTGTAAAAGTTTTTCTTTTAATTACTGTCAAATATGTGGTTTGTATTGTATATCTGTCTGTCTTTGTATTGTATTGTTTGTCTGCAACTCCACATCCAAGTGCAAAATGTGTTGGTTTGAAATAAATATTCTTTATTTTCAGATTTAGCAGATGCAACATTAACTAATCTGGGAAGTATACCATCGGTATCTCATATGCAACCTCCAGCACCACTGCCCAACTTACCTGGTATTCCAATGAACCAGCCTCAACCCTACATACCTATGATGCCTAACTACACTGCATCTCAAGTCCCTACATCTTCATCACACCCTCAAAGTGCACCAAACTTAGTTCCCACTTTTGACATGAGCAACTTTGCTCAGGCACCAATCCAACCACCTCCAATATCCACTGGACTGCCAGTAGTTACACCAGTTTTGCTACCAGGAATGCCATCTATCACAGTTAGCACTATGCTCCCTGTCTCTACCATGCAGGAAATACATCAGCAGCAATCACAGCAACACCAAGATTTGTTATCGTGAAATGATAAAATTGTTTTAATAAATGCCTATTTAATATTATTAAGCAGAGACTTCTCTTAATGGCCCAAATTTATGTTAGTTTATTTTAAATGTAATGCTAAAATCATTCACTTGGAAGGCAGGTATAGTGATTTTAGCATTGTATTATTATAAATATGATTTTCATTTATTGTAACTTAATTATTAACAAGTGCAAATGTTAAAGATATGTACCAGAGTTGGGTGTTTGACAAATACACTTAAGGTTGCCTTTCAGGTCTGCCTTCAAAGTTATTATAAGTGTACATTCAAAATGATAAATAAATAATAGAAAAAGGAAAAACATTATTTTATTAATTTACTACAATTCCATTGATATAAAAACAATATTAGACAATAAAAATAATACAATCAAATAATATTGTAGTGTCAAAGCATATAAAACTAAATAAATTCTTTCAGTTTACAATTTAAATCTACAATATTACATTTTCTTTACTTAAGTAAAGACCATAATTATTATATAATAATTCGTCATTGACATAAAATAAATTATAAATATATTTTAATAATTATTAATATAATAATTTATATAATTATTTTATTTATTAATTAATATAATATATTTTAATAAAATAAATTATAAATATATTTTAATAATTATTAAAATATATTTATAATTTATTTTATGTTTAATTATTAAAATATATTTATAATTTATTTTATGTCAATGACGAATTATTATATAATAATTATGGTCTATGGTTATTTACAAAATATAGGATTAACCAACTTAATAGTACATACTTTATTTCAGTACCGTCGTAAACAAAAACTGACAATTTAGACTGTTGGTATCGGAATGCTGCCGCACGAGAGCGAAGCAGGTAGTGTAAAGGTCTATCCACACATATCAGAGACGTGACAGGGCCTGTGGCACACACAAGGCAGGCACTGAAGCTCCGTCGCCGTCGGCGGCTCGGGCACGGACGTGTGTGAACGAGTTCATATAAAATGTTCATGTCACCAGTACCAACAGCATTTTCGATTTATCTCGAAGAATGTCAAAATAATGCTCGAATTTCCAAACATGTTTGAGAAAACAGAACATATTGGCGCGTGGAAAATTACCGTTGTTCGTCATTGATTCTAGAATTTATAATTGAGTTACATAATTTGAATTTACGCGCATTATATGAGAAAAGTACTATACAAGCCTTGGCATTGATCATAGATAATACATTATATAAAGTAATAGCATTGATGGACTCACGAATGTGCCTCGGCCCACATTTCCACGTTCGTCTATCAATGCCTCTGTTGTCGGCCGCTGGAGTAATATACTTACCCGCACCTTATGCATTGTGACGAATATAAAATTGCTTAGCAACCCTATTAAAGTAATCGAATCGCAACCCGTGAAACACTTATTATTGAGTAGTTCCGGTGGTCATCTGTGGTTTTCATCATCAGTTCCACTTCACCAAATGGGGTTTTGCGAGAGCAAATGCACGAGTTACTATAAAAAATTCCCTCGAACTCTTCAAATATTATAGGCATATCTCGGCTATAGGTACTACTGTATACTTAGTTCCTAGGTGGTCCCATTGTCATCCTGACCTGATAACAATGGGACCACCTAGGAATAAGTATATCCTTTCGAAAAAAAGAGTTTTCCAAATCGGTCCAGCCGTCTTCGAGTAATCGGGGAACATACATATATTTTTTATTCTTGTTTATTTATCTAACAGATTAAGTACTTATATAATATCCTAACCTAACTAAAACGATTAAAAAACTAAAATATGGCGTCGAAAAATTCCTCTGCATCGCTGACGACTGGTGTACTCAAGATACTGGCGGCATTGCCATGTTGTATGGTAATGTTTAGCTTCTGGCCAAGGTAAAAGCCAGCCCTTGGGTCACGGGAAGTGTCAACCAGCCGAAATAGTACCTACAGAACAATTTACTTGACACGTCTGCTGCTACTGCGGAGCGTGCGCGCCTGCTGGCTGTGGGTAAGTGAGAGTCAGGTCTGTGGCTTCATGCACTACTGTCGTCGAACATAGGCACGTTGTTCGACGACACTACTTTCCGCCTCGCTGCTTCCCTGCGACTAGGAGCTCCTTGTTGTTATCCTCATCGTTGACACCGTGGCGAAGTTGACAACAGCCTCGGACACCACGGCCTATCTTGCAGCTGAAGTGCGGGTCGCTTAGCGCGGCACACAAATATTAATTATATCACCCGACGAGCCTTGTTACCATTGGGGTTCCAGCTGTATTAGAACCCAATGGCTTGGCACGCGACGATGGCAAGAGACCGGACGGCATGTCTTTATTTCCATGGAAGGTGGGTAGGCCTTTAGTGTGGGACGCAACGTGTGTCGATACTCTTGCGCCATCCCATCTTCCTGGCTCGGCGTGCTTTGCTGGCGCTGTTGCTGCGGCTGCGGAAAACCTCAAGCGGCGAAAGTATCCTTAGTATTACCTTATCGGTAATTATATTTTCGAGCCGTTTGGGGTTGAAACCCTCGGGCCGTGGGGTCAGAGTGCTCATGGTTTGTTCAACGAAATCTCCAAACGGCTGGTTGACACTTCCCGTGACCCAAGGGATGGTCGAAGCCCTTTAAGTAAAAAAAAAAAAGATTCCCACGAACCGCTAGAACCTCCTCCTTTTTTGAAGTCTGTTAAAAATAAAGTGTCGATAAGGTAGAAGACGTGTTACATGAGTGAGACTTGCTTCAAGATACGTACTGGATTGTCGATACGTAACGTCTAGCTAGGTAATTGCTACTTAAACTACTTGCAGAATGGCTCAACACGTGGATGTCTCTGGCAAATGACTTTCTGAAGAGGGTTCAAATTTAATACTGTTCGATCGGTTATGGTCATCTAGTGGCGGTTTTTCTGGGTCAAGACCAAGGGCGAAATTATCGTAGCCTCGCGTGAGTGTGGGAGTATCGCTGTAGAACACTCCCCCGGCCATCTCGGACAGTCGTCGTCGGCGGCGCGTGTCTTTGTCGTCGGCCACGCCCGGGGGGCGCACGCTCGAGCTACGACGGCGCTCAGAGCCAAGCCGAGTGGGCACCCTTAAAGCTCGCTATTGTAAATTACAAATATTTGATTAGTACACCATGAGGAGGAAACTAAACGACAAAGAAAAGTTAAAAACTCTGAAAAATATTTTGTTGAAGTTTCTTCTGTTGATCTTGAACTTGATACAATTAAACCAATACAATACAATTGATACAATTGTTTATTTTAGTCCAAATGGGTATACCCTAATGATCCTACCTTAAATCTCTTGGGCAGAGAGTTGAGGAGCGCGACAACAGGCGGTGAGATCAGGTCGATGGGCACTTGCGCCGGGTCGGTGACTCCCGTCAGGACGGACACGATCAGTCCCGCCACCAACGTAGCAGCACATCCCAGGCCAGAGTACCACAGATATGACACACGGAACAGCCAAAACACAGCCTCATCACGGTTACCACTGAAAACACCACAGTCAGTTAGGTTAGGTACTTACCTTCTAAGAAAATTATTTACCTATAAATAAAGCCTAGGTACCTACATAGTGAAGGTACCTACTCTGGGTACCTAGTAGTAACAAAAAGCTAATTAAGTAGGTATGGACTAAATCACAACTAAGTAATCATAAATACCTAAGTGGGTTGTGGAGGTCAGATAGGCAGTCACTCCCATGTAAAATACTGGTATTCAGCTGCATCCGGTTAGACTGGAAGCCGACCCCAACATAGTTGGGAAAAGGCTAAGCAGATTGATTGGACTAAATCACTCCTAACTTTCGTTTGGCACAAAATTGGACTATATTACGCGCGAGGCGGCGGGCGTCTCTAATCAGAATCACAATAAGGAATGGTTACTCAGGGTTCATAGTCATATGCGTGGTCATGTTGTATGGCGCGACGCAGCCGTCGGTGTAGGCGGGCAGGCGCGGCATGGGCAGCTGAGCCAGCTGCGCGCCGCCGCCTGCAGCCACCACCAGCAACAGCCCGAACACACCACCCGCTACTGCACCCTGATCGAGAACATAATATCGTTGGGAAATCTCTAATCTCCTTGCCTACTTTTACATTCTACAATATTTTGGGTATTACCTATACCTATCCATTATAATAATTATGGTAAAGGATCGTACTTGTCACTAACATGAAAGTTAATTTTCTCCGTAGCCTCCTCTACCCACCCGTTTGTCTTTCGCGATATAAACTTTGGACTGAACGCGAATATTTTAAATTAGCTAGCCTACCGCCTGGCTGGGACCAGCATTTAATTTTGAGTGAAAAATAGTGATTAAACCTGGCTCTGTGACACTAGAAAATAGCTTTAGAAAGAGTAACTGTTTCTTAATTAGTAAATTCTAAAGAACTGAATAATTATAAGTGAGTACTGTCATAGTAATTAAGTTATTGATTAATATTTTGTTTTCAAACGAGGCCTAAGATGATCAGTACTGATCAGTGAGTGACAGATTGGAGAAGGGTAGGTGTAGGTCCAATCCGTTACCCTCAAGTGTTTGTTCTAGCCAAATAACAATATTTCTTTTCCATTTGTTTATACTCGTACAGGGAGAATTTTTAATCACCATCCAAGAAATTATAAGATCTTAGATCTGATCTCTTGGAGACATCAAGTTGAAATTAATATCAAATTCGTCGGTCTACGGTCACATGGAGCTCTAAAAAATTATAGTCAACGCAATAAAAAATACGGGCAATTAAGTGACATATTTTGATACTCGCTAATATATCGAAACTTATTTTTATATTTGTTACTTCCCGTTGACCTAAAATCATGAAAGGCAGGAAGCGCGAGGTCTCACAGCACAAGTAAAGGAATAAGTCCAAAAATCGTTAATTTGTAGTTTTATCACATATTTGTTTTTTGCGATTACAAACTTACATTTGCATTTGGAGACTTGACTGTCACGTACCTATAGTCCCCGCCAGATAAGAAAAAAATAAAAGTCGTTGACGCCTTCTACCGATGTAATCCAATATTTCAAAACGATACAAAAAAATGTTAAGGCAGTGTCGCTAACACGATCAAAACAAACGTATCGCGGTACGAGGCGTCCTTGACGCATGCATGTGGCATGTTTTTTTTTGTTTGCATTTAAGTTTCGAGGCTTTTTAGTACAAGTGGGGTTAATAACTTTTATTCCACGCTATACACACATACACCCAGACACTGAGCTGCAAATTGTAAAAATCGTAAGAAAATGGCAATGGGCAAAAATGTTTAGAACTTGGTCCAAGAGCCTCCACTGATGAGACTTGCGGGAAATGAAGTCTTATGATTCAGGCAAAAGTCTATTAGATTCTGTCCCGGGGTTATATTGTTATGGTTATGTTTGTCCTAACTATAAATAATATAATTTTACGTTTAACCAGGCCAAGCGCACCGCATTTTAGGTATGAAGCTACAAGTACGCGGCGGGCTCGACTTGTCGGGCCAATTCAGTGGGCTGCCGCGCGCCCCGGCCTGGCTGCATTTTCGTTCGACTCTCAGGCACCGCATCGCGTCGTCCGTTCGATAAGCATGAGATTTGTTACGCATGTACCTATCTACCTAAACACATAAAAGAGATATTTATTTGCATAGACAAGGTACACGCTAACGTATGCCGTATGCCTATTTTCTTAGGTTAAAGTACCTATGTGTAAAATAAAATGGTTTTCTGATCTACATACTTCTAAGTAAGTACCGAGCCTAGGTTTATTTTAAACGTCATTTGTTCACACGTAACTGGTAATTAAATATTCAGATTAATTATTCTTTAAAAGAAGACAACCGTAGTAGTCAGATGATAAAAGAGTTACACGATAAAAGAGAGGTAACTTCTAGGTGAATGTAACTGTAGGTAGTTAGCAATGTTCGACCTGAATTGCACTTTACTGTGTCGCAGCAAGAATCGCTATTTATTTAAATGATTTTGCGGAGTGAATTTTCTGTACTTGTACTATTATGTATTTTGTGGTTTAAAGTAAATATTTTATTCTTCCCTCCACTCCCGCCTGTGGTGATTAAACATAGCGATGCAATACAAAGACTAAGGATCATAATAAGTTCAACGTAGGTAATTGCTGGATTAATAAAACAATATAGTGGGGGGAAAAATAACATTTATTAATCTATTATAATTGAATCTAAAAATGTGGCAGGTTGATGTATAAATTCTTCATAATGTGCATAGCTTAGGTACCGCATGATTACCATGATATGTGCACAGCATCCTACGGTGCGCTTTCCCGCTTTACACGAGCAGTAGTAGCGTTCGACTGCATCCAAGCCAGTTTCATTGTTTTTTACTACCACATATGAACAATGACTGCACGCACTGCCTCGATTTTATTTCGCCTCTCAATAACCATAAACTCTCTCCAGGAATACCAGCTTCATTCAAATCGGCGGTCAGCTCTTCAGAATCTCGATACAATTCGATCGAATACTCGTCATCATTACGTACGTGCTCGGCATAATAGCTGTTGGCCAGTTTCAGCTGGTATGACCCAAGTTCAAATAAAATCGTCCTGTGACAATCTTGGAAACGTCTCAAAACCTAGCAATTCTGCGTCCATATTTTGGAACGCTACTCGTTGTCTGTGAAGACGACGACGCTGTACATATTCAGCCAAAACATTTTGCATCTCCCTACGGATTGCAATTCTCTCAAGAATCACAGGAGCATGTGTGTTGTCTGTAATGGGAACACGGAATGCATTTGTTAGAGCATCTGCTATTCTAAAATCAGCAAACATGTGGGGCATTGCGTTGTGAAAGTACTCTTGGCGAAATAGTTTGAAGTCACGTTTAATGCGTCCGTTTTAGTACGGCTTCGACCACCCATTTGGTCATTGTTAACATTCTCGACTCATTTGCTTCAGATACAGTTAATTGTGTCTGACCGAACGCGACACTTGCTGGCATATGTGCTTCGTAGCCGACCGTTTTGAGATCAGTCATAGCGTCTCTGAGCCCTCGGTCGAGAATGAATAGGTAGGTATATCACCATGATTAAAAAAATACATGAAAAGGATGTTCCTCATTGTGCAATATGTCCAAAGTTATGGATGCATCGGGCTTTTTGGCTCCATGGGGCCCAGTTATTTCAATAATGTAGCCATTGCTGCACACTATCATAAACACTTTCAATAAATTAAGATACTTGTGTGGGCTATATGTTTCGATTTGAAACCCGAAGTTGCTGCTTTTAAATATATAAACATAAGACCCGTCAATGACAGTAATAAGTTTGTTATTTGCAAGGGTTCCAAAAAGTGCATTTAGTATCAATAAGTTCCGCTGCAGCAGCCTCTCTCTTTCAACATGGTTCCAGCCAAGATGGCGTGTGACATATTCGTGAGTCAATGCTTCCCTAGCAGATTTCATTAATCGCTTAAGTTTCCTGCGACTCATGTGGAAAATCAATGCTAACCTCTCATTCGGTTCTCCGGTCGTTAGCTTTGCACGCATTAGGTATAGCAAGAGCAGTTTTGGGTTCACCACAATCACTGAGTGATGAAGTTTCGTTTAAGATTGCAGAAAAATCTTGTTTTGTTCGACCGGTCCAATAATATAACTCGTCATCATCCATTTGTTCGAGATTTTCAAAAGCATATCTTTTTCTACTTTCTGCAACTCGTTTCACCATGTTAATAATGTCAGTTATTAGTTCGTTGTTAAAACTGTGACTAAGATTTGGTGCTTCTAATAATTATTAGAAGCAAGAATTATAATTCTTCACAAACATTTAATTCTAAATGAAACTGACACACTCTTGCTGCATCAGGAACATAATAGTTTTTATCCATCAGCAATCGTTTCTTTGTATCATCTGAAAGGCGACGGCGAGTTCTATGTCAACAACCAAAAAAAAAAAAAAAACAAGCATTCGACGTATTAGGTTGCCGAAAATAAGTAGGTAGCTCTATCACTGGAATTGCTTCCTGATGTGGATAATTTTGATCATTGTCAACAAGTGGAGGAACCGCGACGTTTTCAACATTTGGTGGTTGATCTATGTCATGTTGCTGATGAAGATCTCCTAAAACTCCTACCCAGCAGGGTCTACAAATGTATTCAGCGTTGTTAAATAATATCTGAAACAAAAAAAAATCACTAGAGTCTGTTCGAAAAGAGAGCCGTTGTGGCCAAAATGTGAACTAACTATAAATAGGAGTTGGTTTCTTTCAACCGGTAACATAAAAAAAATACAGTGTAAACGTGAGAGTTGGAGTTAAATGGAGAGAAGAAAGTCAATATTATTTTACTATTATAATACGAGTATGTATTTATTAATAATAAAGTGAGCAACTAAGACTATGGTAACGTATAGACAATGCATAGCAACCTGACGACAGTCTAGCAGCCGAGGTAAACACGTGCAAGGTAATTACAACAAACAAAAGAACCTACACAGCTGCAGTTCTTATTTATTTTGGCAACTTAAAATAACTGTTTATTGCATAATAATGACGTATTGTTGTCGTTATTTACAGTGTGGTATGGACATCAAAGTAAACCAAGTGGCGTTAAATGGAGTTAACTGTAGTTAAAAGGATCAAAATGGCATAAATGGACTATTGTGTTGCTCGTTAAACAAAAAAGGTAATTAAACACACTGCGCCCTAAAATCCCACGACGGCTCTCCTTCCCAACAGACTCTACTAATAATTAAAGGTAAAACTATGTGTTATATACTACACTAATGTTTAAACTTTTTATTAATGGTGATCATGTATAATAGAATAACTAGCCCTTGCTCACATTTGTTCAGTATGATTTTTTTATTGTCTAACATAATAAAAGTAATGATTATTCTCCATACCTGATACGGCTGCAGATTTTCTGTGATTATCACAGCAGCTTCTGGATTTTCATCAAACAGCGTTTGGGTAATGGTCATTCGTCTTTTACGTAACGCAGAATGGTTACAGAGTAGACAAAGAACTCCCGCTGAAGGTCGATAATTCACTCTCTATGTTCAATCACAAGGAAAAAGAGGAAGTGTCCGTGAACAAGCATAAATCGGTTCGGTTATAGCAGCAGAAATCAAGTTCATTCTTAATCAAAGGTCGGTATTTAAAAAAATCGAAGATTACAACACAAACAGCAAATACAGTGAGAGTTAGCCCAAGACTGCGCGCGCGCTGGCCGGCTGGGGTGGCCCACTATCCTCGCCATCCGCGTGGTGTCCGACGCGACGGGTGAGTACGGGGAGGCTTAGGAGAAGCGGAAGGGGCATCGCATTCCAGAGAGATACAGAGATTAAGTAACCGTGTCAAAATAAACACCACGCTAAACGTAAAATCGTATTATTTATAGTCGGGACAAATATGACCATAACAATAGAACCCCGGGACAGAATCTAACAGACTTTTGCCAAAATCATAAGACAAATAAGCACTTCCATTTCCCCCAAGTCTCATCAGTGGAGGCTCTTAGACCACTTTCGCCCATTGTCCTTTGAATTTCGTGGGCTACCTTAGCGCCGCCTAGCCTTATATTTAACCATTAAACGGCGCCGTTCAACTGGCGGCCTGAATGATATTCAATTATAAGTTAGTTTGGAATTGTGACTGTGTGAGCCGAATTGGTCGCAGAAACTAAGTCAGGGCGCCCCTACCAAATGGGTTAAGTTAGGTTAGAACTGTGACCAGCCGCGTGCGAGCCGAGCGAGCGAAGCGAGTGGTGCTGCGGCAGCGGCAGGCGAGCAATATCTAGTTGCCTACTTCCAAAGGCTAGGCGGTTAAATAAACGGGTAATTATGCTAGTTGGCAGTGACATAAAGACCGACCCTTTTTAACCGACTTCAAAAAAAGGAGGTTATCAATTCGGTTGCTTTTTTTTAAATGTTTGTTACCTCAGTACTCCGTCATTTATAAACCGATTTGGAAAATTCTTTTTTTATTTGAAAGGACATATGTACTTCCAGATTGGTCCCATTTTTATCAAAGTCCAGTTCTGATGACAGGATCCATGAGGAATTGAGGGAACTCCTCAAATATTATAGGCAAACACATAGTGATTTTGATATTTTCAACAACGAGTCAAGAATTTGCATTCAGAAAGTATCATTTGGTGATGTGGAACTGATGGAGAAGACCACAGATGGTCACGGGAACTCCTCAATGATAAGTATTTCACGGGTGGCGATAAGATATCTCGATTAAAATAGTTAAGCGACAATGACGAAGCCAATTTAAATAAATAGTGCTGATGAAAATGGTACCATCCATATGTTAATGATTTGATGATGAAGCCGGAAGGTAGGCACCGGAACTCCGTAATAAAGCAATGTATCCTAGCCGTGTTTGGGCTTATTGGAATTGTCATGAGATGCACTCTGGCTATAAATTATTTTTAACCGACTTCGAAAAAGGAGGAGGTTCTCACTCAGTTCGTCGGAATCTTTCAAGTGTGTTCCCCGATTACTCGAAGACGGGTGGACCGATTTGAAAAATTCTTGTTTAGGTATTTGAAAGGGTATACTTTCCAGGTGGCCTCATAGTCATCAGGTGATGGGATCCTGGAGAAATCGAGGGAACTCTGCAAATATTATAGGCACATCTATAGCGATTTGGGTATTTTTTATAGTAACTTGTGCATTTGCCCTCGGAAAGCACCATTTGGTGAAGTGGAACTGATGACGAAGACCACAGATGGCAAGATGGCCACCGGAACAACTCGATAATAAGTATTTCACGGGTTGCGATTCGATTACTTTAAAATTATTGCTAAGCAATATAAGCTCGTCACAATTTATATGGTGAAGTGGAGCTGATGGTGAAGAACCAGGAGAACTACTTAAACAATTAACGTCCCTGCATCGGGGAAAGCAATGTTTTGTAAAAGGTGACAGTTGTCATTAGGCTATTGTAACTTAGATAAATTAAAAACCGACCCACTAAAAAGTAAAAAATAAAAAACTTTTTTACAAAAACAAACAACCGACCTCCAAAAAAAACACTACAAAGTAAAAGATAACTTTAATTTCGGAAGTCGGTCGCAAAAACCTAAAATACAGATCCAAAGACACTGACTTCCGAAATTAAAGTTATTTTTCACTTTGTAGTGTTTTTTTTTTGAGGTCGGTTGTTTTTTTATTTATAAAAAAGTTTTTTTCATAATTTGGTGTAGCGGTATACGCAGGTGTCGAACTAGAAATCCCTAGTTTATTTTGCTTTTTCATATTTGCACCACAAAATTAGCATTCAGATATCGGATCGTTCGAAGGTTAAGCTACACCTACCGAGGTTGATCCGAGGATGGGTGACCATCCATTCAAAATAAAAAATCATAATTCAAATTAGACTGAGAATTAGTCCTTTTTGAACACAGAATTACATAAGACAGTCCCCCAAAACGCCCGCCCTTCATTACTTTCTAGTGTTCTAGCTGGGAAGAAGAAGTGGCGCAAAAAACTCCCCAGCTTTACATACCTCACCTCCCTCCGTGCCTCGGAAAGCCGTTGGTCTCGGCTGTAATTCGTAGAACTTTTACAGTCGTTGCGGGTACTGGGTCGTCAGAAGCCCGAAAGTCTGACAACCAGTCTTACCAAGGGGTATCGTGTTACCCTTATGTAACTGGGTTGTTGAGGTCAGATAGGCAGTCGCTCCATGTAAAATACTAGGAGCCGACTTCAACATAGTTGGTAAAATGCTTCACAGATGATGACATTATAGCTTAAATCTGTCCAGAATCAAACCCTTTCCTAACAAATTAAGATGGTGATATCGTACTTCTTTAATATCGGTAAATGGTAAAGAGCGATGCCCAAAATATGCTTCGCAAAAAAAAAAAAACTTTTTTACAAAAAAAAAAACAACCGACTTCCAAAAAAGACTACAAAGTGAAAAATAACCATTGATTTCGCAAGTCCTTGTCTCTGGATCTGTATTTTAGTTTTTGGCCACCGACTTCCGAAATTAAAGTTGTTTTTCACTTTGTCGTGTTATTTTTTTTGGACGTCGGTTTTTTTTTTTGTAAAAAAGTTTTTTATTTTCCAAAGTGGAGTCTTTGAATAGGTACCTACATAATGCGTAGAAAAAAAATTGATGGCGATTAAAAATGAACATGTATGAATATCCAAGTGACAAACCTTAGCATTAGCCCATGGGAAGAACATGCCGAGTGAGAACAGCCCGAGTGCCACGCCACCGGCCATCCCGTTGAAGGACAGGGCCAGTTGCAGCACAGGGCCCAGCCGCTCCACCGCGAACACCAGCCCAAAGGATACCAGGCCACAAGCGAGGACAAGCCAGCGTGCGATCTGATCATGAAAATGATTGGTAATGGCTTGCTGGCAGATTCGATGAAGTCTACCACGACGTAAACATAAAACGATGGTAGGTATTACTGGGTTTCCCGAAGTCTATATTTTGCCTACTCCGTGTAGCTTAGAGTGACGAAGGGTCAAAGATGCTT
Organism: Fissipunctia ypsillon; assembly: GCA_947568875.1. NCBI lineage: Eukaryota > Metazoa > Arthropoda > Insecta > Lepidoptera > Noctuidae > Fissipunctia > Fissipunctia ypsillon. The sequence goes on from OX387654.1 coordinate 12,259,434, forward strand.
ATGACGGAAGTTGTAGCAAACAAGATCACACCCGTACTCCCCGAAGGGGTGGGCACGAGTACAGAGTACACTCACATTTCGCCAGTTATGTTTTAGTCCAATATTTTGTTCACCTTTCAAGCACAAATCCAGACTTCGGGCTTGGCTGCTACTGAGAAATTCCTGATGAAAAAAACATTGCTGGGAATCGAACCCCGTAGGTAGGTACCTACCCTATGCTCAGCAGTCGGCTACTAGACCAACACGAGGCAGCCCGTTCGGCACTGTAGACTTGAATAAATGTTGCTGGTTTTCAGCTTCCTTTACGAAAACTTTTGTAACTCTATGACAATGATTATACAGTCAGTGAACAATTTACACCTACGTCAATAATTCACAGTGTTATAGCCATTTCAAATAACTGTCAAAGAATGACAGTTGCTATAAAGTAGGTATCAGGGGGCCCACCACCACCTCTTAAAGCAGTATTATTTTAATGTTACTTCAGTGTGAGCTATACAGGACGTCTAGCTCCATCTCTTTCCCATACTCAAGTAAGACATACTAATTCCACGGAGAGTTGTGATTTGATTTTATACGAACAATTTTTAGTAGTAGTAGTCGGTAGTTTTTCTTAACGATTAGTTTTCCTGACTTTACTTTTATGAAACTTAATTAACTTACTGCTGCTCCTCTATGTTCTGGCAACTTGATTCCAAGCAGCCCCGTGGCGAGGTCTTGACAAAGAATAGCAGCCAGGGAGTTCAGAGCCGACGCTACCGTTCTGCAGATTGAACAAATGTTCACTTGACATTAGGTATTCACCAAATAAACCGTTGTAATAAACTGGGCTAGAATTTGTTAACTTAATTCATAATTATATTCCGAATTTCCAAGTCTTTTACCAGGGGACTGCAAGAAACAAGATATGTACATATTAAACAACATAATATTTAGTTACCTACGCATGACTTAGGTATGTGATCGGTGTCCATTACTTCAAGCAAATAAATTACGTTTTTAGTTCGCGTATGATTCCCTCAAATTAAAACCAGAACAGTCCAGTTCTTACCATGGTTGCTATCTGCGTCAGTTCACAGGACGCTTTCGAGCGCTTCGTTGTGTCGATTTCGGTTGTGCCTAATTGTGCTGATTGTGTAACTCAACATTGATTTTAACAATGTTTGTCATAAAAATTTCTGAGAGCTACTATAACTTGTCTGACGTATACTTAACCCAAGACTGGCTGCGAAGATCCCGGCGACGAAAAAGCCAGGAATTCCGCGCGAGCTCCCTAACTGCCTCACCACGTAGAGCGGCAGAAGACGGTCCGATGCGTTGATAACACCAGCCTGAGGTAAGCAACTTCATTTTACTTTAACTGTCGTAACATTCATGAAGAATGAAAAAGAAATGTTTTCAATGTATAATTTTTCGGTTGGCTCGAGTGGTGACTCAAAGTAGGTAATTTCTAATGCGATTAAGAGACCCGTCATTGTGTAACACTGACTATCTATTTTGAGCAGACTAATATTTTGGTCACTAAAAATGTTACAGTAGGTAGGTAGGCACCTTTTATTTGCAGCAAATATTCTGTTGTGGTAAACATGATTTTTCTGCAGGTGGAACCGCTTTTTCAATTTTGTTCGGAATCTAACGAATAGGTAGGTAGGTGAAGATCGCGGTTTCGACATCAGACGACTTTTGACTAAAAAACGGTTATATTGCAACGTTGTGTCAGGGCTACATTGAATTACTTCTCCAGCTACGTGTTTACCTGAATCGGATCACAGTCAGCGTAATGGACAGCAAGGACAGCGCCGGTGATGAAATTGACCGAGTAGATGGCGATCAGACCGAAGGCTGACACCCACAGAGCCACTCGGACCTGAGCTATGCGCTCTACTGATAGGTACTTCTGAACTGACGCCTGGTTCGCGCAGAACATGCTGACCCAGTACATGGTGCCACCGATGACCACCGACCAAAATGAGTGACGCACTGTCGGGTCGGGGTTCATGCTAAAAATAATAAACAAATGAGATTAATTATTCGTCGTTAACAGCAGAAGCAGTTGCTATGATCTGATTAGGATTATATGTTTCTACTTTTCCATATTTCACCTTTTGTTTACGAGGTGAGTGAACTTAAAGCATAACAAGTTAACAATATAACATTCCGGTGCCTTTTAAAGTCATCCTACTTACATACATTAGTAGGCAATACCACAATGGTAAAATAGGTACCAGCTACGTATTTACGAGTTCATAATATACAAGTAGGTAGGTGTATTTAGTTAAAAGAGTATACTTGTGCGGAATAATAAGTAGACATAGTATAGACTGATTTTCTTTTTTACCTGATGAGGGTGCAAATTCTTTGGTTTTGTAACTCCACAGCGCAATAACACATTAGTTTAATCAAGGTGTTCATTACAACTCTTGGACGATTCACGAAGGCTTTACTTTTTTTTGTTAGTCTTTATCGTGTCCCACCCAAGTAGCATAAAAGTGCTGTATGACAGCTTTTTCACTGTGCACCGTGGAAGCATGGTATAACAGAGTAGACAGCGCATCCTCTGCTGATAAAACTCTAATTTGGGCACAAATTGTTCAGTAGGATAGCTGTACCTATATGAAAATTATGAAATCCAATTAACAAATAGGTACTATTAATTTAGGTCCTTAACAGATGTAACTAATATTTTTGTAACAATATAATTTAAAAGAGTGTCCGTGGAGTTTCTTGCCCGTTCTTCTCCATAGGTTCCTACTACGCTTTAGAATGAGGAACTAGCTTCATATTTTTGACTGATCGATTCCTTGACAATTCAAAAGTGACTGTAAATGGTTTAATTGAAATAAATGCTTTGAGTTTGAGTTTTGAGTTGGCCCCGCAAACATAACTTGTTAATTACTTTACTTATGTACACAACAAAAATCTTAAATTCATTCAGTCACTGACAGACAACGCACAGCCTAAACTGTGGCTTAAGCTCGCTGGTTGTAGAAGCTTAAAATTTTGCACAAGATTTCCTTAAATAAGCAATCAAGGTGAGCAATCAGGAAGGATTTTACAAATCTCACAAACTTTATCGCTGCATTAGACATTTTCCTTATAACGAGAAATAAGCATCCAACTCTAATTATCACTGGAGACATAAACATAGACATACGTTGCACCACAAATAATAAATTCCACAATTATATTTGCCTTTTGACTTCGTGTAGTCTCAAGAAACACATAAGCCAGATAACAGAATAAAAATGTACTAATAAGCAGTTTAAAGATTTATTACACAGCTATTAAAGCTTACGGGATAGACAAATGCTGTATTGATTGGTTTTTGGTCTATTATTTCTCTTTAAGCTTAATAAATTCTTTAAAGCACTGATTTCCTTTTTTAAAGCTTAATATTGGTCATGGACATAACTATTAAAGATACGTTATTCAGTTTAAGGCATCCGAGACCGCTGAAAGCTGCATAATAGCTGATGTGATGGTATTTATCTGTATAACTTTAGCATCAATTTTCCTTATACTGCTTGATGCTAAGTAACATATTTTCTAGTCTCTTCAAGCTGTATTGCACTTCAAACCTAACCAACTTATTCAGTAGCTGAATATTTGAGTATTTTTCGTTTTTGTAAAGCAGAAGGCTGCATAATTGAAAATAAGTAAGCTCTTTCAACTAACTTAAAGAGCTTTAAGTGCACGATTACCACCATATAAAGCTTATAGCATTAACAAATATGAATAAAAGTTTTTTATACATAAAACGAGTCGTAAGGCTGTTATAACTCTACGAATGTCAACCCGCGCATATCTTTATTATACGGTTTAAGAGTACCTACAGTTATTTACGGCTGAAGGGGGAACTTCCGTAAACTATGATTTTGCATCTTCATCAACAATTTGTGATGAAAATTGCAATGAAAACTGAGGACAGCGTTTCGGGTGCTAGTGATTTTGACAAAATGGAAAGGGAATTTACAAAAAATTAAATTTTCGCAATACATAACCTCAAGGAGCTTTAAAATATTTACTAGGTTTCTCTAATCAAAGACCTTAGGAGTCTATTACAAACTCCTAGACATCATGCTCATGAAAATCGAAGGTGGAGAAAACTGGCACAAAGGTCTTGCTGAACCTTTAAAAAATATTTTACATGTTTGGCTGGAAGTTCCTGAAATTTATATTGTATATTGAGTGATACATTGGAAGTGTAATTTTGACGGGTTGCCGATTTTTAAAAGATCGAAAAAATAATGTTAGCTTATTCTTTGTAATATATGAAAAGCCAGATAAGAGCCACTTGTATTTGGGATTTATTAAAATTTAGTAAAACGAAGAATTTTAATCATTATTTAGAAAAATTTATCATTTGACATATTAATCAAGATAATACGTAGACCATGCTTCAGTGAAGGGGTTGTTAGTATTGTTAATAATAAAACCAGAGAGTATGAGTTTATTTTATTGTAAATAGAATCAATCATCAAAAAAACAGCTTCTTTATGAAAATAAAAACAATATCTCAATAATTATTCACCTTATCTCCTGTCCTAATAGAATTAAATTTTAAAACAAAACAGACGTAACGATGGAAAGATCACTTTAATGAGCAAACTAAAAGGTGTATGGTACAAGATCATACAAAACGAGCCTCCTCATATCCCCTGGTTTGATAGCAATACCATTAGCCGAGGTACTGTTGTAACTGCTCATCAGGTTCGTTCTGGACACATGCCATTAAGAGCCTTTGCGTACCTTATGAAAAAGGTAAGCTCACCCAATTGCGAGGTTTGCGGTAAAAGAGAAGATGTAACTACAACATCTTTTGATGGAGTGCGTCAGGAACGAATCTGAGAGAAACAAAGTTATTAGGAAGTTAGGAATAAATAGGTTAGACCTAGGCATGTTTTATAGTTTTTTATCTCGACCTTTGTCCCGGGAAGCAAAAATGATTTATACATTAGTTAATATTTAAGATTTTTGTTTAGCTTAGTTTTTGTATTGCTTTTTGTTTGTAATCTAAGACAAGTTTATGATGGGGCTGGCATGAACTGAGTTCAAAAGTCCCTTAAAATAAAGATTAAAAAAAAAAAAACACAGACGTAACAATTATTTTTTAACTTCTGTTTCTTAATTTTAACATAATCAGTCGTAACTTATCATTAAATACTGCTATTTTATTATCGTTGATGATAATTTCGCTATAATCAGACAGCGAAAATGAACAAGAACTTCCTCCAACAAACACATATGAACATGTTTTTCAATGATAGAATTAGGTATCTGAGTATGAACAGATATTTTTTTATTTCCTGAATTGTTATTATTTGAGAAAGTCGTTCTTTTAAATGATAACCGATATTCAAAATTATTAAAAGTAAAAATGTTTAAAAGAATATTGAAACATTGAACCAAGTGATTCGTCTGACAAAGTGATTCGCGTCTAACAAATCGATTTGTCTTCCTCCTCTTCATTTTCGTCATTGTTTATGAGTATTATTATTACGATTCATATTGTCATTATTTATTATTATTATTTGAATTAGTTGTTCAATCTGGTTGTGGTAGGGTATTTTCATCCTTTTCCAGTAGTTCACTATTCCTTTTGGGTCAGCGAAGTTTACCCTTGTTTTCCCATAAGTCGGGTACTGTTAGTTCAACTCTGCCGTTGCGGCGAGTAGACACAATTTTAAACGGCATGTACCTGAAAAGCAGTGAAACTGTTACGGATTTTCATGTTCCTAAAAAGAGCACTAATAGACTGTTTAACAGCATTAAATGCTGCTAACAGCATTAAAACTGCTATTCCAAATATGTTTTTTTTAAACCACTTTTAACCAAATAATATGTAGAATGATAAGTGGGCACATTAGATCTATTATGCAGAAATGAGCAAATAAACCGCTGTGTGAGCAGCTTTTATTCAACATAACGTTCCCAACACATAACCTCTTTGGTAAAAATATAAACGATACAATATCTAATCAAACTGCATTTTATTAATAGATTTACGTTTGAAATGGTGCACACCGTTAACCACATTGCTTTTGCACGCTGAAATTCACAAAAGCATTGAAAAATTTTCGCTCATCTAAGCCAAGTTATTAAAAAACACTTGTTTACTCCTTGAATGGTAGCTTTATACTGTGGCGCTTAAAAATATACAGTAAAGGTATATGAATATTCACAATAAAGTTACATGCACAATAATAATTCACCTCCTTAATTATTACTTATAAAACAAAAGTTTACTTACCAATATTCAATAATACACCGATTGCAGAATGGCGTGTTGGTGAGATTCAGAATGATAATTATAATTTCACAATTTATCAAATGTTATTTACATAATTATTGTCTCCATAAAAATATGAAAATCTAAATGGTGAATATTGACTGTATAACTGAACTGGATCACTTTCAACTGGTAAAGAGTTGTAATAGCTGTTAAAAGGGTAGATCAGCGTTTATACAGACTTCTCACACAGCTTCAGACAGCTTGTTGTACATTTATTCAGCTACTATGTTGCTTTATAGCAACATTATATGCATTATATGCTTTATAGCAATATTATTATTGCTAATAAACAAATTAAAGCATTTTATTTTGAGCTGGGATAACATCTGTGTAAGCGCTTACCAAACACTAACCAGTCAACTATGTCAGCTAGAAGTTTCCAGAAACCTTTTATACAATGATTATTCAGCCAATCTGTGTTCCTTGCTAACCTGTCATAACCAACCCCACTAGACAAACATCTTGTCTGGATCATATTATGTTTGTCAAAAGCAATACCAGACCCAAAGTCATCAGTATGCAAAAGCTCTATCACAGATGACAACACTATAATGGCTCACATCCCTCTCAAACATAGTTACACTACACTCAATAAAAATCGCTGGGTAATTAAATTAAACGAGGACGATTTAGCCACAGACTTAGCCAAAATTGACTGGGCTGACACCCTTAACCAACAATGTGTTTATGTGTGGCCTCTGCCACTGCCTCTTTCAGCGGAATCCTTGTGAAGTTAATAGAAACACACACACAAAGTTAAAATTCCCCGAAGTAAACGTAACATTCAGCCTTGGATTACACCACATGAGATGTATAAGTCACGGCGACAGGCTACATTTATCATTAAGATCTGACCCCGAAAACGAGGCAAAAAACGAATCTACCACCGTTATAAAAAAAAAAACATCTACAACAATCTGTTATGGAAAGTTCTAAAATCAATGTACGACCCTAGTGGCTAAAGGAACAATAAATGCAACTTAGTGACAAGCTCTCCCGACCCTGTCAAGTCCCTCAATAAATGCAACTATTTTTTCAGATCCGTAGGCAAAAACCTGGCTGCTACCATACTGACAAGACTATCAGAAACTCAGACATCCCTCACTTGCAAGTACTTATCACCAAAATACGTCACCTTTCCCTTTCTTTCTTCATCTAACTGACGAAACAGAAATTACAAACTTCATTAATCAGTTAAAAAACGATAATTCACCAGGTCTTGACAAAATCAGTGTAAGACTCATAAAGAAAATACAAAACTTAATTATAACATCTCTAATCCACCTGATTAACCTCAACCTGGAAACAGGAGTATTTCCCGATCTGTGGAAGAATGCAGCAGTAAGCCAAATACATAAAAGTGGTCCTAAGGATAAATCTGACAATTATAGACTAATACCACTTTTTAGTATACCAACTATCTAAAATCCAGGAAAAGGTGGTTAACACCCGACTAGTAAATTTTCTTGAAAAACATCATCTAATTTCAGAGTGACAATTTGGTTTTAGGAAAGGGAAATCAACTGAGGACGCGGCTTTGCTGCTAACAAATTACATATCAACAACTATATAAAAGGGTGAACGCTGCATAGTTGTCTTCTTAGCCCTAGCTAAAGCGTTCGACACAATTGCAACAAATCTACTCCTTAAAGAACTAGATACAGCAGGGATAAAGAGAAAACCACTTGAATGGTTTCACAGTTACCTCACATCGCTGACAATATGTGAAATCTGGTGAACACTCAAGTGGTCAAATCCCTATCAATTTTCCAGTTCCGTAGGGCAGCTTACTAGGCCCAACACTCTTTATAATCTACATGAAGGATATACTGAACCTCATTCTTCCAAACGCGGGACTAATAACTCACGCAGACCATACGGTTATCACATTCCACGCACGTACCTGGAAACAGGTCTACTGCCTTGCGGAAGAAGGATTAGCAACAGTAGCGCAAACACTCGACAATAATTTATTTACACTCAATAGAAAACCATTACATTTTCCAAAACACATTTATCTGGCCCTCCTCCCAACCTCACTTTGAAATTTCACACATGTCAGTGTTCACCATCTGAACACACCACGCGAAGACTGCTCATGCGATTGTATTAACCGGACGCAATCTATTCGTTATTTAGGTCTACTAATTGATGAAAATCTATCATTTAAAGCCCACATTCAATTTCTTTCTGGCCGAGTAAGAAAACTTATACAGAAAATAAAGAAACTAAGAGACCGCACTCCAAAAGATATCCTGTGAATGGTTTCTTTCGCAATATCCCAGTCCCTTATACAATATGGCGTATTCATTTGGGGTGGAGCTGAAAAAACGATAATGATTGAGCTTGAAAGAGCCCAGAGAGCTTTTATAAAAGTTCTCTTCAAAAACCATTTTCCTATCCCACTGTACAATGAGTTTCAAGTTGTACGTCTCCTACGACTATTTATTCTCAATACATATCGCTATTGATGGTAGGCAGTATAATATTCTATCTGTCCTTATGTCAGGTCGGTAAGATTCCATAATCTCTTATAGATTAATGTGACGTTAAAACCATAGATAGATAGGTTTTTCTATCTCCAGTATGCCAAAACTGGTGTCCGTCGATCAGGACTTGTCGCACGACCGGCCGCAATCGTGAACAAAACTTATTGGACGACCAGACCGACTAGAAAGTTTGGCCGTATGCCAAACTTTCTTCTTGGTTGGAGCTTCTGCGGCCAAGATTGTGGCCGCTCGTGCGACAAGTCGTAGTCGTGGCTGCGTAGTGCGAATGATTCCTTAGAGGTGGAAGTATGTGCATCAGCCGCTGTTTTTGTAAGTCTCCTCGAAAATCAACATAATTATAATGAAAAAAAAAAAATAGTTACTCAAAAAAGCGTAATCTGTCAGTCCGCCAGGCGTGCTCCCACACCACGTCAAATCCGCCAACTTGTGTTGAAGACATTGCCAGAACCGCTGCCAGCGAGCCGATAAGGACAACCGATTGAAAAGAGTCCGTCATTATTACTGCTTTCATACCTCCCTGTAAAACAGAAAAAAATATAAGACTTCCCTACCATCAGAGATGTGCAAATATGCGTAGCGAGGGATGTGTGTGAAACTAACCAATAACATCACTTCATTTTCATTATCTATCGCTTAAGGTGAAAGTGCCAGGGTAGCCCGCGAAATTCAACTTTTCTTACGTTTTTTGCAATTTGCAGGTCAGTATTAGGTTGTAAGTTGATTAAAATATTATTCGCGACCATAACAAATACGTATTTATACAATTATAATCATTAAAGTCATCAATACAACTCTCTAAGACCACGTAATTCTATTGAATGACTATTTCATGAAATATTAATATTTCTGGATTATACAGCTTAAGGAATTGTATTACTGATTCTAATGATTATAATTCTGTAATACATATTTGTTATGCTCGCGAATCATACTGTAATTTACATATGCCCAGACACTGAGCTGCAAATTGCAAAAATCGTTAGAAAATTTGAATTTCGCGGGCTACCTTGGCGCTTCCCCCTTAAGTTAAACTAGCGTAGCGTTAATTACGTGTAAATTTTATAATAAAAAAAAACATGCTGCCGCGTAATTTACCTGAGTAGCATAGAATATGCAAACCACGTACACCAGGGTAACAGCTAAATATGTATTCAATCCAGTCACTGTAAATAAGATAATAACATTAATAAATAGCCAAATATTTTGACCAAAAAGTGCGTGGTGTGCAGCACTTTTTTTTAAACAGGATACTATCCCTACAATCAACATAATATCATCACTAAATCATTGCCTTTTGCTGTTGTAGTTTTGCAAGAATACTGTAAAGTGCTAACACAAAGATTATTACATACATTATTAGAGATGATCTATCTATCCGCTAATGAAGAAGAAAGAAATACGAACACGACACTAACATTTAATATCCTAGGTAACCTAGCTAGTACAAAGAGCAAGAATAAGAAATTAGCTAATTTAGGTGGAAACGTAATTTCTTTCAATAAAGTTAAATTATTAGGGCTTGCGACGAGGATTGTCGTCCAAATACTGTTGATGTTCAGTTCGAGTTTTCCTTGACTTTTCCTATCTACCTTTTCCAACTTTGATTTGATCATTGACTTGCCTTCGTTTTTTACTTCCATTTCTATATGCTCATAAATCAGAAAAATAACAGACCATCCACCAGGGGGCCAACCACCAACTCTTAAAGCAGTATTATTTTAATGTGTGAGAAAGAGATGGAGCTATACAGGACGTCTAGCTCCATCTCTTTCCCACACTCAAGTAAGATTAAAATAATACTGCTTTAAGAGGTGGTGGTCTAGGCTCAGATCATCTGATCATGTTAGCATAGGATAATTCACTTCCTTCTTAGCCATATTAATATCATCTTTTAAACAATTCTAGTCATCATAATTATATATACCAATCTGAATATCATATTGACGACACAAAACGTTTGACACCAATCGCCAAAACTGAAATGATGGCCACTATTGATTCATTAGAAATCATTACCGATTCCTTACATGGCTTAATGGGGAGTTACGTAATTTGTGCAATAATAACCGTCGGCATGCGGACTTAGGTGCACAGATGTCATCGATGCACCGTAGCTGGCTGGCAGTGGCCGGTCGAGCGGCCTAACTGTAATGGTCGCTCATAGGACCCATCAGTACGTGTGCTTCCCAATAAAGTCATAGTAATAAAATACCGATAAATAAACCAACACTTGTCTACGCTGAATATCTGATTATTTTTCTTTCGTAACTTTACAAGTCGAAGGCCAACTAAAAATCTGTATCGAATATTTATCATTGTTTATTATGAAATAGGTATTATTTAAACTTATTATTTAAATCCTTACACAGATTTTATTCCAATTCGTTACAAACTGGTCGTTAGGAGGGAGATACCTACATAAGCTATGCTAAAAACTTTCACTACTTACTTTTTGAGAAACCCTTTTGTATTGTGGTTATGTGATTGTCATTGGGACATAGTTTTTCTTTGTCAAGGATGATTATCTGCACTTGTAATTCTCAACGACGTAGGTAAGTAGGTAACGCAAAAATGATATAGGTATTTAACCTTTTAGGACCTCAGTCATTTTATGAATGAATTTCAAGAGATATACCTACCTATCGCATTTTTTATGGCTAAGTTTATTAAAAGTTGTTAGAGATGCTTTTGAAAGTCAATAGAGGTACATATTTTAATGTACGACTCATATTAACTTGTTTAACTCAGGGGCAACTTTTTGCTTCAGCGGATTCAGCAGGTCAAGGGCTCCCACACAAAACTGCGAATTCGCGCCGCATCGGGGCTTTGTGTGAGTTGTGAGAGTCCTAAGCCTGCATGCGTAATAATAGTTACCTACACATTTTATTTTTTTATTGACTGTTTGAATGCGCTAATCTCTGTCACTACCAGACGGATTTGACAAATTCTTTTTGCATTTTATAGCCCAATTCTTGAGGAAGGCTATCTATAGGGTATGTAACATTACGCTAGGACCCTTAGAAGCCGAGCAAAAAGAAAAGAAAAAGTAAGAAAGAGCGTTAAGCGAAAACGAAGTAACAGTGCGGGCAGGCGATGCGATGCGACGGGGTGGGTCGGGAGAACAAGAAATTTCACGCGGACGAAGTCACGGGCGGAAGCTAGTACATTATAATAATACACCTTATTTTATACAAGAATCCCTATTTGTCTTCAAAATAACCTCCTTTAGCGCGGGTACATAGAGACAAACGTTGGTAAAATTTTCTACAATTTTCCGCACTTCCTCCACAGATATTTGGTCCCACTCCCGTGTAAGAGTTGCCTTTAGCTCATCAATACTTCTACGACGCGTAGCGCAGTACCTTGCTTCTAAAATAGACCATTAACTGTAATCCATCGGATTCAGATCAGGCGAATAGGGTGGACATTCTTTGGGGCTGATGAAACCAGGAAAATTATCGTTGCACCACTGTTGATTACTTAAAAGGTCCTGTGAGCTGGAACAGACTCTTGTTGAAATATCCATGGACGGTTACCAAAGTGCTGTTGACTCCAAGGAAGAAGTACATTTTCATGAATATCTCGTCGGTAGTTTTCTTGGTTGATTTTGATATCCTTTTCTACAAAAACTAGGGGAGTTTTGCCAGTGGCGCAAATTGCACCCCAAACCACCTTTCAGCGTTTTGGCGACGTGGAACAACTGCAGCAGCTCCAGGACGAGTAGAAGACCAGATCCTGTCATGTTGGTGATTATGGGCCTGTTCTATCGAAAATAATTTTTCGTCAGAGAATACGATATTTTCCCATTCGCTGCGGAGCGTAAGCAAACGACATCTCTCAAGCCGAACTTTTTTGTCTTTGTCCGTAAGCGATTGCGCTTTTCTGAGTTTATATGGTACCAATTGTAGATCATGTTTTACGATACGCTGTATGGTGGAGCGACTAATCCCCAAGTCTCGCGACATTTTTCTCGCCTTGGTCCGTGGATTACGGACTAATCTATGTTTGATAATGTGTCGGTTCCTAGAAGTTCTAACAGTCCTCTTGCGTCCTCTTCCAGGACAGGTTCCGATGTTGCTAAACTCTTTACAACGTTTAATTGCTGAAGAAACTAACTAACGACCAACACCAAGAATGTTTACTATCTCACACTGCCTTTTTCTACGCTCATGCAATGAAATGATGGCTCCACGTTGCACTGAGACAGCGAAACAAATATATTTTTAACACTTTTTAGCAAACAAACAAGGTTAAAAATGACGCCGAAGAATGAATATACAATAACAAAAAACAAGAAAACGCAAACTATAACATTTTTTAAATTTTAACGTTTGAATTTTGTCAACGTTATTTTGGGCCATCCTGTGTCTGTATGCTATTGCATGGTAATATTTCATGTTATAGGTATTGTACTACTATCAGAAACTATGTGCAGAATTGCAGATAGTCGTCCCCGGTACAGCACATTATGCTAGCTTACAGTACGAGCTGCATTAGGTAAGTACGATATTTGCTATGGATGTGACTTTTATACAGACTTCACTTTCACTGCGTTCGCGCCGCCGTCTAGAACATAGTACGCAATATGGATGATATTAGAACATTATCCAATAATAGTATAAATTATACATTGATGACCTTGTTTTTAACACCGATGTTAAATATAAACATATTTAGTGAATTATGAACCCACCGTCAACAATCGTGCGGCAGTTACTATCGGCAATTTCCAGTGCTAAGAATCCCTTATCTTTATATCTTATATATATTTTTTTGCCATTTTAATAATAGCTGGGAAGCAGTTATTATTACTGTTACATCTATATCTGCCATTGGGCGGGACTTTAAACTTTGGACGGACAAGATTTAACCCTCGTAGCAGTTCGCAGCGTAGGGTCTACAAATTCATAGTATAAAAGGGACTTGGTAATGATCATGGGCTGTGCATGCGGAGTGCAGGAGGGAAAGTAGTTAGTTCTTTATCGAATGTTTTACTCTTCGTGCTTTTTGTTGATACAGGAACGGGATAGTACCTAGGTATTTCTGTTGTGTTTGTCCTACAATTAACCCGGAGAAGTTTTCTATCGAACATACGGGTCCAAGGATGTCATAAGCTATTTTGCTGTTGTGTAGGTTTACATACTCGTACAGGCACCTTCGTGTGTTTAGGGCTGTGATGTAACGCAGTACTATCATGCCGTTTGCACGCTGTATGAATTTTAATTCTAATGTTGATTTTCGGCAGTCTTGCATACTTTGGAGTACCGCTTGAGAAATAATAAGTAGGTAACGTTGCCGAATCAATAATCGTAACATTACTAGAGATCGGTATTACTAAACAAAAATAACATTTTACTTATGTAAGCAGGTTGGTAAGTGTACAGTCATGGTTTGGGAACCAAAATCGAAAATGATAAAATATATTGTGCCAAATTATAAAACGTGATTTGAATCCAAATCGATTTTTTCAACATGTAAAAGTTATTCACATTCCGCTAAATGAAAACGGAACAAAAATGTTGTAATATACTGGATGATTTTGTTTACCGTCTCGAAATTTTTACAGGGTGTTCTACCCATGAACATGAACAACTTTCACTATGGGACCAACTATGAGATCACGAAAAAAAATCAGCTGTTTCATACATTTTGGTCAAGTAGGTTTAAACTTTTCTACTATAGGTACAGCAGATTTTTTTTTCGTGATTTCAGAGTTGGTCCCATAGTAAAAGTTGTTCATATTCATGGGTAGAACACCCTGTAAACATTTCGAGACTGTAAAAAAAATCATCCAGTATACTTCGGCGGGTAATTAATTCGCGTGTACCTAGCCATGGGGCTCTATAATCTCAATTCGTTTTAGTAAGTGTCTGCCAGATTACATAACATAACGCTATTAAACCTAATTGCTCGTTACATCGTTGTATCTCATCTAGAATAGGCGATACAGACCGACATGTTATGGTTGAAAAAATTTGGCGATCGGTCGTGTTGTCTAATGTAATATAACCCTAATACATTACTAATACATGTACCATTCAAGAGCCTTGTTATGTGAAAAGCGAATGCAGTGACATTGAATAATTTAATGTATGGATGGGACAGGAGCACACGGCACCGCTTAGTTGGCCACTTATTCGGCTTCAATACTATTGCAAAATTTCTACTGACATTGACTATTTGTGTAGGTATATATTTATGTAAATGAAATCGAACGCTATGCGCATCGCTTTCATAACGTTGAAGCAGTTGTGTTCCACAGATAAAGAATTCGTTATGAGCGATTGCGTGAAGATTTTTCAATGACTATAGAGATTAGTTTCAATACGCAAGTAGTGGATTTTTTTTTTAACTGAAAACCATATTAGTGGGTACGTAGGAAGTTAAGTAAGGTAGGGTTTTCAGATGATTGTATTGCTGAATATTATTCTCTCGTATGAGTTGCATATTAAAAAGAAAACGAGATAAATATACCGACCTAATAACTTTTGGCGACGCTACTTACTCTGCAACACTAGGTCCTACATACATTTTTATAAGGTTTAACAATAGGGTACTTTTAATCCCGCTAGTACGTTCCCGTGGGATATTTTCCGACATCCACGCGGGCGAAGCCGCGGGCAAAAGCATTCTTACTGATTTTTTTCTTTTTGCTCGGCTCCTAAGGGTCGTAGCGTGATGTTAAATAGCCCGTAACCATTCTCGAGAAATGGGCTACCAAATGCAAATATAATTTTTCAAATCCGACTTTTTGTTCACAATTTCATGGGTTTTATTTTTTTTTGCACGGAACCCAAATTACACTAGTCTACAAAAAAACAGTTTTGGTTCGCAACAGAAACGAAAATATTCTATCCTGGATAAAACGCTAATGCTGAAGATAAATCTGATAACAGACTTTCGCCATCACGTCAGGATTTTTAGTTATTGTTATTTTTTATTCCTCAAATATCTACGTACATCTTATTGTTTATTGGAAAAAATAAATTCATATTACGACTAAATTTACAAAAAACTATATTTATTTAAAAAAGCTATTTCTAAAGAAACAATAAATACTAAATTAAAAAAAAATCTGGGGAATTAACACAACCACGTTTAGCGATTTTACTCATTTTGTACTTAAAAAGTTTATAAAATAGCCAAAAATAGAAAAGCAACAAAATATTGTGTAGTTAGATCAAACAATAAAACGTAATAAATGACTAAAACATTTAACTTCCTATGTAGGTACCCTCAAAAACAAAATAATAAAATACTGCATTGTATGTAACTTGACCATGAACAGTATATTTTTGTTTTTATTTTTTTTATTTAAATTGACGTGATGGCGATATTTGATGATTATATTCGTAATCAGTAATGCCTAATTAATCAAAAAGTATATGCCGTCACTCTGTTGCGAAATTTTGTAAACTAGTGTTATTTATCTAAAATAAAAGTAGCCTAAGTTATTCCTTATAACATCAGCTATCTGAAAGTCTCGTCAAAATCGGTCTAGCCGTTTCGGAGATTAGCCGGAACAAACAGACAGACAGACAAAAATTTTAAAAATTGATTTTCTGTTATAAGTACCGTATATACTTTCATATTTATTTAGTAAAAAACTGTTATTTTAACATTACAAACAGACACTATTCAATTTTATTTATTTGTATAGATCCGTTTTGTATCGAGGTTTTGTAATAATTTGGTTTGCTGTATAATTCTCTCACAATCTCGTTTTAATTTTAAAATAAGAACCTAAGATATAAGAAATAAATGATATTCAGAAGCTATTAAAATGTGGTAGGTGATTACTGATGAGTTACCGTCAGAGAGTGCCAGCGCCGGCGCATACACCGCCACAGCCGTGTACAGTATCATCTGCATCAAATACAGTGCACTGGCATACACACGGATTGACTTGCAGAAACGCACTTCCTGTGAACATATTGACAAGTGACCAATTATTACGCTCTCATGAACAATTGAACACTGATAGCGGATCATTAGAAGGTCGATGTTCAGTTGTCTGTTACGAGCTGGTGTGACCGTGATGGTGAGGCTTAACTCACAACACGTGTAAATTACACAGGTTTTATTTGATATATTCTGTATGGTATTCTAATTCGGGTGTCTCACGCTTTGCGTTTTTATTTTATAAGCTAGGTACCCAGAAACTAAAGTACTCGTTCAGTTTTTGGCATGTTCATCCACAGATTGCTAACGCGCAATGTTTCGTACATATTCATCGGCTGCAGTACGTTTAGCATTCGGCGCTCTCCTACCTTGAATAAGTCAAAAAGTTAGGTACATACCAAATATTCGTAACATGATGTCAGTCGTAGCCTCATGAACACTGGCAGGTACAGGTGGCTAGCGATCGGCACCACCAGCACAAAGGCGACACAAATCATCCAGAACTGAGCACCTGCCATGTACATCTCAGCTGGGTTTCCTAACAACTCAATGGCTGTGATGAAACTGAAAACAATCGTGTCAACATAAACAAGTTACCTACAATGATAGAAAATATTTACAATTAAAATTCAATTCGAACGGTAAACTGACCTTGCGGCAAGACTTAGGGCCATGGGAAACGTGCCCATTGATGAACCACCAAGCAAGAAGTCGTCGCCGGTGGTCTGAGTTTCTCCAAAATACCCATAAAATACGCCAATCAGGCAAGAAATGAGTAGCATAGCTGCTAGCACGCTGTAGTCTTCCCAGTGGAAAAGAACTTCCGCCACACTTTCATTTTGCGTCGGTACGATATCTATTGTCTTGGTTTTCGATATGTTGAGTGACGCTGATGCGACTGATATTGAACTTAAACTCCAACATAATATTAGTGTTAGTAATATTATCTGAAAGGAAACACATTATATGCTTAGCGAATTGCTCACTCAAGTTCAATGTTTCATGTCAATGTAAAAGTAAATTGAATCAATATAAGTGAGCGTAACTGACAGAGCTGAATATTAAATAACCGTAAGTCCGGAACGTGTTGTGGTGGAATTGAAGAACATGACTTTGCACAATAAATAGACTTCCAGTCCTGCTTTTTGTTCAGTTTCTAGAATTATGTGTTTATTGACCGTTTTATTATTTAAGTTTCCAAATAATAGTACAAAAGTTTTTGTATGTCCATAGTTAAGTAAAAAGTATTTAATGAAAGAGATGACTGATTTTGTTGAGAAACTAAAAGTTCTAGCCATAAGTTTTAGCGTAAGTAGCCATCAACAAAATTAAGAAAAAAAGTATTTTTTCAGGAAAAAAATTAAGGGTGAAACTAAATAAGTACTTAGGTAAAACGAAAAAAAAACAAAACCTTTTTTTAACCTTTACAAAACGTCCCAAACTCTTCGTAGTGTTTGACCGTAAATAATCGTCTGCCATAAGTATAATAATTATAAAAAAAATAACATAATTTATCAATAAAAGCGTAAATATTAATTATCGTTAATTCGATGTTAATTTCTAGGTATTTGTTTTAAACTGACCTCAGTCAGTACGACCTAAAGGCTCCTGCAAACGGGCGAGACACGCGACGACAATCGCACGCGATGACGCGACACAAAAGCACCGCGTGTCGCGCGACGAGCAGAGCCTTTGTGTCGCGTCGCGTGTTGCGCCTGTTATCAGGAGCTTTAACTACTTTTACTTATAACAATAAATTAGTACAATAGTTTTGCCTGCGATTCATTCAGAGTTTTTGTGAAGCCATTCGGGAATTCGTGACCCTACGGTTGGCATCAAAGTATTGGTAAATAATTAATTATGTTAATAGATCCTATGATCTATTAACATAATTAAACTAATATCGTAAATAGGTACTAATAGTAAAAAATACTGTGAGTAATGTGAGTAGATATTTGTTTATCCTACATGTGATTACGAATAGGCTGATACAATAGCCCATTGCCTACTTAAACGATTTTGCGTGGGCAGGACACTAAATATTTTGGGGACTAAAGCTCAGTCATGGAGAAAGTCAGCATTAATTAAGTAGATCTGCATTACAGAAAGTCAAGTCTACAGCAATTACCCAAAAATCTAAGGCGTCCATGACTCGTCGATCAATCAACTCACCAACTTATCAGCCTTAGATTGGGGACAAGGCCAATTTTAATTACTATTCTGGAAATTTCTTAAACATGGACAATTGGACATATTAAATGGTTTTTTGGTCCCAGCACACCCAGCTTGACACGAATAATTTAATCATACAAACGCTGGGTGCCGTAATGCCGTTAGGTAAAGCTAAAGTGAAGTATATAGTATAGTTTGGACTAATGTAATCTGTGTAATGTAGACGTAACAGAGCTACATCGCATATGCAGTGAAAGGTCGCAAGCCCATCAATTACAGTTACAAACAAATCGTTAGCCTATTTTTTCTCTCACTCTTACAGGATGATCTAATATGACATACATTTACAGTGGAACGATTTTTGTAGAGTAAAACTTTGAAGTGCATAATTTCAGGCTTCACCATCATCGATCACTAAAAAAGATCGTATAAGTTATTTATTAGTGATCGATGTTCAGCATGGATGTGTGTCACCTGTAGGGACGTAGGATATAATATATATAATGGTAAATACTGGTAGCTGTCAAAAAAAAAATCAATTACAAAGTGTATTTTCGTACATGATTGGAGATCTCCTTTTAAGCAAGAATTGCTTGTGTTAGGAGAAAGAGACGAGAGACGCCATTTCTGGCAAAAGTTATGACAATTTGACAATAAAGCTTATACGCAACGTACGTAATAACTACAAAATAATTATCTGCTTTCTAGTTGCCAGCGTCGCGGTATAGCTTTAAAATAGCAGTACCTGCCTGTAGGTAGCGTTCCCTAAATTCAGCTAACACGCACGTACTTAATGCTGGTTTACGAAAGACATTGAAGTTAAGATTTTAATTACTATGATTGAATATGTTCTGCGGTTGTGAAACAAGCCGCTGGAACGTTAGAAATTAAATTGGCTGTTTTGGTTACGTTGATCTTTACCATGTTATTTATTGATGTTGCGTTTTGCATGTAATTCTTTCTCTCGCACATCTCGAGTCTCGTATCTACATTTTAATTACTTAGCCTCGAACTCATATTAATCTTTTCAAAAATAACATACCTATATATAGTATACGCTCATAATTGCTTAATCGGCGAGTGGGTCGATACCTACTGTCTGTAGGTAAACAGACAATAAGAAATAATGTCCGTTCTTACAGTGTTTTTTTAATTAAGAACTGACACAGTTTCAATTGTCTTTTAAATTGTTTAAAATTGTCGTAGTCTGCTAATGAAGGCTAATAATCTAACTGCCAATAAATTGTGTATCGCCGAACAAAAACAACAAACAAACCACTTAGTTTTTTTTTTTTAATTTAATTTTTATAACAGGACTCGGAAAACATACAATTTTTAGAAATTCTATTAATTATAAAGTCTCGTTAAATTAGAATCAACTTTTTGATTTAAATATACCTAGGTATAAAAAATCCGTCTAGGTCGTAAGGAATCGCAAGATAACAAACCCACTCACGCGTGACCGGAAGCGGGAATTTTCCAAAGATTAATTGATTTACATTATGAACATTAAAATGAATAGGTATCTACGTAGTCAGTGTAAAGTTAGTAAAATACTTCAAAAAAGTAATTAGTTCTAACTAATGCAAAACCGCCTACAGACTGGCGCGTACGCATGTTTAGAAGTAGCGTTACTTCGACCCAGTTGATTTACTCGTGAGTGCTCTAGACACTCAACATTCAACGCTCAAGAGCACTCAAGAGCGACGCATGTTGTGCGACACCGACACGCAAGGCAATGTTAGGGCGGAATAAGCCGGTTTAATACCCGCGCTAGCTTCCTCAAACCGGATAGTTCCGGACTGATCGCTTCAATGAATAGCTCGAAGCCAGCTCATGGGCATGGGATTGGTATTAATGTCTCACCACATTCCAAACAATTAAGCATAGCTGTTGATACATCTTGTTTGTTTAAATATTAAGTACCTACGCATCTAGGAAAACAAGATTCTTAATTTTTGATCCCTGTGTTCGATTTCAGTATTGTTTTATAATTGACATGTGTACTCATAATAAATTTTAAATAAGTTGTACTCATTGATGTAACATCAATGGTTGTACCTACTTGACATTTTTTAACAACACAACGTCTTTTTTTTTAAATAATCTAACGACCGATATCGGTACGGAAGTTTTTCCGTAGTCATTTGCGTAGCAAATTTTCGTAGACGCTGTCAGGCGTAGTAGGTTACGACGTAGCCACGTAGGGCCTACAAAACAAAAAGGATTGTTTGTAGATTTTACTTTATTTTACCAAACAATTAATGTACCTACGTTGTTTCCTTATTATTGATAACTATATATTTTCTTATTTTCCTCCAGATATGAATTGCAAAATCATGCGTCGTAAGTAGCTTCGGTATACAGTGTAGCATGTAAAAGAAGGGACATTACTTTGACTATAGAACCAATTATAATACTTATACAAAAAAATGGCCTAGTGCGAGTCGGACTCGCACGCGAAGGGTTCCGTACCACCGTACAATACGTTAACACTACGTTTTTTACTTTAGTAAAAAAAACACGTTTCTTGTGTTAATTTTTACTTTATTTTTATTATTTGTTGTTATAACGGCAACAAAATACACAATCTGTGAAAATTTCAACTGTCTACCTATTACGGTTCATGAGATACAGCTCGCTGACAGACAGACGGACGGACAGCGGAGGCTTAGTAATAGGGTTCCGTTTGGCACCCTTCAGGTACGGAACCCTAAAAAACCGCTGCTCCATACAACAGTGCAATACGAACACAATCAACATAAATATTGAACACCTGTTGTTAGGGTTCCGTACCTCAAAAGGAAAAAAACAGAACCCTTCTAGGATCACTTCGTTGTCCGTCTGTTTGCCAGTCTGCCAAGACCCCTTTTTCTCTGGAACGCGTGGAGGTATCAAGTTAAAATGAATATCAAACACGTAGGTCTACGGTCCTTTGGAGGTTAAAAATATCAAGCGGCCGAGCCGCTATTGAAATAATTCGAGTCGTATGGTTTCGTGTAATCTCACAGTACAGCGGCCGGGTCGCGCGTCCGCGCCGCTTCACCTAATGAGGTCCTAAGTCAACGCAACAAAAAATACGGCCTACTATGCGACAGATTTTGATACTTACTCGTAAATAAATCAGAACCTATAGGTAGGGTACTTCCCGTTGATCTAAAATCGTGAAATTAGACAAGAAGCTTCTAGCGAAGTCTCACAGCACAAGTAAAGGAAAAAGTCCGAAAATCGTTAATTTGCTTTCATCACATTTTTTTTTTGCGATTACAAACTTACATTTGCAGTTGGAGAATTGACTGTGACGTATATCGATGTATGGGAAAACATGTTTTTCAACTACATTGTTAAATTTGTTCTTGGGATAAATTCATCACAACTACGGAACCTTCCCAATTGGCCGATTTTTTTAGAATCTCCCTTCTTTTACCTGCCAACCTGCCATAGGTACTACGTATTGCCGAGAAGAGGAGCTCGTGGCTAAGTAATAATAACAGCTGCACAGGTCGATCAGTCAGATTAAGCTACGCTTGCCGGGGTTGCTCCATGGATAGGTGACCATCTTTACATATAGCCCTAAAGTCTGACAACCAGTCTTAGCAAGGGGTATCGTATTACCCAGTTTCTAGGTTGTGGAGGTCAGATAGGCAGTCGCTCCATGTAGAATACTCGTATAAAGCTGCATCCGGTTAGACTGGAAGCCGACCTCAACATAGTTGGGAAAAGGTTAGGCAGATTGAGGTACTGTATCGCCGAGTATTGCGTAGCAGTGGGGTTGTACGTTGTTTTATAGCTAATAGTTTTATAGAATTTCGTTTCACATAAAATTTTCCTCATATTATCATTTCATACGCATTCTTCAAAGTAAGTATTCTTACTTACTTTGAAGAAATTTAAATCATTGATTTTTGTTTCACATAAAGTTTAATGAGAATATTCATATCATAGAATAACAAATCAAATATTCTTTATCCTTATATTGTTTATTTAATAAGAAACTCATTACCAAGATTAACATTTTATCGAGTGACAGTTTCTAAACGTTTCAATTCATACCTTTGATAAAATGCGTACTCTCCTATAAAATTACAACATCGCGTTCACAAAAATAATGCGGGCAAATTCTTGTCAAGCAGGAAAACAATCTTGTTATTCTCACTATTAGTGACTTCATATGCACTAAAAACACATACAGCAAGCATGCAGCATGCAAGTAAGCATGCAGCATGCAACATGCAGCAAGCATGCAAGCAGGCATGCAGCGTGCAAGCGAGCATGCAACATGCAGCAGGCATGGTTTCTGTCACGACTCCGGCGCTGCGGGGCTCCGGCGGTCCCACGCGATCTTATCGTTGCAGATGGTATCAACGCTTGCCGCCGCGGCTGAGGCTGGCCGGCAATGCCGGCCAGCAAGCCGAAGCTGCGGTGAAAGAACAACCTGCTCCTCAGCTCGCAGGCCGCCTCGCCCCTCCGCGCCTACGCAGGCTTAAATTACACTCTAGGGGTAGGGCAGACAAGACTACGTGGAGTCGGTTTTGCAGCGATTCGTTTCTATCACTAACTTTGCTCATTATATTATGGATAACATAACGTTACATTTTCGTTGAAATATACACCATGGAAAAATACACCGAACAAACAATATTCGTTAAAAAAAATATTCTACTGTTTGATAAGTTGGTTAAATAAAAAAATGTGATTATAAAATTAATCGAATTGTGTTCCTGTAAAATATGTTTCATTCAAGTAAATACAGTTGAAACAATAATATTCTAAATAAAAATACAAGGAACAAAATATTATATGAAACATTTTCTGGGAAACGAAATTCTATGAAATTTCTGTCTACGAAATAAGGGGACACCGTATCAGTGGACTTGATT
Source organism: Fissipunctia ypsillon (assembly GCA_947568875.1). Lineage (NCBI taxonomy): Eukaryota > Metazoa > Arthropoda > Insecta > Lepidoptera > Noctuidae > Fissipunctia > Fissipunctia ypsillon. Next base: position 12,283,190 of record OX387654.1, read on the forward strand.
CATGAAAAATTTAAATTTACATGCTTTGTCGTGAATCTGGGAACACACACAGTTACGACTATTCGAATTCATCCACCTTTTATCTAATATTCATAACTGCTGACCGTGATTCACGGATATTCGAAGATCATCTAATCGTACAACCGCGCAAGAAACTGAGCTGGTGATAACAATAATGTTTTCTTGTACACATAATAATCTTGCTCCCAGCCCCCATGCATTCTGTATGCGGTTCCGTAAGTAAGTACTTATTCCAAAATAAGTGTCTAGCAAATCAAATGTTGTAAACTCTAATAATACAACTGTACTCTTCTCGATATTTTTAATTAGGTGGGTACATAAATGACGCACAATGTTAAGCCAAAAAATATTATTGACATTTATGATACATAATTATGTCTACATGCTGTCTATTACCGGCACTCAAAACTTGAAAAGTTGAAATTTCAAAATGTTGTTAGTTACAAGCAGAATTCAAATTTTTGGTTTCGTAATTTTCCGAGACGCTGTTCGTGATGAATTGCAACCTTTCTGTAATTTGGCATAAGAGAGCCTTGGGGTTTTTATAAACCGAAACACGGCTATTACGTCAAATTTCAAATACTTGAAAAAAATAATAGCTGTATTGTTATGTTAGTAGTAACATAATGTTCGTGCCCTTTGTACACTTGACGTTTGCGTAACTTTCTACGTTTTACTACGTTAAGAATCGCGGTCCGAAATAATGATATCGAAAACGATTGCAATATATAGCGGTTTTAACAAAGAGACATTAGGTTGTTCATTATTATTGTAAAATTCTTTCTAAGTAATTACTTAGTGGTTATGTTTGAAATTATCGAGTGGGTACTTACTTATTTTTTCTCATTACATAACAGCGATAGCTACATATTTGCATCTTTAAAGTGAAGTGAGACCATTTAGAAGTCAAAGGTTATTTCGTGTGGCGGCTAATTACACAAGGCGAGTTTTAAATGATTTTGAACTTATCCTTGGTGAAACTTACGAAAGCATAAATGTGGAATGCATAATTGAATATTATTGGGTTGTTGCATAATTTTTTTCCCACTTCTAAATTTCCTTAATATTTTCAGTTGTCTCGGAAATTTTCTAGAATAAATCTAGTACATAGTAGAATGTTCTCGTATCTTTCACATAGGATATATAAGCGCGAGCACGTTACTGGAATTTAGTTTATATTGACAAAATGGATCAACAACATCTTCGAGCGATTTACTTATACGAACACTAATTGGGAACTAGTTCGAGGGAAACGGCAAATAAGATAACACCGTTTTTGGCCCAAACACTACTACTGATCGCACAATATGAAATTGGTTTCAACGCTTTAATGAAGTCTAAAAGATGTTCCTCATACTACTATACAGTGTGAGTCTTTATAATGTGCACATATCGAAATGAGGGAATCTATGCTTAATTTTATCGACGGAAAAAATGTTAAAAAAAATCTAAATATTTATTTATATTTTTTATGGATTTTTAAAAAAAATTGTTTGCTTTTGTGACCCCAGTGTATACAAAACTGTGTAACTTTTAAACTAAACGATTTATCACGATGAAACAAACTCTATAATGTTTGGAAGTAATTAGGTGTCGTCATAAAATAAAAATTATGGAAAAAAATAGCCACATTTAAAAATAAACATTTTTGTTTGGCAAAAATCTGATTTTTTTTCATTAATTTTTACAAAAATTGTAAAATTTCTCAATAACATGCCCCCATCACCTTCTTTTTTTATAACTTTAAGTTATTCTTCATTGTATTAGGAACCTAACGGTAAAAATTGCATGTTTTTAACTCAACCCCAACATTTTTTATCAACTGTCAAAGAAAGGCCCAACGCATAGCTATTGTTTAGCAGGTAGATAAACTTTCTTTTGAATGTGCGCAGGTCGGGGAGGTAGGGCCAGCCAAAGGAACTTGAATTATGACAGATGTCAGACTGGCAGTCGCTCCGAATTATTCGCCGCTGCTACATGTGTTTCGGTACTTTCGTTCGCTGGACTTTCATAACTTTCGTTCGCTGCTACATGATGCCGCGTTTAAGTGAATTTTCCCCGGCACACATCGCCGACATACATTTTTATTATGGAGTGGGACAAGGAAGTGCCAGAGCTGCGCGCGCGGCTTACATAGCTGCGTATCCTAACAGGCAACCAGTGCCATCTGCCCGAAACTTCCAGGAAGTTCACAGAAGGTTGTCGATCACTGGACTTGGATCAAGTAGAGATCGTCGCGAGCCACCTCAAGTAATTATTGATGCGGCTACTGAACAAGCAGTATTAAGTGATTTGTTTGCTGATCCATCCATAAGTACTAGACGACTGGCTCTTCGTCACGGAATATCCCAAAAATCAGTGTGGCGTATTTTAAAGAAAGAAGGATTGCATCATTATCACTATCAAAGGGTGCAACATCTACATGAAGACGTAGACTGGCGTCCAAGGTGTGTGATGTCCACATGGATTCCAAGAAAAACCAGAGCAAACCCAAACTTTCCAAGAAAAATACTATGGATGGACGAAGCGACATTCACTAGAGACGGTATTACTAACTGTCGAAATTTACACAGATGGTGCCGCGCAGGTGAAAACCCGAAACTGAAACGGTCATCTACTTTCCAAGTAAGATTTTCGATAAATGTTTGGGCTGGTCTTATCGATAACATGTTGATTGGACCAGTCATATTGCCGAGAACGTTGACTGGTGAAAGATTTTTAAGTCTATTGAGAGATGATATGCCTCAGTTATTGGAAGATGTCCCACTGGCTGTGCGTCAAAGGATGTTTCTTCAGATGGACGGATGTCCTGCCCATTACGCTACAAATGTAAGAAGATTTTTAAACGAAAATTATCATGACAAATGGATCGGCCGGCAAGGACCTGTAGGGTGGCCTGCGCGTTCACCCGATTTGACGCCCCTTGATTATTTCCTATGGGGGACCATGAAGCAACGCGTCTACAGTACCCCCATCAACAGTGAGGCCGATTTGCGTGACCGCATAATAAACTGTGCGAATGATATTCGCAATGATCCCGAAATGATAAGGAGAGCGACACACCAAATTCTAATTCGCGCGGCTTTGTGTTTACAACAACGAGGTGGACATTTTGAGAACCTGATGCATTAAATTTTGTATTTAATAATAAATGGGTTTCAATTGAACTCTTTTGCATTAATTATCATCCCAAACAAACCACCCTTATGAGAACAATACGATTCCGCGTTCGGAGTGCCATCTTTGAAACGACCCGCGCGCATTCACAACAAAGTTAACAAAAAAAAGTTTATCTACCTGCTAAACAATGTGCGTAGCTATGCGTTGGGCCTTTCTTTGACATTTGATAAAAAATGTTGGGGTTGAGTTAAAAACATGCAATTTTTACCGTTAGGTTCCTAATACAATGAAGAATAACTTAAAGTTATAAAAAAAGAAGGTGATGGGGGCATGTTATTGAGAAATTTTACAATTTTTGTAAAAATTAATGAAAAAAAATCAGATTTTTGCCAAAAAAAAATGTTTATATTTGATTATGGCTATTTTTTTTCCATAATTTTTATTTTATGACGACACCTAATTACTTCCAAACATTATGGAGTTTGTTTCATCGTGATAAATCGTTTAGTTTAAAAGTTACACAGTTTTGTATACACTGGGGTCACAAAAGCAAACAATTTTTTTTAAAAATCCATAAAAAATATAAATAAATATTTAGATTTTTTTTAACATTTTTTCCGTCGATAAAATTAAGCATAGATTCCCTCATTTCGATATGTGCACATTATAAAGACTCACACTGTATACTGGTCAACCTGCCACTTTTGACGAAGAAAGAGCTTTCTCGAGTCGATAATCACCAGTGACGAGTCTTGGGTCTTATATGAGAACGTCACACGAAAGGCCTTTTGGATGCCTGCTGATAAACAGCCAATAACACAGCCAAAAAGTAATTTGCATGATCACAAACTTCTTCTGTCAGTCTCCTGGGATTCGCGAGGAATGTTGTTTTGGGAGTTAATGGACAGCAATCAGACTATCAATGGCGAAGTCTATGTGAATCAACTACAGAAGGTGGTGAACGCTGTTACGAGAAAAACGGCAAAACGTCTTGAAGTATCATTACTTCATGATAATGCAAGACCACATATAGCGAAAGTGACCCATAAATTTCTAGAAAAGCTCGGTTGGACAACGATACCTGACCTACCTTATAGCCCTGATCTGGCACCTTCCGACCATCATCTTTTCCGGGCTTTAAAACAGCATCTTCGTAGAAAAAATTAAAATGTCGGTGACCTAAAAAATGAACTTGCCTATTTCTTTGCCTGACAACTATCATTCTGGGCTGAGGGTATTGAAACTCAGCCTAGCAGACGGTTACATGTTCTCGATAATGATGGTGATTATATTGTCGATTAATTGTTTAAATAAATAAGTATAAAAAATATTAAATTTAATTTTAAAGTGGGAAAAAAATTATGCCACAAACCAATATAATTCAAATAAATACAAAATACAAAAATTGGCATGAAACAAATATAGCACACAAATTCTAGAATTATCTGACTCCTGCGTTAAACTGTATTGCAGGCAATAAAAAAAACACAAAGTTTTGTTGTTTTATGGCAGCACAAACAACATTTAACAAAATAAATAAAAGAGTCTAGATACTTTTAGATGAAAATGATGTACAAACTAAGAAATTACAATATATACAGGCTGACTTTGAAAACATGCGACAAAATTTAAGAGGTTGTTCTACCTATCAATATGAACAACTTTTACTAAGGGACCAACTTTGAATTCGCAAAAAAAAAATTCGACCTTCCCGTATAAAAGTAGATACATTGGACCATTTGGTATAAGAAGGTCGATTTTTTTTTTTGAGAATTCTAAGTTGGTCCCATATTAAAAGTTGTTCATATTGATGGGTAGAACTCCCCCTTAAATTTTGTCGCATGTTTTCAAAGTCATCCTGTATATATATATATATATACACATTGGTTCTATTGCGCGAAAGTATGTTTGAAATACCTTCTATCTATGTATAAAAAGTTGACAAGTACTTATCTACTCACATTATTATGTGTTATAGCGGAAACAACAATCAAATGACAATTATGCAAATGCCAGCAAATATAAAAGTAATAAAAATAGTATTCATTTATTTTCATAACATAACGCCATACAATTAAACGCCGCATTGTTATTACACACTTTTTATTTACGCCTTGTGTTATTTAATTTCCAAAGTTCAAAATGCATTTTAAAACACACTGCTTAGAGCTGAAACATGTAAATACGTTCGTAAGAATATATTCTCATCAGGTTATCCAATAAAGCGCGCAGGGGCTGCAATAAGCATGCACCTCTGTACAAACGTAGTTCCTAACTACCTGCTGTTCATCTTCATTACATATTGGATACAAATATAATAAACTGGGATACTGAGCTTGTCCGCATCTGCTATTTACTGTACGATTTATGAACGAAGTTGGAACTCACCTCATTTCGGCCGATGATCTTCAGCCTTAATCTTGTGTAGGGTGAATACAACGCCATTTCTTTGATGCTTATTCTTTACGTCAAATTTTTTCTCGTCAAAGTTTCTTAGTCACTGATTTGATAAGAATTGTTTACATAACTTCCGATTTATTAGATGTATAGGCAACGACAGGCAATCCACACTCGTGTTACATAGATACTGGAGGCTGAGAGGTTCTGATACGTGCCGGATATGTACACCAATCAATTGTGACTAAGACAACGAGCACGGAACAATGCGCTGCACGAGGCGTCACAACTGGAGCTTTTCGGATGTGTCAACGTTTGGCTCTAAGAATCTTCCTACGACCTCTATAGTTAATTGTTAATCAACCGCGCCTTCGTCTCCTGGTGAATGAGTGTAATCTTTTATCGATGATGTGACTGCGCCTGAGTCTCGTTATGTGCCGAAGCAATCTCAACTTATAGGCATTAGGCGTTTAATAGTGTTTATAAAACAACGATAAGGAAACTGCATTTGGTTCTGAAAAGGTGATTAACTGTTACGTTACGAGTATGTGTGAACAGTTCGCAAGCAAAATCATCATAAAATCAAATGATACTTTTAAAACGTAATTTTTTCTGATGCTTTTCAGTAATCTTAGGTACCTGTATACCGAGATTTAAGTATTTGTTTATTGTACAAAATATTAATAAATCATGCAGGTAATAATCGCGCAGGGTGTTGATTACTAAGGATGTTAAAGAACACCGTGTCCCAGATAACACTAATAGTATTCGCATGTATAAATCAACCGGTTTCGTAGAAATAGGCACCGATGCTCGCCTACCTTCCTGGTGTTTCCACATTGCGGGGTCTGCGCCGGGTCAGGGGTCAATTATTCCCACTTCGCTTCGAAACAACACAAACCGTAAACAATGATGCACTGACAGATTGTCACTAAGTGCTTTGTTCACACTACAAATTACATCCGCAACGCGTCTCCTCAGACTTGTCATGAAACATTATATGTATTAGAATCGCGTACCTACTTCACAATGAACGCGATACTGCGAAACGTGCAGGCGTATCGTATCGGAAACGATTGGTTAGATGGAATCAATCACAAGTAAACCAGCACGAAACTGGGCAATACGCTTATAAAGTAACTTGTAAATATCTACATTTTAATTAGTGTCCGACCGAAGCTTCGGCTTCGGCTTCGGCTTCGGCCACCTTCGGCCAAAAAAGCACCTTCGGCCAAATCTTCGGCTTCGGCCAAAAATTTGGCGAAGGTTTGGCCGAAGCCGAAGGTTTGCTAGTTGTCAAAATTTTAAATTTACTGAACGATGCTAGAGCGAGACGGAGAGTGTGCAGAGCAGCAGAGTTTCGCCGCGCCGCCGCACCGGCCCAAACGAATCGCAGTTAGTAAACTAAACGAGTCAAAACAAGTTTGAGAGCGCGTCTTAAAATTCTAATAAGTGTTTTGTTTTTAAATATTTCATATTTGTTATTACAAATTATTTTATTTATTACTGTGAGTAGTACCTGTGGTGATACGTTCATTATTGTGAGGCACTCTAAGAACCAAAAAACCGTAAGTATTGTCTGGTTTAAAATATTTTATGTTATCTAACGTTAGGTAGGAAACTAAATGGAAACAATGTTGGTATGTTTTTTTATGCAATTTTTAGATAAAAAGACGTGAAGATTGTTTACTTTTAGTTAACTACCTAAACCGATAGGATATAGGCGCATCCGCGTTGCAGAGTCCTACTGCGAGTACGGGGCGGTCGGCTCGGCTCGGTAGGTACTTGTGCATTTATATAGAATATTTTCTTTCAGGTACACAATGACATCTTTAGAGCTGAATCCTATCTGGCAATATTTTATAAAGGCTACTGATAAAGCTTTATGTAAACAGTGCAATAAATCATTGTCTCTTGGTAGTGCTTTACCAAAAAAGCAGAGTACCACTAATATTAAAAATCATTTGATGAAAATGCATAAAATAGAGTGGGAGGCTTATTGTAATGCAATAAATGAAAAACAGAAGAGTAAGAGTTTAATGAAAAATAAAACAGAGGCAACTACATCTTCGCAATTTAATGTCAAGCAGAGTACTTTACCTCAAATCATAGAAAAAAAAGCAGCTCCATTGTGGCCAGATAGTGATCCAATATCTATGAGAATCGATAAAGGTATAATGGATCTCATCATCGTTGACATGCTGCCTTACAACGTTGTTGAAGGAGAAGCATTTCGCAGACTTAATTTGATTGATCCCGATGCTCCGTCAAGATACAGGAAAAAGACTGAGAAATTTTTTAGAACGACTTTAATGCCTGCGACATACGATAAGGTCAAAGCGAAAGTCATACGTGTTTTAGATAAAGCTTGCTGGGTTAGCTTTACGACTGATATATGGAGTAATCCAGCAAAGACGTGTTCGTTGCTAAGCTGCACAGCTCACTTTATCCAAGGCCCTAAAAGAGAAAAAGTCATTCTTGCAGCTAGTGTTCTGGAGGAAGATCACACAGGCCTATATATTTCAGAAAAACTTCACCAGATTATTGAAGAATATAATATAAAAATAAAATCCACATGGGTATTCGTGACAACGCTTACAATATGCAGACAGCCATGCGACGTGGTAATTTTCTGTCGATTGGATGCGTAGCTCATACCCTGCAGCTAGTGATTCATGACGTTATATGTATTTAAAGACGCTACTGTGATGGAAATAATAAAAAAATGTCGCAAAATTGTTGGCCATTTTAAAAGAAGTGAGCAAGCTTCTAGATATTTAAATGTGTTTCAAGAAACGTGTAATTTGCCTAAACACGTATTAATCCAAGATATTGAGACGCGATGGAACAGCACATATTTGATGCTGGAAAGACTCCTTGAACAGAAAACTGCCATCAATTTATACATGGCTGAACGTGGTGGAATAGAAGTCCCTACTGCAGAAGAATGGGTGCAAATAGGATACTTTATCACCGCTCTTAAATGTTTTTATGAAGCCACACTTGAGGTTTCAAATGATTTCTCATCGGTATCTATAATAATACCGTTGATTGTCATGCTTAATACGAAATTAATCCTAAAAGAAGAAGATCCTGAAAATTTGAAAATACTGAAGACGAAGCTGTGTGAGGCAGTTAACAGAAGATTTTCTTACGCAAAAAATACCATGTGTTTATTGATTGCGACTCTGTTAGATCCGCGTTTCAAAACTAACTATTTAACTGCCGATGAGACTGAAAACGCCAAAACTGAAATACTATCATTCTTACGACAGCAACATGAATTATTATCTCGTGCAGACAATATGGATATTGACACCAATGTACCTTCTTGTTCAACCTCAAATCCACATACAGAGAATGCATCTCCAAAAAGCGATGAAGGATTATGGGATTCTCACGATAAACTTGGTTTGCCCATTACAAGTGATAATGATTTGGATTTGGAACACAATTATCCGCTATTTCAAGAACATCTTAGTCGTTATTTAAAAGATCCTCGGATTTTAAGAACTGAAAATATTTACGAATATTGGGCATCAAGCCCATATACTTGTCTACAGCCAGCTGCAATCAAGTATTTGTCTGCTCCCCCCAGTAGCGTTCCTAGCGAACAGCTTTTTAGCTCTGCGGGGCAAATATATGCCGACAGACGGTCAAATTTGATGGGTGAGAATGCCGAAAAATTATTATTTTTAGCTTACAATATAAGACTGTTCAACTTTGATTACTAATTAAAGTAAATAATTAATAAAATTAGTCATGAAAATTAAGAAAAGGTACCTCTCTTTTAGAATCGCCAATTGAAAAAAAAACTTAACCCTTGCATAATAATTGCAAAATGTGTTTTTCTATTGATTTTGTAATGATGATTTAATTATTAGAAACAGTAACTATTGAAGTTATTGTCAAACTGAAATTATTGTTTTATGTATACTTTCATCGAAAAAATATGTTTTTTATTTTATTTTAGAGAATCTTTAGAATTAGCTGATTAAAGTGCATTTATAACTTAAGTCTAGTCTCTTCTACTACCTAAGGTTTTTTCCAAATAGTGAACAAAAATGTTCATATTTTCTTTTAATTGTAAGTTTTTATTATAGTTTAGTTTTCCCAAATAGGTATATTATTGATAATTTTGATAAATGACTGCTTCGCCATATAATTAAGTATAAAGAGCTATTTTTAATTAAGACTAGTCGAAAAAAGTGAGTTTATTTTTTATTAATAAGGTGCCTCAAATTGTTACCAAAACTTGTTAAGTTTTTATTTTCTCCAATTGTTACCAAAAATGTTTAACTTAATTATCCTAAGAAATTACTTATAAGTATTTAATTTTCTCAAAAATTCCAAAAAATTATATGTAAAAAATAGATATTGAAAAAGCGTTAAACTTTGCTCAATTATTTTATAGAAATATTTTGTGTTCGTCTGATAATTAAAAAAATGTGACTGATTATTTGATTATTTTTGTTAAAATTACTTTAAGTAAATAAATATTTAATTAACATTGTATATTTGAAACTTTTATTTTAGACAATATTTTATTTTCTACTTGTACATATATGTTGGTCACTCGGCTCGTTATTGGGCTAAATCTCTAAAGCTCTCACAATATGTATCTAGTATATTCTGAGATCAAAGTAACTATCGTATTTCTCAAGGTCAATGACACCTTCGGCTTCGGCTTCGGCTTCGGCTTCGGCCGAAGGTTTTGGTGAATACCGATTAATCGGCTTCGGCTTCGGCTTCGGCCAGAATTGCACCTTCGGTCGGACACTAATTTAATCAACATCGTATTGTGCCACTACCTACATGGGCACTTACATTTTGTTTTAAAGTCGATAGCGGGTAGGTAATACAGCTATAGCATGGAGAAAAGTTTGAGCTATCTTCCACAATTTGAATTTCTGAATGAAGTATGTACAGTATTTTTTTATATCTCACGAAGCGACGCGCGCTTGGCTTGTGGTTAAGTACCAAGTGTAAAAACACGCTGTGAATGTGTGTGTAACCGCAGGAGCTCTCGGTACCGTCCGAGACTATGACGAAGTCGGAAGTGTGCGCGTATGTGTATGTGTGCGCGTGTGTGCTATATGCTGACGCTGGTCGTCTTCACGCACACATCCACAGCGTGTTTGTACGCTTGGTTACCACAAATAAAGCGCGCGTCGCTTCGTGAGATAAAAATACTATAAAATCTATAATCCGCTATAATCATTCGCATTCCTAATAGGTATTCATATACTTTGGTGCCCCACACGACGATAGAGTTAAGAAGGTAGTAAAGATGCGCTGCGAGTAAATTAGCATTTGAACTCATAGCAAACTGCGATTACCTGGTTACACAGTAAGAGGGACATTTCGCTACCACCATCATACATAGCTCGGAGCGATACTTGCTCAGCACAAGTAATGTTACTGCAGTTATGTGCTATGTACGTACCTACTATAAAACTACTATTAACTGAGTGGGTACGTCTTTCATTGAATTGAATTTGCCCTGGCGACTGAAAGTATGTCATGCTCACTCAAATGTCTCGCTGGTGGTGGCGTATGTGTTGGATCATTAAGTTCCCTTCAAAATGGTTGAGCTGAATGGTGTTGATCCATGCGTCATGTTCGTGAACGGGCGCCGTCAGTAGGGACTGGTCATCTCTTAGCTGCCACGGCTTATTTTAATTTTTGAATCGTTTTTGTTTTTTACCTTTTTGTTGCGGACGCTTTTAACGTGCACGTATTTCTACATTGTTCTCACATATTTATCAGCATGAATAATGTAACCAATATTTTGTAACAATATTTTGATTAAAAAGAGTGTCCGTGGAGTTTCTTGCCCGTTCTTCTCCATAGGAACCTACTACGCTTTGGAATGGGCGACTAGCTTCATCTTACTGACTGACCCCTTGACAATTGAAAAGTGCCTGTAATTGGTTTATTTGAAATAAATGCTTGAGTTTGAGTTTGTGCTAGTCATTCAAAGCAATCACATCAAAATAATGGATATTAACATTTTTTTTGTCTCTTACCTATTGTATTGGTAATACCCGCGTTTAAATATGAGACATGGCTCCTCAATCCACACGGACACGGACAAACTAAGGTTAGAGTAGGTACAAGAAAAGCCACAAGTCGCAAAAAACTTTTCTCATAAAGGCGAACGGCAGGCTTGTTTGGGAATTTCGTACAGCTAATAAAATTTCGTGTTTTGAGATTTTTTTTTGTTTTAATTGGTAGTTAATATACTTATTAGTTTTCTGTTTCATATATTTGTGTTAGCATAAATTGAAAAACTGTAGGTAGGTTTCTTCTATAGTAAAAGCTGTTCAAAATTATGATTCGGTTTCTTAAGAAAGCAGTTCCGTCATTATAACGACCGTCATGAAAATTTATCATTTTCCCTTATATTTGACCTTTTAAAGGTCTCAAAAAACGTCCTGTATTTGGACAGCCGTCTGTGTGATCGTCCACTGCGTTCTTAGGAAACCAAAACTTTAGAGATTTAGGTTCAAACAAAAAAACTTCCCGTATTCTTCCAACTACTTAAATATAATAAAAATTCAGTCACGTTACTACATACTTCACCTACATCATAATATCGTTACGCTGGTTTTCATTTCTTATGAACTGGCACTAACTGTAAGAATGAGAAAACCAAGGGCAGGCTGTCAGTTGATAGGTACTTGTGTTGCCTAGTAAACTCCTTCCTATTTTAAACTACTTTAAAAAAGGAGGAGGTTCTATGTGTGACTGTATGTATGTTTTTTTTAAAATGTATATTCACCGATTTCTCCGTCAATTTATTGTTGACCGATTTTGAAATTTATTTTTTGTTTGAAAGGGTATGGGTCTCGAGGTGGTCCCACTGACACCAAGTCAGAATCTGATGAGGGGATCCCATGAAAATTGAGGGAAATCCTCAAATTGTATAGGCGGTCAATCTATGGCGATTTGGGTCTTTTTTATAGTAACTCGTGCATTTGTTCTCGGAAAGCATCTTTTGGTGAAGCAGAACTGATGATGAAGACCACAGATGGCCACTGGAACTATTCAATAATAAGTATTTCATGGGTTGCGATTCGATTAAGTACTTTAATATGCCAAACAATTGCAAAGCAATCAATCAACTCAATTGCAATCAATCAATTCAATTTTTTTGAAAATTTCAATTGCTTAAGCAATTTATGCTCGTCACAATGCATATGGTGAAATGGAGCTGATGGTGACTTCACCATTAGCTCCATTTCTCCTGGTTCTTACCAGAAGAACTCCTCAACAATGAACGTCCCTGCATCGGAAAAAAGCAATGTTTTGTAAAAAGGTGATGAGCACTTGACATTAGGCAATTGTAATTGCATAACTTAGATAAATTGAAAACTGACCCAATAAAAAGTGAAAAATATAAAAACTTTTTTACAATAAAAAAAAACAACCGACTTCCAAAAAATAACACTACAAAGTGAAAAATGACGTGAAGTAAATAAGGTGTCTATTTTAATTTTTTGCCACCGACTTCCGAAATTAAAGTTATTTGATAATTTTGAGTTAATTTCTTTTTAAAGTCGATTTTTTTTTTTAAATTACTGTTTATTTTGTAATTTTTAGTTTTAAGTAAAAACTGGAATATTTGTTTGTAATAAGTAGTTAATAGGTTTGTTGCAAATATCGCACTAAAATTCGATCAAGGTTTTGATATGTTTTCCCTTTGCCGTAGCAGTAGTTCGTATAAATAAGCCAAGCCGTCACACTTACACGTACCTATTAGTCCATATCTTGAAAACTTCTGAACCGATTTTGATTAAACTTGCACTGTTCCCTAAGTTGAAGTTAATGTAAGCCAATATAATGGTCACAATCCGATTAATAGTTTCGGAGAAATGCGTGGACAAACATACATGTATATTTGATTGGAAGCCCTATTAGATTATGATATGTCAATATAATGAAGTTCCAAAAATATTACATACATACGTGTCGAATTGATAACCTCCTTCTTTTTGGAAGTCGGTTAAAAATAAAATGATACTCGTCTGCCAAGTATTCTCCACTCATGAATTATTTGAATAAAATTAAGAAACACATTTTCATCCGTTTGAAAATCACTTCAGAAACTTCGTACGGTGGCTAGCCATCATACGAAGTTTCTGCAGTGAAAAGTCTAGACTTTTGTTGCTGAGGTTACAGTAGGAGCTTAGATCATACGGCTATTAGCAATTAATTCCTCTGTTAAGTGCCATATTTTTTTTGATATTCTTTATTACCTGTTTATTTCTTTCACATTACTTTATTATGTACGTTTACTACGTATATTGTGTTTCAAACCTGACCTTTTGAACCACCTACTAATGGGGCCTAGGTCGATCACAACACAACGATCTGTAAGAAAATAATTTTCCAATAATACCAGTTGGCATCGCGATAAAATAAATAGTTTACTAGATGAAAGTAGGTACCTAATATGCATATTTTAAACAATCGACAATTATTTAGACTACTTACTAACACTTGGGGAGTTTTTGGAATACTTTTACGAATAAAATTTAAACAATATTAGTTTGCCACCTAGAACATCTAATGTAAAAGGAATGACGGCAGAATGTGCCCTCGAGCACGTCACTTGATGCGGCGTCAGTAGGAGGGCGGCGCGTGAGCACCATCTCGTTGCGAAAGGTATGTGAACCATCGAAAGTGCCCCCTCCCCCGGATATGGAGCGCACAAGTCTTATAAACACAGGTGGCGCCTGGGCACTGGACATTACACTATCTAGCCGCGTCTAATCGCATACCCAGGATGTGTGACAAAACGGTAGGTGCTCGTGACACGCTATATTGCGAGGATCATCTCTGATCAACATAGTGACCTGGTGATATTAACAAAGTGCATTCCTGATAAAATATCAGTATCTTAAGGACATCAATAATAGTGCTAAAGTGTGAATTTTCATCCCTTAACAAAAATTACTGTATACTTAAGTTACCAATTTAAATTATAATTATAGAATCGTAATTATTGTGTGCAGGTACTTCGATCCCTGGTGGTAGCGGTGGTGGTGGCATGTGCTGTCGCGAGGCCAGAGCCTCCGACGTCGTACGGCGCACCCGCCCCATCCTACAGTGCCCCCTCATCATCGTACGGAGCTCCCTCGTCATCGTACGTAGCCCCCGCACCGCAGTACGGGCCTCCCCAGCAGCCCATAGTGCACAAGCATGTGTACGTGCATGTCCCACCTCCAGACAATGACATCCAAGCTCCTCAAAAGCCCATCTGGGTGCCTCCTCCTCAGAAACACTACAAGATTGTGTTTATCAAGGCACCGACTCCACCCACTCCCACTGCGCCTATCATTCCTGTGCAGCCTCAGAACGAGGAGAAGACTCTTGTCTACGTGCTGGTGAAGAAACCCGAGGAGCAGCCCGATGTCGTGATCCCGACACCCGCGCCCACGCAGCCCTCAAAACCAGAAGTTTACTTCATCAGATACAAGACACAGGTAAGATAAGGGGTTGCTTTGCTAATGCTTTCATTTAATTAGGTGTACCTACGTCATATTCTCAATTATTTTTTTGTTCTTTATCCATCCCTCAAGCCTTGATCAAAAGCGTGAAACTTTATGTTGATTCCATCATGTTCAGAAACTAGGAAGCATTTAACTAGTCAAAAGTAATAATTATTTTGGTCCATCTTGCAATATCGTTATTGTAGTAATGATGGCAATAATATAACGTTTAATTCCACTCAGATATTTTATTTTTAATGATTGTGATATCTAGACAAAGTTTTGATATTGATCCTGATGATTTCTGATTGATTGATCGTAGCTAGTCGACAATCATACAACTCTAACCATACTGAAATAACGTCTATGTGATAATTATTGATACAATAAATAAGATCAATTATAGAAGTCAAAGTTCAATTAGAAAATAAAATTATCGTACTCAACATCTTAAAAATAATAAAACTTCCAAATATAATTTAATTTCTCGCCTCGTAAATGTAGGTAATTGTTATCTAATTTAGCATCATAGACGCTATAGTGCAAACGGAAAAGAGAACACATTCGTAATGTCTTTCACGAATCTTGACTTTTGATTATTTCTTCACGTTTGTAAAGTATTCATGTGTCAAAGTGATGGCTTGAGGATGCGTCCGCGCTCTACCTCGTGAAAGTGCGCATAAACATTTCCTACAACATCTAGGAAGTATTATAATGTGGCATTATCTGCAAGACCTAGCGTGCTCGGCACTCAGCAGGTATACCTGCTATCATCATTACATTAACGCAACCAAACGCAACCGAGGATGCCACTGTACTCCGACAACCCGTAGTTTCTATGTAACGCAATGTCTCTCGCAATAAGTGGGCAGGTAGATTTTTTGTATCATTATCGCCCGGTTGGTAACCCTCTTCTAGAAATGTCACCAGGAGGTTGTGTCACGTTGGAGCTAGACTTATATATGCCCCATAATTATCCACTACGTCATCATCGTCCCTCACCATCACCATACAAGTAAATATTAAATTATCGATTATACCAACTTCGATAATTATTCCCAGTTATAAGACGGTAACTTTATTACCTACTGCTGCACTATCAACACAGTGCAAACATAACAGCCATATTGTGAGCTTTAAGTTTGAGCTTTTTGGGGTTGAAATACTAGGGCCGTGGAGACTGAGTGCTCATCGAGTATTTCGGGACATCGCCAAGCGGTTGGTGGATTCTTCACGTGACCAATTGGCAATTGGCTGGCCAATTTTTCGGTCAAAGAATTAGCATTGCTATCCAACGTGGCAACACTGCCAGCCTTTCGGGCACTTTTACCACTGTCAGTGATGTGGACGAATTTTTTGATGCCCAATGAGCTCTTCCTTTTGTATACTTGTACATAATATATTATATTTTAGTGTTAGATTGTATATTGTATTTAAGATTTATTCAATTAAATACAATGTAAATTATTAATAAAATAAACACAGTACCTACCTACCTATTTCCATGTTGGTAGGTAGCAGAAACTCGGTAATATGAGTTGCCATTCAGACATTCAGTTTTGCTAAAAACAATAGAACCTCAAAAACATGAATGAAGATTGTTTGTGAACTGAGTATTCAGGGCTATTTCTTTTACGTAATGTAAATAACTCGTAATAACGCATAATATTCCAACAAATAGCTTTATAATTGGCAGGTCGTCCGAAGATCAGAATGGAGCCACAAACGAAAGTGTGCGTATCATTATTACATGGTAACACGTAAAGACTTCGAACACGTAACATGTAGACGTTGTATGTATGTCAATTCCAAAGTTTTTTTACGGTATTTATTAAAATAATGTTTAATATCCAATCATCTTCGAGTGCGTAATTGTTTTTAAAGGTTCTAAAATTGATTGGTTCAACTGATTACTTACAGGTTTATGTGAAAGCTCCAAAGCATCATCGTAACTAATCAAAGATGTTCTTCTGTCTAAACTATAGATATCAAGTTTCAAGGATATAGTTACGCATGTAGGCAAAAAAGTTCCTGTGTATTATTCCGAAAGTTTAGCGCTTTTAAAAAGAGCTTCTTCAATCTTGTAGATACCTATTTATAACGTTCCTAAAACACTGTGTTGTAAGACAGTATTAAAATATTTGACAGGTAATGTTTATTGTGTCATTACTTGACCAAGTCAAGATTCCTTTCACCCGATGACTAATATTTAACCTGTGAAAATATTTAACCTTCAATGCAATCAATTCGTCTATTAGATCCATTTCTTGCATTCTCCATTTATTATTCGCTTGGACACTACGTCTAGATGTTTTACGCAACGGACAACATTTTAATACTCATATTCATACTTTATATTTGTAAAAACACCGTTATTTTTAAACTATTGAATAGGTAATTTACTTGCAGGTATTAGATTCCTATGTACCTACGGAAGTCGTAATATTGCTGACTTTTTTTGGTATTTAACGTGTACCTTCTTCCCTACCTAGAACTGGTGAAATGTGGGTGTATTAGAATTGTATAATATACAGGCTGGCAGGGACATCAACGCGCAAACTCAAATACAAATACAAATTCAGTACGTGGGGATCGAGTACAGGGAGGGGGAGGGGGGTAGTGGGGGTCGTAGTCAGATACTTGTTCCAAAAACTTTAGTTTCTAGTTTTGGATTCTAGACCCCCTAGCGTAGAAATTTTTCGTCGGTTATCATTAAAGAAAAAACAGCTGTTTCATAGAAAAGTGCAATACATATGCGTTCAAAATGCGTGGAACAGCAAATTTTTTTTAAACAGACGAATAATTTCAACACCCCTGCGTTGAAATTATTCAGAATCAAGTACTGAACCCACGGTAACAGGTCGCGCGTTGATGTCCGTGCCACCCTGTATAGTACACCCACACCCACATTTCGACGGCGAACTGCCAATACCTTCTAACTGACAATTTTCGAGAAATTAACTTTTTTATCGTTTTGAATTTAAAGGCGTTATTCGCATGTCAAGATCATACTCAATTCCTCGAAAAATGTCAGTTACGAGGTATTAGCAGTTCGCCGTCGATTTGGCAGTTGTGTTAAATCCTATGGTAACGGAGACTGTGGGGAGGCGAGCCTTGTACAAATCCAGTCGCCACGTACTGAGTTTCTAAAATAAAAAACCCAGGACACTGCGAAATCAAGATATCATGACCACTAACTGTGAGGTAGTCTTAATGGTTCGAAGCATTTGAAGCACAAAATCTGTAAAATTGCAAGTAATGTTGTAGTTTACTTAACTAAAATATAATTTATTTTTGTTTTTCAGAAACAGGAAGGTTACCCGGCAGCGGCTCCCAAGCCCGAATACGGACCTCCCGCTTCCCTGCCCTCGTCAGAATACGGTGCTCCTTAAGCCGATCACTCTTGACAATCACAAACCAGCTGACGATTAGTGCTCGACTTTCTTCTTTAGGCCCTCTTATTAAAAACCTTAGTAATCACGTTATTTACGTAACTTGGTCAACTAAAGATTTTAATGGTTAGATTTATACTAGTTACACCAAAGTTATATACAACCACGAGGGTCTACCCTACTATACGTCTCCACACGGCCACCGATATAGTGTGATGGTAAACTCTTTAGCAGACAGCGTTAGAGGCTGCTAGTTTTTTTTAGTTAAAAAAAGTCTCTATTTTTGAAATAGCAACACATTTTCGCTCCTTATTGAGTTGTTTCGTTATAATATGAAGCGATTATGACTTTTTCCGTATTCCGAAGATTTATGGGCTAACATGGCATTGAGATCATTATAGATTAATTAGAATAATTATCATTTTCGTCAGTGCCTTTGCTGTGATGATAAAAAGGTAACGTGTGGAACCTTAATAATCTTTATCTAGAGAAGTCGGAAGTCGGCCGAGCACTTTGAGGGCAGCATGCTGGCGTTTCGCCAAAACGTACTGCAACTTGTATTATTACATCAAATTGATGTGAATGTTTGTAAATATATTATTTTTATATGATTAAAATGTTTTATAATAATTAATATTTTTGTTTTATTATTAAAAACGGAACCCTAAAAAACACAAGTTGTTATATTTTGGTGTGATGTTATGCGAAGAGATCAATATATTTTTGGGGGATATCTAATGTGATGTTTTGAAAAACCTTGGTAATTCATTTTTGGAGCATAAAACGATAGTTAATTTTTTATCCATATTTCAGCCAATCGCTAATGTTACAAAGGACTATCACGAAAATATAAAAACATTGTTTTTTCAAGCGATAATAAATAAGCTAACGGACTTAAAATAATAATTATAATATGTACAAATGTAAAAAAAAAAAAAAATATAATCATAGGGCATCAAAAAATTCGTCCGCATCGCTGTCAACAGGAAATGTGCCCAAAAGGCTGGCAGCATTGCCACGTTGTATGGCGATGCTAATTCTTTGGCCAAAGAATAGGCCAGCCCTTTGGTCACGTGAAGAGTCGACCAACCGCTTGGCGATGTCTCGGAAAACCAAGTGGGCACTCGGACCCCATGGCCCTAGTGTTTCAACCCCAAACAGCTCGAACATATAACTCCCAAAAAGTTCGGAATATTTTCGCCGTTTGAGGTTTTCCGCACCTGCAGCAGCCGCCCCAGCACAGCCCGCCGTACTAAGAAAATGGGATGGCGCAAGGGTGTCGACACATGTTGCATCCCACACCAAAGGCCTGCCTAACTTCCAAGGCATTATGGTCATTCCGTCTGGTCTCTTGCCATCGTCGCGTGCCAAGCCGTTGGGTTCTAAAATAGCTGGCACCCCGGCGGTGACAAGAGCACGACGGATAATGCCATTAATGCTAGCGTGCCGTGCTATCCGGCCTGCGCTCTTGCTACAAGACAGGCCATGATGTCCGAGGCAGTCGACGGCTTTACCGCACTGGCAGCGGTGTGGAGCCCCACAAGGAGCGCCCAGACGCAGACAAGTAGCGAGCCGGAAGGTGGAGTCACCCAGCAAAGTGCCTATGTTGGGTGACGGTAGTGCTTGAAGCCAGAGGCCCGACTCCCATTCACCCACAGCCAGCAAGCGGGCACGCTCAGCAGTATTGGTGGACGTATTGATAAGATTATTCCGTACCAACCTGCAAAGCGGCTCATCCCACTGTCTCTGGGAAGATGGGTTCACGGGCCGATCTGTATCCGGGCAAGCCCCTATCCAGGCGTTCACCGCATCACTCAAGCACGGCACTTCAGAGCCAACCAGGGAGGGAGCTAAAATTTTCCCGGTCAACTTTTCAGTGCTGTGGACAGAGGACATGAAAGCCGGTAAGCTAATACTGGTAATTTTGCGGATAATTAGTAAGATCATATTCGATACTAGGTGCCTACCTAATGAATAAGGTAGGTACTCATTTTGCAACGATTGTCGATTATTGTGTCCTGCGATAGTCTTATTAACAGTGGCACTATGTATATCGATTGTTGTCTGCCTATCTCTTATATCCTTCCCTAATTTAATAGCTTAGTTAATAGTTTTCTAAACGAAACGCTCTTACCTAAGTGAAAAGTGTGACTGTAAAACACATAATATCGTTTCAAAGAAAAATGTTACGTATTCTGAAGTGATTATGACTTCACATGAAAATGTCTGTCCGTTGCGAAACGTGTTAACGAGTGTCCAATAGGAACTCTGATTAGTAACAAAGTGCTAAAAGCGAAAACATGTGAATTACTTGTATTGAAAATAATAGTTTATATAGTAGGTTACTTCATACTACTAGTTACTTCATATTCTAAGGTCACCTGCAACTTTTTTTTTGCAAGTAAATCTATACAATTAAATAAACTTGAAGTATTTGTTTGTAATGTCCTCGTGAGTCCCTTAGAAACAAATTCAAAGAAATTGATATAGGTACTAACTCTGCCTTCTCTTTATACTTATCTTGGACAGTATTTTGTATGTTCGCAAAAGCTTAGGACTTTTCAAAATCAGAAGCGATTTCCATAATATAAATCCACGTAGTAAACATGAAATTATGATACCCAAATTTAGATTAACTAAAACAAGCAAGTCATTTCTTATAAACAGTATCTGCTTTTATAACAAGTTGGCAAAGTCCGTTACAGAACTTAGCGATGGAAAGTTCAAAAATCACATCAAACGTGTCCTTATTAAAAAAGCATATTATAAGATTAAAGACTACGTTGAAGGCAGGGAAGTTTGGCGCTAATTCCTTCTGCACATGTGGCTTCCCTAGTACCTCATTAACAGCATAACTATTCATGTAAATATCTATTAACTGCTCACAAATTACTTTAATTTTTATTTTTTTACATACTTCCATGATATAATCTTTTCAATATTTTACATTATATTATATATAGTTTTGTCTTTTAAACAGATTCTATAGGTATTTTGTGAATTTGAGAACGTTATAGGCTTAATAGACTGTAGATTTGTAGACCATTTTCTTTTCTGTTAAGTACCTGGTACTTGTTGACAGGCCTACACTGTCCTCCCATGCTTAATAACACTGTAATTTGAAAACATTGATTATTTTTAAAAAAGTAACCGTCGAGTTTCTTGCCGGTTCTTCTCCACAGGAAACGACCAATTGAAACCGTGCACCTAGCTTGTAAAAAGTTAGTAGTAAAAAGTTGTTATTTTGACATTCAAATTCAAAATATTTTATTTCACATAAACATACATGGGCACTTATGAAACGTCAGAAGGTAACATACAAAATTATGTTACAGAATGGAAAAGACTGGGGGCACCAAAAGTGAAGGGTTATCATATTCCATTTCAAAAGAAACCGCCTCTGGTCCCGCCTAGGCAGGTGAAACGTTGCAACCTTACTCTACCATCTCCACAGATGGACTGAGTCATTCAAAACTTATTGAAACCGCCTCTGGCCCCGCCAAGGCAGGTGAAACGTTGCAACCTTAGTCTACCATCTCCACAGATGGACAGAGTCATTCAAAACTTATTGAAACCGCCTCTGGTCCCGCCAAGGCAGGTGAAACGTTGCAACCTTACTCTACCATCTCCACAGATGGACAGAGTCATTCAAAACTTATTGAAACAGAGAGTTTTAGAATATGCCCCCCTGACTCCGAGCTTCATATCAAATTTCTTTCCGATTCCCAAAAGCGACGGAACGTACCGTCCCATTTTCAATTTAAAAAGTTTAAACAATTATCTGAAAATAAGCAAATTTCGTTTGATTTCGGTAAATCGAGTCCCCGATTTCATTCAGGAGAGGGATTGGATGGTCAAAATAGACCTCAGACAAGCTTACAACCACGCAAGGGTAGCAGCACCCGCTTACCGTTGTTTTCTCAGTCTTTTTTATCGAAATCGGTTACTGCAAATGACCTGTTTACCGTTTGGCCTGGCGACAGCGCCCAAAGTATTTGCATCATTGACCAACTGGATCGCCGAGATTTTCAGGAATCTAGAGTAGTGGTTTTTCTCGACGAAAGACAACCCACTGACCCGATTATCTCCTAGTAGCACAGGACAGAATGACACTAATAAAACACATTGACATTGTTCTTCAAACTCTCAGCCAGCTGGGTTGGCAGGTAAACAGGGAGAAATCGATTCTTATCCCTCTGAAGATAATAGAGTAATTGGGTTTAATGTGGAATCCGTGGCAAAATCAAAAGTTTTTACCAGAAAACAAGATTCAGAACATGCAAATCGTTTTGTCAAAGTTGCTCCGGCGGCGGAATGCATCTTTTCGAGAAATACAGAGTATCATAGGCGTTCTGAACTTTGCTCGTCTGGTAGTTCCAATGGGTCGTTTGAATTTTCGGCACCTGCTGGCTTTTTACAACCAGGTCCTAAAAATGCCATTTCAGTGGACTTATCCCTTGCCTGCGGAGGTGCTGGCAGAATTAAGTTGGTGGAAAGTTCACTGTGTAGAGAAATCTAGGCTTCATCCACCACAAGTAAAAAATGTTTTGACAACAGATGCAGCAAATACAGGCTAGAGGGCGGAACTGAATGGTCTTCACCTATCGGGAAAACAAAAGAAGAAGAGTGGTTTCATTCGGATTACAAGGAGATGTTAACTATTCTAAAATGTTTAATAGAGTTCGCTCCGTCCCTGAGCCACACATCTCTGCTTCTGCAGTGCGACAACAAGGCGGTTGTAGCGTACTTACGGAAGGAGAGGGGAAACAAGTAGTGGATTTTAATGGAGTTAATATATCAAATTTTTCACATAGGTACTTCAAGAGTACGATATTCATGTTATCCCCCATCACATTCCAGGCAGATACAACAATGTCGCAGACTGTCTGTCGCGTCACTCGCTGTTACAAGAATGGCATCTACTCCCCGAATTCACCAGTATTGTCTTTGCAAAGTGGGGTGTTCCCCAGACAGATCTTTTTGCCTCCAGCACAGCCCACGTAGTACCTTGTTATGTAACTCTAGATTAACGAGATCGGCGAGCATGGAGACACAACGGGTTCGCATTCAAATGGGATTTCCGTCTGGCTTGGATCTTTCCTCCTCCGAGTTTGATACCCCAGGTTCTGCGGCATCTAGATCAGGCTCAAGGTGTATTCCTGATAGTCGCACCGAGGTGGCCTCGAGCATTCTGGAGAGCAGACTTGAAGGCCAGAGCGATCGCGCCTCCGTTCACGATTCACAGGTTGTCGAAAGTGCTAGTAGACACGAGGACCGGGCAGCCGCCACCTCGAGTGAAGGAGCTGGTCATAGAGGTATGGAGATGTGGGGGTGGTCAGGATCCTTAAGTAATTGGTCTGAAGAACAAAAGTGTCTGCTGAAAGAAGGATGGAGATCGTCTACTTTAAATACATATAGGCCTGCATGGCAGAGATGGTTGAATTGGTGTTCCATGTTTGGTATAAATTTCTCAGACCCTTCAGGTAGTGAATTGGCTCGATATTTAGCGGATTTGCACCTAAAAGAAAAAATATCCTATCGTACTATTTTACAAATCTTAAATCGGTTGTGTCCACTTTATGTATTACAAAGAGTGACACCCGATTAAGCTCAAACATTTTGGTTAAACAAATGATTAAACCTATAGCGTTGCAACAGCCTAAAAAGTGTCCACCACCTGTTTGAGATCCTCGGTCTCAAGAAGGTTGGTTGGGCAGTAGATCTCTTCAAAATCACAGTCCATTCGAAATTTCAAGAGTTTGTGCAGTTTTAGTGTTGCTATGTTCAGGGCGTAGGATACACGATTTAACATTACTTAGTGTTTCACCAGACAGGTGTATAATAGCAACATGATAATAGTAGATAATAGATAATAGCATAATGTTTTGGCCGCATTTTGGTTCGAAAACTGATTCTGAAACTCATGTACAGTCCGGTTGGAAGTTGTTAGGGAATCTTGAAAATGAGGCGCTTGACCCGGTACTTTGGCTCAAAAAACTTATAGAAATTGGAAAACCGCGTCGTTTGCTTTGTTCTACCGATAGATTATTTATCACTGTATGTGGAAAAGCTAAGCCAGCTACTAGAACTATTTTGGCAGGTTGGGTCAAGTCGGTTTTGAAGGAAGCAGGAATTGAGGCTACTCCAGGTAGTTTTCGTTCTGCAGTTGCTTCACGAAGTTGGTTGGATAACGAACCTCTTCTCATGGCACGAGCTAATTGGAGATCTGGTAATGCTTTCAAAAAACATTACAGGAAGGAAGTGATTCCAGCGCAAGGAAGCTCCTTGATTCATCTTTTTCAGCCAATTATTTAATTAAGTACCTCTGATTAAATAAAATAAATTATTTTGATGATCCCCGCACTAATCTAATCCCCTTACTTAACGCACGCTTACACAGCCGCACGCTCATGTTCACTCACCTACACACACACACACACACACTCAGATCCATACACTTAAGTACACACTGCACACACGCACACTTCACACACGCATCCTCACACGCACAAGCACTCACACAAATGCGCTAGCGCACTAATACCTGTATTAAAGTTTTAAAAATTTTATGTGTAAAAACAAAATAAAATTGTAGTAATATAATTAGAGGGGATTGGCACTGCTACTCCTTAATACAGGCTATTTTGTAGCCTAGCAAGGAGAGCAGCACGTCACCCACTTGATTGCCAGAGATTAAATACTACCCACTTTGAGAAAATTGTTACATGTACTACAATCTGTTTTATGTAAATAAAGATTATTATATTATATATTATATTATTATTATCCTACAATACGTTTGAATTATGGGAATAAGATGTATCGATGAATAATAATAAGTTTACATGATTATGGTAAGTTTATACAAAAATATTACATGATGATGAATTCGAGGTACGTATAAATGTTCTGTTTATTCTGTAGGTAATGAATTGGTTATTTCTGTACTTATTATTATTATTGTTTAATAGTTTCTAGATCTAATTTAACTTAGGTCTTTTACAACACATTGGCGTCCCGTTCACCAGGCGATAACAAACAAGGCCTCAAATTATGTTTATATGACCCCGAATGAGGCCGAAGGACACAATAGCAGCGTTTTACCTTCAAACAAAACGCTTGTTGTGTCCGTAGACTCATTCGGGGTCATAATTTTAAAAACTGCCTGGTAATTTGTATTCTCAAGTTTTAGGTTTTTGAGGCCACAATGAACGATTTGGCGCGCTGCAGCCACCTGGTGAACGCTGGCGGAAATACGTCATCATCTTGTTGTCAAGGAGGATAGTTGCATATACCTACATAGATGTGATACGAAAACGGAAGATGCTAGACTCAAATTATGTTTATATGACCCCGAATGAGTCTACGGACACAACAAGCGTTTTGTTTGAAGGTAAAACGCTGCTATTATTAAGCATGGGAGGACAGTGTAGGCCTGTCAACAAGTACCAGGTACTTAACAGAAAAGAAAATGGTCTACAAATCTACAGTCTATTAAGCCTATAACGTTCTCAAATTCACAAAATACCTATAGAATCTGTTTAAAAGACAAAACTATATATAATATAATTTAAAATATTGAAAAGATTATATCATGGAAGTATGTAAAAAAATAAAAATTAAAGTAATTTGTGAGCAGTTAATAGATATTTACATGAATAGTTATGCTGTTAATGAGGTACTAGGGAAGCCACATGTGCAGAAGGAATTAGCGCCAAACTTCCCTGCCTTCAACGTAGTCTTTAATCTTATAAATATGCTTTTTTAATAAGGACACGTTTGATGTGATTTTTGAACTTTCCATCGCTAAGTTCTATAGTTATAGTTTTAAGCCTGGCTGGAGGCCTTAATTTATTGAGGCATCCACAGGAAAGCCCGGTTAAGCAGTCGACAACCTCCTATAGGTTGAACTGCAGAAGCCGCTGAAGACATCATCTCGAGAAGACACGCCCGTCATATTATGCGATAATTTTTAAGAAGATGTACCTAGAGCCTGCATTGCAGCTGAAGGCAACAAGTTAGAACTTTTGTTGTAAAATAACCTTGTAAAACTAATTAAATTATAATCATAACTGAAGAAATCCAATAACTGAATTTTATTTTAAACTTGCACCTAAAATTACTTAACAAATTACTTGATAACCCCGTGGTATCCTTTGGCCATGGTGGCGTCTTTATCTGTTTCACTCACGTTGTCGAAATGGCGTGTACTTGTTTGAACTTAAATTATGAAGTAATCTAGCAAGTTTTATACCATTTTGGAATCCAGAAGCCCAATTCCCGTAACTAAAAACGTTCAAAATCGAGTCGCAATCTCATCTCAGCGACAATCAAATGTCAAAAATGTAGGGAAATTATAGGTATTTTTGACATATTGAGACTGAGAACAGGAGTTAGACCACCACCTCTTAACGCAGTATTATTGTAATCTTACTTCAGTGTGGGAAAAAGATGGAACTAGACGTCCTGTATAGCTCCATCTCTGTCAGACTGAAGTAACATTAAAATAATACTGCTTTAAGAGGTGGTGGTTGACCCCCAGACTGTGAATGTTCTTAAAATTACGAGAATTGCCCCTTTGACTAAACGCGCCATCTTTTATTATAAGTCACTTGCTAAAATAGCATAGTACATTTTTTATACAGTACAGTGGGTTAAAGTTGGGTGATGAATTCAAACTACTTACATTTTGAATTCAATGTTGGGCAAAAATCTATCATTTTATTTAAAACTGTGGCAGTTGTGTTTTAACTTTAAACTGTAATTTATAGAAGGGTTACTCATGGTTCCATTACAGAAAAAAAAATCGAAGAAAAGTTAATATTTGTAGTCACAAGGACTTGAAAGATCATCACAGGGTGTCAGCTTTCCGGTTTATTTTTTGATACTTATAATTTGAAAAGTACTTACATGACCAAGATTTTTTTATATATTTTTCTGATAACTGGTCCGACTTGGTCTATCACCTGTTTCCAGCTTGACGTTGATTTCTGGATGAAATAGAAAAAACTGCAAGATAGTTAAGATGGTTTTGTAAATCTGAAAAAGGCCCGAGCACACCCTTGAGGCATTCCAAACGTGGGAATGTTTAGATGGCGATTTCTTCACACAGAATGTATTTCCGCTGCTTCCTGGCTGTGTTTGAACTTGAAGAAACTCCATAGTTATATGTAAATTGATGATTTCACGTAAAACAACATAACAGAACAGAAACTGCCTGTATTTCCCGAAACGTTAGACAGAGGTGTAGATTAGTACACCCACATTTCGCCAGTTATGTTTAAGTCCCATGTACGAGTAATAGGGGGTGAAACTATTGCCAACAACCGGGCACAAATCCAGACTCCGGTCTGCTACTTAGAAATTCCAGATGGAAAAACCCAATAACATTTTGCCCGACCTGGGAATCGAACCTAGGATCTCATGCTCAGCAGTAGCGCTTGCGACCACTAGACCAATGAGGCAGCCAGTAAAAGTTGCTGCTTAAACTCTTATTTGGAATACTAGTCAACCGAGTATCAGGTTCTCATAGCAGTCGCTCCCTGTAAACGACTGATACGCAGTTGCAGCTAAACGACTGGACCGTGGATCAAAAGTTACGACGTCATGATTGTTTTGAGATGTTACCACTTTATCGCGTTGTTCCATTTATGTGACCACGAACCCATTACAATTTGTGCAAGATTTAGACTACATTAACGTACGTGGGTAGATTATGATGTAATGTGAACAATCACTAGGTCTCTTTGATGTACACAATAGTAAGAAACGTCTCACGGCTCTATTATATGTCAGCAATTTTACATTTTCACTTTCACGTGTGGTATGAATGTGGTCAATGGACGCTTCCGTAAAGTAGGATTGTTTTCAAAACAATATACCTACAGGGCGTCCCACGGATATGCCACATGGAGGGAAAGTACCTTGAATATTGCAGATGGAACATTTTACTGAAAGAAGACATTATTTGAATTTAAAAAACAATTTAAACGGCATTCATAGATATTTAAATAATTACATGGTTGAACCGGGAATCGAATCCGTTACATGAGAAAAATAATCACCCTGTAGCTTTATCATACCGATCGAAAGGCTTCATCATAAGGATTATTTTTTGCTAAATAACATAGTATCACAAATAAAAGGAAGACCATGAATTTTAAAATTTGATGTGAAATTTTGTTCAGAAAAATGAAAAGCAGACATTGCCGTAAAGACATACAACTGACATACCTATTACTAATTAATGTACCCACTTGAGAAGTACGCATCATTTCCCTATTATAATTTAAGTACAAGAACCAGTATGAAAGTGTTCACGAGCTACAAGCAGAACTTGAGACATATTATTCTAAATATCCACCACAAAAAGATCAAAAAATCGACAGGGAGCGAAACAATCAAAAGAGTGCGACTTTTTATTCAACAGGAAGGGACTCATTTTGAGTATTTGATAAATTTATTAATTTTGTATTACAAATGTTAAAATTCATGGTCTTTCTTTTATTTTTGACACTATGTTATTCAGCAAAAAATAATCCTTATGATGAAGCCTTTCGATCGGTATGATAAAACTACAGGGTGATTATTTTTCTCGTGTAACGGGTTCGATTTCCGGTTCAACCATGTAATTATTTAAATATCTATGAATGCAGTTTAAATTGTTTTTTAAATTCAAATAATGTCTTCTTTCAGTAAAATGTTCCATCTACAATATTCAAGGTACTTTCCCTCCATGTGGCATATCCGTGGGACGCCCTGTAAACAATTTTGGGCAGATTTTTTGGCATGAACGTGGCGTGATATTTCTTTAAATGATACGTGGACGTATAGGCAAAAACCCTAACCTTTAAGGAAATAAAAGAAAATTTCGCGAAAAGAAAATATCCGTGGGACGCCCTGTAGAAGGAGTATCTAATCTATGTCATGCATACTATCAAACTGGTTTCATTGTACACGACGTGCTTCTATACTCAGGTCGGGTACACCGTAGCAGTTACTCATCCTTTTCATTGTTTTGACTAATGGCCAATATTGTTGTGTAACAATGATACCACATATGTGGTTCCCGTAATATTACGTGGTTGCTTGGCCACTTGCTACCGAAGAATGCTAAATTAATACGAGTTACTCGTACGTGTGGGTTTATTACTACTGGAATTGGTATGGAGTTCTACTTTCCACTGGTTAAAAGTATAAAACTTCAATAAAAAGTCTAATAACCTTTAAGTTTATGAACATCAATTTCTACCACATGATGAGATGTTGTTACTTCTAATCTCCCTAAACGTTGGAAATCTAATTAACAGTTAAATAAAAGATAGATACAGCTATCTTGAATATTTTATGACATAACTAGCACACATTACGATTAAATGAGCGTAAAGATTTTGTATTCATAATCACAATCTAGAGATGATAGCTGCATTTTTTCTCCTTATTGCGTGGTAGGTTAAACCTACTTACAATGCCTCGGTGAAAAGAATGAGCTGGAAGAAACTGAGTTTTTATGTCATGCTATGCTAAGAAAGTGGAAAGGGGCTTGTGGCTAAGTAATAACAGCCGCACGGGTCGATCGATCAGGTTAAGCTACGCTTGCCGCGGTTGGTCCGTGGATGGGTGACCATCTTTACACACCAAGTCCCCTCCGTGCCTCGGAAAGCACGTTAAGCCGTCGCCGGCTGTCATTCGTGGAGCTTTGTCAGTCGTTACGGGTCGTCAGAAGCCCGAAAGTCTGACAACCAGTCTTACTAAGGAGTATCGTATTACCCAGTAACTGGGTTGTGGAGGTCAGATAGGCAGTCACTCCACGAGGTACTGGTATTCGGCTGCATCCGGTTAGGCTGGAAGACGATCCCAACTTCGTTGGGAAAAGGCTAGACAGATGATGCTGTGCATCTTGGCCGCAAAGGCTGTTTCGCGAATATTAAAGCAGGCACTCGAATATTCGTGCCAGCATGTACCTAAGCCGAACGTCTAGGTTGATAGGTATCTAAACAACTCCATCTTTTATATTAATTTATCAGCCGGTACATAAGTTGGATTAGGTAGAACAACAATCTCATTTATTCCAAGTTTCAATATAAATCATACTTCCCGCGTCTGGCATGACTAGATTCGTCTAGAATCGTTATTTTTGTACAAAACGTTCGTAAGATCATTGGACGCTGCTTTAGTTTATTTTGGTCTCAAATAGCTTTGGTGTTGTCGGCACTAGCAGTATTCACAGATATTGAAAGGAGACTGGACGCATTTAATAACAATTATTTGCATATTATAGTTTATAAAAGATACAAAATAATTTGAAAACAATGTCACTAAAAATTGAGACTGAAACGAAAATTGATTCGGAACCGTGTGTGCTGACCTGGGGTAACAAATTGTTTGTTGGCACTGAAGATGGATCTATTAAAGTAAGTAAATACCTACTTACTTAAGAGATAATCTTTATTTCCACTGAAAACTTACCTACATTTCATACTGCCTGCCGGCCAGAGTAACCTGAACCGGAAAAACTTGGGTAACCTACTTTATGTCTTTATCCCCATTGAATAAATCCTAAATTATAAAACAATTAAGTTCTCAATTACATAAACAATAATTTAATAAGAGAATATTTTATTTTAAGTCATTTGATGCAAAATTGACACCAAAAGAAACCTGGGCTGCGCATGGAGTGCAACCGTTTGCGTTAGCTACTGATGGAGACACCTTATACTCATCGTCGAATGATGGAGGGATCAGAGTTTGGTCCATGACGGGAGACAAAATCGCTGAACTGCCATCTACAGGAGCTGATGTAGGCGCTTTAGAAGTGTACGACAAACAAGTTTATGCCGGTGACGAAGGTGGAAACGTAAGTAGAAGATAAACAAGTCAACCCGATTTCCTGGAAGCTTTCTAACGGATAGAGGAGGCACATAGCCTCTGATTACGCAAACTAATAGTTAGCAACTTAGGTAGCAGTAATCATTAGTTAGGAACCTCCCTAAAAACTTTTTTTTAAATTGCTGTTATACCCATGATATTTGTAAAGTTTCGCCAGCTAATTTAAAAAGACCCGGTACTGTAGGTACCAGCAGACCCTGTAGGTACCTTGATTAATGCTTTATTTAAATCTGAAAGTACCAGCTTTTAAGTACCACCGCTATAATAATATTATTATTATTGTTTTCAGATTATTGTTTATGAAAACAACGCGATGAAAGCTGTATACAATGTTTTGGAAGAAGTGAAAGATTTGTGCTTCAGTCCTCCATTCCTATTCACAGTTCGGGATCTCTACGTTACCGCCACTGAAATAAAGCCAGGTAAACATTTTTTTATACATCATTCGTCGGGGTTGACTTGTATATTTATAATGTAGCATGTAGGTATTATCTATGGGGCTGACTCTCGACTTTTTTTTCCTTCTAAATATGAAATCTAGGTATGAAATAGTGCCTTCCTGAATAGTGTATAACCAAGGAGCTTAAATATGTAGTACATACATGTGTTTAACGGTTTAACTGTGTATCCATGTACCATGCCAAACATTCGTGGAGGTCGGATTAGAGCGGCCTCTAGGTTAGACCCTCTACAATACCTACTGAGCTACAGCGTTTATTAGTATGACCACGATACAATCGCTCTTGTACCTATTCCAAGTTTTATGTGTTAGTAGGTATTTATGCATTTTGCCGTCCTGCGCATTCCGTAAATGTTGGTCGTTTCTTTGTTTCTACAATTTTTTCTAATAGCAAACCACACCTACGCAGCTTAAAATTCAAAATGCTGGAAGTGCAGTGCAGGCGCTTATGAGTAGGTAGGTACTCGTAGTGTTGATAGCCACTCACCTTCAACAGCTTCAACTTTTAATGTTGTCTTTTAATATCGTAGGTACTTTAATAAGCCATTGTACCTACTCATCATTATGAACAACTTTTAGTATGGGACCAAATCTGAAATCGCGAAAAAAAAAATCAGTTGTCCCTACATTTTAACGAGTTATGAGAACTTAAGGCGACGATAACCGACTTTTAATGATTTTAAACTGAATGTTACGTCTAAACGAGTATCTAGTGTTAATAATGATTTTTTTTAAATATACAGGTTGTAAGGGACAGCCCTCCGCAAACTAACAGAGTGCATTCAGCTCCTTATTTTGAATCATATTTCATTAGAAATATTCTCAGGAAATTTTTCATTTTTATCGTATATTCAGTTACTTACTATAGGTACCTTTATTTCAATGTAACATTATCTGTACGTAGCACTCCATATATATAAATAAAACAGCTAAAATAAAAAAAATCAGCAATGGATGTTGAAATACTCGGCGGCCGAAGGCTCGCTGCGCTGCCGTTCGCTACCGCTCCGCGCGTTTTGCCACGGTAGCGACACATTGCGTGTGAGGTAATAAAACAAATCAAGTTTATAGGATTCCCATAACGTTCCTGAAATAATTTCACATACCGGTCATCTTAGTATGTCTGAATTTTTTTTAATTTTGTCATTGAATTCACCCCATCAGTCTGCGGAGGGCTGTCCCTTACACCCTGTATGTTAAATTAGAGCATTTTTTTAATAACTTAACATGTGAATATTTTAGATTATATTTATATTACATAATGTAATTAATTCATAAAGTTATGTTTAACGCGGATACAAAGCTGAGAACTACGCAAAATTTATCAAGCGTATTTTTATGAAACCTTCACTATTTTAAAGATAATTTAATTATTTATATAGTATGCGTGTTTTAACCTTTTATTTTATGTATAATAAATTAATAATGCGTCTAATTTGAGACAGCGCTCCTTGATGGGTGAGTGCTATTACTGGGTGGGCGTACGACGCGTTGCATGAGCTTATCTACCACAGAACACGCAAGCTATGCACTCAAAGCCGTTAGCATGTATCTGCGTCTTAAATGCAGGGAACAGCTTTTTTTTTCGCGATACCTGGTTTGGCCCCTAGTAAAAGTTGTTCATAATGGATTCTTAATAAGGGTACAATGACCCCTTACGAGATTTCGTGTATGAATAGATAGACTAATAGATAGATAATGTCTAATGCCTAATAACATGAAATATTAGGTAGGTAGGTAAGTACTATATTAGTATTATGAGGGGAAATACAAAGCTACACTAGCTTCCTTGCTACAGATTTGTTTAGTTTAATAAGAGGCCCGTTAACGGAGCAAACTTAATTGACACTACAAGGCGCTGAGCAGATGATGGACATTTTGACCGCGGACAATTTTTCCGCGACGATAGAACGTACCTATTGGTAATCTATGCGATAAAGCACACGTAAGAGAAACAGACTCCCAGGATTTCCAAAAGATTCCAAATTGTCCATCGTCTGCTCAGCGTTTAAAACTAGGTAGGTAGTGTCAAATCCACTGTTAGACTTCAATGCCCACAAGTTTTCTCGATATTTTCTCATTTCAGAGGAATCGAAGACGCGTTTTATGACACGACACACGATGGAAGGTCGAGCACCGTTGCGGAATTTTGGGAATCGACTTGTATTCATGTCTAGGGATGGCAATAGCTTGCGGTTACATGACGGCTCCATAGATACTTGTTTCAAACAACTTCATGAAATCAAGGTGATAAAGCTGGATTAATTATTTTTTCCTGAAACGTTTTTGTACGCCGTTATGGATATTGTGCACTTTGCACCGATGCTCCATGCAGTTTTTAATGTGTGTAATACCTAATCTGCGCCATTTGAAATTGTAAACTGAAAAGAAACCGGCCAAGTGCGTGTCGGACCAAGCACAATGAAGGGTTCCGTAGTTGGAATGAATTTTTCCCAAGAACAAACTTAACTTTGTACTTAGTTGTAAAAATATTCTCCCATACATTGATATACGCCACGGTCAATTTTCCAACGGCAAATGTAAGTTTGTAATCGCAAAAAAATTGAATGATATAACGTGATAAAACTTCAAATTAACAATTTTCGAACTTTTTCTTTTACTTGTGCTGTGAGAACTTGCTTCTTACCAAATTTCATGATTCTAGGTCAACGGGAAGTACCTACCCTATTATAAGGTTTTGATTTATTTGCGAGTGTCAAAATATGTTGCATAAAAAGCCGTGTTAGGGTTCCATATGTCCGAATGAATAATCGAAACCCTTATAGGATCACTTGTGTGTCTGTCTGTCCGTCTGTCACAGCCAATTTGCTCTGAATCTAATGGACCAGTTAAGTTGAAATTTGGTACACATGTCAGTTTCTGTGATTCAAACACGGACGTGTTACGTAAATAAATGAATTTTGAATATGGGGGTCACTTTTGAGAGACAAATAATAAAATTATAAATAAGTATAAATCATATCAAATGAAAGGGTCTTAAGTATTTTGTTTTTTAATTTTAAAACAAAGAGTTTTAAAGTTATTTAAGAAAATTGATGAAAATTTACCATTCCACCCCTTATCTCCGAAACTGATGAGCCTAAAATTTGGAAAAAAATACAGAAAATAATAGTTCTATACATACAGATTACAGGAAAACCTATAAGAAATCTGAAATGGTCTTAAAATAACATGGGAAATCCCCCAATATTGTGCGTACCAACTTACATTTGCAGTTAGAATGCATGGGATAACATGTTTTTCAACTACAGTGTTAAGTTTGTTATTGGGATAAATCTATCCCTACCTACTATGGAACTCTTGCTTGCGATGCTTTTTGCAATACCACCCGGAAGTTGGAATCCTTTCTGGCTTACTAACTAACTAGACAGGTATATGGTAGTATGTGAATGAGTGAATGAAGCGCCGTTTACTCTCGCTCTCCGTATCCTCAACAGTATAGCGGAGGATATAGATATATTTTGTTGTACGCTGGGTGGGTTCACAGTGAGAGCTCTTTATGAAATAAGTTATGGTCCGACTGGGATATAGATATACAGTATGGGGACCACATATGTGCAATAAATTATAGGACATACTTGTCTTGTTATCGCCTTTTCTGACGATATTCAAAAAATTTACGGAATCGGTCCAGTAATTAGGTCAAAAAGTACCTATAGTTTTAATTTTGAGCAAATTTGAACACTGTAGAATTGGATCGCTAAGTCAATGATTCAATGAACTTGAATCCTTGGACATGTGCGCAAACAAAAAAAAACATGTTCGGCGAACAATGGATTGGACGCTGTGGTGCACCGCAGGTGGCCAGCTCGGTTGTCTAAACAGTGTTTACTTTTACTGAATTTATTTTAATATTTATTTTGTTTGAAAATGTAACTTTTTAAATTTACGGTTTTTAATTTACTATTTAATTTTGCTTCTGTGGACTAGTATTACTTACGGTTTCATTTATTGCATATATGTGGGCACCATACTGTATATGGATGGGGTTTGCAATAAGAACATAATATGATCTAAATAGAATAAAATTATTAGTTTGTAACGGTGAAACTGTAGTTTGTAAGTTGTCTACATTATCACATTAGGTGACAAACCTGTAAAGATAACTGTATGGTGGGAAATAAATAAATAAAAAATGTTAGTAGATAACTATCCATGTAATATTTTCAGGTAAGTGACATGATTGTAACAACTTTGTCAACAAGTGGGGACTACGTGTGGACTGGCGGTTGGGATGGCTTCGTGCGCCGGTGGAAGGTAGCTGGCGAAAAACTAGTACCTGCTGGAGTCATCAATCTTGGTGGTTGTATAAATTCACTAGTTGCTACTGGTGACAACGCTTACGCAGCTGTGACTGGCGGGAAAGTAGTTCATGTATGCGCTGTATAAGGGTCAGAACACATACATACAGGATTTAAAAAGCCCCATCACATAGCCGTTATCTATACACGTTCTGTACCTACATCGAACTAACGTGGGGCAAAATTGTTTGCTGGAAAACGATTGTTATTTTTGGTTTGAAAAATCACTGTTTATGGTTTCGCGCAATAATATATTAGTTACACACCGATTTCTCTCTTTCATTCGTCAGTAATTTGACTTTCAAAAGAAGAAGACAAAGCGTTTATTAGTAAGGGGGATAATCTTTTAAATGATTGACAATCGGCTAATTCGGAATAAGAACAGCTAAATACAGAGATTTGTTAAAGTTGACTAATAAGTCAACTTTAACAGATCTAAGTTCGATTCCCAACAATTTATATTTTTAGTGCTTCTTTTTTACATTTTGTTATATCTACTATTAAATGATAGTTCGTAAGAAGAACGTAACAGAAAAAACTTTTTTACAAACAAAACACTATATAGTGAAAAATAACTTATATTTCGGAAGTCGGTGTCTTTGGACCTATATTTTAGTTTTTTGCCACCGACTTCCGAAATTAAACTTATTTTTCACTTTGTACCTAGTGTCTTTTTTGGAAGTCGATTGTTTTTAAGGGTTCCGTAGTCAACAAGGAACCCATATTAATAGTTTCGCAATGTCCGTTCGTCCGCAGCTTAGCTCAGATACTCTTAGTACTAGAAAGTTATAATTTGGCATGGATATACATATTAATCACGCCGACAAAAGTGATAAAAAAAAGAAAAAAAAGTGGTAAAATCAAGTGGTAAATAAAATCTTGAAAATATTTTTTTTTAAGGGTACCGTCTGTACCTACACGTAAAGTGGGGATGTATTTCTTTTCTCATCTATCCCATGGTGTGGGGTGTTGTTGGAAAGGTCTTTCAAAAATATTGCCGGTTTGTGAAAATAATTATTCGATTAAGAGGGTTGTCACATTTTGCACCTCTCTCGCTCACACGGGACCAAATTTTTAATAACGTTAAATGAAAAGATGCATTTTTGAAAAATGTAATCAATGGGCGGTCTACAGAATAATATTAGTTTAATAGGTAATTATTAAAAACATATTTTTATTGTGGCATTTATTTACATCATCTCAAAAACAGATCATAACACTTAATTACATAAGTTTATTAGATAACACAATAGAAATGTGTTTTTGAATAACTACCTATTAAATTAATATTATTTTGTAGACCGCCCATTGATTACATTTTTCAAACAAGCATTTTTTCATTTAACATTCTTAAAAATTAGGTTTTGTGTGAGCGAGAGAGGTGCAAAATGTGACAACGCTTTGTCACATTTTGCACCTCTCTCGCTCACACAAAACCTAATTTTTTCAAACAAGCATTTTTTCATTTAACATTCTTAAAAATTAGGTTTTGTGTGAGCGAGAGAGGTGCAAAATGTGACAAAGCGTTGTCACATTTTGCACCTCTCTCGCTGAAAAAATGCTTGTTTGAAAAATGTAATCAATGGGCGGTCTACAAAATACCTAATATTAATTTAATAGGTAACTACCTAAAACACATTTCTATTGTGTTATCTAATAAACTTATGTAATTAAGTGTTATGATCTGTTTTTGAGATGATGTAAATAAATGCCACAATAAAAATGAGTTTTTAA
Organism: Fissipunctia ypsillon; assembly: GCA_947568875.1. Lineage (NCBI taxonomy): Eukaryota > Metazoa > Arthropoda > Insecta > Lepidoptera > Noctuidae > Fissipunctia > Fissipunctia ypsillon. The sequence goes on from OX387654.1 coordinate 12,321,021, forward strand.
TAATTACCTAATAAACTAATATTATTTTGTAGACCGCCCATTGATTACATTTTTCAAAAATGCATCTTTTCATTTAACGTTATTAAAAATTTGGTCCCGTGTGAGCGAGAGAGGTGCAAAATGTGACAACCCTCTTAAGGGTTCCGTTTCTGAAATAAAAATATGTATGTATGTGTATGTGTGTGTGTATATGTTTTTGCTTTAAAGTGCTAATTTTTGTTAGAGTCAAGTGCCCCCCCCCCCCCTGCCAGCTAAACGGTTATTTATTTATTTATTTTATTATTTATGTACACACAATAAAACATATACAGATACGACATTATAAGTATTGAGTACAAAGGTACCTACCGCTTATTTCTTAAGAAATTTCTTCCAGCAGACCTGCGAAAGGAGAAATGAAAAAGAAATGTAGACAATAGTGTGAGAACAAGAGAAGAATAGGATTTGTGACGTCTTAAATTAAAATAGTATACATATATATGTGTATATATATATAAAATCTGGTGTTCCCTACATTTCGACGAGATAAGCGAATATAAATGTAGGGAAAAGCTGATTTTTTTTCTTGATTTCGGGCTTGGCCCCATAGTAAAAGTTGTTCATAATGATGAGTACAATGACCCCTTAAGAGATTAACACTGTTTAAAATTACACCTTGTATATATATACAAGGTGTAATTTATATATAATATATATATACACTCACACAAACACCACGACACCACGAGACACCACGAGTTCCACAATCTTAACAGCATGGACAGAGAAGGAATAATAATAGTCGCTTGTTTTATGAGGATGGGATTTAAGAGGGATCTGAGGTGTGATCAACACGGTGCGTCGCTATGACGAGCGAAAGAAAATTTCTCACGCAGATAGGAAGGATAAGACGGGTTGTGTAAGATGTAGAAAAGGAGACATAAAATACGAGTGCTCCTGCGAAGGCGGATTAGGAGCCACTTGAGTTCCTTGCGAAGGTGAGAAACATGGTCATACTTTCGCAGACCGAAAACAAAGCGAATGCACAAGTTTTGCAAGCACTCAAGCTTGTTTAATAGCTCCTCAGTAGCATCCAGGTAGCAGGCATCGGCATAATCTATAATCGGCTAAATAAGTGTTTGTGCCAAATAAATTTCAGTCTTTAAGGGCAGGAGACAATGAAGGCATTTCAGCGAATGAAATGAGAAATGTACCTTTAATTTAACCTACTGACCTCATTGACCTGAGCACGCCACGAAAGATTGGAGTCAATAATAACACCCAAATCTTTGGCGGTTTCGATATAGTCAATGGGAACACCATCGAGATATAAAGGCATCAGAGATGCAACATCAGACGCATTGCGAACGAATCTGTTGCCTATGATCATAGCCTGGGATTTAATTGGGAACCACAAGACTGAGCCCAAACGCTGATATATGCCAGGTCATGATTCATAGCAGCAATTGCAGAACCCGCGTCGGCTACAGTAAAATGTCGGTAAAGCTGCAAGTCATCTGCGTAGAGATGGAAACTAGAGGAGATTACTCTGGTAACAAAGTTTATGAAAATTGAAAAGTGAAGAGGAGAGAGAACGCTACCCTGAGGTTAGTTTTTGCTATGTGAAAAAATTCACTGTAGTAGTATATACAACGAAGTTAAAAGGAAAACTATCACAGTTAAGTAGGCTTTACCAGTTTACGAGTAGGTAATAGTCGACCAAGTTAGGTACATTTGCAGTTGGAATGTATGAGAGAACATGTTTTTCAACTACAATATGAAGTTTGTTCTTGGGATAAATTCATTCCAACTACGAAACCCTTCATCCTTCCCATCCCTTCGTCTAACACGCACTTGGGCGGTTTTTTTTTTGTTTGAAAGAACCAGGGAGAACTGGAGCTGATAATGAAGTCACCTCCACTTCTCAATATGCATTGTGACGAGCATAAATTGCTTAGCAACCCTATTAAGACGCAGATACATATGTATATGCTAACGGCGTTGAGTGCTTGCGTGTTCTGAGCTAAGCTCACGCAACGAGTCGTACGTCCACCCAGTAATTGGACTCGCCCATCTAGGAGCGCTGTCCCAAATTAGACGCATTATTAATTTATAAAACAAAAGGTATTAGGTACTTAAATTAAATCACGTATAGATAAATAATTAAATTATCTTTAAAATTGTGAGATTTCATAAAAATACGATTGATAGTTTTTGCGTGATCCTCAGTTTATCCGCGTAGAAATAACTTTACAAATTAATTACACTATGTAATATAAACATAATCTAAAATAAGTTATAACACAACACAATATTTAATAAGTTATTAAGAAAACATTTATTTTTTTCCAAATCATTAACACTAGGTACTTACTCGTTTAGATGTGATCTTCAGTTTAAAATCAATATAAGTCGGTTATCGTCACCTTAAAGTAATCGAATCGCAACCCGTGAAAAACTTATTATTCAGTAATTCCGGTGGTCTTAAATCATCAGTTCCACTACACCAAATGGTGCTTTCCGAGAGCAAATGCACGAGTTACTATAAAAAATACCCAAATCACCATAGGTGTGGTGCCAGTAAAATTTGAGGATTTCCCTCGATTTCCATGGGATCCCCTCATCAGATTCTGACTTGATGACAGGTGGGACCACCTCGAGAGCATACCCTTTCAAACAAAAAAAAAGGATTTTCAAAATCGATCCACAATTGACTGAGTAGGTAATTGGTGAACATACGTAAAAAAATACATAAAGTCGAATATAGAACCTCCTCCTTTTTGGAAGTCGGTTAAAATACATGAAGTTCTCCTCTCCTTTTCTTTATGTAGGTAATAAATAATATTTATGGTTAGGTGCCTCCCATTTATTCTTCAGTTAAGTGACTGTTAATGAGAAATCCCGTGTGTTCACAATCTACTGTTTATTATTTTAGTGATAACCTTCATTTTTATTTTTTGCGATGTTTGGTAGTTGTCCTAGAGCTGTAAAAATTTCTGGCTTGTAACATTGATGCGAAGGGACACTGATCTTCTAAGATACAGCTAACCTAGTTTAGAGATGAGGGTTTCAATGTAGGTACCTATTACCTAGCATAAGCCTCTCAATGTATGTATGGACGGCAGCACATCAAGCTACTACAATCTGTCAAATTTCTTTAATAGATTTTCAACTTTATTGCTAAAGCATTAGGTTCAAGGTTGATTGAGAAAATTTGACAGTTTCGGATAGCTTGACCTGCTGACGTCTGTACTTCTCAGTATACCATTGTAATAGTTATATAGGCTTTAGTTCAATAAAGATTTAAAGTGATAGCTGTTTATAAGGAATAATCTGCGGAATGTATCAGTCAGTGTATCAATGTGATGCCATTAGGTAGTATCAGGAATGCAGGCTAAAAACGAAAAACTTCGCAGCAATGGGAAATTGCTACTGAAGGTGTCGACCTCAGGACGAGCTGCTTCTCACACGAACAAACGTCTCTTGCTCCCGCGTCACCAGTCCTGACTCTCTTTATATTTTAGCTGCTGAGACTAAAAGCACAAACGCAGTATACAGGGAAGTTTTAAAAAATGTATAAGTAGTCTTAATTATGAAAGTACAGATTAACACTTAGCGATCATACCTCTGCCTGTTTGAGGATCTAGAATCTAGATCAAACGCAGATAGCTCTGGAACTGAATCGAGTGGATCTGGAGTTATTTTACCTCTGATTTTGCATCACAGTCAAAATCACATTGATATTTATTTTTTTTGTTTTTAAGCTGCTTCAGTTAGTCATCCTAATCTTGTATGAATAGTTTCAATTTGTTTCTTTTTTTATGTAAAACTGTTTTTATTTCCGCCATAATATGCCAGCCATAGTGAGAAAAGTGAACTCAGAGATTATGCGAGTGTAATTTGCCCCACCAACATTAATTAGTGGGACTGAGTGGACAACAAAATTGTGAACATTTCACTTTGTCCCACTTGTGGGTCAACTACCTATTAGTACCTAACGTATTACATTACATTAAAGCTGTCTTCTTCAGATCTTTTTTGATACAATTATATTATTATAAACACAAACATAATTTGTTTCCTTTACCTAAGCCCTATTAGTGTACTACTCTCATGTAGGGTTTTAAATGATGATTAATGACAATTCATCATCTTTTGATGAGCTGACAGTGCCATATGCCTTATTATTGATTTGCATGTTGTGAATTCAACATTCTGACAGTCCGATTCATTTGTGATTTTGCCCTCCTCAGTCAAGAATTAAATTTCAGTCTGAAGTTTAAAGAAAGTCAATATTTTGTGTAGTCTCATTTGTATTAAACTAGCTTTTACTTTTACTTTGCTTTTATTTCACCCTCGTGGATGTCTTACTGCAAATTATCCCATGTGAAAATACTACCAAGATAAACCTATGTCCATTTAGCCATTAGTGTGAAAAGGTAACAGAGCTACTTTCACATTTATAATATTAAAAGTATGCATGTAAAACAATCAAATCAGACTAATGACCTTAAAGTGAAAATAAAAAAGAATATCATTGAAAGACAATTCATTTATTTTTACACGAGAATTCAAATATTTACATTATAGTAATATTCCCCAATAAAAACAAACAGTAAAACTACTATTTTCCATAGTCAGTGTGTGCCCTGACTATGAAAAATGCCATCCAGCCATACTATAAATGAGACAGAAACCTGTTGTTGATAATAAATACATTCATTGGAAGTCAAATATTATTGGATTGTACGGAACTTTCACATTAAATAAAAGAAAATTACATATCTAAAAGTTTACTATCCATTAATTACATCACAAATATCTACAATGCAATATTTAACTAATTAAATAATGATCTCAACACCATTGATACTCGATTCTGTGGGAAGTTTAATTAGCTTTGGGTCTACAAAGTTAGGGTCTATTGGGCGAAGTCCTGCCTTTTCACGACGACGCAATTCTAAAAATGCTTCTCGCTGAGCCCAATCCCTCAAATGAGTATCGGGAGCATAGGCCCAGGCAAATCCACCAAAGACCAAACACAATGTAACGGAGAAAAAGAATGAGGCGTTGTGCACATTTGTGTCCTCTTCTTTACTATTGTAGTCGAAGCCATAGCTCACCCAGTTTTTGTCTTTGTCGCTGGTAGCAGAAGGTACAGTTGCAGCGCTATCGCTATTCTTTTTCGAAGTAGAAATATTACGGTTTAAATGGTTCCAAACACATCTGTGTATCACAGGCATTTGACGAAGCTTTATCAGAGCAGCCATTGTTTTAGGTTTCCTCCCGTTCTTTGGCTAAATAACAATCCAGCGAGATACGTTTTCACGAGAAGGTTAAAAAATTGATTATGAAACCCGAAAGCCCAACCAAAGAAACGAAAATGTGTCAAGCTCAAGTCAGTGTCAATCGTCTCTGACACTTCAAATGTCACAATTTCCAAATCAACCAAAGTGCCCACTTCGTAGACAGACTTGGTTTTCCGCACAGAGTACTTTTTTATGTTTTCCGAGACATCGCCAAGCGGTTGGTCGACTCTTCACGTGACCAAAGGGCTGGCCTATTCTTTGGCCAAAGAATCAGCATCGCCATACAACGTGGCAATGCTGTCAGCCTTTTGGGCACTTTTCCTGTTGATAGCGATGCGGACGAATTGTTTGATGCTCTATGATTATATGTTTTTTTTACACATATGTATGTACACATTATATTTATTATTTTAAGTCTGTTAGCTTATATATTATGTAAATATTATGTTCCGAAATAAAATAAAGTTGTTGACTAAAAAAAAACCAATACGTCGCAGACTGAAGTTCAATGTAAATTAGAGCAGGGGCTGCAGGCTAATAGTAAATTGCTACGTTGCAAGCATTTATAATAATTAAAGGTTGTGTTCTGAACATTTTAAAGCTACCTATAGACTATAAGAATGTAGGATATTTTACAAGTCAGAGTATTAACCTAATATAAAAACACAATATTTATAGTACTATTCACTTGAATTTAACGTTAAACGTTTATTGTAAAGTAGTTGAATAACACAAAACCAAATATATTTGAAATTCTTTTGAATTTTTTAACATTTTAGTATTATTTTAACCTACAATTATAGTAACAAGGATGAGATAAAGCTGAAATTATATTGAAAAACGCCGAAAAATGTTGTAGCTCGCATTTGACAGTTTGCTTTGTTTTCTTCGTGTTTATGTGGCACCATCTGCTATCACAGCTTTGAGTAATATTCCCTATTCCATGGACAGCACTGACACTTGATTGACAGTAAACAGTCAGCACGTAAGCAATAGGTATGTACACTCCTACCAACTTATCTGTGAAATGGCGAAAATTGGAACTACGGCCGTCATGTTGAAATGTCATTCCATTGTCAGTGTAAACATTCGGGTTCTCTGGTTGTTTTGTCGTGATATTGCTGAATTTATAAAGTTAAATATGCCGAAAGCTATTAAAAGTGATGCACGAAACATTATTCTAAAGGTTAAAACCTTTTTTGAAGAAGAAGCTCGGGCGGGGTCTCCGATTACATTTCGGCAGCGACAGGTTAGTGTTGATAACTTTCTTGTTACCGATACTTAACTAATTATTTAAGTCCACGAAATATTCGTTTCTATTCTTGCTGCAGGTTAGCGTAACGGTAACGTACATCTAATAGGTAACCTGCTAAGTGAGTGAGCAAACTAACCTGCCAGATTTCAAATTTCTAGTAACATTTATTTTATTAACTTTTATTTCAGGTGTGAGTCAAGGACTAATTTCAAAAATAGTTAAGGAAGGGCACGCAGTAGAAGAAACTGGTACAAAAATTCGGACACCAGGCAAGGAGAGAAAACGTAAAAGTGGATTTGTGCATGTTGATGATTTTGACAGTCATGGGAGTTATACGGAGGAAAGTACATGAATTTTATTCTGCTAAAAAGAGGTCCCTACTCTTAAAAAGCTTCTAGAGGTCTTAAAGACAGAAATAAACTACACAGGACAGCGAGAGAGTCTGCGAAAGCTGCTTCACAAGGTGGGATTTCGTTTTAAAAAATCTCAATCCAGTCGGAAGGTTCTTATGGAGCGTAATGAAATATCAGCTTGGAGAGCTAAGAACTTGCATGCAGTTGATAAAAATAATAAATCTCCCCAGCCCCGACCCATAATTTATTTAGATGAGACCTATATTCACTCTTCGCATACATCGGGTAAATGTTGGCAAGGAGAGGGTGAAGACGGAGTATTGGAGCCTGTATCGAAAGGGAAAAGATATATTATTGTTCATGCGGGAGGAGATACTGGATTTGTTACAAATGCACTACTTGTGTTTAAATCAAACAAAAAAAGTGGTGATTATCATGACGAGATGAATAGTATCAACTTTAAAAAGTGGGTTATTGAAAAACTTCTGCCTAATTTACGAGAGCCATCCATAATAGTGATGGATAATGCTTTTATCACCGTATTTGTGTGAATAAAGTCCCAAATACGAATTCCTTAAAAAAAGATATGCAATTATGGTTGACCCAAAATAAAATTGACTACGGAGAGAATTTGACTAAACCTCAGCTTTTAGAAATAATTAAGAGACACAAGCCTGAACCTGTATATGAGATTGAAAAAATTTTAGCAGACAATAGACACAAATGCTTATATTTACCACCTTATCACTGTGATCTCAATCCCATTGAACTCATATGGAGCACAATGAAAAGAAAAGTTGCTGATGTAAATATTGAGCCCAAAAATGCTGAAATTACCCGCCTAGTTAGAGAAGCTTTTGACGCTATTACAGTTCATGAGTGGGCACAGCATTGTAAACACGTTCGCAGGTTAGAAGGAGAATACTTAAAACATGATTTGTATTTAGATAAACCTTTTATTATAGAAGTGGTAAGTGACACTGAAACCGAAAGTGATAGTGATAATGAGGATAATGGTATGGAAATAAGCGGAGTATGGTCTCACAACCAGGATGAAGTTGTGTATGCAGGTTCATCTAAAGATCACAATTACTGTAAACCTGGTTTTCAATAAATCATTGTAAAGCCATTTGTTTTTTTTTATTACACTACACTACCACTAGGTACCTCTGCTAATTATAATTAGTCAAATCTGGTGTTAGGGGGTTAGGTAGGGTACTCGAGGTGGCCTTGCACAAGTCCCAGGCCATGTGTTTTCATGGTCCTCGGAACGCGCCACCGTCGGGTTCCCAAATAACGGTAGGAGGGGTTCCCATCGGTGTCGAGTCGACGATGAAGTCTCGTCCTCGACAGCCGGTGGAATTTCGTGGAGCATTTCCGACGTTTGGCTCCCAGACTGGAGCGGGCCGGGGCTGCCCGGAGGCGGCTCCTGCCCAATCTGGGGGGTCCAAACGCCTCCTGCCGGAAGCTCTACGCGGGGGTCGTGCGGTCCATGGCCCTTTACGGAGCTCCGGTGTGGGCGCGTTCCGTGAGGCGGCGACCGGTCCGTCGGTTGAACGCGTCCCAGCCATCAGCGTCATGGCCATCCGGTTAGCCCAGGGATATCGCACGGTCTCCAGGGAGGCGGCGAACCTCCTAGCCGGATTACCGCCATGGGATCTGGAGGCAAAAGTCCTCGCGCACATGTGGGAGTGGCGCGAGGAGGCAAAATGCCGGGGCGTAACCCCGCTGCCGCGAGAAATCGCGGCACGGCGGACAGAGCTCCGGCAGGATCTCATGGCGGCATGGAGAGTGCGATTGTCGCAACCCAGCGCTGGGCACGCCACAATTGCGGCGATAAGTCCCCTCTTTGAGGAGTGGCTGGAGAGGCGCCACGGCGTCCTCACCTTCCGCCTGACGCAGGTCCTCACCGGACACGGGTGCTTCGGGAGGTACCTGTTCCGGATAAGGCGGGAGGAAACGCCCGGATGTCACCACTGTGTGGATCGCCCGGAGGACACGGTGGAGCATACGGTGGAGGTCTGCCCGGCTTGAGCGGAGCACCGCCGTGTCCTCGTGGTAGCGATCGGCGGCGGTGATCTCTCGCGTCCGGCCCTGGTCCAGGCCATGGTACGGAGCGAGAGTACATGGGAAGCCATTACCTCCTTCTGCGAAGCAGTAATGCTCGCGAAGGAGGAGGCGGAACGCGTGAGGGAGAGACAAGCTTTGCGCCCTTACGCCCCTAGTCGCCGCAGGAGACGCCCTGGGCGTCGCGAATTGGCAGCCGATTCCCGGCCACTGTAGGCGCGGGCTTGCGGACGGCGAGCAATGGGTAGCTCGCCGTCCGGTAAGGACCAAGCCCGAGTCGACGGCGCGTTGTGTTCCACGCGCGCCTCAAAGTGATGTCAGCACTACTGACGGGGTCCGCTAGGGCCGATGCCAGCTAGGGTTGCGGAATGTTCGAAAGAGGTACCGTGGCCCCGGCACAGGCAACAGAAGGAACACGGGTGGGTTTTAGTCAGTAAAAGTCTGACACGCCATCCCGCTCCGCCCAGAGCGGGAGAAGTCATTTGATGATTTCCCATCCACAAAAAAAAAAGAGGTTAGGTACGGTCATAACTAAATGCTAGACATCCAGGTACCTCTTGCAAGGTAGGTACCTACTTAACTTCGCATTAAATGAAAGTTGTATCCTCCCCGTGGAACATTTTATCTGTTGAATTTCCACTTCATTGGATTACTTTTTAGATAAAGCCATTGTTTATTGCTGAGAGACTAAACTGTTAGCGTACCTACGTAACTGTAAAGTATCAAATTCTTTTTATTTATTTTATTATTTTTATATAGGTATCATTGTTTTTAATTTGTAAAAACTGTAATTCTTATTAAACGATTATGTCTAATGTGAAATTTCCTTCTTGAAAACTTACTCAATTTTGGGCACCTTATATTAATTAGCAACACTGAATCGACGGTGCCGTCCTCTTTCAGTTCACAGATAAGTTGGTAGGACTGTATTCATTCTGTGACAAGCGTGACAAGTTTGTTCTCTATATAGTCTATGGTGATAAGCAAGCAGACAAGATAGCAGCAGCCAACAGAGCAGTGATGGATTAATTAGCATTCACATTCATTGTTAGCATACGAATGCTCAATTAGCATTTAGCAAATTAAACGTAGTTGCAAAATTCTGTGAAGTGTCTCCGTCACACCCACGGGAAGTCAGAAATACTAAATCTATCTGTTTCACGTGAACCTGACCTCGTTCGTTGTTTAAAATTATTAGCAGGTGATGCGAAGAATGAGTTAAGCAATTATTATCTTTGATTTGCTCGCATTTAGGGTCGTATATTGAATGAATACGTGTGTTTGTTTATTTTTTACTAATAATTTGCGTGGCATGCGCGTCGTATTAGAACAAAGTTCAGTACGTTTTGGCAAGTGATATAGAGAGTTTAGTTTACGTATTCGTTATACAATAATTACATTCTTTTGTCATAGGCTTATTATTGTACTTAAAATAGATAACAGTGTGAACTCATTATCTGTAAATATTTTATATAAATAAGTAGTCAAAAGTAGTGAGAAGTGGCTGTGTGTAAATAAAAGTGTTAATAATAATTTTAAGTAATAATTTTAAATACTAATTTTTGTATAGATATAAATATTTAGTGTAAATAAAAAGTTTATTTAGTTGAACACTTGAACGTGACAATGTCTCACCGAATTAACCCTATATGGGATTATTTTTCTAAAGTAAAGCATGAAAGAAAGTTAATGAAATCTTAAAACATTAATAGGTTTTAAATTGTTAATATATTTAATTATGTGCTAATTATCTTAATCATATAAAATATGCAAGTGTACTAGCACAAATCAAACGTTCTCGGACTCTCGGCGAGTAAACTAAACGCACACTAGGAGACGTCCTACGGTCCTAAGGCGAACGCCTCCACTAGGATAATATTTGTTCAATGGCGAATGCGCTTTTTAATTCACAATATTAGCAAAATTCACATTTAGTTATGAATTATTGTCATATTAGCTTAGCAATAGAAATTAGCATGCTAAGACTCACGAATTCGCACGTCTATGTTTATACGAAATCGCATCGCTACAGAGTATATATATCGTTTATTTGTAAAACAGGGCACATTTACACTAAAATATCTTACAACAATTTTTACAGAACACAGTTGCTGATTTGCTTGAACTAGGTTGAAACCTGTGTTTCAGGCTAGATAGTGCTTATGTACACATCAATAATAAAATAACAATTTATCAATTACCTATAATAAAAACTTAAAATTAGAGGACACATCACATTTTATTTACATACAAAAAGAAGGTCTTCTGTCTCTACGTACGAGATGCTTAATAAATATTGCACAATTGTCTTTTTACAGCTATAATAATTTAACTTATAGATACTTAGTTTCTTATTTAGTCTATTGTATAGAAATGGACCTAAAAATGTAAAAAATCTATTTATAAAAACATATTTTGAAAAGGAATTAGACTCGCAGGCAATATTATTCCGTCTCTTATTAGTATTTTCCGTGTTGTAAGTAAGCATGTAAAGCATGGTGTGCTGTTTTAATACCAGTTGCATAATGAAAAGCTGGCGAACTGTCAGTACGTTACAGGATTTGTATAGGAGATCTGTGGGATAGAGAAAGGGCACAGACTGCATAGAGATACTGAGCACAGAACACTAATACTCCTGGCGGAGATACTGAGTATAGTACTATTACTATTACTAATGCTTGCCACAGAGTAAGAGAGCTGCATATAGATGCAGCTCTCTTACTCTGTGGCAAGCATTGCGCACAGAGTATGTACTTTTTATATATATTGCAAGCTGCCTGTAGTATAATAAGTGTTCTGTGATTGCAAGCAAAGCAAAGCCTTAATCTGTGGCAAAGCCTGTAGGGTGCCTGTAGGTGTATAGGTAATTAGGTAGAAAGAATCCCTAGTTCAACTAATAACATACAACTTTAGGCACTTGGCATCGTACTTGCTTCATAAATCCGAAAAAATGGTTGTGCGTCAATATAACGAAGAATTGAAGTACCTTGAAAAGATCAATCCATATTGCTGGAGAATCAAAAAGGGTTTCCAACCAAATATGAATGTTGAAGGTGTGTTTTACGTAAATTCTACTCTTGAAAAGCTAATGTTAGATGAATTGAAGAACGCATGTAGGCCGGGAATGACGGGAGGATTCCTCCCAGGCGTTAAGCAGATAGCTAATGTTGCCGCTTTGCCGGGGATCGTGGGCCGGTCTATCGGCTTGCCAGATGTACATTCGGGGTATGGATTTGCTATAGGTAAGTTCATTTATTTTTACTTGTGTAAGTGCTTAATGTGATTTAGAAAAGACATCCCTCTGACCTAAAAATGCTTCGTACAAGACTTTACGAACCTATTTCTTAAAATAATCAAAATAACACATACCTACTTAAACTTACTTTCCTTGGATAAGGTCAGGATGGATGAACTTATCCAATGATATTCTATGCCAAGTAGGAAAATGTGAATATTTTTTTTATGTATAAAAACTGCTAAATCCTAGTTCTGTTTAGATCCATAATAAAATTTTGTGGATGTTTTAAAAGCCATTGGTATGTAATTGTTTATGATGCAATCCTTTTATTTTCATGGAGATATTTCAAGAATTGATGCAATCTCTGCAGTTGTTATTTATATGTAAAATTATGTTTCAGGCAATATGGCAGCTTTTGATATGGCTGACCCAAAATCAATTGTATCGCCTGGAGGAGTAGGTTTTGATATCAACTGTGGTGTTCGGCTATTGAGAACCAATCTCCATGAGAAAGATGTCCAGCCCATTAAGGTAATTAATTAGGCAAATGATCTACACCTTCCTTAATCGGAGTTCCTTAATCTTCTTTAAAATAGCAATTATAATTCTATGACAAAATAGAACCAGAATTCTTTATAAACTCTAGCTTTTTTACTGTTATCTACTGCTTCTTACTAAAACAGCCCCTTGTTTTTAACCAACTTCAAAAAAAGGAGGAGGTTCTCAGCTTGTTGGAATCTTTTTTTTAAACTTTTCGAATTCAGTTAGAATACTGAATTAAAATATGATTAAAAATGAGTTGTTCAATGAATCAACTTATTCCCATGTTATAATGTTTATTTTAATTACTAGGAACAACTTGCCCAGAGTCTATTTGATCACATACCAGTCGGTGTAGGTTCTAAGGGTATAATTCCTATGAATGCCAGGGACCTAGAAGAAGCCCTTGAAATGGGAATGGACTGGTCTCTCAGGGAAGGTTATGTCTGGGCTGAAGACAAAGAACATTGTGAAGAGTATGGACGCATGCTAAATGCTGATCCCTCTAAAGTTAGTCTTCGTGCCAAGAAGAGGGGCTTACCGCAGTTGGGTACCCTAGGTGCTGGCAATCATTATGCGGAGATACAAGTAGTAGATGAAATCTTTGATAAATATGCTGCTGGTAAAATGGGTATTGAACGAATTGGGCAGGTCTGTGTAATGATTCATTCTGGTAGCAGAGGATTTGGCCATCAGGTAGCCACTGATGCACTTGTCCAAATGGAAAAAGCTATGAAAAGAGACCAGATTGACACAAATGACCGCCAGCTGGCTTGTGCTAGAATTAACTCTGTAGAGGGTCAAGATTACTTGAAGGCAATGGCAGCAGCTGGTAACTTTGCATGGGTCAACAGAAGTTCAATGACATTCTTGACTCGCCAGGCATTTGCTAAACAATTCAAAATGGCACCTGATGATCTAGATATGCATGTTATATATGATGTCTCTCATAATATTGCAAAAGTTGAAGAGCATGTTGTAGATGGAAAAGTGAAGACCTTATTGGTGCATAGAAAGGTAATTTGTTTGTTTTATTTTTAACTAGGCTCAAAATCTAGTATCTAGCCACAGTCAAAATATATTCTGATCTATGAAAGTAATTCCAGGGTTCAACAAGGGCTTTCCCTCCACATCACCCTCTGATACCTGTAGACTACCAGTTAACTGGACAGCCAGTACTGATTGGTGGAACAATGGGTACATGCAGCTATGTACTAACTGGAACTCATCAAGGAATGACTGAAACCTTTGGATCTACCTGTCATGGAGCAGTAAGTGTTGCATTAATTAATATCTGGTAATATTTATATTTTTTGGTTGTGTTATGTGGCAAGATAATATGAGGTGAATAGATAAATCGGAAGGTGTAATTTCCTATCTCTAAAGTAATAAACTCACTTTGTTTGAAGTCTTTTATGAAATTAATGTCTTTCGATTTTTTACACTTGCTTTTATTTTGTTTTAAGGGTCGAGCTTTATCTCGGGCAAAATCAAGGAGGAATATAGACTATAAAGAAGTACTCTCGAAGTTGGAAACTATGGGTATTTCTATAAGAGTAGCTTCACCAAAGTTGGTTATGGAAGAGGCTCCAGAGTCATACAAAAATGTTACAGATGTTGTTAATACGTGTCATGCAGCTGGTATAAGTAAGAAGACAGTCAAGTTGCGACCTATTGCAGTTATCAAAGGCTGAAGTAATTATTGTATTGTAAATTGATTCTTGTTTATATCGCATGATTTCCATGACTGGATCGACTGATGAAGTTATGAAATTATTTTCAATATTTATTCGTAACACATCTCATATTTTTAATGTTAAGTGAATTTACAAACATACCTTTATAAGTTCACATTTCTTGATAAAAATAAAACAAAGTAAATATTTATAACTTTTTATTATTATGACAACAAATATATTAACAATTCAGCTATGAATAAATTAATACTTTACAACTAACTTTGGAGGTACACAATTTGTTTTACTAATGACTTTGTAATGGCTTGGCTATTGAGCCTATTTATTAGATAACTTTTAATTTATCTGCAATAATTACTAGAAGCGCCGTGCCGATGAAGAACAGGCCGGGAGGTATGACTGCAGTCGTACGGTCCTTCTCTTCTGCAAAAAACCATTAAAAAAGTAACTTAGATTTAGTGTTTAGGAAAACTTATATTAAATGTTCAACGATAAAAAAGAAGTCAAAAAAGAGAATTTGACAAGATTTTTAAGGTTAGAATAGAAAGTACAACTAATTCCAATCCCAACAACTTTTTTCGTTGAAATTGGCCATTGTACAAATTTTTAATCATTTTTGAAGTAGATTTTCAAGTCTAGCTGATCTAGTGGCCGCAAGCACTACTACTGCTGAGCATGAGGGTTCGATTCCCAGGTCGGGTAAAGTGTTATTTGGTTTTTCTATCTAGAATTTCTCAGTAGCAGCCTGAAGTCTGGATTTGTGCCCAGTTGATGGCAATAGGCTCGCCCTATTACACGGGACTTAAACATAACTGGCGAAATGTGGGTGTACTATAGGTACACCTCTGCACAACCCTTCGGGGAAACAAGGCGTGTTGTTATGTATTTTCAAGTAAGTGAAATATTTACCAGGGCATATTTTATCTTTCTCTTCGCTCCCATCCGTAGTCCACGCCAAACATTTGTTAAGCGCCTCCTCCCATCGGACACGCCTCATATCGCGTTCTGAAATTAAATGAATGGTTTATTCCATCAAAATAAACAAACTATTTTTGGGACAGTTCTTTAACGCGGCTTTCGGTAGGAGTTGACTGGTAAAAATCGTCACGTAAGGAAAAAGCGTTATGCCCTCTCCATGCGCCTTACTCTCTCTTTCTATTATATAGTATGGTAATCACTTAGAAGTGTAGCACGTAATGTATCTGATACTGTATCAAGTGAGTACGTAGGCGTGAGCCTGCTGCGAGCCGCTCGCTCGCGGAGCGGAGCGACCCGCCGCGGTGGGTTTTTGCGCGAGTACAAAGGCACTTGCAGTGTGACTCGTCACTCGTGGACGGCGACACGGCACGACGTGTAGTGAATATGTTGGCGCGAGCGCCGAACAAGCAACTTTATAATGGAATGGACGAAAAAAAAGATTTTGATTTAATTTTACTCTATCGAAATTCTCCGGTGTAACCCTAAAGATAATAATTATTATAAAAAATAAAAACCGGCCAAGTGCGTGTCGGACCACCCACAATGAAGGGTTCCGCAGTTGGGATGGATTTATCCCAAAAAGAAACTTAATATTGTAGTTGAAAAACATGTTCTCCCATACATTGATATACGTCACGATCAATTCTCGAACTGCAAATGTAAGCTTTTAATAAAAAAAATATTTTTTATTTTGAATCAAATTATATTGAAATCATAATACTATTGACATAATTTAAAACCTAAGAATCTTAAAATAATAATAATATGTACAAGTATATAAAAAAGGAGGGGAAATAAAAAATAGTATTATCATATAAAAAAAATGTTTTTTTATATGATAAAACTACAAATTATTGACCTTCGGACTTTTTCCTTCAAGTACTTGTGCTGTGAGACCTTGCTTCTTGCCTAATTTCATGATTCTAGGTCAACGGGAAGTACCCTATAGGTTTTGATTTATTTGCGAGTATCAAAATATGTCGCCGAGAAATAAATAAATAAAAAAAAATCGAAAAACGCGAAATATGACGCACGTGTGTGGCGAGAGGTTATATGGCCGTATTTTTTTATTGCGATGACTTAGAAGCTTGATTTTTTTAGAACTCCAAGGGACCGTAGACCTACATAAAAGGATCTTGACAGACAGACAGACGGACAACGAAGTGATCCTATAAGGGTTCCGTTTTTTTCCTTTTGAGATACGGAACCCTAAAAAGACGTGCGGTCGGGGGATCCCCGGCCACGTCAGGAACTAAGTTCTTTCTCACGTATGATTTAAAACAAAAACAAAATGTTCGCAGCCGCCATCTCAAATTTTCATTTTGCACCCTCGAAAACCAAGAAAACGATACCCATGATGAAAATTATTAAAATTTTCGCAGCTGCCATCTTGGATTTTACATTTTAACGTTTACTATTTGGCTTTAACACCCTCGAACACCATGAAATCGACACCCATGACGAAAAATTAGAAAATTTTCGCAGCCGCCATCTTGAGATTTTAATTTTGACACTAATGACGTCCTGCAAGGAATACGTCGAGATACGAGGAACTCTGTATAAATATGAACGGGATACTAGCCACCATTTCAGAAGACTTGTCGGGGTGAGATCGACGCGAGCACTGTGCGGATCCGAGGGCTTGTACAGTGTCAGGTACCTACATTACGTGCTACACCTATAAGCGAGTACCCTCCTTAAACGTGTGTGGGGGTGTGTGTGTGTGCGCGCGAGTATCGCGTAAGAAACTTTTTGTTTATAAAATAAAGCACCAATCAATATTTTAGGAACAGTATGCAAGTAACAATATTATAATAATTACCTTCGGAATTCATAGCCGGCGAAAAAGTATCTGCTGGCGGGCTCGGCGTAGACGTGGGCCACACTCGCAGCGCTCGGCCCGCCACTATAGCGGCTCCGAGCGCTGTACTTTCCATCATTAGAGGTCTAATCTAAAAAGTTAATTAACTATGAATATTTTTTCTGGGTCTGGGTGTTTTGTTTGTGCATGTAGGTCCACAAAGACATTCTTAACAGAGGAAAGATTCTGTAAGGCAAGATTTAAAAGATAATTAAAATATTATAATGAACTTACCACAGGAATTCCCAGAATATCTGATTGCATTTGCATCAATAGAGTGTTCTGCGCCATACCGCCGTCAGCAAGTAGTCGTCCCAGCGGCGCGCAATCCTTTGCCATAGCAGTCGCCACACTACGTGTTTGATGACACACTGATTCCAAAGCTGCCCTGACAATGTGTTCTCGACGTGTCTTTCCACTTATTCCACACATTATACTACAAATAAGAATATAAAAATAATGTTGGAAATAAATTAAACAATATTAAACAGTACCAATTGTTTACCTACCCTCTAGCATCTTTCCTCCAATAAGGGGAGTATAAACCATTAAATGCAGGTACAAAACAAATGCTTCCTTCATCATCATCATTAACCTCTGCTGCTAATGTCTCTGTATCTTGTATATCAGTGATGAGCTCCAAGCCATCGCGTAGCCACTGCAATGTGTCACCTAGGTAATATTATCAATAAAGTCGATCAGCCTGTTCCATTAGGACATATCTAGTAATTATTATGATTGTGCTATTTACCTGCAATGGCAACAGATCCTTCTAATGCATAAACCGGTGGTGCATCTGGCCCTAGTTTATAGGCCACAGTGGTTAGAAGACCTTGCTGAGAGTGGATAATCGAATCACCTAAAAATCGGGTTGTTTTAGGAAATTCACGTCATGAAACTACTTGTAGTGCAATGATGAAAATACATACCTGTATTGTATAATAAAAAGCATCCAGTGCCGAAAGTACATTTCACTTGCCCAAATCGCATGCATCCTTGCCCAACTAGAGCTGCTTGTTGATCTCCTAGACACTGCAAGAAGTATACTTTGGTAAAAAAAATACAATTTGAAATAGTAAGTAGGTACCTACATGCAAATACAAAGTAGCAATTTAATAAAAAATATTTGATTTTAGAAGTGATAAAGCTAAGAAAAGAGCATGAATTTGAGAGAACAAGTTATTTTCAGTGTGTAATAATAATCAGAAGGCATCCACTACCCCTAGCATACCTACACACATAAAAAATAGAAATTTGCTTGTGTGCATTGCTTGTATAAAAAATCGGAAGATGAGTTGATATTGATATAAAAAATAAATAGGTAGTTTAAGAAGCAACAGATGGAGTAAAGTTTCAGATACTTGAAACTATTTTACACAAAACATTTTTTCCAATAAATTATATAACGTAAACATAGAATATTTTTTAAATTCAAACACAGGAAAAACATTAAGGGGGAAGCGCTAAGGTAGCCCGCGAAATTCAAATTTTCTTACGTTTTTTGCAATTTGCAGGTTAGTGTTAAGTTGTACGTTGATGAAAATATGATTCGCGGTCGTAACAAATATGTATTTACAGAATTATAATCATTACAATCAGTAATAAAACTTGTTAAGTTAGTATAATCCCCAAATGTCAAGATTTCATGAAATAGTAATTCTTGGGGTTTACTTGGTCTTAGAGAGTTGTGTTGATGACTTTAATGATTATAATTCTGTAAATACATATTTGTTACGGCCGCGAATCATATTTTAATCAGCCTATAACTTAATACTGACCAGCAAGCAAAAATCGTAAGAAAATTTGAATTTCGCGGGCTACCTTGGCACTTCCCCCTTAACCTCCTGTAAGCTTCGCCGTAGGTAGTCGGTTAAAAACAATAAAAACTGACCCCAGCTATTGGTACGCCAAGAAGGGATCCTGTTGAAATGTAACCATATATTTCAGCAGAACTTTTAATCTTTGGAAGAATTTCAATTGGTATGTCGAAAAAACGCAACAATCCTTTATCCCATTGCAGACTCCGTAGTGACATAAGTTGTGTTCGTGAAGCATTTGTGACATCTGTGACGTGAGTTCCACCATGACTGCCACCAGTAAGGTTCTGAAAAAGAATGCTTTTAATAGTACATAAAGAACAAAAAATTTGTCATTATTCACTATTTATGTGATCTTTAAGGACTAGACAGGCAAGGGACATGGAGAATTGGAAGGGGTTGGAGGAGGCTTTTGCAAATGGGCACACAGACTCGGAACTGAAAGGAACTGAGATTAAATGTTTTGTAATACAACTATAACTCTGAAAAAGGGCAATAAATAAATAAAAATGTTATCTTTATGTACACACACATCCATGACATTTATTTTGAGCACATGCATAAAATTAAGTTTTTTACAATGTTATAAATGGACATAAAGATGGAAGCTCGTTTGTAATTTGTCTGTATAATATATGGATATTTCATATTCCCAAACAAACTGGAATGCCAAGAAAAACCAAATTATAAGAAACATACCCAAATCAACCAGGAATCCACAGTGCCCGCCATACATTCCCCAGCTTTAACTGAATCCTTTACTGCAGATACATTTTGTAACAACCATTTCAGCTTTACAGATGAGAAATATGTGGACAAAGGAAGCCCACTAGTCTGTGTGACAGCATTAACACATTGTGCACCTTTTGCTTTTATCAGTTCATCTACAATATTTGATGTTCTCACATCCAACCATACTGAAATGTTATGTTAGTAAAATAAGATTTAAAAAGAATATTTCATTTAAAAAATGAATTTAAAGTAACAATCATAATTCTTGCATGTCTTCTGGTTGTATTACAATCTTACCTATGGCACTATACAATGGTTGTCCAGTAACTGAATTCCATACTATTGTGGTTTCCCTTTGATTTGTAATTCCAATACCAACCACATCCTCAGGGTTAATATCTAGCTTTCGTAGATTGTCAGTAGTCACCTGAAATATTTACATACAAATATGGCGTAATATTCTGGGGTAATTCTACAGATAAAGAATTGGCCTTTAAAGGCCAAAAAAAAAAGTGTCTTTGTGCATTAACCTTTCGTGTGATTGACCCACGCTCGTAATAATTACCGTCGTATGCACGGCCGAAATGAAATGGCGCGAGGAAGCGGCGAGCGTTCCTTTGTATGTGTGTGTAAGCATTTTAAATTTCGCGCTATAACATAGACCGGTGATACAGGATGTTTATTTTCGTGAGAATCACACAGCAGGAATTTCACCGGTCGCACGTGTCACCAGAATGAACTTGTTTTTACTTGTCAATCCCATTCCCATGATGAAATCTATTCAGTCTAATGGCCGCCCGTGACAGATTCATTCAGTACACTTTTGATGCAAAAAAAATAGACCCAAAAGTCCAAAGAATAGTGAACAAAATCGCATTTAAAAAGTTTGTTAGGTTTGGACGTGGATCCACGCTTTTAGGCACACGAGGGTAAAGATTTTTCGAACGTGGATCCACGTCTAAAATACACGAAAGGTTAAGCATGATCCAAAACACTGATAGTTGCAAACCATTTTTTATTCATTTAAAATTATTAACACTTCCGTATGCGCGCGGAAGCGCTACTGCTGAGCATAAGGTCCTGGGTTCGATTCCCAGGTCGGGCAAACGGTTACTGGGTGTTTCTATCTGGAATTTCTCAGTAGCAGCCCGGAGTCTGGAATTGTGCCTGGTTGATGGCAATAGGCTCGCCCCCTATTACATGGGACTAAAACATAACTAGTGAAATGTGGGTGTACTATAGGTACATCTCTGCCTAACTGTTCGGGGAAACAAGGCGTGATGTTATGTTAACACTTCCGTCCATATATTTTTAGGAAGTTGTCAAGTTTATCAAAAATAACCTTTACCAATTTAAAACTCTATCCACTAAACGCCATCTAGGTGCAATTAAGTCAAAAACCCACCAAACCAAAAATATTTAATAAACTACCTAAACCTATAAAAGCTTCAAAAGACTTAAATACTTTCAAAGAAACACTCCTTGTTCCTAATATAGAAAGCATATTACACCATACATGAATATTTAGAAGAAAAATAAAAACCATTATAAGTAGCTAGCTATGAAATGTTACCTTAAGCCTTTCGCTGCCAACTCCACATAAAACAATAGATTTTTCATTGTTTTAACGCGGAGTGGCATCATATGTGTTAATTTGTATTGTTTTGTTTATTTTATTGGTAAAGATTTAAGATAGTTACTTAAGTAGTGGTATTTTTTATAATTTTATAGGCTATACCTACTACCTGTTCAACTATTAGGTTTATTCCCGGTCGTCCCCGCCCCGTCGTCCCCACTGGGCATGAGTGGAAAAAAAAGGGTTTATTCCCGGTCATCCCCGCCCCGTAATCCCCACTGGGCACGAGTGGGAATAAAAAGTTCCAATCGTCACCACTGGGGAGGAACAGAACTTTTTTTTTCCCACTCGTGCCCAGTGGGGACGACGGGGCAGGGACGACCGGGAATAAACCTAATAGTTGAACAGGTACTAGGTATAGCCTATAAAATTATAACCAACTATTACTGTGTAAGTAAACAATATTGGTATGCCTTGCAAGGCAGCGCATAGTGATACACAATTTTTTTTATTTTATAACATCATGTATCAACACTAAACCTGTGTTACAAATAAATAAATTTGAATTAGACAATGAAATCATCTTTGTACACTACCAAGGTCCCTACTAAGAGAAGTTAAAAGTGCATCATTAGAATGTACTGTGCATTTCATAATAACAATAATTAGACCAGTCATGTATAAAATTCTACCTACCATTTTCTTAAGTTTCTGCCTACTCCCATGGGATGAAGGCGTGAGATTTATATAACGATATAATTAGAATTCTATAAAATATGTATGTATTCTTATAACTAATCTGTTGTTTCAGTCTCTTACCTCAATGCATTCCAATACCGCATTTAGAATTTCTAGAGCATCTTGCTCAATCCACCCTTCTTGAGGACTAAATCGTTTTAATGTTATTTGGTGGTAGGTTAGAACTTCTGATGTGTTTGCTGCAAATACCTGTAAATTTTCTCATGTATAGTACTAATTTCAGCCACTGAGAAAATTAGTTTCAAGAATTCAATGATACTAAATATTACCAGAAACTTAACATTTGAAGTTCCTTCATCTACAGCACCGATTAAAGGACCAAATTTTCCGAATTCCCGCATAATAACTTAGTTATTACATAGTGAAATAAAGTATAATTTTCAATAAAATAATGCTTTTCGTTCAAAAATAACTAAACCTAATCAATCAGCTGATAGTGACATAGCATAGACTGACATAAATCAAATGACACGAGCTCAGTGTGACCAGATTTAAATTGAACATTACTCGCCTAAATCTGCTGTTTCAATCACAATAAAAAAACCACCCCACTCAACACACACTCACACACTTAAGGCCACTCTATCGCATTGGATCGCTGATCTGTAATGGTAGCTGTAGGTAAGATTTGCATAAATAAATAAATAAATAAAAGAAGCGTTTGGCAGCAAACATTGTAGAATCACTCACGATGACTGTCCAGAAAATCCAATGATACTTTCTGTGTTTCACTGATTCTAGATGATCTTTTTAACCGACTTCAAAAAAAGGAGGAGGTTACCAATTCGGTTGTTTTCTTATTTTTTAATGTTTGTTACCTCAGTACTCCGGCATTCATAAACCGATATAGAACATTCTTTTTTATGTGATAGGACATACTTCCAGATTAGTCCCATTTTTATCAAAATCCAGTTCTGGTGACAGGATCCATGAGGAATTGAGGGAACTCCTCAAATATTATAGGCAAACACATAGCGATGTTGGTATTTTCATCAACAAGTCAAGCATTTGCATTCAGAAAGTATCATTTGGTGAAGTGGAACTGACGAAGAAGACCACAGATGGCCACGGGCCTCAATCATAAGTATTTCACGGGTGGCGATAAGATATCTCGATTAAGATAGTTAAGCGGCTATGACGAAACTTTAAATAAATAGTTCTGATGAAAATGGTACCATTGAACTGATCTGATGATGAAGCCGGAGGTAAGCACCGGAACTCCTTAATAAAACAATGTATCCTAGCCGTGTTTGGGCTTATTTGAATTATCATGAGATGCACTCTGGCTATAAATGATTTTTAACAGACTTAAAAAAAGCAAGAGGTTCTTAGTTCGTCAGAATCTTTTTTTTTATGCCTTCCCTGATTACTCGAAGACGACTGAACCGATTTGGAAAATTCATTATTTGTTTGAAAGGGTCTAGTTTCCTTCCAGCCGGGGTTGCGGGATGTTCGAAAGAGTTACCGTGGCCCCGGCACAGGCAACAGAAGGAACACGGGTGGGTTTTAGTCAGTAAAAGTCTGACACGCCCTCCCGCTCCGCCCAGAGTGGAAGAAGTCATTTGATGATTTCCCATCAAAAAAAAAAAAAGGGTATACTTTCCAGGTGGTCCCATTTTCATCACGTCAGAATCTGATGATGGAATCCTGGAGAAATCGAGGGAAATCTTCAAATATTATAGGCACACCTATAGCGATTTGGGTATTTTTTATAGTAACTTATGCATTTGCTCTCGGCAAGCACCATTTGGTGAAGTGGAACTGATGACGAAGATCACAGATGGTAAGATGGCCACCAGAATAACTCAATAATAAGTATTTCACGGGTTGCGATTAGGTTACTTTAAAATGATTGCTAAGCAATATAAGCTCGTCACATTGCATATAGTGAAATGGAGCTGATGGTGAAGTACCAGGAGAACTCCTCAACAATTAACGTCCCTGCATCGGGAAAAGCAATGTTTTGTAAAAGGTGATGAGCAGTGTTGTCATTAGGCTATTGTAACTTAGTTAACCCACTAAAAAGTGAGAAATAAAAAACTTTTTTACAAATAAAAAAACAACCGACTTCAAAAAAAAAATACACTACAAAGTGAAAAATAACTTTAATTTTGGAAGTCTGTGGCTACTCCCTACATTTATGTTCGCATAACTCGTCAAAATGTAAGGAACAGCTGATTTTTTTCGGCGATTTCAGGTTTGGTCCCATAGTAAAAGTTGTTTATAATGATGAGTAATGATCCCTTAAGAGGTTGTGCGTTATTTATGTTATATCTTCTATATTTTTTAATGTAATGTGCCTAATTAATAGTAAAGAAGTAAGACTCTAAATATTAGGTATGATTATGATGTGTGATTATGATTACCTATGATGTGTATGACTAATGACATTGATGAAATTTCATGATACTATTATGCATGTACTAGGAATATTTGCACGACTGCTAAGTCGAATAAAGTGAGACTAAAATTATTTTAATATTTTATTATGTAAGTACCTACCTATATTCTGTCAAATAAATTAATTTCATTTCATTTCATTAAAGGTTATGTTCTGATCATTTTAGAGCTGAATGAAGGATATTTTACAGGTCAGAGTATTAAAAACCTAATGTAAAAACACAATATTTTTAATGCTATTTACTTGAATGTAACGCTAAAAGTTTATTGTTAAGTAGTTCGATATCACAAAAACAAATATGTTTGAAATTCTTATAGGCATGTTTTTAACTTATAATTATAGTAACAAGGATGAAATAAAGCTGAAATAATATTGAAAAACACTGAAAAATGTGGCCGCTCGTCTTTGACAGTTTGCTTTCTTTACTTCATGTCCATATGGCACCATCTGCTGTCTCAGCTTTGCGTTATATTCCCTATTAACACTGATGTCGAAAATTCAGCCAATCACTTCAGATGTCACCACTACCACTAGACCTGTCAGGCTGTGACAGGCTGTCACTTTTTCTAAACAAGCCACTTCTTTTAGTTTTTTTTTGCGAATAATTACTTATTACAAACCTTTGCGCAGCTGTTAAGGACCTTGATTGCCAGTGATTTGAAAAGATACCGCAGGAACATCGGGCCGGATTAGCCACGTAGCAGTTGTATGTAGCTAATTCTACAGGTTTCGCGCTTTGGGGGGCCCCGCGCTTGGACGTACATAAAAAGCAAGTCCTGTTACATCCCGATGCAAACTTTATGGCGGCTCTGAACATGAGACAAGTCGCTGCGCAGTAACACATTCATATGTCAGCGGGGGTGAGGGGTGTAGTACTGCGCAGCGATTAGCGTACTTCAGAGCCACCATTTTTATACCTAAGTATACCATCGGTAAGTACTTACAATGGAATGTTATGTTCGAGTGGTCAAAAGAAATGTTACCTCTCCGAGGCGGAATGCTATACATTTTCGAGCTCGTTTCCCTCGCTTTTTCATCCTAATTTCTCTTTATTTTCTGTTTTCCTGTTTATGTCGTACAAAACAATTTCCATTTTTGTACGAATTGTCAAAAAAACCTCGAATAGGCAAGGTGCTAATTTTCGAGCTTGCTTCGCTCGCGCGCTCGCTCTCGCATGTTCATTTCCTTTAGGTCTTATATTTTACCCTAACCTGACCTATTCAAGGTGCTAAAATTTTCTAGACAATTCTCAACTTCCATCATATTCTGGTTAGGTTCTGCGCTTCCGACTTCTTCGGTTGTATGGACGACATCACTTCAAGCTACTACAATCTGTCAAATTTCTTTAATAGATTTTCGACTTTATTGCTAAAGCATTAGGTTCAAGATTGATTGGGAAAATTTGACAATTTCGTGCAGCTTGATGTGCTGGCGTTTGTACTATAATAAAGTACATACTAATTCCATAGGTGTCAGCTTATGTTTGACACAATCAAAATTGATAGTCACTTGACAATGACATTGACAAGACACCAGACTAACCAGACAGAAATAAACAAACGTTATTGATTTCTATTATTTTGTAACTTAGTGTCAATTACATTTTAAAATTGATCAAATAAAATGTCACCCCAAATTAAACTTACTGTAACACAAAACGACAAATTAATTCAGACAGTCACTAAAACAATCGAAAAGCAACATTTCATTAAGTCGCTTGAGGAATTTCAATTAGAGGCGAATGCCGCATTAACCAAGATGATAGAAGAACTTGGTGAAATTGGTGAAGCCAGTAAGTTTTACGTATTCATAACTTCGTTGGGTCTACTGGGTTTCAGGCGAAAATCAATTGTGGACAATCTGCAACACTTGCTGAACTCCTAGCTGAACTGAACCTATAAGTCACACACATAGTACAGTAAGTTGGTAGTGATGTGCGGCATTGGTAACACTTTGACCTTGAGCTGGCCTAGGGTAGTACAGTGTTTACATTAGATTAAGAGGCCAGCTTATACTGGTTTTTTTACCACCGACTTGCAGCTTAACATATTGAGCCTTTTCAGGAATAACATTGTAAGCGTCAAAAATCACAAAACTATTTTTTCTTCGTAGTTGTACATCTTGTCGCGATTACTTACTCTTAAATTTTATTTTAAATTTACACAACTTTATTGTTGTAAGAAATTATCATCGTAAATGGCAACATCGTTAATTAGGAAAGAAAAAGCCCTTTCCTGTAAAAAGTGCAACTTGTCGCTTATGATGTGTTCCCTGAAAAGGCTTGATATACCACATTGAGACATAGTTTACAAAATGTTTATTGCCAAGAAATAACAGTTGTGCTTGCTGTAGACCTACAGCCTTGGCCAAAAGTATTGAGCACCTTACAAATTTCGCTTGTTCACGGAAAGTATGGGAGTAAACCAAATCTATTGTTGAAGAATTCTTTTGTCGGCCATCTACAAAGGTTTAAACAATGACCCACGCCGCACAGCTGGCAATAAAACACCTGGGTGCAATAAAATGTGTTTTTTACAATTTTTGTATTTATTTATCAGTTTGCTACCATCGCTCGTTGTGAACACATCCAGTGATCTAGTGCGCCTTTTGTATTTTATTTCAGAAGTTTTAAGTGTTATCGTTGCAATATGCCAAAACAAAACGAACTTTCTTTAGAAAAACGTGTGCAGATACAGCTTCTGTATGAGCAAGGGAAATCACAAGTAGAGATTTCTAAAACTGTGAAATGTTCGCGCCGATCCGTGCAATATGCTATTCAGCGATTCTCTACTACCGGATCACATGAAAATAGACCGAGAACCGGGCACAAACGCATCACCACAGACCGTCAAGATCGTCAGTTACTGAGAGAGTCGTTAAGAAATAGGAAAAAAACATCTTCAGAGCTCGCTGCTGAGTTGTCGGAACAAATTAAGAAGCCAATTTCTGCTCGAACTACTCGCAGAAGACTTCAAGAAGCTGGTCTGAAAGGCTGTAAAGCTAGGAAGAAGCCATGGCTCTCCGATAACAACAAAAAAGCTCGATTGAAATGGGCTTTAAAACACCGAACTATCACCGCTGAAGATTGGTCAAATGTTGTTTGGTCAGACGAATCAAACTTTGAGGTGAGTAAGTCAATTTAATGCCCTGATACAATTTTATAAAATATTTTAAAAACCAAACGCATAATTGAATTTATTTTAGTTTTACAGAACTCAATATTTTTCTCTTTATTGCAGATTTTTGGTACACCTGGTGTGACCTTTGTGCGTCGCCGTGTGGGCGAAGAATTTAAGCCAGAGTGTGTGATCCCAACCGTTAAACACGGTGGAGGCAGCATAATGGTCTGGGGTTGCATGACCGATTCTGGAGTTGGCGAATTGTTCGTGTGTGAGGGTCGCATGGACTCTACTAAGTACATAAATGTACTAGAAACTGCATTACTGCCTTCATTCACGAAACTTTTTGGCGACACGAATATGGATGGTGTCAAATTCCAGCAGGATAACGCGCCATGCCACAAATCTGCACGCACTATGAGATGGTTTCGGGAAAATAACACGGAACTGCTTGACTGGCCAGCTCAGTCTCCAGATCTGAACCCCATAGAACATTTATGGGGTTTATTAAAGCGCAGGGTTAGGTGCCACACAATTAACAACAAAGAAGATTTAAAACGCTGCCTGCGCCTAGAATGGAACTCGATTACTGTTGACGACTGTAAAAAACTTGTTAACTCTTTACCAAAAAGAATTTCTTCCGTAATTAAGGCAAAGGGTGGACCCACAAAATATTAATTTTCTATTAATAAATAGTAAAATAAACCCATATAAAACGTTTTGTTTTATTTCTATTTGATACTCCGCATAAAACTGAAAGATATCATGGGTGCTCAATACTTTTGGCCAAGGCTGTATGTATTTATGTAACTTTTCTGCCTAAATGTTTTAATTATTGCATGCTTTTGATTGTGCTTAATAATAATAAAAATAGTTGTTTCTGCCTATCCTGGCCTCAAATTAAGTCATGTATATTTTTGTTCAAGTTGGTGATGTCAACATGGATGACGAAGATGATGAGGACACTGATGATGATGCTGAGAACTTACAATCTACTGGCCTGGAATCAAAAGGACACAGTGAATCCAAAAAGAAAAAACATAATTGAATTGACTTGACCTTTTCAGTGGTCTATCTATCTATGGACAGATAAGTAATTATATTTTACCTGTTTATCATGAACACTAACAATTCCTTGTACAATTGTTCATAAAATTCTACAAGTATCTGTGTGACCCTGTTGTTGTATTAATTAGAAGGTTCTTCTCTCTGAAGCCCAACTCCAGTTGAGAAACAGTTCCTTATAATGGTGGGCTGATAACTTTAAAATTTTAAAATGTTTTTTGTTGTTATTTTTATAGAAAAATGAGAACATGTAAAATTGTAAATAAATGTGTAAGATATAAAATTAATGAACATTGTTCAATGAGGATTTTTTTTCCTATACCTACTGTTTTATGTAATAGTGTCCATAATTCTGTAAGCATTAACTGGCCCCCTATTACAGCTAAAGATAAAAAAGTTACAGTTCTGTGTTAGACAGACGGCGTAGCAACGATCAAACAGCTGTATTTTCGTTGCGGCGGGCGCAGGGTCCAATTGGCAACCCTTGGATACGAAATCCTAAAAATCAATACCATCGTGAGGGTCTGGGGGACAGTGCATGTGTAATTTTAGGACATCTCAATAACGCTAACAGCACCTCTTTTCCACTTCGCCCCTATTGTGATTGATAACAATGAGCTTGTATCACATATTACCAGATAAATCACTCCATACAAAAATTTCAATACCTACTGCTATATACCTACTGCTAGATATATGCCTACACTTTCGAGTCGATAGACGCTGCGAACGAAAATGTACCAAACCTTACAAACGTAAAGTGAGTTTTGCTTTGTAGTTGCGCGCCGCTGCGTCGCAGCAGCGTAGTTATTGTGAATTGCTAGGGCTGACTCTCTCGATAAAGAACAGTAGAGGTAAAAAAAAAACGAGAAAAGTAAAGAAGAAGGAAGAAAAGAGGAGGAGGAGTAAGGGTTAGTAGGCATATTTGTAGTACACTTTATGAAATAAAATATAATGCTTTTTAATGTTTTAGCATGTTTCATTGTTAAAAATACTTATGAAAGACCGAGGAATATTTTTGTGCTAGGTAACTATTTAGTATTCTGTGACCACACCCTGAAACTGTAATTGTAAGACAAGTAAGACACACATCATTTGACATCATATGGAATGTGTAGTAGTACCTAACTATTTTATTAATAACCATTGACGTAACCACTCCGCATGGCCACGAATACGAATGAAATACGAAATGCGAGGAAACTGAAAACACGATCAATTGATTTCTTCGTTCATTTACACAATTAGCGTGATAGGTACCTACTATGCTTCTACACTATGAACAAACATGCGCTGGCGCCATATTGTGACGTCATGCACGCGTTTTTAACACTTTCACGCTTTTAGAAAATAATCATATGAAAATAGCATTAACAAGATAATAACGATAATAAATATTATTGAAAATTAATTTGCACAAAGTAGATTTTTGCTATATTTCACAAATGGACGTCATTGTCCTTTCTATTCTTATCTCAGACGCATAGCAGAAGTAATTACGTACCTACAAATAAAATACAAAACACCAAACATGCAAGTTTAAACTATTTACCTATTTAAAAACGATAGTAAAACTGTATCAGCAGGTAAACTCAAAAAAGATAAGTTTTTATCTCTACTCTTGCTGGATCTATATCCATTAACTGCACATAATACACCAGAACCAGCCATATCATAAGAATTTGAAACTAAGTACGTCGGCAACCTAGTGAGTAATGGGTCGCGGGCGAACCGGCGGCCGGTAGGTAGGTAGCGCGCGTAAGTAAATACATGGAGTGATTTATCTGGTAATCTGTGCTTGTACTCGTATGTACCTACAACGACACGATCGTGGTCACAGTTCAGAACAACTATAATTGTACTTAACTACCTAAAATATCAAGTTTCGTGACTTGATTACGACCTAATCAAATAAGTGACTAGTGTTCTGAAGTGATAAAATAATAATATATTACAAAAACGTTTTCAACATATTTGCTCAAAAAATGCATTTACAAAGCCTGTATACATTGTTCGAAAGTTAAAAATTACGCACGATGCAGTGGAATGTGCGGTACTCTCACCTAAGTACCTATTTTACCGCATACTCCGTTGTATAGCGCCGTGCGTATCCTTTACGGTTTTTTTTAATTTCCATAAAAAATATATACCTAAGAATTCCACCAAGGAGTTTCACATTACGAAAATAAATAAGCTGAATAGTCTTTGAAGCTGAATAGTCTGTGAAGCTGAATGATCGAACTTCCTTGGAAGCGCTTTTGATCAATACGTTTGTCTTATTTCAATACTAAAGAGAAAATGTGACGAAAGATGTAGTTATAATTTTCACCACGCGCACGTGGCACCATTTGCAAATTTGCGCCATTTTCATATTAGCAACGTTAAAGATTGTTGTGACTTTCCGGCTGATATCTAAAAACAAAAGTTTGTTTCATTACCTATTGTACTGTTTTCTCGCAATGTGTTGAAAAACGTTGTATGACATACGTGCGGAAATTAGTATTTACAAACTCGTGACTATGGTAAGCCCTCGACTTCGTCTCGGGCTTACATTCGTCTACTCGTTTGTAAAATCCAACTTACCGCACTAGTATCATAAATAACTATTATCTTCTCCACCACATAATGAGAAATCAGTGCAATATATGAACACAAAAATACATTGATGTTGTGGAGACTGGGGCCTGTATTAGGAACACCTGTGTTACAGGTCCCCAGGCCTCCAAACTACCTTGACAAGCCACAGTTATACAAACACAATAGTACTATGATGGTGTTGAGGTGGAAGATAAAAACAATTTAAGACAAAAATTTAAAATTACCTAATTAGACTAATATGGATATGTAGGACATGTCGAGCTGCTTTTTATGAAATAACTTCTAAGTCTCTCAGTGGCTTCATAATCGTAAGATTGAAGCCAATTTTGGACTTTAGTTTGACAACTGAATTTGTATAAGAAGTAGATGGAAATGGCTGACCCCTGCACCCTAATTGCGTAACACACTATCAATCACAACCTATAAATTTTGAAGCAAATAGCTAATCCATTGCTCGAATTGTTCGAAATATTTGTCTGCTCAACAACGTAAATAACTCAATTAATGTTGTTGAACTGTCAAAATGAAACGGATTCTTACTGGTGTGTTACGCAATTGCCCCTCTGGATTGGTCAAAACTAGCAAGCGAAAACAACACGTGATACAAGTCTCGCTCCCTCTGCGGTCATGTTACGACTCGAACTTCATCGTTAATAATCAGCATCGATCAATGCGGGTGCTGATGCTTTTGCAGATGTTGAAAATGATGCTGAAGTTTGCAATCTTTATGTAATCTAAAACTTATTGCGTACTCAAAAATAAGGGTAAAGTTTCCTGCAAGCAGGCGCGACACGCGACGCGAATTACGTGCGACACAAAGGCACCGCTCGTCGCGCGACACGCCTTTGTGTCGCGCCTGTTTGCTGGAGCCTTAAAGCATCATGAGATATTGTCAAACGGAGCACAGGTAACGTAACATCTCGTGAGTATATAGTTACGTTAGGCTCTGATATCGCAAATGTATCCAACAACTTTTTTATCGATATTGTTGAAACCGACACAGCCTTACGAGAGAACACTAACAACCAAAGTAATATTAACCTTTTAACCGCCTACGTCGGATTAATCCGACAAATATTTTCGGGCCCATTTCGCCAGAGTCGTTAATCACCTTTTTTATTTAATTACGCTGTATTCTATCAAAAATATGTTTATATTAGGTAAATAGTTTACTAAGTAATCATTTACAGTTTAATACACTTTAGTCTCTTAATTAGAAGTCCTAAAAAAAAGGTCCAAAGTTAGATGACTTACTAACATTATTTTTAGAAAATTGTATTGATGTGCAACGCCCATGACGACAAAATCCGACATGAGGGACGGGACATATGCCAAGATTTACCGATACAAAAATAAACATAAATCAAAATATTTCTCGTTATACTGACTAATTATTAATTTTAAAACAAATACAGCAATTGTTAATAAAACATTTTTTTACAAATATTTGTATTTCATTTAATTTCTTTAAAATTAAGTAAATTTACTTGTGAAATGGCAGCGACTGAATTGATGGTCATCCCATCCCTAGCCTACATGTTCCGAAACTTACTTTGTTAGTACGCCCTGCGCCACGGTCGTATAAAGACGACCGCTTCTTACGTCATAAACGAGTACCGACTTCTGGAATTTTCCATTAGTGTTGTGCTTGTGCATGTAGTTTTACGTTCATATGTCGATAAATGTACATGTCAGAAATTTATCATGACGACTACTGAAGAGTTAATTAATACGAATTCTAGAAGGCGATGAAAATGAAGAATTTTTATCAGACGAAGAGTTTGACATTGATGTAGAGGTAATTATTTTTTTTATTACACACCTAGTTATATTTTAATTTATTGTGTAGTATGGTGGTGATGTCTGAATGAAAATTTTAAACTTAATTAGAGTGAGTGAGATGGCGAGAGCGCACCGTGCGATAACTTAAATAATAATAATAATAGTTTTTCTTCTCTGGACTGATTTTATTGTGAATAGCCTAAGTACTAATTAATAAATCGTTCAAATTTTTAAACACTGATTTTACTGGATTACGAAAAATGCCGAATAATTTCGTAAGGTAAGTGGTATTCAAGTAGGTACCTATATCTCCACCAAGCTAAGTTTGCACCTCGCTGGAATGCGGCGTGTACCCGTGTACCTATGTATAATATAATGTTAAAAACAATAAATGCAAAGTAAAATCTAACAAAGATTTGTTTACTTTTTTAAAGTCATAGCGAATCCTTTTTTGCAGCCCGTACCTAAGCGTCAGTGTGACGTAATCGACGCGAGGTGCAAACTCAGCTTGGTCGAGTTGTAGTTGTTAGTTAACCACGCTTGCAAATGCAAATGTCGTTATTAAAACGAAATATCGACATCGAAAAGTTAAGTACTGCACATCCCTCTTTGTTGTAGGTATATATTTTTCGATTCACTGTGCCGGGCGAAGGGGGCACGCCAACTGATATGAAGTCAGGCGGTTAAAAGGTTAAAAGCAACGACAACAGCATATTTCTAAACCCTACTAATCCTACTGAATTTTTTACCACATTAAAAACATTAAAAAGCACTAAGGCAGCCGGCTATGATGATATTACTCAATACATTGCAGAACCACTTTCACATATCATCAACTTTATCATTAGAGCAAGGCTGCTTCCCCGATAAACTGAAGATATCAGTAATAAAACCATTGCATATAAAAGGCTCTAAAACTACAGATTAAAATAATTTCCGACCTATTGTGTTGATATTGATTCATCCTACATCCTACCGAAGGTCTTTGAAGGAGTTATGTACAAAAGAAGAAAGAAGAACTTACAACGCTCGTCGACCGGAGTTAAGCAGAGTTTGTCGGTGGCTGACGAGCAGTGAATACGTTACGAAAGTCGCGCGTTCCGTATGTAGTCGTGTCGTGTACCTAGAGTGTGTGAATTGCTAGAGTCTGATTAATTTGGACTTAAAATATAATTTGATTTGAACTGCAAACGGTTTTTCTATTGCGCAATAACCAACACTAACCATAGTCATAGTACGCCCACCGCACCGTAGTTAAAATATGGCTGACAATAATAGAGAGACGTACCTTCTCCGTCAAACATTTTTAGTATTTTACTTAGGTACCGTAGACACACTGCTCTTTTCTCTCGGTGTAAGGCTTTGCCTAAATGTGATGTCCCTTCTAGTATTTTGTAGTAGTTTAGTATTTTCAATCTTTCTCAATAATTCATTAAAGTGAAATGACGTCATACGAAAGTAGATATAATTTTGAGAGAGCAGTCGGCAACATAGACTAGTATATCATATTGGAGAGTCGGCAACTATCTACTGTCAATGTCAATGTTGAGCTGACTCACAGCTGTCATGCCAGTGACATAGACTAAAAATATAAGACTGATTTTAATCGATATGAAATCGATATTCATTATATTGGTTTTTCAGTAATTAATTGATATTTAATTTATTAATATGGCATATAATTAAATGCACTTTATTGTTTATAAGTATATTTAGTGCATTTAATTACTCGAGTTAATTACCTAGTGCGAAGGTTTTCTTTTTGTAATCGATTACTACTATTATATTTCTCTTAATTCTCCGCTTCCAGATTGAGAATTGAGCAGATTTTTGATATTCTAAGATAAAAAAATATGACAAATTTTTTAGATCATATCTCAACTTATTACATTTGGGCCCACCATTTTCCATCTCCATTAGAAGATAAACGTTGGTACAAATAAGTAAAGAATAGGAGAAAAGATTAGACAGTCGGCCCCCGAGCCATATTAAGTATTTATAAGTGCTCTTTGCCCCGAGCTGACAGGTGGCTATTAGAATAAAAATATGAAAATGTATCAATGAATTCTAAGACCTAAATAAGTATTCCAGTTTTACCGCAAAGTAGTCTTCTATTTATCCCGTACTTATAATAACAGACAGTTAATACTTATAGTACTTTTAACTAGGTAATTTACTTAAAATTAAAACAAAATGCTAAAGACAAATTTTATTTTTTTTCTTCAATTATCTTAAATACTACAGTAACAAGTTTAGTACTTGTTTATTTACAAATAGTTATTTATTTACATTACAAAACATTAATATTTTAAGTTACATTGTACTTTGATTTCATTTATTATTTATTTATTGTATTCATGAATAACCTATGTATTTCATTTATATGCGTCTATTTGTTTCTTTGAGTAGGTACATAGAGTACCTACCTAGGTCTATATCACTTACAAGGTTGGTACATCGTACATTTATTTTCAGTAGACGTTATTTATCAATTGAGTAGGTAATGTCGTAACAGCGCAACATTATCATAAAGTAAGTAGGTATTAGAGTTGTCCATACCTATCTGAGGCAATGAGATTGTTAACGTAACATATTGTTTATATTTTTCAATTCGAATCACTTTATTTCTAAGAATAATAATGATATTTACTAGGAATAAATAGAAATTTATCTAAATTATAAAATACGATTTCTAATGGAATGACTTTGATCACAAACGTTTTAGGAAACGTACCTACAAGTAAATACTTATATTAATATTATTTGTTTTAAATATGACAAACTCATATTATGTCACATTTAAATTTAACTGGATACATATAAAACTTAATACTGGTTCTGTTGGGTTTCTACCATCTACAAGCTACTTAGGTACCTACCTATCTACTCACATACACAAAATGTGTGATTCATTTGGGCTGAGTTCAAACTAAACGTTCTAATAAGTAGATTATATACCTACACAAAGAACTGTTTGTACAGCTGCTATAAAACTTTTGACAGTATATGTACTATCGAAGATCGTTTCAGTTAAAAAAACAGTACACAGCGCTCTCAAAGCGAACACTCGAACTAACATAACGATGCCAACACTTCTTCATTGCTTTAGTAGGTCGAGTGCGGTCCCCGCCTCGTTGTAAATTAATGATAATTATGATGGAATACCGTCTCATTTCATTATCTTACTGTCTTGTTTACACTTGATATCAAAGTATAGTATTGTAGAAAGTAGGTATGTTCTTATTCTATAAGTTGTTTTCAGACTAGTTGATAGCAGGTTTATCGTCCGGTTGCTCGGACTCTGAGTAGCAAATGTCGCATCCAGTGACACCGCATTCACAAAGAGACGTCGGACGTATGGAATAATGCAGTTTCTGGAAAAGAGAAATGTTATTTTAAATTATCACTGCATTATTGTATTTTGGTGAAAGAAGATTATGACTATATCAGGAAAGATCACAAAGTAGTTATCTTTCTTGAGATGAAACAGTAGTTACCTTCCTACTAAGTTTGAGAAAATGTTTGATTTTACAGTAGTTTGTAGATACCTACGTAAATACCTAATAGTGATAAGTTCGTTGTTCTTTAACAGGCATGTATTTATTTATGAAAACATGACTGATAAATTATTCTTGACAAATATTTTATCTTGTGAAGTGATTACTGTTAATTAGTGACATTTCATTGTTCTGAAATGTGTTGATTGTGCTCAAGGGCACCTATTCATAATTAAACGCAGGTAGGTCTTTTATTTTCATGTAAGTAAAATAAAATGGTGGTCTCTTAAGTCTTACCTCTCGCCAATTATTTCCGGGCGACTTAACTACGACAAAGACGGCATACACTGGGATGCAGAGCAACGAGAGAGAAGCGATGATCCACCCGAGCGCCTGCGCCCACGTTGGATACTGGTACTGTCGGTAGCTCGGCGGCGTGTAGTCCACCAGGCTGGCCACCCACAGCGCGATGAGCAGCGCCGGCGTCGCTACCAGCCAACACACTCGGAAATATAGCGAAGGGCGCCGACCTGAAATCGACAACCAACATCGTAAATAAAATAAATAATAGGTAAGTATCTGAATGTATTAGGACCTACTTATGTGGGTATAGCATTGAAAAGTAACGCCACATTTCTAACTCATTATTATCATAAAGCCCTGACCATTAGGTAGGATCATTTTGAACTGTAACCGGCAGATTGATATTTACTAGCTAGCGACATAGAACGAGCTAGCCGTAATGACATGTAAATCTGAGCTGATTTATATGAGGTATTTTAGACCCTTAGCTAAGTCTTAAGAGCCTATACTACCTCAGCTAAAATTCACTATCTCGCTCACACGATACTGCGCGCGGACTGAGTGAGAGCAGGACTGAGTGCGGTGCTGGGCGGCAGGGAGCGCCGATAGAATAGTATAGAATAGAATATTCTTTATTGTACACCACAAAAATTACAGATATAAATGCAGAAATTTTACAAATAGGGTGACACAATGGGCGGTCTTATCGCTAAAAGCGATTTAACGAAACGAAGCGATTTTCTCGATAGTTTAGGTAATTGCTTTTTACGGTGAAAATAATGGTAATCTATTAAAAAAAATAATAAAAAACATAAGACCTGCTTTATAGTTAGTTAGTTCAGTTAGTATGCAAAGTTTCATGATCTAATTTGAAGTATTTTTTTTAATACCAGCGGCTTATTATTCGGTTTGGAGGTAACTTTGGAATTTTTTTCTATCGAGAAAATTTTATGGAATCGTGTTTTTGCCTAACATAGTACTTAACATTTATCCTCAACTTAACCATAATTATATTTATTTCAAAATTTATGCTGCAGTATTTTCGACATAACGGAGGATCATGCTAAGCCATTTGAGGTAGCATATAGGCCCTTCAGTAGTAGCAGAGAGCTGCTGGCGAAATGTAAGGTAGGTTCTAAGATATCGCCAAGGCTAATAATAACATCATGTTGTGTACTCATACATCCGATAACATAAGTGTTTCACACATCTGTTTGGGAGTGGCGAATTATAAAATAAGTATTGATAAAGGAACAATAACGATGAGTCATCCTTATTTATACGTTCATAATGGTTTAATGCAAAAAATGTGATTATTATCTTCCAGGGTAACTACAAACAAAAACGGAAGCTGCGCTGTAGGAAATGGCAGGACATCCCGTGTGACGTCACCATACAGATAGGTAGATATTCAATGGCAGATGTGTGCATTTATGAACAGGCAGCGAATGCCATATATAATAATATATCAGGTACAGTGAGTATTAAAATATGAAGACAATTAACATTTATCAAGGACAAGCAGAGATTGATGACACGAAAACAATACAGATATGGAAAGTTGCTTTTTTAAACTAATGAACTAGTTGACCCGACAGACGTCCTGTTAAAATTTCAATCTATAGAAAAAAATTACTTCAGTTTTCTCCCGAACTTTCTGATTTTCCCGGCGACTATAGATTACGAACATTTTAAAACAAAAATTCGCCAAATCGGTCCAGCCGTTCTGAAGTGATGCGCTAACCAACGAACTGCATTTCATTTTTAGGGTTCCGTAGTCAACTGACCGTCCGTCCGTCTGTCCGTCCGTCCGCAGCTTAGTTCAGAGGCTCTTAGTACTGGAAAGCTATAATTTGGCATGGATATACATATTAATCACGCCGATAAAGTGATAAAATAAAATCACGGATTTTTTTTAAGGTACCCCATTGCGTGGGGTGTTGTTTAATAGGTGTTTCAAAAATATTGTGGGTTTGTGAAAACATTTTTTCGATTAAGGGATCCGTTTCTGAAAGATTAAGCTTGAAAGTGCTAATTTTTGTTAGAGTCAAGTGTCCCCCCCTCCTGCCAGCTAAACGGTTAGTTTTGGATATGTGAAAATATTTACGGTAGTAGTAAGTATATGCAACGAAGTTAAAAGAAAAACTATCACAGCTAAGTAGGCTTTACATGTTTACGAGTAAAAGTCGACCAACTTACATTTGCAATTGTAATGTATGAGAGAACATGTTTTTCAAATACCTACAATGTTAAGTTTGTCCTTGGGATAAATTCATCCTAACTACGAAACCCTTCATGGTACGTGGTCCGATACGCACTTGGCCGCTTTTTATTATATAGGACATGCATGTTCTACTGAAATTTAGTAGTTTTTGAGTATTTTTATGAAGTACTTAATGAAAATTGCGAAAAATAAAATATTTTATTAGTGATCTTTGCCAAAGTTATAGGCATTTTTGATGTTTTAATTAATAACAAAGATTTGTTACGGCATCAGTTATGATAATAACTAAAATTATAGTATAGTCGCGCCGTAAATCATTTTTAAATTGGATTTTTCATAAAAAAAAAACTAAAATGTAACTAACTCAAAAACTACTGAATGTCGGTAGAACATTTGGTGGCTTAATTTGTTGCATTTTAACCCTACTATGACGTCCTGCAAGGAATACGTGGAGTTACCAGTAACCCATTATAGAAGATTGTTATTTTGAACAATTTATTATTCTTCAAAATGTTAATGATGGGTAATATGGGTATGTCTACTAATTTAAATTTAGTAAAATCTACAAACCTGTCATTTGTTTAATATTTTTAGATAGTCTGTCCACGCCATAAAACCAAGCAATAGCTACCACTTCGAAGAAGGCCAGATACGTAATGCTGAGCGATGCGGCATAGTAGTCCATCAGTTGGAACACATAGATGCCACTGTGTAATATGTGTGGTAATCCGAACACGAGTGACACTCCACATACGCACAGCACTAATAGTTCGTGGTACACAAGTTTTCTGCGTATCATGTCTGGGAACCCGTCTTGTATCGACGTCACCACAACTTCAACGATTGCAAACTGGAAAGTGTAGAGACACAGAGTAATTAATTTGCCCATTAATACGACTTAACACTTGGCGGGACGCAAATGAGACACAATCGAAGTTTTATTGTTATTACTGCTATAGCCGTATAGTGTCATTCAAAGCATTAATTGCATGTGTATGTATGTACGTAGTTTTGATTATATTCACCTGGCTATTAAGTCCAAGACAAAGGAACATAAAGAAGAATAGTACCGCCCATAATTGAGAAGCCGGCATTTTTGCAATCGCCTGTGGATACACTACAAATAATAATCCAGGACCTGAAATAAAAGTTATATCATTAGAATACAGTTCTGTTGCAAGTAAATTAAGTTATTTTCGCAAGTTTCACTTACTGTCGGCGATGACATCCTTCACGGAAGTATTTTGTTCAAAAGCGATATTCCCGATGGTAGCAAACGTGAAGATTCCCACGATGAGACTGGTGATTGCGTTTATTAGTGAAACAGCCACAGTGTCGTGGAGGAAATTGTTGTCGAATCGATTGTATGAAGCGAACATTATCATGGATCCAAACGCAACTCCGATCGAGTTAAATACTTGTGATGCCGCGTTAACCCACGGTCTAGATTGCTTTAAAAGTTCCCATTCTGGCTTGAAGAAGAACCTCAAACCTTTATCAGCTCCATCGAGGGTCAATGAGCGTCCGAGGAAAACTATAATCAGTAGAAAGGGCAATGTTGTGGTGATATAGCGTACTTTGGCGGAAGACTTGATACTTTTCCATAGAGCGAAGTAAACTAGCACCCAAGCACAGACCAAGCAAGCTGCCAACTCCCACCGCATTCCATTCGGGTATTCCATGCCGGCGCTCATACTCAGTACCTTTTTCCTGAAAAATATACAATTAACCAATTAGTCAATCAAATTCTTTTGCTTCATGTTTAGAGACTTATGGTCTAGATTCAATAGATATACAGTGTATACGATTGTTTTCAGCTTATACATATTTCTAAACATAGAAATTACGTATGATTTTATATATTTATTTTTTAAATTTTTAACCAGCTTTCCTTGGATTCTTGGCAATGATTTTTGAGAAGCTTTCTACTGTCTTACATCCCAATAGAATACATTATTCTCAAAACAATGCGACCTTTTATAAATAGCTGTTAGAGGCCGGGAGTTAGTAACCATTTCGGAGAACTCAGTCAACGTTATTTATGTACACATGACTTGATCATTGATAAATATTTATTACTTATCAATAACTACAAGTAGGTATACAATCTTTATAAGTCTTATTGACGAATGACGATCCCTCAGGTATTGACATAGCTATGTGTGCTAAAGTATTATTCATATCCGGAACTCAATGTGTACCTACATAATATTTTTGGCTATTAGATATTCGTAGTTCCAAAAAGTTATCAATGATATGATTAAGACAGGCAATGATAATCGGGCACACGTGAATTGTACATATATGGTGCGTAATCCAATATTACTTGATAGCGTTTCATCTTGATGATGTTGTAGATAGGTGATGAAAATGAAAGGGTAAGATCTACACGACCCATTATATTTTAATCATTAATAAGATAAGACAGGATCCTAGTATTCTTATTCCATCACCTAAATACCTATTTGAATGTAATACAAAAAACCGTGTATTTTTCCTAATTTTATCTAAAAACTTACTCGAAGAATTGTTCGGTGGGTGTTTGCGAGCCGTTGGGCTTGGTCATGTTGTGGTTGGGCACCCAGCACTGCGGCGTGTTCCAGCGGTTGGAGCAGCTCGCCCACGGCACCTCCGTCTTGAACGACGTGAAGAAGTAGTAGATAGCCCACGCTATTATCACCGCGTAGTAGGTGGACATTAAAAATGAGATCACTACGCTTGCTAAACCCGCACCTGAAATAATGTCAAATATATGTCAGTATTTTTACTTGTTCGTGAGTATATTTTTAGAATAAAAAATAATAATCAGATATTTTAGCTCACCTTTAAAGAGTGGGCATATTTGTGACAGAGCACCAATGGGACCGTGAGCTGTGTACTGGCCCACAGCCAATTCCATGAAAAGCATTGGCACACCGCATACTAAGAGTATTATGAAATAAGGTATGAGGAAGGCTCCTGAAACAATTAAATATTATCATCAGTTTCATTACTAAATAAAAATAAATAAATAAATATCTTGGGACAACTCACACACGGCCATCTGATCCCAAGTTAAGCAGAGCTTATTACTAATCATCAAATACTTAAGTGTTTTAGATAGAGTACAGCATTTTTTTCCAGTTATAAAAAAAGATTCCTAAATGATGGCGGTACATGTACTATTATTCCGTACTATACAGGTAATCATCATTTTCATGGGGTTGGTCAATCGTAACTGTATGATTTTTGGCTGGTGAGGTCTTCCCTATCACATGTTATGTCTCTGTGCATTTTACTGTAAAGAACCTATATATGGCCGGTTAAGAGATAGATGCATATTGAGGTGATGGGTCTCTAAATCCCTCCCGCAATAAAGAGCACTTCCTAGACATTCTTAAGTCGCGATTTATAGATGATATATTTGTGTCTACGTAAAATGTGCCTAAAAATATTTTTATAAAATACTCGAGGACTGAGGTGGGAAGTTATTTCTGTAACGTCACACTCATTAGTATCCTTAGGCCCCACGTAAGAATAATTGATAGCATGTGGAACGCATCTGGATACAGGCGTCAACAGAAGAAGGAATTTAAGTAGAATGTGCAATTAATCACGAACTAAAATGGGAACCATTAAATATTAACAATAAATTAGGTAAAACTACTTATAATACTCATATTATTAAAAGTTGTTTTATCTTAGGCTGACTTTGATTACATGGAAACATTTTCAGGGGGTGTAAAAGTACCTACTCATGAATATGACTAACGTTTCCTATTGGAACTATGAAGAATTATAGAATCTGACACTCGTGTGATGCGTGTACGGTGTGGTTCTCTTAGTAAAAATCTTTCCTCAAATTATTCTTGTGAACTGGTACAGTTCCATAGTTGATGGTTCTTAACTCAAGAGTAAATGATAATACAGTACCCCTTAATCCATCCAAAGGTTGTCTCTTAGCGGTAAAGCCGCACATTGTGTCACCTCTTGTAAAATTTCTACTTTATAACTGTAATATTTATGGTGTGCATAATAAAGAGTATTCTATCTATCTATCTACCCCTGAAAGATTGCAAATGATTTCAAAGTCAGCCTGTACAAGGGACGGTTTTCAAGTGGTCATCGTTGCGCCAATTGTATCCTTGATACCAATGAGTTGACCTACAGGAACTGGCGTAATTAGTCTAGTCATTTGCTCATCCGATTATGTGGGCAAAGGTAGGTGGAGTCATTAGTTTCACGCTTAGATGACTAGTAAACAAATTTTTAAATCGATCGACTGTAAGGCTCGTTATCATTTATATTTTGATAGTTTCTGGTATCGCTAGATTGGGAGGAGATATTCACTTGATAAGTCTGGCTCTGGGTGGGACAAGTGACGTGGCTGATAGGAATATGTATTAGAACGGAAAGCAGAAGTTAGTATCATAGAACTGGGCTGGATAGATCACCATCTATTCGTTATCTTCGTTATCTAATCGTTGTGTTGAGGAGGTCTAGAGCTGCCTTACTCTGCATCTACTTGGTGAGTGAAGAGGTATGCTTGGAATGCCTGGAGACTCGGTAGTCAATAACCCATTTTGGTTATCCCACAATGTGTCTAGGAATGTCAAATAAAAGTCAACTTTTTGCATCGAAAACTAACGGACAAAAAACAACCGACTTCCAAAAAAAAACACTAAAAAGTGAAAAATAACTTTAAAATAAAAATACTGCAATAAACTACCAAAGACACAACCGACTTCCGAAATTAAAGTTATTTTTCACTTTGTAGTGCTTTTTTTGGAAGTCGGTTTGTAATTTATCTACTACTAGCACTGGCCGCGACTTCGCCCGCGTGGATCTCGTATTTTCTCCTATAAAAATTAACACCCCTTTTAACCGGTAGTTTTGGAAAATTAATGCTTAAGATCCTTTTACTTATTATTACATTCATACATAAACTCACGCCTGCTTCCCATGGGGGTAGGCAGAAACTACAGAACGCCACCTTTACTTATTATTACTTAATTAATTGATGAAATTAAAGTAGGTTATCGAATCGCAACCCGTGAAATACTTATTATTAAGTAGCTCCGGTGGCCATCTGTGGTCTTTTTTATCAGTTCAACTTCACCAAATGGTACTTTCCGAGAGCAAATGTACGAGAGTTGCTATAGAAAATACCCAAATCGCT
This sequence comes from Fissipunctia ypsillon, assembly GCA_947568875.1. Taxonomy (NCBI): domain Eukaryota; kingdom Metazoa; phylum Arthropoda; class Insecta; order Lepidoptera; family Noctuidae; genus Fissipunctia; species Fissipunctia ypsillon. Next base: position 12,365,329 of record OX387654.1, read on the forward strand.
ATAGGTGTGCCTATAAAATTTGAGGATTTCCCTCGATTTCCATGGGATCCTCTCATCAGATTCGGACTTGGTCACAATGAGACCACCGAGTATACCCTCTCAAACAAAAAATAATTTTCAAAATCGGTGCACAATCGACGGAGAAACGGTGAACATACATAAAAAAAATAAAAAATACATACATTCGAACATAGACCTTCCTCCTTTTTGAAATCGGTTAAAAACCATTGTTACTTCGGTACAAAGCAGTGTAAGGATATTATCATAACTGTGTTGTAGAGCGTTTAGGTCACCACACTTGTGACTTTACAGTATCTGGTACAATACCTACATTTAAATAACTAGATACATATTTGTTCCCACATCGTTTATTTAGTTTAGTTGACGACTTTTAGTGCTATCGACTTCTAGGAAAGTATTTAGTCATTCCTGTTTTATGTTTACCTATCACATACTTACCTATACCTAGGTACTCAATAGCTGAAATTTTGTCTAAACATAACCAGTTCCTTTGTGGGTATTCCATTCTTTATTTTTGTCTTCTATTCTGTGTTCATAAACAGTTAATAATAATAATTACGGCTAATAAATAAAACAAAAAGTTTAGGAAAGCCTATAAACTTTCATAATTTTACGTAACATAACATAACATCACGCCTTGTTTCCCCGAAGGGTTGGGCAGAGGTGTAGCTATAGTACACCCACATTTCGCCAGTTACCTATGTTTAAGTCCCATGTAATAGAGGGCGAGCCTATAACCATCTACCGGACACAAATAATTTTACCTGTAAGTTTAATTAAGAGATAATAAGATATTGGTATGTGACATGAAACTTTTACTGTATTTTGTGAGAATACGCATTTACCAATGTGACACATTATAAAATAGAGATTTATACATATTATTATGCAAACGTTACAATGTACATACAAACAATCGATGTCATTTAAATATCTGCAGTGATTTCTAAATATATCTCGCAATAAATCATTTGATATCTTGTGAATACGTCTACGCGGTGTCAAGTAGGCATCAGCTGTGTAATTCACACCTCATTGTAGTGTCGTTGGATCGTGTTGGTGCCTCGGTGTCAACCAGCCTGTTAGTACGCCGCGACACAACACAAACACACTAATGTCGCTCGGACACGATCTCGCACTCGTGTGTACATTACATATTTTACCTTGGTGACTAACTGCTTTCCTGTTATTTGAGATTATGATTTTCTGTGCCTTGTATGGCGCTAACTTATTATTACACTTATAATAACAATGGAATGCACTTATCTAGGAAGGTACTTATTTATACGCTGTTATGAATTAGGAATCGGTTTCAGCGTAGAAATTAATCGAGACAGCAGTAAATAGGACAAATAATTTTGACGTGACGACGAAAAATTATAGACATATTATCAACAGGGTGTGACGTTTTTTTGATTAGATATCCATTCATCAACACAAATATATAATGACAGGCCTCATATACATACATATATGATCACTACTCGCGACTAATAAAATGGTGTTAAAATGTTATATAATTATAAGCATGTGACGAAAAAAGAATCGATGTCCTCACGGTCATCTCAGTTGTGTATTTCGTGCTTAGATAATTTTTACTAAGTGTCAAGTGCTCGACAATTAGTATAGACTTAATGCAATGTCACGGCGGACACGATCGTCTTTTTGTCGCCTTAATGAGTTAATTTACAGTGGCCGCGACGATGGGCTATTAGCTCAACTACTACGAAAATGTACTCTTCCAAATAAAATGATACGAGTAAATAGTTGTTGTATCTATGCGGCAACCAATTGCTAATCTTAACTTTGTAATCATGTGGGTGTGTCCTATTGTTAGTTTGTAGGCTTGTAGCGAACGTTCCTGGACTATACAGTGTGTAAGGAACAGCCCTCCGCAAACTAACAGGGTGCATTCAGCTCCTTATTTTGAATCATATTCCACCGGAAATTATATTATTTCTCAGGAAAATTTTCATTTTTTTTATCGAATTTTCAGTTACTATTCCTTTACTTCAATGTAAATTTAAATTCTCTGTACACTGCACTCCATTTATGTAAATAAAACAGCTAAAATCAAAAAATCAGCAATGGATGTTGAAATACCTACTCTGCGGCCGAAGGCTCGCTGCGCTGCCGTTCGTTCGCTACACGCGTTTTGCCACGGTAGCAATACATTGCGTGTGAGGAAATAAAACAAATCTCATTTATTGGATTCTTATAACGTTCCTGAAAAAATTTCATGTACCGGTCATCTTAGTATAATATACTGAATTCACCCCATCAGTCTGCAGAGGGCTGTCCTTTTACACCCTGTATACATCATCATCATTCTGCCTAGTCTTTGGCCAACTATATTGGGGCCGGCTTCCGGTCTAACCCGATGCAACTGAATACCAGTATTTTACATGGAGCGACTGCCTATGTGACTTCCACAACCCAGTAGCTGCGTAATACGATACCCCGTGGTAAGACTGGTTGTCAGACTTTCTGGCTTCTGACTCCCCGTACTGACTATCAAAGATCCACGAATGACAGCCGGGACCAACGGCTTAACATTATTTCCGAGGCACGGAGAGGTCTCAATATGTAATGGATGGTCACTCATCTACGAACCGACCGCGGCAAGAGTAACTTGATCTTCGATCGATACGTGTAGCTGTTATTATTTACTCACGAGACCCTGCACTATATACGTACCTGCTGCTCGTATAATAAATTTTCCAATGCTACAGCATCTCTAGGTAAAAATCAAGATTTTGCAAGGCTTGATTTACAGTCTTCTGGAACATTTAATAGTACTCCGATATAGTATGGCAGAGTTAGTGATGTTACAAGATGTAAACTCAATAAATTGATTGTAGATTGTTTTTAGCGGTGACACTAATAATAATAACAAGTTTTTACGTCACAAAACGTGTTCGATTGCAGACCAGTCATGAGAACGAGATTGTAATGATGTAGTCTTTGATTGTAATATTGCTTGTTTGTATCATCAGCATGAGAAACAGACAAAAGTGGTCAAAAGTGTGTGCAAACAAAAATACATGGTAAACAGGTTTTGTCAAGCCCATCATTCTGTAAATCACTTACATTAGATAAACCTTCTTAGTTATCCCATAGTTGTAAACGGGCATTCCCGAAGGAACTTGGCAGGGGGATTAATGAGCAAAGCTGCTGCTACTTCCGGATATTATAATAGGGGTTTAAATATGAAATTGCGGTTTTAACGTACTGGCCACTTTGAATTACAATTAAACCTGCATGGTGTGAGATTCCAGAGTGAAACTTTTTTCACACGATAACTATAACATTCTAAATTTGAAAAATGTACAACATTGGATTGTTTGACTTTCAATTGTTTTATCATTCAACTTTAAAAGTAATGGTGGATACATTGAAAGTTAGAGTAATTTTTGAATACTGTACTGTAGATTTGTAGACCATTTCTATTTTGTTAAGTACCTGGTACTTGTTGACAGGCCTACACTGTCTATGCTTAATAACACTGTAATTTGAAAACATTGTAAAGCCAATTATTTTTAAAAGAGTAACCGTGGAGTTTCTTGCCGGTTCTTTTCCATAGGAAACGACCAATTGGAAGCGTGCACCTAGCTTCTGACGTTTCATAAGTGCCCATGTAGGCTTATGTGAAATAAAATATTTTGAATTTTGAATACGAGTTCCGACGTGGAACTAACGCAGCAGAAACAGTTCGCAATATCAATGCTGTGTTTGGAGAGGATACCGCTAATGAACGCACCGTGCGTTTTTTATTTAACCGCTTTCGTAGTGGAAACTTTGATTTCAAGAATGAACCCCGAGGAAGACTAGCCACTAAGGTAAATAACGATGAATTGAATGCGATGGTGGAAGCCGATCCGTATCAGACTACCAAGGAATTAGCGACATGGTTTGATGTTAGCATACCCACAATATTGACCCATTTGCATCAAATCGGTAAGATTAAAAAGCTTGAGGAATGGGTGCCCCGTGATTTGACAGATCTGCATAGAGAAACGCGCGTTGAAGCTTGCCTTACCTTGTTGAACCGGTACAGAAATGAAGGGATTTTGGGGTGAATTGTGACGTGTGATGAAAAGTGGATTCTTTACAATAGTCCAAACGAACAACGCAATGGCTTACTTCAGGTCAAAAGCCGCAACAATGCCCTAAAGCGAAGCTTACCCATAGAAAAGTGATGGTAGCTGTTTGGTGGTTTCTTCATGGTGTAATTCACTACAGCTCCCTCAGATCCGCTCAAGCAATAACAGCAGATGTATACTGTACAGAATTTCAAGCAATGATGGCGAAACTCGCAGCGAGACAGTTCCGACTGGTTTATCGATCTTCACCACTATTGCGCCATGATAACGCAAGATCTCACATTGCTCGAGAAACCGTTTTAACACTACAGGACCTACAGTTATAAACCATCCGACATCCTCCGTACTCGACGGACCTGGCCCCGATCGACTACTATTTTTTCCGCGATTTGGACAACTTTTTACATGGTAAAAAATGTTCTTCCCAGGAAGCAATTGAAAATGGCTTCACACAGTTTGTTGAGTCAAGTTCCCCAGAGTTCTACCGCAAAGGCATAAATGACCTACCCATGTGATGGCAGAAATGTATAGACAATGAGGGTACGTACTTTGATTTAAGTAAATATATTTTATCTTAGAAAAAAAACGTTGAGGCTCAGAATGTCAACTTCCCAAAATGTCTCCTGGTACCAAAATGTCAACTTCCCATAATGTCCCTTTCCCAAAATGTCCCTTTCCCAAAATGTCTCTTTCCCAAAATGTCTTTTTCCCAAAATGTCCCTTTCCCAATAGTCCCTTTCCCAATATTTATATAATAAACCTTACCTTTTGACTCTGAATGCCGATACACATGTTGTGGAAATTCTGCCAATTGTCCGTCAGTGAGAGGTAAGTCCATCAAATTCAAAGGTCAAATCTTGGAATATTACCTTTTGACAAACTCTGAGGTCAAGGGCATCAAGGTCAATAATATATTTCTCGAAGTAAGGCGTGGTCGACGGAGCCCCGCTTCGCGGGGCTCCTACTTCTGAAAGGTTTAAAAAAAAATAACCACGAAGGAGATGGCGGGGTCTGAAAGACCCCGCCATCCCCTTCTAACCTAACCTGTCCGAGTCGGGGTGCCCCAAGTCCCAAACTCGCTTTACTCGCTCTTGCATCCTTATTTTTTAGTTGGGTTATAACGCTTAATTCTAAGAATGGGGGACATTTTGGGAAAGCGGCATTTTGGGAAAGGGACATTTTGGGAAAAAGACATTTTGGGAAAGAGACATTTTGGGAAAGGGACATTTTGGGAAAGGGACATTATGGGAAGTTGACATTTTGGTACCAGGAGACATTTTGGGAAGTTGACATTCTGAGCCTCAACCAAAAAAAAATAGTTTGAATTTTTCAGTACAAAACGGCAATTTCATATTTAAACCCCTAATACTACGTTACGCCTGATTTTTTATTTATCACGTTTCTAGGTTGGAATTCTTTTATTCGACCTATTATCGCAGCATCTACGCTGAGTCTAGGCAGGTTCCAATCAACGTCCACGTCGTTCATACGCGGGTCCTAAACAGCTGCTACGCAGGCCTACGCTGCTTCTACGAAGCCTACGCAGCCGATGCGCAGGCCTACGCCGCTTCTACGAAGCCTACGCAGCCGACGCGCAGGCCTACGCCGCTTCTACGCAGGCCTACGCAACTGCTACGCACACCTACGCCGCTTCTACGCAGACCTACACAGTTGCTACGTGGAATCTAAGGAGTGGAAACGCAGGGTCGACGCAGCAGCTACGCCACATCTGCTTTGTGTATTGGTAAATAAATTGTGGAAGGCAGAAAGTCCATGGTAAAGTACTTTCTTTGCCAGAGACACCATTATTACTATCTTGACCGTTTTTTCTGTTTGAGGAGCAGCCACAATAATAAAGAAACAGGCGAGTATTATTTTAATGCATATTTTCCTTACCTCCCCCGCTTTTGTAGCACAGGTAGGGGAACCTCCACACATTCCCGAGCCCAACCGAGTAACCAACACATGCCAATACGAATTGTATTTTGTTGGCCCAGAACGGTCGGCGGGGCTTCAGGTGGGCTGTCGTGTCCTCTTCCTCCTCCTCGCAGTCACTCTCGTGCGACGCTGTATCCTCATCGGGAGGCCTGCATAAACAAATTTTAATGTGATTATTTTTAAACACCGTTTCAAACTTTCTTGGTTGTACTGCTGCATGCTGTCTGCTGGTTGCTAATTTAATTGTATAATTTATTGTATTTATGATATTGATTTTACATTTTGTGATTACTTTAACTCACACACTAACCTATTACTTGTTAAAGTTTTAGGAAAATCGTATACTTTTACAATGTTTGTAAATATGTGACACCATGTACCTATCTATCACGTAATTAATTTATCTGTCTTTACTTCCTGTTTAAGTCTTTTTACCTTTTGTGGTTTAGTAATATTATTCTAGGCACATCGTGTATACAAAATATTGTAAAACATTTTAAAAGAGTAACCGTGATGAGAGGTGACTAGAATCAATTAATTTTTTTTTGTAAATTTTGACGTTCAAAAATGCCTTTAATGTGTCTATTTTCAAATACAACATGTCCCGGAATTAACGAACAACCTCTTAAGAGGTCATTGTACTCATCATTATGGACAACTTTTACTATGGGACTTAATTTTTTTTTCGCCATTTTAGCTTTGGTCCCATAGTAAAAGTTGTTCATAATGATCAGTACAATGACCCCTTAAGAGGTTGTGCGTTAATTTCAGGACATGTTGTACATAATAATAGATTATTTGACTGACTTTGTCTCTTACGGGTTACTTATATCTTTTTTATGTGTCGCGACCCAATTTATAATTGCCTTCAAGAGTGGCAATACTTAAGTGACGTTACGCAGCCGGCCCTGATATTGCTGACTGGCTAAAATTTTTGCCACGGCATCGCCCCTGAGACGACCCTCTGCCTCATGACCATCTTATTTGGTTCATGCTGATATGAGGGAAGAAAATTTTTAACATTTACAGGAAAAATCCGATTGCATAATTATTTACAGAAGCTTCTTAAAATAGAAACCAAAAACTAATATTTTGTACACTATCCGTATAAAAGTGCTAAGTAGGTACACTAATATATCGAATGGTATATTACAAATATGCCAAAGCTTTTTAATGAAGTATGTAGACGTAAATAAGCATATAATAATAATAAAAATCCGCAAATAATTGTAACTGTATAAAAGAGATTCAACATGTCGTAGATAATTTATGTAGATTAAATGTGTGCCGAGTTTTATATGAAATGACATGTTTGTACAACTAATGAAATACTAAAACATAATGCAGATAACAAAGTTTACAAATGAAGGAAAGACGACGGCTTGCAATACTTTTTCTTGTTATTTTTATTTCAAATTGCCTTGAAAAACCTTTTTTCCTTCGTAAGTTTATTTAAGGAATAGAATCTATGACAGACATGAAAATTGCAAAACCGTACTTGATGAACCGAGTTGTTTGGATTAATGATGAATGATCTACAATGACGGTGGATTAGAGTGACGTCACACCGCTCAAAGGCTTTACCCACTTTTGATGATACGTAAGTAAACGTAGGTTTACAATATCAGAGACAATTTAAGATTTTTAATCCGGAAAAGTCTTTGATACGAAGTTAAGCAATTGAGCTGTTTAAATAAATTAACGCAATATGAACACTAAAAGATAAGTTCAATCTTTATTCCAAGTTTATCTTACAGTGTTACTGTAGTAAAAGTAGAGACACTCTAGGCGAAACGACGACAATCTTCCAGTCCCTACCAGCGGTTGCGGTTTATTTACTAAAGAGACCATTGATTATCAATATAGAAAGTTAATTCAAACTAAATAAGTGTCTATAATAATATTGTGCGCGCGATATCATTAGTCGGAAGTCGGAACGCCGCACGCCGGGAAAGCGCTGAATGAAGTAACAAGACTACTTATAATTTCTTTTATCCTCATATTCGATTGTAAATACTTAAAGATAAATATAGATGGAGCGCTATTTTGATCTATGTGTAATATGTATGTATACATACAAATAAATAAAATTGAAGTGTCTGTTTATAATATCTAAATAAAAGCTTTTTACTAAATGCGAAAGTATATACGGTACTTTTAACAATAAAATAAAATGTTAAAATGTTTGTCTGTCTGTTTGTTCCAGCTAATCTCCGAAACGGCAGTACCGATTTTGACGGGACTTTCACTGGCATAGGCTTAGATGATGTTATAAGGAGTAACTTAGGCTACTTTTATTTTAGAAAAAGAATTAGATCTCCGCGCAAAAAAAAATAAAACCCGTGAAATTGTGAACAAAATCCGATTTAAATACGGAAGTTGTTTTCCAATATCCACGCGAACAAGTCGCGGACTCAGCTAGTTGTTAATAAAATAAAATTTATATGCTGTGGATAACGGTGTGAGTTTCACATTTAAATAATATCTTTGTTTATATTATTTGCGCAGATATAATGTGTTACTGTTACTGTTTGTTTGTCCCAAATAAATAAATAAATAAAGGCTCCTTTCGAACAGGCGCGACTCGCGACGCGAATCGCGTGCGATACGCGGTGCCTTTGTGTTGCGTGCGATTAGCGTCGCGTGTCGCGCCTGTTTGCAGGATACTTAATGTGACTTCAAGGGACATTCCATGGGATATTAATGAACCCGTGAGTTGAGCGTGTTCTGTATGGACATTTGGGATTGACATACTACGTCAATTTGCCGTGTCCCATTTCATATAACTTCCAAAGAATGACTGTAGTGGTTTAAGTTGGTCAAATTGATAAACAATTAATTCCCCTGGTTTTACCTACATAGTTTTCCGTCCAGTTTCGCAGAAATCGCAGTAAAACAATGATGAGCTTATGTAATGTAACTTGTTGATTATTTATATCATTATTTTGTATTGTTATCTACCTGAGTTAAATTTCATTCTAAATTGATTAAATTTTGTACGTATGTTGGAAAGTCATTTTAGGCGCTGCGCATACGAGTACGTGGACACTTTTGTGTCTTGTGTCGGATACAAGCTACCGATGAATATTTGATTTCTATATAACCAGTATGAAATCAGCCACTCCCTGCGCAGACATTTTTTTTGTCCAGTTGCTTCCACTTAACACATACTCGTTGCCGATCAAAAAATGTTCGGTGTCGGTAACTGGAAACTAAAAGTCGTCAGTTGAAGTCACAAGCAACATTAACAAATTTCCTTACAATTGTACTGAGCTGCGCAAACTGACGATTTGCAAAACGGTGTCCGTATCCTGTGTACGACACAAGCCACGCACACCGAGAGCGGGTGGCGCAGGGGCGCGGGCGGGGCGAGCCGAAAACATTCTCACCACAACAATCACGCCACCGGACACAGCAACTACGGTTACCAGTAACCAGGAGTAGCAACCGGCGACTGTGTCCGATCGCCGCTACAGGACACAGCAACTACGGTTTCCTGTGATGGTGTGCCGTGTCGGTAACAAAAAGTATCTTCGTTTGCGCAGCCCCTTAGGATAGCTACCTATGTCTTCTAGATTTAGCTAAATAATAACTTGCTTTTGTGAATCATGTTTATCTCTTGAGTTATCAAAGTAGGTATCTAGGTGGTTGTGCTAAAAGTAGGTTATTTAATAGTGTGCCTAAATCTGAATGTTAGTGGATCCACATTGCCCTGACAATAATTTATAAATTAAACTAAATAAATGCTACTGTAACGTTTATTGGATTGGAATTGCTGTAATTGATTACTTTAATATCGGATTTGGCTACACTTTAGATCTTTGAAATCTTTAACCTTCCAAACGACATCAAGAATAGTGTGTAATCAGTTAACCACTTTGATAATGCAAAAATTGTACTTGTGACAAAACAATAAACAGCTGATTGCAACCGTTTTCACTGTCATAGACTCTATGAAACATAAATGAGTTTTTCCTCGAGTGAAAATGGTTGAGCCATAATTTTCAAGAACAATTTAAAGAAGTAATCCCTAGCTGTCAACATGTAAGTAGGCAAACGTATTTTAAAATCATTATCAAGTAGGCATGATAAGGTGAAGCGGCGGCGCTGGCGCACGATCAATCGTATCCACGTCGTATGCGAGATATGTGTGTGTGGAAAGATAGCAGCATTGCAGTGTTATCGGCTCATGGCGTGAAGGTCAAACGACCAAAACTCTCTATAAACTTAAGCCTCTCGGGATTTTAGGATTGCCTCAAGTAGTTCATGTCATAGTTTAATCGGACGCATTCAAATCCTTCGCCTGACAATGAAAGTGCTGGAACTTTACTTTGTTTAAGGGATTTATGATGGTTCATGTAGGTGCACACGTTATTCATTCGAAGATATTTTTTAATGCTTTTGAAGTACCTACGTATAAGCTGCTTGTTTTCTTTGTACGCCGTGTATTATCATCTGCACGCTTAGTTCATGGCATAGTTAAACTATACACCATGTCCCGGAATAAACGTACAACCTCTTAAGGGGTCATTACACTCATCATTATTAACCACAGATGAACAACTTTTACTATGGGACCGAACCTGAAATCGCGAAAAAAAATCTGCTGTTCCCTACATTTTGACGAGTTATGCGAACACAAATGTATGGAACAGCAGATTTTTTTTTATAATAGTCAAATCCCCGACAGTACCCCGCTTGTTTTGCGTCTCTTAACGTGCACACCACCGTGTCCCCAGGCACACGAATTTCTAACTATGTGTATAAATAGCGAGATCTCACAAGGAAGGGATAGGTACTATAGAGTGAACCATTTTTAATATCCTATAGAATTTAAGCAAACTATGGATACCGGCGGCGGCGTGACATCACCAGATAGAATCGAATAACAAAGGAACCTTTGTAATTTTTATTTATCATTGCGTTCGAAACTTGTGAAATAGACGGTCATTAATATGTGAGGAATACGCTCAAAAAAGAAGCGTTTCCTCGTTACGGTTTTATTATAACAGGATGTATTTTTCGGGTCTTCTGGTTTCTGCAAGAAAACAGCGAACCAGGTTCCAGGGTAACCCAAATTCTGTGTTTTTACTTATAAAATGAAAGCTCAACGACATGTGCAAATTTTCACTTCCCACACTCTCAGCTCGTGATCATCAATTTAAGCGTCAAAGTCTGTCTGTTAGTGGTTAGAGGAACACATTTTTTCGATAATTATTACTAAATATTTTTAATTGATTTTGAGTTTTAAAAAAGGTCTTGACGATAAAAACTTAGCGACAAAAAAAAAAACTAAGTCCTTCGCGGTCAATTTTCCAACTGCAAATGTGTGTAATGTAATCACAACAACAAAAAAAATAAGTGATAGAACTACAAATTTACGATTTTCGGACTTTTTCCTTTACTTGTGCTGAGAGACCTTGCTTCTTGCCAAATTTCATGATACTAGGTCAACGGGAAGTCGGCCTATAGGTTTTGATTTATTTGCGAGTATCAAAATATGTCGCATAAATTGCCATAGAAGCTTGTTTATTTTAGAGCTCCTAGGGACCGTAGACGTATTTGACATTAATTTTAACTTGATACCTTCAAGCGCTCCTGAGAAAAAGGGTCTTGACAGACCGATAGACACACGGACAGAGAGACAGACGGACAACGAAGTGATCTTATAAAGGTTCCGTTTTTTTCTTTTGAGGAACGGAACCCTAAAAAGGCAGTCAAGGTGAGCTAGATTTTGAGCATAGGGGTTGTATAGACCATAGAAAAAGGAAGAACGAAACGAAAAACATTGATATTCAAAGTTGTGTATGTACCTATAGATACTAATAAATTAAATTGAAGTGTCTGTTTGTAATGTCAAAATAACAGCTTTTTCTAAATGTATATGACAGTATATACGATACTTTTATCGAAAAAGCAATTTTTTTTTTGTCTGTCTGTCTGTCTGTTTGTTCCGGCTAATCTCCGAAACTGCTGGACCGATTTTGACGTGACTTTTACTGGCAGGTAGCTGATGTTATATGGAGTAACTTAGGGAACTTTTATTTTAGAAAAATAACCAGGGTTCCGCGCAAAAAGTTAAAACCTATGAAATTGTGAACGTGAACAACATCCGATTTAAATAGGGAAGTAAGTATTGACATCTACGCGGGCGAAGCCACGGGCAACAGTTACTTATAAAATTGAAGTGTCTGTTTGTAATGCCAAAATAACAGCTACTTACTAAATGCATATGAAAGTATTACGGTACATGTAACAAAATAACAATTTTTAAAACTTTTGTCTCTCTGTCTGTTTGTTCCGTCTAATCTCCGAAACGGCTGGACCGATTTTGACGGGAAATTCACTGACAGATAACTGATTTTATAAGGAGGAACTTAGGCTACTTTTATTTTAGAAAAATAATTATGGTCCCGACCAAAAAATTAAAACCCATGAAATTGTAAGGAAATAGCGCGGGCGGGCCATGCAATGCGGCGAGTTGGGGGACGAGGGAGTTTTATTAAAATGTGGCAGTTATTTTAGTACCTATATTGTACATGTATCTTACAACTTCTACGCGAACGAAGTCGCGGAGCACAGCTAGTCATAAAATAATAATAATAATAACCCCATCGCCGTATCTCTACGTTGACGTCGTGGTGGGGCTTGCGCGCTTCGAACTCTAGGTCTGTGCCGGTAGAGGTTACTTTGCCGGAACAGGTCTAGGGTGAGGAGCCAGACCAAGAGAGATACAGAAACCCGCAGGGCAGCATGTGGCGAGCTGCTGGGCAGTAGCGACCCCACGTACCGTATCTCTCGGGAGAAGTCATGTTCCTCATCTCTGGCTTGCCTTTATTGGCCGGCTGGAGTGAACACTGACGAGAACTGACCTCCCACCTCATTCTTGCCTTTATTAGCCAATAAAGGCAATAATCTCTACTCAAGCCAGCCGGCTTGAGTAGAGATTCGCAAGAGCAAACGTGCTCGGAGGAAGGAAGTAGTCCAGTAAGATGCTGGTAGGGATCTTGACTGTACTTCCGGGATTGTCCTGATAGCCGTGGAATACCTCTCCACTCCTCTTAAGCACCTCAAGACATGTTACCCCCTTGTCGCTACGACACTATGTGCTAGCGACCGTTTCTGGGGGCCCATTGTTGAGTGTGCAAGTCACCCCCTGCCATTTTATCCGTGTATTGTATTTATCAAACATTGGTCAGGCAGGGGCCATAGTCCTTCAATATTTTTTTTGTCTCCATATCCTGCAATAGTCCTACACCAACCGGGAGTTATCCTTGGGTGCACTTGCATAGTACGCACAAGGATAATCGTCGGTTGGTGCCTCATTTCCATTGAAAGCGTCTAACGGGCCTCTGCGAGTTGGCTTCGGCCCCTCATATGCCTTTCAAAGGTCCGGGACCCTAGGGTCCCGAGAAATATCAAAAAAAAAATATAATAATAAATAAATATCTTGGGACAACTCACACACGGCCATCTGATCCCAAGTTAAGCAGAGCTTGTGTTATGGTAAGCAGACAACTGATATACATACTTATATAATTTATAAATACATACATATTATAGATAAATTACACCCAGACACAGAACAAACAATATGCTCATCACACAAAGTTTGTCCTGGGTGGGAATCGAACCCACGACCTCCGGCTTTGCAGTCAGGGTCACTAACCACTAGACTAACAGGCCTGTCAATAAAAACAAACTAGTAACATAGAACTTCTGCTATGCCAGTAGTGATGGACTTGATGTTCTGAAAGAGGTCGTAGGTCGTATACATACCTCAATTAAGTAGACTAGAGACTGTAAGTAGGTATATCATACATATTATAGTGTTTGTTTAGGAAAACAATTAAGAAATTAATGAAATCTCCGTTGATAGAGTAAGGAGATTTCGCGCTAGTCACAATAGTTGGATAAGGAAAAGGGATTCTGAAACACTGAAACTAGATAATTTTACTTGGAAATTCAGTATGTGATGTACCTATAGTATTTCGCCGTTACCTTTTTGAAATAAAGTGCACTACGCTCGCGTTGTCGCCAACCAAAAGTCTTTGGTATTTCCTTTTAAAAGAACAATGAATGATGACGATTTAATTGGAGATAAACTCCTTTAGCTAAATAACTGTGGGACCACCGATTGTCAGTAAATTCTTCGAAATCACTGCATATTTAGGAAAGCTGCAAACATGACTTACGCCACCATCATATTCATCTCTCATTTCATTTTCTATCACGACCTATCGTTGCTAACTGTCTCCAATAACCGAACCCTAAAATGAATCATAATGTAAATGGTTACAGTCAACATTCTCGGGGTAAAATCTGCGTTGGGTAACTTTCTTCCTCTAGGAAGAAAACCAGAAAAATACAATATTCCTATTCCTTGAAACGATAGATAAGTAGGTATCCTTTCAACTGACGGATAGATGGGACTTTTGCTATTGTCATTAAAGTTCTACTTAATTAATTAAGTTAATTAAAGTTTGTATTAGTACCTAATATGTAATGCAATATTATTGGATGTTTCAGTTCAGCTTTTTTTTCTAAAATGCAACCGATGCATGTCTGAAATGAAAATTTTCTATTTTTCGGGAACTCTAACCGATCTCGTATGAACGAGCTTTATAATGCACTAGCTTCTGCCCGCGACTTCGTCTGCGTGATTTATTTTTATTTTTGCTGGGCTCCTAAGGGTCGTAGCATGACGTTAAATAGCCTATAACCTTCCTCAAGAATTGGGCTATCAAATGCAAAAGGATTTTTCAAATCCGACTGGTAGTTCCAGAGATAACGCTTTCAAACAAAAAAACTCTTCAGCTTTTTTATATTGGTATAGATTAAAATTTTATACCTCTAAGAACACCGAGTTTCAATAATTGTAAAGGGGTTGACTTTCAGATACGTAATGCTGAGAGTACACAAGTATAAACATCAATGAAATTATACCATATCGATGGTTAAAAGGTAAGATGAGCGACGTTTTGGTCGAAAATGAGTTATGAATGCCATCCTACCTAAAATTTTCCGCTTTTTAGGGTGGCATTCATAACTTATTTATTCCCTTTTGAACCGTCGATATGTAAGTACTTCCAGAATGGTTTTCTTTGATTATTAGTAGGTTGTCTTTTTTAAGTTTTGTTTTTCCTTGCACAATCGTTTCCTACATAGGTAAGTGCTAGTAGTCACCGACGCCATTAGAAATACACTAGCCAGTTAGCAACCTCCGTGAGGTGAACTGATGCTGGCCAGTCGACCTTGACAAATGACTGGCCATAACGCTTTTTAATCGACTTCAAAAAAGGAGGAGGTTCTGATTTCAGTTGTTTTTTTTTAAATGTCAGTTACTTCATAACTCCGTCATTTGTAAACCGATTTGAAAAATTCTTTTTTTACTTCCAGATTGGTCCTATATAAATTTGATCAAGTTCAGATGAGTGGTTTTTGAGTTTCCTTCAGTAATTCGTATTTTTTCCACATAGTGTACCTATATTGATGATCTTTTAATAATTTCCTGTCACTGTTATTTACATTGCAAGTAGTGTGAAAAATAACTTTAATTTCGGAAGTCGGGGCCAAAAACTAAAATACAGATCCAAAGACACCGACTTCCGAAATTAAAATTATTTTTCACTTTGTAGTGTTTTTTTGCAAAAAAGTTTTTTTGTAATCAGATTATGTTATAACGATATTTATACATTTTTAATTGTTACCTACAATGACATGAATAATTGATAACTGAAATGAATATTTGTAAATGAATATGTATAACTGAAATGAATGTTTATGAATTGAATGCTGATGTTGCAATTAAATGAGGGACAAAGGTGAAGTGCAGTTTCTTGTCTTGAAGTAAAGCGGTAGGTACCTATGTTAGCGTTGCAAATATAGATATATGGCTACCTTTGGACCGGAACTTACTTTTCAAACCTTATGATCAATATTAGATCATTGTTAAGCTGTTTGACTCTTGACATTGAAGGTTTCATATCAATCAGATAAGCTATTTTTACGTGAATGTGTATTCAAACAATGCTTCTCTGTTTATTTTAGTATGATAATGTTTTAAATAGGCCTACGCATAAAGGCTTTTGCAAACAGGCGCGACACGCGACGCGACACAAATGCACCGCGTGTCGCGCGACGAGCGGTGCCTTTGTGAGTCACGCCTGTTTGAAGGAGCCTTAAAATGCAAGTACCTACCTATTTTTTTAGATACACTGTATGATACGTAATACATGCAAACTACAGCTCCAGAGTAGATGTTTACGAGATGCGGAACTCTTTATTAGGTTGAGGGCACAGCGCAGCGCAAGCTCACATTGTAAGATCCACTTATGATAAGTAATTGGACACCTTTGTTCTACAGTTAGGAGTTAATACCAGTTCGTTGAGACTGAGCCTAACTGATTGAGGCATTTTGAATACAAGAGGCCATGTCCGAATGTCGCAAAACAGCGAGTAGGTAGCTACCTATAGTTATTAAGTTGAATATAATTGGGTTAACGCCCAGATTAGACTAATTTAGTACTTAATGTTTGTGTTTTGTTAGATTTACTGCACAGAAAGATTGGTTCCATTTCAATAACCTACACAACCTTCTCATTGTTTAGACCTTCTCGATTAAGAGATCCATAAGGTAAACGCAAGGGTAAACGATATTATAGTTGAATACAACAACACATGAATCAATTTATATATAGGTACCTACCGCTTACCTGTTATTTCGAGGAAATAATGAATTGTACGATGTAATAAAACCTATAGAAAAAAAAACTCATTCTTACTCCATGAAAAAACGTGAATCATCATCGATTGAGATAAATTACATTTTTTACTACATGTATCAACTTATTAATGAAATCATGTGTAGGTCTTATTATTATTTAGTTGCGTTCGAGGTCTACCTTTATTCCCAAAAACATAATTTTAATGATGCAAAGGTCATTGATCAAGTTGTTAACTTACAGTAGTGTAGCTAACAATGAAAAATAGAGCAAAATGTATCTTACTTATAGTTGTAGACAACAGTAAAAATGCTCACCTACAAAAAAATAATATAAAATAACCAAAGTAATAATAATTGCCTACAAAATAATTTTTGTTAATCAATTACTATTTCAATAAAGTGATCAGGGCAATAACTAGAAAAATATACATACAACAAATGAGTTAGGTATAGCTGTTCAAATACGTGTGTAGGTATATACATGGGTATGGTGGTAAAGTGTCCGCTACCAAAATTATACCTAGGTACACCATTAGCTATGATAACGATTATAAAATATAAGTACCGTTTTTCATATGCCATTTAAATAATAATATTATGACGAGAACTTTGATACAGTAAGAACAGTGGTGCTTGGAGTATTTAGGCACACCTAATTTATCACTGATAGCTCGATATCCAATGATCGATTGTAATTACATTGATATTCATTAAATAACTGTTATGCATTAATATTATCGAAAAATTAAATCGTCTGACGTTTTTTCTATATAGTAACTAATATCTTATATCATGATAAGTAGTTTCATCTTTTGTTCAAGAAAAAGTGTCAGTTTCAAGATTGATTGGGAGTTTAGTCAAGAAGACACAACAATTTTATTAGATTTGTTTTTTTTATGATTTTGGTAGACTTATGTAAACAAAAGTGAAAACCGTTAGTTAATTTACTAGCGAATTGTCTGGTCTGCCTGCTAAGTATAATAAACCGAAATTAAATTATTCCCCACAGATTCATTGAATGAAGCATGGCATGTGACCAATGACGAGTAATCTGAGTTATATGTATGTTTATACATATTTATGAATGTCAATTCATATAAATAAATAGAAAACATCTAGCCCGCTTAACTTTTCATATTACACACGTAATAAACAATTATTTTTAATTTTGATTAAGTTAGGTTATAAATTTTAGAGACGTGATATGTATTGGCTAATTCAGAATAGAATGCACGGAGGATGGGGAGATGTGTACAGTTGATAGAAGTCAATTGAATAATGGCAACCCAGAGGATGTCATTCGCGGGGTACTCACGTAGGAGGACGAACTAGATGGAACAATTCTGTGGGCGATGTTGGTACCCGTCTTATAACCATTTTGCGGCCATCTGTGCATCCCATACCGATTGAGGCAAGAGATCGGACTGATGGGGCGCCATAGTGGTTGGTGCCACTGTCAGATCCTTCAGGATATGTGGTCACTTGCTCGTAAGGCCGTAGACACCGCGCAGATGCTGCACCCGAGGCTGTAGACACATCACGAATCCTGTGTGTATCACTGAAGCTCTTCACTTTGCGCATTTGCCCAGAGGGCGTTATCATCGGCGCCGGAGCGTGTAGGTCGAGGAGCTTTGAGCTCTCCCTGTCTTGGCTGTCATACTGCTCCACGTGGATCGCCACGCTGGGCGCAGCGGCTTCCGTCGAATTTTCGATTTTACTCATACTATCACGTCACAGGGTCATGACGCGGTGATAATCGTCGCGTGCGTCGCTGGCGACGCGCGACTGTGAATAATGACCGATCGCGAGAGCGAGCGAGGTCGGCTGAGTTGGCGGACCGACTGCCCTGACTGGTTCGTCTCGTCAATCGCGGCAAGGCAATTGGTAAACAAAGTGTGACTCTAGCATCGAGTGGGGGGGGGGGAGTATATCACCAGGAGGGGGAGGTCCGCGCATGCGCGTGGCGGCCATGAAGCATTGCGCTGCGCTTGCGTTTATCTCAGGGCTAGACCACAATATCTAGTAACGGGCATTTAGAGGTACTTATTCCAAAAGTAAAAACAAAAATGAAAATCACCTATTATACTCGTAAGCTACGATTAGACAGCAACGATGAAAGTATGCTAGATAATGGTTTTATGAAAATTATTTAAACTAGGAAGCGCTTATCGCTGTAGTAAGCAAAACAATTCTCAGTGGCAGCCCCGCGGAGTTGGTATAGGTTAACTCCTATGGATTTGTGCCCGGTTGATGACAATACGGTTGTTGTTTATTAGATTTTAACATAACTGACGGAATGCACACACGTTATAAATCTCTGCACTGCACAATTTTCGTAAACGTAGGAGTAATGTTATGTTGCATCCGGTTTGGCTGGAAGCAAACCGCAACATAGTTGGGAAAAGGCTAAGTACAAGGAAAATGTTATGGTATGTAGAACAATTGTTTAGCTGCGTACAATTGTTTAGTGGATACTTAGACGTAACGTCTCTGGGAGAGTCAGGTAATACATATCTATACTAATACAACCTGCTGGAGTTTATAGCAGGCAATGAAAGACAAATCGTTAGGAAAAAGATGAAAAGGAGAAAATGTGGAAAAGTTCATAAATATAAATGAAATGAAATTGTTTATTTTGCAAGTAGGATATTAGAATCACTTTTACTCGTCGTTATTTTTACACAACTGCGCGACAACAAAGACAGGGTTATTTACAATACCTATTGCTCGTAAAGTGGCTCTTATTGCACCACTTTTAGGTTCACACTGCAGTGTACGTCTTCCTTTTACGTTTCATTATTTAGGATTCTTTAATGCAAATGGCATTACTGGTCAACGTGATGAGATTGCCACTTTCCTCCGCGACCATCAACTTGACATTATCTTCATACATGAGTCCTTCCTGAAGCCCCACATTGCTAACTATAAAATAGTTCGCAACGACAGGCCTCGCTGTCACAAGGGTGGCACCCTCATTTACTATAGGAAGTCACTTTACTGCATCCTTTCGGACCCACCTCCTCTCGTCTCCCACCTGGAGATCTCCCTCTGTCGGCTCGACATGACTGGTCACCAACCAATCACCATCATCTCCGCTTACATCCCACCTGCTAATGGTGCGGAGGATCCCATCTCTCTCACTAAGGACGTCACTGTCCTCTTCGCTCTGAGTGACTCCATCATCTTGGCAGGTGATCTCAAAGCCAAACACCCCGCTTGGAACAGTAGCACGACTTCTACCAGAGCAGAGGTAGGATCGTGTTCAACCTAGGTGCGACCCTCAATTTCGATGTTATCGCTCCGATGAATCTTACCTATTTTCCTGGCGATCTCAATCAGCTGCTCGACGTATTTGATGTAGCACCGCTCAAGAATGTAAACGTCCGTTTTCCATCTATAGAGACGCTACATGAGCTCAACTCTGACCACCGCCCAGTCATTATTCATTTAGCCCCTTACTCGGGCTCGCTCGATTCCAACTCGCCACCTCCGACCAAAGTGTTAACTGACTGGAGGCAAGTAAGCGAAAGACTTAATTCCACCACGTCGCCTCACTTGGACACCATCCCCGATCATATAGTGTCAGTCGCGAACACGATAGGTGCGATGCACTCGTTTACAGAACACGTACAATCCGTATTGACAGATTGTTCACGGGAAGTTCTGGCGATGGAAGACAATCGCTGCAAATTACCGACTGACGTGCGTGAACTGACAACTGAGAAGAACGCGCCCATTCGAGCCTACGACTCCTTTCCCTGTGACGCGAACAAATCCCACATGCGCCAATTACAGCATGCTGTAAAGAAACGCATAGTGGAGCTGCGTCCCGAGGGCTGGGACAAGCGAACTCGAGCCCACCAACCAAGCCTTCTGGCAACTACAAAGGAAATTACGTTGCTCTGAAGAGGTCTCCATGACTCCTCTCATCCGTCCCGATAAGACTGTCGCTTTCGACAACCCCGATAAGGCCGAATGTCTAGGTGACAGCCTGGAGTCCCAATGTTCTGACTTCTCCCAGCTCCCAACCAGCTGACCAAGCGCACATTGCTAAGGTCTATGCTGAAGTCGAACGTAGAGCTTCCCTCCCACCCGTTGAAGACCCTGATGATCCTCTGCCTCTCGTCACTCCAGACGAAGTGCACAACATCATTAAAGGGCTCCACGCTTGTAAAGCCCCTGGTTCGGACGGTATTACCAATAAGGTGTACACACTCCTTCCCGCTCCTCTCATAATGCTAATGACCGCCATCTTCAATGCTCAGTTTTAACGGTGATATTTTTACAGATAGATTGACAGGTTATGTATAGTCCGTTACCTACCTATTCAACACATAATGGAATGGTTCCTACTATACCGAATCCGGAGTTTAAACTAGGCAAGTCTTGTATCCTAAATTGCCAGATCATAGACCTTCCTTCCTGTGTCCGACGCGACGTGGTCCTAGGGAGACCGTCAACTAGTTCTTCCTCTCTTTAACAAACTGACTAGGTAACCTAAAGTGAAATTTATGTTTTTTTTTCACTTCAGAACACTTATGCAGCTAAAGTAGCTTACAGACTATTTGTTGAGTGAATTGTGAAATAAAAGAAGGGTAGAAATGAACTGGAATAATATAAAGTTCAAAAGAAGTGAATGTTTTTTCGGTAAAAGTTGTATTTTAGGTATTATTGTAGGTATGTTGTTTCAATTCGGCCCACTTGCGTGTTCATGGGTTGTCCCATATAATTCGGAGTTAACAGCTAACTCAGGGATAATCAAATAATTAATCTTGCGCCACCAAGAGTTAGAGGTAGACCTAGAGTTAAACTTTAAAATATTAAACCCACCGATGTGGGAGTGTTACGTTGCTAAACTCTGGGTTAGTATAAATAAATTGACGTTATGAGGTCCCGCTGAAAACTTATTTTGTATTTTATATTGTTCGACGTTATAGTAAGTGAAAATTCGGTACTATATCAGCAGGCAATATATTATGAGCTCATATAAAAATAAATACAAAATAAAAAACTTAAAAAATTACTTATAATATCTTTGACTTAAAACATATTTTTCCATGTCTGACGTTTTTGTCAATCAATAAACTAAGTCTCCATGGAAACCACATACAATCGATTAAAATGAAATGTCACGTTATAAAATTTAAAGACAAGACAACAAATTGTTGATCGAAGACAAGAACGTATTAGGTACGTATCGTAATGTAGTGTAACTACATTACGATACGTACCTAATACGTTCGTAAGAGATGGGTATAAAATATCCGTTCATTGTTCATTAATTCATCTTTGGTCGGATTACATATCAGGCATAGACACTGCAATCCTATTTTATGTTTCGTCGATTGAACTGTAATGTTCCCAAATCAAAACTCACTGTTGTCAGGTTATGTAACCCGGTGTTACTTTTTAGTGGCGCAACGCGTAAGAAGAGTTAAAATGTTAGTTACTTAACTCCGAGTTTACAAACTCTACATTTATTCATTTAACCCGACTAAACATGCAAGTGGGCCTTACGTAGTTACAATTAAATTAATTTAAAAAAGAACTTACCAAATGGGTTCATATTTTTTAATAAGTGTGTTTTGGAAAGTTTTAGACATAACGTTTGCACTTTTGATATTGAACAAAATATAAATTTCTACCCCACCGATCAGTGAACACGGTTAACGTTAAATGATGTCGCTTCTATAATAGCCGTGCCCCCACTGCGTTGCTAATTTATTATTCGTTCCCAGCCTATTAACACTTATAATCTGTTTACGTGTTCAGTGTCACTAATTCATATCTACTAAATAAACGTTTTACGTCGCTTTTACCTAGTACCTCGAAATTATTTATTCAACATGATTATGTTTGACAACTTTATAATATCAAGATTAAGTCCGGCAATTGAGCGAGAAGTCATGACGTGCACATTAAGAACTTGATGTTCAGCTAGGTATATTGTTAATCTATATAAATAAAAATCAATGACCGAATGTATGTAAGCGCATCACTTCAGAACGATTGCACCTATTTAGCTAATTCTTCTTTTGTTGTGTTTGCAATTGTCAGAACAAGGTTTGTGTGACAGATATTTTTTTGGAAAATTAACTGGCAATGTCGGGATGGTGTTTTTGTATTAAACCAGCCTAAACCGCTGGAGATGAGACATGAAATTCATCCGGGCGACGCCGGGCACGAACAGCTAGTTTGTAATAAATCTCGGGATGTAATGTGGTTGCTCTTGAAAGTGAAAGGTGTGCCACGGCAGACCCTTAATAAGTTGAGTTCATTCGGGATAAGTACCTACAGTCAATTTATTACCTTTATGGGAAAGACAAAACTTCAATCTGTCATAATCAGTGCATTTTGGCGTGGGTTTGAGAGACGAAGCGAAGTTTTGTTCCTGTATTCTGGTCTTTTCTGGCAATTGCGACAAGTTCAGTGTGGCAAAACTGCGATGCGATGCGTATTCGCAGTTTTGTGTGGGAGCCCTATATCAGGCTTGCATCAAGGGTAGACTTTACTACTACTACTTTACTCCTTCCAGTTGACAATGTGCACTCTGACATGGCGCATGATCTAGTTTGAAAATGAGTAAAGTGTTGAACATGAATGGCCAATAGAGGAAATCCATCCGTGAGAGATAAAAGATATGACGGAGAAGGTACATCTCTCTCGTTATCGTCAGCTATATTTTAACTACTATGGGTAGGGTTGGTTAATGCGTAATAGAAAAACTGTTTGCAGTTCAAATCAAATTATAATTCACGATCAAATTAATCACACTAGCTATTCACACACTGGTAGGTACACGACACAACTATACGGAACGCGCGACAATTTCCTGCTCGACCACCACCGACAAACTCTGCTTAACTCCGGTCGACGAGCGTTATGTTGTAGACTCTGTCGAGCGCCGCTTGGTGTCGCTGGCGTTCCGATTAGTCAAACGACGACTAACGTATTTCCGACAGGTATGACATTATCTGTGATATGTCTAAAAACGGGAAAAAATAGTGAGATGACGGCTCATTGTAATTGTGAGATATGGAAGAGGAACATTTGCTGCATCTCATGAAATGATCGAACACTTCATGAAATGATCAATTCTAAGATCTGGTTACAACATATATGTACATAATTATAATAAAATCGTAGTAAACTCAAAACCACACATTGAATATTTTTGAAAAAAAGTAAATGCGGTATGGCAAGGATTCTAATGCCGAAAATATAGTTTTTAGAATTTTTGTCGGTTTGTCTATTTGTCTGAATGTACCTACACACATCAAAAGTGTCTAGCAATCAAGGTATTTAAAAACAATTATTCCTCGTAGATACACTTTCCTCGTAGAGACACTTTTGAAAAAATCTCGCTTCTATTCCTTATAGATTCACTTTCGTTAAGTACAGCAAAACAGAAAAGAGCTAGTATAAATTTTGTCACTATTAAAAAAAAAGTTAATAAAATTGCTTATTTATCTGCATATATGTCGCAGTAAGATGGTCGAAGCCGTGAATATAGTCATATCTCAGGGATATAGCTATATACCGTACTAGAGTTATATGAAAGCGGTTCATAACTGTTGGAGTGCCCCCTAATTTGGTTACTGCGACCAATTTCGACGTAGCGCTCGCCTGCCGCTGCAGCAGCATCGCTCGCTTCGCTCGCTCGGCTGGCGCGTAATTGGTCACGGTTTTAACCTAACCTATTTGGTCGGAATGCCCTAATAGTTATATTATTAGATCGTGCTCGTATCATAGTTATATTCCTAGTAAGACAGAGGAGTTCGGTGGCAAATAACTAAAATACAGATCCAAAGACACCGACTTCCGAAATTAAAGTTATTTTTCATTTTGTAGTGTTTTTTTGGAAGTTGGTTGGTTTTTTTTTTGTAAAAAAGTTTTTTATTGAGTAGTATAGGTGGCCATCTGTGGTCTTCATCATCAGTTCCACTTCACCAAATGGTGCTTTCCGAGAGCAAATGCACGAATTACTATAAAAAATACCCAAATCTCTAAAGGTGTGCCTATAACTATAAGAGGGTTTCCCTCGATTTCCATTATCAGATTGTGACTTGATGACAATGGGATCACCTCGAGAGTATACCCTTTCAAACAAAGAATAATTTTCAAAATTGGTTCACAATTGACGGAGAAATCGGTGAACATACCTATGTGGCGGCATCGCCACAGTGGAACGCGTCACACTGACGTCACGCAAAATCCTGAATCGCGCAATCGGAGTTTACCGTGCGACTAGCTTATATACAACATCCCGACATCAACCGTCGGGCAGTAGCCCACCAGACACAACACCCGTCTGGTCGGAGGATCCTCCCTTTTCTATAGAGGATGAGTGAACTTTACACCCTGTTCCTCATGCCACTATACCTACATAAAACATACATATAGCCGAACATATAACCTCCTCCTTTTTGGAAGTCGGTTAAAAATTGGCCCGAATACTTATATAACATTTATTCATATAACCCGACTAAACATGCAAGTGGGCCTTTAAATGATAAAGATCCTACACATTAATATTCCAAAATAACATTTCTGAGGGGGTGTTAAATTTTTGTACGATCCACACGGACGGTCGCGGGCAAAGGGCTAGTATTTAATAAGAAAATAAACTAGCAGTGGGACACAAGCTAGACAAAAAAATAATTGCTTCTTCTTATCTCAAAAATACACAGAATATTATTTGCTTTTAAACATATGAATGAGAGACGCACGCTCCATGTCGACTTTTTCATCAACGACATCTTTTACAATCGTATTGATTCGTAAATCGATATCTATGTCATACTGTTTTCGTGTGCAACGTTCAATCTGTACCTGTGCTTGAATCATCCGAAACTATTGAGACATAGGCATTTTATTTTTTTAAGATTTGAATTAGTAAATATAAGTTTGGGTGTGTAGCTGCGACTTTCTTGTTGAAACGGTTATGCCACTCTTCGACTTAGTTTGTCGTGCGGTGTCTTTGGCTATAAAAACATATATGGTAGGCATTATATTTGGCTTTAACCATTTGTTTTACGAAGTAGTCGTGAAACAAAGTATTATGTTCGTCATTGATCGAAATATTTTCGATGGTCATGATTGCTTCGGGAAAATAATTTAATGGTAAATAAGGAATTAAAGCATTTAAAGCAACTACCTTTTTTTTGTGATTTTCGATTTAATCCCAAACTTTTCGCCTTTTTCCATAATGCTTGGGAGTACCTACCTAATGAAATAAACAGCCCTTTATATCGATTCCAGCGAAAACAACCTTGGCGGCATTCATTACGCCAACTTCATAATCACTTTGGAATACTTCAGGCTTAAATTCTGGCAAATGTTCCTTCAATAAAGCAAATAATCTTACATACGTTATTTCTTCCTTATTTGGCAAAAAAGCAAAAATTATTGGAACAATTATAGATTCCTCTACGCTACTTTTTATGACACCGTGGACTGTAAAAAGTTGATAAAACGCTTTCACTATAGTTACTCTTGAAAGTTCCGTCAACTAACACGTGTTTGATTATGGAAATAACTTCCCGTGACCCTTGGCTCATAAAAACTATAATTTTGTCATCTATGCCACCTTGAAAAAGTAGAAAATTTTCGAAGCGAGCGAAGCATCCAGGGTTTTCTTAGTAGGCAAGTTCATTGACAAACCTGTACATGGCAACCAGCGCTAACGATCAAGAAAGGGCGGGATGCACATACAAAAGTTTCATAAAAATAATAAATAGGTATTATCCGAAGAAAATAACAAATTGAGTTTGTAAAAAAAATCAAGCCGTGGAGATAGGTAACGGGGGCCGATTTGCTCTTTGCATCAGGGCCGCTGATCTGAAGTTACGCGACTGCTCAAGTGCACCTGTGCAATGAGAAACTTGCGCATCAAAATGCTACTGTGACAACTGTGATCCCAGAGTTTGTTTCGGGCTTTCTTCTCAGAGTAGTCAGATAGGAAACGCCGACCTCATCTAGTTTTATTGACGTGTAAGTGTTTGTAGAACCTACTTACAGAAATAAAATCATTTATCATTTACTGTCCTCCAGACCTTATTCGTAGTTGCGATATTTATTATGAGTGTCACGTGGGCAGAACATCAAATAGGATCTAGTCTAGCATTTAGAATCGGTTAATACTACTTACTTATAGCAATGAAACTAAGAACATATTATTAATTGTTTATTCTTAAAATTAGATATAGTCGATATTTATTTTACATAAAACTATGGTGATTTCGAATATTTATATGAATATCACAAAATTCGAAGAGCGACGGATGCCACATTAGTAAAAGTAAAACGTAAAAAATAATATAAAATAAAGTAAGTATAGGGTGGGGCGCGGCGAGCGCGAGCTGGCGCCCGGCGCGCCCCTGGCCGGCGGTCCTCCGGCGGCAGCACAGAGATAGGGAGAGAGGAAGACCGACACCGCCCGGTGCCGGCGGAGGAGCGCGGCCGCGACTAGCGTACTCAGCGCTGGAACAGCGGGTTGGGGAAGTCGGCCGGGTGCGGCAACGGCGCGGGTGGCGGGCGCGCGCGGCGCCACGCCACCAGCCAGCACGCCACAGCCGCCGCCACCGCCACTAGCGCCAGCAGCGCTGTGAGCGCCAGCGCCACGGCCAGCCCCGCCGCCGACACGCACACCTCGCCTGCGCCTGCGCCCGCGCCCGCCGCGCCGCCGGCGTCACGCTGCCGCGCCACCTGCGACGGGTCGCGTCGCTGCAGCGTCAGGATTTGGTTGGACTCGACGGTCACTTCCTCGCGGAACTGGCCTGCAGGTGAAGACGACGCGCTGCTGTCGATGGCTTCTCGTTTTCGTCGCTTGCCAAAGGCGTCGGCACCGCGACAGTTCACCTGCGGATGGCGGTAAAATGTTGTAAAAAATTTACTTACTTTATTTGCATATACATTGTTTGTTTCGAAAACAGCTGTAAATATTATGCTTGCGTTCCTTACCGGTTGACATTTGCCGAAGCAGACGCGAATGTTACATTGGAATCGTATGTTATCGCTGCTGGGGAACTTGAACGCGTTAAAAGCGACTCGTAGTACGCTGCCGTCTTCGCTTCGTTCCCATTCGCCGAAGATTGATGGATCCGTTGCACATCCGTCAGCGTCCGTCACCGGGTATTCGTTCTCCACATTCGTGGCTACTTCGCTCGTCTTTGCTATACAGCTACGCGCAAATCCGCCGTAAATATCTATGACAAAATTTAAACAGTTTTAAGTATATTATAAACTTAATATTAATACTTTTACCTACTTATTGTATGATTTGTTCTACTATAAGCGACCATTTCGTAAAATGGTGGCATTTATTTCATGATATAGTCAACTACGAGTATAACACCACTTGTCAATACTTGTCATATCATTTAATGTTCAACGTATGTCGATTTGTTTATTGATGTTTGGCTATCATTAAGGGTCAGTACCAGGAAGTCGTGTTATGGGTTTTGGATAAGTTTATATAGAAAACTTAAAGTAGTAGCCACGAAAAAAAAATGTTTGCCTAGCTCAAGAGTTTCACCAGTCAGTGAAAAAATCGCCCATGCCCATGCCAAGTGCCCATGTCACCGTCAAACCCGTTAATCGCTCAAAACTACTTTTGATCGGTTTAAACTATTTAAAAAAATTATTAAAATTTACTTTGTATGCAATTACGTTGAGAGATTATTTTGTGACCCTTTTAAAATACTTTTGGTTGAAAACTGTCTAAACGGTTAAATTAACTGGTTAGACCGCAGTTTTGACTGTACCGTCAACATGTAAAAAACGCGCTATCAGCGCCGCTAGCGGTAAAGAATGTTCAATGTTTGACCATATAATGAAATTGCCGTGTTTAGCTGTTTATATAGTTAAACCATCTCTATTCATTGATTTGATCATCAAGCCATATCATGGTATGGTCACCAATCAATCAATCTGCCTAGCCTTTTCCCAACTATGTTGGGGTCAGCTTCCAGTCTAACCGGATGCAGCTGAATACCAGTATTTTACATGGAGCGACTGCCTATCTGACCTCCACAACCCAGTAACTGGGTAATACGATACCCCTTGGTAAGACTGGTTGTCAGACTTTCGGGCTTCTGACGACCCGTAACGACTGTCAAAGATCTACGAATGACAGCCGGGACCAACAGCTTAACGTGCTTTCCGAGGCACGGAGGAGTCTCGGTATGTAAAGATGGTCACCCATCCACGGACAACCCCGGCAAGCGTAGCTTAACCTGATGGATCGATCCGTGTGGCTGTTATTATTTAGCCACGAGCTCCTCCTCCATATCATGGTATGGTCACCAAAGTTTAATAAATCACCATTTCATGAAATTGTCGACTACTTTATGATATGATCGATTCTACGATGTTGCTCATGTGGCTACGACATGAATATGAATTATGTAAAAACATAAGAAAGTTTCTTACTTGAGGGTTGTACATCGACTTGCAAGACTAGGTTCTCTCCAATCTCAGCGGAGCTGACTTGGCTGCCGGAGCGAGAGACGATTCTCATGGCGCAGGTGGGCGGCGGGCCAGTGTTGGCGATGGTGCCGGCTGTCGTCAGCATCGATACGTTGAAGGCCAACGTCACGTTTTGCTCGCCCGTTTGGTATATACATTTTATGTGGAATGCCTTGGCGTTTGAAGTCACAAGTTTCGGATGTTTCTGCATTACAAGGACGAAGCTAGCTAGACCCTGTAAAATACAAATGTTTTATTTGACCGACTTTTGGTTAGGCATCGTGAATGTTGTAACGCCCTAATAAGTTGATGATTCCGTCAGTTATATTCTTTTTTGAACACCTTATGGCTTGCGTCTAAATATGAGTTTTGAATATAGATATTCTGGTAAATAAGAACTTACGTTCACATGCACCAAGCCACACTCGCCGAAGTGCACGGTAAAGTCGACAATTGTCTCCTCATCCTTAGGTGTGTCTACGGCTAGTCGGCAGCGTTCATCCTTACTGTAACTCTTAACATACAGTACGCCGTTAAAGTCCTTGATTTTCAGACTAACCCGAACGCCGTCGGCAAGGCAGTGGACCTAAAACAAATTATTATTATTATTTATTTATCAGAAAACAGTAATATACAAAATTAAGCAATACGTAAACAAAAACAAAGGTACATATGCCAGCACAAAGAGAGAAGTTTCTGATTCTTACCTGCATATCAGGCAGAGGGAAGTCGGTGCGGTACACTGGCGGGTTGGTGGTGTTGCAGTGCACCCGTGGGTTACCGGTGTAGCCGGCGATGCAGGTACAATGCGAGCGGTGGCCTATGGCGTCGCAGGTAGCCGACGTGCCACAAGGCTCGGCCCGACACGCGTCCACGCACATGCCGTTGATGCAACGTTCATGGTCGTCACACTGCGCGTCGGCGCGGCAGCCGCGCGGCTCGCAAGTGTCTCCGCGCGGCACGTAACCGCGCGCCGCGTCGCACACGCAGCGCCCTCGCGCGTCTAACACGCGTCCATCGCTTGCGCGGCACGGCACGCACTCGCCGATAGAGTCGATGCCTTGCCCTTCTATACATTCTGGGATCGGACCTGCGTGCAGAAAGTTTTTTTGTGACATGCAATCAATAGAGTGTGTAGGGACTGTATGACTGATTTTGTATACCGTCTCGCCTGTCTGTTTCTGGCTGACTTTTAGTACCTACTGCATGGTAGTTTGGAATATACAAGATATAACATAAAGAACGCACAACCTCTTAAGGGATCATTGTACTCATCATTATGAACAACTTTTACTATGGGACCAAACCTGAAATCGCGAAAAAAAATCAGCTGTTCCCTACATTTTGACGAGTTACGCGATCATAAATGTAACGCGAGGTTTACTTCACGGAGAGAAAATGCAATATTCATACAACATAATATTACATTTTTTTTTATATTAAATCAAGTATTCATTTGTTTTGCTGACTAAAATAAATTAAAACAAATGAATCCTTAATTTTAAGTAACAACTTTTAAAGAAAAGAAAGTACTCACGTCTATTGGAAGTGCACTCGACAAGAGCATTTCCTTTGTATCCGGGTACACATTCACAGATCATTGTTCTGACTGGTAGGGTGTCAATGACCTTGCACTCGGCATTAGTGCCACATGGCTTTATTTCCAGACAAGGATTTACACACTTTGCGTTCAAGCAAGCGGTTCCAGAGGGACAGTCAATATCTGTGATGCATTGCGGTTGTCTCGTACTTAAGCATCCGCCTTCAGTGCTTTGGTAACCAGGTGGACATATACAGTGCACCTCGTGAAGGTATACCCTGCATTCTGCTGGTTCGTCACAAGTTGTTGTGTTGCAAGGGTTCACGCATTTCATGTTTATACACGATTTGTCTACTGGACAATCGGAGTCAGCGCGGCAGCCAATAGGTGTACACGCAATTGAAGGATTTCCTATAGTACCAATCTTGCACCTGCACGAGGCGCGATGTTCATTGCCGTAACATTCGGCAGACTCTCCACAGACATCGGAGTCAACCGAACAAGCTGGTATACAACGGCTGTTGAAGCAAGTTTCATCATCTGCACATTGTGAATCAGATTGGCAGAGAACCTTGTAGCACCCGGTGCGGGCATCGCCTACGAAGCCGGGCTGGCAAGCGCAGACTGGTTTGTGCTCTTTTATTTGACAATCCGTATTCGGACCGCATTCGCAAGGATTTTTGCAGACGGATGTAATACATGCATGATTAGCTGTGCAGTTATCATCGGCATTGCAAATGACATCTGCGATTGGTGTTGCTGGACGGCAGACGCCTCCGCCGCTACTTACGTAGCCCGGTGGACATGTGCACAGCATTGTGCGCACTGGTAGAGTTGGTGACACTTCACATTGGGCTGGAGTGGCGCAAGGCCGCAATTCCGTGCAGGGGTTTACGCATCTTGATGATAAGCACGCCATTCTTGATGGACAGTCGGCGTCCACGTAGCACTCTGCGATGATTTGTGGTTTACATTCGATATATGGGCTTCCGGTAAAGCCTTGTTCACATTTGCATACTGCGTTATGATTTCTGACCAAGCACGTGGCTCCAGTGCCGCATATATTTTCACTAAGGCATGGATTCACACATCTGTGTGCACGACATTGTTTGTCTTGTAGGCAGTCGCCATTACTTCTACATTCTATTGCATGGCAGCCTAAATAAACGTCACCTTCAAAGCCAGGACGGCATCTGCACAATGGTAAATTCCTTTCTACATAACATTCTGCGTTAGGTCCGCACGTGCTGTTCAAGAGGCAAGGACTGATGCAGTTGCCATTGACACATGCTTCATGAGATTGACACTCCGAATTGCTGCGGCAACCAACGATGTGGCATCGCCGGTATGGGTCACCTTCAAATCCTTCGCGACATGAGCAAATGGGTCTATGATTCCGGATGAAACACTCTGCATTATCTCCGCAATTACATGGGTTACGGCAAATTCTATTGACACATGATTCGTGGTCACCGCAGTCCTGGTCTGAAGAGCAGCTAAGCGCCGGTAGTTGCGCAGGTTTACAATTTCCTCCTTCTTCAGGAATATATCCATCGGGACAGCGGCATATCAAAGTTCGGAATGGTACGCTGTCGGAAACAGTACAACGAGCGTTGCCGGTGCATGGTTTTAGTTCGGCACAAGCTTCGCGACACTCGTCTCTAAGACAAGCGTAGCCACTGGGACATTCACTGTCCATGCGGCATTCGGGTTCACCGATAACATCTATTCTCAGGCAGTGGACTAGAGGATCTCCGAGAGGAAGTGCCGCAGGACACTTGCAAGACGCAGCATGGTTCCGTGCGAAGCAGTCAGCATTGTTGGCACAAGGGTTTCGGCCGTCGCTCGAGCAAGCGTTGCGACAAGATCCCTTCACACAAACGCTGTCGTCGTTACAATCATTATCAATCTCACATTCAGCGGCATAACACCTGGTATACGGGTTTCCTGTGGTTCCTGTCGGGCAGCGACAGTTAGGACGATGTGCTTTACCGAAGCATTCGGCGCTGATAGCGCAAGGAGCTTCAACTACACAAGGGTTGACGCAAGCGCCGTTGTAACATGTATCGCTGTCGGGACACTCTGAATCGGATGTACAACCAACTGTAAAAAAGAACAATATTCAATATGGTACAATTAACATTATGAATATTTAAATTAAAATATGTATTTAAAGCAAAAATGCATGCAACGTACCTTTGGTGCAGCCGACGTATGGATTGCCTGAATATCCACGTTCACAGTAGCATACGGGATGGTGCCTCACTACAGTGCACTCTGCGTTGGAGCCGCAAGCACATGGGTCTGCGCACGCTCCGTTGACACAAGCTTGTGATAGCGGACAGTCAGAATTGGCTTTGCAGCCTACAGGGATAGTTTTTTCGTCAGAGGCTGAAAAGAGTAAATTCTTAGTTTAAACATGTAGAGTGAAATGACGTTTTTAGGATTCCGTACCACAAAAGGAAAAAAACGGAACCCATAAAGGATCACTTCCTTGTCCGTCCGTCCGTCCGTCTGTCTGTCTGTCAAGACCCTTTTTCTCAGGAACGCGTGGAGGCATCAAGTTGAAATTAATATCAAATACTTCGGTCTACGATCACTTAGAGCTTTAAAAAAATCAAGCTTCTAAGTCAACGCAATAAAAGAATACGGCCATTTATGGGACATAATATTTTGATAGTCGCAAATACATCCCGTTGACCTAGAATCATTAGGCAAGAAGCAAGGTCTCACAGCACAAGTAAAGGACAAAGTCCAAAAATCATTAATTTGTAGCTTTCACATATTTTTTTTTGGAAGTTGGTTATTTCGTGTGTCGGTGAGGTTTTAAGATGTCCCTTTGATACTACACCCGTAGCTCGTATCAATAAGTCAGGCCCACTTACACGTAATATTCCATATCTTAAAAACTACTAAACCGATTTTGATAAAACTTACACTGTTCCCTAAGTTGAAGTAAATTTAAGCCAATGAAAAAAACACAATCACATCCGATTAATAGTTTCGGAGAAATACGTGGACAAACATACATACACCTAAATTTTTTTGTATATTTGATTGGAAGCCCTAATAGATTATCATATGTCAATATATTGCAGTTCCCATAATATTACATACATACGTGTCGAATTGATAACCTCCTTTTTTTTAAGTCGGTTAAAACACATAACACTTGAATTTTTTCGTATCCTATAGATTTTTGTTACCCTGTACGAGTATATGGATAAACATTGTTTTTAAAAACTTACGAGGCGAGCATCTGTCATATCCATCACCCGAATATCCTCTCGGGCAAGAGCACTGAGGCTTATGGTTTATCACACGGCATAAAGCTCCGAGGCCGCACGCGTCGTTACATGGGTTCACGCAAGCGCGCTCGATACAGGCTCGTTCTGGGCCGCATTCCTCATCATTGTAGCATTCGTAGATCGGCGGGTGTCGAGGTACTGTGAGAACAAATAGCACATCAAACATTGCTACACAAATATTACCACCCGCAGGAACGAAAACGTGACATCATCGAGGTACTTACTCGGGTTACATTCAATTCTCGGATTTCCTGTGTAACCACGTGCACAAGTGCAGCGAGATGTATGGTCTATAGATTCACAAAGAGCGTTTTGTCCGCAAGGATCGGCTCTACAGGACTCGACACAGCTGCCACGACGGCATGTTTGGCTGTTAGCGCATTCCGAATCGACTGAGCATTCGGCTTCCGGTGGAGCTCGACATCCATTGTCCGGTGCCACGCGACCGCCATCGGGGCAAATACAAGCCACAGCGCGTAATGGTAGCACGTCGACGATCTTACAACTTAGGCCAGAGTCGCAGGGGTTGCCTAGACAGAGGTCGATGCAGCGGGCATTTACACAGGCGAATGGCGCCGAGCAATCGGCGTCAGTGGTACACTCTGTGTCGTCGTGCGCTGTGCTGCAGCCACGAGCGTACGGGTCTCCGGTACGGCCTGCCGGGCACGCGCACTCGGCGCGATGACTGCGCGCGGTGCACAGCGCGTCGGGTGCGCACGACTGCTCGGAGCACGCCGGCTGGCAAACACGGTTTAGTCGGTTGCAGATTTGTGTGTCGTCACAATCTTCGTTGTAGTGACAGATAGCGGAAACGCATGCACGTCGCGGGTCACCCTGGGTCCCGGGCGGGCAACGGCAGCTGGCGATATGCGCAACCGCCACGCAGTTTGCGTCTCTCCCGCATGGTGTACCGAGCGTGCACGGGTCTTGACAGTATCCGTTGACACAGCTCTTGTCGAATGGACAGTTGTCATCTGATGTACATTCAGCTGCAAAAAAATTGAGTCATTAGCGAACGATCTAGCCGTGTGTGGGACTGACAACGGATAGTAGCGAAGTTAGGCTTACGTGTGTAGCAAATGCGCGCGGGGTCGCCGGCGGTGCCGGGCGGGCAGTGGCAACGCGCGCGGTGTTCTACGGCGTCGCACAGTGCGCCGGAGCCGCACGCGCCCGCGCATGCTGACACGCAGCGCTGCGACACGCACGCTTCCGCTCCACCGCATTGTGAGTTAGATGTGCACTCCACACCTGGTAAACCTGTACGCGAGAATAATAACCTTCATTTATACGCTACTACAGCTAGGCGCAATTATAAAAACAATGCTAGAAAAAAAGTCATGTAAGTAAAGGCAAAAATTCATACTATTTTCTAACTACTCACCAAGCGTGCAGGCCACTTCCGGGTTGCCTTGCAGCGGTGGCACGCAGGCGCATGTAGCGCGATGCGCATTGGCGCGGCATTCGGCGCCCGGCCCACAGGTTTTATCGGCGCACGCACTCACGCACACGCGGTTAAGGCAACGCTCCTCCGAACCACATTCGCTGTCTGCGCTGCATTCACCCCCTGATGACCAAATAAAACTCACTTTTAATATCTACTACCTACTATATACAAAGCTTACATAATGCTGTTTCTCGAGCGCAAACAAACGTTTTTGGTTTTATCTTTTGTTGCAAATGCACATGTACACGTCATAGTCAAATCTTTATACAATTTGTCCCTACAGCCTTGGAAGAACCATAAATGACCGAAAGTTAGGTGCAGTAATAAGTAGGTACTCATACATAATGCTGTATATATTTACATGCATTAAATACATTCTATCCATGGTGCGTATAGTGAAGCTTTATTCCGGTGTAATCCCGTTGTAATCACACCTACCGTTGGTGATTTCTTCATACAATTATTATAAAATTGAAAGCATTTCTTCCAGTGATATCTGTAAATAAGTCTGCATAGCTGTCATAAGCAGGTATAATATCATTAAAACAAATTAATAAATGGCCTACATTAGTATTATATTTAAGAGCGGTGAGTAAAACTAACAGCTCTCTGAAATACGTACTTGGATTACATTGTACTGAGGCGTCCCCAACGAGAGGTTTAGGACATTCACAAACGAGTGTTCGGAATGGTAGTGTATTTGCAACTCTGCATTCTGCTCGGACGCCACAAGATGTTGGTTCACAGGGATTTCTGCATATACTCTGCAGACATGCTAAGCCAGGTCCGCATTCGCCGTCACTTTCACATTCTCTTTCTTCTAAAACTAAAGAAAAAAGCAGGGTACATTATACATTGAGCTTAGTTAAGATAGCGTTAGTTAAGAGGCTATGAATGAAATAACAAACCTCTTTGGCATTCAATCTTTGGATTGCCCTGGGTGCCTCTCGGGCACTCACAAGTTGGTACATGACGGACTACCGTACAGATCGCGCCCTGAGCACATGCTCCGAGGCATGGGTCTTTACAAGTGTCGCGAGAGCAAGCCAGCCATGAGGAGCAATCGTCGTCTACAACGCATTCGGCTCTGCGACATCCAGTCCATGGGTTGCCGTGGGCGCCAGCATTACATTCGCATGACGCAGTGTGGCCGCGCGCAACACAGTGCGCCTCGGCTCCACAACGTATGCGCAAGCAGACCTTCACACACGAACCACTTTCGCAGCTTTCATCATCTGGACAGTCATTGTTGCTATGACATTGCACTGAAACAAACAAAAACAAGAACATGTTATATTTATTCACATAAAATGTTGTAGGTCCTATTTTCATCACGACTGAATTTAAAGAGCAACATGCATTTTAATTACATAATTATAAAGTTGTGAAAAAGTGAACTGTACATAATTTTTATTGAAATATTATTAAATTGTTCCGCATCCTTTTTCCCCAACTAGTACGGGGCTTAAGATAAGTAAAATATGTATATCTTGAACTTATATATCTTCAGTAATTGATTTACTGAATTATTATAATTATTTGGTTAAAAATATTGAATAAAACTTCTCTCAAATAAGCGTAAAAACGTCACATTGTTCTACAAGCAGCCAAGGTAATCAAAAATAGTAAATACCTGAGTAACATCCCGTGTAGCCATCGCCCTCGTACCCTGGTAGGCAAGTGCAAAGGGCTCTGTGTTGTTTGGCTATGCAGCGCGCATTGAGTCCGCAGTTGTCGGGCCCGCATACGGGCGAGCAGTGCGCGTTGACGCACGCAGCGTTGTCGGCGCACTGATCGTCGGAAACACATTCGGGCGTCGGCGGCGGTGGTGGCGACGAGATCACGCTGCACCGCACAAGCGGAGAGCCTGTATATCCAGCGGGACACGAACACACTGGCGAATGTCTCACGCCCGTGCATATCGCGTTGAGTCCACAAGCGTTAACGCATGGATCAGTGCACTTTCTGTTGATACATGCGTGGTCACCAGAACAGTCATCGTTGACGGTACATTCGTAGTAGGTGCATATTCCATTGCGGCAGGTAGCATGCGCTCCACAAGGATTGGGGTCGCAAGGATCATTTGACTTCGCTGGTATTTCTAAATGTAAGAAATAATAAATTAATGCCTTATTAATATCTCTAAGTAAAATTATACGAATGTGTCCGTGCTTTATTTTTATTATTAAGAGTGTATGTTTGTAGTATAAAGAACATGGCTACGCTGAGAAATCTTATACTACTAACCTATACAGTGAACGAACGGATCACCAGTTGTGGATGGTGGACACCAGCAGATAGGTGCATGGTTAAAGACGCGGCACATGGCTGCGTTGCCGCACGTGCCGGGGCAGGGGTCGATGCACTTGTTGCGCACGCAGGCGCGGTCGCGCGGGCACTCCGAGCTGACCACGCACTCGGGCCGGCACCCTGTGGTGGCTGCGTCACCGCTCGTGCCGCTCGGGCACGTGCACATCGCACTGTCACCGACCACTGAGCACAGGGCTCCTGGGCCGCACGGAGATGGAGTACACGGAGGTTCTGTAAAGCATAAATGGAATTGTATTGACGTGTTAGATTTTTACGCTATCGCAAATAATGTATTATGATCCTTTTGTAGATAGACTTACGGGTAATTTCAACATAGCATCTTTCAAATGCATTTCCTCTAGTTCCTGGTGGGCACGAACACAGAGGTATGTGATTGACGGTTTCACAGTCTGCCCCTACACCGCAAGTGCCCTGGCAAGGGTCACGGCAGTGGGAGCGTATGCAAGCTTTCGTAGGTGAGCAATCAGAGTCCGCGAGACATTCAGGTCGGCATCCAGTGTTCGGGTCACCACTTAGGCCAGGCTCACATTCACAAGAAGCGCTTGTTCCTTTCACTCGACACAAGGCGCCAGGTCCACATGGTGATGGTACACAGGCATCATTTGATGGATTAACTGTAACATGGTACGTAAAAGTTTAAACCTGTGTATAAGATAAGATCAACGAAGCAAATTTAATGGAAAGCTCTTCGTCAAGCTAAAACTTTCAACATTTAAAGAGGCAAACGGCGCACTTGGTTTCGCTAGTAAAACCCATGCCTAAGCTTTAAAAGCGAAGACGCAAGATTGCCGCATCCTACATCCCTGCATTTCTGTCATCAATCACATTATTTTATGAAAATATTTTTATTTTAAAGCAATCATCCGTTTGATCTAATCTGTCTTACGAATATTTTCGATGGGATGGCACGCCGCGAGGGGATTTCCGGTTGTGGTGGGAGGACAAGTGCAGCGTGGCTCGTGGGCCACTGGGACACAGTCGGCGCCCTGGCCGCACGCTCCCGGGCAAGGATCTACGCAACGTCTGTTAATGCAAGTTAGATGCCATTCGCATTCATTTGAATCCAGACACTCGAAACGACAGAATGGAGCTGCTCCGAAGAAGCCTGGGCGACAGCGACAGTAGCCATCAGCGCAGTCAGCATTCGGGCCGCAATCCGGACAGGGTGATTTCTTCTTAGGCTCAGAATCGAGGGCTGTAAAAGATAATCACGTTAAGTAGGTACGTATGATTGAAATAAATATCGTAAATAGTAATATAGGTGAATATAATAAATATTCATCTCGACCACTAGAAGTAAGAATTGACATACCTGGCCTACAACGAATGAATGGATCCCCAGCGTAACCAGGTGGGCAAGTACAAATAGGTGAATGCATGGTTGTTCGGCAAACGGCGTGAGCACCGCACGCGCCAGGGCAAGGATCGCGGCACTTGCCGGCACGGCACGCCAGCGCGGCGGGGCAGTTGGCCGAGCTGTGGCACTCGGGCCGGCAGCTCGGGGGCTCGTCGTGCATCGGCGGGCGGCACGAGCAGTGCGCCACTGTGCCCTGCGCTCGGCACACGCTGTTCGGCCCGCATGGGTTGGGCGAGCACGGCTCCGTCTCCACTGGTGCTGCATTTATAATTTATGTTTAGATCGGAATGTTCTCTTTTGCGGTATTTTGATTTCGGTTATTAATATTCAGAAGGTTAATATAAAGGTCTTACCTATCTCACGCCGGCAGGCTATGAAAGCATCTCCTTGAAGAGGAGCTGGGCACTCGCATATGGCAATGTGATTGTAGACATTACACACTGCTTCGATACCGCATGCGTTTTTGCACGGATCCACACATTTATAGTTCACGCAGGCTTTACGTTTATCACAATCATTATCAATGGTACATTCCGGTCGACATTCTATAGTTGGATTGCCGTGGTATCCCGGAATACATGAACAAGTACCGTTGCTACAAATAGCATTACTTCCGCACGGATTTCGAGCGCACGGGTCGATTAGTACTGGTGTTTGCGGTTCTGCAAAATATAATACACATTAATGACTTTGTTTTATCTAAAGAATTTTATACATATATTATTCACTAAGTGATTTATATTGTGTGCGGCCAAATTTCAAACATGACCTTGTTTTAAAAAATAATGACAAAATAATTTTTAAAATATGCTCACAAAACTAATGAACTATGGTTATAGGTGGCAGGGACATCGACGCGAATCCGGTTACCATGGATTCAGTAAAAAATCTGCTGTTTCCTAAAAAAGTGCAATACCTACGCGGTAAAAATGTAAGAAACAGCAATTTTTTTTTAATAACCGACAAAAAATTCTCATCATACAGAATCGTTGACTGAATCCATGCTTACTGGATTCGCGTCGATATACCTGCCACCTTGTATTTTTATTTCTTTAATCATGATTCAAAATTCCTGCATTAATCGATTAAGCGTTGCGCTAGGTGAACTATTTTTTGTCACGTAGTTTTTTTTTCCTCTAAAACTTGTACGTACCATCAAATAGGTAACATCCGACGAAAGAATTGCCACGATGGCCTGGTAAACATGTACAAATAGCCAGATGGTTCATCGCTCGGCATTCGGTATTGGAGCCACAAGATCCAATGCAAGGGTCAACACATCTCTCCCGGACACAGGCTTTATCATTCGGACAGTCTTCGTTGATAGCGCACTCTGGCGCACATCGAGGCGGAGCACCGAAATACCCCTCCCTACAACTACAGATAGCCGATCCAGCTGATTCCCTGCATGTTGCAAATGGACCACAAGGATTGGGTTCGCAGGGAGATTTTACTTGTGGCGGTGATACTTTTTCCTTTGAACATCTGATGAATGCATCTCCTTCGAAACCAGGTAAACATGTACAGTACGGACTGTGGTGGTACACGCGACATTGTGCATTGTCTCCGCATGCTCCGATACATGGATCGATACACTTTTGCTTGACACAAGCTTTGTTGAGAGGACACTCTGAACTCATCACACATTCCGGTCTGCAATTTGGTGGATTCCCAATATATTCTGTTAGACAAGTGCAAATGGCTTTATTGCCAACAGCGTTGCAGGTACTATAAGGACCACATGGTGATGGATTGCAAGGGTCACTCGGTGATTCTGCGAATAAAACATTTCATTTAAAACCTACGCACCTAAGTATTGCCATTAGTTATTTACAGATTAAGACAATTCATCAAACTTTTAATTATAAGATGAAAATCTAATTTAGAAAAAGTTTAATTCACGGCCGCCATGGCTCACGCACAATGGAGGACTAAGTGCGGAAACCAAATCTCTAACATAGAACATAGAAGTTTAATTCATGGAAGCAATATTTAATAAAAAAAATATAGTTTACCTTCTCTGAGAATGCACCTGTCATATGGATTACCCACATAACCCAACGTGCAAGCGCAATTGGGAATATGATTAATCATTTGGCATTGAGCATTCGTTCCGCATAGTCCGGGGCATGGATCTTGACATCTGTTGTTGATACACGCCAAATTTTCGGAGCAATCCGAATTGAGTACGCATTCAGGTCTACAGCCTTCATAAGGATTGCCGAAATATCCCGTGACACATGTACAGCTGCCAGCGTTGTTACGTTCTTGGCACACAGCGTTTGGTCCACACGGGTTAGGTACGCATGGTGCGGTCGGTTGTGGCGGTTTTTCAGCTGGAACTGAACGTACAAGTTATATATAGTTAAAAGAGCAGTAAAAATATAGTAATTAAGTATTCGGCCGGAGAAGAAGTACATTTAAATACCTTTGATAGGAGTGCACTGATAGAATGAGTCTCCTTCGTATCCCGGTTGGCATGCACATTGCGGTGAATGACTGATGACCCGACATTCCGCGTTAAGTCCGCAGGCACCAATGCATGGATCAGCGCATTTGTTGTTTATACACGCCCTATCAAAATTGCATTCACTGTTCGTAGAGCACTCTGGGCGACAGTATGGTGGTTGCCCCATGTAACCGGGTTGACAAGAACACGTCGACGCTTCGTTTACTGCTCGACATTCAGAATTGGGACCACATGGCGACGGTTCACACGGTGCTCTCTTTGGTGGCGGATCATCTAATAAAGAAACAGATGTACACATTAGTCGGAGTATTTAGTTACTATTATTTTAAACCATCCCTATTCAATGGATTATGATAGACCCAGTTTATAAATAGTAGTAGACTTTTCGTGAACATATACTTTTTATGAAGCAATTATTATGTAATTTGAATCAATATGATACTCACTTTTAACGATTACACAGTGGGTAAATGGATCTCCGGTGTAACCATTTCTGCAGTAACAAATAGGCTTGTGGTTATGAACGCGACACTCCGCATTTAATCCGCAAGAACCGATACAAGCATCGGCGCATTTTTGATTTGAGCACAACATAAGACTTGTACAATCTGAATCCACCACACATTCCGGCCTGCACGCCGGGGGCACACCAATGTAGCCAATGAGACATGAGCAAACCGCTTGGTCTTGCATCGCTCGGCATACGCTATACGGGCCACATGGAGACGGATTACATGGGTTTCGGTTTTCTGGTGTTACTGCAAACGGATATAAATTTTAGTAGGTATGTAATTTTGCTATATTAACGGATAACGTAAAGCTGCAAAGTTCGAAGTATAATTTTATTTACCTGTTAATGGAGTGCATGAAAAGAATGCATTTCCACTAGTGTTTGATGGGCAACTACACATCGGTATGTGATTATATACTTCACATAATGCTCCCTGTCCGCATAGATTGGTGCAAGGGTTAACACATTTGTTGTTAACACACGTTTTGGTAGGAGGACAGTCGGAGTTGTGTGTGCACTCCGGACGACAACTCAAGTAAGGATTACCGAAGTATTCGGGCCTACATGTGCATTGGCCTTCGTTACAGTCAGCGTTCGCTCCGCACGGGCTTGGGTTGCACTTATCAAACACAGCAGGCAGAGGTTCTGTAATCGATGTAATAAGGTTAATATACAATGCATTATATTTCAAGTAATGATACGAAGAATGAAGAAGGAGAAAATTAGAACAAAGAAAAAAAAGTAGGCGATATAAAATATAAATTACCTATTTTCTCCTTTACGTGACAACTTTGGAATGGATTTCCAGTATATCCCTCTCGGCAACTGCAAATGGCTGCGTGCTGATAAACCTGGCACTCTGTTTGTAGGCCGCACGAGCCCGGGCATGGATCGCGGCATTTCTGGTTGATACAAGCTTTGGTGCTCGGGCAGTCTGAGTTCACAGTACATTCTGCTCGGCAGTTCGGTGGTGCGCCGACGTAGTTCTCCAAGCAAGCACATGACGATACTTGATTTACAACTTGGCATTGAGAATTTGGTCCACACGGTGATGGTACACATGGATTTTGATCTTGAAGTGGAACTGTATTTTCTGTAAGGAAAATTTATTGTTAGGTAAATACGAGAATACCTAATGGTTTATATAAAATATTATTCGATTTATTGAATACATTGTCAAGCAAACATACCTTTAACAATAGCACATCTAACAAACGGATCGCCTTCAAATCCTCTCCTACAGGAACATATCGGTGCGTGGTTTACAACTCTACATTCGGCTTCTTGTCCACACGAACCAATACATGGGTCTACACATTTCTGCCTGATACAACTCTTGGTAAAGTCGCATTCTGAGTTGACCGTGCATTCGGGTCGGCAACTAGGTGGAGATCCGTAGAAGTCTGGCATGCACGAACATG
The DNA here is from genome assembly GCA_947568875.1 of Fissipunctia ypsillon. Classification (NCBI taxonomy): domain Eukaryota; kingdom Metazoa; phylum Arthropoda; class Insecta; order Lepidoptera; family Noctuidae; genus Fissipunctia; species Fissipunctia ypsillon. The sequence continues at coordinate 12,408,967 of OX387654.1, forward strand.
TTGCTAGTCCGTTGTTGTCCTTACAGATAGAGTTGCTTCCGCATGGATTTGGCACACAAGGATTTTCAGGAACCGGCGCTGTAAAATAGCTTTATGATTAAAACAGTTTCTAGACAGGGTTATTTTAAATTGGCTAGCTAAACTCCTTAGAAGCGATGGGTATCGATATCTAAACATGATAATTAAAAAAAAATAATTTGATGATTTTTTTGTTGGGTTATCAACCGCAATTATTGTAGTCACTTGAAATATTAGTTTAAAAAATTAGTTTTTTTTTTGTGTAACTTCACTGTTAGGTATCGACACCTAAACGCGATAAAACATAAGAAAACAGTTTTTCTCAACTCATACTTCAAATAACAACTCTAACAGAGGTCGCTGACCTCCCAAAAAAATATCAAATCTTTTTATTTTTTTATTTTATCGTGTTTAAATATCAATACACATCGCGTCTGCGGAGTTTAGCTAGTCAATTTAAAACAACCCTGTATAGGTATATCATTTGGGTTACCTACTTAATGACTGAAACTTACTTGGTTCGTTTATGATGCTGTGACAGTAGTTATATGGATTTCCTGTATATCCAGGTGCGCAATTACACGATGGAATATGATTTATTACTTGACATAATGCTGTAGAACCACAAACTCCCGGACAAGGATCTTCACATTTGTTCCTCAGACATGCTTTATTGTAAGGACAGTCGGTATTCACCACACATTCGGGTCTACAAGACTCGTAGGGATTTCCAAAATATCCAGAGTCACATATACAGGCTGCAGCGCCATTTCTTGAAACTTTGCACTGAGCATTAGCCCCACACGGCGTAGGATTACAAGGATCTAATTTTTCGACTGCTTGGGGTATTAGGTAACAGGCAGTAAATGGATCGCCGGTGTAGCCTTGTTCGCAAGAGCACATTGGGCTATGTAAACGTACAACACATTGCGTATTTGTTCCACAAGATCCAGGACATGGGTCTTTGCACTTGTAGTTAATACAAGCTTTGTTTGACGGACAGTCGTCGCTTGTGGTGCACTCGCGGCGACACTGCGGTGGAGTGCCTTCGAACGTTGGCTGACATGAGCAAACGTACGAGTCGCCGTTAGGTGTCGGATTACATATACTATTTGGTCCACAAGGCGACGGGACGCAGGGGTTTGATGGCGGCTCTTCAATTGCTTGGACTGTAAACATAAGTAAACATGTTAGGTACCTACTACATATATTCATTATTTTCGGTTCATACCAAAATATAAATAAATATCGATTCATTTAGAAGAAATAAAGTAATTACCATAGCAGTGACTAAATGGAGAGCCAGTATATCTTGAAGGACATGTACATATTGGATTATGATTGTTAACGTTACAGATTGCGTTATGGCCGCATGACCCTGGGCATGGGTCTTGGCATTTTCGATTAATGCAAGCCAGAGAAGGAGTACAATCTGTACTTTGAATACATTCTGGGCGACAGTTGGGTGGATTGCCAATAAAATCTTGGAGACAGGCACAGATTGCTTGACCATTTGCTTCTCTGCATAAACTATTTGGTCCGCAAGGAGAAGGTTCACATGGCCTACTTACAGGTTCTGTAAATGAAAAGGTTTTTTATTAGCATATATTAATAATGAAAAAGAATTACGCACATTTTGCCTGAAGTACATACTTTCAATGCGGATGCACTGCGTAAACGCGTCACCTGTCATACCACTAGGACAGCTACAGATCGCAACGTGGTTATATGCATTGCATTCTGCGTTCAGACCGCACATATCACGGCACGGATCTACACATTTTGATCTAAGGCACGCTTTGTCTAGCGGGCAGTCGGTACTAAGAACACATTCAGGTCGACAACCAAAGTATGGGTCTCCCTGATACTCTGGCAAGCATCTGCAATCGCCGTTGTTACATACTGCATTAGCTCCGCAAGGCGAAGGATGGCATGGATCAATTTGCTGGGGCGTTTCTGAAACAGTATAAGATAAGGTTGACAATTTAACAGGAATACATAACAAGCTCAATACAGTATAGATGAGATTAAGTTGAAGGGGTTTTGAAAACTTGTTTATCTATAATAATTAATAATTTGTATTAAACTTACCGGCTGGTTTAAAGTTGCATACTGCGAAAGGATCGCCTTCATATCCGCTCGGACATGAACAAACTGGTATGTGATTGACAACGTTGCAAATTGCATTAATGCCACATGATCCCAAACAAGGATTCTGACATTTCATGTTCATACAAGACTTATCGTTGCTGCAGTCTGTGTTCACTACACATTCTGGCTTGCAGTTAGGAGGACTGCCAAAGAATCCAAGTGTACATGAGCAAGATGGTACTCCACCAATATCGCGGCATTCTGCATTCAATCCACAAGGCGAAGGGACGCATGGGTTGACTGGCTCCATTAGAGACGGTTGCTTTTCAGGAAGTACGTAACAAATCGAGAATGGATCGCCGGTGTAACCTTGTTTGCAAGAACAAATTGGATTGTGATTGATCACTCTGCATTCTGTTTGTATGCCGCATGCTCTGTCACAAGGAGACACACATTTGAAGTTTTCGCATACTTTGTCTAACGGACATTCTGAACTGGTAACGCATTCTGGGCGGCAGTCTGGTGGTGATCCTTGGTAGCCACTCAAACAAGTACATATAGCTATACCGTTTTGTGTTTTGCATTGACTGTTCGGGCCGCATGGTGAAGGATTGCATGGGTCTATTGGATCGGCTGCAATAAAATGTTAAATGTGTTATTGATGTTGTAACAAAGGATTCGTCAAGATTAACGTGATGTCAAACTTGGCCCGCTTGCAGCACAAACCACTAAATGCGTTTAGTGTGCATAATTATTTAAAACATCTCTCTGTCTCTGTCATCTTCAAACAATTGACAGAAATAGAATGATGATTTAAATTCGTTTAGCGCCAAACGTATTTAGTGATTTGTGGTGCAAGCTGGCCTTACTATAATATTTTGTTTTTATTCATTTCTAATGTGAATGCACCTATAACATTTATGTATGACACTTACATTGAACTTTGTATATACATATTTTGTACGGATCGCCATAATGCAGGTCAGGGCATGAACAACTTGGAATATGATTGATCACGTTACACTGAGCATTTATACCGCATGTGCCTGGGCAGGGGTCATGACATTTATTTTGATAACAAGCCAAGTTTGATGGGCAATCCGAATTAATCAGGCATTCTGGCTTGCAAGCTTCGTAAGGGTTACCAAAGTATCCAGGTAAACATGTGCAAGATCCGGCATTGTTTTGCTCCCTACATTGGGCGTTTGCACCACATGGTGAAGGAACGCAAGGGGTTGGTCGTTCTTGTTCCGTGGCGGCCACTTTGATGTTGCAGTAGAGGAATGGATCGCCGGTGTAGCCATTTTGACATAAGCAAATGGGCGTATGACTAACGACTCTACATTCAGCGTTCACACCGCACGAGCCAGGACATGGGTCTTGACATTTCCTATTTATACACGCCATATTTGATGCACATTCTGTGTTACTAGTACATTCTGGTCTACAATTGGGTGGAGCGCCAGTGAACTCGGGCAAGCACCGGCAATCAGCATTCTCTCCATTTTCTGTGCATTGCGAGTTGGGTCCACATGGCGAAGGAAGGCACGGGTTTACTTTTACTGGTGGCGAGACAGCTGTAATAAAAATAATTTCATAAGATAATGCGGCAAATACGACAATAACTTGCATTGAGGTAACATTTAGGTACTGATGTATACTTACGAATTAATTGGCAAATAGAAAACGGGTCTCCAGAGTATCCAGACAAGCAGGTACATACAGGGTTATGATTGACAACTATACAATGTGTGTTGCGTCCGCAGGCGCCTGGACATGGGTCTATGCACTTCTGATTGGAGCAAGCTCGGTTCAGTTTACAATCGGAGCTAACTGTGCACTCAGGTCGACAGTTAGGCGGGCTTCCCTCGTAGCCCTGCACGCAAACACACACAGCGTGCCCGTTCACTTCTCTACACTGACTGAATGGGCCGCACGGGGACGGCTCACATAAATTGGTCGGTGCTGCCGGTTCTGAAAAATGTAACAGTTTTAACTAGATTTCCTTTTTACGGATGTGTAAAGGAAGGTAACTCAGCAGACTAGTATTAAAGCTTACCTTTAACTTCATTGCAGTAGTGGAATGGTGTTCCTGTAAAACCTAGTGGGCATGAACACATGGGAATATGGTTGATTGTTTCACAAATGGCTCCAATTCCGCATGTTCCAATGCATGGGTCATTGCATTTGTTCCTAATACAGGCTTTATCTCTTGGGCAGTCTGAGTTGAGCACACATTCAGGTTTACATCCAAAGTAAGGATCACCAAAGTATTCTGGTAAGCATGAGCAAACACCATTGTGGCACACAGCGTTGGCACCGCATGGTGATCGCGAGCAAGGATTCACTGGCTGATCGAGTTCTAAAAAATAAATAAAAATGTTTCAGTCACAAATAGGTAGGCACTACATAAAGTTTACAAGTCAACTTATACATACTGGCACAAGTTAGATAAAATTGATAACTATAACTAATTACCTTGATGCATGATTTGACAGCTACTGAACGGATCGCCGCTGAACCCGGGCAAGCACGAGCAGATCGGTAGGTGGTTGTTGACGTTACACTGCGCATTGTTGCCGCAAGCCCCGGGGCACGGGTCGCTGCACCGGTTGTTGATGCACGCCATGACTGCGTTGCACTCAGAGTTGATAGTACACTCCGGTCTGCATCTCGGCGGAGAGCTGATGTAATTCGGAAGACAAGTGCAGCGTGCGTTGCCATTGAACTCTTGGCATTGGGAATTAGGACCACATGGTGATGGTATGCACGGATTTACTTCCGGTCGTGGCGTCGGAATTGATAGTGGCACTAAAAAATATTGAGTATTTAGTAAAAGAAATATGGTTACCTACTTAACAGTAGGTAACAAGTGTGATATTATTTGGAATATAATGAGTACTTACTGGGTACACAATTAGTAAATGGATCACCGGTGAATCGATCCTGACATGAACATATAGGGTTGTGAGCAATTACTCTGCAGTTTGCATTTCTAGCACATTGATTAACGCATGGGTCTACACATTTGCGGTTTAAGCAGGCTTTGTCACTAGCGCATTCACTGTTTATTGTACATTCCGGTCGACAGTTGGGTGGTGTGCCCATAAAATCGAGCTGGCAACTACATATTGCTTGTGAGTTCACTTCTCTGCACTGACTGTTAGGACCGCACGGTGATGGCGAGCAAGGTGTTGGCTTGACAAAATCTGTAAAAAATACAAAATATACAGTCGGCACAGCACTAGATCAAAAAACCGTTTCAACATCCATACTCAATAATCGTAAGATTTTACCAAACATACCTTCCAGTTTTTCAACACAATTGACATATGCATTCCCAGTTAGACCTGGCGGGCAGTAGCAGGAAGGCAAATGGTTCACAACTTGGCAGATTCCATTTCGTGCGCATATGCCCGGACAAGGATCTCTACATTTGTTCTGAATGCAAGATAGCATAGGAGCGCAGTCTGTGTTAATAACGCATTCAGGACGACATCCCTCGTACGGGTTGCCCACGTACGTGTCAACACATCTACAAGCTCCGGCTCCATTCCTTTCAGTACATTCTGCGTTAAGACCACACGGTGAAGGTTCGCAAGGAGAGTTATATTCAATTTTGTTGTCTGTAAAAATGTAATATAAATATTATAGATTTCGTTTTATCCAACGATCGCAATGCAGGTTAAAGGTTATGTGAAAGTTTAATTACCTTTCACAGGAGCACAAGATACCAGAGGATCTCCAGTTTGACCAAACGGACACGAACATATTAGGGCATGACTGATAACTCTACAGTCAGCATTATATCCGCAGCTTCCTGGGCAAGGATCTTTGCATTTTTGGTTGACACATGCTAAGTTGCTCGGACATTCTGAGTTGCTAATGCACTCCGGTCGACAATTAGGTGGAGCGCCGATGTAATCTGGTTGGCATGTGCACGAGGGCGATTCACCAATCACTTTACACACTGAGTAGGGACCACAAGGCGACGGTATGCAAGGGTCAACTGCTGGCAGTGGAGTAGAAACTGAAATATAACAAAAGTCGTTAATAGAATATTTATAGATATAATATATTATAGTAGTGGTAGTTATAATATATTATTATATATTTTAGTATACACAGTTTTAACTTATGTGCGTTAAATTAATAATGTGTATCGAAATAATCATAAAAGGCCTACAAGATGTGGACATACCTATTGGACTGCAGTGCGCAAATGGATCCCCAGTATATTGTGGTGGACATGAACATATTGGGTTATGATTGACTACTTCACACCTTGCTCCGTAACCACAGCTACCGATACAAGGATTTATACACTTGTGATTGTTGCACGCTTCGTTCAAAGGGCATTCTGCGCTGATTGTACATTCTGGCCTGCAAGACGGGGGACTACCGATATACGTTGGCAGACACGAGCAAACGGCTTGATTGTTTATTGCGCGACACTGGCTGTTGGGGCCGCATGGGCTTGGATTACAAGGTTCAACGTGCATAACTGAAATAGAAAATAGAACAAGATATTACAAAACAATCTCATCATAACTAACTTGCTGAATATTTTAAGTTTATGTCAAGACCTAAAAAGTGTCTTTAGTATACAATAACGAGCTGGCGAACTAACCTTCGTATGTATGACATTCGACGAATGCATTTCCTGTTGTTCCTTCAGGGCAAGTGCATATTGGGATATGATTATAAACATTACATTGCGCACTTGGGGCACATGTTCCGGGACATGGGTTTATACATTTATTTCCTGAGCAAACTTTGTCTAACGAACAATCCATGCTTGTTAAACATTCTGGTTTACAGCCGAAATACGGATCTCCTTGGTAGTCACTGAAGCATGTACATACTCCATCTCTGCATTGTGCATTATATCCACATGGTGACGGATTGCAAGGATCTGGCGGATTTTCATCTGGAAATGAAATAAAGTAAGCAAATGACTTCATCATATCATAATTTCTTGAAAATTTCACTTTGCAGACTTTCAATCTTATAGTCTTACCTTCTAAAGGTGCAAGTATTGAACAATGAGCGAACGGATCTCCTGTAAATCCTTGACTGCAGGAGCAGGCGGGAACGTGTGAAAATACTGAACATATAGCGTTCTGCCCGCAGCTACCCGGACATGGATCGCGACATCTCAGGTTGATACACGCTTTGTCTGAAGGACAGTCTTGATTTATAGCGCATTCTGGTCGACAGTTTGGTGGAAGTCCCTGATAGTCAGGCATACATGTGCACGTCGGAGCGTCGTTGACATTGCGGCAGATAGCATGCTCACCGCAAGGACTCGGCACGCAAGGGTTCGCAATAAGTTCTGGTACATGCTGTATAGGCGCTGAAACGGAAAATTAGATGTTAAGAAGGAGGAAAATATTTACATGCAAAAATAAATCTTTTATAAAGCTTTGGTTAAACTTACGTTGAGAGTAACAGCGAGTAAACGGATCTCCAACGAAGCTTGGACTACAAGAACATATAGGACTGTGATTTATAACTCTACAGACTGTATTCAATCCACAATGGTCAGGGCAGGGGTCAGAACATTTTTGGTTGATGCAAGCTTTGTCTTTGGAACATTCAGAACTAACTGTACATTCCGGTCTACAACCAGGAGGAGAACCGATGTAATTTGGCATACAAGAGCACACACTTTGTCCATTAACGGCACGACAAATACTATTCGGTCCACATGGATTTGGTACGCACGGAGTTGTGATTTCTGGAATTGGTTCTGAAACGAAAACGATAAATTACAATACTTTATCAGTCCAATGTTTATTATTTTTAACGGAATGGTCATTTACCAACTTTTGAACATCAAACAGCTTTTATGATCGTGATGCATACCTCTTAAGATGTCACATCTAATGTAAGGATCCCCACTGTATCCACTGGGGCAGCTACATGACGGGAGATGGTTAACAACAGTACACATTGCCAATGGTCCACATGTTCCAGGACAAGGATCTTGACATTTATTACGGATACATGATCTGCTAGGGACACAGTCGGTATTTACTGTGCATTCTGGCCTACATCCTTCGTAGGGGTTGCCAATGTAATCAGGTAAACATGTACAAGAACCAGCTGCATTATGTTCTCTGCACTCAGCGTTCGGTCCGCAAGGCGACGGCTCACATGGTGTAGGTTTTTCAGGATAAATGTCATGTTGTTGATAACAATTAGAAAATGGATCTCCAGTAAAGCCATTATCACAGAAACACAATGGAGAGTGACTTATTGTTCTGCACTGAGCGTTAATACCACATGCATTGACGCAGGGATCTGCACACTTTTGATTGATACATGCTTGATTAGAAAGACATTCGCTGTTACTAGAACATTCAGGTCTGCAATACGGTGGTGAGCCAAAGAAATTTGGCATACAAGTACATGAGGGTGTCCCTGAGATTTCTTTGCATATAGAATTAGGCCCACAAGGCGACGGCGTGCAAGGTGTTACATCAGCACTTGGCGCTCCTAAAATAAAAACATGTTATTCATAAAGTATTTCTTGCGAAAGATAATAATTTTGCTAATGCGGCCCCACACACTTTGTTACTTTGTCTTTGCCTATCTCCACTAGGTCTAAACTATCGCCCACATAGTATTTTAACGAGAGTACTTACTGTATGGTACGCATCTTGTAAACGGATCCCCTGTGTATTTGGATGGACAAGTACAAATAGGATTATGTTTCACGACATTACATTTTGCTGCAATGCCACAAGACCCAACGCACGGGTCAATACATTTCTGATTACTACATGCTCTGTTGAGTGGACAGTCGGAACTGACCACACACTCTGGTCTACAAAGAGGTGGACTTCCAAGGTATCCTATGACACAGGAACATACTGCTTGCCCGTTGATTTCTCTGCATTGACTGTTGGGTCCACAAGGAGACGGAATACACGGATTCGTTACGATGGGTACTGTAAGAACAAAATAGTGCGTTTAAAATTTCAGTCGTGATTTCATTCTAAGAAGCTTAATGATTGAATAAAATACACTGTTTGACATACCTTGAATAGGTTCACAATTGTAAAATGCGTTACCAGTCATGGCTTGAGGACAACTGCACATAGGCACATGATTTATAACATCACAAATTGCGTTGGGAGCACATGTGCCTGGACAAGGGTCGACGCATTTGTTGCGGACACAAGCTTTGTCACGCGGACAATCGGTGCTTAGCACGCATTCAGGTCGACAGCCAACGTAAGGATCCCCTTGATGCTCTTCTACACAAGAACATAATCCATCTTTACATATAGCATTTGATCCGCAAGGTGATGGGTTACATTTGTCGATAATCTCAGCTTCTGTAAATGAGATGGGAAAATTTAAATGATATTTCACATAGTTGTAGAAAGAAGAATGTTTTTTCAAGAGGTCTCTAATGTTTTTTTTTTTTTTAATAAAATTACTTGAATAAACTGAAAATAGTAATTTTGATTTTTAACGTACCTAGTGGTTTAGGCGAGCACACGGTGAAGGCATCGCCAGTGTAGCCTTCTGGACACGTACATATAGGAGTGTGCCGTGATACTGTACACAACGCCGCCACGCCGCAAGAGCCAAGGCATGGGTCCCGACACTTCTGCTGAATACATGCTTGAGAAGTGGGGCATTCTGCGTTTAACGTACATTCAGGTCTGCAATTAGGTGGACTTCCAACGAAATTAGGCATACATGTGCAAGAAGGCACGTTTCGTAACTCTTGACATATCGAGTTGGGACCACATGGGGACGGAATGCATGGATTTCTGTATGGTTCTAAGACTGCATTCGCCACTGGTGCTAGAAATAAAACAATAATGTTAATTGCATATGCCAAGATAAAACATGTCATATTTGTTTGTTAAAAAAAGTGCGCTAACTTACGTGGTATTGGGTTGCACCTAGTGAAAGGATCCCCAGTGTATCGAGACTTGCAGGTACAAATAGGGCTGTGGTTAATTACTTTACATTCAGCGTTTGTACCACATGCATTTAGACATGGGTTCTCACATTTCTGATTTATGCATGCTTGTTCTCTCGGGCATTCTGCGCTTGTGACACATTCTGGGTGACATCCTGGTGGTGCTCCTATATAGTTGGGTAAACATGAGCATACTGCTTGCTTGTTTACTTCCTGGCAACGGCTGTTTGGCCCACAAGGTGACGGCCGGCAGACATCAATCGGTGTATCCAAGATTTCTATAATAAAATTGTTGTTTCATGTATTAGGATAGTATAATTTATGATTATTGGTTACTAACAAAGTACATGTGAAGGTAAACTTACGTTCAGGAGTACAATATCTAAACGGATCTCCTGTATAACCTCTTTGGCAGGAACATGATGGAGCATGGTTGACCACTTGACACAAGGCGTTGGGCGCACATGCACCGGGACAAGGATCTTGACATTTCGTTTGGAGGCAAGCTTTGTTTGATGGACAGTCTGTGTTAATAATGCACTCAGGCTTGCAGCCTTCATAGGGATTGCCAAAGTAGTCAGGTAAACATGTGCATGATCCTGCTCCATTGTATTCTTTGCAAATAGCGTTGGCTCCACATGGGGAGGGTTGGCACGGAGATGTTACCTCTTGGAATATATCAATTCTGTGGCATTCTACAAATGGATTACCAGTATGTTCAGCCATGCAGGAACATGACGGAGAGTGGCTTAGTACGTGGCATTGAGCATTTGTACCACAGGAACCAATACAAGGGTCTGCGCATTTCTGATTTATACAAGCGAGTTGGAGAGGACATTCAGAATTACTAATACATTCCGGTTTACAGTATGGCGGCGACCCTACGAAGCCACTGAGGCATGAACATGAAGGTGCACCTGATGTTTCTTTGCATACTGAATTTGGTCCACAAGGTGATGGAAGGCAAGGGTTTACGGGCTCTGGGTTAAATTCTTGAATAATACATCTAACGAATGGATTTCCGGTGTACGATGGTGGGCACGAACAAATGGGATTATGGTTAATCACTTGACATCTTGCTTCGACGCCACATGCTCCTTGACACGGATTAACACATTTCATATTGCTGCAGGCTTCATTAGGCAAACAATCTGTGCTAACAGTACATTCAGGCCGGCAGGATGGCGGACTGCCCTTGTAACCGCTAAGACACGAGCATACAGCTTGATTATTTATTTCTCTACATTGACTATTAGGTCCACACGGACTTGGTTGACAAGGTTGCGTGTGTACAACTGAAAAAACAATATCATAATTACGTTACGACCAAATACTATAAGAGATGAAATGAGTTAACAGTGGAATTAAAATTGCTTTGTTACCTTCAACTGGTGAACATTGTATAAATGCATTGCCTGTCATACGTTCTGGGCACCGGCACATCGGGATATGATTAATTACTTCACATATTGCGTTGGTTGCACACACCCCACTGTTGCATGGGTTTACACATTTATTCCGTAAGCATGCTTTATCTTGTGGACAGTCTGAACTAAGGACGCATTCAGGGCGGCATTCATAGTATGGATCTCCTTGATATTCCGGTAGACAGGAACATTCCCCATTGTCGCAAATTGCATTTGCACCACAAGGTGATGGATTGCATAAATCAACTTCATCGTGAGGTATTTCTGTAACACAAGTGATAATTTTAAGTAAGTACCAACCACAATGACAGCCTACATTTTGAGATATGACTATAAAAACTCACCTTGAAGTTTACACTCAGTGAAGGCGTCTCCGATGTAGTTATCAAGGCAGGTGCAAATGGGCGTGTTCTTCTTAACAATGCATTGAGCGTTTAGACCACATGAGCCTGGGCAAGGGTCTCTGCACTTCTGATTGATACAAGCTAAGTTACTAGAGCAGTCGGCGTTAATGATACATTCGGGACGACAACCTGGTGGAGCCCCTATGTAATTGGGAAGGCAAGTGCAGGACGGTATCCCACCGATATCTCTACATTCACTAAACGGTCCACAAGGCGACGGTAGGCAAGGGTTCTTTGGTGATTCTTGAACCAGGGCAGTTACTGTCATTTGATAACACCTACTGAATGGATCTCCAGTAAAACCATCTCTGCAAGAGCATATTGGACTGTGGTTGATGACGAGGCAGTTGGCATTAAGACCACATTGCCCAACACAGGGGTCAGTGCATTTTAGTGCTACACATGCTTTATTTGAAGGGCATTCAGCACTGACAACGCATTCGGGTCTGCAGTTTGGCGGAGCGCCTCTGTAATCTGATAAACAAGTACAAACAGCTTGATCATTTACTACTTTACATGCGCTATTTGGCCCGCAAGGGGATGGCGAACAAGGATCAGTCGGCGGTTCAATATCTGAAAATTAAATACACGATGTTTAATGAAATGGGCATTTAACAAAAACAAATGCTACTGGTAATCACATCATATTACTTACTTTGCATGAGAATACAATGGTGGAAAGGATTGCCAGTGTACCCACTATTGCATGTGCAAATTGGGGCGTGGTTCACTGTCTGACATTGAGAGTTGGCACCACAAGTGCCCAGGCATGGATCTTGACATTTATTTTGTTGACAAACTCTGTTTGAAGGGCAGTCTGTATTTACCGTGCACTCTGGTCGGCACCCTTCATAAGGATTACCGAAGTAACCAGATGAACAAACACAGGAGCCAGCGTTATTCCGTTCTTCACAGACAGCATTGCTTCCGCACGGAGAAGGAGTACAAGGTGTAGGTCGCTCTGTCGGTGCTACGTCATGTTGTACGTTACAATACACGAACGGGTCTCCACTGTATCCTTGCGGACACACACAATTAGGAGTATGACTGACGACGCGGCATTCTGCCATGGACCCGCATGCTCCTGCACAAGGATCGCTACACTTGTTGTTTATGCAAGCTAAGTGGTTCGGACATTCACTGTTACTAGAGCATTCTGGTCTACAGTTCGGTGGCGATCCAACAAACTCCGCCATACAAGAACATGATGGTACATCATTAATAGCTTGACAAACTGAATACGGTCCGCAAGGTGAAGGCAAACAAGGATTTATTTGCGCAGGAATTTCAAGTGCTGAAAAATATTAAGGAATTTTAACATTTGTTGAAAAACAAGATAAAACATTAAAGTTCTCCCGTTTTCTACTTACGTTTTGGTATACATCTCGTAAATGGATCACCAGTAAATTCATTTGGACACGAGCAGATAGGATTGTGATTTACAACTTCACAAAGTGCTGCAACTCCGCAAGCGCCGGTGCAGGGATCAATACATTTATAATTATTGCAAGCTTTGTTAAGTGGACATTCTGCACTGGTAGTACACTCTGGTCGACAAGTTGGAGGGTTTCCTGAATATCCAGGTATACAGGAACAAACAGCTACTTTGTTTACTTCTCGACATTGACTGTTCGGACCACACGGACTTGGATTGCAAGGATTTGAAGGTAGAGGCGCTAAAAATAATACCAATAATATTAGATAATCAGATAAATAATAAGAAGAGGTCAAAATATTGTTTTTAAAATGTAATCTCTGGAAGTTCTGATTCAATTATAATTCTTTTACTGATAAGAAGCTACGCTATTGCCGAGTGCCATAGGATTATGTTTTATGGTATAGTTGACTTCCACACGGACGAAATCGCAGACAGAAACTAGTATTCGATATTTTGCTACAGACGAAAAATCGAAAATCTATATAAATATAAAATACCTTGGAGGATACTGCACGAAACGAATGAATTCCCAGTATATCCGGCAGGACAACTGCACATCGGTATGTGGTTAAAAACTTCGCACACAGCATTAGCTCCGCAAGTTTCCGGGCATGGTTTCACGCATTTCTTACGTACACATATCTGATCTCTTTGACAATCTGTGCTGACAGTACACTCTGGGCGACAACCCACATATGGGTCGCCGTGATACTCCGGTAGACATGTACAATCTCCGTTGTTACATTGTGCATTAGAGCCGCAAGGGGATGGATTGCACAAATCAAGCGGAGTAGTGTCTAAAATAAAAGTATAGTTTAATGCTAAAGCAACAGTAAACATTATAGATTAAGTAGGTACAATATTTTACTGAATCATAATATTGATCTCATCAAATATAAATAAATATGATTTATCACCTACCTTTTAAAGGTTCTACGATGCATGCAGTAAACGGATCTCCCTTATAACCTTCGAAACAAGTGCAGATCGCCAGGTGGTTCATCACTGAACAGCGTGAGTTTTGTCCACACGAGCCAAGGCAAGGGTCTTTACACTTCTCGTTAATACATGCCAATGAACTAATACAGTCTTGATTCGTGACACATTCGGGCCGACAACTTGGTGGACTACCGATGTATCCCGGAGAGCAAGAACATGACGCTTGACCTCCAAAGTTACGGCAAGTCGCGAAAGCACCGCACGGTGACGGCACACATGGATCCTTGTTCTCGTCTAAAACTGGCTGAGGCACTGAAATATGAGGGGCGGTTAGTGGCTTTTTACATATTTTATCGATTAAAATGAAAAATTAATTAATTCTAACTGGCTATTTACCTGGTTTTGAGTAACATCTAGTGAATGGATCACCGGTCAGACCAGTCCCACAGCTACAAATAGGGTTATGATTAAATACCCTACATTCTGCTCTCTGACCGCAAGGGCCTGGACAAGGATTCACACACTTCTGGTTTATGCACGCTTTGTCTGAGGCACAGTCTGAGTTCATTACACATTCTAGTTTACAAGCCGGCGGCTCGCCAAGGTAATTAGGTAAACAGCTGCACGTAGCCTGGCTATTTATCTCACGACACTGGCTATTTGGTCCGCATGGGTTTGGATAGCATACATTTACTGGAGTTGTATCTTGTACTGGAAAATTTTAAATTTATTTCATATTAATACTTTAAATGTTGAGAAACTATGAGAGAAAGTAACAAAACGTTAAAGCTACTCACGAGGAATGGGGTTGCACCGACGGTAAGCGTCGCCTGTGTAGCCTCCTATGCATGTACATGTCGGAGCGTGATGAACCGTAGCACACTCGGCGTTGACGCCACAAGTACCCGGACAAGGATCTTGACATTTGTTTCCAATACAAGCTCTGTTTCCTGGACAGTCTGAGTTGCTTACACATTCGGGGCGACAGCCTTCATATGGATTTCCAAAATACCCTTCATTACATATACAGGATCCAGCCTTGTTTTGTTCTCTGCATACCGCATTGGGTCCACAAGGTGATGGAGAGCATGGAGTTAATAGCTCATTTACGCTTTGTAGTGCGCATTGTGAAAAGGGATCACCGAAATAACCTTGTGGACAAACGCACATTGCCGAGTGACTAACTACACGGCAGTCGGCATTAGCTCCACACGCTTGGACGCATGGGTCTCTGCACTTTTGATTAACACATGCCAACTGCGGCGAACATTCGCTATTACTTATACATTCCGGTTTACAGTAGGGTGGTTGGCCCTTATATTCTGGCAAGCAAGTACACGAAGGGCTTCCGTTAATTTCTTTACAAACTGAATTTGGTCCACACGGTGAAGGCTGACATGGGTTGATTTCTAGAGGCGGAGCATCTAAAAAATTGCATAAATATGATTTTGTTAATAATAAACGTTTTTAAAATATGTATTCAACTTTTTCTATAATATGTATGATATTTACTTGTAACAAAACTGCACTCCACGAACGGATCACCGGAATGGGCTGCAGGACATGCACAAATGGGATTGTGATTGACCACTTCGCAGGTGGCCCGCGTGCCACACGTTCCGATGCAAGGGTTCACACATTTCTGTTTCATGCAAGCTTGGTTTTGCGGACACTCTGCGTTAACTACACATTCCGGTCGACATGCTGGCGGTATTCCCAAATATGATGGCAGACAAGAGCACACAGCTTGGTTGTTAATTTCACGACATTGACTGTTGGGGCCGCAAACTGGTGTGCTGCACGGGCTTTGGGCTGGTGCTTCTGTAAAAAGCAAAGGTAGCATTAAAATAAATAAGCGCTGAACCAACAAAAATAAAACTTGGGTCTTTTGACTATGTTCATTTATTTACCTCTTATCGGGTTGCATAAAACAAAGGCATTTCCGGTAAAACCATTGTTGCAACTGCACATGGGGATATGATTTACCACTTGACACACGGCATTTTGCCCACATGCTCCAATGCACGGGTCAACACATTTCCTTTGCACGCATGCTTTAGATTGATCACAATCAGTACTAAAGACGCACTCTGGTCTGCAATTGAAGTATGGATCTCCATGATATTCTGGTAAACATTGACATTGACCATTTATGCATTCTGCATTGGAACCACAGCGTATATTTGTGCAAGCATCCACAACTGTCTGTTCCACTGAAACAAATAGTATAATAATATGTAATATAGTTTCAAAGAAAGTGTTTCACTATTTAAACGCAAGGTATTATGGAAAAAGTAATAAATACCTTGTAAAGGCTTCGGCCTGCAGCTGGTGAATGGATCACCGACATACCCGTCGATGCATGTACAGATTGGAATATGGTTAAGAACGCTGCATACAGCCGATACACCACATGATCCCGGACAGGGGTCTTGGCACTTCGAATTGATACATGCTCGGTCACTTGGGCAATCCGGATGTATCGTGCATTCTGGTCGACAATTCGGTGGGCTGCCAGTGAAAGAAGTAAGGCACGAGCATGACGGTGTATTGCCGACATCTCTGCACTCTGAATTTGGACCACAAGGCGATGGGACACAAGGATTCCTTACATCATCGGGAACAGTCTCGTCTGCAAAGAAATCATGGTAAGTTTGTATTGGCACATAAATACATTTGTAGATAGGTATCTGTATTCTATATCTATAATTCAATATATATGCTGATTATAAATTGAAGTCGCTTTTCGTGTCTGTCTTTGTGTCCGCGTTGTACTTCTAAACTACGCAACCGATCATTTAGAGAACGTATTCAGGTTTATGTGTATAATACATTCATATTAAACTTAAATATAATAAAGAAATCTCGGTATCTTGTCAAGTTGTCAAAATCGTGCGCAGCAGGGGCTGCCAGCTGGTCGCTATATAGCACCTAATAATGGGGGACACTATAAAATTTTCTTTTAAAAATTGTTTTTCTTTAATTGTATCCCATAAATTGTGTCAAATAACCCTTTCTGTTTAACAGTAATGTTATGAAATTGTTTATAAAATTAATGTACTTAACTAAGTATAATCACAGAACTTACATTTAATAGGAGTGCAGAGTGTAAACGGATCGCCGATGAATGACGATTTGCACGAGCATATCGGGCTATGGTTGATTACTTTGCAGTTAGTATTTGTACCGCAAGGTCCAGGACAAGGGTTTACACATTTCTGTTTGATACAGGCTTTGTCTTGCGAACATTCAGAGCTTACGACACATTCTGGCCGACAGTTTGGCGGGGAACCCACGTAATCGGGCAAACACGAACATACTGCTTGAGTATTAACGACTTTACATTGACTGTTTGGTCCGCATGGCGATGGATAACACACGTCGATTGGTGTGGAAACTGGTGGAGATTCTAGAATAAAAGCAAAAATGGTTTAGGAATATTTGAAGAATTGTTTGTTATTTTCAATAACATAGATAACTATAATTCGAATCGTACCTTGGTAAACGCAATATTGGAATGGATCTCCGGTATAACCATTGATACATGTGCACAGAGGGGCATGATTTACAACTTGGCATTCAGCATTGGTGCCACAACTACCCGGGCAGGGATCGCCGCATTTGTTGCTGATGCAAGCTCTATTGGAAGGACAGTCAGTGTTTACGACGCATTCCGGCCGGCAACCTTCGTATGGGTTTCCTATATAACCCTCCAAGCATGTACATGATCCTGCGTTATTTCGTTCCTTGCACATAGCGTTGGCTCCACACGGCGACGGCGAACAAGGAGTAGCGACATTTTCTATATACAATGGCTCTTGAACGCAGTCAAAGAACGGATCTCCAGTAAATCCATACGGGCAAAGGCAAATAGGGGAGTGACTTACAACCCTACACTCAGCATTACTAGCACAAGCACCTTCACATGGATTTTTGCATTTGTTGTTGATGCATGATAGATGGTTGGAGCACTCTTCGTTACTTGTACACTCCGGTCTGCAATGAGGAGCTTGACCGTGGTACCCTTCCAGGCAAGTACAAGATGGTGCTTCATTTACTTCTCTACATAACGAGTTGGGTCCACAAGGCGACGGCTGACATGGGTTTACTGGTTCCGGCAAACGATCCGCTGCAACAAACAAAGGATAATCTGAATAATGGTGTAATCGTATATATAAAAAAAAAAAACTGAACGCTGAACCGGGTAAATTTTTATTATTCGGCGTTAGACGTAGACCAGCCATTCTGGTGGTTATGTTCAATTTTATTTGAAATGTGTTTTTACTTACGCAGTCTAAAGCATCGCGAAAATGGTTCTCCGGAATAAAATACTGGACATGTGCAAATTGGATTGTGATTGACTACTTTACACTCAGCGTTTACACCACAAGAACCAACACAAGGATCGATACAACGTTGGTTGCTGCAAGCTTGGTTGAGCGGACATTCAGCGCTTATGGTGCACTCCGGCCTACATGCGGGTGGAGCCCCGATGTTGTTAGGAGCACATGAGCAGGCCGCCTGGCCGTTAACTTCTCTGCATTGACTGTTCGGTCCACATGGCGATGGTTGACACGGATTTGAAACTACTGGTTCTGGAAATAATATAGATAATACTTAAATAAATCTTTTTGTTGCATATTATTTAGTAATATAATTAATTTCAAAGATATTCCGTTATAGGTACGTTTTTTTTTAAATTCTCACTTACCTAACACAGGTCGACATTCTATAAATGCGTTGCCAGTCATGCGCTCTGGACAGCTGCACATCGGAATATGGTTGACAACGCTACACACAGCTGTGGTCGCGCAAGTGCCTGGACAAGGATCTTTGCATTTGTTTCGGATACAAGCCTTGCTGCGGTCACATTCTGAACTCTGCACACATTCTGGTCGACATCCAGTATACGGGTCTCCAATGAACTCCGGAAGGCAGCTACATTGTCCGTTATTACATTCCGCATTATTTCCACAAGGTGACGGATTGCATGGATCGTCATTTTCTATAAATGGGAAAAATTGTTAAATAAAAGCAGGACTATCTGTTAAGATAGTCCTGATGTTAATCAGAACTAGGTAATTACAATTATGGAAAACAATTAGTAAATTACCTTTAAGTGGAATGATATTACATTGAGTAAACGCATTGCCAGTGAAACCTTCAGCACAAGAACAAATCGAAATATGTTTTATGACTTGGCAGTTAGCGTTTAGTCCACAAGAACCGGGACATGGATCTCTGCACTTTTGATTGATGCAAGCTAGGTTGCTAGCACAATCTTCATTGATCGCGCACTCTGGTCTACAATTTGGAGGGCTGCCTTCAAAGTTCGGTAAACATGAACAAGATGGGTGGCCACGTAGGTTTTGACATTGTGAATTAGGCCCACACGGTGAAGGAACACACGGATCTCTTTGAGGTTCTAGAGGCTGTTCTTGAACTGCAAAAATTCAAAGATTAAATAAAGACATCGTAAATAAGTAAAAAGAACAAAATTGTAAATAATTGTGGTTAATTAACGAATAACTTATTATAGGCAGATTAAGCATAATAGTCTTACCTGTTACTATATAGCAACTAGAGAATGGATCTCCAGTGTATCTATTTTGACAAGTACATATTGGACTATGATTGATGACTCTACAGTCTGTGTTACGTCCACAAGGTCCTGGGCAGGGTGAGATACATTTCTGATTCTGGCATATTTTGTCTGCGGGGCATTCAGCACTCACGACACATTCAGGCCTACAGTTTGGCGGTGACCCGCGGTACTCAGGTAAGCATGAGCATGTACTCTGACCATTTGATACTCTACACTGGCTGTTAGGGCCGCAAGGAGACGGTTGACATGGGTTAACCGGTACATCTTCATGTGCTGTAAATATAAAATAGAATCGTATAAAATTACAAATTACCGACATGTATACCGACTTAATTATAATTTTCATATCCTAAGAATACATAGTAATAAATGACACTTACGTTTTAAAATACATTGAGTGAACGGGTCGCCAACGTAACCAAGTCGGCATGTACATAAAGGTGAATGATTGACTACTTGACAATCGGCATTTACAGCACATGTGCCTGGGCAGGGGTCGATACATTTATTTCTTGTACATGCTTTATTACTTGGACAGTCAGAGTTTACTAAGCATTCTGGGTGACAAGCTTCATAGGGATTGCCAAAGTATCCGGTAACACATACACAGGCGCCGGCTCCAGCTTGTTCCCTACATTCCGCATTCGAGCCACAAGGTGATGGCGTGCACGGCGACACCGGATAAACAGGTGCCAGAGCCGTTACAGTACACTGCACCGCCGCGTCACCTGCGTACCCTTCGGGACAGATGCAAATAGGAGTATGGCTAACGACTCTACAGTCGGCGTTGGTACCGCATGCTTGTGTGCAAGGATCTTGACACTTTCTGTTTATGCAAGCCATTTGTGGAGCGCATTCGCTGTTCGCGACACACTCTGGGCGACAATTCGGTGGTGCTCCTATAACGTCAGGTTGGCATTGACATGAAGGAATAGAGCCGCCGGTTTGTTGACAAATAGAATTGGGCCCACATGGGGATGGCTGACACGGATTTACCGGTATCAGAGGTTCATCAACAGCTATAACAAAAACAGATTTAAAAGTTAACGTACCTGTATCACGAAAAAAAAAAAAAAAAACGAATTGTTCCGAATTAACTACTTACGCTTTACTCTGCATCTTGTAAACGGATCTCCCGTCATTCCTGATGGGCACGAACAAATAGGATTGTGGTTAACTACTTGACATTTGGCTGCTACACCACACGTTCCTTGACAAGGATTAACACATTTCTGGTTGCTACACGCTTTATCAAGTGGGCAGTCGGAACTTGCCACGCACTCTGGGCGGCACGACGGAGGTGCCCCGCGGAACCCAAGTAGACAAGAGCATACGGCTTGTTCATTAAACTCTCTGCATTGGCTGTGTGGGCCACACGGGCTCGGTTGGCAAGGATTAGATGAAATAATTTCTGTAAAAATGATTAGTTAATTAGAGTCCACAAGTCACAAATCACTTTAACTTTATAAATATTAACGCTTTTATTTATAAAACGTTGCTTAAATTTAAGAGATGTTTAATCATCCAAAATATATGGTTAAGCAGTTATGAATCACAACTTAACTTTAACCAACGTTTATAAGTAAAACCCTAAATGTTTTGTAAGATTTCAGATGTCTCACCTCGCACAGGATTACATTGTATGAATGCGTTACCAGTAGTTCTAGCTGGGCATGTGCAAACTGCCATGTGATTGACAACTTCACAGTTGGCATTAGTGCCACAAGTGTTTATACATGGATTGACACATCGGTTTCTAACACATGCTTTATCCATGGGACATTCGGAACTTATCGTACATTCGGGACGGCATTCAAAGTACGGATCACCATTATATTCAGGTATGCAAGTACAAACTCCATCGTTACAAACCGCGTTCGGCCCACATGGTGATGGATTACACAAGTCTGCTACAACAGGTTCTGGAAATTAAAGAACATTATAAGTACAACATGTCGTACAGATTATTTGAACAACTACGTACCTACGTTTATTATTTCAAAATTAATATAGCACGAGTATTGCTTACCTATGTTCGGTTTTATGGAACAACTTTGGAATGGATCACCAATATAACCATCAAAGCAAGTGCATATAGACACATGGCCTTGCACTCTACAGTTTGCGTTCACTCCACATGAGCCTGGACAGGGATCTACACATTTTTCATTAATACATGCCAACTCGTTAGAACAGTCTGTGTTAATAGTGCATTCTGGACGACAATTTGGTGGACTGCCCGTATATTGTGGCAAACAGGAGCACGACGGTGACCCTCCCACATCTCGACATTGAGAGAATGGCCCGCACGGTGATGGTAGGCAAGGATTTGTAGGAACAACATCCGCAACTGAAATAGTGATTTCCATATTTGATTAAATGTGTGGATGGACCCCATGGATAAAAACTTCAATCAGCAAACTGAGGACAATGAATACCTGGTGCTCTATAACATCTACTGAATGGATCGCCGGTGTACTGCGGACGACACGAGCATATAGGACTATGATTAATGACTTTGCATTCTGTATTCAACCCGCAGACACCTTCACAAGGATTTTTGCATTTTCGTTGAATACATGCTTGTTGTTGATTGCACTCCGAGCTAACTATACATTCAGGTCTACATGCAGGTGGCGTTCCTAGATATTCAGGCTGACATGTGCACACGGCTTGATCATTTGATACTTTGCAAATGCTATTTGGACCACATGGTGACGGAGAACAGGGGTCTTTTGGCACAGCTGGAACTTCTAAAATTGGAAAGTAAATTCATTATTAATTCGTAGAACTTTATCCACAACCTGAGAATATTGTATAAAGTAAACTTACGTAATATTTCTTCGTAACAATTTTGATAAGGACTTCCTGTCAGACCAGGTAGACATACACACGTAGGAGCATGATTGACAACGTTACATATAGCATTACGTCCGCATATATTGTTGCAAGGATTTTTACATTTACTTTGGATGCATGCCAGGTTCGTAGAGCAATCTGAATTAACAACGCATTCCGGACGGCATCCTTCATAAGGATTTCCAATATGATCTGGCAGACACACACATGCGCCGGCGTTTCTGTACTCTTTGCAAATGGCGTTTGAACCACACGGTGACGGTGAACAAGGGGCAAGAGGAACATCCATAACTTGACATCCTCTGAATGCATCCCCAGTGTACCCTGGGGGGCACAAGCATTGAGGAGAATGGCTGACCACTCGGCATTCTGCTCCAGATCCACAAGAACCAGGACAGGGATCTCGACATTTTTGATTCATGCAAGCCATTTCATTAGGACATTCAGAATTAGATATGCATTCTGGACGACAGTTTGGTGGATTTCCAATAAAATCAACCTGACAAGCACATGATGGTGAACCGCCTACTTCTCTGCATACAGAATTAGATCCACAGGGTGAAGGTTCACACGGGTTGACATAAGATGGTGGTTGAATATCTGCAATAGTAAAACAAACAAGGCTTTAGTTAATCCGAGTCTAAAGTAGTAAAACGCGACTGTACAAAAATATCATTGGTTATCACCTTCTAAAATGCATCTAGTAAACGGATCCCCGGAAAAGCCCGATGGACATGAGCATATTGGATTATGATTTATTACTTGACATTGAGCTCCTGATCCACAATTTCCTTTACAGGGATCGATGCATTGTTGATTGGAACAAGCTCGACTTAGCGCACATTCTGCACTCGAGGTACACTCCGGTCTACAAGTGGGCGGTGCGCCCATATATCCAGACAAGCATGAGCATATGGCTTGACCATTGATTTCACGACACTGACTGTTAGGACCACATGGTGATGGATTACATGGCTGTATATTTTCAACAACTCTGACTGGTCGACATTCAAGGAAAGCATTTCCTGAGTATCCTTTTGGACATGTACACATGGGCACGTGGTTAAAGACATTGCAAATCGCTTCTCTGCCGCATGTATTTACACAGGGGTCGACGCATTTGTTTCTTACACAAGCTTTGTTGTGAGGACAGTCTGTGCTCACGAGACACTCTGGTCGACAACCGTAGTAAGGATCTCCTTGATATTCAGGTAAGCACGTGCATACACCATCGTTACATAAAGCGTTTGCACCGCAAGGCGATGGATTGCATAAATCAGTTTCCGTAACAGTTTCTGAAAAACAAGTACACGGTACAATTTTGTTAACATACATATTTTGTTTACAAGTTTATGTAGTTTTCTTTTACAGAAATCACTATGTAACGGATGTTAAGTTTTTTTTTTCATCTCACGATTAGAATACATGCCAAAATAAACACTGATGCATGAATTGATTGTAAGTAGGAGAACCTATGAGTAGAACATAATGATCACTGTACATTTAAAAGTATAAGTAGTATATTTACCGTCACTTTCAGGCTTGAGTTGGCAACGTGTAAACGGGTCTCCTGTGTACTGTTCAAAACAACCACATTGAGCAATATGGTTAAATACAGTGCAATGAGCGTTTATACCACAAGCTCCTGGACAAGGATCGCGACACTTTTCATTCATGCAAGCCTGGTTACTGGGGCATTCAGAATTGATTGTACACTCAGGTCTACAGTTTGGTGGACTGCCAATATAATTGGGCTTACAAGCACACGAGGGAGCATTGCCAATATTACGACATTCTGCATATAGACCACATGGTGCTGATAAACATGGATCTTGAGGTGGTACATTTAGAGGCGGCTGCGATACTGAAAATACGCAAATAATATGATTAAAGCATTGAAGCAAAAATATTCTAGAAACATTCATTTAATTATTAAAAGTGCTTACTTTTAATTGGATAGCATTTTGTAAATGAATTTCCAGTAAGACCTTGTTTACAGACACAAATGGGGCTGTGATTGATTACATTGCAGTTAGCGTTTTCTCCGCATGTATTTTCGCACGGATTTATGCACTTCTGATTCGCACAAGCTAAATGCGAGGGGCATTCCGAGCTCACTACACATTCAGGGCGGCAGTTTGGTGGTGCACCTATGAAACTTGCCAAACAAGAGCACGCGGCTTGGCCCTTCACTTCTCTGCATTGACTGTTTGCTCCACATGGCGAAGGATTGCATGGATTCGTTTCGACTACTAGTGCTGAAATTTTTATTCAGATAAGGTTATTGTTTCTCTTTTTACTATTTTTTTTACAAAATTAATCTAATAGGTATAAAATAATTTTATACGTACGTTCTTGCATAATATTACAATGGCTGAATGGATTTCCCGTGTACCCTTCTTGACATAAGCATGTTGGCATATGATTATGCACTTGACACATAGCATTCGAGCCACATGTACCCGGACAAGGGTCGATACACTTCATTCTGGAACAAGCTCTGTTAAGGGGACAGTCAGAGTTGACGACGCACTCAGGTCGACATCCTTCATAGGGATTTCCTAAGTACCCATCCAGACACTGACACGATCCAACACCTCTTTGTTCTTTGCATACGGCGTTAGATCCACACGGGTTTGGATTGCAAGGCGTTAATACTTCAGTGTGGTCCATGATTGGCAAAGCGCTGCAATATGTAAATGGATCGCCCGTGTAACCTGTCCGACACAAGCACATGGGAGCGTGGCTGACAACTCTACATTCCGAATTTGAACCACACGAGCCCAAGCATGGATCTACACATTTTTGATTAAGGCATGCCAAGTTATAATCACATTCACTATTGCTAATGCACTCAGGTCGACAGTTAGGGGGTGTTCCCTTGTAGCTTGGTAAACAAGCACAGATGGGGCTTTCGCCACTTATTCTACATATAGAATGCGGCCCGCACGGTGATGGTTCACATGGATTTACCTGTTCCTCTTCTTTAACTAAAATAAAAACATAATTAATTAGATCAACTTCAGAATGGCTACGTTTGTGTTGATGATTTACAAAAATAATACTCATATAAGTTAATCACGTTAAAGTTTAAAATGTTTACCTATAATTATACACCTCACAAAAGGATCGCCGGTAAATGACGGTGGGCATGTACAAATTGGATTGTGATTTATAACGTCACAAACTGCCGCTGCACCGCATGCTCCTATACACGGGTTTATACATTTTTGGTTGTTACAAGCTTCTTTAAGTGGACATTCCAGACTAACGACGCATTCAGGTCGACAGGTCGGAGGACTACCACGATATCCAGGTACACAGGAACACACTGCTTGGCCATTTGATTGTTGACATCGACTGTTCGGTCCGCATGGTGAAGGATTGCATGGGTTCGTGATAGACACTGCAATGCACAAATATAATTATTAATTTGTGAAATAAAAACGAATGTATATATGTTAGATATTTAAAAAAAATATATTTACCCGCTGATGGTCTGCACTCTATAAAAGCATTTCCGCTCATGCCTTTCTGACAAGAACACATTGGCACATGGTTCATAACATCGCAGATGGCGTTCAGTCCGCAGGTTCCAATACAAGGATTCACACATTTGTTTCGGGAACAACCTTTGTCTAGGGGGCAATCTGTATTATACACGCATTCTGGTCGGCAGCCAAGATTAGGGTCACCATGATAGCCAACAATACATGAACAAACGCCATTGTTGCAGATGCTGTTCGGACCACAAGGACTCGGGTGACATGGATCACTTGGAACTGTCTCGGGTACATCTAGAAATAAATATGTACATAAATATAAATTTTATCCTTATGTAATTGTAACACGAAGGTACCATTATAAACGTGGATTATACAGGGTGTAAAAAATCCATCACATAGCCGTTATCTACACATTCTGTTCATCAAACTAAGTAACATGAGCAAAAATTATTGCTGGGAAGTAACTTTTATTTTTAATGTGCAAAATCGCTGTTTATTCAGCGCGATGTAACGCACGCCAAATATTGTGCTTATGGGTGCATACGGTGCTGGAATGGGGGGGGGGGGGGGTATTTAAAGTTAAGTAATTAATTACATTTAAAATATCACAATGAAGGGGAGTATTAATGTGACTTTCGGCTTCGATAAGCGTTTTTTACATCCGATATTTTCCCGTTGTTTTTGTCATTTTCTGAATCATTTTGTAAGTATCAAAGTTAAATTAATATTATTACCGGCTACGGGCTTAGGACTGCACTGCCTAAATGGATCTCCAGTGAAACCATCTGGGCAAAGGCAGACAGGAACATGATTGTTTACAAAACACTTGGCATATAGACCGCAAGAGCCATCGCACGGGTTTCGACATTTTTCGGCTTCGCAAGCCCGATCACTCGGGCAGTCAGAGTGGACAACACACTCGGGCTTACAGTACGGCGGGGAGCCGACGTACGACGGCAAGCATGAACATGAAGCTAATCCGTTATTATCTCGACATTCCGCGTATGAACCACACGGTGATGGTGCACAGGGATCAGAAGGAACTGCTACACTTGGAGATGTTTCTACAAAATTAAATACAATTATTATACGCCATAAGATTTAAAAAAATGTAATAGGAATGTTTATGCCAACTTACGCAATATTAGACTACACATTGTAAACGCATTTCCAGAGTAACCCGACCGACAGGTACATACTGGACTGTGATTGATTACTTTGCATTCTGTGTTTTGTCCACATGGCTTTGGGCAAGGATTAATGCATCGTTGATTAACACAAGCTCGATTCGATTTGCATTCAGAGTTCATCATACATTCTGGCTTGCAATTTGGTGGCGAGCCCATATAATTCGGAAGACATGAACAAACTGGTTGGTTGTTTATTTCTCTACACATTGCGTTGATTCCACAAGGTGACGGATTGCATACATTTATAACTGCAATGTCGTTTTCTGAAAGGATATTAAAACCTATGTTTAAATATGCACAGTCATGATGACTTAAATTCAATGATTGACTAGGAATATTTACCTCTTATGAGATGACAAATTGAGAGTGGAGTCCCGGTGTAACCCGGCTTGCAGTTACACATAGGTTTGTGGTTGGTGACATAGCAGTCTGCATTATATCCACAAACTCCCGGACACGGATCTAAGCATTTGTTTCTGTTGCACGCCGAAACCAACGGACAGTCTGAATCAGCTAAGCATTCAGGTCTACAACCTTGGTAAGGATCACCGAAATAATCAGGCAAACATGAGCATGATCCGGCGTTTCCTTGTACTTTACATTCGGCATTTGCACCACAAGGGGACGGTTCACATGGGTTTAGATATTCGACCTTTGGTGGAGCTGAAATGTTTTTCAAATAGAATAAATTGACTTACCGATAAACATGTCAGTCACCGTGGAAGCACGTCCTTGTTCCGAAGCGTTAGTTGAAGCTTGCTGGGCCTGGCGACGTTTAGTGACCTCCTTATTCCGGCTTCAGCGTCACTATCTCAAGCAGCGCCGTCCAAAAGCGGCTGTCATGGCGGACAGCCTAAGCTTTACTGTAAGTGCTATGTTATCTCCGCGTGCTCCGTAGTCAAGCAAAAGGCATTATATCACATTAACAGTTATTTTTATAAAGTTATATCCCTCCTGGAAGCGATTTATTGACCGATTTTTTATCGTATCGGTACCTACCGACCTGGTCCTAGACTTATGTTGAAAGCATTTGCATAGGAGCTGTATTGATGTAATTGCCTTTAAACCAATAGGCGGGCATGGTCACCACTCAGTCCCAAAGTAAGAACATCTATACAGTCCTATGTTCATTAGTAAACCGTGTGAGGCGTGACCGCTAAGTTTATATTTTCTTACATGACAAGCACGTCATTTAAAGCATGAACAAATTATCACGCTTTGCCAAGCTGAGGGGTTATATGCATCTCAAGTGATTGGTACATCGGTATCCCTAGAGCATTATTATACAAACTTCCGTTTACCTTAATCCTAAAAAATATTTTAAGTGTAAAAGTTGTACCTACCAAAACCCACATATAATACTTTTTTTTTGACAATAATTTCATAACTTTTCAGATTGAACCTAAACCCATAAGGTGTTCGGTAAAACAGTAATTAAAAAGTGTCAAATATAATACAACATTGTATATGATGATTACCTTTTGGCTGTGAGCAGCCCTGGAAAGGATCGCCCTCTAGACCTGGTTCGCAGGCGCAGATTGCACGATGATCGACCACAGAACATATGGCTCGTGGGCCACAAGCTTGAACACACGGATCTTTACATTTCTGCGCGACACAAGCTAAAGCGGCTGGGCATTCAGCGCTGATTGTACATTCTGGCCGGCAGTTTGGTGGAGCTCCTATAAAACCTGGCTGACAGCTGCATGCTGGTGTCTCTCCGGAATTAAGGCAAATCGAATTTGGACCGCATGGGGAGGGCTCACAAGAGTCGATAGGCTGTGATGGCGGTGCTACAAAACAAAAAAGATTTTATTCATAACGACCTCGAAAAATGCAATATGCCATTTTAAATGACAAAAGGGTACACTATCTCAATACCTGGTTTCGGATAACAATAAGAGAAAGGATCTCCAGTATATTCTTCGTTACATGTGCAAATCGGTGAGTGCGCAATAACTTGGCAACGAGCGCCTCGCCCACAAGCTCCTTCACAGGGGTCGCGACATCTTCGATCAATGCAAGCCAATTGTAATTTGCATTCGGCGCTGACGAGGCATTCCGGTCGACAAGAAGGAGGAGATCCAACATGTCCTGTCTTGCACGAACAAGCTGCAGCACCATTTTGGCTTACTGTACATTCACTGTAGGGGCCACATGGAGACGGCGAACAAGGTGATATCGGTACGTCTATAAACATTCAAATTATCATTAAGTTTTTGCGTGTCGTTTGAACCCCATAGGTACAAAGTCAATTGTTTACTAATTGTGTCTGTATTTACGACATGCGAAAGGTTGAGAACACACAAAATATTTTTGGAGAAAAAAACGTATTCACTAAGTGTGAATTAGTTTAACTTATACTTTACCTTTTTGGATTTGAATTTGAGTGCACAAACTGAAAGGATCTCCTGAGGTGGCAGGAGAACAAGTGCACGATGGTATATGGTTATTGACTGAACATATTGCATTCGTTCCGCATGCTCCTGGGCATGGATCGACACATTTGCCTCTTTGACATGTACGAGTCGGGGAACACTCGCCATTTGTACTGCATTCAACTCGACAACCTACATAAGGATCTCCAAAATATCCAGGGAGGCAGGAGCAAACTCCTGTATCACAAATAGCATTACCACCACAAGGAGATGGATTGCAAGGATCCGGTGAAGTGGGAGGAGACTCTGCAAAATAGAAAAAAGTGGCGTTAGATTTATGCGTTTGATCCATATGATCTAAAAACTGGGTAGAAATTTCACAACAAGGAGGTTTTAAATACATACCTATCACCTCCGCACATTGAATAAATGGATCACCAGAATAACCAATAGGGCAGCTACAAATGGGTATATGGTCATGTACGCGACATTCAGCTCTAAATCCACAAGAACCTTCACATGGGTTTCTACATCTTTCAGCGATACACGCCTGGTGCGACGGACAATCTGTATTGACAAGGCACTCAGGATGACAATTCGGTGGAGCACCTATATACCCTTGAATACACGAACATGACGGACTGTTGTTAATTGATCGACATTCACTGTACGATCCACATGGATTCGGCTGACATGGATGAATTGGTTGTTCAGGTTCATATACTGTTTTTTCTATTTCAAAACATTTTTTAAACGGATCACCAGTCATTCCCGCTGGACAACTGCATAAGGGACTATGATTTATAACTTGGCAGTGAGATCCTATGCCACAAGTACCTCTGCAAGGGTCGGCGCATTTTAACCTGTGGCAAGCCCGGTCTGACGGACATTCACTACTGTCAGTACATTCTGGTCTACAATCAGGAGGTGCGCCTCTGTAGTCTGGTAAGCATTCGCAAGATGCTAATCCACCATTCTCTCTGCAAACACTATTAGGACCACAAGGCGATGGCTGGCACGGTTTAATAATTTCTGTAATTGGTTCTTTTATACATTGGTCAAACGGATTTCCTGTGAATCCTTTGATACAAGCACAACTAGGAACGTGATTGATTACGTTACATTCAGCATTTCTACCACATATTCCTGGGCAAGGGTCCACGCATTTATTTCTTATGCATGATTTATCAGCTGGACAATCGGAGCTCAGAACACATTCAGGTCGGCAACCGTCATAGGGATTTCCTTGATATCCTTCCAGACATGAACATGATCCTGCTCCGTCCCGTTGACTACAAACTGCATTTGCTCCACAAGGCGATGGATCACAGGGCTGTACGGGATTTTCTGAAAAAAAAAAAATGTCTATTATGATATCACACCTAAAAAAAAAATCAACATTTCTGCTAATATTATTTCGGTTCTCTGCTGTCTAATCTATGTATGTATATCTCCTTGTTCTTATGTGAAATTCTTATATGTTTTGTAACAAAACTGTGGTAACAAACTACATCTTTATTGTTGTGAAGGAGTAGGTACCTATGATTAAATTAAATGATGAAATTATGTTTATTTCTGTAAGTAGATATTTTAAGACACTTTTACATGTTAAATTTTCGGTCCATATTTTAAAACTAGATGGTGCCGGCTGATTCGTAGCTGACTGATCCCTGAGAAGAAATGGTGAACACATAGCCTTATAATATATAAATTAATACATTAACCACGTACCTTCTTGAGGAACACATTGCATAAACGGATTGCCTGTAAACTTTTCTCGGCAACTGCATGAAACAGTATGGCTGACAACAATGCAGTCAGCATTCACTCCACACGAGCCAGGGCATGGATCGATGCATTTATTTTTAACACATGCTTGATTTGAAGGGCAATCTGGATTAATAACACATTCTGGTCTGCAATTGGGTGGCTGTCCAATGTAACTCTCGATACATCTGCAATTAGCTTTTCCATTTCTTTCGATACATTGTGAGTTAGGTCCACATGGGGATGGATTACATGCATCTACTGGCTGAGATGGTGGTAGTACAATATCATAACAACTTTTGAATGGATCCCCAGTTTGTCCTGAGTTACAGCTACAAATTGGGCTGTGATTGATTACTTCACAGCGAGCAGATATTCCACACGCGTTGACACAAGGGTTGATGCATTTCTGATTAACGCAAGCTTTAGTAGACGGGCATTCGGAGCTAACCACGCATTCCGGCCGACAAGCTGGAGGTGAGCCTTGGAACCCTTCAAGACAAGCACATACAGCAGCATTGTCAACGTTCTTACAAATACTATTAGGTCCACAAGGGGATGGATGACACGAATCTCTTGGTCTTGATTTTTCTTGTTCCATACGGCGACAGTGCGTAAATGGGTTGCCGGTATAATCTGTCATACAGGAACATGTGGGTATGTGATTTATAACGTCACATTTGGCATTTTGTCCACATGTACCTGGACATGGATCTCGACACTTGTTTCTGAAACAAGCCTTATCCCTAGGACATTCTTGGCTGCCAGTGCACTCTGGTCGGCAACTTTCGTAAGGGTTTCCACTGTACTCCGCTATGCATGTACAGAATCCGTTATCGCATACAGCATTGGCGCCGCATGGAGACGGATTGCATGGATCTGAAGGCATTGGTGTAGTCGAATCTAAAACAAAATATGAATTTATAATTTTGTTCAGAAAAGCACAGCAATATTGCGCAGAAATTATTCAGAAAACATTGTCATACCTTCAAGGATTGGCAAGCATCTTGCAAACGGATCGCCAGTATATCCTTCATTACAAACACAAACAGCTACATGGTTCAAAACGTGACATGATGCGTCGACTCCGCATGAACCTGGACATGGGTCTTCACATTTTTGTCGAACACAGGCAAGTGAAGCTGGACATTCGGCGTTAATCGTACATTCGGGCCGACAAGAAGGTGGGGAACCCACATAACCAGGAAGACATGAGCAAGCTGGTCCACTTGCTAATAATTGGCAACGCGAATGAGGACCGCAGGGTGAAGGAGTACAAGATGGAGGCCTTTCAGTTGCTGGTGGAATTCCTAAAAAACAACGACACATCGTAAATATCGGGAATATTAATTCTAATATTGTTTTTAAAACCAACATACCATATTTTATTGATGAACACATTTTATTAAAGAACCAAGCTTACATACGTAATAATGTAATGTATAAACTTACCATAGCATTGCGTAAACGGGTCGCCAGTCATGCCCAGAGGGCACGTGCAGATAGGGCTATGGTTCTTTACTATGCAGTGTGCTCTCAAGCCACAGGAATGTGGGCATGGATCATCACATTTTTGATTGATGCAAGCTTTAGATGTATCACATTCACTGTTTACAATACACTGAGGTCGACATGACGGTGGAGATCCAATGTAATTCGGCAGACACGAACACACTGCTTGCATGTTCACTTGCCTGCACTGACTATTTGGACCACAGGGTGTGGGTTCACACGGATTTTGTGGTGGACTTGCTGTAAATTAAAATTATTTTCATTTAAGATTACACAGTTTACACTGTCAATGTTAGTTACAACTAAATTGAAAGAATCAAACTTACGTAATATTGAAATTTCTTTGCACTGGAAGAATGGATCACCAGTATATCCCCTTGGGCAAGTACAAACAGGAATATGATTTTCAACGGTGCACTGTGCTAACTGACCGCAAGTTCTTGGACAGGGATCAATACACTTGAATCGTGTGCATGCTAAGTTTGGTGTGCAATCATCATTACTCTCGCATTCCCTACGACATCCGTGCGTACTGTATGGATCACCCTCGTAGCCTTCGGAACAAACGCAAGCACCAGCTCCGTTATATTCTCGACACTCCGCGTTAGGGCCACACGGAGATGGCGTGCATGGACTTGATGTCGGAGTCATTTCAGTAGCTGCAAAAACATACAATACATCATCATTACTTTCTAAGATAATTTTGCATCCCTCGTTTTTATTTTGATTTACGGATTTTAAAACTTTGATAATATTTAAATATATGTATAAGAAAATATACGCACATGATATAACAATTTGGATACAATTCCTCACAGCATCTCCTGTAAAACCTTGTTGGCAAGAGCACACTGGATTGTGATTTATAGTTAAACAAAGAGCATTTACACCACATGCACCTTGACATGGATCTTTACAGCGCTCATTAATACAAGCTGTATTACTGGGACATTCCGGATCCATGGTACATTCCGGTCTACAGTTTGGTACTCTGCCGATGTAATTTGGTAAACAGGAGCAAGCTGCCTGATCTCCAATAACACGGCATTCCGAATTGGGCCCACATGGAGAAGGCACACATGGGTCGGTAGTGGGTTCAACATCTAAAAAATAATTTCACAATATAAAACCATAATAATGTAAATAATCACTTGCTGGTAATATGACACACTGAAATAATCAATCAATAGACGGAGATGGCGGGATGAGCTGGACTCCTTTAATAAAGATTGGTCCTTGGACAGAGAGAAGTGGAAAGAGAATAGGAGACCTTTGCCCAGCAGTTAGACAATAACAGCTAATAAAAAATAAATAAATGACTTGCAGCGTTAACCATGGTAAAGTAAAAATTTTCTGCTACCTACATACATATAATAAACTCACTCATTCTTCACCTACTACAATAAATTATTGTTTAATTACTTACGCTCTACTGGGCTGCACTCCGTGAATGGATCTCCAGTGTATCCCGGACTACAAGTACAAATAGGATTGTGTGTAATAACTTGGCATCGCGCATTGAGACCGCAGGAATCTTGGCAAGGATCTTTGCATTTCTTTCTAATACAGGCTTTATCTTGCGGACATTCGGAGCTGACGATACACTCGGGGCGGCAGGAAGGTGGCGTGCCAATGTAGTCACTCTCGCATGTACACACACTATGACCATTTATCACCCGACATAAGCTGTTCGGCCCACAAGGGGATGGTTGGCAGGGGTCCAGTGGCATCTTCGAGGTTTCTGTAACAACTGCAAAAAAAAATTGCGGTTATCAGACGCTAACAGACGCTATAAATTATACTCAATGCAGTTTTGAGCTAAATAATTAAACGTGAATTTATAGCTTTTTTACAAAAATTATATTAGATATTTATTTAAAAATTCAAATGATGAAACCAAAAAAAAATATTTACTCACTTTCTATTTCACATCTGACTAACGGGTTACCGTTGTATCCAGTAAGACATGTGCACGTCGGAGAATGATTGACAGTTCGACATTCAGCGTTTATTCCGCAAGCTCCTGGGCAAGGATCTTTGCATCGATTGTTGGAACAGGCCTTATTGCGGTCACAATCCGAATTGGATACGCATTCTGGTCGACATCCTGTGTATGGATCACCAAAGTACTCTGGCAGACACGAACAGGACCCTACTCCATTTCTTTCTTTACACAATGCATTAGCGCCACAGGGTGAAGGACTGCAAGGATTCGGTGGTGGCTCTGGGTGTCCTGGAATAAATAATTAAATATTTTCATATTACACAAAAATTACCTGATAAATAAAACAATGATGATGCCTTACGTTACGTTCCAAAACTTACGTTCAAAAGGTGAACAGCCACTGAAAGGGTCACCCGTATATCCCAAGAAACAGCTACATTGTGCAACATGATTGGCTACAGAACATTCCGCGTTAAAACCACAAGAGCCAGGACACGGATCCACACATTTTTCATTTTGGCATGCAAGATTACCAGGACATTCAGCGTTGATAGAACATTCAGGTCTACAATTTGGTGCTACACCAATATAACTCGGTAAGCATGAACATGCAGGCGCTTCTCCAACTACTTTACATTGAGAATATGGACCACATGGTGAAGGAACACATGGATTTCCTCTAGGCACCTCTAAGATAGGTTCTAAGAAAGAAAGAAAATAAGACAGATTTAGAAAAACAGTACACAGAAAATATAAAATGGCATACAAAGGTAGAAAATAATGAAAAGAATAATGAAAAAAAGAGAAAAAAATGAAATTAAAAATTGAGAAATTAAATAAATAATACATAATATATTTAAAGGGAGATCAAAAAACATAAACAATTTCAATTGAGTTGCTGCTTTTATTATTTTTGTTGTATTCTTACTTTGCTCCAACTGACATGTAACGAATGGATCACCAGTAAATCCAGCTTTACATGTACAAATTGGGTTATGGTTTATCACTTGACACCTTGCATTGACACCACAGGTTCCCGGGCACGGGTCCCTACATTTTTGCTTAATACATGCTTGGTGTTGAGGACAATCCGTGCTTATAACACATTCTGGTCTACAAGTGGGAGGTGAGCCCACGTAGCCTTCCCGGCAGGAACATACACCGTGATCATCCACAATTTTACAATTGCTGTAAGGCCCACAAGGCGACGGGATACAAGGATTTGCATCCGCAAGTGCTAAAAATCAAATAAAGTCAGTTTTAAAAGTTAGAAGATGGTACAATATTATATTTTAAATTGTTTGGGACCAAATTACTAACGTTTTCTCTGAGGATGGCAAGACACGACTGGGTTTCCATCGTAACCATCTATACATAGACATACTGGTGTATGATGTGCCACCGTACACTGAGCATTTATGCCACACGCGCCCTGGCATACGTCTAAACATTTGTTATTGGAACATGCTTTATCGAACGGACAATCGTTATTTGTGACACATTCAGGTCGACAACCCAAGTATGGATCACCAAAATATCCGGGCGCACATGTACAGGCTCCAGCCGAGTTCCTTTCAGTGCATATTGCGTTTGGACCGCAGGGTGATGGGTTACAAGGATTTGTCTCGTCTTCACTTGCCACTGTGACTAAGAACGAAAAATAATTATTAAGACATACGGGATTAAAAATAAAATTAAGAAGCCATTTTTCACGAAACTTACGGATAAAGAAACAACCGCTAAATGGATCACCCGAATAGCTTTCACGACAGTGGCAAACAGCTTTATGATTTATTACAACGCATTCTGCGTTTGAACCACAGGATCCTTCGCAAGGATTAACACACTTTTCACGAATACAAGCTAGGTTGCTCGGACATTCTTCATCGTATATGCATTCAGGGCGACAATTTGGAGCCCTGCCGATGTAACCAGGTTGACAAGAGCAAGCGGGGGTTTCTCCAATAACCCGACATTGTGAATTAGGCCCACAAGGCGATGGTATGCAGGGATTGCCAGAAGGCTTAGGTTCCGGCCCTAAAATAATTATAAACGTTGATCAATTAATATATTTTTCATACTTATAATTATGTTTATTATGACGAATAGTTAGTATTTAAAAAAAATGTATTTAACTCACTTTTTTCGAAGGCACAATGTACGAATGGATCTCCGGCGTAATTCGGAGGACAACTACATAACGCGTTGTGATTGACGACAGTACATTTAGCATTATTACCGCACGCTCCGATGCATGGATCAACACATTTTTGATTAATGCAAGCTCTATTGGGCATGCATTCACTGCTAACCATACATTCCGGCCGACAGAAGGGCGGTGAACCAAAATACTTCTCTTGGCATGAACATATTGCATGGCCACCGTTAACACGACACAAACTGTATGGTCCACAAGGTGATGGTGAGCATGGATCTATTGGAACTTCGTTTTGACCTAAAATAGCCCATTAGAATTATTATTCACACAAGAATAATATACACGTTGATAATTGATTGATCGATATGTTATAGAATAAAGTAGAATTCTTACGTATATAACAAGATGTAAATGGATTTCCTTCATAACCTGGCTGGCAGGCACAGGATGGTGCATGATTGTTGACACGACATTCAGCATTCATTCCACATACTCCAGGACAAGGGTCTTTACATTTATTGTTAATGCAAGCCCTATCTTTCGGACAATCTGAATTCAATACACATTCTGGACGACATTCCACGTATGGATCTCCGAAGTAATCACGAAGGCACGAGCATGAACCTACTCCATGTCTTTCTTTGCATATAGCATTCGCCCCACATGGTGATCGTGAGCAAGGGCTTTCGACTTGAGGTTCGATAGCTACAAGTTTAAAATAATATCGATTATTATAAATCCCAGTTTAAAACAATAACAGAATATTTATCACAAATAATAAACTTACATGGGATAGGAGAACATCCTGAAAATGGATCTCCTGTATACCCTTGGTCACAAGAACAAACTGGTACATGTTTAACAACAGCGCAACTTGCATGGTATCCACAAGAGCCCGGACAAGGGTTTCGACATTTCTCAGCAATGCAAGCTAAGTTGCCTGGGCATTCAACGTTAATCATGCACTCGGGCCTGCAGTTAGGGGGCCGTCCCACGTAATTTTCTAAACATGAGCACACAGACAGGCCATTGACATCTTTGCAAAGAGAATGTGGTCCGCAAGGATTCGGTAGACAGTTATTTATTGGTTCCATTTGTTCTGTCAAAAATAATAATTCATAAAGTTATTTTTATGACTACCAATAAAATAATATATTTTATTTATTTTAAATAAATATCATCATTACTTACTTTCCTCATAGAAACATCTAATGAAAGGATCACCGGTATATCCGTTAAGACAGCTACATATAGGATTATGATTAACAACTTGACATTGAGCGTCGACACCGCACATACCAGGACACGGATCCTGGCATTTTTGATTGATACATGCTTTATTCGGCCGACAATCAGAACTAACAATACATTCAGGCCTACAATTTGGCGGAGAACCAACGCACAGATCAAGGCATGTACAAACTGCATGCCGATTAAACACGCGACATTTACTGTAGGGTCCGCAAGGCGAAGGGTTGCACGGATCCACGGGTTCTGGTAGAGCTACATTGTATAGGAAAGAAAATAGACAGATGAGTATAGCATGAAATACAGAAATAGATATATAAAGAAAGATCAAGAAAGAAAGTCTTACATGAAACAGGAGTACATGCATGAAGAGGATTTCCTCTATATCCAGGCAAGCAGTAACATGAAGGTGCATGGTTTGCAACTCTACATTCGGTGTTTTGTCCACAAGCACCAGAGCACGGGTCCACGCATTTATTATTGAAACAAGATCTGTCTCTAGGACAATCAGTGTTCATGACGCATTCTGGGCGACAGCCTTGATATGGATCACCGTAAAATTCATCTACACATGTACAAGAACCAGCACCATTCCTTTCTCGACAAATGGCATTAGGTCCACAAGGTGATGGATTGCAAGGTTGATGAGGAACGTCTTTTGAAGCTGCAAAATTTGTACAGGTACATAAAACATGCTATCACATACACTTTTGAAAAACATGCAGATGGTGCGATTTAAAAATGTAAAATTCATTAAACTTACCTTCAAAAGGATTACAGCCAGCAAACGGATCACCCGAAAAACCTTCATCGCAGGAACATATTGGTTGATGATTTTGCACTATGCACCGTGCATTGAACCCACAGGAGCCAACGCATGGGTTGACACAATTACCCGCCAGACAAGCGAGCGCCAAGGGACAGTCCTGGTTGATGACGCATTGCGGACGACAAGAAGGCGGGGCTCCCAGTGTGCCGGGCTCGCAAGAGCAAATGGCACGGCCGGCTTCGTTGCGGCACGAAGAATGTGGTCCACATGGCGACGGTAGGCATGGATCTGGTGCGGGTTGAGTAATGGCTGCAAACAAAGAACAAGTGTGAGAAGGTGTTTTAGAACAAAGTCATGTACGTTGCCCACCGTTCAGAATTAATAAATAAGTTAAAAAAGAGTGATTTTATTTTTGTGTAAACTGTTCCTAAAATACAAAAACAATGTTTTTTTCCTTATTCGCTATAATTATATTTCAATTCGTCAACCCCCAATAGTTGTATTGTAAAAACTGTTACTGGCTTTTAGTTTATGGGTATATTTTTAGTCAATCTTATTCAGGCAAGCACAGCTAATAATCTATTTCGAGTTGTAGTTAAAATACATGTAATTTTTTAAAACTTACTTTTTCTGGAGCATCTTATGAACGGATCACCTTCTGGTAGATTTTCTGGACAGGTGCAAATGGGGTTGTGTCCGACAACATGACAGCGTGCATCTAAACCGCAGCTGTGTAGACAGGGGTCCTTGCATTTGTGGTTGATGCAGGCTTTGTTTGTGGGACAGTCGGAGTTGACGGCACACTCGGGTCGGCAGGCGGGTGGAGCTCCAAGGTAGCCAGCGCGACACGAACAGGCAGCGCGGTCGTTCACCACGTGGCATTCACTGTTTGCTCCGCAAGGTGAAGGCTCGCATGGATTGAAAGATGGCGCTACAATATTTTTTGTTAATATAAAATTATTTGTAAAACTAAGAAGTAGGAAAACATATTTTGATATTAAAGAAAAGCTGCTATTAAATTACAAAGTGTTATACAGTTGTACAGTAGATAGGTATATTAATTCATTCTACGCAATTACTTAAAGGTACGAGTATACATACGTGGTGAAGATTTCTGACGACATGAAGAAAATGGCTCGCCTTCATAACCCTTAAAACAAGTGCAGACTGGAACGTGATTACTGACAGAACATTCTGCGTTTACGCCACATAAATCTTTGCATGGGTCTCGGCAGTGATTTGACAGGCAAGCGAGGTGATTCGGACAATCGGAGTTTATAGTACATTCTGGCCGACAGCCACCTGCGTACGGATTTCCGATGTTGGGTGGTATGCAAGAGCAACGAGCTATATTGTTAACTACTGAGCACATAGTGTTGTCCCCACAAGGTGATGGGTTACATGGCGTCGGTGTTTCACCCTGAGTAACTTCGACACAGCCTACAAACGCATCGCCTCTATATCCTTCCAGGCAGCTACAGAGTGGCGTATGATTTACCACATTACATATAGCTTTGTTTCCACATGCACCAGCACATGGATCGACACACTTTTCATTGATGCAGGCTTTATTAGATGGGCATTCTTGACTTATAACACATTCTGGTCTACAATATGGTGGAGTGCCTGAATAATTCGGGCGACAGGAGCATACTGGATGATTGGACTTAATTTCACATACAGAATTAGGGCCACATGGCGTTGGTACGCAAGGATTTCTGTCCACAGGCCCAGGCCCAGGCCTTATCACTTCTGCGCAAGCTACGAATGGATCTCCAGTTTTTCCAGAGCTGCAGCTGCATATTGGATTATGATTGACTACAATACACTCTGCATTGATGCCACAGCTGCCCTGGCAAGGATTAGAACACCGTTGATTTACACACGTCTCTGTTTGAGAACAATCCGAATTACTGACACATTCAGGTTGGCACATGGGTGCTACTCCTCTGTGGCCTGGTAAGCATGAGCACACTGCAAACCCAGAGGGTGACACAAGGCAACGACTGTATGCTCCACAAGGCGATGGATCACATGTAGATAGTGTGGGCGGCACTGAGATGGTGGGTTGGCATCTCACGTAAGGGTCTCCTGTGTGTCCTGTCTCACAATAACAAACCGCGTGGTGATTAACAGTATTACATAAAGCTCCAATACCACAAATGTCTTTGCAAGGGTTTTCACATTTATTGTTTAAACATGCCAGTTCCGGTGAGCAGTCACTGTTGACGACGCATTCAGGACGGCATGACATGTATGGGTTGCCATAAAAGTTGGGCAAACATTTACAAGTTTGTGCACCATTTATATCTTCGCATACAGCATTTGCACCACACCGTATATTATCGCAAGTTTCAAATGTATTCGCTAAAAAAGAAATGTGATAACAAAATAAGATAATTATTAGAAATTAGTAACATTGAATGCATACTTATTAGTTTCGAATACTTACGATTTGTTGTTGGTTTGCAGTGTTCATATGGATTTCCTTCGAAGCCTTCTATACAATGACAAATTGGATCGTGATGATAAACTGAACATAAGGCATTAACACCGCATGAACCCGGGCAAGGATCTACACATTTATTCCTTAAACATGCCTTATTGAAAGCACACTCTGAATTAAACACGCATTCCGGTCTGCAAGCTGCGTTATTCACGGCATTCGGTCCAACGCAAGCGTCACAAATAGCAAATTGATTACCATAAGTATCGCATGGAGCATTGGGATCGCACGGATTAGGCGAGCAAGGTTGAACTGTCGTA
This sequence comes from Fissipunctia ypsillon, assembly GCA_947568875.1. Taxonomy (NCBI): domain Eukaryota; kingdom Metazoa; phylum Arthropoda; class Insecta; order Lepidoptera; family Noctuidae; genus Fissipunctia; species Fissipunctia ypsillon. The sequence goes on from OX387654.1 coordinate 12,450,932, forward strand.
TTATCGGCTCCAATAATTATTGCTGAAATATACAAATATATATTACACACAAGACAATAAAACAGTCGTTTGTTTTAGATTTGAAATTACATTATTGAGAGTTTCCAATTAATTTTAGGACCATGGCCATTAAAATACTCACGTCGATAAAGACATTGTGTCAAAGGGTCTCCAATATATCCATCTGGACACAGACATGACACTGTGTGTTCCGAACACAAACATACGGCGTGAATACCACACACGTTATTGAATGAGCATGGATCTGTACACTTTTGATTGATACACGCTTCGTTGGATGAGCAGTCCGAATTCATTGTGCATTGAGGTTTACACTCTATACTTGGATCTCCAAAGAAGTCAGGCGGACAGAAACACAAAGCTTTATCACCGACGTCTTGGCAAATAGCGTTTATACCACATCTCGCGGTATTACAAGGTTTTTTGGAATTTGATTTTTGGTCTCCAGGTGGTAAGCAGCTCATCAAAGGATTTCCAACAAAGCCATCTTCACAAACACAAAGTGGTCGATGAGTCTCTACTTGACATTTAGCATTTATTCCACAGGCCCCAGGACAAGGGTCGCGACAGATATATCCAATGCAAGCTCTATTAAGTTTACATTCATCATCTACTTCACATTCTCTAGAATGACACCCATCAACTCCAAAAGCATCACCTATACTGCCTTCAGGACATATGCACAACGCTTGCCCTTCAAAGTTGACTTGGCAAATGGCTTGTGGTCCACACGGATTTGGTGAACAGGGACTTCTTTGAGGTTGGCAGCCAACATGAGGATCACCGGTGAACCCAGTCTTACAGAAGCACATTTCCACGTTCCCACTTACGTAACAATCTGCGTTTGGTCCACACGGGCCTGGTCGACAAAGCACCTCGGGTGGTAGGTACCCTTGAGGTTGACAGGATTTATAAGGATTTCCTATAGCATTTTCGGGACAGTAACAGGGTGGAGATCTATTCGGGTCGCATCGTGCTCCATTTCCGCAAGTGTTTGGTTCGCAAGGATTGCGTGATTCCACACAACCCCTGATTGTATTGGGACTTTCGATGTAACCTGGTAAACATGTGCATTTCGCAAATCCATTAGATTGTGTTACACATTGTGTGTTAGGTCCACAAGGTGACGGGTTGCATGGGTTATTTGGTAATCGACATATTTGTCTTGGAGGATCCCCTTCATAGTTTGGTAGACAGAAACAAGCGGGTTTGTTGTCTATTAATCTGCATCCGGAATATGGGCCACACGGATTTGGTTCGCACTCGTTACCCTCGGGTACTGCAATAAATAATAAAACTGATTTACCAAGGCATCATATGTACATGTCGGTATTCGAGAATTATACCGATGTGGACACGTGGGCAACAACACGCACGTGAACAATAGAATTAATAAAACAGTCTATAGACTGTTTATTATAATACATATTAGATAATTTTTATTGTATTTAACTTACTGCAATTTTTGAAAGGATTTCCTGTTAACCCCTTTGGACAAAAACAGATTGGATTGCCATTGTCACTTTCACACATTGCATTCGTGCCGCAAGGATTTGGAATACATGGATTTGTCGGTGGTTCACACCCATTCTGGGGATTTCCAGTGTAACCTGCCAGGCATTTACACGATGCACGGTGGTTCAACACGTCGCAAACAGCGTTTATCCCACATCGACATGGAGAGCCGCATTTACCATTTATACAGGCCTCTGAATTCGCGCACTCATTATCAGAACGGCATCCTTGTACTGAAACAGTAATTATATATTGAACATGCAAATCTTACCTTTCTAAAGTTTGAGAACCAAGATTTAGATGAGCTCAGGATAGGACAAAATAAGAAAAAGAATGTCGGGAGGTTTCATGGGCTATCCAGTTGGAACGAAATTCCTTTCGCTGTATATTATGTATTAACACAGAACCATCTACTATGGTCTCAAGTTTCAAGTGTCAAAAGTTTTTTATTAAACATGAGTTCGGGGAATTCCAAGTAAGACGTCATTATATTTTAGTAACTTCGACTTACGGAGTCTCTCTTTATTGAAATTCGAGTTATAGATTTGTTCGAGTTACAAAGTCTAGATAATTCGAGATACCGCGTGTTGGGCAATTTTTTTCGACTTACTGAGGATAACAAATTAACGAGGTTTGAGTTATCGAGATTCCACTGAAGTATGAAACTTTCGTTTCCGCTTCATAGGGAATATTATTTTTTAGTAACTATGAATATTTGAAAAAAATCACAGATACAATTATAGACAATAAAATAATCTGTTCATACAAAAAAAAATCATGGAAATGTCTTAAGTAGTTTGAAAGTAATATCGTTTTTGTGTTTTGGGTAGACATTACTTCCTGAATTTATTTTATAAAGTATTTTACTACAATACTTAAATATTCACATATAGAATTGATGTGTACACGTTTTAGTTTAACATAAATTTTTTACATAACTTACTTGCAATATTTGAAGGCGTAATAACAATTTAAAAGTCACTAAAATCATATATCTGCGTCCAGTATGAACGCGGGTCACAATTTCTACCAGTCAACTCCTACCGCAGGCCCCGTTAAAGAACATCGTTCCAAAAAGAATTAAAAAATAATGTGGTGATAATTATAATAATAAAAACTCATTATTTTCTCACCTTGGAAACATTCTAAGAACGGATTTCCAGTGAATCCAGCAGAACATTTACATTGAATTCCGTGATTGAATGGAATACATTCTGCGTTATCTCCGCACTTGTTCACACCACAAGGATTCATGCATACTCTGTTTAGGCGGTCACATAGTAGTTCCGGAGGACAATCCTCATTATACTGACACACTGAACCAGTAGGTATTACTAAAATCACAATTTTGATTAGAATTTAAGTACCTTAAATATTCAGTTTCACGTCACGAATAACTATAAAATTAATTACCTGGGACGCATCCGACATAGCCATTTCCTTGGTATCCTTCAGCACAGCTACAGTCTGATCCGTGGTTTGTGTTTATACAGACCGCATTAGGTGTGCACGGATTGTGTATGGCACATGGGTGTTGACATGCATTATTTATACAAGCTTCAGTCAAGGGACAGTCTTCATTTTGAGTGCAACCAACTGAGCAAAATGTAAGATACATATTTATATAATATACAAAGAGTATTCCTATATTATAACCAGTCAAAAAGAAAAATATTTTTTCTGTTGTATTATTTACATTTTTAGCCGCAACCATAATAATTTTTCCGTTTCTTTAGTAGTTGCTTTTTTATAAAAATATATTACATTCACCTTATTTAATGAATTTCTTTGTATGGATTGGTAAAGCAAATGGTTAAAGTGATTGTAATTACGATTAGTAGGTATAAGTTGAAGCTTACATATTTTAGGTGAACATTTAACTGCAGGATCTCCATCATGTCCAGCGGGGCACGAGCACATAGGCCTTTGTTTTACTGGCTGGCAATTGGCTCCTATGCCACATACGTTGTCGAACTCACAGGGATTTTGACACAATCCCATAAAACAGGCTTCGGTCTCTATACAGTCCCGATCAGAGTGACAAGGTTCTGGTACCTTTGGTGTTCCAGGTGGTTCTAGTATGTTACACGTTAGATACAAATTAGTATGTTACATTTAAATTAAAAGAAGGTGAACATTAGTGTATTTACAGTAATAACGTGAATTAATTATGTCCGATAAAAGTACTCATCTGTCCGATAAAACTACCTTTAACTGGTACTGGCACAGTATAATAAAATGATTAAGAAATATATTTGTACACAAAAATCGAGAGTTAAAAAAAACTAGCTTCAATAACGTATGAACCATAAAAACATAACACCTTGTAAGCCTACCTTTACGTGAACAGTGGATCCCCGTGGCGTCATCACACACACAAACAGCGGCATGGCTCACAACTATACATGATTCGTTCTTTGTACAACCACTCCCAACCGTTTGACATGGATTCTGGCATACTCCATTTAGGCAGGCTTTATTCGTCGGGCAATTTGTGTTTATTTTACAGAATGTGTTAATGTGTATGTCAGTACTTTGTACAGTAGTCTCAGTAGTAGTCATGTCAGTCATAAGGGTAGTGTCTGTCCAAGCAGAAATATCAACGCCCTTTCTACGAGACGATAAACTTTCAGTAGACGTACTGATGATACCTGTTAACGTATGTTGTGTTTTAGGTGTGACGTAAGTATGATTTGACTCAGTATGTAGGGTTTTATTAGGGTTTTGAGTTTCATTTTTTATTGTTGCAGTTATTTCTTGATCAGGAACAAAAAATATTGTAGTTTCCTCTTTGATTGGTATTTCCGTTGTTGCATCAGCATAACTAAATGATGTAGTTGAGCCACTGTCTGGCGTTGATGAGGTAAGAATATTGTCCGTTTCTTGTGTCAAAGTAGTTAATTCATTTGGGGTGCTAGTAATCCGATTTGAATTTTGTGTTTCGGAGAGTTTTTCTGTTACATCTACATTGAAACCTGTATATAATGATATCCCAGGAATTCCTGTAGTAACCTCGAAATTATCGGAAACTATTTTAGGAGTACCACTTTCAGTTTGAATTGTAACGATAGTTTCTGTGGTAGATTCAGATAAACCCAAGTTACCAATAGTCGTTATAGGTGTCGTTTCATAGAGTGTACTATCGCCTTTATTGCGGTCGATAGTACTAACAGTGTTTAGGATATGGTTCTCCGTTTCTAAATTGATTGTACTCGTTGTAGATAAATGACTATGAGGTCTTACTGTTGCGGTGCTTATGCTATCTATTTGATACGCGGTGGTAACTTTTGTGGTTTTTGCATTTAACTCCACTGAACTTATTGTTGCTTCAGTGTTCACATCCTTGTTAGTTACAGGCGTTATTGCGTCTAAGTCAGTAATTTCGTGAAAACCTTGTTTGGTAACTGATATATCTATGCTCGTTTCAAAAACTGTAGTCTGTGCTCCCGAAGAAGAGATTGGCGTAACCGTTGAAATCTTTTCTGAATTTTTAGATTCATATTGTGTAGTTGACTCCGTTTTAGATAATGTATTTTTCATGACAGCACTTTGTAAATCGGGAAAAGCGTTTGTTTGTGTCGAGGTTTCAGTTGGTTCAGTAATATTATCAATTATTTTTGAAGTGGTAATTGATATTCCTTCTGATGTCATGGTTTCAAACAGAGGACTATCGGTTTCATGCAGCGTAGTGGATATCCCACTTGTTAAATTCATATGAATATCAGTAGACATTCCAACATCGGTGATTGGAGTACTTTCTTCTTGAGTTGATTTTATCGTTAAGTCAGTATCAGATTTTTGTGTACTTGCTTTAATACTTTTCTGTACTAATTGAGTAGTTAACTTCTCTTTCTCTAGATATATGTCGACAGTTGTATCAGGCAAATCTGTAGTACTTAATTTTTCAGTATAATCAATATAATCTTCGGTGGAGTAATCGACTACACCGTCATCTTTAGATTTTTTGTCCGTATATTCCAGAAAATCTGTTGGTGCATTTGTATAAACAATTTCTGAATCTGTTTCTACGGAAGTGAAAATTGTGCTGTCTGTTGTATATTTCTTTATGAACGAGTCGTCATCTTGTATTACTCTTTTAATCGTTGTCATTTCAGAAACAGTAGTCGATATCACTGTTTCTGGACTTTTACTTTCAGATTTAGTTGATTCAGTTACCGCTTCTGTTAATATTTCCTGTGTGCTATTTGTACCCAAGGGTACGGTGTTTTTTACTAAATTCCGGTTTGTTGATGTATCAGTTTCTAAAATAAATGTCTCCGACGTAAATTTATTTTTGTCCTCTGCAGTTGTGAATCTATCGTCAAGATTCGTAAAAGTCGTTTCTTTTATACTTTCTTCGTTTGGTTTCAAAGTGGTAAATAATGATGGCTCAAGGCTAGTTATGTATGATGTTTTTGTATTAGTATCTGTGATTGTGGTGCCTTTTGTGATTAAGCTTTGTTGATCATAGTTTCCTTGAGTAGTTATTAATTTGTGGCCTGATTCCACTGTAATATCATATCCTAATGAAGAAGACTCTGTTGAAAATATTCCTACATTCATATTAGTCGTAATCTTTTCTTCTTTATTAGTTTCAGTTATACTTAAACCAATTACAGTTGTCCCAGAAGAAATCTCACCAATGTTTTTAACCGTAGCAGTTGGCAGTGGCACAGCGGTTGTGGTTTGTTTTTTTACTGTCTCGGTTGTAGCAGATATAAAATCTGTGGTTTGCAGAGCGATATTTTTATTAATACCTATTGTAACGGATCCATCTACAGTTTCTTGTGCTTGAGGCGATCCTTCGACATATTTTTCCGTTACCGTAATCATTGATTCAATATATTCTGTGACTTTAGAAGTACTAAGTTCATTTAAATACTCTGTTGATTCCGTCGTAATGGATCCAATGTTCGTTTTTTCTGAAGTTATAAATTCTTTTTCAAGTTTAGTTATCATTAATCCATCGTCTGTTACTTGCATAGGGTCCAATTTACCTGTTTCGTTTAAGATGAGGCCACTATCTGTTGTTCGTGAATGAAAGAGTTCCTTTTCCCAATCGAATATTTCCGCTGAAGCTGATCCAGCATCAGTTGCTTCTGTAGGAACCAACTCTTCTTTATATATTGCTGTAGTTAATTCAACATCGGTTACTAGTGAAGAGTTTATTTCAACATTCTGAATAGTTGCACTTATATCTATTACATCGGTTGTGCTTGAAGAAGTAAATTCATTAAAAGTTTTTATTTTTTCTGTGATATCAGATTCAACTTCAGTGGTGGTTGAAGGAACCAATTTATCAAGGTTTTTAACCGTTTCGGTTGTAACTGATTCACTATCAGGTACCTGGTTAGGAGTCGGTCCGTTGTCAGAACCTAGCGTGTGTTGTGTAACTGATCCGACGTCTACTGTTGATGAATTTTTTTTTTCAACGTACTGAATAGATTCAGTTGTAACTGGTACAAAGTCTGTGATACGTGAAGAATCAAATTCATCAATGGGTTTTACTTTTGCCGTGAAATCGGATCCAACTTCTGTAAAAGTTGAAGGAATCAACACTTCCGAATTTGTAACCGCACCGGTTGTAACTGGACTATCAGTTGCCTGATTAGTAATTGGTCCGTTGTCAACGCTTTGTGTCTCTGATGTAACTGATCCGACGTCTATTACTGGCATTTCAACATATTGAATAGATTCAGTTGTAACAGGTACAAAATCTGTGGCAGGTGAAGAAACAAATTCATCAATAGTTTTTATTTTTACTGTGATATCTGATCCAACTTCTGTGGCACTCGAAGGAACCAATGCTCCATTGTTTGTAACCGTGTCAGTTGTAACTGCGCTATCAGTAGGCTGGTTAGGAATTGGTCCGTTGTCAAAGCCTTGTGTCTCTGGTGTAACCGATCCAACGTCTGCTGCTGACGAAGTATACGTTTCAATATTCTGATTACTTTCTGTTATACTTGATGTATCTGTTGTGATTGAAGAAGCGAATTCATTAATGGTATTTACTTTTTCAGTAGTATCAGATCCAACTTCTGTGGCGGTTGAAGCATTTACCAACACATTAATGTTTTTAACCGTTTCAGTTGTACCACTATCAGTTTCCTGGTTGAAAATCGGTCCTTTGTCTAAACTTTGCATCCCTTGTGTAACTGATTCAACGTCTGTCGCTAGGGAAGAATACATTTCAACATTCTGAATAGTTTTAGTTATACCTAATACATCTGTTGTGCTTGAAACAGTAAATTCATTAAAAGTGTTTGCTTTTTCTGTAATATCGGATCCAGCTATAGTGGTGGTAGAAGGAACTAATTCATCACGGTTTTTAACTATTTCGGTTGAAACTGTTCCACTATCAGTTGCCTGGTTAGGAGTCGATCCGTCGTCAAAGCCTAGCATGTCTGGTGTAACTGATCCAACGTTTGCAGCTGGGGAAGATTTTTGTTTTACGTACTGAATAGATTCAGTAGTACCGGGTACAAAATCAGTAGCATGTGAAGAAACAAATTCATCAACCGTTTTTACTTTTTCCGTGATAACGGATCCAACTTCTGTAAAAGTTGAAGGAATCAACACTTCCGAATTTGTAACCGCACCGGTTGTAACTGGACTATCAGTTGCCTGATTAGTGATTTGTCCGCTGTCAACGCTTTGTGTCTCTGATGTAACTGATCCGACGTCTGTTACTGGTGAAGTATACATTTCAACATATTGAATAGATTCAGTTGTAACAGGTACAAAGTCTGTGGCAGGTGAAGAAACAAATTCATCAATAGTTTTTACTTTTTCTGTGATATCGGATCCAACTTTTGTGGCAGTTATAACTGCACTATCAGTTGCCTGGTTAGAAATCGGTTCTTTGTCAAAACCTTGTATCCCTGATGTAACTGATCCAACGTATGTTGCAGGAGAAGTATAAATTTCAACATTCTGAATAGTTTCAGTTATACTTGATGCATCTGTTGTGCTTGAAGAAGCAAAATCATAAATGGTAATGGTATTTACTTTCTCAGTAGTATCAGATCCAACTTCTGTGGCAGTAGAAGGGGCCAACACATCGATATTACTAACTGTTTCAGTTGTAACTGATACACTATCAGTAGACTGATTAAGAATTGGTCCATTGTCAGTCTCTGATGTAACTGATCCGATATCTGTTGCTGTCGAAGAGGATATTTTAACGTTCTGAATAACTTCAGTTGTAACTGGTAGAAAATCGGTGTCGCGTGAAGAAGTAAATTTACCTATATTTTTTACTGTTTCAGTTGTAAACGATCCACTAATTGTAACTTTTGAAGAAGCCGATTCTTTGTCAATATTTAAATTCTTTGTTGTATGTAATCCATTCATATCTGGTGCGTGTGAAAGATTCAATTCCTTAACATTCATCAATGTTTCAGTTGAGCCTGGCTCAATGGATATACCTTGTGTAGGAACTGAATCTTGTATACTTGCTATCTTTGCAGTTATGATAGACCCAACCCAATTCGTTTCTGTTGTGATATCTGTTACCCGCAAAGAATTCGTTTCCTTCATATAATTATCAGTTTCCATAGTTTTTGATTCAATATCTGTTGTTTGTGTTGGAATAGATTGTTCTTCACTTCTTACAGTTTCCGTGGTCGTTAATCCAACATTAGTTGAAGAATATGTGTTATCATATTTTATTGTATCTGTTTCGATTGACTGATCCGTGCCATATTCATTTATAGAGATGATTTCAGGTTTGTATGTATGAGTTACAGTCGTGAATATTGTTTGATCCGTTTCCATTGTATTTATTGTCTCTGCCGTTGTTAACTTTACTAAATTACTATTGGGTGTGCGTTGTTCAATGTTATTTTGCAAACCAGACACCGTACTTGTTTCGATTTCGATGCCTTCAGTAGTCGATGCATGAAAGTCATAATTCGTCGTATTATCATCAAAAGTTTTAGTTTGTGAAATAGGATTACTAGAAACTTCTGTTTCCCTTGCAGTATTTTGTAAATCTAAAGTACTTGGTATCGTTTCTGTAGTTATATCTGACGTTTCATCAATATGTGTATTATTTTCTTCTTCCAGAGTCGTTACTTTATTAGTAAAAGGTTTAATGGGTAGTGCGGTAGTCTTTTTTAAATGTGGAATATTTATAAAATCCGATTTTATTGTAGTAAACTTATCAGAAAATTCAGTTACCGTATTTGAATATTGTTTGGTTTCTGTAGTAATTTCACTAGGTGACATAGAACCGATGGATTGTGTTGTTGGTGAGCCTATTTCGGTAGTAGTATAATTTAATTTATGATATGATGTTGCATCACCAATCACAACAAAAGTTGATGCTTTTGGAGTAGTATTTTCGAAGTCTTTAGCAGAGGTGCTTTTAGAGTTAACATTATTTTTGCTGTTCTCATCAGTTATTTTCGTGTTTTTATCAGTATCAATATCGTCAGATATTGTTATTTTTGTATAACCTACTTCAGAGTCAACTGCTAATGTCGTTTTAGTAAATTCAGTGCTTGTTTCCATAATATTTTTTTTTAGGTCATAGCTAGTAGGAGAATTGGTGCTAGTAACCAAAGTGGAGGTGGTTATTGTTTTGTTAGGTAGGTCTTGTACTAATGTGATGCCTGTGTAGTTGCTATTCAATTTTCGTTGATTTTCAGGAGTTTTAGTGTTTTTGTTTTCAGTTGACACTGTCGAGGAATGATTGCCTTCAACATTCTTTTTAGTATACGGTTTTATAGTACTCTCAACATGAATTGTGCTACTACTTTGCAGAAGAACGTCAGAATCGATTGATGAATAATCTTCTATGTTAGTATAAGGAGTAGTCATTTGTGTAGTTACAACGTTGCTCTGATGATCTTCAGATATGTGCTTTGTTTCATTTACTTTGTTACTAGAAGATTCAGTTGTGTGCCTAAATTGTGTATTTGTGCTACGATCTCTTTCGTCATTATTTGTAAAAGTCTCTTTAGTTACAGTCTCCAATGAACTTGTAGTATCATATAATTGTGAGTCTGTTGTTGTGTTCTGTGTGGTACTTGATGAGTCTTTTATGTTTCTTCCAATAGTAGTTATTTCGCTTTCATCAAAAGTATTAAGGGCAATAGTGGACGTTTCGATTACAGATTTATCGGTAGTTATTGCACTACTCGAATCCTCAGTAGTATAAGATGTACTGGGCGTCGAATTTTCGAATTCATTTCCACTACCAGATACGATTTCATTGGAACTAAAGCTCATAAAAGGCTCAGTAGTTGATTTAAATTCATTATCAAATGTTGATTTTATACTAGGTTCGGCAGTATCTATGATGTTATCAGTCGGCAAAATTACTTTTTCAGTCTGTGACGTTGATATTACACTTCTAACAGTTACTGTATAGTCAGTGGTTTTATATTCAGGCTCTATGGTATTAGAAGACGTATGAGGGTAGTCATTGCTGTTATCAGTAGACTGAATTATGTGGTCAGTGGACGTAGTCATGTCTATAGTAGTGGCAGTTTCACTTGTTCCTCCTGATGTAGTAGTGTTTTCGGTTAGTGGGACATAAGTTCCATCTGTTAATAGGAATTGACAATACCATTATTATTCTTTATTACTCGGTTACATATTTCAACAAACTACATGCGCACATACGAGTACATTTATGTAATCATTTGTATATATTGTTATTAACTATGGAAGAAGGAAAAGTAGAAGTCTTCTGAAGAATACATACATTATGTTTAACCATAAACATAATATAGTAGAAAATCTATCTACGATAGTGTTCTAATGCGTGCTCAGGTCTAAAAACTACAGATAGGACAGAAAAAAGAAGAAATGAAGAAACAACGAATTTAGGCTTAACAGACCAACTAATAGTAAAGAAGTGTGCCAATATATTCAGTAGCCGTGTTGTAATGACAGACTAATTACATTTATTTACAAAAATAGGGACTAGAAGCTTGTTAACATCCTAAAATATGATGTGTTCATAATAATGAAGAACAACTGTTTCGGTCTTTAAGCCTAAAGTCGTTTACTGGTGTCTAATAAAGTCCTGTGAAACTAACACCGTCTCAAAGTGTTTCGGAGAATGTAGATAACGTAAGTATATAACTTATGAAGTATAATAACGTGTAAGAATTGCCTGTCGGGTCAGCCGAGATATCGTAGCCAGTACTTTGTGGCGTTTTATCGGACAAATGGTAGATATACTAAAATTATAGCAATGACCAGTTCATCTGGAGTTAGTTTTGCTATTCACATAATAAAAATAATAGTAGTTGCAGACTTGCAAGTATTACAGCCAAAGTCCACGAAACATCAATTATGTGAAAATAGCATTTACGAAAGATATAGAAGGCTAAATCGCAATGTAAATACGATTAAATTTCGTATATCACAGTTAGCTTATTTTAAATTAGCAATGTTAACGTTATGATTAGCATTATTTGTATTTTCTCATATTATGTACACTGCACTTACTTTCCATGCAGGCACCAGAGAATGGGTCGCAAGGTACTCCCGGGCGACAATGTGCACAGTTCGTAGATGGATGTCGTTCTTCTGTTTGACAAAATAAAAACAAAGTCAACTATTTAATTGCCAGTTATGTAGGTAGTCTAGCTTCCCCGTCCTTGATTCAGTACCAATAGGCAGTGATTGCGAGTTTTATTCTGTTAGAAAATATTACTGACCACCCAAAGATGGAGTCTGGATTGGCGACTCATATGGTATGTTACTAATTGACACTTTTAGCGAGTTCTTTTTATTTTACTATAATGGTAAACTTACCTCGAATACAAGCGCATCCGTCACAGTAAGTATTTGGATATCTTGCACAATCCGATGATGTCTGACACTGACACACTGAACAAAAAGATTATCAATTACTTTATAAGAATTTTGATACTCCCAAAAACGATTCAGTCAAAAAAAGAAAGGTATTTTGTAACAACCCGTTTGGTTAATTATAGTTAATTTATTGTTTTAGTTGTGTAGCTAGTAGGTACATTGTTATAATTAAACGCATACCCTTTGAACAAACAGGTTGGTGATCGACTACAGCGCAGTGCTGGCCGGGGAGGCAAGGCCCGCCGCGCGCGCACGGGTCGGCGCAACGCCCGCCGACGCACGCCAGCGTTGCCGCGCAGTGCTCGTGACCGCCGCACTCTGTCGCTGTACATATCAAACAATGGCCTCAGTGCATTCAGAACCCTTGTAATACTCGAATTTTCTGGGCAGTCCTCTCTGGTAGGTATGCATGAATACACCTACAAGCTAGATTTAAATAAAACAACGTGCAATGTTGTAAGTTTCATCGCACTTCATAATTATATTGTTATAGGAATCAATATGCTGAAAATCAGTCGTTATGATGGTAAAATCTGGACGACTGAAGAGTGAAGAAGGTTCTTTCGGTAGAAACTTCGTGTGTTTCTTAACGTCCTTCTATTATATTATGTAGATGATAACTTTTAGAAAAGTTCTTCAGGTAAGTACTTTAAAGGACAAGGATGTGCATATTACACATACCCATTATAGAAAACATAAGTAGGTTATATAAACTGGGTTAACTATGCAGATACATGTCAAAGGACGTGGGTACCGCAATAATTGGCTTTTGTTTTAAGAGATCATAAAGAAATAGAGATAATTTGCAATAAATTATTTTCTCCTGTCAAGAGAAACTCAGTAATTTAAGAGGTAAAAAAGTAATTTTGACATAACACAATGTTATTATAATAGATACGTACATAAGTAGTGTGTAGTAGTAGGCATTCTAAATAATTCTGCAAACTCTGTCTCGTGGCGGTTTTTGTTGCATAACGTAATAATGCCAAAGCGTTAAAAGCGTTACGAGTAAATTTAATTAGAGCAACCATCACCAAATGAGTGTGAAATTAATTTTAAAATGAATATTATGTACACTACAATATAATAACATGCAAGAAAAAACTACCTGATGCAGAAGGAGGTCATACTGTGGAGTAAGATATATATGAACATGCTAGAAACAATAGAAAACAAAGATAGAAAAAGAACCGCATGAGAGTAGAAACTATAAAAAAATCCTGTAATAATGAAGAACAACAAGATTATTAAGATTCATATAAGACTCTAATATACTAAATGGTAGGTACACTAATATTTGAACTTTTTGCTCACTATAGAATTACCTTTAATGCAGCCATGTTTTTCATCGTGTGTGAATCCATTAGGACAAAACTTGCAAACAGGGTGGTGGTCTTCTACTGAACATGGAGCACCACCACAAGCGCCTTTACATGGGTCCTTACATTGAAAATCTTTGCATGCCAAATTACTTGGGCATCCGCTATCTCTCAAGCAAATTGATAATGTAGGATTACATTCTTCGACACATACGCACATAGCGCGGTGGTCTACTACTTCACACTGTTTTCCTTTCGGGCACATGGGCTCCACAGACACCTGGCACGGATTCACACACTTGGAATTACGGCAGGCCGCATTTGATGGACACTGTTCATCTCTTGTACATTCTGCATGTTCTGGTGCGCAAGTCAATTCTCCTTTTTCATTCAATGCAAACCCATTTCGGCATACACATATCGGTCTATGATCTCGAACTTCACATTTCTGATTTCGTCTACAATTTTGATACCCATGGCAAGGGTTGTGGCATTGATTAGTACTGAGATCGCAAGCTAGTTTCGATGGGCACGATTTAGTTTCAGAACATGTAAACGTGACGTTATGTTCATTCGTGGACTTGCACGTAGGATCGAGGCGGCACGCAGCCCGTGGTTGGCCCACATAGCACTGCGGGCAGGAGCACTGCGCTTTGTGCATCAAGGTCACACAGAGGGCATCTTCGCCGCACACTCCGCGAACTGTGCAGGGGTCCACACAGTGTAAGCTCAAGCACGCTCTGTCTACCGGGCAATCCTTGTCGCTCGTACATTCGATACCTAGGAAGATGTGAAAGAAGAAAGCAGAGTCGAAAGAGCGGTACCTTCAGCCGCGAAGAGGAAACTTTCTCACGAGACAGTGCATGCTTTTTGAAACTGATAGTTTATGACCAGAGATATGTATATAACGGAATATTATAATACAAGCGATATGTACATGAAGCCGAACAAAATGTTACTGACGATTTGATAACTTAAGCACGAACGGTGAGAATGCTTCCACTAATTAAACATACCGCTACGTACAGATATGTTACGGCATCAATATTTTAATGGCAAACATATTTGTACACACAGTATTTTTTTTTTTGATTAGCTATAGGTAATTAGAATCATTCCTTCATCAAATGGGTTCCGAAGTATGTTTGCATTGCCAGGCCAAAATCAAGTTTAATAAAAGACATTCTATGAAGTAAATAATTAGTCATTAATTAAGTACTAGTACTTAACAATTTTCAATATAAACTTCCTTTGGTACCCATGCCTATTATCAAATAAATGAACTTAATCCCATTAAAATACCATTTGTATATACAAATATGTGGTAGAAGACCTATGATAATGTTGGTATCATAAAGTACCTACATATATTACAATTTATTGTAGGTATTTTTTTTTATAATTGGAGTACGAAAACTACCTGAATCATGAATTCGCCTATTTTTTAACATGACAGAACACAACTGAGTTGTACAGATAGACTGTACAGAGTGCATTTTTACATAGTGTCAAAATGAACGAGTCTATGATATCTACTCACTGGTGTGACACTCGACATCGGCCTGTCCTTCTGTGCCAGGAATGCATCGACATACAAATTCAGCGCCTTCTCTTAAACATTCCCCATTAATTCCACAACCTGTTGTTCTACAATCAACTACACTCCGTTCTTGGGCACCTGGAATTGTAATAAGGTTAATTTAACAATCGCTTAGTAGAAACTTAATACGAAACATAGTCGATATACTATAGTAAATTGTATTATTATAGTATTGGAAAGGATGTGTATTTGAAAATGAATCAATAATGAAATGAATACATGTAAGTCATAATAAGAATACACGTAAGTCCAGGATAGATGCCCCAGTGGGATAGGTACCGCGACTTTGAATACTCTATGTTAGAAATATCGTAGGCCAAAATCGTACTATACAGGGTGTAAGGGACAGCCCTTCGCAAACTAACAGGGTGCATTCAGCGCCTTATTTTGAATCATATTCCACCGGAAATATTCTCTGGAAAATTTTCATTTTATCGTATTTTCAGTTACTATTCCTTTATTTCAATGTAAAATTACATTCTCTGTACGCAGCACTCCATTTATGTAAATAAAACAGCTAAAATAAAAAAAAAACCAGCAATGCATGTTGAAATACTCGGCGGCCGAAGGCTCGCTGCGCTGCCGTTCGCTACGCGCGTTTTGCCACGGTAACGACACATTGCGTGTGAGGTAATAAAACAAAACAGGTTTATTGGATTCCCATAACGTTCCTGAAATAATTTCATGTTCCGATCATCTTAGTATGATAAACTGTCTGCGGAGGGCTGTCCCTTACATCCTGTATAATAGGAAGCGCTTTCCCGCAGACCCCCTGCCACGCCAACCGTAGGGGAGAGAGTACGCGTTTCTCCCGTGAGTGTAAAAATCTTCCGCGGCGAGCCAAGCGTTGAAATTATAATCGTAAGTACTTACTATCGAATATCTATTCACTTCGTTATAATTTTCTTATTTGCTGATATTACAATTTCAATTACACGGAATAATGCTTTAAATTATAGCTTTCTTTTTTATCTTATTTTTAATTAAAAAAAACACCTAAACCTATATAGTCCTATATAGGTACACCTCTGCCTAACCCTTCGGGGAAACGAGGCGTGATGTTATGTTGTTAATCAAAACAGGCCTCCCGCAAGGCATCCTGTGCTAAAAGTAGGAATAGTTGCCCCATCTGCTGTAGCCATAGATGGAGGGGGATCTATCCCTAACTATGTCTTGTTTTCATATCGCAGGTGGAAGAAATGCCTCGAAAATATGAAAGAAAACCGGGCGAGGTACCCCGTTACATTAGTTGGAATGAAGAAAGCTTGCAAGAGGCTTTCCAAGATATGACCAAAAATAATAAAGGTGTAAATGAAATAGCCAGAACTCACGGAATACCCTCTCGGAGGCACCTATCGCTTGAAGCATTTTTTTCTACGAGTCTTCTATCCCTCACGGTAGGCATCTATCCTACTTTTGAGAGGGTGAAAAAGACATAATTTTCTCAAAATCTATGAAACTTATGTACAAACAAAAGGGGTACCATAATAGATTAAAGATCATAGTTACCGCAAGACGTATTGTCAATAGATTTTTAATTAATAAGTTATGGCTCCCTATAAAAAGTTGGGCACCTACCCTGGACTTACCCTCTTGTTATTCTGGTCAAGCACTTGGCAAATGACGGTATACGGTTGAAAATTGCTTGTTTGTAAAATAACCGCTAAGTTTTTATAAAAATATTTTTGTAAGGTAAATATAGAAAACATTGTGCACAAAAATATCAGGATTTTGTATACAAATAGTAGCACTACAACAAACTTAGGTTAGGTTTCGTTTTGCTATTATAAAGGCTTGATGAGAAGTACCCTACGAAAGGGAACGCAGGTGTCATCCAAAGTATATCACCATCCTGTAAGGAATACGGTATAATAAAACAATAACTAAGCAACAGTTACTTACATTCTATATTGGGATCACCGTTAGGATAGTTTCGTGGACAGAAGCACTGTGCCTCTCCATGTGCACCGATATGACACTCCGCATTGGTACCACATGATTTATATGCGCATGGTTCCATGGCACCACAGAAGCATTGTTTATGAGGATTGCCGGCACAGTTAGGCGGGCACGTGCACTCGTAGTTGCCATCTTCCAAATCACGACAACGCGCACTCACCCCGCAGGGATTGCGCAAGCAGCTTCCGGCCGCTGGCTTAGAACATTCCACCTTCGCATTTCCAATGTAATTTGGTGGACACGAACATTGAGGTCTTCCATTAACTGAACGACAAATAGCATTTACACCACATGCTCCTGAGCATACATTCTTACACTTGCCATCGGAGCACTTCTCGTCAGCATCGCAATCTTCGTTATTAGAACATTCGTATGCTTTGCATTCTTCGGCAGGGTCTCCGGTATATCCGCTAGGACACTTGCATATTGCACGATGCTTATTCGTAAAACAAACTGCATCTTTGCCACAAGTATCTTCTTGGCAAGCTTTCATACAAAGTTTCGAAGAACATAACATATCATCTCCACAGTCGGCGTCGTAGTTACATCCAGGGACACAAACATTTTCTAGGCATATTTGTCTTTCAGGACATTTATTCGGTACAGAACATAAAGCTCTACAAGCTCCATTGAAACATTTTTCTCCACATGAACAGTCAGGGTCGGCTTCACAAAGTGACACGCAATATCCACTGTCATCACAAGGACAAAACCCATCACATAACATTGTTTTTCTTTTACACTCAACAAGAGGATTACCAGTATAATTGCTGGAGCAACTGCATTGAGCCCTGTGATTTTGTACTTTACATTCGGAACAGATTCCACAGACCGCATTTTCACTGCAGGGATCTATAGAAATTGAAACAAAAAGGTAGAATGAGTACCATAAGATGTTAACATTTAATTCAACTACATTACAAATGATAACAAAGTCATTCATTACCTTTGCACTGTCCATTCAAACAGGCTTGGTTAATGTCACACTCGTTATCGTCTCGACAACCTTGTTTACAAATCCTGCCGTCGCAAATGTAGCCTTCGGTACATGCTTCATTGCTATTGCATACAACTCTGCATATGCCACGAATACATTTTTCGTTGGATAAACAAACACTATCGCTGAAAATAAATAAGGGAAACCACATCAAACAAAAAAATGTATAAAACATTAACTTTAACGACGAGGTAGGTCCGGTTGAATTCATAAAATAGAATGACTTGAAATTGTCATTTACACATATTTCATATTAGAACATTTATTTCCTACCTTCTACAAGACGGTTGACATGTTCCTCCATAGCAGTTAAATCCATCGGGACAGTTCTCGTTATCCTTGCAAGATGAAATATTTCTCCGACACACAGTTTTTGGATCTCCAAATAATGTTGGCGGACATTTGCATACTGGTTGGTGATCTTTAGTTGTACATAACGCGTTAGCTCCGCAAGAAGCGGGCTCAGCACAAGGATCCACACACTGTCCTGACACGCATGCCAGCTGATTCGAACAATCGGAATGTGATCTACAACCTGTGACACAGATGCGGCCATCGCAAACCTCCTCGTCAGAACACTGTTCGTCTGAAGTGCAAGCGTATCGACAAACACCTGAATCGCATCGTTCGCCTTGTAAACATTGGGAGCCATCGGCTGTGCACGCAGGGCGACAGCGGTCGTCTTCACATCGCCAGCCGGTAGCACAGTCCGTGTGCATGCGACATGATAACGAAGGGGCTCGGACGCAACCGATGTTAGGTGTTGGATTGGGTATTAAGCCTTCTAGGCATGTACATGAAGCTTTCCTTTCCGTAACTGAGCAGGCTGCGTTAGGGCCACAAGGATTTATATCATTGTCACAGGGATTTTGACAGACATTGTTTTTACAAAATTCGTCGGGTCCACAATCTTCATCGTGTCTACATCCATACTGGCAGCTATTTCCCAGACATATGTGGCCCAGAAAACAATCGTTGTCTACGCGGCACGTTACTGGAAATTACAATATTTCATTTGAAAAGGTGTTTTTATTTTTAGTGGCAAAATTGAGTCTGTTTGTCAAATTTATACATTTTCATAATTCTACTACTGTAAGTGCATGAATAATTTCAGAACAAACCTTAATCGCAACCTGAGCCGTGGATTAGGTTTCATTAGGTATTCCAGTAAATAAATAAATAATTAGTAATGAGTGTTATACTTACACAAACAAGTGCCTTTAGAACATCTTTCGTTCAAAGCACATTGTTCGTCGGCTTTACACTTTGGAAGACACATGGAATCTTGACACATGTAATTATCTTCACACTCACCCGCTGCACCACATAACCTGGGCACTGAAGAAAGGAATTAAATATAAGTAAATTACTGGAATAGAAGTATTCTGTGCATGACTAATTAAAGGTATTTCATGAAGTCATGTAATAAAACTTATTCTTACTTCTAACACATTCCACGTCTTGATTTCCTGTAAAACTTTGAGGGCAACTACACTGAACCACGTGGTTGTCAGTGCGGCATATAGCATTCAAACCACAAGCTTTCTCCATTTGACAAGGGTTAAGACATTGCCCATTGAAACATTTCTCTTTTAATCCACATTCTTCGTCCACAAGGCATAAACCTAGAATTAAAGGGTTTTTTTTTATTATGACGTTGTTTCAACACAAGTTTGTCAGGATTAAAGAGAAAAAAAATGTTTTTTGACTCCTTAAATAAAACTTACTTTTGCAAAGACCCTTGTGGCAGTATTGATCATCACCACAATCGCTGCGCTGCTTGCATGACACTTCACGAAGTCTACAACCTTTATCACTAGCAGCATTTCCAACATATCCGATCTTACATTTGCATTGACCAGTGTGTCTTGAAGCAATGCACTCAGAATTAGCGCCACACTTAACGGTTTCACACGCATCTATAAGTACGATAAATAAAAATGTCTTAGATTTAAAAGTAGGAGTAAAAAATGGACCATGTTGAGTAAGTTGTTTTAAAAGTTGAACTAACCTGTGCATTTTCGAATCCCATCGACTACTGTGCAACGGGCTACTGTAGGGCAGTCTCTGTTAAAACTGCACTCTTGAGCTTTGTGGCATCCCTCCTCGTACGGGTTTCCTACATATCCCGCGGGACAAGTACATTGAGCTCGATCCCTTAGATTTTTACACTCAGCGCCATTACCACATGGATTAGAAGCGCATCTATTTATTTTAATACAACCTTTTATAGGGTCACCCGTATAGCCAGGTTGACAGTAACATACATGTTTATGTTTCTCTGAGGAACAGATGGAATTTTCACCACATTTATTCTCCACTAGACAAGCAATTTTACACATGTTTTGATGGCATTGTTTATCTTCAGTGCATTGAGTGTTCACGTCACATTCTTTTCTTTTGCATCCTTGTAGCGCATCGCCGAAAAATCCTGGTGCACACGAACATGTGGGTTGATGGTTTTTACCAACACACAATGCTTGTCTTCCACACGGATGTCTTTCACACACTTGTAAGCATTGCGGCACCCCTTTCCTTCCAACGGTGCATCGTTCATCATCAGCACAATCTTCGTTTGATGAACATTGTACTTCTTTGGTACAAATCCTGTTTAAACAAAACTGAAAATCTGGACAGGTACTATTAGAGTCACACGTGACCCGGCAGGTGTCTTGAATGCATAGTTGGTCATTTAAGCAATCTCTTGAATTTTTGCACATACCTGAAAATATATAGGTTAAGTTAGTGATTTTAAAAAACTGAAGAAAATTCCATTTATTTTAGAAGGATTTTTTTTTCACTTACCGACACATAAATTGTCAATACACTTAGTTCCCGACGAGCAGCTTCTATCGTCCATACAGTACTGGATAGGAACACAACCAAGCACAGGATCTCCCGTAAATCCGGATGAACATGAACAATGACCGATATGGTTCCTTGAAAGACAGTCAGCATTTTTTCCGCACGCTCGAGGTATGCTGCAGGAGTTTCTGCATTTATAATTAACGCAGGCCTCCTCTGACGAGCAATCACTATCTTTAATACATTCAAATTTGGTACACTTTTTATAGGGATCGCCTTGACTGTCAGGCGGACATTCACAGACAGGGTTGTGATTTGCAACTAAGCATTCAGCATTTTCACCACAGGGTGAAGACTTTTCACAGGGGTCGATGCAATAATTGTTGTTACATTTGGTTTTTTCGGAACAATCACCGTCAGAAAAACATTCTCCTGGTGATCTGCAATTTCCTGTGGTTGCATCTAGTACAGTTCCGTTTACGCAATTACATGTATAAGATCCACGATTGTTTACACAGTTCGCATTCAAGGGACATGGGTTATTTAAGCACTCGTTTATATCTTCACAAACATTGTTCACGAAATCATATCCTGTTGCACATGTACATAGAGCGTTGTGGTTTTCTATTGTACATATACCACCTTGACAATATGATTCCTCACATTTATCTGCAAATAAAAATATTTTGATTTGAATAACACCTTCAAAAAAAGGGTTCGGAAATCACATTTGCGACCATTAGTCTAACAAGAAATCTAAAAATAAGATAATTCTTTTAATTCTGGTCTATTGGTCGCAATGTGTTGTATATCCTGTGAAAAAAGTACTTACCAGAACACTTGTTATTTCTTGTGTTGCAGAATTTGTCGCTTGAACAATCAGGGTCATCTATACATTCCACCTTAAAGCAGCCGATTTTTTTGTCGAGTGGGTTTCCGAGGAAGCCTTTCTCACAGGCGCACGCAACTCTATGTTTTACAACTGTACACAATGCGTTTAGGCCACACGTTTTGATTTGACATGGATTGGAACATTTTCCTCTTATACAAGCAAGTGAGTCCTCACATTGGTTATCGCTTCTGCACTGATTTGGTAACAAACAGCCGCTCGTATAGGGATCACCGATTGCACCAACTGAACAAACGCATTTATAAGAACCTGGCGTATCTACACATTGCGCTGATGGATGGCAAGGATTGTCCACACACTCGTTTATGTTTGTGCATTCATCGCTGGTTAATTGAAATCCAGGAAGGCATTGACACTGTTCTGATTTACACATCTGGTTGTTTAAGCAGTCAGACCCTGTTTTACAGCCTGGAATGCATAAACCAGAGCTGCAATGTTCTCCATGTAAACAGTTGCTACTTGAATGACAGATTTTGTGACATCTATTATCACTACATTTTTCTCCAATAGCACATCCAGAATTATCTTGGCACGGTACTTGACAAAGATATCCAATGCACATGTGATCTGGGGGACACTCTGACGTTCTCGAGCATGAACTAGGTTGCCTCACGCAACCCTGTTGAGGAGTTGGTGAACCTTGAAATCCAAGAGGGCACTCGCATTTGGTATTATGACTGATTCTCGAACAGATTGCATTCGGGCCGCAAGCTCTAGTTGACAAGCACGGATTTATACACCTGTTATTTACACAAGCCTCCTCACTAGGACAGTCTTCTTGACTTCTGCAACCAATCAAACAATGTCCTCCTACACAAGCTTGCCCTATACCACATTGAGTATGCTTAGTGCACTGTGTAATACAGAAATTTTTTGCACATGCTTCTCCTGGGTCACATTGGCTTGAATTTTTGCAGGCTGTGAAGCATTGACCATTGGAACAAACATCACCGTTGCAATCCAGTTCACTTGAGCAAACAAATAACTTTTTCTTGCATGCATTGCCTTTTATATTTTCATATCCATCAGGGCATACGCAAATTGCTTTTCTATTAACTACTTTGCATAGTGAGTTGATTCCACAGGCACCATCACAAGGATTAACACAACGACTGTCGACACATGTGGTTTCTAATGGGCAGTCATCATCACCTTTTACGCATTCGTCTTGTCTTCTGCAACCCCCACTTAAATCTTCTACATAACCTGTTGGACATCTGCATACGTATGATGAATGTTTCGGCTCACAAATAGCTGTAGAATGGCACGGATTGGGATTGCAAGCTTCAATCTTTCTGCAGTTAACATCTGGTATGGGGTCTGGTTTATAACCATTGGGGCATTGGCAACTTGCTTTATGATGTTCAGCTATGCAGACAGCATTCTCGCCACATGAGTCCTCTCCACAAGCGTTCATGCAAGTATGTGTCATACGGTTACATAATTCATGTGACAGACAGTCCGCATTGTAAATGCAAGGCACAGATTGACATCCTTTTTCTAAATCATTTGGGTTTCCGGTAAACGGACCTGATGGACACTGACATTTTGCAATGTGGTTGTTAGTAACACAAACAGCGTTAGGACCACAGACAACTTGTTGACATGCAGAAATACATTTTTTAACGTCGCCTACATGTTTACACACTTCATTTTCCCTACATTGTACATCATCTGAGCATTGATTTTTGTTAATAGCTATACAGCCGTCACGATCGTTTGGATTTCCTGCAAAACCAGCCAGACACTCGCATTGACTTTTGTGATTTTTAGTTAAACATTTTGAATTTTGCGGACAGGTGAATAGTGAACAACTGTCTTCACATTTATTAACTCCGAGAACATCTTTTTCACAAGATCTATTGTCATCGCAATCGTCGTGAGAATCGCAATTTGGAGTTGAGGGTTGTTCACAATTAGAACTAACAGGATTCCAAAGAAAACCGTCTTTACATTCGCAGCGTGGATTACTTTCTACAACTCGGCAAACTTCATTAGCACTACAAGCTATTGTTGAGCACAGATCGAAACATCGCCTCGCGGTGCCATCTACTGAAATACAAACCTCAGGTTCATTACAATCACTGTTTATATTACATTCCATCTCAGGGGGTTCTTCAAGTAAATGGCAACCTGTTTTTACATCCGTAGGTTTTCCAATATATCCTTCTGCACATATACAATGGGCTTGGTGGTTAGCTCCAATACAGAGAGAATTCGGCCCGCACTGTAGTTTACTGCACGAGTCTACGCATTTTCGAACATTTTTAGCTACTTGGAAACATATTTCTGAATCTTTGCAGTCCCCATCTACCATACATTTATTGTCAGGGACGCATCCTCTTTGTAAATCATTAGGATTACCACTATGCCCCGGAAGACAATGACAGCTACCTTCTTCACAGATAGATTTAGGACCACACATCATTGAACGACAAACATCAACACATTTTGATTTTTCACAGATATAGCCTTCAGGGCATGTAGCGTTTCGAGAACAAGTACAAATGGTGCCATCTGCGCATTTAGAAATGGAAACTTGTGAACATAATTCGTAAGGATTTCCCACATATCGGCTTTTGCATATACAACTGAAACTTCCCGGTGTATTTATACATATGGCATTTTCCCCACACGGTTTACTACTACATTCGTCTATATCTGTACATTGTATATTAGGATTTCCTATATAGCCAGGGGGACACAAGCATTCAACATGAGATCTTGTTTGTTGACAAACTGCATTGCGGCCACAAGAGGCTTTAGCACAAGTTATTTGTCTTCGAGGTAAACACGTTTTATATGGATTTCCAGTAAAGCCTTTGTTACATTTGCAAGCATTATTTTGCCCGTAGACACAATGTGCGTTTTGCCCACATCCAGGTTCACAAGATGGTGGAGAAATAGCTGTAAACCAATAACAATTTGACATTACATTTTACTTTACAAAGTAGGAAATAGGTATGTTTAATTAAATATTTGGTTACTCACGTGGCATGCACAGTAAATCAGGATTTCCGACGAAGAATGCGTTACAAACACATTTGCCGCTCTGTTGATCACATGAAGCTCCAACGCCACAGACCACACCATCACAGCGCTGTCTACAACGGCCAGCCACACACATCAATGGCTGCTCACAAGGCACGCCAGACCCGCAAGTATCTCTTCTGCATGCTCCTCCAGGGAACGGATTTCCTACCATTCCTTCGGGACAAACGCATGTAGGTCCAGTCTTTGATATTATGCACTGAGCGCCAGATGCACATGAATATGTATCACATCCTAAAAACAAACATCGGATATTACTTCGTCAGTAATGACGTGATAAGAGAATTTAAACGACAAGGTTTTATAGTGCTTACCAGAAATACATTTGCCACCTTCAGGTTTAGTGTAACCAGGATTACAGCGACACCAAGCCGCATGATTGTCTACTTCACAAAAAGCATTCAGTCCACATGAAACAGTGGTACAAGGAGACAAGCAGGTTCTATTCAAACATGCGAGGGTGTTGGGACATTCATCATCTGCACTGCATAAACGCTTCTCCGTTGGTATTTCTTCGGCTGCACCTAGGAAACAAATGTGTAATTTGTTAATATCAAATTATATTCAGATGAAACCTATTTATGTTAGCTGATACTGATTATTTTAATACTTACATCCACTTTTGTAGGGATCACCAACCATGTTTGGAGGACACTCACAGCGATAACCACCTTTCTGATCGTGGCAAATCGCACCAAAAGCACACGGTGCACTATGACATTCGTTCATATTAGTACATCCCGTGTACGGATCACCTTCAAAACCTGTCAGACACATGCATCGAGGCGGATCACTTGGTGTACATTTAGAGTTTATTCCGCAAGTAAATCTTTCACATGGACTTTTACATTTCTGTCCATCTGTAACGTCTAAATAAAATGGTGGTGGACACACGCATTGGCCAGGTTGAATACATTTTTCATTAGGGAAGCAATCCGAATCACTTATGCATCGCTTTTGATTCAATGTACAATGTCCGGAAATTAAATCTTGACTATAACCAGTAGGACATTTACAGGTGAAAGAGCCGATTGTGTTTACACATTCAGCACCAAATCCGCAAGCTGATTGTCCAGATGTGCACTCGTTTATGTCATCACAAGATCCTTCAGTTGTTTGTGAGAAACCAACTGGACAAGCGCAATAGCTTACTCCGTCCGAAATTACGATACACTCTGCACCTTGTCCACATTTATTATCTTTTGTGCAGCCGGAGAGCACACAATTACCATCTACTACTTTGTATGGTGGTTGGCACTGACAGGTTATATCGTTACATACTTCACAGAGCGTATATGGATTTCCACTGTATTCTGCCGGACATTTGCATTCGTAGCTACCTGGCAAATTCTTGCAAATGGCATTTAAACCACACGGTGATCGACCGTGTTGGGTACATTCGTTAATATCTTCGCATAATCCTGTTTCCTTGCTACGTGAAAATCCTTGTGTACAGACGCAAACATTTTCTCCATCATGTAAAATACATTGTTCACCTTGGGGACATGGATTAATGCTGCTACATTCAATCGGCATGTTACCGGGAATACAGCCGTCAATATAAGGATCGCCGCTGAATGTACCAGGACATTCACACAGAAAACGTCCGGGAAGATTTTTACAAACCGCTCCAGTACCACAAGGATTATCAATACATTCATTAATATCTTGGCAACCAGTTGGAGATGATGGGTCACCAGCAAAACCGCTTCGACATGTACATTGTGCAATCTGATCATTTAATAGACACTCTGAATTACTTCCACAACGCAAAGCTTCACAAGGATCTGTAAAATATTAACATAATTATTTAATTGTCAGTATTAGTTTAGTAAATAATATCTTTAATTTGTATTGTTAATTACTTACGTCGGCATTCATTCCCAACATTTGGCTCTGGGCACAAACACCTTGAATTAGGGTCACATACCGCGTTACCAGGGCAATCGTTATCGGTTTTACATGTAAGTATTTCAACGCAGCGTACCCTGGGGTCAGGATCTGGTATTGTACCTTCTGGACATTCACAAGTATAGGATCCATCTCGATTTATGCAATCAGCTCCGACTCCACAAGCACTATCAATTTGGCACTCATCAATATCTGTGCACTGTTTGTAAGCATCGCCGGTATATCCTTCAGGGCATTGACAAATGAAACTTCCTAGTGTGTTACTGCAACGCGCATTGTTACCACAGCGACCGACAGGGCTGAGAGATGTATCACACTCATTGACATCTACACAACCTGCCGCTATATCTGTCGGATCAAATGTCCAGCCATCTTCGCATACACAGTATGCTTCTATTCCATCCGGCTTACAATAAGCATGCTCGCTACATTTTACATCCTCACATGGAGCTCGACAAGCAACACGTGGAGGAGCACCGACAAATCCGGTAGCACATTCGCAATTAAATCCGCCTGGCGTATTTATACATAGTGAATTTTCTCCACATATAGAAGAATTTTTAGCGCATTCGTCAACATCAATACAAATTGAACCGCGAGCGTCGAAGCCTTCTTTGCAAAAACATTGATTTTCTATGCATTCTGCATTATTGGTACAATCGAAGTTTGATTTACACAACGTATTAACGTCCACCTGAAAGTTAAAAGTTCGTATAAACTATAACAGACTTAAATCACAAACGCAAGGTATTGATCATCAACATTACCTGTTCGCAAGCAACTTGTGGATCTGGTTGGGCTCTATAACCTTGTGGACAGACGCAGTTGTATCCCGGCGCCGCGTTCTCGCAAATAGCGTGGGTGCCGCAGGGATGTTCAAGCGTTTCGCACTCGTTGATGTCGCGGCAGCCGCCTGCCACTCGCGCGTCCCCTGTGTATTCTGGCTTGCATGTGCACACGAAGCTGCCGAGGGTGTTGGTACACAGAGCGTGTTCGCTGCACACTGCTTCGCTATTCTTACATTCATCCACGTCTGGTGTAACAAACAACGCAACCTCTAATTACATCTGCCAGGTGCGCGATCACCCGTTTTTAAACATACGCACGCAGTAGGTACGCCGACAGCCACTACGAAGAGGAAGTGATAGAGACATAGACGACACAGAAGGCGACAGAGAAAACGACGAGAGACAAGAAGAAAATACTGTAGACAGTGATATTGTAAGAACGTTACACATTCTTCGATGCACTGGAACACAAAAATGAGCCCGGTCGTCGTAAAAGTATAGTGTTGCCGACGACACGGATACGAAGATTCACTGAAAAGTTTGATTCATTTGTGTATTTAAATGTTTCGAATGTTATAACCGCTCGAATTAGTAAAAGCGTGAAGCTACCGAGCATCCAAGTCCGGTAGTTTTCAGCTCGATTCGTTAAACGCGAATAGGTTAAAGTGTCACAAAGCGTTAGACCACAGAAAATGAAAACATGTTAGAGTTAGGTCACACCTACTGGCGTTTTAGATAAAAAGCTTACCAGTGCACTGCACGTCTGGGTTGCCTTCGAAACCTGGTGGGCACAGACAGCGATAAGCGCCTGGTAGATTCTCGCAAAGAGCGGCAATCCCACAGTTAGCGTGTGCACATTCGTCCTGATCGCGACAGCCGACGCGCGGGTCGCCTTCGTAGCCGGGCGGGCAGCTGCACTCGTAGCCGCCTTCCACGTTGCGACAAACTGCGCCGGGGCCGCAGCTCTCCTCGTTCGCGCACTCATCGATATCACCGCACTACATACGAAACGAAATAATTATATTTTAGGTGCACATGTTAAAATAAATTGCAAAGTTAATAGATATTAATTTAATAGGTACATATGTAAATAGCCTTCGCAGACATGACTGCCGCGTTAACTTTTGTAAAACAAAATTTAAAAGAACCAAATGATTATCGTGGTTATCGACTTCTTCGACTCTTATCGACGATATAGTAATAAGTCATAAAAAAAGCAATTCACTTACGCCATCGAATGCATTTCCGGTGTAACCAGACTGGCACGCACATGTGTAGTTTCCTGGATAGTTTTGACACACAGCGTTCACTCCACAAGCACCAGGTCGTCGACATTCGTCAATATCTATAATATTCAAGTAATTAGTGAAATATTTAATATTTAAGAATGTACTGGCAATCTTACGTCGATTGTAACAATTTGACTTTATTCGATATAGGGCAGGATTACAACAACACAAAACAGAATCACAAAACCGGTAGAATGAGTATATTACCTACTTTTCACATGTAACTCGCACTTTAGAACACTATACAAAACCGGACAAGTGCAAGTTGATAATTTATCCCAAAAACAAACTTAATATTGCAGTTGAAAAACATGATCTCCCATACATTCCAACTGCAAATGTAAGTTTGTATATACGCACAATATTGAGAGATTTACCATGTTATTTTAAGACCATAGACTTCTTTAAGGTTTCCTGTAACCTAAAAGTAAAGAACCATTCTCTGTATTTTTTCATAATTTTAGGCTCGGTAGTTTCGGAAATAAGTGGGGAGGGGAATGGTCGACTTTCATTCAATTAACTTTAAAAGTAAATATTTTTAAATTATTAAAAAAATATTTGAGACTCTCGCAACAAGCCCTACGCTGCAAGCCCTGCCTAACCCATCGGGGAAACAAGGCGTGATGTTATGTTATGCAACAAGCCCTTTCATTTGAAATGTCACACGGTACATTTTACAAAACTGTTTTTTTTTTTAATTTCGCAGTTACCTCCTTAATCAAAATTCGTTTATTTCCGTTACACGTCCGTGTTTGGTTCATAGAAATTCATATGTGTTCCAAACTTCAACTTAATTGGTCCAGTAGATTGTAGCCAGCTAGAAACTAGCGTAACTATAAACTAAACATAGGACTATAAACTAAACCGATTTTGGCGGGAACGCCTGAGCGATTTGATACACGCTCGCTCGCACTGGTGTTTCAAGGGCACTAAGGGCTCCCATACAAAACTGCGAATTCGCATTGCATCGCAAAAATCTGCGAGCTCGCATTTATGTGTTATGTTTGGCAAAAGGCACAGTTTTGCGCAAAAGTTTTGCGTATGCGAATTCGCAGTTTTGTGTTGGGGCCCTAAATTCAACTGACGCGGCAGCGGCGGCGTCCGGCGAGCGCGCGAACTCATAAGGTAGCGTTGTCATCGCGTACCGCGCATGCGTACAAGGCACTGTTGCGGCGCGCGAGGTAGCCATTTCAGTTTGCGCGTTATTCTAAGCTTATATCTAACATTTGTATTTAATTAATCGAGTGAGTTGCCTACAGACTTTGACTGCCTTTATTTCGAAGCAGTGAAGGCTTTCGTTCTTCGGGTTACCTACTGGCGTGCGGTTGACCGTACCTATTTTAAGCGTTCACTATAACCGATACGACTCGTATTGGATTTTGTGCATAAATGCATTCCATGTAAAATGTAGCTTTATGAAGTACCTCTGCACTCTTCTTCGCCGTCGCCCTCGAAACCTCGATTACATTTGCAAATGAAATGAGCTGGCAGGTTACAGCACTCTGCGTTTGCGACGCATCGTGAAGATACCGCTGGATCCTCGCACTCATTTATATCTGCAAATAAACATAACGTTTTATTTCATCCGCTTATTTCTAAAACTATTCGCCCATTTTGACATACCTTTCACCATTCAAGAACTTCAATTAAGGTATTGGTGTTGGTTGAAGGGAGCAAAATTGCTTCGCTGTTGTTTGTTAATGGTGCCGATTCTCTTGTACACCGAACTAAACTAACTAAACTATCACTAAAATTCCTTACTTTTGACTATGAGAATCTTAAAGCTATTCTGCAAAAAAATATCACTAAATTTAAAAATAATTTTACAGAACTAAAATCGAATTTGACAGTCGCGCCACTCCACGTGGTAGTTGTTTGTCCTGCCCCGTGATTTTTTTTAGAGCCGGAGGCGCGCAGGGGGGCAGCCTCGACGTGTTTTATATGGAATTATGAATATATGAAAAATTATTACCTACCTATATGTTGAATTGTAGGGGTTTATGGGTTTTTTAAAAGAGGTCAAAATTTTCATTATTTTTACGACAGAACTCGCCGTTTTTGAGATATAAGCAAAAGAAAAGAAAAAAAATCTTCAGTAGTTTTTGCATCTGAAGTCGAGGTGTTGGTGTGAATTTTAGTTCATGCCAACTAATTTTATTCCACACCTTTATAATCGCGATCAAAAATAGTCAGATTTATTTAGAAAATCTAAATTTTAGGTGAAACGTCGAATTCAGAATAGCAAAATTACCATTTTCACTAAAGTAATAACTCGGTGCCATCTTAGTGCTGTCAAACTAAAATATAGTTAAGTTGTGTCACTTTAGTGAATTTCAGAATGGGAAATCGTCGTTTGACAGGAATAAACTAAATTTTGATGATTTTTAGTCTAGTTTAGAGCATTTGTGACAAGAGAATCGGCACCATTGTTAACTAATGAATTCACTATGATAAGTTCGTTACCTCTGCAAGTGAAACCGTCGCCTTCGTAGCCTGGGAAACACGAACATTGGAAACTACCGACCGTGTTCGTACAGTGAGCAAAAATATCGCATGGTCTTTCTTTGCATTCATTTACATCTAAAAGCAGACAACGAGAAATTAAAGTACACAGTTTACTGCAGACACAAACAGACATAATTATAATCATAATAACAGTGCATACCTGGTTCCTGGCAGTTGCAGCCACCGAAACCATCATTACAATGGCACACCCCGTTTAGACAACGACCATTTATACATTGGGCGCCATCTTCTTTGGTACAATCATCTACAACATTAAATTATTAACAATGAAATACGTTATAACTTGAGTCCAACGAAATGGTTTTTGAACAACTAACAATGGAAGCGCAATGGCTACGTTCATTTGCTCTGGACTCACCTGTACATTTCAACTCTTTTTCGAGTTCGTCGGATCCCTTATAGCAATCCTTGACACCGTCGCATAACTTTGATAATTCATATAATTGTAATATTTGTGTCGATTCGTTTACTTGACAGCCAAAATAGCCGTCTTCTAAATTTAAGAAAAATACTTCTCGTTTTATTCCTAAACCTATTCCATATTGGCTTTGTGTCGCTACCTGTGAAAGAGACATTACATACTTCGACAATAATTCAATAAGAGAGTTAGTCAGAATTTACTGTGTATTATCTAAATAATCAATAATAATTATATTGTATTACTCACATTTGTCGTTGTGACTAAGAGCGTCCAAACCACGAGCGGTAAGGTGTCTATATACATTGTCTCTGAAACAAAAGAAATTACATATTTAGAGATAATTAAATTATAATCATTTATGCAATAAACCCACATATATTTTACATTATATACATACATAAAAGATTTAGGTCAGGGACAGTCCAGAAATAAGAACCTTCAATACGGACTGTGTCCAAAATTACTGCTATCGTCATCAAGCCCTTGACTAAGCCTAACTTGAGCCTCTTCATGTGGTCCTATACGGTTTGGGTTAAGGGGTTGTTGCACAAAGCGGTGTAAGCCCTGAGCTCTCTATTACATCATTTCGACATAACATGAGAATACACATGTTTGCCCAAATCCAGCATGTCGAAGACCTCGTGTAATTAACGCGATGATTAACTTCTTCTAGAGATAGCATTTTTTTTAAATTAAGTAATGGTATCTTCAATCAATAAAAGAAAAGGTTTAAATCAATTTAAACCTAAGTTCAAATATAAGTTACTCTTCATTTATTTAATTTTTCCCATTAGGTAGTCGGGTTGACATAAAGCATAATTATCGATAGTGACGTGGCAAATACCCAAAAAGCAGACAACATGCGTAGGATGTTGTTTTTTTTTTAATATTTTTAAGAGCTGATATTTAAGGTAAGAACGCAAGTTTACTATATTATTTTTAATTTGTATGTGTAGCTAGACTTTTTGATTAACAAATAAAGCTGTACGAGTGTACGGTGTCTTCTAACTTCAAAACTCACATCAATACATTTGTTTTAGGTTATGTCCACAGCATTTTTGATTCACGAATTATTAGGAACATCTCTCACATGAACTCTAGGCTTTACAAATTTCACGTGTGTTACCTTCATTCACGTATGTTACCGTGTGTTATCAATTCACGACTGTTATTATACAATTTGGTGGCTAGATACTCCAATACAATAATGCCTTCAGGGCATTGTTGAGGCTACCACCTACACACACACACACATCAAATCACACACACACACACATGTGCACATCAGGTATGCTCCCTGATGCGCACATCGAAGATTATTTTGAGATCATGCGCAAGATTTTTTTGCATGACACGATTCATAGGGATCAATATTGATCGATATTTATAAGGCACTATTCAAGCTCCTGTTACTAGATTCGGAATGATCACATAGACACGAAATGCTTGTATGTATCTACCTAGTGTTCGAGTATTCTATCTATTGTATCTATCTGTCTTAATTTATGTATAAGCTTTACAAAAACCTTATATACTTACTTAATAAAAATCTTAAATTCATTCACTGACAGACAATGCACAGTCTAAACCGCTGGACCAATAAGCTTGAAATTTTGCATAAGAGTTCCATAAACACGGAAGGTGACAAAGAAAGGATTGTTGAAAGTTGATTACGGGGGTTAAATAGGAAATGAAAGTTTGTATGGAAGTTCGTAATTTTTGCCGATGAGCAATCCCATCGGGCACGCGGCTTGTAGATAGGTACATAATATCTAAAACAAGGCCCCACAAAATTGTCTTATAGTAAGCTCGCATGAGATAATTCCTAAATCCAATTCAGTTCAGTTCACATTTGAAAGGGAAAGTTATTTCGAAGTCATTCAATAAATGGATTGGGTAAGAATAATTATTACATATGTACATTATTACTTTCGATAATTATGTTTTAAATCATTATCATAACTGGAAAACTTAAACTCGTTTAGGCCTGATTTTTAGGGTTCCGTAGACAACAAGGAACACTTATAGTTTCGCCATGTCCTTCTGTTTGTCTGCCCGCAGGTAGCTCAGAGACTCAAAGTACGAGAAAGCTGTTATTTGGCACGGGTATGCATATTATTAAACTTTAAAGTGCTAACTTTTGTTAGAGTCAAGTGTCGTCGTCGGTCGTCGTCGTCCCCCTTCCCTTCCATGTAAATGGTTACGTGAAAAATTCACGGTAAAAGTAGATACAACGAAGTTAAAAGGAAAACTATCACAGCTAAGTAGGCTTTACAAGTTAACGAGTAATAGTCGGCCAACTTAGATTTTGCAGTTGGAATGTATGAAAGAACATGTTTTTCAACAACAATGTTATGTTTGTTCTTAGGATAAATTCACTACGGAACCCTTTATTGTGCGTGGTCCGACAGGCACTTGGCCGGTTTGCAATAACCAGGTAACTACATAATTTGTGAAGAGAGAAAATATAAAGATTTATTATTATTACATATCAGTTGACTGAACTCTACATTTCCTCAGAACTAATTTCATCTTCCCGGTAGACTTAGTTTGGTCTGAAACTCGTTGAATTAAATACCTTTTTATCGGGAATCCCAGATCATATCTACTTACTTATCTATTCGTAAAAAACGTAAAAAATTATTACTATTCGTAAAAAAAAAATATCAGAAAAAGAGGTACTTATTCCTCGTAATCAGAAAATTCTTTACTAGCACGACTAGCGTATACCGAAGTAAAGAAATCGTCATTCATGTCAACATTGTCAACCGTTCAATGTTCGACGTTCAACTCAATAAACCTGTTCGTAAAGAAAACGCTCTCGGTCTTGCATTACAAATGTTGTTTTATTTCATGCGGAGGTAAATACTGTTTTTACAAGCCTACTCGGATTTAGTAGCAACAGAAAACTGAAAACTCAGTTGATTTTATTACGTGTACCACAGGATTACAAAGTCTAAATACATTATAGTCAACTGTGTTGATTATAAATTAATGCCTTTTGTGTACTCAAGTCTCGTGTTTTCTAAACAAAGATATTAGATATTCAGCAGTAGGCAATGTGATAGTAGTACCATTAGAGTAAGTTTTCGTTCAATAATTACAGCCGCGACAAAGGCGAAGGCTGCAGCGCGAGGTCATATAACTGTGTGAGCGGTATATTGTCGTTTACCTACTTGTCTGTATCGCACCGACGAATATGTTTAGATCCAGCAAATACATTGTACGTATTATAAGTATTTGTGAGTAATTTGGCGCTTAACGATGTTGCGTGTTTAACTGGTCGCATGCCGATTTACGAGTGCGTTTGCACTTCACCTAAGCACAGACCTCACCGCAAATGTCGTTGTGCCAGTTGTCACAGTCGCTGCGCTCGTCATTTGCACGCACATTATTATTCTTACTTGGTGTTAAAAACAATAATTGCCACTTTGAAAGTGAACGCATTAGGCACGAACTGACCATATTCTGTTAACTTTACATAATTATGTTTACAAAACATAATCTGTTATAAACACCATCATTTTCATTTGGAAGTGCATTCGATCAGTTTTTTTTTTTTTTTTTTCATTAAAATCTATTCGAAGCAATGCACATTTATTTTAATATGGCATGATTGGGTACAAGGGTAGGTACCTACTGAAAAATTAGGTTGCTGATCCATGCGTCATGTTCGTGAACGGGCGCTTAGTTGGGACAGCCGATCTATTCTGTAAACATCACACCGTGAGCACTTAGGTGAAGTGAGCTCAATCCCTAGTAGAGTAAGATCTTTCCAGCCACTGGTCATCTCGTAGCTGCCACGGCTTATTTTAATTATTTTATTTTTAATTGCTTTTGTTTTTTTTTGTTTCTGTTTGCTACACTGGATGCTTTTAAAGGCTCCTGCAAACAGGCAGATACACGACGCGACACAAAGGCACCGCGTGTCGCGCGACGGGCGGTGCCTTTGTGTCGCGTCGCGTGTCGCGCCTGTTTGCAGGAGCCCTTACGTGCATGTCTTTTTTACATCATTCTCATATTTGATTATAAATTCAACATAATGATGTAACTAATATTTTTGTAACGTTCAATCTAATTTAAAAGAGTGTCCATGGAATCTCTTGCCCGTTCTTCTCCATAGGTACCTACTACGCTTTGGAATGGGCAACTAGCTTCATATTTATGACTGACCGACTCCCTTGACAATTCAAAAGTGCCTGTAAATGCTTCTATTTACCACAATCGCAGATGTTATCTGAAGTTAGGTGAGGTGATGAATGAATGAATAATTAAGTAAGAGCAAAGTTTATTATCATTACAAGTTTATGTAACAAGGATATCTACATACGTAAATAACAAAAGGAATGATGACAAGGCTTCTTAGATGGTGTCACAAATTACCTACATAACATTATTACGCACTAAGGCCAAACAAGGCACTAAGATAAAACACCTAATATTGTTTTCAATAACCGTTACCCTTGACACCTTTCAGTACTCGTGACAAACGCTATTTTATTATTGACAGAAATTAGCTATAAAATCTAGTTTTCAGTACTTAAACCTGTTCAGAACGTGTAGGTAGGTGGATATTTATGACTGGAAGTACAGTTAAACTCATCATCCTTCTGCCCTTATCCCAATATCCTTTTTCTGAGGTTTCCTCCTCCACACAGCTCTACAAGCTGTTATCTCAACTCCTTTCTTGCTATATCATCTAGCTTGAATGATTTATTATAATTTAACTACATATATTAAATGGTATAAAATTTAACATTATTTTTAACCCATGCCATATTTTTAAATAATCCGCTACTGTTATGGAACTACAATTAACAAAACTTATGCATTTAGGTGCATGCAACAGAACAATATTTTGAGTGCAACTAGCGTTACACAATTTTTCACTAATGTCTGTTGTTCCTTTTATTCAGATGTTATGCTTGTCGCAAGTCTCCGTCACATACAAATCATGTGGGGTTGCTCTTTCAACAAAATGGATTATTTTTTGTTATAATTTGTTAACACTTTTGTGATTCATGAATCAGTTTACCAAAATAGTCGGCTTTCAAATTTCAAGTTAACATTTTCCTGCCCCCAGCAATATGCACGTACAGTAGCGGCATTTAGTTAAACGGAAAGCTATCAAGGCTAAAATAGGCTCCACTAACATTATGTAAGTATGAGTAATAGGTATCAACAACACTATAAGTACAGAACAATTTAAATTAACTGCAAAAAATTACATTTTAAAATGTATGTAACACTTAACCATTTTGACTAAAATGTACGTACATTAATTCACTCGTTTTTTTTAAAATTATATTTATAATATGAAATTCTGTACAATAATATAATTTAAATGCAGTATCGACTAGGCCTCTGTCGGGCATATCCGACATGATTGTACCCATAAGAGTACAGCACGTAGGACTTAACATTCTGCTCAAACAGAGCGAAGTGTAACAGAAAAACAAGTCTTGTCATACGCGGAAGTTAGTGATTTATATTTAAATAAATTAAAAATATAATTGAGATCATAGGAGCAGTAACGGTAGTCATTTTTATTTTTTATTTTTTTTTTACTAAGACCAACCTTTTTTAATTCTAATAAAATTCCTTTTTCACAACTATCATAACTTTCACGTTTACATTTGTTAATATTTACATTTTTTTATACTGATCATCATCA
This sequence comes from Fissipunctia ypsillon, assembly GCA_947568875.1. Classification (NCBI taxonomy): domain Eukaryota; kingdom Metazoa; phylum Arthropoda; class Insecta; order Lepidoptera; family Noctuidae; genus Fissipunctia; species Fissipunctia ypsillon. The sequence continues at coordinate 12,488,551 of OX387654.1, forward strand.
ACAAGTCTCCTTAAACTTGGAAACTAAGTTGATAAATCAAGACACCATAGCGTTTATTCTTTCTAACCTTACATTGGATGTATATGACATTACATGTAATCATGTGTAAAATGATGAAGGTTACATTTCATTTTGTGACGGAACCTTAGAAGGGAACTAAAACAGCAGCGTGCATTTATGCAATGCTATTACTTATGTAGTTCTAAAGGTGAAGGCATATAATTTAATTTAAAACGTTATTTACTGTTGACTAATATTGTAAATATACTTAGTTTGTGTTCAGTTATGATTTTACAGGCTAACGAGGTTTTTGAGAACACAGGCCTTTTCACTAAAATAATAAATGATACTGTACAGGTATCAGGTATATTTTAAGTACCAACGAAGAGAAAGAGAGCAAACGTGTTAATGAAAACGAAAAAAGTAGTTAACCAATATCGATAATTCAGCACACTCATCGCACGTCCGCCGCCCTAGGCGCTCGCTCAAACCTTACGTCATGAACGAAGTTGCAAGCTGCCATGTGGGTTCGCGTGTACGAATGTGGTATCAAATCGGGCGTAAAATGCGTCCGCGAGCCCGCGCGCGGCGCTTGCGCGTTGCGCCATTCACTTTCACGTGGCGCTCGCTACCACTGCGTACTTCGCTCGTACTGAAAGTAGGCTGAGAGCGAACAATGCCTTTACGCAGTTTCTCTCCTCACAAACTATTCCATATCTGATTCCAGTTGCATCTCGTCAACTTCACTCGTTCATGTTGATGAACTGAGTGGCACGTTACGTCTACCTACAGTTGTAGTACCGTAAACTTTGCCTTCGAGATTTATTTGTCTAGAGGCATGGTCATACGCCATAATTTCGCGGAACAATTTTTCAACCAAATTACTTGTCGTATTAATATTTAAACTTAGCAAGGCAATGTTCTTCCTATAATTTTAATAAATAGATGGTTAAATATATATGCTATATTTTATATTTTGACAAATAAGTTTGTTGATTATTACTCTTTAATTCTATTTTTAAGCAATATTACCACTACTACCTCTGACAATTGAGGTCTTTTTTGTTTAACGAACAATGTCTGATGAGTGATTCCGCTGTAGAGATATCCCAGAAATGACTCACGGTACTCTAACTAAGGTATCTAAGATGATACATGGCAGCGATGGATGTGTTCCGTTTCTCACAGAATTCACAGCATCATTATATTTATTTCCCACTAATTAAATACTTTCTCAACCAAATTGCGGCCAATGCATATCATGTAGTTTTAATCTTAACTTGGATTTATAATTTTATGGAAGTTCGAAGTTATGTAATAATATTTAATAAAAAAAGCCCTATTATGAAAATGCAAATAACATATTTAATATATTATTTACACTGTTGCGCAGTTTTAATTGCACGAAAAAAAGTGTTGTTAACATCCGCAAAAATATCATGCGGATGCTAACTACACTTTTTTGCCAAGTAGATATCTACGTATGTACCTAGCTAAAGTAGGTACTTTTTTTGGATTTACGTCTTTTTTACTTCTATGTTCATTTACATAACGCCTTGAGGCATCTCTGTTGTTTTATTAGCTTAATTAAACTATACACATTTAATGAAGGAAGGTCAGATTTATAAGTAGTTCCTTTGAACCTGAAGCAATCATCCTTACTTATAGAGACGTGATCAAGAACAATCGTGCAAGCGTCTCGTAAGTCGCCTCGCAACACTCGCAACTATGCCCGTCGTTGTAGTGAATGTGTTCTGCTTAGATCTCGATAGCTCAGTACAAAATTACATCGGTATTATCGATAATAATCGATTGAAGTGAGTGGCGCGCGTATCATTGCGAACGGTACCAGTAGTAACACTAGCGGTACAATACATCTGTTCCAACAGCGATGCCGGAATTATTTACAAGTTTACATTGTTTATTGGGTACACATTCACGTCACGCCTTACTTGTTACTCATACAAGTACGTATTACCTATCTATTTATACACTTTTCAGACATATTCGTGATAATGAAGAATTCGTAACACTGTGTCCTCAGTAATAATTTTACATAGACTCGTATAGAATTGACAACCCGGATCCGGGTTCGACCAGAAATGTAAATAGCAACTATTTTGCATTGTTTCGTCAAAACATACGAAGGCGTAGATTGGTAGTATCAATTTTGTATAGCATCATACTTTTTTCTTCCTCCATTTTACAAAAGTACTGGCATGATTTTCACGAGCTTGGGTTACTCATACTCTTCTATATAAAACAAGATTTGTGATAATTTCAGGCCCCGACAATATTAGACGTGACGGCACTGCGTATCGATAGCATCTATTAAAGGAGAAAGAGCGGTTAGGCCGAGACCATCAAGTTCCGGTGACGCGGACGGCGGCGGCGAGCGGCGCGGCGACCGGCGACCGCGTCAGGAATACTAAACAAGCCTCGCTGAGAGCCCGAGGGATGGACAAGTGGAGCGACCGCTTACAAAGCCACATTATATGCCAGAATCACTCGAGCAGTCGAGCTTGTTCCATCTTTAATTAGTTTCCAATATAAGACAGCCTCTCTATTATTATTTATCTCGATGGATTCATCGAAATTTGCCATAATGATATAAAATACGTAGTAAGTATGTGAGAGGCTTTTCTATACAATATCTGCATATAATTGTATGTACGGGTGCAAATAAACTCCGTCTCTCCTGAAATTGATTTGATTTGATCGTTATTTTAGCTTCTAGTCTGTATTGTCATGATTTTGAAATCCCGGAAATCAAAAGCTTATATTCAACTTTAGACGGCATTGGCCACATAGCTACACTATAAACATACATATGTATAATTAAGTAATTTGCATACCTCTACTAACACATTTAAATAAACAGATATTCTTGGTGATTCAGTAGATGTGTTAACAATTTCTCATTACATTATCTTCATTTACATATTGAATGTTTGCATAAGCTCGGCCCACATCAGTGTATCATTGATAACCATCCGACCACATGGATACATTGTAGACAGGTCCTTTATTTCTTTTTAACAAGTCGAAAATTCTGAGTATGGATGGAGAATTTAAAAAAAATCTGCTTCCAAAACAGCTATTTCCGCGACTGCGAACCGAGCACATCGACGTAGTCTCTGTAGGTGTCAAGCTTTTATGACCATTGGATATTCCTTAAAACCTATGCAACAAGTATCAGAAACGTGTGGTCATAATTATTTAAGGGTGTGTTACAGACCATCAAACTGGACAACTTTCTCCATGGGAGCAACATCGTAATCGCGAAAAAATTATCAACTGCCCCATACAAAACTTCAATACCTACTCGACCCAAATGTATGGGACGGCTAATTAATTAATTATTTTTCGCGATTACGATGTTGGTCCCATGGAGAAAGTTGTTCAGTTCGATTGTCTGTACTACACCCTTAAATGTGACCACAACTTTATATTGGAAAAAAAATAAACAAAATAATATATATAAATAAATAATAATTAATATTTAATTAATAATTAATATTTAATTAATAATTAATATTTAATTAACATTTAATTAATTATTATTAATTAATTATTATAAATTGGAATCCTGCACTACTTGATAATGATAATAGAATGCAGAAACGCCATGTATAACTTTTGGTTAGGCACCTATTAGAGCCCCAAAGGCATATTTTATGGTTCTTCATAAAATACACCAACTGTGTTTCCATTTCCTTTACCTATTATTTTGTCTTTATTGTCAAATCTCTTTCCTTTTATATGTCCTTGCTTTGGCCTTAAAAGCCACTTACCAGTTATATTCGCTTGCACAATTGTTAACTTGTTGTATTTTTAACCAACTATTGCAAAACTGTTCTCTCCCTGGTCGCTTACAAGGTGTATCCATTACTTAGCAATAATTTGATGTTTTAGGGAGAGACACTTGAATAATCCTTTCGATGCCTAACAGCCAAAAAGGAATAACCGACATTTTTTACGAAATCGACTTATATATATTAATATGGTTTGAATCGGCTTTTTGGCTGTCAGGCATCGATATATGTAAATACGTCGACTTCGCAAAAAATTTCACTTATCCCTTTTTGGCTGTTAGGCATCGCATTGGTTTCCACCCTCAGAGCGAAGCCTCGTTTTCATTCATTTGTATTCCAAGGCAATCATGATCGGATTCTTTGAAACTCTTCATAAACAGTTTTAATATTATGACCGTTAAAAAGTTAATCCGATTCTAAAGCACTTGGGAGTAGGTAGATACTTGGCTTGAGAAAACATACCTCATACTCGGTATATCAGAAATCAATTTCCATTTTTGATAAATTGAATACGGCTAAATATCAAGCTATACATTTCCAGTATAAGCTGACGTCTAATTGTACAGAAATTCTATAAAATACGAGATCAGCTTAAAGTGCAAATGTATAGCTTGATATGTAGCCGTGTTTACATAAATATTTGTGTAAATAAACTAGAATTGAATCTTTAGTTGGCTCTTCGCTCAATGCGTAGCCACTGTGGAGATAATTTTTTGTCCCCAACTGCAGATTGAACTTTATGTAGTTAATTATTTATGTATGACCAACTCAAGTCCAGAAAACATATGAAAAGGGTTTGCAGCAGAATGTGCATCTGGATTTAGTTATATTTACCATATTTGGTTTTTGGACCAACTTCTTGCATTTAATTTTTAACTTTAGCATACAAAAAAACTAGTTTGAAAGTGTACGAATTCGTGGACAACATTTTAGTTTGCTACTATTGTGAAACATTTTGGCTATCTAGATCGGACATACATACGTGAACATTAAATTGTAAATTACTTAGAATTAAAATTTTTAAATAGCTAAGTAAGCAACGCTGCATCCAGTGGTTGAAGCTATGTCTACAAATGCAATTCAAAAGGAAACTTACGTAATCAGATCACGAAGATCATTGAATAGACGCATAAATCAGCATCATAATCTTACTTTTATACAATTTAAATACAAGAGGAATCAGATTCGATTAGAATGACATTCAGTTTCATGGTTTATGGAGCTCCTGAACTCAAAGAAGAATGCTGTTGATGTGAATAATACTTGAGTTACTAGAATACTATAAATAGTCACCATTATTTTGTATAATTTGCATGTTATTAAAACATTTGCGTGTTCTGTTTAGTGCAGTCACAGTGAACGCAGTTTTGTGTCAATTTTCTATCTTGCATTCAAAACATCCCTTCGACCCTAAAATAATTAACGGCGCAGCAGCCTTTACCAGAAGTGGTCATAGTATTGTTGGTTCAGCAGCTTGAATATCATCAGGATTGTGCCGGAATAAAAACCGGAGTATTATCTTAGTTGTAGGGCGTGGACGTAATACTACAGCGCCTCACATCATCTGATGATCTGATCCATAACTCTTGACTCTTTGTCATCTGTCATCAGAAGACAACGCCACGCAACCATCGACGCATCGACGCGACACTCGGCAAGAGTGACAGTGAGCGGCCAGTCCAGTGTCACTCCGACCTTTTCGGTGATTCCAGTAATTTCGTAACAAAACTAGACGGGCGGCACTTGCTGCACTCTCATATTTATCATCATACATCCCGTACATATTATACAATATGTAAAAAAACCCTGTCCGACCCGTGAGGGTGTACGGGTGGCCAGCGACCTTCGTTTAGCCTTCAAGTCATCTCACCTCATGATTCATGTCATCTCACCTCTGTCGAAAATTTGCTGAAAATTGGGGTAACAAACACTTTTTTTATTTTCAATAATAATAAAATATTTATTACTTCAGTACCATGTATATGTACCCTTTAGGATCGGACAGGGGTTTTTATGTTTTCCTATAAAAAAAATATTTTCTTTAAATCCGCAATATGATCTCAGAGAAGACAAAAGAGTCATAAAATATACCATTCCTATGTATACTTATGCAGAAAATGTCAAAGATAGCTGGAACGAATGCATGAAGAAAGAATTCTCAGCCATGTGTGGTGCTAACTTAATGGGTTGGTAGATACACAGTTCTCACAGGCAATGGGATATTGATGTGTTGTTGCGTGAGAATATGGGATGAGTTAGGACCGTACATTATAGTTGTATTACGGAATGACATAACGGGCCAATGTCGGCCGGTCGGTCGACCAGGGGCGGCGAACGGCGGCGGCGACAGGTGCGCGCTATGCTCACGCATCTAATATGGCGCCACCTGCATAGATACAATACCGACATGGGCAGCTCTCTAGAGACTATCGTGTTACATTATTTAAACATTAGGACTCAATCCACATTTTGACATCCACAGTAGTTTATGTAAGTATGTAGAAAATCTGAAGATGAGTAAATATTTTGAGTTCGCACTTAAGTTATTACCTAATGTGGAAATAATAATACTTACAAACTCATTAAGATTTATAAATTAGTGTAAGTACAGGTTTACCTTTGAAAATAAATCTTATTTCACTTTCAAGTGGGAAGGAAGTTAGTATACCGCTAATTGTTGAAATATCATCGTTTTCTAACCGTAAGTGATAAAATTTACTACGCTACAACGGCCACAAATAATCAAGTAATAAAAATACAAGCATGCGTGTTTCGTGTTTAAAATATCCGGCTACAAGTAAAAATAAAAATCGTTAAAAAAGTTGAAAGAATGTAACGTTCCTAGTTCCTATGTTGTTATTTTAAAGATTTCAATAATGGATGGGCTTTACATTAAATATAGTGAATATAGCAAAATAAGTGGTATCTATTTCGAAACGGAATAAAAAACGTCTTGATCTGCTGCTGATTACAATTACCGCTCGGTGGGAATATATTGCATTAAGAACAAAGGGGCCTTGAAGGAGGCGCTACGCTCGGGTGCAACCTCGTCTACTCATGCTGTGCCTTTGTTGCTATTCTCACTATCCTTCTCAACAATAACCCACGCGAATAATTAATGCAATAGGCCGAGGGCTAATGAACTGCAACTAATATGAATTTAATTATTTTTATTAACAATGTAACTAGCCACTGTTTTTCTCATTCTAGTGTTTGCTAAGGCTACTGTGTTACAAAACTGTTTGCGTATAAATTATATATTTCGCATTGGAATACAACAGTACATAGCAGTTCAAACTCCTTCCATTTCTACACTAACGTTACTTGTATTTATGATCTAAGTTCAAAGCTCTCCCAAATAGTTGCCGTATAGGTATAGCCCTTATTTCATTTTCATTGCCCGATAGCAGCCTACATAGGTATATTGTGGTAGAATGTACCGTAGTACAGTGAGGTGGCTCCATACACATGCCTTTCAGTTTCCATTTCTAGATGTTCCCACGTGGAGATTCCAAATTATCCCACGGGAACGTACTACTGGTATATAGGTACACTATGCCCTAACCAAGGTCATGATTTACTTGTGTGCCAAAAATCGAATTCCGTTCAACCCTTCATCATCTGCCTTAACGTGCTTTCCGACGCACGGAGGGGTCTTGGTAAGTAAAGATGGAATAGAATTCAGCGGTTAAGCCGCGAAGAAGAAACAGACCGACAGACAGAGTAAAACGTACATAACATTACATCACGCCTTGTTTCCCCGAAGGGTTAGGCAGAGGTGTACCTATAAGGTGCACCCACATTTCGCCAGTTATGTTTAAGTCCCATGTAATAGGGGGCGAGCTTATTGCGACTCCGGGCTGCTACTGAGAAATTCCAGATAGAAAAACCCAATAACACTTTGCCCGACCTGGGAATCGAACCCAGGACCTCGTGCTCAGCAGTAGCGCGTGCGACCACTAGACCAACGACACAGACAGACAGACACAGACGACAGAGTAACTTCTGCACATATTATTGTATATAACTCTTGTAACAATTTACATCCTTCGAAAAAAAAGTTTGCTACATTCCGTACAAGTATGTTGATCATAAAAATATTCTCAGGTATCAGGTGTGTGAAAGTTAAGATTGCACGTACATGTTTATATGTACCCTGAAGACTAAATACTTAGGGCCTTAAATCACCCGTTTTATTTTTTATTTTTCTAGATAAATGTACACTGGTTGCAAAATTAATTGGTTGGTGATTAAAGTGCTAATCAGAATAAATGGTAACCGCGATAGCGCTACCAGCTGCTTCAATGGTTTTATTTTAGTTACTAATAACGACTTTAGCATTGACTTATAACACTGGTTTATCTTCTCAGACATCTTGGTAAGTAATTAGATGTCTATAATTACATTATTCCGCCAAATTAACACATTAAATTAAGTTAAAACTTACTTAATTACCTACAGTGCAAATACGAATTTGATAACAAGATACACGTTGAATTCGAGGGTCGCAATTTATAGGTAGAGAACGGCTAGAGTAAAAAGCCTTTGGTACACATACACTAATACTGATTAGATCTGGATTATAGTAATAAATATTCGATCTTTTATGGGCGCGTTTAGAGTCATCCTGCCACCTGCCAGGAGGTTATCAATCTTAACCTGTGAGTCGATAGGACTGCAAGCATGTACGTTAACATCTAGGACGGTTTTCAGATTAATCGGTTCGTAGTCTGAAATAAATTCCGGTTACGAAATTTAAACCAACCAATTTAAAACCAGCATGTGCGAGTATTGGCGTGAAGTTACAAAAAAATTGTAAAGACGGTCTGCACGCGAGCCAGGCTATTTTAGGAATATACGAGTATATCCCCATGGTAACTATTACACTTTAAAGTATAGAGTATATACTTGTCTTCAAACAATTCAAAAAATGTCCCTTGACAAGAAATAGTTTCCAAACATGTCAATACAATAGGCGACACGAGAAGAGAAAACGTACCTATAGTGCTGCATTGTTGTCTAAATTATTCATATAATTATGGTAAACTATGACGAAGGCTGACGACCACGTCATTTGTGTCAAAGTGATTTTAATTGCCAAATCCAATTCCCTTGACTCAATTAATAAAAAAATTAAAAATTTATGCGGACGAATTATTGGATGCAATATTATTCTTTTCCCTCCTTTTTTATATACATACATGTACATATTATTATCATTATTTTAAGTCTTGTAGCGTATATATTATGTAAATATTATCAATTTAATAGACACATACTTATTGAAATTAAATGTTTCGAGTTGAAAAAAAAAATATGAAAGCCATTTAATTTCGAATGGAAGAATAAGAAAATGACCTAAAATCCTAAAACCAGGGAAGCCAGGCAAACAGTTAGATAAACTTTTCATACCTATATTTTTATTGACTACTTTAATGAATGCAATAGTATGACAGTTCGTTCGCAGTTGGGCACACAAAGTACTGGCAAAAGACTAATTGTTTGTATAGTGAAAGTCGCATACCTCTTTTTAGACTTCATCAACTTCAAAATCAACTTGGCTCAAGAAATTTTCCGACAAAGTACATGCTAAAATGATTCTCAGTCAAACCAATATTTTTAAGAGACTGTACAAATATTTGCTATCTGAACGTTCAAGAGGAAGTCCGGTTTGACCAGTAAAGTTAATCACTGTGAAACCTAACACGATCTCTTGACTGAATTCACGTTTTAAGCAGAGATGGTAATGAACCATGAACATCGCGATTTAGGAGTTCTAATAGTACAAATAAGAGGAAGATAAGGTCGAAATATGTGATTGACCATGAACTTTATAACCGGGTACCAGATATGGTGAAAGCTGGCAGTAGTGCCAAACACCCAACAAATGAGGATGTTAAAGTTCCGGCAAATACTGGCAAAGAACGGGATTTAAAACGTCAAGCAAAAGAAGGTCAGGAGCTAGACCACCAGCTCTTAAAGCAGTATTATTGTAATCTTACTTGAGTGTGGGAAAGAGATGGAGCTAGACGTCCTGTATAGCTTCATCTCTTTCTCACACTGAAGTAACATTAAAATAATACTGCTTTAAGTGGTGGTGGTTGGCCCCCTTTTGTATAATAATTATAAGCCAAGAAGTTTAAGCTTATGTAAATATAGCAAACCAAAATATCTAGAATAATATGGGTATAAAGTGAAAACAATATGGATACGAGTAATAGCCAGTAGAAAGGTCGAAATATCACATGGATGTTACATTGCCTCTCTTAAACAAAATGTCAGTTCTTCATAAGCCCACAACATTCAGATACATTTTATGTGACGCAGGCGTGGTACTCCTTTGAAACATTGTAAGCAAGTTAGTTGTTGTTCTATTCCAGTTTCGTATTATATCAAGCGGATTGCATCACCGGCCGTAATGTCTGTGTACCGGATGCAACTATGGAAAATCTGCTTATCCCTACATAGAAAAATGTGCATAGGGTTTATACACTGGTGGGACTATTATTTTAGATATGAATCTTTCTCTCTTTGCATCATATATTCAGTGATATAAGTAATAACTAGATATCATTAAATTCTCATATTTCTCTGCATACCAATCCATTAGTTCTCATATATGTTACTCATTTTAGATTAGGTGCTGTCATTATATAAAATGGTTCGGTTTTTATCTGCTTGTTAGGTCACCGCGCAAAAACTATTGGAACCATCTTGAAAGGACTTTCACTGATCGAAAGTTTCGGGTTCAACTTTGATCGTATGTTTCTTTTTGCAACATGTAAAGTGAGATTCAATTACAAAATTAAACGATCAATCAGTTAAAGCTAAGTTTAGACGAATATTTTGCTGAATGTTGGGTTGCGTTAAACAGTCATGCGATGTCCAAAAGTTTGGTGATCACACTGACCACTCTTGCCCCTTCCGATGGTATTTAGCTCCATGTCCTTATAGATGGTAGTCACTATGCAACAGACTAAAAACCACTAAGATATATCAAGAGAAGCCGGCGTACTGATTGGTTTACAAATAGCAACTTACTTTTTTACCCGTACCAAATTATATGCTTAAGTTATTATTTGTATTCATACATGATTTCCTTGGAAACATCCGTAGGCAGCTTGTAAGGAAATTAACATGTCATGAAATCGTAAGAATGAATAGATTCTGTTGGGTTTTTCCATGACTCATTTCTAATACTTTTTAAGGTCTTCTTGACACTTCTTTGTCATTGAGAGAGTTTAAATTTATTAACTGACCCATTGCACGGCAGCGGGCTTCTTGCTCTATTTCCATTAAAAGCTTTAAAGGACAAGTACTTTTTAAAGGAGTCCAGCTTATCCCGCCATTTCTGTCTAAAGCGATTTTACCTACTACATATGCAGGGAAACCCACTGGGTCATGAGATTGCCCAATTGGTCGTCTTACGTGCGGCAGATGAATCCAGCCAAATTCAGCGTGTCAGTTTACCGACTGACATCATTTAGTTTTGTTACAGAAGACACCAATCCAGGATGGATGGATTGGTTACTGTCAACTTCTTAAACCAATTCATCCTCTATTGGTGTCTTTTGAACCCGGTCTAAAAGTTTTAATACCCATTGGATTTCATATCACTGTTTCATTCATCCTTCTGTTTCCTGGAACTCGTACTTCATTCAAAAATTGTGTCATCAAGAACGACAATTAAAGAATGATTGGACTGCAGGTTCTGTTCGAATTATAATGTCTGTGTCGTAGCATTTTTCATTTTGGGATATGTCCCAAAGTTGGTAACCCTATGTGTGCTTCCACGTAAGAGCTATAAACCATGTTGCAGTGAAACTCTCTGGTTTTGCAATCCTTACAGTCGCCAATAAGTTCCAATGTAGTAAGTATGCATTTATGTAACTAACCCTTTTTAAAAGCTTGTGATACGCTTTGTGAATGTAATTTAAATATTACCGAGAAGTTGGTAGTTACGGCTGTTCCTAGAATAACTTGTTAAGACATTTACATAGAATTCTTTCTACTTTGGAAAAAGCAAGTTGAACAGGTTTAGTATCATAATCGTTTTAAAGGAGTTTTATTTATTTTCGAGTATAATTAGTAGTAAAGACTCAAGATATGTAAATGACATAGGATTGTCGGATTATCCTATGTTGTTTCATCGTCAGAATCAAAAGTTTATTCAAAGGAATGAAAAGTAGTAAAAGTATAATACCCAATTAGAATCTTATAAAATTTTAATGAGAGAAAAAAGAGCTGCGATTTCCTTGTTAATTATATAAACTATGAACAATAACTGAGGTAGACAAGTGAATGTTTCACAGAGGCGAACACAAGCGAGCTAAAATGAATGTTAAGTTATTGGAATGAGATCAGAGTAGAGTGTACGTAGAATGCGAGCGCGGTCGCGGGGTCGAACCGACTCGTGAGAAGTTGCGCTTGCGACAGCAGTGCTGGATGCATCGCTGAGTCGTATGAGGCGACTGTCCAGTGATATGAGACCAACCTTGAGATCATCGGTGAGTGCGGGAACTGTGGTGTACGGGGCTCATTCCTCCCGGTTGATGCGATCCGCCTTCCCTCGCCGGCAGGCGAACAGCCGTTAGGCAACTCCGAGGAACTCGCCACACAGCGTAGACAGTAATACTTGTTAGCGATACACTTTTATGTTGTATAGCTAAAAACACACTATCACTTAGCACTACACCTACACTCCAAGGGTCGGAGTTAACCGTTCGTTTAACGGGCACTCGTACGACTAATGAAGTAGCGACAACGCCGGTCGATGTTAGAACGTTCGACCGAAATGTTGGTCGGACAATGACTGAACGCGAAGTCGCAGGCTTCGGCGCCCGCGCAGGTTGCGCGGCTCCCCGCAGCCCGCGCCCCCTGCCCCGCTCCGCGCCGCTGCAACCTTACTCTGGAACGCGTTCCCAGTGGCCGAGCTTTTGCAGCCCTGCTCTATCTACACCGTATACTAAGGCTGCAAGGGCGATAAAGCGAGCACCAAACCCGTTCGCCCACTATTGCAAAAAGACAGAGGCACCCATGTAGCCCTCCGCCAGAAAGGTCGACGATTAGAATACAAGGGCACAGTAACAATTTTGACTTAATTTCCAGAACCTTCCAGACTTTGTTACTAAGCATAAAACATATTACTTTTATACATTTCTTACAATGCAAGTACCTATTATACTTGAGTCACCCAGTATAATTGATTAAACTTTAACATTTTTTTATGAGTTAAGCATAAAACAGTTTACCTCAGACCATTAGCTCTACACAGTACGGGGCCCTTAACGGCGCTCACATCAAATGTGTATAAATTCAATCACAGCATACATTCCTGCTAAGTCTATCTAAGAGATATAAAAAGTGTGGCTTCTGTGTGGCTATTAACATCCTCGTCGCGGCAGAAGGCGAGTCGGCTCGGACGGCGCGGGGCTCAATAAGCGATCTTCGTTTTTTTCTCATCACCAATTACATCTATTTTTATAGGTCCATTGAAAAACACAATCGCAGTAATGGCTCTACAATTCGATTGTCCGGAGAATACGCCTCCGGTGATGTTATTCAAAGGCAGTCGATAAAAGCAAAATTGAATACAAAATAACGTAAGCGTGGGTAATATGTCATTACATTGAAACAAAAAGATAAACTGCAGATACGCGGCTCTGTGCCTGCCGGCGGTTTTCACTTTTGGATGGATGGTTGCAATTACTCATCCATTACAATTAAATAAACTACAGTTATTTGTCAAGTAGAATCGCCTATCATATCAACACGATATGACATAGTTCAATAAAAAATTTTATTATATTAGCAATTTCCTGCATCGTAAAGTCAGTAAATATTATTCTCAAATCGCAAAGTAACCGTAATACTTTTATCTGATGAGCTAGTTAGTATTATTACACTAATTTCATATTTATACCATTTTTGAGCAGTACTTTTAACAGTACACGAGTAATGGTCGAGCATGGTGCATGATTTTGTAGCACATTTCTTCTGACCCATATATTAGACATCAACGCGCGCAATTCCCGAGTTATTTTTACGTTGTTCGTGATCAAGTTAAAGTCTACATAATTATTTCCACTTCTTCGGGGCACTTTTGTAAATGCTGTCGTCATAATATGTAGAACATGTTAGTGGTTGTAAATTAATAAGAAATTCACTTTACTTGAGAGTAAATATGATCTAAGAATGACGTGATGCAGAATGCATGATAGTAATAGGAAACTTTGCATTGCAAGAAATATTACATTGTGTTCATTTGTTATGTTATGTTTGTTCTGAATGTGAAATATTTTTCCATTACCTAATTATTATTAAACATTGAAGAATGCTTCTACATAGATTTAATCAAGACTGTTCGTGCGATGATGTCAGAAGAGTAAATATATTGACTTTTTAGACTTGAAAAAGTCGTTGTGTGAGGCACAATCAGATGCTCGTTGTAAAACATCTGTTATTAATGCTTGATCTGACAGCATCATAATTAAACATTTGAAAATAACGAATCAAATGTCTGTGCTTGCATTCGATCATGTTTTGTCTGCAACATTTAGAAGACCCTGTTTATATCTTAAAACCAGTTTGATTAACGAACTAGATTTCATTATTTTTGTCTTGTTTTTACAGTTTTACTGTATGCATAAAGAAAAAATACATAAATGTAACCTGTCTTGGTCCTTTTCCTGTTAATTAAAAAGAGAACAATTGTTTTCCATCTCATTTACTTACATACTTTCGGATTGAATTTGTGAATAAAGGGTATTAAGAAATATTTGTCTGATTTCTTCCGTAATGCTGTAAAGCTGCAAACAGCATTGAGCGAATTTCTTTAGTAGTCATGAAAGGTAATTAGTTTGAGTTTGATTTAGTTTTATAGTCTAACTAAATACATTTTTGTACAAATGAATATTCACTGGTGCGATCATCAGTGGGAAGTCCGTGCTTGGCTAACAGATTAGTAATCTCATAAAAAAGCAGTAGATCGGTACCCAGATGATATATATGATATATATACACTCGCCTTCAAAACTTAGTACCACACTTTTAAAATTGCAATAACTTTTAAAGTACACAAGATATATTTTCGAAATAAAAAGGATTACAAAAAAGAAATATATATATAAACTTTCCTTTTCTTTCCTTTTTTCCGCCTTTTCTTTTTTCACCGCCGGGGTACCAGCTGTTTTAGAACCTCATGGCTTGGCGCGCGACGATGGGAAGAGGCCAGACGGAATGACCATAATGCCTTGGAAGTTGGGTAGGCCTTTGGTGTGGGATGTAACCTGTGTCGACACCCTCGCGCCATCCCATCTTCCTGGCACGGCGGGCTGTGCTGGAGTGGCTGCTGTAGGTGAAGAAAACCTCAAACGGTGCAAATATAACAAACTCATTGGGAGCTATATGTTTGAGCCGTTTGGGGTTGAAACACTAGGGCCATGGGGTCCGAGTGCTCATCGTGTATTTCGGGATATCGCCAAGGGGTTGGTCGACTCTTTACGGGACCAGAGGGCTGGCCTACAGCATTGCCATTCAACGTGGCAATGCTACCAGCCTTTTGGGCACTTTTCCCATTGACAGCGATGCGGACGAATTTTTTGATGCCCCTATGAGCTCTTCCCCCTTTTTTTTATTTTTTATTGTATACTTGTACATAATATATATATATATATATATATATTAGTGTTATCTTGTACCTATGTATTAGGAATTATAAATAAAACAATTTCAACCTTGAACCTAATGTTTTAGCGATAATATTTAAAATATTCATTAAATATGTTTGGCTGAACGTCTATTTTACTCGTGTCTTTTTGCGATACGACGTGGCAGCTATTTGCACATGCGCAGTAGTATGTAGATATGCTGAGCGCGCATTTATTTAAAATAAGCCCGCCATATTTTACTAATTTCTTACTTAGTTCGGAGTCGATCTGTGTTAATCTTAATATTTTTTTTATTTCCTTGCACAATGCATAGTAAAACTTTTCAAATTGCTGTCTTACTTTGCTGCTGTCTGTCTGTCTGTGTGTGTGCTGTGTGTGTGTGTGTGTGTTTATTGCTGTCTTTACTTTTTTGACTCTTTTGTATTCACGTTTATTTCTTGATTGATGAATTTTGATTCAAAAGGCAAGGTGTCTACAGCACGTAAACTTTACTTATCACGCCTCTTTCACCTGAAAAATGTACAAAAATCATGGATTTTCTGGAACTAGGCATCAGTATGCGTCGTACTGCAAGACAAGTGGGTGTAACATTAAGAACGCTCCGTCAGGTGAAGCAAAGGTACGAAGAAACTGGAAACCATCTGAGAAGACCTTGTAATGGCAGACCCAGGTGCACTAGTAGTCGAGAAGACCGCTATATTGTCTCCACTGTGTTCAGAAATCGTTACCTCAATGCAGTTGAAGTCCAGCAACAGCTTCTTCAGACCCGAAGAGACTACGTTAGTGACAGTACAGTGAGAAGAAGACTTACTGAAGCACACCTGAAACCCCAAAGGCCAGCAAGTGGCCCCAAACTCGATAGAGGGCATCGAGTAGCAAGACTGCGCTACGCCCGTGAACACATTCAGTGGAGTGAAGAAGATGGGCAAGAGTTTTGTTCACTGATGAGTCTTGATTTTGATTTTATTTTGATTGTAGAGAGATTCGCATTAACTTAAGAACTATGCAAGATGAATGAAAGATCCTTAGATAATTCTGACACAACTACACGAACCAGATATGATATTATAGCGACAAATCCGGTTTTATGTATATTAATCAAATGTAAATAGGTTTAAAATTTAAATTATTTCTAAATCTAGTACGTATCTTAAATATAACAAAAATAAAATTCGGCAGAATGAAAAAAAAATACTTCTTCTTCCAAATTCCAATGTTATCTACAGCAATATTTAGTCGAGAACAATAGTATAGATCTCAAAAAGTTATAATTTAATACCCTTATTGAGGAGGTCATCTGACGCGGAACACAGATAGTGTTGATTTATCGGTACCTTCGTATGTAACATGCAATTCGTGAGACTATATCAAACGGGAGGTCTCTGTGAACACGAGATATCGTAACATCGCAGATCTTCACCGCACCGATACAAGAACTGAATTCTCAAAGGCTGCTAAAACATTGAAAAGCTTCTGGGTTGTTTTCATTTTTATTTAGAAAATCTCAAATGTATTAAGTCGTTAATAATCAATGTAAGTGTTTTAGTTACGTAATACAACATTTTCAAGCTTTCTTTCAGTAGTGGTGGTTGAACTAAAAGCTTAAACCTTAATCGGCTGCCCATTTGAAAATGACCATTACAAACACACCAATTTTTGATTTTTCTGTGATCATCTGCTCCGACTGGTAAATATCTTGTAGAAAACAAGTATAGTTTGTTTGGAATGCGTCGGGTACTCGAGCACGCAGCCATCGCCACTCGCCGCTGTCATTCTTACAGCACCAGGCGAACCATCATTTCCTGTTGTATTGCCGCAATCGAGTTAATTGTTTCAAGAGGTAATTGGCTTCTTAAAGAAATATCTTTACAGCCCGGCTATAAACCCGCGTATCTATACGGAGTGATGTTGTAAGCCGGCGAGATCTGTTATGTATCTGACTAAACGTTACTTATGTACCGACAATTAATTTTATAACGGCACGATCATGCGATATTGCTACATTTATAAAAATAGCTTTACTCTGATGATGACTTCAGTGTTTCATGATTCTGCCAAAGAATGAAAAAATAACAGTAATATGAAAAAAATGCCTGTTTTCAGTCAACACTTCTCTTTCTTGTATAGAAACAGAAAGCTTTTGTAAAAACTGACGTTAATGAACTCTTCATTTACTCGTAGGGATCATAATTATGATAGGTCTTACGCTTCGTGCAAACTAAACCGTTCTTGTTTCTAATTCCCAGCGACTTGAATGTTGTAGTCATTTGCCGCGGCGTGTGGCAGCGGCGGCGTGCGGCGTAGCGGTGACCGGATAACGGTCGCCGAGGTACTCACACTCTGAGGGCAGACACCGACTCCAAACTACATATTTACACCGAAACTCGACAATAGTTGGATACAAGTCGTCATTATCATAACCCGCGTCAGTGTCACGGTCGGCTCCGCATCGCTATCGTGGCTCGCCATCGCACAAGGTTGCATCGCATACGTGTCTACACGTAACGTTATGCCATGTCGTTGTAATACACCGCAATCATATGACTTCTAGCTGCAACTGTAATTCGTAATACAACCGTTTTGTACCCACTATAACAAAACGAGCTTTAGTTCCACCAGCATCTGTAGTGTTAGGGGCGATAAGATTCATTTATCTATTTGATAGGATAAGCTTGTTACTACTTTAGCCAATCAAAAAGCTTTTCATACACATTATCATATTATTATGATGCATGAATTTTAACAGGTTTATCAAAATCACGCCTTTAAATTAGCCAAAAAACCAAATAGTGCCTGAGCTTCACTTTGAAATCCGGATTGACAAAAATTATGTAGATTTTCATAAAGTATGTATGTGGTCGGCTGAGTATATGGTAATACTTAAATCGGTTTTACAAATAAGAAAGCACCAACCCTTTTCCTTAGACAGATATTTTACGATTTGCTAAGTATGCATTGGCACTTGGCAGTTAAGAAGTACACGCTTTTTGTATTACTCCCATGCCTCAAACACAAAGTGATTTTATACGATCGTTGACGCACATAAAAGCCCATAAAACGCATTTTGATAGCTTGTGTTGGACCACGTAATTTATCGAAACCTTTTGCTAATTTTGTGTTTTATTTACTATAGCTGTATGTGCATTTACGATCGAAGAACGCCTCTTTGTTGTAAGGGCCTGATCAGTGTGCAAGAAGAACTTTACCTCACCATAAGCCTGCGCCGTCATTTTTGGGGATTTATTCAATAAAACAATTTTATCATTATTTGGTTAATTACATGAAACTTTTACAAGTAGATACCTCCTTGGTACGGATAAGTATTTTGTTTGCCTGCAAAAACAACTTTTACCGGCCGACTGTTTAAGTTGCCATATATGTAGAGTAGAGAGGGGTACTCCGAAAGATTTGGCACATGCGTTGTGGGTGTGATTTCGCCAGACGACTGCAGCTTTCTCCGTGTGTTGTGTTGTAACACCGCGAGCGTCCTACTCCTGTCTGCACAAACAACTCGTCACGACGCGCGACGCGCTGTGACATTTTATCATGAACAACCAAATATCAAGGCAGGCAACTTTTCACATATTGCCCGTCTTTAAAGCCTCGACAACTGGATAATTCTATATTCGTTTGAAATGGTAAATAGCCTCTGATTCATATTAATATATGGAGGTGTTATATGAAATAGGAAACTTGTATACGAGATTTGACATTTAAAGCAATTTAAAAGCTCTTTTAATATGGTGATCAGTGACTTGTGAGTCAACAGTAATTTACACCAAATAAAAAGTCGTAGTTAGTTGCCATCTCTTAAAATTGATTAGCTTGCCCAAATAAAAACGATATTGTCTACCTTAAAAGCTATAGTAATATATCACGCCGCCAATTTCATATCATTAATAAAGACTCGCCTGTCCTGTTTTGGGAACCAAAAATATGGAATCGATTTAGAATACAGCAAGTAATCAAAATCATGATCAAAGCACAAAAAAAATACATTAGGTAAGCAGATATTGGAAAAAATGACGGAGCGATCACTTCTTCAAAAACTATAAGCTGTCGAGGTGTAACTAAGGTCTAGGGCACGATTTCCGGTTTGAAGCATGTTTGTTGATTTTTCTATTCATAAGTTCGTTCCGACGTCATCAACACATCGTGAGTACCTGACTACGTGTGTATGTACCAGCTTCCTCCAAATTGTACGCTCAGATTATAAAGAACTTTTCCCACGAAATCAAAAGTGTCGGCTTCATAGTTGCTATGCACTATGTAATTAAAAGACAGGTAATCCGTACAGATTGCAAAAATGCTTAAAACATTGTGTAATATATGTGCAGGCCGTGGGCAGAGTCCTCGGCGCCCGCGTGGGTAGCGGGGAATGGCAGTCAAGTGGCAGCAGTCATCAGGCGACACTATAACCGTGCGTCCGTAGGTGTGGAGCGACACCGCAATCGAAAGCCTTGACAAACAACTCGTCATTACCAATCTACGCCCGATATACTGTTACTTCATTATGTCATTGCGCAGTTCTATGAGTAATCGATTTTAAATACGACCATTCATAAATTCTTGTGTGGTACGTTTATTAATATTTTATGACAACACTTTTTATGCAATTGCTCATGTTTATTAGTAGAACGCATATCAGTGATACCTACTGTTCACCATAAGCTAGGTGTGCATATAGATTTTCCCATATATTCGAAACCAACAAAGTGTACTAGCTAGGTCTTGGTCGCGTGTTTACAAATCCTTCTTCATACGAAAACTTGCACGGGGTTGTGCTAAAGATGCTTTTGGGCAAACTGTAAATACGAGCTGTGTATGCTTTTAACACAACACAGAGTCGTGTGTTCTGTTTGTACGTTACTGGTTTCCAAACCATTCCTTGAGTGGATAATAACTGAGAGGAAGGTGTTAACGTAGAGGATAAATCAAATCATAAAGTTGTGTTGCATGTGCAGTATGTGTATATATATATGTATACATATCTCAACTCCTCAAAAATATCTATGTAGGAAATTAAGATTTTTTTAAATTCTCTTACGTACTCAAAAGCCATACTAGAAATCAAACCTGTTACAAAAATCAATCTTTAACTCTCTAAAGTCTACTTTGGATCGGATAATTCAGATCAATTTTTTCCCAAATCATGAGTTCGCTTGATGCGTTTTTTTTAGACCACTTTTCCTTCTTCGCCTCAACACAGCTCAAGTGTTGTGTTATAGAAGCATAAAGAAGCTCGTATTTACAATTTGTCTGGCCAAACATTTCTTTAGCACAAACACATACGCATGGCATGAAGAAGCACTATTAAACACGCGTCCTGGTCGTTCCTCAGAGGCCAGTAAAGAATTAGATCAGGTTAAACTGGAGTGGTATGGCATGGCTGGCTGCTAAAAATCTTTCCGAAAATGAGAGCTGATCCGGATAACAATGTACTTAAATAAAAACTATTAAAAACCAACAAAAAACAGAGAAGTAGGTAAGTGGTTATTTATTACATTAATAAAGAAATTAGTTAGTTACAGACTTTGATTCATTCCTACTTAAAATAATTATTATTGCACCATATTATTTCTAAGAAACAACTTTTTTTCTCATACAATCATATAAGAGACTCGAAGAAAATTACTTAACGACACGAAAACTTTTATAACGGCGATAAACAACAATCATACGACACTCGCGGTGGAACCGTAATGTACGTAACAAATTGATAAACACTGGACAACGGACTGCGAACCACTGTTTTGCTACTCTAGACCTCGATAATACAGTGTCGTATAATGAATGTAGTGTACCTACGTATGTACTAACATGCGTGCTGTTACATAACGCTGCATCTACATAAGGGCACAGCCCATCACATGCCGATGACATCATGTCGCCCGACTTACTGTTACATACAACTTTACACGTGATCTGAATAAAAAAAAATACGCGACTTCTAATGCGAGTACGAACCATGCCTATGTGACTTGTGAAAGCCGTGGATAATGTTAACAAATGTGAGTAAGAAATGCAAATGACTATCGTAAACGCTATCTTCTGCACAAAATGATAATAAAGGCTAATAATAACTATAAAGAGTTCGCAACTCAGAACACTAAGATGCAAAGTCGTTCCAGGTACATACACATACAAAATTACCAAGTTTAAAGCACTTGCAGTGTGTTGTTAGCATGCCTCATATGTTAATGTTAATTCTTCAACCACTGCTGTAGGTAAGGCTTTATTCGCATGGGCGAGCGGGGCGCGAGCGCAAACGAACGGTGACACAGCGCTAAAAATAGAGCTCGGACTCGGACTCAGGGCCGACACGGGCGGCACCGCCAGACCTGTCCCGGCCACCCCCGTCACCCCCGTCCCTCGCACGAGGCCCCGACGATCTCCCACCGCCATCTTGTTGATCCACAGACCGTAGCGGACTTAGGTCTAGATGGCAAGGACATCGCAATCAACTTGAATACTTTAGCTGCAGGAGGTTACGATGGCACTCATCTATTAATAAAGCAAAACGTAGAGACATTGAACTCTGTGGATGCTGGCTTAAGTATGTGTTTATGTTTTAACACATAGAGTACATAGACCATAGGAAATTGCATAATAAAAAGTTGAACCGGTTTATTGCTTCTCTCACTTCAATAAATGATTCTGCTAATAAACAAGTTTTACACAACAGGATAAAAAATATACCAATCCTCAAACTAGAATCCATCTCTAAGTGCCATTCTTTTAAGATTTTATATTCATAATTTACTTTAAAATTCTACCTATAAGAAACAACCAAAAAAAAACTGTCAACGAAAATAAATATCTTATATGTATAAAATATTGCAAGTTTCCATTCTAAATAGATTCGAGATCGAGACTCGACAAAATGTACAAACGAGTGAATAACTAGGATTGACATTTCATCGATTTTATTTCATTTTAGATATTGCTGAAGTGGAATGGAGCACGTGCAGGACACAATAGCTACAAGTGGGCCATCGAAGGTTTTAATAACGTACAAACTGACATTATGTGCGGCCAGTATCTTCACTCAGCAGAGCAGGTGACAGCAATGTGCAATAAAATCTTACGAATTTTGCAATTTTCTACATCAATCTTGATGGTTTTAGGGCTCCGTAGCCAAATGGCAAAAACGGAACCCTTATAATTTCATCATGTCCCTCTGTCCGTCAGTCCGGTTTCACAACCATTTCACTCGGAGACTATTTGCACTGTTTCGATGAAAATTGGAAAGGTGTATTCTGTGCACCGCTAAACAATGGCGTAGATGGTGTAGTGAAATTACGAAAAAACAATAAAGGGTAGCTCTCCCCGTACATATAACCGAGGGATGAAAAAAAATAAGTTCAATGCACATAAGCGTGTGTAGGGTATCGTTGGATCTCATAATTAAAAAGATTGTGACGTTTCTAAGTCTGGTTTGATCTATCTGGTCGTGTTTCTGGTTTCATTCAGGCCAGATGAAAATGTCCGGCAACGATACCTGCCATAAAATTATGTGGAACACCACTGAAGAGGGTAGACACACACATTTCAAATATCTTAGGCATAATAATAATAGGTAGGGGAAAAAGTTTCTTCGCATTTTTTAAGAAAATTCAAAACATTTTTTAATATAGTTTATTCACATTTAACTAAAGTATGTAGGTACCATTTTGTTTGATAACTTTTTGCCATCTTGTAGGTAGGGACATGATCTCATTGCTATAGAAATTTTGGGACTTCTGATCAAAATACCGCGACAAGTGGTTTTGGCAGTCCTCTCGTGATGTTAACCTGACACTGCCTAAAGAATTCTGAAGAGACCGAAACAGATGGTAATCTGAAGGTACAAGGTCAGGACTATACGGCGGATGCATTAACACCTCCCAGCCAAACTCTCTTAATTTTGGCTGAGTGGCTAAAGATGTGTGAGGTCTAGCGTTATCATGATGGAAAACCACACCCCTTCTGTTGATTAATTCCGGCCGCTTTCTCTCGACTTCTTGCTTTAATCTCATCAGTTGTTCGCAGTAGAGTTCAGAATCGATGGTCCTGCCTGGTGGTAACAGCTCATTATGAATAATGCCCTTCCAATCCCACCATACACACAGCATCACCTTGTTGCGAGTTAACCTGGGTTTCACCACAGTCTGTGAAGCCTGACCGGCCTTTGACCACGACCTTTTTCGCACGTTCTTGTCGTACGTGATCCACTTTTCATCACCAGTTATCAGCTTCTTTAAAAATGGTTCGGTTTCATTACGTCGTAATAAAGAATCACAAATGAGTACACGGTTCATTAGGTTTCTTTCAGTGAGCTCGTGAGGTACCCAAATATCGAGCTTTTTTGTGTACCCAGTTTTTTTCAAATGCACCAAAACTGTTTTGTGGTCAATTCTCAGTTCTTCAGCTACGTCGTAACTACTGATATGCCGATCTTGCTCCACTTTTTCAAAAATGGCATCCATTTTATCCATAATAGGGCGACCAGAGCGACGTGCATCTTTGACATCAAAATTTCCGGATTGAAAACGCTTAAACCAAATTTGTGCTACTCTCACAGACACTGCACCAGGTCCATAAACATCGCAATTTTTTTTCGCGGCTTGCGTTGCATTTTTACCTTTTTTGTAGTAAAATTTTAAAATGTATCGAATTTCTTCATTAGATTCACTCATCTTGACAGTACGAACAACAAATGAAAATCACACATTTTCCTAATTTGAATTTGGAATTATGTTCTTTAAAATTTAAACTTTCAATGATACCAAAACCAGCCAGATACAAATAGTATTGGCAAAGAGATTTTATTACAAGTTCATACATACTATAATGCGAAAAGACTTTTTCCCCAACCTAATATGATGTCCTCTGATCGGAAAGACGATGCAGGCAGAGCGAGAGCACAGGGGGTGTTGTCTGTAAGGGCGAATATGCTGGCCCGCAGGTTTGCTCGTTGTACCACTGAAGTGAAAACAAAATTGTTCAGCATATTGGACATCTTTCTACACGAGCAGCCTGTGAGTGTCATACACGCGCAGACAGTAGAACGCCTTGCGAGTGCAAAATAATAATGCGTACAGGGTGCTGATGACGCTGCCCTGATTCTGTAGCGCATCAGTGCTGTTCACCGAGTCGCAAGTATACTATTCTACTGCGAAAACGATACACATCCCTGGCGCGCAGAGCTTCAGGCTAACTCCAGCGGAATCAAGAGGGCATTCGCGTAGAAGTTCGATTGTCAGTACCTGAAACATTGCTGTATGGGTCACATACCTACTGAGCAATCGAAGTTTGTAATATGATTGTAATATGTTCATGTGAAGACCTTTTATTCTACAATAAAAGGTCTTCACATGAAAAGTCTTCAGTTTTTTTGAGCAACAAATAAAAAAACACATACCTACGTGTGTTTTTTTATTTGTTGCTCAAAAAAACTTTTTTCCCCTAAAAAAACAACCGACTTCAAAAAAAAAAAACTACAAAATGAAAAATAACTTTAATTTCGGAAGCCGGTGTCTTTGGATCTGTATTTTAGTTTTGTACCACCGACTTCAGAAATTAAAGTTATTTTTCATTTTGTAGGGTTTTTTTTTTGAAGTCAGTTTTTTTATTTTTTTTTGTAATTTTTTTTTTAAATTTTCACTTTTAGTGGGTCGGTGACGGTTTGCAAATTATCTAAGTTAGAATAGCCTTATGTCAACTGCTCATCACTTTTTTTCAAAAAATTGCTTTTCCCGATGCAGGGACGTTAATTGTTGAGGAATTCTCCGGGTACTTCACCATCAGCTCCACTTCACTATAAGCTTAGTAACGAGCATAAATTGCTTAGTCATATTAAAGTAGTCGAAACGCAACCCGTGAAATCCATATTATTGAGTAGTTCCGGTAGCTATCTGTGTTCTTCATCATCAGTTCCACTTCACCAAATGGTGCTTTCCGAGAGCAAATGTACGAGTTACTATAAAAAATACCCAAATCGCTATAGGTGTGCCAATAATATTTGAAGAGTTCCCTCGATTTCTCCAGGATCTCATCATCAGATCCTGACCTAATGACAATGGGAGCATCTGGGAAGTATATCCTTTCAAACAAAAAAGAATTTTCTAACCCGATCCAGGCATCTTCGAGTAATCGGGGAACATACATAAAAAAAATATTCCGACGAATTGAAAACCTCCTCTTTTTTTTGAAGTCGGTTAATAAGCGTTTTTATAAGTCAATAGTTTTTCGAGATACCTATAGGATCTTTTCGGTTACAACTGCAGTGATAACTTTGTTTTTCATAGTTTTTTCGAGTGAATATAATAAAAATACTAAGAAGTACAAACATATTTTTGCGATAATGCGTAAATATTCATCCCAACTACGGATCCCTTCACGGCGCGTGATTTTTATCGAACGCGTGCTAAGTGCATTTCCTAAGGGCCATATGAATACTAAAGCTTGCGTAAACGAATCAGATGGGTAGGCGCAGGAATTCATCCGTAACGCATTGTTACAAAAGCCTAAAAAATAAACAATGGACGCTACATCCTATTTACCTTTTTGCTTATTAGCTGTTACCCGCGGCTTCGCCCGCGTGGATGTCAATAATTCCCTATTTCAATCGGATTTTGTTCACAATTTCAAGGGTTTTAATTTTTTTGCGCCGAACCCTAATTATTTTTCTAAAATAAAAGTAGCCTTAGTTACTCCTTATAACATCAGCTATCTGCTAAAGTGCCATCATATTTGGTCCAGCCGTTTCGGAGATTATCCGGAACAAACAGACAGACAGATAGACAGACAGACAAAAATTGTAAAAATTGTTTTTTTTTTTGTTATAAGTACCATGCATGTATGCATTTAGTAAAAAGCTGTCATTTTGACATTACAAACAGACACTTCAATTTTATTTATTTGTAGTACATTAAACCTTGGAGCTTCCACACAAAACTGCGATGCGGTGCGAATTCGCAGTTTTGTGCCGCCAAAAGGTGTCACTTGGTTCAACAGGTTAAAGTTAAACTTTACTCAAAACAATATTTTACTACCTACCGACATAAGTATTGCGTATTAGGTAAAGGCATAACGTTATAATTATACACAACAATAATAATAACCCCACCGCCGTATCTCTATGTTGACGTTGTGGTAGGGCTTGCGCGCTCCGAACTCTAGGTCTATGCCGGTAGAGTTTACTTTGCCGGAACGGGTCTAAGATGAGGAGCCAGACCAACAGAGATACAAAACCCTGCAGGGCAGCATGCGGCCAGCTGTTGGGCAGTAGCGACCCCACGGAACCTATCTCCCTGGAGAAGTCTTGTTCCTCACCTCTGGCTTGCCTTTATTGGCCGGCTGAAGTGAACACTGACAAGGAACAAAGCTCCCACCTCATTCTTGCCTTTATTGGCCGACTTGAGTGGAGATTCTCAAGAGCAAACGTGCTCGGAGGAAGGAAGTATTCCAGTAAGTGCTGGTATCTTGACCGTACTTCCGGGATTAACTTGATAGCCGTTGAATACCTCTCCACTCCTCAAAAGCACCTCAGGACATGTTGCCCCTTGTCGCTACGACACTATGTGCTAGCGACCGTTTTCGGGGGCCCATTATTGAGTGTGCAAGTCACCCCCTGCCATTTTTTCCGCGTATAAAAAACATTACATTACCCCAAATTAGCAATAGAAAGAGTAATTATGTCCAGAAATGAAAAGGGCAGATGATTAATTGAAATATCACACTTACACAAACAACAAATAATAAACCTAAAACAGTGACTTGCACACTCAACAATGGGCCCCCGGAAACGGTCGCTAGCACATAGTGCCGTAGTGACAAGGGGGCAACATGTCTTGAGGTACTTAACGAGGAGTGGAGAGGTATTCTACGACTATCAGGACAATCCCAGTGCCTGGAAGATGGTCAAGATCCCTACCAGCACTTACTGGAATATTCTTTCCTCCAAGCACGTTTGCTCTTGCGAATCTCCACTCAAGGCGGCCAATAAAGGCAAGAATGAGGTGGGAGCCCTATTCCTAGTCAGTATTTCTCAAGCTGGCCAATAAAGGCAAGTCAGCGGTAAGGAACAAGACTGCTCCCGGGAAATAGGGTCCGTGGGGTCGCTACTGCCCAACAGCTCGCCACATGCTGCCCTGCGGGTTTCTGTATCTCTCTTGGTCTGGCTCCTCATCCTAAACCCGAGCCGGCTAAGTAAACTGTACCGGCATAGACCCAGAGTTCGAAGCGCGCAAGCTCCACCACGATGTCAACGTAGAGATACGGTGATTATTATTATTTCTGTATATTTCTCGGGACTCTAGGGTCCCGGACCTTTGGAAGGCATATGAGGGGCCGAAGCCAACTCGCAGAGGCTCGTTAGACGCTTTCTATGGAAATGAGGCACTGATTATTTTTTTTTTTTTTGATATTTCTCGGGACCCTAGGGTCCCGGACATTTGGAAGGCATATGAGGGGCCGAAGCCAACTCGCAGAGGCCCGTTAGACGCTTTCAATGGAAATGAGGCATCAACCGACGATTATCCCTGTGCGTACTTTGCAAGTGCACCCAAGGACAACCCCCGGTTGGTGTAGGACTATTGCAGGATATGGCGACAAAAAAAAAATATTGAGCTATGGGTGTGGATGGCTAAAGTGGACTGGTTATCTAAAACTATGAAAGGACTATGGCCCCTACCTGACCAATGTTTGATAAATACAATACACGGATAAAATGGCAGGGGGTGACTTGCACACTCAACAATGGGCCCCCGGAAACGGTCGCTAGCACATAGTGTCGTAGCGACAAGGGGGCAACATGTCTTGAGGTACTTAACGAGGAGTGGAGAGGTATTCCACGGCTATCAGGACAATCCCGGAAGTACGGTCAAGATCCCTACCAGCATCTTACTGGACTACTTCCTTCCTCCGAGCACGTTTGCTCTTGCGAATCTCTACTCAAGCCAGCCAATAAAGGCAAGAATGAGGTGGGAGGTCAGTTCTCGTCAGTGTTCACTCCAGCCGGCCAATAAAGGCAAGCCAGAGATGAGGAACATGACTTCTCCCGGGAGATAGGGTACATGGGGTCGCTACTGCCCAGCAGCTCGCCACATGCTGCCCTGCGGGTTTCTGTATCTCTCTTGGTCTGGCTCCTCACCCTAGACCTGTTCCGGCAAAGTAACCTCTACCGGCACAGACCTAGAGTTCGAAGCGCGCAAGCCCCACCACGACGTCAACGTAGAGATACGGCGATGGGGATTATTATTATTATCTTTGACATATTATGTCAAAGACTTTATTTAATAAAAACGTTTACAAAAAGTGTACATTTAGAGAATAGTAGTAAAATTCCTATACAATTATAGTAGTGCCTAATAATAAACTAAAGCTAGAATATTTTTATTGCAGGTGCAAGCAATGATGAGAATATTAGGTAGAGTGACCTGCCGATCTAGGTTTATTCAACGCTGTGTTTCAGGTCATCACTTTGCATTTCAATTACATTGGAACATTAAAATTTGAAGTAAAACTGATATAAAAATAATCTATTAACAACCATGAGAAGAAGCATATTGATACATTAATACCTAAAACTAGCTAAAGCTAACAAGTTGTTGACCAGCGATCGATCTTGAAATAATAACCCAACAGCACAGGTAATTCATACATATTCATTAGCTAAAACCCGAAACTTGACAATACATAACTTAGAAACTATGTACAACTATTATTAAGTTTTTCACAAACCAACAACAATGTACCGAATTAGAGATTTGTTCATACCCGAATCCGCAAAGGACACGGCTTCTTGAAGTACAGGAAGATGATGTCACTGTTTCAACTGGTTTTGCTTATTATTCGATTGGTGTTTAGCAAAGAGCCGAATACGTTAGCCAGTCGATCCGGTCGTAAATGTTTGTCTAGAAAATACATAGCTGTCTCGTTTATCGATCTTGTATGAGATGCCTATAAAGAAAAAAATCCTTCGAGACGCGAGAACGCATAAATACATATAATATTAGCAACGACGTTCTTCAAGACACTCTATATTTGTTATAAGTATGCAAGTTCTCATTCAATTTCATTCCATTGTTGGTGGGCGACGCGCCGACGTTGAAGAGCGGACGCTGCGATGTTCACGGGCGCAGCGCGGCGCGTCCTCCAACATTCCTGGAACTTTGGACCGACGGACGTTTGTCCTCCACATTGAGAACATTCTCGTTTGGATCCCACATTATATTTTTTACAGTTAGGTACAGAAGGCACTCTTCAATTCCATAGATTTATTCATCTTTTTTTTTCTAGGTAACATGAACAGATATATGACCTCAGCCTTCTTTTCTATATCATTGCTGCAATTGCGAACCTTAAAAACCTTGGGATAATCTCTTGACCATAACTAAGTAATTAGTTAGATATAGCCACATGGAATCAATATCAATTATTATTCATCTAAGTGCCACTAGTTATCCGCGAGCTTCTATCAATCCTACATCGACAATGAATTAAAACTAATTGAAATTCAATAATATGAGAAGGTATCCAAAAGAATGAGATCATCCAAAGACCTCGACTGATGACACAAGACGTGATTCAACAATACTCACATCCTAGAAGATGGATTCATAGAAGGTGTAGGCAAAGTAAATAGCAAATACTTATACAATGTGATGTTAGAAAAACACATTAATTTGCGGTTTCTGCAGAAGACCTCATGTAGATAATAAGCGGCCATTATGCGTACCTAAAACAAGAAAAACGTTATTACACTAATTGCAGTAAAACGGCGTGATACGTATAAGAACACTAACAGCTACTGAAATTGTGGATATAAAATAATTTTATCGCTTGCATCAATTTAAAAAATATGTTACTGCTATAGAAACCAGACTTAATAGCAAATAACATGGGGAAATGAGGCGCTAAAATGAATTAGTCAAGCTCAATAATATTGTAGTGTCAACTGACAACGTGAGCCGGTCATTATACTGAGCTTGCGGTTCGTTTGTTCAAGCGTTTAGCAAGTAGTGTATGCAGGCAGCGTTGTTCAAATAGTTTGGTGTGGGTGTGGGCTACGAAAGAGCGGCCCCGTGCTATATCCGCCGGTCGCGCTGTCGAAATCGCCGCTTGCGCAATGCTCTTTAGACGAACCGGTAACATACATAAGCAGAGACGACCGCCACTGAACGAGATATAGTTCTTAAAATTCACACTACGAGTGCGCTCTTACTTATCCGTCTAACTTACATGTGGAATACAAACTATGGCGTGTTTCACCACCTTCAGAAAGTTCCGATAAGCTTCTCCAGCGGATAACTTAGCACGAATGTTCCATTTTTTTTTTCTGTAGTAGGTAATAGGTAATACGGGCTGGTGTCCGCAACTCCACGTCAATGCGCGTATTTTGCGTGTTTTCCGTGTCTGTAATAGGTATCATCTATTCGAATACATCAATTCGATACAGTCACATACCTAAGCTTCTTTTAGGAACCCCATTAAAACCTAAAACACAACTAATAAATAATTTCTTGCAAGATAATTACTAAGAATTTTTCAATTACTCGTACATATTTAAAGATGGCAATCGTAATGATCTGCGGGTGCTTAATTGTACCTAAATATAGTCACAATGTGACTCAACAGCCTTTACAAGAAAACATTTTAAGGAAAACTTGGCGTATTACACGCAAGCCGAAGTATGTACATTATCTACAGTCGACGGCCTGCCGCTAACATTAGTTATTCATTAGCAGAATCTTCGAGGCAACGCAAACGGTCAAGGTTGTCACAACACAAGAGACACCACTCGTAAATACTGCAAAAATCAAAACAAAGGTCACATTGAGAACTCGTTTACTGCCGTCTGCTTCTTCGTTTGAATTCTCGTTCAACAGAAAACTATTAAACTTCAGCCTTTAAACAATATAATACAGGTTAGTTATTATAAACCTTTTATACCTATATATATACACATATATATATATATTATACCTATATCGATTTGGAGAAATAATTTAAAAATGTTGGATCCGGTGCCAACCATCACATTACTTGTTTCGTCTCGGAATACCAATTGATGCGTTACAGTGCGAAGGCGCTTACGCTGTTATTATGATCAATGCTTCGTGAAACTCTTACGATTTCCAATACAGAACAGCATAAGCGACTGTTCCTATATAAAGGCTTAACAATATAAACGATAACTGAAACTAATTACTATAATATAACTACATAGAGGGTATAATTACGAACCTACATATAGATCCAGGCTGTAATGCATGAACCGGAGCAGAGTTAGGTGCAATGGCCGATGCAATCTGTCCGTAATTAGTCTAGTCTGCCATAGAAACAGCACGGTGTTGGCGGACGACAGGCCGAGCGAGATTTCTACGAGATGAATTCTCACGCGACAGGCGCACCGCATCCTTCCCATTGCTCCGCCCACGTTTGCATATATTGACCGCTTGCACATAAAAAAACATAAAACTCGTTGCTAAGCCACGTTTTGGCGTTTTCTTGCGACCTTAGAAAACCCGTCTCAATATGATCCCTGCTGTATTATTGAAATTGCATACAAGTTACAATATTACACAGTAGGTACCTAGGCATATATAATGTTAAATGCCATCAAGTTCATACGTGATGAGATCACGTAGCGTTATTATGAAGTACGAGAAAATAATTACACAAGTTATTAAATGCGGTAGAAATTAATTCCACTACAATGAGTAATCACTATGTATATATTCTTTTACAAAACGGCATTAAGTTTGCAACCATGACATAATCCTGAAAAGCTTTACAACATAATAAAGGTAGAATGTAGGTATATCAAAATTTAATCTATAGCATTTTGATATTAACGTTGGGTATTCAATCAAGCGATCAATATATGTACTTATACTAAAAATAAAAGCGAAATGTAACCCATCGACAATTTGATAAGCACATTTGGACAGAAAAACCAAATTATTTTCAAATATTACGATTAGATCCAACACACATGGGTGATTCAGTTGAAAAGGCCAACGTCACTGGAGAATTCCAACATAATATGTGCCCGTCGATTTAGTTTCATTGAAAGCACAGTTCCAGTAAAAGTAACAAACAAGATGCACACAGCCTTTCCATAGTTTTTCTTCTGAATTCTGATAGGGTTTTACTCATTTAACACAACATTTTCTTAAACAATCTTGTGAAATGCAGATCAGTGTTAAACTAAATTAAAACTATTAAAATTGAATTATGAGTGAACGTCATGCTTCTTCATTATATTCATCAAAACATAACATAAACCGCACGCCTTGTTTCTAAAAACAAAACACTACAAAGTGAAAAATAACTCTGATTTCGGAAGTCAGTGTCTTTGGTTTTGTATTTTCGTTTTGTGACTTCCGAAATCAGTTATGTTTCACTTTGTTGTTTTTTTTTTGAAGTCGGTGTTATTTTTTTTATTTTTTTGTAAGAAACTTTTTATTTTTCACCTTTTAGTTGTGGTACCTACTCCACACAAATTCGAATACTACCTGCTATGTAAATTACAGAGACTTATAACGTCATCCACATAGACTAAGTGAGAAACATACGTGTTATTGAAGCTAACTCAAAAACCACTCAAGCAAAGGTAGGATTTTATATAGCACCAACTTCGAGGTATACCCTCCCGAATAAAATAAAAATCGTTCAAATCGAACTATTAATAAAAAAATAACAAATATACGCCTCGATTTGAGAACTTCCTCCTTTTTTTTCGTCGGTTTAAAAGCATATCATACCAGAGTCTTGTCGCAACTTCTCAAGCTAGTAATGTGAAAAGTCAACCAGCATTGTAAAAATAATTTCTTAGAAACCACAACACGCATAACGTTAACTTTATGTTAGCTTTACATATCATGCGTTTTAAGCATGACATCAGCGTCTCGCGCTTGGTTGCTCTCAACAATAAAATATAAATTCGTTCCGTTCCACACGACGCTGTAAAAACTCTTGAAATTAGGTTCAGATATTAAATATCTACATTACGTGATGTTTGTCGGTTTTCGCTACTATTTCCAGTGCCTGACGGTAACCTTAAAATTAGTCAGGAATACACAACTAGCCTCAAATGCTCAGCAATGCTCAGCTTAAATAATTGCAATGCTCAACGCTAAATATCTTGGTAAACATCTTGTGATCACTTTCGATACGGTACTTTGTCCGCTCCTTGACCTGCTGAATATCAAAACACTTATGTGAATTCATTCATCGGTACATATATTGAATCATCGATCAATATGTTAAACTCAATAGAACTTCAATAGTGGATGCATGAAAGTAGTACCTACCTATACAAAACAACAAATGAGGACTATTTTATACGCCAATAAATATTTTAATTTGCTCGTTACTGCTCGAGCAATCGCATCAGATCTGCATGCGCAAGCTATAACAGTCGTCAACATTCCGCATAACAAGACACCCATTACAGTAGAAAATCACCCCGAGTAGATTCCGCAGCAGCGTTTGACCCGGCTCGGGGTGTCTCAAAGGCATCATGATATTTATCTTGCATACCAACCACCACTTCATGTACAGTTTTTATTTTTTTGCCTATCTTTTTAGGATCTTAAGGTAAATCCAATTCTGTACTTACGTTATTACGCTCACATAATGTTCTTAATATATATTATCGTGTGCCGGTTCGGAAAATACGAGTAGTAATCTACAAACATTATTTACCAACACGCGTCGTGAAGGTGCAGTAGATGATTACAGAGATTTTTTTAGCTGAGGTTACAGTAACAGCAACAATTATTATCTATGACCGCGAATGATGGCGAACAGATACGGGTATACTTTGAACAATTGCTAATCATAGTCAACAACAATAAAATATGAACAAACAAACAAAACAGTTGAAGCATCTATAGGTTGTGCTCCAACATCGCATTAAGTGCATAATTTTATTTTATACCTATTTTTAGACTTGCTTGATCATCCAATAAATCTGGATGACAGCATGGTAGCATCAACCTATTAGTAAAGAGAATATAATGTAGGTACAGCCACCATCCATAGCCACGACTTCACGACTCCTTGTCAAGTCAAACTTGATGATGTCACCAAAGCAAATGATGGCATACCCGCAAGGCTACGCAAAGATATAAATAATAAGAAATGGTTTGGTTCAACACACGGCTGCGGTTTGTGCATGTGTGTGAAGGACCTCGACCGCTATTTCGCGAGCCGTCGCCGACCAAATAAAGCTAAACTAGGTACATTGACTTGGTCTACTTACATATTGTGAAAGCATACCCAAAAAATATACTTACTGAAAATAAGTTTAAATGATAATTCGTATAATGATATTGCGTGCAATATTTTTCACTGTCTACAATATCTTTATTACATGGGATGGGGCGAGTGGTGTTGTTAGCGTCGCGTCGCTGAGAACCTGAGCCAAACAAAAAAAAAATAACTTGTTTTCGAACAATATTATTTTGCCATCGACATGCTAAGGAGATTACACAGCTTACATAAAGTCCCAACATACATTGATGAAGAAAAATATTCCTATGAGGTAGAAAACCCGATGCAACATAATATTAATAGCTGTGCAACGAAGCATTATATCATAAATCATAAGAGCAATATTGCTCTGTCGCATACACAAGGATACCAGCTTTAAGTCTTGAAGTATCTACTGAAAAACATCGTGATGAGGAAAATAGACATAACTACATACATCCATGACTTTATTCTAGCTACAATGATGAAGCAACTACAGCACCTATGATGTGTCAATGAATATTATTTATTTATTTATTTTATTTAAAAACACATACAACTATCATCACAGGCTTACCTAATACAATAGTGTAGCTATAATGTAGCGTAGTGTAGTTATGTACATACTTAATCAGTAATTACTGTTTAAAATATGTTAGCTAACATTTATTCATGATTGTTTTACAGGTTTATTCATGGAGCTTTAATATCCTAGACCACAAATAGTTTTATATTGTTAACCTTGTCGTTCAATTGATGACTGAAATGATTTTTCTTTTGACCTTACGTGCATTTTATATATCGACATAAATTCTTAGTCCATACCAGAGGCGAAGCGCGCTAACAACTCTATTCCTACCGGCTTCCCTTTGGAGGATATCGGAAGAGTAACTTCACCTACCACCGTAGAAAAATAGCACAATCAGTAATGACTACGATTGCCAAATAATGTATATACCAACAATAACACAAATTGTTCTAAATTAGCTGGCGCCACAACGTGGTATGTATGGCGTGGCGTGGTGGTATTTGTATGACTATTTGTAACTGAACAATTTCTTCTTCGGCTTCCCTCCTACGAAATGTCAAGCCTCGCCACTGATCCATACCTAGACAAGTATTTATTCATTATTTGACATTTGATTGCGACCCCAAAACACATCATCTCTACTTTTTACGTGGGTCATATAAAATAATGTTCCAAAGAAACACAGATATGTGCAATCGTGACAACATTGGCAACTGTGTTTAAATGCGTTTTAAAACCAAAAGAAAAACTTAAAACCAGCGATAACGCGTTACTACTATGAGGATGTGCCAACATAAATACCATTTTGCATTACTAACCAACAGCGTGGTTAATTGCACGCCATTTACCTACTTAAATCTTGTAACATTTGCATTTAACCTTTTCTTATAACTTTCACTCGTCGTCATCTGCTCATCCTTTTTGTTCTTTTTCAAAATGACGTGGATAGTCTCATGAATATAACAAAGATATTTTAGTATTTTGGAATTAATTATATTATACATTGGAACAAGTGGAGTATTACATCGAATCGCCTTCCTTTTACCGCAACATGTGAACACGTTGGTAATACAATTACTTACGTAAACAAGCAAGAGCAGTTTCAGTAAAGTGTGAAGTTGGGGAGGGTTCATTGATCGCCTGTTTGATCAGATGTTACAACTTCTGTATCGATGCTGCAGACTGTTGACTAAGCACTGACCGTGTCACTTAGCGCGTCACCGTCGCACCTCCTGTCCCTAATCACCTGCCCTACTTCAATTGTCACATTGTGGATCACAATACCACCATGACGCACTTTAAAACAACACACATAACATATTTGATTCAAACTGCAAATTCGGCTTTTTCTACAACTGAAACAAAAGTACTGACCTTAAGCACTTGCCGTAGTACCTCTACACGCGTATCCCGTAGGCATTCACATATTTTTCACAAATAAAACATGCTCAGGTTTCAAGGGGCTCCACAGTACGGAGATTATGCCGGTATGCTCACAATTTCACAAACGAAAAAGCACAAGTGTTGCAAAACCGGAACTTCAAAATTGAAAATAAAAATGCTTGGCTAAATTATAATGCAACGCCACGTTTTAAACATACATTATTTTGGACTCGTTAAAAACAAGTCTACCCATGCTCTCAAAGTGGCGTTGAAAGTTGGTGAATACTTTTGGTATAACGTATATATTTGGTAGAGTGTGTTTATTTTGAAAACTCTAATTGTCTCCTCACAACACATTTACATATCCGTCGAATGTTGGATAACTTTGCCGCTACTGATCTTACCACATAATTCTTTGCACATGGCAAGAGGTTTACAGGTCAAGACTGTAGTCTATTGGCACAAAACCTATCTATTCACAAATAGCTCCAAGGAAAGATTTGCTTCAAGCGACGTTCAAGAATTTGGTATTTTGGTATAATAAGGTACTTTATTACGCCAAACATTTCTACTTCAGCGAATTTTGAATGAGTTTCTTTTTGAAAAGTATTTATTGGAACTGGCCCAGGAAGAATACAAACATAATATTATTACAGAAACATAGAAAAGTATAAAGTAATAAAAGCAACAGTTTACAACCAAACCAACCACCAGCAACTAAAAGATCGTCAGTAAGGACACGTTCCAGAAGCTACATTAAATTCGTGCTGCACGACTCCAAATACTTGCACCACATCACAAGACTGCAAAACCAACCAACCTTTTTTTTTAATATGTAGGTTTTTCATAGGTACTTAATTATTGATATTGTTTTTGGATTATCCCATATCTGTTAGAGCCCAAAATCTGGTGTACCTACTTCTGCCATACAACAGATGTCATACAGACGTGATGTATATGTCAACCATGTGAATCACATTGCTGTGATTATGATTGTAACGTAGATAGTTTTTAGTTTGAAGACAATTAAGTAATTCTGGGATACGTCTATCAAAGAGTCTCGATATACTCGTAATAAACTAGATATAGAAGCAAAAGTTAGAGCAAATTGAAGAGGTTTTTGCCAAGTATTTAGTAGTAAAATTTCTTGGCGCCATCCTTAAATAAATCTTTGCCAATAGCATAAAGTTATTTCACTTACGACTTTCAATGTAGGGAAAACATAACAAGACCGACTTCGAAGGAAATATCATAATGAAAATAAGATTATATGAATGTTTGTCGTTCTGAAGTGCAGGTACATTAAAACAGCACAACAGGCAACTACAAAAATAATGAATGGTTTGTAATGACCTCCAAGAATTTTTGATGGGACGCTTTAATAACTACCGTATACTGAAGGCCTACTCACTGTGTAATACCGGTAGCAGTAGGTACGCTATTTAATTGAGTTTCTTTCAATCTTAGCACTTCTCGTATCATCAAGATTATTAAATGCTTAATAGCATTAAGTTAGCATGGCATGGCAGAACCATAAATATCTACTAAGTAAAAACCAAAACCTTGCTTAAAATTATGAGTAAGTATATTACCTAAATCAATTTGACGACACGGACAATATTCAAATGTTTCATGAAAAAAAACGTACGTAGGTACGTTATCTAGGATCATGGCATGTGACCTTAAATTACACCAAGTTATATTTATTTACCTTCAAAGGTTAGAAGAACTTTTGAGGTGAATAAATACAAAGTGTAATTTTAATCACTGTTAACCTCTTAAGGGGTCATTGTACTCATCATTACGAACAACTTTTAGTATGGGACCAAACCCGAAATCGCGAAAAAAAAACAGGTGTTGATTTTTTTTTTCGCGATTTCAGGTATGGTCCCATAGTAAAATTTGTTCATAATGATGAGTAAAATGACCCCTTAAGAGATTAACACTGTTTAAAATTACACCTTGTATAATTTAGTAAATCGATTTTCATTATTATGTTTTTGTTTCATATTTCAATCTAGTACGGAGCTCGTGGCTAAGTAATAACAGCCGCACGGGTCGATCCATCAGGTTAAGCTATGCTTGCCGGGGTTGTCCGTGGATGGGTGACCATCTTTACATACCGACACTCCTCCGTGCCTCGGAAAGCACTTGGTCCCGGCTGTCATTCGTAGATCTTTGACAGTCGTTACGGGTCGTCAGAAGCCCGAAAGTCTGACAACCAGTCTTACCAAGGGGTATCGTATTACCCAGTTACTGGGTTGTGGAGGTCAGATAGGCAGTCACTCCATGTAAAATACTGGTATTCAGCTGCATCCGGTTAGACTGGAAGCCGACCCCAACATAGTTGGGAAAAGGCTAGGCGGATTGATTTCAATCTAGTACGGTCTACTGGTAACTGATAGGCTAAACTATATCTGACTTGAAGGCTTGCAGTAAGTACAGACGCCAGCGCATCAAGCTACTACAATTTGTCAAATCTCTTTAATAGATTTTCAACTTTATCGCTAAAGCATTAGGTTCAAGGTTGATTGGGAAAATTTGACAGTTTCGGGTAGCTTTATGTGCTGGCGTCCATACCTAACCCAAGCTAAGCTAATAAATTGTGCTCGGTAGGTACTTTAACATTCTCTATTAGAATGCTAAAGTACCTAAAGGTACACGAGAAGTGTACTCCGACTATTAAAAAGTATAAGAGAAGCTTACTGCGACTATTAAAATAGACACATTTTAATAATCTTTAAATTATAAGCACATCCTAGAAATAAAATCTCGGCATGTTTATAGCTTTAAGCTCTTAAGAGAAGCTCGTTTATAAAAAACGAATACTTGAATGTAAAGGCCCCGACTCCCGCTCGACTTGCCTTCTTATTAAATGTATGTTATGTGGCATCGCAGATGGACTTTCAGTGAATAAAGTTCAAAGATTGCACACAGATTTCATATTTAATGGCGTCATAATTACTCAAAATTG
Source organism: Fissipunctia ypsillon (assembly GCA_947568875.1). Lineage (NCBI taxonomy): Eukaryota > Metazoa > Arthropoda > Insecta > Lepidoptera > Noctuidae > Fissipunctia > Fissipunctia ypsillon. Next base: position 12,528,166 of record OX387654.1, read on the forward strand.
ATTAAAGCCATAATAATTACGTTCCATAGTTTCATGTTGATTACGTTAAATGCTTGAAAAAACAATAGGATAAAAGTGAATAATAAATAGTAAATAATACAAAAATGTTATGTCAACGTTTTGTAAGGTGACGCTTTTTTAATGTTCCCGTTGAAGTCTTTTGTAGGAGAGCTGTGACTTTAGTGAGCGCGCTTCGTTAAGCACCGCCCGCTACAAAATAATGAATAAAATACCGAATCCGTCACACAACAATAGAGCACTGTTGGGAAACTGGACTATGGCCACTATGGCCGAACAGATCTCATCCCAAGATTGTCTCACCGGTACTTTAATCAACCGAGGCGATAATTCATCTCGACGGAGTTCACAGCGAGTATGATAGAAAGTAGATACAAGATACGAATCATTCTCGCAATAATAATCTGTTTCTTATTTTTGATAGAAATCAACCATTGAATACAAGTACCCACCAGTTGTTTGGTTTATGTAACCTTCTATGTACCTAATTGTTTATACAAAATTATTTTACAGCTTTTTATTTGGTTTTGTTATCGTCCATGTCGTCATTTTGTGCCTACAGGCTTTATTTCAGTGCTCGCACTGTATTTAGCATTCTTTAGGTACCGATTAGACTTCTAAACCGTACCTTGCAGAACATATAAATGTGCCAATTAGTTTGACTATAATAAAATTTGCTTATTTGAAGCGTTTGCTTATTTCGTAACATAGTTACTAAATATGCTAATGATGCTTCTCTTAGGATACCTAAGAGAAGCATCAAAATCCTTATTAAGTTTGACATTTTGGTGGCTAATGGATAAACACTAAGTTAAAATTAAGAATGAAGTCACGTTAATCCTGTCTGCTATGGTAGTGAGAATTACGTAATGTTAGTAGTGAGATATTCAGCGAAAGGTCACAGTGCTCGGTGACCGTGGCGGGCAGAGGGCACGGAGGCGGAGGAGCGGCGCGGGGGGGGGGCTGTTCGTCTACTGACGCACGTCAAGACAACACCACTTTATAATAATAAGTGTTTAAGGAGACAGGAAATCATGACCGACTGCTGAGTACCAGTAAAGACATCGGCAGCATTCTAACTGAATCGGCTCCGGCAACTTTATGTAAGCATAGGAATGTAATATTTACGTGTCACTAAAAACAACAACATCACTCAGCACGTGGCTATAAAGTAGCAACATAGGTAGCATGAGACGTATTACACGCTGATTATATGCAAACGGTCATTCCATCCGTGGCATTGGCCAGGATATGGCTGCTTCCGGTCCTCTTGCCCACGAGGCGACTGCCTACCCTAACGGTAACTACTCAGTACGCAAGCAGCAATTTTCCTTCAAGGAAGAATAAATCTAATAACATCAAAAACATGTTCCCACTTGCGATATTCCGTTTGATATACGTTTTATCTCTTATAGGTATTAAGAATAAAATATTATGTAACCGTATGAAGAACAGGAAGACATTAACTAAAAAACATGTTTATTTTATAACATTCAAAAGTTTTAATATACCATAGGGATCATATTTTTGTCCTAGAGACACATAACATAACATAACATAACATAACATAACATAACATAACATAACATAACATAACATAACATAACATAACATAACATAACATAACATAACATAACATAACATAACATAACATAACATAACATAACATAACATAACATAACATAACATAACATAACATAACATAACATAACATAACATAACATAACATAACATAACATAACATAACATAACATAACATAACATAACATAACATAACAGCACGCCTTGTTTCCCAGAAGGGTAAGGCAGAGGTGTATTTATAGTACACCCACATTTCGCCGTAGAAAAAAGACTAAAAATACCCCTTCGACCTACTTACTAAATAAAAAAGCAAGATTAATATTTGATTAGTTGTTTGAAGTCGACGATGCTAAACTCACACTCCGTTCGCCATCTAACAAAATTACTGCAAAAATAAAATAAAACTGATGTGGTGCATCAAGAAGCTACGTCATCACTCTTTGTAAGTACCTGCTAGTATCAGATTGATACTATCATTAAATCTGAAGAAAATCACTTAAGACACAAAAGAGTGATGGATCGTTTTAGTTGAAGAACAATAGACGTCTTACAACATATTGTAACCGCTTTACTAAGAGGCTGGTAAGAGGCTGGTTTATGTCTTCCGTAAATGTACTAAGAAGTGAGTCAAAGACGGCACACGTGCAATACCGAAACATTTATACTGACTCTTCTCAGGGCCCGCTCTGACTCTCCGCTGGGTCTACACGCGTGGAAGCTACGTTGAGACTACGCCACTTCCACGCTGGGCCTATACCGCTGCTACGCTACGTCGACGCCTCAATCAACTCAGCCTTTCGCAGTTCACTGCTGGACATAGGCCTCTCCCAGGCTGCGCTACAACACCCCGTCCTCCGCCTTCCGCATCCAGTCTGTCCCAGCCAGCTTCTTAAGGTCGTCGGTCCATCTAGCTGGAGGGCGTCCCACACTATGCTAACCGATACGTGGTCTCCACTCCAGGACTCGTCTGCTCCACCGGCCATCGGTCCTTTGACAAACATGGCCAGCCCACTGCTACTTCAGTTTGCTTACTCTGCAGGCCATGTCAGTTACTCCGCCGGTTCTTTTCCGGATAACTTCATTCCTGATTTTATCCATCAAAGAAACTCCAAGCATAGCCCACTCCATAGCGCGCTGAGCGACCTTGAATTTGTGAACCAGCCCAACTGTCAGTGTCTATGCTTCGGCACCGTATGTCATAACTGACAGGACGCACTGGTTGAAGACCTTAGTCTTCAAACATTTATAGGTGACGAGAAGACTTGACGAAGTTTTCCCTACGCTGCCCAACCCAACTCGATCCTCCTGTCGGCTTCTTTCTCAAAGTTGTGTCTATCGAGCTGGATGACTTGCCCTAGATAGACATACTCCTTCACAACTTCGAGAAGGGACCCTTCGATGCGGATTGGTCTCGGCAAGACGTGTGAATTGTACATGATTTTCGTCTTGTCCAAATTCATGCCGAGGTCAACCCAACGAGAGGCTCCATTTAGGCTGTGCAGCATCTGGTCTAACTGTTCCAGCGTCTCTGTCATTATGACGATGTCATTGGCAAAGCGAAGGTGTGAGATGTATTCGTCGTTCACGTTGATACCCTGTCTAGTTCAGTCCAGCGTCTTGAAGACGTCCCCCAATACAATGGTAAACAGTTTCGGGGATATCACATCCCCCTGTTTCACCCCTCTGAGCAGTTGGATGGGGTTGGTTTTCTGATCCTGGATCTGGACAGTCATCGTGGCAGCGTCATACAAACATCTCAACACTTCAATGTAGTGCCAGTCAATTTGACATCGTTGCAGAGAGACCAGAACTGCCCATATTTCGATGGAGTCGAAGGCTTTCTCGTAGTCCACAAATGCCATACACAGCGGCTGGTTGTACTCCTCGGTCTCCTGCACAATTTTCCGAACAGAATGGATGTGGTATACGGTACTGAAGCCTTTTCGAAAACCGGCTTGTTCTGGTGGCTGGAACTCGTCAAGTCTCCTAGCGAGATGATTCGTGACGACCCTCGAGAACAGCTTGTATACGTGGCTCAGAAGTGAGATGGGCCTATAGTTCTTCAGTAAGGTTTTGTAACCTTTTTTGAAGAACAGAACCACCGCACCTCTGCTCCACGCCTCGGGCGTTGTACCCTCTTGGATGACAGAGTTAAAGAGACTCGCTAGCTCTCTCAGGGTCGGAGCCCCGTCCGCTATATGGAGCTCTGTCGTTATTCCGTCATCTCCAGGTGCCTTGTTGTTCTTGAGCTGCTCGAGAGCCGCCCTAATCTCGCACTGGTCAACATCCGGGATGTCCTCCGTGTAGTGGCACGTTAATTCGGCTCGATGGTCATCTGCACTATGTCCTGCTAGTTTCGCCGTCCACGTTGAGTACAAGTGCCCGAAAAATTCCTGAACTTCCTGGAGTATCTCGGACTTCGAAGTCACGATTCTGCCATCCGCAATTCTTAATTTCGTCAGATGGGACCTCCCTAAGTGTTGAGCGAATATTTTGACCCTCGGTTCTGCTCAATCGCGACCTTAATGTCGCGGGTGTTGGAGCACCGAAGGTCGCATCGCATCAGCTTTCTAATTTTCAGATTTAAGGCCCTCTTATCTGACGAACATGGCTGCGTGGATGGCAACTCTCGTCTTTCCCTCATAAGTCCGAGAGTCTCTGAGGATAGTTTGGACACCTTACTATTTTGCTGCGACGGGAAAAGTCTGCAGGACACGTCACATAGTGCTTTGACCACCTCGTCAGCTTTCTCGTCAAAAGTGCCTGTGGTTTCCAGCAGCGCAAATCGATTTTGAAGTTCCAGTTGGAACTTTTCGGATCCTAGAGCGGCCTGGAGCTGCGTAGGTCGGAGGGTAGGCCTCAACATGTGGATTCTGTCAGCTCTAAAATTGATATTTAGAGTGCCTCGGACAAGCCTGTGATCGCTTCCGGTATTAAACCTACTGATCACGGAGACATCTCTAAATATGCGCTTCTTATCCGTCATGATGAAGTCTATCTCGTTCCTAGTCACGTTTTCGGGGCTCTGCCAGGTCCACTTTCTTTGGGGTTTCTTTTCGTAAAATGAATTCATCAAGAAGAGCCCCTGAGACTCCAAAAAGTTGACCAGCATTTGCCCCCTGTGATTCCTGCGCCCCAAGCCGAACGGTCTGACTTTCGATTCGCAGCGTTCTTGTACTCTCACTTTGGCATTGAAGTCCCCCATAACAACGCTGTAGTGGGCCTTCGTCGTACTGTGCATTGCCTTGGCAATACGCTCGTACATGGCCTCAGCTGTCTCGTCAGAGCATATCGAAGTCGGCGCATATACCTGTATCAAGGTACGCGTAACACAAGGTACGCTACCCGTGTCGACACACTACTGATTTCCACAACGCTGCTAGTGAGTTCCTTATTGACCAGGAAGCCGACACCGCCTTGGGAGAGCTGATCACCTTCGCGGAATAGAATAGGTGGCCTGACGTCGACGCCTACACTGGTACTATTCCGGGCCTACGCCGCTGCTACGCTGCGACAACGCCTATGCTGGGCCTACTCCGCTGCTATTCTACGCTGGACCCAGTAGACAGTTTATAATATGTTTAAGTTAAATGCATGGAATTAGTATGTAATATATCATAGCAAAATGACTTTCTTTCGAGGTGTGGCCGAACTTCTCCCCTCATATAAACCTAGTGCTACTACTGACACAGCATGTTACTGTTATTTAAATGAGCAGATCCTTGGAGAAAGATAGCTGGCATTTCGTTTTCAAGCCACGGCGCGCTATAGTATAAAAATGAAATTTCAGTCATGACAAACCTCCTAAATTATTTATTTTCATGCAGTTAGAAGACAGCTAGTAAAATGAAAAAAAAACTCAAGCACGTGCCGACAAGCCAAAGTAAACGACAATACCCTACTGCTATATCAATTTGCAAAAACGAAATTCTTTTATTTGACTGTTGAATACAAATATATAAATTATTATTCAGAAGGGATCACAGTGCGGTAGCTCAGTGCCATCATGAGTCAGACGAGCTTTGGACGTGTCAACGATATAATACAAATATCTTTAAATATTGTTTCAAAGTATTCTGAAGAAAAGGAAGCTGTATTTTACTTAAATATCATTTTATAACTCAGATACAATCTTTAGAGCGTGTTCATTATGTCTTCAATCAGGACACACTACAAAATCGTGACAGTCGCTACCGCTTTATGCACTAAGTTCCTTACTAGACATAAGTATAAGAATAAAAGTAAATATCTGTAGAATGTAGATAGTACTTAGACGATTCGAGTGATATGATAGATGTGTAGATACGTCGTTCCCCCGAGAGAACTCACCAGTCACCCGCTGCGTTACTTATTGCTATGACATTCAAGTTACCAACACATTATTATTGTCTTTGCTGTGCAATGCTTTGTCGTACTGTTGATGTTACCCTCGACTATAACGTCCTTTGCGTCCATAACCGACCGTTAAACATACTTAAACATTTACGTTAGTAAATTTGGCTATTGGCACATCGCTATTTTCTATGGTAACAATTAATAAAAACATTGACCTGTCCAATATAAAAAATCTGACTAGAAAATTTCACCGGTTCAAAAACTTACACCACTTTTACTTTTTAAAGAAAACTAAAATATGTTCACACTGAATTAAAATGGTAAAATGGGTAGAGCTTTGTATTGTTCCCGAAGCTTTTACCCATCCACCTTATATCGCAAATTGTATTCGTTGGAATTAAACAAAAAGAGCTGCAAGAGCTAGACAATGTAGTGTGTTGCCCGAAGGAACTGTGAATTCGTGACCACGAGGTAAGTCGGCGCAAGGCTCGGCGGCGGAAGCGCGGGCGACGCGCCGCGCGCTCGTGGGTCCTGCGGATGCTCGGGTTCATTACCCGCGCCCGTTCGATCACGGACCATCCACAATGGGGGCCATACCATACTTGAACGTGGTAAACCACCGTCTTGGAACCGTTCCGTAGAAACAAAGCAATGTTAAACTATTTCAGTACACAAAATACTTGTAAGAGAATATTTAAATATAATTTTGTAATCAACGTCAGCGTTGGCAACCGGATCGTAAAACGGTAGACTCGCGCGCCCACATTTAAGGACATAGTCAATAGGCAGTGGCGTGCACAGAGATTTTAGACAGGGTATGCACAAGAAAAAAATAAACTTACCAGTTTCAACTTGTTATACCTACCCAAGTGGGTTCCCAAATTCCCATCATATTTAGCCAACAAATCTACAAGTTCCAGAAAATTGCCTTTATTAAACGACAAGCTGGATTCGTCATGACCACGGTATGCTAATTCTTGTTTACCTAGAAAACAAACTACATCAATCAACCGTTTGAAAATGTTTCTATTTCTTTCAACTTTCGCGTCGTGCCTTTCAATATCTAACTTTAACTGGCTATTCAAACTAGTCTCTATTCTTCCTTTACCAAAAGTTTGGAACTTTAAGCAGGATTCTAGATGTTTTTCAGAAGAATCATGCTTAGCAGCCGCTTTGTGAAAATTATTTAAATCTGAGTACCCGCTATAGGTCCAAACATTCTTTTTATCTTGATTAGTAAACAAAATGCAAGGGAAACAATACAATGTGTTTGTGTGTACACAACCAGTTAGCCAGTAATAGTTATCATAAAACTTTTTATGAAAATAACGAGTAGTATTACCTTTTCTTTGAGTTAATCTAACCCGGGTACACACCTTCCCTTTGCAATCAATCTAACTTTTTCCTCAAAAGATAAAGACGAAAACGCGGCGGATTTTAACTTATGTATACACACTTCGCCAGCATAGGTCTCACAGGTATAATTTTCCATATTTTACAATAAACTTGCTAAATAATTACTCGACAGTCAATTACTTGCGCCAAGAAAAACAATATGGCGAAAAATCTTTGCAATTTATTACATTACGAACTAATACGAAAGAATGAATTAGGTAGTCGGTAGTCGGTCATTTGGTCAATCCGACTAAAAAAAGTCTACCCTCTGCAATGAACAATTAAGCGGTGCTTTTACGGCTTCTCAATTTGGACGGGTTGAATGTAAGCTATGCTTCTAAAACTCCAACACGCGCACACATTTTCACGCACATAGTCACACTTTTGCTGTGTACTACACGAGATGCGTTGTATGAAGAATAAGCAAGGCGTAGTAATGCTTTTGCTCACGGGAGCGCTGACTGCGCGGTGCGCGCGGCGGTGGATGTTCGCCGCTCCAACGAGTCAGTTCCAAAAAAAGTAATAGATGGCGCGTAAGCTAAATTACCGTGATTTTTTTGAATTATAGTTATTTATCATTTAGAGGGGCATGTATGTGTAGGACTACAGGGTATGCAGAGCTTATTTGCATGTATGGAGTGCACGCCACTGTCAATAGGCTTACATTATGTGGCATAAAATTTGTGTTTACTGTGTAGGCGAAATAATACTGACAGTATTATTACAGAATTATCCTTAATGTCTTAAGATTTACTGTAAGGCATTTATTTTGTGCACATAATACCTAAGGGGTGTATGTTTAGTGTTCACTATACTTAGGTAGGAAGGCATATTAAAATGTGGGCCAAGTTCGGTTTAACTTCTTTCCTTTGTTTTTCTTAATCTAGAAAAACCTCAAGATTAAGTAGGTATTTATTTCAATAATTTATTTCCTAAAAATTAATTGTTACAGAACCATATGCAGATACATGCTCGATAAACTAGCTACAGCCAATTTTTGAAATAACAAGTTGTTATTGAATATTAATTTAAGTAATTTTAAGATACCTAATTAGGTGTATGTATATAATACATTAAGCACATTAAGTAATAACTACGAAATATTTATTTATAACCCGCTTTCCGTAAAATGTGCATCGGTGTCACAATTGTTTTGTTTCAATGCAAATAAGGAAATAGAGAACTTATTAAACATATACTTATAGATCGTAGAAAATAAGGACGACAGTTACGTTCTGAAATTATTTAGCCACCACTGTTTGCTATTCTTTCAAACTGTTAGTTCAAGTGAACTAACTCATATCAACACGATATATCAGGTGTTTTATTGGGAGCAGTCTATTTGTAGAGATCTCCAATTTCGATAGTTCCACTTTCTAATTATTTTCAATCCGAGGTAAGTGGATTCTTTAACATTACAAAATACTGCCACTAAGGTTATTTCCAGATACACATTTTGATCTACTTTAATTAAATCAATATGTACCTACACTACTTAATGTACCAAAGATGTTTCTGAAATTAATTATTGTGTGAAGCTTGTTGTAGGTATGTTCTCAAAATCTACATAACATAACATACCATCACGCTTTGTTTCTCCGAAGGGTTAGGCAGAGGTGCACCCACATTTCGCCAGTTATGTTTAAGACCCATGTAATAGGGGGCGAGCCTATTGCTATCTACCGGGCTCAAATCCAGACTCCGGGCTGCTACTGAGAAATTCCAGACAGAAAAACCCAATAACACTTTGCCCGACCTGGGAATCGAACTCAAGACCTCATGCTCAGCAGTAGCGCTTGCGACCACTAGACCAACGAGGCAGTCCTCCAAATCTATTTATTTGGTAAGCCACCCTGCTGCTCTTTATAAATTGACAAGCCGAGATTACCCATTAGCAATAATTAGGAACTTGCATAGAAACTTTCATCTCCTATTTAACCCCTATAGAAGATGAAATTTCCTTCTCATCCTTCCTCAGTGCTCCCTTTAGCTATACAAGGAACTCTTGTAGAAAATTTCATGCTTCTATAACCAACGGATAGACCGCGTTTGAATGAATGAATTTAAGATTTTTATTAAGTAGATATTAATGGTGTTCCACCGTTCTTCATTTAAGTCCTGGAGGGTGCAGGTAGTTGTACATGACGGGCGGGAGAGAAGATGTGGCATATTCTGTGACGAGGATCCATACTATTACTGTGTTTGTCTATTTTAACCAAGGCAAATGACAGACCTTGACAAATGGTCGCTAGAAACATAAGTCATCGACACGAGAAGGAGAATGGTGTTCTGTATGTTTTTTTTTTCGAGGATTTTTCTGAAGAAGCCTTACCTAGGGTACCTCCTGTAGACGCAAAGTGGGGATGTTTTTTCCCGTCTACCCCATGGTCTAGGGTGTTGTTGGATAAGTCGCAAAAATATTGCGGGTTTGTGAAAACTATTGCTAATTTTTGTTAGAGTTAAGTGTCCCCCCCCCCCCCCTGTCACCTAAACGGTTAGTTTTGGCTATGTGAAAAACACACGGTAGTAGTATATACAACGAAGTTAAAAGGAAAACTATCACAACTAAGTACGCGTTACAAGTTAACGAGTAATAGTCAACCAAATTACATTTCCAATTGGAATGTATGAAAGAACATGTTTTCCAACTACATTGTTAAGTTTGTTCTTGGGATATACTCATCCCTACGGAACCCTTATTGTGCGTTTTCCAACGCGCACTTGGCCGGTTTTTTTTTTAATTGGCCTTCAGTTTAACCTATCAGTTGTGCAATTATCGAGACCAGTAGATCTATTCTGTATAAATTTCACCGTGAAACCTTTGGTGAAGTGAGCGTGAAATGAGCTGTCATTTCACCTTGTGATATAATAGGGATGACACTATTGACAGCTCACTTCACCTAGATATCACGGTGATATTTTTACAGAATAGCACTGCAGAGCAATCAATTTATATTTTGGAGAATAAGCCTTACATACTTAGATTTTGTGCTTGTGAGGCAGACTTCTTACTTTTATAAACACTTACTTGAATCTTGGCGACATCCATTCGTAACTTAGTTACTTTCAATAATAAATGCACACACTCAACGGTACTTATTGTGTTGAACAAATTCATTGTTCTTTGACCGACTTTGGCGTTCCCAGACTGTAAAATACAATTTTTACTGAACTTAAAATACGTAAGTAGAGTTGGTATATATGAATGTACCTACCTACAGTGAAAAGTGAAAACGTTCATATTTCCATCGGCAAACGGGGAAAGTATAAAATCACTAAGATTTCACATTTAAGTACACAGATCAAAAGTGTCTAGGGATCAAGTACGTTTTAGAGATTATTATATATACATAGATTATTATTTTAACCTTCTTTGAATCGTTATTGATCCTTTTTAGTGAATTTCACTATTTGAATAAAGAATTTTCTTTAAATTTAATAAATTTAATAGCGTTATTACAAAACCATTACAATTTCTGCATCGGAACTAATAAAAATTGCATCGATATGGAGTGACGACATCATTTGACACGAGAAATGATGAGAATCGTCGAAATGTTGCAAACTGGTTCCAGAAAACGTACTGTAGCTGTTGCTCTTGGCACTACATAAAGCATCATAAGTCGCCTCTTTTTTTTTTTTTGTGGATGGGAAATCATCAAATGACTTCTCCCGCTCTGGGCGGAGCGGGAGGGCGTGTCAGACTTTTACTGACTAAAACCCACCCGTGTTCCTTCTGTTGCCTGTGCCGGGGCCACGGTAACTCTTTCGAACATCCCGCAACCCTAGCTGGCATCGGCCCTAGCGGACCCCGTCAATAGTGCTGACATCTCTTTGAGGCGCGCGTGGAACACAACGCGCCGTCGACTCGGGCTTTGTCCTTACCGGACGGCGAGCTACCCATTGCTCGCCGTCCGCAAGCCCGCGCCTACGGTGGCCGGGAATCGGCTGTCAATTCCCGACGCCCAGAGCGTCTCCTGCGGCGACTAGGGGCGTGAGGGCGCAAAGCTTGCCTCTCCCTCACGCGTTCCGCCTCCTCCTTCGCGAGCATTACTGCTTCGCAGAAGGAGGTAATGGCTTCCCATGTACTCTCGCCCCGTACCATGGCCTGGACCAGGGCCGGACGCGAGAGATCGCCGCCGCCGATCGCTTCCGCGAGGACACGGCGGTGCTCCGTCCAAGCCGGGCAGACCTCCACCGTATGCTCCACCGTGTCCTCCGGGCGATCCACACAGTGGTGACACCCGGGCGTTTCCTCCCGCCTTATCCGGAACCGGATCCGGAAGATCATAAGTCGCCTCTGGATACGCTATCGTATCACGGGCAGCGTGGCCGAGCGACATGGAGGACGATCTCGCATCACCACTCGCAGACAGGACCGGTACATCCAAAATACTGCTCGACGGAATCGTACCGTAACCGCCATGATGTTGGCTACGAGGCTCCACAGCTCTTCAGGCTTGCCGATAAGCGACCAAACCATCCGAAATCGTTTACGGGAAGTGGGTCTGCGTTCCCGAAGGCTGCTGTGAGTTTCACATATTTATAGCACCCCGCAATCGTAGGGCCCGTTTACAACGGATTCGCGAATACAGAAATTGGAAGGAAGAAGACTGGCGTTTTGTTTCCTTTTCTGATGAATCTCGTTTCTGGATGTTGACGTTTGAAATTTTGTCAGGAAGTTCATTCACATGGAGGGTGCAGCATAACTCTGCATGTCAAAACTTTTTGGTTCTTTATAATCAACCTTTTTTTTCGTTTGTATTTGAGCCTGGTCGATTTTTATCTTTTTATTTCGTGATTCGAATTTCAAACTGTCATTCGATGGGAACGCTTGATTGACAATTTGCTGTCGTTTGTGATTTTATTGAAGAAAAACGAATTTTTACGTCCCAAAAATTACAATTAGTGGAAAATATTTATCGTAAAAGTGTTCGCACACTATATCCCTGCCGAATACCATAGGACAAAGCAATTTTAAGTATGGTATATTAAGTACGAGTCTAACCATTCATCTTTATTTTTCCTGGTACGTATCTTTTAACAGTTTTCCTCAATCGGAAGTTCAGTCTGATCACGCTGGTCTAACCCTAATTCATTTTGTCTTAGGATTGAACAGTTTTGAACAGGCCGCCTTTCGGCCTCCAGGTTTTGGCCTAAAATTACGCTGGACGTCCTTGGCCAACGTCGAGAGTTGGACCGCATTTTGACCGCTGAAGGTCTCGCAAACAACGCCAGTTCCTGAACAAAGAACTGCGACAACCTACAGTCTACGTCACCTCGCCGGACGCAATTACTTATGCCACGGGTTTTTTTATGATATTTTACGTTCTAATTTAATAGTGTAGATAGTAACCCTCTGCAGATTTTTAATTCATTGACTACTTAATTTTATTTTCAAATATGTAAAATGCCAGATACCTTGGCTCTCTGATCTTTTTTTTATAAAGATATGTTTTGGTAGCGTTACTTAGTAGTGATTGCAATCGACTAGTTACTTAGTACGTTTTATTTATCGTTCGTTATTCGCGTACCTATCGGACCAAAGTTCTCTATTTTATTCCCTTCACACAAGTCAACCTGCATTTTTTATACCATAATGTTCATTTTTTTTACCTTTTAATGTTTTTTTTCTATTTTTATTTTAAAAACAAAATTAAACGTGTCGTAGCAGAAAAGTGAATCTCCGTCTTTTATTTTTTTTTTTTTCGCTACAAGGGGTAACAATAATGGTTTGGGCCGGTATTTGGATCGGTGGAAAAACCGATCTCATTTAGATCAGGAGCAACCTCAATACTCAGATTTATGCGGAGAGGATTGTTTCATACGTGATCATCCTTTTGCGAAGCCGGTTGGGTGATTCGTTTCAACTAATGCACGACAATGCACGTCCACACACTGCTAGAGTCGTAACACGCACTCTTGCCGATGCTCGCATCAACGTTCTGCCGTGGCTTGCTCAATCGCCAGACCTCAACCCAATTGAGCACGCATGGGATATGCTCCAAAGAAGAGATCTGCCGAGTATGGATGGCGTGCATACCCCACAACAACTTTTTAATTTGTTAGAACCTAAATTCCTAAATGACCTAAATTCTAAATTGAGGAACCTAAATTCTAATGTCAGCGATTTCAATCCAAGTCAAGCTATTCATATAATAGCATAGTATATAATAGAGACTTTCTTCAGTAATAGGCGCTGTTCTATAAAAATCCTTTCATGTAATAATATAGGTAGCTATAATTTCAGCTACAAGTTTTTTCTTTGTATCATTTATGGTGATAATAGCAATCGAGTGTGGGATGTCAGGGAAATCATTCTAAATGTTTAGCGAAGACTGTGGGTAGCACCTATAAGGTCAGCCTTGCACCCACACATGCCTTATAAGTAGGTATCTCAACACTAAACAAGATAATATGATTTATACAAAAAGTCGAATGTCGCTAGTCATGTTTATATTAATTTACACTTTAAGCTCAATGAATAAAGTTGCAAATTGTATAATTTTAATTCTAGAGTTCGTTTTATTTAACTCGTGGGCATATGGTTTGCAACATTCACCTTTTCCTAAACAGGCAAGCGGATTTTAGAACGGCTGTTGTGGGCGACAATCGTGAGTGGAGGGCGATACTTTGGTGAACATACACGAAATGATTTTTATTACTTACTATTTTAAAAGGCGAACGTCAAAGGGCAGGAACTTAAATAATTATTTTATACCTTCCTTATCTCTCATATTCTCTGCATTATCCAGTATCCTGAATTTGCTAAGAGAGCAGTGACAGTATTGGTCTGTCATGAGTTCGAACCAGGGCAGGCACACACTTTATACAATTAAATTATTTGTAGGCAACTAATTAATAGACATTATACCTACTTAGTCCTTCTCGGAGAAGGAGCTTCGTATAATTATGATACAACTTCACTTAAGGTAAGCTCGTTTAATCACATAGTTATATAGTTGTATGGGGTGAGAGGGATTCAGAACAGATAAATAAGTATTTTGATTACTGTAATAGCAACTTAAGACAAATAAATTTTCCTTCAGAATTTTCGCAAATGTGCTGATAATATGTGTCACGAACTTGAACATCGGCTGGTGATAGATAGGTTGTATAATGAATTAATTTGTATTTTGAAAAAAGGAGCCGAACTCACTCATGCTGGTTCTGTTAAAAAACATCATAAAGGAAAGTATGTAGTAGGGTGGAACAAACACGTTCGCGAGGCTCACTGTGATGCCCGACAGTGGTATCAAATGTGGCTGTTATACAACAAACCTACTTCTGGTTTTATTTATGAAAATATGTGTACTTCGCGAAATATTTTTAAAACTAAATTAAAATATTGTCAAAACAATCAAGAGAAAATTAAAATGGATATTTTAGCATCTTGTCACGAAAGTAAACAATTTAGTAAGTTTTGGAAGGTAACGAATAAATTAAAACATAGATCGGGGATACCGGTGAGCGTCGCGGGCGTGAGCGACCCCTCGGATATAGCTAATGCTTTTCAAAAACATTTTAATGTAAACTCGCGGTTGTGTGGCTATAGCGAACCGTCAAATAGCGGCGCGAGGGTGGCCGTGACCGGGGCTCCTCCAGTCAAGTTCTCCGCTAAAGAAGTCGCGAGAAGTATACAGAACATGGTGAGGGGAAAGTCCCCCGGTCACGACGGCCTTAGCGTCGAACATCTGAAATACGCCGGGATACACTTACCGCGGGTACTTGCTATGTTTTTTAACCTATGTCTAAGTCATAGTTACTTACCTGCAGAACTTAGCAATACGATCGTTGTGCCAGTAATAAAGAATAAGACTGGTGACGCCTCCGATATCTCCAACTATAGGCCGATATCGCTTGCCACTGTCTGTGCTAAGGTGTTGGATAGTCTGCTTGATAAAATCCTAGCTAAGCATATTGTTCTCGAGGATGGTCAGTTTGGTTTTAGACCGAACTTATCTACGGATAGTGCAATTTTATGCCTTAAGCAGACTGTCCAATATTATACAGACAGAAAGACTCCTGTAATGGCTTGTTTCCTGGATTTATCGAAGGCGTTCGACCTCGTCAACTATGACCTGCTCTGGCATAAGCTCACTCACGACACTACTGTCCCAGCTGATGTGATATCACTGTTTAGATATTGGTACAGTAGTCAAAAGAATGCAGTTAAGTGGGCTGGCTCGTATTCTGATATGTATGGGTTGGATTGTGGGGTGAGGCAGGGGGGTTTGAGCTCCCCCCGTCTTTTTAACCTATACATAAACAAACTGATAGGTAGGCTCAGTAGCACTAAAATCGGTTGTCACGTGGACGGTGTTTGCGTGAATAACATTAGCAATGCTGATGATATGGTGCTGCTGAGCCCATCTATCGGTGCAATGAGAAAGCTCCTTAAAATGTGTGAAAGTTATGCAGTGGCTCACGGGCTTAAATACAATACCGATAAGAGTGAATGGTTGGTTTTTAAATCAGGTAATTTAACCTACAAACATCTGCCTGAACTCTCACTCTCTGGGTCTCCTATAAGTCGGGTTTCGAAGTTTAAGTATTTGGGCCACTGGGTCACTGATGACTTAAATGATAATGTTGACATAGACAGGGAGCGCAGGTCGCTGGCTGTCCGTTGCAACATGCTGGCCCGCAGGTTTGCACGCTGTACTGAATCAGTTAAGATAACGCTTTTTAAGGCCTTCTGCCAGTCGCTTTACACGTGCAGCCTGTGGACCAAGTATACCCAGCGGGCATACAGCGACTTGCGCGTCCAGTACAATAACGCATTCAGGGTGCTTTTGGGGTTACCGTGGCGTTGTAGCGCGTCAGGGATGTTCGCGGAAGCGTGCGTTGACGGGTTCGCTGCGATCATGCGGAAGCGATGCGCTTCCATGATGGCGCGCTTGCGCTCCTCCTCCAATGGCATCCTGAATGTGTTTACAGACCGGTGGGACTCTCCTCTCTTACGAAGGTGGGTAAGTCTTCATACTCACTTATCCAAATAGGCGGTGTACCATTGAACGAACAGTTCAATGGTACACTACCTACTTGTTTATTATTGTAAAAATTTAATACTAACATTAGGCTAAGTTATACTAACAATATATGGAATTGTAATTCTGAAATAAAATATTTGAATTTGAATTTGAATATCTTTCTTTCACAACTTTTCTTGACAAATCCTTTACTGTCCAGGCCGCTCGTTTGTGGAATGCATTACCAGTTCCAATAAAGCGCGCGCAATCACTGCCTGTGTTTAAACGACTCGTGAAGGAACATTACTTGGCGTTGTGATTTTGTTCTCGTTGCTGGCTGACAGTCTTCTTTTGTTTTCGTCTCTTAGATAATATTTAGTATGTATGTATCTATGTATATATTATATGGCATATTTATCTACTATATAGCATATGTATGTATCTGTGTATCTATTATAGTATACTGTACTTATATACTTTTAATTTGCACCAAGAACAACCCCATTTAATGTCCATAAAATCACTGTCCATTCCAAGGTTGCCTGGAAGAGATCGCAGTATGCGATAAGGCCGCCAATTGTATATTTTGTAGTTTAAGATGTATCTTTATGTAATGTGTAATCTGGTGTACAATAAAGTATATATAAATAAATAATAAATAAATAAATAAATAAGTAGGCGCATAGCGAATGGCAGCACGGCGAGCCTCCGGCCGCCGAGTATTTCAACATCAATTGCTGATTTTTTTATTTTAGCTGTTTTATTTACAGAAATGGATTGCTGCGTAGAGATGTAATTTTACATTGAAATAATAGAATAGTAACTGAAAATACGATTAAAAAATGAAAATTTTCCTGAGAATATTTCCGGTGGAATTTTATTCAAAATACGGAGCTGAATGCACCCTGTTAGTTTGCGGAGGGCTGTCCCTTACACCCTGTATAGTGTTTTTGGGAGGTATTATTACACGTACGGTCGAGCATCACCGGCACCTTTTCGGCGCCGCGCGTCGACAAATCTTCAAGCTCCACCGGCGCTGAAAAGGCGCCGGTTACTCGCGCGGTTCACGCGCTTTTACTCTATGGTATGGAAGATATTCTCGTCAAATAAATAATTCTAAACCAAAAATAATCATATGGCAATTTTTGTGTGCGTATTTTGTGTTCACAAACGTACCGCGCCGTCGGAATTGTCGGAATTCCCCCGATGCTCGAGCGTTTTTGACGTCATCGCATATTAGGCTCGGGCGGCCTAAATATGTCAAAATACAAGTTTGACATATTTACGATGTTCAGACAATGAAACTATCGTCTATTATGTAAAGTGAAATAAAAATGTACTTTATGTAGGTACTGACAAGTCCCTATAGCTGACTAAGAAAAATTGTTAAGTATCAACATGTTTTGGTAAGACTTACCCGAGGCCGAAATGTTCTTTTGACAGATATATGTGTTGTCATATGAAGAATTGAAATAACTTGTGACACGGCTCGTTGGCCAAACTCTAGGCTCTCTGCGTATATCTAAGTGTTCTGTGAAAATACGTGCCTTTTTCGCGATTTCCGGGTTGGTTTCCGGGTTGTGGGTGTACTATATAGGTACACCTCTGCATTTATCCCTTCGGGAAAACAAGGCGTGATTTATGGTCCGGGTTGCTCCCATATTAAGTTGTTCATAATGATGAGTACAATGACCCATTTTCTTTTCAGATTGTCATAATCATGTTTATCATGAAATTGATTATACCTAAGAATAGATGACGCAGACTATATAGTACTTACCAATTGCATGCGACGCGACGCGATGCAGCGAATGGTGAACTGCAAATCAGCCCTTGACCCTAGACTTATTCCACAGATTACTAATGCATAGCAAACTTAAGGAGGAGGAGCTCGGGGCTAAGTAATAACAGCCGCACGGGTCGATCCATCAGGTTAATCTACGCTTGCCGGGGTTGTCCGTGGATGGGTGACCATCTTTACATACCGAGAATCCTCCGTGCCTCGGAAAGCACGTTAAGCCGTTGGTCCCGGCTGTCATTCGTAGATCTTTGACAGTCGTTACGGGTCGTCAGAAGACCGAAAGTCTGACAACCAGTCTTACCAAGGGGTATCGTATTACCCAGTTACTGGGTTGTGGAGGTCAGATAGGCAGTCGCTCCATGTAAAATACTGGTATTCAGCTGCATCCGGTTAGACTGGAAGCCGACCCCAACATAGTTGGGAAAAGGCTAGGCAGATGATGATGACTAATGCATAGCAAACTTACTCTACCTAGTCTACCTCTCTTTGTATTGCTCTATGACTCGGGGATTTTTACAAAGAGTGCGACATGGATCTCAATGAACGTGGCGAAGTAGAGAACTAACATTACATGTTCTGGATTTGACTACATCCTTCCTTACAAGCAGTGCCGCCACTAAGTACCTCAGCCAGCGAAAGATGGAACAATAACAATAGTTTAACCATCATTTTTGGTTTCCATACAGGTGCCAAACGGAACCCCATTAGTAAGCCTCGGAGGAGCTCGTGGCTAAGTAATAACAGCCGCACGGGTCGATCCATCAGGTTAATCTACGCTTGCCGGGGTTGTCCGTGGATGGGTGACCATCTTTACATACCGAGAATCCTCCGTGCCTCGGAAAGCACGTTAAGCCGTTGGTCCCGGCTGTCATTCGTAGATCTTTGACAGTCGTTACGGGTCGTCAGAAGACCGAAAGTCTGACAACCAGTCTTACCAAGGGGTATCGTATTACCCAGTTACTGGGTTGTGGAGGTCAGATAGGCAGTCGCTCCATGTAAAATACTGGTATTCAGCTGCATCCGGTTAGACTGGAAGCCGACCCCAACATAGTTGGGAAAAGGCTAGGCAGATGATGATGACTAATGCATAGCAAACTTACTCTACCTAGTCTACCTCTCTTTGTATTGCTCTATGACTCGGGGATTTTTACAAAGAGTGCGACATGGATCTCAATGAACGTGGCGAAGTAGAGAACTAACATTACATGTTCTGGATTTGACTACATCCTTCCTTACAAGCAGTGCCGCCACTAAGTACCTCAGCCAGCGAAAGATGGAACAATAACAATAGTTTAACCATCATTTTTGGTTTCCATACAGGTGCCAAACGGAACCCCATTAGTAAGCCTCCGCCGTCCGTACGTCTGTTCGTCTGTCTGTCAGCGGGCTGTATCTCATGAACCGTAATAGGGAGACAGTTGAAATTTTCACAGATTGTGTATTTCTATTGCTGCTATAACAGAAAATAATAAAAATAAAATAAATTTAAAAAGTAAAGGGGTCCCCATACAAGAAACGTAGAAAATATTGTACTGTGGTACGGAACACTTCGTGCGCAAGTCCGACTCGCTCTTTGCCAATTTTTAGGATTCCGTAGCCAAATGGCAAAAACGAAACCCTTGTAATTTCATCCTGACCGTCGGTTCGTCCATCCGTAGAATTCTATGTGTCACATTGTTTATGTAGGTATCCTAAAAAGTTGCTGTCAGAAGTAAAGTTAGTGTAAATAGGACTGTAAGTTAAGTTCTATTTCATAAAAACAACACGTTTTCGACCTTACGACTTTGAGTTGTATAATTGTACTGGAGATTTCAATAAATACCCATATTATTTCTGTAAATACCCTATCGGTAAATACATAATCCGTTACTGCTGGCATTCTGGGAATCAATTCGTACTGAGCTCAGATCTCAGATGATTATGATTACTGAGCTCAGCTCTACATTGCAAAAAAGCGTAAGAACATTTTGAATTTCGCGACTCGAGTTACATTATCGGTGATTATCGCATTCGTCTTTACCAAACCATAAAGTCATAATTTTGTCTTTTTCAGTCTTTCTGTAGGCCCTGTACTGAAATAAAAAATTAAATTAATTGTCTATATATAAGATGGCGGGTGATGAAAGTGACAGGTTTGTAAATAGTAAATGAAATTACAAAAACCTATGTTGTATTTGATAAATTACAAAGTCACACATGAATTGTAAACCTTTGCTCACGAAACTCATAATATGATTTATTATAAGTATCTTAATTACATAACCGGGCTTTGTTTATAGTGATCTAAAGCCATCCAGTGTCGCGATCATAAGAGAAGTTTATGATAGTGAAAATGCTCACATCAAATTTGAAATGGAACTGGAAAGAGCACTGGAGGCCGGCGTTAGCGTTATTGTGATAGAACCAGAGCCACTGGGAGAAGAAACAGCACGTTGGATTTATGTAGGAAACCTCTTGCATAAGGTTTCTGTTTACAGTGGACTCTGTAGCATTGCATCAGGTGTGTGTTTTGTAAATTTGTATACTTCCTAAAATACTATTCTTATATTCTTAAAAAAATAAACTTACAATACTTAAAAAAAATGCTGCTCATGACCACAAAAAAATAGTTTTATTCCATTTTGTTTGCATGTAAAATCCTAGCTAACAACAACACCTATGTGCACCCTGTAAAAGTGCGTTTACGTTTGTATGATAATGTAGCTGCATGGTTTAGGGTACTTGCATACACATCACATTTTGTTACTTTCACTAAAACTTGTCTTATTGATTTCAGGTGTTACATGGAGTTCACTTGCTTGTGCTCCCTTTGGCATTGTGTCAGTGCTTTGTGCAGGTTGCTACACACTGTCATGGCAGTGGGATCCTTGTTGCAAATATCAAGTAGAAAAGAACCGCAGACATTTATCTACATTACCTATGTTGAGTGACCTTACATCTGCATCACCTGTTGTACTGGTACACACAGACAATAAAAGAAAAATAATATTACATACGACAGTGTCAATGACAGCAACGGCAATATGCTTGTGGAGACTATACAACATCTTTAAGTAAAGATTTAGTCTGCAGCTAGCGTAACAATGGCATTGAGCTTAAATTAGGAAGTCCTAATTCTCCATCGAAAAGCAAAAAATATATTAGCGCTTTCTAATAAGTTGTTTTTATGTCTGAAGTCTAATAATGTAATTATATAATTTGTTGTAGGATGCAGTGTAAAAATGTTAATTAATAGTAGAATTAGTTTAAAAGCCTGTACAAAAGATATTTTCTTGTAATATAAGGATGCTTTTTAGTTAATCAAATGTGATAGTGGTTTATGAAGAATTCTGTTACAAAGATAAGTTAACAGTGATCTCCAAATATAATATCCTCACTGTTATGTAATAAAACAATGATGCAATTGAATTACGAATTTTATTAATTTCGGTAGGTTAACATTGAGTATTAATCATTTAAACTTCTATATATTTTAGTGTGCTATATTATATAAAATGCATTCCAATTTTCACCTTACTTTTAATTAAATAATTATATTTTACCTACTTCCTATTATATAATCCCCAAAATAGAAACCTATGCTGTCACCTATATAACCTGTATTACATACCTGCACCACAATAATTAAATGATAAAGTGAAGTTCCCTTAACCCTTAAATGCATGATTTTTTATTTATAGTTAAAAAAATATGTACGTGACTTTTCAGGGTATGGGAATTACTGGAAAAATAATAAAAAAACATTTGAGAACTCTTAGTCCATTAAATTCTTCATTTTGTCTCTGTAGGATCCAGCCTACATTATGCATTCCAAGTAAAAAGCGTACGTTCGTAAGTAGCTTTATACATAGAATGGTTTTACTCAAAATTAAAACAATCAGATTTTATGTTTAGTTTATTTATTGTGGTAATCTTTAAAACAATTTTTTCTTTTATTATAACAAAGTGAGATACTACATTTGTCACATATTGTTTGTGTAAAACCCGTACATTTAGGCATTTTACACCTATTGCTTTTTTCACAAAAAACTGGCCAGTGGGCTACTTGGTCGAGACGAACATCTTTTACTGGTGCAACCTGGCAAACACCCTTCTTCCTTTTCGCCTGTATTTCATGCTCCAATGACGAACTTGGTCTACCCCTTTTTACATCATTTTTTTTCCCCAAAAGGCAAAGGGTTTCTGCTACTTCTAGGCGAAAAGTGCCCAGGTTACATAGCTTCCCACTAAATCCAGGTTTTTGTGACATAATTTTCTTGTAACATAACCATGAATTTATCATAGCAAGGTCCAAAACGTGATGGAATAATCGCATATACCACTTTCTGTTTTTTATGGATATATGGTATCTTCCAATATAACTGTCCAGGAGATCCACGCCACCCATGTGGGAGTTGTAGTCTTTGACAATTTGTGGGCAATCAATTAGAATTTTTTCTTTTTTAGTTTTGTCATATCTATTTATTTTTTGGACTGGATCTACTCCCACATAGGTCGATAACAAAGTAACTATTTTGTTGTCTTTCCACATGGTTACAGAAATATCTGTACCATCATAGGTGGTCATCTGTTCTTCATAAGATCCCCTTGGAACAGACTTTTTCATGAAAGCTTTAGGATTGGGCAACTTATTATTAGGCAGTCTGTTGATTCGGACAGTACCCAGACAGTGAATTTTTTGTTTGTACAAATAACAAGCTAATGGAATGGATGTATAATAATTATCAAAATAAACTATATGATTGATGTTTTGGGGTACCATCTTTACAAGTCTCGCCACAACATTTCCTGTTACACCCAAGTCTGGTTCATTGGGTTCTTGAATATTATTGTCACCAACATAAACTTCAAATTTATGAGCGTAACCAGAAATGCTGCACAACAGAAACAGCTTGAAGCCCCACTTGTGGGGCTTATTGGGAAGATATTGTTTCAAATAATGTGATATTTTAGTCGCGCACATTTGTTCATCGATTGACAATCGTTGTTCCATTGGAAAAAGCGCGAAGCGATTGTTGAAATGGTCTATAACTGGTCTAATTTTATGCAATTTGTCATGACGAGGATGATCAGATGGAAGCAGTGATTCATTATTGTTGAAATGTAATAAGCTTTTGAGTTTTTCAAAACGGTTTATGGTCATGCAATTATATATATGAGCAAACCCATACTTAGGAGACCAATACATTCTAACATTCGGGTATTTTATAACAGACATAAAATATAATATACCTATGTAATTTCGGACCTCTGTGATACTGGTTGAAAAAGTGGAATTAGGGTCTTTCTGGACGGCATATAAATTAGTTTCATGAACAATTTTCTCTAAGATGTCATCAGAAAGGAAAAATGAAAAGAAACCATACATTGTATCTAAAGACTCCAGCTCACCATAATGTAAATTACCCAAAAAAGCTATGTCATCTTCAGATGTTTTCATACCCTGCTTTTTCCATAATAATCTTCTCATCACTTGACGTGGAGTTTGCCCGCTACAAACAGCAGGTTCCTGTTCTATTTCTGGATCTTGGATTATTGGAGGATCCTCTGCACTGGGGTCTACGTAAGCACCAAGAGATTCGTCTTCCAAAGGAATATCATCTTCAGCCTCTTCAGGTTCAGATTCCAAAACTCGACGAATTTCGTCTCGGTCCCTATAAAACTGCACCTCTTCATCATTTCCCTCAATTTCGTCATCTTCAGCCCCATCTTCTGATTCATTGCCATCTAAGCCAACTAAGTAGGCGCTTATTTCATCATCAGTACCGGTCCAACTTCGATTAGCCATCTGAAGTATAATTTTGTACCTTTGTTATAAATATCTCATACAATATCATAAAACATCTACTTTAGTACTGAATGCATAGTGTAGGATAAGGCCTACATAAAAGTATTTCTAAGATTTGTGGTCATGCCTACTACAATTGTAAGTTTTACTAACTCTACTCAATATTTGTTATTTATAAAAGCAAAATACAAATAAAACAGCACATCTTACCTGGAAAAATCCAAAAAAATGTGTTCACGAAATCAGTTCAATCACAACTCTTTCAAATCGCAGCCCGCCAAAAAGTTTTAGCAGCCAAATTCAAATTTGAAATAAAATTCCAGTACTGCCAACATAAGAATTTAAAAAACTAAGTCTGTTCTCGATGGACCGGTGATATATTTTTTTTTTCAAGGCAAAGGAACCTTCATTCAGCCATCAGAATGTTTTGTAGTCTGCATCCTACATTATGAATTTAAGGGTTAAGAAAGACTGTGGAGTCATTGAATTGCATGACTAATAACTATAATACAAGTAGTTGCAAAAGCGAATCAACACTACATTTGTGGATTCTGAATTGCCAGCTATTTTCACACATCCAATTTCTCTTTTCTATTATATTGCCTACATTAAATATTACAAAACCATTTTCATTATAGGTATTTCCTATTGTTAGTGTGTATCTCTTAAAATTTAAAAATTAATTATAAAGACTTAAAAAAGAATGTCATGTTTACAGAGTTGGAAATTTTTCGTTTTATGCTTTAGTAGTTTAATTTAAGGGCGCCTTCAAATGAGCCGCAAAGTGCCGCGCTAGTAGTGCTAGGTTCGAGCATCAGTGTTGTATATTTATTTAGTTTCACGATGGACTCTGACGACGAAACAGTGCTGTTAGTGTTACCATTAAAACGAAAAAAGATTTTGGAAAAAGTAACCTATGAAAACGGTGCCGTTATTTTGTATAAGTCAATGAACTGCCGATCTATTCTGTAAACATCACACCGTGAGCACTTAGGTGAAGTGAGTTTGAAGTGAACTCAATTCCTAGTAGAGTAAGGTGGGATGACAGTTCACATCACGCTCACTTCACTTAAATTTTCACGGTGGGATCTTTACAGAATAGCACCACTGAATTTCATAAAGTAAAAGGCTATTGTGATCAAAAATTTCAGAATTTCCAATTACCCATATCGCTGGACGACTCTCAACCTCATCGATAAATTCTTCAACCTGATTTTCGTTCATAGACTTTAACAAAAACTACGTGCGATAAAGTGACGATGCGTCACTAGTCGATCAATGAACTGATGCGCCGCCGCAGCGCGGGTGTAGCGCTGCAGTCGCGCGTTTTTTATTTATATGGATTAACAAAGCAGCGCTGCAGCCGCGCGGCACTGCGGCTAATTTGAAGGCGCCCTAATGGTAAACACCGTCTAAAATGCAACCCCTTATGAAGTTTTATTTGCCCTTCTGGCCATAACCCAATGATATAACGATGGTGCAGAATGTCTCAAAGTTATTGCTAAGTTTGGCACAAACTGGCTTATGGCCAGATCTTTTTCTTTGTTGACTATTCCATTGAGTATCTTGTTCGCGGCATACTCGGCGGTAAAACCGGCAGCAGTGCTGGTATCCATTACTGAAACAGAATATATTTTGCTGTAGGACCTAATATAAGTTTGATGATTAGTCACATTAATATCTGAAAATGCTTTCACCTCCATGTGGTTCACCAGAAGCAGTATAAGCATTCAGAGATATAGCAGTCCTTATGTACCCAGGGCTGACTACTGTTACATTGACATTGTGCTGTTTCATTTCTGCACGAAGTGAATCACCAAATGCTTGCATTGCATGTTTAGCTGCTGCATAAGCAGATCGTTCTGGTATTGCAATAAGTCCTTGAACTGAACTCACAAGCACAATGTGACCTACTTTTCGCTGAACCATTTTTGGTAGACATTCTGAAAAAATACAAATAATAAATACAAAAAATATAGGTACCAGTCACTCAGACACTCTCGGAGCGTTTTACGGATTGCTTGACAGCATTTAATTTTTGCGTACTGAGAATGCGGGTCCGCGACTTTCGCAAAAAACTCCCATTTTTGCGACTGCCCGTGGCATGTCTCGATTTTGTGCCCTAGGGAATACATGGCATAATCTTTCTGCCGTGAAGTTTACTTATCACAGTTGTTTCTCCACTAGTAAAAAGATCTTTTTAGATGAGACACATCATGTCTATTCTGCTCTGCGTATCTCTCCTCTTGCTTTAAAAAACCTAGAAGACAAAGTTATGTTGACCTTTTTGGCTCCACTGTACTTTATAACCCACTCGTCAGAAGCGTCATAATTTTATAGCGTGTAGATGTCTTCATGTAGAACACTTTTGCAAAATGACAGAGCCAGCAAATGCATAGTTTTCGAGAAAATAAATAGTAAAGTTTCAAAAACTTGCACATTTATTATGAAATTAAAAAAAAATTGAATTTTTTTGACATTTTACCACAGACTGATGAATTTCACTCCTTGGTTGTTCCATGTTACATTCAGACAAAGTGACATCTTAACTTAGTAAAAGGCAATGAAAACTTGGGATGCAAGAGCGAGCTCGGGACTTGGGGCACCCCGACTCGTCGGACAGGTTAGGTTAGATCTTCGTGGTTATTTTTTTTTAAACCATCCAGAAATAGGAGACCCGCCAAGCGGGGCTCCGTCGATCACGCCTTACTTCGAGACGTGTCATTGACATTGAAAATGCTCTTGACCTCAAAACTTGTCACAAGGTAATATTTTACTTTTGGGTTGTTGACCTTGTCCTTTGAAATGTCATTAACCATATTATTGTAACGCTACGTGCAGCTTTTTTTTTCTCGACTCTTATGTATTTGCTGGTTTTGGGAATTTCAAAAATACACTAAGAAGGGTATATTCTACCAAAAAAAAATAGCTACTATAAAAAATCGGTGGGTTATAAAGTTCAGTGCTTCCACATTTTTTTATGTACACGTTCACTGTCCATGACCCACATGTGGGACATTTTTGCTTGAAACAAGACGTCCGTGCCGTACATGTGGGTCACTGCACTTTTAATACATAATGGGTTCTTACTTCGTGGACGTAAAAGAAACATACCAGTATTGTACATGGACGTAGGAGCAATAGTGTAGGTAAAATAAAAAAGCAATGAGCCATAGATTTTTTTTTTTTATTTAGGACTTACAAAGGTCTGAAAGTTTAACTTAAAAATAATCAACGATGAATGATGTTATTTTAATGAGCTTCATTAAAACATGCAAGACAGGGGTTTCTTGCAGACACGGCATTCTGTGTCTGTCTTTTTTGATTTTAGACGTGCATCAGCAACCGAACGATCTTCGTCTTTCATTTTTCTGTAACATCCACTGCCTTTTTCGATAGATTCTGCCGTTCAGCTGCCTTTCTAATTTTATCAACTTGTGGACTTCTCTGGTAGTTGGACTTCTTGTGATGAATGTAGATGAGGATGTGGATGATGCAGGTGAAGATGATCCCGGTGAAATTCCACGTGACGGCCCTGGTTCCTCAACTCCCAATAGGCGTTTTATAATTATCTCATGTCCTTTCAAAAGTGGAAATCTGTTGTTTGCATTGATATCCTTGTAAATAAGCATCGCATTTATAACTGCTATCGAAATAAGATCAGCTGCAATCTTCTTATACCAGATGCATATTTTACGAACTGGTGAGTTATAGCTAGCTAGCTGATCGGCTATATCTATACCCTTTTTGCTTCGATTATATTCCAAAACCACTTTGGGCTTCAGAATAGGTCTGAAGCCAGTAGACATTTCCATCTCATGGTTATGGCATGTTGAAAGCATCAGCACGTCTCTGTTATCTCGCCATTTTAGGATAGTCATACAATCATTTTGCATTGCAGATACTTCTCCTTTTTTTAGGTTTGCATGTACTACTTCTTTGGGAAGATTTCGCCTGCTTTTTCGAAGAGAGCCGCAAAAATCGGTTTTTCTTTCTTTCAGGTATCGTGCCAATTGTGTGCTTGTATAGTAATTATCGGTAGCTAATAATCTGCCTTCATTCAGCAAATCCTGAGCCAACGTGATAACTATAAACCCTGGTTTATTCAGGCCATCATAGGCGCTGTCTTCACCGGCATAAACCTTGTAACTCCAAACGTATCCAGTTTCTGTACAAAGTTTGTATACTTTCATGCCGTATTTGTCACGTTTTTGGGGGTTATACGTGCGAAGGTTTAATCTAGCCCTAAACCCAACCATAGACTCGTCTACTGCAAGCCGTTCTCCTGGTGTAAATATTTTTCTGGAGTTTGCGATAATTTTGTCAATTAAATGTTGAATTTTATACAATCTCCCACCACCGTGATTTTGATTGTCCACAAAATGCCAGCATTTCAAAATTAGGGTAAATCTATTGTAGGACATTGATATATTCTGAAGTATAGGGTGATAATACAAAGAATCTTTCTTCCAGTAGCACTCAATAGTTGGGAAATCAACCAGCCCTGTTAGCAAGTACCTACACACCAAAAAATTTTCGCATTTCAGAAAGGGTAACATTTTTCCATCGCTTAATACGAGCATTATCTTTTACTGCAGGATTTGCTAGCTGTTGTGAGGCGTACAAGTTAGTTTATGACCTCTTCATCCACGATTTTAGAAAAAATATCCCATAAATCAGTTGCTTCTGAAAATATCTGACGCTGTAGTTGCAGTTGATTGAAGCCTGTAAAGATTTCCTTGTCTAAGGGTCTCATATCCATAGCCCAAGCAGTTATATTAGAAGCGGGTAGTTGAGATACTTCATCTCCAAGCGGTTTTACAGCGGTTGGCTCAAACGCATGCGCAGAGAAAGCTGATTCTCTAGCAGCTGCTAGAGAATCATCAACATGCACAAATCCACTTTTACGTTTTCTCTCCTTGCCTGGTGTCCGAATTTTTGTACCAGTTTCTTCTGCTGCGTGCGGTGTGGAGTGTACAAAGGTTGGAAAAAAGTAGGGTTATATGATACGTCAAAACAAAACTTTATTTGTCATTTCTTGGTGCAAAGGAACTAGTCATAAATCCTCTCTACCACATATAAAGTATTTTTTCATAACTTTTGACCTCTAACGTCCATGACACATGGGTGTGTCACTGAATCGTTACACTCCTACCAACTTATCTGTGAAATGGCGAAAATTGGAACTACGGCCGTCATGTTATTGCTGAATTTATAAAGTTAAATATGCCGAAAGCTATTAAAAGTGATGCTCGAAACATTATTCTAAAGGTTAAAACCTTTTTTGAAGAAGAAGCTCGGGCGGGGTCCTTACCACTGTGATCTCAATCCCATTGAACTCATATGGAGCACAATGAAAAGAAAAGTTGCTGATGTAAATATTGAGCACAAAAATGCTGAAATTCCCCGCCTAGTTAGAGAAGCTTTTGACGCTGTTACAATTCATGAGTGGGCACAGCATTGTAAACACGTTCGCATGTTAGAAGGAGAATACTTAAAACATGATTTGTATTTAGATAAACCTTTTATTATAGAAGTGGTAAGTGACACTGAAACCGACAGCGATAGTGATAATGATGATAGTGGTACGGAAATAAGCGGAGTATGGCCTCACAACCAGGATGAAGTTGTGTATGCAGGTTCATCTAAAGATCACAATTACTGTAAACCTGGTTTTCAATAAATCATTGTAAAGCAATTTGTTTTTTTTTATTACACTACACTACCACTAGGTACCACTGCTAATTATAATTAGTCAAATCTGGTGTTAGGGGTTAGGTACGGTCATAACTAAATGCTAGACATCCAGGTAGGTACCTCTCGCAAGGTAGGTACCTACTTCGCATTAAATGAAAGTTGTATCCCCCCGTGGAACATTTTATCTGGTGAATTTCCACTTCATTGGATTACTTTTTAGATAGGTAAAGCCATTGTTTATTGCTGAGAGACTAAACTGTTAGCGTACCTACGTAACTGTAAATTATCAAATTCTTTTTATTTATTTTATTATTTTTATATAGGTATCATTGTTTTTAATTTGTAAAAACTGTAATTCTTATTAACACGTTCAACGCCATGTCGGACAATGCTGGGCGACACTTAACTTATTACGGATTATAGGGATATAATCCACACAAAAAATTCGAAATTGACTAAAAATCGACTTTTCGTTTTATTAATAATATTAATAAATATGCATTTTTAACTTACAAAACATTGACATAACTGAGGCCAGTTTGCGGAAATATTTATAAATATGAAGATAACTCATGTCGCCCAACATTGTCCGACATGGCCTGAATTGAAATTCACTATTTTATTCCGTGGCGTTGAACGTGTTAAACGATTATGTCTAATTTGAAATTTCCTTCTTGAAAACTTACTCAATTTTGGGCACCTTATATTAATTAGTAACACTGAATCGACGGTGCCGTCCTCTTTCAGTTCACAGATAAGTTGGTAGGACTGTAGCTTCTATGTCCGTGACATACATGTGGGTCACTCTGAAAATGGGGGATAAAAGGTCCCCCCCCGTACTTTTATGGCCTTTATGGACCTGAAGTGGTATAAATGCAATTACATCAGTACATAGGAACGAAAAATTAAATTGGACGTGAGAGCTAGTTTCGATATTTTGGCTGGACAGTGAACGTGTTAAAACAGAAAATATTTTATGTTTTATATTATAACATACCTTTTGTTAAAGCAACAGACCCAAAATAGTTAATTGCCATAATACTCTTAAATACATCTATCTTTGTATTCAATATAGATCCTCGATGGGATATACCACCATTGTTTATCAAAATATCAATATGGCCACAAGCATCATAAACATTTTGAACAAATGTGTCCATTTCTTCAAATTTCGCAAGGTCGAGCTCCAATACAAGTGGTTCCAGAGTTGCAGTAGGCTGAAACATAAATTAAATGTACATACAATATTATTATTTGGATCCTGAAATACAGGTACTTACTCTAACTTACTCCAAAGCCAAAATTTTTCTATAGCCAGGAGCTAGACCACCACCTCTTAACGCAGTATTATTGTAATCTTACTTGAGTGTGGGAAAGACATGGAGCTAGACGTCCTGTATCTCTATTCTCTGTCTACGTCCTGTATAGCTTCATCTCTTTCTCACACTGAAGTAATCTATACAAATAAATAAAATTGAAGTGTCTGTTTGTAATGTCAAAATAACAACTTTTTACTAAATGTTATGAACGTATATACGGTACTAACAGAAAAGCAATTTTTAAAAATTTTGTCTGTCTGTCTGTTTGTTTGTTCCGGCTAATCTCCGAAACGGCTGGACCAATTTTGACGGGACTTTCACTGGCAGATAGCTGATGTTACGGCGGGTAATTTAGGCTACTTTTATTTTAGAAAAATTATAGGGTTCCGCGCGAAAAAATTAAAACCCAGAAATTGTGAATAAAAAGTCGGATAAAAAAATTTCTTTTTGCATTTGTTAGCCCAATTCTCGAGGATAGTTATAGGCTATTTAACATCACGCTACGACCCTTAGGAGCCAAGCAAAATGAAAAAAGTTAGAAAGAACACTAAGCGAAAACGAAGTTATTTAAAACGCGGCGGGCGATGCAACGCGGTGGGTCGGGAAGGACGAGGGAGTACACATACATACATAACGCCTTCTTCCCATGGTGGTAGGAAGAGACGAGGGAGAGGGAGTAGTTTTATTAAAATGTGGCTGTTATTTTTAACCGACTTCAAAAAAAGGAGGAGGTTCTCAATTCAGTTGTATTTTTTTTTAATGTTTGTTACCTCAGTACTCCGTCATTTATAAACCGATTTGGAAATTTCTTTTTTTATTTGAAAGGACATACAAATTGGAGCCATTTTTATCAAAATCCAGTTCTGATGATAGGATCCATGAGGAATTGAGGGAACTCCTGAAATATCATGTATAGGCATACACATAGCGATTTTGATATTTTCATTGACAAGTCAAGCATTTGCATTCAGAAAGTACCACTTGGTGAAGTGGAACTGATGAAGAAGACCACAGATGGCCACGGGAACTCCTCAATGTATTTCACGGGTAGCGATAAACTATCTCGATTAAAATAGTTAAGCGACTATGACGAAGCAAATTTAAATAATGGTTCTGACGAAACTGGTACCAACGATCTGATCTGATAATAAAGCCGGAAGGTAGGCACCGGAACTCCGTAATAAAAGAATGTATCCTAGCCGTGTTTGGGCTTATTGGAATTGTCATGAGATTCACTCTGGCTATACATGATTTTAATGGTAATATGCTTCAAATCGCGCTACTTGAGTTGTATGTTATGTGTGGCCTTGATTGTCAGAAGACAGATTTCGTCAACGATCTGTCGTCGTGTGGTTGATTTAGTAAATTAAACTACGCTTTCCAAACTTCTGACACGACTTAGTGCGACATATACATATTTGCCTTTTTGCAAAGTTTTTATTTGAAAGGGTATCCTGTGGTCGCATACAAATTTGGTCAAATTCTGATGAATGGTTTTTGAGTTAGCTTCAATAATAAGTATTTTGTTCCATTTAGTGTATGTTGTTGATGTTATACTAATTTGCTGTCACTGTTATTTACTTAGCAAGTAGTGGTATACGAATTCGGGTGGGGTAGGTACCACAACTAAAAAATGGAAAATAAAAACTTGTTCATTTTGTAGTGTTTTTTTTTTTTGGCAATGGGTTGGTTTTTTTTAATTAATTTTAGTGTATTCTGTATCTTACGACTTCCACGCGAACGAAGTCGCGGGCACAGCTAGTATTAAAATAATTCTGCTTTAGGAGTTGGTGGGTGGCCCCCAGAGGGACAATTCTCGTAATTTTAAGAACATTCACAGTCTGAGGGGCAATTCTCATAATTTTAAGAACATTCACAGTCTGATCTCAGTCTCAATATGTCAAAAGTACCTATAATTTCCCTACATTTTTGACATTTGATTGTCGCTGAGATGAAATTGCAACTAGATTTTGAATGTTTTTTAATTACGGCAACTGGGCTTCTGTTTATGGCAATAAATAATTTATTTACTGTTGTTAATGTTAATATTTTTGACTATTATTAAACTACATGACAAAAACTTTGTTAAACGTTAAAATTTAATGCTGTCTCAAATTTTTCAAATGCATAACATATTACTGTTTTGTCTTTCTTCAAAGAGTGCCCACGAGATCCTATTATTAAACATACACTGTCTGTATCACAGAGCTGTATCTGAACTCATATTATGTGCAAAATTTCAATTAGCTTCCTATTATTGTTTAAAATAAGCATAATGCTCAAATAATTGGCCAAAACACTTGGCTAGTTTTGGTCATTTTCTTAGAATACTTTTAGTTATCCTAGGAAATTATCCCACGGGAGCATACTACCAGGATAAAAAGTGTTCCATGGCCTAACCCAGATCATCTCAGGCATAGTTACTTTCCACATTTATAATATTAGTATGGATATTTACAATTTTCTATACAAATAAACTCATGCTTTAAAAGATTGGATAAAAATTATTTTATTAAGTCACTTCTATTACAAGTAAATATTGAATGAATAATTCAAGTAACCAACTGCCAGACTTTACTTTACCTGCCATCGATTTAAGGGGTGGGAAGGGATGGGGAGTGGGGGGATATAGACCCCCCCCCCCTTATGAAGGAAAAATTGCGAAGATATGATTTTTTAAATATTCTAACTTTCAAATTTTCTGCACTGTAACTAAACAAAACCACGTAACGGGTCTAAATTCGTTTCCAAACAATAATAAGATCAATGACCCTTTCAAGGTCAAGGTCAACACCCCAAAAGTCAACGTTAAACCAAAATATAGTCAAACCTTGGAATATTACCTTTTGACAAGCTCTGAGGTCAAAGGCATCAAGGTCAATAACAAATTTCTCGAAGTAAGGCGTGGTTGACGGAGCCCCGCTTGGCGGGGCTCCTACTTCTGAGTGGTTTAAAAAAAATAACCACGAAGGAGATGGCATAGTGGGGGCTCTACATCCCCCCTTCCCCCTCCCCCACCCCTTCCCACCCCTTAAATCGATGGCTGGTAAAGTAAAGTCG
The DNA here is from genome assembly GCA_947568875.1 of Fissipunctia ypsillon. Classification (NCBI taxonomy): domain Eukaryota; kingdom Metazoa; phylum Arthropoda; class Insecta; order Lepidoptera; family Noctuidae; genus Fissipunctia; species Fissipunctia ypsillon. The sequence goes on from OX387654.1 coordinate 12,562,132, forward strand.
TACCCTCGTTTCACTTGCTCTTGCATCCTAAGTTCTCATTTTATACATAAACACTCAACTGCTAGGGACATACGTTGACTATCAGGACGACGACCATGTACAGGATTATTAGTGTTCTGTGACCATGTGAAGTGACACTTGACAGTGACAACACAAAATGGCGTTGTTTTACGTTTGGTTTCACATACCGGCAATAATTGGTAAATTATTTATAATAACTTAAATCAGCGAAATATATGTTTTATAATGAAATATGCATAAAATATATTTAAATCACTACAATGCGTGTTTATTTCATCATTAATAAGAAGTAAAACATTTTAGTACGTTGACCTTACATAAAACGAAACGTTTAATGGTGAGACAAAATGTCAAAAGTGACAAGATATTGCTAAATTTTTAAGATTTTGATTATTTTTTTCTCGTAAACAATTTATCTGCGCAACTTAAAACTTTACGAGGGGGCTTCTATTAATATGATCTTTCTGTTAAAAAAATATGGACTTCCAACTCGATGGCTGGTAAAGTAAAACTTAGCCGAATTATTTATTAGAATACAAAATAATTAGAATAGGTAATTTTGTTAACCCCAAAAAGTTTTTCTTTTATTTACTGCTAAACTAATTTGGTTGATACTAAAAAGAATGTATGCATAGTTACCAGATTCTTAGACATCAGGTCATTTTTCACCCTCTCCAATTCAGATTTTCTGCGGGAAGCTAGAACCACTTTGCTTCCTTGCTCATAGAATGCATGTGCCAAAGCTTGTCCAATTCCAGAACTCGCACCAGTTATAACTACAACCTAAAAAAATGTTATCCCAAATTATTACTTACTTACTCTATGATTAACCTTTAACTACTGACGTGGGTGTCTCATAGACGGTGACTTCACAAATATAAGCCGTATTTCAAAGCCTTTAAAGATACACCCGCGCTCTTCCCTGCAGCTTCGGGATTGAACACGTCGATCATTCAGTCGATCAGATCATAATATAAGTAAAAATTATGCAAATCAGTTAATAAAAATAATCCATTTCTATTATTTACTAAGCCGTCTGACATACGTCATGTCACCATTTATGATATGACTAAACCACGTCAGAACTTAAAGGTTAAGTAAAATAGAACAGACACAATATTATTGATTATATATGTTTTTATATCTCGGGACCCTGGGGTCCCGGACTTTTGGAAGGCGTACGAGGGGCCGAAGCCAACTCGCAGAGGCCCCTTAGACAATTTTAAACGATGAGGAGGCACCAACCGACGATTATCCCTGTATGCATTATGCAAATGCACGCAAGGACAACCCCCGGTTGGGGCAGGACTATTGTAGGACATGGAAACGAAACATATTGGGCTATGGGTTTAGGTGGCTATAGTGGATTGGTTACCAAGAACTATGGAAAAACTATGTCCCCTGCCTGATCAATGTTAGGTAATACACGGATAAAATGGCAGGGGGTGATAGGGTATGTGGGGTCGCTACTGCCCAGCAGCTCGCCACATGCTGCCCTGCGGGTTTCTGTATCTCTCTTGGTCTGGCTCCTCACCCTAGACCTGTTCCGGCAAAGTAACCTCTACCGGCACAGACCTAGAGTTCGAAGCGCGCAAGACACAATATTATTATTATAAAGTGTAATTATTTAGAGGTCATCATTACTATGCATAGAGTTGTCTGCGTGGCACAGCATGGTATGGCCTTTCACTTATCTACAATTAAACAGTTATTAAAATAAAGATTCAATACAACTATAGGTCAGTGTCGCCTTGGGGGCACTATGAAAAAAATACTTAGAAGAATTTCGCGACCAATTTCGAGGTAGCGCTCGCCGGCCGCTGCCGTGGCACCGCTCGCTTCGCTCGCTCGGCTCGCGCGTAGTTGGTCACAGTTCTAACCTAACCTAACCTATAGATCCCTTCCACATCGTTTTTACGACAAACGGTTAGTCGGAGACAAAAAACACCAAGACACTTTTAGCCTTATATTTAGGTGTTTTATATGATAGAATCGAGAAAATAAACGATTTGCAAAAATAACACTTTTGGCTAAATTTTTCTGTCCTCGCGCCGTAGCGCCCCTAAGGCTACACTCCAACCCAACTATACCTTTCCTTGTAGTGCAGCTCTTCGCCTTTTAGTAGTAATACAATTTAATAACTTGCACATTGTTACGCCAATTGCCAGTGGTACACCGATGTACTTTAGATACCAACTCAGTGGGTGAGCTGCAACTGCATTGCTGCTATGCATTTGCAAGTACTTCATTTTGTACAATTTGAACTGACAGTAATTATTGTTCGAACACAAATTACGTGACCAGTGTACCTAATCAATTAAAATGCCGTAGAGATAAGTTTTTGCTGAATTATCAAAAGGACCCATGAGTAGTATTAGACAGACAAAAATCGCTTTGAAAACAAACTAGACACTAGACAATGTATGTGTAATAAACAAACATGAGATGACACTGGATGACACTTAAGCTCACAGAACACTAATACCCAGGGGGGGTCGACTGTGTTTAGATTGAAAGGCTCGGCAGGTGGGCTTGATATAGGGCTTCCAGTACCAAAAAATATATGATAAAAAATTGATTATAAAATGGCAACATCAACGTTGACAGCGTTTTTGATGCAGGGTTTCCGGTACTAAAAAATAAATGAAAAAAATTGATGGTAAAATGGCAACATCAACGTTTTCTGTCATACATACCTCAAAGTTTAAAATTTGTGCTAACGTGTTTTTGTTGTCGTTTTTCCTGTATTTCGTGTGATTTTCCGTGCAAAGTGCGTCGAGTTGAATATTCTCCTCCGCCTATGTCGAGACTTCGCATACGGAACACCTTAACACTGCACTCCTTTTACGAGCCTAGTGACGCTTTAGCCTATAAACTCTTATTTTTTGTTTATTTGTGTTCCTTGGTCAGTGAATTGGTGAAAAATTATGAAGGACAATAACCGAAAATGTGCAAAATGTAGTGCATCCACAGCACAAGATTCGGAACTGGTCTTACATCGTTTTCCGAAACCAGGACCTTCCAACGTACAGCGGTATGTACAATATATTCCAAAGTATAGTACAAATTTCAATCGGTACTATTATTCTGTTGTTGTAAAAAAAATCAACTCTTAATTATTCATGTTTTCAGGTTGATAGCTTGGGCTAAATTTTGTTACCCTGAGGAGAATTGGAATTCTGTGGAATTTCAGAGAAGCCTCCATGTAAGCCATAAAATGCTTTGTTCCAAGCATTTTCCCGAAACTGCATTTGTTCAAGACCATTTGCAAAGGAAAAAGCTGCATAGATATGCCATTCCGTCTGAACTCTCCACTACATCAATACATAGCTCTCAAGTCGAGATGTCCATTGCTGAAACTGGAACCAGTCAGCAGCCTGGAACTTCAAGAGATTCAATCAACTCATCTGATGTAAGTTTTATTAAATTTATATTCTACTAGCTTTTGCCCGCGGCTTCGCCCGCGTGGATGTCGGAAAATATCCCACGGGAACGTACCGGGATTAAAAGTACCCTATGTTTCGTAATACTGTATTGGTTTTCGCGGCGGACACCAGAAAGTTCCCAGTCGGCATGATTTTTTTGGACATCTTCAACAATCATCATATCATCATATTTCAGCCAATTTATATAAAAACTTAATGAATTATACACCTAAACCTTCCTCATGAATCACTCCGTCCATTGGTGAAAACCGGATAAAAATCCATTCGGGAGTCTTAGAGTTTATCACGTTTAGACAGACAGACGCGGCGGGAGCTTACCCTAGCATGTGGGGTGTGGTTGTCTAGAACTCATCGAATAGAGTACAAATATATGTTTTTATTTTTTTTATATTAAAAAAAGAAGACATAGGGGGCCGCAAAAGTTGTTAGTTTTAGACCATTTTTATACGAGCTATTGCAACAACAAGTTAGGAATCTGAAACTTCTGTAAATCATGTACCATATACTAATCAACAAATATTATAAACGCCTATTCGTAAGGTATTTTGTTTAAATATGGGTGATTTTCTGCAACTGCAAAAAATAACTTTGTAATTCACAGTATAATTATGAAATACAAAGTTATCTTTGCGATTGTTATTTAAGATGAAAAATATTCTTCGTTTAGTATTTTTTGAATACATACTGTTAAATATTGTACTGTTAAGTATTGTATGGAACCCTTTGTGTGCGAGTCCAACTCGCACTTGGCCGGTTTTTTAGTTTTTATATTAAGAAGAAACTTTTTTATGTTCTTTTGCAGCACTTATCATTACATTTTGTCTTTCTTACATTATTTCTTCCACTAATTCACATGACTTTCTCTGTTTCAGTATTCACATTTGGAACAGCCTGGAACTTCAAAATCAACTAGTTCAACTATTGGTATGAAACAATCTCTAACCTCATCTGGTGTAAGTAAAATATTTTTTATTCATAAGTACCGTTTATACTTCCATATACATTTAGAAAAAAGTTGTTATTTTGACATTACGTATTATTATATTATTACATTACATCGTCACAGCTATTTTTTCAATAACTACTTACATGCTGAAAGTAAACAATGCAACTGTGAAATTAATGGCAGGTTCTACCTGTTCCTAAAATTGTGAATAATAATTTATGTTCATACTTATTTTAGATTAATTTATTTTTTGGTTTTAGGCTAAATCCACTGAAAAAACTGATAGAGAAAAGCGACTAATAAACAAGTGTCGAAGAAACTTACGCAAAATTTGCAGCCTACAAAAAAGAATGAGAAAACTGAAAACACAGAGGATTTTGGAGGCTCTCATTGATGACAATGCAGTACAAGACTTGTCAACTAACCTGACTAGTTCTTTTGCTGTTTTATTGCAAGGGCAATTGTTAAATTGCAAGAGAAAAAAAAGAGGACACCGATGGAATTTGCATCAAAAAATTCTCGCTTTAAGGCTTTATAAAAGGTCCCCTGCTACATACAGACTTCTACGACGTCTGTTTGTGTTACCTTGCCAAACAACTCTCAAAAGCTTGTTGAATAAACTTCCTTTAAAACCTGGCATCAACAAGCATCTTTTTGATGTTGTGAAAAGAATAGCTGCCAATAACAATCCACTAGAAAATGAGTACAGTTTGTTGTTTGATGAAATGTCGATTAGAAAAAATTTGAATTACAATTCAAAATTTGATCATATAGACGGATTTCAAGACCATGGAGAAGAGCATGGGCGAGATCCACAAATAGCAAGTCATGCTCTAGTATTCATGATTTTGAGCATAAGAAAAAAAATTAAACAGCCTGTGGCATATTATTTGTCAGGAGATCATGTCACTGCAGACAGATTAATGATCTTGATCAAAGAGGTACTTGTTTACTCATTGTACATTATGGACAGGTCTTCTACAGAACAAAATGAACATAAATGATTGAATTTTCCTACTAAATATTATTAACAGACTTAATTTTCTTATTACAGGTCCTCCACTCTTGTTTCGATGCGGGCATCACGATTGCTGCAACTGTTTGCGATATGGATGGGGTAAATAGAAGAGCACTTACGCAACTAGGGGCATCTGTTGAAAAACCTTATTTTAAATTTAAAGAACATGAAATCGTTGCTTTACACGATACACCTCATCTTCTCAAATGTTTTAGAAACTTATTTCTAAAATACAATATTAAATGCAGCACTAATGTTGAGTGCAATGGAAAACAAATTGCAGGTAATAATATCTTTAAGGCGCAAGCGCCAGGTAGCCCGGGAAATTCAAATTTGCAATTCAGTATTAGGTTGTATGTTGATAAAAATTTGATTCGCGACCATAAAACGTCATTTACATAATTATAATAATTAAAGTCATCAATACAACTCTTTAAGACCAGACAATTTTATTGAATGAATATTTCATGATCTTGACAATTAGGATTATACAAACTTATGGGAGTTGTATTACTGTTTTTGATGCTTATGACTCTGTTAATGCATATTTGTTATGGTCGTGCATGATACTTTAATCAACGTACAACTTAATACTGATTTGCAAATTGCAAAAAACATTAGAAAGTTTGAGTTTCGCGGGCTACCTGGAATTTCCCCCTTAATTTTTTTACTTTTATGGAGGTATTACCACCAGAAAATTTCCTTTTTTAATTAATACGCCCTTGCTAGGTTGACTTGTAACAATATAAAAAAAGTTAATGAAACTATTTGACCCATTGCTAATTGTCCTGTGAAATAATTAATATAAATACGTCTTTTTCAGATATCGCGAAGTGGAATCACATCGAAGAATTTTTTGAATTGGATAACAACAATCCATTTTTCGTCTTTGCGCCTGCCCTAACGAAGAGCCACTTAAATCCAAACAACAAACAAAAAATGAAAGTTAAATTAGCCGCACAAGTTATGAGCCATACAGTGTCTGCTGGAATGTATGCAAAAATTGCCCAAGGTGTGTTTATATCATATTGTTATTTTAAAAAATATCCATGAATTAAAAAATCTGATCAAAATCATCTCCAGCCTATTGATGTTCCCACTGCTAAGACTTGAATCTTCTCTCTGATGGAGGAACTAGGCTATAATCCACCATGCTGGCCCAGTGAATGATAAATGTGTCCTCAAATTTTGGCTTCGAGCTAAAAAAATATAGGGGTTCCATAATTTCATCTTCTGATAACTACTAGGTTTATTGCAATTAAAATATTTATTGTTTTAAAAACTCATTTAAATTATTTTTAAATAACATATACTTACAAAAACACTAAAAAAGTATCTATTTTTACAGGAGAGCTGCCAGCAGAAGCACTTGCTACGGTCAACCTATTAAACAAAATCGACCAATTGTTTGATTGTTTAAATGCGGACTCTCCAGATTTAAAAAGAGGCAAAAAATATTTAAGAAATATTTCAAACCGGAGCCCTCATTTTGAATACTTCAAAGAAATGAAGTTATTTTTTAAAAACTGTCAATTTATTGGTGCAAAGTCGAGGGCACCTTCGCTGGATGGATGGATCCAAACCATGGCGGGAGTTGAAAGAATATGGCGGAATTTAAAAGCAAAATATCCAGAAATTGGGAGTTTATCCACCAGGAGACTGCAACAAGATGCCTTGGAGAATTGTTTTGGGTGTATCAGGAGTAATTGTGGGTCTAATTGCAACCCAACAGTCTCACAATTTGTTGCGGCTTTAAAAACAGGAATAATTTGAAATTTGTCGGCACCAAGCTCAGCAGCAAATTGTGAGACCGATGATGCTGTCATTCTAGATAATTTAAATTTATTTTTGACCCACAATGCCAAACCTGACGTAGGCCGTCCATCAGCAGAAAGCAATGAGGCAAATTGTTGCGGATTGTCCGTGGATCAAATTGACGAAAATACTGGGGAGATGCAGGCATGTGCCTATGTTTGTGGTTATATTATTAAGAGAATAGAAACAAATTGTGAATCCTGCATCCAATCTTTAACCTCCTCTACGGATACTGTGTGCCATTTGTTCACTATATTTAAAGAATATAAACATGACAAACGAAGTCTCAAATATGCCAATGTTCAAATGATTGAATGTGTTGAAAATAGTGCAACTATCTTGTATGATTATTTAAATAAAAATGCACATTTGAGGAGAGTTAAAGATTGCATTAAAGAATTGCTGCAGAAAACTATCAATTTTGATTTTCTTGATAGATGTAGTGAACATAAAGAACAAAACGTTACAAATATAATAAATGCAATATTTTATGTAAGTATTTACAGATTCTGTAATGTACAAAACAGGATGTTTGCTGAAAGTGCTGCGGTAGCGAGCCTACAAAAGAAAATAAATATATTAAAACACAAATGATAGCTTTTTTAACGTGCTTTTGTATTTTGCAAAAGCTCGTTAAAAAGCTATCATTTGTGTTTTAATATATTTATTTTATTTATTAATATTTTAATTTTATATGGATAAAAGTTCGAAATTTTGTTCATTTAATTAAAGTTTAAGAGACAAGAAACAGGAAGGATACATCACAGGATGTAGAGATCGTTTAATTTAAAACTGCACACCCTCCACTAAAATTTTTACACACACTTTTGAAATGTTGTGATGTATAATTTGAATGACTATTATTGTGTTACCAACATTAATTAGCGATATTCTTTAGTTCACCTTTAACTCGTTTATTAATTATTTTGCATGCAATCCATACAATATTCTGTATAGCTAAACATGTGGACATACACATATCAAAACCAGACTATCAACTTTATACCATATTTAAGGCAAATAAAGACATAACTTATCAAGCATTGGAAGAGCGTACAGTTTTAAATTAAACGATCTCTACCAAGTTAAAAAATTGTTCATGTGTTTTTTTTATCCACTGAATTTAGAAGTACTGTAAACTTGAAATCACACTCAACTTATTGGCTCTGTTAGCACAGGAACAAAAATATATACAATCAGTTACGAAAAATAAAAACGAACAAGGGCGTTTTACCCATACAAATTCAGCAAAACATACTGGTTTCAATTTTCAGTTGTCTAACGACCAAATTTTGTCTTATGGATTCGATATTAATTGGATTGTATTATACTATAGAAGATGGAATACTCTTTATTATAGACACCATACACATTACAGATATAAATGTAGAAATTTTACATTTATTTTATTTTATATTGTTTGTACTTGAGTTTGTTTTGACAAAATTGTTCACTAGCAATCGTTTAAGTCGTTAGTACTGTACTCAAAATAAATAATACTTTATATGCAAGTAGCGCCTAATGTAACTAACATAATTATTATGGTTTCCTTCATAAATAAAGTTATTATAAACTATCCTTTTATTTATTTCAGTTTTTGAACTTCAAGTAACATGGGCACGTTCTAAATAAATGACTGATTCCTATTATTATCGAAAACTCGCTAATAATATGAATTAGTTATTTGTTTCAGAATAAGCTCTTCCTAATAAACTTAAGAAATTATAATCACCAAAGAGACTTTCAAATTTCGCGCCTTGTCTTAGTTGCCTAAGGGCGTCACTGGCGGCGCAAGTAGTCATACTTTTAAACCACCATTTTTGTATGAAGACGGCGTTCTTCTCCGCTAGGAGTATTAGTCACAGAACACTAATACTCCTAGCGGAGCTTAAGCTTGTTACTAATCTTATCTGTGGGTACATTATAATCCCACAGAGTACAACATTATAACACACTGTTTACCTTCGACTCATTCTCTATCTACGCCTTCGACCTTCGATCGACCCGTGCGGCTGTTATCACCATAGATAATACACTATACTGGTTGATTTTTTCTACCGTTTCGAAATTTTTACAGGATGTTCTAACCATGAATATGAACAACATTCACTATAGGACCAACTCTGAAATCACGAAAAAAAAATCAGAAAAAAAAAATCATTTTGGTCAAGTAGGTATTGAACTTTTGTTAAGTATCGTAATGAGAGTCTATTTATGTGTGGTAATTTTCAGGAAAAAAGGAAAAAAAAAATTCCCCGCATTTTTTTTTCAATGAGGAATTCTACCGAGTGGTAGGTGTCTACCTACATGTCATGAAAAGGAGATGTTTCAAAATGGGCCCAGAATATGTACAATACCTCGAAAAATCGAGAAAAATCCGTGGAATTCGGGAAAAATACTGATAAATTGCATAAATGCATATTTCTCATGTAATAATTTGATATTTATCAATTATTTTATCGACTTTCAATATGGCGTTTCGCCAATTTAGGTACTCTGTGGTTAAAAACCAATGACAGTAAACCATAGATCGACCATTGATCATAGATCGTGAACTGTCTACTGTCACTTCAGTCGCTTTCGTTGTCGATCGTTGTCGATCGTGTTCTGATGTTCTGTTCTCTCGAGTTATTTTTAAAAACCTGGCTTTCGTTTATCGCTTCATTGTTTTTGTCTGAGTTAATATTTCGACTATTGAATGTTTGTATTCTGTACGTTTATCCTATAAGTAAAAATCTTGGCATATCGCAGATCAACCTATGAGGTTGTCGTTTGCTTAACTGGACTATACTTTATGTACAGACGCCAGTACATCAAGCTACTACTATCTGTCAGATTTCTTAAATAGATTTTCGACTTTACAATTAGATCTAAAATAATATTGCAAAAGACTAAAAGTACGACAATGTTAAGATTCTCTTTGACAATGTAATATGACAGAAGTAAACATGTCAAACGTCAATAATCAATCAACATGACAACTTACCGCCATGATGGGTTTTTGTTGTGTGTTGCAATTTCAATTGTACATTCTTGTACTTTACTACAAAACAAAGCCAATTAAAAGTAATTGGATGATTGGAAACTATTTTAATTGTGTTTCCCCATTTTTTAGTAGGGTGTACCAATACATGGCCGGGGCTCCATACATTTTCAAACATCTCCTTTGTTTAATGGAATCTGATAATTTTGGTACGTTTTACGTGAATTTTAAATAGCAATAACTTTTTTTATTTTCAATAATAAATCGAGGGGCTTGTGGCTAAGAAATAACAGCCGCACGGGTCGATCGATCAGGTTAAGCTACGCTTGCCGCGGTTGGTCCGTGGATGGGATCTTTACATATCAAGACCCCTTCGTGCTTCGGAAAGCACGTTAAGCCGTTGGTCCCGGCTGTCATTCGTGTATCTTTGCAGTCGTAACGGGTCGTCAGAAGCCCGAAAGTCTGACAACCAGTCTTACCAAAGGGTATCGTATTACCCAGTAACTGGGTTATGGAGGTCAGATAGGCAGTCGCTCCATGTAAAATACTGGTACCTATTCAGCTGCATCCGGTGAGACTGGAAGCCGACCCCAATATAGTTGGAAAAAGTGGGAAAAGGCTAGGCAGATGATGAATAATAATAAGACAAAATATCAGCGGTTCCCTACATTTATGTTCGAATAACTCGTCAATATGTAGGGAACAGCTGACTTTTTTTTCGTGATTTCAGGTTTGGTCCCTTGGTAAAAGTTGTTTATAAATGACCCCTTAAGAGATTTCATCTCTGAAAAGATTGTACCTTATTTATCCTTTTGAGCGCCTCGTCAAAAAAGTTTTGCTTTTTTGACGTGGCGCCCTCAGCGGCAAGCTATGAATTCATCATTTAATACCTATAAAATTGCAGTGAGTTTGAAATTATATCGATAAAGCACAATATTTTTTAGCTTATAGCATATTTTTAATAAAAGGTTACTATACCATAAACATATATACAGGAGTTTTAGTTCATCCCGCTTTGTTCTTTATGACAGAAATGATAATGTTATGTGTCACAGTTTCAGCGTTAAATACACAATTCAAATCAACAATCGATAAAACCAAGTTAATACCATCACAGCACTATGTTCAATCATGACGTACTTTCTTGTCACCTTATGATGACAGTGGCGTAGCTGGCACGGCTATTTTAATTTGCTCGCCTCTACACCAGAGAGAGCTGTGCAACCGATATTTATTAATAATATCGAAATATTAATAATTTTTTGATAAATGTATTTCAAAAACTCTTGAAATTATATTTAAAATTTTAAACGGAATATGACTTTTTCATGGAAATATGACGTTTTCCAGGGATTCGCTTCGGTAGCCCGCGAAATTCAAATTGTGTTACGTTTATTTTGCCATTTGCAGCTCATTATCAGTAATTTACAGTTAAACCAGAATAGGTATGCGCTTCGGTAGAGTTTGGCCAGCGAGTCGTGTCACAAGTTATTTATTCAAATTCTTCAATATGACCACACTTTTATCTGTCAAAAGAACGTTACGGCATCGGGTAAGACTTACCAAAACATCTTGATAGTTATCAGTTTTTCTTAGTCACTTAGAGGGACTTTTCAGTGCCTACATAAAGTATGTTATTATTTCGCTTTACATAATAGACAATAGTTTCATCGTCTACATATCGTAAATACGTATCTCTAAATTTTAATTTCAAATACGTAACAATATCTTTCAAAAAACACTATACTTACATGCCTACCTACTTAGGTAGCTGAATTATTGTTTTTTTTTTTTGTCTTACATTACACTTAATTGGTTCTAGATGGCTTGGATGACGAAAATATTAAATGTAAAATTAAGAACATAATAAAAAATACTCAAAAATAATGAAAGAAATGACATCAACTCGGAATCAGAATATTTGACGAAAATTCACTATGACAGGTAGTATTTTACAATATAAATTGAAATAAAAATATAAAGAAACTGATTGTGCCTTTGATTGAATCCTAAATTCCTACTCCTATCAAAAAGCTAACTATTAGTTAGCTTTTTAATTTTTTTTCAGACTATATTTGATTTTGCCAGCTGAAGATTTTTTAAATTTACCGCCATTTCTTTGTGCCACAGCTCGCTAATCAAACTCTAATCTTCGTGTAAGTTTCCGAATTAGCCTTCAGAATTTCAGACCGTCGTACTAAAGATTAACCCCTCACAGAGGCAAAGCGTCTAATAGTGTTGTACTGCCGCGCTTTGTAAGTGCACCTCATTTTGCGTTTGTATGAAGTTTTCTCTGTCGGGTTACCTATTCCGGTCACAGATCGTCATTTGTCACTCAGTTTTGAAAAGGTTTTTGGATTTGCATCTCTATGCAATTCCAACTTTTTAATATAATTCTGTAATCATAGCAATACAAAATGGGAAAGTACTTCCATGGTTGTAACAGCTCTATAAAAGATCTCATCATCACCTGTTCGTATTTCCAAAAATGAAGATCTTTCCCGAAGCGCATACTTGTTTTGGGATGTTTGTATACAGTGTGTCTGTATACGGTATGGCGAAAATTAAAGGTGAGGTACAGACCATCAAACTCCCAGGGACTAAAATCGTAATCGCAAAAAAAAAAAATCAGTCGTCCCATGCAAAACTTCAATACCTACCCCACTAAATGTATGAGCCGACTGATAATTTTTTTGCGATTACGATGTTGATCCCCGGGAGAAAGTTGTTCAGTTTGATGGTCTGTACCTCACCCTTAATTTTCGCCACATCGTGTACAGACACATTGTATATTTGTTACGGGTGCGTATAATTCTTATTACCATACAACCCGATGCTGAGCTGAAAATTGCAAAAAACGTAAGTGATTTGGAATTTCGCGGGCTTCCCTGGCAATATAATTTCCTTTATTACAATATCGCGAAGTTCCTAATACTTCATTAAATTGGTATTTTAAATACATAATAACTCATAATGCAGACTACTGCTGCATTAAAAGCTATTCTGACGGGTTGTTATGTCAATATCCTTTTTAATTCACCGTTCGTATCCTCAAACAAAGTATATAGAGCGCACTATATGCACTTGAAATCTAACCTTTGAAAAAAATAAAATAAACGGATTCCAAAGTCGTCATCATCGGACATCGATACAAGCACAGATGACAGAGTATCATCCCTTTGCGAAGCTGGTTGGGTGATTCGTTACGGCTAATGCACGACAATGCACGTCCACACACGGCTAAGAGTCATAACACGCACTTCTGCCGATGCTCGCATCAACGTTCTGCCGTGGCCTGCTCAATCGCCAGACCCCAACCCAATTGAGCACGCATGGGATATGCTCCAAAGAAGAGCTCTGTCAAGTATGGACGCCGTGTATATCCCAGAACAACTTTTTGACCTGTTAGAAAGAACGTGGGCGGCCGTTCCTCAAAGTGATTTTGTTGAACTGATTTTAACCATGCCAAATCGCTGTGATTGTGTAATACGTGTCAATGGTGGAAACACAGTTTATTATTTTTTTTTATCTTTACAATAAAAAACATAACATAACATCACGCCTTGTTTCCCAGAAGGGTTAGGCAGTGGTGTACCTATAGTACACCCACATTTCACCAGTTATGTTTATACGCCCCATGTAAGGGTGAGCCTGTTGCCATCAACCGGACACAAATCCAGACTTCGGGCTGCTACTGAGAAATTCCACATGGAAAAACCCAATAACCCTTTACCCAACCAGGGAATCAAACCCAGGACCTTATGCTCAGCAGTAGAGCTTGCGATCACTAGACCAACGAGACAGAGGCAGCAACGAGGCAGTTACAATAAAAAATTTAAAAATTCTCATTTTTGCCTTTTTTGCCATTTAATTGACGACTTAGGTTAATTTCCTACAATTTGCAGAAATTGCAATTTTTCTTAATTTTTACAAAATATAAGGAATTAAAGTAAGAAGTCTGGAAGAGTAGATTTGGTAAATATTAATTGGATATTTTTTTATAGTTAAAAATGTATTTGACCCCTAGACATTTTTGATGTGTGTATTTAATACATTTTCGATACTTGATATTTTATATCGATGTATCGAAATAATAGATATCGCCAAAAAATATCGAGATATTAAACAAAAAATATCGATGTATCGATACACCGATTTTTTTTCTACAAGCCTACATTTAAGACAAGGGAGTAGGGTTACCTACAATAGGTTTGTATATAATAGGTTAGTCCCAGCCAGCTGTCATTCGAAGATCTTTGACAGTAGTTACGGATAGTCAGAGGCCTAGACGTCTAGCGACCAGTGTTTAACGTGTTACCCAGTAACTGGGTTGTAGGGGTCAGATGGGCAGTCGTTCTATGTAGAGTTTGGCCAACGAAAGCTGACCACGAAGTATTTTCAAAAGTTTTATTATGGCAATATTTTAGGACTGTCAAAATTGTCTGTTTCCAATTTGGATAATTTTGATATTTCGGCTTTATGAAACAAAATAAACGAATTTTATGGAGTGAAAAAACAAGTCTCAACACTGAGAAGCCTGCACAATAAGCTGAAGGAAGCAATTGAATTTACGGGATGCCGTGAAACCCTTAGAAAAATTTTACACAAGAACGGGTTTGAGTTTCAAAACAATAAAAATGAACGGGCTTTACTTACAGAAAAATATGATATTGCGGCATGGAGACACATATTCTTGAGGACAATAAATCAGAAGAGGCTAGAAGGTAAACGAATTGTTTACCTTGATGAGACATAAGTATGGACGGTAGCACATCAAGCTACTACAATCTGTCAAATTTCTTTAATAGATTTTCAACTTTATCGCTAAAGCATTAGGTTCAAGGTTGATTGGGAAAATTTGACAGTTTCGGATAGCTTGACCAGCTGGCGTCTGTACATCAGAACTATAAAATTAAAAAATCGTGGCAAGGACCTTCAACAAGTGGTGTCACTACTAATATATCGTCAGGAAAAAGACATAATATTGTGCATGCAAGATCAGAGGAAGGGTTTGTGCCAGGTGCATTATTGGTATGAATATGGTGTGCTGAAGCACAAAATCTAAATTAGCTGACTACCATGCTGATATGAATGCTACCAACTTTATGAAATGGTTTGAGGAAATGTTGATACCACATCTCACTAAACCTAGTGTCCTTGTGATGGACAGTGTAAGTTACCATGTGAAACAAGTAAACAAACCCCCTACTATGTCCGATTCTAAAGTGGCGAACAAAAGAATAATATTCATTTTGAAGAATATCATACCAAAGGTGAATTAATGTGTTTGGTGAAAGATAATAAACCTGCAGTTGTTTAAGAAGCAGAAGTACTTCTAAAAAATACAGTCATACCCACAATCACGAAATTTTATTGCTACCACCGTATCATTGCGACCTCAATGCAATTGAGCTTGTATGGAGTCAGGCGAAGAGAAAAGTAGCAAGCAAAAATATAGGAATACCAGGGTCTGAAATGCATAATTGAATAAAATAATGTTTTTTATCCATAACTGGTGATGACTGGAAGAAGTACACTGACCATGTACTAAATGTTGAACATCAGTACAAATTAAGGGACCGTATTGTTTAAAACGAACTTGAACGATTCATAATACATGTTGGGGACACTAGCAGTAGTAGCGAAGAAAGCAATGAAGCTGATTCAATATTATCAGGTATAGAGTTTTTGGAATCCGATTTCGACTATGACTGATGATGTTTTGTTTTGATTTTATTGTGTCATCCTCATCATATCAGTGGTCTCTATTCCATTAAATAAATGTATACG
The DNA here is from genome assembly GCA_947568875.1 of Fissipunctia ypsillon. Classification (NCBI taxonomy): domain Eukaryota; kingdom Metazoa; phylum Arthropoda; class Insecta; order Lepidoptera; family Noctuidae; genus Fissipunctia; species Fissipunctia ypsillon. Next base: position 12,578,151 of record OX387654.1, read on the forward strand.
TAGTAATAACTTTTTGTTTAATTCAACCTTTACTGTATAAGGCTGTGCCAGGAAAGTTGAGCTGTGAACTTCAATGTGCAGAAGTTAAAAAATAACAAAGTTAGTTTCGTTTAGAGCTTAACTTTGGTACTAATAAAGATCATCCTCACGGCGAAATATTGTAACGCTAACTTGCTTATCCACCATTGCGCGAATACATAATGGTGGTTTAACAGTTCCAAGTAAATATCAATGGTAATAAGGTTATTATGGTCTGAGTATATAAATATGAAATACTGATCTAAATATCGCATTATGTCTTGAATAATAAATAGTATCAATTCCGTTTAAGCAGTTTATAGCCAGGGTTGACAGCTCTTGATTTTTTTAAATTCCCGCCTTTTTTCTCGGACAGCTTTCGTGGGTCAGACTCCACTGGTAATTTACACAATAAACAATATTTATTTTGTCCCAGACTTAAACCATACAATTTGTACCTTAAATTATTATGTATAATTTAGTGGCAAGATACAAGACATGTGCAACTGGGCTTAAACTAGGAGGATTCCTGTGCTATAAGTACCAGTTACTTCCGTCACCACCGTGATCGACCTGCAATTACATTATTATGCTGTATGCAAAAGTAAGCATTACTATTACAATATTATGAATTTACATTGATATCATGCGTGAGTGGGTATGTGTTTTGGTCCATCTGAGTGTTGGAACGTATGTGTGGTGTGCATGTATTATGGTGTGTGATGGTGCGTGAGTGTGATGGTGATGGTGTGTGTGTATAGTGTTTTTGCGTGTATGAAAAGGCCGTGGCTTTTATTTAATATTTGTTTTATTATTATTTGATATTTCTCGGGACCCTAGGGTCCCGGACCTTTGGAAGGTATATGAGGGGCCGAAGCCAACTCGCAGAGGCCCGTTAGACGCTTTCAATGGAAATGAGGCACCAACCGATGATTATCCCTGAACGGACTATGCACATGCACCCAAGAACAACCCCCGGTTGGTGTAGGACTATTGCAGGATATGGAGACAAAAAAAATATTGGGCTATGGGTTTAGATGGCTAAAGTCGACTAGTTATCTAAAACTATGGAAGGACTATGGCCCCTGCCTGACCAATGTTCGATAAATATAATACACGGATAAAATGGTAGGGGGTGACTTGCACACTCAACAATGGGCCCCTTGAAACGGTCACTAGCACCTGGTGTCGTAGCGACAAGGGGGCAACATGTCCTGAGGTGCTTCAGAGGAGTGGAGAGGTATTCCACCGCTATCTGGACAATCCCGGAAGTACGGTCAAGATCCCTACCAGCATTTTACTGGAATACTTCCTTCCTCCGAGCACGTTTGCTCTTGCGAATCAAGCCAGCCAATAAAGGCAAGAATGAGGTGGAAGCTCTGTTCCTCGTCAGTGTTCACTCCAGCCGGCCGATAAAGGCAAGCCAGAGATGAGGAAAATGACTTCTCCCGGGAGATAGGGTACGTGGGGTCGCTACTGCCCAGCAGCTCGCCACATGCTGCCCTGCGGGTTTCTGTATCTCTCTTGGTCTGGCTCCTCACCCTAGACCTGTTCCGGCAAAGTAAACTCTACCGGCACAGACCTAGAGTTCGGAGCGCGCAAGCCCCACCATGACGTCAACGTAGAGAGATACGGCGATGGGGCGTAGAGATACGGCGATTATTATTATTATTCTTTTTTATGACATATCTTGGAACCCTGGGGTCCCGGACCTTTGGAATGCATACGAGGGGCCGAACCAACTCGTGGAGGCCCTTTAGACCATTTTAAATGATGAGGAGGCACCAACCGAAGATTATCCCTGTCTACGCAATTAGTGCACCCAAGGACAACCCCCGATTGGTGCAGGACTACTGCAGAACTACTATTATTTTTTTTTTTGACAGAGTATCAGTCCCATCCATGATCGTCGTTTGTCGTCATCGTCGTCTGATCGATCGTTTAATGCTTTGTTCAGACCCGAGGCGGTGGTGGTGGTAGCACACAGATTACTTTGTAGCAAACTAGCTAGCTATTGGTAGCATGCAGTTTAACTGTATTTACAGTAATTTTACCACTGACAGCTGCAAGCCATCAGCAACCATACCGAACCATACTAAAAAAAATTACCAAAAAGACCACTGCTTAGACAGAGAAAACTAGTAACTGTGATTTTGACAGTGATGTAGTTGTAAAATCAGAGATTATCTGTGAAAGGAGACAGATTAAATATACAATTTATCAATGTTAAACTGTGAGCTGCCGCCACTGTCTGAATAGCCCATAGAACAATTTTATTGAATGGCATGACTAATCAGAAGGAGAAGACTAGTTACGAGGACTACGACTATTAAATGACAAATTCGATGACCAAAGTAATTTGCAAATGAACTCGAAGATATCGAAAAAAGTGACATAATTTGGTTGGCTGATTAGAAGAAAAATGCATCTGAATTTAGAGGTCTGAATGGTCTTTGGGTATGAATTTACGCCTTGGGTCGTGGGCCGTGGGCCCGTAGCAGCCTTAGACCGGTCTATATGGTAGCAGCTTAAAATTCGTATTGTCTATGACTGTGAAAATATTTTGAGCGTCATGTGGTGAAACTTTTAGGTAATTGGCAACACTAATACATAATTTCTTGATTATCTAAATGTTGGGATTATGTTTGATTTGTCCTGGATAAATAAATTAGACATAGTTATCATAATGTTTCAGTGAGTATTTGCTACAAAATCAGTCATAATAAGGTTTAGTGGCAGTTAAACTACTTTACTCAGTTTCTCATGGGAGTGTCGTACAGATGCGCTGACCTTCGTTTTGATGCACAACGCACAACAAAGCATCAAATTGACGGCTGCCCCATTTTCACAACAATCTTTGGATTCGATGTAACTTTAATTATTAGTGAAACAATTCGCATTAGTATATAGTTAATTGGCTATATTAAACCTTTTTTGTGTAAAGTGTTACGTGTGTGGAAAGTAAAATGAGAATGGAAACTACGACTACGCAAACAATTTTGTATGGTGTGTTTTATAGTACCAGAACCACAGCAAAAGCTTTCTTTTTGTGTTCTAGGAAAATAATATTGAACCTGAGAAAATAACTTGTATAAATCAAGATGAATGAAAGGGATATCCCAAGTGTCCCTATTACAACATTAGCAGGAGTAGCCAGCTTGACAGACTGTAAGTATGTGAGCTACATGGTATGAGAGCATTTTAACAAATAACATTTATATGCATGTTTAAATGATTTATTTAAGCCTTGTTGTATATAAATGGTAATGCTATTGCATAAAACAAGAATTAACATCTATGACTGTTTATTTATTTATTTACATATCAGAATTTTTCAGAACCTACCTAAATCAATTAATTTACGTTTACCTGCTCATATACAGATCACAGTTATTATTGTATAAATGTAACCTGATGATTAGTGCTACTTTAAATTACTAAGGTAACATAATGTAGCAATATTGATTTAAAAAAAAAACTAGTTGTTCTCCTCGGAAATTAATTGACATATTTTACTTTTAATTGATAATTTATTAGTTACAAGTCATCAAAACTTAGTGAAAGACTCAAAAGTAAATTTACTCCTATTTATTATAGACACATAGTGTTTTTAAACAAATAATAACTCACCTGTACCAAAGTTTAATTAGAATCCTAAAATGTTGGTAGTCCAACAAGTTGTAATTAAAGTACAGTGTAAACTATAACAAAACTCAAGAGACCAAGCATTTTTTCGTTATAGAGAGTTTTTATTATGTGGAATGAAGAAAGAGAAACAACCAAATACTAATCACAATAGTTATTAATATTTTTATTATGTATTTATTTATTGGGTATACGAGAGGTGCCTAGTGTGTTTAGTAACTGGGGCCAACATTCCTGAAGACAATGCAATGCAATCCAATAGTAATGCCACACATGTTCTAGGCAATTAACAGTAACAAAAGCAAGGCGGCTGTATACAACCTCAGGTGTCTTTCTTAGAAATTTTGCCACCTCAAAGATTTAGTCAGAGCCTTTTGTAAACTGGTAATTTAAACAGTAATGCTGATAAAATATATTGACTGACTTCTAAATATCACTTCTTCATAATAGTGAATGGCTGTTGTGCTATAAAGAGTGTGTCAATGTATGGGTCTTAAGATAACCCAACCAAATTTTACTGACCAAAGTTTTATGTTATATCTAAAGATGTTATAAATAGTTTACACTGTATAATGACCATTTCTGTTTGCCTGCTTAGGAAACCTTGGTGGCTAACTTTAATCACCACCTGTAAAATAACTCACTTTTTTAGTCCACAGATAGAGCCATGTCAATTAGGCTTATATACATTGATCCTTTATTTCACCCCATCCAGTTCAGTCCAGCATCTAGAATCCATCAATGTAAATCAGTATATTAAATAAAACCAACAGTCTTCATGAACATTGAAACAAAAAGAAATATTGCTTCTTTTATTTGATGTAAAACTGACTAACTTATTTATTTATTTAACACTTAATAAATTGTACACCACATAATACAAAAAGGACAAACATATTCAAAAAACTAGTGTACAATGGGTAGACCACCCACATCATCATTGTTGTTCATCATTGTGTCTGGAGACACAATGATGAACAACCTTTGGATGGACTGAAAAAAAGGAGAGACATTTTAGTCTGTCAGTGTAAACAGAAATAGTTTATAACTTAGACATAATAAAGTAAAATATGTAACAATTAATAATTATAATATCAATAATAAAATATACTAATACATATCAAATAAAATTCCTATTTAATATCATTTTTAAAATTTTTTTTATTTAATTTTTTTTTTTTATTATTTTAAGGGGTTTGTCTACTCATAAAACTGAAAAACTTTTCCCAATAAAATGGGTCGTAATACGATTTTTTTTTGGACTGTCCATATAAATTTTACACTCAGCTGACTGGTTTAGTATTGGGTTAGAATTTTTTTTTTCACATTTTGACCCATGTTTATTGGGAAAAGTTGTTTAGTTTTATGAGTAGATAAACTCCTTAAAATATTTGCGCTTACTAAAATTTGACCTTATACTATAAATAGCTAGAAAAGATAAAAAATAATTACAGTGCTCCTTCACCATTTTCTTTAAAATTGTTGGTTTTTGAGCATGCATCACTCATAAGGGTAATGCATTCCATGAACAAGCGGTTTGAATGGAAAAAGATTTGCAAGAAACAAGTGGAATGCATGCAAAACCTTAATTTTAGATTTTCTAATGATCTTAAGAACCTAGAATGTGTGAAATGTCACAGAGGAAGTGAAAACATCCTTTAAGATAAAAGGAGTGGAACTAACTAATTAGTAACTTAAGTTTTTAAAATCAAATAATAAACAGGAATTCCAAAATATAGTCACTTCCACCAAAAAAGTGAAAGGTAATGTCTGCATCTTATAAAATAAATTAGAAACTCTCAATGTTAATATTTAATACTATTGTTTATTATTAATTTTGAAAAATTATTATTATTTAGAATGTGATGGGAAACTTTTTATTTTCAGTATTACCAGTGTTACCACTCCCGGCGCCATTGCCTGCAACACTCAACAACAAGTCACAGTTGTTTCATCCGCGTGTTGCTGAAGAGGCGGCCATTCTGCTTGCAACGCGCGATGAAAATCTAGTGTCGCTGTTAATTCAATCGCTCATGCAGACATCAGTATCGCACATGTAATGATTTCCTTCACATTTGTTAATTTCCTAGCTATTGCTATTGCTCTATTGAGCATGTTTTGCTAGACCTATAAGTAAATGTTCTTTGCTTTACTTTTTACCTGACGGCGCGACAGCGAAGACAGGGTTATGGTTTCACATGTATCTCTGTACATGGGATTCTTTATACCTTCGAACAATCTTAACAGCTGCATGCATTTTAATACACGAGATGGCTCGTCTAGATCGTGCAATGGTTATGGTGGATGGTTTTAATTTTATAAAAAATGAAATAATTTAGGATTTTACATGTTAATAAATAATTTCTTGAAAATAAATAAAGGGTTTGAGGAGACTATTCCAAAAATATAACACCAAAAGGTTTAAAATGTAAGAAATAAAAAACCCAGCTGCACTTTTTAGTTGCTGTCGGATTTTTTGATTTAATTTAATACCTGTTTTTATCTTTTCAGAGATCTAAAAGATGATACCATGGCAAATTCATCTAATCCTCCAACACCACAACCTCTGCCAGAACTATTAAGGGCAATCTTAAACGTAAATCCTAATGTGTTTGAGCAGCAACCAAGAACTCATTGGGGCCCCAATTGCCACTCACACAATAAGTTTAATGGGATTTCCCCCAACACTGTACCATCAAGCCCATCATCGCATGGTACAGCATCCATTCCGAACCAGCAGTTGTTAGCTACTCCGTCTCAATCCTCACCCCATGTAAACATGGGCTCTCCGCCCTCGCAAGCCAGGCCAGGGAATCAACTAAATAATACTGCTCAGAATAGTGTGTCCCCCATTTGGAACAGTGGTAACTCTTCCAACATGTATGCAAGCCCACTGTCAAATACATCTAGTACTAATCCACAAAATGGTGGTTTCTATAATAGTTTAGTACAAGACAATAGGAGTTATGGTACTAATTTAAGTGAAGATAAAGATCCACTCTCTATGTCACCAAGCAACCAACCTGATCAACAGAGATTACTAATGCAATTACAAGAGAAGACATTTGAGCAAGGTATTTACTGTTGTTATATTTGTTACTTAAACGCTAATTACTGAACAGGTAGTTTATATTTAGGTGTATTTGTAGATGGTAATGTGAGGACAAGCCAGTCTCCAGCACAAGCCAGCGTGGCTCCGTCGCCACTACGTTTAGAACCGCAAGTGCCTCAACCGTCGATGGGTGCGCCATACACGCCTCAACAACAAGCTCAAAACAGCAACCAAGATAAGCAAGACCCAAGCAAAAGTACAGGAGTTATAAATAACAGATATCCTGTTGTGAAACTTGGACGATTATCAGTAAGTTCTTACAAATTAGGCGATATTTGAATTACTTTTCCCAGATGACAGTAATACAATGTGCAACAGTGTAACTTTCAGTTTCATCACAGATTAATGTCTTGTCACATTCATATTCTCGGCGCCAATTTTGGTCTATGAATATGTGCTCCAGTCCAGATAGTGCGAAAACGTCTTCCGAGGTCTTCGCAGAGCGATTATAAATATTCCAGAATCGGCTAAAGCTCAAAACCCATTTTGTCATCTTAATCTCACTTCACAAAAAAATATTCTAACCTTAGTGACCAGTGAAACTCTTCTCTGACCACCCAGGTTAGGATATTGTTTCTCAGTTCACATGTGTACTAATATAATTTTAATAGGAGGGGTTATTGAAGAAGCACGATTTTACAACCGAAGAAAGATCTAGAAAAAATAGTGCACTAGAATCTGATTCTGATGATAATGTCCCACTGAAGACGAAATCGAGTAGCGGTACACCGACTGTAGATAAAGAAAGAGAAGCGATAGATATAGCTAGAGAGAAGAATTGGGAAGCCGTGAAAAGGAAACATGAAGAAGCCAGCAAAAGGGAAGAAGCAGAGGCCGCAATAGGTACATGCGAGCATAAGATCTTTTTGTTGATGACGTTTGTATCCATTAAGTCCTCCCTTGTACAGGTATATAGACTTGAGATGCAGGCTTGATTGAAGGAATGTGCTACATTTGCGACCTGTAAAATCTTCTTGAAATTAATTGTTTTTACTTTGGAAATTCAATACTAATACGCAGTGTAAATTTTTCAGTGCGGCCGAAGCTACGAAAGGTTGAACGGAGATTAGTACCTGTGCTAGAAATGCTATCTGTAGATGAATTAATGGAGACAAATACGTATCAGCGTTTTAACAAACTGATCGAATCGGTTTTCGAAGCTATCGACGATGACATTTTAATTACTGACGAAATGGGTAAGTATAAACTGCACAACCTAGAGGAAACAGCCAACTTACTTTACCATCGTGTGTGCTTGGGCACACACGATGGTAAAGTAAATATACGTTTGAATGATGTAACGTGAGCTGGAAATATTCTTTAGTCTGTGAAATCACTTTATTGTTTTAAAATGGACCTTAAATTACACTATCAATTTGTTATATTGCAGAAGGCACAGATATACCTGAAGAATTATTATTGCCGCGTTATCAGCTTCAAGAGTTATGCTCAGAAGCAGCTAAATTAAAGAATCTTGGTGCTATGGAGGCTATACCAGCAGACAGATTAGTCCGATTGTTAAACATATTGGAAAAAAATATCAGGGCGGCGGAGAAAATGTCATTAGTGAGCGACCCTGTAAGTACTCTTGTCTTGTAAATACTTTAATCGCAAATATCTATATTAAATAACATACATAAAACTGAATTTTGTCTTTTTAGGAGGATAGTGAAGAGATGCGGCAAATATGGTTAGAGTCTGCATTAGAGAGGGTCATGTGTGCGTCGGACGCAAGTCTAACGTCTCTGTACGTAATGACCTCCCCGAACATGCCGAAGCGCATATTTCTAGAAGACGTTATAGATAGAATTATTATGTTCATAAAATTCCAGTTGAACAATACAATTTATTGTGTCTACGATCCTGTGTATAGCATTCAAAGTACTTCAAAGAAGAAAGGTAAATATAATTTCATTCATTCATTTTGACATCATGTCTCAACTTCGGTGCCACCATCGAGTACAAAGCCTGTGTTTCTGAACGCATACAACCCCAATCTCTTCAAAGTGAGAGTGTACAGGCTTCTTCTGGGTAAGCTCGCTCCATCGTCGACTTTGTCTCTGTCATCTCTGACCTAGACTGGAGTCAAGAGCAAACCTATCTCAAATAAAAAAAAAAAAAAAATTTCATCGTCTTAAAATTTGGCAGTCGCCAGGTGTTTAATAATCATTTAGATTAAACAATAAAACTCCAAATATAAATTACATTCTGTTGTTAATATTTTTTGTGGAAGAAAACCCCAATAAAATACGTATAACGTTTCGCGTAGTGGACGGTCGCAAGCGGCGCGGCGGCGGCGCCAGCAACTCGACGCGGCGCAGCGGCGGTGGCGGCGGCGGTGCGGCGGGTGGCTCGGCGCGCGCTGCCCGCGAGCTGTACGCGCACGCGCACGAGTCCGTGACGCTGCTGGCCGAGCTGTTCGCGGCGCACCATCTCACCGACACCACAGTGCTGCACGCCTCCACTGTCGGCGTGTCGCCCTTCTTCGTCGAGAACGTCAGCGAGTTGCAGCTCAGTGCGCTCAAGCTCGTTACTACGGTCAGTGCCTGACGTGACCCACGTCTTTACATCGCGAAGTTATTGTATTCATACTTAAAGCGGACAGTTCTACCTTCGGATCAGTCTGATATGAACAAAATCCGGACCGTGTGTGGCTGTTGATCCGGTCAGATGGATTGTTCGCCACGGTGAATGTTTACTGATAGAATGATATCGTTAAAGCTGAAGCATAGTCCGATCGTTTCATGTAAAAGCGATTGGCTTGATCGGATGTCAAGCCAATCGCAGCTTTTACAAGTACTCGCTGACACTGTTAGTGGCGACTATGACTGACACTTTGTATTGTTTCCAGATATTCACAAAATACGAACAGCACCGGAGACTGTTGCTAGAAGATATACTAGCGTCGATAGCGCGCATTCCCAGTTCCAAGCACAACTTGCGATCGTTCCAACTGAGCTCGGACCAGCAGATACAGATGCTGACGGCGCTCGTCCTGCAGCTGGTGCAGTGCGTGGTCACGCTGCCGGAGACACTGTGCAAGTCGCAGGATAAAGATAAAAATCCTGAGTCATCTGACAGTAAAAAAGTAAGTTATTGTTTGTATAATTCACAAAAAACTCTTAAAAAGGCTAGTAAATCTACAGTTAAATATCATATGGTCAGGTATTGCGATTTTTTGACAAATGAAAACAGGGAGTTATGGACTCCCGATTTTTTAGGACATCGAAACTTAACAATGTAACTTGTATTTTTTACAGAATGCAGTAGATAAAGATCTCATGATAATTTCTAAGTATGAAGCAGCGATCAGTGTGGGCGGTACATTCCTGACCTCATTCCTGAACAAGTGCCGGAGTCGTAACGAGGATGTCGACTTCAGACCCCTGTTCGAAAATTTCGTGCACGATTTGCTGACTACTGTGAACAAACCAGAGTGGCCTGCGACTGAACTGCTGCTTAGCTTACTTGGAACTATGCTAGTAAGTTAACTCCATTTTAACCTTGTTATTTTTACCGTAAACTGACGTACTGCCTCGTTGGTCTAGTGATCGCAAGCTCTACTGCTGAGCATAAGGTCCTAGGTTCGATTCCCTGGTTGGGCAAAGGGTTGTTGGGTTTTTCCATCTGGAATTTCTCAGTAGCAGCCCGAAGTCTGGATTTGTGTCCGGTTGATGGCAATAGGCTCGCCCCCTATTACATGGGGCGTATAAACATAACTGGTGAAATGTGGGTGTACTATAGGTACACCTCTGACTAACCCTTCGAGGAATACAGGCGTAATGTTGTTATTTTTACCATAATGACCCCATGTGCCGCGTATTATCCACATCACACGTTTTTCTATCGGCACAGAAGCGATAATCGTGTACAATTATTGATCGTACTCGTGTTGCTAGATCGGATTACGTTTTGGCTTTCTTTAAACATCGAGTTCCAAAGGTTTTCGCCTTTTATAGCCCTACATGCAGCGTCGTCCTTATGGGCTGGCCAGGCGGGTGGCTGCCAGAAACACAATCTTTCGGGGTACGCGAAAAATAAACTGCTGTTCCCTACATTTATGTTCACATAACTCGTCAAAATGTAGGGAACACCTGATTTTGTTTTCGCGATTTCAGGTTTGGTCCCACAGTAAAAGTTGTTCATAATGATAAGTACAATGACCCCTTCAGAGGTTGTGCGTTCATTCCGGGACATGTTGTGTAGATAGATAGATTCTCATTAATCTGCATAACTCAACAAATAACTTCTATTTCTGTATAAATTGTCAAAAGAAAATCTAATCTAGACCTCGTTTTCGAATTCGTTACGCTCGGTCTTGCATTATGCGTTCTCATAATTCTTGAGTTTTTCTGCATAACTTAAAAAACAACTCGTATTTCTGTTTGAACGATCATTAAAAATCTAACCTATCTGAAAAGGATCGCTAAAAATTTCGGGCTCGCTTTGCTCGCTCTTACATCATAAACACGTAATTCTTAAGCTTTTCCGCATAAGTGGGCAAAGTTACTACTATTTCCATCCAAAATACAAAAGACGAAACAAAATCCAACCTAACCGAGGCGGGGTGCTAACATTTTCGAGTTCGGTTCGCTCGCTTTTATCACACACTAATTATTATCGTAACCCTGCCGGTATCCATAGTGGCCACCCCGGAATCTGAGGCAGTGACCGCATCTGTCTATAAGTTGTGAAAGATCTTTCAGCAAATTAAAATGAATAAAAAAATATTTACGTTTACAGATTGGTCAAGAACGTTTGATCAATCTTGCTATAATATCGATTGAGTATGACATTGCAAAATGTATTGATGTAGAATTGTAGACCATATTATTAACAAATTGGCCCCAGAAAAAGCCAGAAGTATAAACTTTTAAGAGATTTTATAATGCTTTTATAACCAAACTCGTGTTGTATCATTTCCCTTCCTGGACAGTAGTAAGAACTATTTGAATGTTTAAATGAATACGTAACTTAAATTACACGGTCGAAGTTATTGTGTGTGTCATTTTTCTAGAAAACAAGTATTGGGGGCGCAACATTCAAATCTTGTCAAAGGCGCTCATGACCCTAGCTACGACGCTGCCTACAAGCCATGTGCCCAATGAGGTTTCTCATCGGCAAAATTGGAACTACCATAGAAACTTTCATCTCCTATTTAACCCCTGTAGGGTATGAATTTCGAATCGTGAGGGAGAGGCAAGCTTTGCGCCCTTACGCCCCTAGTCGCCGCAGGAGACGCCCTGGGCGTCGGGAATTGGCAGCCGATTCCCGGCTACCGTAGGCGCGGGCTTGCGTTCGGCGAGCAATGGGTAGCTCGCCGTCCGATAAGGAGTCCGAGTCGACGGCGCGGTGTGTTCCACGCGCGCCTCAAAGAGATGTCAGCACCATTGAAGGGGTCCGCTAGGGCCGATGCCAGCCAGGGTTGCGGGATGTTCGAAAGAGTTACCGTGGCCCCGGCACAGGCAACAGAATGAAAACGGGTGGGTTTTAGTCAGTAAAAGTCTGACACGCCCTCCCGCTCCGCCCAGAGCGGGAGACGTCATTTGATGATTTCCCATCCATAAAAAAAAAAAATTAAGATTTAAAATAAAAATTTATAATGTACATTATATATCACGTTCAACACTAACCTGGAACATGTTACAGGTGAAGTACATGTCCGACAAGTCGATGGAGATGTCGGTGCGCGTGGCGTCGCTGGAGTACCTGGGGCTGGTAGCGGCGCGGCTGCGGCGCGACAGCGTGCAGTCGCGCGCCAAGCTCGCCACCATGGACGCCGTGGTGCGCGACATACGCGCCGAGGAGGAGAAGGACGGCAACCAGGCACAGGTGCGGTCTCCTATCGTACAATTCTATTGATCAGTAAATCTGCTGTCAAATCTCATGTTGTGATCGGTTGACAGAAGTCACAAGTCTATCAAACACTACCTAATACGTAAATAGGTTTTTTTTGTGTTGTTTTATCGTGTTTAGCTATCGACACCCGTCACGTATGTGAAGTTTATACAACCAAGACTGATTTTTTTTACTAATATTTCAAGTCAAAAAAATCATAAATATATAGGGTGACTGGTAATTAGTGACCGATACTTAAACACATGATTTTACACATGATAACAAGCAACTTCTACTATGGCACCAATCCTGAAATCGCGAAAAAAAAATCAGCTCTTCCTTACATTTATGTTCGCATAACTCGTCAAAATGTAGAGACCAGCTGATTTTTTTTCGCGATTTCAGGATTGGTGCCATAGTAAAAGTTGCTTGTTATCATGTGTAAAATCATGTGTTTAAGTATCGGTCACTAATTACCAGTCATCTTATATATTTTTTTGTTTTATCGTGTTTAGATATCGATACCCACCACATTTGCGGACTTTCGCCAACTTATTTATTTTGATCCTGTATGAATGTTTAGTGAAATTAAAAAATACTTTTGTCTCCATAGAGTGCCACTTCGGGCTTAGACGAAGATGAAGAAAGGACTGAATTTCTGCAGCGGGTACTACTTGATTATCTTGCCATCAACGGGCAAAAAGATCAAGCTTGGAACTGCGCTCGCCATTTCTATATCACACAGTGGTACAGAGACATGGTAGTGCAACCGAAGAGTACGTCGCCGACTAAGAAACCGAAGAGCAAATCGAAGAAACGTTACATAAAGGACGAAACGACTGACGAGGAGTCCGATGCAGACGACGATAGTGACGATGAAGGACGACGCCTCAAAGACTTGAAAGCTGAAAAGAAGCTCGCCTCCAGTGCGCTCATATCGGCTGAGAAATTTAAAACAATGGAAAGACGGAAGCATTTCTTTCTGGAGAAAATCCGTCCGTTTAGGTACCAAGGTGGCACTCAGGTGCAAGTGATGCAATCATACATTGACTACAGCGGAGCAGAACTAATCTCTCAGTACTTAGCTTCGAAAAGGTCATTCTCTCAGAGTTTCGATAGATATCTGAGAAAAATCCTTGTAATTTTGTGTGAAAACACAATAGCGATCCGCACAAAGGCGATGAAGTGCCTTGCTATGATCGTGGAAGCAGACCCGGCGGTACTGGCGCGGCCAGACATGCAGATCGGAGTGAACCGCTCGTTTCTGGACCAGTCCACCGCTGTGCGCGAGGCAGCCGTCGATCTCGTCGGCAAGTTCGTGCTCAGTCGGCCCGACCTTATTGATAAGTATTATGGAATGCTCTCAAATAGAATATTGGTGAGTGCTATGCAGTTTTTAGAGCCTTTTTTACTTGTGATTATTGTGTTGGTGATTAAATTAAAAATAATATTACATCTTTTAGGACACTGGTGTATCGGTGCGTAAACGTGTGATAAAAATTCTAAAAGACATCTGTATAGAGTGCCCAGAATTTCCTAAAATACCTGAGATTTGCGTTAAGATGATTAGAAGAGTGAACGATGAAGAAGGTATTAGGAAGTTAGTGATGGAAGTGTTTCAAAACATGTGGTTCAGTCCGTGCGCGAACACAACGCGGCCGGGCGCGCTCGACATGACGGCCGCGGCCGCGGACCCGCTCACCCGCAAGGTTCTCAACATCACCGATGTGGTCATATCGTCCAGAGACATAGGGCTCGAGTGGTTTCAGCAGTTGTTGACTAGTGTAAGTACATTGTCATATACTTAACTAAATACTTTGTAAAAACATGGACATCCATAATTTACTACATCATTTATAACATTTTTGCAGTTGTTCAAACCCAAGGAAGATAAAGATGATTCCACGAAAATTATTTATCAACCACCTAAGTCTCTTTTACTTGCTTGTCAGCAAATAGTAGACTGTCTTATTGAAAGTTTACTTCAGCTAGAAGAGACAAGCGCTGATGGTAAATAAATTAAAAAATACATATTATTATGATTATTTTATGCAGTTTATTCATTTTAATGTTGACTGTTTTCAGGGACTGGTTCGTCGCAGCGCATTCTAGCTTGTCTCTCCACGTTGCATTTGTTTGCGAGAATAAGGCCCCAATTGTTAGTGAATCATGCATTAACTTTGCAACCATACTTGAGCTTAAAGTGTCAGGTATGTATTTTTATATTTGATTACATTTATTACAGTAGGTCAAACACACACTAAGCACGTGTGTACTATAAATCGCCAACAAACGCCAATCTAAAATACGTAAAATATTAAATAAATGTTTACCCTGTCACAGAATCAGTATGAGCAGCAGATAATGTCGACGGTGGCGTCAACGCTAGAGTTAGTGGTTCCTCTAATGGAGCACCCGAGCGAAGTGTTTCTGGCTCAGCTGGAGGAGGACGCTGTGAAGCTGATCCTGCAGCGAGGACAGCTCGTCATCGCCTCGTGCATTGCCTGCCTGGCCGCCATCGTCAACAACCTCACGCACAACTACAAACTTATTAGGGACGTGTTCAATAAGTACCATGGTGAGTTTCACTTGTTTTAGCCTCGTTTACACGAGAAGATATATCCCACCAATTCGCACTAAGCGTTTCGAAATGTCTTTTGTGATGCGCACAGCAAAGGAGTGGAACTCTCTGCCTGCGTCTGTGTTTCCGAACGCATACAACCCCGATCTCTTCAAAGTGAGAGTGAACAGGCTTCTTCTGGGTAAGCTCGCTCCATCGTCGACGTTGTCTCTGTCATCTCTGACCTAGACTAGAGTCAAGAGCAAACCTATCTCAAATAAAAAAAAAAATAAAAAAAAAAGAAGAACTTCTCGGTGGTCTATCGGCGAAAATGTTTATGCGAGACTCGTAGGAAAGAATCGCCAGGCGATCGTTCGCACTTATGTGTTAAGGTCGAATTTCACGAATACAACTATACGAATGCGATCACCACATCTAAACCGCGTTCAATAGCTGTCAGTGTCCTCACTGATGCGGAATGTGACTGGAATATTGAGACATAAAAACTCTCGCTTAAAGGGGAAGCGCTAAGGTAGCTCGCGAAATTCAAATATTCTTATGATTTTTGCAATTTCCAGCTCAGTGTCTGGGTGCATGTTAATTAAAGTATGATTCGCGACCGTAACAAATATGTATTTACAAAATTATAATCATTAGAATCAGTAATACAACTCATTTAACATTTTTTTAAATGTAGTACCATGTGAGCGAGAGAGGTGACAAAATGAGACAGCCCTCTTAATGCTTAAAAGTGTCAACACATGCCCTTCACCTAAAAAACGAAATATCCTTCCGTCCTCGTATTCGTAGAATGGTCTAACGCTGCAGAAGTTTAACACATTCGTGGTCTGGAAGTCTGCCTCGACAGTCAGCTTTCCCCACTTAGACAATATTGTTAAAAAGGCAACTAAAATATTAGGATTCCTGAAGCGTATCTGTCCAGAGCTAGTCTATTTGTGCCCTCAAACTTCTCTACTTCACACTCGTCAAAAGTGTACTCGATTATACATCGCAGCTGTGGAATCCTACCTATCAGGTCCTTATCGATCGAGTCGAACGCGGCCAAAAACGCTTCACTAGGTACCTGCGATATAAATCGAACAGCTGCCCCAATACAACTAATTACCCTGAAAGATTGAGTCACTTCAACGTTACATCCCTCGAAAACGGCAGAATAATGATGGATCATATTATGCTCTTCAAAATTGTCAATAGACTGATCCATGTTCCAAAACTTCTGGAAGATATAAATGTATCTGTTCCCCGTTGTAGTCAACCCAGGTCCGACCGTAAATTAGATGTGTTTGCAACATCTACGGCTCGAACCAACCTATTTAGGGCAATCAGCGCCATTGAACCGTTTGATGAGGACTTATAAGGAAAGCCACTCTCGCACCAATAGCATTGACCTCTTCTCCAACACCCTAGCTCAATTTCGCAATCATCTTTTACAGCAACTTCTTGTTTGAGTTCCATCATTCATTTGTTGTTCTGTATTATTACAATTTGAACTTTTTAATTAATGTAATTATTTAATTCCATTTGATACATTTGACTGTATTATTATTGCTTTTTTTTATTCTTGGGACCCTGGGGTCCCGGACATTTGGAAGGCGTACGAAGGGCCGGAGCCAACTCGCACCCGTTAGACATTTTAATGAAAACCAACCGACGATTATCCCTTTTCGCACTATGCAAATGCACCCAAAGACAACCCCCGGTTGGTGTAGGACTATTGCAGGATACGGTAACAAAGATTTTGGGTGGCTAAAGTGAACTGGTTATCTAGAATTATGGAAAGACTGTGTTGTGTTGTGTATTTTATATAAAACATTGGTTAGGCAGGGGCCATCCCCTGCCTAACCAATGTTTTATATAAAATACACAGATAAAATGGCGGGGGGTGACTTGCACACTCAATAAGGGCCCCCGAAATCCATCGCTAGCACATAGTGATTTAGTAACAAGGGGGCAACACTTCCTGAGGTGCTTGAGGAGTGGAAAGGTGTTCCACGCCTATCAGAACAATCCCGGAAGTACGGTCAAGATCCCTACCAGCATCTTACTGGAATACTTCCTTCCTCCGAGCACGTTTGCTCTTACGAATCTCCACTCAAGTCGGCCAATAAAGGCAAGAAAGAGGTGGAAGCTCTGTTCCTCGTGAGTATTCATTCCAGACGCTCAATAAAGGCAAGCCAGAGATCGAGAAACAAGAATTCTCCTGGGGATAGGGTCCGTGGGGTCGCTACTCCCCAACAGCTCGCCACATGGTGCCCTGCGGGTTTATGTATCTCTTGGTCTGGCCCCTCACCCTAGATCTATTACAGCAAAGCAAACTACCGCTGCAAGCTCCACCACGACGTCAACGTAGAGATACGGCGGTACGGTGATTTTATTATTATTACCTTATTTGATTTTGTGATTATGTAAATAATTACCTGGTTAAATCAAATAGGCAAACTGTGTGCACATCTTTAAGTGACAAGTTCGCTGTAGTAATTACACTACCATTCAGAAGTTTGGAAGCAGCAAGGTAAAATCAAATAAAACTAAAGTCATTTCAATTTCAATGTATTGATAAAAAATTAAAATATAAACAAAAATTAATTTAAGCAGAACAAAAATTTTACATACAATATAAAATTAAATTAAATTTTATCTTCATCAAAGTGTCCGTCCTCCTTTTCCCTTTATTAGCTTCTCGCATATTCTAGTCATTCTATTAATTAATTTATTAAAATAATCTTCATCTATGGTCTATCGGTTTAGGTAGTTAACTAAAGGTAAACAATCTTGGTATGTCTTTTTATATTAAAGAGGTCGTATATAATATACACAAAGATTATTTAAATTTAGTTTATTAGCTAACATCGATTTAGTAAATACCTAGTCGCAAAGATTTTTATATACAATTTATAGACAACTTTTAGATAAAAAGACATGCCAAGATTGTTTACATTTAGTTAACTACCTAAACCGACGGAGTATAATTTGTTTCATTCGCTCTCTAATACACTTGCATGCAAAAAAATCATGTGCGTTTGAACTGAGGGACCACACTGGGAATTTGCAAAATGAAAATCCTAGGATTTAGTAGTAGACTTAAAACAATTGTAGAATGAATCTGGGAATTTGTAAGCAAATATATTAAAAACTACTGCCCTTAAAGTGTGGTCCCTCAGTTCTCACAGACGATCAGTCAGATCTCGGAAAGTATCTTAAAAATTAAGATTTTGTGAATACAGACATTTAGTAAAGAATTTGTAAAAATATTTACTAAATAACAGACCACAAAGCATTAAAGATAAAAAATATATATAAAGACTAAACTGTGGTCCTTCAGTCCACACAACAAAGATAAATATTTTAGTGAATATTACTGAATAAAATAAATAAAACCGCTCATTTTCTACATAAAGTTTTAGTAAAAGTCTTAAAACGTTTTGTAAAAAAGAAATGGAGCAAAAATATCGAAGCATTTTGAAGATAGCAATGATTAAACTGGTTCCTCAATCCTCACCTCCATCGACATATTATTTGCGTGTGCTAGCTGCTAGACGAGAGGAATATCAGCAAGTCAGTGTGCTTAACTTTTAGTAAAAAAGTTTAAGTATTTTTTTTTTTTTTGTAAAATATATTTAATTAATCAAAGTATGCACCGTTGTTATCTATGCACTTTTGCCATCTCATAGGTAGTTCATTGATCCCTTAACTAAAAAACCATGGGGGCGAGAATCAATAAACTCTTTGAAGGCGGTTTGGACTGCCGCATCGGAGTTGAATTTTTTTCCTTGTAAGAAGTTGTCCAAATTCCGGAAAAAATGGTAATCTGTTGGAGCAAGGTCCGGGGAGTACGGTAGATGTCGCAGACATTCCAATTGTAGCTCATCTAACTTAGTGGTTGTTTGTTATGCAGTGTGTGGTCTTGCGTTGTCGTGAAGCAGCAGTGGCCTAGAGCGATTGACCAATCTCGGTTGTTTAGCAGCTAGTTCTTCCTTCATGGTTTGCAGTTGCTGACAATAGATATCTGCCGTAATTGTTTGGCCAGATTTTAGAAAGCTGTAGTGAACGACACCGGCGCTAGTCCACCAAACACTCACAAGTAACTTTTTCTGAGTCAATTTTCGTTTAGGGCAGGTTTTGGCTGGGTCTCCAGGATTCAGCCATTGCGACGAGCGCTTCCGATTATCGTACAGTATCCACTTTTCATCACAAGTAATGATTTGATTTAAAATCCCTTCATTATTGTGTCGGTTGAGCAAAGTAACACAGCAGTCGACGCGTGTTTGCAAGTTCGATTCACTCAATTCATGAGGTACCCATCTTTCAAGTTTTTTTACTTTCCCGATTTGCTTCAAGTGGATTAATACACTTTTATCACTTACCCCGAAGCCTGCAGCTATCTCTGAAGTGCTTTGTGATGGATCCGCTTCCACAATAGCCTTTTATTCTTCATTTTCCACTTTGGTCTCCGGCGGTCCACGGGGTTGGTTGTGAAGGTCAAAATTTCCAGAACGAAAACGTTGAAACCAAAAACGGTACCGTGCTTTCTTTTGCGACACCAGCGCCGTACACATCATTAATCCTTCGAGCTGTTTCTGCAGTACTGGTGCCACGGTAGAACTCGTACTCGTAAATATACCGATATTTCATGTTTGCCATTGTGCGGTAATAAGCGACGCGACGCCAAAGAAAAAAATAATGAGGAAAAAACAAATGAATGACTGTTTTCAAAACTCAAATGTACCAGGTAAATGAATTTATAAATTTGAATTTGGAATTCTTAACCAAAGAGGAGATATTTCAGATCGAAGTGGCCAGTACGACAAAACGCTAATTTCATATGTAAGGACCTAATAATAGGTATCTAGAATTGTGTACTTTTACCTCTTAGCTGAGATAATAGGTACAAATTTTTTAATCCTATGAAAATAGATAGACTAGTGTGACCACACAATGAAACAAAATGTAGACAGTACTATTATACTTTATTTAATGTAGCATTATTTAGTTAATTATACACATTATAATTCATTTTGTAAACGAAAATGATACGTACCTGTTCTGAACAAGACAAAATTGTTAAGATTTAATTGTTAAAATTTCACTAAACTTCAAGTTAAAGTTCAAGTGGCACTTATTTTCTCTAGGATAAAATAAATATAATATTATGTATCTCACATTTATATAATACCACAAACTCTAATGTTTGTTCTTTCTTGTTGTTGTCAAGTGTCAATCAATCAACTCAGCCTATCGCAGTCTACTGCTGGACATAGGCCTCTCCCAGTCTGCGCCACAACACCCTGTTCTCCGCCTTCCGCATCCAGTCTGTCCCAGCCACCTTCTTAAGGTCGTCGGTCCATTTAGCTGGGGGGCGTCCCACACTACGCTTAACGATACGCGGTTTCCACTCCAGGACTCATCTGCTCCACCGGCTATCGGTCCTTCGACAAATATGGCCAGCCCTCTTTAGTTTGCTTACTCTGCAGGCTATATCGGTGACTCCGGTTCTTTTCCGGATAACTTCATTCCTGATTTTGTCAAAGAAACTCCAAGCAGAGCCCGCTCCATAGCGCGTTGAGCGACCTTGAATTTGTGGACCAGCCCAACTCAGTATCCACGTTTCGGCACCGTATGTCATAACGGGTAGGACGCACTGGTTGAAGGCCTTAGTTTCAAACATTGCGGGATAGGTGACGAGAAGACTTGACGAAGTTTTCCAAATGCTGCCCAACCCAACTGGATCCTTCTGTCGGCTTCTTTCTCAAAGTTGTGTCTTACTTGCCCTAGATAGACATATTCCTTCACAACTTCAAGAAACGACCCTTCTATGCGGATGGGTCTCGGCAAGACGTTGTCAAGTGTAATCCCACCTATTTTCAGTTTCCTGTTTTATTTATCCTCATAAACACTATGCGTACGTTAAAAACCGCTGAGCTAATACACATTAAACATAAATAAAAAAAGAAGGGAAGTTTAATTTAATGTTACTTCAAGTTTGCGTTCGGAAACAGATTGCTAATCAACGTAGTTATTTATAGTTATGAGTAGCAAAAAAAATATTTTAAACGCTACATATAAAAAACTAGGACTACATGATCTTCCTTTATCAACCGATAACACTTTTATGAACGAGATTCTTGCTATGGTGATCACTATTTCAAAATTATTGTAAGTACTGACAAAAGTATTTTAATAAGTGATTAGTTAATTTTGTAATCTACTTTCTATTAAATACACATAAGCCATTTAATATAGCTTTAAATTACCGTACAGCCTTGTTTTCGTTTCGTCTAATGCTATGTTAAATGAAGTATAATAGTCTACATTTTGTTTCTTTGTGTGGTCACACATCTATTTTCATAGGAATAAAAAAATAATATTATCTCAGCTAGGAAGTAAAAAATATACAATTTTAGATACCTATTGTTTAGTAGAAACTTTTTCTTAAAAGTTAAGCACACTAGACTTGCTGATATTCCTCTCGTCTAGCAGCTAGCACACGCACATGTGTCGGCGGAGATGAGGATTGAGGGACCAGTCTTAATCATCTCTATCTTCAAATTGCTTCGACATTTTTGCTCCATTTCTTTTTTACAAATCGTTTTAAACTTTTACTAAAACTATATGTGGAAAAAGAACGGTTCTTATTCAGTAATATTCACTAAAATATTTATCTTCGTTGTGTGGACTGAGGGACCACAGTTTAGTTGTTATGTTTTTTTTTTATCTTTAATGCTTTGTGGTCTGTTATTTAGTAAATAACATAACATCACGCCTTGTTTCCCCGAAGGGTTAGGCAGAGCTGTACCTATAGTAACACCCACATTTCGCCAGTTATGTTTGTTTGTAAATATCTTTACAAATTCTTTACTAAATGTCTGTATTCATAAAACCTTAATTTTTAAGATACTTTCCGAGATCTGGCTAATCGTCTGTGAGAACTGAGGGACCACACTTTAAGGGCAGTAGTTTTTAATATATTTGCTTAGAAATTCCCAGACTCGTTCTACAATTATTTTAAGTCTACTACTAAGTCCTAGGATATTCATTTTGCGAATTCCCGGTGTGGTCCCTCAGTTCACACATACATAAAAAATCGACCCACCCCCGTACGCTTTCGTTCAGAACACGATAAATAAAAATCTAAAACTAATGAATATGTTTCACACTGTTTGTTGAATGTCAGTCTAAGATTACAATAGACCAGTTTTTACTGTAACAGATTTTGGTTTATTGATTTAACAGACTGTAAAACAAAAACGGTTAGAATAGCTCAATTTTTTAATGAATCATTTTGAAAGTAAAAATCAAAAAATGCATTAAATTTTTAAAGAAAACTTTGTTTAGTAGCTTGTATTCCTCCACATGCTCTTATTGCAGCTTCCATCCTGTTTTTCATTGATCTTATTAATGTTTTTATGAATTCTTGGGATATACCTTCCCACTCCTCTTGAATAGCCACCTTTAGTTCCTGGAGGGTTTCTGGGGGCTGATTTCTGGCCCTGACCCTTCTCTTCAGCTCATCCCATAGATGTTCAATGGGATTGAGGTCAGGGCTCCTTGCTGGCCACTCCATAACAAGAATTTCCACCTCACGTAGGTACTGGATTACTATCGTGGCTGTATGTGGTCGAGCGTTGTCCTGAATAGCACCTCCTGGATGTATCGCTGTGCATTCTGATTGCCTAGACGAGGTCCGGATACGAACTGAAGATGTGTTTTTCCTTCCAAAGAGATTCCGCCCCAAATAGTCCATGAACCTCCTCCAAAAGCCACTCGTTCTTCAATATAGGCCTGTGCAAAGCGTTCTCCCTCTCTTCGGTAAACTTTCCTGCGTCCACGAAGACTGATTTTACACTCGTCCGAGAACAGTACGACCTTCCATTGTTCGAGTGTCCAATCAACGTGAGCACGAGCAAATCGAAGCCGCAGTTGGCGATGCGCGGGGGTTAATTTTGGACCATTAGCGGGTTTGTGCGGATGCAATCCGCTTTCTGCAAATGTCCGTCGTACAGTTCATTCACTTACAGCTACATCGCGAACATTACGAAGTTGCTGTTGCACCTCAACACCAGTCAAATGTCGATTTCTTAAACTTGTAGACACCATAAATCGATCATCTCGTTCTGAAGTAGCCCGATTTCTTCCCGTAAATGATCGTCTATTGAAGCTCCCAGTCTGTAAGAACTTTCAGTACACTCGTCTTACTGCTGATCGACTTAGGTGAAGACGTCTGGCCACGACGCGCTGACTCAATCCAGCCTGGATCAGTGCTACAACTTGAACGCACTCAGACGGAGTAGTATCCATTTACACAGAGAGAAAAACAATTAAACTCAAGGTAAATGGTCACTAAATCAATAAAATTAACCAATTATTGAATAAACAATACATTGATTAACTTTTAACACAATTCAATGTCACTGAGATTGCGTTATTAAAAATGAGAAATGTGGGTGTCCGAGTAAACGAGTCAATATCATCAACAACATCCCGATTTTTGAAGTGTAGGTTATGTAAAAATAAAGTTTATGAAACATACCTTCAAATTACATTAGTTTTTGTTTGTCTGATCTTAATTTTCATATATTGTGTTCCGAATCGAAACTTACAGGCTGGGTCGATTTTTTTGCTCGTAAGTGTAGCTTCCACAAATGTTCTGAGCTCACAGGAGAACGATTTTTCACCCTTCTATCGAGTTCATCCCAAACAAGCTCAATGGGAAAAAGATCAAGTGATTGAGATGGCCATTGCATGATGTTTAAGATTTTTTCATCTATTTTCTTGTTCAAAAAGGTCTGGCACAGTTTAGAAGAATACTTAGGATCATTATCCTGTTGGAAAATGAATCCAGGACCAATTAGATTTAGCCCACTGGGTACGGCGGAATTTTGGAGAATTTTTGAGTAACCTTCCTTATTTAGTTTTCCGGTTATCCTCACAAGATTTCAGGGTTTATTGTTGCCAAAACACCTCCAAACTATGACATTACCTCCACCATGTTTGATAGTAGGCACAGTACATGCCTCTGAAGCCCTCTCTTCTTTTGATCGGCGTACAAACACACGTCTATTGGATCCGAATGTCTGAAACTTTGATTCGTCACTCCAAAGGACATTTTCCCATTGCTCTATTGTCCAGTTTTGGTGCGCTTTTGCCCATTCTAGTCTATTTTTCTTATGTCGAATTGTTAGTTTTAGTTTTTTAGCTGCAACAATCCTCTTAGTTTTAGTTTTTTAGCTGCAACAATCCTCTTAGTCCCGCAGACACTAATAATAATAATTACCCATCGCCGTATCTCTACGTTGACGTCGTGATGGGGCTTGCGCGCTCCGAACTCTAGGTCTGTGCCGGTAGAGGTTACTTTGCCGGAACAGGTCTAGGATGAGGAGCCAGACCAAGAGAGATACAGAAACCCGCAGGGCAGCATGTGGCGAGCTGCTGGGCAGTAGCGACCCCACGTACCCTATCACCCGGGAGAAGTCATGTTCCTCATCTCTGGCTTGCCTTTATTGGCCGGCTGGAGTGAACACTGACTAGAACTAACCTCCCACCTCATTCTTGCCTTTATTGGCTGGCTTGAGTAGAGATTCGCAAGAGCAAACGTGCTCGGAGGAAGGTAGTAGTCCAGTAAGATGCTGGTAGGGATCTTGACCGTACTTCCGGGATTGTCCTGATAGCCGTGGAATACCTCTCCACTCCTCTTAAGCACCTCAAGACATGTTGCCCCCTTGTCGCTACGACACTATGTGCTAGCGACCGTTTCTGGGGGCCCATTGTTGAGTGTGCAAGTCACCCCCTGTCATTTTATCCGTGTATTGTATTTATCAAACATTGGTCAGGCAGGGGCCATAGTCCTTCCATAGTTTTTGATAACCAGTCCACTTTAGCCATCCAAACCCATAGCCCAATATTTTTTTTGTCTCCATATCCTGCAATAGTCCTACACCAACCGGGGGTTGTCCTTGGGTGAACTTGCATAGTACGCACAAGGATAATCGTCGGTTGGTGCCTCATTTCCATTGAAAGCGTCTAACGGGCCTCTGCGAGTTGGCTTCGGCCCCTCATATGCCTTTCAAAGGTCCGGGACCCTAGGGTCCCGAGAAACATCAAAAAGAAAATAGTAATAATATCGTTTATTTATAAAAACTAAACGTCTTTTAACAGTTGTTTTTGAAACGGGTGTTTCTCGCGTTTCATTCAGAGCTGCGGTAATTTGTAGTGCAATTAAGCGTCGATTCTGTTTAGACAAAATCCTGATGAAGTTGTCTTCTTGTCTTGTTGTGGATTTGGGCCCACCAGATCTCTTTCTATCTTCATTTTTCCCAGTTTCTCGTTTTCTAACAAGGGTATAGTGAACACCTTTCATTGATAGCGTCTAACGGGCCTCTGCGAGTTGGCTTTGGGCGTGGACCCATGTCTACGGTGCGGCGCCGTTTGCCGTGCAACGGTACGACACCGCCGCCGTGCCACGGCACGGCGCCGCGCCGCACCACGGTGCCGCGAACGGTGCGCCGCACCACGGTGCCGCGAACGGTGCGCCGTCCATTGCCCATATTCTGCCGATATTTCGCTGTTGGCGTGCGCGCATGTGAGGCAATGGACGGCGCACCGTTCGCGGCACCGTGGTGCGGCGCGGCGGCGGTGCCGTACCGTTGCACGGCAAACGGCGCCGCACCGTAGACATGGGTCCACGCCCTTTGGCCCCTCGTACGCCTTCCAAAAGTCCGGGACCTCAGGGTCCCGAGAAATGTCAAAGACGAAAAAATAAATAATAAATAAATGCGTTTAGCGCCAAACGCATTTAAAACATTGTTTTATTTCTGCCAATCGTTTGAAAATGTCAGAGACAGAGTGATGTTTTATATATGTTTAGCGTTAAAGGCATTTATTGGTTTGTGATGCAAGCAGACTTAAAAGTAATAACTCTGTTTCACTTCTGTGTTGATTTAGAATTTAAACTTTATTTTTCAGTATGGATAAGGTCTCATTTCAGTGTCCACCTTGACGTGTTAATTTAACTAAAATCTTAAGGTTGTGTATATGGCTTAAAATGTTTGTGGTTTAATACTCATAAACAAAATTATGCATCAACTAACATACTTAATTTACAGGTGTACTTCTTCAATGGAAGCATTGCTGGCAGCGGAATCCTGAAATGACGAGAGGGTTGCATTCAAGGCCCTATTTTAGACGCGCGTTATTTATCGTAGGACTGCTGTTGCGGTATTTCGATTTTACTGAAGCTAGAGTCATAGAAGGACTTCCAGTAAGTGACCCTCCGAAAAGTTTAATAGCAAAATTTGTGGTGAAAACAATATTATCTCATTTAACATAATTATATTTTTCAGGCGGACATAAAAGAACAGATATTCTCAACGTTAATGTTTTTCGTCGGTCTTGAAGACGAAGATTTTGTGTCGCACACTCTCAAGGCGCTGGGTTCAGTTTGTGTGAGGCATTACGAGTTCATGTTGCGACCTGAACTAAAGGAGTTCTATCATCAACTCCTCACGTCAGACTTAGCGCCAATAGAGATGAAAGCGGACGTGCTGAGAAACATTGAAATGTACTTACAAGAAGAAGAGCAGCGGATGATAAGACAGGATAAGGAATGTGAGTAGTTACTTCCTTAGATTTTGTCTTCATTTATGCTTATAATCCCTTCTAAGAGTTCTATCTCCATGTTATCGTTTATAATGCGGAAGTTAATTAGTTGTTTAGTCCGCAAATCATAACCAATATGAATTGACAGAATTATAATTATACAAGCCGTGTTCCCGATGGGATTTCCCATGCGCAACTTCTCTTCTACAGGAGCCTTGGAGGATGAGTTGCCAAAAAACGATTATATAACTAACTTTTACTTATAAACGGAAGCGTAATTGCCAATTACAGTGTTTCAAAATTTAATAAATTACGATCTTTCATACAAACTTTCATCCTCTATTTAACTATTTAATTTAGGGGGCGAGTTTCCTAAAAGTCTAACGTTTCTAACTTCAATTTAAAAAAAGTTAATTTAAAAAATCTAAAAACCCGACTGCGTAAAAAGTGAACTTTAAAAAAGATGGAAACAAGATGACATATTTTGTCTCCAAACAATCTCATACAGTCGGAGGTCTTTATTTTTAAATATAAGGGTCAGTACCAGGAAATCGTGTTGTGGGTTTTTGACAAGTTTATATAGAAAACTTAAAGTAGTAGCCACGAAAAAAAACGTCTAGCTAGCTCAAGAGTTTCACCAGTCAGTGAAAAAATCGGATTGAAGATAAACCTTGTAAATTTAATTATTCTTTATACAATTTTATATGACACATGCAAAACTTTTGCAATCAAGACAAATTCGGACGTTAGTTATCTACACAAAAGAAGTTTAATCGATCTATACA
Source organism: Fissipunctia ypsillon (assembly GCA_947568875.1). Classification (NCBI taxonomy): domain Eukaryota; kingdom Metazoa; phylum Arthropoda; class Insecta; order Lepidoptera; family Noctuidae; genus Fissipunctia; species Fissipunctia ypsillon. The sequence continues at coordinate 12,605,722 of OX387654.1, forward strand.
AACTATTTAAAAAATATATAATAACCTAACCTAACTAAAACTATTAACAAACTAAAATATGGCGTCGAAAAATTCCTCCGCATCGCTGTCGACTGGTAATGTACCCAAGAGACAGGCGGCATTGCCACGTTGTATGGCAATGTTTAGCCTCTGGCCAAGGTAAAAGCCAGCCCTTGGGTTACAGGATGTGTCAATTAGCCGTTTCGAGATTTCCTTAAAGATACCATGAGCACTCGGACCCCACGGCCAGGGTTTCAACCCCAAACGGCTCGAAAATATAATAACCGGTAAGGTTATTATGCTTTCGCCGCTTGAGGTTTTCTGGAGCCGAAGCAGCAGAGCCAGCATAGCATGCCGAGCCAGGAAGATGAAATGGCGCAAGAGTATCGACACACATTGCGTCCCACACTAAAGTCCTACCCACCTTCCATGGAAATAAGGACATGCCGTCCGGTCTCTTGCCATCGTCGCGTGCCAAACCAATGGGTTCTAATACAGCTGGAACGCCGACGGTAACAAGGACTCGTCGGATGATGTCATTAATGTTGGCGTGCCGCGCTAAGCGGCCTGCACTTCGGCTGCAAGACAGACCGTGGTGTCCGAGGCTGTTGACAACTTCGCCACATTGACAGCGATGAGGAGAACAACAAGGAGCTCCTAGTCGCAGGGAAGCAGCGAGGCGGAAAGTAGGGTCGTCAAACAATGTGCCTATGTTCAACGACGGTAGTGCATGAAGCCAAAGACCCGAATCCCACTTACCCACAGCCAGCAGGCGCGCACGCTCCGCAGTAGTAGCAGACGTGTCAAGTAATTTTTTCTGTACTATGCAGAGCGGCTCATCCCACTGTCTCTGGGAAGGTGGATTGTCGGGTGGATCTGAATTCGGGCAAGCGAGTCTCCAGGCATCCATAGCCTCAGTGAAGCACGGCATATCAAAATTAATCAGTGTGGTGGCTAAGATTTTCCTGATTAATTTCTCAGTGCCTTGGACCGAGGACATGAAAGACGGTAAACTAATACTAGAAAATTTGCGGACGCCGAGGCCTCCCATACGAATGGGAAGAGTAGCTTGTGCCCAAGCTCGGTTGTCCATGGCCACATTTAAAGTTAAAGTTAATGTATGCCGGATAATTTGGTCCATTTTGTCTAAAAGGTGAGCGTGGTTCCATAAATGGGAAGCGCGAAGGAAATACGTTAATTTAGGGCCGAAACAGCAATAACGAATTAAAGTTATGGCCGAATGCATGTTAATTTGGAATAATCTTTCCGAAACGTCATTGAAATTTTGTATTTTTTCTTCAATAAAACCGAGAAAAGAATTAAAGATTGGGAGACCCAAGGAGACGAAGAGAGCTTTTTTTAATCATTTTGATTTCTGGAGATATTGCGTTAAATTTGGGAAGTGTCAGATGTCTGTCAGTACTGTCCGCTAAGTAAAGTTCACATTTCGGAAGGTTGAGATCAAGGCCAATAGAATGAAGTTCATTTAAAAAAAAAGTAGGACATTTAAAATAGTTTTTACATCGCCTCCCAAGGTACTATTACCAAACGTTAAATTTGGAATTTAGCTGTCGAATAATTGGGTGAATGGCCCGTTGTCCCGATTAGAAGGGTGTCTGTGTAACATTGCCAAAGGAAAATATAGATTTGGGGTATTTCTTTTTTAGTTTCTGCCAGCAAGGTGTTGTCCCTATTTACAGATTTGAAGGCATTCTTTATGTCAACCTTCAGGATGACCTCTCCTTTGCCAGAATTTAGGTTGGTCGACAACGCGTGTACGGCAGCCTCACAGCCCCCTTTGGAGCCGTAACCTAGCTGCAGGGGTTGAAATTGTTCCGAAACCACCTCACCATAAAATTTACAGCAAATTTTGGCTGCCATACGTCGGTAAGTAGTTCCCACGGCAATGGGACGAAAGCCGCCATCCTTCTTACACAGGGCGCATAGATTGGGCCCGTACAGAACGTCGATGATGCCCTCGTTCATCTTGCTGGACAGCATAAGGTTAATCAGAGCCGTAAACTCCTTCAAGAGTAACTCATCAGCTGCCCCGGTGCCTGGGCTGATAAGGTCCTTAAGGTGTTGAGGACTCAGGCCATCGAGGCCGCCAGCGGAGCCGCTCCGGAAGGAGCAAACGGCTGTGACCAACTCTCGACCTGTAATGGTGAGGGAGTGATTATCCGGATCAGGGGGTCGGGAAAAGAAAGGCCATCCGCTGGGGTAGGGTGTTTGCTCTCCAGAGCTGCGAGCGTTTCTGGAGAACACGGTGCCACCACATCACTACTGAAAAGAATCCTGGCTGCTCCGCTAATGTCACCTTCCCCTAACTTAGATTCTACAAGATGGGATATTGAAGAGGTATATATCTGTGTCTGTAATTTGGAATCTAAATTATGGGCCGAAATATTACAGTTTTCTTTAATTTGTGCAGTTAATGTTTTTTTGGTTGCCAAATTCTTTTGTACGTGTAGAATTCTGTAAGGGAAGAGCAGCTGTTCACAAGCACTTTGCGAGTTCTCCCGGGCGGCAAGACGAACACAACCTGCTAAGTGTTGTGCCACTAGAGGTCTAGCACCGCGAGGAACTCGCTTTAAAAAAGTTATGAATGAACATTTAGTTAGACGAAACTTAAAAAAGACAATCCGACACGACCGGGGAGAGATCAGGCGCAGGAATTAACGGCTTTACGTGGTTTCCGAGGCACCGGGGGAAGACCACCAGCTTCCAAAGTCAACAGGAACATAGTTTTTGAATTTTGAAAGAGTTTTCCAAAACGGGTAAAAAGTGGATGTAGCTGGTGTTGTGGGTAAAGATGTTGAGTGGTGAGTGCATTTGTGGTCTGTGTACCTTTCCAATATGCACATTCAGACCCCTTACCTTTAAAAAAACGTGCCTGGGTACACAGCGGACATCTCTCCAGAATGCTCAGCGATGATGAAGGTTGACAATAAGCACTACCACTAACATCCACCACATCGCTGCTGCCACTGAGTATTTATTTAAATAGATTTAAACTTATACCTGGTCTTGTCATAAATACTGAAACAAAGAAAAAAAAAATCTATTGCAAATAACATTTATTACTTTTACAGTGTGTTAGTTTAATACATAAATATAAAACAATTTAAAATATAAAAAGCTTATTCGAAGTGGTCTCCATTGGCTGCAATACAGTCCTTTCAACGTTGAAGCCAGTTATCAATAGAAGCACACACTCTTTCCATGGGAAAATTCTTCACTGCCAATCGTACGGATTGTTTTAAGGACTCCAAATTATAAAACTGACCATAAATCATAGTCCAGCGGATTAAGATCGGGACTAGACGACGGCCAGTCTTCAGCTCTGATGAAGTCCAAAACGTTCGTTTCCAACCAAGACTGCGTAGACCGAGCTTTATGACCCAACGCCGAGTCTTGCTGGAAGAACCATTCTTGGTTATTGAACATGGTGTTGTTAAGGGGCTTCACTACCTTCTCAAGAATGGTATTTCGATACACTTGTGCCGATGTTTTGATACCTTTTTCACAAAAGTATGGCTCGAGTCACTCCTTCATAGCTAATACCCCACCAAACCATCACTGAAGTCAGATAGTGCCCACGTTGCACTCTGTCGACTAATTGGGAAGCTTCCTTAGAGCTTTGAGCATAAATACGGTCATTTTGTTTGTTAAAATGTTGCTCAATTGTAAAAAAAAAAATTTCATCCGTAAACAAAATTTTTCTGTGACCTCCCTTTGCATACCGCTTCAGTAGTTGTTTCGATTTTACCAGCCTATTCTTTTTTAAATTATCAGTTAAGAAATGACCAGTACGTCTCTTATAGGCTGCAAGTCCTAAGTCATCTTTTAAAATACGCGACATGGTTCTAGGTGCTATCTTCATATCCCGAGATAAAATCTTTTGCTTTCGGAGGGGATTTCTTCGAAATCTTTCCCTTACTGCTTTGACCACCTGTTTCGTACGAACACTACGTGGACGGCCAGATCTTTTTCTGTCACAAACAGAGGAGGTCTCATTGTACCTAGTAATAGCCCGGTACACAAACATTTTACTAATACCAAAAGCGTATGGAGAGTTTTAAAAATTGCATTTGGCTCCATACCTACTTTGTGTAATGCAATCACAGCGATTCGGTTCTCTTTATCACCCCACTCCATTTTAATATCGCAAAATATTGTACAATGTATTGGCGCCAAAATGAGAAAACTTAATAAACAATCATATAAAAATGACAGATTCCAAATTCAAATGTAATATTTTGTTTATTTTTAATTGTAACAGTATTTATGGCCAGACTAAGTATATATTTTTGTAATCACATTTTAAAACCCTTCATTTTTAATATCCCCAGTGACACTCGCGCAATAAAGTCTAATGATATATCATTCGTCAACATCGGTTCAGCCGTTTAGTAGTTACGAGGGAACAAAGGGACGGACATACATACATACAGGTTAAACACATAACCTTCCTTTTATGGCTTCGCCGCAGTCGGGTAAAAATGACGAAATTACATACACACTATCACCACCTATTTAATCGGTTCGCGGACGGTAAACGAGACAATGGAAGTTTTATTGTCATGACGTCTATAGACGTCAACCGCCCGCGAAAGTGGTAACACCCCTTTAGTGTGTGAATTTTCAAAAATCCTTCCTTACTTTCGTTACAAAAAGAACTCTTATGCAAAATTACATGCTTCTAGAACCTGCGAATTAGGCTATGCGTTTTCTGTCAGTAAATGAATGAATTTAATATTTTTATTAAGTAGATGCAGTTAGGTAGGTCCAACTTTGAGAAAGAGGTCAATCGTTGAATCCGACTCGGCTGGGCAGCGGTTGGAAAGCTACGCTATATCTTCTCGTCCCACATACCGCAGTGCCTCTAGACGAGTCTTTGACCAGTGCGTGTTGCCAGTGATGATGACCTATGGCACTGAAACGTGGTCGCTCACAGTGGGCCTCATTGGAAGACTAAAAGTCACCCAATGGGCAACGGAGAGGGCCATGCTTGGAGTTTCCCTGCGTGATCGAATCAGAAATGAAGAGATTCGCAGGAGAACCAAGGTAACCGACATAGCCCGAAGAATTGCCAAACTTAAGTGGTATTAGGAAAGACACATTTCTCGCAGAACAGATTGCCGATGGGGCCGAAAGGTTATGGAGTGGCGACCGCGTACCGGAAGACGTAGTGTTGGAAGGCCTCCCACAAGGTGGACCGATGACCTTGTGACAGCCGCAGGAATCCGCTGGATGCGAGAAGCACTGAACCGGTCGAAGTGGCGGTACTTGGGGTAGGCCTATGTCCAGCAGTGGACGTCTTTCGGCTGAAATGATGATGATTAAATAGATAATCATCAATACAACTCTCTATGTTAGAATTTGCTTCAAATGTCATGATTTCATGAAACAGTCATTCAATAGAGCAATTTGAACGTAGAGAGTTGTATTGATGATTTTAATGATTATAATTCTGTAAATACATATTTGTTATGGTAGCATATTTTGATTAACATACAACCTGATACTGACCTGCAAATTGCAAAAAAAAATTCGCTGTCTACCCTGGCGCTTTCGCTTTAAGAACGTGTGCTCTCAGGGTCAAAAAGGTCAAAACACGAGAATCTCAAGGAGATGGGCGACGTGTCGTCGGGCATGGCGTCGACGGTGATCCAATTGTACCTGAAGGAGATCCTGGGCTCGTTTCTGCACCCCAGCACCATGGTGCGCTCCAGCGCCATGAAGGTGGTGCAGCTTGTGCTGGCCCAAGGTCTCGTACATCCTGTGCAGGTATATATTCACATATCTTTTATAGAAGGGACTCATTGTCTTTGTACTCTTCCGTTGCGTTAGTGATGTGGTAGTAGCGAAGATAAATTGATGTTGCCCACAAGGTGTTTCTATACAGACCCCTCTGTATCTAGAGTTTGAGGGAATTTACAGCTTTTAACACCCAACAACATCCTTGGGTATTCAAAGCTATGGTCTAGGTATACGTGGGTAAATATATCTATCCTATAAGACGTAAAGAACACTGTTCAGAGCTTATTGCTTGTCAATGTACACCTGCCAACTTTGGTGCAACTTCACAAATAAGATGTACAATTCATTAAGGGTTCAGTCAATGCTGCTTACCGAACCCTTATGAAACTGCCAAGATACTGCAGTGCTCGAGCATGTTTGCCGAAGCGAGGGTCCCGGATTTTTACGCCATCATGAGCCAGTAACAGCATTTTGAGGATTGTCTGGTACACCCTAGCAAGCCCCAAATTTGTGCACTAGATTTCTGTTCACCTAAGCGAGTACAAAAAATGACGAAAGACTATGGCCTATACATACCTCCATGTTTTAATTTTTAATGTTTTTACTGTACTATTTATTAATTTTTTTGTATATGGTTATTTTGCCTGCAATAAAACACTATTTTTCCATTAGCCGCCTCAGACGGGCTCAGTAGCAGCATGATGATAGGCAGAAATATGTTTAAAAGTATCCAATACTGAACCGGATAGGATCTGCTAATAATTAAATTATTCTTATGTATCATAGTTTTCCTTACATTATCGAATATATTGGGCTAATCGTGAAGGTTATTAAAGAATCGTGTAAATATATACCTTCTATTTCTGTTTTAGATTGTTCCATATTTGATTTGCATGAGTACGGACCTGGAAGTGACAGTATCGCACACAGCTGACAAACATCTCCAAGAGATTGACAAGAAGTACCCTGGCTTCATTCACATGAAGGCACAACTTGGCATCAAACTGTCTTACCAATTACAGAAAATATTACAAGTTAACGCAAACAAAGGAGTTATAAGAGGGTTTAGGTAAATATTTTTAATTTGATTATATCTCAGAATGTAAAGAATACTTCGTCATTATATGTACTAATTTAATTGTTGTTTTCAGGAAAAAGGACCAAGATGAGTTGCCAACTGCTCTCAACGGTTTTCTATATTCATTGCTTCGTAACACGCGACCACAACGTCGTGCGTTGGTTTTGTCACTACTCAAACAATTTGATGACGTTTCTGTAAGTAATGCCTTCAGTCGAATCTCTGCTAACTTTGTTATTTCATGTCTTGAAATAAATCATTGTTTCGTTTCAGACTGCTCCATTGGATCAGATGCTGTATCTAGCTGATAATTTAAGTTATTTTCCATTTCAAGTTCAAGATGAACCATTATTTATTATACATCACATTGACATCATTATTTCGACATCAGGATCGAATCTTTTGCAGCTTTTTCGTGAGGTAAGAGTTCTATTGCTAAATGATCAATCTGATTTAGTCAATTGACAACCACGCCTTTTTTTTTTTTTTTGTGGATGGGAAATCATCAAATGACTTCTCCCGCTCTGGGCGGAGCGGGAGGGCGTGTCAGACTTTTACTGACTAAAACCCACCCGTGTTCCTTCTGTTGCCTGTGCCAGGGCCACGGTAACTCTTTCGAACATCCCGCAACCCTAGCTGGCATCGGATCTAGCGGACCCCGTCAATAGTGCTGACATCTCTGAGGCGCGCGTGGAACACGACGCGCCGTCGACTCGGGCTTGGTCCTTACCGGACGGCGAGCTACCCATTGCTTGCCGTCCGCAAGCCCGCGCCTACGGTGGCCGGGAATCAGCTGCCAATTCCCGACGCCCAGGGCGTCTCCTGCGACGACTAGGGGCGTGAGGGTGCAAAGCTTGCCTCTCCCTCACGCGTCCCGCCTCCTCCTTCACGAGCATTACTGCTTCGCAGAAGGAGGTAATGGCTTCCCATGCACTCTCGCTCCGTACCATGGCCTGGATCAGGGCCGGACGCGAGAGATCGCCGCCGCCGATCGCTTCCGCGAGGACACGGCGGTGCTCCGCCCAAGCCGGGCAGACCTCCACCGTATGCTCCACCGTGTCCTCCGGGCGATCCACACAGTGGTGACACCCGGGCGTTTCCTCCCGCCTTATCCGGAACAGGTACCTCCCGAAGCACCCGTGTCCGGTGAGGACCTGCGTCAGACGGAAAGTGAGGACGCCGTGGCGCCTCTCCAGCCACTCCTCAAAGAGGGGACTTATCGCCGCAATTGTGGCGTGCCCAGACAACCACGCCTGATCCAAACATTTTGGCCCCAGACGCCAAAAACTAAACAAATTCATCAAAATTTCACGCACGATGACGTTTTAGGATGTTAACGTTTTCAAGGATCCTAAACGGCCATAGACGTCATAACAATAAAACTTATATTGTATCTCGTTCAGTGTTCTTGAAAGCGTTAATGGACGGCAGAGTTGTAAAATGAAACATAAATTATCATTGCCCGTAAAATGCCAAAATAGTCGCACAATAACCACACACCATAAGTAAAACCACAATGAATGATAATGAATGTCTGATGAATATTCTTAAACAGGGACTAAACAAACCAGCTACAGAGGAAAAGACCGAGGAGCCACTAGATGAGGAGGAGGACGACGAGGAGGCGGAGACTCTGCTCGCTCAGATGCCGGAGAGCACGCGGCCGCTGCAGGATGCCATGCGCCAGGCGCGCGGCTGTCTGCTGCTGCTCGTACTCAAGCAACACCTCAAGCAGCTCTACGGCTTCACTGATGCGTGAGTTTTATTGTTTTTATGTCACGTTTATGGTTTCAATGTCTACGCCCATTATCTTAATAAATACCCTATGAAACCTCATCATCACTTTTTGCAGAAAAATCAACCAGTACTCACCATCCGAGAACGTGAAGGTTTACGAAAAGGCAGTGTCGCGGCGGCATGCGCCTATCTTCGAGCCTAAGGCGACCATCGCACAGCTGCAAGACGCCGAACGCGCCGCCGACGAGCTGGACGAGCGCGGCCGCCGCAGGCTCGTCGACGATTACCTTGAGGTGACCGCCGCTCTACTGCGCCTATCACAACTACCTGCTGATAACAGGGCCTCGCACTCACACGCTTGCCTCTGTTTTACAGTTCAAACAATTGATGCTGAAGTTCGACCCAGAAGAGGAGGAGGATGAAGAACAGACTGGGCAAGCCCCCGGCGCCGGCGCTGCCCCAAGCGACGCCGCGCCCGCTGCGCCGCCCGCGCCCCCGCCCGCCACCTAGCGCGCGCCCTCGCCCGCGACCTCAAGTGCGCCCTCACGCGCGCCCCCGCCCGCCTCGCACTAGTGACGTCAGCCGGGCCGCGGGGCGCCCCGCGTCCACACCCTACTTCAAGTTCTTTATATAAGTTGTATTTGAGAAACTCGATTTTGTTTTTATATTAAAGTCTTGTGTGTAGATAATTTTTATGAGAATATAAAGTATATGTACCTACTCCGCCTCGAGTCTTTGCAAGTTCGCCCCGCCCCCCGACCCGGCCCGGCTCGGCTCGGCTCGGAGTCACCACTGTGTCCGTTCGATTGATGTTTTATATTTGTACATATTTCATTGTTAAGGGTAATAAAGTGATTACACAACTTTAGAAAATATCATTTTATATATTTACATTTTAAAGAGTACAAAACAAAATTTATATGATATGATTATTATTAGATAAAGTAATACTTGTAGTTTTTGGCGTGAACTATCATTAAACGACGACTTTCTTCTGCCGATCGTCGGAAATGGCGAATTTATTACAAAGGAAAAATATTAGTGTCTCTGGAGTAGGCTTTACTTTGCCATCGGCGATGAGCTTTCGCAGGTTACGTATACGTTGCTTATGTGGGTACTCTCCTCGAGAATGTGGTTGCGGCTGAAATTAAACAAAAAGATATTAAATGGAGACTCAAGTTACAACCATGCTATAATAGTACACAATGTTTTGTTATTATTATAATTATAATATTCAACGCAACGTATGTGATTTATGTATGTACATAATTATATAATATAATTATAGAAAAAAAAAACATTAAAGCAATTTCAACTCTGATGTGCAGTTCCTTTTATTTAACTTAATTTCGTAATATGTTCCGCTACATACATACATGTACGCTATAAATATTGTGTGCTATTTGCGTAGCATTTAGGCATACGGCAATGTTCGTACTGACTGAAATTGTATTGAGTTCTAATTCTACAGTACCGACAAGAAATAATATTATAATGTATTTATTTCCATCATATCACGTCATGGTTAGAACCATGAACGTCAATACATCAAGGCCTTTCCTGTTTATGAGAAGACTCGTGCCATAAAAAAGTAATATAATTAAACTATTTTGTCTAATCTTTTTTCTGCTATATCTGGAATCTGGACAAAGTGCAATGACGCTATAAGCTACGCTGTTGCTGGGAGCACTAAAACTGTAACGAGCCTCTTGTGATATAGATACCTGACCCAAATTTTTCCGCTTCGGATGTGTCGTATCGCATATTGGCAATGAATAACGATATAAGCAGCTGTAATTTGCTGTAAATAATGCACGGCTCGTAGACATGATTTTGAAGCATGTAACGCTTCTGCATGCGCCATATTCACATTCATTGGGGCCACAGATCAGTCGTCAATCGGCGTTAAAGACTCTACCGATAAAAAAGCTGAAAGGATGGGGGGCTTCCTCCTCATACCCAATTTTAAACCATATCTCCGAAATATCGTGCTCTATTTGAACAAATTGCAGTCTTTGTATTAGATAAAACGTTTGGCACATTCAATATGTCGCGTTAGTAAATCAACCTTAACATGACAGGTGACATGCCCGTCGCCAGAAAATTTTAACGCTTGAGCTTTGAAATAATTCGTTTAATAATCGTTTACTGTTAGAAGTTGATGACATATTTTGTTATATGTATATTCAAAAAACGCATTGGCACACACCCAGAATTAAATGCACAACACAATGATTATCATGTTCTATCTATCGGATTCGACAAGTCTGTCATCGCTCTATCGAATAATACCTTTATATACTAAACCGATTCGTTGCGGCTCCCGTTTCCGAAAACTTCTAGCTGTGGTGGCGAACAAATATTTCGGGGAACGCCTGTCGTGTCAAGCGCCATAGAAGTTGGTGACACGCCTATTGTGCCATCAGCCATGTGTAAAAGAAAATGTTCTTTTTATGCTTTTTAGACTTGATTAAGTTTAATTGACATGGAGAAAACTTGACTTTTTTTATGCGGGTGTTACAAAGCTTTTGTAACACCCGCACTACATGCTGAAGTACTATTTTTTTATTTATTTAAATATGTACCATACAGCTAAATCACTCTGAAAAACTTTGGTTTTTTTAAATTGAATTTTCACCGAATAATAACGTTTGTAAATATCGAAGAATCCAGAACTTATAACTTGGAAAAACAAGGTTTATGATTTATTGATATTACAAATGTTATTATTCGGAGAGAATGATTATTCTACGATACCTAAGTTACCGCGGAGACTTCTCAATATGATTTAGCTATGCTGAGTATTCTATGCGAAATGTACCAGTGTGAAATTATTAATATTATATCGGGTGTAAAAATACACTTAACGAAGCCAAAAGTTACATGTTCTTCCCATCATTGCGATATTTTTTTTTTTGTTCTAGGCCATACCTGGGAACCTTCTGGTTACGGATATATTTATGGGTCCCCCAGAGGTGGACAACGAGAATAATTTTTAGAAGTTGTTTCGCTGTCCACCAAACAAGTGCCAAACAAGTGGTGGACATCGGGAATATACAAATATTTTTAAAGATATTAAGTATTATATTGACCAGTAAGGCGACGTAGGGGTGCTCGTAAGCCAGCGTTCGTACGACTAGAAGAAACGGCAAGTAGAGATCGTGCGCGCACCCCACGGCTTATGGTTGTTCTAAGTACTACGTAGCTAATCCTATTCGTGATATCCATACAATCACATGCGTTATTACATAAATCGAACAAAAACCTTGTCTCTAAAATAATACGTCTGGCTTTAAGATAGCTTCTACCTATTCAGAAGATCACTATAAGATGCATAAGTATGAAAACAACGAAATGCATTTAAAACCCACACAGTAAAAAAAGAGTGCCATCCAAAAGTTAATAAAGGTTGTCAACCCTTAAATAATTCAAATTCACAAAATATCCAGAAACAAAGGTTGCAGGCATGAACTACTTGCAAAATAATGAATATGTTGCGCTGGATAAATCTTCCAAAATGCAATTTGAGCGAGTTAGGTATAACAAATTGTGTCACTGACTCTGGCAGAGCCACCATCAGGGATTTTCATTTTGAAAACACAAAAAAATTGTCGCTAATTAGTCGAAATTTGTCGCCAAATATCAGAATTTGTCGGTCACTGGTTCAAAAGATATAACGGTTTATAGGTGGCCGATCTGGAGAGAGTCTCCCCAGCAGGGCCACATTTATATCTCAAAAACTAGGGCACCTAGCAAATATCTCTTTTCTCCCATAATTTGTCGCCAATTAGTCGGAATCAGTCGCCAAATATCAGAGTTTGTCGGTCACTGGTTCAAAAGATACAAGAGTTTATAGGTGGCCGATCTGGAGAGAGTCTCCCCAGCAGGGCCACATTTATATCTCAAAAACTAGGACACCTAGCGAAGATGTGTTTTCTCCCATATTTTGTCGCCAATTAGTCGCAATTTGTCGCCAAGTCACAGATTTAATCGGATCTTAGTTTAGGAGATATAATGAGTTCAATTAGTAAGGTATAGTCCAAGAGCTAGGTCGAAGAGTTCACGAAAAATACCAAGAAAAAAATATTTCTATTAATATGTGTAATATACTTCTAGTTTTATCGGTCTAAAGTCTTTAGAAATGTCCGAGAGAGATAAATTCTCAATTTAATTCATGTTTTTATGTTTTAAATTACTAGGTTAGAGTGGCTTAAACTTCTTTGAAAACATTAAACCTTGCTCTTGGTCTATTTGGTGAAAGATGTACAGTCGCATGCAACTGTTTTACCACTTTACAATGTTAAGCTCTAATTAACTTTAGAATAATAAATAAATGTCGTACCTTTAGTAAAATGTTTAAAATACTTAAACGTTGAAAAAGTATTGTCAATTGTAATCAAATTTTATTATATAAAAATGAATTTCCATAAAGTTCGTTTGATGTGTGTTGTGTTGGTGTGTATTTTGAGGTGATTGCGAGTGTTGTGTTGTGGGTATGGACGGGTTGAGTTTTTATTTTATCTTAATTGAGGTTAGAATAATAAAACTTCTGTTGTCGAAATATAAAATGATTTATTACCTTAAAATTATTGTACTTTCAGAAAATGTTACAAATAGGTATTTGTAACATTTATAAGTAGGTACTTATTCAATATTATTAACAGATACAGTTTGTGACTTTGGATGTTAGGGATAATCTCTTCCTCCATAAGACGTCATAGATACTGTCTAGAAACTACATAAAGTATTTTGTACTCGCTTGTACCACTGTATGGGGAAATTGAATTCTTTAATATCTTTTTAATTACACACCGACTAAATCTGTAACTTTGCGACAAATTGCGACTAATTGGCGACAAAATATGGGAGAAAACACATCTTCGCTAGGTGTCCTAGTTTTTGAGATATAAATGTGGCCCTGCTGGGGAGACTCTCCAGATCGGCCACCTATAAACTCTTGTATCTTTTGAACCAGTGACCGACAAACTCTGATATTTGGCGACTGATTCCGACTAATTGGCGACAAATTATGGGAGAAAAGAGATATTTGCTAGGTGCCCTAGTTTTTGAGATATAAATGTGGCCCTGCTGGGGAGACTCTCTCCAGATCGGCCACCTATAAACCCTTATATCTTTTGAACCAGTGACCGACAAATTCTGATATTTGGCGACAAATTTCGACTAATTAGCGACAATTTTTTTGTGTTTTCAAAATGAAAATCCCTGATGGTGGCTCTGCCAGAGTCAGTGACACTAACAAATTTAAAAATGACACGACCCGCGTATCATACGCCACCCAGAAAAAAAAAATCGATGGCACGCCTGGCGTGCCATCCGCAACGAATCGGTTAACTGGCTAATATATCATTCGTTTAGTAAGTCGATATCGGGTCTCATGTAGAACGCGACCGCGCCTGTTTGATGATCTCTATCAGCCTTAATATGTCATCATTAAATGGGCATCAAGCCATTTAACCCAAAGGTGGCCAGCAAAAGGGGCTTGTCGCTAAATAGCTTGGACATGGTACGTGGACCGTGTGAAATAATTATAGTCAGAATATTTTGTAAGACTATTGTCAGAAGGGGAACGGCTGCCAAGCGCTGTAGCAAGTTAACTAGAGGAACAAAACAGACGGCTTGTGCATCTCGCACACCATTCAAAAACAGTTCGTTTTAGGTAGATTGCCCATTGCAGTCACCAAACTGATTTTTTCCAACGCAAAGCTCGTGGCGAGCCATTCGACATGCCATGTCATGAATAAAATTATGGCACTATTAAGATTATGCTCAAGACACATGATTATGGCATAAATGTGAGTATATATGTTGTTACTCAGCGAATTCTAGAATTCCCTTTGATGAATAAGATCTGTAATGAGATCGAAAAGTGGTGAATTCACCGACATGGCTTTAAAGAAGCAATGGTCTGACCATTTCTCTCTCGGAGTCTGTTGGAGTACGCGAGTTCTTGATTCGAGCCTCCTGGGCTTCAGCAAATGTAATGTATGGCGCCTCCCAGCGCGGACGACGGTTGACCTGAACAAAGCAGCTGGGATAGACCAAAAAACTATTATAGAGGAAATGTTATGTAGCTCATCATGAGGCAGTGGGTACCGTTATGTATGGCACCGGTCATCTAATGGATTTACTCTAATATGCATAGGTATGCGTATGATATCCCCTAAATACTCAAAACGGAAGAAAATGTTTGTTGTTGTGTAATGCTTTTTTTTAACACACTGCTGCGTGTGATGCCCACCTTGCCATTTTACGGATCCTACGATCAGTAAAACTTAGGTGCCTACGTACCTAAGTTTTTAAAACCATCGGGTATGCGTGCACGCACGACACATGCATGTTAAGTGTGATGGCACGGTTGACATAGGTAGGCCTAAGGATTGCGGGTTTGATTTCCGCTCAACACCTACATATATTACCTATGTAGGTGTAGATATTGTGATATTCACACAATATCTCAAATGCATAATCACTTAGAGGCGCGAGAGGTTTTGTGTTTATGCATTTGAAATAATATTCCAATGATGTTGACTGTACATTTATAGAAACATAATAAGTTTCTATAAATGTACAGTCAACATCCATGTTAACAATTCGACATTGACAGCCAGACAGACACCCTTGATGCTGTAGCATTAAGGGCGAGTTTCGTAGTTCTATTGTTACCAATGCCGTACGGTTGCGCGGGTGCGGTACGTTAACATTCCAAGTGTAATGAGTTTATAAGGGTTGTTAGATTTGAATAAATGAGGTGTCGTTAGATTCTAATCTGCGGTTAGACTTTGCTTAGTCGTAGCAGCGGCATTGGGTTGGTGACGTCACAAAAAATCAATATAGCGGACTCCAGCCAACGTAATGCGATAAAAGGATACCCGTGCGGGACTTAACTTCGTATTTTTCTGTATTCAATGACCCCTAGAAGCTTGTGGTCCTGGGTTCGATTCCCGGGTCGGGCAAAGCGTGTTATTTGGTATTTCTATCTGGAATTTCTCAGTAGCAGCCTGGAGTCTGGATTTGTGCCTGGTTGATGGCAATAGGCTCGCCCGTTATTACATGGGACTTTAAAATAACTGGCGAAATGTGGGTGTACTACGAGGAGGGATCAAAAAGTAGTGAGAACGACATACTCCTTGGTAAGAAAAAAAATAAACACTGGCAGGCATAGCTCAGATACATATTTGTAATATTAATAAAGAAAAAATCTTCGATACTCTTTTGTTTTTTTCTGAATGTAGTCATTTGTTTGCTTCGTGTCGGAACGTGTTCTCGAAAATTGAGAAAAACGAAGTGCGAGCCGTTATTAAATACCTCTATTTAAAAAAGTTAACGACGCAAGAGATTCATTGCGACTTGGAGGCAACATTAGGAGAGTCTGCTCCGCCGTATTCCACTGTCGCAAGGTGGGCTTCTCAATTTCGAGTAGGGAGAACGAGCACGGAAGACGAACATCGTTGCGGCCGTCCATCGACGTCAGTCACCCAAGAAAATGTTGCAAAAGTCGAGAAAATTGTATTGAGCGATCGAAGAGTTACCATCCGATACTTAATTCAAGAAACGGGCATTTCATATGGAAGTATTCAATCCATATTGAAATAATATTTGAATATGAGAAAAGTCTCCGCAAGATGGGTGCCGAGAATGTTAACCGACAGTCAGAAACAAAATCGACTTGACATTTCGAAGATATTGTTGGACAAGTTTCAAGAAGATTCTGAAAACTTTTTGTCTCGTTTCGTAACAATGGACGAAACATGGGTCCATCATTTTGATCCCGAGACAAAACAGCAATCTTCGCAATGGAAACGGCCATCATCACCGACCCCGAAGAAGTTTCATGCCGTGGCATCGGCTGGCAAGGTTATGGCCTCAATATTTTGGGACTCAGAAGGGATATTGTTGATTGATTACCTGGAGCGTAGAACAACTATTACAGGCCAATATTATGCAGCTTTAATTCCCAAGTTGAGGAATGCCATCAAAGAGAAAAGGAGAGGGAAACTTCGAAGGGGCGTGCTGTTTCATCACGACAACGCACCCGCGCACAGGTCGGCAGTTGCGATGGCTGCCATTCAGCAAGCTGGCTTCGAATTGGTTGACCACCCCCCTTATTCACCAGATCTGGCGCCTGCGATTTTTATCTGTTCCCCAAATTGAAAGAATACTTAAGGGGAAACAGGTACGAAGACGATAACGAGGTAATGGATGCCGTGGAGAGCTTTTTGCAGGACCAAGACAAAACTTTTTTTTTGAAAGGGATTGAAGCCTTGGAAAAGCGCTGGACTCGGTGTGTAGAGAGACTCGAAGACTATGTAGAAAAATAAATTATTATGTTATATAAATAAATTATTAATAGTCATTATATTCTATCTCATTCTCACTACTTTTTGATCCCTCCTCGTATAGATACTTATACCTCTGCCTAACCATTCGGGAAATACAGGCGTGATGTGATGTTATATTATTTTATATTTTTAAAGTTATGGTACGATTTTAATTCATCGGCAAACTGGTTAAATACCTCATCATCTGTCTCCCTGTGGTCTGGTGAATGAATGCCGATGACAGAGTCGTCCCACATGACGGGGTGCCACGGCCGGCGCACCGCCTTCTCCGGTGGTATCATCGGCTGCGGCGGTCTTAGCGGAAGCGAATTAACGTCCACATATTCTTCCTCACCAAATTCCTCGTTCTGCATGCTCTATTGACGAGTTGACTGAAAATTTCAAATACCCGATGTGTGTGATATTGCATATTCATAGTTATCTGGTTTTTCTAGGTTTAAATACAGTATGGAGACCACATATGCGCAATAAATTATAGGACATACTTGTTAGCGCCTTTTCTGACGATATTCAAAAAATGAACGAAATCGCGTCAAGTAATTAGGTCAAAAAGTAGAGTTTTCATTTTGAACAAATATAAATACTCTGTAGAATTGTAACACTAGGTAAATGATTCAATGAACCCTTTAAAATGCGACGTTGCCACGCAGTGCAAACTATCACGATGCTGTTACGTACCTATTCTACTTATTTGCCTAAATAAGTAGAATAGGTACATGCCATGCCGCCCACGTGCATCGTTGCCACTCTTCGCTTCTGGGGTCAAGGTACGTTGTATAAACAGAGTGTTAACTTTAACTGAATTTATTTAGTTTGAAAATTAAACTTTTTTAATTTTGCGGTTTTTATTTAATTTTTAATTTTACTATACTTCTATGGAGTAGTCTTCCTTGAGGTTTCGTTTATTGCCTAGAAGTGAATTCCATACTGTATATTTAGGTAGGTACCTAAAGCTAAGCGCACAGTACAGCCGCGTCGGGCCAGAGTGCATCGCCTTTCATACCTACTATGAACCATCGCATACTGCTGGCGGCCCGCACTTTTGTGCGAAAATGATGTAGGAGGAATTTTGCAATGCGATGCGGCCCGCCTAAATCTGCGTCAGCTTCAAAGGTGCATCAGGTACACGCAACCATTTTGTCTAAAGGTACGGTAGATATATTCATCTGTATTATTAGTATACCTACCTACTGCAGATAGTCATATAAGCGTTAGCTTTGTTTCATAGTACGTATAGTCGTCTTACCGACTTGTCGCGGGATGTTAGAAAGAGTTACCGTGGCCCTGGCACAGGCAACTGAAGGAACACGGGTGGGTTTTAGTTAGTAAAAGTCTGACACGTCATCAAATGACTTCTTCCGCTCCGCTCAGAACGGGAGAAGTCATTTGATGATTCTACCCTACCCAAAAAAAAAATACTGATTGAATGTCACTTTTGCACGGTAGAAAACAACAATAGTTTGTCTATGTGACAGTCAGATAATATGTAGATTGGTTTCTAACCCAGTGAAGTTTCAATTTACTGGGAGTTATTGACAAAAGCGGTACCTACCTACTTAGACCAATAAAATTACGAGGTCGACTACAAAATAATACATAATAAACTGTGTAAACAAATAAATTTTCCACTCATGGGGTTATGGAATGATCGATAGCTTCTTATACCTATATGTACCCAACCGTTCTTCCACCAATAATGGAAAACTTATGTCTACCTACCTACCTACTTTGGTAGGTAGAACCAAAGCCCAGTGACTGATTGGCCTAACATCGATACAATTGAAATGCGTCGATATTATTAGAATGGACGCAATAAGCCTTAGTATAGGTAGGTACTCGTTATGACGTGGGTTTTTAAATACGATAAAAATAAAGTCTCGTAGCCAGCACTTCGAGCCTCTGATGAAAACCGCTGCGCAATAATATAACCCCGTTTTTTATTCAATTGACTTCTTGGCACAATGACAATAATTTTTTTTTCGACATCGGTTATAGCCGGCTGCGACATTCTTTGTATAAGTAAAGTTCCAAACTATTGTTTATTTAGTTCCCGATAAAGATAGCACTTTAAAATTTAGACCGAGGGAAAAGTAAAATTAAAGTAAATATCTAGGTGTTGTGGAAATTTATTTTAGGACAATATTGGAAACGGGTTTTTACTTTAGTTGACTTTTTGGGTGGTTTTCTGTTTTATTAATTTAAATTTAGTTAATTGTATGGGTATAAAAGAGGTGAATAGCAATATACCCATACAAATAACTAAATTTTAATTAATAAAAGAGAAAAGAAAAGATTTATACTTAGCAAATATTTTATATACAGATGGTAGAAAAAAAGAAATGCAAGCATGAGTAAATACTTACACAAAGTTCAACAACACAAACTCAACAGTACTAGCGTGCAATCGGCTAGTGCGGTCACTACACAAAACAAACGAGATCTACCTACTATTTTATTATTGGCTTCCGATCTTACACGATTTATTTATATAAAGAACAGACACAGAACACTGTACTGTTGTATGACCAGCTTGCGACTGAAATTAATTACTTTCTTCCGAAGTCTGGTAGCCTGCTTGTTTATGCGAGACCGTTCCTTAGTTACGTTCGTATCTTGGACAATTACCAGTAAAAATAGAAACATTAAAAACAGTATTGACATCTAGGACACTGACCGAATATCATGCCAACAATTGTGACCTGACGATACAGTTTCAATATAGTATTGGTATACCTACTTTATTATACCTATGCCTACACCATATCGACAAGTTTAACGAATGCATTCATTATAAGATCATGTCTTTACAAATGCTAAAATTAAATCAGTAGCAGCAATTTTTAAGTTTGTACCTACATATATTTTACAGGGTCAGCAGACTGGACAGTCCTGTCTACCTACTACCTACCTAAAGGTTACACTGAATGTACCTATCGTTTATCTTCCAACAGGACGCATTTAATACGTCTATTCGACTGCTATCTAAAGAATAGACTAATATTTTTGTTCCGCGCCATAGACATAATTTTTCTTACGACCGATATAATCACCATACACGTAATTTTAAGTCCATGGTAACAATTTGACATTGAGAGAATCTTTATGTCGTAGCAGTAAGATCGCTTTTCGTAGTAACTGTTACTACCACTGCCACTGACACGTGCGGTTGACCGTAAAACTTTTCTTTTCGAATAAATAAAATGGCTGCAGGTGCAGCAGTAAGTACCCAAGTAAGCTCTCATACACAAGGGCGATTTTGATCGTGCACTGGAACGCACTGCTTAGCGCGGAGTTGAAAATTCAATTGTTTTTTTGATGCGCTGGGACGCACTTACTCTCGGTGTCGAGTCTCTCCTGAGTATTATGTTCTGTGGTGTTGAGCCAAGCGAACCGAGTTGAAAATCAAGTACGCGATAAACAATCGTTGCGTTAAAAAATCGCCTATCGGTATAGTCTGGTGGTCATAACTGCAGAATAGCGATAGCTTATATGTAAATATTATGTTCCGAAATAAAAACCTTGCATTGGATAAGTATTTACTGTAGCCTGCAAGTTTAAAAAGAAAGCCTCACCTTGGTGGTCATCAGGGTTAAGTGAGAGGCTGGATTCCAATTTTTCCACTCCTTCGAGGATAATATTTATGAAGAATTCTTTGTTATTCTTAGTAAATAGGTATTAATTATTATACCTACCAAAATCAAAATAACACGTCTTTTTATGTTTTGGTCATTTATAAATTTAAAAACTTTTATTTGAAATCTTTCTTAGCTTTGTTTAACGGAATGATATGTATGAAATTAATTATGGCAATGGTTTAGTCCGTTGATAAGAAGAAATATTCTTTGAACATAAATAAAAGATCAATAATATAATAACAATAACGTCAAATTTAATAATTTCATAACATCTATAACTAGTTAACAACGTAATATAAGTACATCTGATAAAATGGACAGTCATTGTATAAAGTTCGTCAATACATCTCATGTTTTTATATTACTACGGCTTACCGAATATTTCCACTTTATTCATAATTATTTAATAATAGCCAACAAAAACACTACCAATAATTTTATTTGTGGGCTGTTTTTCATATCTGACTCGCGGCATGTCAGTCTGTGAAATCTTATTTTACTATTACGCAACAAGTACCCGTTACCGTTAGTTCAGGTTTTATCTAAAGCGTTGTACAACCGACACGCTCTACTAATACTGAGTTTGTTGGCTAACAAATCAAGCCTCAGATATCTTTTACGCGCTCGCGACGGTTTCATCAAACGAAAGTTCGTGCTCTGACCTTGACAGCATGTATTCGGGCAGTGTAACGCCCAAAGACGCGCTGTATCTTGGCATCGTGTCTGCCCAAAAAGCTCCCCTAGAATCAGTACCCGCGAATTCTTCAGGCTGGGCTATATTAGATTCATCTATAATTTGTGCATTTTTTTCGGCATCAGCCTCTACACTTCTCTTGATTTTACGAGTATTAGCAGCGACTACAAGTCCCGGTTTCACAGCACTGCCGACGGGATTGGTAGCAGCAGCAGCGATAGTTTGCGGCGTCTTCTTACGCTTTAACTTTTTTCCGTAATTGGTATTGTCCACCACATACGCAGCAGACTTGTGAGCTGGAGGAGCACTTGTGGTCACTGTTTTGCTTTCAGCACCCTCGTTCCCCTGGTCGATAGTTGACGGCTTAGATGTAAATTCTTTAAGTTCCTGATAAGCTAAATGGCTTCGTTTGGGAGCAGATTCCGACACAAACATACATTCCTCATTTTTCAAGCCGTTTTTGTCAATACATTGGAAACAGGTCATGCCATTTTTCTGTACCTTTTTACACGAAGACCTGTCTTTTTTCTTGAATTCCGCTAAGACATGTTCCACGTCTTTTTTGGGTTCATTGTTAGTATAAAAACCAGGCAAAGCTTTCTTATAATCGTAAGACTTGCCTGAAGAACTTTCTCCTTCTTCTTCTGAACTTTGTTTGTCATCTGCCGCTCGCAAAGCTTCACTTGTACTTGGTTTTGATGTATGTTTGTAGTAGGCTTTGTATTTTTCACCGGAATCATCCTCGCGGCTTGCTTCTGGGGCTGCTGATAACTTAGCGTACTTGTGTTCACTGCTGTCATCAGCCTGGGTATATTTTTCTGATTTCTGTGCTGGTTCTGCTTGTTGTGGCGCTTCAGCCTCATCAGGCTCATCGTTGCTGTCAAATTTCCTTTCCTTTGAATATGCATATTTGTTGTTCTTAGGCTCTGCGACATATGAACACGACTCAAAATTACCACCTGTCTTCGGATCCTTGCAGGTCGTGCAGGTCATACCGTCCTTTTTGACTTCTTTGCAATTTCCTGGGTTTTGTTTTATTTCCGCAGCCTGTTTCTCTGACAGATCCTTAATTCTGTCGTATTCTTTATGGTCATAGCCCGAATCATAGCTGTAAGGATATTCATAATCTTTGTTAGGGTCCTTTTCTTCTTTATAAGCGCTGCTATACAGCCCGCTGTCGAATGCTTTGGGTTTAGAAACATATTCGACGTTGTAGTTATAGGGATCATCCTCGTCTTCGCTGCTCTTCTTCAGGTTTTCTCTTTGTCGTCCGCTAGTGTATCGTCGGATACGTGCTGGTCCTGGAATATAAGCATTTGGCTTGTAGTTCTGTTCAATTTCAGAGTTCTCGTTTAGTTCTTCCTTGCGATAGTTTAATGGGTGGGCTACTTCAACATTGGTTTGTGCAGGTTTAAAATAAGCGGCCACACTAGGGTTTTTTCTCAAAGCAGCTAAAATCTCATCCCCCTGTTCTTCCTCAGGTTTGTACACTTTATAGTCAGCATCGTGTACGGTGCGGATATCATATCTTAAGGGGGAAAGCTGTTGCCCAATAGGTACCGCTTGAAGCTGGCTATGCTGTTGCCTTGGTTGTGCAACTAATTTAGCAGATCTCCCTGGTGCCGGTAGAAAGCTTTGGCTCGCAATTGGGTTGAAACCAAAATTATCGGCAGAAAATGCTTTTTCTATGGGCGCTACTCGAGTTTGCAAAGAATCGATGGAACTACTAACAATAGTATCGAACAGTTGGGGATATTGGTGTTTATCTACTTTTAATACTGCTGCCGCAATAGGTTCTGAAGCCAGCGAAGAAACGCCTGAAAAGACGATAACTGTTATATAAAATACATAAATAAAATAAATATTCGCGTGCGATCATAAGCGGTTGGTGACATTTGTGTTTATTATATTCTAAATAAAATAAACTGGGTATATCGTTACTCAAATTACCTGAATCGAATAATGGCCCAAAGTCCAATGGCTGTACGAATCCATCTTGTTCTTCACTGGTAACCACTCCTTCACATACCGCCCAGACTAACAACTGCGAAAAGAATTCAGGCATAAATAAAAAAAATCGAATTCAATTGCACATTAAATAAAAAATTAAAATAATAATTACGTACCAAACATCCGAGTTTGGACATTTTGAAAATGGGTTTACACCCAAATAATATTTTTTAACGAAAATTATTTTTCAGTTGGTTGAGTTGTATTCTTCGTTTGTGTTGGAATGAAAGTAACTTCACATTATTGAAATGACAAGGTTTTATAGGCGTCAATATTGCGAAGGTGAAAGATCGGCGCAACGGAGCGCGCACCACTCAAGCGTGTCTTGCCGGACAATGTCCGCTTACTCCATCCGGCGACCAACTGTTGCGGTCACTCGCGCCGGCGACGAGCGCTCGGCTGCTGCGACTGTAGCTGCCGACCATCTGCTACCGGCGCCGGCGCATCTCACCTTACTACGACACCACTACATTGGTTCAAAAAGTAAGGAGCATTCACTTATTTACAAGACATCATCGCCACGCTTATGTCCGAAGTAGGACGATAGAATGAACGTATAGGTTGATAAACACATTACACACCTACTCCCCGAATCGGTACGAGTTATGGATTATTTTCAAATCTCGGTTTGGAATCTACGACCTTGATAACTATTAGTAGGCCTACCTACTAATAGTAATTAAGGTCGTTACTTACTTGTTTTCCCATAATTTTTCTTCTGGGTAAGCTCGCTCCATCGTCGACTTTGTCTCTGTCATATCTGACCTAGACTAGAGTCAAGAGCAAACCTATCTCAAATAAAAAAAAATAAAAAATGAGGTGAAATGAAAGTTTTCGGCTGTGTAAGTTCAATAAATCTTATTGCATCTACAATCGCATTTAGGTACCTAATACACAGGCTACACTCGGTCAACTATCTAATTGAGTGATAGTATTGCATTCACCGGTGCATTACCTATTCAACCATTACCGACGATTTTTTCACTTTCTTTTAAACTATTCGATAACTGGAAAGATCTGGATGACCCGGGTGCTAATTAAAATTGTATTAGTGTAAAGGAAACAGTTAACGAAATACATTTGTAAAGACTGATCTCAAAATAGCGGATGTTATTGAAATAGAATCAAAGGAGAATTAAACACACGCAGACATATAAATCTATCAAATTATCTTTATTGGCAGTGACCATAGTAATACATGATGCACCCATAACACACATAATCTTAATTAAAAGTAACCGTAAGCATATAAATTAAATCAATGGAATGATAAAAATAAATCTCAATTCTTACGAAAACAACAACAATAACATAAATCATTGGGCCGAGATTTCCTAATTGTTATGACATTAACGGTAATTAAAGTAATTACAACACTTCCATTCAATATTGGCCGATATCACTATGACGCCAGAGTTATAGAAAATAGATATTTAGTGCGAATCTTTCGAAATTGCCATGTAGTTAGCGTACTAATTTCCCTTTAATTCGACTAGAGCAAAAAAACTTTGGCGTTATATCGAAAAAATGTTGTAAGTAACATAATCAAGTTACCTTTTTGCGACTAAAACCTTACAATAAGCACTCACAAAGAGGGTTTCATGGTCTTATAGACTCTATACAATAAGTACCAGATCTTGTTAATTTTTAAGAATTTTTTACGCCTTCTTCCAGTTTTTGAAGCAAGATACGAATATTTGGGTTGGTTTCTTGTTGTAATGCCGTTAGAATTGCTTTCTGTAACAAAAGATGCGCTCAAATTAAAATTATACACCGATCACTACTGCGAAGCAATGCTACTCTCGTTTACAGTAGAATCCGCTTAACGGCCGAACCCAATAACCTATCTATCACCAGTTTTTGCATACTGGGGATAGAAAAACCTATCTATCTATAGTTTTAACGTCCCAATAATCTATAAGAGATTATGGAATCTTACCAGCCTGACATAAGGACAGATAGAATTATACTGTCTACCATCAATAGCGATCTGTCTTTTACTGAAAATAGGTTATTGGATTCAGCCGTAAAATTACATCAAGGGAAGTGACAAACATGTCAAGGGTACTAAGCGGACGTCATACAATGCATAGTCTTACGCCCAAAACCAAAACCAGTTTGCTAAAACTGGAGATAGATAGGTTATTGGATTCGGCCGTTAGGAAATAAACAACTTCTTACTTTTGTTAGGTATTTAGTTTAATAGAGGAAAACTACAAATTGGATTATCTATACATATAAATAAATAAAGTTGAAGTGTCTGTTTGTACTGTCAAAATAACAGCTTATTACTAAATGTATATGAAAGTATATATGGTTCTTATAGCAAAAAAACTAATTTTAAAATGCCTGTCTGTCTGTTTGTTCCGGCTAATCTCCGAAACGGCTGGACTGATTTTGACGGGACTTTCACTGGCAGATAGCTGATGCTATAAGGAGTAACTTAGGCTACTTTTATTTCAGAAAAATAATTAGGGTCCCGCAAAAAAAAAAAAAACCCATGAAATTATGAACAAAAAGTCGGATTTGAAAAATTATTTTTGCATTTGGTAGCCCAATTCTCGAGGATGGTTATAGGCTATTTAATATCACGCTACGACCCTTAGGAGCCGAGCAAAAAAAAGTCAGAAAGAACGCTAAGTGAAAACGAAGTAACAGCGCGGGCGGGCGATGCAACGTGGCGGGTCAGGAAACAAGGGAGTTTTATTAAAATGTGGCTATTATTTTAGTATATTGTATATATTATGACTTCCACGCGAACGAAGTCGCGGGACACAGCTAGTCTATTAATTTAAAAAAAAATAAGAGAAAGATGAGCTGACACAAAACAAACATAAGTATTAAAAACAAAATAAAAAATGAATTGAATTAAAAAAAAATAAAATATTGAATTGCCTTGATACATACATTACATATTTTTTTATTTTCGCTTATTACCTACTTCTTAAAAATAGGTCATAATAAGCGACATGTCATAATAAGCGAAGTCATTATATCCGAACTTTGTTATAAAGTAAAGAATTTTATATGAAAACCATTCTTCGCACTGCAAATACTTCATATTAAGCGGTTGGTCAATGTAGGCGGGGTCTTAATAAACGGATTCCACTGTATTTGTTTCTGAAATACAATACCTACTCTCAAAAAATCTATAGGTAGTTTAAAAGATATGCTTACACCAAGTTTATTATTGGAGTGTTGTGTTTTCTGCGACAACATCCACAGATTCCCCGCGAGGCTCATCATAGGGCGCTCCGTCAGCTGCCCGCGCCTCACAACCCGCCAGAACAGTTCCAAGGACAAGTCGTATTGCTTCTTGGCCTCCTTGTTGTCGCCGAGCATCTTCAGCACAACTAGCAGCTCTTGGCAAATGTTGGTTGCGTATCTGTTTAACACATCTATAAATTCGGAGTCGCACCCGTATAGCTCGTCGTTTGAGAGCACTGGAAACAAGCAAGTAGGTAAGTAAAACAATTAGCAGGTATAATGCGGAATAGTGATCCATATTTATCATTATTAAATCCTTTATTACTTAAGAGCGTTGTCACATTTTGCACCTCTCTCGCTCACACAAAACCTAATTTTTAAGAATGTTAAATGAAAAAATGCTTTTTTGAAAAATGTAATCAATGGGCGGTCTACAAAATAATATTAATTTAATAGGTAGTTATTCAAAAACACATTTCTATTGTGTTATCTAATAAACTTATGTAATTAAGTGTTATGATCTGTTTTTGAGATGATGTAAATAAATGCCACAATAAAAATGTGTTTTTAATAATTACCTATTAAACTAATATTATTTTGTAGACCGCCCATTGATTACATTTTTCAAAAATGCATCTTTTCATTTAACGTTATTAAAAATTTGGTCCCGTGTGAGCGAGAGAGGTGCAAAATGTGACAACCCTCTTAATACGAACCTCCTTTTTTAAGTCGGTTTAAAATTATCTGAAATTCGCCAACCTGATTCTAAATGGTGCATGTAATTATCCTGCGTCATTTCGCACAGGAGGTCCAAAGTCCGAAGCAGTGTGTTATAATACAGGGGCTCTGTCTTCTTCCAGTGTATCCTTTCCATCGTCTTTATAAAGCCGCTGAGTATGTACGCCTTACAGTTGCTGTCCACGTTATCCTACAATACAATGTGGGTTATTTTCTAGAGACGACAGGGCGCAATAAAATGATAATTTTACTGACTATGAAAAGAGGCTACAACTGTTCTGATATTTGGAAAATTATTTTTCAGCGAAATAGGATAAGATGTCCACACATCAGAAATGGTGGATTAAAAAATATTATTGAAAACTGTTTATACTGTAATCCTCTAAGCTAGTGATTATGCAAAGACACTCACGGGTAATAATAATATGGTAGATAAGAAATCGCTCAACATCCCTCCAACTTTGACATGCGTGGGCTTCTTTTGTCCGTCTTCTAATATGTAATCCGGTATGTCAGGTATCAAACCAATGAGCGCTTTGAAGTTGGCTTCCGCTAAAACAGAACTTAGTTATAGGGATAGAACAACAAAAGTTGCAAGTTAAAAAGCAATTGTTTGATGTTGAACAGAAACGCCTCGTCAATTTCAAATACGTCAATTGTTTGTTCTCCTTCAACCGTATGTTATGATTAGACACAATTAAATTTCTATTGTTACCGAACTCAATCAGTTTGCGTAACGGTCAAGGGGTTGGATGCTTCAAACACTTGTCTTAGAAGCGGTTTTTGTTCGCGGTCAGATATCATCTCGTAGCGATTAATCTGTTCTTTATCTTTGCCTGAAGCATAAGCGACGCCACCCATAACGCCTAATGTTTAATATGGCACTTTTTATGGTTCCGTACCTCAAAAGGAAAAAACGGAACCCTTACAGGATCACTTCGTTGTCCGTCTGTCTGTCTATCTGTTTGTTTGTCTGTCTGTCAGTCAGTCTGTCAAGACCCTTTTTCTCAGGAACGCGTGGAGGTATCAAGTTGAAATTAATATCAAATACGTAGGTCTATGGTATGAAACGCATGTTGCTAAAAGAGTTATGAGTTTACATGTGGATGGATGGAGAGGGAGAGGGAGGCCAAAGAAAAGATGGATGGATTGTGTGAGAAGTGATATGAAAGAAAAGGGAGTCAGTGATAGTTTGACGAGTGACAGGACAGAATGGAAGAAAAAAACGTGTTGCGCCGACCCCAAATAATACGGGATAAGGGCAGGAAGATGATGACGTAGGTCTATGGTCCCTTGAAGCTCTAAAAAAAATCAAGATTCTAAGTCAACGCAATAAAAATTACGGCCATTTATGCGAGATATTTTGATACTCGCAAATAAATCAAAACATATAGGGTACTTCCCGTGGACCTAGAATCATGAAATTTGGCAAGAAGCAAGGTCTCACAGCACAAGCAAAGGAAAATGTCCGAAAATCGTTAATTTGTAGTTTTATCACATAACTTTTTTTTGAGATTACAAACTTAAATTTGCAGTTGGAGAATTGACCGTGGCGTACATCAATGTATGGGAGAATATGTTTTTCCACTACAATGTTAAGTTTGTTTTTGGGATAAAATCTTTTCAACTATGTATGGAACCTTCATTTTGCGTGGTACGACACGCACTTGACCGGTTTTGGTTTTTTTACAGTGTTCATTGTGTCCAAATGCTGGGCTAAGGCCTCCCCTTTGTCCTTAAAAATCTAAACATAGCTTGAATGTGTATGGATGCAATTGCCCAGGGCAATTACGACGAACACCATAACTGAGTAGCCTATTTGGAAATCACTGAATCGATTGCGTACCTACTTAGGTAGGTACGCAATCCTATTTAGATAGGCCGTTGCAAACATAATTTGGCAAAATGGGGCCTTATCGATTTATCCAACATCCAGTGCGAGTGCAGTGCTCCTGAACAAACTATGCCCATCTGCTAGACTCTAGCAGCTAGTGTCCCAAAGTGTTCGTTCAGCTGCACACTTGACGATCTGAACAACGTCTCTGACACCGCAATAAATGTGGCCACCTTCTGGGCCCATGTCGAAACGAAAAAGAAAGAAGAAGTACCTACCTTGTCCAATACAATTGTTGAGAAGCGCGACCTGTCCAGAGAGTAGGTATAGCTGCGTCTTGGTGAGCGTGCAGTGCAGTGAGGGCACGGTCACGAAGCAGTAGGCGGCGCACGCACGCTGCAGCCACTTGCCTCGCGCCGGACTTGCGCGGGCCGCCAGGGAGTTTACAGCCTAAATAAGACAAGGCACTAAATTCAGGTTCAGGTTCAAGTTCAGTCAAGTGATACAGGATTGAAAGACAAACTTAGCTTTGCAGTTGAAAAAAAATGTTCTGCCATCGATGCTCCTGCAAATGTTAGTTTGTAATCGCAAAAACTAATATTTTTATGTGATACTAGCAGCGCCCCCCGGTTTCATCCGCATAGGTCTCGATCCCGTAGGGATATCGGAATAAAAAGTATCCTATATGTTAATCCAGGTTATAAACTATCTGTGTGCCAAATTTCATCCAAATCCGTTCAGTGGTTTTTGCGTAATTCGTTGTGAAAGAGTAACTAACAAACATCCATCCATCCCGCCATCCTCACAAACTTTCGTTAATATTAGTAGGATAACTACTTTGTCATAATAACTATCATATGGGCATGTAATGCTGAGGAATGAGGAAAATGTATTGAGGAAAGTTTTGAGTATAAATGTGGATGGCTATAAGAATAGGGAAAGGCCAAAGAAACGATGGATGGAATGTGTGAAAGATGATATGGCTAGAAAGGGGCGAATACCGAGACGATGATTAATAGAGGAGTATGAAAGGAAAAGAAACGTTGCGCCGAACCGAAATAAATTGAGGTAAGGGCAAGATAATGATGATGATCTATAAATAAATACTTTCGGATTTTACCCTTAGCTTGCGAGATCTTGCTTCTTGCCAAATATCATGCTGCTAGGTCAACGGGAAGAACCCTATAGGGTTTTAAAAGAAAGATAACCATCAAAATATGTGACGTATTAACTTGACGTCCTTGGAACGCGTTGTGCGACCTGCAGAACTGCACTACATGAAAAATCGGGAAATCCATCGAATCGAATTAGTCGATTGTAAAGGAGGAAGTTGCTTTATTTGCTTACGTTTACAGCGAAAAATACCCGAACAAATACTTTTTGGCACAAAATATACCAAAATGTGAAGAATGTTGCAATTTATAGCGAGCGTAGCAATGTGGCAATGATACTAACGTCCGGTCTTGTGGATTAGTTTTAACAAGCTTTTTCGGCACACATTCACATTTTGCTTCACATTTTAGTTTAAATTCTTGTTACGTAGCTATTTTAGCACCACTTCCGATTGTTTTTCCAACAGGAATTTTTCAGTAGAGTCTGGATTGATGGCAATAGGCTCGCCCCTTATTACATGGAACTTAAGATATAACTGGCGAAATGTAAGTGTACTATAAGTACACCTGTGCCCAACCCTTCGGGGAAACAAGGCGTGATGTTATGTTATGTTTATATTCCGCTTGGCCTATGAATTTTAAATTTTGTATATTCGTTCCGTTTGATGACAATATATTTATTTGATAGAGGCGACCTGAAAAGAAGCTTTTTTTAAAAAAAAATATGGTTTATTTATTATACTTACATGTACCAAAGTAATGAGTACGGCGTCAAGCTTGATGAACGAAGAGCGACATTCCACGTAGAAGTTCAGCTGCCTCTCGAGATCATCTTGATACGTAACCGCTTGTATGAACTTGTTGATCAGCTCGCCGCAGATTTTAGTCTCGTCTTCAACAGTTACCGCACTGAAACATACATAATGTTAATACGACATACATGCTAAATGCTAATTGTAGCCCAAAGTTCGTCTGCGGCGGAATTAGAACCTAGGAAACGTCTATTGCCATTTCTCAGGTTTATGTTCAGAATTTAGACTGGTTTTGATACTTTTTCTTAGTAACATCGCTTTTCCCAACCTGTGAACTCAACCCAGCTGAGCTTGTGCTTGCAGCATCATTAATGTATTTTTTTTTTTAAATACAAATCTAGGTTAGTAAACTATATAAATCTTCTTTTGTATCAGATTGCAATACTTCAAATAGATTTTATGACAGCCAACTATTTCAAAACTTCCAGAAAGAAAATCTCCAATTCGTTACAAAAAGATCAATCGGTTTCTCAATCTGACTGGATCATTGCCACTAAGCATAACTACGCTATTAAGCTTATAAAACCGATATCTTTTTTTTATTTTCAAACGCTGTTCCGCTGCTGTATCGTGGTTGATTTACTGATACAAATCTTACATACACAAACAGCCGCACCCTGTGTGACTGTCGTTAGACCAAAAATGTATTCCATACGGGAATCAAAACTGCAATACATAGCTAAATCAAACCATGTCGTAGTACAGTAGTATTAAAAACATTAAACAATCGATGCGAGCAAGTAGTCCTTATGAAGCTGTATAAAGCTTGACCTCTAAAGACAATACAAATGGATAATCGTCACCATTAGCACTGGATCGAAATAGCTGGAAGTAACGAGGAGAGAGAGAGGGGAGTGAGAGACCTTTGCCGAGCATTAGGATGATGCAGGCTGACATTAACCAGTAACCTCTAAAGAACGAAAGTACATCTTTGCCTCTTAAACCACTGAAAATTATATTTCTATGATAAAAATTGTCTGCTGTTGCAATACAACAATCATACTGATTATAAATAAGTAAGTATGAGAAAAAACAAAATCCAAACAAATTATCATCCATTGGGGCACAAGCTTAACTCAATAACACTTCACGACTGAGACCGTCAGATGAGGCGGTAAAAATAAAAATAATAGCAAAACAAAATGTACTTGATGGAATCGTGTAGGATGCAGCAGAGCCTCATCAAACTGGAGATGACAATATGGTCTTCAATGTGCACGGAGTTGTAACGTGAGAAGAATACGGACAGCACTGTCTTAGCCATCATGGTGCGCGCGCTCGATGTTTGTACCAACTCCACCAGAGGCATGAATGCATCCTGTAACAAATACATCAATATAGTCCAGTAGCGAAATAAAAATATACATCCTAAGGGCGAGGCATGAATGCGTCCAAAAATTTCTTTCATAATGACTACTCGCAGAAAAATAATAAAAGCATAAATAATTTTGCGTAATAGATATGAATCGTTTTACTCAAGGTGGTGACATACTAGTAGTGGAGGTCTTAATCGGGCGTGCCATTAGGATGAAACCTTCGCAATTTTAAACATTTATTAATTTAAGAAGACAAGCATTGATTTGAATGTTGGAGGATAGAAAAGAACAAGATAGGTTGACAGTCGGCCCCCCGGCCCTGACTGATGTAGAAATATATAGAAAATAGCGGTGTCTTGAACATGTACCATTATTAAGTTAAAATAATATAATAATATGATCCTTTATTGAGTTTAAACTCTAGTAGTGTTCATGTCCCCCGCACACATTACAATCAACACAACATAAAACACGTAATAATCTGCTCGGTCCTTGTAGATCATTACAGTAGCAACAAATGCGACAAAGGACACGCTATCAAGCAGTGGCGGTACCTTCATAGAAGACAAAAAGCCGGGCTTGCCCTAATAAATCATAAATTACAACAACAAACGTAAGCCTATCAATAAATAAAAAATATTCCAAAAAACACCAAGTCAATGAATTCGAACTCAAACATTCATGTCTTAATAATAAAATTTCGAATTCCACGTAATTTGCCGCGCGCACTAGCACTCATTGGAACTCGATCATTCATAGGTAGTCATAACTCTGGTGCCGAACTACGCGTTCAAATGCGCCTTCTCGCTCACACTCGTCTCGGCTTGGCATCGGGCTTTTTATACCTGTCTTTGTCTCGCAGTTTTCGCCTACAAATTGCTATAGAAACGTTTACATTTGTTGACATATTGGTAAGTACCATGTAAGTACTTATACGCAGATTTCTATGAAATCAAAAGCCAGCTTGAGCGGCATTAAGTTCGCGCAAATGCACTATCCGCGTTGACCCGCGTAAAGTGAGTAACGAGAGGGATTCCACGTGAAGACAGTTTGATATACTGAGTTTGTTATTTGTTTTGATAGGTATTTTACGAATAATATTTTTCAGGTGCTGAGGTTATGAATTAGTTATATTATTTAAAATGATGTGATAGTTAGTGCGGTGCTGTGATTTTGTGATTATATATTTAGTATTTTTATCAAAATGTGAATTCGGAAACTGTCGTCGAAAAGGTATGTAAATACATTAGGTTTTCTGATAATAAGTAAGTAACTCTTTACTTCACCGTAACCAACCTCTAATTACTGAATGTATTTCTCCGAAATAAAAACAAGTATTTTTGTTACTCGAAGAACAGATTAAAATAGGTCCTAATCCTACCTACTCATTCGATTGTTTACAAGGCATGAATATGTTGCACATAAAATGACATGAATGGTGTTTTTATGGCATTTGTAGTTTTTGTATACCACTGAAAAACTAAATTCTTATCGAGACAAAACACTTTAATTTTCGGTTCGAAGAGGTTCTTCATAGGTGTTTTGAAATTAAGTATAAATGTTTTAGGGGAACATCTTCAATGCATACGGAAATAGAACAACAAATCGATAATTTGGAGGCCATCTAGTGGCATTTGATTGAAAAATTTTGCATGTGACAAGCGAATTGTGAATTAAGGTGAAAAGGTGCGGGTAAGCAATGTAGTTATGCGTATCCAATAATATAGATGGCGCTTATGTTAATTATGTACCAATTAACATAAGCGCTATCTGATGCTTGAAATATACGTAGTACTCTTCGTATTGTAAAGGTTATGTAACCGACATTTTAATAATGGTTTTAGTATGAACAACGTAACAAAATCCGTTTTTTTTTTTTTCCTTTTTTTTTTTTTTTTTAATCGTTGGCTTGCCCTAATTTTCACCCTTAGGCACGCCACTGCTATCAAGAGTAAACCCATTAAATTTTTCAATTTGCTGGACTTTGTGCTAAGGTCAAGCATATGGTATGTTGAAATTACAATAAGTTCTAAGATGTTATTGCATTGCAGGCTGCCTCGTTGGTCTGGTGGTCGCAGACGCTACTGCTGATCATGAGGTCCTCGGTTCGATTCCTAGGTCGGGCAGTGTTATTGGGTTTTTCCATTAGGAACTCTCAGTAGCAGTTCGGAGTCTGGATTTGTGCCCGGTTGATGGCAATAGGCTCACCCCCTATTACATGGGACATAAGCATAGCTGGCGAAATGTGGGTGTACTATAGTACACCTCTGCCTAACCCTTTGGGGAAAACCGGCGTGATGTTGTGTTATGTTTTATGTTATTGCATATGAATTGAAAATAAACGAATTTGGAACCTATTATTTATTTATAGTACACGATCGTACGGTCAACCGCATGTCAGTAACGCTTATACAACGAAAACCCTCACTACTGTTAAAAAATAAAAGCGCTGTCAAATTCAAATTGAAACCATGCAGCCTTACCATTAGGAAAAGTTCTTCGACGTCAGGAATGGACTTGAGCATCCTTTTGATAACGAAGTGGAAGTTCCCGGAGAAATCGTCTGCGGGCTTGCCGCACTTGATCATGTAACGTATCGTGCCTCGCAGTATAACGTTCACGTGTTGAGTCTAAAGGGAAAGGCAAATACATTAGAGTTTGGCCAACGAAAGCTGACCACGAATTATTTTCAAAAGTTTTAGTATGGCAATATTTTAGGACTGTCAAAATTGTCACATTGACGTTTCGTACTTTAGAGATGGGTACCTAGCACACTCTTTTAAAATGAGGATCGTGCAAGGCACTCTTTTAACAAAGTGTGATAGCACACTGTGCTGCCACGAATGAGGCGAGGCCGTGAGGCTGCGGTGGTCTGTGAGTACACACGTGCTGTCAGTGCTGTGAGTGTGTAAGTGAGTCGCGGGACTCACCGTGCGATTCGCGAGTGTGGTGTGTAGGTGTGTAGTGGCGACACGGCACTCATACGCAGTAGAGTGCCGTAGAGTAGGCACACGCGGTGACTAATCGGTTAAACGCGTCACTCAGCTCGCACGAGTTATGATGAGGGAAAGAGAAATAAGAATGGTTACGTGACGTCATCAAACGAAAGCAAAATACGGCAATTAAACATAGACCTTAACTCCTTTGCTTGGAATCGTAAATAGACTTGCAAAAATGTTTTGTGTAGCTAATCTGTGGTGTGTGCTAGCACATCAAAATGAAAAGAGGGAGTGACTCTTTTTATCCAAGTGAGCAGCTACAACTGTGCTAGCACATGTGCTGAGTTACCCAACACTCGTACTTGAGTCATCTTTTGTTTACGTGCATTATATTTTCATTGGTTCTGTTTAAAATAATGCCGAAAACAATCAAAAGTTCGACGAGGAAGCTTCTATTTACTATAATTGACAAATATAAAGACGTAAAAAGTGATTTGAATCAGAAATCTGCAGAAAAAATACGACGACTGGATTCAATCATTTCACTCTTAGGTTAGTTTTTTGAATTTCTAATAAAACAACTAGATACTTTTCGACTATTAAAAAAAAATCGCAATATTTTTCACGGTGTATCTACTTTTCAGGAAGTATAAACAACTAAGAGACACAAAATTGTGGAAACACTAAAGAAATTGAAAACTCTCGAAAAAAATTAAATGTCGACTTGTGAAACACATTATGTAGAAAAGATATCCTCAATGAAGAGTATTAATTCAGAAATGATAGATTTTTAACAAATACTTTAAAGGGTTTATACATTTATGATAATGTGTATGAATGGCTAAATTAAATAATATGCTATCTTTGTATTGTATTATGGTTTTTTTTTACTTTAATGACTGATAAGTATTAATATACTGTTACATAATTTATTTTATTTTTTCTCTTCAGATTTAAGTGTGAAGACCCTAAGAAGGATTAAAATTGAAGGGTCTAAAAATCAAGGACAGTGGAATACAATTCATCATCAATTCCACTTCACCAAATGCTACTTTCTGAATGCAAATGCTTGACTTATTGATGAAAATATCAAAATCGCTATATGTATGCCTATAATATTTGAGGAGTTCCCTCAATTCCTCATGGATCCCATCATCAGAACTGATTTTTGATAAAAATGAGACCAATCTGGAAGTAATTCCTTTCAAATAAAAAAATAATTTTCCAAATCGGTTTATAAATAATGGAGTACTGAGGTAACAAACATTAAAAAAAATACAACCGAATTGAGAACCTCCTCCTTTTTTAAGTCGGTTAAAAACCATAATGCGCGATATCGGTAATACGATGGCTGGATTATGTGAAAGAAGAAACGGCTAGCAAGGGTATACTGAGATGACATCTGACGCACCAACCGAAAATAAATTGGGATGTGAGAAGGAAGTTGACGACTGGGGATTAGTGATAGGTAGGTAAATTTTAATTTTGTACCGACAATGTTACGATTGCCCTTAAAAAAATCTAGCCATAATAGCGTTTGACTAAAAAACAAATAATTTACCGATAAATGTGTACAGGCGAACTGAAGCCACGGTTCCAACACTTGCAGGAATTGGTTGGTAGATTTCATGCTGCTCGCTATTTTCCACCATGTCTGAATTAACGATTCGGACGCCACCTGGCGATGGGTATCAGCTTTGCACAAATGTTCGCCCAGGGAAGCCAAGACTTCGTTCATCATTACTATAACAGAATATTTTTCATAATTATTTAATGTAAGTATGCACTTTTGTAGCGTCACAATGCTGCAATGTTCGCTTTTTTATGTACAAACAAGCAATGAAAAGATTAAGCACATTTAAGTTAATAATTGCACACTGCATGGGACTTATTACATTTTTGACTATGTACTAAACATATATGTACAGACGCCAGCAGGTCAAGCTATCCGAAACTGTCAATTTTCCCAATCAACCTTGAACCTAATGCTTGAGCGATAAAGTAGAAAATCTATTAAAGAAATTTGACAGATTGTAGTAGCTTGATGTGCTGCCGTCCATACCTACTTATGAACATTTTTAAATATAAAAACTGACAGTTCAAAAAGATGTCATGCGCCCGCTATGTGGGAAAGGAATGTGTTTTTGAATATTGCTTAACCATTTAGCACCGTAACCAACAAAAATATTTTTACCCATTTTATCAGCATAGCTGTGAACCATCTCCAGAATTTTCGGTGCCTTTTTTATAACAGATGGAGAGTCGAAGGCAGATACAATACAACATAGAAATAATTCACTGAAACAAAACGTCATTATTAAATAAATAAATAAAAATCTTTATTGCAGACCACATGATCGATAAAAACACAATTTAAAAAAGAGTATATTAATAATTAAAAATCTTTAGCAGTTAAATAATACGCGCTTTTTTTTTGTTTTTACATACTTGTTTTCTATTTGTTCGCATTTTTGTATGAACTCTTCCAAAAGATCACTTTTACATTTATTAGAGTTCAGTGTCCCAAACAACAACCAATCCAGGGCTGGTACGAAAAGATTCAAATACTTGTCTTGTGTCAGTAGTTGTGTTTCATATTTTTTCCTCATTGCTGTTAAGAAAATCTGAAATCAAACTGTTTAAAAGTAACAGAACATGGATATTAAGTACACAGCCGCGGAATCGAATATCGCACCTTTAGGAATTTTTTTACTAGTACCGTGTATGAGACAAAGTTTAAGACTGAGTCTATATTATTCCACTAGCTTTTGCTCGCGGCTTCGCCCGCGTGGATGTAGGAAATTATCCCACGGGAACGTACTACCGGAATTAAAAGTACCCTATGTGTTAAACCAGGTTAAAAACTATCTGTGCCAAACATCCAAATCCGTTCAGCCGTTTTTGCGCCAATCCGGAACATACATCCAGACAAACGGACAAAAATTCTAAAAACCATATTTTCGGCATCAGACTCGTTCTATGTACAGTTTTGACTTCGTTACTATTTTACTTTAAGTATACGTGCCTCATATACTCGTACTTTCGTCATTAGAATTTTGCCAGCCAATACGAAGGAGCGGAAACCAAACTTGGTAAACATGGATAGGACAGAATATGCTGTCACCAAACTTAAATCGAATATGGGAGAGTCAAGAATTGAAGTAGTTTTCTAGCTAAGCCAGCATATAACACAGCCATAGCAGTTGCAATCAATTTAAAAGTTACCTACAATATTTTAATCGAATAAAAAAAACATTTAAGTACCTGCTGATATTCCTCAAGAAATTCTCTTAAATTGGCATAAAAGTAGCCCTCACTGTCCTTGCCTAGCAGTTTAGAGGCATTGTGGCATAAATATACTCGTAAGTATGCTGCTACCAAGGGGTTCCCTATTCCTCTTATCATAGTGGAAATTCTTGCTATGGCTGGCTTTATTTCATCTTTAGATATAAACACGTAGCATTTCAGCAAAGCCATCTCCATGTACAGGCGTGGTAATAATTCTCTGATTGACGCCATCTTGTACATCCAGTTTTGACATGTCTCTTTAGCTGACTCTGGAACTGTCCTTGGATCAATATTGTTAATATTTACGATATTATTGTTTCTGTAAAAAATTACCAACATATATTACAGAGACTTCTAAAGCGATTTTAGAACAAAAGCCTTTATTTATGGGGGTACCTACTCACCCAAAACTTTTTTCTTTGAGACGGTTGAACACCAAGTTACCAAATGTATCCAGCGTATCAGTGATCAGTATAAACTTGCTAGGATAAAACTGCATTACACTTATATCAGACAATAGTTTTGAGCACTGGATTCCTATTTTAAATGCTTTCACTCTTTGTTCTGATTCCCAAGCCTGTCAACAGAATAAAATATATTAAAATGTTGTTTATTATTTGTGTACACTGTTTAACTGCCATCTATACTTGTTTGGTATGTATGACGTAAAAAACCGGCCAAGTGCGTGTCGCACCACGCACAATGAAGGGTTCCGTAGTTGGGATGAGTTTATCCCAAGAACAATAAAATTGTAGTTGAAAAACATGTTCTCCCATACATTCCAACTGCAAATGTAAGTTTGTACGCACAATATTAAGAGATTTACCGTGTTATTTTAAGATTCCTAAGAAGACTTCTTATAGATTTTCCTGTAATATATAAGTTTAGAACTATTTTCTGAATTTTTTTCAACATTATAAGCTCAGTTGTTTCAGAAATAAGGCGCGGGGTATGGTAAATGTTCGTCTATTTTCTT
The DNA here is from genome assembly GCA_947568875.1 of Fissipunctia ypsillon. Taxonomy (NCBI): domain Eukaryota; kingdom Metazoa; phylum Arthropoda; class Insecta; order Lepidoptera; family Noctuidae; genus Fissipunctia; species Fissipunctia ypsillon. The sequence goes on from OX387654.1 coordinate 12,645,221, forward strand.
AAATAAATTTTAAACCATTTATTTTAAAATTACTTTTAAAAAAATTATTCGAGACCCGCGCGCATTTGATAATCACACGGTATTTTTCAAGGTATATTCAAAACTCACTTATTTACGTAACGCGTCCGTGTTTGGGTCACAGAAATTGATATGTGTACCAAACAACTTCGGTTTAAAGACATTTATTCCTCAAAGAACAATTACAGTTCACTTAAAGAGAAACTTAACTAAATTAACAATAAGCTGTAGCTTACATTGCGTCGTTCAAGCCATCCAAGAAACTGAACACCATAGTTTAATTAATAAAATATAGTAAGTAAATAAAATACAAAACAGTTCAAGGAAAACTTATATGTCTACTAATAAAAACTAAACTTATGTATCTAATAAATAATTGCTTAGGCCTTTTTTAAATGTTGGTATACTTGTGCACTCTTTTTTTGGTAATTTATTATATAGCCGAACCCCCTCATACTGTATAGTTTTCCTGCCACACAGCGTTCTCACTCTTGGTACTTCTTGATTACGGGTATTATATCTATGTGTCTTTTGTGTAAATGAAATATTTGTGTATGTTGGGTCTTAAGGATCTTTCGGATAGTCATGCATGTATGGTATGTATACAATTGTTGTAGGTTAAATAATTTTGTTTTTTGTAGAGTAATTTAATCGGTCCATTCGATTCGGAGCAAATTGGCTGTGACAGACGGACAGAGAGACAGACACACGAGTGATCCTATAAGGGTTCCATTTTTTTTCCATTTGAGCCGCATACCAAATAATGTGTTTAACCAAAATATAAATCCAAGTTACCAAAACCAAAATATAAACCCAAGTTACTAAAAAATATTATGATAGTCTAATTTAAGTAGGTACCAAATTACCTTTTTAATTTCATCATTGAGCAAGTTAATTTTTATGACAAATTCTTGTTGACTTAAACCCATAGTTTTTCTTACTAAACCTTCATCGAAATCATCCAGCTGCTCAAGCCTGTGTTTCACCTTCTCATTCAAATTTGATACCTGTCTAATAAGAGCTGAAAAGGATCTAACTTAAAATAAAATAAAATTGAAAAAAAGGAAGAGAAAAAAGATAGGTATACTATTAGTTTCATAAAATTTTATAGTAATAAATATCACAGATCATAATAATAAGCAATTTATGTAATAACTAGCGTATGTCTGCGGCTTCGCCCGCGTGGGTTTCGGAAATTATCCCACGGGAACGTACTACTAGGATAAAAGTTTCCTATGCCCTAGGGCATAGGATACTTTTTACGTATACCTACAGGTAGACCATAACCTGGGTTAGGTCCCAGGTTATGGTCTACTTGTAGCCGTTAAGGCGTGGAAAGATAACAGACAGACAGAGTTACTTTCCCATTTGTGATATTAGTAAGTATGGATAATATTCTACAAATATATTTCTTATATTAATTTAGGAACCCTGTACATACCTTTTTCTCCACCCGGCAGGTAGCTGCTAACTATTGTCAGTTTTTCACCAGTTGTGTATTTACTAAGGATACCAGCACGCTTAGTACTCCAAGCTTTGGAATAATTCACACCTTCAATCTTTTCTATCTCCAAAGGGTTGATATCCTAAACATTTACAATGTGACATTCATTTAAATTCCTAACAAAAATCAAAGAAACTTAGAGGCGGGGGCTTACTTGCTCTAGATTCATTTGTTCAAATCTCAACAATGGGTCCACTTCTTCAAAGCCTGAACTCCATTTATTGATGTGGTCTATGATACTGGAGCTAAATGACTCCTTCTGCAACATGAAATAAATAAATTGAACTGAATGAAGAAGCAATATACAATAATATACAATAATTTTAGGAGTAGTTTACTTGTACTTTAGTTTTAAGGAAATGTAAGAACATTATTTGGTTAATAAACGATTTTTATTATTTATTATTATTCATATGAAATATCAATAATAAGATGGCCCAGTTGGGCTGATTTTGTCCTTACACTTTCCACCCCAATTTAGAAATTAATAAGGATTTTACATAAGAATAATCATGAACGTCAAGATGACGGGACTCCGCCAGGTTTTTCGAATATTATGTGAATAGGTTTTTATACAATATTTCTACTATTTCATACTTTCATAGTAAAATTCTATACTCATAAAATTTCAAAATATTCTACAAAGAACGTGGTCCCGCTCTTTTGATATCAAAATAGCAGGACCACTATTCAGTTAATGAAAAACACATGGCATCCAAATTTTAATACGAAATAGTACGACTACCTTTGAATCGTTATTATACACACATCAAAAAAGTCTAAGCAACACGCATCATTTACATAAACTGCATGTTTTTTTTTTTCTTAACTATGATTGGTATACAATCTTTTTGTTCTCGGAAACATATTATACTGGTTGATTTTAAAAACAGAAACTTTTCGATTGTGTTTTGTTTTCATTAAAATAAAAGCTAATAATTTTTTCCCCGATTTCATGTGTTTTTGTTGCTGGATAAATTTGGTATTTATCTTACTTTTATAATTTTGAGATATATAGTTTTTGAAAAAATGAGCTGTGAGTCATTTTTTTATGTCATGGAGCGACGACATTTCACTGCTGATGAAATGCAGAGAGCTGCAGGAATGCTACAAGCGGGAAGAAATTAGTTTCAGGTATCTCGGCCGGCATTTTGGTGTCAATAGGAGAGTGATTCTTGCGTGCGTCTTTGGCAGCGTTACGTTAATACAAGGGACGTACCCAGGACGTAGAAGGAGTACAACTGCTCGACAGGACCGATACATACAACTGACTGCAAGACGTCAGCCGATGTTAACCGCCCGGGAGATAGGTTTAAAGCTACAATTATCAAGCGGTGTTGTTGTTAGCCACCAAACCGTGAGAAATAGGCTGCATGAATATGGCCTACGAGCACGACACCCAAATAGGTGCCCACCTATACGCCATGAGAATCGCGCCCTTCGAAACGAATGGTGTAGAGAACACTTGACATGGACCCAACCCAGGAGCAATGGGATAAATTTTTATTTTGCAATGAGTCCCGGTTTGGACTTATACCTGATACGAGAAGGGTAAGAGTGTATCGTCATTCCGGAAATGCTGAACGGCTGAGATGCGTCCAGGAAGTGCACCCTTACAGTGGCTCCACAGTGATGATATGGGCGGGTATTATAAAGAACAGCCGTAAAGCAGCAGCAAAGCAGCAGCAGTAAAGTTTTATATGCTGTGGATAACGGTGTGAGTTTCACATTTATATAATATCTTTGTTTATATTATTTGCGCAGATATAATGTGTTACTGCTTGTTTGTCCCAAATAAATAAATAAATAAAATAAAACAGACGAACTGAGCTCGTTTTTGTAGATGGCAATATGAACGCTGAAAGTTACGTTGGAGATGTTCTCGGGCTTTATGTTCACCCATTTGCACAAAGTCTTGGCTCAGATTTCACGCTGATGCATGACAAATTGACAATGCGCGTTCGCACACAGCTCGGAGGACCAGAGAGTACTTGGCAAAGGAAAACGTCCGTCTATTGGCGTGGCCTGCACAATCGCCAAACCTCAATCCCATCAAGCACGCATGGGACATGCTCCAGAGACGTGTTCTAGAGAGCCTGGACGGAGTGTCGACAACTCAACAACTGAAAGACTTGTTAAAATTCCATTGGAAGCGATTGCCGCAGGATCAGATAAACAATCATATAAATTCAATTAAAAATCATTGCTGACAAGTTGTAAAGAACACAGGCAGTCACACTTTGTATTGAATTACCAAGTAATAAAAAAAAAATGTATATTTAATTTTCTAAAAGATGAAAAGTTCAATTTTGTTTAACTTTATTTTATACTACGTATGTTGCGATACCCAATAGCCTTCCTCAAGAATTGGGCTATAAAATGCAAAAATAATTTTTCAAATCCGACTGGTAGACATCAGCGCGTTCAAACAGTCATGTATACTAATATTATAAAGCTGAAGAGTTTGTTTGTTTGGTTGAACACGCTAATCTCAGAAACTGCTGGCTCGAATTGAAAATTATTTTAGTGTTGGATAGCTCATTTATCGAAAAAGACTATAGGCTATATAGCCTCACGCTACGACCAAAAGAAGCGGAGCATCAATGAAAAATGTAGCAAAAACGGGGAAAATTTATTCCTTTTGAGAGCTTCCGTTGCATGCGCTACGTAAACGGTTAAAGTTACGCAAAAATCATGTATGACGGAATTGTTCCTCTTAAAAAGTAAAAAAAAAACTGTTTTTAAAGTTGTTTTTTTTTCAAACAGTTACATAATCAAGGTTGATTAATTACATGTAAATTCCTTTTTTAAATTATTTGAATCGGACCTTTCGTTTAGAAATTACGACGGGTATAAAATGCTTAAAGTAAGAAAAATGCGCTTAGTCTATTAGTTACCTACGCATTTTATTTTTATTGGCTGTTCGAACGCGCTAATCTCTGTCACTACCAGTCGGATTAGAAAAAAATCTTTTTGCATTTTATAGCCCAATTTTTGAGGAAGGCTATAGTAGTAGTAGTATGTAACATTACGCTAGGACCCTTAGAAGCCGAGCAAAAAGAAAAAAGTAAGAACGAGCGCTAAGCGAAAACGAAGTAACAGCGCGGGCAGGCGATGCGAAGGGGTGGGTCGGGGGTACAAGAAATTTCACGCGGATGAAGTCGCGGGCGGAGGCTAGTAAAAATAAAAATGTGTAGGTAACTAATAGACTAAGTGCATTTTTCTTACTTTAAACATTTTTATACCCGTCATTATTTCTAAACGAAAGGTCTGATTCGAATAATTTAAAAAGGAATTTACATGTAATCAACCTTGATTATGAAACTATTTATTTGGATAATTATGTATGTAAGTAAGTAAAATAACTATAGTATTCTTTTAATATCCCAAAATATTGTACAATGTATTGACGCCAAAATGAGAAAAGTCAATGAACAATCATATAAAAATGACAGATTCCAAATTCAAATGTAATATTTTGTTTATTTTTAATTGTAACAGTATTTATGGCCAGACTAAGTATAGGGTTACAACATATAAAATAGTGGCGCCACCATTATTTTCACGACTTTTTGGCCAAGCTGTACACGTCTTCACAGTGTTACATTAGAATCGACACAAGCCATTTCATTAAAATATTGTATAACCTTTCTTGTTTCAAAAATGCAGACTCAGGGGTAAAAATTTTTTACATCAACTCTCTTAAAGAAATCAAAATTTGTCACGATTACGAATCAGCTAAACAAATAGTCAAGGATGTACATAGTTACATTATGTTTGGCAGAGTTCGTTGGATCTAAACAAGGCAAAGTTAAAAGAAGCGAGGAAGCAAGATGTGTTTAAAAAAATTAACTATATTTTAAAAAAAATATTGCGTTTACAAAGCTCTTGAATCCGATGATACAAAGATAAGTTTGAGAAATTATATGTACAATGGAGTCTGTTAAAGAGATTGCTGAAGAAAAAATCAAAGTGGGAATAAATTTAGAAGAAGAATATTTGCAAGAAGATCAAAGTAGTTCCAGAGTAAAGTGGTTGATGGATCACATCAGCACCGAAAAAATAATAGCAGAACTTGAAGACGAAAACTTTAATAGTAAGAGCGCCGCAAACCAAGAGCGAGAGGAACCCCTGGTGGAACGCTGAACTTAGTAAACTCAGAGATACACTTCGCAAGCAATTCAACAGAGCCAAAAACGCTAGACTCCCGGACGACTGGGAGCTGTACAAAGAAACCAATACACATACAAAAAACAAATCAGAACTGCCAGGAGAACTGCATGGCAGAGATTCTGTAAATCCATCGAGACAAATAATGAAGCCGCAAGAGTAAGGAAAATCCTATCAACCGATCAGGACCGAACTCTCGGCGCGCTGAAAAAACCCGATACACATCAACGGACTATGAAACCAGTAAGGTCCTTATCGAGACTCACTTTCTAGACTGCAAACTCCTAGAGGACAGAAAGTGGGAAGCTGAACCAGAATGGACCCCAATGGATCGAGACTGGTAATGGCCCGCAATATAGTAACAGAGGACCGGATAAATTGGGCTATTAAGACCTTTCAACCATACAAGTCCGCAGGGCTAGATGGCTTCTCTCCAGCCCTACTGCAATGGGGGGTAGATCATCTGACACCATGGCTGGTGGAGTTCTACCGAGCCTGTATAGCACTCAGATAAATACGTCTCGCATGGCACGAAGTGAAAGTAATTTTCATACCCAAGCCTGGCAAAATGGACTATACATAACCCAAGGCTTATAGGCCCATTAGCCTTACATCCTTCCTACTGAAAACCCTCGAGAGACTCTGTGATAGGCACATCCAAGACAGGTCAACAGAATCCGCGCTGCACAGTGTGGTTTACACAATTGAATGTGCTGTGGACCACAAATGTTCAGCACTGACCGCCTTCATTGACATCGACAGCGCCTTTGACATAACAATGTTCAGTAGTATTAACATGGCCCTCGACATGCATGGCATAGACTCCACCCTGAGTGGCTGGATTACCAACATGCTCAAACTAAGAGCCGTGCAAGTCACAGTGAACGACACCACAAGGGCCATCGTGGCGAAAGGCTACCCGCAAGGGGGTCCTTTCACCACTCCTATGGAACCTGGTAGTAGACAGCCTCATCGAAACAATGCCAAAGGTTATTTCACCGTAGGCTACGCCGACGACATAACCATAATAACAAACGGTACCCGCGAAAACACCCTATGCAACCTCATGCGCCAAGCCTTGAAGATAGTAGAGGACTGGTGCAACAAACACCAACTATCAGAGAATCAGTTCAGTTTTTGTAATACTGAACCGATTCTCTTCACGAAAAAGAGAGAACTGCCGACTCTACAACTACCACGATTCTTCGGAACTACCCTAAGCCTATCAACTGAAACCAAATATCTGGGCATCTTTTTGGACAAACAGCTGAATTGGGCAAAACATTCTAACTATATCACTACAAAAGCCAGCATATCCCTGTGGCAGTGCAAGCGACTGCTCGGCAGGAATTGGGGAATCAGCCCCAAGGTCAAATACTGGCTATAAACCACAGTCATCTGAACAATCATCACGTATGGTTAACTAGTCTGGTGGCTCAGGACAGACCAGAGCACAGCTCAGAGATCTCGGAAAATTGCAGCGATTTGCGTGTGTAGCAATCACTAGCGGTATGAGAACTACACCCATCGCCGCCCTACAGATAATGCTTGGACTGCCACCGCTACACATCACTGTGCGAGAGGAGGCGGCCATGGCCGCCTTTAGACTCAATATAACAGGAACCCTGAGCAATGACTCCAGGGTCAAGTACATACGTATAAAGGAGGATACGATCAAACAACAACCGATGATAGCATCACCCTGCGACAGAGCCCCGAAACTACACTGCTTCCAAAAGCACTACAACATAATACTCACAGAAGAACAGTGCGATTACTCATGCCCAAAGAAGGTGAGAGTTACACTGAAGGATCGAAGACCGACTCCGGAACCGGAGTTTTCTCACACGACCTTAACATAAACATATCCAGCCCGCTGGGAATGTTCAACACCGACCGTCTACCAAGCAGAGTGTGTGGGCATTATACAAGCGGCTTACGCCATAGAAGCCAGGAGAGTTACGAATACCAACATACGCATACTCTCCGACAGCGCCTCAGTTATCCAATCGTTAAGGAAAGGAATTTTTACCTCGAAATGAATACTAGAATGTCACAACGCACTTGAGCGAGTTACGGTATCTAACCGTAACACAGTGACACTGCAATGGATAAAAGGACACAGCGGTTAGCTAGGTAATGACACAGCTGAAGAACTAGCTTATCAAATGACTTCTCCCGCTCTGGGCGGAGCGGGAGGGCGTGTCAGACTTTTACTGACTAAAAGCCACCCGTGTTCCTTCAGTTGCCTGTGCTGGGGCCACGGTAACTCTTTCGAAGATCTCGCGAAGCTGACGAACTAGCTAGGAAAGCATCCAGCACGTCAGTCTGTGGACCCGAACCAATCGTACCCATCCCCTTCAACCAGCTACGCAGGTGGCTACAGGATTTCACCCACACACAAGCAGAGTTGGTGGTCCTCGACACCAGGCTGCAGGCAGTCCAGGGAGGCTATTCCTTCCCTAGATGGTAGGCTAACCAGGCGTTTACTACGCCTAGACAGAAACGACCTGCGCTTGATGACGGGAACCATCACAGGACACTGCTCACTAAACAAACACTACCACACAAAAGGCATAACAGACAGTCCTCTGTGTAGGGCTTGCATGGAGACTGAGGAAACCGTTCATGTACTCTTCGAATGTACAGCAGTCACCCAGATTAGAACAGAAACCCTCGGGGCATCCAAATCGTTTACAGATGTTCTGAACAGACCAGGAGACATAATCAACTTCTGGAGGGAGGTGGGCTGGTTGGATTAAGGTATTTGCCCTTACTGCCCCATCTCAAAAATCCACCCTGTATAGAAAGTACATTGCTAAGCACAGATGGAAATGTAAATCAGCATTTTTTTTTAATTGTTTTGATAGAAACTGAAACTGGTTGGAGTCTGATTGACAGGTGTGGTTATATTTCTTCAGTGCCTCAGTCTGACACAGTCAAAAATGCATTTTTCATTGAAAATTATAGCTCTGATGTTGAAACACACTGCATTCCACTATCTCCTCCTAAGCTACAGATCAGCTTCCTTATGAAAGCCCTCATTTAAAAAGCTGAACATTCAGCATATTATCCACTAACAACTTTGATAAATACCTTGCAGTGCCCATAAGCACAAAATCTTCAAGAAATCAAAAGGTTTTATGGTCACAGTTTATCCACTAACAACTTTGATAAACACCTTGCAGCGCCCATAAGCACAAAATCTTCAAGAAATCAAAAGGTTTTATGGTCACAGTTCAATGGTATAGATAGGCATTAAGTGGCCATTGCACACCAAACAATCAGTATTTAATCAGAGCAAGTGTTAGTGCTTTGAAAGACATTAGGTATATAGCTATAGCAGTAATAACAATAAAACTTCTATTGTCTCTTGTTTGCATCCCGCCAAGTGTTAATTAAAGTAACAACAACTGAAATGTGTTCACAATGTAGTTGGCAATACTCCGTTGAGTACATACATGTTCACAAAACTGTACTGCCCCCATTATTGTAATTACAGTAAATCAACCGCGGGATATGGCACTTTTGTTTCAACATTTTTAATTTGGTATTTTAACTAATGGTTGAATCTTCATATTATTTACTGTGATTAAGCTTATCATATCTTTGTTAATAACTTAGATATAGAAAAATAAAAATATTCCATGTAGGACTTGATTTAAGAATCACAGTACTGTAAAAATGCATTAATTTATTTAGTAAAAATGTATTATATTATACTGGTATTCAGCTGCATCCGGTTAGACTGGAAGCCGACCCCAACATAGTTGGGAAAAGACTAGGCAGATTGAGCCCTGTAAAAATTCATAACACCACTAACGCGACTTACTGTAATTATAACAACGGAGGCAGTGTAATATGTAGGTTTTATTTTAATTTTTTTTTTTGTGTTTTCTGGGATTTAAACTTTGAAATTACAAAAATACATTAAATTTTAGTAACTATTTTCCTTTGAAAATTCAAGGGTTATAGTATTGTATGTACTAACACTAGTTTGTAAGTTGTTTATTTATTTACTAACAAAAATGGATTGTATTTATCTGGAAAATAAATAATAATAATAATAATTAACATTATTCAAATTATTAAATTCACTGGGTACTTACTATTGTTATAACATTTGTCTTTAGAGGATAATTAGTTACTTCAAATCTGGCAGAATCTTGTTTAATTCGATCAGATTTCTTTCTTGATGTCCTGAAATAGGATATTTAACAAATAATTATTTTTAAAAATTGTAATTGAAATTTGATTGTAATTTTTGTAAAGGTAAGATTATGTTAACCATTCGTAATAAACAGGCATAATTAATTATTGTTAACTGAACCGTAAATCTAAAATTATTTCAAGTTCTACTCTGTTCTGTTCTAGTATATCTTAAATGGCTTTTGTGGAAGAGAGACCACAATTTAACTAATATCGCGTATAGGTACTATGATTTGCTAGACCATCAATGAATTGAAATTGAATACAAAACAATAAACAGCAGAATTTGATGATGATTATTTTAGCTTAGGTGTCAAATCTGTCAATGTCAGCAGTCGGACTGTACCAAGGAACTTATGACTGTACACACTCCTACCAACTTATCTGTGAAATGGCGAAAATTGGAACTACGGCCGTCATGTTGAAATGTCATTCGATTGTCAGTGTATACTACATTCGGGTTCTCTGGTTGTTTTGTCGTGATATTGCTGAATTTATAAAGCTAAATATGCCGAAAGCTATTAAAAGTGATGCTCGAAACATTATTCTAAAGGTTAAAACCTTTTTTGAAGAAGAAGCTCGGGCGGGGTCTCCGATTATTCCATTTAATCAAATATACAAACGAATTTCGGCAGCGACAGGTTAGTGTTGTCAACTTTCTTGTTATAAATTACCCGATACTTAACTAATTATTTAAGTCCACGAAATATTCGTTTCTATTCTTGCTGCAGGTTAGCGTAACGGTAACGTACAGACGTCAGCAGGTCAAGCTATCCGAAACTGTCAAATTTCCCCAATCAACCTTGAACCTAATGCTTTAACTATAAAGTTGAAAATCTATTAAAGAAATTTGACAGATTGTAGTAGCTTGATATGCTGCCGTCCATACATCTAATAGGTAACCTGCTAAGTGAGTGAGCAAACTAACCTGCCAGATTTCAAATTTCTACTAACATATATTAGGAAGAGCACGCAGCAGAAGAAACTTGTACAAAAATTCGGACACCAGGCAAGGAGAGAAAACGTAAAAGTGGATTTGTGCATGATGATGATTTTGACATGGGAGTTATACGGAGGAAAGTACATGAATTTTATTCTGCTAAAAAAGAGGTCCCTACTGTTAAAAAGCTTCTTGAGGTCTTAAAGACAGAAATAAATTACACAGGACAGCGAGAGAGTCTGCGAAAGGTGCTTCACAAAGTGGGATTTTGTTTTAAAAAATCTCAATACAATCGGAAGGTTCTTATGGAGCGTAATGAAATATCAGCTTGGAGAGCTAAGTACTTGCATGCAGTGGATAAAAATAATAAATCTCCCCAGCCCCGGCCCATAATTTATTTAGATGAGACCTATATTCACTTTTCGCATACATCGGGTAAATGTTGGCAAGGAGAGGGTGAAGACGGAGTATTGGAGCCTGTATCGAAAGGGCAAAGATATATTATTGTTCATGCGGGAGGAGATACTGGATTTGGTACAAATGCACTACTTGTGTTTAAATCAATCACAAAAAGTGGTGATTATCATGACGAGATGAATAGTACCAACTTTAAAAAGTGGGTTATTGAAAAACTTCTGCCTAATTTACGAGAGCCATCCATAATAGTGATGGATAATGCTCCTTATCACCGTATTTGTGTGAATAAAGTCCCAAATACGTATTCCTTAAAAAAAGATATGCAATTATAGTTGACCCAAAATAAAATTGACTACGGAGAGAATTTGACTAAACCTCAGCTTTTAGAAATAATTAAGAGAAACAAGCCTGAACCTGTATATGAGATTGAAAAAATTTTAGCAGACAATAGACACAAATGCTTATATTTACCACCTTACCACTGTGATCTCAATCCCATTGAACTCGTATGGAGCACAATGAAAAGAAAAGTTGCTGATGTAAATATTGAGCACAAAAATGCTGAAATTACTCGCCTAGTTAGAGAAGCTTTTGACGATATTACAGTTCATGAGTGGGCACAGCATTGTAAAAACGTCCGCAAGTTAGAAGGGAAATACTTAAAAAAATATTTGTATTTAGATAAACCTTTTATTATAGAAGTGGTAAGTGACACTGAAACCGAAATCGATAGTGATAATGATGATAGTGGTACGGAAATAAGCGGAGTGTGGCCTCACAACCAGGATGAAGTTGTGTATGCAGGTTCATCTAAAGATCACAATTATTGAAGTACCAGGCTTGCCAGTACACTTCGAGCAATACGCCATAGAACGGTTATGTTTAACAAGAGTGCATTTTGTATAGGCCCTAGAATATATAATAAATTAGCTAATAATATAAAAGAAGCAACGAATTTTATATCATTTAAAAATAGATTAAAGACATTTTTGATCAATAAAGCCTATTATAAAGTTAATGATTATTTAAATGACAAATTTAATTTATTTTTTAAAAGAATTACTTATTTAATGATAATAAAATTATATAATTATTATAATAATATGTCGATAAATACTCTAATATTAATATTTGTTAAAGAGAATGATGGTTGTTGATTTGCTATGTTTGAACGTAAACGAGGTAAAATAAGTATGTAAGGATCGGAGCAGGTGGCGTTCAGTGCTTCCTGCCTACCCCCTATGGGAAGAAGGCGTGAGTTTATGTATCTATGTGTTTATTTTAATATAATAGATATTTGCACACCTATTAAGGTAGGATATGGTCTTAAGAACTTATTTTTTCTTTGTAATTATGTAACACCTCATGTACCTACCCATATTCAAGCAAATAAATGATTTGATTTGATTTGATTTGTAAACCTGGTTTTCAATAAATCATTGTAAAGCAATTTGTTTTTTTTTATTACACTACACTACCACTAGGTACCATTGCTAATTATAATTAGTCAAATCTGGTGTTAGGGGTTAGGTACGGTCATAACTAAATGCTAGACATTCAGGTATCTCTTGCAAGGTAGGTACCTACTTCGCATTAATTGAAAGTTGTATCCCCCCCGTGGAACATTTTATCTGCTGAATTTCCACTTCATTGGATTACTTTTTAGATAAAGCCATTGTTTATTGCTGAGAGACTAAACTGTTAGCGTGCCTACGTTACTGTAAATTATCAAATTCTTTTTATTTATTTTATTATTTTTATAAAGGTATCATTGTTTTTAATTTGTAAAAACTGTAATTCTTATTAAACGATTATGTCTAATGTGAAATTTCCTTCTTGAAAACTTACTCAATTTTGGGCACCTTATATTAATTAGCAACACTGAATCGACGGTGCCGTCCTCTTCCAGTTCACATAAGTTGGTAGGACTGTACCAAAGAGCATACGAATTCCATGTTATAACTAAAAATTCGTACAATTTTCGAGTTTGAGTTCCTACGTGGAAATACCGCTGCGCAAACAATACGAAACATTAAAGACGTACACGGGCCTAACACTGCTTGCATAAACACGTTCCATGTCATTGGTACAATCGTTTTAATTCTGGAAATTTTGAGTTGAAGAACGAGCCTCGCGGTCGGCCAGTAACTATTGTCGACAACGACGAATTGAAGGTGATAGTGGAAGAGGATCCAACTCAATCTACCGCTGAGCTTGCTGCGGGCCTTGGAGTTAGTGTCAAAAATAACATTGAAGCACTTGCGTCAAATCGGAAAGATTAAAAAGCTAGATAAGTGGGTGCCACACGAACTAAGCGACCAACAGCGAGACTTACGCGTCGAAGCATGCATAGCACTACTGAATCGGCATAGAAACGAGGGAATTCTAAATCGAATTGTTACCTGCGATGAAAAATGGATCCTGTACAACAACCGTAAGCGTTCGTCTCAGTGGGTGAATATGATGGTGACTGTCTGGTGGACCAGTGCTGGACTAGTACATCACAAGCTCTTACCGAATGGCACAACAGTGACGGCTGATGTCTATTGCCAAGAATTGCAAACAATGATGGATAAGCTCGCAATTCAACACCCAATACTGGTCAATCGCTCTTCCCTATTGCTTCTCCACGACAACGCGCGAGCTCACACTTCACGACAGACCATCGCAAAGCTACAAGAGTTACTGCTGGAAGCTCTCCGTCACCCACCGTACTCACCTGACCTTGCCCCAACAGATTTCTACTTTTTTCAAAATTTAGACATTTTTTTAAGTGGGAAAAAATTCAACACCCGAGAGTGTCAAACTGAAACTGTGGAGCAATTGCGTAACATACTTACAGTAGGAATCGGTTTCATTTTGACAGTTCAACAACATTCATTGCGCTATTTACGATGTTGAGCAGTCAAATTTTTCGAACATAAGAAGGAATGGAATAGCAATTTGCTTCAAAATGATTTAGACTGTGATTGATGGTGTGTTACGCAATTAGGGTGCAGTTCTCTTCTCTGTAGTACAACATTGGGTTGTGAGAAAAAAATTATCCGACATACGTGTGGATGCCTCGCAAGCGCTTCATGTATATCGGATCATTGTTATCAGCTACGCGGATGATATGGTGCTGCTGAGCCCGTCGGTTGGGGAGTTGCGAAAACTCCTGCGCATTTGTGAGATATATGCTGTGGCTCATGGGCTCAGGTACAACCCTAAGAAGAATGAGTGCATGATTTTCAAAGCCGGTACCAAATGTTTCTGTTTTGTACCTCCGATCACTCTTTGCGGTGCTAGTTTAAATAGGGTTAACCATTTTAAGTACCTGGGCCACTGGGTCACAGACAATTTGTCTGACAATGAGGACATCGAGCGGGAACGTAGGCGCTGTCTGTTCGCTGTGACATGTTGGCACGTCACTACCGTCCAAAAGTTTGAAAGCACACCTGTCTTCAAACAAAACAAATGAATACCGACTGTAGACGGCAAAAATCTATAGAAATAAACAAAATTGAAGTGTCTGTAATGTCAAAATAACAACGTTTTACTAAATGCTTATAAAAGTATAAACGGTACTTATAGCAAAGAAGCAATTTTTAACATTTTTGTCTGTCTGTCTGTTTGTTCCGGCTAATCTCCGAAACCGCTGGACTGATTTTGACGGGACTTTCACTGACAGACAGCTGATGTTACGGCGGGTAACTTAGGCTACTTTTACTTTAGAAAAATAATTAGGGTTCTGCGAAAAAAAATAAAACCCATGAAATTATAAATAAAAAGTCGGATTTGAAAAATTCTATTTGGATTTGGTAGCCCAATTCTCGAGGATAGTTATAGGCTATTTAACATCACGCTACGATCCTTAGGAGCCGAGCAAAAAGAAAAAGTCAGAAAGAACATTAAGCGAAAAAGTAATAGTGCGAGCGGGCGATGCAACGCGGCGGGTCGGGGGACGAAGGAGTTTTATTAAAATGTGGCTGCTATTTTAGTACCTACATTGTGTATCTTACGACATCCACGCGAACGAAGTCGCGGGGCTCAGCTAGTTAGCAATAAACTATCGCTTTACAAGCTTTTACGATTGTTTACATAAAAATAAAAGGATTGTTATTCCACATTCATGAAGTTTTAACTAACTCCTTAGTTTTGACGAAACACGTGTTTTATGACTTAATCCGTCGGGTACTTTATTGTTGCAATGGTGTGGTTTTATTTTTTCTTCTGAAAATGGCAAAACGCAAGCAAATCACGCTCGAACAGAGAAGCGCTATTTGTACTCCACGTGAGGAAGGATACAGTGAACGTCAAATCGCAGAAAGGCTCGGAATCTCTCGTAAAGGTGTCCACTATACCCTTGTTAGAAAACGAGAAACTGGGAAAAATGAGGTAGGCCCAAATCCACAACGAGGCAAGAAAACAACTTCAACAGAATTGTATCTAAACAGAATCGACGTTTAACTACACTACAAATCACTGCAGCTCTGAATGAAACGCGAGAAACACCCGTTTAAAAACAATTGTTAAAAGACGTTTATTGTCTGCGTTACTAAGAGGATGTGTTGCAGCTAAAAAACCAAAACTAACAATTCAACATAAGAAAAAAAGACAAGAATGGGCAAAGCGCACCAAAACTGGACAATAGAGCAATGGGAAAATGTCCTTTGGAGTGACGAATCAAAGTTTCAAATTTTCGGATCCAATAGACGTGTGTTTGTAGTTGTACGGCGCCGGTCAAAAGAAGAGAGGGCTTCAGAGGCATGTAGGTACTGTACCTACTATCAAACATGGTGGAGGTAATATCATAGTTTGGGGATGTTTTGTTGTTTGGCAATAAAATCTTGTGAGGATAACCGGAAAACTAAACAAGGATGGTTACTTGAAAATTCTCCAAAATTCCGCCGTACCCAGTGGACTAAATCTAATTGGTCCTGGATTCATTTTCCAACAGGATAATGATCCTAAGCATTGTAACAGTGTTTTCTGCAAAAATAAATGACTTTGACATTGACATTCTTCTAAATTGTGCCAAACCTTTTTGAACAAGAAAAAAGATTAAACAATCTTAAACATCATGCAATGGCCATCTCAATCACCTGATCTTTCTCCCATTGAGCTTGTTTGGGATGAACTCGATAGAAGGGTGAAAAATCTTTCTCCTACGAGCTCAGAACATTTGTGGAAGCTATTAGAGAGCGAATGGGACAAATTAGATGAATACTATTTTAATAAATTAATTAATACAATATGCGAGAAGCTGATAAAGGAAAAAGTAGGACACTTTGATGAAGCTAAAATTTAATTTAATTTAATATTGCATGTAAAATTTTTGTTCTTCTTAAATTAGTTTTTGTTTATATTTTAATTTTTATCAATACACGAGCTGTGCCCGCGACTTCGTTCGCATGGATGTCGTAAGATACACAATATACTAAAATAACAGCCACATTTTAATAAAACTCCCTCGTCCCCCGACCCGTCGCCAACCGTCGCGTTGAATCGCCCGCCCGCGCTATTACTTCGTTTTCGCTTAATGTTCTTTCTGACGTTTTTCTTTCTGCTCGGCTCCTAAGGGTCGTAACGTAAAATTGGGCTACCAAATGCAAAAAGAATTTTTCAAATCCGACTTTTTGTTCAAAATTTCATGGGTTTTAGTTTTTTTACGCGGAACCCTAATTATTTTTCTAAAATAAAAGTAGCCTACGTTACCCGCTGTTACATCAGCTATCTACCAGTGAAAGTCCAGTTAAAATCGGTCTAGCCGTTTCGGAGATTACCCGGAACAAACAGACAGACAAAAATGTTAAAAATTGCTCTTTTGTTATAAGAATTGTTTATACTTTCCTATGAATTTAGTCAAAAGTTGTTATTTTGACATTACAAACAGAAACTTCAATTTTATTTATTTGTATAGATAGACTTTGTTTTGTTGTACCTATTTGATTTTACCTTGCTGCTTCCAAACTTTTGGACGGTAGTGTAGGTTTGCACGCTAAACTGAACAAGTAAAGGTGACCTTATTTAAAGCATATTGTCAGTCTTTTTATACGTACAGCCTATGGGCCAACTATGTGCAGCCAGCTTACGGCGCCTTGTGCGTCCAGTACAACAATGCGTTTAGGGTGCTGCTGGGGCTGCCACGGTTTTACAGTGCTTCTACGATTTTCGCGCAGGCGCAAACCGATGACTTTTATGCTATTATTGGGAAGCGGAGTGCCTCGTTACTTAGTCGCTTCCGACATAGTATAAAAAGAGGAAGTACGTTATCTTCATACAAACGCACCGCGCGCGGCTTGTATGTGTGCGCCAAAGTATCTATGAGTCGCCGCACGCACACTTAAACAAATCTCGGCCCGTTTCGCAGCGCGCCAGTCGGGGCTAACATCGCACGAGGTTCGCGCGTCACGGCTTTTCGGCATCGCTAAACGAATGAAAAATGTGTGATAATCGCAGGAGAACGTATTTGCTGTGTGTTTGGGTGTCTTAATAATTCATCGATTCCAGAATTGTCTCTGTTCAAATTACCTATTGAACAGGAAAGGCAAGAAAGTCACTTTTTCTAGCATATCATTTTTACTTGATGATGAGATACCTACTTACTTATTTTTTGTTGTATTAGTTTTCTATCAGACAGAGGAAGTAGGTAGGCCTACATTCCCACTAGAATGTACTAGGTACTTTCGATCTGTCAATTGATTTGCCGCTATTGCTTTGTTTATGTTTAGTCACGCCGATTTCTCAGTACCTATTGTAGGTATAGTAACTAAGTACCTACTTACAGTTATAAAATCGTACTTAAAAAATAAGTAATTGACTAATTTTGAATCAGATAAATAGAGCAAAGTTCGAATCACCTACCGTTTACTCGTGCTCATCACCGCCCCGCGCCGCCCGTCTGCTGGCCCGTCGCTCTTTCTTTCATCGTGACAGGTTTCATCAAGGTACCCAGACAATACAAGTAAAAAATACTACCCTTGCCAATTTATTGGCACTGAATTAAAATTTAACTAAAAGTGACAACCCTGAGACAGTAGGCAATTATATCGCGGATTGTGCCGGAGATAGCCTACTTCCTCTCTTTATACTATGCTTCCGATGCAGCACTAACAGTATCCAGGAGCGTATTGTCCGAGCGGTGGGACTCGGCGCTGTTGAAGAGGTGGATGCACCTGCATGCCAGTTCGTCACAATTTATTAAGTGATTATTATTTTATCATTATAATTGAGTAAATGTAATCGAATGAAACATTTTAATGAATTTAAAGATGTTTGTCATTTTAATTTTATTTATGTGAGTTACACTGTTTATAACGCGACCCGTATTAGAGTCGTCTCCCCGCACTTCTAGAGTTCGTCGTGTGCCGGCCAGGGGGC
Source organism: Fissipunctia ypsillon (assembly GCA_947568875.1). Classification (NCBI taxonomy): domain Eukaryota; kingdom Metazoa; phylum Arthropoda; class Insecta; order Lepidoptera; family Noctuidae; genus Fissipunctia; species Fissipunctia ypsillon. Next base: position 12,663,841 of record OX387654.1, read on the forward strand.
CAACCACCACCTCTGAAAGCAGTGTTATTTTAATGTTACTTCAGTGTGAGAAAGAGATGGAGCTATACAGGACGTCTAGCTCCATCTCTTTCCCACACTGAAGTAAGATTACAATAATACTGCTTTAAGAGGTGGTGGTCTAGCTCCAGGTTACGTGACTAGTTACGGTTCGGCACAACCCTATCCCGATCGTCCCGCGTCGCAAGGGCAGTGAGCGATAAGCACTCGATAACCGCGCATGTGCTCGTCGTACAAAAAACGTATACGTGTACGTATACGTTGCGCCTCGCGAGCCGTCCATTTTCATCCTGTTACAAAGTATCACTAATTTCATGTACCCAGTTAGTTTATTTATAATAATATACACAGTTACACGCACTGGTTAAGTATCGCCATATTCATTTTAAAATTGTTACTAAAGATAAAATAGTTCCCTTTCCTAATCACAGATGGCGTTGTTAGTTTAAGTCCATTTTGTAGATCGCGGTGTTAAGATTCTCCGCGATCTAATGACCCTCCGCGATTATTTTTTGGTTTAATTAATTCAGTACTACATTACATGTGATTGTGATATAGACAGTGGTTTTATTAGTATCCCTGAAAAATCCTTCGCTCAGCCAGATTGGCAGTAGTACAAGTGCTAGTAAGGAAGTGCGTCGTGACCAATTAAACACGCACACTAATCGGAGTTTTCTTTTGTCGAAAGTACCCCGACTACATATTGTTATTTAATTTTAGTTCTACTATTATGATTGTGGTGTGTATTTGAATCTTGGTTACTAACTTAATTTCGTAAATATAATAACAAAAATATGGATCACTGTATCTGAAGTAAATAAAATAAATAAAAAATTTTGTGTAGGATGCAACATGTGTCGACACCCTTGCTCCATCCCATCTTCCTAGCACGGCAGGCTGTGCTGTAGCGACTGCTGTGGGTGCGGCAGACCCAAACGGCGCAAATACTCCAACCTTATTGGGACTTTTACATTCGAGCCGTTTGGGTTGAAACACTAAGGCCATGGGGTCCGAGAGTGCCCACTTAGTTTTTCGAAATATCGCCAAGCGGTTTGTCTACACTTGACCAGAGGGCTGGCCCATTTTTTGGCCACAGAATCAGCATTGCCTTACAACGTGACAATGCTACCAGCGTTTTGGGCACTTTTCTTGTTGACAGCGCAACGGACGAATTTTTTGATGTCCTCTGATTATTTCCCTTCCTTTTTAACCGACTTCAAAAAAGAAGGAGGTTCTCAATTCGGTTGTATTTTTTTTTAAAGGTTGTAACCTCAGAACTCCGTCATTTATAAACCGATTTGAAAAATTCTTTTTTTATTTGAAAGGCAAAACTTCCAGATTGTTACAGTACCTACCTATAAAGGTAAAGTTCTGATGAGTGGTTTTTGAGCTAGCGTCAGTAATACGTATTTTTTCCACTTAGTATATATTGATGATGTTATAATAATTTCCTATCGCTGTTATTTACATTGCAAGTAGTGGCATACGACTTTGTGTGGAGTAGGTACCACAACAAAGTCATCAATACAACTCTCAAGTCGACTTACAAGACCAAGTAATTCTATTGAATGACTATTTCATGAAATCTTAACATTTCAGAATTATACTAATTTTCGGAATTGTACCTATTACTGATTCTAATGATTTTAACACAAACATAACATCACGCCTTGTTTCCCCGAAGGGTTAGGCAGAGGTGTACCTATAGTACACCCACATTTCGCCAGTTATGTTTAAGTCCCATGTAATCATGTGTGTGTGTGTGTGTGTGTGTGTGTGTGTGTCTAATGATTATAATTCTGTTAATACACTCTTTTACGACGCGAATCATTTTAATCAACATACACCCCGACACTGAGCTGCAGATTGCAATAATTGTAAGAAAATTTGAATTTCGCGGGCTACTTTGGTAATATTTTACGAACCGAATTATGCCATTATCGCTCACAGTGCTCACATCATAGTTTTTTTTTTTTTTTAGTTACTTTACTCTTGGGCTCACATCAATGGGCACTTTTCGAATTGCACTGTAATCGATTTGAGCGTGCTTGTTACAGCCGTTCCGAATTAGCGTGAGCGCGATACCGATGTCCCGTGAATTGACATAGTTGACGCATATACGCCATCTTGCGATAACGCTGACCATGCCCTAAATTATTATCACCGTGAGCGCTGTCAAAAATGAAAATTGTGCTGTGCTGTTTTGTTTTAAGTCGTATCATATCTTTAAACTAACGTGGTATTTTCGAAATTGTGCTTCTGGTTACAGCCGCCACATAACCAAAGAAGAAGTTTGTGGTGCATACAATACTGTAATGACACTGCAGCGCGTTCACAAGCGTTCCGAATTGCTGACAGCTCTCAGCTGTCATAATTGTGATATCTAAATCGGAACGCAAATACTCACCGCACTCACATCAATAATTTGCGTACGCCACAAATGCCACGTTAGTTTAAAGAAATGATGCGACTTAAAACGGCACAACTGTCATTTTTAACAGCGCTCGCGGTGATAACAATTTAGGGCATGGTCAGTGGTCAGCAAGTATCGCAAGTTGGCGCATGCCATGACATCATCTATGACGATTCACGGGACATCGTTATCGCGCTCACGCTAATTCGGAACGGCTGTAACACGATCAAATCGATTACAGTGCGATTCGGAACATACCCTCCCTCAATCTCACAGTCTCACTCATGGTCAAAGTCAAACTGATTATTTTGGCCTTGATGAAACTGTTGGTTTTATTTGTTATCTAGAATTCTAGAACCAACAAATGTAGTTCTATATTGTCATTGTACCAGGAAATTTCGCAGTGCGTCGTTTCTTTAAGCATACCTCTTCTGCTGTGGTTATGGAAATAAGAACTTCTCGGGCTGCTATTTGTTAAAATATGGGTGCTTACAGCAAAATCTTCAATGCTTTCAAAAAATATCCTCTCTTACGAGGAATGGCATCTTATAGCCTTATCTGGCCTAGTTCTAGCTTAATACAACAAACCTTTGAAGGTAAAACAGTTGGTAAGTACCTACATACATTATTCTTAATTTTTACCCGACTACAGCAAAGCTAAAGGAGGGTTATGATTTTAACAGGCTATGTGTGTATGTTCATCTGTTCGCTCATAACTCATAAACTACTCATCGTATTTTGAGAAATGAGATGTCATTGGAAGCCTTAAGTTGTTCTGCACTCTGCTAGGAGTAATAGTGTTCCGTGGTTCCGCAGGTTATAGGCTATATGACGTCACATAAAATCCAACATGGTGGCTTACAGCGGATGTAAAGTGATATGGATTAAAAAATATATATATGTTATCTTGTTTGGTATCTAATGAAAGGTCTTAAAGAGAACTTTGTGGAATTATATTGGTTATCTATGAGTATTCATACATAAACCACAAATGATAGTAAATTATTTTTCACTTTTGACTGCTTTCAATAAAATTAGATATCCTTCAAAAATGTAATGTAGGCTGCTTAACAAATCATAGGTATCAAATTCCCAGTGATCTCAATGATCCCATACCCCAAAATAATTCAAATAAAACGAAAGTTAAAAACAACTAAAAAGTTATAACCAAGACATCATAATAAAGTACCTACACCATACCACATAGGTACACTTCTGCCCTTCGGGGAATACAGGTGTGATGTTATGTGTCTGTGTGTTTATTGTAACAAAATAACATCAGTTTTCATATAACCGGAATCACACGTAATTACTATAGATAAATATAGATCCGATGCATACTATGTGTGACTCCAGTTTAGTTGACTTTTTTAGTTGGCGTTTTTGTCATAGTTGGGTTTTAGTTTTTAACTTTCATTTGTTGCTTAGGAAGTGTATCAATTATTCATCTTTGTTGGAATAAGCAACATTAAAATAATCCTTACTTAAATTACAGAAAATTATGATTTATGGCGCTGTGCTCGATATGGTCTCTATGGGTCCTGCTATGTTGCTCCTATGTTGTATGGTTGGCTAACAATTGCCAATATAATGTGGCCTGGGAATTCAATAAGAGTGGGTATAATAAAGGTAAAATTATAATTACTACTACTACTATAAGTACCTACCTTTTTCTTCTACTGACCAACCGTGCAACCACACAAAAACATGATGTAAGGGTTGTTGTATTGATGTTATTTATTACACAATAATTGTACTTGTTTGCTTTTAATAATGTTTAATTCAAAATGTTAATTTAGTAGGTAGGTACCTAATCCATATATTTTTCAATCTAATTTATTAATTGAATTCTAAAAATAATTTGCATGAGTTGTGTAGGTACCTACACCTTTAAAATAATGACATATTTACACAGGATCAAGATTCTATGTAAAATCTAGTGTTCAATGTATTGTAAATATGTAGTAGGTGTTCCTAAAAAAATGAATCATAGTTATTTAACATAAACAACCCATACTATTGCTACTGTCAACATTATAATATTATTTTGTTTAGTTAGTTAAAGGAAGAAATAGTTAAAAAAAAAAGAAAAAGTTAAGTGATGAAGGTTTATCATAATTGCATGAAAGGATCTTATACATATATTTACTAATGATCGTATTTCTTTTGTAGACATTTGTGGAAACAGTTACATACTCACCATTTGCGATGTGCAGCTTTTACTTTATTATGAGCTTACTTGAATCAAAGCCTTTTCATGAAGCTGTTGCAGAAGTTGAAGCCAAATTTCTGCCAACTTATAAGGTACATGAGCAACACACAATATGCATATTTTTATTTAGGCTGTGTTTAGAATATTTTTAATTTTATTGTTTTCTCATACCTACCTATTTCTATATTTCAGGTTGCTGTCTCCATTTGGCCAGCTATTGCCATGGTTAATTTCTGTCTCATTCCTCCAAGAAACAGGGTGCCTTTTATTAGTATATGTAGTCTTGTGTGGATATGCTTCCTAGCATATATGAAACACTTAGAAAAAGAAACAGTTGTTGCAACATCAAGTGCAAATCCTATGAAATTATTGAAATCTAGTTTTTGATTAGGAAAGAGTTAGCCAATCTATTAGCCAAATTTAATATTTTATAAGACATCTTAAATGGTGTATTATTATTCTAGTTCAATTATTAATAATTTCATCTCAAATATGTGTGATATTTAAATAGTCCATAGTTGCTTTGCAAAGATCTTATAATTATTTATACAAACAGTATTTACAAAATACCGTTTAAAGTAGAATATACAGTACAATAGGCTTAGTTTTGACAAGTACTTTTGGGTCAAACCTTATTTATTTCATTACAATAAAATATGCTGATGAGCTCATTAAGCTAAACAATGCCTGATAAGAATTAAGATAACTGAGAATAGTTACTTATTTATAATTCTAGTGCGGTAAGTTGGTTTTACTAAGGAGTAGACGAATGTAAGGCCGTGACGGAAGTCGAGGGTAAGCCCTCGACGTCTCGTAACTATGGTTAGCCATAGTCGCGAGTTTGTACAGACGCCAGCACATCAAGCTACTACAATCTGTCAAACTAATAGATTTTCGACTTTATTGCTAAAGCATTGGGTTCAAGGTTGATTAGGAAAACACAGTTTCGGATAACTTGATGTGCTGGCGTCCATACCTATTATAAATTAGGTGGCAAACAAAACTTAAGGGGGAAGCGCTAAGGTAGCCCGCGAAATTCAAATTTTCTTACGATTTTTGCAATTTGCAGCTCAGTGTTTGAGTGTATCTTGATTAAAGTATGATTCGCGACGGTAACAAATATGTATTTATAGAATTATAATCATTAAAATCAGTAATATAACTCCTTAACCTTTTGAGCGCCACGGTCTTCTATAAAAGACAATCGTTTCCGTGCCCCCCACGCCACGTCTTTATTAGAAGACAATATCTAATCATAACGTTTATTACATTAAAATACATGAACAAATGCTTTGTGCGTATTCTTACTATTGCCTAAAACCCTAAACTTAAATGTTTATTTCAATAGGGATCTTTGTTTATATTAAAAACAAAAAAATTATAATAGCCAAAATTTTTTTAATGTCCCAGGCGCCGTAGTTTTCATATGAAGACGTCTAGTGTTGTAGTTACTGGATCAAGTTTCTAAAGTGTCGATAGACACGAAAGTTTAAAAAAACACTTATTTCGAATCGAAATGTTGAGTTTTGAAAAAAATGCGACACATAAAAGGTATGTAATTAATTTTGCTAGCCCTTACACATGTATTTACACGAATCTTTTAATACACACTAAGTGCCGTACTTTGGTTAATACTGATATCGATATTGAAAGATCTCGTCACTACGAAACTAGTAGATATCGGTGGCTCGTGCGCCACAGACATGAATAGAAGACATCCTGTGACGTCATAGACGTAAGCGCATCAAGGTCAGTGTGAGATAGTGCAGACTGCAGCTCTCTATTGTTGTTGTTTATATTGTTTTTGTTGTATAAAAAATGAGTGAAGTTAGTGAATTAAGTTCTGAAGAACTTCTAAACATCTTACAAGGTGTGGAGTCGGAAGATGAATGCGAGAGTACATCAGACGAAGATTTTGAGGTAAGTGTAAATTATTTCGCCGCAGGAGACGCCCTGGGCGTCGGGAATTGGCAGCCGATTCCCGGCCACCGTAGGCGCGGGCTTGCGGACGGCGAGCAATGGGTAGCTCGCCGTCCGGTAAGGACCAGGCCCGAGTCGACGGCGCGTCGTGTTCCACGCGCGCCTCAAAGAGATGTCAGCACTATTGACGGGGTCCGCTAGGGCCGATGCCAGCTAGGGTTGCGGGATGTTCGAAAGAGTTACCGTGGCCCCGGCACAGGCAACAGAAGGAACACGGGTGGGTTTTAGTCAGTAAAAGTCTGACACGCCCTCCCGCTCCGCCCAGAGCGGGAGAAGTCATTTGATGATTTCCCATCCACAAAAAAAAAAAAAAAAAAAAAAAAAAAAAAAGTGTAAATTATTGAACGGTAAGAAAAATTAAAATATATAAATATTTTCGTTCAATAACCTAATTATATCAGCGTAATTAGGTAGGTACTCATGCGAAATTAGTATGTTATCTCAGAATGCAGAACATACCAAAATACCGCGTTCTTACTTTGACTTTGATGCGCCGTATCAATACTTAAACTTTTTTTTTTAATATTTTTTTTTTTGACCATAGATACAAGTCTTTCAGTCGAATACATAAAATAAATGATCCAGAAGCAAAGCGCGTAATGTGACCAAGCAAAATCGATTCCCACTTTTCGGGGTGATTTCATATTCCAAGATATAAGATGCTCAGACCTACAACAGTTTACCCGTATGTACAGTTTTTTTTGTTTATAGTTCAAGTAGTGTTTCGAACGCCTAGCCTGTCGAACGCCAAATTTTGTATTGAATAAAATAAACTACACTGTTCTTTCTTTATATATTTTTTTTATTTGTTATCCTAGGTATTTAAAAATCATAACACTTACGCCGAGTGAACCTTACATGATATGTGAAGGTGAATCCGCAGTTGTATCCCGCGAAATTAAATTTTTCTTATGTTTCTTGCAATTTGCAGGTTGTATCGTAATCAAAATATGAACAAATCTCTTACGGAAAAGTTCTTATGGAACAAATGAACTAACTAACTTAGAAAGATGTATTAACGATTCTAATGACTATAATTCTGTAAATACATATCTATTATAGTCTTACCTTCTTCATCACCAGATTTGGATTGCACATTCTCACAGTCCATTTTAGAACCAACACGCAATGAGATGGAAGCGAAAAAGGCGAAATCCGAAACAAGATTGACCGATAGCGAAAAAGCATGCACCGAATGTATTCTGATTGAAAATAAAATCAGAGAGGACACAAGAAATAGTTATTTTGCAAAGTTGATTGAAGAAGAAATGAATCAAGTGGAACCGTGTCTTCGCACGAAAATGTATGCCAAGATTTTAACATTCATTCATCAAGCCAAAGGATGTCACTCAAATGACGTTTTTGAAACACAAAATTGTTAATTTAATTTAATTTTATTATGTTGATTAAACTTTAAATTGTTAGTTAGGTACATTAATTAATTAAAATGATGAAAATTATGTTTGTTAATTATTATAAATTCCCTACGAACATTAAGAAGGAAATGTGTGTTTAGCATAACATGGAATAGACAAAAAAATGTAAGAAAAGAGACCATAGACATCCCTCATAAAAATTGAACTTTTACGTGCTACGAGCGCCACGGTCTTGGTATGAAGACAACTGGATGACGTCAGAAGACAATAGGGATGTAGCCAGATTTGTTGTTGTTTTGTTTGAGTTATGTATATGATTTGTCATTATTTAAAGTGTATTCTGCTTTTTCTTATTACAACTATAATTGTAAATAAAACAAGACATAAAAATACGTCATTATTTTTATTTATCGGTACATTTATATGAAATGCAAGTAACATTAACATGTTAGTAACATTTATCGATAATACAATTACCCTCATCACTACTGTTTACTATACATTCGTTATACATTTATAGCTTGGCGCTGGGGGACACATCGCGTTCGGTACCGCTTGGCGCTCAAAAGGGAATGTGGTATTAAAATTTGATTTACCTACACAACGTTTATCCCACTCATTTTCATTAAAGTTGCGGAGCACGAAGTCGCCGCACAGTTAGCACCGGAAAAAATAACCGCCAAAAATGACAGTTATTTGAGAGCTGGGTTGTCATATATACTCTTGAACTTAAAGCTTTAACAATAAAGTCGAAAATCTATTAAAGAAAGACAGATTATAGCTTGATGTGCTGGCGTCTGTACGAAGGATTTTGTTTTTCTCTTCATTAAAGTCGAACAAAAAGCGCTTTCAAGGAGATTCGATCATTTAGCTTATTTATTCTCGTATGTAATGTGAAACGCCTTGGTGGAATTCTTATATTTTTTTATGGAAATTTAAAAAGCGGGAAGCACGGCGCTTTTTAACGGAATATGCAGCCGTAAAACAGGTTCCTACTTAGGTGAGAGTACCTATTTTAGGGAGCCCACACAAAACTGCGATGCGACGTCGCATCGCAAAAATCTGCGAGCTGCGCATTGAATTTATTGTACAGTGTAGGGACTACAATTCAATGCGCAGCTCGCAGCGATGTGATGCGAATTCGCAGTTTTGTGGGGGAGCCCTTACCGCAGATTCCGTTGTATGGTGCGTAATTTTTAACTTTCGAACATTGGTGCCGATTCTCTTGTCACAAATGCCTCTAAAATAGACTAAAAATCACCAAAATTTTGGTTATTCATGTCAAACGACGATTTCCCATTCTAAAATTGAGTAAAGTGGTACAACTTAACTATATTTTAGTTTGACAGCACTAAGATGGCACTGAGTTATTATTATTAGTTTAGTGAAAATAGTAATTTTGCTATTCTGAATTTGACGTTTTTCACCTAAAATTTAGATTGTCTAACTAAATCTGACTAAGTACCTATTTGTAATCGCGATTAAAAAGGTGTGGAATAAAATTAGTTGGCATGAACTAAATTCACACCAACACCTCGACACTTCAGGTGCAGAAACAGTACTGTAGCTTTTTTTTCTTTTCTTTTGCTTATATCTCGAAAACGGTGTGTCCTATCGGAAAAATAATGAAAATTGCGACCCTCTTTATAAAAGCCATAAACTACTAAAATTCAACATGTAGGTAATAATTTTTCATATTTTCCATACAAAAAGTGAAAAATTCCATATAAAACACGTCGAAGCTGCCCCCCTGCGCGCCTCCGGCTTTACAAAAAATTCACGAGGTAGGGCAAACAAGTACCACGTGGTATCACGCGATTGTCAAATTCGATTTTAGTTCTGTCAAAATTATTTTTAAATTTAGTGAATTTTGCAGAATAGCATTAAGATTTTCATATGCAAAAGTAAGGAATTTTAGTGATAGTTTAGTTAGTTTAGGTCGGTGTACAGGAGAATCGGCACCATTGTCACCCACCAAAAACATTTTCATGTAAAATGTGGCAACATTTTACATCCACTCCATTTTACATCTTGGCAAAGACGAGACCATATGGCTCGCACTGTAAAAAAGTTATCAAATCCAAGATGTAGAGCCATAAGCTTCTAACTCTACAAGCCCTAACTTCATAAACTCTACACCTTAGTCAAAATATGAGGCTTGGCCGTTTCGTTACTACAAGAACTATTTTATAACAGAAAAGTAATGAACAGTGAATAAATTTTTCACTTTACGCCCATATGACGGTAGCGAGTTTGTGAAGTTAAGTCTGCGTTATTTACATTGTTGAGCAGACAAATTTTTCGAACATGTGAAGCAATGGATTAGCAATTTGCTTCAAAATCATTCAGATTGTGATTGATAGTGTGTTACGCAATTAGGGTGCTGATCTTAACTCAATACCCCACTACTGGACCCTTTTTACTTGAACGCCCACATAATTATGGTCTCATCTTTGCAACATTTTACATGAAAATGTTTCACTTCTTTTTGTAAGTTGCTTATGACAATATTTTTTTATTTTGTTAATTTTTTCGTTCTAAATTTTGCATTCAATAAGACAATCGACAAACGACGCGCTCGCTGTCCAGGACAATTGTCTACTGCGCTGGGACGAGGAGGTAGGAAGCGTTCGCGCACTACTATTAATGAAGTATAGGTCGATAAAGATTAAACAGTTATTGTGTTTTTTTGTTGTTTATAAAGGGTTACATTATAAAAAACTATATTAGCATAAGTCGTTTGGTTTACTATGTCATCAGATTTTTAATTCCGAGCTCTGATACAGCTTATTACGATTTTTATCGTACAACAACCCGCCTACACCATTGTGATTTCCCATCACCATAGAAGTTTTCTTTTGTAAATACTTGTCACCACATTTTACTTTATTACGAAGTACATATGTATAGTAATATGGTTCGTATAATATAAGTACAATAATGTAGTAATATGCTGAAACCTGCAAAAAGCTCCATATACACTTTTATCCCCTAATTTAAAGGGTTGAGGGATGATTTAAAAAAAAAAACCTGAAACACGTACTTATTTTTTAAATGGTAATATAAAGACTGTACTTGTATAATTTTCAGATCTCTAGCATGAAATTAAGTTTGTACTTATGGGAAAACCCATACAAACTTCCACCCCCTAATTTAAAGGGTGAGGGGTGATTTACTAAAATACTGAATTACCCTAAGAATTTTGATGATCATCAGTGAGTCAGTGACGAAATCGGGGTGTTTTAGATATCAATTAAATCTAAAGTATAGTTCTATGCAATTGAAACTTTATATGTTTACTAAGTCTACTATTGACATATCCCGATAATTTTGTTTATCTAGTATAATCCAAACCCAAATTATGAGGGTTCAAAAAACAACGAAGCGCTTCGAGAAAAGGTAGGTTCCCTTGCGCTTCGCTTGACTCGTCTTGGCGGGGGCACTACCGTGTCCCCAGATACAGGCTGATACAGGCTTCGTAAATGCATTATTTGAACAAATGTGTTGAAAAATATTTATTGTCAAAACATTGACTCGTATCATAACAAAAACCAACTGGTTTGTCACTGGAAAAAGGAATTATTAAACAACACAATGTTGAAGTATCCTTTTTTCAAAGCTATATAACTCAGACAGAGAATTCGATTCATCATTCTCCCAAGACTTTCTGGACCTATGTTAAGAGTAAAAGAGGCGGTAGTCAATACCCAAAAACAATGATTTTAAATGAGGAGACATTTGAGTCCGGTCACGACATTTGTACAGCCTTTAATGAATACTTTCACAGTGTTTTCTTTAGCCCGTCCACGCCCTCTGTTGCAGCTACGAGTACATCTAATGAAGTGAGCGACTCGGCTACTGTTATATCAAACCTCTATATCACCCAAGACACCGTATTTAATGCCTTACGGGCGTTAGATACAACTAAGGGTCCCGGTAATGATGGAATACCTCCTGTTTTCTTGTACGCGCTGATGGTTTGGCACATCCTATAGCTTTATTGTTTCGAAAGTCTTTGGCCGAGTGCGTCTTTCTCTCCCTGTGGAAAGCAGCACACATAGTACCAGTGCATAAGAAGTGGCCCAAGATGGACATAAAAAACTATCGTCCAATATCTATTCTGAACACACTTAGCAAAGTTTTGGAGAAAATCTATATATATAAAAGGAGAAACTGACTGACTGACTGACATATCAACGCACAGCCGAAACTACTGGGACTAGGAACGTGAAATTTTGCACACGGCTTCCTTTTATAATGTAGGGGAGCACTAAGAAGGGGTTTTTGGAAATACGACCTTTAAGGGGGTGAAAAGCGGGGATTTCGTTTGTTTGAAAAATCTTATTCCTTAAGTTAATAAACTTGAAACTTGGCACAAATACTTATCTTAGCAAATTATGATCTTTGTAATTTCTGGTTTTTCTAAACTACCCCCACGAAGGGGATTGGGGGGTGAATTTTAACACGCAGTTCGATTAACTCGAAACTCAGTATTTATACTTAAGACCAAAAATAAAGAATAACCTGTATCAAGGTTTTTCGAAAATCTACCCCGGACGGGGTGAAAAGGGGTTGTCAATTTTACAGGGGAGGATTTTACTGCGTTGCTTCATTAACTCGAAAATTGGTATAAATAATCTTTGAGTCAAGTTTTGGAAATATCCTAAACGATTTTTTAAAATTCCACCCCTGTGGGGGTGAAAAGCGGGAATATAGTTTAGGTAAAAATCTTATTCCTTTGGTTAATAAACTTGAAACTTGGCACGAAGATTTGCCTAAATAAGCAATAAAGTTTCTTACTATTGGTTTTTCAAAACTACCCCTGATGGGGTGAAAAGGGGTAATTAGATTTTTAAGAGGAGGATTTTACTGTGTGGCTTGATTAAATCAAAAATTGATTTAAGAAATCTTTGAGTCAAGTTTTGGAAATATCCTAAACTATTTTTTAAAATTCAGCCCCTGTGGGAGTGAAAAGCGGGGATATAGTTTAGGTAAAAATCTTATTCATTTGGTTAATAAACTTGAAACTTGGCACGAATATTTGCCTAAATAAGCAATAAAGTTTCTTACTGTTGCTTTTTCAAAACTACAAAAGGGAAAAGGGGATTTTTAAAAGGGGGGTTTTACTGTGTGGCGTGATTAACTTAAAAATTGGTATTAGAAATTTTTGATTCCAGTTACGTAAAAATCCGAAACAATTTTTCGAAATTCCACCCCTGTGGGGTTAAAAAGAGGGGATACCGATTATATGAAAAATCTTATTCTTTTGGTTAATACACTTGAAACTTGGCAATATTTGCCACAGGAAATAATAAAAATTGTCACTTTTAGTTTTTTCTCTAAACTCGGTACTAATACTTTTTGGGAAGTCGGTGTCTTTGGATCAGTATTTTAGGTTTTTGCCACTGACTTCCGAAATTAAAGTTATTTTTCACTTCGTAGTGTTTTTTTTTTGTAAGTCGGTTTTTTTTTTTTTTGCAAAAAAGTTTTTTTATTTTTCACTTTTTAGTGGGTCGGTTTGTAATTTAGCTGAGTTACAATAGCCTAATGTCAACTGCTCATCAACTTTTACAAAACATTGCTTTTCCCGATGCAGGGACGTTAATAATTGTTGAGGAGTTCTCCTGGTACTTCACCATCAGCTCCACTTTACCATATGCATTGTGACGAGCTTCTATTGCTTAGCAATAATTTTAAAGTACCTAATGGAATCGCAACCCGTGAAATACTTATTATTGAGTTGTTCCGATGGCCATCTTACCATCTATGGTCTTCGTCATTAGTTCCATTTCACCAAATGGTGCTTTCCGAGAGCAAATGCACAAGTTACTATAAAAAATATCCAAATCGCTATAGGTGTGCCTATATTGAAGAGTTCCCTCGATTTCTCCAGAATCCCATCATCAGATCCTGACGTGATGACAATGTGACCACGTGGAAAGTATACCTTTTCAAACAAAAAATAATTTTTCAAATCGGTCCAGCCGTCTTCGAGTAATCGGGGAACACACAAAAAAAAGATTCCGACGAACTGAGAACCTCCTCCTTTTTTGAAGTCGGTTAAAAATAATTTATAGCCAGAGTGCATCTCATGACAATTCAAATAAGCCCCAACACGGCTAGGATACATTGTTTTATTACTGATCTGAGTTCAATACCATTTTCATCAGAATCATTTATTTAAATTTGCTTCGTCATAGTCGTTTAACCATCTTAATCGAGATATCTTATCGCCACCCGTGAAATACTTATCATTGAGGAGTTCCTGTGGCTATCTATGGTCTTCTTCGTCAGTTCCACTTCACCAAATGATACTTTCTGAATGCAAATGCTGGATTTGTTGACGAAAATATCAAAATCCTATCATCAGAACTGGATTTTGATAAAAATGGGGCCATTCTGAAAGTATGTCCTTTCAATAAAAAAAGAATTTTCCAAATCGGTTTATAAATGACGGGGTACTGAGGTAACAAACATTTAAAAAAAACATACAACCGAATTGATAACCTCCTCCTTTTTTTGAAGTCGGTTAAAAATAGTAACGAAGTCAGAACTGTGCTTTGCATATATTTGAAAAGAAGTGATTGAACGAGTCTGTTGCGCACACTATAGTTTTTAGAATTTTTGTCCGTTTGTTGTTCGTCGGGATGTACCTATGTTCCGGATTGGCGCAAAAACAGTTGATTGAATTTAGAGGAAATTTGGGATCTAGAGATGTTTTAGAACCTGGATTAACACGTAGGGTAGGTACTAATTTGATATATTTCGACATACACGCGGGCGAAGCCGCGGGCAAAAGCTAGTCGTCTATAAGAGTATATATCCAATCATCTCTAACGGTATAGGTCAGAGCCAACACGGCTTCGTTAAGAGACGGTCCACAGTATCTAACTTGGCCACGTTTTGTAACTATGTCTTGCGCAATATGGAAGCCGGTGGCCAGGTTGACGTGATCTACACGGATTTCGAAAAAGCATTCGATCGTGTGGATCACGTGATCTTGCTGGCTAAGTTACAAAAGCTTGGGATCTATGGAGATTTACTGAGATGGGTTATGTCATAATTATCGAACCGATCGCAAGCTGTGGTGATGGGAGGTTACAAATCTGACTTCGTAAACATCCCTTCCGGTGTTCCCCAGGGATCTTTATTGGGTCCCCTTTTTTACTGCGCATACCTGTATCACATTCAGTCGTGTTTCAAATCCGCGAAACATCTCATGTACGTCGATGACATGAAAATATACATGTGTGTAAAATCCAGGCTTGATTGCGAACTGATACAGCGTGATCTTGATGCACTATTCAGGTATTATCAACATAATAATATCACTGTTAATGTCTCGAAATGTCAATGCATTAGCTTTAGCCGTTCCAAATACCCATTTAAGTATCCTTATGGATTTAATTATAATGAGATCGAAAGGGTTGAGGTAGAGATCTTGGTGTAACGTTGGATTCCAAATTGCTCTTTGACCAGCATATTGATACCATCACCAGTAGAGCCTCTCGTAACCTTGGTTTTGTAATGCGCACTTGTAAGCCTTTCAGTAACTGTCATAGTCTTAAGATTATATACTTTGTATATGTGCGTAGTATTTTGGAGTACTGTAGCCCAATCTGGTCACCCCAATACGAGGTGTACACTAAAAGAATAGAAAATCTGCAGAAAAAGTTCGTAACTTCAAATCCCGAAAACGTCATGATTCCTATACCCGAGACTGCAAACACTATGATATGCTTCTCCTTGTGGATAGGCGTAAGATGTTGGATAAGCTTTTACTCTTTGATATTCTACGAGGTCGTTTGGACTGCAGTGATCTGGTATCATGTATAGACTTCTGTACCCCAGGAACGCAGATTAGACATACAAAATTATTCAGTATCACTGGCTACCGCACAAAATACGGTAGAAATACAGTTATGACCCGACTGCCTCGCATCTACTCTGAGAGTTTTGAAGGTGTCGACATATTTCACTTATCCAAGCAATCTTACCGGAGACAAGTCAGATTTTGTTCAGTATTGTGCCATAACTTATATTATATTATATATGAAATAGGAGGATATTTGAACTAAGCATGAAAATTCATGATGTTAGATTTCTGGTTTTCTCGAAATCTATTTGTTATTTTTGTTTTTTTTTTTGCCTTTGTCTAATTTAATATAGCCATATTATTTAATGCGAACAATGTGTCCACAGTCGCATTATTGCTAATACTTGCCAAGGGCGTCGCCAGCTTATGATTAAGAGGGGGGGGGGGGGCAATGGGGCAATATTATGGAGGATAAAAAATATGAACGCCGAGAGCATGAAGCGTTACACTTTGGAAGTCTTTGCCTCGATGACGATTGTAATACGAACGGTTCTAATAGCAATGTATAAAACTTCACAAGCCCTCGATAGCACAATAACTAAATCAAACTTTTAAACATAGTAATAATTATTTATTTTAACAAAAATAATATTTAATTAAAACACCTGCGGGGATTTTTTGCAAAACTTTCAACCACTTTATCGTTAAAATTATTTAGGTTTTTATTTATTATAGCTCTGTGTACACTCATCATGGCCAGACCATTAAGGCGATCTTCTGCCATGGTGCTTCTTAGCCATGTTTTTAGTCTTCTGAGGCTGCTAAAGGATCGTTCTACAGTACAGGTCGTGCATGGTAAAGCGATCAAAATTTTCAATGCTTTTCTGTTTCGGGAAAGAAGGAATTTGTTTCTTTTAGGACATCAACAACTGTTAGATTTGTTAGATTAAGCTTATCGTGCCACAATTGATGCCAAAGTTCGATTTCATTCTTTACGTTCAGTAAATCATAAAACTGGGCAATAGATTCACAAGTTTGTTTCAGATTTTCAGTTGTACTCTTTTGCATCTGCGCCGGGTGTAACTTAGATAATGCGAATGATGGCGTATTTATTTATTTATTTATTTATTTAATCTTTTCACACTTAAAAAAGTACAAAGGCGGACTTAATGCCTTAGGCATTCTCTACCAGTCAACCAAGGGTGGTGAAGAGATTAGATGGCAGGTGCTCTGTTAGGAATGGGACAATTTGTACATAAATAAGTTATAAACTTATAATACACATACATACATATTTACTACAATATATACCTATATTATATATATACATTATATACAAATTCAAGAGAGAGAGGTTTTGAGATGACTCTACGCTATTTATTTTGAAAATAATTCCACAATCTCCGCTTAAATGCATACCGACTGGTGGCCGTCCTGATGTCAAGAGGTAGCGCATTCCAAAGAAGAATGGACTGAATATGAAAGGAAGAATGAACAAAGTCAGAAGTATGAGAAGTACAGAGTAGGAGAAGATTGTTAGAAGAACGAAGATTCTTAGCGTGTGAAGAACATAGATATTGGAAGTGAGACACTAGATAAGAAGGAGGAGTGGGAGAGTTAAGAAGGGAGAAAAGCGTGGTCAAAGCACGCAAATTTCTTCTCTGGCGAATGGTCATCCATTTGAGCTCAGACCTGTAGCTCGACACATGGTCATATTTTCTGAGGTTGAATATGAACCGGATACAGTTGTTAAGCAGTCTGTCAAGCTTATCCAGCAACACCGCATTCAAGTCAAAGTAGCACACGTCACCATAGTCAATGACAAGGAAAATCAAAGTCTGCACAAGCATAGTTTTCGTCTTAGCGGGCAAAAAGTTTCTCAGACGATACAGGGATCGTAGAGTACCGCTGACCCTTTGACTAACATTAGAGACCTGGCGCTGCCAGCTAAGCGTCGAGTCAAGATGCAAACCGAGATCTTTCACAGTAGGGGTAATGGGTATGACGGTACCATTGAAAATGAGAGGAGGAAGAGAGCTAAGCGTCACCCTACCCATCATGCGCGAGCTTCCAATTACAATGGCCTGACACTTTGAGGGGTTCACTGACAGCCCAAAACTATCAGACCACTTTTTGATTGCATCTAAGTCTCGGTTTACATCTGCTACAGCATCCAATAAACTTTCCACCCGCGCAGCTGTATACAATTGAAGATCATCGGCATAAAGATGATACGAACACCGAAGACAGTGAGTTATAAAATTAATGAAGATGGAGAATAACAATGGAGAAAGAATACCGCCTTGAGGAACACCAGCATCCAGGTCACGCCAACTCGAAGAGCTCTCATCAACGCGAACCGACTGCCGACGCCCCCGAAGATAAGAAGAGAACCATTCCAGAACCTCGGACGAAACCATAAGATGAGAGAGCATAGCAAGGAGAATATCGTGGCTGACAGCGTTAAAGGCATTGGAGAAATCAATTAAAACCAAAACAGTAACCTTAGTATCCTCCATCGCTTCTCTAACGTCACCAGTCACTTTAAGGAGAGCGGAAGCTGTACTATGCCCAGGCCTGAATCCAGACTGAAACGAGCTAACAAGGTTGTTCCGGTGAACAAATCCCGCAAACTGTCTGTGAACGCAGGCCTCAAGCACTTTAGACAGGAATGGGAGAATGGAAATGGGTCGAAAGTGAGTGGGTAGGGAGGGGTATTTTCTTCAGCAAAACGTACTTCAAGGGAGGTGATAATTGAATCCAAGTACGGTATTACTATAGACCTCTTCCAGTATTCTGAAGGGCTTTCTGCTGGATGATTGCTTTTATGACGTTGTTTCCCCGTAATACGCGGCATTGATGTAATGTCCTCCTCCAGTCCGACTTTCTCCGCAACAGCAGTAGCTTCCTTTATAATTTCGTCTGTCACTTTTTCCGGATTTTCACGGTGGTTTTTAATTAAAAGTAAAATCCTTTTAACGTGTTCCAAGGCTTTGACCACGTCCAAAGCTACAGATTGGAGTACGTTGACAACGGGTTCCATCAAAGCCGAGTATTTGGCTACCAACATAATCCCGAGAATGAAAGAAATTCTGGAAGTAGCCGCATGCAGTTGGAAGGAACTTTTCCGAGTTGCACTATTTCCTAATGTTTGTAAGACTTCCAGAATTACTGGAAGATTTTCTTTAAAAACTCTGATGGTTTTGTGTTTCTCACTCCATCTTGTCTCGCAAAGTCTGGAAATATTAGGTATCAACTTCCTCCTCAAAACTGATTCCCGAATAAAGTTTATAGTATCTTTGGTGGTTCCCATGGTATTTCTAATTTCAGGAAGTGAATTTAGATCATTGATAACTAGATTCAGTTTGTGGGACGAGCAATGAAAGTAGAGGGCTTTGGTGTACTTTTTGCGTAAGATCGCTTGTACCCCTCCGTCTTTTCCTGACATCGTTGAACAACCATCAAAACCAAAACCAACGCATTTATTTATATTCAGATCTTCTTTTGTCAAAAACTCATCTATGCTATGTGCAATCGATTTCGCATCCAAATCTTTTAGCTCAATGAATCCGACAAACATTTCCTTGACTTCGTGTTTCTTCATCAAAATATCGCATCCCAATCGATAGTTGTTCAGTGCCAGAAATATCAGCTGTTTCGTCTGCTAGCACACTATATGCTGCTGCTTCTTTCACTTTTTTCATAATATCAGCCTTAATAACGCTTCCACAAATACCAATAATTTCATTTTGAATATCCACGGAACGGTAGCTTGCATTCCTTTTCCCTTGCTCAATGTGTTTCTTTAAAATCAAATCTCCCGCGTCAATTCGCAGTCTGTATAAATCCTCGAGAATACCTTCACCATAATGTTTACCTCTCAGTGCTAAGTCGTGTGACCCGCAAAACGTAATGCAGGAAATAATAGATTTTATAATTTTGCGATTTTCTTCAATAATTCCCTGGGAATATTTGTTCAGTTTCAAATCGACAGGCACACCTTCGAGAAAATATTTAGCAGCTTTCAATGCCTCCTTATGGAAGTGGGTTTCAATGTGCTTTTTGCACTGCTCGTGAATATTTTTGAAATTACAAAAGGGCCTTATAGTAAATGATCCCAATATGCCTCTAAATGAATTTGGATTTGGTGGGAACAACGTACAATATTTACAAAATGCTCCTTTTTGGCGCCTGGAATATACCAACCATGGAGAGTATGTTTCCAACCAAGAATAATTAAATTTTCTCTTTAAATGTTTTCCATCTTCCGCAAAGTTATAGGTCGCGGAAGGGGACCAACAGTTTTCAATCAATTCCTTCTTCTTTTCGGTTGATAACATGTGTGCCCGTACAACATATCGCCCGATATCATTTTCATTGCAGTCATCCATCAATGAATGAATTCGGCGCCAGATATCTAGAGGAACTTGGTCTAGGTAGTTCCTACGGCTGAATATAATCTGTTGTGGTTGTAGTGACCGATGAAGACACATGCGATATTGTCGTTACTTTGTCCTGTTCATCGCTGTCGCTACTTGATCCATCAGTTTTTTTTCGTTTCAAATTTCCTGCAAAACAAAACGCTTTGATAAAACTTTATGTAATTAATTAAATTTTTACGGGAGAGCAGTTTTGTTAAATTACTTATAAATATTAAAATAAATACTCAGTTGTATTTTTTAGCTTTATTTATATCAAGGATCTGTTTTAATTTGTATTTAATTAAACCACAAATATAATTTATGTTTTGTTTTCATAATTAATTACTGAAAACGAAATCACTGTTAACGTTAAATTCATAGAGATTGAATCAATAAACTCGTTTTTAATAAAATAATAGTTTTTCTTAACATTTCCATTCTACATAATCGATCCTTTCTTTCCACATCAAAAATATGCCAGATAAAATTAAAAATGATATTCTTAACCATTATTATACGTCTTTAGCTAGTATACCCGTTACCAAAGCTATTAGCTAAGAGAAATAAAATAAAAATACTAGCTCCAAGTCCAAGATTAAAGCAGTACATAACTTACCAAAAAACTTTCTGATGTCCATTTTGATAAGATGATGAATGGAGACACACTCAGAAACTTCATAACTCAACACTGAGATCTTATTATTTAATAAATATAAATCAATATTGACTAACACAGGCAAGCCGGTAGTCTTATATTCGCTTTCCAATTCGCTTGTTTATCTTGTTTCGTTGATCGCTTCCAACTAAAAAGTGACTCGCTCGTTGGATGTCGCTACGTCCCCGTCAGGGGGCGCGGCTAGCGGTGTCGGGGCTTAGCCCCCTTCCCGCGGAAGCTATACAGTGGCCCGCAAATACGGGCCCCTCGCTGTATGCGCCTATAGCGGCTGGCGGTAGTGGGCGTGCGTGCACGCCCATGTGAATGATTGCTATTCGTGTTTCTGTAGGCGCGTTACGACGTTGATCCACAACGCCGCTTGCTTCACGACACCTCGGCGATCAGCCCCCGCCAGGTGAGACCCCCAGTTACCTGGGGGAGGCCCGACGAGGACGACCAGCGACAGAGGTGCCGACTCCACGCTCCTACAGATAAGGTGAATAGCCCCCGCCCGTCCTGATCTCAGAGCTAGCCGATCACAGTCCGGGCTAAGAGGCTGTCGTGTGTGTGAGGACGGTATTGTATTGTGTAACACCGTCCGGTGTCTACGTGAACTGCGGCGCGCACCGCACCTACACGTGTGAGTTGGGTGCCTGTCTAGAGGTGAATGTCTGATGTTTGCTACGTAACGCGCCTATATTAACCTAGCACGCGCTACGCAACAGATGCAAGTAAAGTATGTGGAGTCTATTGTCACAAGTATGCCGCGTGTAGACCGGAGGCGGCATACTCGGAGGTCAATCCGGTGGGTGGACGGGGTCATCGTCCGCGACCAGGTCGCGGGGTAGGGGTCTCCTCGCGTCAGGGGGGCGCGTATGCCAGGGCGCAATCTGCTTGACATGGGGCCAAGCAGATGCGTCGGCACGCGCGAACATTCCTTTCGCGAGGCGCCTCACAAACTCGTCCAGGCTCTCAATCCCGAGGTCCCTCTGGATGATGTCGTTCCTCACGAAGCGAGGGGCGTCAACAATAGTCCGCAGCGCAAGGTGTTGTTGCGCGCGGAGCAGCTTGCGGTTCGTCTCGCTCGTGAGGACGAACCATGCAGGGGCGGCGTACGTCAGTATCGGGCGCACGTACAACTTGTACACGCCCAACTTGACGCGCGCCGGGAGGCGGGACGAGAGCACCGGTTTAAGGAGGTTGCGGGCGACCCTACCTTGTACGGCGACCTTGCGGACGTGTGGCCCCATCGTGAGCCGACGGTCGATAGTGACACCCAGGTACTTGACCCGGGGCGACCATTCGACGTCGGCTCCTTGCAGCTTCAGGGGTGGTGGGAGGGGCGCGGCTCCGGTGACCATCGCCTGCGTCTTACCCACGTTCACCGACAGCCGCCACTTCGACAGCCACTCGGGAAGAAGATCGAGGGCGCGCTGCATTTTGACCGCCGCGTGCTTCGCATTAAGCGAGGTGGTAATGTACGCGGCGTCGTCAGCATACAGCGCTAGCGTCGCATCGGGCGTAGTGGGGATGTCGTCGGTGTAGCGTGAGTAACACGCCGGCGAGACGCAGCTACCCTGCGGCACACCAGCCAACACCGGGCGGGCGCTTGATAGCGCTCCGTCGACCACCACCCTAAAACTCCTGTGGGACAGAAAAGTAGAGACCACTTTAACAACGCGACGGGGCGCGTCTGACGTGGCCAACTTGTAGATAAGGCCGTCGTGCCACACACGGTCGAAGGCCTTCTCCATGTCGAGGAATACTGCCACCGAGTACTCCTTCTTGTTGTGCGCGGCTGTGAGGTGGTGCAGTACCCTCGACAGCTGGAGCGTCGTGCTATGTTCCGCCCGAAACCCAAACTGTTCCGGCCGCGGATCGATGTGTGGTTGGAGGTGTCGCAGCAGGAGTACTTCGAACACCTTGGAGACTGTCGGCAGCAGAGTAATCGGCCGATAGCTCTCCGGCTTCAGGGTGTTTTTTCCCGCCTTGGGCAGCATTATGACGCGCCCTTCCTTCCACGAGGCGGGAAAGGCCCCCGTGCGCAGTATCGCCGTGTACAGGCGCGCCAGCGCCGCTACCATACGGAACGGCAGGTGGCGCAGCGCTGTGTTGGTGATACCGTCAGCACCGGGGGCCTTCCTAGGCTTCGTTCTTAGGATGGCGCGTCTAACTGCGCCAGGCGAGAAGAAGACAGGGTCCTCATCGGGAGCTATCGGCGTGGCGAAGTAGTCTCCCAGGTATTGCTCGACCGCTGCGACATGCTCGACGTCACTGGTCGGGTTGGGGCGGAACTGACGCTCCAGGTGCTCGGCGAAGACCTCCGCCCGGTCCTCCGCTGCATATCTGAGCGCCCCGTCGCTGTTAAGCAGCGGACGTACCGGAGCTGGGGTGTTCTTCAACTGGCGGCAGAGTCTGTGAACCGACGGCCAACTGTCTGTAGTGGCGTCGATTCGTTCCTCCCAGCTCGCGGCGGTGTGCGCCTGTAACTCGGCCTTCACCTTTTCCGCGAGACGGTTAAGCTGCGTCTTGAGCGTGGGACATCTAAGCTGTTGCCACTGCTTGCGAAGGCGCCTCTTCACGGCGATCATCACGCTGATATGCGCCGGCAGGGGCGGCAGTAGCCCTCTCCCCTGCGGCTGCGTTGTAGTCGCCGCTTCTAAGGCGCTTTGGATGCAAGCAGTGACGTCATCCGCCGTCTGGTCTACGTCCGCGGAAGTCGCTATAGGCCGAGTCGGCGTGGTGGTCTCTACTTTCTCTGCAAAAACTGTCCAATCCATGGATCGACGTGGCGCTGGTGGCATCAGTCGGGTCGGCATACCCGATAAGACGACGAGTACAGGTTGGTGGTCCGACTGCAACTCGTCGTCTATCACTTGCTCCGTGATCTGGCATTGTAGCCCTCGGTGGACTACGATGTCCAGCACGTCCGGCATTGACTGTGCGGCATCTGGGTAGTGGGTCGGCGTCTCTGGGCCGGACACCGTGTACCCGAAGGCTTCCGCGTCCGCGAAGAGTCGTCTCCCCTCGGTATTCCGGTGTAGCGAGTTCCACGCTGGGTGTTTACAATTTAAATCCCCGGCGAGGAGCGTGGCGTGTGTAGCACGGTTTAACAAGGCCCGCAGCTCTGTTAGGTCCAGACGAGCCGCGGGCGGCTTGTAACACGCGTATATGTCGATGTCCTCGCCGGCTATGTGCAGCTGAACACCCAGCGCGTAAAAGCTGCTAATCGACGGCAAGGGGATCTCTTGATGGACGACTCTTCGCTTCACAAGTACCGCCAGACCACGGTATCTTACGTTGTGAGCCGACCGTTCATCCTTCCTATAAACGAGGTATCTCGGGAACCTAACCCTGTCTTCGGGTCCCAGGAGCGTCTCGTTTATGAGCGCCACGTCGATATTTTGTTCCCGAAGGAGGTGGCGGAGGGGGGCGACCTTATCCCTTAGGCCGCGGGCGTTCCAATGTATCATCCTTAACGACCTAGCCATTGTAAAGTGTGAGTAGGTTGGCCAGGCCATCAAGGATGATCGTCTCGATATCTTCGCCCTGCCTAATGGCCTTTATTAGGTCCATTAATAATTTAATGGCGCAGGCTGTGAAATCCTTTTTTTTGGTGCACGTAGCGCCGGTGGCGCCGCCATGCGTTTCTTTAGTGGACCTGCGTGGGTCCACTTTTTGCCGCTTCTCGGTAGCGGCGCTGGCAGCGGCAGTGGTATCTGTGGCGAGATCTTTAGTTTCCTTTTCCTACCGCTGCGCTATGCCGGCGCTAGTGGTAGGTTGGAGTAGCGTCACAGCCTGCGCCTTGTTTGAGGCAGGGCCGGCCGTCGGGATCTCTTCCTCGGTCGCCGCGGGGGTGGGTTTGGCCTTCTTGCCTTTTCCCTTCCCCCCGCTACGATGCTTCTTCCTCCGCCCCGAGGAGGTGGCTTGTGCTCTATCAGTAGGCCCGTTGGCCGCCGCCATCAGCGACGCGCCTTGTGCCTCTTCCGGCATCATTTGTGGCCTCTCGGTGGCCGCTGTTGGCCGGCGTGAGGCGGCCGTGATGGCGGCGGTCCCCGCTCGCTTGTTCCGTATCTCCTGCTGGAACACGGGGCACTTGATGTTGCACGCGGGGTGCGGGCCACCGCAATTGACGCAGGTGGCCGGCTCCTCCCGCGGGCGCGGGCAATCTCGCGCCGCGTGCTCGCCTCCGCATCGTACACAAGCGAGCGGGCGGTGGCATTGGTGCGAGCTGTGCCTAAATTTTTGGCACCGGTGGCACTGGGCGGGCCCACGTTTGCCTCGCCAAGCCTCTATCTTGACACCCCGCATGTACATGAACACGGTGGTGTCAAAGATAGCCCGAACGTCGGGGGTTCTCTTTATAATCGCGTGAAACACGCGGCCGGGTCGTCCTTGTGCGCCCTTAATATGGCGCACATACTCCGGCTGGTATCCCAACGCTCGGAGTTCCTCCTCGATCTCCTTGGAGTCTGTGTCCGCAGGCAGCCCCCTAATGGCGATCTTCAAGCTCCTGTCCGCCGGTAGCGAGTAGGCGAACCAGGAAACGCCGCTATCCTTCTCAAGGCCAGTCAAGTACCGCTGGACCAGCCTGTATTCGTCCTCGGTTTCGGGGGAAAATCTAACCCCCGTCCCGTATGGACGCGCATTTGGAGGCCGGCCCAGCTTGGCGCTGATGGCCCTGAAATGGGCGGCCCAGTCCGGCAGCCTCTCAACCACCAGCGGAGGATACTTGGGCGTCCTCTTCCCCGGCTGTTGCTTCGTAGTCGACGTTGCGGCGCCGGGGGCAGCGGTAGGGGGTGCGGTAGTCATGGTGGGGGCAGGGGGTAAATTGGAAGTACTTACCCCTGCTGTAGTCTGCTCAGGTGGTGGTGGAGGCGGCGACACAGGTGGTGAGCGGCGCACCGCGTCGGCGAATGTGGGCGACGCGGGCGTACCTCGACCCCGCGGCGCGTTGTCGCGCTGTGGCCGCAGCGGGTCGAGGCAGTACCGCTTCGCCTCCTCCTGTTCGGCCGCAGTTTCGCCGGAGCTCCTCCTGCGTCGCTGGGCTCTGGCCTCAAACTGGAATTCGAAGCCGAACCCCAGCGATGGTGTCGGTGATGCCGGCGACATCGCGGCGGCGTCAGCTCTTCCCACGGTGGGCCGCGTACCGGATCGCAGGAGCGTGTCCCGAGACACATCTTCTTGACCGGACGCGGCCGAGCCCACGGATGCCAGCGACATGCTCGACCCTACGCGTGACGAGCATGCCGACAGCATGGCGGGCGAGTCATAGGCTGAGACTCGCGGTGGCGCCGGTGATTCAGGCGCTGGTTCTCTTGGCGCTGGCCGCTCCTGCTTTGCCGTCACCGGTCCCGCCAGCGAGAGGCGGGGGCCGGATGTGGCGGTGCGCGAAGCTGGCACAGCTTTGGGCGCCTGTGCGAGCGCAGCTCCGGTAGGCGCGGGCGGCGGCGCAAAGCGCGGCGGCGGCGCGGCTATGCGCGCGGGCGGTGCGCGGGGACGCGCGGTAGTCGCGGGGTTCGCGGTTGGCGCGGCGGTACGCGCGGGCGCAGTGGTGCGCGCAGCGGGCGCGGTAGTGCGTGCGGACGCGATGGCACGCGCAGCGGGCGCGGTAGGGTGCGCGGCGGGCGCAACAGTTCGCGCGGCCGGCGCAGAGGTGCGCACAGGTGCTGGCGCGCGCGCAGAAGGCAGCGCGGCGCGCGCATGCGGCGTATGACCGGTGTTCGCGGCAGGCCCCGGGGCCTGTATGGGTACCGGGCGGAACGCGGCGGGGTGGATGGGTACCGCCTGTTGTCGGCTCGACGGCGGCGTCGGCGCAACGCGCGCAGGCGCTGATGTCGTCGGTGGGCCGGCAGCTACAGCGGCGCTCCCCTCCCCTCTTCTTCCTCCTCTCCTCCTCTTCGCTGGGACGGTCCGGCCGGCGACGAACCGGACGACGCGTCACCGATATTCGGCATCGACATCGCCCGGTCCAGCGCCGGAAGGTCTTCCTGGGACCCGACACCGCGGCCCAAAGAGCCGCGCTTGTCGGGCTTCGGCATCCCGTGGGCGTGGTCCTCCGCGACCGCACCGGTGACGGCTCACCGGGCAGCACGGTGGGGCTCCCCCTGTGTCCACACAAGTGCCGGCTAGGTTACTTGTGCAAACACAGAGGCAACGATTAAAATAATGCGGTCCGCGCGGAGCAAACTGATTTGCGTAGGATGAGTCAGTCGTTCGACCACTGGCTAATCCTGACTCGCTCGCAGCGGCTCACGTCTTTATATACCCAAACGAACATCATACTAGAATGTACGGTAAAATTCTACCTGGTCTAGTAACTGCTACCAAATTCCAGAGAGTTCATTGAACAAGCGCCATCTAGCGTCGAGTAGCAATACTAGGTTTTACAAGGATTGTAGTCGATTTATTCAACTGTAGGTGTTTCTTATGAACACTTACAGATGGCATTGTCCACAAAACCAATTAAAATTGTATGTTCGTAACAATAATTAATTCTACTTTATTTAGTTATGCCGCATACAAATTATACAAAACAACGTGAATGCTGGTGAACGGCTGTCGTAGAAAGAAATGCAATGCACATACACACCATGCCTACCTACATATTTTTACACTGTTTAGTGGCCTTGCGTTTTGGCAAATCTGATATACCTAGTCGTGATGAAAATGGCGGCGATTTTAAAAACGGATGTCAAAATCTTAATGTCATTCTGAATATTTCAATACTTTCTACAATATACATTAAACCTTGTGATTTTATTTACGTTTTGTCATGCGATGCGGAATTTATTAATAGGTAAGGAAGTCAATTATTGCTCGCACTTTGGTCGCTTAGCGGCTAGCTACATTTGATCTATAGGGGGAGGGGGGGGGGGGGGGGGGCAGCCGCCCCCCCTGCCCCCCTGGCGACGTCCTTGATACTTGCACTTATATAATTTTTGTTTTTCTCTTTTTTTTTCTTTCGCCACTTTCTAGCTAACCTAGCATTACCAATGCCGTGTAACTCTGTTATTGGCATATGAGATAATTGTCATCATCTCACTGTCACTGTGCAGTGTATGCAGACTTTATGGAAGATGCTAGTAACAGAAACAGTCGAAACTGCACTAGGCTGCTCATTGATAGTGAGATGTATATTTGTACATCATGTAATCTAATAATAAGCTATTGAGTTACCAAATAAATAAATAAACAATATAAGTTTTAGTTTACTAAAAATCAAATGAACCCAATAGTTCTGTAGAGATTTGATGTGTAGGTAATTGTACACCCTACTTATGTAATTTTTATACCATTATCATTTTAATACATGGTAATTATTAGTTTCTTTTTTAATTTTTTTATATACATACTGATTTTTTTTTTGTTCTTTTCTTTTTGCTAATTTTTTTTCTTATATACACATTGTCATTGATGAATTTTATTACAATGACATGAATATTTACTTTGTAAAATGTTGTATTTAAAATTACTGTGAATGTGCACTATGTGGGTCCTTGTTTTTTTTTTTCTCAGCTTTAATCATAGTTTGCCAGTTTGAGTAAATTATGTGGCCTACCCAAATGTCCTTTCTTTGGTATTGTTCGTCGAATCGTTGAGCTCCTTAACTTTTATGTTGAGCTGTACGATTACTGACAGATGCTTGCACTGACTGGACAGGTCCACTCAATCTGTGTGGTTCTTTCCTCAAAAGACCATTTCAGACACCAACCTACATGGTCTTCACATGATCTGACCAAAATTATGTCTGGACTTTAAAAGAGACTGTGACCTCTGAGTTTGTTTCGGCCTTTCTTCTCAGAGTAGTCAGATAGGAAACGCCGGCCTCATCTAGTTTAAACAAAAAAATGTTTGACGTGTAAAAGTGTTTGTATAAACCTACTTACAGAAATAAAATCATTTATCATTAATGAAATTATGTAAGACTAGAAACGGTGATAAATAAATACATTTCATTTAGATCCACACAACTTATGATAAGGATTATATGTATGATGGGCAATTAAAAACTTGTGTTGACAATATAATTTTCTATGTTATGTGCTTGTTTCCATTTAAACCTAATTCATTCTTATTCAATACCTAACTATTCAGTAAGTAGTTTTATTGGCATGCGCCTGTGAGAGTGTGCCCACGATTATGTGACTCACGATTTACACGTGGCGAGCACATAATATATTATATACAGGGTGTCTCAGAACGGTCCGACTATTTTGAGAGTGAACGAGACGCAAACAAAGCGGAGTGGAGGTGAGGGAGGGGTACCGTATGAAAGATCTGTTCTTACATTTTTAGTTGCCGCCATGCCTTACACGAGAGATGTGAACATAATGTTAGAGAGATGTGACGATTTTGACACAATTTTCTTCAGCGACGAGGCCCATTTTCATGTAAACGGTAATGTGAATCGCCAAAATTGCCGATTTTGGGCTGAGAGTAATCCAACATTGTTACATTAACGCCCTTTGCATAGCCCGAAAGTCACTGTTTGGGTCGCAATGTCTGCAAAGTCCATTATTGAACCTTACTTTTTTGAAGAAAATAGAGGCAGAGCGATTACGGTGAATTCGGCGCGCTACATTGAGATGATACGCAATTTTTTTGGTCCGATACTTAGAGAATGTGAGCACTACAATCGTCAGTCGTGGTCCCAGCAAGATGGAGCCACTGCGCATACCACTAACAACTCGCGAGCAGCACTGCAAGAGTTGTTTCCCGAAAAAGTGATTTCTCAGAGGGGTAACATTGAGTGGCCACCACGGAGCCCTGATTTAACCCCACTTGATTTTTTCTTGTGGGGTATCTTAAAAATGTTGTCAACGACAACAATCCACAAAGTTTGGTAGATTTAAGTAGAAACATCGAAGAGAAGATCTGATTGATTCCTCAGCAACTTCTTCGTAAAGTCTTCGATAACGTCCGCAAAAGGTGTGAAGAGTGTCGCCAAAGAAACGGTCGTCATCTGTCTAATGTAATATTAAAAAAGTAAAATTTCGTTCTTTGTGTACATTTCGGTATCAATAAATAAATAATTACAATTAACACTTTTTTATTATTATCGTTCGAAAAAGTTGGATCGTGAAACCCTGTATTATTAGCAAGCATTAGACTGATTAATTTTGATGTGCCGTGCTTCACCGAGGCTATGGAAGCATGGAGACTCGCTTGCCCCAAATTTAGATTAACCCGACAATCCATCTTCCCAGAGACGGTGGGATGAGCCGCTTTGTAGAGTAGTACAGAATAATTTACTAAACACGTTTGCTACTACTGCGGAGCGTGCGCGCCTGCTGGCTGTGGGTAAGTGGGAGCCGGGTCTGTGGCTTCATGCACTACCGTCGTCGACCATAGGCACTTTGTTTGACGACACTACTTTCCGCCTCGCTGCTTCCCTGCGACTAGGAGCCCCTCCTAGGTTCTCCTCATCGCTGTCACTGTGACGAAGTTGTCAACAGCCTAGGACACCACGGCCTGTCTCGCAGCCGAAGTGCCGGTCGCATAGCGCGGCACGCGAACATTAATGACATCATCCGACGAGCCCTTGTCACCGTGCGTCAGCGTCCCAGCTGTATTAGAACCCAATGGCTTGGCACGTGACAATGGCAAGACACCGGACAGCATGTCTTTATTTCCATGGAAGGTGGGTAGGCCTTTAGTGTGGGACGCAACTTGTGTCGACACTCTTGCGCCATCCCATCTTCCCGGCTCGGCGTGCTGTGCTGGCGCTGCTGCTGCTGCTGCTGCGGAAAACCTCAAGCGGCGAAAGTATAATAACCTTATCGGTAATTATATTTTCGAGTCGTTAGGGGTTGAAACCCTCGGGCCGTGGGGTCCGAGCGCTCATGGTTTGTTTAACGAAATCTCCAAACGGCTAGTTGACACTTCCCGTGACCTAAGGTCCGGCTTTTACCTTGGCCAGAGGCTAAGCATTGCCATACAACATGGCAATGCCGCCAGTCTCTTGGGTACATTACCAGTCGACAGCGATGCGGAGGAATTTTTCGACGCCATATTTTAATTTGTGAATCGGGTCGTCAGAAGCCCGAAGGTCTGACAACCGGTCTTACCAAGGGGTATCGTATTACCCAGTAACTGGGTTGTGGAGGTCAGATAGGCAGTCGCTCCATGTAAAATACTGGTATTCAGCTGCATCCGGTTAGACTGGAAGCCGACCCCAATATAGTTGGGAAAAAGGCTAGGCAGATGATGATGATTTTAGTTTGTGAATAGTTTTAGTTAAGTTAGGATATAATTTTGTTATTTTATTACTTAATTAGGTATAAGTTGTTATTTATGTACATTCCGTTTTAATTCTGAATAAACATCCCTTATTAGCAAGTACCTAAGCTGCTAAATAGATTTAGCACACCGTCCCTAGTCATTCTCTCAGAGCAAAATACCATTCAATCTCCCAGACTGTAGGAAGCGTGACTGATTGGTTGCATGAGATAGGTACATATAATAGCGACGTTAGCTGGGCGCCATCGCCAGGCCAGACGGTTCTTCCAGATGAAAAGAACGGCCGCTCTAGGCGCCAAACCAGAGGCGGATAGTGTAAGCACCTTTGTGGTCAAAAAACTAAGGAAAAAAAACGTTTATTTTTAAAAGAACAAAAATACTGCTCGACGGAATGACGGCCATGATGTTGGCTACGAGGCTCCACAGCTTTTCAGGCTTGCTGATAAGCGACTAGTGTGACTGACACTGGCATGGCCACCATCAGGGATTTTAATTTTGATAGCACAAAAAATTAGTCGTTTGTCGCCAAATATCAGAGTTTATCGGTCACTGGTTCAAAAGTTATAAAGATTTATAGGTGGTCGATCTGAGGGCATCTCCCCAGCTTGGCCCAATTTGAATCTCAAAAGCTAGGGCACCTAGCGAAGATCTGTTTTCTCCCAAAAGTCGTTAATTAGTCGGAATCAGTCACCAAATATCAGAATCTGTCGGTCACTGGTTCAAAAGTTATAAGCGTTTCTAGGTAGCCGACCTGGGAAGAATCTCCCCAGCTTGGCCACATTTATATCTCAAAAACTAGGGCACCTACCGAAGATCTGTTTTCTCCCAAATTT
This sequence comes from Fissipunctia ypsillon, assembly GCA_947568875.1. Classification (NCBI taxonomy): domain Eukaryota; kingdom Metazoa; phylum Arthropoda; class Insecta; order Lepidoptera; family Noctuidae; genus Fissipunctia; species Fissipunctia ypsillon. The sequence continues at coordinate 12,695,807 of OX387654.1, forward strand.
TGTCGCTAATTTGCCGCAAGTTTACGCCAAGTCACAGATTTAGTCGGGTCTTAGTTTAGAAGATATAATAAGTTCAATTTTTAAGATAGGTATAGTCCAAGAGTTAGATCGAAGAGTTTACGAAAAATTGCAAAGAAAAAAATGTTTCCATCAATATGTGTAATATACTTCTAGTTTTATCGGTTTCAAGTCCTTAGAAGTGTCAGAACCGCGCTTGTCTAGACTAGACTTTATTGAGTGCAACATTCCGTAAAATGTTGTTGTCAGATGTTTGACATGTGAAGTTATATGTCTTTCCTATTCTTTTTCCTACACTATGTGTAAATTAGAACAGGAAAGGTAATACTCTAAAATGCAATATTTCGCATTAAGTCTGACCCGAATAACGCCGACTCAACGAGTCGACGTGACAGACGCACGTGTTTTGACGTCGCCGAGAGGTTAAGGTGAAAGCGCCAGGGTAGCCGCGAAATTCAAATTTTCTTACGTTTTTGCAATTTGCAGGTCAGTATTAGATTGTATTTTGATTAAAATATGATTCGCGACCGTAACAAATATGTATTTACAGAATTATGATCATTAAAATCATCAATACACAAAATAAATAAAAAAGCTCTCTAAGACCAAGTACCTAATTCTATTGAATGACTAGTTCATGAAATCTTAACATTTCAGGATTATAATAAGTATTACTTAAGTTAGTCTATTTTTATTCTTATTCCGTCTGGTCTTTTGCCATCGTCTCGCGACGATGGCAAGAGACCAGACGGAGTAACCATAATGCCTTGGAAGTAAGACAGGCCTTTGGTGTAGGATGCAACATGTGTCGACACCGTTGCGCCATCCCATCTTCCTAGTACAGCAAGCTGTGCTGGGGCGGCTGCTGCAGGTGCGGAAAACCTCAAACGGCGAAAATATTCCAATCTTTTGGGAGTTATATGTTCGAGCCGTTTGGGGTTGAAACACTAGGACCATGGGGTCCGAGTGCCCACTTGGTTTTCCGAGACATCGCCAAGCGGTTGGTCGACTCTTCACGTAACTAAAGGGCTGGCCTATTCTTTGGCCAAAGAATCAGCATCGCCATATAACGTGGCAATGCTGCCAGCCTTTTGGGCACTTTTTCTGTTGACAGCGATGCGGACGAATTTTTTGATGCCCTATGATTGTTTTTTTTTTACATATGTACATATTATAATTATTATTTTAAGTCTGTTAGCTTATATATCATGTATATTAAATTTTATATACCTTTAAAACATAAACATATTCCAAACTTTGAAATAAATAAATACCTAATTTGTACTTAAGTAATTGTATTACTGATTCTGTCGGAATACAACCTCAATTGTCTATGCGACTACTTCACAGAAAAAGTGAAGTGATGTTCTTTTTATAATAACTTGTCATGTCAATTGAGAAAAATATGGTTGTCTTATAAAACATATAAAATATTAATAAAGCCATGTAAATAAGTAACTGTCCTGTTAATTACCCTATTACCTACCCCAACATAAGGTTATGGGCAAATAAATGGAGTAAGTAAGAAGAAATATATCTACATATTGTATTATAAAAAATATGATGAATACAAACATAAATTTTTTGCCAATATTGAAGGGCGAAAATTATTCAAACTGGAAATTTTGAGTGAAATCGTTATTAGAAGAAAAACAGGTGCTCAAAATATTAGATTATGATTACACAGAAATTACTAAAGATGAAAAATTAAAAGTCGACAATTCTAAAGCTAAGGCCATAATCATTCAGTGCATATCAGACAAGCATTTGTCTATAATACAAGAATGCTCGAATGCAAAAGACATGCTTATCAAATTAGACAGCGTATTTCAACGCAAAAGTGTTTTTACAAAAATAACATTGAAAAAGAGATTGTTAACTCTAAAATTACAAAGAAACGATACGTTAGAGGAACATTTTCAAAAATTTGAGAAGATTATTTTTGAAATAGAAAATATTGATAAAAAATTAGACGATTCTGACAAAATCTGTCACTTATTATTGTCTCTAAATGAAGATTACGAACACGTAATTACAGCAATTGAAACTATCAGCACGGATATAACATTAGAGTTCGTAAAATCACGATTACTCGATGAAGAAATAAAAATAAAAAATAAGCATACATGTGAACCTCACTCACAACAAATATTTAAAGCATCAGGCTCAGGAATAAACCATAATAATAACTACACAAGATCCAGACGTCCTTTTAGAGGAAGAGGAATTGGAAATAGAGGATATTACAGAAGAGGAATGAAAGAAAATTTTAATGGTTTTATAGCTTTGACTGCATCAGCTACTCATGAAAATAAATTTATATTAGACAGCGGTGCTACTAACCATATGGTTACCGCAAAATTAGAAAAATATATGACTAAAATACAAAAATTAGATGAACCGATAACAGTTACTATAGCAGACGGTAAAGGATTAACAGCAAATAAAAAAGGAACAATAACAGGATATTGTAATAACATAAAAATAAACTTTGAAGCACTGATTGTGGAAAATATCACACATAATTTATTATCAGTTGATAAAATAACAAATAATGGCTACACAGTACAATTCAAAAATAATGCAGTAAGCATAAGAAGAGGAAAAACATTTTTTTATGGTGCAAAATACCAAAATTTGTACACATTAGAAATTAACCTTATATCACAAAAAGAAGAATATGCAAATGTTACAAAAAATAAAGAGGCTGATTATTTATGGCACAGACGTTTAGGTCATTTAAATCGGAAAGGTCTAAAAATACTTGGATTACCTTTTTCGCAAAAAATATGTGAGAGTTGTATAGAAGGGAAAAGTACACGAAGACCATTTATATCTAATAAAAGAGAAAGCAAACAAATAGGAGATCTTCTACACTCAGATTTGTGTGGACCTATCCATCCAACGTCTATAAATGGCGAATGCTATTTTCAAGTATTGATAGATGATTATTCACATTTTGTAATGATATATCTATTGAAAAATAAAAATGAAGCAGAACATAATATTTTGAAACATATACCGCTTATTAAAGCTCAATTTGGATTAAAAACAAAGAGATTAAGGCTAGATAATGGTGGAGAATTTACTTCAAAAAGATTTAAAGAATCATGTATCCAAAAAGGCATAATATTAGAATATACAAGCCCGTACACGCCACAACAAAATGGCACATCCGAAAGGATGAACAGAACGTTATTAGACAAAGTTAGAGTCAAGTTTGCAGAAACGAAGTTACCTAAGAAATTATGGAGCGAATTAATTTGTGCATCAGCTTATGAGCTCAACCGTAGTCCGACTAAAGCACTAAACGGTCAAACACCAGCTTCAATATGGTACGGTTATAATGACTTATCAAAACTGAAAGTTTTTGGTTCTAAAGCATGGATTGTAACAATACCAAAGCCAGGCAAGCTACAACCAAGAGCCAAACCAATGATAATGGTCGGCTATACTGGTTCAGGTTATAAATTATGGAATCATGAAAGTAATAAAATTGTTACTTCAACAGATGTCATATTTGACGAATCAAAGATTATTTACCAACCTGAAAAGCAGGAGGAGGTAGTAAACTATCCCGATGAAAAAGTAACAATATTCAACGACGAAGACGAAGACAAATATAAAAATATATCGACACCTATACAAGGAAGTAGACAAATAAGAAGAAGTTTAAATGAACAAGATGATTCGGATGATCTGAATGAATCTAACTACATGACAGATGACGATGATGATATTGTACAAGATGATAATAAAATAACTACAAGATCTGGTAGAATTGTAAATCAACCTAAACACATGAACGATTATGAACTTTATAGTGCATATTGTTTGATAACAACTGAAAATAAAGATCCAACTTCGTATAAAGAAGCGGCAAAAGATAAAGAATGGTTAGAAGCTGTAAGTAAAGAAATAAATTCATTAAAAAAATTGAATACATGGACAGAACCAATAGATTTACCAAGAGGAAAGAAAGCTATAGACACAAAGTGGTTATTTAAGACAAAAGAAAACGGTCTAAAGAAAGCTCGACTAGTTGCTAGAGGATTTCAAGTAAAAGAAGAAGACTATTTTAGTACAAATTATTCACCTGTAGCTAGAATGAGTACAGTAAGAACTTATTTAGCACAAGCGGTACAGCAAGATTACAAAATTTACCAAATGGACGTACCAACAGCATTTTTAAATGGTTATTTAAAAGATGAAGTTTATATCAAAGTACCACAAGGAGTTAATGCAAATAGAAAGAAAGTATTGAAATTGAATAGAAGTCTATATGGATTAAGACAAAGTCCTAGATGCTGGAATGAAAGGTTAACTAATTTTTTGGTTAAGTGTGGACTACAAAGATCAAAAAATTATTTTTATCTATTTTTTAATAAAAATGTTTGGATATTAATTTTTGTTGATGACATTTTGGTCATGGGAAAGAAAGAAGAAACTGACAGAATAATGAAGTTATTACAGAAAGAATTTGATACCAAAAACTTAGGAGAGATAAAGAAATTTCTTGGAATGGAGATAGAAAGAAAAGATGGAATGTTAAGAATAACACAGTCAAAACAAATAGAGAAAATGTTAGCAAAATTTAATATGACTGAATGCAAGGAAAAAGATACACCGATGGAGAAGGGATTAAACATAGACATAACGGAAAAAATTATAGAAGTTCCTTACAGAGAGCTAATAGGAAGTTTAATGTTTGTGAGTACAGTCTCAAGACCAGATATATGCTATTCTGTATCGTATCTTAGTCAATTTTTGGACAAACCAAATGAAGAATGTTGGAAACATGGCAAGCGCATATTACGCTACCTTAGTTCAACTAAAGATTATGCACTTCAATATAAAAAGAGTGAACAGACAGATAAGTTTAAAAGTTTTCTCGGATGCAGATTGGGCAAACAGTAAAAGAGACAGAAAGAGTATAAGCGGTTGTATAGTTAAATACAATGAGAATGTTGTAGCATGGTTCTCTAGAAAGCAAAACTGTGTTGCATTGTCAACTGCAGAGGCGGAGTATATAGCAGCATCATTAGCATCATGCGAAGGAATAAATTTAAACGGAATATTAAAAGATTTTGGAATAAATCTAACGCCAATGCTGTATGTCGATAACAAAGGAGCTATTTTTATTTCAAAGGATTATGAAAATAGTAAACGATCGAAACATATCGATATTCGATATCATCACATAAAAGATTTGATATTTACAAAAAAGATGTCAATATCGTACATACAAACTGAGAACAATTTGGCTGATATGTTAACAAAATCACTAGCGACTGCAAGACATAAGATGCTAAGAGAACAATGCAAAGTATTGATATAATACACATAGTTGTGTGGGTATTTATCTAGGAGGAGTGAATGTTGATATTTAATTTTATTTAACGATTTCTATGTTCCAAAGATTTTCACATAAAATCGAGGAGGAGTGTCGGAATACAACCTCAATTGTCTATGCGACTACTTCACAGAAAAAGTGAAGTGATGTTCTTTTTATAATAACTTGTCATGTCAATTGAGAAAAATATGGTTGTCTTATAAAACATATAAAATATTAATAAAGCCATGTAAATAAGTAACTGTCCTGTTAATTACCCTATTACCTACCCCAACAGATTCTAATGATTATAATTCTGTAAATACATATTTGTTACGCTCGCGAAATTATACTTTAATCAACATACACCCAGATACTGAGCTGCATATTGCAAAAATCGTAAGAAAATTTGAATTTCGCGGGCTACCTTGGCGCTTCCCCTTAATGTTTTTTTTTAATGGTAGCTCCAAAATCGTATGTTAATGTCAGCTGTTGATTGTCATGTCAATGTCACTTTACTTCCCACTGACTGACTTAACCAGACATAACATGGTCAAAGTCAAACTGAATATCTGTGCTGAATATGTTGGCCTTGATGAACTGTTTAGTTTTATGACTAGAACCGAACCCTAGTCTGTGACTAGAACCAAATGTAGTTCAGTTTTATGGGGAAGCGTTTTGTTGTACTTTCATCAACTTTATTTATAGGTGCTGTATTGGCATTCTACCAGGAAATTTCGCAGTGCGTCGTTTCCTTATACCTCTTCTGCTGTAGTTTTGGAATTATGAACTTACATAAGAACAATTCGGTCTGCTATTTGTTAAAGTATGGGTGCTTACAGCAAAATTTTCAATGCTTTCAAAAAATATCCTCTCTTACGAGGAATGGCATCTTATAGCATTATCTGGCCTAGTTCTAGTTTAATACAACAAACGTTTGAAGGTAAAACAGTTGGTAAGTACATTATTTTTAATTTTGTTGTTTAGGAGTGTATCAATTAAATTCTTGGAATAACCAACATTAAAATAATCCTTACTCAAATTACAGAAAATTATGATTTGTGGCGCTGTGCTCGATATGGTCTCTATGGGTCCTGCTATGTTGCTCCTACGTTGTATAGTTGGCTAACGATTGCCAATATAATGTGGCCTGGGAATTCAATAAGAGCCGGTATAATAAAGGTAAAATTATAATTACTACTGCTACTATACCCTTTTCTTCTTCTGGCTCAAAATCACCAAGGTGGGAAAGGAGCAGTGGTCTCAAACGTCATAGAGCGAGATTGGTAGAGTTGCCGGCTAAAATCGGTATATTTGTACCCAAAATCGGTATTTGACAAAAAAAATACAATATTCAATCAATTTATAACGAGAGCCCATATCGGTAGAAATACTGAAAAATCGGTAGGTTCGAGACCACTGGAAAGGAGAAACCCAAACTCCATAAACTTGGGCCTGGTGTTACAGGGCTGGAATTTGGCTATAAATTAGATTATTTAGGAAGCTCTCACGAGCCTATTTTTCATGTCTCCCCGCAATGGCCAAATTGGTAAAAAATCTGACTATGTTTACATTTTAGGTTATTTTTATATTTGAGTTATTTATATAAGAAATTATATTTTTGAGACTGTTTCCTACGTAACTCTGAAACGCACGTGCGCTGTGTTGCAGCGCCTGCAGCCTATCACGATGACGGTTAGGGGGTGACTTCAGATTTAGGAATGGCATGACCCATTCCTGTACAATTGAAAGAATCATTTCATCTTCCAATCTTCGCCTTCCTACTGTATTGCAGCAATCCGTTGTTATTCCTTAAATAATGCTCATGATGTCGTTATTAACCAGTCTTCAAAAGAACACAACGGATCCGGTTTTCCAGCAAAGGACAGCAGAAGCAGGCAGGGTACGGTGTCCAATGTTCAAGCGAGAGTCAGTCAGAAGGCAATCAATTTCGAAGTCCAGATTCGAGCAGCGGTCTTATGAAATAATAAATCCCGAGAAATACGGAAAAAACAGGAAAAACACATTTATTTGCGCAAAAATACGAAAAGCGAATGGCATTAATGACATGTCATTACAACATGTTGACATTGACATTTAACGTTTACAATCGATTTTATCGATTATGTATTTTTTGTTTTAATGATGCTTACGTTCAAAATCAATTAGATTGTAGATTATTTTATTTTGCTTTGATTCTAATATCTTTTTTTTTTTTTTTTTGTGGATGGGATATCATCAAATGACTTCTCCCGCTCTGGGCGGAGCGGGAGGGCGTGTCAGACTTTTACTGACTAAAACCCACCCGTGTTCCTTCTGTTGCCTGTGCCAGGGCCACGGTAACTCTTTCGAACATCCCGCAACCCTAGCTGGCATCGGATCTAGCGGACCCCGTCAATAGTGCTGACATCTCTTTGAGGCGCGCGTGGAACACGACGCGCCGTCTACTTTCTAATACCTAAAAGACATTCTAATACCTAAAAACCAAATATACTAAAACAATGGAGTATTGTTTAATTATCTGTAACTATCGATTTCCACTAAATTGATCGTATTCTTAGGGTACGCTCTATTGCTAAAATGCTAGCGTTTGTGAAGTTAGTGACGTATAAAGAAATAAGTGTTGTAACGGCTTACAAAGGTTGTTTAAAACAAAAAATAGAAATCTACTTATTACACTTTACACTTGGCCGTTGTCATTGAGACTAAGATTCAAATGGGTTAATTAAGCAAAATAGAGGAATTTTTTGGTACGTATCTGAATCGTGTAACGGTTAGACCCAGAAACAGGTTTCTCCTTTGCTTTGCCAGCAAACCAATGACTCAAATCACAAATTTTATTGACCAAATGACCATAAAGATAAATTACAATTGATTGGTTTCTGTACATAAAATACACTTGGAAAGTAAATTAAGTATGTTTGAAAATATACTTATGGAAAGTCATTTCGAGAATGCGTCCTGTCCTGAAGTCTAAAAAACATATTTAAATATTAAATGGTTTCCATTATTACCAACTGTATTATTTATCAATTCAAGATTTTTGTTGTATCATTTACGAATAGATTTATTTTTAAATGAAAATATTGTAAAATATTTTTTATTTTTATTAAATAAGCAGTCATCTAATTAATACTATACATAAATAAAGACAGCAAAGAACAGTGAACCCACTGAATTTTTATGTTTTCCATAACATTGCTTCTGTTTTGCGTAAAAAATCGCAAATTATCCGAATTTTCACGCCCGAAATCTCCATACAATGGCGACGCATATATGGCCGAAAACGGAATTGCGGAGCTCAGTCGACCGCACGACTTCAATGTGAGAAGCACGTTGCTTTTTACTAAAAAAAAAATACTCGGCAAATAGTGGCCTGTCCGTACACAGTGGTCGAGACTCGAGTCAGAAATAAAATAATTTGTACTTACCTTGTTTATATTCAATTTCTTTTTCTTTTTTATACATTTTTACTCCCGATTATTTATTTGTGCACGTATTTTATTCATTGTGTCACTTATTATTATTATTGGAACGAAGTTCTTTTACGCGGCTTGCGGTAGGAGTAAACTGGCAGAAATCGTCACGCGAAAAAGCGTTCATATTTGTATGCCTCCTCCATGCGACTTTCTTCTTTTGAATTCTTTCTTCTTTTAGTCAAAATGTAAATCCAAGATGGCGGCTGCGAAAGTTTTCACATTTTTCGTCATGGGTGTCGGTTTTATAGTTTTCGAGGGTGCTAAAGTCGATAGTGAGGTCAAAATGTAAATCCAAGATGGCGGCTGCGAAAATTTTCAAATTTTTCGTCATGGGCGTCGATTTCATGGTTTTCGAGTGACTGAAGCAACGCGACAGTTTTGACAGTTCTACAATATTCATTGTGTTATTTACGTTGTTGAGCAGACAAATTTTTCGAACATATGAAGCAATGGATTAGCTTCAAAATCATTCAGGTAGTGATTTAATAGTGTGTTACGCAATTAGGGTGCTATGTTATAACCAGAGATCGGAATAGGTAGAGCTGTTTTATGTACTTGCCATAGGTTAGAATAATATGGATATTCCCCGAGTCCCGGGATTTGGTTTTTAAGTAGTAAAATCATAAAAACCTATTCTCGCCTTCGGGACTAATGAAAGATTACACTTCCTTTCTGACGGGTAGGTAAATATAAGAAGGACGGGATTAAGGATAGTATAATAAATAGATAAACTTGATTCAGTAAACCACATATTTTTTTACGTAACAATTTCTTATTCAAGAATCAACAAACATTTAAACATTTTTATTCTGAAGTTGTACAAAAACATATTACCATACAAATTATTTGTTCCTCAGAAAATCAAAACATTATCAAATAGAACTATTTGTATTTACAACAAAATCTTAATTAAAATAATCAATACGCTTCAACAATAATTCACATATTTAAACAAAAAATGTCATTGGTCTGGTTCGTCTTCAGCTTGACTAGAAGACTGAGTATGACCAGAGTTAAAATAAGTCACCATTATATTTTCTAAATTATTTAATTTTAATCTATTTCTTTTTACATCTTACACCTATTTATATGTGGAAAACGAACGTTCGACATCTTTTGATGAATATCTATTATATTCTATATATTTTTCTTTTGTTAGTGAAGCGAATTTATATGACAAAATTTCGTCATTCACATCATTTTTCGATAATTTTCCTTCATATTCTCTGAGGATGTCAATGTCAGGATTCCTATCCATAACTTTTTCAATTTTGTTTTTTATTCTATCAGAATTACATTGATTTAAAGCAGCTCTGACTTGATCGAAAGCCAAAAACGAGTCACTTAATGCTAAATTTTGTTTCTGCAACTCTTTTAATGAAAATAAAGTAATCGTGTAATGATTTTTATATATGTATAATAATTGATTCCGTAGATTTTTCCTTTTCCAGAATATTTTTCGCATTACATATTGCCATTGCATCAGAGCTGTTTAATCTAGAATTTACATTTATTATTTCTTCGTAATATTTTGCATAATACGATGCAGCTTCGAGCCAAGTGCCCGATCTAGTTATCACTGGTTGTGGGGGAAGAGGTAAGTTAGGATACGTAGCTTTCAATACTTTCATTCTGCGAGGGTCTTTTAAAAAATATTTTTTTCACATTGGATATTAGCATATCTACATCATGGTACTCTAACCGTATCTGTTCTGATACGCGATGAAGAGCGTGTGCCAAACAGGTGACATGTTTTAACAGGGGTAAAAAAAAAAAAAAAAAAATTCGGCCCGCAGACAACATGTATGCAACACTGTCAGTATCTTTCGTGACAGCGACTCGTCAGGCACTTTTTTGTTATTGTAATTACAACAACAAACACCACACATGTATTTTTGAAAAAAATCTTTGAAGACATTATGCGTGACTTACTTTATAAAATACTGGATTGGAATACATTAGTATTAATAAAGCTTAGCTAACAAGAAAAGGTTTTGCGTTTTGTGCGAATAACACTGTACTTTACTTTGTTTTTTATTGGTTCGACTTAGGACAAGCTTTTCGCTAAGCCCAATCAATTAATTTTTCTAATATGTCAAGGTAGAATAAGATTAATACATTAGTTTCATTCAATATTTTACTTAAAAAATAGAACTTACCAAACCAGTATCCAATAAAATAACTCCAAACGTCCAATCTAATAAGGTCAAATCAGACTCCGTAAATGCTAGCCGAAGTCGTAGTAGCAAGAAGGTTCCAGAATCCAGTAAATAACCCAGGGTCAGAAGATATTCACCACACAACAAAACACAACAGGAAGCAAACAAGCGCACTCTAAGAACCAAAGTAATCGAGTGAGACAACAAGTTACTGTTGGTAAAGAATTGAATTCTAGTGGCGCAGAAAGAGACAAAAACAGGTGCGTCACTTTAGCGACAAAAACACCCCGCTATTGTTTTCTTTTGTTTCCATAATGCGGCGACATTACGCGTCTCAACAAAGCGGCAATGTCGTGCGCTTGGCAAAAAGTTTTCTAGCGTGCTGTTGACGTAAAATTTATGTCGCTCATGCGCTTATTGGCTTACATAAACCATATTTATACATATTGACAAAAAGAATGAAATTCAATAAAATCCCGTAGTATCAGTCGGAATCCCGTGGAATATCCATATTGACATCAATGTTTGCGGTCAATGAACCTAAATAGCTCTACCTATTCCGATCACTGGTGATAAGGCCCTTATAATATTAGTATGGATACATAAACTCCGCCTTCTTCCCAGTCTTAGACTGGGAATACACGTCAGATTTTGTTTCCGATTGTCTGATCAGACTATCGGATCGTATTTACTCGATACACGTCTGATTTTTACGTCAGGCTTTTTCTGAACTCAGTTATCATTCCCGAGCTATCATCCTGTGTGCTTGCGTACGGAGCAAAAAGAAAATGTGGACTGATATATTTATTAAATAAAGCAAGCGAAAATAATTTGCAACGTTCATTTATTTGAAAGATTGAGATGAAATTGGGAGTAGTGCTTTCGGATGATCAGAAAATTAAGGATAGGTGGAAGGGATATTTTGAAAGACTGATGAATGAGAAGAATGACTGGAGTGGTGTGCTTGAGAATAAACAAGTAAATGAGGGGTTAGTGAGAATGATTAGTAGGTATGGATGAAGTGAGAATAGCAGTAAATGAAATGAAGAATGGTAAAGCAGTAGGTCCGGACGGAATACCAGTTGAAGTATGGAAGTTATTACGGGTACATGGATGGACGTGGTTAGCTTTATTCTTCAATAAATTGTTGCTGGAAGAAGCCATACCTGACGAATGGTGTAACAGTTCACTGGTGCCCATCTTTAAAAACAAAGGTGATGTGCTGGAGTCCAACAACTATAGAGGAATAAAACTAATATCACATAGTATGAGGTTTGGGAAAAAGTTATTGAAAGGCGACTGAGAGAAGAGAGTGAAATTTCGCAAAACCAATTCGGTTTTATGCCTGGTCGGGGAACAACAACTTTGTTCGGCAGCGGTACCACAGTGCAATGGACTACTGATAGGTACTGTCATCATTATAATTATATTTACTAATGCTCTTATTTCTTTTGTAGACATTTGTGGAAACACTCACTTATACACCATTCGCGATGTGCAGCTTCTATTTTATTATGAGCTTACTTGAATCAAAGCCTTTTCACGAAGCTGTTGCAGAAGTTGAAGCCAAATTTCTGCCAACTTATAAGGTAAAGTATATGAGCAATACACATTAGGTATACTTTAATTTTTTTTTTCTTTATGTTAGGTACCTACATAAATTCTTTAAAGTTAAAATAAACATACACACACTTCAAAACTATGTCCAGGAACCTACTTACATATTTTTATTTAGACTGTGTTTAGAATATTCTTAATTTTATTGTTTTCTCATACCGTGTGCGTTACTCTAACAAGAAAATCTCTTCTGGAACGAATCGAGTTCAACGAATAAATTTAGAAATTAGAGCGTAATCTGCTGTAAATGTATATGAATGTACTGTTTTATGCATTTTGGCGTCAAAACTGGTTTGGTTGGGTTTTGTCTTGAAGTGATATTATTCAAAAACGCGTGTTTCGTGTTGTGTGAATCTTGAAACATTTTATAGGAAGAACCGAATACCGTTTTCAGTGAGTTTATACGTTTGTTCATTTAAGCGCTAGGATTTTTTTTTTGGGTTTTCATAAATGCACGATTACTTTAAAACGGTAAATATTTTTGAAAACCTAATTAATGCACAAATACGCACAAATTAAGAGCTACGTTTATTCTACGGGTGAACTTTAATTAATTTCCGAGAAACAAGATTCTGCAAAACGTTACCTACTCCAGCAGGAAAAGAAATATCTGTACCTAACACCTTAAGACGCACAAAGGGTTTAGCCGTCCTTACATAGGCAAACTGCCCCCGATAGGAACATATATCATAACCTATGTTATATTGTAGAGGGTACTTATAGTAGTTCATCGAGTAGATATTACCTCTATATCATAGTTAATTGAGGAGCAATTTGAAAAAAAAAAGTGTCTGGGGATGACTTTTTTTCAAAGTGATATATCTCTGTTGATTTTAAAGCTAGAAAAATAAAACAAAATCCAGTGTTTATGGTACACTTTACAGTTTATTTTATATAAATTTCCATGAGCCAAGCCTAAATAAAAATATTTAAAAAATGCAAGTAAATTATTTTTTATTGATTTCTATCAGATTGAATTGAATTACCACTTTGAAAAAAATACATAATAATTGTCTATACCTTGCCTAACAGCATGCCTAGTTTCATTAAAATCCATAATGCAACATGTTGAAAAAAAATAATGAAAGTAAGTGGATCACCTTATGACCACCTTGTTGACGCTTTTAACCTTTAATTTTTCAATAATAAATAGTACTTAATTAAATTGTATTTTTGATCAAACTCAAAGCATTTATTTCAATTAAACCAATTACAGGCACTTTTGAATTGTTAAAGAGTCAGTCAGTTAGTCAGAAAATTGAAGCTAGTCGCCCATTCCAAAACGTAGATCTCTATGGAAAAGAATGGGCAAGAAACTCCATGGACACTCTTTTAAATCAAAATTGTTACAAAATCCTGGGTAGGTACATTGTTATTGTTCATGTTGCTTCTATATGTGAGAACAATGTAAAAAATAGATAATTAAAACAATTTAACATATAAGATTAAAAATAAGCCCTGGCAGCTAAGAGATGACCAGTCTCCACTGACGGCGCCCGTTCACGAACATGACGCATGGATCAGCACCATCCAGCTCAACCATTTTGTAGGGAACCGAATGATCCAACACACGCGCCACCATCAGCGAGACATTTAAGTGAGCATGACATACTCTCAACTGCCATACTCTTTCAAGTCAACAACCCTACATCATAACATAAAACCGCTCCATGGTACTCACATTTACAAAATTGAAAAGATGCTTCTAATTTATACAAAACTATAGTTTGCAATGATTGTATTAAAAGATTAGTAAACACTAAATCTATAGTCTAGATATGATAGTCAATAAGTCTATAGTAATAACATAATGTCAGAAAAAAAAGGGACGCATTTCTTCCAAACAAAAAAAAAAAAAAAAATTAACAAAGCTCAAGTGGCTGTGGAGCAGGACCAGCATATTTAGCCAAGCATTTTTATCTATGATATAATCATTCAACCTACAATATGCTTGTCTACATAGTGTGCGTTTAATGCATGTTTTAAATTGCTTCTCATTTAGTTGAAGAATATCGAGAGGTAATTTATTATAACATTTTACACAGTACCCCATAAAAGAAGTGTGTACCTTAGATAATCTGAAACATGGTTGATCTAATTTGTTCCTATTTCTAGTGTTAAAATTATGCCGATCACTTATCTTACTAAAAAGATGTAGATTTTTTCTAACATACATAATATTTTCATATATATATTGACAAGGTACCGTCATGGTGTTAATTTTTTTAAACAGTTCCCTTAGAGATTCGCGACTGCGGAGGTTATAGATGGCTCTGACAGCCCTCTTTTGCAGAATAAAGATAGAATCAATATCTGCAGCCCGTCCCCATAACAAAATACCGTAAGACATGACGCTATGAAAGTAACTAAAATAGACCAGTCTCGCGGTATCGACGTCTGTTAATTGGCGGATTTTCCAAACAGCGTATTACATATTTGATTCTTCAATATTGGGCATGAAAGGTTCAAAAGAAAATGGAATGATCTTTTCTCAGTAATAGTTAAATCCATATTAATAACAAATAACTTTTATTAGTCATCGTCACTATTTTCATTAATTACAACGTGATCGTTATTTATAAAAAAAAAAACACTAGATAATATTTCTGCTGGGCGAACTTATTATTAAATATGAGATTTATATCTTGCATTTGATAAATAATATATTAGGTTGGGGAAAAAGTCTTTTCGCATTATAGTATGTATGAACTTGTAATAAAATATTTTGTAATATCTATTTGTATCTGGCTGGTTTTGGTATCAATTAGGGTGCTGGTGCAGTGTCTGTGAGAGTAGCACAAATTTGGTTTAAGCGTTTTCAATCCAGAAATTATGATGTCAAAGATGCACGTCGCTCTGGTCGCCGTATTACGGATAAAATGGATGCCATTTTTAAAAAAGTGGAGCATGATCGGCATATCAGTAGTTACGACGTAGCTGAAGAACTGGGAATTGACCACAAAACAGTTTTGGCGCATTTGAAAAAAACTGGGTACACAAAAAAGCTCGATATGTAGGTACCTCACGAGCTCACTGAAAGAAACCTAATGAACCGTGTACTCATTTGTGATTCTTTATTACGACGTAATGAAACCGAACCATTTTTAAAGAAGCTGATAACTGGTGATGAAAAGTGGATTACGTACGACAAGGACGTGCGAAAAAGGTCGTAGTCAAAGGCCGGTCAGGCTTCACAGACTGTGGCGAAACCCGGGTTAACTCGCAACAAGGTGATGCTGTGTGTGTGGTGGGATTGGAAGGGCATTATTCATTATGAGCTGTTACCACCAGGCAGGACCATCGATTCTGAACTCTACTGCGAACAACTGATGAGATTAAAGCAAGAAGTTGAGAGAAGGCGGCCGGAATTAATCAACAGAAGGGGTGTGGTTTTTCATCATGATAACGCTAGACCTCACACATCTTTAGCCACTCAGCAAAAATTAAGAGAGTTTGGCTGGGAGGTGTTAATGCATCCGCCGTATAGTCCTGACCTTGCACCTTCAGATTTCCACCTGTTTCGGTCTCTTCAGAATTCTTTAGGCAGTGTCAGGTTAACATCACGAGAGGACTGCCAAAACCACTTGTCACGGTATTTTGATCAGAAGTCCCAAAATTTCTATAGCAATGGGATCATGTCCCTACCTACAAGATGGCAAAAAGTTATCGAACAAAATGGTACCTACATACTTTAGTTAAATGTGAATAAACTATATTAAAAAATGTTTTGAATTTTCTTAAAAAATGCGAAGAAACTTTTTCCCCTACCTATTATAATTGCCGCCACGTGGAAGCAACACCCAACTGTTCGATTTCCATTTACAGCAATAACGCCGAATATCTTCGTGGCTTTTTCCATTGGGGTTGTAGTCAATGTAACATCTTTAGGTTTTGTGTCGCGATTGTACTTGCACTTTTAAAATGTTAGGTTCATTTTTGACGTACAGTACATAAAAATTATTGTCTTTCCCCATGAGTTCAGCTAAATAAGAAATGGCTTGTGAAAGCTGGTAGGTGCCAGTAAAAAGTATTTTTAACTCCTCTTCAGAAAGCTCAGGGAAGTCCTGAACTTCTGAAACTAGAAGTCGTTGAAAGGGTTGTTTTCGCCGACCCCAGTTGTGAAGCAGCACCTCGTCGACAAGTGTATTTTTCATAGTTTGTCTGTCGTTCATATTTTTAATTATTTTATCATGTAAATCTATGTCAGAAATATGTCTCTTACCATATTTATTTTGTAGGAACGCAGCAATGCGACCAAAAGACCTTACGTTCGGTAATATTTTGTTGTCTAAAACATTATCTAAGAGCCAGAACTTTTCCGAAATTGCGCCGTGGACCGCTTCGACAACCCATCTTACTTTTGTCACTTTCCTAGACTCATTAGCTTCAGAACATTGATATACAAAAAACCCTCAGAAGTTGTAAGTTGATCTCGTTTTCCTTTTAGTGCTGGCATAAGCAGTTTGTAGCCTTTCTTGGTTATGTATGACTCAACGTCTCTAAATCCACGGTCTGCAATTATAAGATCGTTTTGATGCAAAAGAGTTTGCAAACCAAGAGAATCGTCTAATACGATTTTCATTATTGTAGCATCGTTTTGTGTTCCATAATAGAGACCTGCGAAATCTATTATGTATCCATCAGTAGCGCAAATAGTAAATGGCTTACATAAATGCGATTTCTTTTGTCCAGAGTAAGATTTGCGTTGGTATTCGTTGTTTGTGCTTTTTTCATGAAAAATATATGTGCCATCACAAATAATTATCAATTGATCATCAGTAGTGTTAAATAAAGCCTAAGCCTTCGAAATATTGGTCGTATGATTTTGAATTAGCTGTTGTCTTGAGACTGAATTGATACCAAAATGGAATGGTAAAATATCTTTTTCGAAACTTCGTATTATTTGCTTGCAATAATCTGAAACTTATTGCTCTCGTTCCAATTGTAATATTGAAGATATCATTTTATTTGAAATACCTAATCGTAATTTCATTAAAAAAATCACTAATGCTTGAATAACATTGCGCGAAGGAGAAGACTTTAATGATGTTAAAAGATTCGACAGTTGCATGATGTTTTCCCAACTTAGTCCAGTATATACTTTTAGTTTTTCTTCAGGCATGGTAGCATCACCTATTTGTTTGAACAGAGTAGCTTCAACTTTTCTGAAAGTAAATCTAAAAATATTGAGACTTCTTTTGCAGATAAAACACTGTAATTGGAGTGAACGCGCAAGCGTGACAGTTCATCTTCAAAAAACTTGTTTTTTATTCAATGTTGTGAGCAACAACGATCTCCATTCGGAATGAACATTCTTCGTTTAACAAAATCTTGATATCGAGCTTCTATTGGTATCGTTTTAATATTAGATTTTGAGCTACACAAAATACAATACTTATGCGTTGAAATTACTCTTTTTAACGGCAGTATCATGGTGTCTTCATGAGAACTGTGACGTGTACAAAAGTCTTCATCTTCATCATTATCATCATAATAATAATCCTCTTCTTTGTTCGCTGATTCAAATTGTAAAATATCACGTCGTTCTGTTTCTATATCAATATGGGAAGGTCCTGCGCGTGTGTCGTCAGTAGCCGGTGATTTAGCATACGGAATTAATCGACATTTATGACACAGAACATCTCCAACTTTAAGTAGCTTCATTTGAGGAACATTGTATTTACGCACTTCATCTTCGGTTTGCAATGTTTTCTTTCGTTTTCCAATCTTCCGCAATATAAAGCCACAATTATTACATTTCCCAGACATAGTCGATATATTTTTAGGTCACTGCTTTATTCACTGGTTATTATATATATATACTGGTGATTTTTTTTACAGTCTCGAAATTTTTACAGGATGTTCTTACCACGAATATGAACAACTTTCACTATGGGACCAACTCTGAAATCACGAAAAAAAAATCTGCTGTTTAATACAAAAGGTCAATACCTACTTGACCAAAATGTATTAAACAGCTGATTTTTTTCGTGATCTCATAGCTGCTCCCTTAGTGAAAGTTGTTCATATTCGTGGTAAGAACATCCTGTAAAAATTTCAAGACGGTAAAAAAAATCATTCAGTATATATTTTTAAACATGAACAAACAATACGTTCCTGAATAAGGAATTTATAAAACTGCGCAAATAATAACAGCGGAAGCGTACCACGGACCACGACTATGCACTGTGATCATGTAGGAACATGCACGCGCGGGTACTTTGATAATCTAGTCACTATAAAAGTAGATCGACAAAATATTGTAATAGGTTAGTGATACTACCTACTAATCGTTAATGTACTTTTTATAAACTGTCAAAATGCTATTTTGTTAAAGATTATTAAAATCTAATACAATTTGAAAGCGTCCACTGTAAATCCAAGTGTTTTTTTGATTAAAACACTTTAGTGTTTTCAATTTTAAACTCCATGAGCAAACTATAGAACTTTAAAACGGACACAAGTGATTAAAAATTGAGCATCAAAAATGCTATAGTTTGCTTAAGGAGTTTAACATTGCAAACACTAGCGCTTTATTATTAAGCGTTTATTAGCATTTCGTTATTAATTACTTGAATTTACAGTGACAACAAGGTGGTCTGAATTACTTTGATTATTTTTTTTCAACATGTTGCATCTTATGGATTTCAATGAAACTTGACATGCTGTTAGGCAAGGTATAGACAATTATTATATATTTTTTTCAAAGTGATAATTCAATTCGATCTGATAGAAATCAATAAAAAAATAATTTATTTGCATTTTTTAAAATTTTTATTTAGGCTTGAGTCATGGAAATTTATATAAAATAAACTGTAAAGTGTACCATAAACACTGGATTTTGTTTTATTTTTCTAGCTTTAAAATCAACAGAGATATATCATTTTGAAAATAAGTCGTCCCCGGACACTTTTTTTCAAATTGCTCCTCAATTAACTAAGATATAGAGCTAATATCTACTCGATGAACCCTCTACAATATAACATAGGTTACGATAATTATAAGTTCCTATCGGGGGCATTTTGCCTATGGAAGGACGGCTCCCTTTCATTATCGGCGCACATTTACGCACAAATATAAGCTATCCGCCCATGTACCTACCTAAGTATTTTATTTCTCTCTCTGTTCATTCGTTTAAAATCTTCCTGCTGGAAAAACGTTAGGTACTCCAGCAAGATTAGTTTTCCGTTTTTTTTTTCAAAACGGCAGCACGCACAATTTATTATTTGGCGCACATTTACAGCAGATTACGCTCCAATTATTCGTTGAACTCATTCATTCTAGAAGAGATTTTCTTGCTGGAGTAATGCACACTCTCATACCTACCTATTTCTATATTTCAGGTTGGTGCCTCCATTTGGCCAGCTATTGCCATGGTTAATTTCTGTCTCATTCCTCCAAGAAACAGGGTGCCTTTTATTAGTATATGTAGTCTTGTGTGGACATGCTTCCTAGCATATATGAAACACTTAGAAAAAGAAACAGTTGTTGCAACATCAAGTGCAAATCCTATGAAATTAATAAAAGCTAATTTATAATTAGGAAAAAGTTAGACAATTTATTAGCCAAATTGAATATTTTATAAGACATCTTAGTTGGGATTACACCAACTATTAATAATTGATAAATGAACTAGAATAAATAGTAATATTTATTCTAGTTCAATTATTAATTATTAACAATTTCATCTCAAATATGTGTGATATTTAAATAGTCCTTAGTTGCTTTGCAAAGATATTGTTATTATTTATTTCAATGTAAGTACCTAAGTAATTATTTATACAAACAGTATTTACAAGATACTTATTAGAGTAGAATATACAGTAGGTACAATAGGCTTAGTTTTGACAAGAACTATTGGATAATAATAAGCATATTTATTTAATTACAAAAAAAATATGTTGATGAGCTCATTAAACTAAACAATGCCTGCTATGAATTATGATGACTGACAAAATATTTATTGAATTATACATTGACTCATAACAAAAACCAACAAGTTTGTCACTGGAAAAAGGGAAATAATAAACAAATGAACCCAATAGGTCTGTAGAGATTTGATGTGTATGTAATTTTTATACTTAGTATAATATTTTAATACACGGTACTTATTAATTTCTACATGTTTTCATACAATGAAATTATGTAAGAGACTAGAAACAGGGTGATAAATAAATACATTTCATTTAGATCTACACAACATAGGATAAGGAAATGTGTGATGGGCAATTAAAAACTTGTGTTGACAATATATTTTGTTTCCATTTAAACCTAATTCATTCCTATTCAATCTTACTATTAAGTAATTTCATTGTCATGCGCCTGTGAGTATGTGTCCACGATTATGTGACTCACGATCAGTGGTCTCGAACGTCATAGAGCGAGATCGGTAGAGTTGCCGTATATTTGTACCCAAAATCGGTATTTGACAAAAAATACAATATTCAATCAAATTCGTTTATTTATCGAAAAAAATAACTTACAGACTAATTTATAACGAGAGCCCATATCGGTAGAAATACCGAAAAATCGGTAGGTTCGAGACCACTGCTCACGATTTACACGTGGCGAATACATATATTATTATTAGCATGTAGGTACATAGGCTGCTAAATAAAGCTGCCACAAGTGCCAACTTTACATTATTGGCTGAACACACCGTCCTCTTAGCATTCTATAAGAGAAAAATATTCAATCCCCCAGACTGATTGGTCTGAGGCAGGGATCAAAAATTTTTATACATTAGGTACGGTATCTACAGGTATCGAAGAATGTGTGTCCATTCCACTATATCCTTCACTTTTTAAACCTTAAATGAGAATACATTTTGAGCATGTCACAAAATAGTCAAGAAATAGTCACCAAGGTAAAAAAAGTAGTCGTGGTGTGCAAACGATAAAAAATTCGACCTGGTTTACTCTGTATAGATATGTTAAAAGCCCATGTAAACTAAATACAATTTGCGGCATGGAGAGTGCGATTGTCGCAACCCAGCGCTGGGCACGCCACAATTGCGACGATAAGTCCCCTCTTTGAGGAGTGGCTGGAGAAGCGCCACGGCATCCTCACTTTCCGCCTGCCGCAGGTCCTCACCGGACACGGGTGCTTCGGGAGGTACCTATTCCGGATAAGGCGGGAGGAAGCGCCCGGGTGTCACCACTGTGTGGATCGCCCGGAGGACACGGTGGAGCATACGGTGGAGGTCTGCCCGGCTTGGGCGGAGAACCGCCGTGTCCTCGCGGAAGCGATAGGCGGCGGCGATCTCTCGCGTCCGGCCCTGGTCCAGGCCATGGTACGGAGCGAGAGTACATGGGAAGCCATTACCTCCTTCTGCGAAGCAGTAATGCTCGTGAAGGAGGAGGCAGGACGCGTGAGGGAGAGGCAAGCTTTGCGCCCTCACGCCCCTAGTCGCCGCAGGAGACGCCCTGGGCGTCAGGAATTGGCAGCCGATTCCCGGCCACCGTAGGCGCGGGCTTGCGGACGGCGAGCAATGGGTAGCTCGCCGTCCGGTAAGGACCAAGCCCGAGTCGATGGCGCGTTGGGTTCCACGCGCGCCTCAAAGAGATGTCAGCACTATTGACAGGGTCCGCTAGGCCTGATGCCAGCTAGGGTTGCGGGATGTTCGAAAGAGTTACCGTGGCCCCGGCACAGACAACAGAAGGAACACGGGTGGGTTTTAGTCAGTAAAAGTCTGACACGCCCTCCCGCTCCGCCCAGAGCGGGAGAAGTCATTTGATGATGTCCCATCCACAAAAAAAAAAGCATGCCATAAAATAGTCAAGAAATAGTCACCAAGGTAAAAAAAGTAGTCGTGGTGTGCAAACGATAAAAAATTCGACCTGGTTTACTCTGTATAGATATGTTAAAAGCCCATGTAAACTAAATACAATTTGTTTGATGTCGCGTACACTAAAATTGCAAGTCTATTTATTATTGGTTTAATCCAGATTACAACAGCTCAATTAGCTACGTGTTTGTTTAAAAATCTGTCAGTCTAACTAAATAAATAACTACCCATCCTAATATTCCTTTAGTTACAAATTATCTGTCGTCGTCGGTCCGTTATAACGCTATTTGTAAAACATACGAACAAAATATTATTTGTAGGCAAAGAACAGATTATAAGACGACCGTAAGTATAGTTTTGTACTTACAGAAAATCCTATATGCGACTTTTAGTAGTTTTAATAACAATTACCAAGATGATTAATAACTTGACAAAATGAAAAATTTACATAATTTTAAAACAATGGGTAACAGTTTGGTTAATTATTAACATATGTAGTACAAATCAAAAAAGTATTAATTATTTTTGTCCATAAACAAGGCATAATCATATTTTTCTGACTTCTTTTTGTTGTATTGCGTAAATCATAACATAATTATCCATTAGCTTTTTGCCTATAGCAGTGCGCTCTTCCAGTATACAGTATTGGCCAAAAGTATTGAGCACCCATGACATATCTATCAGTTTTTTGAGGAGTATCAAATCGAAATAAAACAAAACATTTTCTAGAGGTTTATTTTACTATTTTTAGATTTTTTTTTAGAAAATTAATATTTTGAGGGTCCACCCTTTGCCTTAATTACGGCAGAAATTCTTTTTGGTAAAGAGTTTACGAAATTTTTACAATCTTCAGCAGTAACCGCGTTACATTTCAGACGCAGGCAGCGCTTCAGATCTTTTTTGTTGGTGATCGTGTGGCGCCTGACTCTACGCTTTATTGGCATAGTAAAAAGAGAGGAAGTACGTTATCTTCATACAAACGCACCGCGCGCGGCTTGTATGTGTGCGCCAAAGTATCTATGCGTCGCCGCACGCACACTTAAACAAATCTCGGCCCGTTTCGCAGCGCGCCAGCGCCAGTCGGGGCTAACATCGCACGAGGTTCGCGCGTCACGGCTTTTCGGCACCGCTAAATGAATGAAAAATGTGTGATAATCGCAGGAGAACGTATTGCTGTGTGTTTGAGTTTGGTTTTTTTTTTATAAATAATACTGCTATGAATCTTGAATAAATTTCTGTGTTTGTTAGAAAAACCATTGTTGAACTTTATTGACTAATGATCACTGAATTAGTTATACAGAGATATGTGTTATCTTTGGCAAGGGCCGGGCTTTAAACTAATGAATTGGTGACAGTACTATCAGTAACCTACCGTTTACTCGTGGTCATCACCGCCCCGCGCCGCCCGTCTGCTGGCCCGTCGCTCTTTCTTTCATCGTGAAAGGTTTCATCATCGTTTAGGTACCCAGACAATACAAGTAAAAAATACAACTTCCCGACCCTTGCCAATTTATTGGCACTGAATTAAAATTTAACTAAAAGTGACAACCCTGAGACAGTAGGCAATTATATCGCGGATTGTGCCGGAGATAACCTACTTCCTCTCTTTATACTATGTTATTGGCATTGAGAATATGGGGATATTTTGAGGCGGAGGTAATTTTAAATAATTGGGTAATTTTTTCCTGATGCAATGCAATGCATTACCAATAGTTTTATCTTTTTTTCGGCTCTTACGTAACTATGTGCTTCATATAATTTCCACTTCCATTACTCAGTATTGGCATCGATCACTAATAAAAAACTAGATACACAATGCCATGCAAAAGTTCTCCTAAAACGGTCGCCAATTGTGTTTACCTATTCTAGTTGAAATAAATAAGCGTTAATGTAAATTCAACCTTAAACACAATACTTAAAGTTATATTCACAAAGCTCAACATACATCAAAACAAATCCAACCTTAACTTCAATGTGTTAAAGTCAGAATTACAAAGTGCCAAAATAAACATAAAATTTTACGACCGAGGCTCGCCGCTAGGACAAGGAGTCGAATTGTCCAATATTTTTTTGGTTTATTCTGTGATTATAAATGGTACTTTTTTTCAATTTTGTTAAGGTTAATGTATTAAAAAAATTGGTGTACATAATAAAGTATTTTTAAAATGCTTTGAACACACAACGCTCGTTTGGGTAGGCTTGAAGAATTCTTCGGATCTTTGACGTGCTGTAACTGATATCCATTCTCCACACCTCACTGGATTTCGAGGAAAGCTAAAAAAACAAAAACAAAATTTCGCATCTTTAATTATATTAACATGTACTTAATCAGTCAAAATTAAATCTATAAAATGTTACTATGCTATTTATAGAAACAATAAAAAAGTCTCATTATAATAATCATAATAAAAAAAAAGAAACAATAGCGTCTCCACTATTGGAACAGAATCAACGCACATAACCCGAACAATTCAAGTGGGCATGCGATATTATGATTATTACGTTAAGTCAGTCTTTACAATTGAGATGCTTTTTAACTCCTGATGTTTATTACGACTTAATTTAAAAAATGTTTTTACGATGATTTCTTGACAAAATATCAGTATTTACAATACAGTGATAACAATTATACAGGGTGTTTGGAAGGTGGGTGCAAAGCCTTAAAGGGGAGTTAATACAGACCATCTAGAACATTTTGAGCCATATTTGTCCTAACCAAAGTCTGATATTTATTTTTTTAGAGAACTTTTACGATTTTGGTACCAAAATCCCAAAATTTTCCAATTAAGGCCTAATAACGCAAAGATTGAGTGAAAATTTCTATTTTTTTTAATTTACTTTATTGGCCTAATGTGTGTTTAATGGTATGAAATCATTTCGAAGCACCGTATTTACTAAAAAAATAACTTTCAGACTATTTAAAATAAAAAGAAAAAAAAAATAAAGAAAAAAAATGGATTTTAATTGACATTTAAAAAATAAATAAAATAGCTACTGGTGTTCAAATAATTTTAAAAACATACTGAGTTATTGCTCTTTTTTTTAAGGTATCATTTACTTAGATAGCTTTACAATTTTTGAAGTTAGGGTGCCTGGACCAATTAAGGGTAAGAAATTTCAAATTTCAATAAAATTAAAATCAACCTGATTTTTCCTCAAATAACTTTAAACTAAAGTCTAAAGTGGTTATTTTTTAGACGCACTTAAAAATAGTCGGCCTTACAAAACGAAACAAAGGCTGCCGTGGTGGCCGGCGGACCGGGCGGCGTACGATAACAAAGGGCTCTTGATTCTTTTGTTATGATAAAGACAACTTTAGGTCTTATTGCCGAGGATGTAAAGATGCTTTTTGAGTTTATAAATTCGTTAGTACCTGAGATGGACCCGACCCGTCGCTTCGGTGATGTCATCTTTTCTCTCTCTTCCTTCACTGCTCTGCCCTTGCGCGTTGCGAGTAGACGTTTGATTCACCGTACTCAGTCGTAGCTTAATGCTCCTGCGCGTGTTGATTATTAATTTTGGAATTACTTGTATTGCGTTTGTGATTTACCGTATTCAGTTGTAGCTTTATGCTCCTGCACGTGTTATTTCGGACTATTGAACTAATTGACATTTTAATTGAGTGTATGTACGATTGCCATGGCTGCATTTACATCTCAGGAACAAGCGGATATCGTTTTTATGTATGGCAGAGCTGATGGTAACGGAGCTTTGGCACGACGTTTGTACCAAGAACGTTACCCGAACCGCAGGTAAAGTAACTTCTAATACTAACATTATTACTTCAATTGCCATGTTGATTTGTAACTGACGTTACTAATAAACAATTTCATTTCAGGCTACCTAATGTTCGAGTTTTTTACAACACGTATCGCAGACTTTCGGAATCTGGCATCCATCATGCAGTACCCGGAGTGAATCCAGGAAGACATGACCCCGACGTTGAAGAACAAATACTTGCAGCCTTTGAAGCGGATCCTACAACCAGCGTCAGAACTGTGGCGAGAAACTTAAACCTTTCAATATGGAAAGTGTGGAGTACCATGCATCGGGAACATAAATATCCGTTTCACGGTAGAGGCGTGCAAGACTTGGTAGAAACCGATCCTGGGAGAAGGATGCAGTTCTGCCGATTTATGCTCAATAGCGACATTGACGACAGATGGTTTCTAAAATCTATCCTCTGGACTGATGAGTCCAAATTTTCTAGAGAAGGAATCACGAATTTCCATAATTTACATGAATGGGCTGACAAGGACAACAATCCGCATTGGAAAAAACAGGTATACAAATTAATGTTTATTAATTTAAGTCCAGATGTTCAACACATCTTCAAAGAACACTTTAATTAGAATTAATTTTTGTTTCAGGTGTCTTTCCAAGCAAAATTCTCCGTTAATGTATGGGCTTTTCTTTTTTTTTTTTGTGGATGGGAAATCATCAAATGACTTCTCCCGCTCTGGGCGGAGCGGGAGGGCGTGTCAGACTTTTACTGACTAAAACCCACCCGTGTTCCT
The DNA here is from genome assembly GCA_947568875.1 of Fissipunctia ypsillon. Taxonomy (NCBI): domain Eukaryota; kingdom Metazoa; phylum Arthropoda; class Insecta; order Lepidoptera; family Noctuidae; genus Fissipunctia; species Fissipunctia ypsillon. Next base: position 12,722,716 of record OX387654.1, read on the forward strand.
TCTGTTGCCTGTGCCGGGGCCACGGTAACTCTTTCGAACATCCCGCAACCCTAGCTGGCATCGGCCCTAGCGGACCCCGTCAATAGTGCTGACATCTCTTTGAGGCGCGCGTGGAACACGACGCGCCGTCGACTCGGGCTTGGTCCTTACCGGACGGCGAGCTACCCATTGCTTGCCGTCCGCAAGCCCGCGCCTACGGTGGCCGGGAATCAGCTGCCAATTCCCGACGCCCAGGGCGTCTCCTGCGACGACTAGGGGCGTGAGGGTGCAAAGCTTGCCTCTCCCTCACGCGTCCCGCCTCCTCCTTCACGAGCATTACTGCTTCGCAGAAGGAGGTAATGGCTTCCCATGCACTCTCGCTCCGTACCATGGCCTGGACCAGGGCCGGACGCGAGAGATCGCCGCCGCCGATCGCTTCCGCGAGGACACGGCGGTGCTCCGCCCAAGCCGGGCAGACCTCCACCGTATGCTCCACCGTGTCCTCCCACCAGTGGTGACACCCGGGCGTTTCCTCCCGCCTTATCCGGAACAGGTACCTCCCGAAGCACCCGTGTCCGGTGAGGACCTGCGTCAGACGGAAGGTGAGGACGCCGTGGCGCCTCTCCAGCCACTCCTCAAAGAGGGGACTTATCGCCGCAATTGTGGCGTGCCCAGCGCTGGGTTGCGACAATCGCACTCTCCATGCCGCCATGAGATCCTGCCTGAGCTCTGTCCGCCGTGCCGCGTTTTCTCGCGGCAACGGAGTTACGCCCCGGCGTCCTGCCTCCTCGCGCCACTCCCAGATGTGCGCGAGGACTTTTGCCTCCAGATCCCATGGCGGTAATCCGGCAAGGAGGTTCGCCGCCTCACCGGAGACCGTGCGGTATCCCCGAGCTAACCGGATCGCCATGACCCTCTGGGACGCGTTCAACCGACGTAATGTATGGGCTGGAGTAATTGGACGGACGTTGATTGGGCCCCACATTTTACCAGATAATTTAAACGGTGAAAATTATCTGAATTTTCTACAAAACGATCTCCCAACACTCCTGGATGATGCGGAAGTACCCATTTTAAATACGGACAGGCCAATAATTTTCCAACAAGATGGATGTCCATCTCATTGGACATTGATTGTCAGAGAACATCTTGATAACTGTTTTCCAGGCAGCTGGATAGGTAGAGATGGGCCCATTCCTTGGCCCGCGCGATCGCCCGACCTGACGCCGTTAGATTTTTTTGTCTGGGGACGGGCAAAGGAGCTCGTATACACAACTGAGATTTCAACAAGAGAAGAACTAATTCAAAGAATAGAAGCAGCTTTCAGAACAATGAAAGAAGAAATGCAGCTTAAAATCACCACGACAGAAGTTAGAAATCGCTGTCGTAAATGTATACGCTGTGGCGGAAGCCATTTTGAACATCAAAATTAAAAAATCAAATCAAAAACTGTCTTTTTTTTTTACTCCTTAAAATCGACTTTAACTGGTTCAGGCACCCTAACTTCAAAAATTGTAAAGCTATCTAAGTAAATGATACCTTAAAAAAGAGCAATAACTCAGCATGTTTTTAAAATTATTTGAACACCAGTAGCTATTTTATTTATTTTTTAAATGTCAATTAAAATCCATTTTTTTTCTTTAATTTTTTTTTCTTTTTATTTTAAATAGTCTGAAAGTTATTTTTTTAGTAAATACGGTGCTTCGAAATGATTTCATACCATTAAACACACATTAGGCCAATAAAGTAGATGAAAAAAAATAGAAATTTTCACTCAATCTTTGCGTTATTAGGCCTTAATTGGAAAATTTTGGGATTTTGGTACCAAAATCGTAAAAGTTCTCTAAAAAAATAAATATCAGACTTTGGTTAGGACAAATATGGCTCAAAATGTTCTAGATGGTCTGTATTAACTCCCCTTTAACCCTAGATTCATAAACATACTTGGTGGATACACTATTCATAAACATTCGCCTCTCGGACGTATATATTTTTTTCGTTGATTTTAGATTGCTACGTTATAAAAAAACAATAAAATACAGTTTAATTTTAAACATGTGCGCCCTCGCATGCGACCAGTGCAAAACTAATTAATAAATGATCTAGGAAGGTACTAAGGAGTTGAACTTTCTATCTCTTTCACTCTGAAAGTTAGAAGAGTTTACGTGATTTGCGCGGTCTGTGAGACGAATGTTTATGAATCTAGGGTTAAGGCTTTGCACCCACCTTCCAAACACCCTGTATAATGATAATATTAATACTCACCGAAAATATGAAACTCCGTCCTTTTTTAGCGTCCTGGATGTGTGATTTTTGCAGTTTTTAAACGAGCACTTAGGCATGTTTACAGTCGGAGCGTTCGAACCTCCGCTAGGAGTATTAGTGTTCTGTGGTTCGAACGCCACTAGATTAAATGTGCGCCCAAATCTTGAAATGAGTGGACATTCGGTGAGGACATTTTTCGCCGCTGATTGTGTATCTAGTTTTTTATTAGTGATCGATGAGTATTGGCAATAAACTCGTCACAGAAACTCACATATGAAGTGCTAAATATTCCAATCAGGTGATGTTTCCCCATACATCTTACAAGTCAGATAAGCTGCATCGAGCGCCACTAAAACCTTTGAAAGCACCTGTTATTAATTTGCTAACCACCGTTAAGCCAGGTATCTTCCTTATGCACTATGACTACAAAATGGAGCGATTTTTTTTTGCTAAGGATATTTTTTGATGGCCAAATTGTAATGTTTTTCTCGGTTTATCCACAGTAGGACACAAATCTTAACCTTTTAACCGCCCGACTTCATATCAGTTGTCGTGCCCCCAGCGCCGGGCACAGTGAATTATTACGGTATTTGGTCGTAAATATACGACCCTGGCGAAATGGACACGAAAATACTTGTCGGATCAATCCGACGTTGGCGGTTAAAGGGTTAATGCATAGACACTCGGACACAAAAAACTATGTTTTCAATATAGAATTTTATACAGTGTGAGAGTCGACTCCCACATTGTATAAAATTCTATATACATACATACATACCCACTACTAGTTGCTTGGAAGTGGGGGCGAAGGCTTAGCAACTCCACCAAAATCAGACCATAAAGTCCGTTTAAAGTTTAAACCTTTGCTTCATGTGATCATTTTGAGCATTAAAATTCGAACTTACGAATTTAAAATTCGAACGAACGAAACAAGTCACTTTTACCTTAATCCTTTCTACATCTGCTGTCCTAGTACTTTGGTACTAGGATATAACCCTTACGAAGTTACTTTGCAAAAAGCTATGTGAGATGATGAGGATTCGTCTTGTCAGTGTAATCACTTTTACGGCTTTTACGCATGGACCTTTAAGTACTATTTTTTTTTTTTTGCTAACCTGTGACAGCTGGTGACAACTGTCACTGTCATTAGCTGCATCACATGTCAAACTCAAAAAATAGAAAATTTCGCGGATTACTGTGTTCTACTGTGCTCGCTCACTGTGCTGTGTTGTAAATTACACCGATCGGTCTATGGGAGGTGAGCGTAAATGGGCACAGAGTACATTATTTATAATATACTTGAGTGGGTAAAACTAAAAAAGAGCAACGCAGACATCAAAACAAGATATTCTTAAGTACATTATCAAGTATAACTTTTATCAAGCTTAGCTAGGTTTAGCGAACTCAGACAGATAAACAATGAATTATCTCAATATGCTTTTGTGTTTATACTAATAGTTCATTATGTCTAGCAATTCTTTATTGTTTTCCATTAACAATGAAGGCAAAGTTTACGCCTTGTCAACAAGTGGGTCATGTTGGAGAGAATTCATGTATTTAGGCTTAGAATTCAAAACATTGTCTGCTGTTCCACATTTCCTTTGGGCTGTAGGAGGTGACCGACAAATATATCTCCACGTGCATGGCTTAGAAATACCCATACGAGTTAAAGAAGAATCCTACGAAAACGAAAGGTGGTTACCACTTGAGGGCTTTAGTGGAAGATTGCTTCCCACAGACAGATATCATTTTTCTTCTCAAGATGGCACAAAGGACAGAGCAATTGATCGCATTAGGTTACCATCCATGGCCTGGCAATGGGAGGGTGATTGGCAACTTGAACTAACATTAGATGGTCAACCCTTGGATCATGATGGATGGACATATGCAGTAGACTTTCCAGCACAATTTGGCCCCTCGAAACAGTGGAAGTCTTGTGTAAGAAGAAGAAAGTGGATAAGGTACAGAAAATTTAGTGCTATGAATTCATGGTGTGCAATTGCTCCTTTACACAAAGATCCAACACAGGAGCCATTCATAGATGTCAGCATTGGTGGTAATCAGATTCCATATGCTTCCCCTGGAACATTGTCAGTTTGGGCCATAACTGCCCACGGGCGCGTTATGTATAGGGCTGGCGTCAGTGCTACTTCTCCTGAAGGATTGAAGTGGATTAACATAAGCATTCCACCTAATTGTGATATTAAACAGATTTCTGTGGGACCTACTGGGTTAGTGTGGGCTCTATTGTGGACAGGAAGAGCTATTATTAGAAAAGGCATAACCAAAGACTGTCCCACAGGTGAAGCTTGGATGGAAGTTAAATCTCCTAATGATACTAAACTAGTATCGCTTTCTGTTGGATTTCATTCCATTTGGGCTGTGAGTTCTGATACAAAAGTTTGGTTTAGAAAAGGCATAGATGGAAATACAGCTGGAAATTCTGAAGTATCTGCAATGGGAAGTGGATGGCTAGAAATCACAGGTCATATGAGCTATATTTCAGTTGGCATCAATGATCAAGTGTTTGCTATTGGTGATTCAGATAAGTCTATTTATTGGCGCAGTGGTATAACTCCCGCAGAGCAAACTGGCAAAAGATGGAGAATGGTGCAGGCAAATATGCAACTTAGCCGAACATCTAGCTCGGCAAGTGTTGTGTCTTCAACATCCAATGCCAAACATCACAGTCTCAACATGCTCAATGAAACAACAACAGAGCTTAAATCCAATATAAATCTTCACAATTCCTGGGAAGAGTCACATTCAGCACCAATTGAACATACATTACCTGTGAAACCAAAAGAATCTCGGCAAAAACGAAATGAACAAATAGACAATATTGATTATACAGGAAAAAGTTATGAAACAACATTAAAAAACCCAAGAGCATGGAGCCCTGTAAGAAGTGTTGGCTCTGTTGTGGGTATGGAAGCTCAGCCCGATAGTGACAGTAGTGTGTTTGATGTTGACTCAGGAATGTTTTTTGATGATGAGATAAGCCAAACTGCTTGGGGTACTTGTGAAACTACTTGGGCATTTGTAGAAGCTGGGGCTTGTTCAATAGATGTTATGCAGGTGCCCCACTGGTTTACAGACTCCCATAATGCATTTAATATGGATCTAACTGCTAAATGGCGAATTCAGATTTTAGATTATCTAAAAACTAGAAACAATAATGTAACATTGGATCTATCTAGTTATGGTCTAGCCGTGGAAGAAAAAGGTTGGACCCGGAGCTGTGAGTCAAGATTAATAAATGCAAATCATTCCAGTGAAGACTGTATATTATCTTTATATTGGCATGACTTAGAAAAAATAGGAACACTGTCTGTTTTTCAACCTGATGGTACTATAAAATTTATTTTGAACCTAGGTGAAGTCACCAGTGTTATAACATCATCTGAACCTGGAAATCCCAGAATAACTTTGTCTGTTCCACGTCAAAACAAGAGTCAGATAAAAGTTCAGTTTATATCAGAAATGGAGCAAGAAGAATGGTTTAATGTTTTAGTTGATATCACATCACAGATCAATGGAGTTACTGGTAAACCATCAGCCAATTCAGTATGGGCAATTGCTAGTTCTGGAGATATACTAAATTGGGACCCCATGCCTGCAAAACTGAATACTGCAAATAATGGTAAATATATTAAGGAATTTCAAGTCTTTGGCAAAGATATAGTATCTGGTTTTACAACACCTTTGCATAACAATTTTCCACCTGGGAGTACCTTAAAAATTTTGGGCTGTTTAAATGATGAAGTCAACAGATTTCACATTAATTTAGAAGGTCCAGAAATTAAGAAACAGAGACATAAAATTGAGACAGAAGTGACAGAATTACCTTTGCACTTTAATGTGAGATTTGAAGAGAGAGTTGTTGTTTGTAATTCAAAAATATTTGGTAGCTGGGGAGTTGAAGAAAGACATGACTTACCAATGTCTCCAGGTCAAGAGTTTTGTATAACAATTATTTGTGACATAAATGCTTTTAAGATACTGGTAAATGATAAACTTTATTGCTTCTTTGAACATAGACTCAGCCCTAAAACTATTACATCAGTTGCCGTAAAGGGACCTTTAAAACTTTATTCCATGGAATATTCGACAACAAATGCTATAATTGGATCAGAAGAAATGTATTGGCGGATTATAGGGGGCTACTTGCGGCGAGTTGAGTCTTGCCACAATGGTATCGTTTGGGGGATATCTCACGATCATCGTGTTTGGGTGTATACAGGAGGATGGGGAGGAGGTATTCTCAAAGGTAGCTACCTATTTTATTTGACTACCTTTAAGTTGTGAAATGCATATTATAGAAAGTAAACTTGTGTCATTTTAGGTATAGGAAGCAAAGAAGGCATTCATTCTATGACAGATACTCAAACTTACTGTGTCTACGAAAACCAGAGATGGAATCCTCTTTCTGGCTACACATCTACTGGCCTGCCTACTGATCGTTACATGTGGAGCGACATCACCGGAAAACACAAAAGAACTCGAGAACATACTAAACTTCTTAATCGTCATTGGCATTGGGTAACTTACAACTCATTTTGTTACAAACATTAAGACATGTGTTCACTAAGGGACAATTAATATCCGACACGCGTCTCCACATAGGCCGCACGAAATCGACGACCCCAACTGACGCGCGACGTCGCCTAAGGGCGAAAATACACATGCCTGTAGCTGGTACAAAATTATTCAAGTAGCTGGCATGCCGCGTGTCATAACAACTTCTGATTGGTCAATGTCACAATGGCATGCCAGCTACTTGCATAGGTTTGTACCAGCTAAAGGCATGTGTATTTTCGCTCTAACTTCGCGCGATGGCTTTAAGTGCACAAGTCACGGGTACGGTCACGAGCACTAATATCACGTAACATTGAGCAACTTTTAAAAGTCATTTTGTCCTACTGTATTGATTGTAATTTTATGTTGTTACGAACATAGTATTTTGAAACCCATACTATTATGAAAGAGGTCTTATCTCAAAGTTGCAATCGTAATTCCACGGAAAAGCACTTTTGAATTGTGCTAAGTGTATACATATTAGTGCTCGTGACTGTACCTACATGACTTTAGATGACTTGTTATCATGTTATACCATAATTAATTTCAACAAACATGTCTTCAGATATCCGAATGGATGATCGACTACAATACACCTGGTGGTGTTGATTCTGATGGATGGCAGTACGCAACCGATTTCCCAGCACCCTATCACGGGAAAAAAATATTTACCGATTGCGTCCGTCGACGAAGGTGGTATAGAAAAGCTCAAATTATTACAGAAGGTCCATGGATTCGGGCCGGAAGTACTGCATTGTTAGATATTTCTATATGGGTGAGATTTAAAATTATTGTGTACTATATAACATCTCTGCATACCCCTGATATTAAGTTGGTGTGATATTAATGACATGTTTTTATTGTGAAAATACTTACAACTACAAGTTACTATACAACCGTTATTATTGGAGTCGCCTGGTCATTAATCTTTTTTATGGTTCCGGACCTTAAAAGGAAAAAATCGGAACCCGTATAGGATCACTTCGTTGTTCGAGTCTGTCGAGACCCTTTTTCTCAGGAACGCGTGGAGGTATCAAGTTGAAATTAATATCAAATACGTAGACCTACGGTCCCTTGGAGCTCGAAAAAAATCAAGCTTCTAAGCGTCAACGCAAAAAAAATATACAGCCATTTATGCGACATATTTTGATACTCGTAAATAAATCAAAACTTATACTATAGGTTTGTGATGACATCATTGTAAAATAGAATCATGAAATTTGGCAAGAAGCAAGGTCTCACAGCACAAGTAAAGGAAAAAGTCCGAAAGTCGTTAATTTGTAGTTTTATCGGATATACAGGATAAGTTTAAAAGGAGTGCGGATATTTTAGCAGGTAATCAGGTGCATAAAACTGAACAACTTTCCCCAAGGAACATAGGTCGAAATCTAAAAAATAAAATTCAACTTCTCATACAAACATAAGTCACGTGACCAGTCACTTTGTATGAAAAGTCGATTTTCAATTTTAAGATTTAGACCTATGTTCCTTGGGGAAAGTTGTCCAGTTTTATGCACCTGATTACCTCCTGAAATATTCGCACTCCTTTTAAAATTATCCTGTATATATTTTTTTTGCGATTACAAACTTACATTTGCAGTTGGAGAATTGACTGTCACGTAAATTGATGTATGGGAGAACATGTGTTTCAACTATAATGTACATATAAATTCATCCCAACTACGGAACCCTTCATTGTGCGTGGTCTGATACGCACTTGCTCGTTTTTTTTTATCGCTCGCATTCATTGGACTTACGGAGTGCTAAGCGCTATAGTGTGCAATAGTAAAGAGAGCCATAGACAATTTAATTGGTCTTATACAAATCATTTAAGCTCGATTTGACATAGATAAAATAAAGAAATGAAATTAATTTAGGTGGTTACTAGGTCTCAGAACGTGCGTAAGTCGCAAGTTGTTGGCACATTCCAACAGGAATGTTAACAATAGTTACTGACGTTTACGACCAGACGACTCAGATAATAACGAAAATTTTTGAGAAATTAATTTTAGAACAATTGCAAAGATTTTTTAATAAACATAAATTATTACATAACAAACAGTTCGGTTTTACAAGGGGTCGTTCAACTACTGATGCTGGTGTTGAACTATTAGGACATATTTATAATGCATGGGAAGATAAATACGATGCCTTGGGCATCTTTTGTGATTTGTCCAAGGCATTCGATTGCGTTCTTCATGAAACGTTAATCAGGAAACTCCGCCACTACGGGATCCGAAACACCGCTCTGGATCTTCTTACTTCATACTTGAGTAATAGGATTCAGTGCGTTGACGTTAATGGGAAAAGATCTCTCGGATCTACAGTAAAAATGGGAGTCCCGCAGGGCTCAATTCTTGGTCCTTTCTTGTTTCTTATTTATATTAACGACCTGCCTTACCTCGTAAAAGAAGATCATGATATAGTGCTGTTTGCGGATGACACTTCACTTTTGTTTAAACTTAAACGTCAGCAGCTGGTTACTGACGATGTAAATAGCGCGATCTCAAAAGTAGTTCACTGGTTCAATGTAAATAATTTACTTCTTAATGAAAAAAAAACCAAATGCCTTAAGTTTACGCTGCCTCACGTTAAGCAGGTGAAAACTAAGGTGTTGATAAAGGGCGAAGAATTGAATCCTGAAGATAGCACAGTATTCTTGGGCTTAACTTTGGATGCTAAGCTTCAGTGGGGCCCACATATAGATAAATTGTCAAAAAAACTAAGCTCTGCGGCATACGCTGTTAGAAAAATTTGTAATTTAACTGACATAGAGACAGCCCGTTTAGTGTACTTTAGCTATTTTCATAGTGTAATGTCATACGGTATTCTGTTGTGGGGAAATGCCGCCGACATTCAGACTATCTTTGTTTTGCAGAAAAGAGCTGTTCAATCAATTTATAAGTTAAGTCCAAGACACTCTCTCAGAGAGAAATTTAAGGAGATTAATATAATGACTGTGCCTTCTCAGTATATTTTTGAAAATCTTTTATATGCCCATAAAAATATAAAATTGTTTAAAAAATAGTGATATCCATAATATGAACACTAGGAACAAACACAAATTTGTTGTACCTACAACAAGGCTCAAGAAAATAGGTGGCTCGTTCAGATGTCAATGTAATACGTTTTTATAATAAACTTCCAAGCCCCGTTCAAGATCTGAGCCTTAATAAATTTAAATCATTTATTAAACGTAAGTTGTGCCAGAAAGCCTTTTATACTGTTAAAGATTACATTGATGACAAAAAGGCGTGGGATTGAGCTGCTCCAATTTTTTTATTTTTTTTAAATATACATTCTGATTTTTTTTGTTCTTTTCTTTTGCTAATTTTTTTTCTTATATACACATTGTCATTGATGAATTTTTTATATACAATGACATGAATATTTACTTTGTAAAATGTTATATTATTTTAATTACTGTGAATGTGAAGACTATGTGGGTCCTTGTTTTTTTTTTTTTCTCAGCTTTAATCATAGTTTGCCAGTTTGAGTAAATTATGTGGCCTACCCAAATGTCCTTTCTTTGGTATTGTTCGTCGAATCGTTGAGCTCCTTAACTTTTATGTTGAGCCGTACGATTACTGACAGTTGCTTGCACTGACTGGACAGGTCCACTCAATCTGTGTGGTTCTTTCCTCAAAATACCATTTCAGACACCAACCTACATGGTCTTCACATGATCTGACCAAGATTATGTCTGGACTTTAAAAGAGACTGTGACCTCTGAGTTTGTTTCGGCCTTTCTTCTCAGAGTAGTCAGATAGGAAACGCCGGCCTCATCTAGTTTAAAAAAAAAATGTTTGACCTGTAAAAGTGTTTGTATAAACCTAGTTACAGAAATAAAATCATTTATCATTAACGGCCGTACTATAAACATATTTAAAAAAAAATTTTGTTTAAAGGCCAATGGCGACGATGCATCTGTCTGGGCAATTACATTGGCAGGTGACGCCATTTACCGAACTGGAGTTACAGTTACAGCACCCACGGTAAGAATTAAATCGAATATTTTATGGAAAATATTCAACTGATCCTCTAAAAACTTATTGACCTTCTAATGATGCACGCTTTTTATAATTAATGTACCTCTAAAAAAATGCGCTTCTAATGGTGCACACTTTTTTAAATAATTGATTCTCTTTTTAAATTACTGACATTTTCTCACAGTTTGTAACTAAGCTAGGGTACCACGACCAAACAGGTTCTATGTTAGAGATTTGGTTTCCGCATTTAGTCCTTCAAGTGGACCATTGTGCGTGAGCCATGGCGGCCGTCGCGTCGGTGGCTATTCCGACCAAACAGGTTAGGTTATGTTAGAACTGTGACCAACCGCTCCAAGTCGGTCGCAGTAGTTACTTGGCTATTTAGTAATTTTAGGACCTCAAAATATGAATTAATTACAGTCCATAAAAAGAGGCGCAATCAATATATTAGAGTGTTCAATAATATTTATAGGAAAGCAAAATGGACATTATTTGAGGTCCTTACACACCTGCTATATTTTGTAAGTGTATGAAATCACTTAACAGATGTTGCTTTTCACAAACGCGCGTCAATCATTCCAATTTATACCTTATCACAATTACCTAGGAGTCACACGATGCGCGCTCGTGAATTCAATTGACTATACTATTTATACAGGATAAGTTTAAAAGGAGTGCGGATATTTCAGGAGGTAATCAGGTGCATAAAACTGGACAACTTTCCCCAAGGAACATAGGTCGAAATATTAAAATTGAAAATCGACTTTTCATACAATCTTGAGTCACGTGACCAGTCACTTTGTATGAAAAGTCGATTTTCAATTTTAAGATTTCGACCTATGTCCCTTGGGGAAAGTTGTCCAGTTTTATGCACCTGATTACCTCCTGAAATATCCGCACTCCTTCTAAACTTATCATGTATATCGCTTAGGTCACAATCACAATTTTAGTATGTTTTATGAAAAGATAACATTCTGCTTATATTTTCAGGGTGCGCATTGGGAACATGTTAACAACCCTCAATCACTCATAGCAATTAGCACATGCAATAATGTAGTTTGGGTAGTTGGCAGAAAAGGAGAACTCTATTACAGAGAAGACATTACGAGAGAAAATCCATCTGGAAGCAATTGGAAGTTGATAGAAACACCTAAATTTAGCCATCCCTACAACCACAAGTCTGGCGCGGGCGCTAAGGCAGTGTCATTGACGAAATCATCCGCATGGGTGTTACTCTTGAATGGTGCTGTTGCTGTTAGAACTGATGTTTCTATAAACCAGCAGGATGGTAAAGAATGGAAGCATTTAACAGGTAATTATACAGGCTGGCCGGGGGAGTGACGTCTAAAGGGTAAATTTGGATGCCTCTTATAATAAGAGGCATCCAAATTTGCCCCGCAATAAGAGTCTTATTGCGGGGCATCCACATCACCCCCATTTATTTTCCGCAATTATTAGTAGTTTAGGAAATAGATTTTTTAATTATTTTTTTTTCATAATAATTTTCACCTGACATCGGTTTTTTTTTTTCTTTCTATTGGACGTTTGTGGATGTTTTTTTTATGATAATTCTTCACCATAATGTCACGTACCACCTTAATAATTTTGGTTTATCTGGGGCCTGGGCCATATGGAACATGACTGAAATTTAATAGAGTTCAAAATTACAGCTCAAGCAGAATAGCCACGAAAGATAAAAATTAAAAAACGGTGGCAATGGCTTAGTGTTTCTAAAAACTGCTATGGAATATCAAAAAAACATTTAAAAAACCAGACTTCTATCGGGATTTATTTTCTGTAACTTGCTTCAAAGTAAAAACTTTAAAAGGAAGACTAGAAAAAAATAAGGAAACAAAAAAGGTGGTACTTGACATTAAGGTGATGAATTATTACAAAAAATAAATAAAACATCACAAACGTTCAATAGAAAGAGAAAAAAAGTCAAAATTGATGTAAGGTGAAAATGATGAAAAAAATCTATCTCTTACTACTAATACTTGCGGAACATACATGGAGGTGATTCGGATGCCCCGCAATAAAAGGCATCGAAAGGAGATTGACCAAAAGCAGTCTTGAAAAGTTGCACGTATGAAAACCAAATTAATATACAAATTATTTTCTTATTTTTTACAAGCTTTTCACTTCAGGAATTTTGTTTTCGTATCCGGAATTATGATTTTAAGATAAACAGTAAATTAACGATTGCTAGGTACTACATTTCCGTATAGTCATGATTGACGTTTCGTTCCTGTCATTTGTACGAGTTACGTAAGCATGAGCCTTTACATAAAAACATCACAAAAATGATATTAAACTAATAAATAGCTAAATAATTAGTAATATCATAATCATAACGTAGGTACTGTATATGTATTTCATAGTTCCGTTGTGAAAATATTTATTTTTGTGTTTCGTCTCACGCAGATGCAACTGTCAAGGCAGATGACAGACTTACCGGTAGGGATGACGATTATTCCTAAACAAGATCGATTTTTAAATCTATCCGAATCGCAGGAAATAATCGATTCGGCAATAAATTGAGTTCTGATAGATCTGTTCCCGCCATTATTCTACATCGACTGCTTTACTATAGATAATCACTTATTCGTTTTGGTGTTGCCAGCATAATTAGTCAAATGTAATGAATAATCGATATCAAAACTTAAAAGTTGCAATCCGCAGGAAAAACATCGCAACTCGTTTTCAAGTTTCTAAAATCGATTAAAAAAATCTATAATTCATTGTTTATGATCGATGAAAAAAAAAAACAATTTACTTGACCTATAAAATCGATTCTAGATCGCCATCCCTAAGCCTGCGGAAGCCGCCATTACTGTTTATGTGTCGAATGAGAATACTCACCGCGATTAATCTCTCCACTTAAATAGTAATACTTACGGAAATTCATTGGTGTGTTTGTTTTAAACAACTTAGCGTGTTTCATGTAACTAACGACGACGTTTTCATATTTAATTGTGTTTTATTACGCCAGGATTTTTGTGTTGTGTTTCAGAACTCTTGAGATTCTAATCATGTCGATGCATGATTCTGATCAACCGATGCCGGTGGTAATGAGAAGGCGATGTGTCAATTGTTCACTTTTGATACCCAGAAATCAGAATGTTGTTTTGTACCTACATGATTGATATGTGGTCATTTTATAAGTTGCGAGTAGTTGAGACATAATTTTTAGGTTATCTCCGAATTTGTTTAATTACTTTAAAACTCGGATACTTGTGTGAAAATGAACACTTTTATTTAATAGTATATAAAGCGTAGTCTATAATAAATAAAGATTTATTGTGTTTCAACTTAAGACGGATTTCCATACATCGTTGGTCATGATCCTTTTACTTTTAGACGTCACTTCTCCGACCACCTTGCATAGTTCTCTATTAGTTAGAAATACAGGACTACGCACCAGCGGCAGCGTGTAGCTCTTTCTGGCAGAACACCTATGACCAATCTGAATTTTGATGGGATACAAAAAAGTGCAGTCGGCAGCTACACATGGCAACGCTGCGCTGTTGTAAAGTGAGTGGGTACTTTACAACAGCGCAGCGTTGCCACAATAATTAAGTAGTTTTCAAATTATAATATTTTTAAAAATGTTTCCAGAATGTGATTTGACATTCAAACATGTCTCGGCTGAAGAGAACGAGGTATGGGCGGTTACGACAGAAGGAGTTATTCAGCGCCGAGTCGGTATAACAGCAGATAACGTTGTCGGTTCCGCCTGGCAGCCAATGTTATCAAGCAGCTTAGTTCACGTGACGGCTAGGGGAGGTTGTTTACAATGAAATACTTGAATGATCCGTCTGCCGCACGACTAACTGATATTTAACTCGTAAAAGCTCTTATCTATTTAACAGGCTCTGTATGAATTTATGAGGTTTTTTATGAAGCCGCGGAATTTTACAAAGCGTATAAGCGTAAACGTAAGCGTAGCGTCTTGAGATGTTCGGTAAACGGCTCACAGGTTAACTTTGCTCAGGGTTTCCACCACGAGCTTGCTATGCTACTTCAGAAAGGTTTACGCTTCTACAAATTCTACGAAGTTCGATCTCATTAATAAAGATTTTATTACTGGGAATATGCTCAAATTTCCATTATCGTCATAACTACTAACCTTACAACTGACTGGCACAGAGGTCGAGGACTTTCGTTCGGCTTGAAACAAACGAACGAATGAAAAACACGAATAAGATACCAGTCTAAGCCGAGCTGAGAATCTGCGATTGCTTTCTCATTTAGTACGTAGTAAAGCAGATAAGAATTGCTAAACTAAATAAAATATAATGTAAAATGTTAATTGCATAGTATTTAATCCTGTATTAGCATAACATAGCTTTGATAAGTATTCTTTCTGTAAGGGCCGGCGCCCACCGGCGGTACGGCACGGTAAAGGATTTTTATGCGACGAATAGAAATAACTTATAAATGTATGACAATAAAATTTAAATTTCAATGATGAGCCTAAGAACGTCGTGACATAGGTACCTAAGGATACCGCGGCATCGTTGCCATTGAAATTTCAATTTTATTGTCATACTATTAAGTTCTAAAAAAAATGCCTTGCCGTGCCGTGCCGCCGGCCCTAACAAATATATCAGCATACTAAAATATATGAAAATCATATTAAAATATAACGCTCATAAATACTTCTAAGCGTTAGTAGCACTTATTCAATAAGAACATGCATCAGTCCTCGTCTCTTTAAAAGGCATTTTTTCCCGACATCGTCATAATTTAACGACGAATTACAAGATTAGACTAGATTACAAGGTCTGCACCCTAATTGTGTAACACACTCTATCAATCAAAATCTGAATGATTTTGAAGCAAATTGCTAATCCATTGCTTCATATGTTCGACAAAAATCTGATCAACAACGTAAATAAACGCAATGAATGTTGTTGAACTGTCAAAATGAAACCGATTCCTACTGTAAGTGTGTTGCAGGCTGATCTGATTACAGAAATCAAAAGCTAGGTTGTCTATGTAGACCTAGCATTAGATCTAAAGCACCATATTCATGGTAAACAAATCTTAACATGTTGCTGCATCGTGTTTCTGTGTTGCTTGAAACATGTTGACAGGTACTGGGACAAGAATAGTTAAAGTTGTTGTCTCCAGCCACATATAAAGTTCATTTAAAAAATGCTGAGCGACTGATACTCAAGATTGGTTTACTACGAATACGTACCTAGCTTAATATTCACGACCGCAGCAAAATGATGCAGAAAGAATTGTTAATTAGTGAAATCGTAGAAGCATATTCTTATGATTGTAAAAATTCGGAACACATTCTTGCGGAATAGTGCATGACGGGTTGGTGCGACTCTCATTATTTGATAATTACATCTAGAATGTTAGGTTAGCTAAAAAATTCTAAATGCGTATTATTTTGTGATTTTACTAATAATTTATGAAACAGACTGAGGCTATTTTTTTTTGTTATTTTTTATGTTATCATCATTCCAAATAAATTAGTAAAGAATATTCTTTTAAGTAAGTAATTCGTAAGTGAAAAAATATTATTATTTTCTAGTCATTGGTGTTTATATATTAAAACTTATGTAAATCAAATACCAAAAACAAAGCTTTCGCTTAAATTACAGAGGGACATATTAAATAATAAAACTGCTATGTAATTATAATGCCTTTTTAATAACTGAAAACCTGGTTTATCTCAATTGAACAAAGTTATTTCTTAGAGCAAAAGCCATACTAACATTTGTATTGACTAATTAATTTTTGACATTAAGATCTTTATTATTATGTGTCAATATTTTTGCACATTTGCAAATGGTTTATATTCTGTTGTAGTAGTGGCCCTTGTTCTACAATGGAACAACATGTTTTTATTTATTATACTATACGAACTAAACAAGACTGTACCACGACATATTATATCATACGTTAGTTACAATATTAGAGCAAATAATCTAGTTCGTATCTCAAATAGTGATTATTAGGATCATTCTGTATTCTTGGGTATCCAGCTACCAACGCGTCTTGTCCTCCTATGTAAAGGGTATTGTATATTTTCCAGTACACGTCGCGAACTTTTCTTGCAGGATGAAATAGTCCCTGAAAAATAATAATTCATGTACAGGCAGGATGTATGAAAAGCTTGTGTTCATGGCGTGATGTTTACTTGCGCCCAAATCGATTGCAAGTCCGTGACAATCGGTATTTTTAGTTTTCAAGCCCAAACAACAATATCACGTCACTTTGAACAGCTACTTTTCTAGTCACTGGCTAAATAACTAGCCGACAGTGCTGACATTATGTTATTCCGACGCAGTAAGGGCGGATTTCACCAATGAAACTGAACGCGATCAGCACACCTAATCCAAAGAAAATAATGACACTGTCAGTTCTTACCGCAGATGCGTCGCTTCGATCTCGTTGGCCGCCACGGCTCGGTGGAGCCGCTGGCCGCACGCGGCCAGGTGCACATACTACAAGGCAATTTCATACTAATGTATCTATCTCGCTGGCCACTGCGGCCTGGTCGCTAGTGCGCTATTGCCCTTAAACGTGGCTTATGTGCTGATCGCGTTCAGTTTCATTGGTGAAATCAGTCCTTAGTCATCAATCAATTTTTAATCTTTGTTCATCAGGAACAGACCACAGTCAACGACCTTGACTTTTTATGACGTGCAAGTGAAATAAAAAAGCAATCACGAGGTCGAATATGGTATGTTCCAAAAGTATCTGATGAAAGCGTAATCAAACTCTGTTCAGGTTAAATTTTTACCCAATCACTCCCTAAAGTGAATTAGTATCATATTCATCCTTATTTAGAAGGTTTCAACTTCTTCAAACAATTATTGTTTCAATAACATTTTTAAATTATAATAGAAAAATCATCCACAAAAATTGAGGTTATAAAATTAACCTATACTGTCAAACGAAAAACATCTTTATGGTGATTTAAAATTAGAATTTTGAATTTAAGCCTTCAAATAATCAACTCAAAGCACTCAATTTGTAAGTGACACTTTGCCTTTGACAAATTGGCAATTGATCTAAGCGACATTTTGTGAAACTTGCAGGAGGACGGATCACAGTTATTTTTTTAGAAAAAAAAATTTCTTAAAAAAACAACTATTTGATAGACTTTTATTTATTTAATACAGTATATCCCTAATTAAGCAAGGAAGTTTTTTAAGTTATTACTATTGAAAATTGTGTATAAGTTTAGAAAAGGAGATGTTTCAAAATGGGCCCAGAATATGTACAATACCTCGAAAAATCGAGAAAAATCCGTGGAATTCGGGAAAAATACTGATAAATTGCATAAATGCATATTTCTCTTGTAATAATTTGATATTTATCAATTATTTTATCGACTTTCAATATGGCGTCTCGCTAATTTAGGTACTCTGTGGTTAAAAACCAATGACAGTAAACCATAGATCGACCATTGATCGTAGATCGTGAACTGTCTACTGTCATTTCAGTCGCTTTCGTGGTCGATCGTGTTCTGATGTTCTGTTCTCTCGAGTTATTTTTAACAACCTGGGTTTCGTTTATCGCTACATTATTTTTGTCTGAGTTAATATTTCGACTATTGAATGTTTGTATTCTGTACGTTTATGCTATAATTAAAAATCTTGGCATATCGCAGGTCAACCTATGAGGTTGTCGTCTGCTTAACTGGACTATACTTTATGTACAAACGCCAGTACATCAAGCTACTACAATCTGTCAGATTTCTTTAATAGATTTTCGACTTTACAATTAGATCTAAAATAATATTGCAAAAGACTAAAAGTACGACAATAAATAAAAATAAAAATATGATTCTCTTTGACAATGTAATATGACAGAAGTAAACATGTCAAACGTCAATAATCAATCAACATGACAACTTACCGTCATGATGGGTTTTTGTTGTGTGATGCAATTTCAATTGTACATTCTTGTACTTTCCTACCAAACAAAGCCAATTAAAAGTAATTGGATGATTGGAAACTGTTTTAACCTTTTGAACGCCATTGTCACATATACGTGACAAGCAAGCGCGTGCCCTGTACGCCAACGAAACAAATATGTGACAAAAAATGCGGTGCACTTTATCACGAAATAAACAATTAAATCATTACTTTTGTGTGTTTTTATTTGTATACCTTAAATATTTAAGCTCTTGTCCATATTTAATTGCTTGAAACGAATTAAATTATACCATGGATATAGAGAAATTTGATGACAAAAAAAGAGAAATTAAACGTTTAAAAAGTGTGGCTTGGCGTGGAGGGCACGCGCGTGCGTTTATGCTCTGGCGTTCAAAAGGTTAATTGTGTTTCCCCATTTTTTAGTAGGGTGTACCAATACGTGGCCGGGGCTCCATACATTTTGAAACATCTCCTTTATGTTGGTTAGCCCAAAATGCATCAAATTTAGTTATTTTTTGAGAAAGGCAAAATGGTGCAAATGCCTACCGTAAATAAAATAGCTGAAAGTGAACTGGCTCAAGCATCGGCTTAGAATAAAATAATACGAGAGAAAATGGATTTAGCGCCAAGTCAACTGACAGTTAAATAATACCCAATGAGCATAAGCAACATGATGGTGTTGCACCAGCCAGACTGAAGTAGTTTGATACAGATGCCCATTAGAGGGACTGCAGGATGAAATAAAATGAACCCTTACTAGCTTATAGTAGATATTGATGCTTAGGTCATCATAATTCAGCAACGTCCATAAGATATTTTTGAGGTTTGTATGCCACTTTATACAATTTTAGACAGTGTTTTTGTATATTAAAAAAAAAAAACATTTTTGTGTAGAGGAATCATTCAAGATGTTGATTCAATGTGTCTTGGAACAAGGTATTAAAAAATTGTGTTGCGACGTGACACTTCTTAGTGCTGACCGTCTACCCAATTTTATAATTTCGATTCAAAAGTTGCATTCAGCATAATCGATACTCGCAATAAAATCGAGCTTGAAAAAATGTAGTAGAAAGTGAATAAAAAGAGCGAAAAAGCCAAATGCCTGACACACGTTATACAAGTTCGAAAAATCAAAATTGCTTAAGTCATCGAGTCCTATTTGTCTAATTTTGTGTCGTATAGATCAATGAGCTTAGAAATGAGGCCTGTTTTGATGTGGGTGCTAAGCGCCAAAAAAGTAGTCAAAAAATTTTGAAATCTGACTCAAATAACGGAGAAAAATTTGCTGATTCCGAATAATATGTATATAACTCAATATCGCAAAAAATGTCGCTTTAGACCAATTAGCCTGCCGTCCGTCGATATGTTTACATATCTCGGGATCCTGGGGTCCCGGACCTTTGGAAGGCGTACGAAGGGCCGAAGCCAACACGCAGAGGCCCCTTAGACAGTTGTAAATGATGAGGAGGCACCAACCGACGTTTATCCTTTTATGCACTATGCAAATGCACCCAAGGACAACTCCTGGTTGGTGCAGGACTATTGTAGGACATAGAAATGAAACATTGGACTATGGGTTTGGGTTGCTATAGTGGATTGCTTACCACGAACTATGGAAAGACTGTCCCCTGCCTGATCAATGTTATGAATAAACGGATAAAATGGCAGGGGGTGACTTGCACACTCAATAATGGCCCCCCGAAAACGGTCGCTAGCACATAGTGTGATAGCGACAAGGGGGCAACATGTCCCGAGGTGCTTATGAGGAGTGGAGAGGTATTCCACGACTATTAGGAAAATCCCAGAGCCTGGAAGATGATCATTTATCATTTATTCTCTCTTCACAAAGCTGACTTAAAGTTAATCTATACAAAAAATGTCTCAGCTGTACTCCACCTTTGTGAGATACCGGTGCCTGATATAGGTTTTTGGGAAAAACCTGTTACAGGTCACCAGGCCCCTTCCACGGCTAGAATTAGCTTTTACAGAGATACCGTGCAAGAGTTGCAGTTAACCTTTTGAACGCCATTGTCACATATACGTGACAAGCAAGCGCGTGCCCTGTACGCCAACGACACAAATATGTGACAAAAAATGCGGTGCACTTTATCACGAAACAAACAATTAAATCATTACTTTTGTGTGTTTTTATTTGTATACCTTAAATATTTATCTCTTGTCCATATTTAATTGCTTGAAACGAATTAAATTATACCATGGATATAGAGAAATTCGATGACAAAAAAAGAGAAATTAAACGCGGTGAAATTGTGGCTTGGCGTGGCGGGCACGCGCGTGCGCTTATGCTCTGGCGTTCAAAAGGTTAAACAATATGCATAACAAAAATAAAAATTAAGTAAGAGTTAAACAATATGCTTAACACAAACAAATGAAGAAGTAATAACAATCAAATATTTAAAAAAATCTACCTATAGAAGAAAAAGAAGCAGAAGTTATTGAGTCATGTTGTGAGACGATGTGTGAGTGAGTGTTTATCTCGTGTGAAGTGTGAGACTACTAGGAGATGTATGTAATTCAGATGAGCAGTGAGTGAGTGAAGAAGAGTAGGTGCAGCTTTTATAGAGTGAGTGCAGCAAGAGTTGTTTTTCAAGGAGGTGAGGAACAGCTATGTATGTGTGGGGTTGGTCAATATTAGTTTTATTTCAGAATGGTCAAAAGATTCTCAGTTTTATGATAGTCTAGGGTTTTTAAGTATTTTTTTATTTGTTTAATACAGCTTGATCGAGTCTTTGGATATAGGTAGGTTTAACAATTTATTGTAAAGATAATGCCCAAGGAAGCAATAGAATCTTTTAGGGAGTGTAGATTTAAATTGAGCCGTGGGACTTACCCTACCCTTTCGTCGGTTCTCTTTGAGTAGCTTAGCATCAAACTGCATTTGAGAATGTTTTTTAAGTAATGTACCATGGGAGAAACGAACATCTATACACCACAGGGGCTATTCTTCCTTGCAGCGCTCGGCCGTTATAATAACGCTTACTAACAGAATGTCGTCATCGTGTGCACGGGATTTTGTTTTTAAATTGGTAAGATGTAAATTTCCTCGATAGTATGTAGTATGAACCTTTGTCTGACAGTGAGTGTCCCATTCTTTGGTCAGTAGTCGGAAAACGAAAGGGGAGACCAGCTCCAACCTTGCATGCTGTGCACTTTAAGTTTGATAGGTGTGTATTCGCGGCACCTCCCCATGATGTGATGCAGTAATTAATAAGTGATTGGCATAATGCGTAGTAGACCATCTTAATAGTCTTTCGGTCGCCCGAGTGTCTTAGGTTTTTGAAAATGTAAATTACTTTTCGTAACCTGATCACACGAGGGTTTCTGTGTGGTTTAAAGGGCAGATTCACAGGTCAATAGCGACTCCAAGGTATTTTATTTACCTAATATTCTCGGTCATTTCAAGGGAAGAACAAGAGCACTGGGTATTTTCAATGCCACAGGTGTGAGCAGTTATCGTTAGGGTTGAGGGCGGGAGCAAGTTAAATCTTTGAGCAAATGCTATGTACTTTGTTTTAGAGACGTTAAGAGCCAGAACATTGTCTTGCAGCCAGTTACTAACACGATTTAGACCCAGTTGTGCAGCATTGAATACCTCCAATAATATGTTATATACATTGTCTCACCGAACAATATGTTAGGTATGTTCCCATTTTTATGAGACTGATTTAAATTGTTAAAATCAATCCGCCTAGCCTTTTCCAAACTTTGTTGGGGTCGATTTCCAGTCTAACCAGATGCAGCTGAATACCAGTATTTTACATGGAGCGACTGCCTATCTGACCTCCACAACCCAGTAACTGGGTAATACCATACCCCTTGGTAAGACTGGTTGTCAGACTTTCGGGCTTTTGACGACCCGTAACGACTAGCGACTGTCAAAGATCCACGAATGACAGCCGGGAACAACGGCTTAACGTGCTTTTCGAGGCAAGGAGGAGTATCGGTATGTAAAGATGGTCACCCGTCCACGGACCAACCCCGGCAAGCGTAGCTGGATTTAAATTGTTAATCGAATGTAAATACATGTACGAAGATCTAATGATACATACCTGTAGAGCATACTGTAGGATCTTAACGGGACCAAGAGCGACCCTCATGCCCTCCACAGCGTCCATGAATGCTTGCACTAAATGCGGCGAAGTTTCAAAGATGTTCGGCCACACGTGGTTGAGCAGATGCACTAAAGCATCTTCGCATCCAAATCCGTATACGCCCAAAGCCATATGCTTTATGGCAGCACATGCTGTCTGTCGATGCACTAGGTCCCTGTTTTCAAATAAAATAAAAATGAGTAGATAATTTAATAGCTTGCTATAATCATAAAATACTTTAGACAACAAAAACCAAGTATTCAAAATAATTTAGCACTACCTGTCCATAAGTGCATCTTCTAGCAAAGGGCAAACTGCGTAAATGTAATCTTTGCCCATTTCTCCAATGTACTCAAATAAGAAAGATAATGATTTCAACACTCCATTCTGTACATTCAATTCTGGTACCCGGTATTCATTCATCAGAGCTGGTAATACTGTGAATGGCGAGCAAGTTTCCGCTACTATGGCGATAGCAACTGTTGTGCACACTCTAAAAAAAACAATTTTTTATTAGGGAATACACAAATCCTTAAAAATGTTAATATTCATGATACAAGTTTATTTTAATTACCGATTCTGTCTTTCCTGTACTTTCAAATTGTTGAGCAAAGTCGCTAGCACATCATGGGGACCAATGGCTTTAGCAATATAACCGAAGGTATTTACAGTCGCCCTTCGGATTGCTTTTTTGTGAGCCTTCAGAAGTTCTAGCAATTCAAAACATATTCTCATCCATTCTCTTGCAGAGACGAACTCAGGACCTCTGTCTGCAATACGTCCAACCAAATCGATACAATTTTCTTGTACTTTTTCGTGTCTAAAACAGACAACAGAACAACATTATATTAAGTTTATAACAACGAAAACAAACAATTAAAAAACAAAAAACAATTTAAAACCTTTACTCATGTTAGGCCACTTACCTGTTCTTGAGAATCGGTGTAAGTCTAGGCAGTAGATCTTTAATTGGCGGTGTCATCTTCGTCATACCAATCACATTAACAATAGCTTTTAGAGCGCCCAGAATGGAACCCAGTACTTCTGGATATTCTTCACCCAAGTATTCATATAGCACTACGCCAAGATGCCCCATCAATTTTTCCTGTAACATAAATTAATATTGACATACATGTCATCATCATCATTATCAGCCCACCCACCACTCATCAGCAGTTCACTGCTGGACATAGGCCTCTCCAATTGCATGCCATTCAGCTCGATTCTCGGCAACTCTCATCCAGCTGCTACCAGCCACCCTGCGAAGATCGTCGCTCCACCTAGCCCGAGGGCGTCCTACATTACGTTTGCCGATTCGCGGTCTCCACTCAAGAACACGTCTACCCCAACGGTCATCGGTTCTACGGCTAATTTGGCCGGCCCATTGCCACTTCAGCTTGCTTATTCTGTGAGTAGGTATTCTGGATCACCTCGTTCCGGATTCTATCCCTCAGAGAGGTTCCAAGCATAGCTCTTTCCATAGCTCGCTGAACGACCTGGAATTTATGGACCAGCCGTACCGTGAGTGTCCACGTTTCGGCTCCGTAAGTCATAACAGGCAGGACGCACTGATTGAAGACTTTAGTCTTTAGGCTCTGCGGAATACGCGACCGAAAAGACTCGACGAAGCTTCCCAAACGCTGCCCAGCCCAGCTGAATTCTTCTGTTTACCTCTCTCTCAAAGCTGTTCTTACCAAACTGCAGTTTGCCCGAGGTAAACGAATTCTCGAATCAAACAACCTCGAGAGCACCGCCTTTGATAGCAATCGGTCCCGGAATGACGTATTCGTTGAACATAACCTTGGTTTTGTCCAAATTCATCCGGAGACCAATGCGTACAGAAGAATTAACTAGGCCCTCCAGCATCTGCCGCAAGTTATGCAGCGATTCCGCCAGTATGACGATATCATCTGCAAATCTCAAGTGTAAGATGTACTCGCCGTTGATGTTAATGCCGCGTCCTTCCCAGTCCAGCGTCTTAAACATATCTTCCAATGCGTTAGAGAACAATTTCGGGGAAATTACATCCCCTTGTCTCACCCCTCGACGCAGGGCGTATGTTCAGTTCGCCGGTCCTGAGTTTGAACGGTCATTTTCGCGTTTTCATAAAGACATCTCAGCACTTGGATGTATCGTCAATCGACTTGGCATCGCTGCAGAGACTCCAAACCAGACCAGGTCTCGATTGAGGCAAAAGCCTTCTCAAAGTCCACAAACGCAAGACAGAAGCCAATTATACTCTTCAGACTTCTGTATAATTTGCCGCACCGTGTGGATGTGGTCTATGGTGCTGTATCCTCCTCGAAACTCGTCGAGCCTTCGCGCTAGACGATTCGTGACGACTCTTGAAAACAACTTATATACGTGGCTGAGGAGCGTAATGGGTCTGTAATTCTTTAAAAGGGTTTTATCACCCTTTTTAAAGAAAAGAACGTCAACGCTCCTTCGCCACGCTTCTGGAGTTCTCCCAGAGAATAGGACAGAGTGGAAGAGCTCCGGAAGCTCTTTCAAGACGGGACTTCCTCCCGCTTTCAGGACCTCGGTCGTAATCCCGTCCTCACCAGGGGCTTTTCCATTTTTAAACTGTTTAAGAGCCGCCTCGATTTCGTCTTGGCTGACTTCTGGCAGGTCTACCGTGAAATAACGGGTTAAGTGGATCTGGAATCCTCATTTTCGGGATCAGGTCGAGATGCATGCGATGCGTACAATTGGCCGTAGAAGTTTTCGACTTCCAAAGGGATCTCCGGCTTGGAAATGACGATATCCCCACTGTATTTGGTCAACTTCGCCAGGTGGCTCCTCCCAAGTGACTGGACGAACACTTTCGTCGCCCAGTTTTGCTCAATCGCTTTCTCTATAGCGCGTGTATTGGAGCGTCGGAGGTCGCGTCGTACCAGTGTTCTTATATTTTTGTTAAGAGCTCGTTGTTCTGACGAAGTGATAGGTAGGTTTTCACGCCGTTCCGTCATAAGCTCTAGTCTCTTCTGAAAGTTTGGACTTCCTGCCTACGGGCAGCCATTTTGCAAAATCGCGTACCTTCCTCCCTGAGGATTTCTACCATTTGGTCGAGCACCTTGCCAGCGTCATTTGTGGTTTCCATGGCAGCAAATCAGTTCTTCAGGCCTGACTGAAACGCTTCAGATCTTAATATAGTTTGGAGCATGTTTGGTCGGAGCCTAGACTTCATCAAACGAGTTGGCTCAAGCTTGAAGTTAATATTCAGAGACATACATGTGACAAAGGACTATTATCAAGAAATAAAAATAGTGAAAATAAACTTGTAGCATATCAGTTTAGTACTGACCTCTTGGCAGGTTTTCATGACGACAGCAATACGTGAAATGAGATCGGCAGCTTGTTGACGGACTTTAGCGGATTTATTGTTCATACGCCATAATATTATACCGCAGATCTGTGGCAGGTATGGCTTTACGCGCTTACCCAATTGGTTCACTATGGTGCCGAACCCGTTCAACATTACTACGTCCTGTAAAACGTAATATATATTTTTAGTAATAATATGATTGTACAAATCGAATGCTAGATATAATAATCTAAATAAGTTTTACAAACCCATGCATTGGCATAACCACAATGATTTATATCTCGGCACAACCAGGCAACATTTTAAATAGCTCTTACCTCAGTAGTCTGTTCTTGGAATGCGTACAGTATACCGTCAATAAGAGCTTCTTCCAACTTGGAATCAATGTCAGCTGCGCCTAAGTTGGCTAGAATTTTTTCAATTGACTCCATCACCATCTTTCTGTATTGCTCGTTGTCATCTTTGAGATCATCCACGATTCTGTTAATTATTTCAGACGCTCCAACCTGTGGAATAATTTACGAATGTTACATAAATAAAGTACTAAATGAAAAATAAAGAAGAAGGCATTATCTGTACTTATTTAGTTCTTACTTTGTTGGCGATTTCAACAGTAGTGTCCACAAGCTGGCGGTAATTACGCCTATCGAGGGCCATACGGTGGTTCCAGAAATGTTTGAAGAAGTGTGGCAGTATCTCATCCATTATGTACTGTGGCTCCACACCGTCCGTACCGCAACACTGTTTCACTACCTGAAAGTTAACAACACATTATATTAGAAACATGATCATTTATTGAATTTGCCTAAATACCACAATATTTTCCACATACTTTCAATACAATCTTCTTCATTTCCTCATCTGGGGACTGGAACTCACGGATGAGAATGAGCATCACTTCACGCGTATAATAGTTGGCGTACTCGGCGTCCATGAGTGGGATGAGATAACCGATGGCCTTCAGGAAGGCGGCTAGACCTTTGCCTCGGTGGGTCCGGATACCCTTCCAGAGAGGCTTGAGCACGGAATCGAAGGACTCGATACCGTATGGTGTAGCAGCTTCAGCGAGGGCCGCGCTGGCTAAAGCTGTGATGGTACGCACTTTTTGTTGTTCGTCCACCAATCCTGTAAATCAATTAAAATATTAACTTTTTATCTTACCATAATGACTCAAATTGCACTGTAGATGTCCTAAATCGCAAGCAGTCTGAAAAAAAATCAAAACAGGAGACAACCAATACTAAAAAAATATAGACTTACCATGTTCAATAATTTCCACTAAAGATTTGAGATGGGGCAATATAGCACAGCCCATAAGAATAGCAATTTGCTGAACAATTTTTATTCCAGTGTGTCTAGCTTGCCAAGATTTCTTTGATCTACACACAGCCTTCAAGAAAGGAAGAAGAGATGGAATACCTGTAATGAATGGATATAGATTAGTGATAAACACATTTTTCTTTCTTTTTTTCTTTTACAAATTAGAATACCTTTATAATAATTTTATTTTTGTTTTGTAATACTCACCCAAAGCAGATGCAACAACAGCAAAGGCTCTGGCAGTTGTGTTACGAACGTATTCATCAATGTTGTCAATATCAGGCCTCATTGTGGATATCATAGTGGCCAGACCAGCAGCTTTAGCCAGGTTAGAGATAATCTCTCGACCTTCAACACGTGCGTAGTAATCTTCGTCAATCAGCAGAGGTTCAATTACGACAAGGATCTGTAAATAACATATAAATATGAGTGTTTTCACATTTCACATATAAATTCTACCATCTAAGTAGTGTTAAAAAATTGTATTTTAGCATTTTATTTACATTTTTTGGTTCCACAGGACAATTCTCAACTGTTGGATTTTTTTCACAATATTTGATGTCTTTTAACTATGTAAGTCTTATAATTTTAAAATCAAACTTCATACCTTGTGTACGTAGGGACGGACCAAATCATCTAATTTGTACAGAATCCTGTCAATAACTTTGACAAGTAAATGTCTCTCTTGGTCTTCTAAAGTAGGACTCATAAGGAGAGGTAGGATCTGGTTAAAAAGGGGCCCCGCGCCGAATTCACGAGCCTTGTCTGTTATTTGACGAAGCGCAGCTTTGCACATGGGTGGAGTTCCGTTCTGAAAACAAAAAAAAAACATTTTTGTAAGTACTAAAATTCCAACATAATATCTTTACTGGCTCTTTCATTGTGACCGTCTGGTATTATTCGTCATTTCAGCATATTATTATTCTTATTCCACAATGCATTAGAAAATAACCCGTACTTTGATTTTTAATAGAAGTTTCATGATCTTCCTCTCTTTGAGTTCTTCTGGGGAGAGAGAGTCTTCGTCGACGTCAATGAGCAGTTTATCAAAGTACTGTGCGTCTTCTGGTTTCATGAAGGGCAGTT
The DNA here is from genome assembly GCA_947568875.1 of Fissipunctia ypsillon. NCBI lineage: Eukaryota > Metazoa > Arthropoda > Insecta > Lepidoptera > Noctuidae > Fissipunctia > Fissipunctia ypsillon. The sequence goes on from OX387654.1 coordinate 12,751,277, forward strand.
GCTGGCTACCCTTGGGCTGCGGGTCGAGCAGGCGCGCGGCGGCGGCGGCCGAGCCTCCCAGTTCCTCCGTCTGCATGAAAAAGCCGATAGGGGTACCACCCAGTGGAGTAGGAGTTGCGGTCAGCTTTCGGGCCGGGGTCCGAATCGGAACATAACCTGGGTAACAATGCATCAAGTTAACAAATTGCTACAGTCGCATGCCGCAATGAATACTATTATCTTGTAAACATGCAGTTAACGTAGTACACAATCAGCAACTGACAATATATTTAAGCTCAATCTGGTAGTATATCCAACGGCATGAGACTGTAAAGCCATATTGTCATCATTCATCTGAAAGAAAAATTGAGTATTAAAACGTAGGTATATTAATCTATCATTTTAAATTTGATAACACATGTATTGAACAACACTTAGTTACGTCGATAGATTCCACATGTAGTAGGCTTTGTATAATACATGTGTCCTGAAACTAAAGGGGTTATTAATAACTATGTGTAAACCCTTAACATTATAAGTCTTAAACATAGCAACTTAATTAGCGTAGTCCCACATTAACGTGTACATACCGGCAGGGGGCGGTAAAACCTTGTACCCAGGTGGGAACATGGCATCTAACTCTTCATCAGTGTAAGGACGGTTTCGCTCGTCAATTTCTTTCTCCCAGCGGTAAGCCTGCAGCTGCTCTGGTGTCATCGCGGCCACATGTCCAGGCGTAGGAGTGGCCATTGCCATTGCCTTCATTCCCACTGGTGTTGACTGTAAAACAAAAAATGTAAGTAATAGTGGTGGTTGCGAGTCTCGTGCTTTATTAACTTAATTGTTTTTAATCAGACAGGTTTCTCGATGTGACAAAAGAACAACGGTGAAGAAGAACACAACATTACTTACTCCTCCAGGTGTGAACATGGGCGTATGAGGTGTATGCGTGGGCGTCCCGTGTGAAGGCGTGGCGTGCGATGGCGTAGTGTGTGTGGGCGTGGCGTGGGAAGGCGTGGGCGTGGCGGCGGCCGGGGTGGCGCCTGGCGTCTCGTCCCAGCGCGAGCGACGCTTGGTGCCGGGCGTCGGAGTCTCCTGGATAGTGTCCACACCAGTGCCGCGGTCGGTGCGCGGTGTTTCAGCCCAACCACTGTTATGTCCAGGAGTTTCTACAAAAAAAAAAAAAAAAACATATTATTGTAATCCAGGGCGGCTTTGTAATCTAAACTTTTACTATGGGACACAACCTGAATTCGCAAAAAAAAACCTGTTCCGTACATTTATGTTCGCGTAACTCGTCAAAATGTAGGGAACCGCTGATTTTTTTCACGATTTCAAGTTGTGTCCGTTAGTAAAAGTTGTTCCTAATGACGAGTACAATTATTATTATTGACAAACTATTTTTTTTTAAATTAAAAATTGTGATAATTAAAACCTGTGATTACCAGAGATCGGATAATCGGGCGCTAATATACCTAAACTTCACTTTTATTCTCACGAAAGAATAATACGGACATGCCTTTCAGAAAAAAATATTAATATTTTTTAGTTTTCTGTTCATATAAAATACAATAAATTTGTCGATTCGATCAATAATCTGTTAGATAGATAAATCAATTTCCACTACTTGACCACATTGTGCACATTATCATTTTTTATTGATATTCCATTTGTTTTGAATAAAATAAAGATATTAAATCAAAATAACCACTGCTATAATTTCATTAAGTTTGTTATAGTTGTTTTTACAAAATTGTTCAATCCTGGGAGCCCGGTATTACTTATTTATTCAGAAAGGAATGTCCATATTAGTTTTTGGTTGGAAGATGTTTAGGTATATAAGCGCCTGATTATCCGATCACTGGTGATTACTCCAGCAAACTATAATATTGTATTAATATATACGATTATTTTAACCATGTCTAGAACTTGTCATTTATTCCTGATCTTTAAATGTTAAGTCAAGTAATATGATAAGTATTAAAAAAAAATCCTGCTGATGGTACTTTTAAGCATGATTGACTTTTAATCGCCTTTATCGAGATAATTAGAAACCATGGCCCTCCGTCCGTGGTCCCTATATTTGTGGTATGTAAGGTGTTCCCTACATTTTTATGAGTTATGCAAACATAAATGTAGGGAAAAGTTGATTTTTGTCGCGATTTCAGGTTTGGTCCCATAGTAAAAGTGGTTCATAATGAGGAGTACAATGACCTCTTAGGAGATTAACACTATTTAAAATTACACCTTGTATAGTTATTATTGGAGCCGCCGCGTCCCCAGTTTGTCACTCTACGGCGCGCCGCATCGGTTAGGAACCCATGGGGTCGGCTTCCAGTCTAACCGGATGCAGCTGAATACCAGTATTTTACATGGAGCGACTGCCTATCTGACCTCCACAAACCAGTAACTGGGTAATACCATACCCCTTGGTAAGACTGGTTGTCAGACTTTCGGGCTTCTGACGACCCGTAACGACTGTCAAAGATCCACGAATGACAGCCGGGAACAACGGCTTAACGTGCTTTCCGAGGCACGGAGGAGTATCGGTATGTAAAGATGGAAGAAGAAGAAAACGATGGATGGAGAATTTTAAACAATATACCTATTTAAAAAACGATAGTAAACTGTATCAGCAGGTAAACTGAAAAAAGAAAGTTTTATCTCTTCTCTTGTCGGATCTACATACATCCATCAACTGCACATAATACACCAGAACCAGCCTTATCATAAGAATTTGAAACTATATATGCGTACGTACGCGCCTCGCGGCAACCCACTGTGTAATGGGTCGCGTGCGACCCGGCGGCCGGTAGGTAGTTAGCGCGCGTAAGTATATGGAGTGATTTATCTGGTAATCTGTGGTAATAGCGCGGGCGGGCAATGAGACGGGACGGGAGGCGGCGGGTCGGGGGACGAGAGAGTTTTATTAAACTGTGGCTGTTATTTTAGTATATTGTGTATCTTACGACTTCCACGCGAACAAGTCGCGCGGCACAGCTAGTAGAATATTAAATAAAATAAAATTTTAGCTTCATCAAAGTGTCCTTCTTTTTCCTTTAATAGCTTCTCGCATATTCTAGTCATTCTATTAATTAATTTATTAAAATAATCTTCATCTAATTTGTTCCATTCGCTCTCTAATAGCTTCCACAAATGTTCTGTGCTCGTAGGAGAACGATTTTTCGCCCTTCTGTCGAGTTCATCCCAAACAAGCTCAATGGGAGAAAGATCAGGTGATTGAGATGGCCATTGCATGATGTTTATGATTTTTTCATCTTTTTTCTCGTTCAAAAAGGTCTGGCACAGTTTAGAAGAATGTTTAGGATCATTATCCTGTTGGAAAATGAATCCAGGACCAATTAGATTTAGTCCACTGGGTACGGCGGAATTTTGGAGAATTTTCAAGTAACCTTCCTTGTTTAGTTTTCCGGTTATCCTCACAAGATTTTCAGGTTTATTGGTGCCAAAACACCCCCAAACTATGACATTACCTCCGCCATGTTTGATAGTAGGCACAGTACATGCCTCTGAAGCCCTCTCTTCTTTTGACCGGCGTACAAACACACGTCTATTGGATCCGAAAATCTGAAACTTTGATTCGTCACTCCAAAGGACATTTTCCCATTGCTCTATTGTCCAGTTTTGGTGCGCTTTGCCCATTCTTGTCTTTTTTTCTTATGTTGAATTGTTAGTTTTGGTTTTTTAGCTGCAACACATCCTCTTAGTCCCGCAGACAATAAACGTTTTTTAACAATTGTTTTTGAAACGGGTGTTTCTCGCGTTTCATTCAGAGCTGCGGTGATTTGTAGTGCAGTTAAGCGTCGATTCCGTTTAGAGAATCCTGATGAAGTTGTCTTCTTGCCTTGTTGTCGATTTGGGTCTACCAGATCTTTTTCTATCTTCATTTTTCCCAGTTTCTCGTTTTCTAACAAGGGTATAGTGGACGAGATTCCGAGCCTGTCTGCGATTTGACGTTCGCTCAACGAATTAAGAATGATATAGAACACGAATTCCGCTCAAAAATGGTTCCACGCAAACCCCAATCAAGTGGGCGGTACGAAAAAAGTACAATCAACGCGTCAATCAGTCTGACGCGCGCTCAGTGACAGACGCCCGCATCGTTTCAACTAGTGAAAAGTCCAAGAAACAACTCGTTTTTCAAGGACAATAATAATAATAATAATTTTTTTGAGCCTGATTTTATAACAGGCTCACAAAGTAAAAAACGACACAAGACGGAGAGCGAAATGTTACACGGACAATAGTACAATGCTGACAAGAAGTCGGGCACGACAATTGACCCTAAACACACACCCAACATCTTCGGGTTCGTCGCTCAGCTCCGCCTCGCAGTTACCGGAACCTGCTCCAGATGTGAGTCCAGTGATATCGGCCGCTGCAGTTGCGTCGAGCTCGAGCGACGAATACTTCTCGCCGCCGACGACACCACCACCTGTACGTCGGCGTGGAAGAGGCCGACCACCGGCCAGCTTAGGACTCCGAGGCCCATCGGCCTCTGATAGGGTCCCCGCTTCCGGTGGAAGTGTGCAGCGCATGAGATGGACACAAACAGTCAACGAAAATGTCATGCGCGCATACTTTGGGGCTACTGAGGGGGGAAGTAACTTGACTGCGTACCGTGGTCGAATGCTCTCTCTGTTTCAGGTGCTTGAGCCAGCTGTCAACGTGTCGGCGCAACGACTGTCGGATCAGGTGCGGGTCATCCAGCGTAACCATATGCTGGATGACGTCGTGCTTGATCGACTACGTCTCGAATCACGGAATAGCCATGTTACACCGGCTTTGCCACCGGTCGCGGTGCAACTGCAAAATCTCCCCAGTGCTTCACCGCGACCCGACCGCGTTGGTGAAGTGGATGATGACGGGGCTATATCCGTGAATTCCCAATGCAATGTACGACTGAGGAGCGCTTTGGAGGATGCTTTCCGGAAGTACCGCTCCACTCCGCCTGGACTTAGACCACGTTTACCTCGTTTGCCCATGCACAAGAAAAACAGGGCGCTGGTGTGTGCTCTAGACTCGCAGCTGTCAAATTGTTTTGACGGCAGCAAAGACCTCGCCGACACCCACTCAATCTTGTACTGTGCAGCTGTAGCGGCATGTCGTGTAGCTCAAGTTAAATTTCCTAACAGTGACAGAGCTCCACGACCAAAACCAACTGTGCCAGCTTGGCAGTGCAGGATTGAGCGACGTATCGGTGAGGCTAGAGCACTCATCGGCAAGCTAATCTCCTTCAGGCAGGGCAACACTCGCCCTAGAGTGATGCGCTTTGTGAGGCGGGCGTTCTCGGGGACGGATATTAGTTCTCGAGATTATTTAAGCCGCGTCACAGAGCGTATCGACCTCCTGAAGCAGAAGATCTGTGCATGGGCAAACCGTATTCGTCGATACAGGCGGAGAATGGAGCGGTACACTCAGAATCGCACATTCCAGAGCGATGAAAGGTGGGTCTATAGGGCTTGGGAGCAATCGAACCAAGGTGTGACTGACACGCGCCTACCGGATGATGACGCCATGTGTTCCTTCTGGCGAAGCATCTGGTCGGTGCCTGTCAGTCACACCGAAGGTGATTGGACTGGGGGGCTCGAGCGAGCATGCGATCAAATATCAGAAATGGGGGCACTAACCATCAGCCCCCAAGATGTAGCTCGTGCAGTCCGTCCGTTGCCCAACTGGAAATCTCCAGGGCCGGACGGGCTACACAACTTTTGGATAAAGTGGCTGCAAAGGTCGCACGCCCGCTTGGCATCCCAGTTCCAGTCAGCCTTAGAATCAGGATCGCTGCCCCAGTTCCTAACGACAGGAATAACCCACCTGCTCCACAAATCAGGTAGTACTGCGGAACCTAAAAATTAAAGACCGATCACTTGTCTACCAACAGTCTATAAAGTTTTTACATCCATTTTGAGAGCTAAAATTAACAAACATATAGACACTAACTCCATCATGTCTGCCTCTCAAAATGGATGTAGGAACGGATCCCGCGGTACTAAGGAGCTGCTCCTCATCGACATGGCCATTAGCCAACAGGTTCGTCGATCCCGCAAGGATCTGTCGACATGCTGGATAGATTATAAGAAGGCCTACGACTCAGTGCCACATACATGGCTCATGAGGGTGCTGGAGTTGTACAAGATTGATGCAACTCTACGCACCTTCCTTGAGTCGTGTATGGGGCAATGGAGGACGGTTCTCCGCTATCCAGGATGTCGACATATCCAGAAGAATAGCGAACCAATAAGGATCGAGCGAGGTATTTTTCAGGGTGATAGTTTGAGTCCACTTTGGTTCTGCCTAGCCTTGAATCCTCTAAGTACACTGCTGGAGAATTCAGGTCTAGGTTACCGATTGAAGAGAGGTGGTCAGGTCATATCCCACCTCCTTTACATGGATGACTTGAAACTCTTTGCCCCCAACAATTTGCAACTGCTGGAGCTACTGAAGGTAACCGAAACTTTCAGTAGCGCCATCAGGATGGAATTTGGTGTGGACAAATGTGCGGTCATGCATGTAAAGCGAGGCAGGATTATGGAATCCGTGGGAACGCAACTCTCGGATTCCATAAACCTTAGAGCCCTCTCCGCAACCGAAACCTATAAGTATTTGGGTATGTCGGAAGCGTTGGGCATTAATGCTGCTGACATGAAGCAATCGTTGAAGGAGCGCTTCTTTGGCCGCCTGAATAAAGTATTAAACAGTCTTTTATCAGGCGGAAATAAGACGCGAGCCTTCAACGGTTGGGTCATGCCGGTTTTGATGTACTCTTTCGGCATACTCAAATGGACTCAGACGGAACTAGACGCCCTGGATAGGAGGGTCCGTACACTGCTGACCGCAAACCGGATGCATCACCCACGGTCATCGGTGATGAGACTGTATATCCCGCGGAAGTGCGGAGGTCGAGGTTTTTTAAATGCTAAGACCCTGCACAATCGTGAAGTATGCAGTCTCAGGGAATACTTCCTAGAAGCCGACGTGGGGATGCACCGAGATGTGGTCTCAGTGGACAAGGGCCTCACCCCGCTCTCCTTGGCTAACGAGAACTGGCGCCAACCTATAGTATTAGATACTAATGACCGCAGGGAGGTATGGCAGAGTAAAGAGCTTCACGGGCGCTTTTACCGGGTCCTACGTGGGCCCGATGTAGACCTCTTAGCGTCCGTATCCTGGTTGCGATTCGGAGACCTCTTTGGGGAAACCGAAGGTTTTGTCTTTGCGATTATGGACGAAGTTATGATGACGAACAACTACCGGAAATATATTGTGAAGGACGGCACGGTTGACATCTGTCGGGCATGCCACCGTCCCGGGGAATCAATCCGACACATTATTTCTGGCTGTTCTCATCTGGCTAACGGAGACTACTTGCATAGGCATAACCTTGTAGCCAGGATTATCCACCAGCAACTTGCTCTGAAATACAGCCTTGCGGAATCGGAAGTACCGTACTATAGGTATGTGCCCGACCCAGTTCTCGAAAATGACAATATTACGTTGTATTGGGATCGATCTATCATCACTGACAGGACTATTGTTGCTTGCAGGACTGTTGTTGTTTGTATAAGCCAGACATAGTGGTGATAGATCGAATAGAGCGTCGCACAATGATTATTGATATAGCGGTTCCGCATGACGAGAACCTCGTGAAAGCTGAAAAAGATAAGCAGATTAAGTATCTTGACCTGGCTCGCGAGGTTGTCGACATGTGGGATGTGGATACAGCAGTCATTGTGCCGATAGTCGTATCAGCCAATGGCTTAATTGCCAAGAGTCTCGACCAACATCTGAGGAGGCTCTCGTTAGGCAGCTGGATCAAGGGCTTGATCCAGAAAGCGGTACTTCTCGATACGGCACGTATCGTCAGGAGGTTCCTCTCTCAGGAGCCCTGACCACCGATAGCTTGGATCCTATTCCCGATATCGGTGGGCTACTATTTTTTATATTTTTAAATGTTTTTTTTTTATGTTTTTATAAAAATATTTAAAAATGTAAGATATATGTATATAAATGGAATAAAGGAAATAATAATAATAAATAATAAATATCTTGGGACAACTCACACACGGCCATCTGATCCCAAGTTAAGCAGAGCTTGTGTTATGGTAACCAGACAACTGATATACATACTTATATAATTTATAAATACATACATATTATAGATAAATTACACCCAGACACAGAACAAACAATATGCTCATCACACAAAGTTTGTCCTGGGTGGGAATCGAACCCACGACCTCCGGCTTTGCAGTCAGGGTCACTAACCACTAGACCAACAGGCCTGTCCAATGACCTCCTGTGTGGTAAATTGGCGTAAAAAACGGAAAGAAGGAAGTAAAAAACAAACTGGGATAACTTATCACTGATAAGTGAAATAATTTCGTGTTTTGTTCGCTTATACACATCCTCGACAAAAAATATTCTTGTCTGTATTATGCAACAAGTAGCCAGCCAGTTTTTTATACGTAACTATTACATCTTTTATATTAAGTACAGAGTTTTATAAATTGGATGGATTGGATTTCTTGTTAGTGTTTCTTATCAATCATTTACTTTTAGTTTCTCCAAAAAAGAGATTCGACGATTACAGTGGATTGCAGCAGTCCGCTTAGAAAGAAGAGAGGAAGACTGGTTAAAAATAATGCCAGTAGGGTATGCTCTATACATTTTGGGAATGAAGAAATATATTCGTCACGCATAGGAAATCGTATGTTAAAAAAAATCTGCTGTACCTATTTGTACAGTTAGTACTGTTATTATAAAAAGTAATGAAATATTATTTCATTAATTCATTGAAAATCTATAATTGTACTATTTTAAATTTATTGTTAAGAGCACATTTGGTTTTTAACCGTTTCGTTTTTTTTTTTGGATTATTAAATTTTATGGGTTATTTTGTTTTTATTATACCTACCTCAATATTCAGTTACATACCAAGATTATAATCTAGTTTGACAGCTTATAAGCCTAGCTGTCTTCTGATGGGGCTTGTCAATAAATGCTTAGAACGATTCTTTAATTTAATTTGAATATTTTGGAACGATGACTACGAAACGAAACTAAGAATACTCGTACATCACGGGAATTGCATTTCTTTTTTTTTGAGTTGGAAATAAAAGATTTTTGTTTTTTTTTAATTTATTTTATAATTATGCTACTTTAAAAAAATGATACGAAATTCGATAGATCCTATACTATTATGGAAATAATGATTTCCTATTTACATATAAAATAGGTGTTTGGTTAGTAATAAAACAACTTTAGTTTCCAAATTTCTAGAGCTACTTATAGATATTTTGTAAAATAAAGGTAAAGAGGTGACATATTAATTCATAATAATTGAGTTCTTAATAAATGACTGACACCTACCTGGCACCTGCCTGGCACATGCTGAGCTGGACTCCCATTCGGTACAACTTAGAGACACGCACCGCACAAGATTTTTGCCTTGAGACAATTTTATTTTATTTTAAGGACGTAGGTAGTTAGGCATTCCGACCGAGGACTGCCACAAACAATATTTCTTCTTTGTGTTGTCGTTTTCTTTTTAATGTACCTAATGTTCTTATAATGTTGCTGTTTACTTGTTATTTTTTTTTTCTTCTTATAATTTATGTAATTATGCTTTTGTGTTGTGTCTTCTATTGTTGTACTGAATAAGTTTTATCTATCTATCTACCTACTGCATACTGCATTACACCATCCCTGCCGCTCAATGTCACATAATAATCCATCTCGTACGCACTCGCTTGGTTCAATATTTCAGTTTCACTCTAACATTATCTTACTAAATAAAATTGCGCCCCAAATGAATGGGTGGGCGAATTCATGTACAGAAAATAAATTTAGCAATGTATTTTGTTTTGTCTGTGCGCGTGTTGCGTTAGTATTAGCAGTTTAGTGGTATGAGTTTGGAACCATGTTTTAGCGGGCTTCGTACGAGAGTTATGATTCTATATCATACTTAATTCGTTGCGTTCGCTGTATCCTTCCTCACGTAGAGTACAAATAGCGCTTCTCTGTTCAAGTGTGATTTGCTTGCGTTTTGCCATTTTCAGAAGAAAAAATAAGGTCAAAAGTGTCGTCAATATCTTTCGAATACGGACGATGTTAATATCACAACTTTCATGAGTCAAGGCTCCAGTTAGACTAAACAGGGTCTTAAAAAGTTACCACCAAATATTATCAATAAAACCACACCATTGCAACAATAAAGTACCCGACGGATTAAGTCATAAAACACGTGTTTCGTCAAAACTAAGGAGTTAGTTAAAACTTCATGAATGTGGAATAACAATCTATTAGGTTGGGGAAAAAGTCATGTATGAACTTGTAATAAAATCTCTTTGGCTTTACTATTTGTATCTGGCTGGTTTTGGTATCATTGAAAGTTTAAATTTTAAAGAACATAATTCCAAATTCAAATTAGGAAAATGTGTGATTTTCATTGGTTTTTCTACTGTCAAGATGAGTGAATCTAATGAAGAAATTCGATACATTTTAAAATTTTACTACAAAAAAGGTAAAAATTCAACACAAGCCGCGAAAAAAATTTGCGATGTTTATGGACCTGGTGCAGTGTCTGTGAGAGTAGCACAAATTTGGTTTAAGCGTTTTCAATCCGGAAATTTTGATGTCAAAGATGCACGTCGCTCTGGTCGCCCTATTATGGATAAAATGGATGCCATTTTTGAAAAAGTGGAGCAAGATCGGCATATCAGTAGTTACGACGTAGCTGAAGAACTGGGAATTGACCACAAAACAGTTTTGGCGCATTTGAAAAAAACTGGGTACACAGGAAAGCTTGATATTTGGGTACCTCACAAGCTCACTGAAAGAAACCTAATGAACCGTGTACTCATTTGTGATTCTTTATTACGACGTAATGAAACCGAGCCATTTTTAAAGAAGCTGATAACTGGTGATGAAAAGTGGATCACGTACGACAAGAACGTGCGAAAAAGGTCGTGGTCAAAGGCCGGTCAGGCTTCACAGACTGTGGCGAAACCCGGGTTAACTCGCAACAAGGTGATGCTGTGTGTATGGTGGGATTGGAAGGGCATTATTCATAATGAGCTGTTACCACCAGGCAGGACCATCGATTCTGAACTCTACTGCGAACAACTGATGAGATTAAAGCAAGAAGTTGAGAGAAAGCGGCCGGAATTAATCAACAGAAGGGGTGTGGTTTTTCATCATGATAACGCTAGACCTCACACATCTTTAGCCACTCAGCAAAAATTAAGAGTTTGGCTGGGAGGTGTTAATGCATCCGCCGTATAGTCCTGACCTTGCACCTTCAGATTTCCACCTATTTCGATCTCTTCAGAATTCTTTAGGCAGTGTCAGGTTAACATCACGAGAGGACTGCCAAAACCACTTGTCGCGGTATTTTGATCAGAAGTCCCAAAATTTCTATAGCAATGGGATCATGTCCCTACCTACAAGATGGCAAAAAGTTATCTAACAAAATGGTACCTACATACTTTAGTTAAATGTGAATAAACTATATTAAAAAATGTTTTGAATTTTCTTACAAAATGCGAAGAAACTTTTTCCCCTGCCAATTATGTAAACAATCGTAAAAGTTTGTAAAACGATTGCTAATTTTTGCCATCTATAGTCGGTATTCATTTGTTTTGTTTGAAGACAGGTGTGCTTCCTTTTGGACGGCCGATGACAAGCTAACAGGGAGCACTCAGCTCCTTATTTTGAATCATAATCCACCGGAAAATTTCTCAGGAAAATTTTCATTTTTTTTAATCGTTTTTTCAGTTACTATTCCTTTATTTCAATGTAAAATTAATGAAAATAAAACAGCTAAAATCAAAAAATCGGCAATGGATGATGAAATACTCGGCGGCCGAAGGCTCGCCGCGCTGCCGTTCGTTACGCGCGTTTTGCCGCCACGGTAGCGATACATTACGTGTGAGGTAATAAATCAGGTTTATTGGATTCCCATAATGTTCCTGAAATAATTTCATGTACCAGTCATCTTAGTAGGTACTTATGGTGTACTGAATTTACCCCATCAGTCTGCACAGGGCTGTCCCTTACACTCTGTAGATGTCTTTGATGATGGATCAGTTCTATGTCAAATGATAAATCAGTTACCTCTGTCTGTTTTGGGCGTCTCATCCCAGCGATTGCGCCTGGAGGCATGTTGCGCGGGAGTGTCTCTGCCAGGCGTGGCGTGTCCTGGGGTAATGTGTCCAGGCGTGGCGTCCCACACACGCGCTGATGGCGTCGCTCCGGGAGTTTCACCTCCCCGTCCCGGTGCACTAGGTGTTTCCTCCCAAGCACCCCTCTGTAACAAACAGTTATATATTTTATAATATTTTCCATTAATCGCCACAATTAAAATGCGGCAATTATGTAAATCTGTTGCATTCTTTAAGGAAAACGATCACAATACCTCTTGATCCCAAGATGGTGTGGTTTGAGAGGTTGGTGTAGCTGAAATAGTCTTCTTAGCTACTGGAGTGTCTTCAGAGCTCTGATCCCAGCGGCCCTTGCGCTTGGAAGGAGGTTTCACAGCCTCACCATTGGATTGAGCCACTGGTTTAAGAGTGCCTTCCCTAGCCCTTTCGAGCAGCTTTTTTCTTAACTGTAACCAAGAAGAAATGGTTTAACATTTCAAATTCACTTTATAACAACATAACATCACACCTGTTTCCCTGAAGAGTTAGGCAGACGTGTACAATATGTACACGTCTGCCTAACTCTTCATCTTATCCACATATTGCCAGTTAGAGTTAAGTCCCATATACATAAACTCACATCATTCATCCTCAATCCGCACTCACCCTCTTTCAAATTTGTCAGACAACTATCCATGTACAAGTTGAACAGCCATAGTGACGCTACACAACCCTGTCTAACACCTCTCGAGATGCAGAACCAGTCCGTGTATGCCCCATTTATCCTAACACAAGCACTGGAATCCTTGTATAAAGATTTCAGTGCCTGTACCAAGCGCCAGTCCACACCGTACACCGACAGTGTCGACCACAGTTGCTCCCTCCACACACTGTCATAGGCCTTCTCCCAAGTCAACGAAAGCACAGTAGACTTTCTTGTGCTTTGCCAGATGTTTTTCGGCTATGCACCTTAGGGGGAAGATCTGATCCGTACAGCCCATTCCCTCTCTAAATCCTGCCTGCACATCCCATATTTTCTCCTCTGTCACTCTTATCACTCTATTTATTAAAACCTTTGCATACAGTTTGCCAACAACACTCAAAAGACTAATGCCGCTGTAGTTTTTACACTCCTGCTGAGAGCCTTTTCCCTTATATAGTGGTACGATTACAGCCTTGCACCAATCATCCGGCACACGGCCATATCTCCAACACATATTAAAGATCCGGCACAACAGACTTGCTACCACCCCGTCACCGCCCTTCAGCATTTCAGCAGACACTTTGTTGTACCTCGCAGCTTTCCCAAATAAGTTAGATATAAATTATTATAATCTTGTTGTTGAAAAAATATCAATTGGTGTCTTATATAAGTGGGTACCTCAGTTTCTTCAGCTCGCAAGTACTGCTCTTTCATAATTTCTGTATATGTCCTAGACCCTACATCTGGTGTTTTTCCACCTGAAAAATAAGAAAGCATTAAAATTTTTTGTCAACTTCCATTAATATCCAATCTCTCCAAGAGTCCCAGAACAATCGTGGGAGATTAGGAGAGGAAGTGAGCTTGAGTCATGAACAGATTGCAAGCATGGCGGCTTGAGACAGTCGTGGTTTCAAAATGGTGCCATTAAAATTGCAAATTATACTTATTTAGTATTCATTTCTTTGATGAAATATATAGGTCTGGAGTTTGGAGAAATGAGATTGATAAATAAATCCAGTATGGCTAAAATGGATATGTTTATCATAAATATTTTAGACATTAATATTCATGTTATTTATAGTCCTGGTGCCATATTATGATGTTTAATGCCATCACCATTCCAGTGGGAGAGAGAGAGATGGAGCTATACATGAACTATGGTACAATCCCTTTTTCGGACTGGAATCATGATGGCATAAATACTTCATAATACGATCCCTGTCTATCAGTAGACGTGTATGAGTCCTGTATCTATAAATTAATCTAAATAGTAACCTTCTGCAAATGGATCTGTGCGCTCTGGAGATATTATCATCCTACGCCTCTTTTGGCGGTACTCATCTTCTCTGTCAGCAATAGTTGGTCTCCTTTTATCAGCAAATGGGTCATAGTCCTTGTCACTCTAGAAAAGTAAAATTATATGTTACACAATAACTATTGACTAAAATGCACATGTAAATGAAGGTAAGACTTATTGATGAAAAATAATAAATGATTCAATACTACACTGGATAACAAATAAACCGGGCCACGCGCTACCTTAGAACTCAGATTCAATTTTCTCAAAAAGTATAAAACTTACAACTAACAAAGTTATACCTACAGAAAGTGTGTTTCATGCTGATTAAAATGAATGGAAACTAACTTGGGAGTAACACATTTATTAAGCGTTTATTAAGGATTTTACAAAGAAGAGTTGTTTTCCAGTTGTGTTAATTGTTAGTAATCAATCATAAAATGAAAAAAAATTAAAGCCAGAAACAAAGAAAAAAATTAAAAAATGTTTCTGGAAGATATTCAATAATCCCTCCCCTTGTTCGGATAACTGCCAGCATCCTCGTATTCATCTACCTTACGAGCCTAACGATAAAATCATGAGGAATTGCATTCCACTCCTCTTCAATTGCGATTTGCAGCTCTGGAAGCCTTGTTGAAGCAGTTACCCGGGCTCGAACCCCATGTTTCAGCTCCAAGTGTTCTATCGGATTCAAGTGTTTGGGCTTCGAGCAGGCCAGTCCATCGTACGAATGCCGACGTCGCGTAGATACTGGGTCACCACATGAGCAACATGAGGCCGTGCATTATCATGCATCAACTGCATATCCTGTCCGATATATCCTGCGTAAGGTACCACATGGTCTGCGTGGATTTCAGTAATGTAGCGATGAGAAGCCAATCCACGTGTATAGCCCGTCAGTTGGATGAAAACTAACGCTGTAGTGGTCAACGAGAAGCGGCCCCAGACCCCTACAGATCCTCTTCCATAAGCAACAGTTTCGCGGCGACGATATACTCTCTGACGTCGATCACTTCCATGTAGCCTCATCCTGGTCTCATCAGTGAAGAGTACATTACCCCACTGCTCTAAGGTCCAATCTCTATGTTCACGAGCAAATACAAGTTGTGTGCGACGGTGGGCTACCATTAATGCAAGGCCTGTTGCAGCTCTCTTTGGAGTCAGGTTCTATTCAGCAAGTCTCCTTCTGAGGGTATCTGAACTTATGACCACTAGGAGTTCATCACGCAGACTTCGTTGGACTTGAAATGCATTGAGGCGGCGATTTCGCAGAACAGTTAGTTGGATATAACGATCATTTGCTGTTGATGTAGCCCTAGGTCTGCCCGTACCTGGACGGCAACCGAAAGCTCCAGTCTCTAGGTACCGTCTGTAAACTTGTTGCACCGAAGATCTGCTGATTCGAAGCAACCTCATGTTGCGCAATGCCTGCTTGAAGTAGTGCTACAATTTCAGCTGCTTCCTAAGATATCATATCCATTATTGACCAAAAGGAGAAGCAAAAATACACGCATCTGAGCAAATGATGGACAAAACATAAAGAAATTATAAGAAATATCCGACAACCCACATTGTAGAAAGAAAAAAAACCTAATCACAAACTAGTCAAAACAGAGCAAATTGTTGACATTGTGTTTGTTGCTTGATGACAATGTGAGTTGACGGTGCTTTAGAATAGATCTATAGTCATTTCAATCAGCATAAAGTACACTTTCTGTAGGTATAATTTTGATAGTTGCAAGTTTTATACTTTTTGAGAAAATCTAATCAGAGTTCCAAGGTAGCCCGGTTTATTTGCTGTCCAGTGTATTATTTGGGTTCACACAGTTATTCTGAACTATCTAAGATAATACTCATTATAAATGTTTATACTCAAGTACAAACATTTTTAATGAGTATTGTAGCTAGATTCAATTGTATTGCACAATTAAATGAAATGTGATAGTAAATAATTGAATACCTGTGCAATATCATTTAACAATGAAGCTGGTGCGGTATATCCTGATCGCTTTTGAGTGATTGGTACATTTTCCACATCATCATCTTCCACTTCATCATTAGCAGCAATTGATGTCACATAACCATCATAGCGTGACTTCCCTCCTTGCCCCGCATTATCATAAATATCACTGTCATAGTATGTTTCACCTAGAGATACACCTTTATTGGAACCATTCTCTGGTAATTCATTTTTCTTTGCTTGGATTTCTCTTATCTGAGCTTCAATAGCTAAAAATTAAAAAAAAAAAAGGTTATGTTGTCATTTAACCTGGTCAAATATTAGGTAGAACACAAACAAACACAAGGTAGGTTATGAATGTTTATCATACTAAAGATAAATGATTGAATAACTAATAATTAGTATAGTACTATCATTATATTTTTATTGACATTATATTTACGATAATATTTATCTATCAACAAAATTTACAAATAAAACTTTGGACCCAGTTACATTGCCTAAAGCTTCAAATAACCAATTTACAGCCTACAACAAAAAGTGTGCGGACAGCGAAAGCATTTCATCTTCATCTCTCGACTTTCCCAGTCCACTCTTCAGTCTTCACAAGGCGTGGTAATCAATTGCATTGGTCAATCAACAATTAGACATACATACATAAAACATTTTATTTCTTTGAATTATAGCATATTAAACTATTACACTGATCAGCTAAAAAGACGATCGAATCGGAAGATGTAAATTGCAAAATAGGCTGTACACAACAAAATATGGCTACACAACAAAATCGATTACAGACCTTCGTGTGTCCTAGGAATCTTATCCATTATTCAAATGACATGAGGAACAATCACACGAAATTAAATACAAGTGAAAAAGGACGCTCTTGCTAAAATTCAATACGAAGAAATTTAACGAAACCATCCACACTGCACTCAAATTCTGGCCATCGAAGAGTAATAAGGAATAGGGTTACCATTTTACAAAATTACAATAGCTTCCACAGACCATAGAGTATAGTAATATCATAGAGTATAGTAATATAGATTGCCACAGACTAAGTAGTACTATAGTCAATAGTTTTGTTTGTGGTCTGGGATTAGTGTATACTTTATAGTGTTGTACAGCTTGGCCAAAAAGTCGTGAAAATAATGGTGGCGCCACTATCGTGCATTTTGTAACCCTATATACAAGGTGTGGCGTAAATAGTGATCCAACGTTAAGCGGTCGATACACCGTATATTCAGCTGTCACATACCACAATTTGAAACTTTTTTCCATAGATCTCAGAATAAAATATTTTTCTACTCTTTTTTGAAAAATGTACGCCTTGCATTACTATTGGTATTGGTATGTGATAGCTGAGTATACGGTGTATCGACCCCTTAACGTTGGACCACTATTTACGCCACACCCTGTATATAGTATACCGAAAAAGGTTTTGATACTTAGTTTTTTTTTGACAATTTAAGTGAATAATGAATTAAGAACAGAACTACAGCGCCGTCAAGAAAATGGAGACACCAACTTAATCATAAAATATATTAAAGGAATACCTAAAATTGTGAACATACCCTCAAAAGCTAATATCCACTGCGACCGCAACAATAAACTATCCAAACCCTAACAAAACAACGTACCAAGCAATACACAATTACCCTCAACTTAACAGCGATGCGCAAGCCCTTAAATTCTTATATATCAACATACGAAGCTTATCAAAGCAAGGCAAAATGGATGAACTACAATGCATTTTGATAAACATACCCCACGTAATTCACCTGATTCTACTAAGCGAAACATGGATTAAATCCGACTCTCAAGGCTCGTCACGATTCATACCGAACTATACTCATCACTACAATTACCGCACTGATCGACGCGGCGAAGGAGTATCGATTTTCGTCTACAATGACCTTGAACACAAAGTTGTTCAAAAAAACTAAATTGATGAGAACAATTACCTTTGGATTTTCCTGGAAAAGTATGCGATGGACGTCGGCGTTATCTACAAACCTCCAGATACGAACAACAAAAACTTTATAGAATACTATTCTTCACAACTTCAACTAAAACGACGATGTATCACCTTCGGTGACTTCAGCCTTGACTTACTCAAACCGGACCGGACTACGACAACCTACACAAATATGATCAAAGAGACTGGATACAAAATACTAAACAAAACAAACAAAAAATACTCCACTCGGACTACCGGTACCACTAATACAATATTAGACCACGTCTGCTCAAACCTCGCCAAAGATAACTTTCACATGGCTGTCATTGACTGACCACAACCTTAAATACCTGGAACTAAAAAAATTCAAACGACCACCAAAAAAAAGGCATTACTATACAGCTATTGACTATACAAAGCTATACAAAGATGTGTCTAACACCAACCACTTAACAACAAGCGACGACTATCATGCCCTAGACAGCTTCATAAAGGATAAAGTGAAGACAAATACGAAAAAGAAATCAAAAATTCTAAACCTACCCAGAGACGATTGGATCAACAGGAAAATTACGAGGGAAATCGACAAGAGAAATGTACTATGGAGAAAATCTAAAAGCGATCCAAACAATAACGACTTTAAAACCGAGTTTGTAACAAAGAGAAACGAAGTAGGTGTACTTCGTTTCTCTTTGTTACAAACTCGGTTTTAAAGTCGTTATTGTGATTTGAAAATGGTGATTTTATGAAGCAAGAAAAACGTCAGTATTTTTTCAATAAATTCTCTAACTGCAAATCAAATCCAAGGAAGATGTGGTCCTTAATTAATTATCTATCTAATAATAATCCGGTGACTGCCTCCAACATACCTAAGTTAAACGTAAACAACAAAACCATTAACGAGCCTAACGAGGTATGCGAAACTTTCAATACCTTCTTTGCATCCGTAGGGAAGCTCCTAGCCAATCAAATACCACTCAAATTTCACAACAACCTGACATACACCACAATCAACAATAACCCCAACTCAAATCAATTAGATACCCTCACACCTTGTACTAGTACCGAAGTCATAAAAATAATTGATAATTTAGACCCGTGCTGTAGTTCGGGAATTGATGGAATCACCACTAAAACTATTAAATGCTTAAAAAACCTAATAGCGGGCAACCTAGCAAATTGTATCAATAACTGTTTCAAAAATGGCTCATTTCCAAATACCCTCAAATTGCGAAAGTCAACCCTATACACAAATCCGGCCCAAAGTCAGACCCTGGGAATTATCGACCCATATCAGTATTACCGGTAGTATCAAAAATTTTTGAACGACTTATTTACACACGACTAGAAAAATACCTTAACGACATCAATTATATATATGAACGGCAGTTCGGTTTTCGACCCAAATCAAACACCCTGTGCGCCACAATCGATTTAGTCACGACCATTAAAACAAATATTGACAAAAAAAACATTGCGCTAGGAATTTTCATTGACCTGAAAAAAGCGTTCGACACGGTATCCCATAAAATCTTATTATTAAAGCTAAAAAGCATTGGGATCACCGGAGAAATGTATAATATCCTCTCTTCATACCTAGAAAATAGGAAACAAATAGTCAAAATGGGAAACGCGATGAGTGGAGAATCTCCCATAGAATTCGGTGTTCCCCAGGGATCTTTGCTCTCCCCACTCCTTTTTGCTATTTATATAAATAATATTAAAGACCTAGGTTTAATTGGACAACTGACTTTGTACGCCGATGATACTTGCCTTTTCTACTTCGGTAGCAACATAAACACCATCGTGGCTGACGCTCAAAAAGACTTAGATATTTTGTATAACTGGTTTAGCTCCAATTTACTAACTATAAACGCAACAAAAACATCGTATATGATATTCACGGCTAAAAATAAAAAAATCCCTGACCACCCAGCTTTACACATACACAACACTAAAATCAACAAAAGTAACTGTGAAAAATACCTGGGACTTAAATTGGACAACAAACTCAATTGGCAACCACACACTGATTACATAATATCTAAAATAACATCGCTAATGGGATCAATGCGCGGGTACATCAATAACATCCCAAAAAAAATCCGTTTCAATATTTACAACTCATTAGTCCGCTCACACATAAATTATCTAATCGAAATCTGGGGATGCGCCACACAATCTACAATTAAAGACCTACAAATAGCACAAAATAAAATAATTAAGCTTTTATTCAACTACGATTATGACACACTCACATCTGAACTATACAAAAACACCAAGCTAATGAGTATTCAACAACTCTATACATTCAGTTCTTGCATTCTCATTAGAAAAATTCTAAACAAAACCATACACACACAGTTATCCTTCAACACAAAAACATCCAAATACAGCCAAAGAAACCCTAACCAAATACAGACCCGCCCCCCGCGAACGCAATATGGCAGGAAAAATATAAAATACGAAGGGGTTCAACTTTATAATAATCCCCCGGCAGATATCAGGAACACATCTTCTTTTAACGTATTCAAAACTAAACTCAAACAGTACGTCATTGACAACACAAACTTACTAGGCTAGCGTTCTATATCCTAATATTAAGCTAGTATTTCAAATCAACATGTCGACATTGTACCTACCTACATTAATAATAATATATAATAAAAGAGCTTGGGACTTAGGGGCCATCCGGCCCCGAGCCGGGTCCCCGCTGCCGGTGGTTGTGTGCAGCGCATGAGATGGACTCAGTCTATGAACGAGAACGTCATGCGCGCATATTACGGGTCTACAGAGGGAGGAACTAACCTCACTGCGTACCGCGATAGGATGCTGTCTCTGTTCCAGGAACTAGAACCAACCGTCAACACTTCGGCCCAACGACTGTCGGATCAGGTGCGGGTCATCCAACGCAATCACAGGTTGGACGATGCCGCACTTGATAGGCTGCGCTCAGAGGTACTGAGCAACCATATCGTCTCGACTCCGGCACAAACCGCGGTACAAGCGTCACCCATAGATGTAACCCTGCCGCGGTTCAATCATGTTGAAGAAGAATATGATAGGGTTGCCACAGTAAGTAGCCAGTGCAACATCCGATTGAGGAGCGCACTGGAGGATGCGTTTCGTGAGTATAGGTCCACTCCGACCGAACTTAGGCCCCGATTACCACGCTTACCTATGCACAAGAAAAATAGGGCGCTGGTGTGTGCCTTGGACTCGCAGCTTAAGAATTTTTTCGAGAGCAGCGAGGATCTTGTTGATACGCACTCGATCCTGTATTGCGCGGCTGTTGCGGCGTGTCGTTTAGCTAACGTCAAGTTTCCAAGCTGTGACGTAGCTATTCGACCAAAACCGGCCGTACCAGCCTGGCAGTGCAGAATCGAACGGCGTATCGATGGGACCAGGGTACTCATCGGCAAACTATACTGCTTCAGGGAGGGCAATACACGACCACGAGTGATGCGCTTTGTAAGGCGGGCATTCTCGGGGACTGGAATCAGCCCTCGACAATACATGTCCCGTGTCACAGAGCGCATCGACTTCCTGAAGCAGAAAGTTTGTGCATGGGCGAGTCGTATTCGACGGTATAAGCGGCGGGTTGATCGATACACGCAGAATCGCATGTTCCAGAGCGATGAGAGGTGGGTATATAGAGCTTGGGAGCGACCTGAACAAAATGTGACGGACGTGTGCCGTCCGGATGATGCCACCACGAATGTATTCTGGCGCAGCATTTGGTCGGTACCCGTCTGTCATACTGAGGCTGGCTGGATGCAGGACGTCGAGCGAGTGTGTGGAACTATACCAGAAATGGACGCAGTCCAGATTACGCCATCAGACGTGGCCAAAGCGGTCCGTACGTTAGCGAATTGGAAATCTCCAGGGCCGGACGGGCTACACAACTTTTGGATAAAGTGGCTGCAAAGGTCGCACGCCCGCTTGGCATCCCAGTTCCAGTCAGCCTTAGAATCAGGATCGCTGCCCCAGTTCCTAACGACAGGAATAACCCACCTGCTCCACAAATCAGGTAGTACTGCGGAACCTAAAAATTAAAGACCGATCACTTGTCTACCAACAGTCTATAAAGTTTTTACATCCATTTTGAGAGCTAAAATTAACAAACATATAGACACTAACTCCATCATGTCTGCCTCTCAAAATGGATGTAGGAACGGATCCCGCGGTACTAAGGAGCTGCTCCTCATCGACATGGCCATTAGCCAACAGGTTCGTCGATCCCGCAAGGATCTGTCGACATGCTGGATAGATTACAAGAAGGCCTACGACTCGGTGCCACATACATGGCTCATGAGGGAGCTGGAGTTGTACAAGATTGATGCAACTCTACGCACCTTCCTTGAGTCGTGTATGGGACAATGGAGGACGGTCCTTCGCTACCCAGGGTGTGGACAGATCCAGAGGAATGATGAACCTGTATGGATTAAACGAGGAATATTTCAGGGCGACAGTTTGAGTCCACTTTGGTTCTGCTTAGCCCTGAATCCTCTAAGCACATTGCTGGAGGATTCAGGTCTAGGCTATCGGTTGAAGAGAGGTGGTCAGGTCATATCTCACCTCCTCTACATGGATGACTTGAAACTCTTTGCCCCCAACAAATTGCGATTGATGGAGCTACTAAAGGTAACTGAAACTTTCAGTAACGCCATCAGGATGGAATTTGGTGTGGACAAATGTGCAGTCATGCATGTAAAGCGAGGCGAGATTATGGAATCCGCGGGAATTCAACTCTCGGATTCCATACACCTTAGATCCCTCTCATCAACCGAAACCTACAAGTATTTGGGTATGTCGGAAGCGTTAGGCATCAATGTTGCTGACATGAAGCAATCGTTGAAGGAGCGCTTCTTTGGTCGCCTGAAGAAGGTATT
Organism: Fissipunctia ypsillon; assembly: GCA_947568875.1. NCBI lineage: Eukaryota > Metazoa > Arthropoda > Insecta > Lepidoptera > Noctuidae > Fissipunctia > Fissipunctia ypsillon. Next base: position 12,774,232 of record OX387654.1, read on the forward strand.
AATTAGTCTTCTTTCGGGCGGGAACAAGGTGCGCGCCTTCAACGGTTGGGTCATGCCGGTTTTGATGTACTCTTTCGGCATACTCAAATGGACTCAGACCGAACTAGACGCCCTGGATAGGAGGGTCCGTACACTGCTGACCGCAAACCGGATGCATCACCCACGATCATCGGTGATGAGACTGTACATCCCGCGGAAGTGCGGGGGTCGAGGTTTTTTAAATGCGAAGACCCTCCACAACCGCGAGGTGTGCAGCCTCAGGGAATATTTTTTAAACACCGACATGGGTATGCACCGTGATGTGGTTGCAGTGGACAACGGGCTCACCCCGCTCTCCATGGCTAAAGAGAACTGGCGCAAACCTGTAGTACTTACTACAGATGACCGCAAGGCGGTATGGCAAAGCAAGGAGCTTCACGGACGCTTCTATCGGGCTCTACACGAGCCCGGTGTAGATTTCTTAGCGTCTGTATCCTGGCTATGTTTCGGTGACCTCTTTGGGGAAACTGAAGGTTTTGTTTGTGCAATTATGGACGAAGTTATTTTGACGAATAAATACCGGAGACATATTATGAAGGACGGGACGGTTGACGTGTGTCGGGCATGTCACCGTCCGGGTGAGTCCATCAGGCATATTATCTCTGGTTGTTCTCGTCTGGCTAACGGAGAGTACTTGCACAGGCATAACCAAGTGGCCAGGATTATTTACCAGCAATTTGCTTTGAAATACAAACATGTGGACTCTGAGGTACCGTATTACAAGTATGTGCCCGACCCAGTTCTTGAAAATGACCATGTCACGTTGTACTGGGATCGGTCTATCATCACTGACAGGACTATTGTCGCCAATAAGCCTGATATAGTGGTGATAGATCGATTAGCGCGCCGCGCAATGATTATCGATGTTACCATTCCACATGACGAGAACCTCGTGAAAGCTGAGAAAGAGAAACAAATAAAATATCTCGACTTAGCACACGAGGTTGTTGACATGTGGAATGTGACCTCGGCTGTCATTGTGCCGATTGTTGTAACGGCCAATGGCCTGATGGCCGAAAGCCTCGACCAACATCTCTCGAGGCTGTCGTTAGGCGGTTGGATCAAGAGCCTGATCCAGAAGATCCTCCTCGATACGGCTCGTATTGTGAGGAGGTTCCTGTCTCTGCAGCCCTAACCACCGGTAGCTTGGACCCTGCTCCCGATACCGGCGGACCTCTATTTTTTATATTTTTAAATGTTTTTTTTTGTATATATTTTTATTAGAAATATTTAAAAATGTAAATAGATAAGAAAGAAAATAAATAAACGAAGAATATATAATAATAAATCATTTATTTCAAATCCATCCTAAGATTACATCCATATTTGTTAGTAGAATTGCAGGCTTACAAACTAGTGTTAGTAATGATTAATAAATTAATAATAAAAGATTTCCAAGTGTAATATCATACTATAACAGAAACAATTTACAAAAGAATCTGTGTATATAACTACGAGTATGTTGACTCAAACCAAGTTTCTAATGAGCGACCCAATAGCAAGCACTCACTTACGAGTTACGGGTAGATGTTAACGGCTAAAATAATTACGAGCAAAATATTTTTCATATACCTACATCTGATACTATATATAATAATACTGGTCATACTAACAAAACTAACGATAACAAAACTGCTAGCTACTGGACCACATGTTACCTTATTTATGTATTTATTCGTTAAGTGAACAATGTATGTTCTTTTAGAATAAATAAAGAATCTTTAAACCCAATATTGGCGGGTTTATGAAAAAAAGAAAAGCTCTGAAACGCTTGTTCAGCCACTACCTAGAACGATAACATTTGCAGTTATTTATTTTATTGAATTAAAAATAATATTATTAAGTATTTCAAAATACCTTGATGTCAACTAATCCCACATCATGTGAGACAATTTTATGTTTTACAAGACCCCAGATCACCTTATAGTACCCAGACCCCAGATCGCCTTATATGTAGTACTGATGGATTTACCTAATAAGGATTCCAACTTCCGGGTGGTATTGCAAAAAGCATCGCAAGCAAGAGTTCCATAGTAAGTAGGGATAGATTTATCCCAATAACAAACTTAACACTGTAGTTGAAAAACATGTTATCCCATGCATTCTAACTGCAAATGTAAGTTGGTACGCACAATATTGGGGGATTTCCCATGTTATTTTAAGACCATTTCAGATTTCTTATAGGTTTTCCTGTAATCTGTATGTATAGAATAATATAGTTATTTTTGTTCAGTGATTTATGCAATATTAACAAAAAGTATCAAAATTATACGAACGCGCTGCATTCCGAATGTGTTTTGTAAACATAATCTCAAATTCGTGAATGTACATTTCAATAATTGTATGAAAGGTTTATACTAGATATTGCACCTTGAAATACACACATTACATCTGATTACATGTATAAAATATAATTTTATCTGTCATTTCAGCGGTTCTTTTATACACATCACTGAGATCGGATAAAATTTGTCTGGCCTCGAGAAACATCTCACGTACACTTTATAAATTATCGCTCTTGCGGAGCTGCCGAACAGATCTGTTCATTATGAACACAATAGGTCACAAGTATCACCACAATAACGCAAAAAATAAAAATAAACACGAGAAACAGTCACCGATTACAAGAAATGACAGAATATGCACAGACGCCAGTAGGTCAAGCTACCCGAAACTGTCAAATTTTCCCAATCAACCTTGAACCTAATGCTTTAGCGATAAAGTTGAAAATGTATTAAAGAAAATTGACAGATTGTAGTAGCTTGATGTGCTACCGTCCATACCTTACTCGACGAGGCAGAGCGAGTGTTGTCAATGATTAAATATTTTAGTTCCGTTTCAGAACTTTCTTGCCAAACTGTACTATTGGCTGACTTTCACGTTGCACAGTGGATCGACTCCATACAAACTGGCGAATATAGGACTATAAACATATAGTTTCATGATTTTTGAAAAACAAATGATGCCAATGTGCTCTCCTCAATAACCTAAATTGAAAGTACTTTCACTGTTTTTTCGATTAAACCCTAATTTTAGGAGTAATGTGAGTAAAACTGATTGCAATTATTATTATTTATTAAATTATCGAGTAACTATAGACCCATACTTATCATTAGGAAAAAATTACATATAAATTATTAAAAACAATATACAAACAAATTTTTATATGCACAAACAAATACAAAAATAAATAAATTAAAAAATTATTTAAATTCAAATAAATATTTGATCAAATATAATAAAATAAAACACAATAATTATAATTTCCTAGAATAAGAATAAGAATATTTATTTGCATAAAAACATGGTATAGAAGATGGTACAAAAATTAAATACAGAGCATACATGTTTTTGCTTAACATTATAAGCGTGCAATGTTTTCGTGCATAAGTAGGTACATTACATTTACTATTTAAAATCTTACAGTCATTTAAATTTTTTGTCAAAAATTCTTTTACACTATAAAAACTATCAGTGGACAGCCAATCATACAATTTACTTTTAAATAATCTTGTATTTACATTTTTTAGGTCGCTCGGTATCTTATTAAATATTTCTACACACATATACAAATAGCTTTTATTTTTTTATTTATTTATCAGGAACAATTTATATTGTATTTGACACATAACACTACATACATTATTATTAATAATATAAAATCTAAAAGTCAACATGCAGCAATGGTTTATATAAAAAAAGTCATGATTACTGAAAGCAACAACAATAACTAGCATTTTTTTCCCTTTAAATAGAAACTTGGAATATTAATATTAAATTACAATTCGTCCAATGAATACAAATTTTTATCTAAAAGATATGCTTTGAGCTTAGCCTTAAAAGAGCTAGTGTAGTTACAACAAAATTTTTAAATCCGCTGGCAGTCTATTAAATATTTGTACAGCTTGGTAATGAGGGCTATGCTTGACAATGTTAAAATTAGGTAAAACTTTATTTTTAAAGTCCTTTCTACGAGTGTTTTCCCTGGCTATTCTTTCTTCCCCAGACTCGTATTCATGGATATATTTTATAAAATTAACTAACAACACAAGGCATTGCCATACAACGTGGCAATGCCGCCAGTCTCTTGGGTACATTACCAGTCGACAGCGATGCGGAGGAATTTTTCGACGCCATATTTTAGTTTGTGAATAGTTTTAGTTAAGTTAGGATATAATTTTGTTATTTTATTAATTAATTAGGTATAAGTTGTTATCTAAAATATTAATGTATTGAAAAAAAAATATAATACAACACAAGTATGTATAAGCTGGGCAATATTAGAATATTTAAACGCTGAAAATGAGATCGACAGCTTTCTCTTTGTGTAATTCTGACAATTGTTCGTATTGCTCTTTTTTGGAGTATGAATGCACGCTGACAATTATAACCATAGCTTCTCCCCCAGAACTGCACACTGTATCGAAGTCTGGATTCGACAAGAGCATAATAAACCATTTTTAACTGTTCCGTATTTATTTCGTCTCTCAATGTCCTCAACGCATAACACGCAGATGATATAGTAGAGTCTATGTGTGCTAGTTCTTTTTTCCAGTTAAGCAAATCATTTAAATGGATACCCAGAAATTTGACGTTTCTCACTAATTCTATCTTTTCATTGTTAAGGGTTATATCCATATTATCTTTATTGCCTGCAGTGGTTCGAAATAACATGATATTCGTTTTTTTAATATTTATTATTAATCTACATATTTATATTGAACCAAAACTGAAAAGCTGCCAACGTAGTATTGACCTTGTCTGTCAGTTCATTAATGCTTTTCGCCCCTACTACAGCGTTAGTGTCATCGGCAAAGACTACGAGATTAATGTCTGGAATGTTTTTTTTAAATATAATTTATCAAATCGTTAGTGAAAATTATAAACAGAATGGGACCTAATATGGAACCCTTTTTTTTTTTTTTTTGTGGATGGGAAATCATCAAATGATTTCCCCCGCTCTGGGTGGAGCGGGAGGGCGTGTCAGACTTTTACTGACTAAAACCCACCCGTGTTCCTTCTGTTGCCTGTGCCGGGGCCACGGTAACTCTTTCGAACATCCCGCAACCCTAGCTGGCATCGGCCCTAGCGGACCCCGTCAATAGTGCTGACATCTCTTTCAGGCGCGCGTGGAACACGACGCGCCGTCGACTCGGGCTTGGTCCTTACCGGACGGCGAGCTACCCATTGCTCGCCGTCCGCAAGCCCGCGCCTACGGTGGCCGGGAATCAGCTGCCAATTCCCGACGCCCAGGGCGTCTCCTGCGGCGACTAGGGGCGTGAGGGTGCAAAGCTTGCCTCTCCCTCACGCGTCCCGCCTCCTCCTTCACGAGCATTACTGCTTCGCAGAAGGAGGTAATGGCTTCCCATGCACTCTCGCTCCGTACCATGGCCTGGACCAGGGCCGGACGCGAGAGATCGCCGCCGCCGATCGCTTCCGCGAGGACACGGCGGTGCTCCGCCCAAGCCGGGCAGACCTCCACCGTATGCTCCACCGTGTCCTCCGGGCGATCCACACAGTGGTGACACCCGGGCGTTTCCTCCCGCCTTATCCGGAACAGGTACCTCCCGAAGCACCCGTGTCCGGTGAGGACCTGCGTCAGGCGGAAGGTGAGGACGCCGTGGCGCCTCTCCAGCCACTCCTCAAAGAGGGGACTTATCGCCGCAATTGTGGCGTGCCCAGCGCTGGGTTGCGACAATCGCACTCTCCATGCCGCCATGAGATCCTGCCGGAGCTCTGTCCGCCGTGCCGCGATTTCTCGCGGCATCGGAGTTACGCCCCGGCGTCCTGCCTCCTCGCGCCACTCCCAGATGTGCGCGAGGACTTTTGTCTCCAGATCCCATGGCGGTAATCCGGCAAGGAGGTTCGCCGCCTCCCCGGAGACCGTGCGGTATCCCCGGGCTAACCGGATGGCCATGACCCTCTGGGACGCGTTCAACCGACGGACCGGTCGCCGCCTCACGGAACGCGCCCACACCGGAGCTCCGTAAAGGGCCATGGACCGCACGACCCCCGCGTAGAGCCTCCGGCAGGAGGCGTTTGGACCCCCCAGATTGGGCAGGAGCCGCCCCAAGGCAGCCCCGGCCCGCTCCAGTCTGGGAGCCAAACGTCGGAAATGCTCCACGAAATTCCACCGGCTGTCGAAGACGAGTCCCAGGTACTTCATCGTCGACTCGACACCGATGAGAACCCCTCCTACCGTTATTTGGGAACCCGATGGTGGCGCGTTCCGAGGACCATGAAAACACATGGCCTCGGACTTGTGCAAGGCCACCTCGAGTCCCAATTGCCGGATCCTCTCTACTAATATGGAACCCTGCGGTACGCCTGTGGTAATTTTAATCATTGATGATTGATGTGTTTTCCTTTGTCCATTCTGTTCTATAGTGCTGGTTTCTACATACATTTTCCTGTTTCTTAAATACGACGTAAATAATTGCAGGGCTCTGCCTCTGATACCATAATAATCTAGTTTAGCAATAAGTAGATTGTGATCTATCGTATGAAATGCGGAAGATAAATCTAGAAAAATCCCTGCCACCTTTAACTTACGATTTATTTTGCTAATCACATCATCTAAAAGTTTATAAATTGCATCTCCAGTGCCAATTCCTTTCTGGTATTTATTATATTTAGCTAGCCTTGGCATGACATCCAGTACGAGCCTGTGAGGGTCGCGCCGGTTTCGGGGATGTACATCGTCTGCTTTTGTAAATAATTCCTTATGCTTCCACACAAACATGCATATCTCATATATATAAAGAGACGGTAGCGGTAACAAACCAAGTTTCTGAAATACCGGCCGACAAGAATCGTCGGATTGAAGCCCGTAAATTGCTCGAATGCATTTTTTTTGTGCAACAAATGCTCTATTTTGATCGGTGCTATTGCCCCACATAATCAATCCATAGCGTAACACCGATTCAACATATGCATGATATGATGTTATTGCCGTTTGGATGTTTGTTATATTCCTTATTTTTTTTAGCGCGTATACAAACTTATTTATACGTTTTGAGACATTATCGACGTGGGATTTCCAGTTCATATCTTGATCCAAAGTAACACCTAGAAACTTAGTTTGCGTTACTTCACTAATTTTATTTATATTCATTTTTTTATTATATTGAGAATTATATGATCGGTGAAATTGAATATATACAGACTTTGCAAGATTTAATGATAAATTATTTTTATTTAGCCATTCAATCAGTATGTCAATTATGTTATTAATTTCCGCTTCATGATCGTCAATTGTATAATTATTTTTATCAGATGTCACAATAATGGAAATGTCATCAGCAAATAATATACATCTATGATTAGTTATATTAGTAATAGAATTAATATAAAGAAGGAATAAAATTGGGCCTAATACACTTCCTTGTGGGACGCCATATTTGTTACATTTGAGTTCAGAAGAGTGTGGTTTCATGTTGTTATATCCATTCACTTTTGTAATTATAACACGCTGTTGTCTGTTACTCAAGTATGTCGATATCCATTGAAGTACAATGCCTCTAATGCCAATTGCCTCCAATTTCTGTAGTAACAGGTCGTGAGATACAAGGTCGAAGGCTTTAGATAAGTCAAAAAACAACCCTGTAGTAAGGTGGTTTCGGTTAATATTAGTCATTATGGTTTTTATAAGAGTGAAGATAGCTAGTGTTGTGGATTTTTTTTTGGAAGCCAAATTGATCTTTTTTAATAATGTTTTTATCACAATAGTCAATCAATCTCTTACACATACATTTTTCGAAAATTTTAGATATAATAGGTATTAATGTTATAGGTCGATAATTATTAATGTCAGATTTTTCTCCTTTTTTAAAAAGTGGCTTAACAATTGATACTTTTAGTGATTCCGGAAAAATGCCAAGTGTAAAATGATAAATTTATTAAGTATGCCATTATAATAATAAGTTCATCAGTGCATGCTTTTATAATCTTAGTATTAATTTCGTCATAACCTGCCGAACTTGTGTTTTTTAATGATGTCATCACCGCTCTGACTTCGTTTTCAGACACAGGTTTTAGAAACATCGAATGAGCTAATGAACTTTCGTCACAGTTCGGCTTTGTACTTGTGCTAGAGTGTGCTGTATTCGTGCTGTATAGTGTGCCTAACAGGCATTGGAACAGCAACATGCCTGCCACATCCATGCCGGACATAAGGACAGTCCACCCTATCGGCGATCATTGCCAGAATGGCATTGGGGCTGGCCCGCACCCGACACACCAGGGATGAACACGACTTCCGCATAGAAGTGTGGAAGCAATCAGTGCGTGCCATCGCGAACATCCTGATGCACTACAGAAACGGGGTAGCCCCAACACCGCCCGGAACGCGTTGTTATACTGGAAACCACAAAAGGCTAATACTCCTAGCTGGAAACGGAGGGTACTGTATGCCCTCTCAGTATAGTCAACCCACAGCCGTAGGGTAATATGTGTTCTGTGACCCACAGCTACAGGCTGCACGTGTACAGGGATGTGCAGTACGCTCTAAAAAGCGTGCAATGTATGGAAAAATATAGTAAAAACATGTTTTCCTGCGATTCCCGCACATTTTCCGGTTTTGACGCTTATAATATATTTTGGCATAATATTAAGGAGATTTCGTCCGAACATACTTATGTCCCCTAGTGTCCCCCCTTGGAGATACACAGGAAATATTTTTTTGTATATATTAACTAGCTGTGCCCCGTGACTTCGTTCGCGTGGAAGTAATAAAATACACAATGTAGTAAAATAACAGCCACATTTTAATAACACACATTTTAATTCAATCATGATTCGAAAGACACGTGGCGCCATCTATTATCATAACATTATTGTTGTTTTCCTCGGGAACAGTATTTTTTTTCGGGATGAAAGGTACCCTATGTCCGCTTTTGTACACCTTTTTTTTTTTTTTTTTTTTTTGTGGATGGGAAATCATCAAATGACTTCTCCCGCTCTGGGCGGAGCGGGAGGGCGTGTCAGACTTTTACTGACTAAAACCCACCCGTGTTCCTTCTGTTGCCTGTGCCGGGGCCACGGTAACTCTTTCGAACATCCCGCAACCCTAGCTGGCATCGGCCCTAGCGGACCCCGTCAATAGTGCTGACATCTCTTTGAGGCGCGCGTGGAACACGACGCGCCGTCGACTCGGGCCTGGTCCTTACCGGACGGCGAGCTACCCATTGCTCGCCGTCCGCAAGCCCGCGCCTACGGTGGCCGGGAATCGGCTGCCGATTCCCGACGCCCAGGGCGTCTCCTGCGGCGACTAGGGGCGTGAGGGTGCAAAGCTTGCCTCTCCCTCACGCGTCCCGCCTCCTCCTTCACGAGCATTACTGCTTCGCAGAAGGAGGTAATGGCTTCCCATGCACTCTCGCTCCGTACCATGGCCTGGACCAGGGCCGGACGCGAGAGATCGCCGCCGCCGGCTTTTGTACACCTGACAACGTATCAGGATGATCGGGTCAGTGGCTTAGGCGTGAAAAGGTAACAAACACACAAACAAACTTACTTTCGCATTTATAATATTAGTTAGGATGAGGATAATATGGATATGTTTTCATTATTTTTTGTAGGATATAAAAAAAGAACATAAATGTAAATGTAATAAATAACCAACGAACTTATAAAAGATACTAATTGATGAGTTTTAATGATCAAATTGATAATACACTAAAACCTTAATATACATACAAAATAAAACTTAAGAATTACTGTTTATACCGCAAAATTTCTGCATCCAAGTCGATCTTTCTGAATCATCAATATCACTTTCAACTATTTCATCCACATCCACAAATTGAAGTTGACTTGAGTCTTCTTGAATAAGTAAATCTAACGCTTCTTTCAGCATTGTCAGTTTTTTCTTAGGACTCATTCGTGGCCGTATCTGTGCCAGATATGGATCGGAAGAAATCAGTAGACAATGAAGAATATCTTCATTACAATTAATTATTTTTTTTCTCTCAGCTTTAATCATAGTCTGCCAGTTTGAGTAAATTATGCGGCCTACCCAAATGTCCTTTCTTTGGTATTGTTCGTCGAATCGTTGAGCTCCTTAACTTTTAAGTTGAGCTGTACGATTACTAACACATGCTTGCACTGACTAGACAGGTCCACTCAATCTGTGTGGTTCTTTCCTCAAAGGACCATTTCAGACACCAACCTACATGGTCTTCACATGATCTGACCAAGATTATGTCTGGAATTTAAAAGAGACTGTGACCTCTGAGTTTGTTTCGGCCTTTCTTCTCAGAGTAGTCAGATAGGAAACGTCGGCCTCATCTAGTTAAAAAAAATGTTTGACGTGTAAAAGTGTTTGTACAAACCTATTTACAGAAATAAAATCATTTATCATTTAGTTGTACATGCGACACTATTTGTTTTTCTGGAATTATGTTCTCTGTATCTACGGAAATTTTTATTTCTTGACTCTGATATTTCCTCAGAAAGACATCCTATGGGAACTATAGAGAGGTTTTCAATCATTGCTGGTCCGTGTATAAGTAGTTTATGTACACTGGGAAGCATATTATGCCATGGATACAGGTGTACATACATTCCTGATGTTTCTAGGCAATAACATTTGAACTCTGAGATTTTGATTTTTTCACCCGATGATACACACTGTAGTATCACTCCTAATCTTCTCACTAAATTCACGTCGAATCCAGTTATTTCAGAAGATTTCTCTGGGTCTCCAAAAAATCGACGAACACTGTTGCCATCGTTGGTAGTTCCACTGCCAGGTTTGACTACATCAAGCAGCAAGCCAGTTTTCTTTCTAAAGTCTTCTTGAATTTTTCGTTTTCTCTCTGCCATTTTGTTTTTATTTTCTTCACCTTTTGCTTTCCAGGGGGCCTACCACCACCTCTTAAAGCAGTATTATTTTAATGTTACTTCAGTGTGAGAAAGAGATGGAGCTAGACGTCCTTTATAGTGGTGGTCTAGCTCCAGATCTTGAATTCTAATCTGTAAGCGATGTGAAGAAGACATTCCATACACGAATCAAAGCATGGAGTGAGCCGAGTTCGTATTTATGTGAGTTTTTGCATTACGGATGTCAATGAGTTCATTTCGACACACAAATGGTACAGGCGGATGTTGGAATTCCCGTAATAAATGAAGCAATTTTACCGTCAATCATTGTTAACAGTATTTTTGCGTGACACTACTGTTACCGGCAAGTAGGGCATATGTCTGAAATTTCGGCTTCAATGGCAATCTTTTCAGCCAGCACATTCGATTATGTCTCCTTCATGAACTTCCACATTATTGGACGGCAATAAAACGTCGATGAATGGCGATTGTTTTTCCAAATAACACCTCCATCTTCTTCGATTCATTTCAGTGGAACTAAACTGGCCATAAAAACCCTCTACAAGTTCTCTTCACTGCTCGAGTTCAAGTGCTCTTCGAGTTCAAGTGCTCTTCTGCTTGTAAACACTTTGATCCGAAGCACCATCGAAACCCCATTTATTGATTAGCGTAGACTATTGATCTTCGGTCGCTTTATAGTCATCAAAAGACTCGATTAATCTTGTTGTGGTCAGTCTAAAAGAGCTTGCAAACGGATTTTTGCTGATGTCTCTGTAACAATTATATCCTTTTTATCTGGATAGCGCTTTTTTTCATTTTGTAGTTTGTAATAGCTGGGATATTTCCTTATCTCTTCTCTCAAGCTGAACTCTCTAAGTGTAATGTATCGCCACTTATATAACTTCATCATCACGTACAAAGCTAAGGCGTTTACTGCTCGTATTTCCGTTAATGAAGTATTAGATTCAACGGAAATGCTATTTTTAATGCTGGAAACAACTTTTGGGTGTTCCAACATGTATTTCAATACATCAGCAACTTTATTGGTTCCCGTTGACTTAAGCGCTTGTACAGTTGAAAATGCAAGTTCAGTGGCTTCACTTTTTGTACGTACTCGAACGCTTTCAGAAAGGCGTCTCCGTTCTGGCGTTCGGAAAGTCCCTCAAACGTCTTGCGTGTAATTATTCCTGTAGAGGTAGCGGCATCTTGTTTCGAAGGTGACTCCAATTCTTCACCTTCACAGGTATCCGAAGGCATCACAATATTGATTTGCTCAACAACATTTTCACTAGACCCAGACATTGGTAAATTTTCTTAGTTAAACACTGGCCATTGAATGTCAGAATCAAGCCAACATGAGTTAGCAGTATTAAATTTCTTGGAACAACTGTTTGACTGTCTCCATTTTGCATATACGCGATAGCAAAATCTGCAACACCATTTTTGTAACTCTGCTTTGTCTCTTTCACTCAAATTTGTTTTAGAGTTTGTTATAAGAACACTGCACAAATATAGATGATCGCGAATGTCTTCGTGCTTCTGTAAAGCAACGTAAAGGTCCAAGTTAGTAAAAAAACCACGGTTATTTACTAACAATACTCACATTGTGTAATGGTGCGATTGTAATTATTACATTTTATATAAAACTAAAGCCTCATTCGCACGTGGGAGGAAACGCCCGGGTGTCACCACTGTGTGGATCGCCCGGAGGACACGGTGGAGCATACGGTGGAGGTCTGCCCGGTTTGGGTGGAGCACCGCCGTGTCCTCGCGGAAGCGATCGGCGGCGGCGATCTCTCGCGTCCGGCCCTGGTCCAGGCCATGGTACGGAGCGAGAGTGCATGGGAAGCCATTACCTCCTTCTGCGAAGCAGTAATGCTCGTGAAGGAGGAGGCGGGACGCGTGAGGGAGAGGCAAGATTTGCACCCTCACGCCCCTAGTCGCCGCAGGAGACGCCCTGGGCGTCGGGAATTGGCAGCCGATTCCCGGCCACCGTAGGCGCGGGCTTGCGGACGGCGAGCAATGGGTAGCTCGCCGTCCGGTAAGGACCAAGCCCGAGTCGACGGCGCGTCGTGTTCCACGCGCGCCTCAAAGAGATGTCAGCACTATTGACGGGGTCCGCTAGGGCCGATGCCAGCTAGGGTTGCGGGATGTTCGAAAGAGTTACCGTGGCCCCGGCACAGGCAACAGAAGGAACACGGTTGGGTTTTAGTCAGTAAAAGTCTGACACGCCCTCCCGCTCCGCCCAGAGCGGGAGAAGTCATTTGATGATTTCCCATCCAAAAAAAAAAAAAGCCTCATTCGCACTAAAATCATATTACAAGACGAGATAATGATGCAAAAAATAAAAATCATATATTTGTCGTACATCTCCAAGGGGGTACACTAGGGGACTTATGTATGTTCAGACGAAATCTCCTAAATATTATGCCAAAATAAATTATAAGCGTTAAAACATTTTTTTACTATATTTTTCCATACATTGCTATCAGTTTTACTCACATTACCTACTCCTAAAATTAGGGTTTAATCTAAAAAACCATAAGCGTACTTTCAATTTAGATTATCGAGGAGAGCACATTTGCATCATGTATTTTTAAAAAAATCTTGAAATCATATTTTCATAGTGCTATGTCCGTCAGTTTGTATGGAGTCGATCGACTGTGCGTTGGTGACAATCCTACAGAGTACTTTTAATATAATAGTCCCATGGTTCACGCAGGCGATACGGGACGTATTGTGGGGGTGGTTACAAGTGTGCAGGTGGCGGGATTGCGTGGCGGGAGCAGGTCAGCGATGTCGCGCTCAAAGCGCCAACAGTGTCAATCTCATTTGGAACGTATATGTACCTATGCTAGGTACACACGCAATGTCTTTAGTCTTTACTCGCTGGAGACTTCAAAATCTCTCACACAGATTTTGACAGTCAATTTGTTGCTGCGAAAAGCGATACCAAAATCGGTGTGTGGACGTGAGATTTTACAATCGTCAGTCAGCGAGTCGCCGGCGACTGAAGTCGTTGTGTGTGTATTTATACACGCAACGACTCCGGTCGCCGCGACTTATAATGTCATGCATTAAGGGGGAAGCGCTAAGGTAGCCTGCGACATTCAAATTTTCTTGCGATTTTTGTAATTTGCAGCTCAGTGTCTGGGTTTATGTTGATTATAGTATGATAAGCGACCGTAACAAATATGTATTTACAAGATTATAATATTAGAATCAGTAATACAATTCCTTAAGTTAGTATAATCATGAAATGTTAAGATTTCATGAAGAGTTGTATTGATGACTTTAATGAATCTAATTCTGTAAATATACATTTGTTACGGTCGTGAATCATATTTTAATCAATATACAACCTAATACTGGCCTTCAAATTACAAAAAAACGTAAAAAAATTGAACTTCGCGGGCTACCCTGGCGCTTTCGCCGTACCCTAATGAAACCTTATAATGTCATGCTAAATAAGAATAAGAATAAGAATAAGAATAATTTTATTCATAAGTTCACACATAAGTTGACATAAGTATAAATTACATAGAAGTTATATCATTACAAAGTTAAATATTAATATTATGAAGAAAATATTAAACTATGCCTAAAATAAATCTAGTGTATAACTTATATATAAGTATATTGGTTAAAGGCCTACTGAGTTCAATAGCGACCTGCCTGATGTAGGTTTATTCAAACCTGTGTTTCAGGCCATCACTTAACAACGCTGAGTACTTTAGTGGACCATTATGTTACTGAACATAGAGCTAGCATTGATACATAATAATTATATTTTAAAATAAAAATTGACTTAACATTAATAAACTTATTGCATTACTTCTAGCAATTTTTCAGTGTCTGAGTAATTAAATTTCGCTAAGTATTCACTCAACATTTCACTACATTTTTTACAATTTACACTATATATACTTAGAGACTTATTGATTTTATTATACAAGAACGGACCTAAAAATACATAAAACTTATTTGTAAAAGTATGTCTAGTTTGAGGCTTTATGCAAACTAAGTCTTTTCTTCTCTTATCTATAGGTATTGGGACATAAGGAAGTCTGCTATGCTGGTGCAGTACTATATTCAATATAAATAGTTGTCGCACGGTTAAGACCTTACATGCCGTGTAAAGCTCGTGTGTGGGAAATCTAAATGGGCGAAAGGTGGCTACCTTAAGGATAGCTCTCTGCGCACGTTCTAATGGCAGTAGAATTGATTTAGCAGCCCCACCCCATGAAGTTATACAATAAGTGAGAATGGATTGACACAAAGCTAAATAGACCTGTTTAATCAATTTGTAGTCCGATATATATCGTAAATTCTTAAAAATGTATATCAATTTACGCATTCGACTGCATAACAAATCAATGTGTTTACGGAAATTCAAATTTGTGTCAATCGTTACACCAAGATATTTCATATGATCGGCTTTTGCTAAAGTAGGACAATTACAAGCAACGTCAGCATACGTGCCGCACTTATGCGCATAAATGTTTATGTTAGTAGTTGGCAGGTTAGTATTTTTCATAGTAAATAAAATGTGTTTGGTTTTCTCTGCATTTAGTGTTAGGAGATTTTCATATAGCCAATTAGACACTATATTAAAACCGTTCTGGGCTTGTTTATACACCTCATCTCGAGATTTGTCTGAAAACAATAGTAAATAGCATGACATTATAAGCTTTCCAAATGAGATTCTGTTGGCACCGTGAACGTGACAATCCAAATGGAACGGCTGTGCTGTTTTCAATGTAATCGATCATAGTGCTATTTTCCTGAATCGATGCACTCAACTATGGCACCTAATCAATGCTGTGCATGATCTGCTTCGATCATACTCAGCGAAATTATTTATTTTTTAATAAAATGTGCAAAATGTGTATGTCGAACTTTTCAGACAGATTTGTTGGCGGTGAGGGGTGCGAATAGTTGACAGTAAATTATTGTACTAGGTAATAGGTAATACGGGCGGTAAAATTAACTTACGTACCTAATTTTATATCCAAGCCTTCGCCACCACCACCGCTACCACCTTGCCCAAAAAATCATCAAAGACTAAAAAGCATTACGCTCTGTTAGAATAATATTGATTACACAAACACCTATTAGGATATTATAATGTTATTTTATTTATAAACAAACGATTTATAATACCTATTACAATGTGTCACTTTTTCGACACAGCTAGAAAACTATAAATAAAATCTATAGGTACTAAGAAAATGACAAAAATTAAAGTGTACCATACACACGGCCCGACATGTCGACTTGCATCGCGTTTTTACTTTATTATCAAAAATGTTACTACATTTGAAAAAGAATTGACAAAGTCTATCTAATTTCTCATTTCTCTTTATAATCTGTGGCTATTTCTCTCGCTACTGCAGCTGGGTACGTGTGTGTTCGTCTACAGAAATTTAATTTTAATGCGTTTATTATTAGTTCTATAATAATTATGTTAATTTCTGCACAGGAGAAAACAAAATCGATCCTGGCGAATAAAGAGTAATCTTCCAGATTGATTTGCTACAGTACTTTCGGTGAGTGTTATTGTATTTTGTTAAGACGAGTTCCACGTCAAATGTGCTGGAAGGTGACACGTATTATCAAAATCGGAATACCAATTTTTTAAGTCTTGATTTTTTTTACTTTTATATCCAAGTCATTTTGAAACTAAATGCCACATTTGTCAATGAATATATTCATGTTAGGTATGTATTCGTGTCAGTTTTCGTACACTGTAAGAATTATTGATATTAACTTGTCGTAATGCACTCCTCGTACATGTGTTAACGAGTAAATATATCACAGACAGAGGATCATCCAGGCTTTCCTTCTGATTTAGATTCTGTAAATTAAATTCCATATATTCTTTTCTTAATTTGCACAAGTTTATACTTTGTATCTTAGTAATCCTCAGTAGATTTAATTTCATAACAGTAAAAAGATACATTTTTCTGTTTAGATTTTTTTGTTAGGAAAGTAATATGAAATGGAGTATTATAATATGGCACCATAATAATCTATCTATTTATTTAGCCCATAATGTCCCTTTTCTGGGCAAAGGCCTCCCTTTTCCACACATCTGCCCTCTGCCACTGCAGGCCATAAAAGATAATGTTCAGGGAATTAATAGGACCATATTATACCTACTTACGAAAAATCGGACTAGCTATTATATTGCACTCAAAGATACTTTTCTAGCTAAGTTATAGAAAAACTTGTCATTTTTACTCATAAAAACCTTTTATCTAATGTTGTGGTTGTGTTGACATATACATATTTTCAAATTAGAATGAAACATGCTCACAACACAATTGTTTAACTCTTTTCTTCATGGTGGTTACCTGAAGTGACCACGTAGTTAAGTCGCTGTAGTACTTTGTCAGCAACATCTAGTCGATAACGTTTGTACCACGACAATAGTGAGATAATCAACGTTGAGTTTTGTGTACGAAACTTTTGGCGCCACGGTCAACGAAGCTAACTATATTCAATTGAATGTTGATGATTGTGCAGGATTCCATTCGTGTGATTGTTTTTACAGCGGTAAGTACAAATCATAATAAATGTTACGACTGTATGTTTTTTTCTGTTGAATAAAGTTTATACTTTATATTTTGTGTAAAATCATTACATTTTATTTCGTATTTTTTCCATAAACTTACTTATTCAAAGTGGTTACCAGCGGTAACCACCGTTCGGTAACTGTGTATTTTTGGTTGATTTTTGTAAATACATTTGAGTTGTTGATTTTTGTTTTAGGAAGATGTCAAAGAGGAAGATAACCGATGCCGACATTATTAATCAGTTATTGTACGAAGAAATACCTTCAGATACAGATAGTCATGCTGGCGGTGATGGTTCAGACGAAGACAACCCTGAAATTGATGAAATGCTTACCAGCACTACTATTCCACTACAGTCTTCAGATGAAGAATTCGAACCTGATGATGTCGTCCCTCTCGCTGTTCTTCGTGGTGATTGTCCATCAACTTCTGAGTACCCAGTTTTACCTGAACCTGAAATAGCAACTCCCAAATGGAAGCGTGCTTACTCAATTTTAGCTCCCGACGATTACACACCATCTGTTCATCTTCCCGAAAGAATAAGTAACTTGGCTGCGCATCAACTGCTGACTCCGCTAAAAGTTTTTCAATTTCTCTGGACGGAAGAGCTCTTACAACATATTACGTTTCATACAAATCTTTATGCCCAACAAAGTGGTAAGACTTTCAAGCCTGTTACTACGGATGAAATGTCTGTTTTTATTGCTTTGAATTTGGTAATGGGTATAAAGAAGAGCCCGAGTTACAGGGATTATTGGTCATCTTCACCGGATCTTCGTGACGAATATATATCATCTTTCATGCCACTCAATCGCTTCTCATGGATTCTAGGTAACCTACATCTAAATGACAATGATGATAACATGATGCCTTCTCGAAACGATCCTAACTATGACAAATTATATAAAATCCGTCCTTTTATAGAAATGATTAGAAAATCTTATAAAATTAATTATTATCATAGTGAAAAGATTGCAATTGACGAATCTATGATCAAATTCAAAGGCAGAAGCACACTGAAGCAATATATGCCAAAAAAGCCCATCAAAAGAGGGTATAAGGTCTGGACAAAGTGTGCTTCGAGTGGTTATTGTTTAGATTTTGATATATATGCAGGTAAGACGGGAAGCAATACGGAAACTAATTTAGGAGGCAAAGTCGTTAAAAGGTTTTGCGAAGGGTTAGAAGATAAGAACCACTGAGTTTATTTCGACAATTTTTTTAACAGTTATGAAAAGGAAAGACATGCTTTGAAGATCATCATAAATAAAAAACTCTAAAAATATGTTATAATACTCTTATTTATGATATAATACTCTTGTTTTGTTCTTGAATAAAAATACTGGGATTATTGTAAAGAATACCTACTTATTTCACAGTGGTCACTCTAGGTAACCACCCCATAACACACCCTGACCGTATGTTTTTTCGCTTTTAATATCCATATTTGGTTTTCTGAAACCATAAACAATAGTTTCATACAAAAACATTGTGTTTATCTATGTTTATAAATATTTGTGCCGAAAAGAGTTAATAAATATTAACAATATACAAAAATGAAATAACTTAAAATTTATAAATATTTTGCTTACTGGTAATAAGTTAAAACAATTTGATGGAATTTGAAGTAATCATCATAATTTTATTTTAATCATTTAAATCCATAAAAGTGTAGTACCTTTGAACAAAAATTATCCCTGTTCACAACAATATTTATGATAAGTGCCTACCTAAAGATAACTTTTTGTTTAGTGTTCCGATTTAAAATGTATGCTAGCAATCTTTTTATATTGCAACATGTGATTATTTTCTCAGGTATTACAGTGCTTACCACACATTATATTTCACCAATTTTAAGATGTAACCATGACACACACAAAAGTGAACAAAGCATGGAATTTTTTTTAATAATACCTTTAGATACTCCAGTAACTGCTAAAAATAAAAAATGCTTCAAAATCTTTGTGTACCCATGGTTTGCAGAACCATTGCAACTTATAAAAAAAAATATTTTTACACTTTTTCCTTTTTTTCTTGAAATTTCTACATTAAATGTTTATATGTATTATTGAGGAAACTTACATCTGACCTGACCAATTTGAAAACAAAATCCCATGCACATGATGAACACATCTGTTAGCAAGCGTTACTCTAGCGGTCAAGCGCTGCAAGCAAGAATAGTCCTTACAATGTATAGATGATCGTTTCTTCCATGGTACTTGTCATTTTTATAAAACTTAAGAAAGAACTAATATATGTTGTGCCAATTCTGCCCCTAAACTTGTAATCAATATAGTAGGTTTCATTCATGGTAGGATTCTTATTATTAGAGTTAGTCTATTGTATTTTCACTTCATTGAGATAAAAATGACAAGGGTATGTAGATTTAGCAATTCCAAACAAGTTATATTATTATGGGAATAATAACTGAGCTTGAAAATCATTAAACTTTAATTTCTCTACATTGAGTATTTTACGAAATATTAGTTTTGGAAGTTTAGTTATTGTTTGTTTTTTTTTTTTAAATAATTATTGTTAAATTATGTATTTTTTGTATTGTCAATTAAATTAAGCAATTTTTAGTGCTATTCTTTGTTTACCACATTTCAATGATTTCATTTTCATAGTACATAGTATGCAATAAAAAATTGTATCCTTCATTATACCTCCCTTAATCACTGACAGGATTGTATAACTGACAATCCAAGTAATTTTGTATTCAGTGATTGAAATAATGAACACAAGTTTAGTAGAATGAATGGGTTTTGAAACAATTGTTCAAATAAATGATAATGCAAATAAAATTAAACGGCTGGTAGGTATTGCGTGAACTGACTTCATTATCAGTAAAAACGTGCTCAATTTTAATTGTTCAGTACTGTAACGACTTGGCGCGAACAAGGACTGCTGGCGGAGACGAAAATGATGCATCAGCAATCCATGATGGTTGGAGATATGATTCCTGTACACTCTGAGATACCCGTGCATGTTGAGGAGATGAATAATGTAAATGTGAACTACGAGAATAATGCTTCCTATGCATATGACGATCTGTTTCCGGCGCTGCCGCACTCGCAGCCGCCTGTCCAACGCAGCATTCAGCAAGCTACCAATAAGCTTCGTGTGGGATCATCATTGCATACCCAGGTAGGCGTAACAATAAGCTCTGAAGTTTGCACTGCTTAACTATTACAGCTGTATTATGAATAATATTACAGCTTTATTCATGAAATTTTCGGTTTTACCATAAAAGGGCAGTATGTTAATCCTTATTCACATTTAACACCACCTATTGCAATAAGCTCTTAAACATAATATTAGGTATATACACGTGGACGCCACATGCGTGTTTCAATCTTACGTAATCAGTAATGGCTAGTGATAAGTATAATATTATGTTGTGTAATAATATTTCAGTTCTTTC
The DNA here is from genome assembly GCA_947568875.1 of Fissipunctia ypsillon. NCBI lineage: Eukaryota > Metazoa > Arthropoda > Insecta > Lepidoptera > Noctuidae > Fissipunctia > Fissipunctia ypsillon. The sequence continues at coordinate 12,795,091 of OX387654.1, forward strand.
AGATATTAAAAACCAAATGAGTTGATAACTTACATTATTATCGCTAAAAAGTTGTGCTTCGCTATCATTTATTAAAAATAACCATTTTGTTTTCTTTTCTAGTAAATCTTATATTATTTATTTATTACTACAAGTTCACAGCATGCTAAATAAAAACTAAGCCCCACAAAACCATACCTAGTAGCGGTTTGACTATGGAACATAATTTACAACATTCCAAATCAACCAAGATTATCTTAATCTGATTGTTAAAAGATAACCAAATGTTTAACCTACTGATAATTTGAGCTGGATAACAACTATAAGTAGGTAAACAAATTATCTTCATCAAAATAAACAAAAATGGTTGATGTTATTTTTTGACAGTTAATAACTTAATAAAATATTTTTTTTAGACACATCAGATTTCATAACATTCATATTGAATTAAAAGATATTTATTAGACTTGTAAAAATATCAAAATCTTTGACTAAGCATTTAATTCCTTTGAACACATACAACCATCATAATAAATATGCATCTCTAATTTTATTGTTATTACATCTAATCAACTCTCCATTTTTTCAAGGTATTTCATGTGCCATATGAAGAGAGGAAATTGGACAACGCTAATACTTTCGGCGAGGGTGAGTCCTTGAGAACCTGTCAATCCATCACTAAGGATACTGGAGCGCATATTGAAATATCTACTAGCAAAGATGGCAGCTTGACTTTCTTGATAACTGGCAAACATAGCGCAGTGCTTGACGCAAGGCGCCTAATCTTGACCCATTTCCAACAACAGGTAAATATAATAATAATATAAAAATATTTTTATTCATTATAAGCGCGATTCTAACCAACTTTATTTCTTTAATTAACAGGCCAGCAAGCAAATTAATATCCCGAAGGAACACCACCGTTGGATATTAGGAAAACAAGGCCAGAAGTTGAAAGATTTGGAAAAAGTAACAGCTACGAAAATCAGTGTACCTGGTATTGCCGATACTAGTGAGACCCTCACTATTACTGGTACTAAAGAGGGCATTGAGAAAGCTGAACATGAGATCCGAGTGTGCTCTGAAGAGCAGGTAAACTAACTTATGGTGGATCAGCAGTTGTAGCCCGCGAAATTCAAATTTTCTTGCGTTTTTTGCAATTTGCAGGTCAGTATCAGGTTATATCTTGATTAAAATATGATTCGCGACTTTAACAACTGTGTATTTACATAATTATAACCATAAAAATCATCAATATATCTCTCTAAGTTAGCTTTGTTCTCTTTTGATCTAAAATGTCATAATTTCCGAATTCTCATCAAAAGAGAACAAATCTAACTTAGAGAGATGTATTGATTATTTTTATGGTTATAATTATGTAAATACATAGTTGTTATAGTCGCGAATTATATTTGATCAAGATACAATCTGACACTGACCTGAAAATTGCCAAAAACGGAAGAAAATTTGAATTTCGCGGGCTTCAACTGCGGATTCACCTTATGTACTTGTGATTACTATCGAATTATCAGTTGCGAAAGAATAGGCAATTAATAGTGATTTAGCGTTATAATATTAGACTTAATCAGCCTAACTATAACTTCTTTATTATTTTCCAGTCGCGTAAGGCTATGGAGCGCGTCAAGATCCCGAAGATCTACCACCCGTTCATCCAGGGTCCGTACGGCGAGCGTGCGGCTGCGCTTACCGCAGAGACAGGCGCGCGCATCCACATCCCGCCCGCGTCCACCCAAAGCGATGAAATCGTCATTGCTGGCGAGAAAAATGGTGTACTTGCTGCCAAAGCGCAAATTGAGCAAATCTATGAAGACATGGTAAATATTAATATGAATCAATCAAATCAAACCAAAGATTTGTCTAGTTTCTCTCTAAAAACATTTATTAACTTGGGTTTTTATAGGTAAAGAAATGTTCAACTGTTCGTGTTGAGGTACCTAAATCTCAGCACAAATACGTGATTGGCGCTCGTGGAACGACTATACAGGAGATTCTGAAGGAAACTGAAGTTTCTGTGGAGATGCCTCCTCCAGACTCTCCCACTGGGACCATCACTCTCCATGGACCTCACAATAAAATTGGCCTGGGTTAGTAAAATTAACTACTTTTTTTCGTATTAAACTCAATAGATTGAGGGCTGACAGGGGAGAATGGAAGACAAAAACTTTTGCGCTGGCTCCAAATAACATGGGAAGAAGATAATGAAACTCAATGTTTGAAGTATGTACTCAATATTTTGCATCCATTATTAAACACAATTTTTAACCCAACAGCTCTCTCAAAGGTATGCGAAAAAGCGAACTCTGTGAAAACTGCAACTGTGGATGCGCCTACTTGGATCCATAAATACATAATCGGAAAGAACGGCTCTAATATTAAAAAGATAACTCAGGACTTCTCTAAGGTATGATTTATTTTATTACCTTTATCGAACTTTATTATTTTGATCACTTTGCATTTGCATAATCGTAAAGGATTATTGTTTTAAAAGGCTGATTTTGATGAGATGCTTATTTTGAAAGTGTATTTCGGCTCACAGGTACACGTTGACATAACCCATTCTGAAGACAAGGTGAAGATCGATGGTCCCCCAGAGGAAGTGGAGCGCGCTCAAGTTGAGCTGGATGACTTTGTGAAGAACTTGCTAGCCACTCTTACCTATGTCGAACTATCGGTCGACCCCAAATTCTTCAAACACATTATTGGAAAGAATGGAACTAACAGTAAGTTGAACCTTTCATATGAAAATACTTCGATTTATGTTGCAGACTTGTAACTAATGAAATTCTTATTTTTTTAGTTAATAGACTGAAGGATGAGACTGGGGTAGTTATTAACATTATTGAAAACGAAGGCAACAATATTATTCGCATTGAAGGCAGCCATCAAGGTGTAGCTGACGCTGAAAGAGAATTAAGAGAAATGGTAATGAAATTAGAGAATGAAAGGACAAAGGAAGTTTATGTTGACCATAGATATATTAAATCTCTTATTGGAGTTAGAGGAGAAAAAATAAAGGAATTTCGCGAAAAGTTCGAACGTGTGCTTATTTCTCTACCCGATCAGGGGCAAAAGAGGAGTCCCATTAAGCTAAGAGGTCCCCAGGAAGATATTGAAAAATGCGAAAAGTATCTTCACAAGGTTATAAAAGAAATAGCAGAGTCGTCTTTCGTCCAAGAAGTGCCGATTTTCAAACAATTCCACAAGTTTATTATTGGTAAAGGAGGCGCGAATTTGAGGAAAATTCGGGACGAAACTCAAACTGTGATCGATCTTCCAGCAGAAGGCGATGATAGCGATGTTATAACCGTACGAGGTAAACGAGAGAATGTTGAAGAAGCAGTTAAAAGAATTCAGCAAATTCACAATGAAAAAGCTAATGTTGTAACGGAGGAGGTAACGATTGCTCCTAAATACTATAATTCTTTGATTGGGGCTGGTGGAAAACTTATTCATTCCATTATGGAGGAGTGTGGTGGAGTACTGATAAAGTTCCCGCCTGCGGATAGTGACAGCGACAAGGTGGTGATTAAAGGGCCCATCGAAGATGTTGAGAAGGCTAAGCAACAACTACTTGCGCACGCTTCGGAACGAGAACTGACTTCCCACACCGCTCACGTGCGTGCCAAACCGGAACACCACAAATTCCTGATAGGCAAAAATGGTGCTAACATTAAGAAAATTCGCGAGCAAACTGGCGCTCGCATTATCTTCCCGACTGAAAAAGACGAAGACAAGGAAGCTATATTTATCATAGGTAAGTTTTGTGTGCTGCTATTATAATCTATATCTATACTTATTATAAATTAAAGTCACTTTTCGTGTTTGTCTGTTTGACCACGTTGTTCTTCGATAAACTGCGCAACGGTTGTTGCGATGCGGTATTCACCATTATTATGAAAAATTATTCGGGAAGGTTAATATTAATATTTGGCTTACATAATTATAATAAAAAAATCTCCATGTTTTGTCATAAAAACCGTGCGAAGCAGCGGCGGGTCGCTAGTAGTTGAATACAAAGAAGTCGATAGGAAAACATTATTATTATATTCTTAATTCAGGTCGCGAGGAGCAGGTAGAGGCAGCTCGCAAGCAGCTAGAAGCAGCAGTAGCAGAGATCAGTAACGTGTCTGAAGGCGAGATGGCGGTCGCGCCCCGTCACCACCGACACTTCGTGGCGCGGCGCGGCGAGGTACTGCGCCGCATCGCGGACGACTGCGGTGGCGTGCAAATCTCCTTCCCGAGGCAGGGAGTCAACAGCGATCGCGTTGTTCTCAAAGGCCCCAAGGATTGCATAGAAGCCGCTAAAATCCGCATCAACGAAATCATCGAAGATTTGGAAGCGAAGGTTTTTATTGTTAAATATACTTTTGTCTACTTATCACATTATATTTTGCAAAACATCTAATAATAATAATAATAAGTCAGTCACACTGAAGGTGATTGGATGCGTGTTGTTGAGCAGGCGTGTGATTCAATACCAGACATGGAGCCTGTTATAATTAGTGCAGTCCGCCCGTTACCTAACTGGAAATCTCCAGGACCGGACGGACTGCACAATTTCTGGATTAAATGGCTACAAAGGTCACACGCCAGCTTAGCCTCGCAATTCCAGTCATCTGTAGAGACTGGGTCGCTGCCACTGTTCTTTACGACAGGAGTTACCCACCTGCTCCATAAATCGGGTAGTACTGCGAAACCTAAAAACTATAGACCAATTACATGTTTACCGACGGTCTATAAAGTTCTTACATCCATTCTTAGAGCAAAAATTGCACACCACATAGATAGTGGCTCAATTATGTCTGTGTCTCAGAATGGGTGTAGGAACGGGTCTTGCGGAACTAAGGAGCTGCTTTTTATAGACATGACCATAAGCCAACAAGTTCGTAGATCTCGGAAGGATCTGTCGACATGTTGGATAGATTATAAGAAGGCCTATGACTCGGTGCCACATACATGGCTCATTAAGGTGCTGGAGTTGTACAAAATAGACGCACCTTCTTGATGTCATGTATGGGGCAGTGGAGGACGGTCCTTCTCCATCCAGGATGTCGACAGATCCGGGGGACCAATGAACCGATCAGGATTGAGCGGGGAATATTTCAGGGCGATAGTTTGAGTCCGCTTTGGTTTTGCTTAGCTTTGAATCCTCTAAGCACACTGCTGGAGGATTCAGGTGTAGGCTATAGGTTGAGAAGAGGTGGTCAGGTGATATCTCACCTCCTTTATATGGATGACTTGAAACTCTGCCCCCAACAATTTGCGACTGATGGAGCTACTGAAGATAACAGAAACCTTCAGTAGCGCCATCAGGATGGAATTTGGTGTGGACAAATGTGCAGTCATGCATGTAAAGCGAGGGGGGATTATGGAATCCGTGGGTACCCAACTCTCGGATCCCATACACCTTAGATCCCTCTCATCAACCGAAACCTAGAAGTATTTGGGTATGTCAGAAGCGTCGGGCATCAATGTTACTGACATGAAGCAATCGTTGAAGGAGCGCTTCTTTGGCCGCCTGTACAAAGTATTTAATAGTCTTCTATCAGGCGGAAACAAGGTGCGTGCCTTCAACGGTTGGGTCATGCCAGTTTTGATGTACTCTTTCGGCATACTCAAATGGACTCAGACCGAACTCGACGCCCTGGATAGGAGGGTCCGTACGCTGCTGACTGCATATCGAATGCATCACCCACGATCATCGGTGATGAGACTGTATATCCCGCGAAAGTGTGGAGGTCGAAGCTTTTTAAACGCTAAGACCTAAGACCCTCCACAACCGCGAGATAAGCAGTCTCAGGGAATATTTCCTAGAAGCCGACGTGGGGATGCATCGAGATGTGGTCGCGGTAGACAAGGGTCTCACCCCACTCTCCTTGGCGAAAGAAAACTGGCGCAAACCTGCAGTACTTGATACTAAAGATCGTAAGGAAGTATGCTAAGGCAAAGAGCTTCACGGATGCTTTTTCCGGGCCCTCCATGGGCCTGATGTAGACTTTTTGGCGTCTGTATCCTGGCTACGGTTCGGTGGCCTCTTCGGGGAAACGGAAGGTTTTGTCTGTGCTATTATGGATGAAGTTATCATGACGAATAATTACCGGAAATATATTGTCAAGGACGGTACGGTTGACATCTGTCGGGCATGCCACCGCCCCGGTGAATCAATCCGACATATTATTTCCGGTTGTTCTCGCCTTGCTAACGGTGAGTACTTGCACAGACACAATCTAGTGGCTAGGATTATCCACCAGCAACTTGCCTTGCAGTACAACCTTGTGGAGCTCGAAGTACCATACTACAGGTATGTGCCCGACCCAGTTCTCGAGAATGGTCATGCCACATTGTACTGGGATCGATCTATCATCACTGACAGGACTATTGTAGCCAATAAACCTGATATTGTGGTGATAGATCGACGAGAGCGCCGTGCAATGATTGTTGATATCGCTGTCCCTCATGACGAGAATCTCGTGAAAGCTGAGAAAGATAAAAGAATCAAGTATCTTGACTTAGCACACGAGGTTGTCGACATGTGGGACGTGGACTCTGCAATCATTGTACCGATAATCGTTACGGTTTATGGCCTAATAGCGGAGAGCCTCGACCAACACCTCAGGAGGCTCTCATTGTGCGGCTGGGTCAAGGGCTTGATCCAGAAAGCAGTACTCCTGGACACGGCACGCATAGTGAGGAAGTTCCTCTCTCTAGAGCCCTGACCGCCGGCACCTTGGACCCTGTTCCTGATGCCGATGGGCCACTATTTTTATATTTTTAAATGTTTTTTTTTTGTTTTTATAAAAATATTTAAAAATTTAAATAATATGTATAGAAAATGAAATTAAAAAATAATAATAATAATAAAACATTTATTTTCGAGTAATATGGACTAGGTATGTTAGTAGTATTAAAACATTATGACAAACAATTAAGTTAAGCACACCAAAATAAAGTTCACTGGTCAGATAAATACATACAAATAAAAACGAATACAGTAGAGATTACTAAGATGTCCTGACTTCTAATGCTGTAATTTACACAGGTAACAATAGAATGCGTGATATCTCAAAGGCACCATCGTACAGTGATGGGTGCCCGTGGTGCTAAGGTAAAGGATATCACAGCTGAACACGACGTACAAATCAAATTCCCCGAGCGAGACACGACTGAGGGCGCCGATGTTCCCTTAAAGGAAAACAATGAGAACGCTGAGCCCGGCCCGAACGACATCATCAGGATCACTGGTCGCCCAGAGAATTGCGAGGCAGCTAAGAAGGCTTTACTTGAGCAGGTAACGAGTTTACTTATTCAATGACAGTGTGGTTCATAAAGCAAGTTTAGATTAATCTACAAAAAAAATAGACTATTCAATTAAATCATTCTTTATTAGGTGCCAATCACGATCGACGTAGAAGTTCCAAATGAATTGCACCGTTTGCTTTCTGGTCAGAAGAGGCGGGAACTAATGCAAACATATGATGTACACATTCTACTTCCACTCAATGATGACCCTAGTGACTTGGTTAAGGTAAGAAGAATCCTCTAGAATAATTGTAATTAAGTTTTGTTTGTACTGAATATTGATCGTATATTATAGGCATACACATAGGTATACATATTACTAAAGTAATTAACAATAATTATTTTTATTTAGGTAACAGGCACCCCTACAAATGTTGAAAAGGCCAAACTTGCTCTTGCTGACAGAATTGTTGACATGGAAAAAGAGAAAGAAGACAGACTTCTCAGGTGGGTCTGCATTTCCATCAAATCGGAATTTCCAATTTCTTATCATTTTTATAGTGCATTTGGAAGTGTCCATACCTATCCATGAATATTAATTTTAAATATATAATAATAATAATTACAGGTCATTTGAACTGAAATTCAAAGTGGATCCCGAATATCATCCTCTAGTTATTGGTAAGGGTGGTTCTGTCATTACAAAGATTCGCACTGATTATGGAGTACAAATAAACTTGCCGAAACGTGGTGAGGCTGATGACGACATCATTACAATCCAAGGCTATGAAGACAAGGCATTGCAAGCCAAGGAAGCTATTATGGCTATTGTACATCAACTGGTGAGTCCCTATTATTTTACAATAATTTGGAAGGATCAGTCTTCGTGACGATTGGCGTCACGAAGCTGCTGAAATCAAAGGCGCGACGCATAAAATGTAGGCTACTTACGGCTTCATTCCAATGGTATCACGCCAAATAGTAAGTCATTGCAATGTGACTCTTATTGTTAGTAGCCATATATGGTATACATTAGAATGATTGGCGAAATGGACGGATCCCTACGAAATTGCTTCATTCGAAAATAGTAAAGTCATTGCAAACGTGACTCGTATGGCATTGTATTGAAGTATAAATAAATTAGAATGATGGCCGAATGGAGTGATCATTCAGCTCTCATACATGCGGTCGCGGCGATACTGAGCGCGCGCACTTTATTGTTGTCTAGCCGACAGTAGTACCGCCATTATCATTTTATTAATTATCAGTGGAAACTTGTAAATGGCCTTCAATTTTATATTGTTTAAGAACACTGTATAAGCTAGCTGTAAGTTTCATGGATAGAATAAAATAAATTATGTTGAAAGATACCGCCGCCGACGACGGTGTTGTCAGTTTTCTATATTAGCAAAAATGACATAATTTATTTCGTACCCAAAAAAATGCTGTTTGCTTATGGGAAATAACATCTTGAACATTTTTTAATATTACAACGAAAGTCTACAATTAGCAGCCAGGGGGTTCCCTGGCTGCTATTTGAGTTTGAAAGCATCAAAAATCATATTTTTGCGAACTATATTATTTTGAACAACAATTATAAGGTCAGGTGCGTAGTACTCGCAACCGGCGTGCGTGTATGACCAGATGTATGAACGTAAACGAGGCAATAGGAGTATATAAGGCTCGTAGCAGATGGCATTCTGTAGTTTCTGCCCACCCCCATGGGAAGACGGCGTGAGTTTATGTATGTAATATTTTGGACATTCGTTTAAAAAGACGCCAACAGTTATTACCCATGGTAGAAATGGACATGAGCGTTAGGTATACTAAGGTAGGATATAGTAAGTATTAAAAAATAACAAGGAAAAGATTGAGGGAAATGTTTTTAACAATAGCAGGTAGCTAGGCCGGTGCAATACCCGTTATTAAGACCCTCCAGAAGCTGTTTGATGCCGTCATACTCGAGAGTAAAACGCCACATGCAAGGAACAGCGATTGTGGTGATACTCTTCTTGAAAAAAGGTGACAAATGCTTAAGAATAGGCCCATCTCACTTGTGACCCATGTCTACAAGCTGTTTTCAAGAGTCATCACTAACCGTCTCGCGCGCATGTTTGACGACTTCTAGCCTCCCGAACAAGCCAGATTCCGTAAAGGCTTTAGCACTGTAGACCACATACATACGCTGCGGCAGGTTTTACATAAGACCGAAGTGTAATGATGACCTGCCTCTCTGCTTAGTGTTTGTGGACTACGAGAAAGCCTTCGAGTCGATCGAAACTTGGGCTGTACTGCAGTCTCTTCAACGGTGCCAGATTGACGATCTATATATCGAAGTGCTGAAGTGTCTGTATAAAAACACTACTATGTCAGTCCGACTCCAGGACCAGACCTCAAACCTATCCTTCTGTAGCGAGGTGTGAGACAGGGAGACGTTGCGTCTCCGAAACTGTTCACCACTGCATTGGAGGATGTCTTCAAGGTTCTGGACTAGAAAACGATAGTCATCAACATCAATGACGAGTAGGTCACTCGCCTTCGGTTTGCCGACGATATACTAGTCATGGCTGAGACTGAGACCATGGAGGACTTCAGCACAATGCTCGATGATCTCCGAAGAGTTTCCGAAAGAGGTCTTAACACATTCACCACGGCTACAAATTTTGAACGTAACACACGGATGCCGCCAACATTTTCTATAGACTCGCTAGGCGGGTAGCCGGCATCTAACGAACATTTTTAAAGAACTCGCGAGGCGGGTCACTGGCATTAAATGTGTTAAAATGAACATGGTAAAAACAAAGGTCATGTCAAATACCCATGTAACACCCACTCTCATAAAGATAGGAGACTCTACACTCGAAGTTGTGGACGATTATGTTTACCTAGGACAAACTGTCCAGTTACGTAGGTTCAACTTCAAGAAAGAGGTCAATCGTCGAATCCGTCTCGGCTGGGCAGCGTTTGGGAAGCTACGCAATATCTTCTCATCCTACATACCACAGTCATAACCAGTGCATGTTGCCAGTGATGACTTGTGGCACTGAAATGTGGTCGCTCACAATGGGCCTCATTAGAAGGCTGAAAGTTACCCAAAAGGCAATGCAGAGGGCATGAAGAGATCCGCAGGAGAACCAAGGTAACTGACATAACCCGAAGAATTGCCAAACTTAAGTGGCAGTGGGCAGGGCACATTGATCGATGGGGCCGAACAGCAGTTGCACGAACAGATGGCCGATGGGGCCGACAGGTTCTGGAGTGGCGACCGCGTACCGGAAGATGAAGCGTTTTAAGGCCAACAAGGTGGACCGAGGACATGGTGCAGACCGAAGGAATTCGCTGCATGGTCGGAGTCGAGGTCAATCTCAGAACCGGTCGAAGTGGCGATGCTTAGGAGAGGCCTATGTCCAGCAGTGGACGTCTTCCGGCTGAAATGATAATGACGATGAGGTAGCTAGGTAGTTTCGCTTTTTAAACATTAATGTAATGCTGGAAACAATTTAACAAAATGCAATTTTTAGTATGTATTTTCAAACTTAAATAGCAGCGGAAGGGTTTTGTGTTGGAAGGGTTGTTGTATTTTTGCATCTGCCAAGTCCCTGAGACGATTGCGGAACTTTCTACCGCCTACCACTAACACTGCGCTTGCACATTCTCTTTTACTTCCCATTCTTGACTACGCTGATGTCAGTTATCCCGATCTCACTGAGGCACAGGTAGATAAACTTGAGCGACTTCAAAACTTTTGTAATTTCGTAATTTTTATGTTCTTTGCACGTGTTTTATGATTATTATGACATATATTTTTTATAGATAAGTAAATGTTTCATGTATTTTGTATATAAATATGTAAATGGTACACCACAGACTACTGCAGTACTGTCTCTCCTTTCTCCCTTAATCCATCCAAAGGTTTTCTTTAAATGATCGCTCTTAGCGATAAGGCCGCCCATTGTGCTACCCCTTGTTTTTCTACTTTATATCTGTAATATTGATGGTGTGCATAATAAAGAGTATTCTATCTATCTATACTCTCGTTGTAATATTAAAAAATGTTGAGGATGTTATTTCCCTTATGAAGGCCTTTTTTTTTCTGGCCGACTTTAATGAGAATTTATCTTCATAATTATACATTAAAAAAACAATATAGGATTAATTTAACGAACAAGAGCTATAAAGAAACTGAATTAAGTTCCACTGGATTTGCGAAATTACACACTGTTCGGCGTGCTGCCATGGCACACATAGGCTTGCCAATTTTTTTATTATTAAGAATGGAATGGATGATTTTTTTTTGCTGTTTCTAGTACCTACTCTATTCTCAGTTGCTCCAGAAGAGTCTTTATATAACTTATGCCTTTGTTGTTGTTTTGACAACTGCAATTGGTTGGAATCATAAAAATAAAACGTGGGAATGGACGTTTTCCTAGCTAACTGTGTCATTTTTCCAAAACCTGTGAGGGCAGTTAGCAGTCAATCAAAAATTAAGGGCAGTCTCCTAAGACCGTTTTCCTGTAGCTCCAACGGCTAAGGTACCTTACTGCCCTTACTTTCCCGTCTTAAAAATCCACCTTGTTTACTTTCATATAGAGAAACAAAACAAAAACGGGCCAAGCGCGTGTCGGACCACGAGCAGTCTATTATATTATTCTAAATATTATTGATTTTATCGGACGCGAAAATAAGTTGGTTTTTCATTCGATTGTCTAGAAAAAACTGAAAATCAATGTTATTTCTGCAGTTGTAATCGAAAATATCTTTTATCTTAAAAAAAATTGACTTAAACCCGAGGTGGTCCTCGGGTTTATTTTTTAAGAAGGCAAGTACAATGTTATCGCTTTTAGTCCCTTGCTACCAGGCGCAGGCCAGGGACCAAAAGCAATAACATTGAACTTAGATTAAGAAGTGGTTAACGATTTGTTGACGTGGGACTTCATGATTGTCATCTGCTTTAAAGCAAACAGCAGCCTAATTCAATAACACCACATTGCATTGATCTTGAAAAGACTAGTATTTCCAACATCATGATTTCAATCAATTTTGTTTAATTGTCAAAATGAATGCGATTATCGTTACGTTTGTGTAACGCCTTTAGTTACGAGTGCAGTACCTTACATGTTCTACAAGCATAATTGAATATATTTGATAGTACTTTCTACTTCATGAATGTTTTTTTAACAACTTTTTTTACGTAAAACTGGCAAATAATATTACTATCTCATAAATGTTCGTTGTTGCCACAGGACAATCAATGTCGAGAGGAGGTCGATATTGATCCACGAGTTCACAGGAGGTTGATTGGCCTCCGAGGCAAAAACATCAGACGCATTATGGACGATTACAAGGTCGACATACGTTTCCCGAAACAAGGTGATGACAGCATCGTTGTCATTACCGGAGACGAGGATAATGTACTTGATGCAAAGGACCATCTCCTCAACCTAGCCGAAGAATACGTAAGTATGCCAATAAAACACAAACTTGTGCTGAGTAGTGTGTTTTTTATGTTCTGTTCCTAATTTAAAATGAATCTCCAGATTCAAGACGTCGCCGACCGTTACACGCGACCTGCGGCGCCTTCCCTGGGTGACTTCGGTGATGTGCTCGGTGAACGAGAGCAAGCAAACAATAGCGCTGGCGCTGCCGCCGCCGCCGCCGCCGCAGGCCCCGGGCCCGCGGGCTTCGTGGTGAAGGGAGGCCCGTGGGAGCAGCGCGCGCCCGACACGGCGTCCACGCAGGAGTTCCCCACCATGCCGGGAGGCCCGCGCGCCGTGCAGCCTGCCGCGCCCACGCCCTCAGCCGCATGGGGCCCGCGTCGCTAGTAGCGCCCGACGACTCGTCCATGTACTCGCATGCGTGCATACTTTTAAGCCTATAGTGTATAGTGGAGTGCGCCGCGTATTATTTCGGCTGTTTCGATGCGACGACGAGTGCGTTCACTTAGATCGTATTGTCGTCGCTTTGCGGCACCCGCTAATAATCCTTGTAATCTTAAAACTGCAGATATCTCTCGTACTCGCTCATATTATTACGAAAGTGGGTAGCCAGCTGTATTTTACTGGTGATTTATCGGAGGAGATCGCCGCTGTTTGTGGCGATCTCTCTGAATTATAAATAACGCGAGGTCGAGCCGAACGATTATCATATAAGTATTCGGTTACGCGATTTCGTTATTTTTTATGAATTATTATTATGTATCTATGAGTATAAATGCCATTCTACTAAGTTGTTATTTACTTTGATATTTATAATGAAATACATGCCGTTGTATTTTTAATTTATGCGTCTTTATAGTATGCATAATAAACTGATTCCGTGTACTTATTTAAAATTATAATGAAATTTCTATTTTTCATACATAATAGTTTTCACGTTTTTTTATCATGTTTATAATGTTGCCTATAAAATAATGAATCAATAAATGATAAGACAAGAATGAATATTTTTACAAAGTAATGTGTACATAGTAAATAAATTGTGTTTGAAAATATTAATAAAATCTTTTACATCATTTTTTTTTCTCTATTCCACTGTTAAGGCGAGGTAGACCCTGCGAAGTAGGTATTTAAGCTACCAACCTACCCACGAAGCGAGCCGTGCGCTTACATCGCCAGCGTGAACTTACATGAACCCAAAATGTGTCACAGTATAGGTAAGCGTGTCGTGTAGGCAGTAGGTCAACTCATTGGAACGAAGTTCTTTGACGCGGCTTGGCAGAAACCGTCACTAACGAAAAAGCGCGATCATACTTTCTTCTTTGAAATTCACACTTTTACTCTCTTCAAATTTTCTTTCATGGGTGTCGTTTTCGAGGGTGCTGAAACCGATAGTAAAGTCAAAATTAAAATCCAGAAGGAACACGGGTGGGTTTTTTGATTTCCCATCCACAAAATAAAAGGCGGCTGTGAACATTTTCAAATTTTTCATCATGGGTGTCGTTTTCGTGGTTATCGAGGGTGCTAAAACCGATAGTAAAGTCAAAATGAAAATTCAAGATGGCGGCTGTGAAAATTTTCAAGTTTTTCATCATGGGTGTCATTTTCATGGTTTTCGCGGGTGCTAAAGCCGATGGTAAAGTCAAAATGAAAATCAAAGATGGCAGCTGCGAAAATTTTCAAATTTTTCATCATGGGTGTCGTTTTCATGGTTTTCGAGGGTGCTGAAGCCGATAGTGAAGTCAAAATGAAAATCCAAGATGGCGGCCGTGAACATTTTCAAATTTTTCATCATGGGTGTCGTTTTCGTGGTTTTCGAGGGTGCTAAAGCCGATAGAAAAGTCAAAATGAAAATTCAAGATGGCGGCTGTGAACATTTTCAAGTTTTTCATCATGGGTGTCATTTTCATGGTTTTCACGGGTGAAAAAAGCCGATAGTAAAGTCAAAATGAAAATTCAAGATGGCGGCTGTGAAAATTTTCAAGTATTTCATCATGGGTGTCGTTTTCATGGTTTTCGAGGGTGCTGAAACCGATAGTAAAGTCAAAATGAAAATTCAAGATGGCGGCCGTGAAAATTTTCAAATTTTTCATCATGGGTGTCGTTTCCATGATTTTCGAGGGTGCTATAGCCGATAGTTAAGTCAAAATGAAAATCCAGATGGCGGCTGTAGAAATTTTCTGATTTTTCGTCATGGGTGTAGTTTTTCTAGTTTTCGAGAATATTAAAGAGGTCAAAATGTAAAACGAAAATTTTGTTTTTGTATTAAATCATATGTGAGATGAACTTTGTTACTGACGGTGTCTCCCAATTGCACATGTTTTTTATTTATTTATTTAACAGTTTACGTACACACATGTAAACAGACCAGAAGAAAAAAACAGAAAAATACGTACAAAGGTGATGCTGATGGTGGGGTTTTCTTTTAAAGTAGATCCCTACAGGGTTAGTTTTCAATAACTGGCCAAATTTTCACAGGGTTTTCTACCCATGAATATTAACAACTTTCACTGTGGGGCCAACTCTAAAATCACGAGAAAAAAAATCTGCTATTTCATAAAAAAGTTCAATACTTACTCGGCCAAAATGTATGAAACAGCTGATTTTTTTCTCGCGATTTCAGAGTTGGTCCTATAGTGTAAGTTGTTCATATTCGTGGGTAGATCACCCTGTGAAAATTTGGCTAGTTATTAAAAAATTGCCCTGTATATACAAATTAGTTTTGGATATTTATTATTTATTACGGATTACTTATTGACGAAACCACCCAGTGTTATATTGGGGCCATGCCTAATAGGTTGATTGGAAATGATACGATTGTCGAAATTAAGTGTCCCATAATAGTATGAAAACAAGGATTGGCGAAAGCTATAGAAGAAAACAAAATTCAAATAGAAACATTATAAAACCGAGTGCGTCGGGGAACTTCCGACAGGACCAAAGATCCTTGTTACGTGATGACTCTTACATGATTTTAAATAAAACAAAGGTTTTACAGCCGCCATCTTCGATTTTCATTTTGAATTTATTATCGGTTTCAGCCCCCTCAAAAACCTTGAAAACGATACCCATGACGAAAATTTTCACGGCCGCCATCTTGTATTTTTATTTTGACTTCACTATCGGCTTCAGCACCCTCGAAAACCACGAAAACGACACCCATGATGAAAAATTTGAAAATTTTCACGGCTGCCATCTTGGATTTTCATTTTGACTTTACTATCGGTTTCAGCACCCTCGAAAACCTTGAAAACGACACCCATGAAGGAAAATTTTCACGACCGCCATCTTGGATTTTCATTTTGACTTAACTATCGGCTTTAGCATCCGCGAAAACCATGAAAACGACACCCATGATAAAAACTTGAAAATTTTCACAGCCGCCATCTTGAATTTTCATTTTGACTACTATCGGCTTTAGAACCCTCGAAAACCTGGAAAACGACACCCATGAAAAAAAAATTGAAAATTTTCACGGCCGCCATCTTGGATTTTCATTTTGACTTTACTATCGGTTTCAGCACCCTCGAAAACCTTAAAAACGACACCCATGAAGGAAAATTTGAAAATTTTAACTGCCGCCATCTTTGATTTTTATTTTGATTTTACTATCGGTTTCAGCACCCTCGAAAATCATGAAAACGATACCCATGAAGGAAAATTTGGAAATTTTCACGGCCGCCATCCTGGATTTTCATTTTGACCAAATTTACACTTTGAAAGTCGAGTCGTGACGATTTCTACCAGTTAACTCCTACCGCAAGCTGCGTTACAGAACTTCGTTACTAAATAAGGGTTCCGTTTTTCATTCGAACATACGAAACCCAAAAAAAACATACTGACTTATTTACACTATGTCTTACGAATGAATTGTTCGATAAATTAGCGGAACAGCCGTGCGCTAGCAAAACGGACGTAGGTCCTACCTCATCAAGGGCGACTGAATCGCAGTGCGCAAGCCGCTGTATTATACAGGCTGTGGCGTAAATAGTGGTCCAACGTAAAGGGGTCGATACACCGTATACTCAGCTATCACATACCATAATTTGAAACTTTTTTTCCACAGATCTCAGAATAAAATATTTATCTTTTCTTTTTTGAAAAATGTACTCTTTGCTTTACTAATGTGGCTGTAACTTCTAAAAAAAGACATTATTTTATCTGTTTATAACTGTGGAACACATGTGCTATCACATCCAAGTAATTTTGTAAATGTAATTTTATAGGTAATAAAGAAAAATGTGTTTATTTCAAAATGTAACTCAAATGTCTAGAAAATGGTGTGACTTGAGGTGCGAATGGTGTAAAAAAAAATGTACGACACTGTCGGTGCCCATTATTTTAAAAACTTGTTCAATTAATGCAGATTCTAAATTAGTATAATAATAACTGACTCCTTAATTTAAACAAAAGTTGTAGCCATTTCTATTCAAAAAGAGCTGAATTGTACAGCCCAATTAGTAATGCAAGGTGTACATTTTTCAAAAAAGATTAGAAAAATATTTTATTCTGATCTCTATAGAAAAAAAAAATCAAATTGTGGTATGTGATAGCTGATTATACGGTGTATCGACCGCTTAACGTTGGACCACTATTTACGCCACACCCTGTATAATATTTTATTATTAAATGAATTTAACCATTTTGCAAAATGTAACCACAAATTGTTCTTCTATTTGTTATGAACTTTTTACAGATATATTTTTTGGAAGTATTGCTTTCGTAAGTTTTAAGCAAAATTAGAAAAACAAAAAAAATCATCGATTAGACTCCTCTTCCGATTTTTTTTTGATCGAGCGAAATTTTCGATATCATGTTTTGAACCACAAAAAGTCAAAATACATATTATAGTAAACTACAATATATATATTTTTTGGCTTTAAACAATCACTATTTGTTTGTTTATTATTGAATCAAACTGATGCTATTTTGGGTATAGGTCGCCTTAATATAACTCTGTTCATGGAACACCTAAGGGCGGCTAAGGGTCAGCGCAGACCTCATACCATTTAACCTATGGATTCGGAATCCGCCTCGTATAATTAAAGGCCAGCGCACACCGGGGGACGGCATCGAGGAGGATTTGCCATCAGCCAGCGCACTGATAATTTTACGGCGCATACCGTCGCGCGCTCTTCAATACGTGTGTGTGTGGGGGTGCGTGTGTGTGTGTCGTATGTTTTGTGTGTGTTAAATGTATCATTTTTGTTATTTATTTATTGAATTTTATGTATATTAATGAGTCCTTGTTACTTGAATAAATAAATAATTATTAATACCGCAGAGAGAAATCCGCTTTGATGCTCCGTGGTCGGTATCTGAGCTTAGGAATATATATCGTGCTACCATTAGATACGTACGAATTTACGTTCGTAAAAAAAAATTAAGGTCCCCGCCAGCATAGTATAAAGAGAGAAAGTACGTTATACAAACGCACCGTGCGCGGCTTGTATGTGTGCGCCAAAGTATCTATGCGTCGCCGCACGCACACTTAAACAAATCTCGGCCCGTTTCACAGCGCGCCAGTCGGGGCTAACATCGCACGAGGTTCGCGCGTCACGGCTTTTCGGCACCACTAAATGAATGAAAAATGGACGTAGTTATGCTATAACGTTCCAATCCACAAGGTGGTCAAAATTGAGTTTTTGAGCCCAAGCTAGGTATTTTGGATCGTCCTATCTAGTGCTGAAGACACTGACTCTCTTACGACAATAACTATTGAAATAATTAAGCGGTCTAAATGATAAAACGAACCAAAAGATCTAATTATAATCTTATAAAGTGACATTACATTTGGATCGTACTGTTTTAATTCGTTTTGGACTGAATGCAATAAAAATAAGGATCCAATCATCTTGAAACGTTTTAAAAATAACTAATTTTAAATCTTAAAAAGTGACATCCCATTTGGATCGTACTATTTTATTTCGTTTTGGGCTGAATAAAATAAAAATAATGATCCATTCAACTTGGAACGTTTTAAAAATAACTAATTTTAAATCTTAAAAAGTGACATCCTATTTCCCTCCCTCCTATTTTTATGAAAACGTCCCTTGATGAGGATTATAACGAACTTAACATTAAAAAAACGACAAAGGGAGAGATTTCGACTATACATAGATCTGATCTGAAACAGTTATGGCCTAACGGGAAACCCATTGCTCCAGCTAAATTGGCTGATTTACGATCTGTTTTCAAGTTTATTCCAGCAGATTGCCTTAGTTTCTATAAAACATTGAAAGCGTCTAATGACGCCATTGACGATGTCGATGGATTTGGTAAGGAGCTGGATTTCGATCTGGATGATGAATAAATTGTGATGATTTTCCATGCTTTGATACAACTATTTCTTAATAAATATTTTTTTAATAATGTTGTTTCATTGTTATACTTATGTTTTAAAAAAAATATACATTAACTACCAAAATATAACAATTTTCAGATATTGGGACGTTTTTGCAAATTAAGTTAAAACCTACTTCCATACAAAAAGCCTTTTTTCAAAAACGTTCCAAGTGCATTTTTTTCATAATTTGTATGATAAATATTAATAAATTTTAATGACAAGTATATAATAAAATAATGTTTATTTATTTAGTTGAAGTGATACATACTACTTAGTTGTACTCGCTACCAAAAAAAAGCGTACCACAAAATTACAAAAACGCGATTTACTCAGTTCGACCTGCGTGTGGATTGGAACGTTATAGCATAACTACGTCCAAATGTGTGATAATCGCAGGAGAACGTATTGCTGTGTGTTTGGGTTTGGCTTTTTTTTATAAATAATACTGCTATGAATCTTGAATAAATTTCTGTGTTTGTTAGGAAAACCATTGTTGAACTTTATTGACTAATGATCATTGAATTAGTTATACAGAGATATGTGTTATCTTTGGCAAGGGCCGGGCTTTAAACTAATGAATTGGTGACAGTACTATCAGTAACCTACCGTTTACTCGTGCTCATCACCGCCCCGCGCCGCCCGTTGGCTGGCCCGTCGCTCTTTCTTTCATCGTGAAAGGTTTCATCATCGTTTAGGTACCCAGACAATACAAGTAAAAAATACAACTTCCCGACCCTTGCCAATTTATTGGCACTGAATTAAAATTTAACTAAAAGTGACAACCCTGAGACAGTAGGCAATTATATCGCGGATTGTGCCGGAGATAGCCTACTTCCTCTCTTTATACTATGCCGCCAGGTAAGAAAAAAATAAGTCGTTAACACGTCTGTCTTCCAATGTATGGCAATATTTCAAAACGATACGAAAAAGATGTAAGGGCAGTATCGCTAACACGATCAAAACAAACGTATCGCGGTAAGGGGCGTCCTTGACGTTTTCACTTGGCATGAGTTGCAAACCTTTTGGCCCAAGCCATATTCAGTCGTATTTATTTCGGAAGGCACTTACTAGTACGATGAAACTCATATATCAAATTATAACCTTTATTTATTTGGACAATTATGAAAAAAAAAAATAGTAGACAATTCAGATGGAGAATTTGTGTGAAAATATAAAGTAACTAGCTTCCGCCCGCGACTTCGTCCGCGTGAAAATTTTTTGTTCCCCCGACCCACCTCGTCGCATCGCATCGCCTGCCCGCGCTGTTAGTTCGTTTTCGCTTAGCCCTCGTTCTTCCTTTTTTTTTGTTTTTGCTCGGCTTGTAAGGGTCCTAGCGTAATGTTAAACCCTATAGCCTTCCTCAAGAATTGAGCTTTATAATGCAAAAAGAATTTTTCAAATCCGACGGGTAGTGACAGAGATTAGAGCGTTCAAACAGTCAATAAAAAATAAAATGTGTAGGTAACTAATAGACTAAGCGCATTTTTCTTACTTAAAGCATTTTTATACCCGTTGTAATTTCTAAACGAAAGCTCCAAATTAAATAATTCAAAAAAGAATTTACATGTATTTAATCAACCTTGATGATGAAACTATTTATTCGGATAAGGATTAATACCATGTTTATGAAAACACCTTCGAAAGTAATGTATTATTTTATAACAAATTTGATTACCATTAAAAATGTTATAGTGAGCCAACCTTAAAAGATAGACATATGGCTATCGCGGACTTTTTTTAGAACTTTTTAAGAGGAACAATCCCGTCATACATGATTTTTGCGTAACTTTAACCGTTTACGCAGCGCACGCAACGAATGTTCTCAAAAGGAATAAATTTTCCCCATTTTTGCAACATTTTTCATTGATGCTCCGCTCCTGTTGGTCGTAGCGTGATGTCATATAGCCTATAGCTTACCTCGATAAATGAGCTATCTAACACTAAAAGTATTTTTCAATTCGAACTAGCAGTTCCGGAGATTAGCGCGTTCAACCAAACAAACTCTTCAGCTTTATACAGGATAATTTTAAAAGGAGTGCGGATATTTCAGGAGGTAATCAGGTGCATAAAACTGGACAACTTTCCCCAAGGAACATAGGTCGAAATCTTAAAATTGAAAATCGACTTTTCATACAAAGTGACTGGTCACGTGACTTACTTTTGTATGAGAAGTTAAATTTTATTTTTTAGATTTCGACCTATGTTCCTTGGGGAAAGTTGTTCAGTTTTATGCACCTGATTACCTTCTAAAATATCCGCACTCCTTTTAAAATTATCCTGTATATTACGTAATCCGTCATTAGTTTATTCTATCATAGGAAGATACATATAAAATATTTTAACCAACCGGCTTGAGATTCAACGATTCTCTGTCGTCGCCTTTTTTGGGTTGTTGGTGGATCCATTCTCACTTCTTCACTCATTAACAGAGATCGGAATAGGTCGAGCTGTTTTATGTAGTTGCCATGGTTAGAATAATATGGATATTCCCCGAGTCCCGGGATATGGTTTTTAAGTAGTAAAATCATAAAAAAACTATTCTCGCCTTCGGGACTAATGAAAGATTACACTTCCTTTCTGACGGGTAAATATAAGGACGGGATTAAGGATAGTATAATAAATAGATAATTTTCACAGCCGCCATCTTGAATTTTCATTTTGACTTTACTATCGGCTTTAGCACCCTCGAAAACCATGAAAACGTCACCCATGATGAAAAATTTGAAAATGTTCACAACCGCCATCTTGGATTTTCATTTTGACTTTACTATCGGTTTCAGCACCCTCGAAAACCTTGAAAACGACACCCATGAACGAAAATTTGAAAATTTTCACAGCCGCCATCTTGAATTTTCATTTTGACTTTACTATCGGCTTTAGCACCCTCGAAAACCACGAAAACGACACCCATGATGAAAAATTTGAAAATGTTCACAGCCGCCATCTTGGATTTTCATTTTGACTTTACTATCGGCTTCAGCACCCTCGAAAACCTTGAAAACGACACCCATGAACGAAAAATTTGAAAATTTTCACGGCCGCCATCTTGGATTTTCATTTTGACTTTACTATCGGTTTCAGCACCCTCGAAAACCTTGAAAACGACACCCATGAAGAAAAATTTGAAAATTTTCACAGCCGCCATCTTGGATTTTTATTTTGACTTTATTATTGGCTTCAGCACCCTCTAAAACCATGAAAACGACACCCATGATGAAAAACATGAAAATTTTCACAGCTGCCATCTTGAATTTTCATTTTGACTTTACTATCGGCTTTAGCACCCTCGAAAACCACGAAAACGACACCCATGATGAAAAATTTGAAAATGTTCACAGCCGCCATCTTGTATTTTCATTTTGACTTTACTATCGGTTTCAGCACCCTCGAAAACCTTGAAAACGACACCCATGAAGGAAAATTTTCACGGCAGCCATCTTGGATTTTCATTTTGACTTTACTATCGGTTTCAGCACCCTCGAAAACCTTGAAAACGACACCCATGAACGAAAATTTGAAAATTTTCACGGCCGCCATCTTGGATTTTCTTTTTGACCATATTTACACTTCGAAAGTCGAGTCGTGACGATTTATACCAGTTAAGGGGGAAGCGCCAAGGTAGCCCGCGAAATTCAAATTTTCTTACGATTTTTGCAATTTGCTGGTCAGTATTAAGTTATAGGTTGATTAAAATATGATTCGCGGCCGTAACAAATATGTATTTACAGAATTATAATCATTAAAGTCATCAACACAACTCTCTAAGACCAAGTAAACCCCAAGAATTACTATTTCATGGAATCTTGACATTTGGGGATTATACTAACTTAACAAGTTTTATTACTGATTGTAATGATTATAATTCTGTAAATACATATTTGTTACGACCGCGAATCATATTTTCATCAACGTACAACTTAACACTGACCAGCAAATTGCAAAAAACGTAAGAAAATTTGAATTTCGCGGGCTACCTTAGCGCTTCCCCCTTAACTCCTACCGCAAGCCGCGTTACAGAACTTCGTTCCTAAATAAGGGTTCCGTTTTTCATTCGAACATACGAAACCCAGAAAAAACATAAGATAAATAACACTGACTTATTTACACTGTCCTACAAATGAATTGTTCGATAAATTAGCGGAACAGCCGTGCGCTAGCAAAACGGACATAGGTCCTACCCCGTCAAGGCCCAGCGGGCGACTGAATCG
Organism: Fissipunctia ypsillon; assembly: GCA_947568875.1. Taxonomy (NCBI): domain Eukaryota; kingdom Metazoa; phylum Arthropoda; class Insecta; order Lepidoptera; family Noctuidae; genus Fissipunctia; species Fissipunctia ypsillon. The sequence goes on from OX387654.1 coordinate 12,818,319, forward strand.
GTGTGCGCAAGCCGCTGTATTATATAATATTTTATTATTAAATGAATTTAACTATTTTGCAAAATATAACCACAAATTGTTCTTCTATTTGTTATGAACTTTTTACAAATATATTTTTTGGAAGTATTGCTTTCATAGGTTTCAAGCAAAATTAGAAAAACATCAAAAAAATCATCGATTAGACTCCTCTTCCGATTTTTTTTTGATCGAGCGAAGTTTTCGATATCATGTTTTGAACCACAAAAAGTCAAAGTACATATAGTAAACTACAATATATATTTTTTTTGGCTTTAAACAATCACTATTTCTTTGTTTATTTTTGAATCAAAGTGATGCAATATTTGGTATAGGTCGCCTTAAGAGCTTGATCACACCTTGACTCATCTTGACTACCTATTTTAAGACTATGTGAATTTATGTTATAAATGTTTTTTTTTTGTTCTGTGGAATATAACTTAGTCTTCAAAAATATTTTGGTGTATTAAAATCAATTTATACATATATAGCTGTGCCCCGCGACTTCGTTCGCGTGGATGTCGTAAGATACACAATATACTAAAATAATAGCCACATTTTAATAAAACTCCCTTGTCCCCCGACCCGTCGCCAACCGTCGCGTTGAATCGCCCGACCGCGCGCTATTACTTCGTTTTCGCATAGTGTTCTTTCTGACTTTTTCTTTTTGCTCGGCTCCTAAGGGTCTTAGCGTGATGTTAAATAGCCTATAACTATCCTCAAGAATTGGGTTACCAAATGCAAAAAGAATTTTTCAAATCCGCCTTTGTTCATAATTTCACGGGTTTTAATTTATTTGCGCGGAATCCTAATTATTTTTCTAAAATAAAAGCAGCCTTAGTTACCCGCCGTAATATCAGCTGCCAGTAAAATCGATCCAGCCGTTTCGGAGATTAGCCGGAACAAACAGACAGACAAAAATGTTTAAAATTGCTTTTGTGTTATAAGTACCGTTTATACTTTCTTATGGATTTAGTAAAAAGTTGTTATTTTGACATTACAAACAAACACTTCAATTTTATTTATTTGTATAGATAGTTGTGCTCCGCGACTTCGTTCGCGTGGATGTCGTAAGATACACAATTATAAGTAGTACTAAAATAACAGCTACTGTCGCCACAGATTACCAGATAAATCACTCCATGTACTTCCGCGCGCTAACTACCTACCGGTAGCCGGGTCGCACGCAGCCCAAGAGTTAGAATGTTTAGTTTTTTGAAATGGGGTTTGCAGTTATCCGTTTGTTCTAAATTAACTAAAATACGAAGAAACTTTTTTAAGTTGTGAACAGTGCCGGTGCGTCTGTGCCGTTTCCCCTAATGGTGCACTATTGATTAAATTCTCGCTTTGATAGAAAATACTCGATGTACATACTTCGTGCTTTATGCGTCGTACTAGGTGCAGCCTAGTCCAGTAAAATACCTATTATAGTGCGCATACCTGTTTTAATACGTCTCGTGGGTTTTTTGTATATCAATGGTCTCGTGTCTATAAATGTAGCTTGCTACTCATTTATGTAATCTGTGATTAAGTGACATGACAATGACATTGACAAGATGAAAGATGAATTTTATTTTTAACCTAAAAATTGTAGATAATATTTACCTGAAATAAAATTACGCGCCACCCCTCGTTAATCCTCTTATTCATGTCCATTTCTTAAAGGTACGTGAAAGAGCTGATGTTATGAGAATTTAGTTAGGTAACCTATAACCGAATAGGAATAGGCAGCTTTGTATTGATGCCAATCTTATTGATTTCTTATTATAACATGGATATGTGAGTATAACAAGTTGAAATTTAAAGTTATTTTCGCTAAAACCGTTAAGTACCTATATGTAAGGATTTCTTGCTTGAGTCCACTACTAGTTGAACAAGAAACTAGTAACATGAGAACTGAAGTTGTATAGTGTTTAGTCATAATTCAATCATAATAATTATAAACACCATTTAAACTTGTGGCATCAGTACACCCTATGACTGTGATATTATCTTCGATTTCAGATGTGTGAATATTCCTTTTCCTTCACCCGAGTCTGCATCATTAGCTTGTGATGTTCTAAATGTTGATAAGGAGTTAAAAAGAAGTGGCATACAGAGAAAAATAGAAACCAATTCAGAAAACCTTGTAATGTAAGTTAGTAACAGTTTATCTTCTGTGTTTTCATTAAAAACAACAGGTGATATAAATATGGGTAGTACATATCAGATATTGGTATGTTGCAAAAAACACTAGAGTAATACCTTACCCCTGGGTTGGCATGTTTAAAACAAGTTGTTTAAAACATGTGTTTCAAACAGTGTTTAAAACAGTTTAAAATAAAACATCGTTTCTTATTAGGTGTTTAAAATCATTGTTTAAAACATGTTTTAAACAACTTGTTTTAAACATGCCAACCCTGATCGGTAAAGTCCCCCGGGGAATTCCCAGAACTTCCGTAATTCGTGAACGTGATCATTTAATATATGTTTTGGGTATTCCCCTTATTTTAAGAGAAGTTTAGGTGATTTCCCTACTAAAAATGAACGTCGGAACATAAAGGATGTATTGAATTAAGATCAATTTTTGTCATGCAGTTTTTAAAATAGTATAAAAGTGAATTATAAAATAAAATAAATAAAAATAAAAATAGTTTATTTCAGACAAAAAAGTCCATATGCAAGGCAAGGTTGTTAGTAACAAGAATTTTGCTTATATCTAATGTTAGTAATTAAAAAGTAACACAAACTAGACACACCGTCTACCCCTGCTCAGTAGGCTCATCGGTCCCGCAACACATGGAGTTCAGTGAACCTACTGAGCAGAACAGTATCAGTTCTCTCGCCAATCATCCTGAGGACGCTATTTGGGCTCCCCCGTACTCGGCGCACCACCGACGCAACTTTTTTACGCATAATTGCGTAGAAGTCATCTACGCTAGCGTCAGCAAACATGATGCATTACAGTATCGAGGAAGCCGAAACAGAGCCCTGAACACATTATTGTACTGGACTCGCAAGGCATTGTAGGCTCTCTGTGTAAAGTTTGCCCACAGGCCGCTCGTGTAAAATGTCTGGCAGAATGCCTTGAACATTGTTATTTTAACAGGAGCAGTACACCGAGCGAACCTGTGTGCCAACATATTACCACGCACCGACAATGCCCTGCGCTCCCTCTCAATATCCAGTTCGTCACTCAAATTCTCAGTTATAATGTGACCAAGATATTTAAATTGTGCAACACGACTTGGAGGTACACCGTTAAGTAATATAGGTGGAATAAAGATATTAGTTTTATTTTTACATTTAAATAACATGAATTCACTTTTACTTTCGTTGTACCTCAAGCCATGTTCCACAGCGTAAACCTCACACACCTTTAACAGCTGTCTAAGACCACCAATTGAGGGGCTCATATCACCTCCAATTGAGGGGATTATATCAGGCTTAATCAATTAAAAATGGATGATAACTAACTTAGGAAAAAAAACAAAAAAGACACCTGTTTAAAACATCTTTAACTGTTTGTTTTATAAAATGTAAAAAAACTGTTTTTTTTCCAACCCTGCCTTACCCACATTCTGTATAATTAATTGAAGTCGGCTATGTGCAAAAGCTTGACCAAGGCTAATTAATGTAAAAATAAACAGATTGACATTTATTTCTGCACACTTATTTATGTATATATTTATTTAGGATTTCCAACAACTTTGAACTCTATTTTATTTTTTTACTGTATTTTTTAGGCAATTTGCCATAGTATAAATATATACTTAATTTAGAGCATAAAAGTTTAATAGATAAATTCAATTAATATTTTTAATCTCATCTGTTACAGATTTTTTTATGGAGAAGATCTAAAAAAGCTTCGAGTTGCAGTAAATGGGTTAATTCAAAACATCTTACTAATTGTTAAAACAATAGATCAGTTTTAGTGGTGGAACAAAAGTTTTGAATATGCCAGAGCACACACCAGCCCCAACTCCAGCAAGATCCTTATATGGGTTTTTCATGTATTTGTTTAACAAAACAATGTTATTTATTTATTGCATATGGACAATCACACCCGATTCCTACCTGCACTACTTCAATATTTATTACTATCCACAAAAATATTGGTCTACAGCCATTCCCATACAATGCTTAGTTGCATTAACAATTTTTGCTTTTTTAATATATCCTAGTTCTAACTTAATGTTAACTGCTAACATAGATAGTATAAATACAATAAGCGATCCTCACGCTCATTATGCATGCGAAACAAATGAGACTAACAATAATATACTGGAAAGTTGCATTTGTACTGATGCAAATAAGTGTGTTAAATACCGTCATGTGACTTCGCTAGAAGAGTTGGAAGAGAATACAGTGCCTCAATTGCGTGATTTAAATATACGCTTAGTTTGTAAGAAATTGTACTTTAACGAATATTAGTATAATACATAGAGACTTGTGTAATTAAATACTTTTATTCCTGAAAATACTTTATTTTATGTACTTAACCATTGAAAAATAAACAACTACTTAGAGGTGGTTGTTTATTTTTAACTGAAGGCTACCTTCCACCTCCTAAAAGCAGTCACCAAAACTAGTTAAAACATATTCTAAGCTTAGAACTTAACACCAAGTGTAGAGAATCCGATAAATTCGCTTACTCTGTTTTACGTGTATCAATAACAATAAATAAATAGATTAACTTAATATATTAAGAGAATAAATAAATGAGTGATAATCTATACTACATCTATCTATACTAATATTATAAAGCTGAAGAGTTTGTTTGTTTGGTTGAACGCGCTAATCTCAGGAACTGCTGGTTCGAATTGAAAAATTCTTTTAGTGTTGGATAGTCCATTTATCGAGGAAGGCTATAGGCTATATAACATTACGCTACGACCAATAGGAGCGGGGCAGCAATGAAAAATGTTGCAAAAACGGGGAAAATTGATTCCTTTTGAGAGCTTTCCTTGCGTGCGCTGCCGCTGCGTAAACGGTTAAAGTTACGCAAAAATCATGTATGACGGAATTGTTTCTCTCAAAAAGTTCTAAAAAAAATTCCGCGATAGCATATGTCTATCTTTTAAGGTTGGCTCACTATAACTTTTTTAATGGTAATCGAATTTGTTATGAAATAATGCATTATTTGCGAAGGTGTTTTCATAAACATGGTATTAATCCTTATCCAAATAAATAGTTTCATAATCAGTACCTACATGTAAATTCCTGTTTAAATTATTCGAATCGGACGTTTCGTTTAGAAATTACGGCGGGTATAAAAATGCTTAAAGTAAGAAAAATGTGATAAGTCTATTAGTTACCGACACATTTATTTTATATTGACTGTTTGAACGCGCTAATCTCTGTCACTACTGTCTGAAAAAATCTTTTTGCATTTTATAGCACAATTCTTGAGGAAGACTATACGGTATGTATCAATACGCTAGGTTCCTTAGAAGCCGAGCAAAAAGAAAAACGAAGTAACAAACAGCACGGCCAGGACAGGCGATGCGATGCGACGGGGTGGGTCAGGGGAACAAGTTTCACGCGGAAGAAGTCGCGGGCGGAAGCTATATTACATATCTATACTATCTATACTAATATTATAAAGCTAAAGAGTTTGTTTGGTTGAACGCGCTAATCTCTGGAACTGCTGGTTCGAATTGAAAAATTCTTTTAGTGTTGGATAGCTCATTTATCGAGGAAGGCTAAAGGCTATATAACATCACGCTACGACCAATAGGAGCGGAGCATCAATGCAAAATGTTGCAAAAATTCGAAAAAATATATACCTTTTGAGAGCTTCCGTTGCGTGCGCTGCGTTAACGGTTAAAGATATGCAAAAATCATGTATGACGTAATTGTTCCTCTTAAAAAGTTCTAAAAAAAAGTCCGCGATAGCATGTCTATCTTTTAAGGTTGGCTCACTATAACCTTTTTAATGGTAATCAAAGGAGATCACCCAGAGGGGCTTGTGGCTAAGAAATAACAGCCGCACGGGTCAATCGATCAAGTTAAGCTACGCTTGCCGCGGTTGGTTCGTGGATGGGTGACCATCTTTACATATCAAGACCCCTCCGTGCCTCGGAAAGCACGTTAAGCCGTTGGTCCCGGCTGTCATTCGTGTATCTTTGACAGTCGTTATGGGTCGTCAGAAGCCCGAAAGTCTGACAACCAGTCTTACCAAGGGGTATCGTATTACCCAGTAACTGGGTTGTGGAGGTCAGATAGGCAGTCGCTCCATGTAAAATACTGGTATTCAGCTGCATCCGGTTTGACTGGAAGCCGACCCCAATATAGTTGGGAAAAGGCTAGGCAGGTGAAAGGAGATCACCCAGCTTCCATACATTTTTGGGCTAATTTCGAAAGTGCCGGCCAACTAAAATAAACTTAATATTATAATAGAGAATAACAAAATAAACACTTTTAATGGTAATCAAAGGAGATCACCCAGCTTCCATACATTTTTGGGCTAATTTCGAAAGTGCCAGCCAACTAAAATAAACTTAATATTATAATAGAGAATAACAAAATAAACAATTTTTATTACTACCCTAAAGTTCTAAAGTCTGTGAGATAAATATTTTAACTCAAAATATATATTCAGTTTGTGGAATTAAACCTAATTATTATTATATTTCTCGTAATAATGTGCGAGTCAGAATGTAAAAAAGGTAGCAGCTACTTACTTACCTGCGTCTGCGTCACATGCTATCTCGCTCGCACTCACCGCGCGCGCGGCTTGCCTTTAGTTCTCCATGCAACTTCTGTTACATCGGACGGCTACTGTACTGTTCTGCCAGTTTTATCGTTGTTTTGTTATTGCTGTTTTTGTTATCGTGTTACTGTTTTTTTGTCGTGTTATTGTTGCTATAATGGCACAAATGTTGTGTATAAACTGTCGTGAACCATGTGAAGTTCGAAGGATTTATATGTGGACTTCACGAGAAGAACACCATAGCGACATGATGCAGATCGTTATCGAGGGGCTGGTTGCGAGACAGGTAACCTATTTTATATTTTTTTTGTAAAACTCCCAACTAGGTAGTAACATAATTACCATGCTAATCTCTTCCCAGTTGGACGTATAACGTACCTACACCACTACTGGGCATATGTCTTGTCTCCTTTACGAAGAAGTTTTTTAATCATTGTAGTTTATAATCAAAGTAGGTGTTTAATCATTTTTATTTATTATTATTTTCAGGAAGAACCAACAAACTTCATTTGCCGGCCATGTTGGCAAAGAGTTGAAAGCACTTTTCAACGACGAGTCCGCGAGGCAAATCAAGTCATCGATGCTTTGCCGGATGAACCTACTGCAGAAATAACCCGTATCCATCTAACACTGACATTACCAGGATTCGTTCGTACTCCAAACACAACTGTGAATTGTGTTTTTCAGCATTGCCAGAATGTGACCCAACTTTGAATTCCAAATAGTGTCATTGCTTTTCTGATCGGACGTTACAATCTATTGATACCAGAAAATGCTCGCGTGAGTCAAGAACATCTGGAGCAAAACCTCTGGCATACACTTCCTCTACAAGATAATCTCGTAGAAGATTTTACGGCCTCTGAAATTGTGAGCGCTCTAACTATTATGCGAAATCAAGTAACCAATATGAACTTATAAATTCAAACGAATTCCACGCTTGGATTGGACTTACCTACTCATGAGCAGTTTTCCAATTTACTCGACAATACATCCAGTTTAAATAGTAACAGACACAAAAAAACTATACTAGCTGCAACATTAGCGAAACTTCGAACAGGGGATTCTAATACGAGGCTTGCTTTGATTTTTAGCACAAGCATAACTCGTCAAAATGGAGGGAACACCCGATTTCTTTTTCGCGATTTTGGGTTAGGTCCCATAGTAAAAGTTGTTCATAATGATGAGTACAATGTCCCTTAAGAGGCTAACAGTGATTAAAATTATAACTTGTATTTATTTACGTAAGTAAGTGTAGTAGGTACAAATGTGCTTTGATAAATGATAATGATAAATGAAAGTAGTTTGCCGACTAGGATAAGCTAACTTAGCTTAACATGGAGATATTTGTGTGTTAGCTTCTTGGCTATGGTCAACACATCAAATTATGTAACATGTCCACAACTACGTGCGTGAGCTAAGCTAAGTTAGCTGGTCTTATTCGACAAACATCACGTCTGCGGAGTTTCGCTAGCTAATTCAATTTTACCGTTTATTAGTAAGTCTTAAGGTCCCTACAGATTTGCTCGTTTTATGACAATTGATAATGTCGCTCGTGCTGCGTTTTGGCGATCAGTAGGTATCTAATATCTGTCCGCTTTTTACAGATTTGCTCAATATTATCGATCGACACTATCCAGGTTAAAATCGAGTATCACTTGTTGATTGGATCAACGAAAACGATTCAGTAGCGATCGAAATCGCTTTATTTGTCGATCGCCACTGTGGAACGTTTTCGCTCCTTGTTTGTGCTTTTAATGCCCAAGTAGATTTTATTTGAATGCACGTCAAAAATCGAGCAAATCTAGGCACCTCAGGCCCTTTTTAGTGATAAAGAATTATTATTCTGATGCACAATTTCTAGTAAACACCAAGCGAGACCTAGCAGAATTCTATAAATAAATTTAGGTAGGTACCTTCTATACGCGACGCCCGCGTGAAAGTGGGAAGATAACAAAAACCTATTACAAATCACCAAATAATACCTACTAACATAATGATCATAAATCACTGTTACGTTAAACGTTGCGCCAATTGCCACAAGTTCAGAACGCATAATTTATCTGATAATATCGTCTAACACCAGCCAATTATCTACCAATCAATAATTTCGGATTTGGGATTCGGAAAACAACATAATCGCACTAAGTACCTACTATATAGCCGTTTGATCGTAACCCCTGATTTGTACCTATATCTGCATTATAAAGAGGTCATCCAGTCGCAGTCGGTAGGTATCACGGGATCCACTAAGTACTTAGTAGCCACACCCAATCCCACTTTTAAAGATATATACTTACAAATAGCTACACAGCAGAAAATTTTATTGCAATCGTCCAGCTGTATTCACGTGATGCTGTGCAAAATTCGCGACATGATATTTTTAAGATGATTGATTTGAGCCGCTTTCCTTGAAATGTTATAGTTATGTGGGTAGGGTAACAATACCTCAAGTTTCTTTGAAAACTTTGAATACCTATATTAGAGGTACCTACTTACTAGGTAGGTATGTCTACATAGAAAGAACAAGCATTCTGAGGGGCAATTGCGTAACAGACTTGGTGGGAATCGGTTTAATTTTGACAGTTAAACAAGATTCATTGCGCTATTTATTCGTTGAGCTGACAAATTTTTCGAACAGATGAAGCAACGGATTAGCAATTTGCTTCAAAATCATTCGAATTGTGATTGAGTGTGATACGCAATTAGGATGGAATTGATTTTGCGCACAGTTCATACGGGTATCATATGGCAGCTAAATGGAGGTCGTGGTCTCATTAATTAGGTAGGCACCTACAAATAAACTATTATACATATTAAAACGACCGACTATTATACATATGAAGTACCCGTTTACGAACCCATGTTTTTTTTATGTAACTAGCTTGAAATTATAAGTTTTAAAGTAGACTAACTACAACAAATGTCATATATTTTCAACTTTCTGCTTTAAAATACCAAACCAATAAAAATAACTAATGTAAATGACTACAAACGATGCTTAGCATAACAACAGTCTCCATCGTCAAGGTTACAGCGTTAAGATATTCGCGCGCTCGCGTTTAAGATCGTTATTGTCCACATTGCCCTGCGCGGTTGTTAAATCTTACTGTACGCGAGACATCGTCCGATTATGTTAACGAGTCACGATTTATGTAATAGTAGTATATCTACTACTACAATATTCAAATCCTAGAAAATAAATCAAGTACGCGACTACTAATGAGATTTCTCCTTTGCAAAATATTTCGATCCCTACTCACTATCATAATCGTATCTGAATACCTATTTTTATTTCGTGTTTTGTATTTATTGTGAAGGACTTATTGAAACCATAATATTATGGAGCTCAATGTTAATATATTTTTAAGGATAAAACAACACTTCCCATGATTAGTACAAAATAAAATTAAATATATTGTTAGTTTTTTACATAGGTAAAATTTATTTAAAAGTACAGAACATATGAAGGACTACACACTGAATTGAGATAAAATACTTAGTACTGACTTTGAAAATTATGTAAGCCACTTTTAGTATTCACAATATGAACTTATTGCATCAATTAATGATTATTTGGCAGACCAAAAGAGATTTTCCAACAGTGCACAGGTCATTAAACCTTATTTTTATTATATAAGTGAAATTTGGAATAGAAGCTGTAAGAAAATCTGCAATTAGACAGCCACTACACCTTATATACCGAAACATTATGGCTAAGAAACTTTAATATGTGATGTTCCAGCATACAAGTTCAGCTGCATGCAGGCAACAAGGGGCCAGCATACACCCAAATATATTATTATAAATTAATTTTAAGTAATATTTCATAGATAGTAATTTTAATATATTTTGTACAATAAAATACAATTAAGTACAACTTGTAGCAAAGATATTAAAGAGAGTAATATTTATCTCAAGTGTTAAAGCTGCAATAACGTGTGTGTACGCACAAGGCATATTTACACAGCACACACGCACAGCAACAACACACCATGTGCTGCACACTATAGTACATAATTAATTTTATTACTTAATAGAATATAAAGACACGCCCAAGCTGAGAACTTCTCCACTTACTTTACAGATTTCAATGCATGATTAGCCAATGAACATGCCTGTACTCCACTAGCAGATTGCTATTAAATAATACATTGATCGTCGCTTAATATCACAGCTAATTATGCTTTGAAAATTATAGACATGTCTAATTTTCACTAATGTAGATAACAATGTAGAGTATAAGTAGACAATCTGAATTAATTTACATTACAATATCATGTCTTTTCATATGAAAAATTTAAAATTACATTACCAAAAATTAAACAGTGCAGCGCATTATAAATAAATGTGCATACCTTAATATTTAATTGACTAAATAAATTTGTTGCCTGCAGATCTGACATATTATTTTATTTAAATATCGAGAGGTAATATCTTAAGAGAAATTTTAACTTCAACTATTGAAAAAAAGTTAAATCCAAATTTAAAAATATTTTGTATTTATTACGACAATTCCCTTCAAATCCACCTAGTTATTATGAATGTGAAATATCATTCCAAAAGCTGAGTCTCCGTCACACATATTTCACTACCACTATAGTTGTGGATCAAAATGTAAGGATCGAAGAGAAGTAGAAGCTAGCACTTCACGAATGTGCGTTGCTGTTTACATGCGACTTCTTTTCCTGTGCATCTGGCGTACGCTGGCCGTCACGCCTTGGAGGCATGCGCTCATTGATGGCATCCAGCCCCTTTGCCTCAGCAAATGAAGTTATCTTATGATTTGGAGAGAAGCCCTGCAGGGCATTCTTGAGAGAAGTTTTACCACCAGAAAGTGCACCCAATGGCAAAGCACCAGTGGGAGTGAGCCCTTTCAGCTGTAGCACAGATTCACTTTCCTCACGAAGCACAGAGAACACATGAGCCATTTTGCCAATAGCACGAATCTTATTACGGATAACTTCTTTCCTGAGATTTGCTTCCTCCAATGCATCATCTCCTTCAGACATCAATTCATCATCAGAGCAAATGTTTAGCACATTGACCAGCATTTCTGTAACCTTCTCACCCACAAATGGAAGTGACCAGGTAAAGACATCCATGAAGTTGGGCAACCAGTATGGGTGGGGAGAGCAGTTAAACTGTCTAATGTTCATCACATTGTTCTCATACTTTAGAACAGCAGCCTTGTTATTATAGACATCCAAGTAGTTAGGTGCAGAAAAAATAGTGATGAGACTGGGAAATCCTGTGGTCTGGCTTTTACGATACATCCGGTAGCCAGCATCTTGAGCTTCATGAGCACGTATGATGGAAAGTAAATTGTTTCTTTGTAGAAAATCACAACAAGCCGCATAGCTATAGAAGTATGAACAACCTCTGACTGAGTTGTGCGAGAAGTGTTCTGCATTTTTTTCATTTCCAAAGTCTTCCAATGGATCAGACCAAAGCAGGTCACACATAGCTCCAAATGCAGGTGGTTCTTTGAATCTATCTAGTTTACGAATATCATCTAAGTTGTTGATCTCAGGAGAAAGCCCTCCATGCACACATAGGAACTGCTGGTTCATAAGAGCAGCAAGAGGTAAGCAGTCAAACGCGTCCATACATGCATCATACACCTTCTCAGAATATTTGATTTTGCATTCTTGTTTGAAAGTGAAATACTCTGTCAAATGTCGGCATTCATGATTACCGCGTAATAGGAATAACGTCTTCGGGTAACACAACTTCAAAGCCCAGAGGTAGAGAACACATTCTATACTGAAATAACCTCGGTCGACATAATCACCTAAGAATAAATACTTGGTACAAGAAGGAGAGCCTCCCACCTCGAACAATTTCATCAAATCATAAAATTGACCATGGACGTCTCCGCACACAGTCACCGGTGAATCGATCTCGATCATAGTTTTTTCTGATCGTAATAAGGTGGCACCATCTTGGATGATTCGTAAAGCTGCATTTTCCTCGATCCGACCTTCTAAGATAAAATGTTGCTTCAACACCTCGGGTAGAGGCTTTCCACTTTTTTCATCGAATACTTCCGATACAGTGAGCTTGCGACTGGGAGGGAAAGCAACACTTTGAATCATACGCTGCGTAGTCGACACTTTATCATTGCTCCCGGACATATTTGTCACATAAAAAACACTAGGTCTAATCCATACACGCCACTATTTTCAAAATGGCAGAATAGATATAATACTAAAACAGAATCCCGATTTCACGAAAGAGAAACTACTGCGCACTGGAAAACAATGCGCAAACATCTGGCGAGTGGTCAATAAAATAAACAGGGATATCGAGCGCGTTTTATTACTTTTGAAAATATCATTAAATAGTAACACTGGCAATTTAAGGAACAGTTGCCAGGATCTTTAAATAAACCATTACGGGCACATGTGTGTTTATGTAACACACCACTAATAAATTCGTAAAATAGTAAAGGAACCAAGTTAAAAATATCATAATTTTTCATAAAATTATTATGTAAACCTTTATTTTATTTTTAATAAAAGGAGTTAAATTGAAAAAAAAAACTAATGCATTCGTTAGGTAGTTGTTTAGTTTTTTTGTTGTTTGATAGTAATCGAGCACTCGAATTTATTTATTCAAATGTTTTGGCAATCAGTGAGAAATTATGAGTATTATTCTAAGGTATTATTTCAATTGGCCTCAAAACAAAAGTTCAAAGATTATTTTAGAGCTGTAGCCAGACCGCGATCTGTCAACGTCGACCGTTATCAACAAACATAATTGACCCGGTGGCGGAAAGAGGAACTAACTAAATTACTATGTAAAGTGACAAACGCTGTCAGTTTTTGTTCACCGACAGCGCCGCCCGCCTTCACCGTCACCGGGCCTGATATTATAGTGGGACTGTATCCAACTTTACCTATCACAAGACTCAAAATAAGTCGCACACAATGCCGTCGGTCGATCGACTGCGGTCTGGTTGCACCCATAAACTAAAGTATATATTGGGCAAGTTGCACCCTAATGCCGCGGCGGCGACACGCAGTTCACGATTAGCCTGGTCATTTTGAAACGAGGCCATTTTATGAAATGCTTAGAAAACATGGTCATTGTTTTGCTGTTAAGTTTGTATTTAAAAACATATTAAAAAAAAAACGGCTCGGTCGTTACAGGTGCGCTAAACATTGAACGTCAAAAAATAAACCTCTTAGATTAAACCCCCCGACTGCAATGACAATTTTATTTATCTGTTTAGTCAGGGAGTAAATGAGTAACTTTCGCTTTTTAACTAATACAACTTGTTTTTTACATTGTAGTTCGTTTTTTGGCAGGGCAGTTGTATTTTTTTAATTATTTCTTTTTATTTTATACATTTTAGTGGCAAGTTTTATTTTATGATGTAATGTGCTCATCAAGGCCTTCAATTTGATACCCATATTGTAATAATTGAAGAATTTTTTTTTTTCACATTTGAAAATGAAGCCGTACTTACTGACGCCATATTTTTTTTTTCAAAACCACAAAAATATAGCCAGAGTCACGGAATAAAGAAACGCACAAACATACATGAACCCTGAAAACATTACACTCCTTTTTTGGGGCAGTCGTGTAAAAATGTAGGAATTGCATAACCATAACGTTTGGATATATGTGTGTGTTGTTTTGTATGTATCATGTGTGTGTTCAGCTGGAAATTCTGTTAAGGAAACATTGATTCCTCATCGATCTGACTGATTATCATTTGGGTGGCATGGCCTAATAATACTACATATACTTAGTGAGGAGTGGTGGAGCACAGGCGACGCGAGGACGTCTCTGAGTTAAGCTTAGAAAACGCTGACGAGATGAATAAGATGCCTGCGACAAATTCGCCAGAGTTAGCAACACAGCAAACGTTTAAAAGGATATAGAGGAAAACTTTCCCCGAACTTGGGGAAAAACCTTTGGGAAAAACGGAATGAGATGAAAAATATATTACTAATCTACGTGGGGTGTCGCAAATGTAGCCTCCTTTCTATTTTTTGCAGGATAGCATTTGTTAGAAGATGTAAATAATTAATCGGTTTGTTCTTATTATTTGCAGAATATGTAAAATGGAATGAAGCACAAGGCAAAGTTATTAAATGCATGTTTGGCAGTAGTTCTCAGAACTATGAAGCATTTCCGAAACAAACCTGATAAAAAAACTAAAAATAACTAAGTACACAATATGCAGGATGCCTACTCGTAGTTCCCTGTTAATATTTTCTAATGAGTAATATTTATCACCGTTCGATATACTGAATGGTTGCTGGTCCGAAGATTGCTTCAGGCCAGCAAACATTTTGGCCATTGGGCCTGAAGGGCACAGAACTCTATTACTCCTAGCGCTGAAGGGTTTTTCGGCTGTCCCAAAAAGTATGTAGTACACGCAAACCCCTCTTATTGCATCACGGTTGTGTGTGCATATGTTAAATGCTCTAAGCCATTGCAAGATTTTAGATCATTCATTATTGACTACAAATTTCGATTCTAGACTGTTTAGTATTGACTGTACCTACACCCTAATCAAATTCAGCCTAAAGTAGATTCGACATTCTGCATTTTCATATTATTTTTTATCAGCTTCTTAAAAATATGCAATGTACGGTATTCAATACTGTATCTATAGTTTAATATGGGTTTAACCTCTTGTGACCTCAGAATAGGTAACTCGAACTCATAATCCAACCCTCTCGACAACGCCCTTGGTCCTAAGTGTTGCTATTCGAGAAATTTCACATGCTCAGAAAAAAGAAATAATTCCTCACATCATTTTCTATTACAGCCCAAAATTTGGCCAAAGAAATTATTATTTTGATAACCAGCTGACCTTTGGTACTTATTCTGTATGTGATACTGAATCATTACCTAAAACTCCCCGACTATCCTTTGCTTGCGTCTTGAGATAAATACAGAATGTTAGGGTGTCGTGAATTTCCATTTAAGTGAATTCTGATCTAAATTCGTATTCAAACTTTTCTAATGAAAGCAACATCTATCTTTCAACAACAATAGTATTCAATATGTGGGCTGTGATATGTGGTATTGAACCATCTTAAAACTCCCCGACCCTCCTCTCCTCAGCTTGCAACCTGAGATATACAGGAATCTTTTTTAACGAACAGCAATGTCTATCTTTCAACGACAGTGAAAAACATATAAAATCAATTAGCAGAAACATGATTACTTACTTAATTAAAAATATTCATCATCCATAGGAGCAGGCGAACGACGAGTTCGTGGAAATTGTCCATACGGTCGGGTCGTACAAATAGAAATAAGAAGCTCACCAATCCTACTGTTCTCCATGAGAGGCGCGAGATGATCCTGCAGAGTTCAAATGATACGCACAAGTACGGTCAGCTCAATAGAAGTCTCTAAGTTCTTGAAAACGACCTTCAGCGCTTTAATATTGAAAGTGGGTCGCGGGTATATTTGAAAGAGTTACCGCGGCCCCTGGCACAGGCAACTGAATGAACACGGGTGGCTTTTAGTCAGTAAAAGTCTGACACGCCCTCCCGCTCCACCCAGAGCGAGAGAAGTTATTTGATGATTTGCCACCCAAAAAAAAAAAACAAAATAAAATATAAGTTTAAATATATATTTTAAGAACGCGATAGAGCAGAACAAGAGATCTGTCTATTCGGTAGAGCCAGCTTACGAACCTGAAGACCGATAATGGCAGAATCGTAACCTCCAAATCTAAACTTTTGAGGGAGATCGAGAGGTTCTATGAACAGTTAGTTAGTTGTACACGTTAACCAGTAACCTCGTTGCGAATCTGAAACGTCCCAACTGCTAGATTGACCCGATTCTGTACCTACCGAAGACATCTTGGACATCAGAGCCTAGACATGAGTGAGGGAAAGAGTTGGAGCAAGACGTCCTGTACAGCTCCATCTCTTTCTCACACTGAAGTAACATTAAAATAATACTGCTTTAAGAGGTGCTGGTTGGCCCCCAGCCTGAACGAGATTATTAAGATGGCTCTGAAGAGCAGCTAAAGAACTAGGTGCCGGGTGAATGACGGAATTATAGCCGAACTCCCTGAAGACCGGTAGAAAACCGGTTCTTAAGGCCTTCCAGAAGCTGTTTGAACCTGCCTCTGCTTAGCGTTTGTGGACTACGAGAAAGCCTTCGGTTCGATCGAAACTAGGGCTGTACTGCAGTCTCTTCAACGGTCAGATTACAGATTCACCATCGGATATACTGGTCGGTTGCCAGATTGACTATCGGTACCTACATCGAAGTGCTGAAGTGTCTGTATGAAAATGCACCTATCCTTCTGCAGCAAGGTATGAGGCGGAGACTACACTCGAAGTTGTCGATGATTATAATTACCTTAGGACAAACCACAGGACACTAATACTCCTGGGAGGGACAAACAGTCCGGATAGGTAAGTCTAACTTCGAGAAAAAGGTTAAGGTGAATCCGCAATGGTAACGCGCGAAATTCAAATTTTCTTAAGTTTTTTGCAATTTGCAGGTCAGTGTTAGATTGTATGTTGATCAAAATATGATTTGTAACTATAACAAATATGTATTTACATAATTATAACCATAAGAATCATCAATACATCTCTCTAAGGGCTCCCACACAAAACTGCGAATTCGCAATTTCGCATCGCGTCGCAGTTTTGTGCGGGAGCCCTAAGTTAGATTTGTTTCAAAATGGCATGATTTCCGAATTTTGGAACAAATCTAACGGACACTTTTCTGAATGCGAATCTATATAAATTTCTAAAAAAAATCTTAAAAATCCTGGGCCAATATGTGGGTGATGATCTTTCAAATAAATATTGGTGTAACTGGGAAAGCTCCAAGTTACAGTTGTTTTAAAACTAAACTGTGTTCATTTATAAAATAATAATAAAAAAACGATAATTTAATATGATTATTTTAAGCAGATTGTGGATTTCCTGTTATTTGCTTCCTTCCTGCCCGCCCGCCACAATCCCGTCAGCTAGACTCTTGACCAATATAAATGTACACTGTACGCTTGTTATGAGTGTAGAGAGTAGGTTCACCTCAATAGGCAGAGTAATGGGTCTGGGTTCGAACTCACGATCTTTGCTTCGCCAGTCTGATTCTTTCTTTCCTACTTGTTTACATGTAGCAACTCACACCTCTCTCGTGATGGCTGATAATAGGAGTAAGCGAAACTTGCTTGGTTGTAATACGTCTTGTAATATGTAGAACTTGTATCATTGTAATATCGACCCTTTTCAGGAAAAACATCGTAAGCGCCAAAAATCTCAAAACTATTTTTTCTTCGTAACCTCGTAATTAGACAGTTTTACATGTTGTTGCGATTACTCTTAAATTTTATTTTAAATTCACACGACTTTATTGGTGTAAGAAATTATCATCGTAAATGAAAAACATCGTTAATTAGGAAAGAAAATACCCTTTCCTATAAAAAGTGCAAATTGTCGCTTACGATGTTCTTCCTGAAAAGGCTCGATATGGTTCAATAATAGTTATTGTTTATAGTATACAAGCTAGGTAATAGATTACACTAATGACATTATATGTTGGTACCTGCCTATAGGTACTTAAAAAGCAAATAGATGCGACTGTGATGCTGAATCTCTTATAATGTGGGTCAGTCGTAAGTAATGAGAACTATAGTTAGTTATCGGACTGATGCCCAAACAACAGCTAGGTAGGTACGTACCTACCTACTAACATTATTTTTATCGCTGTAGCGACTATTTTTACATTTTATTTCAGGGGTATGTAGGTACATATTGCATGTACCTACCGAACAATTGTTTGGTACTTGACAAGAATAGACATTTGATAGTTAATAGTACCTATCAAAATCAAATGTCTAGATTCTTGTCACTTTATTGGGATGATACTGGATTACGATGTTAATATGCTAAAATTAGATGAGCATGCTGGATAGCACCGTCAATAATTATATCTACCATGATAACGTTTTGTGCAGTTATTTCTGGACATCGTTCCCTAGACGTGTAGTGTGTCCGCTTTGATTAGGCCTGACTTCATTGATCTTTATTGCCTGACTTACCGAAAATTAATGCTTTGTTTGTGTGTTAATTTTTGACAGTGGAGTAGACTTTGCAAATAGCCATGTGAGCAGAAAATCAGTGCTGTTAATTTATGAAATGAGTAGGTAGCTATAGGTGGACAATTTTTTGTACATTTGAAATGGCTCTAGCGGAGATACCGAGCAAGGTATTGGAATGGGACCAAAAATATGCGGTTCTTTGGCTCTTGGAAATTAAGCTTCGATATATTGCTTTACGAAAGAATAAGGCGAGATGTAAAACCCTTTTATAAAAACAATGATTTCTACATGGCTAAGGCCGCTTTATGAATTACACAATATAGTTCAGAGCTCAAGTGAAAGAATAGGACCATCAAAACATATTTTCACTAAGGAAGTTTCCTAAGAAATGTAAAAAGTTTTTCATTTATTTTCGAATGTCCATTGTTTCTTTTTAACGGGTATTTTGAAAGATTCAATGGTGCCAATTCTCTTGTCCAAATGCCTCTAGAATAGACTAAAAATCACCAAAATTTAGTGTATTCCTGTCAAAAGTTAAATGCTCTAAGGTCAAAAGACGTTTTCCCATTCTGAAACTGACTAAAGTGCAGCACTAAGTTGGCACTGAGTTATTAGTTTAGTAAAAATGGTAATTTTGCTATTCTGAATTTGACGTTTTTCACCTAAAATTTTGATTGTCTAACTAAATCTGACTATTTTTAATCGCGATTAAAAAGGTGTGGAAAAAAATTAGATGTCATGAACTAAAATTCACACCAACACTTCGACTTCAGGTGCAAAAACAGTATTGTATCCATGGTTGCCGGCAGGGAGGTGCCAAGGGGTGCACTTGCACCCCTTGGGAATCTCGGGATCAACAGGAATTATTGAAATAAAAAGCCGTCTGTTGGAAATCATTTTTTTATACTCCTGGCCCACCAACTTAGAATTTTTAAATTTCGATCGTCGTGAACAAATAGGTGTGAGCCGTGACGACTGGGTACCTATACAATAAATTCATAATGAATAGTCAGAAATTTGTAAATGTCTCGAATATTCAGACTAAAATTTCATCTTTTTATTAACAATCATATACTTACGGCAAAGATTGTAAGAGAACTAAAATCTGCACCACCTGGAAATTATTTCTGCCGGCGCCCATGATTGTATCTTATTTTTCTTTTGCTTATATCTCGGAAATGGTGTCCTATAGCATAAATAATGAAAATGTCGACCCCCCTTTATGAACACACATAAACCCCTAAAACTCAACATGTAGGTAATAATTTTTCATATTTTCCATACAAAAAGTGAAAAATTCCTCATAAAACACTTCGAAACTGCCCCCCTGTGGGCCTCCGGCACAGAACACTAATATTCCTGGCGGAGGCCTCCGGCTCTTAAAAAATTCACGGGGTAGGGGGGTAGGGCAAACAAGTACCACGTGGAGTCACGCGATTGTCAAATTCGATTTTGTGTCAAAATTATTTTTAAAGAGATTTTTTTGCAGAATAGCTTTACGATGCTCATAGCAAAAAATAAGGAATTTTAGTATTAGTTTAGTTCGGTGTACAAGAGAATCGGCACCAATATCTCGTCAAGATACGGTAACATAATGCAAAAAAGCACTTCAGCTGAGCAATCGCCATGACATTGATTGGCGTAGGTAACTAAGTAGGTTTTTGTCACATCTATTCAAAAAGAGCAAGTTTATTCTTCGTAAATAGGAACTATATAAAATAGCTCTTTAATCCCTAGAGACTAAAAGTGATTTCAATTTGGAATGTGGATAACTATTGTTATAGTGCGCGCGGAACTAGTTGGCCGCGCCTTTTGTGGCAGGGGTGAGGGGGCGGGTTGCCTACTGCTCGCAACGCACATGAGATTAGACAGTGATGACCAATCTCGAGATATCGTGAACAATAATTGTTCAATTATTGAAAAGAATAAATAAAAAACAATTGAACTTTTAGAAGTTTATATTGTACCTATCTAATTATATTGTAATTAATAGTAAAATAAACCAAAAACAAATTAAGTATATGAAATTATTCTGACATATTTTAATGATGTATGAAATTATTTAATTAATATATACTTATATGAAATTACTCTGACATATCATCTGAATCACTTGATTCTGAACTCTCTGAACTTGATTCAGAATCATCTTGTAAGTTTATAATGATTTCGTCCATCATAGTATCAAATCTCATATCATGATTCCAGTATTCTTGTTCGTTTTTTTGTACGTGGTCATCGCATTTTTGCCATTGTTCGGCAGATAATTCAGAAAATAGCCTTGTTAGTATTGTAATTTTCTCGTCCAATGTAGCATTAATGTGATCTCTGGCCAGGCAATTATTAATATTTGCCCACACAAGCTCGATCGGGTTGAGGTCTGGATGATATGGAGGTAGTCTTAGAACAGTATGACCTGCAGCTTTCAGAAGTTCATCAATCGTGTACCTATATTTTTTCTGATTGGGTCGTATTCAACGAATTAAGAATGATATAGAATCATAACTCTCGTACGAAGCCCGCAAAAACATGGTTCCAAACTCATACCACTAAACTGCTAATACTAACGCAACAGGCGCACAGACAAAACAAAATACATTGCTAAATTTATTTTCTGTACATGAATTCGCCCACATACATTCATTTGGGACGCAATTTTATTTAGTAAGATAATGTTAGAGTGAAACTGAAATATCGAATCAGGCGAGTGCGTACGAGATGGATTATTATGTGACATTGAGCGGCGAGGATGGTGTAATGCAGTATGCAGTAGGTGTCAGTCATTTGTTAAGAACTCAATTATTATGAATTAATATGTCACCTCTTTACCTTTAATTTACAAAATATCTATAAGTAGCTCTAGAAATTTGGAAACTAAAGTTGTTTTATTACTAACCAAATACAGGAAATCATTAGTTTCATAATAGTATAGGATCTATCGAATTTCGTATCATTTTTTTAAAGTAGCATAATTATAAAATAAATTAGAAAAAAAAACAAAAATCTTTTATTTCCAATTCAAAAAAAAAAAAAAAAAAAATTATGCAATTCCCGTGATGTACGAGTAGGTATTCTTAGTTTCGTTTCGTAGTCATCGTTCCAAAATAATCAAATAAAATTAAGGAATCGTTCTAAGCATTTATTGACAAGCCCCCATCAGAAGACCGCTAGGCTTATAAGCTGTCAAACTAGATTAACAATCTTGGTATGTAACTGAATATTGAGGTAGGTATAATAAAAACAAAATAACCCATAAAGTTTAATAATCCAAAAAAAAAACAATAAAAACCAAACGTGCTCTTAACAATAAATTTAAAATAGTACAATTATAGATTTTCAATGAATTAATGAAAAAATATTTCAATACTTTTTATAATAACAGTAGTAACCGTACAAATAGGTACAGCAGATTTTTTTAACATACGATTGCCTATGCGTGACGAATATATTTCTTCATTCCCAAAATGTATAGAGCATACCCTACTGGCATTATTTAGTAACCAGTCATCCTCTCTTCTTTCTAAGCGGACTGCTGCAATCCACTGTAATCGTCGAATCTCTTTTTTGGAGAAACTAAAAGTAATTGATTGATAAGAAACACTAACAAGAAATCCAATCCATCCAATTTATAAAACTCTGTACTCAATATAAAATATACATATAATAGTTACGTATAAAAAAACTGGCTGGCTACTTGTTGCATAATACAGACAAGAATATTTTTTGTCGAGGTTCTGTTCTATTCTATAAGCGAACAAAACACGAAATTATTTCACTTATCAGTGATATGTTATCCCAGTTTGTTTTTTATTTCTTTCTTTCCGTCTTTTACACCAATTTACCACACAGGAGGTCATTTTTGACCTTGAAAAACGAGTTGTTTCTTGAACTTTTCACTAGTCGAAACGATGCGGGCGTCGTCACTGAGCGCGCGTCAGACTGATTGACGCGTTGATTGTACTTTTTTTCGTACCGCCCACTTGATTGGGGTTTGCGTGGAAATATTTTTGAGCGGAATTCGTGTTCTATATCATTCTTAATTCGTTGGTCGTATTAATCAACCTCAAGAGTTCGGCTTTGATCATCGTGGGAGAAAATTATGATTTTGCAACCAGTGCTGCATATTAATTTTCGAACTGGACATAGTCGATTTCTTCTCAACTTGCATACAATGATAGGCAGCATTATCCATAACTATGACTGAGTTAGGTGGAAGTTTAGGTATTAATTTTCGATCAACCCAGTTGTAAAAATTTGTAGAGTTAATGTATCCATGATAATCCCCCGTTTTTGAATCTGATTTAAAAATTAGCAAAGCATCGTCAACTAACCCGTTCCGGCTACCAGCGTGAACTATTATTAAACGCCTCCCTTTTCCTATAGCTGTATAAATTCCAGGCTCCGACGAAGATTGCCAACATTTTTGGATATTGTGACTTTGGTTAACGTAAGTTTCGTCCAAAAAGAATATATTTCGTTTGTCTTCTCTGAACTTTCTTATGGCCCTCAAATATTTCACTCGCCATTCAACAATGTTTGGTCTCTCTATTAAAAGGGATCTCTTCGATTTACATTTTTTAAATGAATATCCCAGTTTGTGCAAAAGTTCTCTTAAAAAAGTTAATCCGCAATCTAAAATATTATCCTCTTTTAACACAGCATTTAGTTTTAGTAAGTAGACTCGGAATTTTTTTCTCTACCGTATAAAACTGATTTATTTTTCTTCTTATCACTCCTAAATCAAAATCATCAACTTGTATTTTCTTTTTTATTTCTTTTGGTCTCCGGGGAGAACTAAATTGTGCTTCCCCTGTATTTTGCAAGGAAGTTTTACTTTCAGCAATTACTCTCCTTACACATCGTTCTAATATCCCTGTTGCTTCTGCTACTAATTTATGTATGTATATTCGCAACAGTTTCATATTCTAAACTATTGACATCGGCTTTCCGTTTTTTAAAAAAACGTATGCACTTTAAATATTATTTCCTTAGATTGTCATTTTATCGGCGGACTCATCTCGCTATTGCAATCATGTGCATTTTGTCTAAACTAGCCGGAACTTCCAACGCGTGTTGCCGTCGCGAAGTACGGCGCCGGCGCCGCACTGTGAGCAAAGGGCCCCCGCCTCTCCGTCCCACCGCTCACATACAACACGGCCAACTAGTTCCGCGCGCACTGTAGTAAAAGTTCAAATCACCAAAGAGATCAATCATGAACATTGTATGAATAAGTAACAGGCTGTTTGATAAAGTAAACCGTGCGCGAGCCAAATAAAAAGTTTGTGAAACAGTAAAAAACGCGCGAAATGCATTCCGCCTTCGTTCGTAATTCGGTATGTAAAGATTTTTTTTTCAGGTATTTTTAATTTAAAGATTCGGTTATTTTAATTAAATTAATTTTAATATTTTGGTTTTCCAAGCAGTCATTAATTTTAAATCTAAATTCTACTTCGAAAGTAGGCTGAAGAGTTCGATATCTTTGCCACGTATAAAACAATAATAAAAATCCTAAATTTGACGTTTTTACTTGACATCAGAAACTTCAAGCATGACACTTGACAGTTGGGACAAATTAAATTAGAGGTGCGAATGATCGATATAATCGAACATTTACGCGTGTAGTACTTATAGATAATCAATTATGAAATTAGTAACTCAATTACAGTTAATCAATTATACACTTCTGGACACATCTATTGGCCTACCTTAGAGTTTAGGTTTCGATGGCCCCTACCGAAATATGATTGCTAGATTGAACAAAAACTGTTGATGCAGTTTTAAACCTGATACATTTTACCATCTTTTTCGATCGTATTGTTTTAAATTTGAATTCAGAATACCATACGACATGGAGCTACGCCTAACAAGTCGGATATGCGCCTTGTTAAAGGCAATTGATTTTTGAATAAAAAACATGTTTTATCAAATAAAGGTTTAATTTAATAACGCGTGTTGCCTCCATGGGCATCTACCACAGCTCTCATACGATTAGGCATAGAGTTTATCAACCGCTCTATGAAATTTTGAGGGATCATCTCCCATTCCTCTTCTATGGCAGTTTTCAACTCCTGCATCGTCTGGGCAACTGGCTGACGAGCCCTAACACGTCTTTTTAGCTCGTCCCACATGTGCTCAATGGCGTTCATGTCTGGGCTTCTGGCTGGCCAGTCCATAACTGTGATGTTCACATCCCGAAGATATTCCCTGACGATGCCGGCCGCATGGGCTCTTGCATTATCATGCATAAAAAGGAAATTTGGGCCCACATAGTCCGCGTATGGTATCACGTGAGGTTCTAAGCACTCACGAATGTACCTTTCAGCATTTAATGTTGGCAGCCGTGGTCCTGTAACAACCTCAAGTTGAGTTTTGCCGCTCGCGGATATACCGCCCCAGACAGTCCATGAGCCACCGCCATAAGCAACCCTCTCTTCAAAGCAGCATTGTGCGAAACGCTCTCCCTTACGTCGGTAGACCTTCTTCCTTCCATCATTGCCATGTAACACAATTTTAGACTCATCAGAAAAGAGTACACGGCTCCAATCTTGCTGTGTCCAATTTAAATGACTGCGTGCGAAATGAAGGCGCGCTGTTCGGTGGGCTCGCGTTAGTTTGGGCCCATTAGCTGGCTTGTGTGGTACCATATCGCGTTCTTTTAACCTTCTCCGAACAGTTCGAGCGCTCACAGATACTCCGTGGAAGTCGCGAAGTTGGTTTTGTATCTCAATGGAGGTAAGGTGACGATTTCTCAAGCTGGTCGTCACGATGAATCGATCCTGCCTTTCAGTTGTGACCCGAGATCGTGGCCTTCCTTGGCGACGAACAAAGCCGCCAGTCTCTAGGTACCTCCGATAAACATTTCGGACCGCAGATCGACTTAAATTAAGTTGAGCACTCACGTTTCTTTGGCTGTGTCCGGCCTGAATAAGTGCCACAGCTTGGGCGGCGACTTCAGGTGAAGTATCCATAGATTATTGATAGAACCTCACCTTAATGTTAAGAATAAGTAATGTTTGTTGCAAAACCAAAGATATCAATCACTTTTTCAAGAATTAAATCCAAGTAAACCAATAAAACCAAGTTTTCTTAGTATTCGATTGTTTGATATCAACAAACAGGCTCCAAATTGTCTTTTGTTTCTTTAAATTCTGTGTTCGAAATTCAAAAAAAGACTATTGAATGAAATTGTGAATGTGCCAGGTTCAAAACTGCATAAAAACTTTTTGCTCGACCTAATATAAAATTTTAGCTAGGACCAAACGAAACTGAAAATACAAGGTGGGCCAATAGATGTGTCCAGAAGTGTAGTTACTAATTTTAGATTACTAAACTCCCCACTATATAGTCGTTAGAAATGCGAGTTTAGTGGTCTTGTCGAGTGAAGACGGAAAGTATCTAGGTAGGTATCCTAGTCTGTGCTAGGTATCTACTATCTACCATGTGGTGCACGACTGTGAATGATTTATTTCTAAACTAATAACAAAACCAATCAATAAGGTAGCAGTTATATTTTAATGTTACCAACACCATTAGTAATTACAAAATAGTTATGGCTACCTATCGTCATATTGATTTTTTTTTAACGATCATATCATTCAGGCTTGGGAATTTAGATTTTTGGTGTGAACTGATTTTTAGCTTTAGGTGTATGTAGTATTATTCAGTTTTAGTAGTATCTTTTTATTAAATAGTTACTTTCTTAAATAAATAAAAAACACAATTTAATTTAATTAGAGTTGTGTGTGAATGTTGTATTAAATCAGCTAAGTTAATTAAATTAGTATTACAATATTTAACTTTTTAGGCAGTTTATGATTTAATACTATTAATCAGTGCCAGTTATTAATAATTACTAAAATGTGAACATGAAGTCGGTACCAAGTAAATTATGTACCTAGCTAATATAATAACAATTTTTTCTTGGCATCGATTTCAAAATCATATAAAGAAACACTTAATGAATGAATCTTATTAAATTTACTCTTGGTACCTTTGAAATCGGTTTATTGGACCCAATGCAAAAATAATCATTAAAATGGGCTCATAACCAAAAAAGTTATACACGAACATTATATTATTACCTATAAAGAGAACAGACGAATTGAAAAACTCCACCTTTTTTAAATCGATACACCAACACCAACTAACTAATATAAACGTAACCATAAACCAACTAATATACCTACAAAAAAAATGACGTTAAGTTGGGAGAATGCAAAAAGAAACTGGCAACACTGATAAAATATGCCGTAATTTGGTAATCATAAAAACAAAAAATAATTATACTTAATGTTATTTGGGTTACTTACCGATGATAGGTGATGTGTTTGGTATTTTTACCATTCCTTTATAATTCTGGCACAGTTTAATAGCACATACAGTAATTTTATCGTTTTTATCAGGGATTGAAAACCGGTACGAATTTGGGTTCCGGTTCTTCATTTCGGTTCTTCTTTTCGGTACGGTTCCGGTTCAGGTTCCGGTTTGGTTCTGGTTCCAAATAAAGGTTCCAATATACCGCTTCCGTATCATCCGATTTAAAGGTTCGCTAAGAAAGATGGGATATGTTTGACGCGTGCCTGGCGTATCTTTTCTTTCAGTTCGCCTTCGAATTATTGGCGAGTGGAAGTCTGTACTGAACAGTGTCAGCAAATATTGTTAGTAATTATTATTAGTGGTTTATATAATCTACAGTTACTGTTAATACATTAATATAAAATGGACAAAGGTAAGTTTCATCGTATTGTATTCACTTAGATAATATTATTGAAAAGTAGGAGGGTTTTTTAATATAAATTATTATTATTTTGTTTTAACATGTGTGGACAGTGTTTTATGGTTGTTTAGTTTCATGGGTTACGGTACTACCGCCGAGGTATTACGCTATTCCAATTACACGTTGGTTATATTTGGTATCTTACTTTCAGGAACAAAACATGCCCGTATTGTGACCGATACCGATACAGACACTCAACTCCAAGAGCAAGAGTTACCTCTAAATTTGAAGCAATTGCTTAGAAGAAATTTTCAAGAAAAATGTCAACCTAAGACTGCAAATACTGAAAAACAACAAATAATAGAGTGTAAAGATTGTGCTTTGCACCACAACGACGATGACGAGCATGATGGGAGAAATCAAATTTTTTCTCAACTGATTACAAAATAATTAAAGAATATTAAACCATGTCTCAGGACTAGGTGTTATATCGACATACTTGAGTATTTACAGTCAGCAAAAGGTAGTCCTTTTCACCCGCACGGCGGCCGCTCGTAGGTACAGTGGAGTCAAAATATTTCCGCGAAAATATTTCTGCGGGAGCGCAGCTAGTGACAAACTACACCCCTTCCTGGTTTCGCCCAATTAGACATTATGCATTTGTGTGAGTAAAGGGCATTCGGACTTGCTTTGAAGAACCGGTAACATAAAGGTTCTTATAGGTTCCGGTTCCGGTTCGGGTTCTTGTACCCGGAACCACTTAATACCGGTTCTATACCGGTATTTTAAGAACCTTTTCAATCCCTGGTTTTTATTCGTTTATTACTTAGCGCGCGTAATACGTAGTGACACCAAAGCGGCACGATCGGCATTAATCGGCGGGTAAGAACTTATAAGCTAACAGTTGGCTGATATTTTTTGACACGTTTGCGCGCATTTGGTGTTCTATCTAGACATTATATAGGGTGACTGGTAATTAGTGACCGATACTTAAACACATGATTTTACACATGATAACAAGCAACTTTTACTATGGCACCAATCCTGAAATCGCGAAAAAAAAATCAGCTCTTCCTTACATTTGTTCGCATAACTCGTCAAAATGTAGGGACCAGCTGATTTTTTTTTCGCGATTTCAGGATTGGTGCCATAGTAAAAGTTGCTTGTTATCATGTGTAAAATCATGTGTGTTTAAGTATCGGTCACTAATTACCAGTCATCCTATATAATCAAAGACCGACGCACAGTGTGGTCCCGCCATAGGTCATAGGGCTGAAATGTCGATGATCAAATTATAATGTCATTTATCGTTACAGGATACACAAATAACCCTTCTACCCCCAGGTATAAAATAAATTGCAATAACATACATGGAACATTTAATTTTGTGCACACGCGTCTGAACGAGACGATCTGAGATATTGAGGACGCACTAGCTTCTAGATGCTCGGGCGATCGCGATACTCAGAACAGTGAAGTACCTATGAAATTAGTGAAGGGCTAGCTGTGCCCCGCGACTTCGTTCGCGTGGAAGTCTTATGATACACAATAATCTAAAATAACAGCCAATAAAACGCCCTCGTCCCTCGACCCGTCGCGTTGCATCGCCCGCCCGCGCTGTTACTTCGTTTTCGCTTAGTATTTTTTATGATTTTTTTTCTTTTTGCTCGGCTCCTAAGGGTAGTAGCGTGATGTTAAATAGCCTATAACTGTCCTCGAGAATTGGGCTACCAAATGCAAAAAGAATTGTTCAAATCCGACTTTTTGTTCACAATTTCATGGGCTTTATTTTTTTTTGTGCGGAATCCTAATTATATTTTTAAAAGTACTTTTATCTGAGGTCCTAGGGTTGAATTTCACGGGGTCGAACTGTCGCGATACTAATTCAGAATTTTCGTGCGCTTCACCACACAATCCTCACCTTTGAAAACTTCATGAAAATCAATTTTGAGAACGCCAATAAATCAAAGGTCAAAAAAATAGTCGCAATATATGATTCCGAAGTTATAGCTACATGTTGATGACGATTGTGGAGTGAACGTCTTCCCACAATCCTCACCTTTGTCTTTAGTGCAAACAAACGGCTCGAAGTATCGACTTGGCTTCAATTCCAAAAAATAGTCGCAACGCTATGTCAAATCTCGAAAGTAGTCATTAAGGGATTCCAGAGATATAAAGGTGTCTTGGTAAGGATTACGTGGTGAGCCTTTCTCGCCACAATCCTCACCTAATTACCACGGAACGCTTACGTTTTTGAATTTGGTATCAAAAAATAGTCGTCTCCAACCATGATAATTTCGACCTGGTTTACTATGAAGATGTCTGTTTAAACTTCCATGTAAACTTCTACACAAATTGTTCGAGTCGAGTATAGTCGAGCACTAAATTATTAAGCACGTATTTTTAGTGGTCACCTTATTTTTTGGTTGTATTAAAAAGGGTATAATTGTTAGTTATGTAGCTATTTTAAGTATGTGTTATATATAATATATATCATAATCATATTATAAAACAAAGTCCCCCGCCGCGTCTGTCGGAACGCCATAAACTCAAAAACTACCGAACGGATTTTCATGCGGCGGTTTTCACCAATTGACGGAGTGATTTATGAGGAAGGTTTAGGTGCATAGAATTATGCTACTCATGCGAAGCCGGGTGGGAATCTACAGAATATCATGATTTCTGTTACCAAGTACCTACATAAAATGTTGAAGTTTCCTTGCAAAACTATTCGGTCGTAACAGATTAATTAAAGTTGAGATAAATAAAACCGAGATTTTATTACTATGCTGTGGCCGGAGCCTCTTTAAAACTAAGCTAAATAAAACCTGTATCAGGGACAGCTCTTCCTTAGCTAGTAGGCACTTAACGAGTAACTTATTGTCTTCAATACTAAGTATTATGCGATGAATAATGATTTAGCTGATTACCATATACTCGGTCACGCTCTCTACTGAAGCGCTGAATATTCGGCGGCCGAATGTTCGGCATTTTGACTTTCTCACTGCCACTGCGGTGCGTGCGAGGGAGTCTTAAGGAAATGTCTAGAAATGAAATAGCAGGAAACATTTAAAATTGGAGGAATATTATGTAGTTACAGGTAGATAGGTATTTATTAAACTTTGTCAGAAAAAGTAATTACGTAAGTAACAACAATATTTTATTAACTTTTAAGTAATCGCACTTTTTTGAAAACCCGAAAAAATGCCGCAGCGCCTAAATGAGAAAACGTATAAGCTCGCTGAAAACTGTATTTGGTCCTTCTTAACGCTTATAATAACCATAAAGTTTCAAAAGTGTACATGCATGCGTTATCGAATAATATTGGTAAAAGTCAAAACGACGGTGTCATAACTTTGACGGCAAAATACAAGAAACCGGCTCAACCCAAGATGTGTAGGTGTAAACCAAAAATTAGTGCGTGTAAGTAGTTAAAAATATATAGTGAAAATATTCAGCTTGGAATAAACAAAAAACAAAATATGTCAAAAACGGCTGGCTATCCGACCAAATTCCTACAAAAAACATTCCAAGTTGAATATTTTCACCAAGTATAATATTTTTGAATACACGCACTTTTTGGTTTACATCTTGGGTTGAGCCGGTTTCTTGTATTTTGCTGTCCAAGTTATGACACCGTCGTTTTGACTTTTACCAATATTATTCGATAACGCATGCTTGTAGGTACCTACACTTTTGAAACTTTTTATGGTTATTAAAAACGTTAAGGACCAAATACTTAGTTTTCAGCGAGCTTATACGTTTTCTCATTTAGGCGCTGCGGCATTTTTTCGGGTTTTCAAAAAATTGCGATTACATAAAAATTATAAATATTTTCTTAAGTCTAATTGTCACAAATACGCACAAATTAAGAGCTACTCGTGTATGTTTATTCTACAGGCGCGCATACAATGGTTTTAGAGATAAACGATTCTGCAAAACGTTACTCCAGCAGGAATTGCAATATCTCGAAAACCTGAAGATGCACAAATTATATTTTCGGTGCACAATTTTGCACAAATATAAGCTGAATGATCGGAAAGAGAAATATCATGCATGGGCAGAGGCCCATGCATGATATTTCTCTTTCCGATCATTCGTTTAGAATTTTCCTGCTGGAGCAACGTTACTCCAACAGGAATCGTTTTTTCCGTTTTTTTTTTCCAAAACGACAAAGCGCACAATTTTTTTATTTGGCGCACATTTACAGCAAAACACGTTATATGTTCCATTCAAATCACTCTAGGAAGGAGCTACTTTCCTGCTGGAGTAACGCACACTATTTCTCGACCACTTATATTTTGGAATTGAAACCAAGTCGATACTCCCAGTCGTTTGCTTGCACTAGAGGTGAGGATTGTGTGGAGACGTTCACTCCATAATCCTAACCAACTTATAACTTCGGAATCATAATGAGACTATTTTTTGACCTTGGTGACTATTTATTTATGACTATTTTTGGCGTTCTCAAATTTGATTTTCATGAAGTTTTCAAAGGTGAGGATTGTATGGTGAAGGAGACACATTTTCTTTCGGACGAAGTCGGTCCATTCCACAAAATTAGAAGGTAGGTTCTTAAATAAACCAACGACAATAATCTTCTGGTGAAATTCTTGCAGAGGTAGCCATCATACTTTTTAAATACCTCTTGTCAAAGGAACCATGACCTAAATTTTGGAGTAAAATACCTGACTTATTAGTTTATAAAAGCTTCTGTCTGAGAAAGGAATCAAACCCAGTTTCTGAGATATTGGGATATTTTCAGTTACAACCGCAGAAATAACTGTTTTACACAGCTTCTTTGACAAATACTATGATGAAATACAAACTTACTTTTGCTGTCAATATCAATATTGTGCATGTGTAAATGTTCATCCCGACTACGGAGCCTTTCACTCATTCACTGTGCGTGGTAAGACACGCAGTTAGCCGTTTTTTTTTTATTATTATTTTGAATTTATTTTTATGGTGGGTACACAAAAGGGTTATCTGAGTGTAACACCTATAGAAATCTAAGTTATACCTAATTCGTAAAGTGCTATCGTAAAA
Source organism: Fissipunctia ypsillon (assembly GCA_947568875.1). Taxonomy (NCBI): domain Eukaryota; kingdom Metazoa; phylum Arthropoda; class Insecta; order Lepidoptera; family Noctuidae; genus Fissipunctia; species Fissipunctia ypsillon. The sequence continues at coordinate 12,850,830 of OX387654.1, forward strand.
AAAATATTTGAAATTATCAAACCATTTACTTAACTTATAATAAAAATAACTTAAACATGAGGAAACATACAATAAAAACTGTATTTCTAGAAATATTTGCATACAACAGTTTTTAAGTTAATTAAACTAAGACTCTTCCAGGTTTTTATTTTTATGCACAAACGTATATCGTCAGTTCACAGTAATAGTAGAATCAACAGTTTTGTACTTTGGTTTGCTGTGAGTAAAAGGTAGATACCGGTACTTGATCATATGCTGTGGAGAAAAAAAAAACATGTTAATTAATGCACTTCTTAACATAATAAAATGTTATACGTGATATTTCAGCTGCAATTTCGGAGTAATATGCTGAGCTTACGCCTTACACAGAGGAATAAAATGACTCCCTGATTCTCCATGTTATTATTATAGTTTTTGTCTCTTACATTTCTCGGGACCCTGAGGTCCTAGACCTTTGGAAGGCGTACGAAGGGACGAAGCCAACTCGCAGAATACCTCATTTAATTAAAAGCGTCTACCGGGAATTAGACGCTTTTAATGGAATGAGGCACCAACCGACGGTTATCCCTGTACGCATTATGCAAGCGCACCCATGAACAACTCCCGGTTGGTGTAGGACTATTGCAGGATACAAAACAAAGATATTAGACTATTGGTTTGGGTGGCTAAAGTGGACTGGTTACTTAGAACTATGGCCCCTGCCTGACATATACATAAAAAATGCGATTCAACTAAGAACAGAAATGACCTTGCTCCATATTGTGACGTTTTAGCAAAACAACACCTCGTTTAGTCATTTTGGAGCAGTGAGGTAAAACAAAAACAGATAACAAATTTAACTAAAACGGATAACTAGGTACAAAAGGGGATAGATCCGATCTAGCATATCGACAAAAGTGGTATGTATGGGTAGAGGACACTTAAGACGAACAAAAAATGTCAAGTAACATGGTACCTACCCCAGTGTCACGTTACAGAAATATTTGAAGGTAAAGGATCGACAACATGAGTACAACGAAAATCATTAAAAATAGACTTATTACGTGTCTATAGGCGTCAGATTGTATCCAAATAATCGTTCCCAGGTTGATTATTATTATTATTGTTTATTGAAAGAGAGTAGATACATTACATACTACTAGGAGCACGAAAAAACTACTACTACAATTAATTTATCCGCTAAATCGCATCGCAATGTAACGCAATCGACATGTCGCTGTCGCGTCGCGTTGGTAGCAAATCATGTGACACAGCTTGAAAACATTTTTTTTAGTAGGTAACCACTTTCATCATGCGCCGCAATTTTGAAAAAAAAAAAAATCAAAATGGCGGTGGGTCGATATGCCAGCTTCCATACAAAAAAGTTCGAACCCCTTTCGTTGCAAGCTGTATATTTCAAGTTTCAGTTGACAAATCGAGGTCATTGATGTTCCTATTCTAGTTGAATCGCATTGTACATATATAATTACTTGTCATGACTGATTCATCAACGCAGAGCCTAAAACTACTGGGACTAGGAAGGAACATGACATTTTGCACACGGGTTCCTTTTATAATGTAGGGGAGCACTAACAACAGGTTTCTGGAAATTCGACTTCTATGAGGGTGAAAAGGTGAAAAGGGGGGATTTTGTTTGTATGAAAAAACTATGAACAACTCGAGTTAATAAACTTGAAATTTTTTGTTTTTCTAAACTACCCCCAAAGGGGGATTGGGGGGTGTCAATGTTTATATGAAAGAATTTAAACGCGCGGTCCCATTAACTCGAAACTCAGTATTTATACTTGACCGAAAATGAAGAATAACCTGTATCAGGGTTTTTTTTTTTTTTTTGGATTGGTTTTAAAAAAAAATATGGGAAGTACAAAATCCGGACGCAGTCATACGGGAAGTGCTAGTAAACAGATAAAGTGGCTGGGAGTGACTATCATAGCACACTTAATAATGTCCCCATGGAAAAATCGCTAGCACATAGTGACGTAGCGACAAGGAGGCAACATATCCTGAGGTGCTTAAGGAGTGGAGAGGTATTTCATGGCTATCAGGTCAATCTCGGAAGTACGGTCAAGATCCCTATTGGGCATCTTACTGGAAAGTGGGAATACTTCCTTCCTCCGAGCATGTTTGCTCTAGCGAATCTCCACTCGAGCCGGTCAATAAAGGCAAGTCAGAGATGAGGTATAAGACTTCTCTCGGGAGATTGGATCTGTGGTATCGCTCCTGCGCGCAACAAAGGCCTTGTGGTTTTTTTTTTAATTTCGTAAGGTGCCTGCTCGTGACCTCAATATTGCCTGAAGGAAAGTGGATGAGGTCTAAGATGGAATGAGCATGCCCAGAAGATGCCTGCTCACTCTTGCTTTGAAGGCTGGCGGGTTATAGGTGGAAGGGAACACAGTCGCTGGTAGAGGTTCATACTTTGGCCGTGCTAATATTAAATGTAGTGGAGAAGCGCTGAGTACGACTAGTCAGAATATCATCTAAGTGCGGATGGTACCCTGCAGTATGTCTGGTAGTCCGGTAAAGAAAGGGAGATGGTGGGCTCAGGTTGTGGAGCTGTTGGCATACTCTTCGAAGTACCGTCTGTAGAAGACCGACAGGCTAGCAACTTTTCGCTGATGAGTCCCGGTTGGATTTAAATTAATTGCGACATTTTTTGAAGACAAAATATGCAATCACGAGTATTTTAGGATGAATAAATGATAACATTAATTTGAATCATAGAGCACGGAGGCGCCTCGCCGCTGCTAGAGACGGCACTGTCAACACTTTCCATACAAATCGAGCGCGTCGATGTTTACTCGACACAAATGACGTATAGAGACTGAAGGCTTTGCATGTTTATCGTACTTTTGGCGTCACAAATTTCATTAGTACTGCTGTCTTTAAAATCTGCCAGCGGCGCGACGATTCCGTGGTTTTTGAAATCTAGTCAACAGTCTATTTTGTGGTTTAAAAGTAAAATAGGATTTACAAAAATTCTAAATTCTATTCAAAAATTCTTTTCACTTACCTTGATTTGTCTCTTCATAGTAATACAGAACAGGGTTATAAAATACATAACTAATATTGGCCAAAATACTGGAATATTAAAAGCATCTATGAATGTACAGCAGAAACCTATCAATGTGCTTTTGGTTACAGAAAGCCAAAATTTAAATTCTGGCAATCTCCGGATAAATGGTCTAAATTCTTCAGTAGCTCTGGTTGGCAAGGCAGGGCCATTATCATCATCACCTAAAACATTGCCAAATTATTAATTACTGTGTATGTCAAACCAACCCTAATGTAGTGTTGGTTTAACATCAGGAGCTAGACCACCACCTCTTAAAGCAGTATTATTGTAATCTTACTTGAGTGTAGGAAAGAGACGGAGCTAGACGTCCTGTATAGCTTCATCTCTTTCTCACCCTGAAGTAACATTAAAATAATACTGCTTTAAGAGGTGGTGGTTGGCCCCCAGTGACATTTTGATTAATTTCATCCTGTAGTTTGATTACTTTATTTCAGTAAGATTACTTACTGACAAGTAAATATAATAATTTGTTTGAAAAAATATTTTTTATGTTGTGATTACTTTTAAATAAAAACTAATATTTAACCCTTCCAACCAAACTAAATACAAAATGCTTTTGCAAGGCTAAGGCGAAAGTTCACATTAACAAGGAGTGAGTTGTTTGATGTTGATATCACAACCTCACCCTTGGAAGTCCAATGCCTTAATAATCAGTGGACTAGTGCCACTTACAAAAGTGTATGTAAGTTGAACAACATAAAATACATACAACAACAAATGAAAAATATTACCATCAAAGTCCATAGCAGGATCAATCTTCGGTGTCAGGAATGCAATAAACAAGTTTAAATGATAAATACCCAAGGCATATGTGACTATATACCACCCCTGGAAAATATAGAAAATATGTGTATAAATTCAAATGAAATCATCTGGATTAATCCCTTAGCCAAGATGGCTTTTGAGTTGGAATCCAATCAGAATCAAAGTTTTGCATGTTATGTGGGCCCATTTTTTATTTATACATTATATGAGGGACATGAGAAAACTATCAATATTACCTATTTTTTTATTTTTCAATACTTAACAAAATTATTATTATTAAAACCTAAACTAATAAAAATATTAGTTTAGGTTTTGATAATAACAATTTTGTGTTATCAATATTCATAATAATTATGCTGCTGACTTTTGTCTAGTGTTAACAGTACATAATAGTGATAACAGTAGTCTTCAATAGTAATAATATTGATTTGATTAATAAACACATTGCTAAATTGTTAAATGTATGTTCCCAATGGCCTCATTGCCAGTCTCAATAAGGCCACACATTCCACTGGACATTCCATTGGACTGAGGCCATTCATACCATTAATATGGGTCTTATTTTGTTATCAATCAATTACAAACTGAATTGAACAATGAAACAGAACAAGCTGTCGAGTGTAATGAAAATGTCACTGTGTATGTTTGTTTTATTTATAGACTCATCTCTAAAATGACTTATAAATATTATTAAAAATAACATGACATTAGGATTTCCTTATTACAATGACATCACATTTATCTGCATTGGATTGCTGGTTCATGTTGAAACAGTACTACACAGAGATAAGATAAGCATAACTTACTTGCTTTGTGAATATTCGGAGCATAAACAAAAGTAGGAGAACAAAACTTCCAACCCACCGAGACCTGGTGTGGGGTGTCCATCTATCTAGTGTACCTTGGTAGACCTGTAATGACAAGGAAAATAGTATTTTTCACCAGTACTATTTACTTGTATGCATCAAATAATTTTATATATTCAAATTTTTATTGGCTCCTGGGATAATTTGGTAAATATGGCATAATGTTTAACAGAGCCCTAGCTCTTTAGCTAGGTAGGTAAAATTCAGTGTCACTCCAATTAGGGTGATCTAGATATTGTAAGTAAAAAGACAAAGAATAAGAATATTGAGAATATTACAATTACTTAAAATTCCTGGACATTTTTGTAATTGGCGGCATAAAGACGTGACAACTCACGAAATGATTAGTGTACCCAATGTAGGAGTGTACTGTCATCATCTAATCAAATAGTACCTATGCATTTAGTTAACCCCAAAAATAAAAATTACCTGAGAAATCCGCGTCCACGCTTGTGAAATAATACCTCTTCTTGAAGGTTCAGTAACTAAATCATTTCCGTCCATCATTTTATATTCGTGAATTTCCTGTATCGTAAACTGTTTCTAATACTTGATGTACATTACTGACACGTTAAATTAAAGGCGAGTAGGATGATAATATAAACACGTAATGACAATTTACAAGTTGTATTTACAATTCAAACTTGTATTTTAGCAATAAGTTTCCTTTTTTTCTATCAAAAGTTAGAATAGAAAAGACTAGTTGGAACCTACTTTTTTCTCTGTGGCCAATAAGGATGGGACTTGTATGAAAAGAATCGACGTTTGATAAAACTAAAAACGAAACTAAAACTAAAAACGTGTCTTCTATGTTAAGCTGTTCTGGAACACAGCTGATGGTAAACAGCCATGAGAACATTATAGTAAATATGTATGTATGTGTATCATAAGTTTATAACCTATTTATGTACAGACGCCAGCAGGTCAAGCTACCCGAAACTGTCAAATTTTCCCAATGAACCTTGAACCTAATGTTTTAACGATAAAGTTGAAAATCTATTAAAGAAATTTGACAGATTGTAGTAGCTTGATGTGCTGCCGTCCATACATGTGTACCTATTCTATTTGTACCTAATTCATTATTACATAGGTATTTTAATAGTTTTGTTTAGCATTGTTCCTCACAAACAGATCACCTGCCATCTAATCTCTTCACCACCCTTGGTTGACTGGTAGAGAATGCCTTATTTTTTGAGTACAAAAAGTTTAAATAAAATAAATAACATTTAATTTATGTAATGAGGATAAAAACTGCCACTTGCTCACTTCAAATGTCGCCACCATTGTCCGTCTTAAAATTTGACAGCTAGCTGTCAATATCCATACATTTTTTGTAAATAATCAAATTCTTTTACTCCTAAATAATTAATATGTCCCGTTGCCCAGCTGTTGACTGCAAAAAGTCGGGGATCCATGTATTACCCAAAGATGTTAAAAGAAAAAAACTGTGGGAGAGAGCTCACCGAAGAAAAAATTGGAATCTCATTAATACGTCGAGGTTATGTGCTATCCATTTTAAACCTGAAGACAGATAATCAGAGAAATTAGTACACAGGTGATGCTTTTTATCATAAAACGGAGAACAAAGTGTGTTTTCGTCACAGGCACTTATGGGTATTTATATAAATGCATTATTTAAGGGAGTGTATGATCTTTGAATCGACCAAAATATAATAATATCTAAGTAGCATCTAAGCAGCATTCGCTATGTTGCATTGTATTTAATATCCTCATACCAAACTAGGTACTACCTAATATAAACACATATCCTGCACTGAATCTCATAGTTATTTAGAATGTTTTGCACATAGATAGATCCTTTTTATCTGTTTTAACAGCCGACTAGTCGCCAGCGATGTTAAAATCTCTGTGTGGACGTGAGATTTTAAAAATCGCCATTGATTCGCCGGCGAATTAAGTTGCTCCGAGTGTACCTAGCATAATAACACTTTATGAGAAACACTAAAATTGGTTTTTGTCACTCCTTTAGTTTATTTAGCTGTTTCCCAAAAAAAAAATCACATGTTATTTTTGCGATAGAAGTGATAAGTATCTCGATTTTTATTTTAAACACTTTTAGTAATGCACCATGGCATAACACTAGTAATTATACGCCTTGACGTCGACAAGTTCGATTTGAGTTGAGATGAGAAGACGTATGATGTTTAGTGTTGCCCTGAATATCATATAAATATTTATCTTGTTATAAGGGAGACTTTAGACGATCAATCTAGTACAAAAATCAAGTTCAAAATTCTTACCTACTTTCATAGGGCTGTCACTCGGTTATTGAAAATAAAAAACCGGGCAAGTAGAGTCGGGATTCGGCAATGAGCAAGGAGGATGGATGGACAGACGGACGGACGAACAGGTGGACAGGCACTGTGTGTGAGTGAGGTGGTGATCCCATAAGTTTTCCGTTTTCCAATTTTGGTACGGAACATAAAAATAATAGTGTAAGTAGCTTTGAAAGACGAAATTGATGAATTTTATTTTAACAGTTTGTTCAAAACATGCTTTATATACCGTTAAAATTTTATAACGTTACCCATTTCACAGAGCAGTTACGCTTAATTTTAAAATAACAGCAATAGATTTAACGTTATTGATGCTACATTTTATCGTTAAACTTTATTAACGTTAATTTTAGCGTAATTTTTAAAATAAAAAAAAAACATGATTCCATAAAATTTTCTTAACAGAAACAATTTACAAAGTTCTTTCCAAAACAACCAAATAAACCGCTAAGCGAGTGCATTAAATGTAAACCTACGGAACAGCAAAGTAGCTAAAATAAAGGTAACATTAACGTTACTTATCAATGTAACCATATTTTACGTTATGTTTACTGGTACTTATGTAATGTTATCAAGTAGGAAACGTCAAATTTTGGTTACGTTAGTAAGGTATCTCATTGAAATTAACGTTCCGTAACGGTAAATTATTTTGTTATTTGGTAACGTTAACAAGCTCTGATCCCACATTTTATTGTTAGAAATGAAAAAAAAACAAATGAATTTTTTTTTTTAATCAAACAATTAAGTAGGTATCTATTGTAATTAATATATTTGTACAAAATGTGTAGGTATAGGTAAATAATATAGATAATTACCTGACAAGATCTTTCGGATACACAAAATATGAGATCTCTTTAGTTTTCTTAGCGTGGTTTGTGCACACTGTACAACTGTTTGGAATTTTGATTTAAAAAAAAATGAAAACTAAACACACGCGTCGCGTGGCACACCTTAGCTTTGGACCCGACTGAGCAGGCTCAAACCGGTTTTGACCCGAGCGGCGGCGGGTGCACGCTCCCCGCGCCTTGTCGGTGACGGCTCACGCACACATAGCTGTGTATGTAGTAGTGTTCCCGCGCAGGGCGTTAGTATGAAGCTTTCCGTCTGTTCTTTCTTTAGTCTTGTGGCCCAAATACATACAGAGAGTGAATAAAGTTCGTCATTAATTGTGTAAACCCTGCTACTGAGTAGGTATCAATCCGTTGCTGCGTCAGCTGGCCAGCTAGGTGACAGAAGGACAACCCAACTAACATTGCTCTGTGAACACGCTTTAGCAAGGATGGATGCCCTATCCATAGGGCGAGCGTTCTAACGCGGTTGTGTGATCTTGACCAAGAATTAAACTATCGGGCTAGCTCGTTAAACAACAAACCGCTAGTAGTACTTTGTAGCCATGGTAATCCTTCCTGGATCCCGGTATTCACTCAAAAACCGTATGGTTGCAGGCGGTTTCAGGTGCATGATTATTTGAAATGTGATGATGTTAGTGAAAATAATAAAAAATGCAGTACCTGTGCTGTTTAAGAAATTTAATGGAATCACTTTTCTAATTACAATTTATACATTGTTATATTTTACATTTTTTAATATAACTTTTATTTAAATAAGGTAGTTCTAATGAGACTACTAAATAAATAACATGAAATAAAAAAAATATGCCTTAAGTAGTCTCTACGTCTACGTCTATTATTGCGAGTGTTTATTTACAATTACATCACTATATCATAAGGTATTGGACATACAATTAGATACAATAAAACATATTTTATTTTAAAATATTATTATCGCTTTGAATATAAAGGAAATTTTGGTCCAGCTAAATCCTATCATACTAAACGCAACTTCTAGAGAAATGGGTAAATATTGCTATTAGGTTCATAGTTAGAAATTCACAATGCAATAAAATATTAAATGTAACTTGCTAATTATAACCATAATGTATTTACTAAGTTTACGAAAAATACGATACAATCGCAAAGTTTATCGTCAATATCCATATTAACAATTATTATAACTTCACCCATGCCATAATAGGTCCTAATTTTCGAATCTAAATCGGCGTTCGCTCTATAGCCTCAACGACGAATTTTATTGTGACGACGATTGCCATTTAAACATTTTACAAGAAGAATAAATGCTATATTTAAAAATAATAATTTAATAATCCTGCAAATTAACAACAAGTTTAATTTTAAAAAAATGCACCGCCTTCTGGATTTCTTATTTAATTTACACTAATATTTTAGAATAAGTATGAAATTAATGGAAGTATTTTTAGCACTCATCAATGACCGTTATTGCATTCAATTCATAATATCGATCTATTTTAATGTAAGAGCATTATTTATGAAACATAGTCTTAACTAACAGTCCTTTAATATTAATATTTCAGGTAACAACCGAAATATTTTCGGTAGTTTAAAAAACATTTTAAACTTTACTACACTGTGCTTTGTATTTCACAGCAGTACTTTGTTGAAAGAATATACCTTGTGAAGAGATTCATAACGAGAATATCTATCCATGTAGAGCTAAATTTAAATGAGGTGGGGTGTTGCATTATTTATTCCTGGACAGAACACTATTCAACACAGTACTGCTCATGAGTGTTACCAGAAATGTGTATTTCATAATTTAAGTATATATTTCCTTTAATAAGTAATATAATTATTGCTCGCGTACCAAAATTCCACTACTCCGAATGGAAATGAATTTATTAAAGATAAGTAAATAATAAATTTTCTACCGAATTTAGCAAAATTAATTAATAGTAGAAATGTACAAAATATAACTTAGAAAAACTGCTCCAAATGAATGTATGTTAATAACAGATGGATCTTAGAATTGTATCACAAAATATAAAATTAATAATACACTTAAACAATACAGGATTCATAAAGAGTAAAGATTTATTCCGAAGTTACTAGAGTGGATTTATTAAATTTGATATGTACCTATATAGTTACGTTGTTTATTTCACTGCTGAGAAATTTTGAATTTGGTTACTGTTATTAGATGCCACCCACGAACTGAAGACGTCTCTGGAAGTTACAAAGTAAATTAAGGTAAAGTAGAAAGTAAATAAAATGTTATAACAAAGAACTTTTGAGCAAATCTAGCGACGCGTTGCATCATTTTTTATAATTTGTTGAACCCATGTTTTATTCAGTTACCAATAGGTTCACCATTTTTATCAATAACTTCCTTGTAATTTAATCCAAAGCTATCAGGTAACCCTCCATAGGTAAAGAAATAAATAATATTACCTGCAGTGGCTAACAACACATTCATTGGAGCAGTATTCGTCTTCCCATTCACTGTTTGCTATAGCTGGGTTTGTGCACCCCTGCCGGATGCATGATGGCGTACTTCGGTTTTCATTTTGCTGTAATCACATATTTCTGTTAATTCATAGTGAACTAAACATTTTTTTTTTCATCTTGTGAAACTAACCCTATACCGATGATACTTTTCGTGTCATCTATGATGATAATGATATTTATGATAGAAATGGATTGTGTTGGAGTTTGTGTTCAGGACTTTAGGCAAATAAAGTCACTTAAGTGACATTATGTATAAAAATAGTTGGTGCAATTTGCTATTGGGTAACAATTAATTTTAAACATTACATATAAACCCGTGTTAAGAGAAAGTTATTTACATCAGATGATTGTTGTGGAACACCAGAGTTTCCATTGCTGTTAGAAGACTGTTGCTCATTTTTTGAAATTTGATTCTGTTGTTGTTGTGGTTGTGTTGGTTGCTGTGACTGCTGCTGTTGTTGCTGCTGCTGTTGTTGCTGCTGCTGTTGTTGCTGCTGTTGCTGTTGTTGTTGCTGCTGCTGCTGGTGAAGTTGCTGCTGCTGCTGTTGTTGTTGCTGCTGCTGCTGTTGCTGGTATTGCTGCACTTGGTGCGCCTGTTGCATTTGTTGATGAGTTTGCTGCATGTGCTAAAAATTAATAAAAATACATCAAATGCTACATTTTATTTGTATGAACATTATAATAAACTAGCGACCCGTACTTGTTTAGCACGATTTTACTTCTTGACAAAACATCGAGATTTCCAGAATGAATTCTCTAAATGATGGTGAAAAACGCATCAAATCCATTGGGTAGTTTGACAACGCGGTTACACAGACAGACACAAAAAGCAACTTTAATTTATAATACATATAATGTAGATAAAGAAGTGGAGGATGAGTTTAACATCTTGAACAATTTATGGCATTTTGCTTCCCAGATGAACAATAACATTTTACAACAGGCTGCATTTAGGCAGTCAGTAAGCTAGATACCTGCTGTGAGTGATGGTACTGCATTGCAGCATGCACTGGGCCCATCGGAGGCGACTGAGACTGCACTTGTCTATATCCAGGAGGTGATAAGGCTGAGTTAGCAGTGTAGTTAGTAGGGGATTGTGCAGGCTGGTAGTTCCTTGGCGACTGGGCAAGATTAGGCTGGCAACCTTGAGGTGAAGTGGATGGGTTCACTTGGTATCCTTGTGGGGCTTGACCTGGCACACCCTGCTGAAGACAAAACATGATTGGAAACAATAAATAATTGACTGTCAGAAGTTATAGGATACAGAATATTATTCAATATAGTAGAAAATACATCTCTCTTATAAATACCTATTTACTTATATTTTATACTGTTAATTTTTCTTAGAAAGTACCTACCTACTATTTTATAATTATAAATTAAAAGTGCTTCCTCTCTCCTAACTCACTTATTTTGCTGTGCCCAACAGGGTCCATGTGATCTAATTTTAAGTTTTACCACCTAAGTTTACATATGGAATGCAATAAAGAATTGAGTATTGAGTAGAATGTGCAGATAGTAATTGAATCAATTATGAAAACAAAGTAGGATTTATTGTTTAGGTTTACCATGACTAACTATAACAATCATACTTTAGTAAATAATTTAATATGTTTACTTAGAATATAATAATAATAAGTTTATTTATTTTCTTTATCAATGGTTTTGTAGCACTTAACAGTTTTTAACCATAAAAATTCACATTGTGAAAGCTGGTTCCCGATTTTCTGTATTACAGATCACCAGGCCCTACTTAGTGGCATCATACAAATAAAGAGATAGGTTACATGTATTTCCACTAAACAAATTAAAACAAAAAATAAATAAATTAAAAGTATATGTCTGCTTACCTGGTATGTTTGAGGTGTCATAGTCATATTGCCCTGATAATTTTGAGGAGACTGTTGAGGGTTAGGTGGGTAACCCTGTGGTGTCTGAGCGGGATAAGGGGCTTGATTCTGGTTTCCTGAGTAGTTTTGAGGAGAATATCCCTGTGGCGCAGGGTTTGGCACATATCCTTGTGGCGAATGGCCATTACCATATGTTTGTCCTTGGTAATAATTACCATAGGATGAATTGGCACTACTGGTGTGATTATACATTGGCTGGCTCTCTTGTTCTCCTCCCTAAAAAGAATGTGTTTGTTTAATAACAACATAAAACATAATACGGATTGTAAAATTAAGTGTACTGTGGGAAGACTACTGCTGTCAGCCATGAAATAAAATCAATAAATCAATGACCTTACTCTCTCGTCTTGAATAACTTTCAAAACCTTGAAAACATATTGTGTATATAATGTAAATAACATGAAATTTAAAACACAAAAGGTTACGTCTGCCTTTGATCATTTAAATGTTGTTTACATTTAAATAGTGTTAATTAATAAGTTATATATAAACACCTTTGTTTATAAATAAGCTCTCTTCGTAAGTACCTAACCTCAAAATAAACATCGCACGTAAGCTCTGGAGTGCTTTAGTAAATGAGTCTTACCAAACTTGAATGAAAATAATGCGACATTAAAGTCCACCGTATTTTTAACACTATATATATGAAGAAGATAAGACTAACAATAAGGGAAGGAGCCAGAATACGAGTGAAACAATATACGCAATAGAAAGCTACCCAATCGAAAGCTCAACAACACAACACAGACTACAATCAATCAATAGACACAGAGTAGTAGAGTACACTCTCCACAGCCAACTGTCAAAATGTGTATTAGAGAATAGCGCCATCTACATGAAAATGTATGTACTTATAAGGCAAAAGTTTACAGTCTACTGTTAATAAAATTGATGCCGTTACGTATCCAAGTAAATAGTTAAATTGTTTTCATATTTTAATAAAATGAATAGGGGAAACATAATTTGAATAAATGGTTTTGCTATCTAATTGATCGTTCGAAATTTTTATAACGGATTGCGCCACTGCGAGAAGACTGGCTTGGCGCCCGCCGCTCAGACAGGCGGTCAGGCCAGTACACACGTCTTGTTCGGCTCGGTAATATTCTGCACAGCCGGGTGGCAAAATTGAATATTATGTAGTAATTGCTTCGTGTCGGCTTTGTTGTTCAACAAATTCTGATTCTTTTATCTACAATTACACTGCCTAAAATTTAAATACTCTGGTATTGAAATTTTTGCAAAGAATGGCCGTTTAGGGTGCGATCGTAAGGCTCACGTATCAGCTGTTGATTGTGATGGAAAACCGTATTTTTTCCTTTATAAATGAATACTAAAAATAATAAACAAAGTTAAAATTACCTTAGATACTAAGCTAGCTCTGTAGGCAGCAAGTGCTTTCAGATATTCTTTCTTAGCTACTTCAGTTTTTTGTTTATAGACCTGTAATAAAATGTTTATTTTAGCTGTTGCAATTTTACAACTTATTGAACCAGAACATTCAAATATTGATAACAGAATACATACACTTTTATGTTCAGAGTCTAATCCATCCCACATGGACGCTACGATTTTAGACACTTCACCAAAGCTTGCATTAGGATTTTGACCTTTAATTGCAGCTTGAGTGTCCCGAAAGAACAACGCGTACGCTGATACAGGCCTGTAATATACACTTAGTTTAATACAACTATATTTTACAGGTTAGTTTTTACTACTTAGTACTATGTTGTGTAGCCTTATAAAAATCTGTAACTATGTAATTTAAAGTAAACTTACTTTTGAGGTTCATTAGGATCTCGTTTTTTCTTCTTTTTCTGAACTTTAGGCTTTTTTTGCATCTGCCCACGATTCATACCATTATCTATGGGTTCAGGTGATGATCTTTTTACGGCCATGTTGCCAACGCCCATCTATAACAACAGATTGAGTTATATTTTCTTTCATTACTTCAAATATGTGATACAACAATGATTCTAAAATACAGTTCATTGGCAACATAAATATGTAGGTAACAAAAGTGTGAATATGTTCCTAAAGATATGTAGGTTATGTAAAGCGATAAAATTTGCCTATACCTGATGAAGCGTAGTTTGTTGCTGCCGGCTCGCTGAGCAATAATGGATAGGCAGAAGGCTTTCCGCATCACCAGGCAACTACCAACAAACAACCAATTCATTAGAATTTTATACTAGTATTACTACTGTTTGATTTGTTTAATTTAACTACAAATTAAAAAAAAAATGCCAATGAACTATATTTCTATGAAATAAACTACACTATATCTATGAAAACACTTGTTTGGGTTTAAGTACAGTCAATGCATTGTAAGTATAGCAATTAAGAATGCATTTGCAACATTGAAAGTTAATAAATAATGTAAAATTTTTTTTTTTCAAGATCCATATATTTTCTTAGTAATTATGGAAGTAAGACATGGTTTGGTAATCATGCTTATATAGTTGTTTTGAATTTAAAATTTTATCAAGTAGTTTATTAGTTCTTTTACTATCAAATCATAGTTCAAGCCCTTGTGATTATAAATTATGGGAATCATGTAACTTTATTAATTTGAAAGTTCATCTTTTATTTGTCATGGAGTGGTTATTGCTTGGCCTTCAGCTTACCCCATAGAAATTGTTATAGCACATATAATTAGGACATACAAATTATTTACATTTTCATATGCACATGCTATATTTGTTAGAATAAGTATAAGCATTTCTTTACTACTATTTATTGTATGATACATGATGCAACAGATAGTTAAAAAAAATGCACACAACATAAAATAGGCAATCAACCGATTGTTTAGATTTCAATTGATTAAGTTTCAAGGTTTTATAATAATAATACATTTATTTTCAGACAAAGTTCATTACATTACATTAAAATGTAATTTTTATGAATTATACATTTATTTAATAAACAATCCATCTAAACAATCAACCAATTAATTAAAATATATTGTATGAACTAGCAACATTGATGAAATTAAATGATAAAACTATATTCTACCTATCAATACAAGAGAAATATATGGCAAAAAGCAAAAATACTATAAATGTTATAAGGACTATTTACCTGTGAATGGTGTGAAGGAACACTATCATCAGAATCATCACTAGTTGTGCCGGGAGGTGAGGCCCGCTGTGGTGAGCCATACACGAGGCCTGAAGGCTGTGTGGGCGTGCTGGGGGTTGGTGGGCCACTCATGACTTGAGTAGGTTGTAGCATCAATAACCTCTGCTGTCCTCCAGGTTGTTGCTGGATCATGTAATTACCAGCTGGTGCACCTGCCCCACTGCAAGCAAATATTCATGTTATAATTTTCTATCAAATTTGAGTCAAAACAGACTATTTATTTGAATTCAAATAAGTAGTATTTATGAAAGTCTGTAAACTTACATTTTAATCATGACATTGTCTGTGTGTTTCCATGCAGATCTGGGAATTAAAGAAAAAACAGTGTACCCAATACATAATTATATAATTTCCATGGTAAATAGATATCATAGTAAAATATTTTGCTTATGGATAATATTGTGATAGATTTTTATGGGGAAGTAGAAGTTTCAGTCCAATGAGTAATAATATTACTGGAAGCATACAAAGATTGGAAGAGTTTAAAGAAAAGAGGTAATTTTTGAGAGAAAGGAAAGGTAAAACACAAAATAGCCTTTCTACTACTACTAAAATTTAAAGCAAAAAATAACTGCATGAAAAGGATTTTCAATTTTCCTACTTTAATCACTCCTTTAGAACTGTCTGGTTATAAGTTACAAGTAGACACTATTGCTTACTGTTGAAGTTGAGCAAGCCTGATCAATGAAAAAGTTAATTGTTCCTTATATTATTTATTATTAGAAGCCTGTGATGTCCCACTGCAGGGCAAAGGCCTCCCTACTCTCCAATTGTTCCTTAACCAACTTAAATAAGGTTGGGTGTAAGTGGACAAATGAAATTAGGAAATAATAATGAGGCCATTGAAGCACAACATAACACAGCAACAAGATTAATATTGCTAAACTGTAATAAATAGTAAAGAAGGTTTGTGTCCAAAGTGTTCATGAATCTCATAAGTATTCTTTAGACTGCCTTCTATCTATGATTTTCTTTAAGTCCCAGATCAGAATGGTAATGTGCATGGTTTATAAATATAACCTTGATGCATTGGATGTAGTCAACCCTTATAAATAAATAGATAAAATCAAAACAAACAAAGTAAAATGGCTTGTGCATTTTTTGAATGGTGCATTGCAGTGTGGTTTTTTTTATTGTGGTATGTTTGGACAAACAATAAATTGAGCTTATGTTCATGAGTTTAAATTTGTATGATTTGCAATATATAACTTTTTAATGAATCAAAGTAAAAATAAAATACTCACCTATGTGATGTGACTGGGGTATGCGGTTCTTGTAAATAAAGCGGCTGTTGGTAAGAGGGAGCTCCGCCGGGAGGTGCTAAGCCATCTTGTGCTGGGTTCATCATACCAACCTAAGATAAACAATGTGTTTTATCATCTCTTCTGAATTCAACATTTTCCTTGTTTACATTTAAGACATCCAAGAATAAATACTTTATTGCTTTCACAGTCATTCAGTGTTTACAACCGTTGACATCTAAGTTAAAACGTAAAGTGATTGGAACAACGGCAACGTGCAGACAGTTATGGTTGGTTATTATCTGTATGGAAGACGTTAGTTTCTAAGGTATATTGAAGCACTGATGATATAATATAGTTTGTTCTAAACGAAATCAAGTTTAATTAACAAGAAGAACAATAAAAGGAACAGAAAAGAAAATTGTAGCAGCAGAGGAAGAACAAAATCCGTCACATAATTATAAAGTAGATAATGACAGCATAATTTCGTCTGTCAGTGTCAACCATGACAGTTTTCAGTCATTCATTCATTTTTCGCTAGTGATGTACAGCGGCAAGATTTGTCAGAAGATGCGCGGATTCAAGTCCGCTTCGTTTTACACACAAATTCCTAAAAGGCAAAGGGACTAATTAATGCATATTCAGTCCTAACAGTAAGAACCCACTATACAAGTCTACTTTAGCTTCATCAAATGAAATGGCAGCCCCATTCTTATGGCGGTAACTTAGAAAATCAACAGTATGAAACATTTCAATGCCTAACAGCCAAAAAGAGATAAGCGACATTTTTGCGAAACCGAGTTATACAGGGTTACTGGAAACTCGACCACTTCCTTGCAGGAGGTGATAGGGGGGCTAAAATGTGACAAATTTAACCTCCCATATGTATGGCCGAAAATTAATACTTTTAGAGATATTTGAATTTTAGGTATTTTATAAATGAAACGCAAAAAAAAGATTTTTCCAAATCTGACTGGTAGTTCCAGAGATTAGCGCGTTCAAACTAGTCTTCAGCTTTATTATATTAATATTAGTTAAGATATTCATAAATAAAATGTGCGAATGCATGTCATTTAACTACTTACGTAAATAGTAAGTATACCTAATAAATGGCAGTAAGTAACAGTAGTTTAGCCTACCACCATACCTATTTTCAAACGAAATACATACATAAGTAGGTGCTTAGTAAAAATTAGGAAAATTTTAAATAATTGTAGAACGGAAATATCGGAAATACATGATAAATAACAAATACATTAGGAACACTATCATAAACCTGTTTAGCTGCTATGTTATTATGTTTATGAGGTACGAAAAAAGTGGTACGGTTAACAAGTTTTATGCTAACATAGGTAGGTAATTGACAATATAAAATTATATGTTGGGCGATATATGATTTGATTAAATTCTAATTAATGATTGCTTATCTTGATTGAGGGCGATAATGAAAGACTGTACTGAGTAGATACTACCTTTTTTTTTTTTTTTTTTTTTTTTTTTGTGGATGGGAAATCATCAAATGACTTCTCCCGCTCTGGGCGGAGCGGGAGGGCGTGTCAGACTTTTACTGACTAAAACCCACCCGTGTTCCTTCTGTTGCCTGTGCCGGGGCCACG
Organism: Fissipunctia ypsillon; assembly: GCA_947568875.1. NCBI lineage: Eukaryota > Metazoa > Arthropoda > Insecta > Lepidoptera > Noctuidae > Fissipunctia > Fissipunctia ypsillon. The sequence continues at coordinate 12,869,062 of OX387654.1, forward strand.
GTAACTCTTTCGAACATCCCGCAACCCTAGCTGGCATCGGCCCTAGCGGACCCCGTCAATAGTGCTGACATCTCTTTGAGGCGCGCGTGGAACACGACGCGCCGTCGACTCGGGCCTGGTCCTTACCGGACGGCGAGCTACCCATTGCTCGCCGTCCGCAAGCCCGCGCCTATGGTGGCCGGGAATCGGCTGCCAATTCCCGACGCCCAGGGCGTCTCCTGCGGCGACTAGGGGCGTGAGGGTGCAAAGCTTGCCTCTCCCTCACGCGTCCCGCCTCCTCCTTCACGAGCATTACTGCTTCGCAGAAGGAGGTAATGGCTTCCCATGCACTCTCGCTCCGTACCATGGCCTGGACCAGGGCCGGACGCGAGAGATCGCCGCCGCCGATCGCTTCCGCGAGGACACGGCGGTGCTCCGCCCAAGCCGGGCAGACCTCCACCGTATGCTCCACCGTGTCCTCCGGGCGATCCACACAGTGGTGACACCCGGGCGTTTCCTCCCGCCTTATCCGGAACAGGTACCTCCCGAAGCACCCGTGTCCGGTGAGGACCTGCGTCAGGCGGAAGGTGAGGACGCCGTGGCGCCTCTCCAGCCACTCCTCAAAGAGGGGACTTATCGCCGCAATTGTGGCGTGCCCCAGTAGATACTACCTACTTTGTTCTTTGTAGCCGCATCGATGCTGGAGAATTTGAATGAATTAGTATCTAATTAGTAAATAAACGTTGCATTTATTTTTCAGAAGTTCCTCAAAAAGCTAAGCACAGTTGTGGTTTAAATTCTTTTTTGGTTTAAATTTGAATGAAGTAGTATGTAATCCATACTAATATTAGGTCTTTACCTATGAAATTGGAGATTTATATGAAAATTTTAAATTATAAAAATTTTGGTAATTTGTTTACTTCAGCTAATAAAAGTACTGGCCCAAATTATCTATACAATTTTGCCATTTTGATGGCAGTTTGTTTATCCTTTTACTGCAGAAGTCTGCCGGACGCGAGGCGATGAAGTCAGCGAAAGCGTTTTGTATTGCCTCTCGGGTGTTGAATTTTTTCCTACTTAAAAAATTGTCTAAATTTTGAAAAAAGTAGAAATCTGTTGGGGCAAGGTCCGGTGAGTACGGTGGGTGACGGAGAGCTTCCAGCTGTAACTATTGTAGCTTTGCGATGGTCTGTCGTGAAGTGTGAGCTCGGCGTTGTCGTGGAGAAGCAATGGGGAAGAGCGATTGACTCGTATTAGTTGTTGAATTGCGAGCTTCTCCATCATTGTTTGTTATTCTTGGCAATAAACATCACCATAGATCATAGATCTGCCGTCACTGTTGTGCCATTCGGTAAGAAGCTGTGATGTACAAGTCCATCCAGACAGTCACTGTCCTATAAGTAATCTTTTTTTAGCGCACTGATTAGGTGCTGTACCCGGGTCCACCCACTGAGACGAACGCTAACGGTTTTCGTACAGGATCCACTTTTGGTCGCTTAGTTCGTGTGGCACCCACTTATCTAGCTTTTTAATCTTTCCGATTTGACGCAAGTGCTTCAATGTTGTTTGACATTAACACCAAGGCCCGCAGCAAGCTCAGCCGTAGATTGAGTTAGATCTGCATCCACTATCACCTTCAATTCGTCGTTGTTGACAATAGTTACCGGCCGACCGCGAGGCTCGTTCTTCAACTCAAAATGTCCAGATTTAAAACGATTGAACCAATAATGGACCGTGTTTATGCAGCCCGTACACGTCGTTAATGTTTCGTGTTGTTTGCGCAGCGGTATTTCCACGTAGGAACTCATATTCGAAAATTGTACGAATTTTCAGTTTATCCATGGCGCCAAAAAACTACCACAATTTCACAAAAACAAAAAACTATCTAAAAACAAATGACTGAAATTGAAATTAAATTAACACGGTTTTCGAATAAAATTTATTTGAATTTCGAATTGCACGCCAATCCATAGATAATTAAATCTGAAAATGCTGGTTATAGAATCTTCAATTACATAGGTAAAGACCTTTAATTATAAATTCGAAAGTAGCTCTGTCTGTATGTTACCTTTTCACGCTTAAACCACTGAACGGATTTAAATAAAGTTTGGCAAGGAGATAGATGGCATCCTGGGGAAGGACATAGGCTACTTTTTGTTTCAAAAATAATCCTACAGGGGGTGATATAGGGGATGAAAGTTTGTATGGGAAACCCAGCATTTCTTAAGTTAGGAATATGAAAATTCAAATTTATGCTTTTGGTAGGAAATAAATCAGCGCCAGGCACTAATTGTCTGGCATTTATGCTGAACTGGGCCTATTTGGCGCAGCCGTGGGGCGCACAATTTATACTATTTTAAGTTTATTTTTTATTTTCCGTTTTTTGTTTTTGTATGAATATTGTGTGCCTTAACCTGGGTCAAATAAATTTATTTTCTTTCTTTCTAATTATATGGTTCAGCGTTTTTGAAAAATCATCCCATAACGGGGTAAAATAGGGGTTGATTTTAAAAACCACAAATAATATTAAAATTTTGTGTTCTTTTTAAAAGATTTAAGGGATTGGAAATGTAGTCATAGTTCGTATCTTGACTTCTTGAGGTAATATTAAATTTTTAACCGACTTCAAAAACAGGAGGAGGTTCTCAATTCGGTTGTATGTTTTTTTTTTAATGTTTGTTACCTGAGTACTCCGTCATTTAAAAACCGATTTGGAAAATTATTTATTTATTTGAAAGGACAGGCTTTCAGATTGGTCTCATTTTTATGAAGATCCAGTTCTGATGATAGAATCCATGAGGAATTGAGGAAACTCCTCAAATATTATAGGCATAAACATAGCGGTTTTGGTATTTTCATCAACAAGTCAAGCATTTGCATTCAGAAAGTATCATTTAATTTTGGTGAAGTGGAACTGACAAACAAGACCACAGATGGCCACGGGATCTCCTCAATGATAAGAATTTCGCAGGTGGCGAAAATATATCTCAGTTAAGATAATTAAGCGGCTATGACGAAGCAAATTTAAATAAATGGTTCTGATGAAAATGGTACCAACGAACTGATCTGATGAGAAGCCGGAAGGTGGGCACCGGAACTCTGTAATAAAACAATGTATCCTAGCCGTGTTTGGGCTTATTGAAATTGTCATGAGATGCACCCTGGCTATAAATGATTTTAATGGTACCTAATATGCTTCTATTTGCGCTACTTGAGTCGTATGTTATGTGTGGTCTTGTCAGAAGACAGATTTCATTAACGATCTGTCGTCGTGTGGTTGATTTAATAATTTGTTGCCGACGGCATCCAAACCTGATAAAACTACACCTTCCAAATTTCTGACATGACTTAGCGCTACATAAATTTGCCATTTTGCAAAGTTTTTATTTGAAAGGGTACCTATACTCCTGAGTTGGTCGCATACAAATTTGGTCAAATTCTGATGAGTGGTTTTTGAGTTAGCTTCAGTAATACGTATTTTTTTCCATTTAGTGTATGTTAATGATGTTATAATAACTTCCTGTCACTGTTATTTACTTAGCAAGTAGATAATGGTATATGAATTTGGGTGGGGTAGGTACCACAACTAAAAAGTGGAAAATAAACCTACTTCCAAGAAAAACACTACAAAGCGAAAAATAACTTTAATTTCGGAAGTCGGTGGCAAAAAACGAAAATACTAAACCAAAGACACCAACTTCCAAAATTATTGTGACTTTGTAGTGTTTTTTTGGAAGTCGGTTGTTTTTTTTTTGTAAATAAGTTTTTATTAAAATCGGTCCACTCAGTCAAAAGTTATTTCTTATTTTCTTTAGAGCATGACCGGCATAATTTTAACTAAACAAAGTCCTCCCGCTGCATCTGTCTGTCTGAACGCGATAAACTCAAAAACTTTTTGAACGGATTTTCATCCGGTTTTCACGAATGGACGGAATGATTCATGAGGAAGGTTTAGGTGTATAATTCATTAAGGTTTTGTTCTGGCGTGCGCCGCGTAAATTTTGATCCCAGTAGTACGTTCCCGTGGGATATTTTCCGCGGGCAAAGCCGCGGGTAAAAGCTAGTTAGTAAATAAACGTTGCATTTATTTTTCACAAGCTTCTCAAAAAACTTAGGACAATATTGGTTTAAATTCAAATGAAGTAGTTGAATTAGTAATAATCTAATTATAAAATTAGTAAATAAACGTTGCATTTATTTTATTTTTTGTTTGTTGTGGAAACGTCGGGAGGGGATGCCATAGGAAGACATAATAGTGACCTTATTGGTGATGTTCTTCAGAAAGGTCAGGTGCGTAGTACTCGCAACCGGCGTGCGTGTATGACCAGATGTATGAACGTAAACGAGGCAAAAGGAGTATGTAAGCAGGTGGCGTTCTGTAGTTTCTGCATGGGAAGAAGGCGTGAGTTTATGTATGTATGTATGTATGTACATATTTATTTTTCAGAAGTTTCTCAAAAAAATAAGTACCTGCAATTTTGTTTTAAATTCTTTTGAGAAACATTCTGTAGGTTGGTTTTAACTAATGGAGCTGAAGGTACCCATATTTATAGTTGGTATTTCGTATGTAATCTTCCACTTGATTCATGTAGATATCATTCTCTAATGACAAAATAACTCAAAACTTCAAAGCCATTCAGGTTCTGTAACACGGGCTTTACTCGTAAGTGCATTTGAACCCAGGTAAACATAATTTATAGGTACATTTTTTAAACTTTCACCTTAGGAAATCATGCCGAGATCATGATCATGCTGCTCCACCCATGTTTAACAGGAATTTTGATATCTTGACTGACATGACTCTTTTCGCGATATTATGATATTTACTTTTACTTGTATCTTTAGCTAGACTATCCATATCTATCTGTCGGTGTGTGATTTTCGAGTCGATTTTATTTGGAAAATGTAGAGTGGTACTGGAACTGGTAAGTGGAACTGTAGGTATCTATCCGTTGACAACCAATTCAATAAAACCAATCTAAAAAGTAGGACAGATATCGAACGTTGAGTAACTTGCGGGTTCTATGAGCTTCAAAATATTATATTTATTTTCTATTGATAATATGCCGTGTTACCTAAATGATAATTTATGACCTTATGAACGGACTTGGTTATTTTTTATTAACCAACAATTTTTTTATAAAGTAGGTACTCAAAACGGCTCGTCTTAGGCCCGTTGGACACACATGTTTTTCTTGCCGTGAAAATCTACGGTTTTGCTGTGAAAACTTCACTTAATTCGCCGTGTGTAGGCAAGGTCGTCAGTGTTGTATGGATCACTATAGAAGCTTGTTGACCGACAGCGGCACTACGGCTCGGCGGCGGCGCCGTCGCCGTAAGCACATAATGTACAAGCTCACACGATTTTCCACGGCGCGGTCAACACGCCGTACCGTAAAGAAACCGTGCAGTGTACAACGGGCCTTACGTTATAACTACGCTCAGAAGTTCCAAATCTTTACTCGATGTTTAGAACAAGCATTACATAAGTTTATGTTTTAGCCCTTCGTATAACGAAGGCTTCGAACGTAGATCTGCGCGAGACACAATGGCTTTTTAATTGTCTCTGTAATGCTATTTGTTTCTGTAAGCCCATCCTCTCATCTTCTGGCTGAAGGTGGCAGTATTCTCTAGCTGTGAGAGGTTATAGAGGAGCATGTGAGTAGCATCTTCTGGATGTTATTTCGTTGCAATCTACATCTCCCACTGGGAGACTGGACGATCTATTCTAACTTTACCAAAACTGCGATTGCTAATCAGGGGTCTTAGTTCGCATCTGTGGGACATCGGGTACGACTGGGTGCTGCGCGCCGACCTCCCTAGTGGCGTCAGCGTGGTTTACTACGCTGACTCTCTTGCCGGATTATCGTCATGGGATCTGAAGGCAAAAGTCCTCGCGCACATGTGGGAGTGGCGCCAGGAGGCAGAACGCCGGGGCGTAACTCCGCTGCTGCGAGAAATCGCGGCACGGCGGACAGAACTCCGGCGGGATCTCATGGTGGCATGGAGAGTGCGATTGTCGAAACCCAGCGCTGGGCACGCCACAATTGCGGCAATAAGTCCCCTCTTTGAGGAGTGGCTGGAGAGGCGTCACGGCGTCCTCACCTTCCGCCTGACACAGGTCCTCACCAGACATGAGTGCTTCGGGAGGTACCTGTTCCGGCTAAGGCGGGGGGAAACACCCGTGTGTCACCACTGTCTAGATCGCCCGGAGGACACGGTGAAGCATACGGTGGAGGTCTGCCCGGCTTCGGCGGAGCACCGTCGTGTCCTCGTGGAAGCGATCGGCGGCGGCGATCTCTCGCGTCCGGCCCTGGTCCAGGCCATGGTACGGAGCGAGAGTAAATGAGAAGCCATTACCTCCTTCTGCGAGGCAGTAATGCTTGCGAAGGAGGAGGCGGAACGCGTGAGGGAGAGGCAAGCTTTGCGCCCTCACGCCCCTAGTCACCGTAGGAGACGCCTTGGGCGTCGGGAATTGGCAGCTGATTCCCGGCCACCATAGGCGCGGGCGCAAGCCCGCGCCTATGCCATTGCTCGCCGTTCGCAAGGACGGCGAGCAATGGGTAGCTCGCCGTCCGGTAAGGACCAGGCCCGAGTCAACGGCGCGTTGTGTTCCACGCACGTCTTAAAGAGATCTCAGCACTATTGACGGGGTACGCTAGGGCCGATGCAAGCTAGGGTAGCGGGATGTTCGAAAGAGTTACCGTGGCCCCGGCACAGGCAACTGAAGGAACACAGGTGGGTTTTAGTCAGTAAAAGCCGCCCAGAGCGGGAGAAGTCATTTGATGATTTCCCATCAAAAAAAAAAAAAAAACGGGGTCTTAGTTTCTAGCAGTAGGATCTATTATAGGCCGACATTTTTATTGATAACATGATTACTTTGTCAGGATCCAAATTTGACCAGTTGCTTTTAATTTCGAGTAGGTGCCCTAGTCTAACTCATTCTTCAGGCTTTATAGGTACTAATAAAACAACTTAGGTACTAACCTGAGGAGCGGAATGGTGTAATTGCGTATACTGTATATGTGAGTTTTGCACGCCGCCGTTTGTGGCATGCTGCCCATGAATTAGTGGAATGTCAAAGTCTTCGTCGCCAAAGGATGGTGTGTGAAAGGTCTGAAACAAAGAACGAACACATTCACGAGTTATTATTACTGAAATTGCACTCTTTCAGTTTTAAACTAATCTACTGCAAAATGGGCCACTAGGTATACAATTTTAAACTAAGTGCAACAAATTTTTATGTTCACATATTGACTCGGCATTTTTGGATAAAATCTGCCTATTTTCATTTAGTTTGATTTTCGAAGTCGTTCTTATTGAATATCATGTTCGTGAATGATTGACGCATTTCACACATCAGTATACGCAAATACACACTTATAAATAATTTTTTCTCTTCCTCTAACTAGATAGAATTTGTGCACTGTGACTCTGGTGCACAAATTCCACTCTAGGCTTCCCGGTTGAATTTGTTTATTGAGTCTGCATTCGTAAACTGTAACGTTTGCCGTTCGCCGTACGTACGATGCTTTTGATTGACGACTAGATCTGTCCTGGAATGATTTAAGCCTAGCTGGTTCCTCCAGAACATGAAGAAGATAGTGTTTGACGTGATA